>OX422207.1:620220996-626045996 GCA_949130495.1 Sambucus nigra | reverse complement strand
AGTAATTGTATTTTGTTATGTTGTAATGACAATGTGTTGAGATGATTGTGTTTTGATGAAAACTATGTTGATTATATTTGATTGAAGGGTTACTCATTCTGAGTTGGATGGCGTCGAGAAAAATTTGATCGAATATTATGTTCGACAACATCCTAGCTTGAGTATTATTTTGGATTATGGTTCTTATGATGTAATTCACAATGCTAATTTTTGGATATTGTGATGTATCATCATTATTGTTAGGATATTATCACGTAGATAACTAGAGGTTAGTTAGTTTTTGGATAACTAGTTTTTGGATATGATGTAGCTTCACATCAATTTGATTCAAAATATCTTGATGTATATCAAGTTAGTGATATTTATGAATTTAGTTATTATCTATTTACAATGGTTTATTTAACCTCAAATAATAGTTGTCTATTGATGGATTAATGATTTTTTTTAAATTTTTTATATTAACATTTATGTGAGTTTTGAAAAAACTATCATAAAATTATTAAAACTGGCATAAATTTGATTTTATTTACGTCAGTTTTTTATGAAAAAGTGATTAAAAACATGTTGAATGTCATAGTTTTTGTGCGTGTTCTTAAAAATTGAGATAAGTGTGATATTATTTATGTCAGTTTTACGAACATTTATGTCAGGGCTTTATATGCCAGTTTTGAAAATTTATGAAACTAACATAAATGGTCATTTATGTCAGTTTTTGACTGACATAAATGACCATTTTTCTTATAGTGTCATTTACCGCGCATGGCGCGGGTTTCCACCTAGTTTATATATAATTCTCCTTCAAAAAGGAAAAAAATGAAACATGTGATAATAAATGAATGATATATGACAGACCTCCAATAAAGAATACATAGAACGCACCATAATTATGATATAGTGAGAGATATCTCTACAACTAGGCATCAACTTTAAAATACATGCCAAAATAAGGTCTAAATAATATATGCCAAAGTCTTTTTCCAATAATACACGCCAACTGAATCCAGAATATATAACACACAGAATTGAAATATAAAAGATAGTTTACTAAGGAGATAAACCTACGCCAATCCCAAATGATGATGTCTCGAAATGAGAGAGAAATATATATATATATATATATATATATATATATAGAGAGAGAGAGAGAGAGAGAGTATGTAGATGACCAATTCTAGATCCTATAAAGTTACCACGGAAAAATGGGTCAATTCCCAACAAGTTACCAAATCTATGCAATATAAAACAAAATATATAGAAATGATAAATCCAATGTTTATCTAGTTGCTGATGATAACCCACCAAGTGTCACGGAACCTCAAAGTCCACTTAATTACCTTATTAGTTTAAATAATTAATAAGTCCCTTAAGTAATTAAACAGTAATTAATATGTGCCCCTTCACTTAATAATATATTTGAATTATAGGTGGCCTCAACATCCACACCACCGTGTGATAAACACATAAACCCATCACACATAATGTCGACTCTGCACGATGGAGCCCCCCCTGTCTCCATTTCTAAGAAGAAATCGGTTTACGTTTTTAATCAATAACCAAAAGGATGGGAACCATCAATATCCTTATTCTCAAACATCAGATGATCTCTCGAGCATCATATAATCAAGAGGCATAGCAGAATCCGACTTTGCCATTTCTAGAACAACGTATGAGAAAATTTTCTTGAAACCGTTGCATGAGAGATACAAGTAGGATTGATATATGGAACTCTCAAAGGTAGAAATTTTGGGAATGATTGTTGATCGTAGAAGACTTTCACAACCAATTGCCCGCCTCTCTCTCTCTCTCTCTCTCTCTCTCTCTCTCTCTCTCTCTCTCTCTCATGTTTGAAACTTGGGTAAGGGCTCTCTTTAAAGAGATCTGAGAAAAACCCTAACAGTATAAATTCTTGTCCACCTATTTGTGTCATTGGGTCTCATCTCACCCCTCTTAAGCAAGCGAGAAATACAAAATGGCAAAGCCCTCACTCGAATATTAAAAGATATTGTTATATTTGAGGGAAGTACTCGTCTAAAAAAACTTATTTTATTCTTGATCATTACAGGGCATGCTCGCGGAAACTATAATACTCAGCACGAGTACTATATTTAATACTTTAAAGTGGATGCTCAAAAATAGAAAGAAAAATATTATTTAGTCGAGTAATCCTCCAGATCCTTTGATTTTCTCGAAAGAGACCATTCACGATAGAATTAATACTTTTGGAAATTTTCCAAGTATATTTTGTGTGATTAATGTACACATGCAATTTCTTTATTGAAGAACTTGAGGGTTCTTTTATAATAAAGTGACCCAAGTTCAATAATGGGTGTCACTCGAATCTACAACCCATGGGTGCATTAATAGGATTGCTCGAATTTATAATCCAAGTTTGTACACTTGAGTGCACAAGAATAGTGTTATCCAAATCCATTTTTTTGCTAGAATATTTCCACCTAATAAAATAAGGCAATAGGTGTGAGAACACAAAACGTAATTGTAAAAGTATATAAAAGGGTACGCTAATTTAGTATCTAAGGATTCAAGGGCACCAGAGCGCTCGTAATATTAACCTGAAAATAGAGAAACTAGGCTATGCAGTTGAAAAATTGCAAAATATAAATAATATATATATAATAAAGTAGAAAACTTATGTATGTCATAAGATGCAAAGATGATTTCATGAGATGAATTAGATCTTGCACTACCTATTTTACCCCCTAAACATTTGAGTTCCCCCTCTTTTTCCACACTCAAAATTAAAAAACAAGGGTGTTTTTGTAAACTCTCCTCAATCCTACTCACTAAACCCTAGCATCATATCATTTTCTACCTTGCTCATGTGCTGTTGGCTCACAAACACAAACCCTCCTTATTCACAAACCCTCCTTATTCTCTCCCTCTCACGCATCCGCGTACCCCTCCTCCTTTTCGTCGCCCCTCTCTCTCGCAAACCTCTATAGGTAATATCCCTCAATCTCTTACACCCACTCCTCATTCAATTTTGTTAAATTTTTAGTTCATTTTATGGTTCCAACAGATCTATCGATTCTTGGTACAAAATCTATTTTTTTTTTCATTTTCTTCTAAATCGGGTTTTTAGAGGTTTTCATTTCAGGTTTGAAAGTCCAGAAATGTGTATGTGTGTACTATAGTTTTGGTTTTTTTATAAGGGTTTTGTTCAAAATAGGGATAAGGGTTTTGTTCACATGACACTTTATTCTCATTATTTTAGGTACACAGGTGGTTTATGATATGAATGTTGCATGTTATTTGTTTGATGGAATGGTTGTTGTTTATATATTCTTTCTTTTAGGTTTAAGTTTCTATACAACTTTTTATTATGTTTTTAAGTAGAAAACATTACTTATTGGGCAGGTCCTTTAAATGATTCCAGGAAGTGGTTATAACTTTTGAATTATTTGGGGATAAAATGAGCAATGATGGAATCTCATAAACATGGGGTAAAAATTTGTTAATTTGAATTTGCGAGTCCTCCCTTTTTATCTTACTGATGCTTTTATTTAAACACGATTGTGGAATACAAATAGCTATCAAATAGTTGGCGTAACTTTGCATAGTTTTGTTTGGTGAAAAGGAACAAAAATTAACAAAGTAGGGTGTACAAGTACTTAGAAACATCTTCTACACACGATTCTTAGGTAGTTGGGAAGTGGCATTCATTATATTTAGCTAACTTAGTTTTGTTTCCCAGGTAAAAATCTCTCTTTTATTGATATTTTATTCATTGCTCTGCCTGGACATGAATATCCCCCAAATAGTGAAAAGAGTACGTCCTTTAGGGCCGTGGCGATAAGTTTTAATGGCTTCATCGAACTTGGACGTGGAGCAATTTAGGGTAATAATACCTATATAGTTTATTGAACTTGGAGCCCTAGAAACTCACATATGCACACACACACGTACACATACACCATACAAGCTAGCGACTCACATACACCATACATGTAATATATACTCTTTATGTTTTGGTAATGGATATTGGTAGGTTATGAATTACCTCGATCACATGTTCTTTTTTTTTGTGGGTTTGTCTACTAAGAAGTTTGAAATGGTAAGCCTTCCATGAAATAATAATAGTGCTACCAAATATTTGATTTGGCCATACTCTGTGTTCTTCATTTGTTGGTTTTGTCTCAATAACAATTTTACAAGGTTTGGTTGTTGAAATTTCAAACTTTATAAACATACTATGCACAAATTTGGGGATAATATATTTTATGAAATTTACAATTCTATTTTCCATTAGTTAGTGTCATGTTTTCAATTATGACTCAACTTTAAAGATTTTCATTCAGTAAAGCATTGGTAAATGATGTCAGCACTCCCTCAAACTACATGTAAGTCATTTGATTTTCATATTAAATTTTAAAGTTTAAATTTTGCGTATTAAATCATTTGCTTTTAATTAGGATGACTTGGAGATGGCTTTACTGTTCTCATACATAGTAGTTCTCACAAACTACATTTACTCCAACTTCATTTATATTGTAATAATAGTTCTCAAATGTTATGAACTGGCTAAAATGGAAAACAGTTCTCAAATGTTCTTACTGTTCACATACATAGTAGTTCTCAATATAAATCTCATTTATTGAAGTTCTAGGAATGACAACTCCAAACAAAAATGAGAAATAGTCCCAACATTGGTATTACTGTTCACATACATAGTAGATGGTGCATTGTTTTGTTGGGTAGAGTTATCTTCATTCTTTAGTATCATCTCTTGACCACTTTCTTGAATACTTGGAGCAACATATTGTTGTCTCATATTTTTTTTTGGCTTAGCAGTAGTACTTTAAGAGGAAATAAATATGGTGAGGCAGTGCTCTCAACTGCATAGAAATCGGGATCGCCCTCTATCGATACTCTCATAAAACTCAGATCGATGTAAGTGGCATTCATTCTATTATTTTTGTCCCCATTCCTTCACTTATGTGTGTCCAAACCTTAGTGTCATTGTATTTGCATCCGTTTTGTATGGATTAGCATTCTGTATTGATTAAAGATGATGTTTTTTTTTGTGATTATATAGATATTTGCAGCGAAGATTTATTTAGCCTTGCTCTCATGTGGTAGTAGATACTGGAGTACCATTGGGGATGCTTTGGAGCCACATATGAGCCGGGAGAGACTAGAGTAGATGGTGCATAGTAGATCGTTCGTGCATAGTTTTTTTGGGCAGAGTTCTCTTCATTCTTTGGTATCATCTCTTGACCAATTTTTTTAATACTTGGAGCAACATATTGTGGTCTCCTCATATTATTGTTTTGTCTTAACAATAATACTTTAAGAGGAAAACAAATATGGTGAGGCAGTGCCCTCAGCTGCATAAAAATCTGGATCGCCCTCTATCGATACTTTCATAAAACTCAGATCGATGTAAGTGGCATTCATTCCTGAGATTGTCATATTTATGAAGCCTCTAAGGTAATGGACATGTTTATTTTATTACGCACTATATGTTTGACAAAATGCTTGATAGTGTAAAACATAGAGTAAAACATATATTGTTTTGTCATTTATGGCGTGCATTTAAAATTTCAGAGATTCAAATGCATCTGGAAACCAAGGTTGTTTCTTGAACGAACGCCCACAACGGTGCCATTGACATGCATCAAATTCGCATCGAATCCCAGTGCATAAGCTAAGACGAAATATTATTTGTGAGTCTTGGGCTGTCTCATGCCTTGAATTTTCATTCAAAACTCACACATATTGCACCAAGCTCTTTAGACTTTGTGTTGGCATAATAAGACACAAACTTTGTTACATTACGTGTTCTTTCTTATATTAACCCTGCCAGTTTTTTAACTATTGAACGAAAACGCACGCTGGATGTGAAGTGTTGCTATGATACAAACCTTGGGGTTTTAAAAAAAACAAAGTTTGTAGGTCTGAAATTAACTGTGAATTTTAACTCCTGGTGGACCTTTTTTCATTGTTAATATTGTTCTGTTTGGAATTATATTTAGTTTGAACTTATGGTGAGTATCCTTATTTAGTTAAGCCATTTCCTTCACTATTATGTGATGTTGATTATATGAGTTCCAAGACTAATTTTATGTCTCTATTGATGTATTGGTGTTCTTTCACTATTAGGTTAGTTAGTCGATGTTTTTTATACGACGTTCAAGATGGATTATTAGTGTTGTTGTTTAACAAATGACCGCCTTCTGTTTTGATGATGAGAGTTACAAATAACACACAGGTGCTCATTGTAACATAGTGATGGAAAATGTTAGAGAGATTTGGATTGAGGTGCCTAAGATAGGGGAAGCTAAGAAGAAAACTTTTCCTGTGAGTGAGGTGCCTAAGACAGGGTATCACTCAGTTTTTTCTCCAAATTCATGTTGATATAATGTAATAGAGTAACGGTATTGTTTCCCTTTTTAATTTGAATCTTTAAATTTTTTTTGCACAATTATTACAATGAATTTCACAGTTGCACAAGGTCATATTTTGAGTTTAAAGGCAACTTTTGGGTAATGATTCTTAGGAACAAGAAGTCAATTTGTATGGTTTTATATACTAAGGTTAAAATTTATTTTCATGTTGGTGCTTACCTCATTTATCTATGTTTTTTTGTTCACTTGCAATTTTAATGTTTGGTGTAGTTAAAAACAAAGCCTCCAGTTCTGTACCAAATGTTTACATAAAAATATTTTAAATATTGTGTTTATTTAATTGTTTAGGGCAATTGAAATTATTAACATTTTGTTGAATGTAAGTGCTTAAGTGTTTAAGTGGCTTATGCACATCATGTTCACGGTTTACATCAATTTTGTCTTTTATTTTCTTTGTAAGTAGTTCTTTTACATTTTGTTCTCTCTCAATTTGTGGTTTCAATAAGTGGCTTGGACCAACGATTATTTCTTCTTCTACAATACCTTATGGCAATGATATTCAGAGACGTACATACATATTCGAACCACACAAGCATATTTAGTTGTTTACACATGATTGGATATCTTATTTTAGCCTAAAGCCTTATAATATTGGCTATCACATCCAACAAGAGCAGTGGCAGAAATGCAAAAAGGTGACTCTGATCCAATTAGGTGAAAAAGCATCCAAGATGTGCTTAATAGCAGCAGGGCTGTTTCAGCAGTCCTTAATAATAGCATCATATGTTTAATATGTTTCTTCCAAAGGTATTTCTATATCTCCTACTTCCAAAGGTGTTTCAGCAATTCTTAATAACAACAACATATGTTTAATATGTTTCTTCCAAAGGTATTTCTATATCTCCTACTCTCCCTCTCCCTCTTTCCATTTTGTTATCTGCTTTAATGTGTCTTAATGTGAGTATTTCAACCGCATTTCATAATCTGTCTACTTTTAGTTGGGAACATACAATTTGCGATGTTTTGAGAGTTTTTTCCTTCCTAATTCTTAATTTCGATCTTATTATGAAAGAATTTTGTGGTTTGTTCTTTGGGGTCCTCTATTATAATTTTTAATAACATGGGACTTGGGTTCTATTAGTTTTCTTTACATAGATTTTGTATGCATCCGTATAACACATGGGAACAAGCATTCTTACTTACATGAATCATTATTACACTGAGTTACAATTTGAAAGTAGAGTATTATAATTATATATTATTGTTACTAATATAAGTCGCACACAATGCGCAGGGGATTGCAAAGATGAAAATGTAGTAAAAGGCAGGTGCGTAGCACGGTCTGCCCCATTGTTTCTCTCTATGCATAATTATAGACTATTTACTTATACTTTCGATTCAGTTTATTAGTTGATTTTTCCAATTGGTGTAAGAAAAATGAAGCGTTCTGATCTCAAAGTGTCATTTTTTATTTGATGTAGGCACCTGATTTAAATCTGCCTAAACACCAATGTGTTAGATGTACATACCGAAAAGCACCAATATGTGTTGGGGGTTATTGCATGGTTGCCTATTTGTTGAATGTACATATCGAAAAGCACTTCACATCGGGAGCGATTATGCGTGACATCATCATCGGCGTATCGAACCGCCTTATTGTTCCCATTGCACATGCTGCGGGATCATTCTCACAGCTTACATCGCTAAGGTTACCGTAGGTGTAATTTCCATGGAATGTAGCATGTACACTAAATATATTTGTTCATTAGAATTCTCTACTTTGTTCATTATAGACATTATTTTCCTCAATTTTTTTGTCTATCATTACTAATTTTCTTAGAATATATATCGAGCAGGTCTGATTTTTGGATTATTGACAGACAGTTCTCACATTGAAAAGTTACACAGGTCTGATAACTTTTTCTCTATCGAGCAGGTACATATATTGTACATCTTTTCACCTATTGTTCTTTGGTTCAAAATCATAGATTAGGGTCTCAACTATTGTTCTTCTCACCAATTAACTATATTTTTATAAATTTTAATAGTAAATTTCTCTTTGCATTCTAATTCATAGGGGAATTATAGCCTTAATGTAGGTGGCAAAAGCTCGGGACTGCTAGGTCTTGGTTCAGAGGTGGCCAAGCAGCAGTCTGGCTTAGTCTTGGGGTGTGGGGGTGGGGGTGGGGTGATGATAGTCCTCTGGTCCCGCTGCAATTATCAATTATCATAATCTTTGGGGTCACCTGTCAAGGTAACTTACTAATATATTAATTTATTAATTATCAAAATCTTTTTCCTGACCTTTCCTCTTTTTCCTGACCTTTCCACAAAGTATGTATTTTTATTTTATAAGTTTCAAGTATTTTAATTTCTAAATTGTAGGTGATAATGTGTAGGGGATGGGCAAACGCATATCAGTCCATCCCAATTGTGCCAGGATAGATGAATCCCGTGTCTCAATCATTGAATGTGTGATTGACTTGGGGTGAATAACAATCTCGGTATCATCATAGTCAGCACTGTAGAGATAATGAGCTTCAATAACTTCTAGACCCTTATTGAAAAGTGTGATAGAGTCCACAATAATCTTTTTCTCCATATTCCAGTTGGGATGTTTCAAAGCATCAAATACTTTAACTTCTTTCAATTTCTCAACAGGCCAGTCCCTGAAATCCCCACGAGATCCAGTTAAAATTATGTGCCTAAGATCACCTTCTAGAAAAATCTTTTTCAGCAAACATCAATTCAACAGGATGTCATTATGAGTTTGCTAAATGGTTTTCAACTTGCTGATGTAGTAGATGCTTATCAAAATGGGATATTGACTCCATTACCTCGTGGTTCAGAGAATAACGGAGTTGTCAAACTAGCAGTTTCTGAAAGGGAGCGGTTACTGCATATCAAGATTACTGAGCTTCAAGCCAGGATGACTAACTTGACTGATGAATTGACCGTTGAAAAACTAAAATACATACAACTGCAACAACAACTAAATGATATGTCTAGGAGAAGAGGATGCTTAATAAAAAGACTTCGATAGAAGTGTAAAGTGAAACCACTTTGTATATGCAGTTGAATGAGTTATCAGTGGAAGATTCCTGATTCGTTAAACAAAAACAAGAAGGAAACTGAAAACCTATTAGGTTACCATTTCTTTCATTTTTTCTACATATAGAAAGACCAACTCTTCCCTAGGCAGAGTGGTGGTGTTACTCCTTTGTTGGCTAGTAATTGCACCAAGCAGTTGGCATGAGGAAAAATACAAGTATTGGGGGGTTGTTTTGTTTGTATCTTCTTGATTACATATTTGTGTTTGCATTTTTTAAACATAACGTTAAGATGTAATTTTGTTAATAGATAATTAATACAAAAGCAATGATCTCTGTGTGAAAAAAAAAAGGTAAGCCTTGAATACATTGGAATATTGCAGAATGTTTAGAATCAACTGGAAGAATATTCACGTTATTCTTTTGAGAAAGAGAAAGGATAAATGGACCGCCAGAAAATAAGGTCTCTTTGTTGGCCAAGGATACGTCTTTCCTGACTTCTATGGAAGACACTGTTGGCTTCAAACCAGCGCAACTGACTATTCCTGTAACTATAGTGACACAATCTGCGTGGCGGCAACCTGGTGGAAGATGTTTATACATGGAAGGGGATGATATTGTATTGTTATTTAGAATTTACATATGAATAGGGAGAGTTAAAATTGTATAAAATTACTCAAGTAAATGAAATAACGGGCTTCTCTTTTCTACGAGCCAAGCCAATCACACTGATGTAACTAAATTTTCGTAGTGGCGATTCCTTTTATTTATTATTTCTTATATGTTGATTGTTTATAACTGTGTAGCTGTTCAATTGAGTGGTCACATTGATAATCACATTCTTTCTCATTTAGTCTTGGAAGTGTGTATGGTTCAATTTTATGTTTAGGTGAGGGTTATTTATTGGGGTGTTTTTGGTGGCGCTATGTTGCAAGTGCAAGTATGAATACTGGGAGTAAATATATCATCGTGCCTTAGGGCACGTGCATACCCTAGTATATATATATAAGGTACAACAATTTAGTACCTCAGTCTCCAAGGGGATAGGAGTGCTCACAGTATTGAGGAAGTGCTAAGTATAAATAGAAGGTACAACAATTTTGTACCTTAGTCTCCAAGGGCATAGGAGCTCTCACATTATTGAGGAAGTGCCAAGTATAAATAAAAGGTACAATAACTTAGAATCTTAGGCCCAACGGCATATGAATGCTCACAGTATTAACCTGAAAAAGAATAAATAGGTTAAGTAGACGAGTAAAATGCCAATGGTAAATAAAAGGTACAATGGACTAATATTGCTTCTTCTTAAGAGACTAGTAGAACTCTACTAGAATAGAAGAGGATTCATGACATGAAGGTTTTTCCTCATTATACTTGGGGGAATATCCATCCCAAGAGAAAAGTATATTGAGAAAAGTCCTTCCAGTCATATGAGACAAATGATTTTTATCCTTGTCTCCAAGAAAGTAGGATGGCATCCTCCAAGTAGTAGTAATAATAATAATAATAAAAATTATATATATATATTACGCCAAGATTCATAGCCTAGAGAACGAGTGCTAACCTCTGTTCTCAAAGAAAAGATTTACTCGACCAATTCTCAGAAATTTTAGAGAAAATGAGTCTACACCCCCTGCTCTAAATTTGTTTTTCTAAAAAATAGTCATTTTCTATTTTGAGAATTTTATTCAAAATTTGTGGGAAGGATAAAGGCTAACCCCTTCCTCCTAGTTATTCCCTAAGAAATGAATGTGCATAGAAAAATACCCCACAGTTAGAAGGGGAAGCTCGAGAATGTTAACTTGCTCAGAAAATATGCAAGTGACCCATAGTCAGTGGGGGCAACTCTAAAATATTAGCTTGCTCAGAAAATATGCAAGTACCTCGCAGTTAGAGGGGACAACCCTAAAATGTTAACTTGCTCAAAAAATATGCTAGTAACCCAACACTCAGAGGGGGTAGCTCTAAAATATTAATTTTCTCACAAAATATGCAAGTACCCCTCACTTAGAGGGGACAACCCTAAAATGTTAACTTTCTCAAAAAATATGCAAGTACTCCACATTCATAGGGGGAAACTCTAAAATATTAACTTGCTCAGAAAATATGTAGGTACCCCGTAGTTAGAGGGAACAACCCTAAAATGTTATTTTGCAAAAAAATATTCAAGTACCACAGTTAGAGGGGGAAGCTCTAAAATATTAACTTGCGCAGAAAATATTCAAGTACACCTCAGTTATAGGGGACAACCATAAATTGTTAACTTGCTTAGAAAATATTCAAGTAGCCCATAGTTAGAGGGGGCAACTCTAAAATATTAACTTGCTCAGAAAATATGCAAGTACCTCGTAGTTAGAGGGGACAACCCTATAATGTTAACTTGCTAAGAAAATATTCAAGTAGCCCACAGTTAGAGGGGCCAACTGTAAAATATTAACTTTCTCATAAAATATGCAAGTACCCCACAATTAGAGGTGACAACCCTAAAATGTTAACTTGCTAAAAAAATATTCAAGTACCACACAGTTAGAGGCGGCAGTTCTAAAATATTAACTTCCTAAAAAAATATGTAAGTACCACGCAGTTCGAGGGGACAACCCTAAAATATTAACTTGCTCAAAAAATATGCAAGTACCCCATAGTCAGAGGGGGCATATCTAA
Source organism: Sambucus nigra (assembly GCA_949130495.1). Taxonomy (NCBI): domain Eukaryota; kingdom Viridiplantae; phylum Streptophyta; class Magnoliopsida; order Dipsacales; family Adoxaceae; genus Sambucus; species Sambucus nigra. The sequence continues at coordinate 626,033,920 of OX422207.1, read as the reverse complement.
TATTAACTTACACAGCTCATATGAAACTACCCCACAGTTAGAGGGGTAAGCTCTGAAATGATAACTCGCCCAGAAAATATGCAAATACCCCACAGTTACAGGAGGCATCTCAGAAATGATAACTTTCACAACTCATATGCAAGTACCCCACAGTTAGAGGGGAAATTCTAAAATGATATCTTGCTCAGATCATATGCAACTACCCTACAGTTAGAGGGAATATCTCTAAAATGATAACTTCCTCAGCTCATATGTAAGTACCCCATAGATTACGGGGTAGTTAAACCTTTAAGTTCTCACAAAAATAGAGAAACTCACAATAAACATCTGCCAACGATAAATAAAAGGTGCGATAATTTAGTACCTCGGGCTCCAAGGGCATAAGAGTGCTCATAAAATTGATCAACTTCCAAGTATAAATAAAAGGTACAACTATTTAGTACCTCAGACTCCAAGGGCATAGGAGCGCTCACAATATTGAGCAACTTCCAAGTATGAATATAAGGTACAACATTTTCATACATAAGTCTCTAAGGGCACCGGAGAGCTCATAGTATCTACCCGAGAACAAAGAAACAGATTGAGTAGTTGAGCAAGTGCTGAGTATGAATAAAATAGTAACAAAGGTGTGACAGTTTAATACCTCGGGCTCTAAGGGCATAAGAACACTCAGAGTATTGAGCAACTGCCAAGTATAAATAAAAGGTATAACAGTTTAGTTCCTAGGGCTTCAAGAGCATAGGATAACTCATACTATTAACCAGTATTCTTCTCGAGGAGGGCTAATATTGAGAAGTCCTCAAGCCAGTGAACAAAGAGTGAAATATTGATTACGATATTTCGTGCAAAAGTCTCTCGACACTACAAGACATTTCTGCATGAGGGGGATAATATTGAGAAGTACTCAAGAAAGTGAACAAATAGTGTAATAACCTCGAGCTTGGGCATACACTTAGAGTGGCTTCACCCGCCTAAGATTGCGAGTTTAATAGAAAATAGCCTAGGGCGAGGGGATCCACTTAGAGTGCTCCACTTACAAAGATTACAAGATTGATAGAAAATATCCTAAGGCGATAGGATCCAACTTGAGTGCCCCCTCTTCCCAAACTTGATGCTATAAAAAATAACTTATGTCCAGGGGGTCCACTTAGAGTGGCCCCTCTACCAAGACCAACACAAGTAATAATTTGAGTATGAGGGAGTCCAACACAAATGGTTCCCTAGTCAAGATTACAACAAGTAATAGTTTATGCTGAGGGAGTTCACCACGAGTGGCCCCTCGACCAAGAGCAATATTCCAAAATAGCTGGCGATGAGTTGGTCCACCATAAGTGTCCCCTCAACTTCAATAAAAGGGACGAACAATTTATGGCGGGGGAGTTCACTTTGAGTGACCCTTTTGCCAAAGGAAAATACAAAGAGGAAAACAAAGGGCGAGGGAGTCCAAGATAAGTGGCGCATCTATCAAATATAGACATAGAAACAAGAGGGTTTACCCCTAATAGACCCCCTTCACCGCATAAATTGGAAACAAGGTAAATTGAGTTAGGGCGAGGGGACTCACCTAGAGTTGCCCCTCTACCAAACAAAATAATGCAAAAAGAGAATGACTAAGGATGAGGAAATTTACCACTAGGCACCCCTCAATCACTCCAAATCGAACAGTGTAATGATTTGATGGCATGAAAATTTTCATATTCCAAGATGAAGTGATAATTTAGTACAAAACCATTTGGTCTACCAAACACAAAGATTTTTATACGAGGGGACTAATGTAGAAGGGTGTTCATATGCTATTTTAAAATAGCCACGGGAGAGTGAGCCCACCTAGAGGGTCTCCCACTTTCCAAGTTATCAAGAAAATATTTAGAGAAAGGGGGTCCACCTTGAGTGGCCCTATGACGAGGTGTAACTGGATAAGGGTACATGCAACTATAAACCCCTCTACCCAAGATATAAGGCCATATATCCATGGGAGAGTGGGCTCACTATGAGTAACCCCTCTATCCAAAATCGAAAGTCACAGAAAAATTCCAAGGATGAGCGTCTTACCACGAACAACCCATATAAACAAGATAGAAGGCCACATAACAAAGGCCAAGGATGAGGGGGCTCACTACGAGTAACCCCTCTATCCAAGATCTAAGGCCATAGAAAAAGTCTAAGGACGAGGAGCTCACCATGAGCAACCCCTCAAAACAAGATATAAGGCCACAAAACAAAGGCTAATGATGAGTGGGATCATTGTGAGTAACCCCTCTACCCAAGATAGAAGGCCACATAAGAAGGCCAAGGATGAGCGGCTCACCTCGAGAAACCCCTATAAACATGATAGAAGACTACATAAAAAATTCAGGGCAGGGACTCACCATGAGTATCCCATTTTCCCAAGTTGATACTTAAAAAAGAAGGTCCAGCATAAGTGGCCTCATTTCAAAGATAAAGTGATTATTTCGTACGAAACCCTTTGGTCTACCCAACACAGATTTTTGTACGAGGGGACAAGTGTAAGGGTGTCCATCTGTTATTCTAAAATAACATAGGGCAAGTGAGCCCACTTGAAAGGACTCCCACATGGTGCAATTTAGCAAACAAGGGAGTTAGGATGAGGAGGTCCACAAGAAGGTGCCATTTATCCCCAAAACTCAAGAAATCACATAACAAGAGTTAGGGCGAGGAGGTGCCCCAGAAGGATCCCCTCATCCCCCAAATGCTTAAAATATAAAAGAAAATGAGTTTGGGTTGAGAATCCCCGCCTTGAGTATATCCTCCTCGTCAAAAGTCCAAAGATCAGATAAAATGAGTTTGGGTAAGGAGCCCTACCTTGAGGAGCTCCTCGTCCCCAAAAGTCCAAAGATCAGAGAAAATGAGTTGGGGTGAGGAGCCCCATTTTGAGGAGCTCCTCACCCTAAAAAGTCCAAAGATCACAAAAAATGAGTTTGGGTGAGGAGATCCTCGTTCTCAAAAGTCCAAAAATCACATAAAATGAGTTTGGGTGAGGAGCTCAACCTTGAGGAGCTCCCTGTCCTCAAAAGTCCAAAGATCACAAATAATGAGTTTGGGTGAGTATCCTCACCTGGAGTAGTTCCTTATCCCTAAACGTGTAGAGATCGCGGAAAGTGAGTTTGGGCGAAGAGGCCCACCTTTAGGAAATCCTCGTTCCACGAAGTCCAGCGATCATAGAAAAGGAGTTTGGGTGAGGAGGCCCACCTGAAGGAGCTCCTCATGCTCAAGAGTCTAAAAATCACATAAATGTATCTTGAATAAAGAGGCTTACTCAGAATGGTTCCTCTACTCCCAAAATGAGTTACTAAAAAGAACTAGTGGGCGAGGAGGTCCACCTGGAGATACCTCCTCCTGAAAACTTGTTACTCAAAAATATGTTAAAGTACTGATATTTTACTTTCTTGTACATGTAGCGTAGTTGAGCAAGATCAACAACTTATCACTTTAAGATTGAGAGAATATTAGTACAAATAACTTAGGGGTCACCCATTCCTTACACAGTCCACACCTAGTGTCAAAGTAATGAAAAGTTTATAATGATTTTAGAGGAGGTGGTCCTTGAGACCTCCCACGTCAAATTTACAAAGATTTTAGAGGAGGTGGTCCTTGAGACCTCCCTCCTTAAGTTTACAAATATTTTAGAGTAGGTGGTCCTTGAGACCAACCTCTGCAAGTTTACAAAGATTTTAGAGGAGGTGTTCCTTGAGACCTCCCTCCTCAAGTTTACAATGATTTTAGAGGAGGTGTTCCTTGAGACCTCCCTCATCAAATTTACCAAGATTTTAGAGGAGGTGTTCCTTAAGATATCACTCCTCAGGTTTACAAAGATTTTAGAGGAGGTAGTGCTTGAGACCTCCCTCCTCAAATTTACAAAGATTTTAGAGGAGGGGGTCCTTGAGACCTCCCTCATTAAATTTATAAAGATTTTAGAGGAGGTGGTCCTTGAGACCTCCCTCCTCAAGTTTTCAAATATTTTAGAGGAGGTGGTCCTTGGGGCCCCTCTCAAGTTTATAAAGATTGTACTAAAAGTTACCATTTTAAAATATATTTATCAAATCAGATATTTTATCTCTATTAGGAGACACATTTGCTTTTTGACTCTGACTTACACTAGCTATCATTCGTCAAAGGGGACAAGCGATTGTAGACTCAGTAGGGACATAAGGTACATTGAAGATCTTGTCCCTTTAAGTTTTCCTCTCATTTTATGGTGACCAAAGTGCCAACTCAACCCTAGTTCCCAAGTATAAATAGGAGCCCTGGGCAAGGTCATAAGGGATTGCAAAGTTACCCTATTAAAATTTACACCAGACCACCTAGTATTCTCTCCTTGCTCTTTCTCTAAGTGTTGAGTGCTTGTTTCTTCACTCCCACCTTACAACCAACATTCGTAGGAGATCCTTCTTCTCCAAGTTGACATTATTATTTGTGAATTTTCATATTTATAGGGAGTGGTTCCTAGCTTGGACTGTATTTTCACCAGAAAGGGAAGTTTTCACCAAGAGTTGCTCTAGGAACTTTTGAAGACCTTGAAGGCACGGTCCATTGGAGAGGGTCACACCACATTTATTTTAGTATTTTATGAGACCTCAGTCTCACTACCCTCTTACAACAAGGATGGAACTCCATAGCCCGACCGATGCATCCAAATCCACATAAAATTGTACTCTTAGAGTATTGTAATATCACACTCTAATTCTTCATTTAAATCCTTGTGTAAATAATACTGAAGTTGGTTTAAGGGTAATTATAGGAGAACTGTGGGTAAAAAATTAAGAAAAACAAAAAGAATGGAAAAGGGGGTCATTCTAACGACATCCTATGTCACTAGAATCGAGATGGACATACCGCGTGAAGATCGTGCGATATTGGGCTTCAAACGAGATTTTTCTAGATTATAATGGGAGGCCACGCAAAGGTCGCGTAAAGCCAAAGTTCGAATGAGGTTCATATCGTTCGAATGACTTGCCTCGAAATTATTTAGAATTTTTTCCCTTATGCGTTCTCACATCCTGATGCTTGGATCTTTGAGTTGTTGAGCCCAGCTCAGCCCAGATTGGGCAAAGATGGGTTTTTTAGGTGTTTGGGGTGTTTTATAAGAGTGTGTTTGGCTTACCTGGGATGTTTTTGAGTTAGAAGAAGATGGAAGAGGGAGAGAGAAAGTGGATAAGTCTTCCACCATAATTTTATGTAATATTCCACCATGTTGACGCCCATAACACCTATTTCCTTCATTTTTGAAGTTGTGCGACAAATTTTGGAGAAATGGAGGGGGGGGGGGGGGGGGGGGGTTGGACATGATGATGGGAGCTTCCATGGAGTTTGAAGTGAGTTTTTCTTGGAAGCTTGGATGAAGGACATTTGCAGCATTTTTGGAGGATGAATTTGGTAACCCTTTGAGGACACCTTTGGAGGTGAAGGTTGCTCCTCCTAAACCAATATGTCTACCACCATTGGATCCTTTAGAGGTGGGAAAACCTTACTCTTAGTATTAAGAATCTATTTTGCATATTTATAGTCTTGTAGTTGGATTACACGAGTAGGGTGCATTTGAGTAAATGATGAAATTGATGTGTAGAAGATACTAAACATTTTTATGTAATAAAAATGTTAGTAAAATGTTAATTTTTTGAAAATAAACAATTAAAAAATATTTCAAGAATTTGAAATATTAAAAGTTAGTATTTTATGAAAAATGGTGTATTTTCTAGAAAGATCGATGTTAAACATTTTATAAAATAAAATGGTAGCAAATAATGATTTATTTTGGTAAAAATTGGTGAAATAATGATTCTTGCAAAATGCAGGTTTTATGAAAAATGGATATTTGTTAAGTTTGAAGAAATTAAATCTCTTTTATATTTTGAAAGTGTATTTTTGCAAGTATGAACTATTTTTAGAAAGAAAAATTTGTTTAATACATTTAATAGGATTTTAAGGTTTAAATTCCATCTTCTCATGCATATAAACTTGTATTATTTAGATGATGAAGGTATAAACAAGTTTAAAGAAGATTTTGTTTGCTTTAAATATGGAATAAAGAAAAAGTGGAAATTCTAGTCTTCAAGTGTGTGAAAGTAGGATTAAAGATATAATAAACATTATGTTGTAAGACTACATATGTTGACAAAAAGAAATTGTATTTTCTTACAAAATCAGTCTTCAAGTGTAATTAGATTTCTTGAACAAAGAAAGTAAATAAATAGCTAGTTTGAAAAATGGTTAGTAGTGATGTTGAATAAGTGCTACTGGTTAAACATTAAAAAGTTGGTGTGTAACTTAATAGTGTTGTAAAAGATTAACACTGATGAAATTGGAAAGGGAATAATGAAATGAAGATGTTTTCAATTAAGAAGAATAGTACTCCAAGGTTAAAAAGGTGTTAAGATATTAAAACACTTCAGGAGTTATTATTGTTAACAGTATTTTTGGAAAAATTAACACTTGTATATATGGAGTAAAAGGTGAGTTTGGAAACAAATGGGTAAAATGGTAATTTTACTTAATGTGGAACATTTTTATGTAATAAACACGTTGAAAAGGTGTTACAAAAATTGACCCTAAATGAATATGATTTTTGGAATAAAATCAAGGTTAAAGTGTAAAGGACGCTAAATGGTAAAATTTCAATGTTTAACACAAGTTGGGGTGTAACCCCCGGGTTTTGGCTTCAGTTGGGTAAAAAGAAAATGTGAAATAATGTGGTCAGTTGTAAAATGTTAAAAACATTGAAGAGGAACTCAGATGACACCAAAAAAATTAAGTAGGGCCTTGAGCCCTAGCGTGAAAGACCCAAACAATTGGTAAAAAATATGGTACGTACAACCGACGGTCTGAAGCCTATTAATGTATGAGGTTATTAGAAGTTTCTGAGAAAAAATAAAGGAATAAGGAACATGTTAAGAAATGTGTTGTGTGGTGAAATGTGTTAATATAACCTAACTTTAATGAATTAATAAATGTTCAGGTAAAGGTTGAAATGGACAAGTAAATGCGTAAATCTATTAATGCCTATAAGGTCAGGAAAAAGGAAAAGTAAGTGGGTAAATGGGTGGTTAAGAAACCTAAGTGGTTAAACCCGTAATGAACATAAGAATATGTTGTAAAAGGTTTTTGAAGGCTAAATGTGTATTTTCTAAGACGGTGAATGCGTGTTTTGAATGGGTGATTTTTAATGAAAGTACTAATGTGGACTGGTTGAAATGAAAAAGGTAATTTCAGTAAAGAAATAGTTTTCGATCGAACAAAATTTATTTGTTTCAAGTATTTAACTGTGTGTGTTAAATTAGGTGATCAATGTCAAATTGAGAAAAGGAAGTATTTTATAAGATTAAGGTAAATTAATCTGGATAAATAAGTTCCTTGGCATTCAACTGTTTCATGCATTAAGTATGTGTATATGCATGTGTATATATGTATAAAAGTTAGTCACATGTGCACATAGACATAACATGTTAGAGTCCCCTTTCTGCCATTTGATTCTATACTTCATTTGTATATTTCTCACTGAGCATTTGGCTCACAGCCTCGCTTTGTTACGAAAGGTTAGGAGTTGTTTCGTATTTCGAGAGCATTATAGATGTAAGTATTTCTTTATTATTACACTAGTAACTATGTATTCTTGGACTTCGGGATGCTCCCCATGGGACTCTCGCGTAGTTTAGTTTGAAATTGGAATCGCATGCCAAACAGGTGAAAAGTTAACTAAAATAAAACTGGACTAGCAACATTGTATAGATTGTTTCATTTCACTTCACAACTAATGCTCGGGTCAGACCGAGTTGACTATGGGTAACCCATAAATTTGGGCCAGGGTGTTACAAGTACACCAATATAAGAGTGTTCTCTCTCCTCACACAGTAATAATTCACATTCATTATTTCACTCTTTATTAGTGTTCTAAGTTTCACACATAAGTTACCACATATCATTATGTAGTTATTTCCATAGACCCCACCCTTCGGAACATTCTAATTACAAATCTAAACCAAAGGCTTTGTTGTTTCATTAAATACATATGGGAAGACATGTCTAATGGGGGACTACAAATAAATCTAAATATTATAAATAAAAGAGATACATTAATTAAGGGTTCTAAATTCATCACTCTTACCTGTCTCTAAACTCTATAGGTGGGACATCTCATAAATAAAATCAAAACAATGAACACACCGATAAACTTTCATTTATATAGTGTAGTCGTAAAGATAATATAATTAGTTACGTTTATTTATGTGAATACATTAAGGTATTTAGTAACATAAACTGGTTCCATATCTAACCGTGTAGGTCTAACATAAACAAATTCAAACCATCATCCAACAAACCAAAAAAATGTTTAGCTCACACTCCTTCTAATACTTCTACTCAATTAATTCATTTCTAGAAATGTGATGAAAGAAATAATAGTCTTACATCAATTTCATATACATTTATGTTCAGTTTTGAATTTCAAGAACTTAATTCAATTAAAGGGGATCTAATCATAATTGAAGATAAATAGCATAAGGATATTCACTGTTCAGTACAAATCTTTAAGGAATTAAACTCTAAATATTATTTGACATGCTTGAATAATATTTATTAGGAATGTATTCTCGAAGGTACTAGTCATAAACGAAAATACTACTCTTATTATCACCTGCATTTACAATACTAAATAACCCCAAATTAAGTCTTCATTATTCAACATACAATTAAATTACTCCAATTCTCATTTTAAATACCAAAATCTAATAGGCAAAAATAAATAATTTCATGGCTAAAATTTAACTTTCATAATTACTTTAAAGTAATTTCTAATATATAAATTCATACTCTAAATTCACTAGACATGGTCATAACACAATAATCCTCAAACTCTAGGAGTTATGAATCAATTTTAAGCCTAATTTAGAGTTTAGGTGAAATTAGATGTAATATCCCATAGTTTTATATATATAATTGGATTATATATTTTAAACTGGACATTTAAATTATGGGGGTGAGTTTTAATTTAATTAAATCAAGATATAATGAGAAATTATTAAATATCTATTTGGATGTGAAATGAATTAATATTTAAGTGGCCGTATATTTATTAGTGTGTAATAGTAAATAAAATTGAATTATGTCGTAAGTGAGTAAACACGATAAGAATTATTAACATATGAATTGGGACTTATTATTTATGAGGGTTGAGATAGGAAAATATTGATAAGTGACTCAGATAGTAATTTCGAGTGCACGATTGATTCAGAATGCGTTACATAGTCATAATTAAGTGCTCGATGTTGTGTTTGGGTCTTGCGGCCCTTTTAGACTCGTTGGGATTAATTAAAAGCAATTTTGACCATTTTATTAGTATATATAAAGCCAATTTGGAAATTCTTACTTATATATTGAAAGGATGAGTGAAAAAGAAAGGACATTCTCATATTCTAAACGTTTATTTAGGAGATACCAAGAGTTAGAGTGAAAGGGAAGAGAGGAAACTCAAAGGTTCAAATGAGAAAGTGAAGAATAACTCAAGAACACTAAGGGATTGAATATTGAGGAATGGATTCAAGGAGATTCATTATCCTCTTCATCAAATTCAACAACTTCAAACTATTAAGGCAAGTTATTATCTTGCTAAATAATTATGCTTTCAATTCCTGTCATATTAAAGTTGGTAAAATCATTTTTGGTGTAATTCACATGTCAAACATTGAGATTTTGGGAAATGATTCTTCAAATCGGTTTTCACATATAATGGTGAATGTTTATGGATGAATTTTAATCACGAAACTTTGGGATTATGTGTTCATATAAAGTGGAATTAGTATGAAAAAACTTATGATTGAATTGGTGATATATCACGTGGATATAAAATTTATCCCCGTGAAATTTACATATTTAGATGTTTATTATATGTAATAATGAGTCCCATTGATATAAAATCTGTCAAGCATAATAGATATTGATATAAATGATGTTGATGATCATTTTTCAATTGAAATTACTAAAATTTCGACTGGAAAAACTTGGAAAATTTTCATAGGTGAACCGGTTGGAACCCCCTGCCACGGACAATTGTGTTATTTTTTTAAAAGATTAAAACGTCAATTTGGGGATTGAATTAATTATTTGGTGATAATTTCAAACTTGTGGAAAAATATATTGAGATGGTGGGTTAAAATTCTTTGATATTTGTGCGGGATGGAAGTTAGAATAATTGGGAAGAATTTTATTCAAAAATGAATAATGGAATTTGGATGAAAATTCGAAAATCTTGGGAAGCGGGTTGAGTGAAACTAATACGTATCCAGAAATTTGCATGATGATATCTAAATAATTAATTTAGTGAATGATTAGTTAGTTATGGATATGAACAATATTATGAAAATTGTTTAGATGTGCCACAATTATTTGGAACGTCGAAATGAAATTTTGAGATATATATATAACGGTTTGGATTAAAGCCACGAATGAAAAAAAGTTAAGATATTTAACGGTTTGGATTAAAGCCACGAATGAAAAAAAATGAAGCGATAAGATCATTTTCCCTCATGTATCTTATACATCTGAAAATCTGCCCACCCGCCCACTTTATTGAGCACAATGCTCAAGTAGAAAGGACACTTAAATTATTTATAGCAGAGCGCAAGGCTCGAGAAGAAATTACGACTAAGCTTATCAATCTCTCTCTCTCACTTCAAACCTTAGAAACTCATCTAACATTTTTCTACTTTCTCCCACAATCCAAATCCACCCTACCAGCATAAAACCTGCATTTAAATGTGAAGAGATGGCTTTGAGGATGAAGTTGTGTCTGTCTTCTTACATCTCCACTGTCGCCCATCTATAATTCCTACTCCTTGATATGTATCCCCATTTCTCTAATGGAGGAACAACTACCTTTGGCCATACCACAACTGAATGGCAAGAAACAAGCTCCGCACGATTTTTCTTCAAGGTGCATTTTTCTCAGGTGAGTTAGTGATTCGAGAAAAAGCCTATTTGAGGGGTGATGAGTCATTTTTGAAGAAACCCACAAAGTAGGTCTAGGTAACTCAATATTACCAAAGAATCCATATGCTCTGTTTATTTAAAATATTTATACCAACCTATATGGTGTTTTGATTTGTCAAGCGTTGATGCAAGGTAAATCGGCTATAGGGTTGGTTTCATTGGTTATCCCATGTTGGATCTTTTTATCGTTGCTATTTAGTCATGTATTTTAATGAATCTCAAAGTTTGTTCATGACAACAAATGAAATAGTCAAAGGAGCTTTGGTCAGTTGTCTACTGATAGGATGAGCAAGCATAAAGAATATAGGTCAGTTTGGGACATTTCGTTTTTGCTTGGATCATTTCCTTTTTGCTTTTGGTTGTTTATTTCAGATTTATGTTCCTCAAATACAACTCAGTTTTCTCATGTTTACTCTGAATCAAGATCTTCAATATTTGCATTTGTATTTTTTTGGTACGGAAGTTTCATGATTTGGGTCTCATAAGTGATGTTTTTCAAATTGTTAAATAATAGATTCTAAAAAGGGGACATTTATTTCCATTAGTTAGATTTATCTAACTCATTACTCTTAGTATTGTAACTTGGAGACTTAGATCTTTTTCTTTTTGTCATAAGATATTTTGTGAGTTTCATATGGTATTATTTGTATGGCTTACAGGGTGCTTAGGGAAGATGAGCTGGTGTAGACAGTAATGATGATGGAGAGACTGGTGTGCTCTAATTTCCAGGTATGCGTGGCACGAGAAAAAGATGGGAAATGATACTTTAATTTAAGGAGCCTATCTGATGTGCACACATCTCAAAACATCTAGACATCACTTGCACATATGTCACTCTTTACCCATGTCTCTCCTCCTTTTAAGATACTAATTTATATCGCAGTGATGCTTTTTTTTCCTCTTCAGGTATAGGTTTGGATTCCTCTCAAGAGGGAAGAAGAACCACGACCCTTCTGTTCTCCCATTATCTCTCCTACCCTCTTACAGGTTTGTTTCAATTTTTCATTTGGTTTGTTTACAAAGCATGGGCAAACACACCTACACTTATTGACTTTTTAATTTTTTGGGTGTCATCTACACTGTTTGAGAAAATTCCATGGACGATAACTCTTCTCCGCATCTGGTACAAAACCATCATCACTGCCTTGGATCTGGCGCACTGCTCCGGTTGGTTTAGCTTCAAGGAAAAAGATTTGGGTTTTTTGTTATTTTTGGATCTATATTTTTATTTAGCCGTCGGACTCCTCCGGATGGTTGGTCCATCTATCTTTAATGTGTGTTTTGGGTTGTATAGTTTTCGCTTGAGGAGGTTCTGATGTCAGGTGTACTTTTTTTTTTTAATTTATGCCCTGAAAATAAACTACGATTGAGATGTGAGAGTAAAAACTCCTGAAGCTGTTGAGATTCTAATATATGTTTTTTCTTTACCTTTTTAAAGGTAAATGTTTTTAAATGTGATCTGGGTTTGGAAACCTGGGTTTTGAGGCTGAATTTTTGAGTTTGGTTCACGATCGTTTATAGATCTGGGTTTGGATTTTTTTTAAATTTCTTAGGGAGTAAATGATTTAAAAGAAAAAGAATCGTATAAGATATGTGTTTTTTTTTTATTTTCCTTTTTGTTTATGATTTAAAGGTAAATTGATTTCGTTTCTTTTATTACTAAAATTTTAAAAGTTTCTTTTATTACTAAAATTTTAAAATGTTTTTTGTTTTTTATTTTCTTTTTGTGAATTTTTGACAATCTTCTGAGTTACTGTTAGGACAACTATCCATGTTGTTTGTCAAGTGATTGAGAGAGAAAAGTGGGCATATGATTGTCCATGTTGTCTCTTCCTCATTCAGTATTTGTTCTGTCATTTATTTGTCAAATGCTTTTAATTGTCATTTTTCTTTCATTTTAAGTTTAACTGTTCATGTATATCTATTTACATGCGTTTCGTTTATTTAGGATAATATGATATTCTGTAATTCAGTACGATGTACCATTTAATTAAATGGATTGGTGTTATTTCCATATTTAAATGCCTTCAATTGTTTGGATCTTTTTGAAATATGGATCTCAAGAAAATAACATAACAAACAAATGGTGTTATCTTGACCGATTAATTTTAGAATAGTATGTATTTTTCTTATTCCTACATAAAACTCTTGGTGGTACTGTGTGTCCGCTTCTCACTCTTTTAAGTGTGTTGACAAAGGAAAAAATATGAGTTACGTTGTTGTGTTTTGGCTGTAAGCATTAGCTTTAAACAATAGACATTTTAAAGAATATTAGCCACAATTGGGAGCATGACCATGTTATGTAAAAAATATTACATGCAATGTTATAGTGGGTTTGCCCATGAATTTTATAAATAGTTTTATTAGTTTGTAGAATAATTTTTTAGTAAATTTAGTTTTTAAACTATTCAATTACATCCAATTCAGCCCTTCAGTAAAAAAAAAAAACTCATTAAAATTAGCAAAAGAAATAGTTTAGGGCCATAGGAGTAAAAAATACATCACCTAACACATAGTAAAATTCAAAACCATGATATGATTGACTCAAATAAAACACTGACACGTACAGTAACCCAAATAAACTATGGCATGTTTTATCTTTTTCTTTTTTGCCCAAAGCAAATATGACATGATAAAAAAATAGTTTTTTAATAACTATAACATGACTCGATTAAAATGGAAAATATGTATATAGTAGATTTTCATGTACATGATGGAAAATCTTGAAGTTTGGTATCAGATCATTAAATGTACTTGAATGCCGAGAATATATAATCGACTTTTTCCTTTTCATTGATTCCTTTTAAAGAGAACAATATGTGAGAATCCAATTCTTTTGTGTTTGATATCATATTTCGCTTTGATTCATCTTTGAGGTAATGTCAAAAAAACATATTGTTATATTTAGTGGCAACTACTTATTCGAGGGATATAGTTGGTTGTTTGTGTCGTTTGTGATACTTTTGGTTGTTTCGATTGTTTGGAGTGTCAATGTTTTAAGTCCCTATAATTAATAGTCTACGTAATTTATTTCACAATGTGAGTTTGGTTCACTTTTATGTTTAGGTGTGGGTTGTTTAATTGGGTGTTTATGGTAGTTGGTGGTGGTGTCGTATCATAAGCACACATACGAATATTGGGGGCAAAATTATCTATGTGCCTTCAGGCACGGGCATACCCTAGTGTGTGTGTGTGTGTGTGTATATATATATATATATATATTAGTGTTAATGATATAACGAAGTAAATATACAACGTTAGGGGTTCTATTAATGGAGGTTGGGAGATGTGGGTGTTCTCCCTGACGAGTGAAAGCAGGCTAAGTATCGACCTTAGATCATAACGCTATGCATGCCTAATAAGGTTGGAGTCGAGTGAGGTAATGTTGGTATGGTTATGTTCACTAGATTAGGACTATGATCGCCTCCAATATGATTTATTTTCGGCTACGGTAGGGGATTCCATGCCGATATTTCTAAGGTGAGAAAGTATTGTCCTTAAGAATAACACACTAGATAACTGTATCTCAGGGAGTTTTATCTCGGAAGGATGACGAGTATACGTATATAGTGAGCTATATATATATAAAATTAGATGTGAATATGGTGTATATTAATGTGAATAAGTATACACGGATTAAACATTAAGTGTAAATAATGTTGAATTAACTAGTGAGAGTTAATGACTTTAATTTATAGATTATAATTAATGATTATAATTATTAATGTTAATTGGAATTAGTTAGGTAAAATAAGGGGCGATGGGATAGAGTATAAAATTTAGGATGGTATGGGACTAGTTATGCAAGTAGCATAACTATGCGGTTAAAATGCAAACGTTAGGTGTGCAAGTAATGTCTCGAGAGTGTGTGACAAAAATTTAAAATATTGAAGAATTGTCACAATTAATGATATATTTTAATTACTTGAAAAATATTTTCTAAAAGGTTTCTGGACGTTGACCAGTAGCAAATCTATTTTCAAAACATTTTAGGTGTCTAGATACAGGGATGACAAGCTTGATTGTTCTACCAGGTGCTGGAGCTATAGAAACTGCAGATCATACAAGATATTGTTATAATCATATCTCTCATCACATTCTCGATAGAGTAAGTTTTATTTCCAAGCATGTTTCCATGTTGGACAATTTATTTTTATTTTATTTAATTTGTAATTGTTGCGTGGTTATGATTTCAACCGATGGGTTATTTTGTTAAGGATTTGGCATGAAATAGACTTGTGTTTTAAATTTATGTTGTTATTGTTGATTTACATTAGTTGTTTAAGTAAATTATGGATTGAGTATATAATTTCTCATAATAATCAAAATCGCACTCGGCTTAATTTAATAATAAATGCTTATTAATTAATTGAGTTTGATAGTGATGATGTGCATATGATAAATGAGATTCCTATTTTATTTTAATAAGGGTTGGACACCGTTATTTTTATAACTGAGGTGTAACATATGGTATAAGAAAATCGGGTGCTAGAGTCCTTAGGATTTGTGTAGAATTATTACGTTTCTACTGTAGCGTTCTTTGATATGGAGTCATACTAATAGGAGTTTTTCATTCAATGGTGCGTTTACGTTCTTCCACTGATAATTATATTGAACTTTGAATGTATAAAAGTTTGACCTGGTTTCAAATGCTTCCTAGGAGAGAACATCAATCTAAGGCCACTGGTGGGGCTAATGCTGGACAGGAACAACCTCAGCCTCAAGGACCATATGGTATCATTATAATCGTTGAGGTAGCTAACATTATTTCCCATGCAGTTACTACCGTGATGATAGCTATGGAACAATAGATACCGTAGGTTAAGCCACAATAACAAATAGTTCTAGCCGTTCCATACCACCTTGGACCATCACCCTTGGAGCAAGTTAAGGAGGCCTTCTAGAAGGGGCACCAGCTAGAATTCTAGGGCAGATCTAATGTTATAGTTTCTAGTTGGTGGAAGAAAGACATGCAGAGGCATCTTCGTATGGTGGAGAGCAATGACACCCAAAAGAAGATGCTTGCAACTTTTAAGCTTGTAGGGGCAACTTTGCAGTGGTGGGTGTTAGTCACCATAACAGAGTAGCAAGATGCGAGGCCTATTTCTAAGTTCTAGGTGCGGTTTGATCAAAAATACTTTCCTTTTTCCATTCAAACTGAGATGAGGAGGAAATTCCCGAATTTTGAGAAGGGAGACCGTTCATTAGGGGAATATGAGGAAAAATATACCAGACTAGAAAATTTTGTGCCAAATGAGGTAAATAATAAAGAAAAAATGGGAAGGTTCTTTGATGGATCGAATTAGAGAACCAAGTAGCATTTATTGGGGAACCCAACAGATATTATTAATGTCACACTCTTACATTGTTAGTTGAGTAGGTCTGGGGGTAATGGTTCCAGTGGAGTACAACCGTCTTAGTAGTTTAGTAGTCATCACGGGTGAAGCTCTCAGTACAAAAATTCATCTCGGCCAAATGGTAATGAGTTTAGGGAGGGCCAGTAAGACCCATAATAGTAGGAGAATTTCATTCATCAGAGCCATCAGGCTAAGGGGAACAATATGGGTGGACAATAGGATTGAGGTCACTAGGGTTAACAACCTGGATAAGGGTAAAACCCCATACTTTCTTTTAGTGGCGGGTCAGCGCGAATTTTGGGGCGCTATGGAGATTGATTTTAGCGAGGATTATTTTGGAAAGATTTTTAATACAAGATCAGAAGATTGTATTATTTTGATGTATAGAGGATTGGAGAATTGCATTTTATTTTTGAGTTAGTTGTTATATGTAATTTGAGAGACTTGGTATTTATTGGAAGAATTTGAGATTATTGGATTATTTTATTGTATTGTGGGATTTTTAGATGCTCTATACCTTGTTATTTGTTGATTTGGTTAGTTTTATCGATAGTAGTGCTCCGTTCTCTCTCCACAGGCGGGTGGGGTGTTACAGAATAGTATCAGAGCTTAGGTATACGACCACCCTCGGGTCTTGGGTTTTGGGTCTGTTACGTTTTTGTGGCCCGAATTTGGAGATAGAAATTTTTAGATAATCGTTTCGCGTTAGGCATCTAGATTCGATGTGAGGAAATTATTTTTGGTAACGAGATTATTTTTGGATATTGTTGGCCTGATTTTTTAGAGTTAGGTATTTGGCGAATTTCGAGGGCGAAATTCCATTGTTAGTGGGGAAGTGTAACAACCCGCGTAAGTTTTGGGGTATTTTTAAAAATAAAGAGGAAACATAAATTTTGAGATAAAATTATTTTTATTGCTTAAATATGTTGGTTATTATTTTTAAAGGCGAGAATTTCAAGCGGTTTCGAAAACAGAGTTAAAATGGATTGTATATGGATTTTATAATTTTTGTCCCTTATAATTTTTTTTCAAGACGAACTGTCAGATTTTAGGCATGATCGATCGATCAACCCCAACAGAAAACATGCGCAGCAAGCAGTTTTTAGTGTTTTGTTTCTTTGCAACTCTTATTCTTTGCCTTATAAAATAAAGTCGTGGGTAATCCTTTTTGGTACAACTTTTTGGCAGCAAACATATTTTCTTTTTCTCTCTTTTATACACAAACAAGCCCTTTGATTTATGCTTTCAACCTTAGGTTTTTATGGTGTTCTTGGAGACTGTTTTGAGGATGATCTTAGAGGAGTTTTGTGGGTGTTTGTGGACTGTTTTTGTTGGAGATTTCTACGTTTATGGGAAGATTTATGGTTGGTTTCTCATCGTGGTTTGAGGTATGGGGTTTTACACTATATTCTTCTAAATCTCGCGAGTGTTTATTCCATTGAATTCTTCTTAATTGAACTCATATTTTGAATTATTAAATTCATTGAAATCTGGAAAAATAATTGTTGGAATTATTTTTATTCATGTAGTATTATTCATGTTGTTGTTGAGCACGTTGTCATGATATTTTAATATGGCACGGACGTTGGGCACCCGCCAAAATTCCTGCTTCCAAGGGATATTACTTGATAAAGCATATGCGGATGGGGTGAGGCCTAGTGACCCGGTTAATGTGTTGTTGAGAAATTTATTGATAAAATGAAATTGAGATTTGAATTTGATTTGAATATTCATATTCGTATTGTTGTGCTTTATTCATCGCTAACATATGATTGTTGAGCATCTTTCCTGTCGTATTTTGTACTTCCCCGTCTTTTTCTTAGTTGGCAGGTGAGCACGAATTTGAGTGTTATGGATCAATTGGGATGATTTTAGCGAGAATTCTTTTGGGAAGATTTTTAATACAAGAAAGAAGACTTGTATTTTTATTTTGATGTATAGAGCATTGGAGAATTATTTTGTATCGATATAGATAGTTGTTTTAATTCGAGAGATTTGTTGTATTAATTTGAAGATTGAGATTAATGGATTTCTCTTTTTGTTGTGGGATTTTTAGATGCTCTATACCTTGTGATATTGTGGATTTGATTTGTTTTATCGACAGTAGCACGCCGCTCGCTCTCACCGGGCGAGCGGGTGTTACTATCACATTCATTTATTTATACTAAATTTGCATACACAACCGGTTTATTAGAGATAAACGATAATATTGTTACGTGTGTGTATTCACCTTTGGGTAGTGGGGCACTTAGTCACTCCGTGTGTAGAGGGGTGGGGATAGACATCGGGAGACTGTGTTTTGCAACCAACTTACTTGTATTGTTAGAGATGACTAAGTATGATGATATTTTTGAAATGGATTGATTAACATAATATCGAGCAATGGTGGAATGTTTTGGGATGACCATTATAATTGTGGTACCAGGGTAGGATAGTTTTTTTTTTATTATGATGATGCCACTTATTGAGGAGGATCAACCAAACATCTCTATTATAATGAGTATGAGACGTCACAGAATATAGTTATTTCTTTAGACTTGATCGCAGTGGTTAGGAAATCCATGAATGTATTTTAAGAGATACAGGGTCTATGATAGAGTTGGGAGATTGAGTTTGATATGGACTTAGCGCTAGGGACGAAACCAATTGTACGGGTATCATACCATATGGCTCCTTTAGAGGTGGAAGAGTTAAAGTACCGGATTCACCATCTCTAGGGGAAGGGTCACTACACCAAAATGACAAAATTGTCACCTTTCAGCTGGCCACCCTTGTCAAGGTCATTAACTGTGACAAAAAACACGCGTTTTGTGTCACGGTCATTGACCTTGACACGACCGTGACAAAGAATTGTCACGGTCAATGACCATGAAAATTCTTTAAATAATTATCATGGTCAATGACCTTGACACTACCGTGACAACTTATAGAGCAAAAATCCCTACCCCTTATTTTTTCCCTCTCGCCGTGCCCTCCCTCTCTCTCTCTACGTTGCTCTCTCTCTCTCTCTCTCTCTATACTTTCAAGTTTATTTCTCTCTCTCTCTCTCTCTTCCATTTATATATATGTTTGTGTGTATATATATGTGTGTGTGTGTGTATATATATATATCTGCGTGTGTGTGTGTTTGCATGTGTGGGGGGTGGGGCAGGGTGGTGGTAGGGGTGGGGCAAGGTGGGTGTGGGTGTGGGGTGTGTGGAGGGAGGTGGGGCAGGGTGAGGTCTATTGTTTGTGTGTGTATGTGGTGGGTCCAGGTGGGGCTGTGTGTATGTGTATGTGGTGAGTGGGGGGTATGGAGGGAGATGGGGGTGGGGGTGGGTGTGTGTGTGTATTTAAATTAACCCATGAATTTGTATTTTTTTATTTGAATTAGCCCATGAATTTATTTTTGTATTTGAATTAACCCATGAATTTGTCAATTTGTTTGTGGGGGGGGTGGGGGTGGGGAGGCCGAGTAAGTCAAGGTACCATTGTAATTCTCTTAATATCGCGTTTTGATGATTCTATGAGATAATATATATTATTTCAAGGTTAACTCATTGTATATAAAAACATTCACATTGTAGATGATTCTATAATTACATCCACTAAAATATAATTAATAAATGAAACATTTTTTGATGAAAGTAAATTAATAATTAGTGCCCATTTCATATGAAAGTAGGATTGCCCCTCAGTGTAAATTAGTAAATTAATAATTCTATACGTTAATTGTTAGTTTAATTAATGAAATGAATTAATTGAGTAGATGAATTCGAAGGATTACGGGATACACATTTGTTGTTGACATTGCTGTTGGATTATTCTGTTTAGTAAATGTTTGGTTGGTTAGTTTTAAAAGTGGCATGACCACTGGATTATTGTCCATATAGGGGTGGGATTTATAAACTTTTTTTTAAAATTACTCTGTATATCGAACAATATATATATAGTATGATAATTAAATAAAACATACTTGAAATTAAATATAGTGCGCATAGATACTAGCCTTCTAGTTCTTATGCGTACGCATTCAATAGACCTTAGACCCGTTCGAGAGTCATTACCCCTGTAATGAGATCTCTCGAATTGTCCCGTTTAGACAGTTCGAGACTGTGTAATTTATGTATAATATTCTTATTGGCTTAAAGTTGTTACTTTTGGAGGAAGTTCTGCAGTCATATCTTAATGTTCTCCGGGTACATACTAGATTGATAAGTGTGACTGTTATTTCAATTGATCAATTGAAGTAACACTCACACCTGCCAATCTACGTCGTGTATTTTAAGAACTATGGGGATATGCGGTCGAATTTTTTTCAAGTCATAACAATGTGCATGAGTTGTTAAGTATATTACAGAAAAATGCAGTCTTAAATGGGATAGGACAACTCATCCTTTAATATGATAATTAAATGATGGGATAATTAAATAAAGCATACTATAAATATAAGTTTTGTTTACCTTTAATAGGTGTCTAGTTGTGGTAGCTGTGATGGGATATACGAAATACAAAGAGTGGATGGGTGGGACTAATAGAATGGGGGATGTGTTTCGTAGAGGTGCTAACGAATTTATGAAATATGCAAAGAGATGTCATAATGATGAAGAGTTTCCATTTTCATGTGCTAGGTGTAAGAATGGTAAGGTGTTTGAGTGGAAAAAAGTTGAACTATATTTGTTAAGATCGGGTATGCAAGATAGTTATCGATTTTGGAGTTTTCACGGTGAATTGAAAGTTCCTTTTGTCCCCAACAAACCTTCACAACAACCTTCAACAAGTAGAATAGATGTAGAAGGGGACGACGTAGATCATAATATGTTAGAGGATTTAGTTGATGATGCGTATGGAGTTTATGAAGTAGAGGAGAATGAGGTTACTGATGATGTAGAAGATTCAAGTGCTCGTGAAGATAACACGATAAAACTTGACGATGACTACCAAAGTTTAAAATTTAAGGCGACCCAATCGTTATACTCTGGATGTGAGAAAGATCAAACAACTTTAAATGCCATGGTTGGTTTGCACAGTTTGAAGACACAATACGGTTTGTCTGGCAATAGGGTGACGAGAATTCTGAAATGGGTGAAGGGCTTATTACCACTAATATAATTAATTTATCTATATTCTCAGCTCCTAAAGACGGGTGATGCGACATCAAGGCTTGCTCGTTTAGCCACTGGACCCTTGTTCGTGGTACAAGAGTACAAAAAGTATCGATTGAACGGTTACATTTTCGGTGCTAAAGTGTACGAGGAAAGTACAAATGTACAGAACTCGGGAATTTCATACAAAGCTCCTACTATCTTTCGAGCGAGCGCAAAAGATAAAAACCTTGTTGAAGTTGAAATGACTTACTATGGTGTAATCCAAAATATATTTGAATTGGATTATATAAGCTTCAAAGAGGTTGTATTTTACTATGACTGGGTAAGAGTTGAGGATAAAAATTCTTGTAAAGTTGATCATGTCACCAATTTGATCATGGTTGACTTGTCCAAGTTGAAGATCAACGACCACGTGAGTGATGAGCCGTTTGTTTGTCCATTTCAAAAGGTTAAGAAAGTGTTTTATTCAGAGTATATCAACAACGAGCCGTGGTCAATTGTCCAACACGCTCCGAGGCGTCTAAATAGTAGTGTGGATGACTTGGCTGCTCCTACCGATTATCAATCCATTTTTTATGATAATCCGAATTTCAAAAAAAAATTCAATTTGTAATGAATATATCAATTTGTACTGAAACATCCATTTTTAATGCTTTTAATTGATTTTCACTTTATCATTTTCACTCTTGTGTGGTGTGCGTGTGTGGAGAGGAGATTAATACAGAAATATTCCAGCTACATCTAAGTTTTGTTTATACTAATCCATGAATATACGCTTCTTACCTTTAATAGGTGATTAGTACATAGTTATTTGGGGTGACCTATTTGTGGAGAGAAGATTGAATCTCTTCATCTATCCGAACACTAAGAAATGCCATAATCCTATGGAGTTATGCTCTGCAAATTCCTCCCAACCGTTATGTAGCCAAACATCACCAGTTGAAGTTGTCAATTCCAATTTCCATACCCCACCACTTGGAACCTCTATCAAAACATGGGAGACCATTAGAAGGTGGAATTGACAACTTCAACTGCTGATTTTTGGTTACACAATGGTTGGAAGGAATTTTCAGCTCATAACTCCATAAGATTATGGCATTTCTTAGTGTTTAGATATGAAGAGAATTATATTTGGCACGATTTCCCTGGGTACATTAGTTGGAAGGAGGTGCCATATGAGCTCAAGTTAGCTGTTTGGGTGACACTACAGGTAATGTATTTATGTTTATATGTCAATTACGATTTAAATTTTTATTTATATTTATTTATATTTGTGGGGCGGATATTAATTTTACTTTATTTCAATTCAGGGGACAGGGAGTGGCCCTGAGGGTAGGCCACATATGCTCGATACTTATATGGCTATTCGGATGAGAAGGGAGGGATAAGGAGGTGTCCCCGAGCGTCGCGGTACAAAATCTCTTTTCCAGCTAAATAGTTTGTAGATTTCAGATAATTGATGGTGATGTTGTTTCTTCTTAAATAGTTTCTATTTTGAACATATATTTGCATTATCTTTAGTTTGTTTGGATATATGATGTGTGAACAGGTACAACGTTGCTATAACAGGTACAAATATACTGCTAGGCAGTGGCAGTGGCCATACTGCCCAGCAGATTTTTTTTAAATTCTGCCCAGAATTTTCACGGTCATTGACAGTGATAATTTTTTTAAAAGGGGACAAGTCTTTGTCACGGTTTTTAACCGTGACTAAACCTCTCACTGTCATGTCCCGTGACACGACCGTGACAATTCTAACGAACTTGTCAAGGTCAATGACCGTGACATGTCCGTGATAAAAAAAAGTTGTCTTGCCCAGTATTATCACAGTCATTGACCTTGACAAGTCCAACTTGTTAAGGTCAATGACCGTGACAATAGTGCAGATTTGGTGTAGTGGGTTTTTTTAGGTGGAGTACATCACCCCTGGGTGCTACTGTACTATTTGTAAAGAAGAAGGATGGGTCACTTCATCTTTGCATTGATTATAGCGAGTTGAACAAGTTTACGATTTAGAATAAATATTCGTTACCTCGGATCGATGACTTATTTTACCATCTTTAATAATTAGCATACTTCTTAAAGATTTGTTTGAGGTTTGGATATCACCAGTTACGCATTGGGAATAAGAACTTACTAAGATTGCATTCTTGACACATTACGGGTCATATGAGTTCAAGGTTATGCCTTTTGGGTTGACTAATTCTCTAGGAGTGTTTATGGACCTCATGAATATGGTGTTAATATATTTCCTCAAATAGTTTATGATCGTGTTTATTGACGATATTTTTGTATATTCTAATACTGAGAATAAGCACACCGAGCACTTGAGTTTGGTTTTACGAACATTAGGGAAGCATCAACTCTATGCTAAGATTGAGAAGTGTTAGTTATGATTACATGGAGTGCATTATTCTAGGTCATGTGATGTTAGACAAAATGATCTAAATGGACCTATGTAAAGTATCGACCGTAAAGGAGTGAGGACAACCCACGACACTGATAAATCTTCGCAGTTTCTTTGGATTGGCAAGGTATTAACGTCGATTCATTAAGGTTTCTCAAAGATTTCTAGTCCGTTGCCGAATTTAACTCACAAAGGGGTGCCATTTGTGTGGGATGACTATTGTCAGTTAGCTTTTGATGATCTTAAGGAAACATTAACTTCCACACCTATACTTGAATTGCAAAAGGGAGGAGTGGAGTATCTAGTATAGACTGACGTATCCTTGCAGGGACTTGAGGGTGTCCTACAACAGGAGGATGAAGTTATAGCATATTCTTCTAGAAATCTTAATCCCTATGAGAAGAACTATCTCACTAATTATTGGGAACTGACCGCAGTTGTTTTTTCCTTGGGGATATGGAGGCATTATCTCCTGGGGGAGATACTCAGCCTATTCACGGACCACAAATCACTACAATATTTATTTATGCAAAAGGATATTAATATGAGACAACATAGGCATTTGGAATTGGTGGAACTATCAGTTTGATATTTAGTATCAACCATGTAAGGTTAATATTGAGGAAGACGCATCAAGCTAAAGCCCCAGAGTTGGTGGAAGTATGGAAAGCTAAATGGAGTGAACTTTGTCAAGCTAATTTGGTTGTCAGGGCGTGTATGGTAGTGATGACCATCACACATGAGATCGTATTTCTAGTCGTGAAGGCATAAGCAGGGGATTAGTTTTTCCAAGACATGGTGAAACAATTATTAGGAGAGGGAGAGGAATCCTACTCAATTAGTCTTGAGGGAGGTTTATGTCAGTGGGAAAATCGTGGTCCCAGATGAGAGGTATTTGAGGCATGCTGTTATGATAGAGTCCCATGGGTCAAGATTTACTGTACAACCGGGAGGGGAGGGGACAAGTGTATCAAGATTTGTGTTGACAATATTGGTGGACAGGAATAAAGAGGGATATAGCTAAGTTTGTCTCGCAGTGCGCCACATGTTATTTAATAAAGATAGACCACAAAGACCATTCGAGATGTTACAAGCATTGGAAATTACGGTATGTAAGTGGGGAAGTATATCAGTGGATTTTATTACTGGGCTACAAACATTATAGTGAGGTCACGATTTTATACGATCGATATTGGATCAGTTGACTAAGGTGGCTCACTTTTTACTAGTACAGTTAAATTATATGGTGGCAAAGTATGCCCCATTATTCATAGTTTCGAGAGTGAGGCATCATTGGGTACCGATTAATATTGTGTCTGACAGGGACAAGATCTTTATATCACATTTTTACGGCCTTTCCAGTTGCTTTAGGAACTGAATTATGATTGAGTACGACCTATCATCCACATATTGGTGGGATGATTGAGCTTGTAAATCATATGTTAAAAGACATGCTCAAAATGTGTATACATGATTTTAAAGGTGGTTGGGAGTAGTACATTCCAGTGGTGGAATTTGCAAGTAATAATTCCTACCAGATTATAATTCTAAGAAATATCTGCTAAGATTGAGTTGATTCGAGGTCACATATGGATAGCTCAGGATAAATAGAAGAGTTATGTAGATGCAAATAGGAGATATGTAGAGTTGGAGGTGGGTGACTATGTATTGTTTTGGGTGTCTCCTATGAAAGGGGTAATGAGTCTCAGAAAGTAAGGGAATCTAACACTGAGATATCTCAGACCATTTCTGATCATTGAAAAGGTAGGGTCAGGGGCTCATAGGCTCGCCATTCCAAAGCATATACATAGGACTCACGATGTATTTCATGTATCTTCATTGAAGAAATATAAATAGAGTAAGATGGCTTATTGGAATATTTAATTAGAGGATATCCATTTGCATCCAGATATCCCATATGAGGGGAGATCGATTGCTATTCAAGATCTAGTAAGCGTAAGATGCATTTTAAAGTGGTCCCTTTAGTTCTTGTTTAGGGGGGACATCACAATCCCGACGAGTCGACATTAAAAAGGGAGGAGGCTATGCGTGAGAAGCATCTAGAGCTCTTTATTCTAGGTATACCAAAATTTCAAGGATGAAATTCCTTTTCAAGGGGAAATATATAATACCCCCTAGTTTTATATATATGAAATTGGATTATATATATTAAAATGGACATTTAAAATATGAGGATGAGTCATAATTTAATTAAATCAAGAAAACACGAGAAATTATTAAATATTAATTTGGATGTGAAATGAATGAATATTTAAGTGATTGTATATTTACTAGTGTTTAACAATAAATTAAATTAAATTATCTCATAAGTGAGCAAACATGACAAGAATTATTCATATCTTAACAGGGAATTATTTGTGAGGGTTAAGATAGGAAAATATTGTTAAGTTATTCAGATGGTGATTTCAATGGCACGATTGATTCATAATGGCTTCAAATAGTCAAAATTAAGTACCCTAGGGTTATGTTTGGGTCTCAGGGGATTTTTAGACTAGTTAGGATTAATTAAAAAGCTATTTTGACCGTTTTATTGGTATAAGAAAAGCCAATTTCGGGATTTTTACTTTTATATTGAAAGGATGAGTGAAAAAGGAAGGTCATTCCCATATTCTAAAGGTTTAGTTAAGATATATCAAGATTTAGAGTGAAAGTGAAGAGAATTAGAGAGGAAACTCAAACGTTCGAGTGAGAAAGTGAATAATAACTCAGGAACACTAAGGGATTGAAGATTAGGAAAGGGATTCAAGGAGATTCGTCATCATCTTCATCAAATTCAACCTCTACAAACTATTAAGACAAGTGATTATCTTGCTAAATAATTATTCTTTCAATTTCTACCATATTAAAGTTGGGAAAATCACTTTGGTTCAATTCACATGTCAAACATTGAGAGTTTGGGAAATGATTATGCGACTAGATTTTGACATATAATGATGCAAATTTATGGATGAATTTTAATCATGAAAGTTTACGACTATGAGTTCATATATATTGAAATTAATAAACTAAAAACCTGTGATTGATTTTGTGATATAATATGTAGAGATCAAATTTATCCCTATGAAAGTTACATACTTAGATGATGAATATATGCAATGATGAGTCATATCGATACAAAATATATCAAGCATAACAGAGATTAAAATATATTATGTTGATGATCATTTTTAGGTTGAAATTACTAAAATTCAGACTGAAAAAATTGGGGCAGATTTTCTAGGGCGAAGTGGTTTGAACCCTTGGTCATGGACAGTTGTGCTATTTTTCGAAAAATATTAAAATGCTAATTCTTGGATTGAATTATTTATTCAGGGAAAATTGTGAACTTCTAGAAAAATATCTTCAGATGGGGGGTTAAGTTTTTTGAAATTTGTTGGGGATGCAAGTTAGAATAAATGGGAAGAATTTTATTCGAAAATAAATAATGGAATTTGGATGAAAATTCAAAAATGTAGGGATGGAGTTCATTGACACTAATACGTATCCAATAGTTTTTATGGTGAGATTTAATTAGTTAATTAATTGATTGATTAATTATTTAGTTATGGATATGAAAAACATTGTGAAAATGGGTGAAATGGAATTTTAAGAGATATATATACGAGTACAGAGATAGTATATATATTATTATATCGGTGTGAATAATATAATTAATCAAACATACCGCTCCATGGGTGCTATTAATGGAGGTTGTGCGATGTGGGTGTTCTCCATGGCGAGTGAAAGCAAGCTAAGTATCAACGCCATATCATATTGCCATGCATGCTTGACAAGGTTGGAGTCGAGTGAGGTAATGTTAAAATGGTTATGGTCACTGTCTGAGGACTATGATCGCCTCTAATACATTTTATTTTTAGGTACATTAGACGATTCCATCCATGTGTTTCTAGGATGTGGAAGTATTGTCCTCAAGAATAGCACACTAGAGAACGGTATCTCAGGGATTTATATCTTGGAGGCATGATGAGTATACATATATAGTGAGTGATATATATATATATATATATATATATATATATATATATATATAGAGAGAGAGAGAGAGAGAGAGAGAGTAAGGACTCTCAAATGCCTCCAACCCTTCATCCTAAATTTTTCAGAATTTAGATTTTTTTTATTAAACTAATACAAGTGTCTTATCTTGGGTTACCACATTTTTCAAATCATCTCTCCCTAAAATAGAGTACCCCATGCACGTTCATCTTCTAATAAATACGTTTCCCCACATATCTCGCCTATCTTGACAACCACCTATGCGTTTCCTCTCTCCTTCTCCAACAGTCTATTCATATCATTCGACCTCTTTCAACCTAGAGTGGTATGTTCATCTATCCCTATCTCTCTGTGTATTTAACAACACACACTTTTCTTAGATGTGAGTATAAAGTATAGTGTTTTACAATGTGTTTTTAACAACACACATATTATCTTTACATTAGGTTGGAACCCAATATGGGTCTATGAAAAAGAAGATTTTTTACAGCCTTCTAACATTCTTTCTCACCAATTAATTTTTCTCTACATGTACGGTTCTTAGTAGAGTAGTTTTTGTTTATCAAGATATTTTTTTCTATTGTACTGAACACTTGAAACCATTTTCTTTTATCTTCTATTTATTTATGTTTTGTTTGTGGGAGTTTTGTAATGTGCTTTAAATGGAGTTTCTATGCAAAATTGTTGAAAAGGGATAACACTAGTGGACATCATGTCTAACAATTTTTTTAGTCACATTCTTTGTATAACATACATTAGTTTCAATTTGTTTATTCACATTCTTCATCTATTGTGTTCAAGTCTTCATCTTAGAGTCACCCAACCATTAGAAAATTAGGTATAATTTGTTATTTCTACATTTATACAACCATTTCCTAAACGGGGTTCCATTTGTGCATTTCGATTACCATTTATCTATGATTTTTCAAAGGTTAGGTAACGTGGTGTATTATATAGACCTATAATTGTAACATGCATGCTCTCTATTTGATAAAATGCCACATTCAACATTTGTGGAGTTTTTTTATAAAACATTTGCACATGGTTTATTATTTAAATTTTCCATTGAAAGCTTGAATCTACCAATAATATATGTTTTTTTTTATTTTATTTGGTGCTCTCATATCGATGTATAAAGAAAAAACTAAAATTTGTTCATCTACAGGTTCGTGATTCTAATGGGAATATTAGATTGAAGAACTACAACTGTGACTCTACAGAATGTACTGGTGGGATGTATTAGGAATACTGTTCGAAAAAAATTATTGGGATTTCAAGAAGTGGAACTCTGTTACAACCTCATATTAGTTCACGTCTGCAGAAGCCCCTAAAACCTCCAAACTAATTTTCTCCGATTTTTGCATTTTAAAAATTAAAACAACTCCTCGTGCCTTCGTTCCCTACTCTTGTAACATCTATTTACTAGCTTTGTACGATTCCCACATTCATAAGAAACAATTAAGAATCTTAACATCCTTGTCTCACACTCCAAAGCCTGCATAACATAACTTCTCAACCCTCTTTAATTTTTGAAATTTAAAACTGTACAAACTTCTTTGAATTCTTTTTACTCTCTCTAATTATCTTTTCATTTTTGTCAGGGTTAATTGGGAGGTTTTAGTGATATTATAAATGTCTAGCACCAACACTCAGGTGCTTTACTTCGAATATATATCGATAGTTTGAAAATTTGTGGATGTGATCCATCTAAATGATGGCGCAGTAGTAGCCACACACCCCAATACACTATATCTAGGAAAAGAAATTAGTTGATCAAATGATTATCATAGAATTTTGATGTAGCCGATGCTCTCCTTGTGATGTCTGCACATGTTCTTCGAAACCTCTCCGATAAGCTTATAAGACGAGGAAAAATTCTTCTCTTAAGGTCTCGTGTCAAGAATCTTTACTCTCTCTATTTTATCTTAACTATTTGGATCTTAAATGTGGAATTCATTTTTTGCAGGTTGAGGGAATTGTGACACAGTTGGCGTCGAATAGAGATCATGATAAGCTTATGTTGTCATCACTTTGTTGACTAATGAACCTACTCTCCTTGGGCAAATCACCGCAAGGTGAACGCTTATATCTCTTTAGTATTAATTTTTTGTAATTGTGTTTTAAATTTGGTGTTTATGTTATGAATTGTGTGAATAGGGAGGATTTATAAGATTATAAAAAATTTATTGAAGAATAAGAGATGACCCCTGAAGCAGAGTCAGTCGCAAAAGTCTCCATCACAAATTGAGGATCACCACTCTCGGCTATCATCAAATATTTTTTACCACTCTCTTTCATTTTCTCAACTGTGAATTTTACCATTCTCTTGCGTTTTCTCAACTGTGAACTTTCCATTTTGCTTGGATTCTTCATTCAAAGCACCCTTCTATCAGATAAATCATTGAATTCTCACAATAATCATATGGAGATTTTGTGGTTAATTTTGGCTATTTTCAACAAAAATAATTAAGGTTTAGTCTATGAGTATGGGAGGAATCCGTGTTTAGTATCTTTCATGTTATATGTGTTTCATTTTTATTCGAGATGGGAAAAATATGTGAAATTGAAAAAGTTATTAAATATTCATAAATTTACTTAAATTTACATGTTCATGGTTAGGGCTACAATCATTTTTCTAAATACAAATAAAAACTATATGTTAAATTGTATATTAGAATATTATATTCCAAAATGAGTTATATCCGACCGTGCATCGCACGGGTCACCACTAGTGTGTATATATATATATATATATATCTTGTGTATATTATTGTGAAGAAATATACACGGCTTAAACATTAAGTGTGAATAATGTCGAATTCACTAGTGAGAGTTCGTGACTTTAATTTATAGATTATAATTATTAATCTTAACTTGAATTAATTCAGTAAAATTTGCGGTGATGGGACATATTATAGAATTAAGGTTGGTATGGGACTAGTTAGGCGGGTAGTGTAACTAGGCGGTTAAAATGGAAACGTGGTACACACTTTAGAAGAGAGGCGAGTAATGTCTTAACAGAGTGTGACACGAATTTAAAATATGGTAGAATGGGCATAATTAGTGATGAATTTTAATTACTTACAAAATGTTTCTAAATTTTTTTGGGCACTCCCCTGTATCAAATTTGTTTTAAAAACCCTTTAGGTCCCATCCACATGTACATCAAGCTTGATCATTCTATCAGGTACCCGAACTATGGATATTGCGGGAGATTGTTATTGGCATCTCTTTCATCACACTATAGATAGGGTCAGTCTTATTTTGAGGCATGTTGCCTAAGCTAGATAGTTTATTTTGTTTCATTTGGTTTGGAATTATTGTATGGATATTATTTCAACTGATGGGTTACTCGGCTAAGGATTTGACATGTAATAGACTTATGTTTCAGATTTATATTGTTACTGCGGATTTACTTTAGTTGTTTAACTAACTTGTGGATTGAGTGTACTATTACTAATAAAGATTAAAATTGACACTTGGATTAGTAAATAATAGGTCTTTAGTAATTAATTGATTTTGACGGTGATGCTAAGAATGAGCCAAATTAGATTCATGTTTTATTTTAAAAAGGGTTAGCCACCAGTTATTTTTATAAATGGGATATCACACTAGAATGAATATATATATATATATATATATATATATATATATATATATATATATATATATATATATATATATATATATACACACACACACACTACACACACAGAGAGAGAGAGAGAGAGAGAGAGAGAGAGAGAGAGTAAGGCTCAGGTGCATCATAATCCTTACATCATTAATGAAAGTACAACCACTTATACATAAAATGACATTCCCTTCTCCTCACTTAAAATCACTCTCATTTTAACTCTCACATTTTTCTCTCTACACTCTATCCCACACAAACTAACCCTTGCCCCAAATTAGTTGGAGTAAAACAACGACCCTTTCCCCAAATCGGTCGGAGATAACTGACATTCCAAATCGACCTATGCTATACACATGTCCTATTTCATCGACCAGAGTTAATCCTTAAACTCAACATATGTATCTACTTAGTCGCATTTATTTTTGCAAGCCTAAGGTTTGGATTGATGTTTATTTTTAGTCCGAAGCATATGATTTTTTTTCTAAGCCTAATTTTTGTCCTTTATTAGTTTTTATTGTTTATTTTTGTTTGTGTTTTTTCCCCTAAACCTAATGTTTTTATTATTTTCCCAGTCACATTCAAATTTTATTTATTTGTATTGTCTCCAAAAATTTTTATTAATGTTTTTATTAAATTAGTAATGTGTATTGTTGTGTATAACGGTTTAATGTATTCTTATGTTAGGATTTCATTCAGTTAATCACTCATAATTACTTCATGTGATTTATTTCAGATAAATGGGAGATATGCTAATTGAATATGGGGAGATATGCTAATTGAATTTGATTTTGAGGACAATGGGAATGTGGAAATTGAAAAGGTTGAAGACGTTGATTCTGAACAAGATAATTTATTTAACCCACATGTACAATTGGAAAAAATACCAAAATATTGGGTAACGGTTTGAAAGTTTCTATGAGGTTTGTAACTTTTACAAAGAATATGCTAAAAATGCGGGGTTAAGTGTTCACAATTACAAGGTTAATAAGTGTCAAAAGATGAATTAGATCATTAGAAATTCATATGTATGTTTCAAATAAGGGAAGAATATGCTTATAGAGAAACTGGGGACATCTAGACACCGAGGGTCCATTAGAAAGAATTGTGAAGCTAAGCTTGTTGTGTTGCGGTCGAAAGACAACAAATTTATGATTAGTATCATTATCCAGGGTCATAGTCACCCATTTGTTAACCCAACAAAAACTTATTTTCTATGATCACATCGAGGTGTATCCAATCCCCAAAAATGCCTGACTTAGCAACGTGGTGTAGTTAACATACCAGTGCATCAACATAGCGCAACATGATGGCTTCACTGGAAAAGATTTATACAACAAAGGACAAAATAAAAATACTAAATTAGTTGGTCATAATGGTGACATTTTATTAGAGTTCTTGAATTTGAGAAACAAAATAACCCATCCTTTTGTTTCAAAATTAAGACAGATGATGATAATAGAATTAAGAATTGTTTTTGGCCCATACCACAACTAGACGAGCTTGTGGTTGTTATCATGAGTTGGTGGTGTTTGATAGAACATACAACACAAATAAATATAATATGATATTTTCACAAATTATGGGGGTGAACAATCACAGGCAAACAATTATATTTGATTGTGCTATTTTGAGCGACAAAATAATCGAATCATTCATTTCTCATTTAAATCAGTTCTTGGATACGATGTTGGGTGATTCGCCAAAAAATGATAATTATTAATTAAGATCCGGCTATGATGAGGTCTATAGATGAATTACTACCCCATACACATCATAGTTTATGTTCATGGTACATTTTGATGATGTTTCCGAAGAGAATAGATGGGGTGAAGTATAGTAAGTATTAGGGTGAGGTTTTTGATTAAATATGGAAATGGGAGATAAAGAAAGAGTTTGATTCAAAGTTCCTTGATGTTATGACAAGAAGCGATTTAAGTGAAAATAGAAGCCTTAGTTCATATTATAAAATTAGTTCAAAATGGATCCCCTCATACATGAGTCATATCTTCTTCGCAAATATGCCAAGTAGTTAAAGAGCGAAAAGTTCACATTCTTTTTTCAAGATATATCTTTAGAAGAACAATTACCTAGTATAATTTATGATTCAATTTAGTAGGGGTATTATGTATCAACGTCATGAAGAGTAGCTTTATGATCACAAAGACTACAACGAGAAGAAGAAATTAAGACTTATGCACTTTGTGTTGGTAAAAATTGTGGACATTTATACAAGAAAAATATTTCATAAGTTCAAAACGAGACGTGGGACATGTTAAATTATAAGTTTGATTTTAAGACTGCATAGGTACATAAAATGATGTATGAGGTTCGAAAGACAATTAGTGATAACCAACATTTGGGATTTCATATCTTTTAGTTGCAAGTTATTTAAAAGAATGGGTATTCCAATGCAACACATGCTCGCATATTTAGTTAAGTTTTTTGATATTCATAGTTCACCGATAATGTACATATTGAGTAGGTTGACCAAGATATCCAAAAAGATAAAAGTTAGAGATTCTAGTGGGATGGTGATAACATAAGACAAATCATACTTCGTCCAACATAGTAGACTAATCCTAAGATCTTTAGATGTCATGGAGAGGGACATTATTAGTCCAGAAACTACAAAAACAATTGATGACACTTTAGATGTGGCATGTGAAAATATAAATTTACTTGTTGATCATGTGCAACCATCAATACCATAGTTGAAAGGTCCAAGTGGGCGAGTTTAGATTAACATGGGACCAGGTGGGGATGTTTCGGTAAACATGAGTACCAATTTCAAGCAGATCTATAATGAACAAAAAAAATTAAGGGCAAGAGGATGTGGTAAGAGACTAAAAGGTGGAAAAGAAAAATCATTGAGAAGGGAATTTTTTTTGAAAGAACGACATTGTAATGGGTGTGGATTGGTAGTCTAATCTCATAACTAAAGAAATTTCTCGATATTGAATAACATGTAATATTTTTTCCTGCTTGTTATTACTATTAATTACTAATGAATAAAAGTAACATGTTTTTTAAATTTCTCATGTAAGGTAATGTAAGATAATTCAGAAGGAAGATCGGTTCCAAGTTCATCCGAGGAAATATCAAGTTGACTGGAATTTTGAAGATGTCTAAGCGTAGTATTGAAGATGTATTTGTGTAGTACTTTTTTTTTAATAAATATACTGTTTTTTATCACACCTATATTTTATATCGAATGTACATTGTTTGAATCAGAAGCACAACGTTTCAATTAGAGCCCAAATCCTTGGCTAAGGTTTACTTTCTCAAAACATTGATATGGGGTTTAGTGGAGGAAGAATTGGGAATATTAATGACAATTCCAAAATTATCATTTTTGATTCGGACAGTGCTTAAAATCATATCCAACTTCTCTGAACTAGATTTCAAATCAAATTTGATATGATTTGAGTCTCTTAATTTCTCCTCTATCTCTACAGTCCTAAACTTAAGTGAAAGAGGAGACTTATCAAAAAATAATGACTCCTCCTTATTATTTTCTATTAATATACAAAGGTTATCTCTTTACCCCTCAACAAGTGCGAGATTCTCCCTAAGAATCTTCTAACTTACCCATAAATCCTCAATCAATAAACTATCATGATTTCCAATGGCACGTTCTTTCAAATTTTCTTTTAAATTCAACTCGGCCTTTTCAACATTAATGACTCTTTGTATAACTCACGAAAGTCATCCTAAAGTTCACTTTTCTTCTTCTTCTTCTTCTTCTTCTTCTTCTTCTTCTTCTTCTTCTTCTTCTTCTTCTTCTTCTTCTTCTTCTTCTTCTTCTTCTTTATTCCTCACTTGGGAAGCACAAATAAGGACCTCAAAAATATCATGTATATCATCATCTTAAAGATCTGAATATTTTTCATATAAGCCCACATGAATAGTTATGAACTCCATTTTGTTATGATCGACGGGGGAATCATATTCCTATTAGAAATAACTTTTAATAAGGTTAGCATTATATGCATTCTTCATTTTTCCCTCCTCACTTTTGGGACACGCTGGAGAATAATGCCCAAAACCTTAGCATTTGAAACATTTGAACCGATCATCCACCTTTTTATAACCATCTTGTTTATTTTTTTATCACAATCATTGAAGTTTTTGGGTTTATTTTGAAACTCCAATCTTCTCTAAGATTAAGAAACTTTTTGAACTTCCTAGAAAACCTAGCAATCTCTTCAGGACTTGAATCATCACCACAATCGAACTCTGACACATCCTTATTCGGAACTTTTAAATAAACACCATTATCTTTTTTTTCATCCTTTTCATTTGGAGGACACTTATTCATATCATAGACTTGAAGGTTAACTACATGTTCTTGAAATCTCATAGCATCGATACCACCCACGGAATCTAGGACCGTGACTTTTGAGTTAAATTTATTAGGTAAGGGCCTTATGATTTTTTGCACCGCTCTAAGCTTGGGG
Source organism: Sambucus nigra (assembly GCA_949130495.1). Taxonomy (NCBI): domain Eukaryota; kingdom Viridiplantae; phylum Streptophyta; class Magnoliopsida; order Dipsacales; family Adoxaceae; genus Sambucus; species Sambucus nigra. The sequence continues at coordinate 625,997,966 of OX422207.1, read as the reverse complement.
AAAGGTTCGCCTAAGTTAAATGAGTAATTGGACATATCCACAAATCGAGCATAAAACTAATCAAAGGGCTTATTCTCTAACATGTTAATAGTTTCAAACTTATTTGTCAAATTATCCAAGTTGGAAACCCTAAAATTATCAGTTGCCACATGTGTAGATTTCAAAATATCATAAGAACCCTTCGCGCTCTCGCAGGTCATAGTTCATCTATATTCATCAGGCATGACCTTACAGAAAATAGTATTAACTCTATTAGAATTGAATGTCGAGGCATTCTTTAAATTTATTTTCCAAGAGGAGAAAGATTTAGGATCACAACCTTCGATGGGAGGAGACCACCTTTTCTTAATAGAGTTGAAAACATTCTCGTCAATCGATTTTAAGAAAAACCACATCCTTTCCTTCCAATAAGGTTGAATTGTCAAATATGGGAGGACGGGTTATGAAACTAGACTCACAATTGAACTCCATCTCAAAAATCCTAAAGTGCACTAAACAGAGATCTTATATAATAAGCTAGTGTAACCTGATCTGACACTAATTTAAAAGTGTCTCTAATGCCCTAGGATTTATACAAATCATCAAACAAACCCTAATTTTGAATTGTTCAATTTTATCTTTGCACCAATTAAACTATAGTGTTGTCTAAACATTTTACCAATTTTAACCGTGACCTAAACATGCATCTAAGTGATATAATAAGAGTAAAATAAGAAACCATAACACGAAGATGTACGAGGAAAACCCACAATGAGAAAAACCTCAGATGATTCATCCACACAAGTCCACCACAATATATGTCTTAGTACAAGAATAACATATACTTACTTAGTGATTCGATGCCTTCAAGCCTCAATGCGCTTCCTTGTTGCTTGTCAACTCCTTTGCAGCCACCGTTGGACATCTTCCAATAACCAACATAATATAGACTCTTTCCCACATACTTATATCCAACTGATCTTACTTGCGTCTTGATTGGTCCAACCATTTTATAACATAAGCACGCTTTCCACCGCTCAAAATGCTCTCCAATATATAGAGAAAACAACCTCGGTGAAACACATGAGAGATCTAAACATACATATGTATGTGGAACATGGATCTAAAAAAATAGGTGTAAACTAGGATTTGGTAAACACAAGATATGTTCTTGAAAAATATTTTTACAAAGATGTCTTTTAAAAAATACTTTGCCATCCCTCCTATTTATAGAAAACATGAAAAATAAGGAAACATGAAAATTGAGGAAACTCACTCAAACAAAATCACTAGTGTTGTTCAAATGAGTTAACACATTTCATTTGATTTAACTAGAACTTCTTCCCATAAAAATTAGAAACTTGTTTAAATGAGTGTTAAATGACATTCGAACAAATACTCTCTGACAAATGGAAGCAACTAGTTCAATACTCGTTCGGACAAAAATAATATCCTCATGTGAAAAATCCGAAACTTTGTTATAACGAGTTTTACAAACTCAATTTAACGAGATTTACAAGTTCGTTCGAGTAACTTTAAAAACAAAAGTATTTTATTTAATAATTTTTTTTTATAAAAAATGCCTCAATATTAAACAAAGCAACAATCCTAAACTTAGGGCTCTATATTAAATAAAGCAACGCTGGAAGCATAATAAGTCGCACAGATCCTAAAAGACACTAGAACCTGATGCTCAGATACGACATGTGACACCCCGCCTAATTAAATACCGGGTGATCAGTCCTTTATTAAATTATAACCAAGGTGAACGGTTGATTCATTCTTAGCATCACTGTCATAAAATAAACTTTTCAATTTAAACACCCTAAATAATTAAGCTAAGTGTCAAAACCATTTAAAACATTATTTCTATTTTTAATTTAAGTCCAATAATAAAATCTTTCATAATTCACCGTTTAAGAGTAACACAAATAACTAAACTGGAAAAGATCATCCAAGCAATTTAAGCATTCAATAAACTAAATTCAACTTTAAAACCATGAAGGAAAAACATACTGACAGTAACAATTCCCAAGTAAAAATACTAAAAGTAAATGAATCACAATATCTGACAAAACCAACTGAATAAGGAAATAGGGTGACACATGCCCAACTGGATAAAACAGAACTAGGAGTGGAATCAATAATGAGGTCATTTAAGAAAAAGGCCTGCAACTCCTACCTAAGCTGCATCACATTCCTTCCAAAGAATCCTAAGTATGACGCCCATGTGGCTGGGCACCTGTAATATATACAAGAGAGAAGAGATAACAGGAAACGGGTCAGAGCCCAATTGTAAAACAGTTAAAAATTTAGTTTAGCAAGTATTTGAAATGCTCACCGGCTAACGCCACAATCATATTAGTATGCGGCACTCTCTTGAGAAAATCTCACCTCTCTTCTAATGTGCACACCTAACGCACTATTAATCCCAACAGTTTAACTTATCTTAAATTCCCCATAAGATTTCATGCCGACAATTACTAGGGCAAAGTTAATTAATTTTTTAGAGTAAAGTTTTCATAAGAATTCAATTTCATTATAAAGTCTTTTAGTATTGCCTCAAACTTTTCAAACACTTATCTCAAAGTTGAAAAATTTATACATTACTTAACTACTTTTAGTCATTGTAGAAGGTTTCCCCATGTCAAGTCTAAATATATATTAATCACTCAATATAATATATATATATATATATATATATATATATATATATATATATATATATATATATATATACATATACATATATATATATTATATTGAGTGATATATATATATTATCGGTACCCCACATAAGATTTATGGTGCTGGCATACTCTGATATCAGGTCCCCGTATCACTCGTGCTAAGGGAAATACTAGTTCGGAATCAATCTCTAATTGTATTAACATAAAACACATACAAATAGAGGCGAAGCATAGTTCCAAGTCACTAAGAGGTCAACACATATCCTCACATCTCTTAGGACCGTTTGCCTATTGATTAGATAGCCTATACCAAAGATTCCTATATTCTAGGGTACAAGTCAATATCCCCCATAAAGGTCCCATCGAGATAAGACTGTCCCGGCGCGGTAACCTCAGTGATAACAAGTAGCACGGGCATGATTTTTACACGTATATAATAGATGCACAAACACAGTCATATATGTATACTACCATTCCCATTTCTAATTTCAGTACACCCACAACCCATACTTATGATATTCATTATTAGTACACATTACTAGATTATCCCGTATAATGGCTCGTCTATTTTATTCTTATTGATGGTATTATTCCAAATTTATTTCGTATCACTCGTAGTACCCTATCTTCCTAAGTATAATTTCAGTAGGTACTCTTTTATTTTATGACATAACTTCCTTACGAGTTTCACTCCTTTAGTCACACATTCCCATTATTCCTTAAGTGTAATTCACTCCCCGTTAACCCTAATTTCGTCTTACATTAAATGTTCAATTTTTATAAAGTCCTACTGGTCCTCTTTATGTCCCAAAATGTTTTAACAATAATTTCCAACAATTACTATTCATTTAAATAGAAATAAACTATTTAAAAAGGGGAATACGAGTTTTCCAGGATGGGTCGATCGATTGATGGTAGGGGCTCGATCGATCGATCGATCGATGCTCTTTGGTCGATCTAGCGATCAAGTAGCTATGGTGAAACTGCAGAAATAATGGTTACGGGAATCCTATTCCAAACTCATCCAAATCATCATATTTTATTCCCAAACTCCCACCAAATGATACTACAAGTGTTATATATCCAAATAATTAATATTCTACGTAAGACATGTGAGTTTTCATCAAGTAAAACGAATTAAAAGGGGCAAAGTCTATAAAAATCTCAAGAACCCTAATATTTTCTTTAACTTAGTTCTTCCCATTCTTTTTCTATATTTTCTACTCCTAACTCAATGCAAATTCGTGGTTCAACCTCTACACATAAAATAGATTTCTAGAATACTATTTTTGCCTCTACAATATATAAATTCTAGTCACCAATATATGTTTTCTTTCACAAAAACTAGTCATAATCAACCCTAGACTAATATCGTTGAAGCATTAACTAAAATAAATCAAGATAGATACTTTCCTGGAAATACTTGTTTCAGATTTGTGGAATAAATTAGTGTGTTTTGATCCTCGTCCCGCGATCTACAATTTGGCAGTGACGGCGGTGTAAACGGTGGAGTTCTTGGCCTAAAACTCCTTGCAAATCTTCTCCTCTTCCTCTCCAATGGCCGTCCTTGGTTTTTGGTTATTTTAACCATAGAATAAAACTCCTACCATCTGATATAACCTTAGAAAATTCGTGGGTTTACGTGCCCAAAAATATAAAATGTCTAAAACGCCCTCCCGTGATATTAATTAGGCCTAAAAACGGCCCGAGACCCAAACTAAGCCACCGGGTACATTATTTTGACTATCTCGACCCTTCCGGACACATTGACGCACTCAAAATGACCATAGGAGTGACTTATAATTTATTCACTTTTAATAATTCGAATTTAATTCTGACACGACACAGGCTCGTCCCGATAAAATTATCAAATTAGATTCTCGTGATAATTTTACTAAATTTAATTACACATACAACAAAATTCCAATAATTACCAACTCTCATCATGCTAGTAAATATTTAAATGATTTTTGCATTAATATTAAATTAATATCTCTAATTAATTTTAATAAATTCCCAAATTTAACAGTCATAAAAATACGGGGTATTACACAAGTAGTCACATGGATAAATGGAATGAAATTTGTGGCTTGGCTATCTTAAATGATCATCCATAAAAGGTGCAAAAAATTAAAAAAAAAACATTTTTGTGCTTTTCTAAAATTTTTATAAAAAGAAAAACTTATTGGATTCTTCAAAAAATATAAAAAAGCAAAAATAATAATACACACGATACAAACTAGAAATAGGAATCATATAATATGAATATGACAATGCATCCTATCCTAGACACGGATCAACCCCTCAGCCAACTGTGCAAATCCCTAAAGACTTCCTAAGACTCTCGAATCTAAGGGCATCTAAAGGTTTTGGGAAAATATTGGCCAACTGACAGTCAGTGGATACAAAACTCCGGGATACAACTTTCTCCTCAACTAACTGTCGTATAAAGTGCTCGCGTATCCTAATATTCTTTATGCATGGATGATGGATTGGTTTGCAAGATATGTGTATCACGCTCGTGTTATCACAGGAAATGGTCATGGTGTCCTGTGAAATCCCATAATCCTCGAACATTTGCTTCATCCACAAGTGTTGTGTCTAGCAACTCCCGGCGGTGATGTACTAAGCCTCCGTAGTTGACAAAGATATGGAGTTCTGCTTCTTCCTCAACCAGGAGACAAGAGCATAACCAAAATAGAAACACCCACCAGAAGTGATCCTACAACCATCTACATCCCCGGCCAAATCGGCATCCGAATTGGCGGACAACAGGTTATCGGTATCAAAGGAATGCTAAATACCGTACGAGATAGTCCCACTCACGTATTTGATAATATGTTTTAGAGAGAGTAAGTGTGAATCTTTTGGGGATACCTGATATCGCTCACAGACTCCAACACTAAAGGATCAGGATGACTGGCAGTTAAGTAAAGAAGACTACCTATCATACTCCAATACAATGTTTGCTCTATGTCCTTGTCTGAAGTGTCCTTACTAAGCTTGGTAGAAGTACTCATAGGTGTACGTGCATTCTTAGCGGAGTCTAAACCAAATTTCTTCACTAGGTATCTTGCATACTTGGATTGGGAAATGAACATCCCATCCTCTAGCTGACGAACCTGGAGACCAAGGAAGAAAGTAAGCTCACCTACCATGCTTATCTCAAACTCACTTTTCATGTCCTCCTCAAAGTGGTGAGCATGATGGGAGCACGTGGATCCAAAGACTATGTCCTCCATATAGATATGGGCAACCAAAATAGCACCTTCATCTCTCCAGATGAACAACATCATATCAAATCCCCTTCTCTTAAAGCCATGGGCTAAGAGATATGAAGTAACCCTCTCGTACCAAGAAAAGGGTTCTTTCTTCAAACTATACAAGTCTTTCCTCAGATAGTAGCCGTGCTCTGAGTGTTTAGGGACTTCAAACCCTTTTGGTTGTTCCACGTAAACCTCCTCCTATAGAATGCCATTTAGAAAGGCACTCTTGACATCCATCTAATATAAATTAAAATGCAGTTGACATGCGATGGCGAGTAGTAAGCGGACGGACTCAAGCCTCGTAATAGGAGCAAATGTCTCCCCAAAGTCTACACCCTTTTATCTATGTGTAGCCTTGAGCGACCAACCTAGCCTTATTTTTTATTATGGTGCCATTTTCATCAATTTTATTCTTGAAAATCCACCGGGTACCTATGACATTAATTTCTCTAGGTCGAGTGACAAGTTCCCAGACATTATTCTTTTTAAACTGAAGTGACTCATCCAGCATGGCTGATATCTAGTGTTCAACCTTGAGTGCTTCTTTGTGATTCATAGGATCGACTATGGACATGTAGCAAAAATGACTAACGACGTTCTCTTTCTGAGTATGAGTCATGAACCCTAAGGTGCGATCTCCAATAATGGAGGCAGGGTCATGACTCTTGCAAACCTAAGAAGGTGTGTCCCCTAACATAGGAGTAGGGTCTACATGGTGTGGGTGAGGGACAGGTAAATCGTTGCCATAAAAGTATGCATCCTCACACTGAAGGCTAAGATCAATAAATGTTAAAGGTTCATCATCTTGCACGGTGATGTTTATTTACTCCATAACCTTAGAGATCTTTAGGTTAAAAACCCGGTATGCTCTACTATTTGATGAATATCCTAGAAATATTCCCTCATCGCTCCCAGAGTCAAACTTTCCTAATTGTTCTCTATCCCTTAGTATGTAGCATTTACTCCCAAAGATACGAAAAAATGGAAGGTTGGATTTCTTTCTAGTCCACAATTCATAAGGTGTCTTAGGTGTATCTGGACGCAGGTAAACCCTATTAACGATGTGGCATGAAGTAGACACTGCCTTTGCCTAAAATCTCCTAGAAACCTGATGACCTAGAAGCATAGATCTAGCCATAACCTGAATCATCCCGTTCTTTCTCTCAACAATCCAATTTTGTTGAGGAGTCTTCACAGTAAAAAACTCATGTGTTGAATCCAAGGCTGTCATAGTAAAGATCTACCTTTGCTTCCTTAAATTTTGTGTCTTTGTCACTACGTATCCTGTTAATAGTGACTCCGTGTTGATTTTGCAAGACACGACACTTGGTCGTTAAAAACTCTACAGCATCGGATTTCTCTTTCAGAAAACCTAAAATCGAATATCTGGAAAAATCATCCACCATCACGAGAATATACCTCTTACCACCCAGACTCTCAATACAAGTAGAACCCATAAAATCCATGTGAATAAACTCAAGTACACAGGAGGTGGTAATGGAATGCAACTTCCTATGGTGGATACGAATTTTCTTTACCAATTGACAAGTTCCACAAACCATGGAAGTTAGCTTTCCAAGTGATTGGTAAGCCACATACTAGGTCCTTTTTAGCTATGCGTGTCAAATCTCTAACGTTCACATGACCTAGATGTTGGTGCCACAGATCCATAGGAGTGATCGTTGAGCTGTTGCAGACAAGTGAGGATGTGGGCATAGTCCCATATCAATTATCCTCTGTCCTCACCCCTTTCACTAAAAGTTTATCGGATTTATAATAGAAATTACACGCGTCCCAGTCAAACTTTACGGTAAAGTCAGCGTCACATAACTGGCTAATGCTAAGAAGGTTTGCTTTCAAACCTTTGACGTACAAAACATTCTCTAGCTTAGGAAATCCTAGTAACTCTTCTGTACCTCGTCCTACGATGCTAGACTTGCTCCCGTCTCCAAAGGTGACTCTACCTTCCTTATAATCCTTTAGGTACTTAAAACATGATACATCACCTGTCATATGTTTGGAGCACTCACTATTAAAATACCACTGTGAGGTATTACGTGCTTTGAGAGAGACATGAACAACAAGGGCCATTTTATCTTTATTAGGTACCCAAGAAGGGCTAACCTTTTGTTTACCCTTTTTGTCGTTGGTTTTAGCCGGGATGCGAGAAGCATTCACTAATGGCAAAGACATTTGTCCGAATTCCTCCATCAAACTTTGTGATGTGGCAGCTAAAAACTCAACACGCTCTCTCAGACTGGAAAAATCATCAGTATGATGTGGTGGAGCAGTAGTACGTCATGTATGATCCAAACTATAGCAAAACTCCCTAAGGTGTCCTTTTCTTTTGCAGTACGTACAAAAGAGCACAGTCTTAGGCAGATCTGGGTTTGCTTTTCTTGGTCGAACGCTTCTTCGTTGTTTTTGATGATGGCCATATGGAGTCATAGTACACTCAGGAATTGGTCCAGGTAAAATTTGGGATGTGTATGCACCATCAAATCCTATTCCTTGCCTATCACCAAAACCTAAAGTGAAGTGGACGAGCATCTTTCACATCTTTCCATATTTTTCCTCGATTTGAACCTTGACTTCCCGTTCTCTCTCAAGATCATGAGTAAGATGGGGTACAAGGTCTTCAAGTTTCTTCCGAGTCTCCAGGGACGAATGGATCTCACTCGTAAGACTATCCACTTGTTTAGTCAAATCCCCTTTCTCTTTCTTAAAACAACTATCTCTCTCTCTCTCTCTCTCTCTCTCTCTCTCTCTCTCTCTCTCTCTCTCCAAATAGTCTCTCTCTCTCTAAATGAACTCTCTTTCTCAACACAGGGAGACTCTCTCTCTCTCAAGGTAGTGCAGGGGGAGGGCTCTCTCTTTCTCTCTCTCGCGTCTTCTGAATCTTCCTCTAAAGCAGTAATCCTAAGAACTAATGCTTTGTTACACTTTTTGGTTTTAAATGACTCATGGTGTAGGCACACTGAAGGTTACTCTCTCTCTCATTTGCATCATCCTCCCCCTAATTCACATCGTTCTCACTATCGAGGTGTCCCTGTGAAGAATCATCCTCATCGTCATGAGGAGTACTAGAAGTACTCACATGACTAGATATGAATGCAGTGAAGTTACATTCATGCGGTTACTCATCTCCAGAGTCCACCAACTCGACCTCATTGTCGTCACTAAGGGTAGCATTAAGGACAACTTTTACTTTTTCTTTGGCAAGTCTGTTGATCCTGTCAGCACACTCAAAAGCTCTATGACCCTTACCGTTGCACTCATAGCATCTCTCACTCTATTTCTTAGGAGGGTCATTAAAATCTTGTTCATTCTTCTTATTTTTCTCAAAATTATTTTTATCTTTGAAAATTCCATTTTTCTTGAATTTGAGAGTTTTCTTGAAATTTTTAGCAAACAGGGCCAAATCATCTAAATCGAAGTCACACGCAGAATCTGACGTTTCTATCTCCCTTTTTGTAGATGACTCAACTCCCTTTCTTGCCGACCCCTCACTCTTTCTATCTTGGGCATTAATTGTAATTCCCTTATCTTTAGGCATGACAGATTTAGGAAACATATCAATTTCATACGCTTGTAAGTCTCATACAAGTTCTTCCAATTTAAGCGTGTTTAAATTACCCATAGAAATTTAGCATAATGACTTTAGGGATAAAACGTTTAAGAAGTGATCTTAGAATCATTTTAACAACTCTAGCATTAGGAATGTGTTCACCAAGATTAAAGCTAGTGTTTATAATATCAGATAACCTGGCATAAAATTCATCAAAACATCCAGTCTCAAGCGCGAGATGCTTATCTCGCTCGAATGATAGTGTGAACTCATTTGAAAGAGCTCGTCGACCGAGTCACTCCTCTTCTACATTTAGAAAAATTTCTTCTTTTGATAAAAATAAATCAAACTTCGAAAAAATATTTTCTGAAAAATTCCCAAATATTTATGAAAATATAAACAACTCCAATAAATCATTTTAGCAATAATGCGTCATGGAGTAGTGGGAAACGGTTGAGCAGCACGTCGCATGTATCATGATGCACGTGTGAAGATGATGGATGCATGGATTTGGATAAAGTCCTTCGTGGATGATCGTGATGACGTGCCGAATGTAGCGGTATAAGACATACAAACTGTGATCTAGGGAAAATAGAAAATTCATAGATTCTACCCCGTACATTTATAAAATTATGCCCTTACACTTTCATCTTTCTTACCTCACTTCCATACCACCTTTATCCACTCTCCCCTATGTTACCACCATAAAATCATCTTCCTCTCCTTCGAAAATTAATTGTAAAGTCTTCTAGGAACTCCATTCCTACTCCTTCCTATTTTGTATTGTTTACTCACTTTAATTTTATTTGTGATATCTTTTAGTATTACTCTACCATCTCACATCATCGAATGTACTTTTTTATTATTAGTATTCACATAACATATTTTCATAAATTCAAAAAACAAAAAATAAGGTTTACTTATAAACTCCAAAAGTATGATATCCATACTTTTTCAACACTTGGGCACTCTTTGCTTAAAAATAATTAAACATAAATTTAAATTTGGGTTAATGGGATGACCCCCCCCCCCCCCCCCACACACACACAACATATTGCACTACGTGAATTTTGATGCCTTGGTCTATATAGGCGTCCCATGCCAATCTTGGTATTCGAGTCCAATTTTCTCATTTTATGCTTTCTTGTATTTATTAGTATTTATGAGTCACGAACTCCTAGATATTTTTGTTTCATTAGACATACACATTCGCGTCTTCATATTTACTGGTGATTCGACAAAAACTCACATTATATTTATTTTTATGTCATTTCTGTGATACACTCAGTATGATTCCAATTCGTCTTTCCCATGTAGTGAGTAGAATGATTTCTTTCTTCTGTTATTCACATTACACACATGTACACACATATGACACTTTGTAGAAAATTAGAATATTATTGTAGACCACAAGGGACTAAAAGGTCAGGATGGGTTCTTAACACCTTCCCACATTGTAACTTAGTCTCTTAATCCTTGATTTATTTGGTTTCTTATGCATTGGTATGTACTTGATGTCATTCTCTCGCGATGCCCACATATATTTTGCCTATTTTGAGTAAAATAGGTTAGCAACTCCATTTCTTCGTTCTTATCCCATTTTTATGATGGTGTATTTATATCTGAGGTAGTCCACGAAGATACTAGTATGGGTGGAGTAAAGATGACTCCCATACTCCAATAACTTAAATGGTCGGGAAAGAGAGTCGTTTCTCTAGTTTTCCCTATCATCCCGATTTTGGGTTCGACTCGCACTGGAGGAATTTAACTTGGATGGCCATAGTGGGAACTGTACTGGGGACTTTAGAGGACTAGACTCTACTTTCACATGGGTGTATTTATATTCTCTTAATTTTATACATGTGTACATATTCTTCCACTTGTATGTTCTCTATACTCTTATACATACATCTTGTATATATGTCATATTCTTATCATTATGTTTATCTCTACCATGCTCATGTCTCACCAGAAATATATATCTCCTTCTCGTCACATGTTTCACCGTCTACTTACTTTGATATGTTCACCATGTTTACCCTTCTATTACTTTTATATACTTACCATGTTCTCTTCACACACTCATCCTCATATATAGTCTCACTCATACTCAGATTTTTTACACCACTTATAGATATCCATGCTTAGCTACACTAGCACACAACCTCGTATTCTTCTTACTTGTATATACATCCTCAAATTGACTAACACACACTTCCACTTTTCTCTCACTTATATATATTCGCATGTTTGTTACTCACATTATCACAATGTCACTCTCTCACCATACGCATATTTGTTACTCACTTGTATATTCACATGCCCCACTCTTTGTATCTATTATACTATAAATGTTGAGCTCCGAGTGGATCTCTCAAAGGACTCCATGCGGTGACTCTAAAGTAAAATAAATTGTTCGTCCTCATATTTAATTTTTCTCGTCCATGCAAAGATGTGTTCAGCTCAGGTATATGAGCACCCAGCTTCATCGTTCATGTAACTTTCCTACAACTATTATCAAGGTGTTAGTTAATGGTCTTAGTTGACGTAGTCAACTAACCCTTGTACCATCTTATGCACGTGGTGGACGATCAATAATCATGTTTATCCTAATTTGTAAACATGAGGAATTCACAAACTTGCCCACTCCTGTTGTGATGTAACAAACTCATTCTTACCTATCGCACTATGGGTGAAAGGTGTAATTGTATGACCTATAAAGTCACTCCACCTTCCTTTAGTATTATTCAATAACAAACTATGAATAACACGGAAGAAAATGGGATAGAGGGATGGATTTCACTAACCACCATATGTAAACTGTAGAGAGAGAATAAACGAGAGCTTATCTTCACTCTTATCGTTGGATGTTAATAATGTCACCATATCTACACGTGGATGTGGGAACCTCTTTTGGCCGAACCACATAAATAAATGTCTTTTATATTTATCTCTCACCACCTTTTCTCTTTTTAATTTAGCAATCTTACATTTATATGCTTTATTTATTTTCCTTTATTATTCAAAATCCCTCGGCGAAGATATAAAATCTATAAACCAATATTAGACGATAACATAGTGGCGATGTCTATGGAAAGTCGACAGGAGGTACGTCTATAGAACCCAGTCCATTGAAAATCCCAGAACATTAAACTTGGGGTCTTGTGACAACGTAAGCACATCTAAACATTTTGATCGTGTGGAGACCAATCATATTGCCTTAGTTCCACCTCATCCCTCGGATCGACTAGTATGATGATGAGAAATCCTTCTCTGAAGAAAAATCAACGCGATGAAAAGGTTGAGTAGAGGGTCAACTTTTGATCGGATGGGCTCATGGAAAATAATGGGCCAATAGCCAAATGGACCCAAAAAATGCGATAACATATGAGAATAATATTCTCGATAAGTTACTAGAGGAGAACAATGTTCGGTTAAATGCAGGAGAAGAATTAGGTGGTCAGTCTAGGCTGAGCAGACTTCTTAGGAAGACACATCATCCCAAAGTCAATGTTGAATAGTCAAATCCGTCGGTGTTAAAGCTTTGCTAGAAGAGCAACCTTGGAAATGATCCATCCAGCGATTAAAAGATTGATTAGGAAAAATGTCCAGATCTAAGAATCTTCTCCATAGGGACTTCATGAAGGGATCCCTCTTCGACCCCTTCATTATGAGTTATCCCATGCTTACTAAGTTTAAGACTCTAATAATTATTCCTAGATATGATTCCAAGATAGATCCCATACTGCATATAGATCAGTATAAAGTCGTTGTTGATATTTACTCAATCTCTAATGAAATTCATTGTCGGGAATTTTCTAGCACTATCACCGGAATATTGCAAATCTAGTACAACAAACTATCATATGGGAAAATTTCCAATTTCCAATGGTTGGTCGATCTCTTTTTTAGTAATTTCTTCTTTATATTTAATCTTGAAAAGATAGTGTCTAATTTACTTAGCGTTTGGCAAAAATCAGATGAGTTCACACATAAATTCATTACTTATTTTAATAATGAAAAGCTGGAGGTGGTGGACTACAATGATAAAGTTGCCATAATTGCATTGATGAGTGGACTAAATCAAAGAAAAGTATTCTACGTAATGGCGAAAGAACGACCTCAGGCCATGACATAGATCTTAGAAAAAAGAAAAAATAATAACTGTTGAGGCACCTATGGCTGTCAAATAATTTGGCCACTCCAATGCACTCGTAGTAAAAATGGCAAAAAAAACATCAGAAAGATAGGAAGATTGAGAAAATGAAATGGTACAATGAGTAAACCCCCTTAACGGTCTATATTAATAACACCCTAGAGGATATAAAAGTATGTAAGGAAGCTAGGTGGCCAGAAAAACTCAAGGCATCTGTTTACTGGCATGACACGAGAATATACTATGAGTTTCACAAGGATCACGACCACAAAACATATTTCAATATTGCCTTCAAGAATGAGATTGTGAGTTTAATGAAAAGTTTTAAAGTATCGAGGTATCTGGACAAGGATGGATGAGGATATGTAAAAAGGATAAAGGTAGGATATGATCAGAGTCCCCTTACGGAAGACATATGTGAAGAAGATAGGATAAGATAAAGAATTAAGTGATAACCCAGATCACCCAAAGAAGCCAAAGGAACCACTCCAGTAGATTAAAATAATTTCCTTCAGATTCTTTTTAATTACTAGGGGATATACTAGTAGTTGAGAGGATTTGGCATAAAGAAAGGCTTACCTTAATAAGGCGAAGGCTTGTGCTCATATCAGGTAGATCAACCTAATAAACAAGGTTGATTCTCGCACAACAAAGGTAATTAGTGATCATCTTATTATTGGATTTTCCAAAGGGAGATATTCGGAGTTTTATACCCCCATGAGGACCGTTTAGTCATCACCATGATGGTCCATGAAAGCTAGGTAACTAGAATCCTCATCGATAATGGTATCTGGATAGATGTTAAGTTCTATAATTGATTTAGAAAACTGAAGCTTCAAGATATTAATCTAATGTCGTATCATCTCCCTATGATCAACTTCTCATGTGATAAAGTGTACCCCTTGGGAACAGTCGATCTAAGGGTTATAGTGGGTGCTTGGCCGACATGTCGAGCAGAAAATGTGCGTTTCTTCATCCTGGACAAAAATGTTCTTTCGGTATATAACATCATTTTGGGTAGAGTTATATTAAAGAAACTCGAAGTTGTTCTTTCAATAGTTTACGAAAGACTGAAACTCTGAAGCCGTTATGGAGTGGGTGTGTTCAAGGGGAACTAGTTCTCGATAGTGCTGATATACCTCAATCGGCCAAAAGTAATAGAGAATACTAACTACCTCTTACCAAATTGAAACGATACATCCTCAGGATAACGAGAAGTTGGCCAAGGGACAAGTGATCAAAGAGATAAAATATGTATTACTCAATAAACATCACCATGACAAAACTATCCAGATTTCTTCATCCTTAGAGCAAGAGATTAAGAAATACTTGGTCAACTTACTCAAACATAATGGGAGTTTAAGATATACTTAGTCAACTTTCCTCAGACAACAAAATAGCGTGTTTGCCTGGATCCTGAAAGACATGCCTGGGATTAACTTAGACTTCAAATGTCATTAATTGAGCATAGCAGAAGATGCTAAATCAATCATATTTAATTGAAGAGTTTTTTATGCTGAAAAAAACATAGCAGTTCAAAAAGAGGTTCGGAAGATACATAAGGTTAATTTCATCGAGGATGTAAAATATCTTGAATGGTTCTCCAATGTAGTGATAGTGCCTAAGAATAAAAACATTTGGTGGACATGTGTGGACTTCAATGAATCAAATAAATCTTGTCCTAAAGACCATTACCCTCTTCCTATAATCGGCCAACTTCTTGATGAAACTTTACAACATAAGTTATTTAGTTTTATGGGCGCTTGTTTTGGCTAGATTAAATCGGAATGAATCCAAAATATCGAGAGAAAATGTCATTTATTATCATCAAAGGCACCTATTGCTATAATGTCATGCATTTTGGTCTCAAAAATGCTGAAGCCACCTACCAGAGTATGGTGAATAAGGTGTTTGAAGATCAAATTGGGAAGAACATGGAGGTAAATGACAATAAAATTCTCACCAAGAGAAAAAAGGTGGCTGATCATGTGAAGGACTTACAGAAGACCTTTGATCAGTTGGAAAAGCATCAGATGAATATTGATACAATAAGTGCATGTTCAGGATAAAGGAATGGATGTTCTTAGGCTTTGTTGTCAACCAAAGAGGGATTAAAGCCAATCTCGAGAAGATCTGGGCACTGATAAATATGCAATCCTCCAAATTAATAAGGAAGTGAAAATATTGGCAGAGTTGCGCTTAACAAGTTCGTTTATAGGGATGTTGATAAATGCCTTCTATTTTTTAAAGTCTTAATAAAAAGTTTTGAATAGTACGAGAAGCGTGAAACTACCTTCCAAGAATTAAAGTGATATATATGGGTCATCACCCCTCTTATCAAGGCCAATCTTTAGCGTATAGAGGCCCCTATATTACATGAGCAACGCATGCTAAAGGCAAATGATTTGGTATCATAGGCTAGAGAAATTATACCTAGCACTCATCAAATCTTCAAGAAGAATGAGGACCTACTTTAAGCACACATTATTGTTGTTTACACAAATTTACCTCTACGAAAAGTCCTCCATAAACCTGGAAAGTCAGGGCAATTAATGGCTTGGGCTGTAGTACTTAGAGAATACGACATCCATTGTGAACTTTGAAAAATACTCAAAGGAAGATCTTTGGCAAGCTTCATTATTGAATTCACTTATAAAGATAAACCTTCTAAGTAGACTCCTTATGGAGAAATCTCGTCACTCAAGGAAAAGAAGACTTCTATGGAAGAAACTTTGGCCATAGATGAAACTGAGCAAACTTCTTTGGAAGGGAGATCCCTGTCGAGATAGATGAGTAGATCCTTTCGAGAGAGAGATCAACTAAGTCAATGTGAAGTAAAAATAAGGATATTCTAGAATAATCCCCTAGACGAGAAGAATTCGTTCATGACCAGAAATAGGTAAAAAAATATTCAAACATGGAGAGTTCATCATGAGATAGTTTGAGTAACACATCCCCATATGGAAAATGTCTTTGGATGGATCATCCTGCACCAGAAGTATTGGAGTAGGTCTTATCATCACTACACCAGGAAAGATACACATGAAATATGTTCAAGATTTCAATTTGATGCCTCCAACAATGAAGACGAATATGAGTCACTCATAGCAGGTTTTGGTTGGCCTAATCATTGGGTGTCGAGAAGGTTGTGCACAATGACTCTGAATTGGTAGTCAATTAATTATTTGGGTCTTCGAATCCATAGAGGTTTCCATGGTCAAGTACATGGCCAAAATAAATTGGTGGATGCTAAAATTTCTGGGGTTTAAGATACTCATAATCCCCAAAACAAAAAATGCATAAGTATATGCATTGGCACATTTAGCGTTAGCTACCCGCATGAAATTACATAAAACCATTTCAGTGGAAATACGTACACACCGAAGCACATATAAGTAAGGAGTTAGCATCATGGAAGTAAAACATGTCCCATCATGGGATCAACCCGATAAGAGCTTACATTAAAATCGACATTGTGCGGTTAGTCCTATAAGAGGAAAATAAGCTCCATTATTAGGCAACGGGTTATGTTTTGGAATATTGAATTTTATTCTCAAGAACATAGATTGTCTCACTTATATGATGTTTTCATCCGACTAAAATGAAACATATTATCAAGGAAGTGCAAGAAGGATTCTGTGGATAAAATTTGGCAGGAAAGTCATTGGTAAAATGTTTTTCTATACATGGCTATTATTACCCCACTGTGACACCCCTCCTAATTAAATACCGGGCGATCACTCCTTTATTAAATTAAAATCAAGGTGAACAGTTGGTTCATTCTTAGCATGACTGTCATAAAAAAAATACTTTTCTAATTTAAACACCCTAAATAATTAAGCTAAGTGTCAAAACCATTTAAAACCTTATTCTCATTTTACTAAATCCGGTTATAAAACCTTAAACCATTAACATCTAAAGAGTCACACAATAAGTAGAAGAATAAAATGAACATTTAAGAGTTTACCCAAAAATAATAAATCCCATCATTAAAATACACAGGAAAACATCCTGACAGTAACAATCCCGAAATAAAGATATAGAAATATAAAAGAATAACAATCTCTGACAATAATAACTAAATAATGATAAAGGGCGACACATGCCCCTGCTAGATAAAGCTGAACTAGAAGTAGAGTCAACAATGACGTCCTCTAAGCAATGGCCAGCAACTCCCACAAAATCTACAGCGCGTTCCATCCAAAGAACCCAAAGTCAGACACTGTGGCTGGGCACCTATAATACATATATATATAGACATAAGAGAGAAGAAGTAACAGCAAACGGGTCAGAGCCGGAATGTAGAAACGTTTTAAAAAAAATAGTTTAGCAAGTATTTAAATTGATTACAGGCCAATGAAACAACATATTAGTGCGACAATCTCTTGAGAAATTCTCACCTCTCTTCTAATGTGCACACCTATCGCACTAACCTTCCCAATGGTCTATCTCGTCATATACCACAATATCTTTCCCCAATGATTTAACTTATCTTTGGTTATTCGCGGAATTTGCAACTGATCAACACAAGTATTTAAAACGTAAGATTTCATTTTGTAACGAAAGTTCTCCTTTTTACTTTATTAATCAATAAAGTTTTCCAGTGTCATATTATACTTTCTCAACACAAATATTTATAATTTGAGTCATCAACCATGTCCTACATATCAATTCACAGTAGGCAGTTCCAATTTTCAGAATTTCATATATATATATATATATATATATATATATATATATATATATTAACTACTTGTATAATATATATATCATAATGGCACCCCACATAAAAACTATGGTGCTGGCATACTCTTCTATCCAATCCCCATATCAATCGCACCAAAGGGAATACAAGTTCGGAATCACTCTCAAACTGTATAAATACATACACAAACAACATTGAGGCGAAGAATAGATTCCAAGTCCAAGAGGTCAGTACATACCCTCACGTCTCTTAGGACCGTCCGACTATCGATCCGATAGCCCGTACCTAGGATTTCTATCTTCTAGGGTTCGAGTCGATTTCCTCCATAAGGAAACACAGGATAAGATCGTCCCAGCGCGGAAACCTCCGGGATAGCAAGTAGCGCGGGCATGATTTTCACAAGTATATAATATATGCATACACAATCATATAAATATACCACTTTTATTATATAAATTTATGTTTATCTCATAACCCATATTCACCACATTTATCCTTATTTTCCCATTATTAGTTATCGCGTATAATGGTTCGTTTCTCACTTTAATTCGAAGGGTTTTTCCAACTTACTATGTAACCCTCATGGACTCTATTCTCCCAAATGACCAATTCAGTAGGTATCCATTTATGTTCCAACGTAACTCTATCTTACTTGTCTATCCCCTTTAACATATACTTACATTGTCCCTTATGTAAAATATTCCAAAAATATAGATTTCACCTTACATCAAAGGTCTCTTATTCATTAATGAATCTTACTGGTCATCATTATCTCCCAAATTATGTTAACAAGGATGACTAAGGAGTTGTCTTCATTTAGAATCAATTTAACAATTTTAAACTGGGAAAATTTTGTCTGCCAAGAGGTGTCGATCGATCGAGGTCTGGGGCTCGATCGATCGAACCTTCGATCGATCGAAGATCTGGGCTCGATTGATCGATCAAACAGGTAATGCTATTTCTGCAGTTTTGCAGTTACGGGTTCTAACACATATCTTCATCCAGATTCATATTTTTTAAATCTCAATTATCCCAAGATTCATGCCACTAACATTATATGATCATACCAGATATTTCCAACGTAAAGCATGTAGATTTCTACCACTAAACATGGATTAACAGCCCAAGAATTGTTATAATTATCAAGAACCCTAGACATCTCTTAAACATGGTTCTAACAAGAATTCTCCAGAATTTCCTTCTTGTAAACATCATAATTTTCTTGGTTTACTCCTCTACATGACAAAGGGTTTCCAGAATATCATTTAAGTCATCACAATATGTAATTTCCTATCTCAAATTGGGTTTTTCTTCCATAAATCTCACCCAAATCATCCCTAAACTAACATGAGTGATGCATCAACGAAAATAAGCAAGATAAACACTTGCCTGGGATTTTCAAATGTCTTGTTCGATGCCGAAATTGGTGTGGTTGTGTTCCCCGTCTCGCGATATACGCGTTGGTGGTGGAGGCAGTGCAATCGGAGGTGTTCTTGGCCTAGAACTCCTTGGAGAGCTTCTCCTCTTCCTCTCCAATGGCCGTCATTTGTCTTTGGTTGTTATAATCCTAGAAGATAACCTAGATATCTTATATAACCCTGATAATTTTCGTAGGTTTAATTACCCATAATTGCGAAATGTCCAAAACGCCCTCCCGGGGTACTAATTGGGCCTAAAAATGCCCCGAGACCCAAACTAAACCCTGGGTACACTTTTATGACTATCTCGACCCTGCCGAACACGTTGGCGCACTCAAAATGACCATACGAACAACTTATAAAGTATTCACTTTTATTTAACAATATTTAGTCCCGACACGACACAGGCGCGTCCCGACTTAAATTTCCATAATTGTCATTTTATTCACACGTGACAATATTATAACAATAAATCACATATATTACTATACTCATCCAGTAATATTCAACAAATATCAAATTTCCAATAATTACTAACTCTCGTCACGCTAGTAAATATTTAAAGCAACATTCCGAATTATTATTAAATTAATTTATCTCAATTAAATTTAATTAATCACATAATTTAAAAGCTATAAAAATACGGGGTATTACATACTTCCCCCCTAATAACGGAATTTCGTCCAGAAATTTGGAAAATAAGGCCTATCTGGTAGCACAATTATGGATATCCTTTTTCGTACACAAACTAACTACACATTACGGCTCAATCACTATAACCCTTTCTTCACAGCAACATTTCTTTACATTCTCATTGGAGACACATCACATTGTGCTCCCAACCGACAACATTCGCATAGGTCACGCCTATACGTTATAAATTTCATTATCTCACTATCATTAGGAGGCCGCACCTCACTACATGACAAATACTCGGATTTATTCATATAAAAAACTCCCATTTTGAGAAAATATTACGAACATTTGATCACTTTTGCTCGCCTAAAACAGTCGTGGAATTCTACCACATTTATCGGATGTTCTCTCGACCGATCCAAAAATTCTGATGATATACTCTCCTCTGAACATACGGGAGGAGAATAGTCGAGGTTCTTCCATAACAAAACCTTAATAAGCACCTGGCACGCGACAAACGGGTACGAGTGCTTCTACAAAGCATTCCTGAAATCATCGTACCAAGATCCCAAAATCTCCTTCACGTGGCTCCACTAATATTTAATCACCATGCGCTTATTCCCTGGATATCGGTGATACATCCTACCCGAAACGAAATCTTATCTCCGCTGGTTCCTGAAATCTCATATCAAAGGTGGGATTCACCAATCTCATCCTGATTTTAAAATTTATACTGCGCTGGACCATGCACTGGCGCGATCATTCCTTTCAAAGGAAGTCTGGGGAGTACTAGTTAATATTGTAAACCAGCCTAAAGGAATATCAATCACTTCCTTCTCAGCGTCTTAATTCACGTGTTCGGGATGAACCCTTGATCTTGTTTTAATGATGGCAACCCATCCAAGGACTGTACCGGCCTCTTCCAATTTCAGGAATTGTCGATAAACACAAAATTATTTGGTTGATTATCCTCTTTCAACCAAACCTTACCTATGGGCGGTGCATGTAGAGACTACTCACTACGTCCCGCTAAACATCGATTATTCCTTGAAATGTCACACATTAAGTGACACGTATACTCCCCTTCCTTCCTTGGAGTATGCCGAAAGTTCCGACCCGTGCTCTTCTCTCCACGAAGTGCACTTCTAGATCTCTTATACTATACTAACATCATCACCCTTTATATGTGTGAGTCGCTCTCAGATTTGATTACTAACAATTTCTGCTCCGAGTGTTGTTCATAATCATTTAATTCTGCTCCATTCAAGGAATACTCTTCTTAAATGACTTCTCATAGTCTTCCATTTCAAATGTGGGTGTGCTATTCTAATTACACACCTATGGATGGATTATCTCCCTTCAAGTGACGTTTAATCCGTTACATCACTTCCACTTCGTTCTGTTAACCCCACAAACACATTTGACACATGTCAATGACCACGTTCCTTCATCTCGGACGAGTTTTAACATCAGTTAACCAGGATGTCTACACACCCTATAAACCGGGCATACTAGCGTAAGCATCACGTACGCTCCATACTAATAAACAAATTCTTTGTTTTCCCTGGTGCTTGCAGCGTGATTACAACACTTTAATCACCCTAAAAATCAAAATTTTAAATCTTCCTTATTATCATTCCACCCCTCAACTCGTGGGGTAACTTTCAATGCTTTCTTACCACACAACCGACTCTAATGGCTTTAAATCAAAATTCAACTTCCAACTTACATACGTAATTATTGGATCCCATTTCGACCAGGGTACCGAACTCATGGAATAGTGACCAAACGTCTCCCTATTTCCAACCTTACGCTAAGTTTCATGCGTGAGATGTCTCGCAAAGTGAAATCCAAACAAGGAACCCCCCCGATACACTACTACCTAGCATTATCAGTTATCGAAATCCGTTAGGTCCTCCATCCGTAGCATATACCCCTTTATTCTGTCCCTTGACAGAAAAGTTAGAATTTCTCCCATAATTATGCTTAACAAAGAACGTTTCACTAATTGCACTATTTTTCAATATAGGTTGGTGGTAATAGCATTCCATAAACCTCGAAATTCATTTCCCTAATAATAGGGGTATAAACATTAACTCCCACATATCTAAATGATAATTATAACAATGCACTTTTCTTATCACTAAGTCCGGAGTGCCAAACATAATACTCAGTCAAATCTTTTCGTTCAACGGTAAATCCCGATACATAAGGAATTATACTGGAAAAGTCTATACATACTTTGGCATCGAATATCTCGAGCCCACTATCTCCTACGAAGTCTCTAGGATAGATAATATAAGTGCGAGTCCAACCTTCTCACAGGTAAAACCTCGCCAAAACAAACATAAAACATGTTGCGCTAATGCAACCACTCCGATAGCCTTACAATAAATGCCCACTATCGTACTAACCAGTTCTTTAACATTTTAACAAAGATAATATCATACTCGTGTATCACATCACTACAACAAGTAGCCTCAATAAAGTATAAAATAGTGTTAATTTACTCATTTATACTCCGCGGATAGCACCAAAGAAAAATCCCCCTACACTAGGGAAAAATATTCACGTGTTAATAACGTTTAAAATGATATGCATTAAGCTCGTCTCACATGCTAATCTAGCAAGGAACAAAATATAGTGACTCGCTCGTGTCACATAAACACGCCTCATCCTCTGAGGATACAACTTACACTTCTACCTTGTCAATCGTCTTGACTGCGCAAATGGTTTCCAAACGTAACACGTCTACCCAAACCAAATAAAATTACTTTAATCGTTGCCTTTTACTAGGCACCATATTCTTGTCCTTATACTCATTTTGGAACATATTATCGCGAGCGATCTCACTCCGCACAAAATACCTCAACACATAATCCACTTACCACTTGTCCTACTAACCAGGTTAGGATTGTCCTTCTCTCGGACTTTAGTAAACTTGATTCCTGTTAACCATCCCGGTTGTTCCTTTAACTTTTTAGGCCATACAGATCATGTTACTATCTATAATAGTACTTACTGAATTACCATCACTTGGTAAGAATTTAACAATCTGAAGCCTTTAAATGGGTCCCCCGATGTGTATCCACATCCCTTTGTGGTGCTACACTACAACCCTCGTATTCAGTCTTATTCTCGACTAACTTCTTCGATTTCTTTAAGCTTCCCACACAAAGAAGCGTTATCATCTATATTGACAAAATACAAAATTTTCAACCTATGAATCATCCGTCCATCAGAATTTCCTCCTCGAGTATCATCAATTATTATTATGAGTTGGTCTCCCACTTGTAGTCGTTTCCCCCACTCGTATCTACATCTTTCGATACAAAATTTGCTAACGGTTAAGATTCGTATTCACAAATGGACCCCTGTCATGCCCTCCCGCGATGAGTTCAGAATCACGTTTGCTTCTAATCCTGAACAATTGAGGAAGGAACATACGGTCAACCCTGTACCTAAGGTTCTCCTATAGGCATACCATTCCATTTCTAAAATTTCCCATTGACAGTCTCTACACGTTTTTGTAATACGTTGGGTAAGTTTACCAATGCACCTCATTTGACTATAACAGCATTTGGAAATCACTGCTGCGCCTTAGTCGCCTTTCTAGTCTTGGCTTCTCGTGCCACAATGGAGGTGACCTCAACTACGGTCATCATCCTCGAATATACTTTATAATCTCAACTGAGCCCTGCCTCCTGATGTACGCTTAACGGTCCTCTTCTGACATCCGTCATCGCTCGGCACACGCACACATCCGAACGAAATTAGAATTCACTAATGTATACACATTATAACAGGAGAACGGAATCTCGTCAAAAGAATTGACAATCCAAAACATAGGGCTCTATATCAAACAAAGCAACACTGAAAGCATAATAAGCCGTACAGATCCTAAGGACACTAGAACCTGATGCTCTGATACCACCTGTGACACCCCGCCTAATTAAAAACAGGGCGATCACTCCTTTATTAAATTAAAATCAAGGTGAACAGTTGGTTCATTCTTAGCATCACTGTCGTAAAAAAATACTTTTCCAATTTAAACACCCTAAATAATTAAGCTAAGTGTCAAAACTATTTAAAACCTTATTCTCATTTTATTAAATCCGGTTATAAAACCTTAAACAATTAACATCTAAAGAGTCACACAATAAGTAGAAGAATAAAATGAACATTTAAGAGTTTACCCAATAATAATAAATTCCAACATTAAAATACTAAGGAAAACATCCTGACAGTAACAATCCCGAAATAAAGATACTGAAATATAAAATAATTACAATCTCTGACAATACCAACTAAATAATGAAAAAGGGCGACACATGCCCCTGCTGGATAAAGCTGAACTAGAAGTAGAGTCAATAATGAGGTCGTCAAAGCAATGGCCTGCAACTCCCACAAAAGCTACAACGCGATCCATCCAAAGAACCCTAAGTAAGACACCCCTGTGGATGGGCACCTGTAATACATATATATATAGACACAAGAGGGAAGAAGTAACAGCAAACGGGTCAGAGCCCGAATGTAGAACCATTTTAAAAAATATAGATTAGAAAGTATTTAAATTGATTACAGGCCAATACAACAACATATTAGTGCGAAACTCTCTTGAGAAATTCTCACCTCTCTTCAAATGTGCACACCTATCGCACTAACCTTCCTAATGGTCTATCTCGTCATATAACACACTATCTTTCCCCAATGATTTAACTTATCTTAGGTTATTCGCAGAATTTACAACTGATCAACACAAGTATTTAAAACGTAAGATTTCATTTTGTAACCAAAGTTCTCCTTTTTAATTTATTAATCAATAAAGTTTTCCAGTGTCATATTATACTTTCTCTACACAAGTATTTATAATTTGAGTCATCAACCATGTCCTACATATCAATTCACAGTAGGCAGTACCAGTTTTCAGAATTTCATATATATATATATATATATATATATTAACTACTCGTATAATATATATATATATATATATATATATATATATATATATATATATATATATATATATATATATATCATAACGGCACCCCACATAAAAACTATTGTGCGGGCATACTCTGCTATCCAATCCCCATATCAATCGCACTAAAGGGAATACAAGTTCATAATCACTCCCGAACTGTATAAACACATACACAAACTACACTGAGGCGAAGCATAGATTCCAGGTCCAAGAGGTCAGTACATTCCCTCACGTCTCTTAGGACCGTCCGACTATCGATCCGATAGCCTGAACCTAGGATTTCTATCTTCTAGGGTTCGAGTCGATTTCCTCCATAAGGAAACACAGGATAAGATCGTCCCAGCGCGGAAACCTCCGGGATAGCAAGTAGCTCGGGCATGATTTTCACAAGTATATAATATATGCATACACAATCATATAAATATACCACTTTTATTATATAAATTTAGGTTTATCTCATAACCCATATTCACCAAATTTATCCTTATTTTCCCATTGTTAGTTATCGCGTATAATGGTTCGTTTCTCACTTTAATTCGAAGGGTTTTTCCAACTTAATACGTAACTCTCATGGACTCTATTCTCCAAAATGTCCAATTCAGTAGGTATCCATTTATGGTCCAACGTAACACTCTCTTATGTGTCTCTCCCCTTTAACATATACTTACATTGTCCCTTATGTAAAATATTCCAAAAATATAGATTTCACCTTACATCAAAGGTCTCTTATTCATTAAAGAATGTTACTGGTCATCATTATCTCCCAAATTATCTTAACAAGGATGACTAAGGAGTTTTATTCATTTCGAATCAATTCAACAATTTTAAAAGGGGAAACTTTATTCTGCCAGGAGGTGTCGATCGATCGAGGTCTGGGGCTCGATCGATCGAACCTTCGATCGATCGAAGATCTGGGCTCGATCGATCGATCAAACAGGTATTGCGATTTCTGTAGTTTGGCAGTTACGAGTTATAACACATATCTTCATCCAAATTCATATTTTTCAATCCCAATCGTCCCAAAATTCATGCCACTAACATTATATGATCATACCAGATATTTCCAACGTAAAGCATGTAGATTTCTACCACTAAACATGGATTAACATCCCAAGAATTGTTATAATTATCAAGAACCCTAGAAATCTCTTTAACATGGTTCTAACAAGAATTCTCCAGAATTTCCTTCTTGTAAACATCATAATTTCGTGGTTTACTCCTCTACATGACAAAGGGTTTCCAGAATATCATTCAAGTCATCACTACATGCAATTTCCTATCTCAAATTGGGTTTTTCTTCCATAAATCTGACCCTAATCATACCTAGACTAACATAAGTGATGCATCAATGAAAATAAGCAAGATAAACACTTGCATTGGTTATTTAGAAGTCTGGTTCGGAGCCGAAATTGGTGTGGTTGCGTTCCCCGTCTCGCGATCTATGCGTTGGTGGTGGAGGCGGTGCAATCAGAGGTGTTCTTGGCAAGGAACTCCTTGGAGAGCTTCTCCTCTTCCTCTCCAATGGTCGTCATTTGTCTTTGGTTGTTGTAACCATAGGATACAACCTAGATATCTTATATAACCCTGATAATTTTCGTAGGTTTAATTACCCATAATTGCGAAATGTCCAAAACCCCCTCCCGGGGTACTAATTGGGCCTAAAAATGCCCCGAGACCCAAACTAAACCCCCGGGTACACTTTTCTGACTATCTCGACCCTTCCGGACACGTTGGCGCACTCAAAACGACGATAAGGACAACTTATAAAATATTCACTTTTATTTAACAATATTTAGTCCCGACACGACACAGGCGCATCCCGACTTAAATTTCCATAATTGTCATTTTATTCACACGTGACAATATTATAAAAATAAATCTCATATATTACTATATACATCGAGTAATATTCAACAAATATCAAATTTCAAATAATTACTAACTCTCGTCACGCTAGTAAATATATAAAGAAACATTCCGGATTAAAATTAAATTAATTTATCTCAATTAAATTTAATTAATCCCATAATTTAAAAGCTATAAAAATACGGGGTATTACATACTTCCCCCCTAATAACGGAATTTCGTCCCGAAATTCGGAAAATAAGGCCTATCAGGTAGCACAATTCTGGATATCCTTTTTCGTACACAAACTAACTACACATTACGGCTCAATCACTATAGCCCTTTCGTCATAGCAACATTGCTTTACATTCTCATTGGAGACACTTCACATTGTGCTCACAACTGACAACATTCGCATAGGTCACGCCTATACGTTATAAATTTCATTATCTCACTATCATTAGGAGGCCTCACCTCACTACATGACAAATACTCGGATTTATTCATATACAAAACTCCCATTTTGAGAAAATATTACGAACATTTTATCACTTTTGCTCACCTAAAACAATCGTGGAATTATACCACATTTATCGGATGTTCTCTCAACCGATCCAAAAATTCTGATTATATACTCTCCTCTTAACATACGAGAGGAGAATAGTCGAGGTTCTTCCATAACAAAACCTTAATAAGCACCTGGCACGCAATAAACGTGTACGAGTGCTTCTACAGAGCATTCTTTAAATCATCGTACCAAGATCCCAAAATCTCCTTCACGTGCCTTCACTAATCTTTAATCACCATGCGCTTATTCCCTGGCTATGGGTGATACGTCCTACTCGAAATGAAATCTTATCTCTGCTGGTTCCTAAAATCTCATATCAAAGGTGGGATTCACCAATCTCATCCTAATTTTGAAATTTATACTGCTACGGACCATGCACTGGCGCGATCCTTCCTTTCAAAGGAAGTCTGGGGCATACTAGTTAATATTGTAAACCAGCCCAAAGGAATATCAATCACTTCCTTCTCAGCGGCTTAATTCACGTGTTCGGGATGAACCCTTGATCTTGTTTTGATGATGGCAACCCATCCAAGGACTTTACCGACTTTACCGACCTCTTCCAATTTCAGGAATTGTCGATAAACACAAAATTCTTTGGTTGATTCTCCTCTTTCAACCAAACCTTACCTATGGGCGATGCATGTAGAGACTACTCACTACGTACCGCTAAACATCAATTCTTCCTTGAAATGTCTCACATTAAGTGACACGTAATACTCCCCTTCCTTCCTTGGAGTATGCCAAAAGTTCCGACCCGTGCTCTTCTCTCCATGAAGCGCACTTCTGGATATCTTATACGATACTAACATCATCACCCTTTATATGTGTGGGTCGCTCTCACATTTGATTACTAACAATTTCTACTCCGAGTGTTCTTCATAATCATTTAATTCTGCTCCATTCAAGGAATACTCTTCTTAAATGACTTCCCACATTCTTCCAATTCGAATTTGGGTGTGCTATTCTAATTATACACCTTTGGATGGATTATCGCCCTTCAAGTGACGTTGAATCCACTACATCACTTCCACTTCATTCTGTTAACCCCACAAACACATTTGACACACGTCCATGAAAAGTCCCTTCATCTCGGACGATTTTTAACATCAGTTAACCAGGATGTCTACACACCCTATAAACCGGGCATACTAGCATAAGCATCACGTACACTCCATACTAATAAACAAATTCTTTGTTTTCCCTGGTGCTTGTAGCGTGATTACAACACTTTAATCACCCTAAAAATCAAAATTTTAAATCTTCCTTATTATCATTCCACCCCTCAACTCGTGGGGTAACTTTCAATGCTTTCTTACCACATAATCGGCTCCAATGGCTTTAAATCAAAATTCAACTTCCAACTTACATTCATAATTACTGGATCCCATTTTGACCAGGGTACCGAACTCATGGAATAGTGACCAAACGTCTCCCTATTTCCAACCTTATGCTAAGCTTCATGTGTGCGATGTCTCGCAAAGAGAAATCCAAACAAGGAACCCCCCAATACACTACTACCTAGCATTATCGGTTATCGAAATCCGGTAGGTCCTCCATCCGTAGCTTATACCCCTTTATTCTATCCCTTGACAGAAAAGTTACAATTTCTCCCGTAATTATGATTAACAAAGAACGTTTCACTAATTGCACTATTGTTCAGTATAGGTTGGTGGTAATAGCATTCCATAAACCGAGAATACATACAATCGGAATTCTCAAAATTCATTTCCCCAATAATAGGTGTATAAACATTAACTCCCACATCTCTAAATGATAAATATAACAATGCACTTTTCTTATCACTAAGTCCGAAGTGCTAAACATAATACTGAACTAAAATCTTTTCGCTCAATGGTAAATCCCGATACATACGGAATTATACTGGCAAAGTCTATACATACTTTGGCATCGAATATCTCGAGCCCACTATCTCCTCCGAAGTCTCTAGGATAGATAATATAAGTGCGAGTCCAACCTTCTCACAGGTAAAACCTCGCCAAAACAAACATAAAACATGTTGCGCTAATGCAACCACTCCAATAGCCTTGCAATAAATGCCCACTATCGTACTAACCATTTCTATAACATTTTAACAAAGATAATATCATACTCGTGTATCGCATCACTACAACGAGTAGCCTCAATAAAGTATAAAACAGTGTTAATATACTCATTCATCCTCCGCGGATAGCACCAAAGAAAAATCCCGCTACACTAGGGAAAAATATTCACGTTTTAATAACGTTTAAAATGATATGCATTAAGCTCGTCTCACATGCTAATCTAGCAAAGAACAAAATATAGTGAGTCGCTCGTGTCACATAAACACGCCTCATCCTCTGAGGATGCAACTTACACTTTTACCTTGTCAATCGTCTTGACTGCGCAAATGGTTTCCAGACGTAACACATCTACTCAAACCAAACAAAATTACTTTAATCGTTGCCTTTTACTAGGCACCGTATTCTTGTCCTTATACTCACTTTGGAACATATTATCGCGAGCGATCTCACTCCGCACAAAATGCCTGAACACATAATCCACTTACCACCTGTCCTACTAACCAGGTTCGGATTGTCCTTCTCTCGGACTTTAGTAAACTCGATTCCTGTTAACCATCCAGATTGTTCCTTTAACTTTTTAAGCCATACAGATCATGTTACTATCTATAATAGTACTTACTGAATTACCATCACTTGGTAAGAATTTAACTATCTGAAGCCTTTAATGGGTCCCCCGATGTGTATCCACATCTCTTTGTGGTGCTACACTACCACCCTCGTATTCAGTCTTATTCTCGACTAACTTCTTCGATTTCTTTAAGCTTCCCACACAAAGAAGCGTTATCATCTATATTGACAAAATACAACATTTTCAACCTCTGAATCATCCGTCCATCAGAATTTCCTCCTCGACTATCATCAATTATTATTATGAGTTGGTCTCCCACTTGGAGTCATTTCCTCCACTCTTATCTACATCTTTCGATACAAAATTTGCTAACGGTTAAGATTCGTATTCACAAATGGACCCCTGTCATGCCCTCCCGCGATGAGTTCAGAACCACGTTTGCTTCTAATCCTGAACAATTGAGGAAGGAACATACGGTCAAAACTGTACCTAAGGTTCTCCTATAGGCATACCATTCCATTTCTAAAATTTCCCATTGACAGTCTCTAGACGTTTTTGTAATACGTTGGGTAAGTTTACCCTCCCACCTCATTTGACTATAACAGCATTTGGAAATCACTGCTGCGCTGTAGTCGCCTTTCTAGTCTTGGCTTCTCGTGCCAAAATGGAGGTGACCTCGACTACGGTCATTATCCTCGGATATATTTTATAATCTCAGCTGAGCCCTTCTTCCTGATGTATGCTTAACGGTCCTCTTCTAACATCCGTCATCGTTCGGCACACGCACACATCCGAACGAAATTAGAATTCAGTAATGTATACACATTATAACAGGAGAACGAAATCTCGTCAAAGGAATTGACAATCCTAAACATAGGGCTCCATATCAAACAAAGCAACATTGAAAGCATAATAAGCCGTACATATCCTAAGGACACTAAAACCTGATGCTCTGATACAACCTGTGACACCCCGCCTAATTAAATATCGGACGATCACTCCTTTATTAAATTAAAATGAAGGTGAACAGTTGGTTCATTCTTAGCATCACTATCATAAAAAAAATACTTTTCCAATTTAAACACCCTAAATAATTAAGCTAAATGTCAAAACAATTTAAAATCTTATTCTCATTTTATTAAATCCGGTTATAAAACCTTAAACAATTAACATCTAAGGAGTCACACAATAAGTAGAAGAATAAAATGAACATATAAGAGTTTACCCAATAATAATAAATCCCAACATTAAAATACTAAGGAAAACATCCTGACAGTAACAATCCCGAAATAAAGATACTGAAATATAAAAGAATTACAATCTCTGGCAATACCAACTAAATAATGAAAAAGGGCGACACATGCCCCTGGTGGATAAAGCTGATGAACTAGAAGTAGAGTCAACAATGAGGGCGTCTAAGCAATGGACTGCAACTCCCACAAAAGCTATAGTGCGTTCCATCCAAAGAACCCTAAGTAAGACACCCCTGTGGCTGGGCACCTATAATACATATATATATAGACACAAGAGAGAAGAAGTAACAACAAATGGGTCAGAGCCCGAATGTAGAACCGTTTTAAAAAAAATAATTTAACAAGTATTTAAATTGATTACAGGCCAATGCAACAACATATTAGTGTGAAACTCTCTTGAGAAATTCTCACCTCTCTTCTAATGTGCACACCTATCGCACTAACCTTCCCAATGGTCTATCTCGTCATATACCACACTATCTTTCCCCAATGATTTAACTTATCTGAGGTTATTCGCAGAATTTACAACTGATCAACACAAGTATTTAAAACGTAAGATTTCATTTTGTAACCAAAGTTCTCCTTTTTACTTTATTAATCAATAAAGTTTTCCAGTGTCATATTATACTTTCTCAACACAAGTATTTATAATTTGAGTCATCAACCATGTCCTACATATCAATTCACAGTAGGCAGTTCCAGTTTTCAGAATTTCATATATATATATAAACTACTCGTATAATATATATATCATAATGGCACCCCACATAAAAACTATGGTGCGGGCATACTCTTCTATCCAATCCCCATATCAATCGCACTAAAGGGAATACAAGTTCGGAATCACTCTCGAACTGTATAAATACATACACAAACAACATTGAGGCGAAGCATAGATTCCAAGTCCAAGAGGTTAGTACATACCCTCACGTCTCTTAGGACCGTTTGACTATCGATCCGATAGCCCGTACCTAGGATTTCTATCTTCTAGGGTACGAGTCGATATCCTCCATAAGGAAACACAGGATAAGATCGTCCCAGCGCAGTAACCTCCGGGATAGCAAGTAGCGCGGGCATGATTTTCACAAGTATATAATATATGCATACACAATCATATAAATATACCACTTTTATTATATAAATTTAGGTTTATCTCATAACCCATATTCACCACATTTATCCTTATTTTCCCATTGTTAGTTATCGCGTATAATGGTTCGTTTCTCACTTTAATTCGAAGGGTTTTTCCATCTTAATACGTAACCCTCATGGACTCTATTCTCCCAAATGTCCAATTCAGTAGGTATCCATTTATGGTCCAACGTAACTCACTCTTACATGTCTCTCCCCTTTAACATATACTTACATTGTCCCTCATGTAAAATATTCCAAAAATATAGATTTCACCTTACATCAAAGGTCTCTTATTCATTAATGAATCTTACTGGTCATCATTATCTCCCAAATTATCTTAACAAGGATGACTAAAGAGTTTTCTTCATTTAGAATCAATTCAACAATTTTAAAAGGGGAAACTTTAATCTTCCAGGAGGTGTCGATCGATCGAGGTCTGGGGCTCGATCGATCGAACCTTCGGTCGATCGAAGATCTGGGCTCGATCGATCGATTAAACAAGTATTGCGATTTCTGCAGTTTTGCAGTTACGGGTTCTAACACTTATCTTCATCCAAATTCCTATTTTTCAATCCCAATCGTCCCAAAATTCATGCCACTAACATTATATGATCATACCAGATATTTCCAACGTAAAGCATGTAAATTTCTACCACTAAACATGGATTAACAGCCCAAGAATTGTTATAATTATCAAGAACCCTAGAAATCTCTTAAACATGGTTCTAACAAGAATTCTCCAGAATTTCCTTTTTGTAAACATCATAATTTCGTGGTTTACTCCTCTACATGACAAAGGGTTTCCATAATATCATTTAAGTCATCACTACATGAAATTTCCTATCTCAAATTGGGTTTTTCTTCCATAAATCTCACCCTAATCATCCCTAGACTAACATGAGTGATGCATCAACGAAAATAAGAAATATAAACACTTGCCTGAGATTTTCATAAGTCTGGTTTGGAGCCGAAATTGGTGTGGTTGCGTTCCCCGTCTCGCGATCTACGCGTTGATGGTGGAGGATGTGCAATCGGAGGTGTTCTTGGCCTAGAACTCCTTGGAGAGCTTCTCCTATTCCTCTCCAATGGCTGTCATTTGTCTTTGGTTGTTCTAACCCTATAAGTCAACCTAGATATCTTGTATAACCGTTATAATTTTCGTAGGTTTAATTACCCATAATTGCGAAATGTCCAAAACGCCCTCCCGGGATACTAATTGGGCCTAAAAATGCCCTGAGACCCAAACTAAACCCCAGGGTACACTTTTCTGACTATCTCGACCCTTCCGGACACGTTGGCGCACTTAGAACGACCATACAGACAACTTATAAAATATTCACTTTTATTTAACAATATTTAGTCCCGACACGACAAAGGCGCGTCCCGACTCAAATTTTCATAATTGTCATTTTATTCGCACATGACAATATTATAAAAATAAATCTCATATATTACTATACTCATCCAGTAATATTCAACAAATATCAAATTTCCAATAATTACTAACTCTCGTCATGCTAATAAATATTTAAAGCAACATTTCGGATTAAAATTAAATTAATATATCTCAATTAAATTTAATTAATCCCATAATTTAAAAGCTATAAAAATACGGGGTATTACACCCACCATGAAAGAAGACTACACCAATTATTATAGTAAATATGATAAGTGCCAGCAGTATGCCAAAATCTCTCATTCCTATCACATCTTCTCGGCCTTTTATGATCTAGGGAATAAATTTGGTCGGTCAGTTACATAAAATGAAAGGGAGGTTCAAATATTTAGTGGTTGTTATAGACAACTTTACTATATAGATAGAAGTTGGACCCTTAGTGAAAATGCCATATGAAACGGTCTTCTAATTCATTAACAAGAACATCATCTTCAATTACGATATGACCTATGCCTTCATTACCCACGATACATAGTTTCACAATTAAGAATTCTAGGATTATTGTATCTGTGGCTACATTCTACTCGAGAACATCCTCAGTGCAATGGAAAAATATAGGCCACCAATAAAACCTTGTTGGATAAAATCAAGAAGAGATTATATGATGCAATATAAATTAGATCAATGAGTTATAGAATCTCTTATAGGTTTATAAGACCACACCTCAACATGTGAAACTCCCAGCATGCTTTGCTTTGTCTTACAAGAAGTAGTTCCAACTGAGATCGATCTTCCTAGACATCGAGTTCTCAAATTCAATTCACCACGAAGTGGCGTGATAAGGAGGGTGGACCTTCATTTTATTAAATAAGTAAGTGAAAATTTCACATTAAGGGTAGTTGCTTACTAACAAAGGATATATCGGTTCTACCATTGCAGAGTGAGGCCGAGCAGTCTGAAAGATTGTGACTATTTCCTAAAAAAGGTTTTCTAGAATGTAAAAAAACTAGAAACCAATTGACATGGCCCTTATCATATTTCCACTGTTGTCAGGTCACGAACATGACCAATTAAGAAAGTATTATCACTAATATAATGGCAAAGTTCTTTATTCGTTATGCAATATATACTTACCATTTGCAATGAATAAAAATTGTATTTTTCCATTACTCCTTTTTATTTTTATCATTTTGGGCATGGGATATCATCATATCAATATTCATCAACAAACATTAAACACTCTTGTACAATATCATTACAAGAGAGATTGCGGACAAGAGGATTAATATGAACTTCATGTATGGATTCATTGAATATACAAGTCATGAACAAGAAGTTAAAATTTATGTATAACTTCATTAAACAAACAAGTCACAAACAAGAAGTTAATCCTTATGTATGATATTGTCTTACAACAAGCACTCCCACCAAAGTAAAGGGATTCCAGACTTTATGGAAGATAAAGATCTGACCATAATCTAACATAAGGATAATTACCGATAAACTATAGGGTCACCCAAGGTAATCAATGCTGATGATTAATTTGCCTCCATGAGATTAGTGAGTTACCTAAAACACTGGTAGAACCTAGTTCAGGAAAACTCAGTTTTGCCAAAAAATACGATTTTTGATAAGGAAAATCGATTTTACTAATAACCTACCATACGATCAGAGTGGAAAACATTATATGTGAGGTGTTCCAATCAACCAAATGAGATAGAGAAGTAAATATATAATCAATGTATATGTGAGGTTCATTTATGTGAGGATAAAAAAACACATTATGCCATTATCATGAGAATTCAAACAACAAAAAAAAAGAAATTAATATTTCCATTACATTTGTTCGATAATACAAAGAAACTGATTAAATATAAAGCTTAACACAAGGTCTATGCCACATAAGTATTCTCGTTAGCGACCACACATGGAGTAGCTCAATAAACACTGGCATTATTGTCTTTTACAGGATGATTCAATTCACTCATGACCTACGAGGAGATGAATATTTTTTCAGCATTAGGCTTATTAATTTCCATCATCTGCTTAGCAGAATGTATAGTGGCTTTATCATCATCACCTAGCCATAGACTAACCACTTCTGTAATGTTTGGGTAATTACTCATCACCCTCATCCTTAAGTCCTCATACCCATCCATAAAAAAGATTACCCAGTAAACATTATAATCCATCGAAGACTTGTACTTGGCTACTCCTATTTCCTTAGAAGTGGCTAGATCCTTATTACCTTTTTAATCTCCTAGACTAATATTGTAGTTATCTGAGTAGCCATCTCGAAAATTTGGTTGGATCAAGTCACATCCTCTTTAAAGTTTCCTACAAACTCTTTAATTTAGCATAATCAATAGATGATTTTTCCTTGAGGTTGTTATTCTCTTCGGCATCTATACCGAGGCCAATAGTGTTGGCCATCAATTGGTTATTTGTCTCCTAGACTCCTCATCAACCTCTTAAGGTCATTCGAAGATTGCTTGAGCTCATTTTCAACTTCTGATACTCCACGAACAACTTTTCGTAGGCATAGTTCTTGCTCACAACTTTCTCCCTCAAGACCTTGGATGCTACAACAGTCTGGCTACAAAATAAAATACATTAATGACGATGAACACATGTCAAAATGAAAAAAGTTAGGACGAAACTTACCACACATAACTTGTGCTAAATTAACCTCCATAATGAGTCGAGGTCATACCCCCTTAGATATTCAAAATCTTTGTTGTGGTCTAGGTACCCAGCACGTAGGTAGCATTACTGGCATAATGAAAAATTGAGTCAGGATTAACTCTTAATTCGGTTGACAAAATTCTATCCTTTGGATCAAATTTATATTCTTTAACCATAGTGACAAGCAACTCCCTAACCTTGCACTAGTCAATGTAGAGGTTTAGACTCATCTGTTTATGAGACTTTAGGAGCATTTTGATCTGTAGGGGGCTCAAGGGGTCACCTTCCCCACACAATAAGTGCAATGGGGTACATAATGGCCTCGCCTTTAGACTTGGATAGGGCAGCCTTCTTTTTAGCATTTTTCTCGACATGTTTCTTCTCCTTTTCGACCATCTTATTTTCATGCTCTACTTTCCTTTTCATAGTAGGCACCTTCTTCTTCTAGGCCACTAACTTATTCTCACGAGATATCTTCATAGATTTGCGATCAATACTTTTAGGAGCCATCCCTAGTGTGGATTCTGGAGGAGTTTATAAGGTGGAAGAAAAGAAAGATGAATGAGAAAATAAGTTCAAAATCTAAGGAAAATAGGACAAGGATAATACAAGAAACGAAAACATTGCTACTAGTATAACCTTCAACTCTGGCCTCTAAATCATCCTCTGTCCCACGATTAATCTCAAACAGCACGTTCTTCCAATGGGACAACTACATCTACTGGGGGAATACAACATCGAGCTGAAAGGTCATCATCAATAAAATTATCAAGAGAAAATAGATCTTCAAATATGTGGGGGGGGGGGGGGGGGGAGGTCTTCACATAATAAGAATTAACTAAATACTTAACAGCAGAAGAAAGTCCTAGGTCCCCCTTTAACGAAATAATTAACAAGGGAATACTAAAACACAATAGTTATAGATAGTACAAGGTATGTAATAATATACAAATTTACATAATTTGGTCATCCCATTCTTTTCGCGGGGGACCCTACACGATCTATCCTTCTCATGTCTTCTAGACTACCATTCACACTTTGTAAAATGTATTATCCCTTCCAACTATAATTACTAGTTTGAAACACCTTAACCATTCTTAAATTGGATTTACTATCAAAAAAATAATAATATCCGGGGGATTTGTGTTATCTTTTAGGCCGTTGTAACACCCCGTATTTTTAATGACTTTTAAATTGGGAATAATTAGAATTAATTACGGGATAATTAAAAATTAATTTGGATTTAAATATTACTCGAGAATAAAGTCATATGTGATTTATGTTGAATATTACTTATTCTTAAAAGTAATATATATGATTATGACTTTACATATGATTATGATTTTATTGAATTGTTGCTAGTGATGAATATGACATTTATGGTAATTAAGTTGGAGCGCGCGTGTGGGTCGTGTTAGGACTATAATGAAATGGAATGAAAGTAAATTATATTTATGTCATCTAAATGGTCATTTTGATTATGCCAAATTTTCCAGAAGGCATGTGTCAAAAAAGTCTACCCGTGGGATCTTTGGTTCTCGGGGCAATTTGGAATCAAACAGACACCTCAGATGGGTATTTTGGTCATTTTCCAAAAAAGGTGAATAGTAACCACAAAATTTCAGTATTATTATATAATTCTAAAGGTGATAGAATTCAGATTCATTCACCAAAAATTAGAGGAAAAGACTTAGCAGAGAGTGAGAGACTTATCTGGGAAAGGAAGAGGCATCTCTAGGAGACCAAAAGCCAGTAGTATTATACACCACCATCATTGGAAGTTGGTCAAAAAATGGAGAAATACGAGTAGAGTTATCTTTTCTAATGGTTCAGACTTACAAATTAGAGGCAAGTGGTTAACTATTGCAAATTTTAGCATGTTAATTGTCCACATTAGGTTGTTTAGACAAATCTAAAAGTCGTATGAGTTAAGATGAGTTTTGATGAATCCTTGAAATGAGTATTGTGTAGGATTGATCTCTTTTTTAATTTAGAATCAACTCCATGAAATATGATAATTATTTGGTGAATAAAACTGGGATTTATATGATTAATTGATGACAAAGTCAAAACCTAGAATTCTTGAGATTTAATATGGAATCTAGGTAAATCTATACATGTTGATGATGTTTAATTAATTTGGATACATTTGAACTCGCCCATATATGTTAGTATATGATCTCTGTTGCATGACTCTAAATTTGGAGATGTTTAAATATGATGTTGGTGGTTAAAAAGTATGAAACCCGTAACTATTAAGGAAAATATGGGCAAAATTGTCGATCGGTCAACTCCTCCTGGAAATGTGATTCGTTTCCTATTAAGTTTTGATTAAATCACAACTTTTAGAAATATTTAATGTAGATTAATTGAACATAATGGGACTTGGGCAAGGGCAGTAGGACATAACTCATATAATTTCACTTTTTGGGCATGGTACCAGTTGAGGTATGGCACAATAAGCCTTGTTGTTCTCCTGCTAATTAGTTAAAGGTGGGGGACCTGGTACAATTGCAAAGATTAGAGATGAGTTGATACTTATGTTATATAATGTATGTAAAATATGTACTCCACAAATAACCTACTTGTGTGCAATTGTCGCGAGACGAGCTCGTATGTATCTAAAGAACGATTAATGTACTAAAGTGCGAATAGTAGAAGGCTAGATAATGAGTATCTAAAATAAATTTTAAATGGTGAAACTTAAATGACAAGGATTGGGAAAGAACCCACGTGAAAAAGATAACCCAGAGTTTAAAATGAACATACGTGAGGTGTTCATTATTAAGGGTATTTGATAGCGTACTGTATGGGTGGTACATAGTAGTTTACTTGTGAACGCAAGGTTGCGATGAATAACATATAGCCGAGTTATTCTTATCTGGTATTTTTTTTTCAAATTTTTGGACAAAATTCCGTTGTATGGGGGAGTATGTAACACCCCATATTTTTAATCACTTTTAAAATGGGCTAATTAGAAATAATTATGGGATAATTGAAAATGAATCTGGATTTAAATATTACTCGAGAATAAAATAATATGTGATTTATGTTGAATATTACTTGAGATTAAAAGTAATATATATGATTATGACTTTACATATGATTATGATTTTATAAAATTGTTTCTAGTGATGAATACGACAACTATGGTAATTAAGTCGGGATACACGTATGGGTCATGTTGAGACTATAATTAAATGGAATGAAAAGTAAATTATTCTTATGTCATTCCAATGGTCATTTTGACTGTGCCAAATTGGTCTAAAGGGTTTAATTAGTCGAAAGAGTATACATGGGGACATCTTTGCGTGTTGGGGCAATTTAAACCCAAATAGACACCCTGAAGGGGTATTTTAGTTATTATTATATAAGTCTAGAGGTGGTAAAATTAAGATTCATTCACCAAATATTAGAGGAAAATACTAAGGGGAGATTGAGAGACTTCTCTACGAAAGAAAGAGGCATCTTGAAGAGACCAAAAGCCAAGAGTCATCCTACACCACCACCGCTAGAAGTTGGCCGAAAAATGGAGGAATACTATTAAAGTTATCTTCCCCAACGGTTCAATTCTATGAATTACAGGCAAGTGATTAACTATTGCAAATTTTAGCATATATATTGTCCATGTTAGGTTGTTTAGAAAATTCTGAAAAGTTGTTTGAATTAAGATGATTTTTGATGAATCCTTAAAATGAGTATTATGTAGGATTGATCTATTTACGAGTTTAGAATAAACCCCGTTATCTATGTGAATTATTGGCGAAGAAATTTGGGATTTACATCTTTAATTGATGATTGAGTCAAAAAATATAATTCTTGAAATTTAATATGGAATCTGGGTAAATTTATACATATTGATGATGTTTATTAATTTAAATACGTTAGAACTTACCCATATATGTTAGTATATGATTTGGGTTACATGAATATAAATTTGGGGATGTTTAAATATGATTTTGGTGGTTAAAAAGTATGAAATCTGTAACTGTTAAGGAAAATATGGGAAAATATATAATCGATCTATCAATCGGCCCAGGAATGTCGATCGATCGACTGATCAATTGACTCCCCATGGAAATGTGATTTTTCCTTTTATGTTTTGATTAAATCCCAACATTAAGAAATCTTTGAGGCTGATTAATGGAACATAATGGGACTTGGGGAAGGGCAGTATGACATACTTAAGACCTAGAAAAATATTATTATGTGTGAGATTGAATGGAAAAATTAATGAGTGTTAATGGAATGAATTACAGTGGAGAGTGATATAAATTGAGGTTTAGATCGGATAAAGGATAACTTAAGGTTAGTACCAGTAGTAAGAGGGTTGTTAATTACCGGAATAACCTTAGGCTTATCTGGGATCAAACCAAATAGATGGAATAAAAGGGTGAAGATTGAAAAAGGGGTTATCGAGAAATAAACCTAATTGGAGATAATTTTAATTCATAGAAATTTGGGAGTTGTGATGACATGGACCAGTAGGGCGTAGATATCACCTATTGAATTAACATGAGGAATAAATGATTAACGTTGGAGTGATGAGAGAAGCTCGGTAATATAATTTGAGAAGTAAATTCATAATCTATAAATACATAGGATGTTAGAGAAAAATATACTACGTATGGAAATATTTATATGGGTTGTGCGTGTCCCCTATTGTTATTATATATAGGTGGGGTGAATACCTAAATCATTATTTCATCTTTGTATGACATAACTACGCTTCTTGCTATCGGGGTGGAGGTTTTGCGTTGTAGATAATTTTATCCTGATTAGCCCATTTGGGGGGAGTTAAATTCGTGCCCCGAGCATAAGGCCTTGGACACGTCCTATCGGTGTGAATGATAGTTTCGACGGTTGAATGGGAGCATAGGTATGTGCGTGACCCATTTGGCTGGGGAGTATGCTCACCTCCAATATGTGTGTTATGTTATTTATGGTTTGTGAGAGACGCCGAACCAATAGTCCTTTATACAGCTAGAGATGTATAAGGACATTATTACAGAGTATGCATGCACCGCAGCTATGTCTGGGAGGTTCCATATTAGTATATATAATAATGTGATGAATATATGTACTGTGATGTAATCTATTGTGTGAAATTATAGATTAAACTATATATATATATATATATATATATATTGTGATGTAATCTACTGTGTGAAATTTTTATATTAAAATATATATAATGTGAGGTAATCTATTGTGTGAAATTGTAGATAAAATGAATAATGAGATCTGATGGAATTATGCGAGTGAATACTTACTCTTAAAGTTGTGAACTCCTAGTTCATATTAAAGAGAATTGAACATGTTTGATTATCATACGTATTATGTGAGAAATATGGGGAAATTATATGGGATACAACCATAATTGAAAACTTTAATTTGGGAGATGATAAGGTATATTAGGCGTGCACACTATATGATATGTGAGAATCCTCAAACGAGAGCCCGAGAAGCCAACATGTACATAATAATTTCTTAATTGCACTTGTTAAGCACTTGTTATTTTAAAAATCGTTTACAAGGCTCTAACTTGTTTCCTTTCATATTCTCTTCTTTATTGTATCTTTTACATTAGGTGTCCAGCATCAGGGATGCCAGGCATAGAATATGGATGTATCGACGAGTTATAGCTACTACTGGAGATGCATAATTTGTTTTGACTCTTCCATTATGTTGATTCACACATCTGTTGTGTCTACTTTCATTTAGGGCATGTCGCCCAGGATTCTGGATATTTCATTTCTATTCCAAAGGTTGTAATTATGTTTTTCAGTACTGTGGATATCAGTTTATGTTTGTTGGTAATGAGATATTTTAACTAGAGGGTTATTCCAGTCAAATTTATTCTTGTTATATGTATTTCAGTTGCGATGTGATGTTGATTATTATTATTTCGTATTGTGGAACGCTTTTAATTAGATTAAAAAAGGAAAAGTTTGGTCATTAACTTAATTTTTTATTAGGTGAATTAATAAAGAATTTTTTTTTCGACAGTGATGCTGAGAATAAACCAACTAGATATTCTGATTTAATTTAATAAAGCACTGATCACTCGATATTTAATTAGGTGGGGTGTAACAACCATGAACATACGTAAAAATGTCTCCAGTGAGATCAAATCCAGTTTGGGTTTTCCAAAACATCATTGCCCCCTTATTAGTCCTATAAGCTTTGGGAGGAAGCTGAGTTAATGTTACACCATATCCACTAAGAACGGACCTAACAATGGGATGTATGGGGAGCTAAAGTCCCACTTGAAGGGCCTAAAAGGGAAGATATATCTCATCTGAATTTGAATTCTCGTACACCCTCTCTTGAATAGCAGGTATGTTGTATTTTTTCCTAACATCATCTAGTTAATCATCAAGAATATCACTAAAATACCCCTTGCATCAGTAGTGGAGGGATCATAGGAATCACATTCGTCTACATAATCACTATCATAACCTTCTGTCCCATCATCAATAGGCTCGTCCACATGGTAAATAAAGGTAAGTATCCCAAACTCTTAGGCGTGATATCATTGGCCCTATCTTATCTAGCATCCCAGAGGAGGAATCCAAATTCATCATTGACATGGATTCATCATTTTCTCCACCAACACCTTCTTATGGGGGAAATGAATCTCTCACTCCATGATTATCAAAATCGAGAGATGCATGGGTAGATTCTAGTGTTAATGGGGATGAACAACTAGAAGATGATGCCTTAGGGGTATACTTTTGATATCCTAGTTCATCCTTCGGTAGGACAACATACATCGGTAGTGGAAACCTCCTTGCAATGATATCGGGGTACGTAGGCTCCAAATTAACTAGTATTTCAAACAAACACTAGAAATTGGGAGGGTAACTCATCAAGTATATACACAAACCTTGTTGTCAAGTCAAAGAAGATTTTGGGGATAAATGAGTAAATAAAAAAGTCACGTGAGAAAAAAGACATGCTAGAAATGGCAGCCAACCAATTCAATGTCCCTCTAAAGGTCTAAACTTCAAATTATATTTCCAGTAATCCAACGCTAACTAGAAATTTAATAAATACTAAACATATTAAAAAACCCAAGATTGACGATGAAAACCTTAGAAACCTGAGAGGGAAAGTGGCCATGTACCTTCTCACATGATACATAAATTGAAAGCGAAGAGCAAAAAATTGCACTAAAAAAACTAAGGACTAGATATACAATAAACCCCTCATGATGATAGATTAAACCTACTTTCTCTCTCTAGAAGGATGCTAGGAATTTTAGAAACAGTGATGGTATTAAAATGATGGAGATGCTAACACTTTAAATGTTTTGTTATTGGCAAGGTCACCTATCTTTAATGACGTCAACACTTTAAAGAAAAATGGAGGTGAAAGTTTGTTGTACCCACGTTCGCGTGTGTAATGACTACTTAGACCTCATTTCCAATCAACTAACATGTGTCCTCTTCTTTAAAGTCAATCTGCTCAGAATGGGCTAATGAGAAACTGGGATGATGAAATTTATTTCCAATGACAAGAATTAATACTTCGTCCATTCATTCTACCTTGCAACCATTCTAAAATAACAACATTCCAGA
The DNA here is from genome assembly GCA_949130495.1 of Sambucus nigra. NCBI lineage: Eukaryota > Viridiplantae > Streptophyta > Magnoliopsida > Dipsacales > Adoxaceae > Sambucus > Sambucus nigra. The sequence continues at coordinate 625,953,466 of OX422207.1, read as the reverse complement.
GATGTTGCTATAAAAATAATCATGCATAAAGTCTTGGGGTATTTTGTTGAACCATAAATGTATAACACCATGTTGATCTCTTAGAGGATGCCACATGGTCTTTTTAAAGTCAACTAAAGAAGTCGTCCTCATTATTTAACTATGCTTGCCTAAGGAAAAAATGTGTTGGACTCAGGTATACACGCTCTCGGCTCTACTATTTATTTAAATGTCCTACCACTATTCTCATAGTGTTAGTTGACTAAGTCAACTAACCATTGCGCCATCTCATGCATGTGATAGAAGATCACTGGTCACATTTAATCTATTTTTACACGCGAGGAATTTATACATGTGTCCAGTCCTGTTATGTTGTAACATACTCATTCTTACCTTTTGCACTATGTGTAAAAGGTGTAGATGTCTGACCTATGAAGGCACTCCAACCGTCCCTTAATATTCTTTAATCACCAACTATCCCATGGGATAATGGAGAATGATTCCACTAACCCCCATATAGAAACCCTAAAGAGAGAGAGAGAGAGAGAGAGAGAGAGAGAGAACCAGAGCCTGTATTCATTCTTATCACTAGATATTAATAATGTCACTATTATTGCAACTATGGATGTAGGCACATCTTTAGGCCAAACCACATAAATACTTGTATTGTCTATTTGTCTCTTACCCCCTTCTCTATCTTAATGTAACAATATCATAGTTATATCCTTTATTTGTTATTGTTTATTATTAGAAATCCACCGACTAAGACATAAAATCTATAAATAAATATTAGATGATAACAATATCCATCACCATGCTTTGTATAGTCTCCATGCTTAATGCGTATGTTTTCTCTCTTTGCTCTCTATGTTTATCCCTCTTATCCCATGCTACCTGTTTATTTGATGCTCTCCCTCATAGTGGTAGTACTTATCTTATGTAAGATACATAAAACTATCAATAAGATACTAAACAAAATCATGCATTCTTGCACACTACATCACCTGACAATGTAAATCTTGGCCAAAATTTTATCCCATACTTAGGTGTAACTTTGTGATGGGTGTCGATCCTGCGGGGTACGGTTAACCTAAGAAGATATGATTTTCACCGTCCATTGGCCTTGCACCTTTGACATATATCCAACGGTTCCCCAAAATTGTATCGCTTCACCATACTCATGATGGGAGGTATAGAATAGAACTCATTCATGTATATGGAGTATATCGAATTCCCTCTCATGCATACCATCCCCACAAGGTTAGCTTGAATTTATTGATCAAATTGAGTCTGGCATTTCAAATAACCTTCTTAGAGACTATCATCCCTTGTACTCATAATATCCCAATACTCTTACAACAAAAGCCTATAGAGTGGAATGTATGTATCCATGTAATGCCTTGTGCTCATTTCTTATAATTTTCATGAGCCTCTATTTCCACTCACCGTTCTAAGTAACCACTCAGACATTTAAAGTGAATAGTTCTTTGGAGCATATAGAACTATGCTAGTTCTAATAATTTGGTTTCTCCTTCATGCATTCGTAGTTTCTTTGCTATAAAGAATCTCCCATCTTTAGGCTCCTCACATGGAAATAAATATTTCAGCATTATAGAAACTATCCTTCATCGAATGGTGATTGTATTCTATGGATCATCCATATCTATCTTCTAAGTGATCATTACTCGAGCATCAGGGTGTCTAATCATCGTTATAGGGTGTCTCTCTATCTTGATGTAACACCCCACCTAATTAAATACAGGGTGATCAGTCCTTTATTAAATTAACATCAAGGTGAACGGTTTGTTCATTCTCAGCATCATCGTCGTAAAATAATATTTTCCAATTTGAACACCCTAAATAATTAAGCTAAGTGCCAAAACAATTTAAAGTCTCATTTATCCGTTATTAAATACAAATATGAACACCTTTTTAATACCCAACAGTTTAAGAATCACATACATACTAAAGATGGAAATTAACACAAACAAGAATTAAACCATCTAGATAAACCAAACCAGGTTTAAGAACTATAAATGAAATCATCTTGACAATTATTAACTCCCAAGGAGTACTGAATACTGGAAATATAAATAAACATATATCGCTAACAAATCCAAATGGAATAGGAAATCGGGCGACACATACCCTAACTATAAAGAACTGAGCTAAGAACAGAATCAATGATGAGGTCATCTAAATCAAAGGAATACAACTCCCACATAAGCTGTAGCACATCCAACCCAAAGAACCTAGGCATGACGCCCATATGGCTGGGCACCTATAATACATACATATATACACAAGAGAGAGAGAAATGACCAAAAACGGGTCAGAGCCCGAGTGTAAAATAGTTTTAAAAATAGTTTAGGAAGTATTTAAAATGCTTACTGGCTAATATAACCACCATGTTAGTACGCGACACTTTTTTGAGAATTCTGACCTCTCATGTAGTGTGCACGCCTACCATACTACAAATCACATAAGTCTATTTAACTTAGCCTCCTATAAAGTTCTATCCAGAGAAGTACTAAGGACATAACATTTAGTTTTAGAAAATCATTTTCTTCCTTATTCTTACGTTACTTATAACCATTTAGTTACCATTACTGAATTCACAAACACTCTATATGAAGCTGGAGAATTTATTCAATACTTAACTACTAATACACACAATAGAAAGCTTCCATATATAAGTACATATATCATAGTCATTCACATATTATATAGATACTATCAGCACCCCACATAAAACTATGGTGCTAGCATACTCTGCTATCAAGTCCCTGTATCACTCGTACTAAGGGAAATACTAGTTCGGAATCACTTTCGAACTATATTAACACACTACACATAAAATGGAGGCGAATCATAGTTCCAATCCGCTAAGAGGTCAACACATACCCCTCATGTCTTTTAGGACCGTCTGACTATCATTCTCAGATAGCCTGTACCAAGGAATCCTATGTTCTAGGGTAAAAGTCAATATCTCCCGTAAGGGTCTAATTGAGATAAGATTGTCCGTGCGAAAACCGTCGTGATAGCAAGTAGCCCAGGTATGATTTTTACACAGATACATAATATAAGCACAGTTACATAGTCATATATATAAATATTCACATTTTCCAAATTAGGTTCACTCATGACCCATAATTAGTATCATCCGTTCTTAGCACATATTTTACTCAATTATCTCACATAACGGATTCGTCTCTTTTATTCTCATTTCTAATTTACTTCATACATACTCCTCATCTCTCGAAGTATTCTCCTAGAGTATAAATTTCAGCCGGTATACCCTCACTTACCTTCTAGTCTAAATCTTTCACGAGTGTCACAATTTCCAATGTATGCATAACTCCCCGTTAACCCACAATTTCATCTCATATTAATTTCACTCAACGGAGTCTACTTAGACCCTATTGGTCATCTTCATAGCCCATTATACTCCATAAATACTAATCAAGGCTTCCTATATATCTTAACCGGTTTAAACAAACAAGAGAAAATCATTCACTTTTCTAGGAGGAATCGATCGATCGAGGAATGGGGTCGATCGATCGATCATCGATCGATCGATGCTCTTGGTCGATCGATCGATCAGGCAGTTCTTGCTGAGTTTGATGAAAATATCAACCTACGGGTTCACTCATTCTAACCCCTCCAAACCTATATAATTTCATCCTAAACTCCCATCAAACTTATACAAATGTATAAGCAATATATATAAACAAGTTCTAACCTAACAACATCAATAAATCCTCAACGGATCAATAAATCCTCAAATTTCTATATAAAACCAAAATTTGCATGAATACTCACAAACCTTTAATTTAATGCAATTTTTCTTCCCAAATATCATAATAAATTCGTGGGTAATCCTCTACATATGATCATGATTTCAGACTATATGGATTCTCCCTATAACTCATATAAATTCTCTTTCAAAACACAAAATTCTTCAATTAAAACATATGCTTTTCTTTCCTAAACTAACATGGATGTGATACCAACTAGAAATTATCAAGATAGATACTTTACTAGGATTCAAAGGTCTGATTTGTTGATGAAAAATATATGCTTACGTTCCTCGTCGTTCGATCTACATTTTGGTGGTGGCGGCGATGCAATCGAGTGAGTTCTAGGCCTTGGATTGCTTGGAAACTCTTCACCTTCTTCTCCAATCTCTTCACCTTCTTCCCTAATGGATAGGCTTAGATTTTTTATTTGTTAATCCCAAGATACAACTCCAAATGGCTAATATATACTAAGAAAATATGTGCGTTTAATTACCCAAAAATACAAAATGTCTAAAATACCCACCCGGGTTATCAATTAGGCCTAAAAATTCCCCGAGACCCAAACTAAACCCCTGGGTACACTTTTCTAACTATCTCGACTCTTTAGAACACTTTGGTGCACTCAAAACGACCATACGAACGACTTATAATTTATTCACTTTTATAATAGTAATTTAGTCCTGACACGACACAGGCGCATCCCAACTTAAATTTCCGTAATTGCCATTTTATTCACTCGTGACAATTTTAATAAAATAAATCTAATTTATTACATTATTCATCTAGTAATATTCAACAAATTCCCAGTAATTACTAACTCACATCACAATAGTAAATATTAAAAATAAATTTTTGGATTAATATTAAATTAATATCTCAATTAAATTTAATAAATCCCCAATTTAAAAAGCCATAAAAATACGGGGTATTACATACTTCCCCCCTAATAATGGAATTTAGTTTCGAAATTCAAAAAATAAGGTATGCCTGGAAAAATAGATCTGGATACTTTAACAATACTCAAAATGGACTTTCGGGTAAGGAGAATTCCTAAAGTCCTCCCCGCCTCACAATAAGCTTATTTACCACTTTCAATACAATCAGTTATAGAGTCACACTCAATCACGACACTTCACATTGTGCTCCAATCCATGCTATTCGCATAAGATGAGCCTACACATCGTTGGCCTCCAATGTCTCAATATTATTGGGAGGCCGCACCTCACTACATAACAAATACTCGTATTTATCAAATCACAAAACTCTCTTTATCATTATTCCACCCTTTGGTTGGGTAATAAAAAAAACGTCCAATGTTTCCTTACCACACAATTGGCTCCACTGACCTTGAATCATCACTCAACTTTAACTTACAATTAATATCATCGGCTCCTATGACAACCGAGGTACTAGACGCATGGACTAATGACCAAAAATCTCTCTACTTTCAACCTTACGCTAAAATTCATGCGTGGTTTGTCTCACAGAAATGAAATCCAAACAAGGAACCCCCCCGATACATAACTACCTAGAATAGTCAATTATTAAAATTCGTTGGTTCCATCGTCCATAACCTGTACCCCTCTATTCTGTCTTTTGATAGAAAATCTACATCTCCATTAGCAATTTAACTAAAATAAAGAACTTTTTACTAATTTCACTATTACTCAGTATTGGTAGTAATCACATTTCATAAACCTCGTAGGTATAAAATTTGTACTCTCAACATCCAATTCCCAAACATATGAATATAAGTCTTAACTTCCACATTTTTAAAGGATAAATATAACAATGCGCTCCTCCTATCACTAATTCCTGAGCGCTACACATAATAATGATTGAAATCTTTCCGCCCTACGGTAAACCCAATACACATTGAATCATAATAACACATTCCCTTAACACCCTGGGATTAAACATTTATGTACCACTATACCCTTCGAAGTCTCTATAATATATATAAAATAAGTCCGTGTCCGACCCTCTCGCCTGTGAGGTATTGTCAGAACAAAACATACTGCACTAGGGCAACGACCTCGATAGCCTTGCAATCACTGCTTAATAATTTTTTAACCATTTTGATAAAACCATAACCAGTACAATAATATACTCGCATATCACATCACTAAAACGAGTAATCTCAATAAAAATATATAAATCACTAGCAGTGCACCCATTTGTCCTCTACGGATAACACTAAAGACAATCCCACTATACTAGGGAAAACTTACACATAATGATAATGCTATAGATATATGCACTAAATTCTTCTCACATGCGAATCTAGTAATAAACAAAAATGTAGTGACTCGCTCGTGTCACATAAAAGACGCCTCATCCTCCGAGGATAAAACTCATACTTTTACTTTGCCAATTGCCTTGGCTTCTTAATGGTCTTCCATACATAACGTGTCTGTCTAAACCAAATAGAAAACTATATTAACCATTTCCCCTGCAAGCACCATACCCTTATCCTTATTCTCCATTTGGAAAAATTTAACTTGTGTGGTTTTACTCTCCACAAAATACCTCAACACATAACCCGGTCTCTTGGACTTTAATTGTCTCGATCCTGATGGCTACCCCCCATCGTTCCCTTAACTTTATTGGCCCTAAGGAACGTGCTACTGGCTTCCGTAACCCTTACTGAATTCACCATCTCTTGGTAATAATTAAGCTATCCGAATCATTTAAATGAGCCCCTTGATGGGTCTCCCCCTTGTGGATTATTGATAACTACATTTCATCTAGTCTCACTTTCCAATAAATCTTTCGATTACTTTAGCTCCCTTCACATAAGAGCGTTAACATCTCTACGGACAATGGGTGACATTGTCACCATATGGATCGAATGTCCAACAGAATTCTCTTTAAGTGTTGTTAACTTTACCCAAGAGTTGATCTGCCACTTAAAATCTTCTCTACCGTTGGTATCCACTTCCGCTGATAGAAGATTTGTTAAAAGTTTAAATTCATTTACAAATGGACCCCTGTCCATCCCTTCCGTAATGGGTTCAGAACAACGTTCACATCTTATTATGAACAGTTGATGAAGGAACGTGCGGTTAGACTGTACTTAAGGTCCTTCCATTAATGAAAGATTTCACTATTAAATATGGTGGTTGACTCCCAGTATTATAACTTTGCTCCGACAAGCCAACAAAATTTTTTACTCCGAATTTTTCACTTCCAACTAACCACCCTCCTCCATATGCCCAAGACTTTGAATGTATTACCTTCGTTGTGTAACACACACATATCCTGCATTTTTAGAATTTTCGCTAATGACTCTCTTCAATTTTCCATTTGATCCTTTCCCAAGCGTTCTACATTTAGTGAGTCTAATTTTGACATCACGCTTGACTACAGTTTCACTTGGAAAGCATAGTCTTTGTCCTAGGCGTCTTTACAGTCCTGGCCTCTCGTTCCATAATAGGGGTGACCTCGACTACGGTTATCATCCTCAAACATACTTCATACCTCCTAAGTCCGACCTCTGCTATCCGCCCAATGGCCCTCATCTGCCATATTTCATTATTCGATCACGCCCAAACGTAAATAAGATTCATTAATCTATACATGATAGCAGGAGAATGAAATCTCACCAAATAAATCAATAATCCTAAACATATGGTTCTATATCAAAGAAAGATACACTAGAAGCATAATAAGCCACACAGATCCTAAAGGACACTAGAACTTGATGCTCTGATACCACCCGTAACACCCCGCCTAATTAAATACCGGGTGATCAGTCCTTTATTAAATTAACATCAAGGTGAATGGTTGGCTCATTCTCAGCATCACTGTTGTAAAATAATATTTTCCAATTTGAACACCCTAAATAATTAAGCTAAGTATGAAAACAAGTTAATGTCTTATTTTCCTTTATTAAATACAAATATGAACACCTTTTTAATACCCACCAGTTTAAGAATCACATACATAGTAAAGATGGCAATTAACACACACAAGAATTAAACCATCTAGATAAACAAACACAGGTTTAAGAACTATAAATGAAATCATCGGGCAATAGTTAACTACCAAGGAGTACTCAATACTGGAAATATAAATAAACATAAATCTTTGACAAATCCAAACGGAATAGGAAATCGAACGACACATTCCCTAACTATAAAGAACTAAGGTAAGAGCAGAATCAATGACGAGGTCATCCAAATCAAAGGCCTACAACTCCCACATAAGCTGCAACACGTGGAGATTACAATAAGTACTAAACAATAACCAAATACTGAAATATATAAGACTGGGTAAAAATCCAAGTACAAAACTCCAAACCATAAAATAAACTGAATAAAATATCTTTGATGAAGGACTAGAAGTGAGCGACACGTTCCCTAGATAATAATTCTAGATGAAACTGAATGTAAAAGATAGATGCATTTACTGCAAGGACCTACAACTTCCACAACAGTTGCAACACGTCTGACACTCAAATCTCTAATTATGGTACCCCTGTGGCTAAGCACCTGATATATATATATATATATATATATATATATATATATATATATATATATATATATATATATATATATATATATATATATATATATATATATATATATATATCAATAGAGAGAAGAGATACAAGAAACGGTTCAGAGCCCGAGGTTTAAAAATGATTTAGCAAGTATTTAAAACGGGTTCTTAAAATAAGTCTTATATGCATGTTAGTTATCGAACTCTCACATGAGCTTCTCACCTCTCATTTATTGTGCATGACTAATGTACATATAATCTCCCCCTAGATATACCAACCCGTGTAACTAGTAAGAAACCATACTAATACTAACTACGCTCACTAGTAGTATTCCCGTATCGCCCATACAATACGCTATTCAAATAGTTTATCTCACATACTAAGTTTCATTATTCACCGTTCGAATGGTTAATCTTTTATCCACTAAGATTATTTTATTTCTAATTTCCACTTTATGTACTAGTTTCATAAGGTAGAAAGTTCCCCAAGTACACTCATATATATATATATAGTCTCATCATCCCTATACATATACACTAATCATGCACCCTTAGGTTATGAACACTTGGCGCAATGTAATGATTATTATTATTAACAAGTATACTAATTTCACACAGTAGAAATATTCACAAGTTCATATATATATAAATATATATATATATATATATATATATATATATATACTAATCCTGCACCCCCAGTCTAAGACCCATTAATGCACCAATCAAGAAAATCCTCCATCCCTGGGTGAGCACCCATTAATGCACATATCAATAATAATCCAGCACCCTCGGGTTATAACCCATTAGTGAACCTATCTATAATCATCCTTGTACCCTTGGGTTATCACCCATTAGTTCACCTAACAATAATATCCTTGTACCGTTAGGTTATCAGTTATTAATGCACTTAACTATAAGATTCTTGCACCCTCGGGTTATCACCCATTACTGCTCTTAACAATAATATCACATAATAGGCATACACACATCCTATTCGAATTTATAGGTATTTCTCCAACCTACATATATACTTCTCATACGTATTTTAATCTCTACATTATGTATAGTATAAATATTTAGATTATTATCTCTCTCAAAATCTCCATGGTACATTCTCCCTATACCGAAATAAGTAAAGTATTAATTCTCACATACTTTCCTGAAATCCTGTCTTGTATAAGTTTACTATCTAGCAGTTTCTCTCACTCCAATAAGACGATAAACTCAAAACTGGACTCTAAGAAAAATTCCCAGGCTCTGCAAGGTTCTACAGCGACATTGGAAATCTACAGAAAATGAACCGAACTGAATCCCCCAGAAATGGAACCGAATTCCCTCGAAATGGAACCGAATCCCCCAGAAATGGAATCGGTCCATTACGTCAGACCTGTTATGAAGCAGTTACATTTTCACCAAATGGAACTGAATCCCCCAGAAATGGAACAAGTTCCATTACTTCATACCTGTTCTGCAAGAGTTATGTTTTCACCATTTCAACCCTAAAAACTTCTAAGGTTCATCACCAACACCTCATCATCAATCCCAATCAACACATAATATGTTATAAATCATTCTTAACGTCCTAGGATCATTAATTCGTCATCAATCATCATAATTATATAAAATCCCCAAATTAATTCACGTGAACCCTGGTTTCCAAAATTTCAATTAAAGAACCTAATAAACCTAGATTCTTTGATCAATATATATGATTCAATTTTGTGATTAATCCTCTACATACATAAAGGAATATCAATAACTAATTAACCCAGCCTTTCATCATCATTTAACTTTAAATTTTCACCCAATTGACATGTAAATCATGATTAATTTCACCTACTCTAACATGAGTATGATTATTGCTAAAATAAATCAAGTAATAAAAACTTGACTTAAATCGAAGGTTTGAATCCTTTGGTGATGTTGGTATAGGTGTGTTTCTCGTCTTTCGATCTATATGATGGTGGTCACGGTGGTGGAAGATGATGCCTAAAAGCTTTGGCTCCTTGGGATTTTCTCTCCCTCACTCTCTGTCACTCTCTCTTGAGTTATGTGAATATGAGACCTAATTTCTCCCACATAACTGATATAATAAAGATCTAATTTTTGTTCATTTAATCTTCCCAAAAATCCAAATTAGAAAACTACCCCTACGGGGTGCCGATTTGGCCAAAAATATCTCGAAGTCCAAATAAAATACCCGGGTAGTTTTTTCTGACTATCTCAACCCTCCTGGATTCAACAGCTCACTCAAAATGACCATACGAGTTAATAAAAATAAATTCTCTTTTTCTCCCAATCAATTAGTCCCGACACGATTCACACGCGCGTCAGACTTAAATTACCAAACTGTCGTATTTCTCACTTTCGACAATTTATCCAATTTAATAATACCATATTACATATCACACGGTAATATTCAATCATTCTCAGCAAAAAGTATTAACCCTTGGCACGCTAGTTAATAATTATTTTAATCCAGATTAATTAACAATTAAATTTTCACATTTTAATTCAATTAATCCAACAATAATAATTATTTCCATAATTAGTTAAATCATCAAAAATACAAGGTGTTACATACTTCACCCCTTACAATGGAATTTCATCCGGAAATTCAAAAAAAGTATACCAGGTATAGACAATGTTGTGTATAAGTTGCGCATTGCCTCATTGCGCCCCCAAGTAAAGTATTAACTACCAACCATATAGTATGCTATCGAATACCCTTAATAATAAACACTTCACATGTGTTTGTTTTAAACTCTAGGCTACACTCTCATGTAGGGTCCTCCCTAAGCCTTACCGTTTAAGGTTCAATACTTACTATATTTTAGATATTCACTATCTAGCCTTCTACTATTTGTACCTTAGTAGATTTATCCTCCTTTTAGATACATACGACTTCGTCTCGTGTCGTTCATACAAGTAAATTGGTTGTGCAATACATATTTCACACAATATATATGATAACATCAATTCTTCTCCAATATTTGTAATCATAACTGTCCCCCCACCTTTAACTATCAAGTAGGACAACAGCAAACTTTACCGTGCCATACTTCTGCTGGCATTCTGCCCAAACGTGTACTTGTAGGAGTTATTTGGGCATAAACTCCACTAGTGGAAGGTACTTCTCTCGTCCTCCCCTAAGATCTCAGGGTCCACATAAAATTTTCTCTCCATCATCCGATTAGACCGTCTGTTCTGCCCATCCCTCTGTAGTTGGTAGGCCGTACCCAATTGCATCTCGGTACTTATGGCCTCACTATCTCAGCTACATAAGGATTCTACGCATATTGTTCCATAGTATGATCATCCCAATTGGCATAACGCTCAATCAACCATTCCTTAACACATTTATAGGACCGTGACTCTTTTAGAAAGTAGCACTTCATGAGAAGATCCTTGGGAATAATCTCCCATTCACTGGTGGAAGAAGCCTCTATTGGTTTTGGATTGTCCACCCTTTTTCCCACAGTAAGGTGACCCAATTCAAGATGAACTTTGAAAATTACTCTACCATAAATCCATCATCACTGTTATTTATATACTGATACATTTTATACTCTCTTGAATGCACTTCTAACCTTGATACGTGTCACCTTGTCGTACCGCATGACAAAAGTCTCTTTTCCCACTCAAAAGTCTCAGTTTATCTTGAAACGTAACGTCACACCCCGCCTAATTCTGGCATCGGGCGCCACCAAAACTAAGCCGGGCGTCAGTAAATAAAATACCATTCTTAGCATGAGATAGATATGAGCCATCAAATTTTAATCCACAATATAATTTATTATAATCAAACCCAAATATGAAATAAAAGATCCATCACATGCTAACTCCAAAAGAAATCCATACTCCAATAATGATATAAATCAATCCAACTGAAACTTGAAACAACTTTGGAACCAAAAAGGCCCAATAACTCCAAAATAGTCTCATAAATAAAACGACTGAATGAAAAGAGAAAATCCAACTACTAAAGCAGTAAAATAAATCCAGTTGCATCTCCAAAAGATCTCCAATGAATCCTACGCAGTAACTCCCAAAAATCCGGAAAAAGATTAGTCAACGCATGTGTCAGAGACAAAGCCCCGAGCATGTAAACCGGCTACTCTCCTCAAATATGGTCCTTGAACTCAGACAATAGTGCTATATAGATTGACTATAAAAATAGAATCTTTTAATTACGAGATTAATAACCATAAATAAATTCACAATTACCCGCAAGGTTTTCATAAAAGCCACACCAATATGATTTTAATTAACCCACCTTCCCACAATGTTAAATTTAATTAATTTAACCGTGAAGAATATTACCAATACCTGTCCCCTTGTCAAGTCCGTCGTCTGATTTTTTTTATCATGCGATCCTCACGATTTGACAAGGTTCCACACACGCACCCATCCCCTTGTCAAGTCTACCGTCTGGTCCGTTTTTATCATGCGACCCTCGCAATATGACAAGGTTAGACACATGACACGACATAACTCGTCCTCTGACCCATTCAAACTGTCGACCCTAGACACATTATGTCGCCAATAAATTTTTAATATCTGTTTTAGTCCTGCGATATTAAATTCCACATTCCTTGTTTTCGTTAATCACATTAATTTCCCCCACCCTTAAAAACGATGTGAAAATCCTCAAAATAACCTCCAAAACACAATATCGTCCTATCCTAAGCAAAGAATGATTACAAAATTTCACTCCACCTAGATATTAATCCTAGGCTATCACAAGGAAGGTATAATATAGAAAATCAGACCCCACCCCAAATTATATAACCCGCATAAACTTACACTAACTAGTCCCATACTTAATTAGCATAAATCGTAATTAAGGCCCACTTACTAGTCCCATACCTAACAAGTGTACTCTAATGAGGGTGAAAACCAATTATCTACCATACCCAATCTTAACAAAAAATTATCATATTTCCATAAAGTAACACAATTCCAAATTATAACAACAATCATAATAATACTAAATTCCCATTTAAATAATTCAATTAAAAAAATTGGAAATCAAAGACACCTAAATATTATGATTTTCAGAATAATCGCTACATGCAAGTCCTATCATGATCCTTATTTTCCAACACAAGAAATTAAATTAAACTAGGGTTTTCACATGAAATACCAAAATTTACTTTTAAAAGGGCTCCTCTACATGCAGATGCCCATAGCAAAATCGACTACACCGACACAACCCAAATAATACACAGTTATAAGTATTCGGTATCATTAATTTTTTTCATGTAAAACATCCCCGAAATTTATCTCTTCAATCTTTATATTCATATCTTATTTTAGAAAACATGAGTTTAATGGACGCTACAATCAAGATACATAACACTAAAGGAAAAGAATAGGGTCATCATGCCTGGGATTAGTTCGACAGAAAAATATGATTACGTGAATGTGTTCCTCTCGAAATGGGTCAAAACCCCTTATTGAACCGACTCGGGACAGATTAGCCTAGGCCTCCAAAACTGAGCTTGAAAAGTTATTTTAATGGTGGCTAGGGTTTTGAGGCAGAAGAAGATGGACAAAATAGAGTTTTCTGCTCAAATGAGTGTTTAAAAATCTAGCCCCGTCCCTTTAATTATGTATAAGAGAAAGGGTTTTAAAGTAAGTCAAATTCGTCCAAAAAAGGATTGTAGTGCACGTTTTCTGAAGGCATCGATCGATCACCCCGAAAACTGACAGTTTTACTTAAAAATGCCATAAGGCAAAATATTATAAAATCAATATAAAATCCGTTTTAACTCCGATTTTAATTACGCTTGATGTTTTATTCTTCTAAAATCATAACCAACATATTTAGCAAATAAAAATTATTAAATTCAAAAATTTATTTTTTCTCGAAAATTCCAATTAATTAATAAAAATATATTTAATAAAAACACGGGGTGTTACATACTTCCCCACTCGCAAAGAATTTTATCCTAGAAATTAGATGAAGCATAGACATTAATGCATAAATCTCGCAAAAAGAAATGAGACCCACATAAGCCTACCCCACAAAATAACACCATTAGGTGCCCATACACCTAATCTACCCAAATACAATATATATAAGTATCTAAGAAGGTATTACATACCGAGATACTCCACTAGCCACGCAACCTATCCAACTCTGACTGAACCTTAGATACATAACACCTCCCAAAACTGAGATTGGTTGGTGTAGTGACCACCCCCTGTACACCTGACGCTACCGGCGCTGCTGGCGCTTCCTGAACACCGATCGCCGCCAATACTGCTGGGGCTCCCCGCACCCCGGACCCTGCCAGCGCTGGAGGCCCTTGGCCTTGTTGTCCCTGTATAGCTTGACCCTAATGATCCTCTCTTTTGTAACACCTATTCGCCTTGTGTCCTACTTTCCCACACTTGAAACAAGTACCCTAAAAAGGCTTTGAATTCCCATTGAAATTTTGCTCCCCCTGACGACCTTGTCTCTGCTGGTCCTGCTGAGAATTATTGTTCTCCTGCCCTTGGTTAGGCCTATGCCTTTTCCATGCTTGGTCGTTGCGACCCTTGTTGTCTCCTCCCTGACCCTCGGTCTCTTGCCTTTTTCCCAATTTCTTTTGATAGCTTAATTTCTCCTGCCATTGTAACATTGTGACATCCACTACTTGGGCGTAAGAAGTGTATGCCAAATTTACCAAAACCATCTACCTAATGGGTCAGGATAGCCCTTTGATGAAACACTCCATATTTTTTCTCTCAGTTTCTACCTCCTCCGGTACAAACATAGATAACTTGGTAAACTCCTGTTCATATTCGATAATTGACTTTGTCCCTTGCTCCAACTCCAGAAACTCCCTTTCCTTTGCACTCCTGATAGCATATGGAAAATAATTATTATTGAACCTGATCTGAAATTCTGCATAACTCAAATGATCTCGCTCCTCTGGTGTGGTGGTACTCTCCCACCACTGTAAAGCATTCCCTGACAATTTGAATGTTGCTAACATCTGCTTCTGCACATCCATGCAGTCCACCATCCTCAAATGCCTCTCCATATCCCTCCTCCACTGGTGAGCAACCATTGGGTCAGATCCCCCTCCAAAGGTGGGAGGATTGCCCTTAAAGAAACTAGTCCTCACCCAATCCCAAGTTGAGACGAGTGTACCCCGCTGCTGCACCTCTAAGGTCGCCCCTTTCTGTCTCCCCATCTCCAAACCAGCCGCTGTGGCCTCACAAATGATAGACGCTAACTCCTCAGCCTCCAAAGTAATCACATGCCGCCTCTCCTGAGCCGCGGGTCCAGAAACAGACTCCTTTATCCTACTCCCATTTCTCTTTGTGTTCGCCATCTGAAAATATAGGAACAAAACAACATCAGACTCGGAATGACTAAGAGTACAAATCATCAAAACGGAATCAAAGATAAGCAACACTGAAGCTAAAACGGACTCATAACCTATGAGACCTAAGACCATGCTCTGATACCATCTGTCACACCCCGCCTAATTCTGGCGTCGGGCGCCACCAAAATGAAGTCGGGCGTGAATAAATAAAATACCATTCTTAGCAGGAGACAGATATGAGACATCAAATTTTAATCCACAATATAATTTATTTTAATCAAACCTAAATATAAAATAAAAGATCCATCACATGTTAACTCCAAAAAAAATCCATACTCCAATAATGATATAAATCAATCCAACTGAAACTTAAAACAACTTTGGAACCAAAAAGGTCCAATAACTCCAAAATGGTCTCATAAATAAAACGACTGAATGGAAAGAGAAAATCCAACTACTAAAGGAGTAACATAAATCCATCTGCACCTCCAAAAGATCTCCAATGAATCCTATGCAATAACTCCCAAAAAAGATTAGTTAACTCATGTGTCAGAGCCAAAGCCCCGAGCATGTAAACCGACTACTCTCCTCAAATAGGGTCCTTGAACCTAGACGATAGTTCTATATATATCGACTATAAAAATAGAATCTTTTAATTACGAGATTAATTATCACCATAAATAAATTCACAATTACCCGCATGGTTTTCATAAAATCTACACCAATATGATTTTAATTAACCCACCTACCCACAATATTAAATTTAATTAATTTAACTTTGAAGAATATTACCAATACCCGTCCCCTTGTCAAGTCCGCCGTCTGATCCATTTTTATCCTGCGATCCTCGCGATATGACAAGGTTCCACACATGCACCCGTCCCCTTGTCAAGTCCGTTGTCAGGTTCATTTTTATCCTGCGACCCTCGCGATATGACAAGGTTCCACACACCACATGACATAACTCGTCCTCTGACCCGTTCAAACTGTCGTCCCTAGACACATTATGTCGCCAATAAATTTTTAATATCCATTTTAGTCCTGCGATATTAAATTCCACATTCCTTGTTTTTGTTAATCACATTAATTTCCCCCACCCTTAAAAGCGACGTGAAAATCCTCAAAATAACCTTTAGTTCCAACTAAGGGTTCCCAAAACACAATATCGTCCTATCCTAAGAAAATAATGATTACAAAATTTCACTCCACCTAGATATCAATCCTAGGCTATCACACAAACGTATAATATAGAAAATCAGCCCCCACACCAAATTATATAACTCGCATAGAATTAAACTAACTAGTCCCATACCTAATTAGCATAAATCGTAATTAAGGCCCACTTACTAGTCCCATACCTACCAAGTGTAATATAATGCGTGTACCCAAAATTAAGACCATGGGCCTAGACGACTAGCCCAATTCTGGCAGCCCAAAGTCCAGGTTCCTCACCTCTTATTCTGAATATGATCCGGTCTCTTCCCACATTCCCATGAAGAGAGGTTATAGGGAGGGATGGAAGATGTGGGGGAATCCATCACCCCCACTTACCTAAATGTACATGTATATCTATAAAACCCTACGTCCGGGGAAAAAGGACAAGTTATATTCTCTATAACCACTCTCCGCAGTATATAAAAATAACATCGACTGCACCTTCGTGGGCGTAGGCACATATTGGATGAACCACATACATCCTTTGTTGTGTGATTGTCATTTTGCATTCCTTGTTCCTACTTGGTGATCGCTTTTTCTTATCTATTTGTGCTATATAATAATTGTCACCATAATTGGCGCCCTCTGTGGGAATAGTTCATCTTTCCCTGATAAGAGCCCACACCTAGGAAGGAATTTAAGATGTCTGGTCACAGCAGTAATTCCCCCCAGGCAGGGGATATTCAAGAACCACCTGCTCCTCGCAGGATTAGGTCTGAAGTTCGACGTTCAGATCAAAGGGCTCATTTAGAAAGGCCAGCCTTAGAAGAAAGCCAAGGACCAGCGAGGTCCACACAGATATCCAGACTGATTGATGCATATGAGGCAAGGCTCCACGAGCAATGGGAGTCTTCTCGCAAACACCAGGCTGAGAATGTTTGCCTGAAAAGAAGACTGGAAAGATTGGAGAGAGAGCTCCATCATGATAAGAGGAGACGTCCATACCGTACTCCTAGCCCTCGGGTAAGCAAGTCTCCCTGCGGAGGAAGGAGTCCCATGCGAGGATCTCAAAAGATGGAGGAAGGTGAATCAGACGACGACCTCCGCGAGCAGCTATGGAGAGCTCTCCTTTACCAGAGCCCTACCCATAGCAACGAGAACATACAAAACCTGGTCCTCAGGGAAATGGACCAACATCCTGCCCACCACGGTACCAGATCGACCAAAGAACTCGCTAGGCGAGCTCTCAAAACCCAGATGAAGTCACCCTTCACGAGGGAAATCGAAGAAGAAGAAGCCCCAAGAAATTTTCCATTCGAAGGTTCACGATTTATGACAGTAAGACTGATCCCATCGATCACGCCAAGAATACCGGTAGGCCATGACCCTCTGGAATCACTGGGATGCTCTGATGTGCCGTATTTTCACCTCGATCCTGCATGATGTGGCAAATAAATGGTTCAAAAGACTCCCCCACTGGTCCACCAAAAGTTTTAAACCCCTGGACGAGCTCTTTATGGCCCGGTTCATCACTAGCAGCTCCCATCCCAAAAGGATGGATGTTTTATTGACAATGAAGAAAACGCCTCAAGAGACACTCTGAGACTATGCGAAGAGGTACTCAGAGTTATTCAACGAGGTCGAAGATTGCTCAGAGCAAGTGGCAGTGGACTCTTTCAAAATTTGGCTACTCAGCTCTTCCCTTCTTTACCAGTCACTAACAAAGAAGGAGACTATGACTATTGATGACCTAATGGCTAGCATCGAAAAGTACGCTAAAGTGGAGGATGTCACCCGCCTCAGTATAGGAGAAAATGGCCGAGATAAACCCACTACCAAGGGAAGTGACAAAGCTGAGAACCAAAAGAAAGGAGGAAAGAATGGGGGCAAAAATGGCTCCAAGAATGGAGGGAACAATGATGCGTCGAAAGCATTCTAGGCAGTTAACACCGTCTTCAAAGAACCAATTTACAAAATTCTCGCGAAGATCAAAGATGAGCCCTTCATCAAGTGGCCCAGGAATATTGGAGGAAATCCCTCGAAGAGGAACAATGTGCTAAGTTGCACTTTTCACAAAGAGGGAGGACATAAGGCTGAGCTCTGCAAAGCTCTTAAGTCTCACCTCGAGGAGCTGTCCCAGTCTGGGCATTTGAACGATTTTGTGGAGAAAAGGGCCGAGAAAGTGGCTGCCAATAGAGAGGTGAGACCTGACAACATGCTGGAAGATGACGCTGGACATGAGTTCGCGGTAGTTCACGGGGCATCTGATGCCAGGCAGATACAAGGAAATTCAGCTCGAATGGAGATGAAAAAACTTACAGCGGTAATACAAGCTTTTCAGATCGATCCAGCGAAGTCACAGTCAGGTAAGCGTCGACGAGCAGATGACGTCAACTATAACAAGCATATTTTCTTCACAGATGAAGATCTGGTGGGAGTAAGGACCCCACATCATGATGCTATTATCATTACACTCGGGATAGCCAACTTTGACGTCGATAAGTTGCTCGTCGATCAAGGAAGCTCGTCCGAAGTAATGTATCTCGACCTATTCAGAAAGTTGAAGTTAAGCATTATCAACCTAAATGAAGCTACTGTCCCTTTAGTTGGATTCGCCGGAAAAATAACTATGCCACTGGGAAAGATTGTACTACCAGTGGGCGCTGTAAATGTCTCCAAGATGATCGAATTTCTGGTAGTCGACATCAACTCGCCATACCAGGCCATCCTCGGCAGGGGATGGCTTCATGCGATGAAGGCAGTCTCCTCGACCTACCATCAGAAACTCAAGTATGTAACCGAGCGAGGACTAATGGAGATCCACGGTGACTAAGCAATGGCAAGAAGGTGTTTTATAGCAACCATCTGACCAAATCTAGAGAAAAAGGCCGATCAACCCATCGAGAAAGTTGAAAAAGGTCTGCCACCTTATAAATAGCAATTAAAGTACGAAATACCTGGATTAGAGGAGACCAGTCCCCCCCCCCTCCGAGCGTGTCATCGAGGACCTGGTAGAAGTCACAGCTAGAGATGGAGACAGTAGTAGAGTCTTCTTGATTGGAACATCCCTCGCCGACCAAGAGCAGAAGGACTTGATAACTCTCCTGAGACAGAACATAGATGTTTTCGCATGGGAACCATACGAGCTGCCTGGAATCGATCATAGTATGGTTTGCCATCTGCTGCATGTCGATCCTTCCTTCAAACCAATCACGCGGAAGGCACGAGGAACTGTACCCGAGAAGGCCAAAGCGGTAAAGAAAGGTAAAAAAACTGCTAGATGCAGGGTCCATACAGGAAGTACAATTCCCCAAGTGCCTATCCAACTCGATAGTAGTTCCAAAAAGTAATGGAAAGTGGAGAGTTTGCATCGACTTCACTTACCTCAAGAAAGCATGCCCTAAAGATAGTTTCCCCCTCCCAAAAATAGACCAACTAGTAGACGCCACCGCAGCTCATGAGCAAATGAGTTTCCTGGATGCATAATCAGGGTATCACCAGATCCCTTTATATGCCCCAGACCAGGACAAAATGGCATTCATCATGACAGTTGGGTTATACTGCTACAAGATCATGCCCTTCGGACTCAAGAATGCATGGGTAACCTATCAACGGCTGGTTACTAAAATGTTCAAGGGTCAGATGGGAGACACCATGGAGGTCTACATCGATGACATGCTCGTCAAAAGTAATATGAAGAAAAATCACCTCTCTGATCTGTCAAACATCTTCGAAATTCTCAGGAATTACCGAATGAAGCTTAACGCGAGCAAGTGTTCCTTTGGTGTCCACTTAGGAAAACTTCTTGGATACTTGGTCAATAAGAGAGGCACAGAGGCTAACCTAGACTAGATAGATGCAATCAATAAGTTGCAACCCCCTCGCACAATTCGGGACGTACAGAAGCTCACTGGTATGGTCGCTGCACTAAATCGCTTCATCTTTAAATCCTTCGAGAAGTGCAAGCCTTTTTTCCAGCTTCTAAAAGGAAGAAAAATAATAGAATCAAGCTCAAGTATTACTTAAGCTCTGCACCACTGCTCGTCATACCACAGCAAATAAATTCTTTGTACCTGTACCTCTTCGTTTCCAACCACACTGTAAGCTCTGCGTTAATATGCGAAGTTGCAGGAATCTAGCAACCCATTTATTACGAGAGCAAGACCCTACTGGACACCGAGAAAAGGTACCTACCATTGGATAAGATCTCATTTTCACTAGTAGTAGCCTCGAGGAAGTTAAAGCACTATTTCGAGGCCCACACTATCATTGTCCTCACATCACACCCCCTTAAGGCAGTCTTGAGGAAAGCAGATTTGTTGGGCAAACTGTCCAAATGGTCAGTCGAGCTCAGATGATTTGACATCCAATTTCAACTAAGGACCGCAATCAAGGGGCAGATCCTTATTGATTTCATAGACGAATTCATAGGCGAGGTACCCTCCAACCAACCTCAAACACCAACTCGAAAGTAGAATCAAGTAGCAATGGAAACCTAAGACTGTTTATTGATGGAGCCTCCAATTCTAAGGGGGAAAATCCTTGAATAAGGAATCAGTCTTGGATTTGTAGCCTCCAACAACGAAGCAGAATATGAAGCCTTGATAGTCGGTCTCCAAAAGGCGCATACTTTGGGGGAAAACATTTACAGGTATTCGATGATTCCCAGTTAGTCTCCAATCTGATAAGTGGAGACTACAAAGCAAAATATGATAGGATGGCAGCTTACCTCGCCTTAGTTAAAAAATAATGGCAAGCTTCGAAGAGGTCCAAATCCAGCAGTTTCCCAAGGGACAAAATAACCATGCTGACACCCTAGTAGCCCTAAGCCCGGCAGTCGACTCTGACCTAAGAAGAACCATCGCCATCGATTTACTCACTCGTCCGAGCATTAGCCGCGACAGCAAGCCACCAAACATGGAATAGGTTCTCCAGGTGGGATCAGCCCCCAGCTAGATAGACCCCTTAAGGGACTATTTAAAAGGTGGCATGCTCCCGGATGACAAGAAAATTGCCCACCAGATAAGTGTCAAAGCTGCTCGCTTTCACTTATCCCCAGATGGCAGCTTGTATAAGAGATCCTTCTCCAGCCCCTACCTCCAATGCGTTCACCCAGGGGATGTCGAGCAAGTGCTCCACGAGCTTCACGAAGAAGTCTATGGATGCCATATCGGAGGAAGGTCTCTATCTTTTCGAGCAATGAAGGAAGGCTGTTGGTGGCCATATATGCAAAGGGACTCTGCAGTGTATGTCCGCAAATGTCTGAAATGCTAATTTCACGCTCCTATGGTCCACCAACCCGCCAGCGATCTAAAATCACTGACCAAACCATGGCCATTCACCCAATGGGGAATGGACATCATGGGACCACTACTTATCGCCACCGTTAATCGTAAATATCTGTTAGTTGCAACTGACTACTTCACCAAATGGATCGAGGCGGAACCCCTGGCAAACATTCGAGATGCTGATATGATAAGGTTCATATGGAGGAATATAATCACTCGTTTTGGCATCCCCAGGTCCATTATCACCGATAATGGAACATAGTTCGAAAGCGGCTCCTTTCAAAATTTTTGTAAGGAACACGGTATCAGACAACACTTCAGTTCCGTGGCCTACCCTCTAAGCAATGGCCAGACTGAGGCTTCCAACAAAACTGTGATCGATGGATTAAAGAAGCGATTGGAGCGAGATAAAGGCACATGGGTAAATGAACTACCCCATATTCTATGGGCATACAGAAACACTCCTCGGCGAGCGTCATGAGAAACACTATTTTCGCTGACACATGGCATGTAAGCAGTCATCCCACTAGAAGCAGGTTTGCCAATAATAAGGTCCAACCTTGTCGACCAGGGCCATAATGATGCAGCATTGCTCGCTGAGCTTGACCTAGCCGACGAGCGTCGGGAGCTAGCCCTAGTGAAACTAGCGAGCTACCAATAACAGCTCGCGAGGCATTACAAAAAAAGAGTTAACTAAGGACATTTTGAGTTGGGGACTACGTTCTTAGGAATGTCCTGGGTAGCGCAGTGAAACCATCAAACGACAAGCTAGGCTCAAACTGGGAAGGACCCTTTAAGATAACCAGAGACGATCTGCAGGGTGCCTATCACTTGGAAATGAGGGAAGGCAGAGAAATACCATGAGCATGGAACGCAGCCAATCTCAAGAGATTCTATTTTTAGATCTTTGTTTTATTCTTTTGTTATAAAACTAGAATATCATTTTCCTTATCATTAATGAAAGTTATTTAATTGGTTACATTCTGATGAGTAACAGCTGCATTTATCGCACATCTTTTCCAAATAACAGGCACATTGATCACTACACTATAGCAGGGCAATAACCCTCCTCCGGTCATCATTATGAAACCTGAAGGACCTCTTAGCATTGCCCCTGGAAATATATGAAGCCCTACAGGGGATCGTTAGGCAATATGACCAAACTTTATACTGATCATCAAACCTACTTCGGTTAAGTAAAATCCTGATCGGATAAAGCATCTAACACCAGAAGTGTCCTTGCCAATTGCCCCACATAGGCCTAAGGGAGTGTGACGACACAACCTAAAAGGTAAAGCGATGCACAATGGTATCTCGGTATTATACTGGACTAGGAGGACACTCACATGAAAAAATAAATTTAGAAGATTATAAAGTAGCAAGAATATGAAGAATATGATGCACACGTTTAGTCGAAAAAATTGCCCAAAACACAAACTTTTCATTAATTCATCATATTTACAATAATGGTGATACATGCTTAGTCGGCGAGCTCGCCCAAAGCATTTACATTATCAAAAATACAAAAAAATAACAACCGGCAAAATCTCAATGGGGGGGAGGCCTGTGGGCGAGATAATCAGCCACTCGAGCTCTTCGTTCGTCATCGGGAGAAGGAGCTAAATCTTCCACAACCTCATTCTCATCCGACTCCAATAATTGCCGAGGGATGGCATTAATGGGGATCCATCGACTATCCCTTCGAAAGGGGTTAGGAATCAGGGTAGAGGGAGACATCTCATGGCGATACTAGAGCATCGAGTTCCTCATAACTTGTAGCTCCTTCAAGGCACTCAACCACCCCCTAATAAAAGAAAGCTCCTCGAACTCAGATAACCTTGTTGGAGCATATGACCAACCCTGGTCGTAGCCGTCAGCCCCCACTTGCCGAGGACCTTTCTCGAACAAGTGTCGCAACCGAGTGACATCGCTTTGAAGCCCAGAAGTAATCACATATGCTCGCTAGACATCACCACGAAGCTCTTCCATTTCCCTATCTCGAAGTTCTTTTGCTTCCCTATTTCGGATCCTGGTGCTTATACTAGCTCACAGAATGGGTGGGCGAGTGGGACCTCGCGGCGCAGGAGGAGTAACACTCAGACCAGCTCTAGTTCATGATAATGAGGAACCTTGTAATGCCTCTAAAGAAGTATTTGGGACATGATCCCTAAGTCATGAAACTTCTCTCCTCAGAACCTCATTCTCTTGCTGAAGCATCTCATCAACCTGGTTGATCTCGGATGCATCGAGAAGCTTTGCTCGTAACATATTCACTTTTTCTTGCACTGAAGCACCAACCTCTTCTATCTCCTGGAGTCTGTCCTTTAAATTGGACACAAGTTCAGATTGCTCCTTATACTTATGATTCCTAGATCTAAGGTATTTGCAAAGCTTAACGAATGCCTGGAGAACTTCAGGACTCGCATTGGGACCAAGGGTCTTGCCCAATTGGGAAGTAGCAGGAATGTAATCATCCACATCAATTAACTACAGGCAATCAAAAGACAAGGGAAAGAAAGAGAAAAATTAGTGCACCAAGAAATATGAGCCTTTTTCATTAATGAAGGTTGAAATTACATAGAAAAATAAAAGGAAAGTTTACAGACAAAAAAAACCAAAAATACAAAGTAGTCCTTGCAGATAACTAGTTAGCGACCTCAGAGGTCGATGTCCCCTTCCTCTTGTTGGCATCAGCAGGAGCACCGCCCTCGGCAGGGGTAATCTATGTCGCCATGACGAGGAAGGCATCAGCAGGGGATGCCTGAGGGACAGGGTCAGCACCTTCAACAGCTGGGGTAGGGACCTCATCCACGGTTAGCTTCAGACCCGGGTCATGCTCGTCAAATATGGGAGAGTCGATGTCGACACCAGCAACAAAGGGCCTTGTTCCAGCCCTTCTTGAAGTTCATACAACTAATATAGTCTATCTAAACTTCAGCGTCCTCATACGCTATAGACCAACCAGAATTATATGAGTCCTCCTTGGCAGTGACAGCCACAGACTCTTTCTTCTTCAACTATTCAGACATCACCCTGTTATCCTCAATAACCGCTAGTTTGCCCGAGCAAACCAGGTCATAGGCCTGTCGCAGCTCTTTTAATCCTTGATTTCCGCATCCTTCTCCTTGTTGGCAGTAGCAAGAGCCAGGCCGGATGAAATCTGAGTAGTATCAACGAATTTAAAGCTAGCCTCAAGCTCTCTACCTTTCATCTTTACGGAAGCATTTTCCTTCTCTAGCTCACTATTTCTCTTTACCAGCTCATCGTGTGAACGATATAGCACGACGAATTCAGTAACAAACTGCAAACAAAAGAAGATATTAGAAGAGGGAAACGAGGGAATTCATAAAAACATGGGAGAGAAGGGAAACACCTTACTCGAGCTAGCCTTTGACTAGCCTGAAGGGACAATTGCTTAGACCCTATCGCCCTTTGGCGATCAGCTGGGAGGATAGCTCTCTCAAGCAAAGCGAGGTCCAACTGAGGGGAAATTACAACAGAAGCCCCCTTGGGCAGCGCAGACACCGGGACCAAGGCTTGCCCAACCTTTGTCATCACTTCGGCCCTCCTCTTCTCCTCCTCTCTCTCGTTCTCTTTCTTCTTCCTCTCCTCTACCCTCCTCTTCTCCTCCATCTTCTTCTTCTCTTCTTCCTTTTTTCTCTCTCTCTCCCTCATCTACTCCTCTTCCTTCCTCTTTCTCTCCTGTTCTTGAGCAGAGGACCGAGAACCAGTAGCCATAGCCCTAGAATTAGATTTTTGCTTCTTTGACCTCTGTGCAAGAAGCACGTGGTCCTCATCATCATCATCCCTAATTAAGTTCTTTCTTGGAGGAACCATCTCTTCACTCGAACTACTAGAAGTGCTAGACGACCCTCGAGCTTCAAAAACCTCCCCACGATCAGGGGAGCTGCTACTATCAGAGCTACCTCCACCCAAATTACTTATCGCTCCTACAAGGTCACTTTCAGAGATTCTCTCCTCCTCGTCCAACTGAATAAGATCCACAGCAGTCTCTTCAGGAAAATCAAACTTTGGGATACTGTCCACAGGCCTTGCTATGAAGCTGGAGCCAACATTCTTGTACTCGAGTAGAAAGGCAGCAGACCTGGGATGCTCGCCATCACCCAAAGGCTCCCTAATATTCCAAGCCTTAATTAATTCCGAGAGACGAACCTCGCTGAGAGCAGGTTCCAAGTTCTTTAATCTCGCGGTGGAAGAAAAAGAAAAGAAGAGTTAGAAAAATCATAAATCAACAAAAGTTGAAACAACAAAGTAATGTCTACCTATGTATTCTTCCCCATAAAAGGGAACAGATAACCTCTTAGACCTCGACCCTTTAAATTGGGGAGAAAACTTCCAATTTCTAGCAAGGAAATCGTCTTACCAATAGTCCTTATGGGAATCAGGTAGATTTACTACCAATACCCTGTCAGGGCTCCTAGCTTTGAGGTAGAGGACATCAGAGCTAGTTCGAGAGAAGGAATAGCAAAAACAGACCTCGGCGAGCCCTAACCTAGTTCCATACAACTGATTTATTCTATGTACGCCATTAACTATTTTCCACACAATGGGAGGAAAAGTGAGTCCCCCCTGGGAAAGAAATAAGACATGGATCCAGTGGGCATCATCTATATCTCTAACGTTTCTAGGAGGGGAGGCACAGCACTCAATATCTACCCACTAAGGGATGTTGTAAAACTTCGTAAACTCAAAGACCGACCTATTCCCAATCTTTGCCATTGAAAAACCCTAGAAAACTACAAACTCAAAGAGAAAGTATAGAGAAAAGGTACAGGAAACTTAGAAGATAGAAGATCGACTCGAACGATGAAGAAGCACAGGCCCAACCGACAAGGAAGCAATGAGAATGGATATTGAGAGAAGAAGGTACGAAGTGCTAGAACTCACAGAAAATGGGAATGTACTAAAAAGATTGAAGCGACGGTAGAAAAGTAACTATCCCAAGAAATCTTCAAATTTCGCTAATCATAGTGCACAAGGTACGAAGCGAGTGCTGCCAAAATCAACTTCACAGCTTTTGAAGAATTGCAAAAGAGCCATAATGGCTAATCATTTTAATTTATTTAGCCCATAAACATGGCCCAACAAACTTAGGGGCAATTGTGGGTACCCAAAATTAAGACAATGGGCCTGGACGAGTAGCCCAATTCTGGCGGCCCAAAGTCCAGGTCCCTCACCTCTTATTCTGAATATGATCCGGTCTCTTCCCACGTTCCCATGAAGAGAGGTTATAGGGAGAGATGGAAGACGTGGGGGAATCCATCACCCCCACTTACCTAAATGTATATGTATGTATATAAAACCCTAGGTCCGCGGCAAAAGGAGAAGTTGTATTCTCTATAACCACTCTCCGGAGTATATAGAAATAACATTGACTGCACCACCGTGGACGTAGACACATATTGGCAGAACCACGTACACCCTTTGTTGTGTAATTGTCATTTTACATTCCTTGTTCCTACTTGGTGATTGCTTTTTTCTTATCCATTTGTGTTACATAATAATTGTCACCACATATAACAAGGGTGAAAACCAATTATGTACCATACCCAATCTTCCCGAAAAATTATCATATTTCCATAGGGTAACACAATTCCAAATTATAACAACATTCATAATAATACTAAATTCCCATTTAAATAGTTCAATTAAAAAATTGGAAATCAAAGACACCTAAATATTATGATTTTCAGAATAATCGCTACATGCAAGTCCTATCATGATCCTTATTTTCCAACACAATATATTAAATTAAACTAGGGTTTTCACATGAAATATCAAAATTTACTTTTAAAAGGGCTCCTCTACATGCACATGGCCATAGCAAAATCGACTACATCGACACAACCCAAAGAATACACAGTTATAAGTATTCGGTATCATTAATATTTTTCATGTGAAACATCCCCGAAATTTATCTCTTCAATATTTATATTCATATCTTATTTTAGAAAACATGAGTTTAATGGAGGCTACAATCAAGACATATAACACTAAAGGAAAAGAATAGGGTCATCATGCTTGGGATTAGTTCGACAGAAAAATATGACTATGTGAATGTGTTCCTCTCGAAAAATGGGTCAAAACCCCTTCTTGATCCAACTAGGGATCGATTAGCCTAGGCCTTCAAAACTGAGCTTGAAAAGTTATTTTAATGGTGGCTAGGGTTTTGAGGTAGAAGAATATGGAGAAAATAGAGTTTTCTGCTCTTAGGGTTTTCACAAATGAGTGTTTTAAAATGTATCCCCGTCCCTTTAATTATGTATAAGAGAAAGAGTTTTAAAGTAAGTCAAATTCGTCCAAAAATGGATTGCAGCGCACGTTTTCTGAAGGCATCGATCGATCGATGCCCAGGCGTCGATCGATCGATCACCCCGGAAAACTGACTGTTTTTCTTAAAAATGCCATAAGGCAAAATATTATAAAATCAATATAAAATCCGTTTTGACTCCGATTTTATTTTCGCTTGATGTTTTATTCTTCTAAAAACATAACCAACATATTTTGCCAATAAAAATTATTAAATTCAAAATTCTATTTTTTCTCAAAAATTCCAATTAATTAATAAAAATATAGTTAATAAAAACACGGGGTGTTGCACGTAAGTCTTTGACAAATCTAACGGAGTAATCTCCGGCTTACCCAACTACATGTTATAGAATTCACATGGTAATCATAATCTACTACTTGATTTAATCACCTAGGGCCCCCATACACCCTATGCCTTGCATGTTACTATACAAATGACATGTAATTTTCTTACTTCAATTCTTGCACACTCGGTATGTCGATGTAGTAGGGGTGTACTCAACTACCCCACTAGTCATAATTTATTCACTCCTTTAGTGACATAATTTCTCTATTCCGAATGATACTAAGACGAGGCGACTCTATTGGCCTTAAGTCATAAAAGAATTCTCAACTCTCAATTATATTCCTTTATAAGTACAATAACCAACGTACAAAACTTAAGTATTATCAGCCAAACTTCTCTCCTACTTCTGACGTTTGCTAGTTTCATGCGTGGGATGTCTCGCAAGGCGAAATCCAACCAAGGAACCCCTTCCCCGATACACTACTATCTAACCTAGTCGGTTGTCGTGATCTTTAAGAACCTCATTCCATACTATGTACCTCTATACGATCTTTGTATTCTAACATAAAAGTCTACTCATCCACTCTCATGTCCCTAAAAATAACATGAAGCATGGCGCTCTCACTATCCCAAGTACTCGACACTATATATATACAACGAGCTATATCTCGCTTCTCGGTAAAGAACACAAAGTATCCTGAGTCTCCTCGTAAAATAAATTCCTACACACTGGAATCACATATAACTAGACAACATACTCGTTGAGGTCTATAATACCATGAAATTTTTATATATTCATATATCTTGGCCCAACCCTATTTCAGCTGGCGGTGCACAAAATTAAGATCACTTCCCCAGGAGTATCCCACATGACAATTATATCACTCAAATTACTGTGGTTCAACCATACTATAATTAGTAACTACACATTACCATAATAAACTTCACTAAAGCTGACTCAATGCGGTATTAAATTATAAAAACAAAGCATATTCTTAGGGACCACTTGGTTCTCTTATGGGCGGAATCAATATGCCCTGCTATCAACGAGAAATACGTTTGTAATGAGACTATTAAAACTAACGTTCCTACTTAACTATACCCCCACACGAAGTTTAGTATTTCTAATTTATATATAAATTGTGACACATACATGTCACTAGAATTAATCCTTTGCCCACAAGGGTGAAGAAAACTCTCACCAGTCACGCCTAATCACAGGGTCCTGGCACATGGTTGCCAACATGACCCATGAACATCTGCAATCATTATACATCTTAGGATTTCATCATATAGTTGTCCCTTATCATTGTGGAAAATTTATTCCATTATGTGGATTTCACACCCATTATTGAAACGTTGGCCCGAAATCTCTAGGCCTCAGTTATGGATTTAATGACTTCCCGTTTACATCTCAGGCCCCGTCGACCCTCACATACTGTATGCTACTCTTAACGAGGACTCTAGTAGGCCATCTTGAACCCATCACTCTCGAGTGTAAATATTTTTTTCTTGGGCCTAGTTCTCTTGACCCAAATTCCTTTGCTGGAAGTCTCACTCCTCCAGTTGTTATGCCTAACTGACACGGTTTACCATTTCTAACCTTTTTGGTCTCATTTCTCAATTGTGGACACATGCAACACTTGTAGTTCTACTTTCTTCCCATAGGGAAACTTCACGAGCCATTTCCCCGTCACTAGTCCCACTGACCATTTTAGAATGTCCTTCTCTCGGATCGGCAGTCTTAAATCATAATTGTTCTTTCATTGTTACTTTGGCTATGCAGGCCTTTCGAAACTCTAGTTGGCCTCCATAGCCCTAATTGGCTTCATCGTCACTTTATAGGAAGTTAGTCACTTCAAACATATCTACATGAGTTCCCTATTGGCTATACTCTCATATGGTATCTCAATAACAATGTTAAGTTCAGTTCTGCCCTTCGGCGAGAGTATCTAACCCTCTTTGCTCCCTCCTCATGGAAATATTGCAATAACTTGTCACCTTATAACCTTGACTAAATCGACATTAGTCATTATAGTTGGATTTATCATCCATGCTCGTACACACGGTCCTTCTTTAACTATAATCCCTTATATAATTTTATGTTCCTTCGTTTTGAAATTCAACATTTCTCTCACTATCGATCTCTAGCTTACTCACAGTGCTAATTTTCAAATTTACACTTTTATTCCTATTAGAACATCAAATGGGAGACCTCACAATCAAATCGTACTCAAATTTCTCTTCAAATTTTGAACACACTTTCTACATGTGGTGATTGACTCTAATGACTTTATATCACTCCTAAGAGCTATAACCTTAACTCTAAATTTTATTTTGAGTGTCATCACACTCCACTCTACACAATTGCCTTCAGATTTTCTTCTTCCATTGGCCTTTTACAATTTCTCCCTTTCTTCTCCGCATCTTCACTGATGGTTTTCACAAGAGTCCCTCTTATTTCCCCCTTATTGATTACGATAGGTGGTCTTGAAATCATTCCACCGTTACTTCTGATGGTGCCCTGGGAACCCATCATTCCTGAGCGATGGTTTTTATTATCACTTGCTTAAGCAATCCTCATGGTGATTTTTTTCACGATCACTCTTTCTCGATTAATATATATCTTCTGTTGGGCTTCTTCTCATGCAGTCCTTCTTATGGCCCTCACTGGTCATCCCATACTGTTCGGTGTTCAAAGTACACACGATTTTATATAATGAGTTTCCTCAATTATGATTCATAGGAGGAGAACATAAGTCACATACGTAAAGGAACACAACAATCCTATAATAAGGCTCTACATGAAAGAACGTTACTCTGAAACAAAATATGCCGCATAGATCCTTAGGACACTATAATACCACCTATGACACCCCGCCGAATTAAATATAGGGTGATCAGTCCTTTACCAATTTAAAACAGGATATTCAGTTTGTTCATTCTTAGCATCACTGTTGAAAACAATTAAACCATATTAATCATTTATTATAAAATTAAGTGAGGCGTCAAAAATATATTTTTCTTCATCTTTAATAAAACCATTTAACTCCATAACAATCCAAGTATAAATTATAAACCATCACCATACACAGGAATATAATAAGTACTGAACCAGAATCAAATACTGAAATAAATAAAACGAGGTAAAACTCCCAGTTCAAAACTCGAAACCATAAAATAAACTGAATACAATATCTCTGACGAAGGACTAGAAGTGAGCGACACATGCCCTAGATAAGAAGTCTAGATGAAACTGAATGGAAAAGATAGATGCATCTACTGCAAGGACCTACAGCTTCCACAATAAATGCAACACGTCTGACACTCCAATCTCTAATTCTGGTACCCCAGTAGCTGAGCACTGATATAATACATATATAGCAAAAGAGAGAAGAGATACAAGAAACGGGTCTGAGCCCGAGGTTTTAAAATTATTTTGCAAGTATTTAAAACTGGCTCTTAAAGCAAGTCTTATACGCATGTTAGTTATCGAACTCTCACATGAGTTTCTCACCTCTCATCTATTGTGTACGCCTAATGTACATCTAATCTCCCCTAGATCTACGACCTAGTCTAACTAGTCAGAAACCATACTAATAATAACTATGTTCACTAGTAGTATTTCCGTATCGCCCAAACTAAGTTTATCTGACAAACTAAGTTCACTAAAAATATTTTATCTGACAAACTAAGTTTCATTATTCACCGTTCGAATGGTTAATCTTTTATCCACTAAGATTATTTTATTTCTCATTTCCACTTTATCTACTAGTTTCACAAAGTACAAAGTTCCCCAAGTACACTCATATATATATATATATAGTCTCACCATCCATATATATATATATATATATATATATATATATATATATATATATATATATATATATATATATATATACACACACATTAATCCCGTACCCTTATGTTAAGACCACTTGGCACAATGTAATGATTATTATTATTACCAAGTCTACTAATTTCACATAGTAGAAATATTCACAAGCTCATATATATATATATATATATATATATATATATATATATAATGCACCCCCGGGCTAAGACCCATTACTTAACCTATTAAGAAAATCCTTCATCCCCGGGTTAGCACCCATTAATGCACCTATCAATAATAATTCATCACCCTCGGGTTATCATCCATTAGTGTGCCTATCTATAATCATCCTTGTACCCCCGGGTTATCACCCATTAGTACACCTAACAATAATATCCTTGTACACTCGGGCTATCACTCATTAGTGCACTTAACTATAAGATTATTGCACCCACGGGTTATCACCCATTAGTGATCTTAACAATAATATCACATAATAGGCATACACACATCCTATTAGAATTTATAGGTATTCCTCCAACCTACACATATAATTCTCATACGTATTTTAATCTCAACATTACGTATAATATAAATATTTAGATTACAATCTCACTCGAAATCTCCAGGGTACATTCTCCCTACACCGAATTAAGTAAAGTATTAATTCTTACATACTTTCCCAAAATTTTGTCTCTTATAAGTTTACTATCTGGCAGTTTCTCTCACTCCAATAAATCGGTAAACTCAAAATTGGACTCTAAGAAAAATTCCATGGATCTCCAAGGTTCTGCAGGGGCACTGGAAATCTGCTGAAAATGAACTGAATCGAATCCCCCAGAATTGGAATCGAATTCCCCAGAAATGGAATCAGTTCTGTTACATCAAACCTGTTACGCAACAGTTACATTTTCACCAAATGGAACCGAATCCCCTAGAAATGGAATCGGGTCCTTTACGTCAGACCTGTTCTACAACAGTTAAATTTTCACCATTTTTAACCCTAAAAACTTCTCAGGTTTATCACCCAACACCTCATCATCAATTCCAATCAACACATAATAGGTTATAAATCATTCCTAACATCCTAGGATCATTAATTTGTCATCGATCATCATAATTATAGAAAATCCCCAAATTAATTCACATGAACCCTAGTTTTCAAAATTCCAATTAAAGAACCTAATCACCCCAAATTCATTTATCAATATATATGATTCAATTTTGTGATTAATACTCTACATACATGAAGGAATATCAACAACTAATTAACCCGACCTTTAATCATAATTTAACTTCAAATTTTCATCCAATTAACATGTAAATCATGATTAATTTCACCTACTCTAACATGAATATGATTATTTCTAAAAGAAAGCAAATAATAAACACTTACCTTAAATCGAAGGTTTTTTCACTTCTTGGGATAAATTCCTTAAAGTAAATTCATCTTCGGCCAAAAATAATTTTTGTAAGATTTGACTCTCCATCTCTTCCCAACGGGTAATGTTATTTAGCACCAGTTGGAGTGCCACGAGTAAGCTTTGCTAGTGAGTGTCTTGGAGAATTCCCTCAACCTCAAATTCTTATAGTTAAAGTGCACAACAAGGTATTCCATGAACCAATTAACACGTTCTTTATGATTTTTTCCTTTACCATTGAACTTCATGAACTTTGTAAGATCATACCCCTTGGGGTACGACTTCTCATTAACATTATCTTGACAATGATTGTTCAACTCATCATCCATGAGAGTAGATTCATACTTGCATGAGAAAATATTATTCATCGCTTACATTATAGATACCTTGGAAGAACATTTGCCTTCCTCTATATACTTTTTTGATGGTGAGTTCATGGGATTTAGGGTCTTCTCAGCCACCACCTTCTTTGTCGGCATCTACTTTGCTTCAAACACTCCTTCAGTAAGAGACACCACTGGCATAGCTCATACTTAGCCTAAACTTCAGATGTCCACATTGTACTGATTCATAAAATCAAGAAAACAAAATCATAAGATTCATCCCATATAGTTGTGGAGCAGATGAGTTGATTGTCTAACCCATAAACGGTCTAAGGACCTCTCGCTCATGTAAAAATAACCTCTTCATTGGTTGTTTGATTGTTTTGAAACATGGGTGTCTTCAAATACCAACTTCTTGGAAATATTGTAACCTTCTTGTTCTAATGTAATGAGGATACCACCCCAGTAGTGTCGCCAAATGTAGGAGGATAGTGGCACTAGGGTCTATCAATAACCATTAATGAGTGAGGTGTGACCCATTCCAATGGGTGCTATATTTAAGTTAATAATATTTAAAGAATAAGGGAAGAGACAAAAAAAACTTTTTAATAATAATAATAATAATAATGTTTCATGGTATAATAATGAGAAACCAATGATTCAATAAAACTTTTTAATAATAAATAAAGGAATGGACCACTTGAGAGCATTGACTCTTTGAGAGTAAAGAGAAAATCACCTCAATGTCTTGGAGAGAGTCGGGAAATAATGTCAAAGTAGGTCAATTTTTGCAGAGTACCAGTCCTAAATGGGATGATGATGGTGATTTTCCCCAAGTTATTTATTTGAAGAAAAACATCAGGGGTGTTGTGGCATATGCCTGCCAAAGAGATATTTCCACGTGATAAATATATGAAACTACTTTTTATCCGGTTATTATTTCCCACTCTCTACCATGGTCTTTCTGTTATGGAGTGACACCTGGTGTAATATTGCTAAAAAGGTGATCTTGCTATACATGATGTTGAAAGTAGTGTTTTGTTTGTTTATAACCAATTGCTTGATGAACAATTTTGAAATTTTGCTAAAGACCCTGAGATTCAATCGCCATTGGCTTTGTTAAAATTACTTGTGAACAATTCATCAACTAATCGTTAATAAGTTGATGTAGATTATATAATGTGAGTGAATGCAAGTGACCTATTGGGTCTTTTGCTATTTACCTCTTGGGTCTTTCGCCTCAATATTCAATATTTCCTACGATATTAAAGTGGTTGAGTATTAAATTTTTTGAATAAGACATACCTCTTAGCCTCCAAACCAAAACTCTCAAGAGGTCCTAACTGGCCATCTACTCGATCCTTATTTCTCGGCCAAGGCATCTTGATAAGTTAACTTGGGTAAAATTAAAAAGACTAAATGTTAGTGAATCAGGTTCTCATTGTATATTCATGTGTTGATTAAGTGATTAATAAAAACTCTACTTCACTAGGGAGACAAGTTGTTCGTGTACTTACTATTATTCTGAGAGATATCTTGGGTTGCTCGATCAACCCCCTTAATGGTACTACTTGCATGACTTGAGGAGATTTGGGTTTCTAGGGAACCCTCTTTTACCTATACTACTCAAATGAATTTCAAATATGACTTAGGTTACTAGAATGCTTATCTTTTATCTTTTATCTTTTTTCGTCAGTGTTGTAAACACGCATCCTAAGACCTAAGAACCTCCTTAGGTCCCTAGCACTCACTCATTCA
Source organism: Sambucus nigra (assembly GCA_949130495.1). Taxonomy (NCBI): domain Eukaryota; kingdom Viridiplantae; phylum Streptophyta; class Magnoliopsida; order Dipsacales; family Adoxaceae; genus Sambucus; species Sambucus nigra. The sequence goes on along the minus strand of OX422207.1, from coordinate 625,917,454 downwards.
CCATAAACCCAAGGACATACTCCTAGTGTTGATATAGTGCCCACTAGGAGCTCTTAAGCCATGTTTGACTCTAATCAACTCTCCATCTTGAGTGAAGATGAATGAATCTTTTAAGGGCTTCGAATTCCCTTTCTAATGGTTCATCTCATGCTCCAATCAGCCTTTGGATTTGTATGAACGATCCTCTTTACTTCGAATATCAATATAGAGGCCACTGGGTGATATCGAGCCCTATTTGACTCCGGTAACACTCAACCTTGAACAAATTTCAATGAATCTTGGAATGGATCTGAATCGCATTTCGAATGGTCTGCTCTATCCATATATTAGCCTTACGGTTCAAATGAATGGTCCATTTTACTCCGAAGGGCGAACGAGCACTTTTGGGCCCCGTTTGACCTTTATCAAATACTTCAAATTGAGAAAAACTCATGAAATATCAAAGGGTTATAAATCCCCTTCCCAATGGTTCGTCTCATTTGCGGATCGACCTTGTGGTTCGGATGAACGGTCTATTTTCCTTTGAAAACCTCATGTCCAGAGACCATTGGTAATTTCTGAGCCCCATTTCACTTTGGTCGATTCCCAGACCTGGGACTGTCTCAATGGATTCTTAAAGGTTTTTGAATTCACCTTCCAACAGCCCACTCTGTACACGATTTGGACTTACAGTTTGCATTTTATGACCATTTTCCCAAAATAAAAAACGTTTTGGGCTACCTATAGACACCAAGGAATATTTCCTATCGGCATGGTGTGTGATTCATTACCCAGCATGGCAAGTACACAATCGATAGTCAGGTTAAGCGCTATATCGAGCGGCACCCTTTTCTTCCTATAAATAGTCCATGATCCCACCCAATAAAAAATAATAAGGACCATTTTCAGAAAGTTGGAGAACATTCTCCTCGAAATCATAGTCTTTCCCTTTTTCCAAATAGCCTATTTTCTTACTTTCTTACCACACGTGGTAATTCAATGCCACCTCCTCATACCACTTCCGTACCATTTCAAGATCATCCCATTTTCATCCCAAAGTCAACAACAAGCATTCATAGGGAGGTTTGTTTCTCCATTTCTTTATCTAATTAATTTATTTTCTTGTCATTCATCTTAATTCTATTTTTGTGGTTTTGTTTCATTATATCATATCCACTAATCTCTACATTTTATTAGTAGTATTGCACATAATCTATTTTCATAAAACTCTCAAAAAGAAGAAAAGGATGGTTTATTCGTAAATTCCAGAAGAGGGATTTCCATTTCACACTTTCACTCATGAAACACATTTTTCTACACAAGCATAAGAGAAGTACCACATATGGATTTATGGCCACCAATACGCCACCTTCAAACTACGTGGGCAACATAGGACTCTTGGGCCAATCTTGAGATTTGAGTCCTGACTCATCTTTTTCATGTTTATATATTTCCTTTATATTTCATTTTATAAATTTCATGAGTTTTATACTCCTACATGAATGTTCCTCGTCAGACGTATACATTTTCTCTTCCATAGAGATTTGTGATTCGACGAGAATTTTATATCATATTTTAATCATTATTTTCAGGTACATTCCTACGAATCAGTCCTTTCCGTCCCTTCCATGACATGAGTTGGATGATTCCAATCTCCCACTCTTTATATTATACACATCTACACACATGTCACAGAATTTAAAAGTAGAAGATTAACATTAGCTCATGAGAGATCGAAAGGTGCAGAATGGGTGCCTAACACCTTCCCATTATGTAACTTAGTCCCCGAACATTCGAATAATTGGTTTTACAAGTATCAGTTGATCTTGATGTTGTTCTATCGAGGCAGAGTCATTCTTTTGCTTGTGAAGACTGGAACTCTATCTCTTGACATTATCCCCCACTTAACTGACGACCGACGCCTGAAAGAGCATTCCACGTGCTCCAAAGGGAATTCGACCCCAGGATCGTGATAGTGGAGACTCTATTGGGATATTTTTAGAGGACTATACTCTATTTTTACATGGGTTTTACTCTTTGCTCTCCTAGTTTTATACATGTGTACATATGCTCCCACTTGTATGTTCCCTTTACTCATTTACTTAGTTTTTGAATGTCTACCTCATGCTTATCTCTACCATGCTCTCTTCTCGAGTATATATCACTTTTCACCCACTTGTACATGCTCAATTCACACACTTGAATATATTATCCATGCTCACTCTACACAGTTAGACTTGTATATAGTTTTACCTCTACTCACATGCTCCACACACCACTTATAGATTATCCATTCTTAGAATCACTATCACACACCCACACTTCGCACACTTGTATACATATCCATGCTCAGTTACACATCTCACACACCACTTGTAGATTATCCATGCTTATCTTCACTACCACGCACCTTACACGTCTCACTCACTTGTATATGTTCACGTGATTCACCATGTTTAGTATAGTCTTCATGCTCCATGCTAGATTTATTTTTTATTATATTTATATATTATCCATCATTAGAGAGAGTAATCCCATTAGAATGAAGATAAAAAATATTTATCCATAATGTACAAACTAAAACTCATGCATTGATGCACGCTACATAACCAGAGCATGTCAATATTGACCAAAATTTTGTTAGTATTGGGGGGTGACTTCGTGATGGGTGGTGGCTTCACTAGGGGGCTTTTAACCTAAGTGATATATCTCTCACCTTTCATTAGCCTCATACATTCGAAAAGATTGAAGGTATATAGCAAGGAATTCATTCACGTACATCGAGTATATTGAATTCTCTCCCACACATAGCATCTCCACAAGGTATATCGTGAAGAAATTCACGTATACTCAGGTATATGAAATGTCTTGTCCACACATACCGATGAATGATTGCCCTTATATACAAGAGGTATATAGTGGAAGTCATGCCAAATGGGGGAACACATCCACTAACCCGAAAATTTCATAAACCTCATACAGGCGTCAACCTTATGGAACTTATCAATAGTTTGTCAATTTCAATTAAAAACTTTGCCAAAATTACGGGTCGGCATACCGCCCGAATTTTCATGCTATTTCCTCTATTTTTAAAACAGGACCCTTTCCATGAGCTTGTAAATAAGTTAAACCGTGTCTTATATTTTAAACCATACTTTCCATGGCTCGGTTCATGTTCGAATTTTTTCTCGCATTTAGGTAAACATAATACAAGTGAAAACCTAATAATAACAATAATTGTGAAGAGATTTCTCCCATTCTTCCCCTCTTTTAAAAACTAAAAATACAAAAAACCTTTTTCTTTTTTATCAAAATACTAAAAAAAAAAAATCATTTTTAATAAAAACACTAAAAATTCCCCCTTCTTCTTAAAAAAATACAAATTGTTTTCCCTCTCAGGTCGATCATATATTCTAATTTAGTCTGGCTTCGGACTTTCGTTAAACCTCCCGAAAGTTTCTCTTCTTATTCTTCTGCTAATTGAACCAAATTTGGGATTTACCTCCACAAGCCATTCATGGAGAACACGAACCAAGCACCGATTGTCCAGCTAGATATGATGGCCATCCTAGCCCAACTTAGTTCCTATAATGATAAACTTCAAATCGATGTCCAGAAGTTTTCGCGACACCGAGCCCAGATTCCAAAAACTAATGAACAAGAGGTCCTCTTTCCTTGTGCTATGTTTCCACCTACCCCTGAGCTTGTTTGGGTCTCAGAAGAATACCAACATGTCCCGTGTGCCCCACCTACAAACGAGCCACCACTTGTTCAACTCCTGATTCCAAATTTTCCCAACTAAGGGATAATATATTTGTACCCATTATTCCAAAAGAAAAAGAACTGAACAAAGTACATAGAAACCTCAGACTATTGTCAAAGAAGTTCGACCAAGTTAAAATATTTGAAAATTACATGGATTACACCCATGTGTGGAACATCAAGAAGTTTGTGGGCAGTGGGTCCCAAAATGTGCACCTGCGTAGCTACCATTAAGACATGACCCTCCCTGATGACTTAGAATAGATAATGGCCCAAATGTTTCAGCACACCTTTAAAGAAAGTTCTTTCTGATGGTTCATGTCTCTTGAAGAATCCATGATCCATAGCTAGGAAGGCGTAGGTCAAGAATTCATATCTCAGTAAAAATACAATTAAGGACTAGAGGTCACATGAATGAACCTACATTTTCTAAAACAAAACCCCTAGTAATGAGTCAGTAGCTTCATTAAATGGTGGAGAGAGAAAGCTGCCACTATAACTAACAGGCCCTCGGAGGAGGAACAAGTAAGAATCGTGAAAAATAACTTTTTGCCTTATATTTGAGCATCCATGGGAGGACATTATTAGCCTCACGTCCTACCCCTTAGATAGGCTAGTGTGAAAATCGAAGAAGGTGTCACCAAAATAGAATTTGAGCCAAAGATGTTGACCAGGCAGTTTATACCAGGAAAGTACGAAGATCCATCAAATGCCTCTAAATAATTAACAATATATCCAAGCCTATAATTTCTTGGGCACTAGAAATTTGCCCCAACCTTTTTCACAAAGGAATACATTGATCTCCATGTTCCCTTATCAAATGTATACCAGTCTTTGTTAGCCTCTAATCTCATAAAACCATTGGAACTCTCGTCTATTGCCAAACCCACTCCCTTAAAACTTGAAGCTCGTTGCCCATTATCACTTCTACCAATCTGCAAGTCACACCATCGACCAATTCTTTCATCTAAAAAATTTGATGATAAGCTGGGGTATCATCGCCATGCCAGTTAGCCCCAAGCCTAACACCACTAAAAAAATATTTCCAACACATGGAGCTGGAACAAATTCCATATTTATTGAAATCAACCCCAAGTTTTACCATTATACTAGATCATGCATGTCAAAGCACCCATCTTCCCCATAGTCTTACCCAACCTCCCAAGGTTTGCTCGTCCTTTCTCCTGCACCCCATAGAAAACCATAATAGGGAGGTTCATATCCAATTACCTTATCGATTACCCTATGGAAGGAACCGATGTTTGGGTCCCCAAATTTCTAGATAAAGATATTTTATGCACCTCTCAGGAGGATCTTATATGGAAGATGTTATTTGATGGAGTTGTCAATAAGAACTGGTACGACATTGGGACACTGATGATTGACCTTGATGACTCACACACCCTCATTTCCATTAAGCTAGACTTCACTTGCATCAGCAACATGACTAAACACAAGGCGTGCACCGTTCGCCTCAAAATTTCCTTTAAGAAAGTCATCAAGAACTTAGAGATCGATGGGGACTCTATCCCCATTATTGGTTAAATCCAAAAAAAAAAAAGGAAAATCAACTAAGAAAAGCTCCTACCCTTACAAGCCCACCTAGAAGAGCTTTCCCCCGAGTGCAGAGAAGTCACAATCTATTCCTTTACTAGTTTTAAGAAAAATGTAGCTAATGAACATGCAACCCAAGCCTTCATGATCGATATGCCCGATAGAATAACAATGACCCCTTTTCTAGTTCAGATGTAGGCTCTACCCACCCACCCACTGCTATCACATTGAGCTCATCATCGAACAAGACTCCGATAAGGAAGATTTATAGTATTATGACATTTGGCGCCTCCTCAAACATGGTGGATATACCCGAGATGCAGATAAGAAAGACCATGCCACCCTTCGCAAACTACCTGCCCAATACAACTTCTTCAAAAAATCACTTTTCAAGATAAACTTTTATGGAACCCATTTTTATCGCATATAAGGGGTTGCTATTGAAGTAATAATGCAAAAAATCCACAATGTGGAATTTCGGCCCCATCGTAATGATCATATGCTTGCTAAAAAGATCATCTGCTAAGGTAACTATTGGACTGCAATGATTCAAGACAGCACTACCTACGTTCGAAGGTGCCTCAAATGTCTCCCTTGGAATTATACAATAATTTCCTAACATCTAACACATGTCTCCCTTGGAATTATACAACATGACCTCTCCCATGTCCTTCTCCACACGAGGCATAGACATCATAGGGAATGTCACTCCTAAAGCATATAATTGTCATGAGTTCATCCCATCGCCATTAATTACTTCATTAAATGGACCAAACCCGAGTCAGATACAGTGATGAATACCAAGAAGATGGCAAATTTTATCAAAAATAATATCATTTGTCGATACGGGGTTCCTCGAGAGTTAGTATCCTATAATGGAATCCACTTCAAAACTGAGATCACAGAGCTTGTTGCCAAGTATGGAATTCAAAGGCACAAGTACTCCTTATCATCCTTAAACCAATGGTGACATCGAAGCTCTTACAAAATACACAAAACCATCATTAATAAGATGATTGAAAGTTATAGAGACTAGGACGATCAGATCCCATATGACATCTGGGGCTACCGCACTTCTATTAGAATACCTACTAGGGCTACCCCTTATTCTCTAGTGCAGAATATGGAAAAATTTCTCTCCATTAAGGAAGAAGTACATTATTTGCGTGTCATGACTGAAAACAAGGTTCGTGAGGAAGACTAGCATTAGAGACATTATGAAGATCTTTTACTCTTGGATAAAAGGAGACTTAAGGCCCTATACCACATATAGGGATACCATCGTTGGATAGAATTGTCATTGAATAGAAAAGTCAAGGACCGCAATGTCTGAGAAGAAAACCTTGCACTCAAAGAAATTGTAAAGACCATTTGGAACCCTAGGGGGAAATTTAATTCGAACTGGAATAGATCCTACATCATGAAGAAAATACGATCAGGTGGCGTCATTATGCTAATAGATATCGATGGATAAGAAATGGCATGCCCAGCCAACCTGGACCGTCTTAAGAAATTCTACTCATAATCCAAATTATTGGTGTATTATGACTCTTCTCAGCCTATTTCTATTCCTTAAAAAAATTCTTCATTTCCTCCATCTATAACTACATGGGACCTGATCCTCTTAAAACAAATCTTTTTAAAATGAAGCTCTTAAAATTATCAAAGCCCATAAAGTAGCGTAGGCAACCCATACGACATACATGGACGCGATTCTTTCTTTTTCACCAAATGCTATTCCTTTCCAAACACCGAGAACGGTGGTCCATCTCATCATTTATAGGAACAAAAGGATTATGTATGCCTTGGCGATCATGATAGATAATTAAAAGGAAAAATCCATTCAAATGCATAACAAAATATAATCAAAATTATTTATATTCTTTTATTGAGGAAACGTCACAGTTACATGAAGTATCAATAGAGGGAGTAAAATAAGACCACCCCCTTCCAATAAACCTTACATTTCCTGAACAACTTGTAAACTAGCCAAATCCCTATCAAAATATTCGATTTCATAGAAAAATCCTAAAAATACCGACGCAAAACACCCCAAAACTAAATTATCCAGGTTCATTAATTCTACCTCAAGCTTTATTAAACTCGGCTACTAGGCGGACCTACCTCGTCATCATTTTTTCCCCTATAGCTCCCCGGGTCTCCCCTAGTTGATGCTTTGTATGCACTCCATGCAGCGGTATGCATTAACAAGCTTTGTTGAAACCATAAACCCTCCTCCGTAGTGTAAAAAGACAAAGGCCACTTTTGACCAGTCTCCTAATTAAAAATCTTCCCAATTACCTACTTCCACAACCATTTTAGATAATCCCCAGACACTTGCCAAGACCCTCTAATAAATTTTGACAAGCGAGCATACGGCTGGAAGCATTATCTCAAAGGTCCTAGTATTGTCCATAAAGACTGAGTTAATTCCTCAATTAGGAAGAGGTTGGTTATACAAGGAGGCCCTATCTTCACCCACCCCACCTGATGTAAAAGACTCCAAGGAAAATAGAAGGAGGTCTGATGAAGTCCCACCATCCTCACATAACGGTACTCTCCTAAATGCAGAATTGGTTGTAAGTCCCCCACCTTCACACAAATAAGTGAAGGCACTGGTCTTCGTGCTCCACGAACTAGTTAACTCAGTTCTCAATCAAAGTCCCTAATCTAAATATTGGCCAAATTGAAAAATTAGGAACACTCTATGGGGAATACTCAGGAGGGGATGCTAAACGAAACCTCTGAAAAAATCCACATGAACAGCATCATATGGCTCCTCGTAAAAAGTTGGAATGACCTTCCTTCCAAACATCAACACCATTCAAGGTCTTCGCCAGCACCACAACAGCAAGAATACAGTAGTAAGACATCCATTCCACTATTGTTTTCACTTGGGGATCGACTGTTAGGTCACCCGCCATCAGTAACAACCTAGCAGTAAGACCCAACGCGACAACGCTTGCATATCCAGTATAAATAAATTCCCTATGACACATCGAGTTCATGACCATTGGGAGAATAAAATTCCCTCCATGGACCAATGGTTGGGGAGCCAATGGATGAATATGAAGTAACTCAACGAAAGACACCTGAGGAGAATGGGACAAGTCTAGAATAACCGATGCTACACTAGGGCTGACCCCCAACATCGCAGAAAACTCCTCATAAGTAGGCCACACATCGCCTATGAAAAATTGAAAAACATGATCTTTGGGGTACCAGAATGGTACCACCTCCTTAAGAAAAATCCAATCTATGGAACGGTTACACCATAAGGGAACTCAACGCTGGCCAAAGGTATCGTAATCGACATTATAGTGGCACGTGGCCTCTAAATCCTCAAGATAGCAATAAAAGGCTTAGACATGGGGATGGACATTTGAGAAAGAAAAAACATAAAATGGAGAAAGTGAATGGTGGTGAAAACACATCCCCCAAACCCCTTTTTTTATACCAAAAAAAGAACTCACAAAAAACAAACCACCCTGAATCTCATCAATCCCTCTTCCCTAAAGTTCCCTAAGTATGAAGAAAGTGAAATGAAAGACAAATGAGTTATTTGACTTGAACCTTATGCCAAAGTAGGACAATGTATGCTAATCGACAAACCCCCTATTTTAGAAAAAAAAAATCCCTTTTCCTCTTTTTCCCATAAATCAATTTCCAAAAATTCGTGCTTTGAAAGAAGTTAACCCCTAGATTATTTCTTTTTATTACTCCTCTTATCATAAAAATAAACTTTTTTATTCAAAACCATTTTCATACCCATCCTTGTCTTTGCAAATAAATAATAAAATTTTAGCATAAAATTATAGTGCATATAGAATAAATCACTCTTAAGAAAAATACCAAAAAGAAATGCATATTTTTCATATATAATTGTTTCTTGACATTGTTACATTTTTGCATGAATGAAAAAGAGAAAAAGCAAAAAAGAAAATTACAATGAGACTTTTCTCGAACCCTCCAACAATCCCCTCAGACCATAACCTCCATAGTTCATGCGCCTCCCTCTATCGAAGGCGGTCTCCCAGAGTCGAAACCTTCATCAGAAGTGGCTGACAGAACCGAAGAGGAAGGGGATGACTTCTTCACAAATGAAGACATATAACCCATCCAGTCCTCGATGTCCTATAGCCAATTGGTTGGCAACTGTACAAACTGCAAAGAGAAAGAAATCATAAAGAAATAAAAGTCGAGAATGTAAGTAATCGCAAAGATCGTTTGGAGAATGACATTCCCTACATGAACAAAAGTCGAAGATAATCCCAAATTGAGGAATGCATTTTCTATGTTGTCCAAATAATCAAGATGGGTTAAGTAATTTTATTGAAATTATGGAAGATAAAAAAGTCCATGCGGAATGATAATTACGGGTTAGCGACAAAGATCAATCTATTGGGGATGGAATTGGAGATTTTAAGAACCATATTCAACAACATTGGAACAAAAAAGATCAATGCGTTGGACATGGAATTGGGGACATTGTGAAATGAATTCAACAAGTTTAGAGTGGAAATTAAATGTCTTATTATGGACTACTTGTGTTGTTCATTTCCCATGTACTTTAGAATTAATTTCTAGTGTGATTTTGAATGAATGTTGGAAATTTATAATGGATGGATGTTGAAATCTTTAATGAATCTTGGAGTTTGTAATGGATGTTGGACATTGGAAATTTTATTTTTGAGTTGGAATTTAATTAAACACAGTGCCATAAATTGAAATTGTTTCCATAAACAAGTAAGATAGTAAATTTGGTGTGAAATTAATACTAATAGCCAAAATGTGATGGATGTTTCTACTTTTTAATTTTGGCACCTGTTTTTATTTTTAGTGTGAAATTGGTGTGCAATTGACACTTTTTTCTAGTCTAAAATTGGTGTGAAATTTGATGGATGTTTCTAGTGTGAAATTGGTATGTAATTGAAACATGTTTGAAGTTTGCAATTGCACTTGTTTATAATGTGCAATTGGCACCTATTTGAAGTGTTCAATTTCACATGTTTATAGTGTCCAATTGGCACCTACTTCTAAAGTGCAATTGTACAATGCATTTTAACACAGTACATTGCTTTTGGTTGGCAATATTTTTAGTTTGCAATTGGGACATGTAAATGGATAGTGTTGTTGTAAATGGAAAGTGCATTTTAACATAATTAATAAGATAGTGTTATTATATATTGAAACACAAGGAGATCGAGTCAACCGAAAAGTAATATTCCTCAAAATGTTTACACTTGCAGACATTGCGAGAGGAAAAGTAAACATAGGAATTTTTCTAATAATCCTAGGAAAGTCCCTAGAAAGTTTAGGCCTAGTTCAAAACCCTGTATCACCAAGTTAACTCTATGTGTATTAGAAAATTTGGTTTGGAGGCACTGAATGTTAGACTTATTGATTCTTACATGATTGCTCATTATTCTTCTGAGGCTATATCCAATAGTTGATTATGTTTTCATGTTTTTTTATTCACTAGATTTTTTGCTCCATGTTAAATGTTATTGGTAGTTGTATGATGTTTGAGTCTTTTAAATTTTGACTTTCCATTTATTGATTCTATTTGAGAAAAGTACAAAACTATTCTGTTTATCTTTTGTTTCATATGGAATAGTGATTAAAATTCACAATGATTTTTTTATGTAGTTTGGTTTTACACCATTTGTGTGGCATATCCCTATGATTGAATCCCATTTGTTCCATGTATTCCATGTCGTCCATGTGGATAGGACATATGATTATATTTTAGATTGTTTTGGATTGTTCTTAATCATCTTTTCATAGATTTGTTCGAACTTGATTTACGTAACGGATTCACTTTTTATATGCCTCCACGGACACTTTCACGAGCTCTTTTGGATTATAACTACTTGTGTTACAAGCTAAGTGAGGTGTTATCCTACCAATATTGTCATAAACATATCTATTTGATTAGAGGATTTATGCCTTTAAGAACCAATCCCAAGAATTTCTTTTTGTTTGAAAAATATGGGGGTACAATGGAAAAAGGCTACAAATTGCGTAAATCTCATTTTCATGAAAGGCCACCATTGGAAAGAGCCTAAAAGAAAAAAGAGGCAAAAGAAAAGAAGATAATTTTTAAGGCCATAATTAGAAATTTTTTCTTTAAAATTGGTATCTTCAACAAGAGAGAAGAATTAAATAACTATATTTTTCGGTTGAAAAATTTGAAGATCAACGTGTTTGTACAATCAGTCTTACTTATTCTTAAATGTTTGATGCTACTGATTTGAGATTCATCGATATTTCTAGGCTAGTGTGCGTTGTGTGTGTTTGTCCTTTATGAGTCCATTATTTGTCACTTGAGGCTAAATCAAGGTTTTATAAATTAATGGGGTCAAACAGAACACCTTGGACTATCTTAATTAGTTAGTACGTATTTCTATTATTTTTTTATTCACACCCTTTCACTCCGTACCTCATTTAACATAAACACATTGATGCCTTATGAGTGTGGAAATATATTTTGTTTTTTCTTCTGGTGATATTTATACCTATATATATTTGTATGTTATTGGTATCTTTGCACACACACACACACACACACACACACACACACACACATATATATATATATATATATATATATACACACACACACACACACTAGGGTATGCCGTGTTTGAAGGCACGCTGATAATTTTGAAAAACATAAAGTCGTGCCTTGCTGCGATGTCAAGTGCCCTTGCTAAAGCTGCGATTGGTCTCGGGTTCGAGACACAGGAGTAGACTGTTCAAATATTGAGGTAAGCAAACCGACATACGCCTATTCAAGATCATGCAGTTACGTGTATTTACCTTTGATTGAAGGTATGAAGATTTTTTTTTTAAATATCAAGTCATGTATAATTTAAGTCTAATATTTTTATATAAAATAACCAATCGTACACAATGTTAAAAAATTTGGTAGAATTTCCTGTGTATAGGATTATCCGCCCTATATAAGAAATAAAAAATACACCAACAGCAAAATTAATAGTTTACAATTCAAATATAATATCATTGTCTATTTAGATATGTATTGACATATAGAGGACTCATTTTTGGTTACTTTCACATTTTACAAGGGGTAAACAACATTGTATAGAATGCGTCCAACTAAAATAAATATTTTACAAAATAAATAAATAATTTCTAAATATTACCAACATACATCATCTTAATTTATGAAAACACTTTTGAAGAAAAAAGAGAAATGTCAGATGCCCGATCTACCGGTTTCCTATCTTCCTTCCCACTAAATGTCATTTTCATCATCATTTATATAATGGCGCCAATGTCCATACAACAGGAGCTACTGCACAACGACATTGTTGGTCAGTCGATCAGCTCCTCAAGCACGAACTACATATTTGTGGCATGAGCTACTGCACATGAGCTACAAACATGTAAAGATATTACCTCAACAATTGTGTTTACAGTTTAAAATGTCTAATTATGCATCAACAGATCTTAATTCCACACATTACCCCTTTGTGTCTTGAGATTCTCCTTTCGGTTATCCTTCAACTATCCACACTAGAAGGGGAAAGGTACCATTAGCTCCTTCACCACACTTAGTCCTATCAAGGTAGCATTAATAGTTATTACTATATTCAAATAAACAACATACAATAATATGATAAGGATAAATTATTTGGTCATGAATAAGTGTACCATGACGGAAAAAATATCCGAAGCACGATACTCAATTCAACGAACAAAATACTTTTCTTATTATACTAAGCAATATAACTAAGAAGTAAAACCAGTGTGTGTAAACATCAAATGTTGATCCTATGAGGTTCAGGTTAGTGACACCCAATTCAGCCGATCCAACACTCATCAACATGTATGCAAACACATGATAAGCTCCAAAAATAAGTCTTGATGCGATAATCAGCAGCCTTGATACACTAATATGTAAACACCTGATCATGAGAGTGAACTAATATGCAAACACCTAATTAGTAGAGTGAACTAATATGCAAACACCTGATTAACAGAGTGAACTAATATGTTTCGCAGCAGGCTGCTGATTAGTGAATGATTGTAGAACTTATATGCACTAATCAGCAGTTGAAGAGCATAGTGAACTAATCATTCATTTTTTTAACGCTTTCGCAAAAGGCTTGATGAACTAATCAACAGTAGAAGAGCAGAGTGAACTGTAACAACAACCAAAATCCCAAGCAAATACCTGAAAGGTTGAGATAATGACCACTTGGAATAGATAGGGAGATTGAGACCAAATATGGAGACAATGGAAACTTCCTTAGCAGTGACAGAGTTATCATTGCAGTTAACACACAGACCAATCATAGAACCACATTATTTCAAAGTACTCGACCCCAAATCAGATGATTCAGATTCCCTCCTATAAAGACACTAATACATAAAGTAGTATGTTTTTAACTAAAGAACGGTTAAGATTCCCATCGATAACGTTGGTGAATACTAATGGCTGATACAATTCTTTCAGTCATGTAGTGGTCCATTTAATTATTTTTCTCACACGATCAAAGTCATCATTTCAGCAATTTGTCACACACAAAATATACATAATATCAAACCTTAAATTTTAAATGAAAATCAAATGGTAGTTCTAAAGAAAGAAAGCTTATCAAATAGAAAAATGCCTAAAAAATCAAATATGTCCATTGTATTGTCAGCTAAACATTATAAACAAACAACAAATAGCAATTAAAAAACAAATGGACGAAAAGAGAAAGAAAATAGAAAACAGAAATAAAAAATTGGAAAGATGCAAAACATACTTCAGGAAAAAAAATTGTATTTGTATCTCGCGTTGTAATGTACTACAATTATAAACCCATAAAGTCTCATAAAATATCATTAGGCTTACTAAGGACACAAATTTCCAATTGAGTCCTTTGTTGTTTTGGCTCAATTCCGGACAAAAATATTTGAGTCATATGATAGTGTTCAACTTTATTCATTCAAGCCTATGACGTGTTAGTTGGAGATGTAGCGGCAAAGTTCATAAAGCTTCATCAAATGCCGAGTTTGTTGTGCTTCGTTTCTACGTCAACAACATTGGTTCCATTGCTTCTAAGGTAAGAATGCATTTTAAATATATATAGAGGATCTTGGAACAATTAGTATTGAGTGAAATTTTGTTTTAAATTGATGTTTATTTCTAGAACGTTCCTTTAAAATAAAGTTTATGGGCTAAAATTGAATTTTTGAACATTCTGGAAAGGCGTTCGATATTGCCGTTCAAATGAGTTTTTTGTTTGAACGAGAATATCATTCGAATGAGGTTTTCCAACGACCTACCAGTAACAACCCGTTACTTTGGAGACTGAGAAACTAAATTTTTGGGAAAATAAAATTTAATTAAATTGGAGAATTTCAAAATTTGGGAATTGAGGTCCAAAAATAGAGAACATTTCAAAGTATTATGGATGATGATTTTGAGGGTAACATCGATCCCGGAAGGGTCTAGATAGTCAAAATGATTGTCATTGGGTTTTATTTCGGCTCCAGAATGTTTTTAAGTCAGTTTGACTCGAATTGGAGTAAACGAGTCATTTAAAGTGTGTATTAACAATTAAACTTGGGACTTATGTTTTAAAGGTTTAAGAGGCTTACGGATGAAGCCTTATCAATTGAGAAAAGAGAGAAAGAAGAGAGAAAAGAAAGAAGAGAGAAAAGAAACAGAAAAGGAGAGAGAGGAAGAAAAGCTTGGAGATTCCGGCCCAACGCGACATCGAGGACGATCCAACCTCTACAAATCCGAGGCAAGTGTTTAATCTTCCTAAATAAGTCATTTGTGTATTTCATTTCATGATTTTTGGGGTTAAGAAATTGATTTTGGGTCTAAATATCAAAACCTAGATTTGGGGGTTTAATCTTGAAATCAATGTTTAAACATGGGTTTAAAGGGTATAAATTGATGGGAGGAAATTATGGGATGTATTTTGATGTTGGAAACATGATTGGGTTACAATTTATACTTAGAAATTTTTGATTTGGAATTTTTGGGAAATTAGGTTTTTGTAGAAAAATAGCCATTTCGTAGCATGATGAACAGGCCGAATCAATTCGGCCTCCTTTAGAATCGATGCAAAATGTTGCAGAGTCCTAGGTCTGTCTGACCGAATAGATTTGGACCCAAGCCGAATCGATTCAGCCTGAGAAAGGAGCCTAGGTCTTTAGACCCGAATTGATTCGCCTCTGAAGCCGAATTGATTCGCTGGGCCGAATCGATTCGGAATAGAGCCGAATCGATTTAGAAACAAGGCATTTTGTGTAATTTTCTCCATAGTGATTTCAAACCCATTTTTGGTTGGGTTTATTGATTTTGGGCCTTCTCTTATGATGTAAGAGATAAGTTTTGGAGACATATAAGGGGTTTCTCCCACGTTGTGATTATGGGGACTTCTTGGGACAATTTGGGAAAGTATGTATACATGTATGCATTAGAGTTGTGTATAGAGATAGTGAGAAACCTCAATGGGGTTGAGAATCCTAATTACAGATCATGGTAAGTATAGATACGATGGGAGGTTAAGAGATATTAGAGAGAGTTACGAGGGCATGGCTTGTAATTATAGGCCGAGGATAGTGCCAAATCCTTATGGTAAATAGGATTCTATTGAGATTAAGGTTTGGGGACCGAATAGAGAGAGGGGTCACGTATCCTTAGAAACGTTTAAATTAAGAAACAATGGGTAACCCAATAGGAGTAAGGGTTGATAAGATCAATTGAACCATAGGTGAAATTGGGAACGATTTGGATCATACTATCATCTAGAATGAGGGGTAGTACAATTCTAGTCAGGATAGTTTATACATAATTGAGTGGAAGTAACCATTGTAATTCCAACATTTGAAATGAAGTTGGGATAAGTTGAGGTTTGTAAACTATTAGTTATGTTTATGACAATGGTCAAATAGTACTAAAGATAATTATGTACTTTCGAATATAAAGGTGATGTGTAGTGATGGTTTCCTACAATAAACTTTGGGTGATAACCCTAATGTTGGAGATAAACATATATGTTTGGGAGACTATTCATCATAGGAAAAGTGGATGAATATGCTTCAAGTGAGGGATTGTATTCATGTATTGAGGTAAATTAAATGAGTTTAGGGTGACGACTTGTATATTGAGGATTATGTATACTTATAGCCGAGTGTATATATATATATCTTATACATACGAACGATATATAAATATATATATATATATATATATATATATATATATATATATATATATATATATATACGTGGATATATATATATATATATATATATATATATATATATATATATATATATACGTGGATGTATATATATCTATATAGATATGACTCTATGGATATATTTATGTTGTTGATATACATGGTATGAATATTAAAACCGTATACGATGGTTTAATGTTTGATCATATGATGGGATTATATAGATGTATATATATTGTGCATGTGAATGATATATATACTTATGTGGTTAAGCATACCCCGCTCATGCTATCATTGGGAAGTTTCCTCACAGAGGGTGAGCATCCTGGCTCGAGGAGCAGGGTGTGGATATTCCCCAGGTCGTAGTCGTCCCATGTGTTATTATGTGATTTATATTTTTGGAATGAGACGTGGTGGGTATGTTTCGTCTCATTGCCGGTTAGGAGCTATGACCGCTTCCCGGGACGTCATGTGTGTGAGTTTACCACGAGATGGGTGTCGTTTAGTCCCTCCATGGTGGTCCCCAATATTTCTACGTGAGTCGGCCAGTGGGAAGATGGTAGCATGATGTAGTTTTATCGGCGATATATATAGCCAGGTATATTATGTGGAGGCCATTGTATATCATATGTGGTATGTACACTTGGCTATGGGAATGGATGATTGTATATATATTTGGTTAGAATAAAATGTCTATATCTATCTATATATATATATATATATATGCTATAGATGAAAGGATATGGAATCGTTATTGAGTACATCTTGGATGATTATGATGTACTATATTGATGTGGGTTGATGTATCGTATTTAAGGAATATTTCGATTACATCATCCCAAGGATATTATTGGAGATTTTAAGTTGTTTTTATATTGTAATATAAATTTAGTAGTTGTAGCAATATAATATTGTATGTATGTCATAATGGATCTCTAGTATTGACAATGTCAAGGAGTAGTGTAACAGGGTGGTTCCTTGTTTGGATTTTGCTTTGCTAGACACCACACGCACGAAACGTAGTGCAGTGTTGAGATTGGAGAGAAGTTTTGACAATAATAAATTGTATGCTTGTTATTTATTAATTAAATCATTTGATTTAAACTCAAATGTATATAGTTAACGTATTAAGAATTATAATTGAATAAATTATAAATTGAAATCCGTTAAGCCTAGTATGGCATATATGTTTGAATATAATCAAGTATGATTACAAAGGGTTGGATTCTGGGGTATGCTAGGAAGCCAGGTATTGGGGGTATAGGCTATGCCGATGTTTAGTTAGGTTGTCCATATAGGTGGGGTAATTCAACTAAAATTTTAGGATGCGAATAGGTGCGCGCCGTTAGAGGAGAGGTGAGTTGGGGTTTCACGAGAGTGCAATTCCACTTTAATTATGAAATAAGTGCATTGATATTTATTACGCACGGTTAACACACTTGCTAAATATTTTCACAACTCGGGCTCTGACCCGTTTACTTTTCTGATGATGCTGGAAGCAGCACCACCCTTCAAGGTGTTTGTGAGCTCAGTTCAATATTAACAATGGCAGCATAAGGGTATATATATATATATATATATATATATATATATATATATAGAATGAGGTGAGGAGTACATGTTTCACACCGGAATATAAGTGGTTCGTCCAATTAGGCCTACGTCCACTGTGCGAGTGTATGATGTGTATCAATGTATGAGGGCTCTAATGGCCATAGATACAATCTCTCAAGATTTCTCTCTCTACTGTGTATTTGAACAGAGTTTTAGCTTGGGTTTCTAGTTTCGGGGTCCCCTTTAAGAAGGAGAAGACAATTATATATAGTAGCTGTGAGGTGTAGTATACCCCCTATGCATGCAATGAGCACGTGTGTGTTGATCTAGCCGATGCGATGAAGACAATTATACCTGTCACATGTAGAGAATGATGATGAAATATTCCCCCCATGTGGGGGGAATGATTTGTTATAACTGATTTGTATCCATGTGTCCTTATCCACATAAATGCCAATAAGAGCTCGGCCATATGAGATTGGTCACAACCTCGGCCTGGAAGAGTTCGAGGTTGGTAAGGTGTAGTTGTTTATTCAATCCTAGATGGGACAAAATGGTCTGAGCTTATGTGAAGCTGAGGTGAGGTAAGTGAAGGCAAAAGGTTGGCTTGGGCTGAGGTTAAGCTGGAACATGTCAGAAACATCGGTTGATTCCCTGCTGAAGTTGGCCTTAATGGAGGTTCAGCTTTTGTAACCCCTACCTACTCCTAGCTGAGGCTTCCATTCCCTGAATGATCTGATGAATACCTATTGCACATGTCGTGGGGACTGCTCTTGATGAGGTTGGTAGTAACCTCGGCCATGGCCGACCTTTCCATGATCGAGGTTATTGGTCATTGACCCATGGCCCTTCCAATGTCGGCCATGTCCTCAGCCGAGGTTGATGTCTCAGAGCTGAGGTGGTGCATTTGGGGCATATCAATCACCCTTAGTCCTTAGTTACCTTTACGGTTAGGTATATAAGGGGTGTATCGTTCCGAGGTTGGATTTCTTCAGGTTTCAAATATCATCTTGACAAGTGTCAGCCATTGGAGCAGGTAGCATGCCTGATAGGTTTGATGATGTCTATCTTTTGGGATCCTAAGGAAATTATGGTCCTTAGGATGTGTGCTCCCAGACTTAAGGTTTAAAACCCCAATCTTCTCTTTCTTCCTCATTCCTCTCCTTTTCTAGCCTCGAGTAACTTCGACAAATCTCTCTCTCTCTAGAAGAACTTCTTAGTTTCGAAGTGTGTTTTAGTGCTCCTTCACCTGCTTCTCTTCGCTCTCCCTCCTGTGCCTCTTTCCATTCCTTATTCTTTCATTTTTCTTCCTTGTTATTTCTTTTTCTTTTTCCGATGAGCTTTAAGAGATTTCTAGTGAGATCTTTATTTTTTCTGGCGAACTGTTCTTGTGTGTTCTTCGTGGTTATTGCTCAAAATTTTATAGTTTGATCCTTAATCGCATCATTCCATTTTCCAGTCTTTGTTTGTTATTTAGGAGAGTTGTAAGTGTAGGGTCTGCCTCTTATGCTTAGGCCTCTTTACCAACTCTTAGAGGAGTTCCCCTCTCTCAAAGAGAAGACTTTAGAGAAAATTTTGCAAATAGAGAGAGCGCAGGAGGAAGCTCGTAGGTCAGAGGAATTCCCCCTCAGACCTATCTTTCCACCACCTCTGAAGGTCGTATATCCTGAACCATCCGAACCAGCTAACCAAGCATAGGTCCCTGCTGAACCCTCGCCAATGTCTGAGTCTGAGCCATCCTACTCAGACCCTATGTCCGTGGACTCTTTTCAAGAGGCTATGGATTTTTCAACACGGCAAGATCAGGCCCTTGATCAAGCGGAGGTTTCCAGTCGAGCCTCATCCCACAAAAGTTCAAGAACATTAACCTCTTCTTATGAGGTTGAAATTTTTGGGCCGGGTGAGGCGGTTCTGCCAATCCTTGAAGCCATACCCTTATCGGTTGTCACAGTTGCTGAATTCGCTCAGAGGTTTCCAAGTGGTGCACCATCGTCTTCTCAGGCCGACGTTGAGTTAGATGATAATGATGATGATGATGCTGAGAGCGATGTTGACGTCTCTGAGGCGGCTAAGATTGAGAGTACAGTTAGTGAGGTCGACCTTCTTTGCTTCAGATACTTATATTCGATAAGCCCCTCCATAAAGCTCAAGAGACCTCTAAGGGAAGATAGGGCTTATCACGGTCGAGATGGTGAGATCTTCTTGTACGAGAAGATGTTCAAGTTTTCCTTTTGTCTGCCCATCCATCCCATCATCAGGTCTATATTGACCTCTATCAACTTGGCCCCTTCCTAGTTGTCACACAATTTCTTGGAGGGTGATAATTGGAGTTATTATCTTATGGAGGGATGTTCATCACTCAGACCTTCCTGTCCAAGTCTTTACAGGATGCTATGTCCCTTCATCTTCTAGAAACCATCCGAGCTATTATCATTTTTTAGCTCAGAAACCTGAAAAGAAGATTCTTCGGATAACTCAAACCTCTAACCATAACTGGAAGCCACACTATTTCTTTGCCTCAGGGCCATGGGAATTTGTCCCATGTGCCCCCTCTTCCTCACTAGAGCCGATGATGCCTATAAGATGGGGAAAGGTCATAATGGTTGCTAAGGCCGACCCTGGTCTAAGCCAGCAAAATCTTTAGAAGGTCAAAGACCTTCAAGATCAGGGGGTGCATGGTCTACTCGTAAGATTTGAACACCTGATGACCCCCTCCCTCCTCTCTAAGACTGGTTTAGGGGGAAGTCCTCTTACAGATATTGGTTAGTTTCTTACTTCAACAAGTTATACCTATGAATATATGTGTATCTGATTCTCTAACTCAGACCTTTCTATTTTCCAAAGCACCCGAAGGGAATATCTGATGAGTTGTGGGAAATGGCATCACCAAGTTTAACGAGGCTCGTCAAAAAGGCAAGTCTGACTGCTCCTCCTCCCCCTCCATCTTCCTCAAGGGATGAGGACACTAAGAAGAGGAAGTTTGTTGACCCTTCCCCTGAGGATAATAGGAAGAAGAAGAAAGGGGGAGATCGTGCCGTCCCCATTTCCTCTGAGGATGCATTGGTTTCTCGTATAGAGCAACTAAAAATTAATGATAGCATCATAGGCCACAGTTTGCAGGCATTGGATGCACTCGGCTCTGCTATGACCGATGCTAACAAATGCTTTTATCTATTTATGGACACTCCTTTACTGGTTGAGTTTGGCCTTTACAGGTCTATTCAGGTATGACTTCTAATTTTAGTTTAGCTCAAGTGTAACCTCTGTTTTGAATTTCAACTTACATACACGAACACATGATTTACAGGGCCTCGCTACTATACATCATCTTGCTAACTAGACTTTGAAGAAGTTGCCCCTCATCCAGAAAGGTCAAGATGCCGAGAAGGTGCAAAGCTCTCTGAATGCATTGGTAGACCGTTGGAAGTCTGTCTCTGAGGAGTCTGATAAGAAGGTTAAGGGGTTTGAGAAAGAGATCTCCAAGCTTAAAAAGGACCACACTATTTCCTTGAAGGACAAGGATGACGTTCTCGAGTAAAAAGTTAACGTTGCAGTGAAGGAAACCCTTGAGGATGCCTCTGAGAGGATTCTGGCTGAATACAAAGTCTTCGATGAATTCATCAGCTTCGGCTTTGAGTACCTCGAGAGAGGTATTAAGGCTACTAGAAAATGGGTGACTGTTAAGGACAAGGAGTTGGGTAGCTTGTAAGCCTCGGTCTGGGTTTTGCTAACCCCCAATTTGCCCAAGCCCTTTAGGAGGTCGAAGAGACTGCGCCAAAGGATGTTACAGAGACTCAAGGAGACAACCCAGAGAGGATGGGGCTGAGGTGACCAATGTCGGCCAGGGGAATCAGGCCGAGGATGTTAACACTCTCCCTTTAAATCCTTAGGCTATTTTTATGAAGCTTTTGTACTTTTATGTAACCCCTAATTAGTTGTAACCTCTCAAGAACATCGTCATCTTACATTTTTTTCATTTTACAATTGAATGATAACCTCTGAGGAGGGTTTTTAGACTATTTATTTATTGATTTGTTGAATGCTTCTTTGCCACGCGATGTTCTACTCGGAAGTCTTGTTGTAATGGTGTCTGTTTAAACTAAATAAATAGTATTACCTCAAACCTTGTCACCAAATGATGATGTTAGGGCCCGAGGTCATCACTAAGATGTTATCCCCATAAATAATTTCACCAAATTAATGATGTTAAAGGTCTGAGGTCATCCAAGTATGATGTCTGACCTCAGACCTTGTCACCAAATAATGATGTTAAGGCATGAGGTCATCACTAAGATGTTATCCCCATAAATAATTTCAGCAAATTAATGATGTTAAGGGTCTGAGGTCATCCAAGTATGATATCTGACCTCAGACCTTATCACTAAATAATGATGTTATAAGGTTTGAGATCATCAACTAAAATGTTATCTTCGTAAACAATTTCACCAAATTAATGGTGTTAAGGGTCTGAGGTTATCCAAGTATGATGTCTGACCTCAGACCTTGTTACCAAATGATGATGTTAGGGCCTGAGGTCATCACTAAGATGTTATCCCCATGAAAAACTTCACCAAATTAATGATGTTAAGGGTCTAAGGTCATCCAAGTATGATGTTTGACCTCAGACCTTGTCAGTAAATAATGATGTTAGGGTCTGAGGTCATCACTAAGATGTTATCCCCATATATAATTTCACCAAATTAATGATGTTAAGGGTCCGAGGTTATCCAAGTATGATGTCTGACCTCAGACCTTGTCATAAAATATTGATGTTAAGGCCTGAGCTCATCACTAAGATGTTATCCCCATAAACAGTTTCACCAAATTAATGATGTTAAGGGTCTGAGGTCATCCATGTATGATGTTTGACCTCAAAACTTGTCACCAAATAATGATGTTAAGGCCTGACGTCATCACTAAGATGTTATCCCCATATATAATTTCACCAAATTATTGATGTTAAGGCTCTGAGGTCATCCAAGTATGATGTCTGAGCTCAGACCTTGTCACCAAATAATGATGTTATAAGGTCTGTGGTCATCAACTAAGATGTTATCCCCATAAATTTCCAATCGAGCATAATGAACTAAGAATTGACACAGGAATTTGATCTTCTCATTAATGATCTCTTCATAAGATGATACACTTATATGAAAGCTCTTGCAACATCATATGTAATACTTTTTTAGATGATTAGCATTCCAAGGATTGTTAAAAGGTTCCCCTACAAGGTTTTCTAGGCTGTAGGTTCCTGAAATAACCTCCTCAATTACTTGGTTAAGGCCATGCCAATTTGGGTGAATCTTGTTTGCCTTCTGTAACGTCTTCTTCAGCACAAGGACACCTACAACTCTGGGCCTTGATTTTACCCTTTGATTGTAGAATTTTGTTTCTCTTTGTTGGTAAGCTGCTTGCCTGATTTCTACGTCTTCCCTTCTCTCCTCGATCAAGTCTAGGTCGAGCCTTCTCTCCTCACCCTTCTTCTCAGGGTTATAAGTCTTCACCCTATAAGTAGGGAGTCCAACCTCTATCGATGTGATGGCCTCTGAGCCATGTGATAACATAAATGAGGTCTCCCCTGTAGGTGTTCTCGCTATCGTCCTATAGCCCCAAAGAACAGCATAAACCTCTTCAGTCCATCTTCCCTTAGCCTCCTCCAACCTCTTCTTGATCCTGTTAAGGATCATTCTATTTGTGACTTCGGTATGACTGTTTGCTTGAGGTTGGTCAGGAAAAGAGAAAAATTGATTTATCTCAGCTCTTTTGCAGTATTTTTCCAGGGAAGAGTTTTTGAACTGTGTTCCATTGTTCAAAATGAGGCTGTTTGGGAGGCCGTGCCTGCATATGATGTTCTTCCAAATGAATTGGAAGTTCTTTTGCTTAGTAATCGTGATCATCATCTCTTCCTCCACCCATTTAGAGAAGTAATCAATGGTAACTATCAGAAATCAGTAATTATTTGCAGCCCTCAGTAGGGGACCTACTAAGTCAATCCCCCATACTGCGAATGGCCAAGGGGAACTGATAGGCGTCATAGGATGATGAGGTTGATGGGGGATCGTGGATAATCTCTGACATTTGTCACATCTCTTTACATAAGCTACAACATCTTTGGCCAGGGTCGACCACCAATACCCTTGCCTGACAATCCTCTTCGCCAAAGGTCTTCCTCCTATGTGACTGGAGCAAGAACCCTCGTTTACCTCCCGTAGGATGTGGGGGACCTCGGTTGGATGGACGCATCTGAGCAGAGGTAATAGGAATCCCTTCCTATATAGGACATCTTCCACTATTGAGAACTTTTGCTGCCCTGTACCTTAATTTCCTCATTTTTAAATTTGACTCCGGTAGTACCCCCTCTTTGATGTATCTGATAAGGGGATCCATCCATAAGTCCCCTAGGTCCAAATTGAGATAAAGATGACTAACCTCTTCGATGGTTGCTCTGGGAAAGATCTCGACAGGGACTGTCCTATGGACATCTATCTTCGTGGCTGAAGCCAACCTTGCTAAGGCATCTGAGTGGCTGTTATTTTGCCGAGGTAACCTTTTCGTCTTTACCTCTTCGAGGCCTTCGAGTATCATCCTCACCCTCTTCAGGTACTTGGCCATCCTTTCATCCTTGGCCTCATAAACCCCCAATATTTGATTAACAACCAACCTTGAGTCACTATGAAGGAAGAGTCATCTTATACCTACGTTCCTTGCCAAGGAGAGGCCTGCTATCATGGCCTCGTATTCTGACTCATTGTTCGATGCCTTAAAGTTGAACCTTAGGGAATATTCGATGTTGGTGCCATCCGGGCTTGAAAGTATCAGGCTCATTCCGCTCCCACTTTCACAGGAGGACCCATCGACGAATAGGTTCCATATGTCTTTATATGATGAGAAACTCTCTTCTAACATAATTACCTGCCTAAAGAGGTACCGATATTCCTCATTCTCGGCTACCCCATTTCTGAATTTTTGGGCATAACATCTTCCAGCTGTCGAAAGACATCGCTGTTTGATACTTATGTGGCCTCTGTGAAATTCTCACCCTCGACCTCTTCCCATGTAAACTCTGCGATAAAATTTGCCAATGCCTTTCCTTTGATGGTCGTCATAGGCTAATAGGCAAGGTTATATTCCCCCAATTCAATGTCCCAGGGCATCATTCTACCCAACTTCTCAGGTTTATGGAAGACATGTCTTAAGGGGGAGTCGGTGAGAATGACCTTGGAATGGGCCTGAAAGTAGGGCTTCATCTTCCTAGAAGCATGCATTAGGGCGTAGGTTAACTTTTCCATGCGAGGGTAATTCTGGTCAGATCCCTGAAGGGCCTTACTGTTGAAGTATACTAGTGTCTGAATCCCAGTGTTTTCCCGTATAATGGCCGCACTTATAGTCGATTCAAAGACTACTAGATAGACATATAATTTTTCTCCTACTATGGGCTGAGATAAGAGTAAGGGAGATCCAAGGTATGACTTGAGTTTATCAAAGGCCTCATCACACCCTTTGTCCCACTCAAAGGCCTTTCTGAGCACCTTAAAGAATGGAAGACACTTGTCGGTTGCCCTAAAAATGAATCTGTTCAGCGCAGCCACTCATCCAGTGAGCCTTTGAACGTCCTTGATACTCCGAGGTGTCTTCATGTCGATCAAAACCTTGATTTACTCACGGTTCTCCTCTATTCCTCTTTTATTGATGATGAATGCAAGGAACTTCCCATCTCCTACACCGAAGACACACTTTGCTGGGTTGAGTTTCATCATGTACAGGTCCATGGTATTGAAGGTCTTTTCAAGGTATGCACATGGGTGCAAGCCTTTAAGATCTTCGTCAACATATCGTCTACATACACCTCCATAGTCTTGCCTATTTTGTCTTCGAACATCTTATTCATAAGATGTTGGTATGTTGCCCCTACATTTTTTAATCCGAAGGGAATTACCTTGTAGCACCCCTTTGTCAGTAATGATGGTTGTCTTCTCTGAGTGTTCGACATCCATAAAGATTTGGTTATAGCCTTAATACGTATCCATGAAGCTCATGAGCTCATGTCCTATAGTTGCATCTACCATCTGATCGATCCAGGGTAAGGGGTAACTGTCTGTTGGGCAAGGCTTATTCAGGTCAGTAAAATCCACACACATTATCCACTTTCTATTGGCTTTGGGCACGATGACTGCGTTTGATAGCCATTCTGAATGTACCACTTCTCTGATGAATTCAGCCTCTTCTAACTTTCTAACCTCTTCCCGGATGATGTCGTACTTCTCCCTAGAGTAGACTCTTCATCTTTGCTTGACTGGCTTTGCATCTTTAGACACGTTGAGTTTATGGCATATGACCTCGGGGTTGATGCCAGGCATGTCTGCGTGACTCCAAGCGAAGATGCTTTGCCTCTTCCTCAGGAAGTTTATCAACTCCTCTTTGATTTCTTCCTTCAAGGCTTTACCGACCTGGACATTTTTTTCCGGTTCGTCCTCATTGAGGACGATGGATTCTACCTCTTTCGTAGCCTATCCTTTCTTCAACTTCGTTTCATCTCTAGGGTCAAGTGTATCGATGTTATAAGTAGTAGTAACTCTCTTATGGGCCTCCCTCTCTTCATCCGAGTTGAAGTAACATTCTCGTGCTATGGTCTGGTTAACCTTCACTTCCCATACCCTGTAGGGGTTGGGAATTTTAGTATTTGGTGGAGCGTCGATGGCACGACTTCAAACTCCTTAATGGATACTCTTCCTATGATGAGGTTATAGGCCCAGAAGACATTTTCATCCGTGATAAAAAAATTGATCTTTCGGGTTAACCTCTTAGGCCACTCATCACCCATTCATATGTCCATCTCATACAAGCCCAGTGGATGTACCTTTTCACCGCTGAATCCCATTAACGGATGATGATAGGGTATCATACTAGCTCTGCTAAGGCCTAGGCTTTTGAAGTAGGGACAGAACCTCACATCTGCTGAACTTCCTCCGTCTATAAGAATTCTCTGCACCTCACATCCATGAACCCTTGATGTGATCACAAAAGGGTCATCATGTGGGGCTAGGATGCCTTTGAAGTCTAGTCGGGAGAAACCAACTACGAGAGTGTCCATGTCTAACTTCTTTCTCTTCTGCGAAGTATCAGAAGAAGTTAGGTTTACCACTTCAAGTTTGGTCACTGATTTTGCCTCAGCCACATGAGATTTTTTATCAGGAACCTCAGTACCACCTCCCACAAGTCTTTCGCATATGGTGCTAATGCTAAAGGAAATCATACCATCCTGTTTCACTGGGGCGTTGTCATATTTTGGCGGGAGGTTTGGATCGTCTTCGTCATCTTCATCTGATTCACCATCTCTTCTTGCTGGGATATCGTCACGACATCTGTCGTTTCTCTTCTTTTTAGGGTCATCTCTTCCGCCTTTGGGAGCATTCCCATCAACATACTTCCTTAACTTTCCATATTTTAACATCTTCTCCATCTCATCCTTCAAGGCGAAGCACTTGTCCATTATATGTCCATGGTCTTGGTGGAATTCGCACCACAAGCTCTAGTTCCTCTTATATGGAGGAGCCTTCAGCTTCTTTGGACATCTCAGGGATCGGTCACTCTTCATCTTATTGATGATGTGTTCGCAACTTACCGTAAGAGGGGAATAACGCGCAAACTTATCCTCAGATGGCCTCTTCTTTCCATCCTTCTTTCTCTAGAACTTTCCACCACTACCGCCATTTTCGTCCTCATATTTAGTGGCCCTGGCCTCTTCAGCGTTCATGACCTTCCCTGCAGTTGCCAATAGCTTTGCCATGGATTTTGGAGGGTCTTCCACAAGTTTCCACAACTTTCCCTTCTGAAGCCCTCCTATGAGGCCGGTCATGGCAATATTCTCTTCGTAATCATAATCCTTAAGTTTTTCTTTGTTAAACCTGGCGATGTAGCCTCTTAGGCTCTCGTTCTTGCCCGGATTGACATACAACAAATGTGTGGTCTTCTTTTGAGGTCTTACCCCAAAGCAGAAGTTGTGAATGAACCGTTTAGCCAAGCCCTTAAAGTTCCCAATCGAATTCTTCGGAAGAGATGTAAACCATATGTGTGCTGCTCCTGTCAAGGTTTCGGAGAAGGCAAAGAACTTCATCTCATCTGGTATTGAGTAAATGTCCGTCGCTGACTAGTACATCTTAATATGATGTACTGGATTGGTGGTACCATCATACTTGGGAGTAACTGTGGGCACCTTAAACTTGGCTGGGGTGGGGAAGAATACTATCTTAGCCACGAATGGAGAGCCTTTTGAGAATCCTCTTTGCAGTGGATCTTGACTTTTTATGAGGTCTCCTATCTTATTCTCAAGGCATTGGATGGAGTCATTACATGGTCTTGTAACATCGTCCTGGCCGAGGTTATCCCCAGCCACCTCCAAGGGGTCTACTGAGGGTTCCCCAGCCACGGCACAACATCTAATATTGACCTATTCTTGGTCTCTTCCTCATCCTTGATGAGGCTGATGCTGTCTCTCTTCATTTTGTGAGCCAGCTGCACTTCTCGACTTTGACAACCTCTGTCTTAGGTCATTTATGAGGCTGAGCCTTTCAAAGGTTGTCCCTCTACTCAGTCGATCTAAAGTTGATCCTCGTTGCTGGGCCTCTCCACCTCTTCTGCCTTCACAACCTTAGCTCCGTTGGATAGGATGAACTATGTTATTTGAAACCTCATACGGCTCCTAACAATCGTCGGGGACATGTTCCGCCTCTAGATCATCATACCTGTCCTCAGGGAAAGGGTTTCCTTGCCTCCCAAGGCGCAAGCGCCTAGGATCAGCAATGTCCCTCATCCGCTGGGGTGCAGGTTTATTTTTTTGCGGTGATTGGGTTGGTCCTCTGGCGTCAAGATGATGCTGAACCACCACCGGAGTTATCATTTCCGATGAGACTCCAGGTGGCCTCATCATATTCTGGCTGAGTTGTGCAAATTTCTCCTGCATTGCTTGTTACATTGTAGCCAAAGACCTCAAGGATGCAGCCACTTCCGCCATTTCGGATTGGGGTGGTTCCTGGATGGATCTAGGTCCCCCGTTACAGGCGTGGGAAGAGGTGGTGGTAGTTTCGGTGCCATGTGTTAGTACAAAAGAGCTGGTGTAGTAAATGAGCTTAATACCTTACAGGACCTCTTTCAATGGTGAAATAGCTCCGCGCTAAGGGGAAGCCTGGTTCACCACCAGATTCTCTGGTGAGATTAAGTAAATAAAGAGGAGGAGTTAGCCTCTGATTCCCACAGACGACGCCAAAATGATGATGATGGAAACATCAGCACCCTTCAAGGTGTTTGTGAGATCAGTTCAATGTTAATAATGGTGGCATAAGGGTATATATATATATATATATATATATATATATATATATATATATATATATAGTAGAAGGAGGTGAGGAGAAGAGGTTTCAAATCGGAATATAAGTGGTTAGACCAATCAGGCCTATGTCCACTTTGCGAGTGTATGATGTGTATCAATGTATAAGGGCTCTAATGGCCATAGATACAATCTCTCAAGCTTTCTCTCTCTACTGTGTATTTGAACAGAGTTTTAGCTAGGGTTTCTAATTTTAGGTTCCCCTTTAAGAAGGAGAAGACAAGTATATATAGTAGCTGGGAGGTGTAGTATACCCCCTATGCATGCAATGAGCATGTGTGTGTTGATCTAGCCAATGCGATGAAGATAGATGTCCCTGTCACATGTAGAGAATGATGATAAAATATTCCCCCAACGTCGGGGGAATGATTTATTATAACTGATTTGTATCCACGTGTCCTTATCCACATATATGCCAATAAGAGCTCGACCATCTGAACTTGGTCACAACCTCGGCCTGGAAGAGTCCGAGATTGGTAAGGTCTAGCTGTTTATTCAATCTGAGATCGGACAAAATGGTATCGTCTTATGTTAAGTCGAGGTGAGGTAAGTGAAGTCAAAAGGTCGGTCTGGGACGAGGTTAAGCTGGAACATGTGAGTAACATCAGCTGATTCCCTGCTGAAGTTGGCCTTGATAGAGGTTAAGCTTCTGTAACCCCGACCTACTCCTAGCCGAGGCTGCCAATCCCTGAATGATCTGATGAATAACTATTCCACATGTCGTGGGGACTTCTCTTTATGAGGTTGGTAGTAACCTCGGCCATGGCTAACCTTGCCATGACCGAGGCTATTGGTCATTGACCTATGGCCCTTCCAATGTCGGCCATGTCCTCAACCGAGGTTGATGTCTCAGAGATGAGGTGGTGCATTTCAAGCATATAATTTTCTCTCATATATGTCTATATATGTATATATTACTACAGGTGTCCTACCGCATGGATGCCGGATGACCTTCTATCCAGAGTCTTCGGAGCCGTGACCGGTGCAGACTGTCATGGGATGTAGATTTTAGTGACTTCCTACTTCCTTAAAAATCTAGGTAGGATTGATGTTGTATATCGGGTTTATACCCAAGGGATATTTATTTATAATTGTTTATATTCTTTTCTATTTCGGTTATTGTATTGGCTGTGACCAGACAGCTTATTCGGGTTTACTTCCTTGTGGTATATTCAGTTGTAGTTATTTATTTAATTTTATTCCAGCATTTCATTTATCTTGGTTCTCGTATGCATTTTTCTTTCCTTTATTAGTAGTTTATAATGTTGACTTGTTGTCTGTTGCATATTTTAGTTAAATTTTAAAATATCGCTTATATGATATCGGGTAGTTAGTCTATATTATATTTGTACCGACAGTTGGTGTTGAAACTGAGCCATCTGAAACTCTTGATTTAATGTATTATAGGGATGGCCACCAGTTATTATTTTGAGCGGGGTGTTACAGATGGTATCAGAGCAGCAGGTTCTAGAGTCTTTAGGATTTGTGCGAGTTTTCTGCGTTCTTCCGTTAATGTTCTTGATATAAAGCCCTACTATTAGGTTTGTTGTGTTCACTACGTTTATTTTCTTTTGTGAAGTGCATTCACTTGATCGACGTTCTGATAATAGTTTCTTCCGTTTCAGACGTCGCCTAGATTATGTCGTCTATGAAGGGACAAGATTAGAGATACAATACCCATAACAGGTTTTGGTTACGCTTTGAGGGGAGGTATTTCTTCCCGTGATTCAGGCAGAGATAAGGTGGAGAATCTCGTGATCGATAAGGTAAGTATTGAAGAGGAGGCATATAGTGTAGTCCTTGGGAGGTTTAGACTGAGAAACCCATAAACCTTGTTAGGAAGCCTGGTGATGCTGACTTCTACCGATGGAAGGTAGGTGGCATTGTCCTATTGTTAGGGGTATCATCTTTATTTAAGAAGGGCATAAGAAATTGGAAACTCAAGTTCGTTGAATAAGACTGAGGGAATTTTCTGTAGTTGCAATCGCATTTTATCCTTCATAATGGTTAGGAATGATTTTGAGGAAGATATTTCTCTTGTGGAGAAATAGGCTTAGGAATAATGATTATCTTGGAAGAAGTAGAGGACTTTAAATAAGGGTCCAAGGATGAAGTAAAGCAATTGGATTATAGAAGTATGAGGTAGAATACCTTTCTTTGGGTTAAAGTCACGCTTTATGAGATGTCGGGAACATCATGCGTAAGGTATGATGAGTAGTAGCCGCTACACCGTTAGGGTGTATAGAATTTCCTTGGAAGAAGGAGTGAGTAAGTACGGCCCTTGTATGGCATCTTTTTAGAAATAGACCATCTCATAAAAAGGTAGTCAAGAGTTGTAATATTGAATTCCGGAAGTGCAGAATGTCGAGGATTGTTGAGTAGTGACTATAAGGGAATTTGTATTATGGATAGGTTAGGGTATGTAATTGTAGTATTCCATTGAGAGGAGGACTTACCTTGTGGCAAATGCTTTGATGCAATACAAGGGATATGTATGACTGAGAGGTTTAGAGTTCAGGGATTTATTTTGAGCGAGGATTTTTCTCATAGTTTTGCTAGTTTTGAGAACTAGGTATTTGTTTGAGTATTGTATTTGTTGAGACCTTGTGTCCTAAACATAAGGTGTTTGTTTGGCGTGTCGAAAGACGTGGAATTTATTTATATCATATTGTTATATAGGCCTTCGGGCAATATTTATTATATGAAAATCTTTTATAAAACCTTAACCCTGGTTCAACTAATCTCAATCCCCGACCTAGCTACACAATAGTGTATTGGGAGGGTTCCTTGTTTGGATTTCGCTTGCGAGACCTCCCCCGCACGAAAGTTGCTAGCGTCAGGAATTGAGGAGAGTTCAACCATTGGGAATTTTTCAAACTTTTATATAATTAATATGTTATTATAGATTATATTGGTGATAGTTATGTTACGATTTGAGGCTAATGGAGCCTGATCATAATTCTACGAGTTGATCTCGGGTAAGGGGTGTATGGGCGCCCTGGGTAGCTAGTCTGCTTTAAAAATTTATATGGTTCGATGTGAAAACTAGAAAGGACTGATATAATGATCCTGAGGGTTGATTTAAGGACTAGATGAGATTGAGGTCCTAGGCATATCTTAAATTTCGCGGGCGAAATTTCTTTACAGGGGGGAAGTATGTAACAACCCATGACTTTGGAGACTGAGAAATTAAATTTTTGGGAAAATAAAATTTAATTAAATTGGAGAATTTCAAAATTTGGGAATTGAGGTCAAAAAATAGAGAACAAGTCAAAGTATTTTGGATCATTATTTTGAGGGTACCATCAATCCCCTAAGGGTCAATATAGTCAAAATGAATGTCATTGGGTTTTATTTCAGCTCCGGAATGTTTTTAAGTCAGTTTTACTTGAATTGGAGTAAACGAGTCATTTAAAGTGTGTATTAACATTTAAAATTGGGACTTATGTTTTAAAGGCTTAAGAGGCTTACGGATGAAGTCTTCTCAATTGAGAAAAGAGAGAAAGAAGAGAAAAAAGAAAGAAGAGAGAAAAGAAGAAGAAAAGGAGAGAGAGAGGAAGAAAAGCTTGGAGATTCCGGCCCAACGCGACATCGAGGACGATCCAACCTCTAAAAATCTGAGGCAAGTGTTTAATCTTGCTAAATAAGTCATTTGTGTATTTCATTTCATGATTTGTGGGGTTAAGAAATGGATTTTGGGTATAAATATCAAAACATAGATTTTGGGGTTTAATCTTGAAATCAATGTTCAAACATGGGTTTGAAGGGCATAAATTGATGGGAGGAAATTATGGGATGTCTTTTGATGTTGGAAACATGATTGGGTTACAATTTATACATAGAAATTGTTGATTTTGAATTTTTGGGAAATTAGGTTTTTGTAGAAAAATAGCCATTTCGTAGCATGCTGAACAGGCCGAATCGATTCGGCCTCCTTTCGAATCGATTCGGAATGTTGCAGAGTCCCAGGTCTGTGTAACCAAATCGATTCGGACCCAAGCCGAATCGATTCGGCCTGAGACAGGAGCCCAGGTCTTTGGACCCGAATCGATTCACCTCTGAAGCCGAATCGATTCGCTGGGCCGAATCGATTCGAAATAGGGCCGAATCGATTCGAAAACAGGGCATTTTGTGTAATTTTCTCTATAGTGATTTCGAACCCCTTTTTAGTTGAGTTTGTTGATTTGGGTCCTTCTCTTATGATGTAAGAGATAAGTTTTTGAGACATATAATGGGTTTCTCACACGTTGTGATTATGGGGACTTCTTGGAACAATTTGGGAAAGTATGTATACATGTATGCATTAGAGATGTGTATAGATATAGTGAGAAACCTCAATGGGGTTGAGAATCCTAATTATAGATCATGGTAAGTATAGATAGGATGGGAGGTTAAGAACTCTTAGCGACAGTTGCGAGGGCATGGCTTGTAATTGTAGCCCGAGGATAGTGCCAAATCCTTATGGTAAATATGATTCTATTGAGATTAAGGTTTGGGGACCGAAGAGAGAGAGGGGTCACGTATCTTTAGAAACGTTTAAATTAAGAAACAATGGGTAACCCAATAGGAGTAAAGGTTCATAAGATCAATTGAACCACAGGTGAATTTGGGAACGATTTGGATCATACTATCATCTAGAATGAGTGGTAGTACAATTCTAGTCAGGATAGTCTATACATAATTGACTGGAAGTAACCATTGGAATTACAACACTTGAAATGAAGTTGGGATAAGTTGAGGTTTGTAGACTATTAGTTATGTTTTTGCCAATGGTCAAATAGTACTAAAGATTATTATGTACTTTCGAATATGGAGGAGATATGTAGTGATGGTTTCCTACACTAAACCTTGGGTGATAACCCTAATGTTGGAGATAAACATATATGTTTGGGAGACTATTCATCATAGGAAAAGTGGATGAATATGCTTCAAGTGAGGGATTGTATTCACATATCGAGGTAAATTAAATGAGTTTGTGGTGATGCCTTGTATATTAAGGATTATGTATACTTATAGCCAAGTGTGTATATATATATATATATATATAGATGGATGGATACGTGGATGTATATATATCTATATAGATATGACTCTATGGATATATTTATGTTGTGGATATACATGGTATGGATATTTAAACCGTATATGATGGCTTAATGATTGATCATATGATGGGATCATATGGATGTATATATATTGTGCATGTGAATGATATATATACTTATGTGGTTAGGCATACCCCGCTCATTCTATCATTGGGAAGTTTCCTCACAGAGGGTGAGCATCCTGGCTCGAGGAGCACGGTGTGGATATTCCCCAGGTCATAGTCATCCCGTGTGTTAATATGTGATTTATATTTTTGGGATGAGACGTTGTGGGTATGTTTCATCTCATTGTCGGTTAGGAGCTATGACTGCTTCCCTGGACGTCGTGTGTGTGAGTTTACCATGAGATGGGTGTCGTTTAGTCCCACCATGGTGGTCCCCAGTATTTCTACGTGAGCCGGGAACTGGGAAGATGATAGCATGATGTAGTTTTATCGGCGATATATATAGCCGGGTATATTATGTGGATGGCCATTGTACATCATATGTGGTATGTACACTTGGCTATGGGAATGGATGATTGTATATAAATATGGTTAGAATAAAATGCCTATATATATATTTATATATCCTATAGATGAAAGGATATGGAATCGTTATTGAGTACATCTTGGATGATTATGATGTACTATATTGATGGGGGTTGATGTATCGTATTTAAGGAATATTTCGGTTACATCATCCCAAGGTTATTATTGGAGATTTTAAGTTGTTTTTATATTGTAATCTAAATTTAGTAGTTGTAGCAATATAATTGTTGATGTAAAAAACTAGATCGTTCTAATTTTTCAATCACAGATAAATAAATAAGACAAAGATTTTTAAAGTGGTTCGGCTAGGAATAAAGCCTACGTCCACTGTTATGTTATTGCTGAGTGTTTGGGGAATTCTTGATTACAAATTCTCTCAAGAAATTCCGGTCCCCCTTGAATTGAGGATGATACAAGGTATTTATAGCCTTTAGGCTGTACATGAAAGGTCCAATACATTAAATGATATACATATGAAAGGGTAATACATTTAATGCAGCGTGTGCGTCAAGAATATAATGAATAGTTGAACAGTTGTCCGTCTGGTAATTAATGATACGGCCGAGATGCAGTTCGGACCGCCTTAGTTGCTTGTTGATCAAGAGTTCCTCGGAATACTTAGAGTATCTCGGGATGATAGAGTTCCTCGGAATGATAGAGTTCCTCGGTATGATAGAGTTCCTCGGTGTGATAGAGTTTCTCGGTGTATTCTCGTTGTTCGGAAAGAAGCACGGTTGGTCGGGAAATGATCTTCCTCGCTGCTATTGTGCCATGTAGATTGACACGTGTCTTCATCTTATTCGTCCACATCAGCACATTAATTTTGGTATCAACAGAAGCCCCCAATGTTTCATATTTTGAACTTTGAAGAGTATGGAACATTCTTTCTCGGTATATGGCAATATTAAATGTACTTCCCGGGTTTCAGGAACATTGTATTCAAATTTCCTTCTTATTTCGCAGTTTCCGCCTTTTTGATAAAGCGCTTTGATATTCGTGCAAATTTTGTCCTTTTAGCCGCCGGAAGTTTAGTAGTTTCTTTTTGATAATCATTTATTTCGCCGCTTCCCAATGCAAAGTATTTAAACTTCTTTGGTAACCATACCGTCGTCTACGTTTTTCATTCTCTACATTCAAGCTTTCTCTTCTCTTCTTCTCTTGTGCGTTCATCCTTGTTTCCGTTCGTTGTCAACACATCTTCTTTCTTTCTGTAAGATCTTCTTTCTTTCTTCTGTATCTCTTTTATTCAATATGGTTTATATTGTGGAGTCTGTTGAGAAATTCCGTTCTGATTTTTCCATTCCTTCGTGGGTAACTCTAGAGGTTCTTTCTGAGCCTTTAGATTACTTTCGATTGGCTGAGGGACATTGGTTCCCCAGTCTTTTTGTTGCTGAATGTGGTTTTTCTTTTCCACCAAACCCATTATGTCTTGAGTTTTGTCAATATTTTGATCTTGTTCCTGCAAAAATAGCCCCCAATTCATGGAGAATAATTAACGGGGTGCACAAATTAAATCTAACTCATGGGACTCGTATTGGGATCCCTGAAATTATGTTTTGTTATAAATGGGCTGTTCTAGATAATATTTATTATTTAAAAACTAGGTATTTGAATAGGGCTCTTGTAGTTAATCTCCCTGACTCAAATAGGGATTATTTTGAGCATGGGTTGGTCATAAAAAATTGGCAACATGCGCCTTTATCTGGGAATGAAGTATACAACGGTCCCAGATGCCCCCCATACGGCAATGGGATAGGTTTATTTTTCATTTTATTTTACTTATGAAATTATGCTTTCATCATGTTTGACAAAATGTATGACTGATATTCCATTATGTATTTATTTGCAGTTGATAGCAAAAGAAAAACTCCAAAAGAGTCAGAAGTGAATATCAAGCATTTGAAACTTATCTGGAATTTGCATAAGACCATTGCTGACGAGCATATTAGATCTGCTTCATATTTACTACAGTATAAGAGTTACAAAACCTCTTATACTGCTCGCCCTGTTGAACCAGCTTCAACACCAGAAAGTTCATCTTCAGATTCTCATATCCCCCTATCTCAGAGAATGGGCAAGAAAAGAGCTCCTCCTTCTCTATTTGGTGAAACTTCTTCTGCTGTTGGAGCCCAGAAAGGCAAAATTGATGTCCCAGAGGGGACTAAAAGAGTAGATGCTGGTTCCTCCAAAGTTGCCGAGAAGCCCCAGTGGCCCCGAGCAAGAAAGATGCTCCTGCTGATGTAATTGCCATCTCTCCGACCAAGACTTCTTCCTTGGTTGATGCTGCTGACCGTCCTTTGAAGAGATTTAGGAAATCATCCTTAGTTAATCTTGCTGGAACTACATCTTCTCTACCCGCTGGTGGTAGTAGTGTCTCAAAAATCATTCTTCCGAGTTCTTCAACGAGCTCAGTTATACCCGAGGTTCTCGGGGTTGATGAAAAAATTCCTAGGGATACACTGACATCCCTAGCTGCTCGCCATCTTTCTTCAGTAAATTTCTCATACCTTTGGTCTTTCTTTCTTTTTCTTGAATTCTTGTATTTGTGTTGACTCTATTGTTTTTCTTATCTTTCAGCTGGTGAACTGCTTCAATACCATCGTGAAGAAAGATCAAGTTATTAAAGCTTCCACTTCCTCGTCCGATGTTGACGATGCTTTGTTGGGTTTAACCCAATCTGTGAAGGAATCTCGCCAACAGTACATCGAGGAGAAAACTGTTTGGGAGAAAAAGTTGGCTGTGGCTGAGGCTGATAAGATGAAGATGGCTGAAACCTCCAAGAATTTGGAGGAGAAAATTAAAGATTTGGAGGTTAAACATCAGGAATCTGATGATAAATTGAAGAAGGCAGAAGAATAATTATCTACTCTGCGAGATATTAAGGTTAAGAAAGAGGAATTGGAGGTGAAGCTCTCCTCGGAGAAGTCGAGGAGAAAAGTTGCAATCAAGAAACATTTCAGCGTTGGTTGGGAGAAAGGATGGGAGAGAGGGATAGCTGCAATGACGTCCCAAGTTCAATATGGGGAGTTGAAATACTTCCATGATGGTTGGGTAGCTGCTCTGCAAGAGCTAAAAGTCCAAGATGATTCTGAGTTATTCCAACGGCATCTCCCTAGTCCTCCTCCACCAATTGTGGAAGAAGAAGAAGATGAACCTGCCTCAGATGAGTCTTCTATGGCTATGGGCGATCAAGTTTCTGCCTCTCAACCCTCTGCCACCGAGGACGTTTCTTCTATGCCTCCTCCTCCCGAGAAGATTCCTACCGATCAAGCTGTAGTGACCACCGAGCAACCGAGCTCCTCGTCCCAGCCTCCCGAGAAAGTCTTGGGAGACAAGGAAAAGGTGTGAAGTTGTTCGGTAGCATTTCTGTATTTCCTTGTAATCGAACGATGTAACTTATTGATGATCTAATAAAATATATCTTTGCTTATCTCTGTTGTTGATAACTTGTTTTTGTTGATTGTTGTCTTTTTCTTGTCATTAGTTTGTTGCTAGAATGGAATTGATCTCTTCTCATGATACTGAGCTGATGCAGCAATGTCATCAATACTATAAGGCTGGTCATACAGATCTTAGTACATCGGAAATTGCTGATATCCTTGGTCATGGTGTTTCAGAGCAGGCTATTGAAGCTTATCAGTACTTGAAAGCTTTACTCGACCGAGCAGTGGCCAACAATGTCGCTTACTATGAGTTGATCGAAGAGCTTCATGGTTCCTTAGAGGATCTTCAAAATCAACACAACGAATCAATGGCTTCGTTACATAAAGATTATGAAAATAGATACCAGCAGCTCTCTTCAGAAACAGGCCATAAGAAGATCATTGCTGGGTATGACGTCAGGGAGAGGACCCTAAAAGGTGAAGTTGAAGCCTGTAGACAAATCGCCGAGATCCTGGAGCAAGAAAATAATAATTTGCAGAAGAAATTAGCTCAATATGAATCTGCCGCTTCATCTTCTACTGCATTAATACCAGTTACTAATGAAGGCTTCTCGTTCTTAGAGGTCGAAAATGCCAAACTGAGGCAAGAGCTGGAGGACTTAAGAAGATCTGCCATTTCTGGAACTGCTCGGGGACGAGGAAGAGGTTCTCGGGGGCGAGGAAGCATCAGCCAAAATGTTGAAGAGGCTCGCACTCAGTCTACTCTGGAAACTCAAGCATTCCAGTTGAAAGTAAAAGACCGTGCTCTGACTGAAATGTCCAATAAAAATCTGTCTCTGGAAGATCAGCTGGCATCAACGAAATCTGCCTTGCATAACAAAGATCTCTTTGCCAAAAGCCTTCATGAGCAATTGGATAGATTAACCTTCCAATTCCATAAACAGCCAAGAGAATTCTGGATGGCAGGATACAATGAAGCTCTCGTTCATCTGGATGCTCGCATTGAACATGCTAATAATGAAGGTTACAAGCAAGGATGGTTAAATGCATTGGGTGTATTAAAGTTGGAGCAAGGGCATTTTTTATGGGACTATCATGCTCCATCATTATTAGACCTGCCTGTACCACCTTTCAAATTGGATATGGCATGGATCCCAGCTCGTTCCATTCCTCGCAGTCTAATTTCAAAATATCTTGGTGATTATAGCCTTCACTCCCAAGATGAATTATCTCGTCCTGAGCATCTTTTGGATACACCTTCTGTTATGAACGTCAGAATGCTCAGAGATGTTAATTTCATCAATTCTCCCCTTTGCCTAGAAGACCCTCCTGCCGGCGAGGAACCTGTTTCTAAAGCACAGGGCAAAAAACCAATAGAATAGTAATATCCATGTAATAATTTAGTACCTTCTTGTAATTTGTAATTTATTCTAGATTAATGAAAAGATTTTCATTTTCTGTTTGCCAATTTTGTTAGTCTTGTGTTTATCAAGCACATTTATATTTGTACATATGTATCTATGTATCTGTTAAAAAGATAACAATATTATTGTTCAATAAGCAACTTAATAAAAAGTTACAAGTATTAGTAATGTTTCTCGATCACTTAATAATAAAGTAATGAGTAAAAATGTTCAAACTGTTTCCAACCAACCAAGGTGGGTGAATAATGTTTATCGACCAATTACAGCTGATGGGTTTTTATTCCCGACCAGCTATACTTGGTTTATTTATAAAATTGCGTCCGACCAACTAAGATCAATAATTTATCCTCGCCGACCAACTACAGTTATTGGGTTTTTATCCCCGACCAACTATACTTGGTGTATTTTTTAAACATTTTGTTCTTCAAAGAACTCATTAATAATATTACCTCCCGACCAACATAAGTTGTAATATGAGAGTATATTTTTATCTTACCAACCGTAGTTGATCATGCTGGTGTACACTTTCTGGCTCCTTAAAGCTTTTGGCTCCTTAGAGCATTTTTTGGCTCCTTAGAGCATGTCCTCCTAACCAAAGGAGGTTGGCTACTTATAGCACTTTTTGCTCCATAGAGCTGTCCTCCTAACCAAAGGAGGTTGGCTCCTTAGAGCACTTTTGCTCCGTAGAGCTATCCTCCTAACCAAAGGAGGTTGGCTCCTTAGAGCACTTTTGCTCCGTAGAGCTGCATTTTTTGGCTCCTTAGAGCATGTCCTCCTGACCAAAGGAGGTTGGCTACTTATAGCACTTTTGCTCCGTAGAGCTGTCCTCCTAACCAAATGAGGTTGGCTCCTTAGAGCACTTTTGTTGTGTAGTGTATTACACTAGTATTCCCCGAAAAACTTTCATCCAGAAAGAAAAATGGTGAAACATCTTCGTTTTATTCATAATGAAAGAAATGCTTTACATTTGACATCATTGATAATACTTGCGCAGGTGTTCAGCATTCCATGCATTTTTAAATTCCTCTCCTTCTAGAGTTGCTATTCTGTAAGTTCCTGGTCGAACAACTTCTGTAACTCGGTAAGGTCCATGCCAGTTTGCTTCCAGTTTATTCTGCTTCTGAATGACCTTCTTTAGCACATAATCCCCCTCTTTTAAATCACATTTCTTTACCCTTTTGTTGTAAAACAGAGCTGTTCGTTGTTGATAAGCAGCATTCCTAATGGCTGCCTCTTCTCTGACTTCCTCGAGCATATCCAAATCCATCCTTCTCATCAGATCACTGATCGGAGAATTGAAATTTAACACCCTATGTGTTGGTAGGCCCAACTCGGCAGGTATCACAGCCTCACTTCCAAATGCTAGCATATATGGTGATTCTCCTGTTGCTGCTCGGGGAGTTGTTCGGTAAGCCCACAAAACTGACTGTAGCTCATTAATCCAATTTGCTTTAGCCTCACTTAACCTCTTATTCAACCCATTTAGTAATGTTCTGTTCGTCACTTCAGTCTGCCCATTGCTTTGGGGATGGCCTGGTGCTGAATGAAACTTCAAGACGTTTGACTGATGACAATAGACATCAAATTCTTCATTATCAAATTGCGTTCCATGGTCTGTGATGAAAGCGTGGGGGAGACCATACCGACAAATGATATTCTTCCATATGAACTGATACACCTTCTCGTACGTCATATCAATTAGTGGTTCAGCTTCCACCCACTTAGTAAAATAGTCTACTGCCACGACGAGATACTTGAACCTTCCTCGGGTCGTCGGCAGTGGTCCAACCAGATCAAT
This sequence comes from Sambucus nigra, assembly GCA_949130495.1. NCBI lineage: Eukaryota > Viridiplantae > Streptophyta > Magnoliopsida > Dipsacales > Adoxaceae > Sambucus > Sambucus nigra. The sequence continues at coordinate 625,875,763 of OX422207.1, read as the reverse complement.
CCCCCACATGGAAAATGGCTAAGGTGATGTTATTGGTGTCAACAATGCATGTGGAGTTCTTCGGATGGAAGAAAAACGTTGGCACTTGTCACACTTCTTAGCATAGGCTATACAATCAGCTCTCATCGTCGGCCAGTAGTATCCCTGTGTCATCACCCTTTGCAGTAGAGTCCGACCAGCTACATGAGCTCCACAAGATCCCTCATGGATTTCTTCAATCAATTCTTTGACTTCTGATGGATGCACACATCTCTGCAAACCTGCCATAATTCCTCGTCTATACAAAACACCATTAGTTAACACATACCGAGCAACTTTATACTTCAATTTCTTGGCAGCTAGTTTGTCCTCCGGTAGTACTCCTTCTTCAATGTATGCTCTGATAGGATCCATCCAAGATGGTCCTAAATCAAGGGTAATAATCTTCACCGTCAGATCTTCTTCTATGCTCCGACTTTCTAGTACTTCAATTGGTATTGTTCTTCGCAGCTCGGTGCGCGTAGCTGACGCTAGTCGGGCCAATGCGTCTGCTCTAGCATTCTCCATTATCGGTATCCTCACCAATTGAATAGCATCAAATTCTTTCAATAACTCCATCACTTTTGCATGGTACTTCACCATTAACTCTCCCTTCACTGCATATATTCCCATCATTTGATTCACAATTAATTGAGAATCACTGAAAACAATTACTTGACGTGCCTCCATAACTTTCGCCAAATGAAAACCTGCTATCATAGCCTCATATTCAGCCTCATTATTGGAAGCTTTGAATTGGAATCTCAAGGCATACTCCATGTCAATATCATCTGGAGAATTTAAAACAATCCCTGCTCCACAACCAGCCGTGCAAGATGATCCATCTGCATATAATCTCCATGTATGTAACTCGTCTTCAAATTTCTTATCTGTTAGAGTTCCTCGGTGAAATATCATCTGTTTTCTTTCATCATCCCCGGGTATCCTTCGTTCCTCGTCGGTCATTTGTTCGCGCCCCTCTACCAACCGGAGTTGGTCGGGGTTTGAATATGATGATTTTTCTACATCCACAAGTCCTTTTACCAACCTTGGTTGGTTTGGATCTGTGTTTGTCGATCCTGTATCGTCCACAGGTAGGTCAGCAAGCATCTTTTGCTCCTCGGGGGTATCAGGGTATGTGAACTCTTCTATAAAATCTGCCACGGCTTGCCCTTTCAACGATGATCTGGGTTCATACACAATATCATATTCACCGAGCTCTATTGCCCAGTACATCAATCTTCCTGATTTTTCTGGCTTGTGAAGGGATTGTCTTAACGGCATGTCGGTATACACAATGATGGTATGGGCCTGGAAATATGGTCTCATTCTTCTACTTGCTTCAATTAATGCCAGTGCCAATTTTTCCAGCTTTGGGTATCTGATTTTCGCACCTCGGAAGGCCTTGCTTGTGTAATAAATTGGCTTCTGGACTCCATTCTCCAATCTGATCAACGCCGAGCTAACTGCATTTTCTGATACTGCCAAATACAAGTACAGCTTCTCTCCAGTTATTGGCCTAGACAACAATGGTGGGGCTCCCAAATACTTCTTCAGATCTTGAAAGGCTTTCTCACATTCATCAGTCCACTCAAAACTTTTTCGTAGTGTTTTGAAGAATGGGAGGCATTTATCAGTTGCTCGGGATACAAATCTGTTGAGTGCTGCAACTCGTCCGGTAAGACTTTGCACTTCTTTCTTCGTCGTCGGGGATCGCAGCCCTAAAAGAGCTTTGATCTTTTCTGGATTTGCCTCAATACCTCGTTGGTTGACGATGTATCCGAGGAACATTCCTTCTCGTACTCCAAAGGTATATTTCGTCGGGTTAAGCTTCATCTGGTATTTATCCAGTTGATCAAAAGTTTGACTCAAGTCAACCAAATGATCTGCAGCTCCCTTGCTTTTGGTGAGCATGTCGTCGACATAGACCTCCATATTACGGCTGATTTGTTCGGTGAATACCTTGTTCATCAACCGCTGATATGTTGCACCTGCATTTTTTAAACCAAAAGGCATAACATTATAACAATAAGTTCCCCTTGGGGTATTAAAAGAAGTACTTTCCCTGTCTTCAGGTTTCATTTTGATTTGGTTGTAGCCAGAATAAGCATCCATGAAGCTGAGTAGCTCGTGTCCCGAGGTAGCATCCACTAGTTGATCAATTCTGGGCAATGGAAAATGATCTTTTGGACATGCCTTGTTGAGATCAGTAAAATCAACACACATTCTCCATTTGTTGTTCTTCTTCTTTACCATCACCACATTCGCCAACCAATCTGGATATTTCACATCTTCAATGAATTGGGCTTTCTGGAGTTTCTCGACCTCCTCTTGTATGGCCTGGTTCTTCTCGGGACTAAACACTCTTCTTCTTTGCTTCACAGGCTTGATCTCCTTATTCACATTGAGTTCATGACATAAGAAGTTTGGATCTATTCTTGGCATGTCTTCATGACTCCAAGCAAAAGTATTCTTCCTGTTTCTCAAGAAAGTTATCAACTCCTGTTTTATTGAAAAATCCAACGACGATCCTATCTGAGTTATTCGTTCAGGATGCTCGTCGTCCAGGATAACAATTTCTATAGATTCCACAACCTGCCCTTTTACGAGTTGAGATTCATCCCTAGGGTCAAGAGTTTCAATTTCTGTGCCTTCCTCCACTTGGTAAGTAGTAGTCTTTTTCTGTGATTCTTCAAGTTCCTCTTGCTCGGCAGACGAATAATAGCATTCCCGAGCTACTTTTTGATCACCTTTCATAATTCCTACTCCAAAATTCGTTGGGAATTTCAAACATTGATGAACTGTAGATGGAACTGCTTCGAACTTCTTCAATCCAACTCTTCCCATGATGATGTTGTAGGCGGACTGCACATTCTTATCCATTACAAAAAAGCGTATTCTTTCTGTTCGACAAACAGGCCAAGTTCCAATGAGTATATCCAACTTGATCGTCCCAAGTGGAAAAACTTTCTCGCCAGCAAAACCCAGAAGGGGTCTTTGATAAGGTTCTAATTGAGATAATTTTAAATTCAAGCTATCAAAGCATGAATAATACATGATGTCTGCCGAACTACCATTGTCTACTAACACCCTTGAAATGACCACATCCTTCATCCTCATTTTGATCACCAGAGGATCATCATGAGGGTAGAGAACACCTGCCAGGTCGTTTTTTGAAAAACCAATCACTAGCTTCTCTTTGTTTACCTCCCTCGGACGATCATCCTCGGCCAGGTTTATTCGCTGAATGTATGAACAAGCTTGAGCCTCTCCGAGATAAGCTTTTCTTTCTGCAGTAAGGTCTCCTCCTCCTGCATCTCCTCCTGTAATAACATTACAATCAAATGACCCAAAACGTATGGAAAATACCTCTCGTTCGGGTTTCCTTGGCTTTTTGGGAAGATCGGGGTCATCATCTGGATCCTCTTCATGGTCCCTCCTCTTTTTCTCCTCTGCACGACGAGGAGATCTAGATCTCTCTCTAGTTCTATCATCATTCTTCCTCTCACTCCTGCGATCTACGTACTTTGATAATTTTCCTCTTCGGATGAGTGTTTCAATCTCGTTCTGAAGGGCTATACAATTTTTGGTCATATGGCCATGATCTTTGTGAAACTCGCAATATTTGGTCTTATTCCTCAGGTCGGGATCTGTCTTCAGTTTCTCTGGCCATTTAATTTCCTCGTTATTCCTGATTTCTTCCAAAACATGATTAATACCCACTTTCAATGGAGTATAATTATCATACTTCTTTAGGGCTTCCAACTTCATCCTGTTATTCTTGGAATATTTGTCACCACCATTACTTTTCTGATCTTTCTTCTTAGAATTGTCGACCTCCACTTTAACTTCTTTATCCATATTCTTCTTCGCAGCCATAACCTCCTCGGCATTCATGATTTTGTCCGCCTTTGCCATCAACTCCGACATATTTTTAGGTGGATCTTTGGCCAAAGTGTAATACAGCTTGTTAGGCAGCAAACCACTCATCAGAGCAGTGATTGTTGTCTTTTCTTCATAATCTATGACTTCCAACTTTTCGTTATTGAAACGAGTTATGTAATCTCTAGTACTTTCACCTGATTTTTGTCTAACACTTAGCAAGTGTGCTACTCGCTTTACCGGCTTTGCTCCAAAACAAAAATTGCCAATAAACAGCTCGGCTAACTGAACAAAAGTTGAAATCTTACCCCGAGGAAGATTATTGTACCATATCTATGCAGATCCGGTAAGAGTTCCCGAGAATGCTCTACACCTCATCTCGTCGGGGACAGCGTAGATATCTGCAGCAGCTTGGTATTGTTCTATATGAAGTACGGGATCTGTCTTTCCATCATACTTGGGAGTCACTACGGGTGCTTTAAATTTCGACGGTGTAGGGAAATCCACAATGGCTTGCACAAAAGGTGTTCCTTGAACAAAAGTTCTCTATAAGGGGTTTCTCGCCTTAGCCATTTCTCCCAGTCTATCCTCCAACCGTTGAATGGAACCTTTCCATGCTTCATTCCCTTCCTTGGGCCGCTTAGTCCGATCAACTGATTGCTCTGACGTAGCTTCCTGAGATTTATCTCGACGAGTGGTTGGTCGCGATTGCGCAGATCCTTCTCTCAAACCTGGTGGTGGTCGAAAACTTCTTGATGGAGCCCTAGGTGGACTCATGTTCCTCCTTGGTCCTAACCGACTGAAAGGAGACACTCTACTTAACCTTTCCAAAGCGCTAGTTCTCTCTGGAGAGAGAGTGATACGTTGATCTGTATCCGAAGCCCGTATCGATGAAGTTCGCCCAGGTTGATAAGAAGAATCATTAGACTCCTCATTGCGATATGACCCAGTATGTCTAGATTGCGATTGCCTATGATCACTCCTTTGCCCTGAATAGGTAGGTGCACCGCCCTGAAGAGTTTGAATGAGTTGCCTCATAGATTCTTGCATGGCGGTTTGTCCTTGAGCCAGATTCGTCATAATTCCAGTCAGATCTGGGGATGCAGATGGATTTGGATGATTTCCAGTATTTCCAACATTTCGATTACTGGATTCTGGATTATCTGCCATTGGTGACAAATGATTTTTATGAAAAACAATAATAACAGTCGTTTCCCACAGACGGCGCCAATATGTTGATGTAAAAAACTAGATCGCTCTAATTTTTCAATCACAGATAAATAAATAAGACAAAGATTTTTAAAGTGGTTCGGCTAGGAATAAAGCCTACGTCCACTGTTATGTTATTGCTGAGTGTTTGGGGAATTCTTGATTACAAATTCTCTCAAGAAATTCCGGTCCCCCTTGAATTGAGGATGATACAAGGTATTTATAGCCTTTAGGCTGTACATGAAAGGTCCAATACATTAAATGATATACATATGAAAGGGTAATACATTTAATGCAGCGTGTGCGTCAAGAATATAATGAATAGTTGAACAGTTGTCCGTCTGGTAATTAATGATACGGCCGAGATGCAGTTCGGACCGCCTTAGTTGCTTGTTGATCAAGAGTTCCTCGGAATACTTAGAGTATCTCGGGATGATAGAGTTCCTCGGAATGATAGAGTTCCTTGGTATGATAGAGTTCCTCGGTGTGATAGAGTTTCTCGGTGTATTCTCGTTGTTCGGAAAGAAGCACGGTTGGTCGGGAAATGATCTTCCTCGCTGCTATTGTGCCATGTAGATTGACACGTGTCTTCGTCTTATTCGTCCACATCAGCACATTAATTTTGGTATCAACAATAATATTATATGTATGCATAATAGATATCTAGTATCGACATTGTCAATGAGTAGTGTAACGGGGTGGTTCCTTGTTTGGATTTTGCTTTGCGAGACACCCCACGCACGAAATGTAGTGCAGTGTTGAGATTGGAGATAAGTTTTGTCAATAATAAATTGTATGCATGTTATTTATTAATTAAATCATTTTATTTAAACACAAATGTATATGGTTAACGTATTAAGAATTATAATTCAATAAATTATTAATCGAAATCCATTAAGCCTAGTATGGCATATATGCTTGAAAATAATCAAGTATGATTAGAAAGGGTTGGATTCTGGGGTATGCTAGGAAGCCGGGTATTGGGGGTATAGGCTATGCCGATGTTTAGTTAGGTTGTCCTTATAGGTGGGGTAATTTAACTAAAATTTCAGGACGCGAATAGGTGCGCGCCTTTAGAGGAGAGGTGAGTTGGGGTTTCACGAGAGTGTGATTCCACTTTAATTATGAAATAAGTTCATTGATATTTATTATGCACGGTTAACACACTTTCTAAATATTTTCACAACTCAGGCTTTGACCCGTTTACTTTTCTCTCCTGCATGTGTATATATATATTACTACAGGTGTCCTACTGCATGGAGGCCGGATGACCTTCTATCCAAAGTCTTGGGAGCCGTGACAGGTGCGGACTGTCGCTGGATGTTGACTGTAGTCGCTTTCTACTTCCTTAAAAATCTAGGTAGGATTCATGTTGTATATTGGGTTTGTACCCAAGGGATATTTATTTATAGTTGTTTATATTCTTTTCTATTTCGTTTATTGTATTGGTTGTGACCCGACAGCTTATTCGGGTTTATTTCCTTGTGGTATATTCAGTTGTAGTTATTTATTTCATTATATTCCTGCATTTTATTTATCTTAGTTCTTGTATGCATTTTTCATTCCTTTATTTGTAGTTTATAGTGTTGGCTTGTTGTCTGTTGCATATTTTAGTTAAATTTTAACATCTCGTTTATATGATATCAGGTAGTTAGTCTATATTATATTTGTAGTCTATATTATATTTGTACCAATAGTTGATGTTGAGACTGAGCCATCTGAAACTCCTGATTTAATTTAGTTTGGGGTTGTCCACTCGTTATTATTTTGAGCGGGGTGTTACACTGCCATTGGAACTGCGTTAGAAATATCGTTCGAACGAGACTTCGTTCAAATGAAAATCTCGTTCGAACGAGATTTCAGGCGAGAAATTTTTTTGGTAGTTTTTCCCATGTTTCCACTTACGTTTACCCACTAACTTTTGTCAGAAGTTATATGTGCGGGAACCAAGTTTGAAAAACCAACTTTTGACATTTTCAAAACAACTTTTAGAGAGAACATTATTGATAGAAAAATTCCTAAGTTCAAAAGTTCGTGTTTAAGTTTCTGTAGTTAAAGAACATTATTTGAAAAACATTTTCTTACACCCATTGTTTGTTAATTCCAAGTTTCCATACAAATATCTTGCTTGGAGTATTTGGCACCGGGTTTACTCTATTAAGTTGAAGAATTCATTTAGGTTTACTTTTACATCGCATAAAGAAGAAGATCGTTGGTTTTGCTGCGGCATTCTCACATGGTGAAAGACACCATGTGTGGTTGACGGTGGTTCCTAAAGTCCGATCGGTGAATTCAGAGATCGCGGTGGAGCTCCGTGGTTAGTCGCTAGGAAGAGGTGTAAAAAAGAAGGAGCATCGAGGCTTGGACGGAGTCAAGTCGAGTGTTGTAAGTCTTACTGTCTTGTATTTGTAAAACCGTACTTATTGGATTTGAGACTAGGGTCGTTCGAGATGTTTTCCCGTTGTGAGCTTTTCCTCGTACATCGTGGCGTGGTGATTTATTTGTTTATTTTATCTTTTGCAAAATTCACCTTAGATGCATGCTTAGGTAAAAAGAAAAAAGTTGGTTTATATCACTACTTACTTAATTTGGTGCTAAATTAATTTGGGTAATGTTTATATTAATTTAATTCAAGTCATCACTTAATTTGTTAAATTTGGTTTCGCCTAATTTGGTTATATTGAAAATATGTTTTAGGAAAATTTCTAGGACTTGGGCTGAGTTAATATGTTAAAGTGAAAAATTGATTTGTTAATTAATTTAATTTCACTTTGAACTTTGTTTAATTTTAATTTGTAAAAGAAATTAAAATTTGGTGTTTATGTACTTTTTTAATTGAACCATCTCGCTTCCGCATCTTTAAAAGGAAATTGAAAATTATCTTTTTGGATAAGATTTTAAAATTGGGGGCCCTATCGTTTTCAGGCTTTTAATTCTAACTTGTCAAAGTTTATGTAAATCACACAGGTGTAGAATGTTAACTCTTCAGATTTATAGAAACACACACTTGTAGAATGTTAAGCTCATAGAAAAATAAAGCTTGTTTTGAACCCACCCACCTCAACAAACTTTGTGAACTTGGATCTCTGTTCACAACCAAGCGATGAACCTAAAACCAAAAAAAAAATCAATTTCAAAGGAAAACAATATTAAGAGATATTTAAAAAAATTGTTAATTACCTCATATTCAACCTAAACTGTTCCTAAAGTCCGAACGATCCGAAGTAATCTGAACGACGCTGCTTCTTTTCAGGAACAATCTGAAGCGTTTCTAAAACTCTAACGATTCGTAAAGAGTGAACCCCAAAACAAAACAATCTCTGAAACTAAAATAAGACAAATTAGAATAAAATAAAGACCGAATATACACCATATTTTTTGGATCTATGATCGGAGCTGATATGATGGTGTCGTCCTTATAGCTAATATGATGGGATCTTCTCTGTGCAAGGGTAAATGACTGTAAAACCCAATGTTTGTAATAACAAACTTATATTAACAAAAAACACAACTCGAGAACTGATTTATGTGGTGATAATAATGTTTGGAACCATCTGATGTGGTCTAAATCAGATTGGTTGCTAATCAGACCACAAAGGCATTTTTACTGGCCTAGTTGGCTTCCGTCCCACACACTTGGTTAATTTATAGCCCCAAATCATTAAAATATTGAGAAATTTATTCTTCGAAGTGATCGAACAAAATTGATGTTACACATCATCATTGGGAAATTTGACCACAACAGATACAAAATAAGATACATCACCCAAAGACTGACATATGTTGTTATAAGATAGATCTGTTGAACACCTCTGGTATATCTATGTGTTGAACGGATAAACTAATTTTTCCTAGCAACAGTAAATCAGAAACAAAAATATAGTTAGACTTGTAAAATCATAATCTAAGAATGATGAGTGGGAGAATGGGTCTAAGTGAGGCGGTGGGTGGTGGTTCATCTCAGAGAGATAAACGAAGAGTATACCTAGGATTCGAGGTGTAAATATCCATCCAAATCTGGAAAATAGAAATCGATTATAACAAAAGAGAGGAAATATAGTTAGTCCTTGATAGCAAGGGATATAGAAATTGACCGAAGTTGTGAGGGAATAAGACGAGGGTTTGTTGTTAGAGTGTATGGTAGTGTTTGTGTGTTTACAAACATACCCATCAATTTGAATTTTTGAAGAAAAGGGCGAAACAAATTAGTGTGTGTTGAAAGAGGGGGAAGCTAAAATTGTCAAGGGTAAAATAGGAAGTGCGGGAAAAACTCATTAAGATGACATCATGTTTTGATCTTATGACATACATAAGTTTCCTACTTTATTGTATATATATATGATACGTTTTTGGTTTTAAGTCTTTATGTTACATTTAAACCATGTTTTTCATATCCGTCATTGGTATATCACAATGGCATGTCATATTGATCATAATAGTGTGTTTTGTTTCATTGGTATCATTTGTTCATTGTTTGTAATATTTGTGCTTGTGTTTTTAAGTTTTTTGTCATAGGGTTTCACTTCACATCATCGCAAGGTATTACTTGTTTCCCTTTATGTTCACATGTGCTACATTTAGGGGGTGAAGATATATATATTCTTCATTTTACCTTTGTCTCTTCCTGAATAAAAAAAGGGGTGAAGTATTACCAAAGGGGGATCCATACCCTATGGGGGAGATTTATAATAAAGAGGAACTTTTCTTTTCTTTTTTATGAAATTTATATTGTCACATTCCTTTTTCATTTGAAGGTTGTGTTAATTGTACGTGTTTATCACTGATGTAATAAAGTTTCACAAAAGCAAAGCTACTCCTGTTTTGTCAGACAAGCGCGTGTACCTTTCCTTTTTAAGTTGGGATTGAGTCTTAGTGTGATTAATAGATTAGTAGGTTTTTTATTTTTGAGTTTTTTTGGGGTATAGCCAATGGGGAATATTTGGAAGGGCTACTTTCGGATCGATTCAATCTGTACGTATATTGGGTTTATTCCGTTTGGAGAAAAATTGTTTGAGTCCTAGGTTAGGATTTAATTTATTTTTCCTTCAAGCCTATGATGTTGGATCGAAGATCGTAGCAGACAAGTTAAAGATACATCTAGTACATGTCGAGTTTCGTCTTCAACATTCGAGGGATCTTTATGAGGAACGAATGCATATTTATGTTTGATCCCTGTATACGTTTAGGTGTTAGTTTTATAAAATATTTTGAGGCATTTTTACTAAAAAAGTGTTTTAAAAGAAAAAAAACATATTTAAAGTCATTGAAATGAATCGGTATATCTTGTTCAAACAAGTTTGTACAAGTCGTTCGAACGTGGGTTTGTTTGTTTTTTTAAATGAGGATACTATTTTCTTTAGAATGACCATTAAATTAATTGTTTCTATTTGACAGAGATTATTCATTTGAATGGCATTTGATCCTCATCCAAGTTATTTTCACATTTTCGTTCAAACCAGCTTTGGTTCAATCGAACGAAATGTGGTAACTCAATTGAAAGACCCTAGTTTTTTAATTTGAATGAGTTTCCTTGATTTTTATGCCGCCTTATCTTTTATTTTTCGAAAAATTGTAGGGTTGGAAATTTTATTTTAAGAGATGTCTTTGCAAAAAAAAATTTCAAGAACATAGATTATGCCTCCTAAACCGTAGTTAACACCCATTATTTTGAGATCCATGTTTCACACACACACACACACACACACACACACACACATATATATATATATATATATATATATAATTCTCTTGTGCAGATTAGTCCGCATTTTAAGAATATGGACCGGACATGTGTCACCTAATGGTGCGCCTAGAAATTATCGCCTAAATTATACGCACACTCTCTCTCTTTTTGGGGTCACCACCAGGGGACACATGTCCAGTCCGCATTCTTAAAATGCGGACTAGTTCGCACGAGAGAAGGACTGTATATATATATATATATATATATATATATATTTGTTTGAGATATCTTATGTGCAGTGCGGGCGTTGTTTTATCTATATATTGGAAATTGTTCCGAGTGGTGAAGACCATGTTTGTGTTATGCGATGACTAGACAAGTCATGAGGCAAGTAAGATCGGTGAGAAGTATCATGTGTTTTGTTCGAAGTTGAAAGGAGTCCAACAATGAATGCACAAAAGGTGACAATGACAAAGGAATGTCAAGGATTAAGTGTGTCGAGTCCAAGATTATGTATAAATTGTTACTATGATAAGATCTATATCGTAGAGGACTTGAGTGGATGGGCCGATTAAGGTTTTTCTCATTGGGGGTTTCGTCGTACATCACCTAAATGCATGCTTAGTTCAGGATTAAAATTGTTAAGTTATTTAGAAAACACTGTGGTTTAATTAGTGCAAAGATAAAATCAAGAAATTAAAAATATGTGTTCATTTGATCATACGTAAAAACCTCAGGGTACTAGAGAGACTTTTATATGCCTTTGGCATGGTCAGGAGATTTAAGTAAATTAATCTTCTACCTTTTTTTACTCACATTGACTAGGTTTTCAGTTAGATAAGGATTCAAAGTTTCCTATCTCGTAATATATGTTTACCTAAGGAGGTTGAGTTTTAAGTTGGCCGATTGTGAAGAAATCATGGATTCCTAACTCCACCATGGTGTCCGAAGTTGTTGTCATTTCGGTAGGAACTAAAGAGGATATATATATCGGTTAATTCCTAAGTAACATGGGTGATATTCCTTAAAATGCAATTAGTTATTAAACTTTTAATGTTCATAAAGCTTTGATTGCAAGTTAGAGAGAACCCGTAACCCATAAAATGGTTCAACACATTAAGAATAGGTTTTACCTAGTTTAAGATATCCAATGGATTAAGTGATAAGGTTATAACTACGGTTGCGTAGAATAACACCCGATTTGTCCTTCTACCAATAAGAAGAAAATTGTCTTGTAGATGGGTTGGGAATGGGATTCATGGCTTTAGGACTAAGTTGGAGATTGTTGAGGGTTTATTATTAAAAGCATGTTTGATGCTTACATTTCAGTAGACACGTGTCAGTTCATTTTGAGATGAAGAATCATGGTAACGAGAATCATGGTTCGACGTGATCATGGGAGATTGGAATTCAAGTTCTAGTACAATTCAACAATTCATAACCTATAGGGAGTTAACACCCTATGGTAAAAGTTGTGGTGATATCCTATTGGTTTATCTCAAACCGAGGGAATAATTTTGATGGTTAGAGAACTTGTACGATAATTCAAAGACTATTGTGACTAGTATATTGAGGAATGTTTTCAACAAGGCCACACATGATATTCAAGTCTAAGGGGAGTCTTGACTAGACTTAGGCAATCTACACCATGGGTGAGGTTCTTAGTCTCAACAATTAGGAGGACTGGAATTCTTGGACGATTGTTGTTTTGATTGACATGGGTGAGGTTCAATTTTCGATTGAATTAAATAATCCTCGCATATTGGTCGATCGTTGTGTTAGTAGGTCTGAGATCATAATTTGGAGGAATCCAAGTCCATGAGCGATCTTGGATTGTGATACCCCTTTATAGACTTATATGTTTTGTTTCCACTAATATCAGTTCGTGGATTTTTTTTCATAATCATGGTGGAGGAAAAAATAAGATAATTCTGAGATATAAGGAATTTATTAAAGATTATTTAAAATCGATTAGCAGTTAATTGACTTAACTAATAAGTATAAAAAATTTAATGTGGGGAATCACATTGTGTACATGAATCAATTTTTCCAATGAGATCTCTTCATTTTAAGTGATTAGTGACAATTAAATTGGAGTGCATTCATGATTTAGTGAAGTTACTCATGATTAACTAAAGAAAGTAAATAATTACAGTAATTGTAATTGGGATTTATGAGTATTTATTTGGAAGCAAATTTAATTATTTGTCATGGTTCTCTAGTATAGTATAATACCCAAGTATTAGGACCGAAACTCTCTAGAAACCCAATTTGACTAAAGCCCATAGACAATACCTATTTATATTGGTGTAATCTAGGGTTTTTGGTGAATGGTCTGCTGTGGAGGGTAATATGGAGAGGAAAAATAGTATTCTTATTTTTGTGAATGGGTGAGGGGAGAAAAAATGATTTCTCACATATTTCACCATTCTGTCATCTTCAAAAGTGCCCACGCACAAGGATTACATTAGGTGAACCATATACTACAGCATTTGAGGCATTTCTATCATTCTAATAAGGTTTTTGGAGACCTTGAAGGGTAGCAAGATTTTAATTTTCTTCAACCTTTGTCTCTTCATATTTATCACTACATGATTCTTTATGGTATTGTATTATTTAAACTCTAGGTTTAATCATTAAGACTAATTATTAATTTCTTTTCAATGCATGATTAATCAAAAATCTTTTTGATGAAATTTTACCGCATTTTGAACATCAATCCCATGTTGTTTTCTGAATAAATGTATTGTGCCCCCATAAATGTTGGCCAAAACTAGCAGTTGATAGCATCTAGATAAACATACAATGACGCCATCATTAAGCTACCCCAATGGTAAGTGCCTATTACCATGAAATCCACAAAAAAGGGAGGAACCGTAAATCAACATCATCGTCTTTCTTCACTATCAATGTTCTCCCATACATAATCAAAATAAAAAGGTGTGCTGCCTGTCGTAGCTACCGACCATTAGACGACACATTTATCACCCTCCCGAACAAGATGTACTTCAATAAGGCCATGTTCATAGACTCTCCTGATCCAACTCTCGGTATTGGACCCATAGCCACCTGAATAATGCATTTGTTAGATACTTGACTAGTCCACCATAATCTATATACCCTCGTACAGTAATCTCATAATTTGGTACACGTCCATTAGCATCACCATCATCTCACCCACACTAAAGTGGAAGGTGTGGGTGGGGTGTAACCATCTCCCTCCTAAGGCATACAACTCGGTTTAAGATCATGATGTGTCATCTATAGCCCCCTACCAAATCACCAAAGGACAACACCTCCACTACGATATTCACCTCACTAGGGAAGTTTTCCTAAATGGACTTCACCCCTATTAATCCCCCAACAAGAATGTTCGTTGAAGATACCCTCGCCTGCAAGATGCACATACCAAATATGTCCAAAATGTTTATTAAACACCCAGAACAAATAAAGTCAAATAAAAAACAAAAATGACAAAATAATAATAAACACTCACATAACACGGTTATTCACCGTAGACGAACAATTATCTTGAGGCTACCACACCGTAATCCTCTCACCTGACACTGGTTTAGAACAATGGTATACATTCTCCGCTCCCACGAGAATCCCATCATAATGCACCCACTTAATGGCATCCTAGGTCATCAATAATCATAACATTTTAAATTTTTCTTCGAGACACTCAAAACAGCCTTTTTCTAGAGACATAAAAGAAGATTCAAGTTTGAGGTGTAAAATGAGGGTTGCCCTCATCCCCTTTACATAAGGGAAGGGCCTGATGTTCGACACCCTTCTATGCCTGCCTATTGATAGGTATCCCTTGAGAACCAATAAAAATGTTAAACTTTGTGCCACCTGCCGGTAGGCACACGCTAATACTTCCGGCAAGAACACTTTTTAAATATTGTTAGAAAAAATTCAAAAAATTCTAAATATGCTTTGAAAAATTTCAAAATTCCCAAAAACTCCTAGGAAATAAAAAAAAATCATAAAACCTTAAAATTCACAAAGACATGCAATTTTAAATAAAAATCATTAAAATTCTAAATTATAGAAACACTCAGAATCACCAAAAATCACAAAGTCCATTGAATAAATCTCATACTTTCTAGAACATTTCCACATCATCACATATCCTTTGCAAATCTATCACATTCTATTAGTCCTCTAATAATACCTAGGCCATCAAAATTTGGCTACGATGCCTGCAATGGTCACATAGACTCTTTAGGTCCTCATAATCATAGATAGGTCCTTAGAATCAGGTTGCGATCACCCTATTGGTCGCATGCACTCTTTAGGTCCTTATAATTAGGTTACGACCACCTTATTTATCGCATACCGTCTTTAGGACCTGAAAATCAGACCTAGGTCCTAAGATTCAGTACATGATCACCATATTGGTTACACACAATATCAACATTCTCATAAGCACACATAGACCCTCACAATTAGGTCATGTTTCTTGCATCGATCGCATACGCTCTTTAGGTCCACATAATCAGACCTAGGCACTCAAAATTAGGTGCGTTCTTTATATTAGTACCAAACCGACTTTAAGCCTTTCAAATTAGGCCTTGATCCTCGTATTGGTCGTACTCACTCTTTTAGTCCTTAAAATAAAACCTAGGCCCTCAGAATCAGACTGTGATCTCTGTATTGATCGCACACACTTCTTTGGTCCTCAGTATCAAACTTAGGACCTCAAAATTAGGACACAATCCCCGTATTGGTCGAACACACCATTTAGGTTGTCGCAATTAGACATAGGCCCTCAAAATTAGTCTCCAATCCCCGTATTGGTTACACACTTTTAGATCCTCATAATTATACATAGGTCTCATAATTAGGTTTCAATTCGTATTGGTCTAATACACTCTTTAGGTCCTCCAAATCAAACCTAGGCCCTCAAAATAAGGCTGTGATATCCTTATCATCATATACACTCGTTAGGTAATTATAATCATAAATAGACCCTCATAATCAGGATGTGATCCCCATGTTGGTCAAATACACATTTTAGGTTCTTGGAATTGACTTTATCCCTTAGAATTTGACTTGATGGACTACAGGACCATAAAATCAGGCTTCAACTCCTGCATACAACACCTATGTCCTCTGAATTAGACCTTCAATCCCCACTAGAGTCCCGACACATAAGAACTCAACACTCATATAGTTCATTTCGGTCTTTGCCTTTTGATTCCCATTTTCTTATCCTATGTTATCCCATTGAAGGGCTCTATAGAAACCGTTTTCTAACGCCCCACACTTCCCCAGAAGGTCCAAAAAAAGTCCTTCAAAGTCTTATACTCATGATCCTTTTACAAACCCTAACTAAGGAATAACCTCACACACATTGAGCCTCATTTGACTTTTGTCAACTCTAGAACACAAGAATATCTCGACATAATTCCATAGAGCTATAAATCCTCTTTCTAACGAACCTGAATGTGCATGTTTTAAAATAAACATGTACATGACATGTACCTTATAAACCTAAATTCAATAACACATAACCTTAGGTGTCATGACAATATCATCCACTAACAATATCTGTATCAACAATTTAATCCAACTCTTTAATCCCATGTAATTAATAATATAAACCATATCCACAACCATCATTATCTAGTGATTAAAATCACACCAATAACAAATATCACCCAACAAACCTTAGTCCTATCAACAAATCGGAATAATGGACTATTAATAAAAAAAAAAAACGTACTCAACAAATCTCGACATCCCAATCTCCACAATAAGATAACTAATACCTCTATAGTACTCAAAGACATTGGTTCACAAATATTTATATCCCTTACAAGAAATGTCAATGCCTTCTAACATATATTCTATAATAACATGTAATTAGCATCCAAGTTGCATCACCAACAATGTAGGGATACTATAATAATCCTCTCGACAAACATATATGATTCAATATATCAAATAATGTAATCTTTTATTCACAAAATTTAATATTTTCAATTACCATGCGGATTGTCTCATTTTTCGATGGTACAATTACAATTACAATTACTTAATGATTCATACTCATTTCCAGTGGGCCTCGCTATGTTTTTCACTGAATAAGATATCAGAGAAAAAGTATATACAAATAATATTTCAACTCTCAAGTCTGTATGGAATACAACTCAAAACAATGCCATTTAACATATAATTTTTTGCATTTCTACAACAACCACATTATTTAGTTCACATTAAAATTTTCTAAGCATTCTCGTAATAAGAGTGGTTTCTCCATTTTTAATATCAAATACCAACAATAGGAACTTAATTAGATTTATCTTTCTCTAATTAAACCTTGAATCACTTTTAAATATAAATAATCCTTTTTAGGCAATATCTAAATCATAAATCACTAAAGGGAAAATAGAGTATTCTTGCCTTTAACCATTTTTTAAACTCAGATTTAAGTTACTTGATCTCCTTAACCATCTGAGAAACTTTTCCTCTTGAACCACTCACAAATTCCAAGATTTAAGGTCTTCAAATGGAATTCTAATGGTTGTACTTCAATGTATTATAGGGTTTATGAGGTTAGTAATCAAAAGAAAATAGGATTGGGGGTTTATATTTGAGAGAGGGGTGTTAAAAATGAGGTAAACACATCCAAATTAAATATAAATATGGTCCAAAGAGCACGATTTTAAATCATTTTTAATATCTAATGTCATAAATCCCAAAGGCAAACACAGTAGGGCAGCATCATCCACAACCTCTTCAAGCACATATAATTAACAATATGAACCATATATACAACCATCATTATCTACTCATCAAAATGTGGCAAACAATATATATCACCCAACAAACCTTAGTCACGTCAACAACTTAGAATAACGATAAACAAATCGCGATATCATAGTCTCCATAATAATATAACGAATACCTCTATGATACTCAAAGACATAAGTTCACCAATAATTATATCCCTTACAAGAAAATTCAATAACTTGCAACAGATATAGACAAGCATACAATAGTGTGTTATTATACCCTAAACAGACTCATTTTAATTGTTAGTTCTCGTTAATATTAGCCCTATGTGTGTAATTGTTTATCGTCTTGGTCAATATGCAATTGAGGATTCAAAATGCTTAATTAACGGAATAACAGAAAAAATACAGTCAAAATTATCAATGCATATTTTTCGAATGACTTCAGACACCAAATACCCATTAAACCCCATCTCAAACCATATTCCTAGACCTCACTATTTTTAACATCATGTGTGTTTGTGTCCATGTCTATCATTTTTATAAATTTATTATATATATATATATATATATTGTGACACCCCGCTTATTAAAATAACGGGTGATGAGCCCTTTACTAAAACAAAATTGGAATCTCATTGGAACATTGTTAGCACATTGTCAAATTCAATTAACTATTAACCAAGTATTATTAAATTAGGTTGAGTGTCAATTTTAATCTTGTTTAACATAACACAAAAATAAAATAATCAACCACAATTTTCTAAATAACTTGAATTACAATCCACAATCACATATATATATCAAAATTATAAATTTAGTACATGGTAAACTGTTCCGATTAAATCATCAAAATAAATATCCATACAATAATACTCATAATGAAATAAACATAAACGAGAATAAAATGACTATCTGAGGCAACCTACCTAAATAGGAAAAGAGAGAGTCCTAAACTAGAATATAAAAATATAAGTATCTACCCAAAACTTTGTAATATCTACAGTTGTCGCAGGTCTGGTACCTGGGAATGATCACGCACGGTGTCCCTGTGTGAGTAGCAATACCTGGTCACCCACATCCAACTCTACATGTCTCATGTTTACATCTATGTAGCCTTTCATTCTATCTTGAGATATCCGTATAAGACCTCGAATTAGCTCCATCTTAGGGAGAGTGCCTTGGATCATTTCAGGTACAAGGATCTTGTTATACCCCACCTCTAACCAGCAAACGGGAGAACGACAAGGTCTTCCATTTAAAGCCTCATAGGGCGCCATCCCGATATTATACTGGTAGGAATTATTTAACGTAAATGCTACCACTGGAAGGTAATTCTCCCAATTTCCTTAAAAATCATGGATACACATTATGAGTATGTCTTTCAACATTTGATTAACACGTTCAGTCATCCCATCCATCTGTAGATGATAGGTTGTACACAGCCGAACTTCAGTTCCCAAAGCCTCCCGAAAACTCTATAAAAAAAGTGACACAAATATTTTATCCTCGTCGAACATAATATTAATCGGTACCCCGTATAACCTTATAATCTAGACTATGAAAAGTTAGTTGTACTGTTCCATCGTATAATCCATCGGAATCAACAAAAAGTGAGCCACCTTGGTTAACCGATCCACTGACACCCATAGAGAATTGTGACCCCTCTGTGTAATTGTTAGCCTTGTAATAAAATACATCAATATTCTTTGTCGTTTCCACACCGGGATTTCCAATGGATGAAACATTTCGAATGGCCTCTAGTGATCTATCTTTACTAGCTGGCATGTGTCACACTGCGAGACAAACTCTGAAATATCCCGCTTCAAGCCTATCCACCCTGATGTACCATAAATCTTAATCCATGTGAATCTATCATAACGGTAGGTTACATGTCTCGATCATCTGGGACCAGGAGTCTCCCACTGAAGCATAAACCTCCCTCAGAACTGATTGAGTGGGATTCTGTCCCCTTTTTGTAAAGTTATTTTACCTTATAATGGAAAAATTAGTCTCCTTCCTATCCATTCACAACCCGTAACACAATCTCAGGTGCGACCATCAACACTTTCATACAAGCCCTAGCAACTGAATCATCCTCACAAAGTTGACCCTACTTAGCCATCCACATTGTCGCCAACTCTAATTAGGTCTTTGGCTCAACGTATCTGCCACAATGTTAGCCTTACCTGGGTGATATTAAATGTATAACTAATAGTCTTTCACAATTTCTAACCACCTACTTTGTCGCATAGTAGGATATATTTGGCAGGAGAAATACCGTAATGATTTATGATCCATGAAGAGACTAAATTTCTCCCCCAGGAAGTAATGCCTCCAAATCCTTAAGGAAAAACCAATTGCATCCAACTCTATGTCATGAGTGGAATTGTTCTTCACATGGGCCTTGAGCTTGCGAGAAGTGTATGCTATATCCCCACCCTCCTACTACAAAACACTCCTAAGACCATGCAAGGATGCATCTGTATATATTAGATACTCTACTACTCCTTTAGCCAGCGCAAGTACAAATACTGAAGTCATCTTATGTTTCAACTCATCAAAAGCGAACTTACAATGGTTATTCCACAACCTCAAGAAAATCCCTTGATGAACTGGAGAAAATATCCTACAACCTCAAGAAATTATTAACTTTTATCAGTG
The DNA here is from genome assembly GCA_949130495.1 of Sambucus nigra. NCBI lineage: Eukaryota > Viridiplantae > Streptophyta > Magnoliopsida > Dipsacales > Adoxaceae > Sambucus > Sambucus nigra. Next base: position 625,855,561 of record OX422207.1, on the reverse strand, counting down.
CTATGAGTTGTCCCTACTTTCTCACTGATAGTACCTTACTTGGGTCCACAGCGATTCCTTTATCTGTCACCTCGTGACCCAAAAACTTCACTTCACGTAACTAGAAACTACACTTCTCAAACTTGGCATAAAGCTAATGGTCCCTCAATGTCTGAAGAACCAAACACAAGTGTTCGACATGCTCACTTTCAGTTCAAGAATACGCCAGAATGTTGTTAACGAACATGATCACAAAGTGGTGAAGGAAATAACCAAACACCCGATTCATGAGATCCATAAATACTACTGGAGCATTAGTCAACCCAAAACACTACACCAAATCCTGTGAATGGTCATGCCCCGTGGGTCACGGCCAAGTCCGCGACCACACTAAATTATCGATGCTCTAGAAGTGGTCATGGACAAGGTCCATGACAACATTGGTCGCGGAGTTGGGACGTAACCAGGTCGTGACCATCTTAGTGCCAAACTCGCGCCAAAATTCCCTCCAAGCTTGGTTGAGGATTGGCCACGGACTTGGGTCGTGAGTATAGGCATGCCGAATAATAAAACACACACATTGGGGGTCACGGCTGAGGGTCGTGACCATTTCTTAGCGTGGGTCACGGCTATGGGTCGTGACCATATGCAGTTTGATGGGTCTTTTGGTTTCGTTGGTGTTTCTTCTGGTGGGTCACGGCTGAGAGCCGTGAACAGATTCAATCTTAAGAAAATAAAATGCTGCATTGGTTTTCTTATTCAGTAGCCTTCATTTCTTTCATTTCTGCCCAATGAAATAGCCGAGCTATAAAAAACCCTTATCGATGGAACTGTGGCTTTTTCGACAAACCAAAGGTCAAGACCGATGATAGTAAGTTGGTTAATTGGCAAGCGGGGTTCAACTAACGACGGCGATGGTGGACTGTAGGGTTTCTTTTGATTTCGATTATTTTAAACGGTCTCAGAAATAGAAAAAAGACTATAGGGTTCTTTCACCCATACACTAATGACGACGGTGGAGGAGAGAGAGTTCTTTGGTGTGAAGTGAAAGCCATATAAGAAGAAAGTCTGACTTGGTGCCATACAGGAAGAGTTCTTAAATAATAGGATCTCGATTGCGTTATGTACACGGGTGATGGCTCGAGCACTCGATCTCTTTGCGATAAATTTACCCTCCTCAGGTACCCCCATCTCTCTAAATAAGCACGTATCAATTTCTTTTGTTTTTTTAATTTAATAGTTATATATACTGGTAATATTACAATTTAATACTATAATTTTAAAATAGGACATTCTCACACTTTAATATTAGGAGGGATCCTGCTAAAAAAAGAATCTTTTTCAGTTTTTTAACTTTAAGTTGCAATTGATTATATATGTATAAAGTGAAGATGCAACCTCAAGTATGATAGCCTAAAGGTCAAGTGGAGGATCCAAAATTTTTGGTAGGTGGCCAAAATTTTGAGTGTTGTTGGGTTAATTCGAGTTTTATACAAATTATACCTTTTGGTTTTATGATTTATTACAATTAGTGCCCAAGTGTTTGAGTAAATACCTCAAAGTTTGAAGGTCTTCAAAATTTCTCACTTACATATTTCTTATCATTGAAGCATTGTGCCTATTCGCAAAGATGAGTGATGTTTTGTATTTTTGTAGAGTCAAATTTCACTAATTCATTTTGAAAGTGGGCATATATACGTATATATCCAATTTTCTGCATTTTTTTTAATTCATGTCCTGTAATATCAAATGCGTATTTGCTCGGTTTAGATTTATTAAAGTGGGATACTGACTAGCCACTCTCGCTTTGCTGATATGACTTGGGTTTAATCGGGTATTGTTCGAGACTTATTTATTCGTGAAGGTAAATAAAAAGTATAGCTATAAGTTTTTTAAAGCAAGTAAATGAGTTTTGTTTTTATTTTTTATGTACTATATGAGTATTTGTGCTTTCGGAAGTTATATATTCTCATCTTTTATATCTGATTTTGTCCCACTTTGTAGGTTATCAATTTGACTATGTATTTCATTGGACTATATTGAAGTATCCTCAGATTGGTGTCAGTTCTAGAGGACGAGTTGGTGTTTGTATAATTTTCTTTCATGTTTTTTTCTTCTTCCAAGAATGTTACTTATTTAATGCTTTTGTTTCAAAAATCCCAATGGAAATGCATGTTTAAATGCAAGACCATCAGCGAAAAGGACCTTAGGTACTCTCTCTAAGCATATTTAGATTCATCCGCGAAATGTCATTTATTTATATAATTATTCTTCTAATTATTCGATTTAGTGTTGTGAGTGTAATTTGAATTTTGCGGAATGGCTATGTTCCTAATTCAACCAAGATTGTAGTTTTACTGGAATGGCTTTTTTGGATTCCGTTAGATTTTTTTAATAAAGCTAACTATGCTTCTGGGGAATATATTGTATATTTTGTTGGGACTCATTTTAGTATTAGTGTTCTATAGCTCCAATTTATATTTCTAAAGAATCTTGTGTTAAGAATGCTAGATGGACAGTAAAAAAACATTCCCAAGTATGCTCCAGTACAGTTCTACATTGGCAATATGTTGTTTCGGATCAAGGAGAAGAACATTCCCTATTGCTATTGTTGCAGGTTAGCTCTTCTATGCTTTACTTTAACAAAAGTAGTTATAGAATTTATATACATTATCTATTAAATCTTTTAGATGATAGAAGGAGTACGGGATAATTATTGGTTTGTTTGGTTTGGCTGTTGGATAATTATTGGTTGTTGCTTGTTGTTGGATAGTATGTTAGAAGGAGTATGGGATAATTAGAAGGAGTACGGGATAATTATTAGATAATATGTTGAAATTATTTTAGACTCCCAGTTTGAGAATACGACAATAATTTGAAATTTTGTAGACTTAAGCTTAAAAGCATGGTGTTAGAGGGGAGAAACCCGAAACATCACCCAAACGGTCCCGTTAGAGGCATCAACACCTTGTACGAAACCAATGTAACCCACAGGACTCCCATTTTGAGAATACGAGGATAATTATTTATATATGAGAACTTAGGTTTAAAAACATGGCGTTAGAGGGCGAAAACTCGAAACAACCCCCGAACAGCCCTGTGAGAGGCACCGACACCTCTCACAGGACTAATGTAACTCGTAGGAACTGATCGTGTGAACACGGGACTCCCAGTTTGAGAATATGAGGATAATTTGTAAATATTACAATTTAGGCTTAAAAACATGGCATTAGTGGTGAAAACCCAAAACAGCCATCGAACGGTCCCGTGAGTGGCACCAACACATTGCACGGGACCAGGGTAACTCGTAGGAACTGAATGCGTGATCACGGGGCCCCCAGTTTGAGAATACGATAATAATTTTCATATTTTGAGACTTAGTCTTAAAAACATGACATCAGTGGGTGAAAAGTCGAAATAACCCCCGAACAGCCCCACTAACACCTCGTATGGGATCAATGTAACTCGTACGACTGACCGCGTGATCACGGGACCCTCAGTTTGAGAATACGATCATAATTTGCATATTTTTAGACTTAGGCTTAAGGTCATGGCGTTAGTGGATGAAAATCCGAAACATCCCCCGAACGACCCCGTGAGTAGCACCAACATCTCACACGGGACCAATACAACTGGCACGAACTGACCACGCAATCATGGGACCCTCGGTTTGCGAATACAATGGTAATTTGAATATTTCTAGACTTACGCTTAAAAACATGGCGTTAGTGGGTGAAAACTCAAAACATCCCCCGAACGGCCCCGTGGGTGGTACCAACACCACCCACGGGACCAATGTAACTCGTAGGAACTGACCACGTAGCCACGGACTGCCGATTTGAGAATACGACTATAATTTGCATATTTCTATACTTAGGCTTAAAAACATAACGTTAGTGGATGAAAGGTCGAAATAGCCCCTGAATGGCCCATGAGTGGAACCAACACCTTGCACGGGACCAATATAACTCATAGAAACTCACCGCATGACCACGGGATCCCCAGTTTCACAATATAATGATAATTTGTATATTTCTTGACTTAGGCTTAAAAATATGACGTTAGTGAGTAAAAACCGAAAATAGCCCCCGGACGGCCCCGTGGGAGGCACCAACACCTCCCACGGACCAATGTAACTCGTAGAAACTAACCGCGCGATCATGAGACTCCCAGTTTGAGAATACGATAATAATTAAAAAATATCAGGACTTAGGCTTAAAAACATAGCGTTAGAGGGTGAAAACCTAAAACAGCCCCCGAACGGCCCCGTGGGAGGCACCAACACCTCCAACGGGACCAATGTAACTCGCAGGCACTGATCGCGCAGCCACAGGACTCCCCATTTAAGAATATGATGATAATTTCATATTTCTCAACTTAGGCTTAAAAACATGGCGTTAGTGGATGAAAATCCAAAACATCCCCCGAACGGCCCCATGGGTGGCACCAACACCTCCCACGGGACCAATGTAACTCATAGGAACTGACCACATAGCCAGGGACTCTCGGTTTGAGAATACAATGATAAGACCTAGGCTTAAAAACATTGCGTTAGTGGGTGAAAAGTCGAACAGCCCTCGAACGGCCCCGTGAGTGGCACCAACACCTCGCACGAGACAAATGTAACTCATAGGAACTAACTCTGCGATCACGGGATCCCCAATTTGAGAATACGAAGGTAATTTTAATATTTCTAGACATAGGCTTAAAAACATGACGTTAGAGGGTGAAAACCCGAAATAACCCCCAAACGGCCCCGTGGGTGGCACCAACACCTCCCACATAACCAATGTAACTCGTAGGAGCAGACCGTGCTGCCACGGGACTCTCGGTTTCAGAATACGTCCATAATTTGTATATTTCTAGACTTAGGTTTAAAAACATGGCATTAGTGGATGAAAACCCAAAACAACCCCCGAACGGCCCCGTGGGTGGTATCAACACCTCCCACGGGACCAATGTAACTCATAGGAGCTAACCACATAGCGACAAGACTCTTGGTTTGAGAATATGAAAATAATTTGAATATTTCTAAACATAGGAAAAATATTGAGTTAGTGGGGAAAAACTCGAAACAACCCCCGAATGTCCCGTGGGTGGTACCAACACCTCCCACAAGACCAATGTAACTCATAGGAACTGACCACGTGGTTGCGGGACTCCCGATTTGAGAATACGATGGTCATTTGCATAATTCTAGACTTAGGCTTAAAAACATGGTGTTTGTGCGTGAAACCCCGAAACAGCTCCCGAATGGCCCCGTGGGTGGCACCAACACCTCCCACGGGACCAATGTAAGTCGTAGGAACTGACTGCGCAGCTGCGGGACTCCCGATTTGAGAATTCGACGATAATTTTCATATTTTTAGACTTGGGCTTAAAAGTATGGTTTTGAAGGTTGAAAGCCCAAAACATCTCCCGAACGGCCCGTGGGTGGCACCAACACCTCCCATGGAACCAATGCAACTCGTAGGAACTGATCGCGCAGCGGGGGAACTCCCAATTTGAGAATACGATGATAATGACCATATTTATAGACTTAGGCTTAAAAACATGGTGTTAGTAGGTGAAAACTTGACACAGCCCCTGAACGGCTCCGTGGGTGGCACCAACACCTCCCATGGGATGAATGTGACTCGTAGGAACTAACCGCACAGCCGGTGGACTATCGGTTTGAGAATACAACATTAATTTGAATATTTTTAGACATAGTCTTAAAGACATGGCGTTGGAGGGTGAAAACCCAAAACAGCCCCCGAATGGCCCCGTGGGTGGCACCAACACCTCCCACGGGACCAATGTGACTCGTAGGAACTGATCGCGCAGTCCCGAGACTATCGGTTTGAGGATATGATGGTAATTTAAATATTTATAGACTTGGGCTTAAAAACATGGCGTTAGTTGGTGAAAACCCGAAACAACCCCCGTACGGCCCTGTGGGTGGCACCAACACCTCCCACATGACCAACGTGACTCATAGGAACTGACCACGCATCCCCGGGTCTCCCAATTTTACAATACAATGGTAATTTGAATATTTTCTCGACTTTGCCAAAACATGGCGCTAGTGGGCGAAAATCCGAAACAACCCCCGAATGACCCCGTGCGTGGCACCAACACCTCCCACGGGACCAATGTAACTCGGGAACTGACCACGCACTCGCAGGACTAACGGTTTGAGAATACGATGATAATTTTTATATTTATAGACTTAGGGTTAAAAACATAGCGTTAGTTGGGAAAAACCCGAAACAACCTCCGAACGGCCCCGTGGGTGGCACGAACACCTCCCACGGGATCAATGTGACTCGTAGGAACTGTCCGCGCAGCCCCGAAACTACTAGTTTGAAAATACAACGGTAATTTGAATATTTCTAGACTTAGGAATAAAAACATGGTGTTAGAGGGTGAAAACCCAAAATAGCCCCCAAATGGCTCCGTTGGTGGCACCAACATCACCCACGGGACCATTGTCACTATTAGGAACTGTCTGCACAACCCCGAAACTCCCATTTTGAGAATATGATGGTAATTTGAATATTTCGATACCTAGGCTTAAAAACAAGGTGTTAGTGGGTGAAAACCCAAAATAACCCCCATACGGCCCCGTGGATGGCACCAACACCTCCTACGGGACCAATGTGACTCGTAGGAACTGACCGCGCAGCCCCAGGACTTTCGGTTTGAGGATATGACGATAATTTTCATATTTCTAAACTCAGGCTTAAAAACGTGACATTAGTGGGTGAAAACTCGAACAAGCCCCCGTACGGCCCCGTGGGTGGCACCAACACCTACCACAGGACCAATGTGACTCGTAGGAACTGACCGCGTAGCCCCGGACAAAACAACGGTAATTTGAATATTTTCTAGACTTTGGCAAAACATGGCATTAGTGGGGTAATATCTGAAACAACCCCCGAACGGCCTCGTGTGGATGGCATCAACACCTCCCACGGGACCACTGTAACTCATAGGAACTGACCACGCAAACGCGGGACTCCTGATTCGAGAATATGATAATAATTTGTATATTCCTAGACTTAGAGTTAAAAACATAGCATCAGATGGTGAAAACCTGAAACATCTCCGAATAGCCCCGTGGCTAGCACCAACACCTCCCACGGGACCAATGTCACTCGTAGGAACTTACCGTGCAGTCGTGGGACTCCTGATTTGAGAATACGATGATAATTTGCATATTTCTAAACTTATGCTTACAAACACGGCCCCGTGGGTGGCACCAACACCTCCCACAACATCAATGTGACTCGTAGAAACTGTCTGCGCAGCTCCGGAACTCCCAGTTTGAGAATACCACGATAATTTGAATATTCCTAGACTTAGGCTTAAAAACATGATGTTAGTGGGTGAAAACCGGAAACAGCCCCCGTATGGCCCCGTGGGTGGCACTAACACCTCCTACGGGACCAATGTGACTCGTAGGAACTAATCGTGCAGCCTCGGAACTCCCAGTTCGAGAATACAATGGTTATTTTAATATTTCTAGACTTAGGCTTAAAAACATGGTGTTAGTGGGTGAAAACCCAAAACAGCCCCCTTACGGCCCCGTGGGTGGCACCCACACCTCCCACGGGACCAATGTGACTCATAGGAGCTAACCCCGCAGCCCCGGGACTCCCGGTTTGATAAAACGACGATAATTTGAATATTTATAGACTTTGGCAAAACATGGCGTTAGTGCGGGAAAACCTGAAACCACCACCAAACGGCCCTGTGGATGGCACCAACACCTCCCACGGAACCAATGTAACTCGTAGGAACTGACCACGCAGTCGCGGGACTCCCGATTTGAGAATACAATGATAATTTTCATATTTCTAGACTTAGGCTTAAACATATGGCGTTATAGGGTGAAAACCCGAAATAGCCACCGAACGGCTCCGTGGGTGTCACCAACAACTCCCACTGGACCAATGTTACTAGTAGGAACAGATCGCGCAATCGCGATACTCCCGGTTTGAGAATACTGCGGTAATTTGCATATTTATAGACTTAAGAAAAACATGGCGTTAGTGGGGAAAAACTCGAAACAACTCTAGAACGGCCCCGTGGGTAGCACCAACCCCTCCCAGGGGACCAATGTGACTCGTAGGAACTGTTCGCGCAGCCCCAGAACTCCTAGTTTGAGAATACGATGATAATTTTAATATTTCTAGACTTAGGCATAAAAACATGGCGTTAGAGGGTTTAAAAACAAAAACAACCTCCGAACGGCCCCGTGGGTGGCACCAGCACCTCCCATAGGACCAATGTAACTCGTAGGAACTAAGAGCGCAGTCGCGACACTCCCAGTTTGAGAATACAATGGTAATTTGAATATTTCTAGACTTAAGCAAAACATGGAATTAGGGGGTAAAAACTCGAAACAACCCCCGAACGTCGCGGTGGGTGGCACCAACATCTCCCATGTAGGAACTGACCTCGCAGCCGCGGGTCTCTCGGTTTGAGTATATGATGATAATTTCCATATTTCTAGATTTAGGCTTAAAAACATGGTGTTAGAGGGTGAAAACTCGAAACATCCCCCGAACGGCCCCGTGGGTGTCACCAACACCTCCCACGGGACAAATGTAACTCGCAGGAACTGGTCGCGCCGCCGCGGGACTCCCATTTTGATAATACGATGGTAATTTTCATATTTATAGACTTAGTCACAAAAACATGGCGTTAGAGGATGAAAACCCAAAACAATCCCTGAACGGCCCCATAGGTGGCACCAACACCTCCAACGGGACAAATATAACTCGTAGGAACTGACCGCGCAGACGCGACACTCCCGGTTTGAGAATACGATGATAATTTACATATTTCTAAACTTAGGCATAAAAACATGGCATTAGAGGGTGAAAACTCGAAACAACCCCCGAACGGCCCTGTGGGTCACACTAACACCTCCCGTGGGACCAATGTAACTTGTAGGAACTGACCACGCAATCGCGGGACTCCCGGTTTGAGAATACGACGGTAATTTGCATATTTCTAGACTTAAGCAAAACTTGGCGTTAGTGGGGAAAAACCATAAACAACCCCCGAACGGCCCCGTGGCTAGCACCAACACCTCCCCCGGGACCAATGTGACTCGTAGGAACTGTTCGCGCAACCCCAAAACTACTAGTTTGAGAATATGATGGTAATTTGAATATTTCAAGACTTAGGCGTAAAAACATGGCGTTAGAGGGTGAAAACCCAAAACATCCCCCGATCGTCCCCGTGGGTGGCACCAACACCTCCAACGGGATCAATGTAACTCGTAGGAACTGATCGCGCAGTCGCAACACTCCCGGTTAGAGAATACGACAGTAATTTGCATATTTAAAGACTTAAGAAAAACATGGCGTTAGAGGGTGAAAACTCGAAACAACCCCTAAACGGCCCCGTGGGTGGCACCAACATCACCCACGGGACCAATATAATTCGTAGGAAGTGAACCGCAGCCGCGGGTCTCCCGGTTTGAGAATAAGACAATAATTTCCATATTTCTAGACTTAGGCAGAAAAACATGGTGTTAGAGGATGAAAACTCGAAACAACCGAACGGCCCTATAAGTGGCACCAACACCTCCCGCGGGACCAATGTGACTCGTATGAACGGGCCGCGCAACCGTGGGACTCCCGATTTAAGAATACGATGGTAATTTGCATATTTGTAGACTTAACCAAAACATGGCGTTAGTTAGGAAAAACCCGAAACAACCCCCGAACGGCCCCGTGGGTGGCACCAACACCTCCCACGGGACCAATGCGACTCGTAGGAACTGTCCACGCAACCACGGAACTACTAGTTTGAGAATACAACGGTAATTTGAATATTTTTAGACTTAGGCATAAAAACATGGCGTTAGAGGGTGAAAACCCAAAATAGCCCCTGATCATCCCCGTGGGTGGCACCAACACCTCCAACGGGACCAATGTAACTCGTAGGAACTGACCGCGCAGTTGCAACACTCCCGGTTAGAGAATACGACAGTAATTTGCATATTTAAAGACTTAAGCAAAGCATGGAATTAGAGGGTGAAAACTCGAAACAACCCCCGAACGGCCCCATGGGTGGCACTAACATCTCCCACTGGATCAATATAACTCGTAGGAAGTGAAACGCAGCCGCGGGTCTCCTGATTTGAGAATAAGATGATAAGTTCCATATTTCTAGACTTAGGCAGAAAAACACGGCATTAGAGGGTTAAAACTCGAAACAGCCCCCGAACGGCCCTATGGGTGGCACCAACACCTCCCGCGGGACCAATGTAACTCGAAGGAACTGGCCACGCAAATGCGGGACTCTCGATTTGAGAATATGATGATAATTTGTATATTTTTTCGACTTAGAGTTAAAAACATAGCGTTAGACGGTGAAAAACCGAAACATCTCCGAATACCCCGTGGCTGGCACCAAAACCTCCCACGGGACCAATGTGACTCGTAGGAACTTACCGCGCAGTCGTGGGACTCCCGATTTGAGAATACGATGATAATTTGCATATTTCTAAACTTATGCTTACAAACATTGCCCCGTGGGTGGCACCAACACCTCCCACGAGACCAATGTGACTCGTAGGAACTGTTCGCACAGCCCCGGAACTCCTAGTTCGAGAATACCACGATAATTTGAATATTTCTATACTTAGGCTTAAAAACATGATGTTATTGGGTGAAAACCTGAAACAACCCCCGTACGACCCCATGGGTGTCACCAACACCTCCTATGGGACCAATGTGACTGGTAGGAACTGACCGCGCAGCCTCGGGACTCTCGGTTCGAGAATACGATGGTTATTTTAATATTTCTAGACTTAGGCTTAAAAACATGGCGTTAGTGGGTGAAAACCCGAAACATCCCCCTTACGGCCCCATGGGTGGCACCCACACCTCCCACGGGACAAATGTGACAGGTAGGAGCTGACCGCGCAGCCCCGGGACTCCCGGTTTGATAATACGATGATAATTTGAATATTTATAAACTTTGGAAAAACATGGCGTTAGTGGGGGAAAACCTGAAATAACCCCCAAACGGCCTTGTGGATGGAACCAGCACCTCCCACAGAACCAATGTAACTCGTAGGAACTGACCATGCCGCTGCGGGACTCCCAGTTTGAGAATACGACGATTATTTTCATATTTCTAGACTTTAGATTAAAAATATGGCGTTATAGGGTGAAAACCAGAAACAGCCCCCGAACGGCTCCGTGGGTGGCACCAATAGCTCCCATGGGACCAATGTTACTTGTAGGAACTGATCGTGCAATCGCGATACTCCCGGTTTGAGAATACTGCCGTAATTTTCATATTTATAGACTTAAGCAAAACATGGCGTTAGTGGGGAAAAACTCGAAACAACCCTCGAACGGCCCCGTGGGTGGCACCAACCCCTCCCAGGGGACCAATGTGACCCGTAGGAACTCTCCGCGTAGCCCCGGAACTCCTAGTTTAAGTATACGATGGTAATTTGAATATTTCTAGACTTAGGCATAAAAACATGGTGTTAGAGGGTTTAAAACCCAAAACAACCTCCGAACGGCCCCGTGGGTGGCACCAACACCTCTCACAGGACCAATGTAACTCGTAGGAAATGACCGCGCAGCCGCGACACTCCCGATTTGAGAATACGATGGTAATTTGCATATTTCTAGACTTAAGCAAAACTTGGCCTTAGAGGGTGAAAACTCGAAACAACGCCCAAACGTCCCCGTTGGTGGCACCAACATCTCCCACGTAGGAACTGACCCCGCAGTCGCAAGTCTCTCGGTTTGAGAATACGATGATAATTTTCATATTTCTAGACTTAGGCTTAAAAACATGGCGTTAGAGGGTGAAAACTCGAAACAGCCCCCGAACGACCCCGTGGGTGGCACCAACACCTCCCACGGGACAAATGTAACTCGTAGGAACTGATCACGCCGCCGCGGGACTCCCTTTTTGATAATACGACGGTAATTTGCATATTTCTAGACTTAGGTACAAAAACATGGCGTTAGAGGTTGAAAATCTAAAACAGCCCCTGAACGGCCCCATGGGTGGCACCAACACCTCCAACGGGACCAATATAACTCGTAGGAACTGACCGCACAGTCGCGGAACTCCCGGTTTGAGAATGCGATGATAATTTACATATTTCTAAACTTGGGCATAAAAACATGGCGTTAGAGGGTGAAAACTCGAATTAACCCCCAAACGGCCCTGTGGGTCACACCAACACCTCCCACGAGACCAATGTAACTTGTAGGAACTGACCGCGCAGGTGCGACACTCCCGATTTGAGAATATGACGGTAATTTGCATATTTTTAGACTTAAGAAAAATATGGCATTAGAGGGTGAAAACCAAAAACAACCCCGAATGGCCCCGTGGGTGGCACCAACATCTCCCACGGGACTAATGTATCTCATCGGAACTGAACGTGCAACCGGGGGACTCCCGGTTTGAGAATATGATGGTAATTTGCATATATCTAGACTTAAGCTTGAAAACATGGCATTAGGGGGTCAAAATCAAAAATAGCCCCCAAACGGCCCCGTGGGTGGCACCAAGACCTCCCACGGGACCAATGTAACTCCTAGGAACTGATCGAGCAACCGTGAAACTCTCGGTTTGAGAATACGACGATAATTTGCATATTTCTAGACTTAAGCAAAATATGGCGTTAGAGGGTGAAAACTCGAAGAAACCCCGGAACGGCCCCGTGGGTGGCAGCAACATCTCCCACGGGACCAATATAACTCATAGGAAGTGACCTCGCAGCCGCGGGTCTCCCGGTTTGAGAATACGACGATAATATCCATATTTGTAGACCTAGGCTTAAAAACATGGCGTTATATGGTGAAAACCCGATACAGCTCCGTGGGTGGCACCAACACCTCCCACGGGACCAATATGACTCGTAGGAACTGATCGCGCAACCGCGACACTCCCAGTTTGAGAATACGATGGTAATTTTCATATTTCGAGACTTAAGCAAAACATGGCGTTAGAGGGTGAGAACCCAAAACAGCCACCGAACGGCCCTATGGGTGGAACTAACCCCTCCCACGGGACCAATGTGACCCGTAGGAACTGCCTGCGCAGCCCCAAAACTCCTTGTTTGAGAATACGACAATAATTTGCATTTTCTAGACGTAGGCTTAAAAACATGACGTTAGAGGGTGAAAACTCGCAACAACCCCCGAACGGCCTCGTGGGTGGCACCAACACCTCCCACGGGACAAATGTAACTCGTAGGAACTGATCGCGCCGCCGCGGGACTCCCATTTTGATAATAAGACGATAATTTGCATATTTATAAACTTAGGCACAAAAACATGGCATTAGAGGTTGAAAACACAAAAAAGACTCCAAACGGCCCCGTGGGTTGCACTAACACCTCCCACGAGACAAATATAACTCGTAGGAACTGACGGTGCAACCGTGGCACTCCCGATTTGAGAATAAGATGATAATTTATAGATTTCTAGACTTAGGCATAAAAACACGGCGTTAGAGGGTGAAAACTCGAAACAACCACCGAACGGCCCCGTGGGTCACACCAACACCTCCCACGGGACCAATGTAACTCGTAGGAAATGATCGCACAGCCAAGACACTATCGGTTTGAGAATATGATGGTAATTTTCATATTTTTAGACTTAAGAAAAACATGGCGTTAGAGGGTGATAACCCAAAACATCCCCCGAACGGCCCCGTGGGTGGCACCAACATTTCCCACGGGACCAATGTAACTCGTAGGAACTGACCATGAAGCCGTGGGACTCTCGGTTTGAGAATAGGACGGTAATTTGCATATATCTTGACTTAGGCTTAAAAACATTGCGTTCGAGGGTGAAAACCAAAATCAGCCCCCAAACGGCCCCGTGGGTGGCACCAAGACCTCCCACGGAACCAATGTAGCTCCTAGGAACTGACCGAGTAGCCACGAGACTCCCGGTTTGAGAATACAACGATAATTTACATATTTTTAGACTTAAGAAAAACATGGTGTTAGAGGATGAAAACCCAAAACAACCCCCGAACGACCCCGTGGGTGGCACCAACATCTCCCACGGGACCAATGTAACTCGTAGGAACTGACCGTGAAGCCGTGGGACTCCCGGTTTGAGAATACGACGATAATTTATGTATATCTAGACTTAGTCTTAAAAACATGGTGTTAAAGGGTGAAAACCCAAAATAGCCCCCGTACGGCCCCGTGGGTGGGACCCACACCTCCCACGGGACCAATGTGACTCGTAGGAGCTGACCGTACAGCCCCGACACTCCCGGTTTGATAATACGATGATAATTTGAATATATTTAGACTTTGGCAAAATAATGCGTTAGTGGGAAAAAACCTGAAACAACCTCCAACGGCCCCGTGGGTGGCAACGGCACCTCCCACGGAACCAATGTGACTCGTAGCAACTGACCGCGCAATCGCGACCCTCCCGATTTGAGAATACGACGGTAATTTGCATATTTCTAGACTTAAGCAAAACATGGCGTTAATGGGGAAAACCCGAAACAACCCCCGAACGGCCCGTGGGTGGCACCAACACCTCCCACGGGACCAATGTGACTTGTAGGAACTGTCCGTGCAGCCCTGGAACTCCTAGTTTGAGAATACCACGGTAATTACAATATTTCTATACTTAAGCATAAAAACATGGCATTAGAGGGTGAAAACCCAAAATAGACCCCGAACGGCCCCGTGGGTGGCACTAACACCTCCCACGAGACCAATATAACTCATAGAAACTGATCGTGCAGTCGCGACACTCCCGATTTGAGAATACGATGGTAATTTGCATATTTCTAGACTTAAGCAAAACATGGCGTTAGTGGGGAAAAATTCGAAACAACCCTCGAACGGCCCCGTGGGTGGCACCAACCCCTCCCACGGGACCAATGTAACATGTTGGAACTGTCCGCGCAGCCCCAAAACTCCTAGTTTGAGAATACGATGATAATTTGAATATTTCTAGACTTAGGCATAAAAACATGGCGTTAGAGGGTTGAAAACCCAAAACAGCCTCTGAACGGCCCCTTGGGTGGCACCAAAACCTCTCACGGGACCAATGTAACTCGTAGAAACTGACCGTACAGCCGCGACACTCCCAATTTGAGAATATGATGGTAATTTGCATAATTTTACACTTAAGCAAAACATGGCGTTAGAGGGTGAAAACTCGAAACAACGCCCAAACGTCCCCGTGGGTGGCACCAACATCTCCCACGTAGGAACTGACCCTGCAGTCGCAGGTCTCACGGTTTGAGAATACGATGATAATTTGCATATTTCTAAACTTAGGCTAAAAAATATGGCGTTAGAGGGTGAAAACTCGAAACATCCCCCGAACGGCCCCGTGGGTGGCACCAACACCTCCCACGGGACCAATGTAACTCGTAGGAACTAATCACGCCATCGCGGGACTCCCATTTTGATATTACGATGGTAATTTGCATATTTCTAGACTTAGGCAAAAAAACATGGCGGTAGAGGTTGAAAACCCAAAACAGCCCCCGAACGGCCCTCTGGGTGGCACCAACACCTCCCAAGGGACCAATATAACTCGTAGGAACTAACAGCACAGCTGCGGCACTCCCGGTTGGAGAATACGACGATAATTTACCTATTTCAAGAGTTAGGCCAAAAAAGCATGGCGTTAGAGGGTGAAAACTCGAAACAACCCCCGAACGGCTCCGTGGTTCACACCAACACTTCCCACGGGACCAATGTAACTCGTAGGAACTGATCGCACAGCCGCGACACTCTCGATTGGAGAATATGATGGTAATTTTCATATTTCTATACTTAAGCAAAAAATGGCATTTGAGGGTGAAAACCCAAAACAGCCCCCGAACAGCCTTATGGGTGGCACCAACACCTCCCACGGGACCAATGTAACTCGTAGGAACTGACCATGAAGCCGCGGGACTCTCGGTTTAAGAATACGATGTTAATTTGCATATGTCTAGAATTAGGCTTACAAACATGGCGTTAGAGGGTGAAAATCCATAACAGCCCCCGAACTGCCCCGTGGGTGGCACCAAGACCTCCCACGGGACCAATGTAACTCCTAGGAATGGGCAGCGCAGCCGCGAGACTCCCGATTTGAGAATACGACAATAATTTGCATATTTCTGGACTTATGCAAAACATGGTGTTAGATAATGAAGACTCTAAACAACCGCCGAACGGCCCCGTGGGTGGCACCAAAATCTCCCACGGCACCAATATAACTAGTAGGAAGTGACCCCGCAGCCACGGGTCTCCCGGTTTGAGAATACGACGATAATTTCCATATTTTTACACTTAGGCATAAAAACATGGCGTTAGAGGGTGAAAACTCGAAACAGCCACCGAACGTCCCTGTGGGTGGCACCTACACCTCCCGAGGGACCAATAGAACTCTTAGGAATTGACCGTGAAGCCACGGGACTCCCGGTTTGACAATACGATGGTAATTTGCATATTTCTAGACTTAAGCAAAACTTGGCATTAGTGGGGAAAAAAACCCTAAACAACCCCCGAACGGCCCCGGGGGTGGCACCAACACCACCCCTGGACGAATGTGACTTGTAGGAACTGTCCGCGCAACCACAGAACTACTAGTTTGAGAATACGACGGTAATTTGAATATTTCTAGACTTAGGAATAAAAACATGGCGTTAGAGGGTGAAAACCCAAAATAGCCCCTGATCATCCCCGTGGGTGGCACCAACACCTCCAACGGGACCAATGTAACTCGTAGGAACTAACCGCGCAATCGCAACACTCCCGGTTAGAGAATACGATAGTAATTTGCATATTTAAAGACTTAAGCAAAGCATGGC
This sequence comes from Sambucus nigra, assembly GCA_949130495.1. NCBI lineage: Eukaryota > Viridiplantae > Streptophyta > Magnoliopsida > Dipsacales > Adoxaceae > Sambucus > Sambucus nigra. The sequence goes on along the minus strand of OX422207.1, from coordinate 625,838,758 downwards.
GTTAGAGGGTGAAAACTCGAAACAACCCCCGAACGGCCCCATGGGTGGCACCAACATCTCCCGCTGGAGCAATATAACTCGTAGGAAGTGAAACGCAGCCGCGGGTCTCCCAATTTGAGAATAAGATGATAAGTTCCATATTTCTAGACTTAGGCAGAAAAATATGGCGTTAGAGGGTGAAAACTCGAAACAGCCCCCAAACGGCCCTGTGGGTGGCACCAACACCTCCCGCGGGACCAATGTAACTCATATGAACTGACCGCGCAACCGTGGGACTCCCGATTTAAGAATACAACGGTAATTTTCATATTTCTAAACTTAAGCAAAACATGGCATTAGTTGGGAAAAACTCAAAACAACTTCTGAACGACCCCGTGGGTGGCACCAACACCTCCCACGGGACCAATGTGACTCGTAGGAACTGTCCGCGCATCCCAGAAACTACTAGTTTGAGAATACAATGGTAATTTGAATTTTTCTAGACTTAAGCATAAAAATATGGCGTTAGAGGGTGAAAACCCAAAACATCCCCCGAACGGCCTCGTGGACGGCACCAACACCTCCCACGGGACCAATGTAACTCGTAGGAACTGACCGCGCAGCCCCGGGACTCCCAGTTTGGTAATACGACGATAATTTGAATAGTTATAGACCTTGGCAAAACATGGCGTTAGTGGGAGAAAAGCTGGAACCGCCCCCAATTGGCCCGGTGGGTTGCACCAACACCTCCCACGGAACCAATGTAACTCGTAGATACTGACCATGTAGCCGTCGGACTCCCGGTTTGAGAATACGATGATAACTATTATATTTCTAGACTTAGGCTTAAAAATATGGCGTTATAGGGTGAAAATGCAAAATAGCCCCCGAACGGCCCCGTGGGTGGCACCAAGACCTCCCATGGGACCAATGTAACTCCAAGGAACTGACCGCAAAGCCGCGACACTCTCGGTTAGAGAATATGACAGTAATTTTCATATTTATAGACTTAAGAAAAACATGGCATTAGAGGGTGAAGACTCGAAACAACCCTCGAACGGCCCCATGGGTGGCACCAACATCTCCCACGGGACCAATATAACTCGTAGGAAGTGACCCCGCAGTCGCGGGTCTCCCGATTTCAGAATACGATGATAGTTTCCATATTTCTAGACTTAGGCAGAAAAACATGGCGTTATAGGGTGAAAACTTGAAACAGCCCCCGAACGGCCCCGTGGGTGGCACCAACACCTCCCACGAGACCAATGTAACTCGTAGGAACTGACCGCGCAGCCCCAGGACTCCCTGTTTGATAATACGACGATAATTTGAATAGTTATAGAACTTGGAAAAACATGGCGTTAGTGGGAGAAAAGTTGGAACCGCCTCTAATTGGCCCGGTGGGTGGCACCAACACCTCCCACGGAACCAATGTAACTCGTAGATACTGACCACGTAGCCGCCGGACTCCCGGTTTGAGAATATGATGATAACTTCCATATTTCTAGACTTAGGCTTAAAATATGGCGTTATAGGGTGAAAATGCAAAACAGCCCCCGAACGGCCCCGTGGGTGGCACCAAGACCTCCCATAGGACCAATGTAACCCCAAGGAATTGACCGCGAAGCCGCGACACTCCCGGTTAGAGAATAGGACAGTAATTTTCATATTTATAAACTTAAGAAAAACATGGCGTTAGAGGGTGAAGACTCGAAACAACCCTCGAACGGCCCCGTGGGTGGCACCAACATCTCCCACGAGACCAATATAACTCGTAGGAAGTGACCCCGCAGCCGCGGGTCTCCCGATTTTAGAATACGATGATAGTTTCCATATTTCTAGACTTAGGCATAAAAACATGGCGTTAGACGGTGAAAACTCGAAATAACCCCGGAACGGCCTCGTGGGTGGCACCAAAACCTCCCGCGGGACCAATGTAACTTGTACGAACTGACCGCGCAATCGCGGGACTCCCGGTTTGAGAATACGATGGTAATTTTCATATTTCTAGACTTAAGTAAAACATGGCATTAGTGTGGAAAACCCCAAAACAACCTCTGAATGGCCCCATGGGTGGCACCAACACCTCCCATTGGGCCAATGTGACTCGTAGGAACTGTCCGTGCAGCTCCGAAACTACTAGTTGGAGAATACCATGGCAATTTGAATATTTTCTAGACTTAGGCATAAAAACATGGTGTTAGAGGGTGAGAACCCAAAACAGCCCCCAAACGGCTCCGTCGGTGCCACCAACACCACCCACAAGACCAATGTAACTCGACAGAACTGACCGCGCAGCTGCGACACTCCCGGTTTGAGAGTACGATGATAATTTGCATATTTCTAAACTTAAGCAAAACATGGAGTTAAAGGGTTAAAACTCGAAACAACCCCCGAACGTCCCTGTGGGTGGCACCAACACATCCCATGGGACCAATGTAACTCGTAGGAACTGACGTCGTAGTCGCGGGTCTCTCGTTTTGAGAATACGACAATAATTTTATTATTTCTAGACTTAGGCTAAAAAACATGGCGTTAGAGGGTGAAAACTCGAAACATCCCCCGAACGGCCCCGCAGGTGGCACCAACACCTCCCACGGGACCATTGTAACTCGTAAGAACTGACCGCGCAGCTGCGGGACTCCCATTTTGAGACGATAATTTGCATATTTCTAGACTTAGGCATAAAAACATGGCGTTAGAGGGTGAAAATCCAAAATAGCCCCTGAACAGTCCCGTGGATGGCACCAACACTTCCCACGGGACTAATGTAACTCGTAAGAACTGATCGCACAGCCCCGGGACTCCCAGTTAGAGGGTAAAAACTCGAAACAACCCCCGAACGTCCCTATGGGTGGCACCAACACCTCCCATGGGACCAATGTAACTCGTAGGAACTGACGTCGTAGTCGCGGGTCTCTTGGTTTGAGAATACGATGATTATTTGTATATTTTTTTACTTAGGCTTAAAAACATGGCAGAGGGTGAAAAATCGAAACAACCCCTGAACGGCCCCGTGGGTGGCACCAACACCTCCCACAGGACCAATGTGACTCGTAGGAACTGTCCGCGCAGCCCCGGAACTACTAGTTTGAGAATATGATGGTAATTTGAATATTTCTAGACTTGGTCATTAAAACAGGGCGTTATAGGGTGAGAACCAAAAATAGCCCCCGAACGGTCCCGTGGGTGGCACCAACACCTCCCACGAGAGAAATGTAACTCGTAGGAACTGACCGCGCAGCCGCGACACCCGCGGTTTGAGAATACAATGGTAATTTGCATAATTCTAAACTTAACCAAAACATGGCGTTAGAGGGTTAAAACTCGAAACAACCCCCGAACGTCCCTGTGGGTGGCACCAACACCTCCCATGGGACTAATGTAACTCGTAGGAACTGACATCGTAGTCGCGGGTCTCTCGTTTTGAGAATACGACAATAATTTTTATATTTCTAGACTTAGGCTTAAAAACATGGCGTTAGAGGGTAAAAACTCGAAACATCCCCCGAACGGCCCCGCAGGTGGCACCAACACCTCCAACGGGACCATTGTAACTCGTAAGAACTGACCGCGTAGCTGCGGGACTCCCGTTTTGAGACGATAATTTGCATATTTCTAGACTTAGGCATAAAAACATGGCGTTAGAGGGTGAAAACCCAAAATAGCCCCTGAACGGTCCCGTGGATGGCACCAACACTTCCCACGGGACCAATGTAACTCGTAAGAACTGATCGCGCAGCCCCGGGACTCCCAGTTAGAGGGTAAAAACTCGAAACAACCCCCAAACGTCCCTATGGGTGGCATCAACACCTCCCATGGGACCAATGTAACTCGTAGGCTCTGACGTCGTAGTCGCGGGTCTCTGGGTTTGAGAATACGATGATTATTTGTATATTTCTTGACTTAGGCTTAAAAACATGGCAGAGGGTGAAAAATCAAAACAACCCCTGAACGGCCCCGTGGGTGGCACCAACACCTCCCACGGGACCAATGTGACTCGTAGGAACTGTCCGCGCAGCCCCGGAACTACTAGTTTGAGAATATGATGGTAATTTGAATATTTCTAGACTTGGTCATTAAAACAGGGCGTTAGAGGGTGAGAACCAAAAATAGCCCCCGAACGGCCCCATGGGTGGCACCAACACCTCCCACGGGACAAATGTAACTCGTAGGAACTGACCGCGCAGCCGCGACACCCGCGGTTTGAGAATACAATGGTAATTTGCATATTTCTAAACTTAACCAAAACATGGCGTTAGAGGGTAAAAACTCGAAACAACCCCCGAACGTCCCTGTGGGTGGCACCAACACCTCCCATGAGACAAACGTAACTTGTAGGAACTGATGTCGTAGTCGCAGGTTTCTCGGTTTGAGAATACAACAATAATTTGTATATTACTAAACTTAGGCTTAAAAACTTGGTGTTAGAGGGTGAAAACTCAAAACAACCCCCGAACATCCCTGTGTGTGGCACTAACACCTCTGATGGGACCAATGTAACTCGTAGTAACTGGCCACGCAGTCGTGTGTCTCCTGATTTGAGAATACGATGATAATTTTCATATTTCTAGACTTAGGCTTAAAAACATGGCGTTATAGGATGAAAACTTGAAACAGCCCCCGAACGGCCCCGTGGGTGGCACCAACGCCTCCCACGGGACCATTGTAACTCGTAGGAACTGACCGCGCAATCGCGGGACTCCCGTTTTGAGAAGGTAATTTTCGTATTTCTAAACTTAGACATAAAAACATGGCATTAGAGGGTGAAAACCCAAAACATCCCCCGAACGGCCCCGTGGAAGGCACCAACACCTCCCACGGGACCAATGTAACTCGTAGGAACTGACCGTGCAGTTGCTGCACTCCTGAATTGTGAATACGATAATAATTTACATATTTCTAGACTTAGGCATAAAAGCATGGTGTTAGGGGGGGAAAACTCGAAACACCCCCGAACAATCTTGTGGGTGGCACCAACACCTCCCACTGAACTAATGTAACTCATTGGAACTGATCGCGCAACCGCGACACTCCCTGTTTGAGAATACGACGGTAATTTACATATTTCTAGACTTAAGAAAAACATGGCGTTAGAGGGTGAAAACCCAAAACAGCCCCTGAACGGCCCCGTGGGTGGCACCCACACCTCCCACGGGACCAATGTAACTCATAGGAACTAACCGTGCAGTCGTGGGACTCCCGATTTGGGAATACGAAGGTAATTTTCATATATTTAGACTTAGGCTTAAAAACATGGCGTTAGAGGGTGAAAACCCAAAACAGCCCCCGAACGGCCATGTGGGTGGTTCCAAGACCTCCCACGGGACCAATGTAACTCCTAGGAATTGACCGTGCTGCCGCGAGAGTCCAGGTTTGAGAATACGATGATAATTTGCATATTTCTATACTTAAGCAAAACGTGGCGTTAGAGGGTGAAAACTCGAAACAACCCCCGAACGGCCTCGTGGGTGGCACCAACATCTCTCGCGGGACCAATGTAACTCTTAAGAACTGACCCCGCAGCCGCGGGTCTCCCGGTTTGAGAATACGACGATAATTTCCATATTTCTAGACTTAGACTTAAAAACATGGCGTTTGAGTGTGAAAACTCGAAACAGCCCCCGAACGTCCCCGTGCGTGGCACCAACTCCTCCCACGGGACCACGCAGTCACGGGACTCCCGGTTTGAGAATACGACGGTAGTTTGATTATTTTTTTTGTAAAACTACTTAGTTACTGATATTTTTTTATGTATCTTATCATTTGTAGGATTTTTGCACTCGGAACAAATGAAGGAGGCAATGGTTTACAACAAAAAGATTGTTTATTTGTTGTGGACATTCAGGATTTTGTTTTCTATGCGGGATTTTATTGTTTAGTTTTATGGCCGTGCGGGCTTTTATAATTTCATTGTTTAATTTTATGGTTGTGCGGGCTTTATAATAAGCAGGTTTTACATATACAGGTTTTGGAATGTCAAGAAAATAGAGGAAACTCGGTCCAATTTCTTGTTGGTCAGTGAATTATTAAGACGTGTAATATTTTTAAGTTTGTATATATATTTGTGTTTATTAACAACGTTCTCGATTCACAATTTGTGATTTTTTTATTATTTTGCCAATAATAAATATTTGTAACACATCGTATGCGTTCAACGTTACACGTAGCAGCTGACGGTGCACTCACAGGACCCCCAATTTTAGGATTGGACCAAAAAAATACATTTTTTTAAATTATAGTTAAATATGGTCATGTACTTTGTCCATGACCATTTTTATGTTTTTCGTCACGCATAAAAATGGTCGCGGCCAAAGTCCGCGACCATTTTTTTCGTCACGGTTGTGGGTCACGGACTTGGGCCGCGACCATTTTTTTTTTCAGGGTTGTGGGTCGCGGACTTTAGCCGTGACCAATTTGTCACGGTTGTGGGTCACAGATGAGGACTGCGACCAATTTTTTTTGTCACGGTCGTTAGTCGCAGACTTTGGTCGCGACCAATTTTTTACGGTTGTGGGTCACGGATGAGGGTCGCGACCCGTCACGACATGGGTCACGGCCTAAGTCCGCGACCATCTGCAATGACCCCTCTAGGCCGTGACCATTTTTTGGTCACGGACTTGGGCCGCGACCCACGAAAATGGTCACGCCAGAAATGGTCATGACCCAAGTCCGCGACCCACAACTTTGGTCAGGGATTTTGGCCGTGACCAATCGCCAGTTTTGGTGTAGTGAAAGGCCTAACCCTGAATTCATATGAGTCGTACCATGTCAAGATTGCAGTCTTAGGGATGTTCGACTCCCTAATACGCAACTGGTGGTATCCAGAGCTCAAATAAATCTTTGAAAAGAATGCAGCTCCATAAAGATGATGAAATAAGTCATCGATCCGAGGTAATGGGTATTTGTTCCTAATCGTCCCCTTATTCATCTCCCCATAATCAATATAAATATGAAGTGATCCATTCTCCTTCTTTATAAAAACCACTGGAGCACCCCACGACGATCTACTTCGTATAATAAAACCCTTCCCCGAGAGTTGCTGAATTTGTTCTTTTAACTCTTTCATCTCCATATGAGTCATACAATATGGTTCTTGTGCAATCGGTCTCGTCCTTGGCCTTAAGTCTATAACAAACTCAATATCCCGACTTAGCGATAAAGTCAGTATCTCCTGAAATACATCTGCAAATTTCCTCACTACTATAAAGTCTAAGCACATAACTATCTCATATGAGGTTTCCTTCTCAGTAAAATAAAGATGTGTGGTTGATCCTCCCTTAAGAAGAGGCATTGAGCCCAGAAACGTCTCCTGCCCTGGGATAGCAAATACAACAGTCCTCCTAAAATAATCCAACATTGTCCGATACTCTACTTACCAGTCCATGCCCAAGATAACATCATACCCAATCATATCTAACACCAGTAAAATGGCTACTAAACTCATTGTCCTGACGGTTATCTCCACCACTCTACATACGGAGTGAATAAGTTCCCTATTACCTAAGGGTGAGTCTGCACACATAATAATAGTACCAGTCGTCTCTAACAAACTATTCGTACGTGAAAAATTTAGTAGCAATAAATGAATGTGATTCTCATGTATCAAGTAATACCCCACGAATATTCCCATATATAGGAAGCATACCACCTACTATAGGTGGCACATAGGGATTCTATGCCTTACAGATGTTATAAATACCCCCATACTACATCCTCCTCGACTGTTGCTGCTAGTGTAGGTGCAACCTGTGGCTGTTGTCCCTATTGGTCTCGCTACTATTGTTCCTAGCCAAGATGCGGGCTCTCTCTATTCATGTGGCCTACTACCCCACACTGATACAACATCCTACCGTATTATCTTAGGACGGATCGATAGGAGGTTGTCCTTCTCATTGCCACTGATAGCCTCGGCCCTGCTGGGCACCCCCATTATTCCCGTGGCCCTAAGGAGCATACTGATATTGCTATTGTTATGGGCCCTGCTGGCCCTACCTAAACGCATTGACATTAGGCCTAAAGCCCCCAGAACGAAATCTCATATTATGATGCCCTTATTGAAAATTCAGCTCTTGCGGTCTCCCAAACTGCTGAGACTAATATATCCTACTGACACCATTTCCCTTGTCTTACCTGACTCGCTAGAGTCCCCTAATTTCTTACTCCTCTTCAAGTGGAAGCGATGATCCTGACAGTGAAAAAGTATGACATTAAGGACATCGAGGTATTTATCCAATGCTAGATTTCGTAATAAATGCTACTTGATCCCCTAGTTTAGTCCATCCATAAACCTCATGAGTCTCTTTACTTTAGTGTTTAACTCATCAGGCATAAAATTTTCTAATCGAGTGAACATTTCCTCGTATTCAATGATGGTACGATCTCCCGATTCCAAATCTTGTAGTTTCTTTATCATCTTTGTCTGAACATCCGAAAGAATATTTACAATCAATTGCACCCAGAATCCAATCATAGGAATCATGCATGCTCCTCTATTGTGGTGACTGATTCCCACCACTACAATATTCCACCTACGAGTTTGATCATCGCTAGCATCTGTTTTTGTACTTCACTACACTCCACCATACTGAGATGTCGATTCATGTCTTCTTCCACTGGATGGAAGCTATAACATTCAAACTACCCTTAAATTCTAGCGGATGCCTCTTTTGGAAGGTCTCCCTCACTTATTACCAAACTGAAGGCCTGGGGTGGAATGGTATGCATGGAATTATCAATTGTTGTTGTTGTACCAGAGAAAACTGTTGAGCCATAGCTATAACTGTGGCATTAATCACTTGACCGATAATATTAGCCACCTCCGCGATGGTGATATACCCATGTGGTCCATGTGGCTCAGGGTGAACCTGTCCAGCATTGGCCCAACCAGCAACCCTAGTCTGATTTGCTTTCCTAGGTGGCATTTGAAACGAAACAGAACGTATATAAGTCCATGGTAAATACCACAATTTCAGTAAAAGAACGAAAACGTATACTTAATGCAACAGTCTTGTTCATACGGCTCTACACCAAAGAATGTTATCGTAGAAATGCAATAAGTCCTCACAGATCCCAAAGAATTTAGAACCTTATGCTCTGATACTATATGTAGCACCCCTCTTATTCAAATAACTGGTGGCCAACCCTTTACTAAAATAAAATCGTAATCTTAGTGGTTCTTTCTTAGTATCACTATCGAATTCAATTAATTACTAATCACCTATTTGTAAATTAAGTCGTGTGTCAATTTAAATCTTGTTTATCATGACACAACAATATAAAAATCAACCACAATTATCTAAATAACTTTAATTACAATCCACAATCACAAATATATCAAAACTGTAAATTTATTTCCTGTCAAACTTTTCTGATTAAATCATCGGAATAAATCTCCATACAACAATACTCAGAATAAAATAAGCATAAATAGGAATAAACTGGTTGTCTTAGACAACTTGCTTGAACAAGAAAAGAGAGAGTCATTAACTATAATATAGAAATGGAAGCATATAAATAAAATTTTGTAACATCCACATCTATCGCATCTCTGGTACTTGGGAATGATCACGCCTGACGTCCCTACGGCTAGACACCTAAAAGGTTTTGAAAATATATTTTTACATGGGTCAGAGCCCAAAACTAATTGAAAATATTTCGCAAGTAATTAAAATGCATAAATAATTGTATATTCATTTACTCATATTTAAATTGGCATCTCACTCTCTCATGAGACATAACTCACCTCTCATCAAAAGTGTGCACTTAATGTATGCACTTTAATTACCTAGTTATGCTACGTGTCTAACTAGTTCTCAAGTGTCATTAAAGTCCATACGTTATCCTATCCAACATAATTTATTTATTTAGCTTTTACATTTGCTATTTATAATTTATTGAAACATTTACAATAATTTTCACTAGTTATTGACTTTCACATTTTAATTCAATGTGCCTATATATGTACACACACACACACACACACAAATATATATCACTCACTATACATTTATAACCTCCATCGTTAATAATAATAACTTCCCCAGATGCAGGTCTCTAACCATATTGTCATCCAGGGAGTACTCTCATCATCCTAGCGACCGCGTCGGAATCTCACATCGAACTACGATAGAAAACAACAAACTACATTAGAGGCGGTCATAAGTTCCCCGATTAGTGAGTAATAACCATACCCATAATGACTTCACCTCGGACTCAACCTTAACATGCACATCAATGGAAATTATGACTTGTGAATAATATAAATCTTGCATTCACTAGACAGGAAAGATCACTCACTTGCGCAACCTCCGATGATAGGCCTTAGAGGGGTATGTCATTATATCCATATAGTTATATCTTTCACACACACACATATATATATATACACACAATTCTCACACATGTATATATTCATTAATAATTGATTTATTATGCCTATCACAAATGGCACAAAATGAATTTCACCCAATGCTCCATTTTATACTCAATTAACTAATTAATTCATTTATTTTTAGATACTAATTCTTGAAAAGTGTCTACATCACTCAGCCCATAACACAATTTTCTCTTTTTCCATCACCATTATTCATATTCAACTATTTTCATTAAATATTTTAATTCCAAATCCCAACTAAAAGTCCCTTTTTAACTCAAGGTCCACATACACTTAATTATTTAATTTGACCCTAATTAAATAAAACAGCCCCAAATCTGAAAATTCCAGCATTCTGAACTGGTTAGATTTCAAATATAACCGGTTATACTTTCCAGAATTCTAAACCGATTCGATCTAAATGTGAACCGGTTCCCGTTTCCAGTCGGGAACCTTATCCCCATTTTCTTCCCCAATTTAGTCTCGATGATCCTCAACCCAATACCATACACTATACAATTCATAAAGAGTATAAGGGATACTTCTAAAATGTTTCTAACATCTAATAATTGCATCAATTCAAAAGATTAATCATCATATCATGGGATTATAATAAGAGCCAATAATTTTATCATTCTAATAATCGTTCTCAAATTTCAGAATTTCAATCCACCTTAATTGTTTAAAAATGTACCATTTACAATTCCCCAAATAAAAAAAATTCCCATAATATAAATTATTTCCAAAAATATAATGTATTTCTCAAAATTTTGTAGTTTGTATATATGTTAAATCATCACCTAAATATTATTTTCCAACTACAATGACTAAAATTGCTTATACAAATTAAATAGGAAGATACTTACTTTATTGATGATTCATATAGTCTGATTTGACGAAGATGTCATTTAATCCTTCAAGACTTTTTCGTTTGCATCCTCAATCCTAGAGTTTTCTTGCAAAGTTATTCAATTTCTCCCTTAGACTCTTGAATTTTCTTCCTAATTCTTTTCACTTTCACTCTAACTCTTAGTATAACTCTCCTACCTTTGGATTTGTGAAATGACCCTTCACATGGCCTTCAGCCTTCCATTTTATAATTGAAATCCCATTTTGGCTTTTCATATGCCTTTAAGGAGCCCAAAAGTCAGCTAAAAAAGTTTTGATTAATTTAAAAATCCCTCGAGACCCGAACAAAAACCCAGGTACTCAATCTTGACTATTTTTCCCCATTACAGATCAACCGGGGACTCGAAAACGTCACCTGGGTCACTTAACAATATTTTCCAATCTCAACCTATTTTAATTAAATTACGCATGTCCCGATTGAGATAATATTAAATTTCATTGCGTTTACACACTTATGACTTAATCCAACTTTATTTATTGCAGTCTACTAGTAAATAAATAATCACATAAATATTAATTAATTTCACTCTAAATTAATATGTAGTTAATTCTCAATATTTCATAAATTAAATTATACGTCGCCCACATAATTTAAATATTCAATTTAAACATATCTATATAAAACTTCGGGGTATTACATACATCCCCCTTGAAAAGGAATTTCTTCCACAAAATTCATGTGTACCTGGAATAAAGAGCTCTCGATACTTCTCACGCATATCCTCCTCCCTTTCCCACATTGACGCATCGGTGTTGTGATGTTCCAACTGAACACGAACCAAGGGCACCACTTTAGAATGCTGCGTACGCTCACTATGATCTAGAGTAGCAATCGGTATCTCCTCATATGAAATGTTAGGCTGCAAGTCAATCTGCTTTAATGGAATATGTTAATAAGCCATCTCACTCTACTTATACTTTTTCAACAATCATACATGAAATAGGTCGTGAATCCTCTGCATGAGCTCTTGTCAAGGTATTTTATAAGCTATCGTATCTACCCTCTCAATTGTCAGAAAAGGTCCCACCTCCCTTTATTTTCGAGTTGCATAACCCCTTTCATAAGATACACCTGTAGCAATACATGGTCACCCACTTCTAACTTTACATGTCTCTTGTTTGCATGTACATAACTCTTTGGTTTATCATGAGCTATCTGTATACGCCCCTGAATCAGATCGATATCATAAGTAACTTGGATCATTTCAGGTCTAAGGAGATTATTATCCCCCACCTCCAACAAATAAGAGTGAGAACGATAAGGTCATCCATATAAAGTCTCATAGGGCGCTATCCCAATAGTAAACAAGTAGGAATTATTATACGCAAATTCTAACAGTGGAAGGTATTGCTCCCAACTTTCTTCAAAATCAAGTATACACATTCTGAGCATGACTTCCAACACTTGATTCACACGTTCAGTCAACCCAACCATATACATATGATAGGTTGTACTCAACTTCAGTTCACTTCCCAAAGCCTCCTAGAAAATATGCCAAAAATTCGACACAAATATTTTGTCCTTGTCAGACATAATATTAATCGGTACACCATGTAACCTTGCAATCTAGATTATGAAAAGCTAGGTGTACTATTCCATTGTATAATATATTCGAACTGGAAAAACGTGAGACACCATGGCTAATTGATCCACTATCACGAATGTAGAATCGTGACTAATCTATGTAGTCTGTAACCCTGTAATAAAATCCATTAATATTCTTTGCCATTTCAACACCGGGATTTCCAATGGCTATAACATTCTGAATGGTCTCTAGTGGTCAATCAATATTAGCTGACATGTGGCACACTGCGAGACAAAATCAGTAATATCCCGCTTCATACATGTCCACCAGTACTGTTGACGCATATCCTGATACATCTTATCTCATACGAATGTATGGAAAATATCGACCCATGGGACTCCATCATAACGGCATGTTTCAAGTATCAATCATTTGGGACCATGAGTCTCCCATTGAAGTGTAAACCTCCCTGATAACTGATTGATTAGGAATCCTCCCCATCTGCCAAAAGATGTTTCACCTTATCCTAGAAAAATTGTTCTCCTGCCTACCCTTTCATAACCCATTACACAATCTAAGGTGCGACTGTCAACACTTCCATACAAGTCCTGGAAACTATATCGTCCTGACAAAGTCCTCCCCACTTAGCCTTGCACAGTGCCCCCAACTCTAATGTAGGTCTTTGGCTTAATTCATCTTCCACAATGTTAACCTTACCTGAGTGATACAAAAAATCTAACTGATAGTATTTCATAAATTCTAAACCCTTACGCTGTTTCATATTAAGATCCTTCTGTGTAAACAAATACTGTAGTGATTTATGATCCGTGAAAATACTAAATTTCTCCCCAGGAGGTAATGCCTCCAAATCCTTAAGGAAAAAACAACTACTGGCAAATCCAAGTCATGAGTGTGATAATTATTCTCATGGGACTTAAGCTTGCGAGAAGCATAAGCTATAGGCCGATCCTCCTACTGCAAAACACTCCAAATTCCCTACAAGGTTGCATCCATATATACCAGATTCTCCACTCAAAAGATAACTAACAATGTTCATCCCACACAAATGGTACCCCCTTTACGAGTAAAATTTGTTAATGGACCCGTAATATTCGAAAATCCCTTGATCATCTAGGGATAATATTCTTCTAATCACAAGGAACTACAAACTTATGTCGATGTTGTGGATTGTCCATACTCTCTCACTTCTACTACCTTACGTGGGTCCATCGTGATTCCTTTATTTGTGACCACGTAACCCAAAAACTCCACTTCATGTAACTAGAAACCACACTTCTCGAACTTAGCATCAAGCAAATGGCCCCTCAATGTCAAACCCACCTAGGCATTCCATACCTAATAGTAGAGTGCGTAGGAGGAATTTTGAGAGAGGTGTACCTAGGCATATTTATGTCTGCACGCACTAAAAAAAGAGAGAACACCTTAGAGATTTTTGTTTTAAGTGGGTCATGTGTCAGGTTTTGCTACTACACGTGTTTAAACACACACCCACAACTAACGCTCTAGATAACTACATGAGAGAGTTTGCACATATTAGGGAGCAGGTACTGTTTTTGGTCAGACTTCACATGACTTGATGGAGGTTTTCCGTTGGATTTCATCACCTTTGAAAAACTCCACCGCACCTACCGGTTGAGGTCTAGACTTATTTCCTAGCATAGGTTGATTTGCATGATGATAAATTTTACTAATTGCTAGTGTGTATTTTTTATAGTAGATTTTTTGCTTTTGAATTTTTTTGAATAATACAAAAAAAAATTATTTTCATAAATTTTTCGAAAAAGATAAAAAGAGTTTCATATTTTGTTTTGCACCGTTTATGGATGGACATTTAGGATGACCGAGTTATAATTTCATTCCATTTCCACGTGACGATTTGATAGTGTTTTTATATGCGTCACTATTTCATTTTGTGCTTTATAATTTTTGGAGTCATTGAGATGTGATTAGTTGCTACTACCTACATGTTTGACTCATAAGTCCCTTTAATTCACACTTGTAAGTATTTGTTTGATTATTGTACTTGTTTATCACATATTGGTGGGAGTGTTGTCATCTTAATTCTGACTTTAAAACGAACGATATGAGAAGAAAACTTGACAATGGAAGTAGTCCATATAAAAACCATTTGCCGTGAGTAATTTAAATGAAACAAAAGGAAATTTTCATCACGAGGTAATTTGACCATTCCGATTAAACAAAAGGTAATTTTATTTGACCATGCGTTCTCCCCCATTATTTAATCGAAATTTTCGAGTTTATTTAAATCTTTATCACACACACCCTTTTACAAAGGGTGATTTTTGATTCATTATTAACATAGGCATACCCCAAAGGAGGATTCTATGTGATATGAGATAATATAAAATTAGTTGGTGGTATACACTTTGACATAAACTAATGGTAGGTTCTCCAAAGAGGAATGCTATGATTTTGTGGGACCAAAGTATCGGTTATTTAATTTTATTCGACATAGGTTTTGTCTAGATAATAAAATTAAAAGGAATAATCATCCCTAATTGTTTTCTGGAAAGTAGGTTCTCTAAAGAGGAATACTATTCAATTGGTAATCGGGATGCCTACGAATTCTTTTAAAATTGTTAAATTGTACATTAATTTTATTTTAGAATTCAAAATTTTTTATGCCCTATAATGATTCATTTTGTTATTTGATATTCAGTATTAAGATGGGAAGCGCTTTCTATCCATTTGATGCCATCCTCAAGGAAAATAAATTAACTTGTCCTAATTACATTGACTGGAAAAGGAATTTGGATCTCGTGTTGACTATTGAAGGGTACAAGTTTGTGCTAAATAGGATCTACCCTGAGAAACCTAGTGAGCGGGAAATTATGAAGGAAACTCGGGATTACTAGAAATGGATCAATACTTATGAGATGGAGCGGTGTTTCATTTTGCTATCTATGTCAAATGTTCTGCAACATCAGCATTTGTCGATGGACACTGCCTATGGCATGATGCTGAACCTCAAAGATATGTTTGGGGATCTAAATTGTTCTATAAGACAAGTTGCCATGAAAGAACTCATTAACACAAACATGAATAAAGGGACGCCAGTAAGGGAACATGTTTTAAGAATGATGTCTCTTCTCAATGATCTTGAAATCCTTGGAGCAGAAATCGATGGGGAAACCTAGGTCGATATTGTTCTCCAGTTCTTGTCTGAGTCCTTTAAGTAGTTCTGCCTAAATTACAACATGAACAAACTTTCTTACTCTTTGGAGAAACTACTAAAAGAATTACAAGCAACCAAGGGTCTCATTAAGAAGTCAGTAAGTGCCTTTATTTCTAAGAAAGGTTCTACTTCTAATCCAATGGGAAAATAAGAAGTCTCAGAAACAAGTTATGGTCCCTCAGGTAGCTGATGGGCCTCAGGGAGGTGTGAAAAAGCCGAAGGGCAAGTGCTTCCACTGAAAGTAGTCATGACACTGTAAGAATAATTTTTTAGTTTTTCAAAAGAAATAAATCAACAGAGGTAAATTCCATTCATTTGTCATTGAATCATGTTTTGTGGTTCGTACTATCGGTATCTGGTGTGTAGATACGACAGCCACTAATCATTTATGAAATTCTTTGCAGGGGTTCAGGAAACCAGGAAACTAAGTGATGGAGAGACTTCATTGACTCTTAGAGACGCTACTAGAGTAGCAGTAGTTACTGTGGGAGACATTCATTTAATCTTTAATAATTATAGGAGTTTATTTTTAAACGATTATCTTTATGCACCTTCCATTAAAAGGAATTTGATTTCAGTTTCTTGTTTAGCCTTTTATGGATATTCAGTTTCTTTTAATAAACTCATAGTTATTAAGAAAAGTAAATCTTTTATTTGTTCTAGGACATTAACTGATAATCTTTAAATTGTTAATCCTATCTCTCCAACATAACAAATTAATATTTTTCATAATTCAATTGGTCCAAATTTAAAGAGAAAGGAACCCTCCTAAGTGAACCAAACATATATTTAGCACTTATGCCTATGTTATATTAATATAAAAAGGATTCATAGACTGGTAGCAAGTGGGAAATTGATATCACTAGAAGTGGAGTCACCTCCAGTTTATAAATCCTCTTTAGAAGGTAAAATGATAAAGAGGCCTTTCTCGGCCAAGGGCCATAGAGCCAAAGAACTGTTAGAATTGGTTCATTCTGATCTATGTGGTTCGATGACAACCCAATCAAGATGGGGCTTTGTGTATTTTATGACTTTCATATATGATTACTCAAGGTATGGGTATGTTTACCTAATGCACCATAAGTCTGAAGAATTTGATAAATTCAAAGTGTATAGGGTAGAAGTGCAAAAGTATCAAGACACTATGATCTAATCGTGGTGGCGAGTACCTCTTAGGTGAGTTTAGGTAGTATCCATAAGATCAAGAAATAATATCCCAATTATCTTCACCTGGTATGCCTTAGCAAAATGGTGTAGCAAAAAGGAGGAACATGACTCTTTTGGATATGATTAGGTCCATGTTGAGTTATACATATGTCCCAGATTCCTTTTGGGGAAATGCTATAGAAAACACCACTTATTTACTGAACATGGTACCTTTAAAGGCTATCTCTACTACATCCAAGGAATTGTGGAATGGGCACAAGCCCAGTAAGAAACATATTCGGATCTGGGATAGTTCAGTACATGTGCTAAAAGAGATGCTAGTAAGTTTGAATCAAGATCATAATTTTGTTTCTTTGTAGGATATCTTAAGGAAACCAAAGTTTTTTTTATTCTGTGATCCTAAGGATCATAAGGTCATTGTTATCACCAGTAGAAGTAAAGGTATTCTAAAAGAATTGCGAGGGAACTAACAAGATTCTTTAACACCACCAATACATGATGAAATAACATAACATGTTGACACTAGTACACCAGCACAAAGCCCACCTCGTCGTAGTGGGAGTGTTATATGTCAACCTAAACGATTTATGTTCTTGGGAGAGTCTTATGACACTAAACCCGATGAACTCAAAGCCAATCTCTCTAACAATAACGAGACTATCCAAGATAAAGATGAAAAAATTTAGCTTAAATATATGAATTCTAAGATGGAATCTATGTATTATAATCAGGTCTGGAGTCTTGTAGATCCACCCGAAGGGATAAAACCCATAGTATGGAAGTGGGTCTATAATAAGAAAAGCGGGGTAGATGGGAAGATTGAGAACCGTAAGGAACGACTTGTTACAAAAAGGTTTACTTAGAAAGTGGGTTTACTTAGAAAGAGGGGATCAATTATGAGGAAACCTTCTTGCCAGTAGCTATGATGAAGTCTATCTGAATTCTCTTATCCACCGCGACCTATTTGAATTGTGAAATTTGGAAAATTGATGTCAAGACTCCATTTCTTAATGGGAATATTTACGAATGTATCTATATGGTGAAACCATATGGTTTTATTGCCTAAGGCCAAGAGCATAAATTAGGTATGAGTAAGAAGTCCAGTTATGGACTTAAAACTTGGAACATTTGTTTTTATTAAGCAATCAAATCTTTTGGTTTTGATCAATGTCTACATGAGTCTTGTGTGTAGAAGAAATGCAATGGGAATTTACCGGTGTTTTTAGTATTATATTTTAATGACATTTTTCAATCGAAAATGATGTTGGAGTGTTGTCTTCAGTTAAAGTGTGGTTTTCCATCCAATCCGATATGAAAGACTTATGAGAAGTTAGTCACATCCTTGGGATCAAGCTAGCGCATGATCGCAAGAAAAATATGTTGGGTTTATCAAAAGAAACTAATATCGATTCTATTATTTAAGGTTTAGCATGAAAGATTCCAAGAAAGGGTTCCTCCCTTTCAGACATGGAATATCTACCTCTAATGATTAGTGTCCTAAGACATCAGATGAGGTAGAGAAGATGAAAGATATCCCTTATGCTTTGACAGTTAGGGTTCTTATATATGTTATGCTATGCACTAAACCTGATATCTGCTTTGTTATTGTCATGGTTAGTAGATATAAGTCTAACCCCGAGCAAGGACACTGGACTATGGTAAACCATATACTCAAATACCTGAAAAGAACATGAGATTATATGCTAGTTTACCAGGCAGAGAGTCTAGTACCCATTGGGTACACCAACTCAGATTTTCTGTCTAATAGAGGTTCCAAAAAGTCTACCTTAGGATATGTGTTTACCTTAATAGGTGAAGCCATTAGTTGGAGGAGTATCAAATAATATTGCATTGTTGATTCCACCATGGAAGATGAATTTATGGTGGCCTCCAAGGTAGCGAGAAACGTCCTAATGAATCAAGGAGTGGTACCTATAGTTCAATTGACTATTACACTTTATTGTTATAATAGCGGTGCGGTTGCTAACTCAAAAGGAACCCTAGATCCATAAGAGAGGTAAACACATTGAGCGTAAGTATCATCTCATTCAAGAATTTGTGCAGCGGAGTCATGTCATAGTTATAAAGATTGCATCACAGAACAACCTGACAGACCCTTTTACAAAGTGCTTACCAACCAAGACTTTTGATAGTCACATAGAGGGGATGGTAGTGAGATGCATTGTAGCATGGCTTTGAGTCTAAGTGGAACATTGTTAAATAAGTAGACTAAAACCATGATTTACGTAATAATTTAAGTTATTGATTTATTGTTATAATAAGAAAAGTTATTCCTATTTTAATGAGAATCGTGTATGGACATAATGTTTGTAGTATTTTTTATATTCTTGATGTCTTTTATTCTGCCCAGTAGGTCTTCTAGTCCGTAGAGTACAACTTACACACTAAAGATTGTGGAATATAAGTGTGGCCATATCAATCTCATGATGTCCCTCCCTCTCCCCTTCTTCCCCAAAAAGGGCAATGTGGAGAAAAAAGGGGGGCTGAAAGGTCTCATGCCCTTTTTGACTTAGGACGCTTCGACCGTCGTCGGTGTAGGGTAAACATAAAGAAATGGAGTCGCTAGTCTATTTTGCACAAAATAAAGAAAAATATATATTTCCGCCTTGAGAGAGCATCATCACAGACAAACTGATGCTTACGAAATCAATACAGACAAACTGATGCTTATGATAGTTTGGGGGCTAAGTTACGAAATGGGAAGCCATTCGGCACCCATCCCGCCCTTTCGATCTCTCATTGTCTTGTGTTATTATTTTCCTTTATTTCTTCATGAAGTGTATGTGCGTGTATATATAATGGATATTAGAATCACCCAACTCATACCGTAGAAGAGATAGAGTAAGGTCATCCATAGGAATGTTCCCAAAATAATATATAGAAAATATGAATTTTGGATATATTGCAATATTGATGGTTATGATGAAATGATAATATGTGTTGGATGAAATGCTAATGATAATCACAAAAATAATATGTATAATAATGCAAGATTATGATAAATGTGAAAATTGGTATTTTAGCAAAATTGGGAAATTAGAAAATAAGAAAATTGGACTCGAGTCATGGTTTTTAATCCGAGATGCCTACGTAGACTATAAAGGAATCAAAGTCCACGTAGTTTGCATTTGGGATAAGGATGGAGTTTATCCCATAGATTCGAACGTGATTTTATCATAGGCGTGTGTGTAAAAAAATGTGTTTTAGTTTTGAAAAAGTGTGATGGATAATCTCGTTCAGATTTTATGGGTGTATAACTCTTTCTTTTTGTTTTGGGTTTTTATAAAAAATAAAGTATGTGAAATATACAAATAAAAATATAGATATTAATGTGTATGAACTAAAGTAAGAAATATATTATCATTCTAATGTATTTAATGCAAAAATAAGAAATTTAAGGAGAGGGAAGGATTTGGACCTGCTTTGAAGCTTGATCTTTGATCTTGGATGAGCTCCCTTGAATGTGAGATGAAGATAGGATGAGAGAGAATGTGAGTTTAAAGATTGTGTATTAAAAGTACGGGAATGTAAACTTGAATGGAAATTCACATGGACGAACTTCGTAGATTTCGAAAGAATGTTACTGAGATCAGTTATGCTGATAGATCTGAGGTGTCCCTTAGGAGAGAGATCATGGCATCTATTTATAGGGTACTCGGTGATGCCGATAGGCATGGACCTAGCCCTGTCAATCAGAAGGTAACCCTAGACACACTGCCGACAGATAGGGAAATGGACCAACAATTTGGCAGTATCGTGTATATTTTCTCAAAAAATGGTCATTGAACGTAATCAATTGATCCAAATCATGCACGGGGAATACCGTTAGAAAGGTAAATAGGAAAGATTTGAGAGTCCTTTAGATTTCTCCCGAGTCTGGGAGTTTACTTTACGTCAAATATGGCTTGGAAGCACACGTCTATCCTTTGGATAGTAGAACGACTAATGAAGCATGATCTTTCATTCGCATGGTAAGTCAGAATCATGCCCATGGCGGATCATTGGAAAGGTTAGGCGATGTAATTCGACATTGCAAAGAGTGTTTCTCATGTTAAAAAGTTAACCTTATTCAACCGGGTCCCGGAAGTGCCTAGTGACCTTATGGAGTAAAATGAATTGTTCGTCCGTCCCATAAGTCATAATCGTATATTGGGTGTGCTAGTGGAATGGGTATTAAGTTCCTTTTGAAGAGTTATTCAGTCTCGTTCGAGCTGAAGAGTTGACCTTGGACAAATGGATCCCTATAGCGCTCGGTGGCCATCCGAATCAATTTTTAGGAAAATGAATTGTTCATCCGAACGATTATGCTATTTCATGCAGGCGGCAGACCATTGGAAAGGTTATTCAAAGACCTTTAAATATTCAAAGTTCTTTTGCTCTGATGATAGAGTTAACCGGAGTAAAATGGGCCCAGGAGCGCTCAATGGCGTATAGATTGGTACTCGGAATATGATTAAGGGTTTATAGTGAAATGGGCCAATTATGTGACCTGAGGTCAATTATAACCTAATGAAGGTGATTATCGAGGGCTGAGGTTAATTTTGACCTAAAAGAGGTGACGATCGAGGGCTAAGGTGAATTCTGACCTGAAAGAGGTGACGAACCGAGGCCGATGTCAAATCTGACTTGAAAGAGGTAATGACCCAAGGCTGAGGTCAATTTTGACCTAAAAAGGTGATGACTCGATGCTGAGGTCAATTCTGACCTGACAGAGGTGACGACCGAGGGTCAAGGTCAAATATGAGTTAAAAAGAGATGACGACAGGGGGCTGAGGTCAATTCTGACCTAAAAGAGGTAACTATCGAGGGTCGATGTAAATTATAATCTAGAAGAGGTGATGATTGAGGATCGAGGTCAATTTTAAGCTAAAAGAGGTGATGAATGGGGGGCTATGTCAATTCTGACCTAAACGAGGTGATGACTGAGGGTCGAGGTCAATTATAACCTAAAAGAGGTGACAATCGAGGGTGGAGGTCAATTCTGACATTAAAGAGGTGAAAATCGGGGGATGAGGTCAATTCTAACCTATAAGAGGTGATAATCGAGGGTTGAGGTCGATTATGACCTAAAAGAGATGACGACCAAGGGTCGAGGTCAATTTTGAACTGAAAGAGGTGACGATCGAAGGCTGAGGTCAATTATAACTTAAAAAAGGTGACAACCGAGGGACGAGGTCATTTCTAACTTAGAATAGGTGACAATGGAGGGTTGAGGTAAGTTCTGACCTGAAAGAGTTGACGACACGGGGCTGAGGTCAATTCTGACTTGAAAGAGGTGACGATCGAGGGTCGAGGTCAATTTTGACCTAAAAAGAGGTGACAATCGAAGGCCAATGTTAATTCTGATCTAAAAAGGTGATGACCGAGGGCTAAGATCAATTCTGACCTTAAAGTGGGGTTTAACCGAGGGTCAAGGTTAATTCTGACATAAAAGAGGTGACGACTGGGGGCCAAAATCAATTTTAATCTAAAAGAGGTGATTATCGAGATCAATTCTGACCTTCAAGAGGTGACGATCGAGGGCTGAGGTCAATTTTTACCTGAAATAGGTGAAGTCCGAGGGGCTAGGTGAATTTTGACCTAAAAGAGGTAACGACCTAGGGTTGAGGTTAATTCTGTCCTAGAAGAGGTGATGATCAAGATCTGAGGTTAATTCTGACCTAAAAGAGTTGACGATCAGGGGCCGAGGTCAATTTTGACCTGAAAGAGGTGACTACCAGGGGTCGAGGTTAAGTTTGACCTAAAAAAGGTGACGATCGAGGGTCGAGTTCAATTTTAAGTTGAATGAGGTGACGACTCGGTGCCGAGGTCAATTATGACCTGAAAGAGGGGACGAAGAAGGGTCGAGGTCAATTCTGAGGGCTTAAATAGATACTCTATTGGGTATGTTTATCTTGTCATTCCGTATTTGATTTTGAGTTTTAGGTTCTTCTAGGGAAGAAGAAATAATCCTAGGGTTGGAAGTTTCTTAGTTGGGGAATTTTTTATTTTTGCAGTGTTCTTTGAAGACGTTACTGGGGAGACATGTAATTAATTTCGGGGATTCCACTAGTAAGGAAAGAGTTTCATTGGGTAAATGAGTATGGTAAAACATATTTTCTAGGTGAAAAATGTTCTAAAATTCATTTCGTAATTTTAGGAACTTTCTTGGGATATTTCGGGATTTTTCAGCATTTTTTTGGAATTTTTGTACAAAATTTCTGGAAGGTTGCCAATCAGCATGATTTGACAGGTGACAAATGGTAGTGACAAAGTATTTTGGGGTACCCCTTAGCCTCCTATAAAAAAGAGGGCGTGTTTTCCTCATTTTTCATAGCTTTTGGACTTGCCCTCTTCTACAATTGCCTTTTGCAAATCGTTTTAGCATTCCAAAATCAAGAGATGGCAGATTTCTCAGGCAACACAACACATTACGTGGATCAATGTTGATGATGGGGCAAACTGGTAATGGAGGGATCAGGTGCCCCTTGCATTGGGCATCAAAAATTATTTCGACTCATTCGAGCTAGTGGCGGATGAGCGAACACTTTTATGCGAGCCATCGGATCATCGTTCTACTAGAGTGGTGAACCCTGGCGATTATGTAAGTATTGATGACTTTTCATATTCTTTTCTCCTTTTTTTGGTGATATTTTCATTTTAACATGAATTTTTCCTTTTTTTTCCTTTTGACATTCTGACGTCTCTATGTCGACTTTGCGTGCTCGAGGGACGACCGGGTTTAAGGACGTTTGGGAGCACCTTTCGTTGGTGGTGCATTGGGTGGTGTCACTATTCGATTTTGGGATATTGGTGTCTGCACTAGATGAGACGCCTCGTTCTACGGCTATTCTTTGTATTCCGGGGGAGAGGTGGTGGGACACCACCCACATCATGCATTTTGTATTTATGGACATGATGGTGACCCCAATAAATGTGAAATAGGTGTTGGGGTTGGACTGCAATGGGGAATATATTGATGTGGATAGGACCTTATGGGTTAGGCCAGTGGTGGTGACGATAGTGTTGGGTTATGTGGAAAGGGTGTGACACCCCGCCTAATTAAACCCTGGGTGAGCAATCCCAAATTAAATTAGAACAGGTTTCTTTGTTGGTTCATTCTTGGCACCACTGTCGAAACTTTTTAATTACTAACCACCTAAGTGAAATTAGACTGGTGCCAAGTTTATCTTTCATTAATTCAATGAAATACTCATGCGAAAAGCAATAATTAACAATCACAAGCTAACTGAATCCAACCATCACATATAAATAAGAAAATGGCCGAATAAACCATCGGCTAAAATCTAACACAATTGGAAATACAGATAATGATGGATCTCAAGTATCTGAAATAAATACTAAATAAAACCGTGAGAAACATGATCGAATATCTCATAGAAAATCCCTACACTAGGAAAAGAAGGAATAGAGGCGCCTATCCAAATCCTGCAACATCCACATATGCAGCAGCAGCGAATCCCTGGAATAAAACAAACCTGGCGTCCCTATGGCTAGACACCTAAAAGGCTTTGAAAATATTTTATAGCAAGGGTCAGAACCCAAAACATTTTGAAAATATTTAGGCAAATGATTAACTTGCAGAAATAAAATATGCATAAATGCGCTTCATATTTTAGTTAGTGTCGCACTCCCTTGAGGACAGACTCACCCCTCAACTAATTTTCACACCTAACACCTTCCTAATATCCCACCTAGTCCTCTACCCCGAAACGAGACACTTGATAAAACTCTTGTTAACCGCCCTACTCAATTTCAAGTATTTTTAATGTATGACTCATAAACTATTTATCGCTTTAACTTAGTTAATTATCTTTCCTTGAAAGCCACATAACAACTCACTAGTTAAATAAATAATACACTTTTTTCAATGTATTTAAACTTCCCGAATATAATTATACACCCCATTATGTATCTACAGTTATATTACAACAATCACACATGTTGAATGTGAATATATCCCATATATAATTAATACAATTCACTACATGTATTTAATGACCCGTATATAACTATTTATGCCATTTTATACTTAGAACCATATTACAACATTCACACATATGTTGAACATAAATATAACCCATCCTCCCGAGAAATAACTCACTGGATGTACCCTCTAAAGTTCTATCACACTAGGTGTGCTCGCATAACCTTGTTACCCCCAAGTCAGAATCGCTCACTAACTTGGCCGAAAGCATAAACATAATGGAGGCGGTCATATTCCTTCCTTGAAAGTGAGATAAGCACCTCACCCAAATAATGGACGCTATGACCTTGAAATATACTCACCCTACTCCTCAAGCTAGGGGATTCACCCACACCGCGCAATCTCCTCCGATAGCACTAGAGTATATATATTAATAATATCCAATCACTGATATTTATATGCACACACCATATATATATATAATATCGCACCCCGTATATATATAAATATAAAATATCCCTGCTTTACCATCTACTGAGTCCGTAATCGCGAGTTGATGGTCCAACTATGATTATTAATTAATATGATGATTATTGGTGTCACCCAGCCAATATATTCAGACTCGCTCTCATGGCCCGAGAATAAAATAATACCCGAGTCTAAATACCCAACTCCAAATTAATTAGCTTTCAATCTTAATTAATTTAATACCTTGGCATCGCTCAACCAATATACCCGGACTCGCCCACTCGATCCGTATTTAATTATTTTGGAATATTTCTCCTCAAAAATTAACCATAGTGTGTCACACATAAATCCCTCCCAATCCCAATTACTTTCCCTTATCATTGTTAGGAAATTATGTTCCATATTTATTTCTCACTAAATAATGCATAGTAATAGAATTTTCAATTAATTTCTCTTATATAACAAAACTGGCCGACCTGTCAAAAATCCTAGACCATCGATCGATCGATCGAACATGTCTTCGTCTTCTCTAACACTGTTTCATCCATTAAAGAATTTCTCCCAAATCCAAACTCTTCTATGGTTCAACCCAAATGTACACA
Source organism: Sambucus nigra (assembly GCA_949130495.1). NCBI lineage: Eukaryota > Viridiplantae > Streptophyta > Magnoliopsida > Dipsacales > Adoxaceae > Sambucus > Sambucus nigra. The sequence goes on along the minus strand of OX422207.1, from coordinate 625,812,567 downwards.
ACATTTTTAAGACATGGGAACATGATTACGACCTCCCCTAAAACCTCAAACATGACTTAATTCCCACATATCTCTACTTATTCAAAAACTTCGAAATTTATGGGCTTTCTTTGTTCAGTCCAAATTTCATCCATTTATCCCAATTTCGTTCATCAATCAAAGTTAAGTATCTACTCTGAATCATGTAACACGATAAATTCCTACACCAATTCTCCTTTTTGTTTTCCAATTACAAAAACCCATTTTTGCACCCGTTTATACCCAAAATGAACTTTTGATTTCAACATCACACAAATATGAATTGAAAACATAAATAAATGCTACAACAAGTTAATCACTTTCCTTATGGATTCGTAGGGTCTGATCCAAGTGTGAGATTTGCAAGGTTTATGATGAATCCCCCAAATTCGTCCCTAGTCTTGTCTCCCAAAGGGTCCCCAATGCACTCTAACTGCTCCCTATAGTTCTCTCAAAACTTAGGATTTAGATTTTTGTTTTATGCCATTTACCTTTTCACCCAATTAACTATTAAAGATTTTTTCCATTTTGAGCCTAATGGGCCAAGCCCAAGACACCCAAATAGCCCCGTGTGGGCCTAATTATCCCTAAAAATGCCCCGTGACCCGTTTACTACCCCCGGGTACACTTTTTTTATTATCTCGGACCATTCGAACTCAACTGTGCACTCAAAATCGACATCCAAATTAATTTATAAAAATCCTTATTTCACCCCCAAATTAGTCTATACCGACTCCCGGTTGAGATAAATAAATGCCACGTCACTAATTCACATTATGACTTAAATAAATTAGTATTATTCACTTAGTAATTAAATTTCCCTAAGTATTAACCATTCACTCTCCGATTAATATTTAAATAAAAATTACCCTAATTAATTTAATTAAATTTCGAGACATGAGTAATTTAAAATTTCCCGAATTAATTAAATATCACATGCACAGAGATACGGGGTGTTACATATTCCCCCCCCCTGCAAAGGAATTTTGTCCCCGAAATTTGGTCATTACTACGGCGAATACTCTGGATATTTCTCTCACATATCCTCCTCCCGATCCCACATACACTCATCAATACTGTGATGACCCCAATCCACTACACTCTAACTAGTGGTACTACCTTAGACTGCAGCTTGCGCTCACATAGCTACCATTGTCCCATCATATGAGGTGTTTTATTGAAAGTCATTATCCTCGAGTGGAACGTGCTCAAAAATCTCAATCGCTCCTCTTGTATCCCTCCAGTTATGCCACGTGGAACATATCTCGTATTAGCTGAAGATGTTCTGGGGAGACCAGTCGATAAACTACTAGTCCCATCCTCTCAAAGATAGGGAAAGGACCCACATACCACGATGCTATCTCCCCTTTCTTGCTTAAATTCATCACTCCTTTCTTAGGAGACACCCAAACCAATAGCTGGTCACAAATCTTTACCTCGATGGCCTCTGACAACATAGTGTATGAGAAGATGAGACTATACTCCACTGATCCACTCTCTCCATGTTTGGAAATTCACCTCATATATGTGTGTCAATTTCCTTGTTGCCAAACGCGTGATTATCCTCCGAATAATTACTCGCATCATCCATGACTAATCATGTCCGACTTAAACCTTTAACCCATGGTTTCGTACCCCTCCTTACGTCCCTGAACTATACGAAAGGATAAAACTTACTTAATTCCCGCGGATGGACCATAACCCATCTCGGTCCTAGCAGCTTGTTATTCCCTACCTCGTATCTACCAAAGGTGGATAATGAAAATTTTCCATTAAAGTCTCCTAAGGTGTCACGCAGACCAAACCGTTACGAGGCATGACACGTAACTCTATATGTGGTAAATACTACTCCCGAATTACCCAAAAATATAAAATGCACAATCCTCGCTTCTCGTCTACCCATCGACTGATGGGCGACACGTTCAGCCCAATATGTAACTCTATCCCGATCACCTCCTGACAGTTTACCAACCTGAGCATTAATACCTTCACTGGAACCATAGAATTTTTTTTTAAAAAAATCCTGGTTGGTACCCCCCAATCAACCTTTTACATCCTTAAAAGGTCTACCCTGAGACAAACTCACTATGTCTCATTCATCACCAATTCCCATGCTCAAGAACTCTAACCCTTGTGCAGTTTTCTTCAGGCAGGAATCTATACCTTGTCTATGCATAAAACCACTCTAGGTCTATGACTAAGTGATACTTTTTCCTATCTTCCCAAAAATGTGGGTTTCTCCATTTCCTGAGGATATATTATTACATAGGTCTCCCCCACCTTCCCACTCCCTATGGTGGACGTAGTTCTCCTTGATATACATATAGTCAGACCGTTTCCTTTCTCAAATGGATTTCAGTTCACTACACTTTTCCACTTATTCTCTGACTGCCCCGCAGTCATATGTTCAATATGTTTATTTACAGATCCTTTTTTTTAAGACTACTCTAAAACCACACTAACTCGGGCGCCCATACACCCTATATCCCGTCCTTAAATAGGGTGCCCATACACCATGACCCCATGCTCAACCGCACAAAAGTTACCCAACTATGTTAGCCGTAACCGTTAGTATAACTTCCAATCCGTAGTCATATCACATACATGAATAATAACTGGGGTACCCAACCTATGTACTAACGACCAAACATCTGCCCACTTCCAATGTTGCGTTAAGTTTCATTTGTGGGACGTCTCGTAAAGAAAAATCCAAACAAGGAACCCCCCCCCCCCTCGATACACTACTACCTAACATTATCGGTCATTGAGATCTGTTAGACCCTTAGCCCATACCACGTACCCCCAAATACTTATCTCTTAACACAAAATCATACACGCCTTCTCTTATGTTACAAAAGACAACATAAAATACAGTGCCCTTACTATCACTAGTTCTAATGCAAAATAAATACCAAGCAATCTCTCCCCGCTCAAAAATAATTTCAATCACCCTGAATCGCTTCAGTATACATCCCTTCTTATTGGGAAAAATATAATAATACAAGATATTCTTATATGTCTATCGTACCTCACAATACAAGCTATTATATATATAGGCTAGGCTCACACCCAATGCTTACTATCACTATTCGTAATAGTTCACACCCAATGCTAACAAATCTATACCCAGGAAAAATCATGCTTTCATAACACTCCTCAAAATGAGTAAATCTCATAAAATATACCCCTTCATATTTCACACCTGCTCCTCTGCAGATAAGACCGAAGAGAGCTCCGTTACCCCGTGGTAACCATATACCTAATAGTAATACTACTATAAACCCACTAACCTCGTCCCCCATGTGAATATAGTGCTAACAAGAATATTGTGATAACTAGTGTCAAGAAATTTAGTCCATCTATCCGAGGATAAAACTCATAGTTCCTGTCACCTATCCATCGGTGACCCAAATGGTTCCTGGACATAACATTCCCATCCAACCAAACTAAAATTTCTCAATTGTTGTCCGTACTTGGCATTCCATTTCTATCCCCTGACTCACTGTGGACATAATCAATTGTTGTGGTTCTACTTCCACACATAAGACACCTCTCTGTGTCAATCCCCTGCCTCTTTCCCAAATGGCCATGTTGGGTTTTTCCTTCTCACGTACTCGGTAGTCTTGACCCTAAGTGCTACCCTCGTTGTCCCCTTGGATTCCCTAGCCCTATAGGACTCGTTATTGGCCTCGATGACCAGGATCAAATCCACCGTCAATAGGTAGAAATTTAATTAATTTAAAATGTCAAGATGGGTCTCTTACTAGGTATACCCTTCCATCGTTCTTTACTAGCACCACTAAATCTCATTTCATTCTAAGGTTAAACTCTCTAACCTTATTGGCTCCTACATCTTAGAAGAGTTAATATAAGATGGAAAACAAAAGATATTGATGACCTCAACACTAGTCATCCTAGTTGGATTTCCCTTCCATTATTGTGTATTCTCACACGGTTCATTATCCTTTTGACAGTTACTTTATCTTTCACCATATCCCCTTCGTCGGTTACGAAGTTTGCTTATACAATTTATTGTCTCTCTCACGATCAGTTACAATCTTACCCATTTTATAAACTCTGAAATTTCACTCACATCGCTATTTGAATAGCGAATGGATGATCTTACGGTCACACCGTACCCAAAATTTCACATTTGACACCATATTCTCCTTCATATACGGTGACTGACTCTAAAAAATAATCCTCCCCGACTCTCTCTCCTTGCCTACAATGCTAAGTGAGTCCAAAATTGTATTACCGTTCTCTACAACAGTGCGCGGGGAAATTACTTCCCCCAAGTGAATATCATATTCCATGAATACTCTACATTTTTATCATTCCTCTCCTCCTGCAGTACTCCTTTCGGCCCTCGCTGTTCATCAAAAATTGTTTGATGAACAGCGAGGGTAATACAACAATGGAGGTGGTCATATTCATTTAGCAAGGGTTAGAACCTATGGCTGGCGTCCCTATGGCTGGACACCTAAAAGGTTTTGAAAATATTTTATAGCAAGGGTTAGAACCCAAAACATTTTGAAAACATTTAGCAAAGGATTAACTTCCAGTAATAAAATATGCATGAATGCGCTTCATATTTTAGTTAGTGTCGTACTCCCTTGAGGACTGACTCACCCCTCAACTAATGTGCACACCTAATGCCTTCTTTATATCCCACCTAGTCCTTTACCCCCGAAACTAGATACTCGATATAACTCTTGTCAACCACCCTACTCAATCCCGAGTATTTTTAATGTATGACTCATAATCTATTTATCGCCTTAACTTAGTTAATCATCTTTCCTTGAAAGCCATATAACAAATCACTAGTTAGATAAATAATACACTTTTATCCATGTATTTAAACTTCCCGTATATAATTATTCACCCCATTATGTACGTACAGTTATCTTACAAAAATCACACATGTTGAATGTGAATATATCCCACATATAATTAATACAATTCACTACATGTATTTAATGACCCGTATATAACTATTTATCCCATTATATACGTAGAACCATATTACAACATTCACATATATGTTGAACATAAATATAACCCATCCTCCCAAGCAATAATTCACTGGATGTATCCTCTAAAGTGCTATCACACTAGGTGTGCTTGCATAATCTAGTTACCCCCAAATCAGAATCGCTCACTACCTTGCCCAAAAACATAAACATAATGGAGGTGGTCATATTCCTTCCCTGAAACTGAGATAAGCCCTTCACCCATATAACGGACACTATGACCTAGGGATATACTCACCTTACTACTCAAGCTAAGGGATTCACCCACATCGTGCAACCTCCTCCAATAGCACTAGAGTATATATATTAATAATATCTAATCACTAATATGTATATGCACACACCATATATATATATATAGTATCGCACCCCGTATATATATATAAACATAAAACATACTGGATTTACCGTCTACTGAGTCCGTAATCTTGAGTTTATGGTCCAACTATGATTATTAATTAATTTGTACATTAATTAATTAAATTATTATTGGTGTCACCCAACCAATATATTCGGACTCGCTCTCATGGCTCGAGAATAGAATAATACCAGACTCAAAATCCCTAACTCCGAATTAATTATATTTCAATCTTAATTAATTTAATACCTTGGCATCGCTCAACCAATATACCCGGACTCACCCACTCTGTCTGTATTTAATTATTTTGGAATATTTTTCCCAAAAAATTAACCATAGTGTGTCACAAATAAATCCCTCCCAATCCCAATTACTTTCCCTAATAATTGTTAGGAAATTATGTTCCATATTTATTTCTCACTAAATAATGTATGGGAATCGAATTTTAAATTAATTTCTCTTATATAACAAAACTGTCCGACCTGTCAAAAATCCTGGACCATCGATCGATCGATCAAACAAGTCTTCGTCTTCTCCAACGTTGTTTCAGCCATTAACGAATTTATCCCAACTCCAACCTCTTCTATGGTTCAACCCAAACTTAGACAATATTTTTAACACATGGGAACAATATTAGGACCTCCCCTAAAACCTCAAACATGACTTAATTCACACTAATTTCTACTTATTCAAAAATTGGGAAATTTACGAGCTTTCTTTATTCAGTCCAAATTTCATCCATTTATCCCAATTTCATTCATCAATCAAAGTTAATGATCAACTCAGAATCATGTAACACGATAAATTACTACACCAATTCTCCTTTTGGTTTTCCAATTACAAAAAAACCATTTTTGTACCCGTTTATTCCCAAAACGAATTTTTTATTTAAACATCACAAAAATATGAATTAAAAACATAAATAAATGCTACAACAAGTTTACCACTTTCCTTATGGGTTCGTAGGGTCTGATCCGAGTGTGAGATTCGCAAGGTTGATAATGAATCCCCAAAATTTGTCCCTAGTCTTGTCTCCAAAAGGGTCCCAATGCACTCTAACTGCTCCCTATTGTTTTCTCTAAAATATTAGGATTTAGATTTGTGTTTTCTTTCGTTTCCCTTTTCTCCCAATTAGGTATTAAAGCAAAATCCCGTTTTTAGCCTAATGGGCCAAGCCCAAGTGACCAAAATATCCTCGTGTGGGCACAGTTATGCCTAACCCCGTGATCCGTTTACTACCCTCGGATACACTTTTCTGACTATCTCGACCCATCTGGACTCAACCGTGCACTCAAAATCAACATTCGAATTAATTTATAAAAATCCTTATTTCACACCCAAATTAGTCTATACGGACTCCCAGACGAGATAAATAAATGCCACACCACTAATACACGTTATGGCGTAAATAAATTATTATTATTTATTTAGTAATTAAATTTCCCTAAATATTAACCATTCACTCTCCGATTATTATTTAAATAAATATTACCATAATTAATTCAATTAAATATTACGACACACAAGTAATTTAAAATTTATCAAATTTAAAGTTTCTGTGGACTCTCTCCGTTTGTGTCTTTTTAGGTAGTTATTGCCGAATTAGAGGGTTAAGGAGAATGATGGGCGATAGTTGTGGCAGATGACCCGTTTGTTTATGTTGTTGGTGTTGGGAGGTTTCTTAGTGGCGACGTCATCCACTTGTAGTTTTTACCATTTCTGATGGTGTTTTAGAACGTCCCTCTTTATGACTGGGGGAGCCAGACCTTAGTGACCCTTTATTCTTCGCTTGATGCGTTCAGCTGATGCTTTCGGCAAACTTTTACTGGGGCCATGTATCTTCTTTAAGTATTCTTTATTTTGCGCATTTTTCGTTATGCATTCACAATTTCCTTTATGCGGCTTATTCTTGGTTTCTTGATTAGTGACCTTTTGCCCTTTTAGACGTGGTTCTATGAGTTAATTGGGTTTAACAACCAATTGATAGCTTTGAAGGATAAGTCCGTTGGGGACTTCTGCTGTATGTATTAGTGGAGAAAGTCTAACTTGCAGTCGAAGAAGTCTCTCTCTTTGGAGGCGGTGCATCAGGTCTTGAATGGACTAATGAGTGAGAGAATAAATCCTTCTTCCTTTACTTAGACCATTTTCCTTCATGACCTTTACCGATATTGACTTTTGTCTATTGGTTAATTTATTGGCGACCTTCTACCCCTAGGGGATGACCATCCAGCATACAATGTTGACTAGGGGAAATGCGCAGATGAGTCATTTACTGGCGCATAAGTTTGGCTACTCCTTGTATCCTAGGGAGAGATTAGTCCGTTAGGTTATGGATGATGAGGTTTTGGTGCCATCGGTGAGGTACCCAGTGTATGTGAGGCGAGTGAGGATGATGTATGATGATGCGCGGGTAACGGCAATGATAGGTGATCCTTACTCGTCATATACTAACATGGAGGTGGCGTATTATTTTTTGGACTTCAAGTTAAGCTGGTTGATACCTCCCAACATATATGACATAATGCCTCTCCCTAGGGCGGGTTCGAATAGGCTAGTGGGGTCTTCCCATAGTGCAGGTGGTGCGTCGACATCAACGACAATAACGACCTCGAAGGTTCCTTTTGTGTGATTGTCCACTCCTTATAATATTCAGCGAGTTGATGGAAGGTCAGTGTGTATGTTGCATCGTCCTAATGCGATGGATCCGTAGGAGCTAGGGCTGACTAAAGAGGTTCTCTAGCTAGTGATATACTTCTCATCTCTTTGTCTTTTCAATTTCCTGACTCTTTTCTTTGCCTCGGACTAACTGATTTGCTTTTTCTATTTTTCTTTCGGCATATACGAATGTCAGCCACCTGGCTGAAGGATGTTCGGGATTGGATAGATTTGACGATTGCCTACATTCAGGATATGATTCTGGATCCTTCTTATCTGGTTTCATCTGCCTCATTTTTGAAAGTGTCTGTCTCTATGAGTGAAGGTACATCATCTCGTCATCGGGGGAAGAGAGTGCTCCGTAGGGAAGGAGGTTCCTAGAGAGATAGAGACTGAAAAGAGAGAAAATGGATGAGAGAGAGGTTGGTAGGTGATGGTAAGTGTGTGTGAGAGAGAGAATGTAGGTGGGATGGGGATGAGTCCCATTATATTTTCTTTACCAACAAAATCAATGTAACATAGAAAAAATCTATGCAAATGAAATGAAGTTTTTCTGAATTTTTGTTTTTAGTGATTTAATGGACATGCTCTTTTAACTTTGTTACTGAGACCATAAAAAGAATTAAAAATGGATTTAGAGAGAATTTATTTCAAAAACAAGAGAAGTAAAGACTATAAGATGAATAAAATTTGGAATTCTTTAAATAAAAATTATTTTTATTGAGTTTTTTTATTTTGAAAAAAAAGGAAAAAAAGGATTTTCCAAAAATAAAGCGTTGTCGATCAGCATGCCCCTTATCATGCGTATCGACATGTCAGTCAAGTTCAATCAATCCAAGACTTTGATTCCACTTTCTTCAATTTGCTTGGTACTTGGTGGAATAAGTATTTTTTCCCGATTTCGGCACGATTTTTGTCTTTTGTTGAGGTTTTCCAAGTATAAATACGGGTATGGGTGGAGTATTACCCTCAAACCCCCACATTCCTTCTCTTTTGCATTCTTCTAGCTCATTGTCTCATCATTTTACGATATGGCTCTTCCTGTCAGTGCTGAATTTTCTAACTACCTTGAAACCTTGGAGGCGATGTGCTCATACAATGTTGACTATGGTGCTGTCAACATGCGTCGATTATCTTTATGGCGCAATCGGTCCATAGAGTGGAGCGTGCTCATGGCAGTGGTGGAATTTTGGTATCCTGAAGACCATGTCTTTCGCTTTGGCTTATATGAGGTTTGTCCGACCTATGAGTTCTCTACCATGTTGGTTGTAAATCCCAGTGTTACAGAAGCTACACCTGAATTTTACATATCCCCTGGGGAAATGTTAGCATGACTTCTTCATATTTCACCTTCAGTGGAAAGCTCACTGGTTATGGGAAGAGTGATTTTTTTCCTGTTGTGCTGCATTTCCTTTATTTGCAAGATGTTGGTTGTGACACCCCGCCTAAAAAAATACCGGTTGATCAGTCCTATACCAAATTAAAATGGAATCCCAGTTGGATCATCCTTAGCATCACTGTCGAAAACTTTTTAAAACATACTAACCACTTAGTATTCCAAACTGGTGCCCATTTTAACTTTTTAATTAAACAAAAGAGTACATGCGTAAATAAATATGAACCATATACACAACTAAATAAAACTCAACTGAATAATAATTTACACAACTTGCCGAATAAACCACCGGCCACCAAACTGTAATAATCCAATACAAATATCCAACACCGGAATAAAACAAATCTGAAAACTGAAATGAAAGTCTGGGCAACATGCCCTAAATAAAACTGAAACTGATACAAGCTTCCTACTCTAGGAATGAATGAACGATGCATCTAATCCGAACTCCTGCTAGCATCCACATATGCCGCAGCTCTTTATCACTGGAATAGAATATTAATCCTGGCGTCCCTGTGGCTGGACACCTAAAAGGTTTTGAAAATAGTTATATAGCAAGGGTTACAACCCAAAACATTTTAAAAATATTTAGCAAGTGAATTAAGTGCAGTAATTTAAACTGCAAGAATGCGGTTCATATTTAAGTTAGTGCCGCACTCCCTTGTGGACATTCCCACCCCTCCACTATTGTGCACACCTATCGGTTACCTTGACCCCCACCTAGTTGCACTACCCCCTCCAACTAGTCCTGGTACAACGTCCCCTTGCCATACTACTTTAACCCGAGTATAATGATTCTTGAATTATAAGTTATCTCATAATTAACTTAATTAATTCCTTCTTAAATTGTAGCACATAACCGTGTCAGAAGTTATATAAAGTAAATACATCACACACTCTATTATTACCCGCGTATAATATTGAATACCGTTATATATGTACATTTACTAAAACATCCACACATATGACATACGTATATCCATCCCTCCGAGTATACCCTCGCCGGATGTTTCCCTCTAAAGTGCCATCTCACTATGTGTGCTCACATAACCTAGTTCCCCAAGATGGAATCGCTCACCAACCTGGCCCATAACATAAACGAAGTGGAGGCAGTCATGTTTCTTCCCTGAAAGTGAGATAATCCCCTCAACCATATACCGAACGCTATGACCTGGGGATATACTCACCCTACTCCTCAAGCTAGGGGATTCACCCACATCGCGCAACCTCCCTTGATAGAACTAGAGTATATAAATTGAATGAATATCTAGTCACTGATATTTAATATCACACACAACATATACACGTATATATATGCAATCACTACACCGTATATATATAATATAAAACTCGGTTTTATCGTGTACTCAAAATCCCGTACACTAGCCTGTAATTTCCTGAGTCTGTGGCTCTACTCAACTTAATTAATTTTCTCCGTTAATAATTTATCATCTACCCGAGTCTATGGTCCGACTATAATATATTTAATTCACACCTCAATTAATATAATACTTTCCCCAGGTCTATTGTCCGACTCTAATTAACTTAATTAACACGCCCAATAATTTAATACCTCCCCGAGTCTATCGTCCGACTCTAGTTAAATTAATTAGCACACTTATTAATTCAATACCTCCCCGAGTCTATCGTCCGACTCTAATTAAATTAATTAACACAATTATTAATTTAATACCTCCCCGAGTTTATCGTCCGACTAAAATTAAATTAATTAACACACTTATTAATTTAATACCTCCCCGAGTCTATCGTCCGACTATAATTAAATTAATTAACACACTTATTAATTTAATACCTACCCGAGTCTACAATCTGACTCTAATTAAATTAATTATTACACCCTTTAATTTAATACCTACCCGAGTCTACATTCTGAATCTAATTAAATTAATTATTACACCCATTAATTTAATACCTACCCGAGTCTACAATCCGACTCTAATTAAATTAATTATTACACCCATTAATTTAATACCTACCCGAGTTTACAATCCAACTCTAATTAAATTAATAAACACCTCAATTAATTTGATTACTCAACCATCCTACCCGGACTCGCTCACGTGGCCCATAATTTAATATTTCCCGAGTCTATGTTCCGACTCTAAATTAATTACTCTCTTAATAATTAATTTAATACTTTGGTGTCACTTAACCAACACACCCGGACTCACTCACTTGGTCCATTTTTACATCTCATAATTTAATTCCCACATATTCACCCACAATGTGTCACACATTCATCTCCATAAATTCCATAGTTATTTTTACCTATAATTACCAACATACCCGGACTCGCCCACTTGGTCCATAATTAAGTATTTCACCTCGATTCCTTTAATAATGTAGCGTTACCCAACTACAATACCCAAATATTATTCCTCGGTCCGATATTAACATAAATATTTATGAATTATTTTCCCCAAATTTGTTCATCTCATGACATACCGTTCACACCCTCTTAAACCCAATTATATCATGCTATAATTGTTAAGGAATTATATGCCACATATGAATTTGTCACTAAATAAAAATAAGGGATTAAATCTTCAATAAAATTCTCCTTATATAAAAACTAGTCGAACTGCCAAGTTTCTCGGACCATCGATCGATCGACCCCCTTGGGTCGATCGATCAATCGAATAGGTGATCGTCTTCCCCGGCTTGCTATTTCAGCCATTAACGAACCCTCAAGCTTTTGGTTTCTAACCAAACCCTTACCCCTTTCACAACCAACAAATTCTCCACACCAAAAAAGGTTCTAAACAACCTAGAGACCTTAATCCATCAACAAGTTTATACAAAAACCCTAAGTATATCTGATTTGGGTTTTTCACCCGGGTCTCGTTCTACCAAATCCGACCCTACCATAGTCATTCCATGGAATCACTATACATATTGTAATCCACTCTAAAATTTTATCTTAATAGGCCAAAATCATAACTTAACATCCATTGAGTAATTAAATCTGTCCATTACTCTAAATTCATAAAAACCCAATTTTAATAATGGTTACACACCCAAAACGAATTTTGATTTACACATCACTATGATATGAATTGATTATCATCAATTTATAAATCACAACAGTTAACCACTTGCCTGGAATTGTTCATACAGTTTGATCCATTTGTGTATTCCCTTAATTTGTCTCCAAAATCCCCAAATTGGCTCTTGATTTGCTTTCCCCCAAATTTCCTCTCAAACGCTAGGTTTAGAGTTGTGTTGACTGTCATTCCCTAGTCTCTCAATTTGTTTAAAAACCATTAATCCCGTTTTTGTCCATCTGGGCCTAATTAAAATGGCCAACTCACCCCGTGTGGGCCCGACTCTATACCCAAAAATACCCCGAGACCCAATTACTACCCCCGGGTACTCGTTTCGGACTATCTCAACCCATTCGGACGCAACTACGCACTCAAAATTGTCATCCAAAATGCTTTTTGACATATTCAAATTTTGACCTCAAAATACGACACATGAGATTTTGAACGATTAAACTTAAAAGTGGCCAATTATAAATAATTTGGCCCACTCAAATAAATTCTCCAACTCATGAATTTAAGTTTCTCCAATTTAAATATTTTTATAACTCCTAAAAATAATTAAATATTAAATCCTCAAAATTACGAGGTGTTACATACTCCCTCCCTTACAAAGGAATTACGTCCTCGAAATTAAGATGAGTGTAATGCTCCAAGCTTCGCATATCACTCTTTAGTCATGTGCCTCTAAGCCCGTTATATCTATCCCATCCGCTTCTAACCATACGTTACACAAGTATACATTTAAATCAACCAGGGCGCCCATACACCCTATACCCGTGCTTAACCTCACAAAATTTTCCTTAATTAGCCCGGGTGCCCATACACCCTATCCCCGTGCTTTACCGCACGAAAGCTACCCGACTATGCTAGTCATAACCCGTAATAAAACTTCGAACCCGTAGTCATATCACATATTTATATATATACATATATCTACTGCCCGGGGTACCCAACCCATGTACTAACGACCAGACATCTCCCCACTTTCCAACGCGGTGCTAAGTTTCATGTGTGGGATGCCTCGCAAAGTGAAATCCAAGCAAGGAACCCCCGATACACTACTAACTATCATTGTCGGTCGTTGAGATCCGTTGGACCCTCAGTCCATAGCATGTACCCCTAAATACTTGTTCCTTAACACAAAAGTATATACGATTACCCTTATGCTACCAATGGTAACATAAAATACCGCGCCCTTACTATCACTAGTCCTTGCACAAAATAAACCCCGAGCTATCTCTCTTTGCTCGAAAATAAATCTAATCACCCTGATTTACTTCAGTAAACACCCCTACTTACCGGGATAAAATGTGAGAACACAAAACCTCACTTTATGTCTATCGTACCACATAATATACCATAAATACACACATATATATAGGCTAAACTCCCTCTCATGTCATACCTCGTACCAAGCATATCCTGGTGTCACAAACACCAAAATTTACCCCCACTATTCACAATAGTTCAAATCCCATCGCTATCCAACCGATATTTAGGAAATATTATCAACCCTACTCCCATAATTCTCGAAAGTAGTAACTCTTCGCATAATTTAAACCTTCACTCAGTGTCCACCTCCACTTTCCCCTGAAGAACACCACAGAACTCCGCTACCCCACAAAAAGTTTATCCACATACTATGGCTGCTATAGCCAGCGCACCCACTAAATTCGACTCACCTACGAACTACAGTGAAAAATAATTCTTATATTGTGACATCCTCCTTGTCACTCAAAAATATATCCCATGCCCATAGGTTAAAAATAATTACCTCCATACTCCAGTTGCAACGGCTGATCCTCGGGTTTTAGAGCATCTTCTCCCTGCCCGAATGTGCCCATGACTTGCTTTAGTGGATGTATATCCAGGACCTCGTCCTGTAGTTAACCCCTGCCTCGCTTAACACAAAATATCTTCATGTGTCTTGGTTTTTCCAAAAATGAAATACCTTCTAATACATTCACCCTTGCACTGGTCCCTTCCATGCCGACCTTATTGGAATTCCTGGGCATCCTGCTGATAGCTCCCAGTTCTAAATTGTTTGGCATGATTTCCTTATCGGAAATCCTACCCCTGATCTCCCCCTGTCTGCTACTAGGATACCCCACTGGTACTGTTCCCTCCTACCTTATCCGACTGGCTAGTTCCCACCACACTCCCGCTTTCTTTCACGTGGAAGCAATATTCATGTCAGTGCCGGAGTGCTGCGTTAACGACATCAGTATAATTTTCTAATGCATAATTATCAATTAAATGTTGTCTAATTCTCCATACTAACCTATCCACCAACCTTAATTTCTTTATCTCTTCATCGCTTACCTCATCTAGTACCAACTTTGCCAATCGAGTAAATTCTTCCTCGTAATGGACCACTGAATGGTCTCCTCGAGCCACCTCTCTAAATTTTTCTCCTCATTCCGGTCTCAACCGCTGGAGGAAAATACGTGCGGTCGAACCACTCCCAAAACTCAGCAGTAGATAGCGTATCCCTTTCCTCAACTTTGGTGATCGACTCCCACCATTGTAGCGCTGCACCCACTAAAATAAAAGTGGCTAGCATTTTCTTCTGCACCTCATCGCAATCTCCCATGCGTGGGTGACGCTGGATATCTCTCTTCCTTGACATGCTAGAACTACATTTGAACCCCCTCACAACTCTAGTGGATGCCCACTCTTGAAAGAATCTCTCTTACTTGCTTCCATCTCGACAACCCCGTGTAAGTATGAACATCCGGCGCCACTAACACTTGTGGCTAATCCCGTGAAAAATACCCTGTCGTTGCAACCATCATCGCTTTAAATGCCTGTGAAACTAGTTTATTTACCTATGTTGCCAAAATCATCTTTGGCCGTTGTTGCGATAACTCTTGCTCCTGATGAGCCTCCCTAGTCTTATCTCCCCCTACTGCACTAGCTGCACCCTCTCCTAGGCGGCATCTGGAATAAGAATCAAATCGTATGAGTTCACCCTCAAATATAAATTTGGCAGAATAACATAAATGTGCATACGTATAAGAATACAACAATCCTATGATAGGGCTCTATATCGAAGATTGCTAAGCCGGAACGTGAAAAGCCACAAAGATCCTAAGGACCCTAGAACCTGATGTTTTGATACCATCTGTGACACCCCGCCTAATAAAATACTGGGTGATCAGTCCTATACCAAATTAAAATAGGAATCCTAGTTGGATCATCCTTAGCATCACTATCGAAAACTTTTTAAAACATACTAACCACCTAGTATTTCAAACTGGTACCAATTTTAACTTTTTAATTAAACAAAACAGTACATGCAGAAATAAATTGGAACCATACACACAACTAAATAATAATTTACACAACTTGCCGAATAAACCACCGGCCACCAAAGTGAAACAATCCAATACAAATATCCTACACCGGAATAAAACAAATCTGAAAACTGAAATGAAAGTCTGGACGATATGCCCTAAATAAAACTGAAACTGATATAAGCTTCCTACTCTAGGAATGAATGAACTATGCATCTAATCCGAACTCTTGCTAGCATCCACATTTTTCGCAGCTCCGTATCCCAGTAATAGAATATCAATCCTGGCGTCCCTGTGGTTGGACACCTAAAAGGTTTTGAAAATAGTTTTATAGCAAGGGTTAGAACCCAAAATATTTTGAAAATATTTAGCAAGTGAATTAACTACAGTAATTTAAAATGCATGAATGCCCTTCATATTCATGTTAGTGTCGCACTCCCTTGTGGATATTTTTACCCCTCCACTATTGTGCACACCTATCGATTACCTTGACCCCCACCTAGTTCCACTACCCCGTCAATTATGCCTGGTATAACCTCCCCTTGCCATACTACTCTAACACGAGTATAATGATTCTTGAATTATAAGTTATCTCACAATTAACTTAATTAATTCCTTGTTAAATAGTAGCATATAACTGTGTCACAAGTTATATAAAGTAAACACATCACACACTGTATTATTACCCTCATATAATATTGAATACAGTTATATACGTACCTTTACTAAAACATCCACGCATATGACATACGTATAGCCATCCCTCCGAGTATACCCTCGTCGGATAATTCCCTCTAAAGTGCTATCTCACTAGGTGTGCTCACATTACCTAGTTCCCCAAGTTGGAATCGCTCACCAACCTGGCCCAAAACATATACGAAGTGGAGGCGGTCATCTTCCTTCCCTGAAAGTGAGATAATCCCCTCACCTATATACCGGACGCTATGACCTGGGGATATACTCGCCCTACTCCTCAAGCTAGGGGATTCACCCACATCGCGCAACCTCCCTTGTAGCACTAGAGTATATAAATTCAATAAATATCTAGTCACTGATATTTAATATCACACACAATATATACACGTATATATATATATATATATATATACTATCACTACACCATATATATATAATATAAACCCCAGGTTTACCGTGTACTCAAAATCCCGTACAGTAGCCTGTAATTTCTTGAGTCTGTGGCCCGACTCCACTTAATTAATTTTCTCATTTAATAATTTATCATCTACCCGAGTCTATGGTCCGACTATAATATATTTAATTCACACCTCAATTAATATAATACTTTCCCCGGGTCTATAGTCCGACTCTAATTAACTTAATTAACAGGCCCAATAATTTAATACCTCCCCGAGTCTATCGTCCGACTCTAGTTAAATTAATTAGCACACTTATTAATTCAATACCTCCTCGAGTCTATCGTCCGACTCTAATTAAATTAATTAACACAATTATTAATTTAATACCTCCCCGAGTTTATCGTCCGACTAAAATTAAATTAACACACTTATTAATTTAATACCTCCCCGAGTCTATCGTCCGACTATAATTAAATTAATTAACACACTTATTAATTTAATACCTACCCGAGTCTACAATCTGACTCTAATTAAATTAATTATTACACCCTTTAATTTAATACCTACCCGAGTCTACATTCTGAATCTAATTAAATTAATTATTACACCCATTAATTTAATACCTACCCGAGTCTACAATCCGACTCTAATTAAATTAATTATTACACCCATTAATTTAATACCTACCCGAGTGTACAATCCGACTCTAATTAAATTAATAAACACCTCAATTAATTTGATTACTCAACCATCCTACCCGGACTCGCTCACGTGGCCCATAATTTAATATTTCCCGAGTCTATGTTCCGACTCTAAATTAATTACTCTCTTAATAATTAATTTAATACTTTGGTGTCACTTAACCAACACACCCGGACTCACTCACTTGGTCCATTTTTACATCTCATAATTTCATTCCCACATATTCACCCACAATGTGTCACACATTCATCTCCATAAATTCCCTAGTTATTTTTACCTATAATTACCAACATACCCGGACTCGCCCACTTGGTCCATAATTAAGTATTTCACCTCGATTCCTTTAATAATGTAGCGTTACCCAACTACAATACCCAAATATTATTCCTCGGTCCGATATTAACATAAATATTTATGAATTATTTTCCCCAAATTTGTTCATCTCATGACATACCGTTCACACCCTCTTAAACCCAATTATATCATGCTATAATTGTTAAGGAATTATATGCCACATATGAATTTTTCACTAAATAAAAATAAGGGATTAAATCTTCAATGAAATTCTCCTTATATAAAAACTAGTAGAACTGCCAAGTTTCTCGGACCATCGATCGATCGACCCCCTTGGGTCGATCGATCAATCGAATAGGTGATCGTCTTCCCCGGCTTGCTATTTCAGCCATTAACGAACCCTCAAGCTATTGGTTTCTAACCAAACCCTTACCCCTTTCACAACCAACAAATTCTCCACACCAGAAAAGGTTCTAAACAACCTAGAGACCTTAATCCATCAACAAGTTTATACAAAAACCCTAAGTATATCTGATTTGGGTTTTTCACCCGGGTCTCGTTCTACCAAATCCGACCCTACCATATTCATTCCATGGAATCACTATACATATTGTAATCCACTCTAAAATTTTATCTTAATAGGCCAAAATCATAACTTAACATCCATTGAGTAATTAAATCTGTCCATTACTCTAAATTCATAAAAACCCAATTTTAATAATGGTTACACACCCAAAACGAATTTTGATTTACACATCACTATGATATGAATTGATTATCATCAATTTATAAATCACAACAGTTAACCACTTGCCTGGAATTGTTCATACAGTTTGATCCGTTTGTGTATTCCCTTAATTTGTCTCCAAAATACCCAAATTAGCTCTTGATTTGCTTTCCCCCAAATTTCCTCTCAAACGCTAGGTTTAGAGTTGTGTTGACTGTCATTCCCTAGTCTCTCAATTTGTTTAAAAACCATTAATCCCGTTTTTGTCCATCTGGGCCTAATTAAAATGGCCAACTCACCCCGTGTGGGCCCGACTCTATACCCAAAAATACCCCGAGACCCAATTACTACCCCCGGGTACTCGTTTCGGACTATCTCAACCCATTCGGACGCAACTGCGCACTCAAAATTGTCATCCAAAATACTTTTTGACATATCCAAATTTTGACCTCAAAATACGACACACGAGATTTTGAACGATTAAACTTAAAAGTGGCCAATTATAAATAATTTGGCCTACTCAAATAAATTCTCCAACTCATGAATTTAAGTTTCTCCAATTTAAATATTTTTATAACTCCTAAAAATAATTAAATATTAAATCCTCAAAATTACGAGGTGTTACATACTCCCTCCCTTACGAAGGAATTGCGTCCTCGAAATTAAGATGAGCGTAATGCTCCAAGCTTCGCATATCACTCTTTAGTCATGTGCCTCTAATCCCGTTATATCTATCCCATCCGCTTCTAACCATACGTTACACAAGTATACATTTAAATCAACCAGGGCGCCCATACACCCTATACCCGTGCTTAACCTCACAAAATTTTCCTTAATTAGCCCGGGTGCCCATACACCCTATCCCCGTGCTTTACCGCACGAAAGCTACCCGACTATGCTAGTCATAACCCGTAATAAAACTTCGAACCCGTAGTCATATCACATATTTATATATATACATATATCTACTGCCCGGGGTACCCAACCCATGTACTAACGACCAGACATCTCCCCACTTTCCAACGCTGTGCTAAGTTTCATGTGTGGGATGCCTCGCAAAGTGAAATCCAAGCAAGGAACTCCCGATACACTACTAACTATCATTGTCGGTCGTTGAGATCCGTTGGACCCTCAGTCCATAGCATGTACCCCTAAATACTTGTTCCTTAACACAAAAGTATATACGATTACCCTTATGCTACCAATGGTAACATAAAATACCGCGCCCTTACTATCACTAGTCCTTGCACAAAATAAACCCCGAACTATCTCTCTTTGCTCGAAAATAAATCTAATCACCCTGATTTACTTCAGTAAACACCCCTACTTACCAGGATAAAATGTGAGAACACAAAACCTCACTTTGTGTCTATCGTACCACATAATATACCACAAATACACACATATATATAGGCTAAACACCCTCTCATGTCATACCTCGTACCAAGCATATCCTGGTGTCACAAACACCAAAATTTACCCCCACTATTCATAATAGTTCAAATCCCATCGCTATCCAACCGATATTTAGGAAATATTATCAAACCTACCCCCATAATTCTCGAAAGTAGTAACTCTTCGCATAATTTAAACCTTCACTCAGTGTCCACCTCCACTCTCCCCTGAAGAACACCACAGAACTCCGCTACCCCACAAAAAAGTTTATCCACATACTATGGCTGCTATAGCCAGCGCACCCACTAAATTCGACTCACCTGCGAACTATAGTGAAAAATAACTCTTATATTGTGACATCCTCCTTGTCACTCAAAAATATATCCCATGCCCATAGGTTAAAAATAATTACCTCCATACTCCAGTTGCAACGGCTGATCCTCGGGTTTTAGAGCATCTTCTCCCTGCCCGAATGTGCCCATGACTTGCTTTAGTGGATGTATATCCAGGACCTCATCCTGTAGTTAACCCCTTCCTCGCTTAAGACAAAATCTCTTCATGTGTCTTGGTTTTTCCAAAAATGAAATACCTTCTAATACATTCACCCTTGCACTGGTCCCTTCCATGCCGACCTTATTGGAATTCCTGGGCATCCTGCCGATAGCCCCCAGTTCTAAATTGTTTGGCATGATTTACCTATCGGAAATCCTACCCCTGACCTCCCCCTGTCTGCTACTAGGATACCCCACTGGTACTTTTCCCTCCTACCTTATCCGACTGGCTAGTTCCCACCACACTCCCGCTTTCTTTCACGTGGAAGCAATTTTCATGTCAGTGCCGGAGTGCTGCGTTAACGACATCAGTATAATTTACTAATGCATAATTATCAATTAAATGTTGTTTAATTCTCCATACTAACCTATCCACCAACCTTAATTTCTTTATCTCTTCATCGCTTACCTCATCTAGTACCAACTTTGCCAATCGAGTAAATTCTTCCTCGTAATGGACCACTGAATGGTCTCCTCGAGTCACCTCTCTAAATTTTTCTCCTCATTCCGGTCTCAACTGCTGGAGGAAAATACGTGCGGTCGAACCACTCCCAAAACTCGGTAGTAGATAGCGTATCCCTTTCCTCAACTTTGGTGATCGACTCCCACCATTGTAGCGCTGCACCCACTAAAATAAAAGTGGCTAGAATTTTCTTCCGCACCTCATCGCAATCTCCCATGCGTGGGTGACGCTGGATATCTCTCTTCCTTGACATGCTAGAACTACATTTGAACCCCCTCATAACTCTAGTGGATGCCCACTCTTGAAAGAATCTCTCTTACTTGCTTCCATCTCGACAACCCCGTGTAAGTATGAACATCCGGCGCCACTAACACTTGTGGCTAATCCCGTGAAAAATACCTTGTCGTTGCAACCGTCGTCGCTTTAAATGCCGGTGAAACTAGTTTATTTACCTATGCTGCCAAAATCATCTTTGGCCGTTGTTGCGATAACTCTTGCTCCTGATGAGCCTCCCTAGTCTTATCTCCCCCTACTGCACTAGCTGCACCCTCTCCTAGGCGGCATCTGGAATGAGAATCAAATCGTATGAGTTCACCCTCAAATATAAATTTGGCAGAAGAACATAAATGCGCATACGTATAAGAATACAACAATCCTATGATAGGGTTCTATATCGAAGATTGCTAGGCCGAAACGTGAAAAGCCACAAAGATCCTAAGGACCCTAGAACCTGATGTTTTGATACCATCTGTGACACCCCGCCTAATAAAATACTGGGTGATCAGTCCTATACCAAATTAAAATAGGAATCCTAGTTGGATCATCCTTAGCATCACTATCATAACTTTTTAAAACATACTAACCACCTAGTATTCCAAACTGGTACCAATTTTAACTTTTTAATTAAACAAAACAGTACATGCAGAAATAAATTGGAACCATACACACAACTAAATAATAATTTACACAACTTGCCGAATAAACCACCGGCCACCAAAGTGAAACAATCCAATACAAATATCCAACACCAGAATAAAACAAATCTGAAAACTGAAATGAAAGTCTGGACGATATGCCCTAAATAAAACTGAAACTGATATAAGCTTCCTACTCTAGGAATGAATGAACTATGCATCTAATCCGAACTCTTGCTAGCATCCACATACTCCGCAGCTATGTATCCCAGTAATAGAATATCAATCCCGGCGTCCATGTGGTTGGACACCTAAAAGGTTTTGAAAATAGTTTTATAGCAAGGGTTAGAACCCAAAATATTTTGAAAATATTTAGCAATTGAATTAACTACAGTAATTTAAAATGCATGAATGCCCTTCATATTCATGTTAGTGTCGCACTCCCTTGTGGATATTTTTACCCCTCCACTATTGTGCACACCAATCGATTACCTTGACCCCCACCTAGTTCCACTACCCCATCAATTATGCCTGGTATAACCTCCCCTTGCCATACTACTCTAACCCGAGTATAATGATTCTTGAATTATAAGTTATCTCACAATTAACTTAATTAATTCCTTGTTAAATAGTAGCATATAACTGTGTCACAAGTTATATAAAGTAAACACATCACACACTGTATTATTACCCTCATATAATATTGAATACAGTTATATACGTACCTTTACTAAAACATCCACGCATATGACATACGTATAGCCATCCCTCCGAGTATACCCTCGTCGGATAATTCCCTCTAAAGTGCTATCTCACTAGGTGTGCTCACATTACCTAGTTCCCCAAGTTGGAATCGCTCACCAACCTGGCCCAAAACATATACGAAGTGGAGGCGGTCATCTTGCTTCCCTGAAAGTGAGATAATCCCCTCACCTATATACCGGACGCTATGACCTGAGGATATACTCGCCCTACTCCTCAAGCTAGGGGATTCACCCACATCGCGCAACCTCCCTTGTAGCACAAGAGTATATAAATTCAATAAATATCTAGTCACTGATATTTAATATCACACACAATATATATATATATATATATATATATACTATCACTACACCATATATATATAATATAAACCCTAGGTTTACCATGTACTCAAAATCCCGTACAGTAGCCTGTAATTTCGTGAGTCTGTGGCCCGACTCCACTTAATTAATTTTCTCATTTAATAATTTATCATCTACCCGAGTCTATGGTCCGACTATAATATATTTAATTCACACCTCAATTAATATAATACTTTCCCCGGGTCTATGGTCCGACTCTAATTAACTTAATTAACACACCCATTAATTAAATACCTCCCCGAGTCTATCGTCCGACTCTAATTAAATTAATTAACACACTTATTAATTTAATACCTCCCCGAGTTTATCGTCCGACTCAAATTAAATTAATTAACACACTTATTAATTTAATACCTCCCCGAGTCTATCGTCCGACTCTAATTAAATTAATTAGCACACTTATTAATTTAATACCTCCCCGAGTCTATCGTCTGACTCTAATTAAATTAATTAACACACTTATTAATTTAATACCTTCCCGAGTCTACAATCCGACTCTAATTAAATTAATTATTACACCCATTAATTTAATACCTACCCGAGTCCAGAATTCGACTCTAATTAAATTAATTATTACACCCATTAATTTAATACCTACCCGAGTCTACAATCCGACTCTTATTAAATTAATTATTACACCCATTAATTTAATACCTACCCGAGTCTACAATCTGACTCTAATTAAATTAATTATTACACCCATTAATTTAATACCTACCCGAGTCTACAATCCGACTCTAATTAAATTAATTATTACACCCATTAATTTAATACCGACCTGAGTCTACAAATTGACTCTAATTAAATTAATTAACACCTCAATTAATTTGTTACTTGGCATCGCCCAACCATCCTAGCCGGACTCGCTCACTTGGCCCATAATTTAATATTTCCCGAGTCTATGTTCCGACTCTAAATTAATTACTCTCTTAATAATTAATTTAATACTTTGGTGTCACTTAACCAACACACCCGGACTCACTCACTTTGTCCATTTTTACATATCATAATTTCATTCCCACATATTCGCCCACAATGTGCCACACATTTATCTCCATAAATTCCCCAATTATATTTACCTATAATTACCAACATACCCGGACTCGCCCACTTGGTCCATAATTAAGTATTTCACCTCGATTCCTTTAATATTGTAGCGTCAGCCAAGTACAATACCCAAATATTATTCCTCGGCCCGATATTAACACAAATATTTATGAATTATTTTCCCCAAATTCGTTCATCTCATGACATACCGTTTACACCCTCCTAAACCCAATTATATCACCCTATAATTGTTAAGGAAATATATGCCACATATGAATTTGTCACTAAATAAAAATAAGGGATTAAATATTTAACAAAATCCTCCTTATATAAAAACTGGCCGAATAGCCAAGTTTCTAGGACCGTCGATCGATCGATCCCCCTAGGTCAATCGATCGATCGAACATGTGATCGTCTTCCCTGGCTTGCTGTTTTAGCCATTAACAAACCCTCAAGTTTTTGGTTTCTTCCCAAACCTTTACCCCTTTCACAACCACATATTTTCCACCCCAGAAAAGGTTATAAACAGCCTAGAGAGTTTAATTCGTCAACAGGTTTATACAAAAACCCTAAGAATATCCGATTTGGGTTTTTCACTCGGGTCTCGTTCTACCAAATCCGACCCTACCATATTGAGTCCATGTAATCACTATATATATTGTAATCCACTCTAAAATTTTATCTTAACATGCCCAAAGCATAACTTAACATCCATTGAGTAGTTAAATCTTCCCATTACTCTAAATTCATAAAAACCCAATTTTAATTATGGTTATACACCCAAAACGAATTTTGATTTACACATCACTATGATATGAATTGATTATCATCAGTTTATAAATTACAACAATTAACCACTTGCCTGGAATTGTTCATAGAGTTTGATCCGTTGTTGTAGTCCCTTAATTTGGCTCCAAAATCCCTAAATTGGCTCTTAATTTTCTTTCCCCAAATTTCCTCTCAAACGCTAGGTTTAGAGTTGTGTTGACTGCCATTCCCGAGTCTCTCAATTTGTTTGAAAACCATTAATCCCGTTTTTGTCCATCTTGGCCTAATTAAAATGGCCCAACTCACCCTTGTGGGCCCGACTATGCCCAAAAATACCCCGAGACCCAATTACTACCGCGGGTACTCTTTTCGGACAATCTCAACCCATTCGGACGCAACCGCACACTCAAAATTGTCATCCGAAATACTTTTTGACATATCCAAATTTTGACCTCAAAATGCGACACACGAGATTTTGAACCATTAAACTTAAAAGTCGCCAATTATAAATAATTTGGCCCACTCAAATAAATTCTCCAACTCGTGAATTTAATTTTCTCCAATTTAAATATTTTTATAACTCCCAAAAATAATTAAATATTAAATCCTCAAAATTACGGGGTGATGATGGTGGCTATACTAGAGACATCATTTGGGGATTGATTTTAAAACTACTATTGGTGATTAGGGAACTACCGGTGGACCCAAAACTCGTTCCAATCACTTCCTGGATGT
The DNA here is from genome assembly GCA_949130495.1 of Sambucus nigra. NCBI lineage: Eukaryota > Viridiplantae > Streptophyta > Magnoliopsida > Dipsacales > Adoxaceae > Sambucus > Sambucus nigra. The sequence continues at coordinate 625,786,926 of OX422207.1, read as the reverse complement.
TGTATTGTCGCAATCCTATGGTGGTGACATTGGCAGAGACATTGAATGGTCTGAATGCCTGGCGGGAAGGTCATTCTTACTTTCTGAGGGGTAGCCCTGTAATGCTGTTCATATGGATTTCGTAGAAGTTCCATAAGGTAGTCCCACCTGAGTATCCTTTTTTGGTTGTGACAAACTTCTTTTCTTGGTACTTTATCGGTGTAGCCTCAGTCATTGAGAGCTGGGAGAATTAGTTTGTGGAGCATGGGGCTCGAGGCTTGCGTTGGTCAGTGCCTTGGTGAAGGGGAGTTGCTGTCCATTCTCGAATTGGGAGAATACCATTATGTTTAGTTGATTGTCCTTAGACATACATATTTCTACTTTTCTCTGGCACCTCCTACGCCAATTTGGCGGCAAACAAATTGTGCCACCTAGAACACTAGACTTTTTTCCTATGGAGGACTTGACAGAGCATTTGTAAATGTTATTGGGATCTCTCTGGGAGAATCGCCAACCATAGAACCATCCATCCCAGTCTGTTGGTAGAGTCTCGCATATTTTAAGGGACTATATAAAGTGGTTGTGGAGAAATGTAGTTGCCAAGTTTTTAGCTGTGGAGACTCGTCAAAGGTGGTTCGCCATATCTGACACCATGGAGGGAGGTGTTGTGGTCTCCCCCTCGCTAGTCTAGGCTTATCGTTATATGGAATGTCAGCAACACTCTCTTTAGGCAGGGGAAGTTTGGGACCCCAGGATGTGGGTGATGATAGGGTGGGGTCATCTGGAAGTTGTGCGTATAATTTGTGAGCCTTTTGTATGACATTTGGTTATGTGTTTTGTTATTCTAGTTGTATTGTGTGGGAATAATTTGGAAGGACTGTTTTATGGGTAGTGGGGCTTATTTTTATTTGGTTTTTAGAAAGTAGGAGTAGGTTGGTAAGGGAAGTTATTTGAGTCCTTATGTCGATGTAATCATAAAGTAATTCAATGAAATAAATAAACTTTTAATTATATTGACGTGCCTCTTGATGAGTTTTACATTTTGAATTATCTATACAAATCGTTAAGGCATATATAATACTTTTGTTCATGTATATATTAAAATGAAGTGTCATTCTCAGGGATAATAAAATAATAGTATTTTGTGAAGAGGAAGGGAACCATGACCATGTAAAGCGTATGAGCTACCTACTTACCTGTGTGGATTTTAAGAATTTTTTTAGTTTCATTTTTGAAAGAATAAGGATTTTTAGAAGATAAGGCCCGACGTAATTCTTAGTAGAGGGAAATGAAGATTTTTTTAATATAATGGAGATGAGAAAAGTCACAATACATCGATATTTTGGACTAGGGGTTAAATTTCTTGAGATGATCTAGGTTGACTGGACGGTCCATCTCTTCCCTCATCAAAGTCGATGAGCATAGCAGCATCTCGCGTGATAAGATTTTCTTCATGATGTATGGGCCACTCCAATTGGGCTAGAAATTTCCTACGGGGTCCCAGATGGGCTCTATAATTTTTTCAAGGGCTAAGTCCCCTTCTTGGACACTACGGTCCTTGGATCTCTTGTTGAATGGTATTGTTATCCGACGATGGTACCTGGTATGTGATATAGAACTTTTTACCTCCTTTCATCCACGAGTGACAGCTCATCAGGACGGCTCTGATGCCAGTCTTCCTCGCTGACTTTGCTTCAAGATTCATGAGTAGGACTACTTCCATGCCATAAACTAGAGAGTGAGGGGTTTCCCCAATAGAGTTTTGAACTGAAGTGCGGTAGCCCCAAAGGGAGAAAGGGATCCGATCGACCCAATCTCGATAGCTTTTAGTCATACTGCTAATGATGTCTTTGAGGTTTTTAATGGAGTCTTTGAGTTATCAATTAGTTTGTGGTTAATTGGGGGAAGATTTATGTCTTTGGATCCCATACTCATCGACCACTTCTGTGACTTCTGCTTCGAAATGCAACCCATTGTCTAACACTAGCTCATGCAGGACCCCCTATTGGCAGATGATGTTTTCTTAATGATCTTAACCACCTTCTTGTCATTCATTATCGCATAAGACTCGACTTCGACCCAATTAGTGAAGTAGTCAATGGAAACTTGGATGAATTCATGATCGTTGGATGCATTGGGTGTAACCTTCTCTATGATATCAATACCCTATGTAGAGAACAAACAGGGAGAGTTTATGTTGTATAATTCTCGTGGAGGCAAGTGTTGGAGGTTGGCAAACTGCTGGAATTTGAGAAATCTTTGAACATAGGCAGTGCAATACTAAACTATGGTACTCCAGTAGTAACCCTGTCAGTTGATTTTCCTAGTGAGCATATGGCCATTCATATGGGGTCCACATTCCCTACTATGAATTTTATGCATTATATCTTCAATGTCATCCCTTGGAAATGCAGTGTAAATGGGTTCCATCAAAGGTTCTATTGGACAATGTTTTTTCACAGACCATATACTGGGTAGCTAGTCTATGGAGGGTTGTTCTGTCTTTCTTATCAAAACCTTGGGGATACCTACCATTCTTGAGTAGGCGCCAAATATCATAGTACCAATAGTCAGTTACATCAGGATCTTCTTCTGTGATGAGCTCAATGTGGTAGCAGTGCATTGGTTAATCTTGATTTTGTTAATCATAATGGCTAGTGTAGTAAGTGCCTCGGCTAAGTTATTCTTCGCCCAGGGCAGGTAGTGGGAGGTGATTTCTTATAATTTTGAGGTCAGCTCTTTTATGTGGGCATGGAAGGGTAAGCGTTTCTCGTCCTTGACTTTTCATCGTCGGAGTACTCGACCGGTGATGATGGTTGAGTCTCTATAGACATCTAGGTATCGAATTACTTTCTCGAGAGTAAACGAGGTAGTCAGATATGGATATTCCATAGGGTAGTAAGCAAGGTAGTCAGATAAGGATCTTCATTTTATGGATTTTTGCGTGACATACACGGTATCAAAGTCAGCTAAAAGTATCAACCATTGGGCCATTTAGCTGGATAAGGTAGGTTTTTGAGTATGTACTTGATGGGATCCATTTGGGACACAAGTTTTAGGGAAAAGGAGAGCACGTGGTGCAATAGTTATTGGGTGACCCAGACAAGGGCTACACATATTTTTTCCAAGGTTGTGTAGTTAACTTCATTCCCAACTAACTTGTGACTGGTGTAGTAGATGGATCTTTCTTTGCATGATTCCATAATGTATTGCACTAGAAAATCTCGAGCTGTGGTATATGTCATGGTTAGGTAAATAAGAAGGGGAAGAATAGGCTGCGATGGCATGAGCACTGGAGGTCGGGTTATATATTTCTTTATTCAGCCAAAGTTTTCTTTGGTGATGCCGAAAAAACTTTTTGTTGGTTAAGTCGGATCTGATATTGTCACAGTCGCTCGAAGAATTTTTCACGAGCGGGAACATTACCTTCCCTAGCATTAGACTTAATAATAATATCATTCGCATATATATCGACTTCTTTGTGTATCAGATCATGCAAGATGGTTATGGCAGCCCTCTGTTAGGTAGACCCTTAGTTTTTTAGACCAAATGGCATAACATTGTAGCAGAAATTTCCCCAAGGTGTGATGAATGTAGTTTTCTCTTGATGAGTCAGGTGCATCATTATCTTGTTATATTCGAAAAATCCATCAACGAATGACTTAAGAGTGTGTCTGGCTATGTTGTCCATATTCATGTCGATATTGAGTAACAGATGTAACACCCCGTAATTCTGCTTAATTCTAAATTACGTGAGTAGAGTAATTTAATGTGATTAAATATGTTTGATTTAAATTACGTGAGTAGAGTAATTTAAATAGATATTATGTTAATAAAGATGAATATGTGTTATAGAAAATTTACTAAGGTGAATATAAATTTTCAATGTTAATATGTACGGTCTAGTGACTATATGGACGTACCGGATGTAACTCGGCAAAATTAAGGATGAGAGTAGAAAAATATTTACGAGACTCAAATGATAATTTAGAGTCCACGGTTGATTCCGAAAGGGTCGAATTAGTCAAAATAGTGTACCCGGGGGTACTAGTTGAGTGTCGGGTCATTTTAGGGCTAAACCGGGACCATTCGGGGGCATTTTGGTCTCTTTACAATTATGGGAAAGAAGACCTACCAATTTTTGTAACCCTAAATCTAATTATAAGAGTGGTGGCTAGGGTTAGACAATGAGAGTTGCACCATAGCCATTAGAGAGAGAGAGAGAGAGGAAAATTCCTTAGGCAAGAAGGAAGGAGGGATCATCTTAGGAAGATTTCACCACAAAGATTGTTAGGAAGAAGAATTGAGGCACCAACATCATCAATCATCATCAACAACCACGAAATAAGACCCTACAAATCTTAAGGCAAGTGGTTAATTGCAAAATAATTGAGTTATAATACCCATGTTTAAGCTTGAGGAAGAACATGATTTTTATGATATTCTTGGGAACAAACAATTGATAATAATCCATGATTGATTAGGATTTGCATGTAGGACGTTTTTGAATTGCCAAGTATGTTTATATCATAGAAAACTTGATGAGAAATTCGTATGAAAATATGGAAGTTTGATGAAAAATATAAAGAATGCAGTTTTAGGGTTCTTAAATATTATAGAGATTTTCAGTGAATTTGGCCAAGATTTATAATGATTTTGTTGTTTTAAATCGCTAGTAATCATCCCAGAACGTGTAGGAATGATTAGAAATTGTTGGTTGTGAATAAGAGGGCTTATCATGAAAGTTAGAGATGTAACAATGGTGAAACCCGTAGGAAGAAGATGAACTGGGTCTGTCACTGCTCGATCGATCGATCGACCCTTGAATGTCGATCGATTGAAGCAATCGATCGATTGACCATCTTCCTTCGATCGATCGACCCTGTCTGAACTATAAAAAATTTGTGTAGAAATTTCTTTAAATGCCGTTACTTAATGGGAACCTTAGAATTGATATTTTTCCTATGAGGGGACTTGGAATTTACCAGTAGGTGTACCATTAGGTTCCTCCACTAATGATTGAGTAGGAATGTTGGATAAATGGAATGACGATAGAACGATTGACTTAGCCGTGAGTTGAAATGGTTAATTTAATTACGGAAAGAGTGAGACTTAATTCCGGAAAGAAAATACCAGTAGGTTAAAATTAACTTAACTACTGAATTAAGGGAGGGGTAACTAGGACCCTTAGAGTTACGCGAATACTCGAATAAATACAATAGTGAGAAATTGTAATTAATACGTATGGAGAATATAAGTAAAATATATTATGTACAGGTATGATTTATTAGATCGAGTGTGTACCTACTATATCTATATAAATAGGTTTGGGTTAAGAGAATATTACCTAAACTAATTATGTTAGGGTCGATGTGACATTCCGAACTAACATAAAGTTATTATATATTTGGGGTCGATGTTAATGCCGAACCAAACTTTGAACTGGTGCCGCGATGAAAGAGTCCCGAACCAGAATATGTGTATATATTTATATTTGTAGATAGTTGGGGTCGATGGATCATTCCGAACCAACTTTCACTTGGAGTCGATGAATTATTCTGAGCCAAGGGTCCTTTGTGTGTAATAAAAGGATATATTAGAGGTAAATAATATTAAATACATTGTTGTGGGACAAAATGTTTCTATATGCATAATCTACAAATTGAGAATAGTAGACAATGAAATGATATGTGAATGTCTTAGTAATAATTTTGGGCATAATGAAATTATTACAAGATTAAGGAAAACGAACGGTAAATGAGTTAACTACGGGTATGGGAAGTATAACTAGGTAGGCTAAGTACCCTTGATAGTTACGTATCACATAAGAGAGTTGAGGAAATTCAAGGGAGCATGTGAAACCTTAATATGTGTAATCAATAACTTAATTGTGTTAACTGCTTGCAAAATATTTTCAAATGTTTTGAGTACTAACTCTTGCTATGTAAAATTTTAAAAACCTTTTAGGTGCCCAGCCACAAGGACACCCAGCTTGATTCATGTCAGAGATTTGGGAGCTGCAGCCAGTGTGGAGGTTGCAGGGATTGTTTAGACGCTTCCTCTTTTTCAGTTCTAGTGCAGGATCTAAGTTTTATTATTCTTGTTGGAACATGTAGTTCCACCGTTTCTATTACAGTCTATTCTAGTTATGGATTTGTAGTTGTCTTTTTGGGCCGCGGTTTACGGCAAGACTTTAAATGCTTTCAGATTATTTTTATACTGCGTATTCATATCTAGTTTTGGTAAAGTGTGGTTTGGATTATTTTGTTGTTTAGGAAAGATAAAAATTTGGCACCCGTTTTTATTTCATTTAGGTGGTTAGTATTTTTTAAAAAGTCTTTCGACAGTGATGCTAAGAATGAACCATTTAAGAAACCTGTTTATATTAAAATAAGTCTTGATCACCCAAGGTTTAATTAGGCAGGGTGTCACAACAGAGAGGCATTGAACATGCAAACCTTTCATCCAAATTTTGGAACGGTTACGATATTGGCTAGCCATGTGGGATATTTGATCACATGAATGAAACCCACGCTCAACTGTTTAACCATTTCTCCCTTAACCTTGAGTAACCATTAATTGTGGAGCTTCATAGTTTCTATTTGATTGATTTGCATTCTTTGAGAGTTGGAATCTCATGTTGAGCTATCTTGGGTTCAATGCTAGGCATGTTGTCGTAGGACCATGCAAAGACATCCAAAAATCCCTTCAGTAATTCCTCGAGTTTCACTTCCTCAAGCTCGTTATGGATAATAACAGTTTCATCTTCATTACTTGAACGTGGTTATGTTGTTTATTATTAACCTTATTTAGATCAGTTAAGAATTATTCATTTGCAAAAACATCATTATCAAAAGTTTTATTAGAATCAAGACAATTAATGTAAGGAACAACAAGATAAACAAAATCTTCTTTATTTCATTGATAGGAAAAATAACACTGAGAATGTCATTAAAAGAGGTGTTGATTACATCAGAGTAAGGAGGAACGATAAGAGAAGAAGAAATGGGATAGACATATGGGTTAGGTTGAATTTTAATAGGTGGAACTGGTGCAGCATGCCGGTTGAGGAGAGGTGTATCAACTATTTTGATGAGGTGGGATGGATACGATAATGTAGCCTTTGAGTGGATAATGTAGAGTGTGCCCCACCATATTCAAATTGAATGAATCTTCAGAGTCATTTCCCTCAAAATCTACAGTATCGGCTACGGTCTTCTCAATGAGGGGTTGCACATAATGTTGGGAAGTAGCTGTCTTGGAACAAGATCACCATCCCATGTTTCATCTTCTTATCCACATGCTCATACCACGATTCAGGAAATTCGCAGAAGGGGAAATCATCACCCTCCCTGATGAATCTTACATTCAAGTAATCTCTTAAGGCAGTCTTGACGCATTATAAACTTCTCTTAAATCGAGGCTGATGGATAATTATGAGTTCTTTTGCTGATGGTTGATAGCGCAAATCGCAAGGAGGAAAAGATTTCTTTAACACAATCCTATTGTCATCGTCCCAGACCCAGTTCGGGCATGAAGTGAATGTTTTTGAACATATCGATCACATTGACATTCCCATAAGGGTTATATTATGGACAAAACCTATCTTTAAAATCGTTCTTTATTGGGAGTAGAAATGGTTCAACTCAGAATCCTGACGGGTATTATCGTAGGTGCGTACAACGATAAAGGTTGGAGTGAGGTGGCTCACTTTTAGTCCCAAATAATTTAGGGCCCTCAATGGGTAAACATTAAGAGATGATCCATTATCGATGAGAGAGAGTGGGGCAGACTTTCAAATGAATTCAACAAAGATATTTAGGGCATAATTGTGGTTTGGTCCAATCTTGGGGATTTCTTTAAAAAATAAAGAGAACATTCTAGTAGAGGTCAGGGATCCGACCAAATTCATTTCTTCTTCTAATGCAATTGAAGGAAGAACTGTGGCTCCTATGAGTAGCTTGATCAAGGCATTCCTGTGTAGTTGGGAAGACATAAATAGTCCCCACAGTGTGATAGTAGCTTGGGTCTTCTTCAACGGATCAAGGATCTTGCTCTCCTCAAGGGTCATTTCAGGCATATGAAGCTTTTTAACACCTTTTTCTTTGTTTCTCACTGATTGCGGCATGTTTGGGACTTGGTAATGCTTTCCTGACCTTATCATATGGTTCACAGAAGAGGGACAAAAAAAAACATTTCCTCATCAATTTTTGGTCATTTAGCCATCTTGTTGATTTCTCCTAGCATATCTTCATTCCGCATATGTTGACTATTGGTCTAATCTTCTATGGACTTTGCTCTTCATCTAGATTATCAAATTCACCCCCCCCCCCATACGGTGGAAATAATATAATCCTTCCATGAAAATTCAATACACTCCATAACCTCAATTTCTTCTTTATATAAGTCCTCCCATTCGGAGGGGATATGTATAGGTGAAGGGACCAGGCGCACTTGTAGTTTCAAAGTGTCAAGTATCTTAGACATACTGCAACTATCATAGATTTGTTGGAACAAGACTGCCATGATTTTGACCACATCATTTAAGATGACTTCATCGGGGTGTACAACCCAATTATCTGACTCTCGTGCCCATTTTTGAGCTTTTAAGAACAGTGCACTCAGTCTCTGGCAGTCGATGGTCATCTGGAAGGGTAGTTTTAGCCAAAACTCTAGGATTCGATTCAATACTTAAGATAATTCTATATATTTACCTATAGATCGGGTATGAACAATGATGCATGGTCTCGTAAGCAGTGACAGAGCCTGATCAACGAAACTGGTAGGGTGTAGGAGAAAATGTCGGCACACTTGGAGAGGCTTAGGAGAGTATATAGGTATGATGAGTGATTTACTTGGTAAAATCTGGGTAGATATATCAAATTCTGGGTCTTTTTCTGGGTAGATGGCATTTATATGATTTAAGCGTGGATTTGGGTAGTGTTTGGTTTAGGATTGGCTGCTGGGATGATAACACCTCAGTCAATCAGTCCTCGAATCATTTTTTGGAGGTGGCAACATTGGTAAGTGGTGTGGCTGATAGTTTGATGAAAGTCACAATGGGCATCTGGCTTGAAATTTTTGGTAAGTAGGTTTGGTAATGGACAAGGGTCCAATGGTTTGATGAAATTTTGGATTAAAAGGGTCTGGTAAACTTTGTAGAAGGGAGTGTGAAGCTCGGTGTATTCTTTTCAAACTGGGTTAGGGCGTGCTTCCAGTACCCATGAAGTGGCAGGCTGAGAGATGTTATGGATGTTTAAAACTGAGGTATTGTCGGGCTTCTCATACTTTTTGGGAGTGAATTGTCTAGACACTTCGGTTCCACTTCTGACTTGGCAAGACCTTCTTTGATCCCTACTCTTGATGCTTGGAGGGATAAAAAATGAGGTTAATATTATCCTCCCATCACCGCTCACACATGGGGTAATAAATTCTTTTTCATAATGTTGACTTGCTCCTCTTCGAAAGGATGGTTGCTCATCATGGGTGCTTCTCTCTCCACCTTACTATTAAATTACAAACTAATTCTCTAGGGCTCTGCACGAGCATCTCTAAATCACGACGGGTAACCTATAACTCTTCATTGTACTTCTATTATGATCTGAACTAGTGGAAACCATCCTCCTATCTGCGAATCTTAGACTCCTCGAGGGATAAGAACCAGCGAAGGGAGTTTCCCTTCAAAATTTATTGAAAAATTTGTTCCATTATTTCTTTAGAGTCACCCAGGAGAGTTATGTCTCGGTGGTAACTTTAGAGAAGAACAATTGAGGGTCCACTACCTCTGAACTTGCCGATGTTGGGCGTCTTGAACTTTTTTTGCAACCTGCCTTTAGGATAGGGAGAGATATGGTCATAGTCCATGTAGTTTCCATAGAATCTGACTTGGTCAAACTTATTGGTTAACATATTAAGATCCTCCTTAACCTTGTTCAATTCTTCCTCCTTCGGATCAACGGTCACGGGTAAGTTAGATCCTGAATGGGCTAGGTTCAGCACAGGAAGTTGGGCTAATGGAGGCCCATTAGTAGGAGGAGCACGTGGAGCGCACTAATATTCCTCAGGAACTGAAATAGGTTCGGGTGCAAGAAGACCCATATCATGAGGGAAAATTACCTCAGGCTCTTTGGGAATAGGGACTCGGTTTCTTTTTATCTTTTGAACCTCGATTTGAAGGTTATCAATCTTGGCAGTGAGTTGAGCTAGGACCATCATCAAATTTGGCTGAACATATTTGGTACTTAGTCTGTGTTCTCTATGGGAAGTGGATGAAAGTGAATTCCTGATTTAGAGGAGGTGAGGGAACTAATGGAGCTTCAGGGTGGTTCAACTGAAGGCCAAAGCCAATAGGGAGCCAGGCCAAGGGTTAGGTATGAGATTGACCTGGGAAGGAGAAAAGTATAAATTTATTTTTGAAAGAGAGGGAAAACTGTTATTTTTTAAAAGGAAGGAAAATGTTTTGGAATTTTTTTTTGAAAATAGGGTAACAAAATGTGTTTTGGGTAAAAGGGAGGAATTTTTTTTCCTTATAGGGAAGATGTTTTTAGTCTTTTTGATAAAAGAAGTAAAAAAAATTTGACACCTTTTGGAAAAGAAATAAGGAAAATACGAGAGACGGGTATCATCATGATTATTATTATGTTCTCACTTGTATTACATTTACTTAAATGCAAAATGAAATGTCGGACGAGACCCAAGATGGGAAAAATTAGCTCTGAAAACAACGTTGGACTTTTTACTGGGCTCGTGGGTAGGGTCCCATTTTAAAAATCGCGAAAATATGAGTGCCCTAGATTTGATACCTATATGAGAGTACGTAGTTGTTGGGTTAATTGGAATGGTTCCCCTCTTTGGCATGACTTCCACTATATACGTCTTGCATTTGAGGGAAATCAATATGTGTGGACAAGCCATTTGATATACATGAGTTTACATGAATTGCCTCATTATATACCTCGTGGGGACAATATGTGTGAGAGCGAATTCAATATACTCGATGTACATGAACGAGTTCCCGATGATATACCTCCTGTCATGACTTCGATTAAGGGGTCCAATGTTGGGTGGACGTTCGATATTTTTTTAAGTTATTTGGCCAATGGAAGGTGCAGGTCATATCACTTAGTGATATCCCCAGTTACGGGACAAAATTTGGTCAATAGACAGTCTCTTTGGTGATGTAGAGTGCAAAATGCATGATTCTTAATTAGTACATTATGGAGAAAGTATCTTTATTGATGATTATTATGACAAGCATGGTATATTGTACAAGTATAAAAAGTTAATCCATGCTAAGCATGGATATGTGGGAGATGTGTGACTAGCTACAAGTGAGTGTGTGGTAGTGAACCTATGCATTGATCAACTAAAAGTGGTGTGTGACAAGTGTGAGTGAGCATGGATATATACAAGTATGATAAGTGGAGGTGTGTGTTAGTGATCCCTAACCATGGATATTCTAAGTTGTGTGTGCAACAGGTGGATATAAGTGATCCTAGATGAATGTGGTGAGAAGTGTACATGGATAATATCTACATATGTGTGAGTGAGTAGTCATACGAACATGAGGTATATATATGTACAAGAAATAGTAGAGGTGAAAAAGGGAGAATACAAGTAGGTGCATATGCACACAAAAATAAAATAGCCGTGTAAACAGAGTCTAGCCCTCTTATGAAAATAGTTTCCCCACCAGATTCACCACTGTGGCCATCCCAATATTTCGATGCTCCTCCCTCTCTCCTTTATCCCAAAAAAGGGGGTGTGGAGAAAGAAGGTGGGTGAAAGGTCTCGCGCCCTTTTTGACTTAGGAACGCTTCGGTCGTTGTCGATGTAGGGTAAATGCCAAGAGATGGAGTCGCCGACCTATTTTGTACAAAACAAGCAAATGAATATGTTATCGCATGAGAGAGCGGCATTAAAGACAAACTGATGCTTATGAAACCAATAGTTCAAAGGGTTCGGGGGATAAGATACGGAATGGTAAGGTGTGAGGAACCCATCTGTAATACCCCGTATTTCTGCATAGTTAAAATTAATAAGGAAAATACGTTTTAATTAAATTACGTAAGTAGAGTAATTTAATGTGATGTAATGACAATTATGATTATTAAATAATTAATTAATTAATCATTATGGCTATTATGCATTACTTGAGAGTTAGATACAGATTAAAATGATGATTAAAATTTACTAAGTGAGAATAGTAAATATTGAAAGTTGATATGTATGGCCTAGCGATTTATATGGACATACCTGAGTTTATCTCAACCGAGTGTCACGCATTGATGAAATTGAAGGTGAGATGAGAAACATATTTTTAAGATACTGAAAAGATAATTTAGAGTACACAGATGATTCCGAAAGGGTCGAATTAGTCAAAATAGTGTACTCGGGTCCAAATAGTGTAGCCGGGTCATTTTTGGTCTAAACCGGGACCATACGAGGGAAATTTGGTCTCTTTACATTTAAGAGTGAGGAGAACTACCAATTTAGGAACCCTAAATCAGATTAAAAGGGTTGGAGGCTAGGGTTTGAGAGAAAAATATACACTATAGCCATTAGAGAGAAGAGAGAAGCAAACTCCTAAGGCAAAAGAATGAAGTAGGAAGAATTCAAAGGAGAATTTCACCACCAACTTGTTGGAAAGAAGGATTGAAGGATAAAGATCATCAATCATCAACAAAAATCACGAAATCAGACCCTACAGAACATAAGGCAAGTGGTTATTTGCAAAATAAATTGAGTTATAATACCCATATGTAAGTCTTATGAAGAACATGATTTTTATGATATTTTTGGAAGCAAATACTTGAATATGTTACATGTTTGATAGAGATTTCATGTATAACACTTTAGATCTCCAAATAATATGATATCATAGAAGACTTGATGATTAAATCGAATTAAAAACCTGGACTCATGGGTGAAAATGTGGAAAGATTGTATTTTTAGGGTTCTTGAATCATAGGAAGATTTTTAGTTAATTTGGAGGAAATGTTTAATGAGTATGTTGTTTTAGATCGTTAGTAATCATCCAAGGGTATGTAGGAATGATTAGAAATCGTTAGTTACAAGTGAAGTGAATTATCATGGGAGATGGATAAACAAAAATGGTGTTACCCGCATGAAGAAGACGATCCGGGTCTATCACTGCTCGATCGATCGATCGACCCTTGAATGTCGATCGATCGAGCAGTCGATCGATAGGCCATATCCCATCCATCAGTTGATCCATGCTGTATTTTAAAGAACTTTGTTGATAAATGTCTTTTCAATTACCATTACTTAATGGGAACCTTATTGATGTTATTTTACCTATGTAAGGACTTAGTGAATACCAGTAGGTGTACCGTGAGATTTCTTCATAAATGATTGAGTGTAAAAATTTGGAGAAATGCACCGACGGGAAGTAGCCGATTGAGTCGTACATCGGGAATGCAAGAATTTGGTTACGAAAAGAGTGAGAGTAAATTTTGGAAATATACCAGTAGGTTAAAGATAGCTTAACTACTGAATTAAGAAAGGGGTAACTAGGACCCTTAGAGTTGCGTAAATACTCGAATAAATGCGATAGTGAAATAGATCGTAAATTAGTAAGTATGGTGTATATAAGTAAAATATATTTTGCACAGACATGATTTGATAGGTCAGTGTGTACCTACTAAATTGTATGAAATTTTGGGTTAAGAGATTTATACCTAAATAAATTATGTTAGGGTCGATGAGATATTCCGAACTCACATAAAATTTCTATATGTTTGGGGTCGATGTAAAATGCCGAACCAAACCTTAAAACTGGTGTCACGATGAAAGAATCCCGAACTAGAATATGTGTATATATATAAATAGTTGGGGTCGATGGATCATTCCGAACAACTCTCACTTGGAGTCGATGAATCATTCTAAACCAATGGTCCTTTATGTGTGTTAAAAGGGTATATTAGTGATAACTAATATTTACTACATGTTGTGTGATAAAATGTATTGCATACGCATAATCTACTGGCTTAAGATCGTAGATAATAAGATGGATTGATAATCTCTTAGTAATAATTAAGTAGTGTGAAATAATTATTATAAGAATAATAATAACATGAGGTAAGTAAGTTATCTACGTTTGTAGCATATGAGATAAGGAACATTAAAATGCTACGAGTATGTTATGGGGACTTAACGAAGGGTTACATGCAGTGGGGATCTCTGGTCTAGTTGATTTGAGTAGTATAACTAGGTGAACTAAGTACCAACGTTAGGCGTGCACTATAGAAGAGAGGGGAGGAAGCTCAAATGAGTGTGCGAAGTTTTCATATGTGTAATCAATAACTCATAATTGTGATAACTATTTGCTAAATATTTTTAAATGTTTTGAGTACTAACTCTTGCTATGTAAAAAAAATTTTAAAAACTTTTAGGTGCCCAGCCACAGGGACACCCAGCATGATTTCATTCCAGGGAAATGGGAACTGCTGCACGTGTGGATGTTGCAGGGATTGTTTAGACGTTTTCCTCTTTTCAGATGTAGTGCAGGATCTCAGTTTTTAGTACTCTCAAATGGGACATGTTGTCCAATCTTTATTCTCACGGTTATTTAAATTTTGGACTTTTGAGTTAGTTTTCTGGGCCGTGTTTTTTGGAAAGACTTGATTTTATTCAGTTGTTATGCGAATTGGTTTAGTACTTCTTGAATTGTATTGTTCCGCATGAATTGTTTATTTTGTTTAAGGAAGATAAAATTTGACACTTGATTAATTTCACTTAGGTGGTTAGTAATTAAAAAGATTTCGTCATTGATGCTAAGAATGAACCATTTAAGAAACCTGTTTTAAATTAAATTAAGTCTTGATCACCCAAGGTTTAATTAGGCAGGGTGTCACACCGTCCCGCCCTTTCAGTCTCTCGTGGGCTTGTGTTATTATTTTCCTTTATTTCTACATGAAGTGTATGTGCGTGTATATATAATGGAGATTAACCCATCTCATAGAAGAGATAGAGTGAGGTCATCCATAGGAATGTTCCCAAAAAAAATATAGAAAATATGATTTATGCCTTTATAGCAATATTGATCGCTATGATGAAACGATAATATGTGTTGGATGAAACGCGAATAATAATCATAAACATAATATGTATAGTATTGCAAGAATATAATAAATATGAAAATGGTGAGTTTTGAAAATTTGGAAAATTGGAAAATGCAAAAATTGGAAAATTGGACTCGAGTCTCGGGTTTTAATCTGAGATGCCTATGTAACCTATAACGGCATAAAAGTCCACGTAGTTCACATGTGTCATAAGTATGGGGTTTATCACATAGATTCGAATGGGATTTTATTATAGGTGTGAGTGTGTGTGTGTAAAAAATGTGTTTTAGTTTTGAAAAGTGTGATGGATAATCCCGTTTTGAATTTATGGGTGTAACCCTCTTTCTGTTTGCTTTGGGTTTTTATAGAAAATGAAGTATGTGACATATACTAGTGAAAATGAAGATATTAATGTGTATGGACTAAAGTAAGAACTAGATTATGAATATAATGTATTTAACGCAAAAATATGAAATTAAAATAGAGAGGGAAAGATTTTGACCTTCTTTGAAGCTTGATATTTGATCTTGGATGAACTCCATTGAATGTGCGATGAAGATTGGATGAAACAGAATGTTCTTTTTCCAAATTGGGTATGAAAAGGATGGGAATGTAAATTTATATGGAAATTCACATGGAGGAACTTTGTTGATTTCGAGAGAATGTTGCTGAGATCAGTGATACTGATGGATCTGAGGTGTCCCTTGGGAGTGAGGTCATGCCCTATATTTATAGGGTAAGGGGTGATGCCAATTGACATGGACCTAGACTGGTCAATCAGCAGGTGACCCTAGACACACTACCAATAGTTAGGGTAATGGAGCTACCAATTTGCAGTCTCGTGCAGATTTTCCTGAAAAACGATCATTAAACGTAATCCGGTGATTCGAATCCTACACAGGGAATATCATTAGAAAGTTAATTAAAAGACCTTATAGATTTATTTGGACTTCGCCCAGGTTTGTGAGTTAACTTTGAGTCAAATCTATCTCGGAAGCGCACGTTAGTCCTTTAGATGGGAGATCACCGGATAGAAATGGATCGTTCGTCCGGATGGTAGGTCCGAATGGAGAACGGGTTGAACCAATGCAATGGTTAGGAGATGTAATTTGATATTCCAAAAAGTGTCGGTCTGTTAGGAAAGTTGACATTGGTCAGCTGGATCCTGAAAGTGCTCGGTGATCTCTCGGAGTGAAATGAGTCGCTCATTCGTAGCGTAAGTCAAAATCCCGCATGTGGTGGGCCGTTGTAAAGGGTATTAAGTTCCCTTCAATGATTCATTCGAGTTGTAAAGGGTATTTAGATCCATTAGAATATTTACAGATCTTTCTCTCTAACGATAGAGTTTACCGGAGTCGAACGGGGCTCGCGAGCGCCCAACGGCCTCTAGATTGTTACTCAACGTATGATCTAAGGTTTGTAGTGAAATGGGGGAGTGATAGGGACCTAAGGAGATACTTTGGAGGTCCTAGAATGTGGTGTCTATAATAAGTTTTATCGTTCATGGTCTTATATGGAACTAGACACACCATCAGTAGGATTATAGCACAATATTTTAGTAGGTCTGTCTTGATTAATAGAAACTATATAGTTTCAACTTATTGTGCTAGTACAATTTTTGTGGATTGAACCAGACCAATTTGAGGTCATTGTTTTATACTGATTTTATAAGACAATGGACACCTCATGATTATTAGGTTTACTTAAGGCTCTTAATCCGGATATGATTGATGGACACAAGCACTAGTTATTTATTACTTTGACTTATCAGGTGAGATTTGTTATTGGATCAATAATCTTGATAAATTGGGTAATGTTGACTAATGTACAATAAAAGTATTTTATGGATGGTATCAATGTCTTGGTATAGAGACTGGGGATAACCTCTTAAGATACTTATAACTTTTTTATGTGTCAAATCCTGCAGGTGGATTATGTTAATTCAACACTACAAATAAGTTAAGTTGGACTGCTCAAGGTCTTTAAGAAGTTAATCAAATAAATTATCAGTAATTTATTTGATTAGCGGCTATCTATAACCTTAACGTGGGGAGAATTAAGTAATCAATCATGAGGAGCAAGAAATATAATTTTGAGTTAAAGAGTGGAGGTGCAATTATAATTATTTAGTTGTATTAATTATAATTAAGGGACTGAGATTAGGATCCGGGAAGGACCAGGTTTTATCAGGCCTATTAGGATCCATATCCTTATCTCTATTTCGGGTCCCTACTGTAGGATCCCACGCTCTACTCATGGTTGTCCATATCGGGAATACAGTAGAAGATTGTAAGGTGAATCAAGCCATCTCATATATTCTATTCATGCAAAGAGGAGATCAAATCTAATAGATCTCGAAAGTTAAATCCTAATTCCTCCTTTTAGGATTTCATATATGTGAAATTTTTTTTAGTTCGATCTATACGCGTTCTCAATAGACCCTTGGAATTCCTCTCTAACATTTTGGTTATGGTAGGTATGTGCATAGCCTAGTGGCTTAGAACCATGTTCGCCTCCATTGTGTGTTAATTTATTTTGGGTTTGAGGTGACATATCATACCAATAGTCCTTGATTGATTATGAGAGGTACATGAACTTAATAGCAGAGTATGAAGACTCGCATTGAGGTTCTTGGCCCGAAGATGCTAAAGTTATGTATATAGACTGTGTGTCATATCTATACATACATGTGTATTGTCCTACTTGTGTCTGAAAGTAGTAGTCATAGATAACATATATCTAAATGTGATGTAATTAAGAGATATTCTACTTAGTGTGTGATGGTAATAAAGTTAGATATAGTATATCTAAAAGTTGAATTAATTTTGGAAACTTAATGAAATGATATAATGATAACATAAGTGAGGTGTTAATTATGGTTAATAATAACATATGATACATGTTATTTACTATGGTTATTGTACGGGCGGTACGCGAGAAGTGAAAGAGATATTTAACTAGGGACTTATTGGGTAGCGTACTATATGGGCATTATGGGAGATCCAAACTGGTTAGCGGATAATTAGTTATTGATGAGACCTAGTTGGGATGGGTCGCATAGCTCGGTAGGAGAGTTAGGCGTCTACATTAGTTGAAAGGTGAGGAACTCAAGGGACTGGACATTGAATTAACATTTGTAATAAATAACTAATTTTAATCTATGATAAATACTTGCTAAATATTTTCAAAAGGTTTTCTTGGGCTCGGACCCGTCTTGAAAAAATATTTTTAAAACCTTTTAGGTGTCCAGCTATAGGGATTCTAAGATTAATATCTATTACAGAGATGCGTAGCTGCAACACTTATGGATGCTTATAAGATTTGTATTACACACTTTAGTTTCTCCATTCCTAGAGCACTATTCAGGTTCAGTTATTTCATTTGGGCAAGTCGCCCTTCATCTATTTCTTTTATTCAGTTAATCGGATTTTGTATTTGGGGACTCAATTTATTTCAGTAGATATTTAGTTGGACTTTTGTATTGGAAACAGATGGTTTATTCGGTATTATGTTATTCAGTATTTATCTTGTGATGGATTTATATTACTACTGCATGAATTGTTTGGTGATTGTATTTATTTTCCGCGTGTTATTATTTAATGAAAGATAAAAATTCGGCATCGATTTATTTAATCCATAGTCAGTTCGTAATTTAAAAAGGTTTCAAATGTGATGCTAAGAATGAACCAGATGAGATTCATGTTTTATTTTTATGAAGGACTGATAACCGGTATTTAAATAGACGGGGTGTCACACATATGTTTGTTATTTATTTTTATCTTGCCACCAACTAAAGTAAAATAGTAAAACATGTGAATAGATAGGTTGTGAGTGTTGGAGAAAGAGAACTATCGAATAAGGCTTTAAGACACCAATAACCATAAAATTCATCTTTCGATATATTAATCCAGAAAAATTTTAAACTAAACATGATACTTGACAATCAAGGCTACGCATAAAATTCAACACTCGATATATTCAACAAAACATTACACAAACAATTAAATCTAAAATTTAGCATTCAATATATTCAACAAACAGTACACAGTTATGTTATCATGTCCTTAAAACAAAAATTTTGATATTATAACTGAGTTTTATAACACTCATAATATTCAGAAAATGTCTCTGACTGATAGTCAGAATACTCACAATAAAAATACTGTGTTTCTACCCCATGAGAGAGCGAGAGAGAATAATGTATAACTTGGTTTTTGAATTATAAAACCTCCAAATTAGATCTAGAAAATAATATATATATATATACCAAAGAAATATGCCTAGTCACATGTATAAATAAATTCAATGTTCTTACAAACTATGTCATATAAGGTCACATAAGCACTGCTCATTAAAATTTTGACCTTGGTATTTCTAGCTATAATAGCATTGCTCCCATTTCAATTACGATAACAAAATCTTACCATCTAAAATCAATTTCAATTATAGTAACAAAATCCAACTATGTATATACTAAAGATATCTATTAAACCATAATAAATGTGCCAAAAAAGATTCTATATTTCCTACATTCAGATTTGTGACGATATAAACTCAGGAAATGATCAGAAACATTTGACATCAGGAGCAATTAGTTTAATGTCCAAATGAGGAAATAGAAAAAAACCTCTATGTTATTCTAAAAAAATAAAGTATTCACATATAATGAAAGCATCTCAACACGATTACATCAAATAAAGATAAAGACAACACCAAATTCATTGGAAAGTTCTTTACTATGCACCATTCATGTACATAAGTAGATGAATGCATTCATATTTATCGTTATAAAAAGTCATTTAATAAGTAGCAATACTTAAACATGAATCATAATTATCTTCATTGACACCAAATTTTTTTGTACATGGGAAACAACATTTGTACTAGCACATTTTTCTATAAAAATTTAATAAATCAATCATTCCTACAAAATTAAGACAAGTTCTCAAGTAAATTCAACAGCTTTTTCGTGTTGAGCAACTCGAAATGACAAACTACAAAGCATTAGTCAGCAAAAAGTTAACTCTATAACCAACCAGTTATCTTATCATCAAAAAACCCATTTCAATTAGGATAACTAAATCTCACACGAGACAATCAATATATGCATATCAATGCTACAATGGGAACACACAAAAATAATGGTTCTTCATTAGTTTCTTTTGTTACCTCCTTTTTTATATATATTAAATTAACAAATCTAGGGTTAGAGGATGAGATCGAGAACAAAGAAATCAACAAAAGGATTATTACTACCTGATCGAGAACATAGAAATCAGTGGAGCAAAACTCAACGGTGGAGAAGTGTAGAAAAGAAATCAGCGGGGGAATGTGTGTAGAGGGATTACTATGACCTAAGAGAAGAGGGGAGCGATGCTTAGGCGGTGAAAGAAAAAGAACGAGTGAGGAGTTTAGTTATTTTTCAACCTAATATCTTATAACCATTGACGACAATGAGTAATTGGGGATAAAATTTATCACTGCTGATAGCAGTGACAAATTACTTCTAAAGCCAAATTTTATCACCTATAACGACAGTGACTACTTGGTCACACAATTTATCACCACTCATGGAAGTGAAAAATTAATCCTAAAGACAAAGTTTTTCAGTCCTAATGGCAATGACAAATAGTAAGGACAATTTTTTTCACTTCCATTGGCTGTCACAAATACTACGGACACAATTTGTCACTTTCATTAGTGGTGACAAAACAATTAACTCAAATTTGTTACTGCCTAAATATATATCACTCCTGATGGTAGTGACAAATAATTTTATTTATCATAAAAATTATTTTGTAACTGCTCTCGAAAGTGATAAAGTTTCATAAAATCTTCTTATTGGTGTAGTGTATGGAGTTGGCTATGGGATTTTTGGTGAAGAAATAAAAGATTAATACTTATTCATAAAAGTTGTTGACTAGGGAAATATGGAGGTGATGTCAAGGTCGATATGGGACAATTAACAAAGAGTTTCGATGAACCTTTCCCAAGGTTTATGCGATTATTGAGTCAAAACAATGTTGAAAATCGTGCGCAAGTAACATATTTCAAAATGACTCAATTAATGAACTATCAAAGAAAGAAATATGGATATTAGCGACGAATTTAACCTTTTCAAGAAGGAAATAGTAATGTATAATCACTCTAAAATGTAGAAAATCATCATGCTCACTTCGTGTGAGTATATGCAATGCAACAAAAGATCACCGAGTTACAAAAGGCTCAAATCAAATCACTTAAACAAGAAAAGTACATGGGCTCATGGGTTCAAAGTTTAATTCCTGAGTTTGTTCAGAATATCAATGATTCAAGGACTAAAGTCTAATAAATTCTAAAATCGATAACAAGCATCATTGAATTATCTATTGTGTGATAATCGAAAGTAACGACAAAGGGCCTAACAAATGGAACAAAATAAAATATTTTTGAAAATTTCCAAAATTTTACAATAAAAGCATGCTTGGGAAGAACATATAACCAATCAATGGAACTAAAAAAAAATGGGAAGCATATCCCGCGCAACCTAACCTAAATGTTGCATTTGGCTCAATGTAAATCAATAACGAAAATTAAATAGATCAAAAGAAAGATACCACCCAAAATGGAACGATCTTTGGATAATACAAGTCCATTGATCCAACAAAATATGTTAGAACCAATCATAACAAAAAAAGAACAAAACTTTTAACTAATACCACAAGACAAAAAAATAAAGAAAGAAGGTACTAGATACAACCAATAATTTTAACTTCTAACTAACTATACACTATAAGTTAAAATTTTGAGAGCCCACTCGAAAAACAATTTGACTCTGAGGGATTAATGTTGTACACTCATTTGATTTCAGTCCTCTCAAAAAATAAGAATTTTGTTTTCACAATGGAAGGCTTGGTAAGGGTGAGGGGAAAGAACCATCACCAATTAAAAGTTTTAGGTAGATGATGGGGGTTTGGATTGAACAAAAGATAAGCACAAGTGGGACCCAAGAATGTCTAAATTTCCTGTCAAAGTGTTTTCAATTGGAATGGGAGGTGGGGCACAGGGAGCCACAATCACCTCTATCGAGAGAAACTCAAGTAAGTAGTCTCAGTAAAAGGATTAAACATTTTAAAGTTTTCATACATATATATATATATATATATATATATATATATATACACACACACACACACACACACTAATCATGCACCCTTAGGTTAGGACCCCTTGGTGCCATTCATACTCTGCTATCATGTCCCGGTGCATCGCTCGTTACATAAAGGACTATAGGTTCAATATATTGCGAACCATCAAAACAAACACACATATTGGAGGCAAACATAGTTCCAAGCCCATAGGTTACTCACATACCTACGCACCCATATGACCGTCAACACTATCATTCTCAATGATATCTCGTACCTAGGTTATATGTTCTACTGATACGAATCAAAATCCACCCGAAGGCTCCTCAAGATATGATAATCCACAACGCGCAACCTCATCCCGATAGCAAGCAACGTAGGTATGTTATACACACAATAATTCAATCAATTGGTACATACATAACCTATAATAATGATTAAGTATCCACACAACCCAAATCCCCGAATTTAGACGTAGTATTATTATCTATAATACTCACGTTAATATATCCATACTATTAATATCTCTATCGTAAATATTCCATAAGGCACTCTTATTCCAACATATTCCCTTAGTAGTTACACAATCATCACACCACTAGACTATCTAATTAAGTCACTCAAGAATAACGTTGGTCATTCTCTCTAACTCGAATCAACCTTATAAGGCTTTAACTTGTCTGGCAAAAATTTGAACTTCAGAAATCTCATTAGAAGCTGGGAAAATTCCAGTCGAATGAAACTTCAAACGAAATAGGGCCTGAATTTTCATTACAATTCGTTCGAACAAACCTACTCTCTGAATTCCCATTAGATAGTTGGTTGGAATTCTCATTTGAATGAGAAAACCGCAGGTAGTCCTTATCCTAAAAAAATAGCGTTTTCCAACTTTCACATCACCCAAATCATCCAAAACTTTAAAGAACTCAAATCCAATGATTCTAAATTATAACCCCTAGTAAATGAAGGCTTTCTAAAACATTTTTAACATCAAATCCTTACAATCTCATCATAGATTTAGATTAATATCTTAAATTCACAAAAAGCCCTAAGTTCCCATAATCACCCTATATGAACAATTAAACCTAGATTTGATTTCATAATTTCCACATATAAAACCTAAGATTCTTATCCCCAATATAAGGTTATTCAATTACATGCCAAATCTTTACCACAATCATGGATTAATACCCAATTTTAGTCCCAAATTTCATAATATCATGAATAAATCATCAACTGGCCTAACATGGACATTATATGCTCTAAATCAAGCAAGATAAACACTTGACTTTTCACGAAGGTCTGATTCATCACTTCAAATTGGTATAGATGCGTTCTCCTCTTCTCGATCTACACGTTGATGATGTTTTTGGTGAAAGGTGACTAGGTTTGGCCTTGGAACTCCTAGGAACCTCTTCTTCTTCATATTGGACTCTCTATTAGGTTTTCAAGTTACTTACCATAACTCTCCCACGTACATGTTGATATATATCTCAAACTTTCGTCCCTTAATTAGTCCTAATTTTTCAAAAGACAAAAATACCCCTCTAGGTTGTCGGGTTGGCATAAAGTTGCTCCGGACTCCAAACTAAACTCCCGAGTAGACTTTTCTGACTATCTCTACCCTTCGAGACACAATGGAATACTCAAGATAGTCATCCAAATAACCAAGAAAAAAATTACATTTTAATTCCTCATTTGAGTCCCGACACGACTCACACGCATGTCCTAACTAAGTGTACTGTAACTACCTTATTTTTCACACGATAATTATAATATATTCATAATCATATATTAATTTAATCATTAAGTAATCTTCAACATACTTCTCACCAATAAACACTAACTCACATCACGTTAGTAATTATTTATTTACCTCTGAATTAATTACTGATAAATTTCCCATTTACATTAATTAATCGCATAATTAAAATTAAATCTTCCAAAAATACGAGGTATTACATACTCCCCCCCTAATAACGGAATTTTGTCCCAAAATTCAAAAAAGCATAAAAATAAGGGTATGCCTAGTAGGAACAACTCTGGATACTTATCGCACATCTCATCCTCGTGCTCTCAGGTATACTACTCGACATTATGATGCCGCCACTCAACACGTACCAACGGAACTACATTTTACCTCAATTCCCTCTCGCTAAAGTCCAGGATAGAAATTGGCCCCTCCTCGTAGGAACTATCGGGTTGTAGGTCAATCTCCTTAAAATCAATATGAGTGTGGGCCATGTCATCCCGAAGATATCTCCTCAGTGAAGAAATATGGAACACGTCATGATTCACATGCAAGTTCTCAAATAACCCATGTCTGTAAGCTACTAGTCCAATACACTAAATAATCGGGAATGGCCCTATGTACCTCGGTGCTAACTTCCCTTTCTTCCTAAATCGCATTACCCCCTTCGTAGGAGATACTCATAACAACACCTGGTCCCCCACAATGAACTCCCTGAAGAACATCTTGGCATCGGCATCGCTCTTCTGTCTATCCTGAGCAACCCAAATACGGCTTCGAACCATATCAATCCTGGTTGAGGTATCCTAAATCATCTCTGGCCCAAGTAGTATGTTGCTCAACCACCTTGATCCAGCATGCTGGAGGATGACAAGGACTACCTTATAGTGAATCAAATGGAGCCATGTTAATAGTAGACTGGTAGGAGTTATTATAAGCAAACCTTACTAATGGAAGATATTGCTCCGGTCCCCCGCCAAAATCAAGGATACACATTCATAAAATATCCTCTAATCATCTGATTCATTAGTTCAGTTTGACCATCATTCAGCGGGTGATAGGTCGAACTTAATCGTAACTTCTTACCCATGGCCTCCGGGAAGATCTACTAAAAATCGCGACAGGAAAATCTCATCCATGTCGGACACTCTATCGAGTGACACCCCATAAAATTTTCATTATCTCTGTATCACTCTATTAACGGCACCCTTCAATCGAACGGTTTTCCTTACAGTAACATTCTAGTATTTAATTTTCTTTAGTTATCACATATCAAAGTATTCGATCATTCCAATAATTCACCTTGGCACTTACACGACACTTTCCAATTTTGCTTCCGTTTTTTCACTAATATGAACCTCTCTACGCAAGGCCAAAGTATTTCATCTACTGAAAGAAAATCCCAACCTCTCCATGTGTCAACTCCTTTAGTCATTATTTCTCATCACACATATATTTCCACTTCTTTTTACAATTTTCAAATATTAGGTTTTTCCATGTGTCTCTTCATAAATGGTACTTTTTAGTCCAATGGTGTATACACTACCATTCCCACTAGTGATCCATTTGTTCATGGGAGATATTTTCAATCATACTCGACTACTCATAACAGACTTACAAATCTTCTAAATTGGTTATGACCTACCTCTCTGTAGAAACCCATATTTTTGTGTATTCAATATTTAATTAATTCGGGAATTTAAAATTACTTGTGTGTCGTAATTTTAATCGAATTAAGTATGGAAAAATATATTTAAATATTAATCGGGGAGTGAGTGGTTAATATTTAGGTAAATTTATTTACTAAGTGAATAGTAATAATTCATTTACATCATTTCGAGTGTTAATGACGGAGTATGTACTTATCTCAGCCGGGAGACGGTATAGACTAATTTGGGTGTGAGATAAAAAAAATTCTAAATTAATTCGGACCTCAATTCTGAGTGTATGGTTGAGTCCGTACGGACTGAGATAGTCAGAAAAGTGTACCCGGGGGTAGTAGACGGGTCACGGGACGTTTTTATGCATAGTCGAGCCCACACGGGGGCATTTGGGTCACTTGGGCTAGGCCCATTAGGCAGAAAAAGGGAATTAGCTTAATTAAACAATTATAAGGAAAAATAGAACGGATGATTAGAGTTTATAAAATACTTAGTGGGAGTTGAAACCCTGGCAGGAAGTTACAGGCAAATTTGGGGGACACAGGAAAGAGCCAAAAAGAAAGGAATTCGTCTTCAACCTCGGAAATTCACAACTGCAAATTAGACCCGATGAATCATAAGTCAAGTGGTTAACTTACTGTAGCATTTAATTTTCTTTTCAACTCATATTTATGTGATGTGAATAATTCAAATTTGTTTTGGGATTTAAAAGGTATAAACATGGGGTTTTTTTGTAAACCAATATTCTGATTTCTAAACTGTGTAAGAAATTCATGTGTAATCTGAGAGTTATATATATATATATATATATATATATATATATATATATATATATATATATATATATATATATATATCTTGTAGGATGTAATCCGGATGAACTAGAAACAAATTTGGGGCAAGGATTTCATGTTTAAAGGGGTTAAAGGTTAAATCAAATTTTTGCCCCAATTAATGAAAACAATAGAGGATGAAAATTAAATGATGTTTGAGGACTTTATGGGGGACTCTCAGGAGGTTTTTGGTGTATTTTATTCATGAGAAGACTTGGTTTTGCGGGTAGAAGAAGTTAGGGTTTGTAGATTTGTGTCCATGGATGAAACAGACAACTCGGAGAAGATGATGACATGTTCGATCGATCAATCGAGGGTTGCGGATCGATCGATCGAATGTTAAAAATTTATGGCAGTTCGACCAATTTGTATATATAAGGGAAATTAAAATTAAATCTTTTCATATACCTTATGAAATTAGAAATATACATGGGGGTACAATAAAATTAATTGGGAGGGAATATTAATTAGGATTTGAAGGAAATTATGTGTGTCACACCATGGTTAAATTTGGGGAATAATATTTCAAAATAATTAAATACGGGTTGAGTGGGAAAGTCCAGGGTTATTGGTTGAGCGATACCATGAAGTTAAATTTATTTAGAACGAAGGCTAAATAATTTGGAGTCGGGAATTTGGACTCGGATATTGTTTATTTCGGGCCACGAGAGTAAGTCTGAATATATTTGTTGGGTGAGACACCAAAAGTAATATAATTAATTAATGTGCGAATTAATTAATAATTAGAGTTGGACCATTAACTCTTAATAATTTTAATAGGCTTGTGTTACGGACTTAGTACATGGGATAGCCGGGATAGTTAATATATATATATATATATATATATATATATATATATATATATGGTGTGTGCATTAAAATCAGTGGCTAGATATTATTATTACATATACTCTAGTACTATAGGGGGAGGTTGCGTATAATGGGTGAATCCCCTAGCTTGAGTAGTAGGGCGAGTATATTTTCAGGTCATAGTGTCCATTATATGGGTAAGGGGCATCTCACTTTCAGGGAAGGAATATGATCGCCTCCAATTTTTACGTATTATCGAAGTCAGTGAGCAATTCTGACTTTGGGTACTATGTTATGTGAATATGCCTAGTGGCATAGCACTTTAGAGAATGTGCATCCGGTGAGTCATTACTCGGGAGGATGTTCAATACTAATTATTATTCCAGCATGTTTGTGAATGTTGTAATATAACTATACGTATATAATGAGGTAAATAATTATATACGGGTAAATTAATACAAGCTCTGAATTGTATTATACATATAATGGGTGTGAAAGTTATTTGATTTTAAAAAGGGAAATGATTAATTAAGTTAATGTTAATAATAACTTAGGAATCATAATTGTGGCACACTCGGTTAGAGTGGGGTGGTTGAAAGGGGTTATATTAGTTATCTAGTCATGGGATAAATAACTAGGTAAATTAATTAAGGCGTTAGTAGTACACATTAGAGAAGGGGTGAGGATGTTCTCAAGAGAGTCCGGCACTAACTAAAATATGAAGAGCATGCATATATATTTATTACTTCAAGTTAATCATTTGATAAATGTTTTCCAAATGTTTTGGGTACTAACCCTTGATATAAAAACTTTTAAAAACCTTTTAGGTGTCCAGCCTCAGGGACGCCAGGCTTGACTCATTCCAGGGATTCATTGTTGCAACATGTGTGGATGTTGCGGGAGTTTTATAGGCGCCTAGTTCTTTTAATTCATAGAGTAGAGACTTCATGTCAGTTATTCGAGCATGTTGATCACTGCTTTATTCAGTACTTATGTCAGAATTGTTGAGATTTAATTGCTTGTCTTTACTTCTGTTTGATTTTGAACCGATGGTTTATTCGGTCAGTTATTTAACTGTGAATGATTGAATTCAGTTAATTGTGATTGTCATATTATTTTGTTTCCGCATGAGTATTTCATTTAAGTTAATGAAAGATAAAAATTTTCACCAGTCTAATTTTCTAGTTTAGGTGGTTAGTAATTAAAAAGGCGATAGTGATGCTAAGAATGAAGCAAATGAGAAATATGTTATAATTTAATTTAGGAATGATCACCCGGGGTTAATTAGGCGAGGTGTCACAGATGGTATTATAGCATCAAGTTCTAGTGTCCTTAGGATCTGTGTGGCTTACTACATTTCAGCGTAGCATTCAATTGATGTAGAGCCCTATTATTAAGACTGTTGATTAATTTTTCGCTTTTGAGTTATCGTATTCTAGCTATTAGATATTTTTGTATAAAATTTGTACTTATACGATTCAATCTATTTTCAGATGCCACCAAAGAGGTAGAGAGTGGAGAGGGCTGAGGCTAGGGATGAGTAAAGGAAGGCTCGTCAGGAGCCACAGGTAGCGCCACCACCACCCCCACCCAGGTTGATCTCCACTACTCTGGTTGTTGTGATAGTGGCCCAGGCAGTTGAGACGATAATGAGGGCTATGGTAGCCCATTTTCCTCAGCCCCGGGCACCACCTCCCGTGGCACCAGCAGTTCAGTCTCTAGTGGGGCCACCATCTTAGCAGCGAGTTAGGGAGACCTTTCAGAAGGGTCACCCACTCGAGTTTTGGGGTAGCACCTATGTGGTAGAGGCTTGTGACTAGAAGAAGAAGATTTAGCGCCATCTGTGCATGCTGGAGTGTATTGATGTACAAAAACATATGCTTTCCACCTTTCGTCTGTCGGGGGTAGCCTTACAGTGGTGGGAGTCAGTTACCACCACTGAAGAGAGGGATTTGATGAAGATATTCGAGTTCTGGGTGCTGTTTGACCACAAATACTTCCCACCAGCGATAGAGGATGAGATGAGGAAGAAGTTCAGTAAGTTAGTGTAGGTTGAACGGTCAGTGGCAGATTATGAGTAAGAGTTCACCCGTTTGGCAAACTTTGTGCCAAATGAGGTGAGCGATGAGGAGACAAAGAGGTCGAGGTTTATGGATGGATTGGCCTGGAGGATCAGGCAACATTTAATTGGGAATTGGGCGTTAGTGACTTATACAGATGTCGTTAATTCCGCCCTCATAGATTACCAAGATCATCGCTTCCATGCGAAGGGGAGCAAGAGAGTAAGGGAGCCGAGCCAGCAGGGCAAGGCAGTTACTCGTGGTGACACAACTGGTACTCAGCAGCAGACTAGCAGTCAGCAAGGGAATCAGGCTAAGAAATTTAGGCCTGGTGGGTTCCAATCGGGAGGACAGGGCTTCAGGTAGGGTCAGCCAGGCCCAAATCAGTAGCAGCAGGTTCCTCAGGGCCAAGGGAACAATGGGGGAGGCCAACAAGACCAGCCACGTCAGGGCCAATAGGGCCAACACCTGGGGGACGATCAGAAACATTGTTTTGTCTGTGGCCAGCCAGGACACTTCAAGAGGGAGTTCCCGCAGAGGGGCAGAGGTCATCAGCAGGGTACACAACAGGGGCAACAGGGGCAGATGCCGCCAGTAGCACCAGCACCACCCACCCCACAGCAGCATGGGCAAATCCACTATGGGCCTGTGTATAACGTTCGGGATGTTCCCAATCCTCCAATAGAGTAGGCGCTGCTAGTAGTTGAGGGTATGTTTCTCATTCATGGTCATGAGGGAAATATACTTTTTGACACGGGAGCATCACATTCATTCATTAAATTTAATTTTTCTAAACGGGTCGAATTACTAGAGACCGTAGGTAGTCTTCGTATGTGTGTAGAGTCACCAGTGGGCATCGGGGCTTTGATTCACTTGATTTATCGGGGGGTGGTCATTTTAATTGGGAGGCTTAGTTTAGCAGCAGACATCTTAATGTTAGATATGGAGGGGTACGATGTCTTCATGGGTATGGATTGGTTGGCAGGTTATCGAGCAAAAGTGGATTATTATGAGAGGATAATTGTGTTCTCCATTTCGGTACTGGAGATGTTCCTAATAGCGATGTCTCTGCCGAAGGGAGGGTCGCACACCCACTTGTATTACATCTAGGAGGAAACCTCACAGGAGTTGGTCATTCCGTTGGACTTAATACTAGTAGTGAGGAACTTTGAGGATGTATTCCAAGAAACAACAGGGTTACCACCCAGTAGAGAAATCAAATTTGTAGTCGATTTAGCATCGAGGATGAGGTCGATTACTCGAGCACCTTATCGTATGTCCCCTTCAGAAATGCGTGAGTTGAGAGAGCAGATTCTGCAGCTCCTGGGTCAGGGTTTCATTCGGAGGAGTACATCGCCATGGGGTACACCGGTGTTGTTTCTAACGAAGTGGGATGGTTCACTTTGATTGTGCGTGGACTACAGGGAGTTGAACAAGGTGACGATACGGAAGAAGTATCTGTCACCTAGGATTGATGATCTTTTTTACCAATTGAGAGGGGAATCTTACTTCTCCAAGATCGATTTGAGGTTAGGGTATCATCAACTACGCATCCGAGAGGAGGATGTTTCTAAAACTTCTTTCCTGTCGCGGTATGGATCTTACGAGTTCAGGTTGATGCCATTCGGGCTCACTAATGCACCAGAAGTGTTCATAGACCTCATGAATAGGGTTTTGAGGGAGTATCTCGATCAATTTTTCATCATGTTCATTGATGACATCCTGATCTACTCGTGCACTGAGGAGGAGCACGCAGAGCATCTGCATATGGTTCTATAGACACTGTGGGATCATCAACTCTATGCCAAATTTGGGAAGTGTGGATTTTAACTAAGGGAGGTACAGTTTCTTGTCCACGTGGTGTTAGACCGGGGTATTATGGTGGATCCGAGTAAGGTTTCGATGGTGAGGGAGTGGGGACAGCCCACGACACCGACTGAGGTGCACAGTTTTCTAGGATTGACCGAGTAGTACAGGCGGTTCATTAAAGGATTCTCAAAGATTGCAAGCCCTTTGACAAATCTGACTCGAAAAGGGGTGCCTTTCATTTGTAGTGATCTTTGTCAATTATTTTTCGACAAGCTAAAGGACAAGTTGACATCTACACGTGTACTTGATTTACCGAAGGGAGGACTAGAGTATCGGGTTTACACTGACGCATCCCTATGAGGACTTAGGGGTGTGATTTAGCAGGAGGAAATGGCTATAGCTTATGTGTCCATAAATCTAAAGCCCCATGAGAGGAATTACCCCACTCACAACTTGGATCTAGCAGCGGTCATTTTTTCTTTGAGGATATGGAGATATTATCTTCTAGGAGAGCAGTTCACTTTATTCACGGATAACAAGTCACTTCAGTATCTCTTCACACAGAATGATCTAAATATGAGGTAGAGGCGATGGGTAGAATTTTTGAAAGACTACCAGTTTGATATTCAGTATCATCCTAGTAAGGCTAATGTGGTAGCAGACGCATTGAGCCAAAAACCGACTGGGGAAATATCAGAAGTCTGGAAAGCGAAGTGGAGAGAGATTCGATATGAGGATGATGTAGCCAGGGCCTGAATGTTAGCATTATCCATCACACCTGAGATCATTATGCGGGTGGTAAGGGCTCAGGCGAAGGATCAGATCTGTCGAGATAGAGTGAGACAGTTGTTAGCTGAGGGAGTAGAGGGTTACTCGATCAGCTCCGAAGGAGGCCTACACCTTAATGGAAGGTTAATTGTGCCAGAGGATGAGGAGTTGAGGCACGCTGTTATGATGGAGTCCCATGGGTTGAGATTTTCAGTGCATCCCAATGGGTATAAAATGTACCAGGATATGAGGAGACAGTATTGGTGGGAAGGAATGAAACAGGACATATCAGAGTTTATTTTTAAA
Organism: Sambucus nigra; assembly: GCA_949130495.1. Lineage (NCBI taxonomy): Eukaryota > Viridiplantae > Streptophyta > Magnoliopsida > Dipsacales > Adoxaceae > Sambucus > Sambucus nigra. The sequence goes on along the minus strand of OX422207.1, from coordinate 625,754,740 downwards.
TGTGCCACTTGTCAGCTTGTGAAAGTTGACCATCAGAGACTCCCGTATGTAAGTGGGAGAGCATCTCAATGGACTTTATTACAGGGTTACCTGCATCACATAGGGGTCACGATTCCATATGGGTCATTATGGATCGGTTGACCAAGGTGGCCCACTTCCTGCCTGTTCGCACGGACTTTGAGACGATGCATTATGCACAGCTATTCATAGTGAAGATTGTTAAGCTGCATGGGGTGCGGATAAATATTGTGTCTGGCGGAGATAATTTTTTGTGGCCCACTTTTGGTAAAGCTTTCAGGAGGCCATGGGCACGGAGTTACGTTTGAGTACAGCCTATCACCCACAGACCGACGGCGGACAGATGCTGGAATACATGATCAAAATGTGTATTTTAGACTTTGGGAGAAGTTGGGACAGATGCTGGAATACATGATCAAAATGTGTATATGCAGGTTCAACTGTCTTTCAGGTGATTCCTAGCAAAGCCATATATTTTACCCTAAAATAACGGGTACGATGATCTTACTAACAATTTACTACCAGTCAAACCCTCTTTATCCATCCACTACACAATATAATAATAATGTTTTCCACTATTATAACACCCAAGAAAAAGTAAAAAATGTTATGTAATATAAAAACTTTCTTAGTGTCCATGTGTGCTCTTCCCCCACAGGCAACACCAATAATCTCTCTACCCAAAGGTAGTCATGTACACAATAAGACTACTATCGCTAGCACGCCCACTAATTCGATCCACAGTTGAATTATAGTGTTACTAGTCAATTATTTTGACTTCTCCATGTCACCTGAAGTGTCATCACTTGTAAGGGTAAGGTAGTTATTCTATCCCCATTTACCATCTACCTTGCACTGTTAATAGGTTCTTGAGCCTAAATCTCATGCCAAAACTGACCCATTGTTCAGCTATAATGATTATTTATCCAAGATATCATCATGTGGTTTACCGATATCCTACTTTGGGCAAACCTTCTTTATGCAGTCCGTTATTCCATAATCGTAAGAACTTGCCAAAAAAAATCTCTCGCTTCTGGCCCTGGCCCTGGCCCTACTAGCCTCCCTCACCATCGCTTCAGCCTTGGAGATTTTGAGGAATTGATATGTTCTTCTTACCGTTGAGTACCTTGCGAGTTCTACTTGAACCCAAGGATTCCTCAAGTTGATAACGTTTGGTCGTAAATATCTTAGCCGAATCCTCCTGCTGGGAATCCATCTTCTACTGCTATTATGCCCAATTGGCATCATTTACATTTATCTTCCCAGTTTAACTGTTCTCTCTTTCTTGCTTTGAGTGAGTTTAATGTCGGTGGTTCTATGAACCACCCACAGAACCTCTTCATGTGTCCATCCTCTATCTCGATCTCCACGGCGATATTCAATTGTCTTATTTTCACGGACTGGATAGACTTAGCACTTGATTCTAATGTGGGAGTCCTCATAGTACCCATAACCATTTCCCTCATCGATGAAAATCATAGAACTATGTTACCCAATGATAAATACATATTCAATATTAAGATACAGTAATTTAGAATCTTACATACCTCCAAACGTTGGTAGTGCATGCGGCATTAGTGGCAAGACTACATAACGGACGTTGTAAGCATGACAGTATGGTCATGGCCCCTGCTGCAGTAGGGTTGGTGCAGTAGAGGTAATGGTATCTGCTCGCCCCTAATAGTAACTTTGTGGCTCCTAGAGGGCACCCTGCGGGATCCTTCACTTCTCAGCGCAATATTGACACTTGTGGACTCGCCTGCTATAATTAAAACACTTTCTATAAAAGGTTCTTCCTTGTTGACTCTGCTGCACATGATTTTGGTCTTGCTAATCTTATTTATTTGGACGGGGTTTCCCTCTAGCCCGTTTAGGGAAAGCTAGACATTTATGGCCATTTTTTTCACACTTAGAACACCTTTTTCTTTTGAGGTTTCCTTATTATTGGTTTCGCTGGCCCCGATTGTTTTGGATCTGCCCACTATTCCCATCATCCCTTTGGTCCTGACGAATCTGAGGGACTTGTTGTCGTTGCAAATGTAGTTCCCCACTATTATTACCCCTTGTCCTGCCAGATTGATTAATTTCTCTTTGTCTCCTACCATCTATAAGATGCACATGGTGCTTTTGGAAATTTAGTATTGCATTAGTAATTGCTTGTGCAACTATACCTTCCACTACCGCGGCTATCACCATTTCTTAGGGGAGTTGGTGGGCTTGTTGATTTTTGTCCTACATTCATTCCTTAAGTGGTATTAGTTTGTCATTCTTCACTAAGCGACATCTGAAAATTTAAATTAATTATATAAGTCCATCTTCAATATAAAATATAATTGCAAAAGTACGAACTCTTCAATACGTAAAGATGAATACAATAGTCCTAATAATAGGTCTATTTATCAAAGAACACTAAGTTGAATCCTAATAAGCTGTACAAATCATAATCTAGAACCTTGTGCTCTGATACCAACTGTGACACCCCACCTAATTAAATATCAGGTGATCAGTCCTTTATTAAATTAAATCAGAATATTCAATTGGTTCAGAATATGCATCACTGTCAAAAACTTTATTATTAGCACTAACCACCTAATATTTAAAAAGGTTGATGTAAAAATTTTATCTTTTAATTAACATAAAATCAGATTAACCAATTACTAAACATACACCAATCAAACGAATTTCATATGAAGTAAAATGACTAAAATAATAAATGTGACTGGAGTAAACACTTCCAGCCTAAATGCTAGATACAATAATCCAATCAAAATAAACCAATAACTGAAAGGAGTAAATAGTAAATAAATAAAACGGGTGACATGCCCTAACTGAAGTAAATAACTCATGATGGAGAAGCGAAAGTCATGGAGCCATCTACTACCAAGTACTGTAGCTTTCGCAACAGCTACATCTCGTCAAATAAATGGAACTCCTATACTTGGTGTCCTAGTGACTAGGCACCAAACATAATTTGACAAAATAAAAGACATTTGCAATAAACGGGTGAGAGATCGAGTTGAAACGGTTTAAAAATTAGCAAGTGCTTAAATGAAAATAGTAGCACATATAGTGTACATGTTATATTCCCGTCTCACCTCTCATTTCATGTGCATAGCTAATGCATATACTTAACTTATCCTATTTATGCTACCCAGCCTGAAGATGACTATTTCCACACCAATAATCTCAAGATTTTACCCATATCACCTGTATCCCGTATTACCATATGTTTAAGGATAGTTATTCATATACACAATCTCTATTCTCATTGGTATTCTTTTTCTCACTAAGAATGTTTTTTTTAATATCGTTATTTCCATATCTACTAAGTACATACAGTAGAATAAATCACAAGTACACATATTTTTATTACTCTCTCTCTCTCTCTCTCTCTCTCTATATATATATATATATATATATATATATATATATATATATATATATATATATAAATCCTGTACCCTTAGGTTTTGACCCCTTGGTGCCATGCATACTCTGTTATTATGTCTCGACGCATCGTTCACTACATAAAGGACTATAGGTTCAATCTCTCGTGAACCATTAATTTAAAAACACTTACTGGAGGTGAACATAGTTCAGAGACCATGGGTTACGCACATATTTATGCTCCCATATGACCGTCAACACTATCGTTCTCACTGATAGCCCATACATAGGTTCTATGTTCTAGTGATATGAATCAAAATCCCCCCGAAGGTCCTTAATATATGATCGTCCACAATGCGCAACCTCCACCCGATAGCAAGATGTGTAGATATGTAATACATACAAAAATTCAATCAATATGTACATACATAACCTATAATAATTATTACGCATTCACACAACCTAAATCCTTGAATTTATACGTAGTATTATTATTATCTCTGATACTCATGTTACTCTATTCTTACGATTAATCTCTCTATCGTAAATATTCCATAAGGCAATCTTATTCCAACATATTCCCTTAGTAGTTACACAATCATATCACTACTAGACTATGTAGTGAAGTCACTCAAGAATAGAGTAGGTCATTCTCTATATCTCAAAAAACATTATAAGGTTTTTAACTTGTCTAGGAAAAATTTGAACTTTTGAAATATCATTAGAAGTTGGGGAAAATCTCATTCGAACAAAACTTCGAATGAACTAGGGCCTGAATTTTCATTAAAAAATCATTCAAATAAGGTCGTTTGAACAAACCTACTCTCTGAATTCTCGTTGTATAGGTCGTTGGAATTCTCGTTCAAACGAATCAGGTCGTTTAAATGAGATAACCACAGATAGTCCCTATCCTCCAAAGCCTGCATTTTTCCAACTTTTTCATCAGCCAAATCATCCGAAACTTTAATGAACTCAAATATAATGATTCTAAATTATAACCGCTGGTAATTCAAGCCTTTCTAACACATTTTTAACATCAAATTCTTACAATCTCATCATAGATTTAGATTAATATCTTAAATTCTCAAAAAGCCCTAAGTTACCATAATCACCCTATATGAACAATTAAACCCAAATTTGATTTCGTAAATTTCACATATAAAACCCAGATTTCTTATCCCCAATATATGTTTATTCAACTACTTGCAAAACCTATACCACAATCATGGATTAATACCCAATGTCAGTCCCAAATTTCATAATATCATGAATAAATCATCAACTAGTATAACATGGACATTATATGCTCTAAATGAAGCAAGATAAACACTTGCCTTTTCATGAAGGTCTGATTCGTCACTTGAAATTGGTATAGATGCGTTCTCATCTTCCCGGTCTACACGTTGATGATGTTTTTGGTGAAACGTGACTTAGTTTGGCCTTAGAACTCCAAAGAACCTCTTCTCATTCTTCCTCTTGTACTCTCTCTTGGGTTTACCAGTTATTTACCCTAACTCTCCCATGTACATGCATATATATTTCTCAAAGTTTCGTCTATTAATTAATCCTAACTTTTCAAAAGATAAAAATACCCCTTCGGGATGTCGGGTTGGCCAACAGTTACCCCAAACTCCAAACTAAAGCCCTGAGTAGACTTTTCTAGCTATCTCGACCCTTCCAGACACACTGTCATACTCAAAACATCCATCCGAATAACTAAGAATAAATTATTTTTTAATTCCTCATCTAAGCCCCCCCACGACTCACACGTGCGTCCCAACTAAGTGTACTGTAACTGCCATATTTTTCCCCTGATAATGATAATATATTCATAATCATGTATTACTTTACTTACTAAGTAATCTTCAACATATTTCTCACCAATAAATACCAACTCTCATCATGTTAGTAATTATTTACTTACATCCGGATTAATTATAGATAAATTTCCCATTTAAATTAATTAATTCCATAATTGAAATAAAATCTTTCAAAAATACGGGGCATTACAACTGACATAGCAACTTTCTTGCCCTCTCTCCTATGTCTCGTGGTACACTCAAAATACTTATGCCCTTTGCCCACACACTCAAAACTTGTAACTTTTTCTAAATCTACCGCACCCTCTTCTCTTTCGCACCGCTTTCTTTGGCCTTATCTTTCTTTTTCTCAAAAAAAATTTTATTTAAATAATTTTTTTTTGAAAACTTGAGAAAAATATTAATATTCTTTGCAAACATGGCCATATCAAAATCAAACTCGTCCTCAGAATCGGACTCACAAAAACTAACTTTCTTTTTCTTCATAGACTGGGCTTTAAGTTCTATCATTTTATCCTTAGGCTTGACAGTGTCGGGGAACATGTCAATTTCATACGTCTTGAGGTCTTCAACAAACTATTCTAATTTCTGATGATTGAAATTACCTAAGGTATTTAAAACAATCACTTTAGGGATAAAACGTTTTTGGCAGCGATCTTAAAAAAAATTTAACCACTCGTGCATCGGGTATAGGCTCACCAAGATTAAAACTAGTGTTGACAATGTCAGATAAACGTGCATAAAAGTCACCAAAACACTCAGTCTCAAGCATGGTAGTCGTTCCAAATTGAGTAGTTAAATTTTGAGTTTTAGACTCTTTGATCGCGTTAGTGCCTTCGTGGGTGAGTTGTAAGACATCACACACTTGTTTAGACGTGGTGCACGACATAATACGCCGAAACTCATCATGGGTGACGTGTCCGAAAATATCACTAAGCAAACGTGAATTAAAAGTTCTCCATCTAAACTCATGCTCAGTTGAGTCTGATACATGTTTTAAATTCATGAAATTATTCGAAGTGACAGTGGGAGGATTCCAGCCTATTTCACATATTAACCAAACTCTCTCATTGATTGCTTTTAAATGTGATCTCATGCGGACTTTCCAGTAAGCATAATTAGACCCGTCAGAAATTGTCAACCGATTATATAAGTTCTCAGCTGAAAACATTACGATAATTTTTTTCACAAAACAGATTTTTTCAAAAAATATCAATATAACATTTTTTGCGGAAAAATAGGAATACACAATAAATTAGCGTAACCAGATCTGATAACAAATATGAAAAAAGGTGTGTGTGATAAAGATTCAAATAAACTCGCAAATTCCAACTACAAACTTATTTAATTATAGTCAATTTTTAAATAAAATTTATTTAGTCCTTACACTAAAATCTACGTGTGTGCGTGTGTCAAACCAACAAAAACACAAATATGCTAAGTCACGGATTTCAGAAAAAATACCCGCAGGGAAAAACTTTTTATTTCACTATAATTTGAAAAATCACAATTTACATGGATTACAATGAAATCTGTAATAAGTTTATGATAAGCACCCAAAACTGTACAATTTATACCCTGAATAGATGTATTTTAGTTGCTAATTCTCGGCAATTTGGGTCGTATGCGCTTAATTGTTCATTATGCAAGCTTAATTGTGCATTGCAGAGTTCAAACTCTTAAATCAAGACAATTGTGTGCAAAATGGAAGTAAATAACTAAATACCTTGTCCCTAAACTTATCTAAACCCTTACCCGAGCCTTAACCTACCCTAAACCTACCCCAAACCATGTGTGTGTTTTGTTTGTGTCTTTTTATTATTATTTTTAGATTTTTAGTTTTAGTTATTTTTATTTTTAGGATTTATTTTAAAGTTATTTAGTATTTTCTAGGTTTTATTTTCTATTTTTCTATTTTATTTTCTATTAGTATAATTTTATTTTATTTTGATTTTTATTAGTTTTTAGTTTTAGTTTTATTTTATTAGGATTAGAAGTTTTAAGATTTCATGTATTTTTAGTTTTATTAGATCTTACATTTTCTTTTTCGGATTTTTATTTTTATTATTATTAGATTTTATTTTTATTTGTATTTTTTATTTTATTTCTTTTTAGTTTTATTTTTATTTAGTCTTTATTTTATTTTTAGAGTAGGAGTTTAATTTTAAGATTTTTAGTTATAGTAGTTTTATTTTTATTTTATTAATTTTAGGTGTTCAAATTATACACACACACACAAACTTATCCTACACCCCAAACACTCATCTTACCCTCACCACAATCCTATACACTTAACCTACACCTAAACACGCCGAACCAACACTCACCCTCACCTAACCTTCCTACACCCTACTACACCTAATCAGCACCACACCCTTCTTCAACCTCCCATTTCTCTCTCCTCTCTCTTCCCCCATTAACAACACCTCCAACAAACATCAAACTCACCTCCATTAACCCTTTAACTAAAACCACCACCACACCTCTAACTCCATCCAACTTGCCCCAGCCGCCTGAACCAAAACCCGATTCCCTCTTGACCTCACCTCGTCGGCAACCTCCACCCTCAACCGTTGCGATCTCACCCCATCCCCCTCCCCGGAGCACTGCCAACTGCCACGCTGGCGGACAGACGCACCTTCGACCTGCCACGATCCCAGATCCGGCTAGAACCCGGACCCCTTCACAATCCGACTCCAGCCGCCCCAACTCGCCTCTCCCATACCCTACGGAGCCCTTAAACCCGGTTCAACTCGACACCATCCATCTTCAATCGAACCTCAAGACCCATGGAAAAACCCTTTCCAATACCCATTTCAATAATGTCGAACCCATTTCTTCAAAACCAAAATCGTGACCTGCCAATTTCTAAAGAACAAATTAAACCAAATACCCACATGCCAAATAAAAACCCATTTATCCCCTTTATTCCCTTTTTCCCATTCTACCCCCAACTAACTATTTTTACCTCATTACCCAAAATACCCAATAACTAAATGAGATTTTTATTCCTATCCACTCACCCACTTATCCACACACCTCACCATTCCCACGCACACTCAACCAAATTCCCATTATACCCCTTATCCCCATGTGTGCCATGCATCTACTATAAAAGAAGACTCATGACCTCATTTGAGAACAAACTCATCATCAAATAAAGAGAGAAAATTCTAGAGAAAAGTAGAGAGTTAGGTTAGAATAAATTAGGCATAAATATTTGTAAATAATTTATTTTCATTTTTTTTAGATATTTTTTAGTGATAATTGTGTGAGATTCAAGTTGAGTAAATTTATCATTTATATCTTTGTTGATCACCCACTTGGAGGGTTGTATGCTTCAATTTCAAGGATAGAGTTCAAATTGTCAATTTCAAGGAGACTTGTGAAGATTTGTTCTCTTTCTCCACTCTTTTATTATATTAATGCCTATTGAATATTTGTTTATCATATGTCATATCATGTTAGTCTAAACCCCTTTCAAGGGGTGGGGTAAAACCCTTATTTGATGTTATTTTATTTTAATTAGTTTAATTACTTCAAAAGTCCCTTTGAATGTTAATTTTAATCCCTTACCCTTAAATTTACGCCTCGAGAGAGGGTAAATGATTTTTGAGAGAAAATCGAAATTCTAATTATAATACCCATTTTAGATTCGAACTAGAGATAGGGGTTTCTTAAGTGGGGTATTATAACTTGAATTTAAACTCTAAATTTATTTTCTAAGATTGATATAAATTTTAATTCATCGATCCTAGCGGGCGATTAATTAAAAGGAGTGTAGATCTAATTTTCTAGAGTTGTGGGTTGCTAAACTTAATATTCTAAAATGTTATTATTAAAATTACATTTGCAACGAGAGTTGATTTGTAATTTTGATATTAATTTGGGAGAATTCAAATAATTAAATTAATTAATTAGAATAACTAAAATTTGTGGTGTAATCCCATTCCTTGATTGTTCTCACAATTATTTACCTCACTTTATCTCTTATTTTAGTTTAGACTTTATTTTTCATTTTAGTAACTTTCTAGTTAGTTATTTTCATCTTAGTTTAGTTTAGTTTAGTTTAAATCATCACTTCACCCTATTGTTTTAATATTGAAAAAGCTAAAAAATTTAGAAAAGTGAAAAAGTACAAAAATAAAATTAAAAAATGAATTACAATTTTGTACCCTTTTCTTTACAACCTTGAAAGTGGATTGATACCCTTACTTACCTCTACACTTGAGATTGTTATATTTGTAGGTATTTGAGGTTTTGATTAGAAGGACTTTTCAAGCAACGACAAAAGAAAGATACACTGAAAAGTTATTTCTATCAGTTTACCTCAACAAACCTTCATAGACGCGTAGTCTAGAGTCCGTAATGGATTGCACACAGCGTACCCACATGAACCGCAGTCCAGCATTTGGTAAATATTAACACACAGTGAACGTCAATGACCTCAGTCTTTCGGTGTAGAATCCCACTCCACAAATCTCCCCAGAAAGGGCCAGTGCCCTAGAAAGATTAAGGAGAGTATCTCCTTTCGATCGATTAGGTCCTAGGAGGAGCAAAAGTCCTCCTAGAGCCCCATTGAGGAGTTTTCGACGACCATCAGACTTAAGGGAAGGATCTGCCCAGTCATGACCAGCTGCTCGTCAAGAGAGATCCCAGGAAGCCATATCAACGCGATCAGTTGCTCGAACCAACAGGACCGAGGAAGGAAATGATGCATGGAAAGGCCATATTCAAAGGATGGAGGATAGATTGGGGGAAATGGTTAAAGCTAATAAACCTCTACAACGAACCTTTGTTCGAGGAACACCTTTTGTCCAGGCTATTGTAGATTTTCCAGCACCATCAAAGTTCAAAGCACCTATTGTGACACCTAAATATGATGGAAAGACAGACCATGTCCTTCATATAGAACAATACCAGGCTGCAGTCGATATATATACTGTTCCAGATGAGATGAGATGAGATGAGATGAAGAGAATTCTCGGGAACTCTTACCGGATCTGCTCAAATATGGTATAATAATCTTCCTCGGGGTAAGATCTCAACCTTTCTTCAACTGGCCGAATTATTCATTGGCAATTTCTGTTTTGGGGCAAAACCAGTTAAACGAGTAGCACATTTGTTAAGTGTTAGACAAAAGACTGGTGAAAGAACCAAAGATTAAATAACTCATTTTAATAACGAGAAACTTGAAGTTATTGATTACGAGGAGAAGACAGCGATTACTGCCTTGATGAGCGGAATACTGCCCAACAAGTTGTACTATACTTTGGCCAAAGATCCACCTAGAACCATGTCAGACCTGATGGTAAAAGCATCCAAGATTATGAATGCCGAGGAGGCTATGGCTGCGAAGAAGAACATGGATTACAAAGAAACCAAGGTGGAAGGTGAAAAGGCTAAGAAGGAAGAGCATAAGAATAATGGTAATGACAAACATTCAAAAAACGGGTCAGTATGGGACGTGATGAAGAAATATGATAACAATACTCCTTTAAAGAAGGATATCGACCATGTTCTAGAGGAAATAAAGAACAACGAGGAACTAAACTGGCCAGAGGAAATGGAGGCAGACCCTGACAAGAGGAATAAGGCGAAGTATTGCGAGTTTCATAAAGATCATGGCCATATGACCAAAAATTGCATACCTCTTCAGAATGAAATTAAAACACTCATCAGACGAGGAAAGCTATCAAAGTATGTTGATCATGGAAGCGACAGAAGGAACAACGAACGAATAAGAGAGAGGTCTAGATCTCCTCGTCAAGCAAAAGAGAACAAGAAGAGAAACCATGAAGAGGATCCCGAGGATGACCTCAATCTTCCCAAGAGACCAAGGCAGCTAGAACGAGAGGTATTTTCAATACGCTTTGGGTCATTTGACTCTAATGTTATAACAGGTGGATATATAGGAGGAGGAGACCTTACTACCGAGAGAAAATCTTATCTCTGTGAGACTCAAGCTTGCTCGTACATTCAACGAATAAATCTAGCTGAGGAGGATCGCCCGAGAAAGGTGAATAAAGAGAAATTGGTCATTGGTTTCTAAAAGAATGACCTTCCAGGTGTTCTATATCCTCATGATGACCCACTAGTAATCAAGATGAGAATGAAGGAGGTTATAATTTCAAGAGTGCTGGTCGACAATGGCAGCTCAGCAAACATCATGTTCTACTCGTGCTTCGATAGTTTAAATCTAAAGCTATCTAAATTGGAGCCTTATCATAGACCCCTCATCGGTTTTGCTGGCGAGAAAGTATTTCCACTTGGGACGATCAAATTGGATATATTCATTGGTACGTGGCCTGCTTGTCGGACAGAAAGAATACATTTTTTCGTGATGGATAAGAATGTTCAATCATCATACAATATCATCATGGGAAGAGTAGGATTGAAGAAGTTCGAGGTTGTACCATCTATGGTGCATTAATGCCTGAAATTTCCAACAAATTTTGGAGTAGGAGTGGTGAAGGGTGACCAAAAAGTAACTCGGGAATGCTATTATTCATCCGCCGAGCAAGAAGAACTGGAGGAATCAAGGAAAAAAACTACTACCTATCAAGTGGATGAAGCTGCCGAAATTGAAACATTGGATCCTAGAGATGAGTCGCAACTCGTGAAGGGTAAAGTGGTGGAAGATACTAAAAAAATCATTCTGGACGAAGAGCACCCTGAACGAACTACTCAAATAGGTTCGTCGTTGGAAACCTTATTAAAACAGGAATTGATAACTTTCCTTAGAAGCAGAAAGCAAACTTTTGCGTGGAGTCATGAGGATATGCCAGGAATAGATCCAAATTTATTATGTCACGAACTCAATGTGAATAAGGAGATTAAGCTTCTGAAGCAGAGAAGAAGAGTATTCAGTCCTGAGAAGAATCAAGCTATACAGGAGGAAGTCAATAAGCTCCAGAAAGCTTGCTTCATTGAAGATGTTAAATATCCAGACTGGTTAGCCAATGTGGTGATGGTAAAGAAGAACAACAACAAATGGATGATGTGTGTAGACTTCACCGACCTCAACAAAGCATGCCCAAAGGATCACTTTCCACTACCCCAAATTGATCAACTAGTCGATGTTACCTCAGGACACGAGCTGTTGAGTTTCATGGATGCTTATTCTGGCTACAATCAGATTAAAATGAAACCTGAAGACAGGGAGAGTACTTCTTTCATTACCCCTAGGGGAACTTATTGTTATAATGTTATGGATTTTGGTTTAAAAAATGCAGGTGCGACATATCAAAGGTTGATGAACAAAGTATTTGCTGAAAAAATCAGTTGCAATATGGAAGTCTATGTTGACGATATGCTGACGAAGAGCAAAAGAGTTGCTGATCATCTAGTTGACTTAAGTCAGACTTTTGATCAACTAGATAAATATCAAATGAAGCTGAACCCGACGAAGTGCATATTTGGAGTACGAGAAGGCATGTTCCTCGGGTACATTGTTTATCAACGAGGCATTGAAGAAAATCCTGAAAAGATCAAAGCTCTATTAGGGTTGCAATCTCCAACGACGAAGAAGGAAGTACAGAGTCTCACAGGACGAGTAGCAGCACTCAACAGATTTGTGTCACGAGCAACTGATAGATGTCTCCCATTCTTCAAGACACTCAGAAAGACTTTTTAGTGGAATGATGAATGTGAGAAGGCTTTTCAAAACTTGAAGAAATACTTGGGAACACCTCCACTATTGTCCAGGCCGGTGATGGGAGAAAAATTGTATTTGTACCTTGAAGTGTCCGAGAATGCAGTTAGCTCGGTGTTATTCAGAGTGGAGAATGGAGTGGAAAAACTAATTTACTACACAAGTAAGGACTTTCGAGGAGCAGAGATCAGATATCCAAGGTCGGAAAAATTGGCACTAGCGCTGATTGAGGCGAGTAGGAGAATGAGGCCATACTTACAGGCTCATACCATGGTAGTATATACAGATATGCCATTGAGGCAAGCCCTTCATAAACCATAAAAATCAGGGAGATTGATGTACTGGACAATAGATCTCAGTGAATATGATATAGTTTATGAACCCAGATCATCATTAAAAGGGCAGGCTATAGCAGATTTTATAGCAGAGTTCACCTATCCTGATACCCCCAAGGAATAAAAGTTTCTCGCCGATCAACCTGTGGATGTTACAGGATCAACAAACACAAGCTCAGACCAACTCCGGTTGGTAAAAGGGCAAGTAGATATTACAAGATCATCAAATTCGAGCTCAGACCAATTCTGATTGGTAAAAGAGCAAGAAGAGATGATCGACGAAGAACAAGAAATATTCGGGGAGGACAAAAGGAAGCAACAAATATTTCATCGAGGAACTCTGACTGATCAAAAATTTGAAGACGGGTTACCTATATGGAGGCTATATGTAGATGGCTCATCTTGCACTACAGGCAGTGGGGCAGGGATAGTTTTGAGAACTCCGGACGAGGTCGACATGGAATATGCCCTACGTTTCCAATTCAAAGCTTCCAACAATGAGGTTGAATATGAGGCCATGATTGCAGGACTTAATTTAGCGAAAATTATGGAGGCGCAGCAGGTTATTATTTTCAGTGATTCTCAATTAATTGTAAATCAAATGTTGGGAGTATATGCAGTTAGAGGAGAATTAATGATCAGATATCATGAAAAGGCAAAGGAGTTGGTGTCAGAATTTATCGCTATTCAGCTGGTCAGAATACCAAGAATGGAGAATGCGAGAGCAGACGCCCTAGCTCGACTAGCATCAGCTACTCGCACTAAGCTATGATGAACAATCCCAATTAAAGTGTTGGCCGGTCGAAGTACAGATGAAGATCTGACGATGAACTTTATTACCCTTGATTTAGGACCATCTTATATGGATCCCATCAGGGCATATATTGAAGAGGGAGAATTACCAATTGACAAGCTCGCAGCCAAGAAATTAAAGTTTAAAGTTGCTCGGTATGTATTAACTAACGGTATTCTGTATAGACGAGGAATTATGGAAGGTTTGCAGAGATGTGTACATCCCTCCGAGGTGAAAGATTTGATTGAAGAGATCCATAAAGGGTCCTCTGGAGCACATGTAGCAGGTCGTATGCTTTTACAAAGGGTGATGATGCAGGGATACTACTGGCTGACGATGAGGGCTAATTGTATAGCCTATGCAAAGAAATGTGACAAGTGCTAATGTTTTTCCTCCATCCGAAGAACTCCACAAGCATTGTTGACACCCATAACTTCCCCTTGGCCATTTTCCATGTGGGGAATTGATTTGGTTGGGCCACTGCCAACGACCAGAGGAAGGTTCAAATACCTCGTCATCGCAGTGGATTATTTTACTAAGTGGGAAGAAGCTGATCCACTCATTGATATGACGTACGAGAAGGTGTACCAATTTTTTTGGAAGAACATCATTTGTAGATAAGGTCTTCCTCATGCTTTCATCACTGATCATGGAACACAATTTGATAACGAGGAGTTCGCTGCCTATTGCCATCAGTCAAATATTTTGAAGGTCCACTGAGCACCAGGCCATCCTCAAAGAAATGGACAAATTAAAGTGACAAACAAAATGTTGATGAATGGTTTAAAGAAAATATTGGATGATGCGAAAGCAAAATGGATCAACGAGCTATAATCAGTACTTTGGGCTTACCGAACTACTCCCCGATTAGCAACAGGAGAATCATCATATATGTTCGCATTTGGAAGTGAAGATGGTATACCTGCCGAGTTGGGCCTCCCAACACACAGGGTTCTGAACTTCAATTCCCCTGTCAGCGACTTAATAAGAAGACTGGATTTAGACATTCTTGAGGAAGTTAGAGAAGAAGCAGCCATTAGAAAGGCTGCTTACCAGCAGCGAACAACTTTGTTCTACAACAAAAGGAAGAAGAAGTGCGACCTGAAAGAAGGAGATTATGTGCAGAAGAAAGTCATTCAAAAGCACAATAAGCTAGAGGAAAACTGGCATGGACCATACCGAGTTACAGAAGTTGTTCGACCAGGAACTTACCGAATAGCAACTCAAGAAGGGGAGAAGTTTAAGAATGCATGGAATGCAGAGCACCTGCGCAAATATTATCAGTGATGAATAAAATGAAGATATTCTGCCGAATTCTTTCTTTTTATTGAAAGTTTTTCGGGAAATACTAGTGCTACACACTACTCGGCAAAGCTCAGGCTACTCAAATTTTTTCTCGAAAATGCCAACTAAGGTTGGTCGAGAAACCTATATTCCTCCGGGAAGTAAACCTACCAATATTCCTCCGGGAAGTAAAGCTACCTATATTCCTCCAGGAAGTAAAGCTACTTGTATTCCTCCGGGAAGTAAAATTTGTATTCCTAAGGGAAATAAAACTATATGTTTCTCATAAAATAAAAGTATTCCTAAAAATGCCAACTTATGTCGGTTAGGAAGTAAATATATTCTCAAAAATGCCAACTTGAGTTGGTCGGGAGGTAAAATTATTTCAAAAAGACTAACTATGGCTGGTCGGGGATAGAAACCCACCAACTGTAGTTGGTCGACAAGGAAAATTTACCGACCTTGGTTAGTCGGAAACATTTAAGAGAAAAATCTACCAACTATGGCTGGTCGACAAGTAACTGTAGTTGGTCGACAAGTAAAATTTAAAGTGATCGAGCAACATTTTTTATACTCGTAACTTTTTAATTATTAATAAGTTGACCGAGAAACAAAATATTACTTTTTCATAATGATTACCACAAGTTCAAACTACACAATATTGTTATCTTTTTATCAGATACACATGCACAAATATGAATTGATTTACAAGACAATAGCAATTAAGATTGCGAATAGAAATGAAAGTCTTTCATTAAATCCAAAAACAAATTACATTGATAATGAAATGAAAGTTACATTAATATTGAAATGTATACTAACTATTACATAAAAATTCCTACTCTACTGGTTTTTTCCCCTCTGCTTTTGACACAGGTTCCTCGCCAGCAGGCGGATCATTTAAAGCCAGGGGAGAATTTATGAAGTTGAGATCCTTTAACATCCTGATATTCATAACGGATGGTCGATCTAGAAGGTGCTCGGGACGAGATACTTCAATAATTGAATGTAGATTGTAGTCACCGAGATATTTGGAAATCAAGCTCTAAGGAATGGCCCGAGCAGGGGTCCAACTCATGTCCAGTTTGAATGGTGGCACGGGTAAGTCGAGCAGCCCAGGATCATGATAGTCCCACAAGTAATGACCCTGTTCGAGTTACTGTACACCTAAGGCATTTCAACCAGCCTTGCTTGTAGCCCTCATTATTGGCATTCTGGATACGATCGTCCAAGTGAAAGAGAGCTTCGTTGTATCCAGCCATCCAGAACTCCCTGGGTTATTTGTGGAATTGATATGTTAATCTATCCAGCTGCTCGTGGAGATTTTTGATGAAGATCTCTTTATTCTCTAAGGTAGACTTCTGCGTGGAAAGCTGTTCTTCCAGGTCCCTGGTCTTCTTTGACATTTCAGCCAAAGCCTGGTTCTTCACCATTAATTGGAAGGCCTGGTTTTCTAAGGCAGACTGAGTCCTCTGTTCCTCGATAGGAATTCGAGTTGCTCTTGCTCGTCCCCGAGGAGCTCTTGCTCGACCACGAGAAGATGTAGATGGGCCAGACCTCTTCAAGGTCTCCAACTCATCCCTCAAGTTGGCGTTCTCGACTTCTAAGAATGAGAATCCCTCATCATTCACTGGGATTAAGGCGTTTGAAGTAGAAGCTGCAGACTTCAACTGTGCCAACTCTCTTTGAAGATTGTTATTTTCTTGCTCTAATAGTTCAGCTATCTGTCTGCATTCCTCGACTTCACCCCTCAGAGTTCTCTCCCTCACCTCGTAGCCAGTAAAGCGCTTCTCGTACCCCTTATCAGCATTGAGTTGCTAGTACTTCTTCTCGTACCCCTCATGCAACAGGGAAGTGGATTCTTTGTATTGTAGCTGAAGGTCTTTGAGGGTGCCTTGGAGATCCTCGATCATATCATAATCGGCCACATTATTGGCCACTGCTCGATCAAGTAGACACTTCAGATATTGATATGCTTTAACTGCCTGTTCTGAAGCATCTTGGCTGAGGATGTCGATGACTTATGCTGCACTCAGGTCTGTGTGACTAGCCTTAAAGTATTCATTACATTGTAGCAGCAACTTTATATCATGGGCAGATAGTAATTCCATCCTGGCCAGAATCTAGTAGAGAAAGAAAAAGAAACAATCAATAAGAATCAGGACAGAGTATGAAGAGGAGACAATAGTATGTAAAAAGTCCAAGTTTTATTATATCATAATTCAGAGTTACAAGTTCTGGGTTACATTTGATAAAAGAAAAATAAAATGTAAAGATAAACCCGAACAACTCTACACCTTTTCCTTGTCTCCCAAAACCTTCTCGGGAGGCTGGGATGAGGAAGTAGGTTGTTCGGAGGGAATAGAATGCTGCTCGGGGAGCGCCAGCAGTTTCTCTGAAGAAGTAATGATTTGCTGAGGTTCCTCGAGAGCAGGCTGGATTGCTGGAAGATGATCTCCCATTACCATAGAAGACTCTTCGGAGGAAGCTTCGTCCTCCTCTAAGTCCTCAGGAGTTGGAGGGGGACCAGGGATGTGTTGCTGAAAGAGTTTGGAATTTTCATCCACTTTCAGCTCCTGTAGAGCAGCAACCCATCCATCCCTGAAGTACTTGAGACTTCCATAGTCCACTTGCAACACCATGGCAGCCAACCCCTTGTTCCACCCCTTGTCCCAGCCAGCGTTGAAGGACTTCTTCACAACTATTTTCCTTTTTAACTTTTTCGAGGAAAGCTTCTCGGACAGCAGGTCATCAGCAGCTTTAAATTTTCTCTCAGCCTCCTCCTTCTGCCGATTTACCTCCCGAAGTTGAGACAACTCCTCTTCAGCAACCTTGAGCTTATTCTCTAGCTCTCCATCATTCTTGAGCTTCTCGTCGAGCTCTTTATTTTTCCCTTCTAACTCCTTTATTCTCTTCTCCAACTCCTTGGAGACATCAACATCTCGAGCTTTCTCCTGCTCGGTGGAGGCAAGCTTCTTCTCCCAAACAGCCTTGTCAGTAGCATATGTCTAGTGAGAATCGTCCAAAGACTGGATAGCTTCTTCCAGAGCTCCCTCCACACTATACGAGGATCATGAAGCTTTAATTGCTTCATCCTTCTTCAGAATTATATTAAAGCAGCTCGTCAACTGTGAAAGTAAAAAGAAAGCAAGTCAGAAACAGAAATAACAAAGGAAATATGAAAAGTTCAAAGTAAGAAGACTTACAGAAGCAAGGTGGCGAGTAGCTAACGAAGTGACCATGTCCCGAGTAAGGTTTTCTTTAGTACCTTGGACCTCGAGAATGATCTAGGACTTTACCGAGATCATGGAAGAGCTCCGGGGAACAAAAGTTGGAACCCTAGTTCCAGTAACTAGGGGCTGAGTGACGGTGTCAGCCAAATTGACCGAGGAGCTCTTCTTCAGCCTCCTCGGGCGAACAGGAACAGATTCAACCAAGGAAGAACCCTTGGTTAGTGATATTACAATCACCTCTCCAAGAACAGCAGACCTGCTCGGAGCCACTACGGGCTTCTCGGCAGCCTTCACAACAGCATCCGAGGAAGGTGCATCATTCTTCTTTGTCCCCTCCCCTGGGACATCAACTTTACTTCTTTTTCACTCTCTAGAACGAGAGGTAGGCTTCTCGAAGAGAGTGGGAGGTCTTCTCTTCTTCCTTCTTTCACTCAAAGGGACGTGAGATTCAGGCGAGGAACTGGTGGAAGCTGGTACTGGCTCTGATTCACTTATTACTAGATGAACAGTAAAAGAGGTTGTATAGCTCTTATACTACAGCAAATATGAGGCTGATCTAATGTGCTCATCAGCAACACTCTGATGCAGACTCCATATAAGTTTCAAGTGTTTTATGTTAACGTCTGCTTCCTTTGGACACTTTCTTTTGCTATCAACTACAAATAAATAAAAATTAAAATATCAGTAGCACATTTTATCAAACACAAAAGAAGCATGATTTCAAAATAAAATGAAATAAAAATAACATATCCCATTTCCATAGGTAGGGCATCTGGAACCCTGATAAACCTCATATCCAGATAAAGGAGCATGTTGCCAATTTTTTATGACAACCCCGTGCTCAAAATAATCCCTATTGGCATCTGGGAGATTGACTACTAAGGCCCTATTCAAAAATCCAGTTTTTAAATAAAAGGTGTTATCACCAACTACCCATCTATAGCAAAACATGATTTCTAGAATCCCTATGCGAGTTCCATGGATTTGATTTAACCTATGCACCCCATTAACTATTCTCCATGTATTGGGGCCTATTCTTGCAGGAACAACGTCAAAGTATTGACAAAATTCTATACATAAGGGATTGGGTGGAAAAGAAAGTCCACACTCAGCAATAAAGAGATTGGGGAACCAATGTCCCTCTGCCAAGCGGAAATAATCAGAAGGCTCAGAAAGCTCTTCCAGAACAACCCAGGAGGGAATAGAAAAATCAGAATGAAACTTATCAAGAGATTCAACAGGGTAAACCATGATGAATAAAAGAAATGAAGAAGAAGGAAGAAAATCTTACAGAAAAAGAGTGGATCTGATGACAACAGACGAAGGAAGAGATGAATACACAGGAGAGAAAGAGACGATGGAAAACTTGAAAATACAAATCTGAAAAGGTAGAAGACGATGGGAGTGTCTGTGAAGTTTAAATACCTTGCCTTAGGAAATGGTAAAGTAATGATTACAAAAAGAAATAATTACGCTACCGGCGGCTAGGGCGCGGCAATCGAAGCGAGAAGAAATGATTACGCTACCGACGGATAAAAGGATAAAAAGTACGCAGAGATCGAGGCGGTTGTGAAAATTCAAAAAGTCTGATTCTACGAATTTTGAAAGAGAAATAAATACAAGGGAAACACTCCTAAAAATCAGGAGGACTATTTAAAGCTATCATATTCTGAGAAAGAATGGTCCATACTCCTCAAAATTCGAACTATGAAACATTGGGGGCTTCTGTTGATACCAAATTTAGTCTGCTGACATGGATCAATAAAATGAAGACACGTGGCAGTCTACGTGGCAATAACAAACAGTTTTGAGGAACTCACACGCTCCGAGGAATCATACTACAACAAGTAACACTATTTCCCCGAGGAACGAGAACTCTCCGAGGAACTCTTGAGCACCGAGAAGCTTAGGCGATCCGAGCAACTCAGGCGGTCCGAGCTGCACCTCGAACAAAGCATTAATAGCGGGATAAGCAACAGTTTGATTGTTCATTAAATGCTTATCATTCAGACGCACACGCTTAAGGGGCATTAAATGTATTAACCTTTCATATGTACATCATTTAATGTATTACGCTTTCACATTATAGCCCCAGGGATGTAAATACATTGTACAATCCTCATTGTAAGGGGACCGGAATTTCTTGAGATAACTTGTAATCGAGAATTCCAATACAATCAGCAATAACATAAAAGTGGACGTAGGCCATTCTTATAAGGCTGAACCACTTTAAAAATTATTTGTCTCATTTATTTATCTGTGATTGAATAATTAGATATGATCTAATTTTTTACATCAACAGCCGGTGTCCATAGCGCCATTAATTTCCCCCTTCGTTGTGTAAGAGAAAGGAGTTCTCAATTTCAACATAGTTAATACCTTATCCAAAGACACTAGGTAGTGATGTGTATGTTTTATTAGCACCACTGGTAGATGAATTGAACGAGTTATGGGTTTAATGTATGAGATCACTCAACTCATACAAGAAGGAAGAATTCACTTTGCGATCTATGTTGATATGGGTAATTCATGAGTTTCCGACATATGGAACCTTATTTGGATGCAATGTACATGGTAACTTGAGTTTCCTTATTTTTGGATGGGAGACTGAAGCCAACTGGCCTATGAAAAGTGATAAACATTCTTTATTATAGTCACAAGAGATTTCTATCATGGAGTCATAAATTCATGTTAATACAAAGTAATTTTCTCCTGAAAGGCATCGAGATGAGGCCACATCCACTAAGAATTTTTGGTTTGGAAAGTTAAAAGAGGTTGGAAAATGTTAATCCAACGTTGGGGGAAACCCTACAATTTTGGCACATAAGCGTAAAAGAAAGGATGTTGATGTTAACACAATGCGGTCAAGGATATCAATTATGTTTGATTTGCCATACTGGAATGAATATCCTGTGACAACCCGCTTAGAATAATAATGGGTGGCCAACCCTATACTAAAATAATCAAGAATCTCAAGTGGGTCATTCTCAGCATCTACTTACAATTCTAAAATAAACACGGCTAACAACCCAATTATTATAAAAAGAGGGTGTCAAAAAAAAATTTAAAACATTATACTTACATATCTAAAACCAACCATGAAACAACTAACCAACGACATAACATCTAAATATGATAAGAGACACACACATGCTCAAATATTATAAAAGAGACAAATAAAGAAGTACAACACAATGTACAAAATAAAATACCTGAATATGCTGTCAGGTCACAGACAATACAATAATCTCAGAAGAAAAATATAAAA
This sequence comes from Sambucus nigra, assembly GCA_949130495.1. NCBI lineage: Eukaryota > Viridiplantae > Streptophyta > Magnoliopsida > Dipsacales > Adoxaceae > Sambucus > Sambucus nigra. The sequence goes on along the minus strand of OX422207.1, from coordinate 625,732,948 downwards.
GTTCTACACTACAACACTTAGGTATAAACCCGATATAAAAACTGAATCCTAATCTATATACACAAAAGATAGGAATAGGATATATCAAAATACCGCAATAGTCCGCTTCTGCCACAGCTCCACGAATACGCGGGATAGATAACATCAATGGCGTCCTTGCAGAGGAACACCGAGAATAATACAATATATATACATAGCAAGAGAAAATATAAACGGGTCAGAGCCCGAGGTGTGAAAAACATTTATGGCAAGTGCATTAAAATGCACAATAATTATAAATGCATTATAACATGATTAAAGTGGAGTCTCACTCTCCATAAAATCCAACTCATCTCTCAACTAAAGTGCCCAACTAGATGTATGCACATGATCCTCGAATAATTGCCTAAAACTATCTAGGTCAATAATCTAAGCTACCCCCAAATTTATACTCAAATGATATTCATCTAAATCATAACTCTCAACTTCTATTATTTCCAATCTCAAATATTCGCCCACTTTCTAAACATATAAAAATAAACATAAACATTCTCTTTTACTAGAATTTGTCATATTATAGTTATTGACATAAATATATATATAAGTTATTAGCATCTAAGTGTCAAGGACTAAACTTCTCCCAATTCTCAATAATGCACTGCGTTTCATGCGTGGGACGTCTCGCAAGTGAAATCCAAACAAGGAACCCCCCGATACACTACTCATTGGCAGTATTGACTATCAATATTCATTATGCCCTCAATGCATGGCGCATAGAACCCAAAATTTCTTTTATAATATAAATAATTATTCTCAATTCTCAACACTGCACGGTGTTTCATGCGTGGGACGTCTCGCAAGAGAAATCCAAACAAGGAACCCCCCCCCTTACACTTCTCCTTGGACCTGTCAATTGTCAAGATATACTAATATATAAATATGATCGCTAAGGACTATCTTCTCCCCACTCCTGACATTGCGTTGTGTTTCGTGCGTGGGACGTTCGCAAGCGAAATCCAAACAAGGAACCCCCCGATACACTACTTATTGGCAATGTTGGTCATTGAGGTCCATTATTCCCTCGATACCTAAAGTAATATATATACTCATATAATTATCTACACTTCATTTTTACTTTCATACATTCATCACAATTTAGTCCAGATAAAATCTCGATGAATGAGATTCAATCAATCTTCTTATATATCTTTACTCTAGAGATAAATATATGATATCTCATAATAATATACAAATAATATACTATTCACACATGTATAATAATAACCATCCCAGCGAGCTATAACTCAAGGATGCACGTTCTCAATGCTATCATCTACCAGGGAATCACTCACATATCATCCTGGGCACTAACGGTCGAAATCTCACACCACCTTAGTAAAAACAAAATCACAACGTATGGGAATCAATCATAGTTCCTCCACAAAAGTGATATGAAACATACCGAACACGTCTCACTCCTAATAAAAATCACACAATAATAATGGACGCTATGACCTGGGGACTATACGCTCCCTGCTCCTCAAGCCAAGGGCCTCACCCACATCGCGCAACTTTCCATGATAGCATAGAGGGGGTATGCTTCACTTATATATATATATATATATATATATATATATATATATATATATATATATATATATATATATATATATATATATATATACATACATACATCATCACATCACATAAATGTATACCATCACGCAAGGTATATATATATATCACACTATTTGTATACTCTTATTACGCTCTTAGGCATAAATGAAATAATATCATTTATTAGTATTTTTTTCTCTTCATATACTATTCGTCAATAACTCTCATAACTTCCCCCACTTTGAATACACTATACTATTTCTCACTTGAAGTTCACACCTCACTTATATTTGTATGAATAATCTCTCAATTCTATTTACGTTGAGGATATTCTCTATCCCCTTATGCACCTCAATCAGCATTTAATATTCTCAATCCATAATAGGGTTCAATTTATCATATGAACCTTTAAAGTTATCCCATTTGCGATTTAATGCAAAAATCCATTTTCACTAAGCACCTCCTAACTCTCTCTTATAAATCCATAATTATCTCCAAATCAAAATCTCAATGATAGTGGGCTTCCCCACTAGTCGGTACGATACTCTTCAACCGGTATTCTCTCGAAGTAAGTCAATATGACTCCAACAATTTATTATAAGGTAAACTTCCTAAAATTCTGCAAAACATACCTCTCATAACTTATGTGAAGGTTCCCGATCGATAAACCCAAACGAAACGGAACGAAACTCACTCCAGAAAAACTTCCCCAAAACAGCCCTCTTTTCGAATCGATTCGGGCCCAATCCGAATCGATTCGGTCCATCGAATCGATTTGGCCTCCAAGGCGAATCGATTCGGGTCAAAAGACATGGGCTTATGTCTCAGGCCGAATCGATTCAGCTTGGGGCCGAATCGATTTAGCCTATCAAAAGCTACGAAATGGCTATTTTCATCAAAGCCAAAAATTCCCAAAATCATGTTTATCAACTTCTAACCATTTCTCTTCAACCCCAAACATATATATATCATCAAAATTCATTATATAACTCAACCCAACTATTTTATAACCTCAAATCCATATATACACATCAAATGTAAGATTTTACCCAAAATCTACGTTTTGACATTTTAACCCAAAATTCACAATTTTATCCACAAATCATGAAATAAACGATACAAAACAATTATTTAGCAAGTTTAATCACTTGCCTCAAATTTGTAGAGTTTGATTCGTCCTTGAAATCACGGATTCTCCGAAAAACCCAAACTTTTCTCTCTTTCTCTCCTTCTTTTCTTCTTCTCTCTCTTTGTCTCTTTATTTCTCTTTCTCTCTAATGAGATTTAATCTCTCGTGGGCTTAATAAGCCTTATCTCCAAAATACAAAACTTTAAATGATAATACACACTTTAAATGACTGGGTAAGTTTTATTTGAGCAAAATGAACTTAAAATATTTTGGAACCCAATTAAGCCCCAAGTACAGTCATTTTGACTATCTCGAACTTTCATAAACAACCTCACCCTCAGAATCATCATTCGAATCACTTTCGAACATCTTTAAATTTTGGCCTCAAATGCCATTTTAATTATTCTCCAATTAAATTAATACTTATTTCTCCCAAAAATAAATAAATTATCGTCTCAAAAAATCTCGGGTTGTTACATATCCTAAGTGTCATGTGATAGACATTATGCACATTGAGAAGAATATTATTGAGCATCTCGTAGGCACATGCATAGGTGGTGCTTGTTCTAAGGATTGAGAAAAATCCCGCAAAGATCTTCATGATTTGAGGATTAGAATATCATTGTGGTTGAAAGAAGATCCCAACACTGGAAAAAAGCATATGTTAGTTGTATATTATACATTATGCATTGATGGAAGGGATATGTTCCTAGAAACATTAAAGGGGTCGAAGGTTCCTTTTAATTTCTCCTCTAATTTATGCAGGATTGTCTACGATGCAACAAAAGATGTGAAAAAGTGAAAGTCTCATGATTGTCATATGATTATGAAACTCGTCCCTATGTTTTTGGGACACTGTTTTTACGAATATAAGGATCTCCGTAGGGATATTCTACAAATTTTATTATGTTTCACCTTATTGTGTGAGAAAGTTGTCATCATGAAGCACATAATAGCAATGCAAGAAACTTTTACTAAGGCTACCTTTGTTTTGGAGAAGTACTTCCCTCCCTTATTCTTTGACATAAGCATCAAATTTTTAGTTTATGTATGCGATGAAGTGACTTTATGTGAAAATTTAAGGGGGTACTCATCGATGTATCCTTTTGAATGATTAATTGAAACCTTCAAAGACTACATTAAGAATACACAGTACATTAAGTTCCATTGCATAGGAGTACATTAAGGAATAGGCTTCCTCATATGCAAAGGAATATATTATTAACCTAAACATTGAAGGTCGTGAATAACTCACTAATATATTAAAAGAGTTTGCAAATGAGGAGGCTCTGGGGAAGGGTAAGGAATTTATGTTTTCAAGATGTATGAAGACAGATAAATGGAAGGGGTAAGTGTATTTATTTTAAAATAATGTAATATGTTCGACATTATATTCGTAAGGATTCAATATTATTGTTTTTAACATAGGCAATATAATGAGTGTTGATGTGCTAACGGGAGGAAGGGAGGCGCAAATTCAAACAATGATTTTAGGAATTAGGTAGATTTCGAGGTGACTATAATAACACCTCAATTTTATTTACTATCTTTGCAACATAATTATAACAAAGTACTTTCCTTATTTTAGTTAATGAAAAATGGTGAAGTATCGACGAGCCTTTCACTTCTATAAAATGGGCCTAGTTTTATGTCCAAGGAGTACCGACAATATCATATCAATGGTTTAGTGTTATCTTCAATCAGACATAAGCTAAAACTCATTCAGAAACAAAATAGCAACATTTCATATAAAGCGCTAATTCATTTCAAGTCAATCGCAAAACATAAAACCTTGATAGAAGTTGACATGATGCATTATGGGATTATAGATAAATTGTGGCATTGGATTATGTATCTTTTAGGTTACCTTTCTTATACTCTTATTGGGTAAGAGTAAAGACAAGAATACATGCATGGTCAACCCTGACACCCACATGGTGATGGATGATGAGTTTAAGAGTAAATATAATGTGAATGATGAGACATTAGTTTGTACATTACAAAATTTAAAGCAAGTGTTTTATAACAAGATCCTGAATAATGATCCATGGTCTGTTATTTTACATTCCACCAAGCGCTTGATTGCACATGTAGACAACATAAATGCGCCTCTCGAGATTCAATCTGTTATGGATGACAACCCAGAATTAAAGAAACTTTTCGTATAATGTAATCCATAATTTGTGAGTGCCTTTTGTTTTACAAGTTTATTATTCTTTCAGGGTGTGAGATATTTTTTATATATGCCATGACTATCAAAATATGTCTTTTATAAAGAACATGTCAATTAATCGGTATGACTATGAAAAAAATAAAATAATGTGATTACTTACAAGATCACTAGTGGAACATACCTAAACCATATTCATTTCAGTCAAAACTATGAAGTCTTCCTCAAAGTTGGTATGAAGATGTTGAAAGGGTTTTCATAGAACACAATCTAAGTAATGCGATGATGTTAGTATAGATTTTAGTACTTGAAGAATAAAAAATCCATCCCTTATGAATAGAACTAAAGTGGATAAGGATATGTTTGGACTCTACCGTGAGAAAACATATGCACAATAAGGTTAACATATATTTTTTACTTAGGAGAAAAGGCCTTCGTTCTCACATGATTATTGTCAACACACTTCTATGGACATGAACTATAAGTACTTTGTGTGAACAGATGAAGTATGGAACTTATGACATGGTTGAATTATTAAAACTTTTAGAATATGTTGAAAAGGTATAACTTACATCATACCTTTATATTAGTCCCTTACTCTAGTATTAGCGTGTAGACTAATGCATACTTATATATAAAGACAAAAAATGGCATATGAGAGTAAAATTTCATCTCCAACCCCGGTAGGTTCAAGTCAGATGAAAAACCTACCATCGATTCTCATGTAGAGGTTTACACTTACCCAAGAGGTTTGCCTATATGTGGCAAAAATACTTATTAATATCGATCCTTGGACTTGTTGAAATCATGTATCGGCTTAACATATGAGAGTTGGGACATAGTTGGCCAAGAGAAAAAAAACCTTACTTATGGGATACGCTCATACTACAGTTCAATCTCATAGCCGACCGAAAGACAGAGATAATGTAAGTCGTGGGTCTTCAGTTGATATGTTTAGTATTAACCTCTGCTCAGCTTATTTTAAGGGATTGCACAATAATGAGATAAAGGCATTAAATTATCGAGTACCAAAAAATGATCTTATCCCCCCATGTGTGAATCATCTTAGGCCAAAATCAGATAGCTAAAAAGACTAACGTATACTATTTTTGTCAGATGTCATATAAGGAGAAAATTTAGGAGATGAGGTCTACACTTTCTTATTTTAATGTGTGTATATATTTATAATAGGTATTGTTCAAATTATTAATGAATAATTAATTTATAGGTGCTTAATCATAACTGACTTGTTAATCGTTCGAAAGTGTATGTCAAAAGTCGTACGTGGAAAACTGGGGAGTTTCACCCAAACGTGGTTGATTATATAGTGAGTTTCATAACCCTTCTTTTAATAATGATCTTATTTCAAGTTTTGGTAGAGGCACCCCCAAATTTTAAACTTCAAATTATGAGATGGTTCAATTATATACCAAATTTAAAATTGCATTTATACCTTTGAGACCTTGGATTGATATAAAGTTGATGATGTGTAACATGGAACTTGAAACCCGACAAGGATATATTCTTCAATTTCTGTCCGCTATGTCTCCAACATAAACTTAACATAGGCTTGAAAGGATACAACATGAACTTCTTCCCCATGACTCAAATTGTTTTGTCCGGAATTAAGCCAATACTACAAATTGACTTGATTGGAAATTTGCTCTTACAAATCCCCCCTTTAGCTATTCCAGGACAAAACCAAACCAAAAAAATCCTATGGGCCATCAAGGACTCCTAGACACAATCCCACCCAAATATAAAATAAACAAATAGACGCTTGACTCGACTCATTGATTCTTTATTGCTTTAACCAATTTACCACTAAAGATAAAATCAAATCCTGTACACTTAAAAAAATCATTAAACGCATAGGGAATATCAAAATATTAAATGCAAAAAATAAATTTTCTCCCCCTTAATTAAATCTCCCCCTTTATCTAACATGATCTACTTAAAAAAGACGTCTCCCAAGTTAGATCTCTCCAAATTTTAAAGGATTAGATACCATTTATTCCCCTTTTTGTTCAGGAATAGACAAAGATCAAGAATAAAATAACTAATTTCTCCTCCAATTAAAGCAAATACTCTCCCTAAATTTAATAAGGGATATGTATTAAAGAAAAACAAGTTATACATGCAATGGTGCATAAATTGTTAAGAACATTTAAGCATAAGGAAACTATGAAGTCCAACTAATCCTTACAAATATTAATAAATATCACATATGATGCGATGACAAAAGATACCATAAAAATGTGCTATGATAAGCATGGGATATCAAACAAAATTCACAACAAGATAGATTCCAATTTTGAATTCAAGACATACATGGACTAGAAACCAAGGCAAAGACTCAAAAATACTGAAATACCATCCCCTCTCTCTCTCTCTATATATATATATATACTAGTACATGCCCGTGCCTGAAGGCACAGCGAAAATTCCCTAAGTACTAATCGCAAAACGGCAAAAATTTCCTGAATACGTAATTATCAAACGGATAAAAATTCGTCCCCCAACATAACAAAGTGTAATTTTTTAAAACAATGGTCATAATTTGCAAAGTTGTGTGCGACACGACACCGATACTAATTATACTACTATTTATAGAACAATCTGTCCTATTTAAAGGGAGACAAACATAAACAACTATACTATAAACAATTAAAAAGAATATAATCGATTGTATTTATTTGATAAAACTATTCAAAAAGAACATAATATTTATCAAGGACTTTGTATAAAAAGCCATTCCAAAAATGGTACATACAAAACGAATGAGAAACATGTAAACAACGCCTCATTTTTCGTTGTTGTCCAAGTTATGTGAAAGCATTGGGTAGTCTTCCAGACGTACAGTTGTGGGCATGAATCTTCTTCTCTTGGGGTAGAACGGCTGCTGCTGATGCTTTAAGGGCCTAGAACGGCTGTTGTTGCCAGTGTAAGGGCCTTGTCCTGATGCTTTAAGCGGGCCTAGAACGACACCTGCAGCAGATCTTTAAACCCTGGCCAAAATCCCCTACCTACTCCATCAGATCTTTAAACCAATCTCGTTGACCTCTTAATATTGGCACCTGCAGAAAAGAGGGCACAGAATCTGGCCCATCACTATTAGTGTGACAAAAAAAAAATATGAAAGTAATAAATCAAACTGCCACTGTGGCCATGGGCACAATATGAAAGTATCCAGCATTCGGTTGCACTTCAGACTCCCACTTTGACCATGGGCACAATATGAAAGTAGTAAATCAAACTGAATACTTATTCAACAGCTAATGTTGAGGACCTGCAACATCTAACTTAATCAATAAAACTGAATACTTATCATTAAAATATAATCATATACGCTAACGTTGAGGATCCGCAACAACTAAAAGTGTTATAAAATACCTTACTATTTCTTCAAAAACTTATGTTTTATCTGATAACCAATAATCACACACAATAATGTAACAACCCGTCCTTTTTGGAGACGATTAAATTCCATAATTAAGTATAATTTGGAATTTGGAGAATTTCTCGAAATAGTGATTTCTGGGATTTTCGAGGATTTGATGATTTTCGAAGGATGTTATAAATTATTTTGGGACTATATAGGTCAAAATAATTTAATTATATGTCGCCGTGGAGTATTGCGACAAAAGAGGTAAGATTTTGAGTAGAAAGCCCGCATTTATTTATTTTGGGTTGGAATAGTGATTTGCGGTCAAGTACCTCGGATGGGAATTTCGACTGCGCCATAATTCTCAGAATGTCCGAGATAGTCGAAAAAGAGTGTCCGATGGACGAAAATGAGTTTCGGGTAATTTTAGAGGTAAAAGTAACTCGTAATTGGGTAAACGAGTCGTTTTTGGGTTTTAAGGGTTTAAAACCCTTTTCTCTTATAAAAAGAGGGAGAGAGGGAGAAAAGAGAAAGAAAAGAAAGAAAAGAGAGAGAAGAGAGAGAGGAGGAAGAAAAAAAGAGGAAAAAGGGGAGGTTCCGGCCAAACTCCGCCGGATTCGACTCGAGGTCGTCGGATTTTATCCACGAGGCAAGTGTTTACTTGCTTTATTTCATTTTTGCAATCCTCTCATATCACATTTGGTATAAACATGATTTTAGGGTTAGAACCCTTAAAATAAAATTGGGAAAACTTAGATATGAGTTTACATATTGATGTAATGTAAACTCTTAATGATTTCTAGTGTTAAATCCATGTAAATGGAGTGAAGAATTGGATTGAAATGGGTTAAAATCATAAGTTGGGGGTTTTATGATTTTAGGGTTTAAAACTAAGAGAAATGAGTTAATACCCCAAAATAATTGATGTGTTAGTTGTAAAACATAGATTAGATGTTTATTGAGTTGTTGGGTGAGGTTAGAAACAACAAAAATGGACAAAAATGGAGTTTGGGATTTTGGGAGAAATAATGAATAGTAACCCGTAACCTTTGGGGTCATTTTCGACCAAGAAGATAATTGATTTAGCTTTCGGTCAAAACACGAAAGTTGTAGATCTTTTCGATACGGTCGCGTGGGCGCCGACTGCGTATTTTTCTGATTTTTCTACGATTTGATATGATTTTTACAAGATGACAGCTCCGGGTTGAAAGTACCAACTCGGAAATCAAATCGGGAATTGGAAAAATTACGGCTAGAATTAATGTCGTAGATGTTCGGGATAATTTTTGGGGTAGTTTAGAAACCCCGGAAATGAATTTGGATTGATTTTTGGGTATTTTGGAGTTTGAGAAATCGCCCAAACTGTGACCCTCGAACAGGCCGAATCGATTCGGGTACAGGCCGAATCGATTCGCCTAAGGGGATTTGGGTTTCTGCAATGGGCCGAATCGATTCGGGTACAGACCGAATCGATTCGCCATTTACAGACCTGTTTGCAGAATACTTTCCGAATCGATTCGGATTGGGAACCGAATCGATTCGCCCACCCGAATCGATTCGCTAAAGGGGCGAATCGATTCGCTTAGGTAAGAATTTCTAGTTTTCTCCCTTAAAGAGTATGGAGAGTTGAATTACCAATTAGGACAAATTTGGGGGTATATATATATATATGCTTCACTTAGAGGAGAATAGTATCATTGGAGATATCCAATAAAATCCTTAGAATAGGATTGAAGTATATAGTGATTATTAAAGTAAGAAATACTTTGGATTTAGAATCATGCAACCATGAAAGCATGATTACGATTCCTGGAGGGAATCTTTGGGATATTTAGTCATCGCTAGATGCTATAGGCCACTAAGGCCGGTTATATATATATTCTAGGAAGAAAATATAGGATATGTATATACTGTGTGTTTTAGGTATATATATGATGATGGGAATGATTTTGAAAATATATAAATGAATAGTTTCAAAATGGAAAAATAAATGTTTTCATAATTAATAAAATATGGATTACACACCTCTCTAAATCGCTATCATAAGGGAAGTTGCGTTCGTATGGTGAAGCCCCCTGGCTAATGATGCAGGGTGGATATAGTCCTAGGCCATGGGAGCGCTTATGGTTGTATATTTTTCTGCGGGGGTAGGGAGATTCCGGGTGTGGTCTTGGCTACCACGCAGGCTCATGGCCGCTTCCCGACGTGTTTCGATATAGGATCCCAGGTTGTCTTGGAGGCCCTGGAAGATGATAGCCATTTAGGGGCGCGCACAGTGGAGAAATCCGGACGTGCGGTCTTAGAACGCGTTTATTAAAGTAGTTCATAATAATGGATTTGCTTTAATTACATTTCCTGGATATAGGAAGGGAAATGGGTTATATATAAATTGGCTTCGGTAACACTTCCCAGATGGAAGAAGGGATGTGGAAGCATATGTTTTGATCAAAGCATTTTTATGATAATGAAAATGTCTTTGAATACATTTCCTGAGTATAAAAAGGGAAATGGAATATTTTGATAAGGAAAAGCATTTTATGATAATAAAACTGGCTTTTAAAAGGTATATGATTTATTAAAGCAATTCATGATAATGGATTGGCTTTTAAATACATTTCCTGGATATGAGAAGGGAAATGGAAGTTTTTGAAATAAAAAGGATAAGTATTTATAAATACTTTATGTATCAAGTAATCCTCAGTCCGGGAGATATTTATATTATCCAGAAGTATATTATAGATGTATGCATATGTATAAATTGGGTGCCGAGGGTCTAATGAATCCCGACGATCGACCGTGCCGCATAGTAGTGTATCGGGGGGTTCCTTGTTTGGATTTTGCTTTGCGAGACACCCCACGCACGAATATGGCACAGTGTTGAGACTGGGGAGAAGTTTAATCCTTAGTGCTCTTATATTATTAAATGTTATGGTATATATATTATATATCTTTCTGTACTGAGGGACTGGCGGATCTCAAAGATCGACCTTGCTGCATAGTAGTGTATCGGGGGGGTTCCTTGTTTGGATTTCGCTTCGCGAGACACCCCACGCACGAACATGGCATAGCGTCGAGATTAAAGTGAAGTTTAGCCCTTAGTACATCTGTTTGACTATCTAGGTTAGATAGTGGTTGGGTATTAGACTAGTTTAGCAGGGTAGCTTGACTAGAATGTTCTAGATAGATGCGCTAGGAGTGCACTATTAGCGGAGAGGTGAGGGGTATCTCATGGGAGTGCGATACCAACCTTAAATATGAGATAAAACTATTTTTCTAAAAATAAAGCATTTATGCACTTGCAAAATATTTTCTAAACATTCGGGCCCTGACCCGTTTGTCTACTCTCCTTTCTTTCTCTATACTGTATATATATAGGTGTCCAGACACAGGGACGCCTGGATGGGAACTCTTTCGAGTCAGACGTCTTCTGCAGCAGCTGTGGATGCTTGTAGGTTATCGGTAGATGTTTCTTTCCTTGTACTCTAGATAGGAGTTATTGTATAAACACTCGAGCCAATGGCTCAATTGCATTTATTTATTCTTTCAGTTATCATTCGATATGGTTGTATTATTTGGACCGAGTGTTCGGTTATTTTAGTTCGTTTCTTTTCTATTTCAGTTCATTACGCATTTAATTGTGAATGTTTTAATTTGTGCGCTAAAAAGAGTAGTTAGATAAAAGTTTTTAACGGCCACCTAATAGGATATTAGTAATTAATTGGATTTTCGACAGTGATGCTAAGAATGATCCATATGAAACTCCTGTTTTAATTTAATATTGGAGTGATCGCCCGGTATCTTATTAGGCGGGTTGTTACAAATGGTATCAGAGCATCAGGTTCTAGTGTCTTTAGGAATCTGTACGGACGTACTACGCTTTCAGCGTTGCTCTCGATTTGTATAGAGCCCCAGGATTAGGATTGTTGATATCTCTTGTGAGATTTCGTTCTCCTGCCATATTATGAGATTATAGAAATCTTTTGCGCGCTCGTTTGAGAATCGTGTGCGGAGCTTGGATGGCAGCAGGAGGTGAGGCTTAGCTAGTGCAGCTGGCAGAAGGTTGGGATGAGTACCTTAGTAGAGGTCACTCTCTCTATGGTAATTGTTAAGAATTATGTCAATGACTACTAAAGCATAGTAGTTACGAGTACCATAGTGCCGCCGTAATAGAGTGTGGTACTAAAGTTGGATTACCCCGTGGAGATAAGGATTCCAAAGGGATCTTACGGATAGTTCTAACCGTGAGTCCCCATGAATCAGCAGGATGAGAAGAATGCAGCTTTGGGAATTATTCGCCTAAGGTTCAGCAGAGGTATATGGTGTGAGTATTTGGCGTGACTAGATATAGTCGCGGTATTAGTTAGCCCTAGACTCGTGTGTGTATTTTGAGTTGTGGCGGTCTCGATAACATTTTAATGTATGACTATGTGTTTTCCGCAATAGCGGAATTTTATTTCCCTTCATTCGCCATAGAGGCGGGTTCTTATATTTTGTATATATACGTATACGGTATATGGTGTAACGGAGCGATAGAAGGCTAATAATGGCAAGTCTATCGTGTCCGCAGTTCTTGGAGGGACCAAGTTGTTATTCTGGTGTCTCACCTTGATACAGGTTGAGTACACCTTTGCTATTATGGATTTATGGAACCTCGATGAGCAGAGGCTTCCTTATTTTGGGTGGTATATGTGGCAACCTTATAGATACAATTTGAGGCCCACAGAATCGTTGTTGAGCGATAAGATTTAGCTCAGTATTAGTTTGCGCAAGGACTTAGGAACGAGTGCGAGCGCAGGGTGGTATGACTCTTAGTTAGAGATAGGAGTTCAGATCACCTTTTGTTGGATTAGGGGATAGGGTTATCCCGATTGCATGTTGAAATGACTGAACTCCGCAACCAACGAAGTCAAGGGTTAATGTGTGGAGGGGTTCCTTGTTTGGATTTTGCTTTGCGAGACACTCCACACATGACTCTTAACGGCGTCGGGAGTGGGGAGCTGTTATGGGATGCAAGGATGTTGATCTTGTGGAAAGGTCTTATAGTGTGGATGAACCACTATAGGCTATGAACCACATAATGTCAATATACTTATGGAAATATTGTGCTATGGAGAAGCACTAAAGTGGTCCCTTCGCCACAAATGGGTGGGTGAGGTTGGACTTAGAGAATTGATTTGAGGACAATAGTCAGGCCTTAATGAAAAGGCAAGTTTTGAGGAGCTACATTTTGGGTATTATGTTCGTGACACTTTCCACAGAAAGTGGTCACTTGATTAGTTAGGTTTCCTTCTGTATGGGAGGAAGGATAAGATAGTAAGAATGCGTTCATAGGCTAGCCTAGTAGGATTTAGGACGTCCCGCTTCTGTGCCTTGGGTCATTATATCTCGATGACCGACTACGCGAGGGAGTAGTGTAACGGGAGGGTTCCTTGTTTGGATTTCGCCTTGGCGAGACGTCCCACGCATGAAACCAAGCACTTGTCGGGAGTTGGGAGAGGCCTTGGGCACTAGGCACATACTTAGGACTATATTAGTTTCGAATAGGTAGGGTAACGCATAGATCATAGCATTTTTAGGATATAGGTTCACTAGTATTAGCAGCGCCGAGGTTAGGAATATTGAAATGCGCGGGTTCGGAGGACCCATAGATGAGTATTACACCGAGGAAAGGAGATCCTTATTGGGAGAGAGTGATGCGTGTCAGACGTTCGTAATGTATGTGCTGATATGCACAAGTTAGAAGGTGTATGGGCACCTTGGTAAGGTGGTTTGATATACCGCCTAGTTAAAATAAGAGTAGTACACGAGATTGAAATCCATGCCAAGAGGCATTTTAGAGGATGGGTATTAAGTGACGTATTAGAGTCACTTTATGATTGAGGTAGCCGCATAGTGTATGGTTAGGAACCATTAGGTTAGTATCTTTTTCCTTGAGGTTTTAGGATTTGTAGTAATCCTAGTTAGAGGGTGTAGGTTGCATCTGAATTTCGAGGATGAAATTCCGTTGTAAGGGGGGGAGTATGTAACAACCCGTCCTTTTTGGAGACGATTAAATTCCATAATTAAGTATAATTTGGAATTTGGAGAATTTCTCGAAATAGTGATTTCTGGGATTTTCGAGGATTTGATGATTTTCGAAGGATGTTATAAATTATTTTGGGACTATATAGGTCGAAATAATTTAATTATATGTCGCCGGGGAGTATTGCGACAAAAGAGGTAAGATTTTGAGTAGAAAACCCGCATTTATTTATTTTGGGTTGGAATAGTGATTTGCGGTCAAGTACCTCGGATGGGAATTTCGACTGCGCCATAATTCTCAGAATGTCCGAGATAGTCGGAAAAGAGTGTCCGATGGACGAAAATGAGTTTCGGGTAATTTTAGAGGTAAAAGTAACTCGTAATTGGGTAAACGAGTCGTTTTTGGGTTTTAAGGGTTTAAAACCCTTTTCTCTTATAAAAAGAGGGAGAGAGGGAGAAAAGAGAAAGAAAAGAAAGAAAAGAGAGAGAAGAGAGAGAGGAGGAAGAAAAAAAGAGGAAAAAGGGGAGGTTCCGGCCAAACTCCGCCGGATTCGACTCGAGGTCGTCGGATTTTATCCACGAGGCAAGTGTTTACTTGCTTTATTTCATTTTTGCAATCCTCTCATATCACATTTGGTATAAACATGATTTTAGGGTTAGAACCCTTAAAATAAAATTGGGAAAACTTAGATATGAGTTTACATATTGATGTAATGTAAACTCTTAATGATTTCTAGTGTTAAATCCATGTAAATGGAGTGAAGAATTGGATTGAAATGGGTTAAAATCATAAGTTGGGGTTTTTATGATTTTAGGGTTTAAAACTAAGAGAAATGAGTTAATACCCCAAAATAATTGATGTGTTAGTTGTAAAACATAGATTAGATGTTTATTGAGTTGTTGGGTGAGGTTAGAAACAACAAAAATGGACAAAAATGGAGTTTGGGATTTTGGGAGAGATAATGAATAGTAACCCGTAACCTTTGGGGTCATTTTCGACCAAGAAGATAATTGATTTAGCTTTCGGTCAAAACACGAAAGTTGTAGATCTTTTCGATACGGTCGCGTGGGCGCCGACCGCGTATTTTTCTGATTTTTCTACGATTTGATATGATTTTTACAAGATGACAGCTCCGGGTTGAAAGTACCAACTCGGAAATCAAATCGGGAATTGGAAAAATTACGGCTAGAATTAATGTCGTAGATTTTCGGGATAATTTTTGGGGTAGTTTAGAAACCCCGGAAATGAATTTGGATTGATTTTTGGGTATTTTGGAGTTTGAGAAATCGTCCAAACTGTGACCCTCGAACAGGCCGAATCGATTCGGGTACAGGCCGAATCGATTCGCCTAAGGGGATTTGGGTTTCTGCAATGGGCCGAATCGATTCGGGTACAGACCGAATCGATTCGCCATTTACATACCTGTTTGCAGAATACTTTCTGAATCGATTCGGATTGGGAACCGAATCGATTCGCCCACCCGAATCGATTCGCTAAAGGGGCGAATCGATTCGCTTAGGTAAGAATTTCTAGTTTTCTCCCTTAAAGAGTATGGAGAGTTGAATTACCAATTAGGATAAATTTGGGGGTATATATATATATATGCTTCACTTAGAGGAGAATAGTATCATTGGAGATATCCAATAAAATCCTTAGAATAGGATTGAAGTATATAGTGATTATTAAAGTAAGAAATACTTTGGATTTAGAATCATGCAACCATGAAAGCATGATTACGATTCCTGGAGGGAATCTTTGGGATATTTAGTCATCGCTAGATGCTATAGGCCACTAAGGCCGGTTATATATATATTCTAGGAAGAAAATATAGGATATGTATATACTGTGTGTTTTAGGTATATATATGATGATGGGAATGATTTTGAAAATATATAAATGAATAGTTTCAAAATGGAAAAATAAATGTTTTCATAATTAATAAAATATGGATTACACACCTCTCTAAATCGCTATCATAAGGGAAGTTGCGTTCGTATGGTGAAGCCCCCTGGCTAATGATGCAGGGTGGATATAGTCCTAGGCCATGGGAGCGCTTATGGTTGTATATTTTTCTGCGGGGGTAGGGAGATTCCGGGTGTGGTCTTGGCTACCACGCAGGCTCATGGCCGCTTCCCGACGTGTTTCGATATAGGATCCCAGGTTGTCTTGGAGGCCCTGGAAGATGATAGCCATTTAGGGGCGCGTACAGTGGAGAAATCCGGACGTGCGGTCTTAGAACGCGTTTATTAAAGCAGTTCATAATAATGGATTTGCTTTAATTACATTTCCTGGATATAGGAAGGGAAATGGGTTATATATAAATTGGCTTCGGTAACACTTCCCGGATGGAAGAAGGGATGTGGAAGCATATGTTTTGATCAAAGCATTTTTATGATAATGAAAATGTCTTTGAATACATTTCCTGAGTATAAAAAGGGAAATGGGATATTTTGATAAGGAAAAGCATTTTATGATAATAAAACTGGCTTTTAAAAGGTATATGATTTATTAAAGCAATTCATGATAATGGATTGGCTTTTAAATACATTTCCTGGATATGAGAAGGGAAATGGATGTTTTTGAAATAAAAAGGATAAGTATTTATAAATACTTTATGTATCAAGTAATCCTCAGTCCGGGAGATATTTATATTATCCGGAAGTATATTATAGATGTATGTATATGTATAAATTAGGTACCGAGGGTCTAATGAATCCCGACGATCGACCGTGCCGCATAGTAGTGTATCGGGGGGATTTCTTGTTTGGATTTTGCTTTGCGAGACACCCCACGCACGAATATGGCACAGTGTTGAGACTGGGGAGAAGTTTAATCCTTAGTGCTCTTATATTATTAAATGTTATGGTATATATATTATATATCTTTCTGTACTGAGGGACTGGCGGATCTCAAAGATCGACCTTGCTGCATAGTAGTGTATCGGGGGGGTTCCTTGTTTGGATATCGCTTCGCGAGACACCCCACGCACGAACATGGCATAGCGTCGAGATTAAAGTGAAGTTTAGCCCTTAGTACATCTGTTTGACTATCTAGGTTAGATAGTGGTTGGGTATTAGACTAGTTTAGCAGGGTAGCTTGACTATAATGTTCTAGATAGATGCGCTAGGAGTTCACTATTAGCGGAGAGGTGAGGGGTATCTCATGGGAGTGCGATACCAACCTTAAATATGAGATAAAACTATTTTTCTAAAAATAAAGCATTTATGCACTTGCAAAATGTTTTCTAAACATTCGGGCCCTGACCCGTTTGTCTACTCTCCTTTCTTTCTCTATACTGTATATATATAGGTGTCCAGACACAGGGACGCCTGGATGGGAACTCTTTCGAGTCAGACGTCTTCTGCAGCAGCTGTGGATGCTTGCAGGTTATCGGTAGACGTTTCTTTCCTTGTACTCTAGATAGGAGTTATTGTATAAACACTCGAGCCAATGGCTCAATTGCATTTATTTATTCTTTCAGTACATCATTCGATATGGTTGTATTATTTGGACCGAGTGTTCTGTTATTTTAGTTCTTTTCTTTTCTATTTCAGTTCATTACGCATTTAATTGTGAATGTTTTAATTTGTGCGCTAAAAAGAGTAGTTAGATAAAAGTTTTTAACGGCCACCTAATAGGATATTAGTAATTAATTGGATTTTCGACAGTGATGCTAAGAATGATCCATATGAAACTCCTGTTTTAATTTAATATTGGAGTGATCGCCCGGTATCTTATTAGGCGGGTTGTTACAAATAAATCCCATTTCTTTAACATAAGATTTTATGCAAGTTCCATCCCATTATCTACACACACCTGGACGATCAAAAAGAGAGAAATAAACCATGTAAACTTGTAATAGTAAACTATTTACTTCAAAGTACCACATAAACCACACATGAATAAAAGTTATCACACGAAATGCTGACTAATTTAGGTAAAGATCATGGATATAAATAATTGAACAATTAAAAATAAGATACATGATAATTTACTTAAAACTCGAAAGATGCAAACTAAGATTGCAAGGAAAGCATTGCTATATACCAATTAAAATTCAAAAGACATTAATAAGATCAACTAACCGTAATGAAGTGGAAAAGAATTACATCCTCTTACACAACTTGTTCTCATACGTATATGCACATTAAACCCCCAAATACACTTGTGTATAACAGAATTAACAGCAGTTTCTCTTTACAATCAAATCACAGTTGATCTACCAAATAAATCTTCACTCCAGCTTTTCTAATAAATTAAATATTTTTCGAACAACCATACTTTCCTAATAAACTTAACTGCTTATGGCCCCAACTGCCTCACAAACTTTTTAGGGGCTGTTGTTTCTTAGGTTTAAGATGAAAATACAGTTATTATTTAGTAATATAAATGATGGTGTACTTGAATCTATCTATGCTAGCATATTTCAATAGAGGGTTTATTAGAAACACCTCTAATATTCCATTATATGAAGCTTAGCATTTGGATTTAGGAAGTAAAGTGGAAGAGTTTAGCTTGAAACCATACCTGGTAATTCTCTTAAACATAGGCAGGGTTGCATCAGCATCGACATCGACATCAACATCGGCAAGGATAAATTGGTAGGGCTTGAGAGTATAAGAACATCTTTGCTGATATAGGTGGCAGCAGTAGGCATCAACCCGCAACAGGGCTCAAGTATTTGCTTTTTCTTCGCTTTAAAATTATAGAAATGGCTTTAAAATTTTTGTTCAAGTTGACTTTCTCGGCCCCGATGCTCTGACTTCTGTTGCTCCTCAATCTGATGATCCAATGCCAACAACTCACCGACGCATATAATTATAATTGAAAGAAAAGGGAAAAAAAGTTAATTGATACCATTTGGTATCTTAATAATTGAAATTCACATTGGAATGCCCCAAGAAAGAAAGTGGAGTTCTAAAACGGAGAAAGAAAGAATACCACATGGGGCACCGGTACGAATGGAACTGAACCTTAGGTAATAAGCATTCCATAATGCACACGACCGTGATAAGCTCTGTCAAAATTGCACAAACAAATATAGTAAGAAACAAAAACTAATATAAACATCAGGAAAACAGAATATACATTAGGTAATAAGCATCCATTACCGTGATCATCAAATGTAATTTAGTAACAGTTTGTAGTGTTATTATGTTCGTGTATATAACTGTATAGTAGATGCTTCAAAACTTCAATACAAAATGAACAATACAAAGTGTTAAAACTCAGGATCAAATGCTTTTCCAATGTCCATAAATATACCGATAAAAAAATAGTTGAACACTAATCACCAAATGCGATATGATAATAAACTGTGGATAGTACATTCAAATATCAAATTATTAAAGTCAAAGTGGGATTATCTTGGTTTATATCCTGCTTCCATATGATAACGATGTAAAAGCATATGTGAACCTAATCAAAATAAGAACATAACTAATAAAATGACTCTTAAAGAGCATAACTATTAGTAAATAATATACCAAGGGAAAATTGAAGCAACATACTTGTTAAAACTAACCACCACTGACATGGACTAAGCCTTTAACAAATGCATATGTCAACAACATTTAGGTATTTAAACAATATTTAAGTCAGGTCTATATGCCACAAATGGATAAAAAAAAAAAAATATATATATATATATATATATCTTTAAACTGCAAAAAAACATTTAAGTATATTAAATGCACCCTCTCAACATTTAAATATATTAAATGCACACTCACAACAATAAGAGAGTGACGGTAGCCAGTGTCGTAACTTAGATACTTGTGCCGACAGAGCTTTGTCCAAAGTTATCTCCGGAATCCAATAATCTGGCAGATCTTGTGCCGAACCGGCAAGAAGTTACCACTATTACTCCGGCGCACCATATTCCCCCAAAGAAAAATATGAGATGCGGAACTGACTGAATAACTGTGTATAAGTAGTGTCACTTTCAGCTTCACTTCAATCAATCCACTTTTACCGCCGACCCACCACGGTATAAATCAAGTAGAGATTCCAACAAACCAACCCACCATGGTTTTAAACTTATGTATAAATCAACGCACCGAAGAGTTAATCGACTGTCACTGTCAATACTATCCGCAACTTTAGGATATTGAATTTTCATTGCAACTTCTAAACCATCTTTTGTGACAGCTCAGTGCACCTGAAAATCATTTAACACTGTAAGCATAGATTAATGAAACAACTGACTTACATAAATCATCTATAAGAGTCTTGAGCCTCTTTAGTGCATATAAGTGGAGCATGAAAAAGCAGCCTTTTATATATCAAAACATATTTGAAAATGTGGTATCCAAATGAAAAAGAGTAAAAGAGCAATTAACAATGAACAATTATATGACATAACCCACAATGACGATGAAAATATGTTATATGGGGGACCCATTGACGTATAAGACGCTAAAGAGAAATAAATATTTATCAATGTAATAGAAAATTCTAATTTGCCTCAACAGAGAATGCTTCCAAGAATTTTGTTTGGCAGTTGAGATATACATATGAATATGTAGTCAAAATCATATGACTCGTGCTAACAACTGCACGGTTTGACTCAATGCACACTCAAATAGAATCATAATCATAAAAATAAGCGAAATTAAATATAAATTGGAGAATTAATCAAGAACAACTATCATAATTTGCATTGAGATTTATATCATTACCCTCATTGGCCATCATGTTTGAAGAAACATTCTTAGTCATTGTCTCCTTTTCTCTCTCACTTGATCTCGATTCATGCTGGTCTACATGAATTGTCAGGGTGTTATTGGTAACTTTGTCATCTAACTCATTCACTTGCTTGTTAAAGCTATCTTCACCATTGTGTTATCAATATTTTTTGTTGAAGTATTAGAATACTTCTTATCATTCTCTGTCATTTCCCTTCTCCATTTCTTTGGTGTTTCTCTGCTCATTTACTTTCATTTTCCTCCTCTTCCTTGGAATACTTCTCTTCACTGTCAGTGTCTTATTTTTCCTTTTCTTTGGTTTTGTCCCTTTCATCTGTAACTGATGAGTTTAGGGCACTTGAGTCAAAAAATGCCTAAAAAGAATTAGTGAGATATTTCAAAACGTAAAAGTCTAGAAAATCGAAGGAAAAACATGAAAAATGACACAAAATTGGAACTTCAAATCAGTGAAGAAAAAATGACCCTCTAAATAGTGTTTCATTGCCACAACCCAGTCGACTCACTTTTCTTTGATAATCACTACTTGTGTATCTTCTTCATGTCCGAAGATAAGACAGATGCCAGTAGACACAATCAATGAGCTGCAAGACTAAAAATAAATCAGAATATGTTACCTGTGCAAAAGATATAAAAATTCTAAATACTAAAATCTGATCATATAACCACAATAGAAAAACTGTCAACGAAAAAAAAAAGACATCTGCATTTCCTATAGACAAATTTTCAGGTTAATTGTGCATTTCCTATGACCCGTACCCATGGAACTAATTGTGCGTATTGCAAATTACTCACCCCACGGTCCAGGTCTACGACAATGTTCCTACAATGAATTACCCATATGTCAACATCATTATCTAATTCAAGGTTCAAAGTCGTGGCAACTACTATTATATAAAGGGAGCACTTGCTTTGGTGATCCCCATCTCGAAGACTGTCAATATTTTATTTCCCAATACTGTCCTCCATTATATCAACGGTCACCACTCTCCAAAACTGTTTACAATTACAACTCACCTTGCAATACTTTTATAACTTAGACACACGCAAGTGTGTGCCTCAACCCTCCCTCATAGCCGCTACCTTCATTGTTAAAAAAGGAACCACTACATTCATTAGCCACTGTTGGCTTGAAGGCGCTGCATTCATTTAGCTAAAACATGAACCCTCCCTCATATCTAAACGACTTGCTTTGGAGTGAATGATAAAACATGAACCACTGCATTCATTTAGCATTGGAACACAAAAGAATTATTTGAATGTAGCTTTTAAATGAAAAATCCCTAAAACTATTAAAATATAATTATAAGCACCATATGTCATAATCAACACCATACGATAACTGGAAGAAATAACTTATTGTTCAAAGGAAATGCGAAAGACAAATGGTAAAGTTGTTTAAAACCTTATATTAGGCTCCCTAAGTTAATGAGTTCAAATCTACAAGAAAAACAAACACACACATAAAAACTCGGATTCGGGCAAGAAATGTAACTGTTCTGGTACAGCAGATGAAATAAAAAAATATCTTCAAAAACTATTTAAAAAATTCACACGATTGAGGATTAAAGGACAAATTTAGACAATGCAATGTTTAAAAAATTTGAAACTAACATGAGAATAAGCACAAATCAGATATCAAAGAACATAATAGAAAAAATTACCTACTGAACATTAAATATAAAACACATTAGCATCCACTTCATCCTATTGAACAAAATGCTAACCGCATGCAAAGTTCGCAATTAATCGCAGGCCACCATTGTAAGTCTGGAACGCTCCATAAGTTTGGAACACTGAACCCTGTTCAAATGAACCGTGTACAAACCAAAAACATCAAATCCTAAAATCATAAATACCTTCATAAGATTGCATGAAAAAAAAAGAAATCATAAATACCTTCATGGGTAAATCCAACAGCTAGAATAGTACTCAAAGCCATCACCACAATTGCTCGGCTCCTCTGCTCCTACATTAACCAACTTATAGTTGCTCTGCTCCTAAGTTCCTGTAAAAAAAGACTTAACTAAAAGCCATCAACATGCCCCAAAATAAGTTGAGTCTTGCTCTATTTAAAAATGTCCAAAATGATATTGGGCATTCCATTAGATCATTTCCAATAAAGTGATATACTCTGTAAATGTGAGTATATCATTTATATATGAATTGAGTCATGTTTACAATTGAAAACAAAATGATTATATCATTTATATATGGTTTACATAAATGATATAATCACTTTGTTTTCAATTGTAAATGATATGCTCCGTAAATTACATACTCACATAACTGAGATCATTTATGGGGAAGCTGATCATATGCTCCCCACTCTGTTAAAAATTGAAAACAAAGTTTTGATTATTAATGACCTTATGTGGACTCCTTCAAATAGTGACAGTTTTAGTTTTTCTTCAGCTTATGAGTAAGTCAGACCCCATAAACTATTCTCATTGGCCCATCATTCAATTTGGCAGCCAAATGTCTCTCCCAACATTTCAACGTTTCATTTTTCGAATAGAGACCAATCATTATCATCGTACCTGGTTTCGATGGAGAAAGGGTGGTTTCTGAGATCATTTCGTGGACCCGCATGAATCATGTAACACCATTACCTTGAAAAGCTCAGTTCAATCCCGCATTCTTAAAACCATAAATTTGAAGTAAATAGCACAAAGCAAGTCAATTTAAGCTCCTGATAGAAAATAATCCACAAAAAATAGATGTTCCAGTGAAAATTAAAACCTCAACAGGCATACAATGTTCTTAGGATTTCAAGTCAAATCAATCTGAGTATTGTGTTAAAGTGAAATATGTGTTCAAGAAAAATAGGTGTTCAATTGAAATCAACCCATGTAATTGTTGGGTCTTCTCTATTTAAAAATAGGTGTTCAATTTGGGGAAAGTGAAAAACGGGAGAGGGTTTGAAAGGGGGTTGGGTCTCCAATAAAATAAAGAACCTGCCTAAGAACCTACCAATATGAACTTCAATATATTTCTCCAATACCCCAATGTAAGTTTGTTAATTACAAAATCTATAAGAAAAGTGAGACTGTGACTCAGAATTTATATCCATTTTCGTTATATGTCAAATGCAACATGATTTCTATAATGTATATATTAATGTGTGTATAAACTAAGACTACTGATAGCTATTGAATAAACGACATGCTTTTTATATATTGAACTGAAATTGGACAAAAGACAATTCAAAATTTCAGAAGTGTCCCCAATAAACTTATATTACATTTACACATTGCACAACATAGAATTGTGGTGAAAACATTTTATTTGGCATACTACACATACAATTTCAATATTCATCATGCTTTTAATATAAGGAAAAGAAGAGGGGATTTTTACCCATATTATTCAATTGAATTGGATTGAAACTCATTCATGTCTTAAAGCTACCAAACTATTTGGAGGAAGAATATGATTGTACTTAACATGGTTTAAAGTAAAGTATAAAGTGCACTCAAAATGAATATGTCTCACCTATGTTCAATGAATAGATTGAAAAATGAATAACCGAGATAAAACTTTCAAACGACAATTTATAGGTTGTTCGTCATCGCAAAATAGAAACCGAAAAATATAGCTCGTAGTTATGTGAGCCAAACAAAACAACTAAAACACTACTGATATAAAATAAAGAAAAAATACTGTTAAATGAGATCAATACCTCGTATAATTTCAATCACCCTTGATCTTACAGTATAGTAAGTTACATCTCTTTTAGAACCTTAAATCTAAAATACATAGAACGTCAAATTTGAAATTGAAACCATGGTTCTCAAGCACCTATCTACTTTAAACTTTAAAATAATTAGTATAAGAAAGCTATGAATATGAAAAAACACTCTAACTAATTTGGAACACCAAAACTTAAATAGTCAGTTCAATGAGAAGAGATAGGGATTACCTTACATATGCTATGATAATAACTTGACACTTTTCCAACTCAAACAATAATTAAATGATAAAAAAACATCACATGTGTTTATCCATACACATACAATAAATATTTGAATACGAAAAATCTAATATCAATCTAAGAAAATAATAAAGTATAGTTGAATCCTTTCCAATTAGGCCCTGACTTTTATGTCGTATTCTTCTCGAATTGATTGTGGGGTTACCAAGCCAGTAGTAGCTCCTCATTCTGTATAAAAAGTGTTCAAGCTTAGTAATTGTTACTGTACTAATATTTTCACATAACAATTTATAGGAAGTGTTCAGATCTGAAAAAATACATGTGAAATCAAATATTTAAGGGTGGATTGTGATATCAAATATTCTCAGCTAGATTGGACCTGCAAGAAAAACACAAAACAACCATTATTTCAAAAGAAAACCCAAATTTGAAACACAAACATTTATAATCTCAAATTTGAAACCCAAATTTCTAAATTTGAAACAAAAACCTAAATTTGAAATAGATTTTTACCTAATTTACCTAATTGCATTTACTAAAGAACATAAGATTTTTAATATAAATTAAATTTTTAAACACACAAAGTGAGATTACTATCAAACACATGGGCATATTATCTAAAAAAGAACCAAACAAAAATCTGAGTAAGTTCTTACCGACTTAGGGTGCCATAAACGACTTTGTATGTGTCTCAAGTGTATGATTAAAAAAATATTAATAATGACATCAATCAATCACGCAGCTAATAGATTCTGAAACTCATTTGCATAAATATCATTTGAAATACAAAGCACCTCAAATCTGAAATTCAAATTAGGGTTATCAAACACCTATCTACTTTGAAACATCAAAATAATTAGAATATGAAACCTACAGATCTGGAAAAACAGTATAGACAATGGTCAAAGTTATAGGACTCATTACATGCTAATTGAATTGGGATTGTAACAGTGTTTGAGCACGGTGAAAATTAAAGGTTGTTTAAATTGGTTGATTCTGTAAGAACCCGATGAATTTTTTTTTTCTGAAATTGAGTCCTTGAAACAGCAAAAAAATAGAGAATACCGAAACCGAAACTTGATTTAATCAAAATCTTGTTAAACACACAATGATTTCAAAGTACACACCTTTATTTAATCAGATTATGTTATAAACCATAAGACAATATATTCACACATGGGGACACTTGACCACACAGTAGACAGAGACATAGAGGCTACCTTACTTGACTGCAATGAGAGGAGAATATAACGCTAAAACCACCACAAACATAATCTTGAAATGTACGTATATTTTTCGCAGTGTATTTTTAAAACTTATTTATTGTACAACTCTCATCTAGACAATGTGATGTACAATAAAAAAAATAAAACATGTGTCACCGAAGTTTTTGTGAAAGAAAACATCGACTGAAACAATAAAACGTTTATGAAAACCAAACAATCCAACAAAAGAACCTATTATGACCTCACCTACTTAGGGCAACTATATTGATGAAATTGGGATTTGAAAATCTGCAAAACATAAGAACAACATTGGATCAGTAATACATTAACACTAAAGTAGTGGAACAATACCAAGACTGAGAGATCTACAAAACAAAGAGAGGGCATAATCCAGCCCCCTTTTAATTTTAACATTTATTCCCTTGCAAAAAAGATGAATATGAGAGATAAGGAAAGAGAAATAGAAATAACATACAAAAAAAACAAATTTCATCATTTCAGCTACAGAAATTTCAGCAAGAATGTATGACAAATTTCCTTAACTCAACCCAAACCATTTGATGTCTTTTTTCAACATTTGAAACTTCAAGCCTAAAAACAAAAGCAGATCCGGTTGAAATTGATGAAAATACATGTGAAACCCAAACCATTTGAAAGAGAAAAGTGGATCCCTAAAATCGTAAACCTAAAATCGAAACCATGGAACCCTAAAATCGAAATCATTCAAAACTTACCCAATAGAAGAGGCGACGTGGAGAGAGTAGCGCCGGCGATGAGAGGGGTGCGGCGGCGAGGGGAGAGGCAGGGGGGAAAGCACGGGAGAAGGTTTTGTGAGCATCTTTTGTTTAGGGTGCTGATGAGGATCGGGAGAAAGGTAGAATGAGAAGCACGGGTAGGGTTTAGCCAAATGTGTATACCGAGGAAATGATCTTAACCCTTTGGATTGTACATGTGGAAAAATGTAGACCCTTTGATTCCTTTGATAAGATAACATAAGATGTCACTATTCATAACACCATTGTCCCATATATATATATATATATATATATATATATATATATATATATATATATATAATGCACACTCACATATACATAAGTGCAAACACCACATATGACACAAAATACATTAAGCTTTTCACACTCATATGGGAAAAATGTGTCTAAATACATGTGGTAAACGGAAGTGAGGGGGTGTGAACTAGATACAATCATCTAAACATGTTCACGGAGTTCTCATTCAATTGAAAAACTTTATCAAACTTAAATATAGCCTCATGTGACAAGATAAAGTGAACTCACATAAGAAATATACACAATGCACACAAGCTTATAATTTTCGTGATTCTACAAACTAATAGAGTCATGACAAAATAACTTAACTAGGATACAAAGTCATTGTACAAACTTGTTGATATATCCAACAAAACTTTCTCATTAATATTGTTTTTTCTTTTTCTTTTCTTTATGAACATACCAACTAATCAGTGAAGGCCTTGGCTAATATTTTTATGCCACATTTTATAGGTTAAATTTCAATGGTGGATTTTCACGCAAATTAATATTGTCTTTCGCAGCCTGATTCCATTGATAAATAACAACAACAACTACACCAGATAAATATTTTTCTTTTCATTTTTTTTCTAAATCCGGGAAACAGTTATTACACGCACAAATCCTCCATAGTCATAGCAACATGTATATGACTAAATTGATAGGAGAACATCTCACTTAGCTTTAATAAACATGTGAAGTTAAATTTTAAATGAGCCCATGCATGTGTGAATCAAGGCATATAAAAAGAGAATCCATTAAGCAACACAAAATCAAACTACTTCATGCAAGCATGATAAAGAACACTTAAAGGATTGAAAATCTTAATAAAAAGTTCTAGCCGCATGGAAGCGGATATGATATTATATTCAAACAGAAGTATATGCCACACAAAAAAAGTCTTTTTGAGTTTTTAAAAAATTTTAACCAACACAAAATTAACTTAAAGGACAAACAAAACTCTATTTGTATTTTTCATTCAATACCAAAAAAACTAAAAGACTAAAGTACAAAAGATAAACAAGTCATAAATCTAGCAATACATATATGATGAAACAAAGATTAGAAAATTACAAACAAACACACATCTAGAAAGAATATTTAATGATGCACACAAGATAGTGTATGAAAACAAAGTGTACACAATTAACCTTTAGATTTATCAAGGGAGGTATCACGTGAAATCAAATAAGAATAAAAATCCTATCATGTAAAGCCGACAAATCGGATCTCCTAACCCAAATAAGTGAAGAGTGACACTCTCGAGATTTTGTAATTTTGGTGAATCTACCATTGGACTTCCTAGGACCCTTTTCAAGATCAAAAAAAAAATTGTTAAGATTACCTTTTCGACCACAATGTATACAAGCAAAGACCCGACGAAAAGTTGTACCTAAGGATTGAACATTAAAAGTGTTTCCAGTAGATTCTCTCAAACTTATGGTTTTTTCTTTATTAGTTGAATCATTTTGAGTATGAAAACCAATACCACACAAGTCATTTTTAATTTGGACAGTTCAAATTATTTTATTTAGTTTTTCGAACCTACATTCCAAATAAAATTTGACCTTACTTGAATCTCTCAAATTTTGTTCTAACTCTAAAATTTTGTACTCAAGTAAACATTTGCTCTCTTCAAAACCAAGAAGCTCTTCTTCATAACCTTCATTAAACCTATAAGGCTATCTCTCTCACCTTATACGTACTCAATCTTCTCACGAATATATCTCTCACGTGACCTAAGGTCTTCCACTAAAGCACTCTCATTATTAATTTGCCCTTTTTAATTTAATCGATTCGGCATACAATTCTTGAAAAGCTACTTGAAGTTCGCACTTACCAACCTCCTCCTTATTCTCATTCTCACTATCTTCTACACTCTCTATGCCATCAATTTATTCCGATTCACAAATAATGGTCTCGAAAGTGTCATGTATTAAGATGTCTTCATTGGACGATTTTTCACTATCACTTACATGACTTTCCATGAATGCGGTAAAGTTGCGCTCAATGGGGGAATCGGGTACCTCTTCCTTATCACCATCACTAAGGGTGGCATTATATGAATTTGTTGTTTTCCCTCCCTCCTTAGTTTAGTGGGACATTCTCTAGCCTTATGGACATAACCCTCACAACCATAACATCTATTTAACTAGTCCCTATTAAGATCTTCATTATACTTTGTAGGGAATTTCTCGGATTTGTCATACATAGATTTGTCAAATTTCTTAAAATCATTTTTAAGATTGTCTTTATTAAACTTATGAAATTTTCTAAACTTCCTAGAAAATATAGCCATCTCATCAAAATCGATGTCACTCTCATCATCCGAAACTTATTTTTCGTCCTTTCGGGTTTTAAAGAGATGCCCTTATCTTTCTTTTTCTCATCCTTGGAGGTAAACATGTCAAGTTCATAGGTTTGTAAGCCACCTATGAGCTCTTCAAGTTTCGTAGAGGCTAAAATGGGTAAAGAATTTAACAAGGTCACTTTTGGAACAAACCCATCGGGTAAGGACCTCAAAATTTACTTTACTACACATTTATCGGTTATCTTTTCTCCCAAGTTAAAGGATGAATTAACAATATGTGAAAGTCTATTGTAAAATTCATCAAAGGTCTCACTATCAAGAATTTAATGGTTTCGAATTAAATGGTGGGGTTTTGGAGTTTTGAAGCTTTCACGACACTAGTTCCCTCGTGGGTGAGTTATAAAATATCCCAAGCATCTTTAGCAGTTTCACACGTCATGATACGTCAAAATTCATTCGATGTGACCGCACTAAAAGGGCATTCAAACCACGGCAATTAAAACTTGCTAATTTAAGTTCATTCTCACTCCATCTCTCTACGGGTTTAGGTACACACTCATTTTCAACTATACATATAGGTGGATACCACCCATTAACTACGAAATGCCAAACCCTCTCATCTAAGGACTTAAGTGCGATTTCATTCGCACATTCCAATATGCATAATTTGAACCATGAGAATTTCATAAAAATTGAATTTTCCATTTCTTTAAACAAAACCACAATTAAGGATCTTAACACGATAAATTAGCGCTCCCGCTCAGATACTATTAGATAGAGGCGAATTCCCCCAAATTTTAAACTTCAAATTATGAGATGGTTCAATTATATTCCAAATTTAAAATTCTATTTATACCATTAAGACATGGGATTGATATAAAGTTGATGACGTGTAACAGGGCACTTGAAATCCAACAAGGATATATTCTACAATTTACGGTGGCTACATCTTCAACATAAACTTAATATAGGCTTGAAAGGATACAACATGAACATCTTTCCTATGACTCAAATTGTTTTGTCCAGAATTAAGACAATACTAAAAATTGACTCGATTGAAAATTTTTCCTTACACGTTTAAGTATTCAATCATTTTAATTTATTCATCAAGGCTTTTGTAGCATTAATGGAGTGAGTTGATAAGTATCCAATGTTCTTCAAGCTAAAACCATATGGATGATGATACATTGACTACGTTTAAAGGGAATGACACTAGTAGGCAACTTATGGTGTTGGTTTTGTGTACAAAAGTAAAGTTAAGGCCATCGCTCTAATAGTCTCATAGTTGAATAGAGAAAAGGCACAATAAGTGAAAAGACGCGATAAATGAAAAGACACGAGAAGAAAAACAAGACGAGGATATGTTTTTTATTAAATCCCCCATCAGTATAATTTTAAGTGATTTTGAATTGAATGGACTCAAACTACCAAATTCTCGAAAATATCCAATGGTCCCAAACCATCAATTATCACTTTAAGATCCAACCAACCAATTTTCACCGTAATATTATGAGTGTTGTCTTAATAATTCACCACATCCAAGTTCTCAAGATTACACTCTTGTACCACATCCAATTCCTCACAATTACATGCATGTCCCTCCATCACATTCTTGAAACATTCAATATTCAACTAATTTCAAATTTCAACTAATCCTCCATATGATCCATATGTCAATTTATTTGAATTTTCAAGTTTTAGAAAGATTGCAAGTGGATAGGTTGTCACATCAGCAACTACTAGAACAATGGTGCGTGGCCATCGACTATTGCAATTTGAACATAAGTTTTATGTTTTTATTGTAGAGAATAGTGAAGAGAATCATTTGTTGTATCGAGAAAGTCACTGTGAGTAATTATTAAGGACATCTAGAAATCTTGGGTGGTTTGTCCCTTTCATTGTCATTTACTTAAGTGATCCGAAGTAATTTTTTTAGACAATTTGTACTAGAAAAGTTAAATGTTTTTAAGAATCTATATTAAACTATCAAAGTGAACAATTATTATTGTTTTTAACTCTTTGTACAAATATAAATTATGTTTTGTTGCTATTACAGTTGGTTATTTTGGGTGAGTGATTTATTTCTTTGAACTTTTTATCGATTGATGATTCTATATATTGTGAAACCCAAAGTCAATTGTTGAATTTAGATGTCCCAAAGCCCAAAGATGAACAACATCAATAGTTGAAATTTTTCTAGGTAAGTTTATGCATCTTATTTTATTTATACATATTTTATAATTTTTCATTATATATCTATAATTTAGAGTTTTATTTATTCACATTTGATATTATGTTTATGCTTTTGATGTTGTAATAGAGGTAGGATTGTGTTTGATGTTGTAATGGAGGCCGGGTGCATTTTGTGTTGTAATGAAGGTATGGTGTGGTTTGGGTTTTATATATAATGCTAAAAAAATGTGTGTGTGTTTGTTTGTCTGTGTGTCTGCGCATGTGTGTGCGTGTGTGTGTGTGTGTGTGTGTGTGTGTGTGTGTGTGTGTGTGTGTGATGTTGTAATGAAGGTGGAATTCTGTTTGACACTAAAATGGAGGTGGAATTGAGTTAGGCGTTGTAATAGATGTGAGGTGGGGTTGGGTTTTATATATAAATTTTTTAAACAAAGAGTATCAATTGTGTCTATGTGCATTTGGAGTTGTAATGGAAGAGGGGTGGGCTTGGGTTTTATATATAAACGGTTCAACTAAAAATCATCTAACGACTACAAATAAATTATCAATTAACTCTAACTTTATCGTTAAATGATAATTATTGCATTTGAATGTTTGCAGTTACACATAAGACATACCCGGAATACGTAGTATTCAAAGTCCTAAGTATAGGTGTATACACTTCCTGATAAGAAACACAATCACAAGTAAATGGATTTCAAGGATCCACATATAAAGGACTTGACTTCATTAAACGCGCTCAGCAGACGTACCCTGAATACACGATGGAGCTTGTTACCACACCAATACCCCCCAATAGTTCATATAACTCAACTTCACAAAGAGTGCCCACTATGTGGTCACCCCTGGTCTAGGTTCGGGAGGATTTGTTACACGGTCATCGCATTGCATGTCATGGAGGTCTTCTGTCGTTATGTATTTTAGTTTATTTTTGGTTCGACGTTATTTTTATATTTGGTGCCCATGAAGGGTTTACTTGATGTTTCTTTTAGACTTATATGATGCATGGGATGGATTTAAATAGTTTTTATGTCGACAAGATATTTGGAATGCCCTAAATATAAAGGAAACTCCGTCAAATGTTTTAGACTTTGATGATGCCCGGAATGGGGTTATGTGTTATTATTCTTAACATTAAATATATGTTTAAGCAGGTTTTATGTTTGCAAGATATTTGTAATGTGCAAAATATAAAGGAAACTTTACCGAATGTTTTTAAAATATAAAGATGACTTGTCACTACTCAATGATGTGACAAAGGTCATTTATAAGGATGTCTAGCACTACTCCTAGAAGTGATGAACTTAACATTTTTCAATGCTACATGCAGTGACAAATTCATCACTTCAGCCCATTTTGTCACTACTAACAGTAGTGACTAATATTTATTTTTCACAGCTAACAGTTGTGACAAACATATGATTCATCACTTTTATCAGCAGTGATAAATTAGACCGAGTCATTGTTGTGAACATTTGTAACCATATAGTGGTGACAATAAATATTTGTCACTGCTTCCAATAGTGCTAAAAAAATTGTCACCCCTAAGTCATGATGATAAATAGAAGCAACAAAGATGATTTCTCACTATTAGTGGCAGTGATTAATCGCTTGTTTTGGTGTAGTCGCATTGGAGCTTCTAAACCATATATACACTTTTCATAGCTTTTCATGGAATGATACTTAAAATGTAGTGATGTTTTTGTCTTGTGGTTGCAATTAAGCATAAGAATCGTCTTTTGTTCTCGAGAAAATGAAGTGAAAAAAGAAAATAAAATAAAAAGAAGAAAAAAAAGAATTGCAAAAGTAAGAATCCCGTAGTTATTAGATAAAATAAAGTTATTCATACTCCATTTTCGAATCCATTTCCTTGGTATGAAATTTCACACTCCAATTTTAAAATTTCATGCGATTTGCCATTGTACCGAGTATTCTCCCCAGAATTTTCAATTTTGTAAATATTTTATTTCTTTCATAGCCTTAAACCAAACCTACATTACATCCATTAAAATTTCTATGTGATCCTAAGTTGAATATGTTTTAAAAGTAATAATAATGGCGATAATCTGTAAAAGTAAGCTTCACATCCCTTAATGAGCGGTACCTTTCATTGAGGTTAAAAAAAATTCATTTTACATATAACATTCTTAATTGATTATATGTGTGCAAAATGGATTCCTTTTACATTAACTCATTATGCCCGCGCGTCTCGTGTGTGTTACACCCCATTCAGTGTGTATTCATTTTTTTAGTGTAATAATCAAAGAGGTTTAATGCCATGCAATTTATAATGTTTAGCCACATTATAAATGTTTTTCCAAATCATATTCTTTTCTTGTGCATTATGCCTCCCACATTTAATGTTTCAAATGTGTTGAAGTTATTCCAATAGTTTTGATGATTATAGACTATTGGGAAAATTCTCATTTGACTTCTGAATAACTTGTTGAAATCATTTCCATTTTTTGTTCAAATTATCTTATTAATTATATGGACATAGTTTTGAGTAAACTTGATGTTTATGGGTTTCATCCCTGAAAACCCTCACGAGACAACACTCGTCCACTATGGTAACCTACAAGTTTAACGGCTTGTTTCATTCGCCAAACGCAATTGTGCACCCACAAAATTGGTATTCTATCATTTATATATAGTTATTTTGTTTATCTCACTTTGTTTTGTTGGTTCTAATTTTTTTCATCACTAGGGACGAGCAATGTTTAAGTTATGGGTGTGATTTTTCACGAATATTGCATATTAGTTCCCTTTATTCTTGTGTATTCTATCTCAATTGTGTCCATTAAATCCTATATTTATGATCATTAATTGGTTCACCTTTATATATATATATATATATCTGTGTGTGTGTGTGTGTGTGTTTGTGTGCGCTTTGCAAGATTTATTTGAGCTTTTGTAGGTGTTGGAATGTTTAGCGGAGCAATTGGTTGCGTTTTAGGAAAGTTTCATCGCAATATGCAACTTCAAGGGAATTTTTGTAATTGCATACTTCTTAATTTTGACTTTAGCATTACTTGCTTTTGTATCTCTTCTAATTATCTTCCCGCAGTTGCAAACTATGCATCATTTTGAATTAGGATAATGAAGCTATGCTTGATTCCGTGAGAAGCAACATTTCCTTTTTGAAGCAAAATATGGGTTAAGAATAGAGCATCAATCGATCGACCAATGCTCGATCGATAGACCCTCTCCAATGTTGTCAATACCTATAGGTTGTTAGCTTATTTCAGTACCATTGATCGATCTACCAATGCTTAATCGATCGATCCTCCCAGATTTGAGATATTAGGGTGCATCGTAAATATTTTCATTTGATATTTCCATAGTACTCTAAATAGTAAGTTGGGTTTTATTGGTAAGATAGTTCATTTTTATTATATAATTTTAAAACATAGATAGTTAATAGAGATATTTTGAGTGGGAGCTTCTCTCTCCTAGGGTTTGTTCTTTATTATTTATATCCCACTATTCATCATTTCTTTCATTTTTTCAAGCTTTCTTAAGTTGTTTCAATGCTTTGTTAACTAGTTTCTTTCATTAAATTATTGATTTATTTATTTATTTTTTTCATTCCATGTCACTTAAAATGGTTTCTCAATAAGTTAATTGAGGTTAAAATTATTGAATCCATAATTGATTAATTAGCTTCTTTGGTATGGTGTGATGGTTTAGGATAGTATTGATGGGTTAGGTTGGTCTTCATTTTTCATCTAGAAAATTAATTGTAATACCCATTACTTTTGAGTAATTATTTTTATATTAAATTGCCATGTGGGTTAGTTATATAAAAAAATAAAGGAAAATGAAGTAAATATTAATTTGAGTAATTTAAGATTTAATATTTATGAGTATTTCATATTTACCTTTACGCAAATGTAAGTAATGTAATATTATGTTAATGTTGAGTCGCTATGCCTTAAAGCGATGATTATGATTTATACTCTAATCGGGTTATTATTAGAATGTTAATATGATGTTGGAATAGAAAATAATGAACGATATCCCAGATGTCAGGTTAGAGGGCACGGTTAGTCTGGGAAGGGCTGAGATAGTCAAAATAATTGCCATGTGTTTTTTGGGTTCTGGGGTACTTTTGGCTAGTTATGACTTAGTTATGATGTTACGAGTCATTTTAAGTATGTAGTAGCATTTATTGCTAGACTTAAGACATTTGGGCATTTAAGTCTTGCAAGAGCATTTATACCTCATTTGTGTATTTCTAAACCTAGAAGAGTTAGAGAGAAGTGAGAGCTCGACAGAAAGAAGAGAAAGAAGAGATTTTTCCATTTCGAACCCGAAATCATTGCTACGAAGAAGAATCCAAGACTACAGTATTAAGACAAGTTATTAAACTTGCATAAAAATATGATTGTGTTGAATAAATTGCATTTATGGTTTGTGTTCTTGAGTTTGAACGAAAAAAAGTTTATAGATGATTTTGGTGTTTAAACCCTTAGGAAATTGATTTAGACATGATTAGAGTTGGATATGTTGGTTGGTTATTGTGTAGAAATTATTTGGCCAAGTTATTGATGGATGATATTTGGTGTATTGGAAGAAAGATATTTTGGGGTTTTAGGGTTATATCAACCCGTAACCAAAACTAGGCCTCTCAACCTAGGTGAATCGATTCGCCCCCTTAAGAATCGATTAGCTAAAAATGGTGGCTACAGGTCTATGAAACCGAATTGATTTGAGTTAAGGCAGAATCAATTCGGGTTTAGACAGAAGGTTGGTTTCTTTAGCCGAATCGATTCGCTTTTAGGGTGAATCGATTCATTTTCAAAGCCGAATCGATTCGAAATCCTTCTATTTTACATAATTTTTCCAACTTGATTTCTACTCCTTTTCTTTTGGGTTTAAGGCTTAGTAACTTTCTCTTATGATGTATTAAGAAGTAATATGACCTCACATAAGGAGAGTGGTACTCTAGGATAGTACGAGAGAGTTCGGGCTTATTTCGAGGACTTTATAAAGGTATAATATCGCATTTCATCTAGTAAATGAGAGTAGGACTAATATAGATTCGGGTAGTGTGTATCGGACCTTTGGGATCTAATATGATAACAAATATCTCTTGTTAGACAATTTGGTATATACATATGATTTCGGAATTTGGGATCGTATGACTATGTATATTTTATGAATGGCACATTTACACATAACTCTCTAAATGCTATCATAAGGTAAGTACATGATAGAGGTGAGTCCCCTAGATAATCATGCAGGGAGAGTATAGTCCTCAGGCCATGGCACCGGTTATTAAATTTGTATGATTGTATTATTTGGAGTGAGGTAATTTCGAGTATGGTTATGACTCACTATCGAAGGTATATTGTCGCTTCCCATGCGTTTCGATTTAGGATACCTAGGTGGTCTTGGTTATAGGCCCTGGAAGATGATAGTATTTAAGGGCGCATCCAGTGGGGTGACGTTCCTCTTATGATTACAACTGTTCTCATTAAAATGGTATTTCACCCAAATCATTAATTAATTTAAGAAAACTTTGAATCAACTTTAATTGTCTATGGTCCCTAATGATTATTGATTTGTGAATATATCTTCAATTGGTAAACTTGGCATAAGGAATATAGTTAGGTTACTCCTATATAGTAGATGGGTAGTTTAACTTAACATGAATTGTAAGAGCTAGGATGTGAACTTAGAAGAGAGGTGAGGATGATTCTTATTACGAAGAGAGAACCTAAATTTTTTATGATCTTTAGCACTCATAACTGTTATGTTCAGGTGCTCCGCCGCCCTCTTTGATTTTCCTTTCTAGTGTTAAGGACCTACAACATTTTGCGGATGTTGTAGGATTTTTTGTAGTAGACGCATCATTTCTTTTGATACTCTAGCTATGATCCATCTGTATAATCGGGCCTATTGCCCAGGTTTAGTATTTGAACATACTGTCATACTTGGTGTAATCTTTGTATTCAGTCTGTTAACCGACAGCTTATTCGGTTATACTTTCTAGTATTGTTGTTAAAATATTATATATTTATGCATATCAACCTTTTGTTATAAACTGAATGATGGAATTTGCTTTTATCCTAATTGTAAAATTATATATATGATATCCGTTTTAAAAAATATTTGGTGGTTGTCTCATACATTTATTATGCGACAGTGATGGTGAGAATGGACCATTTAAGATTCATGTTTTTGATAAAGTATCGGGATGGCCACCTTTTATTTTAATAAGAGAGGTGTCACATTAATCAAGCATATCATGTATGCGCAATGTTTGTGACTTTTTGTGTGTAATCTTAGGAGTATTTTTTAACGTCAAAATCAAAGTAAGCTTTTATGAAAATTTAGGGGATGATAACTCTAGGTTTTATTAATTTTCCAATTGATATTTAATCTTGAAAAAGCTTTTCTTTACTTATAAACATTTTTTCTAATTAGCCCGTGATGAGGGATCTGATTCTTAACCTATAGTTTGCACTCTTGATAATTACTCTGCTACATTATTTATCTAGAATAAAAGTAGTTTATAATAACTTAATTAAATCATCACCTTTTGTAATTTTATTCAAGATGTAATAAATCAGTTGAAAGTCTAATAAACATTTTATGTGGATTGGGTACCCGAACTCGCCACTATATTCCCATAAGAGTTTAGTAAAAGTTTAGGTTTTTGTATAACGAGTTATACCAACAACAACGCTAAGTGTCCTTACACGAACACTATTTTTTTCCCAAAAACCAAATACCTCCTAAAGTATATTGCACTATGAATTCCTAGACTAGACACATTTTGCACACTTATCACGTCATAACTAAAGTTAAAGAGTGTAAAAATTCACAAGATAAGCTTAAAGAATATTTGTGGAGACTTACGTGATCTTCGAGTCACAAGTTGAGTCGAATTTCTTTAGATGTTATGTGTAGTCATTGAACGCTTTCATTGTTCTTCATTTTTGGTGCAATCACTAAGAATGACGTGATTTTGTAGTTGTGAAACATGTATCTTGTAGTTTATTCCGAGAACTAAACCTTACCCTATCTCATCTATATACTTACCATTTACATATGTCACCATTAATTTTCCAAAATACCACCTGACCATACGTATTCCTCCACACCATCTGTATATCATTTCCCACCACTATCATTTTTTTTATTAATAGAGTTACCAAATTATAAATGTAAAAATGTATTCATTTTTGTTATCAAAGGAAAAAATGCATCGCAAAAAAAAGAAGAAAAAAATAGAGTAAGAAATGAAAAGAGAAAAAAAATGAAAAAGCATGTGATCAAAATTTTGTGAAATGAAGACATAAATTGTTCATATTGTTGTCCTCTCTATTCAAAATCCCCCAATTTCATATAACCCATTTAAATTATTCTTTGTTCATTGCAAGAAAAAAACATATTTTTTACCTTTAGTGAAGTGTTCAGCAAATAAAAAGTCTATGTGATGAAAAACTCGTCATTCTCAACATATTGGTAAGAATTCCTTCATGAGAACAATTATGTCAAGTATCCGTTTGTTTTTTTCACTTGGCTTGATAATTAAAGTTAATTAGGTTTTCGATCGACCCAGGAACGCTTTGAGGACCAGCTAACCAAAGATTTTAGCTTAGTGATAATTATTAGGCGATTGTGTCGCATTCGATGCCTCAATTAAAAGACTTGTGGATGCCCTAAATAAGTCTTTGATGAAAGTGCTAAATTATGTCAATCAACTATAATAAAGGAAATGTAAATTGCATGAATTGAAAGAAAAGTAACTCTTTGTAAATAAAAGAAAAGAAAATGCGATTAAAGTAAAGGAATGGAAGAAAATAAAGTACAAGTAAAGTAAATAATTACAATAAGAAAATACTAAGCGAGAAAGTAAATGACATTAAATGAAATGGAAGGAAACTTTAAATAATGTTTGAAATAAAATATTACAAACTACCTCAATCTACTTGTGGAAGGAAATAAATGCTTTAAATGAAAGAAAGAAAAGGGAAAGTATTGTAAATAGTTTTTTGGTGAGGAAGTAATATAATCCTTGTTGGGTTCATTACCTATTTATCGTGTCTTTTTCCCATGCAACGTAACTGCTCTTTGGTAATGGTTGGGTGGTTACTGACACATTTAAGGTTTCTCGCTTTGTTGCACTAACTCCCCATTTGAAATGAAGTAGGTTTCCATTTTAAACAATACGTCCCACCTAGTGATAAATTTTTAAAGTAATCTATTATATTAAAATGTTAAGATTAAAAATTATCTTTTAACTCTTCGGTAAAAACATTTTCAACTTCTATAGTGGAATACACACACAAAAAAAATTTGTTATAGTAGGTGTGATGTTCAAAGTATAATGGATAAAAGTTAAAACCGAATGAGATAAAGAGAAGAGGATTTGAACACAATATTTTTATTAATGAGGAACTCGACGTACTAGAAAATCCTAGGACTTTTAGTTCCATGACCACACACACCACAAGTCCACTATAACAACTGTTCAGGCACAATTTATAGTTTACCATGTTTAAATGAATTCGTACAACCAATACACCCAGTAAACTAAGGATAGTACTAAATAACTCCACAACTATTGAAATATACCAAACAAAAAAATAGAAGACTTAGTAGTACACACAGAACTTCGCACTCAAGACAAGAGTACATAGTGCAGATGTAACATAAAAATCAAGTTTTAATAATTTTTTATTTTCACAAAAGGTTGGAAGATCAAATCTAAATACAAAGACGTAAAGGGTCTTTGTTTTCGGATATGATGTTTCAATCATTTGAAAATAGGAAATCAGATTGTGTATAAAAAGGTTTTATATTGTGAGTTTTACAAATCACAAATGAATCTACACAAATCTGAACATAACGAAATCTTATTTCAAAGAATATATAAGCTTCAAACACGGATTTAGTTTTTAACTCAGATCTACGAAACATAATATATATATATATATTTGTGTGTGTCTGTGTGTAAGAAAAGTTATAAATATACCCCAGCAGATCAAAAGCAAAACAGGGTTTGAATAAGACAGCCTCCAAACCAAGAACTCCAACAAGGCTTCAAGCATTCAAACCCTCAAAATCTAAGAACTCATACTCACAAAAATTTATGTTGTAAGATAGGTAAGACAAAATTTGTTTACAAATGTTTTAGGAAATCTCTCAAACGGATATAACAATTGAACAAGTTCTAAAGAAATTTTTGCAATGTTTGGGTAGGTTTTTGAATTTTTTTTCAACCTTAATAAATGATTCCCAAGACCTCTATTTAAAGATACAAAGGAATGTCCTAGGTGGAAGAGTAATTCCCCCAACAGATAATGGCAAAGAGGTAAACAATCAAAGTCATCTAAGAGCATAAGAGGCATTGCATAAAATAGGTGTTGGTGAGGGTAAAATGGTAAATGATCATGGCACTGTGGAGGAAAATACGGTAAAACAACCTAGAAAGCCCATCAGTCGAGTAGATGAAGCCCAGACAGCCCATTAGTCGAGAAAATCGACTCCAAGGCTCACACGCGATGAAATCGTTCGGCCACATACCAGCCACTGATTAGTCAAAAACCAATCACACGGATCAAACAAAATGACCACATAGTTTTCAAAACGTTGTCGTTTCAATTTTGTTCTAAATTTAATTAAGAAACGAATAACATTTTAAGTTTGTTCTTCCAAATGCTTAAATAAGAATCTAAAAATTCGAGAAAATCGTATATATTATGAAAATTAATTTTAAAAATCTAGAAAATTATAAAACCAAGAAATTTATAATATAAAAAATATGTCAGTATGAAATACATATAGGATGTATGAATACTAAAATATAGAATATATTACATAAATTCAGAATTAGGATTCTAAAAATAGAAAAATTGATTTCAAATTTCTTTAATAATATTTTTAGGATTGTGCTTAGTGTGTAAAATGGCCCAGGCGTATTTGGGGTTGTTATTACAAAATTGAGTCAATACAAACCCCATAGGATTTATAAAGGGTACTTTAAAATGTCACGCATGCATATTCCCCGCTATTTTGTATTTTTATATCATATTCCGGTTGTTTATGGCGGTTTATAAATTATGTGGAAACACAACATTTTTTTATGTTAACATGGTGTAAACATGCCCCCACACTAATTCATTTTTATAGAAAATTAATTAGTAGAGTGTTGATCTTCTCTAAGCCATTATCCCATGGCATTAACCCACGTCCGTTCATGATTACTTCTTTGCATAAATATGCAATTTCTGGATAAGAGGCTATCACTCGTTCTATTCAACCATTATTTTGGTCTGAACTTTCAGTTATTTCTTTCATTT
The DNA here is from genome assembly GCA_949130495.1 of Sambucus nigra. NCBI lineage: Eukaryota > Viridiplantae > Streptophyta > Magnoliopsida > Dipsacales > Adoxaceae > Sambucus > Sambucus nigra. Next base: position 625,690,913 of record OX422207.1, on the reverse strand, counting down.
TCTCTCTATCTTCTTCACACAAATGGATCATTTTGGTGATAACGATGAAGAGTGTGGAAGCTACTTTGAATATGGATCCACCTCCAATCCCATTCATGTGGTTAGGGGACCTTAGTCTTCGGCTATTGTTGTTGTTAACCCTTATACAAGTACCAAATAAAATAAGGCTGATGGTTGGGGATCTTAGAATAACATTAATCTATGTGCTTATTTTCATGGGCCTGATGCTCCCTTTGTACCCATATTGTATGGGTTTCATATCATCGATACTTCTGAGCTTGTATGTGCTAAACCGAACTCCTTTTTTCCTTTATCGGCATCGTATGTGGTGCTTGAGTCTTTTACTTAAACTAAACATGTCAAATTGATGATGATTTATTTGAAGCATATGTAAATGCCTTAGGCATCATTAGGGATTTCGATTAAAGTCACCCAATTTCTGTTTACAGTAAGTCTTTCTCAACTCCCCTATTGATTAATTGGCCATTCATCGTGCCACCATATGTCCCCTCTCTTTTATTGAGTATGTGCCTCAAGAGGGATACCCTCTGCTTAGTCATGACTTTAGGGGATATTACACTTGGTATTGGACCATCAAGCCATTTTCACCTTTCCATCCTTCTTCGAATGGATATTTGAATGTCTTGTCATCTTGGCATTGCGCCACTTATGACTTTCCTAGGTATGGTACTCTTGATAGTACCTCTCATACCCTTGTTCAACCAACGTACTAGGTTGTTTCGAATGGTACATAAACTTCTTGTGTTCTTATTTACGATAGTTTTAATATGGAAACTCTTGATCTCCTGGTTACCTAGACTATCATGTCTCAACTCCCCCTTTATGATCTTATCTCTCAACCTCATATTTTGGTGAGGGATGCTTTTAAAAATTTGGAAAAATTTATTAGGTATGGATTTCTAACCAAATGCCCTTTTCTTGAGTCTCCACCTCCTACCTTTGATATTAGTAGGGCTTTGGAGGCTCTTCCCTCAAATTCCTATTTTCCTTATTCGATTTTATTGGAGGGTCATGCATTAAACAATTTTTCTTGGGTTTGTATGTTCCTTTAAATCCGTCCAAATTGTTCCCATGAACCTAAGTCTCACCTATCCTTTTTTATTTCATATTATCCTTTCTTCACAAAGATATTAATACAAAATTCCAATGACATCATAAATTACATGAGATGGCCTGATGCTCGTTTCGAGCTTTTTTTCAACTACACTAAGATTTTAGAGGAAAGGAATAATTTTGACAATATATATATATGCATGGTCTCACACATGTAACTGAACTGTGCTTCTAACCCTTGTCACCAAATGTAATCCTTTCTAAATCTCATGTGCTAAGACGTGAGGCAAGTGAAGTTGTATCCCACTAGAAATCTCATGAAGCTTTGCTCCTGGGAATGGCCCAAGCTTAATTAGACTATTATTATGCAAGAATTAATTAGACTATTCTGGCATAATAATAGTCTTAGCCAATAAAAATTTATAATCAAATATGGTACATTAATTTGTGATAGACTTTTGAGACTTTAAAAAATCCTTAAACTGTTAAAATTCATGGTTTATTTACATGCATGGCGTTTTATTGCTAGTGGGCCCACCAAATATCACAACATGTTATGACACCACATAATATTTAAAAATATAATGATCGATTCTAAATTAAATATACTAGGAGTTTAAACAGACAACTACCATTCTAAGCATACAAGAAAAGAAATAAACTAAAATATCTAATGATGCTAATATTTAGCTCCACCAGATAAGAGATGATGAGCTCAAACAGTAATAATAATGGCAGCAACATAGTTATGTTTGTATATAAGTATATAAAAGGGGATGAGTATAAGAGGAATGAAGACAGTGATGTATAGTGGTTCAGCCAATCAGGCCTACATTCACTGTGAGCGTGTGATCCGCTAAATATGGGCACTAATGGCCTTGGATACAATGCTCATAAGCTCACTCTCTTTACTATGTGTACAAGCAGGGTTTATACTAGGGTTTTTATGATCGATACCTGTACAAGGTTGAAGATGACAAGTATATATAGGGCTTGGGGGAGTAGTGTACCCCCCAAGCATGCGTTGAGCATGTCAATGATGATCTAGCCAATTCCCTGTTGACACCTAGTCGTGCCACTTATGGTTAATGATGAATTAATATTCCCTCATGTGAGGGGATGATATTGTTATAACGATATGGTTCACATTCTATATGAGTCATACGTGCACTGTGCCACGCGTCTCCCAAATCACGTGCCATGGTGATGTCACCCTCGACTTATGATATCAGGTTGAGGCTAAGGTTCATAGTGGCATTGGGTCTTGACTATTGGATGTAGGCCTCGTACTGTCATCCCCTCATAGGGTCGTCCAGTCATGTTGATAGTTAGCCTCATTTGGTCGCAGGGTCGTTCGGCATCGATTGATAGGGTCGACCTGTCGCGTGGTCATCCAACCTCAGTTGATTGGTCGTCCCGTCGCATGGTAGTACAGCCTCAATTGATGGGGTCGTCCTGTACGAGGATACCCTCGGCCTGGCCGAGGGTGTATTTTGGTATATCAATCACCCCCTAGCCCTATGTCATCGATGTTGTTGAAATGGCTGAGGGGTAATGTTACCTTTGAATGCCAAATGGGTGGTCAAGTTGACGAGTGACATGTGTCATGTTGATTAACGTCTTGTCAGGTGTCAATCATCATTTATGTTCCCCAAAAATGATGATTTCACACTATACTTAGGACTTTATGCCCTAGTAATGATTCTCCTCGTGGGTTGTGCATTACTTTGGTTAGTGGGCCCACTAATGACAAAGTATTTAAACCATTTTTCAAATAATTATCTTTCTTCTTCTTTCTTCTTTTTGCGCACGCTCTCTCTCTAGATTTGGCAATTAAACCTCCATTTCTTCATTTTCGTGAAAGCTTCCAGTTCTCTTCCAGCTTTAGTCTTCTCTTCCAGGTAACTTCTTCATCAATCTCTTAATTTTCTCTCTCTTTTTTGAAGTTTTCTTTTGATTTCTCAAATACTTTATGCAAAAATCCCTCTGGTCGGTTCGCCTTTCATTTCCCTAGGTTTAATCCAAAAGTCAATTGTGTCAGATATTTAATATGTGTGAAGGTAGTTTGGGAAAATTCCTTAAGTTTAGGGTCTCCCTCTTAATGCTCAAAAGGATTTATGATTTAGCCGAGGAGTTTCCAACTTTGAAAGAGAGGTTCTTTATAGATATTAGGCGAATAGAGGAAGAGAATGAGTGTAGACGTAGGGTCGACCATGTTTGGGTATGACCCATTTTCCCCATTCCATTAGCCACAGTTTTACCCTCTAGGCCCTTTAGGTCTTCCCATCGTCCAGCTGAGTATCAGAGGAGAGAGGGAGGGATGGACGTCAGAGCGTTATTTTCTATGGGTATTGGAACTTCTGGGAGAAAAGACTCACTAACACTTAGCCAAGATGACAGTCCGAGGGAACAGATCATTCCAAGGTTGTCCCTGTAACAGCCTTGTCCCCTCTTGCTTTCCAAGATTCTTTTCCAGACGGCACTCCAATAGGCGACGAGGTCGAGAGGTCTGGGGATGAAGGGGTCGAGGACGATAGTGAGGATTCTAACAATGATTAGGTTGATACCTCAGGGACCTCGGCTTATGTCTCGTCTGTTAAGGATCATGACCTCTTACTATGGAGGCACTTATTTGGTACACAACCTAATGTAAATATGAGGGTCCCGAATGAAATAAGAGTCTCTTACAGGGGGAAGAATGAGAAGTTGCTATTTATGAGCACATGCTTCGGTTCAGCGTTAGGTTCCCTTTTCACTCAACGATAGTTGACATACTTTCTACCATTGGGGTTGCTCCTTCCCAACTTCCTCCTAACTCCTGAAGGGCCATCCTTGGCTATATCTCCCTCTAGAAGAACACATTTACCAATGAGCCCTCGGCTGACTTGTTCTTGGCCTACTACAACATAACCTCCTCGTCCAAGCAACCTGGATATTTCCATATAGGGGATAGGAAGTCGGACAAAAAAATTCTCCACGTAGTACAAACTTCCAAACATGATTGGAAGAAGAGGTTCTTCTTTGTCTCTATGGACTTAAAATTCCCCACCAAGGTTGAGCCTCTAGACAATAGTCCGAGGGTCCCGAGGGAATGCTCTAGCCCATCCATGAAAGCAAGGTCAGACCCTGGACTTAGCTTGGATGAAAGGGATATAGTCTACTACCTAAGGGAACAAGGGAAATAGGGTGGACTTGCCAAGTTTGAAGATTTAATGATCCCTCGTTTCCTCAAAGAAGATGGTCTAAGGGTCTTCCCATTGATAGAATTATGTGAGTTTCTTCCTGTTTTATTTCTTTCCAAGTGTTTACTCATTATTATTACTTGTGTTTAATGTCATCTCATTTTTTTAGGCCGACCTCCCAACATATCTGATAATCTTTAGGAAATAATTACCCCCAGCTTGATGTCAGTCCTGAATAATAAGAAAGGAAATGAGCCCTAGTAGACCCATTAGAAGATAAGGATCGTTGGGTCGACCAACGTAAAACTGACAGTTGATACTCATAAATAGAAGGAGCCAAAAGTCCCTGTTGTCCCTCGACTTAACTCTCGTTCAAGGGCGAGGGTAGAGGTCCCTCAAATAAATACCTAGGGGACTAGTTCTTCCTCATGCATGGGACCCTATTGGTCATCTAATCTAACCTGTTTTAAGGTCGACCCTTCATCTGTAATAGCCAACTTGAGATCTGCCAAGGCCTCCATATTCTCGACACCATCGACTGATGATATTAATTTTTGGCCAAAATGCCCCCGACCAAGGTTTATGACTACGGGCTTCATACTCTGGCTCAGATATTTCATTAATATTTTGAATCTATATTCATCAATATTTTACAAAATGTTCCCTTGGCCATTTAATTATAACCTTTCCCATTTTCTCTTACAGTCTGTTTGCGCCTTCACCTCTACCACTAAGTGGATGGCTGAGAACCAAGGAAAATTTCATGAGGCCAAGAGAGCTATTCAGTATGAGGCCAACTTAAAAGCTGAGTTGGATACTGTGAAAACTGAGTTAGAGAACATGATGGCTGAGCATGTAAGGGTTTTGGATGAGATTATAAAGGAGCATGATGCTCAGCTGAAATTGAAGGATGAACTCATAATAGCCAAGGATGAGCATCTGATAAACCAGGGGGTCCAGTTAAAAAATGATCTTACTGAAGCTGGACAAAGGGTTGAGGCCGATGCTATGGAAGCCTACAAACTCTCAGATGTATTCCAAGGCTTCGGCCTTGAATACTTGGAGAGGGGAATCAACACGGCCTATAAGTTGGGTCATCTTGAAATTTGCTGACGTCCTGTCATCTATTAGCCCCCCTTGAAGCAGTGGAGCTGGATGCCCCCTTGATATCTGAGGCTCTAGCCCATGTTGAGCAAGTACATGTCGAAGGCACTGGCATGTCTGAAGATCTGCCATATACCGTGGTAGTCGAGGGGATTCTGCCAAACGATGCCAGACCTCTGCCTTCTCATGTTTCTCGTTAAGGTGGCCGCCTGTGGCCAATACCCTCTGCCTGTAAAACTTTTCTTTTGGACATATATTGTAATTCTTAATTTTTTTAATGGAAGTGCTCTCCTCTTCCTTTAGTCTTCTATATTTGCCTCTTTTATGATTTGTGCTGATGTGCCTTGGCTATGATGTTTTTTTTCAAATAGCAAGTCAACCCTCGTCTTTCTTGAGAGTGAATGCAGGGTCATCCCTACCATTCACCCTCATCCTATCCGAGGGTGGTTATCCACCAAATTAATGATATTTTAAATATAATTCCTACCTCATCTTTCTTGAGAGTGAATGGAGGGTCGTCCCTACCATTCACCCTCATCCTAACCGAGGGTGGTTATCCACCAAATTAATTATGTTTTTAAATATCAGTCCTCCCTCGTCTTTCTTGAGAGTTAATGGAGGGTCATCCCTACCATTCGCCCTCATCCTAGCCGAGGGTGTTTATCCACCAAATTAATGATATTTTTAAATATAAGTCTTCCCTCGTCCTTCTTGAGAGTTAATGGAGGGTTGTCCCTACCATTCACCCTCATCCTAGCCGAGGGTAGTTATCCACCAAATTAATTATGTTTTTAAATACAAGTCATCCCTCGTCTTTCTTGAGAGTGAATTGAGGGTTGTCCCTACCATTCACCCTCATCCTAGCCGAGGGTGGTTATCCACCAAATTAATGATGTTTTTAAATAGCAAGTCTTCCCTCGTCTTTCTTCAAAGTGAATGGAAGGTCTCCCCTACCATTCAACCTCATCCTATCCGAGGGTGGTTATCCACCAAATTAATGATATTTTTAAATAGCAAGTCCTCCCTTGTCTTTCTTGAGAGTGAATGGAGGGTCGTCCCTACCATTCACCCTCAACCTAGCCGAGGGTGGCTTAGCATGAACTATCCTAATAGATATAAATTGATAAACATAATATGAGAGGCAAATGGAGCAACACATTCATTACAACTATGATCCGATAGGACATTAACTACAACATTATTGATAGTATTTCTTCAAATGATTTGCGTTCCAGGGGTTTCAAAAGGGTTACCCTTCAAGGTTCTCTAGTCTGTAGGTTCCAGGGACAACTTCATCAATGACCCTATATGGTCCTTGCCAATTTCTGTGGATCCTGTTAGGTTTTTTCCATGTCTTTTTTAGGACTAGGTCCCCCACGGCTATTGGCCTTTGCTTTACCCTTTGAATATAAAACCTAGTCGTCCTCTGCATGTAGGTTGCTTGTCTTATCTCAGCGTCTTCTCTTCTCTCCTCGATCAAGTCTAGATCAAGTCTCCTTTCTTCCATATTTATCTGCGAGTCATACATTTGGACTCTGTGAGTAGGAAACCTAATTTCAGTGGGGATGACGGCTTCCGAACCATACGCCAACATGAAAGGGGTTTCCCCGATAGGAGTCTTTGTCGTCATCCTATAGGCCTACAACACAGCTTATACCTCCTCAACACATCTTCCTTTTGCCTTTTCAAGTTTTTTCATAATCCCACCTGGGATTGTTCTATTTGTAACCTCAGTTTGACCATTAGCCCGAGGTAGGCCTGGGGTAGAGAAAAACTATTTGACCCCCACTCTTTCGCAGTATTTCTCCAGGGATACATTCTTGAATTGAATCCTGTTATTTTAGATGAGGGTGTTGGGGAGACCATATCTGAATATAATGTTTTTCCAGATGAACTGGAAGGTCTTCTTCTCGGTGATCATGACCATCGGCTCCGCTTACACCCATTTGGAGAAAAAATCAATTGCTACGATCAAGTATCGATAGTTACTGACAGCCCTAGGCAAGGGGCCTACCCAATTGATTCACCACACTGAAAATGTCCATGGGGATGTGATGGATGTAAGAGGTTGATGGGGCTGAAGAGGGATGGTGGTGAACCTCTGATATTTATCACACTTCTTCACGTATGCCGTAGCATCATTTGCTAAGGTCGGCCACCAGTATCCGTGGGTGGCTATCATCTTTGCTAACAACCTACCCCCAATATGGCTTGAACATGACCTTTTATTCACATCTTGTAAGATACATGGGACCTGTGACAGGTGCACAGATATGAGCAAAGGGAGCAAGAATCCCTTTTTCTACAAGGTTTCTTCGATGACAGTGCATTTCACAGCTTTGTATCTTAACTTCTTCCTATCTTGTGTTGTTTCTGGCATCTCCCCCTCTTTAATATATCTGACTAGAGGGTCCATCCATGAATCCTCTCTGCTTATATTTAAGCAAGATCCAAGTGTTCCATCTTCATCTTTAATCATTGGACGAAGAAAAATTTCCACTGCAATTGTTCTCCTGATATCTGTCCTAGTTGTTGAGGTTAGCCTAGGAAGTGCATCGGCTCGACCATTATCCAGCATCGGTATCCTTTTCAACTTTTCTTCTCCGAATCTCTTCAGTATTAACTTTACTTTTTCAAGATATTTGGCCATTCTCTCATGTTTAGCCTCGTATGCTCCTAGTATCTGATTCACCACCAGTCTTGAATCACTATGAACCAAGATTTGGCCAATACTAAGAGACCTGGCCAAGAAGAGGCCACCTATCAGGGCCCCATATTCAGACATGTTGTTGGAGGCTTTGAAGTTAAACCTCAGGGCATAGTCAATGTTCGTGCCATTCGGTGCTGATACTATTATGCTGGCTCCACTTCTGCTCTCGCAAGAGGACCCATCAACAAAGAGACAGCCTGTTCCTCTGAGAAATTTCCTTCGATGAGGGATCCCTATCTAAATAGGTATTTTCCCTCTTTATTTTTGATAACGTTTTCTCTAGCGGTGCTTGTCTCAACCTTATCTATGGACGGTTCAACCATTCTACCTTGCTGGGTACCTGTCTTTTCGAGGTTCTCATTTTCAGTCTCATCCTCCTCCTAAGTAAATTCAGCCATGAAATATACTAATGCTTGTCCCTTGATGGCCAACCTAGGTTGATACACAATATCAAACTCTCCCAACTCTATAGCCCAGGACATTATCCTTCCTGATTTTTGTGGCTTATGTATGACTTGCCTAAGAGGGGGATCGGTAATGATGACTATTGTATGGGCTAGAAGTATGGATTTATCTTCCTTGAGGAATACATCAAAGCATAGGCCAGCTTCTCCATCCTAAGGTACCTTTGCTCTTCCCCTTAGAGTGCCTTACTATTGAAATACATCGGCTTCTGCACTTTTTCTTCTCCTCTCACAATGGCAGCGCTGATGGCCGACTCTGAGATGGCTAAGTATACATACAATCTTTTGCCTTGCAATAGACGTGATAATAGCAAGGGGACCCTAGGTAGGACTTTAGCTCTTGGAAATCCTTGTCACACTCTTCGCTCCATTCAAAATCCTTTCTGATAACTTTAAAGAATGGTAGACACTTGTATGTGGCTCTGGATGCGAACCTATTCAATGCAGCCACTCGTCATGTGAGCCTCTGAACGTATTTAATGGTCTTAGGGGTCATCATTTCTAACAGAGCCTTTATCTTCTCAATATTGCCTCGATGCCTCTTTGATTGATGATGAACACCAAGAACTTTCCTGCTCCTACCCTAAAGACACACTTGGCTGGGTTGAGCTTCATTTGGTACCTGTCCATCGTGTCGAAGGTCTTTTCCAGGTCGACCACATAATCCTTGGCATTCAAACTCTTAGTCAAAATGTCATCCACATAGACCTCCATAGACTACCCAATTTGGTCTTCGAACATTTTATTCACAAGGCGTTGATACGTTACCCCCGCGTTCTTTAGGCCAAAGGGTATAACCATATAACAGTATGTCCCCTTGTCAGTAATAAAGATATTTTTATGAGTCCTCAGGGTTCATGAAGATCTGGTTGTAGCCTTAATATGCATCCATGTAGCTCATTAGCTCATGGCCTGCAGTAGCGTCACCATCTGATCAATTCAGGGGAGAGAGAAACTGTCTTTGGGGCAATATTTATTGAGGTCAGTGAAGTCTAAGCACATCATCCACTTCCTATTGGCTTTAGGGACTATGACTGCGTTAGACATATATTCGGGATGGATGACTTCCCTGATAAACTCAGCCTCTTCCATATTCTTTACCTCGTCCCTTATGACCTCATATTTTTCTCGAGATTAAATTCTCCTCTTCTCCTTTATGGGCTTCGCGTCCTCCACCACATTGAGCTTGTGACACATGATCTCAGGGCCAATTCTTGTCATGTCTACATGACTCCATATAAAGACGTTATGCCTTCTCTTTATCAGCTTGATGAGGTCTTCTTTTATATCTGTTTTTAGAGCTTTACCAACTTGGAAAGTTTTTTTCGGCTCATCCTCATTGAGGATGATGGATTGTACCTCTTCTGCGGCCTCCCCTTTATTCAGCTTTGTTTCATCCTTGGGGTCTAGGGTATCAATATTTTAAGTATTAGTCGGCTTCTCATGTGCCTCTCTTTCCTCGATATAGTTAAAGTAGCATTCCCTAACCATCGTGTGGTCTCCCTGAACTTCCTCTACCCCATACGGGGTCAGGAATTTTATCATCTAGTGGTCCATGGAGGGAACAGTCTCAAATTCCTTGAGAGTTACTCATCCCAGTATGATATTATAGGATGAGAAGATATGTTCATCCATTATGAAAAAATTGACCCTCTCAGTAAGCCATCTTGGCCACTTGTCCCCCATTCTTACATCAGCCTCATACACTCCTAATGGATGAACTATTTCCCACTGAACCTAATCAAGGGATGGTGGTATGGGACTAGTCTACCACAGTTGAGTCCTAAATCTTTAAAACACTGCCAAAACATCACATCTACAGAACTACCCCCATCCACCAAGATCCTTGGCACCTCGCACCCGTGTACCCTGGTGGTGATGATAATAGGATCATCATATGGGGCTAAGAGGCCCTTGAAGTCCATCCTTGAGAAACCCACGATCAGGGTGTCCATGCCAACCTTCTTCCTCTTTTATTCCTTTGCTTCGATAGAGGTTGAATGGACAGCTTTTGTCACTGCCTTGGCTTCAGCTATATAGTCCTTCCTTTCTGTGACTTCTGACTCTCCTCCTGCCAGGCCCCCAGAGATCATTCCAACACCGAATGAGATCATATTAAGTCATTTCATAGGGTCGTAGTCATCTCTTTGTGGGAGGTCAGGATCATCATCATCCTCTGAAGGGTCATCTCTTCTGTTGGGGGGGTCATCTTAGCATGCATCGCTTTGCTTCTTCCTAGGGTATTCCTCTCGGCCCCTCTAAAGGTAACCCTAGTCCACGTATTTTCTTAACATCCCTTCTTTTAGAATTCTTTTAATTTAATCTTTCAAGTCAAAACACTTATCGATCAAGTGGCAATGGTCTTGGTGAAACTCACACCACGGGTTTTTGTTCTCAACTTCTCAGGACATTTTAAGGGTCAATTGCTTTTTATCTCATTCAGAATGTATTCACAGCTGACCGTCAGAGGGGTGTAATCAGAAAATTTGTCACCTGTTAGCCTTTTATTCCCCTCCTTATTCTTTTTTTGGTACTTTCCCCCACTAATGCCTCCTTTTTCATCTTCATATTTGGCGGACATCACCTCTTCGGCCGCCATCACCTTCCCCGCTATGGCCAGTAACTTAGCCATTGACTTCGAGAGGTCTTCAGCAAGCTTTCACAGTAGCTTCCTCTTCTGGAGTCCTCCAATGAGGGTTGTCATGGCTATACTCTCCTCGTAATCTTTGACCTCTAACTTTTCTTTATTAAACATGGCTATTTAGTCTCTTAGGCTCTCATTCTTCCCCTTCTTAACATAAAGCAAGTGTGTGGTATTTTTAAGTGGCCTCACTCTGAAGAAAAAGTTATGGATGAACCGATATCCTAGCTTCTTAATGATTTTAATGGAGTTCTTCGAAAGAGAGGTATACTTGACATGTGCGGCCCTGGTTAGAGTGTTGGAAAAGGCACGACACCTTATCTCATCTGAGATAAAGTATATGTTTGTTGCTGATTGGTACATCTCAATATGATGGACTGGGTTAGTAGTCCCATCATATCTTGGGGTGACCACAGGTGGCTTAAACTTGGATGGCGTTGGGAAGTTGACCATCTTAGCCACAAAGGGTGAGCCTATGGAATATCCTATTTGAAGAGGGTCTCAGATTGTCAGGATATCACCAATTTTATCCTCCAACCTTTGGATCGAGTCATTATATGGCCTCGTAGGGTCGGCTTGGCCGATGTTATCACCTGTCGCTTCTTTGGGGTGAACTGAGGGTTCTGCTGCAGCCAGTCTGTGTCGACTGTTCACTTCCCCCTGACCGTCGTCCCGTCCGTGGGGTCGGCCTCCATGGGATCGGTTGTCCACTACCTCTCTTTTGGACTTTGTAATACTTCTAAATCTGGACAATCTTTCCCTCGGGTCATTTACTGGGCCCAGTCTCTCAAAGACCGACCCACTACTCAAACGATCAAAAGTTGAGCCTCTCGGGCATTTGTCAGGATTCTGCCTCCTATACATCCCTTGGCTCTCCTAGACAGGTCATACAGTGTTATTGGAGACCTCACATGGTTCTCAGCATTATATAGGAGCCTCTTCCACTTCCACATCATCATACCTATCCTCTGGGCAAGGGTTTCCTTACCTCCCCAAGCGTAGACGTTGGGGGTCAATAACATCTCTCCACCGTTATTGAGGTGGCAGGTCTTTGCATGGTGCTTGGGGTGGTCCCCTGGCCTCATGTTGTCCTGGTGCAGCTGCTAAAGTAACCATCTCTCGTGAGTCTCCAGGTAGTCTCAATATGTTTTAGCTAAGATATGCAAACTACATTTTCATAACCTGTTGGCTTGCTGCCAAAGATTTCAAGACAGTAGCCACCTCATCCACCTTAGACTGGGGTGGTACCTAGGTGGAACTAGGTCCTACTCCACTAGATGGTGGAGGAGAAGGAGGCGGTGGTAACTCCGGTGCCATACATTTGAGTTGTGAAGAGCTGAATGATCAAAAGACTTATGATCTTAAGAACCTTAATGGATCTCTTTCAATGGTGAAATAGCTCCACGTGAAGGGGGAGACTGGTTCACCACTAGAGTTTTCGGTGAGGTCAACCTGTATAAAGGAAGAAATAGCTTATTGTTCCCACAGAAAGCTCCATATTGATGATGCTAAGATTTAGCTCCACCAGATAATAGATGATGAGCTCAAATAATAATAACAATGGCAGCAACAGAGTTATGTATGTGTATAAGTATATAGAAGAGGATGAGGCCAATCAGGCCTACATCCACTGTGAGTTTGTGATCCGTTAAATATGGGCACTAATGACCTTGGATACAATGCTCATAAGCTCACTCTCTTTACCGTGTGTAGAAGAAGGTTTTATAATAGGGTTTTATGATCGATCCCTTTACAAGGTTGTAGATGACAAGTATATATAAGGCTTGGGGGGAGTAATGTACCCCCAAGCATGCGTTGAGCGTGTGAATGATGATCTATCCAATTCCATCTTCATACCTGGATGTGACACTTGGGGTTAATGATGACATAATGCTCCCTCACATGAGGGGATGATTTTGTTATAACGGTATGGTCCACGTGCTATATGAGTCCCAAGCGCACTGTGCCACGCATCTCCCAAATCACGCCCCATGGTGATGTTACACTCGGCTTATGATGTCAAGCTGCGGATAAGGTTCATGCTGGAATTGGGTCTTGACTGTTTAATATAGGCCTCGTACTGTCATCCCCTCATATGGTTATCCAGTCGTGTTGACAGTTAACCTTATCCGATCGCAGGGTCGTCTGGCCTCGGTTGATGGGGTCGGCCTGTCGCATGGTCATCTGGCCTCAGTTGATGGGTCGGCCTGTCGCATGGTCGTCCGGCCTCAATTGATGGGGTCGACCTATTGTAGGGTTGGGTCCTCATCCTGGACGAGGATACCCTCGGCTTAGCCGAGGATGTATTTTTGTATATTAATATCCATAATTAAAGATATTCCTGAACTCTCATACCATCAACATGAGTCAACTCTAACTGGCCAAAAATAACTAACTATAGGCTATTTAAAATGTGAATACAAATATGAGTCCCTATTTGCTATAAATGAAAAATAAATGATCTAATAGAACTGGCACGCAACCCAGTGACACCTTGATCCTAAAATAGAGTTGTAACTAAAGAATGTATGACATCAACACTATCGATCAAGGATGCGAAACGGGTCGCCTGAATCCTTAAATAATAAATCCACAACGTTAACATCAAGTTTAAAGGGAATAAAAGTATAAATAAATTTAGAATAATTCATAACTATGAATCTGCCTCTAGCTTTTTAAACCCTTTTAGATTTTGTATCCCACCTACAAGCCTAATATCAAGCGAATCTAAGATTCAAAATCATAAGGGACCCCATGTTTGAGTTTTATTCTACACATATGAAAATATCAATTGAAATTCAGAATAACATTACTCTAATCAAAGTCAAGTGTTATAAAGAAACTAAGACAGTCTTAGAGATTAAGGATCACAAAAGTAAGTGTAATACACCGCATTTCCTTTAAATAATTAGTGGAAATTATATTTTTTGAAATAAATGATTAATTTTGGAAATTTAATCAAAATAAATATTTTATTCGAATATGTTAAGTGGAAACTTGTCATTTAGTATGCTTGGGTGTATTATATATTTTTTATTTGTGCAAGGATATGTCATTTGCATATAATAGAAGAAAATTATATAATTTATGTGTGGAACAAATAAAAACTAACTATTTCGGCATAAATAATTCAGAGCATCTTTTGGGGCTCATATAAACTCATTTACGTGATTTAAGCACTTAAAAATGTTCTTGGTTTGATAACATATGGGTTACAGAAGTTTTGGACTAATTAGATAATGGATTCAGGCTCTTTTGGGGGTCCAAAAGTTGGGCCCATAAACCAACTCAGGATTAACACATAATGAGTGGTTTAGTGGGAGTAAACCACTCCCCCATTATCATAAAATCAAACCTAAAATAGCTGCCACACGAGAGAGAAGAGAGAAACACCCAAGAAAGGAAAACGAGGAAGAACAAGAGGGAGATCTAAAAACTTTCACGGGTTTCTCCCCTACAAAAAATTTCAGGTAAGAATTTCTTGCATAATTTATGTTTATAATTTATTTCTCAATGCAAAATTTTATTTCATTAGATTTTTTGGAAAATAGGGTATTTATATTTGATTTTATGAAGAATAACCACATGTTCGGGAATGATAAATTGAATTTGATGATGATATGCATGTAGAGGAATGATTCACATGTAGAATTTATTTCCAGAAATTAAGAATTGATAAATCTGAAGATTGGGATTAGTTTCCTTTAAGTTTTAATAGAAAATTGGGGATGAATGTATAACCATTGTAGAGGTTGTTGATGATGAACAGTGAAATAAAATTTATATAAACTCCTTGATAAATAAAATATGGTTATGGGGGTTAACTAATGGATATAAACTAGAAAAGACATCCGATTCGTTAAGCCCTAATCATGTGCATGTTTTGGAATAATCTGGGACTTAAATAAAGAGGTTGTGTATAAATTTTGGGTTAATAAAACTCGATTTTTTAGGTTTATCAACGGTTCTTGATTGATTCTAAAGGGCAAAACGAATTGGGGAAAAAGGAAGGGGTCATTCAAACGAACCAACGAGTCGTTCAAACGACAAGACTTGTCGTGCGAACGGGACCCCAAGCCGTTCAAGGGACGTATCCCATTCTCTTCCTCCTCATTCCTTTTTTTATTCAACTCTTATTTTGGAAACTTGGTTACTGCATCGTGTTCCTTATGAATAATAGCTTCAAAATTATTAAGGAATGGATATTTTGGGTTTTGGGTTTATTAAATTTTGGAACAATATTATGCCCATATCCCAACTTATAATAATCACCTACAACTAGATGGTTAAGAAATTATTTATTGGATGTAATAAATAAATTATTAAATAATTTTAATAAATGAGAAATGCCGTGACTCTTTTTAATCGAATTTGAAGGTAATTATAGAAAAAATTGCCTATGCATATTATAGAGATAAATAATATGTATTTTTATGTATTTGTGTGGATATACCATATTCGTGGACTGACATATCGGATCAGAGGTTCGCTCATTCGGTTCGTGTACCACACGTCGGCATAGGTGGGCTTGACGATGTGTAGGCTATATAGGTACTACGTAGGGGCTCCACCCACTAGAGGTAGGGTCGGTGTTGACCGTTCCTGTGTCACCGCTGGGTATGGGACATATAGAGGTGTCATGCGTAGGGACCTCCCCCAACGTATCTGTGTTTTGTGTTGTCCGCTTAGGAATAAGAGAATTCCTCCAAACTTGCCGATAGAGCTCGAATGGACACCAACGACAGATGCCCTTGTGTGTCCAATATATAAAAGGACATATGTTATTAACTGACGAGACTTGTATTGAATAAATTGAATTGTCCAAGAAAAAATAGACAATATTAATATATAAAATCCTATAACTCATAATAGGTGTTTATGTTGTTTTGAAAGAACTGTGAGACTTGAATAAGTGACTGTTGGGAAAAAATAATGTAGAAATTAGATTCAAATGATTTATTACAGTTATCCCCATTATAAATTGAGGCATTGCCACTATTTATTCTTTGGGAATTGTTGGGATGCTAATGATATTTCGTTTAGATGAGGGGCGGGGTGTCTTACACATCTGAGTGACGAAAAAGGGGAATAATTATTGTGCATAGATTGTATAATTACATTCATATTTTATTCAAATTAATTCTTGCAAACCTCGGGATCTGACCTAAATATAAATATTTTCTCCCACCAGGTGTCCTAGATCGGGATAGATGGATTGTGGTATAGCAGTCCCACGATCTCGCTTGCTCTCCAGATCGAGATTCAGTTGATTCTAGCAATAGGTTCTTTAGATCTTTAGTCATTTATTATTTGGAACTTTTGTAAGGGCATAAGCCCGATACTCTTTAATTTTATGTTGTTTAGGATTTTATCACTCTAGTTGGATATTATTATTAATTATTATTATTATTATTATTATTATTTATTATTATTATTATTATTATTATTATTATTATTATTTATTATTATTATTATTATTATTATTATTTATTATTATTATTATTATTATTATTATTATTATTATTATTATTATTATTATTATTATTATTATTATTATTATTATTATTATTATTATTATTATGGTGGTGGTGGTTTGGAATATTGGATTATTGTGTATATGTTCTTTGTTTTGTCATTGCAGAAGTTTTGGAAAATAACTTATTTATATTTACTTTGTGATAAGAATGGTATTAATTGGAAAACAAGCTTTATCTTTGGCGTATCATGCCTGGCCATCCTTTACGAGAGAAAATAGGGGTTGTTACAGTTGTTATCTTTGTTTGTGCTCATTACGTTCTGCGTTGCGTTCTTTGATATGTAGAGCCTATACTTAGGACTCATTGTGCTCTTGCGATTTATACTGATTCGAACCTTGTCTACTTTCAGATGGCAAACGGACATAGAGACAGACGAAGGAGAGTAGTCCCACCGGTTGAGGAGAAGGAGGCTCACCGAGAGCCACCTCAGCCACCACAACAACCACAGGCTCCATAGGTCCCGCAGGCCCCACAGTTGATTACTCTAGTGGAGATAGACACTATAGTGTCCCAGGTAGTATCCACAATGATGGCGGCCATGCTATAACATTTTCTGCCACCTGAGGCACCACAACAGCCACCATAGCAGGTGGCTATTCCATCACAGGCACCGAGCTATGCAGGGGACCGCGTGAGGGAGGATTTTGTTAAAGGCCAGCCTCCAGAGTTTGTAGGAGGGTCTAACATTATGATTGCTAGTCGTTGGTATAAAGACATTGAGAGGAACTTAAGTATGGTGGAGTGCATGCTCGTTTAGAAATGAATGCTAGCATCCTTTAGATTTATGGAAGCCACCCTTCAATAGTGGGAGGCAATGACGATAGTCCAGGAGAGGGATAGCCTCACGATAGATAAATCTGGGAGTGGTTTGAGGGGAAATACTTTCCCCTAGCTATGCAGCTCGAGATGAGAACTACGTTTATGAATCTGAAGCAGGAGGGGTGTACAATTGCATAGTATGAGGAGGATTTCATCGCTCTCTCATATTTTTCAAAGGACGATGTTCGGACAAAGGAGATGAGGATGGACCATTTTATTAGGGGGTCGGCTTGGCATATTAGGAAGGCTCTTTTGGGAATATCAACCTTCTTGATGTATAACCAGATGGTTAACATTGCACTCCTTCATTTCCAATATCAGACGGCATTTCTGAAGAACAAAAGGGGAAAATGCCACAGGGGAGAGTTGTCGAGCCAGTCGGGAGAGTGGAGTGGGAATAGTGGATATGGGGGGCCAGTAGCATAGGGGAACCCCACCTACCAATCAAAGTAAGAGATTCAGGGGTATAGATGACAGGTAGAGACAGGGCTAGCTAGGACAGGGTCAAACAGGACAAGGCTAGCAAGGACAACAGTACAAAGGCCAATAGTATTGAAGCCATCAGGGACAAAGACAGTTGGGTAGAGGACAATAGGTCCGAAGGACTGATAGAGATCCCTTCCCGGGGAATTTTTATACATGTGGTGAGAGGGTCCACCCCTCGAGGAGTTGCGCGAGGGGTAGCCTAGGGTAAGGGAGGCCATAGACGACAGTAGGTGCCGCAGGGACAACGCCTACCTTTTCAGTCTTAGGGAGTCGCTGCACCAGCCGCTCCAGTGCCCATCGCCCCACCCCCAGGGGTAATATCCATTGCAGTGGTTGGGTTTACCATGTAGCGGAAACATATGGACTTGTACCTCCTTAGGCGGTTGAGGGTATGTTTCCCATTTTTAGTCACGTTGGTCGTATATTATTTGACACGTGTGCATCGCACTCTTTTGTTAGAACGGGGTTTACATGGGAGTCGGGTATGATAAATTATGCCTCAGATGCAGCATTGCACATAGACTCACCAACGGGTAGAGGTGCACTAGTACGGTTAGTGGGGGGGTCGGTATGGAGATAGGTTGGCTTACTTTTGTCGCAGACTTACTAGTCCTTTATATGCATGAGTATGACACCATTCTGGGAATGGACTGGCTAGCCACATAAAGGGTATGTGTAGATTTCTTTGGGAGGTCCATCATTTCCACCATTCTGTGGTAGGAGATGTACCTAGTTGCGATGCCTCACCATAGGGATGGTTCGAGCACGCACCTATATTACAATGAGGAGGATACCTATACAGAGGTTTTGGTGACTACAGATTCCATTCCAGTGGTTAGGGATTTTTTCAGATGTTTTTGGGAAAGTTCCAGGGTTACCACCAAGTTGGGAGATCGATTTTGTGATAGATCTAATTCTAGGCACCAGACCTATTGCCCTCACTCCAAATAGGATGGAAACAATGGAGATGAGGGAGATGCCAGAGAACATTGAGTAGTTATTAGGGAAGGGGTTTAATAGGAGGAGTACTTCACCCTGGGGTGCTCCAGTGTTTTTCATTAAGAAGAGGAATGGATCCTTACGGCTTTGTGTCGGCTACAGAGAGTTGAACAAAGTCACGATTTGAAATAAATACCCATTACCGTGTATAGATGATTTATTTGATCAGTTGAGGGGTGATGCATATTTTTTAAAGATTCACTTGAGGTCGGGATACCATCAGTTGAGATTCCGGGAGTAGGACATCTCAAAGACATCTTTTCTTACTCGTTATGGGTCGTACGTGTTTTTAGTTATGCCATTTGGGATAACCAATGCACCAACGGTGGTTATGGATTTTATAAATCGAGTTTTCAGGGACTTTTTAGACCGATTCGTTATAGTATTCATAGATGATATTCTGATATATTCTCGAACTATGGAGGATCACGGAGAGCATCTACGGGTGGTCTTATAGACACTTCGGGATCACCAGTTGCATGCGAAGTTCGAGAAATATAAATTTTGGCTGAGGGAAGTACATTTCTTGGGTGACATTATGTCCGAGCAATGGATATATATGGACCTAGGGAAAGTTTCCACCATGATGGAGTGGGGACATCCCACTACACCCACCGAGGTGTACAGCTTCTTGGGATTAGTAGGGTACTACCATCCATTCATTCAGTGGTTCTCGAAGATATTCGTGCCCTTAACGAATTTGACGAGGAAGGGAGTACAATTTGTTTGGGATGATACATTCCAGTAGGCATTTGAGGAGCTGAAGATAAGATTGACTACAACACTTATTCTAGCATTACCTCGGGCGGGAGTTCATTACAGGGTTTACACTGATGCGTCCCTGAGAGGACTTGGTGGGGTTCTGATGCAGGAGGAAAGGCCGATAACTTATGCTTCCCAAAAGCTTAAGCCTCACAAAGTACATTATCCCACCCATAACTTGGAGCTGGCCGCCTTGGTTTTTTCCTTACGATTATGGAGACACTACCTTCTAGGGGAAAAGTTTCATCTTTTCATAAATCATAAGAGCTTCCACTATTTATTCACATAGAGAGAGCTAAACATGTGACAGGGGAGGTGGCTCGAGTTTGTGAAGGACTATCAATTCAACATTCAGTACCACTCGGGAAAGCTAATATCGTAGTGAATGCGCTGAGATGTAAGCCGTTTATGGAGTTAGCAGAGACGTGGAAGGAGAAGTGGAAGTCACATTGTAGAGATGATGAGTTGACCCAAGCATTTATGTCAATTCTCACCATCACCCCCAAGATCATTATTTGGGTGGTGAGGGCACAGTCGGAGGATATGCATGGTCAGGAACGGGTGAGACAATTTCTAGACAAGGCGTGGAGCACTTTTCTATCGGGTTTGATAGCGGTTTAAGGTTCCAGGCGAGACTGGCTGCTCAGGATGATGAGGAGTTTAGGCGAGCCATCATATCAGAAGCTCACGATTCACTATATAGGGTGCATCCCGGTGGGGATAAGATGTACCATGATATGCGTCGACCATATTAGTGGGCCAATATGAAGGGGGATATAGCTGAGTTTGTGTCTAGATGTAATACTTATAAGCTGGTGAAAAAGAATCATCAATGTCCCACGGGTACTCTGCAGCCTTTGGAAATACTAGCGTGGAAATGGGAAACTATATGTGTGGACTTTATTACTGGGAAACCTACTTCACAGAGGGGACATGATTCGATATGGGTGATTGTAGACAGGTTGACAAAGATGGGTCATTTCTTACTAGTCATGACAAACTATAGCTTAGAGCAGTACGCAAGAATCTTCCTTGCAGAGTTTGTTAAACTTCATGGGGTAAATATCAATATAGTTTCACATAGTAACAGGACATTTGTGTTCCACTTTTGGAAGAGATTCCAGCAATCTTTGGGAGCATAATTGAGATTGAGCACTTCTTATCATCCTCAGATTGATAGGACGATCGAGAGGGTGAACCTGATGCCGGAGTACATGCTATGTATGTGTATTTTGGATTTTAAGGGAAGTTTGGAGCAGTACTTACCCTTAGTGGATTTCTCCTACAATAGCAGCTATTAGCTCTCAATAGGAATGGCACCATTTAAGGCGTTCTATGGGAGACCTTGTCGTTCACCCACATACTCGTAGGAAATGGGGGAGAACAAATTACTTAGGCCAGATTTCATTCAGGATACCTCGGAGAAGGTAAAAATTATTCAGGCCAGGATACGCATTGCCCAAGATAGGTAGAAGAGCTACGTCGATGCAGGCCGGAGACATTTAAACTTAGATATTGGAGACTAGGTGTTGATTAAAGTGTCACCCATGAAAGCGATGATGAGATTCGGGAAGAAAGAGAAATTGGCACCTCGATACGTGGGACCATTCCCTATTTTGGAGAGGATTGGGCCCATAGCGTACCGGTTGGGATTACCGAAACAATTACCGCAGATGCATGATATTTTTCACATATCCTCATTGTGTAGATTCCTTAGAGATAGCGTACCATCATATCGATGTCGATGAGATTTGTAACACCCCGTAATTTTGAGGATTTAGTATTTAATTATTTTTGGGATATACGAAAATATTTAAATTGGAGAAACTTAAATTTAGGATTTGGAGAATATATTTGAGTGGGAAGAATTATATATATTTGGCGACTTTAAGTTTAATTTTTCAAAATTTTGTGTGTCACATTTTGAGGCCAAAATTAAAGAATGATATAAAGTATTTCTGATGATAGTTCTGAGTGCGCATTTGAGTCCGAATGGGTTGAGATAGTTCGAAAAGAGTACCCGGGGGTAGTAATCGGGTCTCGGGGCATTTTTGGGCATAGTCGGGCCCACACGGAGGGATTTAGGCCATTTTAATTAGGCCCATGTGACCAAAAACGGGATTAGAGGTTTTAAACCTAATTGACGCAGTGTTCAATGGCAGTTAACACAAATTCTAAACCTAGAGTTTGAGAGAGAAATAGAGTAAAGAAATCAAGAGAAAATTGGGGATCTTTTGGAGTCAAAATTAAGGGACTAATTGAGTGTTCGTCAACAAACCATTAACTATACCAACGGATCAGACTCTACGAACAATTCCAGGCAAGTGGTTAACTGTTGTGATTTATAAAATTGGTGATAACCAATTCATATTATAGTACGTGTATATGAAAATTCGTTTTGGGTGTGTAACCATAATTATAATTGGGTTTCTCTGAATTAGAGTAATGGATAGGTTTAATTAATAAATGAATGTTAAGTTATGAATTGGGACTATTGAGATTGAATTGTAGGGTGGGTTATAGTATGTATTAGTGATTAATTTGACTGAGAATGATGAGGTCGAATTCGGTAAAAATGAGACCCAGGTAAAAAGCCCAAATCGGTTATACTTAGACTTATATATAAATTTGATAATAAATTAAGGTCTCTAGGATGTTTAGACCCTTTTTTCTTATGTGGAGGTATGGTTAGTTGTGCTTGGATTAGATTAGGGGAGATAATAAAACCTTCTAGAAAGTCATTAACGGCGAAACACAAGGTCGGAGAAGGAATAGACCTGTCCGATCGATCGATTGATGGTTGGGATCGATCGATCGATGGTCCCAGATTTTTGGCAGGTTCGCCAGTTGTATATATAAAGGGAAATTAATTTAAGATTTATTCCCCTACTTTTTATTTAGTGATAAATGCATATGTAGCACAAGCTCCTTATCACTTATAAGGTGATATAATTAGGTTTAGGAGGGTGATAATTGTATGTCACGAGATGAATAAATTTCGGGAAATAATACGTAGGTATTGATTTTTGGACCGAGGGAAAACGTTCGGGTATTGTAGTTGAGTGGAACTACATTATTAAAGGGATTGAGGTGTAATTAATTAATTATGGGGCAAAAAAAAAAGAATCGGGTATTCACCGGGCGGAAAAAGTGTGTTCGTGTGAGGACACAATCGTCGTGTGTTTCGCTGCCACGATACAAAGAAAACCTAAGCTACTACTACACTTGACAAGCAAGCACAGCGGTAAGTCGGGTATCGTAAATCCACAGGGAGTGATTGAATTTTAGATGTTAATTATTATAAAACTTCAAGAATAAAAATGTAAAAGATGATAGGGTGGGAATGGTGACAAAAGAAAAGAGAAGTTAACGCTAAATTAAAGGAAAGAGAGAATCGGGATCGCATCCTACCACACGGATCGAAACAACTACTAATTAGAGTTAAGGCTCGAAAGCAATTTAATCCAGCATTTTCAATTAAGCATAAACATCACACAATAAGGAATTTAAGCCAAAGTTGCGAGATTAAACATTTAATGGAAAATGGTCGCACACGGATTAAATTCGGATTGTCACTATAAACACTAAAGTTGCGTGACAAATAAAGTTAAATGCATAACAATCCAACTTTAATGTTTCAATTAAACGCGATTTTGCACGAAACCTAGTTTTCGGAGCTCGGGGCCCGAAAATGGCGAAAATGAAATCCCGACCCTATTTATCTAAGGGTGCATGGTGAGTTAAACTAAATTATGTTAATTAGACTAGGAAAGCAAGAATTAAAGCATGTAAACTAGTTAGAAAGCATGGAAACTAAATTACAAGGCAAGGAGAGATGAAGAACAAACTATATTAATGGAGAGGAACTGAATAGTTCAATCTTACAAAACCACATGGGTTGTCAATCCAAGAAGAAGAGAAAATGAACTCTCCAAACCAAACCCTAACTAAAACTATCTATTTCAGAATATGAGAGTCTCCCCTTATTACAACAAAAACTATCTTATATAGTAAGTTGGAATAAAAGAAAAGGAGAAAGAAAATAAAGAAAATATCTGCAGGAGAAAACAGGGGATTGATCGATCGACCCCTGGGGTCGATCGATCAACATTGTAAATCGTGGCAAAAAATAAGAAGGCTCGATCGATCGACCCTTAGGCTAGATCGATCGACCCTCAGGCTAGATCGATCGATCAAGCAGTGGCATCCTCCAATTTCCCCTGCATTGGCATACAATCCATCTCCGCTCAAATCGCCGTAACTATGTCGTACGAACTCGGAATCATGCACCGTTCGCGGTCATGCGAAGCTACCGAGGAGAGCTACAACTTCCTTGTAGATGTCGGGCCAGGTTTCCAATCTGTGAAATGACCGGATTGCCCTTGAACGTGCGGTTGCGTACGGAAATTGCGCGGAATGCGTCCGGATCCCATACTAAGCATCCAAATACCTACAAAAGCTCAATTAACCCCTGCAAAACATGTTAACATAGAAATCCGAGGTTGTCTGGTTAACGAGAATAAATATAGGGATTAAGATACCTGAGGGGGATAATAACGCGTAGGTTAACGGGTAAAATACGCAATATTTATGCCGTATCAGGTATTAACGATGGTACGGGCCAAGAGAGTGAGTCCGGGTATATTGATTGGGCGACACCAAGTATTAAATTAATTGAAGTGTAAATTAATTAAATTAGAGTCGGACTGTAGACTCGGGAAGGTAATAAATTAATTAAGGAGAAAATTAATTAACTAGAGTCAGACAGTAGAATCAGCAATATACAAGTTAGTGTTACGGGTTTTAGTACACGGTAAAGACGGGATTTATATTATATATATATACGGCGTGGTGATAGTATATATGTATGTGTGTACTTTATGTACTTTGTGTGTGAGATTAAATATCAGGGACTATATATTTATTTGATTTATATACTCTAGTGCTATCAAGGGAGGTTGCGCGAAGTGGGTGAATCCCCTAGCTTGAGGAGCAGGGCGAGTATATCCCCGGGTCATAGCGTTCGGTATATGGGTGAGGGGTTTATCTCACTTTCATGGAAAGAATATGACTGCCCCCACAACCTTTATATTTTGGGCCAGGTAGGTGAGCGATTCCGACTTGGGTAACTAGGTTATGTGAGCACACATTGTGAGATAGCACTTTAGAGGGAATCATCCGGCGAGGGTATACTCGGATGGATGGATATACATATGAAATATGTGTGGATGTTGTAGTAAAGATATGTATATAAGGTTATTAAATATTATATGCGGGTAATAATACAGTGTGTGAAGTATTTATTTTATATAACTTGAGTCACGGCTATATGATATTATTTAAAAGGAACTAATTAGGTTAATTGGAGTGATAACTTATAACCATGCATAATAATACTCAGTTTAGAGTAGAAAGGCCAGGGAGGATTATGCTCGGACTAGTTGTACGGGGTAGTACAACTGGGTGGGGAGAAAGTAACCGTTAGGTGTGTACAATAGTGGAGGGGTGAGTATGTCCTCAAGAGAGTGCGACACTAACTTAAATATGAAGCACATTCAGACATTTTTAATTACTGCGGTTAATTCAATTGCTAAATATTTTCAAAATATTTTGGGTTCTAACCCTTGCTATAAAATTATTTTCAAAACCTTTTAGGTGTCTAGCCACAGGGATGCCAGGATTGATATTCTATTCTAGGGATACGGAGCTGCGGCATATGTGGATGCTAGCAGGAGATTGGATTAGACCCGTCATTTATTCTTTCCTAAAGTAGGAATCATCTATTAGTTTCAGTTTTACTTAGGGCTTGTCGCCTAGACTTTTCAGTACAGTTTTCAGATTTATTTCTTCAAGTGTTGGATGTTTGTTATTGGACTATTTATTTGGGTGGCCGATGGTTTATTCGGCAAAGAGTTTAATTAATTATTCAGTTGATTTAATTCAGTCGTTGTGTATGACTCATATTATTTTTTCGCATGTTATTGTTTTGTTGAATTAAAAAGATAAAAAAAAAATTGGCACCGACTTTTTTAGTAAGTTTTTAAAAAAGTTTTCGACAGTGATGCTAAGAATGAACAAACTGGGATTCCTAATTTGGTATAGGAGTGATCACCCGGTATTTTATTAGGCGGGGTGTCAAAAGATTGAGCTCCATCCAGGTGCTACTTATGAGGACAGACCGGTAGCCATTTTAGATAGACGGGAGGGCCGACTGGAGTCCAAGATTGTTACTTTAGTTCGGGTACAGTGGGGGCACCACCGGGAGGATGAGTTGACTTGGGAGAGAGAGGATGACGTGCACACAAAGTATCTTGAACTCTTCTAGCTAGGTACATACTTTCTTGATTCCAAGGACGGAATCCTAATATTATGAGGGAAGAATGTAGTAACTCGCATTTCCTTTTAAATAATTAGTAGAAAATTATATTTTTTGAAATAAATAATTAATTTTAGGAATTTAATCAAAATAAATATTTATTCGAATATGTTAAGCGTAAACTTGTTATTTAGTATGCTTGTGTGTATTATTAATTTTTTGGGGGGCATGGATACGTCATTTGCGTATGATAAAAGAAAATTATATAATTTATGTGCGACATAAATAAAAAGTAACTATTTTGCGGTAAATAATTCGGAGCATGTTATGGGGCTCATATAAACTCATTTAAGTCATTTCAGCCTTTCAAAATGGTCTTGGGTCAATAACATATGGGTTGGCGAAGTTTTGGACGGATTAGATAATGGATTTGGGCACTTTTGGGGGTCCAACCGTTGGGCCCATAAACCAACTCGGCATTAACACTTAATGAGTGGTTTACTAGGGGTAAACCACTCCCTTATTATCACAAAATCAAACCTAAAATAGTAGCCACGGGAGAGAGAAGAGAGAAACACCCAAAAGGGAAAAATAGGAAGAACGAGAGGGAGATATAAAAACTTTCAAGGGTTTCTCCACTACAAAAAATTTCAGGCAAGAATTTCTTGCATAATTTAAGTTTATAATTTATTTCTCAATGAAGAATTTTAGTCCCTTTGATTTCTGGAAACTAGGCCTTCTTATATTTGATTTTATGATGAATAACCACGTGTAGGGGAATGATAAATTGAATTTGATGATGATATACGTATAGAGGAATGATTCACCTATAGAATTTATTTTCAAAAATTAGGAATCGATAAATCTGAAGATTGGGGTTAATTTCCTTTAAGCTTCGATATCAAATTGGGGATGAATGTATAACCAGTTTAGAGGTTGTTGATGATGAATAGTGAACATAAATTTATTTAGACTCCTTGATAAATAAAATCTGGTTCTGGGGGTTAACTAATGGATATAAACTGGAAAATACATCGGATTCGTTAAACCCTAATCATGTGCATGTTTTGGAATAATTTAGCACTTAATAATGGAGTGGTTGTGTATAAATTTTGGGCTGCTAAAACTCGATTTTCTGGGTTTATCAACAGCTCTGGATGGATTCTAAATGGAAAAACGAACTGGGGAAAGAGGAAGCGGTCGTTCAAACGAACCGACGAGTCGTTCAAATGACAAGCCCTGTCATGCGACAGGACACCAAGTCGTTCGAGCGATGTGTCCCATTCTCTCTCTCCTCGTTCCCTTTTCTACTTCAACTCTAATTTCTGAAACTTGGTTATTGCATCGTGTTCCTTAAAAATAATGGCTACAGAATTGTTAAGGAATGGATATTTTGGGTTTTGGGTTAGTTAAATTATGGAACAATGTTATTCCCATATCCCAACTAATAATAATTAACTAAAACTGGATGGTTAAGTAACTATTTATTGGATGCAATTAATATTTTTCGAAATAATAAATGAGAAATGTCGTGACTCTTTTTAATTGAATTTTAAGGTAATTATAGAGAAACTGCCTATGCATAATATAGAGATAAATAATATGTATTACTATGTATTTGTGTGGACATACCATATTCGTGGACTATCCTATCGGCTCGGCGGTTGGCGCGTACGGGTCGCGTACCACACGTTAGGACGGGTGAGCTTGATGATGTGTAGGCCATATAGGTACTACATAGAGGCTCCACCCACTAGAGGTAGGGTTGGCACTGACCTTTCCTTATCACCGCTGGGTATAGGCCATATACAGGTGTCATGTGTTAGGGACCGCCCCCAAAATATGTGTGTTTTGTGTTGTCCGCTTAGGAATAAGAGAATTCCTCTGGACTTGCTGATAGAGCTCGAATGGACACCAATAGTAGATGCCCTTATGTGCCAAATATATGAAAGGACATATATTATTAACTGATAGACTTGTATTGAATAAATTGAATTGTCTAAGAAAAGTAGATAATTTTAATATATGAAATCCAATAATGCATAATAGATGTTTATGCTCTTTTGAAAGAACTCTGAGACTAGAATAAGTGACTGTTGGGGAAAAAATTAATGTAGAAATTACATTCAAATGATTTATTATTGTTATCCCCGTTATAAATTGAGGCATTGTCATCATTTGCTCTTTGGAAATTATTGGGATGCGAATGATATTTCGATTAGATGAGGGGCGAGGTGTCATATGCGTGTGAGTGACGACGAAGGGAATAATTATTGTGTATAGACTTTATAATTATATTCATATTTTATTCAAGTTAATTCTTGCACACCTCTAGCTGTGACCCAAATATAAATGTATTCTCCCCCCACATGCTCTTAGACACGGATAGTTGGATTGTGCTATAGCAGTCCCATGATCTAGCTTGCTCTCCAGATCGAGATTCAATTGCATCTAGCATAGGTTTTTTAGAGCTTCAATCATTTATTATTTTGAACTTTTGTTAGGGCATAAGCCCGATACTCTTTAATTTTATGTCGGTTGGGATTTTATCACTCTAGTTAGATATTATTATTATGATTATGATTATCATGGTTTGGAATATTGGATTATTGTGTATGTGTTCTTTGTTTTTTCAATGCAGAAGTTTTGGAAAATGACTTATTTATATTTACTTTGTGCCAAGAATGGTATTAATTGACAAACAGGCCCTATCTTCGGCATATCGTGCCTGGCCAGCCTTTATGCAAGAAAATAGGAGTTGTTACAGCAAGTATAGTCTATCTTTAATGCATTCAGGGATCACTCGCACGTACAACGTATAGTCTTAGGTCATCCCGAACCTAAGATCTCATCAAGCCAATGGATAAATCACGATTTCAACCCATCAATTATATAGACTACCATACCCAAGGCTATATAAATGAAATATTCCTGTAATCCATCTCAAACACAGGTGCTTAGGCGTGTGACCCAGGGGTAAAAATTGACTCAGGTCTCTTGCTTACACACTGAGGTACCATAACCACCTAAGTCATATGTGCCCATTTAAATGGAATCCCCCCTAGTAAGTTCACCACGAGTACTCACACATGGTACGCATTACATAAATAACACAACAAATACTATCAACCATAACAGGAGAATTTGACTCCCGAAAAAATTTATCGACTTGAATTTCATTTACAAGTAGTTATGAAATCCATACATTACCATAAATTAAAGCATCCAATTCATACTATAAACAAAGTCATACATATCAATTTAGGCAAGTAGTCATCCAAAACCAAACCACTAAATACAAACTTCTCATTTTTAAAAATTAGAAAATTTACTAAAGCATCTGATGGTAGTGATCGACTGCGGGAACGGAGCATATCAATCGCGCGCTTTAGTTTTTTTTTAAAAAAAACTACGGGAGTTGTCTTCTTTAACTCAACAAAATCCAATTCAAACCTCCATTGGAGATCAAAAAATTTATATATGATTCACATAACATTTGAATAATGTATCCAGATACAAATATTGGACCAATGGGTGACGAGGATGGCTCCTCTTAAATCAAATTATTTGGAGAAATCGAAATTTATTTTGCTATCAAAATCTGTCAGAAAAACATAGATCTTTATCAATTTTCTATTTTTAGTGCAATTTGCTTTTGGAACTCTTGTTTCAATTATTTTGAGTTCAACTTTGGGATAGCAAGCCCCACTCTCTTTGATATTTTTGAATTGACTGGATTTAAGTCTGTCAGGGATGAATTCAACCGTTTATGCCAAAAGTTGATCTCGCCTGCCCGTGCCAAACTCCAAGCCAGGGCTGCCCTACTCCACATCTTATTATATATAGCTATGTAGTCGCTTACGTGAAAAAAGTCCAATCTCCTAACCTAATTTTTTCAGATTTTTGAAAATTTATTAACCCAAAAATAAATGTGTTTGTCCTATGTTTCTCTGCATACCACTAATAAACCAACCCTCCGAAAAAATATTAACCCCTCGCATTTTTCAGTTCTCCATAATTTTTGGTTAGTCCCATCCACCCTCTCCGCATATTTTAAAAATCTTGTAAAATTTGTCATATCCCTCCCTCTCTTTTCAAGACTACACCCACCAAAAATATAACACCGTTGCTATTAAAAAAAAAGTGTTTGGCCTTCTTACCTAAGGCACTCAGTTCAGTTTTGTGTAGTTTTTCTTTTATGGATTAAAACTCTTTATACATATATGTTCATTCTCTATGCAATTTTCCCTCATTAGCTTTCTACAATGTCATCTCCATCTCAATAACTGACTTTTGTATGCAACATTATCTCTCTATTTCTCTCTCCTCTCTCTCTCTCTCTCTCTCTCTCTCTATATATATATATATATATATATATATGTATAAGGAGCCTCTGCCTATTCCCAAGTCTGAGTTGAGGGTTCCTTCTGAAATCAGTTGTCAAGACGAAGGTTCTCCTGTTGGGTGGTATAATAACAGGGGCATAGTCAGATTTCGAATTTGAAGATTTTGCGCAGGATAATGTTATGACGACCGACACTGGTTTCTCAATTTCTTTCCCTTGAGCTCTAAACCCATGGAGCTAATTTCGAATTTATGTTCCCTGAGTTTTTAACCACGTTGGTAGTTAATAGTGGATGTTCTTCTTGATATCTTTAGCACTCGTGCAAGTTCATGTCAATGTAATGTCTCATGTGCAAATTAACTTTATTCATTGTAAAGCCAACAGTTGTTTTTGACGAACATGTTTGTGATGAACATGAGAATATTTTTTTTTAAATGTAGAGCTGTTAAGAAATCAGACTCACATTCCAGGTTAAGAAAATGACTTTTTACGAACAAATAACCCATCTATTTTTTAATGATTCTCACATATTTATTACTGCCAGTTTGTGAGTTTTATTTTCAGTTTAAAACTCATTACAGTTGTTTATGAAGAATCTGATTCTCCTACTCCGTTTAGATTTTGAAGGTTTCGCGTAGGCCAATGTTGCTTGCGGCAGTCATTGATCAATCATAATCAGGAGAAAGAACCACATGATAAGGGTTAGGATCTTTAAATTGCTCATTTGTAACATTTTGGGGACAGTTTTTATTGTTTGCTAATCCTTCTAAGAACTTTGGTTCCAAACGATCAAAGTTGAAACACGCATTTTCTTAACAAACATTGGGTTAATTACATTGGGCCCCCTATACTTTGACTCTCTTTCCACTTTCCATCGTGTACTTCCATTTTTTTCAATTACAACCCTGTACTAGCACTGATAGTGCAATCGACCAAAAAATCTAACAGCTGTCTCTTTTTTGGAAGGAAAAGGTACATGTGAGTTGTACGAGTGTGTTAAGTGAGGGTAACTTTGTCTTTTCAAGGGTAAATCAAAAGTTTAATTATGTAAAGAAATAAAAGAAAGAAGGAAAACCCTAACTATCAAGAACATTTCCCAAATCCATCGATTCCCGTCGGAGATTCTTTAAGTGGTTTGGGAATTGAGGAAAGGCATGTTCGATGTGATTGAAGGACTTGAAACTCTAATATATGGTAAGTTTTAATGCTTTTAATGTGTTTATTAACTATTATTCATTGATTAAAAGTTGTGATTGTATTTCTTGTTGTTCCTTTTCTTAATTTTTCGATGTTTTCAACCTCTAAACAACAAATGTGTAGCACAATACCATTCGAAGATAATTTTTTAGTTGTTAAAGTTCACTAAAGTTGGGTTTTTTTCATTTATTGATGATGAATGTCATTATTCATCCTTGTTCTTTAGTTAAAACGACAACATGTTTTCTTTATTGTTGTTCATTCCTTTTTCAGAGACTTGCCGCCCATTCAAGATACAACCATTTATTTTATTATTATTTTTTTGTCCATTTATGTCCCGCATTAAATTCATTTATTTTTTGTTTATAAAGAGAAATCATTTGAGTACTTCACAATAAAGCTTTATCATGGAGGAAAGTTTAAATTGGTTGGTGATGAGGTATATGAAGGGGGAAGTTTCATATGAGATTACTGCCATGCGGATGAGATGTCGTCCATTGAGACAATGCTAATATTGAAGGAGTTAGGGTATACATCCAATTGCACGGTTCATTAATCGGTAAGTGGTGACATTCAGTTGAAAATACTGAAGCCTATAGTCAGTGATTTTGATGCAATGAACTTGAATAAGTATGCTAATAATTCATATGTTGTAGTACTTTATGTTGAACATTTGGATGTTGGATGAGTGCCTGCTGATTGTGAAGTGGAGGTGGAGGTTGAAGATGAATATGAAGTGGATGAAGACTTTGAAACAGATGATATATTTTTTAGTTTAAGTTTTGATGATCTTGGCAAGTACACAGCTAAAAGGATTATGTCTGAAAGTGAAAGTGAAAGTGATGCATATAATGTCCAAAGAAAAGGAGAAAATAGAGATAAAGGTAAGGGTACTGATGATCTTCGCAAGTGCACAGATGAAAGGATGATCTATATGAGTGAAAGTGATGCAAATAATGTCCAAAAAAAAAGGAGAAATATAGATAAAGGTAAGGGTGTTGACCAAGGTAATGGTGCAAATGAAGACCAAGGAGTTGATAAGACTGTAAATGATAGGGTGCCATTAGACACTGACACTGACTATGCCACTTTAGATGAACTTGAAAGCATCTCATCATCGGGAGAGGAGGACCATGATGGCAGGTCTAATGCCAATAAAGGGTAAGTCTGTAATGAGTTAGGGGGACCTTAATTGCCCCATACTTAAATTGGGGATGGTATTCACTAATGTAAAAGTTTTTAGAGATGAAAGAAGGGAATATGCCATAAAATGGTAAACAACTCAAATCTGTCAATAATGATAAGGAAAAAGTTAGGTTGAAAGGTAAAGAAGGATGGCCATGGGTCATTTATGCATCCCAAATGCAATGTGAAAAAACTATGCAGATTAAGGATTTTGTGGATAGACATTGTTGCAACAGGCCATTTGAGGTGAAACATGCAAACTCCAAATGGCTGGCCGAAAGGTATGTTGAGCAGCTCAGCGTAAATCCTACTTGGCCAACTAATTCTTTCAAATAAGTTGTTCAAAGGGACTACAATGTGATAGTTAGCACTTCACAAATTTATAGGGAAAGGAAGAAGGCTTTTGCAATGATAGATGGGACAAAAAATGAGCAGTTTCATATGCTTTGGGAATACATTACTGAGTGCAAGAGAACCAATCCAGGAACAACAATTAGATTAAATTTATCTTCAAATGAGGAAGGTAAATCTGTTTTCCAGAGAATGTATATCTGTTGGGGGGGCATTGAAGAAGGGATTTTTAGAGAATTATAGGCCTCTAATTTCCTTAGTTGGTTGTCATTTAAGAGGATAGATTAGTGGCATTTTGCTGTCTGCGGTGGGAGTAGATGGTAATAACCAGATATACACCTAGATTATGCTATTGTGGAGAACGAAAGGAAGAAAACATGGATGAAAAACATGGGAGGTCCCTTATGTGTGTGTGTTTTGATTGGGCATAAATATTGTATATTTATCCCCCTAATTTCAGTACTTTTGTGAACCCGAATGATGTAACATATATGGATTTGATTCACTTTTATGCTTCTAACCTTCTTGGCGAGTATTGCGTGTTTCGTGCTTCTCCTATTGGTTTTACAGGTTAATTATGCAAGCAGTGCAAAGGAGGAAGCAAGACAGTGCAAGAAAAGCTAGGAAGGCAAGTTCAAGGGCATTTTCGTAATTTTACAGCCCGATTCTGGAGGTGGGGCCTTCTGGAAAGTTGAAGATCTCGGAACAACGAGCACACTGGAAAAAACGGCACCCAAATCCGAGCTACGGTTGAAAAGTTATGCTCAGTTGAAGTTGAAGAAAAATCCAAGAAAAGAAGAGAAAAACCAGAAAAAAATCTAAGTGTTGAGAGCAAGACCAGGCTGGTACATGCGAACCGGTTCGTTGTACCTGCGAACCGGTTCGCTGTACCTGGCACGTGAATTTTGTCTTTCATTTGGATTGGTCTCCAAGTCTCCTAATAGGTTTAAAACACTCCAAACTTGTGGGGAACGGAGGCACTAAACTAGGGGGCAGCCTTTAGGGTTATTTTTAGAGAGTTTTTGATAGAAAGAAAGGAGAGGAACATCTAGGAACATCAAGGGCATAAATTACTTCAAGAATTCATTGTTTCGGGTTTGTTTTTGCAAGTTTTAATTCAAGATTCTTGTTTCTTATTATTGTTCTTGCATGCTTTCTTGTCCCATTAGATTCAACTTGTTTTCGCATTCATAATACGTATTTACATGTTTAGATTTAGTTTTATCATGAATTCTTACACATGCAACATCATTCTTTCATGCATTAGTCAATTTAACATGTCCGGCTAGGTTTTTCAAGGTTGGGATGCATGAACCCAACCTGATGTGTTAGTGCATGCGTATAACGTCGATCCGCTGAATTTAATGATTGATTTAAATCGTATCGCGTAATTTCATAAGAATTGTAGATCTTTATATCTCGTTTGCCTATGGGTACTCGTGATGATTTAGAGTACAATTTGAGTGTAATTACCGCGATACCGATTTACTCATCCTCAGATTAGTTATGACGCGGGCTTGAACCTCGTATACATAATGCTTGGGAGTACTAAATTCCGGGTTTGAATTAATCGGATAAATTTATGATCAACGTTGTCGCTGCATTACACTAGGGTTGGGGGATTGTATTCCCTTCCTATTTTCTCATCATTTAGTTAAAAGTTTCAATTTAATTCTTCATTCTTCATTTAGATAATTTAGTTAGTTGCATATTTTATCATAGTTTCATAATTGCATTTAGTTTAATCAATCCCAAAAAAACCAAAATCAAATCTTTTCCTTTCTTTTTAGAGTCATCGTTAGGATTCCTCCGTCTTATCCCGTCGTGACAACTCCGTTGTCCTTTTTCCCTGAGGATCGATACCCGACTTGTCGGTTTATTACTTGAACGATAGGCTTGCACTTGAGCCTAGAGAGCACACACTTTAGATACACATTCTGAGTCGTGTCAAGTATTTGGCGCCGTTGCCGGGGAATTAGGTAGACTTAGGATTAGATCGAGTTAATCCAAAACTTTGACCAAAAATCCAAAAAAATTTAAAAAAAATTTTAAAAATTTAAAAAAAAAAAAAAAAAAAAAAAAATCCAAAAAGATTCACCATCATCTCTCCTGAGCTTAATGCAAAATCCTGAAACCACTTCCACACCTCATAATACTCCCACCCATATTCACGAAAACCCTATCGTGGAGTATAACCCAGACAGTCCCCACACTCCAAACGCCCCACAATTCTGTATCCCACCTCCCACACCGTCACACTCCATCTCTAGCAACACTCCTTTCTCCTTCGTAGGACACACTTCGTGCACACCCAGTGAGAACGCCGAATCGTCGAGTGAAAGAGAGATGTCGCAATACAGTAATGCAACTGCCGGTGAGGACGAGCCCCCGTACCGCCCGTTGAGAGAATTCTTATATCCCGAGCGCACTGTCACTCCGGGATGCATTATACTCCCGTATAATGCCGGGCAATTCCGTTTCAAAAATGGGATGATCCGGACACTACCACATTATCACGGTATGGATTCTGAAAATCCATACCTCCACATAAGGGAGTTTGACGACGTGTGTGATACTCTCAACGATCAAACCTGCACACAAGAGGTAATCCGCCTCAAACTTTTCCCATTCTCGCTTAAAGATAAAGATAAAGCTTGGCTATGGTCTTTACCTCCAAGCTCGATTCCATCCTGGAATGAGCTACAGTCTAAATTTCTCAAGAAATTCTTCCCAACACATCGAACAATCTTTATAAAGGCTCAAATTCAAGCATTCAGGCAACAAGAAAATGAGCCTTTCCATCGATGTTATGAACGTTTCAACGAGTTAGTGGCTTCATGCCCCCATCATGGATTTGATCCATCGCAAATCATCTCCTTTATCTATAATGGGTTAAATCTTAATTCTAAACAGCTTGTTGAAACCATGGGAAGTGGTCCATTTATCGATCTAGATGCCCATGACGCTGATCTTCACATGAGGTATGTTGCCGAGACTACCCAATCCTGGGATACCTCTGATCCGAACGCTCAAAACCGAAATCGACAATCTACCACCGCTCCGTCGACATCCGGTCTATTCCACGTAGATAAGAATTCTATGTCGGACTGTCGATTGGACACCATTGAGAGAGGACTGCGAGACTTATGTGAGGTAGTTGGATCCATCAAGAATCCCGTCGAAAAGGTGTGTGCAATTTGTGAGGCGGGACATTCAACTGAGGAGTGTCCGATGATACCCGCCTACAAAGTAATGTTGCAAGAGCAAGTTAGTGGGATAGGAGGCTTTAAGGGTAATTTCAGTGCCCCGCACGGGAATTCATACAACCCTTCGTGGAAAAACCATCCCGGTTTTAGCTACGGGCAACAACATGCCGCAATGAACCCTCTTTCACATGTTGCCCCTCATCCTCCACAACAATTTCAACAAGCTCCGCACATGCAGGGACATATGCAAGTGCCACCACCTCATGGAAATTATATCCCGCCACAGCGGAGAACTTTCGAGGATACCGTGAATCAATTCATTGCAAACCAGACCGCAACCAATGCCAAATATGATCGTCTGATTGGCGACATAAATGCGAATCTGTCTAAAATACAATCCTCGTTAAGTGTTCAAGAGAAGGGCAAATTCCCTGCCTAAGGCCAAAGACCTCTCCAAGGTCAAACTAGTGTTAGCTCGACGCTCCATGACCATCCTGAGCAATGTAGAGCAATTACCACTCTACGCAGTGGGAGGGTAGTTGACTTGTCACCTTCCCCACGAGACATACTTAAAGACAAGGAGATTTCGCCCGGCACGAAAGAGGCCGAAGATGTCCCCTTGAATGAAGGTGATGAAAATGACACTAGTGAGCCTGAGGTAGTAGCGAAACCACCCACCGCGGCACCATTTCCTCAAAGGTTGATACCTTCACAGAAAGGATGCCCACGTGATGAAGTGCTAGAAATACTTAAGCAAGTGAAGCTAAACTTGCCCTTCCTTGATGCCATCAAGCAAATTCCAGCCTACGGCAAAGTTATCAAAGATTTGTTGACGGTAAAAAGGAAGATGAAGGTTAAAAAGAATGTCTTTCTAGCTCAGAACGTGAGTTCCATTCTACTAAATGATCTCCCGCCTAAATTCAAAGATCCCGGTGCACCCACCATATCATGCATCATTGGAGATAATAAAATTGAGAAAGCCTTACTTGACTTGGGAGCAAGTGTAAACATACTTCCTTACTCCATTTATAGGCAACTTGACTTGGGCGACCTCAAGCCCACAAAGGTCACTCTCCAACTAGCGGATCGAACCGTGAAGATTCCACCAGGCATAATTGAGGACGTGATCGTCCAAGTTGACACCTTCTACTTTCCGGTAGATTTTGTCATTTGGGACACGGAGCCCTCCTTTACCACAAGCAACCATGTCCCTATCATCCTGGGGCGCCCGTTCTTAGCTACGGCTAACGCAATCATCAACACTAGGAATGGGCGAATGCAACTCACTTTTGGGAACATGACTTTAGAGACCAACATCTTCCATATCACCCAACAGACAGGGGAAGAAGATGATCTTCACGCGGTGAGTTCTATAAATGAGATCATAGAGGAATACAATGAGGAAAATGATTGTGGAGATGCTTCGGGGTCCTGCTTAGTGTCGAGCCATGAGAATGAGAGGTCCCACAAGAGAGAGCCGTTAGGGGTGTGCCCTATTTCATCAGGTAATAGTGGTAGATGTGACGATGAGAGCAAAGAGGGGGAGAGGTGTGTTGTGACCGCAATTGAAAGAGAGAGAGAGAGAGGGTAGAATAGAGAAAACTAGTGGAGTTGGAGATCGAGCAAGTAAGAGAGGATGTAGGCACTACGAGAGAGGGAGAACTAGGCGACATGAGCATGGAAGATTTTGAAAGAGAATTCGGGAAGGTGGATGAAAGTATTACTATTGAAGGCCAATCCCTATTGGATTCATTTATACACCTAGAAGAAAGTGAATGGGAAGATAAAATCAATGAATTTCTTCTTTGTGACCATCCACTCATACCACTAGAGGTCCCGAAGGCGAGTGAGGAGAAAAGTTGTGGTTCATCCGACTTAGAGCCCGACCCATGCATCTTAAAAATTGAAAGAAACCTAGGTGTCCCCTCCGAGTCAGTGTCAGCATCACGAGGATCCCTTTCCAATTAGTCACGACGAATCTCCCGGTCTATCCTTTATCTATGGGCGAGGTCCCAACTTGTTTCGATTATTGGAATATGATCCTAGGACGGGAGTGACAAGGAGAGCATCAACCCCTATAAGTGGGGTCGGGTGAGTTTATGGAGAGATGAGAGGTCGTCGCACCCCCGACGCGTATGGGGTGATTGTTGTCGTATTTTTGAGTATGCATGAGTGTCATATAGTGTCTTGTTGCATTTTTCATATTTGTTTGTTTTATTTTTCCGCACTTTTCATTCGCCTTGAGTTAGATTTTCGTCCTTTTTGCTTGAGGACAATGCAAAAGTCTAAGTTAGGGGGGGTCACAAGTGCGCATTGCTAAAACTTCACAAATTTTCAAAAATGCCCAAAATTTCCAAAAAAACCATATAAAATTTGAAAAATCAAAAAATATTTTTGTTCAAAATAAATAAAAATTGGAATTCAAAATTTTCAAAAATATCATTAAAAGTCGAATTGGAGTCTCAAATTGTACACATCCAACATACACAAAGCCGAAATTGACCAAAGATGGAAATTGAGCGAAAATTGACGACTTAACGAATAAATGTGGAGATTAACAAACCCGGTGAGATTCGAGCCTATCACGTTTTGCGAGATTTTAAATCAATCCGAGTTAATTGTTAACTTAAAGTTCTTTTTAGCGCTTAATAAGTTGTCAAGGATCTCAATCCTTTCATTTTGATCGGTTTTGAAAAATGTGTGCAATGTTGCCTTGAAAAACGTGCCAAATTAGTCTCTAAACTTAAATTCACCTCGAAACGCATACGGTATGCAATTGGTATTTTGGACAATGAAGTAGGCCCTCGTTTGTCACCCCAAAAATATTGGCCAGAAAAAGTAGCGAAAAATTACCCTTTGCAACCCAAATTGAGCCAAATAATTTTCCCCTTCGTTTGACAACCCGAAAAACCCAAAATAGCCCGGAATTGCGAAAAATGAAAAAAATTCAGAATTTAAGTCCGAAAAGTGCAACAAAAAGGGGAAAGAAAAAAAAAATAGAAGAATGCTCAACAAAAATAGCAAGAAAAAAAAATAATAGAAATGAAAAAAAAATAGAAAAAGAAGAAAAAAATGAGCAATAGCCCGGAAAATGCACAGACGGACATCACGAATGACTTTTCCAATTCCAACCCTCCATACCTCCTTTATTTTACCCAAGGCAACCTTTAACCCGAAAAAGTCCTAACCGAGTCCAAATTGCGTAAATTGAGTACCGCGTGGAGAGTTAATACACCAAAAGATAATATAAGAGGTTAAATGCGCGAAATAGAGGCGATGTTCCCGTTTTTAAAATCATAATCCGTTGATGAGATCCTTTCACCATGAAATTTCCGTCTTTCTGATTGCATGCGTGTATTTGCTTCCATTACATTTACTCCTTACATCACGCATGCCGAGAGAATAGCCATAATCCGAGAGATTCGGTTGTGAGTGCATTCCGTGAGAAATTGAAATCAAAACGAATTTTCGGATAAGTAACGTAATGATCAATCGATGGAATTTGGCGGTTATATTTCCGGCTTCGCACACACACACTACGGTTTGAGACTCGTAAATATGACTTGATGATGACTATTTTCTGGAAAAGTTTGAATTGCACAATTTTTGCATATTTTGAATTTTCTTTGAGTCGAATTTTGTGGGTATATTCACTGCAAACCCTCACGAGACACAACTCGTCCTACTAGGGTAACCTAGAGGTTTAAAGGCTTGTTGCATACGCTAAATGCAATCGCTTGCCCGCGAAAGTGGTAGTCTATCCCAATAAAGTCCTTGAAATGTCCTTAACTCTTACTTTCATTCTTTTACATTGCTCGGGACGCGCAAAGTTCTAAGTTAGGGGGGTTTGATTGGGCATAAATATTGTATATTTATCCCCCTAATTTCAGTACTTTTGTGAACCCGAATGATGTAACATATATGGATTTGATTCACTTTTATGCTTCTAACCTTCTTGGCGAGTATTGCGTGTTTCGTGCTTCTCCTATTGGTTTTACAGGTTAATTATGCAAGCAGTGCAAAGGAGGAAGCAAGACAGTGCAAGAAAAGCTAGGAAGGCAAGTTCAAGGGAATTTTCATAATTTTACAGCCCGATTCTGGAGGTGGGGCCATCTGTAAAGTTGAAGATCTCGGAACAACGAGCACACTGGAAAAAACTGCACCCAAATCCGAGCTACGGTTGAAAAGTTATGCTCAGTTGAAGTTGAAGAAAAATCCAAGAAAAGAAGAGAAAAACCAGAAAAAAATCTAAGTGTTGAGAGCAAGACCAGGCTGGTACATGCGAACCGGTTCGCTGTACCTGCGAACCGGTTCGCTGTACCTGGCACGTGAATTTTGTCTTTCATTTGGATTGGTCTCCAAGTCTCCTAATAGGTTTAAAACACTCCAAACTTGTGGGGAACGGAGGCACTAAACTAGGGGCAGCCTTTAGGGTTATTTTTAGAGAGTTTTTGATAGAAAGAAAGGAGAGGAACATCTAGGAACATCAAGGGCATAAATTACTTCAAGAATTCATTGTTTCGGGTTTGTTTTTGCAAGTTTTAATTCAAGATTCTTGTTTCTTATTATTGTTCTTGCATGCTTTCTTGTCCCATTAGAATCAACTTGTTTTCGCATTCATAATACGTATTTACATGTTTAGATTTAGTTTTATCATGAATTCTTACACATGCAACATCATTCTTTCATGCATTAGTCAATTTAACATGTCCGGCTAGGTTTTTCAAGGTTGGGATGCATGAACCCAACCTGATGTGTTAGTGCATGCGTATAACGTCGATCCGCTGAATTTAATGATTGATTTAAATCGTATCGCGTAATTTCATAAGAATTGTAGATCTTTATATCTCGTTTGCCTATGGGTACTCGTGATGATTTAGAGTACAATTTGAGTGTAATTACCGCGATACCGATTTACTCATCCTCAGATTAGTTATGACGCGGGCTTGAACCTCGTATACATAATGCTTGGGAGTACTAAATTCCGGGTTTGAATTAATCGGATAAATTTATGATCAACGTTGTCGCTGCATTACACTAGGGTTGGGGGATTGTATTCCCTTCCTATTTTCTCATCATTTAGTTAAAAGTTTCAATTTAATTCTTCATTCTTCATTTAGATAATTTAGTTAGTTGCATATTTTATCATAGTTTCATAATTGCATTTAGTTTAATCAATCCCAAAAAAACCAAAATCAAATCTTTTCCTTTCTTTTTAGAGTCATCGTTAGGATTCCTCCGTCTTATCCCGTCGTGACAACTCCGTTGTCCTTTTTCCCTGAGGATCGATACCCGACTTGTCGGTTTATTACTTGAACGATAGGCTTGCACTTGAGCCTAGAGAGCACACACTTTAGATACACATTCTGAGTCGTGTCAAGTATTTGGCGCCGTTGCCGGGGAATTAGGTAGACTTAGGATTAGATCGAGTTAATCCAAAACTTTGACCAAAAATCCAAAAAAATTTAAAAAAAAATTTAAAAAATTTAAAAAAAAAAAAAAAAAAAAAAAAAAAAAAAAAATCCAAAAAGATTCACCATCATCTCTCCTGAGCTTAATGCAAAATCCTGAAACCACTTCCACACCTCATAATACTCCCACCCATATTCACGAAAACCCTATCGTGGAGTATAACCCAGACAGTCCCCACACTCCAAACGCCCCACAATTCTGGATCCCACCTCCCACACCGTCACACTCCATCTCTAGCAACACTCCTTTCTCCTTCGTAGGACACACTTCGTGCACACCCAGTGAGAACGCCGAATCGTCGAGTGAAAGAGAGATGTCGCAATACAGTAATGCAACTGCCGGTGAGGACGAGCCCCCGTACCGCCCGTTGAGAGAATTCTTATATCCCGAGCGCACTGTCACTCCGGGATGCATTATACTCCCGTATAATGCCGGGCAATTCCGTTTCAAAAATGGGATGATCCAGACACTACCACATTATCACGGTATGGATTCTGAAAAGCCATACCTCCACATAAGGGAGTTTGAGGACGTGTGTGATACTCTCAACGATCAAACCTGCACACAAGAGGACGTTGCTCCAACGAAGTACAAATTTCGTTCGCGCGACATAGGGATGTCATTTGAACGACTTCTCG
This sequence comes from Sambucus nigra, assembly GCA_949130495.1. NCBI lineage: Eukaryota > Viridiplantae > Streptophyta > Magnoliopsida > Dipsacales > Adoxaceae > Sambucus > Sambucus nigra. The sequence goes on along the minus strand of OX422207.1, from coordinate 625,648,425 downwards.
CGACTTGCCAAATTTTCACATTTTATTAGAAATATTATATATTTTTGCCCAATGAAAAAATTTCCAGAAAAAAAACAGTGGAAGGCCCTCACAGCAGTAAAATAGTGTTAATATAGTAGACTTTTAACATAAAATGCAAAAACTCATAAAAACTAACAATGTGAGTTACATGCAAACATAGTACTGATGCACTCAAACATGGATATGAAATGAATGGGCGTGAAACTACAACAAATGAGTAACAACTCTAACACATCGAAACGATAAAGAAGATCTAATTGATAGCGATAAATCATCAAACTTTATCATATCCTTATGACAATTAAAGTGTGAGATTAATGAACTAAACAAACTACATGCACACAAATCCAGAATTTTGATGATTCTACAAACAATAGCGTCAAATTGCAATGTTTCAACATTAGGATTAGTTGTGCAAACCCGTTTAAATTTTTAATCCATCCAAACTCCCTCAATAATATCATATTTTCTTTGGAATGAACTAAACTAATTTGGCCCCTTCCGTAGCATATTGCATTTTCTTTTGAACTTTTTTAAACAGTGGCTTTCACAATGAGTTAATTTTGAACTCTCGTAGTCTTTTTCCGTGAATCACTTATCATTTTTTTAATTCAAATCATAACGGTAAACGGTTCTTACATGCACACTTCTCCTTGAGTTAACTTACGCATAGATGACAAGATTGAGATAAGAACGCCTCACCAAATTCTAATATGCAAGAGAAGTCAAACATCCATATAAACTCCTGCATGTGTGCAACGTTGGCATATATACAAAGTTGAATCAAAATGCATATCAACTTCGAACCAACCCCATATAAACAAGGGTTAAGATCATTCTAAGCATCGATAATAATGACCAAATGTCCTAGCCACGTGGATAATGAAATGATGGGGGGTCCAAGCACACTAATATGCCACATCAAACGTGTAAACTCAAAAACAAAAACCAAAAATCTTTTTGGTTTTTCAAAAGATTTCTAAAAAAACAAATCTTTTTGGATTTTTCAAAAAATTTCTCAAAAATAAAATCTTTTTGTATTTTTTCAATAGGACTCAAGCAAATGAAAAACTATAATACAAAATGATACACATGTCATAATACTAGCAATGAATATATCATGAATCAAACTCGCATATGACAAACAAGGCAACACTATCATCCTTTATATTTAGCATGGGAAGAATCTAGTGCACCCAAACAAGAATCATGAAGTTTAATTCCTAAAGCCACTAAATTCGATTTCCTAAGCCAAGTAGGTGTAAAACGACCTATGGGGGTTTGGGTAACCGTGGAAACTTTATTAATAAACTTCCTAGGAGCTTGTCTAAGGTTGTAACAATAATTCCTGAGGTGACCTTTCCTACCACAAAACGTGCAAGTGTAGCGATGGTGGGAATGATTACCTATAAATGGACATTTTATAACCTTCCTAGTGTTTCTCACACGTGTGGGGGGAATGGGAACAACTCTCTCATCAAAACCTATACCTCCCTTATCTCCCTTAATTTGGACAGTACCTAAGATCTTATCTAACTTCTCCGTCCTAGCCTCCAAATCAAAGTTGACTTTAGACGAGTCTTTCAATCTCTCCTCCAACTCATGAATCCTAGACTCAAGCAAACGTCTAGACTCCTCAAATGCTAAAATATCCTTTTTCAAGGACTCCATCAAACCACGGAGATTATCTCTCTCTTTCTCCACAAACTTTAGTTTCTCCCTAAACTTCTTCTCTCATGCCCTAATATCCCCAATCAAACTATCATTAATTTCTATGGCATGCTCATTCAACATAGCTTGAAATTTTGAGTTAGCCTTTTTCACCTTCACCGTTTCGTCATACAACTCATTAAACTCATTTTGCAATTATTTCACATATATTTCCTCCTTGTCACTCTCTTCACCATCACTAACATGGGATACACTCAAAACCTCCTCGTAAGTGTCACGCACATGAGAATCATCATCGTTCACATGACATGCCATAAACGCAACAATGTTAGGATCAATAGGGGGAACTTTATCCCTCTTTCGGACCACTATCACTTAAGTTGGAACTATAGACAATGGGTTGCTTTCCCTCTTTCTTAAGTCTAGTGGGACACTCCTTAACTTTGTGACCGTACCCCTCACACCCAAAACACTTATCCGACTCATCTCTCTTAGGCTTCTCAAACTTATCCTTATTGGTCGGATCTACTTTGTTGTTCTTTAATTTTTTAAATTTCTTGGCATCTTTCGATTGCTTTTGAAACTTAATTAATTTTTTAAATTTCTTTGCCAACAAAGTAACATCCTCAAAATCGAAATCGAAATAGGAATCCAAAACTTTGATTTCCTCCTTTCGGGTTTTCAAAGCAATACCCTTTTCTTTCTTAGGCCCTTAATTGGAGGTAATCATGTCGATTTCATAGGTTTGTAAGTCACCTACAATCTCTTCTAGTATCGTCGACTCTAACTTACCCAAGGAGTTAAAAATGGTAACTTTCGCATTAAACCTACTAGGAAACGACCTATGGATTTTCTTAATGACATGGTTGTCGGGAATTTTCTCACCTAGGTTAAACGACGAGTTGACAATATTGGACAACCTAGCATAAAACTCATCAAAAGTTTCACTCTCTAACATCCTAATGGTCTCAAACTGTGTAGTGAGATTTTGAAGCTTCGATGCCCTAACCGTGCTAGTGCCCTTGTGAATGAGTGCCAAAATATCCCAAGCCTCTTTTGATGTTTCAAAATTCATAATTCAATTATATTCTTCCGGTGTGGCATGTGAATAAATAATGTGCAGACCGTTAGAATTATATTGTGAAAGTCTATGTTCAGTTTCGGACCATGACTCGACAGGCTTTAAACTAGTGACCTCACCAACAATAGTGACAGGAGGTGTCCAAACTTTCTCAACTGCTAGCCACACACGCTCATCAATTGATTTTAAAGAATTTATCGTTCTCATCTTCCAAAAAGTGTAATTAGTGCCATCAAAAATAGGAGTTCAATAAAGTTCATTAAATCCAAAATTCATCTTTGAAAACACGCGGGATCACAAAACAAATAAAAATACATCCTTATCTTTTATAAAAACAATTTCGAGCACCATTAATTATACGCATTCATACCTATGTGATCTCGGAATGCATTTAACTTTGAAGGCGAGTAAACTTACACCAATTAAACTTCGGCATGATTAATTCTTTGAAGCTTTGCCACAGCATTTTCAATTTCTTCATTACGTCATAGACCAAGTGAGATCGTGACAAACTAAAAATCTCCTTATGACATATTACAAACACAGTTTTTTTCATGGAATTAAGTCAAAACAATACATGGACTCAATTGGAAATTTATGTCCTTACAATGGAGATGGTTCTTGGAACTATTAGAGGATGACTTGATCATTGCTAACTCAAATGTGTACACCTTCATTTCAAACAAACAAAAGGTAATGGAAACACTTGACCTCCATATGTATTTGACATTATTGCACTTTAATTTTTACTTGATATCATGTATGGTACAGGGACTAATACCTACATTAGAGGAGAGATTCCCAAACTCATATCATAGGCATTGTGTAAGGCATCTATAAAATAACTTCAAGGGGGAGTTTAAGGGATTGGCATTAAAAACATTAGATTGTAAAGAAGCAAGAGCAACCACAATTAGTAAATTAAACAACACAATAAAAGAGATCAAGGAAATATATGAGAGGGCATATGATTGTCTACAAGACAGGGCAGCTAAGTATTAGAATATGTCACACTTTAGCACTTTTTGCAAGAGTGACATGCTTCTCAATAATATTTATGAGAGATTAAATGCCAACACAAATGAGACAAGGAACAAGCCAATCATTGAAATTTTGGAAGCAATTAGAATCAATTTAATGGAGAGAATCCAAAAGAAAATAGATAAAATGAGGAATTACATAGGTGGTATAATTTGTCCAATAGTTCAAAAGGGATTGGAGAAATCCAAACAAGAATCATCTTCATGGATACCAACGTGGAATGGTGATTAAAAGTTTGAGGTAGTTGGTCCCTATGGAATGCAATATGCCCTAGATATTAATGGTACTACATGTGGATGTAGGAGATGGGATTTAACAGTTATACCATGTTGTCATGTGGTTGTTGCCCTGCATTTCTTAGGAGAAGAAGCTAAAAAATATGGGAACAAAACATATTATATGCAGACCTATATAAACACCTATTCTAACTTGCTCAACCTAATCAATGGAAAAGATTTATGGCCAAAGTCAAATTTAAACACCGTCCTCCCTCCAATTTACACAACACAACCTAGGAGACCTAAAAGGGAAAGGAGGAGGAAGGAGGGGGAACCACCTGCTGCAAATCTAGTCAAACTAGGGAGGAAAGGGGCTATAATGACATGCAAAGTTTGCGGGACCTAATGCCATAACAAGAGAGGATGTCCAAAAGGACAAAGGACAAAGAACATAGTTGTGGCTACTGAAAATGGGGATGTTCCTGGTGAAAGTGGGGTAGCCAAGAAAGTTGGTAGGGTAAGTTTAATAGTAAATGAAATTAGTTTGTCATTTAATGTGATTTATTTTACATTGCATATCTTTGTTTACTTGCATATAATATGATGACTAACACTTGATTATGTTTATTTATGCAGGTGAGGGGTAGGAAACATGGTCAAGTGGTTGATATGATAATATTGAGGCCCTCACAGCCTCCTCCACCTACATAAAGTTGATGTATTGAAGATTTCTATGTAGTTTATTTTTGTTTATCGTTTTTAGGGAACTGTAGTAAATGTTTTCACATTGGTCCTATATTTAGCTGTGATTTTTGTAACTTTATGTAGTGAATCAAACTTTTTTTGTTGGGACTAAAAGGCTAGTATCCTTATGTTTTTGCAAACAACATTAATGCATAAATTTCATTACTGCATAAACAAGATTACTGCATAAATTTCATTTCATTGGAGCATAACTTCTTTACTACATCCAGAACATATTACATGACTTCTAATTCGGTTTGTACATTATTGGTATTGCCCCACTTAACAAAACATAAAATAAACAACAGAAACATACAAAATACCCAACACATTGTGACAACCCGTTGTTCCGAAATAGGGGGTGGACAGCCCGATACTCCAATAAAATAGGAATCAAGGATGGAATCATTCTCAGCATCACAACAAAATAAAAAGTATACAGGATAACCACTCCTTATTTCAGAAAAACGGGTTGCCAAAAAATTTTGTTTCATAATTTAAAGAAAAGAATTTAAACAACCCAACTTAAAAAGAAAGTGAAAACCCAAGAATATAATATTACATACATCTTAAATATACAATAAGGGACCGAATATGTTGTCGGTCAACAGTCTCATACAATATGATACAAGATTTTAATGTAAATTACATAATACATTACACTAAGAAAATACTACCGATTGAACCACGCACCCGAGTAAATGACCCGATCTTGACTAGACAGCAAGAATGATGGCGTCTATTGCAATCTGTCCCGTAAATACCCGCAAAGCATCATGGCTCGCCAAAGACACCTGGATAGGAAGTCAGATCAGGCATCCTTGCGGCGGAGTACCTAAGCAGATACAAGATGCATGCACAACAAGAAATATTAACGGGTCAGGGCTCGGTTCTATATGATTACCAGGTGAATAAAGAGTATGACAGTTATGAATGATAAATCATGATAAACAGAAATAAGAATCTACCTACACAATTTTATACACAAGCTAAGACCATTTATTTAATCATGAATCTAAATCAATTAAACAAGAGAATAAGAATGATTTACATTAATTTAAAAGCTTCCACCAAAACATTATTCCATTTTATAGTTCCATTCATTAACAGGAAAATATAATCAAACTTTTAAGCTCTTTATGGCTTTTATTTCAATTACATGCCCTTCATGGCATTCCATTCCTTAGCAGGAATATTATCATCAACAAATGCTCTTTGTGGCATTTCATTGTGCTCTTTATGGCACTAAATCATGCTCTTTATGGCATATCACATACATCAAGTCCCACTTGATTATGAATTGTTATATTTATATACATATAAGGATTCTAATACCGCACCTCCGAGTTTTCCCACTGGGCGTGCCCCTAAATAACCATCATCTTCCAGGGGCCTATCAAACAACGCAACCTGGGCACCTATCGCAACATCGGGAAGCGGCCATATGACTGCGGGAGAGTCAAGACCACAACCGGAATCTCCTCACCAGCGCCGAAAATATACAACAACGCTCATATGGCCTGGGACTATATCCACCCTGCATTCACTAGCCAGGGGGCATCACCACAAGCACTAAACTTCCCTTATGATGGCATTTAGAGAGGTGTGTTTAAGTAAATTAGCATTTACCAAATTTATGATTAACTAAATTATCATTTACCATCATCATTACCATTTCCATTTCCATTTCCATTTCATTTTCAATTCCAATTTATGTTGTATGTTTCTTTTTATTCGAAACCATAGTCATTTACATTTTGTAAATACGTCATATTTTATTCGGAGCCATACAATAAATTATATCGTTACTACAACCTCAAAAGAGTAAATAAACTCTTAATTATCTCCAGACATTTTAGGGTATTACTTTAAAACCCCAATGCTATCATACTTCAAAGGAATGAATAAACTCTCAATTTAATTCACCCAACACCCCTTTTGTGGTGTTATACTATTAACCATTAAGGCCAACATAGCTCAATTGAGCTTCTAAAGTATCCCGGACATAACCTTACAATTCCTAGTTTCATAACAGTTAACTAGAAGAAAAGAATGCCCAAACATCAATTGGAATATCACCAAAAAAATACCCACATAACCCATTCCTAATGTAGGGTAATTAAGTAACTCATCTAAAACTCTAGGACTCTAAGTTTACTTCATTCAACAAGGTTCCTAGGCCCTAAACTTAAAGAAAAAGAAGTTAAAACGAACAGATTCACCCAAAAAGCGAATCGGTTCGGACAAAGAAATCTGGGATTCTGTAAACTGCCGAATCGATTCGGCTTGGACCCAAATCGATTCGATCCAAGCAGACCTAGAAAATTGCCCTTAGCGAATCAATTCGCCCTAGGGGCCGAATCTATTAGCCCCTGTAGATGGGCCAAGAAGGGGGGCTACGGGTTATGAACCCTAGTTTTTCTACAAACCTCAAATCTCTTCCATTTTTACACACATCCAACATCATAAATCTTCCCCACATCAACCTAGGTGATTATTAACTACTAAAACCTACAATTTCATCATCAAAACTTAGATTAGGGTTTAAATACCATAAATTTCATTTTTGATCCATAAATGTAAATAGACAACTATCACACAAATTATTCATCTTAAATCATATATTAGCAAGTAGAAAACTTGCCTTAGAGTTGAAATCTCATATTTCTTTGTGGTAGAAGCAATCCCAATCTTCAATCTCCAAATCTCTCTTCTTTCTCCATTTCTCTCCCAAGCTCTCTTCATCTCTCTATCTCTCAATGTTTAGTAAAATCACTTGAGAGAAATAAAAGAAAGGCAAGACATAAATCGTGCCTTTAGTTCAAAATTCCCAACTTAAGTGGTTAATACCACATTAAAATGACTCCCAATACGCGTTTAAGTTAAAACCAGGTAAAAGTGCCTGAAACCCAAAAATACAATATGGCACTTATTTTGACTGTCTTGGACATTTTGGGACTAACTACACCCTCTAAACTGGCATCCGGTAATTTTATAAATTATTTCCAGTTCCAATTTCACTTAAACCATAATGTCATTTTAAATACATGACGCTATAAAACATGAAACATGAGGATATTTACCTACACATACGGTAAATATGTAACATTCCAGTAAATATTAACTTCCAACTCATTCAATTAATATTTACTCCAATTCCAACATTTTATATAATTACCTTATGCGGTATAATTAATATAAAATTAGCCTCCTAAAAGAGAGGGATGTTACATACTCCCCCCCTTATGAGGGAATTTTGCCCTCAAAATTCGGGCATACTCTATACGCATAAAGGGTATATTATCTTAAATTGTCATTCTATCGCCCTTAACAAACCCTCATTATTACAGTGTCCTAAAATGGACTCGGACTAAGTTCGTCACTATCGATGTCAATCTACAATCTTTGTACTCTGTCATAGCACAAAGCGTTCCTCACAAACTATCAATTCTAACTTCCTACTGCGGAAGATGATAACCACTTGACTCAGCGTAAATAGTCTTACATCTTGAATCGCGTTACATCACACCTCAGGGGTACTCACACCAACACTAAATGGCTTAACCCCAACACTACTCAACTTCTCCTCACATAGGCGTAGCCCTTCTAGCATAAGTCTTAAAATCCCAATCACTAAAGAAATGTTCCAGAACCGCTCCAAGTCCAAGGAACCAATTGTTCGTTGGCCTCATCCACGAGTATGCAAATTACTCACCCGGCTACACAAGGCCACTCAAAAAGCCCAATTATTGTACGAGAATTTCCATTCCATACAAGCTACTGCCCCCGTCCATCAAGTTAGCCTAAGGCGCCCATTTAAGGTATGCCTTTTAGCCATACGTTAACTTCCTCCATTCATCCATCCACTTTAGGGTGGTAAGATATATACCCCATGAACCTATACTATCTTATCCATATTGTTCCCATTCCTTCATGGAAACTTTACTAAATCTTGACATGAATAACCAGTCTCGGTCCACCACTATTGATAGGGATTTTACACGGTTTTACCACCCCTCAATAAAAAGCTGGGCGTACTCTCTACATATCATTCGCCCGCAATGTATGGGAAAGTAACGGTTTGGTCAAACAATCCACAATTTTTCTCAAACAGGATCATGACCAGTTTGATGCCTGCAATTCAATAAACACGTCTATGAATATACCCTTCTTCGTTCCACCACTACTCTTCTTCATGCGAGTAGGTGAAATGGTCAATCATAGAACGGAATGCTCTTAATACAAAGTCTTCCTAGTCATGCTCGTTTCATTTGGCTTTCCATGCCATCACAAATATCTTCGATGAGTTTCTTACTCGACGCATCCACTACCCCAATCGCATTCTCTTAGAGAATGAGAAAAATCCAATCAATAGTCCGTTATGGACTTCGTATACCAACTCGATTTCTCTCATGACATACTGCAACAACTTGTTTCTCGCGAGAAAGACTAAATTTCCCGACTAGGAAGTAGTGCCTCCAACACTTTAAGGAGATTGCTACCGCAATGCATTCTAAATCAAGCGTGGAATAATAATTACCACAAAGTTTAAATTTATGAGACTCATAAACAACGGGTTCATGCTCCAGTATTATTACTCCCCATCCTGGCAGAGACTTGTTCCTTAAATTAAACCTCCAACTTAACAAAATGGGCTCAGGAGTGAAAGTCAATTCATCCTTAACTCCCCAAAAGTTAAGTTACCAACGTAACACCTTAACTAAGAGAGGTCTCATATCCTTCGGCCTAACCTTTGACATCTCTCGAGATTCCACACTTATCATTTCTAGGGACCTACTCCCCCTAAGGGTTAACCCACAACATATTTGTGGTCAACACCCTATAGCCTTCCTAAACCAACATCACATGCCCTAATGGCCTTACGTCCTAATAAATCTAAGATCGATCTATATAAATCCTATATAAGTCGTATACATATAATACTAAGTATATCCCTAGTGTCCAAGACCTATCTCAACTTCCGACATTCGCTCGGTTTCATGCGTTGGACGTCTCACCGAAGCGAAATCCAAACAAGGAACCCTCTCGTTACACTACTACCTCGCATCGTCGGTCATCAAGATGTGACGGTCTAAAACACATGATCGGGATCGGTAAAATTCTAACTCACAACCCTATTAATAAGATTATACTTCTATATCTTACCATTGCAAAATTAAGGATTTTAACTAATCAGACATTTACTTTTTGTAAAGTCTTAAAAACACTTATCCAATACATAATTACATAATTTTAAATAGCCATCTTATCAAGGCATAACCCGAAGTCTCAATTCGACTTCATTTCTCAGTCTCCCTCACATAGATCAGAGGAGAGAACTATATACAGTGCTTCTATCTCGCACTTTAATAGCCCTTAATAACTCTTCTACGTGATTCTTGGCTAAACCTTTCAACCCAACTCTTAACCAACAAAATAAAATAAAATGGAATGAACTAAAAGAAGAAATAACATCATCTCTCCACTTCTAACGTCGTTGAGGTTCAGTCGTGGAGCGTCCCGCAAAAGCGGAATCCGAATAAGGAACCCCTCCTATGCATTACTACTCAACCTTGTAGGTCGTGGAGATAAGGCATAACAATCACATTCAATGCAAACAGGCAATCAAACACCCACAGAAGATAACACAACAAGTAATAAAAACCTCCTACATACCTCAACCACCCCTATAAAGTCTCAACCTGTATCCAGGAGAGATATTATAGGACAACTAGTTCCATCATGAAACTAGAAGTAGGATAACCTCGCAATCTATTTGCCTGCTATCACCCCAATCAAACCAAAATATCTTTACTTTTATAGTACACATCATACAAGTAGTACATAACGTACATATTACTTAAAAGAAACTATATCATCACTCGCTTTATAACGAGTGAAGGAAAATATAAAACTTACCTACTATGGAAGTCATATAATTACTCTATTTAGTAGCGTCTATACTACCACAACCTCAATATACACACACGAATCTATAGCAAATACAATACTACTAAATCTTATCCAAAGGAATACACCACCCACTAATAAGATGGAATTCCCGCCAACATTTTATGCCAATCGCTTCGGGTCAATACTAATGGTTCTCAGACTCCGTACACGAGTCTTATCCGAACCAACATTTCGTTCGTCAACTCCCCAGCTAGGCACTTTATTCTTGCCCTTGTTCTACATTCAACATAATGAAAATGCGTGGTTCTTCCACGTCATAACCATTGTTCCACCTCTAGCTGCCAAACAATTGCCCACGCAGTCCCTCTTACTTTCTCAGTAAAAGAGAACACGCTATCGGCCTCCTCTTCCTCAGTTCAATGAAACCTCCCCAGGCGGATGTCCACTAATGGGGTTTCATGATCACTACTCCATCAGAGGGGCATATCATTCCATCAAAGGGCTCTTTCTTCCTTATTTTTGTGTACGGCTTCCCTAACCGTACAACTCTTTATTCATAATCGGCCTCTAACCGAGCCTCGCGTGAACATTTGAGGATATACCTTCTCCTCCTTCTAGTTATCCCAGAGAAACTTACTATAGAAAGTATCTACCGGGTTTCTCCATGGGTAAAACTTCATGCACCCACAAATAAGGTGACTACGCTCCCACAATTGCAACACTACTCCTACGGGTGAAGGATTTTCCTCCATCCTTTTTATCTGGGAACTTCTCCACTTCAATTTAACGTTGCTTAAAATCTCAAGCTTAGTACCACCCTCTACGTCTAGCGGTACTTGAGAAAACTATGTCTACTGTAATCAGTATTCGTAGTAGCAAAACAAGAAAGTGCTACAAAAAGGGATCGACCTCTAAATGGTCCTCCTCCCCGACCACCACTTTCAGTTCCTAATAATTCCATCTAATGACGCTTTCACAACAACCTTCCTTGACGCCCTTCTTCAATCAACCTACTAATCTCACTCGAATGCGCAAAATATTCTATAGGTTCTACCTCATGGAAGAAGAATAAGATATCATAAGAGAATTCAACGATCTTAATCCAAAGGCTCTATGTCCAATCAAAAGCAACGCTGAAAGCGTAAAGTGTTCACACAGATCCCTAAGGACTCTAGAACCTGATGCTCTGATACCATCTGTGACAAGCCGTTATTCCGAAATAGGGTGGCCAGCCCGATACTCCAATAAAATATGAATTAAGGATTGAATCATTCTCAGCATCACAACAAAATAAAAAGTATACATGATAACCACTCCTTATTTCAAAAAAACGGGTTGCCAAAAAATTTTGTTTCATAATTTAAAGAAAAGAATTTAAACAACCAAACTTAAAAAGAAAGTGGAAACCCAAGAATATAATATTACATACATCTGAAATATACAATAAGGGGTCGAATATGCTATCGGTCAACAGTTTCATACAATATGATACAACATTTTAATGTAAATTACATTATACATTACATTAAGCAAATACAACCATTTGGACCACGTGCCCAAGTAAATGACCCAATCTTGACTAGAGAGCAAGAATGATGGCATCTACTGCAATATGTCCCATAAATACCCGCAAAGCATCACGTCTCGCCAAAGACACCTGGATAGGAAGTCAGATCAGGCATCCTTGCGACGGAGTACGTGAGCGGATACAAGATGCATGCACAACAAGAAATATGAATGGGTCAGGGCCCAGTTCTATATGATTACCAGATGAATAAAGAGTATGACAGTTATGAATGATAAATCGTGATAAACAGAAATAAGAATCTACAATCAATGATGGGCAACCGATTATATAAGTTCTCCATTGAAAAAATTACAAGATTTTACGAAATCAGATGTTTTTTTTTAAATCGATATCACAAAAATTTTGCATAAAAAGAATCACTCAATAAATTAGAGTAACCTTATCTGATACCAATTTTTAAGGAGTTATAAATCATGAGCTAAATTATATGATCTTATTTTATATGCTTTAAAAATTTGGAATGGCCCTCCACATTTTGGAAACCATTTTCCATAAGCATGATCCTTTGAATCAAAAGGCTGAATAGTTTTCCAAACTAAATCCTTATACTTAAAAGTTATTTTATTGACCTTTTTATTATAGTTGTTGGCTATTTTCTTATTTTGGATAAAGATATTGTTTCAGGCTCTCACCTTGTCCTCGTCTATGTTTTAGTTCTATGTACATTATTTGATCATAGACTTAAACTATTAGATCATTTTGGATTAGAACTCTCAATGAATTTATAGTAATTTACATTGGTAACACATCATCATCATGCCCATAAGTTAAAAAATATGGATTTACTCTAGTGCTTGACCTTTTAGAGGTCCTATAAGCCCATAAAACTTCTGGAAACAAATTATGTAAACCTTCCAAATTTTTCTCAATCATTTTTCTTAAATTATCTTTAGTTACTTTGTTAGTGGCCTCAACTTGGCCATTTGATTAAGCTTAGTGTGGTTCTAACTTTGTTAAGCTTTGGCCTAACCCTGAAGTTATAATTCGAAGATAGTTGCATTATCTAAGGTTATGGTTTCAGGAATCCCAACCCTATATACAATATCTTACATGAAATTTACTATTTCATTTTGGGTAATTGATTTCAAAGCATTGGCTTCCAAAATCAATTTCTAATCCTCTAAATGGCCAGGGCTTGACCAAATGTTGTAAGTCAATAGAAGGAATATGTTTTAAAGGGTCATGATATTGACACTTTTGGCATCCTTTTACAAATTCAATATAGTCTTTTAGGATGCAAATCCAATAAAATCCATTCCTTCTTAATAGCCATCTCATCTTAGGTCTAGCTTGATAGGACCCACAAAGGCCTTCATGAACTTAGGCTATAGTTATTAAACCTCCTTTTTTACTTACGCACTCAAAGATTATTCCATTAGCACCTCTTCTGAATAATTTATTAGAATACATAACAAAATTTGTTGCTCACAACCCTATCATCTTTGATATTTGAATCATTTAGATATTTAATTATTTGTTTTCTCCAATGTTCTTGAATATTAATATTTCCAGTTTCCACCATTAGCCATCTATTATCAAAAAGAGGTAAGAAATCATCAATGGTACTAATATTTAGTTTGGCCTAGAAGTCAGTTTCAAGTTTAAAACCTGATGCCTTTTGAGCCATTTTGTTGACTTCTTCATTCAAAAACTTGGGAATATCTATACTACTATAAAATGCAATACAAGGCATTTATGTTTCATCAAAAATTAGGCTATCCATGTTTGCAGACTATACACTGAAGGTGCGTTTGACCCCCGATTTTAATTTTCTCAATTAAAATTTTATTTCCTTTTATATATATTTCAAGATGCGGAAGCATAAAGAAATGTGATGGTTTACAAACAAACGAATTACAAAATTTTAATTTTCTTAAACAAATTAAAATTAAACCGAGTGAAATTAAATTAACACATTAAAATCATTTTTACTTAAACCAAGTTAACTACACATTACCCAAATTAAACACGTAGAGATTAAATGAAACCAATTTTTAATCTTTTACCTAAGCATTAGTTCTAGGTGATTTTGTAAAAGATGAAATAAACAATTAATCCACTACGCCGATATGTACGAGGAAAAACTCACAACGGGAAACAACCTCGGACGGCCCTGGCCACAAATCCACTAAGTACGGAATTTACAAATACAAGACAAAAAGGCTTACAACACACGACTCGATCCCTCTCAAGACTCGACGCTTCTTCTTGTAGATATCTATTCCTAGCAGATAATCTTGGAGCTCCACCGCGGTCTCGGAATCCACCGATCGGACTTCATATGGTCACCGTCACCCGAGCAAGGAGCCTTTCTCCAAGTGGGTAATGCTGCAACAACCTTTTCTTCTTTCTTTATGGGAAGTAGAAGAAAACACGAAACTTCTCTTTGAACGGAAGAGATGAACCCAGTGCCAATCTCCAAGCAAGATATATGAATATGGGAACTTGGAAGAAACTAATTTGGGTGTAAACTACAGTGGTGTATATTTTTCTCTTTGATAAAAACTCACTCAAAACATGATCTTTTTCCCTCTTTGATTTTACTCTCAAAACACTCTCTAGGAGTTAGTAAGATATGAAAAAGATTAATCATCAAAAGTGATTCCTGCACATAGTTATGCTGTGAAAAGTTGGTTAAGAAATAAGTGGGGAAGTAGGTGAAAAACTGCTTAAAACTGCCAAAAACTGTTCCCGCCTGGCGTCTCGTTCGAACGACATTTCGTTCGAACGACATTCTTGTTCGAACGAGTCTTCTAATGAAGTTCCAGTATGAACTCGTTGGAAATCTCGTTAGAACGACAATCTCGTTCGAACGACAATCTCGTTCGAACGACATTTTTAATGAAGTTCCAGTATGCCTTAATGGGAAGTCGTTGACAATCTCGTTCGAACGACATCTGGTTCGAACGACAATCTCGTTCGAACAACATATCGAACGAGCTTCCAGAAACTTTGGAATATTCGATTTTAGCCCAGAAAACTTTATAAACTTATTTTAAAGTTTTAATTAATTCTTTCTCAAAATAAAACACAGTTTTAATTAAACCTAACACCCAATTAAACTTGTTCCAAGCTCCTATATATATAATATTGCATTTATACCTTGGGAGCATGGAACCATAGTTGATGACGTAGAAACGAGGCACGCAAGCCGGCATATTATTGAAGCTTTATACTCTTTGCCGCTACGTTTTCATCAAACTCTTCATAGGCTTGAGAATATTACAATTAAATACAATCATATGAATAAATGTTTTTGTCCGGAATTAAGCCAAAACTATATGTGGACTCAATTGGAAATTTTTGTCCTTACAAATCTCCCCCTTTGGCTATTCCGGGACAAAAACCAAACAAAAATCCTAAAGGGCCGTCAAGCTCACTAGACTCAAAACATAACCCACCCAAACTTGACTCAACCCAAGGATCAAACGCTTTGTCATTGAAAGATGCCGCTTTAGAAGAATTCCTGCACACTTAAGCAAACTCATCAAATGCATAGGGAATATCAAAGTATTTAAAGCAACGAAAATAAATACTCCCCCTAAGTTAATTCTCCCCTTTATCAAAATGATAAACCCAAGAAGTTAGTTACTCCCCCTAAGTTAAATCTCCTAAACGTAGATAAGATTATAATAGGATAAGATACCACATTTCTCCCCCTATCACATTCTCCCCCTTTTTGTTCAGGAATACGCAAAGGATAAAGAACAAATATAAAAGCATGTTGAAGCTTAAAGTGATAAGACATGAAAGCATGTGGGCAACAAAAGCATAACTAATCCAAGATAGATACCAAAACGAAAGTATAAGCATAGAAGGACTAGAAAGCAAGGCAAAGGGAAAATATCATATATATATATATATATATATATATATATATATATATATATATATATATATATATATATATATGTGTGTGTGTGTGTGTGTGTGTGTGTGTGTGTGTGTGTGTGTGTGTGTGTGTGTGTGTGTGTGTGTGTGTGTGTGTGTGTACTAGAAATATATCAAGAATGAACACGCACATATATATAGATATAAACACACAAATGACACACACAAAATATAATAGGAGTGTTTCACACTTGTATGGCAAAAATGTGTCATATGGAAATGGAAGTGTTGGGGTGTGAACTAGTAACGATTAAATTTAGACCCAATCACTTTAAACATGTTCACGGAGTTCTCCGTTGATTGCAAACTTTATCACATTTGAATATAACCTCATGTGACAATATAAATTGAACTCAATGAACAAACATACACAATGCATACAAGCCTAGCATATTGATGATTCTACAAACCAATAGAGTCATGACATGAGATACGCAACTAGGATAAACGGACATTGTGCAAACCGTTGATATACCATCCAATCTCCCTCAATAAGCATTTATGTTAATTTTGAATGAATATATCAATCAAACATAGGACTTGGCAATTTGTTTTTCATTTTAATGCCATATTTTCTATTTTTAGGCCTTTAGACCACGTATTTCTTTTAGGTCCATTCAAAACGGTGGCTTACAAACGTAAAGAATCACTTAGTCCTTTCGGAGCCCTTCCCCGTGCACATTTATATTTATCATTTTTTCATTTTTCACATAAATTTCACGTGCAACGGATTTTGACATGCACTAGTCCTCCTGAGTCACACATATGTAGATGACAAGATTGGAAGGAGAACACCTCACATAGCTCAAATATACATTTAGTTACAATTTCAAAAGAGCTCGTGCATGTGTGAATAGAGGCATATAAAAATAGAATCAGTTAAATCAATACAAAATCCAACTACTCCATGTAGGCATGGTAAATAACATCATAAGGTTTGACAATCTAAACCAAAAGTTTTAGCCACATGAGAGCGTAAAAGATGGGATTCAAACACAAGTGTATGCCTCATAAAGTGTGTCAAACTAAAATACACACACAAAAAAATCTTTTTGAGTTTTTGAAATTTTTAACCAAAAATAAAAATATATACTCAAAAGACAAACAAAAATCATTTGAACTTTTTTATTAAGCTTAAATTCCAATAGATAAAAACCCAAATGATAAACAAAAAACTTTTTGTAATATTCATTTAATGCAAACAAAATGAAGAAATAAAATAAAAAAAGATAAACAAAAATCATTATTCTAGCATGTGATTAAGCATGGGGAATAAATTAGAAAATGATTAAACAAGCATACATTTAGCATGTGACTATAGCATAAAGTACAAAAGCTAAAGTATGCAAGCACTAACACATTCATTCTTTAGATTTAGCAAGGGAGGAATCATGTGAAAGTAAATGGGAATCAAAAACCCTATTTTGCAAGGCAACCAATTCAAATTTCCTAACCTAAATTAATGAAGAATGACTATCTTGGGGTGTAGGAATTTTAAATACATTGGTTGCTTTACGTTGGGATTTTCTAGGAATTCGTTTAAGATCAAAACAAAATTTCTTAAGATGACCTTTTTTACCACAATATGTACAAGTAAAAACATGTCGAAAAGATTTACCTAAGGAGTGATCTCTAAATGCTTTCCTAGTAAATTCTCCTTAAACATTGGTTTTGGATTTATGAGTAGACTAATTAAAGGTATTGAAGCCTAAACCACAAGTGTCATTTTTAATTTGGACCATTCCTAATATTTTATCTAATTTTTCCGAACGACACTCCAAATCAAATTTGACATTACTGGATTCTTTTAATTTATTTTGCAATTCTAAAATGTTAGACTCTAATAAAACATTTCGCTCTTCAAAAGCAAGAAGCTCCTTTTTCAAGGATTCCATTAAACCCCTTAGGCTATCTCTCTCGCCTTCTACATATTCAAGCTTCTCTTGAAGATTCCTCTCACATGTCTTAAGGTCTTCTACTAACATGCTATCACCAATGACCTTGACACACTCTTTTAAACTAGCTTATAACTTCAAATTAGTTCTTTTCAATTTAATCGATTCTTTATAAAGTTCTTGAAAATCATTTTGAAGTTCACTCACATTAACCTCTTCTTCATTTTCACTCTCTCTTTCTTCTACACTCTCACTATCATCAAAAACAAGATAATCATAAACAATGACCTTGGAAGTGTCATGTGTTAACGTTTCATCAATCGATGAGTTCTCACTATCACTCACATGACTATCCATAAAAGCCACAAAATTAGGCTTAGTGGGGAAATCTGGTCCCTCTTCCTTAACACTATCACTAAGGGTCACATTATATGCAATGGGTCATTTACCCTCTTTCCTTAGTTTAGTGGGGCACTCAGAAACCCTATGGCCATAACCCTCATAACCAAAACACCTATTAGACTCGTCCCTATTTAAATTTTCATTAATAGGTTTAGGGATCTTCTCAGCTTTAGGGATCTTCTAGGCTTTGTCATGCTTAGAAGTTTCAAATTTCTTAAAATCATTTTTAAATTTATCTTTGTTAAATTTAAGAAATTTTCTAAATTTACGATCAAACAAAGCCATATCTTCCGAGTCACTATCACTCTCGCTCTCTACTACTTGTTTGACCTCTTTTTGGGCTTTTAAAGCAACGCCCTTTTCAATTTTCTTTTCAGTTTTAGAGGGAAACATATCTTGTTCATAGGTTTGTAAATCACCTACAAGCTCTTCTAATTTCGTAGAGGCTAAAGTTGGTAAAGAATTTAAAACGGTCACTTTTGGAATAAATCTATCGGGTAGGGACCTTAAAATTTTCTTTACAACTCGGTTGTCAGGTATTTTCTCTCCCAAATTAAACGATGAATTGACAATATCGAAAAGTCTAGCATAAAATTCATCAAAAGTTTCATTATCGTTCATTTTGATAGTTTCAAATTGAGTGGTGAGGTTTTGGAGTTTCGAAGCTTTAACGAAACTAGTTCCTTCATGAGTTAGTTGTAAAATATCCCAAGCTTCTTTAGCAGTTTCACACGTCATAATACGTCGGAATTCATCCAGTGTGACAGCGCTAAACAAGGCATTCAAACCACAGGAATTAAAATTAGAAAGTTTAAACTCATTCTCAGTCCATCTATCGGTCGGTTTGGGAACACGTTCATTTTCAACTAAGTGAGTTGGTGGGGACCACACTTTAACAACAGACATCCAAACTCTCTCGTCGATAGATTTTAGGGCCGATTTCATTCGCGCTTTCCAATACACGTAATTAGAACCATCAAAAATAGTAAATTTAGAAAATGGGGAAAATTCCATTTGAGCCAAAAATATTTGAAGGATCTTAACGAAATAATTTATTGCTTTGGCTCTGATACCAATCTGAAGGTGCATTTGACCCCCGATTTTAATTTTCTCAATTAAAATATTATTTCCTTTTATATATATTTCAAGATGCGGAAGCGTAGAGAAGTGTGATGGTTTACAAACAAACGAATTACAAAATTTTAACTTTCTTAAACAAATTAAAATTAAATCGAGTGAAATTAAATTAACGCATTAAAATCATTTTCACTTAAACCAAGTTAACTACACATTACCCAAATTAGACACGTAGAGAGTAAATGAAACCAATTTTTAATCTTTTACCTAAGCATGTGTTCTGGGTGATTTTGTAAAATATGAAATAAACAATTAATTCACTACGCCGAGATGTACGTGGAAAAACCCACAACGGGAAACAACCTCGGATGGCCTTGGCCACAAATCCACTAAGTACGAAATTTACAAATACAAGACAAAAAGGCTTACAACACACGACTCGATCCCTATCAAGCCTCGACGCTTCTTCTTGTAGATACCTCTTCCTAGCGGATAACCTTGGAGCTCCACCGCTGTCTCGAAATCCACCGATCGGACTTTATATGGTTACCGTCACCCGAGTAAGGATCCTTTCTCCAAGTAAGTAATGCTGCAACAACCTCTTCTTCTTTCTTTATGGGAAGTAGAATAAAACTCGAAACTTCTATTCGAACGGAAGAGATGAACCCAATGCCAATCTCCAAGCAAGATATATGAATATGGGAATTTGGAAGAAACTAATTTGGGTGTAAACTAGAGCGGTGTATATTTTTCTCTTTGATAAAAACTCACTCAAAACATAATATTTTTCCCTCTTTGATTTTACTCTCAAAACACTCTCTAGGAGTTAGTAAGATATGAAAAATATTAATCATCAAAAGTGATTCCCACACATAGTTATGCTGTGAAAAGTTGGTTAAGAAATAAGTGGGGAAGTGGGTGAAAAACTGCTTAAAACTGCCAAAAACTGTTCCCGCCTAGCGTCTCGTTCGAACGACATTTCATTCAAACGACATTCTCGTTCGAACGAGTCTTATAACGAAGTTCCAATATGAACTCGTTAGAAACTCGTTGGAAATCTCGTTAGAACAACAATCTCGTTTTAACGACATTTCGAACGAAGTTCCAGTATGCCTTCATTGGAAGTCGTTGGCAATCTCGTTCGAACGACAATCTCGTTCGAACGACATATCGAACGAGCTTCCAGAAACTTTGGAATATTTTATTTTAGCCCAGAAAAATTTATAAACTTATTTTAAAGTTTTAATCAATTCTTTCTCAAAATAAAACACAGTTTTAATTAAACCTAACACCCAATTAAACTTGTTCCAAGCTCCTACACATATAATATTGCATTCATACCTTGGGAGCACGGAACCATAGTTGATGACGTAGAAACGAGGCACGCAAACAGGAATATTGATGAAGCTTTATACTCTTTGCCGCTACGTTTTCAACAAACTCTTCATAGGCTTGAGAATATTACAATTAAATACAATCCTATGAATAAATGTTTTTTTTCGGAATTGAGCCAAAACTATATATGGACTCAATTGGAAATTTTTTTCCTTACATACACGTTTATAAACATCTCACGCGTGAGATGCCATAGTTCGTCTTCCATTCGAGTAAGCATAAACCCAAATCTTCCACGTTAGATGCCATAGTTCGTCTTCCATATGAGTTCCATCCGAGTAAGAATAAACCTAAATCTTTCCTATCTCCACCAATATTAATCTCTAAATGTTGATTAGATTTCTAAAATAAATAAAAATTATCACTGGATTGATTGAAAACATAGGTTTTAATATTATTGCTCCCATATAATTGATTTAGTGACGCGACTAAGAATGTATCTCAGAAGTGCGTACTCTTTAGTCTCAAGTGCAATCCTGTCGCGTTAGTAATAGACCCGATAAGTCGGGATCGTATCCACAGGGAAATAGGACAACAGAGTTGTGACGACGTTGGACAGATAAGGAAATCCTAACTCTGACGCTAAAGAAAAAGGAAAATATTATTGGTATTAGGAATAACTACACTAGATGCAATTATAAAATTATGAAAGAAATGCAACTACTCTAAATTACCTAAAATGCTGATGAAGAATGATTTAAAACTGTAAACTATATGATGAGAAAACAGGACGGGAATACAATCCCCCAACCCCAGTGTATTGATGATATAAAATTAGTCATAAATTTAAACTATTAATTAGACCCGGAATTTAGTACTCCCAATCATTATGTATATGAGGTTCAAGCCCGCATCATACTTAATCGGAGGACGAGTAAATCGGTATTGTGATAGTTACACTCGAATTGCATTCTGAAGCATCCCGGTTATCCAGAAGCAAACGAGATCCAAAGATCTACAGTTGTCGTGTTCCTACGCAATATGGTCGTAATCAAACTATTAAATTAAGAGGATTAATTTTATGTACATAAAACTACCAGATCAGGTTGGGTTCATGTATTCCGACCTTAGAAAGTCTAGCCTACCATAATGAAATTAATGAAAATGATTTTGGAATTGCAGGAAACCATGATTAAACTAAGGAAGACTTGTAGAATAATGTAGAAAGAAGATTGGACAGAAGAAATTAACTTTTAATCTTACCAAAACACTCAAAGCAGCAATTAAAATTACTTGTAAACACTGAAATCTGAAGAATCTTCAATCTTGGAATTAAAATAATAAATTAACTCCAAACTAGCGTTTTTCTGAAAAAAATGGAAAATTAACTAAATTATTCGTACTAAGATTGATAATAAAACGGGTTTAAATACCCTACAAAACTTTAGGAGTTTTAGCTGAACTAAGATTCTCCATTAGAAGAAGATTACAAAATTAAAATTCGACAGTCAGATCGATCCGGTCCTCCTGTGGTTCGGTCTGCCTGGAATCCGAATCGGTTCTTTTAATTCTTTGGTGGATCGATTCGGTGCAGATCAGTTCTTTTAATTTCTTTCAGCTTCGATCCGTCTTTCGGTCCGGGGTTCTCTGGAAATTGCAAATGCGAACCGGTCCTGCCCGGATCGGTCCAGGCTTCCTTTGACTTTTTTTCTTCAGACTTTGACTGCTCATAACTTTCACACCGGGACTATGATTGAGGTTTCGTTTTTTCCTATGTGTCATGATCTTGATATCTTCAACTTCTCTTTAGATGCCTCATCCAAATTCTGGGTAGAAATTACAATTTTTCTTTTTGAACTTTCCTTCTTTTCTTTCTCGATTCTTCTGGTTTCTTTCTTTCTTTAATTGACATCAAATACCTGCAAAATTAGTACGAAATACCAGAAATCCGGTGTACTCGTTAGGATATGTCAGTAGCAAGATTATGAGATAAAGTCAAATCAATGGTGTTGTTCAAGGTGCTAAAAGTAACTAAATTAAAGGGATAAATTTGGAAGAATTTATGCCTAATCAAACCCCCCTAATTAGAACTTTATGCATCCCGAGCAATGTAAAAGAATCCTAGCAAGGCTCAACTCTTGAAAATCATTTTATTGGGATAGATTACCTTTTTCGCGTGCAAGCGATTTCATTTAGCGTATGCAACAAGCCTTTAAGCCCCTAGGTCTCCCTAGTGGGACGAGTTGTGTCTCGTGAGGGTTTAAAGAGAATATACCCACAAAATTCGACTCAAAGAAATTTCAAAATATGCAAAAATTATATAATTCAATCTTTCCCAGAAAATAATCGTCATCAAGTCATGTTCAAGAGTTTCAAATCATAGTGCGTGTGTGTGAAGCCCGAAATTTAACCGCGGATTTCCACCTATTGACCATTACGTTACTTATCCGAAATTCGCTTTGATTTCAAATTCTCACGGGATGCTCTCTCAAACGAATCACTCGGAATGTGGCTATTCTCTCGGTGTGCGTGATATAAAGAGTAAATATATTGGATGCAAAGTCACGCACATAAGTAGAAAGACGAAAATTTTATAGTGATAGGATCTCATCAACGGAATACGATTTTAAAACGGGAATATTGCCTCTTATTTACGCATTTAATTGTGACAACCCGACTAATTAAATACCGGGTAGCTACTCCTTTATTAAATTAATTCAAAATGCCCAGTTGGTCCAGTTAATAGCATCACTGTCGAAAACATTTTAATGATTACTAACCACCTAGTATTTAAAAAGTAAGTTGCCAAATTTTAATTTAAGTCTGATTAACATGCAACAAGTGTAATGAAGAATAATAATACCATGCACCATATTTAAGTAAAAAAAGAATAACCATCACATAATGTAATTAAAGTCTGGAGGAAAAAACTCCTCACTACAATCCCACAACTGAAATAAGTAAACCGAATACTAAACAATACATGCCAAATTCTGAAAACTGTAATGGAAAAAATGTCTCTAATAGAAATGGGCAACATGCCCTACAACTGATAGATAATGACTCTGGAATCCAAATGATAGATGCGTCTACAACCAAATCCCTGCAGCTTCCACAAACAGCTACAGCTCGCCACCTGAATGAGTATCCTAAGCATGGTGTCCTTGTGGCTGGGCACCTAAAATGGTTTTACAAAGAAAAATAGATTTGAAAGCAAACGGGTCAGAGCCCGAATGTGGAGATATTTTAAAAACCTGCAAGTGCTTTAAAAACATTTAAAACATTAAATGCAAAGTACATGTTAGGACGTGCACTCACATGATATTCTCACCTCTCGTCTAACTGTGCACTCCTAACGTAAGTACCCATCTACAACGACACAAACCACTAGCTAAGTGACATCATATCTAGTTAGACTATCATAGGTCCTACCCTTATTACTCGGTTTTATTAACATAATAACGCTCGCAATTAAATAGGGATTTAACGTAAACTCAGATGATCAATATGCAATATATTTCACTATCAGCTAACCCGTTATGTTTTTCTCGAAACAATACCGTAATTATATTCATAACATTAACATGAAGGTACCCATTAATTAAGTGTATATTATTAACATCATAAATATACAATACAAGCACCCCGAGAACTAAGCTGCGGTGCACACATACTCTGCTATCCATCCCGGTACATCACGTACATAAGGATTACATATTCCGAATCTCTCAGGAATAGTTCACAAATAACAACATCACAAATAATGGAGGCGAACACAGTCACATCACATGGGTCACGCACATACCTACGCTCCCACGATCAGCGGACTTATTAATATCCCAATAAGTCTTTCTATGACCTATGTTCATCAAGGTAACCAGTCTAAATCCGGGCAACACAAGGATTAGAGGGCCCTAAGCGAACGCAAACCTCCCGTGATAGTAAGTATGGTAGGTATGTCATACACACAATTCATATACCAATACTAAGTAAACACACATCTTAGTAATCCCGTAGTTTAATCGTAGTACATATCGTATTCTCGTACCAACTTATAATTATCACAATTTATACTATTCTGGTTTATAATCATACGCGCCATAATTTATTCTCACGTCGTAGTAGACTCTCACGTCTCAACCCAAACCGTCCATTTAATTTAACTCTCGTATATAATTTCCTTCTCATAAATACCCAAAAGTCCCAATTCTATCATTACATCATCATCGGAATGTTATCTATATCCTCGAACAAGTTTACGGGACTCCAAAAATCAAAACAGTCCAAAAAGGCCCAGACTGCCAACTCGTTAGAAGTCTCGTTCGAACGAGACTGTTCGAACGAGATTCCACTGTCAGCTCGTTAGAAGTCTCGTTCGAACGAGACTGTTCGAACGAGATTCCAGTTCGTTCGAACGAACTGTACCTTCTAACGAGATCTCGTTCGAACGAAGTTATCGAACGAAGTTCCCTTTCGTTAGAAGCGACTGGTCAACTCGTTAGAAGCTCGTTCGAACGAGTTCGTTCGAACGACCTGGGGAGGGGCTTCTAACGACCTACCAGTTTCGTCCCAGATTTCTCTTAATCTCGTTTTTCACCATTCTTACTCCTCAAATCTTCTCCAAAGTTCGTTCCAACAATGTTTTAAGTTCTCTAATCATCCTAAAACATGCTAAGGTCATATACTAACATCTTTTAAGGCATTAATGCATCCTAAACATCATTAAATCACAAGATTCTATACTTTTCCCCAATTTTTCAAGAACATGAACCCTAGATTTTTATCATCATCAAATCCCAGAATTTAATCCGTTTTTACACTACATAAAAATGAAATCTCTGAATTCAATCTTCAAGCAATGTTTCTACATGCAAACCTATACCCAAAATTAAGCTAATAACTTCCAATTTCATGGGTTTTCCTTTAACTCTTAATTAAGATAGATTATCAAGATTTCTAACATGGAAGAAGCATTGACTGCAGAAAGAATGTAATTTAAATCACTTGCCTTGATTCGATTTCTGATTTTGGTGTTGGTTTGGTGAAGATTTCTGCAGAATTCCCTCTCTCTCTCTCTTTCTCCAAGCTTCTTCTCCAAAGGTGGCTATGGTGGCTAGGGTTTTCTTTGGGAAAGTTGGAAACCTAAATGATAACCTCCGTAGCTTAATGGGTTAATATGGGTTGGTTAGTGGGGTTAGTGGGTTAAATCCACATCAGATTAAGACTCCTAATTTTCGTCATTATTAATTCCTCAAATACAAAATTACCAAAATACCCTTTAAGTTGCCGGTATGGCCTAATAATACCCCGGAATCCAACCTACACCCCCGGCTAATGTTTTCTGATTATCTCGACCATTCCGGACGATTTGGCGCACTCAAAACGACCATACAGTTTATACAATTTATATTCACTTTTATAATCAAAATATTATACCGTGACGCGGCAGTCACACGCGTCTCAACAAAATTTCCAAAATGCCGTATATCATTCTCACGACAAATTTTTCATAATTCAATATTAATATAAAAACATGTATGCACATAATCAAATACCAACTCGCATCTCGTTAGTATTTTACCCGGATTAATTTCCAAATAATATGCATTAATTAATTAATCCCATAAATAAATATAGCCAAAAGTACGGGGTATTACATTAATCTCTTTTATTAACCTTTGGTGTCTTAGCTCTCCACGTGGTAACCAATTTTGCAATTTGGACTCGGTTAGGACTTTTTCGGGTTTTAAGGTATATTACGTAAAATGAAAATGATAAGGAAGGTTGGAATTGGAAAAGTCATTTATGATGTCCATTAGTGCTTTTTTCGGGCTTTTGCTTATTTTCTTTTCTTTTTCTTTATTTTTCTGTTTTTATTTTTGTTAAGCATATCTATTTTTTCTTGCCCCTTTTTATGCACTTTTTGGACTTTATTCGATTTTTACAATTTCGGGCTTTTTGGGTTTTTCGGGTTGTCAAACGAAAAGAAAAACTATTCGGCTCAATTTGGGTTACAAAAGGGATAATTTTTTGCTACTTTTTATAGCCACTATTTTTGGGTGACAAACGAGGGCCTACTTTATTGTCTAAAATACTAATTGCATTACCACATGCGTCTTGAGATTAATTTAATTTAGAGATTTGTAGCACACTTTGTACGGCAATATCACACACATTTATCAAAACCGATCAAAATGAAAGGATTAAGATCCTCTACGACTTTTTAAATGCTGAAAAGAACTTTGAGTTAACAATTAACTCGGAATGATTTATAATTTTCACAAAGATGAAAGGCTCGAATCTCACCGGGTTTGTTTATCTCCACACTTATTCGTTAAGTCGTCAATTTTTGCCCAATTTCCATCTTTGGTCAATTTCGGCTTTGTGTATTTGAATTTTACAACTTGAGACTTTACACCGAATTTTAATGATATTTTTGTAAAATTTGAATTCCAATTTTTATTTATTTTGAACAAAAATATTTTTGGATTTTTCAAAATTTTATGATTTTTTTGAGATTTTTGGGCATTTTTGAAAATTTGTGAAGTTTTAAAAATACGCACTTGTAACCCCCCTAATTTAGATTTTGCATTGTCCTCAAGAAAAAAGGACTAAAATCCAAACAAGGCAAAATAAGAAGTGTGATAAATAAAACAAAAAAATGGAGAAAATGCATAAAGACACTAAATGACCCGAACACATGACTCAATAATACAATAAAAATCACCCCATACGCGTCGGGGGTGTGACGACTTCTCATCTCTCCACAAACTCACCCGACCTCACTCACAAGGTTAAATGCTCTCCTCGTCTCTCCCGTCTTCATATCGTAAACCAATAATCGGAACAAGTTGGGACCTCTCCAATAGATAAGGGAAAGACCGAGAGACGCATCGTGACTACTTGGAAAGGGATCCCTGTGATTCTTACTCAAAGCATGGCCTGTGTGCACCTATTCGGAGGGAACACCTAAGTTTCTTTTAATTTCTGGAACGCATGGGTCGGTCTCTAAGTCGGACGAAACATAACTTTTCTTCTCAATAGCCTTCAGGACTTCTAGTGGTATGGGTGTATGTTCACAAAGAAGGAATTCCTTAATTTTATCTTTCCATTTGCTTTCTTCTAGGTGACTACATGAATCCAATAGAGTTTGTACTTCGTCCTTAAGTCTCTCATCCACTCGATCGAATTATTTTTCAAATTCTTCCATGCTCATGTACCCTAGCTCTCTTTCTCGAGTAGTGCATACGTCCTTCCTTACTTGCTCGATCTCTAACTCCACCATTTTTCTCTCTTCTAACCCATTTCCCTCTCTCTCAATCGCGGTCACTATACACATCTCCCTCATTTTTCTCTCATCATCACAAATACCGCAATTGCTCGATGACATAAGGCACACCCCTAATGGCTCTCTCTTGTGGGACCCCTCATTCTCGTGGTTCAATACTAAACAGGACCCTAGGGCATCTCCACAATAATTTTCCTCAAAATACTCCTCTACGATCTCGTCTATTAGATTCACCGCGTGAAGATCATCTTCTTCCCCCGTTTGTTGAGTGATATTGAAGATGTTAGTCTCTAAAGTCATGTTCCCAAAAGTGAGTTGCATTTTCCCATTCCGAGTACTGATGATTACGTTAGTCGTAGCTAAGAAAGGGAGCCCAATAATGATGGGAACATGATTGCTCGAGGCGAAGGAGGGCTCCGTGTCCCAAATGACAAAGTCTATCGGGAAGTATAAAGTGTCAACTTGGACGAACACGTCCTTAACTATACCTCTTGGGATCTTCACGGTTCGATCCGCTAACTGGAGAGTGATCTTTGTGGGCTTGAGGTCACCCAGATCAAGTTTCCTATAGATGGCGTAAGGGAGGATATTGACACTTGCTCCCAAGTCAAGTAAGGATTTTTTAATTTTATTTTCTCCAATGATGCAGGAAATGGTGGATGCACCGGGATCTTTGAATTTGGGCAGGAGATTAATAAGTAGGATGGAGCTCATGTTCTGTGCTAGGAAGACATTTTTCTTTACCTTCATCCTCGTCTTTACCGTCAACAAGTCTTTGATGACTTTTGCATAAGATGGAATTTTCTTAATAGCATCAAGGAAATGTAAATTTAGCTTCACTTGCTTTAGTACGTCTATCATTTCATCACGGAGGTTTCCTTTATGGTAAGGAACCAACCTTGAGGAAACGGTTCCACGGTGGGTGGTTTCACTACTACCTCGGGCTCACTAGTGTCCTATTTATCACTCTCCTTCAAGGGACATCTTCGGCCTATTTCGTGCCAGGAGAAATCTCCTTGTCTTTGGTTGCGTCATATGGGGGAGGTGATAAATCAACGACTCTCCCACTACGAAGAGTGGTCATAGCTTGACATTGATCCTGATGTTCTGTCGAGGTGGAGCTAACACTAATTTGGCCTTGGCGCGGTCTTTGGCCATGGAAAGAAACTTGCATTTCTCTTGGATACTCAACGATGATTGCAACTGTGAAATGTTCGCATTCATGTTGTTCATCATGTGCTCATGCCTAGCATTAGTTGCAGTTTGGGTATTGATAAAGTGGTTGATCGTATCCTCGATACTTCTCCTCGGTGGAGGGATGTATTCTCCTTGAGGTGGTGGTGCCTGCACATGTCCTTGAATGTGTGGAGCTTGTTGAAAATGCGATGGTGGAGGAGGGGAAACATGTGGATGAGGATTCATCGCAACATGTTGTTGCCCATAGATAAAACCAGGGTGGTTTTCCATGAAAGGTTGTAGGAATTCCCGTGTGGGGCACCGAAATTACTCTTAAAGCCTCATATGCCACTGACTTTCTCTTGAAGCATCACTTTGTAGGCGGGTATAGTCGGGTATTCCTTAGTTGAATGACCCACCTCAAAAATCGAACACACCATCTCTATAGGGTTTGGTATGGATCCAGTTGGTCCTCTTCCACATTCCTCACGTAGGTATCGTAGTCCTTTCTCAAGCATATCGAGTCGACTGTCCGCTATAAAATTCCTTTCTAAATGAAATAGGCCGGACGCCGATGGAGTGCTGGTCACTTGACGATTTCAATTTTGAGCATTAGGGTCAGATGTATCCTAGGATTAGGTTGTCTCAGTGACATACCTCAGATCAAGCTCAGCATCGTGGGCGTCTATGTCGACAAACGGACCACTACCCATGGTTTCAACGAGTTGCTTGGAATTAATGTTCATCCCATTATGGATAAAGGAAATGATTTGTGTTTTATCAAAACCATGATGGGTACATGAAGTAATTAACTCATTAAGACGCTCGTAGCATCATTCGAATGACTCATTTTCTAATTGTCGAAAAGTTTGAATTTGAGCCTTGATGGAATTCGTTCGATGTGGAGGAAAGAACTTCTTAAGAAATTTAAATTGTAGCTCGTTCCATGATGAAATCGAGTTTGGAGGTAAAGACCATAGCCTGGTCTTAGCTTTATCCTTTAGTGAGAATGGAAAGAGTTTTAGTCGGAGAACATCTTTTGTGCAAGTTTGATCACGGAGCACCCCGCACGCCTCCTCAAATTCCATAATGTGGGCAAATGGCTTTTCTAAATCAATTCCATGGTAAGTGGAAAGTATCTGGATCATCCCATTCCTGAAGAGAAATTGCCTAGCATTGTACGGGAGTAAAATGCATCCTGGAGTGATAGTGCGCTTGGGATATAAGATGTCTCTCAAAGGGCGATACGGGGCCTCTCCCTCATCGATAGCTGCACTACCGTGTTGTGACATGTCTCTATCTCTCTCAAAGATTCGGTATCCTCACTTGGTATACTTGGAGTGATCTCTGAAGTGTATCCTAAGAAGTAAAACAGCGTGTTATTTGAGATTAAGTGTGACGGTGTGGGAGGTGGAACCCAAAATTGTGGAGCGTTACGAGTGTGTGGGAATCAGGATCGTACTCAAGTATTGGGTTTTCATGAATGTGGGTTGGAGTATTATGGGGAGTCGAAGTGAGTTCAGAATTTTGCATTAACAGCTTATGAGAGATGACAATGAATCTTTTTGGGTCAAAGTTTTAGATTGACTCGATCTAATCCTAAGTCTACCTAATTCCCCGGCAACGGCGCCAAAAACTTGACGCGACTAAGAATGTGTCTCAGAAGTTCATACTCTCTAGGATCAAGTGCAAGCCCGCCGCGTTAGTAATAAACCCAGTAAGTCGGGATCGTATCCACAGGTAAATAGGACAACAAAGTTGTGATGACATTGGACAGATAAGGAAATCCTAACTCTGACGCTAAAGAAAAAGGAAAAGATGATTGGTATTGGGAATAACTACACTAGATGCAATTAAGAAATTATGAAAGAAATGCAACTACTCTAAATTACCTAAAATGCTGATGAAGAATGATTTAAAACTGTAAACTATATGATGAGAAAACAGGACGGGAATACAATCCCCCAACCCCAGTGTATTGATGATATAAAACTAGTCGTAAATTTAAACTATTAATTAGACCCAGAATTTAGTACTCCCAATCATTATGTATATAAGGTTCAAGCCCACATCATACTTAATTGGAGGACGAGTAAATCGGTATTGTGATAGTTACACTCGAATTGCATTCTGAAGCATCCCGGTTATCCAGAAGAAAACGAGATCCAAAGATCTACAGTTGTCGTGCTCCTACGCAATATGGTCGTAATCAAACTATTAAATTTAGAGGATAAATTTTATGTACATACAACTACCACATCAGGTTGAGTTCATCTATCCCGACCTTAGAAAGTCTAGCCTACCATGATGAAATTAATGAAAACGATTTTGGAATTGCAGGAAACCATGATTAAACTAAGGAAGAATTATAGAATGATGTAGAAATGAGATCGGACAGAATAAATTAACTACAAATCTTACCAAAGCACTCAAAGAAGCAATTAAAATTACTTGTAAACACTGAAATCTGAACAATTTTCAATCTTGGAATTAAAATAATAAACTATCTACAAACTACGGTTTTTCTGAAAAGAATGGAAAATAACTAAATTCTCCGTACTAAGAATTATAATAAAACGGGTTTAAATACCCTACAAAACTTCAGGCGTTTTAACTGCACTAGGATTCTCCATTAGAAGAAGATTAGAAAAGTAAAATTCGACAGTCGGACCGGTCCGGTCCTCCTGCGGTTCGGTCTACCAGGAATCCGGATCGGTTCTTTTAATTTCTTTCAGCTTCAATTAGTCTTCAGTCCGGGGTTCTCTGGAAATTGTCAATGCGGACCGGTCTGGCCAGGATCGGTCTGGGCTTCCTTTGACTTTTTTTCTTCAGACTTTGACTTCTCATAACTTTCACATCGGGACTCCGATTGAAGTGACGTTTCTTCATATGTGCTCATGAACTTGATATCTTCAACTTCTCTTTAGATGCCTCATCCGAATTTTGGGTAGAAATTACAATTTTTGCCTTTGAACTTTCCTTCTTTTCTTTCTCGATTCTTCCGGTTTCTTTCTTTCTTTAATTGACATCAAATACCTGCAAAATTAGTACGAAATACCAGAAACTCAGGGTACTCATTAGGATAATTCAGTAGAAAGATTATGAGATAAAGTCAAATCAATTACGTTTTTTGAGGTGCAAAAAGTAACTAAATTAAAGGGATAAATTTGGAAGAATTTATGCCTAATCATTTAGAAACATTCAGTACATAGGTAAATGAAAGTACTTCATTTTAATCTTACACTCACCTTTTATTATTCCCGGGTTTGTTTACCATATTTTGTTGATTATCAATTTCGTTTGAAGTAATCCGCAATCACATTATGGTCATACGTAACTAACCATGACAAATAATACTACATATCTTAGCAACCATGACAAAAGTAAATGCAAAAATTTATGTTCATGAGTAATTGAATTTATTTGGCGTTTTTGCCTTCCTTATTTTGTCTTTTCTCTTCATATTTTGTATTCTTGATGATTCATTTGATTTGATAAACAGAGCATTGTAGTTATCTTTGTTCCATTTGTGTTAACATTTATTGAGAAGTGTCCATTTCCATGTTATATCTTGCATGATATCATAAACACGAATTGTTATTTTCATTAAACTTAGGTGGATCAAGCGTCCCAATCTCGCATAGCTAGAGTTCGTCGTAGGATGAATATGTATGATAAGCGATCGAGTAACTTACGTAGAACGGCATCAACGAGTTTTACTTTAAGTAGTATGTCGTATAACCTCCATCCATATGTTCAAAACATGTCGTCCATTCGGCATCTAAGTTACGATCCAGAGAATTTAATTCATGGAGGGAGGCCTAACACAAAGAAACAAAAGAGAATTACGTCTCGAACTAAAGTACTAGAAAATGGATATGTTATAACAACAATAATTTTTTATGAATCATCAAATGTGATTAATCCTTCCAGTAATAATTTTGAATATACCATTAACTTTGTAGACCATGCGTTGGAATCACTCAATTATGTAAATGGATCAAGTTAGTCATTTATTAACTGTACAAAATATTAAGACGTATTTAAATTCAAAATAAATTATTACTTAATTTGAATAAGATTTAAGGGCCTTCCATGTACGTATGAGCTGTAGGGTTTAAGCCAACATCGGAACATACGAATCAATGTAAGCATCATTTGAATAGGATGCCGAAAAGTAAGTATGGTATTAGTAAGCGGTCATTGAATACAGTAAAAAAATTATGTATTTACTTCGATTATGGTTTAACAAATTCTTAAATTTATCGATTTTATAGGGAAGTTTAATGAATCATGGGATTTTGGTGGTCCCAATGCAGTTTGCGACAATTGTAATGCCATTCTATGGTATGAGGAGAGAACTAATAACCATTGTACTCCTGAATCTCCAAAATTCTCATTGTGTTGCCAAGAAGGAAAGATCATCTTGCCCATTATGAATGTCGCACCTTGAATTTTGAACGATTTGTTGAATTACGAAAATGATGGGGGTTCATCAAAATTCAAGGATAACATTAGAGCATACAATTCAATGTTTTCCTTTACCTCTACTAGAGCTAAAGTTAATCATAAAATAAATAATGGATTCGGGTCGTATATTTATCGCCTCAGAGGCAAAAACCATCATTTGCTTGGTTCATAGCCTCCAATCTATGGTCAATCCCCAAAATTTGCGCAACAATATATGTATGATACAGATAATGAGTTGAGCAATCGAATGAAATCTTTAGGAGTAGATAGGTCGACATCAAAGTTGGATCCATAAATTATTTATAAATTACTATCGATGCTTGATGAGCACAATGAGATTGCAAAAGTTTTTCGAATGGCATGTGAACGGTTTGAGCATTAAAATGTCATGCCTATGAGAATAAGGTTGATTAAAAAAAATTTGAAAGACCGAACGATTTACAATATGCCTCCTTCTTTCGAAATAGCTGCACTCATTGTTGGTGACTTTACTGAGGAAAATGTTATGAGAGATATTATTGTTGACCATAAGTCAAATAGTTTGCAAAGAATTAGAGATCTTCATCTATTCTTTATGTCTATGCAATACCCATTGTTATTCCCATATGGTGAAGATGGTTATCAATTGGGTATAAATTACAAAAACAACAGTGGGAAATGTAAGACCAGACGTACATGCGTCACAATGAGAGAATATTACGGATACCGTTTGCATCAAAGAACAAATTAAGGTAGCACCATTTTTCACTCAGGAAGAATTTTCCAACAATATGTTTTTGATGCATATACATGCATAGAACAAGAAAGTTTGAGGTGGATTAGAACAAACCAACCATGATTAAGGGTTGATCTATATAAATGATTAAAACATGCAATTCTTGAAAAAGATTCAATGCCATCGTATGTAGGAAAATGTATTGTCCTTCCATCAAGTTTAACTGGAGGTCCACATTATATGGCTCAAAATTTCCAAGATGCAATGGCTATATATAGATTCTTTGGTAATCCAGATCTCTTTATCACCTTCACGACTAATCCTAAATGGCCCAAAATCACAAAGTTTCTTGAAATGATTCCTGGACAAAAGCCTGAGGATAGGCCAAATATTATCACACGAGTTTTTAAAACAAAACTTGATTCTCTAATAAAGGATATAGTTAAAGGAAAACACTTTGGGAAATTAATGGGAGGTACGTATCTTATATTTAATAATTAATGATTCAAAAGTACAAATCATATTATTTTCATTTCTAACCTTTTATAGTATGTCAATAGCTATAAAAAGGTTTATATTTTATGACACCTATCTACACTATTGAATTCCAAAAAAGGGGATTGCCACACGCCGACATACATCTATTCCTACATGCAGATGCAAAATAACCAACATCAGATGATATTGATAAGATAATTTTTGTTGAGTTACCTAATTGTATTAGCGACCCAATTGGATACGCATTTGTTTCACAATTCATGTTGCATGGCCCCTTGCGAGCACATAAATCCCCGTTCTCCATGTATGGAAGAAGAAAGTTACGCCAAAAAATTTCCCAAAATATTCACAAGCATGACCACGTTTGATGAGAATGGATTCCCAATTTATAGACGAAGAGATGATGGGAGATTTGTAGAGAAGATGGGAATCATACTTGATAAGAGATTCGTAGTTCCCCATAATACTGACTTGGTAGTGAAATACCAAGCTCGCATAAATGTGGAATGGTGTAACAAATCAAGGGCAATTAATTACCTTTTCAAGTACATAAATAAAGGGCCAGACAGAACCACAATGGAACTCACCGAATCAATTGTTCGCAATCATGATGATTGTAAGAAAGAAATTGTAGAGGTTGATAAGATTAAAACATTCCTTGATTGTCGTTACTTATCTTCATGTGAAGCTTGCTGGAAAATTAATCAATTTCATGTACAATATAAAAGCACCGGCGTTGAGCGCTTGACATTCCATTTACTGGACGAACATGTTATCACTTTTAAAGATTCCAATAATTTGGATGCAGTGATTGATAGGGAATATATTGAGAAGACTATGTTTATGCAATGGATGCGAAAAAATTGTATCCACGAGGATGAGAGGGAGCTAACCTATGTTGAATTTCCATCAAAATGGGTTTGGGACTCACAGGCAAAGGAATGGTTTAGACGGAAAAATTTAGGCACACGCCTAGGTCGTATAGTATATGTGCATCCACCCTCTAGTGAGAGATTTTACCTCCGTATGCTCCTAAACGTTGTCTGCGAAGCAAGAAATTAAGATGAGGTGAAGACGGTTAACGAAATTATTTATCCAACATGCAGAGTTGAATGTTATGCTCTTGGTTTGTTAGAAGATGACAAAGAATTGCATGACGCGCTAAACCAAGCTTCATAATGGGCTACGGGTAATCAATTGCGTGACCTATTTACTGTGATGCTTCTTTTCTGTGAAGTTGCTGATCCGAAAAGACTTTGCGAGGAAAATTGGGAGGTTTTATCAGAAGAGTTGCTTCATCATAAAAGAAAAATCTTAGGGATGCATGTTCTTATTCTGAGTGAAAATCAATTAAAGAATTATGCTCTTCATGAAATTGAGCAGATTTTGAATAGGAATGGAAAATGCCTAAAAGATTTCTCAACAATGCCTCTATCGGATGCTACACTGATTCCAGAAAAGGATAATAGTCTTTTAAGAGAGGAACTTCCGTATGATGCGAATTCTTTGGCATGCTCCCATAACAACATGTTCAGTGCATTGAATGATGAGCGATTGGATGTCAATAATCATATTATACGATCCATTTATGAAAATATTGGACGATTTTACTTTGTAACTGGGGAAGGTGGGATAGGTAAAACTTTTTTGAACAAAATAATTCTTGTAGGTTTGTGTTCAGAGGGAAAAGTGGTTCTCGCAGCTGCATCTTCAGGGATCACATCGTTACTACTACCCGGTGGACGAATCGCTCATTCAAGATTTAAGATTCCCATTGATATTCACATTGATTCAACATGCGATATTCATTAACAAAATCATCTTACTGAGCTCATTAGGAAAATAAGCTTAATTATTTGGGATGAGGCTCCTATGAACCATCGTCATTGTTTTGAAGCTATTGACATAAAGTTAAGAGACATAATGCGGTTCAATGACAACAATTCTTTTGAAAAGCCTTTTGGAGGAATTACAGTTCTTCTTGGTGGAGATTTTTGGCAAACCCTACCTGTTATTCATAGGGGAAGTAGAGAATATATCATAAATGCAACAATTAACAAATCAAATCTTTGGAGTTTATGCCATGTGTTCAACCTATCAAAAAACATGCGGATACAAGATTCAAATTCATTCAGATATTGGGTCCTAGCACTAGGTGACGGGAAACTACAAACAATTTCAGTTGGAGATGAAGAATATCCATCATGGGTAAAAATACCAAATGCCAATATTATACCCCATTCGGATAACCCGATTCCAGATATTATTTCAAGTGCATACCCCGATTTAGTCAACAGATACAGTGATCCATATTACATCAAGGGTCTAGCTATTGTTACTCCAACAAACCATATAATTGAAAACATTATTTCTTATATACTAAATGTCATTCCCAAAGATGAGACATCTTATTTAAGCTCAAACTCAATATCTAAGGCTGCTGGGGAAATTCTTGACCAAGATGTGCTTTTTCCTGTTGAATTTTTAAATAGCTTAAACTTTGGTGGACTCCCAGGTCACCACTTGGAGCTAAAGATAGGTTAACCTATTATGCTAATGTGAAACATAAATCAAAGTGTTGGCCTCTGCAATGGCATAAGATTGGTCATTATATAATTATCTCCATTGGTCATAGAGGCTATAATTATCACTGGATCGAATATAGACACAAAAAGTATTCATTCCATGAATAATTATGTCTGCAACGGAATCTAAATGGCCGTTTATTCTGAGAAGACGATAATTTCTAGTTCGGCTTACTTTCCCTATGACAATCAACAAAAGCCAAGGGCAAACTCTCGATCAAGTTTCAATATACTTACCAAAGGCTATTTCACGGTCAACTTTATGTCGCTATATCTAGAGATACTTCAAGCAGCGGTCTAAAAATATTCATAAATAACGACGATAAAATTGATAGACATTTCACGAAAAATATTATCTACGATGAGGATCTTTCATCTATATCTATAGGTATATTTATGTAATTCAATAAATTATTAATATTGTTAATCCTCATTCTTATGATTCCACTCCCTAAATTCATTTCACCATTATATATGCTCTCATTAAAAAATTCAGGACCATGAATCAAGTTACAAGGACAGCTATCAAGGGTCAGATCATTGTTGATTTCATAGCCGAATTCACGGGTGAAGGACCCTCTGACCAACCCCATCCAACAAGACAAACGGAGAACCCAGCAAAAAAGGAAACCAAGAA
This sequence comes from Sambucus nigra, assembly GCA_949130495.1. Lineage (NCBI taxonomy): Eukaryota > Viridiplantae > Streptophyta > Magnoliopsida > Dipsacales > Adoxaceae > Sambucus > Sambucus nigra. The sequence goes on along the minus strand of OX422207.1, from coordinate 625,610,179 downwards.
ACTGTTTGTTGATGGAGCCTCCAATTTAAAGCGGGCAGGGGTAGGCATTGTCCTCATAACTCCAGAGAGGATAATTCTTGAACAAGGAATCAGGCTTGGATTTGCAGCCTCCAACAACGAAGCAGAATATGAAGCCCTAATAGCCGGCCTCCAAAAGGCGCATACTTTGGGATTAAAACATTTACAGGTGTTCGGTGACTCCCAACTGGTCTCCAATTAGATAAGAGGAGATTACAATGGAAAGAATGAAAGAATGGCAGCGTACCTCGCCTTAGTGAAAAAGCTTATGTCAAACTTTGAAGAGATCAACGTCCAGTAGTTTTCCAGGGGGAAAAACAGTCATGCTGATGCCTTAGCAGCCCTTAGTTCGGCAGTTGACTCCGACCTAAAAAGAATCATCCCCATCGATTTCCTCACTTGTCCGAGCATCGACAGCAATCCACCAAGCATGGAGCAGGTACTCCAGGTGGGGTCAGCACTCAGCTGGATGGACCCCTTAAGAAATTTTTAAATCATGGCACACTCCCGGATTACAAGAAGACCGCCCACCAGATAAGAGTCAAAGCTGCTCGCTTTCACTTATCCCCAGAAGGCAACTTGTATAAGAAATCCTTCTCCGGTCCCTACCTCCGATGCGCCCACCCAGGGGATGTCGAGCAAAGTGATATGCGATCTTCACGAAGGAATCTGTGGAAGCCACACTAGAGGAAGATCTCTAGCCTTTGGAGCGATAAAGGAAGGCTATTGGTGGCCATATATACAAAAGGACTCCGTAGTATATGTCCGCAAATGCCTAAAATGCCAGCTCCACGCTCCTATGGCCCACCAACCCACCAGCGACCTAAATTCCCTGTCCAGCCCATGGCCCTTCGCCCAATGGGTAATGGACATCGTGGGACCACTGCCTACCGCTGCCAGCAATCGCAAATATCTGTTGATTGCGACTGACTACTTCACCAAATGGATCGAGGCAGAACCGCTGGAAAACATTCGAGATGCTGATATGATAAGGTTCATAGGGAGGAATATAATCACTCAGTTTGGAATCCCCAGAACCATCATCACCAAAAATGGAACACAGTTTGAAAGTCGCTCCTTTCAGAACTTCTATAACGAACACGGGATCAGACACCACTTCAGTTCGGTGGCCTACCCTCAGAGCAATGGCCAAGCTGAGGCTTCCAATAAAACCATTATCGATGGATTGAAGAAGCGATTAGAGCGAGCCAAAGGCGCATGGGTAAATGAACTACCTCATGTCCTATGGGCATATCGGACCACTCCTCGACGAGCAACAGGAGAAACCCCATTTTCGCTGACATATGGCATGGAGGCAGTCATCCCACTCGAAGCAGGTTTGCCGAAAATGAGGTCCAACCTTGTCGACCAAGGCCATAATGATGTAACATTACTCGCTGAGCTCGACCTAGCCGACGAGCGCCGGGATATAGCCCTAGTGAAACTAGCGAGCTACCAGCTACAGCTCGCGAGTCATTAAAGGGTTAACCCGAGGGCATTCCGAATTGGGGACTATGTTCTAAGGAAAGTCCTGGGCAGCGCAGTGAAACCATCAGACGGCAAGCTAGGTCCCAATTGGGAATGACCCTTTAAAGTAACCAGAGAAGACCTGCAGGGGGCCTATCACTTCAAAACGATGGAAGGCAGAGAAATACCCCGAGCATGGAACGCAGCTAATCTCAAGAGATTCTATTTTTAGATCTTTCTATTGTATTCTTTTATTATACAAGTTTATTTCCCTTATTATTAATGAAAATTATTAAATTGGTTGCACACTAATTAGTAACAGCTGCATTTATCGCACATCTTTTCCAAGTAACAGTCACATTGATCACTATGCTATAGCAGGGGAATACCCCTCCTCAGGTCATCATGATGAAATACGAAGAACCTCTTAGCATTGCCCCTGGTAATACCTGAAGCCCTACAGGGGATCCTTAGGCACTATGATCAAATTCTATATTGGTCATCAAACCTACTTCGGTTGAGTAAAATCATGATCGGATGAAAACATCCAACACCAGGTGTGTCCTCGCCAATTGCCCCACTTAGGACTAAGGGAGTGTGACGACACAACCTAAAAGGTAAAGTGGAGCACAATGGTATCTTGGTATTATACTGTACTGGGGGGACACTTGCATGACAAAACAAAAAAGATTATAAAGCAGCAAGAATATGAAAAGTATGATGCACACATTTAGTCGGCAAAATTGCCCAAAACACAAGCTTTTCATTAATTCATCATACTTACAACAATAGTAATACATGTTTAGTCGGCGAGCTCGCCCAAAGCATTTACATTATCAAAAATACAAAAAAAATAATAACAACTGGAAAAATCTCAATGGGGGGGAAGCCTCTGAGCGAGATAATCAGCCACTCGAGCTCTTCGGTTGTCATCAAGAGCAGGAGATATCTCTTCCACAACTTCATTCGCATCCGACTCCAATCATTGCCGAGGAATAGCATCGATGGGGATCCATCGATCATCCCTCCGTAAGGGGTTAGGCATCAGAGTAGAGGGAGACATCTCATGGAGATACCATAGCATCGAGTTCCTCAGGACTTGAAGCTCCTTTAAGGAACTTATCCACCCCGTGATAAAAGAAAGCTCCTCGAACTCAGACAGCCTTATTGGAGCATCCGGCCAGCCCTGATCATAACCGTTAGCCCACGCTTGTCGAGGACCTTTTTTGAACAAGTGCCGCAACTGAGTAACGTCCTTTTAAATCCCAACAGCAATTACATATGCTCGTTAAACATCACTGTGGAGTTCTTCCATTTCCCTATCTCGAAGTTCTTCTGCTTCCCTGCTTTTGCTCCTGGTGCCCCTACCAGTTCGCGGAACGGGTGGGCGACTGGGGTCTCGCGACACAAGAGGAGTAACATTATGACCAGCTCTAGTTCGCGATGATGGGGAGACTTGTAATACTACTGGAGCTGTGCTCGGCGCGTGCTCCTGAAGTCGTGAGGCCTCTCTCCTTAGAACCTCATTCTCTTGCTGAAGCATCTCACCAACCTGGTTGATCTCGAAAGCATCAAGAAGCTTTGCTCTCAGCATATTCACTTCTTCTTGCACCGAAGCCCCAACCTCTTCCATCTCCTAGAGCCTATCCTTCAGCTTGGCCATAAGTTCAGATTGCTCTTTATACTTCTGATTCCTAGACCGAAGGGATTTGCAAAGTCTAACAAAGGCCTGGCGAACCTCAGGACTCGCATTAGGACCAAGGGTCCTGCCCAGTTGAGAAGTAGTAGGAATGTAATCATCAACATCAGTTGACTACAAATAATGAGGAGACAAGGGAAAGAAGAAGACATATCAGTGCACAGAAAAATAGAAGCCTTTTTCATTAATGAAGGATGAAATTACATCAAACTGAAAAAAGAAAGTTTACAGACTGGAAAAAGCAAAAATACAAAGCAATCCTATCAGATAACTAATTAGCGACCTCAGGTGGCCCAGAGGTTGATGGCCCTTTCCCCTTATCGGCATCAACAGGAGAACTGCCCTCGACAGGGGTGATCTCTGTCGCCTTAACAAGAGAAACATCAACAGGGGTCGCCTGAGGAACAGGATCAGAGCCTCCAATGGCTGGGGCAGGGTCCTCATCTACGACTGGCCTCGGCCCTGGGTCGTGCTCGTCAAAAATAGGAGATGCAACATCCACTCCAGCTGCTATGAGGGCCTTGTTCCAGCCCTTCTTGAAGTTTAGAAGGCTAATATAGCCTATCTAAACTTTAGTATCCTCGTATGCTCCAGCCTAACCAGAATTGTAAGAGTCCTCCTTGGAAGTAACAGCCTCGGACTCCTTCCTCTTCAGCTCTTCAGAGAGCACCCTGTTCTCCTCAACAACTGTAAGTTGCCTCGAGCAAACCAAGTCATAGGCCTACCTCATCTCCTTCAGATCCTGGACTGCAGCGTCCTTCTCCGTGTTGGCAGTGGCAAGAGCCAAGTCGAATAAAATTCGAGCAGCTTTAACGGCTTTAAAGTTGGCCTCGATCTCTTTACCCTTCAGCTTCAGGGCAGAGTTCTCTTGCTTCAGCTCACTATTTTTTTCGTCAGCTCATTGCGTGAACGATATAGCACGGCGAAGTCAGTAACAAATTGCAGAAAAAAGAAGGCATTAGAAGAGGGAAACAAAAGAATTCAAAAAAACGTAGGAGAGAAGGGAAAAAACCTTACCAAATTAAGTCTCTGACTAGCCTGAAGGGCCAATTGCTCCGACCCTACTGCCCTTTGGCGATCATCCGGGAGGACAGCTCTCTCGAGCAGAACCGGGGCCAGATGGATGGAAATTACCACAGAGGCCCCCTCGGGCAGCGAGGACACCGGGACTAAGGCCTGCCCGACCTTCGTCCTCGCCTCTGCCCTCCTTTTCTCCTCCTCCTTCTCACTCTCTTTCTTTTTCCTCTCCTCTGTCCTCCTCCTTTCTTCCATCTTCTTCTTCTTTTCTTCCTTTTTTCTCTCTCTCTCCCTCACCTGCTCCTCTTCCTTCCTCTTTCTCTCCTGCTCTTGGGCAGAGGATCGAGAACCGGTAGCCACAGCTCCAGAATTAGATTTTTGCTCCTTTGACCTTTGTGTAAGAATCACGTGGTCCTCATCATCATCATCCCTGATTAAGTTCTTCCTTGGAGGAACCATCTCCTCGCTCGAACTACTGGACATGCTCGATAAATTTCTAGCCTCAGAGACCTCCCCGCGATTAGAGGAACTGCTACTATCAGAGTTTCTCTCCTCCTCGTCCAACCGAATGAGATCTGCAGTAGTCTCTTCAGAAGGATCAAACTCTGGGATACTATCGATAGGCCTTGCTATGAAGCTGGAGCCAACGTTCTTGTACTCGAGCAGGAAGGCAGCAGACCTAGGATGCTCGTCGTCACCCAAAGGCTCCCGGATATTCCAAGCCTTTATCAATTCCGAAAGACGAACCTTGCTAGGAGCAGTTTCCAAGTTCTTTGACCTCGCTGTAAAAGAAGAACAAAGAAGAATTAGAAGGATCACAAATTAACAAAAATTGAAGCAACAAGAGCAATGTCTACCTATGTATTCTTCCCCATAAAAAGGAACAGTGAACCTCTCAGATCTCAACCCCTCAAATTGGGGAGAAAACTGCCAGTTTCTGGCAAGGAAGCCTTCTTGCCAATAGTCCCTATGGGAATCAGGTAGGTTTACTACCAATACCCTTTCAGGACTCCTAGCTTTAAGATAGAGGACCCCAGAGCTAGTTCGAGAGAAGGAATAGCAAAAATAGACCTCGGCGAGTCCTGGCCTAGTGCCATACAACTGATTGATTCTATGTATGCCATTAACTATTTTCCACGCATTGGGCAAACATTGTACAGGAACAATATTTAAATAGCCAAAAAAAATGCAAAAATAAATCATTAGGAGGAAAAGTGAGTCCCCCCTTGGAAAGAAACAAGACGTGGATCCAGTGGGAATCATCTATATCTCTAACGTTTCTAGGAGGGGAGGCACAACACTCAATATCTACCCACTCAGGGATGTTGTAAAACTTCCTAAATTCAGAGATTGACCTATTTCCAATCTTCGCCAATGGAAAACCCTAGAAAAGCCACAAACTAAAAGAGAAAGCACAGAGAAAAAGTACAGGAAACTTACAAGATAGAAGACCAATTCGAATGATGAAAAAGCACGAGCCCAAACGACAAGAAAAGCAACGAGAATGGAGATTGAGAGAAGACGGTACGAAGTGCTAGAACTCACAAGGAATGAGAAAGTGCTGGAAAAATTGGAACTACGATAGAAAAGCGCCTAACCCAAGAAACCTTCAAATTTTGCTAATCACAGTGCACAAGTTGGTCACATTATCAACAGTCACATTGGGAGGAGTCCACCCTCGTTCAATCAAAATCCAGACACGTTCATCAATGGCTTTTAAAGCCGACCTCATACGGGCTTTCCAATAAGCATAATTTGTCCCGTCAAAAATAGGCATTTTATAATATGACTTCTCCATTTGAACACGCACTTTTTCAAAAATCAATTTTTTCAGAAAATTGATATCTTAGAAAAATTTTGCGGAAAAAGGAATACGCGATAGATTAGCGTAACCTGCTCTGATACCAATTTGAAGATGTGTGTGCTCGCGTTCAATTAAGAAATAATATAATAAACACCTTTTAACCCAAATTAACCCTAAGCATGCAACTAGGTGTGATTGAAACAATATGAAATCAAGCAAGAATTATTCAACACACAAAGTTTAAGGAAAAATCCCCCACAGGGGAAAAACCATTTGTATATCACTATAATTTGTAAGAGAAACGGCTTACAATCGGATTACACTGAAATACAAGTTGTTGACTAAGAATTACCCTCAAGTATCGGATTCTGTAGTCGCGGCTGGAAGAATCCCTTTCCAGTAGGGCTGCAATGAAGAGGAAGGAACGATCCACTTCACAAAGGGTTGAACAACAGCAATGGTGTTCTTGGGTTACCAAACTTGATTCACATAGATATGGAAGATGTGTGAATCTAAAAACCTAGAATCATAGGACTCAATAGGTGAAGACTTTAGGATTGATATGCTCTGAAAATAGTGGGAAAGTCTTATAGAAAAACCACTTCCCGTAGTGGGATTAAGTAGGAGAAATTGAGCCCTAAAATTCGGAACATGATCTGACCACGATCTGTTTGAAATTATCCTCGTCGGATCGGTCCAGTCCCTTTAGGCGGATCGGTCCGGTGACATCGGATCGGTTCCTTTTTGAAGACGGATCCATCCGGTTGGCATCGGATCGGATCGGCATTTTTGGATTCATCGGTTCGCTATGGATCCGGGGTATACTGGCCTCACCTCAGCAGGCGGATCGGTCTGGTTCCTTTAGTCGGATCGGTCCGGATGAACCGGATCTGTTCTTTTATCTGAGCCGGATCGGTCCGATCCTGATTCCTTTTTCTCTTTTGATATTCGAATCCGTTGATGAGCATATGATTCTTGAATTTCCTCCACGGTGTAACGGCGTATGACATATACAATGTTAATGGACAAAAATGTCCTTACACATCTTAACATTTGTATCGAATGGGTATCAAAAAGATGATTTAAAATGGGTCTTGTAACTAATAAATTTCTAAATATAAATACGATACATTTTTATGGAATGAAAAATGTAAGAAAATATCAGCTGTGTATTTTCTTGTAAAAGAAATAACAGACATGTTAATGGAATAAAAATATAAAGAAACATTATTTTGGTGTATTCCTAGTAAAAAGAAATAATGGACATTTTTATGGAATAAAAATGTAAGAAAATATCATTGTGTGTATTTTTTATAAAAGGAAATAATGGACAATTTTATGGAATAAAAATGTGAGAAAATGGTATTTGGTGTAAAACGAAATGATGGACATTTTTATGAAATAAAAATATGGCACGATGTTAATGTTGTCAAAATATTTATGAAATAAATATTTTTAAGTTGCTTGCAAAATGGAGACTATATGGATAAATGGACATTGTCGGGTTTAAAGGAATTGATAAAATGTCTTCGTTACTTGAAGTGTATATTTAACCCACTTGGTAGGATTTTAGTGCGTAAATTACATTTTCTATGCATATAAACTTGTAGTATTTTGATAATAAATATGTGAGCAAGTTTAAAGAAAGTCATGTTAGGTTTAAGCATGGAATAAGACCAACAAAAATTTAGGAGTTTAAATATAAAGGGTGTTATCCATGTGTTAAAAGGGTTAAAGTGACAAGTGTGAAAATTGGGCAAATGTGTGATATTAAACAAGTGTTAAAATGGCTAAAGTGTTTTAAAATGTTAAGTTAAAAATTTAATAACCATTTGAGAAATGATACTTGTTAAAGGACTAAACTGCAAGTTTGGGAAAATAAAGGGGTAAATTGATAATTTATTTAAAGTGAAACATTTTTATGGAATAAAAATGTTAATGAAGATCTTTACACTAATTTGTGTGAATAAATTTAAGTCCTGAAAGCGTGAATGATTTTAGTATAAAACACGTGTGTGTGGGTAAAGAACTTAAAGAAGAAAAGAAATAATTTTCCAAGTATTAATGGAAAAACGAACGATTAAGTCCGGATTTTGGCTTCGTCCGGGTAAAAATTAGGAAAAGAAAATAATGTGGACATTTGTAAAATATTAAAGGGAACTCGGATGACACCGGGATAAAGTAAGAAGCGCCCGGAGCCCTTAGGTGAAAAGCCTTAAATCACTGGCCTGGGCATATGGTGCGCATAGCCATCGGTGTGGAGCCCGTATAAGTATGCAGTATTGAAAGATTTCGAGAAAAGGCAATGGAAATTTGGAACATATCAAGAAATGGGTTGCGTAGTAAAATGAGCTAATACAACTTAACTTGAACGAATGTAATAAATGTTTCGGTAAAGGTGAAGTGGACAAGTAAATGCGTAAATCTACTAATGTCCATAAGATAAGGTAAAATGATAAAGTAAGTGGGTAAATGAATAATTAAGCAACCAAGTTGTTAAACCTATAATTTGCATAAGTATGTATGAAAAAATATTTTTGAATGACAAATAAGTATTTTCTATCACGGCAAATGAGTGTGTTCAAATAGTGATTTTCAATGAAGATAGTAAAGTGTGATGAAATAAATGAAAGGGGCTAAATTCCAGTAAAAGAACGCAATGGTTTCAAGTGTTGAACTGGGTGTGTTGAACAAGGTGAAAATGCTAAGTATGAATAAAGGAAGTATTTACTAGATTAAGGTAAATTAATCTGGATAAGTAAGATTTTTCGAAAGTAAAACGGTTAATGTATTGGCATGTGTATTTACCAAAGGTATACGTATGTAGATATATACATATTTCTCGTGCATGTTGTTGTAGCTTGTGAGTATTCCTTTCTACCGTTCGTTTTTTAACTGTTTGTATAAATCCCACTCGGCATAGGCTCAAATCCCCACTTTGTTACGGCAGGTTGGGAGCGATTTCGTATATTGAGGGCATTATACAGATAAGTATGTTTTATTTATGTTTACGTTAGTATCTCTACTTACTTGGACTCCGGGGTGTTCCCCATGGGTCCCTCACGTAGTTCATCTTGAAACTGGAATCGTATGCTAACAAGTGAAACGTAATTAAAATAAAAACTTGATTACCAATATTATATAGGTTGTTCCATTGCACTTCACACCTAACGCTCGATTCGGACCGGGTTGACTCACGTGTAACTCGTAAATCCAGGTTGGGGCTTTACAAGATAAATACGGTTTGGTTGAATATCACTTGACTATTATTGGGGACAGAGTCGTGTGGAATCCTAAGTTTAGAAGACGGTTATAGGATTGGGAATTCGCAAAGGCTGAGACTTTTTTTGATTGGTTGGAATCGGCCCCACTACCGTCAAGCAAGGATGAGGAATTGAGATGGCGGGTTGACGGCAAGGGGGTCTTCATGATGAAAGGTTATTACTCTATAACCTCACAGCCTTTTTTCCATGGAAACAAATATGAAAGTCAAAGGCGGCACCGAAAGTTATGTTCTTTTTTGGACCGCGACGCATCTATATTGACATCCAAGGGCTTGCAGAAGAGAAGACGTTTAATGGCTAGTCATTGTTGATTGTGCAAGGAGGAGGAAGATTTCACTAATCATTTACTTTTGCATTACGGTGTGACGAGGGGCCTATGAGATGTCTTCCTACCCCTAACCCGAATTGCGTGGGTAATGCACGAGACAGTGAGGGCATTATTATAGGCTTGTCACCACACCCCCTACCCCCCAAAGGGGTGGAAGGGTGTTAAAAAAGTGTGGCATTTGGTCCCACATTGTATCTTCTAGACGATTTGGCATGAGAGAAACTCGAGATGTTTTGAAGGACCGAAGATTACGCTATCTAGAATTCGTTATCTATTTATGAGTACTTTTGTTTAAGGAGAGACATGTCACTTATCTTCCTAATTTTATAGAATCTGTTGAGGAACTGCAAAGAGTCATGTAGTTTGGGTTGGTCACTGGTGGTGGCCTTTTAGGGGGTATCGTTTTTAGGTTGTATTATATACTCCTTGTATACGATTTTTGCTCCATTAACGATTGGTATTTATAAAGAATTTATTTATCAAAAAAAATATTATTTACCTTTATCCACATCAAAGGTCATTACGGCCTAATTATATGGTTGTACACATGAATGCTGGTAAATATATCATATATATTATTGACCAAGACAACTTTAGCTTCACATTGATAGGAACTACCCACTAATCATGTGCTCTTGAAAAATTCAAATCAAATATTTGTAATTCAATAACAAACTCTATCAAGAGTTGTATATATTTTGTTACCAACTCGTGTGGGATTATAATGAGAATATAAAAAGAAATATAACTATTTAGCTCCATCAAAATCCTTCATCTCATAAACATCTATATTAAAACTGTTATGGTACCAAAGCTAATGGCCAACGCCAATTCCTCAAATTCAATTACTGAAATTTACTCTACCCCTCCCACCCTCACCCTTATCCAGGATCAACACTATCTCAATCTCAAACTAAACAACAAAAATTTCTTGCTCTAGAAAACTCAAATGATACTCTTTTTTATGTGGCCAAAACCTCATGTGCTTTTTTGATGGAAGCTTTCCTTTTTTCTCTTATGCATCAGCTGCTTCATTATGGAACCAACAACATAAATTAATTGTTAGTATGCTTATTGCTTCTCTTACAAATGAATTTTTTCCCCTAATTGTTGGGTTAAAAACTTCTCACCAAATTTGGACAACTTTTACTAAAGCATTGGTGTCTCCTTTTGAAACCCGAATTATCAACCTCCATCTTCATCTCCACAGACTCAATCAAGGAGATGACTCAGTCTCCACTTTTCTTCACAAAGCCAAATCCATCTCTATTAACTGCTGCAGGTCATCCTCTTTCTCTAGTTGAATTTAATATCCACGTTTTCAAAGGCCTACGTTCAGATTTTTGTGATCTTATGACAATACCCACTACCCATTCAACCCCGGTTACCTTCTCCGAGCTTCATTCCCTTCTTCTCAGCAACGAATCTATTCACAATGATTATGTCTCATCCCTTTCTATTTTCCTCATCACCTACCAACCCACCACCCCCTACTCATCACACTACTCATCATATTTCCTCTTATACTCAACCCCGTCCACCCAATTCATCACACTACCCTCCGAATTACTCTCAATCAAGTCATTCTCGCAATTGTTTTGGTTATGGACATGGTCGAGGTCGAATTTCCCATTTTCATACCGCTTCTAATGACTATCGCCAACCATGTCAAATATTTTGTGCTATCTACCACACTGTCACTTCATGTCCTCACCGTTTTACAGTTTCTCTCCCTACAAAACCTTCTTCTCACTACACTCACTCTCCTTCTTCTCAACCGAGCATCCTCCCCACCCCCAACTTCTCCCTACAATGCATGGCTTCTTGACATGGGTGTGTATCATCATGTTACTCCTGATCTAACTAATCTCCACCATCTTTTGAATATCATGGCAGTGACACGGTTCATACTAGTATTGGTAAGGGTCTCCCTATATCTCATATTGGTACTTCTAATATTATAACTTCTTCTTCCAATCTCAAATTTAATAATGTTCTGCATGTACCTACTGTTTCTAAATCTCTCCTCTGTTAAAAAAAATTAGACGTGATAATGATGTGTTTTTTTAAATTTCATCCTTTGTTTTGTGTTGTGAAGGATCGTCTCACCCAGCAGCCTCTTCTTCACGGCCTTTTACATCCTCTCATCCACGGTGTCACCTCCACCATCTGCTTTCCGTGCTAAAAAAGTCTCCACTAAATGTTGGCACAATCGTCTTGATCACCCTCATCATCAAGTTCTTCGTCAGCATAATCTTCCATGCACGTCATCAAGTCAACCACATGTTTGTGTCGCATGTCAAATGGGAAAATCTACAAAATAACACCTACGGTGTTATGTCAAGTCATCTACCTCTGTATGGAATTTAATTTTTAATGATGTCTGGGGTCCCTCCCCTACTATGTCAAGTGGTGGTCATAATATTTCATAATTTTTCTTGATCATTTCTCTAATTCTATTTGGTTCTTTCCAATGACTCGCAAATAAAATGTTTATTCCATATTTATTAATTTCCAAAAATTAGTTGAATGCCAATTTAATACAAAAATTAAAAAAAAATGTTCAAACAGATTGGGGTGGAGAATTTCGGAAATTAGACTCATTTTTCCGAACATGTGGCATCAACCATCGCTACTCATGTCCTCACACCCACGAACAAATAGGGTTTGTTGAACGTCGCCGCCATCATATTGTTGAAACTGGTTTAACATCAATGGCACACACCTATGTTCCTCTAAAGTATTGGCACTTTGCCTTTGAGTGTGCTGCATTTTTATTTGATTGCATGCCTAATAAAACGTTTGATAATGTTTATTCGTTTAATGTTATCCACTCCCACCCTCCTAATTATCAATTTCTAAAAACTTTCGGTTGCCTGTGCTTTCCAAATCTTCGTCCCTACAACCTGCATAAAAATTGATTTTTGATCCTCTCTGTGTATTTTTACGGCTATAGTCACCATCAACATGGGTATCGATGCTTACATATCCCAACTGGATGCAGTTATCATGCCCGGCATGTCCGTTTTAACGAAACTATATTTCTTTTTTAAGTCTAACTCTACAGTTTCCTCTCCACTATCCCCTGCTCCTAGTTCGTCTCCTTGGGCTGCTAGTTCCGTTCTCTTATCCCACACCATACACACAACCCGGACAGGCCCCTCCCCTACCACGGCCTCACTACCTCCTCTCACAACCGCTGTTTGTCCCAACCAGCCATCCTTACCCCGCTCATCTTCATCTCTACTTCTGACTCACTCTAATCTAGCTGGTATTCCTCTTGGTATTGATATGGGTTCCCTCCCCTCTACCACAACTCCTCGTACCCATTCTATGCACCTTCGTTCTCATCCAACTCCTCCTCCCCAGTCTCACTGAGCCAACAAGTTTCACAGCTTTGAATTCTGATCCCAAATGGCGCCTACTATGGCCCATGAAATCAATGCACTTATTCAAAATCAGACGAGTTCTCTTATTCCACCCACTCCTGACATAAACATACTTGGTTGAAAGTGAGTATACCGAATTAAACACAACACTAATGGCTCCATTTATCGTTACAAAGCTCGTTTAGTTGCAAAAGTCCTTCGTCAAGAGTATGGCCTTGATTACAACGATACCTTTAGTCCGATTGTTAAAGCCACAACTATTCGCATTGTTCTCTCAATTGCTCTCTCTCAAGGTTGAAAAATTTCCCAACTAGATGTTAATAATGCTTTCCTTTATGATTTTTTAAATGAGCATGTCTATATGAAACAACCATCGGGTTTTAAAGATCCCTTCAACCCTAATTTTGTCTTCAAATTGCACCGATCTCTACATAGTCTTAAACAAGCACCACGTGCTTGGTTTCACCGTCTCACCCAATTCCTCAACACCCAACACTTTATCAGCTCCAAAACTGAGCATCTATTTTCTAATCTATATTGATGATATTCTCATCACTGGCGACGACGGTACATTTATCTAGACCCTTATTACCACCCTCGACAATGAATTCTCTCTTAAAAATCTTGGCTCGCTTCACTATTTCCTTAGCATCAAAGTCATCCCTACTCCCTCTGGTTGTATGCTCTCTCAACATCACTACATCTCTAAGCTTATCCAACATCATGGTATGTCCTAATCCAAACCTAATACCACTCCCATTTTCACCACTACAACCTCTTCCCAACACAATGGCACCCTTCTTCCGAGTCCCACTACTTATTGCCAATCCGTTGGGGCACTTCAATATGTCACCCTCACTCGACCCGACATAACCTTTGCCGTCAATTTATGCATTAAACCACTGGTCCTTTGTCAAACGTATCTTCCGTTACCTTAACCACACTCCCTCCCATGGCCTCCATTTCTCCAAATCCTATTCTATCAATCTTCAAGCATTTACATATTCTGTTTGGGGATGATCGCAAATCTACAAGTGATTAGGCTATTTACTTGGGCTCGAATCTTGTATCGTGGAAATCCAAGAAATCGAAAACTGTCTCCCGTTACCCCACTGAAGCTGAATATAAATCAATGACAGATGCAACTGTTGAATTACTTTGGATACAATCTCTATTAGAGGAGTTGAAATTTCTACCTTCCAGACCACCCCATTATTTGGTGACAACATTGGTGCTACTTATCTTCCAGCCAATCTAATCTTTCATGCTCGAACAAAATATGTTGAAATTGATTTTCATTTCGTCCGCGACCAAGTTGCCAAGCAGACCTTACAAGTGCAATTCATTTCCAACGATGATCAAATAGCAGATATTTTTACAAAAGGCCTACCCTCCTCCAAGTTCCAATTACTACGTGACAAGTTGATGGTTCAAACTCCTTCACCATCCCACTTGCGGGGATATATTGACCAAGCCAACTCTACCTCCACATTTATAGGATCTGATCACGTGCTCTTGAGCAATTCAAATCTAATATTTGTAATTCCATAACAGACTCAATCAAGAGTTGTATATATTTTGTTGCAACTGTTCAGCTCCATCAAAAGCCTTTATCTCATCAACAACTTTATTAAAACGGTTACCTGTTGACAACAAGAGACCATAGTATTACTAGTTAATTGGTGAATATTCTGACGGTTTATCCTTTTAAGGGGATATATTCCGTAGTTTCAAAGGAATACGTTTCATCTAAGATGACATAAACTCCTAATCTTAATGATTTAACGAGAATTCAGAATATTGTATAGAGTATATATTATCACTATCTTATACGTGAAAGCTACAACTCATAACAGGAGTAATGAACATGCACAGATCAAAACTATTGATTTCGAAAATAATATATTACATCTAAAATGCCGTGAGTTATACTTAAAGCATCAAATATGTGCATGGCTAGGTTTAGGTTGCATCCCCACCTTTTCAGTCTTTTGGCTTGGGAGAATAGATGAATATATAGTTATTTTAACGTATGCATTTCCACTCACAATAACAAAACATGTTAATTTCCATATCCTCAATTCAGTTTTTCTTCTCCCTCTTTTCATCTCTTTTTAAGTATCCACATTGGCCAAACACACGCACACAATTATATATATAATTGTGCTTGTGTGTGTGTGTGTGTGTGTGAGAGAGAGAGAGAGAGAGAGAGAGAGAGAGAAGCAAACAAACTTCTTACGAAACCCAAATCCAATGTCAAAACACACATCTAAAGATCACTTCGTAAAAGAAAAACCCTATAGCAAAGTGAAAGACTGGTCTCTTGTTGTTTTTCTGGAAAACCCCACATAGTTTGCACTCTAATGTGCTCATTTTTTAACGCTCGCGTGAATATATACTTTCTGAATTAACTGCACATTATGGTTGTAAATATACGGGGTTGCAAACAAGATTTTTAATAAGAAATATATTGTAATCCAAATTTTAGGATTTATGACTATATTACAATAACCCCACCAAAAAAAAAGAGTACTGTTACTTCTGTGGGTCGGTTAATTCTAGAGAGAAGGGGGAGGGGAAATGGGGGGCGGCTTGGCTCGTCTCGTCAGATGTCATGGTGTAGAATTTAAAAAAATGGAGTTCCAATAGGATCAAAATTTAAACAATTGCATTTTCCAATTGTAGTACTTAAACTAGAACCCATTTTCAAGATCCATATGAAATTTTATGTTACAAATCTCACAGAATCATGAATTCAATATTTTTAAACTTCAGGTGGACTCAAAATCAAATAACATATTATAAACACCAAGCTATTGTTCTCACAATATAAAATTTAACATTTAATAAATATCCTTGCATAGAAGGCTAAAATATAGTGTTACAGATGCCAGATATTGCAAAATATTCCTCCTGGGATAATTGAAATTCTTACAAGGAAGTATTACATTGCAATCCGGATCTTCCAATAGCGCACGCATAAAACCGAATCAACCAACCCATGTCAACGGAGGCACAACCAAACCACTACAAACCCACCTTGAATGATATTAAACAGAACATATAAACACGCTAAAGTTTTGATTAACATACTTTCTATAAAATAAATATGATTGGGCTGTCGGGGACATTACCCAATTCTAGCAACGAACTGTATGCAACAACGAATAGCTTTCAAGGTCCCAAACGGTAAGGGCCTTCACCCATGTAGTGACCTTCCATATAAAGAGCCGCATTCTGTGGATGAAGCCCATCCATAACCATAAACTGCATATCTTCAGAAGGTTTCCAGTGTCTTTTCCTTTGGTTGATGAACCAATTGTTAATCTGTTTCTGGTCCAAACCAGTTGATTCAGCTAAGGCCACCTTCTCTGTCTCCTGTTTTGATTATTATAATCCGTCTTCAGTTAGTTATACAGTAAAATCAAGAAACAAAATAAGTTATTACATGCAATCACCCTTTGCAACATATTGCACAAAAATCCCGTTTTTATGTCTCAAAATACCTTCGTTAGCAACAAATGAGGGAAATTTTTTATATAATAGTAACAATGAGCATTTTTTAGCAAATTAAATAGTTCAGGATAGGCATTTTGGTTAGTATCGGGATGAATTATTACAATAGATACACGTACCGAAGGATATGGCCACTTGTAATGTAACTCCCACCAGCTGAGTAGCTTTTGTCGCGCATCTTTGGGAAGTTTTCCTTTCTTCTTTTTCTTTGAAAGCTCTTGCTTAAGACTACTTAAGTAGCCACTATACTTCCTCAATAGGTGGTTCTTCAGTTCCCGGTCTTCAGCGCGCGGGTCAATCTCAGTAATTTCAGTTTCGCCACCGCTGTTGTCTTGTTCCTCTTCAGATGAACCAATACCCTCACACTTCTCATCTGTTCATTTATTGATTGTTAATAAGGTCAACAAAGATGTGCACCTGGTTAAAGTGTCATTGTTATGGACTCCAATTTACATTTCTACTAATATCTCCCCTCATAAACAATATTGCTTACAAAGTCCTGCGAATACTTAGAGAAATCACGGAATACTAAACATTGCCAAGCACACTAATAACAAGAACGCGTAGAAACTACAAGCATAATCCTTTTTATCATTATGGATTCGGACCCATCTCAGCTCAACACTACGTTTCAAGTTGCTTCATTTTATTAATATTGTGTCCCCTAACAAACTTCGACATGTCATAAAAGTAACCCTTATCTTTAGTTATACAACTCCCAAACCAAAAAATAGAAAAATGTGAATGAAGAGAGAATCCAAGTTCAACACACTCGTCACCGCAAACCACCAACCCCAACCACCACAATAAAATTGTAAACTTACCAAAACAATACAAGAAACTAAAACAAGAAACAAAAAGGAACCAAAAAATTAGTAAACCACCCAAAAGGACAAGGGGAAATAAAGGACTTGCACCCTACAAAAAATGAAACTAAATGACTTAAGAAATACGACAAAAATATCCTTCCTTGTTTCTTGTTAAAAGTAAACACAGAGGGCTTAGAAAACCTATGGACCGCGGTTCTTCAAAATTGACAACACGTCCATATTAGAATCTCAATATTTCCCGATTCACACTCCATGCATATATATTTTTATTAATTTAAATATGGAATATTCTTGAACTCTTGTAGGATTCTTCCTAAACTGTGTTAAAAAATAGGTTTATTAACCTGGAGAATTTGGTAAATTTTTAACAGATAACAAATGTATACAAGTTCTTAAGAAGAAGCAGTGGGGAGGAACAGTGTTGTTTAATTTGAGATTTCGTGAGAGAAAGAGCACTTGGCTTAAAACTAATATTCTATTTTTCTAGATTATTTAAATTACTATACTTGCACTATGACTCAAGCACATAAGTGTTGCATAGCAAAAGACAAAGTATAACACCACAAGAAGCCAAATTGACCCATATTTAACCAAAAAAAAAATCAAAATTTGATGATGATGCTAGGCTTTGCATAACATCAAAAGTCTTGCACCTAGAAACTACTTAAAAGATTCCCTTCATTTTAGAATGCTAAAAAATGCTTATTTTCTTCACTTCCATGTCATCAATGTAATAATCCCTAATCATATCATAGTACCCTCTAGAAAGTAACTAGAGAAAGCAACAGAATCCACAGTTTCTATAGCCCTACTCGGCTTAAGGATGTGCTCAACTCAACTAAAGAAAGTCTTTTCCCAATTATTCGAGGTCGGCTACATGAATCCTATTTTTCCATTCCATTCTGTCCAGTGCAATATCTTCGGTTAAACCACATGACATCATGTCCTTTTTTATAATATCCCACCAAGTCAATTTAGGCCTACTTCTACCCCTTGTGTTATCATCAGTACTAACTAAATCACTCTTCCTTACAGGAGCATCCATTGGTCTACGCTTGACGTGTCCAAACTATCTAATTCGATTTTCTCTCAATTTATCTTCTTTAGGAGCTACTTTTACCGTTTCACGAATTTGTTCATTTTTAATTTTATCCTTTCGAGTTTTACCACAAATCTATCTTAGCATTCGCATCTCAGCCACACTCATTTTCTGCACATTTTGTTTCTTGGTTGCCCAATACTCTGTCCCATATAACATGGCGGGGCTAATGGTCATCCTATAAAATTTACCTTTTAACTTCAAAGGTATACGCTTATTACGCAAAACGCCGGTAGCACTTCTCCACTTAACCCAACCTGCTCTAATCCTACGAGTAACATCATCACTAATATCTACATCTTTTTGGATAATCGATCCTAAATAACGAAAATTATCATTTCTAGGTATCACTTTGACCCTCCAATTTCACCACATCTCCATTTGTCCTCCTATTACTACTAAAATTGCACTCCACATATTCTGTTTTAGTTATGCTTATTTTAAATCCTCTTGTTTCTAAAGTCTCTCTCCACAATTCCAACCTAACATTAATTCCCGTCTTAGTCTCATCCACTAAAACAATATCATCTACAAATAGCATACACCATGGCACCTAATCTTGTATTTTTTGCGTCAACTCATCCATAACAAGAGCAAAGAATATGGACTTAATGCTAAACCATGGTGTAGACTTACCGTAATTGAAAATTCACTACTTTCTCTGGCTGATGTTCTTACTGTAATCATCACACCATCATACATATCATTGATCACATCAATATATATGCGAGTCACTCCTCTTTTATGTAGAACCCACCATATTATCGTGGTATTATGGTGAAGAACCCACATATCATTGTTCAAATTATCGTGGTATTAAGTTAATAAGTCATACAATGAAACTTTGAGAGAGAGTGATTGAATATAGATTGAGATTAAAGACAACAGTATCTGAGAATCAATTTGGATTTATGCCTGGAGGTCAACAAAAGAAGCAATGTAGTTATTGAGGAGATTAATGGAGAGGTATAGGGAGAAAAAGAAGGATCTCTGGGTATCCTATCATACGCCTTCTCCAAATCTATAAAAATCATATGAAGATCCTTCTTTTTCTCCCTATACCTCTCCATTAATCTCCTCAATAACTACATTGCTTCTTTTGTTGACCTCCAGGCATAAATCCAAATTGATTCTCAGATACTGTTGTCTTTAATCTCAATCTATATTCAATCACTCTCTCTCAAAGTTTCATTGTATGACTTATTAACTTAATACCACGATAATTTGAACAACTTTATATGTCCCCTTTAATTTTATAAATAGGTACTAAAACACATTTTCTCCATTCATCGAGCATCGCATTAGTCATTAAAATTCAATTAAAGAATTCTGTAAGCCATAATACTCCATCCTCCCCTAAGCACTTCCAAACCTCAATAGGGATACCATCTCGTCTTAAAGTCTTCCTTGCTTTCCTGCCCCTAAGTTTAGCAAGCTTATAAATACTTTTTCCCCTTCTTGTGTACCTAATTTTGTATAAAGATCATCATACGCTTTTAACTTAACATCTTTTACCACTTTCTTAACTTCCTTTTTAGCCCATTTATATATCTCAAAATTTTCTTCATTTCTATTTGTTTGCCATGTTTTAAAGCACTCCCTTCTAATTTTTACTATATTTTGTACTTCTACATACCACCACCAAGTTTCTTTAGGCTTTGGCCCCTTGCCTTTTGATTCTCCATGAATTTCTTTTGATATTCTCCTAATGCATGTGGCCATCTTATTCCACATTATGTTAGTCTCTTCTTCAGTATTCCATGTTGGTTCATTTAATAATTTATCTTTAAATAGTTCTAATTTCTCTCCTTTTAAATTCCACCACCTAGTTCATGGGTTAATCTTCACTTTTCGCACTCGTGATTGATTTGTAATATTTACCATTATCCTACGTTATGAGGTTAAGCTCTCTCTCTGGATAACCTTACAATCTTTACACGTTAATCGGTCTCCTTTTCTAGTAATGAAAAAATCTATTTGGCTCTTATGCGTTCCACTTTTATAAGTTATGAAGTGTTCAAGCCTCTTTTTAAAACATGTATTTACTAGTATAAAATCATAAGCCATCGCAAAATCTAGAATAGACTCTCCCCCGTCGTTCCTATCTCCAAAACCATATCCTCCATGCACTATCTCATATCCTACACGATCTTCTCCTACATGGGCATTAAAATCTCTCCCTATATGGATTTTCTCACCTACGAGTATTTCTTGAATTAGTTCATCCATTTGTTCCCAAAATTGTACTTTAGTGTGCTCATCTAATCCTACTTGAGGTGCATAAGCACTAACAATGTTAATTATGTTTTCACTTAATACCAATTTTACAAGTATAAGTCTATCACTTTTCCTAATAACGGTTACGATATCGTCCTTAAAGTTCTTATCTACTATTATCCCAACTCCGTTCTTATTTCTATGTTTTCCTGTATAATAAAATTTAAATCCTGTATTTTCTATTTTCTAGCTTTCTCACCGACCTATTTAGTTTCTTGTAAACAAGCTATGTTAACTTTTCTTCTTATCATGGTATCTACCAACTCCATCCTTTTTCCAGTCATAGTCCCTATGTTCCAAGTCACTAAACTAAGTCTGGTATCCTGGACTAGCTTCTTTACTCGCACACGTCCAACTTGTTCAATATTTCTAAGAAAATAGCCGCTTAAAATAGGGCTTCAAATTTGTGTGTGTAAATACCCGACTCTAAATGCGGCACATGCACAGGACATACAGGGAGCAAGGGTCGTGCTATAGGTGATCAACCTGCTCTTGGCAAGGCACATTTTCTAAGCAGAGGGGCTACTCGAGGCGAAGGCTTCTGATCTAAGACAGTTCATATTGAGTGAATGACATTTCGCATTACAAAGACTCTCCGTGCGTAAGGGATAATGTGGGGTAATAAACCAAGAGAGCCAATGTCTAGGTAGTTCCTCTCTCCTAGACCACCATGCTGGAAAACAAACTCGATTTTCCAGAGCTATTTATATACACCGACTTCTAGAAGATGCCTTTATTTGTTGGGTCATGAAATATGAAGTTCATGTATAGAGATGAAAGGTTGTTTTTGTCATATGCCTGTAAATGATATTATTTGTAGATAGATTAGGTAGATATCACATAGAAATCCTATAAATTACTCGAGTGATCATTTGGACTCTATTTGAAATGTAAGTGTATGTTCAAGAGAAATCCTCTTCTTTACTTGTCTCACATATATGGGTTTTTAACTCTCTTATGTTCAACAAAGCTGCATCAGAGATAAGGTTTCTTTGTTTCTTTGGTGGATGGGAAGGGAATGACGAGTGGAATCGTTTAATTAAAGTTCCTCTAGTTAAACAAGATAACTAAGAGAGTTGATGCATTCACACGAAAGGCGTTTATTAGATCACAAGATCTATAGGACATTGTGACTAAAGGTTGTGTTGGGACTATGAATGTAGTTGTGGTGTCTTAGTCAAGAAAGGAATTATGATCATTCATCAATTTTTGGATAATGTATCTTACAAAAGGTTGCCTATGTTACCACCACTAAAAAAGCATAAGAGATTTTTAAAAAGTTATTTCAGAGTAGAGAAAGTGAAGAGACTCCGTCTTCAAAACTTAATAAGACAGTATGATGTCTTTCACATAAAGGAGTCCAAAATAATCTTGGATCCTTGGAAAGAGACTTTGGGATTGTCAATCAATTGAGGAGTAATGGTTAGGAGTTGAATATTACTAAAGTAAAAGAATAAAATCCTTCACCCATTGGATTCAAAATTTGTGTATAATGTTGGAGCCATTGACGAGTCAAT
This sequence comes from Sambucus nigra, assembly GCA_949130495.1. NCBI lineage: Eukaryota > Viridiplantae > Streptophyta > Magnoliopsida > Dipsacales > Adoxaceae > Sambucus > Sambucus nigra. The sequence goes on along the minus strand of OX422207.1, from coordinate 625,587,934 downwards.
AGATTTGAGACGCAAAAGAAGTGGGTGATCGAGCAAGTGCTTTAATTGAAAACTTCTATAAAGGATAAAGAAGAAAAAACCGAGTAGAGTCAAGTAGGACAAGGACGGGAACAAGCACAAGTATAGTCATGTGGACCAAGGATGTTGACAAGCACGACTATAGCAAGTGGCGCCAAGCGTCGGCAAGCATGAAGCCAACAAAGAGGAGAAGGAAGAAGCCACTGATATTCTCACAAAGTCGAAAGAAGTGAAGAACCATAATAGACAAGAGGGTATGGAAGAGGACATAATTTAAGGCCGTATAAAATACCTCATAACAAGACTCGAGTGAATGTTTATAAATTAAAAAATTAAGTTGATGCTAAAAATAAATGTGTAATCAACTTTATTATTGACATGCAAATGTGAGGTACGATAATAGAATATGGTATCTCGAAACCGATGCAAGCACTTATATATCTGGAAGCAAGATAATTGTTTGCCGAGCATAATGAATCGATGGGTGGCAAATTTACTTTTGGATCCAGGTGGGGTGTACTATTTGCAAGTGTACTATTTGCATCCACTCCGATAGTATACACAACTATCCTTATCCGTATCCTTTTGGATAACTCATTTTCGCATAATATCCATATCCGTTTATATTATTAAATATTCAAGCATTGTTTATCAAGCATAGATTTGAAAATTTGCTAAATTTGAACCAAAAAAAAATTTACACAACTTTCTAAATAAGATAAAACATTATAGATAATATTACCATAGAAAATTAGAGAATCAAAATTTAGGATGCTTAAAAAACAAGTGCTAACATTCAATATGTATTAAGTTACCTTTCATTGAGCTTAACAGGTCATATCGAGTCGATGAGAGTTTGAAGAATCATTTTTGTGAACACACAAGGGAATAAATATTAGGTCTCAACTACATTACATTTACAAGACTACTATCTATGAGTCATTTTGAATATGTCAACCGAAGGGGACAACATCTAGATGACCAATGTAAATATAAATACACATTTTGTAGCAAGGATGGAGCCAAGATTTCTAAAGAATGGAGGCTAATTTAATGATAATTTTTGGGGACTTAGGGGCGGGATCCCCCGCACCGAATTTTCTTGAGTATTTACCAAATAATTACTAAAATATGTATTTAATCTAATGGAAAGAGAAATAATTTTTTATTGATTAAAGATTTCAAACCTTAAAAAAAATAAAAGCACAAAATTTTTCAATTTGTAAAGTAGACCAACAATCCATAAAATTAATCCAAGCATAATCCCTAAGGTTAAAACCAACATTCACCCCAGATTTATATTTATAATATCCCTAAAGTCGATCAAAATTTAATCATAAATTAACCCAGGAATTTAAACCAACCAACAATAACACTAAACAAAAAAAAAATATTAACCATTTAACAATAACACAAAGAAATAAATATATAATATAATCTTTTAATTTAACTAAAAAAAACATATATAATATAACCTTTTAATTTAATAATAAAGTAAAAGAAACATATATAATATAACCATTTAACAATTAACACTAAACTAAAAAATAATAATAGAGAGACAGAGTGTACCACGGTCACAGAAGAGGGAGGAGGGTTGGGGTGGGCAGAGGAGAGCAGCGCCTAAGGTGGGCGGAGGAGGAAGTGGGAAAAGGGAGAAGCAGAAATGAACAAGGGTTGCAATTTTGTATAGGTTAAATGACATGAGAGTTTGAAAATAATTTTTTTTACACCTAAACTTTTGTGTAAACATATATATATATATACATATATATATATATATATACATATATACATATATATATATATAATTAGGGGGGCTACCACCCCCACTCAGCCCCATGTTCCGCTACCCCTGGTGTGTAAGATGGTACTAAAGACAGAAGACAAATGAATGGAATTTTCTTTATTGTTCTCATACATTAGATAGTTAAATACATTAAATTGTTTCCAAAAATACCTAGATAATTATTTACAAATATATAATTTACGAGAATTTGGATATCCGTATCTGTAATATTATTTACTATTTATTAATTTAATTATATATATATATATATATATATATATATATATATAAATTAATAAATAGTAAATAATATTACAGATACGGATATCCAAATTCTCGTAAATACGGGGGATCTCTTTGAATACGAATTATCCGTGGCGGATACCTTAATAACCTTACCCATATCCGTTTTCCCCGGTGGACTCCGAAACCGCTCTTTCGGATTTCTATTCGGATAAATGTCCGCAAAAAACGGATTCGGATACCAGACGGATTCAAATTTTCGAATATCCGTTTACACCCCTAGACTGGTCCCAAATTAACCTGAACGAAAAGAGAGAAATTCTCGATTCAAAAAAGGTTATGACAGTTTAAAGAGAACCTTTCAATGATTGATTAACTGGGTAATGTATTTGCTCAAGCACAAATGACAGTTGAATGTTTTTTGAATATGATAGTGGCCAAGTATTTGAAGAAAGTTTTAATGACGGTTCTTGGCTATGGACTTGAAAATCGAGGACTTCAATTTTGGAGGTTTGTACATATTGTCAAGGAAGAAAATGATGAGATGACTATCTTTCCATTGACCATATAAATAAACTTTTGATGGTTGAATCTTTAGCAAGCAATTTCATAATAGCTTCCCAAAGGAGTGAACTACAAGATCTATTCATGAATGATTTAAGCATAATCTTAAGTTTACCAAAAAGGTAAGATCAAAGGCAAAGATTTCATGAAATTCAAGGAACATGTTGACAACCATAGTGGGTAAGATGTTGATGCTATTAGGTCAAATCACGGTGGTGAATTCACATTAAACTACTAACAATATTTTGTAAAAAACTGGAAATTTTCTTCCTTTCACAGTTTCAAGATTTCAATAACAAAATGGAGTCACCAAGAAGAAGCATACGTGGATTATTAGTATAAATTGACACATGTTAAAACACAAGAAAATTCCTCGAGAATTTAGGGTTGAATGCATTTGATTGTGTTGTGTATTTTTTAAATTGTTGCCCAACTTGGAGGGAATAGACATGAAACTATCATAGACGTGTAGTGGAAGAAAGAAGGGTCACGTATTTGCGTGTAAGGGGGGCTCATATACATGTATCTGGTGAAAATAAATCCGTGCTAGATGATAAAAGTGAGAAGTAAGCCTTCATCAGCTAGGACTCAAGCTCTAAATGTTACAATTTATTTAATCCAATCAATTTAAAAAATTGCTTTGTGGTATTAAAACAATCCACAAGTAGACTATATTTTTTTCATATCATAGAAGGTGAAGAACAGAAAATAGATTTTGTGTAGAATCCTATTACACCGCCTCTATCACCGTGCCACCATCTATTCATGAACAATTGACTCCTATATCTTGTGAAGATTGTGAAGAAAGTTCAAAAGAAAAAATGCCATGTAATATTATTTTTCAAGATATCTATTAGGAAATTGAGAAGGTAAAGTTTACTGATTTAAACTTGCTTCCTCTCTTTATTGGGGTCAACATAAAGGGTTTGATGTGGATTCCCCGAACAAGTAGAGAAATGTTATGAATTAAGAAATCGAAGGCATAAAAAAGATTAATGGAAAACTAGTGCACATACAAAAGAAGAATGCAAAATGTGGAGTTGAAAGATAAAAAGTAAGACTACTTACTAAGGGCTTATTTAAAGAGACAATAAGATTCATCATTTCATTGACATTTCAAAAAACATAATTTTTATCAAATGGACGTAAAATTCTCATATTATTGGGGTTCTCAAGGAACAAGTGTATGTGTAGCGTTGTGAAAGGGGAAGACAATTCCTTAATATTCAATAAATTATTATATGGCTACAAGTAAGCACGAGAAATATGTGTTAGAAACGTTAATATTTTCAAGACAATAATTCTAAAAAGTCCCTTTAATTCAAAGGTGAACAAAAATGGAGTCGTGGATAATATGGTCCTTACATGAAATAATTTTAATACATTAGAAAATTTTAAGAAAGCAATTGATCTTTTAATTTGAAATGACAAGTATGGTCTCACGGCTTGCTACCTTATGAATAATGGAATTTTCATTTTAAGAAGGTTATCCTAGAGAGGTTCTCAAAAACTTTAGATGTTTGATTGTAAGTAAGATAATGAGCTACCGCTCCAAGTGGATTCACTACCGCTCCAAGTGGATTCAAATTATCAAAACATTATGGAGAGAGGGTTGGTCCATCGTATTTCAATACCACTGTTGGAAGTTTAATATAATTGAAGAGTGCAAAGGATACAATTTTCTATGGAGCTCACAAGTTGCTACATGAAAACCCTCAACATAACATACTTGAAGGATGCTAAAAGGTTTCTTTGTTGCATCAATGGTACAATAGAATTGTGGAGATTTTATTTCTTTAGATAATTCCCACCTTAAAAGAAAATTGTCATAGTGATTGGGCTAACAATATCAATCACAAAAAGGAAAGTATAATAAAATCCTTTTGTTTGAAGGAAAATTCAGTCACCACATGGCCATCAAAGACAATACCTATTGTGACCCTTTCGACTTCTGAAGTTGTTACATCTTGTGTTTGACTAGAAAAATTGGATCAGAAAATGAATATGGAATTGAAAAAGGCGACAAAGATCTATGTCGAGAACAATCGATGTTAATATTGGCCCAGTGTTCCGTGATCAAAATCAACACATTGACACAAGGTAATATTTAATTAAAGAATGTATTCCTATAAAAAACATAGTATAACTCATGTTTGTGAATTCCCAACTTAGGGGATGATGGCCCGGACGGAGGACAAGTAGAGAGGGAGTGTTCAAGGTGAAGGAGTATTACTCAATTTTGAGAAGTGGAGGGAATGGGGGCATCGCAAGGTATGAAAAGCAAAGGTGCCGTCGAAAATCACCTTCATTTGGACAGCTATCAGAGAGGCTATATTAGCGACAGAGGGACAGAGGGGCTGCAGAAGAGAAGACTTTTCATAACTAGCCGATGTAGGTTGCGTAAAGAAGCAGAGGAGACTAACAACCATATGCTCTTGCATTGATGGGTAATGAGGGGCCACCGTAAAATTTACTTCTGCCTTAGTCGGGTTATGCGGGTAATGCCGAAGTCGACGAGGACTTTGTTTGACGCTTGGAAGTGCCCCAAGGGTTGGAAGGGGTAGGTAGGAAGATTTAGAAGATGGTCCCACACTGTATATTTTGGACGATTTGGTAGGAGAGAAATTCGAAATGCTTGTAAGGAAATGAAGTCACATAGAGGAGAATTCGATATCTATTTTGGAGCATGATGTTAAACTGGTATAAGGAGAGTTATAACACTTCTCTCCTGCTCCATGCAGATTTTGTGGACGAGTTGCAACGGACATGGGGATTCTCATGGGGATTTTGGTTAGGGATTTTATGTATGATACTTATTTTCGATGATGTATACAACCTGTATATTGGTCCTCCCCCCCTTTAGCGGGGAGATATATAATTCATTTAGTTATCAAAAAGAATCTCAAGATTAATTGCCAATACCCATAAAGGTTGAACTATTTTACAAATTGTTAAGCTCGAAGTAGAAAAAAAAAGTACGTTAAGGATGGTGTTAGGAATAAAGTTGGATGTCTAAAATTATCATGTTACATTAAGTTTATGGGAAAATGCAGGTATATGTTTTGGTTCATGTAGGAGGATATTCATATATAAAGATGAGAGGGTTTTATTGGGAGATTTTCTTATTAATACAACTTACATTAGGTAGACGCATCTTAAATGACTAAATACTATTATAATCTTAAAATTTGAACCTGTATGTTCAAGTTAAATCCTCCTCTCAAATCTGTGTGGCAACCTCCTGAAAACTACCCAAGAAATGCAGTGATGATGTGGCACATGCCACGATCTGCACGCATCCACACAATCTATGTGATTACCGAATGGAATCTAACTTTTTCTTCAATTTCAACTTTTTTTAAAAGTAAGGAACCAATCAGATTTAACTCGCGTGTTACGAATAATAAGTAAAAAAATATCATTAATATCATTATTTTTAATTTAGGCCTGTATAATTTAATTTCAAGAAACAATGAGCTAAATGTCTTTGTCAATAACATTTGAATTTAAAGTAAAATTACACAGCTTAACTTTTGTTAGCGTAACGTTTTCGCCCTCAGATCTTTTTTTGTAAAAGTTCCAAGTCCATGAACTATGTTTTGTTTGCTCCAGTGGCCCTTCCTTCTATTTTTCATCAAATCTAAAGGAACTCATCAACAAAAAAAATTATCACCACTACCGAAATAACTCCAAACCATAACCTATTATTTATATAGTAGTAACACACTCTTATTAATTTTTTTTGTTCATTTGGATATGGTTGAGAGTTATTTTGGGTGTAGGGTTTGGACATGGGAGGGATGAAGGAAATATATGCGTTGATATACCAATCATGTGGACTAATTACTTTAGATTTAATTAAAAAGTTAACGTAAGGTCCACTGGTGCAAAAATAACATAGTTTAAGGGTTTCAATGTTAAAAAAAAAAAGTTTGAGGGTCAAAACGTCATAGTGGACAATGTTTAGGGGTCACTAATGTAATTTACTCTACCATTTAATTATGCTAAGTGCAAATGGCTTGTTATTTTCAACTAGACATCATTGTTTTCTACACTTTACCATTTATATAGTTCAGGATCGATGTTTATTCAATCATATACTGAAGTAGGAAGATGACCAACAAGTCTAAAGTGCTAGTGCCTTGTTTGCTATAGATCAACAATCCAGTAACTTGCTCCTCCCAAACGCAGGAAATTTGATCTTAGAAAAACAGCAGTTTAAGAATAATATGACTCCGATCAGAATTTTCGTTTACCAACAAATTTTTACACCAGCACATCTTGGGAAGTAAACAGACATGAACAAACAGAAACAAGATACAACTGAACCACAATGCACATAATACATGATTTACAGGTGTTTTCTGTTAGGCATACATACAGCTAAAATAATAATTATGGTTATTAATTTATTATGAACACAACTTAAATCTTCATAATACGGCGTCCTTCTAAATATACGATGAAAAAAAAAAGTGAACGTATTTGAGCAATAAAAACAAATTAATTAATGTTGGGAAAAAGAAAAGAAATAAATATGAAAAGAATCCTGACAAAAAGCCGTACTGCTACATGATGTAGCACTGAAATGAACAGCATCCTATGTTCTTCAGATTTCTAAGGCCTATAGCTACAACCAAAAAACAAAATAAATCTCCTCAATAAAAAATATATATATATATAAAAGAAACAGGAAGGCCAGCTCGGGAAATGACGACAATAATTATACCATCCTCTCGAGGTATGTACACGTACGTATATAGATCAGTGTTCCCCATAATAACTTTGGAAAGGAAATAGCGGGGTTTTCGGTTTCGGGAACAAACCGCTATTAAAATTGATTTTAAATAAACTCGCAACCGATAAAGCTTACTTATTAGAGAAGTGAACGTGTGATTTCTTCATTGTTTATACAACAAGAGTGATTCGCTGTGTTTCCTCTCATTTTATATTCCATAATGGAACCAAATCACATCTTTTTACTATACACTCGTGATTAGGGTTTCACTACTCGTGACAAAGTATCTCCTCTCTCTACATATATATCAGACACAATTTTTCCGCTCCCGCGAGGCAAGACTCAGATTAAGACATTGGAAAATGGTGCACTGGTCAAAGTTGCCTTTCACTGTAAATGAGGCAAATAAATGAAGCATATCTGGACAGGCCAGTGAACTGTTTAGCTATCAGTTTTGAACTGTACAATGATATCTAAAACGAAACCCATCTATGATAATGACTCAATCAAGCTGGGTATGTTTTTTCTTTCCATGATGGGCAAGGACTACGACCTCACACTCTTTTGTAGAATATAGAAGAAGAAAATACCAGAGGTAAAAACCCGAACTGGACCACCGCTGAGCATATTTAGTTGAGTTTCGATCCTTCGCATGAATTCCATAGCTTCTTGTATTGGCCTCGTTAGCTCTTCTCGATATTTTACTAGCATGTCGTAATAAGCCTCCTGTATATTACTTAATCGTTAACCCAAAAATAGAATGATATCAATCAAGTAACTGAAGAAAAATTTCAGTTAGATATAATGTTTGATTATATGAGTAATAGAACCACCATAAACTGATCGAGTTCTGGGTCTTTTGAACCATCTCTGCAATTAGCCGAAGCTCGCTGCCTAGCCTCAAAATCCTGTCTAACGGCAGTAAGCCGCGCCACCACTTCCGGTGGAGCTCCCACCTAGAGAGAGAGAGAGAGAGAGAGAGAGAGGTTCTTTAGAATGAAATACTCATTAAATAATTAATTACCTTAACTATCTCTTATGTCGTGTGTTGAGGTTTTAATTCATTTTAAAGAATGAATCAATCCCATCGAGATATTTTTTTAAGAAATAATAAAAAAAGGTTTTAGATTTTTAATTAACCTTTTGACAATCCATGTAAGCTTCCAGAAGGTTGGAATATTGCGGGTGAGCGATGATCTTGGCTTTAATAGCTTCAGCTTCGCTAGAGCTATCATTCTCCTGTCGTTGCTGTTGTTGATCTTGTTGGTGATTAACCCCTTGATGGCCTCTAATCATTGAAGGGTAATGAAATCTTTGGGCGTGTTGTGAGCTTCCCATTTCGATCTTCACGATCGGTTGAGTTTGGCCCTCAGATTGATAGCAGTCGCTTGATTGGAGATGAAAGTTAGTAATTGGTAACTGGTTTTGTTGATTATCGGAACCACAAACTGTTCTACCGTAAACAGTAGAACTCGATGCAAGAACTGGGCTACCATATAAGAAATTCCCCCTTGAAGCCGTGTTCTCGCTAAGTTGGTTATAATCCTCCATTTCTCAACAAACCCAGATGAAAAAAAAAATTAGACACAAATTAAACCCCCAAGGCCCCAACTCTCAAAACCCTAAAGGAAAAACAGTAGAAACAAATGACTCGAAGTAAAACCGTTAAAGAGTGTTTAAAGCTAGTGAATTACTTGTAACAATAACTGGGTTTTGTTTATTGGTAGAGAAGTCATTGAAGAAAGGAAAATTCTGGTGATGGGATTCAAGGAGGCCTAGAAGTGATGTTGCACTGGTTGTTTAGCATCATAAAAGAAAAAATATAGCGGATCGTGTAAACATGGGAAGGGGGATCTAGTGAAGATTAAGGAGGGGTTGCTTTGTTGGCCGGAAAGAAAAAAGAGACCGGCGAAAGGCCGAGTTCGTCACTTGGGTGAGTGATAAGACTTGCTGCTATGATGAAGAATAAAGAAATATATTTGAGGATTATTATATATATGGAAGCCAATTGTTGCTCTTAGATAAGGATACCGGCTGTGGGAGATAGATTTTTCCTCTTTCTTTCTTTTTTATTTTCTCCTTACTTTTTACCTTTTCCTTGCTAGAGGTTTTCCACTTTCATATCTCCTTGGGTCCTATTTTAATGTTCTTAATGTTCACTTGGGTCCTATTTTAAAAAAAGAAATTGAGTTATTTTAGGAAAATTGGTAATATTTTATGTTTGTTTCTTTTTTCTAATGTTAAAATTCGACATTTATCATTAAAATATAAAATCATCAATAATGACACATGGTTAATGTTAAATTTTTATAATCAACATTTCCTCGAGGTTTATCTTTTTGGTTTTGATTAATGATATAAATATAAAACGACCTTATAAATAATTAGGGTTCGTTTGATTTTGTGTTCTAGAAATTATGTTTAAATTCTATTTTCTGAAGAAAAAAAATTATAAAGTTGTTTTGAAGGTTTTTATAATCTCAAACGGCATTTGGCAAACTTCAGTTAAAAACACGTTTATAAAAAAAAATATATAATTTGCATTTGGGTATTTTTTTTTAATAATAACCTCATAATGACAATAATGGATATTTTTTTAATAATAACTTCGTAATGACAATAATAAAACAAGGGTGGGACTTTATAGCTCGGGAAAAAGATGTCTAAATTTCAACTTGAAAGGTCACAAAAAGTGTTTAAGCAATACATTTTAATAAAATTCTAATAATACATTACGATTGCACATGTGGAGTCCACATTATTGTGGCAATATGATCACTCTTCCTAGCCATCCGATCAAGTCATGTTTGTGTCATGTCCAATGAAAGTGCATCATGACCTTGTTGTTCATCATGTAAGGGAGGTATTAAATCTTCATCTGCAAATTCTACATAAAAAATTTTCATCCCTTAAATGTGTTGAATGAAGTTATGCAATGCACAACATGCATTAACCATTAAAGCTTGCCGAGACGGTTTGTAGTTTGTCATATACTTGAAAATTAGAAATCCATTCTCAAAAACTCCAACGGTTCTCTCAATCACATTTATCAACCTGGCGTCCCTCTTGTTGAACAACTCCTTTTGACCAACGGGTTCCCTATTTTGGTAGTCTTGTAAATGAAAGCGCTCACCTCTGTATGGTGCTAAAAATTCGAGCATATTGTTATATCCACAATCCACTAAGTAATATTTATCTGTTAAAGAATACCAAAAATTATATATATAAGCTATAAATTAGAAGACAAAAATGTACATATCTCAATATACTTAGAATTTGGAGGAAGGATAATAGCCCATTTTGTTAGGCAGTTAAAATAATCCGAGAACTATTGACACTACCTTCCCATCCAGAATATATAAATGTGAACATCATGTCGAAATTACATGTCGCTATAACATTTTGCAATACGTTGCCTTTTCGTAAACAACATGCATTATGTCGATTATTAGGCTCCTACGCATCGGCGATACGTTGCCTTTTCGCAAACAACATGCATTATGTCGATTATTAGGCTTTCATGCATCGACTAAAGTCCCATTAAATTCACCATTGTGTGTACACATACATATATATTTTTATTTTTAAGAATTACACACATATTAATGTATTGTGAATGTTTATTATATACTAAGATATAAATGTATAAACATATTATGAATGAAATATTCTGAGTTGAAAAATAAAAAGGAAAATTTAGAAAAAACCCTTTATGCTATTTTCTAAAAAACTTATCTCAACTTATTGTACAATGTCAACTTATCGTATATACATTGAGAGGACAAAATATTTGTAACCGTCGAAAGTAGTCGGTATTCATTGCAATTCGTTGAGGTATAATGTCATAATCTGGAGGATAATAAGAATTGTCGATGCACTCGCCAACTCTCTCAACGCCATTTTAAAATATCGATTAATTATCTTTGTTAAATGTTGAAAGCAGTCTGAGGTAACTCAATGCCTATGACTTTTACCAACAACGTACAAGAATATTGCTACGGACTCTTCGATAGGTACCCGAGTGTGTTATGAATTCTCTATATAGTTACCCGTCATAAGAAAATCCCATAAAGCTCGAAAGCATTATTGGTTCATACAGAACATGTTTTGATAATTTGCTACAAGTCCATCAAGTATCTCTTTTAGATATTCGACACCTGTGAGAGCACGCGAATGATAAGGCGATTTTTGTTGGGACAATAACAAATGGAGTGTCGTAAAGGCTATAAGCCAATTGAGTCATTCGGTAATACCTCGTAATTTTGGTTCATTGTATAAACTATTGATATTGTGAAATTCATCTAATATGTTGTCGTGACATGTGATGTCACTATATACCTCTTATTTGTGTTTTATAAATAAATTGTTAAAGTGGAATTAATATATGATACTTCATTTATTAATGTGAAAATTACTGTATATTATGGGCAACTATGGAATGGTTGGGGATTCAGTACCGAGGGTTTTCTTATTTGAATTATCTCTTCAGTGTTGGGTTCCATTGATCCTGAAGTGGTTTCCTATAATGTCGTCTCGCGCTAAATTAATAAATAATTAATAATTAATATTTTGATTTATAACTATATAAAATATGGTATGATTTGGTATCATATTTTGGGTTGACTCTAGGACGCATAAGATGTCCATTCATGACTTAAAATGATGGGTTTTAAGTTGTATATGTTGGGATATAGCTTGAGTAATGTTTTGGGACGTTTGGAGGTATATTTGGGCTCATTAGGTTGACGCCCATATGGGGCCTAAGCCTAATTTTAGGATTAGTATATTTTTAGTGCCGTTAGGTTAACCTAATTTCATGCTATCTATTATGGGGAAGAAACCCTTAGGCTAGAGATGTAAAATTGGATTAATAGTATTTATAGGAAAGGACTGGAGGAGGATATCAATGGTGATGCTGAGTTTGGATATTAAAAAAGAAGGTTGGATGGGAGAAAGGACGGGAGCAGAAAAAGAAAAACATGACTTTAGTTGGTGAGAGATTCGTTGAGTTATAATGTTAAGTCATAATGCAGGTCCAACCTGTTTTCTATATAAATTGATTAAAACACCAATTTTTTAACACCGTGTTAAAATCGTGTGCAGCGAACACAATATCAAACAAGCTTTTAAAGCCTATTTGAGTTTTAACATCAAACTTATTATTACAAGGAGCCAAACGGGACCTTACTAATTATAAAACATTCAAAACAATATGTATTAAAAATTAATAATTAAATAAGTGCAAGCAAACGGCATGGATTCAAAGATCCATTCAATCAAAATATATAAGTTTCAAAGTTTGGCATTAAGCATTCAAAATTTAGCATTGCTAATTTAACATTCATAGTTGCTGAAAAATAAACATCCTTTAGACTTGTGAATATAAAAAATAAAATAACAATTATGCACAAATATTCATGGTTAATTTGGGATCAAACTTACTGTTATAGCATAAATATGGTATGGCTCGTGGACCAATCAGAAGAGGACACCTGAACTCTTTACTCGTAGAAAGGAGTCCGACTCGGTTACCAACCTGGTAAATTTGGTATTAAGAATTATATTAGGATATATATCACCTACAATTTGGTGTACCAACCCTAATTCGATATGAGTACCCATTAGCCATATTGTTCCCATGTAGGGAACTGCGTTCTATCTGAATTACAGATTATAAGGAGATATTAATAGACTCCTATGACATCCCCTACACCCTTAACTGATACATATCTTAGACGCACACCTCGTAGATTTGGTCTCAATTGTCGACGTCACACACAAATCGTGGTTCCTTATTCTATAAATGTAATGTTTAGCCAAATAAATATGATATGTGTTAATAAAATCAATTGTTTTACGTACTTACGTTCTCTACCTAAACTCTAATATAAACCCACCTAGAAATAGTAGTATGATTCGATTTTGGGTTGTCACCCTAAAATAAGCATAAACCCACCTAAGAATGAGTGGTACAAATTAGAAGAAGTCGATCGCCTACGATTTAACATTAAACCCACTCGAGAAGTGGTATAAGACAAAATAAGACGATCGCCTATGAATTGGAATTAAACTCAATCAAGAATTGGTACGACTTATAATATTACAGTCGCCTGTAGGGTTGTGCATGGGTCGGTCGGTCGGTTCGGTTTTGAGCCTTTTTTTAACCGAACCGACTTTATCGGTTTTTGGATTTTTTGAACTGAAACCGAACCTCTATATCGGTTAACCGACCCGATCAGGGTCGGTTCTTGACAGGGCCAGTTCGGTTTAACCATCGATTTTTGACAGGGCTAAAATTGACAAGGCCAGTTCGATTAAACCGAACCGATTTTGACAAGGCTGATTTTTTAAATATTTTTTTTATTTTGTTTTAATCATTTTCCATGTAAATTCAACTAACACTACTTTATTTATATGCAACAAATTTACAAAATGGTTTAAAAGTGTGCTAAATCTCTTTTCAACTTGATTTCAACACATAATATAATAACATGTTCAATAGTTCAAACTAAATGCAAATATAGTGCATAACATAACATAACATAACATAACAAGTAAAGGTCTAACATGCCTAATAACACCCATTAAAAAGGGTTAAAAAACAGTCCCAAATGAAATAAAAGTCCAATAATTACATCCAAGCAAAGCAAGCATTCTTCAAAAGTCCATTCTTCAAGCTTCACTATCTTTCTCTTTCTCTTGGCATCCCAACATTTCTGAAAAATAAAATAATCAAAATCACTACACCAAAATGGCCAAATTGTCACTTTTAAGCCGGTCACCCTTGTCAAGGTCATTGACCGTGATAAAAAAACACGTGTTTTATGTCACGGTCATTGACCTTGATACGACCGTGACAAGGAATTATTACGGTCATTGACCGTGACAAGGCAGTGACAAATTTACTTGTCACGGTTATTGACCGTGACAATTCTTTAAATAATTGTCAAGGTCAATGACCGTGACACGACCGTGACAATATTAGCAGCAAAAACCCTTTCCCCCTTCTTTTTTCCCTTACCATCGTTCCCTCCCTCTCTCTCTCTCTCTCTCTCTCTCTCTCTTCCATTTATATATATGTTTGTGTGTATATATATGTGTATATGTGTGTATATATGTGCGTGTGGTGGTGGTGGTGGGGGGGGGGGGGGCAGGGGGGGTAGGGGTTAAAAATGTAAATAAATAAGTAATTTTCTATAAATTTCCAAAAATAATATCCAAAAATGTAAATGTAAATAATATCCAAAAATATGGTGGGGGTGGAATTTTCTAACTAAAAATATGATAATATTTTGTTATAATTTGTTAAAACTATGTAAACCTTAGTATGAATGCAAGGTTAGTGATAGTTAGAATTGTGTAAATGTTAGAAAAGTTCTAGAATTCATATGTTAAATTTAATTATATAAATATTTAAATTGATAATAATTTTATTCATGAAATTAATTCAATTAGGTAAAACCCTAGATAATTTTTTAACAGAATTTGATAATATTATATAAAGTTTAGTAAATTCACAAAATGTTACCAATTGTATGTTTTTAGGAATATCATTAGTTACTTTCGTGCCCAACTATGTAGAATCCATACACATGCATGTTGTTAGAAAGTCTTAAATTTAATTCTCACTTTAATTTGTAGAATCTCTGTACTTGGTTGGATTTATCCCTTTATGATAATGAAATTTATGCTCCAATTATAATTATCTCATGTCATAATTTTATTGATAAACAATAAATGTAGTTGTCACGGTCGTGGTGGGGGGAGGGGGTGGGGGTGGGGTGGTGGGGGTGGGGTGGTGGGGGTGGGGTGTGTGTGTGTGTACGTAGGTGTGTGCGTGGTGGGGGGAGGGGGGCAAGGGGGGGGGGTGTGGAGGGGCAATTTTAACAATTGTATATCTTTAATTAAGAAATTGTATAACTTTAATTGTAATTTTAATTGTATAGTTTAAAATGAAAGTAAATTAATAATTAGTGCCAATTTCATATGAAAGTAGGATTGTCCCTCATTGTAAATTAGTAAATTAATAATTGTATACTTTAATTGTTAGTTTAATTGATGAAATGTTGGCTTGGTTAGTTTTAAAAGTGGCATGACGTGTGCGTGTGTATGGTGGGGGTGGGGTAGGGGTGTGTGTATGTGTACTATTAACATTTTTTTTATCTGTACTAATAACATTTTTTTACAGCAAAAATGTCTCCTTCAGATATTAAGGCGAAGATGATGATGTTGTTTATAATGATGTCGTCTGGGCTCGGGTGGTAGCGGAGGCGACGAGGGATCCTCCGCCCCTAGGCTCTCTAAATATTGAAAATTTGGGATTACCGTCGAGAACAAATCAGAGCTATTAGCGAGATCCCTCGAGAAGCTAAAGACGGTCATCGGCCCGGGGTTTATGAGTTGGAAGGAGGTTCCATATGAGCTCAAGTTAGCTGTTTGGCACAATGACAGAAGTTCATTGGCACAATGGCAGAAGTTCATTGACAATGAGATCGAGGATCGACAATTGACATCTCGCCAATCGGGGAGGAAAAATCGAGCAAAAAAGACGGACGTGCACTACCCCGCCCGGACCTCTTACGCCGAGGTGGAGCATAAGATGCAGATAAGATTTAATTTTTCTATAACTACAAAAATATGTTATTCTTCATTATTTTACTTTGCGGGGCCGATACTAATTTTACTTTACTTTATTTTATTTCAGGGGGTAGGGAGTGGCCCAGGGGGTAAGCCACATAGGCTCGATACTTATGTGGCTCTTCGGACGAAGAAGGGGAAGGACAAGGAGGTGTCCCCGAGCGTCGCGGCCACGATTGTAAGTAATCCGACAGTTTAATCTTTGTTAATTACGTTATAATTTTTTAGTTTACTTATTTTACTAATCATGTGCTTTTTGTCCTTTCAGGCAAAGCTTAAGGAAGTGCATGAGTCGCAGTCTGATGCCGACAAGGCATCTTTGTCCACAGATGCACTCAGCCAAGTGCTTAGCTCTGATCGCAAGGGGAGGACAAGGGGGTGAGCTCGCGGGTGGCCAAATCTAGGATCATCGGATTGGAGATGAGCGACACCGGGTTGGCTCGAATGGTGGATTCACACGACGCGAAGCCGTCCCGTTTGGAGGTGACGGTCCAAGATATGTACGCATTCATGAAGCGTACGTTGGGCGGAGACCGTAAAGGGAAAGGGAAAGGGAAGGAGAAGGCGGTGGAGGAGGAGGAGGAGGTGCGGGAGGACGAGGCGCAGGATGACGAGGATGTGGACATCGCTGCTTCATCACCGACACGTTCGTACTTCGATGATTCACTTACCTATTTGGCGCCCTTCAACAAACTAATGTCGACACTTGGTTGGCCGAGCGTGTTCATATTGGACGTATTTGATGGCCAGCGGATAGGGCGGGGGTTGAGGGACCCGAATATCGTCGAGGGTGGAATAGTTCATGGACGTGCGCTTCAAGAGATGGAGTCTAGGGTGCTCGTCACGCATGTCATACCCGGGAAGGAGAACTCCCTATTGTGGTTGCGCGAACAATGCGGCATGACGTATATTAGTGGGTGCGTCAATTCGTATTTCGTGTGGCCTACTCACCTCCTCAGTTTTACCCAAGACATGTAGTAACATTATTTTTAAGTTTGTCCATTTTAATTATATTTGGATTATATCGTCATGTATATTATTTCTATTTTGAATATTTGGATTATATCATCATGAATATATATTTTCATTATCTTTAGTTTGTTTGGATATATGATGCTTGGAACAGGTACAACGTTGCTATAACAGGTACAAATATACCGCTGGGCAGTGGCCATATTGCCCAGCAGATTTTTTTTAAATTCTGTCCAGAATTGTCACGGTCATTGACCGTGATAAGTCCGTGACAAAAAGTTATCACCGACGTGTCACGGTCAATGACCGCGACAATTTTTTTAAAAAGGGTCACGGCTTTGTCACAGTTTATAACCGTGACAAACGTGTCACGGTCATTGACCGCGACACGACCGTGACACCAAACGCGAGTTTTGTGTCAAGGTCAATGACCGTGACATTACCGTGACAAAAAAAGTTATCTCGCCTCGAAATGTCACGGTCATTGACCTTGACAAATTGGATTTGTCAGGGTCAATGACCTTGACAATAGTGCAGATTTGGTGTAGTGAATATTAGTAACTTAACTTTAAAGTATCAACTATATTCAAACATAAAAGAATATTTTGAAATATAAAAAATTACCCGTATCTAGTTGCTCTAATTCCTCAATCTCATCCATAGCATCACAAAGACTAATCGGGGTAGACGAATTATGAATCCAATTTTGTGTGCAAATAAGGGCTTCTACCGTTCTAGGCAACATTGAACTACAAAAAGGATCAAGTATACGACCACCCGTAAAGTCGATTCGGATGCAACGGTTGAAACAGGAATCGCAAATATATCACGTGCAACAAAAGAGAGAACCCGATATTTGGATGAATTAATCTTCCACCGAGCTAAAGCATCAAAATTGGCTACATTTTCCTCCCACCTCTACGCCAAAAATCTATCAACTTCGGATTTATTTTCTGAAGAATTTTCCTCCTCCAAATGTCTCTTGAATTGAGTAGCTAAAAAAGCACGCCCATCCTCATCATCATAATTAACACCCGACATCCCCATGCCCTCTTTTTGTGAAGATACCCCACTCGATTTGGGCATGTGGCATTTATCATACCACCCATACAAAGAATGTAACACGTCCTCCACCTTCCTCGACATATCCTTCACCACATCAGTATCAAATAATTGCTCAAAATAAAACTTAACATATATCAACTTGTACCTAGGATCGAGGACAATTGCAACAAACAACAAAAAGTTCACTTTCTCAACAATCCAATACTTATCAAATTTAGCCCTCATATTTATCGCCATTGTTGAAAGAAAATAGTCATCGCTTTTGCTCATTTGGACCAATTTACTTTGTATAAGAACAAGTTCATGGAAAAAAGCATTTGAGGTAATATGCAATGACCCAGAAAACCGCAAAGTTGCATTACAAAACAATTTAAGAAACCTCCCTAGGAACCTAACTTTCACCCAATCAATACTTTGCGGAGGACCCAATATCACCCTTCTAACTCTTCCTCTCCCCTCCCCATCATCTTCCTCCTTATTGGTAAAATAATTTTTATAATGATCATCATCATAATCCATTCTCTCAAATGCTCTCTCAAACTTTTCCTCCACTTCCAACATCATATAAGTGGCATTCCACCTAGTTGGCAAGTTTGCTTTCAATTTTTTCTTTTTCATCACACAATTTAAATTTGGCCAATTGAGATGGGGA
Organism: Sambucus nigra; assembly: GCA_949130495.1. NCBI lineage: Eukaryota > Viridiplantae > Streptophyta > Magnoliopsida > Dipsacales > Adoxaceae > Sambucus > Sambucus nigra. The sequence continues at coordinate 625,569,256 of OX422207.1, read as the reverse complement.
TGACTTCACATATCTAACTGCATTACGCAACTTCACTATTGAATCATCCAATTCCTTTAAACCATAAAACACAATAAGGTTACAAATGTGAGCAAAACATCTTACATGCATATATTCATGTTCCAAAATGGTACTTGTCTTACTTTTAGTCTTTTTTTTCAAATATTGAATAGTACCATTATTGGAACTTGCATTATCAACCGTTACGGTGAAAATGCTATCTATACCCCCAATCAAGTAAATAATCCTCAACCACCTTCCCTATCGCATCACCCTTATGAGTCTCAACTTGACAAAAATTAAGAATCTTTTTGTGCAAGTTCCATTGTTTATCAATTAAATGAGCAATTAAGCACATGTATTTTATGTTTTGAATTGAGGTCCATGTATCTGTAGTAATACAAATTCTTCGACCCCGTAACGCAATTTTTAGCACCTTCTTTTTGTCCAAATAAAGATTAAGGCAATCTCAAGCTACCATTGTACGACTAGGAAGTTCTGTCATCATAGGTTGAAGATAGTTCATTAACCTTCTAAGGACCTCTCCCTCAACAAACCTAAATGGCAACTCATCAATCATAATCATTTCTGCAATGCGTTTTCTCCAACCTTCAACGGTGAAATTAACGCACACAAGATTGCAGTCCTCCTCTTTCTTTTGTTCAAAAGATAATTTTTTTTGTTTCTTGTCCTCATTGTTATATTGGTAGCCCTTGCATTTACTTGTTATGTGATTTATCAAATTGCGGGTTCCATTATTCTTAGAATCACAAGCATAAGTCATCCCACAATAATTACACGATGCCCTAGGTGTCTTTGAGTCTTTTAATTCTGTAAATTGATTCCAACACCAAGCCTTTCATTTAGACCCCATTACCTTCTTTGGAGATGGATTTTTACCCTTCTCAAGTTCCTCGGTAGACTTAGGGTCATCCACTTTTTCTGTAGGCAACATCTTTCTGCCCAACAACACAAACATTGCATAAAATTGAAAAATGAGGACAAAAAAATGTTAGAATCAGATTTGAAATAAACAACCATTTGTTAAAAGACTCAAACAGAAACACTGTATGTTAGAATCTGAAGGGAAAAAATGTTAAAATATTAAAAGTAATGATTTGTATGTATGCATAGATCTTAAAAAAATGTATATTTGAACAGATGTATATTACAACTATGAATAGATCTTTAAAAATAAAAAATGAAAAGCTTTAGATCTGAAATAAAAAAAAAAAAAAGATGTATGAAAAAAATAAAAAGCTTTAGATCAGATGTATAGATGTATGAAAAAAAACGTATGAACAGATGTATGAAATAAACAATGATTAAAAAAAGCATGAAAAAAAAGCTTCAAAAGCTTGAAAAAAACGTAGTTATATAGATGAATAGATGAGAAAAAAAAGCTTCAAAAGATGAACAGATAAAAAGGTTATTAAAAAAAGATCAGATGTATGTTTGTGCCGACGAAATGGAAGACGGGGATGAACAGATAAAAAGCTTCAGATCGGATAAAAAGCTTCAAAAGATGAACAAACTTACGAAATGGGAGAGGGAGATGGGACCTATTCGCGTCGGAGATGGGAGAGGGAGAGAGCGTGCGGCTGAGGGTTGTGAAGAAAAGAAGACAGAAATGGGAGAGGGTTAGGGCGTGCGTACTACTTTAGGGTCTTAACCTAAAGTGAGTGTATGTTTATTTTAAATATTATATATATTATAATAAAAGAGAAGTTCGGTTTGGTTCTAACCGGGCCAAATAAGATCTAAATCGAAAATCGTACCAAAGATATCGGTTTTTTTACTGCTTAAATCAAAACGACCTGACCATATAAAAAAACCGACCCGATTTCATCGATTCGGTTCGGTTTTGTCGGTTCAGCGGTTCATTCGATTTTTCTGCACAACCCTAGTCGCCTGTAGTTTCGTACTAAAACTCACTCAAGCAATGGTATAATTCATAACAACCCAAGCGCCTAAAATTTGGCAATAAACCCACCCGAGACCAATAATATTACCCAATCTTTGGGTTGGATTGGCCTAATATAAGAGCTTGTCTCCCCTAATAATGCGAGGACTGATGAATAAGTTAAATAAGAACATTAACTTATTAAATTTTTAGTCAATACGTTAATTAGAACATTAGTTTGTTGATTAATTTTACAAATAAGTGGATTCAGTCGAATATCCCAACACCACCCACTAACGTATAAGTTATATAAGAACGTTAACTTATCCAATTTTCAATCAAGAAATTAATTGGAACATTCGATTTTTGATATATTTTACAAGCCAGTGAAATCAATTGAAGATCCCAACTCCATCGACTAATGAATAAGTTTAATGAAAACATTATTTTTTTAATTTTTTAGGCAATAAGTTTGGAACATTAGCTTGTTAATTGATAGGTAATTCGGCCTTAAGTACATAAATATAAGTTGTTTACGTCACACTCCTACATTGTTAGGATCATAGATATTTTCATAGAGAGAGAGAGAGAGTCGAAAAAGGAAAAGGCATGAAAATATCAAGGTCGATGGCAGTTGAGAAAGCTGAGTCATCTCGGGGGCAAGAAGGCTCACGACATCACCTTAAAGATCAAATTCAGGGGGAGTAACCACTAAAAAGATTTAGAGGAGGTGACGATCATCATCGTCCGAGCATCTAGGGATAGGGTTACCCGGGCCACGTGAAGTACGTCCAGCAGGGCCAAGGTTAGAGGCTGCAGAATAGGCCCTAGATGAAGGGGCAACAGGGCCGTCGTCAAAATCATCGCATCAGGACCATGTTATACGTTTGGGAGATAGGCGACTCATTTTACTGATGACTTAGGGGAAACCAAGACAGTGAGGGCCAACAACAATATGGATAACAACAGACTCTTCTATCCCCACCTCAGTATCAAGTATTACGAAAAAGCCCAAGTGCTAGGGTTATACGGAACATATAATAAATTTTAATTATTCAAATTATTTAACTTATTTTATCTTTGCACCAATTAAACCAAACGTTGTGTAAACACTTACCTAAGTTTACCTTTCCCTAAACATACATTAAGGTCATATAATCAAGAGTAAAATAAAGCAATCACACAGCATGGTGATGTATGAGGAAGACCCACAAAGGGAAAAATCTCAGACTACCCAATAACACAAGTCCACTACGATATATATCTATATAGAAGAAAAACTTAGAATTACTCAATGACTCAACGACTTCAAGCCTTAGCGATCTTCTTTATTCTTTGTTAACTTCTTCACATCCAATGTAGGATGCCTTCCAACAGCTAACAAAACAAATGTGCTTTCATACGTCTCGGCATCCTAACGATCTTATTTGCCTCTTGACTGTTCCAATTATCGTACAACGCAAACACTCTATCCACTGCTTGAAACACTCTTCAATATATATAGTAAATAATCATGGTGCAGTACACAAGAGATCTCAAACACATATCAATGTTAAGACATATATTTCAAACTTTGGATGTAAACTAAGGTTTGGGAGGCTCAATATATCACTCTGAAAAACATTTTCACAAAACCTCTCTGAAAAATAATATGCCAACCCTTTGAATAATAGAAAAATATAAAAAAGTCAGGAGCACATTTTTTAGGTGAAATCTTTCTAACAAACTTAGCAAGTCGTTAGAACGAGTTTTGTATTCTCGTTTAAATGTCCATCAACGATCTTTGAACGAAAACTTTTTGCAAAATACAAACATCTCATTTGAAGGTCGTTTGAAGCTCGTTTGAATGAGATTACACAACTCGTTTGAACTACTTTAAAAAAAATATTTCTTAAAAAAAATTGAAATAATCCCCAATGATTTCAAAAACTTAAACACCCAAAACTAAATCCAGGGATCAACATAATACAACATTCATATCTCTTGAGATTCCATGGATATTGAAGACAAAACTCGGTGTGAAACTCGAAATGATGTGATCGTCACTTTGTTTGGACGATAAGGTCTTCAATACACATCATAAGTTTGATGGACAAACTGACTTAAATTCTAACCTATGACATAAATAAGTTTTTCCCAAACCAAATAAATCCAATATACATATAAATTTACTCAATTGGAAATTTACTCTTTCATATTAATGCTAGCATTACCACCATACCCGACATTACCTTTAGCAAAAAACCAGGCGTATTAACAACCACAATTGTGTTGTGAACATGTTTTTAATGTCTTCCATCCCGATCAACCAACACCTCCCCAGGTAATTGAGGGTATGTTTTATGTTTACATCGGCTATGGATGAGTACTCTTTGATAAGGAAGCATCCCATTCATTTGCTAGTTTAACATTTTCCTCAACGTTGAGTTTGTTAGAGATTTTTACTGATGTATCCATGCACGTGGATACCTCGGTAGGTATGGGTGTTGCCTTATATCAGGTTTATAGAGACGTGGCAGTAGAGATTGGGCGATTGTGTTATCCTATTGGCTTATTACTTTTGGATATGTCGACTTATGACGTCATATTAGGTATGGGCTGATTAGCGATGTATCATGAACATATCTACTATAGTGGAAAGGCGATCACATTTTTCAATCTCGGGCAAGGGATGTTCCTTATCTCTATGTGTAGGGTGGAGAACAATTCTATAATGCATTTGTACTATATAGATGCGACTTTATCTGAGGAGATAACCGTATCATAGGTTTGATACCTATTTTCTAGGAGTTTACAGATGTATTTGATGAGGTATTAGGGTTATCACCAGTTCGAGAGATACATTTATATATAAATTTTGCATTGAGCACTAGGCTCATTACGAGGGAACCGTACCGGATAGCTCAATTGGATATATGAGAGCTGCATGAAAAAAATTCAATAGTTATTAAGTCAGGGGTCGATACGGAGGAGCACGTCTCCATGGGCAGCTCCAATTTATTTGTGAAAAAGAATGACCGAACGCTTCGATTATGTGTGGATTATCGGGATATGAACAAGGTCAGGATATGAAACAAGCATACAATGTCGCATATCGATGATCTGTTTGACTGGTTAAGGGGAGCATTAATATTTTCGAAGATTGATTTGTGTTGGGGTATTATTAGTTATAAATTTTGGAAGAGTACATTTCGTAGATGGCTTTCATGACACGTTATGGATCGTACGAGTTCCAGGTCATTTCGTTTAGGCTAAACAACACGCTAATAGTATTCATGAATATGATGAATTGTTTTTTTATCATTCTTGGATAGTTCATTATCATGTTTATTGATGATATCCCAGTTATTCTCGATCAAATGAGGAGCACGGATAATATTTGCGGTTGGTTTTTCTGACACTATGGGAACATAAGTTGTACGCTAAGTTCTTTAAGCGTGCATTTTGTCATTGAGAGGTACACTTCTTAGGCTACGCTGTATCTGAGACTGGGATCTCAGTGGATCCTAGCCAGGTGTCTGCGATTATAGAGTGGGGATAACCCACGATGCCTATAAAGATTGGGAGTTTCTTAGAATTAGAGGGGTATTACATGAGGCTCATTCATGGGTCATCGAAATATATTGGACCACTAACTCACCTCATCCGTAAGAGGGTACTATTTGTTTAAAATGAAAACTACTAGAGAGAATTTGAGGAGATCAAGAAAAAGCTCACCATCGAGTCCATCCTTGCATTAACAAAGTGAAACGTGGAGTATTTGGTGGGATATGAATGCATGAATTTAAGGACTAGGAGGTGTGTTGATGCAGGAGGAGAGGTCTATAGCTTATTCTTCTCGAAATCTTAAGTCTCATGAGGACAACTATCCCACTCATGATCTGGATTTGGCAAATATTTTCTTTGCCATTTATATCTGGAGATATTATTTGCTGGGTGAGAGGGTCACACTATTTTTTGATAACAAGAGTCTCCAATACTTGTTAGCTCAAAGGTATATGCATATAAGATTGGGGACATTGCTGGAGTTTGTGAAGGACTACCACTTTTTGAGTCATTACTATCCAGGGAAAGAAATTTTGGTAGCATATGCATTCATTCGGAGACTGACTATTACATTGTCAACATATGGGCAGAGCACGAGGATATTTCCCGATATATGGGTAGGAAGTCGAGTGCCACACATGATATAGATTTATCGGAGCCTTTTTAGCAGATGTGATCATTACTCCAACCATAATGACACGGCTAATACAATCCCATGCTTATATCCAGAGGGGTTCCTTTTTCTCGATCATTTTAGGTGAAAAATTGAGATTTCAAGGACAATTGGTTATGCCAGAAGGCCCTGGGTTGAGGAGAGAAGTTTTAGTCGAGTTACACGGTTCATGATTCACGTTACATTTTGGAGGGGAATAGATGTACTAGGACATGCCTAGATTATATTGGTGGGTTGGAATAAAGAGAGATATTGTGAAGTTTGTTTCTAGATGTACCACCTTTCAACTTGTACATGTGGATTATTAGAGACCCGACATGGAAATTACTGTCGTTAGAGATTATCGAGTGAAAAAGGGAGAGCATATCTATGGACTTTATTATGGGGTTGCCAAAATCACAAAGGAGTCATGAATCCATTTGGGACATCGTTGATAGATTGATGAAGGTGACTCATTTCCTTTGAGTGCAGGCAAATTTTACTGCAGAGTCATGTGCCAGATTATTTATGTAAGATTTTATGGCTTCATGAGGTAATACATAACATCATGTTCGACCAATAAAGTACATTTATATCTCGATTCAGGAGGGGTTTTCAGGATGCTATGGAGGTACAATTGAATTTGATTACGACATTTCACCCTCAGTCCAACGATCAGATTGAGAGAGTGAATAAGATTTTGGAGGATATGCTCTGAGCATGTGTTCTGGATCTCAAAATGAATTGAATTTTACTCGTGGAGTTTGATTACAACAATAATCATAAAAAAACTATTAGTATAACACCCTATGAGGTGTTATTTGGGCGATCATGATGTTCGTCGAGTTGTAGGTTAGAGTCGGGGGAACATACGATGTTCGGACCAGATATTATTTGGGACACATCTGAGAAGGTCTCACTCATACGAGCACACATAAAGACGACTCAAGATAAATAGAAGAATTACGCCGATAAAAGGAAGCAGAAGCTAGAGTTCCAAGTGGGGGACCAAGATCTTTGAAGGGTCTCCCCGATGAAGGGAGTTATCAGATTTGGATTTAAGGGAAGTTGTCTCCCCGCTACGTAGGTCCTTTTATGATAATGGATAGGGTGGGTCAGGTGTCATATCGATTGGCCTTGCCCGAACATCATCATCAAATACACGACATCTTTCGCATGTCGATGTTGAGGAATTTTTTTAGAGACGAGGACGCCTATCAGCATATCCACCTCAACGCGATTGCCGATGCGAGGAGCGACCACATCATATTCTTGACCAGAGAGAGAAGACTCTGCAATCGAAGGTTATATTATTAGTTAGAGTCCAATAGGGAGACCATAGCGAGGATGAGTCTACATGGGGGAGAATGGACAATATGCGGATGAGATATTCAGAGTTATTCTAGTCAGATACAAAATTCAATTTTTGAGGATGAAATTCCTTTTTTAATGGGGGAGAGAATGTAATCCCCTTAATTTCGGTGCATTATTTAAACTATTTTAATTGTGAAATTTATCTTATATGCTTGTCATGACATGTGATGTCAGTGTATATCTCTTATTTGTGTTTTATAAATAAATTCTGAACATGGAGTTAATACACGATAATTCATTTATTAATATCTGGAAATGATTATATATTATAGTCGACTATGAAATGGTCATGGATTTGGCATCGAGGGTTCCCTTGTTTGGATTATTCCCTCGATATTGGGTTCCATCGATCGTGAAGTAATTTCCTAAAATTTCGTGTTACGATAAATTAATAATTGATATTTGGACTCGTAATAAGATAAAATATTAGAAGATTTGGTATCATATTTAGGGTTAATTTTTGGACGCATCGGATGTCCATTTATGACTTAAAATGATGGGTTTTAAGTCTTGTTTGTTTGTATATGGCTTGGGTTACGTTTTGGGTCGTTTAAAGGTGTATTTGGGCTCATTGGGTTGATACCCATATTGGGCCTAATCCTAATTTCAGGATCAATACATTTAGAGGGCCATTAAGTTAAGCTAATTTCACTCCAACTATTGTGGAGAGGAAACCCCTAACACTAGAGAGAAAAGGAACACTAGAGAAAAGAGGAATTATAGGATTTAAACTTGGAGTTCATCCTATTTTTATATGAGGTAAGTTCACCTAGTGTAAGAATATAATTGATTTTGTATTATAGTATAATTATTCATTGGAATTTAAACACATTGATATATAATCTGATTTTTATCAACCATTTTTTTAAATGCAAATTAACTTAATAATGTAAGTTATGTTAATCTCAATGTTAATGATATAATATAATTTTTGTAAAATTTGTAAGGACACATTACATAATCGATTAAATTTATATGTATTGGCTTAATTTCGTTTGGACAAAGGCATAGGTTAGGTATTGAGTGTTTATCCTTTAAAATCCGTGACATGTTTAATTGAAGATCGTAGTAGTCAAGTTAGAATATCTACATCATTGTGCGCATTTTATGCCTCGTTTCTTCTTCAATGATCAAGGATCTCATAAGGTATTTGTAACACCCCGTGATTTTTGAGCCGCAAAAATCTTTATTAAATAAGGTTGGTATTTGTATATATTTAACTTTGGTATGTAAAAATATTGGTATTTATATATAAAAATAAGGCTTTAAATGGAATTAAAATTTAGAAATTGCAACTTTTTATATAAAAGTCGGGAGAGGATCTGACCTAAAGAGAAAAAAAAATATTCGATCGTTTGATCGAGTTGAATTTTTTTTGTGAAGATTCGTCTCACCTTTAGCTACAACATACTAAAATTTCATCTAATTCGAACTGTCCGATCGTCCGTAGTAAATTTTTGAGTGATTGTATTTGATTAGGACCAAAATTCTTTTGGTATATAAACATAAAGTGATGGGTTTAGGACTTTTAAAACATATTTTAGCATTCTCAAAAATCAGTAGCCTCCTCTATTTTCATCTTCTTCCATCTACAAAAATCTAGCCCCATTTAAAAATAAGATTCAACCCAAGTTTTGAAGGTTCAAACTGAGTTTTCTAAAGATCGTCAAAGAACATATTTTTGTCATCTTCTCGAGAAAAACACAACCATCTATTCAGAAGTATCTCTTTATTTTTCTAAGGCATTAATATCTCTATTCTCTCTCTTTAGTATCATGCGTTTTAGATGTCGCCTAAACATTAATTTACATGTCTTTTCAAAATAAATTATCAACCTTTATTAGGGAAAGTAAAAACTAATTTGGGACTGTTTTTCTTAAAATTCCTAATCTGAATAAAATTCATAACACTTGTGTGATTAGGAAAGGGATTTAATTTTTGTATTATGGGGGTAGGTTTGCATGTAGAAAATAGTGATTGCATTATTTAAATAAATAGGGACTCGTGAAATTATATGAAATTTGTGTAAGTATGATGAAAATAAATTATTGTGGTGTGCTCCTTAAATTAGCATGATGTTAAAATCATAAATTGTTGAATGAAACTATTGTGTTAATTCTGACTAAATTCAATAAATTAAATTGATTATTACTTGTGATTATGTGAAAATGGTGTACTTTATCATTAATTGGATTATACGACTCATCGTTTCGATTTTAATTATCATTGCAGGGATGACGGGATTTTTGGATAGATGCTTTCACCTTAATTTTTAGGAATACTTGCTAGGTATGGACTAGTGGGTACGCCTTTGTCGTGGTTAACACTTTTTAGGTATGGAACTAGTTAGTGTAGATTGTTATGGATGGTATATTCTGGGGTGGGGCAGATTTTGGTGTCGTTCCAACAATTTGGGTAGCCTAGGCGTGAGACTAGGAGATATAATTTATAGAAATTCATACGAAAAAATAGGATAGGACATGTTTGTGTTTTGGAGACCTCTAGGTATGGGACGAGGGGTAGGTGTGCATATTTAGGCTCTAAAATAGGGTGGGCTTAAATAAAATAATGAGATGATGAGAAAATGAAAAATTGAGAATTAATACCTAAGATGATAAATGGGTATTAAAATGGATTTGCGGCGCGAGTATGTGCAGGGATGACAGTTAAACGGGTCGATTGGCTATAGCGATGAGGGTATGTGTCGCGTCACGAGTATATGCGTGCTGACAGTTAAATGAGCTGACGGGATATAGTGACGTGTCATGCTTGGAACCTCACAAGTATGTGCAGAATTGAAAGAATATAGGTTGACTATCTATAGTGAGGGGATGGGTGTGGTGTGTAGAACTTTAAGCGTGCTAAGAGTCTGTGCGGGGCTGATATGTGGTCGAGTGGCCATATTGGTATCACGTGAATTAAATTTAATTAATTAAAATGAGTATGGATAAGAATAAAATTAAAATAGTAATGTTATTTGACTATGCAGGCTTATATTTTAGGATGCTCAATTTGTATGGTAGATAGTGGTGGCTTATGTTTATTCGCACATTAATTAATTATCTCGTTTAATTTAAAATATTCTATTATGCTATATTTATGTATGATGCTACTGTCTGGGTTCACGAACCCTAATTGGGGAGAGTAACTGGTATTCATGCGGTGGGTTCTGACCCATTGCGTTGACTAACATTTCAGGTTTAGCGATGGAGTAGCTGCATAGGAGTAATTGGAGATTCTAGAGGTGTAGCTGGATTTTATATTAGATGATGACTAGTTAGATTTATTTATATCTCTTTCCGTCGCACTTTTATTATGAGACTTTGGTTATGGATTTGGTGGGCCAATTGGTTCCACCGTTGTTTACGCTTTTATTCAAATATTTATAGGTGGATTATTATTATTTGAGATTTATTTATTTGGAGCATGATGATGGATTTTTATTATCGCATGAATGGTTATTATTTATTGGATCAATTTAAAGTATTATCTTGTGGAAATGAATTTTATATGTCTCATGTATGTCACATGCTAAGAATGATTACTTATTTAGTGATGCCAGACGTACTTTAGCGGTGGCGGCTGGCCACCTCGCTTGTCAGATTACGCAGGGGTATTACAGTATGAATGCATATATTTTTGTATCCCCGTTAATACATTGGGTGTTGTTTTAAAATAATGTTTGAGGCTATTTTTACTTAAAAGGGGTTTTAAAGGAAGAATCGATTTTATAAAAAGTCGTTCAAATCAGATTTCTTAGTCATTCAAATAAATTTGCAAAAGTCATGTAAACGAGTTTAGAATTTGGTTCAAACAAGGATATTGTTTTTATTCGAATGATCTCTGAATAAGTATTGAACGAGGTTGTTATGTTTCAATGGAAAAACTCTTTCGAAGTTCGTTTGATGTCTGTTCAAAACATATGCACAATGTTGTTCGAACGACATTGTAACTTCGTTTAAACAAACATACTATTATGTTTAAACAAGATTTTGTCTCCTTAAAATTCGTATTTTCTATAAACAGGCGTGTTGGCTTTTTTTTACTTGAGCATTTTGGCAAAAAATATTTTCCTATCTATAATCAAAAGACTTCGAATCCTAATTTATCCTAAACACTTTGAGATCCAAGTTTCATCTCTATATGCCCAATTGAGATCAATGTTTGTCATCAAGAAGTTTGTTAGCTCATCGATGTACTGGTGAGTATTATTTCGTGTGGTGGACTTCGTGCCTGTTATGGTTTAAATGCGGTGGACTCATTGTTTATGATGGTTTGATGAACCTCGATATGTAGATATTGAGGTGTGTGTGGAATCACGCATTGCGTCAGTGTGTAGGTGGAATCCTATTTGTTGTTGTGCAGGATGTGGAAGGAACGGAGATGCGTCAAGGCTTGAAGGAGTCGAGTCAGTTGTGTAAGTGTTCTGTCGTGTCCTCTTCTAATTCCTTACATAGTGAATTGTGTTGGTTGGGTCGTTCGAGGTTCTTCCCATTTGGGTTTTGCTCGTACATCGAGTATTGTGTGATTAATCTATTTTATCTTTGCTATCACCTAGATGTATGTTTTAGGTTAAGATAAAATTTGTTAATTGCTTAACACAATAATCAATTTAATTGTTGCTAAGTTTGAATTTTAAAATTCTAAATATAGTTGTCTATATGTTTTGGACCTTTTCTATATTACCATTTTTCAAGTGGTGTCGGCGAGGGTATACTAAGTTATCATCTTAATCCATAGTTTTGCTTTATTTTTGGATTGTCTGTTTATCTCTCTCTTGATTGGTTATTTCTCTCGATGGGTCATAATAGTGATAAGTTATCCAATATGTTTAGTGATGAAGGCTATTCTAATATTCTAGAGGATTTTAATGAGCTTTATAGTCATGCTGAAAAGTTAATTCAATTGAATTTTAAGTTTACAAAAAAAGTTAAATTTCTTAAAAAATAAAATTTGTGTTTTAAAGTTGAAATTGAATTTTTGCAAACTGTTCAAAAATCAAAGAGATATCCTTCGTGAGAAGCTCGTGGACATGAATCGTGATCTTAAATTTTAGAATTTTCCAAAAAAGAGTGTGAGTATAGAGTCTGTGTTTTAGAGAATGAGTTAAAGGACTCTAAGAAGTTTGATACTAGGGTCAAAGATCGTGCCAGATTGGATAACGATAGATTATTTATTCAATTGAAGGCACATGAAAAGACTCTTAGGGATAAGTTCACTTACATTGAGGGAAAGAGAGAGATAGCATTCTTGGCATTATTGATAATATGAAGAAAGAGAACATAATGTTTGAAGAGTCTAAATTTTTTCTTGAATCAAGAGTTTTGAAGTTAGGTGATGAATTAAGAAACTCAAGTCACATTGGTATTGGCTTCAATAATCCAAATTCTTCCACTGCTAAAGTCCAAAACAACATTTGTTTAAGAGTGTCAACTATTGACTGGAGCATTAGATTAGGTCAACCCAACGGTCGTTTTCCTCGCGTTCATAGATGTTCACATTGTGATAGGAAATGTCACCTTACGATTTTTTTACGATCTTACAAAAGGTCTTAGGAATTCTATGAAGAGCAAATAATTATGGAATGTTATAACTCTTGTGTGTCTGATAATTTGAATGCTCTAGCCTCTTTGAAAGCTAGAGATCGATCCCCTATCACCTTCAATCATCCTTCTATTTATAAGTTAACTCTTAAAGAGAGAATAAGTGGGCTGTCACAATATGGTTGCGGTGTCCCTGAGGTCTGGCGATGTCAGCAAGGTGGTGAAGTGTTTCTTAATGTAATTGTAGGTGGTGTAAATCGGTTATTAAGTGCATTTAATGCTGATGGGAACATTCAATGCAAGTGGAGATGGGTAGTGGAGGTAGGTGGAATAGTGTTATGTATCTCACCTCATACGTCAGACTGTTCGGATGTGCTTTACTAAATGTCCAAAGGTTCTGGAGGAACTATGGAGTTGCTCGAAATTGATCCTGAGGTATCATGTGCTCCCAAATCCTAGGACTAAGGATTGGGTGACGTCTTATTACACCCGATATTCAGTATATAAAACTAAATAATTAGAGAATAATAATCGTAATAATAAATAAAGTTTCAAGAGGAAAACAAAACTTTATTAAAAACATGGTGCAAAACACACCTTATTACATAATGTTTGAAGTCTCACACAACATAAGTAATGAGGACATATTAAGGATTACATAAGTTGATAAGTTGTACTAAAAATATTCCATTCTAGCTTATCGTCTTTGTTAACCATCACCCATACGTATGTGACAGAATATGTTTTCTTGGGCTTAACAGATATAAATTACATAGGGACAGGTTTTTTTTTCCTTCTTCGAGCTCACTGTCCACCCGGAAGGGGGAAAAATAAGAAAAAAAATTCCAAGTATATAAGTCTATATGAAGATGAGTTATAGTTTATGTTAAATGGTACTTAAAGGAATATAGAATAATTTCAATTATCAATGATAATGAACAATGGTATGATTGAATCAGTGGAAATGAAGCAAATTAGGATGATTATAACTGGATAAGTATTATCAAGTCATAAGGATAAAGGTTAATATATTTCTATAAGTAGATAGCCCATAATTATCAATTATAGTGACTTTATGGCATAGCAATATACATATAATAACATCAATCCAAAACCTTTAGAAATAAGTAATACTTCTAAGCCCATCTCCGAAGAGGTGCACCCGCATGTAGATAAAAACTAAGCCCTCAAACCGTGAGTTCTACAGGCTAAATTGCACTGTCATGGGTAGAACACCATTCTATTACCTGCTTATAATATATATTATTAGGGTTTTATTAATTTCATCTCGTGTTTATAAAATCATTGATTTTAGTAAAATCACCGGTCTAAGGTTGGCTTAGATAAGGTCAACATAGGGTCTATGTTTTAAATTTGAATCAATATTCAATGGAATTTTCGAATTGCACAAATGAATTCATTGAATGAGAACAATAGTTCGGGGACTATCATATAGTTACACTACACCAAAAAGGCCAAATTGTCACCTTTAAGCCGGCCAGCCTTGTCACAGTCATTGACCGTGAAAACAAAACACGCATTTTTTGTTAAGATCAATGACCGTGATAAGTCCGTGATAATGATTTGTCATGGTCATTGCTTTTCACGGACTTGTCACGGTTGTTGACCATGACAACTTTAGAAAGTTATCACGATCAAAGACCTTGACAGGCCCTTGACAACTTTGTCAGCAAAAAATCCTACCCCTCTTTTTTCCCACTGTTTCCAATTCCCTCTTTTTTCCCTCTCTCGCATGGCTTCTCTCCCTCTCTTTAAAGTACATTTTTCTCTGCCTCTCTTTTTCCATTATATGTGTGTGTGTGTAGAACCCTTATTTATTTATTTTGTGTGTTCTAGTGTGTGTGTGTATGTGCAGGTGGGTGGGTATGTGTGGGGGGGAGAAATGGGGGGATGGGAGAAATATGTGTGCATATGTGTTGGTGTGTGTGTGCATGTGCATGTGCATGGGAGGGGGCGGGGGTGGGGCAGGGGGTGGTGGGGCAGGGGGTGTGTGCGTATGTGTGTCTGCATGGGGGGTAGGCAATCAAAATATAACATTAATTGTTTTGAGACCTTGTTTTGAATACATGTGAATAGATTGGTAGATAAAGAGAAATTTGAAGTCTTGAGAATTTAAGTTGTACTCAATATATAATTCTTGTAGGAATTTATCTGTTAATGGTTTCGCATTTACGTGTTTGATTTACCAAATTTTCTTAATCTTCAATCTAAAAGGTCTGAAAACATAAATTTTCCAATATATTTGCAGTCATAAGGTTTTTGTCAAACATCGACATGATCCTAGTTTATCTAACCTCCGGCTCGATTCATATATCGACATTATTTGTCTTGCTTGAGTCTCATACCGACAATCTTTAGGATTAGAATTCATGCATTATAATAATAAATATTCATTATGAATTTGCACAATTCTATGGTTTAATCATATATCTCCCAAATTTATAATAATAATTTTTGGTTTAGGTATAAGTTTTAGTTCTTATGCGTACTTTAAATTAAATGTAACATACTTTAAATTACATAATTAAATAAAATATCTCCAATTGTGTTAAGACATAATTAAATGAAACATACTTGAAATTACTTATAGTGCGCATAGATACTAGCCTTCTTGTTCTTATGCGTACGCATTCAATAGCCCTTAGACCCGTTCGAGAGTCATTACCCCAGTAATGAGATCTCTCCAATTGTCCCATCTAGACAGTTTGGGACTCCATAGTTTCTGTATAATAATATTCTTCATGGCATAAAGTTATTACTTTTGGGGGAAGTTATGCAGTCATATACTAATGTTCTCTGGGTACATACTAGATAATGCAATGTTAAGTGTTATTTCAATTGATAAATTGAAATAACACTCACACTTGGGAATCTATGTCATGTACTTGGAAAAATATGGGGATATGCTGCCGAATTTTTCTCAAATTGGAACAATGTGCATGAGTTGTTAAGTATATTACCGAATATGCGGTCTTAAATGGGATAAGACCACTCACCCTTTAGAGGAGATGGAGGAAATATGAATTAATATTATAAATTGAATTTTAATTTGAATTTCAAATTAAAATTAAAATTGAATTTGAATGCATGAATAAATTTACCCATCAAACCTACCCTTCTAGTTGTTATGAGTACGCATTAAATAGGTGATTGTTTATACTAATGGGAACTAAAGATTTACACATTTTTTTATGCTATTTTACCCAAATAGGTGATTGTTTATAGTAGCTGTGATGGAGGAAATAAGAAGTTCATGAGTAGCAGTCTTATGCCGATAAATCATATTTGGCTACAGACACACTCAGCCAAGTGTTGGGGTCTGATCAGAAAGGGAGGACTAGGGGGTGAGCTCGCGGATGGGGAAGTCTAGGATCATCGGCATGGAGAAGAGAAACAATGGGTTGGACCATAAGGTGGACTCTCATGACGATAAACTATCAAGGTTGGAGGTGAAATTCTAGATGTGTACGCCTTCATGAAGCGTCAGTTGGGCAAAGTAAAGGGGAAGGAAAAGGTGGTAGAGGAGGACGAGGACGAGAACAAGGACGCCAAAAATATTTCTTCATCATTGATACGCACAGACTCGGTTCCATATGATGGTCCATTTCCCATTGTGACCCTCGTCGAAGGGCCTATGTCAACACTCGGTTGGTCGAGCATGCATCTACTTGACATATATTATCGACTACCGATAGCGAGGGGGTTAAGGTATCCGAGCTTCCTCCCGGGTATGCCGGTTCATGCACGTCCCCTCCAAGACATTGAGATAAGAGTGCGTATCACGAATGTGATGAAGGGAAAGGAAAACTCACCTGTGTGGTTGCACAAATAATGCGGGGTTCAACATATTGCGAGGTGTGTCAATTCATATGTTGTGTGTCCTTCCTTCCTCCTCCAACCTGCTAAAGATTGGCATTATTTCTATCTCTTTTTATTTTGAAAATCGGATTGTATTTATATTATTTTGATTTTGGTACAATTTGGTTTGGATATGATAGATATTGGCATTTCTATTTTATTTGGATATGGATTATGAATGCCTTGATTTGGTATATGATTTGTATTTTATTTGGATATATGCTGTTTGAAAAGGTATAATTTTGTTATAAAATGTACAAATATACTGTTGGGCAGTGGCAGTGGCCATACTACCCAACTGTTTTTTTTAAATATGCCCCGAATTATCACAGTCAAAGACTATGACATGTCCTTGATAAAGAAACTTATAACAGACTTGTCACGATCTTTGACCGTGACAAAAACCTTTCACGGTCAAAGACATTGACAGGACCATGACAAGTCCGTGATAAAGAAGTTGTCACCCCCAGACTTGTCACGGTCATTGACCTTGATAAGTTTGACTTGTCACGGTCTATGACTGTTGTAATTCGACAGTTTTGGTGTAGGGTGATATAAATAATTTTCAATAACCAAGTTATAATCTTGAAATAATTTTGAAATTAGAATTCACCTACTTCTCAATGTTGGGATTTTAGTTTCACTTCTAGATTAGGGCCTGGTTATCGGGAATTTTTGAAATCATGTATATAGTAAAAAATTTATGTTATGGTAATTAAATAAGGATACAAATAATTTGGGGTTCGTACATAATGTAAACCATAATAAAAAAAGTATGTAATTTCTTTTGTATAATTACTTATAATAGTTTTGAAGTAATTTCATAAGTTTGTATTCATATTTAGAATTTTTAGTAAGAGATAATTTTGTTAGTTTTGAAGTAAAGGACTTAAGCTTTAAGTTTTGAGGTAAAATTTAAATGTTTGAAAATTCAGGGGGTTATGTGTAATAAGACGTTCTTATTTTTAACTTCCAAAACTGGTTTTCTTGGAAAATGCTTTTGAGTTGACCAAACAGGCTGAGGTAATCTACCATTTTGAACAGAAAAATTAAAAAAAGTTAGAAAAATTCTCAGAATTATCTGATTGGAGAGCGCCCTCGCACGCTCGGTCAATGTCTAGACGCACTGGTTTTGACTTCACACACCTCGTGCGGACTACTGGTCATTGTCTTCCTTAGATTTTTGACCTAGGGTTTTGACAAAACTTTTACCATAAATAACTTCTTCTACAGAATGAGTTTTAAGTCGATTCTTGAATGAAAGTTGTCTAATTTTTTGAGTGGAATCCAAAAAATACAAGTCTGCGATATTGAGGTTTACTATAGCGAGCTATTGATTTTTTATAAAAATAGTGTAAATTTTACTAGTACATTCATGGTTTAGGCTATTATTCAGATCATGGTGGGATCATAGTTTTGTTTTGTGATGAAAATTGAATTCAAGTGTTTTATTTTCATGGATAGAGATGCATTTTAATGCCTTGATTTTGTTCTTGAAAATTTTGATGTCGTAACTGAAAATATTTGATTCGGGACATAAAAGTGTAATGAAAATGAAATTAAACGGTGCATTAGGTTCCTTAGACCCAGAGCCTGAGTTCTCCCACTTTTAAACTAGTTCAAAGTTAGAATTATCGATTTTACCACTAGACCTCAATCTTTAATGGTGATATATGGTATTCAAGCCTTTCCAATGCCCTTATAATATTAGAACTTCAGTATAAAAGCAGAATAAAAAGCTATCTAAGTTTTTGAAATCAACCAAATTAAAAAGAATAAGAGTTATAAATAAAATGATAGAAATACCAAAGTTTCTTATTTTAGCTTTGTGTGTTTTCACTATAAAAGGGTGAGTTTTAACTTTGGGGAGGTGGGATTTTTATGAATGGGAGTTGATCGGTGGATGAAATTTAAGATTTTTTTGGTTTTTGAGTTTGGTTTATGTGATGGTTTGTGGGTAGCTTGTGATTTCATGTGCCATAAGCTGCACGCGGAGCTTCCAGGTGACAAATATGGGTAAGGGTGATCCGTGTAAATTTTAAGGTTTTAGTTTTTAGTTTTCGAATAGTTTTAGGGTTATTTTATGGTAATCCATATATGTTCTTGAAAGTTTAGAGGTGAAATGTGTAATTATTTAAACTTTAAAGGATGGCTTTATGAATAAATGTTATTTTGAAGACATATGGTGATTTTTGTGACGAGGTTTTGATCTTAAGGATTTTGAATAGGTTTATACATGTTTTTAAGTCTATAGGGAATTTTGTGTAATTTTATAAAATCAGAGGTTTATTAGGGTAATTGGTATGGTTTTTGGGTTCATTTTGAAGTATATAACTCATATTTAAGTTTATATAAAGTTTTGAGTTTGACTAGATACCTTATATATCTTTTAAAGGAAAGATTTTAAAGTGATGGTTTGGGGTTTTTAGTGTGGGGATGATATATTCTTACAAGAATTCTATTGGTTGTTATGTTCTACTTACCTAAAAAAAAATAATCTTGAGTTCAGGGTATTGTAGTCGCATAGAATCTTCGGCTTCCCATAATTCTTCTTCTTTGCCATGATGTTTTCAAAGATCTTTGACTAAAGTAATCATTTTTCGTCGAAGAACCTTGTTCTAAAAATTAAGAATTTTAATTGATTTTCTTCAAAATCTTGGTTTGGCTATACAGATATTCCTTTCCAAGAAATAACATGACTAGGGTCGAGTATATACTTTTGTAATTGTGATACATGAAAAACATCATGTATGCTAGATAATTCTATGGGTAGTTCTAAAGGACAAGCTACCACCCTACACTTTCGTTAATTTGAAAAGGTCCAATGTATCTAGTTGCTAACTTTCCCTTTCTTCCAAACCGAATAATTTTCGTTTGTGTAGATACTTTCAATATTACATGTTCATGCACCTAAAATTGTAAAGGCTTTCTTCGATTCTTAACGTAACTCTTTTGTTGATTTTGAGCCGTACGGAATCTCTCTCTTATTATTCGTGTCTTCTCCCTAATTTCCCTTATGATATCTGGTCTAAGGATGCTAATTTCTCCAAATTTATTCTAGCATAATGACGAACGACATTGTCTAACATATAATGCATCATATAGAGTCATCTGAATACTGGATTGATGATTATTGTTGTAGGAGAATTCAATTAATACTAGGTGAACACTCCTTGTTCCTAAAATTCTAAAGCATACACCCATAACATGCCTTCTAGAGTTTGAATTACTCTTTCAAATTTTCCATTTGTTTGTGACTGAAAGGTCATGCTTAAGTATAATTTGGTGCCCATTGCTTTGTGTAGTTCTTGCCAAAATTTTCCAATGAATCGAGAATCTCTATCAGATACAACGGATAGAGGTACTCCGTGGAGTATAATAATTTCTCGAATATAGAATTCACTAAGTCTTTAAAATGAATAAGTAGTTTTAACTCATATAAAATGAGCTGATTTAGTAATTCGATCGGCAATAACCCATATCGAATTGTAACCTTAAGATGTTTTCGGTAATCCACTGACGAAATCCATTGTGATATGATCCTATTTCCACTTGGTAATAAGAAGTGGTTGCAATAATTATCTAGGATGTTGATGCTCAACTTTTTCTTGTTGACATATCATACATTTAGCCACAAAATTATCCACATTACGGTTCATCCCTTGACACCAATAATATCCATTCAAATCATGGTACATTTTGGTGATTCCTTGATGTATCATAAATTTTGAATGATGAGTTTGTTCTAGCACTTCGTTTCTTAGGGAGGATTCTGAAGGCACACACAATATATTCTTAAATCTTAGTCCTCTCTTTGGATTATAAGATCAACCTTTTTTTCTTTGTCGCTTCCCAACTTTCGTTGTTGATTTGTCAGGAAAACATTATTCAGTTATTTCCCTAGGATTATTTTCTGAAGATCTATATTCCTAAGAATAATTGAAACTTCGAAAGTTTCTCTTTGTATAATATACTCTCCTATGGTTTTCATAACCTTATACATGTTATTGAGTCTTCTTCTATATTTTTTACTTAGTGTTAGCAGCAAATTTTCCTTTACCTGGTTGATAGAACTAAATCTATAATTCTCTAAAAATTATATGTAGTGTCTTTTGTGAAAATGTAAATCCTTTTGGGTGAATATATATTTGAGACTTTTTCGATCCGAGAATACTTGAAATTCCTCTCTATACAATTAACATTGCCAAATCTTCAATGTGAATACTACTGCGACAATCTCTAAACCATGCAATGAATAATTACATTCGTTAATCTTCAACAGATGTTGTCCATATTATACCACCTTTCATTGCTACATAAGTACTCATCCCAACCTTATAATGAGGCATCCACATAAACATCGTAACCAATATTATTAAAAGGAATGGTTAGAACTGGGGTAGTGATTAATTTTCCTTTTAAAATTTGAAATGTCTACTCACATTCTTGGGCCCACATAAATTGAACATCCTTTCGAGTTAGCTTCATCAGCGGTAATGCAATTTTTTAGAGTCCTTTTATGAAACATCGATAATACCCTGCAATTCCTAGAAAAATTCAGATTTTTATAACATTGGTGGGTTGTTTCCATTTTAATACCATTGTGGTTTTTGCTGGATCCACTTGTATGTTCATTTCTCTAATCACGTGCCCTTGAAACTTGACTTAAAAAATTTCTTTTCCTTTTCTTAGCATAAAGTTAGCGGTGACGTAAAGTTTCTAAAACGACACATAAATGTTCTTCATGCTCCTTCTTATTCTTAGAATATACTAAAATATCGTATATAAAGACAATTATAAACTGATCTAAGAAAGGTCAAAACACTCGATGAATTAAGTCTATGAAGCTGTAGGTGTATTGATTAGTACAAAGGATATTACCAAAATTCGAAATGGTTATATCAAGTTTGGAAAGCGATTTTGGGTATATCTCCTTCACTAACACGAAGTTAATGATAATTGGATCGTAAATCAATTTTTAAAAATACTCGGGACCCTAGTCTCTGATCAAATAAAGCACCTATCCTGGGTAAAGGATATTTATTCTTGATAGTGACTTGATTTAACTTACGACAATCAAGGCATAATTGAAACACCTCATCCTTTATTTTCACGAATAATATCGGTGCTCCCCAAGGAGATATATTAGGTCGTATAAAACCTTTTTCAAATAACTCATATAGTTGAGTTCAAAGTTCTCTTAATTCTAAAGGTGCCATTCGATACGGAACTATATAAATTGGAGAAGTGTTTGGCATTAAATTGATGATAAATACTACTTCTCTTGGTGGAGGCATGCCATATAAATCTTCAGGAAATATGTCATTATAATTATCTAAAAGAGTAAGAAGTGTTGAAGAAAAGATTTCTCTTGAAGTTGAGAAAAGGTGGGGTTGGAAGTATTTTTATCTTAAAACTAGAACAAAGGTTTCTGAGGATTTATAAACATGACAAGTTTCTTATGACAGTTTATATGTGAAAATTATGGTGATAAAAGATTCATTCCGATTATTAAATCAAATCCTTTGATGTCTAAAACTATCAAATCTACTATCATAATTTTGATTCCAATTTTAAAAGTACAATATTTGCTAACCTGGATAGTCACACCGGTTTCCCGTGTTGGCATTCTTATTGCAAATGAATATAGTGTAAGAAACTACTAGACATGTCTATTGTAGTAATGAAGTCACAAATAATAAAATAATGCCACTACACCAAAATGGCCAAAATGTCACCTTTCAGCCGGACGAGACACCCTTGTCAAGGTCATTGACCGTGACAAAAAACACACGTTTTATGTCACGGTCATTGACCTTGACACGACTGTGATAAAGAATTGTCATGGTCATTGACCGTGACAAGACCGTGACAAATTTACTTGTCACGGTCAATGACCTTGACACGATCGTGACAATATTTCCAGCATAAACTCTTTCCCCCTTCTTTTTTCCCTCCCGTCGTTCCCTCCCTCTCTCTCTCTCTCGACGCTTCTCTCTCTCTCTCTCTCTCTCTCTCTCTCTCTCTCTCTCTTCCATTTATATATATGTTTGTGTGTATATATATGTGTGTATGTGTGTATATATGTGCGTGTGTGTATGCGTGTGTGGGGGGTGCGGCAAGGTGGGGGTAGGGGGTTAAAAATGTAAATAAATAAGTAATTTTCTATAAATTTCCAAAAATAATATACAAAAATCTAAATGTAAATAATATCCAAAAATAATATCCAAAAATGTAAATGTAAATAATATCCAAAAATATTGGATAACAATTTATTTTCATTCAAAATAATTAAGTAATTTTCTACAAATTTCATAAAAAAATGAAGGACGGCTTAATATGTGATTTAAGTGTGAAATAATCGCTATATACTTACTAATGGAGAAAAAAACCATATATGGGGTTTTTTGTTGACTTTATATGGTGAAATAATCACATGACTTTATATCCATCAAATAAAAGCATGAAAACTAAAAAACTACAATAAGGGTTAAAATGGCATCCGAAGTTGCTAAAAGCATGAAAAATAAAATATTTTTTAAGATTTGTGGTGAATAACTAAAGTTAAAAAAAGTATTACTTTGGTCATTAAATTACTTTTTGAATTCTGGCGATGCGCATAAATTTGTAGCAATTGTCTTATAATAAAGATCAATTAGTCTATGTTGTTGAAAAATTTGATCAAATTGGTGAGCCCTTCATATTTTAAAAATGTTGTTTTTATTCCTATTTAACTTTTCTTTCTATACACCCCTAATTATATTTAAAGTTTAATAAAATAGGAGTTATAGAAAGAAAAGTGAGGTTTCCATAATCTTACTTTGTCACAATTAATTTATATGCCTCAAAGTTATTTTATCACTCTTAGTTTATATTTGTGATAATACTTTATTAAAGATTTTTATGGGAACTTGTTATACTAGAACTTAGATGAACACTAAGTGATGAAAATAGTCCTTAAAATTGAAAATTAAATAAAGTTTATAAAAGTAAAGATGCTGGTAATACATCAAAGATAAATTAATAAGGACTAAATAACAAAACGTGTTCAAGTGTATAACAAGAAAGAAAATGTGGTATTTAGATTGGGTAAAATTCTTAAAGTAATGTTAAGGGACTAAAAGACCCAAGACAACTGGCCAGTAAGTCACGGACCTTAAAATTTATGACGGGTGATGAAAGCCCGTAAACATGTTGGGGTGGGGGTGGGTGGGGGTGGGGTATGATTTATAAAAAGCACAAAACAATAGTAGAAATTCAATACCTGAAATTAACATTGAGATTATTTTAAATAGATAGTCACTACTGTGTGTGTGTTTAAATTGAAAGAAGATATGAGAATTTTATTAAATATTTTTATGGGAACTTGTTATACTAGAACTTAGATGAAAACTAAGTGATGAAAATAGTCCTTAAAATTGAAAATTAAATAAAGTTTATAAAAGTAAAGATGCTGGTAATACATCAAAGATAAATTAATAAGGACTAAATAACAAAACGTGTTCAAGTGTATAACAAGAAAGAAAATGTGGTGTTTAGATTGGGTAAAATTCTTAAAGTAATGTTAAGGGACTAAAAGACCCAAGACAACTGGCCAGTAAGCCACGGGCCGAAAAATTTATGACGGGTGATGAAAGCCCGTAAACATGTTGGGGTGGGGTGGGGGTGGGGTATGGGATTACCGTCGAGAACAAATCAGAGTTATTAGCGAGATCCCTCGTTCTTCTAAAGACGGTTATCGGCCTGAGGCTTATGAGTTGGAATGAGGTGCCATATGAGCTCAAGTTAGCTGTTTGAGCGGCACTACAGGTAATATATTTATATTTATATTTATATTTATATTTCAATTTCAATTTCAATTTCAATTTCAATTTCAATTTCATATTTATATTTATATTTATATTTATTCGCAACTAACATTGTATTTGTTGGACAGGAACAATTCAACTTGGATCCAAAGCTACTCGATCCCGTGTTGGAGCAGATTAGGGAGCAACTCAAGTCGTGGAAAAAAAATATGCGGGCACGGTACTTTGGGAAAACAGGAGAGTCGATTATCCAATGGCGTGAATCCGTCCCCCCAAGGAGCCGATCTCATTGGCACAATGGCAGAAGTTCATTGACAATGAGATCGAGGATCAACAATTGGCATCTCGCCAATCGGGGAGGGAAAATCGGGCAAAAAAGACGGACGTGCACTACTCCGGCCGGACCTTTTACGCCAAGGTGGAGCATAGGATGCAGGTAAGATTTAATTTTTCTATAACTACAGAAATATATTATTCTTCACTATTTTACTTTGCGGGGCCGATACTAATTTTACTTTACTTTATTTTATTTCAGGGGGTAGGGAGTGGGCCAGGGGGTAAGCCACATAGTCTCGATACTTATGTGGCTCTTCGAACGAAGAAGGGGAAGGACAAGGAGGTGTCCCCGAGCGTCGCGGCCACGATTGTAAGTAATCCTACAGTTTAATTTTTGTTAATCACGTTATAATTTTTTAGTTTACTTATTTTACTAATCATGTGCCTTTTGTCTTTTTAGGCAAAGCTTAAGGAAGTGCATGAGTCGCAGTCTGATGCCGACAAGGCATCTTTGTCCACACATGCACTCAGCCAACTGCTTGGCTCTGATCGCAAGGGGAGGACAAGGGGGGTGAGCTCGCGGGTGGCCAAATCTAGGATCATCAGATTGGTGACGAGCGACACCGGGTTGGTTCGAATGGTGGATTCACACGACACGAAGCTGTCCCGTTTGGAGGCGACGGTCCAAGATATGTACGCATTCATGAAGCGTACGTTGGGCGGAGACCGTAAAGGGAAAGGGAAAGGGAAGGAGAAGGCGGTCGAGGAGGAGGTGCGGGAGGACGAGGCGCAGGATGACGAGGATGTGGACCTCGCTGCTTCATCACCGACACGTTCGTACTTCGATGATCCACTTCCCTATTTGGTGCCCTTTAACAGACAAATGTCGACACTTGGTTGACCGAGCATGTTCATATTGGATGTATTTGATGGCCAGCGGATAGAGCGGGGGTTGAGGGACCCCAATATCGTCCAGGGTGGAATAGTTCATTGACGTGCGCTTCAAGAGATGGAGTCTAGGGTGCTCGTCACGCATGTCATACCCGGGAAGGAGAACTCCCTATTGTGGTTGCGCGAACAATGCGGCATGACGTATATTAGTGGGTGCGTCAATTCGTATGTCGTGTCGCCTACTCACCTCCTCAGTTTTAACAATACACCAGACATGTAGTGACATTGTTTTAAGTTTGAATTGAATTGTTATAAGTTTGAATTGAATTGCTTTAAGTTGTTACATTTGAATTATATCGTGATACATATTGTCTCTATTTGAATATATATTTGCATTATCTTTAGTTTGTTTGGATATATGATGTTTGGAACAGGTACAACGTTGCTATAACAGGTACAAATATACTGTTGGGCAGTGGCAGTGGCCATACTGCCCAGCAGATTTTTTTAAAATTTTGCCCAGAATTGTCACGGTCATTGATCGTGACCATTTTTTTAAAAAAAAATGGTCACGGCTTTGTCACGATTTATAACCGTGACAATCGTGTCACGGTGATTGACCGTGACACGATCGTGATAAAAAAAATTATCTCGCCTCGAAATGTCACAGTCATTGACCTTGACAAGTTGGATTTGTCAGGGTCAATGACCTTGACAATAGTGCAGATTTGGTGTAGTGTGCGTTAAGGCAGAATCAAATAATATGTTAGTTGGGAAATTATGGAAAGATATGTTACCTTCCACCACGTCATGATTGTTTAGATACTTGTTTAAAAAGTCACAAAATTTCGTACTTGAGTCATATTCATCCATCCTTGTCCTGGATTATCTCCATCAAAATTTTGAGATGAATGCTTGTTACCATTCATAGTTAGTACAATAAACAGAGGTTTGATAAATTTGGTGGGTTTGTTTGGTGAAAAGACTTTGTTTGGGGAAAAGAATTTCTTGAGATTGGTTGGTTGTAACTTTAGACATTGCATACATATATGACATGGTTCGTTACATTCATGATATCGTATCACATGCCCACTAGTAGTATGATTAATTTGACTAAAGGCATGGCCATTATTTGATCTTGAATATGGATGATCCGTTTGATTTGGCTGTGTCGTTACCACATAAGGATTCTTGGAAACTATGATTACGGTTCGAGTAAATCCACCATATGCTCAATTTTGTTCAATGAGAGAGGATACTTCCATCATTAATTAAAATTATGAATTTGTAATGGTATGATAAAACTCTTAATATTAGTTCGAAGTCTGTGCTAAAAAATGTTTGCATTTCTTTGCTTCCGTGTCTATGTAACCCTGAGGGTAACAAGAAAGGTCAATAAATAAAGCCTCGCATTGTGCCACTGTCATTTATTTCTGTTTTAATCCTAAGAAATCTACCATTAGTTATCTTGTTGATTTTGAAAAATACTTGTTAAAGAAAATTTCTTTGAATTGGTCCCAAGTTAACCTTTTGAAATTTCGGGACTAAATAATGGATTGCCACAAAAAAAATTCTTCTTCTTCAAACAGATAAGTTGCTAACATAACCCTAAGGACAGTTATGATACCTACTCCATTCAAAACTTTAAGTAATTAACGTAACCATTTCTCTAACTCACTTGTACGAGGTTTTCCATAAAAGACGGGTGGTCTTTGTCAAAGGAATTCTATAAGTTCATTCATTCTTCGCATTTATTCAATAGTATCGTTATTAACTCGATACAGAGGTACATTTTTATATAGTCGAGTTAATTCTTGATGAAATGATAGTATATTATATGTGGTAGTGGTAGGAATCGAAAGATTTAGAGCATTCTGATGCTCTTCTTGGTGTTGAATTTCACTACCAAATGCTCGTGTGTTGACCATCCTATATCAAACATAACTAAATATATGAAAAGAGTTTTGTAATTTTAGCGAAACAATCTTTTATATATATTTAGTTTACATCTATTCCCAGATATGATACAATCAATAATTTGTAGCAACTACAAAGTAACACATATTACATAATTGTCATGCACACTCACAAACCTACTACACTGGCTAAATTTTTCTTCCACACACAAGGCAAAAGGTGACATCGATCCTTTATTTCTTTATTTAGATACACTCAGACTCTTCTTCATGTTCACTCTTACGCAAGCTGTGGCACGATTTGGTCAAGTGCAACATCAGATTCTACAGAGGTAGAATTTGATGACGAGGAACTAGAAGTGAAGAAACTTAGGGATGGTGGAGTAACTATAAGTTATTATTCTTGAGCCATGTTTCATGCTAAGTGGATATCTTGTTGAAGCATTCTGGTGTCCTCGATATATTTGTGATCTTATTTTGCTTACTGTTCCTCATCAATCAGTTGTCCAATAAAAAAAGTATGTTTTATTTTAGGAGTCGCAATAGCCTATTTACGATCGATGTAGTGGATTATTTTACACAACTTTACATAGACTTAATCTTTAATTGTCTAATTGAACCTTTCATGACTTACATCGTGAATGTCTAAATACATCTCATCCCAGACGTTCATAAATGCAAAACATAAGCAGTCGTATGATGTCACAAGAGAAGTTAAGAAATTTAAATATCTCATATGCTATCTTAGGTCCGACACAGGAATAGTAAACCTGGCGATAGTTCTAATACCATGTTGTCACACCCTATATTATATATATGGAACTAGATAACCAGAGAATAACAATCGTAATAATAAATAGTGTTTAAGGTGGAAAGCAAAACTTTATTAAAAACATGGTGGAAACTGCACCTTATACATAACGTTTAAAGTCTCACACAACATAAGTAAATGGGACATATTAACGTTTACTTAAGCTGCTAAGTTGTAGTTAATATATTCCATTCTAGCTTATCGTCTTTGTTTGACACCACTTATACATATATGACATAATATGTTTCCTAGTTCCTAATATATATAAATTCCATGGGGTCGGGGTGGTATTTCTCCTTCTTTGAGTTCACTGCCCATTTAGGAGGGGAAAGAATAAGAAAATCTTTGCCAAGTAGATAATTTTAATTATATTATTGATTAGAAATTCCAGAGTGTAATAGTATATGAAGGGGAGTAATTATTTATGTTAAATGATATGTAAAGAAATATATAATAATTTGAATTATCAATGGTAATGAAAAAATGGTATAATTG
Organism: Sambucus nigra; assembly: GCA_949130495.1. NCBI lineage: Eukaryota > Viridiplantae > Streptophyta > Magnoliopsida > Dipsacales > Adoxaceae > Sambucus > Sambucus nigra. Next base: position 625,540,162 of record OX422207.1, on the reverse strand, counting down.
AATCAGTTGAAATGATTGAAATTAGGATGATTATAACAAGATAAATGCTATCAATTCATAAGGATAAAGGTTCAAATATTTATATAACATAATAACCCATAATTATCAGTTATAATGGCTTTATGGCATAACAATATACATATAACAACATTAATACATAACTTTTGGAGATAAATAATACTGCTATGCCCATCTCCAAAGAGTGGCACCCATATGGTACATAAAAATTAGGCCCTCTAACCTTGAGTCCTACATGCCAAATAATACCATCGTGGGTAGAATTCCAATCTATTTCCTTAATATATTGAATGATATTAGGGTTTAATAAATTTCATCTCATGTTTATCAAATCATTGATTTTAGTAAAATCATCGGTTTAAGGCTGGTTTAGATAAGGTCAACATAGGGTTACTATATTTTAAATTTGAATCAATATTCGAAGGTATTTTTAAACTAAACAAATGATTTCATTGAATGAGAACAATAATTTGGGGACTATCACATAGTGATATAAATAATTTGTCATAATCAAGTTATAAACATGAAATAATATTGAAATTAGAATTCATTTACTTTTTAATTCTAGCCTTTTAGTTTCACTTATTATGCAAGGACTGGGTATCAAGAATTTCTTAAATCATGTATATATTGAAAATTTAGTTTGCGGTGATTAAATAAGGATATAAATAAAACTAGAAATTTGTACATAATGTAAATTGTAATAGAAAAAATATGGGTTTCTTTTTGTATAATTACTTAGAATTGTTTTGAAGTAATTTCATAAGCTGGTATTCATATTTAGGATTTATGTTAAGAGACAATTTTGTTGGTTTTGATGTATAGGACTTAGGTTTTAAGTTTTGGGATAAAATTCAAATGTTTGAAAATTTAGGGGTTTACGTGTCATAAAACTTTCTTATTTTTAACTTTTAAAACTGATTTTCTTGGAAAATGCTTACTAGTTGACCAAACATGATGAGTTAATATACCATTTTGACCAGAAAAATATTATAAAATGTTAGAAAAACTCTAAGAATTATTGGATTATAGATGCTCCCTTATGCGCTTGGTCAAAGTCCAGACGCGCTCATTTTGACTTCACGCGCCTCAAGTGGACTATTGTTCATTGTCTTCCTTAGATTGTTGAGCAAGGGTTTTGAAAAAAACTTTGGTTGTGAATAACTCCTTCTAAATAATGAGTTTTAAGTCGATTCTTGAATGAATGTTATCTAATTTTTTGAGAGGAATCCAAAAATAAAAGTTTGAGACATTGAGGTTCATTATAGCGAGCCATTTACTTTATGTAAATGGCATAAATTTGACCAAACATTCATGGTTTTAGGCTATAATTTAGTTCAGGGCAGGTTCATAGTTATATGTCATGATGAAAACTTAATTTAATTATTTTGGTTTCACGGATTGAGATGGATTATAATGCCTTAGTTTTATTTCTGAAAATTTTGGTGTCGTAACTGAAAATCTTTGATTTCAGGCATACAAGTGAAATGAAAATGAAATTAAACTATGGACCTAGGTTCCTTATATGCGGAGCTTAAGTTCTCCTACTTTGAAACTAGTTCAAAGTCAGGATCACATATTTCACCATTGAAACTCGAGCTTTAATGGTTCTAGTATTGAAGCCATTTCAGTGCTCTTTTAACGTTAGAACTTTAGTATAAAAGCATAATTGAAAGTTATATAAGTGCAGAAACTCAACCAAATTAAAAAGAACAAGAATTTAACATAAAATCACAAAAATCCTAAAGTTGTTGTTTTTTCTTTATATTTTTCACTATGAAGAGGTGAGTTTTAACTAAGGGGAGGTGGTTTTTTATACAATCGGTAAAGTTTTTTTTTTTTTTTGTAGAAATGGTTGTGGATGAAATCTAAGTTTTTTTTTAGATTTGGATCAAGTGATGGTTTGTTGGCAATGTGTGAACTCATGTGCCCTAATTTGCATATCGGGATGCTAAGTGTCCAATCTAGGTAAGGGTGGTGTGTATAAATTTTGAAGTTTTAGTTTTTAGTCCTTAGATAGTTTTAGTGCTATTTTATATGTGTTTTTAAATGTTTAGGCGTGAAATATGTAATTTTTCAAACATTAGAGTATGTTTTTCTAAAATATACACTATATGAAGTCATATGGAATTTTTGTGATAATATTTCAATCCTAAGAATTTTGAATGGGTATATACAGGGTTTTGAGGTCTTTAGGGGATTTTGTGCAATTTTATGAGATTGGAGGTTTATTAAGGTAATTGTTCACGCACATAATGCGGAATGGTTACCAAAATGTAATCAACTTACTGAAAATGCTAGTGTGTGATAACTCTAAATAACGTAAAGGGTGGAGGTGTATAGGTTATAACAAAAATTATGCTCAAATTTAATTTTTCAACTCACAAAACCTAAATCTAAATAAAATGTTCAAATCACAAGTTGATCTAGGGAAATTGCAATCACACAAATAGAATCAAGAAATCACAAATGATAATCAACCACACAAAAATGCAAAACCTATGAGTAAAAAAACCTCAGTGTAAACTAGCATCTCATTAAATTTGAAAAGTTCCTTTACACCATACAAGAGTATTTTTTGTGCACCCCATGTTAAAAATGAACCCCTTTCTCGAATTTGGTCCATAGTCATGCACACGGGGCAAAACATTATTGTGCGCTTGCTTTGCCATTAATCGTGCGCACGCTTTGCCATTAATCGTGCAAATGGTTTTAAATCCAGATATGCAAATGGCTAAGATCAAAGACCTTAACAAACACTTAAAAAATGAATTTTCTAAAATCAGTCTTGATCCTATTTTGTAAAATAGGTACAGAACTCAAAAAAGTATTTATCAAAAATAAATTTATGAAAAATTATCTCAATTTCCAAAATACATGGGTGTGTGCAATATACAAAGTTTACACCTATTCCATTAAAGCATATACTTCAAGTTAAACAACGAATGGATTTAAAACCCGAGTGGTCTTTATGTATTCGAATTATGATCTCCATAGGTAGAGTAAAAGAAACTCTCACTCATCTATGTGAATCCAGATTTTGGGCTCGATATAATGCATTACACAATGTTTTTACACAGGAGAGCCAATTATATAATATTACAAATTTTTTTATTTTCAATCTCCCCCTTTAGTTATTCTGTAGCAAAATCGCCGAAAACCCAAGAAGTCTTGATTACGGCAAGCAAACCCCACTCCACATTAGTCATATAATGAGAGAGTCTTGTAATAATACGAAAATCCATATTACTAACTCGATACTCCAATGTAATCTCTTTGGTCATGTAGCAATGAAAGAAATTCTACAAAATCTCAAATAATAAGAAACAATTACGCAGGATATACACATGAAGTAAATTCCCCTACTCGAGAATCCTTCCAAAATTTTAATGATGAGATAAAGATTTATGATAATGAGTCATAATGAAATAAAGTTTCTCCTCTATATAACATATATTTATAAACAATTAACACAATAAACTCCCCATAAAATGTCATAATCAAGGCATGTAACAAGAAAGCATACAATGATAAATGAGGTAATCAAAGATGGGACAAACAAACATGAGAAATGTAATCAAAATATGTCATGAAATCATCTCCCCTTATATGAAAACAAATAATTCTCCCATTAAAAAGAACAATAAAATGACAATAAAATGGGAATGAAACTCCCCCTTACCCCCATATTAAAAAGTAGCATATCAAAATCATCTCCCCCTTTTTATCAAGGAATACGACAAATTAAACTACGAAACAACAATCACAAACAAAAAAGCATAAAAAAGATAGAAAAGGAGGGTATAACATGTGAATTATGAGATATATAAGCTAGAAACACATAGGGGTTATATCAGAAATAATATGGAATCAAATCAAATTCATTAAAACAGAGGACCATGAGCATGGGGCTGAGATGAGCCATCTGGACAGATGCGTACGCAGGGTAACTCGTTGGTCGTGCACACAAAACTATGCATAATGCCTCCAAAACTAGACATCCAAGCAGCTGTACGAACGAGCTTATTTTGAGGCATTCGAATGGACAACCCAATAAAATATTCTAAAGATCAAGACATCAATCATTCTTAAACATAACACTTACAAAGCAGGTTTGTTTCCAACCTTATCACTCATTTGAATGGAATTTTCTGCCCATTAATCTCAAACTATCACAAAACACATTATTTGCACAAAGCAACATAACTCCACCAAACCAACCAAAATATACACCCATCAACATATTCAAACACTAAAGATCAAAGAAATATTATTAGCACAAACCAAAAATACTAACATATATGAAAAACACAAGGACAAATCTCAAAATCAAACAATCAAAAATATCATACAAGATCACATACGCTAGAATGCAATATCATGAGAGAGTTGCCAAATCAAAATTGCTTACAAATATTATGAAAATTAAATATTTTCAATTCACATTTGAAACATAACAAGAGTATGCTGAGAATCTTATGAACACGTATGTGTATAAAGATGGAAAATTACAATCATTAATAAATTGTATTTTTTAACACATTTAGCAAACTTTTATAGGATAATGTATCACGATCATGATTTTTTTCTCTAAGTTAAACTCCATTTACAAACTCTCTCGGCAAGTGTTGATCAGTTATTTTCAGTGCCAAACTAAAATAATGATTTCGTTTTTCATGTTAAATCCCTATCTTGATTTTATTATTGGTTAATTAATTTCCTTACGGATCTTTCCAACACATTGGCGTTTACCGTTGATTAGATTTTCCCACACCTAGTTGACATATACCCAGTGATACTTAAATTCAAATCGAGCGTTATCACACTAATGATAGCTCTTATCGACACATTCAAAATGGTGCATATTTAACTCATATATATAAAAATCAAATGTTCTTATAAGTAGACCATGGAGTAGTTATGAAACTAATGCACAATTAATTTTAAACTTTAAAATTTCAACTTCTTGTAAAAGTGACAATTTATGAATACTATTTGTGAATTTTATGCGGTGTAAAGTATTTACAAGATTTCAAGTCATTAAAGTCAATGCTTGCCATGATATTTTTGAAAAGTTTACTTTGGAAAAACGTATTGAACAATTACATAAATAACAAACCATTTAAGAAATAAAACTTCAAATTATGAAATCCTATAAATTAATCAATCTGGTAAGCATTTAAACAAAAATACACAAAACTGATGAAAAATATTTTTGGATTTTTGAAACAAAGCATCGAAGAGATATGTACAAACACAAAACCATCTTAAATGTGCAAATATGTAAATCAAGATATACAATATACTCTCGACGATACGAGCACTCAATATTTACCAACAAAATTCACACTCCTCTTAAAAAATATCACTCTCCCTAAAGCTATATATGCAAAGAAAAACTCATGATAAACATGGCAAAGAAAAACATACGAAGCATGTGAAACATAATGAGAGTAGGAGTATCATGAAGAGATATACAAAAGACATGTGATCATAAACTTGAAACATATTAACAAGCATGAGAATTTATGAAAAGAAACACGTATATCCAAAAACAATAAAAAAATCACGTGAAATAAATGAAAATCACATATTCAACATAAATGAGACCAAATATTCAAGATATGTGTTATAAGATCAATAATCATGTATAAACATCATCAAGACCAACATCTATACCAAAGTCAATACAACATATCACCGATTATGTCTCAACACCATATGCTCACAATAACATCCAAGACAACATGGATAAGCACCCCTAAAAAAATTAAAAAAAAATATTTTTAGAGTTTTCAAGAATATATCAACCCAAACAAATAAAAACAACACAATATGAGAGAATTAAATCACACAAGGATCATAAAACACTCTCACACGAAATAACTAAGCTCAAAATCATTTTTGATTTTTCTTAAAATAAGATAAAAGAAAAAAACAGGAGATATTAAAAGCATGTATATACAAAGAATGAAATACAAACCATACAAATTTACATGAACACCCAATACATATCATAGGACATGATATGATTTGAAACATGAGACAATAAGATCCTAATTATGACAAGGACTAATAAATTTAAGTGTAAGGAGGCACCTCTCCGGTATCAATGAGAGGTAAGGGAACACTAGGGGATGGCTCACCCTTTTAGGTGGAAACACACATACCATTATCGAAATTACTTTTATTCTTCCAAACATCCCTTGAAATGTGATTCTTGGTTTTAGTTAGAATAGTTGAAACAAATTGAGGCTTAAAATTCAAATTTCCTCCTTTTTGAAAATTTTATTTTTCACAAAATGCACACCCTTAAAAAAATCCATAACCACTCTTGTGATCATTTGGATTATATTGAGGATTTTTCTAGGAGAAATACTTATAGGAGAAATATGAATTTCAGACAACTCGAATTTGGTCTTTAGAGAAACTTGCCTTATGTTCAAGTTTATTTCAACAACTTCAAGTTCAATTTTAACTTTATTTTACAAGGCTAATTCATGATGCAAATGAATTAATTTTCTTCTCAAAATCATAATTGACACCTCACTCATTTGAAGTTCCTTTTTCACATTTTCAAGTGCCAAATAAAGTCTTTTTTTATCTTTCTTAATCAACTCAAACTTTTCACAAACACTTATACTTTGAGTTTTTAAAATTTTCAAAGATTGTTTTCTTCTTGCAAAGTATTAATCTATTTCTTCAAAACACAAGTAAAGTCCAATAGCTCAAGTTATTTTGTTTTCAACTGACTTGAGTTTAGAAAGTAATTCATCATTCTTATTTTGCAATTTTAAAAATTTTGTCATGAGGTTATGATATTAAAGACGTTAAGTTTCGTCATTTTCATCACCACAAAAATAATCATTCACATGAGAATTTAAACTACCAACATAAGAGTTATAATGAGAAGAAGAACTACGTCTCTCATCAATTTTAGAAGTCAGACATTTAAATTAATCATTCATCACCAAAGGCCTATCATGTGAATGTCTAATCAAACTAGAAAAAAATATAATAATCCATCAAACAATCACATACGATGATCAAATAGACACACAATTAAAACTAACACAAGCAAAATGCAAGTAAGACACAAAATCACAATCTAGCCTAAAATAGCACACAAGGATCTAATTCGTGATGTTAATCTCAAAAAGAGAAAACTTTCTTTGATACTAAATGAAAATGCAAGTGTGTGTTCACTTTAACTAACCTCGGGGTGGATAGGTTATAACACAAGTTATGCCCAATTTTAAATTTTCAATTCACAAAACATAGATCTAAATCATTATTTCGAATCAAAAGTTCATCTATTGAAATTTCAATCACGCGAATACAATCAAACAAACACAAATGATAATCAACCACACAAAAACGCACGACTTATGGGTGAAAAATCTCAGTGTGACCCAACATCTCATTAATTTTGAAAATTTGCTTTACACAATACAAGAAGATAAATCAATCAAGTGCACTCACAAGAATTTATCGATAAATATCGCGACTCTCCCCCGTTTCAATGAGAAATCCAAGTGAAGCTCCATCAATCGAACACGAAAGTCAATTCTCCGCCCTAGATCCACAACATTATCCACCTCTCAATCGTTATAAAATTATATTTTAGATGTCATAGTATAGATCTTAAAATTGAATCAAAATTTAGATGTACACTTAGTTATATGTGGATAAAAGCCTCTTGAATCAACTCTCAAATATAAAACTCATCCTAGATATAAAAATCTCACAAACTCTCAAAGGATTTTCAAATTTTGAATTATAAAGAGAAATAAAATATCTTAAACATGAAAACCTCCTCAAAAAATGTATTTGGAAATGAGAGAAAAGGGTTGTAAACAATTAGAAGGAAACAAGCCCATTTGTAGAAAATTTTCAAATTCTAGCTCCGTCGTGCGCATGGATGAATATTTTTCGTGCTCACGATATGTTAGAGAGTAATTCACCTTATCAAATTTGAGCCAGGGTTGTGAGCATTATCGTGCACATTCCTTGCCATAAATTATGCGAACGGTTTAGATCTAAAGGTGAAAACGACTAAGATAAAAAACCTTCACAAACACTTACAAAATGAATTTTCTAAAATAAGCCTTGATCCTATTTTATAAAATCAATACAAAACTTAGAAAAGTATTTTTTTTAGAAAAGTATTTTTTTTAAAAAAGTTTATGAAAAAAATTCTCAATTTTCAAAATACGTGAGTGTGTGCAATAATAAAAGTTTACACCGATTCCGTAAAAGGATATACCAGAAATTCAGCAACGGATGATTTCAAAACTCGAGTGGTCTTTATGTTTTCAACTTATGATCTCTATCGATAAAGGAAAATGACACGTTGACTTATCTATGTGAATCAAGCTTTTGGGCTCGATGTAGTGTATGACTCAATGTTTTGACACAAGAGATAGCCAGTTATACAATATTACAAATGTTTACATTTTCACCTACGATGCACGAAACCCTAAACATAGGGATTACGTGCGCATAATATTATGATTGAACTCCTACTAAGAATTAAGTGGGATTTGTGGCAATTAGTAGCCAAAAAACTTGACGCAACCAAAAATGTGTATCTAGTGTACGTGATATATAGGCTCAAGTGCAAGACTATCGCTCAAGTAATAATTCGATAAGTCAGGATCGTCTCCATAGGGAACTAGGATGAAAGCTTGTGATGACGAAGGAGTTGAAGACTAATCCTAAACTGATTCGATAAAAGCAACTAAAAAGATGATTAATTGTGAACTAAATGATTACTAACTAACTGTGAAGGAAATTTAAACGACTAACTAACTAAATGCACAAAAATAAAGTACAATAGTGAAGTGAATATGAATAAGGAAAAGATAGGTTAGGATACAATCCCCAAAACTATAGTACATTTACCGAATAGAATACTAGCTTTTGAGTTAGAAAGTCGATGAAACAAGTCTTTATTAATCCTAAGCATTGCATATATGAGGGTACTAAATTGCATCATACGTAATCAAAGGTAAGAATAAAGCAGTGCCGAATATCAAACATGTGAATCGCATCCTTAGATACCCAGGTTACCTAAAGCAAACGAGGTTAAAAGGCCTACGCTGGTTATGAGTACTACACAACATGATCCATTTAATTTTCAATTGAAAACCTATGTTCTACATAGATAAATTACATCGAGTTGGGTTCACGCATCCCAACCTTTAGAAGCTTAGTTGGACATGATTAAAGAAAATATGAACACAAAATCAAAGTTACAGAAATTCATAGCTTTTATGAGAAACTGAGAAGAAATTTGGAAATAAGAATTGCAACCTAAATTTAATGACTAATCAATCTAAACTATGAAAGCAATTAAAAGAAAAAAATAAATAATACTTGCAATGAAGAAATTATGGAATTAAAACTTGAATCTAGAATAAATGTTGCAAAACTTAAAACCCTAGGGTTCTTGAATGCAAGAGCCCTTCAAAATTTCTAATAATATAACCCCTTAATGTCTGATATTTAAGCTAAATTAAATACCCTACGAAAATTGCAAGAGTTTGAGCAAGATAAAACTCTTGATTTGGAAAGAATACTCAAAGAAAATATCATCCGAACCGGTCCGAAGGGTATCTTCGGTTCGGTCTGGTATCATCCGAAGCAGTTCGTTTTCCTCTTATAACAGATCGGTTCGATCTCTAATTTTATGCAGAGATATTCAAGGCACTTTGATTCGTATCGAATATTGCATATTTTCGCCCATTATCTTTATGCATTCTAGCACTTTTTCAGTCCTAAATACCTATAATTATGCTCATTAACCAAACAACCTTGGATTTGAGTATATACATGCCTTTCAGGGGTTATTTGTGCTTTTTTAGGTATTGGAACGCTAAAAGTGGGGTTCGGTCGCATTTCGGAGAAGTTCCGTCGTCGAATGCTACTTCAAGGGCAGTTTGGTTTTTTCAAACTCACTATTTTTTATGGAATGAAGTTACCAACATGTAGATCATCAAATTATCTTTCCGTAGCCACTAACCGTGCGTCATTCTGACTCCATATGTGGAAGTTATGCTCATTTCCGGAAGGTTTCGGTATTTTCTTCTACTTCAAGGGAATTTTGGTAATTTCATACTGCATAATTTGGAGGGTTTCAAAACAGAATCATGTATAGAATTGAATTAGCTTCGCGTCGGTTTCGACCACGCCTCATTTCGATTCCGTATGAGGGAGTTATAGCCGTTTTTGTGCAACGCGTCAAAATTGGTTCAAAGTGGAAAGGGGGCTGCCTCCAGCCCAAGGCAAATTCCAAAAGTGTGGTCGACCGGTCCCAAACATGAGGTCGATCGGTACCATCAGATATGGACGAAAATTGACTTATTTTGGGTATTTTGGCTTGGTTTTGTTGGGGGTTTATTTTGGGGTATTAATAGGATGTTTGGGGCTTTTCTTTGGATATATTTTCATTTTTAGGTTAGAAGAGGGGATTTGTTGGTGGAGCTTCTCTCTCCTAGGGTTTGTACCATTTGGATTGTTGTAATCACTATTCATCTTCTTCCTCATTTATTCAACTTGTTTCTTGCTTTCTTAATTATTTACATGCCTAGATAACTTGTTTTAGTATATTAATTTCTTGTTTGCTTAGTTAATTAGTTGTTAAATTAGTTTTATTCATGTGTAGTGACTAGATAACGGGTTGGGATTGCGTTTTCGCCATGAATGGGCGTTGATCTCCGAAAGTTAGGTTTTTGTGTAAAATTGCATTTAATTGAAACCTCGCGTATTAAAGTCGGATTATTATGCATTTAACTTTCTTTGTCACGCAACGTTAGTGTTTATAGAAATAATCCGAATTTAAGATGCAAGTGACCATTTTCTGTTAAATGTTTAATCTCGCAACTTTGGGTTAAATTCCTTATTATGTGATGTTTATACTTAATTGAAAATGCTCGATTAAATGTTTTTGAACCAAAATTCTAATTATTACTTGTTTAGCCCATGGTGGGGACACGATCCCGACTCTTGTTTTATTAATTCTAGTTTAGACTTAAATTCTTAATTTTTCCCTTTTCTTTATTTCCAACCTATCACCTTTTACACTTTTATTTTAGGAGAATTAAATCCTATAAATTCTAGCACCTCATCTCTGTGGATTTTCGATACCCGACTTACCGCTATACTTGTATCGCAAGTGCAGTCGTAATTTAGGTTTTTGTATTAAGGCGGTGAACAGAAAATAACGATTAGCGTTCTGACGCGACGCTACTTTTCACCCTTAATCAAAATGGCGCCGTTGTTGGGGACTAGTTTATTTTAGACTTTATTTGATTTAGTATTTCATAGTATTTTCTTTCTATTTGTATTATTTGCTAATATTTTCCAGGACTTCCACATTTAAGCACTTAGAAACACTCGAATATTTCCCGCACGCACTTACTTTGTGGAATCCGCCACTTCGAGCCATTTTTGGGGTAAGCATGTTTTATTCCAATTCTTTCGGTAATCCTTGTTATAATTCTCAAAATTCTCGCAAGCCTATGACTTTCGGTGAATACTTAGCATCCAAAAGTGTAACAAATTCAAACATGACTTTGGGAGAGTATAACGAAAGTCAAAATTTGGGTTATTGGAATTTTGATGATGATGATAATGATTTTGGGCCTTTACCTCCTTATAATAGGAATTTTGAAACGAATTCGAATAGTTTTCAAAATTCCTATGATAATGAGTTTTCGTTTAAGTCCGATAGTAATTTTCAAAGTTCCCATTTTCATGCATCCGCACCTCGACCTATGACTTTTGGGGAGGGTTTGCGTATGTATGAAAATGAGAAAATTAAAAATCGTTATCGAGAAAATCGTTCGTGGGAACATGAGTTGAATTTATTATTTTTGTCCGACAACGATTTTGCTTCCAAGACTTTAGAAGTCGAGGAATGTTTTGAACCAAATGAGGTACTTGTGCCTACTTTGGAACAAACCATTCTAGACTTTGCCCATTACGTAATAGATATTGAAAGTGAGGATGATAATGTTGTAATATCTATTTGCAATGAAATGATTTCTTCTTTGGCTCCCAAAGAAGAACATTTCATCGAAAATGATATTATTTCATTCAAAATTCCAACTTCATTCGATGATGATTCATCTCATGAATTTGAATTTATTTCATCCCCATTTTCATTCTCTATTATCACACCGTCACAAGTACCCGATGATTCGGTTTCAAACTTTAATGTTTTAAACCCTATCGCCGATGAGGAGTACTTTCTCGAGTCTCCCTCCACGATCGCATCTTTACATTTGTGTGCGCCACCTCCCATTCGAACTTCAAAATCTTTGGGCGAATTTTCGGCTTTTCTCGGTCCCCACTTGTTTTTGTCACCCGTTCAATCCAAACACCCCATCGTCCCACCAAAACTTTTAATTGGCAATGGTTCATTTCTTCCACCTTACAAATGCCTTCCGTTGTTAAAATGGAATCCATATTTTTCGGAGGGCATGCTTGTATGTGAGGGTACACCGGTTATCCTCCAAAGTCAAATCGTTTTTATGGTGGACCCTCACCTATTTAGACTTCTAGTGTACAGTTAGTGTGGAGTCTAAATAGTAGGTTGTATATAGTTAGCTTTTTACTTTTTCTTTCTTTTTAATTTAGTCTAGTGTACTTAGTTAACTTTTTGTTATTTGTTTTTGCTATGCTCGGTACTAACTTGTTTTGTAGATTCTTTGGACTTGTTCTTATGGGGATCGCTCCACTTTTGGGTAATATCGCTATTTTCCTCTATTTGACTTGGTTCTTAATTTAAATTGAGGACAATGTCATGTTTTAAGTTAGGAGGTGTGGGATATTCTATCCATTTATTATTTTAGTCCATGTTTTTTGCTCACATGTTAGGTACTTAGTATGCTTTTCTTAGAAAATTTCAAAAAGATTTTCTTTCTTTTTTCACCTTTTTTGGGCATTTTGCCCTTGTTTCCGATGATAAATTTCAATAATTTCCCGATCCAATAGACAAACCAATGATGCATGTTCTCGATTTTAGAAGTTATTAGACTTTAGTCTCACTTATTGATATTATGAATAACTTCATGAATTAAACTTTAATCCCATGAGCACATGCACTTTTATGGTTATATTGATTTGGTTTAAGATTTTTATAACTCGGTAATATTTTGTTGTATTGTATATACTTACACCAAGTAATCTTTGTACCTTTCGTCGTTTGTGAGTGTTATACAATATTCTTTCCTCTTTGAAAACGTTGAAATCGTCGGTAATCTCACTATTCTTTCATTTGACCGTTCATTAATTGAGTTCATACTTGAGATGTATTACTTGAGCATGATTTTCATATATTGTTTTGACTCGATAATTGCGTAAACTTTCTGAAATGATCATAGGCCCTCTTTGTTATATCACCCATATTAGCCTTGACCTCACCCTTATATGTTTACCATCGCTAACCCTCTTGAGCCTAAATATAGCCTTTCGTTTCATAACCCAATTCCCATAACCAACTCTAAATTGGAGTTATAAACCATACATACACTTTCCATACCTTTGTTTGGAATGTTACTTGGGATTGAATGTTGTTGTTGTGATGTCGGTTGCAATTTAGGCATATGAGAGATAGAAAAGTAAGAAAATAAAGTAGTGAAAAAAAAAGAGAAAAAGAGAAAGAAAAAAGAAAAAGAAAACAAAAGAAAAAAATGGGAAAAAGAAGAAAAGAAAATAAAGAGAAAGATGTATATGTTGTGTATAGTGTTCAATAAGCTTTGATTACTCTCCCTGATGATATGTCTAATGCCTTTTTGGAACTTGTTTTCCAAATTTGATATTGCTCTCATTTTCCCATTATCCCAAGTTTTCATCCCTAACACTTTGAATCCGTACATACATTCCTTCATTTCACACCTTAGCCATACCTACATTATAACCCTATACAAGTCATATGTGATCTTAGGTTGATGTAATTTAAAAGTCATAATAGTTGTGATAATCTGTGAAAATGCATTTCGCCTCTTTTAGTGTGCGGTATCCTTTCATTGAGATTACATTTTTCATTTTATATATATCGTTCTTCTTTTGTGACATGTGCGCGGCCTAGTTTTCATTTTCATTTACTCTTTAGCCCGCATGTTCTGTGTGTTATCTCCCTGTTTCAAGTGAATTTCATTTGATGAGTGTAATACCCGTGAGGATTGAATATATGCTTGCTTTAATGTTTATCCGATTTATATAAGTTTTTGCCAAATCACACTTTGCATGTGCTCGTTCCCCTCCCACATTTTAAGGTTTCAATTCTATGAGGTGCATTCTATAATGTTAATGATTTGGACTTTTGTGTGAATTCATTCACTTTGCTAATAATGCATATGAAATCTTTTTCGCTTTTATTAGGCTTGTCGCATGTTGATTTGGGCATATTTTGAGGAAACCATATGATGTTTGTGGGTTTCATCCCTGAAAACCCTCACGAGACGACACTCGTCCACTAGGGTAACCTAGGGGTTTAACGGCTTATTGCATATGCTAAATGCAATCGTGTTCCCTACGAAAGTGGCAATTATATTTCAATGCGTATATGCATTTTGTATTTCCGTCTGTGGACTAGTTTTGTTTGTTTCATCACTAGGGACTAGCAATGTCAAAGTTAGGGGGTGTGATTCGTATCGAATATTACATATTTCCGCCCGTTATCTTTATGCATTCTAGCACTTTTACAGTCCTAAATGCCTATAATTATGCTCATTAACCAAACAACCTTGGATTTGGATATATACATGCTTTGCAGGGGTTATTTGTGCTTTTTTAGGTATTGGAACGCTAAAAGTGAGGTTCGGTTGCATTTCGGAGAAGTTTTGTCGTCGAATGCTACTTTAAGGGCAATTTCGTCTTTTCAAACTCACTATTTTTTATGTAATGAAGTTACCAACATGTAGATCATCAAATTATCTTTCCGTGTCCACTAACCGTGCGTCATTCTGACTTCGTATGTGGAAGTTATGCTCATTTTCGGAAGGTTTTGGTATTTTCTTCTACTTCAAAGGCATTTTGGTAATTTCATACCGCACAATTTGGAGGGTTTCAAACAGAATCATGTATATAATTGAATTATCTTCGCGTCGGTTCCGACCACGCCTCATTTCGATTCCGTATGAGGGAGTTATAGCCGTTTCCGTGCAACGCGTCAAAATTAGTTCAAAGTGGAAAGGGGGCTGTCTCCAGCCCAAGGCAAATTCCAAAAGTGCGGTCGACCGGTCCCAAACATGAGGTCGATCGATACCATCTGATATGGACGAAAATTGACTTATTTTGGGTTTTTTGGCTTGGTTTTGTTGGGGGTTTATTTTAGGGTATTAATAGCATGTTTGGGGCTTTTCTTTGGATATATTTTCATTTTTAGGTTAGAAGAGGGGATTTGTTGGGTGGAGCTTCTCTCTCCTAGGGTTTGTACCATTTGGATTGTTGTAAGCACTATTCATCTTCTTCCTCATTTATTCAACTTGTTTCTTGCTTTCTTAATTATTTACATGCCTAGATAACTTGTTTTAGTATATTAATTTCTTGTCTGCTTAGTTAATTAGTTAGTTAAATTAGTTTTATTCATGTGTAGTGACTAGATAACGGGTTAGGATTGCGTTTCCGCCATTAATGGGCGTTGAGCTCCGAAAGTTAGGTTTTTGTGTAAAATTGCATTTAATTGAAACCTCGTGTATTAAAGTCGAATTATTATGCATTTAACTTTCTTTGTGATGCAACATTAGTCTTTATAGCAGCAATTCGAATTTAAGATGCATGTGACCATTTTCTGTTAAATGTTTAATCTCGTAACTTTGGGTTAAATTCCTTATTGTGTGATGTTTATACTGAATTGAAAATGCTTGATTAAATGTTTTCGAACCGATATTCTAATTATTAGTTGTTTAGCCCATGGTGGGGACACGATCCCGACTCTCGTTTTATTAATTCTACTTTCGACTTAACTTCTTAATTTTTCCATTTTCTTTATTTCCAACCTATCACCTTTTACACTTTTATTTTAGGAGTATTAAATCCTATAAATTCTAGCACCTCGTCTCTGTGGATTTTCGATACCGGACTTACCGCTATACTTGTATCGCAAGTGCAGTCGTAATTTAGGTTTTTGTATTAAGGCGGTGAACATAAAATAACGATTAGCATTCTGACGCGGCGCTACTTTTCACCCTTAATCACACTGGATCGGTTCATTTTTAGCTATGCCCGGATCAATTCTCAGTTGAATTTTATTTAGAGTCTGCCTTTGTCCTTGATTGGTTCATTTTTTAACAACCCCAGTCCGATTCGGTGGTGAAATTTATTCACAGTATGGGTCTTCTCCGGATCGATTTGCTGTTGGCGTTGACCAGTCCGGTCTGGTTTTGGAATTCTTTCTTTTCTTGTTTTCTCTTGATTGTCTCTCATCTTTTAAGCTCCATAACTTCTGACTCGGGGCTCGGATTGGGACATCATTTCCTCCTAAGTTCTTATAGACATAAGATCTTCAATTTTCGTTTTGGTCCTTTGTCCGAACTCCAGATGTAAAGTTACTATTTTTCCTTTTGACTTTCATTCCATTCCTGATTTCTCGCTCTTGAATTCTTCTTCTCTTCACTTGTATAAAATACATGTAAAAAGCACGAAAAATACAAAAAACTCGAGGCACTATGTAGGAATTATTAGTACACATATATGAGATAAATCAACACAATTTACATCGTTCTAGGTGCTAAAAGTCTCTAAATTAAGGGGATAACTTTGGAAGAATTTATGCCTAATCACCTCCCAAAGAGAAAATTCATGATACACGTGGATAATACAATGATACATAATTAGGCTAACTAGGCCTAAATACCGATCACCCCAATTTTGGGGATAATTAAAAGGATTACGAGTTGAGTATGCCACATAGCATAACACGTGGTGATTAAGAAACTGTAATGATTTGGTCGTTCAAATATCACGGTGTAACTAAAGGAAAATCTCCATGTAACACACCGTGTTTTTATTAGTTAATTTAATTAATTAATTGGAATATTCAAGAAAAATAAATTTTGAATTTTATTATTTTTATTAAATAAATATGTTGGTTTTGATTTTAGAAGAATAAAACTTCAAGCGGAATTAAAATCGGAATTAAAATGGATTTTTAATTATTTTTATCTTATAATCATTTTGTAGGGGGAACTGTCGCCAGACCTGTAGGGTCGATCGATCGATCGACTATGCCCAGATTTTCAGTCGGTGAGTTATATTTTAGAGTTCAAGTTGGGTTAGGATTCGTAATTGGTATTTAACCATTCTAATTCGTGGGGGGACTTCTCATAATTACTTTTTCCCAAGTTTTTCACCAGAGAGATCTTCCAAAAGTTTTTCCTCTCCACTATATTCATCAACCTCCAATATAATCAAGTTTTTGTCACACATTTTGAAGGTTTAATTTTGGGGTTTAATCAAGTTTGTTCAAGAATACTTCTTTGTTAATTTTTCGAGAGGAATCCAACCGTGCTACCATTTTTTCTTCAACTTAATCTCAGGTATGAATACTCTAATCCCTTCCTTTAATATTATGCATTTTAAGTGTCGCCTAAACCCTTAATCATGTGTTTTTAATTAAAATCAATTAGTAACTTAATTAGAGAAAGTGGACACTTAAATTTTGGGTCTATTTTTATGAATGTTTTGAATATGATTTAATCTTTGAAACCCTTGGGTGCGTAGGTTAGATTTATGGGTTTTATGGTTTTGGGTGTAGGGTCTCGTATAGACTTTTTATGGGATTATTTATATGGTCAATGGGACGCGCTCACAATTATAAAAAAATTAGATGGCTTATAAAAGAGAACTTTTATGTCATATTGAATAATATCACATGTCAAAATTTAATATTATTGAATAGAATGAATTAGGTTGAAAATAACGACGGTGCTATTAATTGAATGAAATTAAATGGGACACTATGATTATATTTCCATGATGTGTTTATGATTTATGATATTGTGTGGATTATTATTATTATTATTTACTTTTTTCATACCGAGAACGAGGGGCTTTTGGATAGTTTATTGCTCACTTATATTATAGGATGCTTACTAGGTATGAGACTAATGGGTAGGTCTTAGTTAAAAATTTATACTTGTTGGATATGGGACTAGTTGGTGTAAATTTGTGGGGATTTTATATCTTGAGGTGGGGCAGATTTTTACTTTATGTCGTCTTTTCGTTAAGCCTAGGTATGTGACTAGGACGTGTTTTATATTGATGTATGGGACTAAGGGGTATTTTGAGGATCTCACATCGATTAAAAGGGTGGGGTAATTTATAAATTGAGAAGTTGAGAAAATGAGAATTAATGCCTAAGATACAAACGGGTAATAAAATTTATGGCGACATAATATGTCAGGGACCGACAGTTTAAATGTGTCAGCGGACGTTTTATGTCGTGTCGTGTGTGTAACCTTGTCATGGGGCGGGGTCAACATTTAAATGGATCAGAGGCCATTTGACAAGGGAAAGTGTGACACTTTGGTGGATTACCACCCGGGGTGGGAGGACCGCCATGATAAAAAGTGAGAACAATAATAAAATTTGGGTTGATTTAATTGAATTAATATCGTGGGTCTTGGGAATTTAAAATCATATTGGTGTGCTTTTAGAAATGGAATTTTCTGAGGGTGGTTAGTGATTTATATTGATCGCGTTTAATTATATCGTTTTATTAAAATATTCTATTATGATATTTATTGCGTATAATGCTATTATCTTAATTCAAGGATCCTATATAAAGAGAGTAGTGTGTATTCATGCTCGGGGATCTGACCTCGTGCGTTAAATAACTTTTCAGGATAAGTATTGGAGAAGCTGCATATGATTCTTGGAGTTTATCGTTTGGAGGTGCAAATGGAGTTCATTCTTTTTATTGCTTTATTTAGTTAGACCATCTTTTCAATCGTACTTCATTATGAGACTTCATTTGGATTTTATTGGGCCATTCGGTTCCAAAGTTGTTAGAGGATTTCAGTTGGATTATTTACAGTTGGTTTATTATTTAGATTTTATTTAACCCTTATTGGAGATTGGTTTTACTTTGAGTTTTATCATGTGATGGATCTTTTATTGTTCATTTGTTATTATCATTTGGGATTGATTTAATTATTTATCTTGTGAATTGATTTATTTATGTCTCATATCAGTCTCCTGCTAATAATGGTATTTATTTACTCACGATCGATACGGTTCGGCAGCGGTGGCTGGCCACCCCGTCTGTCGAATTTTGCGAGGTGTGATAGATGGGATCAGAGCATGGTCTTAGGTCTCGTAGGTTGTGAGTCCGTTTAACTTTTGCATTATCGATCTTTGATTCCCTTTATTGATTCGTACTGCTTAAGGTAGAGGGTCTAGCGTATGTGTTCGATGTGTTTATTCGAGATATGGAGTTTGGTATTGAGGACGTTGTAGGCATTTAGTTTAGAATTAGTAAGCTTGATATGAGGATCCTTAGACTGGATTATGGAGACGATAATTATTTTGGAGATTTTAGTGCAGCTGTTAGGTATCGTATGTATCGATTTTTGGTGTTAAGATTAAATTTGAGGACGTTAGCATTTTGATGAATTTTAGAGATAGGATCGAGTGAGAATTTGGGAGAGCGTATGTACGCCTTTATTTTCATAGTTATGTGTATGTATATAAGTAATATATATATTATTTTATTGTTTGTGGGGTAGGTACGCGTAGGGTTGGGTGAATGGGATCCCAATTATGGCATTCTACGGGTAGGCATATGTGAGCCTTATTTTCTTTTGTGAGATTTACACGTTGATGTGTATGCTTCGTCCAATTTCAAGGACGAAATTCTTTACTAGTGGGGAAGTATGTAACATCCCGTGTTTTATTAGTTAATTTAATTAATTGGAATGTTCAAGAAAAATAAATTTTGAATTTAATTATTTTTATTAAATAAATATGTTGGTTTTGATTTTAGAAG
Source organism: Sambucus nigra (assembly GCA_949130495.1). Lineage (NCBI taxonomy): Eukaryota > Viridiplantae > Streptophyta > Magnoliopsida > Dipsacales > Adoxaceae > Sambucus > Sambucus nigra. Next base: position 625,520,148 of record OX422207.1, on the reverse strand, counting down.
AATAAAACTTCAAGCGGAATTGAAATCGGAATTAAAAATGGATATTTAATTGAGTTTTTAATTATTTTTATCTTATAATCATTTTGTGGGGGGAACTGTCGCCAGACCTGTAGGGTCGATCCATCGACCTTGGGAGTCGATCGATCGACTATGCCCAGATTTTCAGTCGGTGAGTTAAATTTTAGAGTTTGAGTTAGGTTAGGATTCCTAATTGGTATTTAACCATTCTAATTCGTGGGGGGACTTCTCATAATCATTTTTTCCCAAGTTTTTCACCAGAGATCTCTTCCAAAAGTTTTTCCTCATCACCATATTCATCAACCTCTAATATAATCAAGTTTTTGTCCGAAGTTTTGAAGGTTTAATTTTAGGATTTAACCAAGTTTTTTGAAGAACACTTCTTTGTTAATTTTTCGTGTGGAATCCAACCGTGCTATTAGTTTTTCTTAAACTTAATCTCAGGCATGAATACTCTATTCTTTTCCTTTAGTATTATGCGTTTTAAGTTTTTCCTAAACCCTTAATCATGTATTTTTTTTATTAAAATCAATTAGTAACTTAATTAGAGAAAGTGGACACTTAAATTTTGGGATTGTTTTTATGAAAGTTTTGAATATGATTTAATCTTTGAAACCCTTGGGTGCGTAGGTTAGATTTATGAATTTTATAGTTGTGGGTGTAGGTTCTCATGTAGACTTTTTATGGGATTATTTATATGGTTAATGGGACGCGCTCACAATTATAAAAAATTAGTTGGCTTATAAAAGAGAACGTTTATGTCATTTTGAATAATATCGCATGTTAAAATTTAATATTATTGAATAGAATGAATTATGTTGAAAATAACGACGGTGCTATTAATTGAATTAAATTAAATTGGGATTTTATGATTATATTTCCACGATGTGTTTATGATTTATGATATTTTATGGATTATTATTATTCACTTTTGCCATCGCGGAGACAAGGGGCGTTTTGGTAGTATATTACTCACCTATATTGTAGGATGCTTACTATGTATGGAACTAGTGGGTAGGCTTGATTGAAAATTTACACTTGCTAGATATGGGATTAGTTGGTGTAAATTCATGGGGATTTTATATCTCGGGGTGGTGCAAATTTTTACGTTATATCGTGTTTTTGTTAAGCCTAGGCATGTGACTAGGACGTATTTTATTTTGGTGTTCATCCTATATGTAGGATAGGACACATGTGTACTTGGGGAACCTTAGGTATGGAACTAAGAGGTATTTTGAGGATCTCACATCGATTAAAAGGGTGGGGTAATTTATAAATTGAGAAATTGAGGATTAATTCATAAGATAAAAACGGGTATTAAAATTTATAGCGACATAATGTGTCAGGGACCGACAGTTTAAATGGGTCAGCGGACGATTTATGTCGTGGCGTGTGTGGAACCTTGTCATGGGGCGGGGTCGACAGTTTAAACGGATCAGATGCCATTTGACAAGGGGAAGTGTGACACTTTGGTGGATTACCACCCGGGACAGGAGGACTGCCATAAAAAAAAGTGAGAACAATAATAAAATTTGGGTTAATTTAATTTAATTAACATCGTGGGACTTGAGAATTTAAAATCATATTGGTGTTCTTTTTGAAATGGGAATTTCTGAGGGTAGTTAGTGATTTATATTTATCGCGTTTAATTATCTCGTTTAATTAAAATATTCTATTATGATATTTATTGCGTATAATGATACTGTCTTGATTCAAGGATCATATTTAAGGGGAGTAGTATGTATTTATACTCGGGGGTCTGACCTCGTGCGTTGACTAAGTTTTCAGGATAAGTATTGGAGAAGGTGCATAGGATTATTGGAGTTTATCGTTTGGAGGTGCAGCTAGAGTTCATTCTTTTTATTGCTTTATTTAGTTAGACCTTCTTTTCAGCCGTATTTCATTATGAGACTTCATTTGGGTTTAGAGGATTTCAGTTGGATTATTTACAGTTGGTTTATTATTTAGATTTTATTTAATCCTTAGTGGAGATTTGTTTTACTTGGAGTTTTAGCATGTGATGGATCTTTTATTGCTCAGTTATTATTATCGTTTGGGATTGATTCAATTATTTATCTTGTGATTTGATTTATTTATATCTCATATTTGTCTCATGCTAAGAATGATATTTATTTACTCACGCCCGACACCGTTCGACGGTGATGGTTGACCACTCCGTCTGTTATATTTTGCGAGGTGTGCCACGCCAGAGATAACAGTATATATGATTGGCTACAGTTTTAGCATAACTTAACTACCTCATAGATAAGATAAAGGATAATGGGAAATTACTATCAAATATGCCTTATAGTTTAGTTCAGGAGATTAGGACTCTTATATTTATAAGTAGGAACAACCCAAATGTTCAAGGGGCAAATGCAACATGTCATTGTATCCATGGCTTGGACTCAGCTAGCATAAGTCGTATTATTCCCTTATTTTGCAAAGTAATAAAACCTTGCTCTCGTTCCCTATGGACATAAGATGCTGATCTGATGAACCACATACATTCTTTTGTTAATTTTTAATATTTCACTCATATTTGTGAAAAAACTACTATTAAGCATTAATGTAGTATATGTATCCCCTGCGAAACTACATTAGGTATGCTTCTTACAATCACGTGATACGAAACTTGTTGTCCAATGTGATGCTTGAGTATTAATTTTATGAACCACGTAACTATTATACATTTTTCATTGCAGTTGAAGATATAACACATCAAATAAGTTTTGTGTCTATGTATGAAACACTTTGAGGCAATTCACAATAAGATCCCTTAAAATAAAAATTGTTTAAAGTGAATGTTAGGCTAAAACTATAAAATCACAACTTGAGACAAGAGGTAGAAATTTTAATTTTATGCGCAGGATATTGACATCCATATTATGTTCTCGAGGGAAAAAAGACAACCATTTGAACTCCGTATAACACCCCGACTAATTAAATACCGGGTAGCTAAACCTTTATGAAAATAATACAGAATATTAAGTTGGTTTAGTCGTAACATTACTGTCGAAAATATTTAATTTATTACTAGCCACATAATATTTAAAAAGAGAGATGCCGAATTTTATTAATTAAATTAACAATAACCAAATAATTAAATCAACCACCTTCAAACGCATAAACAATCTCATGTGAATAATCAACAAAAAGAAATAAGTTGAGTCTGGAGTAAACACTCCAATAATAATAATGCCAGAGTAAATAAAGTCCCAATATTAGAGTCTGAATAAATAAACCAGTAACCGAAATAATGAAAGTCTGTAACTACAACCTTTAATTGAGAATGGGCGACATGCCCTAACTGATACAAATGACTCTGAAGGAACCAAGGATAAATATGAAGGTGTCTAATACCAAGATCATATGGCTTCCACAGCAGCTACATCACGTCATCAGAATGGAACTCCTATGCTTGGTGTCCCTGTGGCTGGGCACCTAAAATATTTTTACAAAACAAAAAGAGATTTGGAGGAAAACGGGATTAACCCCGAAGTGAAAACAATTTAAAAAAATTTAGCACGTGTTTAAATTACAATTAAACAACACATATCATAAACATGTTCGTTGCGTACTCTCACATGAGTTTTCCACTTCTCAACGAATGTGCACGCCTAACGTATTCCCTTAATCCATCCTAGTTATGCCGCTAACTAACTAGTCTGTACCACTCCTGCTTTCACATTATAACATCGAGTATTTACTCGTAACACCCAAACAAGTCATATTCATAACCTATTTTTATATTCATTAAATTACTTATCTCAAGTGTAAATTAAATTTTCACATTTTTAGCCCATTCAAATATCTTAGTTATTCACATCTACTAAGCAACAGTGAACCAGTCACAAGTACATATATAAATCATTCTTAGTATATATATATATATATATATATATATATATATATATATATATATATATATATATATATATATATATATATACATATAAGGCACCCCTAGGCTAAGTTGCGGTGCACGCATACTCTGCTATCAAATCCATAGACATCACGTACGTAAGGATCACTTGTTCCGAATCACTCAGGAACCGTCTCAATATAAATCATACATATTGGAGGCGAACATAGTTCACATACCCATGGGTCACGCACATACCTACGCTCCCATGGTCAGCTGACTTATTAACTCGCAAATAAGTCATTCACAGTCCTATGTCCTTAAGGTACCAGTCTAAATACCCCCGAAGGCACACAAAGATAAGAGGGTCCTTTTCCAAAAACTAACCTCCCGTGATAACAAGTATGGTAGGTATGTCATACACATACGAAATCCATACACTAGGCATTCACACAACTTAAGTAATCATATTACAATATAGGTATTCACACATTCCATATAATAAGTCTCGTACGTAGCAAGTTTATCCCGAACATCATACGTAATATATATTTAACCTGATAACTCTCTCGTCGTAACAATTTGAGTACCTAAACCTATCCCAAAATGTTACTAGGTATCATACCAGTTTCTAATGTTATTTCACTAACTTAAAGTCCCTCCTTTACCATTCTTATTCTTAGATCATCATTCCTTCCCATTATAGTTTTAATTCGAACGATTTCTAACCATACCTCACTCGGTAGTCCCTCGTAAGCAATAACATTAAATTCCATAAGGTAAACCATTTTTTCGGGCATCAAATAAGACCCTACTGACCTTAACTAAGTCCCACAATATGAAATTAATCACCCTAAGGATCATCATCGATCTTTGGATTTTCTTTAAACTTTAAGGGGAAACAATTACCAAAAATTAGGAGAGGTCGATCGATCGACAAAAAATATTGATCGATCAATCATCTCTCGATCGACATTCTTGGATCGATCTATCAAGTAGGTACTACGAATCTGCATAATTTTGCCTACGGGTTTCATCAAACTTAACCCTCAAATCCTCTACTATAATGTCCCAAACTCCAAAATATCTATTCCTAACATCATACCACCATAAATACATAATTTCTAATGTTTTAAAATCATCAAATCTAAATGGAAAATCAGTTTCTTGGATCAATTCACATAATTTTCATATAAATCCCTAGTTCTCCTATTTTCCTCAAGAATACTATATAATTGATTAAAATTTATAATTCTCTACCCATGAATCATAATTTCGTGGTTGCTATTATCAAAAATATTAAACTATATGCAAATCCTACCCAAATTATGATTTCAATTCTTCAAATCCATTAAATTATCATTATTCAAGGTTAGTCTCCAATTCTAACCTAACATGGATGATATATGCACTAAATTATTGAAAGTTAAATCACTTGCCTGGTAATGAAGATTCTGATTCGATGAAGTAGACGGTATGAGGATGATCCTCGCTTTTTGATCTATCCGGTGGTGGTGACGGCGGTGCAAAAGCCTCTAAGTGGTGGTTGTAGCCATGGAAACCCTTGGAATTTCTCCTCTCTTCCTCTCTAACTGTCATAATGCTTTTTGGTTGTGAAAACCCTAAGGGACTCAAGTGTTGGCTGATAATTAAAACCTAAATTTCGTAGGTCACTATTCACCAAAAATAGGAATGACTAAAATACCCTACCGGATTGACGGTTAGGCCTAAAAATATCCCGGGACCCAAACTAAACCCCCGACTAGTGTTTTCTGACCATCTCGACCCTTCCGGACATGTTGACGAGCTCAAAATGATCATACAGATGACATAGAAATAAAATACTTTTAAATCCATTAAATTTGGTCCTGACACGACTGACACGAGCGTCCCAACTTAATTACCGAAAATGCCGTATTTTAAACTCACGACAATTTTAATAAATTCAGTAACCACATATTACCATAATCATTTAGTAATATTTAACATTATATCATCACATTTAAATACTAACTCTCGTCTCGCTAGCTATTTAAATCGAAATTAATTTTCAATTAATTATTTCAAATTAATTTAATTAATTCCACAATTAAAAAAAATTTCATTTAATTAATCTCATAATTAAAACCATAAAATTACGAGATATTACACTGCGGAGCTCCACTTAGTAAGGCAATAAACCTCCGCTAAATTTAATGGAGATTAGTGGATTTTAACATTTTGAAAGAGTTTAAAGTACTCTTTGTGACTCACGTCACTCTACAAATGGAGGATTACACTACTCATTATAGATGGCCATATACAAGAAAAATCAGCCGGGCTACAATATGGCTAAAACTAATTTTCCTTTAACCTCTTGTGAAGAGAATAATTTTAACCAACATTGTCATGTGCTCAATAATATTACGACGTCATACAGTGAAGAGTGTACAATATTATTAAGTGATGATAAATTTCAAATTTTCAAGTTTACTAAACTACTATTTTTTAAATGTATGTATATAATATTATACTATAATATTACGCATAAATTTGTAAATGTACATATTAATATTCATACACAAGAATATTTATGTAAAATAATATACAATTTAACATATATATCGTATTATATGTATATTTGATATTGTTCAAGGAATAGTAAGTAGAAGATGTAAATTAAATACTTTTATTCTTAACGAGTTACTGCGTCAAACAAAATTGATGATTGAACAAAACAAAAGGATAGAGACTAAATGAGAACGTGCTATAGTTCAAAGACGAATTCAGTATTATATTCTATAATAAACCATAACTGTGTCTTAGCACTAATTTGTGCATTAAAATTGTTTTTGTTATCCACATGACAATGATCAATCTTAACATGGTAATTTAATTATTTGATCGATAGATTCTTAATAATCGCATCTTTGATTGTTTATTTTTACCAAAAATAATTTTATATACGAAAAAGTACCATGTGTACCCACAAAAACTATTCGAATACGTGAAATGAGTGTCACATGTATGAGACTATGACATTAAAATACAAATGTAAGAATTCTATTGTTTTAGGTTTGTGATGTCTCGTATTAAAATTTTGAACATAAAGATGTAATGACTTACGGGGAAAGAAAAATCTTGGTTATATATAAACTTTTAGTTGTTTTTAATATGGCATGTTCTTCTCATAACTTTCTTTTTTCTTTCTGAATTCGTTTTAAGTATATAATTGGATAATATATATTTCAGATATATGTTGTGATATTTGTATTATACTGTAAAACGGAGTACAACATTTAATTCTATTTAAATTCTAAGCCATCCACGTAGCTAGCTTGCTTATGATATCCCATTCAACCTTCTCTACTATTATCCACTTTTATTTAAATATGACTCTTGTCCTTTTTATCCCGTCCCCTTTTATTTTACTCCAACATTTTATCATTCTATCTACTTATTTTTATGGCTCTTACAATTCCTACACCCTATTAAACTTAAAATAAATGTCGTTCCTATTCACCCTAACCCAAACTCTTATCCTTTCTCTCCGTAAATAGCTTCAGAGATTCATATGTAGCCAACCAACTCCAAAAAGCAAGTGGTGAACTAAAAGTTCTTTTGACTTATCATTCACTAGAATTTCCTTCTCTCAACATTAACAATACATATTATATATGGATTTATCATTCGGGTTGTGAAGTCGTTCATTACACGAGGTGTATGCTAACTATTGTCCATGTATGTTTCTGTACCAGATATATGTATGTGAGTATTATGTGTATTTATGTACTACTTGACTAATGAATTAAAAGGAATTTAAAATTTTGGCTTATTAAATTTTTAAATAATTTATGTGTGTGTGTGCATGTGGAAAATGCTGAGCTCTCCAAACCCCCACCCCAAATATAGAGAATTCATCTATTAGATGTGTTGTAATGTAAAACACATCTAATGCATGAATTCGGTAAATCTAAAAACAGAGTCGGTAAGATTAGCATCATTTTTTATATATTTAGTGTGAGTGTGTGAGACTAATGAATGATTTCTTTTAAAGAAAATTGGATTTTGACCTTTAAATATTATATTAAGAATATTTTATTTCAAGCATTCTTTTATATATTCTAAAATATAATTCTCCTTTCCTAGTGTCTACAAAATTAAAATAAGTACAAATACAATTTTCTTAGTTGTCTTGGTCAAGTTGATTTTGGTAAACATGTGTGCATGTATGCATCAAAAGAGCACATACGGTAAATCCAATATAGACTTTTATGTAGGTATATCATTTTTCAATATAATATATATTATAAGTGAAATTTTTTGAGTGCACATTACATGTGGTAGAATATGATGTGTACATGTATATATACTTAACAAATGAATTAAAAATATTTTAAATTGTGGTTTTTAATTTTTAAAATATTATATAGAGAATACATAGTTTTAACATTCTTTTTTGTTATTTAAAATAAAATTTCATTTTCCTAATATCTTATTAGAATACGATACAGGTAAAAATACAACTAGCTTAGTTGCCATGAATAAATTGATTTTGGTGAACCTATGTCTACATATGCATCAAAATAGAATATTTCTCCATTATAAGCAAATATAATATACATTATGAGTGAATTTTTTTTGGAATGCATATTACCGGTGGTACAATACGAGGTTACCAATAAACTTATATGTTATAAATATTTTTTACTTCATTTTTCATTGTAAACTCTATACTTTTTTTCTTTTGGTTTAAAGCGAGTAATTTCTTAGTTAATGGTTTGTTATTTTTTATTGATCTTTTTCTCTGTCGAGCTTATTAAGTGAAGTTTATCATTCCATTACATTTTGATGATTTTAGTTAAAGTTGAGAGCAATAGTTGTAGTCGTATGCAGTGGCGGATCCAGGGTTTTTGTTTAGGAGGGGCGAAAGTCTCGAGTGGTGCCGGGGGTTCGGGGGCGGGAGCCCCCGAGGCAAATTTTTTTTGGGTTAATACAAGTTTTATACAAATTTTTGATTAAAAAACGGTGTAGGCAAGATCTCAGGAGGGGCCACCCTTAAAAATTACACCCCTAAAAATAAATTACACATTTTACATACCTAATTTTTTTTTTTTTTTTTTTTTTTTTTTATCTCAGGGGGGGCCTCCGCCCCTCCTGGCACCCCCCCAGATCCGCCCCTGGCCGTATGTATTGTAGGAAAAAATTAAGTATATCATATATTTTGATGTTACCATTTAGAGATGCAAATAAGAAAATTTAAAGTGTGGCTATTGATATTAGGTGTTTCGTATATTTCTTTGGATTAGTATTACGTGATATGTGTTTTGATGATTTTTATTGTCACTCCATTTTATTTTGAATATTTTATATTATATTTAAATAGTACAACTTAATTTAGCACTGTGGCGCCCCATTTATATTTTTATTTAAGAAAAAAAGTCACATATAGAGGTTAGTTTTAGTTCTTGTCTCATTTTGGAGTCAAATAATCTAAGAGTTCGTTTCGTAAGACTTAATTGCCACGACAAATATAGCAAATGGTGGTAACAAAGGTTTTGTCCACCATTTTGTGTTTAATAGTTTTTATTTTTTGTGATAAATTCTGTATGGATTCCATGTCCACATAGATGATTTGCCATCATTTTGATAAATTTATGAGAAAATTTTACTTATATAGGATGACAAAGTTTTCCCGCAGATTTGCCATCGCGATGAATTTTTTATTTTAAAACTTGTAAATCTCGAGTAAAGTTTTTTTTTTTTTAATTTTTTGTCATATCTGTTTTTTTGGCCAAAAACTGTTTTGTTTAAAACCTATTTTTCACTAAAAACCGTTTTGTGTTAAAACTATTTTCTAAAAAAAAAGTTTTTCACTAAAAAATATTTTTCGTTCAAAATATGTTTTATTTTTGTCAAAACTATTTTTTTATTGTTTATCATTGCAAGTTATTTTTTTATTAAAAATAATTTAAAAAAAATTATTTTTTGTCAAGAATTTTATTTGTTGAAAAGTTATTTTTCTTAATATATCAAGTTGTTTTACATTTTTTCATTTTTATCATTAATTCTATTACACATAAAAAATAGATGTTATCAAATAGTTCTAATATTTTTATCATAAAATTTGTCATGAAATTTTTTGGCATGCGATTAAAATTTTGCCACCAGAATTATTTGTCTACTTTACTGTCAAATAGACCCTGAAAAAAATTTTGATACAGAAAAAAAATATAAGACACCCGCCTTAATTGTAATTCCGTGTTAGAAAACCTTTTGACCCACTAAGCATAGCACGTGTCTGCCAAACTTCGGCCTAAATCTTTCCCAAATATATAACCATTGACACTAGTGAAAGAATATGAATAGCAAGACAAACCCAATCGTAGAGCGCCATAAAATAACTATCGCACGTATATCCACCGGACCACCACCACCACTCATTCTGAGGTGTAGAATTAACAACCAATTCTTAAATGGAGCCCATATGCGAAGCGCACTGCAATTAACTTGATTAGCAAAGACTTTTGAAACAAAATTTAAATTCCGACAACGGTTCATACCACCGTAGTAATAAGTATCAGGGGTCCTCTAGTTACATGGTATATATGTGTTGTTATTAATGCATAATATTTGGACTTGAACGTAATTGATTTTTACCCTCTAGTAATGGTACCATAATCATAATCACACATTTGTCTGTCAAGTGTATATTAAATAAATGAAAAATGCTATTTCAAAATTTACACATTCGGTGTGCCTTGCTGTCCCTTCACCAAAAGTAACATGTTTTATAAAACAGACGAAAAAAAGAGAAAATAAAAATTGTAAGATTTAAAAAGGGCAATTTACACTTACAACTTTTTATAATAATTTTTAAATATTTATGAACAATTTATTATTAAATCGATTTGTTATACTACTAACGTGAAGAAAATTAATGGACCTAAGTATTTAACATTCATCAAATTATTTTTAATGTTTAAAATTTATTTATGTAGAAGCTATGAATACTTTATCCTATTTATAAAATAAGACAGAAGGCAAATGTTAAATAATTCACAAATGTTTAAAATTATACGTAATTGAACTATATAATAATAGGACTACCTTTTCTGAATACCCCTTTTAATTTTTTCGGCATGATACTATTATATCTTATTTTATTTTTTATATCGTGACGGAATTCATATAAATAAAAACAGTGTAAAATACAACATTTTAAAACCGACGGAACAAAAAATGATAGTCCTAATATTATCCATAATAATAAGATCCGCATATGTATGTGAATATGTGCGTGTCAGAGAGTGAGAGAGAAAGAGGTGGAAGGTAAGGGAAGAAAGAGGCCACATTTTATTTCCTTGTAACTAAAAAGAAAGAAAAAAAAAAGAAAAAGAAAGGGGTGACCTCATGTTTGTACCGATAGGTGAGTAAAAAGAGGGGTGTTAAGGGACAGATGTATCTCTGTATAGACGTACGAAAATTCAACGGTAAACAGTGAAAAGGGTTGTGGTACTAATCCTGTGGGAGTCATGTTCATCTAATGCTACTGTTTGTGATAACCCAGTTTGCAGAAAAACCACGTGCAGAGAGTAAGATACACAGAGAGCTATATAAGATGTAGAGAGAGAGACAATAAGGACATCTATGGCTGTGTTATGTCCCATGGTATAGCTGGCGGCGACGACCACCACCACCCTTCCCTTAAAGAAGGAGGGATAATATTTAACAACACAAAATACATATGTGTGTGTTCATATATATATATAAAGTGAGAAGAGAAAAAGAGGCGAGGCAGAGAACAGAGGTTGTTTAGTGGTGGGACCAACTAGTCTTAATACTCCCGGAAGTTCCGCGCTCCATCCGGGCGTGGGGCCTCAGAGATGTCCTTAGCTTTTTATTTATTTTATGCATTTGTGTGAAGAGCTACTAGAGCTAGAGATTGGACGTTACCAGCAAAGACTAACAGATGGTACTCACTTCCTCAGTTATGCCACGTTCAACTGTCACTCACTGTCTGTCACAGCACTGCACTCTTCGCCCCTTCCCCATGCACAACCACTACTCGTCTCTATAGATACACTACGCTATATACATGCAGCCTCAGCTGCACTGCATGTATACACATTACTAAATTATATTTCTTTTTACAGAACTTTTGTGTATATTATTCATCTCGGACAGGGATGTTCGCGGTTCGATTCGATTCGATTTTGAAGTGTTTTTAGAATCGGATCGTATTAATCGGTCATAAAAAATTATGGATCAAGACCGGATCGGAATAATCGATTTCAGTCCCATTTGATTTTCAAGCGATCCGTATTCGGTCTCGTTCCTATTCGATCCATATCAATATAAAACACGATAATTCCAAAATCCCCAATTCACTATGATGCCAAAACATAATCCCCAAATCCCAATTTACACTCTTAACATAATATATAAATACAGTAAATTAAACATAAACAGGTAACTTGACAAACAAACACAGTCAATGTTAAACATAAACACAATAAATTAAACATAAACAAATTTAATGTTAAACATAAACCCAACAAAAAAATCCGTTACAAAAAAATTAAAACAAAAATTTTACAGTTAACATTCGTTACAAGTTAATACCATTTACAATTAACACGTACAAACTTATAATAGTTAATACTATTTAACATTCTTACAGAACTTATAACCAATTAATACCATTTACACACTGTAAAGAGTTTTCATTATTACAGTAAATAACATTGGACTACCAATGTTAACTGTAAAGAGTTAACATTCTTACAGTTAATAACATTTACAAACTTACAAGGTTACAGACTTAGTTACAGTAGAGTGACGGACGAGATGATGGAGTGACGAATGCAATGGGGGAGAGACGATCGGAGAAAGAGATATGATGAGATGAGGATGAGGGCGACGCCATCGTTGCTTAGAGAGAGAGAGAGAGAGAGACGAAATCTGATTGTGGTTTGTGGCCCACGAGTTGTGTGGTGTGGGTGTGTGTGTGTATATATATATATATATATATATATAAAATAATAGTGGTCCGATTCGATTTTTTTGGGTCGTTCGGTCTATTCGGGTTCGTGCAAACCCCTATCTCTGGGTCATGAATTTGTAACTCTCTATAGGAGGGATGCCAGTGATACACGTAGGGGTGTTCACTAGGGGTGTGCGCGATCCGGTCCGATTTTGGGGTATTTTTGGGACCGGACCGCATTAATCGGTCCTAAAAATTTACGGACCCGAAACCGGACCGGAATTATCGGTCTCGGTCCTATTCGATTTTCAAACGGTCCGTATTCGATTTCGGTCCTATTCGGTCCATACCAATAAAAAAAATCACATTTTTTATTATTAAAATCAACACTTTTTTTTTTTTGTAAAACTACATTTTTTATTAAAAAAATAGCACATGTAAAAAACTGCATTAAAAAACACCAAATGCAGTAATTTTATATGAATTCACCAAATGCCTAAAGTTCCCATAGTCTGAGGGTGTCCCCATCCGAGTGCAATAGAAACACTATTTCCTGTTTATGGATGAGACATTCCTACTCAAAAAATATGGGGTCACAAAAAATGCACCTTTGGTTATTTGGAGTCTAACATTTGTGGGTTCAGTCTTTTAATACCATCCACAGGAATTGAGCACCTTAACCACCTTACAATCTGGTAACAATATCCAGTTTAGATTATTTAAAAAAAAAAATAGAAATAGAAATATCAGAATTGAATGTCTCTTGCCAACAAGTGTTTTGATTGGCAAGACAAGTGTTTTTTTGCACCTGTAAAGTGAGCGGGTGGCGTAGAGGCGAGGTTGCTGCGTGCGTATGGTATGTATGATGTGTTCTGAGGCGAGGTTGCGGCGTAGGAGGACCATTGGTTAGCTGCTGCGTGCGTAGGAGGGGAGCCGACTGGCTGCTGAGGCGAGGCTGCGTGCGTAAGGGGATGGGCGGGGTGGGGGTTTGCCGCCGACAAGGGCTTAGGTTTTTTCTTATAAACTGATTAGAGAGAGAGAGAAGTAGCCTAGGGTTTTATGTTATGTGGGAATGTGCGTGCGTGTGTAGTGTTATTTGAATTAAAAGGCAGTGTGCGTGTGAGGGAATTTAAAAAATATATATATATATATATATATATAAAATGAAAGCGGTCCGGTTCGTTCCAAAATCGCTTTTTATAATTCAGGACCGAGATCGACCCGAATTATGTGGTCCTATATATTTTTGGACCGAATGAAAAAAAACTCGCAAAAGTATGTTCAGTTCGGTTCGGTTTTTTCGGTCCATTCGATTTATTCGGGTTCGTGCACCTCTAGTGTTCACGGTCCGGTCCGATTCGGGTTTAGACATTATTATGGATCAAACCGAATTAATCGGTCCATGTTTATTAAGACCCGAGACCGGACATGATTAATCGAGTTGGGTCCAAGTGTGTTTCGATCCAAATAATGTTCGGGTTTGATCCAATTCGGTTGGACATGGTTTGATTAAAAAAATTGAAAAAAAATTATTATTTTTGTTCAACACATTTATTACCCGTTGATTCTCAATCTCTTCCATATTCGACCTTACAAGTTATAACAACAAATTGAATATTGATTACCTATTAAAAAATACAATAAGCTAAACAAATTAACCAAAAGAAACCTCAATGTGTGCCGTTCAACCATAAATCAAATAACCAAACCCAAAGTACAAATAAATCCCAAATCAAATAAAAAAAACAAACCCATACCGAAAATCAGTCTCAACACATACTGGAAACCAGATCGAAAACCATATTTTGTGGTCCGAGATAAAAAATTAGTCTCAACACATGGTTGGTGAGAGATCCGGCGATGAGGGACCAAAAAATATGAAGAAAAGAGAGAGCAGCGACGACGACGGCGACGACGAAGGGGGTAGCTGTGATTGCGTTGATGGTGGTGGGTAATGGCGGGGGTTTGTGGCTAACGGTGGAGAACCCAAGACCGACCCGAATACATTCGGTCCTTCTTTTTAAAACCGATTTTGGATCGAATTTTTAAAAACCCGTAAAAGTTGGCTCGATTCGGTTCGGTTATTTCGGTCCATTCGATTTGATGCACACCCCTAGATACCCGTGTGAATATATAAGTTATGGGAAGGGTATAACGTGAACTTGAAATGATGTAGAAATAATATATATTATGGTTTTTGAAAAAATTAAATTAAATTAATTATTTTTATTTATTATTCACTAGTGCGATGTTAAAGTAGTTTTAAACAAAAATATAATAATATGCATTAAAACCTGAACATCTAGAATAAGCATATAATATAAATGTCCACGACCCATATTTACTATATATAAAAAGATAAATTACGGTGTGTCGATCTTGCCATTCTTACTCGATTTACGTTGTCTTTGGTGGGATGATGACTCCGACTTGTCATAGGTGTTATCATTTGCTGGAAGAAATGACGCTCCATCTGAATTGCATCATGGTCAATACGAATAACCACTACAAAAAACTATTAACGACACTTTGTGGCAAACATTCGAGGGAGGGGGGGGGGGGGGGGGGGGAGTTGACCCCCTTCCACGACACATAGAAACTATCATGGAAATTTTCCACGACACATTTTCCCCTTGTTGAAAGACGCTTTTTGTGAATAAATTTAAATGTTCCCAATCCTCATTTAAGACTGTAGATGTGTGTAACAGTCGGTCCCGCGATTTTTCCCATGCCCGTGTGATTTGGTATTTAGTAGGACCCAATTAAACTTTAGACCTAGTAAGATGGACCTTGAATCAGATTTGGGTAACTTCGAATCGAAGTGTTGTGGCCTAAAATTTATATAGTGAAAAACAGAAGTCGTTCGAACGAGGTGTTCATATCGTTCGAACGAGATTCAAATGAACTTCTAATAACTTGGAAATGGTCGATTTCCCTCGCTCTCTAAAAAAAATGTTTAGAATGCCCACTGTTCGAATGAGGTGCCTAGTCATTCGAACTAGGGGGGTACTTCCCGTTCGAATGAGGTGCTTCTCACGTCCCTTTTAACCCTACGATTTTTGCTTATTAGTACCTCGTTAGATCCCTCATTGGAACGAGAGGAGTTTTACTTCAAACGAGGCTCAATGTCATTCGAACAATTAGAGAAAAGTTAGAAATTTCCGCACATTTTAATGTGTTATCACGATATGGAGTGTCGGATTGGATGACGCGTCGAGTTCTGAGCGGCTTAGATCAAAATGGGGGATAAAAGACTCAATTTATTTTTTGTTAAAGGGTTAAGTATAAGGGCATTTATGGAATTTAACCTTTATGATTTTGGAAGTATTTAATGTGAGTTTAGCTCATTTGGCCAAAACCCAAATCATATTTTGCCCCTCTCTCTAGCTCTTAGAGCCCCTCCCCCACAACCACCCCCAAACCACCATTCCTCACCTTAAAACTACCATAGATTAACTATCTTCTACCATATTTAATTCTTATAAAATCATATAAACCATTCTTGGGCCAAGATACGAATTTTGGAGATATTGTTGGGGGGTTTTGAAGAAGAAATGTGGAAGAAAGTATGGACTTTGAAGGGGGTTTTCATAGATCATTCAAGGACACAAGCTTAGTGGAGCTAGAAAACCTCCTTATATCCACTTTAGGAGGTGGGAGATTGTCATATTCTTCTACACTTCATCCACTATTGTTAAAGCTTTTTTGAGGTGGGAAAAACTCTACTCTCAGCTTAAGAAATCTATGTTTCATGGTATTGGTCTTTTAGTTGAGTTTGTAAGAGTATGATGCATACATAATTTAAAATAGCCCTTTCTTATATTTTGTGAAAAATGATTATGAAAGATCCCAAGAGTTTTGAGAAAAATGATATATTTCAAGAAATCTTGATATCTAAACATTCTATGGAATAGAATGTATGAAATAATATTTCTCTCATTGAAAATATTTATGCACAAATGGCTTAAGGTTTTTATGTGAAAATTGGAAATTTTATATAAATAAACATTTACTCAAGTTTTGAAGAAATAAAAATGTCTTTAGCTTGAAAAGTATGTTTATGCCAATATTATGAAATTTCTAGAATGTACCATGAATTAAACCCATTTGATAGGATTTCTGGACTTAAAATCCATCTCCTCATGTATAGAACTTATCGTACTTTGATGATGATCATATAAACAAGTTTAACCAATGTTTTATGGGGTTTAAACATGGAAAAAAACTAGAAATTTCAGCCCTTAAAGTATGTTAAAAGGTGTAGAAAATATGATAAATGGATATTTTAAGACTACATGTGAAAATAAAGGAAAAACGGTATTTTCTTTTAAAGTAGTCTCCAAAAGGTCAAATAATGAGATTTTCAACATGAGAAGTATGTTATTCCAAAAGTGTTAAATAACTGTTAATGAGTTAAAAATATTTAAGAACTTAGTGTGTGTAACTTAATAATATTTTTGAGAAATAACTCTTGTGAAAGTGGAGAAAAAAATAAGCTTGAAAAGAAATGGGTAAGATGGTAATTTTTCGTAAAGTGGAACATTTTTATAAAATGAAAATATTGAAAAAGGTGCCACACAAAATGGTCCTAAAAGAAAGTGATGTTGGAATAAAATCAATGTAAGTGTATAAAGAACATGAAATGGTGATTTTTAAAGTGTAACACAAGGTGGGGTGAAGTCCCCGGGTTTTTGGCTTCGACTGGTACAAAGTGGGATAATATGGATATTTGATAAATATTAAAGCATATTAATATGAAATCGGATGACCCCGGGAATAACTAAGGAGGTTCCAGACCCTTGGATGAAAAATTCAAAATCATTGGCCAGAGCATATGGTAGCATAGCCGACGGTCTAGAGCCCGTTAAAGTATGCGAATATTTGAAAGATTATGGGAAAAAGATAATGAAAAGAGGAACATGTCAAGAAATGTGTTGCATGATGAAAATAAGAAAATGCAACCTAACTTAAATGAAATTGATAAGTGTTCCGGGTAAAAGATAACGTGTACTATTAATATGAGAAATTGACTAATGTTCATGAAGTAAAAGAAATGGTAATGTAAAGTGATCAAATCGATAATTAATCAACCTAAAGAGGTTTAACCCATAAGTAACACAAGAGTGTGTTTATGGACAGTTTTTAATAAAAAATAAGTATTTTTTAAGTTAGTTCTTACGTGTATCGAAAGGCGATTTTCAAGGAAAATACTAAGGTATATTTGGCATGAGAAAAGGGGTAATTTCGGTAAAAGAAGTGCACTTCCTCAAACAACGGGTATTTGTTTAAAGCAGCGTCTTTGGAATAAAAATGGTTTCATATATTAAAGTATATATATTTATATGTATATATGTGATAGTTGCATGTACATGTAGGCATAATGTGTTAGAGTCTCTATTCTGTCATTCGATTTTATATTGCATTTTTGTATATTCCCACTGTGCATTCGGCTGATTCCATACTCTTTGTTACGGAAGGTTGGGTACAGTTTGGTATTTTGAGTGCGTTTTATAGGCAAGTATCCTTTTTATTTTACGTTAGTGTTTCTGTATGCTTGGATTCCAGGGATGCTTGCCACGGGACCCTCACGTAGATTAATATAAAATGGAATCGCATGTTAAACAAGTGAAATGTTAATTAAATAAAACTGATTTAGCAACATTATTTAGGCTATCTCATCGAATTTGACACACAACGCACGAGTCGGACCGGGTTGACCATGGGTAACCCATAAATTCGAGCTGGGACATTACAAATGGTATCAAAGCTCTAGGTTCAAGGTTCCTTTCGGGAGCGACGTGATGAGGTCGATTGTGGATATTTCGATATCGATGTTGGTTTTAGGCTGGTCACGCTGGACAAGTGATAGTTTCGGTTCGTGTTCTTGATGACAGAGTCAAGGAGATTATCACGACGGGCAATGTGTGACCAAGTAATATATGGCCAAGTTAGTTGGCATTAAAAGCTTTCGTGCTTCTGATATAGATATGTTAGTAAATTAAGACGTCTGTGTGAGACAATAGAAGTTACACCTCAATTTTTAGTGTGAGGAACTTTTGTGTCGACCCTTGACTATGTAAGAAGGTCTACAAAGATGTTAACAAAGGCAAGTGACGTTTATTGAATTAGGGACATGAATTGTGTAAAGTTAACTGTGGAGATTTGGTGACTAGAGTGTTGTGTCTAAGAAGTGTTGATTTTGTGACAAAGACACATTAATTTCCTTTGTTAGGTACTTACGAATATTTAATATTGATGATTTTATTAGGAGAATTTGATCCTTGGGATAGTGTCATGTTGTAAGTATTCGATAATTTAGTGGGCATTAGACCCCTGTTGGTCATTACTTGAGGATATGTACTATCATTAGAGGTAAGTGCCTTGGTGATTGTCGATTGAAATTATACCTTGTAAGATATAATGAGAGTTACTGGCTATTAGTGGTGAGTACAGTACGTATGTAACAATGATAGTTGAAGTGCCATAGGAGTGAACCTTAGATAGTCTTCCATGAAAGGTTTTAGAGAGTAGCATGCAAATTTTGAGGAATAGGATCCTTAGCGATGTTGGTGATGTGAACTTAGTGGCGTATAGGTTGTATACTACTGTAATACCCCGTATTTTTGGCAATATTTATTTTGGGATTAATTAATTAAATGAGAATTAATTGGGAATTAATCCAGATAAAATACTAGCGAGATGTGAGTTTGTATTTGACTATATTGAGTATATATGATGATATGTGAATATTGAATTATGAAATTTGTCGTGAGATTGATATACGACAATTTGGACATTTTATTGGGACGCGGGTGACAGTCGCGTCAGGATATAATTATTTTGATTATAAAAGTGAATTTAAATTCTATTAACCGTATGGTCATTTTGAGTGCGCCAACGCGTCCGGAAAGGTAGAGATAGTCAGAAAACACTAGCCGGGAGTTTAGTTTGGGTCCCGGGGTATTTTTAGGCCATACCGGCAACATAAAGGGTATTTTGGTAATTTCGTATTTTTGGGAATTTAAAGTGACGAAAATTAGGAGTCTTTATCTGATTGAGAATTGACCCACTAAACCCACTAACCAACCCTTAATGACCCAATAAGATACGGGGGTTATCAAATTAGGTTTCCAAAACTTTCCCAAAGAAAACCCTAGCCACCATTGGAGATAAGCTTGGAGAGAGAGAGATATAAGGGAATTCTGCAGAAAGAGAGAGAGAGCTTCAACAAATCGTCATCAATCATAGATTTAATCAAGGCAAGTGATTTAATTTCAATTATTATAGAGAATGCATCTTCCATGTGTAGGAATTTACATAAATCTAATTGTTCTTGAGAGTTTAAATAAAAACCCATTTTAATTGGACTTAGAATTTGAATGTTGAGGAGTAATTGCATGTAGAATCGTAGAGAAATGATTACCCTGATGTAAATATGTGTTGGATGTAACAGAAACGGATCTAATTTGAGTAAATTGATGATCATAAATTTTAGGGTTTATGTTCTTGAAAATTTGGGGAAAAGTGTAGAGATTTGATGGATTGATGATGATTAGGAGGAATTGGTCCTTTAAAATACGTTTGTATACAACCTTGATATGTTTAGGGATGATTAGAGACCATAAAATATTGTTGGGAAGAATTCTGGTTGAGATTATAAGTGTAGAAATTGGTGAAAAACGTATATAGAATTTCTTGGCTTGAATCTGGTCACTCGTTAGAAGACCTACACAGGTCGTTCGAATGAGCTCGTTAGAACGAGCTTCTAACGAGTTGACAGTTTGGGGTTCTAACGAGAGGGATGTTCGTTCGATAATCTCTTTCGAACGAGATCTCGTTAGATAGCCCAGTTCGTTCGAACGAAATCTCGTTCGAACAGCCTCGTTCGAACGAGACTTCTAACGAGCTGGCAGTTTAGGCCTTTTTGCCCTGTTTTGATTTTGGGAGTCCCGTAAACTTGTTCGAGAATAGAGATAACATTCCGTTGATGGTGTATTAGTATACTTGGGACATTTGAGATATAATGAGGAGTAAATTATACAAGTGTGGATCAAATCAAATAGACATTTGAGTCGAGACGTGAGTGCCTACTACGACGTGAGAAAATTATGGCGCGTATAAATATGGACCGGGATTATATAAGTTGTATATATATTAAATTGGTACGAGAATGCGATAAGTACTACAATTAAATTACGGTGATTACTAAGATGCGTGTTTACTTAGTATTGGTATATGATTTGTGTGTATGACATTCCTACCATACTTGCTATCACGGGAGGTTTGCGTTCGCTTAGGGCCCTCTAATCCTTGTGTTGCCCGGATTTAGACTGGTTACCTTGATGAACATAAGTCATAGAAAGACTTATTGGGATGTTGATAAGTCCGCTGATCGTGGGAGCGTAGGTATGTGCGTGACCCATGTGATGTGACTGTGTTCGCCTCCATTATTTGCGATGTTGTTATCTGTGAACTATTCCTGAGAGATTCGAAATATGTGATCCTTATGTACGTGATGTACCCGGTACCGGGATGGATAGCAGAGTATGTGTGCACCGCAGCTTAGTTCTCGGGGTGCTTGTATTGTATATTTATGATGTGAATAATATACACTTAATTAATGGGAACCTTCATGTTAATGTTGTGAATATAATTACGGTATTGTTTCGAGAAAAACATAACGGGTTAACTGATAGTGAAATATATTGCATATTGAGCATCTGAGTTTACGTTAAACCCCTATTTAATTGAGATCGTTTTTATGTTAATGGGAACCGAGTAATAAGGGTAGAACCTATATTAGTCTAGCTAGATATGATGTCACTTAGCTAGTGGTTTGTGTCATTTTAGATGGGTAGTTACGTTAGGAGTGCACAGTTAGACGAGAGGTGAGAATTTCATGTGAGTGCACGTCCTAACATGTACTTTGCATTTAATGTTTTAACTGTTTTTAAAGCACTTGCAGGTTTTTAAAATATCTCCACATTCGGGCTCTGACCCATTTGCTTTAAAATCTATTTTTCTTGTAAAACCATTTTAGCTGCCCAGCCACAAGGACACCATGCATAGGATACTCATTCAGATGACGAGATGTAGCTGTTTGTGGAAGTTAAAGGGATTTTCTTGTAGACGCTTCTATCGTTTGGATTCCATGTTCAGTAATCCTCAGTTTTAGGGCATGTTGCCCAGTTCCATTAGAGTTACTTTTCCATTTCAGTTTTTCAGACTTTGGCATGTATTGATTCAATATTCACTATTTAGTTATTCATTTCAGTTGTGGAGTTTGTTGTGAGGATTTTTCCTTCGAATTTATTTATATCATGTGATGGTTATTCTATTACTTCGTTATGGTGTATGGTGATATTATTCTTGCATTAAATCTTTTACTTCATGTTAATCAGAGTTTAATTAAAATTTGGCAACTTACTTTTTAAATACTAGGTGGTTAGTAATCATAAAAATGTTTTCGACAATGATGCTATTAACTGGACCAACTTGGCATTTTGAATTAATTTAATAAAGGAGTAGCTACCCGGTATTTAATTAGTCGGGGTGTCACAGGTGGTATCAGAGCCAGGTTCTAGTGTCCTTTAGGATCTGTACGGCTATTATGTTTCCGCTAAGCTTTCTTTGATATAGAGCCCTATATTTTAGGACTGTTGTACTCTTTTTGTGTATGCTTCGTTCTTCAGCTATTTTAAGTTTATAACTGCGAACTTATAAACTTAATTATTATTTTAGATGCCTCCACGACGTGCACGACGAGTTCCCAGGGATGCAACGCCCGAACCCCAGCCCGTTCCAGTTCAGGGCATGATGAACGCCGCTGAGGTTGCAGCTATAGTAGCCCAAGCGGTAAATGCCGCAATTGCCGTAGTTCAGCTGGCACCACCTCAGGCATCGGTTGCCGCACCAGTACAGGCAAATGCATTCCCGTCTGCTTGGGAACGTGTACATGACACTTTTCAGAAAGCGCATCCGCCAGAGTTTGCAGGTAGCTCAGATGTTGTAGTTTTGAGCCAATGGAGGAAGGATATACAGAGGCACTTGAAGATGTATGAGTGCTCGGACGTTCAGAAGCAGGTGCTAGCTACTTTCAAGCTAGTTGGATCTGCACTGCAGTGGTGGGAGTCTATTACCACCGTGGAAGAGAGGGATACTCTCACTATTCAGGACTTTTGGGTGCGGTTCGACCGCAAGTACTTTCCGTCAGCTGTTCACACGAAAATGAGGAGAAAATTGATGAGTCTGAAGTAGGAGGGTAAGACCGTGGCCGAGTATGAGGTCGAGTTCACGAATCTGTTGAATATCGTTCCGGATGAGATACCGACAGAAAAGAAGAAGATTGAGAAATTCACCGACGGGTTGACATGGAGGATCCGTCAGCATTTGTTAGGGAACCTTTCGTTGGCCACTTATTCTGATGTGGTTAACGCTGCTTTGTTACACTGCCAGGATCATCGTTTTCATATGGCTGAGGGCAAGAGATCGGGAGAGTCTAGCCATCAGGGCAGGACTGGAGGACATGGTGCCGGTGGGGCACAATCTGTTCAGGGGCAGAGACAGGGTGAGCAGGGTTCCCAGCAGGGGGATCAGAAGAGGTTCAGATCAGGAAATTACAGGCACGGAAAGGGAGGTTTTCGTCAGGGCCATCAGGGTCCAATCGGCCATCAGGGCCAACAGGGGAAGAATGGGCAGCAGTTTCAGCAGGGCCAAGGGAGGAACGGTAACGACCACCAGGGCCGGGGACAGTAGGGGCAGAGAGGAGGGAACTTCCCAGGGAAGTGTTTTGTTTGTGGCAAGACTGGCCATAAACGACAGGATTGTCCTGATAGGGGTAGGGCCCCACAGCAGCAGCAGCAGGGTGCTCGCCAGGAGCCGCAGAGGCCTATGTTTCCCGCCGCTCTCCTCGCACCGCCACAGATGGCAGCATTTCCACCCATTCCAGCGGTCCCAGCTCAGCAGGGGAAGCTACAGTATGGACGTGTCTATAACGTCCACCAGGCAGCAGTTCCACAGGCACCGCCTGCGATTGAGGGTACGTTTCCTATCCATGGCACTATGGGTCGGGTATTATTTGATACGGGGGCTACACATTGTTTTATAGCTATACATTTCGCGAAAGCCTTAGGATTGTTAGCTACGGCAGAGAGCACAGTGACGTGTGTCGACTCACCATTGGGGAGTGGGTCACTTATATTCTTCATATGCCGGGGAGTGGGGGTAGAGATTGGTGGGTTGGTATTACCTGCAGACATGTTGGTATTAGATATGCATGTTCACGATGTGATCATCGGTATGGATTGGCTCGTAGCTTATAGGGCCATGATTGATTTCTTCAGCGGGATCATTATTTTTGCCATTCCGGGGCAAGAGATGTTTGTAGTGGCGATGCCTCGCCCAGAGGGAGGGTCGACCACTCATCTGTATTACTTAGAGGAGGATACCTCTAAGGAGGTTGTGATTCCTTTAGATTCTATCCCAGTTGTCAGGGAGTATTCGAATGTGTTTCAGGAAATACCAGGCCTACCCCCCAGTCGAGAGATAAACTTTGTTATAGATTTACTACCAGGTACGAGACCTATAGCACGTGCACCGTACCGTATGGCTCCAGCTGAGATGAGGGAGTTACGGGATCAGATTGAACAATTGTTGGGTCAGGGGTTTATACGGAGGAGTACTTCACCGTGGGGTGCCCCTGTGTTGTTCGTAAAGAAGAGAGATGGTTCACTGAGATTGTGTGTGGACTACCGAGAGTTGAATAAGGTCACGATACAGAATAAGTATCCGTTGCCTCGAATCGATGACTTATTCGACCAGTTGAGAGGAGCTTCTTTCTTCTCGAAGATTGATTTGAGATCGGGATACCATCAGTTGTGTATCAGGGAGGAGGATGTCTCGAAGACTGCATTCTTATCGAGATATGGTTCTTACGAGTTTTGGGTTATGCCTTTTGGTTTAACCAACGCTCCAGCAGTGTTTATGGACTTGATGAACAGAGTGTTCAGGGATTTCCTAGACCAGTTTGTCATTGTCTTCATCGATGATATTCTGGTTTACTCCCAGACAGAGGAGGAGCACGCCGAGCATTTGAGGCAAGTTTTGCAGACACTTCGTCAGAACGAGTTGTATGCAAAGTATGAGAAATGCGGGTTTTGGCTGAAGGAGGTCCAGTTTTTGGGCCATATTATTTCCGACCGGGGAATATCTGTTGATCCGGGGAAGGTATCTACAGTGAGGGAGTGGGGACAACCACGACACCGACTGAGATTCGTAGTTTCTTGGGCCTAGCAGGATACTACAGGAGGTTCATTCGGGGATTTTCGAAGATAGCGGGTCCTTTGACACATCTAACTCGTACGGGTGTGCCATTCATCTGGAGTGATGCCTGTCAGTTGGCATTTGATGAGTTAAAGGACAAATTGACCTCAGCACCTGTGTTAGCATTGCCGAGACCGAGAGTTGAGTATTTGGTTTACACCGATGCATCTTTGCAAGGACTTGGAGGTGTATTGCAGCAGGAGAGACAAGCCATAGGTTATGCTTCCCGTAAGCTTAAGCCTCCTGAGAAGAATTACACCACGCATGATTTGGAGTTATCGGCGGTGGTATTTGCCCTACGGATTTGGAGGCACTATCTTTTGGGGGAGAAGTTCCAATTGTTCACAGACCACAAGTCCCTACAGTACCTGTTCACGCAGAAGGATTTGAATATGCGGCAGCGTAGGTGGCTTGAGTTTGTGAAAGACTACCAGTTCGATATCCAGTATCACCCGGGTAAGGCTAATGTGGTGGCAGACGCGTTGAGCCGTAGTCCAGCAGATGAAGTGGCAGAGGTGTAGAGGGACAAGTGGAAGGAATTGGGACACCAGGATGCAGTGGACCGATCTTTCATGTCTGTGATGACTGTTACACCGCAGATTGTCACGAAGGTAGTACGAGCACAGACTAATGACTCGTTCTGTCAGGAGCAGATAGTTCAATTACTAGAAGAGGGAGCCGAGTCCTATACCGTTAGCTCAGACGGGGGATTACGCTTCAATGGGAGATTGGTGGTTCCGGAAGGGGAGGAATTGCGACACGATGTGATGGCAGAGTCGCATGGCTCACGGTTCACGATACATCCCGGAGGGGACAAAATGTACCAAGACATGAGACGCCAGTATTGGTGGAGCGGTATGAAGAGAGATATCGCTGAGTTTGTTTCGAAATGCACAACTTGTCAGCTTGTAAAAGTGAATCATCAGAGACCGGCAGGATTACTACAGCCGTTGGAGGTCCCGGTGTGGATGTGGGAGAGCATATCCATGGACTTTATCACGGGGTTGCCTACGTCGCAGAGGGGTCACGACTCCGTTTGGGTAATTGTGGATAGATTGTCCAAAGTCGCTCACTTTTTACCCATAAGGGCTGACTACACTACGGGACAGTATGCCCAGCTCTTCATTTCAGAGATTGTGAGACTTCACGGTGTGCCCCTGAATATCGTGTCTGACAGAGACAAGATATTTATTTCGCAGTTTTGGGAGAGTTTCCAGGAGACCATGGGCACGGAATTGCGGTTGAGTACGACTTATCATCCGCAGACCGATGGGAAGACCGATCGCACAAATCAGATGTTGGAGGACATGCTACGCATGTGCATTATTGACTTTGGGGGTGGATGGGAGCAGTACCTTCCACTGGTAGAGTTTGCTTACAACAACTCCTATCAGTTCACTGTTAGCATGGATCCGTTTGAGGCATTGTACGGTAGACCTTGTCGTTCCCCAGTATGTTGGTTGGAGGTGGGGGACAACAAACTACTTGGGTCGGAAGTGATTCAGGATACTTCGGCGAGGATATAAGTGATTCGAAGTCGCATTCGGGTAGCTCAGGACAGGCAGAAGAGATATGCTGATGCGAAGAGGTTCTTCAGAGAGTTCCAAGTTGGGGACCAGGTTTTGCTCAGAGTATCTCCTATGAAGGGGATTATGAATTTCGGGAAGAAAGGGAAGTTGGCACCGAGATATGTGGGACCATTTCCTATTATTGAACGGATTGGACCGGTTGCGTATAGGCTTAGATTACCGGAGCATTTGCATCGGATTCACGATGTATTTCATATTTCCTCGCTAAGGAAATATCTTAGAGACAATTTGGCTCATTCTCATATTGCTTTGGAGGACATTGATCTCCAACCTGATAGCTCCTACGAGGAGGGGCCGATTGCTATTTTGGACCGAAGTGAGCGAAAACTGTGGTCAAAGATAGTCCCGTTAGTGCGTGTTCAGTGGCGACATCATAATGTCGAGGAGTCCACATGGGAGCGCGAGGATGAGATGCGCGAACGTTATCCAGAGTTGTTCTTACCAGGTACTTTCTAGTTTCGAATTTCGGGACGAAATTCTGTTATTAGGGGGGAAGTATGTAATACCCCATATTTTTGGCAATATTTATTTTGGGATTAATTAATTAAATGAGAATTAATTGGGAATTAATCTGGATAAAATACTAGCGAGATGTGAGTTGGTATTTGACTATATTGAGTATATATGATGATATGTGAATATTGAATTATGAAATTTGTCGTGAGATTGATATACGGCAATTTGGACATTTTATTGGGACGCGGGTGACAGTCGCGTCAGGATATAATTATTTTGATTATAAAAGTGAATTTAAATTCTATTAACCGTATGGTCGTTTTGAGTGCGCCAACGCGTCCGGAAGGGTCGAGATAGTCAGAAAACACTAGCCGGGAGTTTAGTTTGGGTCCCGGGGTATTTTTAGGCCATACCGGCAACATAAAGGGTATTTTGGTAATTTCGTATTTTTGGGAATTTAAAGTGACGAAAATTAGGAGTCTTTATCTGATTGGGAATTGACCCACTAAACCCACTAACCAACCCTTAATGACCCAATAAGCTACGGGGGTTATCAAATTAGGTTTCCAAAACTTTCCCAAAGAAAACCCTAGCCACCATTGGAGATAAGCTTGGAGAGAGAGAAATAGAAGGGAATTCTACAGAAAGAGAGAGAGAGCTTCAACAAATCGTCATCAATGAGAGATTGAATCAAGGCAAGTGATTTAATTTCAATTATTATAGAGAATGCATCTTCCATGTGTAGGAATTTACATAAATCTAATTGTTCTTGAGAGTTTAAATAAAAACCCATTTTAATTGGACTTAGAATTTGAATGTTGAGGAGTAATTGCATGTAGAATCGTAGAGAAATGATTACCCTGATGTAAATATGTGTTGGATGTAACAAAAACGGATCTAATTTGAGTAAATTCATGATCATAAATTTTAGGGTTTATGTTCTTGAAAATTTGGGGAAAAGTGTAGAGATTTGATGGATTGATGATGATTAGGAGGAATTGGTCCTTTAAAATACGTTTGTATACAACCTTGATATGTTTAGGGATGATTAGAGACCATAAAACATTGTTGGGAAGAATTCTGGTTGAGATTATAAGTGTAGAAATTGGTGAAAAACGAATATAGAATTTCTAGGCTTGAATCTGGTCACTCCTTAGAAGACCTACCCAGGTCGTTCGAACGAGCTCGTTCGAACGAGCTTCTAATGAGTTGACAGTTTGGGGTTCTAACGAGAGGGATGTTCGTTCGATAATCTCGTTCGAACGAGATCTCGTTAGATAGCCCAGTTCGTTCGAACGAAATCTCGTTCGAACAGCCTCGTTCGAACGAGACTTCTAACGAGCTGGCAGTTTAGGCCTTTTTGGCCTGTTTTGATTTTGGGAGTCCCGTAAACTTGTTCGAGAATAGAGATAACATTCCGTTGATGGTGTATTAGTATACTTGGGACATTTGAGATATAATGAGGAGTAAATTATACAAGTGTGGATCAAATCAAATAGACATTTGAGTCGAGACGTGAGTGCCTACTACGACGTGAGAAAATTATGGCGCGTATAAATATGGACCGGGATTATATAAGTTGTATATATATTAAATTGGTACGAGAATGCGATAAGTACTACAATTAAATTACGGTGATTACTAAGATGCGTGTTTACTTAGTACTGGTATATGATTTGTGTGTATGACATACCTACCATACTTGCTATCACGGGAGGTTTGCGTTCGCTTAGGGCCCTCTAATCCTTGTGTTGCCCGGATTTAGACTGGTTACCTTGATGAACATAGGTCATAGAAAGACTTATTGGGATGTTGATAAGTCCGCTGATCGTGGGAGCGTAGGTATGTGCGTGACCCATGTGATGTGACTGTGTTCGCCTCCATTATTTGTGATGTTGTTATCTGTGAACTATTCCTGAGAGATTCGGAATATGTGATCCTTATGTACGTGATGTACCCGGTACCGGGATGGATAGCAGAGTATGTGTGCACCGCAGCTTAGTTCTCGGGGTTCTTGTATTGTATATTTATGATGTGAATAATATACACTTAATTAATGGGAACCTTCATGTTAATGTTGTGAATATAATTACGGTATTATTTCGAGAAAAACATAACGGGTTAACTGATAGTGAAATATATTGCATATTAAGCATCTGAGTTTACGTTAAACCCCTATTTAATTGAGATCGTTTTTATGTTAATGGGAACCAAGTAATAAGGGTAGAACCTATATTAGTCTAGCTAGATATGATGTCACTTAGCTAGTGGTTTGTGTCATTTTAGATGGGTAGTTACGTTAGGAGTGCACAGTTAGACGAGAGGTGAGAATTTCATGTGAGTGCACGTCCTAACATGTACTTTGCATTTAATGTTTTAAATGTTTTTAAAGCACTTGCAGGTTTTTAAAATATCTCCACATTCGGGCTCTGACCCGTTTGCTTTCAAATCTATTTTTCTTGTAAAACCATTTTAGGTGCCCAGCCACAAGGACACCATGCATAGGATACTCATTCAGATGACGAGCTGTAGCTGTTTGTGGAAGTTACAGGGATTTGCTTGTAGACGCTTCTATCGTTTGTATTCCATGTTCAGTAATCCTCAGTTTTAGGGCATGTTGCCCAGTTCCATTAGAGTTACTTTTCCATTTCAGTTTTTCAGACTTTGGCATGTATTGATTCAATATTCAGTATTTAGTTATTCATTTCAGTTGTGGAGTTTGTTGTGAGGAGTTTTCCTCCGGATTTATTTATATCGTGTGATGGTTATTCTATTACTTCGTTATGGTGTATGGTGATATTATTCTTGCATTAAATCTTTTACTTCATGTTAATCAGACTTTAATTAAAATTTGGCAACTTACTTTTTAAATACTAGGTGGTTAGTAATCATAAAAATGTTTTCGAGAGTGATGCTATTAACTGGACCAACTTGGCATTTTGAATTAATTTAATAAAGGAGTAGCTACCCGATATTTAATTAGTCGGGGTGTCACAACTACGTCCTATGTCCAACCAGAATCCTTGGTAGTGTCTGTCTGTGGTTTGATACGTGGTTTATGGCATTAGCCATTTGGAAGAAGGTTTTTAGACCTTTATTGGATCTCGAAGAGAGAGTCGTAGGTTAGACCTATGCCAGAGTTTCAACCAAAATGGAAATAAGATTCTTATATAAATGCCAAGGCCCGTTCTTATTGCTTACGCGACGATGGAATGTGAGGCGATTTTAGTATGAGTATGATTTAATTAAGTCCTTAGAGCATCCTGGGGACTGATAGCGTGTGGCGTTATTGAGGAATAGAAATCGACTTATTGTGACACCTTGAGGTGTTCAATGGTTGAAGTACAACATATGTGGAGACTTGTAGCATAATATCTTTATGAGTAATTAATGGCCAAGATGAAGATATTGGAAAATCGGTAGGGTATACCTACAATAAGAGGATCATAGGTGATGAAATTCTATCAGGTTTTTGATGAATTTTACGTCGAGGTGAGCTTGGTATCCGTAGGTAACCAGTCCAATTTGATATCATGGAGTAATAATGTTCTAATGATGGTCGTATTAAAGGTTATGGTATGATCTCAGGTTATTGGTCAAATTTTAAAGAGTCGACTAGTATACTTCCTTGGTGCTGTCGTTCGAATTGGCACAAATGGGTGATGTAACCTTCTAAGGAAAATTTGAAGCTTGTGTCATGATTGGGCGTGATGTTCGGTTGTCATAAGATGACTAGTGTGGGAAGTGTAGTACTTGGTTTTAAGGAGTACTAGGAAGTGCATTTGGACTTAGATTGATGATGCCATGTTAGAGACTTAAAAATAGCACCCCAAAAGGGATATCGAAGCATGATTAGGATATTGACATGTATCGACACTATAAGTTAGAATAGCCCTAGATGGGTATTGATTAGTTCTTAGCATATCTTTCCAGACTGGTATGGATTAAGAAGCATATCTACATCCAAGATCAACATCAAGGACTCATAAGGAGGTCAAATTCTCCATCCTTTTCTCTAATTTTCTCATTTTAGTATCATTTATTTTATTTCTATCCTAGAATTTTACTTCATCACATCACATCCAATCTCAACTCTTTGTTAGTAGTGTTTGCTCATAATCTATTTTTATAAAAAAAAAACCAAAAATAAGAAAAAGATGGTTTATCTATAAATTCTATAAGAGGGATTCTCATCTTATACTCATTCTCAAAACACATTTTCTCCGCACACTTACATAAGATAAATCCTCCGTTTCGATTTATGGATCAAACCCCACCCTATGCTATCTTTGAACTACGTGAACTTAGATGCCTTTTGGGCTACGTAGGTTTCTTGGGCTAATTCCGAGATTCGAGTCTTCCTTTATTCGTGTTTATATGTTTTTTTATGTTTATATGTTTGCCTCATATTTTTTATATATATATGTTCTTTATAAATCTCCTATTCTTACATGCTTGTGTTTCGTCCGATACATATATTTGCTCTTTCATATTGACTTGTGATTTGGCAAACACTCATATTATATTTTGAATTATTATTTTCGGGAACACTCCTATGGATGAATGCACTCCGTCCTTTATTATGACGTGAGTTGAAAGATTCCATTCTTCACCTATATTATGCACATGAGCACACACTTCACAGAGTCTAACATGAAAAGATTAACACATGCCTAAAAGAGACTGAAAGGGCGGGATGGGTGCCTAACACCTTCCCATTCTGTACCTTCAAACCACTTGGTTTCTCAAGCATCAATGTTATACTTGATGTTGTTCTCTCGAGGTGGCGACATTTCTTTTGCATGTTTTGTGAAAAATAGGCCAGTGATTCCATTTCTACACATTATCCCTCACATTGATGATGACCGAGTGCCTCGAGAAATGGCACAACCCTGCGCACGCGTCGGAGGGAATCTGAAGGGAAGCTTCGGAATGGTCACAGTGGCGACTTCGCTGGGGAAAGTTTTAAGAGGACTAGACTCTATTTCTACATGAGTGTTATTATTTTTTACATGTGTACATATAGTCCCATATGAATTTTCCCTTTACTCGTCTACTTAATTTTTGTGTATACTTACCTTATGCTTATATCTATCATTTATATACCACATTTCACTCACTTATACAATTTACACACTTGCATATACTCTCCCTGTTCACTTCACACACTTGCACTTGTATATAGGTTCACTTCCACTCACATGTTCCAAGCACCACTTAGATTATCCATGCTTAGATTTCACAAAAACACACCCACACTTCTCACACTTGTTGTTGATCTATGTATAGTAACACTCCCCGACACACTCACATGTAAATATTTACATGTCACTCACTCACATGTATATATCTCCATATTTCCCCATCACCATGCGTAATATAGTCTCCATGCTTCATGATAGATTTACTTTTCACATCACTTGTATATACTCCCTCATTAGTATAGTACTCCCTTTACTCATCATGTAAATTAAAGAATAAAAATTATCTCTCTCTCCATAATATACTAATTAATACTCATGCATTTTTGCACACTACATCACCAAGAGCATGGAAATATTGATCAAAATTGTATCCCGTACTGGGGGGTCACTTTGTGATGGGTGTCGACTTCTCTGTGGCGCGGTTAACCTAAGCAATATTACTCTCACCGTCCATTGGCCTATTACCTTTGAAGTATATCGAATGGTCCCCCCAGCATCGTACCACTTGACCGAACTTATGACTGGAGGTATTTAACAGGGAATTCTTTCACATACATCAAGTATATTAAATTCTCTCCGACACATACCATCCCTATGAGGTATATCATGTGACAATTCATGTACACTCAGGTATATCAAATGGCTTGTCCACATATACCTATGAATGATTGCCCTTATAGGCAAGAGGTATATCGTGGAAGTTATGCCAAATGGGGAAACCCTTACACTAGCCCAATAAGTGCATAATCCTCGTATACGCGTCAAACCTAAGGTACTCATATTTAGTTTGCTAGTTACCATTTGAAACTCTATCAAAATTTTGGGTTGGCATGCCTCCCGATTTTTTTTCACCATTTTGCCTTTTTTCAAAATAGGACACTGTCCATGATCCTAGAAACAAGTCAAAACGTGTCTTACAATTTAAACCCAATTTTCCCAGACTCGGGTCCTGTATGCCATTTTTCTGCATTTAGGGAAACGTAATACAAGTGAAAACCTACTCCTCCTCCTCCTCCTCCTCCTACTACTACTACCACCACTACCACGACTACCACTACTACCACCACCACTACTACCACCACTACTCTTACTACTGGTGCTACTACTACTGCTACTGCTGCTGCTACTACTGCTGCTACTACTACTACTACTACTACTACTACTACTACTACTACTACTACTACTACTACTACTACTACTACTACTACTACTACTACTACTACTACTACTACTACTACTACTACTACTACTACTACTACTACTACTACTTCTACTACTACTACTACTACTACTACTACTACTACTACTACTACTACTACTACTACTACTACTACTACTACTACTACTACTACTACTACTACTACTACTACTACTACTACTACTACTACTACTACTATAATAATAATAATTATACAGAGATTCCTCTCTATTTTTTTCTCCTTCTAAAAAAACAAAAATACCAAAGATATTTTTCTCATCCTTTTAAAATACAAAAAACTTTTTTCCTCTTTCCTTGAAAAATAAACTCGAATCGTTTTCCCTCTCAGCTTGGTCGCATAACCAATTTTGGCCTGGCTCCATATTGGCTTCGATCTTCCGTCAAACTGCCCTGAAGCTCCGCTGCTTCTTACGCTACTTCATCCGAATTTGGGATCTATCTCCACGATCTCTACATGGAGAACACTGATCAAGCATCGAATGTTTAGCGAAATCTGATGATCGTCCTAGCCCAGCTCAGTGGCAAAATTGACAACCTTTAAGATGAAATTTAAGAAATGAAGCAACACCGGGACCACATTCTCAAAGAACCCAAGGTACTCTTTCCTCGTGCTATGGGTCCACATGTTCCCGATACTATTTGGGTCCAAAAAAAGTACCAACATATTCTGCGTGTCCCACCTACCAATGGGTTACCACCAACTAAACTCTCAATTTTGAATATTGCCCAGTCAGGGTCTAATCTGTAGTACACATAAATACCAAAGAAAAGGAATTGAACAAGATTAAGGATGATCTGAGACTACTGTTAAAGAAGTTTGACCAAGTCAAGGTATTCGGGAACTACATGGATTACACCCATATGTCTCCTTATCCCAAAGCTAGACTGCTAGAGAAGTTCTAGATGTAAGACATTGATAAGTTCATGGGAAGCGAACCCCCGATTGTTCACCTTCGAAGCTACCATCGATCCATGACCCTCCTTGGTGCCTCCAAAGAGATAATAGCCCAAATGTTTTAGCAGGCCTCGAAAGAAAGCACCCTCTGATGGTTCTTATCTCATGAAGAATCCAGGATCCGTAGTTGGGGGGATGTTTCTTGGGAATTCATGTCTGAGAACAAGCATAACGAGGACTTAGAGGTCATGTGCTAAGACCTATAATGTCTTAAGAAAAACCATAGGGAATCAGTCAGTAGCTTTATTGGAAGGCGGAGAGAGATAGTTATCACTATGACCAATAGGCCCTCCGAGGACGAACAAGTTAGCATTGTCAAAATAACTTCTTACCTCATATCTGAACATCCATGGGAGGATAATACTATTCACATTTTTGAGACCTCTCAAGAGGCTAGTGTGGAAATCGAGGAAGGTGTCACAAAAGTGGAATCTGAACCGAAGAAAGTGATCGTAGAGTTCACCCCTCGAAAGTATGAGAAGGCTGTCGGTGCTACAGTCTCAACCATCAATAACACTTCTCAATCATCTACTTCTTGGGCACCAGAAATTCACCATAATCCTGATAGAAAATATTACACTAAGCTCCATGCTCCCATGTCCAAAGTCTACACTATGCTAAAACTGTCGAATTATCACGATCATTGATCGTGACAAGTCTCGGGTGACAATTATTTTTGTCACGGACTTATCACGGTCAAAGACCATGATAAGTTTATTAGACTTGTCACGATATTTGACCTTGATAAGTTTTGTCATAGTTAAAGACCGTGGTAGATCATAAAATAATTGTCACGATTTTTGACCGTGATAAGTTTCTTTGTCACGATCAAAGACCGTGATAATTTTGGGCAGAATTTAAAAAAAAATATGTTAGGCAGTATGGTCACTGCCACTATCCAGCAGTATATTTGTACATGTTATAAAAAAATTGTACATGTTCAAACAACCTATATCCAAATAAAATAGAAAGAATGCACCAAATCATTGCATATATAATTCCATATCTAAATAAAATAGAAATACAATCCATATCCAAACCAAATTGTAAAAAATTAAAACAATACAAATATAATCCAAGTGTCTATCTAAAATAGATACAAATAATCAATGTATAAAGTCATCACTAAGTTGGAGGAGGAAGGAAGGCCACACGATATAAGCATTGAGACACCCCTCAATACGCGCAATCAAAGTTCGGAGTTCTCCTTTTTGGGTATCACATGCGTGACGAGCACCTTGGCCTCAATGTCTTGAAGGGTACGTCTATGAATCAGCATACCCGGGAGGGTTCTTGGGTGGAGGGTTCTTGGGTCCCTCAACCCCCTCGCTATCCATTGGCCATCATATATGTCGAGTAAAAACACGCTCGACCAACCGATTATTGACAAAGTCCACTGTACTAGAGCCAAGATGGGAACCAGATCATCAAGTGGCGAGTCCGCGCATATCGACGATGAAGCAGTGACGTCTAAGTCCTCGTTCACCTCCTCCTCCATTGTCTACTCCATCCCCTTGCCCATGTCCAACTCATGCTTCATGAAGGCGTATATATCTAGGACAGTTGCCTCCAATCTTAATAGCTTTTTATCATGCATGTCCACCTGACTAGCCAACTCGATGTTGCTCGTCTTCATTCAGATGATCCTAGACTTGCCCACCCGTGAGCTCACCCCTAGTCCTCCCCTTGCGATCAGCGTCGAGAACTTGGCTGAGTGTGTCCGTAGCTAAAGATGCCTTATCGGCATCATACTACGACTCATGCACTTCCTTAAGCTTTGCCCAAAATTACAAAAATCACACGATTAGTTGATTAAGTATATAAAAAAATCATAACATAATTAAAAAAAAATAAACATTTATAACTTACAATCGTGGACGCGACACTCGGGAAAATCTCCTTGCCCTTCTTCGTCTGAATTTCCACATAGGCATCGAGCCTATGTGGCCTACCCCCAAGGTCACTCCCCATCTTTTGAAATAAAATAATGCAAAATTAGTAAGTAAAGCAAATAAAATAATACAAAATAACATAAAACTATAATTATAAAAAATTAAAAATTTCCCATCCTATGCTCCACCTCGGCGTAAGACGTCCGCCCCGAGAAGTGCACGTCCATATTTTTCGATCGATTTTCCCTTCCCGATTGGCGAGATGCCAATTATTTCTCCTCGATCTCATTATCGATGAACTTTTGCCACTTTGTGAATGCGATCGACTCGTTCGGCGGGACGGTCTCACGCAGTTTGAGAATGAAGTCTTGGGTCTTCTTAAAGTACCGGGCCCGCAAATTTTTCTTCCACGTCTTATGTAGTTCCATCAACTGCTCCAATGCGGAATCGCAAAGTTATGGGGGCAGGCCGAGTTGTTACCATCAAAAAAATACAAAACAAAAGAAAGTAAGTGTTAATTGCTAATACATATAAATATAGATATGAATATAAATATAAATATAAATTGAAATTGAAATATAAATATCAAGATTCTGAAAAATGCGGGGCGTGATCGAGGCGTGGAGACCAAGCCTTAAGCCTTAGAAGCTTAGGCGGACCTTAGGCGTGAAAAGACGTTTAGACCTTCTTAATATATTTTAATATTTTGAACCATAACAAGGATATTAAAATACTAAAATTGTACATATCATAAAAATATGTCTGAATATATGCAAATTAATATACTATTTGATTATTTTGGATGAGATAATGGTCCGGTTAGTAAAAAAATTATTTAAAAGGCGATATCGTTTCACTAAAGCATTATTGTTTCTAGAAAAAAGCGCGCCTTAAGGGTTTAACCAAGAATAAGTCATAAAACTTAAGGCGGCGCGT
Source organism: Sambucus nigra (assembly GCA_949130495.1). Classification (NCBI taxonomy): domain Eukaryota; kingdom Viridiplantae; phylum Streptophyta; class Magnoliopsida; order Dipsacales; family Adoxaceae; genus Sambucus; species Sambucus nigra. Next base: position 625,482,728 of record OX422207.1, on the reverse strand, counting down.
TTCTCCCAAGCCTTAAGCCTAGCCGGCTTTTTTAGTACAGTGATAAATATAAATATAAATAAAATATAAATATAAATATAAATATAAATATAAATATAAATATAAATATAAATATAAATATAAATATAAATATAAATATAATACCTATAGTGCTGCCCAAACAACCAACTTGATCTTATTTGGAGCCTCCCTCCAACTAGTGTACCCCGGGCCGATAATCGTCTTCACCAACTTGAGTGAGCTAGCCAAGATTACCGTCTTGTTCTCAATGGCCGATCCCAATTTGCCCCATTTTGGGAGCCTCAGGGCCGAGGAGCCCTCATCACCTCCACTGTCGCCAAGCCCCGAAGAAGACATTTTCTATAAAAATTGTTGTTATTAATACAAATACAAATGAATTAGAAGAATACAAAGAACTAACCATATTATAAAAAAAACACTGGCATCTTTGAATTAATACAATAAACTGATCAAGTACAAATGCATTGAAAGCATTAAACCGATGTCCGATAATAATAAAACACTAGAATAATACACCCACTGGACATGGACTTTGAATTAATGCTTAAGAATTAAATCTAAATATTACATGCAGTAAACTGATGAAGTACAAATGAATTAAAAGCATTAAACTAATGTCCGATAATTGGATTGATATTCGATAGGAGCAGCCAAGTCATCCACATTACTATTTAGATGCTTTGGCGCATGTAGGAAAATTGACCACGGCTCTTTTTTGATATACACCTAGTAAAACACTCGCTTGACCTTTTGAAATGCACAAACAAATGGTTCATCGCTCACGTGTTCGTTGCTCTTCAACTTTGACAAGTCAATCATGATCAAATTGGTGCTAGGATCAACTTTACAAGCATTTTTATCCTCAACTCTTACCCAATCACAGTAAAATAGAACCTCTTTGAAGCTTACATAGTCCAATTCAAATATATTTTGAATTACAACATAGTAAGTCATTTCAGCTTCAACGAGGTTTTTATCTTTCACGCTCGATCGAAAGAAAGTAAGAGCCTTGTATGAAATGCCCGAGTTCTGTACATTTGTAATTTCCTCGTACACACTTTCACCGAATACGTAACCGTTCAATCGATACTTTTTGTACTCCTGTGCCATGAACAAGGGTCCAGTGGCTAGACGAGCAAGCCTTGGTGTCGCATCACCTGTCTTTAAGAGCTAAGAATACAGATAAATTAATTAGGTTAGTTGTAAAGTTTTATTGTAATGTAACATTATATAACAACCATTTTCATTATAATTACCTCGAGTGACAACCACTGCCCAAATTCTCTGTCTAATTGTGCTATTATTATTTGTCTTTTATTGTTCTCACAGGCTTCATATTTTCTGCATAAAATTAATGTAATGAACGTATTAAAAAATTAATTATATATAAAATAATCTAAAATAATATAAAACTTAAAATAATTTAAACTAACTTTTCTATTCTTCGACATCTTCATGTGTGTCAAATAGATAACGAGCTACTTGTTCATATTGTAAACTCGTTAATTTCACTCGTTTGCCCATCACATGACCACCCTCATCGATGAACTCATCAATCTCATCAACGCTGGTCGAGTCAGGAACATATTCCCGAGTATAGATTGATGACTCCACAGTTATGGTTTCCTTTGCAATTGATCCTGAAATTTATCGTGTATTCTTGACGCTTTCAAACGGATACATCCACGGATATCCAACTGGACCGCAAAGAAGTTTCTCATCGCATTGGTGTACCAATAAGTGAATACTTATGTCAAAGAATGGTGTGAGAAAGTACTTCTCCAACACACAAATCGCTTCGGTAACTGTCAATTTTGAGGCCACTATGTGTTTTCGATTGACTACCTTCTCACATAAAAGTGATAAGAATATACTAATTTTCATTATAGACCTTCGCAAATCCTCGTGCTTGGAGAAATTGTGCTTAAATAATAGAGGAACCAATTTCATGATCACATGCCAATCGTGGGACTTACACTTATGTAAATCATGGGTAGAATAATTCACAATCCTTTGCAGTTGGACGAAAAATTAGATGGAACCTTCAAATTATATATTGTGTCTAAAAGCACCTTCCTTTCCTCACTCGTCAAAGTAAATGCACCAGGGGGAATTATTGTCCTTCCCCTACTATCTTCTTTTAACCATAGTTGTGGCTTAAGTTTCAACGATTTAAGGTCTTTTCGTGCATTTTCTCCATCCTTTGAATAACTCCCCCCAAGGCATGTGCCCACAATACATTCAATGATGTTCTTCTCTACGTGCATCACATCCAATACATGGCCCATCGGGTTATTCTCCCAATAAGGCAAGTCAAATAAAATTGACCTCATAGACCATGCCTTTCTTATCGCAGTTTCATTCCCAATTGGGGTATTCTTATGCTTGACAGTCTTAAATTTAGGATTCCCACTTGGCATATTAAGGACACAATCAGAAGATTTACTTTCAATTTCTGAACCTGAAAGTTTTCTTAGTGGTAGCCTATGTTTAACCCCGCCCAATAAAAAATTAGAACCTTTCTCAAATCAGAAACTATGAGTGGGGAATAAAAACCTCCTATGGAAATGGTGTACATTTTTTGAGCTAGCAGGGAGACGAAGAGATTCGGTCTCCTCTCTATAAATAGGACACCCCAAATAACCATGTACTATACAATTGGATAATGTCCCATAAAATGGAAAATCATGAACTGCCCACATCCACATAGGTTTCAGCGTAAACTCTTCTTTTCTAAAAGAGTCAAATGTTTGCACACCCTCTTCCGACAACTCATTTAATTCTTCTACCAAAGGAGCCAAATAGACATCAATGTCATCACTTGGTGCCTTTGGCACAAGTATCAACAAAGTCAGTATTCAAAAATTCAGGTCTCATACATTGTGAAGGAGGGAGGTTGAGTGGAGATAGGATCACTAGCCATACACTCTAATTGGTTCTTAAAATTCCCAATGGATTGAAATCATCTATTGATATTGACAAACGAATGTTACGCTATTTTCGAGCAAAATCGGGATACTCATAACTCATCCTCCTTCAAGCTGTAGAATCAATAAGATAACGCATGAGATTATCCCCTACTACTTCCCTAGCATGCCAGATCATTACTTTCTCTATGTGAAAAACCGCTTTAATCTAGGCCTAACGGGAAAATATTTCAACACTTTTTGAGGCACTTTTGAGCTTGTGCATTCCTTGCCAGTAGATTGGAGATAGCTATGTTCATTACATACCGGACACCTATTGAGATTTTAATACTCCTTTTTATATAGTATGTAGTCATACAAACAAGCATGAATCTATTTATACTTCATTCCCAAACCTTTCAAACTATTCTTCATAACATGATAGCTATTTGGAAGTGTATTCTCCTTGGGTAGCAAGCCCTTCACCTAATTCAGAATTCCTGTTATGCTATTGCCAGACAAACTGTATTGGGTCTTCAAAGTATGCAAACCAACCATAGCATGTAAACTTGTTTGATCTTTCTCACAACCAAATTATAACAACTGGGTCGCCATAAATTTTAAACTTTGGTAGTCATCGTCAAGGTTTATCCTAATATCTTCATGAGCACCTGAACCTTGTACATCGTTAGTGACCTAATTCTCTTCCACTTCATGAACTCCGTAAGTGCCATCAACTAAATACTCTAACATATTATGATATACGTCATCCTCTTGTTCATCTATCCTACTTGTTGAAGGTTGTTCTGAAGGTTGCTCGTGGATAATAGGAACTTTTGATTTCCTGTGAAAATTTGAAAATCGATAACTATCTTACATACCCCATCTTAACAAATGTAGTTCAACTATTTTTCACTCAAACACCTTAAAACTCTCACACCTAGCACATGAACATGACAACTCTTCATCATTATGACATCTCTTTGCGTATTTCACAAATTCACTAGCATATTTGCAAACACATCCCCTAATCTATTTGTCTTACCCATCTACTCTATATATTTAGGATATCCCATCACAAGTACTACAAACAATCACCCATTATAGGTAAAAAGCGTATATTCGTGGATTAGTATAAATAAAAATGTGAACATTTAGTTCCCATTAGTATAAACAATCACCTATTACTTATTGTATAAAATTTATCATATGTTTCATTTAATTATGTCTTATTTATATTCAATTTTTAAATTTCAAATTAAAATTCAAATTAAATTTATAATATTAATTCCTATTTCCTCCATCTACTCCATCTCCTCTAAAGGGTGAGTGGTATCCCATTCAAGATCGCATATTTTTGTAATATACTTAATAGCTCATGCACATTTTTCCAATTTGAGGAAAATTCGATAGCATATCCCAATAGTTCTCCAAGTACATGAAGTAGATTCTCAAGTGCGAGTGTTATTTCAATTGATAATTGAAATAACACTTAACATCACATCATCTAGTATGTATCCAGAGAATATTAAGATAAGAATGCAGAACTTCCTCCAAAAGTCACAACTTTAAGAACTAAGAATATTATTATACAGAAACTATACAATTCCAAACTATCCAAAAGGGACAGTTTGAGAGATCTCATTACAAGGGTAATGACTCTTGAATGGGTCTAAGGGCTATTTAATGCGTGCACATAAGAACTAGAAGGCTAGTATCTATGCCCACTACATGTAATTTCAAGTATGTTTCATTTAATTATCATAAGTTCGTGGTTGTGCCACTCTCGAACGGGCCATGACACAAAGTAATTTTAGAAAAAAGTTGAAAACTCCCGCTTCCCCCATTTTGACAATAATCCAGTGGTCATGCCACTTCCAAAATTAACCAACCAAATAAATTAAGACAATATAATTATTTAAGGATTTAAAAAAAAAAATTAAACAACCAACTTCTATATTCAACCACATCCTTCAAATATAATCCAACAACAATAACAAACCAACAAATGTGTATCCTGTACTCCTTCTAATTCATCTACTCAATTAATTCAACATTAACAATTTCTAACCTAAATAAGAATATACAATAAGATTCAATCAATATTAACAATACCTATTAATTTCAATCCCAACTAACATCACCCAATCAAAATTAACAATTGATTTCAAGTTCTAAACTAAAAATAAAAATATCCAATTAATATTTATAATTCTTAAGACCAAATTGAAAACCCCACACATAGACCCCTCTCCCTAGACCCCCTGCCCCCCACCTTCTAGACCCCTGCCCCACCCCCTTGCCCCCACCACACACACACACCCCCTGCACACACACTCACCCACTTGCACACATACACATACACACACCCCCTTCCCCCTGCCCCCTCCCCCCCACCACACACACGCACACACACCTACACACACGCACTCATGCACACCCAGACTCCACTGTCCACGCACCCTCCTCCCCCACACCTACCTGCACACATACATTCACACACACACACACACACATTTACACATATATACAAAGGAAAGAGAAAGAGAGAAAAAAATGCATGCAAACGCAGAGAGAGAGAGAGCAGTCGCGTGCTTAGAGAGAGAAAATGGATGGAGATGAAAACGGTGGAAAAAAGAAGGGGGAAGGATTTTTTTACTAACAAAGTTACCACGGACCTATCACGGTCTTTGATCATGGAAACTTCATAATGTTGTCACGACCGTTGACCGTGACAAGTCCATGACAACTACACTTGTCACGATCAAAGTCCACGATAAGCCTTTGTCACGGTCATTGGCCGTGACAAAAAATGCGTATATTTTTATCAAACCGTGATAAGGTTGGCGGACCGAAAAGTGAAGATTTGACCTTTTTGGTGTAGTTAACTAGTTAGAACCTTGATCATTAGCAAATTCACTCCCTAAAAACTTCAATCCTGATGCCCATTATGACTTTCACCAATCCGCAAGTCATAGCACTGACTAATGCTTCCACTTAAAAAATGTGATTGAAGACCTAATTGACCGGGCTAGCCCCACCAGCTAATCACAAATCGAATACCATTCACAACACTCTTCCAACACATGGAATTGGTACATATGCTATCTTCCTAGAAAGTAACTCCAAGGTTAACCCTTCAACCTAAATCATGCCCATCAAAACACCCATCAAGCTTTGCCCATCATTCCTCTTTCACCCTACATGTATTGCTTATCAAGCTCTGTCAGTCCTTAAAAGGGCTTGCATTACCATTAGACCTAATCTGGGGGGATGCATGGAGGTACCTGCTGCGTTAAACTAACTCTTAGAATTTGGGCAAAAATTACCCATTGACATGTCCATTGATTATTATAAATTCAACGACTCGAGAATCAGACGAATGGGTAATGCCTATTAAAGAAGTCAGTATAAATGATGTGGTACAAATCATGGCCGATATGTTTTTCCAGGCAGAAGAAATGTGCAACGTTTGTTAGTTACTCAATGATTTGAAACTTCAGGGATAACTGGTCCCTTCACTCCTACACTTCCTCGCTGAGTGGGAAGACTTATATGATGAATCCATTGAGGTTGTTGAATGAATTGATTACACTTGGTAAGAAGACATAGTCCCCAATGGATGACTGTGACACCCCGCCTAATTAAACATCGGGTGATCAGGCCTTTATTAAATTAAAACAGGTTTCTCAAATGGTTCATTCTTAGCATCACTGTCGAAAACTTTTTAATTACTAATCCCCTAAGTAAAATTAGACCGGTGCCAAATTTTATCTTTCTTAAAACAGATAAATCAACCATGCGGAACAAAGTACAAATAATCATGTACTATAATTCAAACAACAAAGTAAAAGTACAACAAAACCAAAGTATTACCGAATAAACCATCGGCTAAAAATCCCAAACAACAATAGAATAACCACTAGTCTGAAACTAACATCTGAGACTAATACCGGACCACAAGTCCATACATAGAATAGTGTGAGATCCTGTACTAGATCTGAATGAGAGATATCGTCTAGTCAAAATCCTGTAAGCATCCACTGTGCTACATCTCCGAGTATCTGGAATGGAATCATCATACATGGCGTCCCTGTGGCTGGACACCTAAAAGGTTTTGAAAATATTTTATAGCAAGAGTTAATACTCAAAATATTTTGAAAATATTTAACAAGCGTTTATCACAATATAAAATGCGGTTATTGATTACACATGTTAGGTTCTCGTACACTCTCTTGAGTTAACTCACCCCTCATCTTTTGTGCACACCTAACGTTCTACACTTAGTTTATCTAGCCATACCTCCCAAGCTAACTAAAACGAAAGTAGTCAATTGAACTTATCTGTACCCAAGTTCCAGTACCGCCCATACAGTACAACCGCTTTACTAACATCTCGCGTATGTTAATTAATTCTCAAGTAACATTTCATCTATGTTATTTTTTAAGACTTCTCATTTAGTTTCACTACTAAAATTACTAAAATTCTCACAATTGTTAACTTCCCACTTGTGTAATTAAGTTTCGCTACTTGAATTACAAAATAGATTTTCTCTATCTAAAGGTGCATTTCGTAATTAAGTTTCACTACTTAACTTACCAATTCAGTATGTATCTTTAAATACACAATATATATCAATCTACTAATACACAGAAGTAGAATATCATCAAGTATATATATTTCACACACAATATATACTAAATATCAGTTATTACTATTTTGCCCTTTTTATACACATAAAGGACTCTTGGTTCGGAATGATTCATCGACCCCAAGTAAGAATTGGTTTGGAATGATACATCGACCCCAATTATTTATATACACACGTAAATGATTCTTAGTTCGGAATGATACATCGACCCCAAGTGAGAGTTGGTTCGGAATTATCCATCGACCCCAACTATTTTCAAAATATATATATATACACATATTCTGGTTCGGGACTCTTCCATCGCGACACCAGTTCAAGGTTTGGTTAGGCATTTCTCATCGACCCCAAACATATAATAACTTTATGTTAGTTCGGAATGTCTCATCGACCCTAACATAATTAACTTAGGTATCAAAATATAAATATATACACGTATTCTGGTTCGGGACTCTTCCATCGCGACACTAGTTCAAGGTTTGGTTCGGCATTTCTCATCGACCCCAAACATATAATAAATTTATGTTAGTTCGGAATGTCTCATCGACCCTAACACAATTAATTTAGGTATAAATCTCTTTACCTAAAAGATCACATAATTTAGTAGGTACACGCCCGACCTATTAATCATATACGTACGTAATATTTTAATCTCATATATTTGCCGTACAACATTCGCTTTACAATTGATCTCATTAATCGCATTTATTTGAGTATTCACATAACTCTAAGGGTCCTAGTTACCCCTTACATATAATTTCAGTAGTTATTGCTTACCCTACTGGTCTATTACTTAAATTGAATTTATTTCCCCCCATAACTCAATTTCCGAAGTCCCCGATACTCTATTAAATCGGATTATTCTCCTCGGTCCGTAATCCAAGCCCTACACCCAATGGCCTTATCGAACCTCAACAATATACCTATTGGTCTTATTCTCACTCCCATATAAGTATAATGTAAATCCTAGAATAATCATTCATTCCCGAACTCAACGAAGAATTAAACACAAAATTTTTGGGAAACAGCTTGCGTCGATCGATCGACGGCTGGGTTCGATCGATCGACATAGTCGATCGATCGATAGTTCGAGATCGATCGAACAGGGACAGACACAGTTTGTCTTCTTCGTTAATCTTTTCCTCCATTAACAAATCTTCAATCTCCATTATAGTCCACCAAACTTCGACCCAGTGATCCTAATATGTTTTCACGTATACTAGGACAATTTCTAACGTGACGAATACATCACAAACTCCAATTCCTCTAAAGAAATAGTGAATTAAACCCAAAATTTCTTGAAACCCTAGTTATGGTGTTCTTCCCATATTATCATTCAAAATCCAGATTTTAATCCAAAAAATCATCAAGTCTAATCTGAATCTTAATCCTCTACATAAGGTAATTCATTCTACATGCGATTTTTATCCCAACTTGTATAAATATCATCTTTCTTCAATCAAGATAATGATTTAGACAAAACTATTCAAAAACTCTACACATGGGTATTATAACTTTATAATTTTTGCAATAAACAACTTGCCTCATGATCAGTAGGGTCTGATTTCGTGGTTGTTGTTGATGATTGATGATCTTCATCCTTCACTCCTTCTTCCTCAACAAGTTGATAGTGAAAATCTCCTTTGAATCCTTCCCGATTCTTCCTTTTGCCTTGAGAATGGTTTCTCTCTTATCTCTAATGGCTATGGTGTGTTTTCATGGGTTTTCTAACCCTAATCGCTCTATCATACGGCTGATATAAAGCTCTCAATTTCGTAGGTCTCCATACCCTCTCATGTTAAAAGACCAAAACGCCCCCGAACGGTCTCGATTTAGTCCAAAATTACCCCGGGACTCAACTAGTACCCCCGGGTATACTATTTTGACTAATGTGACCCTTTCGGACTCATCGGTGACCTCTAAATTATTATTTGAGTCACTTAACAAATATTACTCGTTCTCACCCCAACACGGTCTACACGCGTTAAGTAACTATTTACTACTCGCACTAAGTAAATATAATGAGGCAATATAAATCGGTAACTATCTCCCGATTGATATTCCAAAATTACAATTTTTAATAAATCCCATTAAATTACTCCTCTTACGTAATTTAAATTAAGCTGTATTTTCTCATTTAATTCTCCAATTTAATTAAATAAAATATTCAGAAATACGGGGTATTACAATGACGAATGACTCTGATAGCTCAGATGATGAATCGAGTCATGAAGAAGCCAGTCCAATTGCTTACCTATGTGAAATGATCTCCTTTGAGGATTTGTTGGGAGAAATCAAAGAAGTGTCCATTTAGACCAAAATTTATGAAGCCACATGATTCTTATTCTTCCCTACCTCGATGAACCACATGACCTGATTAGGATGGTACTACAAAGATTCAATTCCTCATGCAACTTAAACATACAAAGGAAAGGGAGTGGTCAAAGAACTTCCAATGCCAAAAATGATAGTTACAGATAGAAAACTCTTTGATCAACTCAAGAAGACCCAAGCCAATATCACCCTATCGATACTTTTCATGTCCTATCAGTTACACCGAAATGCCTTGATAAAACTCCTCATAGGACCCATAATTTCTCCCTGTACTACTCCTGAAGAAGCCATGAATAAGGTTGTATCCATAACCTCTTCCAGACTCCTCTCCTTTTCTGAAGAACAAATATTGAAGTTTAGACCTAATTAAAATTATGCTCTCAACATCTCTATCGAAGTCTTAGGAAAGGCAGTCAACTATCACATCTTCAACTATTTGAGACTAAAATTCAATGATCTCACTCCCACCTCTACCGGTGTGTGTGCTTATGACAACACCCGTTGAGAAATAATGGAATCTATAAAACTCACACTAGGGGCTGGGCCTATCAATCCTCTGATAAAATTCTAGGTTATTAATATAAATTCTTATGCAACCTACTCCTCCTTCGTCCTTGTTTCCATATCATCCTAGGAGTATACTTTTCTCTCCATGAGAAACTGAAGTTCTTTGCCAAAAGGCAAGTCATCACCATTTTGGGGGACAATAGTAGTATAGTGCCTGCACTAACATCCCAATATTTGAGATTCAGTATGGAACAAATGACATGCTCCTCTCCGGTTTTGAAATTGATTCGCTTCCCATCCCATCAGGGAACAACTTTAAAGACATAGTATATCCAGAGCACAACCCTCAGGGCAATGTTAATGTGATTCAGATTTTCAAGAATATGCACTTCATGACTGGAATGGGGCTAGGACGACGTCAATATGGAATCCTTGAGCCCATAGTCCTGAAAAAGGACTTTCCCCCATGTAGCCTGGGTTACTAACCTTCACTAGATGAACTCAAAGCACTCCATCGACCAAGATTATGGAGAGGCCTAGAGAATGAAAAGACCATTTTAGGAGACTCTTTTAATGAAAGATTTATCAAGGAGTGTGAAGACTTCCCCTTCTGTGGATTCATTGAATCGTGATACGACCATATTAATAAGAAGATGAAATCGAGGTTGGAAACCTTATTTCAAGACAATAATTCTTGGGTTGAAGACAACAAACATGAAGTGAAACTTCTCACCGAGGAAACCATGGAAACTACCAAGGACTCTAAGGAAAGTGATTTTGAAGAATCCTTCGACTTGCAAACACTAGGGCTGAGTCTCTTCATGATCTGATCGGATGCCACCTTGTCAAACTCGTCCTCTTAGATCATAGCTAGTGACATGCCTATCCTCAACTGGAATGCCATACCGGTCTAACCTGCTTAAATTAAACCTAACCCTACTGTTTACCCAATTTAAATCCCTACATGTGTTTGTGTTTCTCCTTTTCCTAATGTAAATATAATTGAGGCCTCTTTTAATAAGGTTCTCAATGTTGTTTTCCTGAAAATGAAATAAATGAGGATTTTGAGTATCTTATTATGCCTTACATTATTTGTCTTGATTCTAATAATTTTTTTTTTGATAATGATGATTTTGCAAATGAACGATTCTTAACCGATCTCAAGAAGTAAAATAAACAACACAATTGTTTTTAAATTATTGGTGATGATATCATTATTATTAAACTCGATTATGATAGCCATCAGCATGATATTAGGATAGAGTCCACCTTTAACGAGCATGGGCATGAACAATTTGAAGATCTACTGAAAGAGTTCATGGACATCTTTACATTGTCTTACGAAGATATGCCTGACATTTGGCCCAGAAATAGCTCAGCATGAGATCATGACATTCCAAAAAAGTAAACCAATCAAATAGAAGTGGAGAAAACTCCATACCGAATTGTTTCTCAAAGTCAAAGAGGAAATGGTCAAATAGTTAAACGTGGGTTTCATTTGCATGGTCAAATACCCAACCTAGCTCGCTAATATTGTCCATATGACAAAGTTGGGAGGAAAAGTCCATATGTGCGTTAACTATCGGGATTTGAATAAAGCATCCCCAAAAGACGATTGCCCATTACCGAACATCGACATGATTGTGGAAAACATTTCCATCCACGCCCTCAAATTGTTTGTCTATGAATTTGCCAGATATAACCAGATTAAGATGTACCCTAACCATTAGGAGAAAACTACCTTCGTCACCTCACCCCATGGGGAACCTTTTTCTATACTGTCATGCCATTCAGACTCAATAACATCGAGGCTACCTACCAAAGGGTTTCCACAATCATTCTTTATGACCTTATATACAAGGAGGTTGAATTCTATGTGGATGACATGATCTAATACTTGGGAAGGTCATATTCCCACCCTCTGAAAGTTCTTTCAATGACTGCGACAATATCAGATGTAGCTAAATCCATATAAGTGTGTTTTCGGCCTCACAAAAGGAAATTTTTTAGGATTCATGGTCAGTGCGAAGGGAATTGAAGAGGACCCCACTAAGCTGAAAGCCATACATGAGATGCCACCATCACGGACGAAGAAGAAAGTACAATACATCAGTCGCTTCATCAACTAATTGACCTTCATATAAAAACCCATTTTTAAACTTCTTCGGAAGGATTTCAATAGAGTATATTATAAGGCCTGCCAAGAAGACTTTGATGAAATCAAGAGATACCTCACCCGACTTTCGATGTTCATGCCTTCGCAACCAGGTCTCCCTCTTATATTGTACTTGATTGTCACAAATACCGCAACTGGGGCTTTACTATCCCATTACATTAAATAATCCCTCAATGAAAGAGGCATCTACTATGTTAGTTAAAAACTGGTCGAGTAAAAAGTCAATTAGACTACTTTGGAGAAAATATGTGTTGCCTTGGTCTTGGTCACGCAGAAGTTACGACACTACATGCTTGCCTTTCTCATCTAACTAGTCGCTCGAATGGATCACATCAAGTACCTGCTAGAGAAAACCGCTCTGTCAAGTCGAATGGACCGTTGGTTGATGTTGTTAGGCGAGTTCGATATTGTGTATGTTACACATAAGGCCATGAAGGGGAGGGTCATCTTCGATTACCTTGCTGATTATCCAATGGAAGGAATCGATGTTTGGATCTTCGAATTACCAGATGAAGACATTCTCTGAACCACCCAGGAGGACCTTAGATGGAAAATGTTCTTTGATGTAGCTGCCAACAAGAAGTGATACGACATTGGGATAATCCTGATTGCCCCATATCACTTTTACAGCCCCATTGCCATCGGGCTAGTCTTATCTTGCACCAACAACATGACCGAATACGAGGCGTGCATTGTAGGTCTCAAGATTGCCCTCAAAAAAGAATTCGGCACCTAGACATCTATGAGGTAACAAAATCCTCAGAAAATGGAAAGTCAAAGATGAGAAGATCCTATTCTTTCACGCCCACCTAGAAGCACTGGCCTCATAGTTCAAAGATGTCACCTTCCATTACCAACCTCATACAAAGAATAGTCTAGATGATGCCCTTAGAGCCTTCGCCTCCATGGTTGACATGCCCGAGGGAATAATAATGGCCCCTTTCCTGGTTCACAAACAAGCTATGCCCAATCACTGCTATCACATCAAGCTGTTCATCGAAGAAGACCCCGAAATGGCTGATTTATGGTTTTATGACATTTTTTGCCTCCTCAAACATTATAGGTATCCCTTAGACGCATATATGAAAGATCATTCAACCCTTTGCAAACTAACTACCTAATACTTAATCTATGATAAAACGTTTTTTAAGAGAAACTTAAATGGAACCCATTTTCATTGCATAGCAAGGGATGATATTGAAGGAATGATGAAAAATATTCACAGTGGGGAATGTGAGTCCCATATGGACGGTTATATGCTTGCCAAGAAGATCATTCGTCATGGTTACTATTGGACCACCATGGTTCAAGATTGCACTGCCTACGTTCGAAGATGCCTCAAATGCTAGGAGTTTTATATTATCCAACACTTACCTCCTTGAGAACTAAATAATATAACTTCTCCTTGGATTTTTTCTACTTGGGGAATTGACATCAAAGGGAAGGTCACTCCCAAATCTTCAAACGCTCATGAGATCATCTCGATCGCCATTGATTACTTCACCAAATGGATTGTGGCTGAGTTATATACAGTATTGAATGCCAAGAAAGTGGCCATGTTCATCAGAAAGAATATTATTTCTTGATACGGTGGTCCCCATGAGTTAGTATAAGATAGTGGACTCCATTTCGAAGATGAGGACACAAAACTGTTTGGCGAGTATGCAATTCAAATACACAAATCTTCTCCCTACCGACCCCAAACCAATGCTGCTATCAAAGTCGCCAACAAAAGACTCAAAACCACCATCAACGAGATGATTGAGAGTTGTATAGATTGGGCCAACCGGATCCCATACGCCCTCTAGGGTTACTTCACTATAATCATAATAGTTACTGGCGATACCCCTTATTCTCTGGTATACGGCATGGAAGTGGTCATACCCATTAAGCTACAAATACCTTTTGTATGCGTCATGCTCGAAAGAAGAGTTAGCGAAGAAGACTAGCATTATAGACGCTTTGATGAACTATCACTCTTGGATGAAAAGAGACTTAATGATCAATATCATATACATGGGTATCTTCACCGGATTGCATGATCGTTCAGTCGAAAAGTCAAGGACCGTGATGTCCAATGAGGAGACCTTTACCTCAAGGAGATAGTAGAACTTGCCTGGAACCCCAGAGGGAAATTCAGACCAAATTGAACATGCCCCTACATTATGAAGAAAATCATGTCAGGCGATGCTGCTATGCTTATAGACCTCTATGGAGAAGAGATGATGCGTCTAGTCAATTTGAATCGTCTTAAGAAATTCTACGCTTAGATGGAAATCTTGGCACACTACGACTTTTCTTATACCCTTTCTATTACTCCAAAAATATTCATTTCCACCTATCCTGAATTACGTGGAACCTGATCCTCTAAAAAATATTTCTTTTCAAAATGAAACTCATGAAAATTTTCAAAACCCCCAGAGGTACATAGGCAACCCATACGACACACATGGGAGCGATCCTTTTTTTCTCCACATACTGCTATTCTTTTCTAACCCCTAAGAACGAAGAACCATCTTATAGTTTACATGAACAAAAGGATTGTGTATGCCTTAGAGATTGAGGTAGATAATTAAAATAAAAAACTCATCAAGAGGCACAATAAAATATGTCAAAACCATTTTTATTTCAAGAAAATGAATACAACTGTTACATGAAATATCAATCTAGGGAGTCAAACAGACCACCCCCTTCCACTGACAAAACCGTATTAAAAAAACTTACTTGATCCATACCAGCTTCACCAAAATTATCCCTAACCTCATAACCCCCCCCCCCCCCAAATTACCTAAAGCACAAACTTTTCCCAACTTCACAAAAACTACCAGCTTTACAAATGTTGCCCTCAACAGCCAGGCGACCCTTCCTCATCATCATTTCCAGCCCCTGGAGGTCTCCAAGTCTCCCATTAACATATCATATTATCTCTATACAACGATACGCCGTAATAAGTTTGGCTGAAACTATAACACCCTCCTCCATGGTGACGAAGGAAATAATCACCTTTGCCAAGTCTCTTCCTCTGTAATTTTTCCCACCAGCTTCTTCCACAACCCCTTCAGGTAGTACCCAAACACATACCTGACCCCTTCTACAGATTCTGATGGATGGGTAGACGGCTGACGACATTGCTATGAGGAACCCTGTAATATTTGTAAAGATTTAGTCAGGTCCTCCATAAAAAAAAAGTTTGTTATAAGAGGGGAACTATTTATTACCACCTAGATTGGATCAGAAGCCACCAAGGGAAATAAAAGGAGGTCTGACGGAGGCCAACCGACATCACATACCGGTACTCACTTAACTTTAAAATAGGTTGCAAGTCTACCCATCGTGGAACCGACCAACGAACACACCGTGCTCTGTGTGATGAGTCAAAATTTAAGAAAGCCCGGATGAAGAAATTAGGCACACCCGCTAAGGGATACTCGAGCGAAGCCTCTAGACAATTCCTCTCTGCAAGCCACATGAATAACATCACCGAGCTCCCCCCCATAAAATTAGAATGATCCTCTTTACAAGCATCGAGACCATTCAAGGTCTCTGCCAGCACCACCTCCGTAGGACTACAACGGTAAGACATCTATGCCACTATTTTTCCCCCTTAGGTATTAGACGTCAAGTCTCCTATCACCAGTAGCAGCCTCGCAGTCAGGCCCAAAGTAACAGCTCCGACAAAGACAGCATCAACAAAGCCCCTATGACACACTGAGTGCATAACCACAGGAAGATAAATAGTCCCTTAATGAACCAGTGGTCGAGAAGCCTAAGTGGAAATATGTAGCAACTCAACCAAAGATACTCGAGGAGAACTGGAAAGATTAGGCATAGTTGTTACAACACTGGGGCTAACCCCCAATATTTTTGAGAATTCCTCGTAGGTAGGACAAGCCTTCTGTAGGCCAAACTGGAAGACATGATCCTCAGGGTATCAGAATTGTACCCCCGCCTCTATCAAATTCCAGTCTATAAATCAATTACGCCACAGAAAAACTCAATGCAAGCTGAAAGTATCGTAGTCAATATTGTAGAGGCACGTGGTCTCTAAGCCTTCGAGATTAGAAGATAATTCTTCGTATATTAGAAGATCCCTTTGAGAAAAGAGAAGGAATACACAAGAGAATAAATATGGATGTTGGTAACCCCCCTCCCCCCAAACTCTCGTTTTATACCTAAAAATCCTTGCAAAAAAAAAACCCATCCGGAATCCTGTTTAACTCTTTGCCCTACCAAATACCACATGCGTGTAGAAAAGTGAAATCAAAGCCTAGGAGTGATTTAACTTGACTCCTATGATGATAGGCATGCCCGTGGGTATGACGATCGGCAAACCCCCGTTTATAGAAAAATTCCATTTCTCCTCTTTTGCCCAAAATTGATTTCCAAAACTCTTTATTTTGAAAAGTTACCCCCCAAGTTCATTCCATTTTATTACTCTTTTAAAATAATTTTCACCAAAATCATTTTCATTCTCTTCTCTTCAAAAAATAAAAAAATCTTAGTTAAAAATCAAAGGTGCATATAGGATAAGTCACTAAATGAAGAAAAATACCGAAAAAATGCATATTTTCAAATATGTTCTTGCTTCGCATGATTAAATTTTGCAGGTAGAAAGAGAAAAACAAAAAACAAAAAATACCAACGGGACTTCGCTCGAACCCTAAATTTTACCCTCAAAACTCTCACCCACCATGGCGCACACACTTTCCGCGACGATGTACGGTGGAGCCTCCACTCCCAGATTCGAAACCTTTGTCTAAGGTGGCAGATGACACCAAAAAAGAGGGAGACGATTTCTTTATATAATTAGACATGGAAGTCATCCAGTCCTTGATGTCCCACAATCAGTTAGTCAGCACCCGCACATAGTTCGAAGAAAACAGAAGACGAGCCGGTCAGGAAGAGACAAGGAAAATAAGCTAAAACTAGAAGTAGAAAAGAGAAAAAGAAGAAAAATACCTCAGGCTAAAGGGCCTCATCTGTAAGACCCATCAATCCAGCCACTGACGCATGAGGACGATATGGCACGCTCAATGACTCCTCGCTACTCATTAAAAAATAATTTAAAAAATGAGTAACCTGAATGGGGGGAGTCTCTTCCATAGCTGCCACCATGCTACCTCCTGTGCTGTGTGCCAACCCCGTCAATACACTGGTACTCCTCCCTGAAGCAGTGGCTGGTGGAGGCATATTCTCCACATTATAGATACAAGAGGGAATCAACCAACTCGTTACGAAGTCCAGATAATCGTATCTCATCATCGTATTCGTTTAGTACGTGTATAGATCTCCTATCATTACTGCTATCCTGGCCTCATATGACATCTCCCTCACCCTCCACCTTCTCCTCCGCTATCTGCCTCACCATCCTCTCTCCAAGGTACTAGACATTCCTGAACTCGTGCTCCATCAACCGTCACGTCTGTGCAGGCAATCCAATAACCCACATTTGCCACAGTGACCCCCCAAGCGTAGAAGGTCACATGCAATTCCTAACAGAGAATCAATACCTGTTCAACAAATAAATATGACAAGAAGAAGTCAGGAAGAACTAAAGTTAACACGATCACTCGTTTGGTAATTTAAGACCCGCTGTATGTCCTTCAAAGATAAGGACTAGTTTGATCGTCAGTTGCACTTTAATCCTTTAGGGCTAATAACCCCTCATTGTGCCCAATCAAATCATAGAATCACTTTGCAAGAAGACATAAATCAGCAAAAAGAATAAAAGATGACTGCAAGGAAATGCAAAAATGAAAATAAATAAAAAATTACTTCCAAAAGATATGGGGACCCTATAAAGGTTTGCCGGAAGCGCCAACAGAATGTATCCAAGGAAGAATAATGGGATTTTAAGGTAAGGTTCCCTCCAGTCATACATCGAGACATCAGAAATCATCGTCAAGTACGACAAAGACCAAAGATGGACCATGTCGCCGCTCGTCGCCACCAACAAACTCCCATGCAAAAGCAAAATAAATAGACGGGATGTCTACCTCACATGTCTTCTGGACGTCACATACACCCTTATCTTAAGCAACACCTCGATCATTACATAAATTAATATAGAAATTGCCATCACGATTCTACCCACATTTCCTAAGGCCGCCTTCACTGCCTCCGGCTTAACCCTCAAAGTACGATCCACCACAATATGGAATCCCTTATAATCCAGCTCTAACAGTTGCTGGACAATCAAATGGGAGTCACTGTCATTTTCTCGAACCCTAAATGTAATGTGTGGATGGTGTCCCACTATTTTTCCCCAAGAGCACATAGCATCGAAGTGGAATGCGATATCTTACCTAATGTCTTTGACAATG
This sequence comes from Sambucus nigra, assembly GCA_949130495.1. NCBI lineage: Eukaryota > Viridiplantae > Streptophyta > Magnoliopsida > Dipsacales > Adoxaceae > Sambucus > Sambucus nigra. Next base: position 625,463,813 of record OX422207.1, on the reverse strand, counting down.
GGACGAACCCGATATATTATACCATCTAGCATATAGCCCTAGGGGGCTTATCCCAAACCTCCTTTAACCCAGTCTTACCCCGAGACCGAATGATCCAAGGAGCTATGACAATTTGTAAGAAACAAAAAAAACCCTTCATTAGCACAAGAAGAGAAAAGAGAAAAATGTATTGGAAAACCAATAGACACCATACTTACATAGCCACTAGGGTTTTTCACCTTTGTCGATCAATGCTGCGCAAATTCATGCATCTAAATTTTCTCATTAGCAACTGCCTCGAATGAGTCAAAGGCATTCTCATTGCCCAGCACAAGGGGCACCATAGACCGCCAATCTAGGCTGGGTCAATCATCATTCGCCAACCACTCCTAATAGTGAACATCACCAAAAGTGCACTCCATTTGGAGTCTTAAAGAAGAAAAGATTTAGAGTTACCTCTTAGAGAGAGAGAAGAAGATTTAAACACTTGAAGGTGTGAAAAATGATGAGGGTTCGTCCACTTTATATAGAATGTTAAAAGACCTGCCAATTGGTAAGCCCCTTCCCATACCGATCAGCAGCTACCTTTTCCTCTTCATGGAGAAGCCTAGGAGTCCATGACTCTGTCGATTGCCACCTTCCCAGGCCTGCCTTTATGATATTCCCTTCAAATTTTGTACATAAAATGGCAGAAAAATCTAGAAATTGCTAAAAAAAAATCCCAAAATTCTTGACAAAATATGGAACATTATTTTCCTTAAAAAATCATTTTTAAATCCCTAAGCCGCTTGAAAACACCCAAAATCCCAAGTTAGATTAATTTTACACTCTTATGATCCAATACACTCCATAGTGGAACCAATGATGCGCTCGCATCCAAGTCTAATATAATCCCCCAACCGAAACCTCAAAACTAAACATTCTCCCAAAAAATTTCATGACAACATCATCACTAATGGAATCAAAAGTGCACATGCAACCGAAATCATATACAATTTCCATAGTGAAATTACTCCCCGATAAAACTTTACGTTATTGTAACTGATCTTTTCCTGCAGAATCTTTAATCCCAACTTTAGGTCATCGAAATTAATCTATGCCTAGAGAATTGGTCATCCCAATTTTAGTCCTCAGAATTGACCTCGGCCCTCAGAATCGGTCGCCTCAACTTTAGGTCCCTAGAATTGACCTCGGCCCGCTTAATTGGTCATCACAACTTTAGGTATTCAGAATTGACCTCGGCCCCTAGAGTTGGTTGTCCCAATTTTAGGTTCGCAGAATTGACCTTGGCTCACAGAATTGGTTGTCAAAACTTTAGGTGCTCAAAATTGACCATGACCCTCAGAATCGATCATCTTAACTTTACGTCGTCCAAATTTACCTCGTCCCGCAGAATTGGTTAACCCCAAATTTTGGTCCTCAGAATTGACCTCGTCCCTAAAGATCCGTCGTCATAAATTTAGGTCATCAATATTGACCTCGACCTACAAAATTGGTCGTCATGTAAGGACACAAGTCTCCGATTGAGTCTTAATGTAGTGTTGGATCAATTATGAACAAAAAAATTTGAGTCATAGGATAATGTTCAAGTATATCCATCCAAGTCTATGACGTGATAGTTAAAGACGTAGCGACCAAGATTATAAAGATTTATCATATGCCGGGTTTATTGCGCCTCGTTTCTACGTCAACAACATTGGTTCCAATGCTCCTAAGGTATGAATGTATTTTTTATATATATATAGGATCTTGAAAAATTATTCGGTGTATTTTATAAATTTTTTATAAATAGTTTTAACGACTTTGTTTTACTCAAAAAATATTTTTTAGATCTTTTCATAAAAAGTTTTGGGCTTAGAAAGAATATTTTATTTTTTGACACGTCGTTCGAACGAACTAGAATCTCGTTCGAACGAGATTCCCAGGTCGTTCTAACGAGACTTCTAATGAGTTCTCCTTTTTCTCACTGGAAAATTCTTAGTAATGTCGTTCGAACGAGAATGTCGTTTGAATGAAAATGTCGTTCGAACGACTTTGGTGGGAACAGTTTTTTGGCAGTTTTAACAGTTTTTTCCATGTTCCCACTACTTTTTCCCAACTACTTTTTGACAGAATTACTAAGTGAGGGAACTAACCTTTTCAAACCAACTTTTTCATATTCTACAATCTCCAAGAGAGAGTTTTAATAGCTTAATTCTAAATAGAAAGAGTTCATGTTGTGAGTGTATTTTTCAAGAAAATCTTTCTTAAACACTCTTGTTTACACCCATAAGAGTTTATTCCAAGTTTCTTCATATATATCTTTGATTGGAGTGGTTGACACCGAGTTTATCTTTACACCTCAAAGAAGAGAAGTTTGGGTTTACTTATACATCCCATAAAGAAAATTTTTATTATTTTGGCTGCGGCATTCTTATATAGTGAAAGGCACTGTGTGTGGTTGATGGGTTCCTAAAAGCTTCATTGGTGGATTCTAAGGTTTCGGTGGACTCCAGTATTATCAGCTAGGCGGAGGTAGTTACAAGAAGATGCGTCAGGGGCTTGGATGGAGTCAAGTCGAGTTGTGTAAGTCATCTGTCTTGTAAACATAAAATCATACTTAGTGGACTTAAGGCTAGGGCCGTCTGAGTTTTTTTCCCGTTGTGGTTTTTCCTCGTACATCGCGACGTAGTGGTTGTTTACTTATTTTTTCTTTTGCAAATTCACATTAGATGCATGCTTAGGTAAAAGATAAAATTGGTATGTGCAAATTGGTGCAAACTTAATTTGGGTAAATATTAATTTAATTCAAGCCATTAATTTTATGTGTTAAAATTTGGTTTGGCCTAATTTGCAAAATTGAATTAATTAATTGTTAGGAAAATTTCTAGGACTTGGATTAAATTAATTTGGTTAAAGTGATAATTTATGAGTTGTTTAATTTTATATCACTTTTGAGTTTAGTTTAATTTTAATTTGAAAGAAATTAAAATTTCTTGTTTGTGTGTGTTGTGTTGAACCATCTTTATTCCGCATTAAAGGAAACTCATTTTGAAAGATTTTAAAATTGGGGGCTTTTATTTCCAACAAGTGGTATCAGAGCCGGAGCGCTAATTTATTGAGTTAAGGTCCTTTCAAATATTTTTGGCTAAAATGAAATTTTCCCCATTCTCAAAATTTTTAATTTTCGATGGTTCCAACTTCGCGTATTGGAAAGCGCGTATGAAATCGACACTTAGGTCTCTACATGAGAGGGTTTGGTTGCCAGTCGTTAACGGGTGGCCCCACCTACATATTTAGTTGAAAATGAACGTGTTTCCAAATCCACCGATAGATGGAGTGAGAATGAATTTAAACTTGCAAATTTTAATTTTCGAGGTTTAAATGCCATGTTTAGCGCGGTCACACCGGATGAATTTCGATGCATTATGACGTGTGAAACCATTAAAGATGCTTATGATATTTTATAACTCACTCATGAAGGAACTAGTGTCGTAAAAGCTTCTAAACTCCAAAACCTACCACTTAATTTGAAACAATAAAAATGAATGAAAAAGAAACTTTTGATGAATTCTATGCTAGACTTTTCGATATAGTTAATTCATCTTTTAATTTCGGAGAGAAAATACTCGACAACTGAGTAGTAAAGAAAATTTTAAGGTCCCTACCCAATAGATTTATTCCTAAGGTGACTATGTTAAATTCTTTACCCACTTTAGCATCTACGAAATTAGAAGAGCTCGTAGGTGATTTACAGGCCTACGAACTATACATGTTTCCCTATAAAACTGAAAAGAAAATAGATAAGGGCTTTGCTTTGAAAGCCCGAAAAGAGGAAAAATAAGTAGTAGAGAGTGAAAGTGATAGTGACTCGGAAGATATGGCTATGTTTGATCGAAAGTTTCATAAATTTCTTAAGTTTAACAAAGAAAAATTTAAAAATGAGTTTAAGAAATTTGAAAATTCTAAGCATGACAAAGTCGAAAAGATCCCTAAAACTTTTAATGAAAATTTAAATAGGGATGAGTCAAATAGGTGTTATGATTGTGAAGGGTATGTCCATAGGGCGAGAGAGTGCCCCACTAAACTAAGGAGAAAGGGTAAGCAACCAATTTCCTACAATGCAACCCTTAGTGATAGTGATAAGGAAGAGGGACCCGATTCCCCCACTAATCCCAACTTTGTGGCTTTTATGGCTAGTCATCTGAGTGAAAGTGAGCACTACTTAATTGATGAAATTTTAACACATGAAACTTCCATGGTCATAGTTTGTGAATCCCAAAGAGATGATGGTAGTGAGAGTGGAGAAGAAAGAGAGAGAGAAAGTGATGAGGAGGTTGAAGAGAGTGAACTTCAATTTGCATTTCAAGAATTATATAAAGAATCTATTAAATTAAAAAGAGAAAATTTGAAGGTAGAAGCAAGTTTAAGAGAGCGTGTCAAGGTCGTTGATGATAGTGTGTTGATTGAAGACCTTAGGACACGTGAGAGAGCTCTTCGAGAGAAGCTTGAGTATGTAGAAGGCGAGAGAGATAGCCTTAGAGGTTTCATGGAATCCTTGAAAAATGAGCTTCTTGAGTTTGAAGAGATAATTTTTTTGCTTGAGTCTAGGATTGTAGAGCTTGAGAAGAAAGTGAGAGACTCAAATAGAGTCAAATTTGATTTGGAGAGTAGTTAAGAGAAATTAGATAAAATCTTAGGAACGGTTCAAATTAAAAATGACACTTGTGGTTTAGGCTTCAATTCTTCTAACGATTCCACCATTAAAGCCAAAACCAATGTTGTAGGATAATCCTCTAGGAATAATGTTATATATCATTCCTTAGGTAAGTCTTTTCGTCGAGTCTTTAAGTGCTCTCATTGTGGTCGAAAAGGTCATCTTAGGAAAATTTTTTTTGATCTAAAACGAGGTCCTAGAAAATCCCAATATAAGGCAACCAAGGTAGATAAGATTCCTACTTTTCGAGATCATCATTGATCATTAGTTTGGGTAAGAAGATCCAACTTGGTAGCTTTACAAAATAGGATTTTTGATTCTCATTTACTTTCACATGCTTCCTCCCTTACTAAATCTAAAGGTTGAATGTGTTAGTTGTTTGCATACTTTAGCTTTTGCACTACATGCTAAATTATTATGCTAATTGTATGCTTCTTTATCATTGTTCTAGTCTATACTTCATGCTTTATCACATGCTAGAATTATTATTGTTGTTTATCTTTTGTATTATAGTTCTTTCATTTTAGTTTGCATTAAATGAAAAATACAAAAAGATTTTTATTTATCAACCGTGTTTTATCTTTTAGTAATATAGGCTTAATGAAAAACTCAAATGATTTTTGTTTGTCTTTTGAATAAATATTATTATTTGTTTGGTTAAAAATTTCAAAAACTATATTTTTTGTTTTGTGTATATTTTAGTTTGACACACTCTATGTGGCATATACTTATGTTTGAATCCCATCTTTTTTGCTCCCATGTGGCTAGAACTTTTGGTTAAGATTGTCAACCATTAAAATGTTCTTTACCATGCTTACATGGCGTAGTTGGATTTTGTGTTGCTATAATGGATTCTATTTTTACATTCCTCATTTCACACATGCACGAGCTCTCTTGAAATTATAACTTCATATGTATATTTGAGCTTTGTGAGGTGTTCTCCTACCAATCGTGTCGTCTACATGTTATGTAACCTAGGAGGACTAATGCATGTTAAAATTCGTTGCACGCGAGAATGAGCGATAAAATATTATATATATAAATGTGCACGGGAAAGGGCTCCGAAAGGAAATATCATCCTTTCCGAGTAGGCCACTCTTTGCTTGGACCTAAAAGAAATACGTGGTCCAAAGGCCTAAAAAATAATGGCATTAAAAGAAAATATTTTCCAAGGCCTATTTTGTGTAGTTGATTTATTCATTCAAAAGATCAAACTATATATGCATATTTTGAGGGAGATTGGATGGTATATCAACGATTTGCACAATGTCCATTTATCCTAGTTGTACTTTCAATATCATCACTCTATTGGTTTGTAGAATCATGAAAGTTCCAAGTTTGTATGCATTGTGTATGTTTATTCATTGAGTTCAATCTATATTGTCACATGAGGTTATATTCAAATGTGATAAAGTTTACAATCAAATGAGAACTCCGTGAACATGTTTTAAGTGATTGGGTCTAAATTTAATTATTACTAGTTCACACCCCTACACTTTCGTTTCCATATGACACATTTTTGCCATACGAGTGTGAAAAGCTTATTGTATTTTCTGTCATGTGTGGTGTCTATACCTATATATATGTGCGTGTGCATTAGAAATATTAATTTTGTCTACATATATATGGTATTTTTTTCTTTGCCTTGCTTTCTAGTCCATCTATGCTTCTAATTCATAATTGGTATCTAGTCCATCACATGCTTAGTATCTTATGTATCACATTGGTATCATTTTTTTGTATCTTCATTGGTATTCGTTATTATTTGTATGGATTAGTTATGATTTTGTTTCCCATATGCTTTCATGCTCTTATCACTCTAAGCTTCATCGTGTTTAAATTAGTTTTTATCCTTTGTCTATTCCTGAACAAAAAGAGGGAGAATGATAGGGGTGAAATGTATCCAATCCTTTTTTAATCGTATCTTAGTTTGTGAGATTTATCTTAGGGGGAAGCGTCTTTCTAAGTAGGTCATTTATTTGATATAGGGGAGAATTAATTTAGGGGGAGTATTTATCTTATATGCATTTAATATTTTATATTCCCTATACGTTTGATAGTTAGCTTAAGTGTGCAAGAATTCTTTTAAATGGCAACTTTCATCGGCAAAGATATTTATCCTTGGGTTATGAGTCAAGCTATGTAATTTTTATTTTAGGTTGGATATTTTTTAAACCTAGTAGAGCTTGACGGCCCTTTAGGATTTTTATTTGGTTTTTGTCCTGAAATAGCCATAAGGAGAGATTTGTAAGGACACAAGTCTCCGATTGAGTCTTAATATAGTGTTGGGTCAATTCCGAACAAAAACATTTGATTCATAGAATAGTGTTCAAGTGTATCCATTCAAGCCTATGACATGATAGTTGAAGACATAGCGGCCAAGATTATAAAGCTTTATCATATGTCGGGTTTATTGTGCCCCGTTTCTACGTCAACAACATTGGTTCCAATGCCCCTAAGGTATGAATGCATTATATATATATATATATATATATATATATATATATATATGATCTTGGAAATTTATTAGGTGTATTTTATAAATTTTTTATAAATAGTTTTAAAAACTTTGTTTTACTCAGAAAATATTTTTTAGATCTTTTCATAGAAAGTTTTGGGCTTACAAAGAATATTCTATTTTTCGACCCATCGTTAGAACGAACTGGAATCTCGTTTGAACGAGATTCCCAGGTCATTCGAAAGAGTCTTCTAACAAGTTCTCCTTTTTCTCACTGGAACTTCGTTAGTAAAGTCGTTAATGTCGTTCGAACGACTTTGGTGGGAACAATTTTTTTGGCAGGTTTAGCAGTTTTTCCATGTTCCCGCTACTTTTTGACAGAATTACTAAGTGCGGGACAACCTTTTCAAACCAATTTTTTCATATTCTACAATATCCAAGAGAGAGTTTTAATATCTTAATTCTAAATAGAAATAGTTCATGTTTTGAGTGTGTTTTTCAAAAAAATCTTTCTTAAACACTCTTGTTTACACCCATAAGAGTGTATTCCAAGTTTCTTCATATATATATTTGCTTGGAGTGTTTGGCACCAGGTTTATCTCTATACCTCAAAGAAGAGAAATTTTCTTTTACTTATACATCCCATAAATAAGAAGTTCATTGTTTTGGCTGTGGCATTCTCATACGGTGAAAGGCACCGCGTGTGGTTGATGGGTTCCTAAAAGCTTCATTGGTGGATTACAAGGTTCGATGGACTTCGGGATTGTCATTAGGCGGAGGTAGTTACAAGAAGACGTGTCAAGGGCTTGGACAGAGTCAAGTCGAGTTGTGTAAGTCATTTGTCTTGTAAACATAAAACCATACTTAGTAGACTTAAGGCTAGGGCCGTCCGAGGTTTTTTCCTGTTTTGGGTTTTTCCTCGTACATTGCGACGTAGTGGTTATTCACTTAATTTATCTTTTGCAAATTAACATTAGATGCATGCTTAGGTAATAGATAAATTTGGTATATGTAAATTGGTGCAAACTTAATTTGGGTAAATATTAATTTAATTCAAGTTAAGAATTTTATGTGTTAAAATTTGGTTTGGCATAATTTGCAAAATTGAATTAATTAATTGTTAGGCAAATTTCTAGGACTTGGATTAAATTAATTTGGTTTAAGTGATAATTTATGAGTTGTTTAATTTTATTTCGCTTTTGAGTTTAGTTTAATTTAAATTTGAAAGAAATTAAAATTTGTTGTTTGTGTGTGTTGTGTTGAACCATCTTTATTCCGCATTTTGAAATATTTTAAAATTGGGGGCTTTTATTTCCAACACGTCATAACTTTAGGTCCTAATAATTGACCTTGACCCACTAAATTGGTCGTCTTAACTTTAGATTCTCATAATTGACCTCGGCTCTCAAAATCGATTGTCCTAAATTTAGGTCCTTAGTATTGACCTCGACCCGTAGAATTGGTCGTCATAACTTTAGGTCCTCAGAATTGACCTCGACTCGCAGAATTGGTCGTTCTAACATTAAATCCTCATAATTGATCTCGTCCTGCAGAATTGGTCGTCATAACTTTAGGTCCTTAGTATTGACCTCGACCCGTAAAATTGGCCATCCTAACTTCAATCCTTAGAATTGACCTCGACCTGTAGAATTGGTCGTCATAACTTTAGGTCCTCAAAATTGACCTCGACCCTCATAATTGATCATCACAACATTAGGACCTCAAAATTGACCTCAACCCACAAAATTATTGTCCCCTTTACAACTTTAGGCCCTCAAAATTAACCTTGACCCATTGAATCGGCCATCATCGTTTCCTCAAGTCCTCAGAATTAACCTCGACTCGTTGAATCCATCATCTTTGTCTATTTAGTTCCTCAGAAGTTACCTCAACCCACTTTCCTTAGGTCCTCATAACTAACCTCAACCCTCTGAATCGGTCACCCTTATCCTTTAGTTCCGCAAAATTTACCTAAAATCCTCTTCTCCAGCACTTATATGGTGTCTATCATTCGACGACATTCACTTATTCCAAGATCTCCCCTTGAGGGCCTTCTTGTATACACACAATGCTGGGACCCCCCTTTAGTACCTCTTTATGTACCTAGCAATCACTCATTCATCATAAATCCTAGGGCATACTCCTAGTACCAATCTAGAGGCCACCGGATGCTCCTGCGCCCCCATTTGACTCTGGTAAACTTTCTCGCCTGAGAAAAAGCTCAATAAATCATTAAATGAATCTAAATATCCCTTCTAATGGTTCATCCCATGCATTAGAGGAATCGTAGACTTCAAGCGTATGGCATTTGTTTGCCTTTTATAAACTGTAGCTATTGCGTGTAGATGGGATTCCTTAAGAATGGTTGTTTATTTATTCTTATTCGTTATCTTATTTTAATTTCCATAGTCGAGGACTGTATTCCTTTGGTTCCGATAGTTGTGGATGGTATCCTTTTAATTTGGATGATTGGGTGTTATTCCATGTTGACAGTTTGGTCACAATGCGGCTTAACGAAGTATGAGTGGTGATGAACTTGGTATGGTCACTGTATCTCGATAACTGAGAATTATCTTATTTGAAATATTCCTTTATTTGGAAAAGTTTTGTGTATGTTTGGTTGCACATTTTATTGCACAGTTTGCTCGTAGTACCATTTTTTCGTAAGATTAATGAACTTATGGATTTTTCATCATGACAATTGGCAACACTGATTGTAAAGGGTAAGATGATGATTTAAGGACATCGTATAGTGTTAGAACTTGAGAAAGCATAGCGCCAAGTGTTATTTTTTCATGGTGAGTGAATTGCTGTAATACCCAGGCGAGTGTTCCCTAGTAGTACTCTTGGAGTGACCCTAGGCTCATTGAAGAGTCATATGGAAAGGTATTAGTTGGATGTATGATTTTGGAGTTAGTTGGGATGTCTCCCCTGTATGTTAAGGACTATCAATATGAGGTTATAATCGAGGTTAGGTAACTTGTGTGGTCAGATTGACCAGAGAATTTGAATGGACTTAAGATACGTGATCCAAAGAATTAAAACATCTCATGATGATAAATTGGGTGATTAGTCATACGTCGTTTGCTCTTAGGTGAGTGTCGATCACTAGAGAATGTTGCCCTGGTAGAGGCACCGATGTGCTTCGGTGTTAGCAAAGAAGCCTTAGGACTTGATTGAGCGTGATCATCAATTAAGTCGAGACTCGAGGACTATTATATAATTTTATTGGCTAGCATAATGGTGAGCATTAGAACATGTTGCAAGTTGAGTTCTTTGGTGAAAATCCCTTGTGAAAGGGCGTATGATGACTTTTTGGTGATTGAAAACTTCGATGACTTAGCATTGAATGATACTTATGACTCAGAGTAAGGATTGCTAATCTCAATAATTTATGGATTTAATGGATTAATGATTTCAAGGAAGAAATTCCCAAAGGAGGAAAGAATGTAACACTCACCCTCGCGACTTTTCACATGCTCGTATGATTTGGTAACTTAGTAGGACCCAATTAGGCTTTAGATCCAGAAAAATGGATCTTGAATCAAATTTTGGTAACTTCAAGACCTTCGTGCTTATCGAATCAGAGTTTTGTGGCCTAAAGTTTGTATAGAGTAAGATAGAAGTCGTTCAAATGATGTGTTCATGTTATTCGAACGAACTTCTAACGATTTGGAAATGGTCGATTTATCTCACTCTTTAGAATCTTGTTTCATGCCCACATTCGAATGATGTGCTTAGTCGTTCGAACGAGGTGCTTCTCACATCCTTTTTACCCCTATGATTTTGGCTCGTTAGTACCTCGTTAGATCCCTCGTTCGAACTAGAGGGGTACTCATTCTAACAAGTTCCAATGTCCTTTGAATGACCCAAGAAAATTTATAAAACTCTGCACATTTGAATGTGCTGTCACGATGTGGAACGTCAGATTGGATGACATGTTGAGCTTTCAGTAGCTCAGATCGAAATATGGGATACAAAACTCAATTGACCTTTAATTAAAGGGTTAAGTGTACGGACATTTTGGGAATTTAACCCTTACGGTTTTGAAATTATTTAATGTGAGTTTAGCTCTTTTGGGAAAACACAAATCAGATTTTTCCCCTCTCTCTCTAGCTCTTGAGCTCCTCCCCCCCTGCCACCCCAAAACTATCATTCCTCACCTTAAAACCACCATAGATTAACTATCCTCTACCATATTTGAGCCTTATAAATCCATCTATTCCATTGTTGGGCCAAGATGTGGCACCCCGCCTAATTAAATACCGGGTGATCAGTCCTTTATTAAATCGCATCAAAGTGTCTGGTTAGTTCATTCTTAGCATCACTGTCGAAAAACGATTTTCATTATTAATCACCTAATAAATAATTAAGCTAAGTGTCAAAACATTTTCCCAATTAATAATACCCAATAAAAAATTCATTAATAAATTCCATGCTTTAAGATATAAGCCATTCCCATTCAATAAGAATAAATACTGAACATAAATCAAATACTGAAATAAATGAGGTTGGATAAAACTTTTCAGTTCAAAGTCTAAAACCAATAGAATCATAATACTCAATCTAATAGGAAAAGAAAAGCTAATAAGAAAATACTATCTCTGAAATAACTAAGCTGGAATGGGTGACACATGCCCTAACTAAAATGTCTGAACTAAGAACTGAATGATAAAATAGAAGCGTCTAGTATCAATAACCTACAACTTCCACAACAGCTGCAACTCATTGAATGATCCACGCATCTAAGTCTGGTGATGACCCTGTGGCTGGGCACCTGGTACAATATATATATATATATATATATATATATATATATATATATATATATATATATATATATATATATCAAAAGAGAAGAGAAATAGCAAGAAACGGGTCAGAGCCCGATTTGTAAAAATATTTGTTTTAGCAAGTATTTAAAAATGCATTATTGCAATTATTATGTGCATATTAGTTCCGAACTCTCACATGAGATCCTCACCCCCCACCAATGTGCACACCTAGCGTACGTCTACCCTAACCTAGTTATCCATATTATTGCCAACTAGGTCATAGACATGTACTACTAATGATAGCTCTTAAGAGAAACCCGTATCGCCTATACAATATGTTATTTAATACTCCACTCCCATTAACTGCATTTGATATTCTTTGTTCTAGTAGTAAATACTTTATCCCCTTAAGGTAACTTGTTTACCAATATTTACATATTTTCTAATTTCACACATTAGAATTATTCACAATTATAACTATATATATATATATAGTCAAATCATCCCTATACATATATATACAAATCATGCGCCCCTTGGTTAGGACCACTTGGTGCAATGCATACTCTGCCATCATTTTTCGGTTCATCTCTCGCTGCATAAAGGACAACTAGTTCGGTGTCTCTCATGAACCATAAATCTCATAACACAAATATTGGAGGCAACCATACCCACCAGCTAAATGGGTCACACATATACCTACGCTCCCATTCAACCATTAAAACTATCCTACGTAACAGATAGCACGTATCCAAGTTCATATGCTCTGGGTACAAGTCAAATATCCCCCCAATGGGTCAACCAGGATAAGACTGTTCACTGCGCGAAACCTCCCCCCGATAGCAAGCAGTGTAGGTATGCTATACACACAATAATAATAAACATATAATAATAGGCATTCCCGAAACCATACAAAAATTTAGGTATTCACCCAACCCATATTTATGTTTCTACACGTATTATATTTCTCTTTACTACTTATGCAATTAACTCGATTATTCACACTCTCGAAATTCCCATGGTTACTTCACCTATTGAATAAGGTATTATTCTAGGATTATTTTCCAAATAATTCTGCACTAAGCTATTGTCACACCCCAAAACCCAATATCCATACTAATCATTTGTTATTGGAATAATTAGATCATAATCTTGAGCCCATTGGAAATATGATTCATTCATCAATATTTTCCTACATAATGAACATAATATTAGTTTTACATCATAAAATTCAATATCAGAGTCATAATTAAGCAAACATGCAATACCGTGATTAACTATGATCAACCCAATCCATACTAAATCAATATATACAATGTGTGAGTATATTAAAATCTTCAGTGTGACAACGATAAAATCCCATTTTTAAATCCCAGCTCTCTCCAACGGTGCAACTCTCAAAGCTACCGGTCATATGGTATCCTAGCTGGCAGCGTGTGAACCTGGAATTGTTAAAATATAAACAGTAAGCATTAAGCTTAGTGAGGTGCTCCTTCCCTGCAATAGAATAACAATTCTATATCGAATATGTAGATATAAAATCCAAAAAATCCTGCCCATTGGCAATAACAAATCATGGATCATAAGATCCAAATAATTCTGCCCGTGGGCAATAACAAATCCTGGATATTTGAATATCCAAACAAATCCTGAATACTGAAGTATTCAAACCAATCCTGGATCATGAGACCCAAAAAAATCCGGGATATTTTAATATCCAAACAAATCCTGAATACCGAAGTATTCAAACAAATCCTCTCTTAGAGCTATATTCATATTTATATATGAAACAAATCATAAGTACACTCACCTTGGCAGTTTAACTGGCTTTGCCCTTGCCTTTATCCAGTACTTATTCAATTAGATCTTCTTCCCTTCCTATCATTCTTAAAATATTAGTATCATCCTAATAATATCAATAATCCAAAGAACGATTTAAACATAATTCAATCCATAAGCATCACATGATTCCATTCAAATCATTTATCACAAGTGAAGTTCCATCCAAATCCATGCTAGCATATTCAACATATCCAAATCATAGACCAAATATAAATTCATTTATTCTTGGAAATTCAATCCTTTTCATATTAGTATTCCAATACAAAAGACAGTACATCATTTTAGGTCTCGTAGAGCAAGATATGCTCATTTCTTTACCACATGGCAAATATGCCCTATAGGCCCTCTTATCGTTCATTCAACTTCCACGAATTTCCATAATTTTTCTACATCATAAATTTATGTGATATTTCACCCAACATTAGTAACCATATTTAAAAATACAAAATTAAAGTTTCATAATTTTTAAGGTTCGTTTGCTATGTCAAGCAAAACACCGAACACATGGCGGGCATATTTTCACCCTTAGGGCAGATTTCATACCCGAACTTCAAACTCTCACCAAAGAATCATTTCTTGGTATTTTATCATGATTTTAGGGTATGTCATACCTATATGAGTCCAGGTTAATCTCCAATTGGAATCAATCAATTCCAGTAAGTAGACGAAAATATATGGAAGTTTGAATAAACAGAGTTTCTAAACAAAGCAATTTTAGGGTTATGTACATTCAACTTAACTTAAACTTGCATATATCCATACATATGCACCCAAGCATTAAAGTTCAATAAAAATCAAGTATTTATATCATATAAATCGTAAATGAAAGAAAAATAGCAAGATTCATGGTTGGAATTACCTTAGGGGCTTTTTCATAATTTTCTATGAATTTTCTTCAATTTTCTCCTCACTTTTTCTTTCTAACTTCCTACTTCTCTTTCCTTAAGCTTAAAATCTCTCATAGCTGCATTTTGGATGAATAAAGAGGTAATTATAAGGGTTTAAGGTCTGCCAAAGCCACCACCCTTCCCAACCAATGAGAATAAAACATTTGTTGCCATATTAAGACAAAATACTACTTAACGGATGGACTACTTTGCCCTTGTTTCGTAATTTTGGGATAACTTCTCACTCGAACCTCCGTGTCACACACCGTTTGTTGTGTTACAACCATAACTCACTTTTATACAACTATGTAGTTTTCATCTCAAGTCAATTGTTATGTCATAAAGGTCAAAACTAGCCTTAAAGATGAACATTCCTACCGAAACCTTCAAAATTTTGTATTTGTAACTAATTCGACATTTCATGCTTTCTGAAGGTAGGATTAGACTAAACATAATAAATTAACATCACGTGTATTAATGAAACACTAATCATATCACATAATCTAGGCATGATTTAAGCATAATTAATCATAATTATATTCGGGTTGTCACAATTCTCCCCTTGTTAGGAAATTTCGTCCTCGAAATTGACATACCTTGGTTGTCCGAATCAAACAAATACGGATAACGCATTTTCATGCTATCCTCACTCTCCCATGGAGTTCCTTCTCCACATAACTTTCACAAGTGGGATCACCTTTGATCTCAATATTTGTTCTTTCCTATCGACGATAGCAAGCGGTTCTTCCACGTAGCTCAAATCTTCCTTCAACTCAATAGGTTGTTCCACCAATACATGCGAAGGGTCTACTACATACTTTCTTAACATAGAAACATGGAAAACATCATATAATCGAGATAATTCTGGTGGTAACGCTAACTTGTAGGCAACCATCCCGACTTTCTCAAGGATTTCATAAGGTCCAATGTAGCGTGGACTTAATTTCCCTTTCTTTCCAAACCTCATAACTCCTTTCCATGGCGATATTTGAAGAAACACATAATCCCCTTTCTGGAATTCCAAATCTTTTCGTCGTTTATCCGCATAACTTTTCTGTCTGCTTTGAGCTGTTCTCATTCTATCTTGAATAATCTTCACTTTTTCAGTGGTGACTTCAATCAATTCTGGACCCTCTATCTTCCTTTCACCAACTTCACCCCAACATATTGCTGTACGACATCGTCTACCATACAATGCTTCATATGGAGCCATACCAATAGTAGACTGAAAACTATTGTTATATGCAAATTCTATCAAAGGCAAATATTCATCCCAATTACCCTTGAAATCAAGTACATAGGCTCTAAGCATATCTTCCAAAATCTGTATTGTCCTTTCAGACTGCCCATCTGTCTGGGGATGAAAAGCCGTACTAAACTTTAAGTTGGTACCCATAGCATACTGCAAACTATCCCAAAATCTCGATGTAAAAGTAGGGTCCCTATCTGAAACAATAGAAACAGGTGCCCCATGCAATCGAATAATTTCATTAACATACAATCTAGCATACCTATCAACTGTATATGTAGTCTTGACTGCTAGAAAATGAGCGGACTTGGTCAATCTGTCCACCACTACCCAAATCGAATCTGACCCCTTCTGAGATCGAGGAAGCCCAACCACAAAATCCATCATTACATGATCCCATTTCCATTTCGGTATTGGCAATGGCTGAAGCAGACCAGTAGGTTTCTGATGCTCCACTTTCACTTGCTGACATATAAGGCATCTAGCAACAAAATCAGCTATTTCCTTCTTCATATTATTCCACCAATAATGCTCCTTTAAATCCCTATACATTTTAGTACTACCAGGATGCATAGTATAAATGGAATTATGAGCCTCATCTAAAATTTCCTCTTTCAATCCACCCACATTAGGCACACACAACCGCTGCTTATACAATAAGGTGCCATCATTCACAATACAAAAATCTTCAGACTTACCATCTTGGACATCTTGTTGTTTCTTCTCATGGAAAGGATCTTGACTTTGCAAATCACGAATACGGGTATCTAATAAAGGCCTCACGCTTACATGAGCAAAGAATCCATCCCCATCTACTAGTTGCAATTCTACTCCCATCAATCTCAACTCCATAATATGAGCAACTCTAGCACATCGAATACAAGATAACCTGCCTACAGCCTTTCTACTCAAAGCATCTGCAACTACATTTGCCTTTCCTGGGTGGTAGTGAATTGTACAATCATAATCTTTAATTAACTCCATCCACCGCCTCTGCCTCAAATTCAACTCCTTCTGAGTAAATAAATACTTAAGGCTTTGATGGTCAGTAAAAATTTCACATACCTCACCATATAGATAATGACGCCATAATTTCAAAGCAAACACAATAGCAGCAAGTCCCAAATCATGTGTAGGATAATTACGTTCATGTGTACGCAACTGCCTAGAAGCATAGGCAATAACTCTACCATGCTGCATAAAAACACAACCCAACCCCTGATGTGAAGCATCGGTATAAACAACAAAACCATTTCCACCATGCGGAATAGTAAGAACAGGTGCAGTTACCAACCTCTTTTTCAATTCATCAAAACTATTTTCGCAATCATAATTCCATTCAAACTTAACATCTTTCCGGGTTAGTTTAGTCATTGGTAAGGCAATCGAAGAAAATCCCTTAATAAACCTTCTATAATACCCAGCTAAACCCAGAAAACTCCTCACCTCAGTCACATTATTTGGCCTCTCCCATTTTACAATAGCCTCTACCTTTTTAGGATCAACACATATACCATCTCCTGAAACAACATGGCCTAAAAATACAACTTGTGATAGCCAAAATTCACACTTGCTAAACTTGGCATACAACTTCTTATCTTTCAACAGATTCAAAATAGTTGTGAGATGCTTTTCATGTTAAACCATATCACGTGAATAAATCAGAATATCATCAATAAAAACTATCACAAATGAATCAACAAAAGGATGCAGTACCCGATTCATAAGATCCATAAATACAGCTGGAGCATTAGTCACCCCAAAAGGCATCACCAAAAACTCAAAATGACCATACCGAGTGCGAAAAGCAGTTTTAGAAATATCACTCTCCTTCACCCTCAACTGATGATACCCTGATCGCAAGTCTATTTTTGAAAACACTTTAGCACCCTGTAACTGATCAAACAAATCATCTATACGAGGTAAAGGGTATTTGTTCTTAATTGTAGCTTTATTCAGTTGCCTATAATCAATACACAAATGCATGGTACCATCTTTCTTCTTCACAAATAAAATTGGCACACCCCATGGAGATACACTAGGCTGTATGAACCCCCTACCAAGTAAATCTTGCAACTGAATCTTGAGTTCTTTCAACTCAGCAGGTGTCATTCTATACGGTGCCATAGAAATAGGGGTTGTCCCTAGTGCTAATTAAATACTAAATTCAACTTCTCTTTCTGGAGGTAACCCTGGCAACTCACTAGGAAACACTTCAGGAAAATCCCTTACAATAGGAACATCAACTAATTGTAAATCTCCCTTCCCAGTGTCAAGAACATATGCAATAAAACCCTCACAACCCTTACTCAATAATTTCCTCGTCTGAATAGCTGAAATGATACAACTAGGAACAATTTTCCTTTCCCCCACAAATTTAAATTCAGGCTCACCAGGCATATTAAAAAAAACTTCCTTACAGAAACAATCCATAGATGCATGATATTTAGATAACCAATCCATTCCCAGAATTATATCAAAATCAGAAATATCCAATGGAAGTAGATCTATAACTGTATCTCTAGCCCCCACAGTCAAAACACAATCACGAAAAGCATATTCAGCTACAACCATTTCCCCCATAGGTATATAAATACCGAACCCCACATCTAAACGAGTACATGGTCTATTCAGGTATACAGCAAAAGCATACGACACAAAAGAATGCGTGGAACCAGGATCAATCAAAACATAAGACCTTCTATTAGTAACAGAAAGTGTACCTGTCACCACATCTGGAGTAATCTGAGCTTCTTTCATTGTAAAAACTCGTCCACCTGGCCTGGAACTACTAGCTTGTCCTCTGCCCATACTTTTCACTGCACTGCCCGGAGATAACATTCTGCTTGCTACTTCACTATGTGTTGCTGGAGTCTCTGCCAATTGCGGACAATTCTTCTTAATATGCCCTACTTGATGACAATGGTAGCATTCCAATCCCTTAAGCTTAGGACACTCAGATTTATAATGCCCTTCCTCTTTACAAAAGAAACATGTAACAACTCTTGTCGGTGCCTCACCCTTTCCTGACCTCCTAACCAGACTAGAAGATTCTCCACCCCTAGTATCTCTGCCAAATCTCCCCAGACCTCTACCACTATCTCCACCACCTCTCTGAAATTTATGAGGTTCCATCTTAACACTTCCACCCTCACCTCCCTTAAAGTGAGATGCGTCGAATCTACTTTTTTTAAAACTCTCTCTACTTGCCACCCCTTGGTTTATTTGCCTTTCTGCTATCGTGGCTTTGTTTACCAGAGAAGCATAATCTTCTAACTCATAAGTGTCCACTCTATTTTGAATAGGACAAATCAGTCCATCTTGAAATTTACTACATTTATCTTCTTCCTCCTGCACATACTTAGTAGCAAATCTAGACAAAGCAGTAAATTTAGCATCATACTCCCTCACAGACATGTTCCCTTAGGTTAAATTTATAATCTCCCTCAGCTTCTCCCTCCTATAGACCTTAGGGAAATTCTTAACATACAAAGCTTTAATAAATTCAGCCCAAGTAATGACATCAGTACCTTCCATCCTTGGCACCAAATGGTTGCTGGATTCCCACCAATACTTCGCCTCTCCTTTGAGCTTAAACACAGCTAGATTCACTCTCTGGTTATCTGGAACCTTCATAACTGCAAAGATAGTTTCTAGATCCCTGACCCACATCTCGGCTTCTGTAGGTTCAACTGACCCTATATATTCTGGAGGATTCAACTTCAAAAACTTCTCATGCATGGAATCTTTCATTTCCTTCCTTGCCTCTTTCTCAATCCTGGCCACGGTCTTTGATTCTAGATATCTATCCTGTTGTTCTGCCATTTGCGCCATATTTCTTTCTTATTGCTCTGCCATCCTCATCATTGCCTGTGCCATTATTTGCATCTCTGTAGGCTGCTCTTGATCTCTAGCCCTTCCAGCAACACTTTGCTCTACTTCAGTATTCTCTGCACAAGAAGCCACTCCCTCTTCTCTATGTTGTCCATTCCCAGGTTCCATATGGAATTATCTGTAATACAACAAAGTTCTAATAACCAATATAAATAGTTTATACTACTAAACTATTGGTTAGTACATAAACAATTCATAAATATGAAATCAACTCAATACTGCCATCTAACCGTCACACACGTCCAGAATTAATAACCACGCTCTGATACCACTAATTGTCACACCCCAAAACCCAATATCCATACTAATCATTTGTTATTGGAATAATTAGATCATAATCTTGAGCCCATTGGAAATATGATTCATTCATCAATATTTTCCTACATAATTAGCATAATATTATTTTTACATCATAAAATTCAATATCAGAGTCATAATTAAGCAAACATGCAATACCGTGATTAACTATGATCAACCCAATCCATACTAAATCAATATATACAATGTGTGAGTATATTAAAATCTTCAGTGTGACAACGATAAAATCCCATTTTTAAATCCCAGCTCTCTCCAACGGTGCAACTCTCAAAGCTACCGGTCATATGGTATCCTAGCTGGCAGCGTGTGAACCTGAAATTGTTAAAATATAAACCGTAAGCATTAAGCTTAGTGAGGTGCTCCTTCCCTGCAATAGAATAACAATTTCATATCGAATATGTAGATATAAAATCCGAACAATCCTGCCCATTGGCAATAACAAATCATGGATCATAAGATCCAAATAATTCTGCCTGTGGGCAATAACAAATCCTGGATATTTGAATATCCAAACAAATCCTGAATACCGAAGTATTCAAACCAATCCTGGATCATGAGACCCAAAAAAATCCTGGATATTTTAATATCCAAACAAATCGTGAATACCGAAGTATTCAAACAAATCCGCTCTTAGAGCTATATTCATATTTATATATGAAACAAATCATAAGTACACTCACCTTGGCAGTTTAACTGGCTTTGCCCTTGCCTTTATCCAGTACTTGTTCAATCATATCTTCTTCCCTTCCTATCATTCTTAAAATATTAGTATCATCCTAATAATATCAATAATCCAAAGAACGATTTACACATAATTCAATCCATAAGCATCACATGATTCCATTCAAATCATTTATCACAAGTGAAGTTCCATCCAAATCCATGCTAGCATATTCAACATATCCAAATCATAGACCAAATATAAATTAATTTATTCTTGGAAATTCAATCCTTGTCATATTAGTATTCCAATACAAAATACGGTACATCATTTTAGGTCTCGTAGAGCAAGATATGCTCATTTCTTTACCACATGGCAAATATGCCCTATAGGCCCTCTTATCGTTCATTCAACTTCCACGAATTTCTATAATTTTTATACATCATAAATTTATGTGATATTTCATCCAACATCATTAAACATATTTAAAAATGCAAAATTAAAGTTTCATAATTTTTAAGGTTCGTTTGCTATGTCAAGCAAAACACCGAACACAGGGCGGGCATATTTTCACCCTTAGGGCAGATTTCATACCCGAACTTCAAACTCTCACCAAAGACTCATTTCTTGGTATTTTATCATGATTTTAGGGTATGTCATACCTATATGAGTCCAGGTTAATCTCCAATTGGAATCAATCAATTCCAGTAAGTAGACGAAAATATATGGAAGTTTGAATAAACAGAGTTTCTAAACAAAGCAATTTTAGGGTTTTGTACATTCAACTTAACTTAAACTTGCATATATCCATACATATGCAACCAAGCATGAAAGTTCAATAAAAATCAAGGATTTATATCATATAAATCATAAATTAAATAAAAATAGCAAGATTCATGGTTGGAATTATCGTAGGGGCTTTTTCATAATTTTCTATGAATTTTCTTCAATTTTCTCCTCACTTTTTCTTCCTAACTTCCTACTTCTCTTTACTTAAGCTTAAAATCTCTCATAGCTGCATTTTGGATGAATAAAGAGGTAATTATAAGGGTTTAAGGTCTGCCAAAGCCACCACCCTTCCCAACCAATGAGAATAAAACATTTGTTGCCATATTAAGACAAAATACTACTTAACGGATGGACTACTTTGCCCTTGTTTCGTAATTTTGGGATAACTTCTCACTCGAACCTCCGTTTCACACACCGTTTGTTGTGTTACAACCATAACTCACTTGTATACAACTATGGAGTTTTCACCTCAAGTCAATTTTTATGTCATAAAGGTCAAAACTAGCCTTAAACATGAACATTCTTACCGAAACCTTCAAAATTTTGTATTTGTAACTAATTCGACATTTCATGCTTTCTGAAGGTAGGATTAGACTAAACATAATAAATTAACATCACGTGTATTAATGACACTCTAATCATATCACATAAGATAGGCATGATTTAAGCATAATTAATCATAATTATATTCGGGTTGTCACAGCTAATATTAGTAAATGGCAATTTTCCTAACATAATTAACTGGGTAAAATGATCTGGGGAAAAATGAAAAATTCTGGGCTTTTCTGGGACTTGTCGTTCGAACGATTTAGCAGGTCATTTGAATGACTCTAACTTCTCGTTCGAACGAGATGGGGTCTTTCTCTGGTTAGGCCAGACCTGTTACGTTTTACTGTTCATACTTCGTCTTCCTCAAAATTCCAGTCCTAAAATCTCTAAATTTCTCAACCCCAACACCAAAACAACAATCCTAATTAATGTTCTAACATGTATAAATGACTTTTCTTAACTTTGAACCATTAATTCAAGATAAATCAGTTATAAAATCCAAAACCCCCAATTTAACAATTCAAAACCCTAGTTCATCAAATTTCCATACGAGAACATGAATTTCAATTTCGTTCATCATCAATACTCATCAATTTGGGATTTCTAAACTATCTACATGCGGGATTCATCCTACTTTAATCTCCAGATTTTAATAAATGCCATTAATGCTCCAAATTTATGAAAACTTATGAATCGAATAGTGAATATAATACACCTACACCAATATAAACATTCTTCTTGCTATAAATTGCAAGAATTAAGCACTTGCCTTCATTTCGACTGTCTGATCCATTGTTTATATGGGTATGTGCGCGTTCCTCGTCTCGTGATCTTCACTTTGATATAGTTTTTGGTGTGTGTTCTTGGGTTAGGCACCAAGAACACCAATAGTCTTTTCTACCTTTCTCCGTGCATTTCTCTTTTCTCTCTCATAGGTTTAGAACTGATAACTCTCATCTAACCTTAGTGCATATATGTTTTATTTCCCAATTTTCGTCCATATTATTACTCCAAAATTCCAAAGGACAAAAATACCCCTACGTGGTGCCAGTTAAGCCTAAAACTACCCCGAAGTCAAAATAAAATGCCTGGGTAGAGTTTTCTAACTATCTCGACCCTTTCAGACTCAACGGCGCACTCAAAATTTCCATACGAGTTATACAAAAATAATCTATCTTTGTATTCCATACAATTAGTCCCGACACGACTCACACGCACGTTCTGACTTAAAATACCAAACTGTCGTATTTCGCATTCCGACAATCTGTAAAAATTTATATAATTCAATATTACATATACCTATAGTAATAATCAATGATTTTCATCAATAACTATTAACCCTTGGCACACTAGTTAATAATTATTTTAAATTCGGATTAATTAACAATTAAATTTCCCGTCCTTTTTAATTTAATTAATCCAATAATAATAATTAATCCCATAATTATTTAATATCATAAAAAATGAGGGGTATTACACAAGCTACGAATTTGGGAGATATTGTTGGGGGTTTTGAAACTGAAATATAGTAGAAAGTATGGAGTTTGAAGGGAATTGTCATTGAGCATTCATGGAGACATGGTTAGTGTATCTAGGAAACCTCATTAATGCCACTTTAGGAGGTGGGAGGTTGCCATCTTCTTCTACACCTCATCCACCATTGTTAAAGCTTCTTTGAGGTGGGAAAAACTCTACTCTTAGCTTAAGAACTATATTTTTTTTATGGTATTGGTCTTGTAATTGAGTTTGTAAGAGTAGGATGCATATATGATTTAAGATAGCTATTTCTTATGGTTTGTGAAAAATGATTTATGAAAAGTCTTAAGAGTTTTGAGAAAAATGATATATTTCAAGAAATTTTGATATCTAAACATTTTATATAATAAAATGTAGAAATGATATTTCTCCTATTAAAAATATTTTATTGAAAAATGTCTTAAGGTTTTCTTGTGAAAATTGGAATTTTTGTATAAATAGACGTTTACTCAAGTTTTGAAAAAATAAAAATGTCTTTAGCTTGAAAAGCATGTTTATGCCAATATTGTGAAAATTCTAGAATGCACCATGTGTTTGACCCATTTGATAGAATTTTTGGATTTAAAATCCATATCCTCATGTATATAAACTTGTAGTATTTTGATGTCGAGTATATAAACAAATATAATGAAGGATTCATTGTGTTTTAATATGGAATCAAGAAAATACAAATTTCATCCCTTAAAGTGCGTTAAAAGGTGTAGAAAAATATGATAAATGGATATTACATGTTGAAATAAAGGGAAAATGGTATTTTCTTTTAATGTAGTCTCCAAAAGGTCAAAGGGGTTTTCTTAGTAAAGAAATTAATGAAATAAAGAGATTTCCATCTTGAGCAGTATATTACTCCAAAGTGTTAAAGAAGTGTTAATGAGCTAAAAACATTTAAGAAGTTACTATGTGTAACTTAATAATGTTTTTAGAAAAGAGCACTTGTGAAAGTGGAGGAAAAGGCAAGTTTGAAAACAAATGGGTAAAATGATAATTTTATGTAAGGTGGAATACAAATGTTCGTAAAGGTATTACACAAAATGGTCCTAAAATAAAGTGATTTGGGAATAAAATCGACACAAGTGTATAAAGGATAAGAAATGGTGATTTTTAATGTGTAATACACGGTGGGGTGAAGTCCTCGAGTTTTTGGCTTCGACCGGTAAAAAGTAGTATAATGTGGACATTTGATAAATGTTAAAACACATTAAAATGGACTCGGATGACACCAAAAATAATTAAAAAGGGCCCGAAGCCCTGGGGTGAAAAACCTAAAATCACTGGTCTGAGCATATGGTTGCATAGCCAGCGGTGTGGATCCTGTCAAAGTATGTAGTCATTTGGAAGATTTCGAGAAAAAGGTAACGAAAAGTAGAACATGTCAAGAAATGGGTTGTGTGATGAAAATAAGAGAAGTAAACCAAACTTGAATGAAATTGATAAGTGTTCCGGGTAAAAGATAATGTGGACTAGTAATATGAGAAATTGATTAATGTCCATCAAGTAAAAAAAATAATCAAGTGAAGTGATCAAACGGGTAATTAAGCAACCTAAAGAGGTTTAACCCATAAGTAATACATGAGTGTATTTATGAAAGGTTTTCAACGAAAAATAAGTATTTTCTAACGCACTGCTTGCATGTGTCGAAATGTGATTTTCCAAGAAAATGCTAAGATAAATTTGGCATGAGAAAGGGGTAATTTCAGTAAAAGAAGTGCTCTTGCTTAAATAATGGGTATTTGTTTGAAGAAATGTTTTTGGAGTAAAAATAGTTTGATGTATTAAAGTTTATATATGTATATGTATATATGTGATAGTTTCACATAGACATATCATGTTAGAGTCTCTTTTCTGTCGTTCGATTCTATATTGCATTATTGTATTTTTTGCATTTGGCATCCGGCTCATTCCCTCCTCTTTGTTACTATAATTTGGGTGCGGTTCCGTATTTTGAGTGCATTATACCAGTAAGTATCCTTTATATTTTATGTTATTATCTTTGTATGCTTGGATTCAAGGGATGCTTCCCAGGGGTCCATCATGTAGATTAATGTAAATTTGAATCGTATGTTAAGCAAGTGAAATGCTAATTAAACAAACCTTAATTAACAACATTGTTTAGATTTTTTAATCACACTTCACACCTACATCTCGAGTTGGATTGGGTTGACCATAGGTAACCCATAAATCCGGGCTGAGGTATTACAAATGGTATCAGACCTCTATATTCAAGGTTCCTTTCGAGAGTAACATGGTGAGGTCATTAGTGAATCTTTTGATGCCAACGTTGTTTTGTTTTTGGCCCGATAATGTTGGATAGGTGACAATTTATATTCGTATTCTCGATGAAAAGTCATGGAAATTAGCATGATAGACAATGTTTGACCAAGCAGTATGTTGCCTAATTAGTTGGCATTAATAGTTTTTGTGCCTCTGATTTAGATATGTTAGTAAATTTTGAGTGTCTATGCGAGCCAATAGTGGTGACATCGTGGTCTTTAGTGTGAGGTTCTTTTGTGTCAACCCTTTAAGATGTAAGAAGGTCTAGAAAGATGTCAACAAAGGCAAGTGACGTTCGTTGAATTAGGGGCATGAATTATGTAAAGTCAAATGTGGAGATTAGGTGACTGGAGTATCATGTCTAAGGGGTGTTGATATTGTGATAAATGCATATTAACTTTGTTGGTTAGGTACTTATGGATAGTTAATAATGATGATGTGATTAGGATTATTTGATCCTTGGGATAGTGTCATGTTGTAAGAATTTGATAATATAGTGGACATATAGACCCGTGTCGGTCATTTATTGAGGATGTGTACTTAGTTGTAGTTGACATGATATATCATTATAGGTAAGTCCCTTGGTTATTGTTGATTGAAGTTGTATCTAGCGAGATATGATGATAGTTACTGGCTATTGGTGGTGAGTACGTTACTTATGTAACAATGATGGTTGAAGGGACGTAGGAGTGAACCCTAGATAGTCTTCCATGATAGGATTTTAGAGAGTATGGTGGAACTTTTGAGGAATAAGATCCCTAGCAATGTCGGTGATGTTGAATTAGATGCTTATAGGTTGTATATGATGCCCTATTTCCTATCAGAACTCTTAGTAGCGTCAATCTACTGTTTGATATGTGGTTTATGGCATTAGCCGTTTGGAAAAAGGTTTTAGTACCTTTATTGGATCTCGAGGAGAGAGACGTAGGTTAGACCTATGCTAGAGTTCCAACAAAATGGGAAATAAGATTATTATCATTTTTTGTGTGGTGTGATCCACCTCTGTGTGATTGGACAAGGCAATTTATTCTAGGCTTGTTGAAGAATGTGAAAAACTGGCATGGTGAGAATCCTAGAATAAAAAAAAGGGAGATAGTAGTTTGGGTTATAACTATTGTGTTTGTGTTTATGATATGGATTGTAAGAAGGTCTAATGTGAAGGAGAATGTGAAGTAAAGATATAATATGATGTCAATATATTTGTGGTGAAAGTGTTTGTGATTTGAATTGTACTATTTTACCTTGCAATGAATGAAAAATTAGAACTATTATTCTAAAAAATAACTAAGTGTCAATAAAAAATGTTTATGTAATTGATACTTAACATAATATCTGTATAAAATATGGTCATAACATGTATCCATCTAAAAATGAAGTTCTAAACACTCCCTATTTCTTTCACTAGGAGGGATGAAAGGGTTGGTACTCCCCCTCACCTATAAAAACCAATAATTTAATTATTAGTTATTGAGATGTTAATGAATTACATAAAAACATGTTGAAAAAACATGTAATTATCTAAATCTTACTGATTACACCTTTAGAACCTCTACCACTTATGAAACCACCACTACCTCTTAAACCACCTGCATTTGTTATACTCTTACCAACACCTCTAGCGACACTTGACCCTTGGTCTTGGACTTCATGCAAATCCTTTGCATTTTCTTATATTATTCCATCCACTCCCACACATACCACAATAAAGATCAATTATATATTTACGTAGATTCCCATCCTTTCCAATTTCTCCTTTCTCTTTCCTTCCTTATTTTTTGGGCCCGCATGGCTGAATCGTTACATTTGGTTCCAAAAGTTGGATATTACTAGATTTTGGCTCAAGACCAGTTGCGTTAAGTGGGATGATGTTGTGTTCATATGGCTTCAATAAGTATCTTTCTTATCACATTTACTCATACAAATATCCAACATTTCACCTTTGTATAATATTGATGAGTCTGTATGTACACATGGTAGCACACTTAATTACCATTTTCTACAAATACATGTCCATTCATTGAGTCCAACAAGATATTGCATATTTGTCCCCAAAACTTGAAACTCTACTCCCCCGGACCATTCACATATATAAGCAGTGTTATCATGCCCAACCTTCTCAACCTTATTTTGTATTCTCTTGCAAATCGTCCTATGGTGGTTCCTCATTGTTGATGTAAAAAACTAGATTTGACCTAATTCTTTAATCACAGATAAAAATAAATAAGACAAAAGATTTTAAAGTGGTTCAGCCTTGAAAGAATGGCCTACGTCCACTGTTTGTGTTATTGCTGACTGTTTGCAGAATTCTCGATAATGAGTTTATAAAGAAATTTCGAGTCCCCTGCTAATGAGGAGGTTATAATGTATTTATAGCCTTGAGGCGGCACAAATGAAAGAATAATACATAGCTGTACAATAGGCGTGTGCGTCTGTGTGATAATAATGAGCATTTAATGCGCAGTCATCCTCTTGATTATCCGAATATGAATGCTCTGTACGAGATGCAGCTCTGACCGCCTAAGCTGCTCGAACCGCCTAAGTATCTCGGTATACATGAGTTCCTTGGAGAACACTTGCTGCTCGGAGCACATGAGTTAGTCGGGGAGGTTGAGTTCCTCAGAGTCAAGGTGTTGTTCAAAAATATTTCTGTGTGCCATGTAGATTGACACGTGTCTCCACATAATTGGTCCATGCCAATAGACTAAATTTGGTATAAACAGAAGCCCCCAATGTTTCGTAGTTTGATGTTGAAGAAAAGTATGGAACATTCTGCTTCTTAGATTTTCGGTTTGTATGGTTTCTAGGAAAGCATTCGTTGTATACAACTCCTTCATAAATGCACAGTATCAGTCTAAATATTTTGAATTTCCATAACCGCTTCGTTTTTTGTGCCCTTTTCCTCCTTTTAGCCGTCGGATACGCAATCGTCCGTCCTGGTAATCATTGTTTCTCCCTTTTCCCAAGGTAAAGTATATAAACGCTTCAGAAAATTCGATCATCTATTACTTTTTCAAATCGGCATCTTAGAACTTCTTTACTTTTTCTCTATCTTGTGCGTTCATTTCTTCCATTATTCGTGGTCAACTGATCCACCCTTTTCCTGTAAGATTTTCTTCCTTCTCTTTTATTTTCTTTGTTCATCATGGTTTACCTTGTTGAGTCGCTTGATAAATTTTGCTCTGATTTTTCTATTCCTTCTTGAGTCATATTGGAAGAACTTTCTGAACCTTCAGACTATTTTTCTTTGGCTGAGGGACATTGGTTCCCCAGTCCCTTTGTGGCCGAATGTGACTTTTCTTTTCCTCCAAATCCCTTGTGTTTGGAGTTCTGTCAATATTTTGACATTGTACCTGCAAAAATAGCTCCCAATTCCTGGAGGATAGTTAATGTAGTCCATAGGTTAAATCAGATTCATGGAACTCGTTTAGGAATTCCAGAGATTATGTTTTTCTATAGATGGGTTGTCAGCGATAGTACTTTTTACTTAAAAACTAGGTTTTTAAATAGGGCTTTAGTTGTCAATCTTCCAGATGCCAACAGGGATTACTTCGAGCTTGGGGTTGTTATGAAAAATTGGCGACATGCTCCATTAAATGGAAATGATGTATATCAGGGTCCTAGATGCCCTCCCTATGGCAATGGGATATGTTGT
This sequence comes from Sambucus nigra, assembly GCA_949130495.1. Classification (NCBI taxonomy): domain Eukaryota; kingdom Viridiplantae; phylum Streptophyta; class Magnoliopsida; order Dipsacales; family Adoxaceae; genus Sambucus; species Sambucus nigra. The sequence continues at coordinate 625,434,257 of OX422207.1, read as the reverse complement.
TTTTATTTTATTTTTGAAATTATGTTTTCTCCGTGTTTGATAAAATGCGTCACTGACATTTTAATTTTTATTTATTTGCAGTTGAAAGCAAAAGAAAATACCCCAATGAAACTGATGTCAATTTGAGACACTTAAAACTTATATGGAGTTTGTACCAAATTGTTGCTGACGAACACATTGGATCAACTTCTTACTTGTTGCAGTACAAAAGCTATACTTCCTCCTTTACTGCTCATCCAATGGTGGGTGACATCGACTCATTACCAGCTTCTGAGGGTTCTTCCCCTGAATCGAATATTCCCCTTAGTATTAGAATGAAGAGATGAAAAGCTCCCTCCTTCTTTGACAAATCAGACTCTGCCAATGTGGAGGCGAAGAGAAATAAGCAGGATGTCCCAGTGGAAGGTTCAATACAAATTGATGCACCCCCTCCAGTTGCTACTAAGAAAGTTGCCGAGAAGCCCCCCATGGCTCCGAACAAGGTTATTGATGTTTCTCCTCCAAGCGAGGTTATCGTTATATCATCGACCAAAATAACATCCTTGGTTGATAATGTTCCTGCTCCTACGAGGAGGTTAAAGAAAAGTTTGTCAGAGAAACCTACTGAAACTATTATTCAATCTTCAAATGTTGAAGGTGGTGTTCCATCCTTTACTACTTCGAGCTCCGCTGTGGGCTTGTTACAGTCTTGGACTATCCCAGAGGTCCCAGATATTGAAAACACTCTTTGTCGTGAGTGAGTTACTGCTTTAGCTTCTCAACACATTTCCTCTGTAAGTATTATTGATTTGAACCTTCTATCTTTAATATTATGTTCATACATTGACTTAGAATTATTCCTCTTTCCAGTTGGTGACGTGTTTCAACAGCATTATGAAGAGAGATGAAGTCATCCGAGCTTCCAGTTCCTCGGATGGAGTAGAAAAGGCTTTCATTGGACTAACCCAGTCTTTAAAGGAATCTCATAAGAAGTATGAGGAGAATAAAATTGTTTGGGAGAAGCAGGTTAAGCCCGTCGAGCAAAAAAGGGACCGAGCTGTGGAGGCCTCCCAAGAATTGGAGAGGAAAATGAGAGAATTTGAGAAGAAAAATAAAGAGCTTGAGGAAAAGCTCAAGAACACTGACGAGCTTGAGAAAAAGCTCAAGAAAAATAAAGAGGAATTTGTTAGACTCCATGACATTGATCGTCAGAGGCAGGAGATAGAAGGAAAAATGAAAGCTGCCGAGGAACTTCATACTGAGAGGATTTCATCAGAAAAGGAAAAGAGAAAAACTGCGGTTAAAAATTCCTTCAGCACTGGCTGGGACAAAGGTTCGAACAAAGGCCTAGACGCCATGTCCCCTTGGATGGAATTTGCTAGCCTTAAATACTTCAGGTAGGGATGGGTTTTAGCTCTGTAGGATTTAAAGATCACTGAGAATTCTGACCTATTTTAGCATCATGTTCATGGTCCTCCTCCCTCTCCTGGAGAAGAAGAAGAGGATGAAGCTGCCTCAGAGGAATCCTCCATGATGATTGGAGATCCATATCCTCTTGTTCCATTTGTTCAAACTTTCTACGAGAAACTTCAGCCTGCCAGCTCTTCAGTCGAGCAACTTCAGCCCACCAGTACCTTAGCTGAGTAACTGCCCTTATCTTCTGAGCAACCATCCTCCTCATCCCAGCTTCTCGAGGAAGTTATAAAACATAAAGGAGAATGTGTAAAGATGCTCGGGTTTTAATTTTGTTATTCCTTTCTAGTGTAATCTTAAACTTTGTACTTACCTTTTATGATAAATTGAAAATTAAAGATTTTGATTGTCCATCTTGACTTTTTCCTCTTCTTGTTCTGTCTGCATTCTTATTAATTCTTTATATCTCTTTTCTTTACTAGTTTATGGCTAGAATGGAGCTCTTGTCAGCTCACGATACTGATTTAATGAAAAAATGCAATGACTAGTTTAAGGCTGGCCATGTAGATCTAAACGAGGCTCAAATTTTTGACATCCTTAGTCCAAATTCTTCTGAACAAGCAGTTAAAGCATTTCAGTATTTGAAATGCCTGCTTGACCGAGCTGTTGCCCATAATGTGGCATACTATGAGATGATTGAGGATCTTCAAGGAACCATCAAGGAACTCCAACAACAATACAAGGAATCTTGTGCCCTTTTGCATTAGGGATATAAGAAAAAAATATCAGTAACTAAATGCTCACAAAGGATATGATAAGTTCATTGCTGCTTACGAGAAGAAAGAGAAAATTCTAAGGGTCGAGGTCGAGGAGCATAGGCAAATCGCGAAGCTGCTGGAACAGGAAAATAATGTTTTGAGAGAAGGGATATCTCAATTGAAATCTGCAGCATCTTCCTCGGGAGCCTTGGTCCCCGTTAATGATGAAGGTTTCTCATTTTTGGAGGTTGAAAATGCCAATTTGAGAGATGAATTGGAAATCTTAAAGAGGATTGGACCCTTTACCTCTGTTCGTAGATGAGCAAGAGATTCTCGGGGACGAACAAGGGCTGATCGAGTTACTGTTGAAGAAGCTAGAACACAGGCAGCCTTGGAGAACCAGGAATTCTAGCTGATGGCGAAGAACCAGGTTTTAGTAGAGATGTCCAAAAAGATTGTGAACCTTGAAGAGCAACTTTCTGCACAAAGCTCTGTCTTGGAAAATAAAAAAAATCTGGTGAAAAATCTCCATGATCAACTGGAGAGGTTAACTTACCAGTTTCACAAACAGCCCAGAGAGTTTTGGATTGCTGGATATAATGAAGCCCTTTATCATCTCGATGATAGGATCCAAAATTCAAATAACGAGGGTTACAAGCAAGGATGGCTGAATGCACTAGGGGTGTTACAGTTGGAGCAGGTCCATTATCTCTGGGATTTATTATGACCCTGGATTGCTCGAGTTGCCCATGCCACCTTTTAAACTTGATATGAGCTGGATTCCTGCTCGAGCAATTCCTCAGTGCGTAATCTCCAAGTATCTCGGCGACTACCGTCTTCATTCTAATTTCAAGATATCTCGCCCGGAGCACTTGCTTGATCGTCCATCTATGATGAATGTCAGGATGCTTAAAGATATGAACTTCATAAATTCCCCTTATGTCTTAGACGATCCTCGTGCTGGAGTAGAACCTGTTTCAAAGGCAGAAGGAAAAAATCCAATAGAATAGGGTCTTTGATGTAATGATTCATTATGTAATATGTAATTTGTTCTGATTTTAATGAAGGAATTTTTGGTTTTCTCTGCAATCTTGATTGTCATTACTTTATAAAATATCTATTTTATTCTCTGATGCATGTATATGTATATCTTGTAAGAAAAGAAAAATGTCCTGTGTTATTTTAAATTGTCGACCGACTGGAGTTGGTGAAAATTTATTGTTGACCATTCTGAGTTTGTGATAGTTATTTGACGACCAACCGGAGTTGGTGATATTTTGTTTCCCGACCGACTTGGAGTTGGTGGTAATTTGATATGTCATAAGTAAAGAAATTCTGTTTATATATATATATTTTTTTTTTTATTATAGTGACTTATCACTTTTTACTTATAAGCCATGAAACGACTTCCCTCCCATGATATTGCTTAAATAATTGTTTCCGACCAACCGTAGTTGGTGGATTTTTATTCCCGACCAATCGTAGTTGGTGGATTTGTATTCTCGACCAACCGGAGTTGGTGGATTTTTATTCCCAACCAACCGTAGTTGGTGGATTTTTATTCCCGACCAACCGGAGTTGGTGGATTTTTATTCCCGACCAACCGGAGTTGGTGGATTTTATTTTACCGACCAACCGTAGTTGGGGGATTTTTGTTTTACCGACCAACCGTAGTTCGTGGATCGACCAACCGTAGTTAGGGGATTTTATTTTACCGACCAACCGTAGTTGGTGGACCGACCAACCGTAGTTGGGGGATTTTTGTTCTGAACTTGATACGTAGTGTGTAGCACTAATACTCCGAAAACATTTCACCAAAAGGAGAGAACTGGGTAAAACTTTTAACACTTTATTCATATTGGAGAAAACTCCATTACATAGAAATTTCCTACTACTGATAATACTTGCGTAGATGTTCTGCATTCCATGCATTGTTAAATTCTTCTCCCTCCAAGGTTTCAATCCTGTAGGTTCCTGGACGAACAACTTCTGTTACTTTGTAGGGTCCATACCAGTTAGCTTCCAGTTTATTGTGCTTTTGAATTACTTTCTTTAGCACGTAGTCCCCTTCCTTCAAATCACACTTTTTTACCCTCTTGTTGTAAAACAGAGCTGTTCGTTGTTGGTATGGAACATTCCTGATTGCTGCTTCCTCTCTAAATTCTTCGAGCATATCTAGATCCAATCGCCTCATCACGTCACTTATGGGAGAATTGATATTCAGTACCTTGTGTGTGGGTAGTCCCAACTCGGTAGGTATAACAGCTTCGCTTCTAAATGCCAACATGTATGGAGATTCTCCTGTTGCTGCTCGCGGCGTAGTACGATAAGCCCACAACACAGAATGTAGCTCGTTAATACAATTTGCCTTTGCATCGTTCAGTCATTTTTTCAAACCATTCAGTAGCGCTATGTTTGTCACCTCTGTTTGTCCATTGCTCTGGGGATGGCCTGATGCAGAGTGGGTTTTCAATATGTTTGACTAGTGACAATATGCAGCAAACTCTTCGTTGTCAAATTGGGTTCCATGATCAGTAATGAATGCATGGGGAAGACCATATCTGCAAATGATATTCTTCCAAATAAATTGATATACCCTATCATAAGTCATATCAAAAAGAGGTTCAACTTCTACCCATTTAGTGAAATAATCCAAAGCGACGACGAGGTATTTGAACCTTCCTCTTGTCGTTGGGAGTGGCCCGACCAAGTCTATCCCCCACATGACAAATGGCCAAGGGGATGTTATGGGTGTCAACAATACCTATGGAGTTCTTCGGATAGAAGAGAAACGTTGACATTTGTCACATTTTTTGGCATGGGCTATACAATCAGCCCTCATCGTCGGCCAATAATATCCTTGCATCATTATTCTTTGCAAAAGCGTCCGACCTGCTACATGAGCTCCACATGACCCTTCATGGACATCTTCAATCAAATCTTTCACCTCGGAGGGATGCACACATCTTTGCAGACCTTCTATAATTCCTCATCTATATAAAATGCCATTAGTTAATACATAACGAGCAGCTTTAAACTTCAGTTTCTTGGCTGCGAGCTTATCAGTTGGTAAAACCCCCTCCTCAATATAGGCCCTGATAGGATCCATCCATGACGGTCCTGAATCAAGGGAAATGACGTTCATCTCTAGATCTTTATCAATGCTCCGACTAGTCAAGATTTCTATTGGGATTGTTCTTCGTAGCTCGGTGCGCGTGCCTGAGGCTAACCAAGCTAAGGCATCTGCTCTTGCATTCTCCAATCTTGGTATTTTAATTAACTGTACTGTGATAGGGCTTGATACAATCTCCATTGCTTTTTTATGATACTTGATCATTAATTCTCCTTTAGCTGCATATACCCCCAGAATTTTATTTACAATCAATTGTGAGTCACTGAATACGATAACCTGCTCAGCCTTCATGGTTTTTTCCAAACTAAGACCAACCATCATTGGTTCATATTCAGCTTCATTATTAGAAGCTTTAAATTGAAAGCGTAGAGCATATTCAACGTCGATCTCATCTGGGCTGTTTAAACAATCCCTGCTCCACCGCCTGTAGTGCACGAAGAATCATCTACATATAAATTCCACACAGGTATCTCATTATCAAACTCTTGGTCAGACAGAGTTCCTCGGTGAAATATTTGATGCTTCCTTATATCCCCCTCTAGCACTTCTTGCTGCTTATCGACCATCTTCTCTTGCTCGTCTACCGATTTAAGTTGGTCGGGGTTTAAGTTTAATGATCTGTAACATCCACAGGCTGGTCGGTATCCAACTTCTGCTATTCGGAAGTACCTGGATAGGTGAATTCTGTAATAAAATCTGCCACTGCTTGCCCCTTAAGTGACAACCTAGGCTAAAAAATTATGTCGTATTCGCCCAACTCTACAGCCCAATACATCAATCTTCCTGATTTCTCTGGTTTGTGCAAAGCTTGCCTTAATGGAATGTCTGTATACACAACTATAGTATGAGCTTGGAAGTACGACCTCATTCTTCTACTTGATTCGATCAATGCCAGTGAAAACTTTTCCAGTCTTGGATATCTGATCTCTGATCCTCGAAAAGCCTTGCTTGTGTAATAAATTGGTTTTTTCACTCCATCCTCCACTCTTATCAACGCCGAGCTTACTGCATTTTTTGAGACTGCCAGTTACAAGTATAGTCTTTCTCCCATCACTGGCCTGGACAACAATGGAGGTGCTCCCAGGTATTTCTTCAATTCATGAAAGGCCTTCTCGCATTCATCATTCTACTCGAAAGTCTTTCGGAGTGTTTTGAAGAATGGTAGACATTTGTCACTTGCTCGTGATACAAATCTATTAAGTGCTGCAACTCTCCCTGTGAGACTCTGCACTTTCTTCTTCGTCGTCGGAGATCGCAGTCCCAATAGATCTTTGATCTTGTCAGAATTCGCCTAAATTCCTCGTTGATTAACAATGTATCCGAGAAACATGCCTTCTCATACTCCGAATATGCATTTGGTGGGATTCAGCTTCATTTGATATTTTTCTAGTTGATCAAAGGTCTGGCCTAAATCAACTAGATGATCAACAACTTTCTTGCTCTTCATCAGCATATCATCAACATAAACCTCCATGTTATGACTGATTTGCTCCACAAACACCTTATTCATCAGCCGCTGATATGTCGCACCTGCATTTGTAAGTCCAAAAGGCATAACATTATAACAATAAGTTCCCCTTGGGGTAATAAAAGAGGTACTCTTCCTGTCCTCAGGCTTCATCTTAATCTGATTATAACCAGAGTAAGCATCCATAAAACTCAGCAATTCGTGCCCCGAGGTAGCATCCACCAGTTGATCGATTCGGGGCAGAGGAAAATAATCCTTTGGGAATCCCTTATTGAGATCAGTGAAGTCTACATATATCCTCCATTTATTATTTTTCTTTTTCACCATCACCACATTAGCTAGCCAATCAGGATATTTGACATCCTTAATAAAATAGGCTTTTTGGATCTTCTCGACTTCTTCTTGTATAGGTTGGTTCTTTTTGGGGATGAACACCCTTCTTCTTTGTTTTACTGGTTTGATCTCCTTATTCACATTAAGCTCGTGACATAGGAAATTTGGGTCTATCCCTGGCATGTCTTCGTGGCTCCATGCAAAAGTTTGTTTTCTACTTTTTAGAAACTCTATTAGCTCTTGTTTTATTAACACATCTAGTGAAGCACCAATTTGAGTTGTTCGTTCTGGATGCTCGTCGTCCAGAACGATATTTTCAGTAGCCTCCATGACCCGACCCTTAACGAGATGAGACCCATCTCTTGGGTCTAAAGTCTCAATCTTTGCATATTCTATCTCATCAACCTGATAAGTAGTAGTCTTCAATCTGTATTCTTCACGCTCTTCTTGCTCGGTAGATGAATAGTACCATTCCCGAGCTACTTTTTGGTCGCCCTTCACCACTCCTACTCCAAAGTTAGTTGGGAATTTTAAACATTGATGTACTGTAGATGGTACTGCCTTGAACTTTTATAAGCCTACCCTTCCAATGATGATATTGTAAGCTGATTGGACATTTTTATCCATCACAAAAAAATGCACTCTTTCTGTTCGACAAGCAGGCCATGTACCGATTAACATATACAACTTGATCGTCCCAAGTGGAAAAACTTTCTCGCCAGTAAAACCGAGGAGGGGCCGATGATATGGCTCCAACTGGGACAGCTTTAGGTTCAAACTATCAAAACATGGGTAGAATACAATATCCGCCGAGCTTCCATTATCCACCAAGACTTGCGAAATCACTACTTCTTTCATCCTCATTTTGATCACCAATGGATCATCATGAGGATATAGCACATCTGCGAGGTCATTCTTAGAGAAACCGATGACCAGTTTATCTTTGTTTACCTTCCTCAGGTGATCATCCTTAGCTAGATTTATCCGTTGAATATACGAACAAGCTTGAGCCTCGTTGAGGTAAGCTTTCCTCAATGTAGTAAGGTCTCCACCTCTTGCATCTCCACCAGTAATAACACTGCAATCAAATGATCCAAAACGGATAGAAAATACCTCACGTTCTGGCTATTTTGGTCTTTAATGGAGATCGGGCTCGTCTTGATCTTCATCCTGGTCTTCTTCATGATTTCTTTTCTTATCTTCTTTTGTTCGTCGAGGAGATCTAGACCTCTGCCTTGCTCGGTCATTGCTCTTTCCACCATTTCGGTGATCCACATACTTGTTCAATTTTCCTCGCCTGATGAGCTTTTCAATTTCATTCTGGAGAGCTATGCAATTTTTGGTCGTATGACCATGATCCTTATGGAACTCGTAATATTTGGATTTATCCCTCTTGTCAGGACCTATCTTCATTTTTTCTGGCCAGTTTAACTCCTCGCTTTTCTTGATCTCTTTCAAAATGTGGTTTATATCTACCTTCAAAGGAGTATAGTTTCCAAATTTCCTCAACTGTTAAATTGATTGCTTTGCTTTTGACTGTTTGTTACCACCATTATTCTTCTACTCTTTCTTCTCAGCCTTATCACCCTCAATCTTGGTCTTTTTGGGGTCCATATTCTTCTTCGGAGACATAGCTTCCTCGTCGTTCATAATTTTTGCTGCCTTTGCCATTAGCTCTTCCATAGTTGTGGGTGGATCTTTGGCTAGAGTGTAGCACAGTTTATTTGGCAATAATCCACTCATCAGAGCAGTAATTGCTGTCTTTTCTTCGTAATCAATAAGTCCGAGCTTCTCGTTATTGAAACGAGTAATATAATCCCTGGTGCTCTCACCTGCTTTTTGTCTAACACTTAACAAGTGTGCTACTCGTTTAACTGGTTTTGGTCCAAAACAGAAGTTTCCAATAAAGAGCTCGGCCAGTTGAAAGAAAGTTGCAATATTTCCTCGAGGAAGATTGTTGTACCATATTTGAGCAGATCCAGTGAGAGTTCTTGAAAACGCCCTGCATCGCATCTCGTCTGGAATAACATAGATATCAATAGCTGCTTGGTATTGTTCTATATAGAGAACAAGATCAGTTTTTCCATCATATTTTGGTGTTACTACTGGGGCTTTGAATTTTGACGGTGTGGGGAAATCTACAATTTCTTGTATGAATGGTGTTCCTCGGATAAAAGTGCTTTGTAAAGGATTCTTGGCTTTAACCATTTCCCCTAACCTATTTTTCAACCTCTGAATATATCCCTTCCACGCATCATTTCCCTCCTCGGGCCTATTGGTCCGAGCAACTGATCGTGTTGAATTTTCCTCTTGGGATCTTTCACGACGAGCAGCTGGTCGGGATTGGGCAGAACCTTCCTTTAAATCAGTGGATCGTTGAGAGTTCCTCGACACCATCCTAGGGGGACTTTTATTCCTCCTAGGACCAAAACGATTAAAGGGAGAGACTCTACTTAATCTTTCAAGAGCACTGGTCCTTTCTGGAGATAGAGTGATGTTTTGTTGAGTGTCTATTGCTCGTACCGAGGAAGTCCTTCCAGGATGATAAGAAGGATCATTGGATCTCTCAGTATGATATGAATCGGTTCGTCTGGAATGAGATTCTTTTGGGAGTGACGTTCGTCTAGTTTGCGAAGAAGGCAATCGGGTATTTCTCTGAATGCTTCGTTGTCCTTACTGGGCGAGCGCTCCACCCTGGATAGTTTGCATGAGTTATCGCACGGTTTCTTGCATGGAGGTCTGGCCCTGATCCAAATTAGCCATTATTCCAGCCAGATCTTGGACACTTGGAGGAGTAGATGGATTCGAAGAAATTCCAGCATTTTGATTGCTGGATTCAGGATGATCAGCCATTGGTGATGAATTGTTTTGGTGAAAAACGATAATTACAGTCGTTTCCCATAGACGGCGCCAATCTGTTGATGTAAAAAACTAGATTTGACCTAATTCTTTAATCACAGATAAAAATAAACAAGATAAATTTTTTTAAAGTGGTTCAGCCTTGAAAGAATGGCCTACGTCCACTGTTTATGTTATTGCTGATTGTTTGCAGAATTCTCGATAATGAGTTTACCAAGAAATTCCGAATCCCCTGCTAATGAGGAGGTTACAATGTATTTATAGCCTTGAGGTGGAACAAATGAAAGAATAATACATAGCTGTCCAATAGGCGTGTGCATCTGTGTGATAATAATGAGCATTTAATGTGCCATCATCCTCTTGATTATCCGAATATGAATGCTCTGTACGAGATGCATCTCGGACTGCCTAAGCAGCTCGGACCGCCTAAGTAGCTCGGTATACATGAGTTCCTCGGAGAACACTCGCTGCTCGGAGCGCTTGAGTTAGTTGGGGAGGTTGAGTTCCTCGGAGTCAAGGTGTTGTTTAAAAAATGTTTGCGTGTGCTATATAGATTGACACGTGTCTCCACATAATTGGTCCACATCAGCAGACTAAATTTGGTATCAACACTCATCTTGTCTCTATTTTTCCTAATTCTCACCATCAACCAATTTATAATTGTTTAAAAAACATTTAATGATAGGCTTATCTCTTGCTTCTTCTATGAAGACATTAGAAACCTCGTAGTGCTTATCAGAAAGTATATCACATTTTGAAAAGGTAAAAATAGGTCCTAGACCAATGTGAAGGGGAACACCTAAAGCTAACCACTAATGTGCACTTTTGCTTATATTCACAATCAATCAATTTCATTATTAAAATATTAAATGGTTGATGCTATTGCACAATTCCAAAAAAGGTCCTTCAATTTCTTTCACCTGTACTCCCTTTTGAAATTGTTGTGATGAAGTGTCCCACAATACCTATGATTTATGGAAAAATTCTAAAATAGTCTATATTAAGACCTATAAAATAACAAAAAATTATCAAAATGGAGTTATTACAAAAATGAATTAATACATAACATATAAAACAAATGGAATTGTTACCTTTTATTGATTAGAGATGATAGTCCACTTCATATTAAAACACAATAAAAAATTCACTTGTAAGCTTTTTTAAGAAACAAATAAGGGATTGTTAACCCTTTGTTCAACATAACTTCCTTCTCCATCTCTCTCAAAAATCTACCTCCACCCCCTTCTCCAGGCACGGGCAATAACTATTTCAGTTGTAAGTTTTCTTATTTGTTTATGTTTTAAATCTTGTACTATTGTAATTAGCTTAGTAAAGTACTTTTTAGTATTTTCATCCTATACAATTCACGTCCACAATCCAACTCCCCTTCATGGTATCAGAGCCACGTTAATAGCTTAGGTCATCTCCAGTGGGAGAGATAAATGTGCACATGTAGCTCTTTTCGGCTCACAGTAGGTTGCTAAATGTGCACATTGTGGAGAGAGAAAACGTAAGGGGAATGTATATTTACATTACTGATACACAATGTGTAAACGGTGGGGCCCATAACTGGGTGACTAAGGCTTGCCCTCTGATTCTATGGGTGTGTGACTCCTATCCTCCCAAGGCATTTCCATGAAAAAATAAAATTTTTTCGCAGAACAATTGGAATGTAATGGGCATATAAATATTCAACGACTATATATTTTTGTATATATACACATTACACTCCCCAAATACTTTAACAAAAACACTAGTTTTCATCCTTTCACTTCCCAAGTACTTTAATACCAACACAATTTTTCATCCATTCAAATTATTTCTATGGATTCCCCTTCTCAAAGTACTCTGCCCAATTTGAGATGGCTACTAAATTTCAATTCACATGACAAGGTGTTTCTTTGTATAGCGTACATTAAATATTCTATAAATGGTTCTATTAGGACTAACCATTCCGGTAAAACCTTATGGGAAAAAATTGCTAACGAATGTAACTCGAGTGAGGGTATTATTTACAAACGCACAAAGAATGTGTTGTAGGGAAAATTTCAAACAATAAATAGAGGGTGTTTGTTGTATGCGCCGAATTTGGCCCAAGCATACAGAAGCAGGAAAGATAGCGTCACGACGGAGGTTACATGGTTAATTACAATTAATTTTCTTTTAGTTTATTATTTATAATTAAATTCCTAATTTTACAACACTGATGTGAGAATTTTTTTCTTATATAGATCTAACGAGCCAGTGATAACTGTCGAAGCAAAGCAGGTCATAAATGCGAATGACTGAAATAACGCATCGTCGGTCTAAAGTATGTAATGCAATTTTATTAGTTATTTTTCAATGATTATTTTTAATTAACCAAATTCTATTTAGCACAGATAAAATTGTGTACATAGATAATATTGGTACAAGGATAAAATTGTAATAACAATCAAGATGATGATTCTGCATGACGATTCAAAATTTGTTCCATAAGGACATCATGTAACTGCTTATGGGCATCCTTGTTCTATATCTTTGCCTCCCACACCTGGCACTGATAGTGGCCAACGAGACTTTGCCTTCTTAAGCAAGGCGGTGGCTCAGGTAAGGGCATGTCATTTCACCATGTCCCATCCCGTAACTCCTCCTCGACAATAATATTGTGTAATATGACATAAGCCTTTATAATAACACGTAAGAGTTTATATTCCCATAAATTCATCGAGTTTCTGATAAAATGGAACCGTTGTTTCAAGATGTCATATGCCCTTTCCACATACTTTCGAGCTCCTTCCTGAGCTCATGTGAACACCCTCTATTTTTGAATGACTGGTCTCTTAAAAATCTTGACAATAGTTATGAGGGGTGGATAAATAGCATATGCAAGGTAGTACCCCGTGTCATACATGTTGCCGTTTACTTTGAAGTTCATAGGGGTATGATTTCCTTCCATAAGTTCTTCAAACACATGAGATTTGGCCAGGACATTTAGATCATTACATGCACCAAGTATTCCAAAGAACGCATGCCAAATCCAAGTATCATTAGATGTCACAACCTTTAAAATTATAGTGGCAGCATGGAAATGACCTTGATATTATCCTTTCCATGCATGTGAACAGTTATTCCATTCCCACTGCATACAGTTAAAGCTCCTAATCATCCTGGGAAAACCACGTCGCTTATTCACGATCCGCATATGGGAAATATCTTCGGCTCTAGGCATGAAACACTACTCCAAGATAAACACCTTCATTACATCCCTACATAAACATGTTAAAGTCTTAATCGCCATTGTCTCAGTGATTTTCAAATACTCGTCCCGCAAATCCCCGCATCCATCGTACGCCAACAAATAATCTTCTCGCGCGAGCTTAATCCCATTCGTCCAACATAATCGATTTTCTAGATAAAATATGAATATTTTTCATAGACGGCTTCCAAAATACGATTTAACCTCGCCTTGTTCACCCCGAATGGATGCCTGAACATTTGTTCAGGATAAGTTAGGTTCTCTAGAAAATAGTCTCTCCATATATTGCGATGAGCCATCTCTCTATTGCTGATGATACGAGAAATCAGACATTAGTTGTTCTCAAGCGTATTGTAAATTGTAGAATAAATGTAAAGTAAGAAATAAGGAAAAAGAACGTGAAATATAAAGTGGTTCGACTATAAAAAGATCCTATATCCACTTTGTTTCAATACTCTCATTATATTCATTGTACGATACAATATAAGCGGGCCTAAATAGGCGTACAAGTAAGAAATGAGAAGAGAATACATGACAATAGTGTATTCGAGTAGACCGAATATGAACTTCAAGGTAGTTTGAGTACTGGTTGCGGCATGGGAAGACCCAAGTGTGTGTAGTCTTCTAGAGAGAGGTAGTGTTGATATTTTGGCAGGGCTTTGCTGGGTAATGAGGTGAACACCTCCATTTATCGTAGATATGAGGGTGGCGGTCACATGTTTAGGACACGTGACATATGGATACATTTGAAGAATGCGGGTTCCTTCTAGAAATTGGACAACAATCAAGTGTTCAGTGCATGAGTAGGGGATGCGTCCTGTTTAATCCCAGATAGTAGCTAGTCTAATGGGTTCCCAGACCAGTTTGACCCCAGGAAGTGGCTAGGTGTTGAAGAGAGTGACATGGCCCGTTTGATCCCAGAGAGTGACCAATGTATTCTTAGGCTTTAAGGGGCCGCAACCTATCTGTTCCTAGGAAGTGGCCTATTATTAACAATTCCATGGTTGTAGAGACTATATTGTGCATATCAATAATCCCCCAAGCTGTAGTACAAAGATGTGGAGATTTGGGGGTGTGACTGTATTATATAACTGCTACGGAGATTGTGGGGAGATGTTTCACCTCCCCATGCCCTCTTATATAAACGGGAACTAGCCTTGGCCATCAACACCTTTTCTAAATCTTGAGAGAAAATTGAAAGACATACTTTGTCAGTCTATCTTTGAGTTTTCGACAAGTTATTTTTGGAGATTCAAGACGTTCTGAGGCTGAGCACAGTGGTTCCTGAGCTTGAATAACCAACAGTTGTTCATTTCTAGGTAACATTCGAACTAAATTCCTATTTTCTTCCACTATTTTTGGAAGTTGTTGTTTTAAACCATATCTTCAGCTAAGTACTTAGCTGATTCCATTTCTTTTTGATCATTTATAGAAGGGTTTGATTACTGAACTTGTGTAGAACTAGGTTTGATGATGTTGAACCATTTAATTTTTCTTTCATAATAAAACAAGTAGCTAAATGAAAAGACTTTGCTATTTTAATCTGACTGCTGGGTATCAATTCTGTGTTTTTGGGTAGGCAGAACTGGGGTTTATTAAACATAGTGGGTATTGATGGATGTTAATATGCTGGATTATTGGTTAGATGTAGGTATTTGAACTGAATTTGGGTTAGAAATAAGGGATTTTTTTGATTAATCCATGCCTTGTGCCAATTTTGGATTTATTTTTTGCCAAGGACACGAAGAACATGTTCTTGATGTTCTTAGCCAAAACCCTAGAATCATGGGTTTTCAATGTTTCCAAACACGTACTTCATCCAACACACTGTTTGTGTATTTGGCTACGATTGGTACTACGACTTGTGCTATTTTGTCGCGGCCTCTTGCCATTCCTTCTCTTGACTGGAGTCTATAACTTGAACTGGAAAAATTATGGTCCTTAGAGTAATTAGATGCAACCTTTAGGTTTTATAGATTTTATCCTTAGATGTTTAAATGAATTGGATGCATCCTTTTAGAATTAGTTGGCTGCAACTGACTTTCAATTTTTCTGCACTTCTTATTTCTGCCACGGCCTCTAAGAGGCTTCTCTAACGATAGTGGCTATGACACCTAACTGCGGAGGCCTTATACTTTTCAGGTATCGCTTATACCCTATGAGTTAGAACCCTCATGATTTTTTGGATGAATTGTAGAAGTCTCACTTTGGCATTTATCCTCCCGAGATCCCATTAGTAAAGCCTTTGAAGGGTGTTGGGCCTTGTCTGCTTAAGGAATGCCTCAACTGCATCACCCTTTATGATGACTTTGAGGATTCATTGGGTTATAAGGATACTAAAGAGGTTGCAGACTTTATGGATGAGGATATAAACTCTAGAAACAATCCTCCTGCCGAAGTAATGGATGCGACTACTGCCGGGACAATAGATGCCCCACCTAAAACTAGGAATCCGCCAGCTGAAGCTTTTGGCCGCGACCAGTTTCTGAGAAGGAACCTATCGCTCTAAAAAATGCCTTATGGGTGTGTATTGGATTGATGATGTTGACACAACATTTGAGTTCCTTAAAGGGACAATATTTACACTTCCTTTTGTGGAACAAAGGTCATGTTCCATGGTTCCTGATGGCATTTTCTTTCCTCTCTATGCCTTTCTTTTAGGGCTGCTGCTTCGTAACCCTGTACCTATCAGGAGGATATTTCATTCCATGAACTTGTACCTAACCCAATTGGATCATAATTTATAGAGGGCTATGTTTGCTGGTTTGGTGCTTTGGCAGAAGCACTTTTCCAAAGATATCATGCCCGTAGAGTTCTTCTAATTTTATAGACCAAAAGAAAAATCTAAAGAATTCTCGTGGTATTATTATTTCACACTGCGGAGCGGGGATAAATACTTATATACCGATAGACCTACCAGTGTTAAATACTGGAAGGATAAGTATTTCTTTGTGTCTGGGGACAGTGGGAAATCTGCGAAGAAGAAACTTAAAAGGAAAAATCTATTGAAATGCCACGGACATGGTGACGTCCATCCAAAGAAGGTATATGGTGTTTGCATCCCATACTAATACTTAGAATTTAGTCTCTGCATCCCTTGATAATACTTGTAATTTAATCTTTGTTGTAGATATTGACAACCTGAAGCTTAATAGTAGGTATAAGAGGTGGGTTGGGGACGCAACCCAGTTATCTGACAAGGAAAAGAAGTTTTATGAGCTGGTCAGTTCTACCTCCATTTTTGAAAAAGGATATTTTGCATCTAAGGACCTTCCCAAAAAGATGATCGTGGAAGTTAAAGTTTCATTCTTGTAGTATTCTTTGTACAGGTTACCAAGCATAAGTTAACAATTGTTCATAATTTCAAATGAGGAGATTAACAGTAATCTTCTGATAGCCCAAGAATTAGAAATGGATGGGGATGTCGCAACCCTTAACCACAGAAAAAAGGTGAAAAATAGGATGAGGGAATAAAAGGAGGCATCCCCTGCAAATTAATCAACTACAGAGCCTTGGAAGTAAACTGGTGCGATATAGGCTGGGGTTGTTCCTCCTACAAAGAAGTCTGTAGCCAACGAAAACGTTGATGCAACAAGTGAGAAGTAGATTGATGATGACATTATTGATCAGCTTACCGTAACAGGAATAATGTCCTCGGGGGCTTTCAAGGTGGGCACAACCCTTTCCATGTTTTAATTACTGGATCTCGTCATCCGCAAAATATTATGGCAATCAATGCTAACTTGCCAACTGCCTAGAGTAGGCACAAAGTGTGTCCTGATGGTCGTTCGCAGTCCCAATTACGGCAACCTGATCCCAATTCATCATTGGATACAACTTCTAGGGCAGTCCATAGAATGAGGAAGGTCCCAGACTCCATTAATTTTGATTGCCTGGTTAAAAATGATAGTGAATACTTGGAACAAACATCCCTCTACAGCTTGTTGCGTGTAAGTGCACTTTATTATTATTTTTTTTATTTACAATCATTTCTTCATTATAACAACTCAATTTTCAGGCCACAGACGTTGTTGTGACCTAGAGGGAAAAATATGAGGGCCTGTTCAAGTTTTATAGGATTGCGGAGTAAGTTTATAAGACTAACTTGGATATTGCAAGGACCTCTTTATTTGAGGCAGGTAAAAAATCTTTGCCATAACACTTTAACTGGAAAACATGAAATTCGAGACTGCTATTAAGGTAAAGGATGGGGTTGACCAAAAATTAACCCACGCTATAGAGTCCATTGTGTCCACTGAGGCCAAGGCTGAGGAAGCTGCCAGGCAAGTCTCCTCCTGTGAGAATAAACTCAGTTTCCATCAAAAGAAGTATGACCAGTAAGATCTTAATACCTCTTCCACCCTCAAGAAAAAGGATTTTAACCATGCCACGAATATAAAACATAAGGATGAAGATCATGCCACTACCCTGACAAAGGCTGCGAATGATGCTGTGGCGGCGTATAAAAAACTAAGGAACTTCTTCCTTACAAATTACAAAAACTATGTTTGTGATTTCCAAGAGCTTAGGCACAGGGTGGTGAAAAACTTCCTTGAATTAAAAGAGCAAGTCATGTCATGGAAGTTAAGTGAGATGAGCACAATGAATGCGTGGTAGAGATCAGGGCTGCGACAAAGGCAAGATCCAAGCAATTAATGGAAGAGGCCGCAATAAAAGATGAAAAATTGATATTGTACCAGATGCAGATGCAGATGCTGAGGATAATGAGGATGATGCAACCTCATAGGCTTGTAATTTTTGTAATCTTATCCATATTGAAACAATCTTGAAAATTTTTGAACTTCAAATCTTAAATAGGGTTGCGCCCCTTTTGATAAAGCTACTGATCATAGTAATGAATATTTAACCTTTTGACTGCATGTCTCTTTTGCTTTGCTCTATTTTTATATCTTTGCAAGTTTTCTCTATCATGCCGCAACCTTTGATTGATACCACTCTCAATCTTGAATAATCCATGATCTTTGTTTTACTTTCATGCTCCTGTTGTGATCTTGAGATTAGGCTGCGACTATTGAGGCTGTAGCCATTTGTGATCATTTGTCTGCATTATTGATATTAGGCTACAACGTATTTTTTATTTGCACATTACTTTATGCAATATTGAATACTGTGGCAGTCTTGAATTCTTGTCCACCTTAGACCTTAGATTGGTTTTGCAAACTTTAATAATGGGATGCATTGCTGTGAATATTTTATCCACGAAGCTGTGACTATAGGCTTTTTCTGTGGAACTGTTGGATTTATCAGCGGACGATTAATCCCGACTCATCTTTTTTTCAACAAAACCTTTTGAGAGGAAATATCAGTGACCATTGGACTTGTGGGCGATTGAGAATTCTTTCCCGAACACCAGAAAAATGTGTCCCTGGTTTATGTTCTTTGCCCATTGTCTGCTACGGTTTCTTGGGGAACTATCAAGCCACCCACAACTATAATTGGATATGTATCAAGCCATCCTTGGCTATGTGTTATGATCCTCCATGTCTAATTGAAGCATCCCAAAGTTACAAACGGGCATTGTAAGCCCCCATGGTTAATCGAAGCATCATAAAGCTAAGAACGAGCATTATAAGCCCCTGTGGCTAATTAAAGCGTTCAAAAGATGAGAACGGGCATTGTAAGTCTCCATGGGTAATTGAAGCATCCAAATGCTAAGGACGGGCATTATAATTCCCGATGGCTAATTGAAGCATGCAAATGTTAGGAACGGGTATTATAAGCACCCGTGGTTAATTAAAGCATCCAAATACTAAGACCAGCATTGTAATCCCCCATGACTTTGTGTTGTGAAGGGTGTAGACTGCCAAATCAAGGTCGTCTCCTCAAGAGACTTTTCTTCCCAAAATAAGAAAACAATCTCTGGGACAGTTGGTCATCATGTTCTATTAAATATGTTTAAGACAAAGGTCAATAATTAAATATTTGGAGTAAGAAAACAAGAATTAATATATGACAAATAATTTCCATTCATTCATTCATATATATATATATATATATATATTGACTTTAATGAAATATAAAAGTCAGGGGGATATTGCTACAAAGATCTTCATAGATAGGGTTCAAGAAGAAAAAAATGTGAACAAGTCGAAAACAAGGATGGAATTTAGTAAGAGGCCTCCCAGGTATCGGCTGAACCCCCTAAGCATCCTTCAGGAATTGTTGAAGCGCTCCTTTCCTGACCAACCTTTCTATCTTGTTCTTCAAGGCCTGGCAATTATTCTTGTCATGGCAATGATCGTTGTGCAAACTGCACCATTTGGTCTGATCCCTCTTATGAGGAGGAGACCTCAACTTCTCAGGACAACGGAGAAATTTGTCTTATCTTATGATTTCCAAAATGTCTTTTATTTGGTAAATCAGTGGGGTGTAGGACTCATAGCCTTTTTTCAGTTTTGGCTGCTCCAACTTCCTCTTTTGAACTTTGTTAGTGGCCATTGTTTCTTCTACTGCGGCCTTTTTCATGGATGTGAAGGCTACAGCTGCGACCTGTGCTGAGGTGAAGGCTGCGACCTCCAATGTCAGAACCCTCTACGTCAGGAAGTTAACCTGGACCTAGAGTGTGGATTGAGTGTCACACAGGTGATTATTGTAGCTCAGTAACTGGTTAACTTCTTTACTCTGATCTGTGCTTGTGTTTGAGGTTCCTTCCATGGCCACTGATATTTTAGTTTTTTATAAATATATTTTTTGAGATCAACCAAACAATGTTGAAAAGCTAAGGAATTCAGGAAAAACTAAGCATAATATAGGTATGTAGTCTTTTTTCCATCTACAATGTTATTCTACAGTGGCCGTAGCCTGAGGTACATATGCAAGTACTGTCGTGATCATACCAAAGGGAATTTTTCAGGTGAACTGTAGAAGCTGTAAAAACCAACAACCTTAGGAATGGTGTGACATTCTAGCAATAAAACTGCCTGGCCGCATCCCTCATGTAGCAGTGAAAGGGGTGACCCCAAAATAGGGCTTAAAACCTGCAATCAATTCATAGAATATACACAAAATGTGTCTACTAGGAATTTACCAAGGATAATTACCCTATAGTGTGAAAGTAGCACAAACTTGGTAATAAGCCCAAGATCATTGGTTTAAAAGAAAGAAATAAGTGAATAGAACTATTCCCTAGTCACCCACCTTTCGAAAGGCGTACAACTAAGAGAGGAGAAGAGAATACATGATAATAGGTAGACCGAATGTGAACTGCAAGGGAGTTTGAGTACTGGTTGTGGCCTAGGAAGCCCCCAGGTGGGTGTTGCCCTGTGGAGAGAGGTAGTATAGAGATTTTGGCAGAGATTTGTAGGGTAATTATTTTCTTGGGGTTCCCTAATTATGAGGTGAGCACATCTATTTATAGGAGATATGAAGGTGGTGGTGACGTGTTCAGGACACGTGGCATCTGGAAAAGTCAGAAGAATGTAGGATCTTTCCAGAAGTTGGACAATTGTCTAGTGTCCACTGCATGAGTAGGGGCTGCGCCCTGTTTGTTCCCAGGAAACAACCAGTCTAATGGGTTCCGTGACCTATTTTAGCCCAGGCAGTGGCCACATGTTGAAGAGAGTGTCGCATCCTGTTTCAGCTAGGTAGCGAACCACATATGTATTTCTCTACTACCATTATTTAGTAAGGACGATATATAAATTGTATTTTTCAATATATTGTGGATCGCGATGGCTTCATCACCTGAGTCTAGATTATAAGTGTGGGCGATCTGGCCTAATATCATCTCCTCCAGATTGTCGTTTGACATTCGTATTATGGACTTGTGAAACATTTTTATCTTAGGAGTTGTAATGGTTGTACTCAACATCTATCTAAGTGGTATATTTATAATACTAAAGCTGCACAGTGACGTCCACAAAATGTCAATCCTCATATTAAAGATGATGTGATAACAAGTACATGGAGGGTAAAATAAGACCCGACCACTAGGTTTTTAAACTGAAGATGCACATTGACGTCTATAAATTACTAGTCTTGATATTAAAGATGATGTGACCATAAGTACTTGGACGATAAAACAACACCCGACCACTAGATTTTTAGACTGAAGCTGCACAATGACGTCTAAAAATTACCAATCCTGATATTCAAGATGATGTGACCACTGATATTTGGACGGTAAACTAAGACCCGACCACTAGGTGTTTTAGACTGAGGCTTCACAGTGACGTCTAAAAATTGCCACTCCTGATATTAAAGATGATGTGACCACTCATTTTTATTGGACGGTAAAATAAGACCCTCCCAACATGTTCGCAGACTTAATTATGGCCACCCATCTTTGGACGATATATAATTATGACTTGAAAATAAAGTCATTATTTCTACTTATTTTGCGTAATGGATTCATAGCCATGGCTAATAAATGAAGACTTTCAACTACTTAACTTGAAAACCAACTCCTATTTACCTTTTCGCCCCCACTATCGAGTACCATCGAGCATTTATGTAAATGTCAAGCGATGTTGGGTGACTCCGACTAATGCTAATAGAGGGCAGCCAACAAACGATATCCATATACGTTGGTTCATGAACAAAATCAAGTTTGACTTATACGAGAAAGCTATTAGCGGTACAGGTTGTGGGTGGGATGAAGAAACTTACATGTTGGTTATTTCTGAGGAAGATGCATGGGAAAGGTTTTGTAACGATTATCCACGTGGTCGGGCATTACGCAATGAACCTTGTTGCCTATTCCATGCCTTCCGATGGATAATTTATGAATAAATAATTCCAGCTATTTGTTTTTTCTTACAAGGTTCAGAATAAATTATCAACTGCAGACCTTGTTCCTTATCAGTATCATAATAAAGTATTGTATGTTTTTGTTGTTCCTTATTAGTGTCATAAAATATTAATAGAAACTTGTTAAGATGAAAACATATTTAGATGATGTGACCACTTGAAATATTAACCAATACTGTAAAATGGATATTTTAAAATAGAAATATAGTTAGTTGATATGACCACTCGGAAGTCGAAGGTAAAACATTACCCGCCCAGTAGGTTTGCAAAAAGAATTTTGGCCACTCGTACTTGCACAACCAGTTACCTTGTAGGCTGGAAATCGCCTATAAATATTTTAAAATGTATAATTTGTTATCTACCCATGTATTAAATTTCAAATATGTATTCATCTCCCTACAATTCATACATTTATAATGGATCATACACATATATTGTCGGTAACGATTGGTATGGGAAGAAAGTAATTTTCTAAACTTATTCGAATGATACTTCTCAAATTTTCTTAATGACTTTGGTCATATATTCATAATATCTCTGAGTTTGAAACCCGAAGACGGAGTTGAGTATCCTTGGGAACACCAAACCTGGCTAGATAAATATGATGAATGGTGTGACTTGGAGGTGCTTTTCCATTACCATCACATACCCGTGCAGAAAAATTAGACTGCTACACTTTGGCTAATATCATATCCTGAAGAAGAAGAGTTGTTTTGTCTTGATTTTTAGGAGGAATAGATATAGAAGATGGAGAGGCACTTACAATGTTATCACAAAGCATAACGTCCGATGCTATCAGTGCGTCACATTCAACAATAATTAATTAACATCTATAACGACTCTGCTTTGGAATCGGATAACGAAATTTCCGACTACACCAATTGAGGTTATGATTACTTTTCGGTATGCATATATGAAAATGATGGGGAAGAGTACGAGCCAGATATATCAAACTATAACAAATAATATGTTGATTCTGATACACAACGATCCTACTTACCTAAATGTTTAGTGCACATTAGGAAACAATTTTGTTATACTTCTACTAGGTTCGACCTAAGCGTTTGAACATATAATCATAGTAATCTTTTTTTTCCAGTATGAGTGTTTGTACCATAATTTATTTTCAATAAGAAAGGAAATATTTATTACATTGGAAATACTCAATTTCAATTTAATATATTACAAACTAGGACAAAAATAAGGTGACGTCAAACTGTTTTACAGACTGTGAATGCATAGTCACGTCCAACTATTCACAGTACGAATAATAAAGATCATATGACCACTCAGACTTGGACGGTAAAAAAAGATCCACCAAACATGTTTGCATAAATGCATGTGATTTAATAGTGCAAGTCAAATACAAGTATAAATTTAACAGTACTGTCATTTCACACACTACTAAATGGAAAGCCATAAAAGAACTGATGATTATAACCCAAGTAGAGGGCGGTTGGATTACTTCATCCCAAACAAGGTTGCAAGGAACAAAAAGACCTTTAAGGTCAAGAAATCTAAAGCATCAACATCATTTGATGTTGGCCATGTTGATGAAGTTGCAGCCATTTTGACTAACCTAGGAATCTACAAAGATTCCCATGGAGGGAGTTGGTTTGGGGTATATGAAGACTACATTCTTTAGGTAAGGTAGGCCACGCGATGAAATGGTTATCTCCAACAAAAGATAATATTCCTTGAGATGATCATTTGAAGTGGCTTAGGTTATATGACAGATGCTGCGATTTAAAGTGCTACTGTAATTGGCATGGTTTACCCGTGTCACAGGCAAAATCTCTAAAATATTAAAGATACAACAAAATACATTGATAAATGTATCTGTCTAATTCAAGGGGAAATTTAACAGATGGAAAAAAGATTACTTCCATGGCATTGCAAACATTTGATAAATATGGAACTTGACGATCCAGAGTATGCATCGGATCCAAAACTTTCGAACTATAAAAGGGATGATTCCGATATGGATTTTGTACAACATTTACTGAATATGTTAATGGGCAACGGGAATGCAATTTGTTGCGATCTGTGGTTGAAGTAATTAATATGTACAACATCTACCATGAAGTAATTAATATGTAACTTGCTTCTGAATGTGTTTAATATGTCTACTATGCTCAACCTAAGCGTCGGAACATATAATCCAAGTAATTTTGTCTTTCAGTATGGTGTTTGTACCTATATCTATAATCTATAATAAAGGAGCAAATTATTATATTGCTGAATCTTAAAATTAAAGGTACAAAATATTAATCAATAAAAAATATTTTATTATCCAATCAAACTATTACATTACAAACATAACTTTACATTATACCCTAAAAAGATATTAGTCACAAGTAAATGCCTTGAAAAGTGCCAAAATGTCATCGAAAAGAGATGGCTGCTGGACAATCCTCCGGGATCTTATGAGGATTGATGGGAAATATTAGGAGAAGCAATAGCATATTCATCTCCATATATGTATGGAGGTGTGTGTTGCGGAATGGGGTTGTGCTAGAGAGACGAACTTGGTCCACTGCCTCTCAGAGTTGTAATCTCTTGATCTTTCTGTCGCATAAGGTGATCTTTCTCTCACACCCACCTCTTCCGCATAATCTCCAATTCAAATGTTTTGGATTTCATTTTCCCGATGTAGTCCTTTCTAAAAAAACCATATCACGCCATTGTGAGATTGAGTAAAATTCTCTGGGTGCTAAGTTATTCTGTATGCTTGGAGGATATAGTTGAATGACTGTTATTCCATTCAAACTTAAATCTGTAACTTCAAACTCCCTTGAACATGGTATAAGATTTGACGATGAAGATTTTCCATGTGTGTTGTACGTATGGGGAGCCTCCCATATATCTACCACTGTGATGGGTAACCGTAAATCAGAGGGTGAAATCGACGCATACCCCACCCCATTATGATTTTTCCATCGCAATAGTGAGGCTACTATTGCACCCTTACCCACAATCTTCCAGTATGTCAACCATTCCTCCTCCAATGATGCCCTGACACGTGTAATTGCAAGGTTCCAATTGCCAATTTGTTGCATATATATGTTTCTAGTAATGAATGTCATTGGATGCAGTGGGTTTTTGGGAATGTAATTGATACTTATCATTTGACGATAGCAGCAGTCGCCCAGATATTAAGTCCCTCCATGCTCAGAATTGAAAAGCATGAACTGTCTCTGTGCTAAATCATGAGTAACTCTAACGGCATCAAACTGGTTTTAATCCAATACCATAAAAGGTTGTTGTAGACAACACATTCTAGTACCCACCAAGTCTCTCCCTACGTCCCTTTCACTTCCCTAATTCACCACAAACCCTAGGTAATACTACGAGTACCGATATAGAGTCCATCGGGCACTCTCTAGCCCCAATTTGACCCCAATTAACTTCATTATCAGAGCGAAATATCTTCGAATCTTTGAAGGGCACTGAAACCACTTTCTAACAGTTTGACCCATGCATGAAATGGCATAACCGTTCGGATGAACGATCCATTTCACCCCAAAAACTGATCGGGAGGCCATCGAGCTCTCCCGAACTCCGTTTGACCAAAGTTAACTTTTCACCTCGATCAAAACTGGATGAATCTTCGAAGGGAACTAAATACCTTTTCCAACAGTTCGCCCTTAGCACGATTCTGATTTATGGTACGGACGAACGACCCGTTTTACTCCGATAGGTCATCGAGCACATTTGGGCCCCGATTGACCATGGTCAACTATCCAAACCGAGCAAAACTCTATGTAATGTCGAATTACATCTCCTAACCTTTCCAACAGTCTGCCCTATGCATGATTCTGACTTACCGTTCAGACGAACGATTCATATTCGTCCGACGATCTCCCGTCCAAAGAATCGATGTGTTCTTTCGAGCCACATTTGACTCAAAGTCAACTCCCAGACCCAAGAATGGTCCAAAGGACTCTTGAAGGTCTCCGAATTAACTTTTTAAAGGTATGCCCTATGCATGATTCAGATAAATGGATTATGTTCTATAACCATTTTTCCATGGAAATTTGCACAAGACTGCCAATTGGAAGGTCCCAAACCCTGGCTATCAGAAGTGTGCCTAGGGTCACCTACCGATTCGCAGGACCAGGGCTATGTCGATAAAAAAACCCCTGACCCTATAAAAGGAGGGCAAGACTTCACTCCAAAGCACACCTACATCTCATATCCATCTGCATCACTTATCTTAGCAACATTATCTTAATCAACGAAGTTCCCTTATGTGAAATTTTATCCCGGTTCTCATTCCCATCTGTTTCATACCCAATTTGGCAAGATCTCATTTAATATTTATATCAAGCATCAAGGGAGTTGAACCAAAATCAAGGGCAAGCTCTCATTCTTCAAAGAAGGTCCAATTCCTTTCCTTATCTCCTTAAATTTCTTGTTTTTGCATTAGTTATATTAGATGCATAATCTAGTTCTTACCTTAATTCATACATATTAATCTTTACATTTTTACTAGTATATTGCACATACTTTATTTTCTACAAAAAACCCCAAAATCAACCAAAAGAGGGTTATACCCATAAATTCCGAGCGAATTCATCTTTCACACTTTTCCAAAACTAAAACTCTTTTTTCCACACACACTTTTATAATAAAATCCCATTCGAATATATGGGATAAAACCCCAACGTCATGCCGCATGCTAACTATGTGGACTTTGATGCCTTTATAGGCTACATAGGCGTTTCGAATTAAAACTCGAGACTCGAGTCCAACTTTCAATTTTTTAATCTTTATAGAAACTCTATTCCTATATTTCATCGTATTCTTGCATTATTATATCTTCGTCATTCTTTGTTAGCACTCCATCCGACATATATTGTCATTTCTCCATATTGGTCAATATCGTGAGAAGCGCATAAATCATATTATATATATATAATCTTTGGGGGACATTCCTGTGGATGATTTCACGCTATCTTTTCTATGATATGAGTTGAGTGATTCCTATCTCCATTATACACACACACACACACACACACACACACACACACACACACACACACATTTCACGGAGAACTAAAGGAAAATTGTAACATAAGCCCATGAGAGACTGAAAAGGCTGGATGGGTGCCTAACACCTTTCCATTCCGTAACTTAGACCCAAAACCCTACGAACTATTTGTTTCGTATGCATCCGTTTGTCTTTTATGCCGTCCTCTCGAGGAGGCGACATGTTATTTTGTATTTTTTGAGAAATATAGACTGGCGACTCTATCCTTTTGCATTTACCCCACACCAAAGACGACCGAAGCGTCCCCGAGCGGGACGCAAGACCTCTTCGAGCCGCCCAAGCTTGGATCGGGATGGACACAGTGGCGACCCTACTAGGTATTTTCCTAAGAGGGATAAACTCTGTTTGCATGGGTGCTTTGTTTCCTTATATGCATATGCACGTACCTGTATGTTCCCTTTTCCTCTTCTATTATTTCTTGCACTTATATACCTCATACTTATATCACTACTCCCTCACACACTTGTATAAATTCTCCATATACGCCTCACACCATGTGCACCTAGGTTTGCTTATATCCACATGTTGCACACATCACTTAGAAATCCATGATTATGTGTCACTAACACACACTCACACTTATAACACACCACTTGTAGATGATCCATGCTTAGGTTCATTTCCACACACTCACTTGTGGATAGTCGCACATCAATCACTCTCACATCCCCATGCTTAGTATAGATTTCTTTATATACTCGTATGTGATCCCCTGCTTGGCTTGATCCTCATCAATAAAGATACTCTCTCCATAATATACTAAATAAGGAATCGTGAAATTTTGCACTCCACATCATTAAAAGCATTGCTATTAACCAAATTTTGTCCCGTAATTAGAGGGTCATTTCGTGATGGGCGCTTGTCAAGTAGGTCGCAGTTAGCCTAAGCGATATGACTCTCCCCTTCCATTGGCCAAGTACCTTTGACGTGTATGGAACGGTCCCCCCCGCATCGTACCGCTTGAATGAAGTCATGATAGGAGGTATATCACAAGAAATTCATTCACGTACGTTGAGTATATCCAATTTATTCTCACACGTACTGTTCCCATGACGTATATAGTGAGGCAATTTATGTACACTCAAATATATCAAATGGCTTGTCCACACGTATCGATTGCTCTCAAAAGCAAGATATATATCGTGGAAGTCATGCCAAAAGGGGGGAACCCTTTACAATTAACCCAATAAATGCACAACCTCATATAGGCGTCAGACCTAGGACACTCATAATAATCGTCGATTTTTACTCGAAACTCTGCGAGAATGACGGGTCGACATGCCCACATTTTCACGCTATTTTTGAAATGGGACCTTGCCTATGAGCCTGGTAACAAGTACAACCATATTTTCACGTATTTTTATAACCTAATTTTTCCAGGCTCGGGCCTTATCCGACATTTCGTTTTGCATTTTGGTAAACCTAATACAACTGAGAACATAATAAACATAATAATCATGATGAGGCCCATCTCTCGTCTTTTTCCTTTTTTTCCAAAGAAAATATGAAAAACATTCCTTTCTTCTTTTTTAAAAAAATACCAAAAATATTTTCCCTTTTCTCGTACCAAAAATATTTTTCCTCCCCTTTGTCTAAAACATTTTGCGTTAATCTTTTTCAAAATGTCAAAAACATTTTCCTTCATTTTCAAAATAACATTTTTTCCTTTTCTCTTTCAAAAATAAATTCGATTTTCCTCTTTCTTAGGTCAATCGCATACCCTTGACCTGGCTCCCTATTGGCTTCGGTCTTAAGTAGAACCGTCCCAGAGCTCCGTTAGTCTTATCACTTCCTTCGAGTATGTAATTCACCCACTTTCCATGGAGAACACATATCAAGTACCGATTGTGCATTCAGATCTAATGACCCTCCTAACTTAGCTCACTGTCAAGATTGACAACCTTCAAGTTGAGGTTTGTGAAATGCAACGAAATTGGGTACTTATTCCCTTAGAGATCGAGGTCCTCTTCCCTTGTGCTATGGGTCTGCCCGCACTCGAGCCTATCCAAGTTCTCGAGGAATATCAGCATGCTCTAAGTGTTCCTCCTGCTAATGGAACACCGCCTGCCTAGCTTCTTATGCTGAATCTCACCTATCCAGGGGCTAACTTAGTCATAACCATTGATTTGAAAGAGGAGGAATTAAATAAGGTCAAGGAAGATTTCAAGATACTAATCAAGAAGTTTGGCCAAGTCAGAATCTCAGGAAACTACATGGAATATACCCACATGTCTCGCTAATCGAAAGTGACGTTGCCAGAAAAGTTAAAGTTGCCCAACATCGAGAAGTTCGGAGGTAGCGAACTTCCAATTATTCATCTTCGCAGTTATCACCGAGACATGATTCTCCTCAGGGCTGCTGAGGAAATAATGGCCCAAATATTATAGCAAACTTTGAAGGACAGCGCCCTTCGTTAGTTCTTATCTGCCGAAGAGTCTGAAATCCGTAGCTGGGAAGATGTGGCCCAAAAATTCATGTTATAATACAAGTATAATGAAGAGTTAGAGGTAACCCATTAGGATTTACAGCTTCTTAAACAAAACCCTGGGGAATTAATTAGCACCTTCACAGTAAGATGGAGAGAGAAAGCTGCCACCATGACTAATCGACCTTCTGAGGAGGATCAAGCCAGCATTGTAAAGAAGAACTTCTTACCTCATGTCCAAGAAACGATTGTAGGATAATACTAACCTCATTTTAAAGATCTCCGAGAAGCAGGAGTGGAAATTGAAGAAGGTTTTGTCAAGAAGAAAGTTAAAATGAAGAATGTTTCTGAATAGTTTACTCGCAGGAAGTATGAAAATCCAGCCAGTGCTGTAGTCTCAACCATTAACAACATTTCTCAACCAACCACTTAATGGGCACTAGAAAGCCTCCCTGTCTTAGTTTGAAAGGAATACATCAAGCTCTATGCTCCCTTTTTAAAATTTTACCAGGCCGTCCTAAGCTGAAACCATATCATGCCACTGGATCCTCACCCGTTAGCAAACCCACTTCCTAAGAACATCAAACCAGATACTCGCTGTGACTTCCATCAAACTATTGGCCATATCATCGACCAATGTTTTCACCTCCGAATCATGATCCATGGTCTGATCGATTGGGGTATCATTGCCCCACCAACCAATCCTAAGCCAAACACTACTCACAATGCCCTCCCAAATCATAGCAATGACATTTTCTAGGAAAAAGACCCATACTTCGATCCATCAACCCATATTATACCAATCCAATTACCCATTATACCCATGTACTCTCCTAAACCTCTCCAAACTTGCCCATATTTCCTCCTACACCCTGCCAGCTTCGCTGATCAGGCATTATCACTCCTTAATAGAGCATGCATCGCTGTTCGTACCCGTTCTAGATATGGAAGTATGGAATTCTGAGAATTACTGAACCAACTCCTTAAGTTTGGGAAGAAATTGTCCTCCCAAATGATCATCGATTGCCAAAGCTTCAGTATGCTATTCTTGGAAGAACGAAAATGGGCCCAATAATCAGATAATTGGGTAGTACATCTAGATGAAGTCAATCTAGATACTGTCATCCAAATTATGGAAGATTGATGTTAACAAATCGGTGCTATTAGCATCATGTCCGAACTGTTAGAAGCTCTGAATCTACAAAGAATCTTGGTCCCTTCACCTCTACACCTCCTCGCTGAACGGGAGGATTTCTATGAAAAATCCATTAAATTTATGGAATGTTCTGAGTTTTTATGGAACAACAATATTATCGCCACCAAATGGTTATATGAATTCGATGATTCAGATGAGGAGTAAAGTTTAGAAAGGACTAGCTCGATAGTCGATATATGTGGGATGATATCATTGAAGGAGCTGCTAGGAGAGATCAATTGGGTGGCCGATTAACTCAAGATCGATGAATAAACGAGGTTTTTGTTTTTCCCCTCTTATGTGAACAATATGACCAGACCAGGGAGACATTAGCAAGTTCCAAACTCCCCGCCACCAGTAAGTGACAAAGTGATAGGTGTTGAGAATCTTCCTATAGTAGAAATGACTCTGGAGGTGAGCGAGGTCCTCGGTCAGTTGAAAAAGACCCAAGCTAACATCACTCTGTGAGGACTCTTCATGTCTTCCCAGCTGCATAGAAATGCTTAGATCAAGCTACTGATCGGGTCCACAGTCCCTCCGTTTATCACGCCAGAAGAAGTGAATCTGGTTGGATCTGTAATCTCTATAAAAATTATCTCTTTCTTCAAAAAGGAAATCCCCAAGATTGGGCTAATCCGCAATTATGCTCTTAATATCATTATCGAAGTTATGGGAAAGACTTCCCGCTCTTTCTTGTCGATAATGGCTCTTTTCTGAATGTTAACCCTCTGATAACCCTCAACTGTTTAAGACTTAAAGTGAGAGACCTTGCTCCAACCTTTACTGTTGTAAGGGCCTACGATAACACTCATCGAGAAGTGATCGGATTAGTAAAGCTTGTATTAGAGGCTGGCCCTATAAATCTTATCCTAGAATTTTAAGTCATCGTCATCCTATCTTATTTCAATCTATTGCTTAGACAACCATGGCTCCACAGTATTAAGGGTGGATCTTCTTCCCTGCCTAAAAAATGGAAGTTCTTCGCTAATGGGTAAATAATTACCATCTTGGGCGACGACGACAATACTAATAATGTAAGAACCAACAATCTAGCACTTGAGATATAACAAGGGTCAAATAATATGCTTATATTCGATTTTTGAGTTGAGTCACTTCTACTCCCAGCAGGGGACAATTTTAAAGACAGGGTTTGTCTAGAGTGTGACAACCATGGCAACGTCAACGTGATCTAGATGTTCAAGAACATGAAATTTATTCCCTAACTATGGCTGAGGCTAAAACAATAAGGGATACTTAAACCCATTGTGCCGAAGAAATATTTTCCTCCTTGTGGCCTGGGCTATCAATCATCAGTAAAAGAACTTAGGACGATTCGCCAGCCTCGTCTGAAGAAAAGACTAGAATGTGTCAATACCATCTCAAGAGATTCCCTGAATGGAAGATTCATCAGAGAGGGTGAAGATTTCCCCTTTTGTGGCTTTCCTAGACCTTAGTACGACCATGTGGGCAAGAAGATAAATCCTCGAATGGAGATCTTTTTCTAGATAACTATTCATAGGACAGGAGTTCTAAGCATCACCTGCAACTGCTCATTGAGACGATTATAGCCAATACTGGAAGTTCTAAAAAATGTGACTCCGAAGGTCCCTTTAACTTACAAACACTGGGACATAACTCTACATGATCAGCTCAGGGGGTACATCCTCAACTAACATGCTATACCAGTTCCACCTACCAAAACTCAACCCAACCCTAATGTTTACCCTATTTCTTCTTCTGTTGTTTCTTCTTACTCTGTTGTAATAGAGACCTCTTTTGATGAGGTTCTCAATGTTGTTTTTCCTATCAATGAAACATATGAAGAGTTTGAGTATCTTACTGCGCCTTACATTAATTGTCTTGATTCTAATCAAACGCTTACTGATGACAGTTTTGCAAATAAAAAATTCCTAACTGATCTAAAATACGTTAATAACAGGGGTGGACCTACCCCATCCTGAATGGGGGCGGGCGCACCCACGGTTTTTTCAAAAATTTCCTTGAGTATTTGTAAAAAAAAAATTAGACCCGTTTGTAAGTTTTTAAGAATATAAGGGCAGTTATCTAAATAAACTAAGCTTTTACAACCTAAGAAAAACACGAATCATCATCTACTTAGCCTAAGAGACCCGCCTATTTTTCCTCTCTCGTCTCCGACTTGGCTCCCTCCGATCGCGTCCGCGTCGCCCCCTGTTCTCCTTCACCTCACACCTCCCCTCCGCTCCTCTCCCGACCTTGACCCTTGTCCTCTCTTCTCTTCTCTCCCTCACTCGCAAACGTTGCTGTCGAAGCAGACCCGGAAGAAGAGCGGCCCCCATTCCTTTTGAGTACATTTTTTTTCCAATAAATCTCATTAGGTTTTGAAATTTGTAGTTATCGTTGCTGAAATTAGTTGTTGCAGAAATTGTTATTAATTTTTAGTTGTTATT
This sequence comes from Sambucus nigra, assembly GCA_949130495.1. Classification (NCBI taxonomy): domain Eukaryota; kingdom Viridiplantae; phylum Streptophyta; class Magnoliopsida; order Dipsacales; family Adoxaceae; genus Sambucus; species Sambucus nigra. The sequence goes on along the minus strand of OX422207.1, from coordinate 625,401,205 downwards.
TTTGCTAAAATTAGTTGTTGCTGTTGCTGAAATTGTTTCAAAAATTAGTTATTGTTGCTGAAATTGCTCCCCAAATTAATTGTTGTTGCTGAAATTTGTATTAAACTTAAATTTTAAGTAGTAGTTGTTGTTAAAAAATGTTGGTTTATTACTTAGGGGAAAAGATTAGTGAAAATTAATCACAAGTTTTTTAGGGTTAAAAATTGCAAAAATAAGTAAAATTAACCCAAAAAAATTGTCTCGGGGTCTCCAGCCCCCGAACCCCCGACATTTGAAAAACAATTCTGCACCCAGAGCTCGAAAATCCTAAGTCTGCCATTGGTTAATAACAAATAATATAACTACATTTAATTTAATAAAGATGAAGTTGTTGTTATTAATCTATGTTCTAGTAACCAACTGTGCGAGATTAGGATAGGGGACACCCTTGATGAGCATGAGCATGCGCAACTCGAAGGATTACTAAAGGAGTTCGTGGATGTCTTTGCTTGGTCTTACGATGATATGCTCTGCATTGATCCTTGGATATCTCAAATTGAGATTCCTACTCTCCTAAAATGCAAATCGATCAAACAGAAACTGCGAAAGCTATGCACCAAATGGTCGCTCAAGGTTAAAGAAGAAATGGTCAAATTGTTGAACTTGGGTTTCATTCGTGTGATCGAATATCCCGCATGGCTAGCCGACATCGTGCCCGTGCCGAACTTGGGTTTCAAATAGTTAAAGTTCGGATGTGTGTCTACTACCGAGACTTGAACAAGGCCTCTTCAAATGATGATTACCTGCTACCCAATATCGACATGATTATAGACAACACGACTAATCACGCCCTGAAATCATTAGTTCATGGGTCTACCGGGTATAACAAGATTAAGATAAACCTAGATCACCAAAAGAAAACCCTATTCATCACCCCATGGGGAACCTTTTGCTACACCGTTATGCCATTCGGTCTTAAAAAATGCAGGGGCTACCTATTAGAGGGCTGCCTCAACCATTTTATATGACTTGATGAACAAGGAAGTCAAGGTGTATGTGGATGATATGATTATTATGTCTAAGACTAAGAAATGTCATATTCCCTCACTTTGGATATTCTTTGAGCGATTGTGATAGTATCTGATGCGGCTTAATTCCTAGAAATGTGTCTTCGGAGTTACAAAAGGAAAAATCTTGGGATTCATGGTTAGAAAGAAAGGGATAGAAGTAGATCATGCCAAATTGAAAGCCATACTTAAGATGCCAACACACCGAATAGAGAAAGAAATCCGAGGATTCCTCAGAAAATGATATTACATCAGCCGTTTCATCAGCTAGTTGACTTCCATTTGTAAACCCTTTTTTAAACTCCTCCCAAAGGATTCAACTAAGGTTTGGAATGAAGATTCCTAAGAAGCCTTTCATCGAATCAAATAATACCTAACTCGACCTCCGGTACTCATGTTGTAGCTTGGTATTCCCCTACTCCTATACCTAACCGTAATATATACTGCTGTTGGGGATTTGCTATCCCAATGCCTCGAAGAATCCCGCAAATAGAGGGCCATCTATTGTGCTAGTAGCAAGTTATCCGGGTACGAAGTCAATTACATTGCTTTGGAAAAAGCATGCGTCGCCCTTATCTAGTACTCCCAAAAGCTACGGCATTACATGCTCGCGTTTCCCATCAAACTTATATCCCTAATGGATCATATCAAGTACTTTCCCAAAAAGTTTGCTTTGTCTAGGTGAATGGCCCATTGGTTAATGCTTCTAGCCAAATTTGATATTGTGTATGCCACGCAGAAGCCCATAAAAGGACGAGCCATATCTGACTATTTCGATGACTACCCTGTGGAAGAAGTCGATGTCTGGATTTCTGTGTTCCTAAATAAGAATATCCTTTGTACATCCTAAGAATACCTTCAATGGAAAATGTTCTTCGATGGTGCCACCAACTAAAAGGGATATGGCATTGGGATTCTCCTAATTTCCCCTTATGACTCTCACACTCCTATTGCCATGAAGCAGGATTTCCCTGCACTAAGAACATGACTGAATACGAGGCATGTACAGTAGGCCTCAAAGTCACTCTCAAGAATTGAATTCGATGCCTGGATGTTTATGAGGACTCATCCCTCATCATCGGTTAAGTGCTCAGAAAATGGAAAGTCAAGGACGAGAAAATCTTACCCTTCCATGCTCACCTAGAAGATCTAGCTTCACAATTCCAAGAAATCACCTCCCATTATTTTCCCTGACCTGAGAAAAAAAAACCTAGCTGCTCCATGGTTGATGTTCCTGGAGGAATGAAAATGGCCCCCTTCCTAGTCCAAAAGCCTGACAAACTAACCCACTATTACCATATTGAGCTCGTTACGGAGGAAAATCCTAAAATGGTCGAGTGATGGTACTCTGACATTTGGCACCTCCTCAAACATGGTAGGTATCCCAAAGGCTCTGACAAGAAAGAATGAGAAACTCTCCGCAGATTGGCTGCCCAGTATATCATCTATGATAAAGAACTATTAAAAATGAACTTCTAAGAAACCCATTTACACTCCATTGCAGGGGCTGATATTGAAGAAATGATGTAGAAAATCCATAGTGGGGAGTGTGGATCTCATATGAACGGTCCTATGATCACCAGGAAAATCAACCGATCGTGTTACTACTGGATTACCACGGTTCAGGATTGCATCGCCGATGTCTATAGATATCTCAAATGCCAACAGTTCTCTAATCTTCAGCACTTGCCTCCTAGGGAATTGTATAACATAACTTCTCCCTGCCCGTTCTCCACATGGGGCATCGACATTAAAGGGAAGGTTACGCCCAAAGCCTCCAATGGACATGAATTCATCCTAGTTTCCATTTATTACTTCACCAAATGGGATGAAGCCAAATCATATACAGTTCTAAATGCCTAGAAGGTAGCCAAGTTCATCAGAAGGAATATCATCTGCCAATATGGGGTTCCATATGAGTTGGTCTCAGACAATGGGTTTCATTATGGGCATAAGGTAAAAAAGTGGTCGATAAATTTAGGATTTAGAGACAAAAATACTCTCCCTACCGATCTTAAACCAACGGTGCAATCGAAGTCGCCAATAAGTACCTCAAAGCCCTCATCAGCAAGATGACAAAGAGTTGATGAGATTGGGATGATCGGATCCTTTATTCCCTCCGGGGATACCGAAATTCATTTCAAACCTCTACTCGGGCCACCCCTTACTCTCTGGTTTATAGAAATGAAGCAGTCCTACCCGTGGCACTGGAAATTCCTTATCTGCGTGTTATGATGGAAAGCAAAGTCGGTGAAGAATATTGGCATCAGATTTGTCTTATCGAGTTGTTACTTTTATACGAGAGGAGTTTGAAAGCTCTATACAATATATAAGGGTACCATCGTTCAATAAAGCATTCATTTAACAAGAGAGTCAAGGACCGCAGTGTCCAATAAGGGGACTTATCCCTTAAAGAAATAGTAGAACCCACCTAGGACCTTAGAGGGAAATTCAAGACTAATTGGAGAGGCCCATAAATTGTGAAGAAAATCTTATCAGGTGGCGCCCCAATGCTCTTCAACCTTGATGGAGGACAGATGGCCTGTCAAGTCAAACGGACCGTCTCAAGAAGTTCTACCCTTAGTCCAAAATCTCAGTGCACTGCGATTCTTCTAATCTCCATTCTATTCCCCAAAAAAAATCTTTTCATTTCCCCTACCAGAACTACGTGGGCCCTGATCCTCTACAAAAACCTTTTGTTTTTCAAAAACCAAACTTTTTAAAACCCCCCAGAGGTACATAGGCAACTTATACGCATCTCATGAGAATGACCCCCTTATTTATTTAAAAAAATGCTATTTCTTTTCTTATCTACGAGTACTACAGTTCATTTTAACATATACCTGAACAAAAGGATTATGTATGCCTTAGCGATTAGTAAAGATAATTCAAATTAAAAACTCATCAAGAGGCACAACTAGATAATCAAAACTTTTTTATCCCATTATTTGAAAGTTTTAGTACAATTACATTGGCGTAGGGAGTCAAATGACTTCCCTTACCAACCTACTCCTACTTTCCTAAAAATAAGCCATACTTAAAAACAACCCTTTCAAGATTATTCCCACACAACTAAACCAAAATAGCTGGATATAATTCCAAACACCATATAAAAAGATTAACAAATAAAACTCCCAGGGAACTCTACCCGCAACTACCAAAGGAGCAAACCCCATTATCATTATCTATATTTTGGGCCCCCAAAACATCCCCTGCCTGAATGGAATGTCGCTTACGCTCCATAGCACGATAAGCTCAGACCAGTCCGGGGAAAACCACGACCCCTCCTTCCATGGTGTCAAAAGTGACGAACCACCGTTGATCGGACTCCACCATACGTAATCTCTCTAATAGCCACATGAACAGCATTACAGGGCTACCCCTTAGAAAAGATGAACGGGCTTCCCAATAGGCATCCAGACCATTTAAAATCTTCGCCAGTATTACCGCTATAGGATTGTGATGGTACGACGTTCAGGAAACAATGAATACGAGTTAAGAGTCCATAAGTAGCGCTCCAACCACCAACATCAATTTTGAAACCTGTCCCAGGATGACGGCTCCATCATAGCCAATATTTCTAACACCTAGCATATGCACCGAATGCGGTACAACAGGAAGATAGATCATTCCCCCCCGCTACCAGTGGTTTATCCACCGAAGGCGAAATATGGAGCAACTCTCTATAGGACCAAGAATATTCAGGCATAGTGGTCGCAACACTAGGATTTACCCCCAGCATGGCAGAAAATTCCTCATAGGTTAGACAAACATCATCCAACCCGAAGCGGAACACTTGGTCTTCAGGGTACCAAAATTTCAAGCCTGTTATTAGCATTTTCCACTCTATGGACCAGTTGCGCCATAAAGAGACTCGACGCATATGGAAAGCATCGTAGTTGACATTGTATGAACACATTGCCTCCAAAGTCTCGAGGTAGTTAGTAAATTCAACTCTAACAGGGAGAGCCATATCACGAATGGAGAGATAGTGAGCAAAAGACTACAAAGAAGAAGGAATGTGGACGTGTGAGGAAATACTCCACTCATGGCCCTATTTATACTTAGAAAGGCTCAAACAAAGACAAAAATCCTGCAGAAATTAGAGGGAAACCTATCCCACCAAGTACTAGCCCGTTGGCCAAAGTGCAATCAAGGCCTTAGATTGATTGTAGTGGACCGACATGCCGATAGGCAGGACAAGGGGTATGCCGATCGACAACGCGCTACTTTGGGAATTTCCTTTTTCATAAAAATAAAAAAACTCAATAAAAATAAATTTTTCTTCTAAAATTTCCTTATTTTTGTGCTTTATTTCCCCCTGTTTTAAATAAACTCTCTAAAAATAATTTCTTTTTACAGTCTCAGCAACAAAGTAAAAAGAGCATGCACATTAAGACATCGAGGCAATAAAATTAACAAAAACTTCATTGCATATATATATATATATATATATATTGTTGTGTTACATCAATTTTTGCTGAAAATAAGAAATGACAACAAGACTCAGTTCTTCTCTCTCTCTCTCTCTCTCACTTCTTCCATATATATTTTTGCTATCTCTCTTTATTCCTATCTACTCTCTCTCTAGGAACCTCTTTCCCCACGACACGCTCTCTTTCCTCGGTGATGAGATGACGCACCACCACTCCCCGAGCCAGACCCTTCCTCATAATAAGCAGATGGTACCAAACAAGAAGGCACTGGAATCACATCCTGAATATGGGCTGTCTCTTAAGATGTCCAGCCCCGAACAACCCTCAGCCAAGTGGTCGACACCCGGATGTGCTGTGAGAAAAATAAAAAACAACGAATCAGTCAATCAAACACTAAGAAAGAAATATGAGAATCAAAAGGCGAAAAGATGAAAAGTATACCACAGGATGAAGGACCTCCTTTGTCAAGCCCAGTTCCTCCAGATCCATCGCATTAGGGCGATGCTGGATGTGCAACGACCCCCAATTATCCCTCCAAATATTATAAGTAGGAGAGTGCAGTCGTACAAAACAAATTTTCGAGGACGTTGCTGCAACGGATGTCGACGGACCTCCTGCACTATGGGAAGATCCCACCGGTCAACTCGAACCTGCCTGGGGGAGAGGTATCCCATAATATATGCTAGGCGATATCATCTAGCTTGACACAAATTCGATATAATCATATGGAACCGCTATGTTGGTATAGGATGAGTAAGGCTTGCCCATAATTATCGCTATCCACGCATCGTCTACCATCTCTCGCACCCGCCTCATGTACACTGGGGGCTGCACCGGTGGCACCATCACTTCCTCCTCAATAATCTGCTGGACAACCATCTCCCCTAGATACTAGGAGTAGCCAAACTTATGCACTAACAAACGCCGCATCTGCGCATTTGCCCCGATAGCCCCCGTATCCTGGATAGCCGCCCCCCAATGGCAGAAGGTCACTTGCAAAATTCCCCAGCGGATAAAGATTAATATAAAAATGGATCATTATGAAGAAAAAGGTCAAAATAAAAATAAGAAGAACTTACCTTCTCTCTCGTCAGGCCATGCAAGACTTGACGCACAGTCACTAGAGAAAGAGGCTTCTTCGACCGTTGGTTAGAATTTCGCCACCGGTATATTTGACAGAAGTCCCCAACAGACTCATCCTCCAAAGAAATTAGTGGGGTGTTAAATCCAATCACCTCATAAAATGACGTCTGCATAGGACAAAGGTTGACAATCAGAAATCAGGAATTAAGGAAAATGCGAATGCATAAAGGAAAACGAGGAAATTAAATGATACCTCAAGAAGATTCGTGACTCCAATAAAAGTCTTCCAACAGCACCGAATAAATTCACCTGGAGAAGAATAAAGGGTCACCAAGATCAGGCTCCCCCAGTCATAAAGTAATGTTCAAAAACATCCTCAAGTAAGACAAAACCCACAAATGAACAATATCATAGGTCAATGCCACCAGAAAACCTCCAACCACTAGCAAGAAAAATAAGCGGGCCATCAGTTGAAAATGCAGTCCATCCTCCTCATCAACCACCTGACACAACAACAAATCCCTCAAAGAAGACACACAGAGAGAGTCCCCAAAAACTATCCTCTCTACATCGCCCAATGCTGCCATCACCGCCGCTGGCATCACCCTCAAAGACCTGTCAACCTCAACCTTCATCCCATAACAATCCAACCCAATAGCTACGCATCTATGGGATCCATTGTCATCTCTCCGAAACCGAAATGAACACTGTGTGTAGTGTTCCACCTTCTCTCCGCAAAGTTCATGGCAGAACTTCTGGCTACGATAGGGAGAGTCATGAATGCTGAGGAGGCTATGGAGTCCAAACGGGAGGACGATAATTAAGCAAGTGGGAGAAAGTCTCAAATGGAGAAAGGAATAGATAGAAAGAAAAGGTCGACTGATGCTAAGTTTACCAGTTATAGTCCATTGACAGTAAGTACCGAACTAATCCTGAATAAAATTAAAGATGACACATAACTTAGGTGGCCTGAAAAGCTCAAGTCCCCTCATCACAAGAGGAAGAAGAGAAAATGCTGCGATTTCCACCAAGACCATGACCATATGACAAATAAATATTTTTCTCTCAAAGATGAGATTGCGAAAATATTAAAACAAGGGAAACTCCAGAAGTATGTTGACTGGAGTGGTGCCAAAGATGATGCCATAAAAAAACATGGTGGTGTAGAATATGTGAGGCCAAGACGACAACCTCAGGTCGATAAAAAAGATGACAAAGAGTCAGATAACTTCAAAGATGAACGCTATCTCCCACCTAAGATCCCAGAGGCGAAAGGTAGGATACACATAATATTCTTTGACGTCAAGATGGTATGTGGAGATTTGGATAGGGGAGTAACTGAGCCGACCGACCATTAGACACTTGTTATAAAAGAAAAATTATCACCCAAGCGGTTGGATGTGAACTCGACTGCGACAAAGTCAATGCTGGGGAAGTTAAAGAAATTGGATAAGGATACCTTGGTGGTAGGGTTCTTGCGAATGGACTTCTGTCGATGGCTGTAGCTCAGCTGAATTTTATGTTTTAGGATTTCTTTAAGGGATTGAAACTCAGGAATAAGTGGTTGGTCTAGTATCATCAAACGCTAATAGGTTTCAGTGGAGAGGAAGTCCATCCTCTTGGTATATTTGAGATGGAGGTCAATATGGGAACTAGACCGAGGTGCCTCACAAAAAAAGTAAGCTTCTTTGTCATGGATAAGAACGTATTTTCAGCATACAACATCATTCTTGAAAGGGTGGCTCTTTAAGAATTTAAGGCAGGCCCGTCCACTAAATGATAAAATTCCAAACTCCCTATGGATTAGGGTGCAATACCCCGTATTTTAATGACTTTAAAATGATAAAAAATAATAGTAAATGGGTTAAATCAATAGGGATTAATTGGAATTATTCATGTCAAAATAATTAGAATTAATCCAGATTGAATATTACTAGAATTAAGTAAAACATGATTGATATTAAATAATACTTAGTGATTAAAAGTAATATATGATTATGATGTTATAAAAACTATCCGGAATTATAAATACGAAAATTACGATAATTAAGTCACTCAAAAATCCGAAATGCACGTGTGAGTCGTGTCGGGAATATAATTGAATGGAATGAAATGTAATTTTTTTTTATGTCCTCCGAATGGTCATTTTGAGAGCCCCATGTGACACCCAGCCTAATTAATTACCCAGTGATCAGTCCTTAATTAATTAATTTCTGAATATCAAGTTGGTTCAGATAATGCATCACTGTCGAGAACTCTAATTTTATTTTAATAAAAACTAACCACCTATTATTTAAAAAGGGTGATGTCCAAATTTTATCTTGTCATTGACTACTACTAAAAGAATACCAATAAATACCATGCATCACAATAACATAAGTAAAGTCAGACTGAAGTAAAATAAGTGTCTGGAGTAAACATCTCCAGGTACAATCCCATACAATAAATCCAATGAGAGAAATAAAATCTAATAGAGAATTTAAAACGACTAAATCTATGAAAGTAAACATAGGTAAGGACGACATGTCCAACAAAATGGATAACTGAAAAGAAAAGAATGATCTGAGTTGTCTACTAGCAATAATCCTCCAGCTTCCACAACAACTATATCACGGCAACTGAAAAGAGTCTCCGAAGGCTGGGCACCTAAAATAATGGACCAATAGAAAGATATATAGAAAAACGGGTCAGACCCGAGTTGAAAATAGTTTGAAATACCAAGTGCTTAAATTGATTCAATTAGCACAATTATTAATCAAGTTAACTTAGCGTATTCACTTTAGATTCTCACCCCTCGATCTAGTGTGTACGTCTAACGAGCCTAACTACCCATGCTAGTCATGATAGCCTGACTGACTACTAAGTATATAATATGATGTTTGAACGTCTCCCTAAATAACTCAAAACCGACGTACTTATGATTTCGATATAGAATGAGGATTTCTTTTGCTTATTCTCGTATTCTTATAAATGTCCAGATGATAATACACTAAGTGTACATAAAAATCTAGCGTCAACAACATAAGACACCAAATATTATTTTTGGTATAGACACATTATTCACTTAATGTATACATATTAAATTATATAAACATATAGCAATATTCACCCTGGGTTGAAAAGCCCTTGGTGCTACGTATACCCGGCTATCTAGATCATTTGCAAAGCTCACGCATATTGGACAACAGGTTTAATCTCTCGAGAACGAATAAAAACATAAACACCTATTAGAGGCGAACATAGTCCAAAACCGATGGGCTACGCACATACCTGCGCACGTATACGACCGTCATCACTATCATTCTCACTGATATCCCATACCTAGATTCCATGCTCTAGTGGTACAACTCTAAATCCCCTGAAGGCACACAAGATCCGGTCGTCCAAAACGCAATAACCTCCGTTAGATAGCCAATAGCTAGGTATGCCATACACATAATACTTTTAACAATAAGCATGAACACAAGTTATATAAAGTTAATTAGCTTTCCCATAGTCTAGTATTTGCAGTATGTATATTATATCTCTTATTATAACCCATACTTTACTCGTGTGTACTCTTCCTTGTATTTTCGCACCTCCCTAATTCTATGGATTTTATACCTTCCGAGGGTCGACATATTATTCGCTCACTATTATTTATTAACATAAGTCACTCGACGATCATACTGGTTTAACACTCATATAATTAAGCCTATGGGAAGTTTGAACAAAAATCGGCCTAAAAAGGGTCATTCTGGAATCTCGTTAGAAGACCCATAAATCTCATTCAAATGAGGTCATTCGAACGAGTGTAGTTAGAACGAAGGTACTTCGAACGAACCAACAAACTCATTAGAAGGGCTACTGTAATCTTGTTAGACTTCTCGTTCGAATGAGGTCGTTCGAAGTACCTGGGCTGGACTTCTAATGAAATTTCCGAAGTCGCCCAGTTCATCTCCAAAGTCCGTTTTCCCAAATTTTCTCTTCTCAAATCTCAGCCTAAATCTATTCCAACTAAAATGCAAGGTTACCAAACTACTGTAAGTCATTCTAGAACACTTCTTAACATAGTTTTGGGGTCAAATCCTTCTAATCATCATGTAATTACTATAAATTCCCAAATTTTAACCATAAACCATATTAACATAAACCCAGAATTATTTGTCTATAAATACTCCTTTTTTTATTTTATTTTGTGATTAACATCTAATTCACCAAATTTCACATTTCAATTAAGGGGAAAAATCCACTACATGCAAGCCCCCATCATATTTCTAGAATTCCTACACGATTTCATCATAGATAAACCCAAATTGGGTATTAGTTGTTTTAAAACCTCAACACATGTTAACAAGAGTAATAATTGCTAAGAGAAGAGCAAGATAATCACTGCCTTAAAAATGAACTTTTGATTAGCGAGTTTAAATTGGTATAGGAACGATCCTCCTGACCCGATCTACACACTGGTGTACTTTTTGTTGTGAAAGGTTGAGTTCTTGGCTAAGGCTTTAATGGAGTCTCCTTCTTCTTCCTTGGTTCTCTCTCTCTTTTCCTCTCTTCTCACGTAGGTTGAAACTGACTGCCACAAACCATAAATGCCTTTTAATTAAACCCAATTTTCGTCCATTTAATTACCCAAAAATTCCTAAAGAACAAAATACCCCTTTGGGGTGTCGTTTTGGGTTAAAAATGCCCCAAACGCCAAATAAAATACCCGAATAGTGTTTTCTCACTATTTCGACATTTCCGGACACTTTGGAACACTCAAAATAGTCGTCTGAGTTATACAAAAATCAATTTTCTTCTAACCCTCCAAATATAAACAAATGATGCGAATCATACCGTCCCAATTATTTATAGCATAACTGTCGTGTATCTTATTCCCGACCATACTATTATTTCAATAATTACTAACTCTCATCCCGCTAGTGATTATTATAATAAGATCAAATTAATTTCAATTTAAATTTTCTCCCTTTAATTTAATTAATCCCTATTTCCCCAAAAATAATTATGCGTAAAAATACGGGGTATTACATACTTACACCCTAATAATAGAATTTCGTCCCGAAATTCAGAAAAGAATATATATATATATATACTTGGAAAGAATAACTCCGGATAACGTTCACGCATGTTACCCTCGCACTCCCAATTTCCGCTCACTATTAATTATTTATATAAGTCACTCGACGATCATACTGGTTTAACATTCATATAAATAAGCCTACGGGAAGTTTGAACAAAAATCGGACTAAAAAGGTTCAGTCTGGAATCTCGTTAGAAGACCCAGAAATCTCATTCGAACGAGGTCGTTCGAATGAGTGTAGTTCGAACGAAGGTACTTCGAATGAACCACAAAAATCGTTAGAAGGGCTACTGGAATCTCGTTAGAAGTCTCGTTCGAACGAGGTCGTTTGAACGAGGTCGTTCGAACGACCTGGGCTGGACTTCTAACGAAATTTCCGAAGTCGCCCAGTTCATCTCCAAAGTCCGTTTTTCCAGATTTTCTCTTCTTAAATCTCAACCTAAATCCATTCCAACTCAAATGCAAGGTTACCAAACTACTCTAAGTCACCCTAGAACACTTCTTAACGTAGTTTTGGGGTCAAATCCTTCTAATAATCATGTAATTTATATAAATTCCCAAATTTTAACCATAAACCCTATTAACATAAACGCATAATTATTTGTCTATAAATTCTCCTTTATTTATTTCGTGATTAACATCTAATTCATCAAATTTCACATTCCAATTAAGTGGAAAAATCCTCTACATGAAAGCCCCCATTAGATTTCTAGAATTCCTACACGATTTCATCATAGATAAACCCAAATTGGGTATTAGTTATTGTAAAACCTCAACACATGTTAACAAGAGTAATAATTGCTAAGAGAAGAGAAAGATAATCACTTGCCTTAAAAATGAACTTATGATTCGTGGGTTGAAATTTATATAGGAACGATCCTCCTGACACGATCTACGCACTGGTGTACTTTTTGTTGTGAAAGGTTGCGTTCTTGGCTAAGGCTCTAATGGAGTCTCCTTCTTCTTCCTTGGTTCTCTCTCTCTTTTCCTCTCTTCTCACATAGGTTGAAACTGGTTGCCACTAACCCTAAATGTCTTTTAATTAAACCCAATTTCGTCCATTTAATTACCCTAAAATTTATAAAGACCAAAATACCCCTTCGGGGTGACATTTTGGGTTAAAAATGCCCCAAACTCCAAATAAAATACCTAAATAGTGTTTTCTGACTATTTCGACCTTTCCAGACACTTTGGCGCACTCAAAATAGTTGTCCGAGTTATACAAAAATTAATTTTCTTCTAATCCTCCAAATATATACAAATGATACGACTCATACCGTCCCAATTATTTATAACATAACTGCCGTGTATCTTATTCCCAGCCATACTATTATTTTAATAATTACTAACTCTCATCCCGCTAGTGATTATTATCATAAAATTGAATTAATTTCAATTTAAATTTTCTCTCTTTAATTTAATTAATCCCCATTTTCCATAAAAACAATTATGCGTAAAAATTCGGGGTATTACGCCTCTAAGTGTCCAGAAAGGTTTAAATATTTTGAAAAGTCTACTCGAGGGTTTGATTTGATTCTCGGGTCAATTTGGAATCGAATAGACACCCCAAAGAGGTATTTTGGTAATTTTACTTGGGAGATGAATAGTACCTATGAAATTTAGGTATTTTTATTTAAGTTAAGGGATATGTTCTCCAAAGGTTTATTCACCAAAACTGTAAGAGACATCCATTGAGGAAAATAAAATATTTCTCTAGGAGAAGAAGGGTTGTTCTAGGAAAACCAAGGGAAAAAGGCACCTTGCACCACCATCGCCGCCACCAGAGAGTGACTAGAACAGAGACAAACACCATATCATCATATTCTCCGAAGGTTTAGACCTAGGAAATCAAAGGTAAGTTTTTTAACTCTTGAAATCTATAGCATGTATGTTGTCCATAGTAGATAGAAAAAGATTTTTTTAAGCTCACACCATAATGGTATACACCGATATGCCACTAAGGCAAGCTTTGCATAACCCAGAGAAATCCAGAAGATTGATGTATTGGGCTGCGGAGTTAGGGGAATATGATCTTGTATATAAACCAAGGTTTTCATTAAAAATCCAAGCTGTGGAAGATTTTATTATAGAATTCACTTACCCAGAGGTTCCAAAGAAATAATGAGCTCTTATCGAGAAACGTTTAGGAGTTAGGAAACCTACTGAAGATATCCCTGACCAACGCCAAGCAAAAAAAAACTGCAGAAGAAGTTACCAATGACCAACTGAAACTCTCCAACGGAGTATAAGAGATGAAAAAGAAATATGAGGAGGTAAAGGATAAAATCTCCCATCAAGGGATTCTAACAATTCAAGCGTTTGACAATGATATTCCCATATGGAGTCTATATGTTGATGGGTCATCATGTGCAACTGGATGTAGAACCAGAATCATCCTTAATAATCCAAACAAAATAGATATTGAGTACGCTCTACGATTCCAATTTGAAGCCTCCAATAATGACGCAGAGTACGAAGCTATGATTACCTGTTTAAATCTAGACAAACCACTAAATGCCATGCAAGTTGTGGTATACAATGATTCACAGTTGGTGGTAAATCAGGTGTCGAACTTATATGCAGCTAAAGGAGAGTTGATGTCCAGATACTTATCTAAAGCTATGAAGCTAATCGCTACTTTTCTAGTTATTTAGATGATTAGAATTCTAAGATTGGAAAATGTTTGAGTAGATGCCCTTGCACGGTTGGCTTTAGCAACCAGAACGGAGCTGCAAAGAACCATTCCTATTGAGCTACTTGCTAATAGGAGCATTGGTGAAGATTTGATGGTTAATTTTATAGAAGTTGACGTGGGACACTCTTTGATGGATCCCATAAGAGATTACATTAAAGATGGAATTCTACCAGTCGACCTACTTGAAGCTAAGAAGCTGAAATACAAAGATACTAGATACGTGCTAGACAATGGTGTGTTGTATAAAAAAGGATTGACTGCTGGTCTATAACGTTGTGTGCATCTAGCTGAAGTAAAATATTTGATTGAGGAAGTTCATCATGGTTCTTTTCGAGCCCTTGTAGCAGGGAGAAATTTATTATAAAGAATCAATACACATGGGTAATACTGGCCAACTATGCGTGCAAATTGTGAAACTTTTTCTAAGAAGTGTGATAAGTGCCATAGATTTACAAGCATACGCAGGACTCCACAAGCTCTCCTCACACCAATCACTTTACCCTGACCCTTTATTATGCGGGGAATTGACTTGGTCGGGCCTCTACTAACCACTCGAGGAAGGTTCAAGTACCTGGTTGTAGCTGTTGATTACTTCACCATATGGGTGGAAGCTGAACCCTTGATCGATATGTACCATCACAAGGTTTATCAATTTATTTGGAAGAATATCATATGTAGGTATGGCTTGTCCTCTGCCTTTGTCACTGATCATGGCACATAATTTGATAACGACGAGTTTGATGATTATTGTTCCTAATCGAATGTCCAAAAAATCCACTTTTCTCCTGACCATCCTCAAAGCAATGGCCAAACATAGGAAACTAATAAAACTTTATTGAATGGATTTAACCAAAGGATGGAAAATGTGTAATACCCCGTATTTTTATGCTATATTAATTTGGGGATTTATTAAATTTAATGTGAATTAATTATTTAATATAAATCCAAAAATTAATTATGTTATAATTATTAACGTGATGAGAGTTAGTAATTATGGGAAATTTATTGAATATTACTCATGACCAAAGAAATATATAATATTGGTTATATTAAATGTCATGAGTGAATAAAATGATAATTTTGGAAATTTGAGTCGGGACGCGCCAATGTCGTGTCGGGACTAAATATTGATGAACAAAAGTGAATATATTATAAGTTACTCGTATGGTCGTTTTGAGTGTGCCAAAGTGTCCGGAAAGGTCGAGATAGTCAAAATGGTGTACTCGGGGGTTTAGTTTGGGTCTCGGGGTGTTTTTAGGCCTAGTTAACACCACGAGAGGGCATTTTGATCATTTTACATTTTTGGGTAATTAAACCCACGAAATTTCAAGGGTTATATCAGATATCTAAGGTTGTCTTCTAGGGTTAGAACAACCAAAAACAAGTGATGGCCATAGGAGAGGGAAGGAGAGAACTTTCAAAGCAATCCAAGGCCCAAAATCCATCCGTTTGCACCGCCACCACCACCAACGCGTAGATCGCGCGACGGGGAACGCAATCACACCAAAATCGTCCACAAATTAGAATGCCGGAAATCCAAGGCAAGTGTTTATCTTTCTTATTTTCATTAATTCATGACTCATGTTAGTCTAGGGATGATTAGGATGAGTTTTATGGAAGAAAACCCAGATTTGAGTAGGAAATCGCATGTAGTAATGATTGGAATGTCATTCTGGAAAACCCCTTAACATGTAGAGGATTAAACCTCGAAATTTTGATATTTTAGAAGAAGAAAATTCTGGAAAAGACTGATTAGAACCATGTTAAAGAGATTTCTAGGGTTCTTGATATTTACATGAATTTTGGCCTGTTAATCCATGGTTATTAATGGAAATTTGCATGCTTTACGTAAAAGATGTATGGAATGGGTTTATACTATTAGTAGTACAAATTTCTGGGTGATTGGGAATGAAAAGTTTGGATTTGGATGGGGTTATGTGAAAAAACCCGTAACTGGTAACTGCAGAATTCTCCACACCTGCTTGATCGATCGATCGAGTCAAGAGCTTCGATCGATCGAAGGATCGATCGATCGAGCCCCAGACCTCGATCGATCGACCCCTTCTGGCAGACTCACATTTCCCCCTTTTTAAATTAGTTGAATTCAATTTAATGAGAAATAATTCTTGGACACCCTTATTAAAATATTTTTGGAGATAAAGAAGACCAGTAGGACTTATAAATAATTACGGGACCTTTAAGGTAAGACGAGAGTTGTATTTTTGGGATATTTACATATAAGGGACGATGAAATTGTGTATTAAGGGGAGAGACGCGTAACATAGTTACGTTGGAAATTAGGTGAGTACCTACTGAATTCTACACTTAGGAGGATAAAGTCTATGAGTGTTACGTAATAAGTTGGTATGATCCCTCAAATTTAAGTAAGAAATGAACGGTTATAGGGGAGGACTAAATAACGAGAAATGAGGAAAAATGTCGTAATTATGGGATTTGAGATGTACCTAATTTGATATAATAATATTAGTATAGTTATATGACTGTGTTTATGCATATACTATCTATGTGTGAAAATCGTGCCCGAGCTACTTGCTATCCCCGAGGTTACCGCGCTGGGACAGTCTTATCTCGATGGGACCTTTATGGGGGATATTGACTCGTACCCTAGAAGATAGATATCCTTGGTACAGGCTATCGAATCGATAGTTCAGACGGTCCTAAGAGACGTGGGGCATGTACTATCCTCTTAGAGACTTGGAATCTATGCTTCGGCTCAATATTGTTTGTGTATGTGTTAATACAGTTCGAGAGTGATTCCGAACTTGTATTTCCCTTAGTACGAGTAATACGGGGATTGGATAGCAGAGTATGCACGCACCATAATTTTTATATGGGGTGCTGTTAGAATATATATATTATACGAGAATTTAATATATACATGAAATTCTGAAATGTGGAACTTCCTATTGTGTTTATGGTAAGTAAGAAATGAATAATGAATTCAAATTGGAAATACTGGTTTTGAAAAAAAAAAGTATAATGGAACACTGGGAAACTTTATTAATAAATAAAGTTAAAATGAGAGTTTTGTTACTAAATGAAATTATCCCCTTAAACAATTACGTTGTTCAGTTTTAAATCTTACGAGTAACCTAAGATAAGTTAAATCATTGGGAGGATTAATGCGATATAAGGTAAGATAAACCGTTGGGAAGGTTAGTGCGATAGGTCTGCACATTAGAAGAGAGGTGAGAATTTCTCGAGAGAGTGTCGCACTAATATTTTGTTGCATTGGCCTGTAAACATTTTTAAATACTTGCTAAACGAATTTTAAATCATCTACACTATCGGGCTCTGACCCGTTTCTATTTCTCTTTCTCTCTTGTATATATATGTATATATTAAAGGTGCCCAGCCACAGGGGCATCTTGCATAGGATCCTTTGGAAGGAACGCGCTGCAACTTAGATGGGAGTTGCAGGCCTCTTGCTTAGACGACTTCATTCATTAGACTCCACTCCTAGCATAATCATTTAGTGGGGCATGTGTCGCCCTTTCCATTATTCAGTTGTTTATTTGGACATTGTGATTCAGTTATTTCTAGTATTGTCACTTTGGGATTTATTACTGTCTGGATGTTTTACTTTAAGTTTTAATGTTGGGATTTAGTTGTTGAATGTTTAAATTATTTGGATTATATGTTCCAGGATTATTGTGGTGTGATTCTTTAAATATTGAATTGTTGTAAGTAATTAAATCTTTGTTCTTAAAATAAAATTTGGAAAGTAATGTTAAAAAAATGGTTTTGACACTTAGCTTAATTAATTAGGGTGTTTATATTGGAAAAGTTATTTTTACGACAGTGATGCTAAGAATGAACCAACTGTTCACCTTGATTTTAATTTAATAAAGGAGTGATCGCCCGGTATTTAATTAGGTGGGGTGTCACAAAATGCTAAAGGGAATTGGATCAATGAGCTGCATTTCGTATTATGGGCTTACCGAACAACCCATAGAACAGCTACTGGAGAAACTCCCTACATGTTAGAATTTGGTACTGAAGCCGTAATTACTACCGATTTAGGATTTCCTACTCACATAATCAATACCTTAGTTATTGATTTGATGAGAAGGATGGTCTTATACATGCTGAAAGAGGTACGTGAATATGTAACTTGAAGGAATGCAGTCTATCAATAATGGAGTACACATTTCTATAACAAAAGGGTAAAACCGAGCAACCTAAAAGAAGGTCATTATGTTTTAAAGAAGGGAATTCAAAATAGCAACAAATTTGAAGTCAACTGGCACGGGCCTTATCGCATTAAAATAGTTGTCCGACCAGGGACACATCGAATTGAGACTTTGGAGGCTGAAGAATTCAAGAACTCTTGGAATGCAGAACACCTGAGGAAATATTATCAGTGATGTAATCATGCTTAACTCAGTTCATTTCAATATTAATGGGAATGTGATTGCCCAAAAATTGTTATATTTTTTTTGAAGTACTTGTGCAATGGACTACACTTCAAATGCATAAAAAAAACACCAACAAGGTTGGTTGTAGGGTTGGTTTTCGATACAAACCACCAACGAAATGTTAGTCGGTAACAATAAGGAACAACAATAATGTTGGTTGGCATTAACAAAGACACCAAAAAGGTTGGTTTTTTACACAAACCACCAATGAAATGTTGGTCAGTATCAATAAAGGCACCAATAACGTTGGTTGTCAATAAAAACCATGCAAGGAAAAATTGTCAGTCACAAATGCTTAGTTAATTAAGACCTAGACGAATAAAATACATCTAAACTGGTCTAAAACATGGACAAACGTTCCACTCACGCCTGTGAACCATGGTAACTAATGCAAATACCTAAAAATTTAGGTACATTAGTAGAACCATGGTAATGCATTAGTAATTGGTACAATACTTAGGGTAGGCCTTGGGGTATCAATAGAACTGGTGAAAAACTATAGATTGAAAAATCGTTGATCCAAAAATAGAGATTGACTAAAGGTCGATCCATTCACAGTCAAAGACTAAGAATACATTCTTATAAAGATATTGACTAAGAGTTGATCCATTCACAATCAAAGATTGATAAAATAAAATTTTTCATTAATTCAATTAATTAATTACATATTGTTACTTAACATGCAGAAATAATTACAAGGCCTTATTCTACAGGGCGTTTTCCTTCAGCCTTGGAGACATGATCCATACCAGCTGGAGGATAATTCAAAGTATAAGGGGTGTTGATGAAGTTAAAATTCTAAAGCACCCTGGTATTGCTGCTACTAGGACGATCAAGGAGATGAGGAGGTTGGACGAACTCTAGTTCATCATGTACCTCGTAATCCCCCAGGAACTTTGAAATCAAGCGTTTAGGAATACGATGAACGGGGATCCAGTTAACATATAACTTGAAAGGAGGATTGTAGAGTTCAGTCAAACCTAGGTCATACCAATCCCATAATGAATTTTTCTAATCTAGCTTCATCACTGTTAAAGATGAAGAGTTGCGCTTGCGTTCAAATTAAGAAATTATATAATTAAACTCAGTTTTATCCAATTAAATCCTAAACATGCAACTAGGTGTGATTGAAGAAGATGTAAGACATGCAAGAACATTCAAATACACACACATGTGAGGAAAAATCCCCCAAAGGGGAAAAATATTTTATTTTCACTATAATTTTGTAAGATACGGTTACACAGATTACAATGAAAATACAGTGACACAGAAATAACCGTGGGTGTCTGTTCTGTAGTCGACGACTGGAATTTACCTTTCCAGGAGGGCAACAATGAAGAAGAAGGACGATCTTCTCCACAAGATTAAACACAAGGTTGTGTTCTTGGGTTGTAAATTGATTCACAAAGGTTTGGCAAAGTTGCGTGAATCAAAACATGAGTCCTGGGACTCAAAAAGGTGAAGACTAGAGTAATTAGGACTCTTAAATTCGTCTCTAAAAGTCTTAAAAAACAACTCCCCCGAAGATGGTTTATATATGGAAACCTAAGCCAAAAAAATCTTATAAGATCTGTTCGATTTTATCAGAAATGGATCGGTCCATTTTTAGAGGCGGATTGGTCCGTGGTCAGATCAGTTCGTTTCCTCAAAGGGCTTCTTCGGTTTGGTTTTGATCCGAGGTTCTATATTTTTGGTGCAAAGCGGATTGGTCCAGTATTGAGGCGGATCGATCCAGAGGCGGATCGGTTCATTTTTTAAAATAGGCGGACCGTTCCAATTATGCAGAAAACTAATTCCAAGTTGAAGATGCTTTGATATTCGGATCCATTGATGTAGATGCGATCTTGAATTTCTTCAACGGTGTAACGGCGTGTGACATACATATTGACAATGGACAAAAATGTCCTTACAAATCTCCCCCTATGTCTATGCCGGTACATACATAAAAAATACGAATTATCAAATAACAAATTTGCCTATACAAATCTACCCTTCCATAAACCCAAAACTAAAAAGGTACAAATGAATAAATCTACATCGTTTGCTCTTCGAATCTTCAAAAATCATCAAAACTTTTCGCATCAGGGTGTGCACCATATTGATCTTCAATCTTCGTACGTACACACATTAGATAAAGTAAAATACCAAATGACGTATCGAGTTTGAAATGAGATAAACATATATACCAATTTATTATAAAAACTCAAAACTTCAAAACTCCCCCATAACATGATAATTCTTTCTCCCCCTTTTTATGATGTCCCCAAATAGGAAAATGAGAAGAATAACTCAAATAAGCAAAGCCAGGGTGACACAAGGAAATCAATTTCTACTTTTGAATTTTTCAAAATTTTTCCACAAAATATACCAAACAAGAAAAATCACACCATGAACGAACACAAAACAACCAAGTCAATGAAAGCATAAATGTATGGGTGTGATAAAAGTCGATAGGAAAATCAATGCATACAAACATGACATATGTGCACGATGAATATCAGATACTCCCAACGAATGAACTTCGAAATCTTCCTTTGGTGTAAATAAAATGGAAATATGAGACATTGACTCAATCAAATCAACAAATCAAAGCTCAAAGTGATTTTTACACCAATAACGTCCAAAACTATTTCATGCTTTTTCAGGACTTTCAAGGAAGTTAAAATCCGTGTATATTCTCCAACTAAACTCCCTCAAATTTGTATTTTGTATAGAGGCTATCTAAATTCTCAAACTTTGGTGAATTGATGGTGAAACCTAATGGCCCATATTTGGCGTATATTGCTTTTTATTGCCTTTAAATTTTTCGAGCTCTTTTAACCTCTTTGGACCCCAGATAATAAAATTCCTCAATTTTTTAGGTCCTTTTTAACGGTGGCTTAAAATCGTAAAGGCTCAATGAACCTTTCGAAGCCCTTCCCCGTTTTCAAATAAACACACAGTCTCACCAAAACGGTTTTTACATGCATTCCAATCTTGTCAAGTTTTATCACATATGGTTAGTTGTATATACAGAATTGAGATGGAAACACTCAAGCCAATATGAGATAGACAAGAAAAATAATCAAATAAAACCATGCATGTGTGCAATAAAGGAGATAGGAGTCAAACATGTAGAAAGATATCACTAATCACATCCAAAGACTCCAATCAATGTAAAGCACATGGATGAAATGATGTAGCGTCTCAAATCTCTATTAAATGGTCACATGGATAAATGGAATGAAATTGTGACTTGGCTATCTTAAATGCTCATCCATAAAAGGTGCAAGTAAAATACAAAAATCTTTTTTAGTTTTTCTAAAATTTTTAGAAAAGAAAATATTTTTGGATTTTTCAAAAATAAATAAATAAATATTTCTACAACAAAGCAATAATACATATGAAACAAACTAGCAATAGGAAGCATATGATATGAACATGAAAAAGCATCCTATCCTAGACACAGACCAACCCCTCAGTCAACTGTGCAAAGCCCCAAAGACTTCCTAAGACTCTCAAATCTAAGGGCATCTAAAGGTTTCGTGAAAATGTCGGCTAATTGATGGTGGGTGGGTACGAAACTCAGGGTCACTACTTTTCCTCAACTAACTGACGTATAAAGTGCTCGCGTATACTAATGTACTTTATGAGCGAATGTTGGACTGGATTGCGGGATATGTTTATCGCACTCGTGTTATCACAGGAAATAGTCATGGTGTCCTGTGAAATCCCATAATCCTCCAACATTTGCTTCATCCACAAGAGTTGCGTGCAACAACTCCCGACGACAATGTAATCAGCCTCCGCGGTGGACAAAGAGATGGAATTTTGCTTCCTGCTTAGCTAGGAGACAAGAGTAGAACCAAAATAGAAACACCCACCAGAAGTTCTCCTACAACCATCTACATCCCCGGCCCAATCAGCATCTGAATAGGCGGACAAACGATCATCGGTATCAAAGGAATACCAAATACCGTATGAGAGAGTCCCACTCACATATTTGATAATACGTTTTGGAGTAAATAAGTGTGAATCTTTCGGGGACGCCCGATATCGTGCACATACTCTAACACTAAAGGGTATGTCGGGACGACTGGCAGTCAAGTAGAGAAGACTACCTATCATACTCCGATATGAGGTTTGCTCTACGTCCTTACCTAAAGTGTCCTTAATAAGCTTTATAGAAGTACTCATAGGTGTACGTGCATGGTTAGCGGAGTCTAAATCAAATTTCTTCACTAGGTGTCTTGCATACTTGGATTGTGACAAGAACATCCCATCCTCTAGCTGACAAACCTGAAGACCAAGGAAGAAAGTAAGCTCACCTACCATGCTCATCTCAAACTCACTTTTCATCTCCTCCTCAAAGTGATGACCATGCTAGGAGCATGTGGATCCAAAGACTAGGTCGTCCACATAGACCTAGGCAACCAAAATAGCACCGTCATCTCTCCTGACGAACAACGTCATATCAACTCCCCCTCTCTTGAAGCCCCGGGCTTAGAGATAGGAAGTAATCCTCTCGTACCAAGCACGGGGTGTTTGCTTCAAACCATACAAGGCTTTCCTCAGATAGTAGACGTGATCCGAGTGCTTAGGGTCTTCAAACCCTTTTGGTTGTTCCATATAAACCTCCTCCTGTAGAATGCCGTTCAGAAAGGCACTCTTGACATCCATCTGATATAACTTGAAGCGCAGATGGCATACGATGGCGAGTAGTAAGCGGACGGACTCAAGCCTCGCAACAGGAGCAAATGTCTCCCCAAAGTCTACACCCTCTATCTGTGTGTAGCCATGACTGACTAACCTAGCCTTATTTCTGATTATGGTACCATTTTTATCCATTTTATTCTTAAAAATCCACCTGGTACCTATCACATTAGTCTCACTAGGTCGAGGGATAAGTTTACAGACATTGTTCTTTTTAAACTGAAGCAACTCATCCTGCATGGCAGATATCCAGTGTTCATTATTGAGTGCTTCTTTTAGATTCTTGGGCTCGACTTTGGACGTGTATCAAAGATGACTAATAATATTCTCTAGCTAAGCACGAGTCTTGACCACTAGAGTGGGATCGCCAACAATGGCAGAAGGATCACGACTCTTGCGAACCCAAGCAGGTATGTCCCCTAACACAGGAGAAGGGTCCACATAGTGTGGGTGAGGAACTAGTAAATCACTCCCACAGAAGTCCTCATCCTCAGACTGAAGGTTACGATCAATAGATGTCGGAGGTTCGTCATCTTGCATGGTGATGTTTATTGATTTCATAACCCTAGAGCTCTTCAGGTTAAAAACTCGGTATGCTCTACTATTCGATGAATATCCTAGAAGTATTCCCTCATCGCTCTGGGAGTCAAACTTTCATAATTGCTCTCTATCCCGTAGGATATAGCATTTACTCCCAAAGACATGGAAATATGCAAGGTTAGGTTTCTTTCCAGCCCATAATTCATACGGCATCTTAAGTGTGTGTGGACGCAGGTAAACCCTATTCACCGTGTGGAATACAGCAGACACTGCCTCTGCCCAAAAATAACCTAGAAACCTAACGACCTAGAAGCATAGATCTAGCCATTTCCTGGATCGTTCTATTCTTTCTCTCAATAATCCCATTTTTCTGAGGAGTCCTCACAACATAAAACTCATGTTTTATCCCAAGGCTATCACAATAAAGATCTACCTTTGCTTCTATAAATTTAGTGTCGTTGTCACTACGCATCCTGTTAATAATGACTCCATGTTGATTTTGTAGGACACGACACTTGGTCATTAAAAACTCTACATCATCTGATTTCTCTCTCAGAAAACCTACAATCGAATATCTGGAGAAATCATTCGCCATCACGAGAATATACCTCTTACCACCAAGACTCTCAGTGCGATTCGGACCCATAAGATCCATGTGAATCAGCTTAAGTACATGGGAGGTGGTAATGGAATGCAACTTCCTATGAGGACTACAAATTTGCTTTCCCAACTAACAGGGTCCATAAACCGTGGAAGTTGGCTTTCCAAGAGATGGTAAGCCACGTACTAGGTCCTTTTTATCTAGTCGAGTCAAATCTCTAACGTTCACGTGTCCTAGACGTTGGTGCGACAGGTCCATATGAGTGATCGTGGTGCTGTTCCAGACAAGAGAGGATCTGGAGTCAGTCCCATAACAATTATCCTCTGTCCTCACCCCTTGCACTAAAAGTTTACCGACTTGATTATAGACCTTACAAGCGTCTCGATCAAACTTTATTGCAAAGTCATCGTCGCACAGCTGGCTAATGCTAAGAAGGTTTGCTTTCAAACCTTTGACGTACAAAACATTCTTTAGCTTAGGTAATACTGGTAACTCTACAGTACCTCGTCCTATAATGCTAGACTTGCTCCCATCACCAAAGGTGACTCTACCATCCTTATAATCCTCAAGAGAAGTAAAAAATGAGGCATCACCTATCATATGTCTGGATCACCCACTATCAAACTACCACTGTGAGGTATTATGTGCTTTGAGAGCGACATGAACAACAAAGGCCTTTTTATCTTTCTTAGGTACCCAAGAAGTGGTGACCTTTTGTTTACCTTTATTGTTGTTGGTTTTAGCTAGAATGTGAAAAGCATTCACTAACGGTAGAGACATCCGCCGAAATTCCTCCATTAAACTCTGTGATGTGGTAGCTAAAAACTCAACTCGCTCTATCAAACTCGTAAAATCATTAGTATGATCTGGTGGAGCAGTAGTACGTCATGTCCGACCGATACTATAGCAAAACTCCCTGACGTGGCCTTTTCTTTTGTAATATGTACAAAAGAACACAGTCAAAGGTGGACCTTGGTTTGCTTTTCTTCGTCGAACTCTCCTTCGAGGTTTCTGACGTTGGACATAAGGAGTCGTAGTAAACTCAGGAATAGGTCCAAGTGAAATTTGGGACGTGGAAGCACCATCATAACCTATTCCTTGCCTATCACCAAAACTTAAAGAGGGGCCGAGGTGAATCTTTCCCATCTTCCCAGATCTGTCCTCGATTTGTACCTTGACTTCCCGTTCTCTCTCAAGATCATGCGTAAGCTAGGCTACAAGGGCTTCATGTTTCTTTCGTGTCTCCATAGAGGAATGGAGATCACTCGTAAGAATAGCCACTTATTTAGTCAAGTCCCCTCTTTCTTTCTCAAAACAACTATCTCTCTCTCTAAAAAAAATTTCTTTCTCAACATAGACATACTCTCTCTCTCTTAAGGTAGTGCAAGTGGAGGACTCTCTCTCTCTCTCTCACTTTTCTTAAATCATCCTCTAAAGCGGCGATCCTAAGAACTAATCCTTTGTTACGCTTTTTAGTTTTAAATGACTTAGAATAAAGCTCGGCGTAGGCGCGTTGAAGATTACTCTCCCTCTCACTTGTGTCATCCTCCCCCTCACTCACATCGCTCTCACTCTCGAGGTGTCCCATGTGAAGCAGCATCCTCATCGTCATGAGGAGAACTAGATGTACTCACTTGACTAGCCATAAATGCGGTGAAGTTACACTCATGTAGTGACTCATCTCCTGAGTCCAGCAACTCGACCTCACTGTCATCGCTAAGGGTAGCATTTAGGACAGCTTTGCCCTTTTCTCTGTTCAGATGTGTGGCACACTCAAAGGCTCTATGACCCCTACCTTTGCACTCATAGCATCTCTCACTGTCCTTCTTAGGAGGGTCTATAAAATCTTTCTCATTTTTCTTTTCAAACTTGTTTTTCTGCAAATTCTTTTTATCTTTGAAATTTCCATTTTTCTTAAATTTGAGAGTTTTCTTGAATTTTTTAACAAATAGAGCCAAATCGTCTAAGTCAAAATCACACTCAGAATCAGACGTTTCAATATCTCTCTTTTTAGATGACTCAACTCTCTTTCTTGTGGACCCCTCACTTTTTCTCTCTTGGGCATTAAGTGCAATCCCCTTATCATTAGGCTTGACAGATTTAGGGAACATATCAATTTCATACGTTTGCAAGTCTCCAACAAGTTCCTCCAATTTTAGCGTATTTAAATTACCCATAAAATTTAGCATAGTGACTTTAGGGATAAAACGCTTAGGCAGTGATCTAAGAATCTTTTTAACAACTCTGGCATTAGGAATATGTTCACCAAGATTAAAGCTAGTATTAACAGTATCAGATAACCTAGCATAAAAATCATCAAAACATTCAATTTCAAACATGGTGATGGTTTAAAATTGATTTGTTAAATTTTGCAGTTTAGACTCTTTCACAGCATTAGATCCTTCATGGGTAAGTTACAAAACATCCCATGCTTCTTTTGACGTGGAGCACGTCATGATACGTCGAAACTCGTCAGGAGTGACGGATCCGAAAATAGCACTTAAACCCTTAGAATTAAAAGATGACCATTTAAACTCTTCTTCAGTCCATGTAGTGACAAGTTTTAAATTGGTCACGTTTTCGAGAGTGACAGAGGGAGGTGTCCAGACTCTTTCAACCAAAATCCAAACACGTTCATCAATGGATTTTAATGCAGATTGCATGCGGGCATTCCAGTATGCATAGTTTGTCCCGTGAAAAACGGGCATTTTATTATATGATTTCTCCATTGTACACGCTCTTTATCAGAAATAAATTTTTTAGGAAATTTATACCTTAGAAAAATTTTGCGAAAAATTAGGAATACGCGATAAATTAGCGTAATCGACTCTGATACCAATTTGAAGAGTTGCGCTTGCATTGAAATTAAGAATTTATATAATTAAACTATGTTTTATCCAATTAAATCCTAAACATGCAACTAGGTGTGATTGAAGAAGATGTAAGACATGCAAGAACATTTAAACACACACATGTGAGGAAAAATCCCCCAAAGGGGGAAAACCTTTTATTTTCAGTATAATTTTGAAAGATACGGTTACACAAATTACAATGTAAATACAGTGACACATAAATACCCATGGGTGTCGGTTCTGTAGTTGGCGGCTGGAATTTCCCTTT
The DNA here is from genome assembly GCA_949130495.1 of Sambucus nigra. Lineage (NCBI taxonomy): Eukaryota > Viridiplantae > Streptophyta > Magnoliopsida > Dipsacales > Adoxaceae > Sambucus > Sambucus nigra. The sequence goes on along the minus strand of OX422207.1, from coordinate 625,373,482 downwards.
CCAGGAGGGCAACAATGAAGAAGAAGGACGATCTTCTCCACAAGAGTAAACACAAGGTTGTGTTCTTGGGTCGAAAATGGATTCACAAAGGTTTGGCAAAGTTGTGTGAATAAAAAAATGAGTCTTGGGACTCAAAAAGGTGAAGACTAGATTAATTAGGACTCTTGAATTCGTCTCTAAAAGTCTTAGAAAACAACTACCCCGAAGATGGTTTATATAGGGAAACCTAAGCCGAAAAAATCTTATAAGATCTGTTCGATTTTATCAGAAATGGATCGGTCCATTTTTAGAGGCGGATCGGTCCGTGGTCAGATCAGTTCATTTCCTCAAAGGGCTTCTTCGGTTTGGTTTTGATCTGGGGTTCTATATTTTTAGTGCAAAGCGTATCGTTCCAGTATGGAGGCGGATCGATCCAGAGGCGGATCGGTTCATTTTTTAAAATAGGCGGACCGTTTCGATTATGCAGAAAACTAATTCCAAGTTGAAGATGCTTTGATATTCGGATCCATTGATGTAGATGAAATCTTGAATTTCTTCAACGGTGTAACGGTGTATGACATACATATTGACAAAGGACAAAAATGTCTTTACAAAAGCGTTTGTCCAACCCATTTATAAGCCTCATTCTTAGCGTGTTCAAGCCTATCATCAAGATGACCTAGAGCTTCATTATACTCACCCTTCCACACTTCCCTAGGTTTCTTATGGACTTGAAATGTTAATTTATCAACATGAGAATGCAACTTCTTTAGCACTCCATCTTTACGTTATAATTGGAAATATTGGGTGGATAACTGTTTCGACAAAGTCTGCAGCTTCCGGGACATCTCCGTAAGAGCTCAATCTTTAACTTTTAACTGTGCATCTTTGTTGGCAAGGACCTGCTGGGTCCTAATTTCCATTGTAGTTCCTCAGCTAGGCTTATTTCTTGCTAGGGTGGAGGATGCTAGCTTAATATTTTTTAAGGTTTCCCACTCATCCCTTAATATTACATTTTCACCTTTTAAAAAGGAGTACCCCTCGTTAGTAGTAGAAAGAACAACTCCAGAGACAGACTTCAAATGATTCACTTCATCCCTCCGATTATTATTATCGTCTTCCAGAACTTTGGCAACTGTTCTGGTTTCTTCAACTTCAAGCTTAAATAAAGCTTAGTTTTTATTATAAACATAAATAAAGTTATCAAAACCCCGACCTACACTTAATCTTTGATATTTCCACTCTTAGCTTTCTTAAAACAACGTAGTGGACTATTTATGCTATTCTTGAAGTTCTTTAATCATCTTATAATAAGCAACATTAATTGATACTGCCTTATCAGGTGAGTACTTCAAATATTAGTAGGCCCCTTTAGCATGCTCTGATGCATCATCACCAAGTAACTTAATAATATCTTCCTCGGATAAGTCTACATGACCTACTTTGAAAAAAGCATTGCACTTCCTCAATATCTAGGTATCATTGGAAGACAGTTATCCCATCTTCGTTATAATTTAGCAAGATGAAATGACCACCAATCAACAACAAGAATGAAGAACATGCATAATGAATAAAAGACAAAAAGGAACAAATGGTTTATTTTATTGACGATGAAGAAGTTTAGATACAATAAAAATAAAGATAAAGAAACAAAAAATAAAAGGGTAAATGCTAAACAACCTTATACCTTATCCTCATCAATCTCAACCTTCTCAAAAGCAGGGGCTACAGGCTAGAGTTGATCGATTTGATCGAGCTGAGGATGAAAAGAATCAGAGATTTTTGGTTGATCAGTAATATATTCAACCACTAGAGAAGTCTATCTAGAACCAACTTCATTTTCAAGCTCCTCCTCAATGATAGGAGGAGGACCATTACTATATCTCTGAAAAAGTTTAAAGCCTTCAACAGTATTTAGCTCCTAAAGGGCAACAACCAAACCATCTCTGAGACATTTTTGTTTGGCATAATAAATCTGAGCAGAGGTAGAAAAAATGGCTTTGTTCCAGCCCATGTCCCATCCATTACTGAAGCATGCCTTTACAATAGACTTTCTCTTAGATCTTACAAAGGACGAAAGCTCTTCAACAGCTTATCCCTACGCTTAGATTCCTCTACCATGCAATAAACTTCCTATGACTTGTGCTCAGCCACCTTTCCCTTTCGCTCAGCTTCCTTAGCCCCGTGCTCAGCTTCAACAGCATTCTCATCAGACATATGACGAGCAGTTTCAGTTATCTTCATTTTATATTCCCAAGCACTCTTCTCAGTCTCCGAGGCTTGCTGAGAATCGAGCAACGACTTCTTTAAGCCATCCAAAGCTTCCTCTACATCATTTGAAGAAGAAGCCCAGATTACATCATCTTTATCTAGTATATTATTAAAATTCACTAAGAATTGCAAGAGAAGAAGATCAAGTTAGCATATGAGAAATATATCATACAACATAACCAAGAAAACGGAGATCACTCACTGATGCAAGGCTCTGAGCAGTCAATTTAGAAACCTTTACTCGGGGCATCATTGCATCCACTCCCCTATGGTCTGGAAGAGTACCAGACTTAATCAACTTCTTTGATAAACTAGGAATAATAATTATTGGAGGACCAACATCAAAAGAAGGAAATTCGACCAAGGCCTGTTGGTCGGTCACATGGTCGATTTGCTTTTCTACAATCCCTCTCGTAAGTCTCCTCAAAGGAAGTTCAATATTTTTGGGAGCAGGGTCTTTGGGGTTGGGGGATCTTTCATGTCATCCCTTATTTTCTTCTTGGCCCCTTCAGCAGGTTTTTGGGAACCAGAAGTGCTACCACTAAGAAGATTAGGATATTTTCTATTCTTCATGATATCAGAAAGAGGAGTATCTGAATCAACAACAACTTCCTGATCAAGATCAGTCACCACGGTAAAATTAGCTATAGTTTTGGAAATAAAGGCAGAAACACTATTTTTATACTGCAACAAATAAGAAGTACACCTAACGTGCTCCTCAGCAACAGTATTGTGAAGTCCCTAGATAAACTTCAATTCCTTTAAATTTACTTCACTCTCTTTGGGAGATTTTCTTTTCGGGTCAATTGCAATCAAATTTATAAAGAAACAGTTAATATGACATTTTATTAAATATAAACAAGGCAAAATTACTAAAATAGAGAACAACCTATCCCGTTGCCAAAGAGAGGACATCTAGGCCCTTGATTTTTAGGACCTCCAACTAAGGGGGCATGTTGCCAATTTTTTACAACTACCTCGTGATCAAAATTATCCCTATCAGAATAAAGGAGGTTGACCACTAAAGCTTTACTAACTGCCCTAGTTTTCAAATAATAAGTGGTATCACTAGTTACCCATTTATAATAAAACATTATTTTTGGAATCCCTAGATGGGTTTCATGGATTTGATTTAACCTATATACTCTATTCACTACCCTCCATGTGTTAGGATCTAATCTTGCAGGAACAACGCCAAAATATTGATAAAACTCCAAGCGATTGGGAGGAAATGTGAACCCATATTCAGCAATAATGATGGAAGGGAACCAATAGCCTTCAGCATGAGAGAAAAAATAAGAAGGAAAAGTGGGATGTTTGAGTATAACCCAATATGGAATGTTAAAGTCACTCCTAAAATTATCAAGCAACTCAATAGAATAAATTATGATGAAGAAGTAAATAAGATGAGAAAATTTTTTCTTACAAGGGTTTAAGGATTCAGAAAGAATTGAAGATAGAAAAGAAATGATCACACGAAAGTTCAAAGAACACAACAGCATAATCAATGAAAGATGGATGATGATCGAAGTTTTACCGCTCTTTTTTTAAGTCTCCTTGAAAATGGGGAAAAGTAATGATTAAAGTGAACGACGGTTGAGTTTACGACGGTTGAGTTTATGACGGCTAACAAGAGAAAAGACGAAGTTACCCCAACAATTCTCTCTAAAATTTGAAATATTTACAAAACTATCATTTGCGCTCAAAATTGTCAAATAATTAGATAAATATCAGAAGTCTGGAAGGTCTGCAGCCGACCAAGCAGCCCAAAGAATAATATTCCACACTTTCGCATCAGCTTCAAGTATAAAACATTGGGGGCTACTGTTGATACCAAAATTCACCTGCTTATGTGGACCAATTATAAGCCAACACATGTCATCGAATGTGGCATAAATCCAAGTCAGCAGGGCACAAACCCCTTATCAACAAGGCTTCCTCATATATAGGGAAGCCCGACCAACAAGGCAGCCCAAGCAACATGGGATACCAACAAACTGATGGAAATCCAACCTGTATAACCAATGAAGTAACAACAGTCTTACAATCTGTATTTCTAATGAAGCAATAATAGTCGTATATTTAATTCTCAATATGTATTGATGTAAATGGCCAACAAATGAATCCATTCCATCCTTTCACACGACAACTATCAATACCCCTCTGGGGCTATAAATACATTGTATCACCCTCATTACGGGGGAAAAATAACTTAAGGCAATCAATACATAACAGTGGACGTAGGCTATTCCATTGAGCCAAACCACTTTAAAAATCTCATTGTCTTATTTGTTTTATTTGTTTTACTTATTTTATCTGTGATAAATTAATTAGGCCTAGTCTAGTTTTTTGCATCAACACATATCTTCCTCCCATATGAAGTTTTCCTAACCAAAACATTATATAATCATATTATACTAATACCAATCCGTAAGGGTAATCTGTAATACCCCGTATTTTTATGCTATATTAATTTGGGGGGTTTTATTAAATTTAATGAGAGTGAATTATTTAATAAAAATCCAGAAATTAATTATGTTATAATTATTAACGTGACGAGAGTTAGTAATTATATAAAAATTGTCGAATATTACTAATAAGCATAGTAATATATGATATGGGTTATATTAAAGGTCACAAGTGAATGAAATGTCAATTTTGAGAATTTTAGTTGGGACGCGCCCGTGTCGCGTTGGGACTAATTATTGAGATATAAAAGTAAATATTTTATAAGTTGTTTGTATGGTCGTTTTGAGTGCGCGAACTCGTCCGGAAGGGTCGAGATAGTCAGAAAAGTGTACCCGGGGGTTTAGTTTGGGTCTCAGGATGTTTTTAGACTTAATTAGTGACCCGGGAGGGCATTTTGGTCATTTTACAAAATAGGGTAATTAAACCCACGAATTTCAGCCATCCTTAGCAGCCATTTAAGTCAGCCTTTTAGGGTTAGAACATTCAGAACCCTAGAACGACCATTGGAGTAGAGAGGAGAGAGCTCTCAAGGTGATTCAAGGCCAAAAACACCCCCATTTGCACCACCGTCACCACCAACGCGTAGATCGCGAGGAGGAGAATGCAACCACACCAATATCAGCAGGAAACCAGACCTTTGAAATCCCAGGCAAGTGTTTAACTTGCGTATTTTCGTTGGTGCAATATTCATATTAGTGTATGAATGATTAGGAGTGTAATCAATGGAAGAAAACCCCAATTTTGGTAGGGATTTGCATGTAGAAAACATTATAACCATATTCTGGAAATATTATGTAAAGTAGATGATTAACCCACGAATTTTTGATGATATGTTAGAAGGAAATTCTGGAGAAAACTGATTAGAACAAAAGTTAAGAAAACATTAGGGTTCTTGATGTTTAAATGAGATTTTGGGTTGTTTAACCATGTTTAATGATGGATATACGCATGCTTAACGTTAAAAACATCTGGAAATATGTTATTATGTTTGTAGTAGGAGTTTTGGGACGATTAGTGTTGGAAAATATTGATTTGGGTGAAGAATTTTGGTAAAACCCGTAACTGCACTTCTGCAGGATTTCGCAGACCTGCTTGATCCATCGATCGAGCCTAGAGCTTCGATCGATCGAGCCCCAGACCTCGATTGATCGACCCTTCCTGGCAGACTCTTATTTCCCCTTATTTAATTAATTGAACATGATTCATCGTGAAATAGCTTTTGGTCTTTATGAATAAAATGTTTTGGGATATAGGAGAGACCAGTAGGGCATATGATTAAGTGTTGAGAACTTTATTATGAGATGATACTTGTATTTTAGGGACAATCATTTAAAGGACGAGGAAACTATGTAATTCAAGTGAGAGATTACGTCAAATACTTATGATAGAGAATAGACGTTTACCTACTGATTTTGCTACTTGGATGGATAGAATCCACGAGTGTCACGTAACTAGTGAGAAAACCCTTCAAGTTACGGTTAGAGACGAAACCTTATACGTAATCATAATAATGGGAAATTAAGGATAAATGTTGTGACTATGGGTAACGGGAGGAACCTATATTAATATGATGAATGGGTAGGGGTGGCAATTCGGGTTAGTCGTGTCATTTTCGGGTCACGTTGATTTTTATTTGAGTATAAGTTTTGGGTAATCTTAAATCTATAGAAGCTAATCGTGTCGATTTCGGGTCGTTTCGGGTTATTACCATAAACGGGTTATCGTGTCAAAAATTTCCAGCCCTATGAATGGGTATATTTATATGATTGTGTGTACATATATTATATACATGTGAAAAACGTACCCGCGCTACTTGCTATCCCTGAGGTTACCGCGCTGGGACGATCTTATCCTGTGTTGCTTTATGGGGGATATTGATTCGTAACGTAGAATTTAGAGATCCTAGGTACGGGCTATCAGATTGATAGTCGGACGGTCCTAAGAGACGTGTGGGTATGTACTGACCTCTTGGACTTGGAATCTATGCTTCGCCTCAACGCTGTTTTGTATATGTTAATACAGTTCGAGAGTGATTCCGAACTTGTATTTCCCTTTATGTGAGCGATACTGGGATTGGATAGCAGAGTATGCCCGCACCATAGATTTAGTTGGGGTGCTGTTATATATATATATTATACGAGTAGTTAATATATATATGAGGTTATAAACTTTAAACTGCCTACTGTGATTTGATAAGTAGGACATAGTTGTTGACGCAATAATAAATACTTGTTTTGTGAAAGTATGAGAAGACACTGGGAAACTTTATAATTTAATGAAGATAAAACGAGAGGAGTGCTACATATTGAAAGTAACCTTTTTAAAACGTTGTCATCGTTCGATTTTAAAAACTTATGAGTAAGTTAAGATAAACTAAATTATTTGGGAAGGTTAGTACGATAGGCGTGCACATTAGAAGAGAGGTGAGAATTTCTCAAGAGAGTGTCGAACTAATATGATTTGCATTGGCCTGTATCAATATAAATACTTGCTTAACGTATTTTAAAATCAAACACACTTTCAGGCTCTGACCCGTTTCTTTTCCTCTCTCTCTCTCTCTCTCTCTCTCTCTTGTATATATATATGTATATTTTTAGGTGCCCAGCCACAGGGGCGTCTTGCTTAGGATCCCTTGAGAAGGACGAGCTGCAGCTTAGGTGGGAGTTGCAGGCCACTTGAGTAGACGGCTTCTGTTATTGACTCCACTCCTATTATTCTCATTTATTGGGCACGTGTCGCCCTTTTCATCATTTCATTTGTTGTTGGGATTTTGTATATCTTTTATTTCTAGTATTGTCCTATGGGATTTATTCAGGATGGATTTGTGGTTTTAGTTCCATTTGTTGATATTCGATTGACGAATGTATTATGTTATTTGGTTTATTATGGTGTGATTCTTTACTGTAGAAATGTTGTTTTAAATTAAAATAAACCTTTTTCTTTAATTAAAATTTGAAAAGTTTTGTATGGAAAATGTTTTGACACTTAGCTTAATTATTTAGGGTGTTAAATTGGAAAAGTTATTTTTATCGACAGTGATGCTGAGAATGAACCAACTGTTTACCTTGATTTAATTTAATAAAGGAGTGATCTCCCGGTATTTAATTAGGCGGGGTGTCACAGGTGGTATCAGAGCATCAGGTTCTAGTGTCCATAGGATCTGTACGGCTTATTTCGCTTTCAGCTTAACGTTTTTGCTATAGAGACCTATTTTTAGGATTGTTGTATTCCTGCTTTTACGTTTAAGTCTTCATCTATTTGAGATTCGATGATAACTGTAGACTGATAAATTTTGTTCACGTTTCAGATGCCTCCGAGACGTGCTCCGAGAGATAGGCGTGCCCAGGCCTAGCAACCAGCAGCTCCGGCACCAGGCACAATGAATGCTAATGAAGTAGCCGCCATAGTTGCTATGGCGGTGAATGCCGCGATAGCGGTGATTCAGCAGGCTCCACCCCAGGTTCAGGCAGTGGCGCCAATACCAGCACAGCTTCCATCTTCATGGGAGAGGGTTCGGGATGCTTTTCAGAAAGCACATCCCCCTGAGTTCTCTGGTAGCTCCGACATTGTCACGGTTAGCCAATGGAAGAAAGACATCCAGCGGCATCTTCGCATGTATGAGTGCACCGAGGTACAAAAGCAGTTATTGGCTTCCTTTAAGCTGGTGGGAGCCGCGTTGCAGTGGTGGGAGTCGACTACTACTTTGGGGGAGAGGGACACGATCCCTATTCAGATGTTCTGGGAGCGGTTTGACCGCAAGTATTTTCCACCTGCAGTGCAGACTGAGATGAGGCGGAAACTACTAAATCTGAAGCAAGATAATCTAACTGTAGCAGAGTATGAGGAGGAGTTCACGAGACTTCTCACCATTGTGCCAGATGAGGCACCTACTGAGAGTAAGAAGATTTTGTTGTTTGTCGACGGGTTAGCTTGGAGGATCCGTCAGCACCTTATTGGGAACTTATCCCTGAGTACGTTCACTGATGTACTCAATGCAGCGTTACTAGATTGCCAGGATCACCGCTTCCACCTTCAAGGAAGCAAGAGAGCAGGAGAGTCCAGCCAGCAGGGCAGGACCGGGGGTAACGGTGCCGGTGGGGCACCATCTCATGGACAGACTCATCAGCACGAGCAGAGTTCCCATCAGGGGGACCCTGCTAAGCGATTCCGTTTGGGTGATCCCAGGCAGGGAAATGGGGGTTATAGGCAGGGCCAGCAGGGCCAGCCTAATCAGCTAGGTCAGCACCGACAGCAGGGTCAGCAACAGGGCCAGCAGGGCCAATGGCGTCGAGGTAACGGCCAGCAGGGCCATGGTCAGCATGGACAGATGGGAGGTAATTTCAGAGGCCAGTGTTTTGTGTGCGTCAAGCACGGCCATAAGCGTCAGGATTGCCCAGAAGGCGATAGGGCCCCACAGCAGCAGGGAGCCCGTAATGAGCCACAGAGGCCACTTTTTCCACCTGCCCTTCCAGCTCCAGCCCAAGCGCCAGCCCTACCAGCCATCCCAGCAGCTCCAGTGCAGCAGGGGCAGTTACAGTATGGACGTGTCTATAACGTCCACCAGGCAGCAGCTCCACAGGCACCACCCGCGATTGAGGGTACGTTTCCTATCCATGGTACTATGGGTCGGGTTTTATTTGATACGGGGGCCACGCATTGTTTTATAGCTACGCATTTTGTGAAGGCCTTAGGGTTGTTAACCACAACAGAGAGCACAGTGACGTGTGTAGACTCACCATTGGGGAGTGGGTCACTTATTTTCTTTATATGCCGAGGAGTGGGGATAGAGATCGGTAGTCTAGTATTACCTGCAGACATGTTAGTTTTAGACATGCATGAGCACGATGTGATTATCGGTATGGATTGGCTCGCATCTTATAGATCCATGATTGATTGCTTTGGTGGGAGCATTGTTTTTTCCATTCCGGGACAGGAGATGTTTGTAGTGGCGATGCCTCGCCCAGAGGGAGGCTCGACTGCTCATTTTTATTACATAGAGGAGGATACCTCTAAGGAGGTTGTGATCCCTTTGGATTCGATCCTAGTTGTTAGGGAATATTCCGATGTGTTTCAGGAAATACCAGGCCTACCCCCCAGTCGAGAGATAGATTTTGTTATAGACTTATTACCAGATACGAGACCTATAGCACGCGCACCATACCGTATGGCTCCGGTAGAGATGCGAGAGCTACGAGATCAGATCGAGCAGCTGTTAGGTCAGGGCTTCATTCGCAGAAGTACCTCACCTTGGGGCGCTCCAGTTTTGTTTGTGAAGAAGAGAGATGGTTCACTGAGGTTGTGTGTGGAATACCGGGAATTGAACAAGGTCACGATACGAAATAAGTATCCGTTGCCTCGAATCGATGAGCTGTTCGACCAGTTGAGGGGAGCGAATTTCTTTTCGAAGATAGATCTGAGGTCGGGGTACCATCAACTACGTATTAGGGAGCAGGATGTTTCAAAGACTGCATTCTTGACGAGATATGGGTCTTACGAGTTCAGAGTGATGCCGTTTGGCCTCACTAATGCTCCAGCCGTATTCATGGACTTAATGAATCGAGTGTTCAGAGATTTCTTGGATCAGTTAGTCATTGTCTTCATAGATGACATCCTGATATATTCCCATTCCGAGAAGGAGCATGCCGAGTACTTGAGGCAGGTTCTTCAGACTCTGCGAGAGCATCAGTTGTATGCTAAGTACGAGAAGTGTGGATTCTGGTTGTGAGAGGTACAGTTCTTGGTCCATGTTGTTTCTGAGAAAGGGATAGCAGTTGACCCGAGTAAGGTATCAGCAGTGAGGGAGTGGGGACAGCCCACGACACCGACGGAGGTACGTAGTTTCTTGGGGTTAGCCGGATACTATAGGAGATTTATTCAGGGATTCTCCAAAATAGATGGTCCGTTGACGAATTTGACTCGCAAAGGGATACCGTATGTTTGGGATGATGCTTGTCAATTAGCTTTCGATGAGCTGAAAGACAAGCTTACTTCAGCACCAGTCCTTGCCTTACCGAAACCGTGTGTGGACTACTTGGTTTACACTGATGCGTCTTTACGGGGACTTGGAGGAGTACTCCAGCAGGAGGAGAAGGCTATAGCTTTTGCTTCCCGCAAGCTTAAGCCGCATGAGAAGAATTACCCCACCCACGACCTGGAGTTAGCAGCGGTCGTCTTTGCGTTGAGAATTTGGAGGCACTATCTATTGGGAGAGAAATTTCGTTTGTTCATAGACCATAAGTCACTGCAGTACCTGTTCACTCAGCGAGAGCTGAATATGCGTCAACGCAGGTGGTTAGAGTTTGTGAAAGACTACCACTTTGACATACAGTACCATCCGGGGAAAGCCAATGTAGTTGCTGATGCATTGAGCCATAGACCGGTAGACGATGTAGCCAACGTTTGGAAAGCAAAGTGGAAGGAGTTGGGTCACCAGGATGCAGTAGCCCGTTCGTTCATATCCGTCATGTCAGTCACACCCAAAATTGTTACGAGGGTAATACAGGCGCAGACCACAGATCCGTTTTGCCAGGAGAAGATTGTGGGACTTCTAGCCGAGGGTGCTGAGTCCTATTCTGTTAGTTCTGATGGAGGTTTGCGGTTTAATAGGAGATTGGTGGTTCCAGAAGGAGCAGAGTTACATCATGAAGTGATGACTCATTCTCATGGGTCCCGATTTGGAGTCCATCCGGGAGGCGATAAGATGTACCAGGATATGAGGCGACAATACTGGTGGAGTGGGATGAAGAAGGACATTGCTGAGTTTGTGGCCAACTGTTCTACCTGCCAGCTGGTTAAGGTGGACCACCAGAAACCGTCAGGATTTCTTCAGCCATTGGAAGTACCCGCGTGGAAGTGGGAGAGTATTTCCATGGGCTTCATTACAGGGTTGCCTACATCACAGAGGGGCCACGATTCTATCTGGGTGATTGTAGACCGTCTGACCAAGGTGGCTCATTTTCTACCGGTGCGGACAGATTATACCACGGGTCAGTATGCTCAGTTGTTCATCACTGAGATTATCAGATTACACGGGGTGCCCCTGAATATTGTGTCCGATAGAGACAAGATTTTTGTGTCGCGTTTTTGGGAAAGCTTTCAGGAGGCTATGGGTACTGAGTTGAGGTTGAGTTCAGCTTATCACCCACAGACAGATGGGCAGACAGAGCGTACTAATCAGATGTTAGAAGATATGCTACGCATGTGTGTTCTCGATTTTGGAGGAGGTTGGGAGCCACACCGTCCACTGGTAGAGTTTGCTTATAATAACTCTTATCAGTTTACAATTGGTATGGCTCCATTTGAGGCTTTGTATGGCAGGCCTTGTCGTTCCCCAACTTGTTGGCTTGAGGTGGGGGATGACAAGTTGCTAGGACCAGAGGTGATTTAGGAGACCTCTGCGAGGATTGAGATGATCAGGGGTCGCATTCGAGTAACCCAGGACAGACAGAAGAGCTATGCCGATGTGAAACGGTTCTTCAGGGAGTTTAATGTGGGGGACCAAGTGTTACTGCGTTTGTCTCCCATGAAAGGAGTGATGAGGTTCAGGAAGAAGGGAAAGTTTTCCCTGAGGCACGTGGGACCATTTCCCATCATAGAGAGGATTGGGCTAGTTTCATACAGATTGGGACAGCCGGAACATCTACATCGCATTCACGATGTATTTCACATCTCGTCGTTGAGATGATACCTTCGAGATGATATGGCCCATACTCACATCGCGATAGAGGAGATCGACTTACAACCTGATAGCTCCTACGAGGAAAGACCGGTGGCTATCCAAGACTATAGTGAGAGAAGATTGAGGTCGAAGATAGTTCCACTTGTGCGGGTCCAGTGGGAACACCATAATGTGGAAGAATCCACTTGGGAGCGTGAGGCAGATATGCGTGAGAGATATCCAGATTTGTTCTTATCAGGTATGCCTTATTTCCAAATTTCGGGACGAAATTCCGTTATTAGGGGGGAAGTATGTAATACCCCGTATTTTTATGCTATATTAATATGGGGGTTTTATTAAATTTAATGAGAGTGAATTATTAAATAAAAATCCGGAAATTAATTATGTTATAATTATTAATGTGACGAGAGTTAGTAATTATATAAAAATTGTCGAATATTACTAATGAGCATAGTAATATATGATATGGGTTATATTAAAGGTCACAAGTGAATGAAATGTCAATTTTGAGAATTTTAGTCGGGACGCGCCCGTGTCGCGTCGGGACTAATTATTGAGATATAAAAGTAAATATTTTATAAGTTGTTCGTATGGTCGTTTTGAGTGCGCCAACGCGTCCGGAAGGGTCGAGATAGTCAGAAAAGTGTACCCGGGGGTTTAGTTTGGGTCTCGGGATGTTTTTAGACTTAATTAGTGACCCGGGAGGGCATTTTGGTCATTTTACAAAATAGGGTAATTAAACCCACGAATTTCAACCATCCTTAGCATCCATTTAAGTCAGCCTTTTAGGGTTAGAACATTCAGAACCCTAGAACAACCATTGGAGTAGAGAGGAGAGAGCTCTCAAGGTGATTTAAGGCCAAAAACATCACCATTTGCACCACCGTCACCACCAACATGTAGATCGCGAGGAGGAGAACGCAACCACACCAATATCAGCAGGAAACCAGACCTCTGAAATCCCAGGCAAGTGTTTAACTTGTGTATTTTCATTGGTGCAATATTCATATTAGTGTAGGAATGATTAGGAGTGTAATCAATGGAAGAAAACCCCAATTTTGGTAGGGATTTGCATGTAGAAAACATTATAACCATATTCTGGAAATATTATGTAAAGTAGATGATTAAGCCATGAATTTTTGATGATATGTTAGAAGGAAATTCTGGAGAAAACTGATTAGAACAAAAGTTAAGAAAACATTAGGGTTCTTGATGTTTAAATGAGATTTTGGGTTGTTTAACCATGTTTAATGATGGATATACGCATGCTTAACGTTAAAAACATCTGGAAATTTGTTATTATGTTTGTAGTAGGAGTTTTGGGATGATTAGTGTTGGAAAATATTGATTTGGGTGAAGAATTTTGGTAAAACCCGTAACTGCACTTCTCCAGGATTTCGCAGACCTGCTTGATCGATCGATCAAGCCTAGAGCTTCGATCGATCGAGCCCCAGACCTCGATTGATCGACCCTTCCTGGCAGACTCTTATTTCCCCTTATTTAATTAATTGAACATGATTCATCGTGAAATAGCTTTTGGGCTTTATGAATAAAATGTTTTGGGATATAGGAGAGACCAGTAGGGCATATGATTAAGTGTTGAGAACTTTATTATGAGATGATACTTGTATTTTAGGGACAATCATTTAAAGGACGAGGAAACTATGTAATTCAAGTGAGAGATTACGTCAAATACTTATGATAGAGAATAGACGTTTACCTACTGATTTTGCTACTTGGATGGATAGTATCCACGAGTGTCACGTAACTAGTGAGAAAACACTTCAAGTTAAGGTTAGAGACGAAACCTTATACGTAATCATAATAATGGGAAATTAAGGATAAATGTTGTGACTATGGGTAACGGGAGGAACCTATATTAATATGATGAATGCGTAGGGGTGGCAATTCGGGTTAGTCGTGTCATTTTCGGGTCACGTTGATTTTTATTTGAGTATAAGTTTTGGGTAATCTTAAATCTATACAAGCTAATCATGTCGATTTCGGGTCGTTTCGGGTTATTACCAAAAACGGGTTATCGTGTCAAAAATTTCCAGCCCTATGAATGGGTATATTTATATGATTGTGTGTACATATATTATATACATGTGAAAAACGTACCCGCGCTACTTGCTATCCCTGAGGTTACCGCGCTGGGACGATCTTATCTTGTGTTGCTTTATGGGGGATATTGATTCGTACGCTAGAAGTTAGAGATCCTAGGTACGGGCTATCAGATTGATAGTCGGGCGGTCCTAAGAGACGTGTGGGTATGTACTGACCTCTTGGACTTGGAATCTATGCTTCGCCTCAACGCTGTTTTGTATATGTTAATACAGTTCGAGAGTGATTCCGAACTTGTATTTCCCTTTGTGTGAGCGATACGGGGATTGGATAGCAGAGTATGCCCGCACCATAGATTTAGTTGGGGTGCTGTTATATATATATATATTATACGAGTAGTTAATATATATATGAGGTTATAAACTTTAAACTGCCTACTGTGATTTGATAAGTAGGACATAGTTGTTGACGCACTAATAAATACTTGTCTTGTGAAAGTATGAGAAGACACTGGGAAACTTTAAAATTTAATGAAGATAAAACGAGAGGAGTGCTACATATTGAAAGTAACCTTTTTAAAACGTTGTCATCGTTCGGTTTTAAAAACTTATGAGTAAGTTAAGATAAACTAAATTATTTGGGAAGGTTAGTACGATAGGCGTGCACATTAGAAGAGAGGTGAGAATTTCTCAAGAGAGTGTCGAACTAATATGATTTGCATTGGCCTGTATCAATTTAAATACTTGCTTAACGTATTTTAAAATCAAACACACTTTCGAGCTCTGACACGTTTCTTTTCCTCTCTCTCTCTCTTGTATATATATATGTATATTTTCAGGTGCCCAGCCAGAGGGGCGTCTTGCTTAGGATCCCTTGAGAAGGACGAGCTGCAGCTTAGGTGGGAGTTGCAGGTCACTTGAGTAGACGGCTTCTGTTATTGACTCCACTCTTATTATTCTCATTTATTGGGCACGTGTCGCCCTTTTCATCATTTCATTTGTTGTTGGGATTTTGTATTTCTTTTATTTCCAGTATTGTCCTATGGGATTTATTCAGGATGGATATGTGGTTTTAGTTCCATTTGTTGACATTCGATTGACGAATGTATTATGTTATTTGGTTTATTATGGTGTGATTCTTTACTGTAGAAATGTTGTTTTAAATTAAAATAAACCTTTTTCTTTAATTAAAATTTGGAAAGTTTTGTATGGAAAATGTTTTGACACTTAGCTTAATTATTTAGGGTGTTAAATTGGAAAAGTTATTTTTATCGACAGTGATGCTGAGAATGAACCAACTGTTCACCTTGATTTAATTTAATAAAGGAGTGATCGCCCAGTATTTAATTAGGCGGGGTGTCACATAATCCAAATACTAAAGTTCTATGTTTTAATTCAATAATCCTTTACTTGATATTTTTGAGTTATATTTCTAGATATACATCACTATTGTACCATATATTAACATTTTTGAGCCGTAGTTCTGTATATACATAGCTATTATCATCAACACGTGTAAACTAATGTAATGTAACACAATCAAGAATACATGTGATTATACTCAACCCACATTTAATCATATATGAAAAAAGGGCGTATTCCTATTTTCCACATAAATTTTGTGATACTGATGTTTTTTGAAAAATCTATTTTGTGAAAAATCACAACTTTTTCGATGGATCACTTATATAATCTACTGCCTATTTTTGACGGGTCCAATAATGCATATTGGAAAGATCGTATGAAATCATAATTAAAAGCCATTGACGAAGGTGTTTGGTTTCTTTGTGATAGAGGGCGGACTCCTCCAATTATCACTACTAATAATATCACCTCTTTGAAACCTGTGTTGGATTAGAGTGAAGTTAATTTTAAAGTGACTAATTTTAATTCCTGTGGTTTGAGTGCTATTTCTGGAGATATCACCCCCGATGAGTTCCACCAAATTACGATGTGCACCATGTCTAATGAGGCATTGGATGTCCTCCAATTGACACATGAGGGTACGAACGCGATTAAGGAATCAAACTTACGAAATTTGGCTACTTAGTTTGAGACTATCACAATGTCTGAGTCTAGATGTTTTGATGAGTTTTCTGCACGCTTGTGAGGCATTGTTAGCTCTAGAATCAATTTCAGTGAGCCAATTGACAACACGCGTGTCGTTGAAAAGTTTTGATATCTCTTCCGAAATGTTTTATTCCTAAAGTCGTTGTTTTGAATTCATTGGGATAGTTAAATTTTCTTAAGTTAGAAGAGCGCGTATGAGACCTAAAAACTTATAAGATTAACATGTTTCCCCAAACCATTTAGGCTAAGGATAAAAGCGTCGATTTAAAGACTCCTATTAAGAAGAGAAAGAAATAGAGAGTTTGTGAGTCGATTCTGAGGGAGATTTTAGTATTGACGATCTCAAAATGGACAAGAATAATTTTTCCAATAAAAACTCTTTTGATAAACATAAAGAAAAGGCTAAATAGGGTAGTAAAAAAGAGAGTGAGGTGATAAAGAGGAGGAGAGTGATGAAGATTTAGGTGATATGACTTGTTTTGAGTGTAAAGGCAAATGACATAGAGCATTTGAGTTTCCTATAAGGCTTAGGAGAAAAGGGATGAATTTATCCATGCCTATCACCCTTAGTGATAGTGAGGAAGATGTGAGTGATACCGGGGATGAAAAATCACAAGGGAAGTTTATAGCCTTTTTATTCGTGTGAGCACACCTAATTTATCCCACGATGATAGTGTTCATGAGAGCGACATCGATGAGTCGAGTGTTTCTAGTGGAGTTGCAAGCGAGTTTGAGAGTGGAGATGAAAGTGAGATCCAAAAAGATTTTAGGAATTTATACACCGAGACCATGACATAAATAAGTATAATTGGGGTTTAGGTCATCGGGTTTTAGATTCAGAGAGGGAAAGATGGTTTAAGGAGGGAAAAGTGTGACTTGAACGACACGTTGTCTAGTCTGATGACATGTGTATCCCAACTCGAGAGTGATCTCAAATGTTCCCAGGAGGTAAAAGTCCCTTTAGATAATTCATCTAAGAAGGTTGAAAAGATGGTTCTCATTCCCATTTCGGGTAGTCATGAGAGTATAGGAATAAGTCATGATGGTGTATCCTCTTCTTTTCTGTAATACCCCGTATTTTTGGCTATATTTATTTTTGGGATTAATTAATTAAATGAGAATTAATTGAGAATTAATCCGGATAAAATACTAGAGAGATGAGAATTGGTATTTGACTATATTAAGTATATATGATGATATATGAATATTGAATTATGAAATTGCCATGGGATTGATAAACGACAATTTGGACATTTTATTGGGACGCGGGTGACAGTCGCGTCAAGATATAATTATTTTATTTATAAAAGTGAAATTTAAATTCTATTAACCGTATGGTCGTTCTGAGCGCGTCAACGCGTCCGAAAGGGTCGAGATAGTCATAAAACACTAGCCGGGGGTTTAGTTTGGGTCCCGGAGTATTTTTAGGTCATACCGGCAACATATAGGGGTAGTTTGGTAATTTTTCATTTTTGAGAATTAAAAGTGACGAAAATTAGTAAATTGTATCTGATGTGGATTTGACCCACTAAACCCATTAACAACCCTTATTAACCTAAAAGGCTACGTGGGTTATTAGAATTAGGTTTTCCAAAATTTCCCAAAGCACACCCTAGCCACCATAGCCATTGGAGAAGAAAGCTTGGAGAAAGAGAGATAGAAGGGAATTCTGCAGATAGAGAGAGAGAGAACTTCAAATCGTCATCAAAATCAGAGATTTAATCAAGGCAAGTGATTTAATTCCGTTTAATTCAGAGAATGTTTCTTCCATGTAAGATAATTCTAAGATTTACATTTGTTCTTGAAAGTTAATGAAAAACCCATGAGTTTGGAATTAGAATACTATATTTTGAGGAAAGGATTGCATGTAGAATCGTATTTAGAGGACTAATCTGATGTTAATATATCTTGCAAGAAACCAAAAACGGATTTAATTGGATAAATTTAAGACTTTCAATTTTAGGGTTTATGTTCTTAAAGAATTTGGGGAAAAGTGATGAGACTTGATGATTTAATGATGTTGAGGATGAATTAATTCTTAAAGCAAGTTATTATGTGACTTTAATATGTTTAGGATTGATTAGAGACCTTAAAACATTGTTGGGACGAATTTTGGTTGAGATTAGAGGTGTAGAAATTGGTGAAAAACGAATATAGAAAATCCGGGCTTAAAACTGGTCGTTCGTTAGAAGGCCTTCCCAGGTCGTTCGAACGAGCTTCTAACGAGTTGACCAGTTGCTTCTAATGAGGGGGAATTTCGTTCGATAGCTTCGTTCGAATGAGATGTCGTTAGAAGGTACAGTTCGTTCGAACGAACTGAATCTCGTTCGAACAGCCTCGTTCGAATGAGACTTCTAATGAGCTGGCAGTTTAGGCCTTTTTGGCCTGTTTTGATTTTGGGAGTCCCGTAAACTTGTTCGAGGATAGAGATAATATTCTTTTGATGATGTATTAGTATACTTGGGACATTTGGGATATAATGAGGAGTAAATTATATAATTGTGGAACGAATCAAATAGACACTTTGAGTCGAGACGTGAGTTTCTACTACGACGTGAGAATAAATTATGGCGTGTATGATTATGAACCGGGAGTATATAAATTGTATAAATTATAAGATGGTACGAGAATGTGATAAGTACTACAATTAAACTACGGTGATTACTAAGATGCGTGTTTACTTAGTATTGATATATGATTTGTGTGTATGACATACCTACCATACTTGCTATTACGGGAGGTTTGCGTTCGCTTAGGTCCCTCTAATCCTTGTGTTGCCCGGATTTAGACTTGTTACCTCGATGAACATAGGTCAGAGAAGGACTTATTAGGATGTTAATAAGTCTGCTGATCGTGGGAGCGCAGGTATGTGCGTGACCCATGTGATGTGACTGTGTTCGCCTCCATTATTTGTGATGTTGTTATCTATGAACTATTCCTGAGAGATTTGGAATATGTGATCCTTATGTACGTGATGTACCAGGATGGATAGCAGAGTATGTGTGCACCACATCTTAGTCTCGGGGTGTTTATATTGTATATTTATGTTGTGGAAAATATACACTTAGTAAAATAAGAACTTTCATATGGTATTGTGTGTGTAACTATGGAATAACATAAAAGGAATAATCTATAACGAGTTGTATTGCTTTTATATGAGAACCTGAATTTACGTTAAGCCCCCTATTTAATTGAGATCGTTATAATGTTAATGGGAACCGAGTAATAAGGGTAGAACCTATGACAGTCTAGCTAGAGATGATGTCACTTAGCTAGTGGTTTGTGTCATTTTAGATGGGTACTTACGTTAGGAGTGCACAGTTAGACGAGAGGTGAGAATTTCATGTGAGTGCACGTCCTAACATGTATTTTGCATTTAATGTTTTAAATGTTTTTAAAGTACTTGTAGGTTTTTAAAATATCTCCACATTCGGGCTCTGACCCGTTTCCTTTCAAATCTATTTTCTTGTAAAACCATTTTAGGTGCCCAGCCACAAGGACACCACGCATAGGATTCTCATTCCGATGACGAGCTGTAGCTGTTTGTGGAAGTTATAGGGATTTGCTTTTAGACGCCTCTATCATTTGGATTCCATGTTCAGTATTCCTCAGTTTTAGGGCATGTTGCCCAAATTCTATTAGAGACATTTCCATTTCAGTTTTTCAGACTTTGGCATGTATTAATTTAGTATTCAGTATTTCGTTGCTTATTTCAGTTGTGGGATTTGTTGTGAGGAATTTTCCGCCGGATTTATTTATATCATGTGATGGTTATTCTAGTATTTCGTTATGGTTAATGGTGATATTATTCTTGCTTTAAATCTTTTTGCATGTTAATCAGACTTTATTTAAAATTTGACAACTTACTTTTTAAATACTAGGTGGTTAGTAATAATAAAATGTTTTTGACAGTGATGCTATTAACTGAGCCAACTTGGCATTTTGATTTAATTTAATAAAGGAGTAGCTACCCGATATTTAATTAGTCGGGGTGTCACAGGTGGTATCAGAGCATGAGGTTCTAGTGTCTTTTAGGATCTGTACGGCTTATTATGTTTCCGCTAAGCTTTCTTTGATATAGAGCCCTAATACTAGGAATGTTGTATTCATCTCTATACATTGGGAATTTGTAGTTCCGCGATTTATTTATTTGAATGATGAACTCATCGAAATTTACTTAAATTTTCAGATGGACCGTCAAGAAGAACTAGCTAAAACGGTTAAGGGAGTCATCGGGCAAGATCGACTCACACCTCAGGTATCCCCAGAGAGAATATCAATCGCCGAGTTAGCAGGTATCGTGGCACAAGCAGTTACCACTGTAGTTTTACAATACCAAGAACGCAACATACAACTTAAAGGAGGCAAAAGACCTAGAGAGGTTATCCAAATGCATGTGAATGAAACTGAAAAATATGCGAAGACCCCGAAATTGCGACAACCAACTAACCAAGACCGAGCCAGTTCTAGTCAACAACGTGGTAAAATGAAGCAGTTTCGAAAGGGGAAAGAGGTCCTAGGTCAGGGAGGCCAACACCGTCAGCAGCAGGGTCAGAGGGGGAGAAACTTCATAGGCCTATGTTTCGTGTGTGGCACGCGTGGCCATAAACGCCAGGATTGTCCTGATAAGGGCAGGGACCCACAGCAGCAGCAACAGGGTGCCCGACAGGAGCCGCAGAGGCCTATGTTTCCCGCCGTTCTCCCAACCCCAGCTCAAGTACTAGCCCTACCAACTTTTCCTGTAGCTCCAGTGCAGTAGGGGCAGTTACAGTACAGTCATATCTATAATATCAACTAGGCAGCCGCCCCACAGGCACCACCCGCGATCTGGGGTATGTTTTCTATCCATGAGACTTTTGGGTCGAATTTTGTTTGTTACTAGGACAAGGTAATTGTTTTATAGCTACTTATTATGCGAAGACCTTAGAGTTATTAACCTTAGCATTGAGCACTGTAACGTAGGTAGACTCACCATTGGGGAATGGTTCATTTTTATATGACAGGGAGTGGGGGTAGAGATTGATAGTTGGTATTACCCGCGGACATATTAGTGTTAGATATGATCGAGTATGATGCCATTATTGGTATGGATTGGCTAGTAGCGTACCGAGCCATGATTGACTATTTTAGTAGGAGTATTATCTTTGCCATTTCCAGACAGGAGATGTTTTAGTGGCGATGCCTCGTCCTGAGGGAGGATCGTCCACTCATTTGTACTACATAGAGGAGGAGACCTCTAAGGAAGTGGTGATACAACTTGATTCGATTTCAGTGGTTCGAGAGTTTGTCGTTGTATTTCAGGATATACCTGGATTACCTCCGAGTAGAGAGATAGATTTCGTGATTTATTTGACGCTGGGCACTCGACCTATTGCCCGCGCACCTTACCGTATGGATCAAGATGAGATGAGAGAGTTATGGGATCAGATAGAGAAGTTGTTGGGTCAGGGGTTCATCCGGAGGAGTACTTCGCCGTGGGGCGCCCCTGTGTTGTTCGTTAAGAGAGGATGGATCGTTGAGGTTGTGTGTGGATTACCGGGAGTTGAATAAGGTCACGATACGGAATAAGTATCCATTGCCCCGAATCGATGACTTATTCGACCAGTTGAGAGGATCTTCTTTCTTCTCGAAGATTGATTTGCGATCTGGTTACCATCAGTTGCGTATTAGGGAGGAGGACGTCTCGAAGACTGCTTTCTTAATGAGATATGGTTCCTACGAGTTTCGAGTTATGCCTTTTGGTTTGACCAACGCTCCAGCCGTGTTTATGGACTTGATAAATAGGGTGTTCAGAGAGTTCCTAGATCAGTTCGTCAATGTCTTCATTGTAGATATTCTGGTTTACTCCCAGACAGAAGAGGAGCATGCCGAGCATTTGAGGCAGGTTTTGCAGACGCTACGTCAGAACGAACTGTATGCAAAGTTTGAGAAGTGCGGGTTTTGGTTGAAGGAGGTCAAATTTTTGGGACACATTATTTTCCACCGGGGGATATCTGTTGATCTGGGGAAGGTATCCGCGGTGAGGGAGTGGGGACAACCCACCCCACCGATTGAGATTCATAGTTTCTTAGGCCTAGCAGGATACTACAGGAGGTTCATTCGGGGATTTTCAAAGATAGAGGGTCCTTTGATACATCTGACTCGTAAAGGTGTGCCGTTCATTTGGAGTGATGCCTGTCAGTTGGCATTTGACGAGTTAAAGGAAAAAATAACCTCAGCACCTGTGTTAGCATTGCCGAAACCGGGAGTTGAGTATTTGGTTTACACCGATGCGTCTTTGCAAGGACTTGGAGGTGTATTGCAGCAGGAGAGATATGCCATAGCTTATGCTTCCCGTAAGCTTAAGCCTCATGAGGAGAATTACCCCACGCATGATTTGGAGTTGGCGATAGTGATATTTGCCCTACGGATTTGGATGTACTATCTTTTGGGGGAGAATTTCCAATTATTCACGGACCACAAGTCCCTACAACACCTATTCTAGCAGAAGGAGTTGAACATGCGGCAAAGGAGGTGGCTTGAGTTTGTGAAGGACTACCAGTTCGATATCCAGTATCACCCAGGTAAGGCTAACGTGGTAGCAGATGCATTGAGCCGTAGGCCAGCAGATGAGGTGGCAGGGGTGTGGAAGGCAAAGTGGAAGGAGTTAGGACACTAGGATGCAGTGGCCCAATCTTTCATGTCTGTGATGACCGTTACACCGCAGATTGTCACGAAGGTAGTACGGGCACAGGCTAATGACTCGTTCTGTCAGGAGCAGATAGTTCGATTACTAGCAGAGGGAGCCGACTCCTATACCGTTAGCTCAGATGGGGGATTACGCTTCAATGGGAGATTGGTGGTTCCGAAAGGGGAGGAATTGCGACACGAGGTGATGGCAGAGTCGCACGGCTCACGGTTCGCGGTACATCCCAAAGGGGAAAAAATGTACCAATACATGAGACGCCAGTATTGGTGGAGCGGTATGAAGAGAGATATCGCTGTGTTTATTTCGAAATGCACCACTTGTCATCTAGTAAAAGTGGATCATCAGAGACCGACAGGACTTCTACAGCCATTGGAGGTTTCGAGGTGGATGTGGGAGAGCATATCCATGGACTTTATCACGGGGTTGCCGACGTCGCAGAGGGGTCACGACTCCGTTTGGGTAATTGTGGACAGGTTGTTCAAAGTCGCTCACTTTTTAACCGTAAGGACTGACTACACTATGGGACAGTATGCCCAGCTCTTCATTTCAGAGATTGAGAGACTTCACGGTGTGCCCCTAAATATCGTGTCTGACAGAGACAAGATATTTGTTTCGCGGTTTTAGGAGAGTTTCCAGGAAGCCATGGGCACGGAATTATGGTTGAGTACGGCTTATCATTCGCAGACCG
Organism: Sambucus nigra; assembly: GCA_949130495.1. NCBI lineage: Eukaryota > Viridiplantae > Streptophyta > Magnoliopsida > Dipsacales > Adoxaceae > Sambucus > Sambucus nigra. The sequence continues at coordinate 625,349,576 of OX422207.1, read as the reverse complement.
ATGGGCAGACCGAGCGCACAAATCAGATGTTGGAGGACATGCTACGCATGTGCATTATTGACTTTGGAGGTGGATGGGAGCAATACCTTCCACTGGTAGAGTTTGCTTATAATAACTCCTACCAGTTCACTATTGGCATGGCTCCGTTAGAGGCATTGTACGGTAGGCCTTGTCGTTCCCCAGCATGTTGGTTGGAGGTGGGGGACAACAAACTACTTGGGACAGAAGTGATTCAGGATACTTCAGCACGGATTGAGTTGATTCAGAGTCGCATTCGGGTAGCCCAAGACCGGCAGAAGAGTTATGCTGATGCGAAAAGATCTTTCAGGGAGTTCCAAGTGGGGGACCAGGTTTTGCTCAGAGTATCTCCTATGAAGGGGATTATGCGTTTCAGGAAAAAGGGGAAGTTGGCACCGAGGTATGTGGGGCCGTTTCCTATTATTGAGCGGATTGGACCAGTTGCGTACAGACTCGGGTTATCGGACATTTACACCGGATTCACGATGTGTTTCATATTTCCTCGCTAAGGAAATATCTTAGAGACGATTTGGCTCATTCTCACATCGCTTTGGAGGAGATTGATCTACAACCTGATAGCTCCTATGAGGAGGGACCGATTGCTATTTTGGACCGAAGTGAGAGGAAGCTGCGGTCAAAGATAGTTTCGTTAGTGCGTGTTCAGTGGCAACATCACAATGTCGAGGAGTCCACGTGGGAACGCGAGGATGAGATGCGCGAACGTTATCCAGAGTTGTTTTTATCAGGTACTTTCTAGTTCCGAATTTCGGGAAGAAATTCTGTTATTAGGGGGGGAGTATGTAATACCCCGTATTTTTGGCGATATTTATTTTTGGGATTAATTAATTAAATGAGAATTAATTGAGAATTAATCCGGATAAAATACTAGCGAGATGTGAATTGGTATTTGACTATATTGAGTATATATGATGATATATGAATATTCAATTATGAAATTGCCATGAGATTGATATACGGCAATTTGGACATTTTATTGGGACGCGGGTGACAGTCGCGTCAGGATATAATTATTTTATTTATAAAAGTGAAATTTAAATTCTATTAACCGTATGGTCGTTTTGAGTGCGCCAACGCATCCGGAAGGGTCGAGATAGTCAGAAAACACTAGCCGAGGGTTTAGTTTGGGTCCCGTGGTATTTTTAGGTTATACCGGCAACATATAGGGGTAGTTTGGTAATTTTACATTTTTGAGAATTAAAAGTGACGAAAATTAGTAAATTATATCTGATGTGGATTTGACCCACTAAACCCATTAACAGCCCTTATTAACCTAAAAGGCTACGTGGGTTATTAGAATTAGGTTTTCCAAAATTTCCCAAAGCAAACCCTAGCCACCATAGCCATTGGAGAAGAAAGCTTGGAGAAAGAGAGATAAAAGGGAATTCTGCAGATAGAGAGAGAGAACTTCTTCAAATCGTCATCAAAATCAGAGATTTAATCAAGGCAAGTGATTTAATTCCGTTTAATTCAGAGAATGTTTCTTCCATGTTAGATAATTCTAAGATTTACATTTGTTCTTGAAAGTTAATGAAAAACCCATGAGTTTGGAATTAGAATACTATATTTTGAGGAAAGGATTGCATGTAGAATCGTATTTAGAGGACTAATCTGATGTTAATATATCTTGCAAGAAACCAAAAACGGATTTAATTGGATAAATTTAAGACTTTCAATTTTAGGGTTTATGTTCTTAAAGAATTTGGGGAAAAGTGATGAGACTTGATGATTTAATGATGTTGAGGATGAATTAATTCCTTAAAGCAAGTTAGTATGTGACTTTAATATGTTTAGGATTGATTAGAGACCTTAAAACATTGTTGGGACGAATTTTGATTGAGATTAGAGGTGTAGAAATTGGTGAAAAACGAATATAGAAAATCTGGGCTTGAAACTGGTCGTTCGTTAGAAGGCCTTCCCAGGTCGTTCGAATGAGCTCATTCGAATGAGCTTCTAACGAGTTGACCAGTTGCTTCTAACGAGGGGGAATTTCGTTCGATACCTTCGTTCGAACGAGATGTCGTTAGAAGGTACAGTTCGTTCGAACGAACTGAATCTCGTTCGAACAGCCTCGTTCAAACGAGACTTCTAACGAGCTGGCAGTTTAGGCCTTTTTGGCCTGTTTTGATTTTGGGAGTCCCGTAAACTTGTTCGAGGATAGAGATAACATTCCTTTGATGATGTATTAGTATACTTGGGACATTTGGGATATAATGAGGAGTAAATTATATAATTGTGGAACGAATCAAATAGACACTTTGAGTCGAGACGTGAGTGCCTACTACGACGTGAGAATAAATTATGGCGTGTATGATTATGAACCGGGAGTATATAAATTGTATAAATTATAAGATGGTACGAGAATGCGATAAGTACTACAATTAAACTACGGTGATTACTAAGATGCGTGTTTACTTAGTATTGATATATGATTTGTTTGTATGACATACCTACCATAATTGCTATCACGGGAGGTTTACGTTCGCTTAGGGCCATCTAATCCTTGTGTTGCCCGGATTTAGACTGGTTACCTCGATGAACATAGGTCAGAGAAGGACTTATTGGGATGTTAATAAGTTTGTTGATCGTGGGAGCGCAGGTATGTGCGTGACCCATGTGATGTGACTGTGTTCGCCTCCATTATTTGTGATGTTGTTATCTATGAACTATTCCTGAGAGATTCGGAATATGTGATCCTTATGTACGTGATGTACCGGGATGGATAGCAGAGTATGTGTGCACCACAGCTTAGTCTCGGCGTGGTTATATTGTATATTTATGTTGTGGAAAATATACACTTAGTAAAATGAGAACTTTCATATGGTATTTTGTGTGTAACTATGGAATAACATAAATGGGATAATCTATAACGAGTTGTATTGCTTTTATATGAGAACCTGAATTTACGTTAAGCCCCTTATTTAATTGAGATCGTTATAATGTTAATGGGAACTGAGTAATAAGGGTAAAACCTATGACAGTCTAGCTAGAGATGATGTCACTTAGCTAGTGGTTTGTGTCATTTTAGATGGGTACTTACGTTAGGAGTGCACAGTTAGACGAGAGGTGAGAATTTCATGTGAGTGCACGTCCTAACATGTATTTTGCATTTAAAGTTTTAAATGGTTTTTAAGTACTTGCAGGTTTTTAAAATATCTCCACATTCGGGCTCTGACCCGTTTGCTTTCAAATCTATTTTCTTGTAAAACCATTTTAGGTGCCCAGCCACAAGGACACCATGCATAGGATTCTCATTCCGATGACGAGCTGTAGCTATTTGTGGAAGTTAAAGGGATTTGCTTTTAGACGCCTCTATCATTTGGATTCCATGTTTAGTATTCCTCAGTTGTAGGGCATGTTGCCCAAATTCTATTAGAGACATTTCCATTTCAGTTTTTCAGACTTTGGCATGTATTAATTTAGTATTCAGTATTTCGTTGCTTATTTCAGTTGTGGGATTTGTTGTGAGGAGTTTTCCTCCGGATTTATTTATATCATGTGATGGTTATTCTAGTATTTCATTATAGTGAATGGTGATATTATTCTTTCTTTAAATCTTTTTGCATGTTAATCAGACTTTATTTAAAATTTGACAACTTAATTTTTAAATACTAGGTGGTTAGTAATAATAAAATGTTTTCGACATTGATGCTATTAACTGAGCCAACTTGGCATTTTGATTTAATTTAATAAAGGAGTAGCTACCCGGTATTTAATTAGTCGGGGTGTCACAGGTGGTATCAGAGCATGAGGTTCTAGTGTCCTTTAGGATCTGTACGGCTTATTATGTTTCCGCTAAGCTTTCTTTGATATAGAACCCTAATACTAGGAATGTTGTATTCATCTCTATACATTGGGAATTCGTACTTCCGCGATTTTTTTATTTGAATGACGAACTCATCCAAATTTACTTAAATTTTCAGATGGACCGTCAAGAAGAACTAGCTAAAACGGTTAAGGGAGTCATCGGGCAAGATCGACTCACACCTCAGGTATCCCCAGAGAGAATATCAATCGTTGAGTTAGCAGGTATCGTGGCACAAGCAGTTACCACTGCAGTTTTACAATACCCAGAACGCAACATACAACTTAAAGGAGGCAAAAGACCTAGAGAGGTTAGCCAAATTCATGTGAATAAAACTGAAAAATGTGCGAAGACCCCGAAATTGCGACAACCAACTAACCAAGACCGAGCCAGTTCTAGTCAACAACGTGGTAAAATGAAGCAGTTTCGAAAGGGGAAAGAGGTCCCAGGTCAGGGAGGCCAACACCATCAGCAGCAGGGTCAGAGGGGGAGAAACTTCATAGGCCGATGTTTTGTGTGTGGCACGGGTGGCCATAAATGCCAGGATTGTCCTGATAAGGGCAGGGCCCCGTAGCAGCAGTTTGGATGGATTTTAAAAGAGGTTTTCACGTCCTTGAAAGTCATGAAAAAGCATTACACAGTTTTGGATGTAATTGGTGTGGAAATCATTTGTACATTGATTTGTTGATAAGATTAAGACGATGTCATCTAAATTCAATAATTTTACACCCATGTACTATTTTTATATTCATTCATTAGGAGTACACTTATGAATCGTGCCCACACGATGTGATTGAGTCGATTTGCCTATCGAATTTGTTCACACCCATTCATTCTATTTCCATGATTTGATTATCTTAGTAAAAATTCATGGTATGTTATTTTTGTATTGTCATTTTTGGTTTTTTGTATGAAAAATATAAACAATAAAAAATAGTTTGTTTTTGCCTTGTTTTACCTTGACACCCTGATTCGATTTATTTGGTTTATTCTTTTCCTTGTCTATTTCAGACAAATAAAAAGGGGGAGAACGAATTATGATTTTATGGTTGAGTTTAAGTATGGGGGAGAATTGATTATGCCTTAATGTTTATTTTTATATCATTTCAAACTCGAAACACCATGAGGTATTTTCTTTATCTCATGTGTGTAGGTACAATTGAAGATCATTATGTTGCACACCCTAATGAGAAAAGCTCAAAGTCTTGAAAACTTGATTGTTGAAGCAAAGTTTAAAGACTTGTCATTTTATCTTTCCACTTGTGTTTTTGGGATGGTAGATTTGTATTGGTCATTTTTATTTTATAATTCGGATGTGTTTTTATTTTGTACCGGCATAGACATAATGGGACATTTGTAAGGACATTGTCCGTCACAATTAATTATATCATATTCCGTTACAAGTCATCGAAGAATTGATGAAGATAAAATCTACAAAAGACAAATCCTAATTTCAAGTGGACTTTAACATTCAATCCCAACTAAATGAATTTGGTAAAAATATGTTTAAGTTCCATTTACATTTCATATTAAAAGTGTTGGGATATTTTACGAAATTTTTATAAATGTTTTTTTATAAAAACATTTTCTGAATTTTTTTTTGTAAAAAGTTTTCTTATCCCTTATACAGTTTTTCTTTTTGAGGTTTCCAACTATTTTCAAAGTCTGAAGTTTTTTTGGGATCAGGGCTTCCGTCGTTTAAGTGACGAAGCATCTCATTCGAACGAGATACTATCTCGCTCAAATGACATCTTATGTCTTTTAGTTTGATACGACACCACCTTAATTGCTGCTATATATGTTGGGCATCAGACTATTTGTTTTAGGCGTGGAGAAGCACTGCTTTTAAGAGAATACTTTTTCCAAGTGTTTGTTTTCTTCTCCGACCATTTAAGGGTTCAAAACTTTTGTTTTTCTATTCACAATCCCAATTACTTTTATGTGAGTAGTTTTTGTGGAACCCAAGACATATTTTACTGGGATTTTATGCTACTTAACTAGGTGTCGTTGAAGGTACAAGGCTGACAATAGGTACCTCTTGAGGGAGGTTCTGGACTGATCGACTGCGTGTCATACGGAGTGCTGAGGTATTCCTGGGCTGATTCGAACTGCGATTATTGTGGTATAACTGAGTGTGAACCGCTATAGATTTCATTGTAATTGGTACTTACAAATTATAGTGAAATAATGATTTTTACCCTAAAGGTTTTTTTTCCTGAAATATGTGTTTGTTAGCATAATCATCGCATGGTATAATTTATTTATTAGATTTGACACATAGATGAATATTTATGGTCTAAATAAAATTAGCGTTTGATTTGACCTAATTTAGACATCCAAATAAATAGGTTTGATTTGGAAATTTATGAATTCATTTGAATCAGTATCGTACACGGTATTTTACATTCTTATTATATGTCTTCCAGCTAACACAATATAGGTGGTTTGGAAAATGGCAACACCAAGTCTTGCTAACATAATGAGTAAGATTGGTAAGAAGCCTGCACCACCTTCCCACACTAAGAAGTATACCAATGAAAGCCCCGAACAAATCGAGGCTTTAAATAAAATAAAGGATCCCACCAATGATGCTCATATTCTCCCCTTATAATCCAAAAAGAGTCGAAAGAATGACTCATCCTCGGGGGTCTGAGAAGGCGATTCCCATATCGTCAGACGCGACTTTGTCTGCTTGTCTCTCCCAACTTACTATCATCTAAGATTCCCTCATTCACGATTCATAAAGAGAGAAGGCTACCCTGACCTCCATTCTACTTGAGTCAGATAGGAATTTCTTGGAAGCCATGGACGCCACTCGTTTGCCCGACTTCTGCCCTACAAGGCCACCCATGGAATCTTCTGAACTAATATATGTATACTAGTTTCTCTATTTTTTTTAGTGTAACCTTCTTTCATAATAAATTTGTTATATTTATTGCAGCCTGTTTTGACCTTTTTAAGGGTCGACGAGTGGTGAAAAAAACAACTTCCTCATTTCCAATAATCCCAGGAGACAATAAGGCTGAGATGGAACTATAGAAGGAGATAAATGCAAAATATTTTGCCAATTAGAAGACCGTAGAAGCCCTGGATAAGAATCATTCTTACACCATGGAAGCCATGAGGAAAGACCACGATGTTTTGTTGAAGGCACCGGTTTCCAAGCACCAAGATGAGATTGAAGTTGTTGTGAAGGAGGCAGAAGATGAGGCTGCGAAGGCCATTGAGAATCCAGTTGCCAACTTTAAGGGCTCGAAAGAGTTTACTGGTGATGGATTATGGTATCTCAAATGAGGGATAGGACAACTTATCGTTGAGCTATCTTGATGTTCCCTAAAGACTCGTATTTGTCTAAAGATCTTGAACCCTTTGACTTTTGAAACCCTTAGCCAACACTGCCCTGGATGAGGTGGAGACTAAGGTCTTAGCACATGCGACAACATAGATGACAACCGAAGTGATCAATACTGGCCAGATGGAGGATGACGTTCAGGAAACAACGTCCATAGACGGTATCATCTAGGAGGAGGCCAAACATCGAGCCGAATCCTAATCTTTTTACTTTCTTCTAGGGTGACCTCTGTGACCTAGTGCCCTATCTGATATAATTTTGGTATTTGTTATTCCTCGTCTCTTCCTTTTTAAACATCTCTATAAACTTCAACGATCTTATTATTTGATGAGTCAGAATGTGATGACTATGTTTATTCTAATGATTTGTTTTTGAAATGTAGTGTATGTTTGTTATTGTTTTTTCACTGTGAATGATGCTATGAAAACAATGCTTGTTTATCACATTTCTCGTACACTTATCATACAATATTTCAAGTCTCACCACTCTGTCATGTCATATGATGAGTACCCTATTGGCGTACTTTAGAGAGCATGGATGGGACTCGTCTCTTCATATACTTTCATATCAACAGGAGAGTTATATCCTTTTATTTACCATAAAAATGACATTTAAACAACTATACTTAGTGATTTTTAGTTTATCTTTCTCATCACTTTGGTGATGTCATACAATGGACATCCCTCCTAGAATTTTTTAGAGTGCATGGACTAGACTCATCTCGTCATACACTCTCATATCACTGAGTGAGTTATGACCTTAATTTCACCATGACATGATGTTAAGACAACCATACTTAAATGATTTTCCATTTTGTGTTTTTAACAACCTAAGTTGTGTTATTACACTATTTCCCCCCTCTCGATCTTCTTGATTGTGTGTGAAGACACGAGATCCCTCATTCACTCTCTTATCACCGAGATGGAGTTTAACTAGTACCATAAAGTAATTTTTCTAAGTTTGGTACAATTTAAAACATGCAAAACTTGAAAGATAAATATGATTTAACACATGTATTTTTCATTGATTGAAAATTTTATTGCATACAAATGGCTAGTTGTCACTAAGAGATTACACTCGTATAACTGAGAAATTACTAGTAATATCACTTCAGACGATCGGCATTCCAAGGGTTAAAAAAAGGTTCACCCTCTAGGTTTTCTAATCGATTACTTCCTGGGATGACCTCCTATGTTACTCTATATGGTCCATGCCAATTGGGGTGCAACTTATTTGGCTTCTGCCAAACTTTTTTCGAAACAATATCACCCAATTCTATTGGTTTCGCTTTTAATTGCTTGTATTAGAACTTAACAACTCTTTACTGATAAGTGGACTGTTAGACTTTCGAAACATCCCATATTTCTTCAATCAATCTAAATTAAGCTTTCTCTGATCGTCATTAGCTTTAAGATTATAGGTTTGAACTCTTTGACCGGGGAGTCCAAGCTCGGTAGGGATGACCGCCTCACACCCGTAGGCAAGCATAAACGACCTTTCACTTGTAGACATCCTTGCAATTTTCCTATAAGCCCATCACACCCCATGAAGTTTTTCTATCCACAAACCCATTGCATCCTTTAGCTTTTTCTTGATCCCCTGACGTATTGTCTTGTTCGTGACCTTGGTCTGGCTATTGTCTTTGGTATGTCTTGGTGCCGAATAAAACTATTTTAGGTTAACTCTACCACAGTATGACCCCAGAGACTCTTTCTTGTATTTCTTGTTGTTATCTGATATTAAGGTGTGGTGTGACAACCCGCTATCCGAAATAAAGGGTGGCCAGCCCTATACCTCGATAAAATAGGAAATCATGGATAAATATCATTCTCAGCATCACAACAATATACAAAGTATAAGGAATAGCCACACTATATTCCAGAAAACGGGTTATCAAAAATTTTGGTTTTGAAATAATAAGAAAACATTTTCAACAACCCATGATAGAAATAGAGGGTGGAAACTCCCCTAAGCATAAATAAGAAACCCAAAAGATACAAAAGGACCGAATGAAAAGTCGGTCAATAATAACCATACAACATACAATAAGCTCCAGGAGTTACATAATAGAACCATTATACAATTACAACGATTTGGGCCACATGCCCGAATAAACTGATCATAACTAGAAAACATTAATGGAGGCGCCTACACAACAATCCCGTGATACCCGCACGATGTCACGGCTCCTCAAAACATATGGAAGGAAGGGTCATTTCGGGCGACCATGCGGCGGAACACCTGAACGGATTGTATATATATACATACACAACAAGAAAGGAAAAACCGGTCAGGGCCGGGTATATGTGATCAATAGATAAATGACAGGTATGACAATGATGCGCAAGTAAGCATGAATGATAGTCTCACATGGTAACATCAAGTAAGGAACTAAGACTGATAAATAGCTATATAAAAGTAAATTCACTTATGCAAGAATTTAAAGTACTTATGAGCCTTTTTTTCATCATATTTCAATTTCAATCTTCTTTGACATTCCTTGTCAGGAATACAATTATCATCATGTGCTCTTTATGGCACTAATCTCGATAGCATGCTCTTTGTGGAATAAATTTGCTCTACGTGGCATTAAAGTTCCATCAAGTCCAACTCGATAATTAGAATAGTCATAAATATAAATATAACGATTCTAAGACCGCCCGTCTGGGTTTCCCCACTGTGCGCGTCCCTAAATAACCATCATCTTCCAGGGCCTAACATAAGACAACCTGGGATCCTATCGAAATCTCCGGGAAGCGGCCATATGCCTGCGGGGTAGTCAAGACCACACCCAGAATCTCCTACCCATCGCAGAAAAGTAAAACAAGCGCTCATATGGCCTAGGACTATATCCACCCTGCATTCATTAGCCAGGGGGATTCACCTATCGTACGGACTTCCCTTAAGATGGTATTTAGAGATGTGTGTAACATCCATTTTATTAATTTCCATTTCATGATTTAGTAAATTATCATTTACCTTATCATCTGCACGTTTTAACAAAGGTATAAGCCTAACCGGGACTATATGTATTTCGTACTGTCATAACATCCTCAATAAGGAATTCAGACTCCAAAGTTACATCCAAAGCCTCCTTTAGGCTTTAACATAAACCCTCAAGTCAAATCTAACTCAAGTTAATTCCTAAGGTCTCCAAATTGACCTAAAGATGTTCTAGACCCTTATAAAACTACAAGATAAAAGAAATGCCTAAACATCACTTTAAATCCCCCCCTTAAAAGAACCCTAGATGAACCCTTTCGAGTCTAGGATGTCGACCCAACTCAACTAATACTCTAAACCCTATGTTTACTTCATTTAAGAAGGTCCCTAATTACTAATCCTAAAGAAAAAGGGTTAAAATTTAAAAGAAAAGTTTTGGAAAAGTGCAGGGCTACCGAATCGATTCGCCCCCTTGGCCGAATCGATTCGACCAGAAAATTTGAGATTCTGCAAAGTTGTCGAATCGATTCAGAGGGAAACCGAATCAATTCGGTCAGAAGGTTTGGGTTTCTGCATAACTGCCGAATCGATTCGGACCAATTCCGAATCGATTCGGTTCACAAGACCTGAACACTGGACCTAACCGAATCGATTCGCCCAGGAGGCCGAATCGATTCGGGCCTGTGATTTTGCCAAGATTTGGCAATGGAGTCTTGGACTCCATTTTCTACCCCAACTCAAATTTCTTCAAACCAAACTTATATACCAACACCAAGATAACATCAATGATACTATTGACCATCTTAAACCTCATGAATCATCCCAATCATCTTTGAATGAATCAAACCCACAAAAACATAAGAAAAACCCTAAACTAACTTAATCAAGATCAATACATCATTATCATCACAAATCATCTATCTTAAGTCACAAATAGCAAGTAGAAACTTGCCTTGATTCAGCAAATTGCAGGTCTCTTGGTTGTAGGAGCAAGGATCTCTCTAAATCTCCAAATCTCCAATCTCTCTCTCTACTCTTCTCTTTCTCTCTTTAGGTTTAGGAAGGGAATTAGGGAAATTGGAAGACTTAGAAAGCTTAAGTCGTGACCTAAGACAAATATCCCAATAAATTAACTAATAGTGCGATAAAATAATACGCACCTGCATAATTTGGGTACAATCAGTCAAAGATGCCCAAAACTTCAAAATACAATATGGCACATTACTTGACTATTTCGAACGTTCCGGAATCAACGACAATCTCCAAATTATCATTTGGACATTTCAAAATTCAATTTAAGTTCCGGTCTCATTATGAAACCAAATATCATTTTGGAGTTCAGATGATATTTATAAGCGTGACATAGCAATATTTACCCATAATTATGATATGTATGCAAACTCATAATAAATATCAACTTTTCTACATTGAATTTACATTCAAATCATAACCCAACACTGGTCTCTAATTACTATACTAAGTAACTACTATAAAATACGGTCTCATAAGCGAGGGTTATTACATGTGGGATAATCCATACCTACAAATGATATTCCTCTAGAAAAATTTGAATGTCTTTGCATCAGTAACGAAAATCATTCCCTCAGCCTCTACACATTTCAAAAAAGAATCGATAGCCACAATCAAATATTTTTAATTACATGATGCCTTGGGAAGAGGAGAAACTAAGTAAATTACCCAAAATGTAGATGATCACTACGCAGTGATTGACGAGAGTGGTTGGTGAGGCTAACGAGGGATACTAGAAAATCTTTAGCACTTGTCACATTTGTTCATGTAATCAACTGCATCCTTTGCTAGTGTCTCCCACTAATAACCTTGGGTAACAATCCTCTTGGCAAGAGATCGTCCACCTGCATGAATTGCACACGAACCTTCATGGACATCTTGTACATTTTAGACCCCGAATGAACCTTCATGGACATCTTGTACATCTTATCAGTAAATACGACTTGTGATAAGCACAAAAAAATGTACATTTTAGACCCGTAATAGACGTATTTTAGTGCTAATTCTCGACAATAATGGTCTTATGCACTTTATTGTCTATTTTGTAGGTCGAATGCACGTTGCGGTGTTCAAACGTGTATTTCAAGGCAATTGTTCCAATTATGGATTTAATTACCCTTGTCCCGTATCCTAGCCTACCCTAAACCTACCCAAACCTATCCCGAACCATGTGTTTAGTTCATCCCTTTTTATTTTATTTGAGTCATTTTTTTAGAGATTATTTTACTTTATTGAGTAATGTATATATTTTTATGATTTTTTAAATTTTAGCGCGTCGTGTATTAGTTTTTACATTTTCCTTTATTTCCTTAGTTTTTATCTAGTTTATTTTATTTTATTTTATTTTATTTTTCTATTTTTATTTTTATAGTTTTTATTTTAGGCGTGTTTATTTTTTTTAGACTTTGTATAGTGTGTTGTATGGTGTCATTTTTATTTTAGTTGATTTTTACTTTTTTTAGTTAAATTTTTATTTTAGGTTAATTTTGTTTTATTTTATTTTTAGTTATTTTTTTAAGGTTACAATCTAAACACCACACACACATTAACATACACACACCTACACCCTATCACTACCTATACAGACACTTCTATCATACACCCTCATACACTCTAACCACCCCCACATCATCTTCTTCCCCACCTTCTGTGACAACCCGCGATCCGAGATAAAGGCTGGCCAGCCCGATACTCAAACGTAACAGGAAACTTGGATGTATATCACTCTCAGCATCACCAAAATAAACTGAGTATACGGGAAAACCACCCAATAAATCAGAAAACGGGTTGCCAAAAAGGTTAGATTTTAAAACCAGTTAAGAAAATTAAATTAAACAACCCAATCTGATAACCAAGTGGAATTCCAAAAGATGTAAATATAATACAACTAAGACGAATGTATAAAAAATGACCGAATAGGCTGTCGGTCCACAGCTACATACAACACATTACAACAGTTTAATATCTTACTTATTACATTCATTATATAAGTACAAAAGTTTGGGCCACACGCCCGATGAAAAGACCTGACCATATCTAGAATACCAAAATGGAGGCGTATGAAACAACGTCCTGTAATATCCCCAAAATCTTACAGCCCGTCAAAGTAACTTGAATGGAAACATCAAAACGGGAGTCCTTGTGGTGGAGCACCTGAGCGGATACAATTATATACACAATAAGGAAAATAAACCGGTCAGGGTCGGGTTCTATATGATCACCAGAAGAAATAAAAAGCAAGATAGGTATGAACATGTATGCATGAATTACAAGGATGATAATATGGTATGATAGCTATCATGTTAAACTACAATTACAAATTAAGATATTTTAACTAATTATGAACTGTAACACAATTATAAAAGAGAATTTAAAAGTAATTAACTTTAATTTAAAACCTTTGCTCATTAATCCAATTACCATATCCTTCTTACATTCCTTATTAGGAATAAAACCATTTATTCGGTTTAATCAAGAAGATATAATTTCCCTTCATTAATTAAAACTTTCCATTATCTTTCCATTTCTTAATAGGAAGACAAGTTCTATCAAGTGCTCTTTATGGCACAAATCTCAATCACGTGCTATTTATGGCACCTATCCTTGCTCTTTATGGCATATATATCCATCAAGTTCAACTTGATGCAGAAAAGTTATATTCTCATACATATTACGATTCTAAGACCCGCCCTATGAGTTTTCCCACTGGGCGCGCCCCTAAATGACCATCATCTTCCAGGGCCTATCTATATAAGACAACCTGGGCACCTATCGAGATACGTCGGGAAGTGTCCATAAGCCTATGGGAGAGTCAAGATCACACCCAGAATCTCCTCACCAACGCAGAAAACATATAAAAACCCCGCATATGGCCTAGGACTATATCCACCCTGCATTCATTAGCCAGGGGGCATCACCAAGCGCGCGAACTTCCCTTATGATGTCATTTAGAGAGGTGTGTATCAGTAAATTAACATTTACATTTTTAATCTCATCATCATATTCAATATTCATTACCAATTTCCATATCCATTATCCATGTGATTGGTTCTTTTTATTCGAACCTATCATCATTAAACAGTCATTTTATTTGAACCTATCATCATCGAATATAAAACTTAATATTCCTCAAATTACAAGTCCCGACTTAGTCTCCAAATAATCATTATGATTCTACAATTCTCAAAGTTCATATAATTCCGATAAGCCCCTAAGTCACCAAGCATGGGCATTTAACTTCCAAAGTTCTAAAAGTTTGAATAGAAGAAGTAATGCCTTAACATTACTTTAAACCTCCCCGGTATAAACCCCAGATGACCCAATTCTGGTCTAGGGTGGCGTCCAAACTCAAATACTACTCTAGGACTCTAAGTTTACTTCATTCAAGAAGGTTCCTAGGTCCTAAACCTAATGAAAAAGTTAAAAATTAAACGAGAAAATAATTCAAAACTGCAGGTACCGAATCGATTCGCCCTAAGGGCCGAATCGATTTGTTCTGAAAGAGAATCGGTTCAGAAGACAAACTCAACTTTCTGCAAATGACAAATCGATTCGGTCTTAACCCGAATCGATTCGGGTACCCATACCTGGAAAACTGCTTCTATGCGAATCGATTCGCCCAAGGGGCCGAATCGATTCGCCCCTGCGAAAAAGCCAAGTTTTAGCTATGGAGTTTTAAACTCCAAATTTCTTCCCAAACCCAAACCAACCAAACCAAAATCATTTTTGTGGAACTATTACACCACAAATACATCTACCTACCATCATTTATAATATTTATCATCCAAATCCATTTCCAAGGGTTTAATACCCATAAATCTAACAAAACCCTAACTAAAACAAATCATAACAATCCACAACTATCAATGCTAATTAATCCACTTAAATCATATAATAGCAAGTAGGTAACTTGCCTTGATGTAAATTCAGATTTGATTTGGTGTAGATAACCATCCAAGCTTGAATCTCCAAATCCCTCTTTTTCTCCTAAAGTTCTCTTCCTCTCTCTTTCTCTCTAAGTTAACAATTTGGTCTTAAGAGGAATAGTAAGTCCTTTCAAGACTAAATTGGGCCATTAGTCTAAAATGCCCAACTGTAATGGCTAATACACGATAAAATAAATTGCAACTACATATTTAAGCCATAACGAGTCAAAAGTGTCCGAAATACCAAAATTCAATATGGCACCTATTTTGACTGTCTCGCACCTACCGGGACTAACTGAACTATCCAAATTATCATTTGGAAATTTTATAACTCATTTTAAGTTCCGATTTCATATCAAACCAAAATGTCATTTTAAATCTTATGACACTATAAATCACCACATGGATATTTTTACCTACTCATCAGGTAATTATACAACATTTCAGTAAATATTAACCTTTTTCGTATTAAATTAATATTTACTCCACCATCCATCATTTTATAATTAATTACTACACATAGTAAATAAATATAAAATAGGCTCTCAAAAGTGAGGGTTGTTACATACTCCCCCCCTTATGAGGGAATTTTGCCCCCCAAATTTAGGCATACCTCGCAAGAAGAAATGCGAATACTTTTCCCGCATGTCGTCCTCGCGATCCCATGTCGATTCCTCGACACTATGCTGACTACCTTGCATCATAACTAAAGGTACTACCTATGATCTCAATCGCCGCTCTCCACGCTCTAAAATAGCAACCGGCTACTCCTCATAAGGAACATCAAGTTGTAACTCAATATTTTTGAATGAAATGTGCCTAAGGGCACCATCACATCTATTGTACTACTTTACATGAGAGATATGGAACACGTCATGAACATGCTGCAAATGTTTTGGTAAAGTAAGTTAATTGGTTACCGGACCCACCTTAACATATATAGGAAAGGTCCAACATAACGCGGTGCAAGTTTTCCTTCTACTCAAAATGCTTAATGCCCTTCATAGGCGATACTCGCACCAACACTTGGTCCACCGACCTCAATCTCCACATGCCTTCTCCCTGCATCGACTTAGCTCTTTCGTCAATCTTGGTTATACGAATGCGATTCTGAATGAGTTCAATTTTTGAAGAAGTATCCCGGATCATTCCAGGTCCGATAGACGTATTATCTCCCACCTCTAACCAACAAGCGGGAGGTCCATAAGGCCTACCATACAAGGCTTTATAAAGCGCTATCCCAATAGTGAATCGATACAAATTATAATAAGAGAATTCAACTAGTGGGAGACACTGTTCCCGACTACCCTTGAGGTCAAGAACATAAGGAGCATATCCTCCAACATGTGGTTTACCCTTTTCGGTCTGGCCGTTTGTTTGAGGATGATAGGAAGTACTAAACTTCAGTTCGATTCCCATGGCTTCTTGGAAACTTTGCTAAAAGTAAGAAATGAAAATCTTGTTTCAGTCAGAAACTATAATCAAGGGCACCCCATGCAGTCCAGCAACCTCTCCACGCCCGGCCACTACTACTGGCGGCGCATATCTTGACACTTTTTTTCGTTACCCTGATGCACCACAACCTTAGAATCGCGAGATTCCACCATTTCTGCCTTTCTTAAGTCCTTCTCATTCGGGACAAAAATTCTCTTATGTAAACGCACCCCACCCTCAAAGTAAATAGAGCAGGGTTCTGTTCCTTAAATCAGCAGCTTGTATATGTGGTTTTAACCACCCTTGTCTCTCCTTCGACATCTTGCAACAAAAATGTTGCTCGCTCGCAAGACTAAATTTCTGCCCAGGAAGTAGTACCTTCTTTTCCATACGGTGATCACCCCCATGATGAATTTTAATTCAAGCATGGGATAATACTTCCCACCAGTTTAAACTTATGAGGCGCATAAACAATAAGTCGATGCTTCAGTATTATTACTTCCCATTTTGACAGAAACTTGTTAACTGAATTCACCCTAGAGCTTAACAACATGAGCTCAGGAGTGAGAATCAATTCACCCTATTCATCTCGAAAGATGAGTTGCCAACGTAACATTCTAACTACGAGAGGCCTCATCTCCTTCGGCTTTATCTAACAAACCTCTCAAAATCTCCCACTTCTCATTACTAGGGAATCAATCCCTCTTAGGGTCAACACATAACTTATTCGTGGTCAACTCCCGACAACCTCCTAAACTAACGTCTCATAAACTAAAGGCCTTATGTCCAAACAATCCTAAGGTCTACCTACCTATATCCTATATAAGTCGTATACACATAATACTAAGTATATCTCGAGTGCCCAAGATCTTTCTGAACTACCGATATTTGCTCGGTTTCGTGCGTGGGACGTCTCGCCGAAGCGAAATCCAAACAAGGAACCCTCCCGTTACACTACTACCTCGTGTTGTCGGTCATCAAGATATACAGGTCTAAGACATATGTTCGGGATCGAAAAGATTCTAACTCTCAACCCTACTAATAAGATTCTACTTCTATAACTTATAATTATTTAAATAGTTGAAGATTTTAACAAATCAGATATCCACTTTTCGTAAAGTCTTACAATTATTTACCCCACAACATATATACATCTTTTTGAATAGCCTCCTTATCAAGGCATAACCCGAAGTCTTAATTCGACTTTGTATCCCAGTCTGCCTCGCATCGTTCAGAGGAGAGAACTATATACAGTTCTTCTATTTCGCACTTTATTAGCCATTAATCACTCTTCTACGTGATTCTCGGCTAAACCTTTCCACCCATCTCTTAACCAACAAAAATAAAATAAAATAAAATGGAATTAACTAAAAGAAGAAAGAGCAGCATCTCTCCACTTCCAACGTATTTGAGGTTCATGTGTGGAGCGTCCCGCAAAAGCGGAATCCAAACAAGGAACCCCTCCTATGCATTATTACTCAACTTTGTCGGTGGTGGAGATAAGGCATACCAATCACATACAATGCAAACAATCACTCAATCACACCAACCCAATAATACAACAAGTATTAAAAACATCCTACTTACCTCAACCACCCCTATAAAATCTCAACCTGTATCCTGGAGAGACATTATAAAATAATTAGTTCCGTCCTGAAACTAGAAATAAGATAGCCTCGCAATCTATTTTCTTAATATCACCCCAATCAACCCAAGATATCTTTACTTGTATAGTACCCATCAAATAAGTAGTACATAATGTACATAGTAAAGGAAAACATAACATCATTCACTTTATAACGAGTGAAGGAAAATATGAAACTTCCCTACCACGAAAGTCATATAATTACTCTATTTATGATATCGTCAATATTACCACAAGCTCGAGGTACGCACCCGAATCTATCGTAGATACGATACTAAAAAATCTTATCCTAAAAAATACACCACCTACTAATAAGGTGGATTTCTCGCCTACATATTTCCCAATCACTCCGGGTTCATACCAATGATTCTCAGACTCCATATTCGTGTCTTATACGATCTAACATTACTTCCATCAATTCCTCAACTAGGCGCTTTATCTTTGCCCTTATTCTCCAATCAACATGATGAAGATGAGTGGTTCTTCCACGTCATAACCATTATTTCTCCCCTAGCTTCCAAACAATTGTCCACGTAGTCCCTCTTACTTTCTCAGTAAAAGAGAACACGCATCTCGGCCTCCTCTTCCTCAGTTCGATGAAACCTCCCCAGGTGGATGCCCACCAATAGGGTTTCATTAACACTGTTCCTTCAGATGTGTTGACGACACTTATTCTGGAGCCTATCATTCCATCAAAGGACTCTTCCTTCCTTATGCTAACTTTATTATGGTGCACGGCCTCCCTAACCATACAAATCTTTATTCACATGTCGGTCTCTGACCGAACCTCGCGTGAATATTTGAGGATCCACCTTCACCTCCTTCCAGTTGTCCCAGATAAACTTTCTATATAATGTATTGACCGGGTTCCTCCTTGGGCAAAACTTTCTGCTCTCAGAAATATGGTGACTACGTTCCCACCATTTCAACACTACTCATACGGGTGAAGGATTTTCCTCCATCCTACTTCTAGGCACTTTTCCACTTTAGTTTAACATCGCTTGAAATCTCAAGATTAGTACCACCCTCTACTTCTAACGTTACTTGGAAAACTAGATTTACCATTATTAGTACTCGCAGTAGCAAAATATGAAAATGGTACAAAAGGGGAGCGACTTCCAAAGCGGTCCTAATCCCCGACCACAAATTATAGTTCCTCCTAATTCCATCAAATGACGCTTTCACCACAACCTTCCCTGGCGCCCTTCTTCAATCAACCTACTATTCTCACACGAATGTACAACAGATTCTATGAGTTCTACCTCATGGCAGAAGAACGAAATCTCACTAGAGAAATCAACGATCTTAATCTTAAGGCTCTATGTCAAATCAAAAGCAACGCTGAAAACATAAAGCGTTCACATAGATTCCTAAGGAATCTAGAACCTGATGCTCTGATACCATCTGTGACAACCCGTGATCCGAGATAAGGGGTGGCCAAGGAATAATGGATGGATATCATTCTCAGCATCACCAAAATAAACTGAGTATACGGGAAAACCACCCAATAAATCAGAAAATGGGTTGCCAAAAAGTATAGAATTTAAAACTAGTTAAGAAAATTAAATTAAACAACCCAATATGATAAGCAAGTGGAATTACAAAAGATGTAAATATAATATAACTAAGACGAACGTATACAAAAGGGCCAAATAGGCTGTAGGTCCACAGCTACATACAACACAATACAACGGTTTAATATCATACTTACGACATTCATTAAAAAAGTACAAAAGTTTGGGCCACACGCCCGATGGAAAGACCCGACCATATCTAGAATACAAAAATGGAGGCGTCTAAAACAACGTCCTGTAATATCCATAAAATCTTACAGCCCGTCAAAGTAACTGGAATGGAAACATCAAAATGGGCGTCCTTGTGGTGGAGCACCTGAGCGGATACAATCATATACACAACAAGGAAAATAAACCGGTCAGGGCCGGGTTCTATATGATCACCAGAAGAAATAAAAAGCATGATAGGTATGAACTGGTATTCATGAATGACAAGGATGATAATATGGTATGATAGCTAGCATGTTAAACTACAATTACAAATTAAGATGTTTTAACTAATTATGAAATGTAACACAATTACAAAAGAGAATTTAAAAGTAATTAACTTTAATTTAAAACCTTTTCTCATAAATCCAATTACCATATCCTTCTTACATTCCTTATTAGGAATAAAACAATTTATTCGGTTTAATCAAGAAGATATAATTTCCCTTCATTAATTAAAACTTTCCATTTTTATCTTTCCATTCCTTAATAGGAATACAAGTTCTATCAAGTGCTCTTTATGGCACAAATCTCAATCACATGCTTTTATGGAACGCATCCATGCTCTTTATGGCATATATATCCATCAAGTTCCACTTGATGCAGAAAAGTTACATTCTCATACATATAACGATTCTAAGACCGCCCCTCCGAGTTTCCCCACTAGGCGCGCCCCTAAATGACCATCATCTTCCAGGGCCTATCTATATAAGACAACCTGGGCACCTATCGCGATACGTCGGGAAGCGGCCATATGCCCGCGGGAGAGTCAAGACCGCACCCAGAATCTCCTCACCAACGCAGAAAACATATAAAAACCCCGTATATGGCCTAGGACTATATCCACCCTGCATTCATTAGCCAGGGGGCATCACCAAGCGCGCGAACTTCCCTTATGATGTCATTTAGAGAGGTTTGTATCAGTAAATTAACATTTACATTTTTAATCTCATCATCATATTCAATATTCATTACCAATTTCCATCTCCATTATCCATGTGATTGGTTCTTTTTATTCGAACCTATCATCATTAAACAGTTGGGTTCATTTTATTTGAACCTATCATCATCGAATATAATCATTAATATTCCTCAAATTGCAAGTCCCGGCTTAGTCTCCAAATAATCATTATGATTCTTCAATTCAAAAAGTTCATACAATTCCGATAAGCCCTTAAGTCTCCAAGCACGGGCATTTAACTTCCTAACTTCTAAAAGTTTGAATAGAAGAAGTAATGCCTTAACATTACTTTAAACCTCCCCAAAATAAAGCCCAGATGACCCAATTCTAGTCTAGGGTGGCGACCGAACTCAAATACTACTCTAGGACTCTAAGTTTACTTCATTCAAGAAGGTTCCTAGGTCCTAAACCTAACGAAAAAGTTAAAAATTAAACAAGAAAATAATTCAAAACTGCAGGTACTGAATCGATTCGCCCTAAGGGACGAATCGATTCGCTCTGGCGAATCGATTTGCTCTGAAAGAGAATTGGTTCGGAAGACAAACTCAACTTTCTGCAAATTCCGAATCGATTCGGGTACCCAGACCTGGAAAACTGCTTCTATGCGAATCGATTCGCCCCTGCGAAAAAGCCAAGTTTTGGCAATGGAGTTTTAAACTCCAAATTTCTTCCCAAACCCAAACCAACCCAACCAAAATCATTTTTATGGAACTATTACACCACAAATACATCTAACTACCATCATTTATAATATTTATCATCCAAATCCATTTCCAAGGGTTTAATACTTATAAATCTAACAAAACCCTAACTAAAACTAATCATAACAATCCATAACTATCAATGCTAATTAAGCCACTTAAATCATATAAGAGCAAGTAGGTAACTTGCCTTGATGTAAGAAATTCAGATTTGATTTAGTGTAGATAACCATCCAAGCTTGAATCTCCAAATCCCTCTTTTTCTCCCAAAGTTCTCTTCCTCTCTCTTTCTCTCTAAGTTAACAATTTGGTCTTAAGAGGAATAGTAAGTCTTTGCAAGACTAAATTGGGCCATTAGTCTAAAATGCCCAACTGTAATGGCTAATACGCGATAAAATAAATCGCAACTACACATTTAAGCCATAACCAGTCAAAAGTGCCCGAAATACAAAAAATGCAATATGGCACCTATTTTGACTATCTCGCATCTACCGGGACTAACTGCACCATCCAAATTATCATTTGGAAATTTTATAACTCATTTTAAGTTCCGATTTCATATCAAACCAAAATGTCATTTTAAATCTTATGACACTATAAATCACCACATGGATATTTTTACCTACTCATCAGGTAATTATACAACATTTCAGTAAATATTAACCTTTTTCGTATTAAATTAATATTTACTCCACCATCCATCATTTTATAATTAATTACTACACATAGTAAATAAATATAAAATAGGCTCTCAAAAGTGAGGGTTGTTACACCTTCCACTTTCTCTCTCTTCCCTAACACCATTAACAAATCTAACCCACCAACCTCCAAGCCCTGCCATACCCGCTGGAGACTCCATGACGTACCACGGTTCAACTACAAATCGAAACCGAAACCAACCCCACACCGGTTATCCACTTCCCTCCTGCTCGCCGATGACCCCCTGTACAACCAAAAATCGGACCCCCCTTCTTTAACCCGAAATCCTCTCAAACTCGGAACATCACCCATCTCCAACCAAATCCCCATTTCTACCCAAGACAAAATCGTGTTCTCCTACCAAAGACCAAAATAAACCAAGTCAACTAAAGCCTCACATGTGTTTTAAACTACCATTAATCCATTTTCCATTATACCCCCAAAACAACCACTTCCCACGTGCACCTTCTTTTACCCTAATTTCCCTCACCCAAATCAGATTCTTATGACCTCACACCTCTCAAACCTCATGTGAACACACCCCATGATCACCCACATTTTATCCTTACCCAATTTACACCCATGCTCCGTGACTACTATTTAAAGAAGAATAAGACCCATTGAAGTAGATCTCCAAATTAGTTTTTAAGCTTTGTGATATAAAATTCTCTACATCCCTCTATGTTAAGTATTTGCATTTTTAGCAAATATCTCAATATAGAGGTGTGTAGTGAAATTTATCTCTAGGATAAATTCAACCTCGCCTCTCTATAATGAATTTTTTCATTTTAAGAAATTATTTCAAAATAGATTGTTGTAGTTGAATTCATCCCTTATGGGAGGTAAATTCTAACCCATTCCTTTATGTTGAGATTTTGCATTTTTATCAATTGTCTCAATATAAAGTAATGATATAGAATTTATTTCTTTGGATGAGTTCTAATGTACAATTTTATAATGTTAGGATTTGCATTTTTAGCAATTCTCTTTTATTATTTAATTGTCCATTATGAATTCATCCACTATCCTTTTTTATTTTATTTTTATTTTGTAGTTTTTAGTTTAGATTCAATAAATACATTACTGAGGGATTGTTGTTGAGGAAAATTTTGATGTATAATTTAAGATTCCATTTCAATTCAAGGCTTAAATTGGTTTGATGTCCTCCTCTTGATTACTTTTAGTTTAATCCTCACATTTTTTTGTATACTTTTATTCTTATATTTTTGGATGATGATTATTGAGGGCTAATCTCCCATTGATGGGATGGAATTTTGAAGCCCTCATGAGTCCAATTTTTTTAGTTTACTTTTTAGGACAATTTTGTTTATCTCACTTTTCTTAAATTAGCTTTTACTTCTTAATTAGTAGTAATAAAAATTAGTATAGTTAATTAGTTAAAAAAAGTCCATAAAAATAATATAGAAAGTATTAAAAAACTATAATAAAAAGCAAATGAATCTATATATGTCCTCTTCAATTTTGTGTTTCATCCCTGGATATGGATTTATACCTCACTTACCGCTATATTCTAGTTTTGTTCTAATTTTATAGGTTTGTGAAGATTATTGATGGAAAGAGGAGTTGCAACAATGACAGAAAACTACAATAGAGAAGGAATTCATTTGCAAGTTTCTCTTTATCACTTAGCTATTGTCAATACGAGTAATTCTTTTGAGATTCACATTTTTGGAGTTCATCATTACATTCCTGATCTGTGCCAAGTACTTGGACATGTTCTCGTCCTTGGACTCATAAGTGCCCAAAATTTGGTTACCACAAATAATGAGTCACTATGGACAATCACCTGGCCAACATTCATTACGTTGGAAAGGGAGAGACCTTCTTTTAAGGCCTAATACTATGACTAAATATTTGATGCCTTGAATTTGAACCTCAAAGTGTGCTCAATATCTATACCATCAGGGTTCGTGAGTATAAACCCATTGTCACTACCACTTTCAAAAGACGAGCAATCAACAAATAGGCTCCATATGGGACCCTCCTCTGAAAAAAGTCCCACCAGTTAAAATACCATTCTTTAATAGAAAATCCATCTCAGTAATGTAAGCCCTGCCAATATTGGTCATGGGTGGCTCTCCCCAAACTTCATTCGACACAAATATTGGTGCGATTATCTCTTTCATATTATGAGTGTCAACCTCTGCCCATATAAATTTGGCGACAAAATCTAGTGAGGCTTGCCCTTTGATTGCAGTCCTAGGCGGATAGATAATGTCAAACCCACCTAGCTCAATTGACTAGGCCATTAACCTACCCAACTTCTCAAGTTTATGAATGACCATCCTAAGAGGAGTGTTAGTGAGAACCACCATCTTATGGCCATGGAAGTTTGGTTTCATCTTCCTTGAATCGTGTATCAATAAATATGCTAATTTTTCCATTCTAGGATACCTTATTTTGCCCCTATAAGGCTTTGCTATTGAAATAAATAAATTTCTGGACGCCTTCATTATCACGTACGATTACTTCATTGATGTCCGACTCTGATATTGATAGGTATAGAAATAATTTTTTCCTTTGAATTGGTCGAGATAAAAACATCAACGACCCTAGATAAGCTTCAAGATCCTAGACAGCCTTTTCACATTCTTTATCCCGGATGAATGTTTTCCTTAAGATTTTAAAAAGAGACAAACACTTATCCATCGCTCTAGAGATAAAACAATTGAGGGATGCAACACGCCCTATTAGCCTCTGCCTATTTTTCATTATTTTTGGTGTCTGCATGACTATAAGATCTTTGAGCTTGGCGAAAAAAACCTCTGTACCCCTTTAGTTCACAATGAAGCCGAGGAACTTCCCTGTGCCAACACTGAAAACACACTTTGTTGGGTTTAATTTCATCCTAAATTTATCCATTCATTCGAATGTGGGTACTAGATAAGACACATATTTCTCGACTTTTCGTATTCCAGTTAGCATGTAATCCACGTATACTTCCATAGTCTTCCTAATCTGGTACTCAAATATATTGTTTGCCAACCTTTTATAGGCTGCCCTGCATTTGTCAGGCCAAACGATATTAGCTTATAATAGTATGACCCTGTATTTACAATAAAGGAATTTTTCTCATCATCGGCCTCACACATGAACATCTGATTCTAACCTGAATATGGGCCCATAAAACTCATCAATTCATGCCCGGTAGTAACATCGACCATCTAATCAATTCGGGGTAAGGGGAAACTTTCTTTGGGATGAGCTTTAATCGGTTAGTGAAGTTGACACACATTCTCCACTTACCATTGGCCTTTGGCACTATCACAACATTGGATATCCAATTTGGATATTGAACTTCTCCACTAAACTTGACCGACTGTGGATTTTTCACCTCATCCAGGATGACCTCATATCGATCCCTCGCTTAAGTTCTTCTCTTTTACTTTACAAGCTTCACTTTTTCATCAATATTTAACCAATGATTGAAAAAATTTGGGTCTATCCCTAACACGTATTCATTTCTTAATGCAATGATACTCTGTCTTCTTTTTAACCGCTTCACTAATTCTTCCTTTACTTTCTTCTTCAAGTATTTCAATATTTTGGCATTTTTTTGGCTTGTCGTCATTAGGGACGATGGATTCCCTCTGGTCAAGAGTATGTATATTATAGTAAGTAGTAGCCTTCTTATAGGATTATTGCTCCCAGCTAAGCTACAGTAACACTTAAGAGCTTCCACTTGGTCACCTTGAACTTACCATACTCCATAAATGGTTGTAAATTTTATCATTTGGTGGACCATGGATGGCATAACTTGAAACTCCTTGAGCGCTACTCTCCCAAGAATAATGTTATAGGACGAGCTTGTCCATAACAAAACAACTCATGTTCTTGGTAAGACACCTCGGCTAGGTGCCCATATAAACATCCTTTTCAAACAATTCTAATGGGTAAACTATTTCTCCACTGAAGTCGATCAATGGGGGATCAATATTTTCTTACCGAGATACAAACCTTTGAAGTAGTTACAAACCATCACATTGACTGAGATACCACCATAAACAAGGATACGTGATAATTCATACTCGTAGACCCTGGTTCTAATGACTAAATGGTTATCATGAGGATCAAGAATCCCCTTGAAATCCATTTTTGAAAATCCTACTATTAGGGTGTCCAAGTCAACTTTCTTCAATTTTCCCAGTTTCAATAATGTTTCGTTTGAGTTGATTTCCATCCTATTAGGCATCGAATTTGCCTCCACAACATGGTCTTTACGGTTAGCTAGCTCTGTGCCGCTTTCACCTAGTTCTTCACTTATCATTTTTAGATCAAAGGATATCATGTGCAGCTAACCTTTTGCATTTAAGATCTTCGTTCGGAGATCAGGGTCATCTCCTTCACTTTCTGACTCGTCAAACTTTTTGTTTTTTGAGGACTGTCATCTCAGCTTATCATCCTTTCCACCATAATACTTTTTTCTATATTCGTCTTTGAAACCACTCCGGTCTAAATACTTCTAGACCTCTCCCTGCTTCAACTGATTCTCCATTTCATCCTTTAAAGCAAAGCATTTATCAGTTGTATTCCCATGGTCTTGTTGAAACTCGCACCAATTTCTCTGGTCTCTGTTATGAGGAGGGAACTCAAATTTCTTCGTCCATTAAACTGCCATGTTGTCCTTGATATCATTTAGGATCATATTGGTGCTCACAGTCTGAGGGGTATACTTGGAAATTTTTTCTTCGGCTGACCTTTTATTTCTTTCCTTATATATTTCTTGATGATATTTACTTCCTCCGGACTCTTTGACGTCTACCCTTTTGGCCGCCTATCCTCCTCTATGTTCATGATCCTCCCGACTAAGGCTAGGAGTTCCACCATGGTCTTTGGAGGATACTCAATGAGCTTCCGCAATAGTTTACTAGTTATAATCCGCTGATAAGGGTTGTCATAGTAATGTTCTCCTAATAATCTTTAACCTCTAGTTTTTTATTATTGAAATGAGTCTCATTATTTCCTTGATCACATATAAGAGGTGAGTTACCATCTTTGATGGTTTCATGCTAAAGAAAAATTTATGTATAAACTTCTCGGTCAGCTACTTGAAATTCTCAATGGTATTTTTAGGCAAAGCTATATACCATATATGGACGACACCTGTGAGGGTACTAAAAAATACCCTAAACCTCATCTCATTGGAGTTGAGTTGATATCGACTACTGAATGATTCATATATATGTGATGCACGAGGTTGGAAATCTCATCATAATTGGGGATGACAATAGGAGGTTTGAACTTTGCATAGGTAGAATAATTCACAATCCTTGAAATGAAAGAAGACCCCTCGATGTAGACTCGACGTCTAGGTTCTTAACACTTAATAGAGAGACAATCATGTTTCCTAACCTTTGAATGGAGATATTACAAGTCTTGTATTCAGTAACTGATTTATCATCACCTCCCTATGGTGCAACTCGTGCCACTATCCTCTATCGAATATTACTTCTCTTTGATCCTCATCATCTCGTCCTTACTCGGGCCTATCATCACTAGGTCTATCATTTCCCCTAGATGTAGCGTTACTATCAGATGGAAAGAGCCAATCATGTAGATCTATCCCTGTCTGAGTCGGTTGAAGTTTAACCCCCTACTAAGCCTATCGAAAGCTAAGGTTCTTGGTCGACCGTCAGGTCTCGGCTAAGCACTATTTCCTTGGTAGGTCGAGCCTTGATGAGTTGCGTTTCCGAAAGCCTCATAAGTCTCCCAATATTCTCAGGGCTAGTCAATTAGACTATCTTGGGATCGTTTTCCAGGTGAAGACACATAGGATAAAAAATGTTCCTCCACCATTGTAGGCGCTGAGCCTCCTTCTATGAAGTCGAGGTTGGCCCCCTATCACTAGATCAACTATCTCTTTAGAGGCCCAAGTAATAATATGTATTGATGGTTCACCTGGGGACCAACCTAACATTCTTTCGCTAAATGCGATGAACTGATCTTGCATATTTTTTTAGATGGCCACAAAGGATCTCAGTGTCACAACCATATCAGCCATTTTTGACTGAGGTGGTGGTTGGCTAGAGCTTGGGCTGACACCTAGAGGCAATTCAGATACCATGTCTCTAGTGAGAAGAAGTAATATAATCTAGGTGAACTCTACATAAGCAGGAAGCTTAAAGAACACCCACCCATCTGTTTTAATGGTGTTGCAGGTCCAATATTGTAGAGTTAGACCACCACCATAGGTAAAAATGAGAATTTAAGATGTAAAATGAAGAGGAAAAAGACAATCTCTTCCCACAAATGGTTCCAAAAAATTGATTCTGGGAGTCACCACTTAAATTCATAAGCAACTGAAGCTCTAGCTTAGTTAATAATGGAGTAATATGTGAATACAGGAATATAAGTAACAAGAAGGCGATAAGAGAATGGAGAAAACACATGAATATAAAGTGGTTTGTCCAATAAGCCTAATCCATTGTGAAAGGTTTGTGGTGTACGTATTTGTACAAGGCACTAATGGCCATCGATACAATCTCACAAGCTTTCTCTCTGTTTAGTTTATAATTTGACAAAGTTTAGCTAGGGTTTCCAAATATTCAATCCTTGTAAATGAAGAAGAAAAAGGCTTATATAGGCTTGGAGGTGCACAATGTACCCCCTAAGCATGCAACATGCATGCATGAGATAAGAAACCAATAGGATCTAGCCACCTGTCCCTAGCACAAGTGTGTCACGATAATGAAATATTCCCCCACATGGGATAAAAAACTGTTATAACGGTATGGTCCACGTGGATTGATGATGCACAAGCCATGTGTGCCATATAAAATGCTTATATTGGCGCTGATGGTCCTGACTGAGTCGAGAATGAAGAAGGTGGTCTTCCAAGTAGGAAACTATAAGGATGAGAAGATCACTTCAAGATGGTAAACATGGTCTCGGCCCGTCAGTGTTGTATGATGTCGACACATGGCAGGTTTGAGACGTAAGAGATAAAAATGGACTGGAGAGTGAGTCTGGATATGTGACTGTAAATATTGAGTAAGAGGCCTTAAAGGCTAAGATTATTGGAGATGGGACTATGTAGTGTCGACCCATGAGCATGTGAATTTGACGGATGCTGATCTGGGCTGATAAGCTGAGATGAGTAAAGTCTAGGACAAGATAAGACTTATGTATATGAATATTCTCTCACAACTCTATCATATCCAAATTAGACATCGTATAAGGTTCGCTTTTTATGGACCTGGTTCCCTGTGCCAAGTCTATGACAAAATCAATCTTACAGGTAGGTGGTTACCTCGATACCTCCTCAAATACATCTGAAAAATCTAGGATTATTGGTATTAGCTCTAAAGAAATCGTTACATCCAATAATGGGTTCACATTAATATAATAAAGGTGTGTTGTAGACACTTAATCGAGCCTGGGAATATCTATATGAAACATCTCATGTCCATGAATGGAAAATGTAACACCCTTGCCACTAGAGTTGATCTATGCATGATAGTGAGCTAACCAGCCAATGCCTAAAATAATACCATATGACCTCATGTCTAAAATAAAAGAACTGTCTGAAAAATAAAGATAATCAATTTAAACTAGTACATCTCTACAAGAATGATTTGAGGAATAACCCCTACCCATTGGGGTATTTATATGCAAAGAAAACTCGGTGGAAACATGTGTAAGTCCATAAGTTATGGTAAACATACTAATAACTAAAAAAATAGGAGCACTGACATTGAATAAAAATCCTGTGTATAAATTGTAAACATAAAAGAAACCCTCAATGACCTATGAATGGTCCTGTTAATGGTGTTGATATATAGTATACACAAATCCATAATGAAGTTATCTCTATGCATGATGGAAGCATTGGGTACCGCGACGGCATTAACATAACTTGATATCGAGGTGGGGCTGAAAACATCTAACACTTCCTATACTAAGTCTCACCCTAATCGGGGTCTTGTTTCCCCTAGGGAATATTCAGAGTGAGTGTCCCTACTATCCACATGTGTAAAAATGTCCTCTTCAGTGACCATCGAAATGATAACCTTTTTAGCAGCTTGGTTACCCTACCCCTTCGATCTATTTTGATGACCCTCAGTTTGTCAGCCCTACTCACGCTGGCTATGGCCCTGATAGCCCTGGTGTGGTGAAAAAAATCACAACACAAATAATCACAATTATAACACAAGAATTTACGTGGTTTGGCAACTTGCCTACGTCCACAGAGAGTTCTACTGTTAAGATTGAGTAACTCTGGAGAATATTTTTTGCTACATGCCCTTATGTGCCAAGCCAAGGGTATATATTCCATTAATTGAAAGTGTTGGTAACTGATACATTGAGCCTCTATCCCTTGAATATCTCTCTGATATTTCTAGGGGTAGACTTGGTCATATTATGAAATATAACTGCATAATCAAGGATCATATTTTGGGTTGATAACCTGATTAACTCACTTGGGATTGGCCGCCTACTTTTATGGGATTGATTGACGTAATAGGCGCCCATAATTGCCCTTAAAATTTTTGGGGTTTCTGGGCTCACAAATTTTAAAAAGCATTTTCACATCCCACTTGATTACACTATCATAGTTCATAAGACTAATAGGGGTGTGAGTTGTCATTTGGCAGGGAGTTTAAGTGGAAAATCTTCTTCGATCAGTGTGCACTATCATTGATGAGTTTAAACTGAAGTGTTGGACGATTCTATCATCACTTAAACTCTTTTCTTCCTTCACTTCTAAGCTATCTCTTGCTCACTAGCTGTCTCTTTCTCTTCATCTTCCAAATTTGTGGTTTTTCATCATCTCAAGATTCATTCTTTCCTCGTAAGTTCTCATTCCCTTCTCTTTTTGTATTTCCTTTCGTCGTTGCTTTTCTTTCTACTGTAGCCAGGGTTTTTTCATGGCAAAAATAGACAACAAGTCTCTGGTTGAATTCAGGAAACGCTATAATATCCCCAACTGGGTGGATATTGAGTGTGCCCCTATTCCTCGTAATGTCCATGACATTGAGGATGGCTACTAGATTCACTTTCTTCTACTATCCCAAGGGGTTTTAACCTTCCCCAAAATCGCTTGTTCTTGCATTTCTTTCAATACTTCGATATAGTTCCAGCTTAGTGTTCTCCAAGTGTTTATAAAACAATAAATGGCTTCCCAAGAATAAATTAACTTTATGGAATTAACTTAGGATTGGCTAATATTTTCTTCTATGATACCTTTTCTCGCTCGATCTCTAGTATTCTTTATTTGAAAGCGAGGATTCTCGATAGGGTATTGATAGTGAACCTACCTGATTCCTGTAATAACTACTGGTCTGAGGGTTTCATTGCTAGGAATTAGAAATTTCCTCCATAAGTAGGGGGATCAAGGTACATGGGACCTCGAATCCTTACATATGGGTAGGAGTACAAAGGTTGTTGTTCAATCTTATTTCTTATTTCTTATTGCTCTAATGTGTTCTTGCTCTCATATTTTATTCTCTTTCCCTTTTTCAGCCAAGTCCAAAAATTAAGAACCTGCTCCTCACGAGATCCGTTCTGATGAGCTGATCAAAGATTGGAAAATAAGGGAATATATTATAGTGTGTGAGTGTCCCAGGTTGGCTACCTTCTTGTTGGAATACAAGAACACTACCACCAGTTTCATCGCCCATCCAGTTGAATCCATTCTCGACTTCGATATCCCAAAGGAAGTAAAAGAAAAAGAAGAAGAAGCTTCTCTTAAAACCGTCGAGATAGATGACAAGTAGAAGAGAAGCTTAGAGAATGGTGTTGCTGAAGGTGTCATAGGTGGTAGTGGTGAGGCAAGATCCAGTGAGGATGGATCCAACGAGGAAGGATCTAGTGGAGAGAGATCCAGTGAGGTTGGTTCTAGTTCAAGATATTCCAGTTCAGGAAGTCATAGAGAGGAAGATATGGCTCCCCCTAGAAGAAAAAAATTAATCCGTGAAGATGATGATGATGTGCTATTGTTTAACAGGATGAAGATCCAGAATCCAAGGTTTGGGGATACTGCTAGTGGTTCCCAGACAACAGGTCATGAGAAATAGGTGTAGAGGAAGAGGCAAGAAGAAGAGAATAGAGAGAGGAAAAAAGTGGAAGAGGGGAAGAAATAATAGGAGAAGAAGAAGAAAGAATCTAAGAAGAGTAGAGAAGAGAATAGGAGGAGATGAGAAGAGATGATGAAGCAATCACATAGGCTTCTCTTAAGCCTGTGGTTGTCCCAGCTGAGGGGGCCTCCGTTCCCCTCATCTCGCTCTAATGATGCTTGAGAAAGTTATTCTCATGGAGGACCATAAGAGGTGTTCGAACATGGGCCCTGACCAGTTGGACCTGAAAGCATATCAAGGGCTTTCTTTGCGAAAGCCACTTCCCCTTTTCTCTATTTCTTTGACTTGTAATTTTTTGCACTCTGTTCACTAACTTTTGTCTCTTCCTGTAGTTTGTGTCGGACTATATCATCTTTAGGCATAACCAAAATGAGTTAGCGAGGATGAACTCTGAGCTCGAAGAGATCACGAAGTCTCCCTAAGAGGCCGAAGCTAAGGCTTCTTTTGCTATGGAGAGGGATAAAGTGACCAAGGAGCTGAAGGAACTTTGTGAGTCCTATGAGGTGGTTGTAACGAGCAAACTGGCCATCACAGAGGAGAATAAGGTGCTCACGGATGAAAATAAAGGGCTTGCTGAGAAGGTTAAGATTCTAAAAACGGAGGTGTCTTTCGTTAGAGAGAGAGGCTACAATGAGGGATTGGAGGCAGCGTATGAAGATGCCGATAAATAGATCGACTACATCAGTTGGGAAAACTTCAAGAAAGGCTGGGATCAATAATTAGTTTCCACTAGAGTTTCTACCAACTCCTCTCTTTTCTTTGAGCACAATCTTGGTCCCAAGCCCATCATTATTCAAGAAGTCCCTGTTGCTCGGACTACTGTGGACCCTACTTCTCTTGCTGTTGATTTTCCTGTTGGCGACCAGGGAGTGAATCTTAACCCGACCAAGGGAGGTTTACTTGGGGCTGAGAGGGGTGAAGCTTCTACTGACAAGGGGAAGGATCTATCCTCTACCGAGAAGGTAGATGCTACCAAATAGTCTTATAGGATTTTCCTTCACATGTGTATTTTTTGTTCTTTCCACTTGTCATTCGATGTACCTGTATCTGGACAGTGCCATTTTTAAATCAAATAAAGATATTTTATTTTTTTATTCACTGATATATGGGTTTTGTGTATTCTATATCTTGTAGTTTGTCGATCTTGATGATTACATTCCTGCCACCTCGTATAGGCCAAATCCTTTGTTCGATTGTAAGTGACCAATATCGTCGAGCTTTCATCAATGTTGATGAAAAAACTAGACTAGGATAATTAATTGATCACAGATAAATAGGAATTAAAGATACAAGATATTTTTAAAGTGGTTCGGCATATAGGAAGAGCCTATGTCCAATGTTGTCTATTCCTTTGGGATTGTTCAATTGGCTCTCTCTTGTGTCCCTTGGATGTAGGGTTTACAATGTATTTATAGCCCCCAGTGGGTGTACCAGAGCTGGAATATCAAAAGGTGGAATGTCTTTATATCATAGACATTTACTTATATACAATCACTTATGTATACAATTGTTGGTGTTTTCCTATTGTTGTTGGTCGGTCTTCCGGGTGTTGGTCGGAATCCATGGAATTGGTCAGCATTTCATCCATGTTAATTAAGAGTAATCTTCCACTGTACAACACGTGTCGGTATCTGAATGGTCCACATATATGAATAATTTTTGGTATTAACAGAAGCCCTCAATGTTTCATGCATGAAGTTTTTAGAAGAGTATGATGCATTAATCTCTTAAGGTTGCTTGGGCAACAATTTTAGGTTTGGTTGGTTGCCGATTTCCCATACTTGTAAAAATTATGGTTTAATTATGGAAATATAATCAGCGTGGAATTTTTGGAATTATCCACAACTTTAATGAATTATTTTTAGGCAAATCCATCTTTTCTTCCTTTATCCGCCACCTGTTCAATCGATGCTGCCTTTTAATCATTATTCTTCCATTTTTCAAGGCAAGCTATAAAGATATGGAAAAGCCATGATATTTTCTTACCTAAAATTTTCTTATTATTTTTGGCTATAGCGTCTTCAAGCTTCCTTTTTCTATCTTGTGCAATCATTTTATGTTCTGCAGTTCTTGCTGAATTATTAATTCATGTTAGAATTATTTCTCTTCTCTTTTATTCTTTATCGTGGTTTACTCTATTGATTCTCTTGATGAATTCAGAAATTAATTTAAAACTCTCTCTTGGGTTGTTTTGGAACACGCTACTTTACCTATTGATTTTTCTCACTTGATGTGGGTCACTCGTTTTTCATCTATCTTTTTAGCTGAGTGTGGATTTAACTTTCCTCCCAACCCCTTGTGCCTTGAATTTTGTCAATACTTTGACGTTATCCTATCTAGGGTAGTCGCTAATGTTTGGAGGGTCGTAAAAGGAGTGTATAGGTTGAATCAAATTCATGGAACCCACATAGGGATTCCAGAAATAATGCTTTGTTATAAGTGGGTGACTAGTGACACCACTTTTTATTTAAAGACTATGGTTGTAAACAAAGCATTAGTAGTTAAACTTCCAGACTCCAATAGGGATTATTTTAAGAACAGATTTGTTGTAAGAAATTGGCAATACGCTCTTTGATTGGAGATGCTGAGTATCCTTTTGGCAATGGGATAGATTATTCTTCATTTAAGTGTTTTCTCGTGTATATAGCGGTTTAAATGTAACACTAATTGTTTCTCTGTAAATTTTGATTGCAGTTGATCAGAAGAGAAGGTGCCTAAAGGAAAGTGAAGTGAATCTTAGGGAGTTGAAATTGATTTGGTGAGTTCATCAGAGGATCTATAGTACAAGAATATAATTTCCTCCTTTGTTGCTCGTCCTACTCATTCCCCTGTAATTGACCTTGAGCAAGAGCCTCTTTTTACTTCCTCAGTTGATGCATCTAGCAGTGGTGATCTTGCTGCACTTTCCCCTTCTTCCTTAGATTCCAATTTGCCCCTTGCCGCAGTTGTGGGAAATAGGAAGTTTACCAACATTTTGGGAGACAAAAATGTTAATCCCCCTTCCAAATAAGCTGATAAAGGGGTGACAAATAAAGATGAGACTGGGAAGAATCCCCAAGCCAAGAAAGTTGAAGAGAGCCCCCTAAAAAGAATAAAGAAAGGGCTTCCTTCTTAGTTTGCAGAAGGTTCTTCTACTCTTCCTAAACAGTGTGAGTTGGTATATATTTTTCTGCCTCTCTAGTGGTCCTTGGCCCTAGATTGGCAAGACAACTAATAAAGTCTGGAACTTTTCCAGACCACTGGGGGTTGCAGCTGCATTACCTCGTTCCAAAAGTTCTGACATGGCTGTTCAAAGCCTTGATCTAGTATATTCTTTTACCTTCTTTAATTATATGTCTCTTTATTTGTCCATAATACTGAATTTCCTTGTTGTTCTTGTGTAGTTCCTCCTTGAATTTAATATTATGTTGGAGAAAGATGAGGCTTTAAGAACTTCTTCTGGTGAAGTTGAAGAAGCTTTTAATGAGATAAAAAAGTCAGTGCTTAACTCCCAACAAGCACTGTCTAATGAATAAAAAAATGGGAGGATAAGGTGAAACCTGTCGAAGGAGTTGTTGAAAGTGCTCGGGGTCTGGCTGACAAGTTGCAGAAAGACTTAGATGTTGAGAAAGTCAAGTTTGCCCACCTATAGAAGGATTTGGGGTACTAAGAAGGCGAAGAGGACTAAGGCTAGGGAGGCTAGCTTCAATAGAGGCTGGGATAGAGCCAGTGGAGCAGGTTATTTACAAATTAAGTTTTCAAAGAAGAAATGCTTTAAGGATAAATAGTTCGCTACCCTAGTGAAATTTAACACTCCAAAATATTCCGAGCTATTCTTGCGACATGATCCCGTGGGCCCTCCAAACCTGGACGAGGAAGTTGATGATGATGGGGGTTCCAATGAACCCTTGACACCGGTGGAGTCTTCTAATCAACACCA
The DNA here is from genome assembly GCA_949130495.1 of Sambucus nigra. NCBI lineage: Eukaryota > Viridiplantae > Streptophyta > Magnoliopsida > Dipsacales > Adoxaceae > Sambucus > Sambucus nigra. The sequence continues at coordinate 625,313,248 of OX422207.1, read as the reverse complement.
GGATATTGATTCGTCTACCCCCACCATAATTAATCCACCTCCTCCTTATACTCATGCTTCTACTTCAGCTAATCCTGAAGCAGATAAGAAGAAGGTGTAGAACCGAGAAGCTTTTTGTTTTCCTTTTTCACTAGTTATGTTTTTCTTTTTCTTTTTCTTTTTAAATATGTATCTTGTACTTTACCCTTTTTATTAATGAAAAGAGAAATGTTTTTGTTCCTCTGCTTGTGTTTTTTTATGGTCTGCACCTTATCGATTTATGACTTTCTTCTTCTTAATAGTTTATGGATAAATTGGAATATTTATCATCTACTGACTTGAAGCTACTCCAAAGGTGTAATGAGATTTTTAAAGTCGGTCATTTATCTCTGACTGCTGCTGACATACTGAAGTTTCTCAAGGAAGGGGTATCCGAGCAAGCCACATAAGCCTATGTTCATTTGAACTGTCTTCTTCATCGGGTAATGTCTAGTAATGTTGCCTAATATGAAATGATTGAAGAGATGCAGAAGGACCATAATGAAGCTAAGGTACATTTTCAAAAGGATTATGAGAATAAATTACAGGCCCTTGGTGAAGGTTGGGTATTTGAGCAAAAGTTAGATAAATTTGCTTCTCATTTTTTAAGACAAGAATACCTTCTTAAACATGAAGTGGATGAAGCAAGGGACATTAAAAAGCTTCTAGAGGAAGAGAATAAAAATTTGAAAGATGAACTTGATACCCTGAAGTCATCCACTACTGTTGTTACTACTACATATGAGGGTCATTCATTCTTGGAGGCTAAAAATGCAAGGTTGAGTGAGGAGTTGGAGGCTCTGAAGAAAATAAAACCTATTTCTTCATCTTTTTGAGCTTCATTCAAACCTGGCCGAGGTACTACAGAGGAGGCTAGGACCCAACAGACCCTTACCAATCAAGCTGGACATTTAAAAGTAAAAAATCAAGCCATTGCTGAGATGTCGCAAAAGTTACATGCCTTGTCCGAGCAACTATCCACTCAATCATCTCAGTTACAAGCTAAGGATGAAGTGTTCAAGAAACTTCATTACCAAGTTGATAGATTGAACTTTCAATTCTATAAACAACCCTGTGAAGTCTGGATGGACCGGTAAAATGATGTTTTGGGGAACTTTGATGATAAGATTTAAAAAGATAAGAATGAGAGCTATAAATAAGGTTGGATGAATGCTTTGACAGTGATGAAGGTGGATGAAAATAGCCAATTGTGGGACTGGTCTGATCCAGGAGTTCTTGACCTTGACAATCCCCCATTTACATTAGATATCAATTGGATTCTAGTCCATCGTATTCCTCAATGCTTGATTTCAAAATTCTTGGGAGATTATGAGCTTTATGATGAATCAGAAATCATTTGACCTCCAGATCTGCTTGCTCGTCCTAGTAGCAATAATGCCAGAATGCTTCAGGATTTTAACTTCATTAATGCTCCTTGCACTTTAAATGATCCTTCTACTGGAATGGATCCAGTTTCAAAAGCTGCAGGGAAATGTCCTGCAGAATGAAATTTTGTACTTTGTTTTGTTAACACAGGAGTAAGTTAAATGGAAATTTAATAAATTTATCTTATGTTGAATGTTAATACTTTATTTGCCATTAGTTCTATTAATGCACTTAGATTAAAATCTAAATTTAGTATCAATTACCAGTAAGTGCAGATGTTATACTAGCATACTTAGATTAAAGTCTAAATTTTGGGCTAGTTAGATGAATACATAGTTTCTACTAGCATATTTAGATTAAAATCTAAATTTAGAGCCAGTTACCCTTGTGTCTCAAAAGGTTTTATTAATGCACCCAAATGTTGGGTTTTTTCATTATGTACCACTGGAGTGACCAGGTGTTTATGGGATATGTGCTTACATTCCTCTTGAGGAATCTTTGCAACGTTTTTCCTATATTTTTCTGAGTAGGATAAATATATTGTTTTATCCTTATTTTTGTGGATCAAGTTTCTTGAGGATTTAGCATCTTGTTGACTTGGACTTTGTGTATCAGCGATTAAGTTTGTGGCTTCTACAAGCAACTTATTGCTTCTGTCGAGCAACTCGCTTGTATTTTTGTGTTAAGCCGAGCATATTTCAGGGAAATATTTGCTGAGCCAATCTAAAATTTAAAGAATTTATAACTTTTTTCAAATTAGCTATAGTAATTCATAGCACTAGTACTTCCAAAAAAATTAAAATTAAAATTGGAAAGAACTGATGATTTTATTAATATTGAAAGTTGATTTCAAATTGATTACAACATCATTGGTAATATTATTGGAGATGCTCTGCAAGCCATGGGTTTTTAAATTCTTCGTATTCAAAGGTTTCAATTACAAGGTTCTGGGTCAGATCACGGATAAAATACGGTATGGCCCATGCCAATTGGCCTCAAGATTATTATTTTTCTGCAGCACTTTCTTCAGCGCATAATCACCTTCCTTCAAGTTGATACGTTTCATTATTTTATTAAAAAAACGGGTTGTTCTTTATTGGTAGGCTGCATTTCCCAAGGTAGCATCTTCTCTTACTTCTTCCAGTATATCTAGATACAACCTTCTCATTAGGTCACTTACATGAGAGTTGAAATTTAAAACTCTATGCGATGGTAAACCTAGCTCAGCAGGAATGACATCCTCAGTCCCAAACGCTAACATATATGGGTATTTTCCAGTTGCTATTATCGAGTGTTGTTCGGTATGCCCACAAGATAGAATGTTGCTCATTTATCCAATTTCCCTTACCATCATCAAGCCTTTTTTAACCCTTTAAACAAAGTTATATTCGTAACTTTAGTTTGTCCACTATTCTGAGGATGTCCTGGAGAGAAATGCAATTTTTGAATATTGGACTGAACAAATTAAGTTGCTAATTCATTATTGTCAAACTGTGTTCCATGATTGGTAATGAATTCATAGGGCAACCATTCCTACAAATGATGATTTTCCATATGAACTGATAGACCTTTTCATAAGGCATGCCTACAAGGATAACTGATAGACCTTCAACACATTTTGTAAAATAATCCACGGTAATAACCAAGTTTTTAAATCTTCCTTGGGTGGTTGGCAATGGTCTGACCAAGTCTATATCCCACATGGAAAATGTCCATGGTGAAGTGATTGGAGGGAGAGAGGCCTGTGGATATTTTCGAATGGTGGAGAATCTTTGACATTTATCACACTTCTTAGTAAAAGTTGCACAGTCAGCTCGTATTATTGGCGAATAATACCCCTGCGTACTCATTCTTTATAGAAGTGTTATCCATGCTATGTGAGATCCACCTGATCCTGCATGCGCCTATTGAATTAGATATTGGACATCTGATGGATGCACATAACGCAAAAAATTGACTGGTAATCCTCTCTTGTACAAAACACCTTTATCTAATACATACCGAGCTTCCTTATACTTCAACTTATTTTCTCCCACCATATCTGTTTGTAGATTTCCTTCTTTAATGTATGCTTTGAGGGTGGCCATCCATGATGGACCCCTATCTATGGAAATAAAATTGATCATCAAATCTTCATCTATGCCGCTATTGGCCAAAATCTCAATAGGGATAGTTCATTGGAGTTCAATTCTGGTAGTTGAGGCTTGTCGATCAAGGGCATCAACTCGAGTTTTTTCCAACCTTGGGAATCTGTTTAGGTAACTTTGCAATGACTTCCATTGCCTTGGATAATTACCTGGTTGTTAATTCTCCTTTAGCACCATATAAAACCAGTGTTTGGTTCACCATCAGTTGAGTCACTGTGTGCCATAACTTTCTTAGCACTCAATGATTGGGCTAAACTTAGGCCCAAAATATGAGCTTCATACTCTGCTTCATTATTTGAAGCCTAGAATTGAAAATGTGGTGCATACTCAATATCAATACCATCAAGAGTGTTAAGTATTATACTTTCTCCACTGCCGGTTGAATAAGATGATCCATCAACATATAAGTTCCAAATTGGGGCATTTTTGTTAGACGCTTGTTCTGTCAAACTCCCATTGTGGAATATTTTTCCCTTCGCTTCTTCATATTTCCTAGTCATCTCCTGTGTTCAAGAAGAGGAATATGGTCGGTGAGCAACCACTTCTTTTGAAGAAAGTTCTTCGGGATCTTTCTTGTTAACATCACTTCCTCAGGATTCTTGTTATGCCTGTTTACTTTGTTGCTCAAGGACCTCGAAGTAAGTGAAATCCGCTATGAAAACTGCCACTGCCTGGCCTTTCAAAGAAGACCTTGGCTCATATATGATATCATACTCCCCTAATTCCACAACCTAGTACATTAATCTACTATATTTCTTCGGTTTATGTAAAGCCTTCCTTGAAGGCATATCAGTGTAAACTACGATTAAATGGGATTGGAAATAAGGTTTCATATGTCTCGATGCTTCAATTCTAGATAAAGCCAATTTCTCCAAATGAGGGTACCTAATTTCTTCTCCTCGGAAAGCCTTACTGGTATAGTAGACAGTTTTTTGAACACCATTCTCTTCTAGGATTAATGCAGAACTTACTGCCGATTTATAAGTGGCTAAGTTTAAGTACAATTTTTCACCTGTGATTCGTTTGGAGAGTAATGGAGGTGTACCCAAATGCTTTCTTAATTCCACAAAAGATTTTTCACATTCTTTGTTCCATTCAAAACTCTTTTTTAAAATCTTAAAGAACGGTAGGTCCCTATCTGTAGCTTGGAACACGAATCTGTTCAACGTTGCTACTCGTACAGTAATACTTTGCACGTCCTTCTTGAAACTCGGGGATTGAATTTCAATTAATTCTTTGATCTTATCTAGATTTTCTTCAATCCCCCTTTGATTTATTATGTACTCGAGGAACATTCCCTCTTGCACTCTAAAAATGCACTTGGTCGGATTCAGCATCATCTGGTGCTTCTCAAGTTAATCAAAAGTCTGGCAGAGGTCATCCGATCAAGTGCAAAAATTAAAACTGCACTCTAAAAATGCACTTGGTCAGGCGCTGTTTTAATTTTTGAAAGTATATCATCCATGTCGACTTCCATATTCTTGTCTATTTTCTTCTCGAACACCTTGTTGACCATCCTTTGATTTGTAGCACCTGCATTTTTCAAACTAAAGGGCATAACATTATAATAGTATGTCCCTTGGGGGTGATGAAAGAAGTTCTTTTCGTGTCCTCAGGTTTCATTTTTATCTGGTTATAACCAGAATAAGGATCCGTAAAGCTGAGTGACTCATGTCCTAATGTATCATCCACGAGCTGATCTATTCGGGGTAAAGGAAAATGATCCCTTAAGCATGCTTGATTCAAATCAGTGAAATCTAGACACCTCCCGCACTTATTATTTTTATTTTTGACCATGAGTACATTGGCCAACCAGTCTCGGTATTTCATTTCATTAATAAAAGTTTCTTTCTGAAGCCTTTTTACTTCTTCCTGTGTGGCTTGGTTCTTCTCATGGATGAACACTCTTCGTTCTCATTTTACTGGTTTAACTTCTTTGGTTATGTTGAGCTCATGGAAATGGAAAGTGGGATCTACCCCAGGCATATCTTCATGACTCCAGGCGAAAAAATGCTTTCTCTGTTTAAGGAATCTCACCAATTCCTGTTTAAGAACATGATCTAATGATGTCCCTATTTGAGTGATGCACTCTAATTTGTCATCGTCTAACATAATGCTTTCAGATGGTTCCACAATCTATCCCTTTACCAGCTTTGTTTTCTCCCTTGGGTCTAAGGTTTCAACCTCGGGTTCTTCATCAATCACAGGATTATGAACCTGGTAGGTAGTGTTTTTTTCTTTTTTTCTTCCAAGTCTTCTTGTTCGGCGGAAGAGTAGTAAAATTCTCGAGCTACTTTATAACCACCTTTCACAATTCCCACATGAAAATTAGTAGGGAATTTTAGATACCGATGAAAACTGGATGTTACTGCCTCTAACTTCTTTATCCCCACTCTTCTAATTATTATATTGTAAGCTGAATGGACATTTTTATCCATTACAAAGAAATGGATCTTCTCTGGTCGGCTAGCTGGCTAGGTGCCTATCATCATTTCCAATTTAATGATTCTTAAAGGAAAGACTTTCTCACTTTCAAAACATATTAGTGGTCGATGATAGGGTTCTAATTGTCTGAGGTTAAAATATAAGTTGTTAAAATAAGGATATAAAATGATATCCGTCGAGCTCCCACTATCTACTAGTACTCTAGAGACAATGATTTCTTCCTTTCTATTTTTTATTACTAATGGGTCGTCATGAGGATACAATACTCTTTAAAGGTCATTTTTAGAGAACCCAATTACTAGTTTGTCTTTGTTAACGTTCATTTGTCGATCTTCCTCAACAAAGTTGATCTTTTATATGTACGAGCAAGCTTGTGACTCATGGAGGTAAGATTTTCGCTCAGCTATATGATTTCCTCCTCCTGCATCTCCACATATCATCATTTGGCAATCAAAAGGACCAAAATAGATACATAATACTTAACGTTCAATTTTTTAGGGAGATCGGGATCATCATCATGGTCATCTTCATGAGTTTTTTTTTTCTCCGCTGGCTTGCAAGGGGATTTTGATCTTCGCCAAATTTGCTCGTTGTTCCGCCAATCAATATACAAATACAAGTTTCTTTAACAAATAAGAGTTTCAATCTCTTTTTAAAGGGCTATGCAACTTTCGTTGTGTAATTGTGATCCCTGTGAAATTCACAATACTTAGTCTTATCTCTCTTGGTCGGGGAACTTCTCAACTTATCAATCTAAGGCACATCTTTATTATTCTTGATTTCTTTTAAAATATGTTGAATTCGAATGGTTAATGGAGTATAGTAATTTTACTTCTTGAGTCTCTCCCAAACTCCTTTATGGTTTGATTGCCTGTGTTCTTTGGGATCTTTTTGATTTTTCTTATCATTTTTTCCATCAACTTTTATGCCCGAGCTACGCTTGGCTACCATTGCTTCCTCGACATTCATGATCATTGCTTCTTTAGCGATGAATTCTACCATTGTCTTCAGAGGATCCTTGATAAGAGTGTAATAGAGATTTTTCGGGAGCAATCCACTCATGATGGTGATTATTGTAGTCTTCTCCTCATTATCCATGACTTCTAGTTTATGTTCATTAAAACTAGTGATGTAATCTGTGGAGCTCTCTCCTTCTTTATGTCTCACACTAATAAGTGTGCCACCCTTTTCATAGGCTTTCGTCTAAAGAAAAAGTTGCTAATGACTAGATCATCCCGTGGGTTGAAGCTATAAATTTATCCTTGGGGAAGACTATTGTACTAGATTTGGGCAGATCCAATAATGGTTCCAGAAAATGCTCTACATCACATTTTTTCGGGGACGACATAAATATCAATAGCTTATTGATATTGTTATATGTGGAGAATTGTATTAGTTTTGCCATTATATTATTAGGTATTACCGTTGGATCCTTAAACTTTGTTGGAGTATGGAAATCCCCAATTGCCTGTGAAAACAGAGAACCTTTTACAAAGCTTCTTTATAGTGGATTTCTTGTCTTTACCATTTCCCTTAATCTATCTTCCAATCTATGTATAGAGCCTTTCCATCCATCATTGGCGGCACCGAATTTATGCATTACAACATTATTAGTTACTGAGCTTTCTTCCTGAAGCGGTTTCTCAGTGCGAGCAGTGGATTGTTGGGAATTTGATATAAATTGATCTGTGTTTTACCTTTGATCAGATGGTCATTGGGTGTTACCTGACTGCGCTAAGAACATTTATGTTCCCCTTGGGTCCCAAATGATCGAAGGGAGAAGAACGACTTACTATCTCTAAGTCACTTGGTCGCTCTAGAGAATAAGACTAAATGTGAAAAGATTAAGATATCCTGAGTAATGAATTTGACCTTGGATGGTAGGAGACATCTCTTGTTGTCATTAAGTGGCTGCGCCGACCACCCCTTGGTGGGGTTGGTGTCATATTTCCTTGATGAGATAGAGTAGGTGCCCCATCTTGAAGAGTTTGTGCAAGGTGTTTAATAGTATTATGCATAGCCTCATGGACTCTTGCAAGACTAGCTAGAATCCCAATTAAATCATTTGCATATGGAGGAGAAGAAAGAGAAGGTGGAATACCTTCATTCCTAAGACGTGAATTAGGAATATCAACCATTTAGATGTTTGATTGAGTGATATTGATTAGAAAAATTATTCCCACGGACGACGCCAATCCGTTGATGCAAAAAACTAGACTAGGCTAATTAATTTATCATAGATAAATAAGAATGAAAGAGATAAGAGATTTTTAAAGTGGTTCGGCTTGTGGGAAGAACCCACACCCACTGTTGTGTATTCCTTTGGGATTGTTCAATTTCCTCTCATTTTGTGTCCCTTGGATGTAGGATTTACAATCTATTTATAGCACCCACTGTTGTGTATTCCTTTGGGATTGTTCAATTTCCTCTCATTTTGTGTCCCTTGGATGTAGGGTTTACAATCTATTTATTACCCCAAGGGGGTGTACCAGAGCTAGAATATCAAAAGATGGGATGTCTTTATATCGTAGACATTTACATCCGTATAATCATTTATGTATACAACTGTTGGTGTTTTCCTATCATCGTTGGTCGGGCTTGCTGGTATTGTTCGGCATACTTGGAATAGGTCGTCATTTCATCCTTGTTGATTTGGAGTAATCTTCCACTGTACAACACGTGTCACTATCAGAATGGTCCACGTATATGAATAATTTTTGGTATCAACAATCAAGATTTGAAAATCCCTTAGGGAAAGGAACAAGGACTACAAAGATCGGTCCGAAGTACTTTCCAGTTGGAAGGAAAGGCTTGCAGAGATAGCTGAGATTAGTGCCTCCGTTAAAAAAGATATGGATGCTTTGGAGGCTAAGATTTTTGTTGCATCCGAGATCAATCAGGTTGGGGAGGTGCCGTAGCAGGAAAATGATGCCTTAAGGAGGGATATTTCACTCCTTAAGGAAAATTCTTCAAGCAATGCTCCTCGAGTTATTCAAGGTTCCTCGTCGTCATCCATGCGACGATCTAAGAAAGATGTCAAAAGTTTCTAGAGGGATATTTTCGAGCTGAAGGGGGACGTTCGACGAGCATGCGTAGTCACCACTGAAATACAAAGGGAGATCACAAGTCTATGACACTTATTTTAAAAGGGTCCACGACAGGTGTGGTATGAAGACTATGATCAAGGATGGATAGATGTACCCATAAAGCTAAAAGAAATGGAGGAGCTGGCCTTTATTAAAGGGTGGCTAGGTGCCCTTAGGTAGTTTATGGTTCCTAAAAACACTCCCCTGTGGTACGAGCTTGAGATCACTCCCCCAATATTGGATCCAAATCCCTTTCGGAAGGATAACCGATGGATCCCTATTGATGATATACCAAGGCAACTGTTGGAATCGGGCTCGAAGGAGGTTGTGGAGAGCTTTGGAACTCACCTTGATGATGGTCGGAGAGCTCGAGTAGCGAACTACCTTTATCAGTGACGTGGATCCTCTTAGGGTTGATTTATTTCATTACTATACATGCAACTATTTAATTCTTTGTAATAAATATAATATTTATGTTTTGGTGATAGGTCGACTAAACATGTGTTGCTTGCTTTTGACTTACTAATAAACTCTACATATTTTGGGCACTTTAGCCGACTAAATGTTATTTAGATTTTAGTTTCAATTGAGCATTCCCCCACTCCATTACTCCTTAGCCATACCATTCCACCCACTTTCCCTTTTAGGTCGAGCCGTCACACTACCTTAGGCCTAAGTAGGGCTAAGACGAGAATACACCTGATTAATGGGCGATCCACCCGAGCAAGATTTTTGAGCGAAACTACATTGGCGACCAACCTAAGTTGGTCCTATTACCTAAGGATCCCTTGTTGGTATTTATTTGTTGCCGGAGCAACCTAGTAGGCCAATTCTATTTTGGAACAAAGGCTCGAGGAAGGTTATCACCTGTTTACCTTGCTATTTATGCTTTGAACAAGTTGAACTAGGATAGTCCTAACCACTATGTCTTAATCATAAGAGGATGGTTGAAAGGATACTTTGACTGAAGTGAGTTAGCCAACTTACTGTAATCCAGGAATTCTATTATACTTATAAAAATAGTGGACCTGTAACTTGGAAAGGGTGCATAAAAAAATTTATTGGAGAAAACCAACACATCTAGATATCCAGGGCCAATCGAGTTTTATTAGTCAAAATCATAAACAGAGAGAAACATTTGTTTGTAAAATAAAAAATTTCCTAAACTAATGGTGCATGGATAGAGAAATCTAGAAGATGAAGTTCTCCCGGTCGTCCGCATTCTAAGACCTTGGTATCTCCATTCCCTCCAGCGTTTCCAAGTGATAGGCTCCTCGTAAGTCATCCCTCACTACCTTGAAAGGTCGTTCCTAGTTTGGTCCCAGTTTTCCATCTGATGGTTTCACAGCACTGCCAAGCATTTTCCTCAAGACAGTTCCCAACTTAAAATTTCCTTGGATTGGTTTTTTAGTTGTACTATTTGGCTAGTTGTTACTGGTAGGATGCCACTTTAACTAGAACCAATTCTTTTCGTTCATCAGTTAAGTCAAGTTCAATGAGAAATGCTTCATGATTATGGCCTTTGTTGACCAACGTAGACCTCATGGTAGGGAAACTAACTTTTAGTAGGATAACTGCTTCCATCCCATATGTGAGTGCAAAGGGAGTTTCCCCAGTTTCTCACCTTGGGGTGGTGAGAGAAGACTAGAGGATGTGGGGAAATTCATTCACCTAAGCTCCTTTAACCCATTCTAGACATTTCTTTAGTCCATCCGTCATTATCTTGTTGGAATGCTCAAGTTGACTATTGCTCTGGCGATATGTTACGGAGCTGAAGTAATGCCTAATTCTATGAACGTGGCAAAAACTTTGGAAGGGGACACTCTCGAACTGGGTCTCGTTGTTAGTAATGATTGTTCGGGGTATACCGAAGAGGGTAATGATGTTTCTCCATATAAACCTCATCACGTTTGTGTCCCTGATGTTCATTACTGGTTCTGCCTCTATCCACTTAGTGAAGTAGTCTGTGTCAACCAACAGATACTTTCGATTGCCTATTGTAGTGGGCATAGGACCTACAATGTCCAAACCCCACTAGGCGAAGGGAAATTGGTTAGTTAATAACATTAGGTCACTGGTGGGCTGATGGACTGTGGGTGAGTATTTTTGGCATTGTTTGCACTTCCAATCGTAGACTCTATCTTCCTTATGCATGTATGGCCACGAATACCCTTCCTTCATTGCTCGAAAGGCTAACGACTCTCCTTCTGTGTGACTTCCATAAATTCTCTTATAACGTTTGTGAAAAATTTGCTAGACGTCTAATGGATGAACACACTGGAGGTAGAGGCCGGTGAAGGATCTTTTATACAACTTCCCATAAAGAGATAAGTGAAAGCGAGCAACTTTAAATCTTATCTGATGAGCCGACCTCTTGTCACTTGGAAATATATCAACATTGAGTCTTTGACGGGGTCCATCCATCTCGGAGACTTTTTGACGTGGAGAATCTTCTCGGGATTCAGTGGCTCAGTACTTTGATAAATGCTGGTCTACGCGAGGAAATCTATATTTGGATTGTTCTTCTCAAGTCAAATTATATTGCCGAACTAATAGCTATTAGGTCATTTCATGGTTGTTCTGTCCTCTAGGAACTGCTTAATATCCACTTGATCGAAGTTGGCTATGAGTCCCTTCACAACGGTGAGATAAGATGCCATACTTTCATCCATTGCATTAAAAACACCATTTATTTGGTTGGATACCAGATGAGATTCATTGAAGACTTGTAGTTCCTTACCCCTCGCAATTATAGTTTACTGTATCCAGCGATCAGCGCCTCATATTCTGCCTCGTTATTGGAGGCTTCAAATCCTAGTCAGATGCCCTGCTCGAGCAGTGTGTTTTTTAGAGTTACTAGTACGATAACTACTCCCACCCTTGAGTTGTAGGATCCATTAGTGTATAAGGTCCAAAAGCTTGGTTCTTATAAGCTCTTTATTGATCGACTAAATTTCAGTTCATCAGTAGGCTCTTCTCTTTTAAACTCAGGGATAAAATTAGCTAGGATCTTCCCCTTGATGGATGTTCTTGGTTAAAAGTGAATATCAAACCTTCTGAGCATGAATGACCACTTCGAAAGTTGGCCAGTGCGGTATTCTTTCCTCAGAATATCCTTTAAAGGGTACGAAGTAAGCACGAAGATGGAGTGGGCCTCAAAATAATACTTGAGTTTCCTCGAGGCTATCACCAATGCGTAGCCGATCTTATCCAATGGTAGGTATCACTGCTCAGTTTCTAAAATAATCTTACTTAAATAGTAGAATGGATGTTGGGCTCCCTCTCTTTCACATACCAGGGCGGAGCTCACATCGTGGTATGATACAACGAGGTAAAGGTATAAAGGATCTATTTCTCTGTGAATCACAAGTAGAGGGGACCTATCGAGATAGGAATTGAGTTCTTCAAAGCCTCTGGAGTAGTCCTCACATAATTTTGAAGATTTTAAAATGAACCGGTTGATCGCGACAAGCATTTAGGTGAGCTTTTGTACATCTCTTACTATTTAAGGGGGCTGAACTTTATTGATGGCATCAATCTGGTCAGGGTTTGCCTCTATTCCTATCTTGGTGACCAAGTATCCAAGGAATTTTCTTGATTGTACATCAAAAGAACACTTACTTGCATTAAGTTTCATTCGGTATGTCTTGTGGATATCGAAAGTCCTTGACGGGTCGGATAGGTGATGATCGTTAATCTTGCTCTTGACGAGCATGTCGTCAATGTAAACTTCCATAGTATCCCCCATTTTCTCTTTAAACATTTTTGTAACTAGCTGCTGATAAGTCGATCATACATTCTTAAGATCGAAAGGCATAACTTTATTACAATACAAACCAATAGTGGTTATGAAGGAGGCCTTATCTTGATCCAGCACGTAAAGGGAGATTTGGTTGTGTCCAGAGTAGGCGTCTGGAAATCTCATCCTCCCATGAGCTTCTATACGTCGACCAGTTGATTAATCTTTGAAAGAGGAAAACTATCTTTGGAACAGGCCCCATTGGGGTTGGTGAAGTTGATACAAACTCTCAATTTTTCCAATGCTCTTAGGAACTACTACCGGGTTAGATAACCATTTAGGGATCTAATCCTCCTGTATGAAACCTCCATCCAGTAGCCTTCTGACCTCTTTCTTTACTTATTTTTCTTTTTTGGGGTTATACGACGAGCCTTTTGTGTGACAGTATTGAAGGTTGGGTTAATATGTAATCAATAATAAGTAATTGTGGGATCAATCCCAGGAGGCTTGGAGCATTCCCATGAAAAACATCCAAATTTCTTTGGAGGAGGGTAACTAGTTCTTTCTTCTCACGATGGGTAAAAGATGTACCAATCAAAAACTTTTTCTCAGTCGAGCTATTTCCAACAACGACTTCTTCGAGGTCTTCAACAACCCTCTCGAAGGGATGGAGGTTGGTATCCTCCACCCCTGGTCGACCGTGCCTTAGCCGCAGTTTAGAGGGTATCAACCCCTCCTGGGCGTCTTCCTTTCTTTTTGATTCATTAGTTCTCCTTTCCCGCTTGGGTAATATATCCATAATGAAATAGTTTTTGGTAATAACTTAGTCTCCATGTATCTCGACCACTCCCCGATCTGTTATACACTTCATCTTTTGATGGTACGTTGAGGGTGCATCCTTCATTACATGGAACCATACCCTACCGAGGATGGCATGGTATGGATATTCAATGTCAACTATTAGAAACTCGATCATTTTTTAAATATTTCCTGCCATGATTGCTAGGAAAATCTTCCCCCTAGAGGAACTGTAATCTTTCTAGCAAAGCTGACCAACGAAACTATGGTTTCCTTGAGGTCAGCTATGCTCAGTTTCAACTTTCTGATCAAATATAGTTACATCACTTTGGACGAGATACCTTGGTCGACGAGCAACCTATCAATGTCGTAGTTGGTTGTACTGAGTGTGATGACCAACGCATCATGATGAGGGGTTCTCACCCTAATCAAGTCTTCATTAGTGAACAAAATGTGCTTATTATAATCGTCATCCTCTGATAGTCGATGCTTTTTGACCTGAATTTTAGCTTGGTTGATCTGAAAGGCCTGCCTGAGTGTAGTAAGTTTCTTTACTTCCATCCGAGCTAATTTCCAATTTGCTTGAGGTCTGACGCCCCATGTTTCACCACAAACTCATGGTGGATATCCTCCTCGAGGACATTATCAGGACTTTGCTCGTCATTCACTTCTACCTTCTCTGACTTCTTTTCCACAAACTCCTTAACATGACCACCTTGGACCAACTTCACAAGATGAGATTTGAGGGATTTACAATGCTCAATTTTATGGCCGCCCTTCTTGTGAACGGCTCACCTTAAAGTGTTATTCTGCTTGGAGGGTTCTCCTCCCATCTTTTTCAGCCACTTAATAAATGCCTCATCTTTTATCTTACAAAGAATATTGTATATTATCACCTTGAAGACTGTATTCAAAGTCTAAAATGCATTCGAGACATCATTTTTGTTTCCATTCTTGGAGCCATTTTTACCCCCATTCTGGTTCCCTTTCTTTTGAAGTTCATTCTTCTCCACTCCTTTACCAGCTTTTGCACGACCATTATCTCTTGCATTATGATGGGCCACATCCTCGACTTTGGCGTACATATCAATATGAGTCATCAAGTCGTCAATGGATGTAGCCTCCTTCTTAGTTAAGGACTGGTGCAGGAGGCACGAGCTTGCAATTTTTTTTTGAAGGATGTTACGGCGACCTGCTACGAGAAATCTTCTATTTCATTAAAAACTTCACAACACCTCTTCGTGTACTCTTTAAGGTTCACTTCCGGCTTCTTCTTCATAGTAAGTAGTGCATCCATCCTCTTTGAGTGGGAGCTTCTTGTTATAAAGTGAGCTATAAATTGCTTAACTAAGGATTTGAAGTTTCAGATTGACCTATGATGTTGCTTCTCAAACCACTTCTGGGCCACAATGTGCATTCTCGAAGGGAATATTTGACACATGGCCGCATCATTGTGACTCCATAGAGTCATAGCTTATCGATATTGCCTGAAATGGTGAATGGGGTCAGTCTTCCCATCGTATATCTTAAACCTTGGAATCATGAACTTCTTTGGGACCTCTTCTTCTTCTATTGCCCTTGAAAAAGGGGATTCATCTTAGTTTTGAGAGTTTGCCTGGCTAGTTCTCACGTAAATATTCTATCGCAATGAGCTAAGTGTTTGACCATCTCCTTCTGGACCAAACTTCGTATGTCATCGTTCTACTGACCAGGACTACTGTAACGACGAGCTGGTTGCAGTCAGTCAGAATTGTCTCATCTGACCAGTGCTTCTCAATTATTTTTGACCCATGACTCAAGCTCCTTCCTCAACTGCGATACTTTCTCACCTGAGGGCTATGAGTCCGATTGTGGCGTCACCTTGTGCTGCGATGATGTTCTGTCTCCATCCTTTCTAGTTGCCTCTTAAGGTGAGCATTTTCATCTTGCTGTTGGCAAGTACACATATAAGAATTCTAATATTCTTTGAGATCTTCTAATATGCATAGAGTCTTCCCTATAAATTTCTCTTGGAGTCTGTCTTCATAGGCGTTTATTAATCTTGAGATCTGCATGGATCTGGACAGCCCCTGAATTTTTTTGAAGACTTGCCTCTCCTGGCAATGTCTTGGGTTTGAATGAGGAATATAAGAACTTACCTTTAGAGGTTTAGACTACTGCTGAATGTCACCTGGTTAAGAGATGTTACTACTATGATTGGACATCCCTAGTTCTTCTTGATGAAGGTTTTGGTAGGAATAATAATCGATTCCCACAAACAGCGCCAATTATGGTGACAAAAATCACAACACAAATAATAATGAAAGTAAACAATCATGAAGAATATAAGAACAACAAAAAATCACAATTACAACATAAGAATTTACGTGGTTTGGCAACTTGCCCACGTTCATGGAGAGATCTACTATTTTGATTGAGTAACTCTCGAGATTGTTTTTTTCTACATGTCCCGGTCCAGGGGTACAATATATATTCCATTAATTAAAAGTGTTAGTAAGTGATGCGTTGAGCCTATATCCCCTAAATATCTCTCCATGATTTTTGGGGGTAGAATTGGTTATATTATCAAATGTAACTGCGTAACCAAGGCTCATAAGTTTGGCCAAAAATCTGATTAACTCACTTGGGCTTGGCGGACTACTTTTATGGGCTTGATCGACGCAATAGGCGCCCACACCTGACACTTTTTTCATCTTATCATTTGAAACTCTTAGGGGAATTCTCCCTTATGCTGGTCCCTTTTGTTGGTGAGGGCGTTCCTAAGTTTGGGATGCCTCTCCACCATCTCCAGTCTTTATACCCTATCAGGTGCTAACCTTCTCATTATCAGGGACTCTGTTGTTGTGATAAACATGGTGATCCTTGAAGTCTATAAGGGAAACTTCCACCACCTGAGTGCAAGTGGTGAAGTCCTGGTTAGGCAATAACACATGTCGAATCGACCACATGAGTTCCCTAATAAAAAGATCCATCTTCTTCATGTGTGAATTTACCTCGATAAAATATATCACTGGAATCATAATAAGAGTATCACTCTTAATATATCCTTACTCAAGATTTAGCTAAACACTATTATCGGGATGTCTCCCGAAGGAACTCCAAATAAGGAACCCCGGATACGCTTAGGTCTAGTTAAATCGTTCATCAAAATCACTGATGCGAAGATCTCTAAGCATATTAGAATTCATACATGGATAATAGTACAAATCCTAAATAATTTATCTCTAATATTAATAAAAGAATGCAACGCAAAAAATTGTTGGACTCACTCAAGACTCTAAGGAACTAAAACTAGGAATAATTTGATACCAACTATGACATCTCATATAATCCATATTTATATTATTTAATTCTAATATAAAAAATCTCAAGAGTTAAACAATTAATAACATTCTAAGGATGAACGATATATATATATATGATAAATAACAACAATTCTATATAACAACAATAATAAATAAAAAAACAAAACTCTAATACCATCCAACCACAATAGAATCTAATTTCACCACTTGAATATAATGAATCATGAGAACCTAATGTCTAACTTTTAATAATAATCCAACCCATATAGATGAATCTCGTACAAATCTCTGACTTCAGAAAATACTGAATAAATACATACTAGATAAATAATTGAATATAAAAGAGTGTTCAAATGTAAATGAGCTATACACTCGACACCTATGAAAGTCTCGACGATTAGCCCCAGGACCGTTCCATAGCTGCCAATGGTATGGAACTCACTCACATTTAATTTTAAAGAACTAAAATTGAAATTTTTTTAAATCTCGAGATGCCATTATTATTTTCATCTATTAGGTAGGAAAGTTGAGCTAACATGAAGAATTAATCACATCATCATATAAAAAATTGATGGAGATTGCGGGATTTATTTTGAAAATTATCTCTTACTTATTATTTTGAACTTGAGAGTATTTGAAAACTATTTATTTAATATTAATGTCCTGAATTTATTTAATGATAAAAGTATTCATTCTCATTATTTTAATTTGTCAACATAAAAGTATTTTTTATTAAAATAAAAATCCCGCGACAAAAATGTAATTTATATGATATATTGATTACATGATTTAATTCGAATTAGAAGGAGATAAACAGTGTTGATTTTTCAAAAACAAATTGATGTAGGCGAGTCACAAAACTAATACATGTTTTTTATATTTGTGTGGGTTCTTAATTAATTTAATAATTAGAAAACAAAATTATAAACATAATAATATGAGATGAGAGAAATATATTCAATGAAAAACACGTGAAAATATATATAAAAAAGGAGAGAAATACTTTTCCATAATGGCCAAAACTTCATGCTTGAGTAGACTTTTTGGAGTTAGAAAGTCCTTGAAGAAGAATCCTTCACACATAAAGTATTCGAATAAGATAACTAAAAAACTTAAATTGCCCCTTCCCGTAAAGGAACCTCGTGGATGCACTATATGAGGCCACAGTCGTTCCAGTTAGTGCCCCAATCGCAGACGCAAATTGCGTGTTTGGCTACTAGTGTGGTCCTCTTTTATGGTTTCTCCTCTTTGTCAAAACTAGGATGTTTGAATCCTTGAATCTTGAACATAACACAATTAAATCTCATAGAATTTCCACCAAAATAAAACCCAATCGAAACATTGGATTCAAACAAATAAAAACTAGGACATCCCTACACAAAGTCCTATATATACAACAATTCATGCAATAGATAAAATAATCTAAATATTACAACCAAATTGACTCTAGAAAAAGTAACCGCGGATAAACCACAATAGGATCCATGCATGTAACATAATCATATGACATGATGGATGCAGTAATAAAAATTCTACGAAACCATGTTAGTTCAAAAGATACTCAATAGTAAATGTCATAAATCATAGTGTTAAGAATAACCAGGACTCTTATGCCTTTCCTTTATAAGATGATAAACAAAAAGATTCCTGACATTTTTTTATTATCTTTTTAACCAAAGTCACTTATATTTGATCACCTACAAGATTTGCAAAAACATGATGATAAAGCCCTATATCAGATTGTGTACTTATGTTTTCTTATTTTAGTTTTTAAAACACAATGAATCTAAGATCTGGTGGAATTTTTTTTATAGTTAGTCCTTGTAATTAGTTATAAACAACCATAGTTAAGCGAGTCATCTTATTTTAGATCCATATTTCCACCACGAAAACCTAGTGTTTAAATTTTTGGGGAATGTAAACTGAGAACACACTATATAATTGACTTACTTGAGTCTATATCATATAGTAGTTCCAACTAGTTTGGATAATGAGACAAAGTAGGATTAGATTTTTAAGAGTTTCTCTTTCTCAATGTATCGAAGCATCAAAGAAGCAAACCAGTCCAAGAACCTCATGACCCACCTAAAAGGGAAGTTATATCTACCTCATGACCACTTTACGACACTTACACTACATATTATTGATGTCATATATGCACAAGGGTCATATTATTTTTTAGGAATTTTTCAAACATTTTTATATCATTTAAAACATTTTTTTGGAATTAAAAATGATTTTTCAAATTAATAAAATTTTGATTTTTAATGTTTGGGGTTTAAATGCAAATATTGTTCTCCCTAAAAACTTGCTTAGGGTAGAAACCGAAAGCACTAGAGAATTGAGCAGGTCTAATTCATATTTTCTTAAACACAAAAACACGCGTTTGTTGTTTCATCTCAACCATACATGTGTTGGTCATTCGACAACTGGATTTGTGTTTCGTTTAAGACTCCGTTATGCGAAGAGATGATAGAATTTGGTTGAATCTAATCAAAGTTCTACATGCGTTCTAAGCTAATCCATGTGATCCCACATTCACCCAATCAACATTAGTTTAATCACAACCTGTTTTAAACCGTTAGATTTGAAGCCCAACAGTCGAGTGAATCCTAGCCGTTTATTTTCCGAAGCCTTCTCAATCCTTCTTCGTTCAGTATAAAATAAGTCCCTTTGTCCTTATTTGAGAACTTTTGTTCATTCATCTAGTTTAAGAGCAAAACTAGAGAAGAGAGAAAATAAAGAAGAAAAAGAGAGAAGAGAGAAGAGAGGAAACCCAATTTGTATAAAGACCAAATCCAAAGTATTTTCTCGAAAATGCCATACATCCAAACCTTCCAGTTCAATATACCAGTAAACCCTAACTTGAGCGTTAGATCTAGGATTTTTGTGAGTAAGGGTGTTGGGGTATTTGCTGTTTGAACACCTCTTCAAACTAGTTGTCTCTCTTAGAACCTATCTCTAAGAAAAACTCATGTTTCTTTGTAGAAATCTTGAGGTTTTCCAAAGAGAAAATCACACAACAAGTTTTAGGTTTTTATTTGTCTTGGATCTTTATACTTGTTATTATTTTCTAAAAGATCCGTCTCTATTTTCAACTATTTTAAAAAAATAGACTTATGATTTTTCAAAGTGATTTTAAAGAGGTTTATTTCTCTCTGATTGTATTTCACATTTTTTGAAATAAAGTTGTACATAAATAAAAATTTATACATATAGGATCTTGGCTATTTGTGATAGCAAGATTGTTTTTCTATTCTGATTTGAAAAAGGTGTTTAAGTTTCATAAATAAGTTCTTGCATGTCATATATAAGTTCTATGATTCGTAGGATTCTGTTTGTATAACTATTCTGAGAGGTGTGAGTTTCATTTTTGCATTTAGTTCACTTCACGACAACCTACACTCTCACACGAACACTTAGTATAGTGGTTCTTTTTGAGAAACTGGGTGCTATAAGAGCTGCTACAATTAGTGGACAAGGACGAAGCAAGGAAGCTGTTGTGGGAGATCAAAATCAAGTCAAAAGCCTTTAAGAGTGGAGTAACTCATGTAGGTATATTTTTTTGACTTAGATTTAGGATTTTGATTTTCATGGTTAGTGTTGTAACTTGCATTGTAATTATTTCTAGTGGATTTCTCATTTTTGTCCGCAGAGGGAGCATGTATGTTTCCCTTACTTTAGGGTTTTACCATGTTAAAAGTCTTGCGTTCTTTTTCTTGAATGTTCTTGATTTCTAATGCAAATGATTTCTCACTTAAGGATGGGTGATAGGTTTTAGTTTTAAAGGCCCAAGGTAATCAAACTAACAAATCTATTAAACATATTCAGAACCTTTTCCACACATCTTGTGTTATATTTCAAAACGAGTTTTTTTCAAGGAGTTTATTATCGCAGTTTTCTTAGTCTATAATTTTTTGTTATTAACTTAGTATACAAGTTATTCAAGTGGTATCTGTAACACCCAACTAATTAAATACCGGGTGGCCAGCCCCATACCAAATTAAAATAGAATATACAGTTGGCTCATTCTTAGCATCACTGTCGAAAACATTTACAACTCACCCAATACCCAATTAAGCTGGTGTTAGAAACTTTCCAAATTTTAATTTAACAAAATCCATTTCCAGTTTAAGAATAACACAACACATTTTATTCTACAACACTGATAACCAATTAGATAACACGAAATAATTTGAATGCAATTGGAATAAACATTCCCAAATAATATTAATCCATTACAGTAATCCCGATAATATCAAATGTATTAAAATGACACGAATACCATAGTATTTGACCCCGATAGAAGAAGATAACTGAATCCTTTGGGCAACATGCCCTACTAAGAGAATACTGTGAATCAAATGATGATAGGCGTCTAAGCAAAACTCCATAAATCCATAGCCTGTCATAATCCGCTAAGGTGGGTGTCCATGTTGCTGGACACCTGATATAGAAGATACAATAGAAAAGAAAATATGCAAGGAAACGGGTCAGAGCCCGATTGTGAAAATGATTTTTAAAAAGAACAAGTATTTAACAAGTGCAATAAATATTTTCTTATGTACATGTTAGACCCAACTCTCACTTGCCATTCTCACCTCTCAACTAGAGTGCACACTTAACGTTTCCTATTAACCTCCTAGTTAATGGTTCCTCTTTTCTGGTCTCCATATTATAATTCCATCCCAATATCATAATCCCCATATGTCCCATACCATACATCACATTATTATTCATTTACATTTCTCATCGTTTCTCATTAACGTGAATCATTTCTCATTAATATGAATTATGTTTTTCAATAAACATTCATTAACTTAATTCAATTATCTTTATCTATTCACCGTTATCTACAATTATCACCGTAGATAGATTTAACCATAATAAATATCCATTCATTCATTTAATCCATTATATATATATATATATATTCATATATAATACGGCACCCCGAGTCACAGCTGCAGTGCAATGCATTACTCTGCTATCATGTCCCAATATCGTTGGTCGTCGAAAAGGGGGCAAAAGGTTCGGTGAGGATACCTCGAACCATTAACAACAACACAATCATTGGAGGCGAACATAGTTCTCATACCCATGGATCACGCACATACCTACGTACCCATAGTCAGCGGACTTATCAACTCCCCGATAAGTCTTTCATAGACCTATGTTCTCGAGCGACAAATTAAAGATCCCATGGATTCATCAGGATATAACTGCCCTCACGCGCAAACCTCCCACCGATAGCAAGTAAGCTAGGTATGTCATACACATAATAATTTATCAATCAAATAGGTATTATCATACCTATAGTATACTAATAACAAGGTACTCACATTAACCTTAGATTATTCCCTTACGTAGCATTATATCTCTTTAAATTCCACGTATTAAAATGTCATATCTTTACTTCATAATTTAATTATCCTCGCATCCTATAACATCTCTCCACTCCCGACGTCGTTAAGGTTCATGAGCGGAGCGTCTCGCAAAGCGAAATCCAAACAAGGAACCCCTCCAGTACACTACTACTTAACCTTGTTGATCGAGGAGGTTCGTCAACTTCATATATGCGATCGAAATAACCTCATCCCATCTTTCAACCAAATGTGTTCTAAACTCCTATCTCTATCCAGGAGCGATACCACTACGCTCTTGTACTACACTCAGCCCTTGCGAAATCAATAATGAGCTTAAACTCAGTCCTTGATGTTTAAATTGTAACCCTAAGGCTATCGAGGTGTTATATTAAATCTCCCCTACTTGAACTATCCTTAATCCTCATACAAACAAATTAGAATCCAACACATGAATCTAGCAACCGAAATCTTTTTAACTTTAATTATCATAATTCTAATCAATTAAATCCCAATCAAATTAATTCAAATCTTAACTAGGGCTTACTGATCTTCTCTAAGTCCCATAATATCCAATTAATAATCATCGAAGATCTACAAAAGTTTTGGGATAAGAACCAACATTAAAAAGAAACAACATCATGAATTCTCATATTTTAAATACTCAGAAAAATCAGATCCAAAAATTATGCAAATCATCAATACGACTTCAGATTTGGATTCTACACGAAAAATTTAGTCAAGTATGTGTTTTGAGTTTTTCTTAAATCTCATCCAAATGCACTCAAAAAGAAGATCTAAACCTTCCAAATTGGCTCTTCTCATTCCACTCGTTTTTGCCTCTTTTTCCAGAAAATTATCAACATATTATCTTCAAGAACACTAAATTATTTTCAGAATTTCTTCCACAGATTGATGAATATTTATTGGATTACTAACTACCTACAACATGAGTTTAATTCCTATATATTTTTAGATTCCAAAAATCCATTAACAACTATATCCTTTAATCTTCCAAGCATGAAAATCATCTCTTTTTATAACTATCCTAACATGGACAATATACGAACTTAAATTGAAAATATCAAACACTTGCCTCTAATGAAGATCTGACCCTTTGGAGTTGAATAACATAGGTGGTGATGGTGGTGGTGACCTTTGACCTTTGGTTCTCCTCCTTCCCAAGCAAACTTCTTTTTCTTTCCAAGCAACCTTCCACTCTCTCTAAGAAGATGACTTTTTAATTTTATGTAGAAGAGATGAAATGAACTTACATACACTAATCTCCAAATACTTATAATAAGACAAAACCCGAAATCACTATTCATCCCCCTTGTAAAAATAACCAAAATGCCCTTTTGGGTTGTCTTTTCATTTCCAAATGACCCGAGACTCAAAATTAACATCCAAATAGGCTTTTCTGACTATTTCGAACCTTCTGGACGCAACAACTCAGTCGAAATGATTATAAGGTCGATAGAAAATAAATTTCCTTTTTAATTTAATAAATTAGTCCCGACACGTCCCATACCGCGTCTGACTAAAAATTCAAATTACCGAATTTATATCATACCGTCATATCAATGACATCACATTCATATATTACGTAAATATCTTTAAGTAATATTCATAATCATCCATTTTAATATCCACAATTCGGATAAAACCCAAATGAATTAATTAATAATAAAATCCAATTAATCCATTCATTTAAAATATAATTCATTTTAAAAGTCATTAAAATCACGGGGTATTACAGTATCAGAGAGGGTTTATCAAATATTTTGGATCCTGAAACTCAAGAAACTGTTTTTGAACTCTTTAATTTCTGAATATGGATGAAAGATTTGTGAAGTTAGGTAACCTTTCCTGACCACCTATCTTTGATTGGAATAACTTTTATTATTGGAAAGTATGCATGGTTTCTTTGGTTTAAGGATGATGATGTCTGGGATATGATTGAAAAAGGTTATAAGCATCCAACTAAATCTTTATCTGAAACTGATCCCACAAGGGTTAAGAAACTTCTTAGGGAATTTACTATGGAAGAGAAAAATATGTCTCTGGATAATAATAAGGGAAATAACGCTATCTATATGTCCATTAATGAACGCTAATTTAAAATAATATCCATTTGTTCTACTTCTAAGGAGGCATGGGAAACCTTAGTCACCGCCCACGAAGGTGATGAACGTGTTGTGGCTTAAATAACCTAGATGATAATCCAACAGTATAATACATTGGTCATGGATGACAATGAATATTTTCATGATTTCTACATCAGGTTTATAGATATTTTCAAAAAATTACATGTAAATGGTATAACCCATAGTAGAAAAGAAATCGTTCAAATGATTCTCAAGTCATTAGCTGCTATGTTTGACAATAAGAGATATTTCATACAAGAAATGGGTGGCCCAAACCTGACTCTGGAGGAGCTAAGTACAAAACTGAGAACTATTAAAATGGATTTAGAGTTTAAAAAACAACTAAGTGCCCAAAATAACAGACCCACTGCTTCTAATGTTGTGTTTTCATCATAATTGACTACACCTAAAGTCAGTCACTTAGACTATGACCTTGACTTAATTGATGATTGTGATTTAGATCACCTTGACAATCAAATCGTTCTTTTGAGCACACATTTCAATAAGATTATCAAATTCAGAAATGCAATAGCCTCTAAATAAGGTAGACAAAATTATCAAGGTAATCAAAATCGCAGACCTCGTGAAAGACACAATGACAAACTACCCTATGACAAAAATAAACCTGTGATGGACTTAAAAGATGTGAAATGTCATAGATGTAGTAGAATGTGACACTGTGCTAATTGATGCAAAACAAATTTGAACAATAATAATACGGAAAATATATGTAAGATATGGTACAACTCTAGTAATTCTGATTCAGTTGAAACCACGTCAACCCATAATGATGAGTCATGCATCTCATTTTTTGCTTTAATTGTATACCATGATGATTAATGTTTGACTACTCATGATCCTATTGTGGTTGATAATGTTCTGACAGTATCTGCAAATGATAACATAGTGTTTACTGGTGATAAAAATACCACTGAAAATGATAGTATACAAATCTAAAGTGTGTGTGAGTTCCACAGAAGAAATGAGCTCCATAGGTGACACTACACAGAAGACACATAGTAAGTCCGATGATGATCTTCCAAATATTAAAAGGCTATACACAAAAACGCTTAACAAAAGTGCTCGTCTTGATAAAATGGTGAAGTTGTTAAATGATGGTGTGGATTTACTTAACGGGACTATTAGGAAGGAGGCTGAAGAATTTATTGCACAATGAGTTGCCCATGAGAGTAAAACAAAAGAATTTTCTTTAAAAATCAATAACTTGTCTAAGAAAAATTTTGTTTTAGAGAAAAAATATAAAGCTGCTCTTCTTGAATTAGAACAATCAAAACAAAAAACTTCAAATGTTTTCAAACAATATTTACATTTTGAAAGGCAACTGAAATATTATGAACAAAATTATTAAATGAATAAGTTCGATTTTAAAGACAAACCTGGCTTAAGTTTTGGAGAAAAGATCATTACTAGTAAAGTCGTTTCTCCAAAAAATGTTATTTTTGGTAAGAATGGCTTGAAAGTTCAAGATACTCAGAAAGAACATATTTTCAAAAATGTCTCTAAGGGTAAACAAAGTGACCGTACTCAATAGCCCAAATCTAATGGTCCAGCTGAGTATTTCTGTCCTCCTATTAAAAACAAATGTCAGGAACCCAAAACCAATGACACCTGTACAACCATTCCTATTAGGGATAAACCAATTTTCAAAGACTTTAATACTAAAGTCAATTCCTCCACCCTTCAGTATTGTTCATACTGTGATGTGTATGGACACACTATTGCTGAATGTTTTCAAAAGAGACTGTATACACCTACTTAATATAATTTTAACTATTCTAGGAAGAATAGGAATACCTATGTTCTCCCAAGGCAGACCACACAAAACTCTAACTGAAACAAGAAAGGAGGATCTAAAAATAAAAAGAAACCATTTAGAAAGACCAAACAAAACGTCTCTAAAACAAAGGACAACAATTTTTTAAAAAATAATCCTATTTAGATTCGAAAAGATGACTTGTTACCCCAACTCAAGTACAATGTTAATATAACAACTTTTAAGGCACAAACCACTTCACCTGGCTGGCTCTTGGACTTCAGATGTTCTAAACATATGACCACAGATGAAACCAGATTAACAAACAAAACTGACTTCTCCGAAGGTAGTGTTATATTTGTTGATGGGGTTTCGTCTAAGATCATAGGTAATGGAACATTGCATGAGGAATGTCTTCCCAAACTAATTGATGTTCTTTTAGTTAAAGGTCTGAAGTCTAACTTAATGAGTATATAACCAGTTCGCTATTCCAATCATACAGTTACCTTTTCAAAAACCGATTGCAAAATTCTTGATCAAAAGGGAAACTGTATTTTAATAGGAAACAAAAATGAGGACAACTGTTACACAGTCATTCTGAAATCTGAATCCAATAATATTTCTTAATTAGAAGATGCTGATCTATGGCACAATTGACGGGGACACACAAAATTTGATAATCTTCGTAGGTTAAGTTCCCAAGAAATAGTTAACGGATTACCAAAAATCAAAAACTCCGTTAATCCTGTTTATGGTCCTTGTCCATAATGGAAAATAAGTAAACCTCCTCAAAAGAAAGTTAAAGATGTTTTAACTAAAAAACCTTTGGAATTAATCCACATGGACCTTATGGGTCCTTTTATAACTGTTAACTTCTGTGGTAACAATTCTATACTTGTTATTGTGGATGATTACACACGATATACATTGGTGGCTTTCAAGAAAAATAAATTTGATACGTTGAGTGAGTTCTTTAAAATTCTTTTAAAAATTGAGAATGGGAAGGACACCCAAGTATGTCGCATCAAAACTGACAGAGGTGGGTAATTAAAAGATTCTGGTGTTTCAGAATACTATATAGACAATGGTTATAAACATGAATTTAGTGCACCTAAGACACCACAACCGAATTGAATTATTAAACGAAAGAGTAGAAACCTACAAGACATAGCTTGAGTGATGTTACATGCTAAAAATCTCATTAAGTATTTTTGGGTTGAAGCCGTTCAAACCACTTATCATATCATTAATCGTGTTTACCTTCGAAAAAATTCCAAACAAACTTCATATGAGATTTGGTTCCCCAAAAGTCCAAACCTAAAATATTTTAATACCTTCGTTAGTGTCTATTATATTTGTATGGACATGGATCATCTTTTTTAATTTAACAACCGAGGAGAAAAAGGAATTTTTCTTAGATATTCTCAAAATCATAGGGCTTTTTGTGTCTTTAATTGTCGAGCGAAAGTCATTATGATCTCGTTTAATGTAATTGAAAATGACACTGGTGCTAAGATTAGTGCCAGTCAATCAGTCATCCTGGATGAGGAAGAAACCAATTTCATCCTTGACTCTCCAAAAATAACTGATTCACTACCACTTGAAACTCCTTTTGTACCAACTTGGGTTTCTAAAGACAATCCCATGGACAAAATTGTTGGTAATCCTTCTAATATAGTTAGAACTAGATCCCAACTTCAAAAGGTAGCACATTTTGTATGCTTCAATTATCTTGTACAACCAAAAAATGTAAATGATGCCCTTTGTGACACATTTTGGATTAATGTTATGCAAGAAGAGCCTGCCCAGTTTCAGAGTCATGATGTTTGGTATCTTGTTCCTAGGTCGGAAAATAAGAAGGTTATTCGCACCCGATGGATTTTTAAAAACAAAACTCATGAAAATGGGGAGGTCATTAGAATTAAGGCGAGATTATTAGCACAAGGATACTCTCAGATAGAAGGAATTGACTTTGGCGAGACTTCTTTTAGCCATATCATGACATTTACAATTCAAATTTTTTAAATGGATATTAAATCCTCATTTTAAATGGAATTTTAACTGAGAAAGTATACGTAGAACAACCTAAAGGTTTTATCGTTCCCACTTATCCAGATCACGTTTTTAGACTTAAGAACGCCTTATACGGTTTGAAATAAGCTTCTAGAGCTTAGTATGAGTGTCTTTTCACATTTTTAGTCTCTCGCAGATTTATTCAAGGTGCAAAATACCCAACCTTATTTGTTAGGAAATCCAACTAATATGTCATGATTGGCCAAGTTTATGTAGATGATGTCATTTTCGTCTCAACCTATCCTAATCAAGTAAAAACAAATTCTGAGATAATGCATTCTTAATTTCAGATGTCGTTAATTGGTGAATTACAATGTTTCTTAGGACTACAAGTCAAATAATTAAATGATGGTCTTTTTATAAATCAAGCCAAATATGCCTTTGATCTCATTAAGAAGTTTGGGTTAGAACACTTTAAACCTGTACGTACAAACCATGAACAAAACTACCAAATTATCCAAAGAAGGAAATGGGAAGAATGTTGATCCTACTATTTATAGAAGTATGATATGGAGCCTCCTATACCTTACCACTTCCCGACCTGATATTACCTACACTATCTATGTATGTGCAAGATACCAATGTGAACCCAAAGAATCACACATTTAAGTGTCAAACGTATCATCATATATGTTAGGGGTACCAAAAATTATGGTATTTGGTACACTAAAGACACCACTAGTGCCATTTAAGGATACACAGATGCCGATTGGGCAGGGTGTTCAGACAATAGTAAAAGTACTTTCGGTACCTGTTATTTTGTAGGAAATAATTTCGTATGATGGAGTAGTAAGAAACAAAATTATATATCTCTCTCTCATCGTCTGAATCAGAATATATTGCAACCGGTAGTTGTTGTTTACAACTATTATGGATCACGCAGATGCTTAGTGACTACGGTATCATTGAAGAAAAATTAAAAATGTATTACGATAACCAGAGTTCAATCAACATATCTAAAAATCCAGTCCAGAAATCTTGAACTAAGCGCATTAAAATTATACATTATTTCGTTCGTGATCTTGTAGAGTCTAAATAATTAGACATTGAGCATCTTAATACAAAAAATTAGTTAGGTGATCTATTTACTTGACCTCTTGATAATATCAAATTTGAGTATCTTCGGCATGCCATAGGTATGATAGTTCTTAATTAATGTAGGAGAACCTTGCATCTGATTATGTCATTGCTTGTGTTGTTTTTAAACTACATATTCTCCTACTTTATATCTTTTTACCCCATTGTATATTTGAGCAAAATTGGGGGAGAGGAACTTGAGTCCCTGGCTTATATTTCATAATCCTGGTTTAGACTTTATATCTTATTTTTTACTCCCTTAACTAATATGACATTGTGTGTTTATTTATTTTAGACATTTTTCAGACCTGTTTGTATAGCTTGTCCGATTTATTAGGGTATTGGTATGTATTGTAGTTGAGTGATGTATTTTCCTTCTCTTATTTTCGGTTCTAGGATTGTAAAGGGTAGTTAGATACTTTGTATAGGAAATCTAGGATTTTTTCGGTCCACCTAAAAGGGAAGTTATATCTACCTCATGACCAGTTTAGCACTTACACTGCATATTATTGATGTCAAGTGTGCAAAAGGGTCATATTATTTTTTAGGATTTTTTCAAATAATTTTATATAACTTAAAACATTTTTTTGGAATTAAAAATGATTTCTCAAATTAATAAAATTACGATTTTAAATGTTTGGAGTTTAAATTCAAATACTATTTTCCCTAAAAACTTGCTCAGGGTAGAAATCGAAAGAGCTAGAGAATTCTACGGGTCTAATTCATATTTTCTTAAACAGAAAAACACATGTTTGTTGTTTTATCTCAGACATACATGTATTGGTCGTTCAATAGTTGGATTTCTGTTTCCTTTAAGACTCAGTTATGTGAAGAGATCGTAGACTTTGGTTTAATCTAATTAACGTTCTCCATGAGTTCTAAGATAATCCATGTGATCCCACTTTTAACCAATCAACATTAGTTTAATCACCACCTGTTTTAAACCGTTAGATTTGAAGCCCAATAGTCGAGTGAATCCTAGCCATTGATTTGCCTAAGCCTTCTCGATCCTTCTTTATTCAGAATAAAAGAAGGTCCTTAGTATTCATTTGGGAACTTTTGTTCATTCGTCTAATTCGAGAGAAAAACTAGAGAAGAGAGAAAATAGAGAAGAAAAAGAGCGAAGAGAGGAAACCCTATTCGTCTAAAGACCAAATCCAAAGTGTTTTCTCCAAAATACCATATATTCAAACCTTCTAGTTTGATATACTAGAAAACCCTAACTTGAGCGTTAGAACTAGGTTTTATGTGAGTAAGGGTGTTGGGGTATTTGTTGTTCGAAGACCTCTTTAAACCAATTGTCTGTCTTAGAACCTATCTATAAGAAAAACTCGAGTTACTTTGTATAAATCTTGAGGTTTTCCAAAGAGAAAATCACACGACCAGTTTTAGGTTTTTATCTCTCTTGGATCTTTATATTTGTTTTTATTTTCTAAAACATCCTTCTCTATTTTCAACTGTTTTTGAAAAATAGACTTCTGATTTTTCAAAGTGACCTTAAAGACATTTATGTCTCTCCGATTATATTTAACATTATTTGAAATAAAGTTGAACATAACTAAAAATTGAGACATATAGGACCTTGGTTGTTTTTTATAACAAGATCATTTTTCTGATATGATTAGAAAACGAAGTCTAAGTTTTAGAGATAAGTTCTTGAATGTCATTTAGAAGTTCTATGATTCATAGGATTCTGTCTGTATAACTATTCTAAAAGTTGTGAGTTGAATTTTTGCATTTAGTTCACTTCACAACCACCTACACTCTCAAACGAACACTTGGTATAGTTGTTATTTTTTAGAAACTGGGTGTTGTAAGAGTTGTTATAATCAGTGGACGGGGACAAAGTGTAATACCACGTAATTTTATGACTTTTAAATTTGGGGATTTATTAAATTTAAATTGAGATATTAATTTAATATTAATCCAGAAATTATCTTAAATAATTACTAGCATGATGAGAGTTTGTAATTATTGGTAATTTGTTGAACATTACTTAGTGGATAAAGTAATATGTGTAATCGAATTTTTTAAATTATCATGAGTGTATAATTTGATAATTATGGAAGTTAAATCGGGATGCGCCTGTGTCATGTCGGGATTAAATTATTAGTATTAAAAGTGAATGAATTATAAGTCAATCGTATGGTCATTTCGAGTGCGCCAATGTGTCCGAAAGGGTTGAGATAATCAAAATAATGTACCCGGGAGTTTAGTTTGGGTCTCGCGACGTTTTAAAGACTAATTGACATTTCACATTTTTGGGCAATTAAAACCAAGAATTTACCAAGGTTATATCAGCATTTAGGAGTTGTCCTCTAGGGTTAACAAGAGTAAAATCAAAGAACGACCATTAGGGAAGAAGTGGAAAAGCTTCAAAAAGAAATTCAAGGCCGAAAAATCAACCATTTGCACCACCACCACTGAGTCATAGATTGCGCAACGGGGAATGCAACTGTACCACTTTCTTCCACAAATAAAAAACTCAATTTCCCGACAATTACCTGTCTTGCTTTATTTTAAGTTAATGTCTCAATCATGTTAGTCTAGGGTTGTTTAGAACTTGTTTCATGAAAGAAAGTAGAGTTTTGAGACTTAAAACCACATGTTATAGAAGAAGTAATCATACTCTGGATATCTAAATCACATGTAGAGGATAAACCACGAATTTGTATGGATTTAAAGGAGGAATTCTGGAATAGAATTGGAAGAATTGAAAGAAAAAGAAAAATTAGGGTTCTTGATGTTTAAGATAATTTTACCTATTAAATTGTTGTAATTGATGAATTTGGACATATTTTACGTAGAAAATTATGTGTTCTGGTATATAGTACTTGTAGTTACGTTTGTTGGGAGTTAGGGAATGATATATGGTTATTTGGTGGGGGTTGGAGAGGAAAACCCGTGAGTGGGTTAATGAAGTTTTCGTTATAACTGCTTGATCGATCGATCACACCAAGAACATCGTTAGATTGATGATCGATCGATCGACCCCCTTACATCGATCGATCGACCCTTCCTGGAAAACTGCATATTTTCTTCTGTTGGTTTAAGCCGATTAAAATGCGCAGTAACCCTTGATTATTATTCTGGGAGCGTCTTGGGATATAAATAGGACCAGTGGGGTCTAGGTAAACTCCGTTGAGTGATAATTTAATGTAAGACGAAATTAAGGGTTAACGGGGAGTTATTCACACATATGAAATCATGTGTACATTTAATAAAAGGTCGAGACTTGTAAGGAAGTGAGACTAGAAGGTAAGTGAGAGTGCCTACTGAAATTATACTTAGGGAGTTAGAATACTTCAAGAGACGAGAAGTAGGTGTGGAGTAACTTATATATATATGAGAATAAAAGTGGCAAATCTGTTATGCTAGATAATCAAGTAAAAATGTGCTAAGAGCGGATAAATGTAATTATGGGTCGTGAGCGCACCTAATTTAGAAATGTGGATATATATATATATGACTGTGTGATTGTGCTTATATTATATATCTATAAAATTCATACTCGAGCTTCTTCTTATCACGGGGGTTTTCACGCAGGGACGGTCTTATCTAGATTGGGAATTTATGGGGGATATTGACTCATACCCTAGAACATAGGATTCCTTGGTACAGGCTATCTGATTGATAGTCAGACGGTCCTAAGAGACGTGAGGGTTTGTGCTGACCTCTTAGTGACTTGGAACTATGCTTCGCCTCAATTTGTATGTGTTTTATGTTAATACAGTTTGAGAATGATTCCGAACTAGTGTTTTCCTTAATACGTGTAATACGAGGACTTGATACCGGATTATGCCAACACCATAGATTTTATGTGGGGTGTGGAATGTGTGTGTGTATATATATATATATATATATATATATATATATATATATACACACACACACACACACACACACACACACACACACACACTTATGTGTGAGAGCTTCCTACTATGCATAAAAGTAGTTAAGTAATGAATAATTACTCCAACTTTATTATAAGTATTTGGAAATTTTGTGACCTCACTGAGTTATCTCAAATAAGTAAGATATATGAGAAGTTTAATTTTCAGAATTTATTTATATTATCCATAATATATGATGGAATGAAACCTTATTGAGGAAATTAAGTTAAAATAATCTTATGGTATTAAATAGCGCAGCAGGCGTGCACTTTAGATGGGAGGTGAGAATTTCTCAAGAGAGTGTCACATACTGACAAGGTTGTTATATTAGCCGGTAAGCATTTTAAATACCTGCTAAACTAATTTTAAAGTGTTTTACACTCGGGCTCTGACCCATTTCCTGTTATTTCTTCTCTCTTGTATATATATATATATATATATATATATATTACAGGTACCCAGCCACAGGGTGTCATGCTTAGATTTTTTGGACCGGAAGCGCTGTAGCTGATGTGGGAGTTGCAGACTATTGCTTAGACGACCTCGTTATTGATTATACTATTTTTAGTTCTTATTAGTTAGGTAATGTGTCGTTCGTTTCTCTATTCAGTTTGGATTGTTGTCAAAGATTTACGTTCCTTTATATTTCCATTAGTTGGTACTCCTTGGGATTTAATTACTGTCAGGATGGTTTTATTTATAGTTTAAATTGGTTTGGATTATATGGATGAATCTAATTCTTGTGTTTTATTATCCATCTTTAATATGTCAGGGTTCTTAAATTGTTGGCTATTTGAAAAGGTTTTCATATTCGGATTTAATAAAATGGGAATAAGGTTTTAAAATTGTTTTGACACTTAGTGTAATTATTTAGGGTGTTTAAATTGGAAATTTTATTTTGCGACAGTGATGCTAAGGATGAACCAACCGTTCACCTTGCTTTTTCATTTAATAAAGGTCTGATCACCCGGTATTTAATTAGGCGGGGTGTCACAGGTGGTATCAGAACATCAAGTTCTAGTGTCTTTTAGGATCTGTACGGCTTATTTATCTTCCCGCTTAGCGTCTTTGATATAGAGCCCTATTTTGGGACTGTTGTAATCTACTGTTTACACTTACGTCTTCAGATATTCGAGATTTGTTAATAACTGTTGACTAATAAACTTCATTCTCGTTTCAAATGCCTTCGAGACGCGCACCCCGAGATAGGAATGTCCATCTAGAGAAGCTAGTAGCTCCGGCACAGGGGATAATGAATGCAACTGAGGTAGCCGCTATAGTTGCTCAGGCGGTGAATTCCGCTTTAGCTGTAGTGCAACAGGGTCCACCCCAGATTTAGGCAGTGGCGCCAGTACCAGCAAAACATCCATCTGCATGGGAGCAGGTTAGGGATGCCTTTCAAAAGGCGCATCCCCCGGAGTTCTCGGGTAGTTCTGACATCGTAGTCGCCAACCAATGGAAGAAAGATATCCAGAAGAATCTACACATGTATGAGTGCACTGACGTGCAGAGACAGATTTTAGCTTCCTTCAAGATAGTGGGGGTCGCTTTGCAGTGGTAGGAGTCCACCACCACCTTGGAGGGGAGGGATAACATCACGATTCGGTCATTTTGGGCGTGGTTTTATGGCAAGTACGTCCCATCCGCCGTGCAGACTGAGATGAGGCAGAAGTTACTGAATATGAATCAAGAGAATATGACTGTTGTTGAGTACGAGGAGGAGTTCACTAAACTTCTCACTATAGTGCCAGACGATGCACCCATAGAGGGGAAGAAGATACTATTGTTTGTAGATGGATTGGCCTGGAGGATCCATCAGCACCTCATAGGCAATCTATTATTGAGTACCTATATTGATGTACTCAACGCTACTTTATTACACTGTCAGGATCACTGTTTCCATCTACAGGGGAGCACACGAGTAGGAGAGTCCATCCAGTAGGGCAGGACAGGGGGAGTAGTACTGGTGGGGCACCAGCAGCCCAGGGACAGACTCGTCACAATGAGCAGAGTTCCCATTAGGGGGTCCCTGCCAAGCGGTTCCGATCAGGTGACTCCAGACAGGGATTTTGGGAGTCCCAGCAGGGCCAGTCTAATTAGCATGACCAATAAGGCCAACACCGTCAGTAGGAGGGACAGCAGCAAGGCTATCAGGGACAACAACATTTCCATCATGGCTAGTAGGGCCAGTGGCGGGGTGGTAACGGCCAACAGTTCCGTGGTCAGCAGGGACAGAGAGGAGGTAACTTCAGGGGCTGATGTTTCGGATGTGGCAAGAATAGCCACATGCACCAGGATTGCCCAGAGGTAGATAGGTCCCTACAGCAGCAGGGTGCCCATAATGAGCTGTAGAGGCCACTCTTTCTATCCACCCTCCCAGCACCAGCTCAGATGCCAGCTATCCTAGCAGTTGCAATTCAGCAGGGGTAGTTGCAGTACGGGTGTGTCTATAACGTCCACTAGGCAGCACCACCTCAGGCACCACCCGCGATTGAGGGTAGGTTTCCTATCCATGGCACTATGGGTCGGGTTTTATTTGATATTGGGGAGTCGCGCTGTTTTATAGCTACTCATTTTGCGAAGGCCTTAGGGTTATTAGACACAGCATAGAGCACTGTGATATGCATAGACTCACCACTAGGGAATGGGTCTTTGATTTTCTTTATATGTCGGGGTGTGGGAGTAGAGATTGGTAGCTTGATTTTACCAGAAGACATGCTAGTTTTAGAGATGCCTGAGCACGATGTTATTATTGGAATGGATGGTCTTGCTGTGTACAGAGCCATGATAGATTGCTTCGGTGGGAGTATCATCTTTGCTATTCCGGGGAAGGAGATGTTTTTTGGTGGCGATGCCTCGCCCAAAGGGAGGCTTTTCCACCCATTTGTACTATATAGAGGAGGATACCTCTAAGGAGGTCGTGATTACCTTAGATTCGATCCCAGTTGTTCGTGAGTATTCCGATGTATTTCAAGAGATACTGGGCCTACCCCCTAGTCGAGAGATAGATTTCGTCATAGACTTAATGTCGGATACTCGACTGAAAGCACGTGGACCGTACCATATGGATCCGATAGAAATGTGGGAGTTATGGGATCATATAGAGCAACTGTTAGGTCAGGGCTTCATCCGTAGGAGGACCTCACCTTGGGGCGCTCTAGTGTTGTTTATGAAGAAGATAAATGGTTTACTGCGGTTATGCGTGGACTATCGAGAGTTGAACAAGTTCAAGATACGCAATAAATATCTGTTACCTTGAATCTATGACGTATTCGTCCAGCTGAGAGGAGAAACCTTCTTTTCGAAGATAGATTTCAGATCGGGATACCATCAACTACAGATTAGGGAGTAGGATGTGTCAAAGACTGATTTCTTGATGAGATATGTGTCCTATGAGTTCAGGGTAATGCCGTTTGGGATGAAAAATGCCCCAGCCGTATTCATGGACTTGATGAAACGAGTGTTCAGAGAGTTCTTGGATCAGTTTGTCATTGTGTTCGTAAATGAAATCCTGATATATTCATATACTGAGGAGGAGCATGCCGAGCATTTGAGACATGTTCTTCAGACTCCACGAGAGCATCAGTTGTATGCTAAGTATGAGAAGTGCGGATTCCGGTTACGGGAGGTACAATTTTTGGGGCATGTTGTTTCAGAATTGGGAATATCTGTTGATGCGAGCAAAGTGTAGGCAGTAAGTGAGTGGGGACATCCCATGACACCGATGTAAGTGCATAGTTTCTTGGGGTTAGCCAGGTATTACAGGAGATTCATCTGAGGTTTCTCTAAGATAGCGCGTTCGTTGACAAATTTGACTCGCAAGGGGTACCGTATGTTTGGGACAATGCTTGTCAATTAGCCTTCGATGAGCTGAAAGATAAGTTGACTTTGGATCCAGTTCTTGCATTACCCAAGCCGAGAGTAGAGTATCTAGTTTACACTTACGCCTCTTTATGGGGACTCAGGGGAGTACTGCAGCAGGAAAAGAAGGACATAACATTTTCTTCCCGTTAGCTTAGCTGCATGAAAGGAATTACCCCACCCATGACCTAGAACTAGCAGCGACCGTTTTTTCATTGAGGATTTGGAGGCATTACATGTTGGGGGAGAATTTTCGCTTGTTCACAGAACACAAGTCACTGCAACACCTATTCACTCAGCGAGAGCTGAATATGCGTCAGCGCAGGTGGTTGGAGTTTGTGAAAAAGAACCAATTCGAGATACAATACTAGCTAGGAAAGGCTAACGTGGTTGCTGATGCGTTAACTCGTCGATCGGAGGGCAATATAGCGGACACATGGAAAGAAAAGTGGAAATATTTGGGTCACCAAGACGTGATAGCTCGTTCCTTTATATCTGTCATGACAATCACACCATATATTGTTACGAGGGTGATACAGGCACAATCAACGGATACATTTTTTTAGGAACAAATTGTACTACTCTTAGCTGAGGGGGCTGAGTCCTACTCAGTAAGTTCTGATGGATGTTAGAGGTTTAATGGGAGATTAGTGGTCCTAGAGGGAGAAGACTTACATCATGTAGTGATGACACACTCTCACGGGTTCAAATTTACGGTACATCTTGGAGGAGATAAGATGTACCAGGACATGAGGAGGCAGTACTGGTGGAGCGGGATGAAAAAGGAGATTACTGAGTTCATGTCCAAGTGTTATACTTTCCAGATGGTAAAGGTAGACCAACAGAGACCGTCGGGGTTACTTCATGTGTTGGAGATACGTACATGGAAGTGGGAGAGTATTTCCATGGATTTCATTACTAGACTGCCTACATCACAACGGGGTTACGACTCCATAGGGATTATAGTGGATCGGTTGACCAAGGTGACTCATTTTTTGCCAGTACGGACACACTATACCACGGTCCAGTATGCACAGTTGTTCATTGCGGAGGTTTTTAGGCTACATGGGGTGCCCCTGGATATCGTGTCTGATAGAGACAAGATTTTCGTGTCGCGCTTCTGGGAGAGCTTTCAGGAGGCCATGGGTACTGAGTTGAGATTGAGTTCATCTTATCACGCACAGACAGATGGACAAACAGAGCGGACCAATCAGATGTTGGAGGATATGCTACGCATGTGTGTCCTTGATTTTGGAGGAGGATGGGAGCCGTATCTTCCATTGGCGTAGTTTTCTTATAATAATTCATATTAGTTCTCGATCGTCATGGCTCCACTTGAGGCATTGTATGGCGAGGTC
The DNA here is from genome assembly GCA_949130495.1 of Sambucus nigra. Lineage (NCBI taxonomy): Eukaryota > Viridiplantae > Streptophyta > Magnoliopsida > Dipsacales > Adoxaceae > Sambucus > Sambucus nigra. The sequence continues at coordinate 625,274,775 of OX422207.1, read as the reverse complement.
TTGTCATTCTCCAGCTTGTTGGCTAGAGGTGGGGAACAACAAATTGCTCAGACCTAAGGTGGTTCAGGAAACTTCAGCTATGATTGAGTTCATCAGGAGTCGCATTCTGGTGGCATAGGACAGACAGAAGAGCTACGCTGATACGAAGCGGATATTTCGAGAGTTTAGTGTCGGGGACCAAGTATAACTGCGAGTATATTCTATGAGAGGAGTAGTGAGGTTTGGAAAGAATGGGAAGTTGTCTCCAAGGCACGTGAGACCATTTCCCATTATCGAGAGGATTGGGCCGGTGGCATACAGGTTAGGGATGCAAGAGCATTTGCACCTCATTCATGATGTGTTCCACATCTTGTTGCTAAGATGATACCTTCGAGATGACATGGCCCATACTCACATCGCGATAGAGGAGATTGATTTACAGCCAGACAGCTCTTACGAGGAGAGACCAATGACTATCCTAGACCATAGCGGGAGGAAATTGAGGTCGAAGGTAGTTCCACTTGTACGGGTCCAGTGGGAGCATCATAATGTGGGGATATCCACTTGGGAGCGTGAGGTAGATATGCAAGAGAAATACCCAGACTTATTCTCACCAGGTTTGCCCTATTTTCTGAATTTCGGGACGAAATTCCGTTATTAGGTGGAAACTATGTAATACCCCGTATTTTTATGACTTTTAAATTTGGGGATTTATTAAATTTAAATTGAGATGTTAATTTAATATTAATTCAGAAATTATTTTAAATATTTACTAGCGTGATGAGAGTGAGTAATTATTGGGAATTTGTTAAACATTACTTAGTGGATAAGGTAATATGTATAATCGAATTTACTGAATTATCATGAGTGTATAATTTGATAATTATGGACGTTAAATCGGGACGTGCATGTCTCGTGTCAGGATTAAATTATTAGTATTAAAAGTGAATGACTTATAAGTCATCCATATGGTCATTTCGAGTACGCTAACGTGTCCAGAAGGGTCGAGATAGTCAAAATAATGTACCCAGGGTTTAGTTTGGGTCTTGGGGCATTTTTAAGCCTAATTAGCATCCCGGGAGGTATTATGGACATTTCGTATTTTTGGGCAATTAAACCCATGAATTTCCCAAGGTTATATCAGCCTTTAGGAGTGGTCCTCTAGGGTTAACAAGAGAAATATCAAAGAACGGCCATTAGAAAAGAAGTGGGAAAGCTTCCCAAGCAATTCAAGGCCGAAAACTCAATCGTTTGCACCGCCACAACCACCGAGTCATAAATCGCGCGACGTGGAAAGGAACCGTACCACTTTCTTCCACAAATTAAAAACTCAATTTCCAGGCAAGTATCTATCTTGCTTTTATTTTTAGTTAATGTCTCAATCATGTTAGTCTAGGGTTGTTTAGAACTTGTTTCATGAAAGAAAGTAGAGTTTTGAGACTTAAAACCACATGTTATAGAAGAAGTAATCATACTCTGGATATCTAAATCGCATGCAGAGGATAAATCACGAATTTGTATGGATTTAGAAGAGGAATTCTGGAAAAGAATTGGAAGAATTGAAAGAAAAAGAAAAATTAGGGTTCTTGATGTTTAGGAGAATTTTAACCATTAAATTGTTGTAATTGATGAATTGGGACATATTTTACGTAGAAAATTATGTGTTCTGTTATATAGTACTTCCAACTTCCAAGATTCGCAGGGCTAAAGAGACTACAAACTTCCAACTTTATTCAATTAGCAACATTAATTCCTTGGTTCTAGCTTAGGTTGTTACTCTCTTAGTTCAGTTCAGTTTTTATTTTTAGTGATTGCAGTAACCTTGATCCCTAGTTATTTATTTCAGTCCATTGATTTTTATTATTGATATTTATTCATATGATTTATTATTTGGATGTTTTAAGACTTTATCGATTAACAGTTATTTATAGTTTTAGTTATTGCATGTTGTGAATGGTTTTAAATTCGCACATATGTTTATTTACCATTTGATGTTGAGAATGATATAAATTGTTTCACAAGACCTATCCTCGGCATATTATCCTAAGTAACTATTATGTGAAAAATAGGGGTTGTTACAGTTGGTATCAGAGAATCCAGGTTCTAGTGTCCTTAGGATTTTTGTTGCACTCATTACATTCTATGTTACGTTCTTTTATTTATAAGTCCCTATTTGTAGGATTCCTTTTATTCTATTTTGAATTGTGAGCTAATCTGAATCTTGTTTTCTTTCAGATGGAAAAATCCAACATAGTGGAGCACAATAGGGTTTAGTGAAAGATGCTCAGTAAATACAGGAGTCATAACTGTAGCAAGCACCACTAGTAACATCAACAATAGACATGATTACTATTGTTTCTCAAGCAGTCACTACAATGATGAGTTCCATGTTACAACACTTCCAGCGACTACCACAACCGTTACCACAACCGTAACCACAATAACAAGTGGTGGTACCATTTCAGCATTAGAGAACCGTTTGGGATAAAGCACACTGGGCCTTTTGTAAGGGAAACTGACTCAAGTTTGATGGGAGTATAAATATCATTGTGGCATGCCAATAGAGGAAGGGAATTCAAAGACACTTGAGGATGGTTAGGTGCTCGAAGGTCCCTAAGCGAATGTTAGACACATCTATATTGGTTATAGAGGAGTTGATGTAGTTAGAGTTGGTTACAACAATAGAGGAGAGGGACACAATTACCATCATAGAGTTTCAGGTTAAGTTTGATGAAAATTACTTTCCATTGACAGTTAGGGTGAGAAGAAGAGTAAAATTTCTTGGCATCAAGCGTGACAACCACACTATACCCGATTATGAACATGAGTTTACCACACTTTCTCTACTTGCACCAAGAGGTAGACAAAGAGGATAAGAAGGTGGAGAAGTTCATCTTTGGGTGGATGTTGTGCATCTGGATGGTCATTTTAGGGAACTAGACTTTTACCATTTATACACAGGTGGTAAATTGATCTTTACTTCATTACGAGGACCATAGGGAGCTTTAGAAGGGAAAAGGTGAGAAGAGGCATAATGTAGTTTCTTCTAGACAATAGGGAAAGACAAATAATGGTGGTACTCAGTGGGAATAATAGTCTAAGGGTCACCAATCAGATAAGAAACACCACAAGAAGAACAATGGTTACAATCGTGGTAACTAGCAGGTCCACCAAGGCTAGGTACAACAGTCTCAGCATAGCCAACAGGGCTAGGGACACCATAATATACCCATTAAGGACACTGACAGCATGTCGTGGACAATACGTCCAATTGAAAAAGTATTAGGGTAGGTTATAGTTCCACGAGTATTATTTCACTTGAGTGGAGATACGACATATATATAAAATGTTCCCTTATGACAATTTAGGGGAACTTGAGCAGGGAGGAAAATGTTGGTCTCAAGCACCCCAGGGACAACATCTGGGGTTTCTAACCCCACCAGTTATTGTAGTGGCGACGATACAAACACCACCAGCCCATCCTCAAGGCCCACAACAACTATATTGCGGGCGTGTGTATCATATCGATCACAGGGTGGCACTGGAACCAACCCAGATTATTAATGGTATGTTTCTTATACTTGGGCATCTAGGATGCATTTTGTTTGCTACTAGTTCATCACATTCATTTTTCAGTAAAAGTTTTGCTTGATCATCGGAGATGGTAGACTTAAAATCAGATTTTGTTTTATATGACGATTCACATGTGGGTAGAGGGGAACCCCTCCATTCCCTGTGTAGAGGGATACAAGTAGACACTGGTAGAATTTTTCGTGTAGATGAACTGATTCTAGATTTGTTAAAGTACGGAGTTATCCTTAGAATGGATTGATTAGCTATATATCACACATGTGTTGATTGTTTTGGGAGGTCCATCATCTTTGCCATTTCGGGATAGGAGATGTACTTGGTTATGCTGATCCCAGAGGGAGGGCCTTACATGCATTTTTATTACATTGAGGAGGACACATCTAAAGGATACACTTTGTCTTTGGAATCTATTTTTATTATTAAGGAGTTTTCAGACGTGTTTTAGGATATTTCAGGGTTACTGTCGAGCCGAATCATTGCGTTTGTGATTGATTTATCTCTGGGCATGAGACCTATTTCCTGAGCCCCTTATCCTATGGATCCATTAGAGATTAGAGAGATGAGGGATCATATTCAATAAATTTTGGGGCATGATTTATTCGAAGGAGTAATTAGCCTTGGGGCGGTATAGTCCTTTTCATAAAGAAGAAGGAAAGCTTTTTGCAGTTATGTATTGATTATCGGGAGTTTAAGAAGTTAAAATATGAAACAAGTGTACGTTACCTGATATTGATAACTTGTTGAACAATTTTAGGGGTGATTTATATTTTTAAAGATTTATTTGGGGATGGGGTATCATCAATTCAGGATTTCGGAGCAGTATGGACCGAAAACATCATTTTCGATGAGATATGAGTCGTACGAGTTTATGGTTATGCCATTTGGTCTAAAAAATGTAGAGATAATGATTATGAACTTGATGAACATTGTGTTTAGGGAGTTATTGAATAAATTAGTCATTGTGTTTGTTGATGTCATACCGATTTATTTTCGAACTTAGAGGGGCACACTCCTCATTTACAGATTGTCTTACAAAAATTATGTCATCATCTACATTCTAAATTTGAGAAATGTGGATTTTTATTAAGAGAGGTGTAGTATGTTGGTCACATGATGTCTGCGAGAGAGATATTAATGAACCTGAGTAAGGTTTAGGTAGTGATGGAGTGGGGATAACCCAAGAAACCTATGGCATGAGAAGATTTATTGCGTTAGTAGGCTACTATCGTTGGGTCGTTCATGTGTTCCCAAAGATAGATGGACATTTGATGAAATTGATGAAGAAAGATGTCCCATTCGGTGGGGATGAGTTTTGCCAATGTTCTTTTGACGAGTTGAAGTTCAGGTTTACTTCAGCTCTGGTTCCCGCTTTACCTTGTGGTGGGGTTGAATACATGATGTATACGGATGCATCCCTACATGAACTTGGGGGTGTGTTGATATAGGAGGAGAGGCCGATAACTTATGCTTCTTTAAAGATTTAACCTCATGAGGGGAATTCGCCTACCGATGCTATGTGATTGGAAGTAGTGATATTTGTTCTTCATATTTGGAGGCACTATAATTTGGTGGAGAGATTCAATATATTCACAAACTATAAGAGTTTGCACTTTGGATGAGAGAGTTGAATATGAGGCAATACAGAGGGCTTGAGTTCGTGAAGGACAATCAATATAATGCCAATTTGAGAGACACTATAAGTTTAAATAACATTACAAATTGCCAAAATCACAACTTTTAATATCAATTTAATTAAACAAGTTCTCATTTAATCCAATTTTAATTCAAGCATTGTTTAAACATACGCTGTGTAAATAAAACCTATTTTATACTGCCTTAAGAGTGAATGTAGGTTATATTATAAGAATAAAATAAGCCAATCAGACAACTCCGTGATGTATGAGGGGAACCCACGACGTGAAAGATGTCGTATGACCGTCAATAAATCTTTAATGACTTTGGCATAGGCATGAATTGCTGGACGACATCGAGAAATGGCAAATTCAACGTTACTTGCCTAAGAAAATCAACTATGATATAGGTATCAGACAAGGACGATTTAGAATTACTCATAAAATTGCCACCTTAAAGACTCCATGCACCCTTCACTCCTTGAATATTATTCTCGCCCACTATTGGATGCCTTCCAATGGCCTTCATAACACAGGTGTTTCCCGCATCTCGGTATTCACCGATCTTCTTCCTTTGGCTAGTCTACCATCATCGTAAAAAACTTAAAATCCACCACACGCAACAATCTCAAGAATGATGAAGAATAAACTTGATCATTATTATCACATGTGAGATCTTAAACTAACATATTATGTAAAAACTTGGATCTCAAAATATGGGTGCAAACTAGGTTTTTTAGGGTAAGGTTTTTCTCTTGAAAATCTTTTTTTGAAATCCTTAAACATTCAAATTATCATGCCAAACCTTGTATTTATAGATTTTTGTCAAAAATCATAAGGATTCATTACAAGGCATATCGTCCGAACGAAAATAAAAGTTGTTTGAATGATTTTTTCTACCTCAATCAAACGAACACCAAAGTCAATATAACGAGGCCTATGATCTCGTTTGAATGAGGATTGATATTATTATAGAATTATTTAATCCAAGACAAAATGTTCTCATTTTATGCTCGTTTAATAAAACCTTCCATATTATTTGAACAAAATCAAACACAAATTTCAATCAAACCAAACATATCTTTCTAACAAAAAAACACAACACATTTGAACCAGACCAACATGTCATTCATGGGACTTTTCAAAATGAAAGATATTTTCATTCAAAAACCTTTTTAAAAAATCCCCTCAATTAAACTTTTAAAAACTTAAACACCCTAAATGAATTCCAATGATTAATATACTACGCCATTCGTATCCTTCTTGATTTCCCATGGATGAAGAGAGAACTCGGCACGACAATTGATGTCCCTTTAACTGGCGCTACATTCTTCAACACGCATCAAAGTCTTGAAGGACAAACTGAACATAATCCTAACCTATGACTCCAGTAGTTTTTGTCCAAACGTAATAAAGGCAACACTACAAATATATAGTAGACATATTACAAACTTGACACACTGTGAAATTTTTCCTTATAGATATCCCCCTTTGGCTAATTTGGGAAAAAATAAAAATCTATTTAGCTATCAAGATCTCTAGGACTCAATCCTAACCCGAAAAAGGAAAAAGTACAAACTAACACTTGAATGACACTAACACTTGAATAGCTGTTCTCTTATGAAACTTTTCCACTTTGATGCAAAAACTTGCACACCAAACACAACATGCAAATGCAAAGATAGTATGAAATTTATGAATCACATATGGATAAACAAAAACAATCCCCCTTATTAAACATCTATGAAACAACTTGTCCGCCTTAATGTGACCCAATTGATCATATGGAAAACAAGCATATAAAGCGATGTGAAGTGAAACGACAACAATAAACAAACTCTGCAACACGGGTACAAATAATCAAAATAATGAAACATATAATACCAATCTGATAAAAATTGTAGCATATGATACCAATTTAACAATTTATGACGAACATGGAATTGATGCAAAGCAAAGAATTAAACATAACACACACACAAATATATATATATATATAGAGAGAGAGAGAGAGAGAGAGAGAGAGAGAGAGAGAGAGATAAATGCTCATAAAATAAGAACGCACATGAATATATAGGTACAACAACACAAAAGAAAAACTTTCCGCACTTAAATGGCATAAATGTGTCTAAAACAAATGTGATATGGAGTGAAGGGGCGTGAACTAGAAAACAAAAGAAATATATCCCAAACACTCAAGATAGTGTAAGGAGTTCTATTTATTTTATCACATTAATTTATCTAACTTAGATTTATCCTCACGTGACAAATAATGAGAGCTCATAATAGACAACCCAAAAAAATGCATACATGCCTAAAAAATGTTGAAGATTCTCAAATCAATAGCATCAAACATTAATGATTATTAGGACTCGCTATGCAAATCCATTGATCTTCAACTTATAACGCCCTAAAAAATATAAACGTATTAAATTTTTTTCTCTATTTTCTTTTTGAATATATCACTATTGATGATAAATTTATAAACTTGGCTTTGGCAAATCTCATTTATTCTCTTTTGCCTTTTTTTCTTTTTCTAAGGCTCTTGTCTGTTGTGACCTTTCACGCAAATGATATTTTCTCCCTACATAGCCCTTTGCATTTCACACTCTCACTTTTTCAAACCAAAGTGGAAACCCACATGAATGGTTCTTACATGCATAAGCTCCCCTTATATATGTAGGATAACACCTCACTTAACTCATGCAATATACATAGTTAAAATCAATGGAGCTCATGTAAAGTGTTTTTGAAGGCATATACTTAGATGAATCCATTAAGAAAAATAAATTAGAACAACTACATACAAAAATGATTAAGAAACAATCCAAGGCTTTGTAAACCATACTCTCTTCTAGCCTCATGGACTTTTTTGCTTCTATTTACACAAAAAATATATATTTGAGTGTTTAAACATTTTTTTAAAACGACTCATAAGACAAACAAAATATTTTTGTATTTTTCTCATATAAACACCAAAAAATGAAGAATCAAAATACAAAATACATGTAAACTAGTGTATGAAAAACATGCAAATAGAACGACTCATAAGGTATAGTATGTGATGAATCATGTGAAAGCATGCGATAAATAACAAGTCTAATAAATAATTCTACCAAATCCAATTTCCTGACCAAAATATATGAAAATTTAATGGCTCGAATTTTGGGAAACATTGTGACACTAGACCTAGACTACCTACCATTGTATATGAATGTGTAGACATACGGAAGGATATCTTTGGGTTGCCCTACCTAATGTTACTAACAATGGTTTAATCTCTCAAAATCTTGGTCTTGGCTTTAGGAGCAGAAGCATTTAGATCATCATCGCCCATTCCAACCTTATCATTTTTTTTTATTTTGACGGTGCCTAAAATATTATTCTATTTCTCCAACCTAGATTCTAAATCAAAATTGATTCAACTCAAGTCTCTTAATTTTTCTTCTAATTCTAAAATCCTAGACTCAATCAAAATCTCAGACTCATCAAACTTTTAGGACTCCTTATTCTTATTTTCAACTATTCCTTGTAAAAGGTGGGTTCTTTAAATATAATTAGTTTTTAACGAGGCGTAAATACTTATGAAGATGATGATTAATGTAGAAAAAAGCTCAATAAATTGTAATTATGAGTTTTTAATAAATGGACTTTAATATCATAAGTCTATATTAAGTGGATTTCTTACCACATAAATTCTCTTGGGAAATAATAAATAGAAGGGACCCCATTATCAAATTGATTGAAGGGATAAAGAATAAGCACTATAGAAAAATAAATGCAAGGAAATAACCAGATAGGTAATAAATGCTAATTTTGGTGAATAAATGGGGTCAAAGGAATAATCACTCAGTGATGAACTCACTACAAACTCTCTTGTTTAGAGAAAACTTGGCCAAAATTCTAGATAGTCAAAATTACTATCCTTTAGAAAAATACAGTCGAAAGTATATATATGAGGTTAAGGTCACTCGACAACTTAATATTTTCTAAATCTTCTAACTCTATCACCACAAATGGATCCCGTAGTGAAAAGGACTCCTACTTACATGAGTATTTCACCCAGAACCTAGGCTTACCGACGACAATGTGAATATATCATTGTGCCCCCTATTTTGGGGACTTTGGCCACTTTTGGTGTCTAGAAGATCATTTCCCAAGTCCTATTACCTCCAAATATGATGCCAATCTATTAGTGGGCGAGGATGACGTAGTTGAGAACTGGGTATATGTTTCTACTATGAGTATCACTAGGTTTGGAATTAAGAGGGGAGAATTCCCTTATTCTAGCTTGGATTTAAGTGTCTTTATGGGGTCATGCTATCTTTTGGAGCCTAGATAGACTATATTCATAATAAATATGTCGCTAAGTTATTTTCAGTGGGTTTGTACTCCACCCCTTGGTTTGGAAATCTCACCTTAGCCAAAAACAATAATACACCAAGGTTATTGGTTTCCCATTGGAGTCGTTGAACTCAAACTTTTTTGATTGGATGTTGTGGATTCGCCATCACTTTATATGATGATTACGAGTTGTTGGGAGTTGAGGAGACTGGAGATGAGACCTTCTTTGAGGATGCCATTTTAGAGGAGGAGGCAATTACCCACAAGGAACTATAAGGAGTTGTAAGGAAGTGCATGGTGATAAATTATAATTCCACTTTTTCAGAGATCATCAGGTACTTATTTTTCATGAGGGATAAGGTTTTTGCAAAGTCCATGGAGGCATCCAAAAATGAAACTAAAGTTAAACAAGTGGCTGAGATTCCTCCCACTATTAAAGGTTATAATAGTTATAAACATGGATGCTTGCATGTCATTTGCTTCGATGGTCCCTCTAGATGTCAGTACCGTTGGATCAATCGCATCCAAAACTATTGGAACGTTTAATGTCTCAAACTATGTTAATTATGTCCTTCTCACAACTTTCTTATATGTTAACTTTATAAGAAATGACCCTATATCTTTACTCCCCACTGCCCATCCCATCAGGGTTCCTCGCATCGTTGCCTCGAGTAAAACAAATAAAAGAACCCTTTTCAAACCATGACTGATAATGTTTTCACCCTTATGCTAGTATTGGCTAGTTCTTTTTTAACCATTTCTTTAAGGATGACCCCCAACCCATTACCCAAAATTAGATGAGGCCCTTTCTCAGAATTTTATTTCTTCGAACATCATCCTTATACTTAGTCCCTCATATATTCCTTCTTGTACTGAGTGGGATTCCCACTGCTTCGTATATTCACCTCATGGAGTGGCCATATAATTTAGTTTTGACTAGGGATTATCCCTTTTAAGCCACAACACTTACGAGAAGACTTTATATTTTTCTTTATCTTATGAAAATTTCCTCACAAGTAAAGATATACTTAAATAAAAGTTCAAGGTAGTAGGTCCCTTACTTGACTCAACGTCTTTTGGCCTAACCATTGAGACAAGTTCCAAAAAGCTATAATTCACCAACCCCACCTATCCATTAGTTGAATTGTTTCCCCCAATAGAGGTGGGACTAAGGAGTTGTTCCATCGGTCAATCCAAGTTCATTTTGAGTAGAGTAAATGACAAAATGCCCACCGAGCCTACGGAGAAGGATGCTCTGAAGAAAAAGAAAGCATTCGACACTTCTCAAGTTACTGAGGAGGGTGAAGATGCCCCTAGACTTTCTGGACCTATTACTGAAGAGGAAACACCTCTTGTCCTTTCAACTATGGTAGATTCAAATTACAAGAAAAAACATCAAAAAAGGAATAAGACTACTGCCCCAGGTCACCTGAAGGCCTCTTCCTAGAGTATGTATTTATCCATAGTTAGTGGACAAGTGCTTCAACTTGTTCGATGATTTTATGAGTTAGTGGGATTAAGGTACATTGATTTCTAGAGTAGTTATTGAATACCAAACTGCAAATAAGGGGTTTTCCTTCACTCCCCAGCTAAAATTGGTGGGAAAAAGATAGCGAGATCAGGTTTAAGGGTCCTTCGACCTACCAGGGAAGAGATTAAAGAAGCTGAGGAAACTATGGTAGCCCAGGAAGTTGAAGGAAATACATAAGTTAAAGGACATGAAGAAGAACAAGAAGAGGATGGGGACCCTAAAGATATTCCTTTGATGTGTTAAGCGTTAAAGTTACACAAGATGTACTACTCTAAGAAGCTTACTTCTCCACCTCAAGACTGTACTAGCTGGGATGACCATGAGGTATTACCTGCACTGTGTTTTTCAATAATTTCATATGTATTATCTTCATTATATTTTTCTTGTGGTATACAAATTAATGAGTTCTGTAAAAATCTTATTCTCGATAAAGATTAAGAGAGAGAACAAGATTTGTGGCACTCTTTCTCCATTGCTCACTATTCATGTAGCGCAAGGAACTTCCACGAACATATTGGTAATGGTGGATTCCCCCTTTGGGACAGTTGGTGGGTTTTATCTCAGGGTTAGTGAGAAGTGTTTTTACACCCGACTCTTTTTTCTTACGTAATTAGGAAATACTTTATAAGGCTACAAGGGATGCTATGGAAGAGGAAGTCCTACACCCTAGAAGTGTCAAACCAACTCCTTTGGTGAGTTTTGTTGTTTATCAATGGGTAACCTTGAACCTTGTATTGTTGAGTTATGAATTTTAATCCCCCCTTTTCTTCCTTGTTAATGCAGAATATTCTATCTCGAGGAAGCTCCTATTAGTACTTCCCTAGACCTTATAGTTGTTCCCACCCATCCAATAATTAATGAAAAAATATTGGTGAACCTATTTGGGGCCTCCATTCTAGGAAGTGAAGCCACCGCTGATATTGAAAGAGTTGAGGAAGTTCCAAGGGCAGAGGAAGGTGAAAGAATTAAGGTAGCTGAGACAGTCAAGGAAGTTGGGGGGATGAGAAGGTTGCCTAAAGCTCTACCATTGATCCTATAGTTGAGAAGACATCTCTTGTGGTATATCCTCAAAACGAGGTATATTTATATCTTCTTTCACCCTTTTTTAAACCAAGTGTTAGTTTCACACTTAAGAAAAAATCTTTAAGCCATTTTCCCAAAACAAATGATAAAATCAAAGTTATCCAGAGTACTTGTTCGATCAACCTTAGAAGTCCTTAAGTAAACTAGGGTTTGAATAACCATAAATAATAATTATGCTTAAATTATTTTTTCGAGAAACCATAAAAGGTCCTTCAAGTAAGCTGGCGATTTAAACAAACATATTTTTCAAGTGTGCCCAATTTACTTAGTCAAGCAACCATAAAGATCCTTTAAGTAAATTTGGAGTTTAACCGTGCCCAGAAAGTAGGGACTTTAAGCGTTCCCAATTTACTTAGTCGAGTTACCATAAAGTTCATTCAAGTAAATTGGGGCATTAAGTGTGCCTAGAAGTAGGGACCTTGAGAATGCCAAATTTAGCTTAGTTGAGCAACTATAAAGGTTCTTTAAGTAAATTGGGACTTCCATGTGCATAGAAATCAAGGTTATTAAGTGTGCCCAATTTAACTTAGTCGAGTAATCATAAAGGTTTTTTAAGTAAATTAGGACTTCAGTGCACCCAAAAATCAGGGTCATTAAGCATGCCCAATTTAACTTAGTCAAGCAACCATAAAGGTCGTTTAAGTAAATTGGGAGCTTAAGCTTGCCCATAAATTAGGGTTTTTAAGTGTACCCAATTTAACTTAGTCGAGCAACCATAAAGGTCCTTTATGTAAATTGGGACTTTTTACAACTATGAGGCCAATATTTTTCTCTTTTCTAATTTTGATTATTTGCTCTATTGAGTTGAAACTGAGCGTCCTTCCACCATTAATGAACTTGCATTAATAACCAAACAAGCCCCCTGGGAGGATGTTTGTGAGGCTGCTATTGTTGACTCCATTGCTATGGTTGACCTTGTTGATGAGATTGCCCTGTCCCCTTTAGTCCAACTACTGAGGGGACTTAGCGAGCTATCACACCCACTTTGAAAGAGGAAGATAAGGAGTCAAACACTATTTTGCCTTCCTTGAGCAATAATGACTTTAGTTTTTATCCTCCGGAGGTTTTACCCATTAAGTTGGTTAGGTAAATCCTTCGCAACTTTCCAAAAATCTTGATGACCCTGCATCGTGAGTTGATTAAGAGGGTAAGAAATCGCCATCCTATAAATTTCAATTCTCATTTCATCCAGTCTTTGCCTATGATGATGGCATGTTGGTTTGTCGGGTTTTCCACCATTCTTAGTGAATTTCTAAGTACCCGATTGTAGTCCTTTTCTTCTTCAAGGATTAAAGAACTAATGGGAAAGATAAATGTACCCGTGAATGATGGTTCTCATTTACATCGAAGATCAACATGTAAACAACATTCAAGAAGGCTGACCAACCTTCCTTTTACACCATAATTCAAGTGACTAATCGGTCTTAGGCTGATATTTCTAACGAGATGGAAAATCTTGGTTCGAAACTTATAAAAGCAAAAGAGAAAGTGGTGGTCGCTCGAGAATCCTTAGACCAAACTGAGGCAACATCAAAAGAGTTTAAATAATAGATGGAGGGCCATGAAAATGATATGGCTGATCTGGCCAGCGAACAAGCTTCTTTAGAGTCTAATTTACGAAATCATCACCACAAGCTGATTGATTCCACCAACGCATTTTTTTTTATAATATGTGACTCAAATGAATATTAGGATTTTGCAATTTTGTTTATTTTTTTTATACCCTGAGGAAGAAAAACCTCCTATGTTTTGTATCTGAACTTGAAGTTTTTAATGAAACTTCTACTTGGATCTTCTCTTGTGTGTGCTTTACATTTGTTCTCATAAAAAATATGATTAATTTTCTACATGAATTTCCTTTTTATTATAAACAATCATATATTTCCCCAAGTTCTGAGAATATCCTCTCGACCAACTGTGATGATTATGAACATAAATAAAAGAGTACAAAGGAAATAAAATTTAAGTATAGATAACAAAATGTTTTAAACATGATAGATTTTCAGCCACTTGTTATTGAGTTTAAATGTTACACCATGTTCAATCTTTGATATCTTATAATAGCCTGGGTCATGGGCCTTACGCATGATATATGGTCATTCCCAATTATCTTCAAACTTAGGTAGTGAGAGACCTCGTATGTGCCTTGTGCAAGCTTTCAAAACTAAATCCCCTTCCTTAAACTTCTTTGGTCTCACCATCTTATTATAGGACCAATACACCTACTTTCTATAAGTCTCGAATTTCTCTTTGCATTATCCCTGTGCTCATGTTGTGCTTTGAGTTGCTCATGTCTATTTTGAGGGAGAATTGCACTACACAAGTTATATCGAGTAAAAAGTATTTCTAACTCAACTAGTAGGATTACCTCGTCTTAAAATACTTAGGAAAAAGGAGTGTATCTCATAGGTTTTCTTTTTGTTGTTATGTAAGCCCATAGAACCTCTGATATCTTTTCGTCCTAGGTTCAAAAAATATCTTTCAACATTTTTTCTATAATATTTACTAGAGTCTTGGTAGTAGCCTCCACTTGCCCACTGCGTTTTGGGTTTGCCACAGTCGACTGGTGGTGAATGATGGAGTACTTTTTTATAGTAAAGCTCACCCCTTTGTTCAGAAATGGGGTGCTATTGTATGAGAGGAATATATTTAGAAGGCCAAATCAACAGATGATGTACTCTTTCCTGAAGCGCTCAACCACCACTGTTGTGTCCTTCTTCAGCGCTATGGATTATTCCCACTTAGTTAATCACTCAGTGGCTAAAAGATCAAGATTTTTCCCCTAGAGGAGGGATTAATTGCCCCTACAAGATCAAATGCCCATGTATGAAAAATAAAAGGAGTGGATAGTGAGTTCAAGTACAATGAGGGGTGTGGATAATATTCCCACAGAGCTAGCATGCCTTGCATTTTTGAACAAACTATGTAGAGCCTTTCTACATAACTGTCGAAAACTATCCTAAGGTCATGATCTAGTCGTAAAGCTTTGATCCACCAATTTGGCCCAGCTCATGAGGTTGCTTCAACACTTATTTTAGTTCCTCTAACCTGATGCATCTTATAGGCCTATCAAAATAGCCTCTTCGATAAAGCTGGTCATTATGCGTATAGTATTTGGAAATTTTCTTCTTGAGCCTTATAGCATCATATTTGTTTGTTGGAATGACCCCATCTATTAGCAGGTCATTATATGGTTGCCTCTAGTCACATGGTCATTTGAGGTAGTTGTACTCAGCAGCTTGGTGGCACAACTAGTATTTGCTATAATTTATTTGTGTCATCAACATCCTGCCTCTTCGTAGGCTAAGAGTAACGTGCTCTTTGGATCCTCGTGTATAATTTTTGGTTTCGCAGCTGTCTTCATGAGACTCCTTTAATATCCTTTTATCTTCTTGAAAGTCCACATGCCTTGATAGCCATCCCCCTTTATTTTTATAATACAAGTTGCTAGTAGTGGAAAACTAATGTTCAAGTTTAACTAGACTTAGTGGTCCTTCCCTCGTATCAAGTTCCTTCCTTATCTTGCTAAATGAGCAAACTCCTTTTTGGAATTTATTACTAGATCATCCACATTAAATTCCACAATCACATGGAACATATCATGAAATATAGACACCATAGTCGTTTGGTAGGTACCACTTTCATTCTTTAATCCAAAAGGCATAATTGTCTATATGAAGTTACCTAATAGTGTGGGAAAGGTAGCCTTCTCAACATCCTTTGGATCCATATTTATCTTTTTCTTCCCCACATATCCATCTATGGAGATATACATCACATTCCCTATATTTATCATCTATTAATCTATGAATAAAAGGCAACGGTAATTCATATTTTGAATAGGTCCTATTAAAGTCCCTAAAGTCCTTAAAAATCCAATTCAATTTTTATCTTTCTTTCCAACTGTCAAAATTCTAGATAACCAAATATGTTGTTGTATAAAAATAATGAATCTTATGCTGAGGAAATTCTGAACCTCTTCCTTTATCTTCAGATCTAGCTCTGCCTTTTATGTTTGAATAACTTTCTTGACTGGGATTGCCGAGGGCATCACATTCAACTTGTGGTAGGTCACGTCCTTATTAAATCCTGATATCTTAGTATATTTCTAGGAAAAGACATCTTTGAACTCTCATATTAGTTCAATTAGAGCCTCCTTCAATGCACCATCAAGGTATTTTGATATAAATATTGGCCTAGGATCAATCACCATCCTCTGCTAAATCTATCTTCTCTAGCTTTTATATCTGAGGCTTTGGCCTATCTTTCATGCACTCTGGCTCCTCTTCCACTTTTTCCATAAGAACTTGGATGTAGGAGTTATCAATCAGCAAGCCTTAACCTTGGTTATCCATAAAGAAGCACTCATAAATCGGGTTAATTTCATCATCCATGCCTTTAGCTGCCTGCTCACACCTTCACAACATATGAATAATTTTATCATTAGGAAACACTACACTATTACATTTCCAAGATTTTTCCTCCATTAGTGGCCCCTTTCGAATGTTTTCTTCTAACTCTCTCACTGGGAAGCAGTTAACAACACTTTATTTTTCAACAGAGTGCACGATTGGTTAATTACATGGTGTCATTCGATTATATATCTTTTTATACAGACTTAGAAGTCTCCCTTATTCTTGATCTATCTTTCCTTTTCAAAAACCACTGGTTGAACTGGCGCTCATACTCTTTCAGTAGTACTGGGAACTCTAGTGTCTCCAGTGTATTGGTTGAGTACCACAACCCCTTCTACTATCTTTGTTTAAAAATATTCTCCCACCAAGTGAGATTCCTCTCTCATGAACGGCTTCTTGGACACTCGAATGACCATTAATTTCCTCTTGATATTTGCCTTGGTACATTGCTAGTAGGAGTACGACACCAACCCATGATTATGCATCCACACTCTCTTTACTAAAAATTTGTATGACGGTTCAGACTCCACTATGTGCAACTCTATGTGGGAAGTGATACAACCATTAGTAGTTCCCACATTAACATAGCCAATGGATTTGGAATTCTTTTGTCATACCTCAAGATTGAGAAAGGATTTTGTACTTTCATTGTCTTAGAATTATTACAGATGTGAAAAGATATGATTGGCATGAGGTTGATGTGAGCTCCATCATCCAATAAAAAAGTTTAAAAATACACCCATTGACAGTCGTCGTAACATAAAATGTCCTATTATGAGGTTACCTGATCGAACGATTCGTTAAGGAGAAAGTGATCTCCAAGAGGAACCTCCAGACTAGCTTAGCCACAGGACCTTTCTAATGCAAGTTTAGATCCATTATGTTTTTAAAAATTTCTAATATTGCACGAGTAACCTCCAGTCTAGCATTTTCAGGTATCCCCACCTGATTGAAGAACCAACCAAACTTCTGCGATCATGGCATACTCTGCCCAAGGATCAACTTGGTCTTCATCTAGCTCATAAACTTCCTCCACATCTCTATAAGCATTTTCATCATTGGTTATCATGGATTTTGATATACCTAAAGAACAGGCTTCCATATTCTTGCTCAAAACATTGATTGGGATCTTATCGTCCCCTTGCTCATCCTTCAACTTTACTGAGCCATCTCAGACACTCACTCTTCCAGATATTCCTCAAAAGTTTATTTGAAGAACCATTGCTCTTTCATTAACTGCTCTGCTTCCTCATTAAAAGCACTTTCCATATTTTACCCATGCACCGACAATGGATCATCATGGACATTAGCAAAGGGTAACCAAATATCCCCTTTCTTAACATGCGTGTCGATGATCCTTCTCAACAAAACAACATTTTCTAGTTGGGTAGCCTAACTTGTTGTGAACCTTATAGATTTTTGGATTGTTCCAATATTTTCATATCGTAGGCTCTTTGCTATAATTAATGGGACCGCAAATTTTTTCACGATCCATGTGTGGGGGTACCATCCTCTTCACTAAAAAAATTCAAAAGCTCGCTCCACCATGCAAGGAAGTTCGGGTGGATCATCTTTCCAGTCAAACTTCCTCTTTTTTCCTTTGTCTCTTCCTTTTTGGCCATTATTTCCACCTCCTTATTTTTTATTTCCATCATTAGTATAATTAACACTCGGGGGCATTTACCTCCCTAAGCTAGTTCACGACTTCAATATCAAACCATAAAAGGTTGGTGGTGGTAAAGGTTTTACCATAAAGGAAATAATCATCGCTGACTCGAGGAACGTTGTAAATGTCCCTTCTCTAGTTTCACTGATCAAATGGTATATATACTCAGGCAACAAACCCCCAGAACATATTTTTCAAGAACTTATTCTCTTGTGATTCCTCTCTCACATCAAGAGAGCATTCACAAAACCTTCTGATGTATTCCACTACTTCTTCTCTAGGTTTCTGCTTATCCCGTGCCTGTTGTACAAATATGAATTCACCTCCTTCCAAAAAGAACTTGTGCATAAATTGGACATGGAGATCCTCCCAAGTGGCCACATTGCCTGGCGCTAAGTTGTAATACCACATATAAACCTTCTCGATTAGAGATTTTGAGAACTCTCTCAACCTCAGTTTTTTATCGTTCCAGTGGGCCCCAAGGTTTTCCATAAACGTCTTCATGTGATCCTTGGGATCCCCAATTTTACCTATATGTAGTCAAATATTCGTGTGATTTACCCCGTTAGATAGTGTTAGTTATTATATTCCTCTGGTTACGGAGTACGAAAATCATCATAGATTGAGGAAACGTTTCCTCTAACTTTAGAAGCTTCCATCATCCTCAAGAGTCCTTTCTTCATTTCTTACATGCTATGTGGAGGAATATTGCATTGTATAAGGGCCACCACTATTGCGAACACAATTGGTGGTGCGAATGGCATTCCACCTCCAAAATAGTTAATAGAATCCATGGTCGGTGTAGCAGCAACACTGTTGGTGGCTTGAGAAGGTACCTCGACAACAAAAGGAGCAACATTTGGATTTAACCTTTATGTTAATTGATTCCTTTAACTCACTCTGTAAAACACGGACTCAACCTCACCTTTTTATTGGACTCTTCTATTTTAAGAAAATCAAGTTTTATGTCCTTGAGATTTTCATAAAGAATATCTCTTTGAATTTTTCACAAAAATTCAATTTCATGTTTTAAGAAGAAATTTTAGTTTTCAAGTAGTTTTACCATTTTTCCCAATTTTGAATTCAAACGATTTAACTTCTCAGTGCCATTATGAAGCTCACTAAGGTCTTCTCGTATAAAAAAATTATTCTTATCACTAAAGAAATCTGTAGAGTATCGATTGAGAGAAACCAAAAAATACCCTAAAAGCACAAACCCATGATCAACACAATAATGTAGTGTAACCCGCTTTGATATCAATTTGAGAGACGCTACAAGTGATAATGGGGATATGGATTGCCAAACACTCCAAATTTTAATTTCAATTAAATTAACTGAATTGGCAATTAGCCCAATTTTAATTCAAGCACCATTTAAACATTCATTATTTATATTAAACGAATCTTATCTTTCCCTCATCATGTATCTATGTGATATTTCAAAAATAAAATAATTCAATCACACAACACCAAGATGTACGTGAAAAACCTATAACGGTAAAAATCTTACATGGCCTAGCCTATGCATATCCACTTTGATATATGTATTATACAGGGACGAATCAGACTTACTCACGGACTTTATGCTTCAAGTTTGTATGCACTCTTCTCTCATTGAACCTTTTTCATAACCACCGTTAGATGCCCACCAACATTCTTCATAATACAAGTTGCTTCCGTGTCTTGGTGTATACCAATATTCTTTCTTTGGCAAGTCTACCACAACACAACAAACATGAAATCCATGACATAAAACAAACTCAACAATGACAAAAAGTAAACTTGATTTTGGTTCCCAAACATGAAATCTCAATCTAGCATATTATGTAGAAACTTGGATCTCAAAATATTGGTATAAACATGGGTTTTTGAGACATAGGTTAATATTGGAAATCTATTTTAGAAACCCTTAAACTTAAAAACTATTGTCCCAAACCATATAGCTATATATTTTTGTCAAAAAGCGTTAGCACACATTACGAAGAATCTCTTTCAAACGATACCAAAAATTACTTGAACGAGATTGACCACTTTCCAACGGACATCAATGTTATGGAACGAGGCCTGTAATCTGTTTTTGAAAAAAGGTTTATCCAGCTTCCCGCCAAATTGTTTATGTTAAGACATAATGTTCTCGCTTGATGATCATTCAATGATCATTCGAGCAAAATCACCCTTCTTGTTTAATTGAGATCAAACAACCTGTTCAATCAAACCAAACATGTTGTTAGAATAAGGACCAACAATTTGTTTAAACGAAACTAACATTTCATTCGAAACAATTTTCAAAACCAAAATAATTTATTTTGAAAACCTATTTCGAAAACGCTTCCATAAAAATTTTTAAAACACAAACACCTAAAATGAAATCCAATGATTAGTATGATACACCATCCATGCCTTTATTAATATCCCATGGATGAAGACGAAACTCGGCATGAAATTTGATGTCACTTTAACTCGATCATTATGGTGTTCTACCTGCATCATAGGCTTGCATGACAAGCTGAAAAAAATACTAACCTATAACTCAAGTAATTTTCTCCAAATGGATTTAGTCCAATATTAAAAATTTACAATAAACATATTACAAACTTAACACATTGTGAAATTTATCCTTACATGGGAATATATTGAACATTATTACCCATGATATTTGAGTCTAAGGGTTGTTTTGATTAGACTCTGAAAATATCACACTATTTGCAAAGGGTGCATATATTCCTAATCCCGAGAATTATGAGTATTGGAATGCTTATGTGATTGTTACTTTGGTTGTTACAAGTGTGGTTTGATTTTAAGCTGAATTAAATGATCCCCTTATATTTGGTGATAGTTATATTAGATGGCCTGTTATCATAATTTGGAGGAATGTGTGTTCAGGTGTACCTTGAATTGCAATGCTCCTTTTATAGAGTTATAGTATTTGTTTCCACCTGTAAACTTTACGAGTGGATTCTTTACAATTCAGTGGAGTAAAAAAATAAGTCAAGTCCAAGAATCAAAGAATTTTCTTTGATTTGATGTTTGTTAAAGTAAATTCAGGGTAAATTGATTTTATCAAATGGGTATCACAATCTTAATGCATATAATCACACTATATACCAATATCAACTTTGCAAATAAGACCTCATCACATTCGAGTGATTTTTGAGCTAATCAAATTGGAATGTAGCTGTAATTGTCTAGTGGAATTAATTATGATTAAGTAGAGAAAGGAAATAACTTATGGTATTTGTAATTTGGGATTTCCAAGGATTTATTTGGAATACAATTTTTTTATTTGTCTTGGGTCCTTAGTATAATCCATTTAACCAAGTAGTTGGGCCAAGATTCTTGAAAAACCCATTTTTCCCCAAGCCCACCCCTTAAACTTGTGTATATTAGTTAACATTGTGTTTAAAACCTACACAATTAATTATTAGAGTTTGATATGGGTGATAGAAATAACTATTCAATTTTTTGTGAACTAGCCTAGAGAGGGAGGACCATATCTCACTCAAACGCAAGAGTTTTCATCTCAAAAGGTGCCCACACACCTACATAGCTTTGGGAGGATCGTATTCTATAAGATTCAAGAGTTTAACAATGTTGTAGAAATCTTTTGGAAAAACAAAAGAAGGCATACCTTCATCATCAATAAATATATCTCTACCCATCGGATTGTAACCGAATCCATTAAGGCATTGTGTTCAAAACCCTAGGCTTGTTCTTCAATCCTAGTTTTGCCTTTTATTCTTTCTATTATTTGATTAATAGAATATTTAGGGGAAGAAAACTTTATTCTTCATATATTAATCCCTAACACCCTAGTGGTAGTGAAGGGTTTACCATCATGAAATTACATCAGTCCTACTTCTAACATAACTGTGTCGTTTTACCTTGATTTATTATTTAGGTATGGAGGTATATGCGAATAATACAATGGCGTAGGGAAAATGCTTTTATGTGGTTTTGAGGTTATAGGTATAGGGAGACCTATAAGTTTACCTAGTACACACGAGGGATACATAGTACACACGAGTAAAAAATTACTAATATAGGATAAGGATTTGGTATTCCTACGACACATTATTAGCCACAACCCTGATCTCATATCTTTCATTTTAGCACACGATTCATTTATAGGATGTAGTTGTTCAGCCTAAGTACACATTTTTATTTCTTGCATTTACTTTTCAATACTAATTATTATCTCATTACTGTATTTGAAATAACATTATGTTGGGTTTCATATTCAGAGTTGGATTTATATTTGACATAGTTGTCTTTCCTGCGATGAAGACTTTTATTAGGTTGGTTTTTGGTATCAAAGTTATGATGATTTATTTATTATATTATTATAGTGCTTAGGTCTTAAGTCTAATTTCAGTTAACTCATGCTTAGAACTGTACTTATTATTTAGACTCCTATATTATTTGGATTTGGACTTGATCATCTGGTTATGGATTTTATGGGGTGTCACAACTAAACTCGTTTAACAAAAGTGGTTAATTACTTATTTAACATTGGAGATAGAATTATAAAGAATAAGATTATGAAGAAGTTGTTTAGAACCTAAGCTTTTCGTTTAAGATGGAGGTTTCTATTTTCTAAGAGAAGAATGATACTAATACTCATATCCAAGAAGATATTATAGGCTTCCTCTAAATTTATTAAGAAGATAATGCACTGACTGTGAAACCCAATCAAGACTTAGGTTTCATTGTCGAGTCTAGAGAAAAGGTTAATGAGAAGAACAATGAACTGAATTGACACAAGTCATCTAGCTATAATGTCAGAGGTATCTATGTGAAAAATGATTTTAAGAGAGGACATGTGAATGTTGAAGATAAGTTTTTTGGTTGTGGTGGAGTTGATCATCATATCAATGTGTGACTTACACATTTCAAGAGAAGTCACAAGATTTTTAAAGAAAGAAGAAAGTTTACAAAACTAGCTTGAGTGATTCCGATACTGACTAGAATGAAGGTTCATCTAGTGAAGAGAGTGGAAGTGTGATAGCCTTTACGATTAGGTGAGAAGGGGAGGGTGATAAAGCTATTACTATAGAAATATGAGAAGAATGGTTAGTTTTATATTCTATCCTTTCTACAATTCCCATAGATGATGTGCCATCACCTCATCCTTGTATTCCCAAACTCTTTATTTATGGGATAATAAGAGAGCCAGACAACTAATATTCTTTATTATCTACTACTATTGATTAAAGATCTTTAGGTGGAAATAATCCTCATCGGGAGCCAAGGCATAGTGTTAGTTATTGAGAAGTACTCGGTTTATTTCCTTAAGGGAGTAAAATGGAAAAGTATAAGTCTCAGTTGCAGCAATAGGTGCTTAAGAAATATTTTATAACCCTCATGGATTAGGGAAAAGGATGAATGGTGGGTATTTTTAATGAAACTAATTAGAATTTTGATAGATGCGATGCCCAATTCTCCTAGAATTGAAAGGAAAATGACAAAGTTGTTGTTATTTATCTTTAAAAGTGAAAAAAATATTTGTGGATTGGACTAGAGAAACCTAGTGTGTATATCCATGAGTCACATGTCCGGTCTCCAACTCTTTGTAGTGGTTCAAGGTGACTAGGAAACTACTTAAAGGAGGTATATTCCTAATAATGGGCAATAAGAATAAAGCAAAGATATTAGCAGTAGTCCATTTAGTTTTAGATTTTGATGGAGTATAAAAGATAATGTTTAAAATTAATTTGCGTACTTGTATCTAATTGAAATGTTGTTTTTAGTTTCTAAGTTTGTTTTCAACAAATATTCAATTATTTGAATACAAATATTTTATCAAAATTAACACATATTTGATTTGTTCTAGTACATTGGACAATAATTCATCCATCTTAAGGACTATTTAACCAATAGTTCTAAACACTAAAATGAATAATACTGATAATCAATCATTAAAGAGATACTTTCTTTCTTTGTTGAACTAACCACAATTTTGCACCAACGCTTATGCAATTTTAATCTGTAAGGAATTTCAAGAATAACGTAAAATGGATAATTGAGTTATTTGCAAGTGACGGAACATCTAATCTATGAATACTATATAGTATGTAAAATGAACAGGGATCCATTCAAGATCATAAGATTTAGAATAAGAGATGTGACGAAATTGGTTCATTTCGATTTTGTGGTATAGTGATTATTCTAGAACGAGGTGGTTATGACTAATTCATTAATTTCATCCATGTTTACTAATTCATTAAATATATGCACCACATATATTTACTTTACTACAATAGGAAATAATCACAAAGTTTTCAAAGGTTATATATATCATTAACCCCGAGGGATAGAAGGATTGGAATATTAACATAATTATGTATCGGGTTGATATGGCTGATATTTAATTGTAACTTGGGCAATGATTACGTGAATATGTATGATATCATATTCTATTGGACTTCGTATCCAACACATAATCTAGATTGTGATACCCCCTTGACGAACTTATAAGTTTTGATTCTACCACTAAACTCGATCGGTGGATGTTATAATGCGATAGAGTATCAAATAAGTTAAATTTGAGATCAAGAAATATATAAGAAATTTGCGTAAATCAATTCAGGGAAAATTTAATTTCACGAAGTGGGCATTGAATACTTAATTAGAGGAATCATATTATGTTTTATCTATCCTTTCAAACAAAGCCGTCCCATTCAAGTAAATTTGAGATACTTAAATTAGAGTGCAATTTTAATTATTTAGTGGAATGAATTGAATATAAATTAAAGAAAAAAAATTATATGGAATAATTTGAAAACTTAATATTTTTGTTTATAAGCCAACTTAATAATTTTCCTTGGGACCCTAGTATAGTCAATATACTAAGTTGTAAGTCAAAAACTCCCTGGAATCGCTAATTGGTGCAATTCCACTTCATGCACACACACACACACACACACACACACACACACACACACACACACACACACCTATGTGTGTGTGTGGGGGGGGGGGGGTCAAGGAAGGGTTGTAAGGTTTTTGAGGCAGTCACAAGTCTTAGGGAGGGAGAGGAAAAAACTATTCACGTTGTTGTGAAGGGTGAGGAGAGAGAAAATCAATTTTATCTTATTTCGTTAAGTTTTCAACACTGGAAGTTCCAAAATACATGGATTGCTTTAAGTGGATTATATGCTAGAAGGTCTAAAGTTCTTGGCATGTCTAATCATGGATTAAATGTGGTAAAACGACGAGAACATAGTCTTCATAAACTATCTCTCCTATAATTAATCACCGGCAAGGTCCACAAAGTTATGATGATCTGAATCCTAAATCTAGTTACATAGACCTACTTCTTATGTTTTTTCTTTATGAAACATATTAAACGAAAGTCCTTTAGGAAGAATGTTTTTTATTATCAATTCTAAAAAAATGGAAACTAGGACTAGAGTTGTATCAAGAAGAATTTAGGAGCTCTATGTCCTATTCTTCCATCCCTCTCTATATGAACTTCTCTCTCTCTACTCTTCTTTTTTCTATAAGGTCCTATTTTGTTTGTTGTATGGGAAACTACTCCTCGTGCTTTTTTAATATAAAATAATGCGTCTCTCTCAATAACTTTTAAGAAATTAGAAAAGTAGTCTTACTTCCCTAATACTGACTATACCGGGGATCTAAAGAAAATAATTAAAGTGGGTTTCAAATAGAAATATAAAATTCGAAATTAACCTTAGTCATTTATTTTATTTTCTATGAAGTTGCAATATATTCAACTAAATAATTACAAATACATTCCTTTTTAATTATCATAATATAATATGAATTAAAATGCACTATTTTCAAACCATTTTTCTATAAATTTAATTTGATTAACATCTTTTAGTCCTTGATTCACAATCATATTTATTAAAATAATAAAATCATTTAGTTTACTATTATAATCAAAACTTATAACTTTATTATTAGGATATTACATTCCAGATTGACCATCGTTGATGTAGATTCCTCTAAGACATTCTTCCAGACATATTCACTTAATGGATGCTCAATATACATGACTTATCGACCCAATAAATTGGATCTCGCCCATCACCAAATCAAAGAAATGATTATGTGAATATTCGGATACTTATGTCCCCTGAGATTAATAATTCATGAACCTTTTACAAAGTGTGAGATTGTGTAAGTCTAATATAGTGACAACGAAACATGTCCATGTACTCAAGATAAGCTATTAAAATTGTACACATACCATTATAAATGTGGTTTCAACCCCTTATATAGGTTGTAAACTATTAAATTATATTAGAATTATAATTCCTAAATTTCACAAGTAAGTAACACTATACAGATAAAAATTACTACAAAGTATGATTGAATGACATAAATAATATACATATGAAAAAATCGATAACGAATTGTCACCAACGTGGTTCATATTTCAAATAGGCTAAGGCAATACTCTATTAATGAATAATAAATGTCATAAACATGTTTCTAAGAAAAAAAAAAAACACATGCAAAGCGGGTACTCAAATCACCAAAACTGGAAATAGAAAAAATGAAAAGTAATTATTAGCGCAAATTGAATGTTATAAAATTAATATGACAAAAAATATAAATTAAAATAAACAAAATTAAATATATCATGTGGGGTGTAGGTGAATCTGCTAAATTATAATTGCATAATGGAACAAAGGCTATTATATGGGACTTAATTCTATAATAATGAAATTTAAAGTTTTGTCCTAAAGTGTTAACAAGAATACTCAATTCTAATACCCCGTATTTTCGAAGATTTAAATAATTATGTGATTTATTATTATTATGGGATTAATTTACTTAAAATGTGAAAATTAATTATTAATCTAGATTAAATTTGAATATTTACTAGTGTGACGAGAAGTTAGTAATTACAAATATTACTGTGAGAATAAGTAATATGGAATGACGATTTAATATAACTTGTTGTGAGAGAGAAATACGACAGTTTGGTATATTAAGTCGGGGACGCGCGTGTGAGTCGTCTCAAGACTAATTAAGTTGAATAAAAAGGTAAATTATTTTAAGTAACCCGTATGATCATTTTAAGTGGTCCGTTGAGTCCGGAGGGATCGAGATAGTCGAAAAACTCTACTCGGGTATTTTATTTTGACTCCGGGATATTTTTATGCCAAGCCGGCACCCGGTATGGGTAGTTTTCTAATTTGGATTTTTAAAGAAATTATATGGACGAAAATTAGAGATATATTAGATCAGCTAATTGGGGAAAATTAGGGTTAGGATATACCAAAATCAAGAGAGAGACACAGTGGGTGAGGGAGAGCAAATTCCAAAGGAGGAGAGTCAATTTACACCACCTTGCACAGCCACCACCACCATCGTGTAGAGAGGAACGCAAGGATCCCATCCATACAAATAACACCAATGGATCAGACCTTCAAAATCTAGGGAAGTGTTTATTGCTTGATTTCTTTAGCGAGAACTATGTTCATGTTAGTCGAGGTTAATAAACCATTGTTATGAAAGTTATTTTGGATGAAATTGGAGAACTATATCATAACCTAGGGCTGATTTGATTAGAATTTGAATCCCATATGTAGATAAGATGACGCCTATGAAATTATGTTAATTTCTATAAACAAATCTGGGTTTAATTTAGAAGTTATGAATATAAATTTAAGAACTAGGGTTCTTGATAATAAATTGGGGAGTTCGGATTATATGGATGATTTAATGATTCAAGGTTGTTAGAATTCATTTACAAATGTTAGGATTCGATTTGGGACTGATTGATTGGAGTTTGGGATGATATTTTAGAGGTTTTTGGGTTGAAAAATAGTGAAAAAAAAAGGTTGTCTAAGGTTGAAGACGAAACAGCCCAGGTAGCGAGATGTCGCGCGAAGTCGCGCGAAGGGTATCATTTGAGCAAGATCAGTATCTCACGCGAAGTCATTCGAGCGAGATAGGGTTATTGCGCGAAGTCATTCGAGCAACACGTTAAAGTCGTTCGAGCGAGATGCTCTTCTGGTTCAAGTGAGATTTCTAATTTTTAAGGAATTTCCTATTTTGCCTCCATTTTAGTAAACAGTTAACTTGAGTGAGGAAAACCAGTGTCCAATGAACCCGTAATAGTGAAGAATTATTAGGAGTTGTTTAGGTTGAATTATTTAAACATTAGGAATGGTTAGTTTACCTTGAATATTACGAGAGAGAGATAATCGTAATTGTAAATGCGTCGAGAGTATTATGTGATAAATACTTACGATATTAATTCTAATGATATGGAAATTATAAGAATAAAAATTAGTCGTTACATTTGGTACGTCTTATCATTTTGTATTAATGATTTTCGAATGCCATATTATCCTTATATATATTACGAGAGGGGGTATATCGTAATTTAAAAATACATTGATAGTATTTAGTGATAATAATACTACGTATGGAATATGACATTTGGTGGTGTGTATACCGTTTGATTTGATGGGTTGTGTGTATACCTATATTTGATATATTATGTGTATAACATACCTACCATACTTGTTATAATGGGAGGTCGGCTTTCGGAACATGGCCATCTAATCTTTGTGTGCCTACGGGGGGGATTTAGATCGGTACCTTAAGGACATAGGACTGTGAATGGATTATTTATGAGTTAATAAGTCATCTAACCTTGGGAGCGTAGGTATGTACGTGATCCATGGGTATGTGAACTATGTTCGCCTCCAATATGTGTGATTTTTCTTATTGTAACGGTTCCAGAGAGATTTAGAACACATGGTCCTCATGTACGTGATGTACCGGGATTTGATAGCAGAGTATGTGTGCACCGCAGATTAGCCTAGGGGTGCCCTATTTGTATATTTGTGCTGAGAATAATATACTTGCATTTATAACGAACTCTTTGGTAAAGTATGTAATTAAATTATTGGGACATTTTGAACGGGATTTCTTAATGAGAATTTTCCTATTGCAACTGTTATACATTAATCTGGTTAATAAAAAGGTGAGATACACGCAGGATATATTAGAATGTCATGAGTAAACTCCCATATTATAATGTGAGAATAGGAAGGTATACAGACTAGTTAGTTAACGGCATAACTAGGTTGGATTAGATGTACGTTAGGTGTGCACATTAGTTGAGAGGTGAGAACCTCATGTGAGAGTTCGAACTAACATGCACTTGATATTTGTTTTATTGCAAATTGTAAACACTTGCTAAAACAAATATTTTTACACATCGGGCTCTGACCGGTTTCTTGCATCTCTTTTCGGTTTTTCTATATATATATATATATATATATATATATATATATATATATATATATATATATTAGCACAGGTACCCAATCGAGGGACACCGGTTCTAGATACTTGGATGGTTTGCCGAGCTGCAAATGTTATGGAAGTTGCGGGTCATTGAGATTAGACGCTTCTCTCATTTCATTAAGTTCCTAGTTCAGATATTTCAGTTCGGGCATGTGTCGCCCATTCTCATTAGTGGGGTTGTACTCAGTTTCCCTTGAAGTTCTTTTCAGTTGGATTGAGTATTTATTATGGTTTGGTTTGTGACTTTGAACTAGGAGGTTTTATCCAGTCTTAATTGTTCAGTATTTTTTTCAGTCAGTATTCATCTCTTTTGTATGGTTTGTAATCATATGTTCAGAAATTAAATGAATTAATTGGTCTCAAGTTTAATTTGAAATTTTTTGACACTAGCTTAATTAAATGTTAGGTAGTTAATTAGATTTAAGTTTTCGACAGTGATGCTAAGAATGAACCAACCGAACATTCTGTTATAAATTTTATAAAGAACTGATCACTTAATATTTAATTGGGCAGGGTGTCACAAGTGGATCTGTACGGCTTATTACATTTCGGCTTAGCATTCTTTGATGTAGAGCCTTATTTTAGGATTATTGTATTCCACTGCATATGCAATTTATTTTAGTGAATCCAATTCATATGAGAGACTGATTGGACTTCGCACTTCGAATAATATGGGATGAACAATGAAGGACGTTATCTGGACTGCAGGAGGAGGAAAAAAATTGAAAGTTGTGAAGAATTAGTGGAACGGTGATCGCGATAGAAGTCACCAACATTAATACCTAAATGTGATGGGCCAATGGAGGAATCTAATCCAAAGGCAATAATGTAAAGTAGAGTTCAGTTACACTCATAATTTTAAATTCAGGAGAAATTTTTTCTAGCTCAGAGAAATGACAAAGAGTAACAATAAAAAATCAAATCGAAATATTGGGTGCAGGTTTACCATTTAATCTTCCACCAGTTGGTCCGGTAAGGACCGACCGTAAAGGATGAGTTAACTTGGTATGAGAACTTCGTAACCGAAGTAGGAGTCACGAAAGATAAAAAGGGTCCGTAATTGAAATGGACTCGTGGGTGGAATACCCTAGCGTAACTGGAAGGTGTGACTAAGGTGACTAGTGTCAATGCCGTAAAAGTATATGTTTATTAGAATATGTCGACGCCCCAGAAGAGAGGGAACCATTAGAGTTGTGATACCTAACCGAAGGGCAAGGTTGAATTCAATAGTGTTAGTAGAATATCACCAGAATGTATACCCAGTGGGGGAATCCTATTTAAATGATATGATTAAATCTTAAGGAAATGGTGATGGATTCAGTCAAGACCAGCGGGTCGACCATGTGTTCTATAAGACCTGTAGAGCACGAGGAACAACGAAAATAACAACTGGGAGTTAAGACTTCCATGTCTGAGATAAGGACATCCCAATAAGGCCAGGAGAACCAGTGAAAGGGAAATTACCCTGTATCTAGAGATAAGGGTTACCAGTATTGAATGTGATCACTTGAGAAGTGAAATTGATAGTATCGAGAGTAATAAACCGTGCCTGTAAGGCATACCAGTTGGAGAAGTAAAATGTAATGTGTAGGAATTGGGTCAAGAGAATTGGTCCTGGGAACTAATAACCCGAGAGTAGTGGGTCTATTCTGGACCAACGTAGTTCTCAGTAACTGTAGCATACCTTATTTTAGGGTTGACGGGCCCAGGAAATCAAGGTAAGGCCATAATTGAGGCCTAGAGATATGAGGCCAATGTATTGATGTCGGGCGGGTGAGCCGTAAAACTGAGTAATTTATCCACAAAGGAAGGGAAAATCTAATGAATGGAATACGAAAGGTATAACGATTATAAATAATTATGGGTGGCAAAACCTGTGTATGGGGACCCTACGATCAGGATAGACTGATGGATCTTTGTTTCATCCTTATGAATAAATGATGAATTCAAGTGACATGGGTGTGTCATAACGTATGTTAAGAGTTAACACTAAGAATTTGAGTGTGCATTCGATTTAGTGGGTACGCTGGAGACAACAGCCTTATTATGTAAATAACTTCCATTTGGTAGCGAGATTTTCGTGCCACCTGCGTGGAGGAGCAAGTGTGGATACTAAGAGAAATTTGTATATGGTATTATGTAACGATTCGTGATCCTTTGAGATTTATGATAGAAGAGCATATTATGATTATATTCTATGGTTACTGGTTACCGAGGGTTTGAACGGTAGTAAATTGTGTGATAAGACTATCGTACTAAAAATTTTAAATATATGGTTTTAGCGAGGGATCACCCGAAAGACGGACGAGCCTGCATATGTATTGTATTGTATTATAGACTTCAGCGAGTATGTTGTCTTACTATGTTGATCCCGATGCGCAGGGATGTTCTACTGATGTGATTCAGGGTATATTGACTTATTATAAAGAGGAGAGATATAGCTCCTTAATTATATAGCGCTAATAACTTGTGATCGAGAGAGCGCCGCATTGTATGCCGTCTTTAGTGACATGAAAGAAAACGAGTAGACTTTTATGTTCATATATGGGAATTCCGGGATATATATTATGGAGTAAGAACTTAACATATCTCGATGACCAGCACTGTTAGGTAGTAGTGTATCGGGGTGGGGTGGGGGGGTTCCTTGTTTGGATTTATCTTTGCGAGACATACAACACATGAAACTTAGACAACGTTAGAAGTTGGGGGAAGTTTAACTTTAGTACATGGATTTAATATCGTAGTGATTGCAATATTCGTAGTTATAGATGTGAATTAATGGTTATATTACAAACCAAGGCCAATAGAGTCATTGAAGATTAATTTGTGATAATGTTACCAATCATTGACACCACGACAAAATCGGTGGGACAACCTAAGATATGATTACGTGGAAAAGGTAGGGTGACTAAGTACTACCTTACAATATAGTCATGCCAAGTATGTGGGGCATAATTTGTTATTTATATAAAATGTCTAGTACGGTGGTACTGCAATGCAAAAAACATAGGGTGTATGGGCGCCCTAGATAGTTGAATTATAGTATTTTCCATAATTGAGAATTGTGGCACAATGCGTATTGCGAGAGGCAACTGAATGTAGAAGAGTGTGACTTCAGAACTTAGCTGTTTGATGGGTTAGGGCAGTTAGGACCGTTAATTCCAAGATTTTCCACGAGGATACTATAGGAAGAATCCGATAAAATTTAACTCGGGGAAGTTGAAACTTATTAGATAGGACATGGAGAGAGAATGTTTCACGAGAATCTGAAGCTGGGAGAGATGGGGGAGGACTTGCGACCTGCAGATATGACACTGTTGCCAGAGCCATAGATAAGGATGTGGTTATAAGAAAGTTAAAATGCATAATGACATAAAGCTGTAGTAGTGATGGTATAAGCAAAGAAAGACATTATTAAGCTCTAATTGGAAGTGGACCATCAGGAAATGATAGAGTTCCTTCTGCATTAGGAATTCCTTGGTAGTAATGAGAGAGTGAATCCCTGAACCATTACAGAGTTAATTACTTTGCAATGGTATCACGACCCTATGTGGGTGAAAGTGGGTCGGGTAATTAAAGTAGCTCACGTTATGCCAAGTTAGGAAAAATCATAATGTGTAACAGTAAACCTCAACCATTATTCCTGGGATAGTAAGGTCATATGGGGTATAATTAGGGTTTTGGTTCGATAGAGTCAAGAGTGTTATGACTCGATTATTGGGAAGAGTTTTTGGGAGGCCATGAATATCGAGATGCGAACGTATCCAGCCTAACACACTCGCAGGTGAACGGGCAGATTGGGAGTTATAGTTACACATTGGGAGGAAGGTTGTATTTCCAATTATGGGAAGGTTAGTGTAAGATCTTCCACTGGAGGAGTTAGTGTAAGACTACTCCCCTCAGCTCATTATCGATAGGATTCCATTTGAGGCATTATATATCAATCCTTGTCATCCTTGTGCTTATTGGATAGAGGGGAGGACAATAATCTACTAGGCCCAGAGGAAATTTAGGGCCCATTAACCAGGATTGAAATGATTGGGAGTTGCATTATTACATGTTGGAATGAGGGAATTAGTACCGAGTGATGTGGGATCTTTTCCTATTATTGTTAAGCTTGAGCCAGTAGCGTACATGCTTGGATTCCATAGTCCCTTGCGGAGGCAGTATGGCAAAAATGTGTTAACATTTATAATATATATTGTGTGTAAAGTATATACCGTACAAGTAAGAATAGACTACTGATGAAACATAGTAGTAAGACAAATTCGTATATATCTAAATACTGATAATCTACTAGTGCAAGCAGTAGGAGGCTAGTTATTAATTATCAAAAAAAGTTATGTGGTGAAACTTAAATTGTAAGGCTTGGAGAGTAAATTATAACATCAGTGAGGTGTCCATTATTAAGGGTATTCGGTAATGTACTGTATGGGCAGTACTGCATAGATTACATGAGATGTTAGGTTATTAGCCGAAGTTGTCCTTACCAGAAATGCCTTATTCACTGAATTTTGGGACGAAATTCCGTTATTAGGGGAGAAGTATGTAATACCCCGTATTTTCGAATATTCAAATAGTTATGTGATTTATTATTATTGTGGGATTAATTAAATTAAAATGTGACAATTAAATATTAATTTGGATTAAATTTGAATATTTACTAGCGTGACAAGAAGTTAGTAATTATAAATATTACTGTGAGAATAAGTAATATGGAATGACGATTTTATATACCTTGTCGTGAGAGAGAAATACGACAGTTTGGTATATTAAGTTGGGGACGCACGTGTGCGTCATGTCAGGACTAATTAAGTGGAATAAAAAAGTAAATTATTTTAAGTAACTTGTATGATCATATCAAGTGCGCCGTTGAGTCCGGAGGGATCGAGATAGTCAGAAAACTCTACCCGGGTATTTTATTTGGACTCCAAGTTATTTTTAGGCTAAGCTGGCACCCGGTAGGGGTAGTTTTGTAATTTGGATTTTTAGAGAAATTATATGGACGAAAATTGGAGAAATACTATATCAGCTAATTGGGGACAATTAGGGTTAGGATATACCAAAATCAAGAGAGATACACAGTGGGTGAGGGAGAGCAAATTCCAAAGGAGGAACGCAAGGACCACATCCATACAAATAACACCAATGGATCAGACCTTCGAAATCTAGGGAAGTGTTTATTGCTTGCTTTCTTTAGCGATAACTATGTTCATGTTATTCTAGATTAATAAACCATTGTTATGAAAGTTATTTTGGATGAAATTGGAGAACTATATCATAACCTAGGGCTGATTTGATAAGAATTTGAATCCCATATGTAGATAAGATGACGCCTACGAAATTATGTTAATTTCTATAAACAAATCTGGGTTTAATTTAGAAGTTATGAATATAAATTTAAGAACTAGGGTTCTTGATAATAAATTGGGGAGTTCGGATTATATGGATGATTTAATGATTCAAGGTTGTTAGAATTCATTTACAAATGTTAGGATTCGATTTGGGACTGATTGATTGGTGTTTGGGATGATATTTTGGAGGTTTTAGGGTTGAAAATGCTGAAAAACGGGGTTGTCTAAGGTTGAAGATGAAACAGCTCCGCGAGATGTCTCGCGAATGGTATCGTTCGAGCAAGATCAGTATCTCGCCCAAAGTCGTTCGAGCGAGATAGGGTTGTCGCATGGAAGTCGTTCGAGCGAGATGCTCTTCTAGTTCGAGCGAGATTTCTAATTTTTAGGAATTTCCTCTTTTGTCTCTATTTTAGTGAACGGATAACTTGAGTGAAGAAAACCATTATCCGATGAACCCAGAATAGTGCAGAATTATTGGGAGTTGTTTAGGTGTAATGATTTAAACATTAGGTATGGAGAGTTTACATTGAAGATTAAGAGGGAGAGATAATCGTAATTGTAAATTCGTCGAGAGTATTAAGTGACAAATACTTATGATATTAATTCTAACGATATAGAAATTATAAGGATAAAAATTGGTGGTTACATTTGGGACTTCTTATGATTATGTACTAAGGATTTTCGGATGACATATTAACCTTATATATATTACGAGAGGGGGAATATCATAAATTAAAAATACGTTGATAGTATTTAGTGATTATAATACTACGTATGGAATATGACATTTGGTTGTGTGTATACCGTTTGATTTTATGGGTTGTGTGTATACCTATATTTTATATATTATGTGTATGACATACCTACCATACTTGTTATCACGAGAGATTGGCTTTCGGAACAAGTCCATCTAATCTTTGTGTGCCTACGGGGGGGATTTAGATCGGTACCTTAAGGACATAGAACTGTAAATGAATTATCTATGAGTTAATAAGTCAGCTGACCATGGGAGCGTAGGTATGTGCGTGACCTAAGGGTATGTGAACTATGTTCACCTCCAATATGTGTGATTTTTCTTATTGTAACGGTTCTTGAGAGATTCGAAACACGTAGTCCTCATGTACGTGATGTAACGGGATTTGATAGCAGAGTATGTGTGCACCGCATCTTAGCCTAGGGGTGCCATATTTGTATATTTTTGCTGATAATAATATACGTTCGTTTATAACGAACTCTTTGGTAAAGTATGTAAGTAAATTATTGGGACATTTTGAACGGGATTTAATAATGAGAATTTTCCTATCGTAACTGTAATACATTAATGTTGTTAATAAAAGGTGAGATACACGTGGGATATATTATATTTTATGTGTAAGCTCCCATATTATAATGTTAGAATAGGAAGGTAGACAGACTAGTTAGTTAACGGCATAACTAGGTTGGATTAGTTGTACGTTAGGCATGCACATTAGTTGAGAGGTGAGAACCTCATGTGAGAGTTCGAACTAACATGCATTTGATACTTGATTTATGCAAATTTTAAACACTTGATACAAGAAATATTTTTACACATCGGGCTCTGACCCGTTTCTTGCATCTCTTTTCTCTTTTGCTATATATATATGATTTAGACATGTGCCCAGCTACAGGGACACATGTTCTAGAAACTTGGATGGTTTGCCGAGTTGCATCAGTTGTGGAAGTTGCGGGTCATTGAGATTAGACGCTTCTCTCATTTCATTCAGTTCCTAGTTCAGATATTTCAGTTCGGGCATGTGTCGCCCATTCTCATTAGCGGGGTTGTACTTAGTTTCCCTTGTAGTTCTTTTCATTTGGATTGAGTATTTATTATGGTTTGGTTTGTGACTTTGAACTCGGAGTTTTTATCCAGTCTTAATTATTCACTATTTGTTTCAGTTAGTATTCATCGCTTGTGTATGGTTTGTAATCATATGTTCTGAAATTAAATGAATTAATTGGTTTCAAGTTTAATTTGAAAATGTTTTGACACTACCTTAATTAAATGATAGGTAATTAATTGGATTTAAGTTTTCGACAGTGATGCTAAGAATGAACCAACCGAACATTCTGTTAAATTTTTTATAAAGGACCGATCACCCGATATTTAATTGGGCGGGGTGTCACATAAATGAGATAGAATATAACGTGCTTCAACAAGTCATCATTTCTTATTTCTATGGGAAAAGAAGGGAAAATGTTTTATATAATGAATGAACAAACTTAAAGTAACAAGGATTCTAGCCTAGAGTTGATGTTAGGATAACAAGGTTGTATGTTGCGATCATTTGTTCACATGTCCATTCCTCATAATTTGCGGTGTTATTTATATAAATTTAAATTCCTGATTTTCTAGAATTGTTTGACTATGAAATTTTTATGTGATGATTACTCTCTATTCATCTACATATCGGATTATCTGTTTGGATTAGCCTGAGTTATTTGGATTTGGTGCGATACCTCTCTATTCATTCACATTTATTGTGGTCGGGGAACTATAAGAAGATATTAAGTTGGTACAATATTACACTTAAAGACATTTTGGGAAATTTTTAAATTTTTCATGCCTGTGTGGGATAGACCAATTATACCCTCATTCAATTTCATCTAGGTTTAAGCTCTTTCAACATTGGGCATGGTTTACTTGATCATATGGCTGATTTAACCCTCGTTGGTGTTTTATGGAGCCTTTAAGTTTAGACGTGTGTCCCATGTATGTATAATGGGTGTGCAATGTGTAATACCCCGTATTTTTGTGATAATTATTGTATGGGATTAATTAAATTAAGTGCGTATTAATTGGAAATTAATCCGGATTAAAATACTAGCGAGATGAAAGTTGGTATTTGATTATATGTGCATATATGATTATATATGAATTTTGAATTATGAAATTTGCCGTGAGATTGAAATACGGCAATTTGGAAATTTTGTTGAGACGCATGTGACAGTCGCGTCATGGTATATAATTATGATAATTAAAAAGTGAATTTTATTTATATTATCCGTATGGTCATTTTGAGTGCGCCAACGCGTCCGAAAGGATCGAAATAGTCAAAAACACTAGCCGGGAGTTTGGTTTGGGTCCCGGGGTATTTTTAGGCCATACCGGCAATGTATAAGGGTAGTTTGGTAATTTTGAATTTTGGGGAATTAAAAGATACGAAAATTGGGAATTAATATCTGATTTGTCATTAACCCACTAAGCCCACTAATACCCAAATAGGTTACGGAGGTTATTGAAATTGTTCCAAAAAGGCCCTTAGCACAAACCCTAGCCACCATTGTTGCTTGGAGAAGAAAGCTTGTAGAGAGAGAGGAGAGGAGAAATCTGCAGAGAGAAAGAGAACCATCCATCAATTCGTCATCAAATCCAGAGTTACCCTTAAGGCAAGTGATTTAATTTCGTTTTTATAGAGAATGTTTCTTCCATGTGTAGGAATTGTTAAAAATCTGATTTGTTCTTGGGAGTTAATGGAAAACCCATTAAATTGGAACTAGAAATTACATTCTTGATGAGGAAATTGCATGTAGATTTGTAGTTGATGATTACTCTGATGATATTACAATTAGTATGAAACCAAAAACGGATTTAATTAGACTTCTAGATGACTTATAAATTCTAGGGTTCATGTGTTTGAAATTAGGGAAAAATATGTAGAGATTTGATATTTGGATGATGGTTATAATGATTTAATCCCCACAAAAATGTTAGTAGGTGACCTATGTATGTTTAGAGACGATTAGGAACCTTGATATATTGTTGGACTAATGTTTAGAGAAGATTAGAAGTGAAGAAAAGAGGAAAAAATGAAATAAGGAATTCTGGGCTTGAAACTGGCCACTCGTTAAAAGACCTGCCCAGGTCGTTTGAATGAGCTCGTTCGAACGAGCTTTTAACGAGTTGACCATTGACTTCTAACGAGGGTGAAGTTCGTTCGATAAGATCGTTCGAACGAGATCTCGTTAGAAAGCCCACTTCGTTCGAACGAGATCTCGTTAGAAGACTCAGTTCGTTCGAACAGCCTCGTTCGAACGAGACTTCGAACGAGTTGACAGTTTGGGATTTTTAGCCTATTTTGATCTCGAGTGCCCCGTAACCTTGTGTATAGGTAAAGATAGCGTTTCCTTGATGAGTAATTGATATATTTGGGATGTTTGAGATATTATGAGGAGTCAAACCTAGAAGTGTAGTTTGAACCTAAGGGAAAATATGAAGTAGGACGTGAGTGTCTATTACGATGTGAGCTATTGACGGCCTAATTAATTATATTAATCGGGAACATTTAAATGGTGTAGTTTTATATGTCATTACAAGAAGAGATATGTACCAATATATTATGGTGATTACTAAGACGTGTGCATACTTAGTATATGTATTGATTTTATGTGTATGACATACCTACCATACTTGCTATCACGGGAGGTTCGTGTTCGCTTAGGTCCCTCTAATCCTTGTGTTGCCCGGATTTAGACTGGTTACCTCGATGAACATAGGTCAGAGAAGGACTTATTGGGATGTTAATAAGTCTGCTGATCGTGGGAGCGCAGGTATGTGCGTGACCCATGTGATGTGACTGTGTTCGCCTCCATTATTTGTGATGTTGTTATCTGTGAACTATTCCTGAGAGATTCGAAATATGTGATCCTTATGTACGTGATGTACCGGGATGGATAGCAGAGTATGTGTGCACCGCAGCTAGTCTCGGGGTGCTTGTATTGTATATTTATGATGCGAATAATATACACTTAATTAATGGGAACTTTCATGTTATTATTGTGAATAAAATGATGGTATTGTTTTGAGAAAACATAACGGTTAACCGATAGTGAAAAGTATTACATATTGAGAATCTGAGTTTAAGTAAAATCCTCTATTTATTTGATAACGCTAGAATGTACTGTGGGAATCGAGTAGTAAGGGGTAGAACTTATTACGGGTTGGTTAGATATGGATGTCTTATAGATGGGTATTGTACGTTAGGAGTGCACATGTAGTCGAGAGGTGAGAATTCCATGTGAGTGCACGTCCTAACATGTATTTTGCATTTAATGTTTTAATGTTATTAAAACACTTGCTGTTTTCAAAATGTTTTCCACTTTCGGGCTCTGACCCATTTGCTTTCAAATCTATTTTTTTGTAAAAACCATTTTAGGCGCCCAGCCACAAGGACACCATGCATAGCATTCTCATTCAGGTGACGAGCTGTAGCTGTTTGTGGAAGTTATAGGACTTTGCTTGTAGATGCTTCATTGATCTTGACTCGATATTCTTCAGTTATCACTTGTAGGGCATGTCGCCCATTTCTTTTAGAGGCATTTCATTTATTTCAGTTATTCAGACTTTTGGCATGCAATTATTCAGGATTCAGACTTGTAGTATTATTTCCATTTGTTGGGTTTGTTGTGAGGAGTTTTCCTCCGGATTTATTATTATTATTGTTGGTTATTCAGTACTTCATTATGGTGAATGGATTATGTTGACTCTTCCATTATTCTTTTATTGCATGTTAATCAGACTTAACTTAAAATAAAATTTGACACTTACTTTTTAAATACTAGGTGGTTAGTAATTATTAAAATGTTTTCGACAGTGATGCTATTAACTGAACCAACTTGGCATTTTGAATTAATTTAATAAAGGAGTAGCTACCCGATATTTAATTAGTCGGGGTGTCACACAATGATAGGGTAACTTTTTCTTGTAATTCCTAAATTCAAGGGGAACCCTTAGATGAGTCCAAAGGAAATTATAGTACATTAGGCTCATGTCCCAGGGGTTGTGAAGAAGTAGTGCCTAGAACGGGGCTTTATCCCTTTACTAACTATTAGTGATCCTTCTTATAAATTTCATAACACCTGATTGGAACCAATTTTTTGTTTTAATTATCTTATCACGTACCTATATTTTTATTTCAGCCATTTTCAATCTTGTGACATTTTTTTTTTGCAAATTTATCATTTTTTTAAAAGTTCCTTTTTTTTTGAATTCTTAATGACCAAGTTATTGAGAAATTTTGAATTTCAAGTATAAATGACTTTGGGGATTTATTACTATGTACAACATCATTGGAAGTGTCAAGATCCTAATTCCCCCTCCTTATCAAGATCTTTTTAGTCTTCATCATTTTAACATTTCAATGTTCACCATTATAGTTATTAAAAAAGGTTTTTGTTTCCTCTTCCATCCTTTACAACTGTAGGCCCATAATTATTTGACGTTACACCCCTTCAAGTAAATATAAATTTTCTCTATATTCATAAGAATGGTTTCCATTATATAAATTTCAATCATTACAACCTTTCAAGTAAATATAAATTTTCTCTATATTCATAGGAATGGTATCCATCAGATAGATTCCAATCACCATCCACGATTTGAATGAAATTATATATCTCTACAATGTTGAAATGAGAACATGATCTAATTTATTTTAATATAAAACCTACTCTAGTGCTTAGAGGTTGATTGATTCGTTATCGATTTACCATAAGAACATAAAAAATGTCAATTTTGGGTTCTATTAGTTCCTCTAGGAAGAGGGAGTTAATTAAAAAGTTTACACGAGATAGTTGGCCGTCCTGGTAGTCTCCTTGTGATTGATTTTATTGGGTTTGGAAATTTCATAATTTGAGAGGTATCTCTTTTCTTATGAGTACATTCCTACTAAATAATATCTAGTGGATTATAATGTAAATATAGATGATCTCACATAGTTTGGTAGAGAAAGACTCCACTATACATTGGATACATTTAGAGAGAAACGCTTATCCTTTTAGGGTATGATCTAACAGTGTCTTCTCCCATGAATTTTACATCTATACCAACCCTATAAACCTTTCTCTCTACTTTAGTAAGAGTATAAAGCACACTACTTTAGTAAGATAATCACCAATCGATTGAGAATTGACAAGATCAGACTACCATCAAGTTGATTGACAGCTAGAAGAATAGCTTGAGCCATTGTTCTCACTTCAGAAAATTTAAACATATATATCATATTATCTCTAGAAATAGGAATAAGGTAAAAAAAAAGGTAAATTCTCACAGTACTGATCATCTTATAGATTCTAAGGACGAAGGTGGACACCCTAACCCGCGAAAGATTAAGAAATAAAAAATGTGACCCTCCCACTCGGAGAGAAAATGACTCAAGAATGCATGTGTACTAAAAGGAAAACAAACTCTCATCCGCAAATGGGAGGATGGAGGTGGGATGTTTGAATGGCATGAGCGAGTGATGTTTGTGAAAGTGTAAAAATTAGATCACCAGCCTATTTTAGCAAAAATATGAAAAAAAGTAACCCAAAATTAGAACTATAAGGAAACTAAACTAGGAGAAACCAAAAAGAAATGGTATTGTGGACTAAGTTACAAAGAGTAAAGGGTTAGGGATCCTCTCAACCTATTCAGTCTCTAGTTCAGGTAAATGTTCTCTCTTACTCCTTTAAGTGCATATGCATGTGAGGTGGGAATGTGTAGAAAAATGTGGTTAATGTGTGTTCGACATACATATGTGTAACTAGGTGTTGAAAAGTGTGTGGTTGGACACATATAAGTTCGAGTGAGTGTAAGAAGGATTGTGCAACATTTATAAGTGCGACTAATTGTGAGAAAGTGTATGAGACATGCATGAGTGTGACGAAATGGGAGAAAGTGTGGTGCGACTAAGTGTGAGAAAGTGTGTTTAACATGTAAGAATGTGAGCAAATATGGAAACGTTAATGGGTGAGGTCGAATGTATGAGTACACAAAACATGTGAATATTTGAGGAGTGCATCTAGATTTATGACAAGATCATCGTAAGTGACTATGTATATCCATGAAAGATAAAAAATATGAATAAGGTATACTACAAAAAATGGAACATGAATGGGATATGAATTGGCCAATATGAACATGTAATAGTGAAGGTGATATAAAAAATGCATCAAGTGAAATAATTAAATCTAGCAAATAAGATAAGAAAAGTAGGGAAGCATTAATAGAAAACAAGATTAGGAAAACAATAACTTGAGACACCTACGTACCTCTAAAAAAGGGCTCAAAGTCCATGTAGTATGCACACATGATAAAAAGGGTGAATTTAGATAAAATTGAAAACTTAGAAGAAATTATGGGTTGATTTAAGTAAAAATGGGTATGAAACCCTTTTATATGCTAAATATCCAAATGGATTTTAATTTGTCAATGAACCACATTAACCTTATTTTTGGTGTTTTAAGTATATTAAAATATTGGATGAATATAGATATAAAAATAAAAACATAACTACTAACATTTACTTATTTATGACAAAAACAATGCTATATGGAAATGATAAAAAAATCTACATCATCAAAAACTAAATATGAAGAA
This sequence comes from Sambucus nigra, assembly GCA_949130495.1. Classification (NCBI taxonomy): domain Eukaryota; kingdom Viridiplantae; phylum Streptophyta; class Magnoliopsida; order Dipsacales; family Adoxaceae; genus Sambucus; species Sambucus nigra. The sequence continues at coordinate 625,231,509 of OX422207.1, read as the reverse complement.
AATATACTAAATAAGAAATCAAGTATGCAAACTTGGTGGAGAGAATACCTTTATCTGTATGCAATTTTCTCAAAGTTTCACCTTCCAAATGTGACACCCCGTCTAATTAAATACCGGGTAGCTACTCCTTTATTAAATTAATTCAAAATGCCAAGTTGGTTCAGTTAATAGCATCACTGTCGAAAACATTTTAATAATTACTAACCACCTAGCATTTAAAAAGTAAGTGCCAAATTTTAAGTTAAGTCTGATTAACATGCAGTAAAAGAATAATGGAAGAGCCAACATAATCCATTCACCATAATGAAGTACTGAATAACCAACAATAATAATAATAAATCCGGAGGAAAAATCCTCACAACAAACCCAACCAATGGAAATAATACTACAAGACTGAATCCTGAATAATTACATGCCAAAAGTCTGAATAACTGAAATAAATGAAAAGCCTCTAAAAGAAATGGGCGACATGCCCTACAACTGATAACTGGAGAATACCGAGTCAAGATCAATGAAGCGTCTACAAGCAAAGCCCCGTAACTTCCACAAACAGCTACAGCTCGTCACCTGAATGAGAATCCTATGCATGGTGTCCTTGTGGATGGGCACCTAAAATGGTTTTTACAAAAATAGATTTGAAATCAAATGGGTCAGAGCCCGAAAGTGGAAAACATTTTCAAAACAGCAAGTGTTTTAATAACATTAAAACATTAAATGCAAAGTACATGTTAGGACGTGCACTCACATGAAATTCTCACCTCTCGACTACATGTGCACTCCTAACGTACTGTACCCATCTACATGACATACACATCTAACCAAACCGTAATAAGTTCTACCCCTTACTATTCGATCCCCATATTACATTCTGGTGTTGACAAATAAATAGAGGGCTTCACTTAATCTCAGATTCTCAATAAGTAATATAATTCACTATCAGTTAACCCGTTATGTTCTCTCACTACATTACCATAATTATGTTAACAATACAACATGAAAGTTCCCATTAATTAAGTGTATATTATTCACGTCATAAATATACAATACAATACAAGCACCCCGAGAACTAGATGCGGTGCACAAATACTCTGCTATCCATCCCGTTACATCACGTACATAAGGATCACATATTCCGAATCTCTCAGGAATAGTTCACAGATAACAACATCACAAATAATGGAGGCGAACACACTCACATCACATGGGTCACGCACATACCTGCGCTCCCACGATCAGCAGACTTATTAACATCCCAATAAGTCCTTCTCTGACCAATGCTCATCGAGGTAACCAGTCTAAATCCGGGGAACACAAGGATTAGAGGGCCCTAAGCGAACGCAAACCTCCCGTGATAGCAAGTATGGTAGGTATGTCATACACAAAAATCAATACATATACTAAGTATGCACACGTCTTAGTAATCACCATAATATATTGGTACATATCTCTTCTCGTACCGACATATAATACTACAGCATTTATATGTTCCCGGTTAATATAATTAATTAGGCCGTCAATAGCTCACATCGTAATAGACACTCACGTCCTACTTCACATTTTTCCCTTAGGTTCAAACTAGATTCCTAGGTTTGACTCCTCATAATATTCCAAACATCCCAAATATATCAATTACTCATCAAGGAAAGGCTATCTCTACCTATACACAAGGTTATGGGGCACTTGGGATCAAAACAGGCTAAAAAGCCTAAACTGTCAACTCGTTCGAAGTCTCGTTCGAACGAGTCTGTTCGAACTAGAGTTCGTTCGAACGAACTGGGTCTTCTAACGAGATCTCGTTCGAACAAAAATCTTCGAATGAACATCACTCCCGTTAGAACTCAGACTGTCAACTCGTTAGAAGCTCGTTCGAACGAGCTCGTTCGATCGACCTGGGTAGGTCTTGTAACGAGTGGCCAGTTTCAAGCTCAGAAATTCCTATCTCGTTTTTCCAATTTCTCTACACCTCAAATCTCATCCAAACATAAATCCAATGATTGTTTAAAGTCTCTAATCATTCCTAAACGTATTTAGGTCATATACTAACATGATTTGTGGGTCTAATTCATTCTAACTTCAATCAATTATCAAATCTCTACATATTTTTCCCCAATTTCAAACACATGAACCCTAGAATTTATAACTCATCTAGAAGTCTAAGTAAATCCATTTTTGGTTTCATACTAATTTGAATATCATCAGAATAATCATCAACTACCAATCTACATGCAATTTCCTCATCAAGAATGTAATTTCTATTTCCAATTTAATGGGTTTTCCATTAACTCCCAAGAACAAATCAGATTTTTAACAATTCCTACACATGGAAGAAACATTCTCTATAAAAACGAAATTAAATCACTTGCCTTAATGGTAACTCTGGATTTGATGACGAATTTGATGAACGGATCTCTCTCCTCTGCAGATTTCTCCTCTCCTCTCTTTCTACAAGCTTTCTTCTCCAAGGTTAATGGTGGCTATGGAGGCTAGGGTTTGTCTTAGGAACACATTCAATAACCTCCGTAGTCTATTTGGGTATTAGTGGGCTTAGTGGGTTAATGCCTAATCAGATGTTAACTCCCAATTTTCGTAGCTTTTAATTCCTCAAAATTCAAAATTACCAAACTACCCATATACGTTGCCGGTGTGGCCTAAAAATATCCCGGGACCCAAACCAAACCCCCGGCTAGTGTTTTCTGACTATTTCGACCCTTCCAGATGCGTTGGCGCACTCAAAACTACCATACGGATAATAGAAAAAAAATCACTTTTCAATTATCATAATTATATTCCATGACGCGACTGTCACACGCGTCTCAACAAAATTTCCAAATTGTCGTATTTCAATCTCACGACAAATTTCATAATTCAAAATTCATATATAATCATATATGCACATATAATCAAATACCAACTCACACCTCGCTTGTAGTTTAACCCGGATTAATTTCCAATTAATACGCATTTAATTTAATTAATCCCATAAAATAAATATCACAAAAATACGGGGTATTACACCAAAATGGTTGAATATGACACGGGAATGATGATATACGTAATATTTTGATGTTAATGAGCCAAGTATTATAGAATTTAGTCAAGTGATGTGATGAATATGATGTTAGATCTAGGATTTCTAAATTGGGTAGGGCTATTCGACGAGTTTAGAAAATTTTAGAAAAATGAAGGAGTCCATTTATGCCAAAAAATACTTGGGATGGGATTAAGTTCCTACAAAACATATTTTAATAGAAAGAATAACTTTTATTGAACTGGAATGTATCCTTTTGAGAAATATTCATGTATGTACTTTTGAATGTTTATTGTTGAGAAACAATTCAAGGAAATTTAACAATTTTTTGTGATATAATTTTAAATATTATGAAAATGTTTTAATAAATTATTGAGAGTATATAAATTATGAGCATTTATTTAGAATTTTGAGATTTTTTGAAGATTTTTTGGTAAATTATGATAATTTATTGGGAATTTTAAAAAATATAAGAACTTTGCAAACTTTTGAAATTTCTAAGGGATATTTGTAAATCTGGAAAATTTCGTAAGAAAATGCCAAATTTGAAAATTTGGGTGATTTGGGATTTTTTGGTATACCAATTTATTTTAGGAAGAAATTAAATTAATATTAATTCCTTTAATAGAAAGGCTTGAGTTTTGGGGGACTTTTGATTTTTAGGGGAAGAGGAGTGTCGATCGACACTACTGTGAGGACGAATGGGATATGACTCCAAAGATGAAGCACCATTACCTATTGCCACGGCTTGGGTACTACCAATCAACAATACTGTTAGTGACCATATATTTATCATGATTTCTTTCATTCGTTGTTCTCAAAATAAATCTATTTTCTTCTCTCTAGAATAGTTCCTTTTATCCCTTAAGAGCCGCCCTAAAAAAAATCCCAATATGATTCGGCGCACTCCAATGACTTGACATATATGAAATGGAGGTATTCAATTTTTACACCGGGATGCAAACTAGGAGGAACTCGAGGGTGATGTTCATTTTTCTTCACGTTCGTCAATATATAAGACCACTTCATATGCTTTGAGTGAGTCTAACTATAAAAATGAGCATAATGAAAATAAAATGAGTGATGATGAAGAGGAGAGTGGGATAAATTATTATGTTGATACTAAGTTGATTAGGCATAAATTCTACTTATTTATCCCCATAATTTAGAGTCTTTTAACATTACGTGCGATGTAAATAGAGTTAATTTATCTCATATCATTGCTACTAGAAATTTTTAATGAGTATGCCGAGTTTCATGTATTTGTCATAGATTTTTTAGGTATTTAGTGCATGAGAAGAAAGAAAGAAACCAGAAGAAAGAAGGATGAGAAAGGAAGAAAAGTCAAAGGGAAAATGAGTAATTTGCTTCTAGAGTTCGGACACCAAGCCCAAAGAAGAGTTAAAGACCTCAAGTCTATGAGAAAATAGGAAGAAACAGTATCCAAATTTGTGTCCTGGATCGTGAGTTATGAAGCTTCAAAGTTGAGAGAAAATCACAAGGAAGGGAAATCACTATAAAGACCAAACCGAACCCATGAAGGATAAAAAGAACTAATCTGTATGTTGGATTAACTTTATGTGAAGATAGAACCGAACCGATAGAGATAAAAATGAACCGGCTCGGTAGTGAAGAAACTTTTTATAATGATCAAACCGAACCGATGGATCTGACCGGATCGGTTCGGCTGTCGAATTTCATCATTATAATCTTCAAAAATTATAGTTGTGCACGGTTGAAGCACTTGTAAAAATGTATTATTTTTCTTCGAACATAGTCCAAGACTTAATGGAGTTCTTTTTCAAAGTTCCTTTACCATAATTTAGAGAGGGAAAGTAGTGAAGAACCCTAGGATCTCAAAGTTACAAATTCGTGATTCTCGATTTAGATTTCTTTAGTAAAGTTTGTATCTTCTGATTCTTCTTCTTTATTATTTTAATTCATTAATTAGTGCATGGTTTAATTGTTTGCAATAATTCATAGATTATCTTTTTATATAAGTTTAATTTCATCATGGTTTTAATTTCCTACATAGTAGAAATCATAATTGCAGTTAATTGCACCATGTTAGGGTAGATTTCTCAAGGGTGGGATGCATGAACCCAACCCGAATTTTACGAATAGAAAATTAATGCTATGAATTTAATAATGATTGAACCATTTTATGAAGTTATCACAAATGTCAAAGGTCTGTTAACCTTGTTTTACCTAGATACACTGCAAGAAAAATGTGTATTAGGGACGGTAAAAATTCATCCCCCAAAACATAAAAACCGTCCCTAGAGAGTATTTGGGATGGATTTTTCAACGGCAAAAATATTTCTCTTATACTAGGCATTGTAAATATTTTAGGGATGGATTTTACCGTCCAAAATGTTAATTCATAGATGCTCTACATTTGGCATTATGGACGGATTTTTCTGTCCCAAAAGGTATTCCTGCGAAAAAATTGCCACTCCCATACATAGTATTATGGATGGATATAGCATCCCTAATACTACTCAGATTCTAGCAGACCCACTTAGGATGCTTTAGAATCGTCCCAATTAGGACAGCACAAATGACCCAAAAGGTATTCTCAATTAATACAAAATGGGTATTAGGGACGGATTATAACTGTCCCTATTCCAACTAATAAAAAAATGTCATAAATAATTTTATTATTATATGTTTTATGATGTAATAATAAACTACGTATAATTTGTATTATAAGTCAAATCATCTTGTAACAAATGCAATATATCAACTGCATTAATTGAAACACGTATCCAATAAAAATTTCTTCCATTAAACTACATTCAAGTTAAAATATTTAAATGAGTAAAAAATGATACTAATTAACAATAAATATAATTGTCAAAAGAAAAGTCATCCCTAAATTAAGATGATAAATATAGTTGTCATGCTACAAAAACTTCTTTCATTGTTACAGATAGTAGACACCCTAAAAAATATGTCTCTTCAACTTTTTGTGCACATCCTGAAATCAACAAACAATCATTTTATCAAAATAATATTATAGTAAAATAAAATATCCAAATATATTAGTTAATTGTATCAAAAAACATGTTTAAAAAAAATCGACAAAATTTCCTTTGTTTATACATAAAAACAAACATGTTTAATCAACACATATGCCCGCATGGCCATAAAACAATTGAAAATAACAATCTCACATATAAACAACTCTTTGCAATGTTAAAATATTCGACAGAGACTCCTTTGCGTATGCATGAAAACCAACCTGTGTTTAATAGACATAAAAGTCCGCACGACCATCAAAAATTGAAAAAAATCTCGCATATCATCAATTCTTTATAATAAAAAAAATCGCGAGAGTCTCCTTTATTTATACATAAAAACGAACCTATTTCATCAACACAAAAGCCCGCACAACTAGAAAAAAATTGAAAACAATCTCACATATCAAGAACAATAAATAAAGAGTCAACCTGGCTCAATCCATGGAGTTGTGCATGTGTTCAACGTGAATAAAAATATAACACTGAAATGTTAATGTGTAAAAAAGTATAAGACATAAAACAAAAAAGATTTCAGTATTCAAATAATCTTTAAACCTAAGTATATTTTTTAGCAAATTCTCGTTGTATACTAAAACTAGGAGTCCAGAGACTACACGGTCGGTTCGTACGGGTAACATTGGTCCCATGCGAGGTGGTCGTTCCTCTCACGGAACCGTTTTGTGATTGTTTTAGGTATTCACCCTTTGACAGCAAGTTTGTAAGATAAAGTCTAAATTTTTGCAAATTGTCGTGCTATACTCAAATTTGGAGTTCGATGACTACGCGGTTAGTTCGTATGAGTTACATTAGTCCCGTGTGAGGTGCTCGTGCCTCTTATGGGACTTTTTTAGGGATTTTTTTTTAATTTATCACCCTTTGACGACATGTTTTTAAGTCTAAGTCTAACCGTTTGCAAATTCCCGTTGTATACTCAAATGAGGAGTCCATTTGCTATGTAATCGGTTCCCACGAGTTACATTGGTTCCGCACGAGGTACTCGCCCCACTTATGGGACAATTTTTTGGTTATTTTTCTTTTTCACACTTTCATGGCATTTTTTCAAGCCTAAGGCTCATTGTTAGCAAATTCTCATCTTATACTCAAACGGGGAGTCCGGTGGCTACGCACTCGGTTCCCATGAGTTACATTCATCCCGTGTGAGGTTCTCGTGCAACTTACGAGACTATTTTGTTGTTGTCTTACGTTTTCACCCTTTGACGACATATTTTTAAGACTAAGACTAACCGTTAGCGAATTCTCATCATATAATAAAATTGAGAGTCCGCTGACTATGCGGTCAGTTCGTATGAGTTACATTGGTCCTTTACATGATTTTCGTACCACATAAGGGACTGTTTTGTGGTTGTTTTATGTATTCACCCTTCAACAGCATGTTTTTAAGCCTAAGTCTAATTTTTTATAAATTCTCATCTTATACTCAAATCGTGAGTCCCGTGACTACGCGTTCAGTTCCTACAAGTTACATTGGTCCCATACGAGTGCTCATGCATCTTACAGGAATGTTTTGGGGCTATTTTACATTTTCACCACTTGACGGCATGTTTATAAGCCTAAATATAATCAGTTGCAAATTCTCATCGTATACTCAATTCGAGAGTCCAATGACCACGCGGTTGGTCCATACAAGTTACATGGGCCCCGTGTAAGGTGCTCGTGCCTCTTACATGATGATTTCATGATAGTTTTACTATTTCACCTTTTGACAACATGTTTTAAAGCCTAAGTCTAACTGATTCTTTTTGTATACTGAAATCGGGAGTCCCTTGACCACAAGGTCTGTTCCTAGAAGTTACATTTGCCCCGTACGAGGTGCTCGTGTGTCTTACAGGATCGTTTTGTGTGTATTTTACTTTTTCACCCATTGATGGAATGTTTTGAAGCCTAAGTCTCACCATTTGAAAATTCTCATCATATACTCAAACGGGGAGTCTGGTGGCTACGCGCTCGTTCCCATGAGTTACAATTGTCCCGTGCGAGGTTCTCGTGTAACTTACACGATCGTTTTTTGGTTGTTTTATGTTTTCACCCTTTGACGACATATTTCAAGCTTAAGTCTAATCATTTGCAAATTCTCATCATATAATCAAACCCAGAATCCGCTGACTATGCGGTCAGTTCGTACGAGTTACATTCGTCTTTTAAAAGCTATCCGTGCCACGTACGAGACTGTTTTGTGGTTATTTTACGTATTCACCATTTGGCGGCACGATTTTAAGCCTAAGTATATTTATTTACAAATTCTCATCGTATACTCAAATCGGGAGTCCCGTGACTGCGCGTTCAATTACTACAAGTTACATTGGTCCCGTACAAGTGCTCGTGCATCTTACGAGAATGTTTTGGGGCTATTTTACATTTTCACTATTTGATGGAACGTTTATAAGCATAAGTATAATCGTTTGCAAATTCTCATCGTATAATCAATTCGGGAGTCTAGTAACTACGCGGTTGGTCCATACAAGTTACATTGGCCCCGTGCAAGGTGATGTGCCTCTTACGAGACCATTTTGTGATTGTTTTACTTTTTCACCCTATGACAACACATTTTAAAGCATAAGTCTAACTATTTAAAAATTCTCATCGTATACTTAAACCGGGAGTCCGGTGGCTACGTGTTCAGGTCGTACAAGTTACATTAGTCCCGTACGAGGTGCTTGTGACCATTTTGTGGCTGTTTTACTTTTACACCCTTTGATGGCATGTTTTTAAGCCTAATTCTAACCGTCAGCAAATTCTTATCATATGCTGAAACGAGGAGTTCAGTGGCTATGCGACCGGTTCCCACGAGTTACATTGGTCCCGTGCGAGGTGCTCGTGCATCTTATGAAACGGTTTTGTGGATTTTTAATAGTTTAAGCCTTTGACGACATTTTTTAAGCCTGAGTCTAATCATTTACAAACTCTTAGAGTATACTTATACGGGGAGTCTGGTGACTATGCAGTCAGTTCATACGAGTTACACTATGTAACACCCCGCTTAAAATAATAGCGGGTGGCCAGCCCTATACTACATTAAATCAGGAATTTCAGATGGTCCAGTCTCAACATCAACTGTCGGTACAATATAATATAGAACTAACTACCCGGTATCATACAAGCGAGATGTTAAAATTAAATAAAATATGCAATAGACAACAAACTAACTCTACTAATAAAGGAAAGAAAATGCATGAAATAACTACGAGAAACGAAATGCTAGAATAAAACGAAATAAATAACTATAACAGAATATACTACAAAAAGTAGACCCGAATAAGCTGTCGGGTCAGAGCCCATACAATAACTGCAATGGAATAAATATAAGCATGTATATAAATATCGATTGGGTACAAACCTGATATACAACATGAATCCTACCTAGAATTTTCAAGAAGTAGGAGGTGGCTACAAGATACATACCGCAACACTCCGCACCTGTCACGGCTCCTAAGACTCTGGATAGAAGGTCATCCGACATCCATGCGGAAGGACACCTGTAATAATATATATATATATATATATATATATACAGGCATGGGAGAAAAGTAAACGGGTCAGAATTCGAGTTGTGGAAAATATTTAGCAAGTGTGTTAACCGTGCATAATAAATATCGGTGCACTTATTTCATAATCAAAAGTGAATTCGCACTCTCGGGGAACCCCAACTCACCTCTCATCTAACGGTGTGCACCTATTCGCGTCCTCCAGTTTTAGTTAAATTACCCCTATTTATAAGGACAACCTAACTTATCATAGGCCCAGCCTATACCCACGAGAAATGCCTTCCTAACTTAACCTAAGAATCCACTCTTTCTAAACAAACTTAAGTATTGATTTTAAAACATATATACCTTAATAGGGTTAATGGATTCCGGTTTATAATTTACCAATTATACATTTAGTAAGTTACCAAATATGCATTTGGGTTGAAACATATGATTTAATTTCTAATTAATAAGCATGCAAAATTATTCTTGACACAACTTCCCTCCAATTTAAACGATGCGCTGCGTTTCGTGTGTGGGGTGTCTCGCAAAGCGAAAGCCAAACAAGGAACCACCCTGTTACACTACTACTTGTCAACATCAATCCTAGAGATCCATTATGCCACACATAAATATCGACAGAAGTTCTCTCTAATCTCAACAATGTACTGCGTTTCGTGCGTGGGGTGTCTCGCAAAGCAAAATCCAAACAAGGAACCACTCCGTTACACTACTCCTTGAAAATGTCGATAATAGAGATCCATAATACCGTACATACCATAATTGGGAGAACTTTTCTCCAATCTATACACTGCACTGCGTTTCATGCGTGGGGTGTCTTGCAAAACGAAATCCAAACAAGGAACCACCCCGTTACACTACTCCTTGACAATGTCGATCCTAGAGATCCATAATGCCACCACAACTCGGCTATAAGTATACATAATCCTCAATATACAAGTCGTCACCACAAATCATTTAATTTATCTCGATATGGGAATACAATCCCTCACTTGAAGCATATTCATCCATTTTTCCTATGACGAATTGTCTCCCAAAAATTTCATGTATCTATATCAACCATTAGGGTTATCACCCTAAGTTTAGTGTAGGAACCCATCACTACACATTTCATCTCTAAATTGAAAGTACATAGTTATCTATAACTATCCTAACTAGAATTCATGTTAACGCTTACTCTAGTCTATAGTACGATCCAAATCGTTCCCCATTTCACCTATGGTTCTATTGATCTTATGAACCCTTACTCCCATTGGGTTACCGATTGTTCCTTAATTTAAACATTTATAAGGCTATGTGACCCCTCTCTCGCATTAGTCCCCAATTATAACTTAATAGAATCCTATCGATATAAGGATTCAACATGAACATAGGCCTATCATTTCCCAACATACCTAAGAGTGCCCATTATTAATATACGCGTAAGTAAAAAGGACTATCCCTATACCATTTATAACCATTTCACAATAATCCACCTCTATCAAAATAAAACAATCCGCAAAATCACTTTAGTCCCATACTCCTTTCATTACTAAAAGAGACATTCCATCCTTCTAAATCAATTTATCATAGGCCCGTAAGCCCCTATTCAACCTAGGGCCCTATTCCCTTAATCTAATATCATAACCCTTCATAATAGACCCATTAAGAAACCCCCAAGGATAAAACTCCAAAAGAAAAGGGAAAGAAAGAAATCCAAGTTTTGGGCTAAAAATAGGGGATCGGTCGACCGCGGTCCAAATTTTGCCTACGAAGAAATGCAGTAGGCTTTTTCCCTGAGGCGCGGTCTACCGGTCCCCAGACTGCGGTCGACCAGCCATACCAGATATTCTAGACAATTTCCCTTTCTCAACAAAACCCACAAAATTAATACCCTAAAATATCCATTCTAACCTCCAAATCTTTATCACAACATGGTTCCAAGAAAAATAAATCAACCCAAAGTTGATCCCAACCATTTCTACACCATTAAACCCTTATTTAAACATTGATTTCAAGATTAAACCCAAAAAATATAGGTTTTGATATTTATACCCAAAAATCCTTTCTTTAACCCACAAATTATGAAATAAAATACACAAATGACTTATTTAGCAAGATTAAACACTTGCCTCAGATTTGTAGAGGTTCGATCATCCTCGATGTTGCGATTGGGCCGGAAATCTCCAAGCTTTTCTTCCTCTCTCTCTCTCCTTTTCTTCTTCTTTTCTCTCTTCTCTTCTCTTTTCTTTCTCCTTCTCTCTTTCTCAAATGACAAGGCTTCATCCGTAAGCCTCTTAAATCCTTTAAAACAATAAACCCAATTTTAAATGTTAATACACATTTTAAATGACTCGTTTACTCTAAATCGAGTCAAACTAACTTAAAATATCCCGGAGCCAAAATAAAACCCAATGACAGTCATTTTGACTATCTCGATCCTTCCGGGATCGATGGTACCCTCAAAATCATCATCCGGAATACTTTAAAATGTCCTCTATTTTTGGACCTCAATTTTCAAATTTTAAATTCTCCAATTTAATTAAATTTTATTTTCCCAAAATTTTAATTTCTCAGTCTAAAAAGTCACGGGGTGTTACAATCTTCCCCCCTTACAAAAATTTCGCTCGCGAAATTTAAAATACGTATAGGACCTCGATATCATCTAGTCCTACATCAACTCTTAGGATCACTATACCGATCCTTACTAGTTCTCACGTCGAACTATTTAAATTTTAAAATCAAGTAGCTACCCAGGGCGCCCATACACCCCGTACCCGAGTTTCCACTCGTAGAATTATAATCAGGCTCCATTAGCCTCAAATCATAATATAACCCTCGACATTATAATTAATAACAATATATCAAATATATAAAAGTTTGAAAATTCCCAAGGGTTAAACTCTCCTCAATCCTTGACGCTAGCTACCTTCGTGCGGAGGAGGTCTTGCAAGATAAATCCAAATAAGGAACCCTCCCAATACACTACTGCGTAGCTAGGTCGGGGATTGAGATTAGTTGAGCCAGGGCTAAGGTTTTATAAAAAGATTTTCATATTTTAGATACTGCCCGAAGGCCCAGGTAACAATATATAATATAAATAAATCTTGCGTCTTTCGACACGCCAAACAAATACCTTATGTTTAGAACACAAGGCCTCAACAAATACAATACTGCTAATCCTCACCTAGTTTTCCAAACTAGCACCACTAGGAGCGAAATTATCCGTTCAACATAAATCTACTAAACTCTGAACCTCTCAGTTATGAAATTACTCTACATCACATCAACACCTTTCCATAAACTAAGTTCTTTCCTCAATGAACCAATAACCTTAATAATTTACATTCCCAAAATCAATAGAGCCACTCTCTACTAGCTCATTATAAGACGTTTTACAATTCCAAAAGATGTCGCACAAAGACCACACTTGCTCACTCCTCCCCAAGGCCTAATTATCCTCAAAGAATTATCTTCTTCATAAATCCTTCCTAACCATATTGAAGGACAAGACGCTATAGTGACAATCGAAAACTCCCTCGGTCCTACACAACGACACTGAGTCACCAAATTTTCTCCCTCTTTCTAGAAGGCAATACCCCCGATATTGGGACAACTACACCTTCCTCACATCGGTAAGAGACACCAACACCAGGTTTCCTAACGAAGGTTAATGGGCCTCTCAACCTAAACCTCCCAAGGACTACACTAACCTCTCCTCAGACTTTCTTTACTAAGCCCAAGATTCACTATTTAAGAAATTTTTCTTTCTTACTCAACTGCCGATAAATCACCTCACACCACTGCTAGAAATCTCCTCAATATCTCCTCCGGAATCGGGGAAAACAAATACCCCCGATTAAAGTGTACCAAAAATATTCTATGGGTATTATACTTCTAATCCTATCCTTTCCTAGACGACAAAATCTAGGCGACGTCTGAAACGAAACAAGAGAAACTATTATCAGAATGCCAATTAAGTGAATATACTTCAAAGAAGAAAACAACGCAGTGAACAAAAAAGTCCTAATTATAGGGCTTTATGTCAAGAACGTTAACGGAAGAATTCAGAAAACTCGCACAGATCCTAAGGACTCTAGAACCTAATGCTTAATAACCTGCTTAAAATAATAACGGGTGGCCAGCCCTATACTACATTAAATCAGGAATTTCAGATGGTCCAGTCTCAACATCAACTATCGGTACAATATAATATAGAACTAACTACCCGGTATCATACAAGCGAGATGTTAAAATTAAATAAAATATGCTACAGACAACAAACTAACGCTACTAATAAAGGAAAGAAAATGCATGAAAGAACTACGAGAAATGAAATGCTAGAATAAAACGAAATAAATAACTACAACAGAATATACTACGAAAAGTAGACCCGAATAAGCTGTCGGGTCACAGCCCATACAATAATTGGGATGGAATAAATATAAGCATGTATATAAATATCCCTTGGGTTCAAACCCAATATAAAACACGAATCCTACCTAGAATTTTCAACAAGTAGGAAGCGGCTACAAGATGTGACACCCCGACTAAGTAAATACCGGGTAGCTACTCCTTTATTGAATTAAATCAAAATACCAAGTTGGATCAGTTAATAGTATCACTGTCGAAAACATTTTATTATTACTAACCACCTAGTATTTAAAAAGTAAGTTGTCAAATTTTAATGAAAGTCTGATTAACATGCAGTAAAAGATTTCAGGCAAGAATAATATCACCGTTCACCATAACGAAATACTAGAATAACCATCACATGATATAAATAAGTCCGGAGGAAAACTCCTCACCACAAATCCCACAACTGAAATAAGTAACGAAATACTGAATTAATACATGCCAAAGTCTGAAAAACTGAAATGGAAATATCTCTAATAGAATTTGGGCAACATGCCCTACAACTGAGGAATACTGATCATGGAATCCAAATGGTAGAAGCGTCTAAAAGCAAATCCCTGTAACTTCCACAAACATCTATAGCTCGTCATCGGAATGAGAATCCTATGCGTGGTGTCCTTGTGGCTGGGCACCTAAAATGGTTTTACAAAAAAAATAGATTTGAAAGCAAACGGGTGAGAGCCCGAATGTGGAGATATTTTAAAAACCTGCAAGTGATTTAAAAACATTTAAAATATTAAATGCAAAATACATTTTAGAACGTGCACTCACATGAAATTCTCAACTCTCGTCTAACTGTGCACTCCTAACGTAAGTACCCATCTAAAATGACACAAACCACTAGCTAAGTGACATCATATCTAGCTAGAATGTCATAGGTTCTACCCTTATTAGTCGTTTCCCATTAACATTATCACGATCTCGATTAAATAGGGGCTTAACGTAAATTCAGGTTCTCATATAAAAAGTAATACAACTCGTTATAGATTATCCCTTTTTTGTTATTCCATATTTATACACACAATACCATATGAAAGTTCTCATTTTGCTAAGTGTATATTTTTCCACAACATAAATATACAATATAAGCACCCCGAGACTAAGCTGTGGTGCACACATACTCTGTTATCCATCCCGGTACATCACGTACATAAGGATCACATATTCCGAATCTCTCAGGAATAGTTCACAGATAACAACATCACAAATAATGGAGGCGAACACAGTCACATCACATGGGTCACGCACATACCTGCGCTCCCACGATCAGCAGACTTATTAACATCCCAATAAGTCCTTCTTTGACCTATGTTCATCGAGGTAACCAGTCTAAATCCGGGCAACACAAGGATTAGAGGGCCCTAAGCGAACGCGAACCTCCCGTGATAGCAAGTATGGTAGGTATGTCATACACACAAATAATATATCAATACTAAGTAAACACGCATCTTAGTAATCACCGTAATTTAATTGTAGTACTTATGGCATTCTCGTACCAACTTAATATATATACAACTTATATAATCCCGGTCCATATTTATACGCGCCATAATTTATTCTCACGTCGTAGTAGGCACTCACGCCTCGACTCAAAATGTCTATTTGATTCGTTCCACAATTATATAATTTACTCCTCATTATATCCCAAATGTCCCAAGTATACTAATACATCATCAAAGGAATGTTATCTCTATCCTCGAACAAGTTTATGGGATTCCCAAAATCAAAACAGGCCAAAAAGGCCTAAACTGCCAGCTCGTTAGAAGTCTCGTTCGAACGAGGCTGTTCGAACGAGATTCAGTTCGTTCGAACGAACTGTACCTTCTAACGACATCTCGTTCGAACGACCTGGGAGGGCCTTCTAACGAACGACCAGTTTCGAGCCCAGAATTCCTGTATTCGTTTTTCACCAATTTCTACACCTCAAATCTCAACCAAAATTCGTCCCAACAATGTTTAAAGGTCTCTAATCGATCCTAAACATATTAAAGTCACATACTAATGTGTTTTAAGGAATTAATTCATCCTCAACATCATTAAATCATCAAGTCTCATCACTTTTCCCCAAATTCTCAAGAACATAAACCCTAGAATTTTAAATCTTCCATTTCCAGAAATAGATCCATTTTTGTATCACATAAATTAGTAATTCTCTTAATTCGATCTTCCAATAATATTTCTACATGCAAACCTATCTCCAAAATTAAACTAACAACTCCAATTTTATGGGTTTTTATTTATCTCTCAATTAATTATGATTATTGAATTCTCTAAGCATGGAAGAAGCATTTACTGCATAAAAATGTAAATTAAACCACTTGCCTTGATTCAATCTCTGATTTTGATGATGATTTGAAGAAGTTCCCTCTCTCTTTCTGCAGAATTCCCTTCTATCTCTCTCTCTAAGCTTTCTTCTCCAATGGCTATGGTGGCTAGGGTCTGTTTTGGGAAAGTTTTGGAAACCTAATCTAATAACCCCCGTAGCTTATTGGGTCATTAAGGGTTGGTTAGTGGGCTTAGTGGGTCCATTCCCAATCAGATAAAAACTCTTAATTTTCGTCACTTATAATTCTTAAAAATCCAAAAATTACCAAACTACCCATATATGTTGCCGGTATGGCCTAAAATACCCCGGGACCCAAACTAAACTCCCGGCTAGTGTTTTCTGACTATCTCGACCCTTTCGGACGCGTTGGCGCACTCAAAATGACCATACGGTTAATAGAATTTTAATTTCACTTTTATAAATAAAATAGTTATATCCTGACATGACTGTCACCCGCGTCGCAATAAAATGTCCAAATTGCCGTATATCAATCTCACGACAATTTCATAATTCAATATTCATATATCATCATATATACTCAATATAGTCAAATACAAACTCACATCTCGATAGTATTTTCTCCGGATTAATTCCCAATTAATTATCATTTAATTAATTAATCCCAAAAGTAAATATCGCCAAAAATACGGGGTATTACACAAGATACATCCCGCAACAGTCCGTACCTATCACGACTCCCAAGACTCTGGATAGAAGGTCATCCGACATGCATGCGGTAGGTCACCTGCAAAAATATATATATATACAGGCAGGAGAGAAAAGTAAACGGGTCAGAACCCGAGTTGTGAAAAATATTTAGCAAGTGTGTTAACCGTGCATAATAAATATCGGTGCACTTATTTCATAATTAAAATTGGATTCGCACTCTCGTGGAACCCCAACTCACCTCTCATCTAAAGGCGCGCACCTATTCGCGTCCTCCATTTTTAGTTAAATTACCCCCATTTATAAGGACAACCTAACTTATCATCGGCCCAGCCTTTACCCACGAGAAATGCCTTCCTAACTTAACCTAAGAATCCACTCTTTCTAATCGAACTTAAGTATTTATTTTAAAACATATATACCTTAATAGGATTAATGGATTCCGGTTTATAATTTACCAATTATACATTTAGTAAGTTACCAAATATGCATTTGGGTTCAAACATATGATTTAATTTCTAATTAATAAGCATGCAAAATTATTCTTGACACAACTTCCCTCCAATTTCAACGCTGCGCTGCGTTTCGTGCGTGGGGTGTCTCGCAAAGCGAAATCCAAACAAGGAACCACTCTGTTACACTACTCCTTGTCAACGTCAATCCTGGTGATCCATTATGCCACACATAAATATCGACAAAACTTCTCTCTAATCTCAACAATGTAATGTGTTTCGTGCGTGGGGTGTCTCGCAAAGCGAAATCCAAACAAGGAACCACCCTGTTACACTACTCCTTGTCAACGTCAATCCTGGAGATCCATTATGCCACACATAAATATCGATAGAACTTCTCTCTAATCTCAACAATGTACTGCTTTTCGTGCGTGGGGTGTCTCGCAAAGCGAAATCCAAACAAGGAACCACCCCGTTACACTACTCCTTGACAATGTCGATCCTAGAGATCCATAATGCCATGTATACAATATTATACTACTACTACAAGTAACATCTCCAATAATATCCTTGGGATGATGTAACCAAAATATTCCTGAAATGCGATACATCAACCCCCATCAATCTAGTACACCATAATCATCCAAGATGTACTCCACAAAGAGTCTATATCCTTTCATCTATAGGATATATATATATATATATATATATATATATATATATATATATGTGTGTGTGTGTGTGTGTAGGCATTTTATTATCACTATATATATATATATATATAACAATCATCCACACCATGACCAAGTGTACATATCATATCCGATGTACAATGGACATGCACATAATCCACCCGACTATATATATCGCCGATAAAACTGCATCAATGCTATCATCTTCCTAGTGCCCGGCTCACGTGGATACTGGGGACCACCTGGTGGGGATCAACGACACCCACCTCGTGATAACTCACACACACGACGTCCTGGGAAGCGGTCATAGCTCCAACTGGAAATGAGACGAAACATACCCACCACGTCTCATCCCAAAAATATATTTATCGTATAATAACACATGGGACGACTATGACCTGGGGAATATCCACACCTTGCTCTATATGCCAGGATGCTCACCCTCTGCGCGGAAACTTCCCAATGATAGCATGAGCGGGGTATGCTTAACCAGATAAGTATATATATCGTTCACATTCATAATATACATACATCCATATGATCCCATCATATGATCAAATATTAAACCATCACATAAGGTTTAAATATTCATACCATGTATATCCACAACATAAATATGACCATACAGTCATAACTATATTGATATAAATATACACATATATTCACATATCCATATATCTATATATACAAACTATATCTCGTTCATGTATAAGATATCTTAACTCGGCTATAAGTATACATAATCCTCAATATACAAGCCGTCACCACAAATCATTTAATTTATCTCGATATGGGAATACAATCCCTCACTTGAAGCATATTCATCCATTTTTCATATGACGAATAGTCTCCCAAAAATTTCATGTATCTATATCAACCATTAGGGTTATCACCCTAAGTTTAGTGTAGGAACCCATCACTACACATTTCATCTCTAAATTTAAAGTACATAATTATTGTAATACCCCGTATTTTTATGCTATATTAATTTGGGGATTTATTAAATTCAATGTCAAGGTTTATTTATTTAATAAAAATCCGAAAATTAAATATGTTATATTTATTAACGTGACGAGAGTTAGTAATTATGGGAAACTTGTTGAATATTACTAATGAGCATAGTGATATACTATATTGGTTATATTGAATGTCATAAGTGAATTAAATGACTATTTCGGAAATTTAAGTTGGGACGTGCCCGTGTCACGTCGGGACTAATTTTGTTAAATAAAAAGTGAATATTTTATAAGTTGTTCGTATGGTCATTTTGAATGCGCCAACGCATCCGGAAGGGTGGAGATAGTCAGAAAAGTATACCCGGGGGTTTAGTTTGGGTCTCGGGGCATTTTTAGGCCTAATTGGTGCCCCGAGAGGGCATTTTAGTCATTTTACTTAAGTGGGTAATTAAACCCACGAATTTCATCCAACCTATATCAGCCATTAGGTCAGCCTCTTAGGGTTAGAGCATTCACAAACCAAGTGACGGCCATTGGAGAAGAGAGGAGAGAGGTCCAAGGCAAACCAAGGCCAAAAAGCCACCGGATTTCACCGCCACCACCACCACCGCGTAGATCACGAGACAAGGAACGCAGCCATACCAAAATCATCCGAGAATCTGCGTATGAAAATCCTAGGCAAGTATTTGACTTGCGTATTTTCATTAATGCAATATTTATATTAGTCTAGGATTGTTTAGAGATGGAAATTATGGAAGAAAACTCAAATTGTGTTAGGATAATGCATGTAGTTTTGATAATATGGAAATTCTGGAACCCTTGCCATGTAGAGGAATATAACCCACGAATTTTGATGTTAAATTAGAAGGAATTTCTGGTAAAAACAGATTAGAACCTTGTTTTAAGAAAACTCTAGGGTTCTTGATGATTAGATGGGATTTTGAGTTAATTATCCATGTTTAATGATGGTTACACGCATGCTTTACGTTATAAACATCTGGTATAATGTTATAATGATGATAGTAGGATTTTTGGGGCGATTAGAATGGAAACACATCGTTTTAGATGAAGAAGTTGGATGAAACCCGTAACTGCATTCTGCAGAATTTTGCCCAGACCTGCTTGATAGATCGATCGAGCCTAGAGCTTCGATCGATCGAAGGTTCGATCGATCGAGCCCCAAGCTTCGATCGATTGACCCCTCCTGGAAGACTCCTAATTCCCTCTTTAAATGCGTTAAATTCAAATTATCGTGATATGATTCTTGGGCACTCGTGATAAATTAATTTAGGAGACATTGAGGACCAGTAGGGTATATGAATAAATGTTGGAACCTTTAATCTTTAACTAAAATGGTATTTATGGGATATTTACTTTAGGTTTGTGGATTTATGAATTTAAAGGGTGAGGTGCGTAAGAGAGTTACGTTGGAACCTACTAAAGACACTTACTGAAATTCAGATTTGTGAGGATGTATCCCTTGAGTGTTAGGTAATAAGTGAGAAAACCCTTCGAGTTAAGGTTAAGAATAAAACCTTATACGAAATTCTATAACTGTGAAATTAAGGATAAATGGTATAATTACGGGTGATGAGAAGAACCTATATTAATATGATAAATTGGTATATTATATGATTGTGTGTACATATATTATATGCATGTGAAAATCATACCCACGCTACTTACTATCCCTGAGGTTTCCGCGCTGGGTCAAGTCTTATCTCGATGGGACCTTTATGGGGGATATTGACTTGTACCCTAGGAGATAGATATCCTTGGTACAGGCTATCAATGTGATAATTCAGACGGTCCTAAGAGACGCCGGTGTGTGCCATCCTCTTAGAGACTTGGAATCTATTCTTCGCCTCAATATTGTTTGTGTATTTCTGTTAATACAATTCGAGAGTGATTCCGAATGTATTCCCCTTAATGTGAGTGATATGGGGCTTTGGATAGTAGAGTATGCATGCACCATAGTTTTATTCGGGGTGATGTTATATATATATATATATCTTATACGCGTAGTTAATATATATATATATGAGATTATGATATTTGAAACTGTCTACTGTGATTTGATAAGTAGGACATGGTTGTTGACTCAAATTATTAAATACTTGTTTTTGAAAAAGTATAATATGTCACTGTAAAACTTTATTGATTTTATAAAGATGAAATGGAGGACTTTGATTTCTGTTTGGAACATCCTTTTTAAAATTGAGTCGTGAATTATAAATCTTGCGACTAATCTAAGTTAAATTAAATCTTTTACAAAGACTAGTGTGTTAAATGATAAGAATTCGTGGGGAAGGTTAGTGCGATAGGTGTGCACATTAGAAGAGAGGTGAGTGTTTTCTCAAGAGAGTGACGTACTAATATGTTATTGCATTGGCCTGTATCAATTTAAATACTTGCTAGACGTATTTTAAAATCAAACACACTTTCGGGATCTGACCCGTTTCTTTTCTCTCTCTCTCTCTTGTATATATATGTATATTTTCAGGTGCCCAGCCACAGGGGCGTCTTGCTTAGGATCCCTTGAGAGGAACGTGCTGCAGCTTAGGTGGGAGTTGCAGGTCACTTGAGTAGACGGCTTCTTTTATTGACTTCACTTATAGCATTCTCATTTATTGGGCATGTGTCGCCCTTTCCATTATTTCGTTTGTTGTTGGGACATTTATATTTCAGTTATTTCCAGTATTGTTCTATGGGATTTATTCAGGATGGATTTGTGATTTTAGTTTCATATGTTGACATTCGATTGACGAATGGTTTATGTTATTTAGTTTATTGTGGTGTGATTCTTAATTGTAGAAATGTTGTCTTAATTAAATAAATCTTTTACGTTAATTCAAATTTGGAAAGTTTGTATGAAAATGTTTTTGACACTTAGCTTAATTATTTAGGGTGTTAAATTGGAAATTTTTTATCGACGGTGATGCTGAGAATGAACCAACTGTTTACCTTGATTTAATTTAATAAAGGAGTGATCGCCCAGTATTTAATTAGGCGGGGTGTCACAGGTGGTATCAGAGCATCAGGTTCTAGTGTTCTTTTGGACCTGTTTCAGCTTATTATGCTTTCAGCGCTGTTTTCTTTTATATAGAGCCCTAATACTAGGAATGTTGTGTTCATCACTATATATTGGGAATTCGTGCTTCTGCGATTTGTTTATTTGAATGATGAACTCATCCAAATTCATTTAAATTTTCAGATGGACCGTCGTAAAGAACTAGCTAAAACGGTTGAGGGAGTCAATGAGCAAGATCGACTCACACCTCAGGTAACCCCAGAGAGAATATCAACCGCTGAGTTAGCAGGTATCGTGGCACAAGCAGTTACCACTGTAGTTTTATAATACCAAGAACGCAGCATGAAACTTAAAGAAGGCAAAAGACCTAGAGAGGTTAGCCAAATGCATGTGACTAAAGCTGACAAATGTGCGAAGACTCCGAAATTGTGACAGCAAACTACCCACAACCGGGTCAGTTCTTGTCAACAACGTGGTAAAGTGAAGCAGTTTGGAAAGAGGAATAAAGTTCCAAGTCATCAAGGCCGACACCAACAGCAGCAGGGTCAGAGGGGGAGTAACTTCGGAGGAAAATGTTTTGTGTGTGGCACGCATGGCCATAAATGCCAGGATTGCCCAGAGGGTGTTAGGGCCTCACAGCAACAATGTGCCCGTGAGAAGCCACAGGGGCCACTTTTTCCAGTCGCTCTCCCAGCACCAGCTCAGGTACTAAACCTACCAACCTTTCCAGTAGCACCGGTGTAGCATGGGCAGTTACAGTACAGACATATCTATAATGTCCACCAAGCAGCAGCCCCACAGGCACCACCCGCGATTTGGGGTATGTTTTCTATTCATGGAACTTTGGGTCGAATTCTATTTGTTACTAGGGCAACGCATTGTTTTATAGCTACATATTTTGCGAAGGCCTCAGGTTTGTTAGCCACAGCAGAGAGCACCGTGACGTGCGTCGACTCACCCCTGGGGAGTGGGTCACTTATTTTCTTTATATGCCGGGGAGTGGGAGTAGAGATTGGTAGCTTGGTATTACCTGCATACATGTTAGTCTTAGACATGCACGAGCATGATGTGATTATTGGTATGGACTGGCTCGCAGCTTATAGAGCCATGATTGATTGCTTCGGTTGGAGCACTGTCTTTGCCATTCCGGGGCAAGAGATGTTTGTAGTGGCTATGCCTCGCCCAGAGGGAGGTTCGACCGCTCATTTGTAATACATAGAGGAGGATACCTCTAAGGAGGTTGCAATTCCCTTAGATTCAATCCCTGCTGTCAGGGAGTATTCCGGTGTGTTTCAGGAGATACCAGGCCTACCGCCCAGTCGTGAGATAGACTTTGTTATAGATTTACTGCCAGATATGAGACCTATAGCATGCGCACCGTACCGTATGGCTCCGGCAGAGATGCGAGAGCTACGAGATCAGATAGAGCAGCTGTTAGGTCAGGGCTCCATCCGAAGGAGTACCTCACCTTGGGGCGCTCCAGTCTTATTTGTGAAGAAAAGAGATGGTTCACTGAGATTGTGTGTGGACTACCGTGAATTGAACAAGGTCACAATACGGAATAAGTATCCGTTGCCTCGAATCGATGATCTGTTCGACCAGTTGAGGGGAGCAACTTTCTTTTCGAAGATAGATCTGAGGTCGGGGTACCATCAGTTACGTATTAGAAAGCAGGATGTTTCAAAGACTGCCTTCTTGTCGAGTTATGGGTCCTATGAGTTCAGGGTGATGCCATTCGGACTCACAAATGTCCCAGCCGTTTTCATGGACTTGATGAACCGAGTATTCAGAGAGTTCTTGGATCAGTTTGTCATCGTCTTCATAAATGGTATCTTGATATATTAACACTCCGAGGAGGAGCTTGTCGAGCACTTGAGACAGGTTCTTCAGACTCTATGAGAGCATTAGTTGTATGCTAAGTATGAGAAGTGTGGATTCTGGTTGCGAGAAGTACAGTTCTTGGGCCATGTTGTTTCTGAACAGGGGATTGCAGTTGACCCGAGAAAAGTGTCAGCGGTGAGGGAGCGGGGACAGCCCACGACATCGACAGAAGTGCGTAGTTTCTTGGGATTAGCCGGATACTACAGGAGATTCATTCGGGGATTCTCCAAAATAGCGGGTCCATTGACGAATCTGGCTTGCAAAGGGGTACCATATGTTTGGGATGACGCTTATCAGTTGGCTTTCGACGAGCTGAAAGACAAGCTTACTTCAGCACCAGTCCTTGCCTTACCAAAACCGGGTGTGGAGTACCTGGTTTATACCGATGCATCCTTAATGGGACTTGGGGGAGTACTTCTGCAGGAAGAGAAGGCTATAGCTTTTTCTTCCCGCAAGCTTAAGCCGCATGAGAAGAATTACCCCACCCATGACCTGGAGTTAGCAGCGGTCGTCTTTGCATTGAGAATTTGGAGGCACTACTTATTGGGCGAGAAATTTCGTTTGTTCACAGACCATAAGTCACTGCAGTACCTGTTCATTTAGCGAGAGCTGAATATGTGTCAACGAAGATGGCTAGAGTTTGTGAAGGACTACCAGTTCGATATACAATATCATCCGGGGAAGGCCAACGTAGTTGCTGATGCGTTGAGCCGGAGACCGGTAGACGATGTAGCGGACGTCTGGAAGGAAAAGTGGAAAGAGTTGGGTCACCAGGACGCAGTGGCATGTTCTTTCATATCCATGATGTCAGTCACACCCGAGATTATTACGAGGGTGATACATGCACATACTATAGACCCGATTTGCCAGGAGCAGATTGTGCAACTTCTAGCCGAGGGTGCTGAGTCCTATTCTGTTAGTTCTGATGGAGGTTTGCGATTTAATGGGAGATTGGTGGTCCCAGAAGGCGCGGAGTTACGTCATGAAGTGATGACTCATTCTCACGGGTCCCGATTTGCAGTACATCAGGGAAGTGAAAAAATGTACCAGGACATGAGGCGTCAATACTGGTGGAGTGGGATGAAGAAGGACATCGCCGAGTTTGTGTCCAAGTGTTCTACCTGCCAGATGGTGAAGGTGGACCACCAGAAACCGTCAGGATTGCTTCAGCCGTTGGAAGTACCCGCGTGGAAGTGGGAGAGTATTTCCATGGATTTCATTACAGGGTTGCCTACATCACAGCGGGGCCACGATTCTATCTGGGTGATTGTAGACCGTTTGACCAAAGTGGCTCATTTTCTGCCAGTGCGGACAGATTATACTACGGGTTAGTATGCTCAATTGTTCATTGTTGATATTGTCAGATTACACGGGGTGCCCCTGAATATTGTGTCAGATAGAGACAAGATTTTTGTGTCACGTTTCTGGGAAAGTTTTCAGGAGGCTATGGGTACTGAGTTGAGGTTGAGTTCAGCTTTTCACCCACAGGCAGATGGACAGACAGAGCATACTAATCAGAAGTTAGAGGATATGCTACATATGTGTGTTCTCAATTTTGGAGGAGGTTGGGAGCCACATCTTCCACTGGTAGAGTATTTTTATAATAACTCTTATCAGTTTACGATTGGTATGGCTCCATTTGAGGATTTGTATGGCAGGCCTTGTCGTTCTCCAACTTGTTGGCTCGAAGTGGGGGACAACAAGTTTCTAGGACCAAAAGTGATTTAGGAGACCTCCGCAAGGATTGAGATAATCAGGAGTCGTATTCGGGTGGTCCAGGATAGGCAGAAGAGCTATGACGATACGAAACGGTTCTTCCGGGAGTTTAATGTGGGAGATCAAGTGTTATTGCGTGTATCTCCTATGAAGGGTGTGATGAGGTTCGGGAAGAAGGGGAAGTTAGCCCCGAGGTACGTGGGACCATTTCCAATCATCGAGAGGATTGGGCCGGTAGCATACAGGTTGATATTGCCGGAACATTTACATCGCATCCACGATGTATTCCACATTTCGCCGTTGAGACGATTTCTTCGGGATGATATGGCCCATACTCACATTGCGATAGATGAGATAGACTTACAGTCTGACAGCTCTTATGAGGAGAGACCAGTGGATATTCTAGACTATAGTGAGAGGAGATTGAGGTAAAAAATAGTTCCACTTGTGCGAGCCCAGTGGGAGCATCATAATGTGGAGGAATCCACATGGGAGCGTGAGGCAGATATACGTGAGAGATATCCAGAGTTGTTTTTACCAGATATGCCTTATTTTCCGAATTTTGGGACGAAATTCCGTTATTAGGGGGGAAGTATGTAATACCCCGTATTTTTATGCTATATTAATTTGGGGATTTATTAAATTTAATGTGAAGGTTTATTTATTTAATAAAAATCCGGAAATTAAATATGTTATATTTATTAACGTGACGAGAGTTAGTAATTATGGGAAACTTGTTGAATATTACTAATGAGCATAGTGATATACTATATTGGTTATATTGAATGTCATAAGTGAATTAAATGACTATTTCGGAAATTTAAGTTAGGACGTGCCCGTGTCACGTCGGGACTAATTTTGTTAAATAAAAAGTGAATATTTTATAAGTTGTTCATATGGTAATTTTGAGTGCGCTAACGCGTCCGGAAGGGTCGAGATAGTCAGAAAAGTATACCCGAGGGCTTAGTTTGGGTCTCGGGGCGTTTTTAGGCCTAATTGGTGCCCCAGGAGGGCATTTTAGTCATTTTACTTAAGTGGGTAAATAAACCCACGAATTTCATCCAACCTATATCAGCCATTAGGTCAGCCTCTTAGGGTTAGGAAATTCACAAACCAAGTGACGGCCATTGGAGAAGAGAGGAGAGAGCTCCAAGGCAAACCAATGCCAAAAAGCCACCGGATTTCACCGCCACCACCACCACCGCGTAGATCATGAGACAAGGAACGCAGCCATACCAAAATCATCCGGGAATCTGCATACCAAAATCCCAGGCAAGTATTTGACTTGCGTATTTTCATTAATGCAATCTTTATATTAGTCTAGGATTGTTTAGAGATGGAAATTATGGAAGAAAACTCAAATTGTGTTAGGATAATGCATGTAGTTTTGATAATATGGAAATTCTGGAACCCTTGCCATGTAGAGGAATATAACCCACGAATTTTGATGTTAAATTAGAAGGAATTTCTGGTAAAAACATATTAGAACCTTGTTTTAAGAAAACTCTAGGGTTCTTGATGATTAGATGGGATTTTGAGTTAATTATCCATGTTTAATGATGGTTACACGCATGCTTTATGTTATAAACATCTGGTATAATGTTATAATGATGATAGTAGGATTTTTGGGGCGATTAGAATGGAAACACATCGTTTTAGATGAAGAAGTTGGATGAAACCCGTAACTGCATTCTGCAGAATTTTGCCCAGACCTGCTTGATCGATAGACCCCTCCTGGCAGACTCCTAATTCCATCTTTAAATGCGTTAAATTCAAATTGT
Organism: Sambucus nigra; assembly: GCA_949130495.1. Taxonomy (NCBI): domain Eukaryota; kingdom Viridiplantae; phylum Streptophyta; class Magnoliopsida; order Dipsacales; family Adoxaceae; genus Sambucus; species Sambucus nigra. The sequence continues at coordinate 625,204,056 of OX422207.1, read as the reverse complement.
CATGATATGATTCTTGGGCACTCGTGATAAATTAATTTGGGAGACATTGAGGACCCGTAAGGTATATGAATAAATGTTGGAACCTTTAATCTTTAATGAAAATGGTATTTATGGGATATTTACTTTAGGTTAGTGGATTTATGAATTTAAAGGGTGAGGTGCGTAAGAGAGTTATGTTGGAACCTACTAAAGACACTTACTGAAATTCATATTTGTGAGGATGTAGCCCATGAGTGTTAGGTAATAAGTGAGAAAACCCTTCGAGTTAATGTTAGGAATAAAACCTTATATGGCATTCTATAACTATGAAATTAAGGATAAATGGTATAATTCTGGGTGATGAGAAGAACCTATATTAATATGATAAAGTGGTATATTATATGATTGTGTGTACATATATTATATGCATGTGAAAATCATACCCACGCTACTTACTATCCCTGAGGTTTCCGCGCTGGGACAAGTCTTATCTCGATGGGACCTTTGTGGGGGATATTGACTTGTACCCTAGGAGATAGATATCCTTGGTACAGGCTATCAATGTGATAATTCAGACGGTCCTAAGAGACGCCGGTGTGTGCCATCCTCTTAGAGACTTGGAATCTATGCTTCGCCTCAATATTGTTTGTGTATTTCTGTTAATACAATTCGAGAGTGATTCCGAATGTATTCCCCTTAATGTGAGTGATATGGGGCTTTGGATAGTAGAGTATGCACGCACCATAGTTTTATTCGGGGTGATGTTATATATATATATATTATACGAGTAGTTAATATATAGATATATATATGAGATTATGATATTTGAAACTGTCTACTGAGATTTGATAAGTAGGACATGGTTGTTGACTCAAATTATTAAATACTTGTTTTTGAAAAAGTATAATATGTCACTATAAAACTTTATTGATTTTATAAAGATGAAATGGAGGACTTTGATTTCTGTTTGGAACATCCTTTTTAAAATTGAGTCGTGAATTATAAATCTTGCGACTAATCTAAGTTAAGTTAAATCTTTTACAAAGACTAGTGTGTTAAATGATAAGAAACCGTGGGGAAGGTTAGTGCGATAGGTGTGCACATTAGAAGAGAGGTGAGTATTTTCTCAAGAGAGTGACGAACTAATATGTTATTGAATTGGCTTGTATCAATTTAAATACTTGCTAAACGTATTTTAAAATCAAACACACTTTCGGGCTCTGACCCGTTTCTTTTCTCTCTCTCTCTTTTGTATATATATGTATATTTTCAGGTGCCCATTCACAGGGGCGTTTTGCTTAGGATCCCTTGAGAGGAACGTGCTGCAGCTTAGGTGGGAGTTGCAGGTCACTTGAGTATACGGCTTCTTTTATTGACTCCACTTCTAGCATTCTCATTTATTGGGCATGTGTCGCCCTTTCCATTATTTCGTTTGTTGTTGGGACATTTATATTTCAGTTATTTCCAGTATTGTTCTATGGGATTTATTCAGGATGGATTTGTGATTTTAGTTTCATATGTTGACATTCGATTGACGAATGGTTTATGTTATTTAGTTTATTGTGGTGTGATTCTTAATTGTAGAAATGTTGTCTTAATTAAATAAATCTTTTTCGTTAATTAAAATTTGGAAAGTTTGTATGAAAATGTTTTTGACACTTAGCTTAATTATTTAGGGTGTTAAATTGGAAATTTTTTTATCGACAGTGATGCTGAGAATGAACCAACTGTTTACCTTGATTTAATTTAATAAAGGAGTGATCGCCCGATATTTAATTAGGCGGGGTGTCACAATTATCTATAACTATCCTAACTAGAATTCATGTTAACACTTACTCTAGTCGATAGTACGATCCAAATCGTTCCCCATTTCGCCTATGGTTCGATTGATCTTATGAACCTTTACTCCCATTGGGTTACCGATTGTTCCTTAATTTAAACATTTATAAGACTACGTGACCCCTCTCTCGCGTTATTCCCCAATTATAACTTAATAGAATCCTATCGATATAAGTATTCAACATGAACATAGGCCTATCATTTCCCAACATACCTAAGAGTGCCCATTATTAATACACGCGTAAGTAAAAAAGGACTATCCATATACCATTTATAACCATTTCACGATAATCCACCTCTATCAAAATAAAACAATCCGCCAAATCACTTTAGTCCCATAATCCTTTCATTACTAAAAGAGGCATTCCATCTCCTAAATCAATTTATCATAGGCCCGTAAGCCCCTATTCAACCTAGGGCCCTATTCCCTTAATATAATATCATAACCCTTCATAATAGACCCATTAAGAAAGCCCCCAAGGATAAAACTCCAAAAGAAAAGGGAAAGAAAGAAATCCAAGTTTTGGGCTAAAAACAGGGGATCGGTCAACCGCGGTCCAAATTTTGCCTACGAAGAAATGCAGTAGGCTTTTTCCCTAAGGCGCGGTCGACCGGTCCCCAGACCGCGGTCGACCGACCATACCAGATATTCTGGCCGATTTCCCTTTCTCAACAAAACCCACGAAATTAATACCCTAAAATATCCATTCTAACCTCCAAATCTTTATCACAACATGGTTCCAAGAAAAATAAATCAACCCAAAGTTGATCCCAACCATTTCTACCCCATTAAACCCTTATTTAAACATTGATTTCAAGATTAAACCCAAAAAATCTAGGTTTTGATATTTATACCCAAAAATCCATTCTTTAACCCACAAATTATGAAATAAAATACACAAATGACTTATTTAGAAAGATTAAACAATTTCCTCAGTTTTGTAGAGGTTGGATCGTCCTCGATGTCGCGATTGGGCCGAAAATCTCCAAGCTTTTCTTCCTGTCTCTCTCTCCCTTTCTTCTTCTTTTCTCTTTTCTCTTCTCTTTTCTTTCTCCTTCTCGCTTTCTCAAATGAGAAGGCTTCATCTGTAAGCCTCTTAAATCCCATAAAACAATAAACCCAATTTTAAATGTTAATACACATTTTAAATGACTCGTTTACTCCAAATTGAGTCAAACTAACTTAAAATATCCCGGAGCCAAAATAAAACCCAATGAAGGTGATTTTGACTATCTCGAACCTTCCGGGATCGATGGTACCCTCAAAATCATCATCCGAAATACTTTAAAATGTCCTCTATTTTCGGACCTCAATTTTCAAATTTTAAATTCTCCAATTTAATTAAATTTTATTTCCCAAAAATTTAATTTCTCAGTCTCAAAAATCATGGGGTGTTACACATTAGTCCCGTGTTTGGTGTTCATTCCTCTCACGGGACTGTTTTGTGATTGTTTTACATAATCACCCTTTATAACATGCTTTTAAGCTACACCAAAATGGCCAAATTGTCACCTTTCAGCCGGCCACCCTTGTCAAGGTCATTGATCGTGACACAAATCTCGCGTTTTCTATCACGATCATTGACCTTGACACGACCGTGACAAATAATTGTCACAGTCATTGACCGTGATAATTATTTGTCACAGTCGTGTCAAGGTCAATGACCGTGACACAAAATGCGAGATTTGTGTCACGGTCAATGACCTTGACACGACCGTGACAACTTTTGCAGCAAAAAAAGCCCTAGCATTCTTTTTCCCACCTTTTTTGGTTTTCCCCCTCTCTCTCTCTCTAAGGTATATATTTTTTCCTCTCTTTCTCTTTCATTTCTATATGTATGTGTATGTGTATGTGTGTATATATATGTGTGTATATGTATATGTGTATGTGTGTGTATATATGTGTGTGGTGGTATGTGGTGGGGGAGGGGGGAAGGGGGTAATGGGGGTGGGGTGGTGCAGGTGTGGTGGGGGGAGGGGGTGGGGTATGTGTATATGTGTGTGTATGGTGGTGTGTGGTGGGGTAGGGGGTGTGGGGTGTAGTGGGGGGAGGGGGTGGGGGTGGAATTTTCTAACTAAAAATATGATAATATTTTGTTATAATTTGTTAAAACTATGTAAACCTTAGTATGAATGCAAGGTTAGTGATAATTAGAATTGTGTAAATGTTAGAAAAGTTCTAGAATTCATATGTTAAATTTAATTATATAAATATTTAAATTGATAATAATTGTAATCATGAAATTAATTCAATTCGGTAAAACCCTAGATAATTTTTTAACAGAATTTGATAATATTATATAAAGTTTAGTAAATTCACAAAATGTTGCCAAATATATGTTTTTAGGAATAACATTAGTTACTTTTGTGAACAACTATGTAGAATCCATACACATGCATGTTGTTAGAAAGTCTTAAATTTAATTCTCACTTTAATTTGTAGAATCTATGTACTTGGTTGGATTTATCCCTTTATGATAATGAAATTTATGCTCCAATTATAATTATCTCATGTCATAATTTTATTGATAAACAATAAATGTAGTTTTCACGGTCGTGGTGGGGGGAGGGGGACAAGGGGTGGGGTGGGGGTGGGGTTGGGGTGTGGGGGGTGTGTAGGGGCAATTTTAACAATTGTATATATTTAATTAAGAAATTGTATAGCTTTAATTGTAATTTTAATTGTATAGTTTTAGATGAAAGTAAATTAATAATTAGTGCCAATTTCATATGAAAGTAGGATTATCCCTCATTGTAAATTAGTAAATTACTAATTGTATACTTTAATTGTTAGTTTAATTGATGAAATGTTGGGTTGGTTAGTTTTAAAAGTGGCATGACGTGTGCGTGTGTGTGGTGGGGGTGGGGTAGGGGTGTCTGTATGTGTACTATTAAATTTTTTTTTATCTGTACTAATAACATTTTTTTACTGCAAATGTCTCCTTCAGATATTAAGGCGAAGATGATGATGCTGTTTATGATGATGTCGTCTGGGCTCGGTGGTAGCGGAAGCGACGAAGTCTCCTCTGCCCCTAGGCTCCCCAAATATGGAAAATTTTGGATTACCGTCGAGAACAAATCGGAGCTATTAGCGAGATCCCTCGAGCTGCTAAAGACGGTCATCGACCCGGAGTTTATGTGTTGGAAGGAGGTGCCATATGAGCTCATGTTAGCTGTTTGGGCGGCACTACAGGTAATATATTTATATTTATATTTATATTTATATTTATATTTATATTTATTCGCAACTAACATTGTATTTGTTGGACAGGAACAATTCAACTTGGATCCAAAGCTACGCGATCCCGTGTTGGAGCAGATTAGGGAGCAACTCAACTCGTTGAAAAAAATATGCGGGCACGGTACTTTGGGAAAACACGAGAGTCGATTATCCAATGGTGTGAATCTGTCCCCCCCAAGGAGCCGATCTCATTGGCACAATGGCAGAAGTTCATTGACAATGAGATCGAGGATCGACAATTGGCATCTCGCCAATCGGGGAGGGAAAATCGAGCAAAAAAAACGGACGTTCACTACTCCGGCCGAACCTCTTACGCCGAGGTGGAGCATAGGATGCAGGTAAGATTTAATTTTTCTATAACGACAGAAATATATTATTCTTCATTATTTTACTTTGCGGGGCCGATACTAATTTTACTTTACTTTACTTTAACTTATTTTATTTCAGGGGGTAGGGAGTGGGCCAGGGGGTAAGCCACATAGGCTCGATACTTATGTGGCTCTTCGGACGAAGAAGGGGAAGGGCAAGGAGGTGTCCTCGAGCGTCGCGACCACGATTGTAAGTAATCCGACAGTTTAATTTTTATTAATTACGTTATAATTTTTTGGTTTACTTATTTTACTAATCATGTGCTTTTTGTCGTTTCAGGCAAAGCTTAAGGAAGTGCATGAGTCGCAGTCTGATGCCGACAAGGCATCTTTGTCCACAGATGCACTCAGCCAAGTGCTTGGCTCTGATCGCAAGGGGAGGACAAGGGGGTGATCTCGCGGGTGGACAAATATAGGATCATCGGATTGGAGACGAGCGGCACTGGGTTGGCTCGAATGGTGGATTCACACGACGCGAAGCTGTCCCCTTTGGAGGCGACGGTCCAAGATATGTACGCATTAATGAAGCGTACGTTAGGCGGAGACGCAGGATGGAGGAGGAGGTGCGGGAGGACGAGGCGCAGGATGACGAGGATGTGGACCTCTTTACTTCTTCACCGACACGTTCGTACTTCGATGATCCACTTCCCTATTTGGCACCCTTAAACAAACCAATGTCGACACTTGGTTGGCCGAGCGTGTTCATTTTGGACGTATTTGATGGCCAGGGGATAGGGCGGGGGTTGAGGGACCCGAATATCATCGAGGGTGGAATAATTCATGGACGTGCACTTCAACAGATGGAGTCCAGGGTGCTCGTCACGCATGTCATACCCGGGAAGGAGAACATCCTATTGTGATTGCGCGAACAATGCAACACGACATATATTAGTGGGTGCGTCAATTCGTATGTCGTGTGGCCTACTCACCTCCTCACATTTAGCCAAGACATATAGTAACATTATTTTTAAGTTTGTCCATTTTAATTATATTTGGATTATATCGTCATGTATATTATTTCTATTTTGAATATTTGGATTATATCGTCATGAATATATATTTGCATCATCTTTAGTTTGTTTGGATATATGATGTTCGGAACAGGTACAACGTTGCTATAACAGGTACAAATATACTGCTGGGTAGTGGCAGTGGCCATACTGCCCAGCAGATTTTTTTTAAATTCTGCCCAGAATTGTCACGGTCATTGACCGTGACACGCCCGTGACAAAAAGTTATCACGGACGTGTCACGGTCAATGGTCGTGACAATTATTTTAAAAAGGGTCACGGCTTTGTCATGGTTATAAACCGTGACAAACGTGTCACGGTTAATGACCTTGAGACGACCGTGACACAAAACGCGACTTTTGTGTCAAGGTCAATGACCGTGACACGATCGTGACAAAAAAAGTTGTCTCGCCTCGAAATGTCACGGTCATTGACCTTGACAAGTTGGATTTGTCAAGGTCAATGACCTTGACAATTCGGCAGATTTGGTGTAGTCTATTTATTTAAAAATTCTCGTTGTATACTCAAACTGGTAGTCCCATGTGTTTAGTTCCAACAAGTTACATTGGCCCCGTACGAGGTGCTCGAGTGTCTTACGGAACCGTTTTGTGGCTATTGTACCTTTTCACCCATTCGCGAAATGTTTTTAAGCCTAAGTCTAACTGTTTGTAAATTCTTGTCGTATACTCTAATGGGGAGTCCGCTGGCGGCACGATCGATTACCGCGAGTTACATTTGTCCTGTGTGAGGTCCTCATTCCTCTTACGGGACCATTTTGTGGTTATTTTACATTTTAACTCTTTAACGACATGTTTTAAAGCCTAAGTATAGCCGATTCTTATCGTATACTGAAATCGAGAGTCCCGTGACCACGAGTTCAGTTACTACAAGTTACATTGATCCCATACTTGGTGCTCGTGTGTCTTACAGGACCGTTTTGTGTGTATTTTACTTTTTCACCCATTGACGGCATGTTTTGAAGCCTAATTCTAACCATTTGAAAATTCCCGTCATATACTCAAACAAGGAGTCTGGTGGCTATGCGCTGGGTTTCCATGAGTTACATTCATCCCATGTGAGGTTCTCGTGTAACTTACAAGACCATTTTTTGTTGTTTTATGTTTTCACCCTTTGACGCCATGTTTTTAAGCTTAAGTCTAACCATTTGCAAATTCTCATCATATAATCAAACTGAGAATCCGCTGACTACGCGGTCAGCTCGTATGAGTTACATTGGTCCCTTACATGCTATTCGTTCCAAGTACGGGTCTGTTTCGTGGTTGTTTTATGTATTCACCCTTTGACGGCACGACTTTAAGCCTAAGTCTAATTATTTACATATTCTCATGATATACTCAAACTGGGAGTCCCGTGACTACGCGTTCAGTTACTATAAGTTGCATTGATCCCGTATGAGTGCTTGTGCATCTTACGGGAATGTTTAGGGGATATTTTACATTTTCACCATTTGATGGAACGTTTATAAGCCTAAGTATAATCGTTTGAAAATTCTCATTATAAAATCAATTCGGGAGTCCAGTTACTACCCGGTTGGTCCATACAAGTTACATTGGCCCCGTGCAAGGTGCTCGTGTCTCTTATGGGACCATTTTGTGGTTGTTTTACTTTTTCACCTTATGATGGTACTTTTTAAAGCCTAAGTCTAACTGTTAAAATTCTCTTTGTATACACAAACCAGGAGTCCTGTGGCTACGCTTTCAGGTCATACAAGTTACATTGGTCCCGTACGAGGTGCTTGTGACTGTTTTGTCGCTCTTTTACTTTTTCACCCTTTGACGGCATGTTTTAAGCCTAAGTCTAACTATCTGCAAATTCTTATCATATACTCAAATGAGGAGTTCAGTGGCTATGCGATCAGTTCCCACGAGTTACATTGGTCCTGTGGGAGGTGCTCGTATGTCTTATGAGACTCTTTTGTGGATGTTTAATGTTTTCACCCTTTGACGACATTTTTTAAGCCTAAGTCTAACCATTTACAAAATCTTAGAGTATACTTATACGGGGAGTCTAGTGACTATACGGTCAGTTCGTACGAGTTATATTAGTCCCGTACGAGGTGCCCGTTCCTCTCACGGGACCGTTTTGTGATTGTTTTACGTATTCACCCTTTGAAAGAAAGTTTTTAAGACTAAGTCCAATTATTTATAAATTCTCGTCGTATACTCAAAATGGGAGTCCCGTGTGTTTAGTTCCAACAAGTTACATTATCCCCATACGAGGTGCTCTTGTGTCTTACGGGACCGTTTTGTGGCTATTTTGCCTTTTCATCCTTTGACGACATGTTTTTAAGCCTAAGTCTAACCGTTTGTAAATTCTTTTCGTATACTCAAATAGGGAGTTCGGTGGCTGCGCGATCGATTCTCGCGAGTTACATTAGTCCCGTGCAAGGTCTTCGTTCCTCTTACGGGACCATTTTGTGGTTGTTTTACATTTTAACCCTTTGACGACATGTTTTAAAGCCTAAGTCCAACTGATTCTCATCATATACTAAAATCGAGAGTCCCGTGACCATGAGGTCGGTTCCTACATGTTACATTGGTCCCGTACTAGGTGCTCGTGTGTCTTACAGGACCATTTTGTGTGAATTTTACTTTTTCACCCATTGGCGGCATGTTTTGAAGCCTAAGTCTAACAATTTTAAAATTCTCGTAATATTCTCAAAAGGGGAGTTTTGTGGCTACACGGTCGGTTCCCATGAGTTATGTCCGTCCTGTGCGAGGTTCTCGTGTAACTTACGAGACTGTTTTGTGGTTGTTTAATGTTTTCACCCTTTGACGACATGTTTTTAAGACTAAGTCTAACCGTTAGCGATTTTCATCATATAATCAAACAGAGAGTCCGCTGACTATGCGGTCAGTTCGTATGAGTTACATTGGTCCCTTACATGCTATTTGTGCCACGTAATGGACTTTCTTGTGATTGTTTTATTTATTCACCCTTCAACAGCTTGTTTTTATGCCTAAGTCTAATTGTTTACAAATTATCATTGTATACTCAAATCGGGAGTCCCGTGACTACGCGTTCAGTTGCTACAAGTTACATTGGTCCCATACGAGTAGTCGTGCATCTTAAGGGAATGTTTTGGGGATATTTTACATTTTCACCATTTGATGGCATGTTTATAAGCCTAACTATAATCGTTTGCAAATTCTCACCGTATACTCAATTCGGGAGTCTAGTGACTACGCGGTTGGTCCATACAATTTACATTGGACCCATGTAAGGTGCCCGTGCCTCTTACAGGAACATTTCATGATTGTTTTACTTTTTCACCCTATTATGGCACATTTTAAAGCCTAAGTGTAACTATTTAAAAATTCACATCGTATACTCTAACCGGGAGTCATGTGGCTACGTGATCTGGTCGTACAGGTTACATTGGTACCGTACGAGGTGCTTGTAGCCGTTTTGTGGCTGTTTTACTTTTTCACCCTTAAACGGCATGTTTTTAAGCCTTAGTCTATCTGTCTGTAAATTCTTGTCATATACTCAAACGAGGAGTTCAGTGGCTATGCGATTGGTTCTGAGAAGTTACATTGGTCTTGTGCGAGGTGCTCGTGCGTCTTATGAGACTGTTTTGTGGTTATTTAACGTTTTCACCCTTTGACGAAATTTTTTAAGCCTAAGTCTAACCATTTACAAACTCTCAGAGTATACTTATACGGGGAGTCCAGTGACTATTCGGTCGGTTCGTACGAGTTACGTTGTTCCCGTGCGAGGTGCTCGTTCCTCTTATGGGACTATTTTGTGATTGTTTTACATATTCACCCTTTGACAACATGTTTTTAAGCCTAAGTATAATTATTTATAAATTCTCATCGTATACTCAAACTGGGAGTCCCGTGTGTTTAGTTCCAAAGAGTTACATTGGCCCCGTACGAGGTGCTCGTATGTCTTACAGGACCATTTTGTGGCTATTGTACCTGTTACCCTTTGACGACATGTTTTTAAGCCTATGTCTAAACGTTTGTAAATTCTTTTCATACACTCAAAATGGGGAGTCCGATGGCTACGCGATCGATTCTTACGAGTTACATTATTCCCAAGCGAGGTCCCCGTTCCTCTTACGGGACCATTTTGTGGTTGTTTTACATTTTCACCATTTGACGGGATGTTTTAAAACCTAAGTCTAACCTATTCTCATCGTATACTCAAATCGGTCATCCCGTGACCATGAGATCGGTTCCTATAAGGAACATTGGTCCCATACTAGGTGCTCGTGTGTCTTACAGGATCAGTTTGTGGGTATTTTACTTTTTCACCCATTAACGACATGTTTTGAAGCCTAAATCTAACCATTTGGAAATTCTTGTCATACACTCAAATGGGGAGTCCGGTGGCTATGCGCTCGGTTCCCATGAGTTACAGTCATCCCGTACGATGTTCTTGTGTAACTTACGAGACCATTTTGTGGTTGTTTAATGTTTTCACCCTTTGACGTCATGTTTTTAAGCCTAAGTCTAACCGTTTGCAAATTCTCATCATACAATCAAATCGAGAGTTCGCTGATTATGCGGTCATTTTGTACGAGTTACACTGGTCCGTTATAAGTTATTCCTGCCACGTACTAGGTTATCGTGTGTCTTATAGGACCGTTTTGTGGGTATTTTACTTTTTCACCCATTGACGGCATGTTTAGAAGCCTATGTCTAACCATTTGCAAATTCTCGTCATATACTCAAACGGGGAGTCTGGTGGCTATGCGATCAGTTCCCCTGAGTTACATTGATCCCATAAGAGGTGCTCGTGTGTCTTATAGGACCGTTTTGTTATTGTTTTATGTTTTCACCATTGATGGTATGCTTTAATTCAGAAGTCTAACCGTTTCCAAATTATGAACGTATACTCAAGATAGGAGTCCAGAGACTATGCGATCAGTTCGTATGAGTTACATTGGTACCTTGCGAGGTGATTGTGCCTCTCACTAGGCCATTTAGTGGTTGTTTTACGTATTCACCCTTTGACGGCATGTTTTTAAGCCTAAGTCCAATTGTTTAAAAATTCTCGTTTATACTCAAATTGGGGGTCCCATGACTTGCTATTCAGTTCCTACAAGTTACATTGGTCCAATACGAGGTGCTCACATGTCTTACGGGACCATTTTATAACTATTTTATGTTTTAAATATTTGAGGACATATTTGTAAGCATAAGTCGAACTGTTTATAAATTCTCATTGTATACTCAAATCGGGAGTCCCGTGACTATACGTTCAGTTCCTATGAGTTAAATTTGTCCTGTACGACGTGCTTTTGCATCTTACTGGACCGTTTTGTGGTTGTTTTACATTTTCACCATTTGACGGCATGTTTTTAAGCCTAAGTATAACCATTTGCAAATTCTCATCTTGTACTCAAATGGGGAGTCCGGTGGTAATGCGATTGGTTCCCACGTGTTACATTGGTCCCAAGCGAGGTGCTCATTCATCTTACAGGACCGTTTGGATGTTTTTTTTTCACCGTTTGACGACATGTTTTTAAGCCTAAGTCTAACCGTTTGCAAATTCTCATCGTACACTCAAACAGAGAGTTTGGTGGCTAGGTGAACGGTTCCCAGGTGTTACATTGGTCACATGGGAGGTGCTCGTGCCTCTTATGGGATTGTTTTGTGGTTGTTTTACTTGTTCACTATTCGACAACATGTTTTTAAGCCTAAGTATAACCATGTGCAAATTCTCATCATATACTCAAACGGACAGTCCGATAGCTACGTGATCGGTTCCCATGAGTTACATTGATCCTGTACGAGGTGCTCGTGTGTCTTATTAAATCGTTTTGTGGTTGTTTCATGTCTTAATCGTTGACGATATATTTTAAAGCGTAAGTCTAACCGTTTCCAAATTCTCATCATATACTCAAGCCAAGAGTCTGTGACTATGCGATCCGTTCGTACGAGTTACATTGGTCCCGTGCGAGGTAATCGTGAATCTCACAGGACCATTTAGTGGTTGTTTTTACGTATTCACCCTTTAACGACATATTTTTAAGCCAAAGTTTTATTATTTACAAATTCTCTCGTATACTCAAATGGGGGTCCCGTGACTTCGCCTTCAGTTCCTAGAAGTTACATATGTCCCATACAAGGTGCTCATGTGTCTTACGGGACCATTTTATGGATATTTTACATTTTTAATATTTGAGGATATGTTTTTAAGCTTAAGTTGAACTGTTTATAAATTATCATCGTATTCTCAAATCAGGAGTCCCGTGAATACGCGTTCAAATCCTATGAGTTAAATAGGTCCCGTACGAGGTTCTCCTGCATCTTAATGGACCATTTTGTAGTTATTTTACTTTTTCACCCTTTGACGGCATGTTTTTAAGCCTAAGTCTAACCGTTTGCAAATTCTCATCATGTACTCAAATGGGTAGTTTGGTGGCAACGCGATCGGTCCTTACGTGTTACATTGGTCCCGAGCGAAGTGCTCGCACATCTACAGGACCTTTTAGATGTTTTATTTTTCACCCTTTGAGGACATATTTTTAAGCCTAAGTCTAACCATTTGCAAATTCTCATTGTACACTCAAATAGAGACTTCGGTGGCTACGTGAATGGTTCCCAGGTGTTACATTGGTCTCGTGTGAGGTGTTCCTGCCTCTTAGGGGATAATTTTGTGGTTGTTTTACTTTTTCACCCTTTGACGACATGTTTTATAGCCTAAGTCTAACCATTTACAAATTCTCATCATATAATCAAATGGGGAGTCCGATGGCTACGTGATCGGTTCCCATGAGTTACATTGATCCCGTATAAGGTGCTCGTGTGTCTTATGGGACCATTTTCTGGTTGTTTTACGTTTTCACTGTTGATGGTATGTTTTTAAGCCTAAGTCTAACCATTTCCAAATTCTCATCGTATACTCAGTCCAGGAGTCTGGTGAGTATGCAATCCGTTCGTACGAGTTACATGGTCGCGTGCGAGGTGATCGTTCCTCGCATAGGACCATTTAGTGTTTGTTTAACATATTCACTCTTTGACGGCATGTTTTTAAGCTTAACTCTAATTGTTTACAAATTCTCGCCGTATACTCAAATTGGGGATCCCGTGACTCCGCCTTCAGTTTCTACAAGTTATATTAGTTCCGTACGAGGTGCTCACGTGTTTATGGGACCATTTTATGGCTATTTTATGTTTTCAATATTTCAGGACATGCTTTTAAGCTTAAGTCGAATTGTTTATAAATTCTCATCATTTACTCAAATCGGGAGTCCCGTGATTACGCGGTCAGTTCCTATGAGTTAAATTGGTCCCGTATGAGGTGCTCGTGCATCTTACTGGACCTTTTGTGGTTGTTTTACTTTTTCACCATTTAACGACATGTTTTTAAGCCTAACTCCAACCGTTGGTAAATTCTCATCGTGTACTTAAATAGGGAGTCTAGAGGAAACGCAATCGGTTACCACATGTTACATTGGTCCCGAGCGAGGTGCTCGCACATCTTACAACACCGTTTGAATGTTTTATTTTTTCACCCTTTGACCACATGTTTTTAAGCCTAAGTCTAACCATTTGTAAATTCTCATCGTACACTCAAACGGAGAGTCTGGTTGCTACGTGATTGGTTCCCAGGTGTTCCATTGGTCCCATGTGAGGTACTCGTGCCTCTTATGGGATAGTTTTGTGGTTGTTTTACTTTTTCACTCTTCGACGGCATGTTTTTAAGACTAAGTCTAATCCTTTGCAAATTCTCATCGTATACTCAAACGGGGAATCTCGAGCCAACGCAATACATTCCCACGAGTTACATTGGTCTCGTGCAAGGTCCTCATGCGTCTTATGAGACCGTTTTGTGGTTGTTTTCAGTTTTCATGCTTTAACAACATGTTTTTAAGCCCAAGTCTAACCATTTGCAAATTCAAGTTGTATACTCAAATTGGGGGTTCGGAGACTATGTGATCGGTTCATACGACTTACATTGGTCCCGTTTGAGGTGCTCGTTCCTCTTAGGGGACCGTTTTATGGTTGTTGTTGTATTCACCCTTTGACGGAATGTTTTTAAGCCTAAGTCGAGCTGTTTAAAAATTATCATCCTATATTAGAACTGGGAGTCGAGTGACTATGCAGTCGGTTCGTACGAATTAAATTGGTCCTGTGTGAGGTGATCATGCATCTTACAGGACCGTTTTGTGGATATTTTACGTGTTCTCCCTTTGATAACATATTTTTAAGCCTATGTCTAACCGTTTCCAAATTCTCATCATATACTCAAATCGGGAGTCCGGTGACTAAGCGATCGATTCTTATGAGTTAGAGTGGTACCGTGTAAGGTTCTCGTGCCTCTTATGGGACCGGTTTATGGATATTTTACTTTTTCTCCCTTTGTCATCATGTTTTAAGCCTATGTCTAACTGTGTACAAATTCTCATCATATACTCAAATCGGGAGTCTCGTGACTACGTGTTCAGTTTCTATGAGTTACATAGGTCCTATACGAGGTGCTCGTGCGGCTTAAGGGTCACAAACTAATACACACACACCCCTAAACTAACACACACACACCGAAACTAACACACTCACACATAAATACCCTATACCCTTCCTACACCCAATCTCACCCACACCCTCACCTAACAACCATACACCCTCACCACACTAGATAACCCTCACCTTCATCTTCTTCCCTAATCACCCACCAGCCATTTCTCTCTCCTCTACCTCCATAACCTCTCACCACCATTAAAATAAAACACAATAAAACAATCTCCA
Organism: Sambucus nigra; assembly: GCA_949130495.1. Lineage (NCBI taxonomy): Eukaryota > Viridiplantae > Streptophyta > Magnoliopsida > Dipsacales > Adoxaceae > Sambucus > Sambucus nigra. The sequence goes on along the minus strand of OX422207.1, from coordinate 625,188,893 downwards.
TCCTCTCTCTCTAAACAAACCCATACCCAACATCCTACCCCCAACCTACCTCTGGCGAGCTCGAACTCGGAGCTTCCGAAAAAACCATACCTCGCGGCCACCATCCAAGCTAAACTCGACACCACATCTACCTCTCACACACCATTATCACCACCGCAGACAATCAATCAACTGAACACAAACATTCAATCGCAAAACCAAACATGTGTTTTGAGTTTTGAGATCTAGTTTTTTATTTTTTTTATTTTGAATTTTGAGATTTATTTCTATCTTTGTTTTGTGATTCAATTTTCTATTTTGAGAGTCAATGTGACTACTGAGAGTGGGTGTAGGGGTGACGCAGAAGGAAGTGGCCGTAAATGGTTGTTGATAGAGAGAAAAGGGTCTTTCGAGGGTATTTCAATGGGTAAGGGCTTGGGGTTATGCCAGGGTGGCTGGGTGGGGTGGGGGTTAGGGTGATGCCGGGGGTAGAGGGGGAGGGGTGGGGGTTTGTATGTGTGTCCATCTAGATTATCACCGTCTCTCTTACCGACTGGGGCAGATGTTGAACATGTCTCTTTCCCTCTCTGGTCTAGGACATTTAGGTCGTCGTCGATGTAGGGTAAATTTAAAGAGATAGAGTCCCAAGCCTATTTTGCACAAAATAGGCAAAAGAACATGGCGTCGCCTCGAGAGAATGGCATCAAAGACATACTGATGGTTAGTAAACTAATAGTTCAAAGCTTTGGGGATAAGTTACGGAATGGGAAGGTGTTAGGAAACCATCCATCGCTTTCGATCTCTCGTGGGATTGAGTTATTGTTCTCATTTATTTCTTTGTGAAGTGTGTGCGCGTGTATATATGAAAATGGATATCGGAATTGTCCAACTCATACCACGAAAAAGATAGAGTGAGGTTATCCATAGGAATGTTCCTATAATAATATTTAGAAACAATACGATTTATGTGCTTATCGAAATATTGATCGGTATGATGGAACGATAATATATGTTGGATAAAATGCTAATAAGGATCACAAACATAATATGCATTAAGATAATGTGTAGACGCAAAAATGAGGAATTTGGGAAAATTGGAAACATAGAAAATTAGAAAATTGGACTCGACTCTTGGATTTTAACTCAAAATGCCTATGTAGCCTATAACGGCATCAAATTCCATTTAGTTCGCATTCAGCATAAGGGTGGGTTTTATCCCATAGATTCCAACGAGATTTTATTGTGTGTGTGTGTGTGTGTGTGTGTGTAAAAAGACGTGTTTAATTTAAAAAAGTTTGATAGATAATCCCTTTGGAATTTATAAGTGTAATCGCCTTTTTTTTATAGAAAATAAATTATGTGAAATATAACTAATGAAAAGGTGTGATGTTAATGTGTATGAACTAAAGTAAAAACTAGATTATGAATTTAATGTAACTAAAGAAAAACAAGAAATTTAAAAAACAGATATAAGGATTTTGGACCTTCTTTGAATAATCAAAGCTTGATCTTGATCTTGGATGAACTCCCTTTAATGTTGAGATGAATGTTGGATAAGAGAGAATGGGATTTTTCCAAATTGGGTATGAAAAGGATGGAATGTAAGATGGAAAGGAATTTCACATAAGGAAACTTTGCTGATTACAAGAGGTATCACTGATACTGATGAATTTGAGGTGTGCTTTGACAGAGAGATCATGCCCTCTATTTATAGGGTAACAGGTTCTGATTGACATGTCCCCAGCCCTGCCAATCGGAAGGTAACCCTTGGCACACTGGAGATAAGCAGCGAAATGGACTTGCCAATCGGCAGTCTCGTGCAGATTTTTGAGGAAAAATGATCATAGAATTCAATTTATTGATCTAAATCGTGCATGGGGCATACCCTTAGAAAGGTAATTCAGATACCTTCAAGATTACTTGGGCTTCTTCTAGGTTTAGGAGTTGAATTTGTGTCAAACGCGGATCGAAATCTCTCATCGGCTCTTTAGACGGGAGATCATCGAACAAAAATGGATCGTTCATCCGAACGATAAGCTAGAATTATGCACATGTCAGACTGTTGGAGAGGTTATGCAAGGTACATCGACATTCAAAAGATCTTCGCTTAGTTTAAAATTTTGACTTTGGTTAATCAAGGCTCGAAAGTGCCCGGTGACCTTTTGGAGTAAAGCAGGTCGTCCGTCCGTACCATAAGGTTAATTTGTGTACAGAGTGAACCATTGAAAGGGTATTCAATGCCCTTCGAAGATTCATTTAGTCTCATTCGAGTTGAACAACTGACCTTGGACAAATGGAGCCCAGGTATGCCCAATGGCCTTCAAATTATTTTTTAGGGGAAAATGGATCATTCATTTGAACGGTTATTCCGTTTCAAGCACGGGGCAGACCGTTGATAACGGGTTTTAGTGAGCTTAAAATATTCAAAGAGATTTCACTCTAACAATGAAGTTTATTAGAGTCAAACGGGGCCCTGGAGTTCCATATGCTCTTTAGATCAGTACTCAGAGTATGACCTAAGATTCATAATGAAATAGGGAGGTGCTAGGGACCTAAGGAGAGACTTAGGGTTCCTAGAATGTGGTTTCTACAGATCCCCTTGACGGGTGACCTTGGAACAAGTGAAAGTCTTTGAATATACACCACATTATGTTTTGGAAAGAGGTCAATTATATGGACCTAAAGGATGAGGATGACCGATTCGGAAGGTCAAGGATGATTCTGAGGACCTAAGGAAATATTGTGAATGGTCACTTCTTCGGGTCGAGGTCAATTATTAGGACCTATGGTATGGAATAAAAAATTATGCGGGCTGAGGTCAATTTTGAGGACCTTAAGTAGGAGCGACCAATTCTGAGGGTCGAAGCTAATTCTGACAACCTAAAATTGAAATGACCAATTCTGTGGGTTGAACCCAATTCTAAGGGCTTAAGTATAGGTAACCAATTATGCGGTTCGAAGCCAATTATTAGGACTAAAGTGGAGATGAGAAATTCTGAGGACCTCAAGTAAAAGAGAAAAGTTTTGTGGGTCAAAGCCAATTCTGAGGGCTTAATATCTAGCAACCAATTCGAGGGTTTGAAGACAATTCTAAGGGCTTAAGTTATAGCGACCAATTCTGTGGATCGAACCCAATTCTGAGGGCTTAAGTATGGATAACCAATTATGTGGATCGAGGTCAATTCTGAGGACCTTAAGTAGAAGAGACCAATTATGTGGTTTGAAGCCAATTCTGAGGACTTAAGTATAAGTGACCAGTTTTGCGGGTCGAAGCCAATTCATAGGGCTTAAGCGAGGTGACCAAATCTGGGGGTCGAAGCCAATTATGAGGTCTTAAGTGGAGATGACCAATTACGCGGGTCGAAGACAATTATTAGGGCTTAAGTGGGTGACCAATTATGAGGGTCGAAGACAATTTTGAGGTCTTAATTAGGGATGACCAATTCAGCGGGTCGATATCAATTATGAGGACCTTAAGTTGTAGTTGTCTTGGGGAAATTTGGAGACTCCACTAGGGAAATTATCTTATGGTTCTTCTGGGGATTTTGGGGAAGCATTTAATTTTGAGTTTTGGGTTATGCTGGGGAAGGGGAATTAATCCAAGGAGACGTTGGTGGGGAGATATAAATAGATTTTTGGAATTCTACTAGGGAAGTAAGTGTTCACCTAGGGAAGTAATTATGGTAAAAAAATATTTTTCTCATTGAAAAAGATTCTAAAATTCATTTGGTAATTTTAGGAATTTTCTAGGTATTGTTTAGGATTTTTCAGCATTTGTTTTTTGGGAAGTTTTGTACAAAATTTCAGGGAGGAGTCTGGATCAGGGAGCGGAGGCTCGTCATCTCATCGCAGGGGAAAGCACATATGCTATAGGGACGAAGGGTCTAAGAGAAAGAGAGAGGAAGAGAAGAGAGAGAAATGAAAATTGTGTGAGAGAGAGAGAATGTAGGTGGAGGAGAGACAATGTCGATGAAGGTGAGGGGGAGAGAAAGTGGGTATTTTAGTGGGGTTCGAGCTGAGTCCCGTTGTTTTTGTCTTTACCTGCAAGATGCGTGTAATAAAGCAATATATATGCAAAAAAATGGGATTTTCTTAATTTTTTTTGCTTTAGTGACTTAATGCATATGCACTTTCAAAACAGGACAAGTAAAAACATAGGGAGAAGGAAATTCGGAATTACTTAGAATAAAAATTATTTTTATTGAATTTTTACATTTTGACAAAAAATAAAAAAAGGAATTTTCTAAAAATAGGTGGTAACCGATCGGCTTGCCCCTTGTCCTTCCTATCGGTGGGTCAGTCTTGTCTAATCAACCCAAGGCTTTGATTGCACTTTATTTAATTACTTGGTACTTGGTGGGACAGGTTTTCCCTTCGATTTGTAGGTAATGGTGGAGTGTTTAATCAACCGAAGGTAATGGTGTAGTGTTTTCTTCACCCATCCACATTTCCTCCCTTTTGCATTCTTCCTACTTTTTGTCTTATCATTTTGTAATATGACTCTCCTTGGAAGCGTTGAATTTACCTCTTACCTTGAAACCTTAGAGGATATGTGCTCATATAATGTTGACTACAGTGATTTCAACATGCGTTAGGTTTCATTATGGCACAACCAAACTATTGAATGGAATATCCTGATGGCAGCGGTAGAATTTTAGAACCCCTAAGAACACGTCTTTCTCTTTGGCATGGATGAAGTATGTTTAACTTATGAAGAGATCTTTTCTATGTTGGGGATAAATCCCAGTGTTACAGTAGCCATGCCTGAATTTTCCGGTCTCCTCAGGAGCTGTTAGCAGGACTTCTCCAAATATCCTCCTCGATGACTCGATCATTGGTTATGGGAGAAATGATCGTTCTCCTGAGTGTGCTATATTCTACGCATCTACAGGATGTTGGTGGTGCGGGCTATATTGGAGTTGTTATTCTTGGCTTGATTTAAAAATTACAATTGGTGACTAGGGAACTATTGGTGGACTCAAAACTTGCAGTCCATGCTTCATGGATGTTCTACCGTCATAATCCTACAATGGTGATATTAGCCGAGACTCTGAATGGTTTGGATGCCTAGTGGGAAGGTCGTTCTGACTTCCTAAGGGGTAGCCTCATTATATTGTTCATGTGGTTTTCGAAGATATTTCGGATGTTAGTCCCTCTCGAATATTCCTTAACGGTTGTGCTAACCTTTTTTTCTCACTACTTTATCAACATGGGCTTAGACATTAAGAGCTGAGATAATTGGTTTATAAAACACGGGGACCGAGGTTTGCATTGGTCACTGCCTTAGTGGGGAGAATTTCTGTCCATTATAGAACTGGGTGAATACCAGTATTTCAGTTGGTTGGCCTACGGCCTACTTCTTTCTTCTTTCCCTGGTGGCTCTTGATCCAATTTGGTTGGGATCAGATTGTGCAACCTCGAACACAAGACTTTTTTTCCTGTGGAGGATTCGACAGAGCGTCTGATTATCTGACTAGGCTTTCTTCTAAAGAATCTTTGACCGTAGACCCGTCCTTACCAGTATATTGATAGATTCTACCATGTTTCTAAGGACTATATGAAGTGATTGTGGAGGAGAGTAGTTGGAAAGATGTTGGCTTTGGAGACCGCGCAAAGGTGGTTCACCATATCTGACACCATGGAAGGAGGTGTTGTTGTTTTCCCTAGGCTAGTTTGGGCTTACCGTTCCATGGAGTGTTTGCGACATTTTATTTAGGTAAGGGAGGTTTGGGGACCCCATGGTGTAAATGATGATGGGGCAGTTCCACTGGTAGGTGTGCATAGGATCCCGGTGGAATTTATTTGTGAAACATTTGGTATGGTGTTTGGTTATGAATCTGGTATGAATAACTCTGGGAAGGTTGTTTTAGGATTAGATTGGCTTATTTTTGTTTGGTTTTAGGAAAATAGGGCTAGGTTTCAAGGGAAGTTGTTTTGACTCCCTATCCTGATGTAATTGTAACGGAATAAAATAAATAAAATTTTAACTATATTGTTGTGCCTTTTGATGAGTTTTTTCATTTGAATTATCTATACCCATCGTTAAGGCATACATAATCCTTTTGTTCATGTAAATGATAAAAATGAACTATTATTCTCAGGGATAAGAAAATAATAGAATTTTATGAAAACTCGCCAAGATGGCTTTGATGTTAGTCTTCCTCACTTACTTTACTTTTAAGCATGATGCGTAATGAATGAATTTATAGCTCAATGGGTAGGACTACTTCCATGTCATATACAAGAAAGTAAGTAGTAACCCCCGTAGATATTCGAACTGAAGTGCGGTAGCCTTAGAGGGCAAAGGGTTTCGATCGGCCTAATCTCGATAGCCTTCAGTCATCTTGGTGATGATGTCTTTGAGGTTCTTATTGGTAGATTTGACTATACCATTGGTTTCAAGTCAGTAGGGAGAAGATTTGTGTCTTTGCATCACATACTCGTCCACTACTTCTGTGACTTTTGCTTCGAAATAAAACTTATTGTCTGCCACTATCTCGTGCGAGACCCCACATCGGCAAATGATTTTTTTTTGGGTGAACTTGGTCACCTTTTTGGCATTCAAAACTGTGTATGACTCTGCTTTGACCCATTTGGTGAAGTAGCCAATGGCATCCAATATGAATTCATGACCGTTAGAAGCCTTGGGTGTAACATTTCCTATGATGTTGATGCCCCATGTGGAAAATGGCTAGGGAGAAGTCATGTTGTATAATTCCCGTGAAGGAAAATGTTAGAGGATGGAAAAATTCTAGCATTTGAGACATTTTTGAACATAGGGGGTGTAATCCTGGACCATGGTAGTCCAGTAGTAACCATGTCGAATGATTTAATTAGCAAGCGTATGGCCGTTCATGTGGGGTCCGAACTCTCCACTATGGATTTTATACATTATCTCTTCAATGTCAGTCCCAATGCTACACTATAAATGGGCTCCATTGATGTTTTTCTTGAACAGTGTTTTATCACAAATAAAGTATTGGGTGACCAGTTTGCACAGGGTTTCCCAGTCTTTCTTTTTCGAATATTGGGGATACCTACTATGCTTCAGGAGAAGCCAAATACCATAATAGCGGCAATATCCTGTTGTAGTAGTGGGTCTGTTTAGCCAGCTTTTGGACTAAAAAATAATCCATTATTATTCCTTCAGGCATGTCAACCATGGAGGCTAAAATAGAAAGGGCATCGACTAGGTTCTTCTTTACACAGGGCAGGTAATGGAAGGTGATATCTTGGAATTAAAAGGCCAATTCTTCTAGGTGGGCATGAAAGGCCAAGATCTTTTCATCCTTAACTTTCCATATTCTCAGTACTTGATAGATGATTAGGGATGAATTCTCACAGACATCTAGGTATCAAATTCCTTTCTTAAGAGCAACTTTGAGGCCTATCATGCATTTTTCGTATTCGGTCTCGTTATTGGAGCACGAGAAATCCAGTTTGAAGGCAATGGGAGTGTAAGAGTCATCATAGGAAATTAGGAGTATCTCAAAGCCATATCCTTTCTTATTGGCAGCATTGTTAAAGAACATTTTCCACCGGAGGTCTTCTTGGGAGTTACATATGATTGTCTTATCCGGGAACTCAAAAATCCAAACGTCGATTTCTTCCATAGGTTAGTCATCGAGATAGTTAGAGATGGTTCGTCCTTTCATGCCTTTCTATGTGACATACACAATATCGAATTTGGCTAAAAGCATTAACCGTTAGGCCATTGGGCTAGACAAGGTTGGTTTCTCGAGTAGGTATTTGATGAGATCCATTCGGGATACAAGTTTTATTGGAAAGGAAAGCATGTAGTGCCATAATTTTTGGATGACCCAGATGATGAGAGGGAAATCGAGTGTTCGGGTAGGGACACTGCCGTTGATTTTTACTCCCGCTCTACATGAAAAAACCTAAGCCACTACTACACTTGGGAGGAAAGCACAACGATAAGTCGGATATCGGAACAAATCCACAAAGAGTGATTGAATTTTATATTTTAATTGTTTAATTACTTTAGGAATAAAAGTGTAAAATAAATGAAAGAAAAGGTGATGGTTGGGATTGGTGACAAAAGAAAATAATAAGTTATGCTACACAAAAGTAAAGCAAGGATCGGCATCACATTCCACCATACGGATCAAAACAACTACTAATTAGAGCTAAGGCTCGAAAGCAATTTAAGCGAGCATAATCAATTAAGCATAAACATCACACAATAAGGAATTTAACCCAAAGTTATGAGATTAAATATTTAACTGAAAAATGGTCAGATGCTGATTAAATTCGGATTGTCGCTATAAACTCTAACGTTACGTGACAAAGAAAGATAAAAGCATAGCCATCCAACTTTGATACGTGCATTTTCAATTATATGCAATTTTACACAAAACCTAATTTTCAGTGCTCGGGGCCCATTAATGGCAGAACACAACCCCGAACCTATTTATCTAAAGGCAATACATAAATTAAACTACTTTAACACTAGTAAATCAACAAATAAATGAAATACAAGTTAATCTAGATAAGGAATTCAAATGACATCAATGGAAATAAGGTATAAAGAAAGAAATACAATTATATTAATGATAGGGGTAATGAAGAGTTCAACTTACAACACCCAAAAGTTGTCACATCAAATGAGGAAGAAGGACAGATATCCGAAACCTAACCCTAACCTAAACTAAAATGAAAGATATTTCTCTCAAATGAGAGAAAAAGAGTTTATATACAAAATATCCCAACGGAAAACTTGTGAATATAAGAGAAGCTAAAAACAGGGGATGGATTGATCGACCCCTGAAGTCGATCGATCGATCGAGCCGAGTTTAGCCCACTGTATTCGAACCAAGGAAAAATTTGAGGAGTTGATCGATCGATCCCTTTTGTCGATCGATCGATCCATCAGGTCTCAACCAAGCTGCTTCTCCCTTGCTTTGATTTCTTTTTAATTCTGTTACGCGAAAAGCCTCATAACTTCTTTGTTCGGACTCGGAATCGTGTACCGTTTATGGCCACCTGAATCTTGTTCAGAGGACTACAACTTTTGTGAAGACATTGGGCCAGGTTCCTAAATTATTAAATGACTAAATTGCCCTTGCGCGTGCAGAAGTGCACGAAACTTCACCGGAATGCGTTCGAACTTCATACTAAGCATCCAAATACCTACAAAAGCTCAATTAACCCTTGCAAAACATGTTAACATAGAAATACGAGGTTGTCTAGTTAATGAGCATAGATATAGGGATTAAGATACCCGAGGGGGCTAATAACGCGTAGATTAACGGGTGGAATATGCAATATTTGCATCGTATTAAAACCCGTAACTTACACATTGCAAGTCCCTGTGAACGAAATAGGATACAACAAGAAATACAAGTAAACCAAAAACAAGATATATATATAAAAATGGGATAAGAAAGGATAAGGCCACTTTCGCGAGTGAACGATTGCATTTAGTGTATGCAATAAGACGTTAAACCCCTAGGTTACCCTGGTGGATGAGTGTCGTCTCATGAGTTTTATGGATGAAACCCACAAACATCATACTCTTTACTCAAAATAGGTCCTACCATACTTGCGACAAACTCAACAACAACGAAAAAGATTTCAAACATGTTATTAGCATATCGAACGAATTCAAGCTAAAGTTAATTGTTATTAACAGGTTGAATGCGCCTCATAGAATTGAAACTTAAAAAGTAGGATGGGGGAGAGCACATGCATAACATGATTTGGTCCAAACTTAAATAATCCAGATAAATGACATTAAAGAATGCATATGATCAATCCTCATGGGCATTACGTTCATCAAATGAATTCACTCGAAATAGGTACGTAACACACGGAACATACGACAATAAAAAGTAAATGTAAATGAAAACTAGGCCGCCCACACGTCACAAATGAAGAAAGCTATATAGAAAATGAAAATCTTGTAATCTTAATGAAAGTTAACACACATTAAAAGAGACAAAATGAATTTTCACAAATTATCAAGATTATTTCAACTTTTAAATTAAATGCACCCTAATATCACATAGGAATTTATAGGGTTGTAATGTAGGTGTTGATACCAATTTTAGTCTGCTGACATGGCACAATGAAATGGAGACACGTGTCAATCTACATGGCACTAACAAACATTTTTGAACAATACCTTGACTTCGAGGAACTCAATTTCCCCGATCAACTCACCGAGCAGTAGGGGCTCAACGAGGAACTTTATTGCACCGAGCAACTCATGGATACCGATATACTTAGGCGGTCCGAGCAGCTTAGGCGGTCCGAGCTGCACCTCGATCAGAGCATTTATTATCAGACAATTAAGAGGATTAAATGCGCATTAAATGCTGAATATTATCATACAGATGTATATGCTTATTGAACAGCTATGTATTACTCATTCACATGTACAACCTCATGGCTATAAATACACTGTATCATCCTGATTGTAGGGGGACCGGAATTTCTTGAGATAAATCCTACATCGAGAATTCCTAAACAGTCAATAATAATACAAACATTGGACGTAGGCCATTCGTTCAAGGTTGAACCACTTTAAAATCTCTTGACTTATTTATTTTTTATCTGTGATTAAATAATTAGACATAATCTAATTTTTTACATCAACAGATTGGCGCCGTCTGTGGGAAACGACTGTAATTTTCATTTTTTACCAAAAACAAATCATCACCAATGGCTGACAATCCTGAATCCAGCTATCGAAATGCTGGAAACCCCCTAAATCGATTCGCTCCTCCAAATATCCAAGATCTGGAAGGAATCATGGCCAGTTTGGCTCAAGGCCAAACAACCATGCAGATAACAATGAGACAACTCATGAAAACTATCCAAGATGGAGCATCAACCTATTCAGGACAACAAAGTGGTCAAAGAAATACTTATTTACTTTCTTCACGCTTTAGGCAAAGTGATTCATATCGCACTGATAAATCAAAAGATTTTTCTTATCAACCGGGTCGAACTTCGTCAGTACGAGCCACAGATACTGAACAATACATCACTCTCTCTCCGGAAAGGACCAGTGCACTGGAAATATTGAGTAGGGTCTCTCCTTTTGATCGATTGGGCCCTAGGAAGAATAAAATTCCTCCTAAGGCTGTGTCAAGAAACTTTCGACGACCATTTGATTTATGAGAGGGTTCTGCCCAATCACAACCAGCTGCTCGACAAGATAGATCACAAGAAGCCACATCCACGCGATCAGTTGCTCGAACCAATAGGCCCGAGGAAGGAAATGATGCATGGAAAGGCTTTATTCAAAGGCTGGAGTAGAGATTAGGGGAAATGGCCAAGGCCAAGAATCCTCTACAAAGAACTTTTGTCTAAGGGACACCTTTGGTCCAAAAAATTATGGATTTTCCCACACCATCAAAGTTCAAAGCACCTGTTGTGACTCTTAAATATGATGGAAAAACCGATCATGTCCTTCATATAGAGCAATACCAAGTTGCTTCCCTCATCTATGTTGTGCCAGATGAGATGAGATGCAGGGCATTCTCGGGAACTCTTACAGGATCTTCTCAAATATGGTACAATAATCTTCCTCGAGGTAAGATTTCAACTTTCTTTCAACTGACCGAGCTCTTCATTGGAAACTTCTGTTTTGGAGAAAAACCTGTTAAACAAGTAGCACACTTGTTAAGTGTTAGACAGAAGGCAGGTGAGAGCACTAGGGATTATATAACTCATTTCAATAACTAGAAACTCGAAGTTATTGATTACGAGGAAACGACAGCGATTACTGCTCTGATGAGTGGGCTGTTGCCCAACAAGTTATACTACACTTTGTCTAAAGATCCACCAAGAACCATGTCAGAATTGATGGCAAAACTGGCCAAGATCATGAATACCGAGGAGGATATGGCTGCAAAGAAGAATATGGATACCAAAGAAACTAAGGTGGAGGGTGATAAGGCCAAAAAGAAAGAGCATAAGAACAATGGTGGTGACAAGCACTCAAAAACAAAGCCATCATGGGAGGTATTGAAGAAATTTGAGAATTACACTCCTTTGAAGGTAGACATCAACCATGTTCTAGAAGAAATCAAGAGCAATGAGGAGTTAAACTGGTCAGAGAAAATGAAGTCAGACCCTAACAAGAGGAATAAGGCCAAATATTGCGAGTTCCACAAGGATCATGGCCACATGACCAAAAATTGCATAGCTCTTCAGAATGAGATCGAAGCACTCATTAGGCGAGGAAAACTGGCAAAGTATGTTGATCATATAAATGAAAGAAGAAATAGCGACCGAGCAAGAGAGAGATCTAGATCTCCTTGTCGACCAGAGGAGAACAAGAAAAGAGACCATGAAGATGATCCAAAAGACGACCCCGATCTTCCCAAAAGACCAAGGCATCCAGAACGTGAGGTATTTTCAATACATTTTGGATCATTTTATTATAATGTTATTATAGGTGTAGATGGAGGAGGTGGAGACCTTACTGCAGAAAGAAAAGCTTACCTCAATGAGGCTCAAGCCTGTTCATATATTCAACAAATAAATTTGGCTGAAGATGATCGCCCGAGGAAGGTCAATAAAGAAAAACTGGTCATCGGTTTCTCAAAGAACGACCTCGCAGGTGTGTTGTACCCTAATGATGACCCATTGGTGATCAAAATGAGAATGAAGGAAGTGATGATCTTGCGAGTACTGGTTGATAATGGTAGCTCGACTGATATTATGTTCTACTAGTGCTTCGACAGCTTAAATCTAAAGTTGTCTTAGTTGGAGCCTTATCATAGGCCCCTCCTCGGTTTTACTGGCGAGAAAGTTTTTCCACTTAGGATGATCAAGATGGATATGTTCATTGGTACATGGCCTGCTTGTCAAACGGAAAGAGTACGCTTCTTCGTGATGGATAAAAATATTCAATCAACCTGCAATTTCATCATGGAAAGGGTATGATTGAAGAAGTTCGAAGCATTACCATCTACGGTACATCAATGCCTAAAATTTCCTACCAATTTTGGAGTGGGAGTTGTGAAAGGTGATTAAAAAGTAGCTCGGGAATGCTACTATTCATCTACTGAGCAGGAGGAACTGGAGGAATCTAGGAAAAAGACTAATACCTATCAGGTGGATGAGGGTGTAAAAATTAAAACATTGGATCCTAGAGACGAGTCGCAACTCATGAAAGGTCAGGTGATAGAAGTTAATGAAAACATCATTCTGGACGACGAGCACCCCGAACGAACAACTAAGATAGGTTCATCGTTAGATGCCTCACTAAAACAGGAGTTGATAGTTTTCTTAAAAAATAGAAAACAAACTTTTGTTTGGAATCATGAGGATATGCCCGGAATAGACCCAAATTTCTTATGTCACGAGCTCAATGTGAATAAGGAGATCAAGCCAGTGAAGCAAAGAAGAAGAGTGTTCAGCCCTAATAAGAACCAAGCTATACAGGAGGAGGTCGAGAAGAACCAAAAAGCTTGCTTTATTGAAGATGTTAAATATCCAGACTGGTTAGCAAATGTAGTAATGGTGAAAAAGAAGAACAACAAATGGAGGATGTGTGTAGACTTCACCGACCTCAACAAGTCATGTCCAAAGGATCATTTCCCCTACCCCGAATTGATCAACTAGTGGATGCTACCTTGGAACACGAGCTGTTGAGCTTCATGGATGCTTATTTTGGTTACAACCAGATTAAAATGAAACCTGAAAACAGGGAAAGTACCTCTTTTATTACCCCTACGGGAACTTATTGTTATAATGTTATGCCTTTTGGTTTGAAAAATACAGGTGCGACATATCAGCGGCTGATGAACAAGGTGTTTGCAGAACAAATCAGTCGCAATATGGAAGTCTATATTGATGATATGCTGACAAAGAGCAAGAAAGATGTTGACCATCTAGTTGACTTAGGCCAGACCTTTGATCAATTGGATAAATATCAAATGAAATTGAACCCGATCGAGTGCATATTTGGAGTACGAAAAGGCATGTTTCTCGGGTATGTTGTCAATCAACGAGGTATTGAAGAAAACCCCGAAAAGATCAAAGCTCTATTGGGATTACGATCTCTAATAACGAAGAAAGAACTGCAAAGTCTTACAGGGCGAGTAGCAGCACTTAACAGATTTGTATCGCGAGCAACTGATAGATGCCTCCCATTCTTTAAAACTCTCCGAAAGACTTTTGAATGGAATGAAGAATGGGAGAAAGCTTTTCAAGAATTGAAGAAATATTTGGGAGCACCTCCACTGTTGTCCAGACCAGTGATGGGAGAAAGGTTGTACTTATATCTGGTAGTTTCGAAAAATGCAGTTAGCTCGACATTAATAAGAGTAGAGGATGGAGTACAAAAACCAATTTATTACACTAGTAAGGCCTTCCGAGGAGCAGAGATCAGATATCCAAAGATGGAAAAGTTAGAACTGGCGCTGATCGAAGCGAGTAGAAGAATGAAGCCATATTTCCAGGCTCATACCATAGTCGTATATACCGATATGCCGTTGAGGCAAGCTCTTCATAAACCAAAAAAATCAGGGAGATTGATGTATTGGGCAATAGAACTCGGTGAATATGATATAATTTATGAGCCTAGATCGTCACTGAAAGGGCAAGCAGTAGCGAATTTTATAGCAGAGTTCACTTATCCTGATACCCCCGAGGAGCAAAAGCTGAACACCGACCAGCCTGTGGATGTTACAGGATCATCAAATTTAAACCCCGATCAACTTAAGTTGGTCGGAGAGCCAGAGGAGAAGATCGACGAGCAGTGACGTGTGGTAGAAATGGAGATAAAGGAGAAACAAATATTCCATTGAGGAACTTTGTCCAATAAGAAGTTTGAGGACGAAATACCTGTATGGAACCTATATGTGGATGGCTCATCATGCACCTCAGGTAGTGGAGTTGGGATTGTATTGAAAAGTCCAGACGAGGTCGATATAGAATATGCTCTGCGCTTTCAATTTCAAGATTCTAATAATGAGGCCGAATATGAAGCGATGATTGTAGGTCTTAGTCTGGAAAAAATCATGAAGGCAGAGCAGGTAATCGTATGCAGTGACTCACAATTGATTGTAAACCAAATTCTTGGTGTATATACAGCAAAAGGAGAGTTGATGATTAAGTACCATGCAAAGGCAATGGAATAAGTATCGGAATTTATTACTGTTCAACTGGTCAGAATACCAAGAATGGAGAATGCAAGAGCAGACGCTTTAGCTCGATTAGCATCGACTACTCGTACCGAGCTACGAAGAACAATCCCAATTGAAGTTCTAGCTGGTCGGAGCATAGATGAAGATCTGACGATGAATTTTATTACCCTTGATTAAGGGCCATCTTAGATGGATCCCATCAGGGCATATATTGAGGAGGGAGAATTACCGATTGATAAACTCGCAGCCAAGAAATTGAAGTTTAAAGCTGCTCGTTATGTACTAACTAATGGTATTCTATACAAACGAGGAATCATAGCTGGCTTACAGAGGTGTGTACATCCCGCCAAGGTGAAGGATTTGATTAAAGAAGTCCTTGAAGGGTCTTGTGGAGCCCATGTAGCAGGTCGGACACTTCTGCAAAGAATAATAACGTAAGGATACTACTGGCCAACGATGAGGGCTGATTGTATAGCCTATGCCAAGAAATGTGACAAGTGTCAGCACTTCTCATCCATCCGAAGAACTCCCCAAGCATTGTTGTCACCCATTACTTCCCCTTGACCATTTGCCATGTGGGGAATTGACTTGGTCGAGCCACTTCCAATGACTAGAGGAAGATTTAAATATCTCGTCGTCGCAGTGGATTATTTTACTAAGTGGGTAGAAGTCGAGCCTCTTGTCAACATGACATACTAAAAGGTGTACCAATTTATTTGGAAAAGCATCATTTGTAGATATGGTCTTCCCCACGCATTCATCACCGACCATGGAACACAATTTGACAACGAGGAGTTCGCTGCCTATTGTCATCAGTCAAATATCTTGAAAATCAACTCGGCACCAGGCCATCCCCAAAGTAATGGAAAGACTAAGGTGACAAATAGAACACTGCTAAATGGCTTGAAGAAAAGACTGAATGACGCGAAAGAAAATTGGGTCAACGGGTTGCATTCAGTACTATGGGCTTATCGTACTACCCCCCGAGCAGCAACTAGATAATCTCCATATATACTGGCATTTGGAAGTGAAGTTGTTATACCTGCCGAGGTGGGTCATCCAACACACAGAGTACTGAATTTCAATTCCCCTATTAGCGATTTAATGAGAAGGTTAGATTTGGACATCCTCGAAGAAGTTAGAGAAGAAGCAGCTATCAGGAATGCTGCTTACCAGCAACGAACAGCTTTATTCTACAACAAAAAAGTGAAGAAGTGCGACCTGAAAGAAGGAGACTATGTTCTAAAGAAAGTGATTCAAAAGCACAACAAACTAGAAGCGAACTGGCATGGACCTTACCGAGTTACAAAAGTTGTTCGACCAGGAACCTACAGAATAGAAACTTTATAAGGGGGGAGTTCAAGAATGCATGGAATGCAGAGCACCTGCGCAAATATTATCAGTAAAGTAAACCCTCATGTAATGCAGTTTCATCAGTATGAATAAAATGTGAATATTCTACCCAACTCTCTCCTTTTGTTGAAATTTTTTCGCGAAATACTAGTGTTACACACTACTCAGAAAAATCCACCAACTCCGGTTGGTCGGGAAAAAAATATTTCCCAAAAGTGCCAACTCCGGTTTGTTGGGAAGAAAATCCACCAACTCCGGTTGGTCGGGAGTAAAAAATATTTCCCAAAAGTGCCAACTCCGGTTGGTTGGGAAGAAAATCCACCAACTCCGGTTGGTCGGGAATAAAAAATATTTCCCAAAAGTGCCAACTCCGGTTGGTTGGGAAGAAAACCCACCAACTCCGGTTGGTCGGGAATAAAAAATATTTCCCAGAAATACAAACTAAGGTTGGTTGGGAAGAAAAAATATTTCTAAAAATCCACCAACTCAGGTTGGTCGGGAATAAGAAGCAGTAAACTACAGTTGCTCGGGAACATTTTTATTAAACAAAGCATGAGTATGTGATAAAAGTCAGCTAATGGCTTAGAATTAAAAAGTGATCAAGCAAAATTTTTGATACTCGTAACATTTTAAATTACCACCAAGCTGGTCGAGAAACAAAATATCATCAATTTTGGTTAGTCCTCAAATGATTACTACAAATTCAGGATAGTCGACAATAAGTTTTAACCAGCTTTAGTTGATTGGAAAATAACACAATGTTGTTATCTTTTTAACAGATATACATACACATATGTAAAGTGTTTTACAAAATATCTACAAGACAATGGCAATCAAGATTGCAAAGAAAAAAAAAGTATTTCATTAAATCTAGAGAAAAATATATCGAGAATGAAATACATATTAATTATTACATCAAGATTCCTATTCAATTGGTTTCTTCCCCTCTGCCTTTGAAACAGGTTCTTCACTAGCAGGAGGATCGTCTAAGGCATAAGGGGAATTAATGAAATTCAAATCTTTAAGCATCCTGATGTTCATAACTGATGGCCGATCAAGGAGGTGCTCGGGGCGATATATATCGAAGTTGGAGTGAAGACTGTAGTCACCGAGATACTTTGCAATTAGGCATTGTGGAATGGCCCTAGCAGGAATCCATCTCATATCAAGCTTGAAAGGAGGCACTGGTAGGTCGAGCAACCCAGGATTGTGGTAATCCATAAATAATGACCTTATTCCAACTTCAGCACGCCCAAAGCATTTAACCATCCTTGTTTATAACCCAAATTATTTGCATTATGGAGACGATCATCTAAATGGTAGAGGGCTTGATTATAACCATCCATCCAGAACTCCCTAGGCTGTTTGTGGAATTGGTAGGTTAATCTTTCTATCTTCTCATGGAGATTCTTCACCAAATTCGTTTTATTCTCCAAGGTAGAATTTTGGGCAGCTAGTTTCTCATCTAAAGTTTGGATTTTCTTAGACATCTCAGCCAATGCCCGGTTCTTTACCATCAATTGGAAGGTTTGGTTTTCCAGAGCCGATTGAGTTCTTTATTCCTCGATAGTAATCCGAGCAGCTCTTGCTCGTCCCCGAGTAGAGGTATAAGGCCTAATCCTTTTCAAGGTTTCTAATTCATCCCTCAGGTTGGCATTTTCAACCTCAAAGAAAGAGAATCCCTCATCGTTTACAAGGACCAAAGCGTTTGAGGTAGAGGCTGCAGACCTCGGTAGGGATACCTGTCCTCGCAAGTTATTGTTTTCCTGCTCCAATATCTTGGCTATCTGCCTGTGCTCCTCGACCTCGGTCTTCAAAGTTCTCTCCCTCACTTCATAAGCAGCAAATAATTTATCGTATCCCTTATCAGCATTCAGTTGCTGATACTTCTTCTCATATCCTTGGTGCAAGAGTGCTTAAGATTCCTTGTATTGTTGTTAAAGTTCCTCAAGAGTGATTTGGAGGTCTTCAATCATGTCATAATATGATACATTATTAGCCACTTCCCGGTCGAGTAGACACTTTAAATACTAGTAGGCTTCAACTGCCTGCTCTGAAGCATCTTGACTAAGGATATCAAAGATTTGAGCTTCAGTCATATTTGTATGACCAACTCTGAAGTAATCATTTCATTGCCTCAACAATTTTGTATCATGAGCAGATAGCAATTCCATACTGGCCATAAACTAGTAAAAAGAAGAGATAGCAAGAATCAATAAGGAGCAAGAGGAAGAGAATCAATGAATAGTCAAAATTTCAAATTTTATTACATTATAAAAGAGAAGTACATAGTTCAAAATTATAATGGACAAAAATAAACAGAGAGAAAATCCGAACAACTCTACACCTTCTCCTTGTCTCCCAAAACTATCTCGGGAGGCTAGGACGAGGAGGTAGGTTGCTCGGATGGCACAGATGGTTGCTCGAGGAATGCTGAAAGCTGCTCGGTTGAAATAATGGATGGTTGAAGTTGCTCGCAGGAAGACTGGACAACTGTGGGATGAGAAATTTGATCTCCCATCACCATGGAGGATTCCTCAGAGGCAGCTTCGTCCTCTTCTTCTTCTTCTTCAGGAGTTGAAGTGGGGCCAGTGATGTGTCGCTGAAATAGGTCAGAATTTTCATCAACATTCATCTCTTTCAGAGTAGCGACCCAGCCATCCCTAAAGTACTTAAGGCTACCATATTCCACTTATGACATCATGGCAGCTAAACCCTTATTCCAACCTTTGTCCTAGCCAGCACTGAAGGACTTTTTCACAGCTAACTTTCTTTTCACCTTCTCCGAGGAAATCTTCTCGGATAGAAGTTCCTCGGTAGCCTTCAATTTATTCTCCACTTCCTCCTTCTGACGACTTACTTCACGAAGCTTATTTAACTCTTCCTCAGCAGACTTGAGCTTACTTTCGAGCTCTCCAGCATTTTGGAGCTTCCCCTCAAGATCTTTATTCTTCTCCTCCAAGACTTTTATTTTTTTCTCCAACTCCTTAGAGACCTCAACAACCTCATCCTTCTCCTGCTTGATGGAATTAAGCTTCTACTCCCAAGTAGCTTTATCATCACCATACTTCTGACGAGAATCTTTCAGAGACTGCGTTAGACCCACCAAAGCTTCCTCTACACCTGACGAGGAGCTTGAAGCTTTAATAGCTTCATCTTTCTTTAAAATTGTATTTAAACAGGTTACCAACTGGGAAAAGAAAACAATAGCAAGTCAATGTAAAGATATAACTATGGAAAAATGAAAGTTTAGGACAATAATACTTACAGAAGCAATATGACGAGCAGCCAATGTGGTAACCATATCCCGAGAAAGATTTTCTTCAATACCTTGGATCTCGGGAATGATCCAAGACTTCACCGAGCTCATGGCAGAGCTCGGGGCAATAAAAATGGGAACACCACTTCCAGTAGTCGGGGGCTGAGAGATGGATTCAGCCAAATTGACCGAGGATCTCTTCTTCAGCCTCCTCAGAGGAGCATCAACGGTCTCGACCAAGGATGTAGTCTTAGTCGGGGATATGACTATAACATCGCTTGGAGCAGCGACCTTGCTTAGAGCCACTGGGGGCTTCTAGACAACCTTCATAGGAGCAGCCGAAGGAGGTGCATCAATTTTTCCTATCCCTTTTTCTGGGACATCATGCTTTGTTTTCTTTGCCTCTCCAGCAATAGAGGCAGATTTCTCGAAGAGGGCAGGATCTCTTCTTCTCTTCATCCTTTCACTCGGAGGAATATGTGACTCAGGTGAAGAACTTGTAAAAGTTGGTATTTGTTCTACGTCACTTATCACCGAACGAGCAGCAAAAGATGAGGTGTAACTCTTATACTATAACAAATATGAAGCTGATCTGATATGCTCATCGGAAACAGTTTGATGCAAACCCCAGATAAGTTTCAGATGTTTTAAGTTAACTTTTGTCTCTTTTGGAGACCTTCTTTTGCTGTCCTGCAAATAAATGAAAATTAAAATATCAGTGACACATTTTATCAAACACAAAGAAAGCATAATTTCAAAAAAAAAGTAAAGTCAAAACAACCTATCCCATTGCCATAGTGAGGGCATCTGGGTCACTGATACACATCATTTCCAGTTAGTGGAGCATGTTGCCAATTTTTTATAACAACACCATGCTCAAAATAATCCCTATTAGCATCTGGGAGATTGACCACTAAAGCTCTATTTAACAACCTAGTTTACAAGTAAAAAGTACTGTCGCTAATAGCCCATCTATAGAAAAACATGATTTCTGGAATTCCTACACGAGTTCTATGAATCTGATTTAATCTATGAACTCCATTAACTATTCTCCATGTATTGGGGGCTATTTTTGCAGGAACCACGTCAAAATATTGATAGAATTCCAGACACAAAGGGTTTGGGGGAAAAGAAAAGCCACATTCAACAACAAAGAGACTGGGAAACCAATGTCCCTCAGCCAAATGAAAATAATCTGAAGGCTCGGAAAGTTCCTCCAAAACAACCCATGAAAGAATAGATAAATCATAACAAAACTTATCAAGCGACTCAACAAGGTAAACCATGGCGAATAAAGGAAATAAAAGAGAAGGAAGAAGATCTTACAGAAAAAGGATGGATCTGTTGACAATGAACGATGAAAATGATGAACGCACAAGAGAAAGAGCAAATGGAAAACTCAAAGATATAGATTTGAAAAAGTAAAAGACGATATGAATTTCTACAACACTTAAATACCTTACCTTGGGAAAAGGTAAATATAATGATTACAAAGGGAGACATTTACGCTACCAGCGGCTAAAAGGACAAAAAGGGCGCGGAGATCGAAGCAGTTAGAAAATTTTGAAAAGTCTGATTCTATGAATTTGAAAAAGAAAAATAAATGCAAAGAACACGCTCCTAAAATTCAGGATGACCATTTAATCCCGCCATATTTAGAGAAGAATGTTCCACACTCCTCAGTCTCGAACTATGAAACATTGGGGGCTTCTGTTGATACCAATTTTAGTCTGCTGACATGGCACAATGAAGTGGAGACACATGTCAATCTACATAGCACTAACAAACATTTCTGAACAATACCTTGACTTTGAGGAACTCAATTTCCCCGATCAACTCACCGAGCAGTAGGGGCTCACCGAGGAACTTTATTTCACCGAGAAACTCATGGATACCGAGATACTTAGGCGGTCCGAGCAGCTTAGGCGGTCCGAGATGCACCTCGATCAGAGCATTTATTATCAGACAATTAAGAGGATTAAATGCGCATTAAATGCTGAATATTATCATACAGATGTATACGCGTATTGAACAACTATGTATTACTCATTCACATGTACAACCTCATGGCCATAAATATACTGTATCATCCTCATTGTAGGGGGACCGAAATTTCTTGAGATAAATCCTACCTCGAGAATTCCCAAACAGTCAATAATAATACAAACAGTGGACGTAGGCCATTCGTTCAAGGCTGAACCACTTTAAAATCTCTTGACTTATTTATTTTTTATCTGTGATTAAACAATTAGAGATAATCTAATTTTTTACATCAACGGTAGATTTGGGGTTAAGGGTAAGAAATGAAAGGTAGATATGTACGAATTCAAAGTGTTCGAAAATGAATACTCGGGATAATGGAAAATTACGGGTAATAACAAAATTGGACAATGAAATCTAAAACAAGCATTAAATATGAAATTGGACAACGAAATCCAAAACAATTTTCTTTTCTTTTCTTTTCTTTTGTTATCTTCTTTTTCTCACTTTTTAATTTCTTTTCTTTTGTTTTCTTCTTTTTCTTTTCTTTTTCACTGCACTTTCTTCTTTTCTCACTCTCACATGCTTAAATTTCAACCACACTACACAACATCATTCAATCCCAAGTATGATTCCAAACAAAGGTATTGAAAGTGATATGTATGGTTTATAACTCCAATGTGGAGTTGGTTATGTGATTTTTAGTATTGAAATGAAAGGCTACTATATATGCTCAAAGGGTTTTACTAGGGAAACATTAAAGGTGAGCTCAAGGCTAATATGGTTGATATAACAAAGATTGCCTACTATCATTTCTTAAAGTTTACTCAATTCTCGAGTAAAAAAAAACTTTGAAAATCATGCTCAAGTAACATATTTCAAAAATGAACTCAATTAATGAACGATCAAATGAAAGAATCGTGATATTACCGATGAATTCAATGTTTTCAAAGAGGAAAGAATAGTGTATACACTCTCAAACGATGGAAGGTACAAAGCTTACTTAGTGTAAGTATATACAATGCAACAAAAGATTACCGAGTTATAAAAATATTAAACCAAATCAATATAAGAAGAAAAGTGCATGTGCTCAAGGGATAAAGTTTAATTCATGAAGTTATTCACAATGTCAATGATTTAAGGACTACAGTCTAATAACTTCTAAAATAGAGAACATGCATCATTGGGTTGTCTATTGGATCGAGCAATTTTTGAAATTTATCATTGGAAATGAGGGCAAAATGCCCAACAAAGGAGAAAAAAGAAATAAAATATTTTTGAAAATTTTCAAATTTTAACAAAAAGTCATACTTAATAACAAACAAGTAAGTAAATGAATGGACTACATAGGAAATCAATAGAATATCCTATACCCCCTAACTTAAATGTTGCATTGTCCTCAATGCACATTAAGAACACAACACATAGAGAGGAAAAGAATGATATTACCCAAAATTGGAGGGATCTCCATAAGCACGAGTCCAAAAAATCTACAAAACAAGTTAGTACTGAGCATAACGAAAAGCAATAATAAAACATTTAACTAAATACACTAGACTAAATTAGAAAAGGAAGGAAAAAAAAAAAAAAAAAATTTACATCCTACTATTTGGACTTCACACTAACTATACACTAGAAGTCTAAATAGTTGAAGATCCACCCAAATAATTAAATGACTTTGGACGATTGACAGTGGACCCTCCTTAGAATGTATGCCTCCCGAAAAATAGGAATTCCATTTGAAAGACGGAAGGCAAGTGTAAGGCGTAAGAAATAAACCATAACCAATTAAACATTTTAGTGGGGGTGATGGGGGGGTGGATTTTAAGGGAGACAAGGCTACATTAATCTCAGGGAAATTAAAATCACATCACTAAGGTTCTTATATTGGAAGGGGGTGTGGGGCTAGAGAAAGTGAATAGCCCATGAGATGAAGCATCACAAAATAACATTCCCATTTAAGAATCGGGTCAAAGTCCTCAAGACTTTCAACCGATTCTTTTGATAAATTTAACGGTTCAAGAATAGTTGGGAATAAAGGAAAAGGAGGACCATCAACCTCAATACAATTGAAAGATTTAATAAAAGGTTGAAATTTAAAAGTGCTAAAGCTTGGATCACTCTCAATTATTTCTTCATCAAAAAAGGAGTGGAGGTAAAACGCAAGTTTCAACCTTGACCTGATTTTGTAAAGAAATGATCTTATGGAGCATGGCATCAGTCTCCAAAAACCAAACATGAGAACTTTCAAAATGGTCATTTATTCCTTTATAATTAACTCGTAATCAAACGAAAAAGAAGACACAATGTAATACCCCACCCATATATTTTATTTAATCCCCGTGTAAAGTTTCCTTAAGATGAAAAATATAGGGACTGGATGATTATGATTAGATGGTATTCCTATTTAAACAAATTGTGAGGCTTGAAAAACAATTATTAAGGATTTGGGGATTGAATTGAATAAAGAGGAATTATGGATTTTAGGAATGAGATTTATTAGTAGTTGAGTAGTCAAAATTATATGCAATATTTATAGGGGTATAAAATAGAGTCGGAGAAAAATTGATTGAACTGTTAAATTTTATAGAGTCTTACATAAGGAATATAGAAATTTTAGAAAAGAAACAAACTATGTGTGCCATACTAAGATGGAAACTAAGTGGGGCAAACAAGAAAATAAAAGAATAGAGGGTTAGGAGCAAAACCCAACCTCCCATTGTCTTTACTGCCTTTTGAGTTTAAAAAAAATAGATTATGTAATTTTAGGACTTAAAATAATATTGATTATGGATATAGGACAACAAACATTTTGTTTCCATTTTTAGTCCCTATTTTCAAATTAAAGGGACACGTGGCATGTTGTGATTGGTTGACGTTTTATGAATATGGGTCCGCGCCAGCGGCTTTATTCAAAAATAGAGACTAAAACCATAAATAAAATGTTTGTTGTCCTATTTCCAAAATACATATTACAATAAGTCCTAAATTTACAAACCCTCTAAAAAAAATTATAAAATGTAATGAACGAAACGGCATAAAACTAGTTGTGAAAAATTTTAAAAAAAAGGGAAAAATAGTCTGGTTCCTCAAACAGGTAGGCGTGTCAAGCGATGGTGAAGGGATAACCCTCTTTCTCTTCTCGTTGTTGAAGCTATCGAACCTTGATTCGCGGTTTGGCTTTCCAATTGGTGTGAGCCCTGACAATCTGAGATGAAGGTAGATATATGTGTAACTATTTTGGTTTCATTCTTATAGATAGAAGAGAGAATCGTGGATTTGAAAACCACCAACACACAAAAACCGACCCTTTTGTGGTCATCGTTGGCTCTATTACAAAAATAAGGCAACACGGTTAGAAGAAATGAGAAAGGCAACAAAAAAATAAAGAAAAAAGGGGGAAATCTCTATGATCTTCACTATCAGCGATAGTTGGTCATACGCGCTCCATTGTACGCTGTCGATCTCTTATTCATGGGTCCAAACTTGGGTCAGCCTTAGGGCCTGACCATCTGATCGAATCTTAGGTGATTCATGATAAATGGCCTTGGGTATTATCATATATTATAAGCCAATGCAGATACAATTAAAAAAAGGGAAGAGATATGTGCCATATGCGCATGGCATGAGGTCTTGAGACAAGACATGTTTAGTATGAGATAGGTATACGTACCCTGCTATTTTGGAAGGAACCTATAATGACTTGCCACAAATGGTGTCACCATTTAGGACCATCGATCCAGCCTCGTGTCACTCTTGGAGGGACACAAATAGAATGGATCGGTTGGGTTATTTATTGTTAAGGTTGCATGTGGGTATAAGAGGATCATGAGTTAGGGAAATGAGGGACGACCTTCATTCGATAACTCACATATCTCTCTCTCTCTCTCTCTCTCTCTCTTTTAATTTGATATTGCCATCCGCCATTGTTTGGCACCGTATAGTGCTTAGACTCATACACATACTCATCCTTGCCATTATTAAGGTATAGCGATGAAAATATAAGATTCTATTGTTGGGAGTGGTGATGGGTATTCTGAAAAGAGGACGTATATATTGTGGGAGGTATTTGAAGAGGATTTCAATACAGCTTTTCTTGGAGTTTGCTGAAGCTCTATGGAGGTATATTTGGTGGAACTATTGTGACTCCCTTCAAGGCGACCTTTGGAGGTGGGGGAGTCACCCATCTTCTCAAATCCACCACCATTTTTAGAGTAGTAAGATAGGATAACCTACTCTTATATTTGAGATTTTATTGGTGTATATTGTAGCATTATTACACTTGAGTATTACGAGTTGGTTTCATATGAATGAAATGATAAGTTTATTGTAAAATCATAAGTTTACATTTTATTGCTAGATAAAAATGTAGGAAGTTATTATTGTGTAGTTTTCCTTAATAATCTGGAAATATACATTATGTAAGGACACAAATTTCCAATTGAGTCCTTTGTAGTTTTGGCTTAATTCCGAACAAAAACGTTTGAGTCATAAGATAGAGTTATTGACCATCGTTCAAGTCTATGACATACTAAAGTTGAAAACATAGAGGCCAAGTTTAAAGCTTCATCAAAATACCGGGTTTAGTGTGCCTCATTTTTACTTCAACAATATTTCCATTGCACCTAAGGTATGAATTCATTTTAATATATAAATATATATAGGAGCTTGGAACAATATTTATATGGGTGTACTTTGTTTTTAAACTGTTGTTTATTTTCAGAAAGTTTCGTTAAAACTTTAAAATAAAGTTTCTAGGCTAAATCTAAATTTTATAACTTTCTGGAAGTTTGTTAGATATTGTCGTTCAAACGAGTTTTTCGTTCGAACGAGAATGTCGTTCGAACGAGGTTTGCCAACGAGTTCCCTGATTGGCCACTGAAAAATCATTCGAATTATCGTTCGAACGAGAATTCTGTTCGAACGAGATTTCTAACGAGTTCAACTTCTATACACTGGAACTTTGTTAGAAGGGCCATTCGAACGAGACTTCACTAGAACGAAAAATCTCGTTCGAACGAGATTTGGCGGGAACTGTTAATTTGGCAGTTTTGAGCAATTTTTCCATGTTTCCCACTTCTTTACCCCACTAACTTTTCACACAACTTATCTAGGGCGGGAATCAACTTTTCCCACATAACTTTTTCATAACTTTCCATCTCCTAGAGAAAGTTTTAGAGAGCTTCAAAAATCAAAAGAAAAAGTTCATGTTTAAGTGTTTTGATTTCAAGAAAAATCTTCAAACACTTGTGTTACACCCATTTGTTTAGTTTATCCAAGTTCCTTTATGTATCTATATTTCTTGGAATGTTTGGCACCATTGGTTCACTTTTCTACCTAGGAAGAAAAGAGTTTGGGTTTGCTTATACATACCCTAAAGAAGAAGCTTGTTTGCTGTGACATACCCTCTTGGAGAAAGGGTCCTTGTTCGGGTGGCGGTGACCCAAAAAGTCCGATCGGTGGATTCCGAGATCGCGGTGGAGCTCTGTGGTTATCCGTAAGAACGAGTTCTATACATAAAGGAACGTTGGGTCTTGGACGGAGTCAAGTCGAGTGTTGTAAGTCTTTAATGTCTTGTACTTGTAAAACCGTATTTAGTGGCTTTGAGGCTAGGGTCATCCGAGGTTTTCTCCCATTGTGGGTTTTTCCTCTTACATCGCGGCGTAGTGATTTATTGTTTATTTTATCTTTTGCATAATTCACATTAAATGAATGCTAAGGTAATTCAAGATAAAATTTGGTTTTAATCACTACTTAATTAAATTGGTGCTAGTTTGAAATTGGGTAATGTTTATGTTAATTTAATTCAAGTCATCATTTAATTTGGAAAAATTGGTTTGGCCTATTTTGGTAAAATTTAAAATATGACTTAGGAAAATGTGACTTTAGTTGAGTTAATGTTTTAAAGTGAAACATTAATTTCACTTTAAGTTGTGTTTAATTTTAATTTGAAATGAAATTAAAATTTGAGAACGCGTGATAATTGATTAACTTCGCAAATTTCTAATTAGACACACTTATTAAATTTCAGTCCCTAAACATGCATCTAAAGTGCGTGCGTGTGTCAACCCATAAACAAATAAATCATGTGACACAAAAATATGCTGAGACACAGAATTCAGGAAAAAACCCCTTTCGGGTAAAACCTTTATTTCACTATGAATATACAAGCCGCAACTTACAATTACATAGAGAAATCTGCAATGGATCAACGCGCAGCCAACCCACAAAGACACGCAGTCTTGAACTCAGCAAGAGAATACACGCAGCACCCTCCAAGGACTCGCAGCCCAAACAACGCAGGAAGAACCGCAGCTCTCCTCAATGACACGCAGTCATAACACTTTGTAGAGACTCCCTCAGCAATGACACGCAGCCCTCGTTTGCAAAGATCTCTCCACAAAGATGAACAACAACAAAGCTTGTGTTCTAGGGTTCCAAAAGACTCA
This sequence comes from Sambucus nigra, assembly GCA_949130495.1. Taxonomy (NCBI): domain Eukaryota; kingdom Viridiplantae; phylum Streptophyta; class Magnoliopsida; order Dipsacales; family Adoxaceae; genus Sambucus; species Sambucus nigra. Next base: position 625,160,748 of record OX422207.1, on the reverse strand, counting down.
CAAAAGTAATTGGGATTTTTGGTGTGAATCAAAAAGATGTTTGGCACATCAAAAAGGTGAAGACTTAGAGCATTTAGGACTCTGAAAATCGTGTTAAAAAGTCTTGAAAAATAACTCCCCGAAGTTGGATTTAAATAAGAAGTCTTTGAGCCAAAAAAATCTGCAGCGAATCTGGCAGAGATTATCCCCGTCGGATCGGTCCGGATTGAGGGCGGATCGGTCCGATTTGACCGGATCGGTTCTTTTATTAAGAGGCGGATCGGTCCGAATGAGGTCGGATCGGTTCGGCTATTTCTCCTTATCGGTTTGCCATCGGTCCGGGGTATACTGGCCTTCAGCAAAACGGATCGGTCCGTTTGTGACCGGATCGGTCCGGTTGACCCAGAAAAATAAAATTCTTTTAAAAGCCTCATTTTGCTTTAAAAAACTTACTTCTTATTTTTATAAAAAACATTTTATAAAAATTTCCCAATACTAAATATGAACTATAAGGAACTTAAAAACAAAACTTTACCAAGTTCATTCTCGCAGAGGCTATGATGTTGAAGACGCTTTGATATTCGGATCCGATGATGTAGATGCAATCTTGAATTTCTTCAACGGTGTAACGGCGTATGACATACAAATTGATAATGGACAAAAATGTCCTTACAAAATTAGTTAATTTGTTTAATTGAACCATCTGACTTACGCATATTTAAAAGGAAATTGAAAATTATCTTTTTGTTTTAAGATTTTAAAATTGGGGGGCCTAATATTCCAACAAGTGGTATGAGAGCGGGATCGCTAAATTATTACGTTTAAGATCCTTTAAATATTTTTGCTAAAAAATGGAATTTTCCCCGTTTTCAAAATTTTCTATTTTCGATGGTTCAAATTATGTGTATTGGAAAGTGCGGATGAAATTGACACTAAAATCTATTGAAGAGAGAGTTTGGTTATCTGTCGTTAACGGGTGGTCCCCACCTACTCATTTAGTAGATAATGAGCGTGTTCCCAAACCCGTCGATGGATGGAGTGAGAATGAATTTAAACTTTCAAATTTTAGTTCCCATGGTTTAAATGCCTTGTTTAACGTGGTCACACCAGATGAATTCCATTGCATTATGACGTGTGAAACCACTAAAGAAGCTTGGGATATTTTACAGCTCACTCATGAAGGTACTAATTTCTTTAAAGCTTCGAAACCCCAAAACCTCACCACTCAGTTTGAAACCATCAAAATGAATGAAAATAAACATTTGATGAAGTTTCTGTTAGACTTTCCGATATTGTTAATTCATCTTTTAATTTGGGAGAGAAAATACCCGGCAACCGAGTAGTAAAGAAAATTTTAAGGTCCCTACTTGATAAATTTATTCCAAAAGTGACCTTTTTAAATTCTTTACCCACTTTAGCCTCTACGAAATTAGAAGAGCTCGTAGGTGATTTACAAACCTATGAACTAGACATGTTTCCCTCTAAAACTGAAAAGAAAATAGATAAGGGCGTTTCTTTGAAATCCCAAAAGGAGGAAAAACAAGTAGTAGAGAGTGAAAGTTATAGTGACTCGAAAAATATGGCTATGTTTGCTAGGAAATTTTGAAAATTTCTTAAATTTAACAAAGATAAATATAAAAATGATTTTAAGAAATTTGAAAAATCTCAGCATCACAAAGCCGAGAAGATCGCTAAAACTATTAATGAAAATTTAAATATGGATGGGTCCAATTGGTGTTTTGGTTGTGAAGGGTATGGCCATAGGGCAAAAGAGTGCCCCACTAAACTAAGGAGAGAGGGTAAGCAACCAATTTCTTTTAATGCATCCCTTAGTGATAGTGATAGTGATAATGAGGAGGGACCCGATTCCCCCACTGAGCCCAACTTTGTGGCTTTTATGGCTAGTCATGTGAGTGATAGTGAGCATTATTCTATTGATGAAATTTTAACACATCTCACTTCCAAGGTCAAATTTTATGATTCCATTGTTTTTTATGGTAGTGAAAGTGGAGAAGAAAGAGAGAGTGAAAGTGAAAATGAGGTTGATGTGAGTGAACTTCAAAATGCTTTTCAAGAACTTTATGAAGAATCTATTAAATTAAAAAGAGAAAATTTGAAGTTAGAAATGAGTTTAAGAGAGCGTGTCAAGGTCGTTAATGATAGTGTGTTGGTTGAAGACCTTAAGACACGTGACATAGCTCTTCGTGAGAAGATGGAATATTTAGAAGGCGAGAGAGATAGCCTTAACGGTTTAATGAGATCCTTGAAAAAGGAACTTCTCGCATTTGAAGAGCGCCATATTTTATTAGAGTCTAAAATTTTAGAATTAGATAATAAATTAAAAGACTCTAGTAAAGTCAAATTTGATTTGGAGTGGAGGTTCGAAAAACTAGATAATATCTTAGGTATGGCCCAAATCAAAAATGACACTTGTGGTTTTTACTTTGATACTTGTAATGAATCTACTCATAAAGCCAAAACCCATGTTTTAGGAGAACCACCTAGGAAAGCCTTTAGAGATCAATCCTTAGGTACCAATTTTCGACGTGTTTTTACTTCTGCACATTGTGGTCGAAAAGGTCATCTTATGAAATTTTGTTTTGATCTTAAACGAGGTCCTAGAAAATCACAACGTACGACAACCGAGGTAGCCAAGATTCCTACACCTCAAGATTGTCATTCATCCTTAGTTTGGGTTTAGGATATCCGACTTGGTAGCGTTACAAGATAGGGTTTTTTATTCTCATTTACTTTCACATGCTTCCTCCCTTGCAAAATCTAAAGGTTGAATGTGTTAGTTTTATTTGCATACTTTATCTTTTGTAATTCATGCTATATTATCATGCTAATTGTATGCTTGTTTAATCATTTTCTAGCCTACGCTCCATGCTTAATCACATACTAGAATAATGATTTTTGTTTATCTTTTGTATTATACGTCTTTCATTTTTATTTGCATTAAATGAAACATACAAAAAGATTTCGTTTATCATTTATGTTTTAGTTTTTTAGTAATTTAAGATTAATGAAAAATACAAATGATTTTTGTTTGTCTTTTGAGTACATATTTTTATTTTTGGTTAAAAAAAATTCAAAAATTCAAAAAGATTTTTATTTTGTGTGTATTTTTGTTTGACACACTCTATGTGGCGTACACTTGCGTTAGAATCCCATCATTTTCTCACTCATGTGGCTAGAACTTTTGATTTAGATTGTCAATCCTCATTATGTTCTTTACCATGCTTACATGAAGTAGTTGGATTTTGTGTTGCTTAAATGGATTCTATTTTTATATGCCTCATTTATCACATGCACGAGCTCACTTGAAATTTTAACGTCATATGTATATTTGAGCTTTGTGAGGTGTTCTCCTACCAATTTAGTCATCTACATATTATGTTACCTAGGAGGACTAGTGCATGTCAAAATTCGTTGCACGTGAGATTTGTGTGATATAAAAAAATAATATATATAAATGTGCACGCGGAAGGGCTCCGAAAGGATTTATTATCCTTTGCGAATAGTAAGCCACAATTTGTTTGGACCTAAAAGAAATACATGGTCCAAAGGCCTATAAAATAATGACATTAAAAGAAAATATTTGCCAAGACCTATGTTGTATTGATATATTCATTCAAAAATAATATATGATTATTGAGGGAGATTGGATGGTATATAAACGGTTTTCACAATGTCCATTTATCGTAGTTGTACTTAAATGCCATGACTCTATTGGTTTGTAGAATCATCAAAAGTCTAGGCATATATGCATTGTGTATGTTTGTTCATTGAGTTCATCTTATATTGTAACATGAGGTTATATTCAAATGTGATGATGTTTGTAATCAATTGAGAACTCCGTGAACATGTTTTAAGTGATTGGGTCTAAATTTAATTATTACTAGTTCACACCCCAACACTTCCGTTTCCATATGACACATTTTTGCCATATGAGTGTCAAAACTTATTGTATTTTTTTTCATCTGTGTTTATATAAATATATATATATATATATATATACATATATATATATATATGTTTATGTGTGTGCGTGTACATCTTTCGTATATCTAGAGTATGTATATATATGACATTTTTATTTAGTCTTTGCCTTCCTTTCTAATTCATCTATGCTTTAATTCATAATTGGTATCTATCTTGTTGCATTCTTTGTTGATATCACATGCTTAATACTTTATGTATCATATTGGTATGATTTTCTTACATCCTAGTTGGTATCCGTTATTAATTGTTGGATTAGTTATGATTTTGATGCCCACGTGCTTTAATGTTCTCATCAATTTATGCACTTTTGCATGTTTAGCTTGTTAGCCCATTCTATTTAACCCTTGTTTAGTTTAAGGGGTGTATATTCTTTAATTGGGGGAGATAAGTTAATTTTTTTTATTATTTATCCTTTGTCTATTCCTGAACAAAAAGCTGGAGAATGATAGGGGAGAAATGGTATCTAATCATATTATAATCGTATCTTAGTTTGGGAGAATTAACTTAGGGGGGGTCCATATATTCTTTGGTTGATCATAGCTGATAAAGGGATGAATTAATTTGGGGGGGGGATTTAATTTTTATGCATTTAATTTTCTGGATATTCCCTATGCGTTTGATTGCTCGCTTAATTGTGCAGGCATTCTTCTATGTGGAAACATTCATCGTCGGTAAACATATTGATACTTCGGTTGTTTGAGTCAAGCTTTGTATTTTTTATTTGGGTTGGACATTTTTCTCAGCCTAGTAGAGCTTGACGACACTTTAGGATTTTTTGTTGTTTTTTGTCCCGGAATAACCAAAGGGGGAGATTTCTAAGGACACAAATTTCCAATTGAGTCCTTTGTAGCTTTGGCTCAATTCCGGAAAAAAATGTTTGAGTCATAGGATAGAGTTATTGACCATCCTTCAAGTCTATGACATACTAAAGTTGAAGACGTAGCAGCCAAGTTTAAAGCTTCATCAAAATTCCTAGTTTATTGTGCCTCGTTTCTATGTCAACAACATGTGTTCCATTGTACCTAAGGTATGAATGCATTTTAATATATATATATATATATATATATATATATTGGAGCTTGGAACAATATTTATATCGGTGTACTTTGTTTTTAAACTGTTTTTTATTTTCAAAAAGTTTCATTAAAACTTTAAAATAAAGTTTCTGGGCTAAATCTAAATTTTTAAACTTTCTGGAAGTTCGTTAGATATTGTCGTTCGAACGAAAAACTCGTTCGAATGAGAATGTCGTTTGAACGAGGTTTGCCAACGAGTTCCCTGATTGGCCACTGGAATATCGTTCGAATTGTCATTCGAACGAGAATTACAATGAGATTTCTAACGATTTCAACTTCTGTACACTAGAAATTCTTTAGAAGGGCCGTTCGAAAGAGATTTCGTTAGAACAAAAAATCTCGTTCGAACGAGATTTGGCGGGAACTATTAATTTGGCAGTTTTGAGCAGTTTTTCCATGTTTCCCACTTCTTTACCCCACTAACTTTTGACAGAACTTATCTAGGGCGAGAACCAACTTTTTCCAATTAACTTTTTCATAAATTTCCATCTCCTAGAGAAAGTTTTAGAGATCTTAAAAAATCAAAAGAGAAAGTTCATGTTTAAGTGTTTTGTTTTCAAGAAAAATCTTCAAACACTTGTGTTACACTCATTTGTTTAGTTTATCCAAGTTCCTTTATATATTTATCTTTCTTGGAATGTTTGTCACCATTGGTTAACTTTTATACCTAAGAAGAAAATAGTTTGGGTTTGCTTCTACATCCCCTAAAGAAGAAGCTTGTTTACTGTGACAACCCTCTTGGAGAAAGGTTCCTTTTTCGGGTGGCGGTGACCAAAAAGTCCGATTGATGGATTCCGAGACCGCGCTGGAGCTCCATGGTTATCCTCTAGAAAGGGGTCTGTACATGAAGGAGTGTCGGGTCTTGGACGGAGTGAAGTCGAGTGTTGTAAGTCGTTCCTGTCATGTACTTGTAAAACCGTATTTAGTGGATTTGAGGCTAGGGTCGTTCGAGGTTTTTTTCCGTTGTGGGTTTTTCCTTGGACATCTCTTCATAGTTATTTATTGTTTATTTTATCTTTCGTATAATTCACATTAGATGCATGTTTTGGTAACTCAAGATAAAATTTGGTTAAAAAAAATTTCAAAAACTCTAAAAGATTTTTAATTTGAGTGTATTTTTGTTTGACACACTCTATGTGGCATACACTTGTGTTAGAATCCCATCATTTTCTCTCTCATGTGGCTAGAACTTTTGGTTCAGATTGTCAATCCTTATTATGTTATTTACCATGCTTACATGAAGTAGTTGGATTTTGTGTTGCTTACATGGATTCTATTTTTATATGCCTCAATTATCACATGCACGAGCTCACCTGAAATTTTAACTTCATATGTATATTTGAGCTTTGTGAGGTGTTCTCCAACCAATTTAGTCATCTACATATTATGTTACCTAGGAGAACTAGTGCATGCCAAAATCCGTGGCACGTAAAATTTGTGTGATATAAAAAAATAATATAAATAAATGTGCACGAGGAAGGGCTCCGAAAGGATTTATTATCCTTTGCGAATAGTAAGCCACCGTTTGTTTGGACCTAAATGAATACGTGGTCCAAAGGCCTAAAAGAATAATGGCATTAAAAGAAAATATTTTTCAAGGCCTATGTTTTATTGATATATTCATTCAAAAATAATGTATGCTTAATGATGGAGATTGAATGGTATATCAACAGTTTGCACAATGTCCATTTATCGTAGTTGTACTTAAATGTCATGACTCTATTGGTTTGTAGAATCATCAAAAGTGTAGGCATGTATGTATTGTGTATGTTTGTTCATTGAGTTCATCTTATATTGTCACATGAGGTTATATTCAAATGAGATGAAGTTTGCAATCAATTGAGAACTCCGTGAACATGTTTTAAGTGATTGGGTCTAAATTTAATTGTTACTAGTTTACACCCCAACACTTCCGTTTCCATATGACATATTTTTGCCATACGAGTGTGAAAACTTATTGTATTTTTTTTCATCTGTGTGTTTATATATATATATATATATATATATATATATATATATATATATATATATATATATATATGTTTCTGTGTGTGCGTGTACATCTTTCGTCTATCTAGAGTATGTATATATATGACATTTTTATTTAGTCTTTGCCTTCCTTTCTAATTCATCTATGCTTTAATTCATAATTGGTATCTATCTTGTTGCATTCTTTGTTGATATCACATTCTTAATACTTTATGTATCATATTGGTATCATTTTCTTGCATCTTAGTTCGTATCCGTTATTATTTGTTGGATTAGTTATGATTTTTTTGCCCACATGCTTTAATGTTCTCATCACTTTATGCACATTTGCATGTTTAGCTTGTTATCCCATTCTATTTATCCCTTGTTTAGTTTAAGGGGAGTACATGCTTTAATTAGGGGAGATAATTTAATTTTTTTTATTATTTTTCCTTTGTCTATTCCTGAACAAAAAGGGCAAGAATGATAGTGGAGAAATGGTATATAATCCTATTATAATCATATCTTAGTTTCGGAGATTTAACTTAGGGGGAGTCCCTATATTCTTAGGTTAATCATAGTTGATAAAGGGGAGAATTAATTTAGGGGGAGTATTTAATTTATATGCATTTAATTTTCTTGATATTCCCTATGTGTTCGATTGTTTGCTTAATTGTGCAGGCATCTTCTAAGTGGCAACTTTCATCGTCGACAAACATATTGATCCTTGGGTTGTTTGACTCAAGCTATGTATTTTTAATTTTGGGTGGGACATTTTTGTCATCCTAGTAGAGCTTGATGGGCCTTTAGGATTTTTTGTTGGTTTTTGTCCCGGAATAACCAAAGGGGGAGATTTCTGAGGACACAAATTTCCAATTGAGTCCTTTATAGTTTTGGCTCAATTTCGGACAAAAATGTTTGAGTCATAGGATAGAGTTATTGACCATCCTTCAAGCCTATGACATACTAAAGTTGAAGACGTAGCGGCCAAGTTTAAAGCTTCATCAAAATTCCTAGTTTATTGTGCCTCGCTTCTACGTCAACAACATGTGTTCCATTGCACCTAAGGTATGAATGCATTTTAATATATATATATATATATATATATATATATATATATATATCGGAGCTTGGAACAATATTTTTATGGGTGTACTATGTTTTTAAACTATTGTTTATTTTTAGAAAGTTTCATTAAAACTTTAAAATAAAGTTTCTATGCTAAATCTATTTTTTTATACTTTCTGGAAGTTCGTTAGATATTGTCGTTCAAACGAGTTTTTCGTTCGAATGAGAATGTCGTTCGAACGAGGTTTGCCAACGAGTTCCCTGATTGTCCACTTGAATATGGTTCGAATTGTCATTCGAACGAGAATTCCAATGAGATTTCTAATGTGTTCAACTTCAATACACTGGAACTTCGTTAGAAGGGACGTTCCAACGAGACTTCGTTGGAATGAAAAATCTCGTTCGAACGAGATTTGGAGGGAATTTTTAATTGGCAGTTTTGAGCAATTTTTCCATGTTTCCCATTTCTTTACCCCACTAACTTTTGACAGAACTTATTTAGGGCAGGAACCAACTTTTTCCACTTAACTTTTTCATAACTTTCCATATCCTAGAGAAAGTTTTAGAGAGCTTAAAAAATCAAAATAAAAAGTTCATGTTTAAGTGTTTTGTTTTCAAGAAAAATCTTCAAACCCTTGTGTTACACCCATTTATTTAGTTTATCCAAGTTCCTTTATATATCTATCTTGCTTCGAATGTTTGGCACCATTGGTTCACTTTTATACCTAAGAAGAGAAGAGTTTGGGTTTGCTTCTACATCCCCTAAAGAAGAAGCTTATTTACTATGACATACCCTCTTTGAGAAAGGCTCATTGTTTGGGTGGCAGTGACCAAAAAGTACGGTTGGTGGATTTTGAGACCGTGGTGCAGCTCTGTGGTTATCCACTAGAAAGAGGTATGTACATGAAGTAGCATCGGGTATTGGACGAAGTCAAGTCGAGTGTTGTAAGTCTTTCGTGTCTTGTACTTGTAAAACGTATTTAGTGGATTTGAGGCTAGGGTCGTTCGAAGTTTTTTCCCGTTGTGGGTTTTTCCTCGTACATCGTTGCGTAGTGATTTAATGTTTATTTTCTTTTTTGCATAATTCACATTAGATGCATGCTTAGGTAATTCAAGATAAAATTTGGTTTTAATCACTACTTAATTAAATTGATGCTAATTTGAAATTAGGTAATGTTTATGTTAATTTAATTCAAGTCATCGTTTAATTTGGTAAAATTGGTTTGGCCTACTTTGGTAATATTGAAAATCTGACTTACGCAAATGTCTAGGACTTGAAGTGAGTTAATGTTTTAAAGTGAAACTTTCATTTGTTAATTAATTTAATTTCACTTTAAGTTGTGTTTAATTTTAATTTGAAAAGAATTTAAAATTAGACAATTTGTTTAATTGAACCATCTCACTTCTGCATCTTTAAAAGGAAATTGAAAATTATCTTTTTCTTTTAAGATTTTAAAATTGGGGGCCTAATATTCCAACAAGTGGTATCAGAGCGGGATCGCTAAATTATTTCGTTTAAGATCCTTTAAGTATTTTTGCTAAAAATTGGAATTTTCCCCGTTTTCAAAATTTCCTGTTTTCGATGGTTCAAATTACGCGTATTGGAAAGAACGGATGAAATTGAAACTAAAATCTTTCGACGAGAGAGTTTGGTTATCAGTCGTTAACGGATGGTCCCCACCTACTCATTTAGTATATAATGAGCATGTTCCCAAACGCGTCGATAAATGGAGTGAGAATGAATTTAAACTTTCAAATTTTAATTACTGTGGTTTCAATGCCTTATTTAACGTGGTCACACCGGATGAATTCCGTCGCATAATGACATGTGAAATCGCTAAAGAAGCTTGGGATATTTTACAACTCACTCATGAAGGTACTAGTTTCGTTAAAGCTTCAAAACTCCAAAACCTCACCACTCAGTTTGAAACCATCAAAATGAATGAAAAATAATCATTTGATGAAGTTTTTGTTAAACTCTCCGATATTGTTAATTCATCTTTTAATTTGGGAGAGAAAATACCCGACAAACGAGTAATAAAAAAATTTTAAGGTCCCTACCCGATAGATTTATTCCAAAAGTGGCTATTTTAAATTGTTTAACCACTTTAGCCTATATGGAATTAAAAGAGCTCATAGGTGATTTACAAACCTATGAACTAGACATATTTTCTCCCAGGAAATGTAGTCAAATTCGGACCCGACTAATTTATGACTGGCATAGTAGATGTCACTTTCTTTTTAATACACTTCAAGGTATTGGTCCAGGAAAGCCCAAGTTATAGTATCCGTTATTGTCAAGTATAGGATTGGGGGAAGATCCGGCTATGACGGCATGAGTACCAGAGGTAGGGTTAGATTTTTCTGGATTCGGTCATACGCTTCTGGGAAAGATTCATTATAAACCTTAGTGGAATCCTTTCGGATGAGTTTGAAGATGGGTTCACAAATGGAAGTCAACTGGCTGATGAATTAGCATATATACTGTAATTTTCCATGGAATCCCTGGACTTCTTTTTCCATTCAGGGTGGTGGCATTTCGAGTATGGATTTCAGTTTGGCAGGATAGGCTTCTATCCCTTACTCACTAACCACAAATCCCAAAAGATTTCCTTTGGTAATGCCAAAGACACATTTTTTTTCGGTTAAGTCGCATTTGGTTATGTCCTCGTCACTCGAAGAACTTTTGAAGAGCAGGAACATCACCTTCCCTATTCTTAGACTTGATGACTTCTTTGTGTATCAGATCATAAAAGTTGGTTGTGGAGGACCTTTAGTAGGTAGACCCTGCATTTTTAGACCAAATGGCATGACTATGTAACAGAAGGTTCCCCTAGGGGTGATGAATGCTATTTTCTCTTGATAATCTGGGTGCATCTTGATTTGGTTATATGTCGCAAACCCATCTACGAATGTTTTAAGAGTGTGAATGGTCGTATTATACATAATCATATCGATGTTGAGTAGCGAGTAATCATCATTTGGAGAGGACTTATTCAAGTCTTGATAGTCAACACACATGTGAACCCTCCCTCCTGATTTTGGCACGGGTAGGATATTGCCTAGCCATGTGGGATATTCGATCCCATGGATGAAACCCACGTTTAACTGTTTGACCACTTCTTCCTTAACCATGAGTTACCATTCGGTGTGGAGCTTTCGTAACTTTTGTTAGACTGGTTTTCATTCTAGAAGAGTTGGAATCTCATGTTGAGCTATGTCGGGATCAATGTTGGGCATGTCATTATAGGACCATGTGAAGACATCCACAAATTCCTTCAATAATGCTTCGAGTTACATGTTATCTTTCTTATCAAGGGTAGACCTTATCCTAATCTCCTGAATTTGGCTACTAGAAGCGAGATTAATAACACTAGTTTCATCTTCATTAACTTGATTGTGGTTATATTGTTTGTTATTAACCTTATTAAAATGAGTTAAGAATCATTCATTTTCAAAATCATCATCATTAAGAGTTTGATTAGAATCAATGTAATTAATGTAAGGCACAATAAGATACTCAATATTTTTATTTATTTCACTGTTAGGAAAAATAATGTTGAGAACCACATCAAAGGAGGTCTCGATTACATCAGAATAGGGAGGAACAACAAAAGAAGAGGAAATAGGATAAACATCGGAGTTGGGCTATATCTCAGGACGTGTAACTGTTATAGCATGCCGGTGAAGGAGAGGTGCATTAGCAATAATGATCAAGCGGGATGAATCCGATGATGTAGCACTCGAGTGGATCATGAGAGTGTCAGCCCCAGTATTTGCAAGTTGAATGAATCCTCAAAGTCACTTCCCACATAATCTCCGGTATCATCTATGGTATTTTCAATGAGTGGTTGCTCATGATTCTAGGAACTTTCGACCCATGAGTGGTTGTTTTGGATAAAGATATCCATTCTAGGTTTTATCTTCTTATCCACATAATCATACCACGATCCTGAAAAGATGTCGAAGGGGAAATATTCACCATCTTTGATGAATCTTCCGTTCAAAGAACCTCTTGAGATAATCTTATCACTTTTGAGCCTTCTCTTTAGTCGAGGTTGGTGGAGCATTCTGAGCTCTTCTGCTAAGGATTGATAACCCAAACCATAAGGATGAAAATATTTCTTCAATACTATGTTTACGACTACTCCCTACTGCCATTGTCCCTACCCTAGTGCAGGCATGAAGTGCATGTTTTTAAATATTTGTATTAAATTAACATTGCTATGAGGGTATTAATTTGGATAAACCCTATTTTTAAAATCATCCCCTGCTGGGAGCGAAAGAAGTTCAACTCAAAAACCTGACAAATGCATATCATTCTCCCCATGATGTGTCTCTAGTATCGGATTACTGGTGCTTGCATTATCGATGTTTTCATCATTGACTAAGATGGTGATGACCTACCCATTGGCGAAGAACTTCAAATTTTAATGAAGGGAAGAATACACACCCCTAATACTATGGATCCATGGTCATCTAAGCAATAGATTTAAACAAGCTGGGGTGTCAATGACTTATAATTCAACAACGGGATTTATTAGGCCAACTCCTATTGTGAGATTTATAGCTCCCATTACTTCTCGATGGGTATTATCATAAGCATGCACCGCGGTATAGGTTGGAGAAAGGTCGCTCACTTTAAGTCCCAAAAAATTGAGGGTTCTCAACGGGCAAATATTAAGAGTTTATCCATTATCAACAAGTGAAAGTGGGATAGTTTTTTCCATTACTTCAACAGAGATATTGAGAGCATGGTTGTGATTTGAACCAATCTTAGGGATTTCTTCCTCAGAGATCTAACTAGATTCACTAATTCTTCTAACGTGGTGGAAGGTGGTAATGTGGGACCGATAAGTAGTTTGATCAAGGCATTTTGGTGCAAGTGGGAAGGCATAAAAAGTCCCCACATAGTGATGTTATCTTGGGTTATCTTTAACTGTTCGAGGATATTACTTTCCTCGATGGTCATTTTTGGGATAAAAATGTTCTTAACACCTTTTCCCTTCTCTATTGATGATGATTTCCGGTTTAGAACTTGTTAATGCCTATCTGATGTTGTCATATGGTTCACATAAGAGGGAAAAAATAGAAACATCATTTCCTCGTCTATCTCGGGTTGTTCACAGCCTCCTTATTAATTTCTCATAGTATCTTCTCAAATACTATCATTCCATATATGTTGACTATTGGGATAGTATTTTTTAGGCTTTTCTCTTCATCTGAACTATTGAATTCATCCTACCATTTGGTGGCAACGACATCACCTTTCCACAAAAAGTCAATACACTCCCCAACCTCAACGACCTCTTCGTATAGATCCTCCTATTTGACGGGTAGAAGTAAGAGTTAAAGGACCAGTCACCCTTGTAGTTTCAAAGCATTAAGTACTTTAGATATGTTCTAAATTTAATTGGTATGCCAAAATAGGTCTGACATGATCTGGACAACATCATGTAAACTAACTTTAATGGTAGGTACGACCCAACTATCTGACTCTTAAGATCCTTTTTTACCTTTAGAGAATAGCGTACTGAATCCCTGGAAGTCAATGGTAATTTCTAAGGGAAATTTCAACCCGAAATCTAGAAGTTGGTTCAATACTGCTGATAATTCCATATATTTCCCTTTGAAGTGAGTACGAATAGCAATGCATGCTCTAGTAAGAAGTGACAGAGATTGATCAGCGAAACTGGTAGGATGTAGGAGAAAATATGGGCAAACTTGGAGGGGGTTAAGGAGTATATGGGTACGATGGGTGATTTACTAGTTACGATCTGGGTAGATGGATCAAACTCTAGGGATTCGTCTAGGAATATGGCATTTACATGATTTGGGAGTGGATTTTGGGTAGTATTTTGTTTAGGATTGGCTGGAGGGCGAATGATATCCTGATCAATTAGATGTTGTATTACATTTTGGAGGTGGAAAAAATTGAAATGGGCATCTGGTTTTAAATTTTTGGGAAGTGGGTTTGGTAATGGACGAGGGTTTAATGGCTTGATAAGATTTCGTCTTAAAAGGTCTTGGAAAACTTTCGAGAGGGAATCGTGGAGCTCGATGCATTATTTTTTGACTTGATTAGGTCCTCTTTCTGGTGCCCATGAAGTGGAAGGCTGAGAGATTTTATTGATTCTTGAAATTGTGGCACCGACAGGCTTCTCATACTTTCTGGCAGTGAACTATTCGAATTCATTCTTCTATTCTTCTATCTTAGCAAAACTTTATTCAATCTGTACTCCTGCTTCTCAGAGGGCTCAAAAATGAGGGTTATATCGTCCTCTCATAGTACATCGAAGATAGGAAAATAAGTTATTCTTCAAGATACTGACTTGCTCTTCTTCAAAAGGCCAGTTGTTCATGGTGGCTACTTTCTCTCTCTACCTTTCTATGAAGTTACTAACAGATTCCCCAGGGTTCTATTTGAGAAGTTCTAAACCATTAAGGGTTACCTTCAACTCTTGGCTATACTTGTATTGTGACATGAATTCATGGGAAACATCCTCCCAACTACAAATTTTGGACTCCTTGAGAGATAAAAACCAGTGAAGAGCATTATTCTTCAAAGTCTGTAGGGACATTTGGTCCATTATTTCCTCGAAGGCACTAAGAAGAGTCATGGCTCAGTGGTAACTTTGGAGATGAACAATTGGGGTTCCACTACCCCCAAACTTCTCTATGGTGGGCATATTTAACTTTTTTGACAACCTTGCTTTAGGATAGGGAGACATATGGGTGTAATCGATGTAGTTACAAAAGATTTATACTTGGTCAAACTTCTTGGTAAATATTTTGAGGTCTTGATTGACCTTGTTCGATTATTCCTTCTTTGTATAAATGGTCCCGGGTAGGCTAGCCCCTGGTTGGTCAAGATTCGGCATAAGGAACTGGGTTGGCGGTGGCCCATTAACATAAGGGGCATGTGGAGCGTTCCTATATTCCTTGGGGGACAAAATAGGCACGGATGCAGGCAAACCCACAGCACAAGGGAAGAGAACCTCAGGATTTTCAATAATAGGGACTAAGTTTCATTGTATCTCGTGAACTTAGGTTTGAAGGTTACTAATTTTGGCAGTGATTTGGGCTATGACTGTCATCAAATTTGGCTGCATAATAAGTATATGGTCTTCATTCTCTATGGAAAGAGGATTAAGGTGAATTATAGACTCAAAGGAAGTGGCGAGGGAACTAGCGAAGCCTTGGGGTGGTTCTACGGAAGACAAAAGCTAATAGGAATCTAGACCAAAGGTCGGGTATGCGATTGACCTGAGAAATAGAAAAATTCAAAAAAAAAATTGAAAGAGAAAAGGGAAAACTTTATTGAAAAGGGATAAAAATATTTTTCACATTTGTGGAAAAGAGGAGGACAAAATGTTTTTAGGTAAAAGGGAGGAAAACTATTTTTGGTATAAGGAAGAAAAAAAATGTTTTATTATTTTTTATAAAAGAGGGGGAAAATGTTTTGAAACTTTTGGTAAAAAAAGAGGAAAAACAAGAAAAAAGGGTCTTAACGTGATTATTCTTATGTTTATTACGTTCTCACTTGTATTAAGTTTACCTAAATGCAAAAATAAATGTCCGACGGGACCTGAGCCTGGGAAAATTGGGTTTGGCTTAGACTTGTTACCAAGCTCATGGACAGGGTCCCTATTTTAAAAAAGATGAAATCGCATGAAAATTTTGGCGGAATACCGATCCATCATTTCGGTAGAGTTTTGGTTATAAACCGACAAACTAAATATGAGTGCCCTATGTTTGACACCTATATGAGGGTATGTAGAGGGCTCACCCTTTGGCATGACTTCCACAATATACATCTTGCTTTTGAGGGAATTCGGTACATGTGGATAAGCCATTTGATATACCTGAGTGTATGTGAATTTCCTCACTATATACCTCATAGGGACAATACTTATGAGAGAAAATTTGATATACTCGACGTACGTGAACGAGTTCCCTACGATATACCTCCTTTCATGACTTCGGTCATCCGGTACGATGCGGGGGTAACCGTTCGATATACATCGAAGGTACTTAGCGAATGGAAGGTAAGAGTCATATCTCTTAGGATAATTGCGACCTTCCAGACCAGCATCCATCACGAAGTGACCCACCAGTTACGGGACAAAATTTGGTTAATAGACATGCTCTTTGGTGATGTAATGTGAAAAATGCATGATTCTTGACAAGCATATTATGTAGACAGTATATTTATTTGGCATGATGAACACCATGCTAATAGGGAAGAATGTGCAAGTATAAAAAGTAAATCTACAAGGAGCATTAACATTATACTAAACAGGGATATATGAGTGATGTGTGAATATCTACAAGTGAGTGTGTGGTGGTGAACCTAAAAATGGATCGACTACAAGTGGCGTGTGATAAGTGGAGTGAGCATGGATATATAAATGTGTGTAGGTGTGTGTTAGTGACACCCATGCATGGATATTCTAAGTGGTGTGTGCAACATGTGGATATGTGTGATCCTAGGTGCATGTAATGTGAAGTGTACATGGAGAGTACCTACAAGTGTGTGACTAAGTAGTGATATAAGTGTGTGTATATATACATATATAAGAAATAATATAGGAGAAAAAATGGAACATACATATAGGTTCGTACGCACACAAATAGAAAAATCAAAACACCCATGCAAACAGAGTCTAGCCCTATTATGAAAAATTATCCCCAACGGAGTCACCACCGTGGCCATCCCGATTATCTCCCTCTCTCTTCCCTATTGGGGGGAGGGTGAATGCTTTGTCCCTAGTTGGTGTGTAGTGAATGTAAAGAGATAGAGTCGCCAACCTACTTCACATAAAATAGGCAAAAGAACATGTTGCTGCCTCGAGAGAGAGGCATCAAAGACAAATTGATGCCTACAAAACCAATAGTTCAAAGTTTTGGGGGCTAAGTTGCGAAATGGGAAGGTGTCAGGTACCCATCCCACCCTTTCGATCTCTCATGGGCTTGTGTTCTTTTATTCCTTTATTTCTCTGTGAAGTGTGTGCGCGTGTATATATGTAAATGGACATCGGAATTTCCCAACTTATACCACAAAAAATATAGAGTAAGGTCCTTTGTAGGAATGTTCCCAAAATAATATTTAAAAAACATATGATTTATGCGTTTATCAAGATATTGATAGCTATGATGAAATGATAATATATGTTTGATAAAATGCTAATAAGGATCACAAACATAATATGTGTTAAGATTACGTATGGATAAAAAAAAATGAGGAATTTGGGAAAATTGGAAAAGTAAAAAATTGGGCTCGAGTCTCGAGTTTTAACCCGAAATGCCTACATAGCCTATAAGGCATCAAAGTCCACGTAGTTCGCATTCAGCATAATAGTGGGGTTTATCCCATAGATTTGAACATGATTTTATTATATGTGTGTGCATAAAAAGATGTGTTTAGTTTTGGGAAAATGTGATAAATAATATTGTTGGAATTTATAAGTGTAACCCTCTTTTTCTTTATTTTGTTTTTTTATAGAAAATAAAGTATGTGCAATATAACTAATCAAAAAGTGAGAAATTAATGCGTATGAACTATAGTAAAAACTAGATTATAAATTTAATGTAATTAATTCGAAAAAAAAAAATCTAAAAGGAGAGAGAAGGATTTTGTACTTTCTTTGAAGAATTCAAGCTTGATCTTGATCTTAGATGAACTCCCTTGAATGTTTAGATGAATGTTGGATGTGAGAGAATGGTATTTTTCCAAATTGGGTATGAAAAGGATGGGAATATAAAATGGAAACGAATTTCACGCAAGGAAGCTTCGCAGATTGAAAGTGAATGTTGTTAAGATCATTGATGGTAATGGATCGGAGGTATACTTTGGGAGTGAGGTCATGATATCTATTTATAGGTTAGGGGGTTACCGATCGGTATGGACCTAGCCCTACCAACCAGTAGGTAACCTGCCAATCGATAGTTTCGTGCAGATTTTTTCAAAAAAATGGTCATAAAATGCAATCCGTTGATCCAAATCGTGCACGGGGCATACCGTTAGAAAGGTAATTAAGAGAAATTCATGAGTAATTGGGTATGCTCCCCTGTTCGGGAGTTGACTTTAGGTCAAATGTGGTTCAAAGGCGCTCGTCAGTCCTTTAGACGGGAGACCATTGGACGAAAAGAAATCGTTCGTCTGAACGGTAAGTAAGAACTGTGCACAGGACAGACCGTTGGAAAGGTTATGCGAGGTACTTCGATGTTTCAAAGAGCTTCACTTGGTTCGGAAACTTGTATTTGGTCAACCGGGGCCAGAAAGCACACGGTGACCTATCGGATTAAAATGGATCATTCGTTCATACCGTAAGGCTCATTCACGTAGGGGTTGGCCATTGGAAAGGGTATTCAGTTCCCTGCAAAGATTCATTTAGACTCATTAGAGCTAAAGAGTTGACCTTGGTCATACGAAGCCCGAGAGTGCCCAGTGGCCTTCGAATCAATTTTCGACAGAAAATAGATCAATTCTTCCGAACGGTTATGTCATTTCACGCACGGGGCAGACCATTGGAAATTGGTTTTAATGCTCTTCGAAGATTAAAATAGATTTCACTCTAACGATGAAGTTTATTAGAGTCACACGGGGTCCGGTAGCGCATAATGTCCCCCAGATCGGTACTCGGAGTATGACCTAGGATTCGTAGAGAAATGGGGAGGTTCTAAGGACCTAAGGAGAGACTTAAGGGTCCTATAATGTGGTGTCTACAGTGTGATTGGGGGAGAGGGTTATGTTTTTGAGTTTTTTTAAACAATAATTTCTAGTTTTTTGTATTTTTAAATTTCTTTTTTAATTTTAAGAATTTTTTGGGTTTTATATGCATTTTAGTTAAAAATGCCACCTGGCTATTAATACTTAACAATTTTTTTGATGTTTTTTTATTAATGTGTAATTTTCAAACAAATTTGTATTTAATTCTAAATTCTCCAATTACTAATCTTTTAAAGTGAAATTTACCTAATTTAGTTTCAAAATAAGATTATACTCACGTCAATTAAGAACCCAATCAACTACTACTATCACAACTCTCCCAATTAATTCATAAACGTAGCACACTTGCCTTGTTGATTGATTGATATATGAATCCCGCAATTCCTCTTCTTCTCTAGGTGCCTCTTATCTCTAGCCTTAGGAAGCGCCTCCAAATTTTAAATTGTTAAAGATTAAAACCTAATGACCCTATATGTTACTTAATCCTGAAACTAAGATTTGTCCCCATATGGGCCTCAACCCAATGAGCCCAAATACACCTCCAAATGACCTAAGACACTACCCAAGTCATATTCTAACCCAATAGTCTTAAAACCTAGTATTAAAAGTCAAATATAGACATTCTACACATCCTAATTACAAACCTGAAATATGCCATAAACTAATTAATTAAATAACTTAGTATTTAAATAAATTAACAGGTACGAGTACATATATCATTTATTTAAATATTTATTAATCACGAGAGACAATTCACTATAAGAAAATATCTAACGATTGGTGGAACCCGACTCCAATTGGATAATCCAAACAAGAAAGCCCTTGATACCAAATCCCTAACCACTCCATAGTCGCCTGTAGTACTACGTCACCTACAAATATTTAATTACCAAATTACCATTTATTGAGTTTGATTTTTAAATACGAATTATATAACAAATATAAATATGGATTGTGACATCACATGTCATGAAAAGCATACATAATTAGTTTTTACAATTAAATAATGCACAAAACTATACAAGGTATTACACTCATCCCCCTTAAAACAAGGAATTCGTCGTCGAAAGTCTAAGAATATCTTTCCCGTAGAATCTTCACACTACTATATAAGAATTTATTCATCCTTCGACCTAACACACACTAAGGTCTCTCTTATTAGAAATCACGTTCGGCTAATACTATAAACCAAACTAGTTCACCCGTTCAAATTCCCACTTTTCCCTCAGGAACTCCTATCATTTACCTAAGGAAAGAAATCGTATTCACATTGACAGTGCACGGGTATGGTCAAATGGCACATGCTAATATCGGTGGATACCATGGCATGTGTGGACTCACATGTTGTAGAACTGCGTAAGTGGACTCTTACGTGCATTGTGGAGGATATGTTGAATACTAAAGAGCATCAAGTCACTACACTAAATCTGTCAAATTTTTACGATCATTGACCTTGACAAGTTTAACTTGCCAAGGACAATGACCATGACAATTCTGGGTGAGACAACATTTTTTATCACAGTCATGTCATGGTCACGATCACTGACCAAGATAAGTTTTGTCACGATTATAAACCGTGACAAACCTGTCACACTCTTTAAAAAATTATCACGGTCATTGACCGTGACAAGTTTCTTTATCACGGACTTGTCACGATTAATGACCATGACAATTCTGGGCAGAATTGAAAAAAATCTGCTGGGCAGTATGGCTACTGCCACTTCCCAGTAGTATATTTGTATCTGTTATAGCAACGTTGTACCTATTCAAACATCATATATCCAAATAAACTAGAGATAATGAAAATATACATTCAAAATAAAAATAATATGCATCATGATATAATCCAAATATAATTCAAATGTACCAACTTAAAAACAATTCAAATGTACCAACTAAAAAATTATAAAATTCAATTCAAATATTGTCCCTACATGTCTTGGGTAAGGTTAAATCAGAGGAGGTGAGTATTCCACACGATATACGAATTGACACACCCATTGAAATACTTCGTGCTGCATTGTCCGTGCAACCACAATAGGGAGTTCTCTTTCCCGGGTATCACATGCGTGACGAGCACCTTGGACTCGATGTATTGAAGCTCACGTCCATGAACTAGTCCACCCTGGATGATATTCGAGTCCCTCAACTCCCGCCCTACCCACTGGCCATCAAATATGTCCAGTAAAAACATGCTCGGCCAACCAAGCGTCCACATCGGTCGGTCAAAGGGAGCCAAATAGGGAAGTGGATCATCAAAGTCCGCACGTGTCGGCGATTAAGCAGCAAGGTCCACATCCTCGTCCTCCCGCACCCTCTCCCCCACGACCTTCTCCTTCCCTTTCCCATTGCATATTCCACCGACCAACAAACACTTCATGAATGAGAACATATCTTGGACCGTTGCCTCCAAATGGGACAGTTTCGCATCATGCGAGTCCACCGTTCGAGCCAACTCGGTCTCGCTCGTCTCTAATCCGATGATCCTAAATTTGGCCACCTGCGAGCTCACCCCCTTGTCCTCCCCTTGCGATCAGAGCCAAGCACTCGGTTGAGTGTGTCTGTGGACAAAGATGCCTTGTCGGCATCAGACTGTGACTCAAGCACTTCTTTAAGCTTTGTCTGAAACGACAAAAACCACATGATTAGTAAAATATGTAAATTAAAAAATTAAAACTTAATTAACAAAAATTAAACTTTCGGATTACTTACAATCGTGGTCGTGACGCTCGGGGACACCTCCTTGTCCTTCCCCTTCTTCGTCCGAAGAGCCACATAAGTATAGAGCCTATGTGGCCTACCCCCAGGGCCACTCCCTGTCCCCTGAAATAAATAAAGTAAAATTAGTATCTGCCCCGCAAAGTAAAATAATGCAGAATAATATATTTTGTAGTTATAGAAAAATTAAATCTTACCATCATCCTATGCTCCACCTCGGCGTAAGACGTCCGGCCGGAGTAGTGCACGTCCGTCTTTTTTGCTCGATTTTCCCTCCCTGATTGGCAAGATGCCAATTGTCACTCCCCGATCTCATTGTCAACGAACTTTTGCCATTGTGCCATTGAGATCGGCTTCTTCAGCGGGACAGATTCACACCTTTGGATAATGGACTCTTGTGTCTTCCCAAAGTACCGGGTCCTCATATTTTTCTTCCACATCTTGTTTTGCAAATCAATATGAATTTAAATATAAAATGAAATTGAAATCAAAATCAAAATCAAAATTGAAATATTCATATGAATATAAATATAAATATAAATATAAATATAAATATAAATATAAATATAATTATAAATATAAATATAAATATAAATATAAATATATTACCTGTAGTGCCACCCAAACAACTTACTTCCGACTTCTAACTAATGTACCCCGGGCCGATGATCGTCTTTACCAACTCGAGGGATCTCGCTAATAGCCCCGAATTGTTCTCGATGGCCATCCCCAATTTTCCATATTTGGGGAGCCTAGGGGACGAGGAGCCCTCGTTGGCTCCGCTACCTCCGAGCCCAGACAACATCATCATAACAAGCATCATCATCCCGCCTTAATAACTGAAGGAGACATTTGCTGTAAAAAAAATGTTATTAGTACATATCAAAATGAATTAAAGAAGTCATGCAAATAAACTAATAATTAATGTATACAATTATTAATTTACTAATTTGCAATGAATGGCAATCCTACTTTCATAATTAATCATATATTAATTTACTAATTTACAATGATGGCCAATCATATATTAATTTACTAAAAAAATTAATAACCAATCAATTCGTTTACAAGGGACATTACGCACAAACAAGCACATACACGCGCACTACACACATATACCCACACCCGGACATACACACACACACCCGCGCACAGTCACACACACACACGCGCGCAGCCCCCCACCCCTACCCCACCACCCACCCACCCATCCTTGCCCCCCCCCCCCCCCCCCTCTCCTCCATCTCCTCTAAAGGTTGAGTTTAAGTATGTTTTATTTAATTATCATACTATATATATATATATATATATATATATATATTGTTCGATATACAAAGTAATTTTCAAAAAAAGTTGAAAAATCCCACCCCCATATGGATAATAATCCAGTAGTCATGCCACATTTAAAACTAACCAACCCAACATCGATCCACTATGATCCAACAGCAATGTCAACAACAAATGTGTATCACGTACTCCTTCTACAATCCACCACACACACCTGCACACACACACACACATACATCCCACCACCCCCTGCCCCCCTCACCCACCCCCACCCCTACTACCCACACACACGCACACTACACAAGAGTGAAAATGATAAAGTGCAAATCAATTAAAAGCATTAAAAATGGATGTTTCGGTACAAACTGGAATATTTATTACAAATTGAATTTTTTTTTTAAATTCGGGTTATCATAAAAAATGGATTGATAATCGGTAGGAGCAGCCAAGTCATCGACACTACTAGTATCTATGCGCACTATATGTAATTTCAAGTATGTTTCATTTAATTATCATACTATATATATATATATATATATATATATTGTTTGTGATACAAAGTAAATTTTAAAAAAAAAATTGAAAAATCCCACCCCTATATGGACATTAATCCAGTGGTCATACTACTTCTAAAATTACCCAACCCAACATCGATCCACTATAATCCAACCGCAATAACAAATGTGTATCCCATACTCAATTAATTCATTTCATCAATTAAACTAACAATTAAAGTATACAATTATTAATTTACTAATTTACAATGAGGAGCAATCCTACTTTCATATCAAATGGGCACTAATTATTAATTTACTTTCATATAAAACTATACAATTAAACCTATACAATTTATTTTATTAAATCTATACAATTAAAGTAATTTCGAATCTCAACAATTATTTGTTAATGAGGGGCAATCCTACTTGCATATGAAAGGGGCAATACATATTTTATTAATCAATTTGTCCGTTTTAATGGTTGAGATTGCCCCACCACACACACACACACCACCACACCACCACCACACACACACCACCACCACCACCACAAACACCCCACCACACACACACACACCACACCACCCCCTGCCCCCTCCCCCCACCACACACACACGCACACACCTACACACACACATATACACCCCACCACCCCCTGCCCCCCTCACCCGACCAGACACACACGTACACACCTGCACACACACACACACCACCACCACCCTCTGCCCCCAACCTTTTCCCTTGTCCCTCCCCTCCCAAGCCCCCTTGTCCCTCCCCCTCCCCCCACCACACACGCACAGGTACATGCACACACAAACCCCACCCCACCCCCACCACCCCCTGCCCCCCCCCCCCCCTTCCCCCACCACACACATATATACATACACATACACACATATATAGAAATGACAGAGAAAGAAAGGAAAAAAAACATACCTTAGAGAGAGAATGAGAGATCAAAATTGCTTAGAGAGAGAAAGATAGGGAAAACAAAAAACGGTGGGAAAATAAAGGAAAGCGTAGGGTTTTTTTACTGAACAAATTGTCATGGATGTGTCACGGTCCTTGACCATGACAATATTACAAGGATTGTCACGGTCAATGATCGTGACAACTGTACTTGTCACAATCGTGTCACGGTTATTGACCGTGACAAGTCTTTATTAGGGACTTGTCACGGTCAATGACCGTGACAAAAAATGCGTGTCTTTTTGTCATGGTCATTGATCGTGACAAGGCTATGCGGCTAAAGGGTGCGAATTTAGCCTTTTTGGTGTAGTGAGTATTGTAAGGACATCGATTCTGCATTGTAAGTCTAATGTATGTCTCTTGTAATTAATCATCATCATAAATTTGAGCAAATGAGTCGTTCAAGGTATTTACCATTGTGGGTTTTTCATGTACCTCGGGCATTGTGGTTTGACTCATTTATTTTATCCTTCACTCACTTAAATGCATGTTTAGGTCAAGATAAATTTGGTTAAGATGTTTCAATACAACACTTGTTCAATTGGTGCTATGTTTAATTGGGGTAATTTATTTATTTTAACTTTAAATTGAGAAATTTTAAAAAGAGTTTATTTGTTTCTTTTCGGCCCATTGCTATATATTAGAGCCCTATAGTATAGACTCGACTGTTGGGTTAATCTAGTTCATTTTTAACACTTTAAATAGAAAACCCTAAGACTAGAGAAATACTAGAGATAAGAGACAACTTGGAGAGTAAGAAAAGTGGGATAATTATACATGGAGAAGGAGAGAATTAGAAAAATCGACTTGGGAGTTCATCTCTTAAATTAAGGCAAGATTAATTAGTATACTACTATGACTATTTTTGGTACTAGAATATTGTTATTCATTGGATTCTAAATATAAATATAGAACAACTGATTTAGACAATCAAACAATAAGTTTTAAGATTTAATTTCATTATTAAAATTAGTTTTTTACCCATAAATGGAATTTGATTCAACATGTCATGAATTTTTTTTTATACATAACAAATTGATGTTGGAATTCTATACACTTGAATAATTGAGTAAAGCCCCTTAATTATTACAGGAGTGTGACGGAAATTTCGGAGTTTATAATGAAATTCAAATACAGGGTTCTAATTTTGAAATATAATCCTAAAGCCTTATATAAATTTATTAGACTTGTAAGGATAACATATTACTTTTGTTTAAGAAATATTTTTGGATAATTTAAGGTATATAAGAGGTACTAAAACCTTAAAAACAAATCCTTAATGATAGCTCTGGAAACGAAGGTCGGGACAGGGGCTAAAATTTTAATAAATTAGAACTTTTAGAGAATTTTGTGGTTTAATCAATTGAATGTCCACAATTGTGGTCCATGTTCACAGGCCAATCGAACGTTTAGGTTTAGTGTCATGCGCACAACTGTGGCATACCTTGGGAATTCTCATAATTGGTAAAATGGGAAATGGGAATGAAATTTAGAGACATAGACACTCTAAACTATGGATAAAAAAACTCTAATCATATATGCGAAATTACATGGAAAGATAATAAGGATCATATCATTATTGATGATACAAGAAGTGGTATCAACAAGTCAATATGATAAGCAAGCTCAAACCGGTGTATCAATGGAGTATAAACAAGTATTAAAATATACAAAGCAATGAAGAGAAGAGGAAGATAACACAAAATATAAGTGGTTCAGCCTTAAAGGGGCCTAAGTTCACTATGTGAGTATGTGCGAAATCCACTAAATAAGGGATCTCATGGCTTTGGCATACAAACACTCATGCTTTCTCTCTCTACTTTTATTTTGACAAAGTTTTAGATAGGGTTTACAATAAGAGATACTTTACAAAGATGTAGAAAACAAGTATTTTTAGTGCATGGGCTGTAGCGTACCCCCCAAACATGTAATAAGCATATGTGTAATGTTCCTAGCCAATGGGGAGGATCCAGTTATCTATGTCATATGTAGGTCATGATGATCAAATATTACCTCACGTGTGAGGGAGATGTTATTATAAATATATTGGTAGACATGGGATCAATGGCCCACACGCAAGCTCTCACGCATTCCCCAATGCACGCGCCCTGTCAGTTGTCCGCCCTCAGTCGACTGCCATGCTAAGGGTAAATTGTTGATATATAATCCATTGAAAAAATGACACTTATCTTATTGGACAGTCTCATCCTGTCCTCATCGTCCTGAGCAAGGCCGAAGTCAAGGCTGAGGATGAGGGTTTATAGTTCATAGGATTTTTGTGGAAAGACATGTTGACTTATCCTCCAAGTCTAGGCTGAGATTCCCTATAATGATCCATCGGCCGAGTCAATGATGTTCGAGTCATAATTCCTCAATCTAGACAAATTGGTGATGGTCGACCTTAGGCAAGGTAGTGTAATCCAGGGTGAGGCTATAATTGGCATATCAATCACCACTTGCCCTTGGTCTTCAATGTGAAATGAAGGTTGAGGGGTAAAGTTTCTACTGAGTACGAGATGAATATGTGTCCTTTTAGTTGTCAGAACTGTAGAGTTTGATGAAGATTGGACTAACACTTGGCAAATAACCAGTGAAATGGCGTGTGGCCCAACAATGACACTTGTAAGTGGTGTACAAGGTATTTTTCCCTAATTATAACTTCGTTGGAAATTGTGCACAATGATTATTAGTATTTAAATAAATTTGAAAATTATTTATTCATCCCACTTCTCTTTCTTCGCGGGCTAACTTTCTCTTTCTAAAACCACCTTATCTCTCTCTGTTCAAGCATTTTCCAGTGAGTAATTTTATTTCTTGAGGTTATCATCCTTCAAAGTTTTCTAGGTACTCCAATTTACCATCTTTATTAGCTTTTCCATTGCATTTTCAGCCATTTCAATACTTTAAATTTTCTGGCAACTATGTTGAGGTTTTCGGTGGCGGTTTTCGATTGTTTTAAGGCCATTTGAGGGTTGATTTTAGTATTTTTTGGAGTTTGGAAATTAATTGGGGTTTGTCCCCACCAGTTTTAGGCTTTGTTGTCCCTCTTAGGTTTTTTCGGCCAACACCAGTGAGGATTCATGTTGTTTTCTCCGATGAGTCTTAAACGTGTTCTTATGTTATTCTTATTGAAATTCTTTGACTCCCCATTTCATTCCTTTGGTCAGACCCAGTCAATCTTTATGTTATTTCTACATTTTAGCTCCTTATGTGCTCATGTATAGGCTCGGCTTCTTTGATGCTAAAGAAGATGTACGAGTTAGCAGAGAAGTTTCTTACCCTAAGGGAGAGGTGTTTCCAAGAGATACATAGGGTAAAGGAAGAGGACGAGGATAGGTGCAGAGCCTACCCCCACTAGGTACGACCCATTTTTCTTATCCCTTTAAAGACCATCTTCCCCTATTCCTCTGAGGTTGGCAAGCACAAGATGACTGCTCGTCCTCTACTCCAGCCGAAAGGATAGATTCTTTTAAGGAAGAAATGAGGACGTCTCCCTCACATACTATGGAACCTGAGGCAGCCAAGACCTCAGATCGGACCTTCTCATCCAAGCAAGTCGAGTTTTCAGGCCGGGATGATTCTTCACTCAAAATTTTAGACGATGAGGCTTCTAGAAATTCTTCAGTTGAAGTCTTCTCTGAATAAGCTGAGCCGACTATGAATGTTTCTATTCCCCCATCTTCCATCCCCCTCCAAGCCATAACTTCAAGTGAGTTTAAAGAGATATTTTCGTAGGGAAACCCAAATGCTAAGAATAAGGCCACTGATGAGAATGAAAATTAAATCGATAATGGCAGTGACTCCGAGGTCGAGGTACCAATTGATTACACATACTCTGAGACCTTTCAAAATACTGTGAAAGAGTCTGATCTTATCCTCTAGATATTCCTTTATGGCATAAATTTTGATGTTGTCATGTGCATCCCTGCCGATAATGAGAGAACATACGGCAGCCGGTGAAGTTGTAGTATATGAGCCGATGTTTAAGCTCAGCATCAGATCACCTTTTTAGTCTTATGTACGAGTCATCATGCCCAGTATAGGTCTTGCTCTGACTCAGTTAGTGCCAAACTCTTAGCGAATCATCCTCGATTATGTTACCTAATGGATGAACAAATATACAAAAAACCCCTCAGTTGAGATTTTTAAAGTTTGTTACAATGTACCGTCCTCCAAAACCCAGTCGGGCTATTACCACCTAGGGATTAGGAAGCTTGACAAGAAAATAATTTAAGTTACCCAGACCTCAAACCACTACTAGAAGCTGAGGTTATTTTTAATTTCTAGGGCTTCGGAGTTTTTGTCCAATGTCGACCCTTGAGATGATGTGCTGAGAGTTCCTCGCGATTGGTTAAACCCATATATGTCGGGAAAATTGGACCCCAGCCTTAGCATTGCAAACTGGGAGAGGGTTGAATATCTGAAAAGGCAAGGAAAGGAAGGTTTTCTTTCTATATTATAGGATATAATGACCCCAATCTTCCTAGAGAATGTTTGCTTGGGGTTTGAACCCTTAGTCGAGCTGTGTGAGTGATCTTTAGTTTTATCCTTAAGTCTTTTGTTGGTTCTTATTCTTATAACTAATCATTTCTATTTCTTTTTTGCATATCGTCCTCCACACATATTAAAAAACCTATGGAATATGACAGCCCTGGAAGGGTCAAGAAGCCAACAAAGGAGACCACTACTAGTGGGTCGGCCAATATTTAGGCCGACCAAAAGAGAAAAGAATCACCTCCAGATGACATCTACCGAGATAGTTAGATGAGGAAGATAACAACTCCTCTACCTCAGACAATTCTCGACTCTTTTGGACTCGGCTCATCCTCCGGAGAGTCTTTTGACCACTACTGGTCGTTTAACATTACCCAGCAAAGGGCTTGTCCGAGTTCATTTCTTCCGTCATCATTAAAATATAATAAAGCTATGATTGCAGTCCCATCCAAGGAGAACTACAAGTTTTTGGCCAAGATACATTATCCTAAGGTCTTCAACTCTGGCCTCCACTCCATGGCTCAGGTACTTTCTTTTCATGAGAATTTTTATCATGTCTCTGGAAATTTTGGCATGTTCTGATATTTTTCTCATTCTTTTGTAGTCTATATGTGCTCTTTACTCGGCCACAATATGGATGGATAAGAACTATTCAAAGGTTCAAGAGGTTGACAAGGCCTTAAAGTTTGAAAAAGAGCTAAAGGGCAAGCTCAAGGACAACCGATATGACTACAAGAAGGCCCATGATACCTTGAAGGAGAGGGATGGGGCCTTCAATATGAAAGACAATCCCCTGAAGGAAAAAGATGAAGATTTCGCTGCTCTGACTTCCCAACACTCCAAAGATCTTTGAGTTTCCATCACCAAAGCCAAAGAAGAGGCTCTATTAGCCGACACTGTTCAGAAGATCAAAGATAAGGCCATAGAATCCTTAAAAACGTCAGAGGAGTTTTTCAAATTCGGTATGGAGTGTTTTGAGAGAGGTCTTAGATCGAACTACAGGTGGGTCATCACCAAGTTTGTTGAAATCGTCTCCCCCATTAGCTCTGAGCTGGAATCTTCCGACATAAAGGATCATTTTTTGGAGTTAGATCTGGAATACGTGGAGTTTTTTCTTGCTACTGGGGAAGATGAGGTGATGGCCAAAGCCCCACTTGAAGTTGACATCAAAGCTCTAGCCGACCCAAATAAGGTCGAGAGGGATGTAGGAGGGTCGGCCGCCAATACTGAGCAAACCCAATTCGGCGAAGGTGATGGGGAGTCTGCCCTAAATATGGAGCCAACCGTATAGGGTGGTCATTTGTGACCGATAACTTTTTATTTATAACATCTTTTTGTGAAGACTTTAGAATTTGTATTTGAATACTTCTGAATGTTAAGTCAACCCAAGTTTATCCTGAAATGAATGAATGTTGTTTCATATCGTATTTATGAATTGTCTTTACATGCTTGCATGTCTGAATGCTTTTGATGTTTTAACTAGTAACCATAATTAAATTGATTATAATCTTGAGATCACTTGTTAATAACATTTTCCCACACATTGTATCGTCCTAAGACGAGATAAATATGAATGACTAATTTTTATTTCACCAAATTATGGTGTTATATTCACAAGTCCCCTCTCGTCATTTTGAGAGTGTATGGACAAGAGTCATCTCTTCCATGCCCTTTCGTCTCGGCCGGGAGAGTTTTTCCACCAAATTAGTGATGTTTAAAATGAACCACAATAAAGTGATTTTTAAATTAATTCACTAAATTATGATGTTATATTCATAAGTCCCCTCTCATCATTTCTAGAGGGTATGGATGAGAGTCATCTTGTACATGCACTGTCGTCTCGATCGAGAGAGTTTTTTCACCGAATTAATGATGTTTAAAATGAACCACAATAATGTGATTTTTGAATTTGAATTCACAAAATTATGTTGTTAAATTCACAAGTCCCCTCTCGTCATTTAGAGAATTTATGGACGAGAGTTATCTCGTACATGCACTGTCGTCTCGATCGAGAGAGTTCTTCCCTCAAATTAATGATGTTTAAAATGAACCACAATAAAGTTATTTTTGAATTTGAATTCGCCAAATTATGCCATTATATTCACAGGTAACATCTGGTCATTTTGAGAGTGTATGGATGTGGCTCATGTCATCCACGCATTATTGTCTCGATGTTTAATGATATTTAAGATGGTGTTCCCCCTCTCAGTGTTATCGAGATTCCATGGACGAGGTTAACCTCGTCTAGACTATCATGTCACACAGATTTATAAAACATGTTGATCAAGTAAAGACATTGCATTCATTAATCGACAAGTAAATTCGAAAGTTTCTAACTGGGAAATATTTAATACCAAAATCTATTTTTACTGATGTGGCACTTTTCCACAAACACACTCCTTAAATTTTTCTTCGTGGTTAATTTTGTACTTTATCAAAATTTCATTCATGTGAGGGTTTTTTGTTTAAATTGGGTTTTCCCCCAACTAAATGATTTAACCAAAGTATATTTTTGTGAACTTTGAGCCTTAAATAATATGGTATTTGATCGGTACGTGGGAGCCTAGCATCGTGTGACTATGCTAATCATTGTTATTGGCCCTTGCGGCTAATGCTAAAACCTAAACTTTAACTAAACTCTTATGGGAGTGTAGCAGCTAGTCCTAGTTTCAAATCCACAGGAAATGATTGCTAGACTTTAATTGATTTCTTACTTCTAAATAAAAGTGTAAAAGATAATTATGTTGAATATAAACAACAAGTTAGGCACGTATTTCAACTAAGTTAAACACAAGAAGAATAGAAACTATAAATTGAGAATAATATCCCCCACCTCGTGTTAATTATCATAAATGGTTACATGGGAAGAAAAGCTTTACAAGGTTAAATCTCATTTCATAAATTTATCAAACCTAGAGTCGTTAGCCCTAAATTATCATAAAAGATTACTATGATTTGGCATCAATAAATATTTAAGAGATTACACATGAGGTCATAAATATGATGCATACATGATATACACCGTTAAATATACTAAGCATAAAAACAAGAACAACCTAACCCACTAAAACTATACTAATCCATCCCCCCCAAAAAGCAACAAACTAATCCAAGATGAGGTTAATCATCTCAACCTAAACTAAAATGCCTAGAAATCATCATAAATGGCATGAATGAAAGGAAAACAAGTAAAGATGTCAATAAATATTGAAATCATTAATAAAGTAAGATAACAACAATGGAAGCATAAATTAATGGAGGGATATAATTAATAGTACCCTTACAAGAAATGGGATAGAACCTTATGAGAGAGAAAAAGATGAGCTACCAAACCGAAAACTAATATGACCTAAAAATATAATGAAAAAAATCCAACTTACACATATATAGTAGTTGGATTAAAATAAAAGCATAAAGAAAACAAATAATTGAAATTGCCAAATATCTGGTATGATCTCGATCGACTATTCAATGATTGATCGATGGTTCAGAAAAATGCATATTAGTGTCAGATATTTCAAGAGAAAGGGATTATCAATCTATCAATCGATAAATGGGACAATTTCCCACTGTCATCAGATCAAGGAAAAATCAAATTGATTGATCGATCGATGACAAGGTGTCGATCGATTGATCCCCTATTTTTTGGCCCAATCTTCTTCATTTAAAACAAAAAAGGACTTAAGGAGAATGGACATAACCTCATCATCTGGAGCGAAGATAACTCGACGAACTACGCTTCCATAGGGATTCACTAACAAAGACATAAAGTGTAAAATTATAGAATGGACCCTGAAATTTTATTTAATGATGATCTTTATCGAATCACGACCAATTGCTCTATTAAGCATTCAAATACTTACAATGACTCAGATAAACCTTGAACATTATATATATATATATATATATATAATGGTTAACCAATAAATGAGCATAAAATCAAGATATAACATACACAATTGTGCTAGAGTGCATATTAATAAAAGTCTATAATATACAATATTCATTAACTATCTCACCCCCTAACTCAGACATTGCTAGTCCCTAGTGATGAAAAAAAATAAAAGTAATCCCAAGAGAGAGATAAAAAAAATTAAAAAGTATAACAGATAGAAATGCCACTTTCACGAGTGCACGATTGTGTTTAGCAAATGTAATAAGCTCTTAAATGCCTAAGTTATCCAAGTTGATGAGTTTTGTCTCATGAGGGTTTTTTATGTATGAAGCCCACATGAGTTAGGAGTCCTCAAAAGTATGGAAGTCGTTCAACAAGAAAAGATCAATAGCAATGAAAAGGATTTCAAAAGAGTTATTAGCATAGACATTGAATTCATCCAAAAGTCTGTAATTATTAACATTGGAATAACTTTATTACAATTAAAACCTTAAATGTGGGAGGAAAAGTGGGCACGTGAAGATATTTTGATTTGGAAAAACTTTTATAAAATGGATAAATATTAAAGCAAATCATCATATTCAATCCCAAGAGCTTACATTCAACAAATTAAATCACTATGAAAATAAGGCAACACACACGGGACATGGGGCATAATGAGAAAATGTAAGTGGAAACCAGGTCGTGCATATGTCATCAATTAATGACTCTATATATAAAATGAAAAATTGGAATCTCAATTAAAGATATCGTTCATTAAGGGAGGCGAAATGTATTTTCCTATATTATAGCAATTATCAGGACATTTGAATCAAATATATTCTAAGATCACATCGGACTTTATAGGGTTATTATATAGTCTTGGTTTAAGGTTCTAAAATGAAAGGATAAATGTGGATTCAAGGGTGTTCGGGGAGAATACTCGAGAAAATGTAAAATTACGTGAAATTTCAAAATTGAAAAATAATTTTCATGAAAAAATGGATATAACACCAAAAAGACTGAGACAAATTATTGAATACTA
Organism: Sambucus nigra; assembly: GCA_949130495.1. Classification (NCBI taxonomy): domain Eukaryota; kingdom Viridiplantae; phylum Streptophyta; class Magnoliopsida; order Dipsacales; family Adoxaceae; genus Sambucus; species Sambucus nigra. Next base: position 625,127,036 of record OX422207.1, on the reverse strand, counting down.
TGTACATCAAGGAAATACTTTCTCCTTCTTTTCTTTTATTTTCCTTTCCTTCTTCACTTTATCGTTTCTTTTTCACGTATTCTTTTGTTTTTCACTTTTTCCTTTCTTTTTCTTCTCACTCTCACATGCTTAATTCTAACCACATCACAAGAATATCATAAAATTCCAAGTATCATTCTAAACAAAGGTATGGATGGAATATATGGTTTAATAACACCAATGTGGAGTTGGTAATGGGATTTTGGGTTATGAAACGAATAAGAATATATAGGCTCAAAGGCTTTGACTAGGGAAATATATAAGGTGAGATCAAGATCAATATAAGTTAGCTAACAAATATAGCCTAGGAACATTTCCTAAGATTTACATAATTATGGAGTCAAAGCAACTTTAAATACCATGCTCAAGTAATAAATTTCAAAATAAACTCAATTGATAAACAATCAAAGAAAGACTAATAAGATTACCAACGAGATTAACATTTTCAAGGAGGAGAGAGTAATGTATAAAGACTTAGAGATAAATAAAAGTGAAACACTCTATTGGTGTAAGTATATACAATGCAACAAAATATTATCTACTTATTAAAATCCTAAACCAAATAACTTAAACAAGAAAAGAGCGTATGTTCATGGGTTTAAAGTTTAATTCATGAAGTTTTTATAATATCAATTATTCGAGGAATAAAGTTTAATAACTTCTATAATTCAGAAAATGGATAATTGGATTATCTATCAGATCAGACAATTATTTTAAACATCGTCAAAAATGTGGGCAAAATGTCCCGCAAAGGGAAAAAGAACAAAAATATTTTTGAAATTTTAAATTTTTTATAACAAAAGAATTCTTGTGAGGAACATATGTTCAATCAAATATCATTAAATGGGAATAATATCCCACACCCCCTAACTTAAACCATGCATTGTCCTCAATGTGAATTAAGAAACAAATTAAAGAGAGGAGGAGGGGATATTAACCAAAATAGATAGATTTTCGAAAAGTACAAGCCCGAAGATTCTACCAAACATGTTAGAACCAAGCATGGCAAAATAGACTTAATATGTACAACCTAGGAGATAAGAAAAAAGAAAAATAAACTTAATATGTACAACCTATAATTTTAACTTTAACTAAGTATACACTGAAATTTGAAATTTGTTAGGGTCCACCCAAAATACAATTTGACTTTGAAGGATAATTGGTGGTCCTTAATTTGTGTCCATGCCTTACCAAAAATATAAAATATCATTTTAAAGAAGAAACTCATGCTTGGGTCAGGTAATCGGAGCCAAGACCAATCAAAGGTTTTTTGGGGATGATGGGGGGTTTGGATTGAATGGATGATAACTAAAATTGGGATCCAAGAAAAATAGAATTTCCTCCAATGTTTTTAAAAGGAAATGGGAGTTTGTTCATATGGAGGCAAGATTGCCTTCATGAAAAGTAACTCAAGTGAGTAATCCTCATCAGTGAAAGGATTGAATATATTAAAGTTTTGAACCAACTCACGAGATACTTGTAGCGGTTCAATAATAGAGAATATAAATGGAGAATAAATAAATTCAATCTCAAGAAATGACGCATCTGTGCTCAAAGATTGAATTTTGAAGGAGATAGGATCATTATCAATGAAATTATTTTCTTTGTTTACTAAATAAGGAATCATTTAGTACATCCATTTCTTCCGCACTTTCAATCTCTATTATGACTTTGGATAAAAGAAAAATGGTTTGTTCTAAAGTAGGCATCGATTCCTCATTTGGTTCAAAACATTCCCCAACTTAAAAAGTCTCGGAAGAAAAATCATCGTTGAATTCCAATAATGCATCGAACTCTTATTCCCAACAATGATTTTCTTCTCAATAACAGTTTTCAAACTTTTCTTTCTCAAGAATCCAATTGCCCTCGCACAAAGTCATAGGTTGAGGCAAGAATTTCAAAAGTCATTGAAATATGTTTCAACATTCTTATTGTAATAATTTTACAACCCACTATTGTAAAAATCATTTCAAAAATTCCCATAATCCATTACATGACTTTTATAATACTCACACAAAGTGATTTTGCAATTTTTATTCTTCTATTTATGCAAGTATTCACCAAAAGTCATCACTTTTAGGGCATTTTGATAATTATCAAAAATAGAAGAATAAGACATGATTACCCAGAGCTCAATATAGCAAAATCCACAAAGTGGTGTGCAGACACTACATTATAGGACCCCTTAAGACCCTCCTTAGGTCCCTAGCACTTCCCCATTCACCATAAAAGTCGAGGTCCTATAGTGAGTATCGATTAAGAGGCCACTAGGCCCTCTCGAGCCCCATTTTGACCCCAAGCAATTTCCTCGTCCTAGAAAAATATCAATCAATCTTCAAAGGTCTCTGAATCCCCTTTCTAACGGTCCACATCATGTGCCAATCGGCCTTGCAATTTGGATGAACGTTCTACGAAAATAGAATAGGAGGCCATCGGGTGCTCCCAGGCTCTGTTTGACTTCCGCCAACTCTTCATCTCAAATGATACTGAATGAGTCTTTGAAGGTCACTGAATACCCTTTTCCAACGGTCTGCCCCATGGGTAAATCAGCCTAACGGTATGAATGAGTGACCCGTTTAACACTGAAGGGTCACCAAGTACTTTCGAGTTGAATAATACTGAATGAACCTCTAAATGTCTTACAATACCCTCTCTAATGGCCCATCACATATATGAATCAACCTTACGGTTAGTATGAATGATCCGTTTTCCTCCGAGAGTCTCATGTCCAAAAAATAATCGACAATTTCAAGCCTCATTTGACCATAGCCAACTCCCAAACCTGGGAGCGGACCAATGGATTCTTAAAGGTCTATGAATACCCTTTCCAATGATATGACCTATGCACGATTCAGACTTACGAATTTCATTTTATGACCGTTTTCCAAAAAATATGCATAAGGTTGTCGAATGGAAAACCCATTTCCCTACCTATTGGCAGTGTGTCTGGGTATGCCTGTCGATACACAGGTCAAGTACAATGACGATCAGCACCCCTTTGACCTTATATAAGGAGATCATGAGCTCACTTTAAAAGAAACCTCAGAAATATCCCTCTCAGTGATCTCAGTAACATTCTCTCAAAGTCTGCGTAGTTTCCCTATTGAAACCTCTCCTCCACATTCCATTTCCATCACTTTCACTCTCAATTTATCAAAATCCTTTCCTTATCCTCTTACCAACTCAATCCACTTGCAAGGGCAGCCCTTCAACAATCAAGATCAACTTTGAAGTCTCCAAATAAGGTCCAAACATTCTTCTCTCTCTTTAAATTTCCTTATTTTTGCATTAGTTATTTAATCCTTACTTTAGCATTTCGTCCTTGTTAGTCCACACATATTAATAATCCAATTTTTTATTAGTAGTATGCACATAACATATTTTCTATTAAAAAATCAAAACCAAGAAAAAAAGGGTTTGCTCATAAATTCCAAATGGGATTCCTCACTACATCTTCTCAAATCAAAACATCCATTTACTACACACACATGTCTAAATAAAATACCGGATTGGATTTATGGGATAAACTCCACACTCATATTGCATGTGAACTATATGAATTTCTACGCAAGTGTTTTGGTTCAAAACTCAAGACTCGAGTCCTATTTTCCTATTTTTATTCATATATTATTATACGTGTGATTATTATTCACGCTTTATCTAACACATATCATTGTTTCACCATAATGGTTGATATCTCGATGAGCGCACACATTATGTTTTTAATTATTATTTTTGAAACACTTATACGGATGAACTCACTCCACCTTTCTACATGGTGTGAGTAGAGAAATTCCATTCTCTATTTTATAAATACACGTGCACACACTTCATGGAGTTACTAAGGAGAATAATAACACATGCCCATGAGAGACCGAATGGGAAGGATGGGTAACTTAGCCACCAAACCTTTGAACTAATTGGTTTCGTAAGCATCAATATGTCTCTCATGCCATTCTCTCGAGATGACAATATTTCTTTTGCATGTGTTGTGCAAAATCAGTTGGCGACTCTATCTCTTTATATTACCCCACATTGGCGACGATCGAATCGCTCTTAGAAATGGCACAAGATCTTTTTCATTTCTTCTCTCCAACCATGCGTGCGAGCGTCAAAGACCCTCCCCGGGGAAGGAGGAAAGGAAAAAAGGGAAAAAAGTTAGGATGTCCATAGGGGTGACTCCGCTGGGGATGACTTGTCATAAGAGGTCTAGACTCTGTTTGCATGGGTTTTATCATTTTCTACATATGTGCGTATGCACCTACCTATATGTTCCTTTTCTCCTCTATTTATTTCATGTGTATATTTGTCTCATGCTTATATCACCTATCACTCACTTTTTACTTTCACTTACCTTTCACTTTCACTCATTTGTAAATATCTTCCGTATACATCTTACACTACTTACACTTGTACATATGATCATTTATATCCACATGTTTCACACACCACTTAAAATATCCATGCTTAAGTTTCACTAGCACACACCTCCACTTATCACACTTGTATATATCGATGCTCACTTGTACATATCTCACTCCAAATGTAGTTGATCCATGCTTAGACTCACTACGACACACTCACTTATAGATATTCACACATCACTCACATGTGTCAATGCTTAGTGTAATATTCATAATCCATGCTAGATTCACTTTTCTTAATACTTATACATCCTTCCATATTAGTACAGTGCTTCTCATGCCAAATAAAAGACTTTCTACATGATATAGTAATAAAAAATCATGCATTTTCCAACTAAATCACCAAGATCATGGCTATTGACCAAAATTTTGTCTCATACTAGGGGTCACTTCGTGATGGGTGCTAGTTTGGAAGATCGCAGTTAGCCAAATCAATATGACTCTCACATTCCATTGGCCTAGTACTCATGATAGGAGATATATAGCAGTGAACTCGTTTATGTATGTCGAGTATATCAAATTCGTTCTCACACGTACTGTCCCCATGAGGTATATAGTGAGGCAATCCATGTACACTCAGGTAATCAAATGTCTTGTCCTCACGTATCGATTACCATCAAAAGAAAAAAGTTTATCGCGGAACTCATGCCAAAGGAGGAAACCTTTCCACTAACCCAACAACTTCATCCCCTCATATAGGCCTTAAAGCTAGGACACACATATTTAGTTTGCCGGTTACCACATGAAACTTTATCGAAATATCGGGTGAACATGCCGCCCAAATTTTTTGCGCGATTTCATTTTTTTCAAAATAGGACCTTTCCATGAGCCTGTAAATAAGTCAAACCCGATCTTACTTATTGATCAAACCCAATTTTCCAAGGCTCCGATCCTGGTCGGCATTTCTTTTGCATTTATATAAACCCGATATAAGTGGAAGCACAAAAATCATAATAATAATAATAATAATAATAATAATAATAATAATAATAATAATAATAATAATAATAATAATAATAATAATAATAATAATAATAATAATAATAATAATAATAATAATAATAATAATAATAATAATAATGAGAGTTTTTCTCTCCTTTTTTCCCTCTTCTATCTCAAAAAATCAAAATGTTAAAAACGTTTTTCATCCTTTTCATCAAAATAATTTTTTTTTTAAATTCCTCCTTTTTAGCAAAAATGTCAAAAATATTTTCCCTCTTTTTCAACAAAAATAATTCCTTCTTCCCTTTTATAAAAATAAATTCAAATCAATTTCCTTCTCAGGTCGATCGCATACCCGATTCTTGGCCTAGCCCCTATTGGCTTCGGTATTTCTGTTAAATCACCTCGAAGCTTCGCCAATTCCCATGTAACTTCATTCGAGTATGAAATTCACCTTTACCATCCCTCTATGGAAAATCCCAATCAAGTACCAAACGTATATCCTAATATGATGGAAGTCCTGGTCTAACTCATTACCAAAATTGGCAACTTTCAAACTAAGATTCATGAGTTATAGTGAAACTGAGTCCAGGTTCGCGAAGAACCCAAGGTCTTATTTTCGAGAGCAATGGGCCCACCCACTACCAAGACTTTTTAGGTCCCATAAGTATATTAAAATGCTCCGCGCACCCCTCCTGCCAATGGGCCGCCACCAACTCAGCTCCCTATGCGAAACCTTGCCCAACCAAGGCTAGCTTTCCAGTATTCATTGATCCCAAGGAAGAAGAATTGAATAATGTCAAGGACGACCCAAATATTTTGTCAAAGAAGTTTAACCAAGTTAATATATCTGATAACTACATGGACTACACTCACATGTCTCCCTACCCTAATGCAAGAGTACTGGAGAAATTAAAAATGCCAACCATCGAGAAGTTCGGGGGCAGCGGGATCCCAATTATTCACCTTCACAGTTATCACCGAGCCATGACTCTCCTTGGTGCCTCTGAAGACATAATTGCCCAGATCTTCCAACAGACTTTGAAGAATAGCGCTCTTCATTTGTATCTATCCCTTGAGGAATCCATAATCCGCAGTTGGGAATAAGTTGCCCTGGAATTCATTTCACAATACAAGTACAATGAAGGCCTAGAGGTTGTAAGTCGTGATCTAGAGTTTATCAAGAAAAACCTTGGAAAAACACATCAACAACTTTAAAGTAAGGTGGAGGGAGAAAGATTCCACCATAACCAATCGACCCTCCGATGAAGAACTAGTCAGCATAGTGAAGAAGAAATTTTTTTACCCTATATCAGAGCAACTATAGAAGGTCAGCATTACCCACACTTTTGAGTCCTCTGGGAAGCAGGTGTAGAGATTGAAAAAAATGTTACCTAGTTAAAGGCCAAGCCTAAGAAAGAATCCAGACAATTCACTCCCCGAAAGTGTGAGAAGCGTACCAATGCCACAATTTCAACCATCAATAATAACTACCAGTCTGCTACCTCTTGGGTTCCAGAAAGTTTCCCTAACCCTACCAAAAAATAATACATTTAGTTTCATGCTCCCCTCTCTAAAGTCTACCAATACCTATTAAGACAAAATCTTATCAAACCAATGGACCCTCTTCTATTGCTAAACCCACTTTCCAAAAAATTCAAAACGGATGCCCACTATGACTTTCACCAGTTTATCGGCCATACTACTTATTAGTACTTCCACCTGTGGAACATAATTCAAGTTCTAATTGATCGAATTATCATTGCTCCACTAGCAAATCCTAAATCTAACACCACTTACAACTCACTTTCAACCCATGCAAATGTCATCTTCCTAGAAAATGACCTAAAATTCAACTCATCTACCCAAATTGTTCCTTGTAAAGCATTCATCATACCCTTATTTTCACCCAAATTGCTCAAAGTTTGCTCGGATTTTCTCTTACACCCTACCTATTTCACCAACCAAGCTCTATCACTTCTCATAAGGTCTTGTATTGTCATTCGTACTCGGTTTGAAGGAAAATATATGGAGTTATCAATAATGCTAAACCAACTTTTGGATTTTTAGCTGAAATGACCATTGACTGTCAGAGGTTCAACATCATGTTTATGGAAGCCCAAAAATGGGCTCAAGAATTAGATAATTTGGTGGTACCCATTGATGAAATCAGTTTGGACGATGTAATGTAGATTACGGCAGACATGTTCTGACAGACCGACGAATTCTACAGCATTTCCAATCTACTCATCGCTTTGAAGTTTCAATGGAGGTTGGTCCCTTCACTCTCGTACCTCCCCATTGAGTGGGAAATTTTATATGAAGACGTCATTTTGGTCGTGGAATGTATTGACTTCTCTTGGCAAGAAGACATCATTTCCACCAAATGGGGGGACAAATTTAATAGCTCACATATTGAACTGAGTCAAGGAAAATGAGTCCAGTAATCAGCATGTGCAAAATGATATATTTCTATGACCTATTGGGGGAAGTTAGTAAAGTAGCTGCACATCTCAAAATCGATGAAGAAACGGGGTTCTTTTTCTTCCTCACCTCCATAAATGATATGACCATATCAGGAAGGCACTACTAAGATCCAAATCCTTTTCCATTAAGAATAGATAAGGGAAAGGGAGTTTCTGAGGAACTCTCCATGCTAGAGATTATCATTGAAGAGTGTAAGATCCTAGATAAACTCAAGAAAACTTAGCCAATATAAACTTATGGGGACTCTTCATTTCTTCCTCATTACACTAAAATTCTCTGATAAGGCTTCTCATTAGGCCCACAGTCCCTCCTTCCACCACTCTAGAAGAAGTTGTAAACCTCGTTGGAACCTTAACCACCACTAGACTCCTTTCCTTATTTAAAGAAGTAATTCCGAAGGTTAGCCCTGATCACAACTATACCCCAAAGATCTTCATTGAAGTGATGAGAAAGACTTTCCCTCTCTCACTCGTCGATAATGGATCCGCCCTCAAATTTTTTCCATTAAGAATCTTGAATTTCTCGAGGTTAAAACTAAGTGACCTAAATCCTACTCTCATTGCAGTGCGTGCCTATGATAATACTCGTCGATAGGTGATGGGATCCATAACACTCACAATAGTGGTTGGACTTATTAATCTCGTTGCTGAGTTTCAAGTTATTGACATACCCGTATTCTTCCATCTGTGACTTGGTCGACCGTGGCTTCATTGCATTCGAGGGGTATCTGCATCCTTATTATTAGAAGTTAAAATTCTTTGCCTAAGGGTGAGTCATTACCATTTGGGGAGACGATGGAAACACTTAAAAATCATGGGACGAATGAAATGCTTCTCTTTTACTTCAAGGTTGATCCACTTCCCCATCCGGTGGTGATAATTTCAAAGACCGAGTTTGTCCAGAACACGACCCTCATAATAATATTAATGTGATACAAATGTTCAAGAATATGTACTTTATGCCTGGACTAGGGTTGGGGCTAGGGCTGGGGCGACGTTAATAAGGAATACTATAGCCAATAGTCCCAAAATAGGTCTTTCCCCTGTGTGGCCTGGGTTATCAACCTTCACCAGAAGAATTCAGAATGCTCCCTCTACTAAGGTTAAAGATAAGTTTAGAAGATGCCAACACTTTTTTGATGGATTCCTTGAATGGGAGATTTGTCAAAGAGGGTGAAAACTTCCCCTTATTTGGCTTTTCTGAACCATGGCATGATCATGTGGATAAGAAGATGAATCTAGGCATGGAAATATTCTTTCAATATAACTCCTCCTAAATCGAACACTGCCAGTATCAGGTGAAACCTCTTACTCATAAAGTCATAGCCATTACCAGACTCCCTACATGCTCCATTCGGGCACTACATTATCTAACCCGTCCACTCAGATCAAGATTGTTGATGCACCTATCCTCAATTGGAATGCTATATCCGCCCCACCTGTTGAAAAACAATCCAATCCGAATGTTTACCTTATCTCTTCATCTACTATTGTTCCTCATTTGTCTAATAACAATGTAATTTAAACCTCTTTTGATGAGGTTCTCAACGCTGATTTTATCGAAAGTGAAATAAATGACGATTATGAGTACCTCTATGTGCCTCATATTAATTGTATTGATTCATATCAAACTCTTGATGATGATGATTTTTCAAATGAACAATTATTAATAGATATTAGTAAGGTTAATAACAAACAACATAACCGCGTTCAAATTAATGATTATAAAATTGTTGTTATCAATATCGGTTATATTATCCAATAGTGCGAGATTGGGTTAAGGTCCACTATTAACCAGCATGAGCGTGCATAATTCGAAGAACTACTGAAGGAATTTGTTTATGTCTTTACATGATCCTACGATGACATGCTCAACACTGATCCCAATATAGCTTAGTATGAGATCCCAACTCTTACTGAATGAAAACCGATCAAACCGAAGCTGTGAAATCTCCTTACCAAATGGTCACTCAAAGTTAAGGAAGAGGTAATCAAGTAGTTGAACGTAGGCATAATTTGGGAGAATATCCCACATGGCTAGCCAATATTGTACCCGTACCGAAATCAGGAGCAAAAGTGTGCATGTACGTCAACTATCGGTATTTGAATAAAGCATCTCCAAATAACGATTACCCATTGCCCAACATCGACATGATTGTGAATGACACGGCCAGTTACATCCTCATGTCATTCATCAATGGGTTCGTCAAATACAATCAGATCAAGATTCACCTTGATCATAGAGAAAAACTGCTTTCATCCCCACCTAGGGAACCTTTTGTTGCACGGTAATGATATTCGGTCTCAAGAACATAGGGGATACCTACCAAAGGGTTTTTGTAACCATGTTTCATGATCTGATACATATGGAGGTTGAAGTCCATGCAGACGACATGACTATTAAGTCTAAGGCTCGCGAAGGTCATATTTTATCCCTCCAAAAAGTTCTTCGAATGACTGCGACATTACCAGATGCGGTTGAAATCGCAAAAATGTGTTTTCAACGTCACCAAAGGGAAGTTGCTTGGATTTATGGTTAAAGATAAGTGAAATAAAGTAGAATCTGCCAAACTTAAAGCCATACTCAAAATGTCATCACCGCAAACAAAGAAAGAAGTCTGAGGATTCTTGGGAAACTTACAATATATCATCCGGCTCATCAACCAATCGACTTCAATTTATGAACCCATATTCAAATTCCTCTTACAGGATTCTACCAAAGTCTGGAATGACATCAGTCAGGAAGCCTTTGATAAAATCAAGCAATATCTTATGCGACCTTCAGTGCTTATACCTGCGCAGTTAGGTCTCCCTCTACTTCTGAACTTATCTGTAACTGATACCACAGTAGGGGATTTGTTATCCCAATACATTGAAGAATCCTGTAAAGAAGGATCCATTTACTATGCTAATTAAAAATTGGCCAGATACGAGGCTCACTACATTTCCTTAGAGAAAGCATGTGTCGCCATAGTTTGGGTCCCTCAAAAGTTACACTTCTACATGCTCGCTTTCCATCAGGATTGTGTCCAAATGGATCCTTTCAAATACCTTCTTAAGAAGCACGCACTATCTAGTCGAATGGAGCAATGATTAATGTTGCTATCTGAGTTCGATATCGTGTATGTTGAGTAGAAAAACATGAAAGGGATACCCATCTACGATTACGTTCTGACTGTCCAATGAAAGAGGTTCATGTTTAGGTCTGGAAGAAAAAGCTATTCTATGCACCTCTCAGGAGGACCTCTGATGGCAAATTTCCTTTAATGACGCTGCCAACAAGAAAGGATTCCACATTCGGATACTCCTGACCGCCCCTGATGACTCTCACACTTCTATTTGCATCAACCTAGATTTTCCCTGCACTAAATATATAACCGAATATAAGGTATGCATTATAGGCCTCAAAGTCTCTCTCAAGAAAGGTATCAAATATCTAGATGTCTATGGGAACTCTACCCTCATCATTGGGTAAATCCTTAGAAGATGGAAAGTCAAAGATAAGAATCTCTTACCCTTCCACGCCCACCTAAAAGAGCTAGCCTCCTAGTTCCTAGATATCACCTTCCACTACTTGCCCTGCACAAAGAACATATTATCTTATTATGCCCTTTTTACCTTGGCCTCCATGATCGACATGCTTGAGGGAATAATGATGGCCCCTTTTCTAGTCCAAAAACAAGTTATGTCAATACATTGCTACCACATGGAGATTTTTAGAAAGGAAGAACCCTATATGGTCGAGTGTTGGTACTACTATATTTGGCGCCTCCTAAAGCATGGTAGGTATCCCCAAGATTCCAATAAGAAAGGCCATGCAACCATCCATAAATTGGTTGCCTAGTACATTATTTGAAATAAAGCATTATTGAAAAGGAACTTCAATAAAAACCATTTACACAACGTCACAATGACTGACATTGAAGAAATGATGCAGAAGATCCATAAAGGGGAATGTGGACCCCATATGAATGGTCATGTGATTTATAAGAAGATTATTTTTCAAGGGTATTATTAGACCATCATGATTCAAGATTGCACCGCCTACGTCTGAAGATCTCTCAAATGCTAAAAATTTACTGATATACAACATTTGCCTCCTCGATAATTATACAACACGACTTCTCCCTAGTCGTTCTCCACCTGGGGCATTGAGATCATGGGGAAGGTCACACCCAAATATTCAAATGGGCATGAGTTCATCTTAGTCGCCATTGATAACATCACCAAATGGGTCAAAGCCGAGTCATACGCAGTAGTGAATGCTAAGAAGGTAGCTAAGTTTATCTGAAAGAACATTATCAACTAATACAGACTTCTTCACAAGATAGTATAAGATAATGGGTTACACTTTGAAGCCGAGGTCACGGAACAGGTCGATGAGTATGGGATTCAGAGACACAAATCTTCTCCTAACCGACCCCAAACCAATGGTGCAATTGAATCTCCCAATAAAAACCTCAAAGCCATCATCGGCAAAATGAGCAAGAGTTATCGAGATAGGGCCAATCAAATCTTGTACACCCTCTAGGGATACCTCACTTCAGTCAAGACATCTACTTAGGCTATGTAATACCCCGTATTTTTATGGCTTTTAATAATTGGGGATTTATTAAATTTATTGAGATAGTAATTTAATATTAATCAAGAATTTTATTTTAAATATTTACTAGCGTAACAACAGTTAGTAATTATTGGGAATTTGTTGAATATTACTGGATGAGTAAAGTAATATATGAGATTGATTTTATTAATATTGTCACGAGTGAATTATATGACAATTATGGAAATTTAAGTCGGGACACGCATGAGTCGTGTCAGAACTAAATTGTTATTATAAAAGTGAATAAGTTATAAGTCACCCGTATGGTCGTTTTGAGTGTATCAAAGTGAACGGAAAGATCGAGATAGTTTGAAAAGTGTACATGAGGGTTTAGTTTGGGTCTCGGGGCATTTTTAAACCTAATTGACATCCCTGGAGGGTACTATAGACATCTTGTATTTTTAGGTAATTAAACCCACGAAATTTCCTCAGTTATATCATCCATTAGGATTTGTCTTTCAGGGTTATCAATCATAGAACATGAAAACAACCATTAGAGAAGAAGGTGAAGAGTTTTCCAAGCAATCCAAGGCCAAGAACTCACTTGATTGCACCGCTACCACCACCAAAACATAAATTGCACGATGAGGAACGCAACCGTATCTTTTTCATCAACAAATCAGACCCTTGAATCCCAAGAAAGTATCTATCTTGTTGATTTCCAGTTGGTATTCCTTCCATGTTAGTCTAGGAATGAAAATTAAATGTTTTAATTGAAGAATTATATGTTTTGGAAGAGAATTTATGTGTTATAGGGAGAATTCATATAGTCTGAAATCATGATCATATGTAGAGGATTATCCACGAATTTATTATAATATTTGGGAAGAAAATCTGAATTAAAATAGAGCTTTGTGATTATTCATGTAAAATTTGGTTTTATAAAGAAATATGAGATTAAAACCCTTTTTGATTGATTCATTGAGGATTTATTGATGTTGATATGTTAGAAATTGTTTATATACATTGCTTATACATTTAGATAACTTGGTTGGGAGTTTAACATGAAATTATAGAGGTTTGGAGGGGTTATAATGATTGAACCCGTAGGTTGAAATTTGCAGAAAAATGCCCAAGAACTACTTGATCGATCTATCGACCAAGAGCGTCGATCGATCGATAATGGATCGATCGACGCCATTCCTCGATTGATCGATACCTCCTGGAAAAGTACATATTTTTCTCATTTTTTTAAATCCGGTTAAGATACGTAGGAACCCTTGATTATTATTTATAGAGTATAATGGGTTATGAAGAGGACCAGTAGGGTCTATGTAGACTCCGTTGAGTGAAATTAATATGACATGAAATTGTGGGCTAATGGGGAGTTATTCATACTTTGGAAATTGTGCGTACGTTCACTAAAAGATTGAGACTCATGAAAGATTTAGAGCAGAAGGTAAGTGAGGGAATACCTACTGAAATTATACTTAGTGAGAGATAATTCTTCGAGAGATGAGAAGTAAGTACGAAATAAATTATAAATGAGAATAAAAGAGACAGATCCATTATGCGAGAGAATTGAGAAAATTTTGTGATAAGAATGACTGATAATAATTATGGGTCGTGGGAACCTTATTTGGAAAATGTGTATCTATATATATGACTGTGTGACTATGCATATATTATGTATCAGTGTAAAAATCATACCCGAGCTACTTGCTATCACGGAGGTTTTCGCCCCAGGACAGTCTTATCTCGATTGGACCTTTATGGCGGATATTGACTCGTACCCTTGAAGATAGTATCATATATACAAGCTATCTGAAAATGATATTCAGATGTACTAAGAGGCGTGAGTGTATGTGGTGACCTCTTACGATTTGGAACTATGCTTCGCCTCCAATTGTATGTGTATTGTGTTAATACAGTTCGAGAGTAATTCCAAAATAGTATTTCACTTAGTATGAGTGATACGGGGGCTTGATAGTAGAGTATGCTAGCACCATAGATTTATGTGGGGTGCCGATAGTATATATATATATATATATATATATATATATATATATATTATATGAGTGATTGATATATATGTATACTTTTATATGGAAACTTTCTACTGTCTGTATAAGTAGTAAGTAATGAACAAATGCTTCAGCTTTATAACAAGTGTTCGTGAATTTTGTAACGGTACTAAGTGGTTCTAAGAAATGTAAGAATATGGAAGAGAATCATTTTCAAAACTAAATATTATGGCCTTAGTACTTCTCGGGATATAATTTTATGGAAAAATAAGTTTGATAGACTTATGTGATCAGTAGTATGGTAGGCGTGCACACTAGATGAGAAGTGAGAATTCTCAAGAGTCATGCACTAACATGGTGGTTATATTAGCCGGTAAGCATTTTAAATACTTGTTATCCTATTTTTAAATCTGTTTTACACTCAGGCTCTCACCCTTTTTCTGTCATTTCTTTCTCTCTTGAATATATATGTATGTATTACCGGTGCCCAGCCATAGGGGGCGTCATGCATAGGTTCCTTGGATTTGACATGATGTAGCTTATGTGGGAGTTACAGGCCTTTGCTTTAGATGACCTCTTCATTGATTCAGTTCTTACTTTAGTTCTTTAAAGTTAAGGCATGTGTCGCCCGATTTCCTATTCCGTTTCGATTTGTCAGAGATTTATGTACATTTATATTTCCAGTATTCAATACTCTTCGGGAGTTAACTCTTGTCAGGATGATTACATTCATAGTTCTTAAACCCCGTTTGGTTTATCTAGATGGTTCAATTCTTGTGTGTTAATTGTCGTCCTTAGTATGTATGTGATTCTTAACTGTTGGATATTAAAAATGTTTTCATATTGGTATTTAATAAAGGAAAAATGAGACTTTAAATTGTTTTGACACTTAGCTTAATTATTTAGGGTGTTTAAATTGGTAATAATTATTTTGCGATGGTGATGCTGAGAATGAACCAAATGTTCAACTTGATTTTAATTTAATAAAGGACTGATCACCGGATATTTATTTAGGCGGGGTGTTACAGGTGGTATCAGAGCATCAGATTCTAGTGTCCTTTAGGATCTGTGCGGCTTAATTATGCTTCCAGCGTAGCTTTCTTTTATATAGAGCCATATGTTTAGGATCGTTGATTGCTTTGGTGAGACTTTGTTCTCCTGCTATCACGTATATTTTAGTGAATCTTATTTACATTCAGGCGTGTTCAAACAATGAAGTATGGCAAATGAGGGTCGTTGGGTGAGTAGAGGGGGAAGTTTTTAGTGAGGTTGTGAAGTATATTCGAGGATGATGATCGTAGTCGAGATCACCCCTATTATGGCACGAGAGGTCAGGACTCTAAAGACGGCTAGGACGCAACCTAAAAATTCCAAGTGCTGCTGTAGTCAAAAGTGATGTCAAAATTAGACTCGCCCAATGTAGTACGCTTGGGAGAGGGTCAAATGGAAAAACATTGAGGAGGGTCATCAGTAGAAGTTCTAGAAATACAATTTTGTGTGTTACCCAATGAAGGTAATATATTCAAAGACTTGGGCATATGGCGGAGTGTGGTTAACTATAAGTGAAAATTTGGGGTAAAAATTTTCTTGACTCTTCGGAGAAAAGTTATAATAGTGGGAGTCAACCACCACATTTTATAGTGAAATATTGCGTCAATGAAAGGACCTTAGGTGCAGTTTAACCGCACGTTCCTTCATCAGTTGTTCAGAATAAGATGTGAACGTTGTTTCGAACCCATCACGGAAGGGCCGGACAAGGGTCCAATTGTAAATGAATTTAGGCTCTTATCCAATCTTATATTAGCGAAAGTGGATGCCAATGGCAGAGAAGATTTCAAGTGGGAGATCAACTCGTGTGGAAAGTTGACAACACTCAAAGAGAATTCTATTTGACAGTCGATCCTTATGGTAAAAATGTCATGCATTATCCGTATAGATGTTAACGCTCTTATGTGAAAGGAGGTAAAGTAATTGAAAGATTTATTGGGGAGTAAGACTTGATGAAACGCCCCATTAGAGGGGGCTCATTTAAATGATTCGGATAGCTAAATTCTTACCAAGCGATGGTGAATTCAGTAAGGGTTATTGAAGCTAGTAGCACGTTCCTTAGGGCCAACAAAGATAAGGGAATGGCGGGGGTAGCCATCAGGATCGAGACTATTTAATTCCGAGAGAAGGACAACCCTAATAGGGTCAGTATGACAGGAGATAAGTGGCTTATGAGTTGGGGTATTTTTTGGAGAGTAAAACCACACGAGTTAAAAAAATTCTGAAGCGAGAAAAAGGGTAAGGGTATGGTACTTGTAAGGGAAATGGTTAACATAATTTTCGATTTGGTTCAAACAGACGCGTTATGTTCGTAAGACCATTAAGTAGCCAAGGCGATTGGCAAAATAGAAGTGTGAGTTTTATCCTCAGAGGATGAAGCGTGTTTTATGTGACGGGAGTGAGTCATTACATTTTTGTTTATTGCTAGAGTTGCATGTGAGAAGAATTTAGTGCGTATATCAATAACGTTATTATTATGTGTATGTTTTCCCTAGTATGGTGGGATTGTCTTTAGTGTTCTTCGTGGAGGACAAATGGGTGCACTGTTATTGATTTATATTCTTTATTAAGATTTCTCGTATTAGTGATGTGATATGCGAGTACGATATTATACTAATTGTGGTTTTATAAAAATGGTGAAAACAATAGTGGGCAGTGATTGCACGGCTATCGGGGTTGCTGCCTTAGTGCAGTATGTTTTGTTCTGACAAAACCTCACCTGCGAGAGGGTCGGGCTCACACTCATTTTATATATATTACAGCGACTTCGAAGGGTATAGTGGTATAAAAATGTTTAATCCCAGGGTGTTTAGGAACTTTGTTGTTATGATTCAGTGTGTATTGGGTTTACCGTTGGGCGAAAAGATTTCACTCATTATTATGTGTAGCACTAAGGACTTAGAGTTAGGAGGAGCGCATTGTTATATTTATCCTTTGGGATAGTGAAAGTTAAGACTTATATTCATATTTTTGGGAATAGGAGTTTGAGAGTCCCGATTGTATACGTACGAGGCTTATGGAATGTGATTATCACCAATACTAAGCAATAGTGCACTTGGTAAAAAGTTCTTTATTTCAGTACAATTGCGGGAGGAGATGTAGTATTTCTGTCAAGAGACGGAATATAAGAGTATAGGTTATGGACGGAGGACCCAATGGATTTCGATAACCGACTATGCTAGGTAGTAGTGTATCGGGGGGTTTCCTTTTTTGGATTTCTCTTTGCGAGACATCCCACGCATGAAACTTAGCATAAGGTTGGAAGTAGAGAGATGTTTGGTAATTAGTCCATGAGTCTAGTACCTCGGTTGTCATAGGATATGGTAATATTGATTGTAAGTTAAAGTTGAGTGACGATTTAAGGCTAGTGGAGCCAGTTGTGTGGTAAGGAAACATTGGAAATTTTATTTTATCACCCGATCGAAGGGTGGAATGATTATAAGGAGGACTTAAAAATTTCAATTTTTAGGGTCATTAAGAGTACCCAAGTGTTGTAAACACATTATGAGCAAAAGGGAAATAAAGAATTGGGTGTTATGCGTGAAGCGTAGGTGATGCTTACACTAGTATGCACGGTTTATAAGGTATGTGGGCCTCCTAGTTAGCTGTTGCTTGAATCGCTCGAGACGAAGTGATGTGAGAATAGACGCGTGGAATATGTTTATGAAAATGACATAAAGAAGTGTACCTGGTAGAGTGGATTAAGCGCGGTGCGAAGGAAGATAATCTATATATACGTGTAGGATCAGAGTAGCAAACACGAATTTAGTTGGAAGGCTATGGGAAGCTATTTAAGGGTATTGCTTGAGAAGGATAAAACTTAACAATTATGGGAAACACTCAGAGCAGAGTTTTACCTAGTCAAGGGTTGAAAGTGACTTGTTCATAGGTTGAATGATGAGGTTAGTAAGATACAAAGGTTCAGAAGTGCACATCGTGGAGAAAAAGTGCATGGGTAGGAACTTTCGGTATATGCTGATGAAAGAAGGGGAGTATTAAGTGTCACTTAATGTGATTTATTACAAGTATATGTCGATGTTGAGCGGGACATAGCGAGTAGTCTCCGCGGGCACCACTCATAGATAGAAATTGGTTGGAACGAGAGGATCAACAAGAGAATTTTGTAGCAAACCTATGATTAAAAAAATAGAAGAGAGCAATTGTGTGGAATTTCTTGGATGAGGTGCCAGCGTCAAGGTAAGGTCACGAGTTCCTTAGAATGTGTGGAACAAGTTGACCTAAAACAAAGTGATTATTATTCTTTTAGGTGGTATACACTATTACATTGTATGCCCCAACCTTTCTTTGAAAGTCAGAATCACGCCGGTAAGACGTTCTTCCCGGTATCATTCTGAACTAGAATGGGATCATTGAACCCCACTTTCAAACCAAGATCTCAGAAAGCAGTGGGGATAACGTTTCATTTTGAGTAGGCGGTATCACCCTTAGCCGGGGAGTAGGCGAGGTGATTAAAGATTAGTGGAATCGCGTGAAAGTAATTTTGAATTCATGGTGATCATTTCATTTCCACGAAGGATGTATATAGAAAGTAACATTTAGTACAGTAGAGTTCCGTGGAAGCACTCGTACATGTTTATTATGGACAAACTGTTTATTGAAATTTTGTGTGGAAAAACCTTACATATTCTCCCTCTGGTTGTTTAGAGGTGAGTGGATAATCAGAATTTTTGATCGGCCGAGTCAGAGTTTGATGACAGTGGTGGAATTATCACGGCTGTTTTAGGTGACTTTTGAATGTCGTATGAGTTACGTTGCCGAAAATCGAGATTCGAAGAACTGACAAGAGTGGTCAAATGTTTGCATGGTTTCTCTCAAAAAGGGAGTTTTGTGTTAAGATAAATATGAGTAATTTTTACGTAGTGAGGTGCGGCCTCCCAATGATATTGAAGCAATATGGGCCAATGATGTGTAGGCCCGTCTTATGAGAATATCAACGGATTGGAGCACAATGTGAAGTGCCGTTACTAAGGTGTGACTCTATAACTGTTAGTATTGAGAGTGTTAAATAAGCTTATTGTCAGGCGGGGGACTATAGAAATTTGCCTTACCCAAAAGTCTGTTTTGAGTATTGATAAAGTATCCAGATCTATTTTTACCAGGCATACCTTATTTTCTGAATTTCTGGGCGAAATTCCGCTATTAGGGGAAGTATTTAATACCCCATATTTTTATGGCTTTTAATTATTGGGGATTTATTAAATTTATTGAGATGTTAATTTAATATTAATCTGGATTTTTATTTTAAATATTTACTAGCATGACGAGAGTTAGTAATTATTGGGAATTTATTGAATATTACTGGATGAGTAAAGCAATATATGAGATTGATTTTATTAATATTATCACGAGTGAATTATATGGCAATTATGGAAATTTAAGTCGGGACATGCCTGTGTCGTGTTGGAACTAAATTATATTATAAAAGTAATAAGTTATAAGTCACTCGTATGGTCATTTCGAGTGCACCAAAGTGTTTGGAAGGATTGAGATAGTCAAAGAAGTGTACTCGGGGGTTTAGTTTGGGTCTCGGGGCATTTTTAGGCCTAATTGACATCCCGGGAGGGTATTATAGACATCTTGTATTTTTGGGTAATTAAACCCACAAAATTTACTAAGTTATATCATCCATTAGGAGTTATTGACAGACGGGGTTTTGCCGCGTTGCGAGAGTCACTTGCGCACCGATCGTTTTGAATTCGGCTCACCTGATTTATACAAAAACCTAAATTACGACTGCACTTGCGATAAAAGTGTAGCAGTAAGTCGGGTATCGAAAATCCACAAATACGAGTTGCTAGAATTTATAGGATTTAATACTCCTAAAAAAAAGGTGTAAAGGATGATTATACACAAAAAGGGAAAAGATGCATAAAAGGGAAATAATAATCTAGGCGAGGGAAAATAAAGCTAGACTAATAAAGCGAGTAAAAACTATAGGTTGCGTCGAATATCCCTCACCCAAGTTAATTAGTATAAAATGGTTACCCGGGTCGACGAGTTATTACAAATGCGTCTCGTTTCGACAGTTAATTAAATCAAGAGTTGTCACACACCTAAATTCGCATAAATGCCCAATCCAATTTTGGCGTCAACAAATACCCCGAAAATTACGCACGCAAGGTCGTAAGCACGGAACATACATGATATGCCCCATCAAATCCCCTAGGCGTATTAACTAGGACAACGCAGCCAAAATAGACCCGTAAACTCCATCACCAAAGAAAAACAACATGTCAACCCAGAATGAGTTCAATCAGACACAACCTAGACTAACTTAGCTAGAAAGCATGATAAAAATGCGGTAAAGAAAAGGGGTAAATACACGCAATAAAACTACACTACAAAGCAAGTAAACAAAGCAAGTAAACCTAATTATGAAAGCACGTAAATTAACTACAAAGAAAGAATAAAGGAAATACAACTATATTAAAATGGTAGGGAAGATGAATAGTGCACACTTACAACCCAAATGGGTGTCAAACCAAGACAAGAAGAAGAATGAGCTCTCCACCTCCAAACCCTAACCTAAACTATCTTCTAAAACTAAGTATATCAAAATAGAAAACCAAAATTGGTTTATATAGTAAGTTGGAATAAAAATATAAAAGAAAAGGAAAAAGAAAAGAAAAGAAGACAATCACAAAATATCTGGTAACCGCGGTCGACCATGGCCAGGGGGCCGATAGACCGCGCCTTCAATTTGAAGCACACTGTCTCCTTTCCACGGAAAAATCCAAAATCGTGGCCGATCGGTCCTTGAACCATGATCGAACGATACTCTATTTTTGACAGCTCTTTGGTCCATGAAGAGGAGGAAAGGTGACAAACGGAAACAGCCATAACTTTACAATACAAACTCGAAATTGTGCACCGTTTACGGGCACACGAAGCTTGATCAATCAACTATGAATCCGTGGAATTTACATGAGCCAAAGATGAAATGTGAATTGGCTAAAATGCCCTTGAAGTAGAATCCGACGATGGAACTTCTCTGAAATGCAACGGATCCTCACTTTTAGCGTTCCAATACCTACAAAGGCACAATCAACCCCTGCAAAGCATGTATATATCAAAATCCAAGGTTGTATAGTTAATGAGCATAAATATAGGCATTAAGGACCATAAAAGTGCTATAATGCATTAAGATATAGGGCAGAAATATGTAATATTTGATACAAATCAGTTGTCTTTTAGGTTTATCAATCATAGAATATGAAAACAGCCATAAGATAATAAGGTGAAAAGTTTTCCAAGCAATCCAAGGCCAAGAACTAACTCGATTGAACCACCACCACCAAAACGTAGATCGCATGATGAGGAATGCAACCATATGTTTTTCATCAACAAATCAGACCCTTAAATTCCATGCAAATATCTATCTTGCTGATTTCTAGTTGGTATTCCTTCCATGTTAGTCTAGGAATGAAAATTATACATTTTAATTAAAGAATTATAAGTTTTGGAAGAGAATTTATATGTATTGTAGGGAGAATCCATATAGTCTGAAATCGTGATCATATGTAGAGGGTTACCCATAAATTTATTAGGATATTTGAGAAGAAAATCTGGATTAAAATAGAGGTTTGTGATTATTCATGCAAAATTTGGTTTTATAAAGAAATCTGATATTAAACCCCTTTTTGATTGATTCGTTGAGGATTTATTGATGTTTTTACGTTAGAACTTGTTTATACACATTGATTATAAGTTTGGATAACTTGGTTGGGAGTTTGGGATGAAATTATAGAGGTTTGGAGGGGTTAGAATGATTGAACCCGTAGGTTGAAATTTGTAGAAAATTGGGCAAGAACTACTTGATCGATCGATCAATTGACGATCGATCGATCGACCGCATTCCTCTATCGATCGATCCCTCCTGGAAAAGTGCATATTTTTCTCCTTTTTATTTAATTCGGTTAAGATATGTAGGAACCCTTGATTATTATTTATAAAGTATCATGGGTTATAAACAGGAGCAGTAGGGTCTAAGTTGACTCCGTTGAGTGAAATTAATATGAGATGAAATTGTGGGCTAACAGGGAGTTATTCATACATTAGAAATTGTGCAGACGTTCACTAAAAGATTGAGACTCGTGAAAGATTTTGACTAGAAGGTAACTGCGGGTATACCTACTGAAATTATACTTAGTGAGAGGGAATGCTTCGAGAGATTAGAAGTAAGTGCGAAATAAATTATGAATGAGAATAAAAGAGACAGATCCGTTATGCAAGATAATTGAAAAAAAATTGTGATAAGAACGAATGATAATAATTATGGGTCGTGGGCACCTAATGTGGAAAACGTGAATATCTATATATGTGACTGTGTGACTGTGCATATATTATGTATCTGTGTAAAAATCATACCCAAGATACTTGTTATCACGAAGGTTTATGCACTGGGACAGTCTTATCTCGATTGGACCTTTATGGGGGATATTGACTCGTACCCTAGAAGGTAGTATCCTAGATACAGAGTATCTGAAAATGATAGTCAGATGTTCTAAGAGACGTAAGGGTATGTGCTGACCTCTTACGATTTGGAACTATACTTCGCCTCTAATTGTATTTATATTATGTTAATACAGTTTGAGAGTGATTCTGAACTAGTATTTCCCTTAGTAAGAGTGATACGGGGATTAGATAGCAGAGTATGCCAGCACCATAGATTTATGTTGGCTTTCGATAGTATATATATATATATATACTCTTATAAATGGAAACTTTCTACTGTGTGTATAAGTAGTAAGTAATAAATAAATACTCATCTTTATAACAAGTGTTGGTGAATTTTGTAACGGTATCAAGTGGTTCTAAGTAACGTAAGAATATGGAAGAGAATGATTTTCTAAAACTAAATATCATGGCCTTAGTAGTTCTCGGGATAGAATTTTATGGGAAAATAAAATAGATAGACTTATGTGATCAGTAGTACAGTAGGTGTGCACACTTGGTGAGAGGTGAGAATTCTCAAGAGAGTGTCGCGCACTAACATGGTGGTTATATTAGCCTGTAAGCATTTTAAATACTTGCTAAACTATTCTTAAATTTTTTTTACACTCGGGCTCTGACCCGTTTTATGTCATTTCTTTCTCTCTTGTATATATATATATATATATATTACAGGTTCCCAGCCACAGGGGCATCATGCATAGGTTCCTTGGATTTGATGTTTTGCAGGCCTTTGCTTTAGACGACCTCTTCATTGATTCAATTCTTACTATATTTCTTTATAGTTAGGGCATGTATCGGCTGATTTCCTATTCCGCTTGGATTTGTCAGATATTTTTGTACATTTATATTTCCAGTATTCAGTACTCTTCGGGAGTTAAATCTTGTCAGGATGATTATATTTATAGTTCTTAAAGTTGATTTGGTTTATCTAGATGGTTCAATTCTTGTGTGTTAATTTCCATCCTTAGTATGTATGTGATTCTTAACTATTGGGTATTAAAAAAGGTTTTCATATTGGTATTTAATAAAGGAAAAATGAGACTTTATATTATTTTGACACTTATC
This sequence comes from Sambucus nigra, assembly GCA_949130495.1. Taxonomy (NCBI): domain Eukaryota; kingdom Viridiplantae; phylum Streptophyta; class Magnoliopsida; order Dipsacales; family Adoxaceae; genus Sambucus; species Sambucus nigra. The sequence goes on along the minus strand of OX422207.1, from coordinate 625,102,990 downwards.
TTAATTATTTAGGGTGTTTAAATTGGTAATAATTATTTTGTGATAGTGATGCTGAGAATGAACCAACTGTTCACCTTGATTTTAATTTAATAAAGGACTAATCACCCGGTATTTAAATAGGCGGGGTGTTAGAGGCTACCACTTATTCTTTAGTATACTGCATGGAAGCATCCCTATCTGTTGAGCTAGAAATACATTCCTTACACATTATGCTTGAAAGAAGAGTCAACGAGGTAGATTGGTATCAGATCCACTTTGATGAATTGTCAATCTTAGATGAAAAGAGGCTAATGTCTCTATACCACATACAAGGGTACCACCGCCAGATTCGTGAGATCATTTAATCGGAGAGTCAAGTACCATTGTGTCCCAGAAAGAGACTTGTCCCTCTAAGAATCATATTACCCATCTAGGACCTGAGGGGGAATTTAAACCAAACTGGAGTGGCCCCTATATCGTGAAAAAAATCCTATCAGACAACGCGGATATGCTCACTGGCCTTGATGGAGAAGAGATGATACGTTCAGTCAACCTAGACCATCTCAATATGTTCTAAACTTAGTTCTAAAACATGGAGCACTATGACTCCTCTAATCCCCCCTCTATTCTAGAAAGTATTCTTCATTTACCTCTACCCGGAACTATATGGGGCCTGATCCTCTTAAAAACCTTCTGCTTTCAAAATGAAACTGAGAAAATTTTCAAAATGCCCAAAGGTACGTAGGCAACTCAAACACTTTACATGGGCACGATCCCCTTTTTTTCACAAAATGCTATTATTTTCGTACTTCCAAAAATGACAATTCATTTTATCATTCACCTGAACAAATGGATTATCTATGACTTAGCAATTAGTATACATAATTAATATGTAAAACTCATTAAGAGGCACAACAATATGATCAAAATCTTTTTTATTTCAGTTATGAGTGTTTTGTACAATTACACAAGTATTAGTGAAGGGAGTCAAAATAACCACTCTTCGATAACCAAATGATCCCTAAAATAAGCCTAAACCTACTTAAATTATTCCTAAAATCCTAACATGAAACACAAAACCATACAAAAGACATCCCAGTCACACAAAATCTTCACACGAAATAAATCCATCTTCATAAAGGCTATATCTATAGCTGCTGAAAGACCTATACCCATTATCATCCGCTCCCTAATTCTTGGTTGGTATTATGAAGGCTCTCCATACAATGGTATTCCCTGACCAACCTAGAGAAAACTACTACTCCCACCTCTATAAAGTTAAAAGGCATAAACCACCTCTGGATGATCTCCTCTGCTAAGACCTTCATCGCAACCTGCTTCCACGGCCATTTTAGATAGTCCCCGGTGACATGATAGACCTTGCCTACGGATTGAGATGGACAGATTAATGATCGATGATTCTCCCACAGAGAACCTAACCTCGTGCGCATGAATTCAGTTAAGTCTTATATAGGAAAGAAGTCTAGTAATCAAGGCGGCACTATTTGTTCCCATCCGACATGTCGCAGAAGTCATTAGGATAAATAAAAGGAGGTCTGTGTAAGTCTAACTAACTAAACATACCAGTATTCTCCCAGTTGCAAAATGGGCTGCAGCTCTCCCCACCATGGCACTGACCAGAGAAGGCATTTGTCTCCATGGTCCATGAACTAATTAACCTAGCTCTCTATAGACGGTCAAAACTAATATAGTATTGAGTAAAGAAATTTGGCATGACCGACAAGGGATACTCATGAGGAATCGCCAAATGAAATCTCCCAGCCAACCACATGACCAGCATCATCTGGCTCCATATCAGAAAATCAGAGCGACCTTCCCACAAAGCATCAAGACTGTTTAGGGTCTCCACTAGTATCACCGAAGCAGGATTATGGAGGTAATACATCCACCCCGTGATTATAGATAGTTGAGGGTCCATCATTAGGTCCCTAATCAGCCTCGGAGTTAGCCCAAAGGCAATAGCTCTGGAAAATCTATCATCACCAAAACCCTTCACAATCAATCCCCGCAACTGCTCAACGTCTATGGTAGTAATGGTCACCTCCCCAAAGCCAAGATGAAAAGTACGGGTAGTGTCCCATCACCTCTCTCCCAAATCACACTACATCGTAGTAGAATGCGGTGTCTCATCCAAAGTAACAAGTCCAGCAAAACTAGCATCATCACAGTCTATTTGACATAATAGATTCAGAATAATCCAACAAAGGCGACAAGCTCCACTTTACAACCAAGATTTTTATCCCCTCAATCATTTACCAACCAAGTCGCCAAGGCCTTCCTCTAATCAAAAAATTCCAAAAAACTAATTTTTTCAACTTTTTCTCAAAATAAATCACTTCAAAAGGGAAGCACTTTTTTAACTATGCCTCCAAGGTCATCTCCTACTCAAACATATTCAAAAATTTCTAAAAAAACACTTTTCTTACTCTTTCTCGAAGAAAAAACTCAGCATCAAATCAAAATGCATGTAGAGTAAGCCACTAAATCAAGATAATCAAATAGAATATGCATCTCTCTTTGACTTATTAAAGTCTCTTTTTAGGTTCAATGCCACTACATCAAGCATACAACATGGTCAATGCCAAGCTCTTCCAATCACACCGACAAATATGTAAGAAAATCTTAAAAGAAATGGACGAGAAGTAAATGTCACATTATCTGCCTCACCACTCTCTCCCCTAGGTACCAGGCGTACCCAAAATCATACGACTACAACCTCCTCATTTTTACCTGCATACCCGTAACCCCTACGGATCCATCCCCTAGGGATAGAAAGTCACCTGCAAACCCCAACATAGAACCAGTATCTACAAGGTATTAGAACATTTATTCACCAAGAAAAACATTTTAAGCTCCCACAATCACCAGCCAAATTAATATTACACTCAACCCCAGCAAAAAACCCTAAACGTATTTCGTAAAATGGTGCATCCCAAAAGTCCATAACAATTCCCCAGTAAAACTCAAACCTCAAAATCAAATGCTTACCTAAATCCCCAACGGAATTCCCAGACTAAAATCCCAATTAATCCACTATAAGAATTTCATCTTCCTCAGTAAATCTATCTCCTTGCAAAAAGACATAATCCTCAGTCAGATGTATTTGCCTAGTAGAGTCTTAAAACAACACAATCCTCAACATAACCATAAGTACAAAGGTAAATTAAAAACTCCCTAAAGGGAAAACCTTCCCGTGTTACAACTTTAGGTCTTTAGAATTGACCTTGACCCTCGAAATTGTTCATCACAACTTTAGGTCCTAGAAATTGACCCCGGCCCTCTGAATCGGTCATCATACCTTTAGGTCCTCATAATTGACCTCGACCCTTAAAATCGGTCGTCATAACTTTAGGCCCTCAAAATTGACCCCGGCTCTCAGAATTGATCGTCCAAACTTTAGGTCCTCAAAATTGATCTCATCCCTTACAACTGGTCATCAGTTTAGGTCCTCAAAATTGACCTCGACCCTTAAAATTGGTCATTCAAAATTTATGTCCTCAGAATTGACCTTGGCCCTCAGAATTGGTCGTTAACTTTAGGTCCTCAAAATTGACCTTGGCCCTCAAAATTTGTCGTCATCAATATAGGTCCCAGAATCGACCTCGACCCTCAAAGTTGGTTGTCATCACTTTGATCCTCATAATTGACCTCAGCCCTCAGAATTGGTTATCCACACTTTAGGTCCTCAGAATCGACCGTGACTCACAACATTTGTCGTAATCACTTTAGGTCCTCAGAATTTACCTCGGCCATTATAATTGTTCGTCCAAACTTTAGGTCCTCATAATTGACCACGATAAGTACAATTGGTCCCCTCACCTTTAGGTACTGAGAACTAACCTCGACCCTTATAATCGGTCTCCTTAACTTTAGGTCCTCAAAATTTACCTCGACCCATAAAATCAATCATCTAACTTTAGGCCATCATAATTGATCTCGACCCTTAAAATTGGTTGTCACAACTTTGGGTCCTCAGAATCGACCTCGGACCTCAGAATTGGTCATCCCAACTTTCGTTCCTAAGAATTACCCTCGAACCTCAAAATTTACCGTCACAACTTTAAGTCCTCAGAATTGACCTCGGCCCTCAGAATTGATAGTCTCAACTTTAGGTCCTCATAATTGACCTCGGCCCTCAGAATCGGTCGTCACAACTTTGGGTCCTCAGAATTGACCTCGGCTCTTAGAATGGACCGTCCAAATTTACGTCCTCAGAATTGACCTCGATCCTCAAATTTGTTCGTCAACACTTTAGGTCCTCATAATTGACCTCAACCCTCAGAATTAGTCGTGAAAACTTTAGGTCTGCAGAATTGACCTCGACCCGCAAAATCGATCATCTTAACTTTAGGTCATCATAATTGACCTCAGCCCTCAGAATTATTCTTCATAACTTTAGGTCCTCATAATTTAACTTGGCCCTTATAATAGGTCTCCTTAACTTTAGAATTAACCTCAGCCCTCAGAATCGGTCGCCTCACCTTTATGTCCTCAGAATCGACCTCGACCTACATAATTGGTCTCCATGAGTTTCGATTCTCAGAATTGACATTGACTCTCAGAATCAGTCATCCCTTGCATTACCTTAGATCCTCATAATCGACCCCGTCCCTATGAATTGATCATCCTCATCCATTTGGTCCGCAGAATTGACCTCTTGCCTAAACATCCATGTGGTATCTATTCAACGGCTTTAACTTGTTCTAAGCTCACTCGTCAAAGGGCTCAATAGACACCACATTCTAAGACCCCCCCTAAAACTCTCCATTGGAACCTAGTACTTCCCCATTTACCACAAAACCCAAGCTCGTACTCCTAGTATCGATCTAGAGTCCACTGGGCACCCCCGGGCCCCGTTTGACTCCAGTTAACTTTCTTGTCCGAGCATAAGATTAATAAATGTTGAAAGGGATCAGTCCATCCCATTCATAAATGGGCCTTACAGTTCAAATGAATGGTCTGTTTTACTATCAAAAATATATCTAGAGGCCTTCGAGTGCCCTCGGGACTCGTTTTGACCCCAATCAACTTCATCTCCCTATTGAAAGCTCAAAGAATATTTGAATGGATTTAAACCCCCTTTCTATTGGTCCACCCTCTGCACGAATCAGACTTATAGTTTGGATGAACGGTCCATTTTCCTCAAAAAATTGAACAAAAGGCCACCGTGCGCTCCCGAGCTCCGTTTAACTCCCATTACCTATCCATCTTGAATGAGATTGAATGAATCTTTAAAGGTCATTCAATACCCTTTCCAACGGTCCACCCCGTGTGTGAATCAGCCTTACAGCACGGATGAATGACTCGTTTGACTCCGGAGGGTCACTGGGAACTTTTGAACCTAATTTAACCAAGGTCTCTCTGATTCGAACAAGACTGAATGAATCTTTGAAGGTCTTTAAATAACATCTCCAACGGTCCATCTCATTTTTGAATTGGCTTTATGGTTCGAATGAATAATTCATTTTCCTTTGAGAATCTTTTGTCAAAAAGACTGTTAGGCTCATCCGAGCCCCGTTTGTTAATAGTCAACTCTCGAACCTAGGAGTGAACCAATGGAATCTTAAATGTCTCTAAATACCCTTTCCAATGATATAACCCATGCGTTATTCATATTTACGGATTTCATTTTATGATGATTTTTTTTTTTAAAAATCTACATGAGGTTACCGAATGGCAAACCCATTTCCCTGCCTATCGGCAGTGTGTATGTGGATGCCTGTCGATATGCAGGATAAGTACAATGCCTATCGGGACCACCTTGGACCTATATAAGAAAAGCATGATATCACTTTGAAAGGCACATCAGAAACATCCCTCTCAATCATCTCAGCAACATTCTCTCAAAGTCAACGGGGTTTCTCAATTAAAACCTCTCCTCCACATTCCATTTCCATTACTTTCACACCCAATTTAGAAAAATTGGTTCCCTATCCTATTACCACCTCCATCCACATACAAGGGAAGACCTTAAACAATTAAGATCAACCTTCAAGTCTCTAAAGAAGGTCCAAACACTTTTCTCTCTCTTTAAATTTCGTTAATTTCGAATTAGTTATTTAATCCTTACTTTAGCATTTCTTCCTTTTCAGTATACACATATTAATAATCCCATTTTTTATAAGTAGTATGCACATAACATAATTTCTATAAAAAAATCAAAACCAAGAAAAAGAGGGTTTTCTCATAAATTCCAAATGGGATTCCTCAGTACATTTCCTCAAATAAAAACATTATTTTTCTACACACACACACATCCAAATAAAATACCCGATTGGATTTATGGGATAAACTTCACACTCGTGTTGCATGCGAACTATACGGAATTTGATGCCTTTTTAGGCTACGTAGGCGTTTTTGGTCAAAACTCGAGACTCGAGTCCTATTTACCTATTTATATTAATATATTATTATTGATAAGAACCCAAAAGTGTACATTATATACCCCAAATAGATGACTTTTAGTTTCTAATTCTCAGCAATTTGGGTCTTATGCGCGTAAATGTTCATTGTGCAGGCTTAATTGCAGTTGCGGTGTCAAAAGCTATATTTCCAGGCAATTTGCAGTTAAAATGGAGATAATACTATTCCTGTAACCTTAATCGCACCTTAACCGAGCCTAAACCTAGCATAAACCCCATGTGTGTTTAGTTTGTCCCCTTTTATATTTTTTTCATTTTTAGTTCCAGTCAATTTTATTTTTAGGGTTTATTTTAGATTTAGTTAGAATTTTTTAGGTTTCATTTTCTAGTTTTAGATTTTATTAGTGTATTTTTTCTTTATTTTTCTTTATTAGTTTTATTTTATTACAATTAGATTTTTTTTGTAGGATTTCTTTTATTTTAGATTTATTAGATTTTATTTTTTTAGAATTTTATTTTTTTAGTTTAATAGATTTCTATTTTTATTTTTTTTATTTCTGTTTAGTTTTATTTTTAATCGAGTCTTTATTTTATTTTGAGAGTAGGAATTTAATTTTGTCAGATTTTTATTTTTAGTTTTAGTTTATTAGGGTCCAAACTAACACACACCCTACTTCCAAACACACTCATACACACAAAACTATGCACCCTAACATCTCACTTACCCTCATCCACGTTCCCATACACCCACACACACAATCCAACCAACCCATCATTTTCCCCAACAAATCCTTCTCTCTCCTCTCTCCTCCATAGCCAATAACTCATTCAAATAAAATCCCAAACCAACATCTCTCTGGTAACCCAAAACCCATATCCTTGGTTCAAATCAAACCCGAAATCGGGCCCTTACCAGAACGCCAGCCAATCGACGACACATTCCAGCCACCGACGGAGCCAATTCGACCCACCTGCGCCAACTCACTTAACCCCATCTCCGGCGGAACTCACATGACCCGACACTGACCTACCGCTGCCAACGCTATACCCATCGGACATCCAACGCAAAACCCATCCGACCCAACCACATCACCATCCGAGAACCCATGCCCAAACCCATTTCCAAACCTTACACATTTCCCATTTTCCACTTAACCAAAATCGTGCTTCTACCTGCTTCTAAAATCCCAAAGCCAAGACCAAGTCAACTTATTAAAACCATTTTACCCAAATAACCCCAACTACCACTTTTACCCCCATTTCCAAAACTACCCCTCTAACCATATCAGATTTTTTCACCCCAATTCCCTCACCCATGTACCTTCCTTACCTCACACCTTTCCCATGCACATGTGTGCATAGTTCCCTAAACACCCTCATCTCAACACCTTACACACATCTTACACATTAAACCTACCCAAATTACCACCATGCTCCATGCCTACTATTTAAAGGATGGAAGACCCCATTTGAAAAAAAAAAGGTTTTAGAAAGCGATTTGGTAGAGATAATTCTAGAGAGAGATAGTTAGAGTAGAAAATAAATTAGGTAGTAAAATAATTTGTAAATAGTTTTTATTTTTAGAGATTATTGAGTGATAAATTGTGAGTAATTCAGTTGAGTATTATATTGAATTGATTATTGTTGAATGCTCAATTTGGATGGATAGTGCTTGATTTCAAGGAAATAAGAGTTCAATTTCACTTCAAGAGATTGGGTTTGATTAGTCTCTTCTCTTCTCATTTATTTTATGCCTTTGATTACTAATTTGTCAAATTCCATACCATGTTAGGATAAATCCCCTTTCAAGGGGTGAAGGAAAACCCTTATTTGATGTTATTTTAGTTTAATTAGTTTGATTACTTGAAAATTCCCTTTGAATATTAATTTTGATCCCTCGCCCTTAAATTTACTCCTCGAGAGAGGGTAAATGATTTTCGAGAGAAGATCAAAATTTTAGTTTTAATACCCTGTGGGTACCCAAAATTAAAATGATGGGCCTAGACGAGTAGCCCAATTCTGTCAGCCCAAAGTCTAGACCCCCCATCTCTTATTTTGATTATGATCCATTCTCTTTCCACGTTCCCATTAAGGGAGGTTCAAGGGATAGATGAAAGACGTGGGGGAGTCCAACTCCCCCACTTACTAAAATGAACATGTATATATTAAACCCTAAGTCCAGGGCAAAGGACAAGTTGTATTCTCTGTAACCACTCTCCGGAGTATATAGAAATTACATTGACTGCACCACCGTGGACGTAGGCACATCTTTGCTGAACCACGTACATCCTTTGTTGTGTGATTGTCATTTTATATTCCTTACTTTTTCTTGGTGATTGCCTTTCTCCTATATATTTGTGTTGCATAATAATTGTCACCACAATTGGTGTCGTCTGTGGGAAACGTTCATCTTTCCTGAGAAAAGGCCACACCAAGAAAGGAGTATAAAAGGTCTTGTCACAATAGCAATGCTCCCCAGGCAAGGGATATTCAAGAACCACCTGTTCCTCGCAAAATTAGATCTGAAGTTCGACGTTCAGATCAGAGGGCTCACTTAGAAAGGCCAGCCTCAGAAGAAAGCCAAGGACCAGCGAGGTCCACGCAGATATCCAGACTGATTGATGCATACGAGGCAAGGCTACAAGAGCAGGGGGAGTCTTCTCACAAATATGGGGCTGAAAATGCTCGCCTGAAAAGGAGACTACAAAGACTGGAGAGAGCTTCATCATGACACTAGGAGATGTCCATACTGCACTCCTAGTCCTCAGGCGAGCAAGTCTCGCAGTCAAGGGAGGAGCCCTAGGCGAGGATCCCAGAAGGTGGAGGGAGACGAATCAGACGATGACCTACACGAGTAGCTGTGAAAAGCTCGGCGTTACCAGAGCCCTACTCGCAGCAATGAGAACATACGAGATCTGGTTCGAAGGGAGATGGACCAACATCCTTCCCACAATGGTACCAGATCGACCCGAGAACTCGCTAGGCGGGCTCTCAAAACCCAAATGAAGTAGCCTTTCACGAGGGAAATTGAAGAAGAAGAAGAAGAAGCCCCTAAGAAATTTTCCATTCCTAGGTTTAATATTTTTGACGGTAAGACTGATCCCATTGATCACGTCAGGCAGTACCGGCAGGCCATAACCCTCTGGAACCACCGGGATGCACTAATGTGCTGAATTTTTCCCTTGAGCCTGCATGACATAGCGCAGAAGTGGTTCGAGAGGCTTCCCCACCGATCCATCAGGAGTTTCTAATCCCTGGCCGAGCTCTTTACGGCCCGATTCATTACCAGTAGCTCCCATCCCAAAAGGGTGGATGCTTTGTTGACGATGAAGAAAACACCTCAAGAGACCCTCTGAGACTACGCAAAGAGGTACTGGGAGTTATTCAACGAGGTCGAGGATTGCTCGGAGCAAGTGGGAGTGGCCTCTTTCAAAATTGGGTTACCTAGCTCTTCCCTTCTGTACCAGTCACTGACGAAGAAGGAGGCTATAACTGTTGACGACTTAATCGCTCGCATCGAGAAGTACACTAAGGTGGAAGATGTCACTCGCCTCAGTACAGGGGAAAACGGTCGAGCTAAACTCACTGCCAAGGGCAGTGACAAAACTGAGAACCAGAAGAATGGAGAAAAGAACGGGGGCAAAAATGGCTCCAAGAACGGAGGCAACAATGATGTGTCGAAATCATTTTAGGCGGTCAACACCGTCTTCAAGGAACCAATTTACAAAATTCTCGCAAAAATCAAGGACGAGCCATTCATCAAGTGGACCAGGGAGATGGGAGGAGATCCCACGAAAAGGAATAATGCGCCTTTCACAAAGAGGGGGGACATAAGACTAAGCATTGCAAATCTCTTAAGTCCCACCTCGAAGAGCTAGCCCAATTCGGCCATTTGAACGAGTTTGTGGAGAAAAAGGTAGAGAAAGTGGCTGCCAATAGAGAGGCTAGACCTGTCAATGTGCTCGAAGATGACGCTGGACATGAGTTCACGGTGATTCATGGGGCATCTGATGCCAAGCATATCTAAGGAAATTCAGGTCGGATGGAGATGAAGAAACTTACAGTGGTAATGAAAGCTTTTCAGATCGATCCAGCAAAGTCACAGTCAGAAAAGCGTCGACGAGAAGATGACGTCAACTATAACAAGCATATTGTTTTCACAGATGAAGATTTAGTTGGAGTAAGAACCCCACATCACGATGCTTTGATCATTACCCTTAGAATAGCTAACTTTGACGTCGATAAGTTTCTCGTCGACCAAGAAAGCTCATCCGGGGTAATGTATCTCGACCTATTCAGAAAATTGAGGTTAAGCATCGCCGACCTAAAGGAAGCTAGTGTCCCTTTAGTTGGCTTCGCTGGAAAAATAACTATGCCCCTGGGAAAAATTGTACTGCCAGTTCACGCGGGAAACGTCTCCAAGATGATTTAGTTTTTGGTGGTGGACATCGACTCGCCATACCAAGCCATCCTCGGCAGGGGATGGTTCCACCCAATGAAAGAATTCTCCTTGACCTACCATCAGAAACTCAAGTACGTAACTGAGCGATGAGTAATGGAGATCCACGGCGATCATGCGATGGTAAGAAGGTGCTTCATAGCAGCCATCCCACCAAACCCACAGAAGAAGGCCGATCAGCCCAACGAGAAAGTTGAAGAAGGTATGACACCTTTTAAATAACAATTAAAGTACGGAAGATCTGGTGTAGAGGAGACCAGGCTCCTCCCCTCCGAACGGGTCGTCGAGGACCTGGTAGAAGTTACAGCTAGATATGGCGACAGTAATAGAGTCTTCCTGACTGGGGCATCTCTCACTGACCAGGAACAGAAGTAATTGATAACTCTGCTGAGATGCAACGTAGATGTTTTCGCATGGGAACCATACGAGTTTCCTGGAATTGATCCTAGTATGGTCTGTCATCAGTTGCATGTCAACCCCACCTTCAAACCAATCACCCAAAAAGCACGACGAACCTCACCTGAGAAGGCAAAAGCGGTAGAAAAACAAGTTGAGAAACTGCTGGATGCAGGATCCATACGGGAAGTACAATTCCCCAAGTGGTTATCCAACCCAGTAGTGGTTCCAAAAAGCAACGGGAAATGGAGAGTTTGCATCGACTTCACTGACCTCAACAGAGCATTCCCTAAGGACAGTTTCCCCCTCCTAAAAATAGACCAACTAGTAGACGCCACTACAGCTCACGAGCGAATGAGTTTTCTGGAAGCGTACCCATGGTATCATCAGATTTCCTTATATGCCCTAGACCAGGACAAAACAGCGTTCATCATGACAGTTGGATTATACTGCTACAAGGTCATGCCCTTTGGGCTCAAGAATGCAGGGGCAACCTATCAGCGGCTGGTCATCAAAATGTTCAAGGACCAGATGGGAAACACCATGGAGGTCTACATCGATGACATGCTCGTTAAAAGCAAGAAGAAAGAAAACCACCTCTCAGACCTGTCAAACACCTTCGAAATCCTCAGGAAATACCGAATGAAACTTAATGCGAGCAAGTGTTCTTTCGGTGTCCAGTCAGGAAAATTTCTTGGGTACTTGGTCAGCAAGAGAGGCATAGAGGCTAACCCAGACCAGATCGATGCAATTAACAGGGTACAACCTCCTCGAACAATCCAGGACATACAAAAGCTCACTGGAATGCTCGCTGCCTTAAATCGCTTCATATCTAAATCCTCTAAGAAATGCAAGCCTTTCTTCCAGCTTCTAAAGGGGAACAAAACGGTAGAGTGGAGCCCAGATTGTTCGCGAGCATTGAACGAGCTCAAAGCTTACTTAAGCTCTCCACCACTGCTCATCATACCACGACAAACAGATTCTTTGTACCTGTACCTCTCTATTTCCAACCACGCTGTCAGCTCTGCGTTAATATGCGAGGTTGCAGGTATCCAACACCATGTTTATTACGCCAGCAAGACCCTATTAGATGCCGAGCAGAGGTACCTACCACTGGAGAATCTTGACTTTGCACTAGTAGTGGCTTCGAGGAAGCTGAAGCACTATTTTGAAGCCCACGCTATCATCGTCCTAACATCGCACCCCCTTAAGGCAATCCTAAGGAAAGAAAATTTGTCGGGTAGACTGTCTAAATGGTCAGTAGAGCTCGGGCAATTTGACATCCAATTTCAACCAAGTAACGCAATCAAGGGGAATATCCTTGCTGATTTCATAGCCGAATTCACGGGCGAGGAACCTTCCAACCAACCTTAACCAACCAGGCAAAAGGAGCACCAAACGACAGAGGAAACCTGGAAACTATTTGTTGATGGAGCCTCCAACTCAAAGGGGGCAGGGATAGGCATTGTCCTCGTTACTCCAGAGAATACAATCCTTGAACAAGGAATCAGGCTTGGATTTGCAGCCTCCAAAAACGAAGCAGAATACGAAGCCTTAATAACCAGCCTCAAGAAGGCGCACACTTTGGGGGCAAAGCATTTACAGGTGTTCGGCGATTCCCAATTAGTCTCCAATCAGATAAGTGGAGACTATAATGCAAAAGATGAAAGAATGGCATCTTACCTCGCCTTAGTGAAAAAACTAATGGCGAGCTTCGAAGAGATCAATGTCCAGCAGTTTCCCAGAGGGCAAAATATCCATGCTGATGCCCTAGCAGCCCTGAGTTCGACAGTTGACTCCGACCTAAAAAGAACCATCCCCATCAATTTCTTCACTCATCCGAGCATTAACCGCGGTAGCAAGCCACCAGGCGTGGAACAGGTACTCCAGGTGGGATCAGCTCCCAGTTGGATGGACCCCTTAAGGGATTATTTAAAGGATGGCACACTCCTGGATGATAAGAAGACTGCCCACCAAATAAGAGTCAAAGTTGCTCTCTTTCACTTATCCATAGAGGGCAACTTGTATAAGAAATCCTTCTCTGGACCCTACCTCCAATGCGTTCACCCATGGAATATCAAGCAAGTGTTACATGAGCTTCATGAAGGAGTCTGTGGAAGCCATATCGTAGGAAGATCTCTAATTTTTTGAGCAATGAAGGAGGGCTATTGGTGGCCATATATGCAAAGGGACTCTGCGATATATGCCCGCAAGTGCCTGAAATGCCAACTTCACGCTCCTATGGTCCACCAACCAACTAACGACCTAAAATCACTAACCAGCCCATGGTCATTCGCCCAATGGGGAATTAACATCATGGGACCACTGCCTACTGCCACCGATAATCGTAAATATTTGTTGGATGCAACCGACTACTTCACCAAATGGATCGAGGCAGAACCCCTGGTGAACATCTGAGATGCAGATATGATAAGATTCATATGGAGAAATATAATCACTCATTTTGGCATCCCCAAAACCATCATCACCGACAATGGAACGCAGTTCGAAAGTGGCTCTTTTCAGAGTTTCTATAACGAACACGATTTCAGACACCACTTCAGTTCGGTGGCCTACCCTCAGAGCAATGGCCAAGCTGAGGCTTCCAACAGAACTGTGATCGAAGGATTAAAGAAGTGATTGGAGAGAGCCAAAGGCGCATGGGTAAATAAATTACCACACATTCTATGGGCATACCTAACCACTCAACAACGAGCAACAGGAGAAACCCCATTTTCACTGACATATGGGATGGAAGAAGTCATCCCACTAGAAGCAGGTTTGCCAACAATGAGATCCAACCTTGTCGATCAGGGCCATAATGATGCAGAATTTCTCGCTGAGCTCGACCTTGCCGACGAGCATCGAGAGTTATCCCTAGTAAAACTAGCGAACTATCAGCAACAGCTCACAAGACATTACAACAAAAGGGTCAACCCAAGGACATTCCGAGTTGGGGACTACGTCCTGAGGAAAGTCCTGGGCAACGCAGTAAAACCATCAGATGGAAAGCTAGGACCAAACTGGGAAGGACCCTTCAAGATAACAAGAGACGATCTGCAGGGCTCTTATCACTTGGAAACGATGGAAGGCAGAGAAATACCACAAGCATGGAACGCAGCCAATCTCAAGAGATTATATTTTTAGATCTTTCTTTTATTATGGAACTAGAAGTTCATTTTCCTTGTCATTAATGAAAGTTATTTAAAACGGTTGCATTCTAATGAGTAACAGCTATATGAGATTTATCGCACATCTTTTCCAAATAACAGACACATTGATCATCACATCATAGGAGGGAATTGTCCCTCCTCAGGTTGTCGTTATGAAACATGAAAGACCTCTTGATATTTCCCCTGGCAATATATGAAGCCCTACAAGAGATCCTTATGAAAAATGGCCAAATCTAAATTGGTCACCAAACCTTCTTTAGTTAAATAAAATCCTGATCAGATGGAATATCCAACACCAGGTGTGTCCTTACCAATTGCCACACTTAGGCCTAGGGGAGTGTGATGACATGACCTAAAAGGTAAAGTGGTGCACAATGGTATCTTGATGTTATACTGGACTGGGAGGACACTTGCATGATAATACAAACTTAGAAGATCACAAAAGAGTAAGAACTTAGAGAATATAATGCACTTGTTTAGTCGACTAAATTAGCCCGAAACATAAATTATATTAATTCATCATATTTACAACATGGTGATATATGTTTAGTCGGCGAGCTCGCCCAAAGAATTTACACTACAAAAAATATATAGAGCAGCCACTAGCAAAATCCTAATGAGGATGAGGCCTCTGAGCAAGTTAATCAGCCACTTGGGCCCTTCGACCGTCATCAGGATGAAGGGCTAACCCCTCCTCAACATCGTTAGCATCCGACTCCAGCAGCTGCCGAGGGATGGCATCAATGGGTATCCATTGATCATCCCACCGAAAGGGATTGGGCATCCGAGCGAAAGGGGAGATTTCATGGAGATACCAGAGCATTTAATTCCTTGGAACTTGCATCTCCCTCAATGCACTCAACCACCCCCTGATGAAGGCGAGCTCCTTAA
The DNA here is from genome assembly GCA_949130495.1 of Sambucus nigra. NCBI lineage: Eukaryota > Viridiplantae > Streptophyta > Magnoliopsida > Dipsacales > Adoxaceae > Sambucus > Sambucus nigra. Next base: position 625,087,709 of record OX422207.1, on the reverse strand, counting down.
ACTCTTTCAGCCTAGTCGGAGCATCTTTCCAACTCTGATCGTAACCGTCGGCCCATACCCGCCGAGGTCCTTTTTTAAATAGGTGCCACAGTCGAGTAACATCCCTTTAAAGCCCAGCAGCGATCATATATGCTCGCTGGACATCACCGCGAAGCTCGTCCATTTCCCTCTCTCAAAGCTCTTCCATTTCCCTATCTCGGTTCCTGGTGCTCCTGCCAGCTCGCATCGATGAAGAACCTCACAGTACAGGGGGAACATCGCTCGAGCCAGCCCTAGATCGTGTCGATGAAGTACCTCACGGTACAGGGGTAACATCGCTCGAGCTAGCCCTAGCTTGCATTGATTAAGAGCCTCGCAACACTGAAGGAGCGGTTCTCGGCACGTGCTCCCTGAGACGCGAGACCTCTTTCCTTAAAACTTCATTTTCTTGCTGAAGCATCTCACCAACCTGGTTGATCTCAGAAGCATCAAAAAGCTTTACTCTCAACGCATTCACCTCTTCTTTCACTAAAGCACCAACTTATTCCGTCTCCTGGAGCCTGTCCTTCAACTTGGCCACAAGCTCAGACTGATCCTTATACTTTTGATTCCAAGACCTAAGGGATTTGCAACGCTTAATAAAGGCCTGGCGAACCTGAGGACTCACATTTGGACCAAGGGTCCTGCCCAATTGAGATGTGGCAGGAATATACTCTTCTACATCAACCAACTACAAGACATAAGAAGGCATCGAAAAAAAGACAGAATCAGCGCACTGGGAAAAAAAACCTTTTTTATTAATAAGGATTAAAAGTACATCGAGCAGCAAAAAGAAAATTTACAAACAGAAAAAGTAAAAGTACAAAGTAATCCCAAGATGACAATTAGCTAGTAACCTCGGGTTGCCCAGAAGTCGATGGCTGCTTCCCTTTGTCAGCATCAGCAGGAGCACCGCCCTCAGCAGGGACAACCTCTGTTGACTCAGCAAAAGGAATGTCAGCAGAGATTGTCTAGGAGACAGGGTCAGCAACTTCGATAGCAGGGGTAGGGACTTCATCCACAGTCGTCTTCGGACCCGAATCATGCTCGTCGAACAGAGGGGAGTCGATATCAACACCAGCAGCCGGGAGGGCCTTGTTCCAGCCCTTCTTAAAGTTTAGACGGCTAATGGAGCCTATCTGAACCTCATCATCCTCATATGCTGCAGCCCAACTAGAATTATACGAGTCTTCCTTGGCAGTGACAGCCTCATAATCCTTCCTCTTCAGCTCCTCAGATAGCACCATGTTCTCTTCCACAACAGCCAGCTTGCTCGAGCAAACCAGTTCGTAGGCTTGATTCAGCTCTTTCAATTCTTCAACTGCCGCATCCTTCTCTCGATTGGAAGTAACAAGATCCAGGTCGGATGATATCCGAGCAGCATCAACGGCTTTAAAGACAGCCTCCAGCTCTGCACCCTTCAACTTTAAGGCTTTATTTTGCTGCTTCAACTCACTATTTCTCTTCATCAGCTCATCGCGGGAGCGATAGAGCACGGCGAAGTCGGTCACAAACTACAAAAAAGGAGAAGACATTAGATGAAGAAAATGATGAAATTCATTAAAGCAATGGAGAAAATAGATGGTCTTACCAAGGCCAGCCTCTGACTAGCCTGTGGGGCCAGTTGATCAGACCCAGTGCCCTTTGGCGATCAGCAGGGAGAACAGCTCTCTCGAGCAGCGCAGGGGCCAACTGAGGAGAAATTACAACAGAAGCCCCCTTAGCCAGGGCAAACACTGAGACTAAGGCTTACCTAGCCTTTGTCCTCGCCTCCATCTTCCTCCTTCTCCCTCTCCATTCTTATCCTCTCCTCTATCCTCTTCTTCTCCTTCACCTTCGTCCTCTCCTCCTCCTTTTTTATCTCTATCTCCCTTACTTTCTCTTCTTCTTTCCTCTTCTTCTCCTGCTCCAGAGCAGAAGACCGAGCACCAGTAGCAACGGCCCCAAAGCTAGACTTCTGCTTCTTCGACCTCTGGGCGAGGAGCACATGATCTTCATCATCATCATCCTGAATTAAGTTCTTCCTTAGAGGAGCCATCTCTTTGCTCGAACTGCCATATGTGCTCGACGACCCTCGAACTTCAGAAACTTCCCCACACTCAGAGGAACTGCTACTACTCGAGCTTCCTTCACCCAAATTACCTCCGGTACCACCAGCGATATCGCTTTCAGAGCTGTTCTCCTCCTCGTCCAACTGGATAGGATCCGCAGCAGTCTCTTCAGAAGTATCAAACTCAAGAATACTGTCCACCAGCCTCGTTATAAAACTGGAGCCAATGTTCTTGTATTCAAGAAGAAAAGAAGCAGACCAAGGATGCTTGTCAGCTAAAGGCTCCCTGATATTCCAGGCCTTTACCAATTCAGAGATATGAACCTCGTTGAGAGCAGGTTCCAAATTCTTCAACCTCGTAAAAGACAAAATAGAGAAAAGTCAGAAAGATCACAAGTCAACAAAAATTAAAAGAGCAGAGCAAAGTCTACCTATGTATTCTTCCCCATAAAAGGGAACAAAGAACCTATCAGACCTCGACCCTTCGAACTGGGGAGAAAACTGCCAATTTCTAGCAAGAAAGCCCTCTTGCCAATAGTCCTTATGGGAATTAGGTAGGTTTACTACCAATAACCTATCAGGACTCCTAGATTTGAGGTAGATGACACCAGAACTGGTTCGAGAAAAAGAATAGCAAAAGCAGACCTCGGTAATCCCTAACTTGGTACCATATAATTGATTTATTCTATGGATGCCATTAATTATCTTCCACACATTGGGTGAGCACTGTGCAGGAACAATACTGAAATAGCTAAAAAAGTGCAAGAACAGGTCGTTGGGAGGAAAAGTGAATCCCCCTTGGGAAAACAACAAAACATAGAGCCAATGGGCATCCTCTATATCTCTAACGTTTATAGGGGGGAAGCGCAGCACTCAATATCTACCCACTCTGGGATGTTATAAAACTTCCTAAATTCAGAGACCGACCTATTCCTAATCATCGCCATCGGAAAACCCTAGAAAACTACAAATTCAAAGATAAAGTACGAAGAAAAGGCACATGAGACTTACAAGATGGAAGTTCGACTCGAACGATGAAGAAGCACGAGCCCAAATAACAGGGAAGCAACGAGAATGGAGATTAAGAGAAGAAAGTACAAATCGCTAGATCTCAGAGGGAAGGGAAGAATGCTGGGAAGGTTGAAACGACGGACGAAAAGTAACTGTTCTAGAAAACCTTTAAGTGTTGATAATCATAATGCACAGACCTCGAAGCGGATGCCGCCAAAATCAGTTCTCCAACTTTTGAAGAGTTGCACGAGATACGAAGAAGCCATTATGGAAAATCATTTAAATTTATTGAGCCCCAAAACATGGCCCAATAAACTTAGGGGCAATTGTGGGTACCCAAAATTAAGATGATGGGCCTAGACGAGTAGCCCAATTCTGGCGGCCCAAAGTCTAGACCCCCCATCTCTTATTTTGATTATGATCAATTCTCTTCCCACATTCCCATTAAGGGAGGTTCAAGGGATAGATGGAATACGTGGGGGAGTCCAACTCCCCCACTTACTAAAATGAACATGTATATATTAAACCCTAAGTCCAGGGCAAAGGACAAGTTGTATTCTCTATAGCCACTCTCCGAAGTATATAGAAACTACATTGACTGCACCACCGTGGACGTAGGCACATCTTTACTGAATCACGTACATCCTTTGTTGTGTGATTTTCATTTTATTCAAACTGAAGATAGGGGTTTCTTAAGTGGGGTATGATTACTTGAGTTTCAACTCTAAATTTATTTTCTAAGATTTACATAAATTTTAATTGATTGATCCTAGCGGGTGATTAATTAAAAGGAGTGTAGATCTATTTTCTAGAGTTGTGGGGTGTTAAGCTTAATTTTCTAAAAGGTTACTATTAAAATTACATTTGCAACGAGAGTTGATTTGTAAATTTAATATTAATTAGGGAGAATTCAATTAATCAAATTAATTAATTAGAATAGCTAAAATTTGTGGTGTAATCCCACTCCTTGATTGTTCTCACATATTATTTACCTCACTTTATCTCTTATTTTTGTATTAGACTTTGTTTTTATTTTAGTAACTTTTTAGTTAGTTGTTATCATCTCTCATTTAGTTTAGTTTAGTTTAGTTTAAATACTCATCTCACCCAAATTGTTTTAATATTTGAAAAAGCTTTAAAAAAAATTAGAAAAGGCAAAAGCCCAAAAAGAAAATAAAAATTGAACTACAATTGAGTTTGTCTCTAGCTTACCCCCTTGATGTGGATTGATACCCTTACTTACCTATACACTTAAGTTTGTATTATTTTGTAGGTATTTGAGGATTTTTTTATTAGAGGAGCTTTTCAAGCAATGGCAAAAAATACACCGAAAAGTTCTTTTTATCAATTATACTTTTTATTCCTATTCACATTTTATCAAACACTTATCATAGTTTCACCATAACGATCGATATCCCTATGAGCTCACACATTATGTTTTTAATTATTATTTTGGAAACGCTCCTACGGATTACCTCACTCCGCCTTTCTCCGTGATGTTAGTTGAGAAATTCCATTCTCCATTTTATATATACACGTGTACACACTTTACGGAGTTATTAACGAGAATAATAACACATTCCCATTAGAGAACGAAGGAGTGGGATGGGTGCCTAACACCTTCCCATTCCGTAACTCAGTCGCCAAACCTTTCAACTAATTAGTTTCACAAGCATCAGTATGTCTTTGATGCCCTTCTCTCGAGATGGCAATATTTCTTTTGCATGTGTTGTGCAAAATCGATTGGCAACTCTATCTTTTACATTACCTCACATTGACGATGTTGAAAGCGCTCTTAGGAAGGGCACGCGTCCTTCTTCTCCTCTCTCCAACCATGCACGTGAGCGTCGAAAACCCTCCCCCTAAAGGAAGAAGGGAAAAATAGGAAGAAAATGGGGATGGACAGATGGTCCGCGACCGATAATTCAATAATTTCTTAGTGCTCAAATGTATAAGCCTGCAAGACATATTAAAATAAAGAATACAAATACAAATAAAAGATTATGAAATACTAAATAAATTACAAACTAAAATAGAACACTCCCCTGCAACAACACCATTTAATCATTGCGCGAGAGCCTAGTGTCGTTTGACTACGCTAGTTGTTGTTATTGTCTCCCGTGGATAATTTAAGAACCTAACCTTTAACTACACTCTTATGGGAGTATAACGGCTAGTTCATGTATCGAATTCATATGGAATTATTGGTAGACTTTAACTGATTTCTTACTTCTGAATAAAAGTGTAAAATATAATTTTTCTAAATATAAATTACAAACCAGACATGTATTTGAACTAAGTTAAAAATGAGAATAATAAAAACAATAAATTCAGTATAATATCCCTCACCTCAGGTTAATTAGCATAAATGGTTACATGGGAAGAAAAGATTTATGAGATTAAATCTCATTTCGTCAATTAATAAAAACTAGAGTTTTTTATTATAAACCATTCTCCTTAAAAATGATCTTCAAAATAACACTGATTCATAAATTGAGGATGTTACAAATTCGTTAGACTCCATTTCATGCCTACTGCACCTAGTTTAGTGTAAAATCCAACTATAGCACCAACTGAATCATATAACCATTTAAACAAGCATACAAACAGATATTATATCTTGTTTCCTTATTTATGTATTTGGTCTACTTCTCAACTCAAGGCATGTATTAATGCTTTCCAGCACTTCCACTGTCTATTTTCTCTTTAACATTCACCATGACCATTGTGTATCAGTCATGTCAACAATTGCATTATATTGTATGCCCGTGCAAAAAGCTACCAGAAATCATCTATTCCATATTATCAACACGACATTGTATAGACTTCAAAATCGAATTCAATGGAGAAAATCTTTTTCTAACACTGGAAATTTTGATAGTGTGTTGCACAATGGAAGGCAATAGTGCATCTTCAAGTAGTTGATCAAGTTCTCGGGTGAGGCAGTTGATGGGAAAGAGAGATGTGATCTTTTTTTCAAGGGTTTGTTAAGCCATGGAATCAAAATCGATGATGACAAAAGATATGATACAAGACAGTCATTTTTCCAGACAAATCAGACCTATTTTTGAAGCTATTATCACCTTTGTTGATGGTAACCTCTAGAATTTTAGCTACTAGTGAAACTTCGGTGTCGAAAGTTGGTACAACGGTGGTATCGTAATTAGAGTCTTCTGGGGATGTCTCAGACATGTTAATCCAATACCATGTGATGTGATCTTTTGATTGATTGACTTTAATCAAACCTAGAGTTGTCACCACTTAAATTCTCATCAAAGCCTACTATAATTTTATCATCAATAAATATCCTAGAGATTACATACGAATTATTTAGAAAGCATCATAAATTGCATGAATTAAAGGAAATCAAGTAAAGAAATAAATAAAGAAAGTGGCTAAGTTAACAAAGGAAGAAGATAAGAATGGAAGCTTAAATTAGTGGAGGAGTATAATGAATAGTACACTTAAACCAAAATGGGATGGAACCTTAGGAGAGAGAAATAGATGAGCTCCCAAACTTAAAACTAATCTAACCTAAAACTAATCAAAACTAAGACAATGAACCATTATCTAACTTACACATATGTAGTAAGTGTATTAAGAGAAAAGGAAAAGAAAAAAAATAACCAAAATTGCCAAATATCTAGTATGATCGATCAATGGTTTTGAAAAATGCATATTGGTCTCACATACTTTGAGAAAATAGGAAGATTTATAAATCGACCATTCGATGATCAATCAATGAATGAGAAAATTTCCCACTATCTTTAGATCAAGAAAAAATCAAACTAATCGATCGATCGATGATAGGGAGTCGATCAATAGATCTCATATTTTTAGGCCTAATCTTCTTCATTTCAAACCCAAAAAGACTTTGAGAGAATGGGCATAACTTCATCGTCCGGACTCGGAATGACGTGTCATTTGCAACCACGCCAACCTAACTCAATGAAGTACATTTCCATAGGGATCCTCCCACTGGGACATGAAGTCTAAAATTACATAATTTCACCTAAAGTTGCATCAAATGATAAACTTTCTCAAAACGCAACCAATTACTCCGTTAAGTGTTACAATACCTATAAAAACTCAAATTAACTTTGTACAACATATATATATCGAATATCAAGGTTAACCAATAAATGATCATGAAAGTATGATATAAGGGACAAAATTGTGCTTGAATTCATAAGAATAAAAGGCATTAATATACAATATTCGTGAACTATCATGACCCACAACATAAACATTTTAGGTCATGCTACTTATGCATTCCCCTGTAAAAGGTGAATAATCTGGTATATACATTTGATAAAAAAGATAAGAAATTAATGAGGAATGTGGGTTCAAAGTATACCTTTTACTCATGAACTACTTAGTGTAGTTAGTGTAGAATGTTTGTCCCGCACAGAAAAACTATAAGAAATGTTTGAGTAGATATACCCATTAATTGGCTCATGGAATGTGCATGTGTCTGGGTCTGTGTTTTTGGATTGTGGGTCCAGGGTATTTCTACGATCCAATATTATCTTATTGGAAATATATAATTTGGGTTTACCACTTAATTTTTTAGGATGAAATTGATTCCAAAACATCACATTTTTAATTGTTCAAACTATTGTTGAAAAACACTATCATTTTAATTAAAATTTAAACGTTAGAATTTTTCCCTTAAAAACCTCATCATTTTAATTAAACTTAAAATGTTAGTATACCTCGATTGTCAGTTATATTCAATTAAATCAAAAGTAATACTTGTGTATGTTGATGAATAGACATACCTTTTTCGAAAATCCACTTTCACGCCTAGTATTAACATTCTTTCCCTTCCTTTTTGGTTATTCCAAAAATCCTTCCTTATGTACTTCTTATAATTCCTTTAGAGTAAAAAAGGAGTGTGATAATTATTAATTCGTGTCGAAGTCACATTGTAGTCCTTGTTGTGTTGTCATTGACTATTTTATCTTGGGATGCAAACGACTATTAACCATTGCCGTAAGCATCGTAGCGTGGGTGAATTTTATCTCATGGAGATAGAGTGGAACATTTAAGTCGATCTTCTCCTTTAAACATTGGTGATTGCATCAATCATGAACTCTATGTTCATTCATCATCTTGTTTTATATGTTCTTATTTTTTTTATTATTTAGTAAAACTATTCTATTGGAATAGAGATCGGATATAGCTATTTTATGTGAATTTTATTTCATTGGAGCATATGATGTCGATGGCCCTGGATAGAACACTCGATGATCTAGGGTGGACCCAATTTTGCCATACCAATCTAAGGTAGTCGAGATCTTTTGGATTTTTTTAGAAGGGCAGCAATTGTACTACTAAGATACTCGTATCTCAAAGATTATATCTTCCTTAACAAGAGTGGAGGCACTTTGATAAACCAGTATGTTCCTTTCCATTAGTTTAAGAGGACAATTATGGTAAAGTACTTCATAAATATTGAATGTTCTTTTAACAAATCATGTTTTTCCCTCAACTGTTATCTTTATTAATTTTTTAAAGAAACCTCTAAATACCTTCTTGTATACATACGATTAACAGTTGTGATATATATATATACTAGAATATTACCCTTGCCTGAAGGCGCGAAGATAATTTTCCATAGTATTAAGTTATCTATAATTTAAATCAAAAGACTTTTTTATATAACACAAATAATTGTAAGAAATTTGAAAAATTTAGGCAGAGTTTACTCTCTTCATTGGACTATCCATCTTGTTTAGGAAAAAAAGTACTCCAATAACAATACTGCATTGCACCATTTCAAAACCCTAAAAGACACAATTTAAGAGTTATAATTACATATCCAAATTCCAAAAATATTTTATGCTTCCATCTACTTGACATATACTTGTTAGCAGAAGACATGTATAAACTCCAAACCATAGAATAAAAAATAGGACTATCCCGATGACACTCCTCTAATTATATTTTTACTACACCATATATTTGGAACGCGTTTATTCTCATGTATCCACGCCACAATCCTATGATATTTACTCCATTGGTCCTAATAGTACAACGTAATGGAAATCAGAATATGTTAATAAAGTTGATACCAAACAGAGTAATAAAGTTGTTATCAAATATATTGAGAAGACAAACTTGCACTACAAATAATGTAGTAATAAAATGAAAACACATAAGCAATTGATGAAATCAATCAAGAGATAACTTATGAAACATTAATAAATGTGCAAAAAACTCATTCTCACCATATATTAATAATTAACATACTTCCTATCGAACTGTTTACTCAAACAGAACTGATGTTATCTCTTTTGCATAATCACAAACTCACTCACACTTGCAAAAAACAATTATGTATCAATAATCAAAAGCATGCACATTGTTAGGAACAATCCCATAATTTACTTTGATTCATTTAATTCCCTCGGGTACTTTACATACATTAAATGATTCTTGAAAATAACATCAAAATACAAGGATACCGAAGGGTATTGTTTATGAAAAGCTATAATAGCCATAACATAGAACAAAATCACATCAAATGAAAAGATTTTGAACATGTATAATATGTCAACTATCAAGTGTGATTAGATCTAGAGAACTCAACCTTGGTATTAGTTGACCAGTAGGACTGGTGGATAATTTTTTATTATCCTCTCTTACAGGCAGCTCATCAATAAATTTCTCATTTTCATTTGTAGGATGTTCAGCATCATTAGAATATATTTTGGAAGGGGATGACTTGGAATTCTCCAGATTTAACTGAACACAGGCAGTATGTTTGAAAATATTGGGTTATTTTAGGGCAAAGGATGATTGTTCAGTGTTCATATATAACTAAAAACTGACATTAGGCTCAACGGTTGGATTCTATAGGGGTAGCTAAGGATGTTTGGGAAGAATAGTAATATAACTGAACCCTATTTACATTACCCTTAATAATGATTGCATCAACATCATTGTTTTATTCTCTCGATAGTGATATCTAGTCTCCAAGATAGGTCTTTGAACACCTTTATATTAAGGGGCATTTGATTTCGCTCTTGGTAATGACCCTCCTCTATGACTGCCTATAAGATGAGTATTTGTCTGTGGAACAGGAATTTGGTAGGGATGAAGATTCACATCCGTTTTTATCTTCATAACCACTTTACATTCAGTAACTCAATTGCCAAGAATCCGACCATGGTTGGATCTAGGGGGAAGTTTCTCATGGACAACTTTTTGTTCCAAATTGTAAACTTTACATTTAATTAAGATAGTGTCGGGGGGAGGGGGTAATTCTCAATCAGTTCAATTTCAATACAAACATTTGCAAAATGTTCATATTTATTTTCAATGGTTGATTGGTCTATCCTAATTGCGATACCAAGACTGTGAGCAATTTCGAAAAGAGTTTTGGCCTATAATATACAATGCGTATACAATGGAATTTATCCCAAACAAGGGCAGTAATAGGTTTAAGATCAGAAGGATTGAAAAAAAACATAAATGACTCAACAATTCTTAAGTAGATAAGACCATAGAGAAATTCAATAAAAGGTTGAATCTTGTTAAAAAAATCAATGAGAACTAACATGTTAGTTATAAAATAAAAACACAAATTGTAATAAAGGAAATACAATATATAACATCCTCACTTCTTTGAGTCATTTTAATAAAAATGCTCCATAAACCAAAAGGTTAAATGATAATTAAAAAAAATGTATTTGCACTACAATCTATAATTTAAGTTTCAATTCCTTGAATCTAAAACCACTGTCTGACTCAAATACAAAAAATCACTAAATATAGAAAGTGATAATAATAATAATAATAATAATAATAATAATAATAATAATAATAATAATAATAATAATAATAATAATAATAATAATAATAATAATAATAATAATAATAATAATAATAATAATAATAATAATAATAATAATAATAATAATAATAATAATAATAATACAGAACTGTTTTGAATATATTTTGGCTTAACTTTAATGACCAGCCGTGCTGGTGTTTATATACAGTGTTGATATTTGAAAACTTCAACTACAACGAGTATTCAAATCGTTTGAAATAGTCTGCTGGTGTAGAGCAGTTCCTAAGGTTTAGGAACTGCTGTTGACGGTAGTTCCACAATCTGAGGAGAAGAAGTTGGTACAGTTGACACCCCCCCGCAAGATGATGGTGGTTTTGGAATAACCATGAGCTTGTCATGAATAAACTGGAATTTAACGGTTGAGAGGCCCTTTGTAAAAATGTCTGCAATTTGATCATGAGTGGAAATGAATTGAACTTGCAATTGATGTCGTGCAACTTGATCCCGAACAAAATGAAAGTCAATTTCAACATGTTTAGGGCGAGCACGAAATACCGGATTTGCGGATAAGTATGTAGCGCCAATATTGTCACACCAAAGAATGGGAGGTTTATGAGGTGGGTATCCAATTTCAGTGAGAAGAGATTTGAGCCAAGTGAGTTCGGCAGTGGCATCGGCAAGGGACTTGTATTCGTCTTCTGTAGAAGAGCGGGACACAGTTTTATGTTTCTTAGATTGACATGAGATGAGGTTGGAACCCAAATAAATTGCATAACCACCCGTGGATTTTCGATCGTCAACACACCCGGCCCAATCAGAATCTGTAAAAGCTTGAAGTTCAAGTGATGAGGATTTTGTGAGGTGAAGACCATGAGATGGTGTAGCATTAAGGTAGCAGAGAATACGTTTGACGAGTGTCCAATGAGTATCCGTAGGTTGGTGCATGAATTGACAAGCTTTGTTTGCAGCAAAGGTAATGTCGGGACGAGTTAGAGTAGCATATTGAAGAGCGCCAACAATTTGTCTATAAGGGGTAGGATCGGATAATGGTTGACCGTCGTGTTTAGATAGAGAGAGTGTGGTGGAGAGAGGAGGGGTTAGGGGTTTGGAATGGGACATTCCATGCTTATTAAGAAGGTCTTTAATGTATTGTTCTTGGGAGAGATGAATACCAGTGGGGGTAGAGGTGACTTCGATGCCAAGGAAGTAATGAAGAGTGCCAAGATTTTTTAGGGAAAATTCAGTGCTAAGAGAACTGATAAGAGACTGGAGAAGTCGAGGATTGTTCCCAATTAAGACTATGTCATCGACATAAATGAGGAGAAATAAGATGTGGTTACCATGATGATAAATAAATAAAGAAGAGTCGGTTTTGGGTGAGAAGATATTGAGTGAGACGATGGAACCATGCTCGGGGAGCTTGTTTGAGACCATAGAGTGAGCGATTTAATTTGCAAACGAAATTGGGATGGGTGGAATCTTTAAAACCAGGAGGTTGTTCCATAAAGGCATCCTCATCGAGAAAGCCATGGAGAAAGGCATTGTTGACATCGAGTTGGGATATTGGCCAGTTATTTGTCACAGAAATGGATAGGATGGTACGGAGAGTAGTGGCCTTTATTACGGGACTAAATGTTTCATGAAAGTCAAGGCCATATTCTTGATGAAATCCCTTGACAACCAAGCGAGCTTTATATCGTTCAAGAGATCCATCGGATTTACGTTTAATGCGATAAACCCATTTACATCCGATAATATTCATTGTTTGGGAAGGAGGAACAAGCGACCAAGTATTATTATGGAGAAGGGCATTTATTTCAGCAGCCATAGCTTTACGCCAATTAGGATCTTTGTTAGCAATTGTGAAACATGTAGGTTCATTGAGTTGGACTGTAGTTAGGTGGGTGTGGGGTGGGCAAGAGTTTTTAGTGTGGGAGCGTAATTGCATTTGATGTGGTTTTCTGAGTAAGGGACCAATGTCAACTTCTAAGGGAATACCATCTGGATTGGAATAATTGGTGACAGTGGTACTGGGCAAACCGTGGGTAGAATGTAGGGATGGAGGTGAGCTGCTGGATGATGGTTGTTTTGACGGAAGTGGGTGGTCACTGGCAGGCTGTGGTGAAGGGTGCGGGGCTAGTAATGGGGAGACTGTAGGGAGGTTTATAGTAGGCGTGGAGGTAGTAGGGTATGGGATAATAGAAGGTTGGGGTAGGGACACAAGTGTGGTAGAGAGGCTGCCCCACGGAGGAGGGTGGACGAGAGCAGTAGGTGGTGTAAGTGGAGTAGTGAGGTTAGAAAAGGGAAAGTGATATTCATTAAATCGAACGTGACGGGCAAAATAGATGCGTCCAGTTTGTGGGTGAAGACAACGATAACCATGTTGATTTGAGCTATAACCAAGAAATATACACGGATAAGAACGATAGTCCATTTTACGAGTGTTATATGGGCGGAGATATGGAAAACATAAGCGACCAAATGTTTTGAGAAATGAATAATCAGGAGATTGTGAATAAATAATTTGAAAGGGAGATTTATGATTAAGTGTGCGAGTTGGCATATAATTAATTAAGAGAACGGCACTTTCGAATGCATAATGCCAATATTTTTGGGGTATAGAAGCATGAGCCATGAGGGTAAGACCGGTTTCAACAATGTGTCGATGACGACGTTCGAAAAAGACAACTTGTTTGTGTGTATGAGGACACGAATAACGATGATGAATACCACAATTTTTAAAAAAGGAATCTAGTTTTCGAAATTCACCACCCCAATCCGTTTGCACATTTTTAATTTTTGTATTAAATTGGCGTTCAACAAGTTTCTGAAAAGTAATAAAAATAGAATACACATCAGACTTTTGCATCATAGGATAAAACGAGATAAAATTCGAAAAATGATCAACGAAGATGATAAAATATTTATGACCATTGGTGGACATAGTAGGAGAAGGTCCCCAAACATCACTAAACATTAAATTTAAGACAGAAGAAGACGACTTAAGACGACTCGGCAAAGGTTGCCTACAAGACTTTCCCATTTGACACGCTACACAAATATTATTTGCACTCGATTTAGTAAATGGAAGTTGATGTTGATTAAGAACTTGATGAAGCACTTGAGTGTGAGGATGACCAAGTCGGTTATGCCAGCAAGTGGAGGATACTTTCTTGGTATGATGAGCTTGCGGAGAAGAAGACGCGGTTGTTGGAGAGAGTGTGTAGAGTCCATTTTTACTCGTTCCGTGAAGTGGAGGTTTCTGGGTGCGACAATCCTTCACAACGCAGAAAGATGGATGAAATTCAAAATAAACGTTATTATCTCGAGTAAATTTTTGAACAGACAGTAAGGATGTAGAAATAGTTGGAACATGAAGAATATTATTTAAAAGGAGATTGGAGGAGGGAGTAAGAATAGAAGAGTTACCAATATGTGAAATAGGAAGTCCCTTACCGTTGCCAATGTGAAGGGTGTCGGGTCCATGATATTCGTAAGGATGGTGAAGATGGGTAAGGTCAGGAGTAACATGGTGAGTGGCACCAGTATCTGGGAGCCAAGCAGTTATGGGTGAGGGTGGGGTGGGTAGTAGGCCAGTCTGAGAGTGAGGAGAGTGAGTAAAATGAGCAGTAGGCGTAGGGTGAGAGCTGTGGAATCGATGTGGGTAGGACAGGGCAGTGTGGTAGTAGGCATTACAAAGTTGACAGCGTGATTGATAGGGAGGGTGATAAGCAGAGCGTCCTCGACCTCGTCCACGACCACAATTGTAACGACCACGAGAAGGATTAGAGTACTGGTGTCCAGAATGAGTGTTGGGAGATGGTGAGTGAGAGGTGAGATTGGATGAATGTGGGGAAGAGATAAATGTATTATGAGCTGTAGGGTTGTTGTTGGAAGGTTGAATGGAAAGGGAGGAAAGTTGATCACTGTTAATAAACTCATGGCTTAATAATAGTGCATGCAGCTCCGAGAATGTGACGGGGGTGGGGCGCGCTGTGAGAGTGGTAATTAGATCTTTAAATTCAGAACGAAAACCTTTAAAAATGTGGATATTGAATTCTGCTTGAGAGAGAGGATGACCAGCAGCACTTAACTCATCAGAAATGGACTTTGCTTTTTGGAGAAAAGTAGAGGTGGAGTCGTCACCTTGATGAAGGCGATGAAGATGAAGATGCAGGTTTAAAATTCGAGTTTCGGAAGGAGAGGCAAGAGCATCAGTGAGAGTTTTCCAGATCTGATGCGAAGTTTGGAGACCAACAACAAGGGAAGTCATGGGGAGGGACATGGATGCAACTAACATGCTTATTATAAGTTTGTCCTGCTGCTTCCAAACTGTGGCAGCAGGTTCATCCGTTGGACAGGGATAGCTCCCGTCAACGAAACGGAGAAGGTTTTGTCCGCTGAGGAACGGTTCCATCTGGGTTTTCCAGTGTAGGTAATTGGTTTCATCAAGTCGGATTGTGATGTAGTGATGGGAAGGGACGAGATTGATTGAAGGAACGGGTGAGGTGATATCACTGTTGGTGTTTGAGGAGGAAGCCATGTTGATATTAGCGGGTAAAGGAAGGAAAGGAACAAAAAAATATTATAATTATTATGGCTCTGATACCATGATAACTTTAACAAATGCACAGAACTGTTTTGAATATATTTTGGCTTAACTTTAATGACCAGCCGTGCTGGTGTTTATATACAGTGTTGATATTTGAAAACTTCAACTACAACGAGTATTCAAATCATTTGAAATAGTATGCTGGTGTAGAGCAGTTCCTAAGGTTTAGGAACTGATGTTGACAGTAGTTCCACAATCTGAGGAGAAGAAGTTGGTACAGTTGACACTAAGACATTTCAACAAACATCATAAAAGAAAATGATTTTCTCATAAACATCATGAGGGAAACAAAGTTATAATGAATAAGAATCAAAATTTGAACTTCAAAATGATATCACCTTATCAATCTCGAAAATACCATGAGACCAAAACTTCATAATCAATCCAAAGAAGAAAAAATCTATTAGAGGGAGAATAGAGAGAAGTTTATTAATGGTGTTTTGAATTTCAAATCATACCATAATATCTATTCCTCACTTTCAAAATCCAACTCAAACTCAAAACCATAACTATGTTTAAAACTTTAAATTTTAAGAAAATCCTCAATTCAAAATTTCAAAAAACCTAAAAAATCTAACTTTGAAACAAATGGCTCAAAGTATTTAAATCTGTATATCCATGGTCAAAATATTAGAGTTATAAATATCCAGCTAGATGAAAACCATATTTTTAGATCTACAAAAGAAATGAATAAAAAAATTGGGAGATGATTAAGAAATTGAGGTGCTTGTGTGTGTGCTTGTGTAAGAGGGTCAAGATTTTGTTCAGAAAAATATTGCAAAGGTTAATAAGAAAACATTATAGAGAATTCAAACCAACACCAAGCTTAAAAATTCACCGCCACCCACCCACCCAACACCCCACCCCAAACATGTGGCAAAAAATTGAACAATAACATAAATCAGAATACTCCATAATCATAGTAATACAAACCAATGCTATTGAATAAATGGATAAATAAAATGTTATTGGATGGATAAATTTATGTAAGAATGAATAAATGGAACTATGTAGCAGATCTATGTAATAATGAATAAATCCATGTATAAATGAACAAATAGATCTATGTAAGAATTAATAAATGGATAAACAAAATGCTATTGAATTATATAATGTACCTATAGTAGTATCAAAGTTATAAAACATGATAATATACCTATAGCAGTATCGAAACTATAAAGCATGATAATAAACTAACATGAAGTACATGTCATATACAACTCGGTCCTTTATAAACATATAATCAAATATTGTGGGTTCAGTAGTTACATTTAGGTACATGGAATGTAATGTGATGAGAGAAATCAAGAGATGGCCTGTACATCGGAAATTAAGAATAAAATTTAAAAAGGAAAAATAAAAGAAATCTATATTTGACTTTAATGACAGAAACTTGTTGTGTCACATATCAACAAAATAAAAAGAACCAAAACACAACAAAGTTATAGGGATATCTAGAATTGGAACCCAAATGGCTCAACTGTCACTATATTTCAGAATGTCAATAACAAACAAACAAATTTTTAACCTAACAAATTAATGCATAAAATTCGAGCCATTGGCATATCCATACACATGTAATTGGAACAGTTATAACATGTGCGAGTGGTGACAATTAATTACTATCATGTCTACCATTTAATTCATACAATAGTACAGAATTACAAATAATAATAATTACATAAATAAAATAAAATAATTATTATTATAGAAATAAAATAAAATTACAGAAAAATGAGACTTACTTAGTTTTGCAAAAATAAATAATAGAAATAGTCTGAGCCTTGTGTAATACCACAATATCCTTCAGAGAATTTTATTCCCTCCAATGTGATTTAGGTTAATGAATAATTGTCTCCCAAGATAGAACTAATTTTCGAATTAATTCAAGTAGCACACCAATGAATTAATTCCAGCGAACGCATAATTCTGTGTTTTGTACTCGACCATGGAACATAAATATGCGGACTGTTTCAATGTATGAATGGAAGAAATTTGGCACTGCACAAGTATTTTCTGGAATGCAAATTTTGAATTTTTTCATTAGTGAAAAACTGGAGGGAAGCATTTTTATTTATAGCATTGGTTTTGACTGTTGGGAACAGTCGAAACTGTTAAACCGTTTTTAACTTCACAAATAGTTAAATTCGGTTTAACTGTTTTTAACTTAATTAATTTTGGAATTAATTAAGTTTTAGACCAAAAGGTTAATTTAAATTTGTCCCAAAAAGAAAGGGATTTTTATAAGCCCAAACCCAAGCCTGAACCGATCCAAGCCAAGCCAAGCCGAGCCGGCTGGTTGGACGAACGGCGCGGGTCACGTATGTGGGTTATTAGTCCAAGCCCAGCACTTTCATAGTGTAGGTCATCTCCCCTTCAAAGAGTTGGGATACCCCAATGGAGTCCAAGACTTAGTCCATAATTGGGGTTTTATTAACACTTCAAATTCCCACTATTTTTTCTATGTGGGAGAAGATTTATACGCACCCAATTCATTAATTTTTATTGCTTTATGATTCACTTTGGAGACATATTTATCATTCATAATTTAATGGAATTGGATATGTGAATATATCACGTTAATCTCCTTACAAAGGAGAACGCGTTCTTATATGGTCCCATAAATATCATGGTGTGGGTCCACCTAATTTTAGCTCAAAGTTGCTCAAAATTCTACTTAGAAAATTTTGGGCAGTATTTATGTTATGTTATGTCCAATTTTTCCAAAAATCCCCCAAATGAATGATATATCGCTAAAAATCGAAACAAAGTAGATGCAGATGAAGACGTAGACACGGTTTGAGTAAAACTGAAGATTTACTGCATCTAGAGAAATTGCCTAGTGGCCTTGAACTTTCCTTAGTGATATACCATCGAATTTACTTTGTTAATCAGCAGACTTCACATTTTTGAACTGTTAACTATTTCTATAAACCTAGACAACAGTATTCACACAATAATGCTTCCACACAGTTAGTTCTCACATTTGTTTTCATTTTGACCATGAACACCACTTAGTTTTGTGAGTATTTTAAAGAATTTTCCTTTCATTATTCTCATAGAAGTGCCCCCCCCCCCCCTTCTTACCCATGTAGGTGACTTCCATAAAGAGTATCATGCAATACCCAACTTAGACATTCTAAGATATGGATGTCCTTAAAAGCATAACTTATCCTAATTTCGAGGCAGATGTGAACTGTCTCATCTTTGAAATGGATATGATTAAATATCCTCCAGTGCTTACTAAATACAATGTAGTTCCGTTTGCCCATTGAACCTAGATTCTGTTATCTCCAGTCAGCTAGATTGGGTTACCACTATATTGATTCTTATTTATTTATAGGCTTTAGACCCACTCCTCTCAATGATCTTTCAACTTGTTATCGTTTTAAACCTTTCGTTAGTGGATCTGTTATATTATCTTTTGACTATACATAGTCAATTGAGATAATTCCATTTAAGAGAAGTTGTCTAACGATATTATATCTACGGCGAATACGTCAGGACTTTCCGTTATACATGTGATCTTATTCCCTTCTAATAACCGATTAACTATTATAATGTATACATATTACGGGAACAGGTTTTGACCAACTTGGAACATCCTCTAAGAAGTTTCGAAGTCATTCAGCTCCTTCTCCATCTTTGTCTAGTGCAATGAATTCAGATTCTATTTTCGATCTAGCAATACACATTTGTTTTGAGGATTTCCAAGATATTACTGCACCTCCAAGAGTAAACACACACCCACTCGTAGACTTAGAGTCCTTTGTATCGGATATCCAATTTCCATCGCAATGTCCTTCAAGTATATCTGGATATCTTAAATAGTGTAGTCCATAGTTTTGAGTATATTTTAAATAACCCAAACTCTTAATATAGCCTTCCATTGATCTACTCCTGGATTGCTCATAAATCGACTCACCTTACTTATTGAGTATGCTATGTTCGGTCGAGTACAGTTCATGATATACATTAAACTACAGGTAATACGAGAGTATTCTAGCTGAGATATTCTTTCACCATTATTTCTTGCTAGATGTAAATTTACATCTACTGGTGTCTTAGTAGGACTAATATCACACTTTTTGAATTTTTCAAGTACTTTCTCTATGTAATGATATTGAGATGATATGTCCATCCGATGTTTTAGAAATTTTAATTCCTAATATAACATCAGCGACACCTAAATCTTTCATGGTAAATCGACTACTCAATATATGTTTTGTATTTTTGACAATTTCTAAGTTACTACCCATGATTAGCATATTATCAACATAGAGGCATACAATGACATATCTAGTTTGAAGGCTTTTAAAGTAAACACATTTATCACACTAATTTTGAAACCATTGGATAACCTTACATTATCAAAATTTTCATGCCATTGTTTAGGTGATTGTTTTAATCCATAAAGTGATTTCACAAGCTTACACACTTTTTCTACTTGTTAGGGAGCCTTGAACCCTTCAGGTTACTCTATATAGATTTCCTCATCTAGTTAGTCCATTAATGGCAGCTATTGCTACTAACATTCGAATGGACGTAATTCTTGTTACTGGTAAGTATGTGTCGATGCAATCCAACCCTTCCTTTTGCCTATAGAATTTAGCTACAAGTATAGCTTTATATTTATCAATTGATCCATCGGCCTTCAATTTCTTTTTGAAGATCCATTTGTAACCTAGTGGTTTCGAACCTAGTGAAACATTCACTAGTTCCTAAATATGATTTTACAAAATGGATTCAATTTCGCTATTATTTGCTTCTTTCCAATTAGAAGCATCGGGTGGGGATATCGCTTCTGCGTGATTGAGGTTCATTTTCTAGCAAGTATATTAGAAAATCCAGACTGAAGAAAGTCGAGGTCGTTGACCATTTACTACGTATTAGTTCATCATTTATTGATTCAATAGGTTGAAAAGTACCATTTATAGTAGCTTGATTTGTCCTTTTAAAAGGATCGGATTCTCGGGTCATGTTATAAGGAAATTCATTTTCAAAATATGAAGTGTCCCTCAATTCAATAACCGTATTTACATAAATATTCAAAATCTCATATTTACACACTAAGAAACAATATGCATTATTATTTATAGCATAACCGATGAACACACAGTCAACGGTCTTTGGTCCAATTTTTACCTTTTTAGGTTTAGGAACCATCACTTTGGCTAAACATCCCCACACTCGTAAATATTTATAGCAAGGTCTTCGACCTTTCCATAACTCATAAGGCGTTTTGTGGGTTTTCTTGTGTGGAACTTTCTTAAGAATATAATTAGCGGATAATAAGGCTTCCCCCCACAAGTTCTAGGGAGATATTGAACTTATCAACATAGAGTTCATCGTCTCCTTTGATGTGCGATTTATGCGTTCGGCAATACCATTCGATTGAGGAGAATAAGGATCGGTGGTTTGATGGATAATTCCATGTTTGGAACAAAATTCTTCAAAAGAAGATTCATATTCACCTCCTCTATCACTCCTAATAAACTTTATATTTTTTCTTAATTGATTCTCAACTTCATTCTTCACTACACAAAATCATGCGAATGGTCACCCCCAAGGGGTCACGACCCAAAGCCGTGATAACCTAAACTTTGGTGTGACCATATCCATGACACACTGTGGTCATGTATTTTCTTGGAAGTGGTTATAGCCCATATTCCTGACCAATGTGGGTCACGGTCTTAGACCTTGACCATGTGACATTAACCAGGTCGAGACCATTATGGCGCCAAATTTGCACCAAAGTTCCCTCCAAGTTTGGTCACGGACAAGGGCCTTGACCAATTCCATAATGCACACTTAATATGGTGTAGTTCTTATATTTTTTAAATGTGTCAATAGCCTCATCTTTACTGTGTAATAAATATCCATAGCAATATTTTGTGCAATCGTCAATAAAGTAATAAAATACTTTTTCCACCTCTAGTTTGCACAAATTTTAAATCATAGATATCCGTGTGAATTAAATCAAGTGGTTCAATGATCCTTTCAATAGATTGAAAAGGTAATGTTGCTAATTTTGATTCCACGCAAATATCAAATTTATGATTTTTATTAATATTAAATTTTGGCAAAAATTCCAAATTAATTAATCTACGCAAGGTATCAAAATTAACATGTCCTAATCTAGCATGCCAAATATCATATGACCCAATCAAGTAAGTAGAACTAGTAATTTTATTAATTGGGGATGCCTTGGGCATCAATGTCATTACATTCATTTTAAAGAGCCCCTGAGACAGGTAGCCATTTCCCACATACACATCATTTTTGGAAAACACAAACTTATCAGAAACAAACACAAGTTTAAACCCATCCTTTCTTAAAAGCGATCCGGATATCATTTTTTTACGGATGTCAGGCACGTGCAACACATTGTTAAGAGTAAGCTCCTATCCCGAAGTCATCTTCAGAATAATATTTTCTTATCCCACGACTTTAGAACATGAAGAGATACCCATAAAAAGGGTCTCCTCATTTTTCAAAGCCTTATAAGTAGTCAACATCCATTTATTTGCACAAATGTGGTATGTAGCCCCAGTGTCCACCCACTATTTTTTGGTATTTCCTACCAGATTGCATTCACAAACAACAGTAGAAAGATTTATGTCTGTGATACCATCGCAAATGTTCTCATCCTACGTCATATTTTCTTGAGCATTATTCCTTTTAGCATTCTTTGGTCTGCAACACTCGCTTGGGCAGTGTCCTGGCTTGCCGCAATTGTAGCATTTGCCTTTGAACATTTTTCTTTACTTAGATGTGCCTTCCCCATCACGCTTATTATTGGATTTAGGACATTCAACCCCATGATCCTTGGACTCTGTGATGTTCTTCCCACTTTTCTTTTGAGATTCATGGTTGTCTTCTTCAATCAGTAGTCGCACTACTAATTCTTCAACATTCATCGATTTGCATTTGTGCTTCAGATAATTTTTTAACAACTTCCAAGATGGAGGAAACTTTTAAATTATTGTCGCCACTTGAAAAGTGTCACTGACTGACATTCCTTCAGCATAAATGTCATTAAGAATAACTTGAAGTTCTTGAACTTATGCAATAACCGACTTGGAGTCAACCATTTTCAAGTCTAGAAAATAGCCCACAATGAATTTCTCCATTCCCGCATCTTCATTTTTTTACTTCTTCTCCAAAGAATTCCACAATTTCTTAGTGGTTGCCAAGGTGTTGTACACATGGGTCAACATCTTGTCCAAGTATGTCAGGATGTAGTTACAACACAAAAAGTCATAATGTTTTCATGCTTCAATGGCAATAATTTTCTGAGTTTCATTTCCTTCTCGCAATGGGGGACATCCTCATACACAAACCTTGCCAATTGAAAGGTTGTGAGATAAAATTACATTCGTCCTTGCCAACGTTTGAAATCGGACCCAGTAAATTTTTTCAATTTCTCTCCATGTGGAATGGTTACAGGGGAAACAACAGTTACATGCGTCACATTCACGGTAGGTAGTGGAATTGTGTTCATACTTTGTGAATCCATTTCTGTTACAAAAACAGAATTTTTATCAATGATAGTTTTCATTTGAAATGAATTAATCAAAACAGAATACAAAATTTTGTGCACCAATATCCTAAAAATACAATTAAGACTAAATGAATTCTAACAAGCATTCTAAACAATATTCTGAATTATATAACACACAATTAAACAAATAGCAAATAGTAATTTTTTAATACTCTAAATTGATTAAAAAAATTATGTAAATATACTTATGAATTTTATTTGAAGTATCTACAAACAAATTTTTTAGAAAGTACACAGTTTGTATAAAAATCTGCACAAAATAGAATTTCTAAGAATAATTAAAATTCAAAATTTTAATTATAAATGTAAACTGGTAAAAAATTATAATTACTGTAATAATAATAAAATAATATAAACTATTTGGCTCAAATTTCTATAATAAAACAATACTTTATCAAATTTTCTATAAAAACAGATTTATATGGCACTAATAAATTTCTCAAAATTGAAATTATTATGTACTCATTATAAATAGTAGCAAAAAATTAACATTGTCTTAAGATTGTTATGTCTTCTAGTTAATTAATATGATAATGCAGTATTACGAATAATAATAACTACAAAAAAACGAAATAATAATTATGAAAATAAAATGAAATTACAGAAAAATGAGACTTACATGGTTTTGTAGAAATACATACTAGAAACAAAAAAGAATCCAAGCCTTGTATAATACCATAGTAACCTTAAGACAATCTTATTCCCTCCAACATGCTTTAGGTTAATAAATAATTCCAGCGAATGCATAATTCTGTGCCCAAAAATTTAATTTAAATTCGGCCCAAAAAGAAAGGGCAAGCCCAAGCCCGAATCGAGTCGGATGGAAGGCGTGCACACGCTTGGGCTTTTGGCCCAAGCTCAACACTTGCATAGTCTAGGTCATCTCCCCTTCAAAGAGTTGGGATACCCCAAAGGCATCCAAGCCTTAGTCCATATTTGGGGTTTTATTAACACTTCAAATTCACACTATTTTTTCTATGTGGGACAAGATTTATACGCACCCGATTCATTAATTTTTATTGCTTTATGAGTCACTTTGGAGATATATTTATTATTCATAATTTAATGGAATTGGACATGTGATTATACCATGTTAATCTCTTTGTGAAGGAGAACACGTTAATATATGGTTCCACAAATATTGTAGTGTGGGTTACACCTAAATTTGAGCTCAAAATTGCTTAAAATTCTGTCCTGGAAATTCTGAACAGCATTTATGTTATGTTATGTCCAATTTTTCCAACAACTACATGTGTGCAAACACCAAGTAAATAGTAAATAAATATCACATTTTGGTTATGAGTCTTTTAAAAAATCAAACACACGCCACAATTAAATTTTGAAGAAACACAAGGAAAAAAAGGATATTCCTGATTTGAGCTGTGACGTGGTGAATCAAGAGTGAAAGATCTGCAAACAACATTAAAACACATGATTTGAACCAAAAAAAAATTAGGATGATCGACCCAAGAAAAGTAAAAGACAAAAGAGGGTATATCTGATTTGAACCGTAATGTGGTGAATCAAGGGTGAGAGATCTGCAAACAACAATAAAAACGCATGATTTTAACCATAAAAAAAATCATGAATTGGGAAAACCAAACCCTAAAAACACCCCAAATAGAGTATACATGCATTGAAGAGGTACTCGATTTTGTAATGAAAGAGAAGTCGTGGCTCGCTATAGCTTGGAGAGGGTACCTAGTTTCATAGTGAGAAGAGATAGGTTTGGCGTTCGAAAGGGAGAGAAAGAGAGTGAGCAGCTTGGCGTAGTCACAAAATGGAAGAAAGATAGGGGGGGGGGGGGGGGGGGGGGTGAAAAGGTGTTTTTGGAAGAAAGGGAGGGAAAATAAAAATAAAAGAGAATTTGAATTTAATAATGTGTAAAATAAGATTTGATCTCAAGCATTCATTTGGATGATGTGACACTGATTCTCACCATTGATGTGATTTTATATTTTGGACAATTCAAAAATCGACCTATCATATATATATATATTCTTTAAAAAAATTACCTCAAAAACAGTTGATCTCACAATCTTTGGAAAAAGCTTTTTCCTTTTAAAAGTTTGTTAAAATAGGGTAATTAAGCTAAGTAGATTAGTTGTCTTGTATAATTTTTTAGTTTATTCACCAATTAACAATACGATTGTATGTAGGACTCAATGTCTCACTTAAAATGGACAATGTCAAAATGACTTGCTAACTAAGTTCAGTAAATGAAATTACTAAACTTAGCAAAATTTAGAAATTTATAATAATGACTAATTAATTAAATTGGTAAAGTAAAAAGTAAATGATAACAAAAAAGAAGATTTGCAATTAAAAAATACATTTGCAAAAAAAATTAGGAAAATAAGAAAAAAAAGTCAATTTAAAAATATGGAAAATACTAGATTTTTTTTAAAACATATGGAAATTGCAAAAAAAATGTAATAAAACATTTGGATATTACAAACATGCATGTTAAAGTTTTCCAAACTAAAGAAAAAAATTTAAAATCTAGAAAATACTAATATATATATATATATATATATACACTACAGAAAAATACTAAAAATTCCAAACATACATAAAAAAAAATTGGGAAAACTGAAGAAAATATTTTTAAAAACTTAGCAAAAAATTAAAAATGGTGAAAATTACAAAAACACATTGAAAAATACTACAATATTTTCAAAAACATGGAAAAACTTTTACAAATATGAAAAAATGATACAAAACAAATAAAAATAAAATTGAAAAAAATATAATTAAACAATTTAAAAATTATAGAAAAACATTAGATTATCAAAAAATGACAAATCTAGGATAAAAGAAAAAAAAACATATGTGATCAAATCTCAGGAAATTAAAGCATATCTGAAAAAATTGTCATCAAATCTTAGGGAAAAAAACCAATACAAAAAAATCATCCAATCATCTCCCAAAGTAAGCCCCCCTTCCCCCCCCCCCCCCCCCCCCCCCCCCTCCCCTCGTCGGCCATCGACCCCATCATCACTCGGAATTTTCTAATTCAAACCCCCAAATCTGAAAATTTTCAACCCTTCAACTTCCAATTTTGAAATAGATTTATAATAGATATGCGTGCGTGCATGTAAATCTGCGTGTGTATGTATTTTTCGTGTGTGTGTGTGTAAAAGAAATGAGAGATGAAGACAAAGATGAGATTGAGGGGCGGTGGGGGTGAGCAACCATGGAAGGGGGCGGACGTGGGAGGAGGCCGACAATCTTATGAGAGAGAGAGTTTTTACTTTTAAGCATATAAATGAGGTTAAATATCAAAATATTATTTTAAAGTGGCACATGACCTGAAATTTCAAATACTAAAGATAAATGGATAAAGTTCAGGAGCCCAAATATAATTAACTCAATACTTAAATTAAAAGTATTTAAATACCACAACTCAAAAACCTAACCTTCAAAGTTTTGAAGCTTGTTGAAAATCACTAACAGCTCCTATTCTGAATTAAAAACTACTTATAAGCTAAGGAAATGGTATTAAAAGAAAAATGTTTCGATTCTCTCATCCGAAACATCTTCAAATATATAGATGCGGGGAGATAACGGCAAAAAACAGCTTATTTTGAATTCAACACTGATAACATTATTGGTGACGATAATGATAGGAATGAATGTTGCTCTAAAACAGCAGGCATGTGTTATAATAGGGAAACCACGTCTGAAGTTAGATTAGGAAATACTAACCCTTCTAATCTCTTCCATGTTATCATTATATAACAGATCTCTCCCAGTCAAAACGAATGTATTGTTCTCTAGATTTGAGATTATCTACAAATCTATAGCATGAGTCGTTGACTCTTTGTATATGAGTGCCATGAGCATATTTTGGCCCCATTTTGATCTTTTATATAATGCCTTTTGATAAATTGTTACTAATCGAGGAAAATACCATTTGGGTCATGGTTAAAAACAATATTATCTTATACAATGATCGTTTAGGCCAACTGACAACTAATGGAAAAACAATTAATAAGAATCCAAAGAGATAATAATTGTCGTGTGATTCACACATTGACGAGAGCTACGTGCATTAGTGTTGTTCACAAAGTTGGTTTCCTATACAAATAATTGGTCGGGTATCTTCTCTCCAGCTGTTTAACTGTGTAATTAAGCACATAATGCCCGCAAAGTTACCACAACTATCTTTTGCTTTTTGTATGTGAAAAAATCTTGCTTTGTACCCACTAACAAATAATAATAGGCACATAAAGAGGGATTTGAAAATCGTTAATATAGTCCACGAAGTGTTTTCGCACTAAGGGGGAAATTAGATGGATTACGCACTTGAACAAGGTGAATTACTACTCTAATACTACTATAATGTGCACTAACAGTGCCTCTGGTAGTTAATGCTTTTATGAGATTGATTAGACCTTGGATTCCTTAAACATTGTATGATAAAGACCAACAAAAGGAGTACCACCTGTTACTTCGTAATTATTTTAAGAAAAAAAATCGTTTTTGGTTGTTAAAACAGGATATTCATATAAATGTACGAAACATTATTTCGAACGGCTTTGAATATTAGCCATTTAATCACTTTAATGCAATCAGGTAATGCCATTAACTACTTTCATTAAAAATTTAATGTTCTTTGCTATGCTAACAACTCCAATCGTGAAAGAAAATCCCAACAAATCTTCAATTTTTACAAACTGACAAGGCCCCAATGGGGGATAAATAGTGTAAAATAGAGAAAAGCTAGGGATTCTTCAAATTTACACAATGCTTACAAAATTTTTAAATGTTCATACAAATAACATTTGATCGTATGAATTAATAGGATCAAATGTAATCCGTAGGGGAGTGATTATTAGTTGAGATGATTAAATGATATTAGTAGGATTTTATACGAACAAATATTGTTAGTAAGAGGTATATTTTTTTCATCCATGTTCATATAATTTTTTTTTACTTCTTTGCAAATTTATATAACTCCACAATTGTAGATAGAGCCATCCTTTAATTCTCTAGTTTTACCATTCATGAGCAATCACTAAGAGCATGTATAATGGTGGAAGTAGAATCCACCAAAATTTGTAAGATTAAAAGTGGGACACTCTCCAATGCTGAGAAAGACGAAGCGAATTTTGTTTGTAAATTTGTAGCAATTCTCCAAATTTAGAGAATGGGTACAAATTTTGTAAACTCTTTCTACGAACTTCATTAGTTCGTAGCAATTTCAATGAGCATCATTTGTTCGTATCAATTGCTACGAACAAATGAAATTCGTATATTTGAATTTTTACAAGCAATATTAGTCCGTAACAATTGATACGAATAATGTTGTTCATAAAAAATATTTTTTTATTTCCTATAAACAACATTAGTTCTTAGGAACTATTTTGCAAATTTGTAAGTCTTCACCATTGTGTATTAGACTGTTGAAAGAAATGTGAACTCAACTTTCATTATGCTCTAAGAGCAACCCTTATGGGTAGGTTAAAGGGGTAAATTTGTTGTACATATGTATGTTGTGGATAGGGTAAAAGGCTAAATATGAATGTTTGTAAGGTAAAAAATAACAAATATAGAATTGAATTAGTATGGTACTTTGTGGGCCCCGGCTTAAACAGAAGAACATGTTCCGAGCAACAAATAAAAAATAAATAAATAAAAAATAAATTAAAAGCCTTCAGCGGAACATCTTGTTCCGTAAGCATAAGAACAAAGTTTGGTTATTTCCATTTTGTACCCCATTTGTTTGCAACAGCTTTATTTAATGCAAGGCAAGTAATGTTTTATTTTATTATTTTATGGCGATGGCTATATTTTTTTATTGCAACGGCTATTTTTTTTTTATAAATAGAAGATGATTTCGGGTTCCTAGATAATCTACCCTCAATTTCATATTGGAAATATATTTTTCATTTCTTGGTTATTAAAACAGTTTCCCAAATTCACCTACAATATATATTATATATCTTGGTTATATATTTACCAAATATAGTTGCAATATATTTTTAATATTTACCATTTTTAGTTGTCAAAAATATTTATATATTTTATTTGATTATTTTACAATGGTTCGTGGGCAAAACATGTCTGAACGCAACGACGAAATACTATGCACGGCTTATGTAAATAACACAAACGATGGTCTACAAGGAAATAATCGAACTGACACATTTTTTACTACATAACAATTTTCTGAATAAATTATAAAACTTAACGACATAACTAAAATAGTAACGAATTTTTAAATAAATAAAACATGAAAATTAACAAAACAAAAAAATATAAGAAAACATAATAGGTTAAAAATTACCTCTTCTTTTAGCCGAGTGTTTGATTTGATTTGATGAAAAAAATGATTTAATATATAAAAAGGGATATTACATTTATTTCGGTGGTTGGATGGTTGGGACATTTACATAATTATGAGAGAATGTGTAGGGGAAAAGTATGAATTCTGGAACCCTTAAGCGGAACATCATATTCCGCCCAAGGGGATGACATGGCAGCGTTTAAGTGGAACATCTTCTTCCGCGGTTTGTTCAGTTTTTTGCTATAGCATCGTTTAGGCTTCGTTTAATATATATTTTCTTTTATCTGTAGCAATTTCTATATTTTTGGTAGGGTATTTTTGTACTAGTTATATGTATTTTTATCGTGACCATAAGGGTTGCTCTAAGATATCAAAATTACTAGTGCGCCATCCCCTTCAACCACTATTCAAAAAAAAAAATTTATTTTCTATTGCATATTTTACAATCACTAAAATAACATGTAAATAGTAATTTGCGTTTGCACCAGCTGCGAAGAGAGATTTCTAGATGCATTATATAATAAACTTGACCTAAAACATTTGATTGAATACTTGAGTTTATATTGATTAGATATTTTAGTCTAAATATTTATTTTTTTATCATTAGTGTACCGTAAAATCAAACTTTATCTTCATAGTAAAAGTGGCACCCAAATGAAAGTCTTGTAGCCGTCACTAACCCGTTACAATTAAACATCCACACTTGCAATTTTCTTTCTTTGCCAAGTAGAAATGTAGTTTATTTCTTTTTGAAGTATTTAAGACAAACATCCTTGCATTTTAGTCACCTACTTATACAAACAAAATATATATCAAATTACTATTTACACAGATATTTACTGATCACCTCACCATTCTTTCAGAATTCTATATATGATCCTTTTTTGTTAAAGCCGTGTATAAAGTAAAATTCGCTTCTTAATTTTAATAATCTGGACAGGCCTTTGAAACCTTTTAAAGTTATCATAATGCTTAACAAAAGATCAAAGGTAACTAACTACCACTTTAAATTTTATAAAAACAACATTATGAGAATCGCCTTTCTTTCCTGTTAAAAAATAAATAAAAGGGGACAAGTGATGGCCAGTATTACGACAAAGAGAATCTTCCCTAATCGTTTATCAATTCAAGGTTACGTTAAAGTTTATTAGATGTATGTATCAATATTAATACTCGGAAGGTAAAAGTTTAATGTCAAAGACGTCAAGTTTTTTTGGTATTCAATCCAAAAACGTAATACCCTTTGCATATAATATTATTTCTCGGACTAATAGGTTTATAATTTTGGATTTATTATATACAGGTTCTATACGAACAAAAAAATTCTAATTAAATTTTATTGATTTCTCAACGGGTCATATTCCAAATTTTTGGGAACTTTTTTTTTCACAATTATATATTTTTAAAACAAACCCTCTGCAACTTCTTTGAGAAAGTTACATAAGTGGTTTAATTTTTTTTCATTTTTTTTTAATTTTTAAATGATCATAATTTTTTATTGACAAGTTCGTTTTTTGCAAAATTATTATTTTTGAAATATCATCGCCGAGATTTATCAAACAAGATTCATGAACCCTATAAAATTTTAAAGAAATTTTTTTTACACAGACATCAAGCTTTATTGTATGCACCAAAAAATGAAATAGTTTTATATCTATGACATATTCACAAATAGTGACATTTTTTGTGTTAATATTACACAGACAGTAAAATTTACTATGTTCTCAAGAAAATTTTGCCCATATATTTTTCAAACAGTATCCATGGAGTACATAATATTTCAGTAAAAAAAATTACACGAACGGTAATATTTACTGTATACACCTTTAAATAGAATTAATTAATGGTTGAATAGTCAACGCGACATAATTAAAAAAAAAAATATCAAAATAGGAATTACATATAATAATACATATTAACTAGGTTGTCACATTTGATATTAGTATCAAATATTAATACTAACAATTTGGTTAAATATATATATATATATACACACACCTATTTTTAGTTCAACCCATTTAGTCACTCAAACACCCATCTATCTAATATTATCTTATTTTTAATGGTCCGCGTCAGCGGCACCCAATGCCACACCTACTCACCCCAAACCGAAGATCCGGTGGATCCAAATTCTATTTATCCAATATTTTCTTATTTTTAAATGTTCGCACCAGCGGCAACCCATGTCAGTCCTATCCACCCAAACCGAAAAATGAAATAGTTTCATATCCGTGATATTTTCACAAATTCTTGTGAAAATGTCACATTTTCTTGTGAACACAGTAAACTTTGTTGTATGCAGCAGAAAATGAAATAATTTTAAATCTGTGACATTTTCACAAACAGTAACATTTACTATGTTGATATTACACAGACAATAAAATTTACTGTATTGGTCAATTAAAGTATAAACTCATATATATATATACAGAGAGAGAGAGAGAGAGGTATGTGCACACTAAATTTGCACATCTGCTGGCGCACACAAAGTTTTTAAAATATTAAAAAAAACGTGATATTTAAACATTTCAACGGACCCATATAAAAAAAACTCAGCTCAAAAAAACTTTTTTTGCTATTTTTACAAAATCGGTCAAACTTTCGCAGTTTTTAAAGTGTTTAAAAACAACGAAAGTTTGACCGATTTTTTAAAAATAGCAAAATAAGTTTTTTTGACCTATTTTTTTACATGGGTCACTTGTAATGTTTGAATATCAAACAAAAAAATTAGTTCAATTATTTTTTTATTATTTTAAAAAAATAATGTGCAAACTTAGTATGTACAGAAGCTTGTATGTGTGTGTGTATATATATACTAGGGCATGCTCGTGCCTAAAGGTACGATGAACACTTCCAAAAAACTAAATCGGCTAAGACTTGTGATCATAGAATTTATTATAAAACATTAAACTGTGTACATGATATAGAAAATTTGGGCCGAGTTTCGTCTATTTATAGGATTATTTACCTATTTAAGAAACCAAAACTACTAAACTATATAAATAGTCCATCCTGGACACTATACAAATTGCTAATTTTTAATGGTTTTGTTGATAGGACTTATTACTTGATTTAAGTAATAAAAATAAAAGTCATCACCATCCTTTGTTCAACCTGACAACGCCCATTTGTTCATAGATCCACCCTACAGCATTCAACTTTGCGCCCATCCTTGCAGCCGCAACTCCATGACGGCTACAGGTTGATTCATCTGTAAAATGAACAGAATATAAATGGGGAAAAATATGAGTTAGTAAGCAGCAAGGAGGTATGTAAATGTCCCAACGTGAGATTAAAAAAAATAAGCACAATCAATTAAATCCAAAAAATAATCATGTCTTTCAAACCCAAAGAAAAAAATTATTTCAAATGGGATGACAGTAAATAACTCTACTATAAAAAGAAATGACAAAACAGGAAAAAACACAAAAGTAATAATTGGCACGACATAAACTTGTTATAGAAATAATCGATCAACAATCACATACTCAAGTGCATATTTAGCACATGCTCTGTAATACAATCCATAATGCAGTCCTTTTAGTTTTCCAATATTAGGTATAGTATAAATATAAAAATATAGGTTTGAATTTGTCATACACCAACAAATTAAGTAAATAAATGACTAAAAAACTCCAAGAAATGAAACCAATAAGTGTACCGAGGTACATCTGTTCACTTCCTTGCCATTTATAACATAAATTTTCCTAAAAAAATGACACATTTTATGTCTCTCAAAATTAAACAGCACAGTCCTCAAAGCAAAAATAAAGGGAGTAAAAGTAAAATTCAGCATAACATACACAAACTAAGTTTTCCCCAAGTTCGTATCAGATACACAAATTTCTGATCAACTATAAAGTGAAGAACACATACGACTATAAAGGATTGGAGACGTAAAAGGTTTTTGGGGATTCCTTATTACAAGAATATAGAAAGCAAGCACTTAAAGTCACATTCAAATATAATTAGTATTCTAGATTCTGCCTAATAAATACATTATTATGCCTTAATATAATTAACATTTATCGAGCAAAAATACAAAATTAAAAATATTTTGTCTAAATAGTATAATTAGCATAAATAATTAACAAAAATAAACAACTTTAAAACTAAAAAAATGGACACATTGAAATATGAAAATCTCAAAAAAAATACACAACAACAAGCATTCAAATGGTTACCTTTGCATTGGACACATTCAAACATTCAATAAATACATAGCAACAAACATTCAAAATGAACACATTCAAATTCTCAAATAACAGTAGCCAAAAACCTTAACCTCGCCTTTGGTTTGGAGCAGGGGCGCTAGCGGTAGTAGCAAGCGGCGTCGGAGGCAGCATCAGACGGCGTCGAAGGTCGTTGTTGATGTAAAAAACTAGATCACTCTAATAATTTAATCACAGATAAATAAATGAGACAGAATATTATAAAGTGGTTCAGCCTTGTATGAATGGCCTACGTCCACTGTTATGTTATTGCTGAGTGTTTGGGAATTCTCGATTACAAGTTCTATCAAGAAATTCCGATCCCCTTGAATGAGGGTGATACAAGGTATTTATAGCCCTTAGGCTGTATATGAAAGGGTGTTACATTAAATGATACACATATGAAAAGGTAATTCATTTAATGCTCTTCAAACGTGTGCGTCAAGATGATAAGCATTCAATGAATAGTTGAACTGTTGATTATCTGGCAATCAATGCTGCGGTCGAGATGCAGCTCAAACCGCCTTAGTTGCTCGTCGTCCAAGAGTTCTTCGGAGAGCTGGAGTTCCTCGGAGGATTGGTGTTCCTCGGAGCGTTGGAGTTCCTCAGAGAGCTGGAGTTCCTCGGAGTATACTTGTTGCTCGGAGTGAGTCTGACTTGGTCGGGGGAATGAACTTCCTCGTTGCTATTGTGCCACGTAGATTGACACGTGTCTTCTTATTATTCGTCCACATCAGCATACTAATTTTGGTATCAACAGAAGCCCCCAATGTTTCATATTTCGAACTTTGAGGAGTATGGAACATTCTTTCTCGGTATATGGCTATATTAAATGACCTTCCTGGGTTTTAGGAGCCTTTTCTTCGTATTTGAATTTCCTTCCAAATTCGCAGAATCCTCCTTTTTTACATTTTTATAAGCGCTTCGATCTTCGTGCCCTTTTCGTCCTTTTAGTCGCCGGTAGCGTAATAGTTTCTTTTTTGTAATCATTTCTTTCGCCGTTTCCCAAGGCAAAGTATTTAAACTTCAGAAGCAATCCCATCGTCTTCTACCTTTTCAATTTCTGCTTTCGAGTTTTCTATATCTTTTCTCTCTCTTGTGCGTTCATCCCTTCCTTCGTTTGTTTGTCAACAGATCTCCTTTTTCCTGTAAGATTTTCTTCCTTCTTCTTCATTTCTTTTTATTCACCATGGTTTATATTATCGAATCTCTTGAGAAATTCCGTTATGACTTTTCTATTCCTTCTTGGGTAACTTTGGAGAGTCTTTCTGAACCTTCAACTTATTTTAATTTGGCCGAGGGACATTGGTTCCCTAGCCTCTTTATTGCTGAATGTGGATTTTCTTTTCCACCAAACCCTTTGTGTTTAGAGTTCTGTCAGTATTTCGATGTTGTCCCTGCAAAAATAGCCCCCAACACATGGAGAATAGTTAATGGGGTGTATAGTTTAAATCAGACTCATGGACCTCGTATAGGAATTCCTGAGATTATGTACTGTTATAGATGGGCTGTTTTATACAATGTTTTTTATTTAAAAACTAGGTTTTTGAATAGGGCCTTAGTAGTCAACCTCCCTGATTCAAACAGGGATTATTTTGAACACGGGGTAGTCATAAAAAATTGGCAACATATCCCTTTGGTTGGAGATGAAGTATATGAAGGTCCCAGATGCCTAGGTTATTTTCATCTTATTTTGTTTTTGAAATTATGATTTCATTATGTTTGACAAAATGTATGACTGATATTTCACTATGTATTTATTTACAGTTGATAGTAAGAGAAAAACTCCAAAAGAATCAGAAGTAAACATTAAACATTTGAAACATATCTGGAATTTGCATCGAAGAGTTGCAGACGAGCACATCAGGTCTGCTTCATATTTGTTGCAGTACAGAAGCTACACATCATCCTTTACTGCTCGTCCTGTGGTCAGCATTAGTGACCCATTGCCAGCTTCTGAGGAATCTTCACCAGAATCTCACATTCCTCTAAGTCAGAAGATGGGCAAGAGAATAGTTCCTGCTATCTTCGAGGAGACTTCCTCTGCCGGGTATGGAAAAAGAAACAAGGTTGAAGTCCCAAAGGGGACAAAGAAAGTAGATGGTGCCCCTTATGTTGCTCCTCAGAAGGCTGCCGAGAAGCCCCCAGTGGCTCCGAGCAAGAAAAGTGCACCTGTGGAAATGGTCCCAACCAAAAGTTCTTTGGTTGAAACTGCTGAAGTGCCTCTGAGGATATTGAAGAAATCATCCTCGGTCACTTTGACTGAGACCATTCCCCAGTTCCAAGCTAGTGGAGCTGGTGTCCCAACCATTATTCCCCCGAGTTCTCCGATGAGCTCGGTAAAGACTTGGACAATTCCTGAAGTCCAAGGAATTGAAGAAAACATATCTAGGGATATGCTGGCATCCCTAGCTACTCGTCACATTACTTCAGTAAGTTTCTCTTATCTTGAATTTTTCTTTCTTTCCATCAATTCATGTATCTCGGCATTGACTTATCATTACCTTCTTTTTCAGCTGGTAAGTTGCTTTAACACCATAGTGAAGAAAGATGAAGCACTCAAGGCTTCTAGCTCCTCATCTGGAGTGGAGGATGCCTTTGTGGGTTTGGCCCAATCTCTGAAGGAATCTCGTTAAAAATACGACGAGGATAAGGGTGAATGGGAGAAGAAGTTGACTGCGTCTGAGGCAGAGAAAGTGCAGTTGGGAAAGAAGGTGAAGGACTTGGAGAGAGAGAATAAAAAATACGGCGAGAAGCTCACAAGTTTTAGGGAGCTTGAGAATAAGTTGAAATCGGCCGAGGAAGAGGTATCCCTTCTGCGAGAAGTAAATCGCCAGAAAGAGGAGGTGGAGGCCAAATTGAAAGCCACCGAGGATCTTCTATCCGAGAAGCTCTCCTCGGAGAAAATGAAGAGAAAAGTGGATGTTAAAAAATCCTTTCGAACCGGTTGGGACAAAGGATGGGATAGGGGGTAGCTGCAATGATGGCTCAGGTGCAGTATGGGAGTTTGAAATACTTCCGAGATGGTTGGGTTGTTGCCTTGCAAGAATTGAAGGTGAGCGAGAACTCTGAACTATTTCAACAACATCTTCCTGGTCCTCCTCCAGCTATTGAAGATGAAGAAGAGGATGAAGCTGCATCCGAGGAGTCTTCACTGATAGTGGGTGATCAAGTCATTGCTACACAACCCAACCAGACATCTACTGAGGAGATTTCTTCTTTGCCTGCTCCTCTTGAACAAATCCCAACTCCAGCCGACCAGATTATTGTTCCCACCGAGCAACCAAGCTCCTCGTCCCAACCTCCCGAGAAAGTCTTGGGAGACAAGGAAAAGGTGTGAAGTTGTTCGGTATTCTCTTTTATTTTTCCTTTTACTTGTACTTTGTATCCCTGATCTTTGTAACTTTGCTTTATGATCTAATAAAATTTGAGTTCTTTTCTTCCATATGATTGTCTCTTCTCTATCTGCACTCTGTCTTGATCTTCTTTTTCTTTCTCTGTTAGTTTCTGGCCAGGATGGATCTGTTGTCTCCTAATGACACAAAGTTGATGCAGCAATGCCATGAATATTATAAAGCTGGTCACACAGACCTAAGTGCATCAGAAGTTGCCGACATCCTTGGCCATGGTGCTTCAGAGCAGGCAGTAGAAGCTTATCAATACCTGAAGGGCTTACTTGATCGATTTGTGGCCAATAACGTGGCTTACTATGACATGATCGAGGAGCTTCAATATACTTTAGAAGATCTTCAGACTCAGTACAAAGACTCAACTGCCCTTTTGCACGAGGGGTATGAAAAGAGGTATCAACAACTTTCTGCGGAGACAGGCCATAAAAAGATCATTGCTGGGTACGATGTCAGGGAGAAAACCCTAAGGGGTGAAGTTGAAGCTTGTAGACAGATTGCTGAGCTGCTGGAGCAAGAAAATAATAATTTACAGAAAGAGCTGGCACAGTATAAGTCTGCAGCATCTTCTTCAGCAGCTGTAATCCCAGTGACTGACGAGGGATTTTCCTTTCTAGAGGTTGAGAATGCCAAATTAAGGCAAGAGTTGGATACCTCGAGAAGATCTGGTACTTCTTCTGCTACTCGGGGGTGAGGAAGGGGTTCTCGTGGAAAAGGACGAGCTGCTCAGAATGTTGTCGAGGAACCAAGTTCCCGACCTGCTCGAGGAGGATCAAGAGCTCTTAGTTGTAATATTGAAGAAGCTCGTACTCTATCAACGTTGGAAACTCAAGCGTTCCAATTGAATGCAAAAGATCGGGCTTTATCTGAAATGTCTAAGAAAATCCAAACTCTGGAGGATCAACTTGCTTCGACCAAGTCTGCTCTGAAGAATGAGGATGTTTTTTTCCAGGAACCTTCATGAGAAGTTAGAGAGAATAACTTTCCAATTCCACAAACAACCTCGTGAGTTCTGGAATGCAGGCTACAATGAGGCCCTTTATCACTTGGATGCTCGCATTGAAAATGCCAATAATGAAGGTTATAAACAGGGATGGTTGAACGCCCTGGGTGTATTAAAACTAGAGCAGGGCCATTATTTATGGGATTATCATGCTCCTGGGCTACTAGACTTGCCTGTGCCACCTTATAAATTGGACATGGAATGGATCCCAGCTCGTGCCATTCCTCGGAGATTAATTGCAAAATACCTCGATGACTACAATCTTCATTCTCAGATTGAGGTATCTCGTCCCGAGCATCTACTGGACACACCTTCTGTGATGAACGCTAGGATGTTGAAGGATTTGAACTTCATTAACTCTCCTCAGACTTTAAATGATCCGCCTGCTGGCGAGGAACCTATTTCAAAAGCTGAGGGAAAGAAACCAATAGAGTAGGGATCTCAATGTAATAGTTAGTACACATATGTAAATTGTAATTTGTTTTGAATTTTAATGAAAGACTTTCATTTTCTGTTTGCAAATCTGTATTTCTATTGTTTTGTTCTTGTCAAACACTTTATATTTGTTCTTGCATAACAATATTGTGTGATTCCTCGACCAACTTAGTAATAAAAAATTACAAGTATTAGTAATGTTGCTCGATCACTTAATAATAAAGTAATGAGTATTAAAATGTTAAAATTTCTTCCAACCAACCAAGGTTGTTAAGTTGAGCTCGTCGACCAATTATAGTTAATGGGTTTTTATCCCCGACCAGCTATACTTGGTAAACTTTGTCTTTTTCATAAAATGTGCCCGACCAACCAAGGTCAAAGATTTTTCCTCGTCGACCAACTACGATTAGTGGGTTTTTATCCCCGACCAACTATACTTGGTTCAGTTTGGAATATTTGTTCTGCGATGAACTTTTTATGTAATAAACTTACTTCCCGATCAACATAAGTTGGCATTTTGAGATAATCTTACTTCCCGACCAACATAAGTTGGCATTTGAGAGCATGTCTTGTTTCCTAACCAACCGAGATTAGGCTTTCGTCGATCATCTTTTGTTCTCGCCCTTTTACCAACCGGAGTTGGTCATGGGTTTGAACTATCATGTCCACTAGCTCTTTTACCAACCTGAATTGGTCACACTAGTGTACGCCTCCTAACCAAAGGAGTATAGTTTGTTCTCGCCCTTTTACCAACCGGAGTTGGTCGTGGGTTTGAACTATCATGTCCACTAGTTCTTTTACCAACCTGAGTTGGTCACACTAGTGTACGCCTCCTAACCAAAGGAGTATAGTTTGTTCTCTCCCTTTTACCAACCGGAGTTGGTCGTGGGTTTGAACTATCATGTCCACTAGTTCTTTTACCAACCTTAGTTGGTCACGCTAGTGTACGCCTCCTAACCAAAGGAGTATAGTTTGTTCTCGCCCTTTTACCAACCGGAGTTGGTCGTGGGTTTGAACTATCATGTCCACTAGTTCTTTTGCCAACCTGAGTTGGTCACACTAGTGTACGCCTCCTAACCAAGGGAGTATAGTTTGTTCTCGCCCTTTTACCAACCGGAGTTGGTCGTGGGTTTGAACTATCATGTCCACTAGTTCTTTTACCAACCTTAGTTGGTCACGCTAGTGTACGCCTCCTAACCAAAGGAGTATAGTTTGTTCTCGCCCTTTTACCAACCGGAGTTGGTCGTGGGTTTGAACTATCATCTTCTTTTTTGCTTCCGAGCAGCGTAGTGTTAAACACGCTAGTACTTTCCCGAAAAACTTTCAATAAAAGGAGAGAAGATTGTGAAATATCATCGTTTTATTCATATTGATGGAACTGCTTTACATTTTACATCACTGATAATACTTGCATAGGTGTTCAGCATTCCATACATTCTTAAATTCCTCTCCTTCTAGAGTTGCTATTCGGTAAGTTCCTGGTCGGACAACTGCAGTAACTCGGTAAGGTCCATGCCAGTTTGCTTCCAACTTATTGTGCTTCTGAATGACCTTCTTTAGCACGTAATCTCCTTCTTTTAAGTCGCATTTTTTCACCCTCTTATTGTAGAACAGGGTTGTTCGTTGTTGATAAGCAGCATTCCTAATGGCTGCCTCTTCTCTAACTTCCTCGAGCATGTCCAAATCTAATCTCCTCATCAGGTCGCTGACTGGGGAATTGAAATTCAGCACTCTGTGTGTCGGAAGGCCCAACTCGGCAGGTATTACAGCCTCACTTCCAAATGCCAGCATTTATGGTGATTCTCCAGTCGCTGCTCGGGGAGTTGTTCGGTAAGCCCACAATACTGACTGTAGCTCATTAATCCAATTAGCTTCAGCCTCACTTAGCCTCTTCTTCAAACCATTTAATAATGTTCTGTTCGTCACTTCAGTCTGTCCATTGCTTTGAGGATGGCCTGGTGCTGAATGACTCTTCAAAATGTTTGATTATCGACAATAGGCAGCAAACTCCTCGTTATCGAATTGTGTTCCATGGTCTGTGATGAAGGCATGAGGGAGACCATATCGGCAGATTATATTCTTCCAAACGAACTGGTATACCTTCTCGTATGTCATATCAATCAGAGGCTCAGCTTCTACACACTTAGTAAAATAATCCACTGCGACGACGAGGTACTTGAATCTTCCTCGAGCCATTGGCAGTAGTCCAACCAAATCCATTCCCCACATGGCGAAAGGCCAAGGGGAAGTTATGGGTGTCAACAATGCTTGTGGAGTTCATCGTATGGAGGAAAAATGTTGGCATTTATCACATCTCTTAGCATAGGCTATATAATCAGCCCTCATCGTAGGCCAGTAGTATCCTTGTGTCATCACCCTTTGCAAAAGTGTCCGACCTGCTACATGGGATCCACAGGACCCTTTATGGATCTCTTCAATCAATTCCTTCACCTCCGATGGATGCACACATCTTTGCAAACCTGCCATAATTCCTCGTCTATACAAAACACCATTAGTTAGTACATACCGAGCAGCTTTAAACTTCAATTTCTTTGCTGAGAGCTTATCCTCCGGAAATTCTCCCTCCTCAATATATGCCCTGATGGGATCCATCCAAGATGGTCCTAAATCAAGGGTAATAACATTCATCGTCAGGTCTTCATCTATGCTCTGAGCTTCTAATACTTCAATTGGTATAGTTCTTCGCAGCTCGGTACGAGTAGTTGATGCTAGTCGAGCCAGTGCGTCTGCTTGTGCATTCTCCATTCTTGGTATTCTGATCAACTGAATGGAATCAAATTCTGACAACAACTCCATCGCCTTTGCATGATACTTGACCATTAATTCTCCTTTAACTACATATGTTCCCATCATCTGATTGATAATTAATTGAGAATCACTGAATACCATCACTTGTTGCGCTTCCATAACGTTTGCTAAATTAAGACCTGCTATTAAGGCTTCATACTCAACCTCATTATTGGAAGCTTTGAATTGGAATCGCAGGGCGTATTCCTTGTCGATCTCGTCTGGAGTGCTCAGAACTATTCCCGCGCCACATCCTACAGTGCAAGATGAGCCATCTACGTATAACCTCCATATAGGTAATTAGTCTTCAAATTTCTTATCTGAAAGAGTTCATCGGTGCAATATCTGCTTTTTCCTTTCATCCTCCCCTGGTATTTTTCGCTCCTCGTCGACCATCTCTTCTCGCCCTTTTACCAACCGGAGTTGGTCTGGGTTTGAATTTGATGATCTTTCTACATCCACAAGCCCTTTTACCAACCGGAGTTGATCTGGACTTATGTTTGTTGATCCTGTAACATCCACAGGTTGGTCAGCGAGCAACTTTTGTTCCTCGGGGGTATCAGGATATGTAAATTCTGCTATAAAGTCTACTACAGCCTGCCCTTTTAATGATGATCTGGGTTCATACACAATATCATATTCACCGAGCTCTATTGCCCAATACATCAGTCTCCCTGATTTTTCTGGCTTATGAAGGGCTTGTCTCAATGGCATGTCGGTATACACGACGATGGTATGGGCCTAGAAATAAGACCTCATTCTTCTACTTGCTTCAATTAATGCCAATGCCAATTTTTCCAGCTTTGGGTACCTGATCTCTGCACCTCGGAAAGCCTTACTTGTGTAATAAATTGGCTTCTGGACTCCATTCTCCAATCTGATCAATGCCGAGCTGACTGTATTCTCTGATATTGCCAGGTACAAGTATAATTTCTCTCCCATTACTGGCCTGGATAACAATGGAGGTGCTCCCAAATATTTCTTCAAGTTTTGAAAGGCTTTCTCACATTCATCATTCCAATCGAAAGTTTTTCGAAGCGTTTTGAAGAATGGGAGGCATCTATCAGTTGCACGAGATACAAATCTGTTGAGCGCTGCAACTCGTCCTGTAAGACTCTGCACTTCTTTCTTCATCGTTGGAGATCGTAACCCTAAAAGAT
Organism: Sambucus nigra; assembly: GCA_949130495.1. Classification (NCBI taxonomy): domain Eukaryota; kingdom Viridiplantae; phylum Streptophyta; class Magnoliopsida; order Dipsacales; family Adoxaceae; genus Sambucus; species Sambucus nigra. The sequence goes on along the minus strand of OX422207.1, from coordinate 625,045,337 downwards.
CTTTGATCTTTGCTAGATTTGCCTCAATGCCTCGCTGGTTGACGATGTACCCGAGGAACATTCCTTCTCGTACTCCAAAGGTGCACTTCGACGGGTTGAGCTTCATTTGGTATTTATCCAGTTGATCAAAGGTCTGACCTAAGTAAACTAGATGATCATCAGCTTTTTTTATCTTTGTCAGCATATCGTCGATATAGACTATTGCAACTGATTTGTTCGGCAAAAACCTTGTTCATCAGCCGTTGATATGTCGCACCTGCATTTTTCAAACCAAAAGGCATAACATTATAACAATAAGTTCCCCTAGGGGTAATAAAAAAAGTTCTTTCCATGTCTTCAGGTTTCATTTTGATCTGGTTGTAACCAGAGTAAGCATCCATGAAGCTGAGCAGCTCGTGTCCCGAGGTAGCATCCACTAGTTGGTCAATTACGGGCAATGGGAAATGATCCTTTGGGCAGGCCTTGTTGAGATCAGTGAAATCAACACACATTCTCCATTTATTGTTTTTCTTCTTTACCATCACCACATTTGCTAACCAGTCTGGATATTTCACATCTTCAATGAATTGGGCTTTCTGGAGCTTCTCGACCACCTCTTGTATAGCCTGATTCTTCTCGGGACTATATACTCTTCTTCTCTGATTTACAGGCTTGATCTCCTTATTCGCATTGAGTTCATGGCATAAGAAGTTTGGATCTATTCCTGGCATGTCTTCATGACTCCATGCAAAAATTTTCTTTCTGTCTCTCAAGAAAGTTATCAACTCCTGTTTTATTGAAACATCCAACGATGAACCTATCTGGGTTACTCGTTCAGGGTGCTCGTCATCCAGAATAACATTTTCTGTATATTCAACCACCTGTCCTTTTACCAGTTGGGATTCATCTCTAGGATCCAGTGTTTCAATTTCTGTACCTTCATCCACCTGGTAGGTAGTAGTCTTTTTTCTTGATTCTTCAAGCTCCTCTTGCTCGGCAGACGAATAATAGCATTCCCGAGCTACTTTTTGATCACCTTTCACAACTCCTACTCTGAAATTTATAGGGAATTTTAAGCACTGATGTACTGTAGATGGGGCTGCTTCGAACTTCTTCATACCAACTCTTCCCATGATGATGTTATAAGATGACTGCACATTCTTATCCATCACAAAAAAGCGTATTTTTTCTGTTCGACAAGCAGGCCAAGTTCTAATGAATATATCCAACTTGATCGTCCCAAGTGGAAAGACTTTCTCGCCAGCAAAACCCAATAGAGGTCTGTGATAAGGTTCTAATTGGGATAATTTCAAATTTAAACTGTCAAAGCATGAATAGTACATGATGTCTGCCGAACTACCATTATCTACCAGCACCCTTGAAATCACTATTTCTTTCATCCTCATTTTGATCACTAAAGGGTCGTCGTGAGGGTAAATAACACCTGCCAGGTCGTTTTTTGAAAAACCGATGACCAGCTTCTCTTTGTTTATCTTCCTCGGGCGATCCTCTTCAGCCAAATTTATCCGTTGAATGTATGAACAAGCCTGAGCCTCACCGAGGTAAGCTTTTCTTTCTGCAGTAAGGTCTCCTCCTCCTGCATCTCCTCCTGTAATGACATTACAATCAAATGATCCAAAGAGTATTGAATATACCTCACGTTCTGGCTGCCTTGGTTTCTTTGGAAGATCGGGGTCATCCTGTGTATCATTTTTCTCCTCTACTCGACGAGGAGATCTAGACCTTTCTCTAGTTCGGTCATTATTTCTTCTTTCGCCTCCCCGATCAACATACTTTTCTAGTTTCCCTCTTCGGATGAGTGTTTCAATCTCGTTTTGAAGAGTTATGCAATTTTTGGTCATATGGCCGTGATCCTTATGAAACTCGAAATATTTATCCCTGTTCCTCAGGTCAGGGTCTGACCTCAGTTTCTTTGGCCACTTTACTTCCTTGTTATTCTTGATTTCTTCCAAGACATGATTAATACCCATTTTCAAAGGAGTATAATTATCGAATTTCTTCAGGACTTCCCATGATGATTTATGATTCTTGGAATGCTTGTCACCGCCATTGCCCTTATGCTCTTTCTTCTTGGACTTGTCGTCTTCCACCTTGGTTTCTTTATCCATAATCTTCTTCGCAGCCATAGCCTCCTCGGCATTCATGATTTTGGATGCTTTCGCCATCAACTCTGACATAGTTATAGGTGGATCTTTGGCCAAAGTGTAATACAACTTATTAGGCAACAACCCACTCATCAAGGCGGTGATCGCTGTCTTTTCTTCATAATCTATGACTTCCATCTTCTCGTTATTGAAACGAGTTATGTAATCTCTAGTACTCTCACCAGATTTTTGTCTAACACTTAATAAGTGTGCTACTCTTTTTACTGGTTTTGCTCCAAAACATAAATTACCGATGAATAACTCGGCCAATTGAAAGAAAGTTGAAATCTTACCCGAGGAAGATTGTTGTACCATATTTGGGCAGGTCCAGTAAGAGTTCCTGAGAATGCTCTACATCTCATCTCGTCGGAGACAGCATAGATATCGGCGGCAGCTTGATATTGCTCTATATGAAGAACAGGATCTGTCTTTCCATCATACTTGGGGGTCACCATAGGTTCTTTAAACTTTGATGGGGTAGGAAAACCCACAATGGCCTGGACAAAAGGTGTCCCTTGAACAAAAGTTCGTTGTAAGGGATTCTTCGCCTTAGCCATTTCTACCAATATATCCTCCAAGCGCTGAATGGAACCCTTTCACGCATCGTTTCCTTCCTCGGGCTTATTAGTTCGAGCAATTGATTGTTCTGATGTGGCCTCTTGAGATCTATCTTGACGAGCAACTGGTCGTGATTGTGCTGATCCATCTCTTAGATCTGATGGTCGTCGAAAACTCCTCGATATGGTCTTAGGTGGACTCCTATTCCTCCTAGGGCCTAATCGACTGAAAGGAGACACGCTACTCAGTCTTTCCAAGGCACTGGGTCTTTCTGGAGAGAGAGTGATACGTTGATCAGTATCTGTAGCCCTTATTGACGAAGTTCGCCCAGGTTGATAAGAGAAATCATCAAACTACTCATTACGATATGACTCAGTACGCCTGGATTGTGAAGAAAGTAAATAAGTTTGCCTCTGACCACTTCGTTGTCCTGAACGTGCAGGTGCACCGCCATGAAGGGTCTGTTTGCCTCTAACCACTTCGTTTCCAGCATTTCGATTGCTGGATTCCGGGTTATCTGCCATTGATGATGAATGATTTTTGGTGAAAAATGGTAATAACAATCGTTCCTACAGACGATGCCAATCTGTTGATGTAAAAAACTAAATCACTCTAATAATTTAATCACAGATAAATAAATGAGACAGAATATTTTAAAGTGGTTCAGCCTTGTATGAATGGCCTACGTCCACTGTTATGTTATTGCTGAGTGTTTGGGAATTCTCGATTACAAGTTCTATCAAGAAATTCTGATCCCCTTGAATGAGGGTGATACAAGGTATTTATAGCCCTTAGGCTATATATGAAAGGGTGTTACATTAAATGATACACATATGAAAGGGTAATTCATTTAATGATCTTCAAACGTGTGCGTCAAGATGATAAGCATTCAATGAATAGTTGAACTGTTGATTATCTGGCAATCAATACTGCGGTCGAGATGCAGCTCGAACCACCTTAGTTGCTCGTCGTCCAAGAGTTCTTCGGAGCGCTGGAGTTCCTCGGAGGATTGGTATTCCTCGGAGCGTTGGAGTTCCTCGGAGAGCTGGAGTTCCTCGGAGTATGCTTGTTGCTCGGAGTGAGTCTGACTTGGTCGGGGGAATGAACTTCATCGTTGCTATTGTTCCACGTAGATTGACACGTGTCTTCTTATTATTCGTCCACATCAGCATACTAATTTTGGTATCAACAGTCGTAGTAGGCGGCATCGGAGTGCTTAAAAAAGAAATTCAGGGATTGTACATTGGAATGCCCAAATGAAAAAGTTCATTAAACAATACTATTGCGATAGACTAAACTAGAATGCCCAAAGAAATTCAGAGATTGAACACTGGAATGCCCAAAGAAATTCAGAGTAGTTATTTCCATAATACTCATAATTATCCTATGCCTCTCGACGTCATTCAAAGACTATAACTGCTCAATCTAGTGTTAAAACCTTAGTTGTAGTAAAAGTTCTTAAAGAATACTACCAAACAAAATAGCCTCCAGATAGAAATTAAATAAGACTCCCAATTATAAGAACCTATTATCCTATATGTTCGAGATCTTAACTTCGAAAGAGACGGATGATATTATTTATAAATACACCAATGTCTTGTCACTAAAAGCATACAATAACATGTTACAAACCCTGGGAAGTAATAAATGAAGTAGTAACACAATCCCTATTTAGTTGTTGTGATTGTCGTGGTTGTCACGCAATAAATTTTAACCCTACCCCAAATGGCAACAGAACAAAGATTGGGTTTGGCCCCTCGTACGATACCTGAGCAGACTTATGGGGATTTCGATCAAGAGAGTGGTTCCAACGGTGTGATAACTATGTAGTACACAACTTGTAAAACACTCGATAAATACTCATGAAAAATTATAGAACTAAAAAAAAGAAATTTAAAGCCATTGAAAGAAAACCATAATCCATTCAAAATAAAAGCAGACACAAAAAACTAACTTTTCGGTACATAATTGTATACATAGAATTAGACTACCAGATTCATTTCTAACTAACATCTATTTTATTTTATTTTCCATGCATGTACTCATGCCATATGGATTAATTGCATACTAGTTAATGGATACACTAGTTGGAGAAAATTCCTTTATGACCCAAATCTCATAAATATAATGTAACACCCCACTCTTCCACCACCAATATTGTCCCCACTTTAACCACTGCACCCAGCAGTATGGGGTTTTTAGTATCTCTATATCCATAAACTGGTATTAGTGGGGTTCGAATCCCTGACATGTGCATCACCAATCACATGCCTTACCAGTGGAGCTAAAAGGCCTCGGTGTTAGAAGACTGTAAATCTACATATATGAACCATTACTTTTCCTCACCAAGGCGATGTGGGATGTAGTTCTCTAGCTACCAAATCAATAATGGTCGAGTCTATTACAATCTGGTTGGGTACTGGCTTTGATACTATTCTATAACACCCCACTCTTCCACCACCAATATTATCCCCCCTTTAACCACCGCACCCAGTGGTATGGGATTTTTATTAGCTTTATATCCACAACCTGGTGTCAGTGGGGTTCGAACGCCTAAAATGTGCATCATCAATCACATGCCTTACCTGTGAGGCTAAAAGGCCTCGGTGTTAGAAGAGTGTAAATCTACATACATGAACCATTACTTTTCCTCACCCAGACGATGTGGGATGTAACTCTCTGTCTACCAAATCAACCACAGACCAGTCTTTTACACATAATGGGTATATATCTTCAAATCGAAGTACTCTCTTCAATCTAAAAAAACCTTGTAACTAAACAGTCCTTACAATAATGCACTCCCTGATTTAAGTGGTATTATTAAAATATTCTTAGTAAACATATATTGAGTGCACAATGCATTAAAGACCCCAAGCACGATTCCATCAATTAACATCCATAACTAATCAAAGTAATAACAACAAAAACAGCGGTAACACCAAGGCTTAATAGACAGAGTATACCTACAAATCACTTTGTTTCTAAAATTAGTACCAAATAAAAATGATAGCATATAAATCAGCATTTAACCAAAAGCGTATATAATTAGTATCACATAAAATTGAAAGAGAGTATGACATAGTATACTTTATTTGACCCAATATCTGAGTTGACCTCCATAATTCCAAAGTTGGTCCATCTGAAACACAATCAAAATCAAACACAAAAATCACAAACAATATACACCAGATTCAAAAAATCAGCAAAGAGTAGATAACTTCATTTGAACACTTCAAACTTCAAACCCTAATATATACATAAAAAAATCAGCAGACATTAGATAACTTCATTTAAACACTTCAAACTTCAATCTCTAATATATACATCAAAAAATCACAAACAATGTACACCAGATTCAAAAAATCAGCAGACATTAGATAACTTCATTTGAACATTTCAAACTTCAAGCCCTAATATATATACATCGTTGCAAAATAATACATAAAGATGATAAAAATAATAGATAGAAAATCCCTAAAAATAAACCAATAAATCAATTAATTGAAGGCAACATTTAACAAAAAAATATGTACAACATTAAACAAAAAATAAATAAAAAAAACGAGGCAAAAAAAACTTTTAAACACATCGATTAGTTACGAATCGAGGGTATTACCTTAATGGTGTATAGGACGGAGGAATATCCTAAGCCAACTGTTTATAACTAAAAAACAAATCAAAATTTCAAAAAACCCTTTAGGTCTGTGGTTGTGTGTGTGTGTGTGTGTGAGAGAGAGAGAGAGAGAGAGATTACATGTGTGTGCGTGATAGGGTGAGAGAGATTACCTGACGGTGGCAACTTGGAGGCAGAGGGTGGCGTCCTTGGAGCTCTAGAGTGACGACATTAAAAGGGTTTGATTTGGTGAGAGCCAAAATGAGGAAAATGAGGGAGACGGGTAGGGTTTGGTGTTCAAGAGGGTATTCTTTCATTTTTCATGTGGCACGATGAGAGACCTTAGATCACATGAGGGGAAGAAATGATATCCGTTGGATCGTAGAAATCATATTTTGACATCATCTTTTGATCTCATGACATACATAAGTTTTGTAACTTATTATATAGATATTGTAAAAAAGGCTCCTATTTTTAGTTTAAACCATTTAGTCTCTCAAACACTCATTTATCCAAAATTATCTTACTTTTGAAGGTCCACGCTAGCGGCACCAAATCCCCCCTACACACCCCAAATGGCAGCTCCGGTGGATCCAAACCACTTTTTTCCGATATTCTCTTATTTTTAAAGGTTCGCGCTAACGGTACCTAATCCCCACCAGCAGCGACCCCCATTGTTGGAGATCCAATGACCTTCATCAAATCTCTAGTTTGGAGTGGGTGGCATGGGTGTCGTAGGTGCGGGCGTACACAAATAAGAGAAAATTGGATAAATGGGGTTTGGATCCATCAGAGCGCCGATTTGGGGTGAGCAGGGGTGGTACTGGGTGCCGCTGACATGGACCGTTAAAAATAAGTGAATAATTGATAAATGGGTGTTTGAGCGACTAAATGGGTTAAACTAAAAACATGTGTCTTTTTTCAATATATGTATGGATTTATGAATTATTCAACCCATTTATTTAACGAATTTGTTTATATTATTATTATTTAATAATAACAACAAATGTGATAACTCAGTTAATATGTATTATTATATGTAATTCCTATTTTGAGATTTTTTTAATTATGTCCGGTTGACTATTCAACCATTAATTAATTCTATTTTAAAGGTGTAAACATTAAATATTATTGTCTGTGTAATTTTTTTCATTGAAATATTATGTACTCCGTGAATCTTGTTTGATATATATATGGATAAAATTTTCTTGAGAACACAGTAAATTTTACTATATGTGTAATGTTAACACAATAAATGATATTATTTGTAAACATGTCGTAGATATAAAACTATTTCATTTTCTGGTGCAAATAGTAAAGTTTACTGTCTATGTAATTTTTTTTTCTTTACAATTTATAGGCTTCATGGATCTTATTTAATAGAACTCGGGGAGGAGATTTTAAAAATAGTAATTTTGTGAAAAACGGATTTGTCAATCAAAAGTTATGATCATTTGAAAATTAAAAATATAATGGAAAAAAAAGTTCAACCACTTGTGTAACTTACCCTAGGAAGTTACAGATAGTTAGTTTTAAAATGGTAAAATTGTGGGGAAAAATCCCAAAATATTAGGAATAATACCTATTTAATGATTTAAAAGTCAATAGGAATTAGTTAGGAAAACTTTATTCGTATAGAACGTATAAATAATAATCCTTATAATTTTTTATATCACAATGTATATTTTGATCTTTTTAATCTAACACTTAACACCATTGCATTTTTGTCTTATATCACAGGTAGTGGAGAAAATAATTTAATTCCACGCCTAGGAGACATAAATGTCTAATTTAAGAAGTTGGTGGTGTTTTTGTTATTTTTTTTATGTCCACCGTATCCCTATGAAAATCTTAAACATTCAAGTGTTTGAAATGAATATGACAATATTGATTTAAACATTAAATTTAAACTTATGGGACTTTATATATAAAATATCAATTCAAATTTCTAAATATCATAGAAAGTCAAATCAAATCAATACTAAATATACATTAGCACAAATTTAGATACATAACTTAATCCAATTTTTACAACACATACAAACCCAAGAAAAAAATATGTGATATTTTGACTTTATCGTCGTTAATTTCATAATTAGACTTTGTTTACTATGTTGCTTTTTTTTATAAATTTCCACCCAAAAAGATGAAAACATTAACTAACTAGTCAACCGTCGTCATATTTTTTTAACCAAAAACTCAAATTACCTTTACTATAGAGTTTTAAATTCTAAATTCCAGTCTTTTTTTACCTTTACAAATTTAAGACCCCTTGTTACTTTAATAAGTTTTATTAATCCAAGTTTTTAATAAATTAAACAGTTTTTTTCTTACTAATTTAATTTCCTAACAAATTAAAAAGCTTTTTTTCTTACTATCAAAAGCGTAAAAAAATGAAACTTGGTTCTATAAAAATAAACGTAGTAAAACACAAGTCTTTTTTTTTCTATTCGAGATAATTTTTCCTATAAAAACGAGTTTATATTGGTTCCATTAAAAAAAACTATTTGAAATGAGGAGGAAAAGAAAAAATCTGATTGGAACTAAAAATAAAATTATTTTTTCGCATATTTTTCAAAAAATTCTCTCTTTGACAAAAAGACCTATAAATGAAAAAATAATACAAAAAATAATATTTTATAAATTTCTTTTTATAAACAAAAATTGGCAAAAAATTATTCTTACAAAATTGTTTGAAACTAACAAGAAAAAATTGAGTTAAAAAAATGTTTTTTTGTTTTTATTTAAATTTACCATTAGAAAAAAATTAAAAATAAATTATTGAAGAAAAATTATAGAATTTTTTTCAAGTGCATTTTATAAATTAAACCGATGAAACAAATTCAAAACCTAAGTATATAAAACATGCTCATTACTATGTAAAATAAATATAAAAGTGTAATATAAAACAGGCTCATTACTATGTTTCTAGATTAAAAAAATCCATTTAAAAAAATGTTTTGTTATTATTGATGTAAAAAACTAGACTAAATCTAATTAATTAATCACAGATAAATATGAATAAAGAAATAAGACAAAGGGTTTTTAAAGTGGCTCAACCTTAATGAAAATGGCCTACGTCCACTGTCTTGTTTTACTGAGTGTTTTGCCTTGATTTCAATTATGATCGCAAGTGATCGATTGCCCGTTATATAGGGGGTTACAATGTATTTATAGCCCTTGGGCTGTCAATATGAATAGACAATATTCCATTATTTAATAGACATATACATCTGTACATAATAAGAATGTCATTGAATATGTTTCTATTGTTTGATCTTCTTGGCTAGATGCTCTGTACGTTGAGTAGCTCGTCACGTTTGAGTATCTCGATACGCTGAGTTGTTTGGTGAATATATTTTATGCCATGGAGGATGATACAAGTCTTCATATAATTTATCCACGTCAGATGACTAATTTTTGTATCAACAGAAGCCCCCAATGTTTCACAGTTGAGGTTGGATATGAAAGTGGGGAACATTATGCCCAGATGTTGCTCGGACACTTTTACTCAGTCTCATTAGTTTATAAATATCCAACACCTTTGACCTTTAATGATTTTGAGCGAGAAGTGACAAAACTCATAAATATTTTGATTCTTCAACAGATGCTTTGGTATTTGCGTCTTTTTCATCATTTAGCCGTCGAAAACTCAATCTTCGTCTCTTGTGATCATTACTTTTCTTGCTTCCCGAAGCAACGCATTTAAAAGCGATAGAATCAAATCATCTTCTAGCTTTTCCCGTTTAGACTTCCAAACCTTTTGTCTTCTCACTTTTCCTTCTTACGCTCGTTTCTTCTATAATCCGCCTTAGCAGATTTCTCAATTTTCTGTAAGAACTTCTTCTTTCTTCTTTCTTCTTTCTTTGCTTTAGCCACCATGGTTTATCTTATCGAATCGTTGGATAAGTTCCGAGATGATTTTGCAATTCCTTCTTGGGTTATTCTGTAAGAACCTCCTTGCCCTTTTGATTTATTTTCTTTAGTTGAGGGCCACTGGTTTCCTTCATTTTTGTTGTGAAATGTTGCTTTTCTTTTCCGCTTAATCCCTTGTGTTTGGAATTTTGCCAATATTTTGATATTGTTCCTCTAAGAGTAGTTCCAAAAATATGGAGGGTAGTTAATGGCGTACATAGGCTGAATCAAATTCATGGAACTCATTTAGGTATTCCTGAAAGTATGTACTTTTATAAATGGGTTATTAACGATACAACCTTTTATTTATAAATTAGATATTCTCAAAGAGCTTTAGTGGTCAACCTCCCTGATGTTAATATGTATTATTTTGATCATGGGGTTGTAATGAAAAATTGGCAAAACCCCCCGTTAAAAGGGGAAAATGTATACCAAGGTCCCATATGTCCACTTTATGGCAACAGGATAGGTTGTTTTTAGTTTTTTCAATTTAGCTCTATTTTTGTTTGATGAAATCTTCCACTGATGCTTATTTTTTGTTTATTACAGCTGACAGCAAAAGGAAATCCCCGAAAGAGAGTGACATTAATTTAAAAGATTTGAAGTTTATTTTGGGGTTGCATCGAGCAATAGAAGGGGAACACGTGAGGTATGCTTCCTATTTACTGCGATACAAGAACACCACTTCTTCTTTTATTTCTCCCCCTCTTATTCCTCCCTTGGTGAGCGATCTTGAGCAAGCTCCAGTATCTTCTTTATTTGTTGAAGAAGTTTATCCTGATTTGGGTATTGCTATTGCTGACATGATAACGAAGAAGAGGAAAGTTCCTGAATTCTTTGCCAAATCTGCTCCTGGTACTAAAGGGGCGAAGAAGAACAAAGACAATGCTTCAACTAAGCAAAAGGATGTTGTTCCTCCTGTGAAATATATCAACAAGAAGCCCCCTATTGCCCCTAAAGAGGCAGCACATTTGATTGAAGTCGTTGTCTCAAAAGAGGCAGCACATTTGATTGAAGTTTTTGTTATTCAAGAAGAAACAACACCTGTGATTGAAGGTGCTCCTTTGAGGTGGTAAACATAGGTCTTGCTGAAAGGCCAGTGGATGTTGTTGCCCAACCTACTGGAGTTGGAATTTATTCTTTGAGAACTAGTTCTCTAGCCGTCCTTACCCTTAGATTGACCAAGAAATTCATCAAGTCTGGGACTCTCCCTAATTGTCGAGCTGCTAAAACTTCAACTTCTCGGGATAAGATTACTGATTTGGTAGCCCTACACCTTGCATCACTAAGTGGTCAATATACTTATCTGTCTAATTCTTCATTGCCATGTTCATACTGTAATTCGTTCCTTTCTTCTTCTTGTAGTTTTTGGTGTACTTTGAAAATATCATGGAGAGAGATGAGGCCACCAAAGCTTCAACCTCATCCAGTGGAGTAGAGGAAGCCTTTGCTGGGTTGTCAAAATATTTAGGGGAGTCCTGACAAAAGTACGAAGAGGATAAAGATGCTTGGGAGAATAAATTTCAACTTGTTGAGATGGCTCATCAATAATCTAATACAGCTAGTGATCAGGTTGTAAATGCCTCCAAGGAGTTGGAGGAAAAATTGAAGGTTGCTCTTTCCATCCAAGTGGAAGCTGATGGCAAGCTTAAAGAGGCTAAACGGCATAAAAAAGATCTTGAGGAGAAGGTTAAGTCTGTTAAAGAGCTTCTTAGGGATAAAGCTTCCTCGGAGAGAGCGAAGAGGAAAGTTTCTATAAAGAAGTCCTTTAGCTCTGGCTGGGACAAAGGGTGGAATAAAGCTTTGGATGATGTCTCTTCTCAGATGGACTATGTAAGTTTGAAATACTTCAGAGATGGATGGGTTTTAACTTTAAAGGAGTTGAATGTTGCTAATGATTCTGAACTGTTTCATAAACAAACTCATAGCCCTCCTCCTACTATTGAAGAAGAAAAAGAAGAAGATGAAGCTGTAAATGATTAATCTTCTATAGTGATAGTAGAACAAACACCTGTTGTTACCATTCTTCAATCTTCCAAGCAAGTTAAGAAGGCAACAACTTCTTTTGAGCAACGCCAACTACCCTCCGAGCAACCAACTCCTTCATCCAAATCGGTTGAAGATGTTGTAGGAAATAAGGAGAAGATGTAGAGTTGTTCGTCTCTTTAATTATGTTATTTTTCTGTTTTTCCCTTTCATTGTAACTTTGATTGTACTTTCTCCTCCTATGATCAATAAAATGGACTTTATTATTTATTATAAGTTCTCTCCTTTACTTGCTTGATTTGTATCGTAGTTGATCCATTTTTACTTGTCCTTGCTAGTTTATTGCTAGGATGGAACTCTTATGAGCTCATGATATAGAGTTGATAAAGAAATGTAATGACTACTTCAAGGCTGGTCATACAGATTTCACTGAAGCTGAAATAGTTAATATCCTTGGACCTGATGCCTCTGAGCGAGCAATTGAAGCTTACCAATATTTAAAATGTCTTCTTGATGAGCCGGTGGACAATAATGCCGCTTATTATGAAATGATTGAAGACCTTCAAGGAGTGATCGAAGAATTTCAAATTTAACACAAGGAAACCACTGCACATCTGTATGAAGGTTATGAGAAAAAGTACCAACAGTTGGGTGCTGATTGGGATTATGACAAATTTATTTCAGCCCATAAGAAAAGAGAGACTGTGCTTAAACTTCAAGTTGAGGAGCATATAAACATTGCCAAACTGTTTGAGGAGGAAAACATTACCTTGCGAGAAGAACTCAAACAACTAAATTCTGCCTTTTCTTCTAGACCTCTGGTACTGGTCAGTGATGAGGGATTTTCATTTTTGGCAATGGAAAATTATGCATTGAGAGAATAACTGAAGGCTTTGAAATAAGCCCCACCTACATCCTCCTCATGGGGTAATCTAGAGCTGGTCGAAATAGCATTGACGAGACTAGGACTTAACAAGCCTTAGCAAATCAGGTTGTTCAACAGAAAGCCAAAAATCAAGATCTAGTTGAGATGTCCCAAAAAATTCAAAGTCTTACTAAGAAACTTTCCAATCAAAGTTCTGCATTGGAAAGTAAAGAAATCATAGTGAAGAAACTTCATCAGCAAGTTGAGAGATTGACTTATCAAATTCACAAGCAGCCCAGAGAGTTTTGGATGGAGGGATACAATGAAGCTTTGTGCCATCTTGATGCTCAGTTGAAACAATCAAATAATGAAAGATACAATAAGAGGTGTTTAAATGCCTTGACTGTGATGAAAATTGAGAAAGGAAATTCCTTATGGGATTGGTATGATCCTGGATTACTTGATCTGCTTGTGCCTCTATTTAAGATAGATGCCAGCTGGATTCCAGCCTGTGCCATTCCTCAGTGTTTGATCTCTAAATACCTTGGTGATTACCAGCTTCATGAAGACTATGAGATATCTCGACCTCAACATCTTCTTTATCGATCGAGTTTGAGCAACAACAGAATGTTACGAGATTTGAATTTTATCAACTCTCCTTATGCTCTAGATGATCCTTCAGCTGGAATGGAGCCTGTACCTAAATCGAAAGGAAACAAGCGAATAGAATTGGAAATTTGTATATTGTTCGTAATTATTAAATCACACATCATCTTTTGTAATTTTACTTTCCTTGGAAATGAATTCATTGTATGATATTTTTCTTATCAATATATCTTTAAAGGGACAACTTTTCATGTTTTGTTTTAATTGCCTAGACAATGGACCTTTGCCCCATTTACTGCCTAGTTGTAGTTACTTGTCACCCATAAGTTCCTAAGCAATGGAATTATTTTCATCCCATGGTCCTGCTTAGTTGTAGAAATCTTATCTAGATTACATTGGTTCCTAGGCAGTGAATGCCCCTTGAGGTCACCCATCTTCTTGCCTAGTTTTAGATGGCCCTTGAGGTCACCCATAATCAAATAGGCCTTTCCTTGTATGATTGTTATTCCAACATTGTTGGTTAAGTTTATTAATGCCGACCAACCTTTATTAGTGGTTGCTGATATCCGACCAACCGTAGCTGGTGGTTGCTGATATGCCGACCAATCGTAGTTGATGGTTGCTGATATGCCGACCAATCGTAGTTAGTGGTTTCTTATATGCCGACCAACCTTAGTTGATGGTTGTTGATGCCTTCTTACAAAATTCAAGTGTAGTGTGTAGCACGAGTACTCCGAAAAAAATTAAACGAAAAATAATAAGGGGAAAATATTATTTTTTAATTTTTTCCCCTCTAAAGTTTTTATTCTATAGGTTCTAGGTCGAACAATCGCTGTTACACGATAAGGCCCATGACAGTTGGCCTCCAGATTGTTATGCTTCTGAATGAATTTCTTAAGTACATAATCTCCCTTCTTGAGATCACATTTCTTGACCCATTTATTGTAGAACATGGCAGTCTTTTGCTGGTAAGCGGTATTTCGGATTGCTGCATCTTTTCGGACTTCCACAAGCATGTCTAAATATAAGCGTCTCATCGAATCGCTTACTGGAGTGTTGAAATTAAGCACCCTGTGAGTAGGTAGACCCAGTTCAGCAGGTATGACTGCTTCACTTACAAAGGCTAACATGTAATGAGATTCCCCAGTTGCTGTTCGGGGAGTTGTTCGATAAGCTCATAACACAGAATGCAACTCATTAATCCAATTTCCTTTCGCGTCATCCAACCAATTTTTCAACCCGTTCAAAAGAGTTAAGTTGGTTACCTATGTTTATCCATTGCTCCGGGGATGGCCTGGCGTAGAATGAATCTTTTGAACATTGGACTGTTGACTATACATGGCGAACCCCTCATTATCAAATTGGGTGCCATGATCAGCAATGAAAGCATGTGGCAAACCGTATCTGTAAATAATATTCTTCCAGATGAAATCATAGACCCTTTCGTATGCCATGTCAATGAGAGATTCATCTTCCACCCATTTTGTGAAATAATCAATAGCAACTACCAAGTATTTGAATCGTCCTTTGGCAGTTGGTAGATGCCTAACCAAATCTATTCCCCACATAGCAAATGGCCACGAAGAGATAATCGGTGTTAATAATGCCTGGGGATTTCTTTGTATGGCAGAGAATCATTGGCACCTGTCATATTTCTTGGCGTAAGATGTGCAGTCAACTCGCATGGTTGGCCAATAATAGCCCTGTTTTATTATCCTCTGCGAAAGAGTTCGACCCGCTACATGAGCTCCACAAGAGCCTTCGTGGATTTCTTCTATCAGATCTTTAACTTCTAATGGATGAACACATCTCTGCAGACCTATTCTCATACATCTTCTGTATAGAACTTCATTATTTAGGACATACCTAGCATCTTTAAACTTGAGCCTCTTGGCTACAAGTTGGTCGACTAGCAAAATGCCTTCTTCGATATACGCCCTGATTGGATCCATCCAGGAATGTCCCATATCCATCATGATAAACTTTACCATCAAATCATTATCAATGCTTAGATCTACAAGGATCTCAATAGGAATAGTTCTTCATATCTCGCTACGGGTAGTTGAGGCTAATCGAGCTAGTGCATCAGCCCTCGTATTCTCCAATCTTGGTATTCTGATCACTTGGACCACTTTAAAATTGGATACAATCTCTATAGATTTGGTGTGATACCTAGACATGAATTCTCCCTTTACCGCGTACAGCCCGAGAATCTGATTTACGACTAGCTGTGAATCACTAAACACCGTAACTTGCTCTGCATTTAGTGTTTTGTCTAAACTGAGGCCCTCAATCATAGCTTTATACTCAGCTTCATTATTGGAAGTTGTGAATTGGAAATTCAGAGTATATTCTATATCCAATCCATCCGGACTATTAAGAATTATTCCGGATCCGCTGCTTATGGGACACGAAGAGCCATCAACATACAAATTCCATACAGAGATACAGTTATCAAATCCTTGGTCTGATAAAGTCCCATGATGGAATATTTGGTGCTTCCTTTTATCATCCCTCAACTCTTGGCTTTTATCATAGGATTCTTACTACTCTGTCATGTCCCCTCCTACAAATCTGTTGATAGGAGTTGATTGGGGATCGTTTTTTATGATCCTCTAACATCCACGGTTTGTTCTGCGTTAGACCCCTATTGGTCGGAGGTATCTAGGTAAGTAAATTCAGCAATGAAATCTACCACTGCCTTCCCTTTGAGAGAGACCTTGGCTCATAGACAATGTCATATTAACCTAAATCCACTGCCCAATACATCAATCATCCATATTTTTTCAGCATGTGTAAAGCCTGTCTGAGTGGCATGTCAGTGTATAACACTATGGTATGGACTTGGAAGTATGATTTCATTCTCCTTCTCGCCTCGATCAATGCTAATGACATCTTCTCCAATTTTGGGTACCTAATATATGCTCCTCGAAATGCCTTGCTTGTGTAATACACCTGCTTCTGCACTCCGTCGTCTAACCTTATCAACGCTGAACTGACTGCACTTTCTGAGATAGCCATGTACAAGTATAATTTATCTCCCACTACCGGCCTGGACAGGAAAGGAGATGTCCCCAAATATTTCTTCAACTCTTGGAACTCCCTCTCACACTCATCATTACACTCGAAAGTTTTTCTGAGTGTCTTGAAGAATGGATGAAATATGTCAATTGCTCGTGATACAAACTTGTTAAGAGATGCAACACGCCCCATGAGGCTTTGCACTTCCTTCTTCGTAGTTGGAGATTGTAATTCTAGTAAGGCTTTGATCTTGTCAGGATTTGCCTCAATGCCTCGTTGATTCACAGTATACCCAAGGAACATGCCTTCTTGCATGCCAAAGACGCACTTCTCGGGTTCAGCTTAATATGATATTTCTCCAGTTGGTTAAATGTTTGGCCTAGATCAACTATGTGGTCAAAAACTTTCTTGCTCTTAGTTAGCATGTCATCGACGTAAACCTCCATATTTTTTCCAATTTTCTCTGCGAACACCTTGTTCATTAGCCGCTGGTATGTGGCACCTATATTTTTAAGACCAAAAGGCATAACATTGTAATAGTATGTTCCCCTTGGGGTAATAAAAGAGGTACTTTCCCTGTCTTCTGGTTTCATCTTAATCTGGTTGTAGTCGAAATAAGCATCCATGAAGCTCAGCAATTCTTGCCCCGAAGTAGCATCTACTAGTTGATCTATTCGGGGTAGAGGGAAATGATCTTTTGGGCAGCCTTTATTCAGATCTGTGAAATCCACGCACATTCTCTATTTATTGTGCTTATTTTTTACTATCACCACATTGGCTAACCAATCAAGATATTTGACATCCTAAATGAAAGAGGCCTTTTGCAGTTTCTCTACTTCCTCTTGAATAGCTTGGTTCTTCTCTCGGATAAAGACCCTTCTTCGCTGCTTCACCAGTTTGATCTTTTTATTAACATTGAGTTCATGGCATAAGAATGTTGGGTCTATCCCCGACATATCTTCATGACTCCACGCGAAATCTTTATTTCTATGCTTCAAAAATGCCACTTAATCTTTCTTTATTGTTGGATAAAGTGAAGCACCAATTTGAGTCGTTCTTTCTCGTCATTCCTCATTCAAAATAATTCTCTCCGTATCTTCCATAACCTGACCCTTCACGAACTCTAATTCATCTCTGGGATCCAGTATCTCAATCTCTGAATCTTGAGACTCATCCACTTGGTAAGTGGTGGTCTTCTTCCTAGTATCCTCCAACTCTTCTTATTTGGTAGATGAATAGTATCATTCTCGAGATACTTTTTGATCACCCTTCACAAGTCCCACACAAAAGTTGGTCGAGAACTTCAAGCATTTATGTACCGTAGATGGAACTGCTTCGAACTTTTTCAGACCTACTCTTCCTGTGATTATATTGTAAGATGATTGGACATTTTTATCCATTATGAAAAAGCGTACCTTTTTTTTGTAAGAAGGTCAGGCACCAATAAGCATGTCCAACTTGATCATCCCAAGTGGGAAGAATTTTTTGCCAAAGAAATCGATAACGGGCCTATGGTATGGATCCAACTGGGTGAGTTTCAAGTTTAAACAGTCAAAGCAAGGGTGGAACATGATGTCTACCAAGCTACCATTATCTACCAATACTCATGAGATGATTACATACTTCATCCTCATCTTGATCACCAAAGGGTCATCATAAGGATACAAGACACCTTCCAGATCACTTTTGGAAAAACCGATGACTAGTTTATCCTTATTGATCTTCCTCGGATGATCTTCCTCTGCCAAATTTATCCGTTATATGTAGGAACAAGATTAGGACTCATTGAGGTAAGCTTTCCTTTCAGCTGTATGATCTCCACCTCCTGTATCTCCACTTGTTATCATATTACAGTCAAATGAACTAAAATTGATTGAAAATACCTCGCGTTCTGGCTGTCTAGGCTTTTTTAGGAGATTGGAGTCATCCTCCGGGTCATCTTTATGGTCCCTTTTCTTATCATCTCTTGGTCGGCGAGGAGATTTAGACCTTTGTCGTGCTTTGTTGTTGGTCTTCTCACCATTTTGGTAATCAACAAACTTGTTCAATTCCCCTCGTCTAATGAGTGCCTCAATCTCATTCTAGAGATCTATGCACTGCTTGGTCGTGTGACAATGGTTTTTGTGGAACTCGCAGTACTTGGATTTGTCTCTCCTTTTGGGAGCTGTCCTCAATTTATCTGGACAATTTAGTTCCTCGCTATTCTTAATCTCTTCCAGCACATGGTTTATATCCATCTTTAAGGGGGTATAATTTACATACTTCCTCAAGTGTTCAAACGTTTCCTTGCCTTTCGATTGCTTGCTGCCTCCATTATGCTTATGATCCTTTCCCTCCGACTTGCCTTCAGCTTTAGTTTTAACTTTTGCCTCAACATTCTTCTTAGCATCCATAGCTTCTTCGGCATTCATGATCTTAGTTGATTTTGCCATCAACTATGCCATGGATTTAGGGGGATCTTTGGCTAAAGTGTAATACAGCTTATTCGGTAAAAGACCACTCATCAGAGCTATAATAGCTGTCTTCTCTTCGTAGTCAATTACCTCCAGCTTCTCGTTATTAAAACGAGTGATATAGTCCCTGGTGCTTTCTCCTACCTTTTGCCTTACGCTTAATAGGTGGGCTACCCTCTTGACTGTCTTTGCACCAAAACATAAGTTCCCTATGAAGAGCTCAACCAACTAATGGAAAGTTGCGATTTACCCCCGAGGAAGGGTATTATTCCATATTTGAGTAGAACTAGTGATGGTTCCGGAGAACGCCCTGCACCTCATCTCATCTGGGATCGCATAAATATCTGCAGCAGTTTGGTATTGTTCTATGTGGAGAACAGGATCAGTCTTCCCATCGTAGTTCCGCGTGACTACAGGAGCCTTAAAATTTGAGGGTGTGGGAAAGTCCACAATTGCTTGTATAAATGGAGACCCATTGATAAAGGTTCTTTGGAGAGGGTTTTTGTCCTTAGCCATTTCCCCTAACCTATCTTCCAACCTTTGAATGGATCCCTTCCATGCATCATTTCCAGCTTCTGATCTATTTGCCCGAGCAACAGATCGAACTGAATTCTCCTCTTGGGATCTTTCTGTACGAGCTGCAGGGCGTGATTGGACAGAACCTTCCCTTAGATCATTTGGTCGTTGATAATTTCTCGACGCAATACAAGGAGGGTTTTCATTCCTCCTAGGGACCAAACGGTCAAAGGGGGAGACTCTACTCAACCTCTCCAGAGCACTTTCTCGTTCTGGAATTAGAGTAACATTTTCTTGAAGGCCGACAACTCTTATAGGATATGTCCGGCCATGATGATAGGAGGGATCGCTGGAACTCTCAGTATTGATGAGATTCGGTATGTCTGGACTGGAAAGCTTGAGGGAATAGAGTATGTCTGGATCGTAAAGACGGCAGGTGCACATTTCTATGAGCACTTTGTTGACATGTCTGGGCAGGCATTGCATTTCAAACAGTCTGAATGAGTTATCGCATGGTCTCTTACATATATGTTTGTCCTTTGGCTAAGTTTGCCACTATTCCTGTTAGATCATGGACAGTTGGAGGAGAGGACGGGTTGGGAAGAACTCCGTCATTGTTCCTATTGCTAGATTCTAGTATCTCAGCCATGTATGATGAATTTTTTAGTGAAAAATGCTACATGTAGTCGTTTCCCACAGACGGCGTCAATCTGTTGATGTAAAAAACTAGACTTGATCTAATTAATTAATCACAGATAAATATGAATAAATAAATAAGACAAAGGGTATGGCTGACGTCCACTATCTTGTATTACTGGGTGTTTTGCCTTGATTTCAATTATGATCGCAAGTGATCAATTTCCCTATTATGGAGAGGGTTACAATGTATATATAGACCTTGGACTGTCAATATGAATAGAAGATATGCAGTTATTTAATAGACATATACATCTGTACATAATAATAATGTTCATTGAATCTGTTTTTGTCGTTTGATCTTCTTGGCTAGATGCTCTGTACATTGAGTACCTCGGCACGCTGAGTTGTTCGGTGAATATATTTTATGCCACGGAGGATGATACATGTCTTTATATAATTGATCCACTTCAGCTGACTAATTTTTGTATCAACAGTTATTTTAACATATTTCTATTTTTACAAAAAAAAACTATAATTAAAAACTAGCTTAATAAATAATCTTAAATAAGTAAAGAATGCAAATAATGGATTGAGCATTTAAAATTTTAAATTGAGAGTAATTTAGGATTTTTAAAGAAAGGTAGTGTTTTGATTAGTTAACTAACGGTTTCCATCTAGTTTAAAATTTAAAATAAAAGTGTGGGGCCTCATTTATTTCAGCCCAAGAGAGTTGTCGGCCAGCCCAGCATTGACAGTTGATTGTTTGGACCAAATTAGTTATTTATTTAGATCTGTGTATTTGACATATTCTTAAATACATGAACTTACACTCAAATCGATTACTAATCTCGTACAAGATATTCGGGGACACCTATGAGTTATCTACGAGCTAATTGAGTTACTTGTACAACTCAATCTCTTATTTTTTAAATCTATAAATTATAAATTATTACTGGAGATAATGGGATGTAGCCTCGATCATTGAGAGACACTAATATCAACATAGTAACCTCCTCTTGGACATAGGAAAGTTACCGAACTACGCACATTTGTTGTTGTGTGTGTGATTAATTTCTTTCATCTCGATATTATTTCTTGATTATTTATTGTGATAATTTTTGCACTCACAATTGGCACCGTCTGTGGGAAACGATTCTTTTTCCTATGAAAGTTTCCATCAATAGAAAAACCATGATATTTCACCACAATAGTAATATTCCTCAGGTTGGCGATGCGCAGGAAGACCCAGCCCCACCTAAGGTCGGGTCAGAGATCCTCCAGCAACTAAATCCCAAGTTTCACTAAGAAAGTCAACCTTATTAAGAAAGTCAGGGACCACCTAGGTCTACCCAGATCTCCAGGCTGGAAGACGCTTACGAAGTCAGGCTTCAAGAGTAAGAGTAGGTTACACACCTCCACATAGAAGCAAATGCTCGCCTGCAAAGGCGACTTGAAAGGATGGAGAGAGATATACATAGAGATACCAGGAAGCGTCGTGATAGGACTTCTAGTCCTCAAGCAAGCAATACTCGCAGCCGAGGGAGGATCTCCGTAAGAGACCAAGACGGATCTGAACGTGGAAGGTCAGAGTATGATCGATCAGAGCGTGTCCAATTAGAGAGGCTCTACATGAGTAATTATCATCAGGATAAGAACATCAAAATTTAGGTCCGTAGAGAGATGGACCAATATTGAGCCCATCGAGGATCCAGATCTACTAAGGATCTATCCAGAAGAGCTCTCAACACCTAGATGAAATCACCTTTCTCAAAGGTGATTGAAGAAGAGGAACCCCCAAAGAATTTCACCATTCCCAAGTTTAAGACCTACGATGGGAAGACAGATCACGTAGACCACATTCGGTAGTACAAGTAAGTAATGACCTTGTGAAGCCACAATGACGCATTGATATGTTAAATTTTCCCTTTTAGCCTACATGAAGTAGCACAAAAGTGGTTCGAGAAGCTCCCCCATAGGTCGGTCAATAGTTTTAAGGCCCTAGAAAAGGATTTTATTGCTCGCTTCATAACCAATAGCTCCCACCTTAAGAGGATGGATGCACTGCTCACGATGAAGAAATATCCACAAAAGAACCTTCATGATTATGCCAAGAGGTACTGGGAGGTCTTCAATGAAGTAAAGGACTGCTCGGAGAAGGTTTTCATTGTATCCTTTAAGATTGGTCTGCCGACCACATCTCTATTGTACCCATCCCTGACAAAGAAAGAGGCCATCACTATCGACGACTTTATATTTCGTATTGAAAAATGTGCCAAGGTTGAGGATGTGGTTCACTCTAATACAGGGGAAAATGGTTGAGTAAAATTAAATAAAGGAGGAGATAAGAGTGACACTCCAAATAAAGGGAATGAGAACGGAGGAAAGAACGGCTATAAGAACGGGAGTAAGGTTGATCCTTCAAAGGCGTTCCAAGTTGTTAACACATTTTTCAAAGAACTAATCTACAAAATCCTGAGAAAAATCAAGGATCAACTATTCGTCAAGTGGCCTAAGAAGATGGGTGGTGATCCAACGAACATGAATAACATGCTGAGATGCGCATTCCATAATAAAGGCGGACACAGTACTGAGAATTGCAACGCTTTAAAATCTCACTTAGAGGAGTTGTCCCAAGATAAACATCTTAACGAGTATATAGAAAAGAAAGATGATAAGGTCGCAGCCAATGATGACCAGAAACCAGATAATGTCCTTGATGGCAATATGGAAAAGTAGTTCGCGGTGATCCATAGAGCGTCCGACCTAAAGCAGATCCAAGAGAACGCTATTCGGATGAAGCTAAAGAAGGTAACTGTTGTTATGGAGGCATTCCAGATTGACCTCACAAAGATCCAAGCTGCCAAGCACCGGCAACCAGAGGACATCGACTACACCAAACTCATCATCTTCACTGAAGAATATCTAATTGGATCGAGGATCCCACATCACGATGCACTCGTGATAACTCTCAAAATTATAAATTGGGACGTTAATAAGCTACTGGTAGACCAGGAAAACTCGTCAGAGGTTATGTACCTAGAGTTATTCCATAATATAAATCTCAACTTAGCCGACCTCAAGGAGACCGCGATTATATTGGTTGGCTTCATACAAAAAATTATGATGCTATTGGGGAAGATAGTCTTGCCGATCAGGGCAAGTTATATATTGAAGTTGATTGAGTTTTTGGTGGTGGACATAGAGTCCCCTTATCATGCCATTTTAGGCAGAGGATGGTTACACGCTATAAGAGTCATACCATCCACCTATCACCATAAGTTAAAGTGTGTCATCGATGAGGTTATGGTCGAGATTCGTGGTGATTAAGTTGTCATTACCTATAACTTCTAGCCATTCGCCCCAGAATGAGAAGAAAAAGGAACCAAACGACACTACAAATGAAGCCCAAAATGGGGCTACACCCTCTAAATAGCAACTAAGGTACGACCAACCAGGGGTGGAGCAAACTAAGGTCCACCTCAATGACATGGTTGTTGAAAACTTGGTGAAAGTTATAGCTAATGACAACTTGCCATGGAGAAAGTTTTTGATCAAAACTACGCTCGTCGGTTATGAAAAGAAAGAGTAGATTGCCTTTTTGAGAAGCAATCTGGATGTTTTTACTTGGGATCCATATGATTTGCCTCGGATTGATCCCTATGTAGCCTTCTCTCATCTATATCTTGATCCAGCATTCAAAGCCTTGAGAAGTCTAAAGTGGTGGAGAATGACGTAGGGAAGCTTCTGGATGTAGGATCTATTAGGAAATTTTAGTTCCCTAAATGGATATCCGACTCAGTGGTAGTACGAAAGAGAAATGACAATTATAGGGTCTACATTGACTTTATAAACCTTAACACGGTCTATCCTAAAGGCAGTTTCCCCTGCCTAAGATTGATTAGCTGGTTGATGTTATGGAAGCACATAAGAGGATGAGGTTTTTGGATTCCTATTCAGGGTACCATCAAATTTCATTGTTTAGCCCCGATTAGGGAAAAACTTCCTTTATAACCCCCGATTGGTTACAAGGTAGTACCATTCGATTTAAAGAATGCAGGGTTAACTTATGAGAGGCTGGTCACGAAGATGTTCAAGTAGTAAATGGGAGACACAATGGAGGTCTACATCGATGACATGTTAGTAAAGAGAAAGGATAGAGATGACCACCTCACGGACTTAGCCAGAAACTTTAAAATCCTCAGGAAGTACCGAATAAAACTTAATGAAAGTAAGTGATCATTTAGTGTCCAGTCAGGTAAATTTTTTTTCTTTTCAGTCAGTAAAAGAGGAATTGAGGTCAATCCAGATCAGACTCATGCAATCATTAAGGTCCAGCCTCCACAGATTATGTGACATGTTCAAAAGCTTACCGCTATGCTCGCAACACTCAATTTATTCATCTCCAAGTCTTCAGAATGTTGTCAACCATTATTTCAAATTTTAAAGAAAGATAGAGGTCTCATGTGGAACAATGACTACTCAAGCGCTTTGAAGGAGATCAAGTCCTACCTCAACAAACCGATTGGTGATTTTTAACGATAGAGATCCTTTGTATCTCTATCTTTAAGTATCATACCACACTGTTAGCTTGGCTTCGGTATGTGAGAAAAAAGAAGGATAGTAGCCTATCTATTATTTAAGCAAGACACTTCTGGAAGCAGAGCAACGCTACTTGCCCTTGGAAAATCTAGCCTACGTATTAGTGGTTGCCTCAAGGAAGCTAAAACACTATTTTGAATCTCACTCAATGACAATGATCACTTCATAACCCCTCAAAGTTATTCTTCGAAGAAATAACCTATGTGGATGACTTTTGAAGTGGTTGGTCGAGCTTGGGAGGTTCGATATCCACTTTCATCCAAGAACAACAATTAAGGTATAAGTCCTTGATAATTTTATCATCGAGTTCATAGGGGACTATCCTAGCAACTAACTAAAAATAGAGCAGTAAATAAATAAGGAAGCATAGTCTAATGACTGCACCTTATACGTTGATGGATCCTCCAATTCTAAGGGGACAGGAGTATGAATTGTCCTAGAGACACCATAAGACCCTGTCATCGAATAAAGAATCAGATTGATATTTGAAGCCTCCAATAACGAAGCCGAATATGAAGCAATGATTGTTGGCTTATACAAAGCCCAAATGTTGGGGGCAAAGCACCTAAGTGTGTTCATCGATTATAAATTGGTCTCTAGGTAAGTAAGTGTAGATTTCAACAAAAAAGATGATACGATGGTAGCTTATCTTACCATAGTAACAGGTCTTATAGCAAGATTTGAAAAGGTTGATATTCAGTAGTTCCTCCGGGTGTAAAGAAATCACGTTAATGCCTTAGTATCCCTAAGCTCAAGAGTGAACTCTAACCTCATAAGAACCATTCAGATAGAGTTCCTCGACGAGCCAAGCATTGACCAGACGATGGTCATCGATCAAGTCCTCCTCACAGAAGGGTCCCCTAGTTGGATGGATCGTAACATTACCTATCTACGAAGTGACACGTTGCCTAATAATAGAAGATTGACTCATCAAATAAGGGTAAAAGCAGCACATTTCTTCCTCACCCTAGGGAGAAATATCTATAAGAGATCATTCGCAAGACCTTACCTCCAGTGCATCCACCCACATGACACCGAGTAAGTTTTCAGTGAACTTCACGATGGTATTTGTGGAAGTCACACAGGAGGGATATCAATGCCTTTTCAAGCGATCAAGAAAGTCTGTTGGTGTCCTCACCTGGAAAGGGATGCAAGTACCTATATTCGCGAATGTGAAAATGTGACACCCCGCCTAATAAAATACTGGGTGATCAATCCTATACCAAATTAATACAAGAGTCTCATATGGTTCATTCTCAGCATCACTGTCGAAAACTAACTTAATTACTAATAACCTATTAGGCTAGCGACAAAGTTTTTTTCACTAATATTTTTAACCAAACCATTCAAATAAATCAATCACAACAGTTTATATGCAACAACTGAAATGAAATAAAATAACGGAACACTTAATATAATTTAATACAACCAAATCGAATGTCGCACTAAAATGCGGTAAAAGAATAAATGAATACAATCAGGCTATCGGTCCAAATGTTTCTACAATACCTCCTATCTAGATCTCAAGGATAGAAGTGTTTATAATAAACCTGTGTGCAACCACAGCTACTGCAGCAAACATCTGACTCGAAAGAATTGTCGTCCAGGCATCCCTGTGTTTGGACAACTAATATATATACATATATAGCAAAAGAGGGGAAAATGGAGAAACGGGTCAGAGCCTGAGTTTGAAAATATTTTGCAAATGAATAAATGACATATTTTAAAATCTGAAATTTCTCATATTTAAACTTGTATCGCACTCTCGTGAGATACACCTCACCCCTCTTCTAATAGTGCACAACTATCGCATACCTTTTAAACTACTTAATTAAGCTACCCTGCCTAACTAATTCATTTCAACCATCCTTTAAAGATCCTCATAAATTCGTGTACTAAGGACTAAACTTCTCCCCCATTCCCAACATTACACTACGTTCGTGCGTGGGGTGTCTTGCGAAACGAAATCCAAACAAGGAACTGCCCTGATACACTACTACATGGCAATGTTGATCGTCAGAATCCATTAGGCCGTTAGTACATACCACATTTTATACCATCTCGTATATATCAATAGTTCTCACTAGAACTTATGATCCATGTACATATAAATCCGGATATAAATCTATCGAAAGGAGAATATCACTTTATTCATTCTTTATAAAATACTCTAAGCTATCGCTTGAGCTTATACATCAAAATCTCTCACTTATGATTCATCCTTACATCATGAATAACTTTCACTAGTTATTTACACTACCCACGTTTTAGTGTTATTAACTTCGTATATAATATTCTCATCTTTATATACATACATCCCTATTTTTCTTCCGGATTTTATACTCCCGAAAGATTCAGAATTTATCTCACATTCCATTCTTTATTATGTCCGTATATATATGTTTCACATCTCTTATATATAGCTAACGATTATAATCTCGAAACTGCTTCTTTAAAAAAATCATTATATTTCCAAAATAAATTAGAACAATACGTGATCAATGCCCAGGCGACCTTATCTAAAAGATATACAACTTTAATCTTTTGACCAAGAACTAAATCGATTCTCCTCCTGGACGAATCGACCCCGTAAGCTACTACGTTACTGTTCACTGTCATCTCCAAATTACAAATCTCCATTAATGCACTTCCAAACTTCTTATCTTATCTTCCATCATCATCCAACCTCAACCAACAACATATACACACATAAAAAGGGCTCTAATCATCGTATAACCCATATCCAACAATTAATTTCAATTACTTTCCAAGTTTCCCAAATTTGATATTATCCGGGGTTTATTTATTAATCTTCTGAAAAACCCGTTTTGATTCACGAAAACTCATCCCAAAAATCTTTATAGTTTTACACGCAAACTATAATATGAGAAACAAACACACTAAATTAATAAATCAAGTAAACACTTGCCTCATGGATAAAATCCGACGACCTCGAGTCGAATCCCGCGGAGTTTGGCCGAAAATCCCCTTCTTTCTTCTCTTCTATTTCTTCTTCTTTCTTCTCTTCTTTCTCTCTTCTCTTCCTCTCCCCTAAGGATGAAATGTGGGATAAATGAGGGTTCTCCCCTTATAAATCCCTAAATTGGGTGAATATCCAATTCTAAAATGACTCGTGTACTTAAATGCGAGTCCCGACTAGTCCAAAAAGCCCCCAAAACTCAAACATTACCCCCGGGTACTTCATTTTGACTATTTCAGCCCATTCAGGATCAACAGAGCCCTTGAAATTATCTTTCGAGTCACTTACAATATACTTCTCATTTCTCTCCTCAAAATGGTCTATACACGACTCCCAGTGAGATAAAATAAAATACGCACTTATCACTTGTTATGCCGTATATCAAAATCCACCATTATTTACTATTCATGCACATAGTAAATCTCGTAACATAATATTAATCAGTCTCTATCTCTCGATTAATATTTAATAATCACTTTTATTATTTAATCACATTAAATTACGTCACACATATAATTTAACTAAAACGTATTTATCCAATTAATTTTTCGAATTAATTAAATCATAAATACGTAGAAATGCGGGGTATTACATACTCCCCCCCTTACAAAGGAATTTCGTCCCCAAAATTAGGACAATTTCGGTACTAAAACTTAGGATTTTTAAAATCACAAAGTCAAATGTTTCCCAAGTATGCTCATATATATATAGTCTCATCATCCCTATATATTTATACTAATCCTGCACCCTTATGTTAAGACCACTTGGCCTAAAGAATTTATTATTAATACCATATCTACTAGTCTCACACAGTAGAACTATTCACAAATCCATATATATATATATATATATATATATATATATATATATACATATAGTCACATCATCCGTATACATATATATACAAATCATGTACCCTGGGCTAAGACCCATTAGCGCACCTAACCATAATAATCCAGCACCCCCGGGTTAACACCCATTAGTGCACTTAATTAATAATGTTCTTGCACCCCCGGGTTATCACCCATTAGCGCAACTAACAATAACATCCTTGTACCCCTGGGTTATCACCCATTAGTACACTTAACAATAATATCCTTGTACCCCCGGGTTATCACCCATTAGTACACTTAACAATAATATTCTTGTACCCCCGGGTTAGCACCCATTACTACACTGGATAATAATATTCTTGTACCCCCCGGGTTATTGTAATACCCCGAGATTTTTGGACCGATAAATTAATTATTTTTTAGAGAAATAAATATTATTTTAATTGGAGAATTATTAAATTGGCATTTGAGGTCAAAATTTGAGGATGTTAGAAAGTAATTAGAATAACGATTCAAAGTGTGCGATTAATTCTGGAAGGGTCGATATAGTCGAAATGACTGTAATTGGATCTTATTTGGGTTTCGGAAGATTTTAAGTTCGTTTGACTCGAATTGGAGTAACCGAGTCATTTAAAGTGTGTATTATCATTTAAAGTTGGGTATCTTGGATTTAAGGCTTAAAAACCTACCGAAGAAGTCATTCTCACTTAAGAGAAAGAGAAAATCCCTAGAGAGAGAGAGAGAGAGAGAGAGATAAGAGGAAAGGAATAAGAGAAAGAGAAGAAAAGCTTGGAGATTATGGCCAATCCATGATTTTGAGGAAGATTCAACCTCTACAACTTTGAGGCAATTGATTAAACTTGCTAAATATTTCTTGTGCATCTTTTATTTCATGATTTCTGGATAAAATTGTGGATTTGGGGTTTAAAATTTCAAAACCTAGATTTTGGGTAAATCTTGCATTTGAAGTGTGTATATGGATTTGAGGGTATATAATTTTTTGGGTTGGGTTATATGATGAATTTTAATATTATATATATGATTGGGTTGAAGAGAAATGGTGAGAAGATGATAAAAATGAATTTGGGGAATTTTGGGTTTTGGAGAAAATAGCCATTTTCGTAGCTTCTGAAGAGGCCGAATCGATTCGGCCCCCAACCCGAATCGATTCGAAATGTTATAGTTTTCAAGGTCTGAGTGATCGAATCGATTCGGACCCAAAGTCGAATCGATTTGGTCTAAGACAGTTGCCCAGGTTTTTGGACCGAATCCGTTCGCATTGGAGGGCGAATCAATTCGGATTGGGCCCGAATTGATTCGAAAACATCGCAGTTTTGGGAATGTTTTTCTAGGGTGAGTTTCGTTCCGTTTCATTTGGGTTTATCGATAGGGAACCTTAGCATAAGTTATGAGAAGTATGTTTTGGAGACTTTTAGGAAGTTTCCCTTATGATAAATTATTGGAGTCATATTGACTTATTTCGAGAGAATACCGATTGGAGATTATCGTACCGACTAGTGGGGAAGCCCACTATTATTGAGATTTTAATTTGGAGATAATTATGAGTCTATAAGAGAGAGGTTTGATGCACTTAGTGATATTGGATTTTTGGATTGAATCGCAAATGTGATAACATTAAGGGTTCATACGATTGATTAAACCATAATATGGGTTGGGGATGATTAGTGTTGATTGATGTAAATTTGGATATTGAGAATATCCTTAATGCTTATTGAATTAGGAGATTTATCATATAATAGAATCGGTGGGTGAGATTCAAGTGAGAGATCGTATCGTGTATATAAAGTGGGAAAGTGTGCGAGTTAGCAACAGTTAGTATATCGAGAGAAATAAATATACTTATATAAATGAAATTAATTCATTTACGCATACGAGCGTAATAAGAGTATGTATACTTATATGGCATGATATATATACCTTGTGTATTGGTATAAATTTATATGATGTGATGGTATATGTCTATCTAGTGTGTATGATACATATATTTATGTGAATCATACCCCCTCTATACTATCATGGGAACTTACGCGATGTGGGTGACGCCCCTAGATTGAGGAGCAGAGAGCGTATAGTCCCCAGGTCATAGTGTCCATTATTATTGTGTGACTTTTATTAGAGGTGAGATGTGGTGGGTATGTTTCGTCTCACTTTCGGGGAGGAACTATGACCGCTTCCCATACGTTGTGATTTTGTTTTTACCAAGGCGGTGTGAGATTCCGACCATTGGTACCCACGATGATATGTGAGCGATTCCCTGGTAGATGATAGCATTGAGAACCTGTGTCCTCGACTTATAGCTCGCTGGGATGGTTATTATTATACTTGTGTGAATAGTATATTATTTGTATATGATTCTGAGGTATCATATATATGTCTCTAGTGTAAAGAGACATAAGAATATTGATTGAATCTCATTTCGGGAGATTTTATCTGGACTTAAATTGTGATGAATATATTAAAGTGAATATAAAATGTATATATCAAAATGAGTATATCTTACATTGGGTACCGAGGGCATATAGACCCCAACGACCGATATTGTCAAAGAGTAGTGTATCGGGGGGTTCCTTGTTTGGATTTCGCTTACGAGATGTCCCATGCACGAAACCCAGTGCAATGTTGGGAGTTGGGAGAAGTTTAGTACTTAGTAATCAGATTTATAGTAGCATATCTCAATACTCGACAGTGCCAAGGAGTAGTGTATCGGGGGGTTCCTTGTTTGGATTTCGCTTGTGAGATGTCCCACGCAAGAAACGCAGTGCACTATTGAGATTTGGGAATAGTTTAAATATATATTAATTTAGTAATTGGGGTTATATGCATCGTGCATTTAGGGCATAGTGAACTCGATAATCAATATTGTCTAGGAGTAGTGTATCGGGGGGTTCCTTATTTGGATTTCGCTTGCGAGACGTCCCACGCATGAAACGCAATGCAGTATTGAGAATTGGGAGAAGTTTAGTCGTTAGCATTTTGATGCTATTAACTCATTTATGTCAATAGCTAGAATATGAGAAATTTTAGCAAGAGAATACGTATATTATTATTTATGTGTTAAGTAAATGAGGCACATTTCGAATTATGGTAGATTTGGAAGTTGTTGGTTTTGTTGTTAGTGGAGGTTTACATGAGAATAAATTTGGGTGTAGGTTAGATTTAATTTGATCTTAGATAGTTTGGGCAATTATTGGAGGATCATGTGCATACGTTTGGTGCGCGCTTTAGTTGAGAGGTGAGTTGGATTTTCTGGAGAGTGCGATTCTACTTTAATCATGTTATAGTGCATTTGTAATTATTATGCATTTTAGTACACTTGCTAAAATGTTTTAACTCCTCGGGCTCTGACCCATTTATATTTTACTCTTTTTATATATATTGTATTATCATAGGTGTTCCTCCGCAAGAATGCCATCGATGTTTTCTATCCAGTGTATGCGTGGAATTGTAGCAGTTGCGGACTGTTACGGAATTTTGTGATAGTCGATTCCTATCTTCGGTATATCTAGATTAGAATTGAGTTTGTATATCGGGTTTACACCCAAGAGTTGTAGTAGTACCATTTTTTATATTTCTTTTTTCAGACTGTTGTATTGTCTGTGACCCGACAACATATTCGGGTATTTTCTTTATGTACATTTGGTTGTACTCTAGTACTCTTCTATTTTATATAGCATGTGTGTGTTCTTTATCATATTCATTAGTTTTTATTTTGTTGGTTGGTTATTTCTTTGTATGTTTTAAATTTTTTCGGAACCCTCTTTTTGTACTATTGGGTTGTTAGATGTGTTTATTTTAGTATCGTCAGTAGATAATGAGAATGATCCCCTTGAGATTCCTAACTATTTTAGTATTAGGCTGGCCACCCATTATTATTTTAAGAGGGGTGTCATAAGTGGTATCAGAGCATCAGATTCTAGTGTCTTTAGGATCTTTGTGGGTTTTGTGCGATCTTCCGTGAGCGTTCTTGATGTGGATCCCTATTATTAGGACTATTGTGTTCACACGTCTATATTTTCGTTTGCGATGATAAAACATTTGAAAGACGTTCTGATACACTTATTCTTGTTTCAGATGCCACCGAAGAGAGTTCGTCCAAGTACGGCAAATAAAATAGACGAGAATATGGAACCCCAAATGCCTCAAGGGACTATGACCACAGTCGAAGCTATCAATATTGTGGCACAAGAAGTAACTGCTACCATTTTTTTTATGGCACATCAACCTGCAGTTCAAGCATCCCAAGCCACTCAGGGTTGTCTACGTGGGAGAGAGTGCTGGAAGATTTTAAAAAGGGGCATCCTCCAGAGTTTTCAGGGGAAGATGATGTGATGGCTACAAGTCGATGGAAGAATAGTATATAGAGGAACCTTCGCATGGTTGAATGTAGCGAGGTGAAGAAGAAATTTCTTGCCACCTTTAATTAAACGAGAGAAACTCTCCATTGGTGGGAGTCAATAACCACATCGAAACGGAGAGATACATTTCCCATATCATATTTTTGGTTACTCTTTGATCGAAAGTATTTTCCTTCCGCTCTCCAAAAGGAAATGAGGAGGAAATTATTGGGTGTGTTTCAAGGTGATCAAACGGTGGTCGGGTACGAAGAAGAATTTACTTGATTGACAAATTTAGTACCTAATGAGGTAAATATAGAGGATAAACGAATATCGAGGTTCGTGAGAGGTTCAGATTGGATAATTCGGTAGTATTTGTTAGGGAACCCAGTGTTAGTGACTTTCGTCAAGGTAGTGAATGTGAGACTATTATAGTGTCATGAATATCATCTTCGTTCATAAGGGGGTAAGAACTTTGGAGATTAAAGTTCATCTAGTAAGTATGGAGAAAAGAAAGCCAGTGAGATAAGATGGCATGAACAGGATTATCGAGGGTCGCAACAACGTTTTATTCCTCAGGATGAGCAGAGAGGATTTACGGGTAGATGTTTCTTTTCTAAAGAATTAGGCCATAGGAAGAGAGATTGTACTGAAAGAGGTAGAGGACCCCGTTTTGAGGAAGTTTTGAATGTTAAACCCTTACAGCAGGTTTGAGGCCATTTTAGGCCGGAGGACTTTGAGTGGGAAACCATCAATGAAGAGATGCAGTCGAACTAGAGAGGTATGGTGTAAATTATTTTCCTTTGTGATTAGGATTATGCATTATGAGGCTTTGGGAGTATCGTAGGTAAGATTGAAATGAGTGGTTAGTGATATAACCCTATTATGTATGGAATGACCCGGAAGGGGGTATTGAGCAAGTACGGCTCTTATATGATTATCTTTTGGGAGAATAGATTATGTTGTGTTATGCTAGTAGAGAGCTATGATTTCGTTTTGAACGTAAGAATTGTTGTAACGTGTTGAGTAGTAATGATAATGCTAGATGTGATTGACTTATATATTTGTTATATTCCAGCTATGGAAGAGCCTAGTGTATGGAAATATTTTATTATGATATACGAGATTATTATTACTGAAAAGATTCAGAGTTTAGTGGATTATTGTTGAGAGAGGGATTTAGCTCATAATTATTATAGTTTTGAGAACTATATGTTAGTAAGAGTATGATAATTATTAGCACCTTGTGTCTTGGGCATAAGGTATTTAAATTGGAATGTCGAAAGACATAAACTGTTTTCAAAATAAAACTTTATATTGGCCTTTGGGCTATATAAAAAATGATTTACACAAAAATATTTTTAAACTCTAGTCCCGATCTAACTAACTCTCAATCCCTGATAGAGAAACATAGTAGTGTATCGGGAGGGTTCCTTGTTTGGATTTCACTTGCGAGACCTCCCCCGCGTGAAAGTAGCGAATGTCAGGAATTGAGAGGAGTTAAATGTTTGAACATTTCAAAAAATTTCTTATAAAATGAGTATGTCAGTATTATTTAAATTATTTCGAGTTATTATACAATTTGAGGTTAAGTGATGTCGAATTATGTTTATACGAGTAAAGCTCGAATATGGGGTGTATGGGCGCCCTAGTTGGCAGATTTAATTTTATAAATTAAAATGATTCGCTGTGAGAAGAGGGGGGAATAGGTATAGGGTTAGTCACGATAAGTGTTGTAAAAACTAGTTGAGATTTGGAGTATTAGTCTACTCTTAATTTCGAGGGCGAAATTCTTATAAGTCGGGAAGTCTGTAATACCCTGAGATTTTTGGACCAATAAATTAATTATTTTTGGGAGAAATAAATATTATTTTAAATGGAGAATTATTAAATTGGCATTTAAGGTCAAAATTTGAGGATGTTAGAAAGTAATTCGAATGAAAATTCTGAGTGTGCGGTTGATTCCTGAAGGGTCGAGATAGTCGAAATGAATATCCTTGGGTCTTATTTGGGTTTCGAAAGATTTTAAGTTCGTTTGACTTGAATTGGAGTAACCGAGTCATTTAAAGTGTGTATTATCATTTAAAGTTGGGTATCTTGGATTTAAGGCTTAAAAGACTACGTGAGAAGTCATTCTCACTTAAGAGAAATAGAAAAGCCCGGGAGAGAGAGAGAAGAGAGAAAAGGAAGAAGAGAAAGAGAAGAAAAGCTTGGAGATTCCGGTCAATCCGTGATTTCGTGGAAGATTAAACCTCTACAACTTTGAGCCAAGTCATTAAACTTGCTAAATATTTCTTGTGCATCTTTTATTTCATGATTTGTGGATAAAATTGTGGATTTGTGGTTTAAAATATAAAAACCTAGATTTTGGGTAAATCTTGCATTTGAGGTGTGTATATGGATTTGAGGGTATATAATTTGTTGGGTTGGGTTATATGATGAATTTTAATGTTATATATATGATTGGGTTGAAGAGAAATGGTGAGAAGATGATAAAAATGAATTTTGGCTTTTGGAAAAAATAACCATTTTCGTAGCTTCTGAACAGGCCGAATCGATTCGGCCCCCAACCCGAATCGATTCAGAATGTTCCGGCTTTCAAGTTCTGAGTGACCGAACCGATTCGTACCCAAAGACGAATCGATTCCGCGTAAGACAGTTTACCATATATTTTGGACGGAATCGATTCGCATTGGAGAGCGAATCGATTCGGTGGGCCGAATCGATTCGGATTGGGACCGAATCGATTCGAAAACATGGCAGTTTTGGGGATGTTTTTCTAGGGTGAGTTTCGTTCTGTTTTGTTTCGATTTATCGATCGGGAACCTTCACATAAGTTATGAGAAGTATGTTTTGGAGACTTTTAGGAAGTTTCCCTTATGATAAATTGTTGGAGTAATATTGACTTATTTCGAGAGAATACTGATATGAGATTATCGTACCGACTAGTGGGGAAGCCCACTATTATCGAGATTTTGATTTAGAGATAATTATGGGTCTATAAGAGAGAGGTAGGATGCATTTAGTGATATTGGATTTTTGGATTGAATCAAAAATGTGATAACGTTAAGGGTTCATATGATTGATTGAACCATAAAATGGGTTGGGGATGATGATTATTGATTGATGTAAATTCAGGTATAGAGAATATCCTTAACGCTTATGGAATTGGGAGATTTATCATATAATAGAAGCGATGGGAGAACTTCAAATGAGAGATCGTATCGTGTATATAAAATGGAAAAGTGTACGAGTTAGCAATGGTTATTATATCGAGAGAAATAAATATACTTATATAAATGAAATTAATTCATTTACGCATACGAGCGTAATAAGAGTATGTATACTTATATGGCGTGATATATATACCTTGTGTGTTGGTATACATTTATATGATGTGACGGTATATGTATATCTAGTGTGTATGATATATATATATATATATATATATATATATATATATGTGTGTGTGTGTATGTGTGTGTGTGTGTGTGTGTGTGTGTGTGTGTGTGTGTGTGTGTGTGTGTGAAGCATACCCCCTCTATGCTATCATGGGAAGTTGCGCGATGTGGGTGAGGCCCCTGGCTTGAGGAGAAAGGAGCGTATAGTCCCCAGGTCATAGCGTTTATTATTATTGTGTGACTTTTATTAGGGGTGAGACGTGGTGGGTATGTTTTGTAAAACTTTCAGGGAGGAACTATAACCGCTTCCCATACGTTGTGATTTTGTTTTTACTAAGGCGGTGTGAGATTCTGACCGTTGGTACCTAGGATAATACATGAGCGATTCCCTAGTAGATGATAGCATTGAGAACTTGCATCCTCGAGTTATAACTCGCTGGGATGGTTATTATTATACTTGTGTTAATAGTATATTATTTGTATATGATTATTAGCTATTATATATATGTCTCTAATGTAAAGAGACATAAGAATATTGATTGAATCTCATTCCGGGAGATTTTACCTAGACTTAAATTTTGATGAATATATTAAAGTGAATATAAAATGTATATATCAAAATGAGTATATCCTACGTTGGGTACCGAGGGCATAATGGACCCCAGCGACCAACATTGTTAAGGAGTGGTGTATCGGGGGGGTTCGTTGTTTGGATTTCACTTGCGAGACGTCCCACGCATGAAATGCAGTGCAATGTTGGTAGTCAGTACAAGTTTAGTCCTTAGTACTCAGATTTATAGTAGCATATCTCGACAATCGACAGTGCCAAGGAGTAGTGTATCGGGGGGGTTCCTTGTTTGGATTTCGCTTGCGAGACGTCCCACGCATGAAATGCAATGCAGTATTGAGAATTAGGAGAAGTTTAGTCATTGGCATTTTGATGCTATTAACTCATTTATGTCAACAGCTAGAATATGATAAATTATAGCAAGAGAATACGTATATGATTATTTATATGTTAAGTAAGTGAGGCACATTTGGAATTATGGTAGATTTGGAAGTTGTTGGTTTTGTTGTTAATGGAGGTTTACATGACTATAAATTTGGGTGTAGGTTAGATTTAATTTGCTCTTAGATAGTTTGGGAAATTATTGGAGGATCATGTGCATACGTTAGGTGTGAGCTTTAGTTAAGAGGTGAGTTGGACTTTCTGGAGAGGGCGACTCCACTTTAATCATGTTATACTGCATTTATAATTATTATGCATTTTAATGCACTTGTTAAAAATGTTTTCACACCTCGGGCTCTGACCTGTTTATATTTTACTCTTTCTATATATATTGTATTATATTAGGTGTTCCTTCGCAAGAACGCCATCGATGTTTTCTATCCAATGTATGCGTGGAGTTGTAGAAGTTGCGGACTGTTGCGGAATTTTGTGATAGCCGATTCCTATCTTTGGTATATCAGATTAGGATTGAGTTTGTATATCGTGTTTACACCCAAGATTTTTAGTAGTAGCATTTATTTTATATTTCTTTTCTCAGACTATTGTATTGTCTGTGACCCGACAACATATTCGGGTATTTCCTTTATGTATATTTTGTTGCACTCTAGTACTCTTCTCGTTTATATAGCATGTGTGTGTTATTTATCATATTCATTAGTTGTTATGTTGTTGGTTGGTTATTTCTTTGTATGTTTTAAATTTTTTTGGTATCCTCTTTTTGTAGTATTGGGTTGTTAGCTGTGTTTATTTTAGTATCATCAGTAGATGCTGAGAATGATCCACTTGAGATTCCTGATTATTTTAGTATTAGGCTTGCCACACGTTATTATTGTAAGAGGGGTGTCACAGTTATAACCCATTAGTACACTTAAAAATAATATTCTTGTACCCCCGGGTTAGCACCCATTAGTACACTTAACAATAATATCCTTGTAACCTCGGGTTATCACCCATTAGTACACTTTACAATAATATCCGTGTACCTCCGGGTTATCACCCATTAGTACACTTAACAATAAAGTTTATGCACCCCCGAGTTATCACTCATTAGTGTGCTTAACGATAAGATTATTTCACCCCCGAGTTATCACCCTTTAGTGTATAACACAACATAACCTTGCACTCCCGGGTTATGACCTATGAGTGCACTTAACAAAAATATCAAATAATAGGCATAAACTCATCCTATTAAAATTTATATGAATTCTCCCAACCTATTTGCATACTTACC
The DNA here is from genome assembly GCA_949130495.1 of Sambucus nigra. Taxonomy (NCBI): domain Eukaryota; kingdom Viridiplantae; phylum Streptophyta; class Magnoliopsida; order Dipsacales; family Adoxaceae; genus Sambucus; species Sambucus nigra. The sequence continues at coordinate 625,006,613 of OX422207.1, read as the reverse complement.
ATACGTATTTTATTCTCATCGCTACGTATAGTATAAATATTCAGATTACTATCTCTCTCATAATCTCCAAGGTACATTCTCTATACCGAATAATTAATGTATTAATTCTCATATACTCTTCCGGAATTTGGTACTACATACACCCCTTCTTTCCTTAGAGTATGCTAACAATACACTCATGCGTAAGACACTCATCAACACTCGTTAGAGTAAGATTCCGCTCTACTTTCTCACAATAATTTGGTATCCTTTCTATCAAGAGGTACCTTTTAAATGTCTTTCCACAACCTTTCAACCCGTCTCGGGTGTGCTAGCTCTCGTTGCACATATATTATTGAATTATCGTCATTCTCACACGACATTCAATCCGTCATACCATTTTAACATTGTTTGTAGCTGCTCCTCAGGCATATATTCTACACATTGATTTTCACGCCCTTCTATCTTGAACATCTTTGGAACTGACTAACCAGGGTGCCCATACACCCTATCATCCATGCATATCTGCACAACCATAATATAATCCGTGCATATCATATGTGCCCATAAAAACATGGGTATTCTCAATCACCCCACTAATCATAATATAATTTTCCTCGACATCGCCTCACCCTTCAACCTGTGGTGAGAGGAAAATTTTCCGTGCTTTTTTCCAAGGCACTACAAGCTTCACATGCCTTATTTGCATAATATCTATCAGTTCGACGTGTTATCTCCACACATAAACTGAGTAAATCCTACAGTGTTAGACCTTACCCTAGCATCCAACACATCTCTCAACTCCCACGTCTCTAAAAGAGTGATATAACAATGCGTTCTTTCTATCACTTAGTACTGAGCGCTAAACAAAATAATGAGCTCAATCTCTCTGCTCAGCTATAACCCAGTATACCCTGAATCATATCAATATAGTCCCTACACATCGGGATTAACTGTAACGAGACCTCTATGCTCTCCAAAGTCTCCAACAAAATGTATCATAAGTGCGAGCTCAACCCTCTTTCCTACGGATGAGTTCAATGATAACCCCGCTACACAACGGTATAATATGTTCACATAATAATGTATCGATATATCCACTAAACTCGTCTCACGTGTGAATTTATCATTAATCAAAATATCATGACTCTCTTAGTCACACAAAATATACCTCATTCGCCCGAGGATGCAACTCATATTTCTACCTTGCTAATCTCCCTGGCTGCTCAAACGGTTCTCGGATATAGCACGCTTGTTCGAACCGAATCCCAAAACTATCTTAATCATTTCCCTACTAGGCACCATACTCATGTCCCTTTACTCGCTTTGGGCAAAATCAATACGTGTGGTCTCACTCTCCATATAAAAATATTTCTCGATAAAATCCCCTATATTTGTGGCCACACTAGATCCCCGTTGTTCCTTTAGCTCTACTGGACCCAAGGAACACACTACTGACCTTACCAGCCTTGACTGAATTCGCCGTCACTCGGTCAGAATTCAATTATCTGTATCATTTAAATGGGTCCCCCACATGGGTCTCTCCCCGTGGTGTTTCACTATCACCTTTACTTACAGTCTTACACCCTGACTAATTTCTCAAATTCTTTTAGTTCCCTTCACATAGAAGCATCAACTACTCAAACATAATAGTCATCGTCCCCAAAATTATTTTACAACACCAACTGAGCCCCACCTCCTGCTGTTCTTCCAACGGTCCTCACCGGTCGTCATTCATTGTTTGGCATGCGAATCACACACAAATGTGTATAAAATGTACTACAATTATACACAATAGTAAGAGGATGAAATCCCACAATAGGAATCAACAATCCTTAGCATAGGGCTCTATATCAATCGAAAGGTACGCTTTAAACGCAGTAAGCCGTACAAATCCTATGGACACTAGAACCTGATACTCTAATACCACTTGTGACACCCCGACTAATAAAATACCGGGTGATCAATCCTATACCAAATTAATACAGGAGTCTCATATGGTTCATTCTTAGAGTCACTGTCGAAAACCAACTTAATTCCTAATAACCTATTAGGTTGGCGTCAATTTTTTTTTTCATTTTTTAGCTAATATTTTTAACCAAACCATTCAAATAAATCAATCACAATAGTTTATATGCAACAACTGAAATGAAATAAAATAACCGAACACTCGATACAATTTAAGACAACCAAATCGAATGCCGCACTAAAAGGCAGCAAAAGAATAAATGAATACAATTAGGCCACCGGCCCGAATGTTGCTACAATACCTCCTATCTAGATCTCAAGGATAAAAGCGTCTATAATAAACCTGTGGTCATCCACAGCTACTGCAGCAAATATTTGACTCGAAGGAATCGTCATTCAAGTGTCCCTATGTTTGGACACCTAATATATGTACATATATAGCAAAAGAGGGTAAAATGAAGAAACGGGTGAGAGCCCGAGTTTGAAAATATTTTGCAAGTGCATAAATGCCATATTTTAAAATATGTAACTTCCCATATCTAAACTGGTATCGCACTCTCGTGAGATACACCTCACCCCTATTCTAATAGTGCACAACTATCGCATACCTTTTAAACAACTTAGTTAAGCTACCCTGCCTAACTAATTCATTTCACCTAACTTTTAAAGATCCTCATACACTACTACATGGCAATGCTGGTCATCGGAATCCAAACAAAGAACCTCCCTGATACACTACTACATGGCAATGTTGATCATCGGAATCCAAACAAAGAACCTCCCTGATACACTACTACATGGCAATGTTGATCATCGGAATCCATTAGTCTCTCAGTACATACCACATTTTATACCATCCCATATATATCAATAGTTCTCACTAGAACCTACGATCCACGTATATATAAATCCGGATATAAATCTACCAGAAGGAGAATATCACTTTATTCATTCTTTATAAAGTACTTTAAGCTATCGCCTGAGCTTATACATCATAATCTCTCACTTATGATTTATCCTTACATCATGAATAACTTTCACTAGTTATTTACACTATTCACGTTTTAGTGCTATTAACTTTGTATATAATATTCTCATCTTTATATAAGTACATCCCTATTTTTCTTCCGGATTTTATACTCCCGAAAGATTCAGAATTTATCTCACATTCCATTCTTTATTATGTCCGTATATATATATGTTTCACATCTCAAATATATACAATATACTATACACATCAAGTATATCCATACTTATATATTGCACACTATATAAGTATAACAACCGTCCCTCAGAGATATAACTCAATGGTTGCAGTATCTCAATGCTATCATCTTCCAGGGAACTACTACACATCATCCTGGGTACCAGCGATCGGACTCCCACACCGACTTGGTAAAACCCAAATCACAACGTATGGGAAGCGATCATAGTTCCTCACCGAAAATGAGAATGAAACATACCCACCACGTCTCATTCCTGATAAAAATCACACAATATAGAATGGACACTATGACCCGGGGACTATACGCTCCCTGCTCCTCAAGCCATGGGCCTCACCCATATCGTACAACTTCCCATGATAGCACTAGAGCAGTATGCTTCATATAAATAAACCATTCACACACAGATATATTTATAATTATATCATATATATACTATCTCTATACCCGTGGATATATATATATATATATATATATATATATGGCTATCCATGCCTATCTCTCATAGCATTAGCATGTAATCCCGAATATACATATTCGATTTAATTCTATAAGTATTCACTTACTTATAATATAAATATCACATATTTTTTATATATTAAGCTTATCACAACTATCTCGTAACCCAATTACATTCGGAATTCCTATTCGAATCCCAAGGTTCCTTTCCCCATTAGAACTCTTAAAAATCACAAATTCTCATAACTTTGAAGTTATGGTAGATTTCATACCTTGGACTAAAACATCCATAACTCACCCGACAGAAGTCCAATTGACCTAAATCAAATCACATTAGAAATATAACTTACATGCCTTTCTTTTAATCCATAAATGAGCATCTAATTCAAATCATACAGAAAATGGCATGCATTTTAATTGTCTATAAATTTTCGTAGCTCTGCTGTTCTGGCAGCTTAAACACCATGCACTAAAACAACTATAACTCACTCTACAGAAGTCCAATTAACCTAATTCAAATCTCATTAGAAATATAACTTCCATACCTTTCCTTTAATCCATAAATGATCATCTAACTCAAATCATATATAAAATGGCAGGCATTTGAATTGTCTATAAAAATTTTGTAACTCAGTTAATCTGGCAGCTTAAACAACTTGCACTATAATAGCTATAACTCACTTTGTAGAAGTCCAATTGACCTCATTAAAATATCATTAGAAATATAACTTACATACCTTTCTTTTCATCTATAAATCAGAATCTAATTCAACCCATACAGAAAATGGTATTCCTTTGAATTGTCTATAAAATTTTCGGTTTGATTCCCGAGCTAACGATTTCAATCTCAGAACTGCTTACTTAGAAAAATCATTATAAATCCAAAATAAATCAGAAAAATACGAGGTAGATTCCTTCGCGACCGTATCTAAAATATATAAAACTTTCATCTTCTAAGAAAGAACTAAATCGATTTGCCTCCTGGCCGAATCAACCCCGCAAGCTACTTTGTTACTGTTCATTGTCTTCTCCAAATTACAAATCTCCATTAATGCACTTACATGATTTTTATCTTCTCTCCCATCATCATCCAACCTCAACCAACAATATATACACACATAAAAAGGATTCTAATCATCTTAGAACCCATATCCAACAATTAATTTCAATTAATTTCAAAGTTTCCCAAATTTGATATTATCCGGGTGTTGATACCAAAATTAATATGCTTATATGGACTAATAATACGAAGACACGTGTCAATCTACGTGGCACAATAACAAAGAGGAAGTTCATTTCCCTGACCAACTCATGTTCTCTCCGATCAACGAGGATACACCGAGGAACTTTAGCATTCCAAGATACTTCGACACTCCGAGGAACTCCTGAGCAACGAGCAACTAAGGCGGTCCGAGCTGCATCTCAGTCGTAGCATTAATTGCCAGATAATCAACAGTTCAACTATTCATTGAATGTTCATCATCTTAACGCACACGCTGCATTAAATGTATTACCCTTTCATATGTATATCATTTAATGTATCAACCCTTTCATGTACAGCCTAAGGGCTATAAATACCTTGTATCACCCTCATTCAAAGAGGACCGAAATTTCTTGGGATACCTTGTAATCGAGAATTCCCAAACACTCAGCAATAACATAACAGTGGACGTAGGCCATTCATGCAAGGCTGAACCACTTTAAAAATATTCTATTTCATTTATTTATCTGTGATTAAATAATTGGAGTGATCTAGTTTTTTACATCAACAGATTGGCACCGTCTGTGGGAATTGATTGTTATTATCGTTTTTCACCAAAAATCATTCAATCATCAATGGCAGATAATCCATAATCTAGCAATCGAAATGCTGGAAATCCTCCAAATCCCTCTGCACCTCCAGATCTGGCCGGAATTATGACGAATCTGGCTTAAGGACAAACCGCCATGCAAGACACAATGAGGCAACTCATACAAACCCTTCATGGCAATGCCCCTGTACGTTCAGGACAGCAAAGCGGTCAGAGGCAAACTTATTTACTTTCTTCATGATCCAGGCGTACTGAGTCATATCGTAATGACGAGTCTGATGATTTCTCTTATCAACCTGGGCGAACTTCGTCAATAAGGGCTACAGATACTGATCAACGTATCACCCTCTCTCCAGAAAGACCCAGCGCCTTAGAAAGATTGAGTAGGGTGTCTCCTTTCAGTCGATTAGGCCCTAGGAGGAATAGGAGTCCACCTAAGACCATGTCGAGGAGTTTTCGACAACCATCAGATCTAAGAGAAGGATCAGCACAATCACGACTAGTAGCTCGACAAGATAAATCTCAGGAGGCTACTTCAGAATGATCTATTGCTCGAACTAACAAGCCCGATGAAGGAAATGATGCGTGGAAAGGTTCTATTCAGCGATTGGAGGATAGATTGGGAGAAATGGCTAAGGCAAAGAACCCCCTACAACGAACTTTTGTTCAAGGCACACCTTTTGTACAGGCCATTGTGAATTTTCCTACACCTTCAAAGTTTAAAGCACCTGTAGTGACCCCCAAATATGATGGAAAGACAGATCTTGTTCTTCACATAGAGCAATATCAAGCTGCTGCCGACATCTATGTCGTCCCCGACGAGATGAGATGCAAAGAGTTCTCATGAACTCTCACTGGAGCTGCCCAGATATGGTACAACAATCTTCCTCGGGGTAAGATTTTAACTTTCTTTCAGTTGGCCGAGTTGTTTATTGGCAATTTCTATTTTGGAGCAAAGCCAGTAAAACGAGTAGCACACTTGTTAAGTGTTAGACAAAAATCTGGTGAGAGTACTAGAGATTACATAACTCGTTTCAATAACGAGAAGCTGGAAGTCATAGATTACGAAGAGAAGACAGCAATCACCGCCTTGATGAGTGGGTTGTTGCCTAATAAATTGTATTACACCTTGGCGAAAGATCCACCTAAAACTATGTCAGAGTTGATGGCAAAAGCGGACAAAATCATGAATGTCGAGGAAGCTATGGCTGCAAAGAAGAATATGGATAAAGTCACCAAGGTGGACGTTGACAAGTCTAAAAATAAAGAGCATAAGAGTAATGGCGGTGACAAACGTTCCAGAAATAATAAGTCATCATGGGAAGTCCTGAAGAAATACGATAATTATACTCCTTTGAAAATGGGTATTCATCATGTCTTGGAAGAAATCAAGAACAACGAGGAGGTAAAATGGCCAAAGAAACTGAGGTCAGACCCTGATTCGAGGAGTAAGGATAAATATTGCGAGTTTCGTAAAGATCATGGTCACATGACCAAAAATTGCATAGCTCTTCAGAACGAGATTGAAACACTCATCCAAAGAGGAAAGCTAGCAAAATATGTTGATCGGGGAGGTGAAAGAAAAAATAACGACCGAGCTAGAGAGAGGTCTAGATCTCCTCGTCGAGAAGAGGAGAAAAAGAAGAGAAACCCTAAAGATGATCCAGATGAAGACCCCGATCTTCCCAAAAAACCAAGGCAACCAGAACGGGAGGTATTTTCCATAAGTTTTGGATCATTTGATTGTAATGTTATTATGAGAGGAGATGCAGGAGGAGGAGACCTTACTGCAGAAAGAAAAGCTTACCTCAGAGAGGCTCAAGCTTGTTCATATATTGAGCGAATAAATCTGGCCGAGGACGATCGTCCAAGGAAGGTAAACAAAGAAAAGCTGGTCATTGGCTTTTCAAAAAACAACTTGGCAGGTGTTCTTTATCCTCACGACGATCCTCTGGTGATCAAAATGAGGATGAAGGAAGTAGTGATTTCAAGGGTGTTGGTAGATAATGGAAGCTCGGCAGACATCATGTACTATTCATGCTTTGATAGCTTGAATCTGAAATTATCTCAATTGGAACCTTATCACAGACCCCTCCTGGGTTTTGCTAGCGAGAAAGTTTTTCCACTTGGGACGATCAAGTTGGATATATTCATTGGAACTTGGCCTGCTTGTCGAACAGAAAGAATACGCTTCTTTGTGATGGATAAGAATGTGCAGTCAGCCTACAACATCATCATGGGAAGAGTTGGCCTGAAGAAATTCGAAGCAGTTCCATCTACAGTGCATCAATGTTTAAAATTCCCAACAAACTTTGGAGTAGGAGTTGTGAAGGGTGACCAAAAAGTAGCTCGAGAATGCTATTATTCATCTGCCGAACAAGAGGAGCTTGAAGAATCAAGGAAAAAGACTACTACCTACCAGGTGGAAGAAGATACAGAGATTGAAACAATGGATCCCAGAGATGAATCCCAATTGGTAAAAGGACAAGTGATGGAATCTACAGAAAATGTTATTCTGGACGACGAGCACCCAGAACGAGTAACCCAGATAGTTTCATCATTGGATGCTTCAATAAAATAGGAGTTGATAACTTTCTTGAGAAATAGGAAGAAAACTTTTGCATGGAGTCATGAAGACATGCCAGGAATAGATCCAAACTTCTTATGCCATGAACTCAATGCGAATAAGGAAATCTAGCCTATAAAACAAAGAAGAAGGGTATTTAGCCCCGAGAAGAATCAAGTTATTCAAGAGGAGGTTGACAAGCTCCAGAAAGCCCAATTCATTGAAGATGTGAAGTATCCAGACTGGTTAGCAAATGTGGTGATGGTAAAGAAGAAAAACAATAAATGGAGAATGTGTGTCGATTTCACTGATCTCAACAAGGCCTGCCCAAAGGATCACTTCCCATTGCCCAGAATTGACCAACTAGTTGATGCTACCTCAGGGCACGAGCTGCTCAGTTTCATGGATGCTTACTCTAGTTACAACCAGATCAAAATGAAACCTGAAGACAGGGAGAGCACTTCTTTTATTACCCCTAGGGGAACTTATTGTTATAATGTTATGCCTTTTGGTTTAAAAAATGCAGGAGCGACATACCAGCGGTTGATGAACAAGGTTTTTGTCGAACAAATCAGTTGCAACATGGAAGTCTATGTCGACGATATGCTGACAAAGAGCAAGAAAGCTGCTGAACATCTAGTTGACTTAGGTCAAACCTTTGATCAACTGGATAAATACCAGATGAAGCTCAACCCGACGAAGTGCACATTTGGAGTACGAGAAGGAATGTTTCTCGGGTACATTGTCAACCAGCGAGGCATTGAGGCAAATCCAGAAAAGATCAAAGCTCTTTTAGGGTTGCGATCTCCAACAACAAAGAAAGAAGTGCAGAGTCTTACAGGACGAGTTGCAGCGCTCAATAGATTTGTATCTCGAGCAACAGATAGATGCTTACCATTCTTCAAAACACTCCGAAAGACTTTCGAGTGGAATGATGAATGTGAAAAAGCCTTTCAAGACTTGAATAAATATCTGGGAACACCTCCACTGTTGTCTAGGCCAATAACAGGAGAAAAGTTGTACTTATACCTGGCAGTATCAGAGCATGCAGTCAGCTCGGTATTGATCAGATTGGAGAATGGAGTCCAAAAGCCAATTTATTACACAAGTAAGGCTTTCCGAGGTGCAGAGATTAGGTACCCAAAGTTAGAAAAATTGGCATTGGCATTAATTGAAGCAAGTAGAAGAATGAGGCCATATTTCCAGGCCCATACCATCATCGTGTATACCGACATGCCATTAAGACAAGCCCTTCATAAGCCAGAAAAGTCAGGGAGACTGATGTACTGGGCAATAGAGCTCGGTGAATACGATATTGTGTATGAACCCAGATCATCATTGAAAGGGCAAGCTGTAGCAGATTTTATAGAAGAGTTTACATATCATGATACCCCCGAGGAATAAAAATTTCTCATTGACCAACCTGTGGATGTTACAGGATCAACAGACATAAGTCCAGATCAACTCCGGTTGGTAAAAGGGCTTGTGGATGTAGAAAGATCATCAAATTCAAACCCAGACCAACTCCGGTTGGTAAAAGGGAGAGAAGAGATGGTCGACAAGGAGCGAAAATTAACAGGGGAGGATGGAAGAGAACAGCAGATATTTCACCAAGGAACTCTATTGGATAAGAAATTTGAAGACAAGTTACCTACATGGAGATTGTATGTAGATGGGTCATCTTGCACAGCAGGTTGTGGAGCAGGAATTGTTTTGAAAACCCCAGACGAGATTGACATAGAGTATGCCTTGCGATTTAAATTCAAAACATCCAACAATGAGGCTGAGTATGAGGCCATGATAGCAGGTCTTAAATTAGCAAAGATCATGGAATCACAACAAGTGATCGTATTCAGTGATTCTCAATTAATTGTGAATCAGATAATGGGAACATATGCGGTTAAAGGAGAATTAATGGTCAAGTATCATGCAAAGGTGATGGAATTGCTGGCAGAATTTGATGCCATTCAGTTGATCAGAATACCCAGAATAGAAAATGCACAAGCAGACGCACTGGCCCGACTAGCATCAGCCACTCGTACCGAGCTGCGAAGAACGATACCAATTGAAGTACTGGAAAGTCGGAGCATAGATGAAGACCTGACGATGAATGTTATTACCCTTGATTTAGGACCATCTTGGATGGATCCCATCAGAGCATATATTGAAGAGGGAGAATTTCCAGAGGACAAGCTCGCGGCAAAGAAATTAAAGTTTAAGGCTGCTCGGTATGTACTAACTAATGGTGTTTTGTACAGATGAGGAATTATGGTAGGTTTGCAGAGATGTGTACATCCCTATGAGGTAAAAGAATTAATTGAAGAGATCCATGAAGGGTCATGTGGAGCCCATGTAGCAGGACGGAATTTTGCCGAGGGTGATGACTCAAGGATACTACTGGCCGATAATGAGGGCTGATTGTATAGCCTATGCTAAGAAATGTGACAAGTGCCAACGTTTTTCCTCCATCCGACGAACTCCACAAGCATTGTTGACACCCATAACTTCCCCTTGTCCATTTTCCATGTGGGGAATTGATTTGGTTGGACCATTGCCAACCACCCGAGGAAGATTCAAGTACCTCGTCGTCGCAGTAGATTACTTTACTAAGTGGGTAGAAGCTGAACCCCTTATCGATATGACGTACGAAAAGGTATACCAGTTTCTTTGGAAGAATATCATCTGTAGATATGGTCTCCCTCATGCCTTCATCACAGACCATGGAACACAATTCGACAACGAGGAGTTTGCTGCCTATTGTCAACAATTAAACATCCTGAAGACCCATTCAGCACCAGGTCATCCTCAAAGCAATGGGCAAACTGAGGTGACAAACAGAACACTACTAAATGGTTTGAAGAAAAGGCTAAGTGAGTCTAAAGCTAATTGGATTAATGAGCTACAGTCAGTATTGTGGGCTTACCGAACAACTCCCCGAGCAGCAACTGGAGAATCACCATACATGCTGGCATTTGGAAGTGAGGCTGTAATACCTGCTGAGTTGGGTCTCCCAACACACAGAGTGCTGAATTTCAATTCCCCAATCAGTGACTTGATGAGAAGATTAGATTTGGACATGCTCGAGGAGGTTAGAGAAGAGGCAGCCATTAGGAATGCTGCTTACCAACAACGCACAGCTCTGTTCTACAACAGGAGGGTGAAGAAATGCGACTTAAAAGAAGGGGATTACGTGCTAAAGAAGGTCATTCAGAAGCACAATAAGCTTAAAGCCAACTGGCATGGACCTTACCGAGTTACAGAAGTTGTTCGACCAGGAACTTACCAAATAGCAACTCTAGAAGGAGAGGAATTCAAGAATGCCTGGAATGCTGAACACCTTCGCAAGTATTATCAGTGATGTAAAATGTACAGCAGGTCCATTAATATGAATAAAACGATGATGTTTCACCATTTTTTCTCTCCTTTGTTTGAAAGTTTTTCGGGGAATATTAGTGTTGTACACTACGCTGCTCAACAGCAAAAAGAAGACGATAGTTAAGACCCACGACCAACCCCAGTTGGTAAAAGGGCGAGAACAAATTATACTCCTTTGGTTAGGAGACGTACACTTGCGTGATCAACTTCGGTTGGTAAAAGAGCTTGTGGACAAGATAGTTCGAAAGAACCTGATAGTTCGAGCGTGATCAACTTCGGTTGGTAAAATAGCGAGAACAAATTATACTCCTTTTGTTAGGAGACGTACATTTGCGTGATCAACTTCGGTTGGTAAAAGAGCTTGTGGACAAGATAGTTCGAAAGAACCTGATAGTTCGAGTGTGATCAACTTCGGTTGGTAAAATAGCGAGAATAAATTATACTCCTTTGGTTAGGAGGCGTACACTTGCATGATTAACTTCGGTTGGTAAAAGAGCTTGTGGACAAGATAGTTCGAAAGAACCAGATAGTTCGAGCGTGATCAACTTCGGTTGGTAAAATAGAGAGAACAAATTATACTCCTTTGGTTAGGAGGCGTACACTTGCGTGATCAACTTCGGTTGGTAAAAGAGCTTGTGGACAAGATAGTTCGAAAGAACCTAACAGTTTGGACCCACGACCAACTTCGGTTGGTAATAGGGCGAGAACAAAATATACTCCTTTGGTTAGGAAGCTATAGTTCAAACCCACGACCAACTTTGGTTGGTAAAAGGGCAAGAACAACATTCTTAAAAATGCCAATTTTGGCTAGTTAAGAAACAAAATATGCCAACTTATGTTGGTCAGAAGGTAAAACCTTTCCAGAAAATACAAAATATTCCAAACTGAGAAAAGTATAGTTGGTCGGGGATAAAAACCCACTAACTGTAGTTGGTCAACGAGGAGAATTTATCGACGAGGAGGGTCCATCAACCTGGTTGGTCGGACACATTTTATGAAAACTCTCGCTAATTATATTTTGTCGACGAGTACAATTTTACAACCTTAGTTGGTTGGAAAAATTTTAACATTTTTATACTCATTACTTTATTATTAAGTGATCGAACAACATTTTTGATACTTGTAACTGTTTATTACTAAGTTGGTTGATGAACAGCACAAAATTATTATCTTTTTAACAGATACATACGTAGTGTTTAGCACAGAACAATAGCAATACAAATTTGCAAACAAAAATGAAATTCTTTCATTAAGGTCAAAATGTATTACAAATTACATATGTACTAACTATTACATGAAAATCCTATTCTATTGGTTTTTTCCCTTCAACCTTCAATACAGGTTCCTCGCCAGCAGGAGGATCATTTAATGTCTGAGGAGAATTGATAAAATTCAAGTCCTTCAACATTCCGACATTCATTACTGAAGGAGTATCCAAGAGATGCTCAGGACGAGATACGTTAATTTGAGAATGAAGGTTATAGTCACCAAGATAATTCGCAATCAAGCTCCGAGGAATGGCGCGAGAAGATATCCATTCCATGTCCAACTTGAAAGGTGGCACAGGCAATTCAAGCACTCCAGGCTCATAGTAGTACCACAAAAAATGTCCTTGTTCGAGCTTTAATACACATAAGGCATTCAACCAGTCTTGTTTATAACCTTCATTATTGGCATTTTCAATACAAGCATCCAAGTGATAAAGGGCCTCATTATAGCCTGCATTCCAAAATTCCCTGGGCTGTTTATGGAATTGGAAGGTTAATCTATCCAATTGTTCATGAAGGTTTTTAGCAAAAAGGTCCTTGGTATGTAAAGCAGACTTCGTCGCAGTAAGTTGATCTTCCAAAGTCAGGATTTTCTTAGACATCTCAGACAAAGCACGATCTTTTGCATTTAATTGGAACGCTTGAGTTTCTAAAGTTGACTGAGTACGAGCTTCTTCAACATTGCGATGAAGAATTCTTGATTGTCCCCGAGCAAGTGGAATAATTTGCTCTTCGACAACGTTCAGAGCATTCCTTCCTCGTCCACGAGAACCTCTTCCTCGTCCCCGAGCTACAGGAGAAGCTCCAGACCTTCTCAGAGTATCCAATTCTTGCCTTAATTTGGCATTTTCAACCTCCAGGAAGGAATATCCCTCATCAGTCACTGGGATCACTGCCGTTGAAGAGGAAGCTGCAGACTTATACTGTGCTAGCTCCTTTTGCAAATTGTTGTTTTCTTGTTCCAGTAGTTCAGCAATCTGTCTACACGCTTCAAGTTCACCCTTCAAGGTTCTCTCCCTGACATCGTACCCAGCAATGATCTTTTTGTGGCATGTCTCAGAAGAAAGCTGTTGATATCTATTCTCATACTCCTTGTGCAACAAGGCAGTTGATTCATTGTGCTGATTTTTAAGATCTTCTAGGGAATAATGAAGCTCCTCGATCAATTCGTAGTATGCCACATTATTGGCCACAGCTCGATCAAGTAAATCCTTCAGGTATCGATAAGCCTCAATTGCTTGCTCTGAAGCATCATGGCCAAGGATGTCAGCAACTTCTGATGTACTAAGGTCTGTATGACCAGCTTTATAATACTCATGGCATTGCTGCATCAACTTTGTGTCATTAGCAGACAAAAGATCCATCATGGCCATAAACTAACAGAGAAAGAAAAAGAAGATCAAGACAGAGTGCAGATAAAGAAGAGACAATCATAGGAGAGAAAGAACTAAAATTTTATTAGATCATAAGGCAAAAGTTACAAAGATCTGAGATACAAAGTACAAGTAAAGAGAAAAATAGAAAGATAGTACCGAATAACTTCACACCTTTTCCTTGTGTCCCAAGACTTTATCGGGAGGCTGGGACGAGGAGCTTGGTTGCTCGGTGGGAACATTGATCTGATTGGTAGAAGCTGGGACTTGTTCTGGAGGAGTAGGCAACGAAGAAATCTCCTCGGTGGCTGTCTGGTTGGGTGTTGGAACAAGGACTTGATCACTCCATGTCATTGAAGATTCTTCAGATGCAGCCTCGTCTTCATCTTCGTCTTCAATAACTGGAGGAGGACCAGGGAGATGTTGTTGAAATAGCTCGGAGTCCTCGCTCACCTTCAACTCCTGCAGTTCTGCAACCCAACCATCATGAAAATACTTCAAACTTCCATATTTCACCTGGGTCATCATAGCTGCCACCCCCTGTCCCATCCTTTGTCCCAACTAACTTTAAAGGACATCTTCACAGCTGTTTTTCTCTTCATTTTTTTCGAGGATAGCTTCTCGGACATAAGATTCTCGGTGGCCTTCAATTTGGTCTCCACCTCCTCCTTCTGGCGATTTACTTCTCGCAGGAGGGTCAGCTCTTCTTCAGCCGATTTCAATTTATTCTCAAGCTCCCCAAAGCCTGAAAGTTTCTCGGTATAATCTTTATTTTCTCTTTCCAAGTCCTTCACCTTATTACCCAGTTGTACCTTCTCTGCATCAGACGCAGCTAATTTCTTCTCCCATTCAGTTTTATCATCGTCATACTTCTGACGGGACTCACTCACAGATTTAATAGCTTTCTCCAGTGCTCCCTCCACAATGGATGAGGAGCAAGAAGCTTTGATTGCTTCATCCTTTTTAAGGATTAAATTGAAACAGCTCGTCAACTGCGATCAAAAGAGGAAAATGAAATCAGAAACAAATATGGGAAATAACAAAGGAAAATATAAAAAGATCGGAGTAGAGATACTTACTAAAGCCAAATGACGAGCAGCCAGAGCAGTAACCACATCCCGAGTAAGGTCTTCTTCAGTACCTTGCACCTCGGGGATGGGTGAAAATTTTGCTAAACTCATTGTAGAGCACGGAGGAACAATAATTGGAACACCATCTCCACCAGCTGGGAGCTGGGGAATGGTTCCAGAAATACTGACCGAGGAGGTTTTCCTCAATCTCCTCGGAGCCTTTTCAGCAACCTCAACCAAAGAGGAACTTTTGGTTGGTGAGAAAGTGATTATCTCAACAGGTGCATCCTTCTGCACAGGAGCCACTGGGGGCTTCTCGACAAACTTCTGAACAACAACAGAAGGAGCATCATCAATTTTCTTTGTCCCCTTTGGGACATTAACCTTGGTTTTCTTCCCATCGCCAGCAGAGGAACTCTCCTCTAAGAGAGTAGGAACTCTTCTCTTGCCCATTTTCTGGCTCAAAGGAATATGAGATTCCGGATCAGTGTCTTCGGGAATTTGCACTGGATCACTGGAGCTGACCACAGGGCGAGCAGTAAAAGACGACATATAACTCCTGTACTGCAACAAGTATGAGGCAGACCTGATGTGCTCGTCTGCAATCTTCTGATGCAAGCTCCAGATATGTTTCAATTGCCTTATATTAACTTCTGATTCTTTAGGAGTTTTTCTCTTGCTGTTAACTGCAAACAAAAACCATTTGAAATGTCAATCATGCATTTATTCAAACATGATGAAGTCACAATTTCGAGAATAAAAAAAATGAAAATAACCTATCCCATTGCCGTATGGGGGGCATTTGGGACCTTCATACACTCCGTCTCCGACTA
Organism: Sambucus nigra; assembly: GCA_949130495.1. Lineage (NCBI taxonomy): Eukaryota > Viridiplantae > Streptophyta > Magnoliopsida > Dipsacales > Adoxaceae > Sambucus > Sambucus nigra. The sequence continues at coordinate 624,990,688 of OX422207.1, read as the reverse complement.
AAGGAGCATGTTGCCAATTTTTGAAAACTAACCCATGTTCAAAATAATCCCTGTTGGCATCAGGGAGGTTAACTACTAAAGCTCTATTCAAAAATCTAGTTTTTAAATAATAAACGTTGTCTAAAACAGCCCATCTATAGCAATACATAATCTCAGGAATTCCTATGCGAGTTCCATGAGTTTGATTTAATTTATGCACCCCATTAACTATTCTCCATGTATTGGGGGCTACTTTTGCAGGAACAATAATGAAATGTTGGCAGAATTCTAAGCATAAAGAGTTGGGTGGAAAAGAAAATCCACACTCAGCAATAAAGAGGCTGGGGAACCAATGTCCCTCAGCCAAAAGAAAATAATCAAAGGGCTCAGGAAGATTCTCCAGAGTAACCCAAGACAGAATGGAATAATCAGAACGGAATTTTTCAATAGATTCAATAATATAAACCATGGTGAATAAAAGAAGAAGGAAGAAAATCTTACAGGAAGAAAGGAGATCTGTTGACAACAGACGAAAATAAGGATGAACGCACAAAATAAAGAAAGACTATGGAGAATTCGAAAGCAAGAAAATTGGAAAAGGTAGAGGACGGTATGATTGCTTGGGAAGTTTAAATACTGTGCCTTGGGAAATGGCGAAAGAAATGATTACAAAAAGAAACTATCGAACTTCAGACGGCTAAAAGGATATAAAGGGCACGAAGACCGAAGCAAAATGGCGGATTCTGCGAATTTGGAAGGAAATTCAAATATGAAGAAAAGGCTCCTAAAACCCAGGAAAGTCAATTAATATCGCCATATACCGAGAAAGAATGTTCCATATTCCTCAAAACTCGAAATATGAAACATTGGCGGCTTCTGTTGATACCAAAATTAATATGCTTATATGGACTAATAATACGAAGACACGTGTTAATCTACGTGGCACAATAGCAAAGAGGAAGTTCATTTCCCCGACCAACTCATGTTCTCTCCGATCAACGAGGATACACCGAGGAACTTTAGCATTCCGAGATACTTCGACACTCCGAGGAACTCCTGAGCAACGAGCAACTAAGGCGGTCCGAGCTGCATCTCGGTCGTAGCATTAATTGCCAGATAATCAACAGTTCAACTATTCATTGAATGTTCATCATCTTGACGCACACGCTTCATTAAATGTATTACCCTTTCATATGTATATCATTTAATGTATCAACCCTTTCATGTACAGCCTAAGGGCTATAAATACCTTGTATCACCCTCATTCAAAGAGGACCGGAATTTCTTGGGAGAACTTGTAATCGAGAATTCCCAAGCACTCAGCAATAACATAACAGTGGACGTAGGCCATTCATGCAAGGCTGAACCACTTTAAAAATATTCTGTTTCATTTATTTATCTGTGATTAAATAATTAGAGTGATCTAGTTTTTTACATCAACACCGGGGTTTATTTGTTAATCTTCCGAAAAACCCGTTTTGATTTACAAAAATTCATCCCAAAAATCTTTATTGTTTTACACACCAACTATAATATTAGAAACAAACACACTAAATTAATAAATCAAGTAAACACTTTCCTCAGAGATAAAATCTGACGAACTCGAGTCGAATTCCGCGGAGTTTGGCCGGAAATCCCCATCTTTCTTCTCTTCTCTTTCTTCTCTTCTTTCTCTCATATCTTTATCTATCCTAGGGCTGAAATGTGGGAGAAATGAGGGTTCTCCCCTTATAAATCGCAAAATTGGGTGAATACCCAATTGTAAAATGACTCGTGTACTTAAATGCGAGTCCCGACTAGTCCAAAAAGTCCCCCGAAACTCAAACATTATCCCTCGGTACTTCATTTTGACTATTTTGGCCCATTTGGGATCAACAGTGCCCTTGAAATTATCTTTCGAGTCACTTAAAATATACTTCTCATTTCTCATCTCAAAATGATCTACACATGACTCCTAGTGAGATAAAATAAAATACGCACATATCACTCGCTATATCGTATATCAAAATCCACAATTATTTACTATTCATACACATAGTAAATCTCGTAACATAATATTAATCAGTCTTTATCTCTCGATTAATATTTAATAATCACTTTTATTATTTAATCACATTAAATTACGTCACCCATGTAATTTAACTAAAACGTATTTATCCAATTAATTTTTCGAATTAATTAAATCATAAATACGTAGAAATACGGGGTATTAAAGAAAAGTGACAAATATTATCTCTTATGGTCCACCAACCAGCTAGCGACCCGAAATCTTTGACAAGTCCTTGGTCGTTTTCACAATGGAGTCTGGATATTGTGGTACCACTACCTATCACACATGAAAATCGCAAGTATCTGTTGGTCGACACAAACTACTTTACCAAGTGGGTAGAGGCAGAACCACTGGCAAACATTTGTGATACCAACATGACAAGGTTCTTTATAAGAGTGTCATAACACGCTTTGGGGGGGCCAAAAACTATCATCACCGATAACGATACACAGTTTGAAAGCATTTTTTTTAAGGCTTCTATAATGAGCATGTCATCAAGCACCATTTCAGTTCTTTGGCATATCCTTAAAGAAATGGTCAGGTAGAAGATTCCAAAAAGACTCTGTTCAACTGCCTAAAAAAGAGGATAAAAAGAGCAAAGGGTACCTGGGTGGATGAGCTCTCCCATATTCTGTGGGCCTACCGTACTACCCCTAGGAGACCAACTAAGAAACACCCTTCGCACTCACATATGGAATGGAAGATACTATCTCGCTTGAAGTTGGTCTCCCTATAATGAACACAGCTTGGTCAACCAAGGGCTAAATGAGAATGCATTGCGTACTGAACTTATCTTAGAAGACGAGAGGAGAGAACAAGTCATGATTAAGTTGACTTCATATCAGTAGCAACTAGCCAAACAGTATAATAAGAAAATAAATTTGAGATAGTTTCAGGTAGGGGGTTATGTCCTAAAGAAAGTCCTCGGCAGTGTCGTAAAACCATCGGATGGAAAAATAGGACCAAACCGGGAAGGACCTTTTAAGGTAATTAGGGATGACCTCCACAGAGAAATAACTTGGAAAAACTGGAGGGCAAGGAGATACCAAGAGCATGGAACGCAACCAATCGCAAGAAGTTTTATGTTTAGTCTTCATCTTTTATTAGCACATTTAGTTCATGCAAATTTTCATTTCTAACTTATGTTTCTTTGAAGATTATTATTCAATGAATAAAGGCATATTGGCTCTCTCATTTTGATTTTGTACATTGGCTTCTTTAAATTTCTATTATGTACCTCAACATTATGTACCATTTTTCATTGATAGCACTCCCCATGCAAAGATAAAATTAACTCTGCTTATAGTAAGTTGCTCAGCTTGTCTTAGCTTAGGAACTTCCTCATGCATAAAAAAACCCCTCTATATGACAATAAGTTATTCAACTGATTTCAATCAAGGGATTTCATTATGTCGAGAAGGGTTCAAAGTAATTACAATAAGTCATCAGAATTTATTTCAATTTCTGCAACCCTGTGGTATCTTTCTTAAACACAATAGACCACATGAATTTCCCTGGCAATAGCAAAATCCCTACAGGGTATACATAGGCAAAAAATCTAAGGTAGTTAAAATCCTGATCGGGTGGATAACCCATTAACCTTGTACAATCTCTCCATCATCTCACATATGTCTAAGGGAGTGTGAAGACATGACTTAAAAATTAGGGCAAATGGAATGATAGTGATAAGGCATATTCGATTGGGAGAATGTTCGAACGTAAGTTAGCAAACCCATTTAGTCGCCAGGGGCTCAAAATCGTTAACACTTATCCTTGATTCATTTAGTCGACAAGAAACCCAAAATGATAAATAATATTACATGGTCAGTAAAATTCCTAGGTGGTCAGTAAATGCCAAATCTTTCCAGTTAGCAGTCAAAATACAATGGCAGATATTAACTCATATTTAGTTAGTATAAGCTCAAAATATGGAACAAGTTGATAATTCAACTTTATACATATTGACAAAAATAGGAGAGTATAATTACAAGAATACAAAATACACCAAAGACCATACAAGGACCTAGACGAACTATGGACTTTGAGAAAGATAGTTAGCGACGCACGCGCTTTGGCCATTATCTGGGTTAGAAGTGAGCACTTCCTCGTTATTTTTAACATAATCGTTTAGAATCTAGGCATAAATGGAATCAATAGGGATCCATTTATCGTCCTTTGAGAAATGAGGTTGGAAATAAGTAACATAATCTACATGGTACTTATACCATAGGTATGATTCATTAAGGGTCTTGACCTCGCTAAGGGAAGTCAACCACCCTGCTTGAACACAATATCCTCAGCCACCTTCATCCTCACAGGTGCATCATTTCAGCCATCGTCAAAACCTGCCACCCATTCTTCTAGAGGGCCCATTTTGAATAAGTTTTTCAACCTTATAAAATCTCTTTAGAGCCGATTGCGATGATATATCCCCATTAGATGTCCTTTTTCAGCTTGGCAACCTCCTTCTTCACAGCATCGTTCTCGACTTGGATCGCATCATTGCTCTCTAAGGGTTGGGCCCTCAAACCATTTATCTCCTCTTGTACCAAGGAACCGATGTACTCTATAACTTAAACATCATCCTTTAGCTTGGCTACCATCTCAGACTGGTCCTTATACTGCTCAATCCTCACTTTCAGTTGCTTATTGAGCTTTATAAATGCCTTGTGATCTTGGTTGCTAATATATGGTCCCAAAATCCTCCCCAAGTTTGAAGGTGGGGGATGTAGTCCTATAGGACAATGGGCTACAGACAACATAATAATAACAAATGCAATGAATATCGGCATAACTGAAAGAGCAAAACAAATAAATAAAAGAAAAAAGTCTTTTTTATTGATTAACAAGGGGAGGCCAAAAGCCAATAAAATAAAAAGGGAAAAATTACAAGGCATAAGGAAAGAAGATGGAAAAATCCTACAACTATGTAACTCAATTCCTTCACCCACTCAGAACTTCTTGGTGCCTTCCATATCTTAACAGTCCTCCTCTCTTAGTAGGAATCCGTTTCTACCTCAATAGAAGCATTCTCAGCATAGTCGATAGGCTAACCAATTGGCGTCTCATCAGGAAGAAGGTTGGGTCCATGAGAGTGGAGCTGGAACAAGTTAGAATCTGGAGGTAATCCCATCGCTCTCAGAGCTTGATCCCATCTTATTTTAAGGATATTTTTTCGACGTATGCGATCTAGATCTCAACATCATCATAGGTCGCATCCTATCCTTTTGTGTAGTTGTTGTCCTTCATGCCTCAGAGCTTATCTTCCAACTTCTAAATCTTCCTAATCAGGCCCAAATTTTCTTGGGCAAGCTTCTCCTTCTCAGCAACCACCAAGTTATTGGTTGCCTGCAAATCAGTTTACGCTTTTATCATACTCTCCCTTTCCCACTCTAGAGCAGCGCGAACATTAGTTAAGTCCTTTTTTAGACTTCTTTAGGGAATTTTTCAGCCCCTAGTTATTCTTGGATTGCTCGGTGTAACCATCTAGAATAGTGGTGAAATCAGATAAAAAATACACAAAATAAAAAGAGAAAAGATTAGTGTCCGGAAGACGAAAACAGAGAAAAAATAAGAGGAAAAGAGGAAACTTACCAGAGAAATTCCTTGAGCGGACTTTAATGCCAGATGGGCCGACCCTAGTCGCAAAGAGCACTCGCGGTCGGCCAAGAGCACAACCCCTTTCGGTAATTAAGTTGGGACGTGCGTGTTAGTCGTGTCAGGACCCAATTTGATGGAATTAAAAGTATTTTATTTTTATGTCATCTATATGATCATTTTGAGTGCGCCAACGTGTCCAGAAGGGTTGAGATAGTCAGAAAACACTAGTCGGGGGTTTAGTTTGGGTCCCGGGGCATTTTTAGGCCTAACCGGCAACCCGGGAGGGTATTTTACTCATTCCTATTTTGGTGAATAGTGACCTACGAAAATTAGGTGATATTTATCAGCCAACACTTACGGTTATTTAGGTCATTATTTTTAAAACACAAGAGAGAGTAACGTGAGAAGAAAGAAGGGTTAAAAGAGAATTCCAAGGGTTTCCAAGGCAAAACAACCACCACACACCACCACCATTGCCGAATTTATGATCGAAAAGAGAGGGAGAACCAACCAACACCATCATCAACGGATCATAAATTCTAATCAGAGGCAAGTGATTTATCTTGTAAAGATTCAAAGCATATAATTTACATGATAGTTTAGATTTGATGATTTACCGTAAATAAGTGAATTAATTGTGAAACTGGAGAATTAAACATTGAATATGGGTAGGCTTCATGTAGGTAAACTTCTGGGCATATATTAGTTATAAAACCATGATCCATGTGTAGGAAATTGTGATGTTATGTTGAGTTTTATGAAGATCTTGAAGGAAATAGAAGAAATAGGGTTTTTATGAAAATTGGGTGCTTTGATCCAAGAAACTGATGATCCATGATGATTTAATGATTCTAATATGTTAAAGATTATGCTAATATGTTAATAGGATGATTAGTGAACTTTCTTGGGAGTTTGGGACGTTGTAATGAATAATTTGAGGTGTCAAAAAGAAGAAACTCGTAACTGTTTAAGAGAAATATGGGCAAATACCTGCTTGATCGATCGATCGACCTAAGAATGTCGATCGATCGATCCTTTTCTTCGATCGATCAACCTCTCCTGATTTTTGGTAATTATTTTCCCTTAAGGTTTAATGAAAATCCTAAGGCCGATGATGATTCTTAGGGTGATTATTTAATATTGTGGGACTTAGTTAAGGTCAGTAGGGTCTTAGTTGATCCCCCAAAAAATGGTTTACCTTATGGAATTGAATGATATTGCTTACGAGAGTCTACCGAGTGAGGTACGGTTAGAAACCATCCGAATTGAAACTATAATGGGAATGAATGATTATGTAAGGATAAGAACAGTAACAGAGGAACTTTAAGTTACTGAGATAACATTAGAAAGTAATAGGAGACCTAGTAACCTTTTGGGATAGGTTTAAGTACTCAAATTGATACTACAAGAGATTTATGAAGCTAAATATATATTACGTACGATGTTCGGGACAAACTTGCTACCTACGAGACTTAATAGATGGAATGTGTGAATACCTATATTAAAATATGATTACTTAGGTTGTGTGAAGTCCTAGTGTATGGATTTCTTATGTGTATCACATACCTACCATACTTGCTATCACGAAAGGTTGGTTTTCGGAAAGGGGCCACCTTATCTTTGTGTGCCTTCGGGGGGGATTTAGTTTTGTACCTTAAGGACATAGGACTGTGAATGACTTATTTATGAGTTGATAGGTCAGCTAACCATGGGATCATAGGTATATGCATGACCCATGGGTATGTGAACTATGTTCGCCTCTTATATGTGTGACTTTTATTGAGATGGTTCCTAAGTGATTCGAAACACGTGATCGTTACGTACGTGATGTACATGGATTTGATAGAAGAGTATGCATGTACCGTAGCTTAGCCTAGGGGTGCCTTATATGTATATATATATATTGAGAGTGATTTATATATGTACTTGTGACTGGTTCACTGTTGCTTAGTAGATGTGAATAACTAATATATTTGATTGGGCTAAGAATGTGAGAATTTAATTAACACTTGAGATAAGTAATTTAATGAATGTGAATATGGGTTATGAATACGACTTGGTTGGGTGTTACGAGTAGATACCCTATGTTAGAATGCAAAAGAAGGAGTGGCACAGACTAGTTAGTTAGCGGCATAACTAGGATGGGTTAAGGGTATACGTTAGGCGTGCACATTAGTTGAGAGGTGAGAAACTCATGTGAGAGTACGCAACAAACATATTTATAACATGTGTTGTTTAATTGTAATTTAAGCACTTGCTATATTTTTAAACTGTTTTCACCTCGGGACCTAACCCGTTTTCCTCCAAATCTATTTTTGTTTAGTAAAAACATTCTAGGTGCCCAGCCACAGGGACGCCAATCATAGGAGTTCCATTCTGATGACGTGATGTAGCTGCTGTGGAAGCTACAGTATCTTAGTATTAGACGCCTACACATTTATCCTTGGTTCCTTCAGGGTCATTCATATCAGTTAGGGCATGGTGCCCATTCTTATCTAGAGATTGTAGATACGGACTTTCATTATTTCAGATGTTGGTTTATTCAAACTCTTGTATCGGGATTTTATTTACTCTGGTATTATTATTATTGGAGTGTTTACTCCAGACTTAGTTTATTTCATTTCATTGGTTATTCACATGAGATTGTTTATGCGATTGATGTTTGTTGATTTAATTACTTGATTATTGTTAATTTAATTAATGAAATTTGGCATCTCTCTTTTTAAATATTAGGTGGCTAGTAATAAATTAAATATTTTTGACAGTGATGCTAAGACTGAACCAACTTGATATTTTGTATTAATTTCATAAAGGAGTAGCTACCCGGTATTTAATTAGTCGGGGTGTCACAGGTGGTATCAGAGCATCAGGTTCTTGTGTCCTTTAGGATCTGTGCAGCTTATTATGCTTCCAGTGTATTTTTCTTTGATATAGAGCCCTATGTTTAGGATTGTTGATTTCTTTGGTGAGGTTTTATTCTCCTGCTATAATGTATATGATAGTGAATCTTATTTGCATTCGGGTGTGTTCGTGGCCCGAACAATACAGTATGTCGTGCAAGTTGGGCGGGCAGCGGGAGGCAAAGATCAGTTGAAGTTATAAGGTATATTCAAGAATGATGACCGTAGTTGAGGTCACCCCTATTATGGTACAGAAAGACAGGACGGTAAAGGCGACTTTGTCACAACATATGACATTCTAGTACCACGATAGTAGAAAGTGGAGTTAAATTAGACTCGCCCAGCAAGGTTGGATTGGGAGAAAGTCAGATGAAACATTGATGAGAACCAGCAGTGGAAATTCTAGAAATGCAAAAATGGCATGTGTTAGCCAACGAAGGTAAAATATCCAAAGGCTTGGGCATATGTCGGAGTATGGCTAATCGGGAGTGAAAATTTAGGGTCAAATTTTCTTGGCTCGTAAGAGCAGAGTTACAATGGTGAGAGGCAACCACCACACTTAGAAGTGGAATGTTTTGTCAAGAGAAGGCGCATATGTATGGTTTGGCCATAAGTTCCTTCATAAAATGTTCAGGATAAGATGCGAATGTTGTTCTAAACTCACACAAGAGGGTCAGACAGAGGTCACTTTTTGAAAAGAAATTTAATTAATTAGCGAACCTTACACCGGATGAAGTAGTTGCAATGGAGAAGAGGACATTAAAGGGGAAAATTAACTTACAAGAATAATTGTTAGCACTTCTGGGGAATTATGTTTGTACAGTCAATGCAGATGGTACAATGTCGCGTTTTGTTGATATGGAGGTAAACGCTTCCTTGTGTGGGGAGCTACAAGAATCGAAGAATTGAGATAGAGTAAGACTGGGGGAAATGGTGTTGGTGAAGCACCACAAGGGGGAGACCCATCAGGGAACCCATTTAAATGATTCAGATAGATGAATTATTACCAAGCGATGGTGATTTCAGTAAGAGTTATCAAAGCCAGTAGCGTGTACCATAGGGCCATCAAAGCTAAGGGAACAATAGAGGTAGTCATCAGAGTCGAGACTACCAACGTCCGAGAGAATGACAACCCTAACATGGTCAGTGTGAATGGAGATAAGTGGAGTATGTGTAGAGGTATTTTGTGGGGAATGACACCCGTGCATTAAATTTTTTTACGAAGCAAGTATAGGGATAAGGGTATGGTGCCTAGAAAGGGAAATAGTTATTGAAATTTTCGGTTTGGTACGGACAGGTGTGTTAAGTCCAGGAGCCATTTGAGCAGCCAGAGCGATTGGAAAGGTAGAAGTATGAGTTATATCCTCAGATGATGACGCGTAATGTATGTGTCAGGAACGAGTTACTACATTTTTTTATTATTGATATATTCGCATGAGAGTCGAGTTTAGTGCGTATATCGACAATGTTATTATTTATGTAAATATTTTCTCTGGTATAGTGGGGTTACCTTTAGTGTTGTCCGCAGAGGATGAATGGGTGTATCGATAATGGTATATAATTTATTGAAATTACTCATTTTAGAGCTGTGTTATACGAGTATGATATTATCCTAATAATGGTTTTATAATAATGATTAAATTGATAGTGTGCGGTTATTGCAAGTTTATCGGTGTTACTACCTTAGTGTAGAATATTTTGCTCTGGCGAGACCCCATCTACGAGAGGTTTGGGCCCGCGTTTATATATATATATATATATATATATATATATATATATATATATATATATATATATATATATATATATATATATATATATATATATATATATATTATCGAGACTTCGAAAGGTATAATGTTTTCGAATATTTGATCCCAGTATGTGTAGGGATTTAATTTATATGATTCGGAGTATATTTGGTGTACTGTTCAGCGGAAAGATTTAGCTGGTTATCATAATAAATGCTCAGGATGTGGTAATAAGAAGAGTGCATTGTTATATCACCCTGCAGAGACGTGGAAGTTAATATTCATAGTTGTATGTCTGGGGACAGGATTTTGAGAGCCCAATTTTATTTGCATGATGTTTATAGAAGGTGATTACCATCAATGTTAAGAGACGGTGTCTTTCGAAAGAAGTTCCTTGTTTAACTGTATTTGCGAAAGGAGATGTAACTTTGTTGTCAAGAGACGAGAATATAGGGGTACATGTTATGGACTGAGGGCCTAACGAATTCCGATGTCTAACAATGCTAGGTAGTAGTGTATCGGGGGGTTCCTTGTTTGGATTTCGCTTTGCAAGACATCCCACGCGTGAAACTTAGCGTAATTTTGTTTTATTCTGGCGGGTTGAAGGATGGAATGATGTTTAAGAGGATTTATAATTTCAAATTCGGGGGTGATTGAGAACGCCCAAGTGGTATAGCCACGTTGCGAATGCAGGAGCAATAAAGAGTTTGGAGTACGTATTAAGCGTATATGATAGTTAAACCCATATTTATGGGTTATAAGAGGTGTAGACACCCTGGTTTGCTGATGTGATAATCGTTGGAAGAATAGATATAGAGATGGGTGAGATTTATACTTGGGAGACTGATATTACAAAATAGTAGTGGTAGAATGGATTAAGCATCATAAGAGAAAGTGATAATCAGTATACTCATGTACAATCAGAGTAGCATGTCCGAACTTGGTGGAAAGGCAGTGGGAAGCCATTTAAAAAGTGGGTATCCCTTGAGAAGACAAATATATATCTATTATGGACAATTTAGAGCGGAGTTCCACCCAATCGAATGTTCAGGGTAGCCTATGCGTAAATAGAGTAAGGGTGTCAATAAGGTATAAAGAGTCCAGATGTGCACAACGTGGTGAAAAGTGCGCGGGCCAGAACTTTTGGTATACACCGAGGGAAGAAGAGGGTTATTAAGTACCACTTAATGGGAGGAGTTACAAGTGGAAGTAGGTGTTGAGAGGGGCATAATTAGTAGCCCCCACGTGCACCACTTATAGATAGAAATCAATTGGAGTAAAGGTATCAACTATAAACTTGGTGTCGAGTCGATGATTCCAGTAGCGGAAGAGTCAATTTGGTGAATTTATTTGATGGGTTGCGATCATAAAGATAAGTAACGAGTTCCTTCGAATGTGTGGAGCGGTTTGTCAAGAAGGAAAGAAATTGTTATATCCTTGGGGTATAAGGAAATAGTGAGAATAGTTTAGTTTTGAGAAAGTTGTATCACCTATAGCCCGAGGAATAGGCACAAGGTGATTAACAACTAGTGGAACTGTATGAAAGTAAATTTTGGACTAATTGCGAGCATTTGATTTCCACAACGGGTATAGGTCGTAAGTTACGTATAATATGGTAAAAAGGAAAGGATATTACCTAATAGTAGAGTTATGTGAAAGCACCCGTACCGATTTATAGTGGACAAGGTGTTTACAGATGTGTTGTGTAAATGAACCTTACTATCCTCCCTCTGGATGTTTCGAGGTGAACGGATTATCAGAGTTTTGGATCAGTCAGAAGTTAGAGTCCGATGATTATATTGGGATAACCACAATCTGTCTTAAGTGGATTGTTACTTTTGTAAAAAATTCACCATCGGGAACAAATATTTGAAGAACGGACAAGAGGAGTCATATGTTCTATGGTTTATCCCAAGATAGGAGTTTTGTGTTTAAATAAACGTGGGAGTTGATACGAAGTGAGGTGCGAACTCACAATAATATTGAGATAACGCATCCAACGATGTATAGTCTATTCTTATTCGAATATTGTTTAGTAAGAGCACAACATGAGGTGCATTTATTGAGGTATAACCCTATAACTGGTAAAGTGTCAAGAGTGTTCAACAAGCTTGTTGTGAAGTGAGGGCAGTAGTGATTGAGCCTTTATTTATATTTTGTTTTGAGTACTGGAGGATAACTAATTTTTCCAGGTATGCCTACTTTTCTGAATTTTGGGACAAATTCAGTTATTAGGGAGGAAGTATGTTAAACCCCGTAATTTCATGACTTTTAATTATGAGATTAATTAAATGAAATCGCTTTTAATTATGGGATTAATTAAATTAATTTGGGATAATTAATTGATAATTAATTCGGATATAAATAACTAGAGAGACGAGATTTAGTATTTAAATATGATGATAATGTTGAATATTAATGATTGATTATGGTAATATGTGATTATTGAATTTAATAAATTTTTCGTGAGTTGAAAATACGGTAGTTTCAATAATTAAGTTTGGACGCGCGTTTTATTCGTGTCAGGACCCAATTTAATGGATTCAAAAGTATTTTATTTGTATGTCATATGTATGATCATTTTGAGTGCGTCAACATGTTCGAAAGGGTCGAGCTAGTCAAAAAACACTAGTTGGGGGTTTAGTTTGGGTCCCGGGGCATTTTTAGGCCTTACCGGCAACCCAGGAGGGTATTTTACTCATTCTTATTTTTAGTGAATAGTGACCTACAAAAATTAGGTGATATTTATCAGCCAACACTTATGGTTATTAGGGTCATTATTTGTTAAACACAAGAGAGAGTGACGTGAGAAGAAAGAAAGGGTTTCAGGAGAATTCCAAGGGTTTCCAAGGCAAAACAACCACCACACACCACCACCATCGCCGGATTTGTGACCGAAAAGAGAGGGAGAACCAACCAACACCATCATCAACGGATCATAACTTCTAATTAGAGGCAAGTGAGTTATCTTGCAATTATTCAAAGCATATATTTTACATGATAGTTTAGATTTGATGATTTATCGTAAATAAGTGAATTAATTGTGGAACTCGAGAATTAAACATTGAATATGGGTAGGCTTCATGTAGGTAAACTTCCGGTCATATATTAGTTATGAAACCATGATCCATGTGTAAGAAATTGTGAAGTTATGTTGAGTTTTATGAAGATCTTTAAGGAAATAGAAGAAATAGGGTTTTTATGAAAATTGGGTGCTTTGATCCAAGAAACTGATGATCCATGATGATTTAATGATTCTAATACGTTAAAGATTATGCTAATATGTTAATAGGATGATTAGTGAATTCTTGGGAGTTTGGGGCGTTGTAATGAAGAATTGGAGGTGTAAAAAAGAAGAAACCCATAACTGTTTAAGAGAAATTTGGGCAAATACCTGCTTGATCGATCGATCGATCCAAGAATGTCGATCGATCGATCCTTTTTTTCGATTGATCGAACTCTCCAAATTTTTGGTAATTATTTTACCTTAAGGTTTAATGAAAATCCCAAGGCTGATGATGATTCTTAGGGTGATTAATTTAATATTGTGGGACTTAGTTAAGGTCAGTATGGTCTTAGTTGATGCCCGAAAAAATTGTTTACCTTATTGAATTGAATCATATTGCTTATGAGCATCTACCAAGTGAGGTACGGTTAGAAACTTTTCGCATTGAAACTATAATGGGAATGAATGATGATTTAAGGATAATAATAGTAATGGAGGAACTTTAAGTTACTGAGATAACATTAGAAACTAATAGGAGACCTAGTAACCTTTTGGGATAAGTTTACGTGCTCAAATTGAAACGACAAGAGATTTATCAAGATAAATATATATTACGTACGATGTTTGGCATACACTTCCTACGTACGAGACTTACTAGATGGAATGTATGAATACCTATATTGAAATATGATTACTTAGGTTGTGTGAACGCCTAGTGTATGGATTTCTTAGGTGTATGACATACCTACCATACTTGCTATCACGGGAGGTTGGTTTTCGGAAAAGGGCCATCTTACCTTTGTGTGCCTTCGGGGGGGATTTAGATTTGTACCTTAAGGACATAGGACTGTGAATGACTTATTTGTGAGTTGATAGGTCAGCTGACCATGGGAGCATAGGTATATGCATGACCCATAGGTATGTGAACTATGTCCGCCTCCAATATGTGTGATTTGTATTGAGACGGTTCCTGAGTAATTCGAAACACGTGATTCTTACGTACGTGATGTACATGGATTTGATAGAAGAGTATGCATGCACCGCAGTCTAGCCTACGGGTGCCTTATATGTATATATATATATATATATATATATATATATATATATATACTAAGAGTGATTTATATATGTTCTTGTGACGGGTTCACTGTTGCTTAGTAGATGTGAATAACTAAGATATTTGAATGGGCTAAGAATGTGAGAATTTAATTAACACTTGAGATAAGTAATTTAATGAATGTGAACATGGGTTATGAATATGACTTGGTTGGGTGTTACAAGTAGATAACCTATGTTAGAATGCAAAAGAAGGAGTGGCACAGAATAGTTAGTTAGCGGCATAACTAGGATGGGTTAAGGGTATACGTTAGGCGTGCACATTAGTTGAGAGGTGAGAAACTCATGTGAGAGTACCCAACTAACATGTTTATAATATGTGTTATTTAATTATAATTTAAACATTTGATATATTTTTAAAATGTTTTCACCTCGGGCCTTGACCCATTTTCCTCCAAATCTATTTTTGTTTTGTAAAAACGTTCTAGGTTCCCAGCCACAGGGACGCCAAGCATAGGAGTTCCATTCTGAAAACTTGTTGTAATTGCAATGGAAGCTACAGGATCTTGGTATTAGACGCCTCCACATTTATCCTTGGTTCCTTTAGGGTCATTCATATCAATAAGGGCATGGTGCCCATTCTTATCTAGAGATTGTAGATACTGACTTTCATTATTTCATATGTTGGTTTATTCAGACTCTTGTATCCGGATTTTATTTACTCTGGTATTATTATTATTATTGGAGTGTTTACTCCAGACTCAGTTTATTTCATTTCGTTGGTTATTCACATGAGATTGTTTATGCGATTGATGTTTGTTGATTTAATTACTTAGTTATTTTTAATATAATTAATAAAAATTGGCATCTCTCTTTTTGAATGTTAGTGGCTAGTAATATATTAAATATTTTCCACAGTGATGCTAAGACTGAACAAACTTGATATTTTGTATAAATTTCATAAAGGAGTATCTACCCGGTATTTAATTAGTCGGGGTGTCACATTCTTGTACTATAACAGATAAGCTGCAGAACGAGGGTGCTCATTGTCAAGAAGTCTCTCTTGAACTCTCTAAGATTTTTGGAGATCAGCAACTTTTACCTCCCTCAAGTTAGGTTTTTGATTTTTATTGCGAGCTACAAAAACAGTGGAAGAAAATATAAATTAGACGACATAAATAGAAGTAGTGAGCAAGTAAACAGAAGAAACAAAAATAGCAAGCAAACAGAATAAAGGAAAAAGTGACCTATATGATCCTCCCCCAGTCAGGGATCCAAGGGCCTCGGTACCTCTCGCCCTCAGGTAAGGGAAGATGTTGTCAATTTTGAGTAATAAATCCATGAACTCAATAATATTTGTTAGAGTCAGAAAGGTTCACAACTAAAATCCTATCATCTTTCCTCATATTTAAGTACAAAATATTGTCATTGGTGCGCGATCAAAAGTGGTAGTAATAGAGATCAGCAAGTCCTATATTGTTCCTATATAGTTCATTTATTCTATGGATCCCATTTACAATTTTCCAAACATTTGGGGCATATTGAGCACAGATGACATCAAAGTACTTGAAAAATCTCAGAAAAGGGGGTTTATGGGAACAGTTAAACCCCCTTGTGTGATCAAGTGGGTATGAATTCAGCGCCCCTCTTCTATGCCAAAGACATTTTTGGGTATGGGGGCATAGTCGATCTCCACCCATTGAGGAATATTGTAAGATTTTCTAAATTATTCTATCATTTTTTAATCTAAAAGTGCCTTAGATGATTAAAAAACTCTAGCAACTGAAGAATAACAGTCGAAGTAGTGAAAGCAAAAAGAAGATGAGAAGAACTTATAGGAATGAATGGAAAACTTGTGACAACCCGCTCAAAATAATAATGGGTGGCCATCCCAATACTAAAATAATTAGGAATCACAAGTGGATCATTCTCTGCATCTACCGAAGATCCTAATAACAACCACGACTAACGACCCATTACTATAAAAAGGGGGTGTCAAAAATTTAAAACTTTTTATTTAACACCAACTAAAACCAACCAAGCAAACATTTACCAACAATACAACATCTAAATATGGTGAGCAATACTTACAAACTCCAATAATATAAAAGAGTATACACAAGGTACAAGTAAATTACTCGAATATGCTGTCGGGTCACAGAAAATACAATAATCCGAGAAAGAAAATATAAAAGTGCTACTCTACAACACTTGGGTCTAAACCCGAATATAAAAACTGAATCCTATTCTAGATACACAAAATATAGGAATCGACTATAACAAGATACCGCAATAGTCCTCTACTGCCGTAGATCCACGACTACACTTGATGGATAAACATCAATAGCGTCCTTACGGAGGAACACCTAGAATAATACAATATGTACATAGCAGGAGAGAATATAAACGGGTCAGAGCCCGAGGTGAAAACATTTTATAGCAAGTGCATTAAAATGCATAATAATTATAAATGCATTATGACATGATTATGGTGGAGTCGCACTTTTCATAAAAATCTAACTCACCCCTCAACTAAAGCGCGCAACTAAGCATATGCACATGATCTCCAAATAGACGCCCAAATCTATCTAGGCAAGTGGATCTAACGTAAACCCAATTTATATATTCACTTAAAACCATCTAACTTATCCCTCAATTTACACTTATCTAAATTCAATCTAAATCCTATACTTCAATTTCAAATCTTATTGATCTCAATTATTCGCTCACTTACTTAACATATAGAGTTTACATAAACATTCACTTACTAACATACCCACTATACATAAACTTTCTCTTTACTACAATTTCTCATATTCTAGTCATTTACATAATCATATATAATTATATATATGAGTTATTAGCATCTAAGTGCTAAGGACTAAACTTCTCCCAATTCTTAATACTGTACTGGGTTTCATGCGTGAGATGTATCACAAAGCGAAATCCAAACAAGGAACCCCCCCCCCCCCCCCACTACTCCTTGACAGTATTGATTTTGGAGATTCATTATGCCCTCAATGCATGATGCATATAACCCAAATTCTTATTATTCCATTAATTAATTTATTATTCCCAATTATCAACAGTGCACGACGTTTCATGCGTGGGACGTCTCGCAAAAAGAAATCTAAACAAGGACCCCCCCCCCCCCCCCCCCGATACACTACTCCTAGCACTATCGATCGTCGAGATATACTATATATGTATATATATGAGCATTAAGGACTAGATTCTCCTCACTCCCAACATTACACTGCGTTTCGTGTGTGGGATGTCTCGCAAAGCGAAATCTAAACCAGTAACCCCCCCCCCCCCCCCCCCCAATACACTACTTCTGGCAACGTTAGTCATTGAGGTCCATTATGCCCTCAATACCCAAAGAACTAATCACACCAATAATATAATTACCATCCAAACGAGCTATAACTCGAGGATGAAAGTTCTCAATCCTATCATCTTCCAGGCCATCACTCATATACCATCCTGGGGACCAGCGGTCATACTCAATATCACCGACATCGTGGCCACACACACACACAACGTTCGGGAAGCAGTCATAGTTCCTAACCGGTCAAGTGAGAACGACACATACCCATGACTTCTCACCCCCAAAATATAATGTATATCACATAAAAACACAATGGACGACTATGACTCGGGGAATATCCACACCCTGCTCATCGAGCCAGGATGCTCACCCACATCGCGCAACTTCCCAATGATAGCAAGGAGGGGGTATGCTTCCCTTATATGCATATACCATTCCCATCATATAAAGATATACCATCATATAAGGTATACCTATCACATTGTTTACATATTCATAGTAAGCTCTTAGGCGTAACTGAAATAACATTATTATTTAATATATTTCCCTCTCGATATACTAATCGTCAATTCTCACATAACTTCCCCACTTAGTATACACTATACTATTTCTCACTTGAAGCTCACACATCGTTTCTATTTATGAATTGTCTCTCAATTCTATTTATGTTGAGGATATTCTCTATCCTAATGCACCTCGATAGCATTTCTCATTTATGTGAGACATCTCCCATGTTAATCATCCTTAAGGATAACTTCTGTATCTGTATGCACATTTATTAGCATTTGTTATTCTCAATCCATAATATGGTTCAAATAATCATATGAACCTTTAATGTTATCCCATTTGGGATTTGATTCTAAAATCCAATATCACTAAGCGCATTCTTACTCTTTCATATAATTTCATAATCATCTCCAAATAGAATATTCAATGATAGTTGGCTTCCCCCACTTAGTATATACAGTATTCTCTAATCGTTATAACTCAAATTAAGTCCATATGACCCAAACAAAATCGTATGAGGGAAACTTCCTAAAATTCTCCAAAACACACTTTCCATATCTCCTATAGAGGTTCCCAATCGATAACCTCGAACGAAACGGAAAGAAATTCTCCCTAGAAAAATACCCCAAAAATGCCCCGTTTCGGAACCGATTCGGGAAAAATCCGAATCGATTCGGCCCTGCAAATCGATTCGGGTCATCAGACCTGGGATTCTGTCTCAGGACGAATCAATACGATTGGGGTCCGAATCGATTCGTTCACTCAGACCTGGGCACCTGCAACTATCCGAATCGATTCGGTAAGGGGCATAATCGATTCGGCTCGTCAGAAATCTCGAAAATGGCTACTTTTGTTAAGCCAAAAATCCCCAAAAATCATTTTAATCGTCTTCTACTCATATCTCTTCAACCCAAACATATATGCATCATTAATATTCATCCAAAAACACATTTTAAATAATATCTAACCTCAAGTCCTCTATACAACAAATCTAAGATTTTACCCAAAAGTTAGGTTTTAACAAACTAAACCTAAAACCCATAAATTTGATCCACAAATCATGAAATAAATGGTACACAACAATTATTTAGCAATTTTAATCACTTGCATCAAGTTCGTAGGGTCGATTCGTCCTCGAGATCGCGTAATGGTGGGAAATCCCAATTTCTCTCTATTTCTCTTCTTCTTTCTTCCTTCTCTCTTTCTTTCTTTCTATTTCTGTTTATCTCTAAGGAGAATTGTTTATCCCGTAGGCTTAATAAGCCTTGTCTCCCAAGATACATATCTTTAAATGATAATACACACTTTAAATGATTAAGTAACTTTAATTCGAGCCAAACGAACCTAAAATATTTCGGAACCTAAAAGACCCCGAGTACAGTCATTTCGACTTTCTCGACCCTTCCGAAAACAACTACACCCTCAGAATTGTCATTCTAAACACTTTCTAACAACTTCAAATTTTGATCTCAAATGCCAATTTGATAATTCTCCAAATAGAAATGATATTTATTTCTCCGAAAATAAATAAATTGTCGTCCTAAAACCTTGGGTTGTTACAAACTTCCCCACTTACAAGAATTTCGTCCTCGAAATTAAGCTAAGCCTAATTCTCCAAAGCTCAACTAATCCTACTACACTTATCCTCACTAATCCTATACTCAACCTCTAACTTCCCATGACGAATTATTTTAATTTATTATAAAACCAATTTTAGCAATTAGGGCGCCCATACACCCTTTATATTCGAGCTTCACTCGTATAAACATAAGTAGGCTTCTCTTGCCTCCATAGTATCATAATTCTAAAGATATATAGATTATACTAGCATAGTAATAGTATAAAAATTTTGAATGGTCCCAAGAAATAACTTCTCTCAATTCCTGACATTCGCTACTTTCATGCGAGGGAGGTCTCGCAAGCGAAATCTAAACAAGGAACCCTCCCAATACACTAATATGTAGCGACGTCGGGGATTGAGAGTTTGTTAAATCCGTACTAGAGTTTAAAATAACTTTGTATAAATCATTTTGATATGACCCAAAGGCCTATAAAAAGTTTGATTTTTTTTTGAAACGTTTTATTTTAAAAACATTTTATGTCTTTCGATACATATATAAAATACCTTATGCCCATAACACAATGTCTCAACAATCATCATACACATAGTCAACATACAACTCACAAAAAATAGCATAATTATGAGCTAAAATCTCCTGCTCCTCAATAATCCACCAAATTCTCAATTCTTTTCGGTAATAATATCTTATACCATATTAATATATTGCCATTTATTAGGCTCTTCCATAACTAGAATACAACAATTATATAAGTCTAACATGATTATATACAAATAAGTAGCTTTATCATTACTACTTAACGCATAATAACAATTCTTACATTCATAATAAAGTTATAGCTCTCTTTCTGGCACATCACAACATAATCTAATCTCTCAAAAGATAAAAACCTAAGAGCCTAACTTGCTCAAAATTCCCTTTCGGGTCTTTACATACATAATAGGGTTATAGCACTACCCTCTCATAACTATCTCCCATACGATACTCCCAAAACTTCATATATTAATATTCCTATCCACAAAGGAAAATGACTTACATCATCCATCTTTAGTCCGATTTCCCTTCCTCATCATTGGGCTCCCACACAAAGTCCCCTGGCCTAAAATAACCTCGAATCTGCTGTAGGGGTTGCACTTCTAAAACTTCATCAAAAGGTGGTCCCTTACCTCTTTTAGGATAATTCCTCTTTCTATGACCTATTTCTTTACAAAAGAAACATCTACCTGCACGTCCCATCGGTCCATCTTGAGGAACAAAATGCCATTGTGACCCTCTATAGTCCGACTTACATCCACTGGTATTACTGGCATTCTCTTCACCATACCTACTTGATGAACCCAAATCTCTAAAGTTCTTACTCCCTTGTGAACGAAGACGATATTTATGACACTGTAACAGTGTCGCATTCACTACCTTGGCGAAAGTCGCTAACGTTGGGATCTCTAACAAACGCCGTCCAATTCTCCAATCTAAACCTCGCAAGAACTTCGATATACGCTCCTCTTCTGTATTCACCTCATCAGGTACTAATTTCACCCATCGAGTAAATTCTTCTTCATATTCTGCCACCGTTCTATTTCCTTGAAACACATCCATCAATTTCCTCCTCATTTCTTTTTGAATTGGGGAAGGAAAATACCTTCGATCAAAGAGTTCCCAAAAATTTGTTATAGGAAAAGTATATCTATGTTCTGATGTGGTGACAGACTCCCACCATTGGAGAGCATCCCCCGTTAACTTAAAGGTGGCTAAAAATTATTTCTGCAACTCACTACACTCAACCATACGGAGGTGCTCCTGCATGCTACTCTTCCATTGACCTGCAGTCATTGCATCAACTCCACCTGATAACTCTAGAGGACGCCCCTTACTAAAATCTTCCCTCACTCTTTCCCACAAAGACAATCCTGAATGGGTTTAGGCTGCATGAACGGCAGGTTGCTGCGCTATCGTAGAAATGGCAGCAGTTACTGCTTGTGCCACAACATCGGCAACTTCATCTGTTGTCATGTTCCTTTGAGGCATTTGGGATTCCACATTCTTATCCCCTTTATTTTGCCTTACTGAGCAACTTCTCTTCGGTGGCATCTGAAACAAGAACAATTGTATCAGAACGCCTTTCATTTGTTTTCTCATTATAGAAGAAATATGGACGTATGAACACAACAGTCCTAAAAATAAGGCTCTACATCAAGAAAGCTTACGGAAGATTGCAGTAACCCACATAGATCCTAAAGACACTAGAACCTGATGCTCTGATACCACATGTGACAACCAGCTCAAAATAATAACGGGTGGCCAGCCCTATACTAAAATAATCAGGAATCACAAGTGGATCATTCTCGGCATCTACAGAAGATCCTAATAACAACCACGACTAACGACCCATTACTATAAAAAGGGGGATGTCAAAAATTTAAAACTTCTTATTTAACACCAACTAAAACAAACCACGCAAACATTTACCAACAATAAAACATCTAAATATGATGAGCAATACTTACAAACTCCAATAATATAAAAGAGTACAGACAAGGTACAAGTAAATTACCCGAATATGTTGTCGGGTCACAGACAATACAATAATCTGGGAAAGAAAATATAAAAGTGCTATTCTGCAACACTTGGGTCTATACCCGAATATACAAACTGAATCCTATTCTAGATACACAAAAGATAGGAATCGACTATAACAAGATACCGCAACAGCCTGCTACTGTCGCAGCTCCACGACTACACTTGATGGATAAACATCAATGGCGTCCTTACGAAGGAACATCTATAATAATACAATATGTACATAGCAGGAAAAAATATAAACGGGTCAGAGCCCGAGGTGAAAACATTTTATAGAATGTGCCAAGGTTCAAAAAAACGCGGGGCGTGATCGAGGCGTGGAGGCCAAGCCTTAAGCCTTAGAAGCCTAGGCGGGCCTAGGCGTAAAAAGGCGTGAAAAGGCGTTTAGACCTTTTTAATATATTTTAATATTTTTTAACCATAACAAGGCTATTAAAATACTAAAATTGTACATATCATAAATATATGTCTGAATATTTGCAAATAAAAATACTATTTGATTATTTTGGGTGAGATAATGGTCTGGTTTGTAAAAAAATCTTTAAAAGGCGATATCGTTTCACTAAAGCATTTTTGTTTTTAGAGAAAAAGTACGCCTTAAGGGTTTTACCAAGCATAAGGCGTCAAAATCTTAAGGCGGGGCGTTTCTCTCAAGCCTCAGGCCTAAGCGTGCCTAGGCGGAGCCTAGGCGGGTTTTTTTAGAACAGTGGAAAGTGCATTAAAATGCATAATAATTATAAATGTATTATGACATGATTATGGTGGAGTTAAACTCTTCATAAAAGTCCAACTCACCCCTCAACTAAAGCGCGTAATTAAGCTTATGCACGTGATCTCCAAATAGACGCCCAAATCTATCTAGGCAAGTGGATCTAACATAAACCCAATTTATATATTCAATTAAAACCATCTGACTTATCCCTCAACTTACACTTATCTAAATTCCATCTAAATCCTATACTTCAATTTCAAATCTAATTGATCTCAATTATTCGCTCACTTACTTAACATATAGAGTTTACATAAACATTCACTTACTAACATACCCACTATACATAAATATTCTCTTTACTAGAATTTCTCATATTCTAGTCATTTACATAATCATATATAATTATATATATGAGTTATTAGCATCTAAGTGCTAAGGACTAAACTTCTCCCAATTCTCAATACTGCACTGCGTTTCGTGTGTGGGACGTCTCGCAAAGTGAAATCCAAACAAGGAACCCCCCCTCGTTACAGTACTCCTTGACAGTATTGATTTTTGAGATTCATTATGCCCTCAATGCATGATGCATGTAACCCAAATTCTTATTATCCCATTAATTAATTTATTATTCCTAATTCTCAATAGTGCACGGCATTTCGTGTGTGGGACGTCTCGCAAAGCGAAATACAAACAAGAAACCCCTCGATACACTACTACTGGCACTGTCGATCGTCGAGATATACTATATATGTATATATATGAGCATTAAGGACTAACTTCTCCTCACTCCCAACATTACACTGTGTTTCGTGCGTGGGATGTCTCGCAAAGAGAAAACCAAACAAGGAACCCCCCCGATACACTACTTCTGGAAACGTTGGTCGTTGAGGTCCATTATGCCCTCGATACCCAAAGAACTAATCACACCAATAATATAATAACCATCTAAACGAGCTATAACTCGAGGACGCAGGCTCTCAATGCTATCATCTTCCAGGGAATCACTCATATACCATCCTGGGGACCAGCGGTCGGACTCAATATCACCAACATCATGGCCACACACACACACACACACACACACACAATGTCCGGGAAGCGGTCATAGTTCCTAACCGGTTAAGTGAGAACGACACATACCCACGACTTCTCACCCCCAAAATATAATGTATATCACATAAAAACACAATGGACGACTATGACCCGGGGAATATCCACAACCTGCTCATCGAGCCAGGATGCTCATCCACATCGCGCAACTTCCCTATGATAGCAAGGAGGGGGTATGCTTCCCTTATATGCATATACCATTCCCATCATATAAAGATATGCCATCATATAAGGTATACATATCACATTGTTTACATATTCATAGTAAGCTCTTAGGCGTAACTGAAATAACATTATTATTTAGTATATTTCCCTCTCGATATACTAATCGTCAATTCTCACATAACTTCCTCACTTAGTATACACTATACTATTTCTCACTTGAAGCTCACACATCGTTTCTATTTATGAATTGTCTCTCAATTCTATTTATGTTGAGGATATTCTCTATCCTAATGCACCTCGATAGCATTTCTCATTTATGTGAGACATCTCCCATGTTAATCATCGTTAAGGATATTTTCTGAATCCTTATGCACAGTTATTAGCATTTGTTATTCTCAATCCATAATATGGTTCAATTAATCATATGAACCTTTAAAGTTATCCCATTTGGGATTTGATTCTAAAATCCAATATCACTAAGCGCATTCTCACTCTTTCATATAATTTCGTAATCATCTCCAAATAGAATTTTCAATGATAGTGGGCTTCCCCACTTAGTATATACACTATTCTCTAATCGTTATAACTCAAATTAAGTCCATATGACCCAAACAAAATATTATGAGGGAAACTCCCTAAAAGTATCCAAAACACACTTCCCATATCTCCTATAGAGGTTCCCATTAGATAACCTCAAACGAAACGGAATGAAATTCTCCCTAGAAAAACATCCCCCAAAATGTCCTATTTTCGAATCGATTCAGGTAAAATCCGAATCGATTCGGCCTTCAAGGCGAATCGATTCGGGTCATCAGACCTGGGATTCTGTCTCAGGCCGAATCGATTCGGTTAGGGTCCGAATCAATTTGGTCACTCAGACCTGGGCACCTGCAACTATCTGAATTGATCCGGTAAGGGGCCGAATCGATTCGGCTCCTCATAAATCTCGAGAATGGCTACTTTTGTTAAGCCAAAAATCCCCAAAATTCATTTTAATCATCTTCTACTCATATCTCTTCAACCCAAACATATATACGTCATTAATATTCATCCAAAAACACATTCTAATTAATTTCTAACCTCAAGTCCATCATCTACACAACAAATCTAAAATTTTACCCAAAAGTTAGGTTTTAAAAAACTAAACATAAAACCTATAAATTTGGTCCACAAATCATGAAATAAATGGTACACAACAATTATTTAGCAAGTTTAATCCCTTGCCTCAAGTTCGTAGGGTCTGATTCATCCTCGAGATCGCGTAATGGCCGGAAATCCCACTTTCTCTCTCTTTCTCTTCTTCCTTCTTCCTTCTCTCTTTCTTTCTTTATATTTCTCTTTCTCTCTAAGGAGAATTGTTTCTCCCGTAGGCTTAATAAGCCTTGTCTCCCAAGATACACATCTTTAAATGATAATACACACTTTAAATGACTCGGTAACTTTAATTCGAGCCAAACGAACCTAAAATATTTCGGAACCTAAATAGACCCCGAGTACAGTCATTTTGACTTTTTTGACCCTTCCAAAAATAACTACACCCTTAGAATTGCTATTCGAAACACTTTCTAACAACTTCAAATTTTGACCTCAAATGCCAATTTGATAATTCTCAAAATAGAAATGATATTTATTTCTCCCAAAATAAATAAATTGTCGTCCTAAAACCTCGGGTTGTTACAAAACTCTGAGAACACGAAGAACTGAAAAAGTAGACACTGAAAGTTTTGTGGACGAAGAAATGTTTAAAAGATGAAGGTTGTAGGTGATGTATCTTCATTTGAACTTCATGATAATGATGGATCACAAGTATCGATAAAGATTTTTGTGCTCTAAATGCCTGCTCAGACCAGCGTACCCCAACATCTTCAGCAAAATAACAAATCTGCCATAGCGTTTGACCTCGGGAGAGCATACCCTCACAAGTGCACCAGTATTACAAGCTTTCCACTCTAGTTTTATAATAGTTTTAGGCCACATGCCTTGGACTCACTTAAAATTTTCCCAAAGATTTTAGGGGCAATTGTGGGGGCTCATTTATTTCAGTGTAAGAGAATAGCCGACCAACCCAGGATGGACAGTGGGTTGTTCGACCCAAATCAGTTATTTATTTAGATTCGAGTATTTGACATATGCTTAAGTACATGAAGAAACACCAAATCGATTACAAATTATCTTGGACGAGATATTCAGGGACTCTTATGAGTTATCCACGAGCTAATTGAGTTACTTGTACAACTCAATCTCTTATTTTTAACATCTATAAAATATAAACCCTAGATTGGGTCAATGGGATGTAACCTCGTTCATTGAGAGACACTAATAAGAACATAGTAACCTCTCCGTGGACATAGTCCAGTTGTTGAACCACGTACATTTGTTATTGTGTGTGTGATTAATTGCTTTCATCTCAATATTGTTTTCTTGATTATTTATTGTGATAATTCTTTCCCTCGCAAAAAGAATGAACAACGTATAATTAGAAAAATATAATATCCCGTATTTTCGTAGACTATACATATCATTTATTAAGTGAGAAATAAATTAATTAATGACACTAATTATTACTTGTATGTTTTGGTTATAAATAATTTGCATAATATAGATGATAATTAAATTTTGCATGCAATTTCATTTTTATAACATGTGTTTGGAATAATTAATTGGTGATATTCGTTATATAATATTTGACTCTATGTACGCATAAAAAAATTAAATGTGTATTTTACTTATGTTGTGAAGTATTACCCCATCTGTGTGAGGTATTACCATTTGGGTTGGACTGTAGGTACCACAGAAGCCCAAATATGTAGTTTTAGTAGTTTGGATTGGGCTTATAGGGTAGGTATACCTTTTTGCTATATTTTAGAGTGCTTTAAGTAATATTTTGGGCTCATTTGGAGGCTAAAAAATAAGTCTTTTATGGACCCGTGAATTTAAACTTATTTTAAGGGTGTTAACTATAAGAATAAAATTTATAATTACTTATTTTATTTTTATTTGGCT
Source organism: Sambucus nigra (assembly GCA_949130495.1). NCBI lineage: Eukaryota > Viridiplantae > Streptophyta > Magnoliopsida > Dipsacales > Adoxaceae > Sambucus > Sambucus nigra. The sequence goes on along the minus strand of OX422207.1, from coordinate 624,963,141 downwards.
TATGCCATTACTCCCCACTGCACGTTCATGACCGTAATCATTGGTGACATTTTCAAGATTGAAGATCGTTCGTCACAACTTTATTGGAGAATTTTTATGAGGTTGTTTGGTAAAGTTTAAAATGTTCAGGGGTTATTTTTAAATAGAGATTATTTTACAAAATGGTTTTAAAATGTTTTTAAATTTTTTTTTAAAAACTCGTTGGCTCGTTAGAACGAACCGGCATGTAATTCGAATGAGATTCAGCAGGTCATTAGAACGAGGTCCCTGTGTTCAAATAAGATCTGAAGCGTTACCTTTTTGGCCAGCTCTGGAATATAGTTCGAAGTTTGGTTGAAAACCGTTCGAACGCGATCAGGTACATCGTTTGAACGAGGTGGCAGTTCATTCGAAAGAGTATGCATGTTTTCTTGTTTTAAAACAAATATTTTTCAAATCTGTAATCCCTATCTATTTGCAATAACTTTTCAAATAAATAGAGATGCGGGATTAGACTTTTCTACAAGCCTTTTTAGTGTTCTTTTTGCAATAAAACTCAATAATTTTTCCATCCAAACCCTTTCGATCTTTTAGGATCACTTTATCAAACCAAGAAGAAAACAATCTAAAATTATAAACCCTTGTAGATAAATGTTCTATTGATAATTTATGGAGTTGAAGATCTTTGACTGATAAAGAAAAAAATTGCGATTCTGAAGGCTGATCGGTGGATACAAGGGAAAATCTGCTTATTGTGGGTGATACTGGACTACATAATTTTTTGTTGAAGACTAGAAGACTCTTGTACATTATACTTAGTGGCTATCTAAGTAGTCTGTAAGTCATTACGTGTTCGTCTTATCTTTAACAATGATAAATTAAAGGTTTTGCCCGAAATTGTTTCTTTCTATATTTCTTCTTCCTTCTATTAGGGTTTGGAATTTGACTTCACATCACTCTTGGATGTTCAATTTAACTTAAATAAGATAAAATTTGGTAAAAAAAATGAATCTTTGTGTGTGTGACCTAATATATAAGTGAATATATATATATATATATATTGCCCCTGTTTTTTAATATTGATATTGGAGCAGGTTAAACTAATTTATTGTGTGATCTTTAAATTGGGATTATAGGGATAATTTTATAATAGGGTACCTATTTTCTATGGGTCTAATTATTCGTATTTGAAACTCGAATGAGGTAAGCTTTGAAAGGGATTGATAAGCATGTTTGGCTTGTTTGTAAAAGAGGATGGACACCGCCCATTGTGACTAATAGCAATATCATAAGTCCTAAAGTTGTAACCACTTGGACACATGATGAACTTAAATGAAGCGATTTTAACTCCCGAGGGTTAAGTGTTATTTTTGGTGCAGTCACACCCAATGAGTTTCATCGCATTATGACGTGTACCACATCTAAGGAAGTATAGGATATCCTCCAACTCACTCGTGAGGATACCATCTCTATGAAAGCTTCTAAGATACAAAATATCACCTGAAATTTTGAGACCATAACTATGCTAGAATCTGAGACATTTGATGAATTTTATGCACAATTATTTGATATTGTCAATTCTAGTCTTAATTTGGGTGAGAGAATTCCTGGGACGAGAATTGTAAAAAAGATATTGAGATCCCTAAAGTTACGGTGCTTAATTCATTAGGAATTTAGATACTCTTAGTTTAGAAGAACTCGTTGGAGACCGTCAATCTTATGAAATTGATATTTTCCCTAAAATTCAAAAGCCTGAGAAAATGAATATGGATAGAATTTGTATCCGACACGGATAATCCATATCGAATGTGGAGTATCCATATTTGCAGATCTCCATTTTTTAGGATATCTGTATACGTATTGTATTTATTAATAATTTGTCATTTATATTAGTTACATATAATTATTTATAATATTTATTATATGTAATGTAAAATATAAATATATAATATAAAAATGTTAATCATCACTTTTTACTCATTTAATAAAAATAAAGAAATAATACTTTTAAAAAAAAATTATGGCTTGAAAAGAAAAAAAGAAACAATAGAAAAGAATAAAAGGCGAACAAAACAAAGTCGAACGAAACATTTGAACTAAAACCTTTCCCTTTCATTTTACCCATTTTACCTTTCTCCCTCATTTTCAATGCACAACATCTTCTCCAAAACCTTCCCCCTACTGGAAACTTGGTAAGCTCCTCCCCCCTCTCTCTCACCCCCCCCCCCCCCCCCCCCCCCCACCACCACCACCACAAACAAACCTATAACAACACATACACACACGCACGTGCACAAAATAACATAACAACACACACATGCACACAACAACATATACAAATGTACACAATAACACACAGGCAACAACGCATATGGACGCAAATGGACACAACAACTATTATGGAAAAATTGTTGATTCAAATTCCTAAGTTGTTGATTATGAAATGGTAGATAATTTTTTGACTCTAAATAGTTAGGTCTTGATATTTCTTTTGACGATAGTATTGATATTGCATGTTAAAAGATGCAAGTCAATTACAATGGATAAGTAATGTAAATGGATACGAATATTTTCCGGATTCGAGAAATCCGGGAGGATATGGATATGGATATGGATATTTGTTTTAATATTTGGGCGGATATGGATATGGATATGGATAGTGCATTCAGATAGCATATACGAGTATGGATAACATGGTATCCGCTCTGTATCCGTCCATTTACCACCCTAGTTACACCCCCATTGCACCTTCATGATCGTAACCGTTGGTGACATTTGCGAGATTGAAGATCATTCGTCAAAACTTTATCGGAGAAGTGTTATGAGGTGGTTTTGTAAAGCATAAAATGTTGAGGGGTTATTTTTAAATAGAGTTTGTTTTAAAAAATGTCTTTAAATTGTTTTTTGAAGATTTTTTGTGAAACTCGTTGGCTACTTAGAAATAATTGGCATGTCATTCAATAGAGATCATTAGAACGAGGTTATCCCATTCCAACGAGGTTGAAAGCGTCGTCTTTTTTGCCAACTCTGAAACGTCATTAGAAGTTTTGTTATACACCATTCGAATAATATTAGGTACATCGTTCGAATGAGGTGGTAGTTCATTTATACGAGTACTCATGTTTTTATTTTTTAAACAAATCTTTCCTAAATCTTTAATCCTTATCTCTTTGCAACAACTTTCCATATAAATAGAGATAATTGATTAGACTTTTCTACAAGACTTTTTAGAGTTCTTTTTATGATCAAACTCTATAATTTTTTCATCCAAACCCCTTGGATATTTTTGGATCATTTTTCCAAACCAATAAGAACACAATCTAAAATTCTAAACCCTTGTAGAGAAATTTTCTATTGCTGATTTTTGGAGTCGAGACACTACGAATGAAGAAAAAAGGAATTGCAATTACGAAGGTTGCTTAGTGGATACCGAGGGAAAATCTATTTTCTATAAGCGGTGATGGACTATAACATTTTCTATGGAGGTTGTTGACAGATGATTTTTATGGAGGTTGATGTGTTGTGATCACACATTCAACCATCCTCGCTTGAGGAGAAATTATGACACATTGGGTGATTTAGGAGATGGTGTTACTATGTGTTGACACATTTAGATCATACATTCAGTCTATCTAGACTTCGTGTGGAAATAGGTTGATGATATGTCCATCAATGGAGTGTTGGTATAGGGATACTCGAGGGTGCGATTTCGTTATGATTCCTTATTCCCATGTTCGTGTGTGTGATTGTTTTGAAATTAGTTAGGTGAGGGACTACTATGGATTTATCGATATAAACACGAGAAGTTACAAAGAAGGTAGATGCCTTCGTGTGATTGTTATGAGACTTATATACATGTATATGATATTGTAAGAGTGTCCCTTATGCGTGAGTTTCAAATCAAACCAATTTTCACCAAAAATTATCTAACTTTTAATTAGCACCAAACCAAGTTGTGAAAAACCAATTTTTACTTTAAACCAATTTTATCTTGATTAATCCTTAACATGCATCTAGTGATTAAAGAAAGTAAAGTAAAGTAGAGAATACTCACAACGCAGGATGTACGAGAAAAAATCCAAGATGGGGAAAAACCTTGGACGGCCCAAGCCAGACAATTACTGTGAATATGGAATTATAATTAACAGACAAAAGACTCACTCAACGACTAAATCCCCACGGGTTTTGATGCTCTTGTGATCTTCAACCACTCCTCTCACAGTGCCCACGCAGAAAGTCCTTCTTCCACGATACCTGCCCACAACACACGTGTCAACGTATGTCTCGATGTCCACAGAATGGCTTTGATACGTCTACGATGTCGAACAAGAAGTCCTTATCTTTTATTCACCACAAAACCCAGATGTTCAAGTATAGAACAAACCTTCTTGGTGCAGCAAGATCACATAAACATATAGTAATGATAACTCAGATCTTTACAAACTCTAAGGATGTGTTTAAGCTTTGAAAACTTAGAAAAACATGTGCAAAAACTCGTACTGGATTGAAAACTGTTTTTTAGATTGCACCTTTTTTTAATTCAGATGAAACCACACTTTAAATAGGATTTTAAGTCAGCACCTCGAAAAACGTATCGCTTGAACGAGATTTTCCAGTCGTTCGTGTGATATAGCCATCTCGCTCGAAAGATCCGAGTTGTTAATTGAAAGACGCGCGTGTCAGTTTGACGTTTTCTTTAAAACGTTTCTTCCAAAAGAGATCCAATTAAGTCAAACTCATTTTCGAGCTTATCATAATAAAACATAGTGTAAAAACATTTAAAAAACTCTTTAAAACATTTTTCCTATAAAAATTCATCCTTATCCTTTTATAAAAATTATTCTGAACACCATTAATTATACACATTCATACATGTGTGATATTGGAATGCAATAAACTTGAAGACGAATAAACTTGCACCAATTAAACTTTGGCATGATTAATTCTTTGAAGCTTGTTCGCAACGTCTTCAATTTCTTTAATACGTCATAGACCAAGTGGGATTGTGACCAAAAAAATCTCCCTATGATATATTACAAACACAGTTTTGTTCACAGAATTAAGTCAAAACAATACTGGGACTCAATTGGAAATTTATGTCCTTATAAATCTCCCTCTTTGACTATTTTGGGACAAAATTAAACTAGTGAATGCCTAAGTCGGACCGTCAAGCCGTATGACGCCTAAATCCCATCCCATAAACCCAAAGTCAAAAAATACAGGACATGGGCTAGTATATGTAGAACCGGCAAGCATGAACTGTCTGAATGTGATGTAGACTTGAAATCTCGAATCGCTGAAGCATACATACACACATGAAACAGGCAAACAAATACCCAGTGAAGTATGGTGGAACAAATGAAAACATTATATATATATATATATATATATATATATATCCAAATGATACCAATTGAAAATAGATACCAATATGAATAAACTCTCAAAAATCATTTGTTAAACAATTGAGCAACAATGTGATACCAATTTGTAAAATATGTAATAAAACAACATTTAAATCAAATCTCAATAAACATTCTCAACAAATCTCCCCCTACATCACATACATCTCTCCCCCTTTCTGTCTCGAATAGATAATTCAGTGAAAAGATAAACCAATCAACAAGTATCTAGCATGAAGATATAGCAAATAAAAATTTCTAGATAATCAGGAAACAACCAGCTAAATATGATCAAGTAATGACAAATCAGTAGCTAGTAAACAAAGGAATCACACAAAGAATATAGCAAACTAATCAGGTGTGATAAACGGAATCATATGCAAAATATCAATTTTGAAGCAATATAACCTGCATATAAAACAGTCAGTCCAGAAAAAATATACCAAAATAATCAGGGTGCTGCAAACAACAAGAAGAAAAAATTCCCAGACTGTCGTTCAAACGATCCAGGGACGTCGCTCAAACGAGATGAGGAGGTCGCTCGAACGAGGCTTCACGCGACATGGTAATGTCGCTCAAATGAGGTCTTCTCGTGACATGATATGTCATTTGAACGACTTCTCGCGACAGCCAAACTTTCCCAGAATCCCAAAAATATCATATATTTTTTCCCAGTGAAAAATTTTCCAGAAAAATCACACTGGAAGGGCCTGACGACAGCAAAATAGTGCTATAATAGTAAGATTTTTACCCAAAATGCAAAAAGGCATAAAAACTAACAATGCGAGTTACATGCAAACATAGTACCGATGCGTTCAAACGTGGACATGGAATGTATGAGCGTGGAACTACAACAAATGAGTCATAATAACAACACATCGAAACGATCACGAAGATCTAATCAATAGCAATAGATCATTAAACTTTTTCATAGCCATAGTTGACATTAAAGTGTGAGCTTAATGAACTAAACATACTACATGCTCATAAATCTAGATTTTTGATAATTCTACAAACAATAGCGTCAAATTGCAATGTTTCAATATTAGGATTAGTTCTGCAAACCCATTTAAATTTTCTCCAACCAAACTCCCTCATATATACAAACTTTTTCAAGTTCTTTTGAGGTTTCTAGCATTCTCAACTTAGAGAAAATCTCACTGGCCCTTTTCTTATCATTTTGCCTTTTTCTTCTGGGCTCTTTTAAACGGTGGGTTTCACGATGAGTCAATTGAACTCTCGTAGCCCTTTCCCGTGAATCACTTGTCATTTTTTTAATTAATCCTCATGGTAAACGGTTCTTACATGCACACTTCTCCTTAAGTATACATACGCATAGATGAGAAGATTGAGATAAGAACGCCTCACCAAATTCAAATATGCAAGAGAAGTCAAACATCCATATAAACTCGTGCATGTGTGCAATGATGGCATATATACAAAGTCGAATCAAAATTTATATCAACTTCAAAACAACCCCATATAAACGATGGTTAAGATCATTCTAAACATCGATAATAATGACCAAATGTCCTAGCTATATGGATATGAAACGATGGGGGTCCAAACACACCAATATGCCACATCAAACATGTAAACTCAAAAATAAAAACCGAAAATCTTTTTGGTTTTTCAAACATATTTTGACTCAAACAAAAGCAAAATATTTTTGGTATTTCAAAAGTTTTCTCAAAAATAAAATCTTTTTGTATTTTTTCAATAGGACTCAAACAAATGAAAGCAATAATACAAAATGATACACAAGTCATTATACTAGCAATGAACATATCATGAAGAAAACTAGCATATGACAAATATGGAAACACTATCATCCTTTAGATTTTGCATGAGAAGAATCAAGTGCACCCAAACGAGAATCATGAAGTTTTATTCCTAAAGCCACTAAATCCGATTTCCTAACCTAAGTAGGTGTGAAACGACTCATGGGGGTTTGGGGAACCGGGGAAACTTTATTCCTAAACTTACCATGATCTTGTCTAAGGTTGTAACAATAACGCCTAAGGTGACCTTTCCTACCACAAAACGTGCAAGTGTAGCGACGGTGGGAATGATTACCTATATGTGGACGTTTTCTAATCATCCTAGTGTTTCTCATATGTGCGGGGGGAATGGGAACAATTCTTTCATCAAAACCTATACCTCCCCTATCTCCCTTAATTTAGAAGGTGCCTAAGATCTTATCTAACTTCTCCAACCTAGCCTCCGAATCAAACTTAACTCGAGACGAGTCTTTCAATCTCTCCTCCAACTCATGAATCCTAGACTCGAGCAAATGCCTAGACTCCTCAAACTCTAAAATATCCTTTTTCAAAGACTGCATCAAACCACAGAGATTATCTCTATCACCCTTGACATACTCTAATTTCTCCCTAAGAGTATTCTCTCATGCCCGAAGATCCTCAATCAAACTATCATTATTTTCTATGGTACGTTCATTCAACTTAGCTTGCAATTTTTCATTTTCCTTTTTCACTTTCACAGTCTCAGCATACAACTCATTAAATGCAATTTGCAACTCTTTCACATCCACTTCCTCTTCTCACTCTCTTCACCCTCACTAACATGGGATTCACTCAAAAATTCCTCGGAAGTTTCATTCACATGAGAATCTTCTTCGCTCACATGACATGCCATAAACGCAATAAAATTATGCTCAATGGAGGAACTTACTCCATCTTCCGGATCACTATCACTTAAGGTGGCACTATATACAATGGGTTGCTTATCCTCTTTCTTAAGCCTAGTGGGACACTCCTTAACTTTTTTACCGTACCCCTCACACCTAAAACACTTATCCGACTCATCTCTCTTAGGCTTCTCAAACTTATCCTTAGAGGTGGGATTAACTTTATTGTTCTTGAATTTTTCAAACTTCTTAGCATCTTTCGATTGCTTTTGAAATTTAATAAATTTTTTAAATTTCTTTGCCAACAAAGAAACATCCTCAAAATCAGAATCGAAATCGGAATCCAAAACTTTAATTTCTTCCATTTGGGTTTTCAAAGCAATACCCTTTTCTTTCTTAGAAACTTTCTTGGAGGTAATCATGTCGATTTCATAGATTTGTGAGTCACCTACAATCTCTTCTAGTTTCGTCGACTCTAACTTACCCAAGGAGTTTAAAATAGTCACTTTCGCATCAAACCTACTAGGCAATGACCTAAAGATTTTCTTAATGACACGGTTGTCAAGAATTTTCTCACCTAGGTTAAAGGACGAGTTGACAATATTAGACAACCCAGCATAAAACTCATCAAAAGTCTCACTCTCTAACATCCTAATGGTCTCAAAATGTAAAGTAAGATTTTGAAGTTTCGACGCCCTAACCGTGCTAGTTCCCTCGTGAGTGAGTACCAAAATATCCCAAGCCTCTTTTGATGTTTCACAAGTCATAATTATATTATATTCTTTCGGTGTGACATGTGCTGAAATAACGTGCAAACCCTTAGAATTATATTGTGAAGTCTATGTTCAGTGTCGGTCCATGACTCGACAGCCTTTAAATTAGTGACCTCGCCTAAAATAGTGACAGGGGGCGTCCAACCTTTCTCAACTGCTAGCCACACACGCTCATCAATAGATTTTAATGCACTTTTCATTCTCATCTTCCAATAGGTGTAATTAGCGCCATAAAAAATAGAAGTTCAAAAAAGTTCGTTATTTCCAAAATTCATCTTTGAAAATACACGGGATCACAAAACAAATAAATTATGTTTTCTAGCTCTGATACCAATTTCTAAGAGTGTCCCTTATGCGTGTGTTTTAAATCAAACCAATTTTCACAAAAAATTATCCAACTTTTAATTAGCACCAAACCAAGTTGTGAAAAAAACAATTTTTACTTTAAACTAATTTTATCTTGATTAATCCGAAATATGCATCTAGTGATTAAAGCAAGTAAAATAAAGTAAAGAATACTCATAACGCCAGATGGACGAGGAAAAACACAAGACGGGAAAAAATCTCGGACGTCCCAAGCCAGACAATCACTATGAATATGGAATTACAACGAACAGATAAAAGATTCACTCAACGACTCGATCCCCATGGGTCTTGACGCTCTTCTGATCTTCAACCACTCCTCTCATAGTACCCATACAGAAAGTCCTTCTTTCACGATACCTGTCCACAACCCACGCGTCCACGTATGTCTTGGAGTCCACCGAATGGCTTTGATACGTCTACGATGTCGAACAATAAGTCCTTCTCTTTTCTTCACCGCAAAACCCAGATGTTCAAGTATAGAACAAACCTTCTTGGTGCAGCAAGATCACATAAACATATAGTAATGATAACTCGGATCTTCGCAAACTCTAAGGATGTGTTTAAGCTTTGAAACCTTAGAAAAACATGTGCAAAAACTCGTACTGGATTGAAAATTGTTTTCCAGATTGCACCTTTATTAATTCTAATTAAACCACGCTTTAAATAGGATTTTAAGTCGACGCCTCAAAAAATGTGTCGCTCGAACGAGATTTACCAGTCGTTCGCGCGACATGGTCATCTCGCTCGAATGATCCGAGTTGTCGTTTGAACGACACGCGTGTCAGTTTGACTTTTTCTTTAAAACATTTCTTCCGAAAGAGATCCAATTAAGTCAAATTGATTTTTGAGCTTATCAGAATAAAACGTAGTGTAAAACATTTAAAACATTTTAACATATTTTAAAACATTTTTCTTATAAAAATTCATCCTTATCCTTTTATAAAAATTATTCCAAGCACCATTAATTATACGCATTCATACATGTGTGATCTCGGAATGCAATAAACTTGAAGACAAATAAACTTGCACCAATTAAACTTCAGCATGATTAATTCTTTGAAGCTTTATCGTAACGTCTTCAATTTCTTCAATACGTCATAGACCAAGTGGGATCGTGACAAAAAAATCTCCCTATGACGTATTACAAACACAGTTTTGTTCATGAAATTAAGTCAAAACAATACAAGGACTCAATTGGAAATTTATGTCCTTACAGATATCAGTCCGATGATGGACACTTAAACTTAGACCATATGTCACATTTTTGTATGCTTTATGAGATTGTGTATATCTTATGGTTTGGGTGACGTGAGTGGGGGTCGGTATGGGATAGTATTGGTACATGCACTATAGTTCAATGATGAATATGTTTAATCAAAGATGTTAATGTGCAATAAAATTTTATGTTATAATATCGCGAGAATCTAAGTACGTAAAATATTGGGTATTGGGTTGCATATTCTACATCGATAGTTAATTGCATCCTGTGTTATTAATTTGTAATATAATAGTACTTACTCGTCTAAAGATAAAGACTTTTAGTATAGTTATTCCTTGGTTTGGGACACTCGTGTAGTATTTCACTTATGATAAGGGGTGAGGTAGCTCTTGCATATGAGTGTCTAAGGGAAGGCATGTTTATCATAAATCTGCTAAACGAGTATTCTTTTTTTGATACTGTAAGTTATTTCTTACAAATTTCGGGCTCTGACTCAAATCTATGAATGTTTTTCCCTCAAAGGATTACTATTATTACTATACCGAATTAACAGGGCTGAGCAGTCAGACTTACAACATTGGAAGATTCAGTCATCATTCTTAGAGTAGGAGTGGTGTTTTATTTTAGTTGTCATATATCACTACACCAAAAACAACAATTTGGCACACCCTGATATTAAAAATCTGGCACAATTTAAAACTGTGCCAAATTTTGGCACGGTTTAATAACAATATGGCACACTTTAAAACAGTGCCAAAATTTGGCATTATTTTAAAGTGTGCCAAAATTGAGTACACTTCTTAAAATATAAAATACCTAAAAAACATTAGATAACATTTCTTTAATTAACGCTCAAGCCCCTCTCTCTCATCTCATTGACTCCCTCTCTCCAGCCAGCTCTCTCTCTCTCTCTCTCTCTCCCCGACCAACTTCATCATCTCACTGTTTACCCTATCTCTCTCTCGCCAGTTAAAAATAACCTCCACCTGTAGAAGAAAGATTCCGACTCCATATACCCTCCTTCAACTGATAAAAACTTATATCGATGAAATCGACACTTCAATCGACCAAAGGTAGCAATTCCATCATGTTTGGCCACTGAGAAAAGCTTCAAATCAAGGTATTCTTATATTTTAAACAAGTTTAAACCGACACTTATTAAGTTAAACTAAAGATCTAACCAAAACTTTGAAATGTAGTTTTGATATTTTAAACAAATATATGTTACAAATTTACTTTACTGATGATTGTGAAATCTCAACCACCACCTTAAAACCTAAATCCCGGCAACCCCAGTTCCAGATACGGTCTCAGAAACTTGCTGCCCAACTCATTAAACCGGATCAATTGGATTGTGGTGGTGTTGATGGCATTTTTTCCATTTCGTTAAGTACAAATCGATTTAAATATGTTATATATATTTTTGTTTAAAGAAGTTACAGAGAGGTTTTGTAAATAGTTTGTTGTTATATTGTTTGAGATTTAAAGGTGAGGAACAAAATTGATTTTGATTTTTTAGATTTGGGATTCAGTTCAGGATTCGTTGGGTTTCAAAGTCACAAATTGGATTTGGGGTTTAAATCAAATTGTGTGATACTTATGATTTGTTCTTTGCTGATAAGGTTGTTGCCTAAGCTTTTGGGTAAGCAGTTTCTTAGGCAGAAGAAGTTGCCATTGCCTGTGAATTTGGCTCATAAGAATTGGAAGGAGAAAATTCAGAAGGGGTGTTCGTCGGCTTTGTTGTATGTGAATACGGGGACGTGTAGTATTGTGAGGGTTTCCATGGAGATTGGGGAGGTCGTGGAGAATATGGTTACTGTGAATAATAAGGTTGTTGAGGTTGTTATACCGAAAGTTTGGTCGGTTGTGAGGTCATTGAATTTGAAGTTTTTTAGTTCGTTGGCTTTGTCGATATATCAAACGGTGTCGGATATGAAGTTGAATATTAAAGGGATTAAGGATAGTGTGGAAGGTGGTGGTGAGTTGGAGGTGAAAGGGGAGAAAAAGAAGGATGCGAATTCGGGTAAGAAAAAGGGGTCGAAGAAGGGAAGTATATAACGGTTATATAAATGTTATATAAATAGTTATATAACAGTTTCCCAAGGCGATGGTAAAGTAGTCAGTAAAATATGACTTTAGCATGTTTACATTCATATTTCTTTATGTAAGTAACTATTAACTTCTCAGTTGGCATGACACTAACTATGCTCAATTTTGGTAGACTATTTTCAACAATGGAATTTTTTATCAATTGCAATTATTTGATGAATTAATTTTACTTCTCGGTCTTGTTTTTCAGGAGAAGGTCCCAAGAGAAAATGAAGGTACTAATGTATATTCCATATATTATATATAGCATTTCTTGTATGATGTTTATAGAGTTAACAATTTATAAGGTTATAGTTGTCTAATGAGAAATAGATCCAACTGGTATGGACCTTAATGAGATAATTTCTTTTGCGTCTTACCAATTTTTTCTTAATATATTGATCTGCATGAGACTAACGTGCTATCAAATCTAAAAATCCATGTATTCATTCTCTACACTCATCATGACTTACTTTTTAAGTATTTTGTGTTGAGTTTTCTAAGTGGTCTAAAGGAGCAAATTCCATCTCTAGTTAATGTGTTTCATCCCACTACTTTGAACCAGACCATTTATCTAGAAAGAATGCAAGAGGAAAATATGGAGAGAATTTTCAAGAAACCGAAACCAATATCAATTTTTTACTCATATCCAATAATACCCTATTTCAACAATCCAAAACTAACTAATCAAAGTGATCCCAAGTAGTTCACTGATGTCTGAATGTAATTACTTATTTATTTTCTTGATTCTAGGAAGCCTTGCTGTTGCTGGTGACAGAGTGAGCACATGTTGAGTTGGCAAGTGGCTTATGGATAAGGGGAATATATTGGTGCATCTAAGTATGATTAACAGGTCTCCCACAATAACATTACATTTCTCACTAATGGACTAGAGGTACGCCCTCTCCTTGATATCTCTCATTCTCATTATATGTATCTCAGTCAGTTCTTATATCTCTCGTTCTTATTTTTCTATAATAACTGTCTCTGAGGTATACTATTTGTTCTAACCAAAGACTTCGGTCCAATTTCTATTATATAAGTGAGTGTGTAATACAAAAGTTCAAATAATAGTGAGGGTGAAAATAAAAAAATTATTCATATGTTGATCTATGTTTTCCTTAAGTAGATTGTATTGGAGATACGCAAGATGATGGAATCCATAGGCTTTCTTGAAATCGACACACCGGTTCCACAGGTTTGTAAATTTTTTATGTTCATGTTCGATTGATTTATCTTTTGTTTATAGTTTTCTGATTAAAGGATTTAGAGAGATTAGAAAACATACACGTTTAATAAAAAAAATTATTTCATTTTTAGACCAATGAAAACTCAAACCAGCTCCCAAACGGTCCCGTAAGAGGCACGAACACCTCGTACGGGACCAGTGTAACTTGTAGGAACTGACCATGTATTCACGGGACATATGAATAGAAAATATGACGATAATTTGAAAATATTTAGACATTGGCTTAAAAACATGCCGTTAGTGGGTGAAAATCCAAACTAGACACCAAATCGCCCCGTAAGAGGTACGAACACCTTGCACGAGGTCAATATAACTCAAAGGAACTCACCGTGTAGTCACGGGTCATACGGTTTGAGAATACGATGATAATTTTAAAATATCTAGACTTTGGCTTAGAAAAATGTCGTTAGTGGGTGAAAACCTATACTAGACCCCAAATGGCCCTGTAAGAGGGAAGAATACCTCGTATGGGATCAATGTAACTCGTAGGAACTAACCACATAGTCATGGGTCTCTCGATTTTAGAATATGATGATAATTTGATAGTATATGGATTAGGCTTAAAAATAAGCCGTTGAAGGGTTGAAACCCAAAGAAGCCTCCAAGCGGCCCCGTAAGAGCCACTAACACCTCGCACGGGACCAATGTAACTCGTAGGAACTGCCCATGTAGTCACGGGCCTCTCGGTTTGAGAATATGATGATAATTAGAAAATATATATATTAGGCTTAGAAACAAGCCGTTGAATGGTGAAACCCCAAACTAACCCCCAAACAGCACCGTAAGTGGTTTAATACCTCGCACGAGACCAATATAACTCGTAGGAACTGATCGCGTAGTCACGGGCCTCTCGATTTGAGAATATGATGATAATTTGAAAATATATAGATTAGGCTTAGAAACAAGTCGTTGAAGGGTGGAAACCCAAACCATCCCCCAAATGGCCCCGTAAAAGGCATTAACACCTCGAACGGGACCAATGTAAGTGTAGGAACTGAACGCGTGATAACGGGCCTCTCAGTTTGAGAATATGACGATAATTCAAAAATATATAGATTCAGCTTAGAAGTAATCCGTTGAAGGGTAAAAACCGAAGCCATCCCCCAAGCGGCCCCGTAAGAGGCACTTAGACCTCCCACGGGACCAACGTAACTCATAGTAACTGACCGCGTAGTCATGGGCCTCTCGGTTTGAGAATATAACGATAATTGGATAATATTTGGATTACGCTTAGGCTTAGAATCAAGCCGTTGAAGGGTAAAAACCCAAACTAGCCCCCAAACGGCCCCGCAAGACGTATTAATACCTCGCACGGGACCAATATAACTCGTAGGAAGTAACGCATAGTCACGAGCCTCTCGATTTGAGAATATGACGATAATTTATTAATATATGGATTAGGCTTAGAAATAAGCCGTTGAAGGGTGAAAATCCAAACTAGCCCCTAAGCGCCCCGTAAGAGGCACTAATACCTCCCATGGGATCAATGTACCTCCTAGGAACATACCGAGTAGTCACGAGCCTCTCGGTTTGAGAATATGACGATAATTTGATAATATATGGATTAGGCTTAGGCTTAGAAATAAGCCGTTGAAGCTTTAAAACTCAAACTGGCAGCCAAGCGGCCCTGTAAGAGGCAGTAACACCTCGCACGAGATCATTGTAACTCGTAGGAACTGATCGCATAGTCACGGGCTTCTCGATTTGAGAATATGGCGATAATTCAAAAATATATAGTCTAGGCTTAGAAACAAGCCGTTGAAGGGTGAAAACCCAAACTAGCCCCCAAACGGCCCTGTAAGAGGTATTAATACCTCGTACGGGACCAATATAACTCGTAGGAACTGATCGCGTAGTCAAGGGCCTCCCGATTTGATAATATGACGATAATTTGAAAATATATAGATTAGGCTTAGAAACAAGCCGTTGAAGGGTGAAAAACCAAATCAGCCCCCAAAAGGTCCCGTGAAAGGCACTAACACCTCGCATGGGACCAATGTAAGTCATAAGAACTGATCGTATAGTCACGGGCCTCTCGGTTTGAGAATATAACAATAATTCAAAAATATATAGATTTGGCTTAGAAATAAGCCGTTGAAGGGTGAAAACCGAAACCAGCCACCAAGCGACCCCATAAGAGGCACTAACACCTCCCACGGGATTAATGTAACTCGTAGGAACTGACCGCGTAGTCATGGGCCTCTCGATTTTAGAATATAACGATAATTGGATAATATATGGATTAGGCTTAAGCTAAGAAATAAGTCGTTGAAGGGTGAAAATCCAAATCAGCCCCCAAACGATCCCGTAAGAGCCACTTACACCTCGCACGGGACCAATGTAACTCGTAGAAACTGACCGCGTAGTCATGGGCCTCTCGATTTGAGAATATGACGATAATTCAAAAATATATAGTTTAGGCTTAGAAACAAGCCGTTGAAGGGTGAAAACCCAAACTAGCCCCCAAACGGCCCTGTAAGAGGTATTAATACCTCGCACGGGACCAATATAACTCGTACGAACTGATCGCGTAGTCAAGGGCCTCTCGATTTGATAATATGACGATAATTTGAAAATATATAGATTAGGCTTAGAAACAAGCCGTTGAAGGGTGAAAAACCAAATCAGCCCCCAAAAGGTCCCGTGAAAGGCACTAACACCTCGCATGGGACCAATGTAAGTCATAAGAACTGATCGTGTAGTCACGGGCCTCTCGGTTTGAGAATATAACAATAATTCAAAAATATATAGATTTGGCTTAGAAATAAGCCGTTGAAGGGTGAAAACCGAAACCAGCCACCAAGCGACCCCATAAGAGGCACTAACACCTCCCACGGGATTAATGTAACTCGTAGGAACTGACCGCGTAGTCATGGGCCTCTCGGTTTAAGAATATAACGATAATTGGATAATATATGGATTAGGCTTAAGCTCAGAAATAAGCCGTTGAAGGGTGAAAATCCAAATCGGCCCCCAAACGATCCCGTAAGAGCCACTATCACCTCGCACGGGACCAATGTAACTCGTAGAAACTGACCGCGTAGTCATGGGCCTCTCGATTTGAGAATATGACGATAATTCAAAAATATATAGCTTATGCTTAGAAATAAGCCGTTGAAGGGTAAAAACCCAAACTTGGCCCCAAACGGCCCCGTAAGAGGTATTAATACCTCGCACGGGACCACGTAACTCATAAGAACTGACCGCGTAGTCACAGGCGTCTCGATTTGAGAATATGATGATAATTTGAAAATATATAGATTAGGCTTAAAAATAAGCCGTTGAAGGGTGGAAACCCAAATCAGCCCCCAAACGGTCCCGTAAAGGGCACACCACCTCGCGCGGGACCAATGTAACTCGTAGGAACTGACCGTGTCGTCACGGGCCTCTCGGTTTGAGAATATGACGATAATTCGAAAATATATAGATTAGGCTTGAAAATAAGTCGTTGAAGGGTGAAAACCCAAATCAGCCCCGTAAAAGGCACTAACACCTCGCACGGGACCAATTTAACTCGTAGGAACTGACCGCGTAGTCACGGGCCTCTCGGTTTGAGAATATGATGATAATTTGAAAATATATAGATTAGGCTTAGAAATAAACCGTTGAAGGGTGAAAACCCAAAATAACCCCCAAACGATCACGTAAGAGGCACTAACACCTCGAATAAGAACAATGTAACTCGTAGGAACTAATCAGGTAGTCATAACTTGCGTAAGATTTTCAATTTTAGAATATAATTATAATTGTAACTCATATATGTAATTTTTTAGCTTGAGTGAGCTTTTTTTTTATAAATTACTTAGTTACTAATATCGTTTCTTTTTTGTATCCTATTTTTTTTTACAGGATAACATTTTATCGTTAGCATTTATTCACGTGGAATACAAGGAGAAGTCAATGGTTTACAACAAGGGGTTTATTTATTTAATGTCGTTAATATTCATGATTCTATTTTTTTGTGTTATGACCGTGTGGGCTTTTGTAGTTTTATTGTTAACTTTTATGGTCGTGCGAACTTTTGTAACTTTATTATTATATTTTGTGGCCGTGCGGGCTTTATATTACGCAGGTTTTAGAATGTCCAGAAAATAGAGGAAGCTCTGCCCAATTTTTTTTAGTCTGTGAACTACTAAAGACTTGTACTATTTTGAAGTTTGTATGTACATTAGTTTATCAACAATGTGTGAGATTTGTAATTTGTGAATTTTCTTGTTTTCAAATATATTTTTTTTCTTTTATCCAAAAATTTGGCACAGTTCAAAATCATGCCAAAAGTTTATCAAATTCTGGCACGATTTTGAATTGTGCCAAAAGTTTATCAAAATGTGCTCAATCTGGCACAGTTCAAAACTGTGCCAAAAGTGTGCCAGAAATATCAAACTCTGGCACGGTTTAAAAGTGTGCCAGAAGTGTTCCTGTTTGGTCAAATCTGACACACTTTTAAAAAGTGCCAGAAAAAAATGACCATTTTGGAACACCTAATTCTGGCATAGTCCGTGCTAGATTTGATCTGGCACAGTTTTTAAACGTGTCAAATTGTTATTTTTGGTGTAGTGTATATTTAAGACTTTTATTCAAAGATGTAATGTCATATTTCTTTTAGTTCAGTTGGGATATTTGTAATAAGAGATTTCTATTTAGTGGATTCAGTTATTACAATTCACTTATTCTTATTATCGTCATTAATTGAGTTTTATGGTGGATGGTTTTTATTTACTGTAATTTTTTTTATTCTTGATTCCGAAAATGATATAAATTATTTTAGCCACCCCCGCATTTCATTTACGGGCCTGATCAACTGTGCATGGAAGATCGAGAGTGTTATAAAAAACTAAATAGATATCATAGTTAAAATACTTGGAAAAAATTAATAATAAATAAAAGAGACAAGGTGCAAGAAAGAACCTAGATAGGGGTGTGCAACGAAATGAAAAAAATTAATAAATCGAACCAAACCGATTGTATAAAAACAGTTTTATCATTTTGTTATTTTTAGGATTAGTATAATTTTATCGTTTTAAATCAAATTTAAAATATATTTTTTTGTAAAATAACGTTTAACTATTTTATAAAGAGATATTTAAAAAATATAGTAAAGCATGAGTAAGCATGACAAAGCATAAGTTCATTTCTCATGACAAATTGTATCTATCAAATGCACACAAAAGTGGACAAAACTCTCTTTTGCCACCTTTTTTACATTTATCAAGACAAACCATACCTATCAAATGGATATTAAAAAAATTAAGTAATAAAACTATAAATTCACACTATATGAAAGAGTTTTGAAACAAGTTAAGTGAATTCATGTTATTCCTTAAGGTTAATCATCCCCACAATTTTAATTGTGTCTCTCCCAAGGTATATATATAAAAAAGTTGTCCTACAAGCAACACATTGATCTATAAAACTCCAACTACGTTAAACTCTCTCAACAAAAGATGTATAAAAATAAAGGGAAAGATAATCTGGATTTAGGTCTATTTCTAGAAAACCTTGCCATAAATCATTTATAATTTTGGTCTCTTGATAAAAATCAAAATTAAAATTCTTAAAATTTATACCATCCACAATGTCCCAAGTTAATACTCGTGCTTTTTCGTCCAATTCAAATTAATATTTGTATTTCTAAAATTTATATAAAAAGAGTATGTGAGATGACAAAGTTACCCTTCAAATAATACCGATGAAAGAATAATGATAAGATGCATGTTTTGCATTTATAGGTATTCATCAATATAAGATGGATAACTCTATCAGGAAAAACCTTGTCTAAAATGTTTGTTTTTAAATGAAGTCTATCAATTTGTGATGTAGGAGTTTAATGATAGAGGAAAATGATTTCGTTGAACAAAGAATTGTTGCTTGACAAGTGGAGAAAGTGGTGGCGTTCTTTGTGTGTGTGTGTGTGTGTCGGGGTGGGGGTGAGGTTTGTAAATATAATCATGTGATAGTGTTTCGCTAGACTTGTAATATAAATAATATTTATAGGTTTTGTATTAGGGTGGTAAACATACGAATATAGAGCTGAACCTATACTATCCATTATTTGTATTGATTTAAAAAGACATTATCAAAAATCGTATTTGTATCTATCTGAATAGTACGTACAACTATAATTTTTTATATCCTCCTGGATTAATCAGATTCGAATAATATTCTTATTTGTTAACATCATTCATATTAGTATACAACACACTCATCTAACACTACTAAATCTTTATTACATCTCCACTATGCGTGTTCACATAAACTTTTTGAAAAGTTTGATTTATTGCATAGAATAAAAGATCTGGAAGCGTTGTTTTGAATTAAAGTGAGTGGCCAACTCAATTGGATTTTTAATTATAATTTTTTTTACTTTAGTTCCATTTTCAAGGATCTGTTGCGCTCTCCCATTTCATGTATTTTTCAAATTGTAATAAATATCATTGCCACTAATAATCACTCAAAATCGCGTATAATCGTTTTATAACCATCTTTAACCACCCCTCTTTATTTTCGAAGAGAATGATACTTGTCACATAGTTATTACAATAGGACCAACAACTATAAAAATAAAATATGAAAATGACTACAAATAAATTTTTAAAAATGAGACAAAATATTTAAGATCCTTTTTTATTATCTTCTCAAAAAGACAAAGATTTGTCTCCACTCACTCGATGTGTCTTAAGCGCAATTAAATTGGAACAAGTGAAAGTATAGTTGAAAGATAACACAAATGTTGTGAAGATGACAACGTGATGAAGTACATGACTAAGTCCTAATTCACAATTTATATTTATAAACACCTTGAACCTCTTTCAAATTCCGTGAGACTTTTTTTAAAAATTTGTTTGTCCCAATTTTCCTTAAGATTAGTCTAAATCTGAATCAAAATAAGTGGCTAAGATCGTGTTAAATTAGTGACGTTGATCCTTTTTATTATAAAGTGAATATACATATATAATCAGTGGTAAACTTATAAAAATTTATATTTAAACATTCACTTACATTTTACCCCCAAAAAAGTTTACATTTAAAATATCTACCAACATGAACATGCAATCTCTATTATAGATTATTAGTGACAAATACATATACTATTTGTATCATGTTTATTGTGTAATTAAACGTGCTATCCCTTAATTTTTTCAGATATTTTTCGAATAAATGTTTAAAAAAATTAAAACTTGAATATTTGTTGACTGCCATGTGAAATACAAACAATTAGGGTGACATTAAAAAAAGAACTAAATGTATAAGTTTTGTTTCACACTAGTATATATTCCTTTTTCTTCTTTAACAAAAAAGTCATTCTACATTTACATAGATTTACGGCATATTTAGTACGATACAGTGACGTGTCGCACTGATATTAATTATTATCGCTGACACGAATTCATATTCATAAATCAATAATTAATATTAATAATAAGTTTCTATGCGGCACCACTACCGTAAATCTTTATTGATGTATTATTATTGTTTACCAAAAGAGTAAAACTAGGGATACCCCATTTTTATACCCCTTTAGTTGGATGCTCCAAATCAGCAATTCCATTTGTCTAGTTGGATTTTTTTTTTAATAAAAACTAAGCATTTGTATTTTCAATAAAAAAACTGCTTTTTCAATTAAAAAAAAACTATTTTTATTTAAAAAAACTGTTTTTTTTTTTTTTAAATTTAACTTTTTATTATTGTTCTAAAAAACAAAACAAAAAACATTTAAACGTTTTTAAAAAGATATTTATAAAAACAAAAAAATTGTATTTTCAATAAAAGTCTTTTTTAAAAAACTCATTAAATGACGTAGACCCTGCCAGTGGCATTAACCAACAGCAATAATGATGTGGGTCCGCACCAGAGACACTAACCAATCGCAACGATGAAGTGAGTCTGCGCCAACGGCACTAACAATTCGCGATGATGATGCGAGCGCGGACCCACATCATCATCGCGAATTGTTAATGCCGCTTGCGCGAACTCACGTCATCATTGCGATTAGTTAGTCCAGTGACACGGACCTACGTCATTTAATGATTTTTTTTTAAATGGCTTTTGTTAAAAGTACAAATTTTTAATTTTTATAAATATCTTTTTAAAAACGTTTAAAAGTTTTTTGTTTTGTTTTGTTTTTTAAAACAATAATAAAAAGTTAAAAAATATTTTTTTTAAATAAAAACAGTTTTTTTTATTAAAAATACAAATACATAGTTTTTATTAAAAAAAAAATTCCAACTAAACAAATGGATTGCTGATTTGGAGCATCCAAATGAGGGGTATAAAAATGGATATCCCTAGTTTTATTCTTGCCAAAATTGCCTCTCATAACTTGCACTCAAAAAATATGACGGATGCATGCAAAGAGTACCAAATGCCGATACAGTAAAATAGTAAAATTGAATGGTGCGTTTGAATCTCGAAAAACTGAATAAAACGAAATAATAAAATAAAAGTAAATATGGAATGACATAATGCAGTTAGGGTAAGAGACATATGGGGAAGGGTTTAAGTTGGTTGGTCCCGCCTGAGGGTGTCGTCTGGTACAGGGAGCGCGAGAACAGCGCGGGAGCTGTTTCCCAATGTACACATACACAAATCATTATAACTTTGTCAGTCACCTCTTCTTTACTCTCCTACCTTTTTTATTTTGGCTTTTCGATTCTATTCGGCCCCACTTTCCATCTTGTCAAACGTTAAATCTAATATGATGTTGACACTCCTCTCTCTCTCTCTCTCTCTCTCTCTCTTCTGCACAATCCCGTCCCGACAAGGACGAAACTAGAATTTAATCTTTAACGGAGCAAATCCAAATCATGTTGCGATTGCAGTAAAGAATACAAGTAAAAAATAATATTTATAATTCGGTCAAAATCGGTAATTGAATGTATTTAAGGGTCAAATATCAGTTTGGAATTTTAAAAGTTATAAATTGTAAAAATTCAAAATTTTAATTTACAATTAGATGAAAAATCAAAATTAGAGACTTAAAATAAGGAAGAAAAATCCAATTGTTTTAATAAACATCTGATAAACTAAAACTGATAAAGAAATTTTAAATAATTACAACTAGACACAGAGGCGGATGGAAATAGGCCCAAGGGGGTGGGGGCGCTGATTCAATATATATATATATATATATATATATATAGGAAAATGATTAAAGGAGGTTCTAGTTTGAGTATCCTGAATGAGGTTCATTTTTTTAAAATAGTAAAAAAAATATTTTTGGACTGATTTTTTTTATATGATTTTTAAACCTTTCAGTAGGACCATAAAAAATAATCAGCTCAAAATAATTTCTTTTGCTATTTTAAAAAAATCAATCAAACTGTGTCAGTTTTTAAGTTGTTTTAAGCTCTTAAAAACTGACAAAGTGTGACAAAGCTTTTAAAATAGTAGAAAACTTCATTTTGAGTTGTTAATTTTTTTATGGTCGTACTGCAATGTTTAAAAATCATAGAAAAAAAATCAGCTCCAGAATATTTTTTTTACTATTTTAAAAAAATAGACCTCATTCAGGGTCCTTAAACTAAGGTACCTCACTTGATCCTCTCTCTCTCTCTCTCTCTCTCTCTCTCTCTCTATATATATATATATATATATATATATATATATAAGGCTTTTTGGTAAAACTTTAAACTTTAATGTATACTACTAATTATTTACAAAACCGAAGTTGTAAAAAAAATGATAATTAATTAAAATAATAAACATAAAAATAAGGTTTGTTATCTCTTTGTTATTGTAGTTGTAGTTGTTTGGACATTATAAAGTGATAATTTGTAGAGATAATTATATTTAAGTCTCATTTGTTGGATCAACATTCATATAAGTCCTATTGACTTTTCAACAATCATATAGGTCCTATTCCAACTTTTTAGGAAATTTTTTCACAATTTTATTGTTTTATAACTAATCATCCGTTGGAAGTTACATAAGTGGTTGGATTTTTTTTTTTAATCTTTAAATGATCATAACTTTTGATTCACAAATTCGTTTTTCGCAAAATTACTATTTTTGAAATCTGCTCGACGAGGTCTATAAAACAAGATCCATGAAAGTTATAAAATTCAAAAGAAAAAAATTTACACAAACAGTAAACTTTACTGTATGCACTAGAATATGAAATAGTTTTATATATGTGACATTTTCACAAACAAACAGTAACATTTACTGTGGTAATATTACACAGTATATATATATATATATATATATATATATATATATATATATATATATATATACACATCAGGTGGATCCAAACCCTCTTTTTTCAAAATTACCTTATATTTACAGGTTCGCGCTAGCGTCATCCAATCCTTACCACCATTGTTGGAGCTTCAATGACCTTCGTCAGAGTTCCGATTTGGGGAGGGTAAGGGTGGCATGTGGTGCCACTGGCGCGGACCTTTGAAAATAAGAGACTTTTGAATAAAAGGGTTTTGGATCGACTGGATTGTCATGGGGTGTCGCTGGCGCGGATCGTTGAAAATAAGATTTGATAAATGGAATCTGGATCCTCTTGAGCGCCGGTTTGGGATGAGTATGGGTGGCATTAGGTGCCGGTGGCACAGATCATTAAAAATAGGAGCATATTGAATATATATATATAATGTGATAAGACAGTAAATGCTATTGTTTGTAAAAATGTCATAGATATTAAAAATTATTGTATACACACAAGAAAATGAAATAGTTTTATATCTGTGATATTTTCACAAACAATAACACTTACTGTGTTAATATATTTATGAAATAGTTTTATATATATAACATTTTCACAAACAATAACATTTACTGAATTAGTATTACACAATATATATATATACAAACACACGCGGTAAATCCAAGCCTCTTTTTTTTTAAAAACTTACTATATTTTTAAAAGTTTACGCTAGCAACATTCAATCCTCACCACTATCCACCCCCATTGTCGGAGCTTCAACGACTTTCATGAGAGCTATGATTTGGGTGGGTAGTAGTGGCATAGGGTGCCGCTGGCACGGACCTCTGAAATTAAGAGAATATTAGATAAATGGAGTTTGGATCCACCAGAGCTCCGATTTGGGGTGAGTAGGGGTGGCATTGGGTATATATATATATATATATATATATATATATATGCAAACCTCTTTTTTTTTATATTATCTTGTTTCTAAGAGTCCGCGCCAGCGACATCCAATCCCCACCACCACACACTTCTATTGTCGGAGCTCCAACAACCTTCATTAGAGCTCTAATTTGTGGTGGCATGGGATGCCGATGTAACATCTTCACAAATAGTAACATTTATTATTTGTAAAAATATTACAGATATAAACCTAACCCAATGCTACTCCTACTCACCCCACATTGGAGCTCCGGTGGATCCAAACCCCATTTATCCAATATTCTCTTATTTTCAAAGGTCCGCGTCGCGGCACTCCATGTCACCCCAAATCAGAACTCTGATGAAGGTTGTTGGAGCTCCGACAATTGGTGTTGGTGGTGGTCGGGATTAGATACCGCTAGCGTGGGGCGTTTAAAATAAGACAATATAAAAAAAAAGGTTTGGATCCACCTTATATATTTATCTTATATTCTCTTATTTTCTAAGGTCCGCGCCAGCGACACCCCATGTTACTCCAAATCAAAGCTCTGATGAAGGTTGTTGGAGATCCGACAATGGGGGTGGGTGGTGGTGGGGATTGGATGCCGCTGGCCCGGACCGTTAAAATCAAGATAATATCGTAAAAAAGAGTTTTGCATATATATATATATATATATACTGTGTTATATGAACACAGTAAATGTTAATGTTTGTGAAAATGTTATAGATATAAACCTAACCCAGTGCCACCCCTACTCACCCAAATCGGAGCTCCGTTGGATCCAAATCCCATTTATGTAATAGTCTCTTAATTTCAGAGGTCCGTGTCAGCGGCACCCTATGCCACTACTACCCACCCAAATCATAGCTCTGATGAAAGTCGTTGAAGATCCGACAATGGTGGTGGGTAGTGGTAGGGATTGAATCTCCCTGGCATAAACCTTTAAAAATATAGTAATTTTGAAAAAAAAAGAGGCTTGGATCTACCGTATATATATAATGTAATATTAACTCAGTAAATGTTACTGTTTGTGAAAATGTTATATATATATTGTGTAATAGTAACTCAGTAAATGTTACTTTTTGTGAAAATGTTATATATATAAAACTATTTCATAAATATATTAACACAGTAAGTGTTATTGTCTGTGAAAATGTCACAAATATAAAATTATTTCATTTTCTGGTGTATACGTTAAAGTTTAATATCTATGACATTTTTACAAACAATAGCATTTATTGTGTTATCACATTATATATATATATATATATATATATATATATATATATATATATAGAGAGAGAGAGAGAGAGAGAGAGAGAGAGAGAGGAAGACTCACCTACATCATGCACTATACATCACACCTAATTCTAGGCCCTTAAAAACTTTTTTTTCAAATTTTATATTTTTTCCTTGAAATTACCCTTCCAATCAACCCATATGCTAAAAATTAGGTCAAAATACATTTTGTAGCTATTCTTAAAAAACCTACAAAAAAATGCTCGCTCTACCCTTATAAATAAGGTATTTTTAGCAGATTTTTGTGGATTTTTTAAATATAGCTACAAAATGTATTTTGACCTAATTTTTTGCATATGGGTTTATTGGAAGGTTAATTTCAAGGGAAAAATATATAATTTGAAAAAAAAAGGTTTTTAGGCCCTAGAATTCGGTGTGATGTATGGGTGATGTATAGATGATGATGTGCTATAGCCTGACACTCTCTCTCTCTCTCTCTCTCTCTCTCTCTCTCTATATATATATATATATATATATATATATATATATATATATATATATATATATATCCAATATGCTCCTATTTTTAAATTTCTGCGCCACCGGCACTTAATGCCACCCCTACTCACCCCAAACCGGCGCTCCAGAGGATCAAGATCCCATTTATCCAATCTTATTTTCAAAGGTCCGCCCCAGCGGCACCATATGTCACCCTTATCCAACCCAAATCGGAGCTCTGATGAAGGGGTGGTAAGGATTGAATACCGCTAGCGCGAACCTTTAAATATAAGGTAGTTTTGAAAAAGAGGGTTTAGATCCACCGGATATATATATATATATATATATATATATATATATATATATATATATATATATATATATATATATATATTGTGTAATATTATCACAGTAAATGTTACTGTCTGTTTGTGAAAATGTCACATATATAAAACTATTTCATATTCTAGTGCATACAGTAAAGTTTACTGTTTGTGTAAAAAAAGTTCTTTGGAATTTTATAGCATTCATGGATCTTCTTTGATAGATCTCGTCGAGCAGATTTCAAAAATAGTAATTTTGCAAAAACCGAATTTGTGAATCAAAAGTTATGATCATTTAAAGATTAAAAAAAAAGTTCAACCACTTATGTAACTTTCTCAAGGAAGTTACGGATGATTAGTTATAAAAGAGTAAAATTGTGAAAAAATGTTATAAAAAATTAGGAGTATGACTTATATGTAAGGAGAAAACATGGTGGGACTAGAATGTCTAAAAGAAAGTCTAATAAGATCTAAATGTGAATGCCCCTAATTTGTAATTGTAGTAGTTTGAGAATTAACACAATAAACATAAAAAAACAAGGTCTGCAATAATTTGTAGTTGTTTAAGCATCATAAAGCTATAATTTGTATAAAATATGAAATAACAAAAAAAAAATCGCTTCAGGGGCTCCCGCCACCGAACCCCCGCCACCACTCCAAACTTTCGTACCGATTGAATAAAAATCCTGAATCCGCCATTGGCTAGGCATATAGTTATAAGAGCCATCTAACTGTTTCAATATTGAGAGATGAGAGAGACCTTAATTTAAGAGTCACGTTATTTCCACTCTTATACAACATTCTCTCATTTTACTTTTATATTAAATAACTAAATTACACTTAAAAGTTAAAATTGACAAATTCTTTTTACTCATTCAAAATTCATCTGTCATTTTCTTTAAGTCTCGTTTGATTCATGATACAATTGAGTGAAATCTAATTCCTTCCGAACATATCTGGAACAATGTGAAATTACTGCATTTTGTGTGAGGTTAAGTTGCATGACAATGTAATCCCCAATGGAATCAGACTACTTCCGTTGTGGGAAAGTGAGTGGAATTAAAATCTATCCAATATAGGTGGCATTCTTACTCTCCAATGGAAATCCTTATAAATAATTTTTGTGAAGACAAAAATGCCATTAAAAATATTAAATTATAAAAACTACCAGTAAGGTCTAAATATTTATTTTATGAAGACAATTTTGTTATGTCAGTTTGTATTAAATGTAAAGTAAAAAAAAATTATTTAGACATTTTTTTATTCATGTAATAATTAATATGAATAACTTATAATATATATATATATATATATATATATATATATATATATATATATATATATATATATATATATATATATATATATATATATATATATACACACAATAAATTATTATATTTATTAAATAATGGGAAAATATATATATTAAAAAAAGAATATATTTATTAAATAATGGAAAAATATATATGTGTGTGTGTATGCGTAACGGTTCACTATTTATTAATAATGGAAAAATATATATTAAAAAAAGCATATATGAGTTCATACATTAATAAATAGTGAACCGTTACACACATACACACACACAAACATACATATATTAAAAAAAGCATATATGAGTTCATACATTAATAGATAGTGAACCGTTACACACATACACACACACACACATATATATATATATATTTCCATTATTTAATAAATATAATAATTTATCGTATATATATATATATATATATATATATATATATAATTGCTAAAGGGTATTATTGGTATATATAGTACATTAATATGTCACTTTCCATGCATGAACCAAATACAAAATTTTAATTCTCAATAGGAATTCATTAGTTACCCAAACAAAACGAAAGGATATAGAATCCTAGTAAAATGTTTCCTGATAATTACTTTTCTCGTAATCACAATCCATTCAAAATATTATCGCGAACCAAACGGTTCCTTAGTGTAGATAAAAAGGGAGAAAAATCCATATATGTATATGTATAAATAACAATTTATTTATTTATTAAATAACTTTTATATATAAATTAAAACTATTTTGATTATAAAAAAATATTTATTATAGAAAAATGTTTTTTGAAAAAAAAATCTATAAAAATTGTTAACTTTTTATAACTGTTAAAAAAACATTTCAACTCTTTGTAAAAAAAATTAATTGTGGTTTTTAAAAACTGCTTATGAAAACTAAAACAACATTCTATATAATATAAAAAACAATTTTTTACAAAAGTAAACTGTTTTAACTGTTACAAATATGTCTTTTATATAAATAACTGTACATTTGAATTAAAACTATTTTATAAAAGAATAAGACTATTTTCTATAAATATAAATAAAACACTAAAAAACAGTTAAACTATTTTTTTACAAAAGTGTCATGTTAGAAAATATGTTATCGTTAAGAAATAAACTAAAACATTTCAATTATTTTTTTTAATTCAACTATTGCTTTGAATAATTGTTTATAAAAACTAAAACAATGTTCTATATTGTAAAAAATAGATTTTGTATTATATACAACATTGTTTTAGTTTTTAACAAAATAAAATAAAAACAACAGTTAAAATGAACAGTTGAAATACTTTTCTTATTTTTTCACGAATTTTTTTTCTTAATAGGACTTTTTGTAAAAAAAACAGTTTAACTATTTTTTTAGTGTTTCATTTATATTTATAGAATACAATGTTAATTTATTTTTTATAAAAAAGTTTTAAATAAAATGTACAATTTTTTATATGTAAAATACAGATTTTGAAGGGTTAAAACAGTTTATTCTTTTTAAAAAATAGTTTTTTATATTATATAGATCATTGTTTTCGTTTTTATAAATAATTTTTAAAAACAACCGTTAAAACTTACAAAAACAGTTGACGTATTTTTTTTTATTGAAAATGTTTTTTATACAATTTAAAAAAATAGTTTTCTATAATAAACAATTTTTTTTTATAATCAAAGCAGTTTCTAATTTTTATAAAAAAATTAATAAATAAAGAAACTGTTATATATATATACATGAGTTTTTCTCTCTTTTTGACTTACACAAGAAAGTGAGGGACGAATTTTGGTTAAGTGAAAAGAGTTTGTGGGTTTTAAGGATAATATAGTCATTTAATATAAATGTGGAGTGGAATAATGTTGTATAGAAGTGGGAATAATGGGACTTTAATTTAATAATGATGATGTTGGAAATGATTCTGCAAAGAAAGGTTGCAGCTAAAATTCTCCTAAGATGCTATATAGTAATATTATATTAGGGGCAGTAATATAAAGTGACAAATGGTTAAAAGTGGATGGATGGTTGGATTGACATATAATGAACTAAATGGACTCTCGAGACTTGTTTGGAATTAAAATTAATGAATTATGAAAAGTGAATATCAAAATTTAAGAGACTAGTTGTAAACCCGCGCGATGCGCGGGCGAGACTCAATGTGCGAAACATATGTAATAAAAAAAAAGGATAAAAAATTTAAATCAATTAGATATTTCTTTTACCACCATCTTTGAGACATTATTCAAGCAATAGATGGATGATATAGTGTTGAATATCAAAAGAAAAAGAGAGAAGGGAAGCTTTTATGTTTTGGATTTTAAGAGATGGATACTTAAAGTGATTGATAATTTACAGATAACTGTTGGTGTGTCCTTGTGACACCCCGTCTAATAAAATATCGGGTGATCACTCCTATATCAAATTAAAATAGGAGTCTCATATTGATCATTCTTAGCATCACTGTCAAAAATCCATTTAATTACTGATAACCTATTAAGCCGGTGTCAAAATTTTACTTAACTACTTTTTTTAACAACAACAAAATTAAAACATCCACACAGTTTATGCATAAATGA
The DNA here is from genome assembly GCA_949130495.1 of Sambucus nigra. NCBI lineage: Eukaryota > Viridiplantae > Streptophyta > Magnoliopsida > Dipsacales > Adoxaceae > Sambucus > Sambucus nigra. The sequence goes on along the minus strand of OX422207.1, from coordinate 624,932,404 downwards.
AACTAAAATAAAATAACCGAACACTCGGTCAAAATATACAACCATATTGAATGCCGCACTAAAAGGTGGAAAAAGAATAACTAAATGCAGTTGGGTTATTAACCTGAATGTTTATACAATACCTCCTATCTAGATTACAAGAAGGGAAACGTCAATCAAGAACCTGCATGCATCCACAACTGCTGCAGCTGATGCCTGACTCGAAGGAAGTGCCATCCAGGCGTCCCTGTGTCTGGACACCTATATATATATATATATATATATATATATATATATATATATATATATATATATATATATATATATATATATATATATAGCAAGAAAGGAAAAGTAGATAAACGGGTCAGAGCCCGAGTTTAAAAATATTTTGCAAGTGCATAAATGCCTTATTTTTGAAAAAGGCTTTCTCATATTTAAGTTTGGTATCGCACTCCCATGAGATACCCCTCACCTCTCTTCTAGTAGTGCACACCTAACACTTCCTAATAAAATACCCTAGTCATTCTATCACGCCTAACTAGTCTAATGTACCCGTCTACTAGAAACCTATACCTCCCGAGTACTAAGGGCTAAACTTCCCTCCATTCTCAACACTGCACTAAGTTCGTGCGTGGGGTGTCTCGCGAAGCGAAATACAAATAAGGAACCCCCCCCCCCTCCCGATACACTACTACTTGACAGGGTTAATGGTAGAGATCCATTAGGCCCTTAGTACAAACTAATGTATAAATACATTCTTATATATATACATAACACATTCATTTTATATACGTCTTACCATAAACATTCGGATAATATCTCCCCGACTGAGGTTTATTTTATTTTCATCTTTATAATACACATCCGGATCTATCTCCCGGACTGAGGTGTATTTTATACTCATTTGCAAAAGGTTTACCACTACTTCATTTCAAAATTTTCTATTTCCCTTATTACATCCAGGAAATATATTTAAAGGAAGTTTTATTATTATAAAAACGCTTTACCTTGTCATAACATCCCATTTCTCTTCTTATATCCAGGTAATGTATTTTAAAGCCATTTTTATTATCATAAAAATGCTTTTTCCATATCACATGCTTCCATTTCCCTTCTTCCATCCGAAAAATGTATCCGAAGCCAAATCGATTATCCCATTACCCTTCTTCCATCCGGGAAATATATTTAAAGCCAATTCATTATCATGAATTGCTTTAACATATCTAAGACAGTCCCTCCGGGTTTCCCCACTGGACGCGCCCCTAAATGGCTATCATCTTCCAGGGCCTATCAAACAAGACAACCTGGGAACCTACTGAAACGTCGGGAAGCAACCATATGCCTGCGAGAGAGTCATGACCACACCCAGAATGACCTCACCAGCGCAGTAAACATATAATAATCGCTCATATGTCATAGGACTATATCCACCCTGCATTCATTAGCCAGGGGGCTTCATCATACGCTCGCAACTTCCCTTATGATAGCGATTTAGAGAGGTGTGTAACCATAAATTATTATTTATGAAAATCATTTCTTTTCCATTTTGAAAACTTTCATATTTTACATTCTCAAAATCATTTATTCTCAATGATTAAGTACCCACTTTATATGGTACATTTCTTATTCACATAGCCACATTTTATATATACTTTAATCACATAGTATGCATACTATATATTCCTCCTCGAATATGTATAAATGGCCATGATTGCCAATCACATCTAGCGATGACCAATAATCCCAAGGTATTTCCTCACTTTTATAACGAATAAATACCTTAATCTCTCTAAGGATTTTATTGGATATCTCCAATTATACCAATTCACTCTAAGTGAATATATATATATATATATATATATATATATATATATATATATACATACTCCCAAATTTATCCTAATTATCTCGTAGGATTTACTCAACGAATATCGATATAATTATGTTTTCTCTACACATAATTATATAGGCCTAAATGCCATACTGAAATATTCTCGGGGATTATTCTTTCCCGGATAACCTTAAATTTAATAAGTCGTGGATTTCATTTCCACAATTCCAAGGACTATACCTTGTCCATATAATCAATTAGAGGTCCCCCACCATATATTAGGAACCCCAACACTCTAAATCCTCAACTTATTTCATTTCCTCGAAAATATAAATTAAGGGTTACACATTAAAACCCTCACCTTGCCCTCTTGAATCTCCTCAATTGGAGGAGTATATACTCTTGAAGGGTTACCTATTTTAACCCATAATTAACCTCGAATCCATTAGAATTGGAATTCATCCCATCCAATTCACCCTAAGAAAAATTGTCTACCTTTAGAAGGGGTCGATCGATAGACCCATGGTCATCGATCAATCGAGTCTTCGATCGATTGACCTCTGCCAGTCGATCGATTGATCATGCCGGACAACTTCTTCTCCGAGAAGCTGTTTTCGTCCATTAAAGCTTCTCCCAAGATTTTGTCGCCTCCCCCGACATCCTACAACCTCAACCAACAACATTTACACATATAATACAGGTTTTAAACATCTTAGAACCCGAAATCACCAATTAATTTCAATTAAATCCTAAGTTTCTCCAATTAGAAAATATTTGGGCTTTATTTGTTTTAGCTCCCGAAAACCCGTTTTATCCACGAAAACCCAACCCAAAATCTTTAGGGTTTATTTATACCAACAATGATATGAGATATTTATGCTTAAAAAGGAATAAAGCAAGTAAACACTTGTCTCGTGGATAAAATCCGACGATCCCAAGTCGAATCCCTCGGAGGTTGGCCGAAATCTACCCTTTTCTCCTCGTTTCTCTCCTCCTCTCTCCCTTCTCTCTCTTTTATTTCTCTTCTCTTCTCTCCCTCTCTTTATAAGGAGAAAAGGGTTTTAACCCTTAAAACCCAAAAACGACTCGTTTACTCAATTACGAGTTACTTTTAACCTCAAAATTTTTCGAAACTCAATTTCGAGAATCGAACACTCTTTTCCGACTATCTCGTCCATTCCGAGACTCACGGTGCAGTCGAAATTTCTATCCGGGGTACTTGACCGCACTCACTATTTAACCCCACACGGCTTAATGCGGGTTTTCCAATTTAAAATTTTAACTTTTATCGGCTTACTCAACGGCAACATATAATTAAAATACCTCGGCATATTTACTTAACCCCAAAAGTAAATATTTCACCCATCAATAATTATTAAATCCTCAAAAATCTCGAAAATCACTATTTCGAGAAATTTCTCAAATCCCAATTTATACTTAATTATGGAATTTAATTGTCTCCAAAAGGACGGGTTGTTACATTCTTCCCCCATTACAATGGAATTTTGTCCTCGAAATTCAGATACAACCTACACCACCAAACTAGGATCACTCTAAATCCTAATACCTCAAAGGGAACAATACTAACCCAATGGTTCTCAAACAAATACCATACGGCTACCAAGGTTGTAAAGTGACTCCAATAGCATCACATTGCACCCATCATCTCTAGTGCTTTATGGCATAATCTTCAACTTTATATACCAAGCCTTTTCTATTTCAGGCGATCTATAAAACAATCTCACCAAGGTGCCTATACACCTTTCTAACTTGTGCACATCTGCACATACATTGTGAACGTTCGACACGTAACACTCTCTCTAAATGAGGGTCTCCTTTCCTCGGTGTAATACTTACACATGGGTCCTCCCAACTCGCGAAATTCAATTCTCCTTACATCGACGCCACTAACTCTGTTGAACTCACATGCTAATAATGCTACGGTCTAAGAGTTACCCTATCTACGCGAAACAAGTATAATCCTAAATATGTCCCTAGTGCCTAAGGCCTCTCTCAACTTCCAACATTTGCTTGGTTTCATGCGTGGGACATTTCGCAAAGCGAAATCCAGACGAGGAACCCTCCCATTACACTACTCCCTCGCGTCTTCGGTCACCGAGATATAATGTCCTAAGGCACATCCAAGGGACGTCCTAAATTCTACCTTGCAAATCTAATAACGTACTTCTACTACTCCATCTTATCGTCGGGCGCCTATTCTCTATCGAGATGTTACGATCATCTTTCCCAAAACATACTTTTCCAAAATTTTCTAAAATCCTCAAATCAATTCCTCTAAGTCCTACTCCACCCACCCACCAGTGGTGAGAGGACCACTTTAGTGCTTTTCCATAGCACAATATTTCCATAAACATACCATCCTCACATGGCTCATAATCTATAGTGTTTCATCCACACTATATGACTTATCAACAAAACCCACATTCTTGCATCTTATTACATCTCTCCACTCCTGACACCGTCAAGGTTCATGTGTGGAACGTCTCGCAAAGCGAAATCCAAATAAGGAACCCCTCCACACACTACTATTTAACTTCGTCGGTCATGGAGGTCCGTTATTTTGAATATGCAACCGGGAAAATCCTATCCCCTCACAACAAAAGGTGGTCTGAACTCCTATCTCTAACTAAGAGTCATACCACCAAGCGCTCGTACTAATATTCGATCCTCGCGCAAACCAATGATGAGCTTAAACTTACAGCTCAACCATAATCCTGTGGGCCTTAAATCATATCTATAAGGTCTCCACGCACTCACATCACAATAATGAAGCTTATTCTCATCGATGTTCCATCTATGCACATAATAAAGGCCAACTCAACCTGTATCAAAGTGAGATATACCAACCATAACCCGTTCCACCCTGGAACTGCGGACACGATAGTCTTGCCATCCTTAGCCTGCTATCGCTCCGATATTACCATAACATCATATATATACAAAATATAAACACCCGCCTTTATAGCGAATGCAGAAAATAAAACTCCGCTACCGCGGAAAACACACAGGCCTACATTATAGAATGGTATCGAGACCGCCACAAACTCAAATTACACACACGATTCTAGGGATAACGAACACCTCAACTTCATCTAGCCACACATCTTACCAAAATTTCTTAACTCTATGCCCTATCTAGGCACCCTAATCTTGTCCTTTATTCCTATCGGGAAAGGACTAATCGTGTGGCTCCGCACTCCACATTACTATTTTCGTCACTGGACATCCTGACCATGATAAAGTTATCAGCATCATCTGAATCTGTAACCTTGTTCCTTACAATCATCTTACTAGTCCTCTTAACTTCTTTGTTAAAAGGAAATTCCTTATTTCAATAAATTCCCCGGGTGGATATCCACCAATGGGGCACATGAACAAACCCACATTCTCCGTAAGTGTTAGCAACACTTTTTTAGTGAGCCCATCATTCCACTGAAGGACTCTCTCTTCGTTGTACCTACCTCACCTCGACACAGGGTTCGCTTATCCATATCACTCTTTATCCACTGTCGGTGTCTGGCCGATCCTTATGTGAATAATTCAAAATTGCATTCCTTCCTACTCAACCAAAGGAACTCGCGATTAAAACCGTCCGTAAAATTCCTCTATGAGCAAAACATCCGGCTCCCCTATATGTGGTGACCATCATTATCACCACTACCACATCACTCCTACGAGTGAAAACCTTCCTCAAATTTTCACGTCTGGGTATTTCCATACCTGGCTTCAAACCTAAGCTCCCGATCCTTCTACTTCCACCAGGTAGTGCCACACTTACTTTGTACAATCAAACTTCAACGTATGGTCCTTATCAAAGACCCCTCAACTTATACCGGTCGGCCCAACGGAGCCCCGCCTCCTGTTGTCCTCAACACCGCCCTCCTTGGTTGCCCTTCCTCACTCGACACACGAACCTAGAACGAGAACGCAAAAGATTTACATAATCTTATACTATAACGGGAGAAAGAAATCTCACAAGAGAAATCAACAATCCTAATCCTGAGGTTCTATAACAAATCGAGAGCAACGCTGGAAGCGTAGTACGTCCGCACAGATTCCTAAGGACACTAGAACCTGATGCTCTGATACCATCTATGACACCCCGCCTAATAAAATACCGGGCGATCACTCCTATATCAAATTAAAACAGGAGTCTCATATGGATCGTTCTTAGCTTCACTGTCAAAAATCCATTTAATTACTAATAACTTATTAGGCCGGTGTCAAAATTTTACTTAACTACTCTTTTTAACAACAACAAAATTAAAACATCCACACAGTTTATGCATAAATCAAACTAAAATGAAATAAAATAACCGAACACTCGGTCAAAATATACAACCACATTGAATGCCGCACTAAAAAGTGAAAAAAGAATAACTAAATGCAGTTGGGTTATTAACCCGAATGTTCATACAATACCTCCTATCTAGATTACAAGAAAGGAAACGTTTAAAAAGAACCTGCATGCATCCACACCTGCTGCAGATGGCGTCTGTCTCAAAGGAAGTGACATCTAGGCGTCCCTGTGTCTGGACACCTATATATATATATATATATATATATATATAATATATAGCAAGAAAGGAAAAGTAGATAAACGGGTCAGAGCCCGAGTTTGAAAATATTTTGCAAGTGCATAAATGCCTTATTTTTTTGAAAAAGGTTTTCTCATAATTAAGTTTGTTATCGCACTCCCATGAGATACCCCTCACCTCTCTTCTAGTAGTGCACACCTAACACTTCCTAACAAAATACCCTAGTCAAGCTTTCCCGCCTAACTAGTCTAATGTCCCCGTATACTAGAAACCTATACCTCCCGAGTACTAAGGGCTAAACTTCCCTCCATTCTCAACACTACACTAAGTTAGTCTGTGGGGTGTCTCGCGAAACAAAATCCAAACAAGGAACCCCCCGATACACTACTACTTGGCAGGGTTAATGGTAGAGATCCATTAGGCCCGTAGTACAAATTAATGTATAAATACATTCTTATATATATACATAACACATTCATTTTATATACGTCTTACCATACACATCCGGATAATATCTCCCGGACTGAGGTTCATTTTATTTTCATCTTTATAATACACATCCGGATCTATCTCCCAGACTGAGGTGTATTCTATACTCATTTGCAAAAGGTTTACCACTACTTCATTTCAAAACTTTCTATTTCCCTTCTTATATCCGAGAAATATATTTAAAGCAAGTTTTATTATTTTAAAAACGCTTTACCTTTTCATAACATCCCATTTCCCTTCTTATATCCAGGAAATGTATTTGAAAGCCATTTTTATTATCATAAAAATGCTTTTTCCACATCACATGCTTCGATTTCCCTTCTTCCATCCGGTAAATGTATCCCAAGCCAAATAGATTATCCCATTACCCTTCTTCCATTCGGAAAATGTATTTAAAGCCAATTCATTATCATGAATTGTGTTAACATATCTAAGCCCGTCCCTCCGGGTTTCCCGACTGGACGCGCCCCTAAATGGCTATCATCTTCCAAGGCCTATCAAACAAGGCAACCTGGGAACCTATCGAAACATCGGGAAGCGGCCATATGCCTGCGGGAGAGTCATGACCACACCCAGAATCACCTCACCAGCGCAGTTGACATACAGTAATCGCTCATATGGCCTAGGACTATATCCACCCTACATTCATTAGCCAGGGAGCTTCACCATACGCACGCAACTTCCCTTATGATAGCGATTTAGAGAGGTGTGTAACCATAAATTATTATTTATGAAAATCATTTCTTTTCCATTTTGAAAACTATCATATTTTACATTCTCAAAATCATTTATTCTCAATGATTAAGTACCCACTTTATAAGGTACATTTCTTATTCACATAGCCACATTTTATATATACTTTAATCACATAGTATACATACTATATATTCCTCCTCGAATATGTATAAATGGCCATGATTGCCAATCACATCTAACGATGACCAATAATCCCAAGGTATTTCCTCACTTTTATAACTAATAAATACCTTAATCATCTCTAAGGATTTTATTGGATATATCCAATTATACCAATTCACTCTAAGTGAATATATATATATATATATACACACACACACTAGGATATGACCGTGCCTGAAGGCACGCTGATAATCATTAAACGATAAAAAAAACCAGAGTATGTAATCACAAAATAATAAAAAAATTCATAGTACGTAATTACAAAACAAAAAAAAATTCATTCCCCAACAAAACAAAGTAAAAGAATGGTCATAATTTCCAAAGGCGTGCTTGTGCTTGAAGGCACGAAGACAATTCTCCTGAATATGAATTGTGTAGTGAAGTCATAATAATTTTGTATTATAGTATAATTTTCTAAAATATCAATTGTGGCCAATTTTCTTAAGGATGGATATTGTTTTCAAAATTATTTAATTAACACTATTTGTAAAGATCTTGAGTCTACTTTTGAGAAAATTTTGCTTACATGCATAGAATAAATATCCTTGTCAACATTTACATTGAGCATTGGGACATAACAATTTTTCTTTATTCATAACTATTACAACCACTATGCTAGTTCACCTGCTCCTACTTGCCTCGAGCCATGTGTCGAAAGAAAGATATGATGTGAGAGGTGTTCACTATGAGTTTTGCGACTTAAATTGACGACCCAAGACACATGTTCACGTGTCATTGGTACATTTTGAGTGGGGACATCTTGAGTTGGTGTGTACCACTCAAAATACATAAATGACACACGGATATGTGTTCATGTCAACAAATTAAGTCCCAAACCTATGTCTCTCAGATATTTTTCCTATGTACACTATCAACACAATTACACGTAAATGGTGACAATTTATATGATCACAAAACAAAATAAAAAAATAAAAAACAAAAATAAATATATTGAGCACAAAATACAAATTTCTTTGAATGAAATACTGCACTTCATAAATACGTAAGTACACGCAATAGAAGTGTTAGCAAACACATAAAAATGAAAAAAATTAAACTTATGGAGTTGTAGTCATACTGTTTTTTATACCATTAAATTTTCTGTCCCATACGACTTTGCAATTTTTTTCTTAACATGTCATAAAAACATATTAAATGTGTAGATAAATTTCTAAAAAATCTTATATAGTATTAAACTACATTAGAATTTTGTGGAATAAATAAAAGAAAAAACAGTGTACTTCCTTTAAATGGTTTACAAAAAAACATGAAGAAAAAATAACAGTGTACTTCGTTTAAACTGGTTTACAAAAAAACATGAAAAAAGAAAGTGTACATCCTTTAACTGGTTTACAAAAAAAAATTATTCTAAGAGGGACTTCAAGAATAATAGCGAAATGGAGATCGAGGGTCATCTTATGTCAATATTGTGTCAATCTCGCATCAACGCTACATGACACCGAAAAATAGATTTCCTCCATGTCACAATGAAGCTCCTAGTTTGGAGGAAATCATACCTTAAACACTCCTCCCTATCTCTCTTACACCCAAATAGTACCCCAACTTTGAAATTTCAAAAACACACCGCATAGAGACACCAAACCTGCATAGTAAAACGAACACAAATATAAAAACATGAGTCTTGGAAATTTCATTAAACACGTGTCGTGAATGAAAAACATGCATCCGACCTTGTAAAACAACCTAAAAATAAAAAATAAACGCAGTGCATATAAACACACTGCATCAACAATCATTTTTCTAACAAAAAAAGTAAATAAAGTAAAAATAAACAACAAATCTGAGAGTTAAAATAGTTGAGTAGGGGAACACAAAACAAACAAAAAGTAAAAAAAAATTACCTCAATTAGTGTTAGAAACAGATAGATACATTTCATGTGTTTACAGTCCTCAAAATAGAGACCCATTTCGTGTATTTATAGCCCTAAAAAAAACTTCGATCCACGCCGTAGATTGATGAGATTTTCATAGAAGGAACCATTTCGTGCATTGTAGCTAATTTGTACCACAAAATCCCCAAAACAAATTTGGTTCATCCTATATTGTAGAACAATATTGTTAGACATAAAACTGACAAATCAAAATTTGCTCAAGTGGTAAACTTTGAGAGATCATATGAGGCAAAACTTTGAAAATAATGAAACGGTTGAAATGAAATTATCAACTACAAATTAGATACTATGAAGGGGTATTTTTATTCTAACCCAAGTTTCCTTTTAAGAACCCCCACTCTAATTAACGACACGCAAATGGGTTTCTAATCAGTTAACCCACCCCACCCTTTGGGTCTACTGAATAATTTCAGCAAAACATAAAATCTATCTACGTTTTTGCACAAGAAGTTTGAGAAAATCTCAACTTCCCAACTCAAATAAAGGACAACTCTGGTACTGTGAACAACTAAGCCCCATACCAGCAAAGGTGTGGGGAATCTTATATTTACTAATTGTTGATGAAATACTGTGACTGCTTGAGGAAATCAGTAGAAAATGTTAGAACTGTTCGAATTATATAAATTTTATCAACAAAGGAATGTTTGAATTCAACCTAAATTAAAACGACCAAGGCTATTTGTTGAAAGGCCCAAAAAAAGACTTAAGTTACATTCTCTTATGGTAAAGATGGTTGGTTCTTAAAAGCGTATAAAGGAGCAAAATATTAGATTTTAACTTTTTTACATTGTGTTTTTGAAAGAGAAAAGTATTCCATTTCAGATCTTTTGTCAAATCATAGTTTCAATAAAACAGTTTTAAAAATACAAATTGGGTTCGTGGAAAGATAATTAGGGTACAAATAAAAACACCCCTATGAAAATACACATCCAAACTCCTAAACTCACCCATGATTTCAGAAAATCGAACCCCACAACTTAAACTCCCAAACAAAACCACGATTTCAAACCCATACAAAGAAAGAAAGTTCAGATATACAAAAAAAATACACTTAAACCATAAGATTAAACCATAAAAAAGACAGTTAAACTAAACACAAAAACAACTCTACTCAATTTTTTGTCTCCATGTAAACCCAACAGAAACCCTCCTTCACCTTTACCCCGACGGGGATGGTAGTTGACGGAGAAATACGGAGCCCAAAAGAAAATCAGTGACAAAAAATAACTAATAAAGTTAAACAGTGACTACAAATGAAACCCCACATTAAATCTTACCCGCCCAGAGAAATACGGAGTCCCACTTAAACAGTTTATGTTTACCGATTAAGGAACGCCGAAAAATGGGACTGGCTTGGGAAGAGTGCTATCCCAAGCAAAGGCATAGCCGGGAGGAGTAACAGCGGCGTCTACGCAACATACGACGGCTGACATATATAGAGGGGGAACAGACAGAGAGAAACAGAGATCGTTAGTAAACTTGAAAAGAATTAAAATTTGGTTGTGTTAGAGGGAGAAATTTTGTTACCTCCACAAAATGAGGTTGCGACGGCTGACATATCTAGAGGGGGAACAAAGAGAAATAATTGTGTTAAGGGGGAAATTTTATCACCTCCACAACAATGATGAGGGTGGTAGCCTGGTAGGAGCAACCGTAATCCAGAGTATGGGAGCGGGAGAGGAATCGTGACGGGCCAGGTTATGAGAGAGGGAGATAGAGAGAGAGAGAGAGGAGTATTTTCAAATGGGAAAGAAGTATGGGTTTTAATAAATCGTGGGTTTCAAGACATGCCTTGGGCAGACATTGTCAGCTCCCTAGGGCCCCGCGTTTGAATATTGGGTAATTGGAAATGAGGTTTGGAATGTCTTCTCAACTCTTTGAGCCACGCCCCTGTACTATTATTTTAAAACATCTTACAAATTCAATAGCAGTTGTCTTTCAATACCATGTCTTGTCGGTTTTTCCTTACACACGCAATGTGTTTTTTGGGTGTATGCCAGAAATCAGGCAAGATCATCTCCACCCTTTTATATCTCAAGGGCAAAATGTGTAAATAATTTAAAATTTGTAAGGATAAAATAGACATTGCATGATAAAATTGTAGTGATGACATCATCAAGCAAACTTATGACATACATAAGTTTGCTACTTTATTATATAGATATATATACTCCCAAATTTATCCTAATTATCTCGTAGGATTTACTCAATGAATATCGATATAATTATGTTTTCTCTACACATAATTACATAGGCCTAAAGGCCCTACTGAAATATTCCCGAGGATTATTCTTTCCCGGATAACCTTAAACTTATTAAGTTGTGGATTCCAGTTCCACAATTCCAAGGACTATACCCTGTCCATATAATCAATTAGAGGTCCCCACCATATATTAGGAACCCCAACACTCTAAATCCTCAACTTATCTAATTTCCTCGAAAATATAAATTAAGGGTTACACATTAAAACCCTCACCTTTCCCTCTTGAATCTCCTCAATTGGAGAAGTATATACTCCTAAAGGGTTACCTATTTTAACCCATAATTAACCTTGAATCCATTAGAATTGGAATTCATCCCATCCAATTCACCCTAAGAAAAATTGTCTACCTTCAGAAGGGGTCGATCAATCGACCCCTGGTAATTGATCGATAGAGCCTTCGATCGATTGACCTCTGCCAGTCGATCAATCGATCATGCGGGACAACTTCTTCTCCGAGAAGTTGTTTTCGGCCATTAAAGCTTCTCCCAAGCTTTTATCGCCTTCCCTAACATCCTACAACCTCAGCCAATAACATTTACACATATAATACGTGTTCTAAACATCATAGGATCCGAAATCACCAATTAATTTCAATTAAATCCTAAGTTTCTCTAATTAGAAAATATTTGGGGTTTATTTGTTTTAACTCCCGAAAACCCATTTTATCCACGAAAACCCAACCCAAAATCTTTAGGGTTTATTTATACCAACAATGATATGAGATATTTAAGCTTAAAAAGGAATAAAGAAAGTAAACACTTGCCTCATGGATAAAATTCGACGATCCCGAGTCGAATCCCGCGGAGGTTGGCCGGAATCTCCCCTTTTCACTCCTCCTCGCTCTCTTCTTTCTCTTTTCTTTCTCTTTGTTTCTCTTCTCTCCCTCTCTCCCTTTTATTATAAGGAGAAAAGGGTTTTAACCCTTAAAACCCAAAAACGACTCGTTTACTCAATTACAAGTTACTTTTAACCCCCAAATTATCCGAAACTCAATTTTGACAATCGGACACTCTTTTCCGACTATCTCGGTCATTCTGAGACTCACGGTGTAGTCGAAATTTCCATCCGGGGTACTTGAATGCACTCACTATTTAACCCCACACAGCTTAATGCGAGTTTTCAAAATTAAAATTTTAACTTTTGTCGCCTTACTCAATGGCGACATATAATTAAAATACCTCGGTATATTTACTTAACTCCCAAAGTAAATATTTCACCCATCGACAATCATCAAACCCTCAAAAATCCCAAAAACAACTATTTCGGGAAATTTCCCAAATCCCAATTTGTACTTAACTAAGGAATTTAATTGTCTCCAAAAGGACGGGTTGTTACATACTTCCCCCCTTACATTGGAATTTCGTCCTCAAAATTCAGATACAACCTACACCACGAAACTAGGATCACTCCAAATCCTAATACATCAAAGGGAACAATACTAACCCAATGGTTCCCAACAAAATTCCATACGGCTACCACGGTCATAAAGTGACTCCAATAGCGTCACATTGCACCCATCATATCTAGTGCTTCACGACATAATCTTAAACTTTATATACCAAGCCTTTTCTATTTCAGGCGGTATATAAAATCTTCTCACCAAGGTGCCTATACACCTTTCTAACTTGTGCATATCTGCACATACATTCTGAACGTTCGACACGTAACACTCTCTCTAAATGAGGGTCTCCTTTTCTCGGTGTAATACTTACACATGGGTCCTCCCAACTCGTGAAATTCAATTCTCCTTACATCGGCGCCACTAACTATATTGAACTTACATCCTAATAATTCTACGGTCTAAGCGTTACCTTATCTACGTGAAACAAGTATAATCCTAAATATGTCCCTATTGCCCAAGGCCTCTCTCAACTTCCAACATTTGCTTGGTTTCATGCGTGGGACGTCTCGCAAAGCAAAATCTAGACAAGGAACCCTCCCGTTACACTACTCCCTCACGTCGTCGATCACCGAGATATAACGGCCTAAGGCACATCCATGGGACGTCCTAAATCCTACCTCGCAAATCTACTAACGTACTTCTACTACTCCATCTTATCGTCGGGCGCCTATTCTCTATCGAGATGTTACGATCTTCTTACCCAAAACATACTTTTCCAAAATTTGCCTTTTCATCAAAGCCTGACTAAAATCCTCAAATCAATTTCTCTAAGTCCTACTCCAACCACCCACTAGTGGTGAGAGGACCACTTTTGTGCTTTTCCATATAACAATATTTCCATAAACATACCATCCTCACATGGCTCATAGTCTATAGTGTTTCACCCACACTATATGACTTATCAACAAAACCCACATCCTTGCATCCTATAACATCTCTCCACTCCCGACACCGTTAAGGTTCATGTGTGGAGCGTCTCGCAAAGCGAAATTCAAACAAGAAACCCCTCCACACACTACTATTTAACTTCGTCGGTCATGGAAGTCCGTTATTTTGAATATACAACCGGGAAAATCCTATCCCCTTTCAACAAAAGGTGGTCTGAACTCCGATCTCTAACTAAGAGTCATACCACTAAATGCTTGTACTAATATTCAGTCCTCGCGCAAACCAATGATGAGCTTAAACTTACAGCTCAACCATAATCCCCTAGGCCTTAAATCATATCTATAAGGTCGCCACGCACTCACATCATAATAATGAAGACTCTGCTCATCGAGGTTCCATCTATGCACATAGTAAAGGTGAACTCAACCTGTATCCAGGTGAGATATCGTAACCATAACCCGTTCCACCCTGGAACTGCAAAACACACAGGCCTACATTATAGAATGTTATCGAGATCGCCACAAACTCAAATTACACACACGAGTCTAGGGCTAGCGAACACCGTAACTTCATCTAGCCACACCTCTTAACAAAATTTCTTAACTCTATGCCCCATCTAGGCACCCTAATCTTATCCTTTATTCCTATCGGGAAAGGACTAACCGTGTGGCTCCGCACTCCACATTACTATTTTCATCACTGGCCATCCTGACCATGATAAAGTTATCAGCATCATCTAAATTTGTAATCTTGTTCCTTATAATCATCTTACTAGTCCTCTTAACTTCTTTGTTAAAAGTAAATTCCTTATTTCAACAAATTCCCAGGTGGATATCCACCAATGGGGCACATGAACACACCCACATTCTCCGTAAATGTTAGCAACACTTATCTAATGAGCCCATCATTCCACTGAAGGACTATCTCTTTGTTGTACCTACCACACCTCGGCACAGGGATCGCTTCTCCATATCACTCTTTATCCACTGTCGGCCTCTGGCCCATCCATATGTGAATAATTCAAAACTGCATTCCTTCCTACTCAACCAAAGGAACTCGCAATTAAAACCATCCGTAAAATTCCTCTATGAGCAAAACATCCTGCTCCCCCATATGTGGTGACCATCATTATCACCACTACCACATCGCTCCTACGAGTGAAAACCTTCCTCAAATTTTCATGTCTGGGTATTTCCATACCCGACTTTAAGCCTAAGCTCCCGAGCCTTCTACTTCCACTGGGTAGTGCCACACTTACTTTGCAAAACCCAACTTTAACGTATGGTCCTTATCAAAGACCCCTCAACTTCTACCGGTTGTCCCAACTGAGCCTCGCCTCCTTCTGTCCTCATCACGACCCTCCTTGGTCGCATTTCCTCACTCGGCACATGAACCTAGAACGAGCACGCAAAAGATTTACATAATCTTATACTATAGCGGGATAACGAAATCACACAAGAGAAATCAACAATCCTAATCTTGAGGATCTATAACAAATCGAGAGCAACGCTGAAAGCGTAGTACGTCCGCACAGATTCCTAAGGACACTAGAGCCTGATGCTCTGATACCATCTGTGACACCCCGCCTAATAAATTACCGAGCGATCACTCCTATATCAAATTAAAACAGGAGTCTTATATGGATCATTCTTAGCATCACTGTCGAAAATTCATTTAATTACTAATAACCTATTAGGCCGGTGTCAAAATTTTACTTAAATACTCTTTTTAACAACAAAAAAAATTAAAAATCCACACAGTTTATGTGTAAATGAAACTGAAATGAAATAAAATAACCGAACACTCGGTCAAAATATACAACCATATTGAATGCCGCACTAAAAGGCGGAAAAAGAATAACTAAATGCAGTTGGGTTATTAACCCGAATGTTTATACAATACCTCCTATCTATATTACAAGAAGGGAAACGTCTATAAAGAACCTGCATGCAGCCACAACTGTTGCAACTGACGTCTGACTCAAAGCAAGTGACATCCAGGCGTCCTTGTGTCTGGACACCTATATATATATATAATATAGCAAGAAAGGAAAAGTAGATATACGGGTCACAACCCGAGTTTGCAAATATTTTTCAAGTGCATAAATGCCTTATTTTTTAGAAAAAGGTTTTCTCATATTTAAGTTTTCTATCGCACTCCCATGAGATACCACTCACCTCTCTTCTAGTAGTGCACACCTAACGCTTCCTAACAAAATACCCTAGTCATGATATCCCACCTAACTAGTCTAATGTACCCGTCTACTAGAAACCAATACCTCCCGAGTACTAAGGGCTAAACTTCCCTCCATTCTCAACCTGCACTAAGTTCGTGCATGTGGTGTCTCGCGAAGCGAAATCCAAACAAGGAACCCCCCGATACACTACTACTTGGCAGGGTTAATGGTAGAGATCCATTAGGCCCGTAGTTCAAACTAATGTATAAATACATTCTTATATATATACATAACACATTCATTTTATATACGTCTTACCATAAACATCCGGATAATATCTCCCGGATTGAGGTTCATTTTATTTTCATATTTATAATACACATCCGGATCTATCTCCTGGACTGAGGTGTATTCTATACTCATTTGCAGAAGGTTTACCACTACTTCATTTCAAAACTTTCTATTTCCCTTCTTATATCCAGGAAATATATTTAAAGCAAGTTCTATTATTATAAAAATGCTTTACCTTTTCATAACATCCCATTTCCCTTCTTATATCCAGGAAATGTATTTTAAAGCCATTTTTATTATCATAAAAATGATTTTTCCATATCACATGCTTCCATTTCCATTCTTCCATCCGGGAAATGTATCCGAAGCCAAATCGATTATCCCATTTCCCTTCTTCCATCCGGGAAATTTATTTAAAGGCAATTCATTATCATGAATTGCTTTAACATATCTAAGACCGTCCCTTCGAGTTTTCCCACTGGACGCGCCCCTAAATGGCTATCATCTTCCAGGGCCTATCAAACAAGACAACCTGGGAGCCTACCGAAACGTCGGGAAGTGGACATATGCCTGCGGGAGAGTCATGACCACACCCAGAATCACCTCACTAGCGCAGTAAACATACAATAATCGCTCATATGGCCTAAGACTATATCCACCCTGACCATACGCACGCAACTTCCCTTATGATAATGATTTAGAGAGGTGTGTAACCATAAATTATTATTTATGAAAATCATTTCTTTTCCATTTTTAAAATTTTCATATTTTACATTCTCAAAATCATTTATTCACAATGATTAAGTACCCACTTTATAAGGTACATTTCTTATTCACATAGCCACATTTTATATATACTTTAATCACATAGTATGCATACTATATATTCCTCCTCGAATATGTATAAATGGCCATGATTGCCAATCACATCTAACGATGACCAATAATCCCAAGGTATTTCCTCACTTTTACAACTAATAAATACCTTAATCATCTCTAAGGATTTTATTGGATATCTCCAATTATACCAATTCACTCTAAGTGAATATATATATATATATATACACTCCCAAATTTATCCTAATTATCTCGAAGGATTTACTCATCCAATATCGATATAATTATGTTTTCTCTACACATAATTATATAGGCCTAAATGCCCTATTAAAATAGTCTCGCGGATTATTCTTTCCTGGATAACCTTAAATTTAATAAGTCATGGACTCCATTTCCACAATTCCAAGGACTATACCATGTCCATATAATCAATTAGAGGTCCCCATCATATATTAGGAACCCCAACACTCTAAATCCTCAACTTATCTAATTTCCTCGAAAATATAAATTAAGGGTTACACATTAAAACCCTCACCTTGCCCTCCTGAATCTCTTCAATTGAAGGACTATATACTCCTAAAGGGTTACCTATTTTAACCCATAATTAACCTCGAATACATTAGAATTGTAATTCATCCCATCCAATTCACCCTAAGAAAAATTTTCTACCTTCAGAAGGGGTCTATCGATCGATCCCTGGTCATCGATCGATCGAACCTTCGATCGATCGACCTCTGCCAGTCGATCGATCGATCATGCCGGACAACTTCTTCTCCGAGAAGCTATTTTCGGCCATTAAAGCTTCTCCCAAACTTTTATCGCCTCCCCCGACATCCTACAAGTTCAACCAACAACATTTACACATATAATACGGGTTCTAAACATCATATAACCCTAAATCATCAATTAATTTCAATTAAATCCTTAGTTTCTCCAATTAGAAACTATTTGGGGTTTATTTGTTTTAACTCCCGAAAACCCGTTTTATCCACGAAAACCCAACCCAAAATCTTTTGGGATTATTTATACCAACAATGATATGATATATTTATTCTTAAAAAGGAATAAAGTAAATAAACACTTGCCTCGTGGATAAAATCCGACGATCCCAAGTCGAATCCCGCGGAGGTTGGCCGGAATCTCCCCTTTTCTCTCCTCCTCTCTCTCTTCTCTTTCTCTTCTCTTCTCTTTTCTCCCTCTCTCCCTCTTTTTATAAGGAGAAAAGGGTTTTAACCCGTAAAACCCAAAAACGACTCGTTTACTCAATTACGAGTTACTTTTAACCCCAAAATTATCCGAAACTCAATTTCGATAATCAGACACTCTTTTCCGACTATCTCGGCCATTCCGAGACTCACGGTGCAGTCAAAATTTCCATCTGGGGTACTTGACCGCACTCACTATTTAACCCCACATGGCTTAATGCGGGTTTTCCAATTTAAAATTTTAACTTTTGTCACATTACTCAACAACGACATATAATTAAAATACCTTGGCATATTTACTTAACCCCAAAAGTAAATATTTCACCCATCGACAATCATCAAATCCTTGAAAATCCCAAAAATCACAATTTCGGGAAATTTCCCAAATCCCAATTTATACTTAATTATGGAATTTAATTGTCTCCAAAAGGACGGGTTGTTACAGTCCTGTAAAAAAATTTAAGGATATCGAGAGGGATACGAAAAGAACATGAGAGAAAAAAATACATTGTGGAAAACAAAGACCTTTTTTATTTATATATCTTGTTCAAAATATTCTTTCCGTTATTGTTAGTTCAAAACATGCCAACCTATTTCATGCATTAACATAGTGTTGAACGCAACCTATGTCTTTAGAAAATTCATTTCATTTTAAATCATTGATAACATGTCAATAAAATATTTGATAACAAATAAATTATTTTTTAAAGGATCACGTATAAAAAGAGAACATAATGTAAAATTGGTTCTAAAGTTTCAACGTAATTGTACTTCCACCATACTACTTAAAGCCTAATTTTTTTAAAGGATAATTGCTATTGCAAAATGGAGTTAACTAAACATGATTTTTATTTTTATTTTTTAGGAAAGATGGCAACTGGTGTTCCTTAGATCGACATATCATAGACTCTCAAATTAACTTTTTGTTGAAGCCTTGTATATTGTTACTACTCAAGGATTTCCATTCAACGTATAAATTAAATAACCCTGGGACAGAGTATTGAGATTTTATCAAATAACCCGTGTGAACCTAAAGTAACATCTATAACTATAAAAACCAATACATAGGTTGATATGTGCATAATAAATGGTTCTCTTACTAATAAAATCAATTCCATAGTTCTAGTCCAAATCACTCTATTAAACTATTTTGTATTTTGTACACTACATGAAGAAAATGTGTTATCAAACATGGTGTGCATGTAGATGATTATTTATGTTCATATAACTTTTAACACTTCAGTAGTTTTAACATTTCAGTAGTGATTGTCTTTAGCTACTATGTGCGTATATGTCTTTCTTGTAGGTCATATGTCATTTGCGGTTTCAAAGGCTTCAATTCAAGACAAATGTGTGTTAATAAAGCCTAAAAGTCCCATAGTCAAGCCCAAACCTCCCTAGCGTTTCCTATAAATTCCCAGTATGTATGTGGTAACAATGTCTTAGAATATATATATATATATATATATACATGGCTTCTCTTAAACAGGTGTCCATTTTTTGGACTAAAAATTGACCAAAATGGACTAATTTTTTAAAAATAGTAAAATGCATTTTTTCATTCATTCTTTTTTATATATATAGGTATTCATGGGTACCCCTAAAAAATCAGCTCATTTTTTTGTTATTATAAAAAAATCGGTCACATTGCAAAAAAAAATCATATTGAGCTGATTCTTTTTAGGGGCACCCATGAATGTATCTCAGAAAATAATCAACTCAAAAAAATATATTTTACTATTTTTAAAAAAGCAATCCGTTTTTTTCGTTTTAGAGAATATATATATATATATATATATATAGATATAGATATATATAAGTTATGTCATTTTTATTTCTTGTTATTTTATTTCAGGGTCTTTCTTTTTTACTTCAAGTATTTTAGTATTTTATATAAATATTGTATAATATGTGTGTGTCATTATGTCCGTGTTTATATATATTTAGGTGTGCGTATTTTTAATATTCTCTTTATTTTATATTTTATATTTTTATTTTATTGTGAGTCTTTTTATATTTTATATGTATGTGCTGCAAATATAAATATATATATTTTTCTATTTTTTTATATATAATAAAATAACTAAACACACACATTATTTTCATACATCTAACACAGTCCCTCACCTACACATTTTGCTCATTACCCTAAGTACCCAATAACTTTTCACAACTAACACCCAAACTAAACAAATTAGACTTATCCTTTCTCTCTCCTCTCACCTCATCCTCTTCAACCTCCATAAAATATAACACCCATTATCCTCTTCAACCTCCCATCTTTTCTTTCTCTTTCCTCCACTAAAATATAACACCTATTTTGTTTCTCTCTTTTACTTCCATAACTCACACCACCATTAAATTACTTGCCTCACCTAAAACCACCTCCACCTACAACCCACTAAGGCAGCCCTCTACCATAATCCGATGACCCACTTCCATGACCCGGATACCCATAGCTCGATCCATACTATATCTCAGCGCCCATACCACCTGCCTTCCCAACCTGAATCCACCATGGCAACCCCATTCCATCACCAAGCCAGACTCAACCCCCACTGCTCTGGTTGAAGTTTATGTTCTTTCAATAAAACAATGAAGGGTAAAGATTAGGGTTCAACTTGTCCCTTGATACCAAATGGTGCAGAACCAAGAAGAATTAATGAAATCAAAGGAAATAGAAAAGAAAAGAAAAGAAAAAACAAACAGGCCATTCCTCTGAACCGTTGGATCTCCATTCCCAAATCAAAGGCCTAATTTACATCAATCGAAAAAGTGTAATAACTGAAGATAAGTGTGTTGAACTGGACAACACCTCGCAAACAACCTGAAATTGTAATTTTTAGCAAATGGGTAATGTGAACCTTTAAAAAATCAAACAGAAAATATATAAACAATATAATTTATACTATAATAACTTCAGAACAACCCACCATTCCTGTCTCTCGAAGCACTGCTAAAGTGAAGAAGACCCGAGAGACTTTGGGACAGAGAGAGATAAAAGGGGTTGAGGGAAAGATTTATGGTGTGTTCATCTCCTCCTCCTCCCATATTTGACTCCGTGTATAATTTTAATTTATGATGGGTAGAAGAATATGAAAAGATAGGAATTAGAAAAGGTAATATCAATGGGTTTTAGATGAATATCAAGGCTACGATATAAGAGAATAGAAGAAGAGGAAGAGACAAAATTAGAAAATGTGAATACAATAGGTTTGAGGTGAATATCAAGGTTACGACTAAAGAAAATTGGCCACGTGGACACTCTAAGAAAAGAGGAGTCATTAACTCCCTTGTATATCATTTTATACATGTCTCTCGAAGCACTGCTGAAGTGAAGAAGACCCAAGAGACTTTGGGACAGAGAGAGATAAAAGGGGTTGAGGGAAAGATTTATCGTGTGTTCATCTCCTCCTCCTCCCATATTTATCTCCGTGTATAATTTTAATTTATGATGGGTAGAAGAAGAGGAAAAGACAAGAATTAAAAAAGGTAATATCAATGAGTTTTAGGTGAATATCAAGGCGACGATATAAGAGAAATAGAAGAAGAGGAAGAGACAAAATTAGAAAATGTGAATACAATAGGTTTTAGGTGAATATCAAGGTTATGGCTAAAGAAAATTGGCCACGTGGACACTTTAAGAAGAGAGGAGTCATTAACTCCCTTGTATAGCATTTTATACCTGTCTCTCGAAGCACTGCTGAAGTGAAGAAGACCTGGGAGACTTTGGGACAAAGAGAGATAAAAGGGGTTGAGGGAAAGATTTTTGGTGTGTTCATCTCCTCCTCCTCCCATATTTATCTCCGTGTATAATTTTAATTTATGATGGGTAGAAGAAGAGGAAAATAAAGGAATTAAAAAATGTAATATCAATGGGTTTTAGGTGAATATCAAGGCTACGATATAAGAGAATAGAAGAAGAGTAAGAGACAAAATTAGAAAATGTGAATATCATTAGGTTTTAGGTGAATATCAAGGTTACGGCTAAAGAGAATTGGCCACGTGGACACCCTAAGAAGAGAGGAGTCATTAACTCCCTTGTATAGTATTTTATAGTATATAAAGATTACGTGAGTGTTTGAGGTTACCGTTTTACAAGGAACAACTCTTTATATAGCTACTAGAACTACATAAAAAGTGGACATGTCAAGAAGTAAATATTATACGAGAAAGAAATTTGAAAATGCTTGGTTGGGGGGGGGGGGGGGGGGGGGGGGCGCATGGCCCCCTTTGGTCCCTAAGTAGTTTCGTCATTGGTCCCGACTATATATAATAATGCTCCTGTGCAGACTAGTCTGCATTTTAAGAATGCGGTCCGGACATGTGTCACCTAAGGGTGCGCCTAGAAATTATCGCCTAAATTATAGGCACACTCTCTCTTTTTTCTGGGCTCACCGCCAGGTGACACATGTCTGGTCCGCATTCTTAAAATGCGAACTAGTCCGCACAATAGTAGAATTGTATATATATATATATATATATATATATATATATATATATATATATATATATATATATATATATTAGGGTGTGTTGGTGTCCATGACTAGGTTGCACATTCATTGCCTTTTGTTTTCAAGGCACAACAATACGTAATTTTGAAAAGATTTATGTGTAATTGTGATAAATATCAGTACTTTAAAAGGCGCATTTAGGTTCCGTTTAGGTACGCTTAGGCTTGAGGTTTGGGAGAAACTTCCCCTCTTAAACCTTTTACGCCTTATTCTTGATAACAGGCTTGAGGCGCACTTTAAAAAATAAAAACAAGAACTCTTTAGTGAAACGATATTACCTTTTAAAGACTTAAAAAAAATAGGATCAATATCTCGTTCAAAATAATCAAAAGACAAATGGTCTCCCAAACCTGTTTGCCTTTCGTCTATAAAAAAAACCTTACGTTGCCGGTCGACTTCCGACCAAAAGTCTACATGTTTCATTTGAAAGTTGAAAGGTGAAAAATACATTTCTTATATTGAATCAATTTGTATTTATTATTAATTATCGATTATTGAATGATCATTGATATTGACTATTGAATTATGAAAAATACATTTTATATATTGCCTATTAAATATTGAGACATTTTATATATTGAATATGGAGCATGCATATAAGAAAGATGGCTACTAAACATACGGATATGTTTTCAAAATTCAAGGTACGTATTATTGTATTATATTACTAGCCTTAGAATAAATAAAATAATAAAAAGGGAAAACGCCTTTATACGCTTAGGCTTCGCCTAGGTTCCTAAGGATTGAGGCTTGATCTCTATGCGTCGACCATGCCTTGTGCCTTTTAGAACCTTGATAAATACATACTTTGTTTACTACACGTTGTACTTTTTGTACAATACATGATTATTGTCTACAACACACAACTTCGCCAACATAATCATGTGTGTTTATATCAATAGCACAATTATATATTCGTTACGGTGTTTTTATCTCTAAGGTAATATGTAATTTTGTTCAGATTTATTCATAATTGCGACATATATATACATTGTTTATGACACGCTCATCAAATCTCGGTACGATCGTGCATAATATTCGCTACAACACATACGACAACTAAGTACATATAATTTGAGTTGTTTGTTTGTGGAACATTAAATTTAAAATTGCAATTAATGATTAAAGATAATTAAATGAACTAACAAATCAAATAACTACTGTGAATTTTGTTACACCCCACAAAATCCGATAGATAGGGTGGCCAACCACCGCCGCCGAACTGTGACGGACGTGAGTAAGTAAATATCATTCTCAGCATGTGACAGATATGAGACATAAATCAGTCCATAAGATAAACAACTAAATCAATCCCAATTGATAATAGCAGCTGAGCGATAAGTGATCCATCACGTACTAAAACTCCGAATAAATCCAATCTCCAAATAATGATTGAATAAAATCTGAATAATAAAGAACTATGAATAATCCAACTGAAATCCCCTAACAACTTTGGAATCGAATAGCCCAATAAAAACCCAAATGAAGTCTCGTATTGAAATACGAATGAAAAGAAAGTCTAACTAAATAAAGCAATAAAATGAATAAACTCCAGCTGCACCTCCAAAACGATAAACTCTGATAATCCTATGAAGCTTCTCCAAAACTTATCCTGAAAAAGTCAACGCACGAGGTCAGAGCCCCGAGTATGAATACACACTACTCCCCTCAAATAGGATCCTTGAATCCAGACAGTAGCATTATACGCAATAAATATCACAATAGAATATTTTAATTAAACGGGATAATTAAACGCGATAAATATAAAACTAACTACCCTCGAAAATTCCCATTTAAAAAATAAACCAATATGATTCTAAATTTTCAAGTCCCATGATGTTAATTCAATTAAATTAAACCAAATTTATTATTGTTCTCAGTTTTTATTATGGAGGTCCTCCCGCCTCGGGTGGTAATCCCCCAACGTGTCATACTTCCCCTTGTCAAATGACATTTGATCTGTTTAAACTGTCGACTCCGACCCATGACAAGGTTATACACACGACACAACATAAATCATCTGCTGACCTGTTTAAACTGTCGGTCCCTGACACATTATGTCCCCACAAATTTTAATACCCATTTTTACCTTAGGCATTAATTCTCATTTTCTCAATTTCTCAATTTATAAATTACCCCGCCCTTTTAATCGACGTGAGATCCTCAAAATTCCACTTAGTCCCGTACCTAAAGGTCCCCGAGTACACATGCGTCCTATCCTACATATAGGATGAATCACCAATATAAAATACTTCCTAGTCACATGCCTGGGCTTAATGAAAAGGTGATATAATGTAAAAATCTGCCTCACCCCGAGATATAAAATCCCAACGAATTTACATTAACTAGTCCCATACCTAAAAAGTATAAATTATAACCAAGGCCTACATACTAGTCCCATACCTAGTAAGCATCTTAAAATAGAGGTGAGGAATATACTACTCAAAAGCCCTCGTCACCGTGATGGAAAAAGTGAATAATAATAATCCACAGAATATCATAAATCATAAACACAACATGACAATATAATCATAAAGTCTCAATTTAATTTAATTTAATTAATAGCATCGTCTTTATTTTCAACATAATTCATTCTATTCAGTAATGTTAAATTAATTAACATGCGATATTATTCAATATGACAAAAACATTCTCTTTTATAAGCCATCTAATTTTTATAATTGTGAGAGCGCCCCAATAACCACATAAATAACCCCATAAAAATTCTACATGAGAACCTACACCTAAAACCATAAAAACTCAATAATCTAACTTATGCACCCAAGGACTAAATCATATTCCAAACTTTCAAAAACACAGTCCCAAAATTTAAGTGTCCACTTTCTCTAGTTAACTTACTAATTGATTTTAATAAAAAATACATGATTCAGGGTTTAGGCGACACTTAAAACGCATAATACTAAAGGAAAGGAATAGAGTATTCATGCCTGAGTGAAGATCGATCTGAAAATATGATTAGAAATCTAGATTCCTACACATTAATATCTACACTTTTATTAGTATATTGCACATATTTTATTTTCTATAAAAATTCCAAAAACAAATAAAAGAAGGTTACACCGGTAAATTCCGAACAAAATTACCCATCACACCTTTTTCCAAAATAAAAACAACACATTTTCTATGCACACACACACACAATAAAATTCCATTCAGATCTATGGGATATACCCCACCCTTATGCTACATTTGAACTCGTGGACTTTGATGCCTTCATAGGCTACGCAGGCGTCCCAGATTAAAATTCGAGACTCGAGTCCAATTTTTGAATTTCCCAATTTCTCGAATCCTCTAATTTTCTAAAAACCCCACATTTTCATATTTATATATACATCATACTTGTTTGAGTTTCATCCAACACATATTATCGTTTCCTACTAACGACCAATATCATGATGAATGCATAAATCATACTTCCTACATATAATATTTTGGGAACATTCCTATGGATGACCTCGCTCTACCTTGTCCATGGTATGAGTTGAATAAATCCAATCTCCATTATATAAACATGCTCACACACTTTAGAGGAATATAAAAAGAAAGATAATAACACTAGCCCATGAGAGATCGAACGGGTGGGATGGTATGCATCAGTTTGTCCTTGATGCCTCTCTCTCGAAGTGGCAATATGTTCTTTTTCCTATTTTGTGCAAAATAGGTTGGACACTCTATCTCTTCACATTTACCCCCACACCGACGATGACCGAAGAAACCTTCCCAATAGAGGTTCGAGATCGCGACACATCCTTCCCGAGGGGGTGACGTATTTATCGCTCTCCTCCCTCCTCCCTCAGGGCGTCGACCCGGGATAGCCACAATAATAATCCATCAAGGCCAGTCCACATGGATGAATTTTTTTAACCGAATCGCATGACCAAATGGGGGGAATATTTACTTCATCATCATCTACATGAGACAGTGACATGTGGCGTAACCTCATTGGCTAATGTATAATGTACACGCTTCTTACATGCTTGTGTGGTGCATTAAACCACCCAAGTAATATATAAGATGGCCTTCTATAGCAATGTAAAGGATCGATAATTCAAACCATAGCTAGAATTCTTTTGAATCACAACAGAGAAAGAAAGTTTAGTGGCTAATATCACAAGGCCATGAGAGCCATTTTCATAGTGAAATTCACTCACACCTGCATAGTGGAGTAGACCATATGGTCGAACCACTTACTTTATAGTCTCTATATCTCCATTGCCTCACCTCCTTCTTTAATTACATATCTAATTTTCATCATTATTTCACCTTCAAGGTTTCTCTAGATTGAGCTCTTACTATATTACTTAGTGGTACCAAAAGTGGTATCATCAGTTTTGAGTATGGTGCGTGAGTTATTGTATATTGCACACTTTAAGGTTGAGGAATTGTTCCATAAGATGAGGAGTCGATATTGATAGTCAAGTGGAGTGATTATTAGCGTAGTCGGTATCTAGGTTGGCCTCTGCCATTAGTGAAGGTAGAGCATCATAGACATTTGAAAAATTGTTGTTGGTAGTGATTCTAGCATAGAAGTGGGATAATAAATTCCTTTAAATTCTTGCGCCCTGGGGGGGGGGGGGGGGGGGGAGAAAGAGGTCCCAAAAAGGATAAGGGGCCATCTTGGTCATTTGAGTTATATTGATTAAGTTGATTAAGAGCTAAGATTAATAATTTATTGTATGGAAATGTGTTCGGGATATCTCAGAGGATGTGTTTTTCACACAATAGAAAGTGAAGATTTCTCAAGCACGCAAATGAGCTTTCGAGTCAAAAGGAAACATGGTTTGGGGTCGCAAGAGGTAGGTCAAGTGATTTTGAATACCTCCTCGATGATGGGAAGTGTCAAGTTTGTATTTAAAAGGTAAGTTAACATTCCTAAGCATAGGACTTTTTTTAAACTTTGGGTATGGGAGAAACTAGTGTAATTTGACCTCACATTATCACCTCCAGTGCTTACAAGATGTTTCTATGAGTATATGGCTGAGGGAGTTACTGAGGGAGAAGTTAATTTTTAATGGATAGACTAGTTTGGGTTGAGTATTAACCGAACGCGATTTAAGACGAGAAAAGCCTTAGTGTGTATTAAGCCATGTATGGAGTATATTTCCTTATAATACTGAGGGGACATTACATGCATAATATTGTTAGACCTACGAGTAGGAGTATTAATATTTGAATTTTGAGGATGAAATTTCTTATTAAATTCTGGAAGAATGAAGTACATCGTATCTTCTACGCATTATTTTAATTGAAAAAATTAATTATGTGTGCATGCTATGACTTGTGATGTCACTATTTATATTCTATACTTATTATATAATTCATATATAAAATCTAACATAATATATGGTGATTCACTAATTAAATATTGGAAGTGACTGAGTATTATGGGAGACTATGGAATAGTCCAGGAGTAGTCATCGAGGATTTCCTTATTGGGTTATCCCCTCAGTATTGGGTTCCACCAATTGTGAAGTAGTTTCTTATATACCAAGTTGCACAAAATTAATTAATAATTAGATTTTAATTAATTCAAATTTATTAGTTTATAATTTAGGTAAATGGAATAATTAATTGAATATAATTAGGTATTATTCATGTTGACCTTTGTAACATTGGGAATGTCCATTTTGAATGGGATAATTAATTCAATAGAATTAAGTATTATTCGTGTTAACATTTATGACATTCGAAATGCCCGTTTTGGACTTAAAATAGTTGGGTTTAAGTCCATTGGATTGGTACATAACTTGGGAAGAGTTTTAGACCATTTTGAACGTTATTTAGGCTCATTAGGTTGGCCTTACGTTGGGCCCAAGGCCAATTTTGTGAGAAGTAGGTTTCTAAGGCTAGAAGACAAAACCTAAAACACATTTGGAGCATGGGAGAAACCCAATGAGTCTATGGAGTGAAGATGCACTCAATGGAATGAATAACTGGGGATTTGAGGCTTGAATTATAAGATCTCTTTTGGAAGAAATATTGTGCGGGAGTGATAGTATGGGACAATCCACTTTGACTCATTTTTTAGTTTACAATCTTTTGTATTGTCGCTTCATACTGTTGTATTTATGTTAGTGCACTTCCTAATGATATGTAAACAAGTTATTTTTGGTCCTTTATAGAGAAGATATATAATATATAGTTGTAATCCATCATATATCACTAGGGGATGAACAATAGTATTTCATTTATGGGCTTAGCCAAAATCGAAATGAAAGTCAAGATTTGAAGGAAAGGATATGCCCTAAAGATGGAATTTGTACGAAGGAAGTTACCAAAGAAGTTACCCAAAGGAGAGTCACCTCCTTCTCAGTGGCCGAGGTTGTGAGAACCATGAGGTTCTAGAGAAAACAACTAACTGGTGGGGACAAGGCTCGAATACATAACATTTTCCCTAAGGCAAGTTTCCATCATTTAAGTACTTAAGTGGATTTGTGTAGTCTTACTAGTCATTACATTCTTAACTCAATCTTATACAAATATGAATTTTATCCACCTAACTTATAATATTTGGAAATTGACTTAAATTGGATTTTAATCCTTAATCATATCGACGAATTCAATAGTTTAATGTTAAATCCCTTGGTGTAGAACATTATGGAGTATAGTATTGATTGTATAAATGTATATCTGAGTTGTAATCGTTAATTTATAGAATTGCCATGCTAATTAATAGTTCAAATAAATTCTGAGTTAAAGTGTAAATTTATGAACTTAAGCGGGTAGAATTTGATATATAAGAGTTTAGATATGGTAATAAGTTATTCTTGATGAGTGAAAAACCTTGGCTTGTTCTTTAATGGTGCATTAGGGTTGGTATCTCTGTATTTTAGGGCTGAAAGATGAAGAAAACCACAAGTTGTAAAAATATGGGTTGTGTACTCCATGTGTATGACTCATTATTATCGTATGAATAGAATCCATGTGCACAACTAGGATTTAGTCTGTGCGCACAATTTGCAAAAGTTAAATTGTAGATAATTGACTTACGAACCGAACCCATGACCCTAAAACGAACCGATCCGATGTCCTAAAAATGAACCGAACTGATGTCCAATAAAATGAACCGATCTGGACATAATCAGTTCGGGAGTTCCTCTTCTCCACCATGACGAAATTTATGGTATTTAGTTTCACCAACCAATACAATAATCATCTACACTCTTAGATATACCCAACACACTGATTTAATCTTGGGATTCATCAATTAAACCAAGAAAATCAACCCTTTTTCTAATTTAAACCCTAACTTTCATATCTTCCAATTTCTCACAAAGATTTTACCATTAACTTGGATTTTTAACTCTGATTTCATCTAAGGTTTATTATCACATCAAAATCATCTCCCCAAAACCCATTTTTGTGCAAGAATCCCAAACCCAAAATCTTATAGTTTTCGCACCAACTATAATACGAAAAATAAGCACACTTAAATCATTAAAGAAAGTTAAACACTTGCCTGGTTGAATAAATCCGATGATCTCATGTCGGAATCCGGTGGTGCTTGATCAAAAATCTCCTCTTTCTACCATTTTCTTCCTTCCTTTACCTTATTTCTTATTTCCTTTCCATTTCCCACGACTTATAAGAGAAGAAATAAGGGTTATCCCTTATTAAAACCAAAATTGACTCGTATACACAAATGCGAGTCCCATTGATCCAAAAAGTCCCTGGAACCCAAAAACTACACCGAGTACTCTATTCTAACTATCTCGGCCCTTTCGAGACCAATCATGCACTCGAAATTCCCATCCGAGTCAGTTATAAAAAATTCACGTCTTAAACCCAACACATCTCCACACGTGTTTTTCAAACCAAATAACATGGACTATCGCTTTTGTTCACATGCGACATGAAATATAATTAGTCCATTACATTCACTTTAAATTATCAAAGTATTAAATTATGCCCACTTATGTAATTTAAATATCTATAACAATACGGGGTATTACAACTAAGTTCCTTCTAATTATATCTCATTAACTAGTACAAAAATATGTACTTAGTCTAAAACTAGTCTAGGACATGTTCGAATAGAGGGTTGCCTAACACATGTGCTCAGGAAGGATCCCAGTAATTTAGAATAAGGGATGGAAGTATGTCTCTTTGTAGATTATCCGTAAGGAAATAAAAGTTGTTTAGTTTATAATGCTAAGGTTGTTACTAAAAAAATTTTGTACTTAGAGGAAAATTATATGATAAACCACAAGCCCTAGAGTAAGATTGTCTTACAAGAGGTAAGAGGTCAAGGAAAGAAAATTTTCTTCTAAACCACCCACAGAGGATGAAGTACATCCTAATATCAATAGTACATTGACTAGAAGTGGGGGGAGTATTATTAATTATCAGGATACATATGTCACTTATACTAGAGCACAAGTGGATCCACATCATTGTGAAGAGTCAGGTGACAAATTGGTAGTTTAGTGTGTTTGGGTAAACACTTCTGCAAGATCCTAAGGGAATACGAGTCGAATCCCGAAACCTGTGATGATACACTCTAAGACAAGGACTGAGCTTTGTCTAAATTCTACAAATACCAAAATGGATTCAATGTATTCGAATCAATTTTGAGTTATGGTGGTGGTAAAAACTATTATCAAGCCACTTTTAGTGATAATGGCTCTGACTCGTATGATGACTCTAAAGAATGAAAATATGCCAGTCTTATAGCAAGAGATCAATTTATCAAGTTGGACAATTTAGAGGATTTTGAGGTTCCTCATCTATCTAGTGAAGAAATGAATATTTCTAATCCCTCTTTGAGCACTATTGAGGAAGTAGAAGAAAATTATCTTTAATAGGACTACGTTATACTCTACGAGGAATCCATAACCTTCGAAAGGCATGGAATGTAACTCTCCACCATCCTAGATAACACCAAGAACAAAATGTCTATACTGTGTTAGAGTAGTGTGAGCTATGTTGATGCTCCACATGTGGTGTGCAATGAAGCACATATTGAATGAAGTAAAATTGACTTTCTTCATCTTGATATTGAGTTCCTTTGTATGTCCATGGACAAGAGTGAAAAATCAAGAATAACCCTAGAGAATCATATATCTTTTCTTGAGGCCAAACTACTATCCGCGTTCACATTAACGCTAAGTTTAGCTGGTAAGTCTCAAAAGTTGGATAAGATTCTTTTCGATGCCAAGTTGTATGCCTTGGATAAACGTGGAATATTTTTCGAGTGATGTCTCTATATCTAGCCCAGATTTCTTATCATCCCTATCCATTTTACCATATTCCATTTGTTAATCGTGAACCAACACTATACCCGAAGAAAACCAAAGTAAGGTGACTTCCATGTGTTCCTTTTGCATCAAGGAAGGACTATTTAAGTATTTTTGATTAACACTTAAGAAGGAACAACTCAAAAGCATCCCATAGAACCAAATGTTCCATAATCTAATAGGTGCAGACATTGTAGCAAGTTAGGACATCTTAAGGAGTTTTATGTTTTTCTTTAACCCACGTCACATTCAGGTGATTTTGATAAGGGTAGAGAGGTTTATAAGAATAGGAATAAGTAGGTTGAAGTCCCTCAAAGGTTTACAAAGGGAAAGGAAAATGATGGTTGATCCTTCCATAATTCCCAAACCGGTTTCTAAAGTCAATTCCTTAAATATTGAACAAGATTGGATTTCGAAACAAATTATGGATAGAGCGGAACTAAAATCCCTATCATTATTTGGGTTTAGGTGTCATAGAGTGATAGGTTTACTCTTTTTGGATAAGCATGTTTATTTATTTATATCATTCATTTTATTCTTTAGATATGTTCTTTGCTTTATTCATACCTTTAGATTTCAACAATATTGGTCTTTTGTGGTTGTTAGGTATTATTTTCTCCCATGATATTAAATGAAAATCTACTTGTTTATTTATTGTATTAATAATATTATTTATGGATTTT
Organism: Sambucus nigra; assembly: GCA_949130495.1. Lineage (NCBI taxonomy): Eukaryota > Viridiplantae > Streptophyta > Magnoliopsida > Dipsacales > Adoxaceae > Sambucus > Sambucus nigra. The sequence continues at coordinate 624,899,193 of OX422207.1, read as the reverse complement.
ATACTCCACGCTTACAAATTTATATCTTGAAATGACTTGGTAAATTGAGCTTATATTTAGAGTATTTGTCATAACTCATGCACTTTACACCTGGGGAAGAAACTTGAGTATTTCCATGCAAAATATAATGAAGTGAATTGTTTTCTACTTTTACAGAGATTAATAGTTTTATGTGATGTTTTGATGAAAATGTGTCGTTATTAATCCCTTTTGTTTTATGAGAGTCGTTATCATCATGGTTGGATTTAAAAAATATAAATGTTTCAAAATCATGAGTGATGAAGTGATGCGGCCTGCATCTTTGGGATCATGAAGACTACCTTTGAGAAATTGGAAATAGTTCCCCACCTTTTGTATTGAATGAGTGAAATTCGCCACTGTCAAAATTTTGTAAAATATGATGTCTCAAAGATTTTTTTGTAATACCCTGTATTTCTATGCATATTATTTAATCATGAAAAATTATGGAAACTAACTACATGTGCTTGATTATCACATGAGAGTCTGCATTTATATTTTTGTGATAATTAATTTGGTTTTGAAATTCGATTTAAGACACGATAATTCATTAATTAAATTAATTAATATTTGGACTAATACCGGGTAATAATTAAATAACTGAGTTCGTAGTTATTTATTTTGGATATATTTTTTAATTGGCTTTTAGGATGCATAGAATGCTCGTTTATAGTTTAAAATAAAAAAAACCCGTATCTGTATGCATATTGTTTATTTATGTAAAAATTGTGAAAATTAATTATGTGCCCTGATTCTGACATGAGATGTCACTATTTACATTTTTGTGTTAATTAATTTGGTTTTGAAATCAGATTTAAGACACGGTAATTCATGAATTAATATTTTGAATCGTATCAAGTAGTTATTAAATAACTGAGTTGGTAGTTATTTTCTTTGAGTATATTTTGTGATTGATTTTTAGGATGTGTAGAATGTTCGTTTATAGTTTAAAAGGATTGTTAAAAGGCCTATTGGGTTAATATAAGGCTCATATATAGTTTTAAGTAATTTGTAGTTATTTTTAGGCTCTTTTAGGTAAGGACCATTTGGGGTCCAAACCCAATTTCGGGATTATAATGGTTTGAGGGGTTATTAGAGATCTCATTTTATCACAAAAAAACAATTGGGAAGCATTAGAGGGACCAGAGAGAGGGATCATCGAGAGAAGAAAAGAAAGTGGGATATTTCGTTGAGTTTTCTCCACAATTTTATGAGGCAAGTTTATAGATAATATTATTATGATTGTATGTGTGTCAATATTGTATCTATTCATTACAAACCTAAATCAAATTATGTTGAAAATATGAATTAAAGACTGAAATTGAATGGTTTCAAAATTAACCTAAATGAGTAGAAATTAGGTTGATTCTCCCCTTAATTTGATAAATTTCATTATAAATATGACTTGGATCAATTAGATAATGATTATTAGTTGTTTAATACTGAGAAGCATATATAAGACACTTGATTACATGTTGTAATCATAAAAAATCATGTACTAATTGAAGAAATTTCAAAACCTAGGGTTCTTGAGTAAAAAATTGGATTTTCTGTAAATCTTTAGTTAAAACTAGGTTTTTGATGTTAGAAAGGGATCCTAATTGGTTATATGATGTTATTTTATTAATTAGATGTTGGTTGGGGGCTTAAATAAAGCTATGGAGTTCATTAATGGAGGTTTTGGGTGGAGAAAATATGATTTTTGGAAAGATGACTTGTATAGGTGTCATCGGTCGATTGATGAAATTAAAAATTAGACAAGATTGTGCAGAATTGAATTACAAAGGCATGGGCATTAGTTATGTTTTTTTTTTGAATTTATTTCTAAACAATGTGCGGAAGAAATTTTTTGGATAGGTGTTTTTAGGTTAAACTTTCTTTTGGAAAATTTTATTTCGGGACATAGAGGTAGAATTTGTTATCCTATAGTATTCATGTACTCATATAATCGTGATATATTTTTATGAATTGAATTGTTGGAGATTAATATTTAAGGTATTTGGGTATTAGAGAAATCGTTGATTTAATGGGGGCTAACTTGAGGATTTAGCATTCAATGGTAAACCTGAGTGTCGAATAGTTTGCAGAGTGAGAACTTTTAAGTTAGAGGATTGAGATTATTTGTCTAGATTTATTTGAATTATTATAATGTGTGAATGGGTTGGATATCCTTTCGATGAGATTAGGTTGGGTAATTACGTCCTAGAGTAAGGTGGTTATTATGTGTAAGGACCAAATTTCCAATTGATTCTTAAAGTAGTTTTGACTTATTCTCGAAACAAAATACGTTTGAGTCATAGGTAGTTTTTTATTGCCCGATCACTACGAGACTATGACTTGTCGAAGATTAATAGAAGATGTTGCAAAAACACTATAAGGAATAAATCATGCTGAAGTTTAATCGCTGCAATTTCTCGTCTTCAAGGTTTAATTGCATTTCGAGATCACATAGGTATGAGTGCATAATGATAATGAAACTCAGATTTTTTTTACAAAAATAAGGATGATATTTTTTAAAGAAAAATGTTTTTAAAGTGTTTTACTTGTTTACACTTCGTTTAGAGATCATAAGGTTGGATTAGAGTTTAAATTGGTTTGGACTCTAAATCGAACGAGAGCTACTGTCGTTAGAATGACACAATATATCGCTCAAACAAGATCCCTTACCGCCTTAAAATATTTATAAATAAGCGTGCTCAGTTTTCTCGAAGGGTGTGCAGTGCAAAAAATAGTTTACCATATAGAAAGGTTTCTGCACAAAGTTTTCTAAGTGTTTTCACTATAAAGCATCCTTAGAGTTTAAAAAGATCTGAGTTATCATTACCATATGTTTATGTGATGTTTATTGCACCAAGTTGGGTTTGTTCAACACTTGAACATTGCTGGTTTTGTGGTGGATAAGCGAAGATGGTTACTTTCGTGTTCAACATCGTAGACGACACAAGTCCATATCGGTGGATACCGAGGCATTTGTGAAGGTGAATGTTGTGGACGAGCACCGTGGAAGAAGGTTACTTTCCACGTGGGCACTGTGAAGATTGGTAGAGGATAAGAGAAGCGTCAAGTCTCGTGGGTGGATAGAGTCGTTGTATAAGACTAGCGTCTGACTTTATAAAACCATTGCCATACTGATTGTCTGGCCTGGGCCGTCTGAAGTTTTTTCCCGATTGGGTTTTTCCTCATACATCGGTGTTGTGAGTATTGATTTACTTTATTTTACTTACTTTGATCACTTGTTGCATGCTTAGGGTTAAACAAGATGAAATTTGGTCAAGTTAATTTGTGTTAGAACTTTGTTTGATAAAATTGAAAAAGAGTTTTCTCAAAAAGAGCAAATTGATCTGTATTCATCCTTAACTTAATTGAGCTCAAGAAAAAGTTTGTTTTTTTAAATAAGGAGGAGCTTCAAATTGGTATCAGAGCTAGAAATACATTTTTATTGTGTTTGATCCCTTTTTGCTTATAAGGATGAATTTTGGTGGTTAAAATAATTGTCGCACTCCTTTTATTGATGGCACAAATTATATTTATTAGAAAATGCGAATAAGAAGTGCCTTAAAATCTATTGATGAGTGTGTTTGGTTAGCAGTTGAAAAAGGTTGGACACCACTTTTCACACTAGAGGGTGGGGTCACTATTTTAAAACCTGTTGAGTCATGGACTGAGATTGAACATAGGCTTTCGCAGTATAACTCTAAAGGTCTGCACATTATTTCTTCACATGTCACACCTGAAGAGTATAATCGTATCATGACTTGTGAAACTTTGAAAGATGATTGGGATACACAGGCACTCACTCACGAGGGCACGAGCACAGTTAGGACTTCTAAGTTGCAAAATCTCACTACGCAATTTGAGACGATTAAGATGTTAGAGAGTGAGACGTTTGATGATTTTTACAATAGGTTGTCCACAATTGTTAATGCGGCGTTTAACCTAGGTGAGAAGATTCCTAATAATCGAGTATTTAATAAAATTTTGAGATCGGTGCCGAGTAGGTTTGATGCGAAAGTGACTGTTATGAATTTTCTTGGTATGCTTAACTCGTCGAAACTAGAAGAGATCGTAGGAGACCTTCAAACCTATTAACTCGACATGTTTACCTCCATGAAAGTGCCAAAGAAATAAAAAATGCATTTCTTTGAAAATCGTAAAGGAGGAAACTAAAGTTTCAAATGCCGATTCCAATTGCGACTTTGAGGATGTCATCTTGTTGGCAATAAATTTCAAGAAGTTACTTCAAATTCATAAGCAATCGAAAGATTCCAAAAAGTTTGAGAAATTCAAGAACAAGGGAGACTCCACCCCTAAGGATAAGAGTGAGAAACCTAAGAGGTATGAGTATGATAGGTGTTTCGAGTGTGAGGGGTATGGCCACAAAGTAGTTGAGTGTCTCATTAGACTGAAGAAAGAGCGAAAGAAACCCATAGCATATAACGCCACCTTAAGTGATAGTGAACCAGAAGAGGGAGAGGATTCCCCTATTGAGCGTAACTTTATTGCGTTTATGGCATGTCATGTGAGCTACAACGATATACCTTCCCCCGAGGATAATCAGGTGAATGACACTTCCGAGGCTATTGAGAGTGCTTCCTGAGAGGGTGAGGGTGATGAGAGTGAGGATGAGGAGATCGACGTAGGAGATTTGCAAGTTTCATTTCGATATTTATTTGAGGAGATAATGAAGGTGAAAAAGGTTAACTCAAAATTGCAAGCTAAGTTGAAAGAGCGTGCCGTAGAAAATAATGATGCGTTGATTAATGATCTTAGGTCACGGGAGAAGAAGCTTAGGGAGAAGCTAGAGTACGTTGAGAAAGAGAGAGACACCCTTAAAGATTTGATGGAGGCTTTGAAAAAGGAGTTACTAGAGTTTGAGGAGTCTAGGCATCTGGTAAAGCCTAGGATTAAGGAGTTAGAGGAAAGTTTGAGAGACTCGTCTAGAGTTAAGTTTGACTTGGAGGCTAGAAGTGAGGAGTCGGATAGGATGCTAGGTACCGTTTAAATTAAGAGAGATAGGGATGGTATTGGATTTGATGTTCGTGTTTCTCCCATTCGCCCCGCATGCGTGAGGGAGCCACATAGGAACGTTAGAAAAGGTCCACATCTAGGTCACTTTCCATACTATTGCTACACTTGCACGTTTTGTGGTAGGAAAGGTAACCTTAGAAATCTTTGCTATGACCTTAGAAATGCTCCTCGAAAGTTTAGGAAGTTTAGGAATAAAGTTTCCCCGATTTCCCCCACCCCCGTGTGTCATTACACACCTACTTGGGTTAGGAAGTCGAATTTGGAAGTTTTAGGAATAAAACTTAGTGGTTCTCATTTGGTTGCACTTGATTCTTCCCGTGCTAAATCTAAAGGTTGAGTGTCTTACCATGTTTATCGCTTTGTATTATATTTTTCATTTATTGCATCTTATTTGAAAAATACAAAAAGAGTTTTGGTTTTGAAAAATTTTGAGGAAAAAAAAATACACACAAAAAGATTTTTCTTTTATTTGAGTCAAAATATTTTAAAAAAGCCAAAATGATTTTCGGTTTGTTTCTTGAGTTAACATGTTTGATGTGGCATATTCGTGTGCCTAGACCCCCTTCCTTCCATTATTAATGTGGCTAGGACATTTGGTCATTATTATCGATGCTTATAATGATCTTAACCATTGTATTATGGGGTTGTTTCGAACTTGATAACGTTTTGATTTGACTTTGTGTATATTCCATGATTGCACACATGCACGAATTTATATGGATGTTTGACTACTCTTGCATATTTGAGTTTGGTGAGACTTTCTTATCTCAATTTTGTCATATATGAGTAAGTAGACTTAAGGAGGAGGTGTACGTGTAATAATCGTTTACCATGAGGATTAAATTGAAAAATATGATGAGTGTTCACGAGCAAGCGTTGCGAGAGTGTAAAATTGACTCGTTGTGAAAGCCACCATTTAAAAGAGCCTAATAAAATCATAAGGCAATAAAAATAATCATATGCCAAAAATGGGCCAAATTAGTTTAGTTCATTCAAAAAAAAATATGATATATATTTGAGGGAGTATGGATGGATTAAAAAAATTAAACGGGTTTGTACAAAGAATCCTAACGTTGAAAATTCGTGTCATGATGCTATTGTTTGTAGAATTATAAATATTCCGGATTCGTGTGCATGATGTTTGTTTATTTCATTAATCTCATACTTTAATTGTCACATATGGCTATAATAATGTTTGATGATAAATTGCTATTGATTAGAGATTCTTGATCGTTTCAATGTGCTGGAATTGTGATTCATTTGTTTTAGTTCACAAACATACACTCCATGTTCATGTTTAGGGACATCGATACTATGTTGGCATGTTACTCATAGTTGTTTGTTTAAAATTTTTCTAGTGAGCTACTGTTTTTCTACTATTTTGCAGTTTTGAGTCCCTTCCAGTTATAATTTTTAGGAAATTTCTTTACTGGGCAACACTGTTTATGTTTCTGGGGTTACTATGAGAGTTTGTTTATGTCGTTAAAATGAAATCATGTTTCGTTTGAGCGATGTCATATCTCGTTCAAGTGACATCCCTATTGAGACTCAATAGGAGACTTGTGTCCTTACATTCTTTGACAGAGATGCCAACAAAAAAGGGTATGGAATTGGGATACTCTTGATCTCCCCAAATGACTCCCACACTCCCATCGCCATCAAATTGGATTTCCCCTACACCAACAATATGACTGAATACGAGGCGTGTACGGTAGGCCTCAAAGTTGCTCTCAAGAAAGGTATCTAACGCCTAGACATCTATGGGGATTTTTCCCTCATCATTGATCAAGTGCTCAAAAAATGGAAAGTCAAGGACGAGAAACTCCAACCATTATATGACCACCTAGAAGAACTAGCCTCCCATTTCCAAGACATCAACTTCCACTACTTACCTCGAGCAAAGAATAACCTAGCCGATGCCCTTGCTACATTGACTTCCATGGTCGACATGGCCGAAGGAATAACAATGGCCCCCTTCCTAGTCTAAAAGAAAGATAAACCAACCCACTGCTACCATATTGAGCTCATCACCAAAAGAAGATCCTGAGCTAGCCAATTGCTGGTACTATGATATCTGGCACCTTCTCAATCATGGTAGTTATCCCGAGGGTTCCAATAATAAAGAACAGACAACCCTTCGAAGACTGGCCGCTCAATACATCATCTGTCACAAAGCACTGTTCAAAAGAAACTTCGATGGAACCCATCTACACTGTATCGCAGGGGTTGACATTGAAGAGGTAGTGAAAAAAATCCATAGCGGGGAATGCGGGCCCCACATGAATGGTCATATGCTTGCCAAGATGATCATACGACAAGGCTACTATTGGACCACCATGATCCAGAATTGCACCGCCTATGTCCAAAAATTCCTCAAATCCCAACAGTTCTCCAACCTTCAACACTTGTCTCCGCGAGAATTATACAACATGACTTCTCACTAGTCGTTCTCCACCTGGGGCATCGACATCATAGGGAAGGTTACACCCAAGGCCTCTAACGGGCATGAGTTCATCCTGGTTGCCATTGATTATTTCAACAAATGGGTCAAAGCGGAGTCATATGCAGTTCTTAATGCCAAGAAAGTGGCCAAATTCATTAATAAAAATATCATCTTCCGATATGGGGTCCCTCACGAGCTAGTGTCAAATAAAGGGTTGCATTTCAAGGTAAAAGTCATAAAAATGGTCAACGAGTATGGGATCCAGAGACAAATCTTCTCCATACCGACCTCAAACCAATGGTAAAGTCGAAGCCGCTAATAAGAACCTCAAAGCCATCATATATAAGATGAAAAAAAGTTTTCAAGATCGGACCGATCGAATCCTATACGCCCTCTGGGGATATCGAACCTCAATCTGAACCTGTACTAGGGCTACCCCTTACTCTCTAGTCTATGGCATGGAAGCAGTCCTACCTGTTGAGCTAGAAATACCCTCATTACGTGTCATGCTTGAAAGCAAGGTCAGTGAGGAGGACCGGCATCAAAGTCGCCTTGACGAGCTATCACACTTGGACGAAAGGAGGCTGAAGGCATTGTATCACATATAAGGGTACCATCGCTGAATAGCACGTTCATTCAATAAGAGAGTCAAGGACCGCGGTGTCCAAAAAGGGGATTTAGCCCTCAAAGAAATAGTAGAGCCCATCTGGGACCCCTGAGGGAAATTCAAGCCCAATCGGAGCAGCCCATACATTGTGAAGAAGATCTTGTCCGGTGGTGCCTCCATGCTCACCGACTTAGACGGAGAAGAGATGGATCGTCCGCTCAACCTAGATTGTCTCAAGAAATTTTACCCCTGTTCGAAATGTCAGCACGCTACGACTCTTCTCATCTCCCTTTTATTCTAAAAAAAAATCTCTTCATTTCACTCTACCCGGAACTATGTGGGCTTGATCCTCTAAAAAAATCATTCCCAGAACAATTAATTTTTTTTGAAAACCCCTAGAGGTACGTATCCAGCTCATACATCTTACATGAGCACGACCCCTTCTTTTTCACAAAAAATACTCTTTTCTTATCCCAGAGAATGACAGTTTACTTTAACATATACTTGAACAAAAGGATTATGCATGCCTTAGCGATCAGTATAGATAATTCAAAATACAAATTTCATCAAAAGGCACAACGGGATGATCAAAAACTTATTTATTTCAATAATAAGAAATTATAGTGCAATTACATATGGAATGGAATAGATGACTCCCTTCCCCTTACCTTCCTAAAAAGCCAAATAAATTCCTAAATTTATTCCCCATTACAAAACAAACTCTCCAAGAGCCCTACCCACAGCTACCAGAGGAGCCTCCTCCATCATCGTCATCTACATCCTGGGATCCCCAAACTTACCCTGCCTGAATGGAATGTCACAAACGCTCCAAGGACCGATAAGCTCGGACCAACCTCAGAAAAACTACCACACATACCACCATAGTATCAGATAAGGCAACCACATTTTCCCAGTCTCCACTTCTAACATCTTGATAACTACTCTCCTCCACAACCAGTTCATATAATCCCCAGGGATGTGCCAATCTCTCCCAGCAGAATGAAAGGGATGGGTCGACGGACACCAACTCTCCCACAAAGAGCCAAGCCGCATGCACAGACTCTCCGTTAAATATTCTACCAGAAAGAAGTCTAGTGTCCGAGGTGGCATGATCTTCTCCCAGCCAAATTGGCGCAGAAGCCGCCAACGGAAATAAAAAGAGGTCTGTCTGAGACTAACCAGCCGGACATACGGGTATTCTCCCAGTTCTAGAATAGGCAGCAGTTGTCCCCATCAAGGTACTAACTAGTACATATTTAGAGCCCCGTGATCCAAGAACTAGTTCTCCCATCTCTCAATATCCAGGCCAACACTGATGAAATGGTGCCAAAAGAAATTTGGTACAACTGACAAAGGGTATTCCGGAGGAGTCACCAGGCAAAATCTTTCAAACAACCACATGAACAGCATCATAGGACTACCCATCAGGAAGTCAGAACAACCTTCTCTTCAGGTATCTAAGCTATTCAAAGTCTTCGCCAGTATCCCTGCTGTAGGATTATGATTGTAGTACATCCATGAGGTAATAGCTGCAAGTTGTGGGTCCACCAACAGCTCCCCGATCACTAGCAGCAATTTTGAAACCAAGCTTAGAACGACAGCTCTGGCATATCCAGCATCACCAACATCTTACAAATGCACGGACAACAACACTGCCGAAAGATAAATCATACCTACAACCACCAGTGATTTGGCCACCGAGGATGAAACACAAAAAAGCCCGGCCAAAAACTCTAGGAGAGAATGGGAAAACTCAGGCAGAGCTGCAGTAATGCTGGGATTTATCCTCGATATTGCAAAAAATTATTCGTAAGACGGACAGAATTCTTCCAAGATAAAGTTAAACACATGGTCTTTGGGGTACCAGAATTGTACTGCCGCCATCAACATGTTCCACTCTATGGGCCGATTATGCCATAAATAAACTCGACGCATGTTGTAATCATCGTAGTCGACGTTATAAGAGCACATCACCTCCAAAGTCTCGAGGTAGTTGGAAAACTCAACACTACCGGGGAGATCCACCTCACAGAACAAGAAAGTGAGGATGTGACGGTGTGATGAAAACACTCCACTCTTACCCATCTTTTATACTTGAAAACTCCCATAACAGACATAACCTCTGTAGAAATCGAAAGAAATCCTACCCCACAAGGTACCAAAGGCTAAAGAGGGTACCAATTAAAACTTTGAATTGATGGGACTAGACTGACTTGCCGATTGGCAGGAAAAGGTGCTTGCCGATCGGTAACCCCCTAGTTTTGGAAAGTTTTCCTTTTTCCTCTTTTGTCAAAATTCAGAAAACTCAAAATAAATTGATATTCTCAATAGAATTTACAAAATCCCCTCTTCATCTTTAGATAAATTCTCATTTTGAATAAAAATTTCTTTTAAAATCCCAAAATACTTATTTTTTACGGTCTCAGCAGCAAAGTAAAAAGCGCATGTGCATTAATTCATTCATCATTAACAAAAGATAATCAAAAAATTGATTGCATTGCATAGACATGTTTCTGTGTTACATCATTTTTTTGGAAAATAAAGAAAAGCAAAAAACAAATGGGACTCAACCCAAACCCACATTCTTTCTCTCTCTCACTTGCCCTTTCCTCTCTATCTCCTAAGAGCTTCCACCCCTGCGACGCGCTCTCTTTCCCCGACGGCGAGATGAGACACCACTGCTACCTGAACCAGACTCCTCATCGAATGAGGCAGACGGCACCAAGAAAGAAGGAAAAGGAACTGCGTCCCAAATATGGGCAGTCACCAAAGATATCCAGTCCCTAATATCCCTCAGCAAAGTGGTGGACACCTGGATGTGCTGCAAGAAAAGGCAAAATCAGTATCAAGCAGAAAAGATCAAAAGAAACAAAAAGAAAGGAAAAGAAAAGAGCAGAAAAGATATACCTCAGGGAAAATAACCTCCTCTGTCAAGCCCAACTCCTCCGGATCCATCACATGAGGACGATGCAACATAGGCACCATCCCTCCATCAACTCACTGGATATTGTATGAAGGAGTATGCAGCCACACAAAGGGAACCTCTGAAGTCGACGCCGTCGCAGATGTCGAAGGACCGCCACCGCTGTTGGAGAACCCCACTGGCCGACTCAAACCCGTAGGAGGGAAGGGCAGTGCATCATATATGCTGGGCACCATCAACCAGCTCGTCATAAAGTCCATATAATCATACGACATAGCCATATCGATGTACAACAAGTAAGAATCGCCAATCATCGCTGCAATCCTCGCATCCTTAGGCAACAATCGCTCTCACCTCATAGACATAGGGGGCCTCACAGGTGGAATCACCACCTCCCCCTCAGCAATCTATCGGACCACCCTCTTCCCGAGATACCAAGAGTGGCAAAACTCATGCGCCATCAAAAGCCTCATCTGCGCATTTACTCCAGTCAACCCCGTGTCTTGAACGGTTATCCCCCAAGGTTAAAAGGTCACCTAAAAATCCCCAGCATATATGAGTCAAATACAAAATTAGAGCACTCAAAGGTCTTAGACTGAAAAAGAAAGAAGTCTTACCCTATCACGGGTCAGTCCATTCAAGACCTGACACACCGCCTCTAGAGAGAGAGACCTCCTCGACTGCCGATTGGCCTTGTGCCATCGATGCAACCGATAAAAATCCCCAAGAGTTTCATCCTTCAAAGCAATCAGCTGGGTATTACGCCCGATTACCTCATAGAACCACGTCTGCCAAAGACAAGAAATTCACAATCAAAAGACATGCATGAAAGGAAAATGCAAAAAATTTAAGAATACCTCAAGAACTTACATGGATCCAGTGAAAGACTGTTGGAAACACCGACTGAATGCATCTAAGGAGAAATAAAGGGTCACCGAAGTCAGGCTCCCCCAATCATATAGGGGGTGGTCGAAAACATCCTCAGATAGTGTAAAAACCATAAGTGGACAATGTCGTCGCTCGACGTCACCAAAAATCCTCCCAACACCCGCAAAATAAACAACCGGGCCATCTACCTCACCTACATCCCATCCTCCACATCGATCACTCTACCCAATAAAACATCCTTCAGTAGCGACAGACAGATGGAGTCCCCAGAAACTATCCTCCCCACATCACCAAGCGTCACGTGCACTGCCTTCGTCCTCACTCACAAAGAGAGATACACCTCTATCATCTCTCTATCACAATCTAGCCCCAGTAGCTACTGCACGTCTATGGGAGTCATAGTCATCTCCCCAAAACCAAAATGAAAGGTGTGGGTAGTGTCTCGCCACCTCTCCCCAGAGCGCATAAGACTGTCGTCGAATGAGGCATCTCATTTAGCATAGACGCCAACCTCCCAAATCCTGCTGAGGATACCACCCAACGCACCACAGGTGGAAGATGATCCCTGACATCCTTAAGCCCTGTCGTCTCGCGGACATGCATATTTTACAGAGAAACATCAGACCGCCAAAAGAGAAAAAAAAACCTTGTCAAAATCCAAGAAAAAAGGGAAAACCATCAAAAAAAGAATGCCAAAAGTCATTTTACTTACATAACCACCCGGGTTCACCACCCTCGAAGAGAGATGACACGATGGCTCACACAACAAGGTTCGCTCATCCAAAATCAGTTCGAATGCATCAAAAGAGTTATCGCTCCCCCAAAGAAAGAGGTGACCTGGCCCTCCACTCCACGTTTGCCCAGTCATCAATGGTTAACCATTCCCGGTATACTATAGTTCTCATAAAAGAGCCCATGTTTTAGATTACGGAATGCTTAGACGATTAGCAGAAGAAAAGCACAGAAAGAGAGAAGGCAAGAAGCTGTGAAAAATGAAGGGAATTCACCCCCTTTATATAGGATGCCAAGGGTCATGTCGATTAACATTGACCACCTACCGATCGGCACTGACCCTTTGCCTTCTTGAGGCAGCCCAAAAGTTCGTGCCACTATCAAATGGCACCTTCCACATCATGCCAACCGGTACATCCCTTAAATTTTCGTACAAAAGTTCCCACAAAATACCAAAAAACCTTATAAAATCCTCAAAAAATTCCTAAAAATCCCGAAAAGGATTTTGAACATTTTCACCAAGAAAATTTTGCACTCCCCCAAGGGGAATCCCTATTTTCCCAACAAAACTCTCAAAATCCAAGCGAATCTCTCCTCGACAACATCCCCAGAGGACCTCCAAAATATCCAAAACTTCAGGATCATATCCTATTTCCCAGAGGTCTCAAATTTCCCCGAGAAATATGTGTAAACCCTGGACCACCTAATCACTTCCCCAGCATCAGATTGGAAATTCCCCTAGTAAATTCTCCAAAGGACACAATGATTTCCCCATCAATCATCTCCCTAGCTCAAATTAAAATCACGAGGTAATTTTATCGGTAGAGTTCTCCAAGAACATCTCACCTTAAGCCCGTAGAATTGGCTTCGACCCACATAATTGATCATCTCAAACATAAGCCCTCAGAATTGTCTTCGACCCATATAATTGGTCATCTCAACTTAAGCCCGTAGAATTTTCTTCGACCCACAGAATTGGTCATCTCAAACTTAATCCTGTAGAATTGGCTTCGACCTGCAGAATTGGTCATCTCAACTTAATCCCGCAGAATTGGCTTCAACCCACAAAATTGGTCATCTCACCTTAAGCCCGCATAATTGGCTTCGACTCGCAAAATTGGACATCTCAACTTAGCCCACAGAATTGGCATCGACCCGCATAATTGGTCATCTCACCTTAAGCCCGCAAAATTGGCTTCGACCTGTAGAATTGGTCATCTCACCTTAAGCCCGCATAATTATCTTCAACCCGTAGAATAGGTCATCTAAAACTTAAGCCCATAGAATTGGCTTCGACCCGCAGAATTGGTTATCTCACCTTAAGCCCGCAAAATTGGCCATCTCACCTTAAGCCCGCATAATTGGCTTTGACCCGCAGAATTGGTCATCCCCAACTTAATCTGGTAGAGTTGTCTTCGACCCGCAAAATCGGTCATCACAACCTAAGCCCTCATAATTGGCTTCGACCCGCAGAATTGGTCACCCCCATCATTGTTGTAGGTCCTCGGAATTGAACCAAATCTTTAGTCATCACTTCCTTTAAGAATAACCCCAACATGCCCCTTTAAGACCGCAAAATCAGCTTCGACCCGTAGAATCGGTCACCCTCCTTTCTTAATTGGCTTGGACCCGTAGAATCAGTCACCTTCATCCTTAAGACCTCATAATTGTCTTCGACCCGCAGAATCGGTCACTCTTATCTTCAAGCCCTCAGAATTGGCTTTGACCCGCAGAATCGACTATCCTCATCCTTAGGTCCTCAGAATCGACCTCGACCCTCTGGTCATCCTCTTTCAAAGGCGTCATATGGTGTCTATTCGACGACTTTCGTTTGTTACAAACTCACTCATCGAGGGACTCCATAGAGACCCCATTCTAATACCCCCTAACCTCTCCTTAGGTTCCTAGCACCTCCCTTCATCATTTCAAACCCAAGTCATACCTCGAGTACTGACCTAAAGGCCATCGGGCACTCCTAGGCTCCATTTGTCCAAAATTCAAACTCTTCATCTCGAATGAGACCGAATGAATCTTCGAAGGGCACTGAAACCCCTTTCCAACAGTGCCCCCATGTGCGATTCGGACTTACGATACGAATGAACGATTCATTTTACTGTGAAAGGTCACTGAGCGCTTCTAGGCCCTAGTTGACCAAAGTTAACTCCCCACACCAGGTCAAACTCTTTTTAATGTTGAAGTACATCTCCTTAACTTTCCAACGGTCCACCCCGTACGCGATTCGGACTTACCATGCAGACGAATGATCTGTTTGCGTTCAAAGCTTCCTCGTCCAAAGGACCTACGAGCTCTTCTGATCCACATTTGACCCAAAGTCAACTCTTGAACCCAGAAGAAGTCCAAGTACTTTCAAAGGTCTCTAAGATACCTTTCCAAAGGTTCACCCCGTGTGCGATTTGGATCAACGGTTTGCACTCTACGATCGATTTTTCGAAGGAACCTGAAAGACACTGCCAAACGTCATGTTCCAAACCCCACCTATTGGAAGTGTGCCTAAACACACCGATCGATTGGCAGGACCAGGGCTATGCTGATCGGCAATGCCCAGGGCCTATAAAAAGGAGGTCATAACCTCATTCCAAGGAGGAGGAAGATCAGAGATCCATCACTCTTAGCAAGCTCAGAAAACCCCTCTCGAAGTCAACGTGATTTCCACATCCAAATCCCTTTCCAACCTTCACCTTTTTCGTAAAACTTGGTGAATTAAGTATCCTCCATCATCACCCAAGTGCAAAGGCTGCTCTCCAACATCCAATATCAAGCTCAAGATCTTCAAGAAGATCCAACTTTCTCAATTTTCTCTATAAATTCTCCTAAATTCACATTAGTTTGTTTTATTACTTAGTACTTTCATTCTCTCATCTCACATATCCTAATATATTTTTTATTTAGTATTATTGCACATCTCTTATTTTCATATAAATAAAACCCCAAAAAATAAAAAAAAGAGGATTTGCTCATAAATTCCAAACGGAATTTCTCACACTTTTTCACACTTTTCTCACAACTAAAACACTTTTTACACACACACACATATAAGAGAAGTCCCCGATTGGATTTATGGGATAAATACCACCCCTCATTTTTTATACAAACTACGTGGACTTTGATGCCTCTACAGGCTACGTAGGCGTCTCGGGGTAACACCCAAGACTCGAGTCCTTTTCCTACTTTTTTCCAATTTTTCTATATTCTTTAAACATAACTCTCTTAGATTCTATATATTTAGATATACATATATTTGTTCTTAGTGGCGTATTATTCCACATGCGTTATCATTCCCTTATAATGATCGACGATATGATAATCACATAAATCCTATTTTCTAATATTACTTTTAAGAACATTCCTATGGCTGACTCGCTTTATCTCTTCCATGATACAAGTCGATGATTCCTACCTCCACTATGTATACACATGAACACATATATCGGGGTAATAAAGGAAAATAACAACAACCCATGAGAGACCTTAAGGGCGGAATGGGTGCCTAACACGTTCCCATTTCGTAACTTAGCCTCCAGACCCTTTTCGAATCATTTTGGTTTCGTATGTATCGTTATATCTTTGGATGTTGTACTTCGAGACGGCTCCCTTTTCTTTTGTCTATTTTGAGTAAAATAGATTGGCGACTCTATCTCTCAACATTTTTCACCTTATCAATAATGCCGGTCAAAGTGATCCCAAAAGGGATGCGCGGGACCAAAAAAGGGATCCTCTCTCGCTGCATGGATCGGGGATGGCCACAAACATGTTTTCAAAGGCCATAACCTTATTTACCTAGCTTGGATGGGCGTCCCCACTGCCGTGACATCCTGTATGATTTCTCTCTCTTTCACTCGTCTGGGTGGATTCCCTTCCCTTCTCCAGAAACATAAAAGTATTTACCCTTCTAGTTATTTACACTGGAAGGTCTTCGAGTATAAAATGCATCCTCATTGTTGCGGAGGGAAAAGTAGTAATACCACAAAAACTTTACAGAGTTCTCCTTTTGTCTATAAAAGTGGAAGAACTCCTCGGGAGATATGTCCCTCTTAAACTTATTCTTCCACAGCACTACAGATGCACGAATTTCCCTCCAACCATTGGGATTTAATTAGGATGGGGATAATTTCATTGTATTGGAAATTCTCCTAATTGGGACTAGCATGGGAAGCCACAGCTCATATATGAAAGCGTGGATGGGAAAGCAAACCCCATCATCAGCAATAACAGACCATGGCCTATGCTCTACGAAAGGTGATGAGCAATTCACATTTTCTGGAAAGTCAAATGCCTTAGCAACTTGATTGACCCATTCCATAATCATAATGCTCCAGACGTTTATGGATATAGGGGGTCTTTTCGCTCTATTAGATGGGCCTACAGGTGCGTCCCTGGCCTCAGAGGGCCAAACTATTGCGAACTCATTATCAATAGGATTGTTACTAGAGTTTGCTTCTTCTTCCATTATCTCGGCCTTAGTATTATCCCTACAAGTAGAGTCTGCGGAGTCAAAGTCTAGAACGATGCAATGTGGGTAATCTTTGAACAGGTAAGGCCCAAATGTCTTTAAAGTAAGCACTGATGGGATTTCAGAAGGAGAAAACCTAAAACGTGTATTCCAAAATTCCTTTAGAAATTCCTCAAGATTCCAGCTCATATGGTCGCAGCAAGACCTGAGAAGCAGAAATAATTCACTGTTAGGTACCACAACCAGTATGGCTAGATAAGTCTCTTAAAGGCCACGGTAAGAACAACGTATCCATAAGTTTTAAGGCTAAAATAGAAGTTTCAACAATTACATCTTACACTAAGGGTTATCCTTATAATCTTAGATATCAAACTACCGCCGCGACATGTTATTTTTGGGAGAGAAGACAATAAGTATGTTCTTATATGCCGCAGTCATTCAGTTTTTTGGCAAAAAAGTTCGAACAAGCAGCTTAAGGCTAAAATATAAGGTCAAAAGGGAAGAATTATCATTCAAGTGTTGGAATGATGCCCCATCCAAATAGCACAAGAATATGCTACCTGCAGTGGCCAGACTCATAAAAAAGTTGTTAATGAATGTTGCCTAATCTAAAGATCGAAACCTTAGAATTTGAAGGGTTTGCTCAGAACTTCAACAACGTCAAGAACATAGTGGGATGTTTTCAACTTGGGAAGATCTAAAGCTAGCTAATTTGATCATACACAAGTAGAGGGAATTCAAAACCCCTAAAAATCTAAGCCTAGCTAGCAAGTTCCACTTATTGAGTTATGTTCTGGATGATTAACAGTTTCTTCCACTGATCAAATATTGATTCAATTCCAAGCAAGTTCTCTATTATGATCCAGGTAAGTTAATGGGTTCAAACGAGTTTGATAGAAAGGATTAAATTCATAATTAATGGTTTAATATAATTCAGCATAAGATGTGGACTTAGATGGTTCATTTACAAGAAGAAATCAAGAACATATACAAATCTAGAGTCAGAGAATTATTGAGGAATTGTATGGTTTAAAAATCAACAAGAAGTTGATGAAATTCAGTTGCTCAGCCACTCACCACCGCTAGACAACGCCTGACGCTCGTCGAGAAACTCAAAGGAGGAAATGACAAGGATTTGCTCTCAATTTGCATTCAAGTAATTGGAAAATATAATGAAGGCCACAACCAATTCCCATTTATATAAAGGGCTACAGAAAGATGAAACTTCATGTTTAATTAACCATGATAACTTGTGAGCGAAAGACATGATTACTCAGCTCCAACCCCAATCACCACCTCTTGGCACTATAATTTTGGGTCTTATTGATATGACAATTATTATACCCCTACTACAGAGTCTTTAGAAGACATGCACCAATGTATTATCGATGAGGACTTACCTCTTCATGTTATAGCCCTCACATATTGTAGGGTGCAACCCCCGCATGTCTGGCTGGCTGGTCGTATCTATCTTATTCACAGTAGTGACACAACACACATCTATAAATAGAGGTCCAAACCTCGAAATCAGGGGATGGGTTTATAGTTCTAGTAGTGATCTCTAGACCAAAAGCTACTATACTGGGTGAAGTTATGACAAGCTCTCTACCTACCCCCAATACAGCTTGGGGGTACCTGATGATCATCACGCTGGCTTACGGGGAGCTACTACAGTCATGTATTCTCCTCTCTCATCTACATTGTACGCCCCTTATGGCATTGTAAACCTATATTATAACACATATAATGAGAATGAGGCACCGAAGTGGACGTAGGCTCATTATAATAGCCGAACCACTCTATATCTTGTGTTTTCCCTCTCTTTACTTGCTTTATGTTTACTCTACACATGGTATGATGATGTGAGTATGACTTGTGTTCGATTTCTTGCATCAACAATATATATATATATATATGTGTGTGTGTGTGTGTGTGTGTGTGTGTGTGTGTATGTGTGTGTGTGTGTGTGTGAATATTATACTTACGCGTGATAATAGACATTTAGATATTATATATCTAAAATAAATGAATTAAGTAGTGAAACTTAATTAATTGATGAAAAACGAATGCAATGAAATGAAAATTTCAACTCTTATAACGTACGAGAAACGTTAATTATTGGGTAACGTGCTGTATGGGTGACACGAAGATTTAAATGTGTCGCAAGTTAGTTCGATACTTATGTCTAGTTGGCATGGGTAGACTGGCTTGGTGGGCTAAGTAGAAATCATTAGAGTGCACAATAGTTGAGGGGTAAGGAAACTTAAGAGAGTGTACGAGGACCTAACATGTGTAATCAATAACTGATATAAATTGTGTTAAACGCTTGCTAAATATTTTCAAAACATTTTTAGTACTAACTCTTGATGTCAAATATTTTCAAAATCTTTTAGGTATCCAGCCACAGGGATGCCAGACTTGATTATTCTATTTCAGGGATGCATTGCTATAGTACTGTGGATGCATGCAGGGTTCAGATTAGATGCCTCGTTTCTTCATTCCCAGATTAGGATTTCAAATTTCAGTTTGGCCGTGTTGTCCCCAACATTTACTTTTTATTTGATTTATACAATTATTCATTTTATTAGTATTATTGGATTACTGTTTGGATTGGGATATTGGTAGCTGATGGTCTATTCGGAAAGATTTTTAATTCATTAATTTTATTGTGTGTTGGTTTAGATATTTCATGTGGTGAATTATTTTTTTAATTTTTCGCGAGGTTATTTATTTGTCTAATGAAGGATAAAATTTGGCACCGACTTTTGAATACTAGGTGGTTAGTAAAGTTTTAGACAGTGATGCTAAGAATGAACCATATGTAAATCTTGTTTTAATTTGATAAAGGTGTGATCACCTGGTATTTAATTAGGTGGGTTGTCACATGAACATATATATAGGTATAAACACCACATAAGACACTGAACAAAATAATCTCACCACAATCATATGGCATAAATATGTCTAAATAAACATGTGATAAACAGAGTGAAGGGGTGTGAACTAGATACACAAGAATTAAGACCCATTCACTTAAATATTTTCAAGGACTTATACTTGACTGCAAAACTTTATCAAACTTATATTTAGCTTCATGTTTCAGATAAGGTGGACCCAAAGAAGAAGCAAGCATAATGTAAAAAAGTTTAGAACTTTGATGATTCTAAGAATCAATAGAGTCATTATATTTTAAGCATAACTAGGATTCATTGTACAAACCCATTAATCTTTAACTTTAGTAACCTCAAAAACTTAACATATATCCTTTTCAACTAAAATCTTTTAAAGATACTTATTTTGATCATCAATATTAAACACATGGCCTTGGAAATTTATTATTTTCTTTTTCCTCTTAATTTTTTAGGGTCTTTTAAAAGATGGCTTTCTCATAAGGGAGATTTGATCCTTCTGTATCCCTTTAGTAGGAACACTCGTATTTTGAATAAAAAAACAAACTAATGGGAAATGGTTCTTACATGCACAAATCCTCCATGGTCAAAAGATACGTAGATGACAAGATTAATGGAAGAACATCTCACTTAGCTTAAATATAACATGTGAAGTTAAAGTTTATAAAAGCTCGTGCATGTGAGTTAAGGGGCATATACAAAGTGAATCCATTATGCAAATCATATACAAACTTCTTCATGCAAGCATGATTAAAAACAACTTAAGTATTGAAAATAATAACCAAAATTTTGAGCCACTTGGTTGCATGGAATGATATTCGATTTAAACACAAGGATATGACACAAAAAGTGTGTAAGACAACACTACCCAAAAATATTTTTGAGATTTTAAATTTTTTAAACCAATTATTAAACAAAGATAACTCAAAAGGCACACAAAATACTTTACAAAATCCTGTTATATTTTTCAATAGGACACAATACAGAAAAATCAAAACACAAAAGGCTCAAACCACATATAACTAGCAATTACAAATACCATAAGGAATAAAAAAAACTAGTGTATGTAAACATGTTAACACAATCAACCATTAGGTTTTTCAAGGGGAGTATATGTGCAAGCATTCGAGAATCAAAAAGTCTATCATGTAATGCCTCCAAATTGGATTTTCTAAGCCTCATAGTTAAGATTTGATGCTCTCAAGCTATTGCAGCATCGATGACTCTCAACTTAGACTTTCTAGGACCTTATTTCAAGATCAAAACAATAGTACCAAAGTTAACCCTTCCTATTATAATGTGTTCATAAAAAGACACATATAATGTTACCTAAGGGTTGACCTCTTTTAACGTTCCTAGTAACTGTTGATTCTCTCAGAAGCATGGTTTTGGTTTTGCTAGTGGAGGAATTTTTAATATCAAAGCCTATGTCACACTTGTCATCTTTGATTGGGACATTGCCTAAAATCTTATCATTATTTTTTGACCTAGACTCCAAATCAAATTTGACAAGACTTGAGTCTCTCAATCTTGTTTCAAGCTCCATTATCCTAGAATGAAGTAAGCGCCTAGACTCTTCAAACTCAGGAACTCTTTGCTCATAGCCTCCATCAAACCTCGAAGACTATCTCCCTCACCCTCAACATACTTTATCTTCTCTAAAAGAGTCCTCTCACATGACCTAGGATCTTTAATTAAAACACTATCATCATTTTTTACAGCATGCTCTTTATCCAACTCCCAATTTCAAGTTTTCCCTTTTTAATTTTAACAATTTTGCATATAACTCAGGGAAGATAACTTGGAGTTTACTCTCCTCCTCCCCCCTCTTCTTTATCCCCACTCTTGTCCACTCTATCAACCATCACACACTTGGGATTCACAAATGATGGCCTCTCTAGTGTCATTTAAAAAAAAATCTTCATCAAAACTAACATGACTAGCCATCAACACAGTGACGTTGTACTCTATGGGGGAATTGAGTCCCTCTGCCGATTAACTATAATTAAGGGAGGCATTGTATGTAATTGGTTTATTTCTTTCTTTCCTTAATTTAGTGGGACACTCAGCTGCCACAAAGCAATAACCTTCATAACCAAATCAACTTTTCGATCTTTACTTCTAAAGTTATCATCAAAATTTTTAGGAAAGTGACCGGCCTTGTTATGCTTATTTTTTTCAAACTTCTTCATGCCTTTCAATAGTGTTTGAAGATCGAGAAATTTTATAAATTTCTTAGCAAACGTGGCCACATCATCATAATCGATGTCAGACTCATCATCCGAGACTCGTGTGTCCTCCTTCCTGGATTTTAAAGTGATCCCACATCTTTCTTCAGCGCTTTAAAGGAAAACATGTCAAGCTCATACATTTTTAAATCATCTACAACATCTGTGAGTTTTGTAGAATTCAAAGTACCCAAAGAATTCAAAACTATCAATTTTGAATTAAAATTTACCCGTAATGACCTTAAGATTTTCTTAATTACTCGGTTTTTAGGTGTTTTCTCTCCCAAGTTAAAAGACTAGTTAACTATGTTGCACAGTCTAGAATAAAACTCATCAAAGGTCTCATCTTTAACATCATAATGATTTCAAATTGAGTGATGATGTTTTGGAGTCCGGAATCCTTAACAACACTAGTTCCTTTTTGGGTGAGTTGGAGTATGTCTTAAGCCTATTTTGACATCTCGCAGGTCATAATACAGTGGAACTCCTCCAAAGTGATTGAACAAAACAAAGCATTTAAACCTTGAGAGTTATAATTTTCTAATTGATGCTCAGTCTCACTCTATGATTGTACGAATTTGAGTATTTTATTATACTGAACTAAGGGAGTAGGTGGAGTCGAAGCATTAAGTAATTCTTTCCATACCCTATTATCAATAGTCGTAAGTGACGATTTCATATGGATTTTCTAATATGCATAGTTTGACCCATCAACTATTGGGGCTCTAAGTCCATCAAATCCACCAGGATTCATACTTAACAACACGAGATCTAAACATGACAACTTAGAGATCTAGCCCATAAAAAAAATAAGTTCACACAATAAATTATTGTAACCCGCTCTCATACTAATGTGAGGAAGCAATATTTGATTGGATAGTTCAAAAATTCCCGAAACCAATTTTGAAAATAATTTTGAAAATAATTTTTTTCTTAAACAAAATTAATTGAAATTAATTAAGAAATAAATAAATATTAAACTATATAAATAATTAATCATTACACCAATTAAACGAGTTGTGATTAGACCAATTTTATCTTAAGCCTAACAATGCATCTTGCAAGATAAAATAAATCACTAGAATGCCCGATGTATGAGGAAAACACAAATGGGAAAAACCTTGGATGGCCCAGACACACAAAGTCCACTAAGTACGAAATTACAAAAGGATGGGACAAAAGACTTACGACACAGACTCGATATCCTCGCAAGCCTTGTGTGACACCCCGCCTAATAAAATACCGGGCGATCACTCCTATATCAAATTATAACAGGAGTCTTATATGGATCATTCTTAGCATCACTATCGAAAACCATTTTAATTACTAATAACCTATTAGGCTGGCTTCAAAATTTTACTTAACAACTCTTTTTATACGACTACAAATTAAAACATCCACACAGTGTATGCGTAACTGAAACTGAAATGAAATGAAATAACCAAACACTCGATCAAAATATACAACCATATCGAATGCTGTGCTAAAAGAATGAATAAATGAAATTGGGCCATTAGCCCGAATGTTTATACAGTACCTCCTATCTAAAATACAAGGATAGAAGTGTCTATAGAGAACCTGCATGCATCCACAGCTGCTGCAGCTGACGTCTGACTCGAAAGAAGTTTCATCCAGGCGTCCCTGTGTCTGGACACCTATATATATATATATATATATATATATATATATATATATATATATATATATATAGCATGAGAGGGAAAAGTAGATAAACGGGTCAGAGCCCGAGTTTTGAAAATATTTAGTAAGTACATAAATGCCTTATTTTTAGAAAAAGGTTTTATCTCATATTTAAATTTGGTATCGCACTCATGAGATACCCCTGACCTCTCTTCTAATAGTGCACTCCTATCGCATCCCTCTAAACATCCTAGCCAAGCTACCCTGCTAAACTAGTCTATCACCCAACTACTATCATCCCTAGATAGTCCAAGTACTAAGGGCTAAACTTCTCCCCAATCTCAACACTGTGCCAAGTTCGTGCGTGGGGTGTCTCGCAAGCGAAATCCAAATAAGGAACCCCCCCCCCCCCCGATACACTACTGCGAGGTAAGGGCGATCGTCGAGATCCATTAGACCCTCAGTACATAACATATATATATATATATATATATATACCATATAAGAATTACTAATATTAGAGGACTAAGGGTTAAACTTCTCCCGAGTCTCAACATTAAGACATATTCGTACGTGGGGTGTCTCGCAAAGAGAAATCCAAACAAGGAACCCCCCGGATACACTACTATGCGACAAGGTCAATCGTCGGGATCCATTAGACCCTCGGTACTCGATTTATACATACATATTCATATTTTATATACTGTTCATGTTACACGTCCGGAAATATCTCCCGGAATGAGAATTCATTTACCACATATATACCAATTTCATTTTCATTTACTTTTTATCTCAAAACTTCCCATTTCCCTTCTTCCATCCAGGAAATGTATTTAAAAGATAATTCATTATCATGAATTGCTTTAACATATCATATAACTTTTTAAAAGCCGATTTTGTTATCATAAAAAATGCTTTTCGGTTCCATAATATCCCATTTCCCTTCTTCCATCCAGGAATTGTATTTAAAAGCCATTTTTATTATCATAAAAAATGCTTTTTTCTGTAACACATGCTTCCATTTCCCTTCTTCCATCCAGAAAATGTATCCGAAGCCAAATCGTTTATCCGATTTCCCTTCTTCTATCCAAGAAATGTATTTAAAGACAATTCATTATCATGAATTGCTTTAACATATCTAAGACCATCCCTCTAGGTTCCCCACTGGACGCGCCCCTAAATGGCAATCATCTTCCATGGCCGATCAAATAAGACAACATGGGAACCTACTGAAACGTCGGGAAGCGGCCATATGCCTGCGGGAGAGTCATAACCAAACCAAGAATTACCTCACCAGTGCAGTAAAACATATAATAATCGCACATATGGCCTATTGGACTATATCCACCCTGCATTCAATAACCAGGGGGCTTCACCATACGCACGCAACTTCCCTTATGATAGCTATTTAGAGAGGTGTGTATCCATAAATTATTATTTATGAAAATCATTTCTTTTCCCATTTGGAAAACATTCATTTTTACTTTCTCAAAATCATTCACATCATATCATACATATATATATATATATATATATATATATATATATATACTTTAATCACATTGTATATACATATACCATATATTCCTCCTAGAATATATCTAAAGGGCCATATCTGCCAATCACATCTAACGATGACCAATAATCCTAAAGATTCTCTCAAAGAATCATAATCATGCATTCATATATGCATGATACTAGACCCAAAGTATTTCCTCACTTTGATAAGTAATACATAACTTAATCCCATCTAAGGATTTATTGGATATCTCCAATTATACCATTTTACATTAAGTGAATATATATCTATATTCCCAATTTATCCTAACTATCTCGTAGGATATACCCAATCCACCATCATTTATAATTATGCTTCCTATATGCATAATTATATAGGCCTGATTGCCCACTAAAATATCCTAAGGATTTATCTCTCCCGAACATCCTTAAATTTAGTGGGTTATGGATTTCATTTCCATGAACCCAAGGACTAAATCTCGTCCAATTAATCATTTAGAGATCCCCACTCTATTTTAGGGACCCCAACATCTTAACTTATCAACTATTCTATTTTCCTTGAAAATATAGTTTAAGGGTTATACATTTAAAACCCTCACCTTGCCCTCCTAGATTCCCTTAATTAGAGGACCATATAGTCCTATTACGTCCCTCATATTAACCCATAATTAGCCTCCAAGCAATGTGAATTGGAATCTATCCCATCCAAACCACCCTAGAAAAATTGCCAATCTTTTAAAAGGGGTCGATCGATCAACCCATGGCTGTCGATCGATCGATCCCCCATGATCGATCAATCGATTATGGCGGGCAGCTTCTTCTCCAAGAAGCTGTTTTAGCCATTAAAGCTTCTCCCAAGCTTTCATCTCTTCACCCAACGTCCTACAACTTCAACCAAATACAAATACACATATATTAAGGGTTCTAAACATCCTAGAACCCTAAACTACCAATTAATTTCGATTAATTTCTAAGTTTCTCCAATGATGAAATTATAGGGGTTTATTCGTTTTAACTCTCGAAAACTCATTTTATCCACGAAAACCCAACCCAAAATCTTTGTGGATTGTTGTTACCAAACTATGATATGAGATTTATGCTCAAAAATAAGTAAAGCTAGTAAACACTTGCCTCGTGGATATAATTCGACGATCCCGAGTCGAATCCCGCGGAGGTTGGCCGAAATCTCCCCTTTTCTCTCGTCCTCTCTCTCTTCTCTTTCCTTTCTTTTTTTTTTTCTCTTTTCTTTCCCATTCCCTCTTTATATAGAAAGAATATGGTTTACACCCCTTAAAACTCAAAAACGACTTGTTTACTCAATTACGAGACCTTTTTAACTCTAAAATTCTCCGAGACTCAATTTTGACAATCGAACACTCTTTTTTTACTATCTCGGCCATTCCGAAACTCACAGCGCAGTCGAAATTTTCATCCGAGGTACTTGACCGCAAATCATTATTTCAACCCAAAATAAATAAATGCGGTATTCCCATTAAAATATCATTTTCTATCGTTGTACCCAACGGCGACATATTATTAAAATACTCCAATTCATTTACTTAACACCAAAAGTAAATATACCATCCATTTAAAATCGTCTAATCCTCGAAAATCCTAAAAATCACTATTCCCGAAAATTCTCCAAATTCACTAATTTCTACTCAATTATGGAGTTTAATTGTGTCCAAAAGGACGGGTTGTTACATACTCCCCCCTTACAACGTAATTTCGTCCTCGATATTCGAATGTAACCTACACCACCAATCCTAGGATCGCTCCACATCCTAATACCTCAAAGGGAATGATACTAACCCAATGGTTCCCAACCATACATTTTGCGGCTACCACGGTCGTAAAGTGACTCCAATAGCGTCACATTGCACCCATCATTTCTACTGCATCACGGCATAAACTTCAACTTTATATAATACGCCCATTCTATTTAAGGCGGTATATAAACCAACTTACTAAGGTGCCTATACACCTTCTAACCTGTGCACATCTGCACATCCATTGTGAACGTCTGACACGTAACACTCTCTCTAATTAAGGGTCTCCTATCCTCGATGTAATACTCACATAGGGTCCTCCCAACCCGCGAAATTCAATTCTCCTTACATCAGCGCCACTAACTTTATTGAACTTACATCCTAATAATTCTATGATCTATGCGTTACTCTACCTACGCGAAACAAGTATAATCCTAAATATATCCCTAGTGTCCAAGGCCTCTCTCAACTTTCGACATTTCCTTGGTTTCATGCGTGGGACATCTCGCAAAAGCGAAATCCAAATAGGGAACCCTCCCGTTGCACTACTCCCTCGCGTTGTCGGTCATCAAGATATAGTGACCTAAGGCACACCAGCGGGACATCCTAAATCCTACCTCGCTAACCTATGAACGCATTTCTACTATTATAGCCTCCCACCTATACGAAAGGAAATCTAACTAATCGAAGTGCCAACTCTCTGTAAAAGCACTACGTACATCATACCCAAAACATATTTCCTCAAAATTTGCCTTTTCATTAAGGCCTGACTATAATCTTCAAATCAATTTCTCTAAGTCCTACTTAACCCACCCACTTGTGGCGAGAGGACCACCTTAGTGCTTTTCCATAGCACAATATTTCCATAAGCATACCATCATCACATGTCTCATAGCCTATAGTATTTCATCCACACTATACGCATCATCAACAAAACCAACATCCTCGCATCCTATAACATCTCTCCACTCCCGACGTCGTTAAGGTTCATGTGCGGAGCGTCCCACAAAGATAAATCCAAACAAGGAACCCCTCCAATTACACTACTACTTAACTTTGTCGATCGTGGAGGTCTGTCAACTTCAAATACGCACTCGGGATACCCTATCCCCTCTCTCAACAAAATGTGGTCTGAACTCTCGACTCTATCTAGGAGCCACACCACCAAGCGCATCACACTACACTCAGTCTTTGTGCAATCAATATTGAGCTTAAACGCACAGCTCAATAATAATCCGATGCACCTCAAATCATATCTATAAGTTCGCCACATACTCGAATCACGATAATGAAATCTCTGCTCATTGAAGTTCCATCTATGCACACAATAAAGGCGAACTCAACCTGTAGCCAGGTGAGATTTCGCAACCACAATTTGTTCCACCCTGGAACTGTGGACACGATAGTACTGCCATCATTAGCCTGATATCACTTCGAACAACCAATAACATTCATACTCACCATATTACCATACTCGTATAAACATATAAAATGAGTATCACAAGAAAAATTTATATATATATATATTCAAAATATCAACGCCCACCTTTTTGGTGAATGAAGGAAAATAAAACTCCGCTGCTGCGGAAAACACATAGATATGCACTATGTAATGGTATCGAGATCGCCATAAAACTCAAATTACACACACGAGTCTAGGGCTAACAAACACCGCGACTTTATCTAGCCACGCCAATTATACCTCTTCCATTGAGGTTAAACTCATAACAACAACTTTGCCTTCATCCACTGTCGACCTCTGGCCGATCCTTATGTGAATAATCCAAAACAACATTATTTTCATTCCTGCTAAATCATGGGGACTCACGGTTAAAACTATCCGTAAGATCCTTTCGAATCTTTACTTCACTGAGAAATTTAACTTTAGTACCACTCTTCTCCAAAACGGTACTTGGATACTTTCTACTAATATACTTTAGTAGTCGTTGCACCAATCCTTAACAATCGCTATAAGGGGAGTGACCTCTATGGCATTCCTAGTCCCCCAAATTATACCAGCTGCTCCAGCTAAGCCCCACCTCCTTCTGCCATCCAAGCCCCGCACACGAATCTCGAATGAGTGCGCAAAAGATTACTATAATCTTCTAAAATGGTAGGAGAACGAAATCTCACAATAGAAATCAACAATCCTAATCCTGAGGCTCTATAACAAATCGAGAGCAACGGTGAAAGCATAGTACGTCCGCACAGATTCCTAAGGACACTAGAACCTGATGCTTTGATACCATCAGTGACACCCCGCCAAAATAAAATACCGGGTGATCACTCCTATATCAAATTATAACACGAGTCTGATATGGATCATTCTTAGCATCACTGTCGAAAACCATTTTAATTACTATTAACCTATTAGGCTAGCGTCAAAATTTTACTTAAACTACTCTTTTTATACGACTACAAATTAAAACATCCACACAGTTTATGCGTAAATGAAACTGAAATGAAAAAAAATAACTGAACCCTCGGTCGAGATATACAACCATATCGAATGATGTGCTAAAAGAATAAATAAATGCAATTGGGCCATTAGCCCGAATGTTTATACAGTACCTCCTTTCTAGAATACAAGAATGGAAGCGTCTATGGAGAACTTGCATGCATCCACAACTACTGCATTTGCCGTCTAACTCGAAAGAAGTGTCATCCAGGCGTCCCTGTGTCTGTACACCTATATAATATATATATATATATATATATATATATATATATATATATATATATATATATATATATATATATATATATAGAGAGAGAGAGAGAGAGAGAGAGAGAGAGAGGGGGAAAAGTAGATAAACGGGTCAGAGCCCGAGTTTTGAAAATATTTAGCAAGTGCATAAATGCCTTATTTTTATAAAAAGGTTTTATCCCATATTTAAATTTAGTATCGCACTCTCATGAGATACCCCTCACCTCTCTTCTAATAGTGCACTCCTATCGCATCCCTCTAAACATCCTAGCCAAGCTACCCTGCTAAACTAGTCTATCACCAAACTACTATCATCCGTAGATAGTCCAAGTACTAAGGGCTAAACTTCTTCCCAATCTCAACACTGTGCCAAGTTCGTGCGTGGGGTGTCTCGCAAGCGAAATCCAAACAAGGAACCCCCCCGATACACTACTGCGAGGCAAGGGCGATCGTCGAGATCCATTAGACCCTCAGTACATAACATCTATATATATATATATATATATATATATATATATATATATATATATATATAGACACACACACACACACACACACACACACCATATAAGAATTACTAATATTAGAGAACTAAGGGTTAAACTTCTCCCCACTCTCAACACTTAGCCATATTCGTGCGTGAGTTGTCTCGCAAAGCGAAATCCAAACAAGGAACACCACCGATACACTACTATGCAGCAAGGTCAATCGTCGGGATCCATTAAACCCTCGGTACTCGATTTATACATACATATTCATATTTTATATACTGTTCATGTTACACGTCCAGATATATCACCCAGAATGAGAATTCATTTACCATATACACCAATTTCATTTTCATTTTCTTTTTATATCAAAACTTTCCATTTCCATTATTCCATCCAAGAAATATATTTAAAAGCCAATTCATTATCATGAATTGCTTTTACATATCATATAACTTTTTAAAAGCTAGTTTTATTATCGTAAAAAATGATTTTCTGTTCCATAATATCCCATTTCCCTTCTTCCATCTAGGAAATGTATTTAACATCCATTTTTATTATCATAAAAATGATTTTTTCCGTAACACATGCTTCCATTTCCCTTCTTCCATCCAGGAAATGTATCCGAAGCCAAATCGTTTATCCCATTTTTCTTCTTCCATCCGGGAAATGTATTTAAAGACAATTCATTATCATGAATTACTTTAACATATCTAAGACCGTCCCTCCGGGTTTCTCCACTGGACGCGCCCCTAAATGGCTATCATCTTCCAGGGCGTATCAAACAAGACAACCTGAGAACCTGCCGAAACGTTGGGAAGCGGCCATATGCCTGCGGGAGAGTCATAACCACACCCAGAATTACCTCACCGACGCAGTAAAACATACAATAATCGCTCATATGGCCTATAGGACTATATCCACCTTGCATTCATTAGCCTGGGGGCTTCACCATACGCACGCAATTTCCCTTATGATAGTGATTTAGAGAGGTGTGTATCCATAAATTATTATTTATGAAAATAATTTCTTTTCCCATTTGGAAAACATTCATTTTTACTTTCTCAAAATCATTCACATCATATATATATATATATATATATATATATATACTTTAATCACATAGTATATACATATACCATATATTCCTCCTCGAATATATCTAAAGGGCCATATCTGCCAATCACATCTAACGATGACCAATAATCCCAAAGATTCTCTCAAAGAATCATAATCATGCATTCATAAACGCATGATATTAAACCCAAAGTATTTCCTCACTTTGATAAGTAATACATACCTTAATACCATCTAAGGATTTATTGGATATCTCCAATTATACCATTTTACATTAAGTGAATATGTATCTATATTCCCAATTTATCCTAACTATCTCATAGGATATACCCAATCCACCATCGTCTATAATTATGCTTCCTATATGCATAATTATATAGGCCTGATTGCCCACTAAAATATCCTAGGGATTTATCTCTCCCGAACAACCTTAAATTTAGTGGGTTATGGATTTCATTTCCATGAACCCAAGGACTACATCTAGTCCAAGTAATCATTTAGGGATCCCCACCCTATTTTAGAGACCCCAATATCTTAACTTATCAACTAATCTATTTTCCTCGAAAATATAGTTTAAGGGTTATACATTTAAAGCCCTCACCTTGCCCTCCCAGATTCCCTTAATTAGAGGACCATATAGTCCTAAAAGGTCCCTCATATTAACCCATAATTAGCCTCCAAGCAATGCGAATTGGAATCTATCCCATCCAAAACACCCTAGAAAAAATGCTAATCTTTCAGCAGGGGTCGATCGATCGACCCATGGCCATCGATCGATCGGTGGCTTCGATAGATCGACCCCCCATGATTGATCGATCGATCATGGCGGGAAGCTTCTTCTCCGAGAAGCTATTTCAGCCATTAAATCTTCTCCCGAGCTTTCATCTCTTCACCCAACGTCCTACAACTTCAACCAACTACAAAAACACCTATATTAATAGTTCTAAACATTCTAGAACCCGAAACCACCAATTAATTTCGATTAATTTATAAGTTTCTCCAATTATGAAATTATAGGGGTTTATTCGTTTTAACTCCCGAAAACCCGTTTTATCCACAAAAACCCAACCCAAAATATTTAGGGTTTGTTGTTAACAAACTACGATATGAGATTTATGCTCAAAAATAAGTAAAACAAGTAAACACTTTCCTCGTGGATATAATCCGACGATCCCGAGTCGAATCCCGCGGAGGTTGGCTGGAATCTCCCCTTTTCTCTCCTCCTCTCTCTCTTCTCTCTCTTTTCTTTATTTTCTTTCTCTTTTCTTTCCCATTCCCTCTTTATATAGAAAATAGGGTTTACACCCCTTAAAACCCAAAAATGACTCGTTTACTCAATTACAAGCCCTTTTTAACTCTAAAATTCTCCGAGACTCAATTTCAAAAATCGGACACTCTTTTCCGACTATCTTGGCCATTTCGAGACTCACAACGTAGTCGAAATTTTCATCCGAGGTACTTGACCGCAAATCACTATTTCAAACCAAAATAAATAAATGCGGTATTCCCACTAAAATATCATTTTCTGTCGCTTTACCCAACGACGACATATTATTAAAATACTCCAATTCATTTACTTAACACCAAAAGTAAATATACCATCCATCTAAAATCATCAAATTCTCAAAAATCCCAAAAATCACTATTCCGGGAAATTCTCCAAATCTCCAATTTATACTCAATTATGGAATTTAACTGTCTCTAAAAGGAAGTGTTGTTACACCTTGATGATCTTCGCTCCTTTAACCTCTGATAAGTGACACGCAAGAGGCCACCCGCATATCTACAACGACGTGGGAGTCCACATATGTAGTAATTCACCGATAAGGCTTAACAACAGTTATTCACATGAAGTCACTGTACGTAAACCAACGAGAACCGAGTCCTCCATAAGAAATAATTCTAAATAGTGTGTAGAGAATAAAAAATGGTGCCAAAATAAGATCTCAAAGAATATAATGAAGAATCTTGGAACTTAACTTAATTGGGTGTAAATAAGGGTTTGTGTTTAGAAAAACTTAACCATTATTGATTAAAAAACTTAACGTACTTTTGGAAGAGGTTAATCATGCAAATGGATAGGAAAAGTCACTTTCATAATTTTTGTTTTGTACAACTCAAAAGGGAGGGAAAACATAAATCATGGGGGTAGTGGGATGAGTGAGAAAAATGGTTGTATTTTGAAAAATGCATCGGGCTTTTGAACAACATGTTACCTTGTTCGAACGAGGTACCTATTCTCATTCGAACAAGGATCTAATAAGAGTTCAAATGAGATTCCATAGAGGGAAAGAGTTTTGAAAATTTATCTTGTTAGAAGGTCGTTCGAACGAGGGTACTAATCTCATTGGAATTACCATAAAACGAGTTATCTAATGAGATTAAAAATTGAAGAAACAAATAGTTCATTAAAAATTTAACAGATCTTACTCGAACGAGTTACCTGTTCTCATTGGAATCATTTCTAACCAGATATCCATTGAGAAAACAACAAAGCTTAATTTTGACTCGCTTGAAGCCGAATCTTGTTGGTGATCCGAATAAGGAGAACATGTATTTTGAGAAGATAAAAGGAGTGCCTTCTTTTGGTCACCCAAAAGCTTTCTTATGTAAACCAAAGATCATGGATCTTGTACGATCCTCCCAAAACAGGGTATGTGTGGGGGCATCTTTTGAGATGCAAAGCTGAGGTTTTGAGTGAGATATGGAACCCTTTCCCTATGTATCTTCATAAAACCCGAATAGTGTTTTGTCTATCCACTTCTAACCCTCGATAATGAGTATCCAACTTAAAACCCTAAATACACCAAAATAAATATGTATAAGGCATAAGCTTGGGAAAAACTAGGGTTCCAGAGTCTGGGCCTTCTACTTGGGAATATGGATTTTATTAGTGACCGATGACAAATAATTAAATTAGTTTCCAAATAAGTACTAGGAAATCCTAAATTAAAACCCCATTATTTATTTCCTTTCTTTTCTTAATCAAACTAATTTCACTTAATAAGTATGAAACACTCCAATCTAATTATCTCACAATCACTCCAAGTAACGAGGTCTTATTTAAAAATTTGATTATTGTACATATTTTGACTCCCCACATTAAGTTTCCAATACTCGCTTAATGAAATCAATTTCTCGTTAATTGATTTTTGATAAGCACCCAAAACTGTAAAATTTATACCCCCAATAGACATCCCTTTGTTGCTAATTCTCGACAATTTGGGACTTATGTCCGTAAATGTTTATTTTGTAGGCCGAATGCACGTTGCGGTATTCAAATGCGTATTTCAAGGCAATTGTGCATTTTATGGAGCTATATACCCTTATCCCGTGTCTTAGCCTATCCCAAACCTAGACTAAACCTACCACGAAACCCGTATGTGTTTTGTTTGTCCCTTTTTTTATATTTTATATATTTTTAGTTTGGGTCATTTTTATTTTTAAGATTTATTTTAGATTTATTTAGTATTTTCTAGGTTTTATTTTCTATTTTATTTTTATTAATATAATTTTGTTTTATTTTGATTTTATTAAATTTTTAGTTTTAGTTTTAGTTTTCATTTTATTTTATTTTATTAGGATTAGATTTTTTTAGGGATTTCTTTTATTGGTTTTATATTGATTTTACATTTAATTAGAATTTTAGTTTTAGTTTTATTAGATTTTATTTTTATTTTTATTTTCATTTCTTTTTAGTTTCAATTTTATTTGAGTCTTTATTTTATTTTAGAATTAGATTTTATTAGGTTTTTATTTAATTTTATTAATTTTATTTTATTAGGTGTCCTAATTAAACACACAAACAATCCCCTTATCCTACACTCCCATACACCAATTTACACCTAAAACTAACATCCTCACCCATACCATACACCCTACACCCCACTCACACACAATCCTCACCCAACTCATCTTCTTCCCCAAACCCCACTACTTCTTTCTCTCTCCTCTAACGAAACCTCCATAGCCAAACATCACCTTCTTCTTCCTCTTATCTACTCTCTCTCCTCCCTCTTACCCATCTCTAGCATCCCCTTGCCAAACTCCGGCCGTCGACCTAGGCCTCCCCACTTTCGACCCCATACCCGTCGGCCTCTCTCTCTCTCTAACCAGAGCAGCCTCCGGCGGACCCACCTACCAAAATCGTGAACGCACTCGACTCTCTACCCGCAGCAACCCGATACGTGACCCCCTCTTCCTCGGTTCGATCCCCAGCTTGGTGACCACCAAACCAACCCCTAGCCCCTTGTCAAACCCGCCTGAACCTCCTTACCCTATAACCCCATCCCCGCCGGAACCTACATCCCTATACCCGCCGGCGCCGATTTGATCCTACCCGCCACCCTGGTCCAAATCCCAAAACCCACATGTGCCACTTATTCCTATTTTACCCAATATACCCTTAAACCCACTTAAAACCCATTTCCCGTTTCTCAAGCCATCCACGATTTATTTCATCACCTGCCAACTAAAACATAAACCAACTAAGACTCACATGTGACAAAACCGCTTTTCCCATATTTCCAAAAATACCTCCAACCTTTTTTTTCCATAATCTGATATTTATTCCCCCATTTCCCACTTGTCCCCATCACCTCACACAATCCATGCACAATTGTGCATTTTCTCCATATTACCCTCACCCATATATACTCATACCTCACACCCCTCATGTGCACATCCTTATTTACCACATATACCCCTAGCTCCATGCCTATTATAAATTGAAGAAGAAAACCCCATTTTAAAAAAGAGCTTTTAGATAGGAAAATTCTAGAGAGAGAATTGTAGAGAAAAGTACGATTTGTAAATAGTTTTGTTTTATTTTTTTAGATATTTGGGAGGTTAAATATTGATTGAGATTTAATTGAGTGTTCATTTATTTTCAAATTAATTTCATTCTCAATTGTAGGGTTGTATGCTTCTCATTCAAGAAGTGAATTTTATTGAATTCAAGAGATTGGTTTGATTATTCTTCTTTCTACTCTTTTATATTAAATGCCTATAAAATATTTTCTTATTATGTTTGATACCATGTTAGGCTAAAACACCTTTCAAGGGGTGGGGTGAAACCCTTATTTGATGTTATTTTAGTTTAATTAGTTTGATTACTTGAAATATTCATTTGAATGTTAATTTTGATCCCTCACCCTTAAATTTACGCCTCGAGAGAGGGTAAATGATTTTCGAGAGAAAATCAAAGTTCTAGTTATAATACCCATTTTATATTCGAACTAGAGATAGGGGTTTCTTAAGTGGGGTATTATAACTTGAATTTCAACTCTAAATTTATTTTCTAAGATTAACACAATCTTTAATTGATCGATCCTAGCGGGTGATTAATTAAAAGGAGTATAGATCTAATTTTCTAGAGTTGTGGAGTGTTAAACTTAATTTTCTAAAATATTACTATTATAATTACACTTGCAACGAGAGTTGGTTTGTAATTTTGATATTAATTTGGGAGAATTCAAATAATTAAATTAATTAATTAGAATAACTAAAATTTGTGGTGTAATCCCATTCCTTGATTGTTCTCACAATTATTTACCTCACTTTATCTTTTATTTTAGTGCTAGACTTTGTTTTCATTTTTGTCACTTTTTAGTTAGTTATTTTCATCTCACACTTTAGTTTAGTTAGTTTAGACCTCACCTCACCCTATTGTTTTAATATTTAAAAAGCAAAAAAAAAAAAAAAATAGAAAAGTGAAAAAGCACAAAAAGAAAATAAAAAGTGAATTACAATTGGATTTGTCTATATCTTACTCCCTTGGAAGTGGATTGATACCCTTACTTACCGCTACACTTGAGTTATTATATTTTGTAGGTAATTGAGAATTTTTGACTAACTTGGCTTTTAACAAAAATGACTTATACGCAAAAGTCACGTTATCAAATGGCACCGTTGCCGGGGAGATGAAAAGCTTCGTTATCAAATGGCGCCGATGCCGGGTTTATCCACCGTTTATCCCACCCGATACACTATTTATCCCACCCGACCCACCCATTGTCCCTTCCACCCCACCACCTGGTTTGGATCTTGATTTTACACAATTCAAGTTTCCATCTACATTTTTAGATCCTCACATGAAGCCATCCACCATCTACGAGAGTATTTTTGGTGCTACTCTCCACTTCCGTAACACCGAGCTTGTTCCTCCATACCCGCCACTCTCTTGTGGTGTTGATTTTTCTCAACAGCTCCCTGGCGTGTCACGGCGCGACCATTATCATCGCCTATTCATAGAACGATCATATGATTTTTATGAGGCCCAACCCATTCCACTTTCTACACCATTTTACCTTCCTCGCCAACTTGAGCACCATTCTTATAGGGCGCTAGTTGCCCTCACCTTTCGGCTCAATAAGGCCCGTGATCGATGCTTAATCACGCGTGCCTTTCTCACCTTTACCATCATTCCCACCCACCCATGGTCCACCGATGCTTTGCATCATGTGATGCACTTTGCTATACAAGTGCATTGACCTGTTTTAGCTTCTATCCAACAAGACTGATGATTCAGCCTTGTTTTGGGGTGATTCTCATCACCCTATTTTTCAGCCGCCCCGCACTTTCATAAATCTTATCTTTAGGGTGAGAATGGTTCGGTCTGGCTGAAGACATTAAACTTAGCGCTACCGGGAGGCAGCCCGCATTTCTTGTACTAGTCTCATCCTGTTTGGGGGTGGTGTTTCATATCACCATATGCTATACCATGCTTTATGGACTTGTACACATTTTGTCTCTTATCATTTATTCAGGTCTTTTATTGGCTACATCTTTCCACTTCATTAGCGGTTCATTCTGGTAATCTCTTTCCTACCTCATGCTCTCCATTTTAAAAAATTATTTTACTTAACATCGAGGACGATGTTCCTTTTTCTTTTGGGGTGGGGAATTTTATCAAAATCGTACCTCTTTTGAATTTTTTTTGAGTTTTGAACCTGATTTTTAAAATTTCGTGCAGTTTCTTTCATCTCAATCATAGATGTGAATTTTCAATCCTCCATCTTTCTAAGTCTAGGAATCAAGCTAGAGAATATTTTTTCTAATGGCTTATATAATACATAACAAGGCACGTTGCACCATGAATTTCTAAACTTAACTGTAACACCCCGCCTAAAATAATAACGGATGGCCAGCCCTATACTACATTAAATCAGGAGTTTCAGATGGTCCAGTCTCAACATCAACTGTCGGTACTATATAATATAGGACTAACTACCCGATATCATATAAGCAAGATGTTAAAATTAAATAAAATATGCAACATATCACAAACCAACACTATAAGACTGTAATACCCCGTACTTTTGGCTATATTTATTTTTGGGATTAATTAATTAAATGTGAATTATTTGGAAATTAATCCGGATAAAATACTAGCAAGTTGTGAGTTGGTATTTGACTATATTGAGTATATATGATGTTATATGAATATTGAATTATGAAATTTGTCGTGAGATTGATATACGGCAATTTGGTCATTTTATTGGGACGCGTGTGACAGTCGCGTCAGGATATAATTATTTTATTTATAAAAGTGAATTTAAATTATATAACCGTATGGTCGTTTTGAGTGCGTCAACGCGTCCGGAAGGGTCGAGATAGTCAGAAAACACTAGCCGGGGGTGTAGTTTGGGTTCCGGGGTATTTTTAGGCCATACCAGCAATATAAAGGGTATTTTGGTAATTTCGTATTTTTAGTAATTAAAAATGACGAAAATTAGAGAAGTAAATCTGATTGGGAATAGACCCACTAAACCCACTAACCAACCCTTAATGACCCAATAAGCTACGGAGGTTGTCATTTAGGTTTCCAACTTTCCCAAAGAAAACCCTAGCCACCATAGCCACCTTTAGAGAAGAAAGCTTAGAGAGGGAGAGAAGGAGAAGGAATTATGCAGAAAACCTTTACAAAATCAACACCAAATTCAAAGACAATCGAGGCAAGTGGTTTAATATCATTTAATTTCAGAGAATGCTCTTTCCATGTATAGGAATTTAATAAAATTGATTTGTTCTTGGTGTAATATGAAAACCCATGTATTTTGGAACTTAGAACTTGAAATCTTGAGGAGAATTGCATGTAGAATGATAGGTAGATGATTATACTGAGAATATTAGTGATTGGGTGAAATTAAAACGGATTTTTATTGGGTTAATTCATGAATTAAAATTTTAGGATTTGTGTTCTTGAATAATTGGGGGAAAGTGATGAGACTTGATGATTTAATGATGATTGGGATGAATTAACTCAGTAAAATACGTTAGTTTATAACCTTGTTATGTTTAGGAGTGATTAGAGACCTTTAAACATTGTTGGGATGAAGTTTAGAGGAGATTTGAGGAGTAAAAATTGATGAAAATCGTAACTAAGGAATTCTGGGCCGAAACTGGTCCCTCGTTAGAAGACCTTCCCAGGTCGTTCGAACGAGCTCGTTCGAATGAGCTTCTAACGAGTTGACCAGTCGCTTCTAACGAGGGGAGACTTCGTTCGATACCTTCGTTCGAACGAACTGTATTTCGTTTGATACATTCGTTCGAACGAGATGTCGTTAGAAGGTACAATTCGTTCGAACGAACTGGAATCTCGTTCGAACAGCCTCGTTCGAACGAGACTTCTAACGAGCTGGCAGTTAGGCCTTTTTGGCCTATTTTGATTTTGGGAGTCCTGTGATCTTGTTCGAGGATATAGATAACCTTACTTTGATGATTTATTGATAGGTTTGGGACGTTTGTGTTATTTTGAGGAGTAAATTATATATGAGCGATTTAAATTAAAGGGATAGTTGGGTTGAGACGTGAGTGTCTATTACGACGTGAGAATAAATTATGGCGCGTATGATTATAAACCAAAATCGTATAAAGTGTATAAATTATATATTGGTACTAGAATGAGAATAGTACTTCAATTACACTACGGGATTACTAAGATGTGTGTTTACTTAGTATTGATATATGAATTGTGTGTATGACATACCTACCATACTTGCTATCACGGGAGGTTTGCGTTCCCTTAGGGCCCTCTAATCCTTGTGTTGCCCGGATTTAGACTGGTTACCTCGATGAACATAGGTCATAGAAAGACTTATTGGGATGTTAATAAGTCCTCTGATCGTGGGAGCGCAGGTATGTGCGTGACCCATGTGATGTGACTGTGTTCGCCTCCACTATTTGTGATTTGTGTTATCTGAACTATTCCTGAGAGATTCGAAATATGTGATCCTTATGTACGTGATGTACCGGTATGGATAGCAGAGTATGTGTGCACCGCAACTTAGTCTCGGGGTGCTTATATTGTATATTTATGTTGTGGAAATATACGCTTAATAAACTGGGAACTTTCATATAGTATTGTGTGTAACTATGGAATAACATAGAGGGTTAATTTATAACGAGCTGTATTACTCATGTATGAGAACCTGAATTTACGTTAAGCACCTATTTAAACTGAGATCGTTATAATGTTAATGAGAACCGAGTAATAAGGGTAGAACCTATGGTAGTCTAGCTAGATATGATGTCACTTAGCTAGTAGTTATGTCATTTTAGATGGGTACTTACGTTAGGAGTGCACAGTTAGACGAGAGGTGAGAATATCATGTGAGTGCACGTCCTAACATGTACTTTACATTTAATGTTTTAAATGTTTTTAAAGAACTTGCAGGATTTTAAAATATCTCCACATTCGGGCTCTGACCCGTTTGCTTTCAAATCTATTTTCTTGTAAAACCATTTTAGGTGCCCAGCCACAAGGACACCATGCATAGGATACTCATTCAGGTGACGAGCTGTAGCTGTTTGTGGAAGCTACAGGGAATTTCTTTTAGACGCTTCTATCATTTGGATTCCGTATTCAGTATTCTATAAGTTGTAGGGCATGTTGCCCATTTCTATTAGAGACATCTTTTCATTTCAGTTTTCAGACTTTGTCATGTATTGATTCAGTATTCCTTTATTTATTTCAGTTGTGGGAATTGTAGTGAGGAGTTTTCCTCCAGACTTTATTTACATTATGTGATGGTTATTCTTTTTACTTCAGTATGGTGAATGGTGTTATTATTCTTCATTACACTTGTTGCATGTTAATCAGACTTAAATTAAAATTTTGCAACTTACTTTTTAAATACTAGGTGGTTAGTAATCATTAAAATGTTTCGACAGTGATGCTATTAACTGGACCAACTTGGCATTTTGAATTAATTTAATAAAGGAGTAGCTACCCGGTATTTAATTAGTCGGGGTGTCACAGGTGGTATCAGAGCATCAGGTTCTAGTGTCCTTTAGGATCTGACGGTTTATTATGTTTCCGCTAAGTTTATTTGATATAGAGCCCTATATTATATGACGGTTGTACTCTTTTTGTGTATGCTACGTTCTTCAGCTATATTAAGTTTATAACTGCGAACTTATAAACTTCATTCTTATTTCAGATGCCTCCACGACGTGAACGACGAGTTCCTAGGAATGGACCGAACCCCAGCCCGCTCCAGTTCAGGGCATGATGAACGCCGCTGAGGTTGCAGCTATAGTAGCCCAAGCGGTAAATGTCGCAATTGCCGTTGTTCAGCAGGCACCACCTCAGGCGCCGGTTTCCACGCCAGTACAAGAAAATGCATTCCCGTCTGCTTGGGAGCGTGTACGTAACGCTTTTCAGAACGCGCACCCACCAGAGTTTGCAGGTAGCTCAGATGTGGTAGTCTCGAGCCTGTGGAGGAAGGATATGCATAGGCACTTGAGGATGTATGAGTTCACGAAAGTTTAGAAGCAGGTGCTAGCTACTTTCAAGCTAGTTGGATCTGCACTGCAGTGGTGGGAGTCTATTACCACCGTGGAGGAGAGGGATACTCTCACTATTCAGGACTTCTGGGTGCGGTTTGACCGCAAGTACTTTCCGTCGGCTGTTCACACGGAAACGAGGAGGAAACTGATGAATCTGAGGCAAGAGGGTAAGACCGTGGCCGAGTATGAGGCCGAGTTCACGAATCTGTTGAATATCGTTCCAGATGAGATACCAACAGAGAAGAAGAAGATTGAGAAGTTCACGGACGGGTTGACATGGAGGATCCGTCAGCATCTGTTAGGGAACCTTTCGTTGGCCACGTATTCTGATGTGGTCAACGCTTCTTTGTTACACTACCAGGACCACTGCTTTCATATGGCTGAGGGCAAGAGGTCGAGAGAGTGTAGCCATCAGGGTAGGACTGGAGGACATGGTGCCGGTGGGGCACAATCTGTTCAGGGGCAGAGACAGGGTGAGCAGGGTACCCAGCAGGGGGATCAGAAGAGGTTCCGATCAGGGAACTACAGATAGGGATAGGGAGGTTTCCGTCAGGGCCATCAGGGTCCAAACGGCCATCAGGGCCAACAGGGGTAGAATGGGCAGCAGTTTCACCAGGGCCAACAGGGCCAAGGGAGGAACGATAACGGCCACCAGGGCCGAGGACCGCAGGGGCAGGGAGGAGGGAACTTCCCAGGGAAGTGTTTTGTTTGTGGCAAGACTGGCCATAAGCGACAGGACTTTCCTGATAGGGGCAAGGCCCCACAGCAGCAGCAACAGGGTGCTCTCCAGGAGCCACAGAGGCCTATGTTTCCCACCGCTCTCCCCGCACCGCCACAGATGGCAGCATTGCCACCCATTCCAGCAGTCCCAGTTCAGCAGGGGCAGCTACAGTATGGACGTGTCTATAACGTTCACCAGGCTGCAGTTCCTCAGGCACCGCCCGCGATTGAGGGTACGTTTCCTATCCATGGCACTATGGATCGGGTATTATTTGATACAGGGGCTACACATTGTTTTATAGCTACACACTTCGCGAAAACTTTAGGATTGTTAGCTACAGCAGAGAGCACAGTGACGTGTGTCGACTCACCATTGGGGAGTGGGTCACTTATATTCTTTATATGCCGGGGAGTGGGAGTAGGGATTGGTAGTCTGGTATTACCTGCAGATATGTTGGTATTAGATATGCATGTTCACGATGTGATTATCGGTATGGATTGGCTCGTAGCTTA
Organism: Sambucus nigra; assembly: GCA_949130495.1. Classification (NCBI taxonomy): domain Eukaryota; kingdom Viridiplantae; phylum Streptophyta; class Magnoliopsida; order Dipsacales; family Adoxaceae; genus Sambucus; species Sambucus nigra. Next base: position 624,855,722 of record OX422207.1, on the reverse strand, counting down.
TAGGGCCATGATTGATTGCTTCAGCGGGAGCATTATTTTTCCAATTCCGGGGCAAGAGATGTTTGTAGTGGCGATGCCTCGCCCAGAGGGAGGATCGATCGCTCATCTGTATTACATTGAGGAGGATACCTCTAAGGAGGTAGTGATTCCTTTAGATTCTATCCCAGTAGTCAGGGAGTATTCGGATGTGTTTCAGGAGATACCAGGCCTACCCCCTAGTCAAGAGATAGATTTTGTTATAGACCTATTGCCAGATACGAGGCCTATAGCACGCGCACCGTACCGTATGGCTCCGGCAGAGATGCGAGAGCTAAGAGATCAGATAGAGCAGCTGTTAGGTCAGGGCTTTATTCGCAGGAGTACCTCACCTTGGGGCGTTCCAGTTTTGTTTGTGAAGAAGAGGGACGGTTCACTGAGATTGTGTGTGGACTACTGAGAGTTGAATAAGGTCACGATACGAAATAAGTATCTGTTGCCTCGAATCGATGACCTATTTGACCAGTTGAGGGGAGCTTCTTTCTTCTCAAAGATTGATTTGAGATCGGGATACCATCAGTTGCGTATCAGGGAGGAGGATGTATCGAAGACTGCGTTCTTGTCGAGATATGGTTCTTACGAGTTTCGGGTTATGCCTTTTGGTTTGACCAACGCTCCAGCAGTGTTTATGGACTTGATGAACAGAGTGTTCAGGGATTTCCTTGATCAGTTTGTCATTGTCTTCATCGATGATATACTGGTTTACTCCCAGACAGAGGAGGAGCATGCCGAGCATTTGAGGCAGGTTTTGTAGTCACTTCGTCAGAACGAGTTGTATGAAAAATATGAGAAATGCGGTTTTTGGCTGAAGGAGGTCCAATTTTTGGGACACATTATTTCCGACCGGGGGATATCTGTTGATCCGGGAAAAGTATCCGCAGTGAGGGAGTGGGGACAGCCCACGACACCGACTGAAATTCGTAGTTTCTTGGGCTTAGCAGGATACTACAGGAGGTTCATTCGGGGATTTTCGAAGATAGCGGGTCCTATGACACATCTTACTCGTAAGGGTGTGCCATTCATCTGGAGTGATGCCTGCCAGTTGGCATTTGATGAATTGAAGGATAAATTGACCTCAACACCTGTGTTAGCATTGCCGAGACCGGGAGTTGAGTATTTGGTTTACACCGACACGTCTTTACAAGGACTTGGAGGTGTATTACAGCAGGAGAGACAGGCCATAGCTTATGCTTCCCGTAAGCTTAAGACTCAAGAGAAGAATTAACCCATGCATGATTTGGAGTTGGAAGCAGTGGTATTTGCCCTACGAATTTGGAGGCACTATCTTTTAGGGGAGAAGTTCCAATTGTTCACGGACCACAAGTCCCTACCGTACCTATTCACGCAGAAGGAGTTGAATATGCGGCAGGGTAGGTGGCTTGAGTTTGTGAAGGACTACCAGTTTGATATCCAGTATCACCCGGGTAAGGCTAACGTAGTGGCAGACGCGTTGAGCCATAGGCTAGCAGATGAAGTGGCAGAGGTGTGGAAGGAAAAGTGGAAGGAGTTGGGACACCAGGATGCAGTGGCCCGATCTTTCATGTCTGTGATGACTGTTACACAGCAGATTGTCACGAAGGTAGTGCGGGCACAGGCTAATGACTCGTTCTGTCAGGAACAGATAGTTCGATTACTAGCAGAGGGAGTCGAGTCCTATACCATTAGCTCAGACGGGGGATTACGGTTCAATGGGAGATTGGTGGTTCCGGAAGGGGAGGAATTGCGACACGAGGTGATGGCAGAGTCGCACGGCTCATGGTTCGCGGTACATCCCGGAGGGGATAAAATGTACCAAGACATGAGACGCCAATATTAGTGGAGCGGTATGAAGAGAGATATCGCTGAGTTTGTTTCGAAATGCGCCACTTGTCAGCTTGTAAAAGTGGATCATCAGAGACCGGCAGGATTGCTACAGCCGTTGGAGGTCCCGGTGTGGATGTGGGAGAGCATATCCATGGACTTTATCACGGGGTTGCCTACGTCGCAGAGGGATCACGACTCCGTTTGGGTAATTGTGGATAGGTTATCCAAAGTCGCTCACTTTTTACCCGGAAGGACTGACTACACTACGGGACAGTATGCCCAGCTCTTCATTTCAGAGGTTGTGAGACTTCACGGTGTACCCCTAAATATCGTGTCTGACGGAGACAAGATATTTGTTTCGAGGTTTTGGGAGATTTTCCAGGAGGCCATGGGCACGAAATTGCGTTTGAGTACGTCTTATCATCCACAGATCGATGGGCAGACAGAGCGCACAAATCAGATGTTGGAGGACATGCTACGCATGTGCATTATTGACTTTGGGGGTGGATGGGAGCAGTACCTTCCACTGGTAGAGTTTGCTTACAACAACTCCTATCAGTTCACTATTGCCATGGCCCCGTTTGAAGCATTGTATGATAGGCCTTGTTGTTCCCCACCATGTTGGTTGGAGGTGGGGGACAACAAACTACTTGGGCCGGAAGTGATTCAGGATACTTCGGCAAGAATTAAGTTGATTCGGAGTCGCATTCGGGTAGCTCAAGACAGGAAGAAGAGTTATGCTGCTGTGAAGAGGTTTTTCAGGGAGTTCCAAGTAGGGGACCAGGTTTTGCTCAGAGTATCTCCTATGAAGGGGATTATGCGTTTCGGGAAAAAGGGGAAGTTGGCACGAAGGTATGTGGGGCCGTTTCCTATTATTGAGCGGATCGGACCGGTTGCGTATAGACTTGGGTTACCGGAGCATTTGCATCGGATTCACGATGTGTTCCATATTTCCTCGCTGAGGAAATACCTTAGAGATAATTTGGCTCATTCTCACATTGCTGTGGAGGACATCGATCTCCAGTCGGATAGATCCTACGAGGAGGGGCCGATTGCTATTTTGGACCGAAGCGAGAGGAAACTGCGGTCAAAGATAGTCCCGTTAGTGCGTGTTCAGTGGCGACATCACAATGTCGAGGAGTCCACATGGGAGCGCGAGGATGAGATGCGCGAACGTTATCCAGAGTTGTTTTTAGCAGGTACTTTCTAGTTTCGAATTTCGGGACGAAATTCAGTTATTAAGGGGGAAGTATGTAATACCCCGTACTTTTGGCTATATTTATTTTTGGGATTAATTAATTAAATGTGAATTATTTGGAAATTAATCCGGGTAAAATACTAGCAAGTTGTGAGTTGGTATTTGACTATATGGAGTATATATGATGTTATATGAATATTGAATTATGAAATTTGTCGTGAGATTGATATACGGCAATTTGGTCATTTTATTGGGACGCGTGTGACAGTCGCGTCAGGATATAATTATTTTATTTATAAAAGTGAATTTAAATTCTATAAACCGTATGGGCGTTTTGAGTGCGCCAACGCATCCGGAAGGGTCGAGATAGTCAGAAACACTAGCCGGGGGTGTAGTTTGGGTTCCGGGGTATTTTTAGGCCATACCGACAATATAAAGGGTATTTTGGTAATTTCGTATTTTTAGGAATTAAAAATGACGAAAATTAGAGAAGTAAATCTGATTGGGAATAGACCCACTAAACCCACTAACCAACCCTTAATGACCCAATAAGCTACGGAGGTTATCATTTAGGTTTCCAACTTTCCCAAAGAAAACCCTAGCCACCATAGCCACCTTTAGAGAAGAAAGCTTAGAGAGGGAGAGAAGGAGAAGGAATTCTGCAGAAAATCTTTACAAAATCAACACCAAATTCAGAGACAATCGAGGCAAGTGGTTTAATATCATTTAATTTCAGAGAATGCTCTTTCCATGTATAGGAATTTGATAAAATTGATTTGTTCTTGGTGTAATATGAAAACCCATGTATTTTGGAACTTAGAACTTGAAATCTTGAGGAGAATTGCATGTAGAATGATAGGTAGATGATTATACTGAGAATATTAGTGATTGGGTGAAATTAAAACGGATTTTTATTGGGTTAATTCATGAATTAAAATTTTAGGGTTTGTGTTCTTGAATAATTGGGGGAACGTGATGAGACTTGATGATTTAATGATGATTGGGATGAATTAACTCAGTAAAATACGTTAGTTTATAACCTTGTTATGTTTAGGAGCGATTAGAGACCTTTAAACATTGTTGGGACGAAGTTTAGAGGAGATTTGAGGAGTAAAAATTGATGAAAATCGTAACTAAGGAATTCTAGGCCGAAACTGGTCCCTCGTTAGAAGACCTTCCCAGGTCGTTCGAACGAGCTCGTTCGAACGAGCTTGTTCGAACGAGCTTCTAACGAGTTGACCAGTCACTTCTAACGAGGGGAGACTTCGTTCGATACCTTCGTTCGAACGAACTGTATTTCGTTTGATACATTCGTTCGAACGAGATGTCGTTAGAAGGTACAGTTCGTTCGAAAGAACTGGAATCTCTTTCGAACAGCCTCGTTCGAACGAGACTTCTAACGAGCTGGCAGTTAGGCCTTTTTGGCCTGTTTTGATTTTGGGAGTCCCGTGATATTGTTCGAGGATATAGATAACCTTCCTTTGATGATGTATTGATAGGTTTGGGACGTTTGTGTTATTTTGAGGAGTAAATTATATATGAGCGATTTAAATTAAAGGGATAGTTGGGTTGAGACGTGAGAATAAATTATGGCGCGTATGATTATAAACCGGAATTGTATAAAGTGTATAAATTATATATTGGTACTAGAATGAGAATATTACTTCAATTAAACTACGGGATTACTAAGATGTGTTTTTATTTAGTATTGATATATGAATTGTGTGTATGACATACCTACCATACTTGCTATCACGGGAGATTTGCGTTCGCTTAGGGCCCTCTAATCCTTGTGTTGCCCGGATTTAGACTGGTTACCTCGATGAACATAGGTCATAGAAAGACTTATCGGGATGTTAATAAGTCCGCTGATCGTGGGAGCGCAGGTATGTGCGTGACCCATGTGATGTGACTGTGTTCGCCTCCACTATTTGTGATTTGTGTTATCTGAACTATTCCTGAGAGATTCGGAATATGTGATCCTTATGTACGTGATGTACCGGGATGGATAACAGAGTATGTGTGCACCGCAACTTAGTCTCGGGGTGCTTATATTGTATATTTATGTTGTGGAAATATACGCTTAATAAATTGGGAACTTTCATATAGTATTGTGTGTAACTATGGAATAACATAGAGGGTTAATTTATAACGAGCTGTATTACTCATGTATGAGAACCTGAATTTACGTTAAGCACCTATTTAAACTGAGATCGTTATAATGTTAATGAGAACCGAGTAATAAGGGTAGAACCTATGGCAGTCTAGCTAGATATGATGTCACTTAGCTAGTAGTTATGTCATTTTAGATGGGTACTTACGTTAGGAGTGCACAGTTAGACGAGAGGTGAGAATATCATGTGAGTGCACGTCCTAACATGTACTTTACATTTAATGTTTTAAATGTTTTTAAAGCACTTCCAGTTTTTTAAAATATTTCCACATTCGGGCTCTGACCCGTTTGCTTTCAAATTTATTTTCTTGTAAAACCATTTTAGGTGCCCAGCCACAAGGACACCTTTCATAGGATACTCATTCAGGTGACGAGCTGTAGCTGTTTGTGGAAGATACAGGGAATTGCTTTTAGACGCTTCTATCATTTGGATTCCGTATTCAGTATTCTATCAGTTGTAGGGCATGTTGCCCATTTCTATTAGAGACATCTTTTCATTTCAGTTTTCAGACTTTTTCATGTATTGATTCAGTATTCCTTTATTTATTTCAGTTGTGGGAATTGTAGTGAGGAGTTTTCCTCCAGACTTTATTTACATTATGTGATGGTTATTCTTTTTACTTCAGTATGGTGAATGGTGTTATTATTCTTCATTACACTTGTTGCATGTTAATCAGACTTAAATTAAAATTTTGCAACTTACTTTTTAAATACTAGGTGGTTAGTAATCATTAAAATGTTTCGACAGTGATGCTATTAACTGGACCAACTTGGCATTTTGAATTAATTTAATAATGGAGTAGCTACCCGGTATTTAATTAGTCGGGGTGTCACAAAGACTACAAATAAAGGAAAGAAAGATGCATAAAAGAACAATGATAATTAAAACGCTAGAATAAATGAAATAAATGACTACAACTGAATATACTACAAAGAAGTACACCCGAATAAGCTGTCGGGTCACAGCCAATACAATGACTGAAATGAAATAAATGTACACATCTATCAATATCCCTTGGGTATAAACCCGATATACAACAGGAATCCTACCTATATTTTTATAGAAGTAGGAAGCGACGACAAGCTAAGTCCCGCAACAGTCCGCACCTGTCACGGCTCCCAAGACTCTGGATAGAAGGTCATCCGGCATCCATGCGGTAGGACACCTGTAGTAATATATATATATATATATATATATATATATATATATATATATATATATATATATATATATACAAGCAGTAGAGAAAAGTAAACGGGTCAGAGCCTGAGTGTGAAAAATATTTAGCAAGTGTGTTAACCGTGCATGATAAATATCGGTGCACTTATTTCATAATTAAAGTGGAATCGCACTCTCGTGGAACCCCAACTCATCTATCATTTAACGACGCGCACCTATTCGCATCCTCAAATTTTAATTAAGTTTCCCCACCCATAAGGACAACCTAACTTACCATAGGCGTAGCCTATACCCACGAGATCTACCTTCCGATCATAACCCCCCAAAACCCACTCTTATTAATGACACTTAAATGTTCTTATAAACATATATGCCATACTAGGCTCAATGGATTCCACTTTATAATTTAATTAATTATAATTCTTAATTCGTTACCCATATACATTAGGTTTTAATCATATGATTTAATTACTAAAGAACATGTATATATATTATTATTTACAAAACTTCTCTCCAATCTCAACACTACATTACGTTTCGTGCGTGGGGTGTCTCGCAAAGAGAAATCCAAACAAGGAACCACCCCGTTACACTACTCCATGACAATGTCGATCCTAGAGATCCATAATGCCATACATACAATTATTTCATTACTACAACTACTGAAATTAAATTACCATCTAAAAACATCTTACAAATCTCCAATAATAACCTTGGGATGATGTAACCGAAATATTCCTCAAATGCAATACATCAACCTCCATTAGTCTAGTGCATCACAATCATCAAAGATGTACTCCATAAAGATTCCATATCCGTTCATCTATAGGATATATATAAATATATATATATATATATATATATATATATATATATATATATATATAGGTATTTATTCTAACCATATATATATACATACCATCATCCATTCCCATGACCATATGTATATACCATATATGATGTACAATAGCCATGTACAAATAATACCCGGGTATATATATCGCCGATAAACTGCATCAATGCTATCATCTTCCCAGTGTCCGGATCACGTAGCAATACTGGGGCCACCATGGTGGGACTAAACGACACCCATATCGTGCTAAACTAATGCACACGACGTCCCGGGAAGCGTTCATAGCTCCAAACCGGCAATGAGATGAAACATACCCACCACCTCTCATCCCAAAAATATAAATCATATAATAACACGCGGGATGACTATGACCTGGGGAATATCCATACCCTTCTTTTCAAGCCAGGATGCTCACCCTCTACGCGCGTAACTTCCCAATGATAGCATGAGCGGGGTATGCTTAACCACATAAGTATATATATCATTCACATGCACAATATATGTACATCCATACGATCCAATCATATAAATAAACCATGACATAAGGTTTAAATATCCATAACATAAATATATCCATATTTTCCTATCGATACAGATATATATCCACACATATATATACACACTACCTCTCGTTTGTATGTATGATATTTATCAACTCGGCTTAAAGTATACATAAACCTCAATGTATTAGCTGTAACCCTAAACTCATTTAATTTACCTCGATATGTGAGTACAATTCCTCACTTGAAACATATTCATTCATTTTTTTCCTATGATGAATAGTCTCCCAAACATATACATTTATTTCCAATATTAGCGTTATCACCCAAAGTTGAGTATAGGAAACAATCACTACCTATCGTATCAATATCCGAAAGTACCTCAATATCTCATTTAAGAAGGTAGCCTATTAGTATGCATATAACTAATAGCCTAGGAACCTCAAACTCATCTCGAATTCATTTAAATTATTGGAATCCCAATTGTTACTTCCACTCAATTATATATAAACTATTCTGACTAGAATCTATGCTACCCCTTATTTTAGTCGATAGTACGATCTAATCGTTCACAGATTTGCCTAAGGTTCAATTGTTCTTAAGAGCTCTCACTCCTATCGCGTTACCAATTTTCCCTTAATTTAAACCTTTCTATGGGTACATAACCCCTCTCTTTCGTTAGTCCCCAATTATAACTTAATAGAATCCTATCGTTATTCGGATTCAACATGAATATCAGCCAATACTTTCCAACTTACCCTAACGACCCTCTCTAAGAGTTCTTAACCTTTTGTCATATCTATACTTACTTTTAATCGATAATTAGGATTCTCAGCTCCAATGAGGTTTCCCACTATGTCCATAAACACACACAACTCCAATGAGTACATATAAACATATACCCTCCTTAAACTATTTAAAGATGTTTTCATAATCATAATATGTGAGAAACCCCCTTATAATTCTCCAAAATATATCTCTTACATCATAAGAGAAGTCCCCAAATCAATAAACCCAACCAAAGAGGGTTTGAAATCACTATAAGGAAAATTTCCTCCAAATGCCCTATTTCCGAATCGATTCGGCCCTATTCTGAATCGATTCGGCTGAGCGAATCGATTTGGCCGCCAAGGAGAATCAATTCGAGTCCATAGACTTGGGCTTCTGTGTCAGGCCGAATCGATTCACCTTGGGTCCGAATCGATTCGGTTAGTGCAGACCTGCCAATTTGCCTAGGCCGAATCGATTCACTTAAGGGGCGAATCGATTCGGGTCTACAGAATTTGAAGGGTTCATCTTCTTCATGAAAACCCACAAATCCTAAACCCTAAAAATTTCACTTCCAACCCCTCAACCTTCATCCCAAAATGATTCTAAGCCAACAAATCAACCCAAAGTTGTTCCCAACCATTTCTACACCATTTAAACCCATATGTAAACATTGATTTCAAGATTTAACCCAAAAATCTAGGTTTTGATATTTATACCCAAAATCCATTTCTTTAACCCACAAATTGTGAAATGAAATACACAAATAACTATTTAGCAAGATTAAACACTTGCCTCGATTTTGTAGAGGTTGGATCGTCCTCGATGTCGCGATTGTGCCGAAAATTTCCAAGCTTTTCTCCCTCTCTCTCTTCCTTTCTTCTTCTTTCTCTCTTCTTTTCTCTTTATCTCCTTTTCTCAAATGAGGAGGCTTAATCCGTAAGCCTATTAAAACTTAAAACATAAGTCCCAAATTTAAATTGTTAATACACACTTTAAATGACTCGTTTACTCCAATTCGAGTCAAACTGACTTAAAAATAATCCGGAACCGAAATAAAACTCAATGATAGTCATTTTGACTATCTCGACCCTTCCGGGATCAATGGTACCCTCAAAATCATCATCCGGAATACTTTGAAATGTCCTCTATTTTTTAACTTAAATTCCCAAATCTAAAATTCTCCAAGTTAAATAAATTTTATTTTCCCAAAAATTAAAATTCTCAGTCTCCAAAATCGTGGGGTATTACATACTTCCCCCCTTATAAAAATTTCGTCCGCAAAATTTAGATCATGTCTAGGACCTCAATCATATCCAGTCCTTACATCAACCCTCAGGATCACTATACCGATCCTTTCTAGTTCTCATATCGAACCATATAAATTTTAAAACAAACTACTACCCAGGGCGCCCATACACGCCGTACCCGAGCTCCTCTTGTAGAGTTATAATCAGGCTCCAATAGCCTCAACTCGAAATATAACCCTCAGCAATATAATCTATAGAAACTTATTATATATAGAAGTTTAAAATTTCACATGGTTGAACTCTCCTCGATTCGTGATGCTAGCCACCTTCGTGCGGGGGAGGTTTCGCAAGAGAAATCCAAACAAGGAACCCTCCCAATACACTACTGTGTAGCTAGGACGGGGATTGAGATTAGTTGAACCAGGGTTAAGGTTTTACAAAAGGTTTTCCATATTTTATATATTGCTCGAAGGCCTATGTAACAATATATATGAATTAATAAATAAATAAATAAATTCCGCGTCTTTTGACACGCCAATCAAACACCTCATGTTTAAGACATAAGGCCTCAATAAATACAAAACTCTAACAAGTACCTAGTCCTCCAACTACCACAACTATAAGCTAAATTATCCGCTCAACATAAACCTACTAAACTCTGAACCTCTCAGTTATAAAATTCCTCTACATCCCATTAACACCTTTCCATAAGACAATAGTCTTATAACCACTACTCAACAAGCTCCGACATTCCGCACTTCTGGAGGTCAACAACAAACTCTATATTGTCTCCTTATGAGACATTATATTTTCTCAAAGGACGTCGTACCTGCCTACTCCTTCCTCTAAGAAAATTCTATACACCCTAAAGGTGTAGCAACTAACTACTCATCATACCTCACACGCGACGTTCCCAATATCGCATAAAGCATGACTTAAACCCAAAGAAAGGTATTCAACCTTATACTTCCATGATCCAATTTCTTTACTTCATCCTTGGACCCTTATTTAAAGTCCTCTACTTCTTCCAGGACAATCATTATTCCTAAACCTATTTCTCCACACGAGAAACATCTTCCTCATAATCCTTCCTAACCATTTTGAAGGAAAAAATGTAATTGCAACTACTGGAAACTCCCTCAGTCCTACTTAACGAACATGAGTCTCCAATTCTTTCTCCCTCATCCCATAAGGCAATACTCCTGATATTGAGGCAACTCCACCTTCCTCAAATTGGTAAGAGTCACCAACACCAGGTTTCCTAACGAAGGTTGATGGGTTTCTCAATCTAAACCTTTCAAGAACTACACTACATGCCTCTCCTCGGACTTACCTTACTAAGTCCAAGATTAGCCATTCGAGTAAATTTCCCTTTCTTACTCAACCATCGATAGGTCACCCTAAGCCACTGCTAGAGTTCTCTTCTATATCTCCTCCAGAATCAGGAGAAATAAACACCCCTGATCAAAGCTTACCCAAAATCTGTTATGGGTATCGCATCTCTAATTTTGTACTTTCCTAAACGACATAACCTAGGCAACATCTGAGACGAGAGCAACTATGTCAGAATGTCATCAAGTGAATACACTTCACAGATGAAGATAGGCGCGGTGAACACAACAGTCCTAATAGTAGGGCTTTATATCAATAATGTAAACGGAAGAACGCATAAAACTCGCACATATCCTAAAGACTTTAGAACCTGATGCTCTGATACCATATGTAACACCCCGCCTAAAATAATAATGGGTGGCCAGCCTTATACTACATTAAATCAGGAGTTTCAGATGGTTCAGTCTCAACTGTCGGTACTATATAATATAGGACTAACTGCCCAATATCATATAAGCAAGATATTAAAATTAAATAAAATATGCAACATATCACAAACCAACACTATAAGACTACTAATAAAGGAAAGAAAGATGCATAAAAGAACTATGATAATTAAAACGCTAGAATAAATGAAATAAATGTACACATCTACAAATATCCCTTGGGTATAAACCCGATATACAACATGAATCCTACCAAGATTTTTACAGAAGTAGGAAGCGACTACAAGCTAAGTCCCGCAACAGTCCGCACCTGTCACGGCTCCCAAGACTCTGGATAGAAGGTCATCCGGCATCCATGCGGTAGGACACCTGTAGTAATATATATATATATATATATATATATACAAGCAGTAGGGAAAAGTAAACGGGTCAGAGCCTGAGTGTGAAAAATATTTAGCAAGTGTGTTAACCGTGCATGATAAATATCGGTGCACTTATTTCATAATTAAAGTGGAATCGCACTCTCGTGGAACCCCAACTCACCTCTCATTTAACGACGCGCACCTATTCGCATCCTCAAATTTTAATTAAGTTACCCCACCCATAAGGACAACCTAACTTACCATAGGCGTAGTCTATACCCACGAGATCTACCTTCCGATCATAACCCCCCAAAACCCACTCTTATTAATGACACTTAAATGTTTTTATAAACATATATGCCATACTAGGCTCAATGGATTCCACTTTATAATTTAATTAATTATAATTCTTAATTCGTTACCCATATACATTAGGTTTTAATCATATGATTTAATTACTAAAGAACATGTATATATATTATTATTTACAAAACTTCTCTCCCATCTCAAAACTACATTACGTTTCGTGCGTGGGGTGTCTCGCAAAGCGAAATCCAAACAAGGAACCACCCCGTTACACTACTCCTTGACAATGTCGATCCTAGAGATCCATAATGCCATACATACAATTATTTTATTACTACAACTACTGAAATAAAATTACCATCTAAAAACATCTTACAAATCTCCAATAAGAACCTTGGGATGATGTAACTGAAATATTCCTCAAATGCAATACATCAACCCCCATTAGTCTAGTGCATCATAATCATCAAAGATGTACTCCATAAAGATTCCATATCCGTTCATCTATAAGATATATATAAATATATATATATATATATATAGGTATTTATTCTAACCATATATATATACATACCATAATCCATTCTCATGATCATATGTATATACCATATATGATGTACAATAGCCATGCACAAATAATACCCGGGTATATATATCGCCGATAAACTGCATCAACGCTATCATCCTCCCAGTGCCTGACTCACGTAGAAATATTGGGGCCACCATGGTGGGACTGAACGACACCCATCTCGTGGTAAACTCACGCACACGACGTCCCGGGAAGCGGTCATAGCTCCAAACCGGCAATGAGACGAAACATACCCACCACGTCTCATCCCAAAAATATAAATCATATAATAACACACGGGACGACTATGACCTGGGGAATATCCACACCCTGATTTTCTAGCCAGGATGCTCAACCTCTACGCACGCAACTTCCCAATGATAGCATGAGCGGGGTATGCTTAACCACATAATTATATATATCATTCACATGCACAATATATGTACATCCATATGATCCAATATATATGTGTATACACATATACGTTTGTATATCCACAATATATACACATATACGTTTGTATATCCACAATATATGTATATACACAATATATATATATCCACACATATATATACACACTACCTCTCGTTTGTATGTATGATTTTTATAAACTCAGCTTAAAGTATACATAAACCTCAATGTATTAGCCGTCACCCTAAACTCATTTAATTTACCTCGACATGTGAGTACAATTCCTCACTTGAAACATATTAATTCATTTTTTTCCTATGATGAATAGTCTCCCAAACATATAGTTTATTTCCAATATTAGCGTTATCACCCAAAGTTGAGTATATGTAACAATCACTACCTATCGTATCGATATCCGAAAGTACCTCAATATCTCATTTACTAAGGTAGCCTATTAGTATGCATATAACTAATAGCCTACTAACCTCAAACTCATCTCGAATTCATTTAAATTATTGGAATCCCAATTGTTACTTCCACTCAATTATATATAAACTATTCTGACTAGAATCTATGCTACCCCTTATTTTAGTCGATAGTACGATCTAATCGTTCACAGATTTGCCTAAGGTTCAATTGTTCTTATGAACCCTCACTCCTATCGCGTTACCAATTGTCCCTTAATTTAAACCTTTCTATGGGTACATAACCCCTCTCTTTCGTTAGTCCCCAATTACAATTTAATAGAATCTTATCGTTATTCGGATTCAACATGAATATCATCCTATACTTTCCAACTTACCCTAACGACCCTCTCTAAGAGTTTTTAACCTCTTGTCATATCTATACTTACTTTTAATTGATAATTAGGATTCTCAGCTCCAATGAGGTTTCCCACTATGTCCATAAACACACACAACTCCAATGAGTACATATAAACATATACCCTCCTTAAACTATTTAAAGATGTCTTCATAATCATAATAAGTGAGAAACCCCCTTATAATTTTCCAAAATATATCTCTTACATCATAAGAGAAGGCCCAAAATCCTACATCATAAGAGAAGGCCCAAAATCAATAGACCCAACCAAAGACGGGTTGAAATCACTATAGAGAAAATTTCCTCAAAATGCCCTATTTCCGAATCGATTCGACTGAGTGAATCGATTTGGCCACCAAGGCGAATCAATGAGGGTCCAATGACCTGGGCTTCTGTCTCAGGCCGAATCGATTCGCCTTGGGTCCGAATCGATTCAGTCAGTGCAGACCTGCCAATTTGCCTAGTCCGAATCGATTCGCTTAAGGGGCGAATCGATCCGGGTCTGCAGAATTTGAAGGGTTCATCTTCTTCATGAAATCCCACGAATCCTAAACCCTAAAATTTAACTTCCAACCCCTCAACCTTCATCCCAAAATGATTCTAAGCCAATAAATCAACCCAAAGTTGATCCCAACCATTTCTACACCATTTAAACCCATATGTAAACATTGATTTCAAGATTTAAACCCAAAAATCTAGTTTTTATATTTATAACCAAAATCCATTTATTTAACCCAAAAATTATGAAATTAAATACACAAATAACTATTTAGCAAGATTAAACACTTGCCTCGATTTTGTAGAGGTTGGATCGTCCTCGATGTCGCGATTGGGCCAGAAATTTCCAAGGTTTTCTCCTTATCTCTCTCTTCCTTTCTTCTTCTTTCTCTCTTCTTTTCTCTTTCTATCCTTTTCTCAAATGAGGAGGCTTCATCCGTAAGCCTCTTAAGCCTTAAAACATAAGTCCCAAATTTTAATTGTTAATACACATTTTAAATGAATCATTTACTCCAATTCGAGTCAAACTGACTTAAAAATAATTCGGAACCGAAATAAAACTCAATGACAATCATTTTGACTATATTGACCCTTCTGGGATCAATGGTACCCTGAAAAAAAACATCTAGAATACTTTTAAATGGCCTCTATTTTTGGACTTCAATTCCCAAATTTAAAATTCTCCAAGTTAAATAAATTTTATTTTCCCAAAAATTATAATTCTCAGTCTCCAAAATGATGGGGTATTACATCAACAAAATTTGCGCACTTATCACATCATTACGTTTAGAGTTGAGGAGTACTACAATTCTAAATAGAACCTTAAGGATCACTAGTAGAGACTTTAACTTGTGAGATTTGTGCCTTTCACCCTTTTAAAGTGTTTTACGCAGTCTCCGAGTCACAAGTTGATTCAACTTCCTTTGGGTTCGTACTTAAATTATTGTTTGATCTCAGTATCTTTCATAAAATTTTGTTTGATCACTGAGCACGACATCACTTTTGAGTTGTAAGAAATATGTGTCTTGAAATTTGTCCCGAATACTAGATTTTCATCCATACACTTACCACTTTTCCATACACCATCTACCATTCACTTCACCCATTATATTCCCATGCTTTTCCATATTCCCACACATTTCCCCACACCATCACTTCATTCATATATCATCCATCATCATTTTTGATAAAAGAGTGTTGATTTCAAATGTAAATGTCTTCATTGTTGGTTCGAAAAGTGAGAGAAAAAAAATAGCAAATTATAGAAAAAAAATAGCAAACTATAGAAAAAAAGAGAGTTGTAGTTAATTTTTATGTAATAAAGACATTTGTGCCTAAAGTGTATACACTCTTCTCACATATCGCATCCATCTTTTACCCATCGCATATCCATCATTCATCCATCATCCTTTATCATTCATATCACCATTATATCCTACATAGCACATCCTTACATCACACATCCATCATACCACACCTTATACCATCCTTACCATTTCATTTTCCCCTCACCCATAATCATCCATATGTTCCCCTAGGTGTTCGGGAAAATGAAAGTCAACGTGGTGAATAACTCGACGTTCTCACTATAGTGATTAGCATTCTTTCATGAGATCATTTTCTTTCTAATTGTTCGTTCTTTCTTTTGTGTGTGTGAGACGTTTGAACTTGCTTATATTTACTCACCTCCTCACACACAAGAGCGATACACTGATCCTAATCTCGAGAGTTTGTTTGAGAGAGTTATATCCAGTGAGATTTTAAAGTTGAAGCGTTGATTCCAACAAGTCAATCTAGGAATTACTCTTGTGATACTCGACCCGTTTTGACAGCTTCACACCACACACATTGAGTTCTAGGAAGGATGTGACTTGAGTATTTACTTAGCTTAAACCTTTTATGGACTTCTATCTTGTATTTCTGAAAATATTTTCTCATGTTATGGATTGTGCGATTATTCTATGTCTAATAAGAGATTGACTGCCTTTTAATAAATCATTTTGCAAATAAGAATTTTGTGGTATATTCCCTGCAAACTCTCACGAGACCCAACTCGTCCTGTAGGGAAACCTATAGGTTTAAAGGCTTGTTGCATATGCTAAGTGCAATCGCAAATGCTCGCAAAAGTGGTACACTTTTGGTTACTTATCTGTCTCTTTCTCTCTATCTTATTGCTTGAGGACTAGCAACGCTCTGTTTGGGGGTGGTGTGATAAGCACCCAAAATTGTACAATTTATACCCCAAATAGACGAACTTTAGTTGGTAATTCTCGATAATTTGTGTCTTATGCGCTTAAATATTCACTGTGCAGGTTTAATTGCAGTTGGGGTGTCAAAAGTTATATTTCCAGGCAATTTGCAGTTAAATTGGAGCTAAATACCCAATCTCCTGACCCTAACCTAGCCCATCCAAGCCTTAGCCTTCCCCGACCATGTGTGTGTTTTGTTTATCCATTTTTATTACTTTTTTTAGATTTTTAGTTGAGTTATTTTTATTTTTAGGATTTATTTTAGATTTATTTAGTATTTTTGAGATTTTATTTTCTATTTTTATTCTATTAGTGTAATTTTATTTTATTTTGATTTTTATTAGTTTTTAGTTTTATTAGGATTAGTTTTAGGAGTTTATTTTTAGTTTATTAGAATTTATATTTTAGGATTTTTGTTTTCATATTTTATTACATTTTTCATTTTTCTTTTGTTTTATTATTTTAGTTTTTAATAGCTTAGAATTTTATTTTCTTAAGTTTTAATATTTTATTTTTATTTTGTTAGTTATATTTTTATTTTTATTTTGTTCTTAAGTTTTATTTTCTTAGTTAGTTTGAGTTATTTTATTTCATTTTTAATTAGTTAGTGTAATTTTTTTAGGGGAGCAAATTAAACATAGACACATCAACTAAGTCACTCACACCTTATCCTACACCCTCTCCCACACCCTAACAAGTCTACACCCACCTACATCCTATCCTCACCACTTCATCTTCTCCCACCAAACCCTCTATCTCCTCTCTCCTCTAAACCCACTAACCTCCATTAACCAAACCATCACATCCCCATATCTCCAACCCATAAACCCGAATCCCCAGCCATGAACCCCGCTGGAGCACCTGCTACCACTCCCCTTGCACCTCCGACGCCGTCAGCTACCTCTCTCTCTCTCTCTCTCCTCGATCCAAAGCGTGACCCCTCTCGCGCCAGCCACCAACCCCGACACCCCATCGAACATGCTTGATGCCGACCCCTTGTCGACCAGCCGTTACCCACACTCAGTCGCACCTCTGACCCCTTTCTACCTCTGGCACATACCTACGACCCAAGCCACCGGACCCCTTTGCAAACCTCCGGCCTACCCGAAACGGCCGGCGACCTCCTGGTCCAAACCGGGCAATCCACAACCTGAGCCGCTGCCCTACCCGAGACCCTTACTCGATCCACCACGACTCCCTTCCTAGATCGAAAACTGCCCAGGCTATTCCAACCCTAACCTCCATTCAACCCCCGTGTCCAATTCCCTATACCCATCACCTCTAAGTCAAACCCATTTCCATGTTTCTCCCAAACCAAATCGTGACCTGCAAAAACCAAAGATAAAAAAAAAACAAAAACAATTGCCACATGTGGAAATAACCCACTTAAACCACCTTATAACCCCTTTTCCCATTTTTACCCCCCAACCTACCCTATTTTACTCAGTACCCAAAAATAACCCTTATACTAAATCAGATTTTTATTCCTATCCACTCACCGATTTATCTCCTCACCTCACACAATCATTTAAAACACATGTGTGCCCAATCCCAAAAATACCCCATGCACATTTTAACCCTCACCTCACCATTTGCATGCCTACATGCACTTTAAATTTCCAAAATACCCCTAGCTCCATGCCAATTATAAATTGAAGATGAAGACCCCAATTCAAAGAAGAGCTTTTAGATTGGAAAATTCTAGAGAGAGAATTGTAGAAAAAAATACCATTTGTAAATAGTTTTTGTTTTATTATTATTTTTATTTTTTTGTTAGATATTTGTGAGGTTAAATATTGATTGAGATTTAATTGAATGTTGATTTTAATTTCATATTACTTGGATTCTCAATTGGAGGGTTGTATGCGTCTCATTCAAGGATTGAAGTTTATTGAGTTCAAGAGATTAGTTTGATTATTCTTCTCTCTACTCTTTTATATTAAATGCCTATTGAATATTTGTTTATTATGTTTGATACCATGCTAGGCTAAATCCCCTTTCAAGGGGTGGGGTAAAACCCTTATTTGATGCTATTTTATTTTAATTAGTTTAATTACTTGAAAAGTCCCTTTGAATGTTAATTTTAATCCCTCACCCTTAAATTTACGCCTCGAGAGAGGGTAAATGATTTTCGAGAGAAAATCGAAATTCTTGTTATAATACCCATTTTAGATTCGAACTAGAGATATGGGTTTCTTAAGTGGGGTATTATAACCTGAATTTCAACTCTAAATTTATTTTCTAAGATTTACATGAATTTTAATCTATCGATCCTAGCGGGTGATTAATTAAAAGGAGTGTAGATCTATTTTTCTAGAGTTGTGGGCGTTAAACTTAACATTCTAAAAGATTACTATTATAATTACACTTGCAACGAGAGTTGGTTTGTAATTTTTATATTAATTTGGGAGAATTCAAATTAAATTAATAAATTAGAATAACTAAAATTTGTGGTGTAATCCCATTCCTTGATTGTTCTCACAATTATTTACTTCACTTTATCTCTTATTTTAGTGTTAGACTTTGTTTCATTTTAGTCACTTTCTAGTTAGTTATTTTCATTTTAGTTTAGTTTAGTTTAAACCATCACCTCACCTTATTGTTTTAATATTGAAAAAGCTAAAAAAAATAGAAAAAGTGAAAAAGCACAAAAATAAAATAAAAAGTGAATTACAATTGAATTTGTCTCTAGCTTACTCCCTTGAAAGTAGATTGATACCCTTACTTACCTCTACACTTGAGTTGATATTATTTTGTAGGTTATTGAGGTTTTGATTAGAAGGAGCTTGTACAACAATGATAAATATACCGAAAAGTTATTTCTATCAATTTTAACGAACATCTAATTAATTCCTTAATTGTCACAATTAACTTATTATTCTGGTCCACCAGTTTATAAAATAATCCACTAATCTAGTTTACTACTGGAAACAAATCTTATAAGTCTATCAACGGTGTACTACAACCAAGATTTTTCTTGGATGCAGTTTCATTCAAATTATGATATCATACCTACTCAAACAATCAATGTCCAACTTGCAAGGATATATTGATCCAATACGAAATTGAATCGAACCCATTGTAATCAAAGGAACGACCACGCAAGAATTCTAATACTCATAAACCTAGGTATGAGGATTATATGCACAATTTTCAAATTATGAGAGATTGCCCAATTCTAATGAACACAACCCTTGGAATTGAATTTCATGGGTGGTACTATTACATACTTTCCTAAGAGTACCAGTCACAGTCCTTTGTTGAACTATAAAACAAATTCTTGAACCATCAAATAAGTTCTCGTAGTTTAAGATAAACTATTAGGATTTCACACACCACTCTACCACTAGAATGTAAACTCCTTATCATAGGTGTGAACTATTCAAATGTACTAGAACCAAAATTTCGATCTCATGTGATCAAACCGAATGCAATTCACTAAATTCCTACTAATTAAAATTGTTCGACAAAACATATAGTATATTTAAAACATAATTATGAAGAATTATTATAAATATGATTCTCATTTTAAATGAACTAGACAATGATTTTATTGAAAAATAAAATGTCCTTACATGCTTTTAAGATAAAACCTAAAATTTGTCACGAGATAAGAGACAAGAAAATAGGATGAAAGTATACCTCGTCCAGTGGGTGGTTTGTCTAAGGGATGCCTACGAATCTCCAATAATAATAAGAATGTCAATCTCTCAATATAACATCTTTTTCGAGATTAAATTTTCATAAATTAGGTATTATTATACCCAATTTTGACAACCTAACATATGCGAAAAATCATCTAATTATGATTTTTCCAACTACTTGTCATGAAAATAAGATCACATACACATGTGTTACAAAAGGATGATATTTATATATAAGTGTAACATATAAAGATGCAACAAAAAAATGGAATATATGGATACACAGAAGGATGAATACATATAGCACATACAATAACGATGGGAGGACGGACACCTACCTCAACATAGACCCAAACTAATTGAAAATCAACTTAGGCCTAAAAACTAACTTATACAAATTAAATCCTCTTATTTTAATAGTTTCCAAACAAATATTTAACTTCACTAAATATCTTGATCCATAATATAAGTCAAATAACAAAATTAAATCAATATATTTGAAGTCCCATATAAAATAAGAATAGATATGAAATAAGATCATGTTTATTTTTGAAAAAATAAGGGGTATTACAGTCTCCCCCTAACAATGGGAATTTCATCCTCAAAATTCACAATATCCTTGTTCTAATACATGCTAGACTACTTATGCAGATATTCATACAATGGAAAAGGAAATAAACCAATAATCCAAAAGTTTTATGTAATCGTGTGACATAAACTATCATACCACCTGTTACACCCTTAGGGGCACTACTAAAATAAAGTAAAATTCATCTAATTTAAAACCCTTTTCAAACCATTTAACAACGACAAGTGGCAAAATAAACATTTAAGGAAGCAAAGAATGAATAAATAAACTCTTTAATCTTATTATTTTTTAAAATAAAAAGATACCATCCTTTTGAAAGAATAAATACATAGTTGTCCAATTGCTCATGTATCCGAAATCCGAAAACACTCCATCAAAATTAAATCGCTACTGATACAAAACTTGTAATTCATATACAAACTATGGGGGTTTGAGCAGAAAACTGAGAACATTGTATAAATACTCTAAGTGAACTACACATACTCATGCGTGAATATATGTAAGAGGGTATGCATATAAACACTAAAATATAATCCCAACAAAAATAACACATCCTAGGATCTGTTCTCATTTCACTAGACATTCCAAAGTCCCCCATATATCAAAATTCACATTGCACTTCCCTCAGTGCGGTGTGGTATCTTGATCACCCTCTTGTCAATTATCCCACAACTCTCCATAGCTCCAAAACCGATATAATTATAATCACATGTAATGATAGGCTAATCCTATTATCTTTGTACTATAATGTATTAACAACCTGTATGAAAACGACTTAATATCCTAAGGGACCATGTCATGGATAGCATGATAAGATACAAGAAAAGAGATTTGAAGCATCCTCAAATAACATTAACAATATCAATATCTCAATATAACATTTTTATCAAGATTATATTTCTACAATTTTGTTACTATTATTCTACCCATTTTTTATAATATAACTTACGCATAAAATCATCTAATTATGATTTTCCTAATTACTCGGCAAGAGAGCATGATAGCATAAACACGTGTGCAATAAGGATGATATTTACATACATGTATAAGATATAAATATGCAACACAGAGAATGGAATATAGGTATACAAACAAATATGAATACTTATAGCACATAAAATAACCATGGAAGGACGAACGCCTACTGTAACAACCCTCGCTTTTGAGAACCTATTTTATATTTATTTACTATGTGAAGTAATTATATATAAAATGTTGGAATGTGGAGTAAGTATTAATTTAATGAGATAAGTTAATATTTACTAAAATGTTGTATGTTTACCTTATATGTAGTAGGTAAATATCACCATGTTGCAGTTTATTGTGTCATAAGAATTAAAATGACGTTGTGGTTTAAAAATGAAACCGCAACTTGAAATGAGTTATAAAATTTCCAAATGATAATTTGGAGGGTGTAGTTAGTCCCGAATCGTGCGAGATAGTGGAAATAAGTGCCATATTGTATTTTGGTATTTTGGGCACTTTTAAGTGATTTTTAGCATAACGCGTATGGGGAGTCATTTTAATGTGGTGTTTATCATTTAAGTTGGAGATTTTAGACTAATGCCACGATTTAGTCTTGCTAAGCCCTTTTATTTCTCTTAAGAGCATTTGTTAACCTAGAGTGAGAGAGAGAAGAAGAGAACTTGTGGAGAAAGAGAGAGATTGAAGATTTGGAGATTGATCTTGCATTCGTCTTCCTCAAATCTGAATTTGCAAGCTTTTGGCAAGTTTTCTACTTGCTATTATGTGATTTAAGATGAATAATTAGTATGATAGTTGTGTATTAGTTTTAGTTTGACAATGTTAGGGTTTTTATTGGATTTATGGGTTTTGAATCTTTGGAAGTGATTTGGATATTTATTGGTGTAGATCAATGTTGTTGGATGAATTTATAATCCGTTTGTGGAAATAAATATTCTTTTGTTTGGGTAGATTGGTGTTGGGTGAATTTAGGAGTCCAAGACTCCATAGCCAAACTTGGCAAATTCGCAGGGCCGAATCGATTCGGCTATGTCCGAATCGATTCGACCAAGGGGCAGTTTCCAGGTCTGCAAACCTGAATCGATTTGGGTTAAGACCGAATCAATTCGGCTAAAGAAGAAAGTTGGGTTCCTCTTCCGAACCGATTCGGTCTTTGGGCGAATCGATTCGCCTTGTGGGAGAATCGATTAGACACTTCCTTCTTTTGTATTCTAGATATGATCGGGTCTTTCACTCGGGCGTGTGATCCAAACTTTTGTAACTGTTTAATGGATGTATTATGTAACCTATTAAATTGTTGTAACCCATTGTATGTAACTGTTGACCGACTGCATATTCGGTCCTTTATTGTATATTTGTTGTTGATGTAATATATAGTTCTTTTGGAATTCCACTTTCTTTTCAGATTGGGTTGTTTAAGATATTTTTTTAACTTGTAATAAAACTAAACTAAAATTTTTGGCAACCCATTTTCTGAACTGTCATGGTTCTTATTCATCTGGGAATCATATAAAAACTGGGCCCTGACCTGTTCATTCTTCTTGTTGTGCATGAAATTGTATCCGCTCAGGTGTTCCGCCGCACGGGCGCCCGTTATGATATTACTACTCCTATGCTTTTGAGGAGCTGTAAGATTTTGCGTATATTACAGGATGTATTGTTAGACGCTTCCTTCTTTTGTATTCTAGATATGATCGGGTCTTTCACTCGGGCGTGTGGCCCAAACTTTTGTAACTGTTTAATGGATGTATTATGTAACCCATTGTATGTACTTGTTGACCGACAACATATTCGGTCCTTTATTGTATATTTGTTGTTGATGTAATACATAGTTCTTTTGGAATTCCACTTTCTCTTCAGATTGGGTTGTTTAAGCTATTTTCTTAACTTGAAATAAAACTAAATTAAAATTTTTGACAATCCGTTTTCTAAATTATTGGGTGGTTTTCCCGTATAGTTATTTTATTGTTGTGATGCTGAGAATGATTTCCATCCATGATTCCGTTATGTTGGAGTATCGGGCTGGCCACCCCTTATTTCGGATTGCGGGTTGTCACACCCACCTTAATTCACAAAATAATCCATCAAATTTGTATAAAATTACATCCCTGCTTACTCTTGGGAAAATGTTCATAAGATATTAATAAAAGCTTCGAAAATTATGAAATGAGCATCCGCGCATTTCTAATTCAATTATCTGGGGCTAAAGTTGGCATGGAAGTCATATGCATAAATATACCACTTCAAAAAATTAAGAAAGTGACGGGCTAATTTAAAAAAAATCAACAGTTCTTTTATTCCCTTGAATTTTTAGAAATTTCCTTCTACTTCATATGAATTACCTTGTTATCTAATGCTATATATAATCCTATAGTATTCTATGAAAAGATATGTGTTTTAGTATAACATATTCATAGTAAGAGGTGAGTAACTAGGGCTTAAAAAAAATTAATACCGTTTTCTTACATGGGCCTCCACTAAGATATTCAAATAGGCTCAAAATACATATATTTATCCACTAATAACTAGCTCAAAGGATTTTAGAACCCATGGGTACTTAATTTTGTTATTTTGGGTGTGTTTTATCCTCTAACAAGTCCATGAATTAAGTTTCCACCAAAATTATTTAAATAAATCATCACAACAAATTCTAATATTTTCACTCCCAACATTCCAACAAAATTCCTAAAATATCATGACTACCCCTTAATATTTTCAATCCTAATATTATTACTATATTCTTATTCTCCCAAATGTCTTAAAACGAACCCGGATAATCACACAATCATCATCATCGTGATCACCTTTACCTTAATCCCATCACATGGGGTCGGCCACATGGATTCTCCTTTTACATTCTAATCTATTATAATCAATACTATAATTTAAGTTTAATGCCTTAAGATCTCTCTTAATATTTTCCTCCCACGACAGCTTAGGGCGACCTCTTTCTCTTTTACCCCATATTTCCAATAATCTACCTATAGTTATAAGTGCATCTATTACTATACCAACACATGTCCATACTATCTAAGTCTAATTTCTCTTAATTTATCGCTAATGGGAGCTACTCCTAACTTTTATCTTACGTCATGATTTTTGAACTTATCCTTTCAACTAATTCGTATCATCCATCAGATCATCCTAATCTCATTAACATGGAGATTTTGTCCGTATTTTTCCTTTAAAGTTCAACATTCCTCTCCATATAGAGTCGGTGGCCTAACAATTGTTTAATAAAATTTTCTTTTTATCACACAATGAAAAATGAAATAAACCCATAACCATAAAGACTCGAATAACCGCGTGACCTAATCTCTGATACCACTTGTAACATCCAATGATGCTATAGAGAGAAACTAAAATGAGTTCAATTTAAAACCATTTAACACTATCCAATGGCTAAAAAAACATTAACGAAATGACTAAACGAATAAATAGGCTTTTCTTCTCTTTATTATCAAAAAGCCTTTTAGAATTGTTTTTATAATAAAAGATATAATGTTTTTGAAAGAATAAAATACATAGTTGTCTACTCATCCTTATATCCAAAATTATGATATGTTGAATCAATAATAAGCACTAATAGTACAAATTCTATAATACATATATAAACTATCGGGGTGTGAGTGAGAAACTCAATAGGCTCGTATAAATTCTCTAAGCGAACTAAACTTACTCGTGCATGCACATACATAGGAGTGTTTTCATATGAACATTAAATTATAATCCCAAGATTAATATAACATCCTAGTATCCCACCTCCTACCACTACACACCCCAAAGTCCACCATATATCAAAATCTCCACTGAACATCCCTCAGTATATTGTGAAATCTTTATCACTCGGTTATCATCCTAATAGTCCAAGACCCCAAAACCAATAGAATCACAAGGTACGATAGGATGCCCCCTCATATTCCTACCAAAATTGATTAATAACCTACCCATAATATAACCACTTTATATCCCAAGGGACTATGGAATGACTCACAAGATACGAGACAAGAAAATATCCCCAAAGCACACCCCATAGAATGGGTGGTTTGGCTAAGAGATGACTACACGTCCTCTAATAATAATTAAAATATCAGTATTCCTATACAACATCTTTATCAAAATTAGTTTGCCAAAAAATATGAATTATTGCTCAACCCAATTTTTGCAGCCTAAGATATACAAATAATCATTTAGTTAGGATTTTTCCCAATTACTCTGTAAGAAAACAAGATCATATAAACACATGTTTAAAAAGGATGACATTTACATTCAAGTATAACATATAAAGATATGACAAATGGCATGGAATATATCAATACGGGCAAGTATCAATACACCTATCACATATAACCATGGAAGGATGAACACGTACCTTCATTACCAAAATAATCCAAATGATTTGTTAGAATTCTATCCCTATGCACTGTTGGGAAAATATTCATGAAAGATTTGAAAATTATGAGACCATCACCCATGTGTTTCTAATTCAATTAGATAGGACCTACAGTTGGTGTGGAAGTTAGATTCACAAATATACCATGCCAAAAATAGCCTAAAAGTGATGTGAATATGTAACCATTTTCACTTTTATATAAGTTGGATAAATTTCGTGTTAAAGCATCTGAGTCGTGTGTCATTTAAGCCAGAAATCTTGAATCATGGTACGATAATTGTGTAGAGGGCGAGGCTCGTTCAGTAGACTTCATGAACATTGGACTTTGAAAATCTACAAGGAATCTCCACTGTACAATACTTTTGTTGCTGAGATTTGAAGATGTATCCTTTAATACTTTTATGATTGAACACCATTGGCTATGCACATACACACACTTTTAACAAAATGTGTTTTTATGGACTAAGTAAGTGTGTTTATGATTGAGAAAGATTGTTTATACCCCGCTGAGGGATGGAATGTTTTCTAAAATCATTTTAGTTTAAGGTGTCAAAACTTCTTCAAACCATTTTCACGGCCCCATACTGGACTCATGCGCATGACCGTGCACATTTTAGCCTACCTTTGAGTACTGCCTAAAATCGGGCACATGAAACCAATTTAACCCCAGACACATGAATTGATGTTTCAAGCTTTTTTTAGCACTGCTTATAACCATGTGCATGGTGGAAAAATACACCTTTGCACACGACGAAGCGATTTTTTAAAAAGATAAATTTGTACTTTTCCTCAATTTCCAAAATATCTGTGTTCATCTTTAATTTCTACATCTCTCAAATAGAGTTACTCTCTTGCATTGTAGAAAACCTTTTCATGTTGAATAAGAGATCAAAGTACGTCAAGGTGTTTTACCCCTTGGAGGGGTCTTTTCGTCATAAAATCTAACTTATGGATTATATGAATGGTGTGTATGTTGTTTTCTTTACCTACATCACCCACTATATATAAATCACTTAGATCTTGGTTAATCCATAAGATAAAAACTAGGATTATTGCAGAGAGTCAAATTGACCTAAATTTCCTAATCAAGACTTTGATTTAGTGAGACACATGTGAAAAAAATCACCTAGTAAATTCATGTGTTTGGTTTGCTAAAATTGGGAAGAAAATCGAAATTGGCAAAAATTGGTAAATTTGCATTGAAACATATTCACACCCTTATGAAGCACACTATATAGTTGACTCACTTGAGTCTTAGTAGCTCAACTTGTTTGGAAATAAGACGAAATTGAGTCACTCGTCTGATTTCATTGTAACTACAAGTACATCTACATCAGCAAACATCAAAGTCATCAGGTAAAAAATCAACACACAAAACACCCAAGGATTGCACATATTCACATTTAAATTCATATATGAGTGGTGTGTGTTAATATGGATTAAAATTAATTTTTTACACCAACTAAGAAATTTTGGGAATTTTAAAGCATTTTTAGGAATATTTAATTCGTTAAAAATCCTTTTTTTAGAAGAATTAAAATTAGGGTTGTAAAATATATGGGGTTTAATTTCATATATTGGAAGGGCATTATTTAATATTTCGGCTTACATTTGGGTATGTTGTATACCGCTACAACCGTCGAAGACTTATTCAAGTTCAATCATGCTTTAAGGCGGATCCGAATACTAAAGTTCTTCAACATTCAAGCCTCCGTGAGATTAATTTTTGTAAGGTTGTGTCTAAGTACCTTAAAGGTTCACTTAGAGTGTTGAGATATTTTTTACATAATATTTTCTAAGTGTTGGAGCGGAGTTTTTCTTCAAAAGTATTTTTTTTAAAGTTTTGAG
The DNA here is from genome assembly GCA_949130495.1 of Sambucus nigra. NCBI lineage: Eukaryota > Viridiplantae > Streptophyta > Magnoliopsida > Dipsacales > Adoxaceae > Sambucus > Sambucus nigra. Next base: position 624,827,509 of record OX422207.1, on the reverse strand, counting down.
GCGGAGTATTTTCTCGAGAAATAGAAAATTTATTTTTATTAAATCTCCTTCATGAGACTTAGGTGTTTCGTTTGAGCGATAGCCTTAAGTCGCGCGAAGCTCGTTCGAGCGACAACGGTCAACGTTCAAGCGAGATAAAATTTTCATTTGAGCGACGCGCCACCTCAACATTTTAATAAAGAGGCTATTAAAAAACTTCATTTTTCTTCAGAAAAACTGAGAATTTTGTTCTATGAAAATTGCTTTGGCAGAAACATTTTTCTTCTCGCTTTTGAGTGTTTTAATTTTATTTTCAATTCATAAAATATCACAAGCTTTATGTGAATTACTTTGGAACCCAAGATATAATATTGTTGAAGTTTTCTCTTTATAGCTGACGACTGCGTGTCGATTGGGAGTGCTTGAGGGTGTTCCTAGCTGATTTGGACTGCGTGTTCAAGTGGACTGCTGTAGTTTTTCCATTACTGACTCTAGGTTGAATGCCTATGTGATCGTTCAGAGGAGTGATCATTGCAGATTTCATTCTAAACTTTTTAAGTTTCGATTTAATATTTTATAGTGAAATATTGTTTTGCCCGAAAGGGGTTTTTCCCGAAATATGTGGGCCAGCAATTTATTTCTGATGGTTTGAAACACACACACACACATGCGCACACACACATAGTTGCATATTTTAGGGCTGAATTAGTTGGGTTTGATATTTATCACTGATTAAATAAGTATTTAATTCAAAACTTGCAATTTTGGGTTGAATCAATATCACACCGGCACACATCTCTTTAAATTTGTATCAGAGAGGGTTTCTCTAATTTATTGAGTGATCGTTGTATTCCTCAAAATTGTGTGATATTGATTTTTTTTTTAAATCTATTTTGTGAAAAATCATTATTTTTTGATGGAGCACTTATGTAATCGGATGTCTCCCATTGATTACATAAGTCAAAGTTTTGATAATTTAAATAGTTTAAACTTGAAGTTTGCTAAAAGAATTGATTTTTTGGAAAAAGAAAATTATCATTTTAAATATGCTATGGATCTTTTGCGAACGGTTCAAAATAAAAGAGATTTTTATAATGAAAAATTTGTTTCTTTGGACCATGAATTTAATGCTTTAAAATTGTGCTAGAAGGAGAGTGATAATAGAGTCCTAGTTTTAGAAAAATAATTGGATGACTTTAAAAATTCTAGGATTTGTGTCTGTGCCAAAGTGGATAAAAATATTTGACTCGATGAGTTTGTGGAACGTGAAGAGACTCTTAAGGATAGGTGTGCGTATTTTAAGAACGAACGTTATAACCTTCTAGGAATAACTGAAAGTTTAGAAAAGGAGTCCCTAAAGTTAGAAGAGTCTAATTTTTTTCTCGAGTAAAAAATTTTGCAGATAAAAAATGATTTGACAAAATCGAGTAGTGTTGGTAGTAATGGTAGTGGCTCGTCCTGTTCTCATGTTTCGAGTGTTAAATCCAAGACCATTATTTGTTTTAGAGGATCAATAAATCCCAAGGATGTTAGAAAAGGTCAACCCATAGGTGTCGTTCCACCCGTTTACACATGTTCACATGGTCGTAGGAAAGGTCACCTTAGGGATTTTTGTTTGATCTTTAAAGAAATCTTAGGAAGTTTAAGTCTAGTGTTCCCATGGTTCCCAAAACCCCTATGCGTCGTTGTACACCTATTTGGGTCAAGAAATCACTTTTAGAGGCACTAGATGTTAGACTTTTGATTCTCAATTGCTTTCACATGTTTCTTCTCTTGCCATATCATATATATGATTCTGTTTGCTTGTTTGTCATACCCTAGTTATGATTCATGTTATGTGTTTTATAGTGCTATGACATGTGCACTTTTTGTATAAGATTTTGTTTTAATCAAAGTTTTGGAAAAAGAGAAAAAGATTTTTGTATTTTGTTTTGCTCCATTTATGGATGGATATTTAGGATGACTTAGTCACAATTTCATTCCAAATCCATGTGATTGTTTGATAGTGTTTTGATATGCGTCAACATTTCATTTTTGTGCTTTACTATGTTTGGAGTCATTGAGATGTGATTTGTTGTTATTACCTATATGTTTGACCCATGAGTTTCTTTAATGCATACTTGCATGGATTTATTTTACTATTGTTCTTGTCTATCACATGTTGGTCGATGTGTTTTCATATCAATTATGTCTTTAAAATGAACCAAATGTGATAAAACTTAACAATGAAAGTAGTGCATGTAAGAACCGTTATTTGAGTTTGTGTGACTTATATGAAAAACGGGGAAGGGCTACGAAAGGTACTCATTTATCCTTTGCGATTAAGCCACCGTTTAAATAGGACCTAAATAAAAATTTGGCAAAAACAGAAGCCAAGGTCCAAAGAGGTTGAAAAGATCCCGAAAAAATTTAAAGGCAATATAAAGAAAAATATGCCAAAAGTGGGACAATTTCGTTTAGTTTCATAACCTCGAAAGAAAAATAAATATAATTATTATTTATGAGGGAGTTGGGATGGAATATAAAATGGGTTTCCATGTCTTGACAAAGTCATGAAAATGCGTTACATAGTTTTAAATGTTATTGGTGTGAAAATCGTATTTGACTTTGATTTGTCGTTTAGATTAAGACGATGTCATCTAAATTCACATTTTCGACACCTAAGGATGATTTTGAGATTCATTCGTTAAGAGTACACATACTCATCATGCACATATTTTATGTTTGATTGCATTGATTTTCCTATTGAATATGTCACACCCATTCATTATGTTTCCATGATTTGGTTGTCTTAGTGTAAATTCATGGTGTGTGATTTTCGTAAAATTATTTTTGCATTTTTGTTTGAAAAAATTGAAAAATCAAAATAGTTTGTGGATGACTTTGAGGATTCCTTTGCATGAGCGTAGTTTGATCCATATTTGCTATGCATTTTTGTCGTTACTACTCCAGGTTTTGTTTATTCGTTTCCTTGTCTATTTCAGTCAAATCAAAAGGGGGAGAACGAATTATGGGGGAGTTTTTTCATTATTGGGGAGAGTTGATTACTGATTGATTAATTCTTATATCTATATCATTTCAAACTCAATACGTCACGAAGGTATTTTCTTTGTCTCATGTGTGTAGGTGCAAAGATTGAAGATAATTATGTTGCACACTCTGTTGAGAAAATTTTAAAGATTGGAAGTTGAAGATTTTGAAGAAAGGTTTTGGACATACATGTTTAGTACCTTTTCAGTTTTGGGGTCATGGGAGGGTAATAGATTTGTATAGGAATTTTGATTTGATAATTCAGGTGTTTTTATTTTGTACCGGCATAGACATTTGAGATTTGTAAGGACATTATTTCAATCATGCGTCAAGACGGATCTGATTATAAAAGTTCTTCAACATTCTAGCCTCGACGAGATTAATTTTTGTAAGGTAGTGTTTAAGTACCTTAACGGTTCACTTAGAGTTTTGGGATATTTGTATAAAATATTTCCTAAGTGTTGGTGTGGAGTTTTTCGTCAAATGTATTTTTTAAAGGTTTGAGGTGGAGTATTTTCTTGCGAAATAATTTTTATTTATTAAATCTCGTTCGAGCGACTTAGGTGTTTCGTTTGAGAGACAACGTTAAGTCACACGAAGATAGTTCGAACGACAATTGTCAACGTTCGAGCGAGATGAACTTTTCATATGAGCGACACGTCACCTTAACATTTTTATGAATATTGTGATAGACAACTTCGTTTTTCTTTGGAAGACCAGAGAATTTTGTTCTACGATAACTGCTTTGGCATAAACGTTTATCTTCTAACTTTTGGGAGTTTTATTTTTGTTTTCAATTCAGGAAACATCCCGATCTTTATGTGAATTGTTTTGAAACCCAAAATACAATCTTGTAGAATTTTTCTCTTATAGGGAGGGTAAATCTATGGATGACGATTGCGTGTCGATTGGGAGTGCTCGAGGGTGTTCCTAGCCGATTTGGACTGCGTGTTCATGTGGACTAATGCGGTTCTTCCATTGCTGACTCTAGGTTGTGTGTCTATCTTATCGTTTCGATGAGTGGTCATTGAAGATTTCATTGTAAACTTTGAAAGTTGCGATTTTCTATTTTATAGTGAAATAAAGGTTTTACCCAAAAGGGATTTTTTCGGAAATTTGTGAGTTAGCAATTTTTTTCGTGATGGTTTGACATACACACACACACACACACACACACGGAGTTGCATGTTTTAAGGTTGAATTATTTGGGTTTGATATTTGTCACCGATTAATAAGTATTTAATTGCAACCTTAAGAATTTGGTTCGAATCAATATCGCACCGGTGCACATCTCTTCATATATTAAAAAGTTACTAAATCTTTAATTGGGTAGAATCCGAAACTGGCACATAATTTTGTGGGTGAAACAGATATTTTAAAAAGATAAAAAAGCAGTCATTTAAGATCGCATGTGGGGCTGGAACGTGGTTGAATATTATTTGATAAATTTATGTTTTCTATCTCTCACATTCACAAGACTTTATTTGAACCTTTTAATCAATGTTATCTAGGGTTTGTATTCATTTATTTGTGATCCCAGTGCATATATTTTCAACTAATCAAAGTTGGCTTTTGTACGGTCGATTATCAGCTCTTGGATTTAGACTTTGAATGGTCATTTAATCTCAGCCCTACATTTTCCCCATTGTTTCAAATCCTTTTAACCATATTATAAAAGGAGTTCACATCTCAACAATTAAGAAGTTTAGAAAGTGTGAGAGAAGAGAGAAAAAATAAGAGAGAGAAGAACGAAAAAATTAGAGAGAAATAGAAAATCGTACAAAAATTCTTTCAAATCTTTTTTTTTTAGAAAACAAGTGTTTGAGAGTTAGATTTTCTGATTACAATTATCCTCTTTGTCCATACTCCTCTTGCAACAACTCACTGTTTTTGATTTTATTTTTATTAGAAACTTGTAGATATGATCATGTGATACATTTCCACTTAGAATCTAACATTGTTGTGATTTTTTTTAGTGAGAAATCATTCTCTTGTGTTGGATACTAGTTATATCATGTTTGTACTCTTTTTATCCAGCATCTCTATTTTTTTTTTGTCAAAACTGAATTTATGACTTACATAGTCTAGATCTGATAATTTTTCACTTCAAAATTTTTTTTGTGTATAAATAATTTCTTAGGGTCTCTATTTTAAAATATCCATATAAGAAATCAGATCTTGAACTAATTTTGAGAAAAGATTAAGTATAAAATTCTGATTTGAAAAAAAGTACATCTCATCCATAGATCTGTTTTATGTTTGCAGGATTTGTTTGTAATTAAGTGAATGTGAGTCCTGTAATACCCCGTATTTTTGTGATATTTATTTATGGGATTAATTGAATTAAATGTGTATTAATTGGGAATTAATCCGGATAAAATACTAACGAGATGTGAGTTGGTATTTGATTATAATGTGTACATACGATGTTATATGAATATTGAAATTATTAAATTTGTCGTGAGATTGATATACGGCAATTTGGAAAGTTTTGTTGAGACGCGTGTGACAGTCGCGTCGGGAAAGTAATTATTTAATTAAAATGTGAATTTTATTTTTATTAACCGTATGGTCATTTTGAGTGCGCCAACGCGTCCGGAAGGGTCGAAATAGTCAGAAAACACTAGCGGGGGGTTTAGTTTGGATCCCGGGGCATTTTTAGGCCACCGGCAACTTAAAAGGGTATTTTGGTAATTTTGGAATTTTGGGAATTAAAACCCACGAAAATTAGAGTTTAATTTTGATTAATAAATAAACCCACCAACCCATTATCAGCACTAAACTAAGTAGTGGGCTACGGGAGAAGTTTAGAATAGAAGTTAAGGGTCCAAAAATAAACCCCCACCTCCATTGTCATCACCTTTAGAGAAGAACTTGTATAGAGAGAGAGAAAAGAGAATTATGCAGAGAGAGAGAGAACAATTCAACCTTCAAGATTCAACATCAAATTCAGAGAAAGATTAGAGGCTAGTGGTTTAATTATGTTATTTGCAAAGAATGTTTCTTCCATGCGTAGGAAATTTATATAATTGTTTTGTTCTTGGAGAATGATAAAGACCCATTGAATTGGAATTAGAAAATTACATTTTTATGAGGAGATTGCATGTAGAATTGTGTTAGGGTGATTATTCTGATAGAAACACATCTTTTATATCATCAAAAATGGATTTAATTATGTCTATGGATGACTTTATTTTCTAGGGTTCATGTTCATGGGATTTGGGGAAAATTGGGGTGATTTGATGATTAGATGATGTTTAGGAAGATTTGGCCCTATATAAATGTTTAGTTATGACCTATGAATGTTTAATGTGGATTAGAAACCTTAAAACACTGTTGGGTTATTGTTGGGATGAGTTTTGAGAAGAGAAAATTGGTGAAAAACGTATTAGGAATTTTCTGGGCTCGAACTGTCACCTCGTTAGAAGACCTGCCCAGGTCGTTCGAACGAACTCGTTCGAACGAGCTCGTTCGAACGAGCTTCTAACGAGTTGACAGTTTGCCTTCTAATGAGGGGGATGTTCGTTCGATGCCTTTCATTCGAACGAGATCTCGTTAGATGCCCACTTCGTTCGAACGAACCCTCGTTCGAACGACCTCGTTCGAACGAGACTTCTAACGAGTTGACAGTTTGGCCTTTTTGGCCTGGTTTGATTTCTATTGTCCCGTAACCTTGGTTAATGGTAGAGATAACCTTATCTTGATGACTAATTGATAGAGTTGGGATATTCGGGATATATTGGGGAGTAAAATAGTAGAATGATTTGAACAAAATGGTAATTGTGGATTAGGACGCGAATAACTGATTACGACGTGAGGATAATGGATGATATTTATTTATAAACCGGGGACACGTGTATTGGTATGGTAATGAGAATTATACCACTAATAAAATATGTTAAGTACTAAGATATGTGCATGCTTAGTATACGTATATGATTTTATGTGTATGACATCCCTACCATACTTGCTATCACGAGAGGTTTACGTTCTCTTAGGGCCATCTACTCCTTATGTGCCCGGATTTAGGTTGGTGCCTAGAGAACATAATGCTAGAATGACTTATTTGTGAGTTAATAAGTCAGATGACTATGGAGTGTAGGTATGTGCGTGACCCATGGATATGTTGAATTATTCGCTTCCATTTTCGTGTGTTGTGTTTATTCTAACAATTCCTGAGAGATTCGGAATTTGTGATCCTTATGTACGTGATGTACCGGGATGGATAGCATAGTATGAGTGCACCACAGCTTAGCCTCAGGGTGCTTCTATTGTATATTTATGATGTGAATAATATACGATTAAATGAAAAGAATTGTTATGTTTGAATGTGAGAATCATTATAGTAACGCATTGAGAATATAAAATGGGAGATAAACTTTGGTAAATTGTTCTACTAATACTTTGAAATTTGGGAATTTAAGTAAAGATCTCTATTAAATTGATAACGTTGGGACTTATAGTACGAATCGAATAGAAATGACAGTATTGGTTTTGGTCTAGTTAGATATGAGAAACACTTGAATGGGTATGGTACGTTAGGAGTGCACAATTAGTCGAGAGGTGAGTATTTCATGTGAGAGCACGTCCTAACATGTACTTTGCATTCATTGTTTTAATGTTATTAAAGCACTTGCTGTTTTTAAAATACCCTCCACATTCGGGCTCTGACCCGTTTTCTTTCAAATCTATCTTTTTGTAAAAACCATTTTAGGTGCCCAGCCACAAGGACACCATGCATAGGAATTCTATACAGGTGACGAGCTGTAGCTGTTGTGGAAGTTACAGGGCCTTGATAGTAGACGCCTCCTTTTCTTGTCTTGATCCCATATTCAGATTCATCATTTGTAGGGCATGTCACCCATTTCTTTTAGAGATACTTTACATTTCAGTTATTCAGACTTTTGGTTTGTAATTAATTCAGGATGCAGACTTGTTTTATTTCTTTCCATATTGGGATTGTTATGAGGAGTATTTCCTCTAGACTCATTTTTACTTGTTTATTTACTATAGTTGGACTTTATTGTGAATGGTTATGTTATCCTTTACATTTCACTTGTTGCATGTTAATCAAATTTAATTTAAAACTTGTCAACTTACTTTTTAAATACTAGGTGGTTAGAAATCATTAAAATGTTTTCGACAGTGATGCTATTAACTGAACCAACTTGGCATTTTGTATTAATTTAATAAAGGAGTATCTACCCGGTATTTAATTAGTCGGGGTGTCACAAGTCCATGCATGTGATTTTCAGCACAATACTCGCAACACCTTCATTCACCACTTTAAAGTGTTGATGGTTGAGAGGTTCTGACTTTTGAGTTTATGTAAAGCCAAAGGAGAAAGGGAGTAGAGATAAAGAATGTAGAAGGACAAATTTTAGAAGCCTTAAAGATCTCAGAATTCATACCAATGAGTGTAGGTATATCTTTAGAATTATAATAGATTCTGATTTAATGATGATTTGAATCCTTGTAACCTTAAACTGTTATGGTGGATTTTTTTTAGGTGTAGAGATCTCAGTGGATGTTTCCCCCATTTGGGTGGGGCTTTACCACATAAAAAATACTTGTCTCATTTTTGTGCTTTTTAGTCTTCCATTACTACAATCTGCTCCATAGATTGAGGCTTAAACTAAAAACCTATTTCCAAGATTCTTGAGTAATTTATTCAATCGAACTGTTTTTAACACATCTTATGTATTGTTTAAGACTTTTACAAGAGTTTCTTCAAAAAGTAGTTCGAAACTCATTAAGCTCTTTAAACATTTGTTAAAATAACTTAGTGATGGTTTTTCACCCTACAAGTTTATTTGAGTAAGAACGTGTGTATTTCAAAACACACACACACACACACACACACCTTCATAACAGGTTTATTTAAAAACAATAAGAACCTATTTTACTCTCTTCATCTTCCTCTATAACCCTTGAATTTATTTAAATATCCCAAACAAATTTAAACCTATTCCAAGGAAGAAAAGAAAAATTATCAAAATAGATAATCTTCTAAATCCAAAAATGTTGAAAAAATAATTAACATAACTAAATATGTTGATATGCAATGTATTACACATAATAAAGGAAAATCTATATAATTTATTCCCAAAATAAAACCCATATAGATATGAATTAATCTCATCTACACCTTTTAAAAAATAAGGGGTATTACAATCCTCCTCTAATATAGATATGAAGGGGATAAATGTGTTAAGGCTAAAACACATATGTTGATATAACAATATAACACTTTGCTTATGCACGAGACTAAGACCTTTGATGAATTATACATTAGATTGACTGACATTATAACAAAATTTCATGCAAATGGTATAATGTATAATAGGAAAGAAATTGTTTCAAAAATCCTAACGTCCCTTCCCCCTAAGTTTAATTATGAAAGGTATGCAATTGAGGAGATATACGATCCATTCTTGACCCCTGAACTCTTGAGTAGAAAACTTAGGACTGTAGAAATGAAACTTGAATTTAAAAAACATGTTTCCAATAATCAGAAAATACAATTGAGTTCAAATGTTGTATTTTAGTCTAAAGTGACCTCACCACAGTTACTTATTCCTAATATTAACCTTGACTCTGATGAGGAATGTAATTTGAAGATATTGGATAACCAGATAGTCCTTATGTCAAAACATTTCAAAACAATATAAGTTTAGAAACAAGGTTGATTTCAAATAAGGGAAGGCTGAATATCCTAACCACTCCAATAACAATCCTCATGAGAGGAATTACGACAAACACAATAATGAGACTAATCACAGACCTCAAAGAGACATTAAAAACACTCAATGTTTCATATGTCGTAAAATGGGTCACTTATCTACTAATTTTAGGGTTAAATTGAATAACACTGCCAAAGCACACATCGGTAATACATGGGACGATTCAAGTGAATCTGATGAAGATGTGCCTGAATCTTCCAACATGCATGTCCTTTTGTTCGAAAAATGGTCTTTCCTGATGATACCTATGCAAATAATGTTGAACTCGATACTATCATGCCTGATGATGTTAGAACTTATGATGTCTTTCTTACTTCTGGTTTATTTGCTCTTTTCTTAGATACTAATAACGTTGTTGATACTACTAGTAGTAGATCTTCGATGATGTGTGTGAGTCATAGTGTACGTTCTAATAATGAATTGAATGTCTATATGAGTTTGAAAAATGAAGCACTATGGGATAACTCATACACTTCACTTAATGAGTCCGATAATGATGATCTCCCTGATACTCACACACTCTACACTCAGACTCTTAGGAAGAGCACTAAACTAGAGAAGACAATCAAGGACGTAACTGAGAAAATAGAATCCTTAAGCCTAATGGTAAATCATGATGCAAATGACTATACTAATTAGTGTTTGGCCTACGAAAGGAAAGCTAAATCTTTTTAGAATAAATCAAAGAATTTTCTGAAACAAATGAAATTTTAGAAAATAAATACAAGGAAACTTTGATAGAATTGAAAGAATGAAAAGAAAAAGTTTCAGTAGTATTAAAAAAAATTCCATGTTTGAAAACAATTCTAATTGTTTTGAAGATTGTATTGTCTCAAGAAAAACCAATTCTGAAGATAAAACTGGCATGGGTTTTGGTAAAAAAAACTACGAAAAAAATCAATACTCTTCAACATGTGCAATTTTTTTTTTTGGGAAAAGACTAGATTACCTACGTCGTGATTTTCAATCCTTAAAGAAAGATTTTGACAATAAACAAAAGGGGCGAGATAATTTGACTAAAAATCATACAAAGCTAACTGTGAAATCAAAGGCTAAGTCGGCCCCTATTAGGCAAGGAGATTCCTCATTCCAGCCTGTTGTACTTAGACATAAGACCAAAGTCCAGTAATTGGACAAACAACTTTTCAAAGGTTTTCAAAATGTCAATAAACCATCTAGCCACTAGTACTTATCCTATTGTGATGTTTATGGACGATGTCTCGATGAATGTTTTCAGAAAAATTATACAAACTTGTCTATAATTCACTATCATACAAAAACTTTAACTATTATGGACAGAGCATGATTAATTATTTACTTCCTATGCAGCCCAATAAAAACTCTAACTATAAGAATAGGAATATAATATCTCATGCTAAAAATAAATCTAAGAGAAAGAGTCCTAGATCTATATATAAACCAAAATATCACAAACCTTTTAAAACTAGAGCTATATAGGTTAGAAAGGAATATATAATATACGAGTTGAAGTGTAACATCATTATTAGTTTTTAAAAGTTAAAAACATTGCTTTTGGTTGGTACTTAGACTCTAGATGTTCCAAGCATATGATCGAAGACGATACTAAATTATGTAACCGAACTAACTTCATAGGAGGAAATGTTTTTTTGGGGGACTAAGTATCAGCTCAGACCATAGGCAAAAGAACACTCTAAGAATAAAGATTTCCCATTCTCAAAGCTGTCATATAATGAAAGTTCCTAAAACTAATCTGTTAAGCATATCACAATTTCGCGACTCCAACCACACAATCACATTCTCAAAAACCAATTGTAAAACTTTAAATGAGAATGGTGATTGCATACTTACAGGTCACAGGACCCCAAATAACTTCTACATAATAAATCCCAGTAATGAGACTTCTAGGTTAGCCCAACCTAATGAGAATGAAATGTAGCATTATCATTTGGATCACATTAATTACCATAATCTTGGAAAAATTAAGCTCTCGAGATATAGTTAGAAAATTACAAAAAATAAAACCAATTTTAAATGTTGTTTATGGGCCATGTTAGCCAGGAAAAATAGTTTAATATGCTCATAAGAAAGTTACAGACACTTTAACAACAAAACCTCCCGAGCTAATCCACATGGATTTTATGGGTCTCTCTCGAACTGTTAGCCTCTATGGTAACAACTATATTTTAGTCATTGTGGATGAATTTACTTGGTTCAATCGGGTAGCATTTTTTAAACAAAAATATGATACATTCTCGAGAATTTTTTAAAATCCTTTTGATAATCGAGAATGATAAAAAAAACCCAATTAAATCGAATACGTAGTGATAGAGGAGGTGAATTTAAGGACTTGGGTGCAACAGAATATTATAACTTTAATGGTTGTCCAAACGAATTTAGTACTCCTAACACACCCTAACAAAATGGTGTTATCGAGCGTGAAAATCGTATTATCTCGGAAATGGCCAAGGTAATGATACATGCTAATAATTTTCCAAACTACTTTTGGGTTGAGGCATGTCAAACAACATGTCATATCATCAATCGGGTTTACCTTCGAAAAAATACCAAACAAACATCTTATGAATTTTGGTTTAGCAAAAATCCAAATCTAAAATATTTTCGAACTTTTGGGCGTACTTGCTATATTTGCAAAGACAGGGAACACCTGTCTAAGTTTGAAACTCATGTAGACAAAGACATATTTTTGGGTTACTCCTCTAAAAGTAGGGCTTGTCACATTTATAATTTGCGTACTAAAGTAATCATGGAATTGATAAATGTGATAGTGAGTGAAACTAATATCAAGAGTAAAGATCAAGGGCCAACTATAGTGTATGAGTCTAAACTTAGTTTTACCTATGAATCTATATAAATAGTTGATCCTTTTACCAATTGAGACCCATGAAGTGACTAACTGGGTTTCTAAAGATCATCCCATGATTATGTTGTTGGTAACCTTGATGGACTAGTGCGTACAAGATCCTAATTATATAATGTTGCTCATTTTGCATGATTTGTTTCTCTAGTAGAACCAGTGAATATGAATGAATCACTTAATGACTCATTTTCTTTTCCAATTTAAAAGTCATGACACTTGGAATGTTATGCGTAAGCAAAAAAATAAAAGGGTTGTTAGCACTCCTTAGATTTTTAAAAATGAAACAGATGAATCTTGGATGATAGTTAGAAATAAAGATATATTAGTTACCGAGGGCTACTCTCAAGTTAAAGGAATATATTTTGAGGAGACCTTTTCTCCCGTACCTCCCCTAGAGTCTGTTTGCTTACTCTTGGCCATAACTTATCACTTACAATTCACACTTTATCAGATGGATGTAACATTCACCTTTTTAAATGGCATTTTAACAAAGGGGACCTACATTGAACAACCGAAAGGCTTTATTGATCCTCATTATCTAAACCATGTGTATAGATTGAAAACATAATTATACGGTTTAAATCAAGCTTCTAAGGCCTAGTATGAACGCTTATCGACCTTTATAACCAATAACGTTTTTTTACGTGGTTGAAATGACCAGGTATTATCTGTTAAACATTTTAACAAATAGATCTTAATATCTCAGGTTTATGTTGATGACATTATATTTGGTTCTACTTCCCCGTCCGAGGTTAACTAGTTTTCTAAAATTATGCACGGGAAATTTCAAATGTTTCTTATGGGGGAGTTTCAATATTTCTTAGGTCTTCTTGTCAAGAAAAAAGATGATGGTTGGTTATTCATATCATAGTCTAAATAAGAAATAGAGTTAGTTAAAAATACGGTCTAGATAATGCCAAGGTTTCTAAGGCTCCCATGAGTTCTTCCACCAAACTATCCAAAGATTAGCATGTGAAACCTGTAGACCCTACTCTATATAGAAGTATGATAGGCAGCTTGTTGTAGCTAATAGCCTCTCGTCCTGATATCATGTATGATGTGTGTGTTTGCACTGTTTACCAAAGTACACCTAAGGGTGATAAATGTATAATCAAATATGTTAAAGGGGTAATAAACCTAGGTATATGGTATACTAAATACACCATTAGCACAATTGTAGGATACATCGATGTCAATTGGGCAAGTTGTTCCGATGACATCAACAACACTTCTTGTGCTTATTATTTTATATGTAATAATTTAGTAGTACGGAGTACTAAAAAGCAAAATTGCACTTCATTTCCCACATCAGAATACAAATATATAGCAGTAGGAAGTTGTTGCGGGAGGCACTTCAATTAACGTGGATTAAGCAAATGATTATTGATTATGACATTGATGAAGAAAAGATAAATCTATATTGCGATCATCAAAGTGTGATAAATATCTCTAAGAATCCTTTTCAACATTCGCGTAGTAATCATATTAAGATAAGACATCATTTTATATGTGAATTAGTTGAGTTTAAAGAATTAGAGATAATCTATTTACCCACTAAACATCAGCTAGCAGACTTATTCACTAATCCTTTGTATAATTTATGATTTGAATCCTTTAGTAAATCCATTGATATGATTATTCATGAATGGATATCTATCACCTATTATTATGTCCCGTGGTTTCTTTTATGCTTATAATTCGTCTTTGAGGATATAGGGCATGATCATTTAAAAAATGAAAAAAACACCTACTATATCTCTTTTAGGCAGGAGACCCTTCAGGTGACCCGTTTTATAATTTAGGTTTAAAGATTGATATTTTCATGCTTGATATATTCTTGTTGTGTTGTCACCCTTTGTCCATTAGAGACAAAATGGGAGAGAAATATTTGAGTCCATCTATATATTTATTGTAAAAATTCTCCACTAATTCTTGATCTTTGCCATGAGTCGATTGTTTTATTTTTTAAGAATCAGTAACATCAGGCATATTTAGGGTATTGATTTATTTATTGCTTAGTTGTGTACTTTTTGATTTCTAGGAGATGGGGTAGATAGAACTTTTGTATCAGAATAAGTTTATTTTTTTATTTTTTTATCCCTACGAGTCCTAGAAGACTCAATGGAGATTTTATCTCTCATTTCCAAAGGGGGAGATTGAAGCACACTATATAGTTAACTCACTTGAGTCTATACTATATAGGATCTCAACTAGTTTATAAGGGAGATAAAAATTGAGTCACTCCTCTTCTTTCATTGCAACCACGAGTACATTTACATCAGCAAAGATCAAAGTCATAAGGTAGAAAACTAACACACAAAACACCCTAGGATTGGACATTTTCATATTTAAATTCATATATGAGTGGTGTGTGTTAATATAAATTAAAATCAATTTTCTACATTAATTAGTAATTTTGGGAAATTTTAAAACATTTCTAGGAATTTTAAATGCGTTAAAAATATTTTTCTAAAAGAATTAAAATTAGGGTTGTAAAATGTTTGGGGTTTAATTTCATATATTAGAAAGTTCCTAAATCTTGTATTGGGTTGAATCCAAAACTGACACATAATTTTGTTGGTGAAACTAAGATTTTAAAAAGATAAAAAACACGTGTTTAAGATCGAGTGTGAGGCTAGCACATGGTTGCACATTATTGGATAAATTTGTGTTTTCTGTCTCTTACATTCACAAAACTTACATTCAACCATTAGATCAAAATAATCTACAGTCTGAATGCGTTTATTTATGATCATAGTGCATACACTTTCAACTAATAAAAGTTGGCTTTTGTATGGTCCACTATCAGCCCTTGGATTTAGACTTCGAACGGTTATTGAATCTCAACCCTATATTTTCACCCATCGTTCCAGATTCTTCTAAGCATCCTAAAAAATTAGTCTTCGTCTCAACATTTAAGAAGTGTCGAAAGTTTGAGAGAAGAGAGAAAAAAGAAGAGAGAGAAGAGAAAGGAGAGAAAAAAAAAGAGAGAAATAGAAAATCGTATAAAAAATATTTCAAACATTTTTTAGAAATTAGTGTTTCAGAGTTATGGTTTCTGATTTCAAATATCCTCTTAGTCTATAACTCTCTTGAAACAACTCACTGTTTTTGATCTCATTTCGTATTAGAAACTTGTAGATGTGATAATGTGATACATTTCACTTAGAATATTAGGTTGTTGTGATTTTTTTAGTAATAAATTGTTCTCTTTTGTTGGATACTGGTTATATCATGTTTGTACTATTTTTATCCAACATACCCCATTTTTTGTCAAAACTGAATTTATGACTTACATAGTCTAGATCTGATAATTTTTCACTTTGAAAAATTTGTGTGTATAAATAATTTCTTAGGATATCTGTTTTAAAAGATTCATATAAGAAATATGATCTTGAAAATATTTTTGAGAAAGTATTAATTCTAAAATTCTGATTTGAGAAAAAATACATCTCATCATTAAATCTATTGTATATCTGTAGGATATGTTTGTAATTAAGTGTGTGTGAGTGCATCCATGTGATTTTAGTCACAACACTCATAACACCTTCACTCACCATCACTAAAGTGTTGTTGCTTGAGAGGTTCTGATTTTTGAGTCGACGTGAAGCTAAAGGAGAAAGGGGGCAGAGATAAAGAACAGAGAAAGGACAAATTCAGAAGCCTTAAAGAAGTCAAAATTCATACCGAGGAGTGTAGGTATATCTCTAGACTTATAATAGGTTCTGATTGTATGAACTGTTGAATGCTTGTAACCTTATACTGTTTTATTGGATTTTTATTTTGAGGTGTAGAGACCTCCGTGGATGTTTCCCCAATTTGGGTAGGATTTTACCACGTAAAAATACATGTCTCATGTGTATTCTTTTTATTCTTCCATTTATACAATCTGTTTCATAGACCTAGGTTTAAACACAAAAACTATTTCCAAGATTCATGAGTAACTTGTTCAATCAAACTGTTTTTTAACACATCTTGTGTATTATTTGAGCCTTTTACCAGTGTTTCTTTAAAAAATAGTTCAGAACTCATTAAACATTTTTAATAGTTGTTAAAATAACTTAGTGGGTGGGTGGGTTGGGGGGGGGGGGGGAGGGGTGGTCACCCTATAAGTTTACTTGTGTAAGAATACCTATATTTGAACACGTACACATCTACATGATGGGTTTATTTAAAAAAAATAAGCACCTCTTTTACTCTCTCCATCTTCCTCTCTAACCCTTGAATTTATATAAATATACCGAACAAATGTATAGCTCCACTAAGGAAAAAAACAAAATTATGGAAATAGATAATCTTCTAAATCCAAAAATATCAAAAAAATAATTAACATAACTAAATATGTTGATGGTCAATATTAGCTCAAATAATAAAACAAAATCTGTATAATTTATTCCCAATATAAAATCCATATAGGTATGAATTAAGCTCGTCTATACCTTTAAAAATAAAGGTTATTACAATCTTTCTCCCTACTAACAAGACTTTCTTACACAAAATTCACTATATCCTTATTCTCCGAAGTGTGATATTTTGCGATAAATATCACATCCTAGGACCTCACCTCATGCCACTACACAAAGCAGATACAATCGCAATCAAAAGGGGGAATAGGGTTCTTCTATAATCTTCCCACCATAATGTCTTGATATCCCAAGGGATTGTGGCATCACTCCCGAGAAAATAGAAAAGAAAATAACCCAAAAGCACACCCCGTCTAATGGGTTGTTTGAAAATGGATGCCTATTCATCCTCCGATGACAATAAAAATATAAATATATTAAGATAAAATTTCAACAAATTTCTACAACCAAATATATGAGTAAAATCATCTAACTATGCTTTTTCCCAACTACTGGGCATGAAATCAATGTCACATAAACCTATGTGCAACAAGAATGATATACATATACGAGTATGTTGTATAAAGATGATACGCATATCATTTAATATAATTATAGAGTAAGGACGAGTACATGTAGAACCCCAAATAACCATGGAAGTATGAACACCTACCTCAATTCGCAAAATAATTCAATAAATTTCTAAGAAATTTTAGCCTTACGCGTTGTCAGGTTAATACTCATAAAATATTCATTAAAGCTTTGGAAAATATGAAACCAATGCCACTCATTTGAAATTCCATTATTTAGGACTACATTTTGATGTGTTAGTTAGACTCACAAATATACCTAGCTGAAAAAAGCAGAAAGTGACGGGTTTAATTTAGAAAATTGTAACACCTATTTTACTCATGCAATCATCTCTCTAACCCTAGAATTTGTAGAAATATCTTTTACTCATTTCATCTTCCTCTCTAACCCTTGAATTTGTAGAAATATCCTTAACTTCTAAATCCCAACGTGTTTTATCTTCTTATATAATGTTATATAGCCTCCTATAGCCTTATAACAAACCCTAGGTCTTGTAATATAACATATTTATAGTAAGAGGTGTCTAACTAGGGTTTTAAAAATGTTTTTCACTTTTTTTCTCATATGGACCTCCATTAAGGGATTTAAATGGTATCAAAATACGTAAATTTATCCACTAATAACTAGACCGAAGGGGATCATAACCCACAGGAATTTATTTATTTTTTATTATTTTGTGTATGTTTTTAAACTATCAGATCCCCAAATTAAGTCCAACCAAAATTATCTAAACAAGTCCTAATAAAAATATTGCTACATATATTAAACATAGATTCCAAACTTGATGACCAAATTACTTAAACAACACAATTACCCTATAAAATTTTCAACCCTAATCCAACCTTAGTCCCAAATATATTCAAACCTCAACTAAGGAATAAAAACAACTTATCGAAATTGCTTAAAGATGATAGTTTGATAACCAAATTACTAAAAGATCTCAATTACCCTCTTATATTTTAAACCCTAATCCAACCTTACTCCCAAATAAATTCAAAGCTTAACTCAAGAACAAAACCAACTTATCGAAATAGATAATCTTCTTAGTCAAATAATGTCAAAATAAATAATTAAGTTACCTAAATATGTTGATAAATATTATAATTATCAATTTATATAAATTAAGTCCAATAGAAAATCCATATAGATATGAACTAAGGTCATGTATATCTTATAAAAAATAAGGGGTATTACAACCTTCCTCCCTAATAACTAGAATTTTGTACTTGAAATCAACTATATAATTATTCTCCGAAGAATCATAAAATGAACATGGATCATCACACATCTTAAAACACAATAAACCTATAACCGAAAAATCTCGAGTAATCGTTTAACCTAAGCTCTGATATCACTTGTAACACCTTGAGGAATGATACTAAAGTAATGTAAATTGTTGTCAATTGATTTAACAATTACAAACAACTAATTAAACATTTGCGAAAGCATAAAATGAATTAATACACTATTTCTTACCATCAATCTTAGAAATTCCATTACAATTGTTGTTATAATAAAAAGATACATGTAACAACTCGCATAATTTTTGGGGTATTTTCAAAATAAAGAGGAAAAATAAATTTTGAGATAAACGGTTTCGAAAACAGAGTTGAAACGGATTTTATATTGATTTTACAATTTTTTGCCTTATAGGCATTTTTAGGCGAACTGTCAGGGCGATCGATCAATCGACGCCTCGGGGTCGATCGATCAACCCCAGCAAAAAACGTGCGCAACAACCAATTTTCAGAGTTTTGTTTCTTAACAAATCTTATTCTTTGCCTTATAAAATAAGGTCGTGGGTGACCATTTTTGGTACAACTTTTTAGAAGCAAACACATTTTTAAATCCTCTCTTTTATACTCAAATAAGCCCTTTGATTTATGCATTCAACCTTAGATTTTTGGAGGTGTTCTTGGGGCAGTTTTGAGGTTGTTGTTGGGGGTGTTTTTGATGATCTTTGAGAGAAAATTTTTGGTGACTTTTTAAGCGTTTTTGGGCAGAATTATTGATGGTATCTTTTGGTGGTTTGAGGTATGGGGTTTATTGATAAAATGCTATTGAGATTTCATTCGATTTGAATATTCGTATTCTTATTGTTACTTTTTATTCATTGCTAACATTTTTGTTGAGCATCATTCCTGTCGTATTGTGTACTTCCCCATATTTTCTTTTAGTGGCAGGTTAGCGCGAATTTTGGGCGCTTGGGATTTATTGGAGATGGATTTTAGCGTGGATCATTATTTGGAAGATTTTTAATACAAGTTGAGAAGATTGTATCTATTTTGATGTATAGAGCATTTGGAGATTTATTTGTTTTCGAGATAGTTAGATTGTTGTAATTATTTCGAGAGATTTGTTATATTAATTTGAAGATGAGATTAGTGGATTCTCTTTTATATTATGGGATTTATTTAGATGCTCTATACCTTGTGAATTTTGGAATTGAATTTAGTTTATCGTAGTAGCGCTCCATTCGCTCTCCCCGGGCGGACGGGGTGTTACAGAATGGTATCAGACCTTACGTATACGACCACCCTCTTGTCTTGGGTTTTTGGTCTGTTGCGTTTTTGTGGCGTGTATTTATGAAGATACAAATTTTTAGAGCATCATTTCGCGTTAGGCATCTAAATTAGATGTCAGGAAATTATTTTTGGGTGACGAGATTATTTTTGGAGATTGTTGGCCTGATTTTGAGAGCTAGGCATTCGGCGAATATCATGCCCTCCAGGATTTCCTGCTTGCCCCACAACAATATCTTTCTAGCTACCCTGTGTATATAACCGATGCTCCTGGCAATCGATCAATGCTGCATTCATAATCTCACCAAAAGTTTGTAAAGCTGGATTACCCAGCAAGTGTTGCCGGATTCTCCAGTTTATACCACCCATGAACTTCGAGATCTTCCTATCTTCCGGAGTCACCTCATCCGTTACAAAACTCGCCAAGCGGGGGAACTGTTCTTTATACACTGCCATAGATCTCTCTCCTTGCACAACGTCCTGGAGCTTCCTTTTCATCTCCCTTTGAATTGCGAGAGGAAAATACTTACAATCGAACAAAGCGCAGAACTCAGTGATCGTCATTGTGTCCCTCTGCTCTGGTGTGGTCGTCGTCTCCCACCAGTGTAACGCTGATCCGACAAGCTTAAAAGTGGCAAGGATTTGTTTCCTCTCCTCGCTACATTCTATCATTCGAAGGTGGCGTTTCATGTATTTCTTCCATTGATTGTCTTTAATAGCATTAGTACCTCCCTCAAACTCCGGGGGATTACACTTTATAAAGGACTCTCTAACCCTTTCCCACGGAGTAAGTCCTGTAGGAGCTTGAACATCGTGATCCCGTTGCTGAGCCTGTGGCAATTGTTGGACCATCGCGGTCATGGCGGCATTAACCGCTTGAGCCACTATGTTTGCTACATCCGCAACATTAATGGTCCTTTGTAGTGGCGGTGGAGGATCTACTTCCTCTTCTACAACCCTATTATGTCTCGCTGGGCGACCTCTCTTAGGAGACATCTGAGATGAAGAGACAATAGAGTTAAAATACTATTTAAAATAATCTATCTTGCAGAAGTTCACAAGCATAAGCAACAAAGAAATCCTAACATTAGGCTCTACATCAAAGAACGCGACGGTAGAACGTGACAAGTTCGCATAGATCCTAAAGACTCTAGAACCTGATGCTCTGAAACCACTTGTGACAACCCGCGATCCGAGATAAGGGGTGGCCAGCTCGATACTCAAACATAACAGGAATCATGGATGGATATCATTCTCAGCATCACAAAAATAAACTGAGTATACCGGGAAACCATCCAATAAATCAGAAAACGGGCTGCCAAAAAGTTTAGAAATTTAAAACGATTTAAGAAAATTAAAGTAAATAACCCAAATCTGACAAGCAAGTGGAATTCCAAAAGAGTATAAATAGTACATCTAAAATGAATATACAAGAAAATGACCGAATATGCTGTCGGTCCACAGATACATACAACGTATTACAACATCTTGATAATTTAGGAAATACATTCATTAATAAAATACAAAAGTTTGGGCCACACACCCGAGTTAAGACCCGATCATAGCTAGAACACAAAAATGAAAGCGTTTAATATAAAGTCTTGTAATAATCCGTAAAATCTTACAGCTCGTCAAAAGCAAAGGGATGGGAATATCAAAATGGGCGCCCTTGCGGCGGAGCACCTGAGCGGATACAATCATATACACAACAAGGAAAATGAACCGGTCAGGTCCTGGTTTTATATGATCACCAGAAGAAATAAAAAGCATTATAGGCATGAACAGTTATGCATGAATGACAAGGATGATAATATGGCATGTTAACTAGCATGTTAAACTTACTTTACAATTTAAGATATTTAACTAATTATGAAATGAAATGTCATTTACATAAGAGAATAAAAGTAAATAACTTTAATTTAAAACCTTTTCTCATTAATACAATTACCATTTCCTTCTTACATTCCTTATTAGGAATAAAACCATTTATTCGGTTTAATCAAGAAGATATAATTTCCCTTCATTAATTAAGACTTCCATCTTTAATCAACATTTCATTTTATGTTTCCATTCCTTAATAGGAATACCATTTCTATCAAGTTCTCTTTATGGCACATATCTCATTCACATGCTCTTTGTGGCACGTATCCATGCTCTTTATGGCATATATATCCATCAAGTCCCACTTGATGCAGAAAGGTTATATTCTCTTACATATAACGATTCTAAGACCGCCCCTCAGAGTTTCCCCACTGGGCGCGCCTCTAAATAACTATCATCTTCCACGGCCTATCCAATATAAGATAACCTGGGCTCATAACGCAACGTCGGGAAGCGTCCATATGCCTGCGGGATAGTCAAGACCACACCCAGAATCTCCAACCAATCATAGAAAAATACATATATATAAAACAATGCTCATATGGCCTTGAACTATATCCACCCTGCGTTAATTTGTCAGGGGGCATCACCTCGCATGCGGACTTCCCTTATGATAGTATTTAGAGAGGTGTGTATCATTAAATTAACATTTACCATTTTATATCTGATTTTCATTTTCAATATTCATTTCCCAATTTCATTTACATTATCCATGTGTTTGGTTCATTTTATTCGAACCTATCATCATTAAACAATTGGGTTCATTTTATTCGAACCTATCATCATTAAACAATTGGGTTCATATTATTCGAACCTATCATCATTAAACTATTTGGTTCATTTTATTCTAACCTATTCCCATCTAATATCATCGTTAATATTCCACAAATTACAAGTCCCGGCTTAGTCTCCAAATAATCATTATGATTCTACAATTCCCAAAGTTCATATAATTCCGATAAGCCCCTAAGTCTCCAAGCACAGGCATTTAACTTCCTAACTTGTAAAAATTTGAATAAAAGAAGTAATGCCTTAACATTACTTTAAACCTCCCCGGAATAAACCCCAGATGACCCAATTCTAGTCTAGGGTGGTGACCAAACTCAATTAATACTCTAGGACTCTAAGTTTACTTCATTTAAGAAGGTTCCTAGGTCTTAAGCCTAACGAAAAAGGTTAAAAATTAAACAAGAAAATAATTCAAAACTGCAGGAATCGAATCGATTCGCCCTAAGGGCCGAATCGATTCGCCATGAAAGCGAATCGGTTCGGAGAACAAACTAAACATTCTGCAAATGCCGAATCGATTCGGTCTTAACCCGAATTGATTCGAGTACCCAGACCTGGAAAACTGCTACTATGCGAATCGATTCGCCCAAGGGGCCGAATCGATTCGCCACAGCGAAAAAGCCAAGTTTGGCTATGGAGTCTTGAACTCCAAATTTTCTCCCAAACTCAAAACCAACTAAACCAAGATAATCTAATGGAACTATTACACCACAAATACATCTAACTACCATTATTCATAATATTTATCATCCAAATCAACTTCTAAGAGTTATAATACCCATAAATCTACCAAAACCATAAAATGACAATTCATAACAATTCATAACTATCAATAATAATTATTATCCTTAAATCACATAGTAGCAAGTAGATAACTTGCCTTGATCATGAAAATTCAGATTTGATTTGGTGTAGACAACCATCCAAGCTTGAATCTCCAAATCTCTCTTTTTCTCCAAAGTTCTCTTCCTCTCTCTACTCTATCTAGGGCTCAATTGTGTGTTAAGAGAAAATGAGGAAAATAATAAGGCTAGCAAGTCTTAATCGGGCCTTAATTCTAAAATGCCCAACTTAAATGATCAATACGTGATATAATTATTCGCAAATACACATTTAAGCCGTAACCCCTCAAAAGTGCCCGAAATACCAAAATACAATATGACACTTATTTTGACTGTCTCGCACCTACCGGGACTAACTACACTATCCAAATTATCATTTGGAAATTTTATAACTCATTTTAAGTTCCGATTTCATATTAAACCAAAATGTCATTTTAATTCTTATGACACCATACATCACAACACGAATACTTTTACCTACTCACAAGGTAATTATACAACAATTTAGTAAATATTAACCTTTTCCACATTAAATTAATATTTACTCAACATCCATCATTTTATAATTAATTACTGCCCATCGTAAATAAATATAAAATAGGCTCTCAAAAGTGAGGGTTGTTACATACTCCCCCCATATGAGGGAATTTTGCCCCCAAAATTCAGGCGTACCTTGCAAGAAGAAACGCGAATACTTTTCCCGCATGTCATTCTCTCACACTCATGTCGATTCCTCATCGTTTTGATGACTACATTACACTTTAACCTAAGGTACTGCCTGCTATCTCAATCGCTGCTCTCCATGCTCTAAAATAGCAACCGACTACTCCTCATAAGAAATGTCAAGTTGCAACTCAATATCTTTGAAAGAAATGTGCCTAAAGTCACCATCATATCTCTTGTACTTCTATAAAGGAGAGCTATGGAACACGTTATGAACTTTTCGCAAGTGTTTTGATAAAGAAAGTTAATAGGTTACCGGACCCACCTTAACGTTTATAGGAAAGGTCCAACGTCATACGGTGCAAGTTTGCCCTTCTTCCCAAAACGCTTAATGCCCTTCATAGGCGACACTCGCACCAACACTTGGTCCCCGACCTCCATCTCCACATGCCTTATCCCCGCATTGACATAGCTCTTTTGTCGATCTTGGGCTATCCGAATGAGATTCTGAATGAGCTCGATCTTTGAAGAAGTATCCCAAATCATTTCAGGGCCGAGGAACTTATTATCTCCCACCTCCAACCAACAAGCGGGAGATCCACAAGGCCTACCATACAAGGCTTCATAAGGCGCCATACCAATAGTGAATTAATACGAATCATTATAAGCACATTCAACTATTGGGAGACACTGTTCCCAACTACTCTTAAAGTCAAGCACGCACATAAGAAGCATATCCTCCAACATATGGTTTACCCTTTTTGGTCTGGCTGTCTGTTTGAGGATGATAAGAAGTACTTAACGTCAATTCGGTTCCCATGTCTTCTTGGAAACTTGCCACAAGTGGAAACAAAAATCTTGTCTCGTTCAAAAATGATAATCAAAGTCACCCCATGCAGTCCAACAACCTCTTCATGCCTGTCCACAAATATTAGAGGCGCAAGTATTTAACTTAACACATTGTGTCGTTACCCGGATGCAACACATACTTAGAACCATGACATTCCACCATTACTGCCTTTCTTAAGTCCTTCTCATCCGAGACAATAATTCTCCCGGGGAAACGCACTCCACCCTCAAAACCAATAGAGTAGGATTGGGTTCCCTCAGTCGGTAGCTTGTATATATGGTCTTAACAACCCTTGTCCCTCCTATAACATCTTGCAACGAAATGTTGCTCGCACGAAAGACTAAATTTCTGCCCAGGAAGTAGTACCTCCCTTTCTATACGGCGGTCACCCCCATGATGAATTATAATTCAAACATGGGATAATACTTCTCACAAGTCTTAGCTTATGAGGCACATAAACATTAGGTATATGCTCCAGTAATATTACTCTCAATCCTGGGAGAGGCTTGTCAATTGAATCCACCCCCGAGCTTAACAACATGGGCTTAGGAGTGTGAGTTAATTCACCTTTTTCTTCCCGAAAGCTAAGTTACCTCTGTAACCTCTAACTACGAGAGGCCTCATCTCCTTCGTTCTTATCTACCAAACCTCTCAAAATCCCCAACTTCTCTTTACTAGGGAACCAATCCCTCTTAGGGTTAACACACAACCTAATCGTGGTCAACTCCCGACAACCTTCCTAAGCTGATGTCACATACCCTAATGGTTCTATGTCCAAATAATCCTAAAGTCTACCTACCTATATCATATCTAAGTCGTGTACACCTAATACTAAGTATATCCATAATGCCTAAGACCTTTCTGAACTTCCGACATTTGCTCGGTTTCATGCGTGGGACGTCTCACCGAAGTGAAATCCAGACAAGGAACCCTCCCGTTACATTACTACCTCGCGTTATCGGTCATCAAGATATAAAGGTCTAAGACACATGTTCGGGAACAAAAAGATCCTAACTCTCAACCTTACTAATAATATTCTACTTCTATGTCTTACAATTATTTACCCCACAACTTATATACACATAGCCTTCTTATCAAGGCATAACTTAGTATTACCCGAAATGTATCATCAAAATCTCTTACAACCGGAATATAATCCAAGGGAATAACTACATCCCGAGAAAAATCCTCCGCAATACAATATAAGTATGTGTTAGTACCCCCTGTTTTAAGTGAGGCATAACCACTAGCAACTTCTCTTGCCCCGAAATGGCAAACACTATGCTCTTACCATAGCAATTTATAATAGAATGATACTTTACTAACCAATCCATACCCAATATCACATCATACTCGACCATGTCAAGGAAGAGTAAATCGGCCTCAAAGCACAAATTACCAAGATAAATTCCTATAAGTTTAAAAACAAGGAAAAATGAGCGAACAATCACGCATAGAAAACTCAGCGCTAGTAAAAGTACTCTCAGCAGATTTTATCAAATCTTTAGTCTGAGAAAAGCTCCTAGAAACAAATGAGTTCTTAGCATCCGCATTAAAATAACACACAACTCAAGTACCCTTGATTTAAAAACTTACCCTCAATGGCGGGCGATGCCGGTGGAACTGGAGGGAATATAACCTCCTGAATTTGATAAATTTGCCCATACTGTAGCTGTCCCTGGTGCAGAGGAACAACTGGTTCAGGTACCTGAGGTGGAAACTAAACATATGGCTACCGCGGAGCCCTAGGAAACTGACCCTCAATCATCTGAGCACACCCCATCTTGTAATGAACCGCCTCCCCACATTAGAAGCACCGTCCCTTCATATCCTCCTGACCTCGACCCTTGTTATTTCTAAACTGGGTAATGCGTTGGCCCGGATGGCCTCTACCTCCCTGACCACCCTGAATTGCTTGTTGCTGAGCACCCTGACTGTGCCTGTTATTGTTATTGACATTCGCAATAAACTTTCCAAAACATTGCCTCTTAGGTGAATCCCCTTGTCAAGGGTCCCTCTCTTTCTGCTTACTACCCGAAGATTGGTATGTGGGAAATGCTCCTCCTCAAATCTCATGCCCTCCAGGATTTCCTGCTTACACCACAACAGTAGCTTTCTTGCTACCCTGTGTATATAACCGATGCTCTTAGCAATCGAGCAATGTTGCATTCATAATCTCACCAAAAGTTTATAAAACTGGATTACCTAGGAAGTGTTGCCGGATTCTCCAGTTTAGACCTCCCATGAACTTTGAGATCTTCCTATCTTTCGGAGTCACCTCATCCGATAAAAAACTCGCCAAGCGGGTGAACTGTTCTTCATACTCCTCCATAGATCTCTCTCCTTTCACAACGTCCCGGAGCTTCCTTTTCATCTCCCTTTGAATTGCGAGAGGAAAATACTTACAATCGAACAAAGCCCAGAACTCAGTGATCGTCATTATGTCTCTCTGCTCTAGTGTGGTCGTTTTCTCCCACCAGTGTAATGCAGATCCAACAAGATTAAAAGTGGTAAGGATTTGTTTCCTCTCCTCGCTACATTCTATCATTCGAAGGTGGCGTTGCATGTCTTTCTTCCATTGATTGGCTTTAATAGCATCAGCACCTCCCTAAAATTCCCGGGGATTGCCCTTTAGAAAGGACTCTATAACCTTTTCCCACAGAGTAAGTCCCATAGGAGCTTGCACATCGTGAGCCTGTTGCTGAGCCCGTGGCAATTGTTGGACCACCGCGGCCATGGCGGCATTAACCGCTTGAGCCACTATGTTTGTTACATTCGCAGCATTAATGGTCCCTTATAGTGGTGGTGGAGGATCTACTTCCTCTTCTACAACCCTATTATGTATCGCTGGCCGACCTCTCTTAGGCGGCATCTGAGATGAAGAGACAATAGAGTTAAAATACTATTTAAAACAATCTATCTTGCAGAAGTTCACAAACATAAGCAACAAAGAAATCCTAACATTAGGCTGTACATCAAAGAACGCTACGGTAGAACGTGACAAGTTCGCATAGATCCTAAAGACTCTAGAACCTGATGCTCTGAAACCACTTGTGACAACCCGTGATTCGATATAAGGGGTGGCCAGCCCGATACTCAAACGTAACAGGAATCATGGATGGATATCATTCTCAGCATCACAAAAATAAACTGAGTATACGGGAAAACCACCCAATAAATCAGAAAACGAGTTGCCAAAAAGTTTAAAAATTTAAAACCAGTTAAGAAAATTAAACTAAATAACCCAAATCTGACAAGCAAGTGGAATTCAAAAAGAGTATATATAGTACATCTAAAACGAATATACAAGAAAATGACCGAAGATGCTATCGGTCCACAGATACATACAACGTATTACAACAGTTTGATATTTTACATAATACATTCATTAATCAAATACAAAAGTTTGGGCCACAGACCCGAGTTAAGGCCCAATCATAGCGAGAACACAAAAATGAAAGCGTTTCATACAATGTCCTATAATAATCCGCAAAATCTTACAGCTCGTCAAAAGCAAAGGGATGGGAATATCAAAACGGGCGTCCTTGCAGCGGAGCACCTGAGCGGATACAATCATATACACAATAAGGAAAATGAATCGGTCAGGGCCGGGTTTTATATGATCACCAGAAGAAATAAAAGGCATGATAGGTATGAACAGTTATGCATGAATGACAAGGATGATAATATGGCATGTTAACTAGCATGTTAAACTTACATTACAATTTAAGATATTAGCTAATTATGAAATGAAATTTCATTTACATGAGATAATAAAAGTATATAACTTTAATTTAAAACCTTTTCTCATTAATCCAATGTAATACCCTGTACTTTTGACTATATTTATTTTGAGGATTAATTAATTAAATGCGTATTAATTGGAAATTAATCCGGGTTATAAATACTAATGTGATGCGAATTGGTATTTGATTAGGTGAATATATGATTATATATGAACTTGGTATTATAAATTTTGTCGTGGGATTTATATACGGCAATTTGGAAATTTTGTTGAGACGCGTGGGACCGCCGCGTCACGGTATAATATTTTGACATTAAAAGTGAATTTAAAAGCTATAATCCATATGGTCGTTTTGAGTGCGCCAACGCGTCCGGAAGGGTCGAGATAGTCAGAAAACACTAGCCGGGGGTATAGTTTGGGTCTCGGGGTATTTTTAGGCCATTCCGGCACCATAAAGGGTATTTTAGTAATTTGGTATTTTGGGTAATTAAAAGTGACGAAAATTGAGAGTTGTAATCTGATAAGGGATTGACCCAACCAACCTTTATTAACCCAACAAGCTACAGAGGTTTATTAAATTAGGTTTTCATAAGTTTCCCCAAAGCAAACCCTAGCCACCATAGCCTTTTGGAGAAGAAAGCTTGGAGAAGGAGAGAGAGAGAGGAATTCTGCAGAAATTCTACACCAAATCCACACCAAATTCAGAGACAAACAAGGCAAGTGACTTTATTTCCATTTAATTACTGAGAATGTCTTTTCCATGTTAGAAAAATTCAGATTTATGGTTGTTCTTGATGAAATATGAAAACCCATGTAGTCTAGATGATAAAACTTGAGGAATTTGAGAAGGATTGCATGTTGAAGGATAGGTGAATGGTTAATCTGATGTTAATACATGATTTGGGTGAAAGAAAAACGGATTTTATTTGATGAATTGAAGGTTCCAAATTTTAGGGTTCATGTTCATAAATGAATTGGGGAAAAGTTTAAGTAATTGTAAATTGATTGATGATTTGGGTGAGTAGATTCATACAAACGTGATAGGATGTGGTTATACTATGTTTAGAATTGTTTAGAGACTTTAAAACAATCGTTGGGATAAATTTTAGAGGTGATTTGAGGAGTAAAAATGGTGAAAAACGATTTTTGGGAAATTCTGGGCCGAAACTGGCCTCTCGTTAGAAGCAACCCCCAGGTCGTTCGAACGAACTCGTTCAAACGAGCTTCTAACGAGTTGACCAGTCGCTACTAACGAGTAGGGATTTCGTTCGATACCTCGTTCGAACGAGATATCGTTAGAAGGTTCAGTTCGTTCGAACGAACTGGGAGCTCGTTCGAACAGCCTCGTTCGAACGAGACTTCTAACGACCTGACAGCCCAAACTCGTTCGAAGTCTCGTTCGAACGAAACTTCTAACGAGTTGACAGTTTGGTCCTTTTTGGACTGTTTTGATTTTTGGAGTCCCGAAAACTGGTTCGAGGGTAGAGTTAACATTCTTTGATGATGTAAGGATAGATTTGGGACTTTTGGGTTATTGAGATGAGTAAATCATACACTAGAGTTATATTCAATGAACCGTTTGGGTTGAGACGTGAGTGTCTACT
The DNA here is from genome assembly GCA_949130495.1 of Sambucus nigra. Classification (NCBI taxonomy): domain Eukaryota; kingdom Viridiplantae; phylum Streptophyta; class Magnoliopsida; order Dipsacales; family Adoxaceae; genus Sambucus; species Sambucus nigra. The sequence goes on along the minus strand of OX422207.1, from coordinate 624,797,067 downwards.
ACAATGTGAGGATAAATTATGGCACGTATAATTATGAACCGGAATAAAATAAGTTGTGATAATTATAGTTAGTACAAGAATGCGATATGTACTACGATTAAAATATGGTATTACTAAGATGTGTGTTTACTTAGTATTAATATATGGATTGTATGTATGACATACCTACCATGCTTGCTATCACGGGAGGTTTCGTTCGCTTAGGACCCTCTAATCATTGTGTGCCTACGGGGGGGGGGGGGGGGGGATATAGACTGGTACCTTGATGAACATAGGTCATAGAAAGACTTATTGTGATATTAATAAGTCCGCTGACCATGGGAGCGTAGGTATGTGCGTGACCCATGTGATGGTGACTGTGTTCGCCTCCATTATTTGTGATGTTATTATCGGTAAACTATTCCTGAGAGATTCGGAATATGTAATCCTTATGTACGTGATGTACCGGGATGGATAGCAGAGTATGCGTGCACTACAGCTTAGATTGCGGGGTGCTAGTATTGTATATTTATGAGATGAATAATATACATTTAATTAATGGGAATCCTCATGATAATGTTGTAACTGTATTACGGTATTGTTTCGAGATATACAAGGAGTTAACTGATACTTATATATATGGCATATTTAGTAACTGAGTTTACATTAAACCTCTATTTAATCACGAGCGTTGTTATGTTAAATGGAGCCGAGTATTATGGGTAGAACCTTTGGCAGTTTAGCTAGATACGTTGCCACTTAGCTAGTAGTATGGATAGTTATAGATGGGTACTTGCGTTAGGAGTGCACAGTTAGACGAGAGGTGAGAATATAATGTGAGTGCACGTCCTAACATGTACTTTGCATTTAATGTTTTAAATGTTTTTTTAAGCACTTGCAGGTTTTTAAAATATAACACATTCGGGCTCTGACCCGTTTGCTTTTCAAATCTTTCTCTTTGTAAAACCATTTTAGGTGCCCAGCCACAAGGACACCAAGCATAGGTACTCATTCAGGTGACGTGCTGTAGCTGGTTGTGGAAGCTACAGGGATTTGCTCATAGACGCTTCTATCTTTGGATTCCAGAGTCACTATCTATCAGTTGTAGGGCATGTTGCCCATTCCTATTTAGAGCATCTTTTACATTTCAGTTTTCAGACTTTAGCATGTAGTATTTCAGTTTCAGTTATTTATTTCAGTATGGGATTGTAGTGAGGGGTTTTCCTCCAGACTCTATTTATTTCTATTGTGATGGTTATTCATTTTTCTTCAGCATGGTGAATGGTGTTATCTATTTCTTCATTTTACACTTGTTGCATGTTAATCAGACTTAAATTAAAATTTGGCAACTTGCTTTTTAAATACTAGGTGGTTAGATATAATAAAATGTTTTCGACAGTGATGCTATTAACTGAGCCAACTTGGCATTTTGAATTAATTTTATAAAGGAGTAGCTACCCGGTATTTAATTAGTCGGGGTGTCACAGGTGGTATCAGAGCATCAGGTTCTAGTGTCCTTTAGGATCTGTACGGCTATTATGTTTCTTCTACGTTTTCTTTGATATAGAGCCCTATATTTTAGGACTGTTGTATTCTATTTGTGTGCTTCGTTCTTCAGCTATTTTAAGTTTATAAATCGTGAACTTATAAACTTTGTTCTTATTTCAGATGCCTCCACGACTTGCACGACGATTTCCCAGGAATGCAACGCTCGAACCACAGCCCGCTCCAGTTCAGGGTATGTTGAACGCCGCTGAGGTTGCTGCTATAGTAGCTCAAGCGGTAAATGCCGCGATTGCCGTGATTCAGCAGGCACCGCCTCAGGCGCCAATTGCCGCGCCAGCACAAGTTAATGCATTCCCGTCTGCTTGGGAACGTGTACGTGACGCTTTTCAGAAAGCGCATCCGCCGGAGTTTGCAGGTAGCTCAGACGTGGTAGTCTCGAGCCAATGGAAGAAGGACATGCAGAGGCATTTGAGGATGCATGAGTGCACAGACGTTCAGAAACAGGTGCTAGCTACTTTCAAGCTAGTGGGATCTGCACTGCAGTGGTGGGAGTCTATCACCACCGCAGAGGAGAGGGATACCCTCACGATTCAGGAGTTCTGGGTGCGGTTCGATCGCAAGTACTTTCCATCCGCAGTTCATACAGAGATGAGGAGGAAGCTGATGAGTTTGAAGCAGGAGGGCAAGACAGTGGCCGAGTATGAGGCCGAGTTTACTAATCTGTTGAATATCGTTCCAGACGAGATTCCAACAGAGAAGAAGAAAATAGAGAAGTTCACTGATGGGTTGAATTGGAGAATCCGTCAGCATCCTCTTGGGAACCTATCGTTGGCCACGTATTCTGATGTGGTTAACGCTGCATTATTACACTGCCAGGACCACCGTTTTCATATGGCCGAGGGCAAGCGGTCGGGGGAGTCTAGCCATCAGGGCAGGACTGGAGGACATGGTGCCAGCGGGGCACAGACCGGTCAGGGGCAGAGACAGACTGAGCAGGGTACCCAGCAGGGGGACAATAAGAGGTTCCGGTCAGGGAACTACAGGCAGGGACAGGGAGGTTTCCGCCAGGGCCATCAGGGTCCAAACGGCCATCAGGGCCAGCAGGGGCAGAATGGGCAGCAGTTTCATTAGGGCCAGCAGGGCCAAGGGAGGAATGGTAACGGCCAGCAGGGCCGGGGACAGCAGGGGCAGAGGGGAGGGAACTTCCCAGGGAAGTGCTTTACTTGTGGCAAGACTGGCCATAAGAAGCAGGATTGTCCTGATAGGGGCAGGGCCCCACAGCAGCAGCAGCAGGGTGCTCGCCAGGAGCCACAGAGACCTATGTTTCCCGCCGCTCTTCCTGCATCGCCACAGATGGCAGCTTTGCCACCCATTCCAGCAGTCCCAGCTCAGCAGGGGCAGCTACAGTATGGACGTGTCTACAACGTTCACCAGGCTGCAGTTCCACAGGCACCGCCCGCGATCGAGGGTACGTTTCCTATCCATGGCACTATGGGTCGGGTGTTATTTGATACGGGTGCTACACATTGTTTCATAGCTACACACTTCGCGAAAGCTTTAGGATTGTTAGCTACGGCAGAGAGCACAGTGACGTGTGTCGACTCACCATTAGGGAGTGGGTCACTTATTTTCTTTATATGCCGGGGAGTGGGGGTAAAGATCGGTGGTTTGGTATTGCCTGCAGACATGTTAGTGTTAGACATGCACGTTCACGATGTGATCATCGGTATGGATTGGCTCGTAGCATATAGGGCCATGATTGATTGCTTCAGCGGGAGCATTGTTTTTGCCATTACGGGGCAAGAGATGTTTATAGTGGCGATGCCTCCCCCAGAGGGAGGATCGACCGCTCATCTGTATTACATAGAGGAGGATACCTCTAGGGAGGTTGTGATTCCTTTAGATTCGATCCCGGTTGTCAGGGAGTATTCAGATGTGTTTCAGGAGATACCAGGCTTACCACCCAATCGAGAGATAGACTTCGTTATTGATTTGCTACCGGGTACGAGACCTATAGCACGTGCACCGTACCATATGGCTCCAGCTGAGATGCGAGAGTTACGGGATCAGATAGAGCAGCTGTTAGGGCAGGGCTTTATTCGCAGGAGTACCGCACCTTGGGGCGCTCCAGTTTTGTTTGTGAAGAAGAGGGACGGTTCACTGAGACTGTGCGTGGACTACCGAGAGTTGAATAAGGTCACGATACGGAATAAGTTTCCGTTGCCTCGAATCGATGACTTATTCGACCAGTTGAGAGGAGCTTCTTTCTTCTCGAAGATTGACTTTAGGTCAGGATACCATCAGTTGCGTATCAGGGAGGAGGATGTCTCGAAGACTGCGTTCTTGTCGAGATATGGTTCTTATGAGTTTCGGGTTATGCCTTTCGGCTTGACCAACGCTCGAGCAGTGTTTATGGACTTGATGAACAGAGTGTTCAGGGATTTCTTAGACCAGTTTGTCATTGTCTTCATCGATGATATCCTGGTTTACTCTCAGACAGAGGAGGAGCACGCCGAGCATTTGAGGCAGGTTTTGTAGACACTTCGTCAGAACAAGTTGTATGCAAAATACGAGAAGTGCGGGTTTTGGTTGAAGGAAGTCCAGTTCTTGGGTCATATTATTTCTGATCAAGGAATATCTGTTGATCCGGGGAAGGTGTCAGCGGTGAGGGAGTGGGGACAGCCCACGACACCAACGGAGATTCGTAGTTTCTTGGGTTTAGCAGGATACTACAGGAGGTTTATTCGGGGTTTCTCGGAGATAGCAGGTCCTTTGACACATCTTACTTGTAAAGGTGTGCCGTTCATTTGGAGTGATGCCTGTCAGTTGGCATTCGATGAGTTGAAGGACAAATTGACCTCAGCACCTGTGTTAGCATTGCCGAGACCGGGAGTTGAGTATTTGGTTTACACCGATGCGTCTTTGCAAGGACTGGGAGGTGTATTGCAGTAGGAGAGACAGGCCATAGCTTATGCTTCCCGTAAGCTTAAGCCTCATGAGAAGAATTACCCCACGCATGATTTGTAGTTGGCAGCAGTGGTATTTGCCTTACGAATTTGGAGGCACTATCTTTTGGGGGAGAAGTTTCAGCTGTTCACGGATCACAAGTCACTACAGTATCTGTTCACACAGAAGGAGTTGAACATGCGGCAGCGTAGGTGGCTTGAGTTTGTGAAAGACTACCAGTTCGACATCCAGTACCACCCGGGTAAGGCTAACGTGGTAGCAGACGCGTTGAGCCGCAGACCAGCAGATGAGGTGGCAGAGGTGTGGAAAGCTAAGTGGAAGGAATTGGGACATCAGGATGCAGTGGCCCGATCTTTCATGTCTGTGATGATCGTTACCCCGCAGATTGTCACAAAGGTAGTACGGGCACAGGCCAATGACTCGTTCTGTCAGGAGCAGATAGTTCAATTGCTAGCAGAGGGAGCTGAGTCCTATACCGTTAGCTCAGACGGGGGATTGCGCTTCAATGGGAGATTGGTGGTTCCGGAAGGGGAAGAATTGCGGCACGATGTGATGGCAGAGTCGCACGGCACACGGTTCGCGGTACATCCCGGAGGGGACAAAATGTACCAAGATATGAGACGGCAGTATTGGTGGAGCGGTATGAAGAGAGATATCATTGAGTTTGTCTCGAAATGCGCCACTTGTCAGCTTGTAAAAGTGGATCATCAGAGACTAGCAGGATTGCTACAGCCGTTGGAGGTTCCGGTGTGGATGTGGGAGAGCATATCCATGGATTTTGTCACGGGGTTGCCTACGTCGCAGAGGGGTCACGACTCCGTTTGGGTAATTGTGGACAGGTTGTCCAAGGTCGCTCACTTTTTACCCGTTAGGACTGATTACACTACGGGACAGTATGCCCAGCTCTTCATCTCAGAGATTGTGAGACTTCACGGTGTACCCCTAAATATCGTGTCTGACAGAGACAAGATATTTGTTTCGAGGTTTTGGGAGAGTTTCCAGGAGGCCATGGGCACGGAATTGCGGTTGAGTACGGCTTATCATCCGCAGACCGATGGGCAGACAGAGAGCACCAATCAGATGTTGGAGGACATGCTACGCATGTGCATTATTGACTTCGGGGGTGGATGGGAGCAGTACCTCCCACTGGTGGAGTTTGCTTACAACAACTCCTATCAGTTCACGATTGGCATGGCTCTGTTTGAGGCATTGTACGGTAGGCCTTGTCGTTCCCCAGCATGTTGGTTGGAGGTGGGGGACAACATACTACTTGGGCCGGAAGTGATTCAGGATACTTCGGCAAGGATTGAGTTGATTCTGAGTCGCATTCGGGTAGCTCAAGACCGGCAGAAGAGTTACGCTGACGCGAAGAGATTTTTCAGAGAGTTCCAAGTGGGGGACCAGGTTTTGTTCAGGGTATCTCCTATGAAGGGGATTATGCGATTCGGGAAGAAGGGGAAGTTAGCACCGAGGTATGTGGGGCCGTTTCCTATTATTGAGCGGATCGGACCGGTTGCGTATAGACTCGGGTTACCGGAGCAATTGCATCGGATTCACGACGTGTTCCATATTTCCTCGCTGAGGAAATACCTTAGAGATGATTTGGCTCATTCTCACATTGTTGTGGAGGACATCGATCTCCAGCCGGATAGCTCTTACGAGGAGGGGCCAATTGCTATTTTGGACCGAAGCGAGAGGAAACTGCGGTCAAAGATAGTCCCGTTAGTGCGTGTTCAGTGGGGACATCACAATGTCGAGGAGTCCACTTGGGAGCGCGAGGATGAGATGCGCGAACGTTATCCAGAGCTATTTTTAGCAGGTACTTTCTAGTTTCGAATTTCGGGACGAAATTCAGTTATTAGGGGGGAAGTATGTAATACCCCGTACTTTTGACTATATTTATTTTGAGGATTAATTAATTAAATGCGTATTAATTGGAAATTAATCCGGGTTATAAATACTAATGTGATGCGAATTGGTATTTGATTAGGTGCATATATGATTATATATGAACTTGGTATTATAAATTTTGTCGTGGGATTTATATACGGCAATTTGGAAATTTTGTTGAGACGCGTGGGACCGCCGCGTCACGGTATAATATTTTGACATTAAAAGTGAATTTAAAATCTATAATCCGTATGGTCGTTTTGAGTGCGCCAACGCGTCCGGAAGGGTCGAGATAGTCAGAAAACACTAGCCGGGGGTATAGTTTGGGTCCCGGGGTATTTTTAGGCCATTCCGGCACCATAAAGGGTATTTTAGTAATTTGGAATTTTGGGTAGTTAAAAGTGACGAAAATTGAGAGTTGTAATCTGATAAGGGATTGACCCAACCAACCTTTATTAACCCAACAAGCTACGGAGGTTTATTAAATTAGGTTTTCATAAGTTTCCCCAAAGCAAACCCTAGCCACCATAGCCTTTTGGAGAAGAAAGCTTGGAGAAGGAGAGAGAGAGAGGAATTCTGCAGAAATTCTACACCGAATCCACACCAAATTCAGAGACAAACAAGGCAAGTGACTTTATTTCCATTTAATTACTGAGAATGTCTTTTCTATGTTAGAAAAATTCAGATTTATGGTTGTTCTTGATGAAATATGAAAACCCATGCAGTCTAGATGATAAAACTTGAGGAATTTGAAAAGGATTGCATGTAGAAGGATAGGTGAATGATTAATCTGATGTTAATACATGATTTGGGTGAAAGAAAAACGGATTTTATTTGATGAATTGAAGGTTCCAAATTTTAGGGTTCATGTTCATAAATGAATTGGGGAAAAGTTTAAGTAATTGTAAATTGATTGATGATTTGGGTGAGTAGATTCATACAAACGTGATAGGATGTGGTTATACTATGTTTAGAATTTTTTAGAGACTTTAAAACAATCGTTGGGATAAATTTTAGAGGTGATTTGAGGAGTAAAAATGGTGAAAAACGATTTTTGGGAAATTCTGGGCCGAAACTGGCCTCTCGTTAGAAGCAACCCCCAGGTCGTTCGAACGGCTTAGTCTCGGCTTAGTCTCCAAATAATCATCATTAATATTACTTTACTATTCCCATCAAATATCATCATTAATATTCCTCAAATTATAAGTCCCGGCTTAGTCTCCAAATAATCATTATGATTCTACAATTCCCAAAATTCATATAATTCCGATAAGCCGCTAAGTCTCCAAGCATGGGCATTTAACTTCCTAACTTGTAAAAATTTTAATAAAAGAAGTAATGCCTTAACATTACTTTACACCTCCCCGGAATAAACCCCAGATGACCCAATTCTAGTCTAGGGTGGCGACCAAATTCAATTACTACTTTAGGACTCTAAGTTTACTTCATTCAAGAAGGTTCCTAGGTCTTAAGCCTAACGAAAAAGGTTAAAAATTAAACAAGAAAATAATTCAAAACTGCAGGAATCGAATCGATTCTCCCTAAGGGCCGAATCGATTCTCCCTGTAAGCGAATCGGTTCGAAGAAGAAACTAAACATTCTGCAAATGCCGAATCGATTCGGTCTTAACCCGAATTGATTTGGGTACCCAGACCTGGAAAACTGCTACTATGCGAATCAATTCGCCCAAGGGGCCGAATCGATTCGCCCTTGCGAAAAATCCAAGTCTGGCTATGGAGTCTTGAACTCCAAATTTTCTCCCAAACTCAAAACCAACTAAACCAAGATCATCTAATGAAACTATTACACCACAAATACATCCAACTACCATTATTCATAATATTTATCATCCAAATCAACTTCTAAGAGTTATAATACCCATAAATCTACCAAAACCCTAAAATGACAATTCATAACTATCAATACTAATTATTATCCTTAAATCACATAGTATCAAGTAGATAACTTGCCTTGATCTTGCAAATTCAGATTTGATTTGGTGTAGACAACCATCCGAGCTTGAATCTCCAAATCTCTCTTTTTCTCCAAAGTTCTCTTCCTCTCTCTACTCTCTCTAGGGCTCAATTGCGTGTTAAGAGAAAATGAGGAAAATAATAAGGCTAGCAAGACTTAATCATGCCTTAAGTCTAAAATGCCCAACTTAAATGATCAATACGCGATATAATTACTCGCAAATACACATTTAAGCCTTAACAAGTCAAAAGTGCCCGAAATAAGAAAATACAATATGGCACTTATTTTGACTGTCTCGCACCTACCGGGACTAACTACACTATCCAAATTATCATTTGCAAATTTTATAAGTCATTTGAAGTTTTGATTTCATATTAAACCAAAATGTCATTTTAATTCTTATGACACCATACATCACAACACGAATAGTTTTACCTACTCACAAGGTAATTATACAACAATTTAGTAAATATTAACCTTTTCCACATTAAATTAATATTTACTCAATATCCATTATTTTATAATTAATTACTACCCATAGTAAATGAATATAAAATAGGCTCTCAAAAGTGAGGGTTGTTACACGTTTTTGGGCGGAATTATTGATGGTATATTTCAGTAGTTTGAGGTATGGGGTTTTACACAATATGCTCTTAAATATCGTGAGTGTTTATTTCGTTGAATTCTTGTTAATTGAACTCATATTTTGAATTGTTAAATTCATTGAAATCTGGAAACATAATTGTAGGATTTTTTTTATTCTTGTGGTATTATTCATGTTATTGTTGAGCATGTTGTCATGAGATTTTAATATGGCACGGGCGTTGGGCACCCGCCAAAATTCCTGCTTCCAAGGGCTATGACTTGATAAAGCATATGCGGATAGGGTGAGGCCTGGTGACCCGGTTAATGTGTTGTTTTGAAATTTATTGATAAAATGCTATTGAGATATGCATTTTATTTGAATATTCATATTCATATTGTTACATTTTATTCATCGCTAACATTTTTGATGAGCATCTTTCCTATCGTATTGTGTACTTCACTATATTTTCTTTTAGTGGCAGGTTGGCGCGAATTTTGGGCGCTTGGGATTTATGGGAGATGGATTTTAGCGTGGATTATTTTTGGGAACATTTTTAATACATGTTGAGAAGATTGTATCTATTTTGATGTATAGAGCATCTAGAGATTTATTTGTTTTGGATATAGTTAGATTGTTGTAATTATTTCGCAAGATTTGTTGTATTAATCTCAAGATGAGATTAGTGGATTCTCTTTTATATTGGAGGATTGAATTTAGTTTATCGTAGTAGCGCTCTGTTCTCTCTGCCCGGGCGGGCGGGGTGTTACAGAATGGTATCGAAGCTTAGGTATACGACCACCTTCGGTTCTTGGGTTTTGGGTTTGTTGTGTTTTTGTGGTGTGTATTTTTGGAGATAGAAATTTTTAGAGAATCGTTTCGCATTAGGCATCTAGATTAGATGTGAGGAAATTATTTTTGGGAGACGAGATTATTTTTGGAGATTATTGGCCTGATTTTTTAGAGTTAGGCATTCGGCGAATTTCGAGGGCGAAGTTTCATTATTAGTGGGGAAGTGTAACAACCGTCGTAATTTTTGGGGTGTTTTCAAAATAAAGAGGAAAAATAAATTTTGAGATAAAATTATTTTTATGGCTCAAACTTGATGGTTATTATTTTTAAAGGCGAGAATTTCACACGGTTTCAAAGAAGGAGTTAAAACGGATTTTATATTGATTTTAAAATATTTTGCCTTATAGGCATTTTTAGGCTAACTGTTAGTTTTCCTGGGTGATCCATCGATCGACGTCTGGAGGTCGATCGATCGACTTTAGCAGAAAACGTGCGCAATAAGCAGTTTTTAGAGTTTTGTTCTTTATAACTATTATTCTTTGCCTTATAAAATAAGGTCATGGGTGACCCTTTTTGGTACAACTTTTTGACAGCAAACACATTTTTAATTACTCTCTTTTATACTCAAATAAGCCCTTTAATTTTTGCATTCAACCGTTGGTTTTTTGAGGTGTTCTTGGGGTAGTTTTGAGGTTATTCTTGGAGGTGTTTTTGATAATCTTTGAGAGAATATTTTTGGTGGCTTTTGAAGCGTTTCCGGGCAGAATTATTGATGGTATCTTTTGGTTGTTTGAGTTATCGCGTTTTACACAATATGCTCCTAAATCTCGCGAGTGTTTATTCCGTTGAATTCTTGTTAATTGAACTCATATTTTGAATTGTTAAATTCAGTGAAATCTGGAAAAATAATTGTTGGAATTATTTGATTCTTGTGGTATTATTCATGTTGTTGGTGAGCATGTTGTCATGACATTTTAATATGGCACAGACGTTGGGCACCCACCAAAATTCCTACTTCCAAGGGCTATGACTTGATAAAGCATATGCGGATGGGGTGAGGCCTGGTGACCCAGTTAATGTGTTATTGAGAAATTTATTGATAAAATGCTATTGAGATTTGCATTTGATTTGAATATTCGTATTCGTATTGTTACATTTTATTCATCGTCAACATTTTTGTTGAGCGTCTTTCCTGTCGTATTGTGTACTTCCCTATATTTCTTTTAGTGGCAGGTTGGAGCGGATTTTGGGCGCTTGGGATTTATTGGAGATGGATTTTATCATGGATTATTTTTGGGAAGATTTTTAATACAAGTTGAGAAGATTGTATCTATTTTGATGTATAAGCATTTGGAGATTTATATTTTTCGATATGGTTAGATTGTTGTAATTATTTCGAGATGTTTGTTGTATTAATTTGAAGATGAGATTAGTGGATTCTCATATATATTGTTGGATTTATTTAGATTCCCTATACCTTGTGAAATGTGTAATTGAATCTAGTTTATCGTAATAGCGCTCTGTTCGCTCTCCCTGGGTTGGTGGGGTGTTATAGAATGGTATCAAAGCATAAGTATACGACCACCTTCGGGTCTTGGGTTTTGGGTCTGTTGTGTTTTCGTGGCGCATATGTTCGGAGATAGAAATTTTTAGGGAATCGTTTCGCGTTAGGAATCTAAATTGGATGTGAGGAAATTATGTTTGGGAGACGAGTGTGACAACCCGCCTACTAAAATAATAGGTGGCCAGCCCAATACTCTAATAATCACAGGAATCATAGATGGTCCATTCTCAGCATCACTGTCAATTAAAATTAATAGTACGAGATAACCAACAATCATTTTTGAAAACGGGCTGTCAATTTAAAAGAATTTGCAAGTAAAAGAAAAACACTCAGACAATCCCCTTTGTAAGAAACGGTGGATATAAAAAATCGATGAATAAAGAGTGACAATGAAATAATTAATCACCGAATAAGCTGTCGGTGAACAGAACAATACAAATAATTACATTGAATATTTCATTTAAATATTTACATTAATAATAAGTGAGTGCAACACTTGGGCAACACGCCCGAATAAATAAACTGAACATAACTAGAGTACAATGGAAAGAAGCATCAAATAAAAATAACCTACAACATCCTCAATATGCTGTAGCTTCATGACTACCGGAATGGAAATGTAAATACGGGTGTCCACGCGATAGAGCACCTGTACGACCAAGAGTATATGCAGAAACAAAGAAATATAGACGGGTCAGGGCCCGATTTGATATGATTCCCATGTGACTAAAATGCATGACAGTTTCACACTTAACAATAATATTTCTCACATCTCAGTCTAAAAGAAACCTAGTGCAATATCATGATGATGCTCTAGTTAACTCCGAGTACTAAGGGATAACTTCTCCCCAATCTCAGCACTATGCCTTTTTCGTGCGTGGGGTGTCTCGCAAAGCGAAATCCAAATAAGGAACCGCCCCCGATACACTACTACTTAGGCAAGGTTGATCGCCGGGATCCATTAGACCCTAAGTACAATATTGATGAATATAATCATCTGATTAAATTTCTTTTAACATAGTGCTAAGGGCTAAGTTTCTCTCCAGTCTCAACACTATGCCCTATTCGTGCGTGGGGTGTCTCGCAAAGCAAAATCCAAACAAGGAACCCCCCCGATACACTACTACTTAGGCAAGGTTGATCGTCGGGATCCATTAGACCCTTAGAACATAATTAATATATATATATATATATATATATATATATATATATATGTGTGTGTGAGAAACCATCTACCGCTACTCAAGAAAACATAAAGAAACCCATTCACCATCTAAACCATCATTCCCATTTCTTTCTTTAGGAATGTATATAAATGGTACAACATTTTATCAAATGTTTACCATTACAATATCATAACTCTACATGCACCCTTCGTATTTCTTTTTTAGGAATATATATAAATGGTACAGCATTTTATCAAATGTTTACCCTTTTAATCTCAGTTATACAACCTCTTTACCAATTTTATTTCCTTTCTTCCATCCAGGAGAATTACATTTTTAAAGCAAGTTTTATTAACATAAAAATGCTTTAACCATTTCCATAAAAATCCCATCAAAAGTCATTTTTATTAGCATAAAAATACTTTTGTATACCATATGCTTCCATTTCCCTCTCATACGGGAAATGTATCCGAAGCCCAACCATATCCCATTTCCCTTCTTCCATCTAGGAAATGCAATTAAAGCCAATTCATTATCATGAATTGCTTTAATAAATTAAGACTGTCCCTAGAGGTATCCCCACTGGAAGCACCCTTAAATGGCTATCATCTTCCAGGGCCTATCTATACAAGACAACCTGGGAACCTACCAGCGTCGGGAAGCGGCCATATTGCCTGCGGGAAAGTCAGGACCACACCCAAAATCCCCTAACCAGCACAGTAATATAAATACCCATATGGCCTACGGACTATATCCACCCTGCATTCATTAGTCACGGGGCTTCACCACACGTGCGCAACTTCCCTTATGATAGCGATTTAGGGAGGTGTGTAATCCATAAAATATCATTAATGAAAACCATTGCTTTTCCTTTTGAAAACTTCCAATTTTACATTCCCAAACTCATTTACTTAGCCATTAAGTACCAAGTTTTAGAGTATGCATTTCATTCTTATTAAGTCATATTTTATTAATGACCTAAGACCCAAAGTGTCACAATTATCGAAACTAGCCTTCCAGAAATCATTAAAACTCATAAACCATCAATACGAGTCACCATAAAGGAGCGCCTCCCAAATGGCTCAACATTAGTATTTTAACTTCCAATTTACCTTTAGGTTAACCTCTTATATTATTAGGACATTAACCTATACAAAATAACCCTCGGGTAAGCCCAATTATCCTATTTTAGCCTAGGACATTAGTCTACCCAAAACAACCCTCTAAGACTCCCCATTACTTCCCAAAGGAAGGTTCCTAAACCTTAGACCTAAAAGGAAAATGGATAAAAACTGAACTAGAAAAACATCCCAAAAATGCAGAATTTCCGAATCGATTCGCCTTGGCCGAATCGATTCGGGCCCATAGTGAATTGATTAGGTATGTACGAATCGATTCGGTCAAGAAGACCTGAGATTCTGCATAACCCCGAATCGATTCGAATGGTCCGAATCGATTCGGTCAACCCAGACCTGACACTTTCCCTCTTACCGAATCGATTCGCTAGGGCCGAATCGATTCGGTTCTGCAGAATTTCAAAGTTTAGGCTACGGGTTGTTTGAACCCTAAAGCCCCAAAACCCTCAAAACCTTGATTCTTCCCAACATCAACAACAACAATTCAACCCAATTCATTTCTACACCATTTCTAACTACAAATTTGTCCTCAAAACAAATTAAAATCAAGAATTTAGGGTTTAATCACCAAAATCAATAAAACCAAATTTATGGTTTAAATCTCCCAAAACTCAACTAAACATGCATTCTATCACATTAAATCACATCTAGCAAGTAAGAAACTTGCCTCGAGGTTCGTAGTCTCTGATCCACCTCCGGTAGCGACGAAATTTGGCCCAAATCTTCCATTTTCTCTCTTCCTCTCCATTTCTCCCAACTCTCTCTCTCTCCTTTGGCTTTTCTCACAAATGAAGAAATAAAAAGGCGTGGGGGACTTAAACGGGTTATAAAACAAAAATACCCTCTTTTAATTGCTAATACTCCATTAAAATGGCTTGTATACTCTTAATTGAGTCATAACGCATTAAAAGTGCCCGAAACTCCAAAATACATATTGGCACTTATTTCGACTATCTCGACCATTCTAAAAACAACCGCACCGCCTATTTTGGCATTCGGGAAAATGTGAAAAAATTCTATGTTCTATGTTCATTTTATTGCATTAATTTTACCAAATTTTATATACAGGTCATAACCGTCGTTTTACATATAACGACGCAGTAATACACAACGTGATGCTATTTACCTTCTCCTATGGTAAATAGACAAAACATAGTAAATATTATCCCCAATTATCGCGGGAAATAGTATTTACTCCAACATCCCCTATTTTATAAAATTAGCCCATCAGGCAAAATAATATAAAATAGCCGTTCTAAAAATCTCGGTTGTTACATACTCCCCCCCTTAAAGGGGAATTTTGTCCTCAAAATTCAGGCATAACCCATAACCATATAAAGAGTATACCATACGAACTATCGCTCTATCATTCTTAACAAAGCCCTCGGTAGCTCTGCGTCCCCATTTGGACTTGAACTACGGTCATCACACGACACCATTCCTTTATAAGAAACGATCCGAACTATTTTGCAGAAATTCGATTTTGAAAAGCTACTACTCCCATCCTTCCTCATTCCACTACTAGTCTCTTCCCACTAGTAGGTGAATTGGTCAGTCCTAGACAAGAACTCTCTTACTATAGCGTTCCATCGATTTGGCTCGTTCCGTTTGGCATAACTAAACTCTCCGACGAATTTCCTACTCGGCGCACCAACTACCCCATCCGCATTTCCTTAGCGGAAGGGAAATAACCAATTGATATTCTTTTATGAACTCCATCTTCTCATTCTTGAAAATACCAAATTCCTGCCCAGGAAGTAGGGCCTCTATTCTCTAAGGCAAATACTACCGCTACGAACTCTACATAAAGCTGGGGATAATAGTTCTCATGAAGTTTAAGTCGGTAAGACGCATAAATAGAGGGTCCATGCCCCCGTATTAATACTTACCGTTCCTGGCACAGACTCGTTCGTTACATCCCCTTTCGATCATAACAACACGAGTGCAGGAGTAAAAGTCAACTCATGCTTTAACCCCTCGGAATATAGGTTACCGACGTAACGCTCTATCTAGAAAAGGCCCCCACCATCAATGGCCTAATTCTTCGAATCACTCAAGATCCTATACTTCTTCGTTCTAGGGACCAAATCCTAATTATATCCCTAGTGTCCAAGACCTTTCCCAACTCCCGACATTCGCTCTATTTTGTGCGTGGGACGTCTCGCCGAGGCAAAATCCAAACAAGGAACCCTCCCATTACACTACTACCTCGCATCGTCGGTCATCGAGAAGTAACGGTTTAAGACACATGATCGGGATCGCTATAATCCTAACTATACACTCTACTAATACTCTTCTACTTCTAAGTCCTACCATCTCAAATAAATTAAAAATTTGCTAACCTGACATTTACTTTCTGTAAAATGCCACTGACACTTTATCCCAATATACATACATACATCGTTTATAGATGGCCTTCTCATTAAGGCGTAACATATAAGTCTCTATCAGACTTCATATCTTAGTCTCCCACACATCGATTAGAGGAAAACTATCACAGTGCTCATATCACGCACTATAACTTAGCCTTCAACCACTCAATTACGTGATTCCTGGCTAAACCTTCCCAACTCAGCATCTAAACCAGAAAAAAAAAGTAAAGAAAGAAAAGAAAAGAAAATGCGCATCTCTCCACTCCCAACGTCGTTAAGGTTCATGCGTGGAGCGTCTCGCCGAAGCGAAATCCAAACAAGGAACCCCTCCACACAATCCCCTTAACTAGTTGGTCATGGAGATCAGGCAACATCATACACAAGCAAGGTAAACAGAGCAAGCAAGCAATCAAAAACAAATAAAGCATGACAAATAAAATAAAATAAAATAAAAACTAACTACACACTCTAAACCACCTCTATAAAGTCTCAACCTGTATCCAGGAGAGATATTATAGAACAACTAGTCCTTCTCTAGAACTAGAAATAGGGTAGCCTCACGATTTATTCGCTTGCTATTGCACCAAATCATCCAAGAATATCTCTACTCGTATATTACATATAATACAAGTAGCACACACCACACATCTCATCACTCGCCCCATAACGAGTGAAAGAAAAGATAGTACTTCCCTATCATGGAAGCCATATTGATACACTACCCCAAGCTCAATATACACACCCGAATTTAGGGTGAAAGCAATACTACTCCAGCTCTAGCTACCCTAGTGATTTTCTCACACAGTTCCCTTAAGTTATTTAGCAAGGAGAACATTCTACCAGCCTCCTCGGCCTAGTTCAGTGAGTCCTTTCCCGGGTGGAGGTCCCCCGATGGGGTCTCACGAACATCACTTCTCCTAAAGTGTTAATAACACTTACTGGTGAGCCTATCACTTCCACTGAAAGGGATCTCTCTTCCTTGTACCCTCCTTATTTCGGTTCACAGTTTCCTTGACCGTAACACTCCTGATTCACTGTCGGCCTCTACCCGAACCTTGCGTGAATACTTGAGAATCTACTTTATCATCACTCCTAACTTCTTGGAGAAACTCGTTGTTGAATACCTCTAACAGTTTCTCTATGGGCAAAACTTCTTGCGCTGCTAATATAAGGCAACTATCTTTTCCGCCACTTAACCTTACTCCAATTGGGTGAAGATTTTCCTCCAATCTTCACACCTGGGCACTTCTATACCCCATTCTAAGACCAAAACTCTCGGGCCTTAAATTCTCACCAAATGAGATTACACTTCCTCAAACTAAGTTGACTACAACATGTGGTCCCTATCAAGGACCCATCATCTCCAATTCAACGTCGTTTGAAATCCTGTGCTAAATACCACTTTCTTCTGGCAGCGGCACTTAGAAAACTATACCTACTGTATTTAGTAGCCACGCATCAATATAAAATAGTTCTACAAAGGGAGTGACTTCCTAAGTAGCCCTCATTAACAACTACCACTTACAGCTCTTAGAAATATCGTCTCACGATGCCTTCATCACGGCCTTCCTTGACGCCCTACATTTGACAACTTACGAATCTCACACGAATGAGCAAAAGATTTTCGGGGTTCTCATATCGTAGCTGGAGAATGAATTATCACCAGATAAATCAACGGAGTTAATCGTAGGGCTCTATATCAAATCAAAAGTAACGCTGAAAGCGAAATACATCCGCACAGATTCCTAAGGACTCTAGAACCTAATGCTCTGATACCATCTGTGACAACCCGCCTACTAAAATAATAGGTGGCCAGCCCAATACTCTAATAATCACATGAATCATAGATGGTCCATTCTCAGCATCACTGTCGATTAAAAATAATAGTATGAGATAACCACCAATCATTTTAGAAAACGAACTGTCAATTTAAAAGAATTTGCGAGTAAAAGAAAAAAACTCAGACAATCCCCTTTGTAAAAAATGGTGGATATAAAAAACCGATGAATAAAGAGTGACAATGAAATAATTAATCACCGAATAAGCTGTCGGTGAACAGACCAATACAAATAATTACATTGAATATTTCATTTCAATATTTACATTAATAATAAGTGAGTGCAACACTTGGGCAACACGCCCGAATAAATAAACTGAACATAACTAGAGTACAATGGAAAGAAGCGTCTAATACAAATAACCTACAACATCCGCAATATGCTGTAGCTTCATGGCTACCGGAATGGAAATGTAAATACGGGTGTCCACGCGATAGAGCACCTGTACGACCAAGAGTATATGCAGAAACAAAGAAATATAGACGGGTCAGGGCCCGGTTTGATATGATTCCCATGTGACTAAAAATCCCATCAAAAGTCATTTTTATTAGCATAAAAATACTTTTGTATACCACATGCTTCCATTTCCCTCTCATACGAGAATTGTATCCGAAGTCCAACCATATCCTATTTCCCTTCTTCCATCCGGGAAATGCAATTAAAACCAATTCATTATCATGAATTGCTTTAATAAATCTAAGACTGTCCCTCCGGGTTTCCCCACTGGACGCACCCCTAAATGGCTATCATCTTTCAGGGCCTACTATACAAGACAACCTGGGAACCTACCAGCGTCGGGAAGCGGCCATATTTCCTGTGGGAAAGTCAGGACCACACCCAGAATCCCCTAACCAGCGCAGTAATATAAATGCCCATATGGCCTAGGGACTATATCCACCCTGCATTCATTAGTCAGGGGGCTTCACCACATGTGCGCAACTTCCCTTATGATAGCGATTTAGGGAGGTGTGTAATCCATAAATTATCATTTATTAAAACCATTACTTTTCCTTTTGAAAACTTCCAATTTTACATTCCCAAACTCATTTACTTAGCCATTAAGTACCAAGTTTTATGAGTGCATTTCATTTTTATTAAGTCATATTTTATTAATGACCTAAGACCCAAAGTGCCACCATTATCGAAACTAGCCTTCCAGAGTTCATTAAAAATCATAAACCATTAATACGAGTCTCCATAAAGGAGCGTCTCCCGAAAGGCTCAACATTAGTATTTTAACTTCCAATTTACCTTTAGGTTAACCTCCTATATTATTCGGACATTAACCTATGCAAAATAACCCTCAGGTAAGCTCAATTATCCTATTTTAGCCTAGGACATTAGTCTACCCAAAAAAACCCTCTAAGACTCCCCATTACTTCCCAAAGGAAGGTTCCTAAACCTTAGACCTAAAAGAAAAAGGGATAAAAATTGAACTAGAGAAACATCCCAAAAATGCAGAAATTCCGAATCGATTCGCCCTGGACGAATCGATTCGGGCCCATAGAGAATCGATTCGGTATGTCCGAATCGATTTGGTCAAGAAGACCTAGCGTTCTGCATATCCCCGAATCGATTCGAATGGTCCGAATCGATTCGGTCAACCCAGACCTGGCACTTTCCCTCTTACCGAATCGATTTGCTAGGGACGAATCGATTCGGTTCTGCAGAATTTCAAAGTTTAGGCTACGGGTTGTTTGAACCCTAAAGACCCAAAAACCTCACACCCTTGATTCTTCCCAACATCAACAACAACAATTCAACCCAATTCATTTCTACACCATTTCTAACTACAAATTTGTCCTCAAAACAAATTAAAATCAAGAATTTAGGGTTTAATCACCAAAGTCAACAAAACCAAATTTATGGTTTAAATCTCCCAAAACTCAACAAAACATGCATTCTATCACATTAAATCACATCTAGCAAGTAAGAAACTTGCCTCAAGGTTCGTAGTCTCTGATCCACCTCCGGTAGCGATGAAATTCGGCCCAAATCTTCCATTTTCTCTCTTCCTCTCCATTTCTCCCAACTCTCTCTCCCTCTCTCTCCTTTGGATTTTCTCACAAATGAGGAAATATAAAGGTGTGGGGGACTTAAATGGGTTATAAAACAAAAATACCATCTTTTAATTGCTAATACTCCATTAAAATGGCTCGTATACTCTTAATTGAGTCATAACGCATTAAAAGTGCTCGAAACTGCAAAATACATCTTGGCACTTATTTTGACTATCTCGACCATTCTAAAAACAACCGCACCCCCTATTTTGGCATTCGGGAATAAGTGAACAAATTATATGTTCTATGTTCATTTTATTGCATTAATTTTACCAAATTTTATATACAGGTCATAACTGTCGTTTTACATATAATGACGCAGTAATACACAACATGATGCTATTTACCTTCTCCTACGATAAATAGACAAAACATAGTAAATATTATCCCCAATTATGGCGGGAAACAGTATTTACTCCAACATCCCCTATTTTATAAAATTATCCCATCTGGGAAAATAATAAAAAATAGCCGTTCCAAAAATTTGGGTTGTTACAACAAGATTATTTTTGGAGATTGTTGGCCTGATTTTTGAGAGTTAGGTATTCGGCGAATTTCGAGGGTGAAATTCCATTGTTAGTGGTGAAGTGTAACAACCCGTGTAATTTTTGGGGTGTTTTCAAAATAAAGAGGAAAAATAAATTTTGAGATAACATTAATTTTATTGCTCAAACTTGATGGTTATTATTTTTAAAGGCGACAATTTCACACGGTTTCAAAGACGGAGTTAAAACGGATTTTATATTGATTTTAAAATATTTTGCCTTATAGGCATTTTTAGGCGAACTGTCTGTTTTCCTTGGTGATCCATCGATCGACGCCTGGGGTTCGATTGATCGACTCTAGCAGAAAACGTACGCAACAAGCAGTTTTTAGAGTTTTGTTTCTTTGTAACTCTTATTCTTTGCCTTATAAAATAAGGTCGTGGGTGACCCTTTTTTGGTACTACTTTTTGGCAGCAAACACATTTTTAATTCCTCTCTTTTATACTCAAACAAGCCCTTTGATTTTTGCATTCAACCTTTGGTTTTTTTGAGGTGTTCGTGGGGCAGTTTTGAGGCTATTCTTGGGGGTGTTTTTGATGATCTTTGAGATCATATTTTTGGTGGCTTTTTAAGCGTTTATGGACAGAATTATTGATGGTATCTTTTGGTGGTTTGAGGTATGGGGTTTTACACAATATGCTCCTAAATCTCACGAGTGTTTATTCCGTTGAATTTTTGTTAATTGAACTCATATTTTGAATTGTTAAATTCATTGAAATCTGGAAAAATAATTGTTGTAATTATTTTGATTCTTGTGGTATTATTCATGTTGTTGTTAAGCACGCTCTCATGATATTTTAATATGGCACGGACGTTGGGCACTCGCAAAAATTCCTTCTTCCAAGGGTTATGACTTGATAAAGCATATGCGGATGGGGTGAGGCCTGGTGACCCGGTTAATGTGTTGTTGAGATATTTATTGATAAAATTCTATTAAGATTTGCATTTGATTTTAATATTCGTATTTGTATTGTTACGTTTTATTCATCACTAACATTTTTGTTGAGCATCTTTGCTGTCGTATTGTGTACTTCCCCATATTTTCTTTTAGTGGCACGTTGGAGAGGACTTTGGGCGCTTGGGATTTATTGGAGATGGATTTTAGCGTGGATTATTTTTGGGAATATTTTTAATACAAGTTGAGAAGATTGTATCTATTTTGATGTATAGAGCATTTGGAGATTTATTTGTTTTTGAGATAATTAGATTGTTGTAATTATTTTGAGAGATTTGTTGTATTAATTTAAAGATGAGAGTAGTGGATTCTCTTTTATATTGTGGGATTTATTTAGATGCTCTATACCTTGTGAGTTATGGAATTGAATTTAGTTTATCATAGTAGCGCACCGTTCGCTCTCCCCGGGCGGGCCAGGTGTTACTGAATGGTATCAGAGCTTAGGTATACGACCACCTTTGGGTCTTGGGTTTTGGGTCTGTTGTGTTTTCGTGGCGTGTATTTTTGGAGATAGAAATTTTTAGAGAATCGTTTCACGTTAGGTATCTAGATTAGGTGTGAGGAAATTATTTTTGGGAGACGAGATTATTTTTGGACATTGTTGGCCAGATTTTTTAGATTAGGCATTCGGCTAATTTCGAGGGAGAAATTCCATTGTTAGTGGAGAAGTTTAACAACCCACGTAATTTTTGGGGTATTTTAAAAATAAGGAGGAAAAATAAATTTTGAGATAAAATTATTTTTATTGGTCAAACCTGTTGGTTATTATTTTTAAAGGCGAGAATTTCAAACGGTTTCGAAAATGGAGTTAAAACGGATTTTATAAATATTTTACAATCTTTTGCCTTATAGGTATTTTTAGGCGAACTGTCAGTTTTCCGGGGCGATCGATTGATCGACGACTAGAAGTCGATCAATCGACCCCAGCAGAAAACGTGCGCAACATACAGTTTTTAGAGTTTTTTTTTGTTTACAACTCTGTTTCTTGGCCTTATAAAATAAGGTCGGGGTTGACCCTTTTTGGTACAACTTTTTTTCCGCAAAACATTTTTAATTCCTCTCTTTTATACTCAAACAAGCCCTTTGATATATGCATTCAACCTTTGGTTTTTGGAGGTGTTATTGGGGAAGTTTTGAGGTTGTTCTTGGAGGTGTTTTTGATGATCTTTGAGAGCAGATTTTTTTTGGCTTTTAAAGCGTTTCTGGGCTGAATTATTGATGGTTTCTTTTGGTGGTTTAAGGGATGGGGTTTTACAAAATACGCTCCTAAATCTTGTGAGTGTTTATTCCATTTGATTCTTGTTAATTGAACTCATATTTTGAATTGTTAAATTCATTGAAATCTGGAAAAATAATTATTGGAATTTTTTTGATTCTCGTGGTATTATTCATGTTGTTGTTGAGCACGTTGTCATAAGATTTTAATATGGAACGGACGTTGGGCACCCGCTAAAATTCTTGCTTCCAAGGGCTATGACTTGATAAAGCATATGTGGATGGGGTGAGTCCTGGTGACCCGGTTAATGTGTTGTTATGAAATTTATTGATAAAATGCTATTGAGATTTGCATTTGATTTGAATATTCATATTCGTATTGTTAGGTTTTATTGATCGCTAACATTTTTGTTGAGCATCTTTACTGTCGTATTGTGTACTTTCCCTTATTTTATTTTAGTGGCAGGTTAGCGCGGATTTTGGGCGCTTGGGATTTATTGGAGATGGATTTTAGCGTGGATTATTTTTGGGAAGATTTTTAATACAAGTTGAGAAGATTGTATCTATTTGCATGTATTGAGCATTTGGAGATTTATTGGTTTTTGAGATAGTTAGATTGTTATAATTATTTCTAGAGATTTGTTGTATTAATTTGAAGATGAGATTAGTGGATTCTCTTCTATACTGTGGGATTTATTTAGATGGTCTATACCTTGTGAATTGTGGAATTCAATTTAGTTTATCGTAGTAGCGCTCCGTTCGCTCTCACCGGGCGGGCGGGGTGTTACAGAATTGTATCAGAGCTTAGGTATACGACCACCCTCGGGTCTTGGGTTTTGGGTCTGTTGCATTTTTCTGGCGTGTATTTTTGGAGATAGAAATTTTTAGAGAATCGTTTCGCGTTAGGCATCTAGATTAGATGTGAGGAAATTTTTTTTCGCAGACGAAATTATTTTTGGAGAATGTTGGCTTGATTTTTTAGAGTCAGGCATTTGGCAAAATTTTGAGGGAGAAATTCCATTGTTAGTGGGGAAGTGTAACAACCTGCGTAATTTTTGGGGTATTTTCAAAATTAGGAGGAAAATTAAATTTTGAGATAAAATTATTTTTACAGCTCAAAATTGTTGGTTATTATTTATAAAGGCGAGAATTTCAAACAGTTTCGAAAATGGAGTTAAAACGGATTTTATATTGATTTTACAATATTTTTCCTTATAGGCATTTTTAGGTGAACTGTCGTCTGGGGGTCAATCGATCGACCCCAGCAGAAAACGTACGCTTCATGCTGTTTTTAGAGTTTTATTTCTTTACAGCTCTTATTCTTTGCCATATAAAATAAGGTCGTGGGTGACCCTTTGTGGTACAACTTTTTGGCAGCAAACACAATTTTAATTCCTCTCTTTTATACTCAAACAAGCCCTTTGATTTATGCATTCAACCTTAGGTTTTTGAAGGTGTTCTTGGGCAGTTTTGAGGTTGTTCTTGGAGGTGTTTTTGATGATCTTCGAGAGAAGATTTTTGGTGGCTTTTTAAGCGTTTCTGTGAAGAATAATTGATGTTATCTTTTGGTGGTTTGTGGTATGGGGTTTTACAAAATATGCTCCTAAATCTCATGAGTGTTTATTCCGTTGAATTCTTGTTAATTAAACTCATATTTTGAATTGTTAAATTCATTGAAATCTGGAAAAATTATTGTTGGAATTATTTTGATTCTTGTGTAATTATTCATGTTGTTGTTGAGCACGTTGTCATGAGATTTTAAAATGGCACGGACGTTGGGCACCCGCCAAAATTCCTGCTTCCAAGGGCTATGACTTGATAAATCATATGCGGATGGGGTAAGCCTGGTGACCCGATTAATGTGTTGTTGAGAAATTTATTGATAAAATGCTATTGAGATTTGCATTTGATTTGAATATTCGTATTCGTACTGTTACGTTTTATTCATCGCTAACATTTTTGTTGAGCATCTTTCCTGTCGTATTGTGTACTTCCCCATATTTCTTTTAGTGGCAGGTTAGCGCGGATTTTGGGCGTTTGGTATTTATTAGAGATGGATTTTAGCGTGGATTGTTTTTGGGAAGATTTTTAATACAAGTTGAGAAGATTGTATCTATTTTCATTTATTGAGCAATTGGAGATTTATTTGTTTTCGAGATAGTTAGATTGTTGTAATTATTTCGACAGACTTATTGTATTAATTTGAAGATCTGATTAGTGGATTCTCTTTTATGTTGTGGGATTTATTTAGATGCTCTATACCTTATGAATTATGGAATTGAAATTAGTTTATCGTAGTAGCGCTCCGTTCGCTCTCCTCGGGCAGGCAGGGTGTTACTTAATGGTATGAGAGATTAGCTATATGACCACCCTCGGGTCTTGGGTTTTGGGTCTGTTGTGTTTTTGTGGCACGTATTTTGGGAGATAGAAATTTTTAGAGAATCGTTTCGCGTTAGGCATCTAGATTAGATGTGAGGAAATTAGTTTTGGAAGATGAGCTTATTTTTTAAGATTGTTGGCCTGTTTTTTGAGAGTTAGGCCTTCAACGAATTTCAAGGGCAAAATTCCATTGTTAGTGGGGAAGTGCAGCAACCCGCGTAATTTTTGGGATATTTTCAAAATAAAGAGTAAAAATAAATTTTGAGATAACATTATTTTTATTGCTCAAACTTGTTTGTTATTATTTTTAAAGGCAAGAATTTCAAACGGTTTCGAAAACGGAGTTAAAACGGATTTTATATTGATTTTACAATATTTTGCCTTATAGGCATTTTTAGGCGAACTGTCGTTTTTTCATGGGTGATCGATTGATCGACGCCGGAGTGTCGATCGATCAACCCCAGTAGAAAACTTGCGCAGCAGGCAGTTTTTAGACTTTTGTTTCTTTACAAATCTTATTCTTTGCCTTATAAAATATGTTGGTGGGTGACCCTTTTTGGTACAACTTTTTGGCAACAAACACATTTTTAATTCCTTTCTTTTACACTCAAACAATCCCTTCGATTTTTGCATTCAACCTTAGGTTTTTGGAGGTGTTCTTGAGGCAGTTTCGAGGTTGTTCTTGGAGGTGTTTTTGATGATATTTGAGAGAAGATTTTTGGTGGCATTTTAAGCATTTCTGGGCAAAATTATTGATGGTATCTTTTGGCGGTTTGAGGCATGGGGTTTTACACAATATCCTCCTAAATCTCACGAGTGTTTATTCCGTTGAAATATTATTAATTGAACTCATATTTTGAATTGTTAAATTCATTGAAATTTGGAAAAATAATTGTTGGAATTATTTTGATTTTGTGACAACCCGCTATCCGAAATAAAGGGTGGCCGGCCCGATACCCCGATGAAACAGGAATCATGGATAGATATCATTCTCAGCATCACAATATCATAGAGAGTATCAGGAATAATCACCCAATATTCCGAAAAACGGGTTATCAAAAATTTTAGTTGATAATTTAAAGAAAACACTTTCAACAACCCATAATAGAAAAAGAGGGTGGAAACTCCCACAAACATATATATATAAACCAATAGATAAGAAAGGACCGAATAAATCATCGATCGATACAATCCATACAATACGCAGTAAGTTCCATGTGTTACATAATACATTAATTATACAATTACACCATTTGGGCCACACGCCCGAATAAAGACTGATCTTAGCTAGAAAACTATAATAGAGGCGTCTACACAAAATATCCCGTGATACCCGCAAAATGTCACGGTTCCTCAAAAGACTTAGAGAAAAGAAAGTCATTATGGGCAACCTTGCGGCGGAACACCTGAATAAAAATAGATGATACATACACAACAAGAAAACGAAGAACCGGTCAGAGGCCGATTTTATATGCTCACTAGATAAATGACAGGTATGACAATAATATACAGGTAAACATGGAAGATACGGATGATATTATAGCATGGTAAGATCATATAAAGAACTAAAACAGTTAAATGATTATTAAAATGTAATTCAATTATATAAAGAAATAAAAGTACCTATGAGCCTTTTCATCTTTCCTCATTTTCATTTCCATCTTCTTTCCATTCCTTATCAGGAATGCAATTATTACCATGTGCTATTTATGGCACTTATCTCAATAGTATGCTCTTTGTGGCATATACTTTGCTCTTTACGACATTAATGTTCCATCGAGTCCAACTCGATAATAGAATAGTTATAAATATATATATATATATATATATATATATATATATATATATATATATATATATATATAACGATTCTAAGACCGCCCGTCCGGGTTTCCCCACTTTGCGCCCCCTAAATAACCATCATCTTCCAAGGCCTAACCTAAGACAACCTGGGATCCTATCGCAATGTCGGGAAGTGGCCATATACCTGCGGGGTAGTCAAGACCACACCCAGAATCTCGTACCCATCACAGAAAAATATAAAAGAAGCGCTCATATGGCCTAGGACTATATCCACCCTGCATTCATTAGCCAGGGGGGCTTCACCTCACGCACGAACTTCCCTTAAGATGGTATTTAGAGAGGTGTGTAACATCCATTTTATTAATTTCTATCTCGTGATTCAGTAAATTATGTTTTACTTTATCCATTTTACATTTTATTAAATGCATTATGGTATACTTCACATCATCATAATAACCTCGAAGAATATTTAATCTCCCAAGTTATCTCTCCCAAATGTCCTTGTTTGGACTTGATATTAACCCATCAAATGAGATCTAATTCGTATTTACTCCTAAAGTCTCCCAATTCGACCTTAAGATTTCCTAGACTCTTATGGAACTACTTGACAGAGGAAATGCCTAAACATTACTTTAAATCTCCCCCCCTGACAGGAACCCTAGATGAACCCCTTCGAGTCTAGGGAGTCGACCGAACTCAACTAATAATCTAAGTCCCTATTTTTAACTTCATTTAAGAAGGTCCCTATGTTCCTATGAAAAGAAGAAGTTAAGGACTGAAAATAAAATGTTTGGGAAGAAAACAGGGGACCGGTCCTAAGACTGCGGTCGACCGCGTCTCAAGATTTGGCCTAAAAATAAAAGTAGAAAGTTCATTTTGGTGGGACCGATCGACCGGTCAGGGGACCGTGGTCGACCGCGCCATAATTTTAGGCCTTTGAAAGAAATGCAGTGAACCCTCTCCCGTAGACCCGGTCGACCGGTCTGAGAATCGCGGTCGACCAGTCCCTGCAGACCTAGACCAAAACGACTCTTCATCTTTCAAGATAATCCCAATTCTAACTCAATTATTTCCACCAACATAACATAAATGTAACAACAACTACAATAAACCTCATCAAACATCCCAAAACATTCTTCAATGGATCAAAACCCACAAATACACAAAGAAAACCCTAAATAGCTAAACCATGATCAAATACATTATTCTCACACAAATCATTTATCTTAAACCATAAATAGCAAGTAGTAAACTTGCCTCAATGTAGAAAATGCAGATTTTCTTGGTGTTGGAGCAATAATCCTCCTTAAATCTTCAATACCCTTTCTTCTCTCTACTCTTTCTCTTTCTCTCTTTAGTTCTCTAGGTTTAGAAAACACAATTAGGTGAATAGTGATTCACTCAAGACATAAATCGTGCCTTTAACCAAAAATCCCAACTCAATTGATCGATATTGCGATAAAATAATACGCAATTGCATATTTAAGGCATAATCAGTCAAAATGCCCAAAATCTCAAAACACATAATGGCACAATTTCTGACTATCTCGCACGTTCCAAAATCAACTGTGGCCTCTAAATTATCATTTGGACATTTTATAATTAAATTTAAATCCCGGTCTCATCATTAAGCCAAATATCATTTTAATTCATATGATATTACTAAGCATAACACAACAATATTCACCCATAGTTATGGTATATATGCAAACTCATAGTGAATATTAACTTTTCTTCATTAAATTAGCACTCAATTCATAATCCAAAACTTATATCTAATTACCATATCTAGTAATTAGTATAAAATACGTTCTCATAAGCGAGGGTTATTACATATTCTTGTGGTATTATTCATGTTGTTGTTGAGCACGTTGTCATGAGATTTTAATATGGAACGGACGTTGGGCACCCGCCAAAATTCCTGCTTCCAAGGTCTATGACTTGATAAAGCATATGCGAATGGGGTGAGGCCTGGTGACCCGGTTAATGTGTTCTTGAGAAATTGATTGATAAAACGCTATTGAGATTTGCATTTGATTTGAATATTCGTATTCGTAATATTACATTTTATTCATCGCTAACATTTTGTTGAGCATCTTTTCTGTCATATTGTGTACTTCCCCATATTTTCTTTTAGTGGTAGGTTAGCGCAGATTTTGGGCACTTGGAATTTTTTGGAGATGGATTTCAGCGTGGATTATTTTTGGGAAGATTTTTAATACAAATTGAGAAGATTGTATCTATTTTGATGTATAGAGCATTTGGAGATTTATTTGTTTTCGAGATAGTTAGGTTATTGTAATTATTTCGAGATAAATGTTGTATTAATTTGAAGATGAGATTAGTGGATTCTCTTTTATATTGTGGGATTTATTTAGATGCTTTATACCTTGTCAA
Source organism: Sambucus nigra (assembly GCA_949130495.1). Lineage (NCBI taxonomy): Eukaryota > Viridiplantae > Streptophyta > Magnoliopsida > Dipsacales > Adoxaceae > Sambucus > Sambucus nigra. Next base: position 624,767,946 of record OX422207.1, on the reverse strand, counting down.
TTGTGAAATTGAATTTTGTTCATCGTAGTAGCGCTCCGTTCGCTCTTCCCGGGCGGGCGGGGTGTTACAGAATGGTATCCGAGCCTCGGGTCTTGGGTTTGGGGTCTGTAGTGTTTTTGTGGCGCTTATTTTTGGAGATAGAAATTTTTAGAGAATCGTTTCATGTTAGGCGTCTAGATTAGATGTGAGGAAATTATTTTTGGGAGATGAGATGATTTTTGGAGATTGTTGGCCTGATTTTTGAGAGTTATGTATTCGACGATTTTCAAGGGCGAAATTCGATTGTTAGTGGGGAAGTGTAACAAACCGCGTAATATTTGGGGTATTTTCACAATAAAAAGAAAAAATAAATTTTGAGATAAAATTATTTTTATTGCTCAAACTTGTTGGTTATTATTTTTAAAGGCGAGAATTTCGAACGATTTCAAAAACGGAGTTAAAACGGATTTTATATTGATTTTACAATATTTTACCTTGTAGGCCTTTTTAGGCGAACTGTCAGTGTTTCTGGGTGATCCATCGATCGACGCCTGGGAGTCGATCGACCGACTCCAGCAGAAAAAGTGCGCAACAAGCAATTTTTAGAGTTTTGTTTCTTTACAACTCTTATTAGTTACCTTTTAAAATAAGGTCGTGAGTGACCCTTTTTGGTACAACTTTTTGGCAGCAAACGCAATTTTAATTCCTCTCTTTTATACTCAAGCAAGCCCTTTGATTTATGCATTCAACCTTAGGTTTTTGAAGGTTTTCTTGGGGCAATTTTGAGGTTGTTCTTGGAGGTGTTTTTTATGATCTTTGACGGCAGATTTTTGGTGGCTTTTTAAGCATTTTTGGGTAGAATTATTGATGGTATCATTCGGTGGTTTGAGGTATGGGGTTTTACACAATATGCTCCTAAATCTCGCGAGTGTTTATTCCGTATAATTCTTGTTAATTGAACTCATATTTTGAAATGTTAAATTCATTCAAATTTGTAAAAATAATTGTGGAAATTATTTTGATTCTTGTGGTATTATTCATGTTGTTGTTGACAATGTTGTCATGAGATTTTAATATGGCATGGACATTGGGGACATTGATAAAATGCTATTGGCATTTGCGTTTGATTTGAATATTCGTATTCGTATTGTTACATTTTATTCATCGCTAACATTTTTGTTGAGAATCTTTTTTGTCGTATTGTGTACTTCCCCATATTTTCTTTTAGTGGCACGTTAGCTCGAATTTTGGGAACTTGGGATTTATTGGAGATGGATTTTAGCGTGGATTATTTTTGGGTTGGTTATTAATACAAGTTGAGAAGATTGTATCTATTTTGATGTATAGAGCATTTGGAGATTTATTGTTTTCGAGATATTTAGATTGTTTTAATTATTTCGACCGATTTGTTGTGTTAATATGAAGATAAGAATAGTGGATTCTCTTTTATATTTTGGGATTTATTTAGATGCTTTATACCTTATGAATTGTGGAATTGAATTTAGTTTATCGTAGTAGCGCTCCATTCTCTCTCCCCGGGTAGGCGGGGTGTTACAGAATAGTATCAGAGCTTAGGTATACGACCACCCTCGTGTCTTGGGTTTTGGGTCTGTTGCATTTTTATGGCGCGTATTTTTGGAGATAGAAATTTTTAGAGAATCGTTTCGCGTTAGGCATCTAGATTAGATGTGAGGAAATTATTTTCGGGAGACGAGATTATTTTTAGAGATTGTTGGCCTAATTTTTGAGAGTTAAGCATTCGGCTATTTTCAAGGGCGAAATTCCATTGTTAGTGGGAAAGTGTAACAACCCGCGTAATTTTTGGCATATTTTCAAAATAAAGAGGAAAAATAAATTTTGAGATAAAATTATTTTTATTGCTCAAACTTGTTGGTTATTATATTTAAAGGCGAGAATTTCCAGCGGTTTCGAAAACGGAGTTTAAACGAATTTAATATTGATTTTACAATATTTTGCCTTATAGGCATTTTTAGGTGAACTGTCAGTTTTCCTGGGCGATCGATCGATCGACGCCTGGGTGTCGATCGATCGACTCCAGTAGAAAACGTGCGCAGCAAGCAGTTTTTAGAGTTTTGTTTCTTTACAACTCTTATTCTTTGCCTTATAAAATAAGGTCGTGGGTGACCCTTTTTGGTACAACTTTTTGGCAACAAACACATTTTTAATTCCTCTCTTTTATACTCAAACATGCCCTTTGATTTTTGCATTCAACCTTAGGTTTTTGGAGGTGTTCATGGGGCAGTTTTGAGGATGCTCTTGGAGGTGTTTTTGATGATCTTTGAGAGCATATTTTTGGTCGCTTTTTAAGCCTTTTTGGGCAGAATTATAGATGGTATCTTTCGGTGGTTTGAGGTATGGGGTTTTACACAATATGCTCCTAAATCTCGCGAGTGTTTATTCCGTTGAATTCTTGTTAATTGAACTCATATTTTGAATTGTTAAATTCATTGAAATCTAGAAAAATAATTGTTGGAATTATTTTGATTCTTGTGGTATTATTCATGTTGTTGTTGAGCTCGTTGTCATGAAATTTGAATATGGCACGGACGTTGGGCACCCGCCACAATTCCTGCTTCCAAGGTTCATGACTTGATAAAGCATATGAGGATGGGGTGAGGCCTGGTGACCTGGTTAATGTGTTGTTGATAAACTTATTGATAAAATGCTATTGAGATTTGCATTTGATTTAAATATTCATATTCGTAATATTACGTTTTATTCATTGCTAACATTTTTGTTGTGCATCTATCCTGTCGTATTGTGTACTTCCCCATATTTTTTTTTAGTGGAAGGTTAGCGCTCATTTTTGGGGCTTGGATTTTATTGGAGAGGGATTTTAGAGTGGATTATTTTTGGGAAGATTTTTAATACAAGTTGACAAGATTGTATCTATTTTGATGTATGGAGCATTTGGAAATTTAGTTGTTTTCGAGATAGTTAGATTGTTGTAATTATTTAGAGAGATTTGTTATATTAATTTGAAGATGAGATTAGTGGATTCTCTTTTATATTGTGGGATTTATTGAGATGCTCTATACCTTGCAAATTGTGGAATTGAATTTAGTTTATCGTAGTAGCTCTACATTCGCTCTCCCCGGGCGGGGTGTTACAGAATGGTATTAGAGCTTAGGTACGACCACCCTCGGGTCTTGGGTTTTGGGTCTGTTGCATTTTTGTGGCGCGTATTTTGGGAGATAGAAATTTTTAGAGAATCGTTTCGCGTTAGGCATCTAGATTAGATGTGAGGAAATTATTTGTGCGAGACGAAATTATTTTTGGAGATTGTTGGCCTGATTTTTGAGAGTTAGGCATTCGGCTAATTTCGAGGGATAAATTCCATTATTAGTGGGGAAGTGTAACAACCCGCGTAATTTTTGGGGCATTTTCAAAATAAAGAGGAAAAATAAATTTTGAGATAAAACTATTTTTATTGCTCAAACTTGTTGGTTATTATTTTTAAAGGCGAGAATTACAAACGGTTTTGAAAACGGATTTTATATTGATTTTACAGTGCGAACTTTCTATTTTTCGGGGCGATCGATCGATCGATGCCTGGGGGTCGATCGATCGACCCCAGCAGAAAATGTGGGTAGCAACCAGTTTTTAGAGTTTTGTTTCTTTACAACTCTTATAATTTGCCTTATAAAATAAGGTAGTGGGTGACCATTTATGGTACAACTTTTTGGCAGCAAACACATTTTTAATTCCTCCTTTTGTACTCAAACAAGCCGTTTGATTTATGCATTCAACCTAAGGTTTTTGGAGGTGTTCTTGGGACAATTTTGTCGTTATTCTTGGAGGTGTTTTTTATGATCTTTGAGAGCAGATTTTCGCGGGTTTTTAAGCGTTTCTAGGCAAAATTATTGATGGTATCCTTTTGTGGTTTGAGGTATGGGGTTTTACACATTATGCTCCTAAATCTCGCGAGTGTGTATGCCGTTAAATTCTTGTTAATTGAACTCATATTTTGAATTGTTAAATTCATTGAAATCTGGAAAAATAATTGTTGGAATTATTTTGATTCTTGTGGTATTGTTCATGTTGTAGTTGAGCACGTTGTCATGAGATTTTAATATGGCACGGACTTTGGCCACCCCCCAAAATTCCTGTTTCCAAGGGCTATGACTTGATAAAGCATATGAGGATGGGGTGAGGCCTGGTGACCCGGTTAATGTGTTGTTGAGAAATTTATGGATAAAATGCTATTGAGATTTGCATTTGATTTGAATATTCGTATTCGTACTACATGACATTTTATTCATGGTTAACATTTTTGTTTAGCATATTTTTCTGTCGTATTGTGTACTTCCCCATATTTTCTTTTAGTGGCAGGTTAGCGCGGATTTTGGGCGCTTGGAATTTATTGGAGATGGATTTTAGCGCGGATTACTTTTGGGAAGATTTTTAATACAAGTTGAGAATATTGTATCTATATTGATGTATAAACATTAGGATATTTATTTGTTTTCGAGATAGTTAGATTGTTGTAATTATTTCGAGAGATTTGTTCTATTAATTTGAAGATGAGATTAGTGGATTCTCTTTTATGTTGTGGGATTTATTTAGATGCTCTATACCTTGTGAATTTTGGAATTGAATTTAGTTTATCATAGTTGTACCCCATTCGGCCTCCCCGAGCGGGCGAGGTGTTACAGAATGGTATCAATGCTTAGGTATATAACCACCCTCGGGTCTTGGGTTTTGGGTCTGTAGCGTTTTTATGACACGTATTTTTGGAGATAGAAATTTTTTGAGATTCGTTTGGCGTTAGGCATCTAGATTAGATGTGAGGAAAGTATTTTTGGAAGAAAAGATTATTTTTGGAGATTGTGGGTCTGATTTTTAAGAGTTAGGCATTCGGCTAATTTCGAGGGCGAAATTCCATTGTTAGTGGGGAAGTGTAACAACCCGCATAATTTTTGGGATATTTTCAAATAAATTTTGAGATAATTTTTTTTATTCCTCAAACTTGTTGGTTATTATTTTTAAAGCCGATAATTTCATACGGTTTCGAAAACAGAGTTAAAATGGATTTTATATTGATTTTACAATATTTTGCCTTATAGGAATTTTTAGGCGAAGTGTGAGTTTTCTTGGGCCATGGATCCATCGACGCCTGGGGGTCGATCGATCGAGCCCAGCATAAAACGTGCGCAGCAAGCATTTTTTAGAGTTTTGTTTCTTCACAACTCTTATTCTTTACCTTATAAAATAAGGTTGTGGGTGACCCTTTTTGGTACAACTTTTTGGCAGCAAACCCATTTTTAATTCCTTTCTTTTATACTCAAACAAGCCCTTTGATTTATGCATTCAACCTTAGGTTTTTGGAGGCGTTCATGGGGAGTTTTGAGGTTGTTCTTGGAGGTGTTTTTTAAGATCTTTGAGAGAAATTTTTTGGTGGCTTTTTAAGTGTTTCTGGGCAGAATTATTGATGGTATCTTTCGGTGGTTTGAGATATGGGGTTTTACACAATATGCTCCTAAATCTCGCGAGTGTTTATTCCGTTGAATTCTTGTTAATGGAACTCATATTTCTAATTGTTAAATTCATTGAAATCTGGAAAAATAATTATTGGAATTATTTTGATTCATGTGGTATTATTCATGTTGTTGTTGAGCACGTTGTCATGAAATTTTAATATGGCACGAACGTTGGGCACCTGCCTAAATTCCAGCTTCCAAGGGCTATGACTTGATAAAGCATATGCGGATGGGGTGAGGCCTCGTGACCCGATTAATGTGTTATTGAGGAATTTATTGATAAAAGGCTATTGAGATTTGCATTTGATTTGAATATTCATATTCGTATTGTTACGTTTTATTCATCGCTAACATTTTTGTTGAGCTTCTTTCCCGTCGTATTGGGTACTTCCCCATATTATCTTTAAGTGGTAGGTTAGCGCGGATTTTGATGGCTTGGGATTTTATGGAAATGGATTTTGGCCTGGATTATTTTTGGGAAGATTTTTAATACAAGTTGAGAAGATTGTATCTATTTTGATGTATAGAGCATTTGGAGATTTATTTGTTTTCGAGATAGTTAGATTGTTGTAATTATTTTGAGAGATTTGTTGTATTAATTTGAAGATGAGATTAGTGGATTATCTTTTATATTGTGGGATTTATTTAGATGCTCTATAGCTTGTGAATTGTGGAATTGAATTTAGTTTATCGTAGTAGCGCTCCATTCGCTCTCCCCGGGTTGGCGAGGTGTTACAGAATGGTATCAGAGCTTAGGTATACGACCACCCTCGGGGCTGGGTTTTGGGCCTGTTGCATTTTTGTGGCGCGTATTTTTGGAGACAGAAATTTTTAGAGAATCGTTTCGCGTTAGGCATCTATATTAGATGTGAGGAAATTATTTTTTGGGGACGAGATTACTGTTGGAGATTGTGGGCCTGATTTTTTAGAGATAGGCATTCGGCTAATTTCGAGGGAAAAATTCCATTGTTAGTGGGGAAGTGTAACAACCCGCGTAATTTTTGGGGTATTTTCAAAATAAAGAGGAAAAATAAATTTTGAGATATTTTTTTTATTGCTCAAACATGTTGGTTATTATTTTTAAAGGCGAGTATTTCAACGAAAACGGCGTTAAAATGGATTTTTTTATTGATTTTATAATATTTTACCTTATAGGCTTTTTAGGCGAACTGTCAGTTTTCATGGGCGATTGATCTATTGATGCCTGGGTGTTGATCGATCGACCCCAGCCGAAAACGTGCGCAGCAAGCAGTTTTTAGAGTTTTGTTTCTTCACAACTCTTATTCTTTGCCATATAAAATAAGGTCGTGGGTGACCCTTTTTGGTACAACTTTTTGGCAACAAACACATTTTTAATTCCTCTCTTTTATACTCAAACAAGCCCTTTAATTTATGCATTCAACCTTAGGTTTTTGGAGGTGTTCATGGGGCAGTTTTGAGGTTGTTCTTGGAGGTGTTTTTGATGATCTTTGAGAGAAGATTTTTGATGGCTTTTTAAGCGTTTCGGGGCAGAATTATTGATGGTATCTTTCGGTGGTTTGAGGTATGGGATTTTACACAATATGCTCCTAAATCTTGCGAGTGTTTATTCCGTTGGATTCTTGTTAATTGAAGTCATATTTTGAATTTTTAAATTCATTGAAATCTTGAAAAATAATTGTTGGAATTATTTTGATTCATGTGATATTATTCAAGTTGTTGTTGAGCACGTTGTCATGAGATTTTAATATGGCACGGACGTTGGTCACCTGCCTAAATTCCTACTTCCAAGGGCTATGACTTGATAAAGCATATGCTGATGGGGTGAGGCCTCGTGACCCGATTAATGTGTTGTTGAGAAATTTATTGGTAAAATGCTATTGAGATTTGCATTTGATTTGAATATTTGTATTCATATTGTTACGTTTTATTCATCTCTAACATTTTTGTTGAGCATCTTTCATGTCATATTGTGTACTTCCCCATATTTTCTTTTAGTGGCAGGTTAGCGCGGATTTTGGGTGCTTGGGATTTATTGGTGATGAATTTTAGCTTGGATTATTTTTTGGAAGATTTTTAATACAAGTTGAGATGATTGTATCTATTTTGTTGTATAGAGCATTTGGAGATTTATTTATTTTCGAGATAGTTAGATTGTTTTAATTATTTCGAGAGATTTGTTGTATTAATTTGAAGATGAGATTAGTGAATTCTCTTTCATATTGTGGGATTTATTTAGATGCTCTATACCTTGTAAATTGTGGAATTGAATTTATAGTTTATCGTAGTAGCACTCCGTTCGCTCTCCCGGGCGGGCGAGATGTTACAAAATGGTATCAGAGCTTAGGTATACGACCACGCTCGGGTCTTGAGTTTTGGGTCTGTTGAGTTTTTATGGAACGTATTTTTGGAGATCGAAATTTTTAGAGAATGGTTTCACGTTAGGCATCTAGATTAGATGTGAGGAAATTATTTTTGTCAAACGAGTTTATTTTTGGAGATTGCTGGCCTGATTTTTTGAGAGTTAGGCATTCGACGAATTTCGAGGGCGAAATTCCATTGTGAGTGGGAAAGTGTAACAACCCACGTAATTTTTGGGGTATTTTCAAAATAAAGAGGAAAAATAAATTTTGAGATAAAATTATTTTTATTGCTCAAACTTATTGGTTATTATTTTTAAAGGAGAGAATTTCAAACGGTTTCGAAAACGGAGTTAAAACGGATTTTATATTGATTTTAAAAATATTTTGCCTTATTGACTTTTTTATGCGAACTGTTAGTTTTCCTGGGCGATCGATAGATCGATGCCTAGCAGAAAACGTGCACAGCAAGTAATTTTTAGAGTTTTGTTTCTTTACAACTCTTATTCTTTGCCTTATAAAATAAGGTCGTGAGTGACCCTTTTTGGTACAACTTTTTGGCAACAAACACATTTTTAATTCCTCTCTTTTATACTCAAACAAGCCCTTTGATTTATGCATTCAACCTTAGGTTTTTGGAGGTGTTCAAGGGGAAGTTTTGAGGTATTTCTTGGAGGTGTTTTTGATGATGTTTGAGAGAATATTTTTGGTGGCTTTTTAAGCGTTTCTGGGAAGAATTATTGACGGTATCTTTTGGTGGTTTGAGGTATGGGGTTTTACACAATATGATCCTAAATCTCGTGAGTGTTTATTCCGTTGAATTCCCTTTAATTGAACTCATATTTTGAATTGTTAAATTCATTGAAATCTGGAAAAATAATTGTTGGAAGTATTTTGATTCTTGTGGTATTATTCATGTTGTTGTTGAGCACGTTGTCATGAAATTTTAATGTGTCACGGACATTAGGCACCCGCGAAAATTCCTGCTTCCAAGGGCTATGACTTGATAAAGCATATGCGGATGGGGTGAGGCCTGGTGACCCGATTAATGTGTTGTTGCGAAATTTATTGATAAAATGCTATTGAGATTTGCATTTGATTTGAATACTCGTATTCGTAATATTTGGTTTTACTCATCGCTAACATTTTTGTTGAGCATCTTTCCCGAAAACAAATATATCCCGAAAACAAATTCACCGGGTAATATTACGAATGTTACGAATATGAATATTTAAATTAAATGAAAATCTCAATAGCATTTTATCAATAAATTTCTCAACAACACATTAACCGGGTCACCAGGCCTTACCCCATCCGCATATGCTTTATTAAGTTATAGCCCTTGGAAGCAAGAATTTTAGCGAGCGCCCAACTTCCGTTACATATTAAAATCTCATGACAACATGCTCAACAACAACATGAATAATACAACAAGAATCAAAATAATTCCAACAATTATTTTTCCAGATTTCAATGAATTTAACAATTCAAAATATGAGTTCAATTAACAATAATTCAACGGAATAAACACTCGCAAGATTTATGAGCATATTGTGTTAAATCCCATAACTCAAACCACCAAATGATACCATCAATAATTCTACCCAAAAACGCTTAAAAACCCACCAAAAATCTACTCTCAAAGATCATCAAAAACACTTCCAAGAACAATCTCAAAACTACCCCAGGAACTGCTCCAAAAACCTAAGGTTGAATGTATAAATCAAAGGGCTTGTTTGAGTATAAAAGAGAGGAATGAAAAATGTGTTTGCTGTAAAAAAGTTGTACCAAAAAGGGTCACCCACGACCTTATTTTTTAAGGCAAAGAACAAGAGTTCTAAAGAAACAAAACTCTAAAAACTGCTTGTTGCACACGTTTTGTCCTGGGGTCGATAGATCGACCCCCAGGCGTCGATCGATCGATCGCCCAGGAAAACTGACAGTTCACCTAAAAATGCCTATAAGGCAAAATATTGTAAAATCAATATAAAATCCGTTTTAACTTCGTTTTGGAAATCGTTTGAAATTCTCGCCTTTAAAAATAGTAACCAACAAGTTTGAGCAATAAAAATAATTTTATCTCAAAATTATTTTTCCTCTTTATTTTGAAAAATACCCCAAAAATTACGTGGGTTGTTACACTTCCCCACTAACAATGGAATTTCACCCTCGAAATTCCACGAATGCCTAACTTTAAAAAATCAGGCCAAAAATCTCCAAAAATAAACTCATCACCAAAAATAAATTCCTCACATCTAATCTAGATGTCTAACACGAAACGATCATCTAAAGATTCTATCTCCAAAAATACGCGCCACAAAAATGTAATAGACCCCAAACTCAAGACTCGAGTGTGGTCGTATAGCTAAGCTCTGGTACCATTCTGTAACACCCCGCTCGCCTGGGGAGAGCGAACGAAGCGCTACTCAACGATAAACTAAATTCAATTCCACAATTCACAAGGTATAGATCATCTAAATAAATCCCACAATATAAAATATAATCCACTAATCTCATCTTCAAATTAATACAACAAATCTCTCAAAATATTTACAACTATCTAACTATCTCGAAAACAAATAAATCTCCAAACGCTCTATACATCAAAATAGATATAATCTTCTCAACTTCTATTAAAAATCATCCTAAAAACAATCCACGCTAAAATCCATCTCCAATAAATCCCAAGCGCCCAAAATCCGTGCTAACCTGCCACTAAAAGAAAATATGGTGAAGTACACAATACGACAGGAAAGATGCTCAACAAAAATATTAGCGATGAATAAAACGTGACAATACGAATACGAATATTCAAATCAAATGCAACTCTGAATAGCATTTTATCAATAAATTTCTCAACAACACATTAACTGGGTCACCAAGCCTCATCCCATCTGCATATGCTTTATCTAGTCATAGACCTTGGAAGCAGGAATTTTGGCGGGTGCCCAACGTTCATGCCATATTAAAATCTCATGACAACGTGCTCAACAACAACATGAATAATACCACATGAATCAAAATAATTCCAACAATTATTTTTTCAGATTTAAATGAATTTTACAATTCAAAATATGAGCTCAATTAACAAGAATTCAACGAAATAAACACTCGCGAGATTTAAGAGCATATTGTGTAAAACCCCATACCTTAAACCATCAAAAATACCAACCAACATATGCCCAGAAACGCTTAAAAAGACACAAAAAATCTTCTCTCAAAGATCACCAAAAACACCTCTAAGAACAACCTCAAAACTTCCCCAAGCACGCCTCCAAAAAACCTAAGGTTGAATGCATAAATCAAAGGGCTTGCTTGAGTGTAAAAGATAGGAATTAAAAATGTGTTTGCTGCCATAAAGGGTCACCCATGAACTTATTTTATAAGGAAAAGAATAAGAATTGTAAAGAAATAAAACTCTAAAAAGTGCATGGGGTCAGTCGATCGACCCCCAGTCGTCGATCGATCGGTCGCCCAAGAAAACTAACAGTTCGCCTAAAAAGGCCTATAAGGCAAAATATTTAAAAATCAATATAAAATCCGTTTTAACTCCATTTTCGAAACCGTTTGAAATTCTCGCCTTTAAAAATAATAACCAAAAAGTTTGAGCAATAAAAATAATTTTATCTCAAAATTTATTTTTCCTCTTTATTTTGAAAAATACCCCAAAAATCTTGTATCATCGATCGATCGAACCCACTGGGTCGATCGATCGATTGTCCCAGACTTCGTCTTCTCCAGCCTACTGTTGGGCCATTGACGAAAAACTAAGGTTTCTTTTCTCAAATTCCAACCTCAAACCAGCCTATTGATCATCTTATTACATCTCTCATGAACTATAAATGTCATCTAAACCTTTTAGCATCAGTAACACTACGAATCTTTACCCACTCAAGAACACAAATCCCTATGGTACAATCCCAATTCCAGATTAAAATTCCACCATTTACGTTCCGAATTTCTCATTCAAATCAGGTGTCTATACTCAGAAATATCAAACACAACTAATTCTTACTTTGAATCTCATTCAATTGTTCCATTAACAAAAACCACATTTTGTACCCATTTTTCCCCAAAACGAATTTTAGTTTACATATCACTAAAATATGAATTGGATATCACAATTTAAATATTATAGCAGGTTAACCACTTGCCTGAAATCGTTCGTAGAGTCTGATCCGTTGTAGGGAATGGTTTGATGATGAACTCTCACTTTTGCCCCTTAATTTGTCTCCAAAAAGGTTCCCAATTGCTCTTGATTTCCTTTCCTCTGTGCCTCTCTCAAACCCTAGGTTTAGAATTGTTAACCGCCATTCAATAAGTCCGTCACTTAGGTTAAAAACCCTTAATCCCGTTTTTGGCCATATAGGCCTAATTAAAATGACCCAAATAACTCCGTGTGGGCCCGACTATGCCCAAAAATGCCTTGAGACCTAATTACTACCACCAGGTACTCTTTTCTAACTATCTCGACCCATCCGGACTCAACCACGCACTCAGAATTTTCATCTGAAATACTTTTTGACATTCTCCAATTTTGACCTCAAAATGCGACACACGAGATTTCGAACAATTAAACTTAAAAGTCGCCAATTATAAATAATTTGGCTCAATCAAATAAATTCTCCAACTCATGAATTTAAGTTTCTCCAATTTAAATATTTTTATAACTCCTAAAATAAGTAAATATTAAATCCTCAAAATTACGGGGTGTTACAATACAATGATTTTGAAAGAATAAAATAAGAGTTGTCTAGTCATCCTTATATCCCAAATCTAAATACGTCGCATCAATGGTAAAACTCTACTAATAAAAGACAGGTAATCCATATATAAACCATGGGAGTGCAGTTGAGAAACATAATGGCTCATATAAATGCTGTAAGTGAACTAAACATATTTATGCCTACACATATCTAAGAGTGTATCCATATAAACAATCAAATATAACCTTAAGATAAATATAACATCCCAGAATCTCACCATGTGCCAATACACATCCTAAATTTTCCCACATATCAAAATTTCCATCGCATTTCCCTCAATACGGTGTGAACTCTTGAACACCCTCTTATTAATTATCCTCCTAATACTCCACGACCCTAAAACAAATACTATCACAATCACAAAGCACATTACGATACTTCATTCATCTTCCTACCCTCATTGCATAATAGACCATAAAAATGGCTTAATATCCCGAGGGACAATGGCATGACTCATGAGATATGAGATAAGAAAAAATCCCAACAACACACCCCGTATAATTGGTTGTTTGAAAATAAATGCCTACATATCATGCAATAAAAGTAACAATATAAATATATATTTATAACATCTTTTATTAAGATAAAATTTTCACAAATTAGGTATCACTATTCTATCCTATTTCTATACCCCAACATACTGATAAAATCATATAATTATGACTTTCCCACCTACTCGACATGAAAATAAGGCACATAAACATATGTGCAATAAGGATGATATATACTCAAAAGTATAACGTATAATAAAAGAACATATATCATATAATATGTGTATAAAACGAAGATGATTGGATGTATCACATAAAATAACCACTAGTGTATGAACACCTAGCTTAATTCACGAAATAATTTAACAAATTTGTAAAAAGTCTTAGCCCTGTGCATTATTGAGAAAATATTCATTAGATAATCATAAAAGCTTAAAAAATATGAAACAAGTGCCCACATGTTTCTAATTCAATTATCTTGAACTACAATTGGCGTGGAGATCTAATTCATAAATATACCATTCTTTAAATAGTACTAAAGGGACGAGTTTAATTTAGAAAATTGTAGCACCTCATTTATTCCCTCCATCTTCCACTCTAGCCCTTGAATTTATAGAATTCTCCTTCTACTTCTTATTGTGATTTGTTTTATCTTCTTATCCAATGTTATATAGACTCATATAACCTTTTATTAAACCCTAGGTCATGTAATACTTAGTTCACTTGGTGCATTTATATGATCCATTGAGTTTTTCCCTCACCCCTCCAGAGTTTATATATAAACTACATGCTTTTACGAGTAGAGGTTCATTGTTGATGGGACATATTAACATTCGGGATATAGGGAGAGTAGATAACTATGTATTTTTTTCTTTTAAAATCACCATATCTTTTGATTATAAAAACAATTATAACGGGATTTTTAAGATTAATGAGAAGAAATAGTTTATTTATTCATTTTATGCTTACGCAAATGTTTATTTAGTTGTTAGGAAACTTTAAATGGTTTGTCATTGTTTTAATATACTGCATTTTACTTTTCTCTAGTATCCCCCCTAGACGTGATGCTAGTGGTATGAGAGCTTAGGTTACACGATTACTCTAGACTTCTAGGTGTAGGTTTATTGCCTTTTTGAGTAATATGATTATCTGTGTTATTTTTGCGATGCGTGGGAGAGTAAGGATATAATGAATTTCGAGTATGAAATGTCGATTATTAGGGAGGAACATTGTAATACCGCTTATTTTTTTTACAAGGTATACATGAGCTTAATTAATATTTATTCGGATTTTATATTGGACTTAAGTTATACATATTGAGTTTTATTATTTGAATTAGATTATTTATCAACATACTTAGTTATGTTAATTATTTATTTCAACATTATTGGATTAAGACGACTATCTATTTAGATAATTTGGTTTTTATTCCTAAGTTGGGGTTCGAAGTTGTTTGGGACCAAGGCTGGACTAGAATTGAAAGTCTTATAGGGTAGTTGCGATATTTTAGTGATTTGGTTATCAAGTTGTGAGTAATTTATTTTTAATATATGTACTGATATTTTTATTCTAATTTATTTAGATAATTTTGGTGGCGACATAATTTAGGGACTTGTTAGGGGGAAAACACACTCAAAATAACAAAAAAAAAAATCCCATATCAACCCCTTTTGTCTAGGTATTGGTGGCTAAGTATATGCATTTTGATACCATTTCAATAACTTAGTGGTGTCCCATGTGATAAAAATGGGATTAATAATTTTAAACCCCAGTTACTGACCTTTTAATATAAACATGTTACAAATATTCATGCTTGCACATATGTATGAATTTATGAATATAAAAAATCAACAGTAATCCCAAGATAAATATCACAAACTAGTACCTCACTTCCCTACACATCTTCGAGTCTCCCATATATTAAAATTTCAACCGCACTTCCCTCAGTATGTTATGAACTCTTGATCACCCTCTTTTTAATTATTCTCCCGATATCCAGGCCCACCCTAAAAAAATACAATAACAATCATAGGGCATGATAGGCAACTCCTCTCATCTTCCAACCATAATGGGTTATTAGCCTGAGAGACCAAGGCATGATTCACGAGATAAGAGGCAAGAAAATATCACAAAAGTACACTCCATCCAATGGGTGGTATAAAAAAGGATGCCTACACATCCTCCAAAAATAATAACAATATAAATATCTTAATATAACATATTTATTATGATAAAATTTAACCAAAATAGGCATTATTATTATACCCAATTTATGCAACCCAACATATGAATAAAATCATCAAATAATGATTTTTCCAAGTACTCAACAAGAAAATAAGGTCACATAACCATATGTGCAACAAGGATGATATCTATATAAACTATAACATATAAAAATAATGGGCACATCATGTAATATATATATAAAACAAGGATGAGTACATGTATCTAAAAAAGTAAGCATGGAGTATGAACATCGACCTCAAGTCATAAAATAATTCAATAAATTGATAAGAAATTTTAAATGTGTGTATTGTTGGGAAAATATTCATAATTTTTTTTTGAAAGCTCCAACAAACAAGAAACCCATGGCCACTCATTTATAATTCAATAATCCAGGACTTAAAGTTGGCATGCAAGTCAAATTAATAAATATACCAAGCTGAAAACAACTTAACAGTGACAGGTTTAATCTAGAAAACTATAACACATCTTTAATCCTTTCATCTTCCTCTATAACCCTTGAATTTTTTGAAATACCCTTATTCTTCATATTCCCATATGTTTTACTTTCTCACCTAATGCTATATAGAATCCTATAGTCTTTTATTAAACCCTAGCTCTTCTAATATAACATGTTTATTATAGTAAAATGTGACTAACTACGGTTGTAAAAATGTTAATCCATTTTTTCCTACACGGACCTCCACTAAGGCATTCAAATGTTATCAAAATGCAAATATTCATACGCTAATAACTAGGCCAAAGGGGTTCATAACCATTGGGAACATATTTTTTATTATTTTGAGTGGATTTTTCCCACTAAAAAGTCCCCAAATCAAGTCGTTGCCGAAATTATCAAAATAAATCATAAAAAATCTCACTACATATATTAAACATAATTCACTCCCAATATGATCATTTTTTCTAAAATGTCATAGTTACCCTCTAAGATTTTCAACCCTAATCCAACTTTAGTCCCAAAAAAAATCATATCTCAACTTGTCACAAAAACCAACTGATCCAAATTAATAACCCTAGTAGTTTAATAATTTACTAAACTAAATATGTTAACCCATAATTTATTTGAAATAATAAAACACAATCAATATATCTTAAGTCCAATATAAAATTTAAATAGAAACAAATTAAGCTAACACACACCTTTGAGAAAATAAAGGGTGTTACACTGTTCTCCTAATAACATCTTTTTTTTCCTTCAATTATTTTTTTTCCATGGAGGGAGGGACATTACCCTTATAATTTTTTAATAAATTGGAGAGGATGAATAAACCTCCTCAGTGTCTTACAATGAGAGTTCTAAAAAGATCAAAGCAATAAAGAAGATGGATTTATAATACATCCACTAATAAAAAATGATTTTCAGGATGAAAAAAGGCAAAAGAAACCTAAGTAAATCTGAGAACTAAGTAGCCTCCTCATATAAAGATATTATCTTGATATAATAGAAAGGAATTCCTATTTATACATTCTAATATGTTGTCTAGTAATGGAAGGAATGTTATTTGATGATACTAAGTCAAACCTTTGACCATTCGAAGACCCTAAACCCCTTAGAGCACTCTGGGACAAGGAAAAATGCTTCTCAACTGACCTCGAATCTAAAAAAATATGACATTTGGTTCCTAAGACCTCTACTACTTCCAATCGAAAGTATTTTTAGTGCAGCATCACTGAGTTAATCCTCGTTCCTTCTAGAAGGGTCCGTCATTCCATCACATCTTCTCAATCTACTTTAGAGACCACATGGCCAAAGTTCCACCATGACTAATACCCAACAAAAAACTGAATCTGATGAGAAATTACCTCTCTAGTCTACTTAACCCTTAACGACAAGGTTTTCAACCATAAAAAATCTTTAGAATAATTCGAGACCAATATATGACATCTCTAAAACTCCTAAGTCCTCGATAAAGCTTCCACGACCAGTCTCAGAGTGTAAGTAAAAAACGTAGCACTACTCCACCTACCTCTGCTGCCTAACTCCACTTTCATTAAATTCTCCCATCAGCATTAGATTCACTCAATAATCACCTACATCACCTGAAAAATTCTTTGACAAATAATTTTCCTCCTTGCTGTTACTACAGACCTCAGAGCTTTCACAACCATAATGTGATAGTCCACTCATTCTCTCCCTCTAAAAATTCTCATATATTAGGAAGGATATGCAATGTTACAGAGGCAACTAATCTCAAACATTCAAAGAGATTGTGATATTCACGCAATCAAACTTGCAACGAATCAATAGTTTTAAACATACATAAGTGTTTTACTCTTTATTCCATACTCACGACCCAATGTTGTGAGTTTATATTTGTTACTGGGATCATTTCCATTGTTTACACAACTTGAATATATTTTTAAGCCCTAAATCAGTACTTTGTCATCCTTAGACGAGTAAATCATTTACTTCCTAAGGCCCTCAACATGGTTGACGAAGGGCGCAAGGCCTCAGACTCTTATAGCCAAATCTTAATAGTTCTCATAAATTATAATAGCTCATTTATAATATTATAAACTAGTGAAACACCTTTGACAGTGGACGTATTGCCCTCATCTGAAATTTGAACCACTTTATATCACTGCCTCACACTTTGAAATTCTCTCCTCTTAGACGTATGAGGTTAATAGGGGAGCACTTATGGGTCTAAAGTCCCTTGCGATTTTAACACTCATTTAGTTTGATAGTGTCTGTGGGAATGGAAGGTTCCATTTCTTTTAAATACGAATCTCGTTCTCCTCAAAATGTTAACCAACACCATTATGGATCTGTTTTCCAAATGACCCGAAGCTTAAAAAAATGAGCTCCCCTACAAGGCCAAACCATAGAATTACTAAATGTGGAAAATATAAATCCACGAGATGGAAAGAAAAAATAATGTGGCGAGCATGTTGAATTGATGCGGAGGACCCAACTAAAGTTGTTCAAATTAGGTATAGCCTTAGCCCCTTACTTAAAGAAGAATTTATCCAATTCGTAAGGGAAAATAAGGATGTCTTCACCTAGATCAACTCCAATAGGATTGCGGTGGACCATGAAGTCATGGTCCATCACCTGAGTATGGACCTAAAACACGAGTCAATCTAACAAAAGAAGAGGTTATTTATACCTGAAAGGTCAATCCATAAGAGAAGAAATTAACAAACTTCTGGCTTTTAATTTCATAAGAGAGCTCAGGTACCCATAACGCCTCGCTAATGTGGTACTTGTTCCCAAAGCCAACAAAAAATGGAGAATACATATTGATTTCACTGACCTTAATAAGTCATGCCCTAAGGACAATTATCCTCTCCCTCATATGGACATTTGGTAGTAACTATAGTTGTTCACGGGCTCATCACCTTCACTGAAGATTATATCGATTATAACTAGATGCAGATGGCCCCTGGTCATGAAGAAAATACGTCATTCATCCCAAAAAATGTCCATATTATTATAAAGTTATGACTATCCGATTAAAGAATGCATGTTGTACTTATTATAGGGTGGTGAACTCCATTTTTAAAGATCTCATTGGTAAGACCATAGAGGTATATGTTGACGACATGATGATCAAAATCTTATAAGCTCAGAACCACATTCAGATGCAGTGAGAGACTTTTGAAGTCATATAAAGGAACCAAATGAGACTCAACCAAAAGAAGTATTTTTTCGGGGTGGTTGGAGTCAAGTTCCTTGGGTTCATGGTCACCAAACGAGGAATTAAAGCCAATCTATAGAATATCCATTCTCTATTGGATATATAATCTTCGAGAATCGTAAATGAGATGCAGAGTCTTCCTAAAAGAGTTTCTCCCCTCAGCCTATTTGTCTCAAAGGCGACATAAAAATGCCTTCCATTATTTATGGTTCTAAACAAAGACTTTGAGTGGACTCCTAGTAATATTTTTTAGAACCTGAAGAAATATCAAGGGACTGTGCTTATATTGTTCGAGACAATCGTGGGGGAAGATTTATACCTATTCTTCCATAAGGACATATTTTTATAAATGTCCGTGACAATTAATTATGTCGTATACCGTTACAACCATTGAAAAAATTCAAGAGCAATCTATATCAAGACGGGTCTGAATCAATCAAGGTTCTTCATCAAAAACACTCTGCAAAGTTTACTTTGGTAAGGTTATGTTTTAAATACCTTAACTTTGCACTTAGATCTTTTAAAATATTTTTACAAAATATTTTCTAAGTGTTGGTGAGGACTTTTTCGTTAAAATTTGAGAATGATTATTTTTTCCAAGTGTTGGAGCGGATATTAAAATAATATTTCCTGACGTTCCAGTCATTCAAACGACTTTGCTCTATCGTTCGAACCACATTGCATTGTTGTCCGATGTCGCTTTAACGACACGCATATCTCGTTCATGCGAGATCTCTTTTTCATTCGAATGATCTCGACAACTGAGGCAGTGCATTTTTCTATAAATACTCATTAAATGGTCTCTTTTTCATTAAGAAGTCCCAGCGTTTCGAAAGAAAGAAAACTGCAAAACTGCAGAATTCTTTTGGCTTCTTCTTTTAGGGTTTAATCCCTTTTAGTTTTCAATTCACAAAAATCCCATATGCTTTGGTGAATTGTTTTGGTGTTCAAGAATAGACTTTGCTTTTGATCATTCTTTGTGGGGAGAGCTCTATAATCGGAGAGCTGCCTACTATTGTGGAGGGAGTCCTTGTGAAGGCTTTAGACTGCGTGTCTGGACTGCGCGTCCTTGTGGTATAGCTGCGCATGAACCACTGCAAATTTCAAGCCAATACTTTAGAGGTTTGACGAAGACACCGTGCGTTACTCTTGTGGGAGAAAAGCAAGACGTTATGTATGTCAATGGTCTTGTAAACTTTCCAAAGTTATAGAAATAAAAGGTTTGCCCTAAGGGGATTTTTCCTGAAATTTGTGCCGCATGCTTTATTTATTTATGGGTTGACACACGCACACACGTCGTTTCATCATTAAGGGGCTGAATTAATTTGGTTTAAACATAATATAATTAAATAAGTGTGTCAAAGTAGAAATTTGCGAATTTAATCAATTATCCCACAGTCATACATTTTAAAAATTGATATTAGAGCAGGTTACACTATTTTATTGTGTATTCCTATTTTCCGCAAAATTTTGTGATATTGATTTTTTTTAAAATCACTTTTGTAAAGAATCAAAATTTTTCCAATGGAGCACTCATATAATATGATGCCTATATTTGACGGGTCTAATTATGCCTATTGGAAAGCTCGCATGAAATCCCAATTAAAGGCTATTGATGAACGTGTTTAGTTGTTGTGTGAAAGTGGGTGGACTCCTCCCACTGTCATCGTTGAAAATATCACCTCTTTAAAACCCGTGTCGGCCTGGACTGAAGATGATTTTAAAATATCTAATTTTAATTCATGTGGTTTGAGTGCTATTTCTAGAGCTGTCACTCCCGATGGGTTTCGCCTAATTGTGATGTGTACCACGTCTAAAGAGGAATGGGATGTACTCCAATTGACACATGAGGGTACGAATGCGGTTAAAGAATCAAAATTGCAAAATATCTCCACACGATTTGAGACCATTACTATGTTAAAATCCAAAACTTTTGATGATTTTTATGCACGTTTGTCGGACATTGTCAACACTACATTTAATTTGGGTGAGGCGATTGATAACACAGGTGTCATTAAAAAGATTTTGAGATCTCTCCCAAAACGCTTTATTCTTAAAGTCACTGTTTTAAACTCTTTGGGAAATTTGAAATCACTTAAGTTGGAAAAACTTGTAGGAGATCTTCAAACCTATAAGATTGAAAAGTTTCCCCAAATGATTAAGGCTAGGGATAAAGCGTTGATTTAAAGAATCATTTGAAGAAAAAGAAAGAAAAAAGTTTGTGAGTCCGATTCTGAGGGAGATTTAGATTTTAATGATATGGCCTTATTTGCAAAAAAATTTAAAAAGTTTCTCAAAATTTCTAAAGAAAATTCTTCCAATAAAAAGAGATTTTTCCAGAAAAAAAAGGAAAGGCCAAATAAAGCCGTGAGAGGGAAAAAGAGAACGACTCAAATGAGGAGTATGAGGAGGATTTTGAGAACGTGACTTGTTTTGAATGTGGGGGTAAGGGACATAAGTCGTTTGAGTGTCCTACATGGCTTAGAAAGAAAGGAAAGAAAGTAGCCGTGCCTGCCACACTTAGTTATAGAAGTGAAGGTGAGGGTGATGAGACTAATGGTGAAAAGTTTGTTGCTTTTTTAGCAAGTCGTGTGAGCAAACCCACTTTGTCCCATAATATTCCACACGAATGCGATGGTAATGATTTGAATGCTTCAAGTGAGGGAGAAAGAGAGAGTGAAAGTCGAGATGAAAGTGAGCTCCAAAAATCTTTTAGAGATTTATGCATCGAGACCTTAAAAACAAAGAAGTATAATAGGGATTTAGGTCGTCGAGTGTTAGATTTGGAGAGAGAGAAGGAGGTTTTAGGTAAGGAGAAGTGTGATTTGACCGACACGATGTCTAGTCTGATGACACGTGTATCCCAACTCGAGAGAGATCATGCAGAGGAGGTCAAAGTCAATTTTGACAGCGCACATAAGAAGGTTGAAAATGTGGCTCTTAATCTCGATAAGGGTAGAGTTGACGGGCTTGGAAAAGGTCATGACGGTGCTTCCTCTTCTTTTGTAGCACTCGAGCAGATTCCCACTTTAGTGACCGATTCGCATCGCCCAAAAATTAACCCACCTAGGCGTCCGTTTCCCGTAACGAGAGCAAGTCCTAGAGTTTTTCAGAGAGGTGTCCTAGGCCTATTTATGTTTGTTCCCATTGCAAGAGGAGAGGGCGCCTTAGGGAGTTTTTCATTAAGTTGGGTTATGTGTAACATTTTGATTCTACACGTGTTTCTTCCACACACGCACCCACACGTGATACTTTACATGCTCCTCGAGACTACATAAGATAGTTGGCACATTTAAGTGAGCAAGTTATGTTTTTGGTTAAAACTTCACAAAATTTGATGGAGGTTTTTCATAAGTTAGCACCACCTTTGGAAAACCACTCCGCACCTAATGATTGAGGATTGACTTGTTTACTAGCATAGGATGTTTTCCACGATGTCTTTATTTGCCTATTGCTAGTATGTATCATTTTTGTATGTTTTCCATTTTTTGAAAAATTTTGAAAAATACAAAAAATTTTATTTTGATAAAATTATTGAAAAATCCAAAAAGAGTTTTATCTTTTATTTACACCATTTATGGATGAACACTTAGGATGACCGAGTCACAACATCATTCCATTATTCATGTGACTATTTGATAGTGTTTTGAGACAATATGCCAATTCATCCATGTGCTTTATAATGTTTGGAGTCACTGAGATGTAATTAAGTGTTACTTCCTACATGTTTGACTCTTGATTTCCTTTATTGCTCACATGCACGTATTTGTTTTATTATTGTGATTGACTTATCACATGTTGGTTGGGTGTTTTCACTTCAATCCTATCCTTAAAATGAACCAAGCGTGATAAAACTTAATAAGAAAGTTGTGCATGTAAGAGCCATTTGTGAGATTGTGTGCTTTATTTGAAAATGGGGACGGGCTACAAAATGTTCATTTGGCCTTTGCGAATACTAAGCCACCATTATATTGGACCTAGATAGCTGAGTAATTTTATTATCCGAGGTCCAAAAAGGTTTAAAAGAGCCCGAAAAAATTTAAAGGCAATAGAAAGAAATTCATGCCAAAAAGGGGCCATTAGGTTTTTGCACCAATTCTCCAAAGTTTGAGAATTTAGTTTATACACCTCTCAAAGAAAATATACATGAGGGAGTTTGGATGGAGAATTAAAATGGGTTTGCTTGTCCTTGAAAGTGTTGAAAAAGCATTGAATAGTTTTGGGCATTATTGGGATGGAAATCACTTTGACTTTGATTTGTTGATTTTCATAAGGCGATGTCATCTAAATTCAACAATTTTTACACCTAAGGATACTTTTGATGTTCTTTCGTTAGGAGTACACATATTCATCGTGCACATATGATTGATTGAGTTGATTTTCCTATCGAATGTGTTCACACCCATTCATTCCGCTTACTTGGTTGTTTTAGTATAAATCCATGGTGTGTGATTTTTGTGTCTTATTTCTGCTTTAAAAAAGTTGAAAAATCCAAAAATAGTTTGTGGATATTTTGGGATACACCTTTGCATGTGCGTAGTTTGTTTCATGTTTGCTATACATTTTATCATGACAGTTTATGTTTTTATTATTTCTTCTTAATATGTCTATTTGGGGACATCATAAAATGGGGGAGAAAGAATTATCATGTTATGGAGGAGTTTTTGCCTTATGGGGGAGATTTGATTTATTAATGATTTATTCTTATATCATTTCAAACTCAATACACCACGAAGGTTTTTGCTTTATCTCATGTGTGTAGGTACAAAACTTGATGATCATTATGTTGCACACCCTGATGAGAAAAGGTTTGATATTTGATGAAGATTTTTGAAGAACAGTTTGAGATCTTGCAAATTTATTCATGGGAGGGTAGATTTGTATAGGCATTTTGGTATTTGATAATTCAGATGTTTTTATGTATGTTACGGCATAGACATAGGGGGAGATTTGTAAGGACATATTTTTATAAATGTCCGTGATAATTAATTATGTAATATACCATTACAATCGTCGAAAAATTTCAAGAGCAATCTACATCAAGACGGATCCGAATCTATCAAGGTTCTTCATCAAAAAGACTCGACAAAGTTTACTTTGGTAAGGTTATGTTTTAAATACCTTACTTAGATCTTTTGGGATATTTTTACAAAATATTTTCTAAGTGTAGGAGCGAACTTTTTCGTCAAAATTTGAGAATGAGTATTTTTTCTAAGTGTTGGAGGGGATATTAAAATAATATTTTCTGATGTTCCAATCGTTCAAACGACTATGCTCTTTTATTCGAACGACATTGCATTGTCGCGCGATGTTGTTTGAAGGACACACTTATCTCGTTCGAGCGAGATCTATTTTTCATTCGAATGAGCTTGACAATCGAGGCGATACGTTTCTCTATAAATACTCATTAAATGATTTCATTTCCATGAAGAAGTTCGAGCGTTTTGAAAGACAGAAAACTACGAAACTACCGAATTCTTTTGGTTTCTTCTTTTAGGGTTTAGTCCCCTTTTGTTTTCAATTCACAAAAATCTCGTATGTTTTGGTGAATTTTTTTGGTGTTCAAGAACACACTTTGATTTTGATCATTCTTTGTGGGGATAACTCTACAACTGGAGAGCTGCATGCTATTGTGGAGGGAGTCCTTGTGAAGACTTTAGGCTGCGTGTCTGGACTGCGCGTCCTTGTGGTATAGCTGCGAGTGAACCACTGAAGATTTCTAGCTGATTCTTTAAAGGTTTGACAATGACACCGTGCGTTACTCTTGTGGTCGAAAGCAAGATGGTATGTAAGTCAATGATCTTGTAAACTTGTCAAAGTTCTAGAAATAAAAGGTTTTGCCCTACGGGGATTTTTTCTGAAATTTCTATCGCATGATTTATTTATTTATGGGTTGACACACGCACACACGTAGTTTCATGTTTAAGGGGATGAATTAATTTTGTTTAAATAGACTTTAATTAAATAAGTGTGCCAAAGTAGAAATTTGCGAATTTAATGAGTTATCACCCTGTCATAAGTTTTGCAACTTTGCAGCTTGCCCACTACTATCAGTTTCACTCTCATTAAGGGGGAGACTTTGGGGTACAATAACATGTGTACTAGACCTTTAAGTGGCTAAAAAAATACCCAAGAATAGAAAAACTCATTCTCGGCCTCATCGTTTCAGCTAAGTGATTAATGCCTTACATCTAGTCCCACTACATTGGGGTTATGACCAACCAACTACTCTAATAGTTCCTTCATAAGCCTAAAATCTCAGGAAGGCTTGTTAAACGGTCTATAGAGATGGGAGAGTTTGACATGAAATATAAACCTCAAAGTTCTACCAATGGATATGCCTTACTTGACTTCATTGCGGAGTTCAATAACCTTGAGGAAGTGGACGAATAATCAACGAGTTATGGGTCTAAGACTGCAATAATGAACAAGGAACCCAAATAACCCCTATTCAAGTAATTAGACCTTGTATCTCATATATGGTTATTTCCCATAGAGTCTCCTCTAATAGCTCACGAAGTGGGGTTATACTTCACCTAGAAAACATAACAGGAGGTATTGTCTCTCTCGCTATTTGCTTTAAATTCAAAGCCTTTAATAATGAATAAAGGTATGAGGTCTTGGTGGCATGATTACGCGTGGCCGTCCACCTGAAGGATCAACAGATAGAGGCCATCAATGACTCTCAACTGGTGGTTAATCAGGTCATTGAGGTCTATGAGGCCAAAGGCGATGGGATGTAAGGATACCTAGAAATTTTATAACACCTCATCAAAAGGGTCCTCATGTATGGCATTAGGAGGGTTCCATGGGATGGGAACTTAGAGGCGGACCACCTTACATAAGTAGTTTCATTAGATAAAATAGATCCAGAGGTCTTAGTTGTCACTCTTGAGCAACTAAGAAATACACACCTGTAGATCAACATCGTAGAGATCGATCAGAGCCCAGATTGGACCACACCAATAAAATATTACCACATAAATGGTGATCTACCAAAAGATCAGCTCCGATCCAGACAAGTTGAATCACATATCTTCTAGGTACTACCCACAAAATAAAGTATTGTATAACATAAATACTACTTATCACCTTAGAGATGTCTGAGCCTGTTAAAAGGTAATTACATCCTTAGAGACCTCCATGAAGGTGTCTGTGGTGTTGATACATGCTTAAAGACCTTAAAATACAAGGTCTTAAGCTAGATATACTTATGGACAACATTTTTGAAGGAAGACAAGGGCCTGGTGCAACATTGCAATAATTTGAGAGGGTCATTTTTCTCTCAAATCAGAAAGCTGAGAAGATGGTTCCGATCATAAGTCCATTGTCCATCACTCATTGTGGTGGTGGATTTGGTGGGATTATACCTTTTAGCAAAGATAAAAAAAGTTATGTATAATGGCCATTGATCACTTCAACCAGTGGGCTAAGGATGATCCCCTAGCCACCATCATTAAAAAGAAAACTACCAATTTCATTTGGAAAAGATCATTTGTAAGTTGGTCCAACATAAATCCATTATCTCAAATAATGGACAAAAGATCGATGATCCAACATCCAAGGAGTTTTTTTCATAATATGTTATTAGCAATCCCTAATTATACTCAGGTCATCCTCATGATGTTGTCCAAGTTAAAGTTATCAATATAACAATCTTTAGATGTTTGAGGAAGAGACTAGAGAAGGCCAAGATACTGTGGGTCGAAGAATTTTGAAGCATCATGTGGTCCAACATGACCACAATAAGATGTCCAACAGGGTAAACTACTTTTTCCTTATCCTTCGACACTAAGGCTATGATCCCAATTGTGGTTAAAATACCCACATAAAAGATATCTGAGTTGATCCGGGGGATAATGAAGAATGTTTAAAGGTATCTTAAGATAAGTTAAAGGAAGAAAGAGAGTTTGTACTGATTCGAATGGTAGCATACAAGGGGAAAATACCCCATACTTTAACAAAAAGGTCCACCCCAAGGAATTCATAGCTGAAAGACCTCAGACTATCTTGGCCAAAGCTCAATAGGTCTCATAGACAATAATAACATTTACAATCTCATAAACCAGTGAAATATATTTGAGCATGGACAGAGGACCCTAATTTATTATTAGATCCACTTTATATCATTATCTGAAACTTTGAAACTTCTGTCCTCTTACCCATCTGAGGTCCAGAAGGGAGAACTTATGGCTCTAAAGTCACTTGCGAATTTAAAAATCATCAATTTTTCATCGTCTATGGGAATGAAAAGTTCCATTTGTCTTAAAAAATCATCTTCCTCTCTTTAACATGTCAACCATCACTGTTGTGGATCAGTTTTCTACATTATCAGAAGATTGACAAAAAGTGCTCCCTCTAGAAGGCCCTTGTATAGAATTGCTTAACGTAGACACACTAGATCTATGAGATGAAGAGAAAGAACAAACATGAAAACTCATTCATATCCTTGACATATGAAGAATTAGTATTATATGATGCAAGATTAGCTAAAGAGTCAAAAACATTATTATCATCTCTATTGTGGGAAATAAAGCATTGCATGTGACACCCCATAAAATCCAAAGCTAGATTGATCAAGTCTAATTTAAGAATCACAGGATTAATTTTTTTTTTTGGTAATATTCTTAAGAAAAGAAATAATTGACACCAGATAAATAATGATAAGATAATGAAATATTGAATCAACACAAAAGCAACTATAATACCAATTTACGGAAATACAACATAAGCCATCTCTGGAGCATAAAATATCACTATACAAGACTTTGTAATAAATATACATAAGCATCTGATTGAAAATAAAAGAGCACAATAGTAGAATGAGCTAGACTTTCTCGACTCCTACAATCCTAGAAGTATGAAATGGGACGTCATCAGAGACGCTCCTTTAATAAATCCATGTCCATGGGAACTATCACGATAAGAACTTGTGAAAATAGTTTAAAAAATAAAACATACAAAACAAGCCCATGTAGAATATGAATATTATTGAATTTGGGCCATATGATAACTACACATCTTTCTCTCATGTTTTTAACATATTTTAAGTTATTAGTTACACAGTCCAACAACCTAAAATATCATGCAGTTCTAAATACTGAACCCGTACGCCGCACGTGTTATTAAAATCGTATAACATCATTCTTTAATCGTTTTCTTTAACTATAATAGGTTAATATCAGTCAATAGAAGACACATAATATACTAAGGTTTTAAACCCTAAGGTACTTCTCACAAAATAACCATGATACCATTAATAGGCTCGCCTATCAAATCTATATGCATTTGATTGTCCGACGATAATAATCCAATGTACACATATGTAGTATATATAACACACAACTCCTCATCATAGGTATGTAGGAAAACATCCCTATTATATGTCATATACATCTATTATAGCACATAAACCGATAAAACTATCATTAGTACCTCCACATCATAATCAAATTGTTAGGGTCTAGACTCTACTTATGTCTAACAATCCATGCCATGCATAAATAAATAAGTGTCTCTCACACCCACACATAATAAAGGACTACTCTAATTTCCTTCTAGGATATCTTTCATATACTTCTATACTCTTAGGTTTTCACAAACCTAAGAACTCATCAAGGCAAGAGATAAATCACAACGTCTACCCAACAGTCATAAATCCTACCATACAGAAAACTTATGGAATAAATATCCTCATAAACCATCTCGATCGTGATTACTTAGACGTGCGACCCAAGGGTAAATATGGTCATGAAAGAGTCGACCTACTCACCAGGGAACCAGCGTGGTCTGTCTCGTATGTGCCCCCTCATGGAATTCCTCCTCGTATGCCTACCAAAGAGAAAACATGCAAGTAATCACAAACCTTACTAACGAGTTGTAGTAAACACATACATAACCCTCATTAAAAGGTTAACATAAATCAAAGGCACATGTAAAACCTAACACTACCATGTCATAATAGCATCGCTATCACAGAATGGTACATCACATCTGTAACATTATATTGATCTAATAATACCATGACCATAACACTTCGAGTTCCCAAATCTAGGTGTTGTATCACCATACTATACACTAAAACACGTAGATTTACTATATTAAATATCAATTATTTCTAGTATATCTCCCAAGGACTCACATCTAGGTATAATTTCATAACTAATTTAAATTAAACCACATGTCATGATAACTACCTCACTGAGGGAAGTTATAACCAAAACCTAATCTCACCCAAAGGATATTCACCCAAATCATACATCACAATGATTGAAATAAATCTCGACCAGAAATCCCAATCCTCTAACGTAAAAATTCCCACTCAAAAAACCCATTCCACTTTCAAATACCAAAACCTTCATTTAATCCTTACAAATAATTTTTTTCCCCATTATCCATATACCCCAAATTCAAATCTCCAATAACTCAATTCTTAAGAATATATCTCTAATTTATGAGTAGATGAAAACCATAGGCTAACAAATTCTAGCCCTAGTACACAACTAAAATTCCCATCCAAATACACAAGAGCCCCAAACTAGGATATACCTATTCGAACCAATCGATCGGTGGTTTGAGACAATCCATTAGTAGACATAGTTACTCTAAAAATTCCCATTTACTATGGGATCCACCAACATCAACCCCTATTTTTCCAGCTCCAACTTTTATTAATGAACCCAAAAACTTCATCCAAGAACCTAATCAACATTCAACTGATAATAACACATCATCAGCACAAGTGAAACCTATTTGCATCATTAAATCACAATATTACCACAACATTTAAAAAGACAATCAATTAAAGAACCCTAGATCTATCCAATTCTACAAATTTTAATGGATTGATTCAATTAAACATAGGGTTTTTGAATGATCTATTAGTTATAATTGAAGTTTATGAAGGAATTAACCAAAATAAAGGGGAATTCAAGTTAATTAACATATTGATTAGGTTAGTTATGAAAACTAATATTAATTAACTAAAATCAAATTAGAATATATTTTGATTCAGATTTTCAATGAAGAGAGACAATATTTAATCATATACAATCATAATCATATTTAACATAAACTTGCCTTATGGGTTTATTGGGAAATAACTCCCTCAAATCCTCCTTTGGCCTTGGTGATTTCTCTCTCTTGCCCCTCTTGTGTTTCCAGCGTGTTTTGTTATAAATGAGATCAATAATAGCACCTCAAAACCTTTTAATCCTAAAATGGGATTTGGCCCCCAAATGGGCCTCATCTAAAATAGCCCAAAAATAACTCCAAATTACTCAAAACCTTGCTTAAGCCCTATACTAAACCCATAGGCCTTTAAACCTTGATTTTAAACTAAAAATGGACATTCCAGATGTCCCAAAATCCAATTACTAAATAAACCCAAACAAATAACTACAAACTCATTTATTTAAAAATTATTCAATACGATTCCAAATATTGATTAATTTAATCAATTAATCACCGTGTCTTCCATTCATTTTCAAATCCAAATTAAATAACGCATAAGGATATTAATTCAGAGAAAATTCGGAGTATAACATTTCACCTCACCCAAACAGAAAATTTTGTCCTTGAAATTTGTATTAATTATATGCCTAGTAAAAAAATCAAAGAATAACTCACTCGTTGTTTCCTCCATTTACTATAAATGAATCTATCCGGTACGCTTGAATACACACCCTGGTCTCTTTCGTCATAAATCGCATTATGTTATACTCTAATACTAACTAGTCTAACTGTTAAGCATAAACTAGTCCCTCAGGAATCATGTACTCGAAAACATCATGCACACTAACAATGATATGATGAGGTCAAATAACACCTACATTTCTCTATCTATGCCTAATAAAGGAACTTCTCATTAGGTTTCATACTCTCTATTGGAACCTTAATTCCATAATTTCAACAACACGCCTGAATCTCCAAACCACGCCTCCGCCAATACTAAAATTCGTTAGTCAATTTTACCAAAGTTCACATGCTAGACTAACGCCACATTATCCTCAAAAGTATTAATAAACACACACACACACACACAAATTAATATTGTTTTAACTCATAGCACAAATCTACATGTACAATCAACTCCGATGGCCTGAAATGGTCGCATGCCCTCTCGGGGAGCCCAAGACCTCAATTTAATCAAACAAATAATTTCTTATACTCCCCTTCTTCTAATCGTATCTAGAATGTATAATGAATCATCAAACAAGCGCCTTGGTCAATGCTACCCCTCGTAGTTGGTACCCCCTTCTAGGAAAAAAATTTATCTTGAAATATAACTCTCTCTAATCATCGAATGAAGAAAAGAACTATTCGTAATACTATTTGTATACCATACTATTAGAAACTTTCAATGTTGGGGAGAAACCACCCTTAATTACAGTTTCTGGTATAGAGAACAAAACTACCACACCACTCCCTCTTCAACAAAATATCGTTGAAAATCACAACAATATTCCCATTCGCACAGTCAAAATCCACAAATGATGTGCCCATTCCATATTGGGCTAGGAAGTTGCTTTCGGGGTATCCTCCTCGCGATCCCACAAATAAGTATAACTCACTCACATTTCAATCATCAGGTGGAAAAACTCTCTTCCAGTTATCTGATAGGTCATTAATATATAACAACAACAACTCATCATATATCTTGACCTTATTATGGTTCTGGTGGTTCACACATCCACTTAGAAAACCATCCCTCTTTTGGAGATCCCTCAAAGTAACACTGTCCCCAAATACTCAATCGAATCATAATTTTTTTATTGTATGCTCCCACGAACCTCAAATATATCTATAAAGGTAAAACCCATATAAATTCCTTCGAAGATGACCCAAAGCTAGTGCCAATATCTAAGGCAAAAAATTATCTCTCATGTAAGTAATAATTCAGCATATATCTAAATAAAATTAGAAGAACCTAGAACTTCCGGTGACACCTCTATGTGACTTTAATCCCCTTAATTGTAAACACATTCAAACATAAACAGGTTTTCTCAACCTCCTCCTAAGCCTACCCACAACAACCCATAGAAAAAATATTGTAACACCGCCCAATTTTGTGGAATTTTATTTTAATTATGGCATTTGAGTTAATTAATTTAACGGGAGAAAAATTAAATTATAATTAATCCGGATGTAATTGTAATAATTACTAGCATGACGAGAGTTAGTATTTATCAAAAATAATTACGTGGAATATTACTTAGCGAGTAAAGTAATATATGAATATGACAATATTATTTTGGTCGGGAGTGAAACATATGGCAGTTACAATACACTTAGTTGGGACGCACGTGTGAGTCGTGTCAATATTAATTTATTGAGATAAGAAGGATAATTTTATTTTTAATTATCTTGTATGGCTGTTTTGAGTGCGCCGATGTGTTCGAAAGGGTCAAAATAGTAAGAAAACACTACTCATATGTTTTATTTGGATTCCGGGGCATTTTAGCAAAAAAAACACCCCAGAGGGGTATTTTGGTCTTTTGATATTTTTGGGAAAGTGAATGGACGAAAATAAGAATTAAAAAGAAAAAAGAATTTGGGAATTAGGCTATCAGATAGTTTCTAACCCACGAGAGAGAGAGAGAGAGAGAGAGAGAGAGAGAGAACCTAAGAGGGAGAATAAGAAGATGAAGACATAAAGAATTTGTCTAAGGATTCAAGCTTTTCCACCGAAAATCATACCAATTCATAGATCGCAAGGAGATGATCATCCCCATACCAATTTCACTCAGTAATTCAGAGGGTCACGAAAATTCAAGTGTTTGTCTTGCTAAAATTTTGAGCATATATGATTCATGTTAACTTGAGTTTATGAGATAAACATTGATACTATAAATTTGAGACTGAATCGCCATTAAATTGTGAAATTTAAAGATAGGTTTGCATTTAGATGAATAACCCTATGCTGGTAATGATAAATCTAGAAATTTTATGTTATAATCACAAAAATAATTTGGGATTTTTAATTAATGTTCATGGTGGGTTTATAATTAATGGACTTTTAGAGATTGGAGACATTAGTTAGATTTCCCATGATTAAGTAAGGAATTATCAATTAAATTATGTTAAAAGTACCCTATTATGATTAGGATTAGTTTGGAATCATTGATTGGATTCTGGGATGAATTTTAGATTAAATTGGATGAGGAAAAGATTGGAAAAATGAACTATGGATGAACAGTGGAACCCTTGGAATTTTCGTTCAAAGACCTGCCCAGGTCGTTCGAGAGAGATTTCCAATGAGAGTTCTAACGAGATTTTTGAGTTTGTTTGAAATGAGAAGTTCGTTCAAAAGACCTCGTTTGAACAAGAATCCTGGACTTCTAACGAGATTCCAAAATGCTTATTTTGGCCAAGATAAGTTAGAAACCCTTCTACGCTGGTCCAAGTTAGAGAAACTAATCTACGCTATTACCAAATGACTTATATTCCAAGTTAGAAATGAGTTGAGAGAGGGACTACTCAAGGGTATGTAGCGGGATAATAGAGCCTTCAAGAAAAGGTATAGGTTTGGGAGATAAGTCGAAATGTTGTAATAATATGAATAGTAGAGATGATGATACTATCTATAAACTCGAGGACTTGGGTTGCAAGAATGCCTATTATATATATATATATATATTAAGATGTGTGTGTGCTTATTTGAATAAACTATTATCTGTATAACATACCTACGTTGCTTGCTATTGAGAGGAGGTTGTGTGTTGTGGGAACTCATGTCGTGAGGATCATTCGGGTGGGATATTGATTGGTACCACTAGAGGATATAACCTAGGTACGGACTATCTGTGAGAACGGTAGTGATGGTGGTCGTATGGGTGCATAAGTATGTGCATATCCCATTGGCTTGGGACTACGTTCGCCTCCAATATATGTGTTTTGTTTTGATGGTTCACGAGAGACTGAACCTTTAGTCCTTTATGCAAATAAATGATGAAACAAGACATGATAGCAGAGTATCGATGCACCGCAGCTCTGTCTCAGGAAGGAATATAGTATATATATATATATATATATATATATATATACACACACTTGGGATGATATCTACTGTGTGAAATTAGTAAGTAGAATTAATGATAAAACCTGAAATCAATTAAGTGGGGAACACTTAATTACTATATTAGACTGAAAGGGTCTGTTTATTCTAAAGAGGAATGGGTTATATTTATTATCTATTTGCGAGGGAAATTCATGGGAATGATGTCGGGTATGACTAGTTAATAGACAGAAAGGGATAGTTAGTATAGGAGTATAACTAGTGGGGTTTGAATATTCACTAGGCGTGCACGCTAGATGAGAGGTGAGCATTCCAAGTGATTTCGATAATTTAACATGAGGAATATATGTGATAATAAAATCATTCTAAGAACTTGTTGATTTTTAAACTGTTTTCAACTCGGGCTCTGACCAATTTTCTACAAATCTCTTTTCTTGTCAAATTATTTTAGGTGTTCAGCCACAGGGACTTCAGACTTAAGAGTTCCATTCATTCGACGAGCTATAGCTGTTGTGGAGGCTACAAGACTTTGGTTGTGTGACACCCCGACTAATTAAATACCGGGTAGCTACTCCTTTATTAAAATTAATACAAAATGCCAAGTTGGTTCAGTTAATAGCATCACTGTCGAAAACATTTTAATGATTACTAACCACCTAGTATTTAAAAAGCGAGTTGCCAATTTTAAATTAAATCTGATTAACATGAAATAAGTGAAGAATAAAAGAATAACATAACCATACACAATAAAGTCCCAATAGTGTAATCAACAAGTAATAAAGAGTCTGGAGGAAATACTCCTCACAACAATCCCACAACTGAAATAATAAAACAAGGCGTCTACTATCAAGGCCCTGTAACTTCCACAACAGATACAACTCGTCACCTGAATGGAAATACTATGCATGGTGTCCTTGTGGCTGGGCACCTAAAAGGTTTTTACAAAAATAGATTTGAAAGCAAACGGGTCAGAGCCCGAAAGTGGAGAGTATTTTAAAAACAGCAAGTGATTTAAATTACAATTGAACATCACATATTATAAACACGTTAATTGCGTACTCTCACATGAGTTCCTTTCCTCTCCACTACTGTGCACGTCTAACGTATGCCTTTAACCCATCCTAGTTATGCCACTATCTAACTAGTTTATACCACTCCTGCCTTCGCATTCAAACATAGAGTATCTACACATAACCCCCAATTAATCCATATTTATAACCCATGTTTACATTCGTTAATTTTCTTATCTCAAGTGTTAGTTAAATTCTCATTTTTAACCCATTCCAATATCTTAGTCAATCACATGTACTAAGAAACAATGAACCCATGAAAAATACATAAGTACATCACTCTCAGTAAATAAATATACAATACAAGCACCCCGAGACTAAGCTGCGGTGCACACATACTCTGCTATCCATCCCGGTACATCACGTACATAAGGATCACGCATTCCGAATCTCTCAGGAATCATTCTCAAATAACAACAATCACAATCAATGGAGGCGAACACAGTCACATCACATGGGTCACGCACATACCTACGCTCCCACGATCAGAAGTCTTATTAACTTCCCAATAAGTCCTTCTCTGACCTATGTTCTCGAGGTACCAATCTATATCCCCCCGTAGGCACACAAAGATTAGATGGCCCTAAGCGAACGCAAACCTCCTGTGATAGCAAGTATGGTAGGTATGTTATACACATAAGAAATCCATACACTAGGCATTCACACAACCTAAGTAATCATATATCAATATAGATGTTCGCACATATCATCTAGTTAATCTCGTACGTGGCAAATTTACTCCGAGTATTACATATAATATATATTCCGTTTGATAACTCTCTCGTCGTATCAATTTGGGTACTTAAACCTAACTCAAAAGGTTACTAGATTTCTTATTCATTTCAAATGTTATCTCAGTACTTAAAGTCCCTCCGTTATTGCCCTTATCTTACATCATCCTCAATCCTCAATGTAGTTCCAATTCGAACGTTTTCTAACCGTACCTCACTCGGTAGACCCTCGTACGTAATATCAATCAATCCCATAAGTTATAACGTTCTCCGATAACAACTAAGGCCCTACTGACTTTAATTAAGTCCCACACTATCATATTAATCTTCCTAATAACCAACATCAGCTTTGGGATAATAGTTAAACCTTAAAGAGAAACAATTGCCAAAATACAGCAAGGGTCGATCGATCAATAAAAAGGGATCGATCGATCGAACCTTCGATCGATCGACATTCTTGAGTCGATCGATCGATCAAGCAGGCATCAGCCCAGAAATCCTTAACAGTTACGATTTTTCATCTTTTTACGCTTCTTAATCATCATTCTAACGTCCAAAACTCTCAAATGAATACACTTATCATCCTACTAACATGTTTACTTCTTTCCCCACGTTTTAGATTCATTCAATCGACATATAACATCACTTTCATGGATCAAATTACCCAAAATTCATATAAACCTAGTTTTTCCTATTTCTTCAAGAACATCCCATAATTCCTTCAAATTTTGAAATTCTCTACTCATTAATCATAAATTCGTAGTTGTTATCATCTCAAATATAAACGTACATGAAAGTCCTACCCAAATTATGATTTAAACCATTCAAATCCATTTAATTTTCATTATTTATGAGAAATCTCCAATTCTATAAAAACATGTAAAATATATGCTTTGAATCTTTGCAAGATAAACCACTTGCCTGTAAATTTGATGTTCTGATCCGTTGTTGTTGTTTAAGGGTTGGTCCTCTCTCCATTCTGGTTACAATTCCGTCCAAATTAGTGGTGGTGGGCGGTGGTTTTGGTTTGGGGACTCTTTGTAACCTCTCCTCTAACTCACGTAACTCCCCTCTATGTTTTTGGCTAATCATGGCCCTAATGGCCTGATAAAAAATAAATAAATCAACACTAAAAATCGTGGGTCTTAATTCCTTAGTTTTTAAAATTACCAAAATACCCTTCTGGGTTGCCGGTTTGGCCTAAAAATGCCCCGGAACCCAAACTAAACTCCCGACTAGTGTTTTCTGACTATCTCGACCCTTCCGGACACGTTGGCGCACTCAAAATGACCATACAGTTGATAAAAATAAAATTCACTTTTTAATTTAAATAATTACCCTCCTGACGTGACTGTCACGCGCGTCCCAACAAAATTTCCCAAATTGCCATATTTCAGTCTTGCGACAATTTTAATATTTTCAATATTCATATACTGCCATATATCCACATTATAATCAAATACCAACTCACATCTCGTTAGTGTTTTATCCAGGTTAATTCTCAATTAATTCACATTTAATTTAATTAATCCTATAAATAAATATCCATAAAAGTACGGGGTA
The DNA here is from genome assembly GCA_949130495.1 of Sambucus nigra. Lineage (NCBI taxonomy): Eukaryota > Viridiplantae > Streptophyta > Magnoliopsida > Dipsacales > Adoxaceae > Sambucus > Sambucus nigra. The sequence goes on along the minus strand of OX422207.1, from coordinate 624,730,605 downwards.
TTACATACTTCCCCCCTAATAACAGAATTTCATCCCGAAATTTGGATAAGTAAGGCACACCTGGAAAAATTAGGTATCCTCCAGTATTCAAAACAATTATAAAGAAAAGCCCAAATCACTAAAACCCTCGCTTCACAATAAGCTTGTTTAACATACTTGATACCTTATCAGAATAATCTTCGATAAATGCACCTCACGTTGTGCTCTTATTAAACAACATTCGAATAAAAATAGCCTATACATCATTAGCCGCATTATTTTTATTAGTATTGTGAGTCCGCACCTCACTACTAACTCCCGCGTTTATCAAAACTCCAAACTCCCATCCTGGGATGAATCAATAACACATCTAACTACGCTTGTCCATTCCTTGAAATATCCCAACGTCGTGACTTTCACACAAGGGAAAACCACTTCAGCCTGTTGGTGTTACACAAACCTTTATAAGCACCTTGTCCACCATAAATAGAAACGGGTGCTTTTCCCCTAACTCTACCATTAGGTAATATCTCCTCTTCATGACTACAATATACCTCACTAGTTATACCAGATTTGGAATTGAAAATATCGCAACGAATCCAAAATTTCTTTCATATAATCCATCAGTCGTTAGTCACCTTACGCCTGCACCTCGGGTTATAGGTGATACAACCCTCAGTTTGAATCGTTATTTCCCACTACTTATTGTCACCCCACCTAAATGTGGATTTCGGGGATTTCAACCCAGTTCTAAATAATACTACGTCGAACCATGTACCGGCGTGTTCACTATCTAATAGTGTAAATCATTCAAGTATATAACAATTTGTCTCCTTCTTAACAACATGCCTCACGTATTTGAAGGAATTTGTTACCCCTCAAGGAATTTACTAACTTGACTCTTCCATCCGTGGTATCATCGGTTGGATACAAAATTAATTGGTTAATTGTGACACCCCGCCTAATTAAATACCGGGCGATCACTCCTTTATTAAATTAAATCAAGGTAAACAGTTGGTTCATTCTCAACATCACTGTCGATAAAAATAAATTTTCCAATTTAACAACCTAAATAATTAAGCTAAGTGTCAAAAACATTTTCATACAAACTATCCCAATTTTAATTAACGAAAAAGATTTATTTAATAAAAACAACATTTCTACAATTAAGAATCACACCACAATAAACCAAATAACATAAACCTTTCGTCAATCGAATGTCAACATATGAATCTAAAATCACAAATCCATCCTGAATAAATCCCATAGAACAATACGGGAAATGACTGAAATATAAATGTCCCGATAACAAATAAATAATGGAAAGGACGACACGTGCCCAATAAATGTGAGTGCTAGAAGTGGAGTCAATAAAAGAAGCCGTCTACTCAAGTGACCTGCAACTCCCACCTAAGCTGCAGCACGTTCCTCTCAAGGGATCCTAAGAAAGACGCCCCTGTGGCTGGGCACCTGAAAATATACATATATATACAAGAGAGAGAGAGAGAAAAAGAAACGGGTCAGAGCCCGAAAGTGTGTTTGATTTTAAAATACGTTTAGCAAGTATTTAAATTGATACAGGCAAATGCAACAACATATTAGTGCGTCACTCTCTTGAGAAATACTCACCTCTCTTCTAATGTGCACACCTATCGCACTAATCTTCCCAACGGTTTGTTTTATCAATTATCGCACTAGTCTTTCTAAAAGATTAACATATCTCAGATTACTCGTAAGATTTACAATTCACTATTTCCAGTTTAAAAGAGATGTTCCAATCTGTAACCAAAGTTCTCTATTTTTAACTTTATAAAAACACTAAAGTTTCCAGTGACATATTATACTTTCTCAAAACAATTATTTATAATTTGAGCCAACAACCCTATCCTACTTATCAAATCTCAGTAGGAAGTTTCAAATATCATAATCTCATATATATATTAACTACTCGTATAATATATATATATATAACCGCACCCCGAATGAAACTATGGTGCGTGCATACTTCGACTATACAAACCCCATACCACTCAAATCAAGGGGAATACAAATTCGGAATCACTCTCGAATTGTATTAACACATATACAAATAATATCGAGGCGAAGCATAGATTCCAAGTCTCTAAGAGGATGGCACATACTCGCGTCTCTAAGGACCGCCTGAACTATCAATTCGATAGCCTGTACCAAGGATATCTATCTTCTAGGGTACAAGTCAATATCCCCCATAAAGGTCCCATCGAGATAAGACTGTCCCAGCGCGGAAACCTCAAGGATAGCAAGTAGCGCGGTATGTTTTTCACATGTATATAATATATGTACACACAATCATATAAATATACCACTTTATCATATTAACATAGGTTCTTCACGTTACCCATAATTATACCATTTATCCTTAATTTCACATTTATAGAAATACGTATAAGGTTTCGTTCCTAACCTTAACTCGAAGGGTTTTCTCACTTATTACCTAACACTCGTGGGCTATATCCTCACAAATCTAGATTTCAGTAAGTGTCTTTATTAGGTTCCAACGTAACTCTCTTACGCACCTCACCCTTTAAATTCATAAATATACCAACCTAAAGTAATTATTCCATAAATACCATTCTCACTGAAGATTAAAGGTTCCAACATCTATTAATATACCCTACTGGTCCTCAATGTCTCCCAAATCAATTTATCAAGAATGCCCAAGAATTATATCACGACAATTTGAATTTAACGCAATTAAAGAGGGAATTAGGAGTCTTCCAGGAGGGGTCGATCGATCGAAGCTTGGGGCTCAATCGATCGAACCTTCGATCGATCGAAGCTCTAGGCTCGATCGATCGATCAAGCAGGTCTGGGCAAAATTCTGCAGAAAACAGTTACGGGTTTCATCCAACTTCTTCATCTAAAACGATGTGTTTCCATTCTAATCGCCCCAAAAATCCTATTATCATCATTATAACATTATACCAGGTGTTTATAACGTAAAGCATGCGTGTAACTATCATTAAACATGGGTTTTCAACCTAAAATCATGTCCAATTATCAAGAACCCTAAAATTTTCTTAAACAGATTTCTAATGAATCTTTCTCCAATATTTCTTTATTATGATCACCAAATTTCTTGGATTATTACCTCTACATGGTAAGGGTTTCCAGAATTTACATATACATCAATACAACATGGGTTCTCCTATCAAAAATGGGGTTTTCTTCCATAGTTTTTATCACAATTTATTCCTAAGCTAACATGAAGATTGCATCAACGAAAATAGCAAGTTTAAACACCTGCCTAGGATTTTTGTATGCAGATTCCCGGATGATTTTGGTATGGTTGCGTTCCTTGTCTCGTGATCTACGCGGTGGTGGTGGTGGCGGTGAAATCCGGTGGCTTTTTGGCCTTGGTTTGCCTTGGAGCTCTCTCCTCTCTTCTCCGATGGCCGTCACTTGATTTGTGAATGTTCTAACCCTAAGAGGCTGACCTAATGGCTGATACAGGTTGGTTGAAATTCGTGGATTTAATTACCCACTTAAGTAAAATGACTAAAATGCCCTCCCGGGGCACCAATTAGGCCTAAAAACGCCCCGAGACCCAAACTAAACCCCCGGGGTATACTTTTATGATTATCTCGACCCTTCCGGACGCGTTGGTGCACTCAAAACGACCATACGAACAACTTATAAAATATTTACTTTTTATTTAACAAAATTAGTCCCGACGTGACACGGGCACGTCCCGACTTAAATTTCCAAAATAGTCATTTAATTCACTTATGACATTCAATATAACCAATACAATATATTACTATGCTCATTAGTAATATTCAACAAGTTTCCCATAATTACTAACTCTCGTCACGTTAATAATTATAACATATTTAATTTCCGGATTTTTATTAAATAAACCGTCACATTAAATTTAATAAGTCCCCAAATTAATATAGCATAAAAATACGGGGTATTACATACTTCCCCCCTAATAACGGAATTTCATCCCGAAATTCAGAAAAAAGGCATACCTGGTAATAACAACTCTGGATATCTCTCGCGTATATCTGCCTCACACTCCCAAGTGGATTCCTCCACATTATGATGCTCCCACTGGACTCGCACAAGTGGAACTATTTTCGACCTCAATCTCCTCTCACTATAGTCTAGAATAGCCACTGGTCTCTCCTCGTAAGAGCTATCAGAATGTAAATCTATCTCATCTATCGCAATGTGAGTGTAGACCATATCATCCCAAAGATATCGTCTTAACGACGAGATGTGGAATACATCATGGATGCGATGTAAATGTTCTGGCAATCCCAACCTGTATGCCACCGGCCCAATCCTCTCGATGATGGGAAATGGTCCCACATACCTCGGGGCCAATTTCCCCTTCTTCCCGAACCTCATCACTCCCTTCATAGGAGATACACGCAATAACACTTGATCTCCCACATTAAACTCCCGGAAGAACCGTTTCGCATCGGCGTAGATCTTCTGCCTATCCTGGGCTCCCCGAATACGACTCCTGATTATCTCAATCCTCGCGGAGGTCTCCTGAATCACTTCTAGCCCTAGCAACTTTTTGTCCCCCACCTCGAGCCAACAAGTTGGAGAACGACAAGGCCTGCCATACAAAGCCTCAAATGGAGCCATACCAATCGTAAACTGATAAGAGTTATTATAAGCAAACTCAACCAGTGGAAGATGTGGCTCCCAACCTCCTCCAAAATCGAGAACACACATGCGTAGCATATCCTCTAACATCTGATTAGTACGCTATGTCTGTCCATCTGTCTGTGGGTGGTAAGCTGAACTCAACCTGAACTCAGTACCCATTGCCTCCTGAAAACTATCCCAGAAATGTGAGACAAAAATCTTGTCTCTATCTGACACAATATTCAGGGGCACCCCGTGTAATCTGACAATATCAGCAATGAACAATTGAGCATACTGACCCGTAGTATAATCTGTTCGCACTGGCAGAAAATGAGCCACTTTGGTCAAACGGTCTACAATCACCCAGATAGAATCGTGGCCCCGCTGTGATATAGGCAACCCTGTAATGAAATCCATGGAAATACTCTCCCACTTCCACGTGGGTACTTCCAATGGCTGAAGCAATCCTGATGGTCCACCTTCACCAGCTGGTAGGTAGAACACTTGTACATAAACTTGGCGATGTCCTTCTTCATCCCACTCCACCAGTATTGTCGCCTCATATCTTGGTACATCTTATCGCCTCCCGGATGTACCGCAAATCGGGACCCATGAGAATGAGTCATCACTGCATGACGTAATTCTGCTCAATCTGGAACCACCAATCTCCCATTAAACCGCAAACCTCCATCAGAACTAACAGAATAGGACTCAACACCCTCGGCTAGGAGTCGCACAATCTGCTCCTGGCAAAACGGGTCTGTAGTCTGTGCCTGTATCACCCTCATAACAATCTCGGGTGTGACTGACATCACAAATATGAAAGAACGTGCCACTGCGTCCTGGTGACCCAACTCCTTCCACTTTGCCTTCCAGACGTCCGCTACATCGTCTACCGGTCTATGGCTCAGCGCATTAGCAACTACGTTGGCCTTCCCCGGATGATATTGTATATCGAACTGGTAGTTCTTCACAAACTCTAGCCATCTAGGCTGACGCATATTCAGCTCTCGCTGAGTGAACAGGTACTGCAGTGACTTATGGTCTGTGAACAAACGGAATTTCTCCCCCAATAAATAGTGCCTCCATATCCTCAATGCAAAGATGACCGCTGCTAGCTCCAGGTCGTGGGTGGGGTAATTCTTCTCATGCGGCTTAAGCTTGCGGGAAGAAAAAGCTATAGCCTTCTCCACCTGCTGGAGCACACCTCCAAGTCCCCGTAAAGACGCATCGGTGTAAACCAGGTACTCCACACCCGGCTTCGGTAACGCAAGGACTGGCGCTGAAGTAAGTTTGTCTTTCAGCTCATCGAAAGAAAATTAACAAGCGTCATCCCAAACATATGGTACCCCTTTGCGAGTCAGATTTGTCAATGGACCCGCTATTTTGGAGAATCCCCGAATGAATCCCTTGTAGTATCTGGCTAACCCCAAGAAACTACGCACTTCTGTCGGTGTCGTGGGCTGTCCCCACTGCCTCACCGCTGACACTTTGCTTGGGTCAACTGCAATCCCCTGCTCAGAAACAACATGGCCCAAGAACTGTACCTCTCGCAACATGAATCCACACTTCTCGTACTTAGCATACAACTGATGCTCTCGTAGAGTCTGAAGAACCTGCCTCAAGTGCTCGGCATGCTCCTCCTCGGAGTGTGAATATATCAAGATTTCATCTATGAAGACGATTACAAACTGATCCAAGAACTCTCTGAATACTCGATTCATCAAGTCCATGAAAACAGCTGGGGCATTTGTGAGTCTGAACGGCATCACCCTGAACTCATGGGACCCATATCTCGATAAGAAGGCCATCTTTGAAACATCATGCTCTCTAATACGTAACTGATGAGACCCCGACCTCAGATCTATCTTCGAAAAGAAAGTTGCTCCCCTCAACTGGTCGAACAGATCATCGATTCGATGCAACGGATACTTATTCCGTATCGTGACCTTGTTCAATTCCCGGTAGTCCACACACAATCTCAGTGAACCATCTCTTTTCTTCACAAATAAGACTGGAGCGCCCCAAGGTGAGGTACTCTTACGAATGAAGCCCTGACCTAACAGTTGCTCTATCTGATCCCGTAGCTCTCGTATCTCTGCCAGAGCCATACGGTACGGTGCCCGTGCTATAGGTCTCGTATCTGGCAGTAAATCTATAACAAAGTCTATCTCACGACTGGGCGGTAGGCCTGGTATCTCCTGAAACACATCGGAATACTCCCTGACCACAGGGATCGAATCTAAGGGAATCACAACCTCCTTAGAGGTATCCTTCTCTATGTAATACAAGTGAGCGGTCGAACCTCCCTCTGGGCGAGGCATAGCCACTACAAACATCTCTTGCCCCAGAATGGCAAAAACAATGCTCCTACCGAAGCAATCAATCATGGCTCTATAAGCTGCGAGCCAGTCCATACCAATAATCACATCATGCTCGTGCATGTCTAAGACTAACATGTCTGCAGGTAATACCAAGCTACCAATCTCTACCCCCACTCCCCGGCATATAAAGAAAATAAGTGACCCACTCCCCAGGGGTGAGTCGACGCACGTCACGGAGCTCTCTGCTGTGGCTAACAACCCTAAGGCCTTCGCAAAATGCGTAGCTATAAAACAATGTGTTTCCCCCGTATCAAATAATACCCGACCCATAGTACCATGGATAGGAAACATACCCTCAATCGCGGGTGGTGCCTGTGGAGCTGCTGCCTGGTGGAGGTTATAGACACGTCCATACTGCAATTGCCCTTGCTGCACTGGAGCTTCTGGAATGGCTGGTAGGGCTGGCACCTTGGCTGGAGCTGGGAGGGCAGGTGGAAAGAGTGGTCTTTGCGGCTCATTACGGGCTCCCTGCTGCTGTGGGGCCCTATCGCCCTCTAGGAAATCCTGGCGCCTATGTCCATGTTTACCGCACCCAAAGCATCGGCCTTTGAAGTTTTCGCCTCTCTGACCCTGCTGTCCACGGCCCTGCTGGCCGTTACCTCCACTCCACTGGCCCTGTTGGCCCTGATGTGCACGCTGTTGGCCGTGCTGGCCCTGCTGTTGTCCCTGCGGTCGGTGTTGGCCCTCCTGGCCCTGCCAGAAACCTCCGAATCCCTGCCTAGAATCACCTAAACGGAATCGCTTAGCAGGGTCCCCCTGATGGGAACTCTGCTCGTGCTGACGAGTCTGTCCATGAGTTGGTGCCCCACTGGCACTATTACCCCCGGTCCTGACCTTCTAACTGGAATCCCTTGCTTTCTTGCTTCCCTGAAGATGGAAGCGGTGATCCTGGCAATGTAGTAACGCTGCATTGAGTACATCAGTGAAAGTACTCAGGGATAGATTTCCAATAAGGTGCTGACGGATCCTCCAAGCTAACCCGTCGACGAACATAAAAATCTTCTTGCTCTCAGTGGGTGCCTAATCCGGCACAATAGTGAGAAGTCTCGTGAACTCCTCCTCATACTCAACTACAGTAAGGTTCTCCTGCTTCAGATTTAGTAATTTCTGCCTCATCTCAGTCTGCACTGCGGGTGGAAAATAATTGCGGTCAAACCGCTCCCAGAACAACTGAATAGGGATCGTGTCCCTCTCCTCCAAAGTAGTAGTGGACTCCCACCACTGTAATGCGGCTCCCACAAGCTTAAAGGAAGCCAACAACTGCTTTTGCACGTCAGTGCACTCATACATTCGGAGATGCCGCTGGATGTCCTTCTTCCATTGGCTGACTGTAACAATATCGGAGCTACCAGAAAACTCAGGGGGATGCGCTTTCTGAAAAGCATCCCGAACCCTCTCCCATGCGGATGGAAGCTGTGCTGGTACTGGCGCCACTTCCTGAACCTGGGGTGGAGCCTGCTGAATCACCGCTATCGCGGCATTCACCGCCTCAGCAATAATGGCGGCTACTTCGTTCGCATTCATTGTGCCTGGTGCCGGAGCTGCTGGCTGCTCGGCTTGGGCACGCCTATCTTTCAGAGCACGTCTTGGAGGCATCTGAAACGTGAAAAAGTCTATTAGTCTACAGTTATCATCAAATCTCGAATAGCTGAAGACTTAAACGTAAAAGCAAGAATACAATAATCCTAAAAATAGGGCGCTATAACAATATCGTTAAGCTGAAAGCGAAATAAGTAGTACATATCCTATGGACACTAGAACCTGGTGCTCTGATACCACCTGTGACACCCCGCCTAATTAAATACCGGGCGATCACTCCTTTATTAAATTAAATCAAGGTAAACAGTTGGTTCATTCTCAGCATCACTGTCGATAAAAATAAATTTTCCAATTTAACACCCTAAATAATTAAGCTAAGTGTCAAAAACATTTTCATACAAACTTTCCCAATTTTAATTAACGAAAAAGATTTATTTAATTAAAACAACATTTCTACAATTAAGAATCACACCACAATAAACCAAATAACATAAACCATTCGTCAATCGAATGTCAACATATGAAACTAAAATCACAAATCCATCCTAAATAAATCCCATAGAACAATAATGGAAATGACTGAAATATAAATGTCCCGATAACAAATAAATAATGGAAAGGGCGACACGTGCCCAATAAATGAGAGTTCTAGAAGTGGAGTCAATAAAAGAAGCCGTCTACTCAAGTGACCTGCAACTCCCACCTAAGCTACAACACGTTCCTCTCAAGGGATCCTAAGCAAGACGCCCCTGTGGCGGGGCACCTGAAAATATACATATATATACAAGAGAGAGAGAGAAAAAGAAACGGGTCAGAGCCCGAAAGTGTGTTTGATTTAAAAATACGTTTAGTAAGTATTTAAATTGATACAGGCCAACGCAACAACATATTAGTGCATCACTCTCTTGAGAAATACTCACCTCTCTTCTAATGTGCACACCTATCGTACTAATCTTCCCAACGGTTTGTTTTATCAATTATCGCACTAGTCTTTCTAAAAGATTAACATATCTTAGATTACTCGTAAGATTTACAATTCACTATTTCCAGTTTAAAAGAGATGTTCCAATCTGTAACCAAAGTTCTCTATTTTTAACTTTATAAAAACACTCAAGTTTCCAGTGACATATTATACTTTCTCAAAACAAGTATTTATAATTTGAGCCAATGACCCTGTCCTACTTATCAAATCTCAGTAGGCAGTTTCAAATATCATAATCTCATATATATATTAACTACTCGTATAATATATATATATATATATATATAGATAACCGCACCCCGAATGAAACTATGGTGCGTGCATACTTCCACTATCCAAACCCCATACCACTCAAATCAAGGGGAATACAAATTCGGAATCACTCTCGAATTGTATTAACACATATACAAATAATATCGAGGCGAAGCATAGATTCCAAGTCTCTAAGAGGATGGCACATACTCGCGTCTCTTAGGACCGTCTAAACTATCAATTCGATAGCCTGTACCAAGGATATCTATCTTCTAGGGTTCAAGTCAATATCCCCCATAAAGGTCCCATCGAGATAAGACTGTCCCAGAGCGGAAACCTCAAGGATAGCAAGTAGCGCGGTATGTTTTTCACATGTATATAATATATGTACACACAATAATATAAATATACCACTTTATCATATTAACATAGGTTCTTCACGTTACCCATAACTATACCATTTATCCTTAATTTCACATTTATAGAAATACGTATAAGGTTTCGTTCCTAACCTTAACTCGAAGGGTTTTCTCACTTATTACCTAACACTCGTGGGCTATATCCTCACAAATCTAGATTTCAGTAAGTGTCTTTATTAGGTTCCAACGTAACTCTCTTACGCACCTCACCCTTTAAATTCATAAATATACCAACCTAAAGTAATTATTCCATAAATACCATTCTCACTGAAGATTAAAGGTTCCAACATCTATTAATATACCCTACTGGTCCTCAATGTCTCCCAAATCAATTTATCAAGAATGCCCAAGAATTATATCACGACAATTTGAATTTAACGCAATTAAAGAGGGAATTAGGAGTCTTCCAGGAGGGGTCGATCGATCGAAGCTTGGGGCTCAATCGATCGAAGCTCTAGGCTCGATCGATCGATCAAGCAGGTCTGGGCAAAATTCTGCAGAAAGCAGTTGCGGGTTTCATCCAACTTCTTCATCTAAAACGATGTGTTTCCATTCTAATCGCCCCAAAAATCCTATTATCATCATTATAACATTATACCAGGTGTTTATAACGTAAAGCATGCGTGTAACTATCATTAAACATGGGTTTTCAACCTAAAATCATGTCCAATTATCAAGAACCCTAAAATTTTCTTAAACAGATTTCTAATGAATCTTTCTCCAATATTTCTTTATTATGATCACCAAATTTCTTGGATTATTACCTCTACATGGCAAAGGTTTCCAGAATTTACATATACATCAATACAACATGGGTTCTCCTATCAAAAATGGGGTTTTCTTCCATAGTTTTTATCACAATTTATTCCTAAGCTAACATGAAGATTGCATCAACGAAAATAGCAAGTTTAAACACCTGCATAGGATTTTGGTATGCAGATTCCCGGATGATTTTGGTATGGTTGCGTTCCTTGTCTCGTGATCTACGCGGTGATGGTGGTGGCGGTGAAATCCGGTGGCCTTTTGGCCTTGGTTTGCCTTGGAGCTCTCTCCTCTCTTCTCCAATGGCCGTCACTTGATTTGTGAATGTTCTAACCCTAAGAAGCTGACCTAATGGCTAATATAGGTTGGCTGAAATTCGTGGGTTTAATTACCCACTTAAGTAAAATGACTAAAATGCCCTCCCGGGGCACCAATTAGGCCTAAAAACGCCCCGAGACCCAAACTAAACCCCCGGGTATACTTTTATGATTATCTCGACCCTTCCGGACGCGTTGGTGCACTCAAAACGACCATACGAACAACTTATAAAATATTTACTTTTTATTTAACAAAATTAGTCCCGACGTGACACGGGCACGTCCCGACTTAAATTTCCGAAATAGTCATTTAATTCACTTATGACATTCAATATAACCAATATAATATATTACTATGCTCATTAGTAATATTCAACAAGTTTCCCATAATTACTAACTCTCGTCACGTTAATAATTATAACATATTTAATTTCTGGATTTTTATTAAATAAACCGTCACATTAAATATAATAAGTCCCCAAATTAATATAGCATAAAAATACGGGGTATTACATACTTCCCCCCTAATAATGGAATTTCGTCCTGAAATTCGGAAAAAAGGCATACCTGGTAATAACAACTCTGGATATCTCTCGCGTATATCTGCCTCACGCTCCCAAGTGGATTTCTCCACATTATGATGCTCCCACTGGACTCGCACAGGTGGAACTATTTTCGACCTCAATCTCCTCTCACTATAGTCTAGAATAGCCACTGGTCTCTCCTCGTAAGAGCTATCAGAATGTAAATCTATCTCATCTATCGCAATGTGAGTGTAGACCATATCATCCCAAAGATATCGTCTTAACGACGAGATGTGGAATACATCATGGATGCGATGTAAATGTTCTGGAAATCCCAACCTTTATGCCACCGGCCCAATCCTCTCGATGATGGGAAATGGTCCCACATACCTCGGGGCCAATTTCCCCTTCTTCCCGAACCTCATCACTCCCTTCATAGGAGATGCACGCAATAACACTTGATCTCCCACATTAAACTCCCAGAAGAACCGTTTCGCATCGGCGTAGATCTTCTGCCTGCCCTGGGCTCCCCGAATACCACTCCTGATTATCTCAATCCTCGCGGAGGTCTCCTGAATCACTTCTGGCCCTAGCAACTTGTTGTCCCCCACCTCGAGCCAACAAGTTGGAGAACGACAAGGCCTGCTATACAAAGCCTCAAATGGAGCCATACCAATCGTAAAATGATAAGAGTTATTATAAGCAAACTCTACCAGTGGAAGATGTGGCTCCCAACCTCCTCCAAAATCGAGAACACACATGCGTAGCATATCCTCTAACATCTGATTAGTATGCTCTATCTGTCCATCTGTCTGTGGGTGGTAAGCTGAACTCAACCTCAACTCAGTACCCATTGCCTCCGGAAAACTTTCCCAGAAACGTGACACAAAAATCTTGTCTCTATCTGACACAATATTCAGGGGCACCCCGTGTAATCTGACAATCTCAGCAATGAACAATTGAGCATACTGACCCGTAGTATAATTTGTCCGCACTGGCAGAAAATGAGCCACTTTGGTCAAACGGTCTACAATCACCCAGATGGAATCGTGGCCCCGCTGTGATGTAGGCAACCCTGTAATGAAATCCATGGAAATACTCTCCCACATGCACGTGGGTACTTCCAATGGCTGAAGCAATCCTGACGGTTTCTGATGGTCAACCTTCACCAGCTGGCAGGTAGAACACTTGGACACAAACTTGGAGATGTCCTTCTTCATCCCACTCCACCAGTATTGTCGCCTCATATATTGGTACATCTTATCGCCTCCCGGATGTACTGCAAATCGGGACCCATGAGAATGAGTCATCACTGCATGACGTAATTCTGCTCAATCTGGAACCACCAATCTCCCATTAAACCGCAAACCTCCATCAGAACTAACAGAATAGGACTCAGCACCCTCGGCTAGGAGTCGCACAATCTTCTCCTGGCAAAACGGGTCTGTATTCTGTGCCTGTATCACCCTCATAACAATCTCGGGTGTGACTGACATCACGGATATGAAAGAACGTGCCACTGCGTCCTGGTGACCCAACTCCTTCCACTTTGCCTTCCAGACTTCCGCTACATCGTCTACCGGTCTACGGCTCAGTGCATCAGCAACTACGTTGGCCTTCCCCGGATGATATTGTATATCAAACTGGTAGTTCTTCACAAACTCTAGCCATCTGCGCTGACGCATATTCAGCTCTCGCTGAGTGAACAGGTACTGCAGTGACTTATGGTCTGTGAACAAACGGAATTTCTCCCCCAATAAATAGTGCCTCCATATCCTCAATGCAAAGATGACCGCTGCTAACTCCAGGTCGTGGGTGGGGTAATTCTTCTCATGCGGCTTAAGCTTGCGGGAAGAAAAAGCTATAGCCTTCTCCTCCTGCTGGATCACACCTCCAAGTCCCCGTAAAGACGCATCGGTGTAAACAAGGTACTCCACACCCGGCTTCGGTAACGCAACGACTGGCGCTGAAGTAAGTTTGTCTTTCAGCTCATCGAAAGAAAATTGACAAGCGTCATCGCAAACATATGGTACCCCATTGCGAGTTAGATTTGTCCATGGACCCGCTATTTTGGAGAATCCCCGAATGAATCTCTTGTAGTATCCGACTAACCCCAAGAAACTACGCACTTCTGTCGGTGTCGTGGGCTGTCCCCACTGCCTCACCGCTGACACTTTGCTCGGGTCAACTGCAATCCCCTGCTCAGAAACAACATGGCCCAAGAACTGTACCTCTCGCAACATGAATCCACACTTCTCGTACTTAGCATACAACTGATGTTCTCGTAGAGTCTGAAGAACCTGCCTCAAGTGCTCGGCATGCTCCTCCTCGGAGTGTGAATATATCAAGATGTCATCTATGAAGACGATTACAAACTGATCCAATAACTCTCTGAATACTCGATTCATCAAGTCCATGAAAACAGCTGGGGCATTTGTGAGTCTGAACGGCATCACCCTGAACTCATAGGACCCATATCTCGATAAGAAGGCCATCTTTGAAACATCCTGCTCTCTAGTACGTAACTGATGGTACCCCGACCTCAGATCTATCTTCGAAAAGAAAGTTGCTCCCCTCAACTGGTCGAACAGATCATCGATTCGAGGCAACGGATACTTATTCCGTATCGTGACCTTGTTCAATTCCCGGTAGTCCACACACAATCTCAGTGAACCATCTCTTTTCTTCACAAACAAGACTGGAGCGCCCCAAGGTGAGGTACTCCTACGAATGAAGCCCTGACCTAACAGTTGCTCTACCTGATCCCGTAGCTCTCGCATCTCTGTCGGAGCCATACGGTACGGTGCGCGTGCTATAGGTCTCGTATCTGGCAGTAAATCTATAACAAAGTCTATCTCATGACTGGGCGGTAGGCCTGGTATCTCCTGAAACACATCGGAATACTCCCTGACCATAGGGATCGAATCTAAGGGAATCACAACCTCCTTAGAGGTATCCTTCTCTATGTAATACAAGTGAGCGGTCGAACCTCCCTCTGGGCGAGGCATAGCCACTACAAACATCTCTTGCCCCGGAATGGCAAAAATAATGCTCCTACCGAAGCAATCAATCATGGCTCTATAAGCTGCGAGCCAGTCCATACCAATAATCACATCATGCTCGTGCATGTCTAAGACTAACATGTCTGCAGGTAATACCAAGCTACCAATCTCTACCCCCACTCCCCGGCATATAAAGAAATAAGTGACCCACTCCCCAGGGGTGAGTCGACGCACGTCACGGAGTTCTCTGCTGTGGCTAACAACCCTAAGGCCTTCGTAAAATGCGTAGCTATAAAACAATGTGTTTCCCCCGTATCAAATAATACCCGACCCATAGTACCATGGATAGGAAACATACCCTCAATCGCGGGTGGTGCCTGTGGAGCTGCTGCCTGGTGGACGTTATAAACACGTCCATACTGCAATTGCCCCTGCTGCACTGGAGCTGCTGGAATGGCTGGTAGGGCTGGCACCTGGGCTGGAGCTGGGAGGGCAGGTGGAAAGAGTGGTCTCTGCGGCTCATTATGGGCTCCCTGCTACTGTGGGGCCCTATTGCCCTCTGGGAAATCCTGGCGCCTATGTCCATGTTTACCGCACCCAAAGCATTGGCCTTTGAAGTTTCCACCTCTCTGACCCAGCTGGTAGTTACCTCCACTCCACTGGCCCTGTTGGCCCTGATGTGCACGCTGTTGGCCTTGCTGGCCCTGCTGTTGTCCCTACGGTCGGTGTTGGCCCTCCTACCCCTGCTGATTAGGCTGACCCTGCTGGCCCTGCCAGAAACCTCCGAATCCCTACCTAGAATCACCTGAACGGAATCGCTTAGCAGGGTCCTCCTGATGGGAACTCTGCTCGTGCTGACGAGTCTGTCCATGAGTTGGTGCCCCACTGGCACTATTACCCCCGGTCCTGACCTGCTGACTGGACTCCCCTGCTCTCTTTCTTCCCTGAAGATGGAAGCGGTGATCCTGGCAATGTAGTAACGCTTCATTGAGTACATCAGTGAAAGTACTCAGGGATAGATTTCCAATAAGGTGCTGACGGATCCTCCAAGCTAACCCGTCGACAAACAGTAAAATCTTCTTGCTCTCAGTGGGTGCCTCATCCGGCACAATAGTGAGAAGTCTCGTGAACTCCTCCTCATACTCAACTACAGTAAGGTTCTCCTGCTTCAGATTTAGTAATTTCTGCCTCATCTCAGTCTACACTGCGGGTGGAAAATACTTGCGGTCAAACCGCTCCCAGAACAACTGAATAGGGATCGTGTCCCTCTCCTCCAAAGTAGTAGTGAACTCCCACCACTGTAATGCGTCTCCCACCAGCTTAAAGGAAGCCAACAACTACTTTTGCACGTCAGTGCACTCATACATTCGGAGATGCCGCTGGATGTCCTTCTTCCATTGGCTGACTGTAACAATATCGGAGCTACCAGAAAACTCAGGGGGATGCGCTTTCTGAAAAGCATCCCGAACCCTCTCCCATGCGAATGGAAGTTGTGCTGGTACTGGCGCCACTTCCTGAACCTGGGGTGGAGCCTGTTGAATCACTGCTATCGCGGCATTCACCGCCTGAGCAACAATGGCGGCTACTTCGTTCGCATTCATTGTGCCTGGTGCCCGAGCTGCTGGCTGCTCGTCTTGGGCACGCCTATCTTTCGGAGTACGTCTCGGAGGCATCTGAAACGTGAACAACTCTATTAGTCTACAGTTATCATCAAATCTCGAATAGCTGGAGACTTAAACGTAAAAGCAAGAATACGATAATCCTAAAAATAGGGCTCTATAACAATAACGTTAAGCTGAAAGCGAAATAAGTAGTAAAGATCCTATGGACACTAGAACCTGATGCTCTGATACCACCTGTGACATCCCGCCTAATTAAATACCGGGCGATCACTCCTTTATTAAATTAAATCAAGGTAAACAGTTGGTTCATTCTCAGCATCACTGTCGATAAAAATAAATTTTCCAATTTAACACCCTGAATAATTAAGCTAACTGTCAAAAACATTTTCATACAAACTTTCCCAATTTTAATTAACGAAAAAGATTTATTTAATTAAAACAACATTTCTACAATTAAGAATCACACCACAATAAACCAAATAACATAAACCATTCGTCAATCGAATGTCAACATATGAAACTAAAATCACAAATCCATCCTGAATAAATCCCATAGAACAATACTGGAAATGACTGAAATATAAATGTCCCGATAACAAATAAATAATGGAAAGGGCGACACGTGCCCAATAAATGAGAGTTCTAGAAGTGGAGTCAATAAAAGAAGCCGTCTACTCAAGTGACCTGCAACTCCCACCTAAGCTGCAGCACGTTCCTCTCAAGGGATCCTAAGCAAGATGCCCCTGTGGCGGGGCACCTGAAAATATACATATATATACAAGAGAGAGAGAGAGAGAAAAAGAAACGGGTCAGAGCCCGAAAGTGTGTTTGATTTTAAAATACATTTAGCAAGTATTTAAATTGATACAGGCCAATGCAACAACATATTAGTGCGTCACTCTCTTGAGAAATACTCACCTCTCTTCTAATGTGCACACCTATCGTACTAATCTTCCCAACGGTTTGTTTTATCAATTATCGCACTAGTCTTTCTAAAAGATTAACATATCTTAGATTACTCGTAAGAGTTACAATTCACTATTTCCAGTTTAAAAGAGATGTTCCAATCTGTAGCCAAAGTTCTCTATTTTTAACTTTATAAAAACACTAAAGTTTCCAGTGACATATTATACTTTCTCAAAACAAGTATTTATAATTTGAGCCAACGACCCTGTCCTATTTATCAAATCTCAGTAGGCAGTTTCAAATATCATAATCTCATATATATATTAACTACTCGTATAATATATATATATATATATATATATATATATATATAACCGCACCCCGAATGAAACAATGGTGCGTGCATACTTCCACTATCCAAACCCCATACCACTCAAATCAAGGGGAATACAAATTCGGAATCACTCTCGAATTGTATTAACACATATACAAATAATATCGAGGCGAAGCATAGATTCCAAGTCTCTAAGAGGATGGCACATACTCGCGTCTCTTAGGACCGTCTAAACTATCAATTCGATAGCCTGTACCAAGGATATCTATCTACTAGGGTACAAGTCAATATCCCCCATAAAGGTCCCATCGAGATAAGACTGTCCCAGCGCGAAAACCTCAAGGATAGCAAGTAGCGCGGTATGTTTTTCACATGTATATAATATATGTACACACAATCATATAAATATACCACTTTATCATATTAACATAGGTTCTTCACGTTACCCATAACTATACCATTTATCCTTAATTTCACATTTATAGAAATACGTATAAGGTTTCGTTCCTAACCTTAACTCATAGGGTTTTCTCACTTATTACCTAACACTCGTGGGCTATATCCTCACAAATCTAGATTTCAGTAACTGTCTTTATTAGGTTCCAACGTAACTCTCTTACGCACCTCACCCTTTAAATTCATAAATATACCAACCTAAAGTAATTATTCCATAAATACCATTCTCACTGAAGATTAAAGGTTCCAACATCTATTAATATACCCTACTGGTCCTCAATGTCTCCCAAATCAATTTATCAAGAATGCCCAAGAATTATATCACGACAATTTGAATTTAACACAATTAAAGAGGGAATTAGGAGTCTTCCAGGAGGGGTCGATCGATCGAAGCTTGGGGCTCAATCGATCGAAGCTCTAGGCTCGATCGATCGATCAAGCAGGTCTGGGCAAAATTCTGCAGAAAGCAGTTACGGGTTTCATCCAACTTCTTCATCTAAAACGATGTGTTTCCATTCTAATCACCCCAAAAATCCTATTATCATCATTATAACATTATACCAGGTGTTTATAACGTAAAGCATGCGTGTAACTATCATTAAACATGGGTTTTCAACCTAAAATCATGTCCAATTATCAAGAACCCTAAAATTTTCTTAAACAGATTTCTAATGAATCTTTCTCCAATATTTCTTTATTATGATCACCAAATTTCTTGGATTATTACCTCTACATGGCAAAGGTTTCCAGAATTTACATATACATCAATACAACATGGGTTCTCCTATCAAAAATGGGGTTTTCTTCCATAGTTTTTATCACAATTTATTCCTAAGCTAGCATGAAGATTGCATCAACGAAAATAGCAAGTTTAAACACCTGCCTAGGATTTTGGTATGCAGATTCCCGGATGATTTTGGTATGGTTGCGTTCCTTGTCTCGTGATCTACGCGGTGGTGGTGGTGGCGGTGAAATCCGGTGGCCTTTTGGCCTTGGTTTGCCTTGGAGCTCTCTCCTCTCTTCTCCAATGGCCGTCACTTGATTTGTGAATGTTCTAACCCTAAGAAGCTGACCTAATGGCTGATATAGGTTGGCTGAAATTCGTGGGTTTAATTACCCACTTAAGTAAAATGACTAAAATGCCCTCCCGGGGCACCAATTAGGCCTAAAAACGCCTCGAGACCCAAACTAAACCCCCGGGTATACTTTTATGATTATCTCGACCCTTCCGGACGCGTTGGTGCACTCAAAACGACCATACGAACAACTTATAAAATATTTACTTTTTATTTAACAAAATTAGTCCCGACGTGACACGGGCACGTCCCGACTTAAATTTCCGAAATAGTCATTTAATTCACTTATGACATTCAATATAACCAATATAATATATTACTATGCTCATTAGTAATATTCAATAAGTTTCCCATAATTACTAACTCTCGTCACGTTAATAATTATAACATATTTAATTTTCGAATTTTTATTAAATAAACCGTCACATTAAATTTAATAAGTCCCCAAATTATTATAGCATAAAAATACGGGGTATTACATTAATCATCTAACACCCAACCGTTCTACTACTTACTACACCCCTTTAAATGCTGACTTTCTTGTAAATATTCTTCCCGTTAAGTGATACTTAACGATCCTCTGCTTCTCTTGGCGTATGCCAAAGTTTCGACCCTTACACTTTCCCACCCCTTTGTGAAAATCCGGACTCCTTATACCTTATTAACCTTCTCACTCTATTTAATCTTGACTCACCCTCAACATTCGATTGATCGGAACTCTACTCCAAATTGCTCATAATAATTTATTCGCCTTCTCAAGAGATACCCTTTTATTAAATGGCTTTCTACTGCCTTTCCTCCAAATTTGAACGTGCTACACTAACTACACATGATATTCACTTACACCTTTTCTCGTGACGTTTAATCTCATAAGTAATAATCTCACCCGTCTATGTTCCCTCTTCCTTTGGTTTACACTTTAGCAAATCAAGATTTCTACGCCCCTTTATAACCCAACCATACAGTTTTTAAACATTACATACGCTTCATACAAATCCCAAACTCTTTATTGTCACTGTAAGTACAACGGTGCTATACCACTTGGGCGTTCTCAATCGCTTCGAAATTAGGAGTCCTAAATCCTCCTTATCCTCAATGCGTCCTTAAACACGCCGTGACGAAACCAACATTATTAGTACTTATATCGTAATTTACTAACAACTGGATCTAATGGCCGTACATAATAATTTACTCCTTGTAACTTCCCGTTATAACTACGTACTCCCATAACGATAGAGGTATCCAAATAATGAACAAAGGGCCACACATTTCCTTACTACCAACCTTACGCTAAGTTTCATGTGTGGGGTGTCTCGCAAAGCAAAATCCAAACAAGGAACCCCCCCGATACACTACTACCTAACATTGTCGGTCATCGGAATCCGTTAAGCCCTGTCCATAATATGTACCCCTACAATCTCGCTTTTTAACAACAAAGTTTCATCTCAGTTCGCAATTATACATAAAAAGGGAACTCATTCTGAAAGACACTTTTCTCTTTACAGTGATGGAAATCACATTTCATATACAACATGCGAGATATTTGAGACCCTCAAATTCCCGTCCCCAAACACACAACTATGAGTATAAACTTCCAAATCTCTAACGGGTGATAAAGCAATGCGCTCTTTTTGTTACGACCTCTCCTTCGTTAATTATAAAAACCAAACAACTCTTTGTTGAATAGTAAATCAATTACATACGACTCATAATAATGAAATCCCTACACATACTGGGATTAAATATCCGAGACCATTATACTTTGAAATCACAACATATATATATATATATGCATGAAAGTACAATTGCGAGCCCAGCCCTCTAACAGATGGGGCCTTGCCAAAACAAAACATGCTACCCTGATGTCGTAATCCCAATAAACTTGCAATACCAGCACACTATCGGTATAATCATATATATAAAACAATAATTAAGATCATATCATACTCGTATAACACAACACTAAAACGAGTAATTTCGATAAAGCGTAAACCGCTATTAATATACCCATTCATCCTTCGCGGATGACAATAAAAGTAACCCCCACACTATCAGGGAGAATGTTCTTATATATAATAAACTTACAGATATACTCACTAAACTCGACTCTCAAGTGAAAATACAATTGTAACAAATGTAGTAACTCATTCATGCCACAAATAACATGCATCCTCATCTGAGTATATAACTCATACTTCTATCCTAATAATCGTCCTGGGTGCTCAAATGGTTCCTGTACTTACCACGCATGTCTGTCCCAAACCAGATATTTCAATAACTATTTCCCTCGCCAGGCACAATACCTTGATCCCTACTCTCATATCGGGAAAATTTTATAACGCACGAGTTTCACTCCCCACAGAAATACCTCTACACATACTCCACTTATGTTTTGTCTCACAAATCATGTTAAGGTGGTCCGTCTCTCGGACGTTGGTATTCTTGACTCAGACGACTATCTCCGTTGTTCCCTTAGTTTTGACGGCCCTAAGGAACACGCTACTAATTTCTACATCTCTGTAATACCCCGTACTTTTGGCTATATTTATTTTTGGGATTAATTAATTAAATGCGTATTAATTGGAAATTAATCCGGGTTAAAAGTACTAACGAGATGCGAGTTGGCATTTTATTATGTGCATACATGTTTTTATATTAATATTGAATTATGAAAAATTTGTCGTGAGATTGATATACGGCATTTTGGAAATTTTGTTGAGACGCGTGTGACCGTCGCGTCATGGTGTATTATTTTAATTATAAAAGTGAATTTAAATTCTTTAAACCGTATGGTCATTTTGAGTGCGCCAACGCGTCCGGAAGCGTCGAGATAGTCAGAAAACACTAGCCGGGGGTGTAGTTTGGGTTCCGGGGTAATTTTAGGCCATACCGGCAATATAAAGGGTATTTTGGTAATTTCGTATTTTTAGGAATTAAAAATGACGAAAATTAGAGAAGTAAATCTGATTGGGAATAGACCCACTAAACCCACTAACCAACCCATATTAACCCAACAAGCTACAGGGGTTGTTAGATTGGGTTTTCTAAGTTTCCCCAAAACAAACCCTAGCCACCATAAGCCACCATTGGAGAAGAAGCTTGGAGAAAGAGAGAGAGAAGGAATTCTGCAGAAGGAGAGAGGAAATCAACATCAAAATCAGAAATAAACTCAAGGCAAGTGATTTAAATTACATTCTTTATGCAGTGAATGATTTTTCCATGTTAGAAATCTTGATAATCAATCTTATTTAAGAGTTAAAGGAAAACCCATGAAATTGGAAGCTATTAGTTTAATTTTGGGTATAGGTTTGCATGTAGCAACGTTGTTTGAAGATTGAATTCAGAGATTTCATATTTATGTGATGTAACAACGGATTAAATTCTGGGAATTTATGATGATAATAATCTAGGGTTTATGTTCTTGAAGAAAATTGGGGAAAAATGTAGAAACTTGTGATTTAATGATGTTTGGGATGTATTAATCCCTTAAAAGATGTTAGTGTATGACCTTAGCATGTTTTAGGATGATTAGAGAACTTAAAACAATGTTGGAACGAATTTTAGAGGAGATTTGAGGAGTATGAATTGATGAAAATCGTAACTAAGAAATTCTGGGCCGAAACTGGTCTCTCGTTAGAAGACCTTCCCAGGTCGTTCGAACGAGCTCGTTCGAACGAGCTTCCAACGAGTTAAACAGTCGCTTCTAACGAGGGGAGACTTCGTTCGATACCTTCGTTCGAACGAACTGTATTTCGTTCGATACATTCGTTCGAACGAGATGTCGTTAGAAGGTACAGTTCGTTCGAACGAACTGGAATCTCGTTCGAACAGCCTCGTTCGAACGAGACTTCTAACGAGCTGGCAGTTTAGGCCTTTTGGCCTGTTATGATTTTGGGAGTCCCGTAAACTTGTTCAAGGATAGAGATAGCATTCCTTTGATGATATATAGATAGATTTGGGACTTTTGGGTTATTATGAGGAGTAAATTATATACGAGTGATTTAAACCAATGAACCGTTTAGGTTGAGACGTGATTGTCTACTACGACGTGAGAATAAATTATGGCGCGTATGATTATAAACCTGAATCTTATAAAGTGTGTAAATTATATATTGGTACTAGAATGAGAATAGTACTACGATTAAACTACGCGATTGAGGGTACGTTTCCTATCCATGACACTATGGGTCGGGTATTGTTTGATACGGGTGCTACACATTGTTTTATAGCTACACATTTCGCGAAAGCTTTAGGATTATTAGCTATGGCAGAGAGCACAGTGACGTGTGTCGACTCACCATTGGGGAGTGGGTCACTTATTTTCTTCATATGCCGGGGAGTGGGAGTAGGGATTGGTAGTCTGGTATTACCTGCATATATGTTGGTATTAGATATGCATGTTCACGATGTGATTATCGGTATGGATTGACTCGTAGCTTATAGGGCCATGATTGATTGCTTCAGCGGGAGCATTATTTTTGCCATTCCGGGGCAAGAGATGTTCGTAGTGGCGATGCCTCGCCCAGAGGGAGGCTCGACCGCTCATCTGTATTACATAGAGGAGGATACCTCTAAGGAGGTTGTGATTCCTTTAGATTCGATCCCAGTCGTCAGGGAGTATTCGGATGTGTTTAAGGAGATACCAGGCTTACCCCCCAGTCGAGAGATAGGCTTTGTTATAGACCTATTGCCAGATACGAGGCCTATAGCACGTGCACCGTACCGTATGGATCCGACAGAGATGCGAGAGCTACGAGATCAGATAGAGTAGCTGTTAGGTCAGGGCTTTATTCGCAGGAGTACCTCACCTTGGGGCGCTCCAATTTTGTTTGTGAAGAAGAGGGACGGTTCACTAAGATTGTGTGTGGACTAACGGGAGTTGAATAAGGTCACGATACAGAATAAGTATCCGTTACCTCGAATCGATGACTTATTCGACCAGTTGAGAGGAGCTTCTTTCTTCTCGAAGATTGATTTGAGATCGGGATACCATCAGTTGCGTATCAGGGAGGAGGATGTCTCGAAGACTGCGTTCTTATCGAGATATGGTTCTTACGAGTTTTGGGTTATGCCTTTCGGTTTGACCAACACTCCAGCAGTGTTTATGGACTTGATGAATAGAGTGTTCAGGGATTTCCTAGATCAGTTTGTCATTGTCTTCATCGATGATATTCTGGTTTACTCCCAGACAGAGGAGGAGCACGCCGAGCATTTGAGTCAGGTTTTGCAGACACTTCGTCAGAACGAGTTGTATGCAAAATATGAGAAATGCGGTTTTTGGCTGAAGGAGGTCCAGTTTTGGGGACACATTATTTCCGACCGGGGAATATCTGTTAATCCGGGGAAAGTATCCGCGGTGAGGGAGTGGGGACAGTCCACGACACCAATGGAGATTCGTAGTTTCTTGGGTCTAGCAGGATACTACAGGAGGTTTATTAAGGGTTTCTCCGAGATAGCAGGTCCTTTGACACATCTGACTCGTAAGGGTGTGCCATACATCTGGAGTGATGCCTGTCAGTTGGCATTCGATGAATTGAAGGACAAATTGACCTCAGCACATGTGTTAGCATTACCGAGACCGGTAGTTGAGTATTTGGTTTACACCGATGCGTCTTTGCAAGGGCTTGGAGGTGTATTGCAGCAGGAGAGATAGGCCATAGCTTATGCTTCCCGTAAGCTTAAGCCTCATGAGAAGAATTACCCCAGGCATGATTTGGAGTTGGCGGCAGTGGTATTTGCCCTACGGATTTGGAGGCACTATCTTTTGGGGGAGAAGTTCCAACTGTTCACGGACCATAAGTCCCTACAGTACCTGTTCATGCAGAAAGAGTTGAATATGCGGCAGCGTAGGTGGCTTGAGTTTGTGAAAGTCTTCCAGTTCGATATCCAGTATCACCCAGGTAAGGCTAACGTGGTAGCAGACGCGTTGAGCCGTAGGCCAGCAGATGAGGTGGCAGAGGTGTGGAAGGAAAAGTGGAAGGAGTTGGGACACCAGGATGCAGTGGCCCGATATTTCATGTCTGTGATGACCGTTACACCGCAGATTGTCACGAAGGTAGTACGGGCACAGGCAAATGACTCGTTCTGTCAGGAGCAGATAGTTCGATTACTAGCAGAGGTAGCCGAGTCCTATACCGTTAGCTCAGACGGGGGATTACGCTTCAATGGGAGATTGGTGGTTTCGGAAGGGGATAAACTGCGACATGAGGTGATGGCAGAGTCGCATAGCTCACGGTTCGTGGTACATCCCGGAGGGGACAAAATGTACCAAGACATGAGACGCCAGTATTGGTGGAGCGGTATGAAGAGAGATATCGCTGAGTTTGTTTCGAAATGCGCCACTTGTCACCTTGTAAAAGTGGATCATCAGAAACCGACAGGACTTTTACAGCCGTTGGAGGTCCCGGTGTGGATGTGGGAGAGCATATCCATGGACTTTATCATGGGGTTGCCTACATCGCAGAGGGGTCACGACTCCGTTTGGGTAATTGTTGACAGGTTGTCCAAGGTCGCTCACTTTTTACCCATAAGGACTGACTACACTACGGGACAGTATGCCCAGCTCTTTATTTCAGAGGTTGTGAGACTTCATGGTGTGCCCCTAAATATCGTGTCTGACAGAGACAATATATTTGTTTCGCAGTTTTGGGAGAGTTTCCAAGAGGCAATGGGCACGGAATTGCGGTTGAGTATGTCTTATCATCCGCAGACCGATGGGCAGACCGAGCGCACAAATCAGATGTTGGAGGACATGCTACGCATGTGCATTATTGACTTTGGGGGTGGATGGGAGCAGTACCTACCACTGGTGGAGTTTGCTTACAACAACTCCTATCAGTTCACTATTGGCATGGATCCGTTTAAGGCATTGTACGGTAGGCCTTGTCATTCCCCAGCATGTTTGTTAGAGGTGGGGGATAACAAACTACTTGGGCCGGAAGTGATTCAGGATACTTCGACAAGGATTGAATTGATTCGGAGTCGCATTCGGGTAGCTCAAGACAGGCATAAGAGTTATGCTGATGCGAAGAGGTTTTTCAGAGAATTCCAAGTGGGGGACCAGGTTTTGCTCAGAGTATCTCCTATGAAGGGGATTATGCATTTCGGGAAGAAGGGGAAGTTGGCACCAAGGTATGTCGGGTCGTTTCCTATTATTGAGCGGATCGGACCGGTTGCGTATAGACTTGGGTTACCGAAGCATTTGCATCGGATTCACGATGTGTTCCATATTTCCTCGCTGAGGAAATACCTTAGAGATAATTTGGCTCATTCTCACATTGCGGTGGAAGACACCGATCTCGAGCCGGATAGCTCCTACGAGGAGGGGCCGATTACTATTTTGGACCGAAGTGGGAGGAAGCTGCGGTCAAAGATAGTCCCGTTAGTGCGTGTTCAGTGGCGACATCACAATGTCGAGGAGTCCACATGGGAGCGTGAGGATGAGATGCACGAATGTTATCCAGAGTTTTTTTTAGCAGGTACTTTCTAGTTTCGAATTTCGGGACGAAATTCAGTTATTAGGGGGGAAGTATGTAATACCCCGTACTTTTGGCTATATTTACTTTTGGAATTAATTAATTAAATGCGTATTAATTGGAAATTAATCCGGGTTAAAAGTACTAACGATATGCGAGTTGGTATTTGATTATGTGCATACATGTTTTTATATTAATATTGAATTATGAAAAATTTGTCGTGAGATTGATATACGACATTTTGGAAATTCTGTTGAGACGCGTGTGACCGCCGTGTCATGGTGTATTATTTTAATTATAAAAGTGAATTTAAATTCTTTAAACCGTATGGTCGTTTTGAGTGCGCCAACGCGTCCGGAAGGGTCGAGATAGTCAGAAAACACTAGCCGGGGGTGTAGTTTGGGTTCCGGGGTATTTTTAGGCCATACCGGCAATATAAAGGGTATTTTGGTAATTTCGTATTTTTAGGAATTAAAAATGACGAAAATTAGAGAAGTAAATCTGATTTGGAATAGACCCACTAAACCCACTAACCAACCCATATTAACCCAACAAGCTACGGGGGTTGTTAGATTAGGTTTTCTAAGTTTCCCCAAAACAAACCCTAGCCACCATAAGCCACCATTGGAGAAGAAGCTTGGAGAAAGAGAGAGAGAAGGAATTCTGCAGAAGGAGAGAGGAAATCAACATCAAAATCAGAAATAAACTCAAGGCAAGTAATTTAAATTACATTCTTTATGCAGTGAATGCTTTTTCCATGTTAGAAATCTTGATAATCAATCTTATTTAAGAGTTAAAGGAAAACCCATGAAATTGGAAGTTATTAGTTTAATTTTCGGTATAGGTTTGCATGTAGAAACGTTGTTTGAAGATTGAATTCAGAGATTTCATATTTATGTGATGTAACAACGGATTAAATTCTGGGAATTTATGATGATAATAATCTAGGGTTTATGTTCTTTAAGAAAATTGGGGAAAAATGTAGAAACTTGTGATTTAATGATGTTTGGGATGTATTAATCCCTTAAAAGATGTTAGTGTATGACCTTAGCATGTTTTAGGATGATTAGAGAACTTAAAACATTGTTGGAACGAATTTTAGAGGAGATTTGAGGAGTATGAATTGATGAAAATCGTAACCAAGAAATTCTGGGCCGAAACTGGTCTCTCGTTAGAAGACCTTCCCAGGTCGTTCGAACGAGCTCGTTCGAACGAGCTTCTAACGAGTTGACCAGTCGCTTCTAACGAGGGGATACTTCGTTCGATACCTTCGTTCGAACAAATTGTATTTCGTTCGATACATTCGTTCAAACGAGATGTCGTTAGAAGGTACAGTTCGTTCGAACGAACTGGAATCTCGTTCGAACAGCCTCGTTCGAACGAGACTTCTAACGAGCTGGCAGTTTAGGCCTTTTTGGTCTGTTTTGATTTTGGGAGTCCCGTAAACTTGTTCGAGGATAGAGATAGCATTCCTTTGATGATATATAGATAGATTTGGGACTTTTGGGTTATTATGAGGAGTAAATTATATACGAGTGATTTAAACCAATGAACCGTTTGGGTTGAGACGTGAGAATAAATTATGGCGCGTATGATTATAAACCGGAATCGTATAAAGTGTGTAAATTATATATTGGTACTAGAATGAGAATAGTACTACGATTAAACTACGGGATTACTAAGACGTGTGTTTACTTAGTATTGGTATATGAATTGTGTGTTTGACATACCTACCATACTTGCTATCACGGGAGGTTTGCGTTCGCTTAGGGCCCTCTAATCCTTGTGTTGCCCGGATTTAGACTGGTTACCTTGATGAACATAGGTCATAGAAAGACTTATTGGGATATTAATAAGTCCGCTGATCGTGGGAGCGTAGGTATGTGCGTGACCCATGTGATGTGACTGTGTTCGCCTCCATTATTTGTGATGTTGTTATATGTGAACTATTCCTGAGAGATTCGAAATATGTAATACTTATGTACGTGATGTACCGGGATGGATAACAGAGTATGTGTGCACCGCAGCTTAGTTCTCGGGGTTCTTGTATTGTATATTTATGATGTGAATAATATACACTTAATTAATGGGAACCTTCATGCTAATGTTGTGAATATAATTACGGTATTGTTTCGAGAAAAACATAACGGGTTAGATGATAGTGAAATATATTGCATATTGAGCATCTGAGTTTACGTTAAACCCCTATTTAATTACGAGCGTTATTATGTTAATAGAACCGAGTAATAAGGGTAGGACTTATGACAGTCTAGCTAGATATGATGTCACTTAGCTAGTGGTTTGTGTTGTTGTAAATGGGTACTTACGTTAGGAGTGCACAGTTAGACGAGAGGTGAGAATATCATGTGAGTGCACGTCCTAACATGTACTTTGCATTTAATGTTTTAAATGTTTTTAAAGAACTTGCAGGTTTTTAAAATATCTCCACATTCGGGCTCTGACCCGTTTGCTTTCAAATCTATTTTTCTTGTAAAACCATTTTAGGTGCCCAGCCACAAGGACACCATGCATAGGATACTCATTCAGGTGATGAGCTGTAGCTGTTTGTGGAAGCTACAGGGATTTGATTATAGACGCATCTATCATTCGGATTCCAGAGTCATTATCTATCAGTTGTAGGG
Organism: Sambucus nigra; assembly: GCA_949130495.1. NCBI lineage: Eukaryota > Viridiplantae > Streptophyta > Magnoliopsida > Dipsacales > Adoxaceae > Sambucus > Sambucus nigra. The sequence continues at coordinate 624,701,290 of OX422207.1, read as the reverse complement.
CATGTTGCCCATTTCTATTAGAGACATCTTTCCATTAAAATTTTCAGACTTTGTCATGTATTGATTTAGCATTCAGTATTTTCATTGCGCATTTCAGTTGTGAGATTTGTAGTGAGGAGTTTTTCCTCCAGAATTTATTTACATTATGTGATGGTTATTCTATTTATTTCAGTATGGTGAATGGTATTATTTATTCTTCATTACACTTGTTGCATGTTTATCAGACTTAAATTAAAATTTGGCAACTTACTTTTTAAATACTAGGCGGTTAGCAATCATTAAAATGTTTTCGACAGTGATGCTATTAACTGGACCAACCGAGCATTTTGAATTAATTTAATAAAGGAGTAGCTACCCGGTATTTAATTAGTCGGGGTGTCACAATCTCTCACTCAAATCACCTTTGCCCGGTAGTAATTCAGCTATCCGAATCATTTTAACTGGTTCTCCGTTGGGTTTTCCCATTATGGTGCTTCACCAACACTGTTTTCCCCCGTCTTACTTTATATTAAGCCTTCGATTCTTGAATCTCCACACCCGGGGATGTTTACCTCCAAATTAACACTATGCGACAATACCATTTACTTTAACCGTCCAAGCAGAATTCTGCCAGAAGGACTAGCAATTCTTCTATGTAAATTCTCCCTTTAATATCCCCTTCTCCATTTTACCTACTTCACCCGGTGTAGGGTTCACTAAATAATTATATTTTTTCTCACAAAGTGACCTCTGTCCGGACCTCTCGTGTGAGTTCAGAACGACATTCATTTTCATCTTAAATATCTGATGAAGGAACTTATGGTCAAACCCTTCGTGTACGCCTTCTCTCGACGTCACATTCCACTTATAAGTGTGGTGATTGTTCTCCCCATTGAAACTCCGCTCTCACGAGACAAGAAAAAAAATTTCCTCAAATTTTCACTCTCGATTGGACATACTCCGACATATGTCCAAGCCTTTGGATACATTGCGTTCGTTTGGCTAGCACATGTCGTCTTCGCCTTTCGAGTATTGCTACTGATGGTTCTCTTCAATGTTATACCTAACTTTTTCTCTCCCATTCCAACCTTGTTGGATGGGTCTTTGACCCCATTCCTACTATAGTTGTACCCGAAAGTCACAAGTCGCGCTTTAGCCTTCTATATTATCCAGGACTTCCGTGCCATAATATCGGTGACTTCAACTAAGGTCATCCTTCTTTAAATAAATCAATTAACCTCAATATATATTTGCCTCCTGCTGTCTACCCAAGTGTCTTCTCCTGACGTACTACATTGTTCGGCACACGAATACACCCGATCGCAATATGATTCGCTATCATATCAATCATAGCAGGAGAACGAAATTTTACTAAAGGAATCAACAATCCTAAACATAGGGCTCTATATCAAAGAAAGCTCAGCGAAAACATAATAAGCCGTACAGATCCTAAAGGACACTAGAACCTGATGCTCTGATACCACCTGTGACACCCCGACTAATTAAATACCGGGTAGCTACTCCTTTATTAAAATTAATACAAAATGCCAAGTTGGTTCTGTTAATAGCATCACTGTCGAAAACATTTTAATGATTACTAACCACCTAGTATTTAAAAAGCGAGTTGTCAATTTTAAATTAAATCTGATTAACATGAAATAAGTGAAGAATAAAAGAATAACATAACCATACACAATAAAGTCCCAATAGTGTAATCAATAAGTAATAAAGAGTCTGGAGGAAATACACCTCACAACAATCCCACAACTGAAATAATAAAACAAGTCTGAATCCGGAATTAATTACAATCCATAATCTGAATAACTGAAATATAAAATATCTCTAAACGAAATGGGCGACATGCCCTACAAATGATGAAACTGAATATGGAGTCAAGACTAGAAAAGGAGGCGTCTACTTTCAAGGCCCTGTAACTTCCATAACAGCTACAACTCATCACCTGAATGGAAATACTATGCATGGTGTCTTTGTGGCTGGGCACCTAAAAGGTTTTTACAAAAATAGATTTGAAAGCAAATGGGTCAGAGCCCGAAAGTGGAGAGTATTTTAAAAGCAGCAAGTGATTTAAATTACAATTGAACATCACATATTATAAAAACGTTAATTGCGTACTCTCACATGAGTTCCTTGCCTCTCCACTACTGTGCACGTCTAACGTATGCCTTTAACCCATCCGAGTTATGCCACTATCTAACTAGTTTATACCACTCTTGCCTTCGCATTCAAACATAGAGTATCTACACATAACCCCCAATTAAGCCATATTTATAACCCATGTTCACATTTGTTAATTTACTTATCTCAAGTGTTAGTTAAATTCTCATTTTTAACCCATTCCAATATCTTAGTCAATCACATCTACTAAGCAACAATGAACCCATCACAAATACATAAGTACATCACTCTCAGTATATAAATATACAATACAAGCACCCCGAGACTAAGCTGCGGTGCACACATACTCTGCTATCCATCCCGGTACATCACGTACATAAGGATCACACATTCCGAATCTCACAGGAATCGTTCTCAGATAACAACAATCACAATCAATGGAGGCGAACACAGTCACATCACATGGGTCACGCACATACCTACGCTCCCACGATCAGCAGTCTTATTAACTTCCCAATAAGTCCTTCTCTGACCTATGTTCTCGAGGTACCAATCTATACCCCCCCGTAGGCACACAAAGATTAGATGACCCTAAGCGAACGCAAACCTCCCGTGATAGCAAGTATGGTAGGTATGTTATACACATAAAAAATCCATACACTAGGCATTCACACAACCTAAGTAATCATATATCAATATATATGCACGCACATATCATCTATTTAATCTCATACGTGGAAAATTTACTCCGAGTATTACATATAATATATATTCCGTTTGATAATTGTCTCGTCGTATCAATTTGGGTACTTAAACCTAACTCAAAAGGTTACTAGATTTCTTATTAATTTCAAATGTTATCTCAGTACTTAAAGTCCCTCCGTTATTGCCCTTATCTTACATCATCCTCAATTCTCAATGTAGTTCCAATTTGAACGTTTTCTAACCGTACCTCACTCGGTAGACCCTCGTATGTAATATCAACCAATCCCATAAGTTATAGCGTTCTCCGATAACAACTAAGGCCCTACTGACTTTAAATAAGTCCCACACTATCATATTAATCTTCCTAATAACCAACATCGGCTTTGGGATAATGATTAAACTTTAAAGAGAAACAATTGCCAAAATACAGCAGGGGTCGATCGATCGATAAAAAGGGATCGATCGATCGAACCTTCGATCGATTGACATTCTTGAGTCGATCGATCGATCAAGCAGGCATCAACCTAGAAATCCTTAACAGATACGGGTTTGCATCTTTTTACTCTTCTTAATCATCATTTTAACGTCGAAAACTCTCAAATTAATACACTAATCATCCTACTAACATGTTTACTTCTTTCCCCACGTTTTAGATTCATTCAATCAACATATAACATCACTTTCATGGATCAAATTACCCAAAATTCATATAAAACCTACTTTTTCCTATTTCTTCAAGAACATCCCATACTTCCTTCAAATTTTGAAATTCTCTACTCATTAATCATAAATTCGTAGTTGTTATCATCTCAAATATAAACCTACATGAAAGTCCTACCCAAATTATGATTTAAACCATTCAAATCCATTTAATTTTCGTTATTTATGAGAAATCTCCAATTCTATAAAAACATGTAAAATATATGCTTTGAATCTTTGCAAGATAAACCACTTGCCTGTAAATTTGATTTTCTGATTCGTTGTTGTTGTTTAAGGGCTGGTTCTCTCTCCATTCTGGTCAAAATTCCGTCCAAATTGGTGGTGGTGGGTGGTGGTTTTGGTTTGGGGACTCTTTGTAACCTCTCCTCTAACTCACGTAACTCCCCTCTATGTTTTTGGCTGATCATGGCCCTAATGTCCTAACAAAAAATAAAAAAATCAACACTAAAAATCGTGGGTCTTAATTCCTTAATTTTTAAAATTACCAAAATACCCTTCCGGGTTGCCGGTTTGGCCTAAAAATGCCCCGGGACCCAAACTAAACTCCCGGCTAGTGTTTTCTGACTATCTCGACCCTTACGGACACGTTGGCGCACTCAAAATGTCCATATAGTTGATAAAAATAAAATTCACTTTTTAATTTAGATAATTACCCCCCTAACGCGACTGTCACGTGCGTCCCAACAAAATTTCCCAAATTTCCATATTTCAGTTTTGCGACAATTTTAATATTTTCAATATTCATATACTTCCATATATCCACATTATAATCAAATACCAACTCATATCTCGTTAGTATTTTATCCAGATTAATTCTTAATTATTTCACATTTAATTTAATTAATCCTATAAATAAATAACCATAAAAGTACGGGGTATTACAGGTTGTAGATGCCTTTGTGTATATCATTCTGCACTTTTGAGTTATTTACATCAGCTGGACATGTCGTCCCTTTTTATTTGTACATTCATGTATTTGAAATTTAATTCATTTCTATTCCCAGTTGTTCGATTTATTTTGTTGGATTACTGTATTGGATTTTGACTGGATTTATTTACTCCAGCTTCTTTATTTTATGTCAGTTATTTCAGTTCGTATGAGATTGAATTGAATGGTGAATGATTTGGTTATTTAGTTTAATTTCTTTATATTAATTGATAGGATAAAATTTAAACACCAAGTTTTTTTAAATATTAGGTGGTTAGTATTTTAAAAAAGGTTTTCGACAGTGATGCACAACCTGAACCAACCAGATATTCTTGATCACCTGACATTTAATTAGTCGGGGTGTCATAGGTGGTATCAGATCATCTGGTTTTAGAGTCAGGAGTTGTACGACTTATTATGTCTTCTGCGTAACTATCTTTGATGTAGAGCCCTATATTTAGGGCTGTTGTATTCTTTATTTGCATTTTTACGCCTTCAGCTATTTAAGATATATACTGTGGACTTATAAATCTTCTCTCTCATTTAATATGCCTTCCAAACATGTACAACTAGCTAATAGGGTTGCCCAGCCCCAGACCCAGCTAACTCCGACCCAGGGAATGATGAGCGCTGTGGAAATTGCTACTATTCTAGCACAAGCAGTTAACGCCGCATTAGCCGTAGTACAGAAAGCTCCGCCACCAGCACCAGTAGTGGCTCTAGCACCAGTCCACACTCTCCCTTCTGCCTGGGAGTGCGTGTGTGATGCCTTTCTGAAGGCACACCCACCAAAGTTCATCGGGAGTTCAGATGTGGTAAAGGCGAGCCAGTGGAGGAATGATATACAGAGGCACCCAAGGATGTACGAGTGCAGAGAAGTGATAAAGTAGATTATGGCTACATTTAAGTTAGGAGGAGCAGTGTTGTAGTGGTGGGAGTCCATCACCACTGCAAAAGAGAGAGACAGCTTGACTATCAGAGATTTCTGCGTGCGGTTTGACCGCAAGTACTTCCCTTTCACCATGAAGACTGAGATGAGGCGGAAGTTATTGAACCTCAAGCAGGAGGGGGGGACAGTTGCTGAGTATGAGGAGGAGTTAACAGACCTTTTGATCTAGTTCCATATGAGATACTGACATAAGAGAAGAATATTCAGAGATTCATGGATGGTTTGACTTGGAAGATTTTCCAACACTTGTTAGAAAATATTTCTTTGGTCACTTATTCTGATGTGTTTAATGTTGCCCTACTACAATTCCAGGACCACCGCTTCCACCAGCAGGGAAGAAAACTTATTGGGGAGTCCAACTAGTAGGGTCAAACATGAGATTGTAGTATCGATGGGACACCTGCATCTCAGGGACAGGTCCATCAGGGTGAGCAAGGTTTCCATCAATGAGATCCTACTAAGAGATTCCGTTCTAGAGATTTCAAACAGGGACAGGGACAGGGAGGTTTTAGGCAGGGTCAGTCGGGTCAGCAGGGCCAAAGGAGGGGATGTAATGGCTAATAGGGTCGGGGACAACCGAGACATAGGGGATGACACTTTACAGGGAGATGTTTTACTTATGTCAATACTGGCCACAAATGTCAAGACTATCCCCGGAGGGGTATAGCCCAGCAGCTGCAGCTGCAGCAGCAACATGGTGCTCGTCAGGAGCCCCAACGACTTTGTTTTCCAGCCACCCTCCTAGTACCACCCCGGGTTCCAGCCTTTCCAGCTATTCCAGCAGCTCTGGTACAGTAGGGTCAGTTACAGTATGGAGGTATCTAAAATGTCCATCAGGCCCCAATTCATCAAGCACCACTCGCTGTTGAGGGTATGTTTCGTATCCATGGGACTATGGGGTGCATTTTGTTTGACACGGGGGCATCACACTACTTTATATCTACTAGCTTTGCACGGGGCACATGATTGTTAGACACAGTCGAGAGCATAGTGGCTTGTGTACACTCACCGCTAAGGAATGGGCCATTGATTTTCTTTATATGCCGAGGAGTAGGTATAGTGATTGCTATTTTGATATTGCCAACAGATATGCTAGTCTTTGATATGTATGAGCACGACGCCATTATTGGGATGGATTGGCCTGCTGCCTATAAAGTCGTTATAGATTGTATTAGCAGGAGCATCATATTTTCTATATCGGGATATGAGATGTTCCTAACGGGGATGCCTCGTCCTGAGGGAGGGTCATCCACACATTTATATATCATAGAGGAGGAGACCTCGAGGGACATAGGATTCCACTTGATTCGATTCCCGTAGTCCACAATTTTTTCGATGTGTTCCAGGATATACGTAAACTACCACCTAGTCGAGATATTGATTTCGTCTTTGATTTGATGTTGGGCACTTGGCCGATAGCTCGAGCACCCTATCATATGGCTCCCACTGAAATGAGAGAGCTACGGGATCAAACTGAGCAGCTGTTGGGATAGGGCTTCATCCGTAGGAGTACTGATCGAGGGTGAAAAGTAGCATGTGTCAAATGCTGATTGTTGTATTTTGTTCACCACCTCAATATAAAAACCTAAACATATGACTACACTCAACGGGAGAGTATAGCGGCCAAGTCCGAGTATCAAAAATATCCACTCAAACGAGTTGCTAGAATTTATATGATTTAATACTCCGAAATAAAAGTACAAAAGGTGATTCCAAACTAAAAACGAACATAAAAGGGAAATATTAATCTAGGTGAGTGTATTGAAACTAGATTAACAAAGCGAGTAAAACTATAGGTTACGTCTGATATCCCTCACCCGAGTTAACTTGTCTAAAATTGATACATGGGTCGATGAGTTATTACGAATGCAACTCATTTTGACAGTTAATTAAATCAAGGGTTGTCACGCCCTTAAATCCGCATAAAAGCCAAATAAGATTTTGGCATCAACAAATACTCAGAAAATTGTGCATGCAAGGTTGTAAGCACGTGACATACATGATATGCCCCATAAAATCTCCTAGGCACAATAAATAGGACAACGCACCTGAAATAGACCCGTAAACACCATCACCAAAGCCAAGCAACGCGTCAACCCAAGTGAGTTCCATTCAAACACAACCTAATTTAAATTAGCTAGAAAGCATGGTAAAAACGTGGTAAATAAACGCGATAAAGCTACACTAGAAAGCTCGTAAATAAAGAATGTAAACCCTAATTATGAAAGCATGTAAATTAATCTAGGAAGAAAGAATAAAGGAAATACACACTATATTAATGGAGAGGGAAGATGAAAGCACCAATTACAAACCCAAAAGGTTCTCAAACCAAGAGAGGAAGAAGAAGAACTCTCAAATCCCCCAAACCCTAACCTATGACTCTCTAAAATATAATCTAAAAAATTAATATCTGATATTTACAACAAAGTTGGTATTTATAGTAACTGGAATTATAATAGAAAAGAAAAGGGAAAAGAAAAGAAAAACCCAAAATTTCTACAGAAAAAAGGGGATCGATCGATCGATCCCCTGGGCACGATTGATCGATGCTCAGAAATCCATCCCACTGTCTGCCATGATTTGTCAAAATAAGAAGGATCGATCGATCGACCCTTTTGGTCGATCGATCGATCAAGCAGGTATGAGCCCCATGCAATGCTGTTTTGGGATGCTTGCATTTTGCCGTCCGCTAAAATCGTCGTAACTTCTTCGTTCTGAATCAGAATCGCGCACCGTTCGTAGACACACGAAGGTTGCGAGGCGGGATAAAATTCTGTGAAGATAATGGTCTAGGTTCCCAAAATTTGAAAGGAGTAAAATTCACTTCAACGTGCGATCATGTACGAAAATCAAGCAGAATGCGTCCGAACTTCACACTTAGCATCCAAATACCTATAAAAGCTCAATTAACCCCTACAAGACATGTCAACGTAGAAATCCGAGGTTGTATGGTTAACGATCATAAATATATTTAATAAGATACTCGAGGGGGATAAAATGTGTCGGTTCGAGGGATGAAATACATAATATTTGCGTCGTATCACACCCCCTAACTTACACACTCCTAGTCCCTAGAAATGAAATAGGATGCAACAAGAACTATAATCAAACGAAATGTAGGATAAGTACAAAAGTATGGTATAAAAGAATAAGGCCACTTTAGCAGGCGATTCGATTGCATTTAGCATATGCAATAAATCGTTAAACCCCTAGGTCACCCTTGTGGACGAGTGTCATCTTGTGAGGGTTTTCAGGGATGATACCCATAAACATCACTTGGTTTCCTCAAAATAAGCCCAAACCAACATGCGACAAGCCCAACAAAAGCAAAAAAGATTTCATACGCATTATTAGAAAAGTGAATGAATTCACACAAAAGTCCGAATCATTAACATTATAGGATGCAGCTCATAGAATTGAAACCTTAAAATATGGGGGGGGGGGAGCGAGCACATGCAAAGTATGATTTGGGAAAAACTTAAATTAACCGGATACTAAAATAACGCAATCATATATTCAATCCTCACGGGCATTACACTCATTAACTGAATTCACTCAAAAAAGGGAGGTAACACACGGAACATGCGGGCATAAAGCGTATATGTAAATAGAAACTAGGTCGCACACATGTCACAAATGAAGAATGCTATATAAAAACTGAAAAACTGTAATCTCAATGAAAGATACCGCACATTAAAGGAGGCGAAATGTATTTTCACATATTATCAAAACTATTATGACTTTTGAATTGCATTAACCTAAGATCACATAGGACTTTAATAGGGTTTTAATGTAGGCTAGGCTAGGGTACGAAACGAAGGATATATATGTACGGATTCAAAGAGTTCGGGATGAAAACTCGGGATATTGGCAAAATGTGGGCAATATCAAAATTGGAAAACGAGTTCCAAAAAGGTATTAAATATATCAACGAGGAGAGTAATCAAAGCTTATTGAACTATATACAACATTTTCAACTTTTTCTTTCTTTTCTTTTCTTCTTTTTCTCATGTTTTCTTTTGTTTTCTTTTACTTTTTTCTTTTTCTTTTTCTTTCACTTTTTTCACTTTTTCTTTAGTTTTCTCACTCTCATATGCCTAAATCGCAACCGACATCACAACAACAACATTCGATCCCAAGCAACACTACAAACAAGGGTATGTAAAGTGTGTGTATGGTTTAAAACTCCAATATGGATTTGGTTATGGAATTTGGGTTATGAAACGAAAGGCTAATATTTAGTCTCAAAGAGGTTGACGAGGGTAAACATTTAAGAGCGAGGTCAAGGCTAATATGGGTGATGTAACAAAGAGGGCATATGATCATTTCACAAAGTTTACGTAATTCTCGAGTCAAAACAATATATGAAAATCATGATCAAGTGACATATTTCAAGTATGAACTCAATTAATGAACGATCAAATGAAAGAATAGATAGATTACCAACGAATTCAACGTTTTCAATCAGAAAAAAATAGTGTATGCACTCACAAACGATGAAAGGTACAAAACTTGATCGGTGTAAGTATATACAATGCAACAAAAGATTACCAAGTTATACAAATCTTAAACCAAATCAATAAGGGAAGAAAGTGCATGTGCTCATAGGATTAAAGTTTAATTCATGAAGTTATTCATAATATCAATAAGTGAGGCTAAAGTCTAATAACTTCTAAAATCGAGAACATGCATCATTGGGTTGTCAATTGGATCGGGCAATTATTGAAATTTATCATCGAAAATAAAGGCAAAATGCCCAAAAAGGAGAAATAAGAAAGAAAATCTTTTTGAAATTTTTAATTTTTTTAAGAAAAGCTATGTAACTAACATGTGAGCAAAAACATGGACTAAATAAAGAAATGGATAGAATATCCCACACCCCCTAACTTAAAACTTGGCATTTTCCTCAATGTGAATTAAGAACCATGTTAAAGAGAGGAAAATAGCGATATTACCCAAAATTGGAGCGATCCCCATAAGAACAAGTACAAAGAATATACAAAACAAGTTAGTACCGAGCATAGTAAAAACAAATAAAAAAGAGTTAAATAATTAAAATAGACTAAATTAAAAGAAAGAAAACAATAAAAAGAAAGAAAGAATAAAAAGCTAACTATATACAACCTATTATTTAGGCTTCCCACTAACTATACACTAGAAGTATAAATAGTTGAGGATCCACCACAAAAATTATTTGACTTTGGAGGATAACCGGTGTACCCACACATACAAGCATGCCTTCCGAAAAATATGAATTCCGTTTGAACAACGGAAGGCTTGTGTAATGTGAAAGAAATGAACCATTGCCAATTAAAAGTTTTGGAGGGACGATGGGGGATTTGGATTGAATGGGTGACAAAAATATGAGGGGACCGAGAAAATTTGAATATCCTTCCAAAGATTTTGAAATCGGAATGATAGGCGGTGCACACAAAGGCACGAATGCGATCATGGAAGGCGACTTGAGCAAGTACTCCTCATCGGCGAAAAGGTTTAAAACATTAAAGTTTGAAACCGAATCATCGGGTACTTGTGATGGTGTGATAATAGAGAATGAAAAAATGGGGATGAGAGAAATTCAAACTCATAAGATGAATCATCATGGCATGAAGATTGTGTTTCGAATGAAATAATATCATGTTCATTGAAATATTCTTCTTTGGGGGCCAAAGAAGAAATAACTTCATTGCAAATAGATATTACGTCATTTTCATCGTCACTTTCAATATCTATTATGCAATGGGCTAAGTCAATAATGGTTTGTTCCAAAGTAGGCACAAGTACCTCATTTGGTTCAAAACATTCCTCGACTTCAAAAGTCTCGGAAGCAAAATCGTTGTCGGTCTCAAATAATAAATCCAACTCATGTTCCCATAAACGATTTTCTTCCCGATAGTGATTTTCAATTTTCTCATTCTCATACATACGCAAGGCCTCACAAAATGTCATAGGTCGAGGTGCGGATCCATGAAAATGAGAACTTTGAAAATTACCATCGAACTTAAACGAAAACTCATTACTATAGAAATTTTTAAAACTATTGCAATTCGTTTCAAAATTCCTATTATAAGGAGGTTAAGGCCCAAAATCATTATCATCATCATCAAAATTCCAATAACCCAAGTTTTGACTTTCGTTATACTCGCCCAAAGTCATATTTGAATTTGAAATTCTTTGGGTTTCTAAGTATTGACGTAAAGTCATAAAATTATGGGAATTTTAAGAATTATAACAATGATTATCGAAATAATTGGAATAAGACATGCTTACCCCAAAAATGGCTCGAAATGGCGAATTCCACAATGTAAGTGCACGTGGGAAAAACTCAAGCATTTGTAAGTGCTCAAATGTGGAAGTCCTGCACAAATATTAGACAATAATACAAATAGAAAGAAAATACTATGAAATACTAAATCAAATTAAGTCTAAAAGAAACTCATCCTCGGCAACGACGCCATTTTGATCGAGGGTGAAAAGTAGCGCGTGTCAAAAGTTGATCGTTGTTTTCTGTTCACCACCTCAATACAAAAATCTAAACTTATGACTACACTCAACGGGTGAGTATGGCGGCGAAGTTCGGGTATCATAAATATCTACTGCGATAAGTTGCTAGAATTTATAGGATTTAATACTCTGAAATAAAAGTGCCAAAGGTGATTACAAACTGACAAGGAACATAAAAGGGAAATATTAATCGAGGTGAGTGTATTGAAACTAGATTAGCAAAGTGAGTAAAACTATAGGTTGCGTCGAATATCCCTCACCCGAGTTAACTTGTATAAAATTGATACATGGGTTGACGAGTTATTACGAATGCAACTCATTTCGACAGTTAATTAAATTAAGGGTTGTCACTCCCCTAAATCCGCATAAAAGCCAAATAAGATTTTGGCATCAACAAATACTCCAAAAATTGCGCGCACAAGGTTGTAAGCACGTGACATACATGATATGCCCCATAAAATCTCCTAGACACAATAACTAGGATAACGCACCTGAAATAGAGCAGTAAACACCATCACCAAAGCCAAACAATGCGTCAACCTGAGTGAGTTCCATTCAAATACAACCTAATTTAAATTATATAGAAAGCATGGTAAAAACGTGGTAAATAAACGCGATAAAGCTACACTAGAAAGCATGGAAATAAATCATGTAAACCTAATTATGACAACATGTAAATTAATCCAGAAAGCAAGAATAAAGGAAATACACACTATTGTAACACCCCATATTTTTCATGCATTAAATATTTAATTAATTCGGGAATTGAAAATTACTTGTGAGTCGTAATTTAATTGAATTAAATAGGGAAATTTTATTTAAATATTAATCGAGGAGGAAATGGTTAATATTTACGGGAAGTTATTTACTAAGTGAATAGTAATTATTTATTTAAGTCATTTCGAGTATTAATGACAGGGTATGCACTTATCTCAACCGGGAGTCAGTATAGACTAAAGGGGTGAGGGGATAAATATTTTTATAAATCAATTCGGATGCCAATTCTGAGTGTATGGTTGAGTCCGGATGGGCCGAGATAGTCGGAAAAGTGTACCCGGGGGTAGTAAACGGGTCACAGAGCATTTGTAGACATAGCCGGGCCCACACGGGGGTATTTGGGTCACTTGGGCTTGGCCCATTAGGCAAAAAACGGGATTAGGTAAATTAAGGAATTGGGAGGAATAATAAAACGGCTGATAGAGTTTTAGAAAAGGCTAAGTGTATTAAGGAACCCTAATAGCAGTTAAGGGCAGCTTTGGGATCACTAGAGAGCCAACAATGATCGTCTTCAACCTTGGAAATTCATCTCCGAATCAGACACTACGAAACCTAAGGCAAGTGGATAACTTGCAATAGTATTGAATCTGCTTTGAAATTCATATTCATGTGATGTGTTTGATCAAAAATTCTTTTTGGGTGTTCATGGCATAAACATGAGGTTTTGAAAAATAATAATCTTATTTACGAATTTGAATGAGGATTCTTGTAGAAATCGGATATTATAAATTGATACATATCTGGTAGGATGATATATGGTTAATTAGAAATGAATTTGGTGAAGGGATTTGGGATGTAAATGGGTAAGGAATTAAAGATGGATATTTTCCCAAATTCAGAAACTGTAGTTAATGGACGAATTAATGATGTTGGTGGTCATTCTGGAGGTCCCTAATAAGGTTTCTAACATGTATTAATGCTAAAAGGGCTTGAGGTTACTGGTAGAAGAAATTAGGGTTTGAGAAATTTCGTCCATGGATTATTCTGTCTTCGTGAAGAAGACGAAGACCTGCTCGATCGATCGATCGAAGGTCTGGGGTCGATCGATCGAAAGTCGGCAGATTTTGGCAGCTTTGCCCAGTTATGTATATAAAAGGGAATTTATATAATAATCCTTATGTAATTAATTATTGAGAAATTAATACATGAGTTTAAACCTAATTAATCATGAGTAAAGTTAATTAGGATTTGAGGGATTTTTGGGTGTCAAGTCATGATTAAAAATTCGGGAGTCGGGAATTTAGACTCGGGTGAGGTTATTTCGGACTACGAGAGTAAGTCCAATTTTATGGTGGGGGCGACACCAAAGGTGATTTAATTAATTAATGTGCGAATGAATTAATAATTAGGGTTGGACCATAACTCTGAATTTTAAATAGGCTTGTGTCACGGATTTAGTACATGGTGTAGCCGGGACATTTTATATATTTTTATACATATATATATACGGAGTGTGATAGTATATATATATAGTGAGGGCATTAATATCAGTGATTGAATATTATTAGTGTATACTCTAGTGCTATAGGGGGAGGTTGCGCGCAGTGGATGAATCCCCTAGCTTGAGGAGTAGGGCGAGTATAATCCCTGGTCATAGCGTCCTTTATATGGGTGAGGGGCATCTCACTTTTAGGGAAGGAATATGACCGCCTCCAATTCGTATGTTAAACTAAGTTAGTGAGCAAATCTAACTTGGATAACTAGGTTACGTGAATACACCTAGTGGGATAGAACTTGGGAAAATTTATATTTTGTGAGTATTCTTACTCGGTCGAAAGTTTGTATTAAATGTTATTTCAGTATGTTTGTGAATACTGTAATATGATTAAATATATAATTAGGTAAATAATTATATATGGGATAATTAATACATAGTGAAAAATGTATTATGTGCATAACAGGTGTGAATGTTATATGAAATTAAAAGGAGTAATGATTCAATTAAGTTTGACGTTTATAATAACTTAAAAATCATGAATTAAGGCATACTCAGTTAGAGTAGGTAAAATTCAAGGGTTAAAATAAGCATTTGGGTCAGGAGCGTAGGACCTAGTAAATTAAATGGAAGCGTTAGTAGTGAACATTAGAGGAGGGGTGAGGAAGTCCTCAAGAGAGTGCGGCACTAACTAAAATATGAAGAGCATGCATATTTATTTATTACTGCAAGTTAATCATTTGTTAAATGATTTCAAATGTTTTTTTGGGTACTAACCCTTGCTATAAAATTCTTTTAAAAACCTTTTAGGTGTCCAACCAAAAGGGCGCCAAGCTTGACTCTATTCCAGGTATCCTTCGCTGCAACACATGTGGATGTTGCGGGGTTTTGATAGACGCCTCCTTCTTCCATTCTTGTAGAGACTCTCTAGTAATTATCTGAGCTTGTCGCTCACAGTTCATTTATCAGTAGTAGACATGTTGAGATGTTTTTTTGATATTTACTTGTATTGGATATTTGGACCGATGGTTTATTCGGTTAGGTGTTTTATTTGGGGATGGTTATTTTAATTAACTGTGATTGTGTATTATTGTATGTTCCGCATGAGTTTTATTTAATTAATTGAAAGATA
The DNA here is from genome assembly GCA_949130495.1 of Sambucus nigra. Taxonomy (NCBI): domain Eukaryota; kingdom Viridiplantae; phylum Streptophyta; class Magnoliopsida; order Dipsacales; family Adoxaceae; genus Sambucus; species Sambucus nigra. The sequence goes on along the minus strand of OX422207.1, from coordinate 624,686,025 downwards.
AAAATTGGCACCAGTCTACTTTTCTCACTTAGGTGGTTAGTAATTAAAAAGACGACAGTGCTGCTAAGAATGGACCAACTGAGAAACCTTATCTAACTAGATTTAGGACTGATCACCCGGGATTAATTAGGCAGGGTGTCACAACTATATTAATGTAGAGGGAAGATGAAAACACCAATTACAATCCCAAAAGGGTCTCAAACCAAGAGGGGGAGAAGAAGAACTCTCAAATCCCCCAAACCCTAACCTACAACTCTCTAAAGTCTAATCTAAAAAATTAGTATCTGATATTTACAACAAAATTGGTATTTATAGTAAGTGGAATTAAAATAGAAAAAAAAAGGGAAAAGAAAAGAAAAGCCCAAAATTTCTATAGAAAAAAGGGGATCGATCGATCGATCCCCTGGGCACGATTGATCGATGCTAAAAATCCAGCCCATTGTCTTCCAAGATTTGGCAGAATAAGAAGGATCGATCGATCGACCCCTTTGGTCCATCGATCGATCAAGCAGGTATGAGCCCCCTGCAATGCTGTTTTGGGATGCTTGCATTTCTCATTCGCTAAAATCGCCAAAACTTCTTTGTTCTGAATTGGAATTGTGCACCGTTCATGGCTACATGAAGCTTACGAGGCGGCCTACAACTTTTGTGAAGATAATGGGCCAGGTGGCCAAAATGTGAATTGACTAAAATTCCCTTGAACATGTGATCGCGTACAGAAATCAAGCGGAACGTGTCTGAACTTCACACTTAGCATCCAAATACCTATAAAAGCTTATTTAACCCCTGAAAAACATGTTAACGTAGAAATCCGAGGTTGTCTGGTTAATGAGCATAAATATAGGGAATAAGATACCTGAGGGGGCAAAAATGCGTTGGTTCGAGGGATGAAATACGTAATATTTGCGTTGTATCAAGTACCTTTCCTTAGGGTCCTCCCGTATTGTTTATAAAGAAGAGAGATGGGTCATTGAGGTTGTTGTGGATTACCGAGAGTTGAATAAATTCACGATATGTAACAAGTAGCCGTTGCCCTGAATCGATGTCTTGTTCGACCAATTGAGAGGAGTTGTCCTTTTTCAAAGATAGATTTGAGGTCGGGATATCACCAACTACGAATACGAGAACATGACGTATCAAAGACCACATTCTTGACAAGATAAGGGTCTTATGAATTTCGGGTGATGCCATTTGGATAGACGAATGATCCAACCATTTTCATGGCCTTAATGAACAGGGTGTTCAGAGAGTTCCTAGATCAATTTGTCATCATCTTCATTGATGACATCCTAATCTATTCACAGACTGAGGAGGATCATATCGAGCATTTGAGGATTGTTTTGCTGACACTGCGTGATCACGAGTTGTATGCAAAGTATGAAAAGTGTGGATTTTGGCTGAGGGTGGTTCAGTTGTTGGGTCTCATAATCTCTAAGGAGGGGATATCAGTAGATCCGAGAAAGGTGGTAGGGGTGAGGGAGTGGGGTAGCCCAGTACTCCTACTGAGGTTCGTAGTTTCTTAGGGCTGACAGGATACTAAAGGAGGTTTATTAAGGGATTCTCAAAGATAGTGGGTTCGTTTACAAACTTAATGCGTAAAGGGGTGCCGTTTATATGGTATGATGCCTGTTAGTTGGTCTTTAACGAAATAAAGGAAAAGTGGACCTCAACACCAGTTATAGCACAACCTAGTCCTAGGTTAGAGTATGTGGTCTACACTGATGCGTCCTTGTCAGGACTTGGGAGTGTACGTCAGTAGGAGGATAAGGCAATTGTTTATTCTTCCCATATGCTTAAGTCTCACGAGATGAATTACCCCACCCATAACTTGGAGTTGGCGGCTGTCATGTTTTCATTGTGGATATGGAGGCACTATCTCTTGGGGGAGAAATTTCTCCTGTTCATGGATCACAAATCCCTACACTATCTGATCACGCAGCGGAAAGTGAATATGCATCAGTGAAGGTGGCTGGAATTTGTGAAGGACTACTAGTTCAACATCCATTACCACCCAGGGAAGGATAATGTTGTAGCATATGCATTGAGGCATAGGCCAGTGGGTGAGTTAGACGAGGTGTGGAAGGTGAATCGGAAAGAACTCTAACATCAGGATGCAGTTGCCCGCTCATTCATGTTAGTGTTGATAGTTACACCCGAGATAGTTACTAGGGTGATACAGGCTCATGCAGTGGATTCCTTCTGTCAGGATTTGATTATCCAGCTTTTAGCAGAGGGAGCAGAGCCATTCTCTGTGAGCTAAGATAGGGGTTTACACTTTAATGGCAGACCAGTAGTCCCAGAGGGGGAGGAGTTAAGGCACGCAGTGATGCCAGAGTCGCATGGTTCACGATTTGCGATATATTCTGAAAGGGATAAGATGTACCATGATGTGAGGTAACAGTATTGGTGGAGCGAAATAAAGAGGGACATTGCTATGTTTGTATCGAGGTGTTCCACTTGTCAGTTAGTAAAAATAGATAATCAGACTTCAGGAGGACTACTACAACCATTAGAGATCCCTATGTGGAAATAGGAGAGCATTTCCATGAATTTCATTATTGAACTACCTACATCGCAGAGAGGTCAAAATTCCATATGGGTGATTATAATTCGGTTGACCAAGGTGGCTCATTTTCTTCCAATCCGGACATATTATACTATAGGGCGGTATGCTCAGATCTTCATTATCGAGATCGTGAGACTCCAGGGGGTTCCCCTTGATATTGTGTCCGACCGGGACAAGATTTTTATGTCCAGATTTAGGAGAGTTTCCAGCAGGCCGTAGGTAAGGAGTTACGGTCGAGTTTGGACTATCAACCACAGACAGACGGGAAGACAGAGCGGGAGAATCATATGTTAGAGGACATGTTGTAGATGTGTGTCCTAGATTTTGGAGGGGGATGGGAGTAGTACCTTCCACTGGTGGAGTTTGCTTATAATAACTCTTATAAGTTTATGATTGGCATGGCTACGTTTGAGGCATTGTATGGTAGACCCTGTCATTCTCCAGCATGTTGTCCTCAAGTATAGGACAACAAATTACTTGGGCCGGAGGTGATTCAGGACACCTCAGATAATGTTAAGTTCATACGGTGTTGCATTTGGGTTGCTCAGGACCGGCAAATGAGTTACGCTGATGCCAAAAGATTTTTCAGAGAATTCAGTGTTGTGGATCAGGTGTTGTTGCGAGTATCTCCTATAATGGGGGTAATGCGGTTTGGTAATAAAGGGAAGTTGGCATCAAGGTATGTTGGGCCATTCCCTATTATTGAACGGATTGGGCAAATAACTTACAGACTTTGGTTACCGGAGAACCTACATAGGATTCATGATGTGTTCCATATTTCCTCGCTAAGGAGATATGTTCGGGATGATTAGGCCAACACCCACATTGCATTGGAGGAGATTGATCTTCAGTCTGATAGTTCCTACGAGGAGGGACCAGTTACCATTCTAGATCGTAGTAAGATGAAGCTGAGGTCAAAGATAGTGTCGTTAGTACGAGTGCAGTGGCGGCATCATAATGTAGAGGAGACTACTAGGGAGCATGAGGATGACATCTGGGAAAACTATCTAGATTTGTTTCCACCAAGTATACCTTCATTTAGACTTTTTTCGAATTTCGGGGTGAAATTCTGTTATTAGGGGGGAAGTACGAAATACCCTGTAATTTTGTGGAATTTTATTCTATTTATGGGATTTGAATGAATTAATTTAATGGGAGAAAATTTAAATTATAATTAATTCGTATGTAATTGTAATAATTACTAGCGTGACTACAGTTAGTATTTATCGAAAATAATTACTTGGAATATTACTTAGCGAGTAAAGTAAATATGAATATGAGAATATTAATTTGGCCTGGAGTGAAACATACGGAAGTTACGATACACATAGTTGGGACGTGCGTGTGAGTCATGTCAGTATTACTTTATTGAGTTAAAAAGATTAATTTTATTTTTAAATAGCTCGTATGGACATTTTGAGTGCGCCGGTGTGTCTGAAAGGGTCGAAATAGTTCGAAAATACTACTCGGATGTTTTATTTGGATTTTGGGGCATTTTAGCCGAAAATAACACCCCAAAGGGGTATTTTGGTCTTTTGATATTTTTGGGAAATTTAATGGGCGAAAATAAGAATTAAAAAGCAAAAAGAACTTGGGCATTAGGCTATCACACAGTTTTTAACCCACGAGAGAGAGAGAGAGAGAGAGAGAGAGAGAGAGAGAGAGAGAGAGAGAGAGAACCTAAGAGGGAGAAGAAGAAGAGGAAGCCATAGAGAATTGGGCTATGTATTCAAGATTTTCCACCGAAAACCATACCAATATGCAGATCGCGAAGAGATGATCATCCCCATACCAATTTCACTCAGCAATTCAGAGGGTCACGAAAAGGCAAGTGTTTGTCTTGAGAAAATTTTGAGCATATATGATTCATGTTAACCCTAGTTTATGAGATAACTATTGATACTATGAATTTGAGACTAAATCACCGTTAAATTGTGAAATTTGAAGATAGGTTTGCATGTAGACGAATAACCCTATGCTGGTAATGATAAATCAAGAAAGTTTATGTTATAATCACAAAAATAAATGGGGATTTTAAATGATTGTTCATGGTGGATTTATAATTAATTGACTTTTAGAGATTGGAGACATTAGTTAGATTTCCCATGATTAAGTAAGGAATTGTCATTTAAATTATGTCAGAAGTACCCTATTATGATTAGGAATAGGTTATAATCATTGATTTGGTGTTGGGAATAATTTTAAATTAAATTGGATGAGGAAAATATTGGAAAAACGAACTTTGGATGAACAGGGGAACCCTTAAAATTTTCTTTCGAAGACCTGCCAAGGTCGTTCGAACGACCTCGTTCAAACGATAATTCCAATGAGAGTTCTACCAAGATTTTTGAGTTCGTTCGAAGTGAGAAATTCGTTCAAACGACCTCATTCGAACGAGAATCCAAGACTTAAACGAGATTCCAGAATGCCTATTTTGGCCCAGATTAGTTAGAAACCCTTCTAGGTTGGTCCAAGTGAGACAAACTAATCTACACTATTATCAAATGACTTATATTCCTAGTTAGAAATGACTCGAGAGAGGGACTACTCAAGGGGATGTAGCGGGGTAATAGAGCCTTAGAGAAAAGGTATAAGTTAGGGAGATAAGTAGAAATGTTGCAATAATCTGAATAATAGAGACAATGATACTGTCTATAAACTCGAGGACTTGGTTTGCTAGAATGCCTATTGTGTATATCTATTAAGCTGTGTGTACGCTTATTTGAATAAACTATTATATGTATAATGTACCTACGTTGCTTGCTATCGAGCGAAGGTTCCGCGCTGTGGGCAATCATTCCTTGAGTATCCTTTGGGTGGGATATTGATTGGTATTAGTAGAGCATAGAACCTAGGTACGGACTATCGGTGAGAACGGTAGTGATGATGGTCATATGGGTGCATAGGTATGTGTGTAGCCTATCAGCTTGGGACTATGTTCGCATACAATATATGTGTTTTGTTTTGATGGTTCGCGAGAGACTTAACCTTTAGTCCTTTATGCAAATGAGTGATGCAAGAAGACACGATAGGAGAGTATGCTGGCACCACAGCTATGTCTCAGGGTGCAATATAGTATATATATACTTGTGATGATATCTACTGTGTGAAATTAGTAGGTAGAATTAATGATAAAACCAAAAATCTATTAAGTAGCGAACATTTATTTACTACATTAGATTGAAAGGGTTTATTTATGCTAAAGAGGAATGGATTATATTTATTATCTATTTATGAAGGAAATTCATGGGAATGATGTCGGTTATGACTAGTTAATAGACATAAAGGGCTAGTTAGTATAGGAGTATAACAAGTGGGGTATGAATATTCGCTAGGCATGCACATTAGATGAGAGGTGAGCATTCCAAGTGAGTTCGATAATTTAACATGAGGAATATATGTGATAACAAAATCATTCTAAGCACTTGCTGATTTTCAAAATGTTTTCAACTCGGGCTCTAACCCGTTTTTTGCAAATCTCTTTTCTTGTCAGATTATTTTAAGTGCTCAGCCACATGGACACCAGACTTAGGAGTTCCATTCATTCGATGAGGTGTAGCTGTTGTGGAGGCTACATGACTTTGATTGTAGATGCTTCTGAGCCTATCATTCCTCACTTTTGAGTTATTTACATCAGGTGGACATGTCGTCCCTTTTTATTTGTACATTCAGAGATTTGAGATTTAATTCATTTTTATTCCCAGTTGTTGGATTTATTTTGTTGGATTACTGTATTGGATTTTGATTGGATATGTTGACTCCATCTGCTTTACTTTATGTTAGTTATTTCAATTTGTATGAGATTGAATTTAATGGTGAATAATTTGGTTATTTAGTTTAATTGCATTATATTAATTGATAAGATAAAATTTTGAGACCAACTTTTTTTAAATATTTGGTGGTTAGTATTTTAAAACTAGTTTTCGATAGTGACACATAATCTGAACCAATCGGATATTCTGATTTAATTAATAAAGGACTTATGACCCGATATTTAATTAGGAGGGGTGTCACAAATACGCCCAAAAAAGGGCATATAAAAGCCAGTCCCTAGTGGTCGATATAAGAATTAAACATATCAACACAGAAGCTTACTAATAACTTGGTGATACCTTATCTAAAAGTCAACAAAGAGAATGAAAGCAATTCAAACAATAAAATTTTCACATCTCTAAAATTATTATTTAAAGTACCCCCTCATGTATGGGGGTAACCAAAAATACATAAAAGCTCAAAGGGAATCCATATACCTCATAATCGTAGTCAACATTACTAATAAATAATGACAAATCGTCGATTTTTATGCCAAACTCATGTGCGCGAGACATGTACGTACTCATAGCTATACCCAAAATGTACCTAAAAAATTTGGTTTCCACTAAGGCATCCAATAACTAGGTGGTCTCACTCTCCACAAGTATATGATCATCCTTGAAATGATATATAAAAAAGGTATCCCTACTGGAAGCCCTGCTAACCTTACTTCCTTGGTCGATTCTGCTAAGATTTTCCTAATTTTCCCTGTTGTAATAGGTCATGGATCCACTAGCCATAATTCCCCTGGACCTAACGACCAAAATAAATCACATCATCTACTCTTGGAAACCTCTTGGAGTCAGATCCCCATATAAGGTTCCTTCTACAGGTGAGGCCTCCCTACTTGGGTCCACACTACACCGCCTAAACTTATCGAGCCCTCTTTGGCCTTAGTCTTCAAAGTATTAAGGACAATATCCATATAATAGTTATATTTATCCTACTAAGTAGGAGGGAAATTTCAACAGCCCCCTCCCCCAAGCACAAGTGGTGAAGAGTGAGTCACTAGTAACACCTCACTAGTAACACTTCACGTAAGGTTTTCACCAAGATGATAATATTAACATCCTTCTTCTCTTTCTATCATTCTACCCTTTTGTAGAGAGAGAAATATAGTTGAACTAGTCCTCATACTAACAACCACAGGGTTGCACAAATGAGGTCTTCAAAAACATACGTCTAATACCGTTATGGATGGTGACTGAAAACATTTCCCTGAAACTATACATCATAAATTTACTAAAGGTATCACATGCAAAAGGCCTTAACTCTATACTGAAGTTGACCTCATGTATGGGATGCCTCGTAAGAAAAATCCAAACAAGTAACCCTCTCGATAGACTTGGTCTACTTGAGTTATTCATTCCGAAATATGGCGCAAAACCTCATAAATGTTCATGATTATAGAGAATAAAAATCCTAAATGGTAAATCTATAAAGGATCGAAAGAACGCGATGCAAAAAAGTGACAGACTCACTCAAGATCCATACGACACTAGAACCTCGAATGCTCTGCTAACAAATGTGACACCCCATAAAATCCATAACTCAGGTAAATACATCTAATAAAAAAACAAAAAAAACATTTGCTAACATTCTCAGCATAAGAAATAATGAAAACCAAATGAATAATGATAAGAAAATGGAATACTGAATCAACACAAAACCAACTCTGATACCAATTACTTCTAATTCAACATAAGCCATCGATGAAAAATAAAATATCTTTAAATAAGTTCATATTTGAAATTAAATAAACATTAACAACTTGACTGAAAATAAAAGAGTACAATAATAGAATGAGCAACACTTGCTCGATTCCTACAATACAAGAAGTAAGAAACGGGACATCACTAATGATTCTCCTCCTACGAACCCACGTCCACAACAACTACCACAATAAGAACGTGTAAAAATAATTTTTAAAAGAACACGAAAACGTAAAGCCTATGTAGAGTTGGATTATAATTGAATTTGGGCCACATTATAACTACGAATCTTCCTCTCATGTTTTGACAGATTTTAAGTTAATAGTTACCCAACCAGCATCCTAAAATATCATACGACTCTAAATCCCGAACCCATATGTAACCCAAGTGATTAAAGTCTTACAACATCAATATTTAATCTCTACGTTTAACTATAAGTTGTTAATTATTAGAAGTCACATAATGTACAAAAGTCTCAAACCTTAAGTTAATTCCCACAAAATAACCATGATACCACTAACTAGTTCATATCTTAAATCTATACAGATCTGGCATCATAGGCCAATAATATAATGTACAAATTCTAGTATATGTAATACACAAATTGCAATGATAATAAGCACCAAACCGTAATCACATATTTTAAGTTATAACACATAAACCAGTAGAAGAATCTTTAGGAATGCCACACCATAATCACATAGGTTAGGAGAACGACTCTGCTCATGTCTAATAACCATACAAAGGTACAATCACTGGCATGTAAAAGTAAATGAGCATTTATCGCGCCCAAACATAATGAAGGCATATTATTATAGCCTTCAACGATCTCTCTCACATACTAGTATAGTCTTAGGTCGTTCCAAATGTAATACCTCGTCACGATAAGGGATAAATTACAATGCTTACCCATCAGTCATAAATCCCACCATACCCATGACTTGTTAAACAAATAAACCATCTTGGTCACGGGTACCTAGACATGTGAACTAAGAGTAAATATGACAAAAAAAAGAGATTATCTACTCTATGGGGTACTAGCGCGGTCCGTATCACACGTTCCCCCTTATGGAATCCCTCTCAGTAAGACTGCAAATGATAACTTGCACATGATATGCATTGCACATAAAATATGCAACTAATAACAAACCTTACTAATGGGTTAAAGAAAACACTTACATAACCCTTATTAAGGGGTTAAGGTATATCACATATACATACTAACCATAACTCTACCATGTCATGCTATCATCGTTATCATAGAAAGGTATATCACATCTATAACCTTATATTCATCCCATAATACAATAACCCTAACACTATGGGTTTCCAAAACTAGGTGAAGTCTCACCCGACCATACACTAAAACACGCACATCAACTTTATTAAATCTCAATTAGCCCTATTTTATTATCCCAATGCATTACGTCTAGGTATAATATCATACCGAATTTAAATGAAACCACGAGACATAATAACCTCACTTGGGTAAGTTATAATACAAACCTAATCTCATCTAAAGGATATTCGCCCCACTAATACATCACAACGATTCAAATTGATCCCAACTAGCAAGCTCAATCCCCTAACTTAAAAAAATTTCACTCAATAAACCCATCTACACTCGGGTCACACTTAAATTCTAAAACCGTATTTTAATAATTATAAACCAACAATTTTCTCCATTATCCAAATACCCAAAGTGTCTATCTCCATCAACTCAATTCTTAAAATATTTATCTATTATATAAATATATAAAAACTATGAGATAAAAAATCCTAGCCCTAGGGCTGAAAAATAAAATTCTCAACCAAATAAACCAAAGCCCCAAACTAGGCTATACTTATCAGAACTGGTTTATCACTGGTCTGGGACTAGTTGAACAATTGACATAGAACCTCCTAAAGTTCATCTTTGTTACAGGATTCACCATCTTCGACCACAATTTTCTCTCTCCAACCATTATTAATGAACCCAAAAACCTCATCCAAGCATCCAATCAACTTTCAAATGATAACAACACATCCTTATAATACTCTAACATGCTATACAATCATTTAGAGTGAAAATCATCTAGAATATCCATGTAAGCAAACAAAAATTAAAAACCCAAAAACACATCTGTATTTTCTTCACACACGAAATGCCCTCCTATTTTCACACAAAATTTGCAACCTTACAACTTCTCACCTTAAATGGAACCATCTTTTACTGTGTCCAAGTTGTCCCTTTACTGATCTCTCTAATACCTTTGGCCTCCTTATAACTTTTCACATTTGAAAACCTAAAAGACTAAAGCAATATCCCTCCTTCTCTTTTTTTCCCATGATTTTTTGTCTGATGACAGAGGTGAGTAGTTTTTTGTTGTTGTGCTAACATATTTATGAATCAGTTTTGATTTTTTATGGTTTAACTATTCTTGCCTTTTAATATTATGGATCCTTTACCTCCCCAGTTAAAATAACTTGAACTTTCTCCAAAAACTTTATTTTCTATTAAGGATTATAACCTAATTGGTAAGAACAAAATAATTTCAATTTATTTTATTTCAACTATAATTGTGTATTCGTTTATGAAGAACTTGGATTAATTTTATTTGGAATGTAATTCACGAAGAAATCTTATAATGATAGTTACGATTATTGTATTGATTTTGACATTTATAGTGAGATCAAAGAGAAAATTTTGATTGATTTATTTTTTGTTTTATTCTAATTGTATTTTATATGAGAGTTTTCTTCTATGTAGAATATATATATATATATATATATATATATATATATATGTTTACTTGATTCTGCATTATATTTTACAAATTCATTCAATTAGACTACATTTTTTGTTCACCAACTGTTTGATACTGTGTCAAAGTTGGGTAGATCAATTTTAGTCCCTATTCTCGATTCTCTTTTTTCCTAAGGAAATACAATATTTAAACCATTGATACATCTTAAGAAACTGAGACATAAAGGTTGTCGATACATCTTTAAGAAACTCGGTCATAAGAAAGAAACAAACAACATTGTTGTCTAACGTTTGTTTCTGAAAAGTAATATCTTGAACCTGTATGCTAACTTCTTTCGGTACCGCTTGAGGGATTTAAAATCGAAATAGAAAATGCCAAACCTTGAAGTGTAGTCTACTCTCCATTCAATGTTGTTGAGCAATAACCACCCAAAGTAGCATATAAAATTTATAAATCCAATAAAAATATTCCTAGGGACCAATTGGGACACCCTTACGTTTGTAAGAAAATCCAGCATTCTAGTACTGCTAGTAATCTAAGTTCTTTGGCTTTTCTTTATAAGGATCATATATGTTGAAAGTTGTATACTAGTTTATACCCACATAATCAAAATATCCATTTACTATCTTAACCTCTTATTATTTGAACTTGGGAAAGATGATCTTTGACAATATTTTGCATTATTTTTGGATACTGCCCTTGTACAAGTGGATGCATAAAACATCCAAAATGGAAGTCACTTAATCTTTGAGCAGCATAATTATCAGCTTTTGATCTTGTAAAATGTTCATACCAAAGAAAATCCAAAAGGATTCCAATCCTCCCCTTCTATTGTTTTTTATATTTTTCACGGTATCTATGAGATGTAGATGCATGGCATGATATTAAATTACAAAGCCCTATGTAAATTTCAGTTGCATAATTTCCTACCAGTAATTTGTAAAAGCTTTAGAGCACCTCCGAAGTGAAAAAAAAAACCATTGTCATACCCAAGAACATATACCACTCTAGGTTCATCGACAATCATCCATTCTTCAGTGTCTCCGAATGTCTTAAAACATAACTCTGAACAGGGATTATTATTAGGTTATCCCATCAAAAAGGTCATTTGTGCAAATAATTAGGAAAAGAGAATTTGGCCAGGAACATGGTGCCTAAATATCCTCAATATGCTAAATTATTTGGCTCCCAGGGAAGGGGATATTATTTTTGGAGTTAGTTTCATGGAAGCCCAAGTTTGCAAAATGGGTAATCGAACAAAGATCAGAGGATGAATGTAGGTTGACAGGAATTGGGGCTAGGCCGGTGTTTAATGTGAACCTTCCGTTGAGTTTTTTTAAGGAAGGAAATAAGGGAGTGGGTTAGAGATTGGATGGAGGTTCCTTATGTGTTACCTTATGACGACGTGTCTAATTTGTATCAAGCTTCGTGGGAAATAGAGAAACAGGTGGTGGGGGTATTTCATGAGTTGTTGTTGCTATCATAGTTTAAGAGGATTTTAGTCCTGATACTCGGGAAGTTTAATAAGGAGTATAGGTTTTTGAATGCATTTTTAACCTTGTTCACGAGGCATTCGAGGTTTTTTTATATGTCATTGAAAGGTGGGATTGAGACTATGATGTTTAATGAGGCATATAGAGATGGGAAGTTGGTTTCCCCTAATTTGTGCTATGTTTTGTGTTATATGTTGGCTATCTATTTTCCATAATGGTAATCAATAATAATATGTTGATGGTTACATTCCAATCAAATTTTATTGATTTTTTTGTATGCTCATTATTAAAGAAAGTTCTCTGTTGTGAAAAAATAAGTTTGCATTTGCCCAAACGTAACATGACATATATAATGTAGGGTTGAGAAGTTGTGTGTTGTGTTTGAGAAATTTCTCAAGAGAGAATATTATTTGAAACAATCTTAGTTCGTCTCTCCACTAATTTGACACCTTTTACGGTGCCAAATTTGATAGAAAAATAATTTCAAATAATTTTTTTAGTTACAAAATATTATTTACTTAACACTCTTTTTACAGAATTATTACATAGAACCTTCACCCACACATAAGTTATCCATTACTAGTTTGTGTCTGAGTGTGTGCTATAGATAAGTTTGTGTTTGTTTATAGGATGATTTCGTTGTATATTAAAATTAAAATGACTAGAAGAAGAAAATAAGTCAATAAAATTATGCTCTGAACAAAATGTATGTTGTTTGTGTTTGTTTATGGAATTATTACATAAAACATGCACCCCTCATTCTAGGCACACCACTGCTCTAAACAAAATTTATCAAGTTGTTAAGTAAGCCTCTTTATCTCCGTAGCTGGTGAAGCCAAAACCGGAATGGTAAAAAAATAAGAAGAGTATTAGCAAAAAAATCATACTTCCAAGACGATAAAAAATCATTTTTAGTCAAAGTACCTTGTAATTTTCAAGTAACACCTTCTAAATGTAAAATATGTAGTTATGACTCTACAAATCAATATTTATTTCCTTATAATTTTTACAAACTTTGGGTACCAAAACAATTATAAATTTTTGAACATAATAAGGAGAATAATATTTTTTTAGGGAACAAATTAATTGAATAATGCATGCGGGGAAAAACTAACAAACTCACCATGTCATGAGGAATAGTAATGTTACGATATCATTTGAATAAGTTCACAAAAGAACGTATACTCAACACAAAGAAAACACCAAACTAAATGTTGCACCTGAATAAGTCCTTCCAAAATAAAGACATTACAGTTTTCATCAAATTGCACAGAAGGTGGGGATAACGTAAGGTAATATATTTGAAAACAAGTTGTTTGTAATTTCCCTCAATCTGTTAAGATTTTTCTATAGATTTTTTGTCTTTCTTCCATGTAAACACAATTTGACATGTTTTTGAGCTCATTAGGAATTTCGATAATCTCTTGCAAACGACACTTCAGAATCAATCTTCATCTTGTACAAAACTTCTCCATTCTTCCGAAAATATTCTACAAGATCAAATTAATGTTCTTGCCCATCAAATTATTGAATTTGATTTCCCTAAGTCGTAAAGACAAACATAGAGGCCACTTTCCGGCATAAAATATTCAAATTCCTTTATTAGACCACATTGATCTGTAAACCCATATTAATAAATAGTATAATCTTGAGTTCAAAAAATCTGACAATATGACTTTTACAATAAAATTTCTCATCACTTCTCGACTTACCACATCAAACAATTGCACTTCAAGATTAGGTGAAGTTTTGAGTTACGTTGATAACAACTGCCATTCGCAAATATGATTATAAGTAAGCTCCATAAGGGTCATATAATGAAAGGTAGGAAGTGAACATCTAGAAAAATAAAGCCCCTTCTTGCGTGGTGAAAAAGATGATCAAACCTTGTACAACTACAATAATGAGAAATATTTAGTGTGGTTAGTGGTTAAAACATAAATTACATATAAAGAAACATCTCCTAAATAGAGACTTGACATTATGTATCTTAGTGATAAGGTTTGATAATATGGGCCATAAAGCAAGTTATTTTGTTCATGTATCAACTCCATTTTTTCCAAGCTCCTTCCAACATGAATATTAGGTTTAATAATTTGAGGTTCTTCATCAAGCGGGCTCGAGCTCCAAAATGACGGCGCTAATGAATCTCAAGATCTGGCATACCTATAATAATTTTAAAAGCACCTAGACAATAATTCATAACAAACTTCTTAAGTAAAGGAGATGCTAAGAACTTGGATATTGATGATGTTTGTATTAGTAGACCCAAGTTGAAACATCATGATAGTTCATGTTTTGCAGACAACTTTCTCATTCTTCTCCAATTCTTTATTCTTTCGCGTGAGGTAAGGAAAGAGCGGTTGTTGTGAGGTTGAATTAACATTGTATGCATATGGGTGAGATATTGGTGTTTATTAACATGTTTGAGTTTTTTTGCAATTCAAATATGAGGTTTACTCTCTCCTTCTCTATTATGATATACAATAATAAAATTGTGAAGGAAATGAAATTGACTTGAGTAAATAGAGTAGTAACTACTATTTTATATCTATTTTATAAAAAATAAGGACATGGAAATGGTGGCAAAAATGAACAATGAATTATATTGTAATGCGAATTTATAACTCTAAAGAAAACACGTTCCAGTTGTTTTCAAAATCAATTGTGGCAATGGATGTAGTAGTGGTATATAAGTAGAATTAGTCCATTAATGAGATTGATTGTTATTTGTATTTACATATCAATTTAAGGGTAAACCTCCCATTTTTACATGATATATTTTTTAGATGAGATTGGTTAATAAATCATAGCAAATACTTTTTCCACTAGTTTCCTATCTTCCTTACTAAATGTAAAAGTTTTATGGGTTTTCATACTTTTTGTTTGCAATTGGAAGTCTGGCAGAGATGTTCATATCACTAAATGAGTATCTATCAAAGAAGTATTTAACTATTAGAAAGTATTAAAAGCATTAATTATGAATGACAAGGTGATGGTAAAAACATGTCTCTAAAGGAAGCATGCGTAAAGGTATTTTCAATTTATTATCTATAACCCTTTTATTCCCATTTACATTCTCCGTTTTTAATATTTTAACATATATTTGTCCTAACTTAATTGTAGGAACATTGATGAAAAGAAAAAAGGGCGGTGTGGATTCAATTTCATGAGTTTCATCTTCATCATAATATTCCACCTTTTGCTACTACATTTAATTTCTAATTTATTGTCTTGCCCAATGAAAAACATTGACATTTTTTTTTCTATATTTTGACTAATTATTTACTTATTAGCAATACTCAACTTTCTTACTCTATTTCCCATTTCATTTTATCTACTTTCACTCTTTCAATTGAATTCGTTTATTTTACGTTCATTAATGTATAACCCGCGCATCGCTCGGGTTTCCACCTGGTCATGATAATAATTAGAACCTATTTCCATCATCAGATCAAAAATCTACCACAAGATTCAAAGAAGAACCAAATTTTAATTCAAGAACATTAGATCTATCCAATTGAAAAAAAAAATCATGGATTGATTTAATTAAACATCATGTTTTTGTATGATTGTCCGCATAAAACAAATTCAAATCATTATCTATTAGTTTTAATCCAAGTTCATGAAGGAATCAACTAAAATAAAGGGAAATTAAACCCAATTAACATCCAGATTATGTCTATTACAATAATTAACAAATTAATTATCTAAAATCAGATTTAAAACATAATTTGATTTAGATTTCCAATCAATAGAGACAATATTGTTATACATAGAATCATCAACATATTTTACATAAACTTGCCTTATTATTTGATTGGGAAATAAATCACCAAATCTCCTAAATCCTCCTTTCCTCTTGGTGATTTCTATCTCTAGCCACTCTACTGCTTCCCCATTGTGTGTTATGATAAATGAGATTCCTAATAACTCCTTAAACCCGTTTAATCCCGAAATTTGTTTTGGGCCCCAAATTAACCTCACCTAAAAGAGCCCAAAACAACTCTGAATAACTTAGAACCTTGCCTGAGACATATACTAACCCCTCAGGCATTTAAACCATCATTTAAACTACAAATAAACATTCCACGCGTCCTAAAATCCAATTACAAAATATACCCAAAACTTATAAATTACAACTCAATTATTTAGAAAATACACATTATGAGTCAAAATATTAGTTAATTTAATTAATTAATCGCTGCATCTTTCAACCAATTTCAAATCCGAATTAAATAACACATAAAGATATAAATAGTGACATTACCAGATATGAAAAGCACATATAATTATTTTTTTATTCTATTAGTAATTCATAAGAAATATGGCATTACATTACGATACATTATGTCGATGTAGTGGCACCTCCAATGCACTTTATGTAGACCAAGAATCATCTTAACAGTCAATTATAAATCAAACTTTATTCCAATATTAGTAGTACCCAAATCACTTACCAGCTTCAAATCATCAAGTGAGGCTAAGAAATCTACCATAGCATTTCATCGATGACCTTAAAATTTAGAAAAAGCCCCTAAAACAGCCACTTTGTGACTCTTGTTATAGCTCCATCACTTGAAGGACCTGCATTACCTTTGAAAATTCAATCACAATTAAGTTTAAACCACATATTGTTAGGCATAATTCAACTAAGGAGTTAGAGAACAAGAAATATTTAAAAATGAATATAGGCATGGATCCAACTTGGACATTTTATTGCATTTGAGGACGTCTTCCATTAGAATCGTCACATTCTTAATCACAACATGTTTATAAGGAATGTAACCATAAAATACAACCATATTTCTATAATTCCATAATCCCAGAAGATGATGAAATGGAAGAATCTATATGGTAATTCCTTTAACACAAATAGGTTTAGCACCATTTGTTCAATCTCAGATTAATTAGAGAGTAGTTAGGAGGGCTTCCCATTTCAATGATAAAATAATTAAATACAAAATCTCCAAAGATATAGGGGAAATATATTTTTCACATTTTCTAAAGAAGGAGAATTAGGACATAATCTACTTTTGTATGTAATATAACCAATATATAATTATTTGATCGCTAAATAGGGTAATTCGCTACACTCATATTCACAAAAACACATAAATTTTTATAAGAATCATATGATGAGAAATATGTGTGTATGAGAATAGATTAGATCCCTTGATTATAATAAAATCCCAAGATAATTTGCATGTGAATAATCCATTAGGATTTAAATCTCATATACCTTTATCATCTTGTTCACGGTTAGGAATACACATATTAGTAATGGTAATGATCACATACGCATGAAGAAAATCAACATTCCGTTTATGATTGAACGAGAATAAATAAATAAGATGAAGCCAGATCAATTTTTTTTTATTTTATCATCAAAAAATGGATCTACTTGTGTAAATCATTCCATGAAAGCTATAATCAATAGTCAAAGGTATATAATAGAGTAAAAGAGACGTAAACTCGAGATTTAAAGTTTTTTGACCGTTAAAATAAGACTAAGTCCACTATAGAGCTTAATTCTCATTAAATTTATGTTATAAGTACATGATTGAATCTTCATAGTCATACAAGAGGAGGTAAGAGGGCTAAATAAGAAAACATATGTGTTCTATGAAGTGGAGAGCACGACCTTATAGTGTAATTTATAATGAAGCTGGGGTTATTATGATCTGGATCATCGGAGCAAGTGACTAGAGTAAAGTTTAAGATGTAGAGAGATGTTAGAGAGTGTTAGGCATAACTTATCTATGAAAATGTTTCTTATAAAATAAGAGTTGAACAACTCTATTTATAGGAGTCTACTAGGGGCCTCATATTCTTGGTTCGTATGACTTGAAGATAAGGGTAGTCTGATAGAATCTTACAAAAAGTTTGATAACTAGCAATCCTAGTCTCACCAGTAAGGGTCCATGACCTATCTTTCTAATATAATGCTGAGGCTAAGTGGACATGAATTTTTTAGTACTAGACCATAGCCTTCCGAGGTAGTTTATATTTAGAGTCCACCACCATTAAGATATTAGGTCGTGGTCTTATGTACATAAAGGACAAATCAAGTAGTATAATACGCAACCTGGTAAGGTAGGAGGTCGTGGATTTATTTACAGGCTGAGTCCTTTCATTGGGACTTGAGCATATCTTTACGTGTTTGTGTAGGATACCATGCCACTTGTTGTTTAATAATTGGGTAAAATATATATGATACAATAGAAGCCCCATAAGCCTCAATGTTAAGAGGTAAGTTATTTATTGTTGGGGCTTTATTCCTATCCACGGATCAATATTTTAAAGCCTGCGTGACACCCCACCTAATAAAATAACCGGTGATCAGTCCTATACTAAATTAAAACAGGAATCCCAGTTGGTTCATCCTTAGCATCACCATCAAAAACCTTTTTAAAATTTCCTAACCACCTAGTTACAATCTACCATGCGTAGGTGATGCTAAATATCTCTCTTGCACTGACATGCTAGCACCAGATGTGAACCTCCTCGAAACTCTGGTGGGCGACCCTTTTGAAAGACCTCTCATACTTGCTGCCACTTCGACTGCCCCGGCTGGGCCTGAACATCCAGTACCACTAATGCCTGTGGTTGATTTCATGGAAAGTACCTTGCCATTGCGATCATCATCACTTGAACTATCTGTGCCACTAATTCAGTTACCTGTGGAGCTAAAATCATCTCCGGCAGTTGTTGCGGTAACTCTGGCTCCTGATGAGCCTCTCTAGTCTCATCTCCCCTTGCTTCCCTAGCTGCTATATCTCTCCTGGGAGGCATCAGAAATGAGAATCGAATCATAGGAGTTCACCCTCAAATATAAAGTAATTGGTAGAAGAACGTAAACGCGCATACGTATAAGAATACAATAATCCTATGATAGGGCTCTACATCAAAGGACGCTAAGCTGAAACGTGAAAAGTCGCACAGATCCTAAGGAAACTAGAACCTCATGCTCTGATACCGTCTGTGACACCTTGCCTAATAAAATATCGGCTGATCAGTCCTATACCAACATAAAATAGGAATCCTAGTTGGTTCATCCTTAGCATCACTATCGAAAACCTTTTAAAACTTTCTAACCACCTAGTATTCCAAAAACAACTAGTGCCAAATTTTATCTTTTTAATTAAACAACCGATAACATGGGGAAAGATAATATGAGTCATACACCACGACTGAATTAAATCAACTGAATAAATAATAAACTACATGCCGAATAAACCATCGGTCACCAAAGTAAATAGTCCAATACAAACATCCAACACCTGAATAAATAAATATGAAAACTATACTGAAAAGTCTGTGCGAAAAGACCTAAATAAAACTGAAACGGATAGATGATTCCCACTCTAGGAAAGAATGAATGATGTGTCTAATGTAAAATCCTGCTAGCATCCACATGTGCCACAGCTCCGTGTCCCTGGAATGGAATATCAAGTCTGGCGTCGTTGTGGCTAGACACCTAAAAGGTTTGGAAAATAATTTTATAGCAAGGGTTAGA
Source organism: Sambucus nigra (assembly GCA_949130495.1). Taxonomy (NCBI): domain Eukaryota; kingdom Viridiplantae; phylum Streptophyta; class Magnoliopsida; order Dipsacales; family Adoxaceae; genus Sambucus; species Sambucus nigra. The sequence continues at coordinate 624,666,175 of OX422207.1, read as the reverse complement.
AGCCAAAACATTTTGAAAATATTTACCAAGTGAATTAATTGCAGTAATTAAAAATATATGAATGTGCTTCATATTTAAGTTAGTGTCGCACTCTCTTGAAGACATACTCACCCCTCCACTAATGTGCACACCTAACAATTACCTTAACCCCGCCTAGTTGTACTACTCTTTCAACTAGTCTTGGTGTAATCTCCCCTTGCCTTTCTACTCTAAACCGTGTATTATAGTCCATGGGTTATAACTTATCTCGCCAATTAACGTAATTAATTTATTTAAAATAATATCATATAACTGTGACACAAGTTATATGGAATAAATACATCACACACTCTATTATTACCACGCATAAAATAATTACTACCATTATATACACACCTTTGCGACAACAACCACACATATATCATACGTATATCCATCCCTCCGAGTATACATTCTCCGGATGATTCCCTCTAAAGTGCCATCTCACTAGATGTGCTCACATAACCTAGTTACCCAAGTTGGAATCGCTCATCAACCAGACCAAAAATATCAACGTAGTGGAGGCGGTCATATTACTTTCGTGAAAGTGAGATAAACCCCTCACCCATATATTGTACGCTATGACCTGGGCATATACTCACCCTACTCCTCAAGCTAGGGGATTCACCCACATCGCGCAACCTCCCTTGATAGAACTAGAGTATATAAATTAATTAAATATATAGTCACTGATATTTAATAGCGCACACAATATATATATATATATATATATATATATATATATATATAAATCCCAGCTTTACCGTGTACTCAAAAAGACCCGTAACACTAGCCTGAAATTTCCCGAGTCTCTGTCCCGACTTAACTGAATTAATTTTCTCACTTATTAATTTATCATCTTCCCGAGTCTATGGTCCAACTCTAATTTATTTAATTCACACATCAATTAATATAATATTTTCCCCGAATCTATGGTCCGACTCTTATTTAATTAATTTACACATCAATCAATTTAACATTTGGTGTTGCCCAACCAATATACCGGGACACGCTCCCCTGGCTCGTACCATCGTTCATACCCTATCCTATATTCCACCCCATAATTAATTAATCACACCTCAATTCTTTTAATAATATTGTTCCACTCAACTACAATATCCGGACCTTTTCCCTCGGTCCAAAACCAATACCTACGAATTAATTCCCTAAATTTAATCATCCCATGACATACAATTATCATCCTCCTAAAACCCAATTATATCCCCTTATAATTGTTAAGGAATATGTGACACATATGAATTTATCACTAAATAAAAGTAGGGGATTAAATCCTAAATTAATTTCCCTTTATTTATTAAACAAGCCGATCTGCCAAAAATCTGGGACCATCGATCGATCGATCCGCTGGGTCGATCGAGCAATCGAACAGGTCCCTTTCTTCTTTGTTGTCCTGTTCAACCATTACCGAAATGTCAATCTTTTATCTTAATTCCAAACCCTTACCCAATCACAACTAACATTACCTCCACATAAGAAAAAGGACTAAACATCCTAGAGACCTTAATTCATCTTAAATTTTTTAAATAACACTAAGTATATCCGATTTGGGGTTTTCATTCGGATCTCATTTTATCAAATCCAACCTCACCATTTTCAGTAAATTTAATCACTACTACATATTGTAATCCACCCTACAATTCAATCTTAACAGTCCCAAATTATAACTTAATATCCATTGAGTAATTAAATCTGTCCATTACTCTAAATTCAGAAAAACCCAATTTTAATTATGGTTACACACCCAAAATGTATTTTCATATACACATAATATAATATGAATTGATTATCACAATTTAGAAATCAAAAGAGTTAATCACTTGCCTCTGGTTGTTCGTAGAGTCTGATTCGTTGGTACAGAAAATGGTTTGACGAATAACACACAATTTGTCCCTCGATTTGTCTCCAAAAGTTCCCCAATTTGCTTCTAGATTTGTATCCTCTGTGACTCTCTCAAACCCTAGGCTTATAATTGCTAATCTTCGTTCAACAAATCCCTCAATTAGGTTAAAAACCCTTAATCCCATTTTTGGTCAAATGGGCTTAATTAAAACTGCCCGAATCACACTGTGTGGGCTCGGTAATGCCCAAAAATGCCCCGAGACCCGATTACTACCCCCGAGTACTCTTTTCAGACTATCTCAACCCTTTTGGACTCAACCGTGCACTCAAAATTGTCATCTGAAATACTTTATAACATTCTCCAATTTTGACTTCAAAAATGCGACACACGAAATATCGAACAATTAAACTTAAAGTTGCCAAATATAAATAATTCTTCCCACTCAAATAAATTATCCAAATCATAAATTTAATTTTCTCTAATTTAAATATTTTTATATCTCCCAAAAAATAATTAAATACCAAATCCTTAAAATTGTGGGGTGTTGCAGCTTAGGACCTATATTAAGATAGGTCGAGGCCTTGTTAATACTGAGGTCTTATTAACCTCGATGCCTGTTGTTATGAGGATAAGGCCTTATTGATTTTATGGTCTTAGTGATGTCAGTGCCTATTGTTGAAGCATTTTAATTTATGTAACATTTAAACTTTTATGACCTCTTATATAAATAATTTGGGTTTTGATGCCTCATTTACATTTTTCTACACTTGATAGAAAACGATTTGGAAATTTTTTATTATAGTGAGGGAAATTTTTAGCAATAGTGATGTCAATTTCTTCTGATACTTGTGACGATCTCGCTTTTTCAATTTCAGGTCAATCTTCGATGTTTAATCAAATTCTTCGGTATATTTTATTTTTTCTTGCATTTCCTTTCATTTCTATGCCTAATTTTACTAGTAACCCTCAGATTTATTTTGAAATCGTCGAATTGTAGAAGCAGTGGTTTTTCTATTTTTCTGTTCTTGATATTTTTTGAGATTGTTGTATTTTGAGATTCTTTCCTACAGGTATCTTCTTGGTTTGTTATACAATAGGGATAGTAGGGTTTAATTAGTTTTATTTTGGAGTTAAATTAGAAGATTTTTATTGGTTTTAGAGGTTTTAGGGTTTGTTTGGGCCAAGAGCATGAAATGCAGTTCGTAGTGTGTTCTTGGCCTAAACCCTGTATTTTCCCATTTTGATCTTGCGAACTTTAGTTTGCTCAAACTTGATTTTTTCCATGTGGCCACAACCATTGAGAAATGGATGCAACATTTGTTTATTTTAGCATCCTTATTAATTTTTCTTGGACTCTTGGGAGATGTTTGTACTAAATTTCATACTCTAGCCGCGGCATTTTCTAATTTATTGTGTCTTGGGACAAAATTTTTTGTCTTGACTTATGATTATAGAGATGTTTTATCATTAACTTGAATTTTAAGACTTAGATTTCCACTCTGTACTATGTTTAGATATTTGAATATGGTCTTTGTATTGTAAATCAGGATGTGGTCTTTTGACTTTCGAGTCTATAACTTATTTGTTTAATGATTGACCTTAAATAATGGAGACCATACCTTAGCTGTTTTTGAGTAATTCTGGTGTTTTGTAGAGTTTATCCATGGATTTTGACCATAATATGTACCCTTTCCTTTTGTATTCATACTTTTGTGTGTTGTTATGGCCATTGTTCAGGTGGTTGTGGTCCTTGAAACTTCTGAGTAGTTACCTTTTATTTTTTTTTATAATTATAGTGGTCCTCTAAGTGTGGATCTTTTTCTTCATGTACAGATACTTTCCGTGATCTTATGCATTGGAATATCTCGTAATACTTCTAAGATTTATGGAAAATAAACCTTGGTGTACCTCCTCCCACGGTGTTGGATATAAAGCCCTTAGAGAGCAGTGGACCATATAACATTTTAGATTGCCCAACTTGTGTTCGTGTTGAACTACTTCCATAGATTTTATTTATTGTATGGACTCTATGGAGACTACGAAGGCAGCTATATATATGATAAGTACATTAGTTCAAAAAATAATCGAATGTCAGTGGAGGGAAATGCTAGTGAGGAGGTTGCGACTCCTAGTGGACAAGTTGTAACCATTGTGGATACAAAAAATACTAAAGTGGGAACTACAAGTTACAAAACTAAACCGGTGAGGCATATCGTAGCCTTAAATTGTACTTTTATAATGATTGATTTGTTGTTGGATCATTTGGTCGAGGCCTATAAATTTCCTCAAGCTATTATTTGGATTATTACCTTTGCGGAACAAAGATCATACTCCGCGGTCCCAAACGATGAATTTTCCTTTCCTTTACATGCCTTCTTCCTCAGACTAATGCTATCAATCCAATTCTGAGTTAGGAAAATTCTTAAAGTAATGAAACTAGCCCTAAACCAAATTTATCCCAATGGGTGAAGGGCTATCTTGGCCTCCTTGATCGTCTGGAAGAAAAAAATCAACATGGATAAAATGACCATGGTGTTCTTTGATTTTTATTACAATACAAATGATAGGGTGAATAATAGTTGGTAGTAATACATGACTACACGAAGTGCCAGTATATGATTAATGACTGGCAAGCCTTTCAGCACTAAAAACTTAAAAGGCGAGTACTTTTCTCATCTTTGAGGGAAACTAGGAATTACACTCTACGAAGACTGAGTGAAAGATTACATAAGATTCGTTAGACTTGAGGATATTCCCCTTGGAAGGTAGAACAATGTTTTTTACGAGTCCACAATCTTATTTTAGTATTCTTGAATTGATGCTAACTTTATTTTGTTTTTTTATGTAGTTCGTGTAGGCCTGAGTCACCGAGAACATCAAAGGAATAGGATTGAGGTCGTAGTATCTATTTCTATTATCAAGAATTACTTCACTTTTTTGGGCACCTTGCCAGCCTTATACGAGCTTAAATAATACACATTATATATTACACCTACCAAAGAAACTTTAGAGGGTAAGTCTTTTCTTTTTCTAATTCATGGACTATTTTGTCCATTTTTTTCTACTTTTCATGGATTTCTTGAATCATTTTACTAATGTTCTCTTATCGTTTAGGTACGTACGTGGATGGTGATCCCATTATAGAGATAAACAAATAATTTATACTTTCCAAACTTAAAGAGTTAGAGGATAACATACATGGTTTGATGCATGCCGCATGGAAGACTAGGGGAAATAAAGTAAAAGGGCTACTGGAAAGTATGTTGCTCCATAGATGAGATCCATACAAATGAGGCCAGGACCGATGAGATGAAATTTCCCTATACTAATAGTGATGCGGAGACAAATGCTTGGGATTAATCTCTCCTGCTTCTTGGAAATAAATATAATAGGCTAGATCCTTCGCGCATATTACACTGATCGAGACCTGTCCACTTGCTAGTCCTCCAATTAATGACAGTGTCACTACCCCAAGCAAAAAGTTTTTTATTTTTGTGACCAAGGTCACATGTTAGGTCAACTAATAAAAGAGTCTCCCTGGATACAGAGGCTATTGTGATCTGGATGATGAAAAGTGTTTCCAAAAACTCTGACCTCGAATGTGTGTTTGAGGAAGATGTTAAAGATTTAGAAAGTTAACAACACTATTTCCTTCCTAGGGAAAGCAAACATATGTGCGGACTTTAGTTTAACAAGTGTCTATTTTTTGCTAAATACATTATTTCATTTTCCTCTAGGCTTCTGAGGCTGCAATGAGCCAGAGGGACAAGCATAAAGTTATTTATGCCGAGCATAAGGCTATGAAGACTATACATATGGCTGAGGTTAAAAAAGCCAAAGAAGAAGTCTATGATTGCGTCCTTCAAAGATACATGTCTGTAGGTTATGGCTATGTTGGATTTTGATGAGAAATCCAAAAGAAAAGGCTAAGGAAAACTTTAAACAGGTCGCAGAGGCTCTAAAAGAGTCCTATGAAAAATGCCTTGAGGCGTCAAGACAGAACATGACTAGTAATAAGAAGGTTGTTAATTTTGAGTTCCAAGTTTCTTCACTAACACAAAAACATGTCACGACCATGAAAAATATGGATGATTACCACATCGTGGCCATGGAAAAGTATGTTGAAGATGTGATGGCATCTTTCAATACTTCGAATTACTTATTAGCTTGGGCAGAATAAGTCATGCATCGCCAGCTAAAAGGAAATAAGGAACAGAGTTCCCAAAAATATTCCTCAGTTTAAAGAGGCCATTGTTTCTCAGAGGTTAACTTATGTTGAGCACACCTAATATGAGGTGGATCTTAAATAGGCCGATGAGATAGTAAGGAAGAAAAAATAGGATCCGACATCTCCAGTAGAGGTCGAAGAAATTGAGATGGGACTTGATGGCGTGGAAGGTGATGAAGGAGACATGTAGTCTAAAGTCCTAAACCATGGATTATGTTTTCTTTTTGTTCAATCTTCTAATTTCAGAGTCTGTAATGAACAACTCCATATGGATTCTACTGAACTGATTACTTAAAATAAATGTAATTAGACTTTTTTAGCTTATCTTCTTATCATAAAGCTTATTTGTTTTAATGCCTTTTTATTTCGATGGCTTTGCTCGAATTCAAAATTTTCATTGCAAGTTGCCATGCTAGGTAATGTTGCAGTCTTTATATTTTGTCGTTCTTGAAGGCTTTGAATTTAAAGTCCATGGCGTATTGGGTATTGGAATTCCCCTAAGCTATTAGGCATTCCCATTTCACCATTAATGTTTATAACTTCTTACTGATAGTCACTACTATCGTAGTTTTTCATCAATGGTCGTGACCTTATACATATTTTATAGTAATTATTTTTACTTATATGGATCTAGATGATAATGTAATTTTGTTGTGTGCAAAATTATTTATAATGATGCCATAACTTTGTGTGAACTTTTTCTCATGCATTTGTACTTCTTCTACACATTGTTGTGGCTATGACCCTTACAGTTTATTATGCTCAAGCTATCCGAGTTTAAACTTTGTGACAAATTGTTATCGGTCTTCAAAATTCTTTTGCAATGATATTCATCCATCTCCGTAACACAAGGCCGCAATTTTCTTCCATGAAATCCATATAACATGCCAAGGTATATTATAGGAGCCTCCCCAACCTTCTAAAGTGTATTTAATAACCCCTAGGTTTGTTACCACTTCTTAATAAACGATGGTGCGTTATTCTTGAGTATGCCTCGGGTCTTGGTGCTATGATCGAAGTCTACGTTTATAACTAATCTAATTAGGATACTACATTCTGACGGATCCGACCAGAACCACTAGTACGGAGTTATTATCTTTTGGAACTCTATGCGAACTAGGTCCAATTTCTAGTACTGAAGTCTATGTCCCTTATTACTTAGATTTTCTGATTAGAGATGAATATGTCTTTGTATCTTAATTCTTGTGTTTATATACTAAGTCATGTTGCTATGATAGGAGTCTGCATTTTAATGACTCCAGTTTTATTAGAGATGGATATGGCATCGTCTTTTAGCTCCTAGGATTATGGTTACCTAATATTCTGTGGCTTTTTACGAGCCTATGCCATATATGTGTAATACCCTGTATTTTTATGGCTTTTAATTATGAAGGTAATTAAATGGAATTGCTTTTAATTCTGGGATTTATTAAATTAATTTGAGATGTATTAAATCAATTTGGGATTTATTATTTGGAAGATTAATTCGGATTTAAATGCTAGCGAGACGAGAGTTAGTATTTGGTCATTTATATGTCATTGAACATTACTGAGTGATTATGGTAATATGTGATTATTGAATTTATTAAAAATTTCGTGAGTTGAAAATATGACAGTTTCGATAATATAGTTGGGACGCGCGTGTCAGTCGCGTCAGGAATGAATTTATTTATATTAAAAAGAAAATTATATTTTTATCAACCCTATGGTCATTTTCAGTGCGCCAACGTGTCCGGAAGGGTCGAAATAGTCAGAAAACACTAGCCGGGAGTTTAGTTTGGGTCCCGGGGCATTTTTAGGCCAAATCGGCAACCTAGAAGGGTAATTTGGTAATTTTAAAAATTAAGGGATTAAAATCTACGAATTTAGAGGTAATTTAGATATTATTAAAAGGGACACTAAGGCCATTATTAGTCAAAAGGGAGAGAGTGGGCTACGAAGGTTTTTGAGAGAACTTAGAAGACAGGTTAAAGGAGGATCTAAACCAAACCATCTCCCCACCGTAATTTTGAAAGGGATTTGTGATCGAAAAGAAGAAAGAACCATCCTTGATCGTCAACATCGAATCATCACATCGAATTTAAGGCAAGTGATTTGATATTATTAAGTTCAATGAATAGTTCTTCCATGTTTGGTGTAGGAACGGTAATTGCCTTGAAAGTTTTAATGAAACCTAATGGGATTGTGGTAGAAACTATAAAATTTGGTTAGGGATTGCATATAGAATGACTATGGGTGAATTTTTTACCCCAAATCTTATCTTTGATGATTTAAAAATGGATTTATGATGAGTATTTAGATGGAATTAAATTCTGGATTCATGTTCATAAGGTTTGGGGAAAGAATTAAGGGATTTATGATTATTGCATGTTGATTACTAAGATTTAACCCCAAAAATATGTCAAGGAGTGATCTAGAGTGACTTTGAATGGTTTAAAAACATTAAAACATAAGTGGGGTGTGCTTAGGATGGATCTAGAGAAGAGAAAAATGAAAAAAAACGGAGTGGGGAAATTTTGGGCATTTTCTGCCATCTCGTTAGAAGACCAACCAAGGTCGTTCAAACGAGTTTCTAATGAGATGCCAGTGTCCCTTATAACGAGTTTAGAGTTCGTTCGAACGACGCTCGTTCGAACGAGATTTCTGGGACTTCTAACGAGTTCACAAAATGATCTTTTTAGGCCCGATTTTGGTTTTGAGTTTCATTTAGGCTCATTTTATTGATAGTTATCCTTCCCTTATGATTAGTGGGTATAATGGTGAAATTGGAGTACATTGAGGATTAAAAACTTGGAATTATATAATAGACCGGGTGACTTCTACAGGTTAGGTTGCAAGTACTTAAATTTGCGAAGTGAGAAGACTTCACAACTTTAATGTATATTATTCGGGGACTTGTAAACGTGCAACATTTAATGATGGTATAGGAATGTGACATATGCCTCTACTAATATTATAAGATATCTAAGATGTTTGAGTAGTTAGTATATGTGTTTATCTGTATAACATACCTACCATACTTGCTATCACGGGAGGTCGGCGTTCGATCAGGGCCATCTAATCTTTGTGTGTTTACGAGGGGTTTTTAGATTGGTACCTCGAGGACATAGGTCAGATAATGGCTTATTGGGGAGTTAATAAGTCAGCTGATCATGGGAGCGTAGGTATGTGAGTAACCCATATGATGTGAACTATGTTCGCCTCCGTTATGTGTGATTGTTACTTATTGAAACAGTTCCTGAGTGATTTGGAATACGTGATCCTAATGTACGTGATGTACTGGGATTTGATAGTATAGTGTGTGCGCACTGCAGCTTAGTCTCGGGGTGCCAATGTAGTATATTACGATGAGCTCAATATACTGATAATTGAAATGAAATGTCATTATAAATGTAAGTGTGAGTGATCGTAACATCTTTAGTAGAGTTAATGATAGAAAATTTTAGTAATTATTATGATAAATTCTGATAAATAAAAAGTAAAACTCTCTTTTTATATTAAGATGTCGAGAATTGAACCTTAATAGTTTACCAAAATTAGGTGGTGAATTGGACTAGTTATACAGTGAGATGACTAGAACGGGTACGGGTACGTTAGGCGTGCACTATTAGTTGAGAGGTGAGGAACTCATGTGAGTGCACGCACTATCATGTATTTTATATTCACTGTTTAATGATATTAAACACTTACTATATTTTAAAACGTTTTCACAATCGGGCTCTGAAATGTTTGGTTTCATCTCTATTTTCTTGTAAAAACCTTTTAGGTGCCCCGACACAAGGACATTAGGCTTAGGAACTCCAGTCCAGTGACGTGTTGTAGCTGCTGTGGAAGTTACAGGACCTCGATTATTGACGCCTCCACTATCTACCTTGATTCTATTTCAGACTTATTTATCTATAGGGCATGTCTCCCCCTTTTCATAGAGACAATTTACTTATTCAGTTTTAATTCAGTTTGGATGTAATTAATTTGTGATTCAGACTGTGTATTTGGTTGTATTCAGTATTTGGATTATTTAGAGAATTATTCTGCCATATTTACTATTATTCCATTGTTATTCTATTGTGACTGTGTTATGATTATGGTATTAGCATTTCATAATTTAAATGGATTGTGTGTTAATCTTATTCAATTTAAAATTGACAACTCACTTTTTAAATATGAGGTGGCTAGTAATTGTTAAAATGTTTTCGATAGTGATGCTATGAACTGAACCAACTTGACATTTTGTATTAATTGGAATAAAGGAGTAGTTACCCGGTATTTAATTAGTCGGGGTGTCACAGGTGGTATCAGAGCATCAAGTTCTAATGTCCTTTAGGATCTATGCAGCTTATTATGCTTCCAGCATAGCTTTCTTTGATGTTGAGCCCTATGTTTAGGATTGTTGATTTCTTTGGTGAGATTTTATTCTCCTGCTTCTATCAATATGATAGTGAACCTTATTTGCAATCGGGTGTGTTCATGTACCAAACAATGTAATATGTCAGGCAACGACAGTTGGGCGGACAACAGGAGGTAAAAGATCAGTGATGTTATTTGAATTTATTAAAGAAGGATGACCGTAGTTGAAGTTTCTCATATTATGGCACGGAAGTCCAGGATGATATAGACGGCTAAAGCGCGATTTGCGACTTCCAGGTACAACTATAGCAGGAATGGAGTCAAATTAGACTCACCCAACAAGGTTGGAATGGGAGAGAAATAGTTAGGAGAAACATTAAACAGAACCAGCAGTGGAAATACTCGAAGTGTGGAGATGGCGTGTGCTAGCCAAACGAACATAATATATCCAAAGTCTAGGACATATGTCGGGGTATGTCCCATTGGAAGTGAGAATTTGGGGTAAATTTTTCTTGGCTCGTGAGAGCGGAGTTTCAATAGTGAAAGACAATCACCACACTTAGAAGTGGATTGTGATGTCAAGAGAAGGCGTACACGTATGGTTTGACCATAACTTCCTTAATCAGATGTTCAGGGTGAAAGGCGAATATTATTCTGAACTCAGATAAGAGGGTTGGATAGAGATCACTTTCTGAGGAGAAATTTAATTCTTTAGCGAACCTTACACCGGGTGAAGTAAGTAAAATGGATAATACGATATAAAGGGAGAATTTATATACAAGAAGAATTATTAACTCTTATTGGAAATTTTTCTTGGATGGTCAATGCAGATGGTATTAATGTTGTGTAGTGTTAATTTGGAGGTAAAAATTTCCTTGGGTGGGGAGGTGCAAGAATCGAGGATCTTTATAGAATAAGACTGGGAAAATGTTGTTGGAGAAGCACCACAACGGGAAGACTCAATGAGGAACCCATTAAAGTGATTCAGATAGTTAAATTATTACCGAGCGATGGTGATTTCAGTAAGAGATGTGGGAACTAGTAGCGTGTTCATTAGGTCCAATAAACTAAGGAAAATAATGGAGGTAGTCGTCAGAACCGGGACTACCAACGTCCGAGAGGACTACCTTGACATGGCCAGTGTGACGGAAGATAAGTGGAGTAGGTGTATAGGTATTTTGTGGGAAGTGAAACCCGTGCGTTATAAATGTTCCCAAAGAAAGTGTAGGGATAAAAGTATTGATCCTGGAAAGTGCAATAATTATTGGAATATTTGGGTTGGTAAGGACAGGTGTGTTAAGTCCAGGAACCATTTGAGCAGCAGGACGATTGTTAGGATACAAGTAGGATTTGTATCCTCAGATGATGTTGCATGTTTTTTGTGGCTTGACAAGTTGCTACAATTGTTATTATTGTTATATTTTTACTTGAGAGTCGAGTTTAGTGAGTATCGACAATTTTATTTATTTATGTGAATATTTTTCCCTGATAGTGTGGGGTTATATTGATTTTCATCCGCGGAGGATGAATGAGTATATTGATAGTGGTATATACTTTATTAAAATTAATTATTTTATGTGTTGTGTTATACGAGTATGATATTATCCTAATTATGATTTTATAATATACTTATACCGATAGTGTGCTAGTATTAGAAGTTTCTTTGAGTTGCTACCTTGGGGTAGAATGTTCTAATTCTGGCGAGGTCCCATCTGTGAGAGGGTCGGGCTCGCAATTGTACTTTTGTATATATGTATATATTTATATATATTGTTGTGACTGCAAAAAGGTATAATAGTCTCGGTTATTTAATCCTATCATGTGTAGGGATTTAAATTGTTATGATTCGTAAGCAATTGGTTTACTAGTCAGCGAAAAGGCTTAGCTGGTTATTATATTAACGCTTAGGATGTCGTAATAAGAAGAGTGCATTGTTTTCTCACCCTTTAGAGATTTGGGAGTTTATAATCATAGTTATATGTCTAGGAATGGAATTTTGAGAGCCCCGATTTTATTTTCATGGTGTATATGGAATGTGATTATCATCAATGTCAAGAGAAATGTCTTTCGGGAAGAGTTCCTTGTTTAAGTGTAATTGCGGAAGTAAATGTAACCTTGTTGTTAAGAGAAGGGAATATAGGGGTACATGTAATGGACTGAGGGTTAACAGATCCCGATGACTGACGATGTTAGGTAGTAGTGTATCAAGGGGGTTCTTTGTTTGGATTTTTCTTTACGAGACATCCCACGCATAAAACTTAGCATAAAGTAGGTAGTAGGGAGATGTTTGACCATTCGTCCATAAATTGGATACCTCTATCGTTATGAAAGTAAGTAGTTATGACTGAAAGTTAACAAGGGGTAAATTGCGATGTAAGGCCAGTAGAGTCAGTTATTAGTAAATAAGTAATGATAATGTTTGTTTTGTTACGGTGGGTTGAAGGACGCATTGAGGTTAAGAAGGATTTAGGATTTCAAATTCAGAGGTGATTTAGAACAGCTAAGTGGTATAGCCACATTGCAAATTTAGTGGCAATAAAGAGTTTGGAATATGTATGAAGCGTATATGATGTTTAAAACAGTATGACTGAGTTATAAGGGGTGTCACAGGGTGTAGGCATCTTGGTTTACTAATGTGGTAATCATCGGAAGAAGGGATATAGATGGGTGAAATTATTACTTATGGAATTAAGCATCGTAAGAAAAGGTGTTAATAAGTATACTCGTGTGTAATCAATATAGCACGTCCAAATTTGGTGAAAAGGCAGTGGAAAGCCATTTAATAAGGGGATACCTCTTGAGAAGTAAAATGTTTAATTATTATGGGAAATTTGGAGTAGAGTTCCGACCAATCGAGTGTTGAGGATGACTCAAGAGTAAATAGAATGAGGATGTCAATAAGGTAAAAAAAAGAGTCCAGATGGGCACAACGTGGTGAAAAGTGCAAGGGTCGAAACTCTTGGTATACACTGAGAGAAGAAGAAGATCACTAAGTATCACTTAACGGGAAGAATTATACGTGAAGGTCGACATTGAAAGGGGTGTAGTAAGTAGTAGAATGGTTGGGATTAGATGTTCAATCAGATAATTTTGTATCAAGTCGATGATTCCAGGGATGGAAGAGTCAAGTTGGTAAATTTCCTTTAGGGGTCGCCAACGTATAGATAAGTAACATGCTCCTTCGAATACGTGGGACAGTTTATCCAGAATGAGAGAAATTGTTATATACTTGGGGGATTTACACTATTAGATAGTGATCACGACAGTACGTGTTACCACGCAGTATTATTTAGAACTGGGATGAGATCCTCGAAATTCACATTCAATGTGGGGTAGTAAGAAGTAGTGGGAAGTAACGATTCGTTTTGAGGGTTGTATCACCTATAGCCCGTGGTGTAGGCACAAGGTGATTAATGACTGATGGATTGTATGAAAGAAATTTTGGATTCATTGCGATCTTTTCAATTCCAAATCGGGTATAACTAGTAAGTGAGGTATATTGTATTAATGGGGAGAAGATTATTACCTAATGGTGGAGTTGGGAGAAAGCACCCGTATCTATTTATAGTTGACATGGTGCGTACAAATGTTTGTGTGACACCAACCGGCTGAAGTGGTTTTCCCTTGTGTAAAAGTCACAACGTTAGGAACTGAGATTCAAAAAATGGGCAAGAGTAGGCAGATGTTTTATTGATTTCTTCCAGTATGGGAGTTTGGTGTTTTGATAAACGCGGGAGTTAATGAGTAGTGAGGTGCGGACTCACAATAATATTAAAATAATGTGGCTAATGATGTATAGGATATTTTTATTCGAATGTGGTTTAATAAGAGCACAACGTGAGGTGCATTTATTGAAGTGTATTTTGATAAAGTATCAAGTCTATTAAACAAGCTTGTTGTGAAGTGAGGGTTTTAGTGATTGGGCCTTTCTTTAGATTTTGTTTTGAATACTAGAGGATACAAAATTTTCTAGGTCCGCCTTACTTTTCCGAATTTCAGGACGAAATTCCGTTATTAGGGGGGGAAGTATGTAATACCCCGTATTTTTATGGATTTTAATTATGAAGGTAATTAAATGGAATTACTTTTCATTCTGGGATTTATTAAATTAATTTAAGATTTATTAAATCAATTTGGGATTTATTAATTGGAAAATTAATTCGGATTTAAATGCTAGGGAGACGAGAGTTAGTATTGGTCATTTATATGTCATTGAACATTACTGAGTGATTATGGTACTATGTGATTATTGAATTTATTAAAAATGTCGTGAGTTGAAAATACGACAGTTTCGATAATATAGTTGGGACGCCCGTGTCAGTCGCGTCAGGAATGAATTTATTTATATTAAAAAATAAATTATATTTTTATCAACCCTATGGTCATTTTTAGTGAGCCAACAAGTCTGGAAGGGTCGAAATAGTCAGAAAACACTAGCCGGGAGTTTAGTTTGGGTCCCGGGGCATTTTTAGGCCAAACTGGCAACCTAGAAGGGTATTTTGATAACTTTAGAAATTAAGGGATTAAAATCCACGAATTTAGAGGTAATTTAGATATTATTAAAAGGTCCACTAAGGCCATTATCAGTCAAAAGTGAGAGAGTGGGCTACGGAGGTTTTTGAGGGAAGTTAGAAGACAGGCTAAAGGAGGATCTAAACCAAACCATCTCCCCACCGTCATTTTGAAAGGGATTTGTGAATGAAAAGAAGAAAGAACCAACCTTTATCGTTAAAAACGAATCAGAACATCGGATTTAAGGCAAGTGATTTGATATTATTAAGTTCAATGAATATTTCTTCCATGTTTAGTGTAGGAACGGTAATTACCTTGAAAGTTTTTATGAAAACCTAATGGGATTGTTGTAGAATCTATAAAGTTTGGTTAGGGATTGCATGTAGAATGACTACGGGCGAATTTGTTACCCTAAATATTATCTTTGTTGATTTAAAAACGGATTTATGATGAGTATTTAGGTGCAATTAAATTATGGATTCATGTTCATAGGGTTTGGGGAAAGAATTGGGGGATTTATGATTATTGCATGTTGATTAGTAAGATTTAAGCCCAAAAATATGTTAAGGAGTGATCTATAGTGACTTAGAATGGTTTAAAAACATTAAAACATAATTGGGGGTGAACTTAGGATGGATTTAGAGAAGAGAAAAATGAAGAAAAACGGAGTGGGGAAATTCTGGGCGTTTTCTGCCATCTCGTTAGAAGACCAACCTAGGTCGTTCGAACGTCCTCATTCGAACGAGTTTCTAACGAGATGCTAGTGTCCCTTCTAACGAGTTTAGATTTCATTCGAAGCCATTCGTTCGAATGACGCTCGTTAGAACGACCTCATTTGAACGAGATTTCAGGGACTTCTAACGAGTTCACATAATGGTCTTTTTAGGGCCGATTTTGGTTTCGAGTTTTCCGTCAGCTTATTTTATTGATAGTTATCCTTCCCTTGTGATTAGTGGGTATAGTGGTGAAATTGGAGTAAATTGATGATTAAAAACTTGGAATTATATAATAGACCGGGTGAGAACATGTTAGGTTGTAAGTACTTAAATTTGCGAGGTGAGAAGAGTTGACAACTTTAATGTATATTATTCGGGGACTTGTAAATGTGAAACATTTAATGTTGGTATATGAATGTGACATATACCTATATTAATATTATAAGATATATAAGATGTGTGAATACTTAGTATATGTGTTTATCTGTATCACATGCCTACCATACTTGCTATCACGGGAGGTCGGCGTTCGATCAGGGCCATCTAATCTTTGTGTGCCTACGGGGGGATTTAGATTGGTACCTCGAGGACATAGGTCAGATAATGGCTTATTGGGGAGTTAATAAGTCAGCTGATCATGGGAGCGTAGGTATGTGCGTGACCCATGTGATGTGAACTATGTTCGCCTCCGTTATGTGTGATTGTTACTTATTGAAACGGTTCCTGTGTGATTTGGAATACGTGATCCTAATGTACGTGATGTACCGGGATTTGATAGCAAAGTATGTGTGCACCGCAGCTTAGTCTCGGTGTGCCAGTATAGTATATTACGATGAGATCAGTATACTGATAATTAAAATGAACTTTCATTATAAATGTAAGTGTGAATGATCGTAACATATTTAGTAGAGTTAATGATGGAGAATTTTAGTAATTATTATGATAAATTCTGGGAAATAAAAAGTAAAACTCTCATTTTATATTAAGATGTCGAGAATTGAACCTTAATAGTTTACCAAAATTAGGTGGTTAATTGGACTAGTTAGACAGTGAGATGACTAGAATGGGTATGGATACGTTAGGCGTACACTATTAGTTGTGAGGTGTGGAACTCATGTGAGTTCACGCACTATCATGTATTTTATATTCACTGTTTAATGATATTAAACACTTGCTATATTTTAAACTATTTTCACAATCGGGATCTGACCCGTTTGCTTTCAAATCTACTTTCTTGTAAAAACCTTTTAGGTCCCCCGCCATAAGGACACCTGGCTTAGGAACTCCATTCCAATGGCGTGCTGTAACTGCTGTGGAATTTACAGGACCTCGATTATAGATGCCTCCACTATCTACCTTGATTCTATTTCAGACTTATTTATCTGTAGGGCATGTCTCCCCATTTTCTGAGAGACAATTTACTTATTCAGTTTTAATTCAGTTTGGATGTAATTAATTTGTGATTCAGACTTTGTATTTGGTTGTATTCAGTATTCGAATTATTTAGAGAAGTATTTCTCCAGATTTACTGTTATTCCATTGTTATTCTATTGTGACGGTGTTTTGATTATGGTATTAGCATTTCATAATTTAAATGGATTATATGTTAATCTTATTTAATTTAAAATTGACAACTCACTTTTTAAATTTTAGGTGGCTAGTAATTGTTAAAATGTTTTCTATAGTGATGCTATGAACTGAACCAACTTGAAATTTTGTATTAATTGTATTAAAGGAGTAGCTACCCGGTATTTAATTAGTCGGGGTGTAACAATATGGTCCATATTTTTCCTTATATCTTGGAGAACTCTAACCTTCGTAGCCGTCTTGAGTTGTCATTCATGGTAGATTTTCTTAATATCTATTGGGAAAAATTGCAATAGTATCAAGGAAATCAATTAAGTTCTCAATAATATTAATTTGAGGGGAATTTTTTTTATTTTCTATCCTAACTATCGACTTCTAGTAATTACAAAAGTAATAAAATCTCCCTTAAGCATGCCTAGGGTTGTGACTTGTGAGATATTAGTCGCGCCCTGTCAATTGCTCGTTGTGGATGCAACTTTACTAAAATTTCCCAACATCACTTGTCTGACGAGGCTTTCAACATCATTCTTTAGGCCATGGAACTTGTTCGTTGTATTTCCAGGTCCATTGTGGAATTCACAACACTTGTTTTTCTCCCTTTTACCATCAAGAGTCTTCAACGTTGATGGCCATTTAATAAACTTTTTTATATTTATGTTGCGTATGATATTATCCAACTTGTAATTGAGAGGAGTAAATTATTCATATGATTTTCCATCATAGGCTCATTCTTTATTTTCTTCACCTCTAACATATTTCCGTTAGAGTCCATGGACATTGTTTTATTTTTTGTTTCTTCATCCTTTAATGTATTAGTGAAGGTCGTAGACTATAACAGTAGGATTCTTTATCCAAGGAGATTAACTTATCTTGTAGTGAAGAAAAGGACACCTTAGGGAGTCTTGCTATAGCATGGGTCGAACACGACGTACTACTGCTCCACCACGTCATACTGATGAGTTTTCTAGTCTGAGAGAGCGAGTTGAGTTCTTAGCTGCCACGACCCAGAGTTTAATGGAAGAATTCAGACGGATGTCTCTGCCGTTAGTGAATGCTTCTCATATTCCAGCTAAACCCAACAACAACAAAGGAAAACAAAAGGTCATCTCTACTTGGGTGCCTAAGAAAGATAAAAAGGCCTTTGTTGTTCATGTTTCTCTCAAAGCACACAATACCTCACAGTGGTATTTTGATAGTGGGTGCTCCAAACACATGACAGGTGATGCCTCATTTTTTACGACTCTTGAGGACTATCAGGATGGAAGAGTCACCTTTGGAGATGGGAACAAGTCTAGCATTATAGGATGTGGTACTGTCGAGTAACCAGGATTTCCTAAGCTAGAAAATATTTTGTACGTCAAAGGTTTGAAAGCAAACCTTCTCAGCATTAGCCAGCTGTGCGACACTGACTTTACAGTAAAGTTTGACCGGGACGCGTGTAAAGTCTATAATAAAGCCGGTAAACTTTTGATGCAAGGGGTGAGGACCGAGGATAATTGCTATGGGACTGACCCCACGTCCTCACTTGTCTGCAACAACGCCACGATCACTCCTATGGATCTGTGGCATCAATGTCTAGGTCATATGAACGTTAGAGATCTAAATTGCTTAGCTAAAAGGGACCTGATACGTGGCTTACCATCTCTTGGAAAGTCAACTTCGACCATTTGTGGACCCTGTTAGTTGGGAAAACAAATTCGTAGTCCTCATAGGAAGTTGCATTCCATTACCACCTCTAGTGTTCTTGAGTTGATTCACATGGATCTTATGGGTCCCACTCGTAATGAGAGTCTAGGTGGTAATTGGTACATCCTCGTGATGGTATATGATTTCTCCAGGTACTCCATTGTAGGTTTTCTGAGAGAGAAATCCGATGCTCTAGAATTTTTAACGACCAAGTACCGTGTCCTACAAAATCAACATGGTGTCACTATTAATAGGATGCGTAGTTACAATGGCACTGAATTCACAGAAGCAAAGGTAGACCTTTACTGTGATAGCCTCGGGATCAAACATGAGTTTTCTGTTGTGCGAACTCCTCAGCAAAATGGGATTGTTGAGAGAAAGAATAGAACGATCCAAGAGATGGCTAGATCTATGCTTCTAGGTCTTAAAGCTTCTAGGAGATTTTGGGCAGAGGCAGTGTCTACTGCAGGCCACACGGTGAATAGGGTTTATTTGCGTCCACACACACTTCAGACTCCTTATGAGTTGTGGACTGGCAAGAAGCCCAACCTGGCATATTTCCGTGTTTTTGGGAGTAAATGCTACATCATACGGGATAGAGAGCAATTAGGAAAGTTCGACTCCCGGAGCGACGAGGGAATATTTCTAGGATATTCATCGAATAGCAGAGCGTACCGAGTTTTTAACATGAAGAGCTCTAAAGTTATGGAATCAATAAAAGTCACCATGCAAGATGACGAACCTCCGACAGTTATTGATCCTAACTTTCAGTGTGAGGATGAGGATTGTTCTGACAGTGATTTACCTATTCCTCTCTCACAATCTATGGACCCTACTCTTGCGCTAGGGGACACACCTTCTTGGGTTCGCAAGAGTCATGACCCGTCTTCCATCGTTAGCGATCCCACTCTAGGGGTCAAGACTCGTGCTCAGCTAGAGAAAGTTGTTAGCCATCTTTGCTACACGTCCAAAGTCGAGCCCAACAACCATAAAGAAGCACTCAAGGATGAACACTGGATATCTGCTATGCAGGATGAGTTGCTTCAGTTTAAAAAGAATCGCATGTCATCTGCGCTTCAAGGTATATCAGATGGATGTCAAGAGTGCCTTTCTGAATGGCATTCTACAGGAGGAGGTTTATGTGGAACAACCAAAAGGGTTTAAAGACCCTCAGCACCCATAGCACGTCTACTATCTTAGAAAATCCTTGTATGGTTTGAAGCAAGCACCCCGTGCTTGGTACGAGAGGCTTACTTCCTATCTCTTAGCTCGTGGCTTCAAGAGAGGGGGAGTATACATGACGTTGTTCGTCAGGAGAGATGACGGTGCTATTTTGGTTGCCCAGGTCTATGTAGACGACATAGTCTTTGGATCTACATGCTCCAAGCATGCTCACCACTTTGAGGAGGAGATGAAAAGTGAGTTTGAGATGAGCATGGTTGGTGAGCTTACATTCTTCCTTGGTCTCCAAGTTCGTCAACTAGAGGATGGGATGTTCATCTCCCAATCTAAGTATGCTAGAGACCTAGTGAAGAAATTTGGTTTAGACTCCGCTAAGCATGCACGTACACTTATGAGTACAACTACCAAGCTTAGTAAGGACACTTCAGGCAAGGATGTAGAGCAAACCTTATATCAGAGTATGATAGGTAGTCTTCTCTACTTGGCGCCTTTAGTGTTGGAGTCTGTGCGCGTTATCAGGCATCCCCAAAAGAGTCACATTTACTTTCTCTAAAACGTATTATTAAATACGTAAGTGGGACTCTCTCATACGGGATTTGGTATTCTTTTGATACCGATGACCGTTTATCCGCCTATTCGGATGCCGATTGGGATGGGGATGTAGATGGTTGTAGGAGCACTTCTGGTGGGTGTTTATATTTTGGTTCTGCTCTTGTCTCCTGGATGAGCAAGAAGCAAAATTCCATCTCTTTGTCCACTGCAGAGGTTGAGTACATAGCCGTCGGGAGTTGTTGCACCCAACTCTTGTGGATGAAGAAAATGTTGGAGGATTATGGGATTTCACAAGACACCATGATCATTTCTTGTGATAACACGAGCGCGATACACATATCCCGTAATCCCGTCCAGCATTTGCGCACAAAACACATCAGGATACGTGAGCACTTTATTCGTCAGTTAGTTGAGAAAAACGTTGTATCCCTGAGTTTTGTTCCCACCAACCGTCAGTTAGCCAACATTTTCACGAAACCGTTAGATACCCTTAGATTTGAGAGTCTTAGGAAGTCTTTGGGGATTTGCACCGTTGACTGAGGGGTTGGTCTATGTCTAAAATAGGTTGCTTTCTCATGTTCATATCATATGCTTCCTATTGCTAGTCTGTTTTATATGTACCATTGCTTTATTGTATATCTTTTCTTTATTATTTTTGCTGTTTATATTGCTTTTGAAAAAAAACTACAAAAATATTTTCCTTTTAGAAAAAAAATTTCAGAAAAGCACAAAAAGATTTTATTTTGATAAATTTTTTGAAAAATCCAAAAAGATTTCTGTTTTTGCTTCTTTTATGGATGAGCATTTAAGGTAGCCAAGTCACAACTTCATTTCATTTATCCATGTGACTGTTTGATAGAGATTTGAGAGGCTACATCATTTCATTTATGTGCTTTACATTGGTTGGAGTCTTTGAGATGTAATTAGTGATATCTTCCTACATGTTTGACTCCTATATCCTTTATTGCACACATGCGCGGCTATATTTCATTATTGCACTTGTCTATCTCATATTGGCTTGAGTGTTTCCATCTCAATTCTGTCTATACAATGTAGAATATGCGATAAAACTTGACAAGATTGGAATGCATGTAAAAACCGTTTTGGTGAGACTGTGTGTTTTTTGTATATCGGGGAGGGGCTGCGAAAGTTAATCATCTATCCTTTGCGCAAAAGCCACCGTTAAAAAGGACCTAAAAAATGGAGGAATTTTAATATCCGAGGTCCAAAGAGGTTAAAAGAGTCCGATAAAATTTAAAGGCAATAAAAAGCAATTCATGCCAAATATGGGCCACTTAGGTTTCACCATCAATTCTCCAAAGTTTGAGAATTTAGAATGCCTCTATTCAATATTATATCTGAGGGAGTTTGGTTGGAGAATCTTTAAACGGGTTTGCACTTCCTTGAAAGTCCTAAAAAAGCATAAAATCATTTTGGACGTTATTGGTGTGAAAATCACTTTGAGCTTTGATTTGTTGATTTGATTGAGTCAATATCTTATATTGTCATTATTTTACACCAAAGGAAGAATTTGAGTTCATTCGCTAGGAATATCCAATATTCATCGTGCACATATGTCATGTTTGTATGCATTGATTTTCCTATCGAATTTGATCACACCACCACATTTACGCTATCATCGACTTGGTTGCTTTATGTTCATTCATGGTGTGATTTTATCCTAGTGACACCCCACACTTGCTTATTTGATTTATTTCTCTCATTTGTCTATTATGGGGACATCATAAAAAGGGGGAGATTTAATGAATTATCTTATTATGGGGGAGATTTGAAATTTGAGTTTGCTCATAAATTGATATATATATATATATATATATATATATATATATATGTTTCAAACTCGATATGTCACTTGGTATTTTGCTTTGTCTCATGTGTGTAGGTACTACATGTATTATCATTGGATTGCACACCCTGATGAGAAAAGTATTGAGATTCCTGAAGAATTGAAGAGCAAACGCTGTAGTCTTATTCAATTGTATCTTTCCATTTTTGGCTTCATGGAAGGGTAGATTTGTATAGGCATCATTTTTTCATTGTTTTGATAATTCGGATGTTTGTTTTTATGTATGTACCGGCATAGACATAGGGGGAGTCTTGTATGGACATTTTTGTCCATTATCAATGTATTATGTCACACGCCGTTACACAGTTGAAGAATTTCAAGATTCAAGATTCAACGGATCCGAATATCAAAAGAAGAAGGGGAATCATTGTCTGACATCCAGACCGATCCGATGAAAAAAAAGAACCGATCCGGCTAACCGGACCGGTCCGCCTAAAGACCCGGACCGATCCGCTTGTTTGTCAGAAGGCCAGTATACCCCGGACCGCAAACGAACCGATGAAGCCTGGAAGCGAACCGATCCAATCATAAACGGATCGATCCGCCTCAGAATAAAAGAACCGATCCGGTCGAATCGGACCAATCCGCCTCAGACCCGGACCGGTCCGCCTAGGATAAACTCAAACAGATCGTGTTCAGATTTTTAAGGCCCAAGACTTCTTATTTAATCCCACTACGGGAAGTGATTTTCTAAGACTTATTTACACGATTTCCAGAGTAAAGAAAGCCATAAGTCTTCACCTATTAAGTTCCAATACTCTAGGTTTTTTTTATTCACACAACTTCTATACCTTTGTGAATCACTTTGCAACCCAGGAACGCACTTTTGCTATTCAACCCTTTGTGGAGGAGATCGTTCTTCTTCTCCATTGCAGCCCTACTGGACAGATATAGTTCCATCCGCCGACTACAGAATCCGATACCTGAGGGTAATTCTTAGTCACTTGTATTTTCATTGTAATCCGATTGTAAGCCGTTTTCTTACAAATTATAGTGAAAATAAATGGTTTTGCCCCTTTGGGGGATTTTTCCTCAATTGCATGTGTTTGAATGTTCTTGCTTAGATTATTATCTTATTCAATCACATACTGTTGCATGTTTAGGGTTTGTTTTGGGTTAAAAGGGTTTAATATATAATTTGCTCATTTGAACGTAAGCACACACGTTCTCAAATCTAAAACTCATAGAATCCATATTGCATAATCACTTTAGTATAAAACATCCAGTTCACTCTACCATATGCTTTAGACATGTTTAGTTTAAAAATAGCATTCCCACAATGAACCTTATTACTGATGCCTCTAAAAAAATGTTGAGCTAGAAGATAATTATCAATAATTTATCTACCAAATACAAAAGCATAAATGATTTTAGGAAAGATTAAGTAAAGTCTAGAAGACACAAGTTTAGTGAAAGTCTTGTCAATGAAATTGCATAAACTTATAGGTCAAAGGTGACTTCAAACACATGGACATTGAACCTTAGGATTGAAGGCTATAAGAGTACTATAACACACGTTTGTTAATTGACCACCACTAAAGAAACTTCTCACAACATCAATTACATAAGATTTAATAATATCCCAACACTTAATGTAGAAATAACCATTGAAACCATGTAGACTAGCTGCACGATCATCATACATGAGAAGAACTATAGATTTTACATCATCTCTTTGGGGAATCTAGTAATAAAATCATTATCTTCCTAAAAAATTATCTTAGGAATAATATCAATGAGGGAACTATGAGCAATGCTTTGGGATTAGGGAGATAGTAAATCCATGAAATTATTTGAGGATTTTTTAGGAATATCATCAAATTCAATCCAAATGTCTTGATTATATTTTATCTCGCCAATATACATCCTTTGTCTTTTAGCATGGGTAGTAGCATGGAATTTTTTATGTTCTATTTACATCTTGAAGCCATTTTTAGTTAGACTTTTTCCTCCAAAATGATTTTTCATTATCTAAAGCTTGGTTGAGTTTACTATTGGCTAGAATTAAATTGCATCAATGGACTTCAGTAGGACTAGAATTTTACACATTTTCAATATATAAAAGTTCATCTTCTTATTTCTTGAGTGCTTGAAACATGTTTCCAAAGGCTCAACGCGGCTGCTACCACGTTAGCCTTCTCTAGGTGGTATTGCATATCAAATTGATAGTCTTTCACAAATTCAAGCCAACTCCACTGATGCATATTCTGCTCTCGCTGAGTGAACAGGTTTGTAGTGGCTTGTGATCAGTGAAAATGTAAAATTTATCCCCCATTAGATAATATCTCCATATCTGAAGTGCAAACATGACTGCTGCCAAATCTAAGTCATGGGTGGGGTAATTCCTATCATAAGGATTAATATTACGGGAAGCAAAAGCTATAGCCTAGTCCTCCTACTAAAGTACACCCCCAAGTCCCCCTAAGGACGCATCGGTGTAGACTAAATACTCCACTCCTAGCCTGAGAAGTGTTAGAACTGGTGCTGAAGCTAGCTTGTCCTCCAGCTCATCAAAAGTGAATTGGAAAGCATCATCCCAGATGAATGGAACACCTTTGGGAGTCAAGTTTGTCAATGGACCCGGTATCGTCGTGAATCCCCAAATAAACCTCATGTAGTATCCAGCTAATCCAAATAACTGCGCACCTTCGTCGATGTCGTGGGCTATCCCCACTCCCTCACTATCGATACCTTACTTAGATCCATGGATATCCCTTGCTTGGATACAATGTGCCCCAAAAATTGCACCTCGCAGAACTAGAACCCATATTTCTCATACTTGGCATAAAACTGTTGATCATGTATCATCTGTAATACATGTTTGATATGCTCAGTGTGCTCCTCCTTGGTATGGTAATAAATCATAAAATCATCTAGAAAGACAATGAAAAACTGAACTAAAAACTCTATGAACACCCCATTCATCATGTCCATAAACATGGCTGGTGCGTTGGTTAGCCCAAATGGCATAAACTTGAACTCGTAGGATCCATATCTCATCAAGAAAGCAGTCTTCGACATGTTTTACTCCCTGATACGAAACAGATGGTACCCTGACCTCAATTCTATCTTCGAGAAGAAGGTAGCTCCTCTCAACTAGTCGAATAAGTCATCGATTCTGGGCAAAGGATACTTATTCTGTATCCTGACCTTATTCAACTTTCTGTTAACACACACAACCATAATAACCCATCTCTCTTCTTTACTAATAACACAGGAGCACCCCCAAGGTGAGGTACTACTACGAATGAATCCTTGACCCTAACAGCTGTTCAATCTAGTCCCGTAACTCCCTCATCTCTAGTGGAGCCATACGGTAGTGTGCACGGGCTATCGGATGAGTTCTTGGTATCAAATTTATCATAAACTCTATCTTTCATCTAGGTGGTATTCCTGATATGTTTTGAAATACATAAGTGAATTCACGAACAAGAGAAATCGAATCAAGTGGAATCACCGCCTCCCTAAAGGTCTCCTACTCTATATAATACAAGTGAGTGGATGATCCTTCATCAGGATGAGGCATCGCCATTAGGAACATCTTCTGACCTGGTATAGCAAATATAATACTCCTGCTAAAGCAATCAATCATGGCCCTATACGCAACCAACCATTCCATACCGATAGTCTCATTATACTCGGACATATCTAATGCAATAATGTCAATAAGAAAAATGAGTCTCTCAATATTTATACCCACACTACGACATATAAAGAAAATCAACATCCTATTACCCAACGGTGAGTCAACACACATAACAATACTCTCTCATGTATCTAATAACCCCATAACACGTGTAAATTTAGTGGCAATAAAAGAGTGTGAAGCCCCCTTGTCAAATAAAATGCGCCCTATAGTCCCCTGGATAGAAAACATACCGTCAACTGTGGGTGGGACCTGAGGGACTGCATCTTGATGGACGTTATGAAGATGCCCATATTGTAGTTGTCCTTTCTGAACCATAACTACTACAAAAATCTCATCATTTTTCTTGTAACCTTTAACCCGCCCATGTTTTTTGCATAAACTAGAAAAATCTCATTATTTTTATTCCTTCCCCATTTGGGAATTGGGTATAATTGAACCCTTTCTATTTCTGTTGCGTGAGTTGATCAAATAAAAGACAAATATGACAACAAGGTAAAGTAGATCGGTCAACTAGAGGCAGGTGAGGCTTGAGACATTTTTTTTATTGCCTCCCTTTATTGCCAATAATTGGCAATAAGTAAAATACCAACCCCATTCTTCCTCATGTCGGAGACCACATAATAAACCACTGCCAGACCAATATAAGAAACGATTAGATTTAGTACCAGTTTTACCTTGAAATATAAGCTATCACCCCAAATATTATCAATAATACAAATTTAAACCCCAACTTTATTTATATTTTTTTAGGATCTCGAGACTTTTAGTTTTTGAGGAAATTCTCAAGAGGTTACTTTACCAACTCATAAACTAAATTGTTGGGTTTTGTTTTTGTGGCAAGTGACTTTCTACTCTCCTCCTTTTATATGAAGAGTTGTTAAATTTTCCTAAATTATTTTAATGTTAGAAATTAATTTGTAATCTTAGAAAGTTGTGTATGCCAAATTTTATTATGAATATGTGAATTTAAATAAGTTTAATATACTCAAAAATTTTTTGTTGAACAATATTACTTGGTGAAAATTATTTATAGACCCCGACGCCAAAATAATTGATGTTTGGTGTTTGAACCCCATTTTTTTAGTTTTAATGATTGACATTTGGTTTTATATTATACGAAATTTAGTTTAGAGTTAAAAAATTCTAAAACATCGCACGCATTGAAGGATTGTACCTTGTGCTTAATTTAGTGTTAATAAATTTAAAAAAATTGCATGCTTTGCTATATTATATCTTGCACCTTAAAAGTACATCTTTTAACACACATTACCGAATTTGAATAAATTTATCACGAAGACATTATCTATGCAATATGAAAAAATAAAACAATATTATATTGGAATAGGACACTTTAAATGTTTTGATGGATCTTTTAAGATGCAATATTTCCATTTTGTTCAAGAACACAATATCAACCCACGTTTGAGGCCACGTCATTGTTGATATACATTTATATTTTGTAGACAATAGAAGGAGAAAGTCAAAATATTGATTATTTGTTTAATTATTTAATAGTAGTGTTGGATTAGTTGGAAAATAGAAATGCATATTAAAATATATATATCAACAATATATATATATATATATATATATATATATATATATATATATATATATATATATATATATATATTAAAATTCTAATCTTACTCTTGTAATACACCATAATTGAATTGTCTTAACAACTACAATATCTAAATGGAAGTGTATCGGGGGGTTGCTTGTTTGCATTACACTTCGGTGAAAAGTCCCACGAACGGAGATTATATAAGTTTAGGTGTGACAACTCAAAACCTTATTGAAAATAATATACCCATACTTAAATACTTTACTTTCTAAAAGATCATACATAATGATAGTGATAACTTAGCTCCTTATGAAATGAACTAGATTTATAATGATTTTAAATGATAAGATCCACGAGTGGTGTACTTGGGTTTTGAGTATATTTGTGGAGTGAATAAAGTTGTCTAAAATGTCAATGTTAAATGAACTTGTGAAATGGAAATGAATGGGTGGGCATGATGGTGGGACACCCCGATATTTTGATATGTAAATTTTCGGCCATACGAATACGAGGTGGCCTCAGCGCATGAAATGTGATGTTTATGATTTAATGTGATTCGTTATTCCGGTGATGTGTATTGAATGACTGGGGATTATGTGATTATTTAACTTTTGGGTACCACATGTTTATGGAATGGCCTAGTGGAAGAGGTGCATGATGGTTAAGTGTTATTTTATTAACAAAATCGATTAAGATAATTTTAATGCATTGTAACAATTTAAATTTTCCATACTATATATTTATGAGATGGCCGAGAGGAAGGGGCATGTCGATCAAGTTTGATTAAATATTGAGAATGAGTAATTAGCTAAATGAATTTGGACGATTATAATACATTATGAGACTAAATTTATGCTTTGGAACTCTCATTAAATTATTAAATTATGACTTTATGTTCTATTCATATTACTGTTTTGAGTTACGTAGCAAAGTTACTTGCTAGGGGTTTTGACCCATCTCGTTACGTGAAACTCGTATGCTAGGAATGGACATTATGTATAGCTTCTTTGTTCCAGCGGTTATTGCTATTCATATTCACACCCAGGATATCAATTCAGATACATTTTTGGCTTTTTTTTTCTTTAACTATTATTTTTACTATTTACTCTTAGATAACTCTAGAGACACTTTAATTTATACGAGAGACCTTACTGGCTTGTAATATTTAGAGATTTTTTTTATTGTATTAAGATATTATTTTTGAGACGTTATTGTATATCTCCCTAATGATTACGAGTATTCTATTATGGGTTTATATTGATGATCTTCATATCTCTTGCACATTATTTGTGTTATTGCTTCGTTTGATTTCCCCATGCAAAGAATGGTATTTGATTCTTTTTAAATATTCCATATAATCTTATACTTAAAGTTGATAAAACTAAATGTTTAATTACACATGGTATTACAGTTGGTATAAAAGCATGGTCCTGGGCCTCGAGGGTTATAGGTTCTCTTACACATATGCGTAGTGTTTGTTTGATAGGTGACTATCCTTGTACTTCCCTCTCTGTTTCATTACTGAGAGGATATCATCCTTAAATTTTAAATTCTTCTTAAGAGGAAATGTTATTTTAGCCAGAGCAAGTGGGGCATGCCGATTTCGTAGCTTCCGCACCAAAGGCACGCTTTATATCAAGTATTCCAGGCATATGATACCCAAGGCTATTATTACTTTAGGACATAACATTTGTCAGAGTTAATCAACTAGGAATGCATGGCAGCAACTCATTAAGATCTACTATTCATAGTTACTTTGATAGCGATGGTCATTCCTGTCGGGTTGGCTCGCACGCACATGAGGGTCTCACGCCCTTTCACGGGGTGCTTTGTTCACCGTCAATTAGGGTAATGTATACATATAGAGTCGGCAACCTATTTTGCACAAAACAGGAAAAAGAAATATTACTTCCTCAAGAGAACGACAATAAAGAAATTCTAGTGCTTGAGAAACACTTTACTTCAAGGACCTAGGAATGAAGTTATGCAATAGGAAGGTGTTATGCACCCACCCAACCCTTTTGGTCTCTCATGGGCATGTTTTATTCTTCTCTTTAATTAATCCATGAAGTGTGTACGTGTATATATAAATGGAGAGTGTAATTACTCGACTTATGTCATGGATTAGGTAGGAGTGAGGTCATCCTTAGGAGTGATCCTAAACTATTAATCCAAATCTTATGCGTGCATTTGTCGGGTCACCGATCGTTTATAGAGGGATGATAGTGTAATTTGGACAAGACGCAAGCATTAATTACAAAGATATGATATGATAATAATATATGAACAAAAATAGGAGAGGAATCGAATCTCAGATTTTATCCAGATGCCTACGTATCCTAAAAAGGCATCAAAATCCACGTAGTTCTCAAATAAAACGGGATGGTGTTTATCCCATAATCCAACTGGGGACTTTTATTATATGTGTGTGTGAAAAAAATAACGTTTTAGTGTGAGAAAATGTAGTGAGAAATCCCTATTTTGAATTTACAAGAAAACCCTCCTTTTCTAATTATTGTGTTTTTTTATAGAAATTATAGTATGTGCAGTACTACTAATAAAAACATGGATGTTAATATGTGCAATCACATAAAAATGAAATTCTAAAATAAGAATTACGTTACTAATGTGGAAATAAGAGAACTTAAAAAGAGAGTGAAATATTTGGACCTTCTTTTATAGCTTTGAGGTTAACCTTGAATGTTGGGCTACCATTGCCAGTGCATGAAGGTGGCAAGAGGAAAGGGAAGGGAATTTGCGAAATTGGGTATGGAATGGATGAAAATGTGATGTGGAGGAGAGGTTTCAATATGGAAACCACGCAGACTTTGAGAGAATGGTGATGAGATCACTCAGAGGGATGTTTCTGAGGTGCCTTTTGAAGTGAGCTCATGCTCTCCTTATATAGGGTTAAGGTGGTACCGATCGACATTGTCCTTATCCTTCCTATCGGCAAAAAACCCAACACACACCATCGATAAACATGGAAATGGGTTTGCCATTCGGTCGTCTTTTGTTGATTTTTTGAAAAAATGATTGCAAAATTGAATTCATAAATCCAAATATTACAAAGCATAAACTGTTGAAAAGGGCATTTACATCCATTTAAGAATCCACTGGGCCACTCCCGTGTTTGGTAATTGACTGTTGTTAAACGGGGCTCGAAAGCACTCATTGGTCATTTGGACAATAGGGAAACAAATCATTAATCCAAACCATAAAGCCAATTCATGCATGGGAGGAACCATAAGAAAGGATATGTAGGGACCTTCGATGTTCAAGAGATCTTTGATCGGTTTGAAGTGTTGATAAAGGTCAAACGGGAACCAAAAGTGCCCGGTGACCCTTAGGACTTAATAGGTCTTTTGTTTGTACTATGAGGCCGATTCACACACGGAGCAGACCGTTGGAAAGGAGATTTAGAGTCCTTCAGCACCCAGTGGCCCCAAGATCAATTTTTTAGGAAAAATTGATTGTTTATCCAAATCAAGCACGATTAACGCACGAGGTGGGCTATAATTTAGGGTCCTAAGAAGATTTATTGAGCTTTGGCTCTGACTAAAAATTTGACCACCAGTTAAATGGAGCCCGGGAGCATCCGGTGGCCTCTTGATCTGTACATGGAGTATGACCTAGGTTTTATGGTGTAGGAGGAAGTTATAAGGACCTAAAAAGATTCCTAGGGGGTCCTAGTACGTGGTTTCATTAGATCCCTCGACAAGTAATCTTGTAAAAAGTGAAGATCATGGAATAGACACCACATTGACATTGGGAGAGAGGTTATTTAAGGTCAATTCTACCGACTAAAGGGAGGAGGGTGATCGGTTCTGAGGATCGAGGTCCATTATATTACCTAAAGTTGTGCTAGGGGTGACCGATTCAAGGTTAGAGGTCAGTTATGAGGACCTAAAGGTAAGGGGACCGATTTTGTAATTCGAGGTCAATTTTAAGAACCAAAAGTTGTAAGGATTGATTTGGCGGGTAGATGTTAGTTCTGAGGACCTTAGATTGTAGCGATCGATTCTGAGGGTTGAGGTTGATTTTGAGGAACTAAAGTTTTTAGGGACCGATTGTGGGATTCGAGGTCAATTCTGGCAACCTAAAGATATGAGGACCAATTCTATGGGTCGAGGTCAATTCTGGGACCTAAGGTTATAGGGATAGATTATGAGGGTCGATATTAATTTTGAGGACATAAGGTTGTAAATAACCAATTAAGTAGGTCCACATCAATTATGAGTACCTAAGGTTATAGGCACCGATTTTGCGGGACAGGGTCAGTTTTCAGGACCTAAAGTTGAGGGGACTTATTCTGCGGGTCGAGGTCAATTCTAAGGACCTGAGGTTATGAGGATCGATTTTGTGGATCGAGACCAATTGTGAGGACATAGGATTGTAGGGCTCCAATTTACGGATCGAGGACGATTCTAAGGGCCTAAAGTTGTAGGGACCGATTTTATGGGTCGAGATCAATCTTGAGGACCTAATGTTATAAGGACCAATTCTACGAGTCGAGGTTAATTTTTAGGACCTAAAGTTGAAAAAACCTATTCTGCATGTCAAGGTCAGTTCTGAGGACCTAAAGTTGAGGGGACCGATTCTACGGCTTGAAATCAATTTTGAGGACTTAAAGTTGAGGGGATCGATTATGTGGGTCGAAGTAAATTCTAAGGACCTAAAGTTTAAGGGACTGGGTCGAGGCCAGTTCTGAGGACCTAAAGTTAAGGGGATTGATTCTTCAAGTCGAGTTCAATTCTGAGGACCTAAGGTTTATATTAGGAGTTATTTTCCTGTGAATTTGTAGTTTTGATGAAGGTGTATCTTGAAGTTCTAATGGGGTATTGGCTTAGACTAAAGATTCTACTAAGGAACTAGGAAGGTTTTATTTTGTAATTCTGTTGGGGAATTATTTGATTTAAGATTGAATTTCCATTGGGGAAAGGTAATCGACTTGGATGTTGAATCAATGCTAGAAGGTTAATCCCAATGGGGGTATTAAGGGCTTATAAGGGGACTTAGTTCTCTGACAAATGGTTTTCTTGATAAATCAATGTCCTAATACTCTTTTGGTATTTTTAATATTTTTTGGGTAATTTTTCGGATTTCTTTTTCATTTTTTTGCCTTTTTTGTATAAAATTAACACTGGGTTGTCGATAGAAAGGTTGGAGGGGTTGCCATTCAGGAATGGCATAGACTTCTAGGCATCTTTAGGAAAAGTGAAAAGTAGGTGTCGATCGTGATGTACAGGGGTCTGTGAAGAGGCATGACCCTTAGTTCCCTACTAAAAGGGGTCAATTCATCCTTAGTTTCGACACCTGCAAGTGCTTGAAGCTTCTTCTTTCTCTTTTTAAAAAATGTTCCTAAGTCCTTTTCCTTTCAAGATTTCAATGTTACATTCTTCTAACGAGGGATACATTATAGAATGGCTGGGGGTTGACTACTGAGTTGGCCTGGAGTGGCAGTCTAGGGTGCCCTATGCATTAGGAAATGAGAATGCCTTCGATCTTTTTGAGTCGGTAGCTGATGAGAGCTTCCTTTTTCATGATCGTACACATCACCATTCTTCTAGGGTGAAGAAACCTAGTGGATACGTAAGTAGGGTGACTTTTGGTATTCCTTTTCATTTTTCTCTTTGTTCTTTGTGCTGATGAAAGGTTTTTTCTTCATTTCCTTTGACAGACTGATATAGCTTCTTCGAGCTTGCATTCTCGAGGAATGATTGGTTTGAAGTATATTTAGG
Source organism: Sambucus nigra (assembly GCA_949130495.1). Classification (NCBI taxonomy): domain Eukaryota; kingdom Viridiplantae; phylum Streptophyta; class Magnoliopsida; order Dipsacales; family Adoxaceae; genus Sambucus; species Sambucus nigra. The sequence continues at coordinate 624,632,662 of OX422207.1, read as the reverse complement.
ATAAGCTCTTGATGGTGATGCACTGGATGATTTCTTCTTCCAGTTTTGACCATTTGGCACAGGCCTTGGATGAGACGTCGCATTTTACCACGGTGTTGTGCGCTTTAGGAGAAAGGTCGTGGAACATTACCCATACCTTCCATTTGGGCTTCAGGGAGATGAGTGTTACTCCCATTAAGGTTTAGCTACTGCTAAGGATTAACAATAAGGGTGTTTCGATAGAATTGGATCGCACAGTTAGGGTGACACCGGAGGCAGTTCAGGTAGTGCTGGGGGATTCGATAAGATCATTTCTCGGGTTTTTATCTTCACCTCTGCTCTTTGGGAGGATATTTTGAGTAGGAGAGTAGACATAATTGATGGGTGGCAGGTGAGTTAGATGCCCACTTAGTCATTTTTCTTTTACTTGGCAAATTTTTGGTAGCAACGAGTGGCGATGTAGTGCATCTATGTGTTTTGTCATTTCTAAGGATGATTTTTGGCATTTGGTTTTATTATTGGGGAGCTTGAATTTGGTGTCCTTTTATTCTTATTTTGATGCTTTTAGCCAGTGCTACCAATAGACCTTTACAGGGGCCAAGTACCTTTTGTAGGTAACTTCAGAATCATTATCTTTTTATATGTATTTTCTTGCATTCTTGTTTAGTTTTTCATTGTCGAATCCTGTCTTTTCCAAGTGTGTTTTTACAAGGTCATTGGTCATAATGTGAGGTTCGTAGCTTTGAAGGATTAGGATTTATGGGACTTTTTCGGATGTTCCTGTGGTGGAAGTCCAATCGATGATCGAACCATTATTTATTAATGGCGGTGATATGAGATTCTTTGAATTCCTTGACGAGTGATCAGGTTATTTTATGTTTCTTTTGAGTTCTTTTTTGGAATTTTCTTTATTTCATGAATATTGATTCTCTGCCAGGGATTGTAGGTGGTGACCATTTACCCTTAGGGGATTGCTCCTCATAATATGGGGGTCATGGGTATGCATGCACAGATGCGATGATTGATGGTGCACGAGTTTGGGTAGGTCTAGTACTTAAGAGAGAGAGAGAGAGAGAGAGAAATAGTGGAGCATTAGATTATGGAGGATGATGTGGTGGTTCAACTGTTAAAGTCCTCGATGTTTAAGAGGCTATTCAGGGAGATGTTTGACGAGGCCCAGGCTGCAAAGTTGGTTGGCGATCCCTACACGCTAAATATCGAAACGGTGGCGAGTTATGTTGAGTTGAACTTCGTGATGACCTGGTTAATGCCCCCTTGAATTTATGATTTGGAGAATATGTCTCCGCTTCCTATGACTTTGGGTAGTGGTAATAGCAGTCCAGTCAGATCTTTCGATAGTACGGATGGTGGTGGTTCGTCAGCGATGGCAGCAACGATAGAGGAGGCTCCTATTATTCAGGTTACTCCCCCTTCTTATAATTTTCTATTAAGTAGTGAGGGGTCATTAAGCATGCCACATCATCCTAATGTGTCGACTCTAGAATTTATGGGGCTTACGGATGTTTCCCTTTAGCCTAAGGTATATTCGTCTTCTTCCCTTCTATTCTCTTAAGATTCTTTATTTGCTTTGATTTTATTTTTTGCTTATCGTATGTTCGGGTGTCGACCACCTGGCTGAAGGATATTAAGGATTGGGAGGCCTTTGCGTCTTCTTATATCAATTATTTTTTTCCATCCTTCTTGGTTCGTATGCCTCCTCAAATGAGGGATCGAATTCTAGTAGTGGAGGATCCACCACTCGTTGTCGGGTTAAACTCTTATCTCGCAGAGGGTGAGGGTTTTGAGAGAGATAGTTTTTGGTTCGGGTGGAGTCTCGTTTATTGTATTTTCCTATTTTTTTCTTTTGACCTGCAAGGATGTAATCACGCAACAACAACAACAACAACAACAATAATATATATATATATATATATATATATATATATATATACACACTCACACACAAAGGACATGCATTTTTTCTCTAGCTTCAATGACTGACATGATGTTTATTTATTCCGAAAAAATAGCGTAAATTAACTCTAGGAAAGGATATTTTGGAAATAAGTAAAAATGGATTTTAAGGAGAAATTACCTGGGTGTTGTTCAAAATAATGATTTCTTTTTGAGAATTTGATTTTAAGAAAAGAGGAAAGTTGGCATTTTCCTAATTAAGGGGGTTGCCTATCAGCATACCCCATTCATGCCTAGTGGCATATGGGTTAAGTCAAATAACTCTAAATCTTTTATTACACTTTCTTTCACTCTTGTGGGGATTTGTATTTACTCGATTTTTTTTATCATTTGTTTTTTCAATGTCTTTTTTGTATGAAACGAGAAGTAAGGAATGTGATTCTTCCATCCATACCCATTTTCTTCTTCTTGCTTACTGCTTCTCGATTTATTATTCCCAAATATCCCATCTGACGCATGTAAAATTTTCCTCCTACCTTGATGGTCTAGAATCCATGTGTTTGTATAATGTGGACTACGAGGCTTTTAACGTACATTAAGTCCCTATGTGGCGTAATCGAGCAATTGAGTGCAATATACAAGTGGCGGTGGTAAAGCTCTGATACCTCGAAGACCATGTCTTTTGTTTCAGCCAAAATGAGGTATGTCCGACTTATGAATAATTCTCGGCCATACTGGGGATTAAACCTAGTGTAGCGGTATCTATGCCCAAATTTTCTCTTTATCCCCGAATGTTGTTAGTGGAGTTTATTCATGCTTCTCCCTCAGCATCTCAACTGTTGGTTATTGGGGGGATGATTTACCTTTGAGATGTTATGTATTCCATAGACTTCAGTGATTCTAATGATGCTGCTTATGCCGGAGATGTTTCTTTGGGCCTTACTTAGAGGCTTTTGCTGGTGACGGGGGAATTAATGGCAGATCCCCAATTAGTTACGATAATAGTGTGGATGTCCTACCATCATAGACCTATGGCTGTGATATTGGTTGAGACTTTGAATGGTCTTGATGCTAGGAGAGAAGGTCACTCCAATATTTTGAAGGGGTTCCAGTGATATCATTTATGTGGCTTGCTTAGAGGTTCCATTTAATTCCTCCTCCTGAATACCCCTTCGCATGTGTGATGAATTTCTTTTCTTGATAATTTTTAATTTTTCCCATGTGAAGAGAACTGGGTCAACTGTTTTGTGGTGGATGTAGGTCGGTGCCTTTCTTGGTCAGTGCCATGGTGGGGATAATTGCATCCTATTCTAGAGTTGTGAGAGTATCAATATGCACTATTAGTTGGCCTACATAAGACTTCATTCTATTTACCTTGGTGGTTTGTACGAAAAGTTGGGTGGGAGAAAACAGTGCATCCTCGTACACTAGACTTCTTCTCGGCTCATAATGTTGGGTTCTTTTTGGGAGAGTCGTTGGTCGTCTACCCATTCATCTCAATCAGTAGGACAGGTATGGCATGTGTTCAGGGACTATGTGAAGTGGTTGTGGAAATGAGTTGTGGGGAAAATCTTAGCGGAATAGACTTGCTAGAGGTTGTTTATTCTTCTCGACACATGGAAATGAGTAGTGGTGTTTTCTAAACTAGTCAAGGCATACAACTCCATAGAGCATATTTAGAATATTAACTAGTCGGAGAAATTTGGGGGCCTTCAGGGACTGATGATGATGAGACTGGGTCTTTTTGAATTTGTAGATAGGATTTTGTGAAGCTATGGATAATTTGTGTGAAGCAATTATCAACCTAGGGGATAGCTTGCGTGTTTTTCTACTTTTTTAAAATAAATTTGGTGTAGCTTGATAAGGCTATTATTTTAAGACTAGTTTTTTATTAGTGAAAAGGGGTGGTTTGTTTAACTCATTCACTGATACCTCATAAAATGATGTCGTATTTCCTTAACTTAAAATAAAAAAATGTTTTGGATCATATTTTGTTGTGCCTCTTGAAGAGTTTTGCATTTAAGTTATGTATACTAATCACTAATGCATACATAATCCTTTTTTTCATGTGAATGACAAAATAAACCATCGTTCTCGTAGGTTAGAAAAGAATAGAATTTTGTGAAAAAAAGGGGAGTCCCATGTAAGGTGTATGAGTTTCCTACATACCCCTGGAGGTTTGAAAATTTTTATGAGTTCCATTTTTAAAGATTTTTTTTTTTGGGAGGATCCGGCCACCACGAAGTTTTGGGAAGAGAGAAATGAAGAGCTTTTTTAGAATGGAGATGAGAAGAGCCGTAGAGCATAGAGATTTCGTATTAGGGGTAGACTGTACGTGCCTTCTCTTCTCCATTGAGATCTGCGAGCATAGCGGTGGTGCCTGGTAAGATCTGCTTCACCATATAGGGGTCCCTCCAATTCAACTTGAATTTCCTTCAGAGGTCCCTGATGGTTCAATGATCTAATTTAGGGAAAGGTCTCCTTCATGGACACCACAACCCTTGACTCTTCTGTTGAATGATCACACTATCCAGCAATTGTACCCTTATATGTGGTATAGAGCCTCCAGCCAATTTTCATCCAAGAGTGATAGTTCGTCAAAGCGGCTCTGATGCCAGTCTTCTTCACTAACCATGCTCTGAAGAATTATGAGTTGAGATGGTATTTGTAGCTCAACGTTTCGGACAACTTTAATTCAATTAACCAAAAAAAAAGTGGTCGACGCAATAGATGTTATGACTGAAGTGAGATAGCCGTAGAGGGCGTAAGGGATCCGATCGATCTAATTTCTATAACTCTCGATCATCTTGTTGATGATGGTCTTGAGGTCTTTAGTGGAAACTTTGCTGGAATCATTGGTTTTGGGTCAATAGGGAGAATATTTGTGTCTTTGAATCTCTTACTCATCGATAAGCTCCGTGACATCGGATTTGAAGTGTAACCCGTTATCTAATACTATCTCTTGGAGAATCCCGTATTGGCCGATGATGTTCTTTCGGATAAACTTATCCACTTTCTTTGTATTTTGCACTGGGTATGGCTCAGCTTCGACCCATTTGGTGAAGAAATCAGTGGAAACTAGGATAAACTCATGCCCATTTTAAGTTTTGGGTGTGACCTTCCCTATGATGTCAATGCCCTATGTGGATAATGATTAGGGATAAGTTATGTTATATAATTCTCGAGGAGGTGAGGGTTGGAGGTTGGAAAACTATTGGCATTTAAAGCATCTTGGAATGTATGCGGTGCAATCCTGAACCGTGGTTTTCCAATAGTACCTTGACATATAAATTTCTTCGTAAGCAAATGACCATTCATGTGGGGTCTGCATTCCTCGCTTAGGATCTCCTGCATTATTTCATGAACACTAGCCCCTGCAATGCAGTGAAAATGGGTACCATCGAAGTTTATTTTGAATAGTGATTTATCGCAGATGATGTCCTAAGCATTGAGTTAACGAAGGGATGGAGGGTCTTTATGATCGACATATTGGGGGTACCTACCATGTTTTAGGAGGCGCCAAATTCATTGTACCAGAACCCGATCATTTCAAAATCTTCCTCTGTGGTGAGCTCAATGTGGTAGTAGTATGTTGGCATAACTTATTTTTGGACTAGTAAGTGGGGCATTATTATTCCCTCAGGTATGTCAACCATGGAAGCATAGGTGACAAGGGTATTAGTTAAGTTATTCCTTGCACGAGACAGGGGTAATGGGATATCTTGGAAGTAGGAGGTAAACTCTTTTAGGTGGGTGTGGAAGGGTAAGAGCTTTTGGTCTTTAACTTTCCATCTTCTGAGGACTTGGCCGATGATGAGGTCCGAGTCCCCGTAGACATATAGGTGTTTGATACATTTCTTGAGGGTGACTTTGAGGCCTATAATGCATGTCGTGTGATTGGTCATACTATTGGTGCAGGGGAAATCTAGCTCGATGGCAATAGGAGTGTGAGAGTCATCATGGTCAAGAAAGAGTATCCCAATATCATTTCCTTTCCTGTGAGTAGCATTATCATAATACATTTTCCATTGGAGGTACTCTTGAGAGGTCAAGAGAATATCTTCATCTGGGAATTTAGAGACCCAAACATCGGCTTTTTCCATAAGGTAGTCAACAAGGTAGTCGGAGATGGCTCTCCCTTTTATGGCTTTCTGTGTGACATAAATAATATCAAACTCGGATAGAAATATGTACCATCAGGACATTCGGTTGTATAAGTCCAACTTTTTTATTAAGTACTTAATTGTATCCATAAGGTATACAAGTATAATAGCTAAGGTGATCATGTAGTGCCATAACTTTTGAGTGACCCAGACTAGTGAAACGCAACCTTTTTCCAAGGTAGTGAAGATCAATTTGTACCCAACTAATTTTTGGCTGTTATAGTAAATGGTTATTTCTTTGCGGGATTATTTAATGTACGGGGCTAGAAAATCCCCTATTGTAGTATCTGTTATGATCAAGTATAGGAGGAAGGGAACACCGAAATACAAAGGCATAAGCAGTGAAGTTCAGGTAAGGAATCGTTTGATTTGTCAAAGTTTTCTTGGAAGGCCCCATTAAAGACTTTGGTAGAATACTTTCGGAGGAGTTTAAAGATTGGCTCACAAATAGAAGTTAGTTGGTCGATGAACCAACTGATGTACTGAAGTTTACCTTGGAATCCCCAAACTTCTTTAGCTTCCCATGGTGATGGCATTTCAAGTATGGCTTTGAACTTAGCATGGTCTTCTTTAGTTTTCCTTTCATGATGACGAAGACGTATTTATGTGGGTTTATCCACATTTGGTGTCATCGTAGTCGTTCGAAGAAATTTTGGAGGACGTTGACTTAATAATCATGTCGTCTACATAGAATTCGACCTCTTTGTGTATTAAATCCTACAATATGGTTGTGGCAACCGTTTCATAGGTAGACCCAATGTTTTTGAGCTCTAATGGCATGTTAGTGTAGCAAAGGGTTCCCCAAGGTATGATGAATGCAATTTTCTCCTGATGCTCAAGGTCTATTTTGATTTTGTTGTATCTGGTGAATCAATTGAAGAATGACTTGAGGGCATGTCTAGTTGTGTTGTCCATAATCATGTCAATCTTGGGTAATGAGCGATAATCCTTTGGATAATATTAGTTCAAATCCCGCTAGTCAATGCACATGTATACTTTTCTTCCTAATTTTGAGATAATTATAATATTGGCGATCCATGTGGAACATTTGATCACGTGGATGAAGCCTACGTTTAAATTTTTGGCTACATCTTGTTTGACTTTGAACGACCATTCGGAGCGAACTTTCCTTAGATTCTGCTTAATTGGCTTGGATTATGGGAATGTCAACATCTTCTTTGACTTTGAGCGACCATTTTGGATCGATGACGATCATGTCATTGTTGGACCATGCAAATATGTCCACAAATTCTTTATATAACTCTTCAAATTGCATGTGCTCATGCTCGTTAAGGGTGGACCCCATCCTAAGCTCGCACTATTAGCTACTAGAATCGAGATTGATAAGAACAATTTCATCCTCATTAATTTGAACACGATTTTCTTTTTATTATTAACCTTATTACGATGAGTTAAGAACTTTTCATTTGCAAAGTCATTAATATCAAGTATTGGATTATAATAAAGACAATTAATGTAAGGCACATTAAGATACTCAAAATCCTCATTTATTTCACTCTTGGGAAAAATATCATTGAGAACCTCATCAAAGGAGTTATCGGTTACATTAATATTAGAAAAATGAGAAGAAACAATTGGTGAAGAGGTAGGGTAGACAACAAGGTTGGGTTGAATCTCACTAGTTTGGACGGGTATAGCATTCCAGTTGATAGTGAAGGGACCAACTTCCCTTCAAACTTCAAAGCAGTGAATAGTTCGAAAATGTTGTAGATCTCGTTGGTTTATCAAAACACGTCGATCATGATCTGTACCACATCATCTAAAGTGATTTCTATGGGAAGTACATCCCATTCTTCAGATTTCCTATCCCATTTTTAGAGTCAGTGAATTTGTAAAAATTGAAGGTCATCTCAGTGGGCAATTTCAGCCGAAACTCTAATAGTTGGTTCAATATAGGAGGTAACTCCATATCTTTCATGTCATACTAGTTCCAGACGGTAATACAAGTCCTTGGGACGATTAATAGAGCTTGATCGGTGAAACAGGTAGGGTGTAGGGGAAAATATGGGCAAACTTTAAGCGGTTTGGGTGATATTACGGGTATAATGGGTGGTTTATTGGTCACAATATGAGCATGTGGATCAAATTATGGGTCATTATCTAGAAAGATATCATTTCTATGGGTTGGAAGTGGGTTATGAGTGGTATTGGGTTTAGTATCTTTTGGTTGAGTGATGACATTAGAATCAATGAAGCCTTGAACCACGTTTCTAAGATGGAAGCACTGGCCCATAGTGTGGCCCGTGGATTGGTGAAAATCATGATGGGTATTGGTTTTAAATTTCTTGGGAAGTGGGTTGGTAATGGGCGAGGGTCCAAGGGTTTGATAAGGTTTTGGCTTAATAAGGCTTTTTAGAGTTTGGATAAGGGATCATGGAGCTTGGTGTATTCCTTTCTATTGGGATTAGGGCGTCTTTGTGGTGTGCAAAAGGTAGAAAGTTGGGAGATATTGTTGGTGGTTGAGACTGTACTAGTGGAAGGGTTCTTATACTTTTTTAGAACGAGCTGTTCGATCACCTTCTTCCACTCGGCTTTTATCTTGGTAACATTTTCTTCAATTTCTACACCCACTTCCCACAAGTCTCAAAACTGACCTCTAATATGGAGTAAGAAATTCTTCTTCATGATACTGACTTGTTCCTCCTCGGAGGGTCAATTGGTCATGTAGTAGTTTTCTCTCTCCGTTTTCTTATGAAGCTACTAACTCTTTCCCCAGGGTTCTACTTAAGAATATCTAGATCATGGCATGTAACCTTTAGTTCTTCGTTGTACTTGTACTAAGACATAAATTCGCGAGCGACATCCTCCTACTACATATTATGCATTCCTTGCGGGATAAAAACCATCGGAGGGGGCTATTTTTCAAAGTCTTTTGAAAAAATGGTCCATTATCTCTTCAGATGAGCCAAGAAGGTTCACGGATCAGTGATAACAATGAAGGTGAATAATTGGGGGCCCTCTACCGCTGAACCTCTCGATGGATAGCATCTTAAACTTTTCTGGAAATCTTTCTTTATAATAGGGAGACATATGGGTGTAGTCCATGTAGTTCCCAAATATCTTAACTTGGTAGAATTTTTTAAACAATAGTTTGATGTCTTCCTTGACCTTTTTAGTTACTCCTCCTTGGAATCAACAGGCACTGGCAAGTTATACCTCGAATAGGCAATGTTTGGCATAAGGAGCTGAGCTGGCGGCAGCCCATTGGTAGACGGGGCACGTGGATCATTCTGATATTCTTCAAGGATCCACAAATGATCGGGAGTGGGTGGGCCTATGGTATGAGGAAGGAGAACCTCGGGTTGTTCAAGAACATGGACCCAATTTCATAGTATCTCATAGACCTCAGTTTGAAGGTTGTCAATCTTGTAATGAGTTGGACTAAAACTTCCATCAGATTAGGCTGCATGTTCGGTGATTGGTTGATGTTTTCCCTGAAAAGCTTGTGAAGTAGATTCCAAACTTAGAGGAAGTAAAAGAGGAACTCGCGGAGCTTTGGGGTGACCTAATGGAAGACGAAAGCCAATAGGGATCCAGGCCAAGAATTGGGTATGCGATCAACCTAAGAAGGAAAAATGGTTTAATTATTATTTTTGAAAGAGGGGAGAAATAATTTTTTTGGGGGTATTTTTAAAAAAGAGGAAAATGTTTTTGGTATTTTTGATAAAAAAAAAGGAAAAATGTTTTTTGGTATTTTTCTTTTTCAAGAAAAAGGAGAAAAAAATGAGAGGAGAAAAAATGAGAGGAGAATCTCAGCATAATTACTCTTAGTATTATGTTTTCACTTGTACTAGGTTTACCGAAACGCAAAAAATTCCGAACAAGACCTGAGCCTCGGAAAATTGTATTTGAAAAATATGTAAGATAAGGTTTAACATATTTTCAGGCTCATGGATAGGGTCTTATTTTGAAAAAGGGTGAAATTGCGCGAAGCTTTGGGCGGCATGCCGACCCGACATTTCGATCGAATTTCGGGTAGAAAATGGAAACTAAATATGAATGCCCTAGGTTTGACGACTATATTAGGTTTATGCAGTTTTTTTATACTAGTGTTAGTATTCTCCATTTGGAATGACTTCAATAATATACTTTTTGCTTCTGTGTTCAATCGGTACGTGTGGACATGCCATTTGATATACCTAAGTGTACATGATTTGCCTCACTTTATACCTCATGGGGAAAGTATGTATGAGAGAGAATTTGATATACTCGACATACGTGAATGTGTTCCCTACTATATACATCCCATCTCGAGTTCGATCAAGTGGTACGATACGAGGGCAACTTTTCATATACGCCGAATGAGGATGCTATAAAATCACCATTTGAATTTATATCAGGAACTCAAGCTCATGCACACACAATAAAGGTGATGTATATAACAAAACAATAATGCAAATATGAGAAGGAGATGAGCATAAGAGGAAATACAACATAAATTAAGTGGTTCGATTATATCAGCATACTCCACTATACAGATGAGTATGGTTTTCTGATAAAAATGAGGCTCTAATTGCCTCAAATACACAACTCTCAAGCTTTCTCTCTCTATTGTGAATGATACAGAGTTTTGCTAAGGTTTTTTTTATTTCTAGTTTCATTTCCACTGGAGAAGAGGATTATTATATATAGTTACCAGGGTGCACAACGTAACCTCAAACATTTAATAAGACTAATGAGAATCAACAACCTGTCTCCGACACATGTATGTCATAATTATGAAATATTCTCTCACGTGTGACGGGGATCTTGTTTTAACATTTCATCCACGTATGATCCATATCCACGCGCAACCTTCTACATGTGATCCATCCCACACACTCTAGCAAGTGTCAACTATCGGTCGGGGCATACGAGGATGAGTTGTCAGGTCCGATATTCTGATGGAAAGGTCATTGCCATACTGAATAGAGTCCTTACTTGTCCCGCAACCTCCAGGTCATGGATGAGGCTGAGGGAACTTGAGTCATGATATCATAAATCCTAGTGTTATTTATTGTGTACGAAAGAATGTAGATGAAGGTTGAGGCAGAGGATAATGTCTCTTGTGATGGTACCTTAGCTAGGTTGTAACATTATTAGTCTGACGGTTTTTTATAGGGCGTCATTGGACACATAAGACACCCGTTAGGGATGATCTCATACTTGGGTATATCAATCAACCCCTCGCCCTTAGTCTTCAATGGGAATGGAAGGTTGAGGGGTATAGTCGGCTGACCACCCTGTATCTCTTGGGTCATCTGAGGTTGTTTAATACATGAACACATTTTGCCGAGTGTTTAACGGTTGTTTCATTATATCTGGTGGAGTGCTCTGAACTTTCCACTTGTCCTTAGGTTTATGGTTTAGCATTTTTGACAAGACAGAGAGGCAGGTGACGTAGGTAATAGTGCCCTAGTAAGTTGTGCCAAGTAATTATTTGGCTCTTCATTTCTTGTGTGTAATGATTACTTGGTTTAAATACCCAAGAAATAAAATTCTTTCTCTTTCCTCTCCAAAGATTATTCACGCTTAAGTCAACTGTTCACCTCAATATTTTCTCATTGTAGTGTTTTCAGTAGTTCTTAGCGCTTCATTCCATTTCATAAGTGTTTCTCCTTGTCCAGGTAACATTCTCCATTGATTTTCCTTACTTTTTAGCCATCTTTCCCCTTTTTAGGATTTTTCAGCATTTTTGGTGAGTTACTCAGTTTCCTAGCAGCCTTGAGTGTAGATTTTAAGGCCAGTTTTCTAAGATTTAGGAGTGGTTTAGAGGGTAGGTTTGTTTCGTAGGGTTTTTTAGGGTATCCGTCACCTTTTTATCCTCTTCTGAGTCCCTGAACTTGCTCCAATTGTCTTATACAGTAAGCAATCATCCAGTGTTCTTAATGTTCTCACTTGAAAACAGTTTCACTTCTCCTTTTATTCCTTACTCAAACATACAGTTGTTTAAATGTTAAAATTCCCTATATGAGTTAGCTTTTCAATAACCAACACTTAGAGAAAGATTTTTAAGGAGATACGTAGGATTGAGACCGAGGCCAAGGCTAAAAGGAGATTCGGGACCAACAAAGCATTTACTTACTATCATGTTCCTTTAGCAATCATACATTACCTATCATTAAGGTCTCAGAGGACGAAGCCCCTAAGGATGAGACATCTTCCAAATCGTCCTCATCTTCTCAGGGATACAGTCCCTTGTCACATAATTCTTTTGATGAGGCTCTCCAATTTTTCTTGTCTCGTGTTGTTGATCTTGATGCAACTGACAAATCACATAGTCGCCAACCTTCCACATCCCAGTCTTCTTAGGCTATCAGTTTGGCTATAATCATCCCCTCTATGGCCATTCTTGTATCGGCCATGACCGAGGTAGAGTTTAAGGAGAGATTTCCTAGTGGGTCCCTAGCCGCTGAGGCTTAGGCCAAAGAAGATGGATCCAACGCACACATACGACATAAAATCCAATGTGACGATGATTGTAACGGATGAGGATGAGAGAGAAAATGACGAACAATATGGTAAAATTAAAATTTACAACCAAATGTTTAGGGTTGAATTTCATCTCACCCTCAACCATTCTGTCTGAACTATCCTTGTTAGACTGGGAATTACCCCAGCTAACTGGCCCCAAATTCTTGGAGGATCATCCTCAGCTATATTTTCCTTTGGAAATCATTGAATATGGACGATCATTCACTTGAGATTTCTAAGGCCTTCTATAATGTACCTATGAGGAAAGCTAAGTCGACATATTATCATCTAAGAACTAAGATTCTATGGAATAAGATTCTTCTTGTCAACCAAACCTCCAACCATTTCTAGAAGACTTGGGAATTCTTTGTTTCTAGGGATTAGGAATTCTCCGCCAACCATGAGTGTTATGAGGATGAACCGAGAGTTTCTCATCATTATTCCAATTCCTCAATGTCTACAATGTTAGACCCTAGCCTCAGCTTCGCTGACTCAGAGAGGGTTAAGTTATTGAGGATGCGAGTGAAAGAGAGGAATCTGAAAAAATTTGAATATCTAATGTCCCCTCTAAACCTTGAGAAATTTGGTTTAGGGGTTGACCCATTGGACGATCTGTGTGAGTTTTCAATACTTGGTTATTTTTCGAACTCTTTCCTCATCTTGAAATTTATTTTTACTAACCACTGGCTTTTCTTCATTAGAGATCGTCCTCCCAACACATCTGACATTTCTTAGAATATGACGGATCCAAGTCTACAAGCCACATTTGGAGAGAAGGAGATCAAGCAGCCCTCTATGAAGACGATAATTGGGGGATTACCAGACTCGAGGTAGGTCAGAAGAGAAAAGATCTTGTCTAGGTGGTGGATGATCACCCCCAACACAAAACTCGGTTGAGGGTCAATCCTCCTGAGTCTTTAACCATATCAACTTCATAGGACCCATTTGAGGCCGTCTCGTCATTTAATCTTTCCCAACTAAAGGAATCCCTTACTCTCTCATCCCTTCTCTATCGAGGTCCAAGGAACCTATGCTTGTTGTCCCTGTGAGGTCGATGACCAATTCCTGGGGAAGATGGATGGCCCCAAGGTTTATGATTTCCGGCATCATTACCTATAACATGTATCTTCCTAGTCTTTTATTTCAGCATCATCTCATACTAATTTTTTTATCTCTTCTTATACTGACATTTGTGTGTTTTTCTACAGTCTATGTGTGCATTCTCTTTAGTGGCCAAATGGGTGACCGAAAAGTACCACAAAATTCATGAGGTGAAGAGATCCATCAATGTCGAGGAAGAGCTGAAGGGGAAGATGAAGTCTAAAAGGATTGATCATAAGAAGGCCATTGATGGATTGAAAATAGAGAATGAGGATGTTATAACGGGTTTGATCCAAGAGAAAGACAATGACATCTCATCCCTGACGACCAAGCATACCTCTTATTTGGCCGTAGCTGTTAAGAAGACCAAGGAATGGTCGGGTCCATTAAAGCCTACAAATCCTCCAAATAGTTTAGTGACTTTAGTTGCCAATACGTTGAGAGTGGTATTAGGAAGGCTCTTAGATGTTTTATTCTCAAGCACCCTGACGTATCTCTTCCATTAGGCCATATCTCGAGGCACATGACCTAGAAGATCCTCTCTTTTAAATAACTCTGGTCGACATTAAAAAGGCTATCAAGGCCGAGGCCGAAGCTCCATTTGTTGAAGAAATTACAGTTGAGGAGATTGAAGCTAGGCATACTACTATTGGAAATGTTTAGGCAGAGATAGGTGTTCGGGATTCGAGTTTGAAGGGCAACTGCTTCTGATCCATACCCTTTCTTTTTGTATTTTCGCTCAAACATTTCTTATTTTGTAATATTTTTGTATCTCAATTAACATAACTTTTTAATTTTGAATTGAAGTGTTGTGTCGTATTGTGCTTTCAATTTCTGTTTTCTATGAATGTGTGTGACTTTAAAGGAAAAGGTCGTCTTGGCAAAGAAAACAAAACTAATGGTTTTTAACATAAGTACGCCGCAAGTCTTCTCTCATCCTTAGCCGAGATGACAAATAACCAAATTGATGACTTTTCATTGGAGGTCACCAAATTAAAGACGTCAAAATCAAATTAGCCGAGGGATAATAACAAAATTAATGATTTTCAAATTAGACACCACCAAATCAAATGATTTTTATCTCAAATTTACTCTCTTCCTTAGACGAAAGATAATAACCAACTTAATTGTTTTTAAATTATAGACCACCAAATCAATGATGTTTATCTCAAGTTTTCTCTTGTCTATAGTCGAGATATAAATAGCCAAATTACTGATTTTTCAATTAGCTACCACCAAATCAATGATGTTTACCTCACTTTTTTCTCTCCTCCTTTTCCGAGAGATAAATAATCAAATTACTAATTTTTTAATTAGATTGTGTTTTTCGTCACCTTAGTGATGTTATCACACTATTCCCCCCACTAGATGTCATATGAGAATCCATCATATGAGTGATGTTTTTTTTTCTTAAGGCAATTTGAACCATGCACTTGAACAATTCATACATGAAAAATATTACGGAACACTTGGAACTATTTTCATTCACCACTTTCTATTTTTCAAATACAGATAAAATTGCATTGACTGGATTGTATACATAAGACTATTGATAATATATTTTCAAATGGTCGGCATTCCATGTATTGTAGAATGGCTCTCCCTCTAAATTCTCGATCCGATATGTCCCTGGGAAAACCTCCTCGGTGACTTAGTAGTGGTCGTGCCAATTTGGGTGTAACTTGTATGGATTATGCCAAACCTTCGTCAGAACTAAATCCCCTACAGCTATCGGCCTAGGTATGTCCCTTTTATTGTAAAACTTATCCGTCCTCTTTTGGTGTGCTTCTTGACTTACTTCAGCATCTTCCCTTCTTTATTTAATTAAATCCAGGTCTAGCCTCCTATCTTCATTATTTATCTTTGGGTCGTAGGTCTGAACACTCTAGCTGGGAAGGTCGAGTTTTGTAGGTATCATAGCTTTTGAGTCGTAGACCGGTATAAAGGGGGTCTCCCCTGGTGGTCTCCTCTCTGTTGTCCTATAGGCCCATCGGATTTCATGTACCTATTTTATCCATAAGCCTTTGGTGTCTTCTAGCTTCTTTTTATCCCTTATAAGATTGTTATCTTAGTGACCTCTGTCTGGACATTTGCTTGAGGTCGTCCTGGCAATTAATCGAATTATTTGATGTCGACCCTTCCATATTATACCTCTAGGGACTTATTTTTGAACTACTTTCTTTATCCGAGAATAGTGTATGAGGCCGGCCATATGTACAGTTGATATTCCTCCAAGTGAATTTGAAGGTCTTCATCTTTATAATGGAGACCATGTCCCTAGCCTCTATCCATTTGGAAAAGTAGTCGATCGCCATAATAAGGTCTTTGTAGGTACATGCAGATCTAGGTAGAGGTTCCACCAAGTCAATCCCCCATACTACAAATGGCCAAGGCGTTCTGATGTAAGACATAGTTTGATGTGGCTGATGAGGGATACGAGTATATCTTTTTGGCATTTATCACACTTTTTTATGCAATCGATCGCATCCTTAGCAAGGGTCGAACACAAGTAACCCTCCATTACTATCCATTTTACCAAAGATCGTCGCTTGATATGACTGGAGCACGGTACCTCATGCACATCTTTCAAAACATACTCTACTTCTGAGGGGTAGACTCATCGTAATAAGGGAAGTCGAAAACCCTTTTTATATTGGACAACTCCTATGTTGGAGAACTTTGTTTCCCTTTATCTAAAATTTTTCTCTTAGACTTTGATTCTAACAACTCCTAGTCTCTAATATATCTTGTGAGAGGGTCCATCCAAGAAGATCCCAAATTTAGATTCAAACAAAATTTAAGTTTCACAGTATCTTCCTCAATTCTCGATCTTTACAGTGTCTAAAATAGGACGGTTCTCCTGGATGTTGTTCTTATAGTCGATGCTAACCTCACCAATACATCAACTCGACTGTTATCAAATTGAGGGAATCTTTTTACTGTCACTTCTCTGAAGTAAGACAATACCCTTTTCACCCTGGCCAATTATTTGGCCATCTTCTTATCCTTTTCTTCATAAATTCACAGAATTTGGTTTACTACCAGTTGGGAGTCACTGTGAACTATTACGTGGATGATATTCAACACTTTGGCTGGGGATAATCCTACAAGCTGATCTTCATACTTAGATTTATTATTAGAGGCTTTGAAGTTGAACCTCAATGCATATTCACTGTCAGTCTCATCTAGAGTTGATAAAATGAGCAAGGCCCCACTTTCGTTCTCACATGAGGAGACATCCATAAATAGACTCCAAACTAGACTATCGGACGTAAAAGACCTTCACATGCTGCACTATTTCTAAACAAGACAACTTTTTCTCTAAGATGGACTCGTACTCAATCATCCATGGACGGACCTGTTATTTTTTTCTCAAGAAAAATTGCCATATCATCTTCTTTGGTATCGGCCTCGTTCCAAGTGAGCTCAGCTACAAAGTTAGCTAATGATCGCCCTTTAACCATTTTTTTGGCTGGTATATGATGTCAACATCACCGAGCTTAATTAATAAGGCCATCAACCTGCCTAATTTCTCTAGTTTATGGATGACCTACCTCAAAGGAGTGTCACTGAGTACCACCATAGTGTGGGCTTGGAAGTAAGGCTTCATTTTTTTAGCCATGTATGAAGGCATATACTAACTTCTACATCTGTGGATTTTTCATCTAGGCCCCTTGAAGAGCCTTATTATTTAAGTAGACCAAGTTATTCACCCCTTCGTTATCTCACACAAATATTATTCCCCTTAAACGGGTTGAGATAGGAACATTGGATAACCCAAATAATACTTGAGCTCTTAAAAGGATCTTTCACACTCTTCATTCCACTCAAATGATTTCCTTAAAATTTTGAATAAGAGGAGACATTTATCTATGGCCCTTGAGACGAACCTGTCGAGTGAAGTGACCCTCATGTCAGCCTCTTCGCATCTTTAATGGTTCTTGGAGTTTTTATCTCAATTAGCTCTTTGATATTTCCTGGATTTTCCTCTATACCCCTCAAGTTGATAATGAATCCAAGAAATTTACCTTGACCCATGATGAACACAAACATGGCTGGGTTTATCTTCATTTGATAAATATCCATCATATCAAAGGTCCTCACAAGGTCGGTCACATGGCTCTTAGACTTGAGGCTCCTGTTCAGTATATCGTCCATATAGACTTCCATGGTCATATCAATCTACTCTTCAAACATTTTAGTGACCAACCTTTGATAGGTTACCCCTGCGTTCTTATGGCCGAAAGGCATGACCTTATATTTTTATGTTCCTTTATAAGTAATTAAGGAATTCTTCTCTAAGTCGGCCTCATTCATGAATTCTTTATTATATCCATAGTATGCATCCAGGAAACTCAGCAATTCATTCCACGTTGTGGAACCAACCATCTGATCTATACGTGGAAGGGGGAAGTTTTCTTTAGGACAAGATTTGTTTAGATCACTGAAGTCGACACACATATGGCTTTTTCCATTAGCCTTAGGTACTATCACAATGTTGGGAAAACACTCTAGATAGTGAACCTTTTTTATGAACTCTGCTAACTGGAGTTTGTTAACCTCCTCT
Source organism: Sambucus nigra (assembly GCA_949130495.1). NCBI lineage: Eukaryota > Viridiplantae > Streptophyta > Magnoliopsida > Dipsacales > Adoxaceae > Sambucus > Sambucus nigra. Next base: position 624,614,464 of record OX422207.1, on the reverse strand, counting down.
TAGATGATTCTATACTTCTCTCTCGCATAAGCTCTTCTCATTTGCTTAACTGGCCTTGCGTTCTCATCAATGTTCAATTTTGGGAAGATGACCTTTGGATCTATTCGTTTCATATCCTTGTGGCTCCATGCAAACACACACTTCCTCTTTCTTAGCAGCTCTATCAATTTCTCCTTCACCTCATTCTTGAGTGAAGATCCAATTTGGAGAGTATTTTTTTACTCTTCCTCATTAAGGACGATGGATTCTACCTCTTTTGCGGTTTTTTCTTTATTTAACTTCTTTTCGTCCCTTAGGGTTAGAGTATTAATGTTGTATGATGTGGTAAGTTTTTTGTGGGCCTCACTCTGCTCGATCGAGCTGAAGTAACATTCCCTGGCCTTCACTTGATCACCTTAGACATCCCCTACCCCATAAGGGGTCGGGAATTTTACCATCTGGTATAAAGTAGAGGGCACGACTTTAAACTCATTAAGACCTATTAATTTAAAGATGATGTTGCAAGCCAATAATACAATAATACGTTTTCATCCATAACAAAAAAGTTAACCTTCTTCGTTAAGCACCTCGACTAGGTACCCATGCAGTCTTCCATTTTATATACTCCTAGATGATGCACTTTCTCTCCACTAAACCCTATCAATGGGTTGTGATATGGGATCAGTCCTTCTTACTGAGCTTTAGCCCTTTGAAACACTCCCAAAACATAACGTCGGTCGAGATGCCACCGTCTACTAAAATCCTAAATACGTCATACCCATAAACCCTATAGCTAATGATCAGAGGATCATCACAGGGGGAAAGATTACCTTAAAGTCCAACCTAGAAAATCCTACCACCATAGTATCCATATCCACCTTTTTTATCTTCTCGACTTCGGCTCAAAGGCTGTCGAGTTGACTTTCATCCGCTTTAGTGCTGATTTGGACTCTACTACATGACCCTTGTAATTGGCCAACTCTGATCCTCCATTGTCCATTCCCCAACTAATCATTTTGACATCAAAGGAAATAATATTACAACATCCCTTTAGCTTAGGGATTTTTGGTGAGAGATCAGGGTCGTATGCACTGTCATCATCAGACTTTTCATCCTACTTATTAGCCTAATGTTATCGTCTCAGCCTATCTTCTCTTGTACCACCCTCTATCTTTCAAGCATCATCTTTGGAGACACTTCGGTCAACATACTTTTGAAACCTCCCTTGTTTGGGAATTTTCTCAATCTGATCTTTCAATGGAAAGCATTTACTAGGGGTATGTTCTTTATCTTGGTGAAAGTCATATCATTTTCTTTTATCTCTCTTACAAGAAGGAGACCTCAGTTTTTCAGGCCACCTTAAAGATCTATCATATTTAATTTCATTTAGAATGAAATTAAGTCTTATCGTAAGAGGAGTGTAGTAAAAAAAACTTGTCATCAGCCGACCTATTTTTCCCATACTTGACATTAGATTTGTAAGATTTACTTCCACCAACTTCTTTCTCAACCTCTCCCTTAGCCTCCATGGCTTCCTTCGCATTCCTGAAACTTTTGGCCATAGCTAGGAGTTCAGCCTTGGATTTTGGAAAAAAATTAGCCAGCTTCCAAAGTAATTTTCCCTTTTGCAATCCTCCCATAAGGGTGGTCATGATAATGTTCTCCTCAAAGTTTTCAACTTTCAGCTTCTCTTTTATAAAAATATTACAATATAGTCTTTAAGAGACTTGTTCTTCCTTTATTATACATACAACATATGGGTAGCCTTTTTCGAGTTTTCAAGCTGAAGCAGATGTTGCGAATGAACTTCTCGACTAGTTGTTTAAAGTTCTCTACGGAGTTATTTGGGAGGAAAGTGTACCATATATGGGCTAAACTAGTGAGAGTACTGGAGCATGCCCGGTATCTCATTTGATCAGAAACAGAGTAAATGTCGGCCACAGATTGGCACATCTAGACATTATGTACGGGGTTTATGCTCCCATCATACTTTGGTGTGACAATTGACGACTTAAACCTGACCAAAGTTAGGTAACTCACTACACTTACAACAAATGGAGACCCATCCATATACCCCATTTGCATGGGGTATCGTATTTTTAAGAGATCTTTGATTTTGTCCTTTATCCTCTGAATGGAGTTTTTCCATGGTTTCTCGACAGCTGCCACATTAAATCCCACGGCCATAACATCATTATGTCGGCTCATTCACTGTCAATTGGGTGTTTCATGGACTCTCTTCCAGCTATCCTCTAATATCTATTAACTTCTCTTTGTTCTCCCTCTCAACCTTGATGTGGACGATGGTCCGCACAACCTACATTCCTCCTGGAAGATACAATATAACGCGATCTGGAGATTGGGCTCGTAGGTCACCCACTGGTCCAAGTCGGTTGAAAATTGACCTCTGTTCAATCTATCAAGTGCTAATGCCCCAAGTTGGCCATCTCGCCTTGTTCGATCACTGTTTCCTCAGCTAACTATGACTGGGTGTATTGTATTTCAAGAAATATCATAGGGCTCCTAGCTCGTCCTCCTCACAATATTAGTCATATGTGATTTCCTGGACTTACCTTCCCATCTGTAATTTCCTATGGTTGGTCGCGTATCTATGTCTTTGTTATTGTGGCATTTATTTGTGTGGGGATGGGGGTGTTCCCCCTATCATCGGAGCAACCTCTCTGGAGACCGAAATTATCATCTCCGCTACAGCACCGCTTGGTCTAGCCATCATATTTTGACTGAAAATAGTAAGTTATTCTTGCATTTTCTGATGGCTGGCCACCAATGAATGCAGCGTCACTGTAACCTCTGTCATATTTTACTGAGGAGACATATGAATAGATCTAAAGCCATTGCCCTAAGGAAAATTGGAGATCATTATCTCCAATTAATGAACAAAATAATGGAGTGAGTTGGAAAAAATCTTACAAAATCCTACGAGATCCCTTTCAATGGTAGTTAAGATCCAGCCAAGTGTGGAACTCAATCACCACTAGAGAATCAAGTGAGAAAGAAGCTGAAAATAAAGAGGAAGAAGATGATGAACCTTTGTCCCCACAGACGGTGCCAAAATGATGACTTTATAAAGTAACCATTTGAATTTATATTAGCATCTCAAGCTCAAGCACCCATATCAACGGTGATGTATATAACAACATAATAGTGTAAATATGATAAAGAGATAAGGATAAGAGTAAAGATAACAATATTTAAGTGGTTTGATTATATTATAAAACTCCACTGTCCAGATGAGTATTGTTTTTCACTAGAACTGTGGCTCTAATGGCCTAAAATACAGAACTCTCAAGCTTTCTCTCTTTAATGTGAATGAGATAAAGTTTACCCAAGGTTTTTGATTTTTGGATACCTTAAAATTGTGGAAGGGGATGATTATATATAGTTCTTAGGGTGCACAATGTACCTCAGAGTATGTAATAGGCATGTGCAAGATTAGGCAACCAATGAGGATTAGCCATCAATCTCTGACAAATGTGTATCATGATGATAAAATATTCTCTCATGTGTGAGGGAGATCTTGTTATAACATTTTATCTATGTATGATCTATAGCCCACGTGCTCTATCATGTGTAAATTATCGGTTGGTCCAGCCCGAGGTCGAGTTGTCAGGGTCAATATTTTCATGGAAAGGTTATTATCATTCTTAATTGAGTCTTCATATGGCCCTCGGCCTCCAGGTCATTGATGAGGCCGAGGGAAATTATGTCTTGAGATCACTGATGTTGGTGTTATTTGTTGTGGCTGACAAAATGTACATAAGATTAGAGGTCGAGGACAAGGACAAGGTATCTTATGATGAGACCTTAGTTGGTCGTAACATGATTACTCTAATGGTTTGTGATACGTCGTCCTTGGCCGAGTAGGAACCCCCATTAGGGACGAGTTCGTACTTGGGTATATCATCAAAGGTACTAGGCTAATAGAATGTGAGAGTTATATTTCATAGGATAATTGTGACCTGATGGACCAGTGCCTGTCATAAGGTAACCCCCTAGTATGGGATAAAATTTTGGTCAATATTGCAATGCTCTTGGTAATGCAGTGTACAAAATGCATGATTCCTAATTTATATATTATGGATAGAGACTTTTGATTGGCATTATAAGTAAAATTAATACTATACTAATGGGCAAGAATGTATAAGTATCATGAAAGGTAAATCTAGCACGAAACATGAAGATAACACTACGCATGGATACCTGTGAGTCAGTGATACATGAATATCTACAAGTTAGTGTGTTTAAGTGATCTGAAACATAGATCAACTACAAGTGATATGTGATATGTGTAAGTGATCATGGGTATATACAAGTGTTATAAGTGGAGGTGTGTGCTATTGAATCCTAACCATGGATATTATAAGTGGCATGTGAAGTATGTTATTTCAATGTGGAAGCCACGTTAACTTTGAGATAATATTGCTAAGATCACTGGGAGGGATGTTTTTGAGGTTCCCTTTGGAGTGAGATCATGCTATCCTTATATAGGGTCAAGGAGGTGTCAATCGACACTACCCTTATCCTGCCTATTGGCAGGAAACCCCAAACACAAAGCTGATAGGTAGGGAAATTAGTTTTCCATTCGATAGTGTTCTGCAGATTATTTCTAAAGACGATTACAAATGCAATATGTAAGTCCAAATTACACACAGGATGAACCATTGGAAAGGGTATTTATATCCCTCTAAGAATACATGGGTCACTCCCAAGTTTAGGAATTGATTGTAGTCAAACGGGTCTCAAAAGTAAATCGGTCCTTTGGATAAGAAGCAAATGGATCATTCTTCCAAACCATAAGACATATTCGTGCATGGGATGAACCACTAGAAAGGTTAAGCAAGGCCCTTTGATTTTCCTAATAGCTTTGCTTGGTTCGTAGAGTTGACCAAGGTCAAATGGGGCTTAAAAATGCTTGGTGACCCTTCAAATAAAAATGGGTCATTTTTCTGTATCGTAAGGACAATTTGTTCATGATGTTGACTAATAGGAAGGTTACTTAGAGCCCTTAGAGGATCCAAAGTGATTTGCTCAAATTGAAGAGTTGACCGAATTCAAACGGGGCTTGAGAGCACCCAGTGCCCTCTAGATCAGTTTTTAATTAAAAATTAACTGTTCATCTGAACCGCAAGGCTAATTCACGCACAATACGGACCGTTGGAAAGGGGGAACTACAAAGATTCATTGATGTTTCACTCTAATAAAAAAGCTATTCGATAATTAAATGGGGCTCGAGAGCACACGGTGCCCTCTTGATTAGTACTCGAAGTATGACGTAGGTTTTACGATGAAGGAGGAAGTGCTAGGGACTTAACGAGATGCTTAGAGGATCTTAGAATGTGGTGTCTACACTAACATCACCGATCACTACGGAATATAAAAAGGTAAAATGAATACATTTTAGACCACGGTAGGAGAGGTGCCAATAATGGAAACAAAAAAGGTGGTGCATGTATCCCCATTTAAGGTAATATGTTTTAGGTCTAGGGAAAGAGGACACAGATTCCAATTCCTCCCCCCCCCCCCAAAAAAAAAAATCAGGTGAAAAACAGTTACGTCTAGTAGGGGCATGGTCACTATTGACAACTTCAAGGATAGGTCTACCAATGTCAGTATAGCCTCGGGTGCTAATAACAACAATAATGATACTGACTGCGTAACTTCCAAATGGTTAGGCCACAACTTGAAGCAATGCTAACTACATCAATAATCGCACAACAACAACCCCAACTATAATATGATAGAGTTTATATGATGGCATAGTATCAATAGGAGGTCTAAGGATTAGTTCATATAGTGTACGATACATCTTAGGTTTTCGACACTATTTATTAGAGATTTATTTGGCACCATCACCATACACTCTTTTATATCATGTAGTTTTGTGGAGAACTTTTGCCTTACTTCCAAAACCTTATGGTAAGGTTTTATCGATGGTTACAACATAAGGTGTATCTACTCATGTTTTAAAGATCTGTTATGAGATGGATATTTATATCGGTAGATTATGTTTTGGGGATTATTTATTATTAGACACCAAATCTTATGATACAATCTTTCGTATAAACTAACTGGTTAAATATAAAGATTATACAAAATATAGTAGTTAGTCTATCCTTTACACTATATCGGTTTTGATTATGTAGATTGTGTCCATGCCAAAGACAAAGGGTGGTGAAATGACACACTTGTATTTTATGAATGAGGAGATGCGAGAGATGACTATCGTACTAGTGATATGATTTATGATTGATTTGGTCCTCGACACAAAGTCAATTTCCAATGTTACGTATCAGATAGATCCTAGGGAAATGAAGGAGTTGGATAGTAAATCAAGCAGTTTCTATTGTAGGAGGTCATTTGGTACAGTACGTCATTGTGGGGAACTTAAATTGTTTTTGTAAAGGATCAAAATGGTTTACTGTGGTTGTGTGTAGACTATCGTGAGTTGAAAAGGTGACAATGATGAATAAGTATCCCTTATTAATGATCAATGATTTGTTTAATCAATTCCATGATGGTCTGTTCTTCTCAAACACTGATTTACATTTGGGGTACCATCAGTTGAGGGTATGCGATAAGGACATATCAAAGATTTCCCTTTTGACACGTTACACTTAATATGATATTAAGGTCATATAGTTTGGGTTAAAACTTCCCCCACAATATTCATGGATTTAATGAACTAGGTATTATGATTGTACTTGGGCTAGTTTAACATCGCCTTTATTAATAACATCTTAATTATTCACGAATCTAGAAGGAGTATGCTGAGCACTTAGAGTTTCACTTCAGATGTTACGGGAGCATAAGTTTTATGTGAAGTTCCTAAAAGGTGATATTTGTCAGCCAGTGGTGCAGTTTTGGGGACATGTAGTGTTGTAGTCGAGATTATAAATAAACTTAAAGAAGGAGTAAGTTATTTTGGATTTGGGATAAATCATGGCACCTATAAAGGTTCTTAACTTTCTGGGAATGGCTGAATAATATCGGAGGTTTATTCGAGCATTTTTAAAGATTTATAGGACTGTTGATCAAGTTGACTTAAAAAAGGATTTAATTTGTATAGACTGAGAGATACCAACATTACTTTGATACACCCAAGAGGAATTAGAATTAAACTCTAGTTTAGACACTACTAGGAGTGGGTTGAGTATTTGATATACATAGATGTTTCCTTATAATGATTAAGTGGAGTGTTAATGCAGGAGGATTGTCCAATTGCCTATTCATCTGAGATCTTGAAACCTTACAAGGGACATTATGTGACTCATGACTTGCAGGTTTCATCTATATTTTTGGCACTATACATTTTGATGCATTCTTTGTGGGTGATAAGTTCACTCTCTTTAATGATCACAAGAGTCTTCAATAATTTCTCACACAGAAGGACTTGAACATGTGACAATGGTGATGGTTCAAGTTTATCAATTACTACCAGTTTATAATTCAGTACCACCCGGGAAAGCCCAATATGGCCAAAGATGCCTTGATTCAATTACCTAGTTTCAGTTTGTCTTCTCTCAAGTTGATCAATGTGGGTTCATTTAAGTTAATTAGAGAGTTAGAAAATGCATTTATGAGAATACTCCCCGCGACTCCCAACATTCTTATGTGGGTGGTTCAAGTGCAGACAAATGATGTGTTTTGTAAGAAAAGAGTGAGCAATTTTTTGGCTACTGGTGTACCTATTTACACAGTTGGAACGAATGGAGGATTGGGGTACAATGGGAAGTTAGTTGTGTCGTTAGAGGGTGGGTTGTGTAGGGACGTTATCTAGGAGGTCCATCGATGGATGTTTTTTGTACATCATTATATGGATAAGATGTATCGAGATATAAAGATATATTACTGATGGTATAGGATGAAGCAAGACGTTGTTACATTTGTGTCCTAATGTATCACTTGTCAAATAGTGAAGGTGAGTTATAACCGTAAGGAAATAATTTACCCTTTCCTATTCTTTAATTCAAGTGGAACATCATTTCAATGAATTTCATCATCATCTTTCCTTTGACACCAAGGCAGTACAGTTCTTCTTGGGTTATAGTGAACCATTTAACGAGAGTGGCACAATTCTTTCCCATTCGCATGGATTTCATGACAGAGAAGTCTTCACAATCATATGTGGTGGAGATTGTTTGATTTCAGATGGTACTATAATACCCCATATTTTTTAATATTCTATTTAATTAAATTGGAGAATTAAATGAGAAAATACGGCTTAATTTAAATTACGTAGGAGGAGTAATTTAATGAGATTTATTAAAAATTGTAATTATGGAATATTAATCGAGAGATAGATACCAATTTATAGTGCCTCGTTATAATTACTTAGTGTGAGTGGTAAATAGTTACTTAACGCATGTAGACCGTGTTGGGGTGAGAACGAGTAATATTTTTAAGTGACTCAAATGATAATTTAGAGGTCACAGATGAGTTCGGAAGGTTCAAATTAGTCAAAATAGTATAGCCGGGGGTACAAGTTGAGTCTCGAGGTAATTTTGGACTAAACCGAGACCGTTCGGGGGCATTTTGTTCTTTTAGCATGAGAGGGGATGGAGACCTACTAATTTGAGAGCCTTTTATCAACCGTATGAAAAAGGGGTTAGGGTTAGAAAACCCATGTGAACACCAATACCATTAGAGAGAAGGAGAAAACCATTCTCAAGGCTTAGAAGATTCTTTTGAGAAGGTTGGGTTTGGATCTTGCACCCTAGGAGCCAAAGGAGGAAGGATTGAAGAAGAGAATCATCAATCCATCATCAACTCCATGAAATCAGATTCCCTCTATCAAGGCAAGTTCTTTATGGAAAAAATTATAAAGTTATAATACCCATGTGTAGGGTTTTTGAATAGTTTTGTTAAATCAATATTTTGATAGGAGAATAATGATATTTATACATGTTGGGATAGGAATCTCATGTATAATGATTTAATATATGTAGAGGATTAATATTCATAGTAGACTTGATGATTATTTCGGAATAGAATCTGGATTTTGAATGCATATATGGGAAGAAAACCATAACTAGGGTTTTAAGAAATTCTGGATTTAATTCACTATTTCTTTAAAGAAATTGGGGTTTTGATGTATTTGGCACGTTAGAAATTGTCCGAGTATATATGGAAACATGTTAGGATCATTGGGTCGAAGTTTGGTGTACTATAATGAAGTTTGGAGATTTATTAATCGAAGAATAGGTTAACGAAGAAGATGAACTGCGTCTGTCCCTGTTCGATCGATCGATCGATCTCGAATGTCGATCAATCGAACCCAGTAGTCGATCGATTGACTTAAGCTATTTTTCCTGAATTTTTCGTTTTTAAGGTTTCTTTGAATTCCGAGAATGGGTGAGTATCCTAGGATTTATATTATACTTATATGGGAGTGAGAATAAGAAAAGTAGGTATATTGTCAAGGTCCGATAAGGCCATTGGGTGTAGGACTTGGATTATTGACCGACGAGAATAATTCGATTTAGTAGAGTATCGGGGGAACTTGTAATTGAGTTACGAGGCGAGGTAAAGTCAATTCAAGTAATAGACAAGTAGGGTAAGTAATAACTACTGAAATTATATATGAGGGGTAACTAGGACCCTTAGAGTTTTGTGAAGACTCAAATAAATGAGATTAATAAGATAAATCGTAAAGCGAATATTATACTGTAGATATAAGAGATTAAAATATTACGTACGAACATAATTAATAGGTCGGGCGTGTACCTACTGAATTATATGATCTTTTAGGTAGAGAGAAATATACCTAAATTAACTATGTTAGGGTCGATGAGATATTCCGAACTAACATAGGGTTATTATATGTTTGGGGTCAATGTAAAATTCCAAACCAAACCTTTGAACTGGTGGCATGATTAAAGTGTCCGAGCCAGAATTTTTGTATATAAATAATTGGGGTCGATGTATCATTCCGAACCAATTCTTACTTGGGGTCGATGAATCATTATGAACCAAGAATCCTTTACGTGTGTGAAAATGACAAAATAGTAATGACTGATATTTAGTATATATTGTGTGTGAAATATATAATTGATGATATTCTACTTCTGTGAATTAGTAGATTGATATATATTATGTATTTAAATATACATACCGAACTCGTAAAGTTAACTAGTGAAACTTAATTGCGAAACGTAACATTAGATAGAGAATATCTATTTAGTAATTTAAGTAGTGAAACAAAATTACAAAAGTGTGAAGATAGAAATTATGATAATTGTAGAAATTTAGTAGTGAGACTAAATGAGAAGTTTTGAAACATAACATAGGTGAAATGTTACTTGAGTATTAATTAACCTTCGTGAGATGTTAATAAAATGGATGTACGGTGTGGGAGATACGAGAACTTAAGTATAGATAAGTTCAGGTGATTACTTAGTCCTAGTTAGCTTGGAAGATATGGCTAGGTAGGCCAGTGTAGAATGTAAAGTGTGCACAAAAGATGAGGGGTGAGTAAACTCAAGAGAGTGTACGAGAACCTAACATGTGTAATCAATAACCGCATTTTATATTGCGATAAATGCTTGTTAAATATTTTTATAACGTTTTGAGTACTAACTCTTGCTATAAAATATTTTCAAAACCTTTTAGGTGTCCAGCCACAGGGACGCTATGTATGATGATTATATTCCAGGGCTCGAAGTTGTAGCACGGTGGATGCTTACAGGATTTCGATTAGATGATATTTCTCATTTAGATCTAGTGCAGGATCTCACACTATTCTTTATATGGACTTGTGGTCTGGTATCAGTCTCAGATGTTTAGTTTTAGACTATTGGTTGTTCTACTATTAATTTGGGATTTTACCTGATGGTTTATTCGGTATTAATCTTATTCTTTTCTACTCACACTTTGTTGATTGGTTTATAATACATGGTTATTTTTATACTTTGTTTTGCATGGTTGATTTATCTATTTTAAAAAAGGTAAAATTTGGCACCGGTCTAATTTTTACTTAGGGGATTAGTATTGAAATGTTTTCGACAGTGATGCTAAGAATGAACCATTTGAGAAACCTGTTTTAATTTAATAAAGGCCTGATCACCCGATGTTTAATTATGCGGGGTGTCACAGATGGTATCAGAGCATCAGGTTCTAGTGTCCATAGGATCTGTACGGCTTACTACGTTTTCAGCGTATCGTTTGATTGATATAGAGCCCTATCTTAGGATTGTTGTACTCCTCTACGTATGTAGTTTACGTTCTCCTGCTATTTAGTAGATGTAGTGTTATATATAGGAGTTCGATTGGACATGGTACATCGAACATGGCAGTAGGACCAGCATTAGCGTTGGAAGGACTGTAGGAGGGAGGAGCTCGGCATGAAGCATGGGGTTTTCGAGGATGGTAATTATAGGAGAGATGACCATTGTCGAGGTCACTCCTAGTGTGTAATGGAAGTAGATGCTGCAAGAACTATTGGGACATTTTTCTAAGTACTGCAAAGGCAAAGGGTGAGGCTAATCTAAACCCTCCCAACGCAGTGATAATGGGAGAAGGTCTGAAAGATCTTGGAAGAGAACGACCCGTGAAAAAAACTCGATAAAACGACAACTGTGCATGTTAACCAATGGAAGTAGAATGTACACAGGTTTTGGCATTTAGGATCGAGTAGAAATACTCATAAGTGAATATTTGAATAAAATTTTTAGAGGCAACGTGGTGGGGATACCAGTCACCACGTCCGGACCGAGGGTCAGTATACAAATAGAGGGACCTTACGTATAGGCCAACTGTGAGAAAGAAATTTACTTGTTGAAGTGAACTTGTACCCGATGAGATAGGTACAAGGGAAAAAGGAGCCCTTGAGAGAATGGACTCTCGAGTTGTCTTTCCCAATTTTGGTAAAACTCTTCTTGGACGACTTATGTGTATGAAGGCAGTATGGTATTCTTATAAGGTTGAGGTAAATGATCCTAGGTGGGCGGAGCAAAAAGTGTTTAAGGATTTAGTCAAAGAATAAGACTGAATGTAATGGGGCTAGTGCAAGCCATAAGTGGAAACCCACTAAGGGATTCATTGATTTGATCCTAAGTCGGGACTGTTAAGTATAATAGTGCATTTCTTGGTCGACGAAACTAAGGGAACCATGATGATAGTGTTAAAAATCAAGGCTGCCAAGCCCGAGAGGAGAAATACCCTAAACCAGTCAGTGTGGCCTGGAATAAGGGGATTGTGACACCCCACCTAGTTAGACATCGGGTGATCAGACCTTTATTAAATTAAAACAGGTTTCTCAAATGGTTCATTCTTAGCATCACTATCGAAAACTTTTTAATTGCTAATCCCCTAAGTAAAATTACACCGGTGCCAAATTTTTATCTTTCTTAAAACAAAATCATTCAACCATGCGGAACAAAATAATCATGTACTACAACCCAATCAACAAAGTGTAAGTACAAAAGAATAAGAGTAATACCGAACACATCATCGGCTAAAAATTCCCAAGCAATAATATAACAAGAACAATCCAGTAATCTGAAATTAAACATCTGAGACTAACATCGGACCACAAGTCCATACCAAGAATAGTGAGAGATCCTGCACTAGATCTGAATGAGAGATATCGTCTAATCAAAATCCTGTAAGCATCCACCGTGCTCCAGCTTCGAGTCCCTAGAAGGAAATCATCATACATGGCATCCCTGTGGCTAGACACCTAAAAGGTTTTGAAAATATTTTATAGCAAGAGTTAGTACTCAAAACATTTTGAAAATATTTATCAAGCGTTTATCACAATATAAAATGCGGTTATTGATTACACATGTTAGGTTCTCGTACACTCTCTTGGGTTTTATCACCCCTCATCTTTTGTGCACACCTAATGTTCTACACTTACTTTATCTAGCCATACCTCCCAATATAACTAAAACCAAAGTAGTCAACTGAACTTATCTATACCCAAGTTCCAGTACCGCCCATACAGTACAACCGTTTCACTAACATCTCGTGTATGTTAATTAATTCTCAGGTAACATTTCCTCTATGTTATTTTTCAAGGCTTCTCATTTAGTTTCATTACTAAAGTTACTACAATTATCACAATTCTTGACTTCCCACTTGTGTAATTATGTTTCGCTACTTAAATTACTAAATAGGTTTTCTCTATCGAAAGGTGCATTTCGTAATTAAGTTTCACTACTTAGCTTACCAGTTCAGTATGTATCTTTAAATACATAATATATATCAATCTACTAATACACAGAAGTAGAATATCATCAAGTATATATATTTCGCACACAATATATACTAAATATCAGTCATTACTATTTTGCCCTTTTTATACACGTAAAGGACTCTTGGTTCGGAATGATTCATCGACCCCATGTAAGAATTGGTTTGGAGTGATACATCGACCCCAATTATTTATATACACACGTAAATGATTATTGGTTCGGAATGATACATCGACCCCAAGTGAGAGTTGGTTCGGAATTATCCATCCACCCCAATTATTTTTAAAATATATATGTACACATATTCTGGTTCAGGACTCTTTCATCGCGACACCAGTTCAAGGTTTGGTTCGGCTTTTCTCATCGACCCCAAACATAAAACAACTTTATGTTAGTTCGGAATGTCTCATCGACCCTAACATAATTAATTTAGATATAAATCTCTCGACCTAAAAGATCAAATAATTCAGTAGGTACATGCCCAACCTATTAATCATATACGTACGCAATATTTTAATCTCATATATTTACCGTACAATATTCGCTTTACGATTTATCTCATAAATCGCATTTATTTGAGTATTCACACAACTCTAAGGGTCCTAGTTACCCCTTACATATAATTTCAGTAGTTATTGCTTACCCTAGTGGTATATTACTTAAATTGAATTTACTTCGCCTCGTAACTCAATTTCTGAAGTCCCCGATACTCTACTAAATCGTATTATTCTCATCGGTCCGTAATTCAAGCCCTACACCCAATGGCCTTATCGGACCTCAACAATATACCTACTGGTCTTATTCTCACTCCCATATAAGTATATTATAAACCCTAGGATACTCATTCATTCCCGAAAATCAACTAAGACTTAAACACAAAAAATTTGGGAAAAACAGCTTGTGTCGATCGATCGACTCCTGGGTTCGATCAATCGACATAGTCGATCGATCGATAGTTCGAGATCGATCGATCGATCGAATAGGGACAGACGCAGTTCGTCTTCTTCATTAATCTTTTCCTCCATTAAAAAATCTTCAAACTCCATTATATTCCACCAAACTTCGACCCAATGATCCAAATATGTTTTCACGTATACTAGGACAATTTCTAACGTGACAAATACATCACAAACTCCAATTCCTTTAAAGAAATAGTGAATTAAACCCAACATTTCTTGAAACCCTAGTTATGGTGTTCTTCCCATATTATCATTCAAAATCCAGATTTTAATCCGAAAAATCATCAAGTCTAATCTGAATCTTAATCCTCTACATAAGGTAAATCATTCTACATGCGATTCCTATCCCAACATGTATAAATATCATCTTTCTCCAATCAAGATAATGATTTAAACAAAACTATTAAAAAACCCTGCACATGGGTATTATAACTTTATAATTTTTGCAATAAACAAGTTTCCTTATGATCAGTAGGGTCTGATTTCATGGTTGTTTGTTGATGATTGATGATCTTCATTCTTCAATCCTTCTTCCCCAACAAGTTGATAGTGAAAATCTCCTTTGAATCCTTCCCAATTCTTCCTTTTGCCTTGAGAATGGTTTCTCTCTTATCTCTAATGGCTATGGTGTATTTTCATGGCTTTTCTAACCCTAACCCCTCTATCATACGGCTGATATGAAGCTCTCAATTTCGAAGCTCTCCATACCCTGTCATGTTAAAAGACCAAATCGTCCCCGAACGGTCTCGGTTTAGTCCAAAATTACCCCGGGACTCAATTAGTACCCCCGGGTATACTATTTTGACTAATTTGACCCTTCCGGACTCATTTGTGACCTCTAAATTATGATTTGAGTCACTTAAAAAATATTACTCGTTCTCACCCCAACACGGTCTACACGCATTAAGCAACTATTTACCACTCGCACTAAGTAAGTATAATGAGGCAATATGAATCGGTATCTATCTCTCGATTAATATTTCATAATTACAATTTTAAAAAAAACTCCTTAAATTACTACTCTTACGTAATTTAAATTTATCCGTATATTCTCATTTAATTATCCAACCTAATTAAATAGAATATTTGGAATATTCAGAAAATCGGGGTGTTACAGGGATTTATGAAAAGATGTGTTATGTGGGATGTAAGACCACGCATGTTAATCTTGTCCAAAGTTATTTAGGGGAATAATAACTCCCATAAGTTTTTCATTTCTGTAAGGACAAGCGTATTATGTACGGGAACCATTTGAACCACCAGTGCGATGGGCAAGAAAGTACATGAGTTTTAGACGCAAGTGAATGAGGTATTTGATGATGCCTCACCTGAAAGAGGGTCGAGCTCGCATTATTCATCGGTATGTTGGAGACTTCAGAGATTATTGATATCTCATATTGATTGATCCCGGTGTATAAGGACTTTAATGATGTGAATCAAGGTATATCATATGACCGCTGAGCGGAGAGATCGAGCTCATTGTTATGATTAGTGCTAAGGACTTAGTGATAGTATAAGTGAAGTGTCACTTGACTCCTTTAGAGATATTAGAGTATGGTCACGCATATTATCGAGAAATGGAATTTGAGTATATCGACTATGTCGTGTTCCAATAATGCTCAGTAAGAATGCATGGAGAGAAGTCCCTTGTTTAAGTTCGATTAAGAAAGGGGATGAGACTAAATGTTTATGCACGTCAGGAGAAGAGACGTTGTTAGATACTAGGGCATCAGTGGAATCGGTAATGTTGTGGAGAAACACTAAAAGGCTTAGTTCACCATGAAGGGATATGTGGGACTTTGTGGGCAAGAATTTAATTCTTCGTCTATAGGGGATTGAGAATACCAGCAAAATTGTAGTCACACCGTGAAGACAAGTCTAGAGTTGAGGAAAAGCATGTTATGAGTGCGACATTTGCAATGGTTTTGCAAATGTGCACGGAGAAAAGGGTGTATGGGAGCCCTAGTCAATTGGCTTTCTTAGTCATCCGAGATAGAGGTATGCATAAAAAAAATTATATTTGATAAGTGCACCGGTGGCGAAGTTATGAGGAAAGTCGTATCGATGAGATGGATTGAACGTCATGAAAGATAGACGATGATCCAAGCTTATATGGGCTGAGAGAGCCAGCACACCCGATGGGATAAAAGTCGGTGGGAAGTTGCTCAAAAGTTATCTCTTGATTTGGGAGGCCTAATTGTTGTGAAGAAGTGATGCAAGGTACTACTTAACTGAGTGTTGAGAGTGACTTACGCGTTACTAAAATGTTGATTCTTATAAAGTAACCAACCCTAAAAGTGCACTGATTATGAACAGTTCACGGATTATAACGTATAATATACCCAGAGAGAAAGGGGAATAGAGTACCACTTGAGGAAAGATGACGTAAGTGGGAAGCGGTGTTGAGGAAGAAACATAGTGAGATTATCTCCAGACGCACCACTAGTTGATAGAGAAAGATGGACTCGAAATGAGCAACCAGAATGTGGTAGTGAAGCTACATTTCCAAAGATGTAAGGAGTACATAAAATTATAAATTATTGATGGGCTGTGAACATCATAATTAAGCCAACATTTCGTTGGGGTAGCGAATGGGGTGATCGGGATGGATTAGTATGTAGTTGAAAAAGAAGAGTGCACAAGTGCACAGTGCCGCTCTACATGGTTGTGAATCAGGATGAAATCCTAAAATTCCACCCTGTGAGAGATGGTCAGGGGGGAATAGAGATAAGTTTTATTTTGAGTATGTTGTGTCGCCAACGGCTCAATGTTAGTCAGAAAGGATGATAATACGCCCTTACGATAGTGGAATTTTGAAGAAGCCCACTGATCAATTCATAGGTTGAATGTATACCTATATGAGCATATTTATAGGTAGTGTGAGTGCCTATATGGACTGTACATAAGGATTAGGTTCGTGGGGACCTATTATGAACAATACATGTACTTTGAAGTGTGGTTCGAGGAGAAATTCCAAACTCTTAGTTCTTAACGCGTGATATGAGGATATTATATTGGGGTATGACATTTTAGAATATATTAAGTGTGAAATATATGGCTCACAAATTGTCTACTCATGTGCGATGAGATATATATACTTATATTATGCTCGAAGTGTGATTCCGACACAATGTAATGAATCACTATTGGTGATCGAGGTGGGATTCCGAGCCAATAACCCCAAAAGTGTTATAAAAGGGGTGTGATTGTAAAATAAGTCTGGATAGTATATGTTATGTGTAAGATATATATACCTTATGATTTCCTACTTATGTGCGATAACAAGTATGCTTAAATTCTTTATTGGGGTCGATGATGTTCCAGACCAATACATGAAGGATCAATTTGGGGTCGATGCTTTGCCGAACCAAATTGATGATAAATATTGGTATCGACGGAAGGTCTGAACCAACATATGCATTACATTTACCTTAGGGTCGAGGCATTTTCGGACCAATGTAAATGATAGGATTATTGGGGCCGATGATTTTGCCTAACCAATTTCCCTTATAGTATATATTGTGTGTGAAATATATACCTTATAATATTCTACTTATGAGTGATAGTAGACACATAGATGTTATATATAGAGATATACATAAAAAGGGTAAATTAAGTAGGGAGAAACTTACTTTCAAGAGTTAACGTTAGATTGAGAAAAATCTATGGAGAAATTAAGTAGTGAGACTTAATTATGATATATGCGGTATAGGTAACATGTGATAAGAGTTTATAATAAAGCAAGGCATGTACTTGGGGCGACCGTTAGGATGATATGATTTGATTTTGGGCATTAGAGGATGCAGTGATGTTTAAGGCCCTTAGTCTTAATACCAGCCTCATCCTAATTTCGAGGACAAAATTCATTTGTAAGTGGGGAAGTATGTAATACTTCGTATTTCTGAATATTCTATTTAATTAAATTGGAGAATTAAATGATAAAATACGACTTAATTTAAATTACGTAAGAGGGGTAATTTAATGAGATTTATTAAAAATTGTAATTATGGAATATTAATCGAGAGATAGATACCAATTAATATTGCCTCGTTATAATTACTTAGTGCGAGTCGTAAATAGTTACTTAACGCGTGTAGACCGTGTTGGGGTGAGAACGAGTAATATTTTTAAGTGACTCAAATGATAATTTAGAGGTCATAGATGAGTTTGGTAGGTTCAAATTAGTCAAAATAGTATACCCGGGGGTACTAGTTGAGTCTCGGGGTAATTTTGGACTAAACCGAGACCGTTCGGGGGCGTTTTGGTCTTTTAACATGAGAGGGGATGGAGACCTACTAATTTGAGAGCCTTTTATCAGCCGTATGAAAGAGGGGTTAGGGTTAGAAAACCCATGTAAACACTAATACCATTAGAGAGAAGGAGAAAACCATTCTCAAGGCTTAGAAGATGCTTTTGAGAAGATTGGGTTTGGATCTTGCATCCTAGGAGCCAAAGGAGGAAGGATTGAAGAAGAGAATCATCAATCCATCATCAACTCCACGAAATCAGATTCCCTCTGTCAAGGAAAGTTGTTTATTGCAAAAATTATAAAGTTATAATACCCATGTGTGGGGTTTTTGAGTAGTTTTGTTAAATCAATATCTTGATAGGAGAATAATGATATTTATGCATGTTGGGATAGTAATCGCATGTAGAATGGTTTAATATATGTAGAGGATTAATATTCATAGTATACTTGATGATTATTTCGGAATAAAATCTGGATTTTGAATGCATATATGGGAAGAACACCATAACTAGGGTTTTAAGAAATTCTGGATTTAATTCACTATTTCCTTAATGGAATTGGGGTTTTGATGTATTGGCACGTTAGAAATTGTCCTAGTATATGTGGAAACATGTTAGGATCATTGGGTCGAAGTTTGGTGGACTATAATGAAGTTTGGAGATTTATTAATGGAGAAAGAGGTTAATAAAGAAGATGAACTGCGTTTGTCCTTGTTCGATCGATCGATCGATCTCGAATGTCGATCGATCGAACCCAGTAGTCGATCGATCGACGTAATCTATTTTTCCCGAATTTTCCGTGTTTAAGGTTTCTTTGAATTCCGGGAATTAGTGAGTATCCTAGGATTTATATTATACTTATATGGGAGTGAGAATAAGACCACTAGGTATATTGTCAAGGTCCGATAAGGCCATTAGGTGTAGGACTTGGATTATGGACCGACGAGAATAATCCGATTTAATAGAGTATCGGGGGAACTCGAAATTGAGTTACGAGGCGAATTAAAGTCAATTCAAGTAATAGACTAGTAGGGTAAGTAATAACTACTGAAATTATATGTGAGGGGTAGCTAGGACCCTTAGAGTTGTGTGAATACTACAATAAATGCGATTAATGAGATAAATCGTAAAGCGAATATTGTACGGTAGATATAAGAGATTAAAATATTACGTATGAACATAATTAATAGGTCGGGCGTCTACCTACTAAATTATATGATCTTTTAGGTCGAGAGAAATATACCTAAATAAACTATGTTAGGGTCGATGAGATATTCCGAACTAACATAGGGTTATTATATGTTTGGGATCGATGTAAAATGCCAAAACAAACCTTTGAACTGGTGGCGTGATGAAAGAGTTTGAGCCAGAATTTGTGTCTAAAAATAATTGGGGTCGATGTATCATTCCGAACCAATTCTTACTTGGGGTCGATGAATCATTCCAAACCAAGAGTCCTTTACGTGTGTGAAAAGGACAAAATAGTAATGGCTGATATTTAGTATATATTGTGTGTGAAATTTATACTTGATGATATTCTACTTTTGTGTATTAGTAGATTGATATATATTATGTATTTAAAGATACATACCGAACTAGTAAGTTAAGTAGTGAAACTTAATTACTAAACGTAAGGTTAGATAGAGAATATCTATTTAGTAATTTGAGTAGTGAAACTAAATTACAAAAGTGGGAAGATAGAAATTATGATAATTGTAGAAATTTAGTAGTGGGACTAAATGAGTAGTTTTGAAACATAACATAGGTGAAATGTTACTTGAGTATTAATTAACCTTCGTGAGATGTTAATGAAATGGATATGCGGTGTGGGTGATACGAGAAATTAATTATAGATAAGTTCATATGATTACTTAGTCCTAGTTAGCTTAGAAGATATGTCTAGGTAGTCCAAGTGTTGAACGTAAGGTGCGAACAAATTATGAGGGGTGAGTAAACTCAAGAGAGTGTACAAGAACCTAACATGTGTAATCAATAACCACATTTTATATTGTGATAATCGCTTGTTAAATATTTTTAAATTGTTTTGAGTACTAACTCTTGCTATAAAATATTTTCAAAACCTTTTAGGTGTCCAGCCACAGGGACGCCATGTATGATGATTTCATTCCAGGGGCTCGAAGTTGTTGCACAGTGGATGCTTACATGATTTTGATTAGAAGATATCTCTCATTTAGATCTAGGGTTGGATCTCACACTATTCTTTATATGGACTTGTGGTCCGGTATTAGTCTCAGATGTTTAGTTTTAGACTAGTGGTTGTTCTACTATTATTTTGAGATTTTATGCGATGGTTTATTCGTACATGGTTATTTTTATACTTTGTTCTGCATGGTTGATTCATCTATTTTAAGAAAGATAAAATTTGGCACCGGTCTAATTTTTACTTAGGGGATTAGTAATTAAAAAGTTTTCGACAGTGATGCTAAGAATGAACCATTTGAGAAACATGTTTTAATTTATTAAAGGCCTAATCACCCAATGTTTAATTAGGTGAGGTGTCACAGGTACCATTTATGATCATCTCAGAATGATATTTGATTATAGGATCTCAGTTTTAGGGTAGTTCCCAAGAGGTTATGGGGATAAAGTTTCACATTAGTACGTTGTACCACCCTCAGACCGCTGGGAAGATGAAACAGGTGAACTTAATTTTGATAAATACATTTAAGACATGTGCATTGGATTTCGGGGTAGGTCGGAGATGAATTTACCTTTGGTTGAGTTCGACTGCAATAACATGTATCAAAACTTGATTGGTATTGCGCCGTAAGAGTCATTGTAAGGCGACGGTGTAGGTAACCATTATTTTGGTTGGATGTGAGAGAGTGTATAATGTTGGGACTTGAGTTCATTTAGAAGACTTTAGAAAAGATTAGAATGATTTATGAGCGAATGAGGACGGCACAGAGTATCCAAAAGAGTTATGTGGACTTGGGTAGGAGGATGAGGAGTTTCAATTCGATGACCAGGTTCTTCTCAAGGTGTCATCTGTGTAGGGTGATGCAATTTGGTAAGAGGGGCAAGTTTGACCCAGGGTATATTGGGTCGTTTATGATCATGGATCATGTAGTCTCTCCCGCTTACCATATAGCATTTCCAAACCACCTTTCTCAAGTGCACATTGTGTTTCACGTATCGATGGTTCGTATATTCTTATGGCTAAGGTAGCATACCAGCACATAAACGTAGATGATATCAAGTTAGATGCGAGTGCTTCGTATACTGAGTAGGGAACTCGTACCGTAGACCATATTGTCCAGGATTTTATAACTAAATATATCCTATTAGTTTTTATTCAGTAGGATCTCCATGGGATGGATGAGTTTACTTAGGAGTGCGAGGATGCGATGATATAGAAGTATCTACATTTATTATGATCAAGTGTGCATTATTTACTATGAATTCCTCGGATGAAATTCTTTTTATTATAATTAAAATTAATTGTGCAAAGAACCAAATTTAGGCTTGAGAAATGTTATATGTTATTGAATTAAATTGAGTTAATAAAAAATATAAAAACATTATGAATTGGAATAAATGTAAAATTAGAATTTTTAGGATAACATATTTAACTGTCAAAACTTGTTTTGGACAAATTATAGATTATCAAGTTTTAAATCGAAATGATTAAAGTAAATTGAGATTTCTTTAAAGAAGTGAATCCACCATTTAATAATGGTATAAGTAATAAATAGTAACCCTTTTAGAGGTGGCGCTACACACTTAAATGGGCACGATCTCAATATTTTTAACCGCTAATATTAGTTGTTTAATAATAGGACAACTCTAGGTTTTTAAGCTCCCCTTGATTTCGATTCTAGTAAGTATTTAAGAGATCCTCTGTCTCTTCCATTTCCCATATTTTTAATTTCTTACAACCCTTAACCCGTGTTTGTTTTTTGCAAAAAAGTTGACAAGCTTCATTATCTTTATTCTTTCCCTTTAGGGCATTGGCTATCATTTAACCCTTTCTCTTTCTGGTGTGTGAGCTGAGATAAGAAATGAAAATATGATGGCTAGGTGAAGTGGATCGTTCGGTTAGAGGTAGGTGCAACTTTGGACAATTTCCACTCATTGGCAACAAGTAAAATACCAACCCCATTCTTCCTTTTCTCGGAGACCACTTAATAAATCACTACCAGACTGATCAAAGCCATCGTGAAATTTATTAGCCTTATTATGTCTAAATTTAAGATCTCACCTAAACGTTTAACTATATTACATATTTAAACCCCAACTTTATTTGTATATATTTTTGAGGATCTTTAGAATTTGACTTTTTTAGGGAATTCTCGAGATGTAAGTAACTTTCTACTCTCATCCTTCTATATGCGTAGTAGTTAAATTCACCTAAATTATTTTAATGTTAATAATTAATTAGTAACACTTGGGAAGTTGTTTATTCCAAATTTTATAATGAATATGTGAATTTCAATAAGTTAAATATACTCGAAATTTACTTGTTCAGCACTATCAATTGGTTAAAATTAATACTAATTGATGTTTAGGGCGTGGACCCTATTTTCTTTTGTTTGATTTGAAGATATAGATTTGATATTTTACTATAGGGAATGTAATTTAGAGTTATTATATTCTAAAACTCTGTGTGCTTAGTAGGATTGTACCTTGAAATTTAAAAGTAGTGCTTAATTTAGAGTTAATAAATTCTAAAATTTTGCATGCTTTGTTGGATTGTACCTTTCACTTTAAAAGTAGTAGTTTTAACATGCATGCCCGAAATTAATGAAATTTATCACGAGGACCTTATCTATGCTATATGAACAAATATAAAAATATTATAATTGGAATGGGGCACTTGATATGTATTGATGGAAATCTTAAGATCTAATACTCTTTTGTAAGATAATCACATGTACTATTTTGTGCAAGAACAGAATATGAGCCCAAGTTTGTGACCACATCATTGTCGATATACATTTTTTGCTATGTAGACGATAGAAGCAGTATGGAAAATTATTTGTTGTTGGTTTGATTATTAAATACTAGCAATGGATTAGTTGGAAAACTGCACACGTAGATATTTAAATTCTTATCTTACTCTCATAATAAACACTAATTAAATTTTATTAAAAAATTCCATATCCAGACGAAAGTGTATCGGGGGTGGGGGTCCTTGTTTGGATCTCACTTCGGTGAGATGTCCCACGTACGGTATTTAGAGAAGCTTAGTTTTGTTCAATCAAAACCTTACTTAAACTAATATACGCCTAATTAAATACATTACTCTACGAAAGGTCATAGTAAATGATACAGATCGAGTAACTCCTTATAAAATGGGCTAGATGTATAATGATTTTAAATGATAAGACCCCTAGTGGGGTAATTTTCTTTTCAGCAGATTGCTCGGCGTGAATAAAGATATGTTTAAAATGTCAATGTTAAATGAACTTGTGTAATGGAAAATAAAGGTTGGGCACCATTGAGGGAGACCCTATTATTTTGTGATATGTAAATTCCCAGTCATACGAATATGAGGCCGTGCGAGGGCTTGAAACATGATGTATATAGTATAATATGATGTATTATTTTGACTTACTTAATGGGTAATCAAGGATAATATTATTGTTTAAATTTGGTATACTTCGTGGTTATGAGATGGATGAAAGGAAGGGGCGCACGACGATTACGTGTTATTTAATTAACGACACAGATTGAGATAATTCTAATGCATTATAATGATTTAAATTTGGCATAACACGTGTTTATGAGATGGATGGGAGGAAGGGGCACATCTTTGTCACGTTTGCTTAAATATTGAGAATGAGTGATTACCAAAATGAATTTGGATAATTCTAATACATTACGAGCATCCGTTTATGATGTGGGGCAATCATTATATTATTAAAATGTTACTTCATCTTCCATTCATACAACTTCTTTGAGTTTCATAGTTATGTTACTTTCTTGGGTTTTGACCCATCTCTTTACGTGGAACTCGAGCGATAGGGCATGACCTTTTGTATATCTTATTTATTTCAGTGGGTATTATTATTCATCTTCTCACTTAAGATATCAGTTTCAGATACATTTTTGTGACACCCCGCCCAATTAAATATAGGGTGATCAGTCATCTACCAATTTAAAACAGGATATTCAGTTGGTTCATTCTCAGCATCACTGTCGAAAAACTTTTTAACATATTAATCACCTAATATAAAATTATTCTAGGTGTCAAAACATTTACAATTTTAATAAAACCAAGTAAATCCATTTCTTTCCATCTTAAAATATAAACCATTCACCACACATAGGAATGTAAATAAATATTGAACATGAATCAAGTACTATAATAAACAAGACTGAGTAAAACTCTCAGTTCAAAACTCCAAGCCATCAACTAAATTGAATACAATAACTCTGATGAAAGATCTAGAAGTGGGCGACATATGCCCTAAACAAGGAGTCTAGATAAAACTGAATGGAAAGGATAGATGCGTCTACTGCAAGGACCTACAGCTTCGATAACTGCTGCAGCACGTCAAGTAATCCAAATCTCTGAATCTGATACTCCTGTGGCTGAGCACCTGATATAATACATAAATATAGAAAAAGAGAGAAGAGATACAAGAAACGGGTCAGAGCCCGATGTGTAAAAATTATTTAGCAAGTATTTAAAATTGGTTCTTAAAACAAGTCATATACGCATGTTAGTTATCGAACTCTCACATGAGTTTCTCACTTCTCGTCTATTGTGCACACCTAACGTACATCTAATCTCCCCCTAGTTATACATCCCAGTCTAACTAGTCAGAAACCATACTAATACTAACTAGACTCACTAGTAGTATTCCCGTATCGCCCATACAATACTCTATTCAGATAGTTTATCTCACATACTGAATTACATTATTCATCGTTTGAATGGTTAATCTTTTATTCACTAAGATTATCTTACTTCTCATTTTCACTTTATCTACTAGTCTCACAAAGTAGAAAGTTACCCAAGTCCACTCATACATATATATAGTCTCATCATCCCTATATATATACACTAATCATGCACCCTTAGGAAAAGACCGCTTGGTGCAATGTAATGATTATTATTATTACCAATTCTACTAATTTCACACAGTAGCAATATTCACAAGTCCATATGCATTTATATAGTCACATCATCCCTACACACACACACACACACACACACACACACACACACATATATATATATATATATATATATATATATATATATATATATATATATACATACTAATCCTGCACCCCCGGCTAAGACCCATTAGTTCACATATACATAAAATCATGCTTCCCCGAGTTAGCACCCATTAATGCAGCTATCAATAATAATTCAGCACCCCCGGGTTATCACCCATTAGTGTGCCTAATAATAGAATATTGCATCCCTGGGTTATCACCCATTAATGCACTTATCAATAATAATCCAACACCCCCGGGTTATCAGCCATTAGTGCGCCTAAAAATAATCATCCTTGTACCCTCGGGTTATCACCCATTAGTACACTTAACAATAGAGTTTCTACACCCCCCGAGTTATCACTCATTAGTGCGCTTAACTATAAGGTTCTTGCACCCTCGGGTTATCACCCATTAGTGCTCTTAACAATAATCTCACATAATAGGCATACACACATCCTATTATAATTTATAGTTATTTTCTCCAAACTACATATATATACTCCCCATATGTATTTTAACCTCATTACTACGTATAGTATAAATAATTAGATTACTATCTCTCTCGTAATCTCTAAGGTACATTCTGGCTATACCAAAATAATTAAAGTATTAATTCCCACATACTTTTTCCAAAATTCCTTCTTATTTTAATTTACTATTTGGTAGTTTCTCTCACTCCAATAAACAAATAAACTCCAAACTGGGCTTTAAGCAAATTCCCAGAAATTCACCCTGTGGTTTGAACCAGAATGACATGTGGTTTGAACCAGAATGACATGTCGTTTGAACCAGAACACATGTCGTTCGAACCAGAAGGCATGTTATTCGAACCAGAAGACATGTCGTTCGAACCCACTTCGCACGAGATCCACATCTCGTTTGAACCCCTTCGCGCAAGATCGAGCGGGATTACACTGTTCGTCTTCTTCACCAAACTTCAGCATTTTTCACCATTTTTAAACCTACAAACCTCTAAGATTCAATTCCCAACAACTGATCATCAATACCCATCAACCCCTAATAGGTTAAAAATCATTTCTATCATCCTAGGATCATTAATTCGTCATTAATCATCATAATTACATAAAAACCCCAAATTAATTTACATGAACCCTACCCAGATTCATTCATTGATATATAATCAAATTATGTGAATAATACTCTACATGCACGAATGAATTCCAACCACTAATTAAACCAATCCTTAATCATAATTTAAACCTCCAATTTTCACCCAATTAACATATAAATCATGATTAATTCCACCTAGACTAACATGAGCATGATTATTGCTAAAAGAAAGCAAGTAATAAACACTTGCCTCGAATATGATGGTCTGATCCGTTGGTGAGGTTTGTATATACGCGTTCCTCTCTTCGCGATCTACGCGTTGGTGGTCACGGTTGTGCAATGTGATGCCAAATGAGTCTTCTCTCTTGGAATTTGGTTCTCCCTCACACCCTCCATGGCCGTTCTAACTTCATGTCACTTATTAACACTAATGGACTTTCCTTAGATGATATAATTAATCCCAATTTTCGTCCATTAGTTTAGCCCAAAAATCCAAATTACAAAACTACCCCTACGGGGTGCCGGTTAGGCCTAAAATTGCCCCGGGACCCAAACTAAACACCCGGGTATACTATTTTGACTATCTCAACCCTCCTGGACTCAATGGCACACTCAAAATGAACATACGAGTTAATATAAGTAATTTCTCTTTTTATTCCATTCAATTAGTCCCGACACGACTCACACGCATGTCAGACTTAAATTACCAAATTGCCGTATTCCTCACTTTTGACAATTTATCAAATATCATAATTTCATATTACATATCACCCAGTAATATTTAATAGTTCACAACAATAAGTATTAACCCTTGGCACGCTAGTTAATAATTATTTTAATCTGGATTAATAACAAATTAATTTCTCACATTTTAATTTAATTAATCCAACAACAATAATTAATCGCATATTTATTCCCATAATAATAATCAATCACATAATTATTTAAATCGTCAAAAATACGGGGTGTTACAATTTTTTGGGCATCCATTATATTTATCTATTATTTTTACTTTTTAGTATTTAATGGATCTGTTAAATTGAATGAGTGACTTAATTTCCTTGTATTATTCAAATACTTTTTTGAAATTGTACTGAGATATTATTGTTGAGAGATTTATGTATATATCTCAGATGATAATGAGTATTCTATTATGGGCTTACATTGAGGATCTTCATATCTCTTCCACATTTTTGTGTAATTATTTCATTTTATTTCCCCATGCTAAGAATTGTATTGGATTGTTCTTAAATATTTTGTATAGTTTCAGATTTAGACTTGTCAACCTAAATGCTTAATTACACCGAGTATTAGAGTTATTCGAGATGAAATTTACTTATTAGATCAAGTAGAAGTACAAGGATAAGGTTAAGTTTCATATACATTAGGTTGGGGTTAAGAAGAGTTCATATTGATTAGTAGTAGTGAAATAGCTAAAAGGGAGGGATTCCCGCTACAAGCCATTAGAACTTTTAAAGTGCTTTGTGACCAGTACTCTTTGTTTAAAGTAAGTTCGTGATTTATGGTCTGATATATGAAAACTTGATATGTAGACTCAAGAACTACAAATCAGGATTGCAACGCATTGTAGAGTGTGGACGTAATCAAACAATTACTATAAAGATAATTGTTCCCAGTTATGAGAAATTATAATAAGTTGGTAATATTAGTGGTGGAATATATTCTGACGAATTATTGTGTGGGCGTAAAGTTAATGTAGGTAAATTATTTGATGTAAATGGGTTTCAGGTAAATTATTTTTTATTTTCTTAATCGGTTATGAACAGATATTTGACTGATTTTATAAATTTGTTTTGGTCAAAAATTGAATACCTTTTATCTATTCAAGTACATTAGAAAGTAATTTATACATTATAAGGTTTATCTCACCAATACTGCTGAGTAATAAATTGAATAATTTTGTGGGCAAATTTTATTAAAGAGAAAGTTTCCTTCTATAACCAAATACAATATTGGGACTTACTCTTATCTCATCTTATTCGAAAAAGAATTCAAAAACTGGTTTAAAATGGACAATTGAGTTCATTGAAGATGGAGGCACTTCTAAATTGACATAGGGTCCCATCACGGGCAAAAAATAAAGAGTCAAAGATGTGATGGAAACTATTTACTTCGATTAGTGTGGTTCAATGACTATCTGGTCAAAAGGTGTTTTTTAATGGTTCTTAGATTTGATTGATGATCACTCGAAGGTATGGATGTGTTTACCTTATGCACCACAAGTCTGAAGTCTTTGATTAGTTCAAAGTGTGCAAGGATAAGGTGGATCAAATGTAAGGTAAACTAGTTCATGTTCTACAATCTGATCATATATATGTTTTCCTATTGGGATATCTAGATGTTTAGAATTTATAGAATTTGCTTACACCAGGCATTCCACTTCGGAATGGTGTATAGGAAAAGAAGGGATAAGACACTTTTGGATATGACAGAGTGCATGATGGGCCATTTATCATTGAAACATTCTTATTTGAATTTTTTTTAAGAGACAGACATATATGTTCTGATTTAGTTTATACTTAATTATTTTCTTCAAACTTCCTTTTAACATTGGAATGACCTTAAGCACATTCTAAGGCATGTTCAGACTTTGGGGGTGCTCGACGCTCATGTTGTAGAAGGATCAAAGGAAGTTGAATTTAAGGAAAGAGGCATGTATTTTTTTATAATCCCAAAGTTCATAAGGTAGTTTATATCATACTTCTTAGTACAACAAGGATGTTGATTGCATTAATGACCAGTTCTTAAAATAGGATTGTGAAATAAACCACGAGCCTAATTATAAGTTGGACTTACCATGTTAATGGAACATCATTATCGATTTTTGAAGAGCATCCGTATAGGGTGAAATACAATTTGGTATCCATAATACACTTCCTAACAATAGTGGGAGTATTATTGATGATAAGGATACACATGTCACTTATACCGGATAATAAGTAGGGAAACCTTGTAGTGGAGGAATTAGGAGTCATCCCCAATGGTTAGTGCTTTAGGTGATCATTTTGATGAGATCCAATGCAAACATAAACTGGGTCCAAGAAACTATAAGGAGGCATTACAAGACAATGACTTTTTCTTTGACTTGTGACTTTGGATACCAAAAGGGATCCGATGTATTCGAATCAAATTTTTGGACTTGTATACATGTTTATATGATAAAACCCATTAGGAACAATTGGACCTATAAGAGGTTGAAATATAGATGGATGGGAAACCAAAAAGGCTTAATGAAAGGCTTGCAATGTGTTTACCCACAAAGATAAAGATTATCTGTGAGGAAACCTTTTCGCGACAACCATGCTAAATTCCTTTGAAACTTTTTAAGCTTCAAGACTGAATTCTTAAATGATTTTCTTAACAAGAACATAGTAAGAAGTCAAGAAAGATAAGTGATGTAAGCTTGTGCCATCGATTAATGGATCTAAGGTAATAGGTCCTAGGTCATTCGGTTTGATCAGTTAATCAAGTTTTTATTTTCATAAAATCTAAAACAACACTTGTTAGTATACGAAGAACGATGGGAAAATGGTGGTATTTCTAAGTACAATTTGTGGATAATATTTTCCTAATTAAGACTGAATAGGGAGCATTGTTTTATAAAAGAGTGTGGTTGTCTTAGTATATTAATATCTAGAACTTAGGACAAGTCATGTGCATCCTTTTGATAAAGATTTTGCTAGATTGGATACAAAGGATGTTGGAATTATCCCAAGTCAATTATATTGACGTTTTCTTAACAATTTTAGCATCGGGATTGCATAAAAATAGTTTTTCTCAACTACGGAATCACTATGTCTGGGAATCAATTTCTTAGGACACTTGATTAGATGGAATGAATGAGGAATATACATAATTCTTTGATGATGGATATCCTCATGAATGCAATATAATGTGCACAAAATCCAAAATATTTGATGCCTTTGGCATGGTAACTAGATTTTAGTCTAAAATTCTTGTCCCTTTTAGGAATAAATACTTGGTTTTCATTTCGATAAGGATTATGAGTATTTTTACCTTGTAACGTATTCTGACCCATGGATGATGAGCGATAAGTTAGAGGAGTGTGAAGAAATATTGAATTTCTTAATCCACCAAAGAGGTCAAAGTTGTTCCCACTTTAGAGGTAACTAAAGAGGTTATTTGATTCAGTTACTTCATATGTAACTTAGGTGAGGTTCCTCCAAGTTTAATTAGCGATTTCACTTTTACTATTCGTAGCGGAACAATTGCATGTTCAAAGAATCGGTAAACCATAAAAAAGTTAAGCATATTGAGTGTAAGTTTTACCTTGTTCAAGACATCGAACAAAGTGGGTGAAAATATTTTGACCAAGGTTATATTGGATAATACCATTGTAGTCCTTCTACCAATATGCATTAAACTTCCATGTAGATGCGTTGGGAGATAAATATATGGCTTTAAGAATTAGTTGGATATTGTTGGGATTTTATTCTTAAAACCATATATGACATTTACTTTTAAGTAAAGGCATGTCAATTCATTTTGAAATAAGAATCATGGTCGTGTGAAATCCTTATATTTGGTTCAAATAGATTGTAAAAATAGTAGTGAATAGAACTCAATAGGTATTCCAGTGAGTGTGGTTCGGAATCAGAAGGAGATCAAAATTTTAGTTCTAGCACTATTGAAAAGTTCACAACATAAATAGGTAATTGACATCGTATTGGAATGGTTGTGATGCAATACTATGAGTTTTCTTAAATTGTGGGAACCTATTTGATAGTTAGAGACCTTGTTCGATAGTTCGATCGAGAATTGTGATTAGAACATTCTAGGAATTAATTTAATATGACCACCCCTGAGATTTGAGTATGAGGGATGTTTCGATTACACTGAGGCAATGTCACATCATTCGCAAAGGGTGTATAGATTCTCAATCCTAGTAATTATAATGATTGGAATGATTACCCAAATGTCACTTTGATTTTTATGGGTGAGATTTCCTATTATATTGGGTCAAAAGGTCTCCGCACATTGGGTGATAGTTATGTCAGTAGATTTGAGATCATAATTAGGAGGAATCCGCATCCACAAGATATCGTTGATTGTGATACACCATGGATAGACTTATGAAACACCTCGTAATATTAAAGCATTTTAAATTACACATGTGCTCTTAATTCTAATTTCAATGGAGAATAAATTGACCAAGATAAATATTAATTAGTGAATAAAAAGGATTAATATTTATGTATACTTATATTTACTTGTGTGATAAGTAAATAATAATGTATTTAATTATGTTACATCATAAGTGAGCTCAAGCGACAGGTTTATCTATATTTCATTCGGGATACACTATTAGAGTCATGTCGAGAATAATATGGAATTTTATGTTAGGGGACTCGGATGACATTTTTAAGTACATCGTTGGTCCGGAATGGGTCCAAATAGTCCAAATTAGGTACCTGTGGTAATAATTTGGTTCTGAAGGTTTTTTAGACTAAATATGAGCCATATGAGCGTATATGTGACATTTTACATAAGGAGGAAGACCCAATTCATGGATTACAGAGTTTTAGATTTATATTCGATCAAGGTGGATAGAGGAGGGATGATGTCTATCAACCCAATGAGTCTAAGGTTTGAGAGAAAGTGAAAAGAGAGAGGAGAAAGTGAGAAAACGAAGAGAAAAGAAGAAAAGAGGATCCGAGGAGGAAGGCCACCATCTTCAGGGCGTAGATCTTCACCAAAAGAAGAGATTAAAATTGTTAAATATCTAAACTCGTCATTTTAAAATCAAGTATTTACTTACTTTGATAATATTGTGTGGTTTCATTTGATCATGCAACTTTGGTTTAGAATAACATAATTTTCGTGTTTGGATACTATGGAGGAGATGAATCTAATTATGTTTATATGATGAATATAATATAAATTGATAAATTAAGCTAAGTTCTTAGATTATTCAAGAATAAAAATCGAATCTTAAAAATAGGGTTTACTATGTCAATATTTATTGATTTATTTCGTTGTTAGGTGAATTAAATGTTCTTTTGGGATAGATTAGTGTTCATGTATGTGTATTGGTGAAGGTTAGGACCATTATATATGAAGGTTGAAGGTGAAATCTAATCAAATATCCGTCCTGGCAGCCCAGCAAACCAAATCGGTTCACTAGGGGGAGGGAATCAGTTCGTTGACCGAATCAGTTTGGTCCAACCAGTGAATCGGTTTTGTTCTACATGCTATCCAACTTTGTCTTGTGTTTGTTTTCCATAATGTTTGAGGATTGGTCATGGAAAATTAGGTCCAGGGATGAATTTTTGTTTCTATGAATTCAATTTGAGGGTTAAGAAGTGTCGTAGGCAAACCCAGGATGAATTTCGTGTAAGGAAATACATTAATAAGTTAGTGACTACACACGGTGGAAATTGGGAGATCAAGTTAGAATTTCAGGATGGTTGGACTAGTTCTTTGTTAAATTATCAAACTACACAGAAGTATATAATTCGAGAGTTGAACTATAAGTTAGGGGATACTAAGATAAGATCAGGGAGTCAGGTTAAACTTTGGAATCCGATAGGCTAGTGCTACAAGAGATATTACGCTTTCTAGGTGACATTATATATATATATATATATATATATATATATATAGGAGAGGTTCAAAAGTGAACCTAAAAGATGAACTTTTTAATGTACCTTAACGAAAAACACCTTAACAATCAATTTAATTTAATTCTTATAATTTAATTGGTCGGCGTCAATGGCAACGAACACACGTGTGACATGTGGGCGGGAGTGGGGTGCAAGGTGTGAATTAAAAAACATGTGTGTCATACGCATGTTCGTTGCCGCTGGAGCCTACCAATTACAACATATGAATTTAAATTAATGGGTTGTTGAGCTTTTTTTGTTAAGGTTCATTAAAATGTTCAACTTTTAGGTTCACTTTTGAACCTCTCCATATATATATATATATATATATATGAATGACTTTATGTGAACATAACTACTCTAATATGCTGTTGCAGGAAGTTGTACGCAGTGGGTGATTCACCCTGGCGTTCATCAGCATGTGTTGGATTGTTCACCAGGTCATAGTATTGTTGAATGGCAAATATCCGTATGTGATTATAGTGTTAGTTTTTAATCCAGATGGGGATAATGTAGTATGGTTATGACCCACATATATATGTTTATGACCTTTTCCTTTATGTGTTTGTGATTGGGGATAGGTGGTGATATTTCTAATCGACGACCCAGGAGTGGTACATGACGTACCTGGTGCTTGATAGCATAATAGGTATGCATTTGGGACATCCAACTTGGGGATGCTATGTATATACATATAAATTATGATATACGTATGTGTGTAAATGATTGTGTGAACATCAAAGCATAACTATTGTATGGTTACATTGACTACGTATTGAAACACATATAATTGAGAAGACCTAAGTTATAACTTATGGAATAACTACGTAGTACATAGTATGAGGTATCATATGGGTGGTACAGATGGGCTAAATGTTTAGCGGATCAAATTAGGTTAAGATAGTTAGAATAGTTAGGCGGCTAACATATCTAGGTGAATAAAATAAATCCGTTAGGTGCGCATTATAGATGAGGAGTGAGGATAATGTGAGACACACATGAATATTTCTTGGTGCTTTATTATTATTGCAGTCAAATACTTGCAACTATTTTTCTAATGTTTTGGGAACTATCCATATCAAAAATATTTTCAAAAACTTTTAAGTGCTCAACCACCCAGTCAGACAATGCAGCAGCAGCTGTGGATGCATGCATGACTTGATTAGATGATTTACTCATTTCTATCTAGATAGGTTTCTCTTTAAGTATTTCCTTTGGAACTATTGCCCGAAGTTGGATATTTTTATTATTAGACGTTGTTTACATTATTTCAGTTGAGTATTTAGATTGTTGTATTCTGGATGTTCAGAGTTTATTCAGTTTATTTAATTTATCTATCAATACTCTTTACATTCAATCATTGTGGATTTTTATTTTTATATTGTTGAATGGTTTCACTTATGAATATTATCGAGAAATTAGAAATCGACACCGGGCGTAATAGGTTATAGGTTTAATTAATTTGTTTTCAACATTGACGCTAAGAATAAAATCAAATATGATTTTCGTTTAGTTTAAAACCATTTTTATATCTTTTATAAGAGAAATAAACTCCTCCATATCTTTTATAAAATAAAAAAACTTCTTCTTTTCTCTAAAACCCACTCCCTCTTCATAAATGTCACTATCTTTTTTAAAATGGATTCAAATTAATCATTTTGTTTAGTCTTTGATCCTAAGCCTTTATATGCCATCAATGACCAAATAAACACCGTTTCATCTAGTCTCAATGGTCATGAACATGATTTTCAATATCATGGTCCTAAATTTGTTGAAGTTCTTGGCAAAAAAAATTCCTCTCCAGCACAAAATTCAATAAAATCTCCAAGCCGCCCACCTTTAAGTGATATATACTTATGTGGTGATACTCTTGTTGTAATACTGTTGAACGTAGTTTATTAAGATGTTTTTAAAGATTGTAGTTATTTTAATCTCATTTGTAGACTAGTTCTTGCAGGGGGGAGAAGCCATGGAATATGGATCAACTCAAGTGTTATATTTCTAATATTTGGCAACTTAAAAATACATGTAACCTCATGCACATTAGTAAGGGCTATTTCAATATTTGGTTTTCATATTCATACTAAATGGGTAAAGTTTGGTCTTTGTACATTTCAAAAATATCCAGATTTCAACTCAGATATGCATACAATTTCTACAACTAATGTGTGGGCCGAATTTGTGGGTTTATGTAAAGGGTATTGGGACCCTAACCTCCTCCATTAAATTTCTAGGGGAGTTTTTATTACTATGCGCTTAGATAAAGCAATAATGGATAGGACCTTTGGAAACTTTGCTACGGTTCTGCTTGAGGTTGACCTACTAAAAATCCTCCCGAACATCTTTTGGTTAAAAGAGGTGATGGTAGCGTAATAGTGAAAACTACTTATGAATCATTTCTAATATTCTGCAACTTTTTTCAGTCTGTTGGGACACCATTAACGAGTGTAGAAAATTACAAAAATAAGTTTCCAAACTATGGAAAAAAAAACATCAAATTTTTTTAGTAAAATCATTGATTCGACAAAACCTAGAAAACATGCACCTGATGTTGGTATAAGAAATAAAGTTGGGGAAATCAAAAAAAAATTAAAGTATCACAGTCGAAGAGAGCTAGTAAAGTTACATGGAAATTGGCTAATAATTCTTGAACAACTTTTACCAACTCAATTCTTATGGAAAATTGAAACATTGAAGTGGTTGCAAAGTCAAAATAGCATCCTATAATATCAAGAGATTTGTTTGAGACCATTCATGAACCCAACAATATTGATACTCTTAGAAATGGTAACCAAGTGGAAACAGTTAAACATGTGGACAATTTCAAACATGTTGTAATTATTGAGGACATTCCTATAACCCAAACATAATTAACCAAATGGGTTGAAGAGAGTGGGACAAAAAGTGATGAAGAAATTCATCCATTAGAAGACATCACTTACGCATAAATTCTTAGCTCGGCTCATGCATCTCTAAAAATTCATTCTGGTTTAATTGATTGCATTCATGTTGGAAACACGGATGCTAGCCTAGGATTCCAAACAAATTTAAGAACTCCTTTTATTTATCCAAGTCTAGGGGTTAATTTATATGTTGAGATTCCTAATCCTACTACAATACCATATGATTTAGATACGTCTAGGAGTTCTACTCAAGCTCGTGCTTTTATTGATGACTCTGTTGGTTAAAAATTAGAAAATAAAATTCAAATTTACAATAGACTTGTCAGTAATTCCTTTGATCTTTAAGGAAATATTGGTGATACATCAGCTATCAGTTAAGATATGGTGTTCGTGAAGCTAAAAAACCTAAGGGTGTAACAGAAAATGTCGATATATCATCACCTCACATGCCTTTGGAAACTTTTCCCATTTTAAGTCATGAAGAGAAATCGACCCTTTAATATAATTTAAGAGGTTTTGCATCTCCATCAAGATTTTGAAAATGTTAGTAATCCTAAGTTATCCCTCTTTCATTATAATGGGGTAATTTATAAATTCCTATATTTTTCTATTTTTCTTCTCTCTATTTTGTCATAATTTTCCTTTAGTTCTTGTTAGATCCATGAGTGAGGCTCTTTCTCCTATTTGTTTATAAATAAATTTTCATATCTAAAAAATTGGTATTAGACTAGGAGAGGTGTCACAGATGGTATCAGATCATCAGTTTCTAGTGTCCGTACGATCTATATGTACTTGCTCTATTTTCAATGTTACGTTTTCTTTGGTATAGATCCCTATGATTAGGATTATTGAATTCTTAATTTAGCTTTTACATTCTTATGTGATTGTATATAGTTGAACTAATTTTCATACAATTTTGGTTTGGTTTTTGATGTGAACTAAAAAGAGAGAATGACTAGCTCGGGCCATTAGGAGGGCGACAGGAGGGGAGGCTCAATTAGAGCCGCAATCCAATCAAGGAACAATGACATTAGCAGAGGTTGCCACTATTTTTTAACAGATAGTTAACTCTATGATGACTCCCATGGCACAAGAATCTCTCCAGGAACATATATACCAGTGACTGGCACCTATCATCCACGCCCACCCAGTACCATTGACGTGGGAGATAGTTAGAGAGGATTTCCAAATGGGACATCCATTAAAGTTCCAGTGGATTATGAATGTTGTTATCTCCAGCCAATGGAGGAAAGATATCTAGAGGAATATATGAATAGTTGAGTGCAGTGACACTCAAAGGCAAATACTGACTACCATCAAGCTAGTGGGAGCAGCGTTGCAGTGGTGGGAGTCTGTCACCACTTCTGAAGAAAAAGAGATACACCATGATAGTTTTGGATTTTTGGGTTCAGTTTGATCTCATGTTCTTACCATTAACCATTCAGATTGAGATAAGGAGGAGCTCCTAGAATGGAGGTCCGAACAATTGTCGAATATGAGGAACAATTAACCCACCTAGTGAATTTTATGCCAGAAGAGGTAAACACCGAGGAGAAGAAGGTTCTTTAGTTTATTAATGGACTCACATGGAGGATTCACCACCATTTAGTGTAAAATCTAACATTGAGGACTTGTGTTGATATCGTCACGTCACACTTTTGCACTACCAAAATTATCGCTTCTACCCAAAGGGAGCGAAGAGAGTTGGAAGTCTAGACAATAGAGTATGATCAAAGGTAGTAGTGCCAATGGGGCACCATATTAGTAGGGTAGGAAGAATGATCAAGATTCCCAATAGAAGGACTCAATTAAGAGATTTAGGCCAGGTAATGATAATTATAGGTAGGTGCATCAGGGATAGTATCATTCCCCTCAAGGCCACTAGGTCCAGGAGAACTAAATTGGAGGCTAGTAGGGATACGAATATCAATGGAAGTAGGGACAAAGAAAAGGGCAGTCTCGTTAGGATCAGCAGGGGGCAAAGATAGGTATATTTCACAAGTAGGTGTTTCTTATATGGGGATAATTGATACGTGTGGCGTGTATGTTAGATTAGGGATAGGGGTTATGAGTAGGGCCCTCAATAGGGACAATAGTCACAGCAGCTTCCAGTTTGATCAAAAGTTCCAGCATTACAACATTCGCAGGGGCAGGGCCATTTTGGGCGTGTGTATCACATTCGTGGACAAGTTGTTCAAATAATGTCATTATCAATTGAGGGTATGTTCTCTATGTATGGGCACATGGGGAAAGTCTTATATGACACGGGTGCATCACATTCTTTTTTTAGCACTAGATTTGTGTGTCAGATATTATTATTATGAGTGTATATTTATAGTTGTGCAACGGGGCTCTCTTTCGTTCCATCTATAGGGGAGAGGTTGTGGGCATTAGGAGGTCAATTTTTAGTGGATGCGCTTATTTTAAAAAAGTATGTGTATGATGTTATCCTTGGTATTGAATAGCTGGAAATGTGTAGAGCGATGGTGGACTATTACAGTGAGGCTATCGTGTTCGCTATTCTAGGGTAGGATGTGTTTCTTTTTATGATGACTCATTATGAGTGAGGATCGAGACCACGTTTATATTATATCGAAGAGGAGACTTCAGATAGCATAGTTGTCTCATTAGATGTGATCCCATGTGTTTAAGTACTTTACTAATATTATTCGTGGGTTACTAAGATTACAACCGTGTTAAAGATCGAGGTGTGATTGACCTAGCCTTAGTGATAGTGCGATCATCATATTGTATGGCTCCTTAAGAAATGTACGAGTTGAGAATTAGATTTAGTGACTTTTGGGGGAGGGATTTTTTAGTGTCTCGGTAATGTTTTTTTGGACTACGGATCTCGATAACCGATAAGCTAAGTAGTACAATATCAGTGGGGTTCCTTATTTGGATTACAATTTTGAGACATCCCATGCATGAAACCCAGAGGAAACTAGAAATGGGAGACAATTGGGCTCTAGGGTGGTGGTTTAATACATTAGTCACTACATGTGTGAATTTAAAATGCTTTGAGTTGGGAGCTAGTATATGATTTAAGGCCAGCATAGCCAAGTAGTGCTATGCAGAAAGCACTAGAGGATGTTTGTACCACTAACTAATAACTAGGGCTAGGCCTATCAATGGGAGGGTTTGGACCCGAACCCGATCCGTTAAACTCGGGTCTGAGCACTTTTATGAAACTCGATTACTCACTAGTTAAATGGATCGGATATCCAAAATCTCTCTCTCTCTCTATCTATCTATCTATCTATCTATCTATCTATCTATCTATATATATATATATACATATTTGGTTTTATGTGTGTATATATATATGTAATTATATATATGTATATATAAGCATGTACATATAAATCTATGTACATATTTTTTTATTAAATTGAATGTTTTTTGGTCCATATTTTAGTTTCAGCTATTCTGGTATTAGGGTCGGGTTCTCGAGTCCTTAATGAGTTCGGGTTTTGATATATTTTTTTAGACCCGATCTGCTAAAAAATGCCCGAGTCGAATATAGATATTGGTAGACCTGATCTGGACCCGACCCGTTTACAGGCCTAACTGGGGCAATGTCAAGAATAATTGATTCGTGATTACTCACGTAGTCGAGTCTACCTTTACTGTATAATCATGAAGGGCATGTCAGTGTAAATTTTGATGTATGTAGGTTGCATCTATGGTATTGGTGCATGTGTGCACATGATTTGGGGTCTATGGGCGCCTAGTAAGTTCAATGTTTAGTATCATCCTAGAATGTCTAATGCGAAGGTAAATGCATTGAACCATATACGTGTAGGGCATTTAGAACAGTTTTGGAATGGTGAAGTGGACTAAGGTATGTTAGGAGAAGAGACAGTCTGAGCATTTATAATAGTGATGACCGTCACACCCGTGATAATTCTTAGGGTCATAAAGTCACATGCTAGGGATCCATCCTGACAGGAGAGTGTTCAATAGTTATTGGTAGGTGGAGCGGAGACTTAGTTATCCTGTTATGAAGGTGTCTTGCATATCAATGGGAGGTTGATTATCCTTTATGATGAATACCTATGACGCGCAATAATGGACAAGGTGCATGGGTAAATATATTTGGTGCATCTGGAGCAAATTACTTGTACCAGGATATGAGGAAGTGATATTGGCATGCCGGTATGGGACAGTTCCGGTGAATTACATGATCGATAAGTATTCCTAACTTTTCATTATATAAATAGAGTGAGTCGACACGAGGTTCTGCTCAATATTATTTCAAATTGAGATAAGATCTTTGTGTTCCACTTCTAGTAGAGTTTTAGGAAAGAAATGGGGACTTATTTGAGTTTGGGAATGGCGTAACACTTACAGATCGATGGCTAAATGGAGAGGGTGAATCAGTTTTGGAGGTTATGTCGAGGATGTGCATACTAGATTTCAAGGGAGATTGGGAGCAGTACCTTCCACTGGTAGAGAGTTCACCTATAATAACTCGTACCAATTAACGATAAGCATGGTCCGTTTTGAGATATTATATGGTTGAACTTATTGTTCAGCCTCTTGTTAGTTAGAGGTGGGTCACAATAAACTTCTTGAACTGGAGATGATCCAGGACACTTTTGCAAGGATTGAGAGTATTCGGGCCCTATGTGTATAGCTCAGGATATGCAGAAGAGTTATGCCGAAGTAGAGAGGAGACACTTGGAGTTTGATATGGTTGATTAGGTCCTATTACATGTGTCTTCCTTGAATGTATTTTTACGGTCTGGAAAGAAGGGTAATCTTGCAACAAGGTATATAGGGCCTTTCCCTATCATTGAGGGGATAGGTCCAATGCCTAATGACTCTCACTATCGGAGCACTTGCAAAGGATTCATGATGTCTTCCATATATATTCATTGAGAAGATACCTCAAGGATGAGGGCTTTGTAGGAGGGTATACGGGTCATTTTACTTATGGGGATGACCCTATTTTGTCATTAGAGTGTTTTAGGTTAATATTTAATCAAGGTTTATGGAGGGGTTCTGCTATCTATCCACCAAAGACGCTAGGGTTTGAGAAAAAGTGAGAAGAGAGAAAAGAAAGTGGAAAAAAGAAGAAAAGAGGAATCAGGGAGGAAGGCCACCATCTTAGAATAATATATCGTCACCAAAAGAATTGTTTTATATATGGAAATATCATAACTCTTAATTTTAAAGATAATTATTTATTTCCTTTTG
Organism: Sambucus nigra; assembly: GCA_949130495.1. Lineage (NCBI taxonomy): Eukaryota > Viridiplantae > Streptophyta > Magnoliopsida > Dipsacales > Adoxaceae > Sambucus > Sambucus nigra. The sequence goes on along the minus strand of OX422207.1, from coordinate 624,573,047 downwards.
TAACGTTGTGTGGTTTCATTTGTTCATGCAACTTTGGTGTAGAATAATATAATTTTCGGGTTTGGAACGTAAGGAAAATCTGTGTTTTGAATTGTATAAATGTTAGAAGATGAATCTAATGATGTTTATAAGAAATCTAAGTTCTTGGATGATTTAAGATTAAAAAGATCAAGTCTTGAATCTAGGGTTTACTATGACATTATTTATTGATTTAATTCGTTGTTAGATGAATTAAATGTTGCTTCAGGACAGTTTTTACGTAGAAATTATTTTATTTATTTTTAGGGATGGATTATAGGTCATATATGGTGGTTTGGTGATGGTTAGGACTACCGTGGATGAAGGTAGAATCTGAAATCCACTCAAAAATTTGTTTTGACAGCCTAGCGAATAGAATAAGATTGCTGGGGGAGAGAATCAGTTCGCTAACCAAACCAATTTGATCTAGCAAGTGAACCGCTTCAGTTTTGCTAGCTTGACAACTATTCCTAGTGTGTTTTTCAGCTTTTTGAGGAGTTGGCATGGAATCTTGGGTTCGGGGATGAGTTTCGATTTCTAGGAATTCCATTTGAGGGTTAGGAAATGTCATAAGGCAATCGAGGATGAATTTTGTGTAAGGAAATATGTGAATAAGTGAGTGACTTCACACGAGTGGAAATCAAAATACCGAGTTAGGATTTCGGGATGGTTAGACTAGTGCTTGGATAGATTTTTAGGTTGTTCATAAGTATATAATCAGATATTTAAACTATAAGTAAGGGGATACTTAACTTAGAACGGGGAGTCGGGTTAGACTTTGGGATCTAGTAGGCCAGTACTACAAGAGAAATTATGTACATTATCCAACTTTATATATATATATATATATATGTATGTATCGAGTGTGACCAGTATATGTCTATGTGTGAATGACTTTATGTTGAACACACATACTCTAATACGCTATCGTCAGATTTTGCAAGCAGTGGGTGGTCTACCCTTGTGTTGGCCAGCAGGTGTTGGATTGTTCCCCGGGTTATGGCCATTATCCATATGTAGAGGATAGTTGTTAGTTTTGAGTATGGGTTGTAGTAATGTGGTATGGTTATGACCCATGATTGTATGCTTGTGACAGCCTCCATTACACGTTTATAATTTGGGATCAGTGGTGGCCCGAGAGTGGTACGTGATGTACTTGGTGCTTGATAGCACACTAGGGATGAATCCGGGAGGTCCATCTTGGGGATGCTATGTATATACATATAAAGAGTGATATTTTTATGTGTAGATGATATTATGAACATCAATGTATAACTAGTGTATGGTTACATTGCCTATGTTTGAGACACATATAAGTGAGAAGCCCAAAGTTATAGCTTATGCAGTAACTACGTAGTACATAGTATGAGGTATTGTATGGGCGATATGGATGGGCTATATTTTTAGCAAAACAAAGTATGTTAAGGATGGATAAACTAGTTAGGCTAGTATCATAACTAGGTGAATAAAATAAATGCATTAGGTGCGCAATGTAGATAAGGGGTGAGGATAATCTCATGTGAGTGAGCAAACAAGTGAACATGGGTATTTCTTGCTGATTTATTATTATTGCATTTAAATACTTGCAACTATTTTTCAAATGTTTCGGGCTCTAACCCATATAAAAAATTGAAATCCTTTTAGGTGCTCAAACACAGGTTCACCAAGGATAGGCATTCCATTCCAGTCAGATGATGCAGTAGCAACTGTGGATGCATGCACGACTTCATTAGACGCTTCACTCATTTCTATATAGATAGGTTTCTATTTCTGTTTTTCCTTTGGGCATATTGCTCGCAGCTGGACAGTTTTATTGTTAGACGTTATTTACATTATTTCAGTGAGTATTTGGATTATTGTATTTTTGATACCGAGAGTTCATCCAGTTTATTTTATTTATGTTATCTGTAGTTTTTACGTTCAGTCACTGTGGATGTTCATTTTTGTATTGCTGAATGGTTTCACTTATGCATGTTTACAAGATTTTGAATTTGACACTGAACCTGATAATTTATTAGTTTAATTATATGATTTTTTACAGTGATTATAAGATTGAAATAAAATACGATTCCCTTTTAATTTGAAAAACGCCTGATCAACCGGTATTAGACTATATTTTTTTATTCCACTAAGTAAAACTCAATAGGTGTATTAATTATAATCCTGCTAGAGTAGAAAATAAGTCATATCCAACAAAGTAATTGATTAGACATTGGCTTAAACCGATTAACAACAAATTTATTTAACCAAGAAGATAGTATAAACTTAACATGGGGAATCATATTAAGTACCATAATAAACTTTGTAAATAAGACTTCTTTATATCCGAGTGATTTTGAAAGATATTTAAATTGTAAGGCACTTCAGAATATTTAGTGGATTTAATTGCGATTAAATAAAGAAAAGAAATAAATTACAAGGTTGTAATTTTGGATTTCCAATTATTTATTTGGAATTCAATTTAATTATTTGTCTTGGGTCCCTATTATAGTCCATGGCCTAAATAGTAGTGTTAAAACTCTTTGGAAGCCTAATTTAACTAGAGCTCATAATCTATACCTATATACATTAGTGTAAGGTAGGGTTCTAGGTGAAGACTCCATAATGGAGAGTTAGGTAGGGAGAGGAAAAATAATATTCACATTTTTGTGAAGGGGTCAGGGTAGAGAAGGTAAATTCTCTCATATTTATCCAAGGTGTAATCTCCCAGAGTTCCCACACGCAAGGATTACTTTGGGTGGATTATATGCTAAAAGATTTAAGGGATCATAGGTTTTTAATATGGTTTCTGGAGACCTTTCGCGGAAAGAAAGAATTTCATTTTATTAAAACTTTATCTCCTCATATAAATCGCAATAAGATTCAATATGGTATTTTATTATTCAAATCCTAGGTTTAATCTTTAAACCTAATTCTTGATTTCTCCTCATTTCATGATTAACTAAAGATCGTTAGATCTGAAATATTTTGTCGTTTTAAATGCCAACTACCTGTTGTTTTCCCAATAAAGATAAATTACAGCATATTCTATCATGTCTAACCCAAGTTCCTTAGATGGTCCGGGTAAATTTATTAACAGAGAAACCAACATTCAAAGGACCCTAATCAATGAAAGTCTCTTTGAAACCTGGCACAACCCCTCTATCAATATTTAAAAACCATACCTTTTCTTTATGAGAGAGAACTACATTACAGTGACCTCTAATCAACTAAGGAAGATTCCAATTATCCTTAATATCTCTCAATTTCTTCCAAAAAATCTTTCCTAGAACTTCAAAAACATGGAATAAAAGTTTAATATTATAATGGAGGAAAATAGGGTTGGGGATTCCAATTTAAAATTAAGGTGATGAGCTTGGTCTTTAATATATTTCACAAACATTTCTTATTTCCAAAAGTACCAAATCTTTCAAGATACATTAACTTCAACTCAGTAAAAGTTAATTTTTCTTTCCATGAAGACTACTTTATGACTAGGAACCATATGTTCCATAATGGACATTGAAGAGATATTATTCATTCAGCATTGCTTTTTGAGTCTTCTAGTGGTAGGATAATTACTAATTCCACTTAAATTCTATATGAGACACTTGATCATTAAGAAATACAAGTGGTTGGATTTTTTAGGAGTGGACTAATCATCCTTTTTTTTTATGGCATTTCAATAAATAAAACTTGGTATTTCTCCTCCATACCCTTGCCTTTGGTAGCATTGTAGTAAAATAATAATTATTCGAGTTTTTCAAAATATAAGGTAGACCAGAATTATCAATTTCATATGTAGGAGTTAAATCTTCACCATCTTAATTTGATTCAGCTGAATTTCTATTAGCCACCACTAGAGTAGCAATATTTCCCACCACTATATCAAACATTCCACCTTTGTCATAAAAATGGTAGATTTAGAGATAGTAGCAGAAGAATTGGGAATTATTTTAGCTATAGTTTGATTGTTAAGATTATTCTTGTCATGATTACCTCTATATTAGCATCTAAAACTATTGACGTTAACCTTAGGTGCAACTAGTAGTGAGATATAATTCTTTTAACCTTGTCGTTTAACATATTTTCAAAATGTGCATGTGGGGGGAAATAAATATGCCTATATAATAGCATGACACGTGGCTAGCACCCCGATCAAGATGGAGAGCAACAGATGCTCCAATAACATAGGGACGACTAGAGTCCTTGATAAACTAGAAGACCGAGGAGCAGTATCTGATTGGAATGAAACTCCCCGAAGATAGGACACATGCATATTTGTAACCCTAATGTAACCCATAACTCTATATAAAGGGGACACCCCCCATTATGAAAGGGATCTTAGAAGCTATAGAAACACTCTCATATAAGACTCTCTCATCATTCTAATGTAACACACCAGTAGCCCCGTGGACGTAGGCCATTCATGGTCGAACCACATAAATCTTTGTCTCTCTTATACTTAGTTTTTCGTTTGTATCGTGAACAATTGGCACCCCCCTATGGGTGAGATTTTTTGCACCTACAATTGGTGCCATCTGTGGGAAACGACACAAAAGGCATTCCCCTTCTTACTTGGAAGAGATCTAGGTTTACGTTCAAAGACAATGATACCTATTCCATGCACATAATAAAAAGATAAGTTTTCTTTTTTAATCTGTGCAGAAGGAGTTATATGTTTTCGTATATAATTATTTGTGTTGTACAAAAATCGTTTCATTGATACATGATTTTTCGTACATTTGTGTTTATAAATCTAATGTTTAATTTTCATTCATATGCACATCTACGCAGTAATATTGTTTCTGGGTAATTTTATTGTTTGAGAAGATGAATTTCACTGGCGGAGTTCTATGAGGACTCCCCAAATATTTGGATTCTCTTTAGAAACTCCTACTTACACGCCTTTATTTGATGGGCTACATGATATCTTGAATTTCCTAAATTTTCTGGCATGGGTTTACCATCGAAAGGTTTATCTCATGAGAGATCTTAATTACATCTTTATAAAGATACCAATAGAGATTCTTGAAAAAAATACATATTCTTACAAAGATGTACATATTCTGGGCAGGCCAATAGTTTACATAATTTGTTCTGGATGCAAACAAAAAAAATCAATGGTAGACTGAACAAGAATCACTCCACCAACCTATGGGTTATTGAAATTCCTCCTGATATTCAGCACGACCAAACATGAATAAAGATGGAACCAACAATATTTTGGTCATCTCTGAGCAAGCGACTTGAAGTTGCCTCCAATCTGAGATTTGGGGTTGTCATCCGGCCAAGCACTGCCAATAGTTTCGACGACGGTGGATGGAACAAAAATCGATATCCACCAGCCCTAGGCACAAAGTCCCCTAGGCCGAGAAAGCCCCGGTGACCAGAATGAGTACAGGGCGACCTCTGTACAAGCCACAAACAAACCATCGAGCATCGGTGAGCTCACCTACGGTGATTCTCCGACCTGCAACCTTCCTGGTCCAGCATCCCCCTGTGGTCGGTGACCTATTTGCGACATACCGGCGATCTGTCATAATTTTTCTTTCGTTTTCTTTTCGTCCATGCCGACTAGTAAGGAAACCACAATTTCTAGTCATCAACAGCATCTCTTCGATCGAACAGTAGAAAGGGATTTACCCTAGTGGTCGGTGACCAGTTCGTAATTACCATCATCTGGTCGGCGCCTTAAGTAGGTCGGAAAAAGGGACAAGCAACGACAAGTAAAGCCGAGCAAGATGACAATTAGTCAGCGGCAGTGACGAGCACGACGCGCTTCTCTTCCGATTAGTTGGAAGTTCTCCTCAACCTCGAGCATCCATCAGCTCACACACCTTTGTGTGTTTCCATAAGCACATTTAAAAACTGTTTGGGGCACGAATTCATCTGAATCCCTTTGGAAATTGTTGAAATTAGCATTTTCTTAATTCACATCTTAATGTGAAAATAAAATTTTGAAACCATCTTATAATTGGATATTTGCTGGTGTCCAAATACTTTTGAAAAACTTCTAAATCAGCCCTATGTCTTACGTTTGAGATATATTTGACTAATCATTTGCATTTCTCGGTTCTCTCTAAAAAAAATTTAAGGGACCATGTGACTAAATTACAATTGTTACAACGATTTTAGTTGGCACTTTTTTATTCGACCTTATTACAAATTATTTTGCTCACATAAATAAGTGGTGTGCACTTATATAGCACTCATGTCATTTATTCGAACATTTTAATTTTCAATATTATCGTTCAGCTACAACAATTTAATCTCACCATAAGGAGATTATTTGTTATTTAGCTCAGCCCCGACGGATGCTCGGGCACGGTTATCTCAGTGGGATTTTTATCATAAAAATCATTGGATCATTTATTACGTTCATACGCTACTATGATTTTTTTTCCTCAACCAATGGTCGAGAGGATGCATATCTTATATACTTTGTCGAACATATCATCTTCATGGTAACATCTATTTTGATTTAGCCTCAACAGATGGTCGGGGAATTTACTAACTTCCACGGGTACAAGATTCAGTCTCGACGGATGCTCGGCAATAATTTTAAGTTCTTAGAAATCTCACCGATGTTTGGATGGATGCTCGATCACGAATTGCTCGCTATATCTACTTGGTAGTGTACAACTTTACCTTGGCTACTATCCAGGCACCATTCATTTTATTAATGCTCCGACGAATGGTCGAGCACACTATAGTTGACAACCCGCCGACTAAAATAATAGGTGGCCAGCCCAATACCCTAATAATTACAGGAATCATAGATGGTCCATTCTTAGCATCACTGTCGATTAAAATAATAGTATGAGATAACCACCAACTATTTTGGAAAACGGACTGTCAAATTTAAAAAAAAAATTGAAAAGAAAAAAAAACACTTAGACAATCCCATTTGTAAAAACGGTGGGTTTCAAAAATCGATGAATGAAGTATGACAATACAATAAATAATCACCGAATAAGCTATCGGTGCACAGACCAATACAAATAATACATCGAGTATTACAATTCAATATTTACAATATAATGAATGAGTGCAAAACCTTGGGCAAACACGCCCGAATAAGAAATACTGAACTTAACTAACGTTCAATAGAAAGAAGCGTCTAATACAAGTAACCTACAACATCCGCAATATGATGTAGCTCCATGACAACTGGAATGGAAATGTAAATACGGGTGTCCATGCGGTAGAGCACCTGTAACGGCAAGGAGTATGCAGAAACAAAGAAATAGATACGGGTCAGGACTCGGTTTGATATGATTACCATGTGACTAAAAATGCATGACAGTTAAATGCTTATGTCTCTCACATATAGCATAAGATAACCCTCACCTCTCAATCTAGCAGTAACCTAACGCAATATCGTGAGGTGATTTAGTTAACCCTAAGTACAAAGGGCTAACTTCTCCCCAGTATCAACACTATGCCCTATTCGTGTGTGGGGTGTCTCGCAAAGCGAAATCCAAACAAGGAACCCCCCCGATACACTACTATTTAGGCAAGGTTGATCGTCGAGGTCCATTAGGCCCTAAGCACGAAATATTAAATATATATGTGTGTGCATAGATGTAGGAGGTAACATCTACAGCTACACAAAGAAAGTATAAAATAAAACCCATCCATCATCTACTGGCACAATTCCTAGTTTCTTTCTTTAGGAATATACATAAATGGTACAACATTTTATCAAATGTTTACCATGTCAAACTTATTTACCAATTTTATTTCCTTTCTTCCATTCAGGAAGAATACATAATTTAAAGAAGGTTTTATTACCATAAAAAGTGTTTTACCCATTTCTTTCATAAAATCCCACTTCCCTTCTTCCATCCAGGAAGTTTAATCAAAAGTCATTTGTATTAGCATAAAAATACTTTTGTATACCATATGCTTCCACAACCCTTCTTCCATCCGGGAGTGTTACTGAAGCCAAACCATAACCCATTTCCCTTCTTCCATCCAGGAAATGTAATTAAAGCCAATCCATTATCATGAATTTCTTTAATAAATCTAAGACCGTCCCTCCGGGTTTCCCCACTGGACGCGCCCCTAAATGGCTATCATCTTCCAGGGCCTATCATATAAGACAACCTGGGAACCTACCAAACGTCGGGAAGCGGCCATATGCCTGCGGGATAGTCAAGACCACATCCGGAATCTCCTAACCAGCGCAGTATAAATAAACGCCCATATGGCCTAGGGACTATATCCAACCTGCTCAACAGCCAGGAAGGCTTCACCACAACGCGCGCAACTTCCCTTATCATAGCGATTTAGGGAGATGTGTATCCATAAATTAACATTTATGAAAAACTTTACTTTTCCTTTTGAAAACATCATATTTTACATTTCCAAAAAAAAACCATCCATTTAGCCATTAAGCACCAAGTTTTAGAATGTGCATTTCATTCTTATTAAGTCATATTTTCTTTATGACCTAAGACCCAAAGTGCCACTAACTTCAGACTAGCCTCCAAGCGTTCATATAATTTCATAAACCCTCAAACTGAGTCTCCATAAGGGAGTGTCTCCCAAAAGCTTAACATTAATAGTTTAACTTCCAATTTATCTTTAGGTTAACCTCCTATACCAATCGGACATTAACCTATACAAACTACCCCTCGGGTAAACCCAAATCGCCATTCTTGGCCTAGGACATTAGTCTACCCAAATACAACCCTCTAGGACTCCCCATTACTTCCCAAAGGAAGGTTCCTAAACCTTGAACCTAAAAGAAAAGGGCTAAAGAAAACTAAAGAGAATTAAAGGTGAAAAATAGGGGACCGGTCGACCGGTCAAGGGACCGTGGTCGACCGCCCTTATAGGTTTGGTCTGCTAACAAAAGAAGTAAGCTAGTTTTGGCATGACCGGTCGACCGGTCATAGGACCACGGTCGACAGCGCCTATCAGATCCACGAAAAGCCTTTCTTCTGCAAAGCCAAAACCGAACCCTAAAACCCAAAATCGTCTACTTCCTTCATTCCCCTCCACCAATAACACTACCCTAACAATTATACACCAAAATAACCCCATATAACAACCCCAAACCATACAATCTACAAGATTTAAGGGTTTAACACCAAAGTCAACCAAAAACCCATTTAGGGTTTAAACCTCCAAAATTAACTACACATGCAAATTTATCACATTAAATCAATATCTAGCAAGTAAGAAACTTGCCTCGAGGTTCGTAGTCTCTGATCACCTCCGGTAGCGACCGGAATCCGGCCAAAACCTTCCATATCTCTCTTTCTCTCCATTTCTCCCAACTCTCTCTTCTCTCTCTCTCCTTTGGCTTCTTTCACAAAAATGAAGAAAAGAAAGGGGGGTGTGGGAGTTTATACGGGTCTAAAATATAAATCCCCACATATAATTGCTAATACACCATTAAAATGACTCGTACCCACTATTTGAGTCATAACCCCTTAAAAATGCCCGAATCTCAAAAATTACAACTAGGCACTTATTCCGACTATCTCGACTATTCTAAAAACAACCGCACCCCCTATTTTGGCATTCGGGAAAGTGTGAACTATTTTTACGTTCCAATTTCATTTTGTTTCATTAACTTAACCCCATATTATATATAGGTCATAACCGTCATTTCACATATAACGACGCAATAATACACTATATAACGATATATACCTTCTCATAACGGTAAATAGACAAAACATAGTAAATATTATCCCTAAGTCTCACGGGAAAAATATTTACTCCAACATCCCCTATTTTATAAAATTAGCCCATCAGGCAAAATAGTATAAAATAGTACCTCCAAAAACCTGGGTTGTTACATATAGCACTTTAGACCCAAAGAAATGCTAGGGCAAAAGTATTATTATCAAAGATATCCAAGATTCATATCGGCAAAATATTTCTATATATTTAGCCCTGAAGATATCTACCACGCAATTCTCAAATTATCCCCAATGGATGGTTGGTCAGGAGAATCCTTATATTTAGCACAGCCCCAATTGATGGATATGCACATTTATTTGTGCATTGTTCGTTTTTATCTCATGATATTTTATTTGCTCACAAATTATGCTCACGATTTTTATCATCATAAATTTGTGATCAGGAGGCTATCTATACTGCATACTTCACAATTATCACTACAAAAAAATTTGGTGAATAGTCACTACACAAATTTTCTGTGAAAATAATTTTTTAAAACCAACTCACAATTGAGTATTTGCTTAGAGCTATTTGCAAGAATTCCAAATTAACTCCTATGTCGCACATCTGGGTATATTTGATAAATTTTGCATCTTTCATTCGACTTTATTACAAATATTTTGTTCACATAAATATTGGGGCGCACTTATAGAGCACTCATGTCATTTATTCGTTCAATTAATTTTCAATATTGTCGTCTAGCTATGATTGGTTATACCAATGGATGGTCGGTGTAATATTTTTGCTAATACCTACTATAGACCTGACGGATGCTCGGGCACGACCATCCTCGTGAGATTTTATCATAGAAATTATGGGATCATTCATGTCATTCATTCAATACTATGGATCTTTTCCTCGATATGTGTTTGAGAAGATGCACGTCATATATTTCGTGACTGAATAAACAAATTGCATTGTAAATTATATTTGATTTAGCCTCAACAAATGGTCGAGCAACTTATTAACTTCCACATGTACAAGATTCAGTCCCGACAAATGCTCGACAACAATCTTAAGTCCTTGGAAATCTCATCGATGTTTCAATAGATTCACGAGCACGGATCGCTCTCTATATCTACTCGGACCTGTATAACTTCGCCTTGGTAGACTAGCCTGGCACTACTTATTTTGTTAATTCACCAACAGATGGTCGAGAACTTTACACCACTTTGGACCCAACAAATACTTGGGAAATATTATTTATGATAACCGACGGATGCTCGGCGGTTGATATTTCTTCAATTTTAGTATTAATGACCTATTCTATGATTCTTGACGTGAAGGGTGATCAGGCATATTCAAGGTTCATCTCAGCAAATGATCGGTAAAATATTTCTATATATTTAGTCCCGAAGATATTTGCCACACACATCGCATTTTATCCCCAACAAATGGTTGATCAGGATAATTCTTATATTTAGACCCGAAAAATGGTTGGCACAGTCGATTAGGGATCTACATTACATCTATTGGAACGTTAATTTTCACTATCCCTGCAGGATCGTTCATAATACCTACTCGGTCCTTTTTTTCCTCGACGGATGCTCGAGCATGGATCACTTGCAATACCTACAAGATCCTCTACAATTTTTGCCTCGACATGCATTTAGGCATCATTTATTTAATATGGAAATCTACTTTTCACCTTTATGATCTTGCCTCGACGGATGCTCCGGCATCAATTATCTTATCAATGCTCCGATAGATGCTAGAGCATGGATCGTTCGCAACATCTACTAGGTCCTTTAAATTTTTTCCTCGACTAGCTTCGATGGATAGTTGACATTATATGATCACGTCTCAAGCACCAATGAATAGTTGGGCGATACAATTCTTATTTAATTCAACCTCGGTAAATGAAAAGTTGGGAGATTTGTCGAATAAAGACCCAGTAACACATAAAGCAGCACGGAGAGCAACGATTAGCCATATTTATCAACAAGGACGAATCCAACATGTAAGAAGTCACATATCCAGAGAAATCACAATCAACAAACAGAACATGTGACCCCTGAATGTATCAGTAACAACGTAGAACAACCTATGGTGATCAGCGATCACTAGGCGATGAAAATTCGCTTGTCGACGTCGAATGGGCGTCATCACCACCAAGATATCCACTCCAGAGGAATGACATTTCTTGAACGACATATCAAATTAATGCATTTTTGCACGAATATGGTTTGAACTCATATCAATTTCTTCAGATGTACGAGCTATACGGAGTTTTCCACAGTATCCAGGAACCACCATGAATGGTCAGCGAACAAGTGTGCCCCGAGAAATGATACATTACATGGAGATATATGAGCAAGATAATCCTTAATTATATCAAGCTCGACCAACGATCAACGTGACACTCTTCAACACAATAAAGTTTTGAGGAACGATCGGGCACACTTATCATCTCGGTTATATAGATCAAATAACTCGATGGACGGTCGGACAGTCTTCTCTTCATAGCCTGATTGGGGGGCTGCATGGCAACGATGATAGGTGAATAGATTCACTGCAACATTTAAAGAAAAATAGAAGAGGTTAACCCAGGATGGATGCCAACATAGTTAATACCGGAATGAGTCTTTCAAATGAAGATCAAGACTAAGCTTGGTTTAATTACAACAGCCTTCTTCCTTAGTCCCATTAAATTAAGTAAGTCAATAGGCCTTTGTCATCTCTAAACACAAATGGCCTCACGAGTTTCCCTGATAATAATAAAAGCCCTACGGGGGATCCCTAGGCAAAAATCCAACTCAGGTTAGTCGCCAACTATGTTGGTCAGTTAAATTCCTGAACAAGTGGATGGCCCTTAAACCAGGTGCATTTTTGCTATAGCCTTTTAGGCCTAAGGAAGTGTGATGGAACAACCTAAAGGGTAAAATAGGTGGATATTTACATGTGAGGCATTAAAAAATGGAAAAATGCAAACGTAATTGGTATTACATTAACTTGCGGGAAAGACCTACGTACAATAAGCATAGTGATTACATTTCACATGTTATAAAACCTAATGCAGGGTCTTACCCCTACTAGGTACATGCTCGAGCAAGGCTCGACGATTACATATCACATGTTATAAAACCTAATGCAGGGTCTTACCCCTACTAGGTACATGCTCGAGCAAGGCTCGACGTATAGGCTTCTGGTCGTCCTCTCCAATTGGACCATATGAAAAACCTAATGTAGGGTCTTACCCCTACTAGGTACATGCTCGAGCAAGGCTCGATGCATAAGCTTCTGGTCGGCCTCTCTAATTGGACCATATGAAAAACCTAATGCAGGGTTTTACCCCTACTAGGTACATTCTCGAGCAAGGCTCGACACATAGTCTTCTGGTCGGCCTCTCCAATTGGACCATATGAAAAACCAAATTTAGGGTCTTACCCCTAATAGGTACATGCTCGAGCAAGGCTCGACCCATAGTCTTTTGGTCGGCCTCTCCAATTGGACCATATGAAAAACCTAATGCAGGGTCTTACCCCAACTAGGTACATGCTCGAGAAAGGCTCGATGCATAGGCTTTTGGTCAGCCACTCCGATTGGACTATGTGAAAAACCAAATGTCAGGTCTTACCCCTACTAGGTACATACTCGAGCAAGGCTCGACACGTAGGTATGTGGTCGGCCTCACCAAATAGACCATACAGGACCAAAAATACAGGGAGATGCCATGAACTCAAAGCACACTCGAGAAAACATCAGTAAGAGAATTCTAAACAGGCGTGTGGTCGACCTCACTAATTGGGCCATGCAATAAAATAGAACAATGAACTACGTTCGACCTGATCCCAAGAGGGTACGTAAGTAGCTCGACACTCTCGATTCTGGTTCCCATATTAATTGAACATCTCTCAAATCAAGCCATGCATTAATCTAAAAAACTTATAAATGAAAACAACCAAAGAAGGCTAAAAGTTAAATGACAGCTCAAAGAACGCCAGTCCAGTTCACATTAACAACTGCATACATTTAAAGAGATTATGGACCAGCTCCCATCTAATCTCAAAATCAACTCAGCTAAACTGCGACATGTGGGGCTATTGTGGGGGCAATAAATATGCCTATATAATATCATGACATGTGGCGAGCACCCCGATCAATATGGCGAGCAACAGACGCTTCAATAAGATAGGGACGACTAGAGTCCTTGATAAACTAAAAGACTGGGGAGCAGTATCTGATTGGAATGAAACTCCATGAAGATAGGACTCATACATATTTTTAACCCTAATGTAACCCCCAACTCTATATAAATGGGACACCCCCCATCGTGAAAGGGGGTTTAGAAGCTACAAAAACACTCCCATGTAAGACTCTCTCATCATTCTAATGGAACACAGCAGTAGCCTCGTGGATGTAGGCCATTCATGGTCGAACAACGTAAATATTTGTCTCTCTTATATTTAGTTTTATTCTTGTATCGTGAACAATTGGCACCCCCTCTACGGCTGAGATTTTTTGCACCTACAGTACGTATCATCAACGAAAGGACATACCTTGCTAGTTAAGAATTCTTTATTCATCTGGACAATAATACCACCATAATTATCCAAGGAATGTTACCCATATGAGTATCATTAACTTGGTCAGAGTTAGTATATTTTGGGATAGGAACATTACCCACTTGCTTTGTAATCACAATGAGGACATAAATACCTTTAAATCCAGTCATATCTTGTTCCATGTTATTATGAATATTCTTAGAACAACCCGTAATTTTTATCCGGTAATTGATTAAACTAATTCGAAATTCAAAAATCTAGCTTAAAAGACTCATAATGTGTGTATATTTAAGTCTTGGGTCATTTAAAAGATTACTCATAACATAAAACTTTCGAGAGAATTTTTTTTGTTACGGTTCCAAACCGTGACTAACGGGCGAACTGTTTTAGTTTTAATAGGATTCTAATGCCACTTAAATTCTCTAATCTTTTTGCACTTAAATTAATACAAGGTTAGGACTTTTCAAACATATTTTCACAACCTCTAAGCGAAGTAGACCCTTATAATTTTCATCTTCTTCATCCTAAAAACCCTATCCCCAAAGTTAACAAGTTTTAACTCAAGATTTGAAGGCTTATTTGGTGTTTTCTTAAGCTTGGACTAGAACGATTTTTTATTGTTTTTGCGCGAGGAACGTAGTCGTATGATCAAAATTTTGAGGAAGAATTTTATGAGTTTCTTATGATGACTTTAAGGTACGGGGTTTACGCAATATGCTCCTTGAATCCCTCGAGAGTAGTCGTTTTGTTACTCATTTATTTGTACTCATATTGTTGATATCATGACATTTATTGGGATGTAAAATATTGATTCAACTTGAGATATTGTTTTTGTTAATGGCCATAGTGTCATGAAAATTTTTATATGGCTTGGACAATGGTCACCCGTCAATAGTCCAAAAGTCAAATAGCCATGATGAGGCTTTATGAAGCTTAGGTGAGTTGAGGTGAGGTTAAGCCTCGTGACCTATTGATATGCTATTGAGAAATAAAATTGGTATAATACTCGGAAATTGCATTGAACTTAAATTCGGATTCATATATTTGCATTTATTCACTATTATCGTTTTGAGCATCTATTCTTGTCATATTTTATACTTCCCAATATTTTTCATTTACTGGCAGGTTAGCATGGATTTGGACGCTATGAATTTTGGAGTATTTTAGAGCTCGAGGATTTTATCTTTGTACAGCTTGGCATTGTAATTTATTTGGAGAGCTTAGTATTATTTTTGAGTGAAATTTAATTGTAATTAGTTTAAAAATGTAAATTTTGGATTCATTATATTTATTTTATGGAATATAGATGCGCAATACTAATTGTCGAGGATTTAGATTAGTTTTAATTGTAGTAGCGCCTCGTGTTTTGCAGGAGGTGTTACAATTCTACACTTGTTTGTCATTTATCTTAACCCATTTCTCAATTGGTTTCTTTCACTGGCTTTTGTTCATATCATTTCACTTATCTCTCTTAAAGAAGTTGAGTTTATCATGCCCCGTTTTTTAGCATTTATTACAATGCTCTTGGATGGTTTCATATTCCACATCTTGCCAAATGCCATCATCCCTGCAACGAATCTAAATAAGAGATGGTAATGACTTCATTATATCCATTGCAAAAAAAATCTTAACCACACTAGGTCTAGATAAATTAATTGTTGCAACATCCTATTTTAATAGATTTCTTAGAATATGGCTAATAAAAAACATTCATGATCTTGCAAATAATTGTAAGGGGATAAAAGGAAAATCTACCCATATATGCATTATTAGAGATTCAATATATAAATATATGAAAGTTCGATAACCATTTGAAAACCCTCATAAGATATTTCCCAACGTATTTCTATTTTTTAATCTAAATTCTATGGAGGTTGTCTTCATTGCTAAGACGAATCAAGATATGTTTATGATCAATGAGGTTAATCCTGAATTCTGATTTCAATCCAAAGGTACTAATTAACTTATGTAGATCTTCAATGGGTCATTTTCATGAGATCATTTTTCAACAAAAACAAAATTTTAATGGCAAAGAAAAGTGATTAATATCATTACACGTAAATAAGGGAGTAAGTTCTCCTTCATGAGATGAATGAGTTTTAATGTTCATATGATGGCGATTGATAGTTTTAATGGTAGATACAAACGTAGGTTTCAGAACCGGGATTTTAGGAGAGGTGTTTGGTGAGATTGAGGGATATGATCAAGATTTTTACTACACTCAATGGACCAAGCAGCCACGAAATCCATGCCAACTTAAACAAAACCTAGGTCACAATTAAGAGAGAGAATTCCATTTTTTTTCTTAGCATCGTTAAAATTCAGTATATCCGTATTCTCCCAAACGCTGCAAAACAAATTTGAATAATCACACAACATAAAACATAATAAATAAATAATCTCAAAAGTCTCGAGTAATCGTGTAACCTAAGGACTTCTAACACTTGAAACAACCCGAGGGGAATTACTAAGATAAAGTAAAATGTGTAAAGTTTGTAACCATTTAACAATTACTAGTGGCGACATTTTTGTGAGCATAAAATGAATAAATAAACTATTTATTCTCATTAATCTAAAAAAATTGTTTACATGTGTTGTTACGATAAAAATATAGAATGCCTTTAATAAAATAAAATACATAACTGTCCACTCATCCTAGTATCATAAACCCGAATACTATGCATCAACTATAAACTTCTACTCGGAAAAAAATGTAATGCATATATAAAATATGGGTGTGCGAGTTGGAAATTCAGTAGGCTTGTATAAATGATTCAAACGAACTGCACATATTCCTACGTGCACATATGTAAGAGTGTATGTTTGATACCCCATATATTTAATAATCACGTTGATTAATTCTAAAAATTAAATAATAAAGTTTGTTAGATAATTTGAATACCATTCTCATTGTGAGAGACACATACGAGACAAAATGACATTACCAAGGATGCGATATGAAAGTCCTCTAAAATAAATCACTATAAGATGTAGCCAATACATAATAAAGTGAGTGAGAAAATTCTACAACTCAATACAATACCCCAAATATATAATAAAAATACTAAGTCTCCAATTATACATGCCAAACCCTGTTGTCCATAATATATGTCAATTGAAGGTCTAAACACAACTCACACAACTGGAAGTAAAATGATAGTCAATAAAGTTAAAGACCAACATAGGTTTCTAAAATGAAGTCTCTGAGAGAAAGAGAGAGAGAGAGAGAGAGAGAGAGAGAGAGAGAGAGAGAGAGAGAGAGAAGTGGACAATGTTTCCTAGCTAAAAGGAGAAAAACTAAGAGGGAGGACCAAATCTAGCACCTGAAAGTTTCGATGAATAAACATGGGTCAAAACCCTAGAAATACTAAGAAACACAACTCAAAAAAATTATATTTACAAATGGTAAACTCATAATTTGTAATCAATAGTAACCTAACGTACATCATGTGACCTCGCAGTGCATTAGAATTGACTCAATTTATTTAATTAATTAATTATTTTCTTAATTAATTAACATGTAACTGATATGCATCCTTATCCCCAGCCATCTTAAGAACATGTGGTATGCCCATATAAAACCATCACACAACCTTTTGCCACTTGTTTCAGAGTGTTAAGACCCGAGTGTGGGATATCTCACAAAAATGAAGTCCAAACATGAAACCTCCTATATACTTTTGTTTAGTTAGTGTAGGCATTAAGATAATTATTTAATTACATGTTTATTGCATAGAAGTTAATTAAAGTAGTTGGTTTGTAAATATTCAACCTCTATAATAAGCCATAATATAGCCCACACAAGCCACAATAACCATCGAAACAATCTAACACAAATTTATTTTGTACTCGTTCTAAATCGTCTATTTGAATAAATTCCTTTTAGGATATAAAGGTATTAAAATGATTCACAAACAATTAGAGCATTAAATTCCAGGAACATATTTAATAATAAGCCTCAATTAACTTTTTAAAGTTATAACATATGGTAAACAAACATAGATTCTTCTCATGGATAATAGGCATAATTTTATACATTGTCGACTTGGAATTAAAAGAAAAAAGTCTTTAACATCAAAGCTACTACTCAAGGAGCTAAAGGTACAACTCTACCTATCATTCACTTTTTTATTATCAATTACGCTATAATCATATTTTAATTTATGAACATAAAGAATCAAATGCCATAACTCAAGAACAAGTCCAAAACCCCAAGATGTCTATTCAAATAACAAGGGTTCCACATATAATTTCTAACATAGAAAATGGTTAAATTTCATTATAGAACACGAGAGGATAATCAATTTTACCTAATCAATGTCGTAATCAATAGACCTATAAATCCTATGGTTTTCTAGATCATTTTAATCTTACACAATAGATTTAGGTGAAATTTATCACAAGAATATACAAATAGACAGGAGTATTAAGAAACTTGACTCAAAAGAATAATTATCTTGACTTAAATTGAATGGAAAAGTCCATAAAACGTTTCCTTTTAATCCACTTGAAAATCTTCCCTGAAAACATTAATTTAAAACATTTGAGTTGATTTATTTTATTCCAACTTGAAAATACTTTGGAAAACTTGATTAAAACATCTCTTTTGGGTTGGATTTAGGGTAAAGAGTTTGCTTGAGAGACAAATTTTAGGTTTTAGGATTTTCTTTTGAACGAGTCTACTTAAAAATTAAGGGGGCATGAAATTAAGCTTATAATTATTAAAGATGCCAAAAACCCATGAGTGATACGAGCACAACTAGTGGCCAAGCAATGAAGTGAATGAAAATGTGACTTTGGATCCCTCAATCACAGCAGTTAATCACGTGGTTGTGGGTTTCGCATTTTATTACCCCTTTATAAAGGCTATTCAAACCCTAGCGAACCCTTAATATCAAAAAAGCCTACATTATTTTCAAGTCCTGTAAAAGTTCACACATGTCCTGTAACACCCCGACCTGAAATTATGGGTTACCCATTGTCAACCCAGCCCGACCCGAACGTTAAGGGTGAAGTGCAATGAAACAACCTAAACAAGGTTGCTAGTCAAGTTGTATTTAATTAATGTTTCACTTGTTTAGTATACGATTACAATTTAAATAAAAGTACACGAGGGACTTGTGGAAAGTGTCCTCGAGATCCAAGCATACAGAGCTACTAACTAAAAATAAAAAGAGAATACTTACCCGTATAATGCTCTCAAAATACAAAATCGCACCAAGCATGTCGTAACAAAATCAATGGAATGAGCCGATGTGACAACCCGCCATCCGAAATAGGTGGTTGCCAGCCCGATACTCTAAAATAACAGAATCATGGATGGAATCATTCTCAGCATCACAACAAGATAAGAAGTATACAGGATAACCACACCTTATTTCAGAAAAACGGGTTGCAAAAATTTTGATTTTTAAAGTTAATTAAAGAAAACAACTTAACAACCCAATAAGAGAAAGTGGAAATCCAGATGAAATTCTATTACATACGCATAAATGTACAATAAGGGACCGAATATGTTGTCGGCCACAGACTCATACAATTGAATTTAACCAATTCATTTATTAAATATTACATTACATTAATCAAGTACAAAAGCTTGAGCCTCTCGCCCGAGTAAAAAGACCCGATCTTATCTAGAGTGCAAGAATGACAACGTCTATTTCCAAATGCCCCGTAATACCCGCAAAGCATCACGGCTCGCCAAAGACACCTGGATCGGAATCTAAATCAGGAATCTTTGAGGCGGAGTACCTGAGAGGATACAAGATGCAAGCACAACAAGAAATATGAACGGGTCAGGGCCCGGTTCTATACGACTACCAGATGAATAAAAAGTATGACAGTTATGTATGAAAAATCATGATGAAAGAGAAATAAGAAGCTACCTACACAATTTAAAACATAAGCTAAGCAGGAAAATAAAATGAATAACATTAATCTAAAACTTTATCATGCGCACCAATTATTTCATATATCCTTTATTTAATAGGAAATATATATATAGTCAAAGTCTTATGCTCTTCATGGCATTTTTATCCCAATTTTCCCTTTTTGTAAAAATCCTTTCCTTATTAGGAAAATAATCATTTTCAAATTCTCTTTATGGCATTTATATGTGCTCTTTGTGGCACTTCATTATGCTCTTTATGGCATATAATCCATCAAGTCCCACTTAATTATGAATAGTTATATTTATATACATATAACGATTCTAAGACCGCCCATCCGGGTTTCCCCACTGTGTGCGCCCCTAAATGACCATCATATTCTAGGTCCTATCATAAGACAACCTGGGCACCTATAACGCAAGACGTCGGGAAGCGGCCATGTGCCTACGGGATAGTCAAGACCACACCCGAAATCAACTACCCATCGCAGAAAAAAATATATAACAACAAACGCTCACATGGCCTAAGACTATATCCACCCTGCATTCATTAGTTAGGGGGCTTCACCTCACGCGCGAACTTCCCTTATGATGTCATTTAGAGAGGTGTGTTCCAACCATTTTATTTACCATTTTCAAAAATTAAGTAAATTATTATTTACCATATTCATGATTAAGTAAATTATCATTTACCATCATCATTACCATAACCAATTAATTTCCATTTATACATGTACGTTTCGTTTTATTTGAAACCATACTTGTTTACATTATTGTAAATAATTCACCTTATCATCCAGATCCATACGATAAATTATATCGTTACTACAACCTCAAAGGAGTAAATAAACTCTTAATTATATGCAAATATTTTGGGATATTACTTTAAAACCCCAATACTATCATACCTCAAAGGAATGAAGAAACTTTCAATTTATTCTCACAACATTCATTTAAGGCGTTATTAAGAACCATCAAGGTTAACATAGCTCAACTGAGCTTCAAAAATCTCCCAACATTCTTTTGGGGTGATAATATAAACCATCAAAACTAGTATAGCTCAATTGAGCTTCTTAAGTCTCCTAGACATAACACTACATCTCCTAGTTTTATAGTAATTAACTAGAAGAAAAGAATGTTCTATCATCAATAGGCATAACCCAGAAAAAGTCCCCACATATCCCATCCCTAATGTAGGGTAGATAACTAACTCATCTCACACTCTAGGACTCTAAGTTTACTTCATTAAAGAAGGTTCCTAGGCCCTAAGTTTAACGAAAAGAATTGAAATTGAGTTATAAAATTAACTCCAAAACTGTAGGAAACCGAATCGATTCGCCCAAAAATTTATCCCTCACATTGATAAGAGGAAAGAACTATATATAGTGCTTCTATGTCGCACTTTAATAGCCCTTAATCACTCTTCTACGTGATTCTCGGCCAAACCTTTCAACCCATCTCTAAACCAACCCAAATAAAATAAAATAAAATGAAATGAACTAAAAGAAGAAAGAATAACATCTCCCCACTTCCAACGTCGTTGAGGTTCATGCGTGGAGCGTCCCATAAAAGCGGAATCCAAACAAGGAACCCCTCCTATGCATTGCTACTCAACTATGTCGGTCGTGAAGATAAGGCATACCAATCACATGCAAACAAACAATCAACCAATCAAACAAACATGCAAGATAAGATAATAAGAAATAAAAACCTCCTACTTACCTCAACCACCCCTATAAAGTCTCAACCTGTATTCAGGAGAGATATTATAAGACAACTAGTTCCATCCTGAAACTAGAAGTAGGATAGCCTCTCAATCTAATTTCTTGCTATCACCCCAACTAAACCAAAATATCCTTTCTTGTATAGTATATATGTCATACAAGTAATACATAACATATATAGCACTTAAAAAGGAAATACATCATCACTTTCTTTATGACGATTGAAGAAATTATTAAACTTCCCTACGAGGGAAGTCATATAATTACTCTATTTAGTAGCGTCAATACTACCACAACCTCAACATGCACAACCGATTCTAGAGTAAGCATAATACTACTAAATCTTATTCTAAGGAATACACCACCCACTACTAAGGTGGAATTCCCGCCAACATTTCATGCCAATCACTCCGGGTCAATATTAATGGTTCTCAGACTCCATATTCGAGTCTTATACGAACCAACATTACTTCCATCAACTCCCCAACTAGGCACTTTATCTTTGCCCTTGATCTCCAATCAACATAATGAAAATGCGAGGTCCTTCCACATCATAATAGCCCAGGTAGGTTCTTTTACTTTCTCAATAAAAGAGAACACACTCTCGGCCTCCTCTTCCTCAGTTCAATGAAACCTTCCCAGGCGGATGTCCACCAATGCGGTTTCATGATCACTGCTCCATCAGAAGTGTTAGCGACACTTATTATGGAGCCTATCATTCCATTGGGGGGGGGGGGGGGTCTCCCTTATACTTACCTTTATTTAGTGTACGATGTCCCTAATCGCACAACTCTTTATTCAAATGTCGTCCTTTGACTGAGGCTCGCGTGGACATTTGAGAATATACCTTCTCCTCCTCCCAGTTACCCCAGAGAAACTTACGATAGGAAGAATCTATCGGGTTTCTCCATGGGCAAAACTTTATGCTCCCACAAATAAGGTGACTTGTGACTACGCTCCCACCATTTTAACTCTACCCCTACAGGTGAAGAATTTTCCTCCCTCCTACTTCTGGGCACTTCTCTACTTCAATTTAACATCGCTTGAAATATCAAGCTTCTACCACCCTTCCTTCTAGCGGTACTTGGAAAACTAAATCTACCGTAATTAGTAGTCGCAGTAGCAAGACAAGAAAATGCTACAAAAAGGGAACGACCTCCAAAGAGGTCCTCATCCCCGACCACAAATTACAGTCCTTAGTAATTCCTTCTCATGACGCCCTTCTTCAATCGACCTACTATTCTCACACGAATTTTACAAAAGATTCTATAGGTTCTACCTCATGGCAGAAGAACAAAATCTCACAAGAGAATTCAACGATCTTAATCCTAAGGCTCTATATGAAATCAAAATCAATGCTGAAGACGCAAAGTGTTCACAAAGATTCCAAAGGACTCTAGAACCTAATGCTCTGATACCATCTGTGATAACCCGCCATCCGAAATGGAGGTGGCCAGCCCGATACTCCAAAATAATGGAATCATGGATGGAATCCTTCTCAGCATCACAACAAGATAAGAAGTATACAGGATAACCTCTCCTTATTTCAGAAAAATGGGTTGCC
The DNA here is from genome assembly GCA_949130495.1 of Sambucus nigra. Taxonomy (NCBI): domain Eukaryota; kingdom Viridiplantae; phylum Streptophyta; class Magnoliopsida; order Dipsacales; family Adoxaceae; genus Sambucus; species Sambucus nigra. Next base: position 624,549,668 of record OX422207.1, on the reverse strand, counting down.
AAAAATTTTGATTTTCAAAGTTAATTAAAGAAAACAACTTAACAACCCAATAAGAGAAAGTGGAAATCCAGATGAAATTATATTACATACACATAAATGTACAATAAGGGACCGAATATGTTGTCGGCCACAGACTCATACAATAGAATTTAACAAATTCATTAATTACATAATACATTGAATTAATCAAGTACAAAAGCTTGGGCCTCTCGCCCGAGTAAAAAGACCCGATCTTATCTAGAGTGCAAGAATGACAACGCCTATTTACAAATGCCCCGTAATACCCGCAAAGCATCACGGCTCGCCAAAGACACCGGGATCATAATTTAAATCAGGCATCCTTGCGACGGAGTACCTGAGCGGATACAAGATGCAAGCACAACAAGAAATATGAACGGGTCAGGGCCCGGTTCTATATGACTACCAGATGAATAAAAAGTATGACAGTTATGAATGTATGTTTCGAGAGGTGTGTTACAACCATTTTATGATAGTTATGAATGTAGTAACGTTATGAATGTATGTTTCGAGAGGTGTGTTCCAACCATTTTAGTCAGGGGGCTTCACCTCACGCGCGAAATTCCCTTATGATGTCATTTAGAGAGGTGTGTTCCAACCATTTTATTTACCATTTTCAAAAATTAAGTAAATTATTATTTACCATATTCATGATTAAGTAAATTATCATTTACCATCATCATTACCATAACCATTTCATTTCCACTTATACATGTATGTTTCATTTATTTGAAACCATACTTGTTTACATTATTGTAAATAATTCGCCTTATCATCTGGAGCCATACGATAAATTATAACGTTACTACAACCTCAAATGAGTAAATAAACTCTTAATTATCTCCAAACATTTTGGGATATTACTTTAAAACCCCAATACTATCATACCTCAAAGGAATGAAGAAACTTTCAATTTATTCTCACAACATTCATTTACGGCGTTATTAAGAACCATCAAGGTTAACATAGCTCAATTGAGCTTCTAAAATCTCCCAACATTCTTTTGGGGTGATAATATAAACCATCAAAACTAGTATATCTCAATTGAGCTTCTTAAGTCTCCCAGACATAACACTACATCTCCTAGTTTTATAGTAATTAACTAGAACAAAAGAATGTCCTATCATCAATAGGCATAACCCCGAAAAATTCCCCACATATCCCATTCCTAATGTAGGGTAGACAACTAACTCATCTCACACTCTAGGACTCTAAGTTTGCTTCATTCAAGAAGGTTCCTAGGCCCTAAGTTTAACGAAAAGAATTCAAATTGAGTTACAAAATTAACTCAAAAATAGAAGGAAACCGAATCGATTCGCCCTAGGGACGAATCGATTCGCCCTGGCGAATCGATTCTCCCAAAAAGCGAATCGGTTCGGACATCAATACCAGGGATTCTGCAACTGCAGAATTGATTCGGCTTAGGACCAAAATTGATTCGGTCCAAGCAGACTTGGAAACTAGCCCTTAGCGAATTGATTCGCCCTGAGGGCCGAATCGATTCGGCCTGGGGAAATTGCCAAGAATGGCTACGAAGGGTTATGAACCCTAATTTTCCCAAACCTCAAATCTCTTTAATTTTATACACAACCAACAATATTTATCTACCCAAAGATTATCCTACATGGTTTATAACAATTAAAACCCACAATATCATCATCAAAACCAAAATCTAGGTTTAAATACGAAAATCTCCATTTTTGATACCCAAATGCCAAAACATAAATATCACACAAATTATTCATCTTAAATCACATATTAGCAAGTAGAAAACTTGCCTTAGGGTTGATATCTCAGATTTATTTGGAGAAGAAGCAACAATCCATCTTCAATCTCCAATCTCTCTCATTTCTCCATTTTTCTCTTCCTCTCTCATTCTCTCTTTTTCTCTCTATGTTTTAAGACATGAAATGAGGAAATGAAAATAAGGGGCAAGACTTAAAATCGTGGCTTAAGTCTAAAGTCTCCAACTTAAGTGGTTAATACCACATTAAAATGACTCCCAATACGCGTTTAAGTTAAAACCAGGTAAAAGATCCTGAAACCCAAAATTACAATATGGCACTTATTTTGACTGTCTCGCACCTTCTGAGACTAACTACACCCTCTAAACTGGCCTCCGACAATTTTATAATTTATTTCCAGTTCCAATTTCATTTAAACCATAATGTCATTTAAAATACATGACACTATAAAGCAAGCAACCTGATGATATTTACTTTCACATACAGTAAATATGCATCAATCTAGTAAATATTAACTTCTAACTCATTAAATTAATAGTTACTCCGGTTCCAACATTTTATATAATTACCTTATGTGGTAAATTAATATAAAATTAGCCTCCTAAAAGCGAGGGTTGTTACAACCGAATGCCTAGTTAGAAAATACAATAATGCAATACAGAGTCGAATGACAGAAAGGAGACTGTAACACGTTATATGTGTGTGCACATGTAATTACCTTATATATATATACTCACACTTTAATGCATGAAACCATTTTTAGTTTAAAAACATTACTTATCCCGATTAATTCACCTTAATCTTATAATTTAACTTCATTATACTTGTCTTGACATTTATTTTTGGATTTAACACAGCTGGTTCAATATTTCAAACTATTGCCCTGATTTAAGAAAAATCATTTGCTTCGACGAAATTTTCTTGTTACTCAAACCAAATTTTCCTTAGTATTTTCATTGAAATTCAGCCTTCAACACATGCAAGCACCATATTAGTATATACTTATTTTTCTTGAAAATCCTTCCATAAATATACTCTTGTGTTAATTATGGGATAAACCTCTTTAAATTGCTTAACTACCCATTTTGTCACTTCACTTTACCATTCCTTTACTTGACATTAATTAATTTTCACTTTTCTTGTCCACTTTATCCTTTACCAGAACATTTATTAATTCATTCAAGTTAGGCTGTCTTTTCACATAACCACCACACAACCCATTTCTTAACATGTTCCATTTTCATTATCTTTTTGCTCTGAAGCTTCCAATATCCACATACTTTAACGGGCTCCACACTGCCAGATATGCTACCATATGCTCTAGTAAATAATTTTGGATATTTCACCTAAATGATATGGGCCTTCCTTAATTATTCTTGTGTCATTTGAGTCTACATAAATATGTTTTAACATTTTATAAATGTCCACATTACCATACTTCCCTTTACGAGTCGAAGCCAAAATCTAGGGTTTCACCCCAACTTGTGTTACACATTAAAATCATCATTTCTTGTCCTTTATATTCTTACATTGATTTTATCCCAAACAAACATCATATTCATCTAGGAACATTTTGTGTAACACATTTTCCAATATTTGAATTTCATAAAAATGTTTCACTTTACGAAAAATCCCCATTTTACCCATTTATTTCCAAACATATCCTTTCCTCCATTTTTACAAGTGTTATTTCCCAAAAACAATTCTTAAGTTACAACCACTAACATTTTATATGTTTTTAACTCCTTAACACATATTTAACACTTTGGAGTAACATACCCCTCAAGCTGGAAATATCTTTTATTTCTTTACTAAGAAAACTCTTTTCCTTATCTCTTTGAGACTACTTCACAAGAAAATGATATTTTCCCCCTTTAATTTCCACATGTAGTCTTAAACAACCATCTATCACATTTTCTACCCCTTTAACACACTTTAAGGATTGAAATTTTTATTTTCTTTATTTCATGTTTAAACCCATTAGAACACTCATTAACTTGTTTATATGTCATCATCAAAATACTACAAGTTTATATGCATGAGAATATGGATTTTGAGTTCGAAATCCTAGTAAATAGGTCTGACATATGGTTCATTCTAAAAATTTCACATTATTAACAAAACATACGTTTTAAGCTAAAATACATTTTTATTTGTCTAAAACTTGGGTAAATTTCTGTTTATAAAAAAAATCCCAATTTTTATAAGAAACTTTAAAAATATTTATTCATAAAACATTCTTAATATTTTTATTCCATAAAAATGTTTAAACGCCAAGTTTTCTTGAATTATATCATTTTTCTCAAAATCATTGAAACCTTTTGTAAACTGACTTTTATAAATCATAAGAAATATCATTCTTAAATCATATATGCATCCTACTCTTAAAATCTACATGCAAGACCTAGTGCTAGCGAAATAGAGTCTTAAACATAAAGAGTACTGTTTTCCCACCTCAAGTGAAGCTACAAAAATAGTAGGATTGTAATTCCCTATCCCAATAATTCAATTAAATTGTCATGAATTGTGATGGAGTTAATGTGAATATGATTATCGAATAATTTTGGGTCAATATTGAAGGAAAAAAAGAAAGGTCGTTCGAGCGAGATGGAGACATCGGGCGAAGGTCGCTAGAAGCGAGAAGGGGACATCGCGCGAAGATTGCGCGATACAAGGATTCGAAAGAGAAGTTTTTGCATTACAGTGTTAGGGAGTGCGAAGCCAAAGTTTGAACGGGGTTGACATGTCATTCGAACGAGGTTCATGCCGTTCGAAAGATGTGTCTCGAAATTGTTTAGTTCAGTTTGCCCTTGTGCGCTGTCATGATTTCAACCCTTAGATCTTTGAGCAGTCGAGCTCAGAATAGCCCAGATTAGGAAAATGGGAATTTAAGGCATTAGAGGTATATATAAGTGTGTGTTTGGTGTATTTTGTGTATTTGTTGAGTTATAAGAAGATGGATTATGGAGAGAGAAAATGGAGATGTGTTCCACCATTTTTGCTTCTTCCACCACCATTTTACATAATATTCAACCATGTTAAAGACTACAACATCTATTTCCACCGTTGTTTAAGTGGAATTAAGAATTTTGGAGAAGTTTTTGGGGATTTTTGGAGAAGATGATGGAAGCTTCCATAGAATTTGATGTGGGTTTTTCTTAGAAACTTGAATAGAGCACATTTGGAGCGTTTTTGGAGGATGAATTTGGTCACCTCTTGAGACCACCTTTGTATGTGGGGGTTGCTCCTCCTACGCCAATATTTCTACCACCATTGGAGAGTGGGAAAATCTATCCTTAGTATAGAGTTTAAGACTCTATTTATATTATTTGTAAACTTGTTGTTAGATTACATAAATAGGGTTTTTTAATTATCTGATTAAAATCATGTATAGTACACGCACCAAAAATAGTAATCTGGCACAGTTTAAAACTGTGCTAAATCAAATCTGGCACGATTTTAAACTTTACCAGAATCAGGTGTTCCAAAATGGCCATTTTTTCTAGCACAGTTCAAAAGTGTGCCAGATTTGACCAAACAGGAACACTTCTGGCATACTTTTAAATTGTGCTATAATTTGATATTTCTAGCACACTTTCGGCACAGTTTATAATTGTGCCAGATTGAGTACATTTTGGTACACTTTTGACACAATTCAAAACTGTGCCAAAATTTGATACACTTTTGGCACGGTTTTGAACTTTGCCAAAATTTTGGATCAAATAAGAAAAATAATTATTTGAAAACAAATCAGGAAGATCACCAAATTCCAAATTTAGTATGAAAAATATTTAGTATTTAAAATTCACAAATTTCCAATCTCGCGCGTTATTGATAAACTAATGTACATAAAAACTTTAAAATATTACAAGTCTTAATAGTTCACAGACCAAAAAAAATTGGGCAGAGTTTCCTCTATTTTCTAGACATTCTAGAACCTACTAATATAAAACCTACTTAATATAAAGCACGCACGGCCATAAAATATAATAATAAAACTACAAAAGCCCACACGACCTAAACATTAACAATAAAATTACAAAAGCCCGCACGGATAGAGCCATAAAATATAGAATCCTAAGCATTAACGACACTAAATAAAAAAAAAAAACTTTTTGTAAGCTATTGAATTTTTTGTGTGTTCCACATGGATAAAATCTAATGATAAAATGTTATCCTACAAAAAAATAAGATACAAAAAAGAGATGATATCAATAGCTAAGTAATTTTAAAAAAATCATATTGAAATTGAAAAATTGCATATACGAGTTATAATTATCATCATATTTTTAAATCGGTGTGTCGTGACCACGTGATCAGTTCCTATAAGTTATATTGGTCCCGTACGAGGTGTTCGTGCCTCTGATGGACCCGTTTCGGGTTGTTTTAAATTTTTCCCTCTAACGGTATATTTTAAAGCCTAAGCCTAGATATTTTCAAATTATCATCATATTCTCAAACCGAGAGTCTGGTGATCACGCGATTAGTTCCTATGAATTACATTGGTCCCATCCGAGGCGTTCTTGCCACTCACGATGCCATTTGGGGGTTGTTTTGATTTTTCGCCTTTTAATGGCATGTTTTTAAGCTTAATCCTAAATATTTTCAAATTATCATTATATTCTCAAATCGGGAGCCCTGTGACCACATAATCAGTTCCTAAGCCTGTTTGTGATGTGTTGTGACAGGATGGATAGTGCTATAATATGTTGTTGAGGACCATTTTTATTTATAAACAAGGTGGATAGTCCTATAAATAAAAGAAAATTTGCCCCAATTTTATAAATTGTTTTCACATTTGTGTTGAAAAAAACTGACCTATATTTTTTATACATTCAATACTTTGGAAAAATTTTGTTGTGCCTTCAGGCACGAGCATTCCTCTAGTATACATATAAAGAGAGAGAGAAAATAAGACATTCTTCCAACCAACAGGTGTCGACAGTTCTAAAGAGACAACATCTTCCATCTAGCTCGCCATTTCACCTACTCAATTTCAAAACCCTAGAAGTCACAAAGATATACATATATAAATATAAACATATACATGCATATAAATATATAAAAATAATTTTATCACATTACTTTTTTGTGTGGGGTTCTAAAATGAAAATCTGAGTGTGAAATCTTGGCATGGGATTAAATGGTAAAGTGAGAGCGAATATGATAAAAGCAAAGGGGATTTTATATTGTTCATTTTTTATTCTTTGAAAGCATCATAAATAAACCCTAACTTTTTTTATGGGACAATCAAAAATTAATTGGGGACGTAGGGAGTAGTACATTTCAAAATCATGTTCCAAGTTTGGTGTTATTATCACTTCGATCCTAGTAGTTTAAATTTACTAGCTTAACTTTTGAACACATTATTATTTGTTAAGAATTTTAACTACACGATTATCTAAGTGAGTGGAAGAGGATACAAGTGAATTGGTGATTTTATTTCTTACTATAGGTAATAATTGGGTGCCATGGAATCCTGTAAAAGTAAGAGAAAATCTCAACAAGTCTACTCATCTATTCTTCTACTATTTGATTAATTTTATATAAAAATGAAGTGCTTTAATTTCTATTTCTATATATCCCCAACTTTGATATCAAACATACTCTAAGAGAAAAAAATAATGAATATTAATGGTGTAGATATGAGATAAATAACAAATAGTTTGTCATAGGAAAAAATACCAAATGCTTTATGGGGCACTTTTAACCATACACCTCATGGTGAAGTGTCCACCAGCACCAGTGATGTTGCCGACCTTCCTGACAGGCTCATTCAGTGCCTTCAAAGCGGTCTGGCTGGAAAATGCAGACTGCTGGTTGATCAAACATGGAATAAGGGTTCAGGTTTTGCTCATGGATAGAGAGAGAGAGAGATAGGGGTTGATGGCGGAGTAGAGAGGGAGAGGGGGGTTGGATCCGGGTAAGGAAGACCTTCCAAGAGAGAGAGAGGGGGGGGGGAGCGGGAGATTGAAGATGAGGGAGGAGAGAGAAGAGGGAAACTAAACATAGCCAAAATTTTAGGGTATTTTATATTTTAGTCAAGTGTACTTAATTTTGTCACACTTTAAAATAGTGCCAAATTTTGGCACTATTTTAAAGTGTGCCAGATTGTTATTAAATCATGCCAGAATTTTGGTATAGTTTAAAACTGTGCCAGATTTTTAATATCAAGGTGTGCCAAATTGCTATTTTTGGTGTAATGAGTAAGTAATAAACATTTTTATAGAATAAAGTTGTTGGTAAAATGTTATTTTTCTTAAATTATAGAATGAATAAATATTTCAAAGTCCTGAAATATAAAAAGTTATTATTTTGTGAAAATTGTGTATTTTCTAAAAAGATTGTTGTTAAACATTTTGTGAAATAAAATGTTTGGAAATAATAATTTATTTTGTTAAGCATTGGTGAAATAATGTTTTAAAGTTTCTTGCAAAAATGTAAGGATTATGAAAAGGACAATTGTTGAGTTTGAAGAAAATTAATCTCTTTGTGCCTTGAAAGTATATTTTATGAGTATAACGAATTTCCAAATGAAAAATGTGTTTAACCATTTGATGGGATTTTAAGATTTATAAGTCCATCTTCTCATGCATATAAACTTGTAGCATTTGGATGACGAATGCATAAACAAGTTTAAAGAAGATTTTTGTTAGGTTTAAACATGGAATAAATAAAATAGAAATTCTTGTCTTTAAGATGTGTGAAGAAGGGGTTAGAAGTGTGATAAGTACAAAGATTTAAGACTACATGTGGCAATAAAAAGAAATGGTATTTTTCTTATGAAAGTAGTCTTTAAGTGTAATTATATTTCTTGAATAAAGAAAGTAAAGAAATGTCTAGTTTGTAAAAATGGTTAGTAATAAGGTTGATAAGTGTAAATGGTATAACATTGGAAAGTTGGTGTGCATAAGTTAATAATGTTGAGAAAAAGAAACATTTATGAAATTGAAAAGGAAAAATGGAATGAAGATGTTTTTAATTAAGAAAAATATTAGTCCTAAGTAAAAAGGGGTGATAAGGTGTTAAAACACCTAAGAACTTGGTGTGGGTAACTTAATAGTGTTTTGAGAAAATTAACACTTGCGAAAATGGAGTAAAAAATGAGTTTCAAAATAAATGGGTAAAATAGTAATTTTATTTAAAGTGGAAAAATTTTATGAAATTAAAATATTGTAAAAGGTGTTACACAAGTTGATCCTAAATGAATATGATTTTTGGAATAAAACTAAGGTTAGTGTAAAGGATATGAAATGGTAAATTTGAAAGTGTAACACAACTTGGGGTGAAACTCAGAGTATTGGCTTCAGCCGAGTAAAAGAAAAGTGGAATAATGCGGACATTAGTAAAATGTTAAAACAATTTAAAAGGAACTCGGATGACACTGGGAAAATAAAGGAGGGCTCAGAGCCCTGGGATGAAAGACCCAAAATAACTGGCGAGAGCATATGGTGTGCATAGCCAGCAGCGTGGAGCTCGTGAAAGTATGTGATATTTGAAAGATTCTCATAAATGATAAAAGAATAAGGAACATGTCAATAAATGGGTTGTGTAGTGAAATGTGTTAATACAACATAACTTGAATGAATTAATAATTGTTCTGACAAAAGGTTAAAATGGACAAGTAATTGTGTAATTGATTAATGATAAGGAAAAAGGGAAAGTAAGTGGGTAAATGGGTGGTTAAGCAACCAATGTAGTTAAATCCATAATTAACACAAGAGTGTTTCAAGGGCTAAATTGGTATTTTCTAACACGATCAATGCATTGTTGAAAGGGTGGTTTTCAACAAAAATATTATTGTGCATTGGATAAGATCAAAAGGGTGATTTCGATAAAAAAATGGTTTCGGTTAGATGAATTATGGTGGCTTTAAGTATCGAACCGTGTGTGTTATATAAAGTGAGAACTGTTAAATGAGGATAAGTAATGCTTTTATGATATTGAGGTAAATTAATTTGGACAAATAAGGTTTTTGAAAGTAAAATTGTTTCATGAATTAATTATATTTACATGTATGTTCTCATATATAAAAGGTAGTTTCGTGTGCACGTAGTCATAAAATGTTAGAGTCTTTTTTTTCGTTCGATCCTCCACAACATTTGTATATTTCCCACTACACATTTGACTCCCACACTTGCTTTGTTACGGCAGGTTAGGAGCAGTTTTGTAATTTGAGAGCATTATACAGGTAAGTAACTTCTTTATCATTACGTTAGTAGCTCTGTATGCTTAGACTTCGGTTTGTTCCCCATGGGTCCCTCACGTAGTTTAATTTGAAGTTTAAATATCATTCTAAACAAGGGAAATATTAATTAATATAAAACCAGACTAGTAACACTAATTAGATTTTTTTCATTGCACTTCACACTTAACGATTGGGTTAACTACGAGTAACCCATAAATATGGTCCGAATCATTATAAATGGTATTAGATCTTTAGGTTCAAGGTTCCTTTGGGGAGTGAGTGTAACACCCCGCTTAAAATAATAACGGGTGGCCAGCCCTATACTATATTAAATCAAGAATTTCAGATGGTCCAGTCTCAACATCAACTGCCGGTACTATATAACATAGGATTAACTACCCGATATCATATAAGCGAGATGTTAAATAAAGTAAAACATGCAACATAACACAACCCAACACTACAAAATGACTAATAAATAAGAGAAGGATGCAAGAAAGAACTATGATAAATGAAATGCTATAATAAAACAAAATAAATAACTACAACTAATTTTACGAAAGTAGACCCGAATAAGCTGTCGGGTCACAGCTAATACAATAACTGGAATGGAATAAGTATAAACATCTATAAATATCCCTTGGGTACAAACCCGATATAAAACATGAATCCTACCTAGAATTTTAATAGTAGGAAGCGACTACCAGATACATCCCGCAATAGTCCGCACCTGTCACGGCTCTCAAGACTCTGGATAGAAGGTCATACGGCATCCATGCGGTAGGATACCTGTAATAATATATATATATACAGGAAGGAGAGAAAAGAAAATGGGTCAGAGCCCCGATTGTGAAAAATATTTAGCAAGTGTGTTAACCGTGCATAATAAATACCGGTGCACTTATTTCATAATAAAAAATGGGATCGCACTCTCGTGGAGCCCCAACTCACCTCTCATCTAAAGGCGCGCACCTAATCGCGTCCTCAAGTTTTAGTTAAATTACCCCCATTTTATTAGGACAACCTAACTTATCATAGGCCTAGCCTATACCCACGAGAAATGCCTTCCTAACTAACCCTAAGAATCCACCCCCTTTTCTAAACACAATTAAACATTTATTTTCAATCATATGTGCCTTATTAGGATTAGTGGATTCCGGTTTACTTTAAACAATTAAAATTTAGTAGATTACCCAATATGCAACTGGGTTGAAACATCTAATTTAAATTTCTAATTAATGAACATGAACAATCATTATTGACACAACTTCCCTCCAATTTCAACGTTGCGCTGCGTTTCGTGCGTGGGGTGTCTCGCAAAGCGAAATCCAAACAAGGAACCACCCCGTTACACTACTCCATGTCAACGTCGATCCTAGAGATCCATTATGCCACACATAAATATCGACAGAACTTCTCTCTACTCTCAACAATGTACTACATTTCGTGCGTGGGGAGTCTCGCAAAGCAAAATCCAAACAAGGAACCGCCCCGTTACACTACTCTTTGACAATGTCGATCATAGAGATCCATAATGCCGTACATACCATAACTGGCAGAACTTTTCTCCAATTTCAACACTGCACTGCGTTTCATGCATGGGGTGTCTCGCAAAGCGAAATCCAAACAAGGAACAACCCCGTTACACTACTCCTTGACAATGTCGATCCTAGAGATCCATAATGCCATATATACAATATAATACTACTACTACAACTAACCTCTCCAATCATAACCTTAGGATGATGTAACAAAAATATTCCTTAAATGCGATACATCGACCCCCATCAATCTAGTACACCATAATCATTCAAGATGTACTTTACCAAAATTCTATATCCTTTGATCTATAGGATATATAAATATATATATAGGTATTTTATGCTCACCGTATATATACATATACCAATCATCCATACCCATGACCAAGTGTACATATCATATCTGATGTACAATGGACATGCACATAATCCACCCCGCTATATATATATCGCCGATAAAACTGCATCGATTCTATCATCTTCCCAGTGCCCGACTCACGTAGCAATACTGGGGCCACCATAGTGGGACTAAACGACACCCATCTCGTGGTAAACTCACGCACACGACGTCCCGGAAAGCGATCATAGCTCCAAACTGGCAATGAGACGAAACATACCCACCACGTCTCATCCCAAAAATATAAAAATGTGAATCACATAATAACACACGGGACGACTATGACCTGGGGAATATCCACACCCTGCTTTTCTAGCCAGGATGCTCACCCTCTACGCGCGCAACTTCCCAATGATAGCATGAGCGGGGTATGCTTAACCAAATAGTATATATACCATTCACATGCATAATATATATACATCCATATGATCCAATCATATGATCAAATAATAAACCATCATATCCGGTTTAAATATCCATACCATGTATGTTCACAACATAAATATATCCACACATTTATATGCATACAGATAGATATATATATACACATATTCTCATATCCATATCTATATATAAACTAGTTCTCATTCATTATATATAAGATATACAAACCCGGCTATAAGTATACATAAATCCTCAATATACAAGCCGTCACCACAAACTCATATCATTTACCTTGATATGTGTATAAAATCCCTCACTTGAACATATTCAATCATCTTTCCTATGATGAATAGTCTCCCAAAGCCATATGTATATATCTATACATATATATTCAACATTAGGGTTATCACCCAAAATTTTGTGTAAGAAACCATCACTACACATTCCATCTGTAACCCGAGATTTACATTATAAATCTAGTAATGATTTCGACTATCGGTATACATATAACTAATAGTCTATAAGCCTCAAGCTCATTCTTAACTTCATCAAATAATCCCATTGCTCTCGATTTCGACTACGGTTCAATCACTTTTGTGAATCCCCTAGTCTAAATCTCTCAGATTTATTTCTTAAATTGTATCATTACTAAGGTTATGCAACTACACTCTTCCATTTTGCCCCAAATCGTATCTTAATAATATCCTACCCTTATAAGGATTTGACATAAAGGTTGGCCTAGAATTTCACAACATACCCTCACAATTCTCTCTAAGAGTTCTTAGCCTCACATCACATCTATACTTACTTTAATCTACAATTAGGATCCTCAATCCCAAAAGGTTTCCCCAAAATCTCTATACACAACTCCAGATACATACATGGATACATTTCTCCCAAATTACCCTAAGAAGTCCCCAAAATTCTAATATGTGAGAAACTCCTTATATGTCTCCAAGAACATATCTCTTACATCATAAGAGATGGCCCCAAATCAATAAACCCAACCAAAAAGGGTTTGGAATCACTATGGAGAAAACACCTCAAAATACCCTGAATCCGAATCGATTCGGCCCTATTTCGAATCGATTCGGCCTAGCGAATCGATTCGGCCTCCAAGGCGAATCGATTCGGGTCCAAAGACCTGGGCTTCTGCCACAGGCCGAATCAATTCGTCTTGGGTCCGAATCGATTCGGTCAATGCAGACCTGCCAATTTCCCTATACCAAATCGATTCGCTTAAGGGGGCGAATCGATTCGGGCCTGCAAATTTTTGAAGGGGTCTTCTTCTTCATCAAAACCCACGAATTTTAAACCCTACATTTTTCATTCTAACCCCCAAACCTTCATCAAATCATGATTTTAAGCCCATTAATCAACCCAAAGTTGATCCCAACCATTTCTATGCCATTAAATCCATATATAAACATTGATTTCAAGATTAAACCTAAAAATCTAGGTTTTGATATTAATTCCCAAAAATCCATTTCTTTAACCCACAAATTATGAAATGAAATACACAAATAGCTATTTAGCAAGATTAAACACTTGCCTCAGATTTGTAGAGGTTGGATCGTCCTCGATGTCGCGATTTGGCCGAAAATCTCCAAGCTTTTCTCCCTCTCTCCTTTTCTTTCTTCTTCTTTCTCTCTTCTTTCTTTTTCTCTCTTTTCTCAAAAGAGAAGGCTTCATCCGTAAGCCTTAAATCCTTTAAAACAAAAAAAAAAACCAATTGTTAATACACACTTTAAATGACTCGTTTACTCCAATTAGAGTCAAAATAACTTAAAAACATTCCGGAGCAAAAATAAGACCCAATGACAGTCATTTTGACTATCTCGACCCTTCCGGGATCAATGGTACCCTCAAAATCATCATCCGGAATACTTTAAAATGTCCTTTATTTTTGGACTTAAATTCCCAAATTTTAGAATTCTCCAATTTAATTAAATTTTATTTTTCCAAAATTTAATTTCTCTCTCTCAAAAGTCTTGGGGTGTTACAATCTTCCCCCCTTACAAAAATTTCGTCCGCGAAATTTAAGATGTGCCTAGGACCTCAATATCATCTAGTCCTTACATCAACCCTCAGGATCACTATGCCGATCCTTTCTAGTCCTCACGTCGAACTATATAGATCCTTACCGGTCTTTAAAATCAACTAGCTACCTAGGGTGCCCATACACCCCGTACCCGAGTTTCCACTCGTAGAATTATAATTAGGCTCCATTAGCCTCAAATCTTAACATAACAATCACCAATATAATCTATAATGACATTTTAAATATATAAAAGTTTGAAAATTCCCAATAGTTGAACTCTCCTCAATTCCTAACACTAGCTATCTTCGTACGGGGGAGGTCTCGCAAGCGAAATCCAAACAAGGAACCCTCCCAATACACTACTGTGTAGCTAGGTCGGGGATTGAGATTAGTTGAACCAGGGTTAAGGTTTTATAAAAGATTTTCACATATTACATATTGCCCGAAGGCCTATATAAGAATATAATATAATTAAATTCCGCGTCTCCCGACACGCCAAACAAACACCTTATGTTTAGGACACAAGGTCACAACAAATACAACACTATAACCAATACCTAGTTCTCAAAACTAGCACATCTATGAGCTAAATTACCCACTCAAAATAGGGCTACCAAACTTGAACTTCTCAAGTAAAAAAAAAAAAAAAACCTCTTCCCTCATAGGAACACCGCAATTACACGCCCTAACCCATCCATAAGACGAATAATCACGACTTAACAAACCTTATCATTCAGCACCACCGGAATTCAATATTATAACTCTCGACATTCCCGATATCGCAAAAAGCATGACTTAAACCCAAAGGAAGGTATTCTACCTTGTACTTCCATAATCTAATGGTTTCAACTCATCCAAGGCTCTCAGTTCAAGGCCCTCTACTTCTTCCAGGACGATCATTACTCCTAAACCTATTTCTCCATAAGATAAACATCTTCCCCAAAATCCTTCCTAACCATTTTGAAGGACAGTACCATTGTGGCTACCGAAAACCCCCTCAGTCCCACTCAACGAAACTGAGTCTCCAAATTTCTTACTCCCTCTTCCCAGAAGGCAACACTCCTGATATTGGGACAACTACACCTTCCTCACATCGGTAAAAGTCACCAACACCAGGTTTCCTAACGAAGGTTAACGGGTTTCTCAACCTAAACCTCCCAAGGACTACACAAATCCTCTCCATAGACTTTCGTCACTAAGTCCAAGGTTCACTATTCAAGAAATTTTCCTTTCTTACTCAATTGTTGATAAATCACCTCACACCACTACGAGAAATCTCCTCCGGAATCGGGGAAAACAAATACCTTCGATCAAAGCGTACCCAACATATGCTATGGGTATTGTACTTCTAATCCTATCCTTTCCTAGACGACAAAATCTAAGCGACGTCTGAAACGAAAATAAGAGCAACCGTTATCATAACGTCAATCAAGTGAATGTACTTCACAGAAGAAAACAACACAGTGAACACAACAGTCCTATTTGTAGGGCTCTATGTCAAGAACGTTAGCGTAAGAATCCACAACTCGCACAGATCCAAAGGACTCTAGAACCTGATGCTCTGATACCATCTGTAACACCCCGCTTAAAATAATAACGGGTGGCCAGCCCTATACTATATTAAATCAAGAATTTCAGATGGTGCAGTCTCAACATCAACTGCCGGTACTATATAACATAGGACTAACTACCCGATATCATATAAGCAAGATGTTAAATAAAGTAAAACATGCAACATAACACAACCCAACACTACAAAACGAGTAATAAATAAGAGAAGGATGCAAGAAAGAACTATGATAAACGAAATGCTATAATAAAACAAAATAAATAACTACAACTGAATGTACGAAAGTAGACCCGAATAAGCTGTCGGGTCAAAGCTAATACAATAACTGGAATGGAATAAGTATAAACATCTATACAAACCCGATATACAACATGAATCCTACCTAGAATTTTAAAAGTAGGAAGCGACTACCAGATATATCCCGCAACAGTCCGCACCTGTCACGGCTCCCAAGACTCTGGATAGAAGGTCATACGGCATCCATGCGGTAGGATACCTGTAATAATATATATATATATATAGGCAGGAGAGAAAAGAAAACGGGTCAGAGCCCCGATTGTGAAAAATATTTAGCAATTGTGTTAACCATGCATAATAAATACCGGTGCACTTATTTCATAATAAAAAATGGGATCGCACTCTCGTGGAGCCCCAACTCACCTCTCATCTAAAGGCGCGCACCTAATCGCGTCCTCAAGTTTTAGTTAAATTACCCCCATTTTATTAGGACAACCTAACTTATCATAGGCCTAGCCTATACCCACGAGAAATGCCTTCCTAACTTACCCCAAGAATCCACCCCCTTTTCTAAACACAATTAAACATTTATTTTCAATCATATGTGCCTTATTAGGCTTAGTGGATTCCGGTTTACTTTAAACAATTAAAATTTAGTAGATTACCCAATATGCAATTAGGTTGAAACATCTAATTTAAATTTCTAATTAATGAACATGAACAATCATTATTGACACAACTTCCCTCCAATTTCAACGCTGCGCTGCGTTTCGTGCGTGGGGTGTCTCGCAAAGCGAAATCCAAACAAGGAACCACCCCGTTACACTACTCCATGTCAACGTCGATCCTGGAGATCCATTATGCCACACATAAATATCGACATAACTTCTCTCTACTCTCAACAATGTACTACATTTCGTGCGTGGGGAGTCTCGCAAAGCGAAATCCAAACAAGGAACCACCCCGTTACACTACTCTTTGACAATGTCGATCATAGATATCCATAATGCCGTACATACCATAAAAGGCATAACTTTTCTCCAATTTCAACACTGCAGTGCGTTTCATGCGTAAGGTGTCTCGCAAAGTGAAATCCAAACAAGGAACCACCTCGTTACACTACTCCTTGACAATGTCGATCCTAGAGATCCATAATGCCATATATACAATATAATACTACTACTACAACTAACCTCTCCAATCATAACCTTGGGATGATGTAACCGAAATATTCCTTAAATGCGATACATCAACCCCCATCAATCTAGTACACCATAATCATTCAAGATGTACTTTACCAAAATTCTATATCCTTTGATCTATAGGATATATAAATATATATATAGATAATTTATGCTCACCATATATATACATATACCAATCATCCATACCCATGACCAAGTGTACGTATCATATCTGATGTACAATGGACATACACATAATCCACCCGGCTATATATATATATCGCCGATAAAACTGCATCCATGCTATCATCTTCCTAGTGCCCGGCTCACGTAGTAATATTGGGGCCACCATGGTGGGACTAAACGACACCCATCTCGTGGTAAACTCACGCACACGACGTCCCGGGAAGCGATCATAGCTCCAAACCGGCAATGAGACGAAACATACCCACCACGTCTTATCCCAAAAATATAAAAATGTAAATCACATAATAACACACGGGACGACTATGACCTGGGGAATATCCATACCATGCTTTTCTAGCCAGGATGCTCACCCTCTACGCGCGCAACTTCCCAATGATAGCATGAGCGGGGTATGCTTAACCAAATAGTATATATACCATTCACATGCATAATATATATACATCCATATGATCCAATCATATGATCAAATAATAAACCATCATATCCGGTTTAAATATCCGTACCATGTATGTTCACAACATAAATATATCCATACATTTATATGCATACAGATAGATATATATTTACACATATTCTCATATCCATATCTATATATAAACTAGTTCTCATTCATATATAATATATACAAACCCAGCTATAAGTATACATAAATCCTCAATATACAAGCCGTCACCTCAAACTCATATCATTTACCTTGATATGTGTATACAATCCCTCACTTGAACATATTCAATCATCTTTCCTATGATGAATAGTCTCCCAAAGCCATATGTATATATCTATACATATATATTCAACATTAGGGTTATCACCCAAAATTTTGTGTAGGAAACCATCACTACACATTCCATCTGTAACCCGAGATTTACATTATAAATCTAGTAATGATTTCGACTATCGGTATACATATAACTATTAGTCTATAAGCCTCAAGCTCATTCTTAACTTCATCAAATAATCCAATTGCTCTCTATTTTGACTACAGTTCAATCACTTTTGTGAATCCCCTAGTCTAAGATCTCTCGGATTTATTTCTTAAATTGTATCATTACTAAGGGTATGCAACTACACTCTTCCATTTTTCCCCAAATCGTATCTTAATAATATTCTATCCTTATAAGGATTTGACATAAAGGTTGGCCTAGAATTTCACAACATACCCTCACAATTCTCTCTAAGAGTTCTTAGCCTCACATCACATCTATACTTACTTTAATCTACAATTAGGATCCTCAATCCCAAAAGGTTTCCCCAAAATCTCTATACACAACTCCAAATACATACATGGATACATTTCTCCCAAATTACCCTAAGGAGTCCCCAAAATTCTAATATGTGAGAAACTCCTTATATGTCTCCAAGAACATATCTCTTACATCATAAGAGAAGGCCCAAAATCAATAAACCCAACCAAAAAGGGTTTGGAATCACTATGGAGAAAACACCTCAAAATACCCTGAATCCGAATCGATTCGGCCCTATTCCGAATCGATTCGGCAGAGCGAATCGATTCGGCCTCCAAGGCGAATCGATTCGGGTCCAAAGACCTGGGCTTCTGCCACAGGCCGAATCGATTCGTCTTGGGTCTGAATCAATTCGGTCAATGCAGACCTGCCAATTTCCCTATACCAAATCGATTCGCTTAAGGGGGCGAATCGATTCGGGCCTGCAAATTTTTGAAGGGGTCTTCTTCTTCATCAAAACCCATGAATTTTAAACCCTACATTTTTCATTCTAACCCCCAAACCTTCATCAAATCATGATTTTAAGCCCATTAATAAACCCAAAGTTGATCCCAACCATTTCTATGCCATTAAATCCATATATAAACATTGATTTCAAGATTAAACCTCAAAAACTAGGTTTTGATATTAATACCCAAAAATCCATTTCTTTAACCCACAAATATGAAATGAAATACACAAATAGCTATTTAGCAAGATTAAACACTTGCCTCAGATTTGTAGAGGTTGGATCGTCCTCGATGTCGCGATTTGGCCGAAAATCTCCAAGCTTTTCTCCCTCTCTCCTTTTCTTTCTTCTTCTTTCTCTCTTCTTTCTTTTTCTCTCTTTTCTCAAAAGATAAAGCTTCATCCGTAAGCCTTAAATCCTTTAAAACAAAAAAACCCAATTTTTAAATGTTAATACACACTTTAAATGACTCGTTTACTCCAATTCGAGTCAAAATAACTTAAAAACATTCCGGAGCCAAAATAAGACCCAATGACAGTCATTTTGACTATCTCGACCCTTCCGGGATCAATGGTACCCTAAAAATCATCATCTGGAAAACTTTAAAATGTCCTTTATTTTTGGACTTAAATTCTCAAATTTTTGAATTCTCCAATTTAATTAAATTTTATTTTCCCAAAATTTAATTTCTCTGTCTCAAAAGTCTTGGGGTGTTATAGTGACGTGTTGAGGTCAGTATTGAATCTTTCAATTTCGATGTTGGTTTGGGCCAGTGATGCTAGTTTGGTGACGATTTAGTTCATCTCCTCGTTGGTAAACTCAAAGAGGTTAGAACGACAATTAATTTTGTGCCAAGTGGCACGCGATTAAGTTGGTAGTTATTAATCGCTTTCGCACTTCTTATTAGAATTGTAGTAATTTACGAGTGTCCATATAAACAAATAATGGTGACACCATGGTTATTAGTGTGAGGTGCTTATGTTACAACTGTTGATATCTTAGAGTCTTCAAAGATACTAATAGGGTGAAATGAGGCCCATTGGGAAAATGTAACGAGTTTTATATATTTTATGATAGAGGTTGATGGTTAGGGTATCATGACTAGGCACTAATGATTGGTGATTAAAAGTTATATAACCCTTAGGTGCGGCGCTTTCGGGTAGTTATCATCGGTGATGTAATTAGGAAAATTGAATCTCGGGGGTGATATCGCAATTGATGGTAGTTCGATGAACATATGAAGTTGTGTAGGCTAATATTCGTAACACTGTAATCCTTTGTGTGATGTATTGTGTGGTAACTTCGATGATGAAAGTAGCCTTGGTAGTGAAAATAGTATGTAGTGTTTCTTTGCGACTAAGCTATAAAGGTTGTGTATTTCATGTATGGAGGCTAGATGATTGAGTGGAATTCATAAGTACTGATCATGTGGTGAGAAAGTATTTGGGTTTCTTACTAGAAGAGCTCATAGGAATCCTAGTTGTATGTGCAATTGTTAACCCAAAACGTTTAACTAATTTAGATGCATATTTAGTTTGAGATATAAACACGAAGTCCGATTTTAAAGATACTTTCAAACCCAGGAAAAATTGTAATTGACCCATCATAGACAGTTAAAATTTAGATTTCATTACATTAGAAATAATTCCAACCTCTTGAGGAAATGTAGACCCAAAAACAATATCTTCAACATAGACTTGTGAAATGAGTAAATAATTTGTGTTTCTTTTAACAAACATTGTTAAGTCTACTCCCCTTAGATTAAAGTCATTGGTTGTGAGAAACGTAGAAAGACACTCATACCAAGCACGAGGGGCTTGTTTGAGAATATAAAGAGATTTATTTAATTTAAACACATAATCGGTAAGAAAAGCATAAACAAAACATTTTGGTTGTTCAACATATACTTTTTTCATTTAGAAGCCCATTTAAAAAGGTAAATTTAACATCATTTTTATATAGTTAAAATTTTAAATGAATCAAATGGCAAGTAAAAGTCTAATAGATTATATCCTAGCAACTGGGGCAAAATTTCCATCAACATCAATCCCATCAATTTGGGAGTACCCTTAAACTACTAGTCTATCTTTATTTCGTAAGACATTTTCGATTTCATCACATTTATTTTTAAATATTCAGTTAATTACTATAAAATTGTTATGAGTAGGACGAGGAGCTAAAAACCAAACATTATGTATTTTAAATTGACCTAGCTCTTCTTTCATAACTAGTAACCAAGATTTATCAATGAGGGAATCTTTTATATTTTTAGGTTCAATTAGGGAAATAAAGAATGGCATTAAGGCATTTAGAGGTTGAGATCTATCTTTGATTGGTTCTTTAACATTCCCTAAAAACTTTTTCTTAGGATGATTAGCCCTAACCCAATTAAAAACATCAAGATCTTCTAGTGGAAGAGAGTACGAATCACTATCCGTCGATTGTTTTGGTAAATCATTTAAAGAGTCATTTTCGATGGGTAGCGCTTTCGGGCTATCTTCTACTTTAAGGACAACACAATCATTCAAAATAACATTGATATATTCCATTATAGTCTTTTTTTAGATTACAAACTCTATAAGAACGACTAGTTTAGGAGTATCCTAGAAAAACATCATTATCACCTCTAGTATCAAATTTGGAAAAATGTTAGCAATCCTTACACATATAACATTCACTACCAAACACCCTAAAATATTTCAAATTTGGTTTCTTTCCATACCATAATTCATAAAGGATTCGTTTTGTATTTTTCCTTAAATAAACCCTATTATGTGACAAGCCGTTTGACTAGCTTAAACCCAAAAATATTTTGGAAATTTTTTAGCATGGATTAGAACTCGAGCCATTTCTTGAATGGTTCTATTTTTCCTTTCTAAAATTCCATTTTGTTGAGGTGTATTAGGTGCACTAAATTCATGTTGATACCCATTCCCAATAAAATAATCAAAAACACCGTGTCTTTAAATTTCCCACCCTTATCACTATCAATACGAGTAACTTTAGAATCCTTTTCATTTTATTTGTTTAACAAAAATTTTAAAAACTGATTAAATGTGTTGGATTTTTCTTTCATAAATGTTGCTCAAGTAGATCTAATGAAGTCATCAACTATGACAGGAATATAAGAGTTACCACATAAACTAATTGTCTTCGAGAGGCCCATTAAATCCATATGTAACAATACTAAAGGGGAGAAGTAAAGATATCATTCACGTTCTTATGAGGGGATTTGTGTATTGTACCAATTTTACATGGCCCACAAACCGAATGTTTAACTTTAGTGATTATAGGAACACCACGAACAAGATTTTGACTAGTTAGTTTAGATAAACACTCATAGTTTAGATATCCTAATATTTCATGCCATAAGTCTAAATCACTAATCTTAGAAGATAGACAATTTTCAGAATCACTTTCATCAATGACAACATATCAATTATCTTGGACCTAGTTCCACACAAAACTGTATTCCCACTAGGGTCTAAAATCTTACAATCTGATTTTGAAAAATTCACAACATGATTAGTGTCACAAAACTAACTAATAATTAGAAGATTTTCTTTCAAACATATAACAAGAAGAACTTCCTCTAAGTCAGGGAGCCCATATATCTTGACTTGCCCTTTTGCCTCTGACGTGGGACATCTTTCCATCATTTAAAGTCAAAATTACAACAACAAAAGTTTTTAAAGTGGTGAATTTGGATTTGTCCCCCGTCATATGCATAGAGCATCCAGAATCTAAATACCATTGAGATTTTTTATGGAGAGCATTTAATGCTGATAAAACAGCATTAAATCTTAATGTGTCACTTGATTCAGCCTTACTAACCCAAACAACCTTGGGTTTCAAAATTGCAGTTTCATTTTTTAAAGGTTGTTTGTTAGGCATAATAGGCTTCTTAACTGATTTAGTTTTAACATGAAATATACTTGGTTTGTTAACATGTTTAATAGCATGCATCCTTTTATAGCAAAAATCTATCAAATGACCTCTTTTATTACAAAACTTGCAACGGTAAAATTTTTGATAAACTGGTTTAGTTGGGGCAGAATGTTTAAGCACAACTTTATTATTCAATTTTTCCTTTTTGAAACAAAATTGTTCCAAATGACCTTTCTTAGAACAAAATCCACATTGAAAAATAGGTTAGCGGGTTGATTATTTCTACTAGTCTTAGATAGCCTAACTTTGCCTAAGTCTATTTTATTTTGTTTTAATTTCTTAAAAACAAATTTCTTTCTAGTTGTCCATTTTTACGACAGAAGGTACAAACAAACAGCGGCTTAACAAAAGTAGCAGCACAATCCTCATTTTTAACATGTTTAAATCTCAACTTAATTTCGGTTGAATTAGGAAATTGTTGTTTAGAGTTAACAAAATTAGTTTCACCGAAATCCTCACCAACAAATCCAATTCCCTTTAGAGGGGAAAGGTCATCATATTTATTTAAAGATTTGACAACTATACTAGAGTTTGAATACGCATGTAAATTTTCAAAGCTTCATCAAGTTCTTTTTTAGATTCATCATATTTATTCAAAGCATCCTCGTGTTTAATTTTAAGAGAGTTATTAAGTTCAGTTAACATAACAACCCTTCTCTCAAGTAGTAAAACATCTTTTTAAAGTTCTTCAACATGAAAGGCATATTCTTCAGTTATTAGTTCAATTTGTTTATTCAACATATTAATTTTTCCAAATAACCTATAATTAATTTCGCCTAAGTGTGTGTTGTCATTAAGTGTACAGTTAACATAATTATTACTCACACACCATTCTACAACGGAAGAATCCGATATAGTATCAGATTCACAAAAATTAACATAAATATTGCCAATATCAAATAAAAAAGCTATATGATTATCAAATCATAATCATTAGAAAGTGTTGATAGATTATCAAAAAGTCCCATATTTAATAGTACAAACAAATTTTAAAGCCATAAGATTATGAAAGTAGTCCTCATTGTTACTATCAGAATTATCATCCCAAGTTTTAGACAAATGTGCTTAATTAGAACGTTCCCATTTAGTTTTAGAAAAACATTTGTTCGTGTAATATACATATTCTTTGCATTTTTTGCATTGAATGTGGCTTAAATCCTTCTTAGGTTCTGATTTTTTAAAACTTTTATTTTCAAAGTATTTTTATGAGGTCTATTTGAAGAACTAGGTTGACCTTCCTTTGAAGCAAACTTATTTCTAAACTTAACAAATTATTTAAAGTGTTTAGTCATAAGTGTTATTTAATTATCTAAAGAGTCTAAACAGATTTCATATTCATTCAAATTAGTTAAGGAGGAAACAAAGGCTAGACTATTTCACTAGACCTAAAATTCAGCACATTTGGTGTTTCAGTGTGTGCAGATGCTTTATGTTCATATCTTAGAGTGTTTTGAAATCCAAACGTTTTAAGTTTACTACACAAAAGATTAGAGGTAAAACTGCTATCAATATTTTCACCCATAGCATGAATGATTAAATCAAAACTCCTAGGAAGAGACCTAATTAATTTATCACATATTTCAAAATCAGCATACACAATACCAATAGCATAAGATTGATTATTAATGTCTTTTAATTTAAGGTAGAATTCATCAAATTTTTCATTATCTTTCATATATAGGGAATCATAAAGTCTAACTAACAATTGTGACTTAGCGCTCTCAATCCTAGAATCTCCTTCATGAGTTGTCATTATAATGTCCCAAGCCTCTTCAGATGTGGTGCAAGATGCAATTCTTTTAAATTCGGTTGAATCCATTGCTTGGAAAATGGCATTTCTGTCTTTGTTATTATACCGTGAGCTTAATTTTTCCTCTTTAGAAAATTCTGAAAGAAGTTTTCTAGAAAAATGAGCATCACCATCACCAACTAAATGAGTAGAGGAAGAAAAACCAGTTTCAACCATCTCCCATACCTCATATCCCAAGTGTTGGAAGTGCGCAACCATTCTTACTTTCTTGTAAGCGAAGTTGTCACCATCTAACATGGAAGGATGTACGGAAGAACCATTATGATCACTCATAATAAAAGATAATTTTTTAAAACAAAAGAGTTCGAATCTTTGTGGAAAAAACCTTTCAAAAAGTGAATCATGATTCTCTGATACTACTTGCAATAGCCAAATACACTAAAGTGTATGGTGAATAGAAAAGCCTCGTTTAACCCTTTGATAAAGCTGTTTTAAAACTTTCATTGAAACCGTAACGCACACACACAAATAAAAAGATATTTTGGATGATGTTGCACAAATTAAATTTATTAGAATCGGATGAGAAAAAGTAGAAAAGGACACAATATTTCTTCTCGAGGAAACTAAAAAGTGGAAAACCTCGTGTCCTTTAGTACCAGGACAACATACACACACCCAAGTTCACTACTACCAATGTTTAATTACAGATTATAGAATTACAAGTGTAAATGAACTAAATTAGTTGATATAAACTATAAACCAAGACCAAATTAACCAACCCCACATTTAATCTTAAATGAATTATAAACACACCAAGGTAGTGGAAAACTTAGGATACACAGGCAGCTTCACACCCACAACAAGGGTCCTACTGAAGAAGTACACAAAAAAAAATAATGATACATGATTTGGAATAGATACTACATCAATAGGTTATGGTCACAAATAAAATGAACAAAAAAATATGTTCAATAGTAAAAGTAATCAGGCAGCAGTAAATAATCAAAATAAAATCTCAACCAGCACAATTTAGTTCAATAAATCTGATACTATTTTTGTTATTTTGCTACAATTTTTTTTTTGTTGACAAACTGAAAGAGGTTCGAAAGTTTTGACTAATTTTACTAGAACAAATGAACCAAATCCAAATTAAGTTAATTTTATTTTAGGATATACGATACCGATATGTAGATCAACACATGCAGGGAACAAAAATCTCAAAACAAGTTATATAAACAAACAGATCTAAAAATCTAAGTTTAGTGTTTGAACCATGCAAGGGCAAATTACAAAATCAACCAAGCTCTCTATCACCAAAAAATCAGTTTAAATAAAAACAACCAATATTGTTTTAGATCTAACAAAAGTTGTTTCAGATTTAAAATACCAGAGACCAAATAAAATTTTAAAGACTGATTAATACATATATATTTAGAGATATAAAAATACATATGCAAATATAAATATATGTGTATAAAGTTCATCAACAATGGGGCTTCCAATAATGAGGCCGAATATGAAGCATTGATCATAAGACTCGAATTGACTTCATCACTGGGCGCCAACTAGGTATTGGTATATAGTGATTTTCAACTTATTGTTAATCAAATGCAGCAGATTTATGGCGTCAAAGGGAAAACTATGATGAGATATCAGAAAAAAGCAATAATTATTGCTTTGCTCACTTCAATCAAAATACTGAGGATTGCCAGACTAGAAAATGCCCGAGTAGGTGCTCTTGCTCGGTTTGCTTCAACAACTCAAACAGAACTCAGTGAACAATTTCAATGGAGATTATTTCCCATAGAAGAATTGATTAACTCAGCGGAGCATGTTGTCAGTTTTTAATAACTACCCCATATTCCTAATAGTCCTTAGTGGAGTTTGGTATATTCACTACTAAAGCCATATTGGCTTGCCTAGTCTTCAAGTAATATGTACTTTCTCTAATAGTAACCCACTTATAGAAAAACATAAACTCCAAGACCCCGATATGGGTTATATAAAGTTCATTCAACCTATGTACACCATTTATAACCCTCCATGTATTGAGTGCTACTCTGGGATGAACTACATCAAAATCTTGGCAAAACTAAATAAAAATGGAGTTTGGTGGAAATATGATGTTACACTCAGCTATGAATAATATATGGATTCTCAGGAAGAGAATAAACATCTAGGGAACCCTGGGCTATTTCTAGTGTACCTACTCATGGATTTTTCTTTTCTCTCTAAACTCATCTATAATATGAACCATGGTGGAAATAGAGAAAAGGGTGACAAAATAAAGAAAAGGAAAAAGAAGGCTTACAGGAGATAAAAAAATGATTGAAAAACTGAAGAGAATATGACAACAAACAATCGCACGAAAAAAATATTGAAGACAGAGAAAATGCTAAGTTGAGAAGGTTTTAGGTAAAAAGAAAGGATGGAAACTTCGTACCTATTTATAGGTTGCCTCGATAATTAGGAATGAAATTATTAACTGAATGAACCATATAGCAACCTCCGTCTGCGTGCTTCTAAGGGCATTAAAAGATTAATATATCCTTTGGTGGTTCAAAAAAGTTTTAATTATTTACAAAAAAATGCCATTATCAAACAGTGCCAGTGGAAATTTTTACAAGTATGGGAGGTCGGTTACCGACTAAACACTCAAAATAGTATGCCAAGCATTTTCTTAGGCTAAATACTCCATACTTTCAATGAAGCCTCAGGCATGGAGCATTGGGGGCTTTTGTTGTATGTAAAAATTACTCTCTTATGTGGACCAATGATGAATAGATACATGCCCTGCTATGTGGCCGACCAGCCACCTTGATCGAATTTAGAGAAACTTTGTAGGCTAGATTGTCGACCAATACCAAAAGTCCAACTAATAGGAATACCAATAGCGCCGCTTGAATAGTATTTTCTCTCACTCCTGTCAAACCCTAATAATGAATAATTATGATTAAAATGCCTTCTCACACCTTTATATACAAGTACAAAAGATGGGTTTGGGCCAAACCGGGTTACTTGAAAGTTTGGTCCTAACTACTTGAGTATATAGACTACAGTAGGGACCAAGAAAAATAACTAAATTATCTTCCAAATAAATACTCGAAAATCCTAAATCACAATTACTATAATTCATTTCATTTCTTTATCTAATCGTAATTAATTCCACTAAATAATTATGAATTTTCTCCAATTTAAAAATATCATAAATCCCTTGAATATAATGAGGTCTTATTTTAAAAGTTGAAAATGGTACATAATATGATTCCCCACATTGAGCTTCCAATACCCACTTGGTAAAATCAATTTGCCGCTAGTTGACTTTAATTAGCATCTAATCAATTCCTTGTTCCTCGGGATTAACTTATTTGTCTACTTCACTGAATTACAAATAATCCATTGATCTGGTTTACTAGTAGAAAAAAATCTTAGAAGTCTATCAAGGGGTATCTCAATTAGAGGTATACCTAGACGTGGATTGCTCTGAATAAAGATCTCAGACATACTTACGTAACTGTCACCCAATATGCGAGTATCTTTTGATTCAATCTAAGATTGCATCACACCGTTAGAAATAAAAATAACAATCACATAAGCATCTAGATCCTCATAATTCTCTAGATTAAGAATCTATACCCTATTGAAAAATGCTGTGAGATTTCATGAGTCTAATCGAGATTACTCTTAGACTCAAATCTCATAGGAGGTCATGTTCAATACATTCCTAGTATGCACTTTTCACAATCATTTGTTAAATATTTCACAAGTTCTCTAACCATCATACATGTTCTCGTAGTTTAAAATAAACTACTAGGATGACATCACAATTGTTATGATAAGATGTCATCTCCATAGGTAGGTTATGGATTTGCAATAAGGTTAGAACCTGAATTCCAATCTCCTTGTGATCAACCCGAAGCCGACTCACTAGAAATCATACAAAGCTCTACAGAATGGAATTTATATGAAATAATATATTTAAATAAATATAAATCATTTTCACAAACTTGATTCTCATTTCAAAATGAATAAAATAACAGTTTATTAATCAATAATAAATTATTTTACAGAATGGTTTTAAGAATAAACTCCAATAATCTTCCATTTAGTCTTAAAATCATGCGGCCATGCACTTGACTCCCATTCCTTCGACATCACTGTTAAGAGAGCTAGATGGTAAAACCTTTATAACAGGATCCTCTATGTTGTAGTGAGATGTAATCTTGGTCACAATGACATCACCCCTTTACGTGATCTCACGAATCAGGTGATACTTGCGCTCAATGTGTTTCGCCCTCTGATGAGTCCTTAGTTCTCTTTAATTAACAACTGCGCTGCTATTGTCACGATAAAGCATAATAGTTGATTGAACGAAGGAACAACACCCAAGTCACTTAGGAAGTTTAAGAGCCAAATATCTGCCTCTGAAGCGGCATACTCGGCGTCCATGGTTGAATCAGCAATACATGATTGCTTAATACTTCTCCAACTTATGGCTCCACCTCCTTTAGTAAACACATATCATGAGGTCGATTTTCTAGAATTTATATTCTAATTCTAAGTGCTACAATTATTAATGTAAATACATAAATATAAATACAATTATACTAATTAATTAATGTAAATATAATTACACTTATTAATGTAGATAGAGTTACAATTGTAATTATAACTATATTAATCAGTGCAATTGTATCTACGTTAATAAGTATAACTATACCATTTGAACTTATGGTTAATTAATTAAAAAAATTATGTATTTAATATATCAACAAAATTATTACTTGAATTGATCATATATAAATAAATTTTAATAAAAATTATTAGCTAATCCTCCTAAAATATACGTAAGAATTTCGTAAGACAATAACAGAAGTCCACTTAGAACAAGTTCTCTCTCTCTTAATATGATTATTACGTATGAAGAAAACAATATTGGGAGTTTGCACTGCTTAAGTATTAGTAATGCGTGGTTTAAAATTAAAGGCTTTAAGAATCAGTACAAATTATTGATTCAACAAGTCTCTAATCAATCATATTAACCTCTTTAAATCACTGTTATTACGCAAAGACAACCACAAAAGTCTAATTAACACAGCTTCCTTAGTCTTAGTATGATAATTACGTGTGAAGACTGCACTGACGAGTAATATATAATAATTGAAACCTTCAATTATTACATTTTAATATATCTTTATGTGTGACTATACCTATCACTAAAAATAATACTTTAACATCACATTAAGATTTATATATAGCTTTCTAAAAAAAATAAATAATTTGGCTAATTACTCTGAAATAAAAATAATAGTTCGAGATTTCCTTAACAGATTACCCTTATAAAACATTGGAGACTGATGTGTGACATCAACATCAATAGTTTGGAATCTATAAGATTACAGGATCATCCATATTAATTAAATATAAGCATTACTATTTAAAGAGTTCCCCACAAGGAGCATATTGTTATCAACAATCATTTGTGATTTGCAATTACCCACTAGTTAGGGCCCCTCTAGAGCAGTATGGATGCCCCCACCATCCCATCACTGATAGACTCCCACCACCATCTAACTTTGTATTAGTAATGATAGGACCATCCGTGGCACCTCACCTCCCAAAACAGTCTCATCTATGTCTCTCACATACCTGGTTCCTTGGACCCCACTCCCACGTGATGTATAGTACGACTTGCCGGACTCCTTTGCAGGTCAAACAAATTTGAAACAATATATATGTCATGAATTTTATATATATATATATATATATAAAAGTGTTTAAATGAGTAATCTTGTTTTTTTTCAAGAGCTTTTCTATTTGTACATAGAATTTTTGTACAAACAATGTACATAGTGACATGGTCATGTAATTTCATTCTTTTTTTTTTCTAACGTTTTTGTTCTTTTGTATTTAATAATGGATATAAAAATAATTTGTAATATAAAAAAACAGTTTTATATTAATATAAAAAAACAGTTTTTTAATTGAAAGTAAACAATTTTTTATTAAAATGACTATTATTTAAAATACAAATTTTGAAGAAAAGTCATTCTTGTTTTAAAAAATAGTGTAATGTTTTTTTTAAACATTAATAAAAAGTTAAAAACACATGAAAAATTGCATTCATTTTTTTTATTAAAAATATGAAAAACTATCATCACGATTGGTTAGTGCCGCTGGCACGGATCCACATCATCATCGCGATTGGTTAGTTCCGTTGACGCGGACCCACATCATCGCGATTGGTTAGTGCCGCTGGCGCGGACACATCTCCGCGATTGTTAGTGCCGCTGGCGCGAACCCATATCATCATCGTGATTGGTTAGTGCACCTGGCACGGACCCACCTCATTTAATAAAATGACTTTTATTGAAAATACAAAATTTTGAATAAAAGTCATTTTAAAAAAAATAGTGAAATATTTTTTTTTTTTTGAAACAGTTATAAAAAGGAAATTTTTTTTTTGAAAAATACAGTTTAAAAAAAAGTTTTTACTAAAAATCCAAAATTTTAGTTTTTATTTAAAAAAAAACAGTTAAACAAATCTTAATAAAAATATTCATTAATTATTTCTTTTATTTTTGTCTTTTAGTGATCAGTACATCCTATGTACAAAAATCTCGGTGCAAATAGAATTTTTCTTTTTTCAAATTTATAACTTTATAAAGAAAGCATATTTTCATTTTTATCTCTTACTTTTTACTCAATCCCAAATGAAAATTTTTCTCGACAAATTTTCATTGTTTGTCTCGAACACCTTAATCTTTTTTATCTTTTTGCATAACTACAATCAAATATTTAAAATAACAAATTTTAGTTTTGCAAAATTTTTCATTAAAAAAAAATCTTGTCATTCTCCAACTTGTCTCGTTTAGTGCCTTTTCTATATATAAAGAGTTATTTTTATTCTACAAAATTACTACTATTTTATTTGTGCTCGAAAAAGTTCTAGCCGAAAAATTGTTTATTCTAGGCCCAAAAGAAATTGCTTAATTATGATGGAAAGTGTTTTGCACCATTTTTTTACGAACAAGTATCTTTATCTAACTCAGACATGATACATTTAATGGATAAGTCACGTTATCAACAAATTATTTAATACAAATTAAATTAAAATTAAACAGTATTTGATATGAACTTTGACTCCCATGGTATAAGGGGACAAAAGACACCTAACTTTCTTTTCTAATTGTAATTTTAGATTTCTATGTTTAGATTGTCAATATTACTGTTAATACCATATTTCAAATATTGTTCTTTGTGTATTTATTAATTGTTATTTTCGAATAAGGTTTATATTCATTTAAATTATCGTTTTGGCATGGAGAAATCTTGTTATTGACTTTCGCAGTTATATGGCAAGAAGTAAATCCGATTTAGAATTTCTTCGTAGGTTGATCCTTTTGTAGTTATAGTCAAGCAATATCTTGAGAGAATTTGAGCAAGTTAAAGTCGAAGATCAATGGGCTTGCACAATGCACTTTCTCGAAAAACATGAAATAGTTTGGAATTATTTGTGTGAGAATCATTTAAGTTCATGACATATTGATTAAGTTGAGTACATTTCATATGAGTTTACAACCTTTACACCTAAAGTAGTCTTGAGTTTTTTCTTTAGAAGAGCTTCATGACTCCATGCAAAATTGTTATGAAAGTTTATAATGATTTTCCTGTAGAAAATCTTCATACAATTTCATTTCACATTCACGATTCGAATATTTTAGTGGTATTTCACGGTGTGTTGTATTTGTACATGTTATACTTTATATACGAAAAAATGAAAATTTTCAATATAGTTTGTGGAGAAAAGTTATCTTTTGAGATTATCGTTACTATTGCGTTATTGATTATTATTGTCATGATATCCTTCTTCTTAATGTAATGCTTTATATTTCATGACTATTTTCTACTCCTTTGTCTATTTCAGACAAAAAGAGGGAGAACTAATTAAGGTGGAGTTTTAATTTTTGTTTAAAACTCCTATGCATCATGGTATATCTTTGATGACGAATACATGGACTACAGAAGGTGCGCCATCGATCGTTCTTCTTCTTCTTCATCATCAATGAACCCTCGATTCATAAGTCAATCATTGAGTTGAAGACAAAGGATATATCGTGATGCATACATGGACTACCCTCGATTCACTTACGCTTTAATGATGAATACATAGACTACAAAAGATGAAAAATAAATTGACTAATGGAAGAACAAGTTCGGTTTGAAGACAAAGTTTCATTTATGCCGTTCGATTTCTAGGGTTCGGGAGGGTATTATGAATCATTGTCTTAGAGGTTTTTTTTACTATAATTTGGTTTTCGATTTTATTTTGTACTGAAATTGACAAAGGGGGAGATTTATAAGAGAAAATTTCTATAATCGCTCGTATTAGGATTTACTTAGTTTTTGGCGTATCCTATTAAAAATTGACTCATCAAATCGAACTCTGACATCTTCAAGATTAAAAACACCCCTAAAAAAATATGAAGGTATAAAACGTGATTTGTGAACTTTATGACACCCTAGTTTTAAAATACCTTGCATACACCTTGTGGAGTTTAAACTCTATGGTTGACTTGTAAACCGAGGTTTCATTGCTGAAGAAGAAGAATGATGATCGGTGGATACCGAGGGTAGATCCCTACCTGTGGACGGCTCTGGACTTGGACACATTCTATATAGAGATTAGAAAACTCTATGCATTATACTTAGTCTGTCTAAGTTATTTATAAGTCAATTATCTATCAAATCACTATGTACTACCGTATAAAAGTTTGTCCCTTTTTAGATATTTTTCCTCATCTATATGTGTTGTTTACTTGCTTGAATTATTACTTTACATTTCGAATGAATCTCTCATGCACACCTAATTTAATCAAAGATAAAAATTGGTAAAAATTAGATTTTGTTTTGTGGGAACCTAATATACAAATAAATTCATTGAATCCTTGCATTCCCGCTTTTATTTGGCTTCATCAAATAAATACATTGGAAAATGGGAATTCATCAACCCCTATAGTATTTCCCTCTTTTCATATGAATTTGATTTTTACTTCTCTGATAAACTTTTATACCATGACATGGAAACATAGGAAGAATTAGTTGAGTGGGAATAAACATTACGTCATTTATAATAATCTTTCCCTTTTATTTCATTTATTCTCTATATTTTCACATCATCAGGAAATTTTATCACCTTAACTCTTAGGAGATAATCAAATATTTCTTTTGCCTTAGAGATGTCAAATGAATATGTCTTAATCATCCCTTTTGATTTTGTGCATAGGATTTTTCTACTGTGTTCTTTCGATTCAAGGGTTCACATACTACATATTCAGTTCTAATTATCTTAGAAGAGTCTATTTTTAAGGTTTGGGTATTTCTAATATGTTTTAAAAGAAGAAGTGTTTATGCAATTCATTATAGTATGGATTAAATTGGGCTCATTGTAGTGTGGCCTAGTCCTTCACCCTTTTACGATAAGCACTCTTCATATTGGGTTGTTAAAACCCATTTGTTGATATGTGTTGGATGTTCTTAAACCCTGAAGTGGGTTATTTAACCCTAAACCAATGGTATAGTTTCCTATTCTTAGATTTGTTCCAGAATTGTTTTCCCCATTATTAGTCATATAATACACAAAGAGATACGGGTTGGGTTGAGTGGTCATATTTACACCAATTTATGGTGCGTATCCTTGACCATTAAATACTGTACTGGTAGGAAGAGATAGCCAACAAGTCAGTATTGTGATCATTGTAGTAACATTAGGCATTATATTCCAAAAATGGTCAAGTACCGTATTTTATTGATGAATTAACTGATCATAGGTGTTTGAAAGCACACCAATAACAAGTGTTTCATTTGCATTTTTGTCACTTAAAGTCTTTGTCACATTTAAACCTTGGTTTTGAATAGCTGACCTTAAATCTTGACTAGTTTCGTGCATTATTTGCTATGTTATGGTGATACATTAATTGTATAGTTCAACCAATTTAACTAACGTTTTATGCACCGTCGCGCTCTTTCTTATTCGAGCCATGATAAATAATTATCTATCATTATGGTCCCACCAAGCATGACAAAAAAATGTCTCACTCGATGTAACACCCCGCCTAATTAAATACCGGGTGATTAGACCTTTATTAAATTAAAATCCAGGTGAACGGTTGGTTCATTCTCAACATCACTGTCGCAAAATAATATTTCCAATTTGAACACCCTAAATAATTAAGCTAAGTGTCAAAACCATTTAAAATCTTAATTACATTTTATTAAATACCAATATGAAAACCTTTTTAATACCCAACAGTTAAGAATCACATAAATACTAAGGATGACAATTAACACACAAGAATTAAACCATCTCGATAATCCAAAGCAAGTTATGAACAATAAATGAAATCATCTTGACAAGAGTTAACTCCTAAGGAGTACTGAATGCTGGAAATATACATGAACATAAATCTATCACAAATCCAACTGGAATAGGAAATCGGGTGACACATGCCCTAACTATTAAGATCTAAAGTAGGAATTGATTCAATGACGAAGTCATCTAAAGCAAGGGCCTGCAACTCCCACATAAGTTGCAGCACGTCCAATCCAAAGAACTTAAGCATGACGCCCTTGTGGCTGGGCACCTGTAATACATACATATATATATAAGAAAGAAAGAAATGACAGAACACGGGTCAAAGCCCGAGTGTAAAACAGTTTTAAAAATAGTTTAGCAAGTATTTAAAATGCTTACAGGCTAATATCACAACTATGTTCGTATGCGACACTCTCTTGAGAATCCTCACCTCTCATCTAGTGTGCACACCTAATGTACCTCTAAGCCATCCTAGTTATAGTTCCCATGCTAACTAGATTAACCACATGTAACCATTCTTTATAGCCCAAATTATTCACATGTATTAACCTTATAATACATATAATGATGTTATAAACATATATATCCATTTAGATTCAACATGGATAAGTCCCTTATTAATTCAATTCAACTAAGTATTTTCATACATAACTATCTTACATTTCTACTTTAGCCACATAGTAGATATCATCACATGTATATATATATATATACTAGTGGTAACCCGTGCGATGCACGGGAAATGTAGCGCGTTTTAAAGAATAAAAAATTTACTAAGAACCCTCTAATGTATCAAGAAAAACAATTTCATTGAAGTTCACCCCATGTAAATAAAATGATGGGGGGGGGGGAATGAAACCAATTGTTATTTCCTTTAAATATAGCCTAAGTAGCAATATCATTGCCACAAATTTATCGTGTAAAATCAAACAAAATTTAAGTAGCCATATCATTACCACAAATTAAAATAACCACCATGTTTTTAAAGGGATGTTTAGGTTGAAGTTTAAAAAAACAACGTATGACATAAGTTTTATTCAAGTTCAATTCGAATTTTAGTAGCCAATTTGATTAAAATAAATACGAAAGAAAACAATTAGTAACCCGAGAACATGCGCATGCAAGCGTGGATAGGTAAAAAAAGTAAAATGGACGTTGCACCGGTAAGATGTATTTCCAATAATCGAAATTTTCATTAGATTCAAATGGTGTCTCCCTCGCCATTTAAGTTATATGATATCACAAATTTCTCCGATACTCATCATGAGCCAATTTTCTTTATTGTGAAAGCCATCAAATGCATTCATATTCAAAATACACCCATAATAGGTTGCAATTTCCATTGGTGACACATGCGAAACATCTTGAAAAATCACCAAAATCAAAATTTAAAGTAGACATTTATTAAAAAAACATTGAAAATAAATCAAATTCAAAGCCAAACATACAAATCTTCAAAGTTCGGTAGTCACATTCTAACAAAAAATCCAGCCGAGATAATTGAATAGACCCACAATACTTGGAAATATCAAGAGATCGTGATAAACTATCCTTAGATCATGGTGTTGGCTATGAGTTATGTTAGTATAAGAAAATGACACAGCGATATCTTAAAATTTCTAATTATCTAAAAAATCAGGGACGGGATATTGGATAGTTTTGAGCTAATCACTACATTAAAATACATAATAGTAAGATAACATAAATTAAATATCACAAAAAGGAGAGTTGAGTGAATTTTTTAAATTTAAGGACGAATCAATACCTTCAAGGTTCTGTAGAAGCTAATAGCCTCATGTGTGCCTTCCTTTATAGTTTTGATGGTCTGCGCACAGTCAGACACTTAACCTCATACCACAGAGTTAATAGAAATGAAATAAAAACCCCAAAGTCTCCACAATATTGTGTTTATTATCAAAATTAAAAAATAAATTGTAACTGAGGGAAAAAGTAAAAACAATTGTAATGATCGAAAAGAAACCCTCAGAAGGTAAAGGCAGGCCAATCTAGTTTGAGAGATATGTGTGTTAGTAGGTATTTCTTATGCTAAAACCGTGTAATGTTACATTCATAAACATATATGTTAAAACAATTTGACAATATGGTCACAAAATTATATGATCCATAGATATTGTCTGAACCACATACAATAAATTCACTATCTGTTCACAAATTAATGAACTATGTAAAAAAATCATAGGAAAAAAATAAAAAAAAGTGCACATTTCTAACAACGAATATATATATATACAGAGAGAGAGAGAGAGAGAGAGAGAGAGAGAGAGAGAGAGAGAGAGATTGAAATAAAATAGCCTTACTCAGTAAAATGGGATACCCAGTTGATCAGTATGAGTTTTGAACTTGAACGAACCCTGTATTTTCCCCTCTGGGCATAATTTTAAACTAATCAAGACACTTACTTTAATATGGATAAATCAGAAATTGAAAGGGTAGAGAAAAAAATTAATCTCCAAACACAAATTCAGCACAGCAAAAAAGATAAGAAAGAGAGAAAATAAATAAATGATGTGAGTATTTTGATAAAGAAACATACCAGATGGTTGGCTTACGATTGTGGCTACATTTAATGGTAGGTAGTGGTGGGTAACAGTTGCCGCTACGCTTATTTCTTGGTGAAGAAGAGGGGGAGTCAGAGAGTGATAGAGATTTGCTCAGAAGGGCGGATGTGAGTGTCGTGACAGAGAAAGTTATGTTTGACAGAGAGAACATAGTATAAAACCGTATTGAATCTTCTAAAATGGTCCTTAATTTCCTCAGCCGAGATTACGACATTTGGATCATTAGGCAAAGATTTGATTGCGTGTTCCCACGCTATCCTCTCGTAGTTAGCTGCAAATTATTTGATTTTTATTTCGTCCTTTGAAATCCAATCTTTGCCCAGGAGGTACCTTATGTTTGACGTACGCACCTTGGAAACTATGTGTTGGAGATTGTTGGCTAAAAAAAGGTAAGAGACAGAGAGAGAAATGTACTTGTAATGCTTTGCTTTCCCGCCGAGTTTGCAGAGGAGGAAGAGTATGAGCCAAGAGAATCGGAGGGACATCGCCGGTGTTTGAGACTCGTCGGAGCCGAAGGCTTCAAAGTATGATCCCACCAAAGATGATAAAGCCTGTGATGGTTCATCGACGAGCATGTTGGCTAAGACGTTGCTGTAATCGGAGAGGAGAGAAAGGTAATTCATCACATCAAGAGTAAGATGGAGAATTCCAGTGACGACAACGACCAGTTTTGAATATGAACGAAGTTCTTTTGATAAAATAAAGCTTAATAATGAAAACATTATAAAGGGATCGGGTGATCCATTTGATTATTTAAAATTTTTTGAGATCATGCTAAACTGTTACAGGATCATGGGTTGATTTATGGGGGTGGTTTTCATTGTGGGATCGTGCTAAACTCTCACGGGATTTTGGGATAGTTTATGGGGGTTTTCAGTGTGGGAAAAAGCCACGTGGATATTTTTATTTAAGAAATTCAAAATTCTAGAAAATTAGGGATGAGCTTTTGGAGCGTTCTCAACGTCCCAACTACATACATATATATAAAAAGATATATATATATATATATATATATATATATATATATATATATACTGCACCTCGAGACACAGCTGCGGTGTTGCATTACTCTGTTATCTTCTCCCAATACATCACGTCACTGTATAGGGGACTATAGGTTCGCTAAAGATTCCTCGAACCATAAATATCAAATCACAAATAATGGAGGCGAACATAGTCCTAAGCCTTTGGGCTACACACATACCTATGCACCCAAATGATCGTTATATACCATTATTCTCACTAATGGTAATTGACCTAAGTCATATGTTCTCGAGCAACAAGTCGAAGGTCCCATATATTCATCAGGATAATACTTTCCTCACGCGTATACCTCCCATCGATAGCAAGTAAGCTAGGTATGTCATACATAGATACATAATATATGCACATTCACACAGTCATACATATAAATATTCATATTTTCCTAATTAGGTTCGCCCACGACCCATAATTGTTATTATCCGTTCTCAACCCAAATTTTACTCAATTATCTCTCATAATGGATTTGTCTCTTTTATTTTCATTTATTACTTACTTCATACTTACTTCGAATCGCTCGAAGTATTCTCTTTCACTAAGCAATAGGTATACCCTCACTTACCTTCTAGTCTAAGTCATTCACGAGTCACAATCTTTTAGTAAATGTACGCACAATTTCAAACATATTAATAACTCCCCGTTAACCCATAATTTCATCTCAATTTAATTTCGCTCAACGGAGTCTATCTAGACCCTACTGGTCATCTTCATAACTCATTATATTCCAAAAATATAATCGTATCTTAACCGGATCAAATAAAAAGAAGAAAAACATTCAGTTTTCCAGGAGGGATCGATCGATCGTGGAATGGGGTAGATCGATCGATCATCGATCGATCGATGCTCTTGGTTGATGAATCGATCAAGCAGTTCTTGCCTAGTTTGCTGCAAATTCCAACCTATGGGTTCAACCATTCTAACCCCTCCAAACCTCTATAATTTCATCCTAAATTCCAATCAAAGTTATCCAAATGTATAAGCAATATATATATAAATAAATTTTAATGTAACAACATCAATAAATCCTCAACAAATCAATCAAAAAGGGGTTTAATCTCTGATTTCTTTATAAAACCAAATTTTGCATGAATAATCACAAACCTCTATTTAAATCCAGATTTCCTTCCCAAATGTCATAATAAAATTCATGGGTAATGCTCTACATATGATCACGGTTTCAGACTATATGGATTCTCCCTACAACACATATAAATTCTCTTTCAAAATCTATAATTCTTCAATTAAAACATATGATTTCCATTCCTAGACTGACATGGAAGGTATATTAACTTGGAAATTACCAAGATAGATACTTGCTGGGATTCAAGGATCCGATTTGTTGATGAAAAATATATGGTTGTGTTCCTCGTCATGCGATCTACATTTTGTTGGTGGTGGCGATGCAATCGGGCGAGTTCTAGGCATTGGATTTGCTTCGAAACTCTTCACCTTCTTCTCTAATCTCTTCACCTTCTTCTCTAATGGTTGGGCTTAGGTTTTATGTTTGTTAAACCTAAGAGACAATTCCAAATGGCTAATATATCCTAAGAAAATTCATGGGTTTAATTACCCAAGAATACAAAATGTCTAAAATACCCTCTTGGGATGACAATTAGGCCTAAAAACGCCCCGAGACCCAAACTAAACCCACGGGTACACTTTTCTGACTATCTCAAGCCTTTTGGACACTTTGGCACACTCAAAACAATGATACAGATGACTTATAATTTATTCACTTTAATAATAATAATTTAGTCCTGACACGACACAGGCGCGTCCCGAATTAAATTTCCATAATTACCATTTTATTCACTCGTGACAATTTTAATAAAAATCAATCTCATATATTACTTTACTCATCCAGTAATATTCAACAAATTTCCAATAATTACTAACTCACATCGTGCTAGTAAATATTAAAAAAAATCGGATTAATATTAAATTAATATCTCAAATTAAATTTAATAAATCCCCAATTTTAAAATCGATAAAATACGGGGT
Organism: Sambucus nigra; assembly: GCA_949130495.1. Classification (NCBI taxonomy): domain Eukaryota; kingdom Viridiplantae; phylum Streptophyta; class Magnoliopsida; order Dipsacales; family Adoxaceae; genus Sambucus; species Sambucus nigra. The sequence goes on along the minus strand of OX422207.1, from coordinate 624,508,770 downwards.
ATTACATACCCCCCCTAATAACGAAATTTCATCTCGAAATTCAGAAAAAAAATAAAGCATAACTTGTAAGGACAACTCCGGGTATTAATCTCACCTCTCATGTAATTTTCGTCGTACCACCCATTCAGTACATTACCGAATACCCCCACTAATGTTATACTCCAAGCCTTACCATGTAGTTTAAATTATCTTAAGTCAAACTTTACTCAATCCTCCATATACCATCCTCATGGAAAAATTATGGGAGTAACGATCCTAAGTCATCAATCAACTAAATCTGGAAGTAATAACTTCTACTTTCATTAACCTCAAGAATACTTACTGTGTCACAAATATGGAAAATACTACAATCAACCATCCAGGGCGACCATACACCCAATGTCTGTACATTCCTTCATAAGGTCTAAATGAATATGATTCCTCTGTAAGGTTACCCGTAATTAACTGACTACCTAGTTTATAATCCGTATTTCTATGATTTCCACATTCTCATTTGGCGATTCCCTATGCCTCAAATCATGCTACAACTCATAACTCTCTGAATACTATATATATATATGCATATAATGGAAAAGGTTATAAACTCATATTTTAAAGACCTGACTTACTTCGACCCCCAACGTTCTTTAGTTTCATGCGTGGGGTGTCTCACAGAGCGAATCCAAACAAGGAACCCCCCGATACACTACTACCTAAAATAGTCGGTCAAGGAAACTCCTCATGTCCTTAGTCTATAGTATATAACATCCTAACAGGTTTTATCTATTTATATAAAAGTTTACGTATTCACTCTCTTGCCAAATACAATACGCTGGTTATGACGATCAATCTTGGTCTCATATACAATAAGTCAATCCATGCCGATAATCACATCACAAAAATGAATAATCTCAATAAGGTATATAACACAAATGATGCACCCATTTATCCTCCGCGGATAACACTGAAGACAACCCCGCTATACCAGGGAAAACATACACATAATAATAACGCTATAGATATACGCATTAAATTCTTATCATATGCGAATCTAGCATTAAAAAAAATGTAATGACTCGCTAGTGTCACATAAAACATGCTTCATCCTCCGAGAATAAAACTCGTACTTCTACTTTGCCATTCGCCCTGGCTTCTCAAATGGATTTCAGATAAAATACGCATGTTTAAGCCAAAACAAAACTACTTTAATCATTTCCCTTCATTAGGCACCCTACTCTTGTCCCTTTACTCACTACGGAAACAATTAACGCATGTGATTTCACCTTCCACAAAATACCTCTACACATAATCCACTTATTACTGGTCATACTGACCCTATTAGAGTTGTCCTTCTCTCAGACTTAAATAGTCTCGATCCTAGTGGCTAACCCCCATTGTTTCCTTAGCTTTGTTGGCCCTAAGGAATACACTACTAGTGTTGATGTAGAAAACTAGATCGCTCTAATTATTCAATCACAGATAAATAAATAAGACAAAGATTTTTAAAGTGGTTCGGCTAGGAATAAAGCCTACGTCCATTGTTATGTTATTGCTGATTGTTTGCAGAATTCTTGATTACAAGTTCTCTCAAGAAATTCCGGTCCCCTTTGAATGAGGATGATACAAGGTATTTATAGCCCATAGGCTGTACATGAAAGGTTCGATACATTAAATGATATACATGTGAAAGGGTAATACATTTAATGCAACGTGCGCGTCAAGAATATAAACATTCAATGAATATTTGAACTGTTGATTATCTGGCAAATAATGATACGATCGAGGTGCAGCTCGGACCGCCACAGTTGCTCGTTGCTCAAGAGTTCCTCGGAGCGCTAGAGTACCTCAGAGCGCTAGAGTTCCTCGGTGTATCCTCGTTGCTCGGAGAGAATCAAGGTTAGTCGGGAAATGAACTTCCTCGTTGTTATTGCACCACGTAGATTGACAAATGTCTTCGTATGATTCGTCCACATCAGCATATGAATTTTGGTATCAACAGAAGCCCCCAATATTTTATATTTCAAACTTTGAGGAGTATGAAACATTCTTTCTCGGTACTCGGCCATATTGAATTGATCTTCCTGGGTTTTAGGAGCATCGTATTTGAATTTATTTACAAATTTTGAAGAATCCGCCTTTTTCGAACTTTTAAGAGCGCTTCGATCTTAGTGCCCTTTTTGTCCTTTTAGCCGTCGGAAGTTCAATAGTTTCTTTTTTGTAATCATTTCCTTCGCCGCTTCCCAAGGCAAAGTATTTAAACTTCTTAGGTAACCATACCGTCTTCTTCTTTTCCCAATTTCTTGCATTCAAGCTTTCTATTCTCTCCTTCTCTCTTGTGTGTTCATCCTTGTTTTCGTTCGTTGTCAACATACCTCCTTTCTTCCTGTAAGATCTTCTTCCTTTCTTCTCTTTTATTCAGTATGGTTTATATTGTGGAGTCTGTTGAGAAATTTCGTTATGATTTTTCCATTCCTTCGTGGGTAACTCTAGAGGTTCTTTCTGAGCCTTTAGATTACTTTCGATTAGCTGAGGGACATTGGTTCCCCAGTCTATTTGTTGCTGAATGTGGGTTTTCTTTTCCACCAAACCCATTGTGTCTTGAATTTTGTCAGTATTTCGATCTTGTCCCTGCAAAAATAGCCCCCAATTCATGGAGAATAATTAATGGGGTGTACAAATTAAATCTAACTCATGGGACTCGTATAGGGATCCCTGAAATTATGTACTGCTATAAGTGGGCCACTCTAGATAATATTTATTACTTAAAAACTAGGTTTCTGAATAGAGCTCTTGTAGTTAACCTCCCTGATTCAAATAGAGATTATTTTGAACATGGGTTGGTTATAAAAAAATTGGCAATATGCCCCTTTAGTTGGAGATGGAGTATACAACAGTCCCAGATGCCCCCTATATGGCAATGGGATAGGTTTATTTTTCATTTTATTTTTCTTATGAAATTATGCTTTCATCATGTTTGACAAAATGTATGACTGACATCTCATTATGTATTTATTTGCAGTTGATAGCAAAAGAAAAACTCCAAAATAATCAGAGGTTAATATTAAGCATTTGAAACTTATCTGGGGTTTGCATAAGAACATTGCAGACGAACACATCAGGTCTGCTTCATATCTGCTACAGTATAAGAGTTATACAACCTCTTATACTGCTCGCCCTGTTGAACCAGCTTCAACTCCAGAAGATTCTTCTTCAGATTCTCATCTTCCTTTAAGTCAAAGGATGGGTAAGAAAAGAGCTCCTCCTGCTCTCTTTGATGACATTACTTCTGCTGTTGGGGCTAAGAAGAGCAAAACTGATGTCCCAGAGGGGACTAAGAAAGTGGATGCTGCACCCTCTAAAGCTGCCGAGAAGCCCCCAGTGGCTCCGAGCAAGAAAGTTGCTCCTATGGAAGTGATTACCATCTCTCCGACCAAGAGTTCTTCTTTGGTTGAAGCTGCTGAAGTCCCTTTGAGAAGATTGAGGAAATCATCCTCAGTCAATTTGGCTGAAACTGCCTCTTCCCCACCATCTGGTGTTGTTGGTGTTCCAACCATCATTCCTCCGAGCTCTGCAATGAGCTCGGTAAAAACTTGGATCATACCCGAGGTCCAAGGAATTGATGAAAATATCTCCAGGGATATGCTGACATCCCTAGCTACTCGTCACCTTGTTTCGGTAAATTTCTCATACTCTGGGTTTTCTTTCTTTCTCTGAGTATTTGTATTTTTGCACTGACTTACTGTTTTTCTCCTCTTTCAGCTGGTGAACTGTTTTAATAATATCGTGAAGAAGGACGAAGCAATTAAAGCTTCTAGCTCCTCATCTGGTGTAGAGGATGCTCTGTTGGGTTTGACCCAATCCTTGAAAGAATCTCGCCAACATTATAATGAGGACAAGGCTGCTTGGGAGAAAAAACTGTCAATAGTCGAAGCCGAGAAAGTGAAGTTGGCTGAAATCTCCAAGGGTTTGGAGCAAAAGGTGAAAAGTTTGGAGGTTGAGCATCAGAAATACGACGACAAGCTCAAGAATTTTGGAGAGCTTGAGGATAAACTGAGGAAAGAAGAAGAAGAGTTGCTCGCCCTGCGAGATATCAAAAGCCAAAAAGAAGAATTGGATGCGAAGCTTTCCTCGGAGAAGTTGAGAAGAAAGCTCACAGTTAAAAAATCCTTCAGCGCTGGCTGGGATAAAGGATGGGACAAGGGGATTGCTGCAATGACATACCAAGTCCAGTATGGGAAGTTGAAATACTTTCGAGATGGTTGGGTAGCTACCCTTCAGGAATTGAAGATCAAAGAAGATTCTGGGCTATTCCAACTACACCTCCCTGGCCCCCCTCCACCCATTGTGGAAGAAGAAGAAGATGATCCTCTCTCAGATGAATCTTCTATGGCTATGGGTGATCCAGTCTCTGCTTCTCAACCCTCTGTCACCGAGGACATTTCTTCCATGCCTCCTCCTCCCGATAAGATTCCTGTCGATCAAGCCGTTGTTACCACCGAGCAACCGAGCTCCTCGTCCCAGCCTCCCGAGAAAGTCTTGGGAGACAAGGAAAAGGTGTGAAGTTGTTCGGTATCATTTCTATCTTTCATTACTTGTAATCGAACAATGTAATCCTTTTATGATCTAATAAATACATCTTTGTTCATCTCTATTGTTGATGACTTGTTTTTGTTGATTGTTATTTACTCTTCATTAGTTTGTTGCTAGAATGGAACTGCTATCCGTCCATGATACTAAACTGATGCAGCAATGTCACGAATACTATAAAGCTGGTCACATAGAGCTAAGTGTATCAGAAATTTCTGACATCCTTGGCCATGATGTTTCAGAGCAAACAATTGAGGCTTATCGGTATTTGAAGGGTTTACTTGACCGAGCTGTGGCCAACAATGTCGCCTACTATGACTTGATTGAAGAGCTTCATGGTTCCATAGAGGATCTTCAAAATCAACACAATGAATCAACTATTTTGTTGCACAAGGACTATGAAAATAGATATCAACAGCTTTCATCTGAAACAGGCCATAAAAAGATTATCGCTGGATACGATATTAGGGAGAGAACTCTAAGAGGTGAGGTTGAGGCCTGCAGGCAGATTGCTGAGTTGCTGGAACAGGAGAACAATAACTTGCAGAAAAAGTTGGCTCAGTATGAATCTGCAGCATCATCTTCCACTGCTTTAGTACCAGTTACTGATGAAGGTTTCTCGTTCTTAGAGGTCGAAAATGCCAAGTTAAGGCAAGAACTGGATGACTTAAGAAGATCTGCTATTTCTGGGACTGCTCGGGGACGAGGAAGAGGTTCTCGGGGGCGAGGAAGAGCTGTTCAAAATGTTGCCGAGGAGCAAAGTTCTCCAATCGCTGCTCGGAGTCGATCAAGAGTTCTTAGTCGTAATGTTGATGAAGCTCGTACTCAATCTACTTTGGAAACTCAAGCATACCAATTAAACGCCAAAGATCGAGCTTTATCTGAACTGTCCAAGAAAAATCTATCCTTAGAGGATCAACTCACTGCAACTAAGTCTGCTTTACATTCCAAGGATCTTTTTGCCAAAAATCTTCATGAACAATTGGATAGATTAGCCTTTCAATTTCATAAGCAACCCAGGGAATTCTGGATAGCAGGATATAATGAAGCTCTTGTTCATTTGGATGCTCGTATTGAACATGCCAACAATGAAGGTTATAAGCAGGGGTGGTTGAACGCACTGGGTGTGTTGAAATTGGAGCAAGGGCATTTTTTATGGGATTATCATGCTCCAGGGTTACTAGACTTGCCTGTGCCACCTTTCAAATTGGACATGGCCTGGATCCCAGCTCGTTCCATTCCTCGTAGATTAATTTCAAAATACCTCGGTGATTATAGCCTTCATTCCCAAATCGAAGTATCTCGTCCAGAGCATCTAATGGAGACACCTTCAATAATGAATGTCAGAATGTTGAAGGACTTGAACTTTATTAATTCTCCTCTTTGCCTGGAAGATCCTCCTGCTGGCGAAGAGCCTATTTCTAAAGCAAAGGGCAAGAAACCAATAGAATAGGAATATCAATGTAATAGTTAGTACATTCATGTAACCTGTAATTTATTTTGAATTTTAATGAAAAGACTTTCATTTTCTGTTTACAAATTTTGCTATTGTCTTGTGTTTATCAAACACCTTTACATTTGTGCATATGTATCTGTTAAAAAGATAACAATAATATTGTTCATCGAGCAACTTAATAAAAAGTTACAAGTATCAAGGTTGTTCAATCACTTGAGTATAAAATGTTCAAAATGTTTACAACCAATCAAAGTGGTTAAATAATGTTTGTCAACCAACTACAGTTGATGGGATTTTATCCCCGACCAGCCATACTTGGTTAAATTTCAAATATTTTCATAAAATGTGTCCGACCAACCAAGGTTAATAATTTATCCTCGTCGACCAACTACAGTTAGTGGGTTTTTATCCCCGACCAACTATACTTGGTTCAGTTTGGAATATTTTGTTCTCTGAGGAACTTTTTGTATTAATCTTACCTCTCGACCAACATAAGTTGTAATGTGAGAGTATATTTTTATCTTACCAACCGTAATTGATCATGCTGGTGTACACCCCTTAACCAATGGAGTAGTAATGGTTCTTTCGAACTATATGTCCACTAGATATCTTACCAACCTTAGTTGGTCACACTAGTGTACGTCTCCTAACCAAAGGAGTATATTTCGGTTCTTTCGAACTGTCCACTAGATATCTTACCAACCGTAGTTGATCACACTAGTGTCACCTCCTAACCAAAGGAGTATATTTTTTGGTTCTTTCGCACTGTCCACTAGATATCTTACCAACCGTAGTTGGTCACACTAGTGTCACCTCCTAACCAAAGGAGTATATTTTTTGGTTCTTTCGAACTGTCCACTAGATATCTTACCAACCGTAGTTGGTCACACTAGTGTCACCTCCTAACCAAAGGAGTATATTTTTTGGTTCTTTCGAACTGTCCACTAGATATCTTACCAACCGTAGTTGGTCACACTAGTGTCACCTCCTAACCAAAGGAGTATATTTTTTGGTTCTTTCGAACTGTCCACTAGATATCTTACCAACCGTAGTTGGCCACACTAGTGTCACCTCCTAACCAAAGGAGTATATTTTTTGGTTCTTTCGAACTGTCCACTAGATATCTTACCAACCGTAATTGGTCACACTAGTGTCACCTCCTAACCAAAGGAGTATATTTTTTGGTTCTTTCGAACTGTAAGCGTAGTGTATTACACTAGTATTCCCCGAAAAACTTTCAACAGAAAGAAAATGGTGAAACATCATCGTTTTATTCACACTGAAGGAAATGCTTTACATTTTACATTACTGATAATACTTGCGCAGGTGTTCGGCATTCCATGCATTCTTAAATTCCTCTCCCTATAGAGTTGCTATTCTGTAAGTTCCTGGTCGAACAACTTCCACAACTCGATAAGGTCCATGCCAGTTTGCTTCCAGTTTATTATGCTTCTGAATGACCTTCTTTAGCACATAATCCCCCTTTTTTAAATCGCATTTCTTCACCCTTTTGTTGTAGAACAGAGCTGTTCGTTGTTGATAAGCATCATTTCTGATGGATGCCTCTTCTCGAACCTCCTCGAGCATATCCGAATCCAGTCTTCTCATTAAATCGCTGATTGGGGAATTAAAATTCAGCACTCTATATGTTGGGAGACCCAACTCGGCAAGTATTACAGCCTCACTTCCAAATGCTAACATGTACGGTGACTCTCCAGTTGCTGCTCGGGGAGTTGTTCGGTAAGCCCATAGTACTGATTGTAGCTCATTAATCCAATTTTCTTTAGCTTCACTTAATCTCTTTTTCAAACCATTTAGTAATGTTCTGTTCGTCACCTCAGTCTGTCCATTGCTTTGGGGATGGCCTGGTGCTGAATGAAACTTCAAAATGTTCGACTGATGACAATAGGCAGCAAATTCTTCGTTATCAAATTGTGTTCCATGGTCTGTGATGAAAGCATGGGGGAGACCATATCGACAAATTATGTTCTTCCAAATGAACTGGTATACCATCTCGTACGTCATATCAATTAGTGGTTCAGCTTCCACCAACTTTGTAAAATAATCCACTGCCACGACGAGGTACTTGAACCTTCCTCGGGTCGTCGGCAATGGTCCAACTAAATCAATCCCCCACATGGCAAATGGCCAAGGTGAAGTTATGGGTGTCAACAATTCTTGTGGAGTTCTTCGGATGGAGGAAAAGCGTTGGCACTTGTCACACTTCTTGGCATAGGCTATACAATCAGCCCTCATCGTCGGCCAGTAGTATCCCTGTGTCATCACCCTTTGCAAAAGTGTCCGACCTGCTACATGAGCTCCACAGGATCCTTCATGGATTTCCTCAACCAATTCCTTGACTTCTGATGGATGTACACATCTCTGCAAACCTTCCATAATTCCTCATCTATACAAAACACCATTAATTAACACATACTGAGAAACTTTATACTTCAATTTCTTAGTGGCTAGCTTATCCTCCGGTAATTCTCCTTCTTCAATGTATGCTCTGATAGTATCCATCCAAGATGGTCCTAAATCAAGGGTTATTTTATTCACCATCAGGTCTTCTTCTATGCTCCGACTTTCTAATACTTCAATTGGTATTGTTCTTCGTAGCTCGGTGCGCGTAGCTGACGCTAATCGGGCCAATGCGTCTGCTCTAGCATTCTCCATCCTCGGTATTCTCACCAATTGAATGGCATCAAATTCTACCAACAATTCCATCACCTTTGCATGATACTTCGCCATTAATTCTCCCTTGACTGCATATACTCCCATCATCTGATTCACAATTAATTGAGAATCACTGAACACCATTATTTGCCGTGCTTACATAAATTTCGCTAAATTTAAGCGTGCTATCAGGGCTTCATACTCAGCCTCATTATTGGAGGCTTTGAATTGGAATCGTAAGGCATACTCCATATCAATATCATCTCGGGTATTTAAAACAATCCCTGCTCCACAACCAGCTGTGCAAGATGACCCATCCACATACAATCGCCATGTAAGTGACTCGTCTTCAAATTTCTTATCTGACAGAGCTCCTCGGTAAAATATCTGATGTTTTCTTTCATCATCCCCTGGTGTTTTTCGCTCCTCGCCGACTATCTGTTCACACCCTTTTACCAACCCGAGTTGGTCTAGTTTTGAATATGATGATTTTTCTACATTCACAAGTCCTTTTACCAACCTTAGTTGGTCTAGACCTGTGTCTGTTGATCCTGTATCGTCCACAGGTTGGTCAGCAAGCACCTTTTGTTCCTCGGGGTTATCAGGGTACGTGAACTCTGCTATAAAATCTGCTACAGCTTGCCCCTTTAATGATGATCTGGGTTCATACACAATATCATATTCACCAAGTTCTATCGCCCAGTACATCAATCTCCCTGATTTTTCCGGCTTATGGAGGGCTTGTCTCAGCGGCATGTCGGTGTACACAATGATGGTATGGGCCTGGAAATATGGCCTCATTCTTCTACTTGCTTCGATTAGTGCCAGTGCCAATTTTTCTAGCTTTGGGTACCTGATTTCTGCACCTCGGAAAGCTTTACTTGTGTAATAGATAGGTTTCTGGACTCCATTCTCCAATCTGATCAATGCAGAGCTGACTGCATTCTCTGATACGGCCAGATACAAGTACAATCTCTCTCCGGTTATTGGCCTGGACAACAATGGTGGTGCTCCCAAATACTTCTTCGAGTCTTGAAAAGCCTTCTCACATTCATCAGTCCACTCAAAACTTTTTCGCAGTGTTTTGAAAAATGGGAGGCATTTATCAGTTGCACGGGATACAAATCTGTTGAGCGCTGCAACTCGTCCTGTAAGGCTCTGTACTTCTTTCCTCGTCTTTGGGGATCACAGCTCTAAAAGAGCTTTGATATTTTCTGGATTTGCCTCAATACCTCGTTGGTTGACGATGTATTCGAGGAACATTCCTTCTCGTACTCCAAAGGTACACTTCGTCGGGTTGAGCTTCATTTGGTATTTGTCCAGTTGATCAAAGGTTTGGCCTAAGTCAACTAGATGATCAATAGCTCTCTTGCTTTTGGTGAGCATGTCGTCGACATAAACTTCCATGTTGCACCTGATTTGTTCGGCAAAAACCTTGTTCATCAGCCGCTGATATGTTGCACCTGCATTTTTTAAACCAAAAGGCATAACATTATAACAATAAGTTCCCCTTGGGGTAATAAAAGAAGTACTTTCCCTGTCTTCAGGTTTCATTTTGATCTGATTGTAGCCAGAGTATGCATCCATGAAGCTGAGCAACTCATGTCCCGAGGTAGCATCTACTAGTTGGTCGATTCTGGGCAATGGAAAATGATCTTTTGGGCATGCCTTGTTCAGATCAGTGAAATCAACACACATTCTCCATTTATTGTTCTTCTTCTTTACCATTACCACATTTGCCAACCAATCTGGATATTTTACATCTCCAATGAATTGGGCTTTCTGGAGCTTCTAGACCTCCTCTTGTATGGCCTGGTTCTTCTCTGGACTAAACACTCTTCTCCTCTGCTCCACAGGCTTGATCTCCTTATTCACATTGAGCTCATGACATAAGAAGTTTGGATCTATTCCTGGCATGTCTCCATGACTCCAAGCAAAAGTATTCTTCCTATTTCTCAAGAAAGTTATCAACTCCTGTTTTATTGAAACATCCAACGACGATCCTATCTGGGTTACACGTTCAGGATGCTCGTCGTCCAGAATAATATTTTCTGTAGATTCCACCACCTGTCCTTTTACAAGTTGAGATTCATCCCTAGGGTCAAGAGTTTCAATTTCTGTACCTTCATCCACTTGGTAAGTAGTAGTCTTTTTCCTTGATTCCTCAAATTCCTCTTGCTCGGCAGATGAGTAATAGCACTCCCGAGCTACTTTTTGATCACCTTTCACAACTCCGACTCCAAAATTTGTTGGGAATTTCAAACACTAATGTACCGTAGATGGAACTGCTTCGAACTTTTTCAATCCAACTCTTCCCATAATGATGTTGTAGGTTGATTGCACATTTTTATCCATCACAAAGAAGCGTATTCTTTCTGTTCGACAAGCAGGCCAAGTTCCAATGAGTATATCCAACTTGATCGTCCCAAGTGGAAAAACTTTCTCGCCAGCAAAACCCAGAAGGGGTCTGTGATAAGGTTCCAGTTGAGATAATTTCAATTTCAAGCTATCAAAGCATGAATAGTACATGATGTCTGCCGAACTACCGTTGTCTACCAACACCCTTGAAATGACCACATCTTTCATCCTCATTTTGATCACCAAAGGATCGTCATGAGGGTAAAGAACACCTGTCAGGTCGTTTTTTGAAAAACCAATGACTAGCTTCTCTTTGTTTACCTTCCTCGGACGATCCTCCTCGGCCAGATTTATTCGCTGAATATATGAACAAGCCTGAGCCTCTCCGAGGTAAGCTTTTCTTTCTGCAGTAAGGTCTCCTCCTCCTGCATCTCCTCCTGTAATAACGTTACAATCAAATGACCCAAAACGTATGGAAAATACCTCTCGTTCAGGCTGCCTTGGCTTTTTGGGAAGATCAGGATCATCATCTGGATCATCTTCGTGGTCCCTCTTCTTTTTCTCCTCGGCACGACGAGGAGATCTATATTTCTCTCTAATTCTGTCATCATTCTTCCTCTCGCCCCTGCGATCTACTTACTTTGACAACTTTCCTCTTCGGATGAGCGTTTCAATCTCGTTCTGGAGGGCTATACAATTTTTGGTCATATGGCCATGATCTTTGTGAAACTCGCAATATTTGGCCTTATTCCTCAGATCAGGATTTGTCCTCAGTTTATCTGGTCACTTGATGTCCTCACTATTCTTGATTTCTTCTAAAACATGATTAATACCCATTTTCAATGGAGTATAATTATCGTACTTCTTTAGGACTTCCCATGACGTCCTATTATTCTTGGAGTGCTTGTCACCGCCATTACCTTTCTGATCTTTCTTCTTAGATTTGTCGACCTCCACCTTAGTTTCTTTATCCATATTCTTCTTCGCAGACATAGCCTCCTCGGCATTCATGATTTTGGCTACTTTTGCCATCAACTTGGACATAGTTTTAGGTGGATCTTTGGCCAAGGTGTAGTACAGCTTGTTAGGCAGCAAACCACTCATCAAAGCAGTGATCGCTATTTTTTCTTCGTAATCTATGACCTCCAACTTCTCGTTATTGAAACGAGTTATGTAATCTCTAGTACTTTCACCTGATTTTTGTCTAACACTTAGCAAGTACGCTACTCGCTTTACCTGCTTTGCTCCAAAACAAAAATTGCCGATGAACAACTCAGCTAACTGAATAAAAGTTGAAATCTTACCCCGAGGAAGATTATTGTACCATATCTGTGCAGATCCGGAAGAGTTCCCGAGAATGCTCTACACCTCATCTCGTCGGGGACGGCATAGATGTCGGTAGCAGCTTGGTATTGTTCTATATGAAGTTCAGGATCTGTCTTTCCATCGTACTTGGGGGTCACCACAGGTGCTTTGAATTTCGATGGTGTAGGAAAATCCACAATGGCTTGCACAAAAGGTGTCCCTTGAACAAAAGTTCTCTGTAAGGAATTTCTTGCCTTAGCCATTTCTCCCAGTCTATCCTCCAACCGCTGAATGGAACCTTTCCATGCTTCATTTCCTTCCTCAGGCCGCTTAGTCCGAGCAATTGATTGCTCTGACGTAGCTTCCTGAGATTTATCTCGATGAGTAGTTGGTCGTGATTGTGCTGATCCTTCTCTCAAACCTGATGGTGGCCGCAAACTTCTCGATGGAGCTCTAGGTGGACTCATATTCCTTCTTGGTCCTAACCGACTGAAAGGAGACACCCTGCTTAATCTTTCTAAAGCGCTAGTTCTCTCCGGAGAGAGAGTGATACGTTGATCTGTATCCGTAGCTTGTATTGATGAAGTTCGCCCAGGTTGATAAGAAGAATCATTAGATTCTCCATTGCGATATGACCCAGTACGTCTGGATTGCGATTACCCACGATCACTCCTTTGCCCTGAATAGGTAGGTGCACCGCCTTGAAGAGTTTGAATGAGTTGCCTCATAGATTCTTGCATGGCGGTTTGTCCTTGAGCCAGATTCGTCATAATTCCGGCCAGATCTGGAGGTGCAGATGGATTTGGAAGATTTCCAGTATTTCCAGCATTTCGATTACTGGATTCTGGATTATCTGCCATTGATGATAAATGATTTTTTATTAAAAACGATAGTAATAGTCGTTTCCCACAGACGGCGCCAATCTGTTGATGTAAAAAACTAGATCGCTCTAATTATTCAATCACAGATAAATAAATAAGACAAAGATTTTTAAAGTGGTTCGGCTAGGAATAAAGCCTACGTCCACTGTTATGTTATTGCTGATTATTTGCAGAATTCTTGATTACAAGTTCTCTCAAGAAATTTCGGTCCCCTTTGAATGAGGATGATACAAGGTATTTATAGCCCATAGGCTGTACATGAAAGGTTCGATACATTAAATGATAGACATGTGAAAGGGTAATACATTTAATGCAACGCGCGCGTCAAGAATATAAACATTCAATGGATATTTGAACTGTTGATTATCTGGCAAATAATGATACGATCGAGGTGCAGCTCGGACCGCCACAGTTGCTCGTTGCTCAAGAGTTCCTCGGAGCACTAGAGTACCTCGGAGCGCTAGAGTTCCTCGGTGTATCCTCGTTGCTCGGAGAGAATCAAGGTTAGTCGAGAAATGAACTTCCTCATTGTTATTGCACCACGTAGATTGACAAATGTCTTCGTATGATTCGTCCACATCAGCATATGAATTTTGGTATCAACAACTAGCTTCGACATCTCTTACTGAACTCACCATCACATTAGGTAAGGATTCTCCTACCCGGATCATATAAATGGGTCCCCTGATGGGTCTACCCCATTGCGGCGTTTCACTAACTGCATTTCATGTAGTCTTACTCTCCCGATAAATCTTTCGATTCCTTTAGATCCTTTCACAAAGAAGCATTAACATCTCTACGGACAATGCATGGCATGGTCATCATATGGATCGACTATCCAACAGAATTCTCTGTAAGTGTTGTCAACTTTCCTCACGAGTTGATATCCCACTTGAAATCTTCACTACCATTGGTATCCAATTCCGTTGATACAAGATTGGCTAAAAGTCTAAATTTATTTACAAATGGACCCCATATCCGGCCCTTCCATGATGGACTCAACACAATGTTCACATCTTATTGTGAACAACTGATGAAGGAAAGTGTAGTTAAACTGTACTTACGGTCCTTCCATTTATGCAACATTTCACTATTAAATGTGGTGGTTGACTCCCACTATTATAATTTTGCTCCGACGAGCTAAGAAAAATTTTACTCCGAATTTTTCAATTCCAGTTAACCATCCTCCTCCATATGCCCAAGCCTTTGAATGTATTACCTTAATTGGGTAACACGCATAATTCTCACATTTTTAGAATTTCCGTTGACGACACTCCTCAATTTTCCATTTTACCCTTTCCCAAGCGCACCATGTTGGGTGAGTCTAATTTGGCACAACTTTCGACTATAGTAGCACTTGGAATTTGTAGGCGGCGTTCTAGACGTCTTTAAAGTCCTGGCCCCTCGTGCCATAATTGGGGTGACCTCGACTATGGTCATCATCCTCAAACATAATTCATAACCTCACTAAGTTATGCCTCCCGCTACTCGCCCAACGGCCCTCATCTTCTATACTTCATTGTTCGAACATGCCGAAACGTAAATAAGATTCATAAATATATACATGATAGCAGGAGAACGGAATCTCACCAAAGAAATAAACAATCCTAAAAATAGGTCTCTATATCAAAGAAAGCTATGCTAGAAGCATAATAAGTTGCACAGATCCTAAAGGACACGAGAACCTGATGCCCTGATACCACTTGTAACACCCTGCCAAATTAAATACCGGGTGATTAGTCCTTTATTAAATTAAAATGCAGGTGAACGGTTGGTTCATTCTCAACATCACTGTCGCAAAATAATATTTCCAATTTGAACACCCTAAATAATTAAGCTAAGTGTCAAAACCATTTAAAATCTTATTTACATTTTATTAAATACCAATATGAAAACCTTTTTAATACCCAACAGTTAAGAATCACATAAATACTAAGGATGACAATTAACACATGAGAATTAAACCATCTCGATAATCCAAACCAAGTTATGAACTATAAATGAAATCATCTTGACAAGAGTTAACTCCCGAGGAATACTGAATGATGGAAATATACATGAACATAAATCTATGACAAATCGAACTGGAATAGGAAATCGGGAGACACATGCCCTAACTATGACGATCTAAAGTAGGAACTGATTCAATGACGAAGTCGTCTAAAGCAAGGGCCTACAACTCCCACATAAGTTACAGCATGTCCAATCCAAAGAACCTAAGCATGATGCTCCTGTAGCTGGGCACCTGTAATACATACATATATATATACAAGAAAGAAAGAAATGACAAAAACGGGTTAGAGCTCGAGTGTAAAATAGTTTTAAAAATACTTTAGTAAGTATTTAAAATGCTTACCAGCTAATATCATAATCATGTTATTATGCGACACTCTCTTGAGAATCCTCACCTCTCATCTAGTGTGCACACTTAACATACCTCTAAGCCATCCTAGTTATAGTTCCCATGCTAACTAGATTAACCACATGTAACCATTCTTTATAGACCAAATTATTCACATGTATTGACCTTATAATACATATAATGATGTTATAAACATATATATCCATTTAGATTCAACATGGATAAGTCCCTTATTAATTCAATTCAACTAAATGTTTTCATACGTAACTATCTTACATTTCTACTTTAGCCACATGGTAGATATCATCACACACACACACACACACATATATATATATATATTCACTATATTATATATCACTATACTACACCTCGAGATATAGCTGTGGTGCTGCATTACTTTGTTATCTTGTCCCAATACATCACATCACTGTATAGGTATATATATATATATATTCACTATATTATATATCTACTATACCGCACCTCGAGATATAGCTGTGGTGATGCATTACTTTGTTATCTTGTCCCAATACATCACATCACTGTATAGGGGACTATAGGTTTGCTAAAGATTCCTCGAACCATAAATATCAAATCACAAATAATGGAGGCAAACATAGTCCTAAGCCTTTGGGCTACGCACATACCTACGCACCCAAATGATCGTTATATACCATTATTCTCACTAATGGTAATATACCTAAGTCATATGTTCTCGAGCAACAAGTTGAAGGTCCCATATATTCATCAGGATAAGACTGCCCTCACGCGTATACCTCCCGTCGATAGAAAGTAAGCTAGGTATGTCATATATAGATACATAATATATGCACAATCACACATTCATACATATAAATATTCATACTTTTTAGATTAGGTTCGCCCACGACCCATAATTGTTATTATTCGTTCTCAACACAAATTTTACTCAATTATCTCTCATAACGGATTCGTCTCTTTTATTCTCATTTAATATTTACTTCATACTTACTTCGAATCTCTCGAATTACTCTCTCTCACTAAGTATAAATATCAGTAGGTATACCCTCACTTACCTTCTAGTATAAGCCATTCACCAGTCTCAATCTTTTAATAAATGTACGCATACTTTCTAATGTATGAATATCTCCCCGTTAACCCACAATTTCATCTCAATTTAATTTCGCTCAACGAAGTCTATCTAGACCCTACTGGTCCTCTTCATAACTCATTATACTCCGAAAATAATAATCATATCTTAATCGGATTAAACAAAAAGGAGAAAAACATGCAGTTTTCTAGGAGGGATTGATCGATCATGGAATGGGGTAGATCGATCGATCATCGATCGATCAAGCAGTTCTTGCCCAGTTTGCTGCAAATTCCAACCTATGGGTTCAACCATTCTAACCCCTCCAAACCTCTATAATTTAATCCTAAATTCCAATCAAAGTTATCCAAATGTATAAGAAATATATATATATATATATATATATATATATATATATATATATATATATATATATATATATATATATATATATAAATTCTAACGTAACAACGTCAATAAATCCTCAACGAATCAATCAAAAAGGGGTTTAATCTCAGATTTCTTTATAAAACAAAATTTTGAATGAATAATCACAAAACTCTATTTTAATCCAGATTTCCTTCCCAAATATCATAATAAAATCCATGGGTAATCCTCTACATATGATCACGATTTCAGACAATATGGATTCTCCCTACAACACATATAAATTCTCTTCCAAAATATATAATTCTTTAATTAAAACATACGATTTTCATTCCTAGACTAACATGGAAGGTATATTAACTTGGAAATTATAAAGATACATACTTTCTTGGGATTCAAGGATCTTATTTGTTGATGAAAAATATATGGTTGTGTTCCTCATCGTGCGATCTACGTTTTGGTGGTGGCGGCGACGCAATCGGGTGAGTTCTAAGCCTTAGATTTTCTTGGAAACTCTTCACCTTCTTGATACGTGCATTATATTGTATGAATTATGACCAAATCTAGACCTTGTTGAACCCATTGTATCATAAATAATGAGCTTTTAGAGTCTTTTTCGTAAATTAAAAGAAAAATGCATGTTTAAATCAAATTTGAGTTAAACATGTTATTTTATTAACACTGGGTGGTGAAACTGTAATTTCAGAAACTTTATGTGCCTAAAAATAATTTATAATTGTTTATCTAGGCAAAATAAAGTTCTCTCTGAAATTTGGTTCAATTCTGAACTAAAACGAGCAATTAATGAATTTCGGGGGCTAAAATGCAAAGAGGGGTAATTTTGTAAATTTTTAATATTTGTGACCCTAAATTTGAATTAATTATTTTTATTTTTTTGTATTTGTATTTGTATAGGTACCCTGAAAATTTGTACTAAAAAGGAGTCAATGTGCAAAAATTATCAGGATGCGACGCGACACGACACAGTTGACACAGCTTGACTAAATATTTTTTATAAAATCGGTCGTGTGTCCATTGAGGCTGTGCCATAGATTTTCGGAAAGGTCTTGACAAGACTCACAACTTTGAAGTTCGGAGGAAAATGGGATTTTGAAGTTTTGGAGGTCAAAATTGCGATTGAAATTGGTGTTGTGAATAGTGACGTGGATAGTGACGAATTTGGGGATAATTATCTCCAACTTTTTTCAAGACTCCATGAGATAATTATCAGCTCAAATACAACCAATCGGGGCGAGGCCCATCTCATCCAAATACCCTAACCCTAAGCCTATAAATAGAACCCTTGGGTTCTTTATTTTAGACGGAGAGTTGTAGAGAGAATTGTAGAGAGAGCTTTATGTATAGTTGTTGGTTCTTTATTGCGGGCCAATAATTATTTTGTGAATGGAATTTCTGTCAAGAATATTTGTGACACATCAATTGTAAGTTTGTTTATTTAATGAAATTGAGTATTCATTCTTGCAATTTTATTATGTCTACAATTATGCTAGCGTAATTTTCTCACTAGGACTAGGTGAAATTTATCATGTGTGATTAATATTGTGGTGATTTAATTTCATCTTTACTTCCCGATATGTGCTAAACGTTTTAAAAATTTGGTATTCATTTAAAACGACACGAGTGTGTGTTTTAAACCTTCGGCATTGTTTGAAATAAAATCATTTTTATTTTAAGTATGAGTACTTTTTGATGGGTTATACTTTTATAAAATTGATTGATAGCCCATGCTCAAAAACTATATTTTGAAATTTAAAAGTGAATTTTTAAGGGAATAGGGATTTTAGGCGTCTAAATTTAGAGACGTTAAATTTTATTTTGGACTTCTAACGTGTTATTTTTCGAATTAAATACGACGAGAGCCGGTTTAATTTGAGTTATAAAATCGGGAATGACGAATTTAAATTATTGCAAAGTGTTAGTTTAACCTGATAAATGGATCTAACGTCCTAGTTTTCACGCTACCTTGATTATATCTCTCGTACTCCTATTTCTTGTTTGTGTTGTTTAGTTTAATATTACATCTCATCTCCAACCCAATTTAGTCTAGTTGGACAGTCACAATTATTTTTAAAGAAAAAAATTGATAAATCTTAGTGGGTTCGACCCATACTTACTCTCGTTATTCTATAATAACCCATGCACTTGCGGTATTTTATAAAATTGACAACAAGTTTTTGGCACCGTTGCCGGGGATTTGTTTAATTTTTTTTGAATTTTTTTTTGGGACTTTCGGACTAGTTTTCTTTTACTTTTTGCATTTTTGTTCGTAAAAAATTTCATCAAAAAAATTAAAATAAAACAAAAAATAAATAAAATCTGATTTAGGTTTTTTTTAATACATAGAACTTTTAGCACTAACTTTATCCTAAAATACATTAAAAATTGAAAAACTTGGAAACAAATAAATTCTAGAAATTTCCAGATTCAGTAGGTTGACAATAAAAAAAAATATATTAAAAAAATGAAAATTCTTTTTTTTTCTAGTAGTAATTCTGTTTTTTTATCAAGTATATAAAAAAAATTGTTTCATAAGTGTGCTTTGTTTTTTTTTCTTAAATACACCACTAGTGCGTGTGTCATTTTTTTTGTTCTCTTTTCGTTAATTTTTTTTTGGGTGTATGTGTCGCACTTTACGTTTGTTGTAGTTTTTTTTCAGGAGCGTATTCATTCTTGCAAAAAAATAAAAAAGGTAAGAAAAATTCGGAAAAGTGTTCAACGGTGTGCAGACGCAAAGAAAAAAATTGTGCAATTTTGCCACGAGCACAAGGAACTCTCGGGGCCGACTGAAACTTAGGCGGCGTTTCCCTCCGATTGACGTCAACTTAAACTTCGGCCCGACGTAAACAAGTGATCGTAAAAAGTCCACGCCGGAGGTACGTTTTTTTTTGTGCTACTGCTTGGTTTAATTTGGCATTTAATTTAGCACGTTGCATAAATTGACTTAAGGGAAAAACTCGTGTGAAAGATAAGGTGGGGATTTCATCACCCTTCCTTGGCCCGAAAATCAGTAATTAACCAAGCATTTTCATATCCCGAGCCATCACATTGAATTTAAAATCAAGTAGACATTGGCCTTAGGATATCACATAGCTCATAAGAAACCTCTTAACGAGGCCAGAATTAAAAGTTACTCCAACGTGAACTTGTCAAATCAATTTCGTTTCACCATGTCTAGGATTGATGGTTTTTAATGTGTCTTCATACTGACCACCTACCTAGAGGGAAAAATGGGTTTTGAGGCGATAACCATAGTTGGTGGTCTTTGAAATTCTCCCTTATGAAAGAGTAGGAGTTGTCTAATTAGGGAGATTAATTCGGAGACCCTTGCTGTCGTCGATTAGTCTCGGGAAAACTAGATTTTAAAATCAAAATTCTCCTCAGCTAAATTAGATAATTCAATTTGATGTGTGTTAGCTTGGAATTAGGTTGTTTGAGTCAAATATTTTTTTCATCACATAAAAAAAATAAAATAAAAATTCAAGTGAACTGAGTGTATGCGAAGTTGGTTTCGAAATCATACCGGTCGTTTGTCGAGTGTGGAGTCTAGCATTCCCGATACTTACGTAGGTAGATTTTTTATATTCACTGAGATGGGAGACGTGTTAGCACCACATGCCCTTAAAGATTACCTTTATTCGACTAGGTGTAGTCAGCCTTCATGCATACTTCTCCCCGATCACAATGCAAACAATTTCTAATTCCATTCGGGAACAATCCAGTTGTTGTCCATATTTCGGGGTACTGAAAAAGAGGATCCCTAGCTTCACGTTCGTGAATTCGAGGAGATATGTGGGACCATTAAATACCAACAACTCTCCGATGAGATTGTTAAGCTCAAATTGTTCCCGTTCTCGTTGAAAGACAAAGCTAAGAGTTGGTTTAACTCGTTAAAACCCGAATCCATCACCACTTGGAACCAAATGAGTGTCACCTTCCTACAACAATTCTTCCCCAACCAAAAGACGACGTCGATACGTCATGCCATCAACACATTTAGCCAAAAGGAGGGAGAAGCATTGTGGATGTATTTGGAGTGATTCAAGGACTTACTGCTGCAATGTCCACATCATGGCATTGAGATGGGACACCAAGTCCAAATTTTATATGAAGGGTTCGATTATAGCAACCGAACTATGCTCGAGTCACTATGTAATGGTGATTTTATCGATAAGAGTGAGGTCGATGCGTGGGTATTTCTAGAAGCCATAGCCAAAAATTCCCAGCGATCGGCACCCAATAGAGAATCTAGATCCACCACCTCCAATGAGGGTTTCGCTCACCGAGTCAAACAAAGTTATGATTTAAATGCCAAAGTGTCCACATTGTCCCGACGTTTAGAAGCTTTAGAGACAAGAAAATAGGGCAATTGAACCGCATCTGCGGCCGTTCAACATGTAGGTTCCCCTATGTGTATACATTGAGATGCATTCGACCACTTAGTCGAGAATTGCCCTGCCCTTTTGACCCACAAGGCACGTACCGAGCAAGCCAATGCCCTTCATCAAAATAGGCCAAAGTATGACCCATATTCCAATGCATACAATTCGGGATGGCGACACCACCCCAATTTTTCATGGTCCAAGGGTTAATACCAAGAAAGTGGAGGTCAATCTTCCGGTAATCCACCTCTAGGTTTCTAATAGAATGCCGCCGAACCATTCTATCCTTCTTCCCTAAAGATCCAATCTTTAGAGGATACGATGAATTTGCTCTCTCAAAGTACCCTCCAATTCCAGCAAACCACTCAAAATTTCCTCCAATCCACCCAACAGAGCTTGCATGTAAATAATCAATCCATAGCCAAACTCGAGGTTCAAGTTAGTCAATTAGCAAACGTGTTGAGTGAGATGAAGAAGGAAACATTGCCTATTCAACCTGAGCCCAATCCTAAAGGTAACTTACCTAAAGGTCAATATTTTGGGAAAGATAATGTCGGTTCATCACAAACCTAAGATGATGTTAAAGCAATCATCACGATTAGGTCTAGTAAGGAGGTCGGAAAGAATATCTCACCGCCCATCGAGAGTGAATCCGAGAAACTTAAGGAGAAGGAAGATCCACATGTGGACCAAACTTCCTCCCTACCCTTATCTTCCGAGCCATCTGTAGAAACCTATGTTCCAAAAGCTCCATTTCCCCAACGATTGGTTACCCAAAAGAAGAAGGAAGAAGTTGATAAGATGTTGGCAGTGTTCAAGAAAGTAAAAATAAATATCCCACTACTTGATGCTATATAACAAGTCCCATGTTACGCCAAATTTTTGAAGGACCTGTGTACCTTCAAGAGACAAACCAACGTGCCTAGGAAAGATTTTCTCTACGAGCAAGCTATCTCGATCATTTCCTATAGAACTCCCGTAAAGTACAAGGATCCTGGGACACCAACGATCTCTATCAATATAGGGGAACATCACTTTGAGAAAGATCTATTAGACTTATGAGCAAGCATGAACCTTCTGTCGTACACCGTGTACGAGAAACTAGGTTTGGGGGAGTTAAAACTCACTAAGATGACCTTGTCCTTGCCCGATCGATCCATTAAAATACCTCGAGGTGTTGTAGAGGATGTCTTGATTAAAGTGGGTGAGTTTATCTTTCCGGTAGACTTTGTGGTCTTAGACACGCAACACGTACTAAACTCACCCACACAAATCCTGATCATCCTCGGTCGACCCTTTTTGGCCACCTCTGACGCTGTCATTCGATGTCGTAGTGGGCAACTAAACCTATCATTTGGGAACATGACCATGGATTTGAATGTTTTTAATTTAGATAGGTCATCGTCCGATGAGGGAGAGAATGAATTCAAGTATGTTCAAGAAGTGAACGATGTCGCTACTCCACGGGATAGTGACCCAACTGATCTACGTGATTGGCCACCGACTTGTCTCTAGATAAGAGTCTTGAAGATTTTGAAGAAGAATTAGGTTCGATTGATGAGGATCTTACTGTTGAAGTCCAATCTTGGTTGGAATCATTTCGTTATATAGAGGAAAGATATTAGGACGATAGAATATACCAACTCCTTCTATGTGAACACAAGACCAATCCTTTTGAGTGTATGCTAACATGTGAGATTTTATCTACTAGTGATGAGATTGGAAAAATCATTCAAGCGTTTCCACCTGGTGACGCATGTTTTGTGAGGCCGTATTGACCTGTTCCACCACGTACACCTATGTCATATGAGTGTTTGGATGAGATAAAGGAAATGATTAGAGGATCGTCCGATTTAGAGCCAGATTTATTCATTCTCGAGTTTGAGGGAAACCTAGGCTTAGCGTGTCATTCGAAATTTTATAGTCTTAGTGAGACTGACCATCTCTGTTATAATGTGATTGTGCATTTCGATAATTTCACTCACAACATTCATTATATGGATTCATATGTGTACTTTATCGATTGGGTTGACTCTCAATTGTTCAGATTTTTTATTTATGATGAAAGGAATGTGAGATTGGTTGGAAGTTGATAAAACAAGTGGAAATTCACGGGTAATATCGTCCTTTTACTTCTGCACTTTATTTACTTTGTCCATATTTTTAGTTTGAGCATACATTAAGGACAATGTAAAATTTAGGTTTGGGGGTAAGGATGATATTTTTGAAAAAAAAATTTAATCCAAAAAGATTTTCAATATAATTGAGTTTTGAAAAGATTTCTTAATATAGAATTGATTCATCGATCTCTCAGCTTATGAAAGTTTTTACACATTAGCCATATAATATGATCGAAAATGGATATTTAGGAGAAAGTTAACATGCTTAACGAATAAATGTGGAGATTTTATCCCGGTGAGATATTGTGCCATTCATCGTTTCGAGAAATTTAAATCAATCTGAGTTAAATTAACTCAAACTTTCCTTCAGTGATAAATTCGTTAATGATCTCAAATTCTTTGTCTTGTTCTATTACTAAAAACAAAAGGTCAAAATGTGAATCTTAAGAACTAGAAGTCTTAATAAGTCATCTTAAGACATAAACAGACTTAATGAAACTTGAGAAATGAGATTAGGCCATCGTTTGAAAGCATAAAAATTAAGCCCAAACTCCAACATTTTTTACATTATTACATTGCAAGCCCATTTGAGCCAAAAAGAAGATAAGCCTTTTGTTGAAAACCCACTATCCTACCCAACTCCAACTAAGAGTTTAAAGCCCATAAAAAGAAGTCATACCCATTTTCTGAGAATACTAGGGTAAAATTACAGTTGGAAAAAGGCCAAAAGAAAATGAGGTTGCAAAAATAATGTGTGAAAGAAGAGAAAAAAAATAGGTGAAAAAAATGTGAGTTTGAAAAGATAGAGAGAAAGAAAAAGAGAAATGGAGGTTGGAAGAAAAGTGTTTAAAAGTTAAAATACCGAAAAACCTCTATATTCTCAGAAAATTTTGAACTCCAAAAGCCATTCTTTTTCGCCAAAATCCGAGCCTACAATACAACTAAAGAAAGTCCTAATCGATCTCAAGTGAAGTTAGTTATAGTGTGGAGAGAAGATGAATAGGATCAATGGTGTGATTCAATGTTTTCAATAAGTAATCGATTTTCCATTCATGGGATCGTATTCATCCATTATAAAAAAAATCTGTTTTTAATCATGTATATGTGAAACTTGTTCATATAAATTTAGTCTTTTATTCACATATGCCGAGAGAAAATAACCCATTTTCGAGTGTTCGATTGAGAGTGCATTCCGTGAGATTTTAAAATCAAAATGAACTTTCGAATAAGAAATGCAACGATCAAATCTTTTGAAATAGACGGTTATATTGGCTATGCACAGACATACGATAAGTTGAATTTGAGAGTGAAGTTTTACTATATTTATGAAGTTTGCATTCAAACTTGATAATATTACTTTTGAGTCTTTTGTATTGAGTCATGTTTTTTAATTTTGTGGGTATATTCACTGCAAACCCTCACGAGACAAAACTCGTCCACTAGGGTAACCTAGGGGTTTAACGGCTTGTTGCACATGCTAAGTGCAACCGTGATTCCTAAGAAAGTGAGTTAGATTTTAAAGTTTTTATTTTTGCTCGACGACGAGCAAAGTTTAGGTTTGGAGGTATTTGATACGTGCATTATTTTCTATGAATTATGCCCAAATATAGACCTTGTTAGACCCATTGTATTATAAATAATGAGCTTTTAGAGTCTTTTTCGTAAATTAAAAGAAAAATACAAGTTTAAATCAAATTTGAGTTTAAAATGTGATTTAATAACTCTGGGGGGTAAAATTGTAATTTTAGAAACTTTATGGGCCTAAAAATAATTTATAAATATTTATCAAGGCAAAATAAAATTCTCTTTGAAATTTGGTTGAATTCTGAATTAAAACGAGCAATTAATGAATTTCGGGGGCTAAAATGCAAAGAGGGGTAATTTTGTAAATTTTAAATATTTGTGACCCTAAATTTGAATTAATTATTTTTATTTTTTTGTATTTATATAGGTACCTCGAAAATTTGTACTACAAAGGAGTCGATGTGCAAAAATTATCAGGATGCGACGCGACACATCACGGTTGACACAGCTGGACTAAATATGTTTTATAAAATCGTTCGAGTGTCCGTTGAGGCTATACCATAGCTTTTCGAAAAGGTCTTGACAAGACTCACAATTTTGAAGTTCGTGCGAAAATGAGACTTTGATGTTTTGGAGGTCAAAAGCGCGATTAAAATTGGTGCTGTGAATAGTGACGCGAATACTGACAAATTTGGGGATAATTATCTCCAACTTTTTCCAAGTCTCCATGAGATAATTATCAGCTCAAATAAAACGAATCAGGGAAAGGCCCATCTCATCCAAATACCCTAACCGTAAGCCTATAAATAGAACCCTTGGTTTCTTTATTTTAGACGGAGAGTTGTAGAGAGAATTGTAGAGAGAGCTTTATGTATAATTTTTGGTTCCTTATTGAGCGCCAATAATTATTTTGTGAATGGAATTTCTGTCAAGAATATTTGTGACACATCAATTGTAAGTTTGTTTATTTAATAAAATTGAGTATTCATTCTTGCAATTTTTTGTGTCTACAATTATGCTAGTGTAATTTCCTCACTACGACTAGGTGAAATTTATCATGTGTGATTAATATTGTGTGTGATTTAATTTCGTCTTTACTTCCCGATATGTGCTAAACATTTTAAAAATTCGGTATTCATTTAAAACGACACAAGAGTGTGTTTTAAACCTTCAACATTGTTTGAAAAAAAATCATTTTTTATTTTAAGTATGAGTACTTTTTGATGGGTTATACTTTTATTAAATTGATTGATAGCCCATGCTCAAAGACTATATTTTGAAATTTAAAAGTGAAATTTTTACAGGAATAGGGATTTTAGGCGTCTAAATTTAGAGACGTTAAATTTTATTTTCGACTTCTAATGTATTATTTTTCCTAATTAAATATGACGAGAGTCGATTTAATTTGAGTTATAAAATCGTAAATGACGAATTTAAATTATTGCACAGTGTTAGTTTAACGTGATAAATGGATCAAACGTCTTAGTTTTCACGCTACCTTGATTATATCTCTCGTACTCCTATTTCTTGTTTGTGTTACTTAGTTTAATATTACATCTCATCTCCAACCCAATTTAGTCTAGTTGGACAGTCACAATTATTTTTAAAGAAAAAAATTGATAAATTTCTGTGGGTTCGACCCGTACTTACACTCGCTATTCAAAAATAGCCTATGCACTTGCGATATTTTATAAAATTGACAACACTTCTTCTCAAATCTCTTCACCTTCTTCTCTAATGGCTGGGCTTAGGTTTTGTGTTTGTTAAACCTAAGAGACAACTCCAAATGGCTATTATATACTAAGAAAATTTGTGGGTCTAATTTCCCAAAAATACAAAATGTCTAAAATACCCTCCCGGATTACAATTATGCCTAAAAACGCCTCGAGACCCAAACTAAACCCCCGAGTACACTTTTCTGACTATCTCGACCCTTCCGGACACTTTGGTAAATTCACTTTAATAATAATAATTTAGTCCTGACACGATACGGACGCGACCCGAATTAAATTTCTATAATTGCCATTTTATTCACTCGTGACAATTTTAATGAAATCAATCTCATATATTACTTTACTCATCCAGTAATATTCAACAAATTTCCAATAATTACTAACTCACATCTTGCTAGTAAATATTAAAAATAATTTCCGGATTAATATTAAATTAATATCTCAAATTATATTTAAAAAATTTCCAATTTTAAAAGCCATAAAAATACGGGGTATTACATTGGATTAATTTATTATTGTGTTTTTATTGTGTCCAAGCGTTCCACGTAAGGTCATGGTCTTGCCAACTAATTGATTGTCTTAGCCATGAGATAATCATGCAATTTTGTACCTCTCTATGCTTTGATTAATGAGATTTTTGCTCCACTTTGAGGAAACTTTACAATGTGTGCTAAGTAAATCTAATCAACTAGAATCTAAGAAAAAGATGTAAAGTGCAGAATATAAGTTACGAAAGGGTTTGGACTAAATACAATAGGGAAGTAAGATAAATAAACTAAAAAGAAAATAGTTTATACTAAGGAATATAAGCAAGTTCCACTAAGGAAAAAAAATTAATGTAAAGGTAAAGGGACTTATCATAAATTACAAAGAGAATTATAATAAATTTACATTACAAATTACTCGGATAGAATAAAAAATCTAAATAAATAACAAATAAAAGAAAATAAAAGGAAAAACAAATTAAATGAGCAACTGCGATTTTATGCTGAGGGAATCCTCTTTTCCTTCATCCTTTAGCTACTAATTTATTAAGTCCCGTGCGGTGAAACTTCTATTGTAACTGCTGGGTTTTTTCCAATTTAAATGTAAAACCTAGGTGCACTTACACCCCCAAAACCTCTATTTAAATGTCCACCAAGCATTTAAGGTCTTAACGGGTGTCAAATTCTAGTGTTGCCATTTCTTTTATATTGGCACATTGTTTTCTCAACTACAATTACTGGTTTGTATTTCCTCACGGCTACACTCTATTGGTAAGTAATAACATGGTGTAAATAAATATTGATTTTCCATGGATCTAAAAGTCGTACATATGTATCGAGTTTGTGTCACAGGATTTGGGAGGGGTAGATGTATAGTTATTTTATCTATTTTTTGTGACACCCCGACTAATTAAATACCGGGTAGCTACTCCTTTATTTAATTAAATCAAAATGCCAAGTTGGCTCAGTTAATAGCATCACTGTCGAAAACATTTTATTATTACTAACCACCTAGTATTTAAAAAGTAAGTTGCCAAATTTTAATTAAAGTCTGATTAACATGCAATACAAGATTTAAAGCAAGAATAATACCACCATTCACCATAACGAAATAATAGAATAACCATCACATGATATAAATAAATCCGGAGGAAAACTCCTCACAACAAACTCCACAACTGAAATGAATAACTAAATATTGAATACTGAATCAATACATGCCAAAGTCTGAAAAACTGAAATGGAAATGTATCTCTAATGGAACTGGGCAACATGCCCTAAAATTGAGGAATACTGAAGATGGAATCCAAATGATAGAAGCATCTAAAAGCAAATCCATGTAACTTCCACAAACAGCTACAGCTCGTCATCTGAATGAGTATCCTATGCATGGTGTCCTTGTGGTTGGGCACCTAAAATGGTTTTACAAGAAAAATAGATTTGAAAGCAAATGGGTCAGAGCCCGAATGTGGAGATATTTTAAAAACCTGGAAGTGCTTTAAAAACATTTAAAACATTAAATGCAAAGTACATGTTAGGACGTGCACTCACACGAAATTCTCACCTCTCGTCTAACTGTGCACTCCTAACGTAAGTACCCATCTAAAATGACACAACCCACTAGCTAAGTAACATCATATCTAGCTAGACTGTCATAGGTTCTACCCTTATTACTCGGTTCCCATTAACATTATAACGCTTGCAATTAAATAGGGGCTTAACGTAAATTCAGGTTCTCACATAAAAGTAATACAACTCATTATAGATCATCCCTTTTGTTATTCCATAGTTATACACACAATACCATATGAAAGTTCCCAGTTTATTAAGTGTATATTTTCCACAACATAAATATACAATATAAGCACTCCGAGACTAAGCTGCGGTGCACACATACTCTACTATCCATCCCGGTACATCACGTACATAAGGATCACGCATTCCGAATCTCTCAGGAATCGTTTAGATAACACAAATCATAAATAATGGAGGCAAACACAGTCACATCACATGGGTCACGCACATACCTGCGCTCCCACGATCAGCAGACTTATTAACATCCCAATAATTCCTTCTCTGACCTATGTTCAACGAGGTAACCAGTCGAAATCCGGGCAACACAGGGATTAGAGGGCCCTAAGAGAACGCAAACCTCCCGTGATAGCAAGTATGGTAGGTATGTCATACACACAAATCATATATCAATACTAAGTAAACACGCATCTTAGTAATCACCGTACTTTAATTGTAGTACATATTGCCTTCTCGTACCAACTTATAATTTATACAATTTATATAATCCCGGTTCATAATTCATACACGCCATAATTTATTCTCACGTCGTAGTAGGCACTCACGTCTCGACTCAAAATGTCTATTTGATTCGTTCCACAATTATATAATTTCCTCCTCATTATATCCCAAATGTCCCAAGTATTCCAATCCATCATCAAAGGAATGTTATCTTTATCATCGAACAAGTTTACGGGACTCCCAAAATCAAAACAGGCCAAAAAGGCCTAAACTGCCAGCTCGTTAGAAGTCTTGTTCGAATGAGGTTGTTCGAACGATATTTCGTTCGAACGAACTGGGCTATCTAACGAGATCTCGTTCGAACGAGATTATCGAACGAACATCCCTCTCGTTAGAACCCCAAACTGTCAACTCGTTAGAAGCTCGTACGAACGAGCTCGTTCGAACGACCTGGGTAGGTCTTCTAACGAGTGACCAGATTCAAGCCCAGAAATCCTATCTCGTTTTTCACCAACTCAAATCTCAACCAAAATTCGCCCCAACAATGTTTAAAGGTCTCTAATCAATCCTAAACATATTAAAATCACATACTAACGTTTTTTAAGGAATTAATTCATCCTCAACATCATTAAATCATCAAGTCCCATCACTTTTCCCCAAATTCTCAAGAACATAAACCCTAGAATTTTAAATCTTCCATTCCCAGAAATAGATCCGTTTTTGTATCACATAAATTAGTAATTCTCTTAATTCGATCTTCCAATAACATTTCTACATGAAAACCTATCTCCAAAATTAAACTAACAACTCCAATTTTATGGGTTTTTAATTATCTCTCAATTAATTATGATTATGGAATTGTCTAAGCATGGAAGAAGCATTTACTGCATAAAAATGTAAATTAAACCACTTGCCTTGATTCAATCTCTGATTTTGATGACGATTTGAAGAAGTTCTCTCTCTCTTTCTGCAGAATTCCCTTCTATCTCTCTCTCTCCAAGCTTTCTTCTCCAATGGCTATGGTGGCTAGGGTTTGCTTTGGGAAATATTAGAAAACCTAATTCTAATAACCTACGTATCCTTCTAGGTTAATATGGGTTGTTAATGGGTTAAGTGGGTCAATTCCCAATCAGATAAAAACTCTTAATTTTCGTCACTTTTAATTCCCAAAAAATACAAAATTACCAAAATACCCTTTATATTGCCGGTATGGCCTAAAAATACTCCGGGACCCAAACTAAACCCCCGGCTAGTGTTTTCTGACTATCTCGACCCTTCCGGACGCGTTGGCGCACTCAAAACGACCATACGATTAATATAATTTGAATTAACTTTTATAATCAAAATAATTATATCCTGACGCGACTGTCTCACGCGTCCCAATAAAATGTCCAAATTGCCGTATATCAATCTCACGACAAATTTCATAATTCAATATTCATATAACATCATATATACTCAATATAGTCAAATACCAACTCACATCTCGCTAGTATTTTATCCGGATTAATTCCGAATTAATTCTCATTTAATTAATTAATCCCAAAAATAAATATCGCCAAAAATATGGGGTATTACATTTTTTTTAACTTTTTCATTTTTTTTGTTTGTCCCAAATTAACCAAATGGAGGATTTTAATGTACATTTTAACACATCCTATGTTTATTTGTATTCGATTTAATCCAAAAAAAAAATTTATATCACATAACTTTGTATCGAGTTTATTTCGTTGTAAAGTCTACATCATTTGAGAAAAAGAGACAAACCCCGTAACATTTGTGACCACACTCTTTAGAAGATAGACTGATTAAGGTTGGGTAATGTTTTATAGTTCGTTACTTCATTTAGTTCATGTTTAAAGTAAAGAATTAAAAGGACAAAACATGTGTTTTTTACATAATGGAAAATGTTTTGAAATTCTTTTTATTTTACATGAGACCTAGGAAAATAAGGATCTATTTCGAACGAAATTCCCTTGATCAAAAGATGTTTTAATTAAGGTCATTATTTTTTAAATAGTTGACTTCATGAGAGAAACATCGTCAAAATTAAGCACCTCTAAAGAAGTTGGTTTTGTAGGAGGATCATAATTTTCGTCCAGAGGACTTCCTAAGATAAAAAAATCAT
The DNA here is from genome assembly GCA_949130495.1 of Sambucus nigra. Taxonomy (NCBI): domain Eukaryota; kingdom Viridiplantae; phylum Streptophyta; class Magnoliopsida; order Dipsacales; family Adoxaceae; genus Sambucus; species Sambucus nigra. Next base: position 624,477,064 of record OX422207.1, on the reverse strand, counting down.
TTGAAAGAACTTGTTTCAAAAGCGGTTACATGGTCTAAACGAGGACCATATTTTTGAGATATGTATTTTTGTTAAGTTCTTCTATCTATAAAGAAAAATTAACTTCCCAAACGTGTCTTTCAATATATGAAGACTAGTTTTCATAAAGCTCTTTTCTTGGTTTTGAGAGAGTCCTTTGAGAGTGGGAAGCAATCAATTTCCATGCTTTCAAGATGATCATTAGTTTAAATTACCTTTTTAATCTTTTAGATTATCATAAGAATGGAACGATATACTGTGTGGGTGATTAGCATGTTTGGAACGTGTGGGAAAATCATCATCAATCCATATTGGTGGACATCGAGGACTTATAGGTTGTGTACTCAATTCCTGGACTCGAGAAACTATTTCTATTATGGGTAGAGGCAATGATCAATATGGAACATCGTGGAAGTTATCATTGTCTTATATGTAAGATATCTTCATCTCATTCTATGACTATAAATGTTATTCCATACTAAGTATACTTTTATAGGTTAGGGAAATTGTGATTTTCTCTACGAAAGTTTTAGCTATAAATGGTTGTTTGTGGCTTGTGATTGCTTTATTTATTTGCTTCTACTAATTATCACTCGCACGAAAAATTTACCTAATTAATTTTATTATGTAAAATTAAAATTATTTCAAATAGAATTTTTTTTTAATTTATTTTGACGTAATAATTAATTAATTGACCATGGACCTTTAGGCGGATACCTATTTCGGGTACTTTGCATGGTAGTAATTAGTCTATAGAGAGGGACTTAACCTAGTTTTTTACCATGTGGTATATGGATGTTATGAGATTATTTTTCTTAGATTTAATATGTGTTTATCTATAGCAATATAATTCTGTAGTTCAAGGTAGGATTTACCCAAAATAAATGACTAGTCTTAGGTCTTGTTTACTTACGTTATTTTATATATGATTGACATGTTCCTAGGATTACCTTTGATAGAGTTGAAGTGAGGTGAGGTATTTTGGGTGTGATTGCCAGTCGGAACATCATGAGATGTGAAAATGTAGATTTGGTAGAGTTTTTAATATTGGTTATTTCCCATTTCAGACTGCTTGAATCTATCAAGTCCAATAGGCTTGATTCGTTATGATTGAAGCGGGGTCTAGTTTAGGCTAGATAAACCATGAAGATTAAAGATCATACTCTACCACTCATTGAAGCCTTCTATTCCTGCATATGGAGACTCTATCCTTTTACGAAAATTTAATTTAATTTTGACAATTTACACACACACACACACACATGTTTTCCAAATTCAGAGAATTTTTTTAAAAAAATGGTTTTTTGAAGAAATGACTTTTTTTAGTGGTGTATTTGTTTTGGTATTTGGGATGAAGGCTCTTTTTTAAAAGAAAACATTTTTAAAGGATTTTTGTGGTCTTGTTATAGATTGCCATTTTAACGGTTCTTGTTTTGTGCCCATTAAAATGGCCCCTGTTTTTTACCATTTCAAATAGCTAGCCCACCATGTCCACACTAGACAACATCGTGAACATTGACATATCCAACCATGTATACGATTTTATTTGATTTTGACTTTTTTCTATAAATAGCCTTGCTTTTCCTCCATTTTAAAGAGTGCCTTTTGCCTTGTTCTAAAATATCTAATCTGGTGAGATTTCTTGTTTGTGAGCCATTACTTCTCTCTCTAAATTAAAATTCCAAATCATTTAAGACTTTGAAAAGTTATTAGATCTAGAATTAGATCTAAGCTATTGTGATTTGTTTTTGAGTTAATTAATTCACACATCTAGCCAAAGATACATGTATTTCTGGTTTTTTTATGATCAATTACTCTATCATCGAATTGAATGTGCTTTGATTCATTGGGGCAATTGGAGAATGGTGTGATTCTAAGGAGAAGATTGGAGTTTCTCATTACCTCCATGGTGTTAAAAATGATTTTTATTCTTTCATGGGGGATTTTTTAAGTTCATGGATAACTACTCGTGATTGCATCAGTGCGAGGTATTTTCTTTCTTTATATAAAATTATTTTCGAGTAGAAATATAAATTGGAGTGTGTTTGAGGTTTTTTACAACCTGGTGGGGTGTTTCCTCGTTATATATGTATGTGGTTTGTTTGTGTTTGACTATCCTCATATTTAAAACACTTGATAACACACATCACTTTAGTTTGTATAGATAACTCATGTTAGGTTAAATTTGTCTTAGGTGTAGTTGTTTGAATTTATTCACCTAAATTTAATTTATTTACTCGTGTGTGTGGTTTTCATAAGATATTTTGGATTACTTGTGTTCTATGGATCTAAAATTTTGGAAGAAATTTTTGAAAACTTAAAATTTGTGCACATTAGGTCAACAAACCTATTCCCCCTCCCCCTCTAGGTTTTGTTTTAGTCATTCGCACATTATTATCAATTGGTATTAAAGCTTTGGTGCTCAATATGTGTTAGCATTAATGTGCTAAAGTTATATCCTCAATTGTTTGTTTTCTTATTTGTTCCAATTTTCTTGTTTTGTGTGCTCCCATGGATATTGCGGACATGTATGCATTTATTATGAGTTTGAATAATTTCCATGCATCATCATATTTTTCGTTAGCAAAGAACACTACACTTACATCGAGTGAGTGTAGTTATGAGATTGCACATAAGGAGAATGAGAGTAATAATGAAGAATTGAGAGAAATTCACAATGCATATAATAAGTTGTTTCATGAATTGATCAATTAAAAATGTCTAACATAAAAATGTAGAAATAAAGGTTTTAAGAGGAAGGTGATTTGTTGAAAGAAAAGGAGGTTTTCATTTTGCAAACTCAAGAGTGAGTTAAAGTGAGTAAATGTTCAAAATTAAGTCAAAAATCGGATCTCATTCAAATGAATATTAAACTTTAATTTCAATGAAAGATGTTTGAACTCAAGGAATATAAGTATGCGTAGGAAATCAATTTGTCTTAAGAGTGAATTGTAAAATGCTTTAAAAGTCAAAATTCATTTGTAAAATCTCTCTAAAATAATTAGTAAAATGATTATTGAGAAATTGATGATATCGAACGGTGCTATGGGAATTGGTTTTGATCTTCTTTATCCTCCTTTAAAATATACTATTGACTTTGTATTTGAAAAAAAATATTGCACAAGAGCGTTCATCTCAAGCCAACAAAGGAAAGCGTATTATAAAAGAAAAGAAGCTTGAGTAAAAAGTCTTCTCCATTAAAAGTACAATTGTGGATGTTGTGAAGTTTGAGAAGAATCAAATAGTCATCCAACATTTTTAAAGAAGAGTATTTTAAAAACAAGTTCCTCTTTTGTGACACCCCGCCTAATCAAATACCGGGTGATCAGCCCTTTATTAAATTAAATCAAGATTTACAACATGGTTCATTCTTAGCACCACTGTCAAAAACCAAATTAATTACTAATCACCTATCACTTAATTGAGTCGATGTCAAATTTTATCTTCCATTAAATACCAAAATTAATAAACGTGAACAAACTAACTCAAACCATACACAACATATATAATACAAACCATAATAAGATATCATAACTAAATGCAATGCTAATATAATCATCGACCATAAAAATCCAAAACCAACTGGCAATCCAAAAATGAAAACAAACTAATGTTTAAACTGAAACTAATATAGTACTGAAGGACAACATGTCCATAAAGAAATATTGAAATTAAAATCCTATACTAGATCGGAATAGATATGAAAGTGTCTAATTAAAGTCTTGCGAACGTCCACCTCTGTCGCAGTTGCGTCTCCCTGGAACAAAATATCAAATCTGGCGTCCCTATGGATGGACACCTAAAAGATTTTTAAAAATATTTTATAGCAAGGAGTTAGAAGTCAAAACATTTTCAAAATATTTTGCAAGAGTTTATAACATCTCAAAAATTAGTTATTGATTACACATGCTAGGTTAGCATACTCTCTTGAGTTTTCCTCACCTCTCAACTATTGTGCACGCCTAACGTTTCTACTTAGCCCACCTAGCCATACTACCCAAGATAACTAGACATAAGTATATAACCGTACTATTAACAATTCTAAGTCCCCATACCTCCCATACAGTAATCTAATTGGTTTAACATCTCTCGTATGTTATAATCATTATAAGTAACATTTCTCACATGCCATATTTTTATAATTTAATTAAGTCTCTAGACTTAATTCGCTACTCAGATACATATCATCTAATGGTCTACTATTGCATGCAAGTAGATTATTCGCACGGTGTATATTTCACACACAATATATATACAATAAGTGCATACTTTTCTATAATGTCCCTATATCACACATTAACAACTATTAGTTTGGAATGTTCCCTCAAACTTGGTTCGAAATGTCTCATTGAACATGGTTCAGAATGTCTCATCAGACATTGTTCAGAATGTCTCATCGGACTTGGTTCGGAATGCCTCATCGAACTTATTAAACAAGTATATAATAGGTATTCAATCCACCTATAATTAAATCAATATGTATACACACAACCTAATTATTCATACTCGTACGTGGTATATTTCTCTCGAATACTCACTGTACATACTACTCTATGATTTACCTCACTATCGTATTTATTCGAGTATTCACACAACTCTAAGGGTACGGGTTACCCCTTCATTAATTTCAGTAGTTAACTCTCTCGTAATTAGTTATCTTTATCTCCAAAAATTATGATAAAATTTAACCCAATTCATCCTCATTTGAAATCCTCTTAATAAGACTAAATCACCACCTTATCATAGGCCTACTTTAATATAATAAATCCCTTATTATATTTTAACAATGTCTCAAAATCTTTCCCGACAACCATTTTGGAGTTCTAGGGTTAAAAGAAACTTTGATAATTTTTCGGGGAAATCGAACCGGTCTAACTCTCTGGACCGAATCGGTCCGACGGTCGGGGCTTCATCTTTAATCTTACGAACTTGCGTTTTTCACCATTAACACCCACATAACTTACGTGATTCTTTACCAAACTCAAGACCAATTCTCCCTAACCTTTTCTACATGCATTAGGGTGTTTTCTAACGTAAAATTATCATCAATACATCACGATTTCAATTCAATATCAGATTATCCTTAAACCCCCCCATAAAAACCCTAGTTTATGCATTCTTCAAGTTTGTTCATCAAGAACCTTGATTTAATTCATCAATGAATACATAACTTCAATTTTATTGTCCTCCACATATGCTAATCCATACTACATGTAATTCCTAACTAAACATGCATTAAAATCTTTCTTTTCTTCCAAGAATCATTGATTTAATCCAATCTATATTGAAAAACCCTACACATCGGTATTATCACATCAAAAGGCTTGTATATAAACACTTGATTTAACATATGGGGTTTGATTTTGTGATGATGATGATGGATTTGTGTTCTTCTCTTCCAATCCTCTCTTCCCAATAGATTGTGTTGCAAGAACAAGGTAAAGGGCTTCAAATTTCTCCTCAAAAGCTCCAAAATTCTTCTCATCTTCTTCTCTAATGTTCTCTCTGTGCTTACAACGTTGTTAACCCTAACCCCTTCTATCCAATATCTGTTATAGGGTTGTAAATTTCGTAGGTCTCTAAACCTCCTTATGTAAAATCACTGAAATGCCCTCAATAGGTGCCGATTTGGCAAAAAATTGACCCGGGACCCAAATAATACCCCTGAGTACACTATTCTGACTATTTTGACCCTTTCGTAATCATCTGTGACATCTAAATTATCATATGAGTAACTTAAAATATATTTCCTATCTCAAAATCAATTTATTCAATACGCGACTCCCGGTTGAGATATAACAAATACGCCTATATCACTCGATATAACGTAATTCAAATCAATTATTTACTATTCATACTTAGTAAATTTTATTTCATAATATTAATAAGTATTTATCTCTTGATTAATATATAACCTCACATTTATTTTCTATTCACATCAAATTACGACAAATGTGTAATTTAGCTAAAATGTATTTTCCCAATTAATTTTTGAATTACTTAAATTTCTAATATGCAGAAATACGGGGTATTACATATTTTTAGACATATTCCAAACTTTCCTAGAAGATAATTTTTTTTTTAAATTTATCGAGTTCTACATTTTAAACAAAGAAATTTTAAATCTTCTCCTAAAACTTCTCAAACGTATAAATGCTCCTATTGCTACAGGAAGGTTATTTAAGGCAATATCATTTCAAATTACAAACATAAGAGAAATTTTCACTTAAAAATTTCAAAAGGAAAAATGATTTCAAAGGAAAGAATTTCAGATTTGAGAATGAAGTTAAAAAACTTCAAAAGGATGTGAGTGATTTTAAGAAAGGTGCGAGTATTTTAAGAAAAGAAAGTCAAGTGAAGCCAAAGTGGTTGACCGAAGAGAATCATAAGTGTCATAGTTTTTGATACTTTTGTCACCATAATTTCTATAAATTAAAGTAATAGGTATTTCGATAATGGTTTCTCATGTCATGTGATGGGTAAAAATATTTTTTTACCTCTGTTAATAGTGTTGATGGTGGTTTGGTACTTCTAAAAATGGAAAGATTCCAAGAGTCAGCAGAAAGGGAACAGTGAGAATTTCAAATCTGATCACACTTAATAATGTAATTGATTTGAAGGACATAAGTTTTACCTCATTAGTATAAGTCAACTTTACAAGGATGATCATTGTGTGAGTATTTTCAAGATAGAATGCCTTATGAAAAATGAAGAAAAAGTTGTTTTGATAGAAAGTGTCAAAAATTCTGAAAGGTGCTACTTTTAATGCATGAACAAAATAGTGGTTGCACAAAGAAAAAATTGATTTTGTAGATCAATGTGTAAAAAAAAACAAAATTTAGAAAGTATTGAGTAAAAATCTTCTCAATCTAGCTCAAAAAGCATGGTGAGTGTTTAAAAAATATGAACCAATATAAATGATTCAATCTATGTGAATAAGAATGAGAAAAATCAAGTTTTGCAAGAAAAAGTGCTTGTTGAATCAAGTGTTTCGAATTAGAAGGAAAATGTATTTGATGAACCTCATACTTTAAATCTCAAAGAAAATGTCCAAGTTATATTCAAAGGTCAATGTTTCGACAAAAGTCAAAAGAATTTGAAAGGATCTTCTTTGTATTACATTTGCATGTTTTATCATAAAAACGGTAATTTAAAAGATTTTTGTTAAGATTTTCTCACAAATAAAAAAAATCAAAATATATTTCTAAGATTCATTATAAGGTGGTTTGTCGTGATTCTTATATTTGCACCTATTCCCATATAACCGATATCTAGGAAATTCTTTCATGATATTTAAGACTTCTCTTACTAGCTCCCATTAACATGATCAGGATTTTCTTAATGACTTGAAAATTTGTATGAGTAAATTAAAATTTGAAAGTTATAAGGATTTTGTGAAAAAACATATTTTGGGGAAATTTTTTTAGCTTATGCCACATGAACATGATTTTCGAAAAAACATGCCTAGTGTCTCATTTCATAAACATGGTTGTGAAAATTTTAAGAGAAGTCTGAATTTTGTGAAGAAGGACTATTTTGAAAAAGTAAACAATTTGAATTTAAAAACACATGTGGTATGAAGGGTTTCTCCTAAGCCCAAAAATCCCACTTTTAGGGATGTTTTCATATCTAAAGGTGAGTCATCTTCAAGAATTCATCCTACTCTTATTAATAAGGGATTGGATATTCCATAAACTCGAATTGCTTGGTGCGTTCCATAGCTAGTATCTTCTTTTCTCATATTTTATATTATGCCCTAGGCTGTGCGTTGGATGTTGTTGGTATTTTTGTATAGTTTGTGTTTCATCATCCTTGTGTATACATATTTGTATCTTTTGATTTGTTCTATTTTTTTATATTTCCATTAATGAAAATTCCAAAAAGATTCTGAGTTTCTTTATTTTATATGAGAGTGTTTTATGATCCATATGTGATTTATTTTCCTCATACCTTGTTGTATTTGTTTGTCTATTTTGATATATATTTTGAACCCCCCAAAAATATATTTATTTGTTTGATTTTTTTATTGATTCTTATCCATGATATCTTGGATGTTGGTTATAGTTTCTATGTTAAGGCACATATTGTGATATCTTGTTCTGATCTTTGTATAGATATTAATCTTGATGATGTTCATGTATTCTTATCTCATACCATGTTTCTTAGAGGTTTGTTGCTATTCACATTTGAAATATTTGACCTTTCTCTATATAACATTCTTATTGGTTTGTCTTTGGACAGATGTGCTTCTTTTGATAGATTCTATTGGTTATTCATATGTTCCATGTTGATGTCCATGATTTGATATATCTCTTCATGATTCTTCTATGCTTTTCATGATATTCATGCTTCATATGTTTCATATTATATTGTCTGCTCATGCTACTTGGATAGTGTTAGAGTATGGTGTTTGATATTTAGTGATTTAATTATGAGGGATAAGGTGCATTTCGGTTTCCATATTTGCACTTTTTTTTATTTATTTGATTTTAATCGTATTTTATTTGAAAAATATAAAAATATTTTGCAGTTTTTTTTTTATTTTTTATTTTTATTTTGGTGAAGTCCTATAGAAACATGTGATTTATATCCCTAAAATTTCATATCACGATGTCTTATTCCTTAGGAAATAGATTGATAATTTAAATGATTGAAAATTTACTTGTAGTTTGGTTTTGATGAGTTAAGTGTTTGCTTATACTTTACACTAAATGAATGCACAAATCATGGGTTGAGGTTTTATTTCTCGAGCATGTGAAAATAATTTTGCAATAGTTTTAAAAAGTGCTCCAAAGGTTTATATTGGGTTTTATGTGTTTATATATTAATGGAGTTGAATATGAGCCATTTTAAAGCATTAATAATGGATAAAATTAGTGTGATAACACCCAATTGGGTAGGTGCCAACTATATGTGGAAAATCCAATAATAGGAAAAAGCCAATGTGTTGGAAAGAGACGCAAGTCAAGAATTTAACCGAAATTGAGAATGAGATAGGTCTTAATCATTTCAAAAATAAATTTCTTTTGAGTTTGGCATTTTAAAATTCAATATCAACACTTGTCAAGGGAGATTTCTAAATGGAATTGAACTTTTAAGTATAAACTCATTATCGTATTGCTTTTCTCATTAAAGTTTGTCTTAAATGTGCCAAGTAATACAATTTGATTCTTGATGTTACGTTATTCCTCTTATATGCACGTTCAAGCCTAATTCTCAACTTTTACTCAAGTTATGTTTCAAGTGTACATTGAAAATGTCTGAAATTTCTTAACATTTGTAAAAAATTATGATTTGATTTATATAAAGTGGTTTGATATTCAAGCACTGTGATTTTGTGTGATTTGCATTCTATGTTTGCTCTTTGAGATTTTCTATGTTTATTTTCATGTATATATGCTTATTTTCTTTTATTCTATTAACCTTTCTTTTCTTATTAGACCTTGAGCATGTTGATTGATGCACAAGGGTTTCTTAATGTGTGTTCGGTAGTTTGTGTTGAGTTTCAGGCATTTTTGAATAGTTTTGAGGAGTTTTATGATGCGTTGTGTGTTTTAGGTGGAGAAACCTTTTAAAGGAGTGATAAGGTTAGATATTACCTTTATTTCTCAGTAATCCTTCTTACTTTACTTCAAAATGTATTTTGGGAAGGTTTGTCAAAATTTCCCTTTTACGCGGCCTTGATCCATACCCGTGCCAACTGTTGCTGCTGCAACTTTTGCAAAGATTTAGTTTCTGGTATGTTTTGTTCTCATGGTCAAAAGTCATCATGTGCACAACCATTCATTTTGATCGTCCCAAATATTACGCGTGCGCATGGAATTTATTCTCTAGTGTTTGTAACGCCATTCTCTTGTTAACTTACTCTAATCATATCATGTTTAACGTTTATATTTACCATGATGCTATGGTTTTATCCGTGTTTCTGTTGTCTCTCTCATATTTTCATGCTATACTATTTTCATTGAGAAGATGTGCATTTTGATTCCTTTCTCTTCTTCCCTAATACATTATCACTTGGTGGTTTTATCTCAGATTACCTATTATATATACCTTTTCATGGTGTTTATTTTACTATTTGTTATTCCTTGACAAAAGGGGGAGAAATTTATTGCATTCTTGTTATTGTTAATGGGACACCCCGCCTAATAAAATACCAGGTGATCAGTCCTATACCAAATTAAAACAGGAATCCCAGTTGGATCATCCTTAGCATCACTGTCGAAAAGCTTTTTAAAACTTACTAACCACCTAGTATTCCAAAAGCTGGTGCCAAATTTTAACTTTTTTAATTAAAGAAAATAGTACATGCGAAAATAAATATAAACCATTCACACAACTAAATATAACTCAACAGAATAATTAATTAAATAATTTGTCGAATAAACCATCGGCCACCAAAGCGAATAATCCAATACAACCATCCAACACCTGAATACATACATCTGAAAACTGTACTGAGAAGACGGGGCAACAAGACCTAAATAAAACTGAAACTGGTAAATGATTCCTACTCTAGGAATGAATAAATCATGCGTCTAATCAAAACTCCTACTAGCATCCACATATGCCGCAACTCCGTGTTCATGGAATATAATATCAATCCTGGCGTCCCTGTGGCTGGACACCTAAAAGGTTTTGAAAATATTGTATAGCAAGTGCTAGTACACAAAACGTTTTGAAAATATTTAGCAAGTAATTAATCGCAATAAATATCAGTTATTGATTACACATGCTAGGATCACGCACACTCTCTTGAGTTTCCTCACCTCTCGTCTATCGTGCGCATCTAACGCTCCTACCTGGTCTCGCTACCCATCTTAACTAGGTCTCTAACATCTACACATCTCTGAAAATCTAGCTCATCAGTACCGCCCTTACAGCACGCTACATGCTACCCTTAATTTACATTAAGTCATTAGTTAAGTTTCACTTTAACTTTATCATACCGCCCATACAGTATGTGACCGAACATCTAGTAATTATCATTACTCTTACCTTAGTATCAATACTTTAAAATCAAATTCTCATACTTAATCAAATTTTAGGTAAATACTACCTACCTTCTCTACTAATAACACTCAAGTAGATTTTATATATATTCCAGATGTCCACTTATGTTCCAGCCACTCTTGCCCATATGTAGTTTATACAATTTTAGTTATGCACTAATAGTTCTCACTACTATCACGCCTGAGTATATATTGAAAATAATATTTAGGTATACCCCACCTAATCTTACTACTATCACACATAAGTAGGTTATTCAGACGGTATATCTTTCACACACACCTATACCCAGTACATCATATCCTATTATCGGTCCTATTTCACACATTAAGGACAAATGATTCGGAATGTCTCCTCAAACCTTGCTCGAAATGTCTCCTCAAGTAATGTTTGGAATGTCTCCTCAAACATGGTTCGGAATGTCCCCTCGAACCTGGCTCGGAATGTCTCATCGAGCATAGTTCGGAATGTCTCATCGAACTTACTAATAATATCACAAGGAAACAAACAATAGGCATTCACAACCCAAGTAATCCTATAAAACAGTAGGTATTCACACAAACCAATTATTCATACTTGTACGTAATATATTTCTCTCTAATATTCACCGTACTTGTTTGCTTTACGAATTTATTTCACTTTCATATTAATTTGAGTATTCACACAACTCTAAGGGTCCTAGTTATGCCTTATTATATCAATTCAGTAGTTATCCTTGTTAACCCACTGACCTAATGAATTTAAGCTCGCTCATGCTTTTCCGTAATTATATTCTTATCATCTCGAATTAGAGTACGTTACAATCAAGCATATGAATCTCCACTTTAACTCTCTCATAAAATTAAAGTCCAACACTCAATCATAGACCTAATGCCATATCATTATTCCATCAATTTATTTCATCAAGGTCCCAATCACTTCCCCGATAAAATTTTAGACATTTGAGGCTTAAAAAGAAAAATCTCAAATTTTCTGGCAGATTAAACGCCCTTTAGTAAAATTTTGATTTCTCCCTCTACAGAACTCTGATTGACCTGATTCCAAGTTCATTGGATATCTAAGAGAAATAAATTTCCATAAATGTATGGTTCACACAATAATTCGAAGTAAATTCAAATCGCACACGTTTAAAATCACGTCCAAATTCTGGCAGATGACTATGTTGACAGATCAAACATCCTGTAGTAAAATGTCGATTACTCCCTCTACAGAACTCTGATTGACCTAATTCAAAGTTCATTGGATATATAAGATAAATACCTTTCCAATGATGTATGGTTAACACTCTAATTCCAAGTACAACTAAAATGACATATGTTTAAAGTTGTGTCAAAAATTCTGGCAGATTGACATCTTGTGTTCGTCAATTAAACCCTAAGCCATTTAAGATTCATGTTCTTCATCTAAGAACTCATAAAGATTCCATGTTAATCATCATATATATTCAAATTTCATTTTATCTTTACTTAGGGATTCATTCTACATGCGATCCTACCCAAACATGTGATCAATTCAAACATTTACTTCAAGGGTTTTCAATAGAATCAACCAATTCTTAAAACTCCTTACACATGGGTATTATAACTTGAATTTAATTTGCAATAAACACTTGAATTATGTCCAGTAGGTCTGATTTCATGATTGTGGTTGGTGATTGATGATATGTCTCCTTCATTCTTTTTTCCCAATGAGTTTGTGGTGAAAGTCTCCTTTGAATCCTTCCCACTTCTTCCTTTTTGCCTTGGAATTGTTTCTCTCTTCTCTCTAATGGCTACAGTGTATTTTTCTTCTCCCTAACCCTAGCCTCCAACTCTTATAATCTGAATATCTCTACCCATCCGGACTCAACCGCTCACTCAGAATTATCATCGAAATACTTTTTATCATTTCCAAATTTCGACCTCAAAATGCGACACACATTAATTAGGACAATTCAACTTAAAGTCGCTAATTATAAATAATTATTCCCACTCAACTAAATTCTCGAAATCATAAATTTAAGTTTCTCCAATTTAAATATTTTTATAACTCCCAAAAATAATTAAATATTAAATCCTCAAAATTACGGGATGTTACAGTTAAACTGTGACAAATAGGGGAAATTTTCTTTGAGGGCGATTATTTGATTATGGGGAGATGTTTCATGCTTTGATTAATTCATTGACTATTGATAAATGATTGGTGTTAATACGATTTATATTTGTTTCATGAGTTATCTTTGCTTAACGCTTACAAAAAGGCAAAAAATATCTTTATTGATTATGATTGTGTTTCTCTTATGATTGGATGTAACAAAAATAGGGAGATGTTAATTTGGTTGTTTGTTTCATGTATGAGGGAGATTTGATATTGTTCAAGATTGCTTAATGTCACATTCCAAATAGTCAAGAGTGATTAAAAGTTTGTTAGTTAGGTTAAAATGGGGGATAAATGTATAAGTGAATATGAGGAATACCAATAATGATAACAATGACATTAATACTAAATAATAATAGTATCTCTCAATATTAAATAAAGTACCAAAATACATGATTCGTTACACATATTCTAGATAAAGGCACCATATTTTATTACATACCTTATAAAAGAAAATAAAGACAAGAAAATTTAAGAGTACAACATGTTCTTTTGTACAACATCAACTACATCCATTTATAAGTAGTAGCATAGGAAATTGTGGTAAGGTCTTTGGTGTTGCGACTGATTTTCCATAAATATGTAATTGCTAGAGTAACACGGGGTGATGCATTATATTTTTGTAAGGTCAGGGAGATGTTGCCTTCTTTATTGCCTGAGTTTATGTGAAAATTTAAAAATGTAAGAAAAAATGCCAAGTCGATAATTCTCTTTCTATACAATTTAAAACATAAATTGTGATGAGTTAGTATTAGAAATTCAATACGAATGTGGGTTCAATGTCATGATAAAATAAACAGTTATGGGAATCATATTACAAAAAATAGAAATATATGGATAAAATAGGTAAAGGTTAGGGATGGTTTTCTAAACAAATAACTAATAATTATCCATTTAGAGATTTTAAGGCAATAGCCATACATACAACAAAATCAATCTAGTAAATCGGAGATACAATAATCTAGATAACAAGATATAAAGTAATTGAGGTAAGTCAATCACAAACATTCCATATGGTAGTAATAACTAGGACCTAAATCAACTGAGTCCTACAGGGCAAATAATACAATCGTGGGTATGTCAAAATTTATTCCTTTCTCATAATGAATGCTATAATCGAACGGGGTAAAACTACATCATATGAAATAATATGATTGAATAATATCAGCATTAAAATATGAATCAAACATATGTAAACGATTTAACGATTCAAGAGAACTTATCAATGAGAATATGATATATTGGGTCTATCACATAATGACGTCAACAAAAGGTGTAAACAAAAGAATTGTGTGAAAATAATACTAAATAAGAAATCACCTACTTGTTTTTTAGGGATTTTGAAAAGTTCCATTGAGTTTGTCTAGGTCAAAGTGGAAGTCCATGTAATTATAATAAAGAGATAATGTATTTATGTGTAAGAATATAGGTTTGTGAAATGTATTTAAGTGTAATAAAGTTGTAGGTTTACGTAGTAAATAAATATCGGGGTTTTAAATGAAAATATAAGTTTGGTTTTATTACGTAAGGTTCCTTAGATTTTTAAAATTGGTGGTAATATACTTATTTTACCTAATAATGTCAAAACGCATTAGGAAAAGATTGAGGTGAAAATACAAAAGTTAAAAACATCAGGGGTTTATGCACAAAAATAATTTAAAAGTTTTAAAATTCATTTTAGGGGTTGTTTCGAATTCACTTTTTTGTTATTAAAAAGGGTGTTGTTTACCATTTTGACCAGAAAAATAAAATAAAATTTTTAGAATTTTTTCCAAACTTTTCTAATTGGTCATGCACTCTCACGCGCGAAGTCAAACTTGACACGCGCTAGCTTTGACTCTACTCGTGCGCATGACTTATACTTTATCTTCAACCTTTCGAATTTCAACTTTAGGGTTTAAAACTTTGACCTTCAATTATATTCATTACATAATACCATTTGAGGTGATTCAAAAGTCATTGTTTATAGTTTTTAATAGTGATTCTAAAAATATAACTTTTATGGATTGAGGTATGCTATAGCTTGTTATCAATGAACTGTAAAACCTTGAAAATTTTAGTCGGATATTTGTGGATTTAGAATGAAATTCAGACTGTGGAAGTGACATGGTTTCATTTCTGGGCAAATTTGGAACAAAATGGGTTTGGTTTGAAGTTTTAATTCATAATTTACATAGCAAATTTTGAATTTTAAAATTCTAATACCGAACAGTGAAAGTTTTATTTCTAGGCATATAAATATACTATACTGAAATTAAACATTATGGTTTGGTCAATATGAGTATAAGGATATGCATTCCCACTTTGAAACTGGTTCAAGGCCAGGAACACAAAATTCACCCTTAAAGCCCAATCATTCAGGACTTTTCTAAATGTTTAACGTTAGGTTAATATATCTACGTTAAATTCTACATGGAAAGAGAAAATAGATTCTAAATCAGTTCAGAAACTATTTGCAGGAAGTAATTGTAATTGAAATAAGTAAACTGTAAGCAAAAAATATATGGATACCCAAAAATGCCAAAACTTTGATTTAGGTTTTAAACTACTGATATACTGGTTTCTTCTGCACTAAGGGGGACCTTTTACAGGCGAGGTTGAGGGGGTGTTATTGATCAAAATACGGGTGGGTTTTGGTTTGTCTAATAGGAATAATATATGAAGGAAGTTAAAGGTGTAAAATAAGGTATGTTTCCCTTGGCTATTATTGCCTCCATTGGTGTTTAGGTTCCATTCTTATCAGTCCAGCTAATAAGGAAGAGTATAGGTTTTTAACTTTTAGTCCTTAAAGGTTTTTCGTTACGATTTAAGGTATTTTTCCTTTATTTCTAAACTTTTGCGGCTTTTGTGTAATTACCAAAATTTAAGTGTGTAATTTGAGGGACTGGGTTACAATTTTATAAGGTGGTGAGGTTATTTGTTAAGAAAATTTGAAATATATAATTTATTTGAATGGGTTAAAGGTCAAATGAAAACTTTAGGGGGTGCTTTGTAATTATTAAAACTTTGAGGTAACTTTGGAGTTTACGTTTGTCTAAGGTTCATGTTGGTAATAATCCAAAAAAAATTACGACAAGGTTTATAGGTTAAGGTAAGACTACTCATTCTCCATATATATATATACACACACACACACACACCCAAACATGCACACACACACACACACAAAGATGATCTAACTTAGATGTATTTTCGTTTTACGAGTCTTACATGATATATGTTTGGTTGTGATTTTGGGGGGAGATTTGTAATAAGTTTTTGTTCATATATATATGTTTGAATGAGGGGGAGATATGATTCATTTATCTTTATCTCATCATTTATATTTGTTAGTTTATTATTTTTGGAAGGCTTCCTGTGCAGGGGAGATTTTCCATTTGCATGTCATGCACAATGACTTCTTATTGTTTGAGATTTTTGCAGGATTCCTCACATTATTACATGACCAAAGAGCTTACATTGGAATATTGATTCGGTCATTTGGATTTGTGAATTACCTTCCTACTACTCTCACTATATGGCTAGTGAGGTGTGAGTCTTGTAGGGTATTTAAGTCTATTTTAGTTTTTTTGGGGGTTTTGCAACAAAAGATCCAAAGGCTAAGGCTAAAAATGTAGATTTTGTATAGGTTGTTATATTTGTTATCTCCTGTTTAAAAAAATTAGACAATGAAGTCAAATTGACTTGATTCGTTCTCAGTGAGGCACGGTGTAGTTTAGCTTATATGAAAGTTGAAGATCATACGTTGCTAGTCATTGAAGCCTTCTGTTGTTGCATATGAAGATTATATCCTTTTATAAAAGTTTGATTTAATTATGTCTATTTCCTCTCACATACACACATATTTTTCAAATTGAGAGAATTTTTCAAAAATATTTTTTTGAAAAAATAACCTTTCTCAGTGTTGTTTTTTCTTTGGTATTTGGGATCAAGGTTAGTTTTGAAATTAAATATTTTTAAAGGATTTTTGTGGTTTTATTGAAACGTCCCATTTGAGCGAGCCTTATTTTGTACCCATGTGAATTACCCGTGTTTATCCCACTTTGTCCACAGTGTACTACATCATGCACTCGACAAGATCTAACTATGCACATGACAACGTCAAATTTTGACATTTTGCTTTGAATAACGTTCTTTTCTCTTCATTTGAAAGAAACACTTTCCCTTTATTCTAAAATATCTTATCTATGGATATTTTTATGTTTGTGAGGCTTTACTTCTCTTTGTTAATAAAAATTCAAAATCATTTAAGAGTTTGAAATGTATTTAGGTTTAGAATGAGATATACACTTGGTTGACGAGCTTTTGAGTGAATTGAATTCACTCATCTAGACAAAGTTACATGTACTTCTGGCTTTCTATGATCAAGTAATCCGAGGTCTAAAATCGAAGGTTCTTTGATTTTATTAAAGGAATTGGAGCATGGAGTAATTTTAACGATAAGATTGAGGTTTCTCATTTGCTTCATGGAGCTCAAAGTAGATTTATATTCATCTGTGAAGGAAACTTTGAATTTCATAGGTGACTACCCGTGAGTACATGAGTGAGAAGTACCATCTTTCTTTAAATAAAACTCTTTTCAAGAAATACAAAATTGGAGTGCATCTCAGTTTTTTTACACTTAGGTGTTTTTTTTCCTTATTATATACATTTTGTGGTTTGTTTGTATTTTCTTATCCTAATATCTAACACACTTAATTACACTTCACTTCAGTTTGTATTGATCACTCATGTTAGATTAAATTCGAGTAAGGTGTGGTTGTTTGAATACATCCACTTAGATCTGATTGATTTACTTATGTGTGGTTTTAATAATACATTTGGAATACTTGAGTTCCATGGATTCAAAAATTTGAAAGAAAATTTTGGAAACATTAAATTTGGGCACATTAAGTCAACAAGCCTATTCCCCTCCCCCCCGGCTTGGTTTTCGTAATTCACACATTATTCTTAAGATGTGAATAAGTCAATTCTAATATTGTTCAAGTAAAGTTAGGTATTTATAAAAAAAATTTGGGGTCTAGCCTATGATTTTTTTTAAAATCTTTTCAAGTGTTTTTAAGCCAAAGCATTAGGATAGAGAAGACTCACTTGTAGTGTTTTTATCATTCAGTTTATCTATTCTTAGTTTCAGGATGTTTAATTATTACAGCATTTCGTTTCAGCCATGCTCTTTAGTTATCTATTCAAATATATTATTTATGGGCATATAGTGGGTTCTAAAGTTTGTTATCTCCTTTAGTTTTGAGAAATTTATTATTTGGGAGGTTTATTCAGTTTTGAGAGTCATATGTACACTCTCATTTTATTAGCATTTTTATTTACTATTATCGATGATTTAAATTTCTTTATTTATCGTTGATGATTAGAATGGTATAAATTGCTTGAGATCCTTATCTTTTGCATATTAGGTTGGAAACCTTAGAGGTTAAAAATATGGGATGTTACACTAGGTCATGCTCTTCACGTGCTATCGGGACTTAGGGACATGCCAGAACAGTGTCTGTAAACATAATCATATGGATTACATGTGATAGCCTGCCGTGATTTTGTTCTCACTATAGATAAGTGTCACACACATCACTTTCATATGGTTCCAACTAAAAAAAATTCAATGGATTTATATTTTTAACATTACCAGACTTTGTAGGCCTATATACTAGATGCCTCAATCTTGGGGAAAATAAAGGAAAATGAGATCGACTTGACCCATAAAGTAGGACATGTGGCATTGAATACCCAAATCTACTGTCTGCATTAAAATAACAACCACTAGGAGTGCACTAGTTCTAGCTTACATGAAAACAACCAACAATTTCCTCACCACTGCACTCCTATACTAGCTCAACTAAAAAATGTCAATAAACTTAAATATAGTTCGATTGCGATCAAGCTTGATGATTAAGAATGTGGATATTGGTTAGTACACCTATTTAAATATGGCATCCCGTTATGAAGGGAACTTATGTTACAATTAGTTAACTTGCACCACAATGTAGTCAATATTTAAACTCTTAGCTCGCAACCCTAACATTACAAATCATCATTCTATTGGTAAACAAATACCACTAGTTTTCTCTGTGTATATAGGGGAGGTTGGCTTGAGGAACCAATAATATTTCGTGCCAATTTAAATTATGCACTACATTCAGTGACACCCCGACTAATTAAATACCGGATAGATACTCCTTTATTAAATTAATTCAAAATGCCAAGTTGGCTCAGTTAATAGCATCACTGTCGAAAATATTTTATTTTTACTAACCACCTAGTATTTAAAAAGTAAGTGCCAAACTGAAGTAAATAACACCATACACCATACTGAAGTAAAACGAATAACCATCACAATAGAGTAAATAAAGTCTGGAGGAAAACTCCTCACTACAATCCCATACTGAAATAAATAACCGAAACTGAAATAATACATGCTAAAGTCTGAAAACTGAAATATAAAAGATGTCTCTAAATAGAAATGGGCAACATGCCCTACAACTGATAGATAGTGACTCTGGAATCCAAAAGATAGAAGCGTCTACATGCAAATCCCTGTAGCTTCCACAAACTGCTACAGCTCGTCACCTGAATGAGTATCCTATGCTTGGTGTCCCTGTGGCTGGGCACCTAAAATGGTTTTACAAGAAAAAGATTTGAAAAGCAAACGGGTCAGAGCCCGAATGTGGAGTTATATTTTAAAAACCTGCAAGTGCTTTAAAAACATTTAAAATATTAAATGCAAAGTACATGTTAGGACGTGCACTCACATTATATTCTCACCTCTCGTCTAACTGTGCACTCCTAACGTAAGTACCCATCTACAACGATATAAACCACTAACTAAGTGACATCATAACTAGCTAGACTGTAATAGTTTCTACCCTTATTACCCGGTTCTATTAACATATAACGCTCGTAATTAGATAGGGATTTAATGTAAACTCAGATGCTCAAATTGCAATATATATAACTATCAGTTAACTCGTTATACTTCTCGAAATAATACCGTAATACATTTACAACATTAACATGAGAATTCTCATTAATTAAATGTATAACAATCAGACCGTAAATATACAATACAAGCACCCCGAGAACTAAGCTGCGGTGCGCACATACTCTGCTATCCATCCCGGTACATCACGTACATAAGGATCACATATTCCGAATCTCTCAGGAATAGTTCAGATAACACAAATCACAAATAGTGGAGGCGAACACAGTCACCATCACGTGGGTCACGCACATACCTACGCTCCCACGGTCAGCGGACTTATTAATATCCCAATAAGTCTTTCTATGACCTATGTTCATCGAGGTACCAGTCTATATCCCCCCGTAGGCACACAAGGATTAGAGGGTCCTAAGAGAACGCAACCTCCCGTGATAGCAAGTATGGTAGGTATGTCATACACAAAATCATATACCAATACTAAGTAAACACACGTCTTAGTAATACCGTATTTTTAATCGTAGTACATATTGCATTCTCATACTAATTTATAATCATCACAATTTATACTAATCCGATTATAATCATACGCGCTATAGTTTCTCACGTCGTAGTAACCACTCACGTCTCAACCCAAACCGTCCATGTAATACCACTCTCGTATATAATTTACTCCTCATAATAATCCAAAAGTCCCAAATTTATCCTTACATCATCAAAGAATGTTAACTCTACCTTCGAACCAGTTTCCGGGACTCTAAAAATCAAAACAGTCCAAAAAGGACCAAACTGTCAACTCGTTAGAAGTATCGTTCGAACGAGATCCCTCTGCCAACTCGTTAGAAGTCTCGTTCGAAAGAGACTGTTCGAACGAGATCCCAGTTCGTTCGAACGAACTGTTCCTTCTAACGATATCTCGTTCGAACGAGATATCGAACGAAATCCCTTTTCGTTAGCAGCGACTGGTCAACTCGTTAGAAGCTCGTTCGAACGAGTTCGTTCGAATGACCTGGGGGCTGCTTCTAACGAGCTACCAGCTTCGGCCCAGATTTTTCCCCAAATCGTTTTTCATCCATTTTAACACCTCAAATGTTCTAAACTAAGTCCCAATCAATCGTTTAAAGGTCTATAATCAATACTAAACATATATAATCACATCCTAACATGTTTTAAGGGATCAATCCATCCTAACATCAATTAAATTTACAGCTTTCTACACTTTTTCCAAATATCTCAAGAACATGAACCCTAACTACATATCATCATCAAATCCCAGAATTTAATTCGTTTTTCTTTCACCCAAACATGTATTAACATCAGATTAATCGTTTCCAAACTATTCTACATGCAATCCTTCTCAAATTCCTCAAGTTTTTTTTTATGATCTCAACTACATGGGTTTTCATGTTTTATCAAGAACAAACCATAAATCCGAATTTTCTAACATGGAAAAGACATTCTCAGAAATTAAATGGAATAAAGTCACTTGCCTTGGTTTGATTTCTGACTTTGGTGTAGGTTGATGATGTTTTTCTGCAGAATTTCCTCTCTTTCTCTACTTCTCCAAGCTCCTTCTCCAATGGTGGCTTAAGGTGGCTAGGGTTTTGATTTGGGAACTTAGAAAACCTAAATGATAACCTACGTAGCTTTCTAGGTTAATATGGTTTTGTTAATGTGCTTAATGGGTTAAATCCACATCAGATTTACATCTCTAATTTTCGTCACTTTTAATTCCTCAAAATGTAAAATTACCAAAATACCCTTTAAGTTGCCGGTATGGCCTAAAAATACCCCGGGACCCAAACTATACCCCCGGGTAGTGTTTTCTGACTATCTCGACCCTTCCAGACGCGTTGGCGCACTCAAAATGACCATACGGATTATAGATTTTAAATTCCCTTTTATTATCAAAATATTATACCGTGACGCGGCGGTCCCACGCGTCTCAACAAAATTTCCAAATTGCCGTATATTAATCTCACGACAAATTTTATAATACCAAATACATATATAATCATATATGCACATAATCAAATACCAATTCGCATCTCATTAGTATCTATAACCCGGATTAATTTCCAATTAATACTCAATTTAATTAATTATTCCCAAAAATAAATATAGTAAAAAATACGGGGTATTACATACTTCCCCCCTAATAACTGAATTTCGTCCCGAAATTCGAGACTAGAAAGTTCCTGCTAAAAATAGCTCTGGATAACGCTCGCGCATCTCATCCTCGCGCTCCCATGTGGACTCCTCGACATTGTGATGTCGCCACTGAACACGCACTAACGGAACTATCTTTGACCGCAGTTTCCTCTCGCTTTGGTCCAAAATAGCAATTGGCCCCTCCTCGTAGGAGCTATCCGGCTGGAGATCGATGTCCTCCACAGCAATGTGAGAATGGGCCAAATTATCTCTAAGGTATTTCCTCAGCGAGGAAATATGGAACACGTCGTGAATCCGATACAAGTGCTCCGGTAGACCAAGTCTATACGCAACCGGTCCGATCCGCTCAATAATAGGAAACGGCCCCACATACCTCGGTGACAACTTCCCCTTCTTCCCGAATCGCATAATCTCCTTCATCGGAGATACCCTGAGCAAAACCTGGTCTCCCACTTGGAACTCCCTGAAAAACCTCTTCGCATCAGCATAACTCTTCTGTCTGTCTTGAGCTACCCGAATGCGACTCTGAATCAACTCAATCCTTGCCGAAGTATCCTGAATCACTTCCGGCCCAAGTAGTTTGTTGTCCCCCACTTCTAACCAACATGCTGGGGAACGGCAAGGCCTACTGTACAATGCCTCAAACGGAGCCATGCCAATAGTGAACTGATAGGAGTTGTTGTAAGCAAACTCCACCAGTGGAAGGTACTGCTCCCATCCACCTCCGAAGTCAATAATGCACATGCGTAGCATGTCCTCCAACATCTGATTGGTGCGCTCTGTCTGCCCATCGGTCTGCGGGTGATAAGCCGTACTCAACCGCAATTCCGTGCCCATGGCCTCCTGGAAACTCTCCCAAAATCTCGAAACAAATATCTTGTCTCTATCAGACACGATATTTAGGGGCACACCGTGAAGTCTCACAATCTCTGAAATGAAGAGCTGGGCATACTGTCCCGTAGTGTAGTTAGTCCTTACGGGTAAGAAGTGAGCGACCTTGGACAACCTGTCCACAATTACCCAAACGGAGTCGTGACCCCTCTGCGACGTAGGCAACCCCGTGATAAAGTCCATGGATATGCTCTCCCACATCCACACCGGGATCTCCAATGGCTGTAGCAATCCTGCCGGTCTTTGATGGTCCACTTTTACGAGCTGACAAGTGGCGCATTTCGAGACAAACTCAGCGATATCTCTCTTCATACCGCTCCACCAATACTGTCGTCTCATGTCTTGGTACATTTTGTCCCCTCCGGGATGTACCGCGAACTGTGAGCCGTGCGACTCTGCCATCACATCGTGCTGCAATTCTTCCCCTTCCGGAACTACCAATCTCCCATTGAAGCGTAATCCCCCGTCTGAGCTAACGGTATAGGACTCGGCTCCCTTTGCAAGTAATCGAACTATCTGCTCCTGACAGAACGAGTCATTAGCCTGTGCCCGTACTACCTTCGTGACAATCTGCGGTGTAACGGTCATCACAGACATGAAAGATCGGGCCACTGCATCCTGGTGTCCCAATTCCTTCCACTTAGCTTTCCACACCTCTGCCACCTCATCTGCTGGCCTGCGGCTCAACGCGTCTGCTACCACGTTAGCCTTACCCGGGTGGTACTGGATGTCGAACTGGTAGTCCTTCACAAATTCAAGCCACCTACGCTGCCGCATATTCAATTCCTTCTGCGTGAATAGATACTGTAGTGACTTGTGGTCCGTGAACAGCTGAAACTTCTCCCCCCAAAGATAGTGCCTCCAAATCCGTAAGGCAAATACCAGTGCTGCCAACTCCAAATCATGCGTGGTGTAATTATTCTCATGAGGCTTAAGCTTACGGGAAGCATAAGCTATGGCCTGTCTCTCCTACTGCAATACACCTCCCAGTCCTTGCAAAGACACATCGGTGTAAACCAAATACTCAACTCCCGGTCTCGGCAATGCTAACACAGGTGCTGAGGTCAACTTGTCCTTCAATTCATCGAATGCCAACTGACAGGCATCACTCCAAATGAACGGCACACCTTTACGAGTAAGATGTGTCAAAGGACCTGCTATCTCCGAGAAACCCCGAATAAACCTCCTGTAGTATCCTGCTAGACCCAAGAAACTACGAATCTCCGTTGGTGTCGTGGGCTGTCCCCACTCCCTCATCGCTGATACCTTCCCCGGATCGACAGATATTCCCTGGTCGGAAATAATGTGACCCAAGAACTGGACTTCCTTCAACCAAAACCCGCACTTCTCATATTTTGCATACAGCTCGTTCTGACGAAGTGTCTGCAAAACCTTCCTCAAATCCTCGGCGTGCTCCTCCTCTGTCTGAGAGTAAACCAGAATATCATCAATAAAGACAATGACAAACTGGTCTAGGAAATCCCTGAACACTCTGTTCATCAAGTCCATAAACACTGCTGGAGCGTTGGTCAAGCCGAAAGGCATAACCCAAAACTCGTAAGAACCATATCTCGATAAGAACGCGGTCTTCGAGACATCCTCCTCCCTGATACACAACTGATGGTATCCCGACCTCAAGTCAATCTTCGAGAAGAAAGAAGCTCCTCTCAACTGGTCGAATAAGTCATCGATTCGAGGCAACGGATACTTATTCCGTATCGTAACCTTATTCAACTCTCGGTAGTCCACACACAATCTCAGTGAACCGTCCCTCTTCTTCACAAACAAAACTGGAGCGCCCCAAGGTGAGGTACTCCTGCGAATAAAGCCTTGTCCCAATAGCTGCTCTATCTGATCCCGTAGCTCTCTCATCTCAGCTGGAGCCATACGGTACGGTGCGCGTGCTATAGTTCTCATGCCCGGTAGCAAATCTATAACGAAGAATATCTCTCGACTGGGTGGTAAGCCTGGTATCTCCTGAAACACATATGAATACTCCCTGACAACCGAGATCGAATCTAAAGGAATCACAACCTCCTTAGAGGTATCCTCCTCTATGTAATACAAATGAGCGGTCGATCCTCCCTCTGGGCGAGGCATCGCCATTACAAACATCTCTTGCCCCGAAATGGCAAAAACAATGCTCCCGCTGAAGCAATCAATCATGGCCCTATATGCTACGAGCCAATCCATACCGATGATCACGTCGTGAACATGCATGTCTAACACTAACATGTCTGCAGGCAATACCAAACCACCAATCTCTACCCCCACTCCCCGGCATATAAAGAAAATAAGTGACCCACTCCCTAATGGTGAGTCGACACACGTCACTGTGCTCTCTGCCGTAGCTAACAATCCTAAAGCTTTCGCGATGTGTGTAGCTATAAAACAGTGTGTAGCACCCGTATCAAATAACACCCGACCCATAGTGCCATGGATAGGAAACGTACCCTCGATCGTGGGCGGTGCCTGAGGAACTGCAGCCTGGTGGACGTTGTAGACACGTCCATACTGTAGCTGACCCTGCTGAGCTGGGACTGCTGGAATGGGTGGCAGTGCTGCCATCTGCGGCGGTGCGGGAAGAGCGGCGGGAAACATAGGTCTCTGTGGCTCCTGGCGAGCACCCTGCTGCTGCTGCTGTGGGGCCCTGCCCCTATCAGGACAATCCTGCTTCTTATGGCCAGTCTTGCCACAAACAAAGCACTTCCCTGGGAAGTTCCCTCCCCTCTGCCCCTGCTGTCCCCGGCCCTGGTGGCCGTTACCATTCCTCCCTTGGCCCTGCTGGCCCTGATGAAACTGCTGCCCATTCTGCCCCTGCTGGCCCTGATGGCCGTTTGGACCCTGATGGCCCTGACGGAAACCTCCCTGTCCCTGCCTGTAGTTCCCTGACCGGAACCTCTTATTATCCCCCTGCTGGGTACCCTGCTCATTCTGTCTCTTCCCCTGACCAGATTGTGCCCCGCTGGCACCATGTCCTCCAGTCCTGCCCTGATGGCTAGACTCCCCCGACCGCTTGCCCTCGGCCATATGAAAACGGTGGTCCTGACAGTGTAACAATGCTGCGTTAACCACATCAGAATAAGTGACCAACGATAGGTTCCCTAGCAGATGTTGACGGATCCTCCAATTCAACCCGTCGGTGAACTTCTCAATCTTCTTCTTCTCTGTTGGAATCTCGTCTGGAACGATATTCAACAGGTTAGTGAACTCGGCCTCATACTCGGCCACTGTCTTACCTTCCTGGTTCAAACTCATCAGCTTCCTCCTCATCTCTGTATGAACTGCGGACGGAAAGTACTTGCGGTCAAACCGCACCCAGAACTCCTGAATCGTGAGGGTATCCCTCTCCTCCGCGGTGGTAATATACTCCCACCACTGCAGTGCAGATCCCACTAGATTGAAAGTAGCTAGCACCTGTTTCTGAATATCAGTGCACTCATGCATCCTCAAATGCCTCTGTATGTCCTTCCTCCATTGGCTCGAGACTATCACATCTGAGCTACCTGCAAACTCTGGCGGATGCGCTTTCTGAAAAGCATCTCGTACACGCTCCCAAGCAGACGAGAATGCATTAACCTATGCTGGCGCAGCAACCGGCACCTGAGGCGGTGCCTGCTGAATCACGGCAATCGCGGCATTTACCGCTTGGGCTACTATAGCAGCAACCTCAGCGGCGTTCATCATGCCCTGAACTGGAGCGGGCTGGGGTTTGGGCATTGCATTCCTGGGAACTCATCATGCACGTCGTGGAGGCATCTGAAATATGAACAAAGTTTATAAGTTCACGGTTATAAACTTAATATAGCTGAATAATGAAGCATACTTAAAAAGAGCACAACAGTCCTAAAATATAGGGCTCTATATCAAAGAAATGTAGCGGAAACATAATAGCCGTACAGATCCTAAAGGACACTAGAACCTGATGCTCTGATACCACCTGTGACACCCCGACTAATTAAATACCGGGTAGCTACTCCTTTATTAAATTAATTCAAAATGCCAAGTTGGCTCAGTTAATAGCATCACTGTCGAAAACATTTTATTTTTACTAACCACCTAGTATTTAAAAAGTAAGTGCCAAATTTTATTTAAAGTCTGATTAACATGCAACAAGTGTAATGAAGAAATAAATAACACCATACACCATACTGAAGTAAAACGAATAACCATCACAATAGAGTAAATAAAGTCTGGAGGAAAACTCCTCACTACAATCCCATACTGAAATAAATAACCGAAACAGAAATAATACATGCTAAAGTCTGAAAACTGAAATATAAAAGATGTCTCTAAATAGAAATGGGCAACATGCCCTACAACTGATAGATAGTGACTCTGGAATCCAAAAGATAGAAGCATCTACATGCAAATCCCTGTAGCTTCCACAAACCGCTACAGCTCGTCACCTGAATGAGTATCCTATGCTTGGTGTCCCTGTGGCTGGGCACCTAAAATGGTTTTACAAGAAAAAGATTTGAAAAGAAAACGGGTCAGAGCCCGAATGTGGAGTTATATTTTAAAAACCTGCAAGTGCTTTAAAAACATTTAAAATATTAAATGCAAAGTACATGTTAGGACGTGCACTCACATTATATTCTCACCTCTCGTCTAACTGTGCACTCCTAACGTAAGTACCCATATACAACGATATAAACCACTAACTAAGTGACATCATAACTAGCTAGACTGTAATAGTTTCTACCCTTATTACCCGGTTCTATTAACATATAACGCTCGTAATTAGATAGGGATTTAATGTAAACTCAGATGCTCAAATTGCAATATATATAACTATCAGTTAACTCGTTATACTTCTCGAAATAATACCGTAATACATTTACAACATTAACATGAGAATTCTCATTAATTAAATGTATAACAATCACACCGTAAATATACAATACAAGCACCCCGAGAACTAAGCTGCGGTGCACACATACTCTGCTATCCATCCCGGTACATCACGTACATAAGGATCACATATTCCGAATCTCTCAGGAATAGTTCAGATAACACAAATCACAAATAGTGGAGGCGAACACAGTCACCATCACGTGGGTCACGCACATACCTACGCTCCCACGGTCAGCGGACTTATTAATATCCCAATAAGTCTTTCTATGACCTATGTTCATCGAGGTACCAGTCTATATCCCCCCCGTAGGCACACAAGGATTAGAGGGTCCTAAGCGAACGCAACCTCCCGTGATAGCAAGTATGGTAGGTATGTCATACACAAAATCATATACCAATACTAAGTAAACACACGTCTTAGTAATACCGTATTTTTAATCGTAGTACATATTGCATTCTCGTACTAATTTATAATCATCACAATTTATACTAATCCGATTATAATCATACGCGCTATAGTTTCTCACGTCGTAGTAACCACTCACGTCTCAACCCAAACCGTCCATGTAATACCACTCTCGTATATAATTTACTCCTCATAATAATCCAAAAGTCCCAAATTTATCCTTACATCATCAAAGAATGTTAACTCTACCCTCGAACCAGTTTCCGGGACTCTAAAAATCAAAACAATCCAAAAAGGACCAAACTGTCAACTCGTTAGAAGTATCGTTCGAACGAGATCCCTCTGCCAACTCGTTAGAAGTCTCGTTCGAACGAGACTGTTCGAACGAGATCCCAGTTCGTTCGAACGAACTGTTCCTTTTAACGATATCTCGTTCGAACGAGATATCGAATGAAATCCCTTTTCGTTAGCAGCGACTGGTCAACTCGTTAGAAGCTGGTTCGAACGAGTTCGTTCGAATGACCTAGGGGCTGCTTCTAACGAGCTACCAGCTTCGGCCCAGATTTTTCCCCAAATCATTTTTCATCCATTTTAACACCTCAAATCTTCTAAACTAAGTCCCAATCAATCGTTTAAAGGTCTATAATCAATACTAAACATATATAATCACATCCTAACATGTTTTAAGGGATCAATCCATCCTAACATCAATTAAATTTACAGCTTTCTACACTTTTTCCAAATATCTCAAGAACATGAACCCTAACTACATATCATCATCAAATCCCAGAATTTAATTCGTTTTTCTTTCACCCAAACATGTATTAACATCAGATTAATCGTTTCCAAACTATTCTACATGCAATCCTTCTCAAATTCCTCAAGTTTTTTTTTATGATCTCAACTACATGGGTTTTCATGTTTTATCAAGAACAAACCATAAATCCGAATTTTCTAACATGGAAAAGACATTCTCAGAAATTAAATGGAATAAAGTCACTTGCCTTGGTTTGATTTCTGACTTTGGTGTAGGTTGATGATGTTTTTCTGCAGAATTTCCTCTCTTTCTCTCCTTCTCCAAGCTCCTTCTCCAACGGTGGCTTAAGGTGGCTAGGGTTTTGATTTGGGAACTTAGAAAACCTAAATGATAACCTACGTAGCTTTCTAGGTTAATATGGTTTGGTTAATGGGCTTAATGGGTTAAATCCACATCAGATTTACATCTCTAATTTTCGTCACTTTTAATTCCTCAAAATGTAAAATTACCAAAATACCCTTTAAGTTGCCGGTATGGCCTAAAAATACCCCGGGACCCAAACTATACCCCCGGGTAGTGTTTTATGACTATCTCGACCCTTCCGGACGCGTTGGCGCACTCAAAACGACCATACGGATTATAGATTTTTAAATTCCCTTTTATTATCAAAATATTATACCGTGACGCGGCGGTCCCACGCGTCTCAACAAAATTTCCAAATTGCCGTATATTAATCTCACGACAAATTTTATAATACCAAATACATATATAATCATATATGCACATAATCAAATACCAATTCGCATTTCATTAGTATCTATAACCCGGATTAATTTCCAATTAATACGCAATTTAATTAATTATTCCCAAAAATAAATATAGTCAAAAGTACGGGGTATTACACATTCTAGGCATATTTGACAATTAACATTACTGTAAATTCGATTTATTTACATAAATGAGCTTGACCTAAAACAAGGTGACAAGAACCAATGTGATATTGGTGAAATATTATGAATTCACTTTTAATTATTTTGAAGAAATCATAGTTCTCATATGTATTGAAGCATCAATGAATGAAAACAAAATTGTCCTCACATTTCTATTTTTATGTTCCTCGAATCTTTTAGGCTCTTTTTTGAAAAATTGCATTTAACGCAAATAACATTTAGATATTTCACCGCTTTCCATTGCTTAACATATAATAATATTTTTCAGAAAACAAATGAAATCCAGGCAATGGTTCTTACATGCATAACTTATCTCTTTATAAATTTTGCTCCTTATTAAGAAAAATTGAGATGATAACATCGTATTAGACAAATGACAAGTAAGCATAATGTCCATCAAGCTCGTGTAAGTGTGCATAAAAGGTGACACGAAGTCTAACTTATAGAAAGTATTCATCAATGATTAACGTAAGGAAATTACACATGCCTTTTTTATTTTAACGTCCCGTGACATCCCGACTAATTAAATACCGGGTAGCTACTCCTTTATTCAAATTAATACAAAATGTCAAGTTGGTTCAGTTCATACCATCACTGTCGAAAACATTTTTATAATTACTAGCCACCTAATATTTAAAAAGTGAGTCGTCAATTTTAATTAAATCCGATTAACATGACATCCATTTAAATTATGAATTACAGATACCACAACCACATCACAGTCACATATAAATAACGATGAAATAAACTAAATCTGGAGGAAAACACCTCACAACAATCCAAATACTGAAATGAACAAATATAAGCCTGAATCCTTAATTTAATTACAACCCAAAATATGAAATAAAGACTGAGTAAATAAGATGTCTCTGAAAGGAAAGGGGCGACATGCCCTACAGATGACTGAATCTGAAGTAGAGTCAAGATATAAAGTGGAGGCGTCTACTATCGAAGTCCTGTAACTTCCACAGCAGCTACAGCACGTCGCGGGAATCGAACTCCTATGCTTGGTATCCTTTGTGGCTGGGCACCTAAAAAGATTTTTACAAAAATAGATTTGAAAGCAAACGGGTCAGAGCCCGATTATGAAAACAGTTTAAAATACAGCAAGTGGTTTAATATAATTAAACACTGAATATAAAGTACATGATAATGCGTACACTCACATGAGTTCCTCACCTCTCAACTAATTGTGCACTCCTATCGTACCCGTACACATTCTAGATATTTTCATAGCTAACTAGTCCAATACACAATCTAACATTACTATACGATTCACGATTTATTATCCGACACCTTAATTTAATTAGAAATTTTTACTTTTCTTCTTAGTTCCCAATATTACTAATGCTAGTCACGAGCGATTTCCATTTTTAACTCTACTAAAATGTTATGATTTTTCTCACTTACATTTATTCATGACAATTCATTTCAATTAGCAGTATATTGTTCTCATCATAAATATACAATACTGGCACCCCGAGTCTAAGCTGTGGTGCTCACATACTCTACTATCCAATCCCGATACATCACGTACATAAGGAACACGTATTCCGAATCTCTCAGGAACCGTTTTCAATAAACAACAATCACACAAAATGGAGGCGAACATAGTTTACATCACATGGGTCACGCACATACCTACGCTCCCATGATCAACAGACTTATTAACTTCTCAATAAGTCCTTCTCTGACCTATGTCCTCAAGGTACCAATCTAAATCCCCCCGTAGGCACACAAAGATTAGATATCCCTAATCGAATGTCGACCTCCCATGATAGCAAGTATGGTAGGTATGTTATACACAAATAGCCTCCAAACATTGTTTTCTTTGGAGAAAGTTCCCTCATATAACACTCCATTATTGAACAAGAATTTCTCTTTTTCATTCTCTAACACCACCGTTATGGCCACACTCGTCTCAAACTCAGTCAGTCTAGCATCTACTTTTTTAAGCTCATTTATTGGCTCCACACACTGTTCAGTATCGGTCTCATCCTATGTGAACTCGTCTATAAAATCGACTAAAGCCTAACCTTTGATGTTTGTTCTTGGCTGGTAGAAAATGTTAGATTCCCCCAACTCTATTGACCCGTCCATCAACCTACCCAATTTCTCAAGTTTATAGATGACCTATCTAAGAGGAGACTCTGTAAGGATGACCATTGTGTGGGCTTTGAAATAAGATTTCATTTTCCTTGAGATGTGAATCAAAGCGTAACCTAGCTTTTGCATCTTTGGATACCTATGGTTGTCCCTTTGAAGAGCCTTCCTATTGATATAAACCAGCTTCTATACCCCTTCTTCACCTCGTACAATGGTTGCGCTGATGGCCAACCCAGAGATGACCAAATACAAATATATATTTTCTCCCTGAACTGGCTGAAATAACAATAACGGGGAGCCGATGTTAGCCTTCAGCTCTTAAAAATATTTCTCGCACTTCTCATTCCACTTGAAGGCTTTTCTTAACACCTTAAAGAAGGGAACACATTTGTGTGTAGCCCTGGACACGAACCTATTCAACACTATAACTCGATTAGTCAGCCTCGAGAAGTCTTATATAGTTTTTGGAGTCTTGATCTCCACCAAATCTTCAAGTTTTTTTAGTTTACCCTGTATCCCTCTCCGATTGATAACGAACCCTAAAAACTTTCCAATTCTGACCCCGAATACAGATTTGGCGGGGTTAAGCTTCATTCTATACTAGTCCATCATGTTGAAAGTACGCTCGAGGTCGACCATAAGCGTCTTGACCATGAGGCTCTTGGTTAGCATGTCATCAACTTATACCTCCACGGTCTTGCCTATTTGATCCTCAAACATCTAATTTATTATCATTTGGTATGTAGGCCTTGACATTTTTGAAGCTGAAAGGCATGACCTTATAGAAGTATGTGCCCTTATCAGTGATAAATGAGGTCTTTTCGATATTGGCTGGGTCAATGAATATCTGATTATAGCCTAAGTAGGCATCCATAAAACTCATCAGTTAATGTTCAACCCTGGCATCAACTATTTGATCTATTCTCGGCAGGGGGAAGCTGTCTTTTAAGCCTGCCTTATTCAAATCAACGAAGTCAACGTACATCCTCCACTTTCCATTCGACTTAGGCACAATCACAATATTGACCAACCATTCTGGATAAACAAGCTCCCTCATGAACTATGCTTTTTTAGCTTCTTCACCTCCTTTCTTAAGTCATCATATTTTTCCTTGGAGTAGATCCTCGACCTCTGTTTGATCGACTTGGTTCATTTTTCCACATTCAATTTATGACCAAATATCTCTGGATCAATCACTAGCATGTCTACATGACTCCATGAAAAAATACTCTGTCTCTTCTTTAATAATTTGATCAACTCTTCATTGATCTCTTTTTCAGGGCTTGACCGATCTGGATGGTTTTTTTAATAACATCCATATTAAGGACAATGGATTCTACCTCCTTGGTGTCCTCACCATTCTTCAGCTTAATCTCATCCCCAGGGTCGAGAGTATCGATATTGTAAGTGGTAGTAGCCATCTTATGTGCTTCTCTTTCCTTATCCCCATTTAAGTAGCATTCATGCGCTTTAACCTAGTCACCTTGAACTTCACGTACTCCCTAAGGAATGGGGAATTTTATCATTTGGTGAATGGTTTAGGGAACCGCCTTAACTTCTTTGAGGTCCACTTGTTCTATTATGATGTTGTAGGCTGAAGAAATGTTCTCGTCCATCATGTAGAAATTTATCTTCTTTGTAATACACCTCTGCCAAGTCTCCCCAAAACCGACGTCCCTCTCATAAATCCCAAGAGGATGGACTTTTTCTCCGTCGAAGCCTATTAGTGGCTGATGATATGGGAAGAGATCGTTCTTGCTTAATCCCAAGCCTTTGAAACACTCCCAGAACATTACATCAGCCAAACTGCCACCATCAACCAATATTCTAGGGACATCATACCCGTGCACTCTTGTGATGATCACCAAAGGATCATCAAGAGGGGCTGAGATTAACTTTAAGTCCAACCTTGAGAAGCCGATGACCAAGGTGTTCATGTAAACTTTCTTCCTTTTACCCAACTTTGTAAGGACATATTTTATAAGTTCGTTATCATTTAATTATGTCATATACCGTTACAACCGTCGAAGAAGTGCAAGTGCAATCTACATCAATACGGATCCGAATATATCAAGGTTCTTCATCAAAAAGACTCTGTAAAGTTTACTTTGGTATGTTTATGTTTTAAATACCTTAACTTTGCACTTAGAGCTTTTGGGATATTTTTACAAAATATTTTCTAAGTGTTGGAGCAGACCTTTTTGTAAAAATTTGAGAATGAGTATTTTATTCTAACTCTTGTAGCTGTGACAACTCGCACTCCGAAATAAGGGGTGGCCAGCCCGATACTCCGACATATACGGTAATCATGGATGGAAATCATTCTCAGCACCACAAAAAAATAGTAAGAGTAACCGAGAAAACCACCCAATAGTTCAGAGAACGGGTTGCCAAAACAATTTATGCAGATTAAAAGTTAATAAAAACAATTTAAACAACCCATTTTAGAACAATAGTGGATTTCCAAGAAACATAATTAATATACGACTAAAACCACTATATACGAAAAGGAGAACCGAATATGCTGTCGGTTCACAGCTACACAAGAGTAATCACAACAGTTAAATATTATGCTTTACAATCATTATACAATTACAGGTTTGGGCCACTCGCCCGAGTGATAGAAGAAAATGAACGGGTCGGAACCCGGTTTATATATAGTTCCCAGATGAACAAAAAGCATGCTAGATATGAACAGATAGATCATGAAAATGAAAAGAACAAGAATCTAACAACCTATCATGAAAGATACAATTACAAGTAAAAAGACGTGACTAAGTAAGCTATGCAAGAGAATGAAATGATACTAAATTAAATTAAATTAAAAGCTTCCACTCTCTAATTTCCACTTTAAACCAGATAAATTTCCTTAACAGGATTTCAGTATTATTTTCTTCTCATTTCATTTCAAATTCCCATTCCTTAGCAGGAATGTAATTAACATAATACTATTAGCGGAAATTATTCATCCCTCAAGTCCCACTTGAGTTTAGAAAAGTTACATTCTTATGCATATAACGATTCTAAGACCGCCCCTCCGAGTTTCCCCACTGGGCGCGCCCCTAAATGACTATCATCTTCCAGGGGCCCATCAAACAAGGCAGCCTGGGTACCTAACGCACGTCGGGAAGTGGCCATATGCCTGCGAGTGAGTCATAACCCCACCCGGAATTACCTCACTAGCGCAGAAAAATATACATATAATAAACCCGCATATGGCCGAGGACTATAGTCTCCCTGCATTCACTAGTCAAGGAACATCACCTCATGCGCGAGCTTCCCTTATGATAGCATTTAGAGAGGTGTGTTTAAGTAAATTAGCATTTACTATAAAAACCATTTTTTTTTCTTTTCATTACATTAACATGTTCCATTTGTTTGAAACTACAATTAGGATATACCATTCATCATCCTAGGTTATGCCTCGAATAAAACTCCAAGGGATCATATTACGCTCCCGAGCTTAAGGTCTCATATGCCTCATTTCAAGCCCCTAAAGTCTCCAAGTTTGGGCCTTCATTTCCCATCCAATCTATTTGGATGCACCTAGAGAAGTGATGCCTTAACATCACTTAGGACAACCCCTCCCCCGAACTTAACCCCAAGTGAAACCCATTCAACACTAGGGTGACAACCAACTCAACTAGGACTCTAAAAGCCAAGGTTTACTTCATTCAAGAAGAGTCCTAAGTTCCTGGGGAAAGAAAAGGATTAAAACAAAAGTGGGAAATTTTGGGAAAGAAAACAGGGGACCAGTCGACCGGTCCCAAGACCGCGGTCGATCGCGTCTCAAAATTTAGCTTTTGAAAGAAAACAGAAAGTTCATTTCGGATTGACCAGTCGACCGGTAGGAAACCGCGGTCGATCGCTCCCTTAATTTCAAGCCTGGAAAGAAAGCAGTGAGCCCTCTTCCAAAGGCCCGGTCGACCGGTCTGAGAGACGCGGTCGACCGGCTGTAGCAGACCTAGACCTTTCTCTCTTATTTTCCTTCTAAACCCATAATCAACAACCAATACAAAATCCATGACTACCCCAAAATCTTCCAACTACATTTAATGATACAAAAAGATCATAAATGCTCCCAACAACATTTTCTACTTTAATCAACCAACCAATTCTTTCAAAGATGTGTATAACCAATAAATCCAACCAAAATCACAATTATAATACCACAAAACTATACATAACTACCCATACTAATTATTCATCTTAAACTATACATTAGCAAGTAGAAAACTTGCCTTGGGGCTTCAAATTCAGTCTTGATTGAAGAAGGAAGCAAGATCAAACCACCAATTTTCACGATTTTCTCTCTATCTCTCCAATCTTCCACTCTCTCTCTCTCACTCTAGGGCTCAAACACTTAGGGTAAATAAGAGGAAATGAAAGAATTGGGGGAAGACTAAACGTGGCTTAGGTTAAAAGGTCTCTCACCTTAAGTGTTAATACCGCAATAGTTAATTTCTAATACGCAATATGCCAAAACCAGTCAAAAGTGCCCAAAATCTCAAAATACAATATGGCACACATTTTGACTGTCTCGCACTTCCCGGAACTAACTACACCCTCCAAATTATCATTTGGAGATTTTATAAGCCATTTTAAGTTCCGGTTCCATTTTAATTAACATGACAAAATAGAACACCGCATGTTAAATAATTTCTTACCCACATCCAGCATTTATATATATGCAACTCCTCAACATAGCAAATAAATATAAAATGGGCTCCCAAAGGCGAGGGTTGTTACATACTCCCCTCCTTATGAGGGAATTTTTCCCCCAAAATTCAAGCGTACCTTGGATAAAAAGATGCGGATACTTATCCCGCATATCGTCCTCACGCTCCCAAGTAGATTCCTCGACACTATGATGACTCCATTGTACTCTAACTAAGGGCACCACACGAGATCTTAATCTAAGTTCCCCATGCTCCAAAATAGCCACTGGTTTCTCTTCATAAGAAACATCGGGTTGCAACTCTATATCCTCGAAAGGAACGTGCCAAAGGGCACCATCACACCTCTTATACTTCTTCAAAGAGGAGATGTGGAAGACATCATGAATCTATTGCAAAGGTTCCGGTAGGGAAATTTGATACGCCACTGGGCCTACCTTAGCCAACACAGGAAAAGGCCCAACGAAACGTGGTGCAAGTTTCCCTTTCTTTCCGAAACGCCTAACGCCTTTCATAGGCGATACCCGCACCAAAACTTGGTCTCCAACTTCCAATTCCACATGCATTCTTCTCGCATTGGCATAGCTCTTTTGTCTATCTTGGGCTATCCGAATACGATCTCGAATAATCTCGATCTTAGAAGAAGTATCCCGAATCAATTCAGGTCCAAGAAACTTGTTATCTCCAACTTCTAACCAACACGTGGGGGATCTACAAGGCCTACCATACAAGGCTTCATAGGGCGCCATCCCAATAGTGAACTGGTATGAATTATTATAAGCAAATTCAACCAAAGGGAGATATTGTTCCCAACTACCCTTAAAATCAAGCATACACATACGAAGCATATCCTCCAACATTTGGTTAACCCTTTCAGTCTGGCCATTTGTTTGAGGATGATAAGAAGTGCTTAATTTCAATTCGGTTCCCATGGCCTCTTGGAAACTTTGCCAAAAGTGGGAAACAAAGATCTTATCTCTGTCGGAAACAATATTCAAGGGCACCCCATGCAATCTAACAATCTCTTCAATGAACAACCGCGCGTAATGAGCGGTGTTATAATCGGTACGGACGGGAAGGAAGTGCGCCGACTTCGTCAAACGATCAACTATGACCCATATCGAATCGTGACCCTTTTGTGACGTCAGAAAACTGATAATAAAATCCATTGAAATGATCTCCCACTTCCAAACAGGAATTTCCAACGGTTGCAACAAACCTGCCGGTAGCTGATGGTCAATCTTAACCAACTGACAAGTAGTGCATCGAGATACAAACTCTGAGATATCTCGTTTCATACCCGGACACCAATATTGACAGCGCATATCTTGATACATTTTATCATTTCCCGGATGTACCAAAAATTTAGAGCCGTGAGATTCTGCCATCACAGCCCGCCACAATTCTCCATCCTCTGGAACAATAAGCCTTCCATGAAAGCGCAATCCACCCTCAGAACTTACCGAGTAGGACTCCGCTCCCCCAGTCAATAACTGGCGAATGTGGTCTTGACATTCTTTATCTCTGCCTTGGGCTTCCACTACCCTTGCCACAATCGTCGGAGTAACGGTCATCACGGACATAAACGCCCTAGCAACCGCATCCTCATGACTGAGTTCCTTCCATTTATCTTTCTACACATCAGCTAATTCTCCCTCGGGTCTCCTACTCAGGGCATCTGCCACTACGTTCGCCTTGCCCGGATGATAACGAATATCAAATTGGTAATATTTCACGAACTCCAACCATCTTCGCTGCCGCATATTCAAATATTTCTGAGAAAATAAATATTGCAACGACTTATGGTCCGTGAAAAGACTAAACTTCTCCCCAAGAAGATAATGCCTCCAAATCTTTAAGGCAAAGACAACTGCGGATAATTCTAAGTCATGCACCGGGTAATTTCTTTCATGAGGCTTGAGCTTCCTAGAAGCATATGCAATAGCTTGTCGCTCCTGCTGAAGCACACCCCCAAACCCTGAAGGGATGCATCGGTGAAGACTAAATATTCTAACCCCGGCTTAGGTAAAGCAAGGACTGGCTCCGACGTCAATCTATCCTTGAGCTCATCGAACGCCGCTTGGCAGGCATTATCCCAAACAAACCTAACCCCTTTCCGAGTCAAATTTTTCAAAGGACTAGCAATCTTAGAAAATCCGTTGATAAATCGACGGTAATTACCCGCCAAACCCAGAAAACTGCGTACTTCGGTAGGTGTCGTGGGCTGTCCCCACTCCCTCACCGCAACAACTTTACTTGGGTCCACCGATATACCCTGCGAAGTCACGACATGACCCAAAAATTGTACTTCCCGCAACCAAAAACCACACTTCTCAAACTTAGCGTACAATTGGTGGTCCCTTAACCTTTGTAGGGCCAACCCCAAGTGAGTAGCATGGTAATCTTCCGTTTGAGAATACACAAGAATGTCATCAATAAATACGATAACAAATTGGTCCGGGAAGTCCCAAAACACCCTATTCATAAGATCCATGAATACCGCAGGGGCATTGGTTAGCCCAAAAGGCATAACCGAAAATTCATAAGACCCGTACCTCGTCAGAAAAGCAGTCTTGGATACATCTTGCTCCCGTATCCTCAACTGATGATACCCCGTTCTCAAATCTATCTTAGAGAAGTAGGTCGCTCCCCTGAGCTGATCAAACAAGTCGTCTATGCGAGGCAAAGGATATTTATTCCGGATGGTGACCTTATTCAACTCTCTATAGTCAACACACAACCGGAGAGAACCATGTATTTTCTTCAACAACACAGGGGCACCCCACGGTGATGTGCTATGACTGATAAACCCCTGTTCCAACAACTGCTGAATCTGATCTCTAAGCTCCCTCATCTCCACAGGAGCCATACGATAAGGAGTTCGCGCAATTGGCCGAGCTCCCGGCGCTAAGTCAATTACAAACTCAATCTCTCTACTAGGAGTCAAACCCGGTATCTCTCGGAACACGTCCTCAAAATCTCGAACAACAGGAATAGAATCTAAGGGAACAACTACATCCCGAGAATTCTCTTCCGCAACACAATATAAATAAGTACCAGAATCTCCCTCTAAACGAGGCATAACCACCAGGAACATATCTTGTCCCGGAACGGTGAAGACTATACTCTTCCCATAACAATTAACTATAGCGTGATATTTAACAAGCCAATCCATGCCCAAAATAACATCATACCCGACCATGTCTAGGACGAGTAAGTCGGCCTCAAAACACAAATTACCAAGAGTGATCCCTATATGTTTGCAAACAAAGAAAATAAGGGAACCGTCACCCATAGAGGATTCCACACTAGAAAAGGTACTTTCCGCAGATTTAATCAACTCTGTGGACTGAGCAAAACTTCTGGAAATAAAAGAATGCGTCGCACCCGTATCAAACAGAACGCAACCCATGTGCCCCTGAATAAGGAACTTACCCTCTATAGCTGGCGGCGCTGGCTGAATAGGAGGAAGCATAGCATCCGGAATATGGTAGACTCTCCCATACTGTAGTTGACCCTGCTGCAGAGGGACAACCGGATTCGGTGCTTGTGGAGGGAACTGCACATAAGGCTATTGAGGAACTCGTGGAGGTTGTCCCCTAATCACTTGAGGACAATCTCTCTTAAAATGACCAGCTTCTCCACATTGGAAACATTTCCCCACCAAATTCTCCTGACCTCGACCTCTGTTATTTCTGAACTGCCCAAAACCTTGGCCCGGATGGCCCCTACCTACCTGGCCACCGCGACCCGCTTGCTGTGGTATGGTACCCTGACCTTGTCGGTTTGCATTACTACCAACATTAAACCCGCTAGGGCGTTGCCTTTTCGACCCATCCCCTTGCTGGGGATCCCGTTCTCGTTGCCTATTGCCCGTAGGTTAGGACGAGGGAAAGGCTCCTCCTCCATTTCCACTCACCCCGGGCTTCCCCACTTGCCCCAATCCTGAAGCTTTCTTGCTATTCTGAATAAACAAGCGATGCTCCTGACAATGTAGCAATGCCGCATTCATCACCTCACCAAAAGTTTATAAAGCCGGATTACCCAACAAATGCTGTCGGATTCTCCAGTTTAAACCTCCCATGAATTTCGAGACTTTTCTTTCCTCCGGAGTCACCTCCTCCGGCAAAAAACTAGCTATCCGGGTAAACTCCTCCTCATATTCGGCAACTGATCGTTCTCCCTGAACTAGATCTTGAAGTTTCCTCCTCATCTCCCTCTGAATCGCGGGAGGAAAGTATTTCCGGTCATACAAGACCCAAAAATCAGAAATGGACATCGTATCCCTCTGTTCTGGTGTAGTCATCGACTCCCACCAGTGTAATGCTGCCCCAACCAACTTGAAAGTAGCAAGGACTTGCTTCTTTTCCTCACTACAGTCCACCATTCGTAAATGGCGTTGTATATCCTTCTTCCATTGATTTTCTCGAACAACTTCAGAACCTCCATCAAACTCTGGGTGATGACCCTTCAAGAAGGACTCCCTTACTCTTTCCCACGGAGAGGGTCCCGTAGGTGCTTGAGCATCCTGTGCCCGTTGTTGAGCTGTTGGCATCTGTTGAGCTACTGCGGTCATGGAAGCATTTACTGCATGAGCTATAATATTGGCTACGTCCGCAGCATTAAAAGTTCCTTGGGGCGGTAGAGGACCAACATCCTCTTCTACAACTCTATTGCGTCTCGCAGGGCGACCTCTCTTAGGCGGCATCTCAGATAAAGGGACAAGAGTGTTAGAATACAATTCACAACAATCTAATCCACAGAAGATCGCAATTTTTTTTAGCAACAAAGTAGTCTTATCATTAGGCTCTATATCAAAGAACGCTATGGTAGATCGTGACAAGTCCACACCAATCCTAGTACTCTCGAACCCAGTGCTCTAATACCATCTGTGACAACCCGCACTCCGAAATAAGGGGTGGCCAGCCCGATACTCTGACATATACGGTAATCATGGATGGAAATCATTCTCAGCACCAAAAAAAAATAGTAAGAGTAACCGAGAAAACCACCCAATAGTTCAGAGAATGGGTTGCCAAAACAATTTATGCAGATTAAAAGTTAATAAAAACAATTTAAACAACCCATTTTAGAACAATAGTGGAATTCCAAAAAACATAATTAATATACGACTAAAACCACTATATACGAAAAGGAGAACCGAATATGCTGTCGGTTCACAACTACACAAGAGTAATCACAACAGTTAAATATTATGCTTTACAATCATTATACAATTACAGGTTTGGGCCACTCGCCCGAGTGATAAACCCGATCATAACTAGATGTCAAAAGAAGGACGGCGTCTAACAAAACATCCTGTAATATCCGCAATTTCATACAGCTCCTTAAAAGCCAAAAGAGTAGGAATGTTAACACGGGCGTCCTTGCGGAGGAGCACCTGAGCGGATACAACAACAAGCACAGCATAGAAGAAAATGAACGGGTCAGAACCCGGTTTATATATAGTTCCCAGATGAACAAAAAGCATGCTAGATATGAACAGATAGATCATGAAAATGAAAAGAACAAGAATCTAACAACCTATCATGAAAGATACAATTACAAGTAAAAAGACGTGACTAAGTAAGCTATGCAAGAGAATGAAATGATACTAAATTAAATTAAATTAAAAGCTTCCACTCTCTAATTTCCACTTTAAACCAGATAAATTTCCTTAACAGGATTTCAGTATTATTTTCTTCTCATTTCATTTCAAATTCCCATTCCTTAGCAGGAATGTAATTAACATAATACTATTAGCGGAAATTATTCATCCCTCAAGTCCCACTTGAGTTTAGAAAAGTTACATTCTTATGCATATAACGATTCTAAGACCGCCCCTCCGAGTTTCCCCACTGGGCGCGCCCCTAAATGACTATCATCTTCCAGGGGCCCATCAAACAAGGCAGCCTGGGTACCTAACGCACGTCGGGAAGTGGCCATATGCCTGCGAGTGAGTCATAACCCCACCCGGAATTACCTCACTAGCGCAGAAAAATATACATATAATAAACCCGCATATGGCCGAGGACTATAGTCTCCCTGCATTCACTAGTCAAGGAACATCACCTCATGCGCGAGCTTCCCTTATGATAGCATTTAGAGAGGTGTGTTTAAGTAAATTAGCATTTACTATAAAAACCATTTTTTTTTCTTTTCATTACATTAACATGTTCCATTTGTTTGAAACTACAATTAGGATATACCATTCATCATCCTAGGTTATGCCTCGAATAAAACTCCAAGGGATCATATTACGCTCCCGAGCTTAAGGTCTCATATGCCTCATTTCAAGCCCCTAAAGTCTCCAAGTTTGGGCCTTCATTTCCCATCCAATCTATTTGGAAGCACCTAGAGAAGTGATGCCTTAACATCACTTAGGACAACCCCTCCCCCAAACTTAACCCCAAGTGAAACCCATTCAACACTAGGGTGACAACCAACTCAACTAGGACTCTAAAAGCCAAGGTTTACTTCATTCAAGAAGAGTCCTAAGTTCCTGGGGAAAGAAAAGGATTAAAACAAAAGTGGGAAATTTTGGGAAAGAAAACAGGGGACCGGTCGACCGGTCCCAAGACCGCGGTCGATCGCGTCTCAAAATTTAGCTTTTGAAAGAAAACAGAAAGTTCATTTTGGATGGACCAGTCGACCGGTAGGAAACCGCGGTCGACCGCTCCCTTAATTTCAAGCTTGGAAAGAAAGCAGTGAGCCCTCTTCCAAAGGTCCGGTCGACCGGTCTGAGAGACGCGGTCGACCGGCCGTAGCAGACCTAGACCTTTCTCTCCTATTTTCCTTCTAAACCCATAATTAACAACCAATACAAAATCCATGACTACCCCAAAATCTTCCAACTACATTTAATGATACGAAAAGATCATAAATGCTCCCAACAACATTTTCTACTTTAATCAACCAACCAATTCTTTCAAAGATGTGGATAACCAATAAATCCAACCAAAATCATAATTATAATACCACAAAACTATACATAACTACCCATACTAATTATTCATCTTAAACTATACATTAGCAAGTAGAAAACTTGCCTTGGGGCTTCAAATTCAGTCTTGATTGAAGAAGGAAGCAAGATCAAACCACCAATTATCAAGATTTTCTCTCTATCTCTCCAATCTTCCACTCTCTCTCTCACTCTAGGGCTCAAACACTTAGGGCAAATAAGAGGAAATGAAAGAATTGGGGGAAGACTAAACGTGGCTTAGGTTAAAAGGTCTCTCACCTTAAGTGTTAATACCGCAATAGTTAATTTCTAATACGCAATATGCCAAAACCAGTCAAAAGTGCCCAAAATCTCAAAATACAATATGGCACACATTTTGACTGTCTCGCACCTCCCGGAACTAACTAAACCCTCCAAATTATCATTTGGAGATTTTATAAGCCATTTTAAGTTCCGGTTCCATTTTAATTAACATGACAAAATAGAACACCGCATGTTAAATAATTTCTCACCCACATCCAGCATTTATATATATGCAACTGCTCAACATAGCAAATAAATATAAAATGGGCTCCCAAAGGCGAGGGTTGTTACATACTCCCCCCCTTATGAGGGAATTTTTCCCCCAAAATTCAAGCGTACCTTGGATAAAAAGATGTGGATACTTATCCCGCATGTCGTCCTCACGCTCCCAAGTAGATTCCTCGACGCTATATGCTTTGGTGAATTGTATTCAATTCACAAAAATCCCATATGCTTTGGTGAATTGTTTTGGTGTTCAAGAACACACTTTGGTCTTGATCATTATTTGTGGGGATAACTATACAACCGGACAGTTGTGTGCTATTGTAGAGGGAATCCTGGTGAAGATTTAAGACTACATGTCTGAACTGTACATCCTTGTGGTATAGCTGCATGTGAAACACTGCTGATTTCTAGCCGTTGCTTTGGAGGTTTAACGAAGACACCGTGCGTTACTCTTGTGGGAGAAAGTAAGATGGTATGTAAGTCAATGGTCTTCTAAACTTTTCAAAGTTCTAAAAATAAAAGGTTTTTCCCTACGGGGAT
The DNA here is from genome assembly GCA_949130495.1 of Sambucus nigra. NCBI lineage: Eukaryota > Viridiplantae > Streptophyta > Magnoliopsida > Dipsacales > Adoxaceae > Sambucus > Sambucus nigra. Next base: position 624,432,110 of record OX422207.1, on the reverse strand, counting down.
TTTTCCTAAAATTTGTGTCGCATACTTTATTTATTTATGGGTTGACACACGCACACACGTAGTTGCATGTTCAGGGGCTGAATTAATTTGGTTTAAATAGACTCTAATTAAATAAGTGTGCCAAATTAGAAATTTACGAATTTAATCAATTATCACACAGTCACATACATTTTACAATTTCGTATCAGAGCGGGATGTGCTAATTTATCGCGTATTACTATTCTCTGCAAAATTTGTGTGATATTAATTTTTTTTTTTAAAATCAGTTTTGTGAAAAATCGCAATTTTTCGATGGAGCACTCATATAATATGATGCCTATTTTTGATGGGTATAATTATGCCTATTGGAAAGCTCGCATGAAATCACAATTAACGTCTATTGATGAACGTGTTTGGTTGTTGTGTGAAAGAGGGTGGACTCCTCCCACTGTCACCGTTGAAAATATCACCTCTTTAAAACATGTTTCAGCCTGGACTGAAGATGATTTTAAAATGTCTAACTTTAATTCATGTGGTTTGATTACTATTTCTGGATCCGTCACTGTAGACAAGTTCTGCCGAATTAGGACGTGCACCGCGTCTAAAGAGGCACGGGATGTACACCAATTGGCATATGAGGGTACGAAGGTGGTTAAGGAATCAAAATTGAAAAATCTTGCCACCGAATTTGAGACCCTTACTATGTTAGAGTGCGAAACTTTTGATGATTTTTATTCACGTTTGTCAGACATTCTCAACATTAGTTTTAATTTTGGGTGAGGCGATTGATAACACGCGTGTCGTTAAAAATATTTTGAGATCTCTCCCAAAACGATTTATTCCTAAAGTCACTATTTTGAAGTCTTTGGGAAATTTAAAATTACTTAAGTTCGAAGAACTTCTAGGAGATCTTCAAACCTATGAGATTGACATGTTTCCCCAAACCATTAAGGCTAAGGATAAAGGCGCTGCTTTAAAGACTCATTTTAAGAAAAAGAAAGAAAAAGTTTGTGAGTGTGATTCTGAGGAAGATTTTGATTTTAAAGATATGGCCTTGTTTGCGAAAAATTTTAAAAAATTTCTCAACATGAACAAAAATAAGTCTTCCAATAAGAGATTTTTTTAGAAAAATAAAGAGCCCAAAGAAAGCGGTGAGAAAGAGAAGGCGAGAAAAAAAGAAAAGGAGAGTGAAGAAAATTTAGAAAGTTTGACGTATTTTGAGTGTGGGGGTAAAGGGCATAAGGCGTATGAATGTGCAACTATACTTATGAGAGAGGGAAAGAAAGTGGCTATGCCTGCCACACTTAGTCACAACGACATAGAGGTTTTTGATTTGGGTGATGAAAAAGAGCACGATATGTGTGTTGCATTTTTAGCTTATCGGGTTAACACTCCGAGTTTGGATGGAGGTGAGGGGACTAGTTCTCGTGAGACCCCCGAGGAGGATGATTTGAGCGTTTTGAGTGAGGGAGAAAGTGAGAGTGAAAGTGGAGATGAAAGTGAGCTCCAAAAAGCATTTAGAGATTTGTACACCGAGACCTTAAAAACAAAGAAGTATAATAGGGATTTAGGACGTCGAGTGTTAGATTTGGAGAGAGAGAAAGAGGTTTTAAGAAAGGAGAAGCGTGATTTGATCGACATGGTGTCTAGTCTGATGACACGTGTATCCCAACTCGAGAGTGATCTCGAATGTGCAATGGAGGTCAAAGTCAATTTTGAGAATGCATCTAATAAGGTTGAAAAGGTGATTCTTAATCCCGATAAGGGTAGAGTTGACGGGCTTGGAAAAGGTCATGACGGTGCTTCCACTTCTTTTATCACACCCGAGCTGGTTCCCACTTTAGTGACAGATTCACATGGCTCGAAACTTATCCCACCTAGGCGTTCTAATAGGAGAGTATGTCCTAGAGTTTTTGAGAGAGGTGTTCCTAGGCTTATTTAGGTCTGTTCCCACTGCAAGAAGAGAGGGCACCTTATGGAATTTTGTTTTAAGTTGGGTTATATTTCACATTTTGCTTCTACACATGTTTCTGCTACACATGCACCCACACATGATACTTTACATGCTCCTGGATACTACATGATAGAGTTTGCACATTTATGTGAGCAAGTTAAGTTTTGATCAAGACTTCACAGAATTTGATGGAGGTTTTTCATCAGTTAGCACCACCTTTGGAAAACCCCTCCGCACCTAATGATTGAGGTTTGACTTGTTTACTAGCATAGGATGTTTTCCATGATGTCATTATTTGCCTATTGTTAGACTGTATCATTTTTGTATGTTTTCCATTTTTTTAAAAACTTTGAAAAATACAAAAATATTTTATTTTGATAAATTTTTTGAAAAAATCCAAAAAGAGTTTTGTATTTTGTTTTTCCTTTTATGGATAAACACTTAGGATGACCGAGTCACAACACCATTCCATTTTTGTATGTGACTATTTGATAGTGTTTTAAGACAGTATGTCAATTCATCCATGTGCTTTATAATGTTTGGAGTCATTAAGATGTAATTATGTGTTACTTCCTACATATTTGACTCATCATTTCCTTTATTACACTCATGCATGGATTTGTTTGATTATTGTGCTTGTCTTATCACATGTTGGTTGGGTGTTTTCACTTCAATTCTGTGCTTAAAATGAACCAAGTGCGATAAAACTTGATAAGAGTTGTGTATGTAAGAGCTGTTTGTGAGTTTGTGTGCTTTATTTTAACAACGGTGAAGGGCTACGAAAGGTACTCATATATCCTTTGTGATTAGGCCGCCATTTAAATTGGGCCTAGAAAATTGAGGAATTTTATTATCCGAGTTCCAAAGAGGTTTAAAGAGCCCAAAAAAATTTAAAGGCAATAAAAAGAAATTCATGCCAATTATGGGCTAATTAGGTTTTTGAACCAATTCTCCAATGTTTGAGAATTTAGTTTATACACCTCTAAAAGAAAATATATATGAGGGAGTTTCGATGCATAATTAAAACGGGTTTGCACATCCTTGAAAGTATTGAAAAAGCGCTACATAGTTTTGGATGTTATTGGTGGGGAAATCACTTTGACTTTGATTTGTTGATTAGCATAAGACGATGTCATCTAAATTCAACAATTTTTACACCTAAGGATACTTTTGATGTTCATTCGTTAGGAGTACACGTATGCATCATGAACATATGATTGATTGAGTTGATGTACCTATCGAATGTGTTCATACCCATTCATTCCGTTTCCATGACTTGGTTGTTTGAGTTTAAATCCATGGTGTGATTTTTGGTATCTTATTTTTGTATGAAAAATTAGAAAAATCAAAAATAGTTTTTGAATTTTTTTGAGATATACCTTTGCATGCGCTAGTTTCATTTATGTTTGCTATGCATTTTTAACGTGACACTCCATGTTTTGATTGTTTCTTCTTATCTGTCTATTTGGGGACATCATAAAAATGGGGAGAAAGAATTATCATGTTTTGGGGGAGTTTCTCCATTATGGGGGAGATTTGATTTATTAATGATTTATTCTTATATCATTTCAAACTCGATGCGTTATGAAGGTTATTGCTTTATCTCATGTGTGTTGGTACAAAGATTGATGACCATTATGTTGCACACCCCGATGAGAAAAACTTTGATATTTGAATAATTTTTTTGAAGAATAGTTTGAGATCTTGCAAATTTATTCATGTTAGGGTAGATTTGTATAGGCATTCTGGTATTTGATAATTCAGATGTTTTTATGTATGTACTGGCATAGACATAGGGGGAGATTTGTAAGGACATATTTTATAAGTCCTTTATCAATTAATTATGTCATATACCATTACAACCATCGATGAAGTGCAAGTGGAATCTACATCAACACGGATCCGAATATATCAAGGTTCTTCATCAAAAAGATTACGCAAAGTTTACTTTGTTAAGGTTATGTTTTAAATACCTTAACTTTGCACTTAGAGCTTTTGGGATATTTTTACAAAATATTTTCTAAGTGTTGGAGCGGACTTTTTCGTCAAAATTTGAGAATGAGTATTTTTTTCTAAGTCCTATAGCGTACCTCAATTTTGATGCCCAAGTCATTCAAGCGAGATGTCATCTCGTTTGAGTGACATGTGCATGTCGCGGGTGATGTCGTTCGAACAACATGTGTACGTTGTTCGAGCGAGATCCTTGTTTCGTTGGAGCGACTGAGGTGACACATTTTTCCATAAATACTCATTAAATGGTTTCATTTTCATTTAGAAGTCCCAGCGTTTTGAAAGGCAAAAAACTACGAAACTGCAGAATCCTTTTGACTTATTCTTTTAGGGTTTAATCCCTTTTTTGTTTTTAATTCACAAAAATCCCATATGCTTTGGTGAATTGTTTTGGTGTTCATGAACAAACTTTGATTTTGATCATTCTTTGTGGGTAGAACTATACAACCGTAGAGTTGCGTGCTATTATGGAGGGAGTCCTTGTAAAGATTTAAGACTGCGTGTCTGGACTGCGCGTCCTTGTGGTATAGCTGCGTGTGAATCACTGCTGGTTTCTAGCCGTTGCTTTGGAGGTTTGACGAAGACACCGTGCGTTACTGTTGTGGGCGAAAGCAATATGTTATGTAAGTCAATGGTCTTGTAAACTTTTCAAAGTTCTAGAAATAAAAGGTTTTTCCCTGCGGGGATTTTTCCTGAAATTTATGTCTCATACTTTATTTATTTATTGGTTGACACATGCACACACGTAGTCGCATGTTTAGGGGCTGAATTAATTTGGTTTAAATAGACTCTAATTAAATAAGTGTGCCTAATTAGAAATTTGTGAATTTAATCAATTATCACACAATGACATATGTTTTACAAACTTTGACTCAACAGAGGCCGAGTTTAGTACTTCTGGCTTAATAAGAGCTTTGACCTCTGCTACGTGGGACTTACGATCAACTATGATTTTACCACCACCAACTAAACCACCGCATATAATTTTTAACCCCAGAGAGATTGCATGTAGATGAACGTTGGGATTAGTGAGATTTGGTAGAAGATTTGGGTTTTCCTCATCGTCATCATTTAAGGCATCATCATATCTGTTCACTAGGGAAGCTGGTTACCTTCCGCCTTTTATCATTTTCGTTCATATGGGCCACCCCTTTTATCCATGTACTTTTTATCTTCCCCTACTTTACCATCTTTTCTATCTCGTCTTTGAGTGCAAAGAATTTGTCTGTCTTGTGGTCGTGGTTCTGATGGAATTCACACCACTTACTTTTATCCCTTATATAAGGAGGGGACTTTAACTTTTTTGGCAATCTTAAGGACAATTCGTTCTTGATTTCATTCAATATCATCTCTTGGCTGAAAGTAGTCAATGAACTTATCGTCTGCCGACCTTTTCTTGTCTCCCTTTCCTTTAAACTTTATGGGATTTACTTCCACTTGCTCCCTTTTCATCTTATCCTTTTGCTTCCATGGCCTCCTTCGCATTCATGACTCTCCCATCCATAGGTAGGAGTTCTGCCATGGAATTTGGAAGATCCTAAACCAGATTCCATAAGAGCTTTCCTTTCTGTAACCCTACCATCAATGCATTCATTGAAATACTCTCATCATAGTCTTTCAACTCCAATTGTTCCTTGTTAAAGCGGGCTATGTAGTGTCGCAGAGACTCATTTTTAGCTTGTTTTACATACAATAAGTGAGTGGTCTTTTGGACGGTTTTACTCCAAAACCAACTTTATGGATAAACCTCTCGACAAATTTCATGATGTTCTCAATTGAGTTTATTGGAAGGGAAGTGTACCATACATTAGCATCTCTACTGAGGGTACTTGAAAAGGCTCTACACCTCATCTCATCGAACATTAAGAAGTTTTCTTCAACAAATTGATACATTTCCATGTGGTGAACTGGATTGGTGCTTCCATCATATTTTAGTGTAACCACCGGCGACTTCAACTAAGTCGGGGTGGGTTCCTAGTGACTAATGGTGAACCTTCCATGTACCCCCTTTACAAAGGGTCTCAACTTTTCAAAATGTCTCAAATCTTGTCTTTCGAACTCTAGATAGAATTGTTCCAGGGCTTGTTGACAGTAGTTGTAGCAACTACCTCGATAATAATAGTGTTATCACCGACCCTATCTCTTTCTATCGATCGATCGTTGTATTGTCTCTCTACCTACCATCCTTTGACGACTATTGACTTCTCTCTTCTCCTCATATCGACCATATGGGGGTCAATGACCAGCACACCACTATTCCTTCTAGAACCAGCTATACTTTGAGACCTGGAGAGCTAGTCTCTCAAATCACCCACCATGCTGAGTCTATGAAATACAAATCTTCTTTAGTTTGAGTAGAGCTAAGGCACAAGGACTGTCTTCTCCTCTCGGCCTGTCACTATTTCCCCTACTTACTTGAATAGGGCGTATAGTATCCCCAGAGATTTCATAGGGTTCCCAATATTCTATCTCATCCTCATCATCATACGGGTCGCCTCGACACTCGCAGCCTTGCATCCCCAGGAGTAATTTCCTAGGGTCACCTACATCTTGATGTTTTTATTGTTGCGCTGTCTCTTTATGTGGGGCTGGGGGTCGTCCCCCTCTTGCCCGATTGTCTCCCTCACTAGAGGTCAAAGTTATCATATATTCTCCCACGCTAGTGGGCTGAGTCAATATGTTTTGGCTGAAAGAAACCAGTTTCTCTTGCATCTTCATTTAGCTCTCCGCTAGTGACTATATCATTGTTTTGACCACAGCCATTTTTGAATGAGGTGGCATTTAGCTAGAACTGGGGCCAACACCTGGTGGAAGATATGATGCCAAGGAATCTGGTGAACCGAAAAGAACATGGGGTATACTAGAAGAGAAGAATTAATTGGAAAAAAGAGTGAACTCAAACCAGAGCTCTTTCAATGGTGGTTCATGCCCAGCTAAAAGTGGGGTTGGACCACCACTAGAGAATCTAGTGAGGAGTAAGTTGTAAATGAGAAGAAGATGATAATATCACTTCCTAAAAATGACGCCAACTGATGATACCTTTTATAGTACCACAAAGTAAATGATTAAGAGCTAAAACCAGTAAAACATTAAAGGAGAAACAATAGTGAAAATACAATAATTGAAATGAAGATAAAGGTGAGACAATGGAGAAAGGGACTATAAAGTAAGTGGTTCATCCATCTAGCATACTCCACTGTGCAATGTTGAGTGAGTTTCACTATGAAAAGGGCTCTAATGGCCTTGTCATACAACGCACTCAACTCTCTCTCTCTCTATCTCTCTCTAAAGTGATTTCAACAGAGTATTGGCTAGGGTTTGCAATTATCGATCCTTTACAATGTTGAAGAAGACAAGCTTATATAGTGCACGGGGGATGAATAGTACCCCTAAGCATGTAATAAGCATGTGTGGAATGTTCCAGCTAGTGAGGTTAAGCCATCCGTCTTTATCATAAGTAGATCATGATGATGAAAATTTCTCTTGCGTGTGAAGGAGATTTAGTTATAATGGTTTTGTGCATGTGGGATCTGCAGTCCATGCACACCCTTCCACGCATTCCCCAATACATGCATTCTGTGAGATATCAACTATCGAACATCCTGGTCAAGCTGAATTTTCACGTATGATCATCTAATAATATGATAACTGTTGTGTTGAGCTGTCTTCAGTTGGCCCTCATCCTCCAAGTGATGGACATGATCGAGGTTACTTGAGTCATAAGACCACTGATGTAGATATTATCAATCATGTCCCGAGATGAGGATGAGACCTTTTGTATTGGTCTAGTGAACGAGGACGAGACATATAGCATGGGGCCCACAATTGGGCTATAATTTCCTCTGACTGAAGGTATGACACTGTCAACCTTGGTCGAGGGGTCCAGTTCTAAGGCGAGGCTATACTTGGTATAACACGTATTATTTTCTATTATTATTTTGGGAAATCTCCAATAGATGACTTCACTCCGACTTTCTCTACGACACAAGTTGAAAAATCCAATTCTCATTTATATATACACGGACACACATTTCATCGAGTTATTAAGGAGAAGAATAACACATGCCCATGATAGATCGAAAGGGAGGAATAGGTGCCTAACACCTTTCCATTCCATAACTTAGCCCCCAAATCCTTGAACTAATTAGTTTTCCAAGCATCAATATGCCTTTGATGCCGTCCTCTCGAGTCAGAAACATGTCTTTTTGCTGTTTTGTGCAAAATATTCTGGCGACTTTATTTTCTATACTTCACCCACACATTTTGACGGCTGTTGAAGCTCCCTAAGTAAGGGTGTAAACTTTAACCATCGCGTGCATGTGAGCTGACCGTGAGAGATCGGGATGGCCACAATGGAGACTCTGCTGGGGACTTTTGTCATAATATGACAAAACTATATTCTGACATGGGTGTTATTATTTTCCTCATGTGTGCGCATGCACCTACATATATGTTTCCTTTTTCCTATATTATTACTTGTATATATTTACCTCACGTGTATATCACTTCTCACTCATTTTTCACTTCACACACTTGTAAATACCCTCCCTGTATACCTCTTGTACATAGGATCACTTATATCCACATGTTTCACACTCCACTTAGAATATTCATGCTTAAGTCTCACTAGCACACATCTCTACTTATCACACTTGTATATATCCATTCTCACATGAATTTATAACATGCCACTTGTAGTTGATCCATGCTTAGGCTCATGACCAGACACTTACTTGTAGATATTCACACATAACTCACCCATATGTACCCATGATTAGTGTAGTCTTCATGCTCCATTCAAGATTTACTTTTCATGATGCTTATGCATTCGTCCTTATTAGCGTAGTGCTTCTTGTACTCATCATGCCAAATGAAATATTGTCTCCATAGTTTACTAATAAAAAATCATGCATTTTGCACACTACATCACCAAGAGCATGGCTATTAACCAAAATTTTGTCCCGTACTATGGGGTCACTTTGTGATGGGCGCCGGTCCGGTAGGTAGCAATTAGTCTTAAGAAATATCACTCTCACCTTCCATTGTCCTAGTACCTTCGACGTATATTGAACGTCGAAACGAGTGTAGAAATTGAAGAAAGTATTACCAAGGTCAAACCCTAGATAAAGAAGGTGACTGGACAGTTCATTCCCGAAAAATACGAGAAGCCTGCCAATACTGTAGTCTCCAATATTAAAATATCTCCCAGTCTCCTACCTCTTGGGAACCAAAAATCCGCCTTAATCCCGCCAGAAAGTAATACACCTACCTCCATGATCCCTTATCTATAGTCTAACAAGCCTTGATCATCTAAAGACTCATCAAACCCTTGAAGCCCCATCCGTTACCAAACCCATTTCCCAAGAACTTCAAGGCCGATGCCCATTGTGACTTCCATCAGTCTGCCGGCCATAAAATCGATTAACGCTTTCATCTCTGGAATGTAGTCCAATGTTTAATTGATTGGGGTATCATTGCTCCAATTGCAAATCCTAAGCTAAAAACCACTCATATTCCACACAAAATGCCATATTTCTATAAAATGATACTAAATTTGACCCATTTACCCAAATTGTGCTCAGTAGAGCATCCATCATACCTGTATTTTCACCCAAATCGCTCAAAGTTTGACCATACTTTCGACTACACACTACACGCTTCACTAAACAAGCTCTATCACTCCAAATAAGGGTTTATATTGGAATATGTTCCTAATCTGAAGGGTGAGATATAAAGTTACCAAATTTTCTGAACCAACCCTTAGAGTTTGGGTTAAAATTTCCCACCAAAATTACCATTGACTATCAAAAATTCAGTGGATTGTTAATGGAATATCGTACATGGGATCAAGAATCAGATTATTGGGTAGTGACCATTGATGATGACACACCCAAACCCAGTTACTTATAATTAAGTTTGAAAGTCATAGTGAGTCAAACCATGATTAATTTAACCGAACCATACACAAGAGTTTTAATTTCAGAGTCATCATTGTAAATCAATATAACTGAAAACCTTCTTACAACATCAAAGTAGTCACACTTATACAAACTTGCTTGAAGGAAAATTTAACTTAATTATATCATTTACATTTAAACAAAATCTTTGTTTCTCCCATTCCTGGCTAACCCAACCCGACTTCCTATATTTGGCAGTGACATCGCGTTTCCTGAAAAATGTGAACATATGAACCATGAGCAAAATAGCCCAGTGAATGCATCACTACTATAGTACTGCATAAATTTAAATGCAATAAATCATGTCCATATAATTATGTATTAACTTATCCGGCTCATTCATAATGAATGACCAACTTTTCTGAATCATAATTCACATATTCTGTCTAAATAGATAATTCTCCCGCATTCCTGGTCGAGGAGTAACCCCTTGTCATTAATAGACAAATCTCCCTCATTCTGGGTCGGGGAGTAACCTCCCATTTCGGTAAACCGAAATGAATAGTTTCACATTCATAACATTATGATCATATTCGTAACAGTATACTAATACATCATTCCAGTGAGTACACTCACCTTGGTTGGCAACTATGTATTCACGTTTCCTTCTAGTGGAGCTGAACTGGGTTGATTAGACCTTACACCTGTCAATCCAACTAAATCAGTACTAAACCTCAATAATAAATAATATTCTATCATAATTATGTAACTTTCCATGACTATACATTAACAATATAATTCCAATTAAGTCACATTCCATAAAACATAGGTAAAGGCAAAACAATGATATACATGTTGATAAAGTTACGAACATTCAACCGTAGGAAATACCTTATAAGTAATTTATAACCAAAGTCAAGTAAACATGAAATTATACTTCTCAATGTATATACAAATGAAACATGTACTCAAAGTACCCTTTGTAAAGATGAAATACAAACATTGATTCAAGGGGTATTCAGTATGGCCTGAAATTATTGTCCTACATACTTAACCATCCTATATCACTAAATTGTAAAATTACAGGGGTCTAACCTTATCAATATGAAAACATATATGAATATAATTTCCAGTACAACTAACGGTGTAATTTTTCAAGCTTCCTAGAGCAAGTTATGACCATTTCTTTACAACACAAGAAATTTTCCCTACAAGCTCCTCTATTGTTCCTTCAACTTCCAAGAATTTTCATAATTTTTCTCCAACATAACTTTCCTTGATTTTCCTCCCATTTTCAGTACACATACTTAATAGTACATAATCAAAGTTTCATAATTGTTTGACGTCATTTGCTATCTTAAAATATTGACTAAACTCAGGGCATACCGAAACGAAGTAAACAAACATAAACTATATACTAACTTGAAATTATCATTACGGCCTAACCACAAGGAAATAAATTCTAATTTTCGGATATGATATGAATATATGAGTCTAATTTCATGTCCCATTGGAATTTATCAATTACCGTAATCACACAAAGAGATATACATATTTTAATACAAGAGGTTTCAATACAAAGCAATATGACATATAAACACTACTTATCTCACATATGAACCAATACATGTTATCACAAAGGATGATGAGGTTTTAATAAATAATTCACGATTTATATACTTTCAAATAAGTATAATTCAACATTACAACAATATTAACACATAATTTACCTTGGAAATACCTTAAGGACATTGTTGGAAATTTTTCCTAGCTTTTCCTTGTAATATTTCTTCCATAACGTCTACTTTCTCTTTCCTTAAGCTTAAATCTCTCAAAACTGAACCTAGGGCTATATTTGATGATGAAATAAGCTAAAGGGGGAGTTTTAAGTCTTCCAAGGCTGCCTCCAAATCCATCTAATCAAATTAAAACATTTGGTTTAATAAAAGACAATTTACCACTTAAAGAGAATGGACAACTTTGTCCTTTGTTCATAAATTCAGTATAACTCTTTAATCGGGCATCCATTTGATGATCCATTTGTTGTGTTACAACCCTAACTCACATGTATAAAACTATCTAGTTTTCACCTCAAGTCATTTATAATGTTATAAAGGTCAAAACTAGTCTCTAACATGAACATTTCTACCGAAAACAACAAAATTTGTGTTTGTTAATAATTCGACCTTTCATGATTTATGAAAGTAGGAGTATAATAAACATAATCACTTAAAATTAGATAAACTAATAGAACATTATTCATATCACATAAGATAAGCATGATTTAAATATAATTTATCATAATTATATTCGGGTTGTCACAACTTCCCCCGCTTCGAAAATTTCGTCCTCGAAATTTAATATAAAGGTCACTTACCAAAGAAATGGGGATACTGTTTCCTCATGCTATCCTCCGTTTCCCAAGTTGCTTATTTAACTCCTTGGATCATCCACATAATCTTAACTAAGTGAATAACTTTATTTCTCAATACTTGGTCCTTACGATCAATAATTTCCATTAGTTCCTCAATGTACGACAAGTCTTCCTTCAGTTCAATTGGTTGAGTTTTCAACTGATGAGATGGATCCGTCAAATACTTACAAAGCATGATACGTGAAACACATCATGTAAACGGGATAAATCTAGAAGTAATGCTAATCTATATGCCAGGGGTCCAATTCTTTCCAACACCTCATATGGTCTAATGTATCTTGGACTTAGTTTCCCCTTTTTCCCAAATCTCATAATGCCTTTCCACGGTGAAATACGCAGGAATACAAAATCTCCCTTCTGAAATTCCAATGGATACTTCCTCTTATCTGCATAAAATTTCTGCCTACTTTGTGCTATCTTTATCCGTTCTCGAATAATTTTGATCTTTTCAATCATCACATCTATTAATTCAAGACCCAATATTTTCCTTTCACCCACTTCATCCCAACACAAAGGCGTTCTACATCTCCTCCTATATAAATCTTCATAAGGACCCATACCAATAGTCGACTGATAAATATTATTATATGAAAATTCCATCAATGGAAAATGATCATCCCATCTACCTTTGAAGTCAAATACACAGGCTCGTAACATGTCTTCTAATATTTGAATCGTCTTTTCTGATTGCCCATCAGTTTGTGGATGAAATGCAGTGATGATCTTCAAACTTGTGCCCATGGCATTCTGGAGATGAGGCCAAAACTTAAAAGTGAACGTTGGATCTCTATCTGGTACAATTGACACTGGTGGCCCATGTAAACGGATAATCTCATCAATGTACATACGTGCATACTTGTCAACGGTGTAGGTGGTTTGAACTGGAAGAATCATGCCCCTTTGCTGACCGGGGTAATACTGTAACAAAGTCCATCGTTATATGCTCCCACTTCCATTTCGGAATAGGAAAATACTGTAATAATCTTGCCGACTTCTGATGCTCTGTTTTCACTTTCTCGCATAATAAACATTTAGCTACGAACTTTTCAATCTCACATTTCATATTGTTCCACCAGTAATATTCTTTCAAATCTCTATACATTTTGGTACCTCCCGGATGCATAGAGTAAATAGAACTATGTGCCTCTTCTAATATATCTTTCTTTAAGGGTGGATCATTTGGTACACAAATCCTATTTTTATAACACAACGATTCATCATTCTTAATTTCAAAGTCACTCTCTTTACCATCCAGGACATCTTGTTTCTTTTTCTCAAGGAATGGATCACTGGTCTGCAAATTTCGTATGCATTAGGCCAATAAAGGTCTCCCCGTGACATGTGCTAATAATCCTCTGCTTTTTGAAAACTTCAATTCAATCCACATCGATGTCAATTCAATAATATTTCCAATATGAGCACACTGTATGAAACCAAGAATCCCTGATGATTTTTAACTCAAAGCATCTGCTATTACATTGGCCTTCCCAGGATGATGATGAATGGTACAGTCATAGTCTTTAATCACCTCTATCCAACGCCTCTGTCTCAAATTCAGTTCTTTCTGTGTAAACAAGCATTTCAAACTTTGATGATCCGTAAATATCTCACAAGTTTTTCCATACAAGTAATGTCGCCACAACTTTAAAGGAAAAATAATGGCCGCTAGCTCCAAATCGTGTGTAGGGTAGTTTCGTTCATGCGTCTTTAATTGTCTGGAAGCATATGTTATTACCTTCCCATTCTGCATAAGAACACATCCTAAACCCTGAAATGAAGCATCTGTATAGATCACAAAAGACTCATTCCCACACGGAATAGTAAGTATAGGGGCTGAAACCAATCGATTCTTAAATTATTTAAAACTCCTCTCACATTCTTCATCCCATACAAACTTCACTTCTTTATGAGTCAATTTTGTCAATGGTAATGCTATTGATGAAAATCCCTTAATGAATCTGCGATAGTAACCTGCCAATCCTAGGAAACTCCTAATTTATGCCACATTCTTAGGACTTTCCCATTCAACGATTGCTTTCACCTTCTTTGGATTAACATATATCCCATTTCCCGAGACAACATGCCCTAAAAATTTAATTTCATTCAATCAAAACTCACACTTGCTAAATTTAGCAAATAATTTCTTCTCTCTCAAAATCTGCAATACAAGTCTCAATTGTTTCTCATATTCCTCCATGCTACGCGAATAAATCAATACATCGTCTATGAATACAATCACGAATAAATCAATGAAAGGGTGGAATACCTGGTTCATCAAATCCATAAAAATTGCTGGAGCATTAGTTAATCCAAATGGCATCACCAAAAACTCATAGTACCCATATAGAGTCCGAAAAGCTGTTTTGGAAATATCACTATCATTCACTTTCAGTTGGTGGTAACCCGATCTCAAATCAATCTTCAAAAATATAGTGGCCCCCTGTAATTGGTCAAACAAGTCATCGATACGAGGTAGAGGGTACTTATTTCTAATGGTCACCTTATTCAACTGTCGAAAATCAATACATATTCGCATTGTCCCATCTTTCTTTTTCACAATTAACACTAGTGCTCCCCATGGCGAAACACTAGGCCGAATGAAACCTCTGCTTATCAGATCTTGTAATTGAACTTTTAATTCTTTCAACTCCGCTGGTGCCATTCTATATAGAGCAAGAGAAATTGGACCAGTACCTGGAATTAATTCAATAGAAAACTCTACTTCCCTATCGGATGGCAATCCTGGCAATTCCTCTGAGAAGACATCAGAAAACTCTTTAACCACGGGTATATCTTGAATTTTAACTGTCTCTTTATTAGTATCAACAACATAAGCTAAATACCCTATATAACTTTTACTCAATAATGTTCTTCTCTTAATTGCTGAGATAAGACAATTAGGGACAACATTCCTTTCTCCTATAAATTGGAACTCGGGTTCACCATGCAAAATGAAATGTAACTTATTTGAGAAAATAATCAATGGAAGCATGATATGATGATAACCAATCCATCTCCAATATAATATCAAAATCTCGAATGGCTAACGGTATCAAATCAAAATAGAAATCTCATTCACCCATTCGTAAGATACAATCTTTATAAACATGCTCAACCAGAATCACACTTTCCATTGGGGTAGAAATATATAAGGCACAATTGAGAATTTAACCTGGTCTGCCCAAATATGAAACAATATCTAATTCCATAAATGAATGCGTAGATCCAGGATCAATGAGTGCATATAAATCTTTATTTGCAATAGAAAGTTTACCTATAACCACTTCAGGTGTAGCATGGGCATCTTGCAGCGTCATCGCAAACACTCTTCCTCCTTCCCTCGATCCAGTTTCTTGTTTTGTACCTTTCCCCCTGGTGGCACTACCCAGAGAGGATCCTTTATGAGGCCCTACACTACTGACTGAAACCGCTCTTGATAACATTGGACAATTCTTTCTCAGATGGACCTTCTGATGACAGTTAAAACATTCTATATTCAGTAGCTTTGGAAAATTTCTCTTTACATGACTCGATGTCCCACAAAAGAAAAAACATTCGGATATCCTTGCGATGAAACTCTTGAACTTCTTCCACCACATGCTTCACCCCTTTGAAAACTACTTCCCATGCCTCTTCCATACTTTAATTTCTTCCCTCCAAGTCTCGAATATTCTGTATCACTACCCTTTTGATAACTTGGATCGAATCTGATTCTTTTTACACCTTGTTCTCGATTCCCTCAAGGTGAATAGTTAGAAGTCTCTAAAGCCTACAATCTTGATTTATTGACTAACTCAAGCCCATCGAGAAATCGGTTGCACATATCTTCCTCATTCCGTATAAGCCTCGAAGGAAATCGAGATAATGCTGTAAGTTTAGCTTCATATTCTATAACCGTCATACTCCCCTGATTCAACATGAAATATTCCTTCTCCTTTTGTTTTCGATACATTGGAGGAAAATACTTATGATACAAAGCTTTGACAAAAGCATCCCATGAGATCACATTCCCACCTTCTGGAGTAATCAACAAATGTTTTATGGCATCCCACTAATATATAGCTTCTTCTTTCAGCATATACGTCACCAAGGTCACTCGTTGATTTTCAGGCATCCTCATCACTCCAAAGATAAGTTCAATCTCTTTAACCCAGACTTCTCCCTCTGCGGGATCAACTGCTCCTTCGAACGATGGTGGGTTCATCTTAATAAATTTATCATGTGAAGTACTTCTTTCTTCCCGGTGTATCACCTCCTCAGCCCTAGATAAGGCTTGTACCTCCAGTTGCCTGGTCTGTTGCTCTTCCATCTCAGCCATAAATCTAGCTTGCTGCTCTGCCATTATCATCATAGCACGTGCCATTTTTTGCATATATGTCAGTTGTTCTAGCTCGGGTTCCACATTTATCTGAACAGGTTTCTCAACCTCCGCTTCTGCTGGAATATTTGAATCCTCATCTTCTATTCTAACATTTACATTCCCTCATTCCATTCTCTTATATCTGAAACGAATAAAAGATATAACAACATGCAGATATACATATCTTTCCGAACATAATCGTTACTATCAAATAAAATATATTTATACTTCCAAATCTAGACTGTTCTCACTCCCGAACCTCTAAAAACCTAACTCTGATACCAAAAGATGACACACCCCAACCCAGTTACTTATAATTAAGTTTGAAAGTCAAAATGAATCAAACCATGATTAATTTAACCAAACCATACACAAGAGTTTTAATTTCAGAGTCATCATTGTAAATCCATATAACTGAAAACCTTTTTACAACATCATAGTAGTCACACTTATACAAACTTGCTTGTTGGAAAATTTAACTTAATTACATCATTTAAATTTAAACAAAATCTTTGTTTCTCCCATTCCTGGCTAACCGAACACGACTTCCTAGATTTGGTAGTGACATCGCGTTTCCTGAAAAATGTGAACATATGAACCATGAGCAAAATAGCCCAGTGAATGCATCACTACTATACTACTGCATAAATTTAAATGCAATAAATCATGTCCATATAATTATGTATTAACTTTTCCGGCTCATTCATAATGAATGACCAACTTTTCCGAATCATGATTCACATATTCTGTCTAAATAGACAATTCTCCCGCATTCCTGGTCGAGGAGTAACCCCTTGTCATTAATAGACAAATCTCCCCCATTCTGGGTTGGGGAGTAACCTCCCATTTCGGTAAACTTAAATGAATAGTGTCACATTCATAACATTATGGTCATATTCGTAACAGTATACTAATACATCATTCCAGTGAGTACACTCACCTTGGTTGGCAACTATGTATTCACGTTTCCTTCTAGTGGAGCTGAACTGGGTTGATTAGACCTTACACCTGTCAATCCAACTAAATCAGTACTAAACCTCGATAATAAATATTATCCTATCATAATTATGTAACTTTCCATGACTATACATTAACAATATAATTCCAATTAAGTCACATTCCATAAAACATAGGTAAAGGCAAAACAATGATATACATGTTGATAAAGTTACGAACATTCAACCGTAGGAAATACCTTATAAGTAATTTATAACCAAAGTCAAGTAAACATGAAATTATACTTCTCAATGTATATACACATGAAACATGTACTCAAAGTACCCTTTGTAAGGACGAAATACAAACATTCATTCAAGGGGTATCCAATATGGCCTGAAATTATTGTCCTACATACTTAACCATCCTATATTACTAAATTTTACAATTAGAGGGGTCAAACCTTATCAATATGAAAACATATATGAATATACTTTCCAGTACAACTGACGGTGTAATTTTTCAAGCTTCCTAGATCAAGTTATGACCATTTCTTTACAACACAAGAAATCTGCCTTACAAGCTCCTCTATTGTTCCTTCAACTTCCAAGAATTTTCATAATTTTTCTAAAGTATAACTTTCCATGATTTTCAACCCATTTTCAGTACACAATCAAAGTTTCATAATTGTTTGACGTCATTTGCTATCTCAAAATATTGACTAAACTCAGGGTATACCGAAATGAAGTATACAAACAGAAACTATGTACTAACTTGAAATCATCATTACGGACTAACCACAAGGGGATAAATTCTAATTTTCGGATATGATATGAATATATGAGTCTAATTTAATTTCCAATTATAATTTCTCAATTATAGTAATCACACAAAGAGATATGAAGATTTTAATACAAGGGGTTTCAATACAAAGCAATATGACATATAAACACCACTTATCTCACATATGAACCAATACATGCTATCACAAAGGATGATGAGGTTTTAATCAATAATTCAATATTTATATACTTTGAAATAAGTATAATTCAACATTACAAAAATATTAACACATAATTTTACCTTGGAAATACCTTAAAGACTTTGTTGGAAATGTTTCCTAGCTTTTCCTTGTAATCTTTCTTCCTTAACTTCTACTTTCTCTTTCCTTAAGCTTAAATCTCTCGAAACTGAACCTAGGGTTATATTTGCTGAACAAATAAGATAAAGGAGGAGTTTTAATTCTACCAAGGCTTCCTCCCAAGCCATCGAATAAAATTAAAACATTTGGTTTAATAAAAGACAATTTACCACTTAAAGTGAATGGACAACTTTTCCCTTTGTTCGTAAATTCGGTATAACTCTTTACTCAGGCATCCATTTGATGATCCGTTTGTTGTGTTACAACCCTAACTCACATGTATAAAACTATATAGTTCACCTCAAGTCATTTATAATTTTATAAAGGTCAAAACTAGTCTCTAACAGGAATATTTCTACCGAAAACAACAAAATTTGTGTTTGTAAATAATTCGACCTTTCATGATTTATGAAAGTAGGATTATAATAAACATAATCACTTAACATTAGATATACTAATAGCACATTATTCATATCACATAAGATAATCATGATTTAAATATAATTTATCATAATTATATTCGGGTTGTCACAGATGAAGTCAACTTAGCCTATATAGTATAGATCATGGCGGATTTGTTTCAAAAGATCAGTTAGATCTATATCATTTTCGAACTACTCACTTCTTTAAAGTTTCAAGGATATTTGTCCCTTACTTATTTAACCTCCCCATTGAATGGGAAGATTTATACGAGAAAGCCACTGAGCTCATGGAATGCATGAATTTATCTTGGAAGGAAGACATCATTTCCACTGGATGGGCGAATGAATTTGACATCTCAAATAATGAATCGAGACGGGAAACAATTATTCCATAAATCAGCATGTGTAGTATAATATCTTTCGAAGACTTATTGGGGGAAATAAGTAAAGTATCTTATCATCCAGAAATCGATGAAGACACGGGGTTCTTGTTTTTCCCTGCCTCCTTAAACCAAATGACAAAATCACGGAGACACTACCAAGATCCAATTCTTCAGTCACCAAAAACAGATAAGGGAAAGGGAGTTACCAAAGAACTTTCCATGCTGAAAATGACCATTGAAGAAAATAAGTTCCTGGACACACTCAAGAAGTCTAAAACCAACATCATCTTGTGGAGACTATTTAAGTTTTCTTAATTACACTGAAATGCTCTAATAAATCTTCTCACTAGAACCACAGTCCCACCTTCCACCGCTCCAGAAAAAGTTGTAAACCTGGTTGGATCCTTGACCACCACTAGACTCCTTTCCTTTTCCAAAGAATAAATTTTAAATATCACCCCTGACCACAACTATGGCCTCAACATCTCCGTTGAAGTGACGGGCAAGATAGTCTCTCTTTCACTCATTGACAATAAATTTACCCTCAATGTTTGACCACTAAGAACCTTCAAGTGCTTAGGGTTGGAAGTAAGTGACCTTATTCCTACTTCCACCATAGTGCATGTCTATGACAATACTCGAGAAGAAGTGATGTGATCTACAACACTCAAAGTAGGGGATGGATCTATCAATACCATTATTGAGTTTGAAGTTATTAACAAATGCCAATGCTTCAACCTACTGCTTGGTCGATCATGGCTTCATATCATCCGAGGTGTTTCTTTCTCCCTTCATCAGAACTTAAAATTCTTCGCCAAGGGACAAGTAATTACAGTATTAAGGCAAGATAATGGTATAGAAAATGCCAATAGAAGAAATATGATAATATAAATACATCATGGGATAAATTACATGCTTCTCTTTGGCTTCAGGGTTGATCCACTTCCCCTTTCGGCAGAGGATAATTTCAAAGATCGAGTATGTCTAGAGCATAACCATCAAGACAATATGAATATAATATAAATCTTCAAGAATTTTAATTTCATTCTTGGAATAGGGATATGGTGACATCAATAAGGGATACTAGAGCCCAAAGTCCGAAAAATAGCCTTTCATCCATGTGGCCTAGGATATCAGGCTTCATAGGAAGGATTAAGAATGTTCCTCCAACACCGATTGAAAAGGAGTTCAGAATATTTTAAGACTATTTCAAGGTATTCTCTTAAGGGAAAATTTGTTAACATGGATGAAGAATTCCCCTTATATTCATTTATTGAGTCATGGTACAATTATGTGGATAAGAACAAGAAGCTGGGGATATAAATCTTCTTTTAAGACAATTACTCATGGACCGAAGACTGTCAATAGTTAGTGCAACCTATCACTCAGAAATCCGTAGTCATGACCAAAGTCCCTAAGGAAAGTGTTTTTGAAGACTCGTTAAACCTAAAGATAATGGGGCTGATTCTATATATGATATATTCTGACGCTACGCTGTCAAACCATCGACTCTGATTAGTCACGCTGATGAACCTCTCCTCAACTGAAAGGTTGTACCAGTTCGACTTGATGAAATGCAACCCAACCTCGTTAGTTACCCAATCTTTTAATCTACTGTTGTTCCTTTTTCTGATAATAATGCAATCTCGACCTCTTTTGATGAGGTTATTAACCCTGTTTTTCCTGAAGGTTAAGTAAACGAGGATTTTGAGTATCTTGTTATTTCTTACATTATCTTGATTCTAATCAAAATCTTATTGATGATAAATTTGTAAGTGAACAATTCTTAACTGTTCTTAATAAGGTTCATAACAAACAACAAAACCGTGTTCAAATTGATGAGGATGAAACTATTTTTATCAATCTTGATTCTAAAATCCAACAACGCAAGATTAGGATAGGGTCCACCCTAACGAGCATGGGCACATGCAATTTAAAGAACTCCTGAAGGAGTTTATGGACATCTTCACATGGTCCTATGACAACATGACCGAAATCAATCCCAAAATAGCTCTACACGAGAACCTAACTCTCCCAAAATGAAAATTGGTCAAACAGAATATGCAAAAACTCTAAACTGAAAGGTCACTCAAAGTAAGTAAGAAGCAATCAAACAAATGAATGTATCCTTCATCCGAGTGATGGAATATCCTATATTTCTAGCCAACATTACACTGTACCAAAATTTGGAGGAAGTATGTGCGTCGACTACCATGATTTGAACAAAGCATCTCTAAAGGATGATTACCCACTTCCCAACATCGACATGATCGTGGAAAACACGACCAGTCAAGTCCTAAAGTCATTATATGATGTATTTATTGGAAACAATCAGATTAATATGCACTCTGACCATCATGAGAAAACTGTCTTCATCACCCCATGGGGAACCTTTTGTTACATTATTATGCCATTTCGGTTTAAGAACATTGGGACTACCTATCAAAGGGCTGCCAAAACCATCTTGCATGACTTCATACACAAGGAGGTAAAATAATTCATATAAAAATTATAATTAAGTCCAAGACTGGGAAAGGTTAGGATTTCTCCCTTTGAAAGTTCTTCTAATGATTGTGGCAATACCAAATGATGCTAAACCCATGAAGATGTGTTTTCAGTGTCACAAAAGGAAAGAAATTAGGATTCATGGTTAGTGAAAAGTGTGACACCCCGCCTAATTAAACATCGGGTGATCAGGCCTTTATTAAATTAAAACAGGTTTCTGAAATGGTTCATTCTTAGCATCACTACCGAAAACCTTTTAATTACTAATCCCCAAAGTATAATTAGACCGGTGCCAAATTTAATCTTTCTTAAAACACATAAATCCACCATGCAGAAAATAGTAAAGCAAATACCATGCTAAAACCCAAACCAACAAAGTATAAGTACAACAGTGCAAAAGTATTACCGAATAAACCATCGGCTAAAAATTCTAAACAACAATAGAACAACTACTAATCTGAAACTAACATCTGAGATTGATACCGGACTACAAGTCCATACATGGAATAATGTGACATCATGTACTAGATCGGAATGAGAGATATCGTCTAGTCAAAATCCTTTAAGCATCCACTGTGCTACAGCTGCGAGTCCCTGGAATAGAATCATCATCCATGGCGTCCCTGTGGCTGGACACCTAAAAGGTTTTGAAAATATTTTATAAAAAGAGTTAGTACTCAAAACATTTTGAAAATATTTAGCAAGCGTTTATCACAATATAAAATGCGGTTATTGATTACACATGTTAGGTTTTCGTACACTCTCTTGAGTTCACTCACTTCTCATCTATTGTGCACACCTAACTTTCTACACCTAGCCTAACTAGCCATGTTCCCCAAGTTAATTAGGTCTAAGTAATCATCTGAACTTATTTAAGCTTAAGTTCCCACATCGCCCACACTGTGCATTCATTTCAATAACATCTCGCAAAGGTTAATTAATACTAAAATAACATTTCACCTATGTTATGCTTCAAAGCTATTTAGTTTCACTACTAAATTTCTAGGATTCTCACAATTGTTATCTTTCCACTTATGTAATTAAGTTTCACTACTTAAGTTACTGTGACACCCCGACTAATTAAATACCGGGTAGCTACTCCTTTATAAAATTAATTCAAAATGCCAAGCTGGCTCAGTTAATAGCATCACTGTCGAAAACATTTTAATATTACTAACCACCTTGTATTTAAAAAGCAAGTTGCCAAATTTTAATTTAAATCTGATTAACATGCAACAAGTAAAATGAAGAAATAGATAACATCATTCACCATACTGAAGTAAAACGAATAACCATCACATAACAGTAATTAAAGTCTGGAGGAAAAACTCCTCACTACAATCCCACAACTGAAATAAATAAACTGAAACAATAAATGCTAAAGTCTGAAAACTGAAATATAAAAGATGCTCTAAGTAGAAATGGGCAACATGCCCTACAACTGATAGATAGTGACTCTGAAATCCAAAAGATAGAAGCGTCTATGAACAAATCCCTGTAGCTTCCACAAACCGCTACAGCTCGTCACCTGAATGAGTACCTATGCTTGGTGTCCTTGTGGCTGGGCACCTAAAATGGTTTTACAAGAAAAAAATTTGAAAAGCAAACGGGTCAGAGCCCGAATGTGGAGTTATTTTAAAAACCTGCAAGTGCTTTAAAACATTTAAAACATTAAATGCAAAGTACATGTTAGGACGTACACTCACATTATATTCTCACCTCTCGTCTATCTGTGCACTCCTAACGTAAGTACCCATCTATAAGGAGATAACCAACTAGCTAAGTGACATCATAACTAGCTAGACTATCATAGGACCTACCGTTACTACTTGGTTCTATTAACATATAACGCTCGTAAGTAAGTAGGGGTTTAAGGTAAACTCAAGTGTACAATATGCCATATATATACTACTAGCGAACCCATTATGTTTCTCAAAATCATACCGTGATATATATTCACTACATTAACATGAAAGTTCCCATTAAACAAGCGTATATTATTCACATCATAAATATATACACCCCGAGAACTAAGCTGCGGTGCGCACATACTCTGCTATCCATCCCGGTACATCACGTACATAAGGATTACATATTCCGAATCTCTCAGTAATAGTTCACAGATAACAACATCACAAATAATGGAGGCGAACACAGTCACCATCACATGGGTCACGCACATACCCACGCTCCCACGATCAGCGGACTTATTAATATCACAATAAGTCTTTCAATGACCTATGTTCATCAAGGTAACCAATCTAAATCCGGGCAACACAAGGATAAGAAGGCCCTAAGCGAACGTAAACCTCCCGTGATAGCAAGTATGGTAGGTATGTCATACACATAAGATTTTATGCTAAGCATTCACACATCTTAGATATCTCAATATTAATAAAGTAATACTCTAAATCATTATAACGTTATTCCGAATCCATATATTTCAAGTATCCCGATAATATATAATTTAAAAGGTCGACACGTCTCACGTCGTAATTCCTTAAACTTAAAACCTATCTCAAATAGACTATTAAGTCTCCCATAATTCCCACATATGACATCTTTATACCTAAGGTCTTTGCTTCTGCCCCAAACCTTATTTCATCAACTTATTCAAATTTGTACTATTAACCCAAATATTATCTCACATGACAAATTTCATTTATTTAGAATAATTCCTCAAATTACATTCCAAATAAAGTCCCATCTCATAATCATGCCTACTGGTCTTCCTTAAAGTTAAGGGTATTCATAAAGTCTCTAATAATATTATCCAAGGGTTAACACCACTAAAATTCAATTAAGGGAAAACTTCATTTATTCTGGGAAAGTCGATCGATCGACCTTGACCATCGATCGATCGATTTTGTCGATCGATCGACTGATGAATGTCGATCGATCGATTACACAGGTGTGGTTACGGACTGTTTCGATTTGCAGATTTGAAAACATCCCAAAACTTATTTTTAAAGCATGATTCTCTAATATAACGTTATAGTAATGTCATATAACCATCCTACAATATTACTAACGTCCATAAATCAATATTTCAACAACTAAAGGCGTTATAGTAATGTCATATGACGTTATAGTAATGTCATATGGATCAATCTTCATCAAAAACCTAGTTTTCTAATTTCTCTCATGAACATTCATAAACCTCATCTTAAATCCGTTTTTGGTATCACAAAAGTCAGTAATTCTCTTAATATGACCTTCCAGTAACATTCTACATGCAACCTATATCCCAAAAATTTAAACTAATAACTCCAATCTTATGGGTTTTTCATTATCTTCCAAGAACACATAAAGTTTTTGAATAATCTAACATGGAAGAAGCATTCTCCGAAATTTAAATGGAATAAATCACTTGCCTTGATTGTCTCTGGATTTGGTGTTGGATTTGTACGCTCTTTCTGCAGATTTTCTGCAGAATTCCTCCTCTTTCCCTTCCGGACGTTTAATTAACCAAATTTTCGTCACTTTTAATTCCTCAAAACGTGAAATTACCAAAATACCCTTTAAGTTGCCGGTATGGCCTAAAAATACCCCGGGACCCAAACTATACCCCCGACTAGTGTTTTCTGACTATCTCGACCCTTCCGGACGCGTTGGCGCACTCAAAACGACCATACGGATTATAGATTTTAAATTCACTTTTATTAACAAAATATTATACCGTGACGCGGCGGTCCCACGCGTCTCAACAAAATTTCTAAAATGCCGTATATAAATCCCACGACAATTTTATAATACCAAATACATATATAATCATATATGCACATAATCAAATACCAATTCGCATCACATTAGTATTTATAACCCCGATTAATTTCCAATTAATACGCATTTAATTAATTAATCCCAAAAATAAATATAGCCATAGGTACGGGGTATTACAGTTACTAATTAGATATTCTCTATCTAAAGATACATTCCGTAATTAAGTTTCACTACTAAACTTACCAATTTGATACGTAACATTAACCACATCATATTCATCTACTTATTCCCAACGGTATAATATCATTAAGTGTATATATTTCACACATAATATATACTAAATATCAGTCATTACTATTTGTCCTTTTTACACACATAAAGAACTCCTGGTTCGGAATGATTCATCGACCCCAAGTAAGAATTGGTTCGGAATGATACATCGACCCCAATTATTTATATACACAAATTCTGGCTCGGAATCTTTCATCACGCCACCAGTTCAAAGGTTTGGTTCGGCATTTTACATCGACCACAAACATATAATAACCCTATGTTAGTTCGGAATGTCTCATCGACCCTAACATAGTTAATTTAAGTATATATCAATCTACTAATACACAGAAGTATAATATCATTAAATATATATTTCACACACAAGATATATTAAATATCAGTCATTACTATTTGTCCTTTTTACATACATAAAGGACTCTTGGTTCGGAATGATTCATCGACCCCAAATAAAAATTGGTTCGGAATGATACATCGACCCTAATTATATAATAACCCTATGTTAGTTCGGAATATCTCATCGACCCTAATATAGTTAATTTAGGTATACTTCTATTAACCTAAAAGTTCATACAATTCAGTAGGTACACGCCCGACCTATCAACCATGTTCATACGTAATATTTTATTCTCTTATATTTACCGTACAATATTCATTGTACGATTTATCTCATTAATCGCATTTATTTGAGTATTCACAACAATCTAAGGGCCCTAGTTACCCCTAACGTAATATCAATTCAGTAGCTACCCTTGTTAACATATTGACCCAATAAATTTAAGCTCGCTCATGCTTTTTCATAATTATATTCTTATCATCTCGAATTAGAATACGTTACAATCAAGCCTATGAATCTCCACTTTAATTCTCTCACAAAATTAAAGTCCAATGCTCAATCATAGACCTACTTCCATAATATTATTCCAAAAATATATTTATTCAAGGTCCCAAACACTTCCCCGATAAAATTTTAGGCATTTGAGGCTTGAAATTAAATATCTTACATTTTCTCGCAGCCTAACGAATCATAAAATTTTCTGGCAGATTAAACACCTTCTAGTAAAACTTCGATTTCTCCCTCTATAGAACTCCGATTGACCTGATTCCAAGTTCATTGGAAAGCTAAGAGATATACCTTTCCATAAATATATGATTCACACTATAATTATAAGTACAACTCAAATATCACATGTTTCAAATCACGTCAAACTTCTGGCAGATTACTATGCTGGCAGATTAAACCCCCTGTAGTAATATGTCTATTACTCCCTCTACAGAACTGAGATTGACCTGATTCCAAGTTAATTGGATATATAAGAGAAATACCTTTCTAGTAATGTATGGTTCACACTATAATTCGATGTATAACTCAAATGACATACGTTTAAAGTTGTGTAAAAAATTCTGGCAGATTGACATCTTGTGTTCATCAATTAAACCCTAAGTCATTCAATATTCATGTTCTTTAACCAATAACTCATAAAGATTCTATGTTAATCATAAAATATAATCAAATTTCATTTTACCTTTACTTAGGGATTCATTCTACATGCAATCCTACCCAAATATGTGATCAATTCAAACATTTAATTCATGGTTTTTCAATAGAATTAACCAATTCTTAAAACTCCCTACACATGGGTATTATAACTTGAATTTGATTTGCAATAAAAACTTGCCTTGATAGAGGGGTTTTGATTTTGTGATTGTTGTTGATGATTGATTGTTTTTCTCCTTCAATCTTCCTTCCCCACAAGTTTGTGGTGAAAATCTCCTTTGAATCCTTCCCAATTCTTCCTTTTGCCTTGAGAATTGTTTCTCTCTTCTCTCTAATGGATATGGTGTGTTTTTTCTTCTCTCTAACCCTAGCCTTCAACTCTTATAATTTGACTTAGAGTTATTAAATTCGTAGGTCTTCTCACTCCTATAATTTAAAAGACTAAAACGCCCCTGAACGGTCTCGGCTTAGCCCAAAAATATCTTAGGACCCAACTAGTACCCCTGGGTATACTATTTTGACTATTTTGACCGTTCCGGGGTTAACCGTGACCTCTAAATTGTCATTTGAGTCACTTAAAAATATATTACTCGTTCTCGCCCCAAAACGGTCTACATGCGTTAAGTAACTATTTACTACTCGCACTAAGTAAATATAATGAGGCAATATAAATCGGTAACTATCTCTCGATTAATATACTATAATTATAATTCTTAATAAATATCATTAAATTACTCCTCTTACGTAATTTAAATTAAGCCGTATTTTCTCATTTAATTTTCCAATTTAATTAAATAGAATATTCAGAAATACAGGGTATTACATACTTCCCCCCTTGCAAAGGAATTTCGTCCTCGAAATTAGGATAAGGCTGGTATTAAGACTAAGGTCCTTAAATATCACTGCATCTTCTAATACTCAAAACCAAATCATAACATCCTAACAGTCGTCCCAAGTACATGCCTTGCTTCATTATAAATTCTTATCGCATGTTACCCATGCCACATATATCATAATTAAGTCTCACTACTTAATTTCTCCATAGATTTCCCCAATCTAACGTTAACTCTTAAAATTAAGTTTCTCCCTACTTAATTTTCCCTTTTGATGTATATCTCTATATATAACATCTATGGATCTACTATCACTCATAAGTAGAATATTAATTGGTATATATTTCACACACAATATATACTATAAGGGAAATTGGTCCGGCAAAATCATCGACCCCAAAAATCCTATCATTTACATTGGTTCGGAAATCCCTCGACCCCAAGGTAAATGTAATGCATATGTTGGTTTCAGACCTTCCGTCGATACCAATAATTATCATCGATTTGGTTCGAAAAATCATCGACCCCAAATCGATCCTTCATGTATTGGTCTGGAACATCATCGATCCCAATATAGAATTAAGCATACTTATTAACGCACATAAGTAGGAAAACCATAAGGTATATATTTCTTACACATAACATATACTATAAACACTAATATTATAATCACCCCCCCCCCCCCCCCCTTCTAAAACACTTTTGGGGTTATTGGCTCGAAATCTCACCTCGATCACCAATAGTGATTGGTTATATTGTCTCGGAATCACACTTCGAGAACTAATATATGTAAATATATCTCATCGCACATGAGTAGACAATTTATGATCCATATATTACACATTTTATATATCCTAAAATGTCATACTCCAATAGAATGTCCTCATAGCACGCGTTAAGGACTAAGAGTTCAAAATGTCTCCTCGAACCACACCTCAAAGTACATATAAGTTCATAATAGGTATCCAAGAACCTAATCCTTATGTATAGTCCATATAGGCACCCACACTACATATAAAATATGCTCATACGGTTATACATTCAACCTATGAATTGATCAGTTGCTTCTTCAAAAATTTCACTATCGTTAGGACGTAGTATCTTCCTTTCTCACAATCATTGGGTCATAGGCGACACAGCACACCCAAAATAAAACATTACCTCCATTCCTCCCTAACCATCTCTCACAGGGTGGGATTTTAGGATTTCATCCTGATTCACAACAATATAGAGCGGCACCTTGCACTTGTGCACTCTACCTTTTTAACGACATATTAGTTCATAACGGTTAACCCATTTCGCTAACCCAATGGAATGTTGACTTAGTTACGATGTCCATAGCCCATCCATAAATTATAAGTCTGCCTACGCATTCCATCATTGGAAATGTAGGTTCACCACCGAATTCCGGTTGCTCATTTCGAGACCGTCTTTCTCTATTAACTAGTGGTGCGTCTGGAGACAATCTCACTATATCTCTTCCGCAACACCGCTTCCCACTTACGTCATCTTTCCTCAAATGGTAACCTATTCCCCTTTCACTCCGGGTATATTATACTTTACAATCCGTGCACTCTTAAAAATTGGCGCACTTTTAGGGTTGATTACCTTATAAGAATCAACATTTTAATAACCCGTATATCACTCTCAACACTCGGTTAAGTAGAACCTGGTGTCACTTCTTCACAACATTTAGGCCTCCCATATCAAGAGACAACTTTTGAACGGCTTCCCACCGACTTTCATCCCATAGGGTGTGCTGGCTCTCTCAGTACATAAAAAGCTTGGATCATCGTCTATTTCCCATGATGTTCAATCCATTTCATCGATACGACTTGCCTCATAACCTCCCCACCGGCGAACTTATCAAATATAATTTTTTTCATCATCCCTCTACCTCGGATGACTAAGAAAGTCAATTGACTAGGTCGCCCATACCCCCTTTTCTCCGTGCACATTTGCAAAAACATTGCAAACGTCGCACTCATAACATGCTTTCCTCAACTCTCGCCTTGTCTTCACGGCGTGCCTATAATTTTATGGGTATTCACAATCCCCTATAGAAAAAAATTCAAATTCTTGCCCACAAAGTCCCACTTATCCTTTCGTGGTGAGATAAGCTTTTCAGTGTTTCCCCACAACACTACCGACCCCACCGATGTCCTAGCATCTAACGTCTCTTCTCCGGACGTGCATAAAAATCTAGTCGTATTCCCTTGAATAACTTGGAACGATCAAAACGTGTGGTCTTACGTCCCACATAATACATCTTTTCATAAATTCCCTTATTCTAGGCCACACTTACTGGTTTAGGGTATTCCTCCTCTCGGAGTTGGCAACCATAATTCTGAACATTATCATCATGGTTCCTTTAGTTTCGCTGACCAAAAGTAACACACTATTGGACTTAACAGTCTTGGCTTAGAATCAAATCAATGAATCCCCTAGTGGCTTTCCACTTATGGCTTGCACTAGCCCCTTTGCATTCAGTCTTACTCTTTGACAAAATCCTTAAACTCTTTTAGCTTCGGTCACCTAGGAGCATTTGCATCAACCTTGTAAGAAGCACCATAAAACCTTCATACACATAAGTCGTCCAAGCAGAGTTTTACCAAAATTGTGGATGACAACTCGTGAGTCCATTCTCTCAAGGGATCTTTTTCCTTTGTACCTATCTCATCGGGTACCAGTTCACTTCAACAGATAAATTTCTTTCTCACAATTGGCCTTTACCAGTTTTTCATGTGATGGGTTTAGAAGTTTCCATTCACTTCGCTTCTTAACCATCATTGGAGAAATTTGCGGTTAAACTATACGTAAAATCCCCTAACTGTATACTGACCCTAGGTTCGGATGTGGTGCCTGGTACCCCCACCACGTTGCCTAAAAAATCTTTACCCAAACTTTCACTTCTGGGTATTCCTACTCTATCCTAAATGCCAAGATCTCTAGGCATTCAACTTCCATACATTAACATGTTTTATCACATTTTAATGACCCGTTCTCATAAAAATCCTCCAGACCTCCTCTCACTATCACTGCATTTGGCGGTCTATATTAGCGTTCCCCTTTTGCCATCGCGACACTTGGAAAATGCCTACTATGCCTCAACGGCCCTTGCGGCATTTACTTATAATTTCACACTTGGAGAGACCTCGACAATGGTCATCTCTTCTACGATTACCATCCTCGAACACCCCATGCCTCATGGCGAGCCCCTTCCTCCTACAGTTCTTCCAACGCCTCCGCTAGTTTTTATCGCCAAGTTCGACGTATCATACCCAATCGAACTCGTATATACTACACTTCATCAACTAAATAGCAGGATAACGTAAACCATGTACGTAGAGCAATACAACAATCCTAGTATAGGGCTCTATATCAATCAAACAATACGCTAAAAACGTAGTAAGCCGTACAGATCCTATGGACACTAGAACCTGATGCTCTGATACCATCTGTGACACCCCGCCTAATTAAACATCGGGTGATCAGGACTTTATTAAATTAAAACAGGTTTCTCAAATGGTTCATTCTTAGCATCACTGCCGAAAACCTTTTTATTACTAATCCCCTAAGTATAATTAGACCGGTGCCAAATTTTATCTTTCTTAAAACACATAAATCAACCATGCGGAAAATAGTAAAGTAAATACCATGCTAAAACCCAAACCAACAAAGTATAAGTACAACAGTGCAAAAGTATTACCGAATAAACCATCGGCTAAAAATGCTAAACAACAATAGAACAACTACTAATCTGAAACTAACATCTGAGACTGATACCGGACTACAAGTCCATACATGGAATAATGTGACATCCTGTACTAGATCTGAATGAGAGATATCATCTAATCAAAATCCTATAAGCATCCACTGTGATACAGCTGCGAGTCCCTGGAATAGAATCATCATCCATGGTGTCCCTGTGGCTGGACACCTAAAAGGTTTTGAAAATATTTTATTGCAAGAGTTAGTACTCAAAACATTTTGAAAATATTTAGCAAGCGTTTATCACAATATAAAATGCGGTTATTGATTACACATGTTAGGTTTTCGTACACTCTCTTGAGTTCACTCACTTCTCATCTATTGTGCACACCTAACTTTCTACACCTAGCCTACCTAGCCATGTTCCCCAAGTTAATTAGGTCTAAGTAATCATCTGAACTTATTTAAGCTTAAGTTCCCACATCGCCCACACCGTGCATTCATTTCAATAACATCTCGCAAAGGTTAATTAATACTCAAATAACATTTCACCTATGTTATGCTTCAAAGCTATTTAGTTTCACTACTAAATTTCTAGGATTCTCACAATTGTTATCTTTCCACTTATGTAATTAAGTTTCACTACTTAAGTTACTAATTAGATATTCTCTATCTAAAGATACATTCTGTAATTAAGTTTCACTACTTAACTTACCAATTTGATACGTAACATTTAACACATCATATTCATCTACTTATTCACAATGGTATAATATCATTAAGTGTATATATTTCACACATAATATATACTAAATATCAGTCATTACTATTTGTCCTTTTTACACACATAAAGAACTCTTGGTTCGGAATGATTCATCGACCCCAAGTAAGATTTGGTTCGGAATGATACATCGACCCCAATTATTTATATACACAAATTCTGGCTCGGACTCTTTCATCACGCCACGAGTTCAAAGGTTTGGTTCAGCATTTTACATCGACCACAAACATATAATAACCCTATGTTAGTTCGGAATGTCTCATCGACCCTAACATAGTTAATTTAAGTATATATCAATCTACTAATAAACAGAAGTAGAATATCATTAAATATATATTTCACACACAATATACATTAAATATCAGTCATTACTATTTGTCCTTTTTACATACATAAAGGACTCTTGGTTCGGAATGATTCATCGATCCCAAGTAAAAATTGGTTCGGAATGATACATCGACCCCAATTATATAATAACCCTATGTTAGTTCGGAATATCTCATCGACCCTAACATTGTTAATTTAGGTATACTTCTCTTAACCTAAAAGTTCATACAATTCAGTAGGTACACGCCCGACCTATCAACCATGTTCGTACGTAATATTTTATTCTCTTATATTTACCGTACAATATTCATTGTACGATTTATCTCATTAATCGCATTTATTTGAGTATTCACAACAATCTAAGGGCCCTATTTACCCCCAACGTAATATCAATTCAGTAGCTACCCTTGTTAACATATTGACCCAATAAATTTAAGCTCGCTCATGCTTTTTCGTAATTATATTCTTATCATCTCGAATTAGAATACGTCACAATCAAGCCTATGAATCTCCACTTTAATTCTCTCACAAAATTAAAGTCCAATGCTCAATCATAGACCTACTTCCATAATATTATTCCAAAAATATATTTCATCAAGTTCCCAAACACTTCCCCGATAAAATTTTAGGCATTTGAGGCTTAAAATTAAATATCTTACATTTTCTCGCAGCCTAACGAATCATAAAATTTTCTGGCAGATTAAACACCTTCTAGTAAAACTTCGATTTCTCCCTCTACAGAACTCCGATTGACCTGATTGCAAGTTCATTGGAAAGCTAAGAGATATACATTTCCATAAATATATGATTCACACTCTAATTATAAGTACAACTCAAATCGTACATGTTAAAGTCACGTCAAACTTCTGGGAGATTACTATGCTGGCAGATTAAACACCCTGTAGTAATATGTCTATTACTCCCTCTACAGAACTGAGATTGACCTGATTCCAAGTTCATTGGATAGCTAAGAGAAATACCTTTCTATTAATGTATGGTTTACACTATAATTCGAAGTATAACTCAAATGAAATACGTTTAAAGTTGTGTCAAAAATTCTGGCAGATTGACATCTTGTGTTCATCAATTAAACCCTTAGTCATTCAAGATTCATGTTCTTTAACCAAGAACTCATAAAGATTCTATGTTAATCATCAAATATAATCAAATTTCATTTTACCTTTACTTAGGGATTCATTCTAGATGCAATCCTACCCAAACATGTGATCAATTCAAACATTTAATTCATGGTTTTTCAATAGAATTAACCAATTCTTAAAACTCCCTACACATGGGTATTATAACTTGAATTTGATTTGCAATAAACACTTTCCTTGATAGAGGGGTTCTGATTTTGTGATTGTTATTGATGATTGATTGTTTTTCTCCTTCAATCTTCCTTCCCCACAAGTTTGTGGTGAAAATCTCCTTTGAATCCTTCCCAATTCTTCCTTTTGCCTTGAGAATTGTTTCTCTCTTCTCTCTAATGGCTATGGTGTGTTTTTTCTTCGCTCTAACCCTAGCCTCCAACTCTTATAATCTGACTTAGATTTATTAAATTCGTAGGTGTTCTCACTCCTATAATTTAAAAGACTAAAACGCCCCTGAACGGTCCCGGCTTAACCCAAAAACATCTCGGGACCCATCTAGTACCCCTGGGTATACTATTTTGACTATTTTGACCCTTCAGGGGTTAACCGTGACCTCTAAATTATCATTTGAGTCACTTAAAAATATATTACTCGTTCTCGCCCCAAAACGGTCTACATGCGTTAAGTAACTATTTACTACTCGCACTAAGTAAATATAATGAGGTAATATAAATCGATAACTATCTCTCGATTAATATACTATAATTACAATTCTTAATAAATATCATTAAATTACTCCTCTTACGTAATTTAAATTAAGCCGTATTTTCTCATTTAATTTTCCAATTTAATTAAATAGAATATTCAGAAATACAGGGTATTACAAAAAGGTAATCAAAGCAGACCCCATGAAGCTGAAAGCCACACTCGAAATGCCATCACTCTAAATGGAGAAAAATGTCCGAGGATTCTTTGGAAAACTTTATTACATCAGTCGGTTCATCAGCCAAATGAATTCTATTTATGAATCCAGCTTTAAACTCCTATGGAAGGATTCTACCAAAGTCTGTAATGAGGTCAGCTAGGAAGCCTTCAACTCAATTAAGGAATATCTTACTCGACCTCCGGTACTTATACCTTCGCAGCCAGGTCTCCCTCTATTCTTGTACTTGATCGTAATAAATACTGCAGTAGGGGCTTTGCTAGGCCAATACATAAAAAAATACCATAAGGAAAGGGTCATCTGCTATGCTAGTCGAAATTTTCCTGAGTACGATGACAGTTACACTTCCTGAAAGAAATCACGTGTTTCCCTAGTCTAGGTCACTCAAACATTTTGACACCACATGCTCATTTTTCCCATCATACTTTTCTACCGAATGGATCCTATCAAATACGAACTTGAGAAACCCGCTCTGTCTAGTCGAATGCCCTGATGGTTGATGCTGCTATCAGGATTTGATATTGTATATGTTACACATAAAGCCATGAAAGGGAGATCCATAGCTGATTACCTTTCTAACAACCCCATAGAAGAGGTTGTTGTTTGTGTCTCTGAATTACCAGATGAAAACATTCTCTGCTCCTCTCAGGAGGACCTCGGATGGAAAATGTTCTTTGACAGAGCTTCCAAAAAGAAAGGATATTGAATTGTGATACTCCTCATCGCCCCTGCTCACTCTCATGCTCCCATATCCATCAAGCTGGATTTTCCCTACACTAGTAATATGACCAAATACGAGGTATGCATTATATGCCTCAAAGTAACCCTCAAGAAAGATATCAAATACCTAGATGTCTATGGGGGTTCTTCCCTCATCATAGACCAAGTCCTTGAAAGATGGAAAGTCAATGATGAAAAACTCTTACCCTTCCATTCCCACTCAGAAGAGATGGACTCCTTGTTCTAATATATCACCTTCCACTACTTACCTCAAGCAAAGAACAACTAAGCCGATGCCTTTGCTACCCAATCCTCCATGGATAACATGCTCGAAGGAATAATGATGGCCCTTTTCGTAGTTCAAAAATAAGATATGCCAACCCACTACTACCACATCCATCTCTTTATAAAGGAAGACTCCGATATGGTCGAGTTCTAATAATACAACATTTGGCACCTCCTAAAACACGGTAGGTATCCCTAAGATGACGATAAGAAAAAATATGCGACCCGCCACAAACTGGATACTTAGGACACCATCTGCAAAAAATCATTGTTCAAAAGGAACTTCGATGGAACCCACTTAAATTGCATCATAGGGGCTAATATTGAAGAAATAATTGAGAAAATCCACAACGGGGAGTGTGGACTCCATATGAACGATCATATGCTTACCAAAAAGGTTATCCGTCAGGGATATTATTGGGACAACATGATTCAGGATTGCAATACCTATGCCCGAAGATGCCTTAAATGCCAATAATTTGCCAATCTCCAACACTTACCTCCTTGGGAAATGTACATTATGACTTTTCCATGGCTGTTCTCCACCTGGGGCATTGCCATAAATTTATCCTAGTTTCCTTCGATTACTTCAACAAATGGGTAGAAACCGAGTAATTCATAGTTATGAATGCCAATAAGGTGGCTTAGTTTATCCGAAAGATTATCATCTGATAATATGGGGTTCCCCATGAGCTAGTATCAGTTAAGGGGTTACACTTTGAAGACAAGGTAACATAATTGGTCGATGAATATATGATTTAGAGGAATAAATATTCTCCCTAGCGACCTCAAACCAATGGTGAAGTTGAAGTTGCCAATAAGTACCTCAAAGCCATCATCAGCAAAATGATTGAGAGATATCGAGATTGGGCTGATTGGATCCCTTATGCCCTTTGGGGCTATCGCATTTCAGTTAGGAAATCTAATGTAGCTACCCTTATTCTCTAGTATACGACATGGAAGAAATCCTACCTGTTGAGCTATAAATACCTTCCTTATGTGTCATGTTTGAGAGAAGATATAGAGAGGAAGATTGGTATCATAGCCGTTTGAGAAACTATCATTATTGGATGAAAAAAGGTTGAAGGATCTATAACACATTTAAGGGTACCATCTCTAGATAGCGCAATCATTCAATCGAAGACTCAAGGACCGTGGTGTCCAGTAAGGAGACACGACCCTAAAAAAATCATAGAACCCATTTGGGACCTTAGAGGGAAGTTCAAGCCAAACTGGAGTGGCCCTTACAAAGTACATAAAATTCTCTTAGTACGCACCGCTATGCTCGTAGACCTCGACGGAGAAAAAATGAAACGTCTAGTCAATCTGGACCATCCCAAGAAATTCAATCCTTAGTCCAAAATCTCGATGCACTGCGACTCTTCTCATCTCCCTTCTATTAGAAAAAAATCTCTTCATTTCTCTGTACCCAGAACTATGTGGGTCCTTATCCTCTTAAAAAACCTTTTTCTTTCAAAATGGAACTAAATTTTTTCAAACCCCCAAAGGTATGTAGGCAGCTCATACACCTTACATGTGTACAATCCCCTTCTTTTTCATAAAATGATATTCTTTTCTAACTTCTGAGAATGACGGTTCATTTTATCATTTACATGATCAAATGGATTATGTATTCCTTAATGATTAGTATTTATAATTCGGATGTAGAACTCATCAAGAGGCACAACAATATGATAAAAATATTTTTTTATTTCAAATAAGGACGCTTAGTACTATTACACAGAGTATGAACAAAGGGAGTCAAAACAACCACCCATCCCCACTGGTCAACGATTTCTAAACAAGCCTAACCAAACTTCACAAAATTATTCCCAAAATCCCATATATAAAAACATCCTAAAAGTCACCAAAAGCTTCACATAACATAGTACTAGCTTCACAAAACCCCTATCCGCAATTGTTGAAAGACTCGACCCCATCATCATCTGCTCCCTTAGGTCCTCAAACTCCCCCAGCCTAGTTGATATTTTGCATAATCTTCATAGAGAAATATGCCTTGACAAGTCTAGAAAAGATAATTAACCCTCCTTACATGGTATCAAAAAGGAAAAACCATCTCTGATTGGTTTCTTTCGTCAGTATCTTTGCTATTACTTACTTCCACAGCCATTTCAGATAGTCTTAGGACACATTCCAGACCCCACCTACAGATTTAGATGGATAGGTCAATGATCCACCCACAAAGAACCTAATATCATATGCAGGGATTCAGTTAAGTATTCAACAGAAAAGAAGTCCAGTTTTCGAGGTGGCAATATTTTCTCCAATCCAACTTGATGCAGAATTCATCAAGGGACATAGAACGAACTCTGTTATAGTAAAACTAATAGAGCATATACCGACACTATTCCAGTTGATGAACATACTGCAGTTCTCCCAACCAAGTCTAATTCCTTAGCGGAATCTCAAATTTCAAGCCTTCCCCAATGGAACCCAAAATGTTTCCCAAGTAAAAGTGCAAAGTAATACCTTCCCAACTCCCCCACTGGAATTTCCAAGCTAAAGCTTTCTCATAATCCTTCATTAGAAGTTTATAAAACACCTGCAATCCTTCATAGCTTCCTTAGGAAAACTATCCCTAATTAGATGTCTCAAAGGGTAAAACCCCTTTAAAAGAGTCTTAAAACAACACGATCCCCAATAGGACAATAGGTGCATCTGTATCCTCAAAGATAAGATAAAAATTCCCCAGGAGAACAACTCCCTATGTCTCATTGTTTAGGTCCTTCAAATTGACCTCGACCCTCAGAATTGGTCCTCATAACATTAGGTCCACATAATTCACATCGACCCTCAAAATTGGTCATCATCACTTTAGATCCTCATAATTAACCTCAACCATCTGAATTGGTCGTCATAACTTTAGGTCCTCAGAATTAACCTCGGCCTTTAGAATCGATCAGAACCACTTTAGGTCCTCAAAATTAACCTCGACCCGTAGAATCGGTCCTTATAACTTTAGTCCGCCAGATTAACTTCATTACTCAAAATTGATCGCTATAACTTTGGGTCCTTAGAATTGACCTTGACCCTTAGAATCAGTTATCATCACTCTAAGACCATGGAATTTACCTCGTCCATGAGAATCGGTCTCTACCATTTTAAGTCTTTAAAATTTTCCTCATCCTTAAAAATTGGTCGTCGCAATATTAGGTCCTCAGAATTGACCTCGGCCCTCAAAACTGGTCATCACAAATTTAGGTCTTCAGAACTATCCTCGCCCCTTAAAATCGATTGTCATCAGTTTTGGTCATTAGAATTGATCTTGACCCTCAGAATTGGTCTTTACAACTTTGGTCCTTAGAATTCACCTCGACCCTCCGAATATGCCATCATCACTTTAGGTCCTTAGAATTGACCTCGATCCTCATAATCAGTTTCTATCACTTTAGGTCCTCAGAATTTACCTTGACCCCTTGGAATTGGTCATCACAACTTTTGGTCCTCAAAATTGACCTCGCCCCTCAAAATTGGTCCCTACTTTTGGTCCTCAGAATTGACCTCGACCCTCAAAATTGGTCATCATAACCATAGGTCCTCATAATTGACCTCATCCCTCAGAATTTGTCATCATAATCACAGGTCCTCATAATTGAGCTCAACCCTTAGGATTGGTTATCTCTTTAGGTCCTTAGAATCGATCATAACACGTATAATCAATCATCACCAACATTGCCTTAGGTCCTTAAAATCAACCTCGACCCTATGAACTGGTCTTCCCCATACATTTAGGTCCTCATAACTGACCTCTTTCCCCCAAACCTCAATATGGTTTCTATTCTAAGTCCTTCACTTGTTCCAAGCTCACCAGTCGAGGGACTTTGTAGACACCACATTATAGGACCATCCTTAATATATCTTTAGGTCCCTAGCACTTCCTCCTGCACCATAGACCCTAGGTCATACTACGAGTACCGATCTAGAAGCCCTTGAGCATTCTCTAGCCCCATCTGACTCCGATTAACTATCTTATCAAAATAGAATCTCAATGAATCTTAAAAGCTATCTGAATCCCATTTCCAACGATCACCCCTATTCACAAATCGATCTTACAATTCGAACGAATGATCCATTTTACTATTGAAGACCAGTCTAGAGGCTGCCGGGTGCTATCGGGTCCCAATTTGAGACCAATCAACTTCCTCACAAGAGCATAAGTTTAATAATCTTTGAAGGGATCTAAATCCACTTCCTAACGGTCTGTTCTGCAAATCGGCCTTATGTTTTAGACGAACCATCTATTTTCTCCCAAAAATGATACGAAGGCCATCTAGTTCTCTCAGGCTCCATTTGACTCATATCAAATCTTCATCTCGAAAGAGACTAAGTGAATCTTCAAATGGCTCTAAATACCCCTTCCAATGGTCTTTCCCGTATATGAATCATCCTTATGGCATGAACAAATGACCCATTTTACATCGAACGATCACTAGGCGCTTCATAGCCCTATTTGACAAAGGTTAACTCTCCAAATTGAATGAGACTAAATGAATATTCAAAGGGCTTGAAATACCCTTTCCATTAGTCTTCCCCATGCGTAAAAAATTCACACAGTATGGATGAATGACCCATTTTACTCCAATGGATCATCGAGCACTTTCGAGCCTGAATGAATCTTTTAAGGGCAATCAATACCCTTCATAACATGTGACCTATGCATGAATTGGCCTTATGGTCCGGATGAACGATTCATTTTCCTTCAAGAATCACTTATCCAAAAGACTATTAGACACTTCTAATCCTTGTTTGACCACACCAACTCTAGAACCAAGGACCAACCCAATGAATTCTTAAAGGGATCTGAATACGCTTGCCAATGATATGTCATATTCATGATTCAGACTTACAAATTTAATTTTATGACCATGTTTCTGAGAAATCTACACGAGACATACGAATGGAAAACCCATTTCTCTACTTATTGGGATTGTATTTGGGGTTCCCTACCAATAGGAAGGTCAAGGACAATGTCGATTGGCACCCCCTTGACCCTATAAAGGGAGCATGATCTCACTTAGAGGTATCTTAAAAATATCACTCTCAGTAATATTCTCTCAAAGTCAGCATGATTTCCATATTGAGACCTCTCCTCTACATTCCATTTCCATACTTTTCTTACAAATTTTAGCAAATTCCATTCCTTATCCTCCTACGACCTCCATCCTTGAGGGAAGACTTTGGATAGTCAATATCAATCTCAAAGATTTCGAAGAAGTTCCAAACCCTCCACCCTCTCTTTAAATTTACTTATTTCGCATTTTTTATTCAATTCTTACTTTAGTATTTCATTTCTATTAGTTCACACACATTAATATCCCACTTTTTTATTAGTAGTATTGCACATACTATATTTTCTATAAGAAACCAAAAAACATAAAAAGTGGGTTTGCTTATAAATTCCAAATGGGGATTTCTCACTACATTTCCTCAAACTGAAACATACTTTTCCTACACACACATATAATAAAATACCCCATTGGATTTATGGCATAAAAGCCACCCCCACGTTTTATGCGAACAACGTGGACTTTGATGCCTTTTTAGGATATGTAGGAATCTCGGTCAACACCAGAGATTGCAGTCCTGCTTTCCTAGTTTATTCATATATTATTTCCACATGTCATGTTTGTAAATCATGCTCGCATTTTGTCCAATTGATACCGCCTTATTCCTATAAATGACCAGTAACCCGATTGTAATACCCCATATTTATGAGTATATAAGATTTAATAAAATTTATGGTTTAAGATTTAACTAAATTGGTGATTTAGGATTTAATTAAAATTGGTGATTTGGAATTTATTTAATTCAGAGAATTTATTTAATTTTTTGTTTTAGAATTTAAGTTAATTCAATTTATTTTAATTTTACGCGTACCGCATTTTGAAGAAAAAATATGAAAGTTAGTATAGGGTGACTCGGGATGATGGTTTAGACGACATGGTATTTTTTGAAAGGCTTAAAATAATCAAAATAGTAAACCCGAGGGTATAGTTTGGGTCCCGGGGAAATTTTAGACCAAACTAGCATCATATGAGGGAAATTTAGTCATTTGGAAACATAGGGTGAGACTAATGAATTTCCAAAGCCTTTATTAGTACATATTTGGGAGATGCTATGGTTAGAAAGATTGAAAACAAATATAGGCCATTGAAGAAGAAGGAGAAGTCATTTTTGAAGCTTAAGAGAGAGTTCTTGAAGGATTCCAGCTTGTTCTTGCACCACCATCATCATTGGAGAGTGGATTGAAGAGGAAGACAAACAAATTCATCATCATCAAATGAAATCAAATCTGTTGGACCAAAGGCAAGTGTTTATCTTATTTTTTTTGAAGAGTCGTAATACCCATGTAGTGTAGGGTCTTATGTTTGATAATTTAACCTAAATATTGAGGGTTTGATAATTTAAACACATGTTTTGGGGTAGGATTTGCATGACGTGATATTCCGCTATGTTGATAACACTAAATTAGAGAGTCAAGGATGAATTTCACGAATGAAATTTTGGTGCTTGATTAAAATAAATAAAGAACATGCGAAACTTGGGTTTTATGTTTAGTAGAATAAAATTCAATTCTAAGGTTGAATTCTTGATGATTTAATGTTAGAATTACATTGGAAATCACCTCTATACACTTATATGACGTTTACTAATTTTTTCTATAAGTTTGGAGAAGAATCACGAAGAATTTAGTGATGAATATTAACGAAAACGTAACTGCGTAGGAGAAAGAAGGCATTTGTACATTTTCGAATCGATTCGGTCGGCGAATAGATTCGGCTAAGGAGAGACGAATCAATTTGGTTTCCCCAGATTGGTGAAATTTCCCCTTTTAAGCCCTTAAAATGTGATTTATTAAATAGGAACCTTTTTGAGACATCCTTAGGATATAATGAGGGAGATATTGGATGACACTAGGGTTTGGTCGGTTTGAGACATAACCATATATGCAAGAGTTTAAGGCTAAGGTTAGTTGGTCTTAATTGTTATCATAATAATAAAGAGAATGAGAATGGATTACGGAGAGAGTAAGGGAGAATCTGATGTGGCCCAGTAGGGTAATTGTGAATTAGCTACTAAATTAACTTAAGGGGTAACTATTGGCCCTCAGGGTAAAGAATAATACTCAGGAATAACGATAGTGAATTAATATTGTGAATTACAGATACGATACGTATTCGAGGAATAAATACTATGTACCAATTATAATTATAGGAGGAGTATATATGTATAGGGGTTGTTATTATAGCTTGTGTGTATGCCTATGCTAAATATACATATGGGTAGGTTGTGTGTACACATAATATATGCTTTCTATTGTGTTAACCTACCTATGCTACTTGTTGTCATAAAGGTTATGTGTAGAGAACAATCCCAGTGAGGTCTGGGATTGTTCCCCAGAACATAGAACTTTGGGCGGCCCACTATGTGTGTATTAGTGTGACTGGGAGGTCATTTGGGTACGTTAGGTATATGCGTAGCCAAAAGGCTTACAACTATGTTCACCTCCAATATGTGTTGATTTGAATTATGGTTCGAGGGTGACATCCAAACCGATAGTCCTTGATTTACTATGAGTGGTTTATGGACTTGATAGTAGAGTACACAAATGTTCATAGAGGTGGCCAGTCCGATTGATGCTAGAATATATATATATATATATATATATATATATATATATATATATATGTGTGTGTGTGTGTGTGTGTGTGTGTGGGTAGATGGGTGGGTGAATATCTTATTATTGTGTGATAGTAG
The DNA here is from genome assembly GCA_949130495.1 of Sambucus nigra. Taxonomy (NCBI): domain Eukaryota; kingdom Viridiplantae; phylum Streptophyta; class Magnoliopsida; order Dipsacales; family Adoxaceae; genus Sambucus; species Sambucus nigra. The sequence continues at coordinate 624,388,107 of OX422207.1, read as the reverse complement.
GGAGATTAGATTGTGTTTATCTAAAGAAGTGTTTAATCTACTTGTGTGCATGTGTGTGTGTGTGTGTGTGTGTGGGTGGGTGGGTGGGTGAATATCTTATTATTATGTGATAGTAGGGAGATTAGATCATGTTTATCTAAAGAAGTGTTTAATCTACTTGTGTGTGATGGTAGGGAGAGTAGGTACTGTGTATCTAAATGAGGATAAATCTACTAATGTGTAAGTAGTAGGAAATATAGATAACATATATCTAAAATTAAAATTTAAGTAGAGAAACATAATGAAAAAGTTTGAACGATAACATAAGTGAATTGTCAACTTGGATTTAATAATAATATAAGGGAGATGTTAATTATTAACTAGATTGATAGAGTACTGTATGGGCTGTACGAATAAGTTAAAGATAAACTTAATAACAAACTTAGTGGCAATGAAGGGTATGTTGTGGCGTACATTATTGGCGGTATGGGGGAGATAAACCTTTTAATGGTTAGTTACTTATTGATAGGACCTAGTCAAGTTAGGTAGCATAGCTAGGTAGCAGATGCTAGGCATGCATATTAGTTGAGAGCTGAGGAACTTAAGAGAGAGTACGTTGAACTAACATGTGAAATTAATAACTATTTTTAAACTTGTGATAATTACATGCAAAATATTTTCAAAAAGTTTTACTTGGTCTCTGACCTGTATGCAAAATATTTTCAAAACCTTTAAGGTGTCTGGACATAGGGACGCCAAGCTTGATGATTTATTCTAGGGATGCATTGCTACAAAACTTGTGGATGATTGTAGGGTTTCAATTTAGTCTCTTAAACTACTTCACTCCTAGAGTATGATGCAATTTATTTATTTAATTTGGGCATATTGCCCCTTCGTCTATTAATTTTATTTAATTTATCAATTTTTGTATTTTTGGACTCAGTTTTATTTCATTAGATGTTAGTTGGATTTTTGTATTGAGAACCGATAGTTTATATGGTACCATTTTATTTCAGATATTTGTGTGGTGTTTGGTTCAGATAATTTTTACCCCATGGATTGTTTGGTTATTATATTTTACCGCTTGTTATCATTGTTTAATAAAAAGATAAAATTTGGCGCTGACTTCCTTTTGAATACTAGGGGGTTAGTAAATTTAAAATGTTTTCGATAGTGATCCTAACAATGAACCAAATAAGATTCCTATTTTAATTTGATAAATGACTAATCACCCGGTATTTAATTGTACAAGGTGTCACAGATGGTATTAGAGCATCAGGCTCTAGTGTCCTTAGCATCTGTGCGGCTTAATATGTTTCATCTTATGTTTTTTTTTTATATAAAACCTTATTATAGGATTGTTGTATCCTTCATTGCGTATGCATATTTACGTTCTTCTACCGTTTACTTTTTATTTGATGGAAAACATATACATATGACAAATCTCATTTCAGATGTCTCCTGAGAGATACGTCAGGATAAAGAAGCAGCGAGAGATGAGGTGAGAGAGGCTCAACAAGAGCTAGAGGTATCATAATCATCGCCACCGCCACCACGAGGAATAGTGATGACCACATAGGTGGGAAAGATCATGGCACCGACAGTTAAGGTAGTGATGACTACAATGGAACGACACTTATAACAGAATCATCCACAACCGCTAGGGGCACTCGACATTCAGGCCCACCCGGGGCCGTCCGAGTGGTAGAGAGTGAGGGAAGCATTTTAGAAGGGTCACCTATCAGAATTTTAGGGTAATTCAGATGTAGAAGTGGCCAGTCAATAGAATAAGGAAAAGTAACACCACATGCGTATGATTGAGTGCAGTGACGCTTAAAAATCATTCTTGGTAACATTAAAGCTAGTGGGTGAAGCTTTGCAGTGGGGGGAGTCTATGACCATCGCAGAGGAGAGTGATGTCATGGTCATCGAAAAGTTTTGGGTGCAGTTTGATGACAAGTATTTTCCCTTCGCTATTTAGACAAGTATGTGACGATAGTTTCTCAATGTTTCTTAAGGAGATAGGATCGTGGCAGAATATGAGGAAAAGTCCACCCGGTTAGCAAAATTCGTGAAATATGGGGTAAACACTAAAGATAATATGATGCGCAAGTTGATGAATGGATTTGCTTAGAAGATCTGACAACACTTGTTGGGTAATCCGGCATTAGAGACATACACGGAGGTTGTCAATACGCCATTTGATAACTCGCCTTTGCATATATATGTCGTTGTGAGGTAAAGACGATTAATCAAAAATCCCTATTGGTACCTACAAACACACTAAAAATTTATATTGGCAAGCGAGGGGTCAATTCGTGCTCTTTAATGTGGACAAGAGAAAGATGAAAACAAGTATGATTTTTAAAAATATTATTAAGGGATATTTATACTACTAATTATGAACTAAAATTAAAACTACACTAATAAATAAAGATAATGATAAAGTGAGCTAAATATGTGGAGAAAATAATTATGAGATAATTCAAGGATTAAACTTCACCACTTAACCTATTTATTTTCATTAATTAGTTTGTCTATTTGAAATACCCGAAAACATATATAAATTCACAAATCAACTCTCATTGCAAATGTGAAGTTACATATAGTCCTTTTAAAAGATTAATATTTAAATGTCACATACTCACAAAATTAGATTTAAATATTTTCTAATAAATCACCTGCTAGGAAAAATTCACTAAAAGTATTTTAAATAATAGAAAATACATTTTCAGAGTAGAGAAATTCAAACTACAATACCATTCAAAAATTGCCTATCTCTAATTTAATTAATGAATAAATATTATAATTTGAATTTACGGTTTTCTCTCGAAAAGAATTCACCTTTTTCAAGGCATAAATATAAATTATAAAATTGTAATATTAATATTAAAAGGGGCATAATAAATAAACAACCAAAAATAAAAATAACTAAGTTAAGGGTTCCATCTCAGTCCTTGAATAGGGTATTTAGCCTCTTTTGTTGGTATTATTACATTCAAAATGTAATAATGACACAATAAGAGGAATAATAAATAAAATAGAGTGAGAATAAATAAATAAACCTAGTCTCCTTGAGTTTAATATTATCTTCCCAAACATGAACAATTAATTTCACCCACAAATCTGGGTTTACAACACACAAAAATATCACTCAACTCATAATTTGTGTCCTAATATTTTCTACCTCACACTAAAGTCACTAAAAAATATATAAAAGAAGAAATAAAAATTTATATACAATCTACATGAAAAATGAGCCGCAAAAATGGAGCACTAAAAAAAACTAAACTACTCTCTTCTCTCTACACCGTGTCTCCGTTTTTTTCTATTGTCTACTTCCCCTTTAAAAATGATGAGGGTCTTCTCAGAAATCACATGGCCATAAGGCTAGGGGGCTATATGTAATGGGTTTTGCACGATTTTTGTACTGTTTGGGACTGGGTTTGGAAAGGTTGTCAGAGGGAGAGCATCGAGATGGCTTCGGACTGTTGGGTTTTTATTTTTCCACTTTGGGTTTTGGAGAAGATAAATGTTTTTTTTTTGGTCTTTGGACAGGGGTTTGACGGGGGATAGATGATGACGACATGTGGGGGTTGTGTTTCTCCGGCCGGAGTTGTGTTGTGTGGCATGGAGTGTTGGGATAATTGGTGGATGGTGGTGGGTTTAAGGTGGGTTTGTTTGTGGAGGTGGGAGAGATAGAAGGTGGGAGGTTAAAGATCAAGTTAAGGGTGATAAGGTGTGGTAGGGTGTATGTTAGTTAGGTGAGGGTGTGGGTGATATGTTTAGTTGTATGTGAGTGTCTTAGTTTTGTGTATGAATGAATGTTTGGTTTTAGGTGAAAATTTCAAGACTCGTGTTTCTTACAACTTGAAAGTGATGTCGTTCTCATTGATCAAGCCAAAACTTTTATGAAAAATAATGAGATCATACAACGATTTAAGTTCGGGCCCAAAAGAAGTTGAATCAACGTGTGACTTGGAGATTGCGTAAAACACTCTAAAAGGCGAAAGGGACGAATCTCATAAACAAAAGTCTCCACTAGTGATCCTAAAGGTTTTCTTGAGAATTTTAGTACTCCTCAACTCCAAACCGTAGTGACATGATAAATGTGAAAATTTTGTTGAGTCTATAGATTCATGGTGAAAAATGCCTTGTTACATAGCTCGATTCCTAGACTTAAAAAGATGGATGATAGAAAATTCACGCCGATGAATGAGATGAAAGAAACTGCATGGAATTTTAAAATTAGGTTTAAAAATCAAAATTGTTCAAAAGAGGTATGATTTTAATAAAATTACCAACCCCCAAGCAAAAAGGAACATCGTCCTCGATGTTTAGTAAAATGGTTTAGAAAATTGAGAGCATAAGGTAAGAAAGAGATTACCGGAATCAACCTCTAATGAAGTGGGAAGACGAATCCAAGACAAAACTTGAATAAATGATGAGAGAAAGAAAAAAATGTGTACAATTCTATAAACATGATAAAGCTTTGGGTGGTGTGAAAAACCACCCCCAAACGGGATGAAACGCATACAAGAAATGATGGGCTGCCTCCCGATAGAGCTAAGTTTAATGTCTTCAGCCAGACCGAACAATTGTCACCATAAAGATAGTATCTATGAAAGTGCGGGGTGGAAGAAAAATGGGGTGATGATAAACACTCCCATACAAGATTGAAGCACCAGTCTTATTGGATAAAGGCTAAAAATGATCAATGCACCTAGATGGGAAAGTACATCACACGATGCAAAGCATTGGTGGACCAAGGGAGGGTGGGTATTAGGGTGTAGGGGAGAAAGGAAAGGGTAAGGGTGAGGGTGAGTAGGCACTGGTCATGGGCCCTATTGAGCCAAAAGGTGAGGGAAACAAGGGCCCTATAAGCATGATGCTTAAGCTAGATGGGGAGGTAGAATGATGTACAAAGTGGAATCAGGCGGGTCTCATATAAATGACATGATCGCTCTATGAATGGGCGATGACAATGGTCGTGCCATGACACGCCAGGGAGCCGTCGATGGAAAATATCAACACCACAAGAGAGTGGCGAGCATATAATGAAATGCTCGGTGTCAGGGAAGTGGAGAGTAGCACCAAAAATACTATAATGGGTGTGGGATTATTTTAGGTGAGGTTCTAAAAATATAGAGGGAAACATGAAATGTGTAAAATCAAGATGCAAACCAGGCAGTGGGGTGTAAGGGACAAAGGGTGAGTCGGGTGGGATAAACAATGGAGGAAGATGGTCCAACTCAAGAGTTAGGAACACACACTCATCGAGAGGAGTACATGAATACTCATAAGGGAGTGTGGTATTTAAATATAGAGTGGTCAAATTCTCCACTGATGTGTCACCATTCATAATAGTGAAAGGGTCGAACGAGGCATTAAGATTCGAGATATTTGAATCAACATCAATATCAAACTTAAAGTGATCCAAACATCTCTAGGGAGGATCCATAGAAAGGGAGATGGGAACCATCTACGATTCAATCTCGGTGCGTGGGGGAGCACTCGTATACGAAGCTAACCTATATGGAATGGGCGTCTCGAGCACACACTCAATAGGTGCAGCAAGTATAAACTCAGGCGTATTTTTGGATATAACGGGAATGTGAACCTCGAATGTGGTTTTTTTTGGATATGGGAGGAAAGGGCGAACCTCGACTTTAGGTTCTTTTGGATATTTGGGGTATGGATCAGTCTCACTTGCCAAAGGTAAGTCAACACAATTGTCAACTTGGAGCTCGAACCATGGAATGGCCTCCACTTTTAGATTCTCGTGGTGGTAGGGTTGGTCACACTCATAATCGGTGGCACAAGACGATGCATCATCACTCCACGTGGGGCCAATAACGGTTTGACTTGAGGGAAAATTAGACTTGGTCGCACACTCAAATTCATTTAAGCGTTGTTCAAGCCTTTGAATAGATTGAGTTTAAATTTGAGTTGCTTGCTCTTACTTAACGATGAAATTTGGTAAGAGTTTGTCGAGAGAGGAGGTGGATGATGGTAGGGAAGTTATGGCAGGTGGTGGCAATGGTGGAGGTGGACATAAGACACTAGTATCATGATTAAATGGTGAATACTCATAGGAAGTATTTGGAGTGGGGACAAGTGTGTCATACATAGGAGAAACAACTTCGTGAGAGACAAAAGAATGATAATCAATGGGTGAATAGTGAGGGAACTGATCAGTAACATGTGCACAAGGTTTCCATGATGACTATGGGAACGTGTGAGGATATAAAACATCGGTTTGGGATTCGTATTGCGTGGAAGGGTGATCAGGCCTCCACGAATAGCTGGGGTACTCACACCACTCGTGATTGGGTTCATTATTATAATAGATAGAGGTTGGCTCCAAAACAGTGTCATATGGATACACATGTTCCATGGAGGGTTCGGATGGTTAAGTAATGTACGAGCACTCATGGGACATGTGAGTTGTGTGGGAACAATAGGTGAATGATGAATATGGAAAATGACCAAAGTCGTTCCATAAAGGATTTTCTTCGGCCATGAGGGGATGGATAGGGGAGAAAAAGGATTCTTCAAAAATATATTTTTTGACCTTTTTTTGGTTCAACCCGAGTTGAGGACATGGAGGTTTTTTATCAACCCACCACCTTATGGTGGAGACGGGTTTGATATGGTATGGAGGGTTGGTTAGGATGTGAGTGTCGTGGTTACGGGTTGAACTGATTGGTTCTGGGTTTATGGGACGCGATTATGATTTTGGTCAGGCCGACGGTAGGAGGTATTGGCAATCGGCTAATATTATGGGACAGGGTATTAGCTCTATTATTGATGCAATTTTCCTTGAAACAACACTTTTGACACCGCAACTGCAATCAAGCCTGCACATTAAACATTTATGCTCATAAGACCCAAATTACTGAGAATTAGCAACTAAAATGGTCTATTCAGGGTATAAAATGTACATTTTTCGGTGCTTATCACCTTTATTAGTACATAGTTGGGATATTCTAGGGTTAGAAAGATAGAAAACAAATAGAGGCCAATAATGAAGAAGGAGAAGTCATTTTTGAAGCTTAAGAGAGAGTTTTTTAAGGATTCCATCTTGTTCTTGCACCACCATCATCATTAGAGAGTGGATTGAAGGGGAAGAAATTTTTTTTATCATCATCAAATGAAATCTGATATGTTGGACTAAAGGCAAGTGTTTATCTTACTTGTTTTTGTAGAGTTGTAATACCCATGTAGTGTAGGGTCTTATGTTTGACAATTTAACATAAATATTGAGGTTTTGATGATTTAAACACATATTTTGGGGTAGGATTTGCATGAAGTGATATTGCTCTATGTTGATAACACAAAATTAGAGAGTTATGGACGAATTGTATGAATGAAATCTGGGTTCTTGATTAAAGTAAAGGAAGAGCATGCGAAACTAGGGTTTTATGTTTAGTACAAGAAAATTCAATTGATGGGTTGAATTCTTGATGATTTAATGCTAGAATTACGTTTGAAATCACCCCTCTACAATTATATGATGATTAACAAAGTTCGTTATAAATTTGGTGAAGAATCATGAAGAATTGAGTGATGAATATTAAAGAAAATGTAACTGTTTAGAAGAAAGTAGGCATTTGTACATTTTCGAATCGATTCGGCTAGTGAATATATTCGGCCAAGGAGAGCCGAATCGAGTTGGCTTCCCTATATTGGTTAAATTTCCCTTTTTAAGCCCTTAAAATGTGATTTATTAAATGGGAACCTTTTTTAGAGTTCCTTAGGATATAATGAGGGAGATATTTGATGGCAGTAGGCATTGGTAGGTTTGAGACATAGTCATATATGCGAGAGTTTAAGGCTAAGGTTAGTTAGGCTTAATTGTTATCATAATATTCGAGAGAATGAGAATGGATTATGGAGAGAGTAAGGGAGAATATGATGTGGCCCAGTAGGGTACTTGTGAATTAGCTACTAAATTAACTTAAGGGGTAACTATTGGCCCTCAGGGTAGAGAATAATAGTCGGGAATATACGATAGTGCATTAATATTTTGAATTAAAGATACGATAAGTATTAGAGGGATAAATACTACATACGAATTATAATTATAGGATGAGTAAATACGTATATGGGTTGTAATTATAGGTTGTGTGTATGCCTATGCTGAATATACATATGGATAGGTTGTGTGTACACCTAATATGTGCTTTCTATTTTGTGAACATACCTACACTTCTTGCTATCATAAAGGTTTCGCATAGAGAAAAATTCCACCTTGATGATTCCAGTGAGTACTGGATTAGTTCCCCAGAACATAGAACTTTGGGCGGCTCACTATATGTGTGTATTAGTGGGACTGGAAGTTCATTTGGGTACGTTAGATATATGCATATCCAAAATGCTTAGAATTAGGTTCACCTCCAATATGTATTGATTTGATTTATGGATCGAGGGTGACATCCGAACCGATAGTCCTTGATTATGTATGAGAGGTGCATGGACTTGATAGCAGAGTAAAGAAGTGTGCATAGCGGTGGCCGATCCGATTGATGATAGATTATGTATATATATATGTGGGTGAATATTTAAATGTTGTTAGTAGAGAGATTAGATTGTGTATATCTAAAGAAATGTTTAATCTACTTGTGTGTGATGGTAGGGAGACTAGATAGTGTATATCTAAACGAGGATAAATCTAGTAATGTGTAAGTAGTAGGAAATATTGATAACATATATCTAAAATTAAAATTTAAGTAGAGAAACATAATGAAAAGGTTTGAATGATAACATATTCGAATTGTCAACTCAGATTTAATAATAATATGAGGGAGATGTTAATTATTAATTAGATTGATAGATTATTGTGTGGGCTGTACGGATAAGTAAAAGAGAAACTTAACAACACACTTAGTGACAATGAAGGGTATGTTGTGGCATACATTATAAGTGGTACGAGGGAGCTAAACATGTTAGGGGTTAGTTAGTTATTGATAGAACCTAGTCGGGTTAGGTAACATCGCTAGGTAACAGACGTTAGACATGCACATTAGTTGAGAGCTGAGGAACTTAAGGGAGTGAACGTTGAACTAACATATTGTAATACCCCGTATTTCTATGACTTTTAAATTTGGGGATTTATTAAATTTAATTTGAGATATTAAGTTAATATTAATCCAGAAATTATTTTAAATATTTACTAGCATGATAAGAGTTAGTAATTATTGAGATTTTATTGAATATTAATTAATGGATAAAGTAATATGTATAATCGAATTTATTAAAATTATCACGAGTACATAATTTGTTAATTGTGGAAATTAAATCGGGATGAGCATGTGTCGTGTCGGGATTAAATTAATATTATTAAAAGTGAATAAATTATAAGCTTCCTGCATGGTCATTTTGAGTGCACCAATGGGTCTGTAAGGGTCGAGATAGTCAAAATAATGTACCCGGGGGTTTAGTTTGGGTCTCGCGACATTTTTAGGCCTAATTAACATCCCGAGAGGGCGTTTTGGACATTTTGTATTTTTGGGCAATTAAACCCACGAATTTCCCAAGGTTATATCAGCTTCTAGGAGTTGTCATCTAGGGTTAACAAAAGCAAAACAAAAGAATGGCCATTGGAGAAGAAGTGGGAAAGCTTTCCAAGGAGTTCAAAGCCAAAAGATCCACCGTTTGCACCGCCACCACCGCCAAATCATGGATCGTGCAATGGGGAACACAACCAAACCACTTTCTTCCACAAATAAGAAACTAAATTCCCAGGAAAGTACCTATCTTGCTTTATTTTTTAGTTAATGTCTCAATTATGTTAGTCTAGGGTTGTTTAGAACTTGTTTCATGAAAGAAAGTGTAGTTTGGAGACTACAATTCATATGTCATAGAAGAAGTAATCATATTCTGGACATCTAATCCGTATGTAGAGGATACACCACGAAATTTCATGGATTTAGAAGTAGAAAATATGGAAAAGAATTGGAAGAATTGAAATTTAAAGAAAAGATTAGGGTTCTTGAAGTCTATGTAGATTTTATCCCTTTAAATTGTTATAGTGGATGAAAACTCACATATTTTACGTAGAAAATCATATATTTGGGTATATATTTCTTGTAGTATCATTTCTTGGGAGTTTGGGAATCATATATGGAGATTTGGTTGAGATTGGAGATGGAATTCTGTAACTGGGTTAATGTAGTTTTCTCCATAACTGCTTGATCGATCGATCGACCCAAGAACATCGATTGATCGATGATCGATCGATAGACCCCCTTCCATCGATCGATCGTCCCCTTCTTGAAAACTGCATATTCCTCTTATTATGGTTTATTCCGGTTAAAATGCGTAGTAACCCTTGAGTATCATTATTAGAAAATTTTGAGATATAACTAGGACCAGTAGGGTTTTAGTAAACCCCAATAAGTGAGAATTTAATATAAGATGAAATTAAGGGTTAACGGGGAGTGATTTACACATATGTAATTATGCGAACGTTTAAATAAAAGATTTAGACTCGTAGGGAAGTTAGACTAGAAAGTAAGTGAGAGTACCTAATGAAATTATAATTAAGTAGATAGAATACTTCGAGAGATATGAAGTAACTATGGAATAACCAATAAATGAAAATAAAAGAGACAGGTCCGTTATACGGGATAAACGAGTAGAACGTATTAAGAACGAATAATTATAATTACGGATCGTGGGTGCAGCTAATTGAGAAGTGTGAATAGTGATATATATATATATATATATATATATAACTGTGTGATTGTGCATATATTATATATATGTGTAAAATTCGTACACGAGCAACTTTCTATAGTGGGGGGTTTCCGCACCAGGACAGTCTTATCTCGATTGGGCCTTTACGGGGGATAACGACTTGTACATTAGAACATAGGATTCCTTGCTACAGGCTATATTATTGATAGTCAAACGGTCCTAAGAGACGTGAGAGTATGTGCTGACCTCTTAGTGACTTGGAACTATGCTTCGCCTCCATTTGTTTATGTTTTGTGTAAATACAGTTTGAGAGTGATTCCTAACTAGTATTTCCCTTAGTACGAGTGATATAGGGACTTGATAGCAGAGTATGCGAGCAAAATAAAGATTATTTGGGGTGACGATAGTATATATATATACTAGGGTATGCCCGTGCCTGAAGGCACGACGAAATTTTCCAAAGTACATAATCGAAAAACGGCGACAATTTTTCAAAGTATGTAATAGCGAAACGCAAAAATTTCGAAGTGTAATTTTAAAACAAACAACAAATAGTCCAATAGCATTAAAATTGTCTAGATTCATCAAATAAATCCACATAAAAAATGAAATATACAATATTCATCAATCAAATTCACTGTCTCAAAAAAGCAAAGTGTCGATTTTAAAAAAAAATTGGGCATAGTCTCCTTTGTTTATTGGACTATCCACCCTATTTAAGGGGTAACAACAAATCCAACAATAAAAAAAAATCCCAAATTCTGATATGGGACCTAGAAGGCCGGGAAAGGAGAATATGAATTTATTCTTTCTGTGGGACTTCCTCAAACTGTATGTGCCGTGGTGTTTGACCACCATCTTGGATGAGGTGAGAGAAACTGAGCAGGCCTTTGCGGGAGCATCGGAGAGCATATTTTTGGAAACTCATTAGCTTATGGATTAGGTGCTACTACTGCTGTCTTCCCATCCTTCTTCCCACCTCTCGCCATTATCACAGTCTCCCTCTCGATTTTCTGTACGATTTGACATACAATAAACATAATTTATCAGTTTCTCAAACAAAGAAACAATCACATAAGTAAATATACAATCAGTAACATACGCAATGAACAAAAAGCATCACACCTACCTTACATTAGTGAACAAAACTCAATACAACTGATTTATTACCATTAAAATCATGGGAAGAATTCAATGTCCTAGCATAAGGGTGGTGGTAATATACACAATAAAATACTCACAGGCATGAGTATACCAATGTACACCAAAAGAAAAAAAAATTATACCAAAAAGAAAAAAAGTTTTCTTTAATACATTAGGGTGGTGGTAATGACTAAACACCTAGAGCAACAACTATGTATCAGCTAGAACCATTACCCTCACTCCACCATCCAGTCTATATTACCCCAACTATAAAAACCCACGTAGTCCAACCGATGTATGTAGAGACATATTAGATCAATTAAGCAGTAGCATCAGCTTCAGTGGGCTTTGATTCTTTTGGCTTTGCTTGCTCTGCTTCGGCTAGTGCGGGTGCTAGTGCGTCTTCTAATAGAAAGAAGCTATTATTAGATAAAACACTTTATTCAGGGTACAACAAAAGAAGCTACCATATTGAGATACCCACAGAATTTTTGAGAGAAAAAATTGAATTGAGACATTGACACCTTGATTAACACAACCATGGTCCTCACTTACTTAAAAACATAAGAAAATAGATTAGAGAAGGAAAAAATACATATATACAAAAAATACCTGTAGAAAATTCAAACATGTAGAGAGCACCCACATTTTCAGCATGTTTCTCCACACATATACCACGATAATTAAAGATATAGAGATATAGACAGCACCCACATTCAAACATGTGAAACTATGTCTTAGTTAAAAAAATATTACACGATAATTAACGATATAGAGAGACGTATAATGGCTCTAGTCGTTGAATGGATGGTAGCATCACTTACATAGTGGTATAGCCTCGAAATAGGGGGAAATGGCATCTAAATAAAATTGTTTCAAAAAATATTTATTATTGAGATACTAAATTCAACACAATATAACAATATAGTAAGAAAATATATGGTGTTGTGGAACGAAAAAGGAAAGTAAATGTCAGTGAATCTTGCACAACACAGGTCATGTATGATTTAAAAACATTCAAATAACTAACACCCACAACTATAATTCATGACAAAATGAATCTTGGAAAAAGCTATAAGAAAAATGAAAATTAAGCTCGCTTGTCCACTTACGTTTGTTCGAATCTTTAATTGGGTATTGATCTGCACTTTCACGGTTCGAGTGTGTGCATATAGTGTTTAACAATTTGGTTCGTGATATTTTTGTCTTGTATATCAACTATGCACGGTTCACGTTGCATCACTTTACACGAATAGTAAAAATGATGAAGAAAAGAGAAATTTGAAGACCTAACGAACAGGAGCTTGGCTCCGACTCTGAAAGTGGCTTCGTCCTAACACTTTACATGAATGTGCCGTGTATCATGATGTAGATAAGGATTAGCCCCTTCTCAAAAAATATACATAAAGCAACATGCTTGGATATATCTATTCAGGTCATTCACACACACACACCCAAAAAAAAATATTGGACTCATAATTTTCTAAACAAATAGACAAAGACAACTGTGAGTTGAAAACCAACATAAGAAATACGAAAACAAAGTATACCAGATTTGACCCATAGATATCTGAGTCAGACACCATTATTTGATACAAATACTTATGTCTGACACATCAAGTTAACTCAAAGATTGATGACATACCTTTAATCCACGGGTGTGCTTGAAATTGTAATATGTCTGGCCAAAGTTCTCATTGTAGCCGAATTGGTTTCCGGTCAAAATTATGGTTGTTCCCCAATTTTGAGTAGGAATAACAGTCCTTGTCTTCACTGAAGTGAGACATGCGCAATCCAAATAGTCTCAAAGATATAGGAAGTCCAACTTTTAGTAGCTTCGAAGCATGTTTAAGTAGACGACTTGAATGAGAATATATCCTCTTCATCCAAAATAACTCACTGCAATTATTTGCTCAACTTCACATACGTTTACAACATCGATTGATAGAAAATGACCTTGGCATCAAAGTAAACGAACCTTGCATCATCTGCAATTTTAGACAAAATATAATCTTTAGAACATATAAATATTAAATCAATTTGGACCATTAGTCCCCAACAATCAGTATGTACCATGTTTTGTAAACTAAAAAAAATAAGAAAACTAATCTCGTATCTATGATGTCAAAAACTTCCATCGATCGAAATAGCTACCGCTTTAAATCCTCTTGCATCGTAAACCAAATAGCTGCCGCTTTAAATCCTCTTCCATCGTATCATTGTTGCATACAAAGATGCATCCACCGAGAACCTCATTTCTCGGGAGCGCTCTACTGCAGGAAAGATCTTAAACCTTTAATCAACACCCAAATTAGCATTTTCAAATGCCAAAAACCCAGAAATTTACAGAAAAAAATAACAGTCAGTGAATCCCATGGTTGTATACGTGGAGAGAGATAACATATTAAATAGACAAATAAATAAAAAGAGTATAATCCATTGTCGATATTAACTCACGGGAGCTTGGGTCCGGTGCCAATTTCATCTGATCTTTCCGCCATTCTTGGCGCCTAAGCCAAAAAATAACTTTCTTGCTGTCATAATGGAAACACAAAATGGATAATAAAACATCAAGTAATTCTAGTCCCAAAGCACGAAATGACCACCAAGCCACATTCATTGATGTTTTCAAGCAGCTTAAAGAATCTCTTGCTGCTTGATTGGGACGTGAAATGTTTCTTCCACCGCTTATAAGTGGTCATTGAAGTCCTCGGCTAGAACAATTGATCGGAAAGCAAAATTCAGAAATTCAGAAATCCTGAATTGATCGGAAAGAAAAATTCAGAAATTACCTAAAATTTGGAGAGTATTATAACTCCAATAACTTGAAACATTAAAGAATGTAAAATTAGCTCAATTAAAAGAAGTGGGTGCAAAATTTACTCTATAAATTAGTACACTCCGACGATACTTATCATAATAACCCTCATTACTGGATTTAAAATTAAGTGCACTACGGATAGTTCTGATTTTACAAAAATGCAATAAAACATATATATAGATAGTTACATGTAACACACTTTTGTTTAACACTGGGTACAGTAATAGATGTGCCAAAAAACAAAAGGAAAAAAACATCAAAAGGAAAAAAGAAGAGAAGAGAAAAATTGTTTGTTTCGTGTGTGCGATCTGAAACTCAGATCTGATCCATAACTCAGATCTGGAAAAAAAAACCTCTCATATTATATATCTAATCCATATTATATATCTAGTCCATAACTCAGATCTGAAAAAAAACAAAAAAAGAGTCTTTGAGTGTGTGCGATTCAAAAAAGGAGCTGAAAAAAGAGAGGTAAAGATAGTAATACCTGTACTGTCGGCAGTTCTCGGAGACGACAGGGTGTTTTACCGTCGACAATGACAAAAGAGAAGGAGAAAATGGAGTATGCAATTTGTTCTGTCACAAATTGATAACTACATTCAATATTCGGCTTTGTCCTCATGGAGATAGACAAATAATAACCTGCAAATAAGGGGGAAAAAGACAGTCATTAACTTTTAATATAGTATAATAAAAATCAAAGCTCAACTTAGTTTAAAAATTGAAAAATAAGGTAAAAAAAATGAATAGTTTGAAAGTCCCAGATTTAAGAATGTTAAACTCAGAGAACAATATCTAAAAAGTGTTTGAAACGTGTTCGCAAAAGAACAACTAATTGTGTTCAACAACAATAGCTAAAAAGTTAAATTAGAACAAAAATCCAGCAACCCATGTTCACAAAAGAACAAAATTCCAAAATACATGTTTGAAACCAAAAAATGAACTCAAATTTGAGCCCATCATCACAAATCCTTTGTTTGAGTAAAAATAACCAAAACAAATCCAGTATTAGTATCATGTATGTGGGGGCAATAGGATGAATTTTTTTATAAAGCTTACTTTTTCAAGTGTTGCAAATTCTTTAAATTTCGTGTTGGTATTTCACTTTCTTTCGTCATCCATGAATTAGCGAATCCACATATAGTTGTTCCCTGCGATAAAATCAAAGCAGAACCAATTATGAATGAAAAAAACTATGGAGACAGAGCTAGCGAGTGCAAAAATCACATGAAAAAGACGAATAAATATGAAAGAACACTTAAAGATGATTTAAGTCTATATGTTTGCACTTGATAATCGATAATAAACCAATTCAACCAAGTCACGATAAACCAAGGACATTAAACCACAAAATGAATCCAGCAATTATTTTTAGCCAAAATCTAAAAATATAAATTCAGTTTACACTACATAATAAACTAACACAGAAAAATATACCAACATCAGATCTGGATACAAACACAAAAAACCCAAATCAAAGAACCAAACTAAAGATTAGGGTTTATAAAACTTTAATTTGAACAAAAAAAACACAAAATCTCAATGCAAGAGAGAGAGAGAGAGAAGGTTTACCATATGTGGATCTGAAAAAAATGTAAAAAAATGGATATAGTTAGACCTGAAGAAAACATAAAAAAGTTGTCAAAAACCATGATTCCCAGCCAAATCGAACCCATAGTTCAAATGTGTGTAATTGTAAGCTCAAATCGAAACCTAATTGAACCCCTAACCCCTTAAAATCCTAAACACACACATAAACAGGGAGGCAGCGTAAGTGGTTACTTGAGGGTTACCGGAGAGAGGCAGCGTGAGGTGTGACGTGTGAAGTGTGAGGTTTGGGCGTGAGGGGGGAGGTCATAAATGAGGGGGCTAAGAAGAGAGAGAGACGAAATGAATAAAAGAGGGAGATTGTCGTTTTAGGTTCGTGTTAGGGTTCGCGTGTGTGAATGTGTGCGGCAGTGGAGACGTAGGTCGGCGGTCGAGGAGTAGGGCGGCGGTGGAGGAAGGAGGTGGGGAGGGTTAGTGTTTAGAGGGTCTGTGTTGAAAGGGGGAGAGAGCAAAAATGAGTGAGGGAAGGGAATGAGCTAGTCGGGGGGGGGGGGGGGGGGGGGGTTTGGAGATCAAGAGAGCATTGTCTCATTTGCCAAGTCATAATCCTCTTCATTTCACATGGCACAATGTAAGACCATTAGATCGTACCAGGAGAAGAAATCACACCCGTTAGATCGTTTCACTATTCAAACACCCCTCTCCCATATATATATATATATATATATATATATATATATATATATATATATATATATATATATATATATATATATATATATATTATATGAGTGGCTCATATAGATATGTATACTTAAGTATGGGAATGTTCTACTGTGCATAAAGGTAGCTAAGTAATGGATAAATACTCCGATTTTATTATTAAGTGTTTGAGAATTTTGTGACAACACTGGGATATTTTAAAATGAAATGAGATAGACGTGAGAACTTTAATTTCAGAAATTAATTATCCTAGCCATATTAATTGTCAGCATGAAACCTTATGGGAATGTTAAGTTAAAATAAACATTTGGGTTTAATAGTGCGGTAGGCGTGCACACTAGATGAGAGGTGAGAATTTCTCAAGAGAGTGTCGCTTACTAACATGGTTGTCATATTAGTCAGTAAGCATTTTAAATACTTGCTCAACTAAACTTAAACTGTTTTACAATCGGGATCTGACCCGTTTCCCGTTATCTCTTCTCTTATATATAAATACGCATGTATCACAGGTGCCCAGCAACAGGGGCGTCATGCTTAGGTTCTTTGGACTGGACGTGCTGCAGCTTATGTGGGAGTTGCAGTCCATTTTCTTAGACGACCTCATTGTTGATTCCACTCTTACTTCGGTTCTAATTAGCTGGTCATGTGTCGCCCGTTTCCTTATTCCGTTGGATTTGTCAGAGATTATGTTCATTTATCTTTATTATTTTTACTCTTTGGGATTTGATTACTGTCAGGAGGGTTTTCCTTTGTAGTTTTAGAGTTGGTATTGGTTTATCTGAATGGTTAAATTCATGGGTGTTTATTTTCAGTCTTAATAATTGTGTGATTCTTAAACTGTTACTTATTAAAGGTTTTCATAATTAGATTTAATAAAATCGAAATGATGTTTTAAATGGTTTTGACACTTAGCTTAATTATTTAGGGTGTTTAAATTGGAATGTTTATTTTGAGACATTGATGCTAAGAATGAACCAACCGTTCACCTCGATTATAATTTAATAAAGGACTGATCACCCTGTATTTAATTAGGTGGGGTATTACACATGTGTAATCAATAACTATTTCTAAACTTGTGATAATTACTTGAAAAATATTTTCAAACGGTTTTACTTAGGCTCTGACCTATATGCAAAATATTTTCAAAACCTTTAAGGTGTCCAGCCATAGGGACACCAAGCTTGATGATCTATTCTATGGATGCACAGCTACAACACTTGTGGATGCTTGTGGGGTTTGGATTTAGTCTCTTAAATTACTTCAGTCCTAGAGTAGGGTGAAGTTTAGTTATTGAATTTTGGAATATTTCCCCTTCGTCTATTTCTTTTATCCAGTTTTTCAGACTTTGTATTTCTAGACTCAATTTTATTTCATTAGATGTTAGTTGGGGTTTTTGTATTGAGAACCTATAGTTTATATGGTACCAATTTATTTTAGTTATTTGTTTGATGTTTGGTTCAGATTAGTTTTACTCCATGGATGGTTTGGTTAAATAATTTCCCGCTTGTTATCATTGTTTGATAAAAAAGATAAAATTTGGCGTCGACTTTCCTTTGACTACTTGGGGGTTAGTAAATTTTAAAATGTTTTCGACAGTGATCCTAACACTGAACCAAATGAGATTCCTATTTTATTTTGATAAATGACTGATCGCCCGGTATTTAGGTGGACGAGGTGTCACAGATGGTATCAGAGCATCAGGCTCTAGTGTCCTTAGCATCTGTGTAGCTTATCATGTTTCATCTTATCGTTCTTTGATATAAATCATTATTATGGGATTGTTGTATCCCTCATTGTGTACGGGCATCTACGTTCTTTTTCCATTTACTTTGTATTTGATGTAAAACTTATACATATTTCAAATCTCCTTTGAGATGTCGCCTAAGAGATACATCAGGATAGAGTAGCAGCGAGAGATGAGGTGAGAGAGGCTCAACAAGAGCCAGAGGTACCATAGTCATCGCCACTGCCACCGCGGGGAATGGTGATGAATGCACAGGTGGCCAAGACCATGGCACAGACAGTTAACTTAGCGATGATTGCAATGGCATGACACTTTTGACAGAATCATCCACAATTGCTTGGGGCACCCAACGTTCAGTACCACCCGACGGACGTCCGAGTGGTAGAGAGTAAGGGAAGCATTTTAGAAGGGTCACCTATTAGAATTTCAGGGTAATTCAAATGCATCAGTGGTCAGTTAATAGAAGAAGGACATATAACACCACATGCATATGATTGAGTGCAGTGGTACTTAAAATCGTTCTTGGCGACATTCAAGCTAGTTGGTGTAGCTTTGAAGTGGCAGGAGTATGTGACCATCGCAGAGGAGAGTTATGTCATGATCGTCGAAGAGTTCTGGGTGCAGTTTAATGACAAGTAATTTCCCTCCGCTATTTAGACAAAGATGCGATGATAGTTTCTCAATGTTTCACAAGGAGATAGGATCGTGGAAGAATATGAGTAAAAGTCCACTCGGTTAGAAAAATTTGTGAAAGAAGAGGTAAACACTAAAGATAATATGATGCGTAAGTTGATGAATGGACTTGTCTAGAAGATCTAACAACACTTCTTGGGTAATTCAGCATTAGAGACATAGACGGAGGTTGTCAATGCAACTCAACTTCATTACCAAGATCATTAATTGCATGAAGGGTAGCAAACGAGTGAGTGAGTCTAGCGAGAGTAAAAGATATGAGGGAGTAGTGCCGCTGGAGCACGATAGCCGCAGGAGCGAGATTTTCATTAGGGGGATGCAGGGAAGAGGTTTAGGTCTGGTTGTTATCGACTTGAGAGTGTTGGGTTTAGATAGGGTCATTTGGGCCGTCAACAGTAGCAGTATTTCATTAATCAGGGCCTCCAGGGCCAAGGGAATGGTGAAGGAGGCTAGCAAAGATAAGGTTAGTGGCAGTTTGGATTTTGTAGAAAATGCTTAGTTTGTGGAGAGACAGGACACTAGAAGAGAGATTTCCCTAAGTGAGGTAGGGGGAAGCCACATGATGAGGTTCTGAATGTACAACCATTGTAGCAAATCACGGGTCGATTCGTACACGAGGATTACGTTCAGTAACCCATCGACCAGGCGATGTAACTAGAATTTAGAGGTAACTTGTCTTTATTATCCCATGAGTATGGGGTAGATTTTTAATGATAACCGGGGGGGGGGGGGTCAAAATCTAAAATTATTATCACTAGAATTTGCGAGTGAGTCGACTATAGTGGGAGCATTAAAGGTAATAGCCTTATTGTGTATATATATAATTAATTACCGTGGGGTAGTCGGGCTCTTTGGTGTCGCCTACGAGAGAGAGGGTGTGTTCATTAATAGGATGTCTACATTACATGTTAGTTTATTATTGTCGATAATTATGATAATAGAGTAGAATACCTTCCGAGTTTCGACTAGTTAACGATAGTTTGAGCAATAGTAGACTATCATAGTAGGACTGTGTTTTCACTGTTGCAAGGTATGGTTTATTTTTTCTAAGTATCACTTGTAAGAGGTACAAGTCAATATATACGTTTATATATGTTATAGCATATTACATGATTTACTTATAATAATATGTTTGTATGGTTATATTTGATCCTGGTAATTAGCAACATTTACTGATGCGATTCAGGATATACTTATCGAGCAGAGAGATATAGCTCATAAGATGTCCACTACTTAGGACATTTCCCAAGTAATGGAAATTTGTTTAAACACCACCATCAACAAATGTCCAATAATTAGGAAATGATTGTGAAGATAAAGGATACATATGAGGATTAGAACTGTACTATAAGGGTAGATGCTAGGGTAAGGCTGGTCAAAACCAAGATTCCTAATGTTACACCAGTACACGAGCATGTTCCCAAGATAATATACATCCTATTTGATGAACATATTTGATTATTCTTTTGCGTAACTTCTTAAAGAACTCCACACTATAGAAAATATCAATATGTGTAAGGACGTGATTTTAGTCGCTATTAAAGACCCATCTACATATGTTTCGCAAGGTAATAAGAAGAAGAAGGGAAATTATGAGGCACAACCTAAAGTTACAAGATGAATTTTAAGACATAGGGTGGAGGTAAGGAGTTAAAAGGAAACTATTACATCTACTAACAACAATGACATTGAAAGAAAAAATGCCATATCTTCTTATCCAAGAAGTATTGAAACTGTAATTTCACCTACTTCATCAAGACATGTTTTTAGTGAAACTATAGGTACCGGGTGTGTAAATTCGAAAGACACTAATCATGTTTGAAATTATTTATAAGGGTTACAGATAACCAGGAAGTTTAGTGATGGAGAGATGTTTCTGTTCATGGGAGATCATCGTAAAGACAGTAGTAGTGATAATAGAAAATTTAGTTTTAAATTTTATTGAAAGTAATAAGTAAATTTTGGTAGATTGTCTTTATATTCATGGTATTAGAAAAAAAATCAAATTGATTTCTGATCTTGTGATAAATAAATATTTAGTTTATCTTAATGGTGGAGGTTTTATAAAAAAATGGCAAATCTCTTATCTATTCGGGAACATTGGAAAATGATCTTTATATTATAAGACCTGTCTCACTACTCCTACTTAATACAGACGCAAAAAACTTGAATGGAAATAACTTAAAGGGAAATGAACCTTCTAAGTTGAACCACCATATCTTTATCACTTATAGTCAGATCATAGAATTCTAAAAGGTATACCAAAATTGGATTCAAATGGGCAATTAGGCTCATTGGAAATGGAGGCACTTCCAGTCTATGAATCCTCCTTAGAAGGAAAATTACTAAGAGGCCATTTACGATGAATGTGATAGAGACAACGATATATTTGAATTGGTTCATTATGAATTATATGGACCCATGACTATTCGAAAAGAGATGGTTACGAGTATTTCATCACTTTTATAGATGATTACTAAATATATGGGTATGTTTACCTTATTAACCCCAAGTTTCAAGATTTTGATAAGTTTGAAGAATATTCGACTGAGGTGGAGTGTAGGCATGTTAAGTTAATCCATGCTCTATAATCTGATCAGGGAGGGGAATATCTCTTTGGGTATTTTAGGGGGAATTTGTTAGGTTTGGATATTAAAACTCAATTGTCTGAATCGAGCACTCCTTAGCAAAATGGTGTAGAAAAAATAA
This sequence comes from Sambucus nigra, assembly GCA_949130495.1. Lineage (NCBI taxonomy): Eukaryota > Viridiplantae > Streptophyta > Magnoliopsida > Dipsacales > Adoxaceae > Sambucus > Sambucus nigra. The sequence goes on along the minus strand of OX422207.1, from coordinate 624,366,046 downwards.
GGATCATGATTCTTTTGGACATGGTAATGTCCATGATGAGCTAATCGGATCTGCTGAATTCTTTTAGGTGTTTTATACTAGATGTATGCTAAACCTCGTTCCTTATAAAGCTGTCTCAATAACTCCATTATAATTTCGGACTTAGTGTATGCATAGTCGGGACATATTCAGATATAGGGATGCCCAAAACTTGTTATGTGGAAGGAGATAAGGAAGTTAGAATCAAGGATAAACGTATGTCTCTTTGTGGGCTAACCTAAAGGAACCAAGGGTGGCCAAGTCTATCAACCTATGGAACGAAATGTGTTCGTTAGCACAAACACTAGGTACTTGGAGTAAAGAGAAAGGCTATCCTATAAAAGCACAGAAGACAATGACAATAAAATGTTTAGAAGACATTGCTACAGTAAGAAATATAAGGTGATCATGATAATACAATTCCTAATGATAATGGGAGTATTATCGATGATTAGGATTCACATGTTACTTATATTAGACAATAAGTGGAGCCACATCATATTGGTAGGGTTAGACATAAACCTCACAGGTTATTGAATTTGAGAGATAACATCGGTGAAGTCCCGAGGGAACATGAACTGGATCCTAGAACTTATTATGAATAATTCCAGGAAAAGGATGAAAAGGTTTATCTAAATTCTATGGATGTTTATATGGATTCAATGTATTCAAATCAAGTGTGGGAGCTTGTAGGATTTTCGGATGGGATAAAACCCGTTGAATGCAATAGGACCAATAATAGAAAGAGAGAATGATACGATAAGGTGTAAAGCTTTAATGCATGACTCATAATGAAATAGTTCACTCAGAAATAGGGGATAGACTATGAGGATACCTTTTCACGAGTAGTTATGGTAATGTCTATCGAAAATCTCTTATCAATTGATGCATATATCTATTAAGAGATTTGGCAAAATGGATGTCAATACCGCATTCTTGAATGACAATCTTGATGAACGCATCTGTATTCTTCGCCCCACATGATTCACATGAAACGACTAAGAAAGTGAGGTGTGAAATATTAGGAAATACATTTGTGTACTTAAGAAATCGTTAAGGTTTTAGAATATGTATTTTTATTAGGCCATTAAGTTTTATCTTTTTGACCAATGTATTGATAAAATTGTGTTTATAAGAAGAATGACATAAAAGTGGTGTCATTTCAAGTACATTAAGTAGGAGATATTCTGCTTATTCGAAGTGATGTGGGTGTATTGTTTAGTGTAAGAGTTTGATTTTCTAGTGAGTTCGATATGAAAGACTTAGGATAAGCCAGTCACATCTTAGGGATAAAGGTTTTGCATCATAGGGAGAATAGAAATTTGGGATTGTCCTAAAGTACTTGTATCAACATTGTGCTCACAAAGGACTCCAAGTACAATTTTTTCCTTTTTAGGCCCGGAGCTCCTACGTTCAAGGATCAATGTCTTAAGACATCTGAGTAGATAGAGAGGATAAGGAATATAGCTTATGTTTTGGTAGTGGGCAACCTTATGTATGATATGGTATGCACTAGACTAGATATCAATTATGCAATTGGAATGGTGAGCAGATTGTAGTAAAGTGCATTCTCAAGTACCTCAATAGGACTAGATATTATGTGCTAGTTTACTGAGTAGACAATCTAGTAATCATTAGGTACACAAACTCAAATTTTTAGTTGGACAAGTATTCCAAGACATAAAACTCGGGATATGTGTTTACCCTAGGAGGTAGAACCACAATTTGTAGGAGTTTCAAGAAAGCTTATATTGATGGCTCGACTATGGAAGTCGAGTGTAAATCCCCTTTGGAGGAAGTAAAAGTTATTTTCTCCTCTAAAATTTTCTACGTGATTTGGGTGTGGTTCCTTTAGTGCAATCGTCCATTACACTTTATTGTGACAAAAGAGACACAGTTTCTAGTTTGATAGAACTAAGGACTCATAAGAAGGTGAAGCATGCTGAATGCATGTGTCACCTAATTGGAGAGGTCATGCAGAGGGGTGAAATTATTATGACCAAGATAGAAACAGAGGAAAACCTCAGGGATCCTTTTACAAAGATCTTATCAGCTAAGACTTTAATAGTCATGTTGTAGCAATGTGAGTCAAATGCATGGCCACATGGCTATAAGACTAAGTGGAAGATTGTTAGGGTTTATTGATTCAACTATGTATAAAACATTTTATTATTAATTAAGAAAAGATTGTTTTTGGTATTTTTCTATGAGAATCGTGTTTATGAGAATGTTTTATATTTGATTATGTATATGTATTGTTTCATATCTATATTTTAGTAAATAAATTCCAGTAAATTGGCTTTGGATTGATCACCAGGAAATTGGAATTCTGTATCTAGTTCTATTGATCAATTCACAACCTAGATAGGGATTTTATGTCCTATTGGAACGCTTAAAATGAAATCCAAGTAGTTTATCTCAAATTATTGGAGCCTATATGGAGTTTCAGGAATTTGTCTAATAGTTCGACTAAGGATTGTGATCATTATGTCTTAGGAATGTATTAAACGTGATCACCCGTGAGATTAGTGTCCGAGGACTCTCTTGATTAGACTCAAGATATCCCACACCATTTGGTAAAGGTGCACGATTCTTAATCCCTAAAATTATAAGGATTAGAATACTTATCTAATTGTTAATTTGATTGGTATGGGTGCAATTTAATCTCCAATTGAATCATATGATCTTCGCACATTGGATAACAAATATAGAAGTAGGCCAGATATTGTAATTTGGAGGAATCAACATTCTAGGATACTTTGGATTGTAATGCTCCCTTTACATACTTATAATATTTTTTTTCCACTTATAAACTTGATCAATGGATTATTTATAATTTTATGTAGTATAAAACTAAGTTCAGTATGAGAATCGAGGAGTTGATTAGATGTTAGTTAAAGGCAATTTATGGAAAAATGATTTGAACAAATAGGCATCAGATTCTTAATGTGGGGAATAACTTTATGTAACATTTTGAAATTTACAAATAAGATCTCATTTATCTGATGATTTCTGAGATAATTATATTGGACTACAATTATAATTATTCAGTGGAATTAATTATGATTAAATAAAAGAAGAAAATAAAATTACGGTATAAGTAATTGGTATTTTTTGAGTATTTATTTGGATATAAGTTTATTATTTGTCTTCGGTTCCTGGTGTGTTCCAAATACCTAAGTAGTCAAGCATATATTCTTAAGAGACCCAGTTTCATCCAACTCCACTTGTTATAATCATATGTAAAGCTGTTGGAAGGGATTATTATCATTATTTCATTAGTAGGGTTAGGGAAGGGTAAGAAAAATACTATTCACATTTTTAGGGATCGGGAATAGAGAAATGCAACAATATCCCATCTATTAGTAAAGGTTTTAAGTTCAAAAGTTGTCCACCCACCTACTTAACTTTGGGGAGGATTATACACTAGAAGATCTTATCATTTAGAATGTTCTTGCAAATTTTTGGAGATCTAAAATAACGTATCCCAAGATCTACATCATATACCTTCCTCCACATTAGATTACAAGAAGATTCACATCAGTTTTTTAAAACCCTATTGGTGTTGTCAAATGTAGTTAATTTTGTTTTGGGCTTTCCATGTTTTATTATTTGATAATTCAAGTTTGAAATTTTTTATTCAACAAATATCGATCCCCACCATGTTCACTACGATTTTTATAATTAGAAATTATATCATTGAGATTTGTTAATATGTTGATACCCCTAAAGGTAGGGGACAATTTACATTATGAATATAAACACATGGATGTTTATTTGTCTGGATTAGTTTCCATCCATTTTGTTGATTTTATATGATAGATAATCATTTTAGTATTGTTTTTTTTGGATAACTACGTGTTATGCTTGTATTGCCCAATATGGTAGGGTTTTATGATTGCCATTTTCAAGCCGATGATGTTTCTTATAGTTATGATTAAGCACGGAAGAGGGTATAACACAAACTGATGTACGTATAAATGCAATGACATTACAAGGGATTAATATTTTGTATAGATCCTGCCGATAAACCTAGAATCTTTGAATTTTATTTAGATATCGTTCGACTTATCACCTACGTAAGAGATTAGTTATAACCTTATGGTTGCCACTAACATTAGGCCCATTGAGAGAACATCTATAGGAACCAAATTTTTTGAGACAATAGGTTATTTAGAGAAGATGTTACCGTGGGGAAGATCTAAAAGATGTACAGTTCATTAAGTAAATGTGTGAACCACCTAGACCTAGGCAAAGTCATGATACATAATGAGAGTTCATCATTGTGTATCAACAGCCTAATCGAATACTTAAGGAGAGAAATTTATTCTTCAAATTGGAATGTGAATGAGTTATCACCAATGGTGGAATTGGGAGGAGAATATCTCGAAGGATGTTTCTAATGCAATATGAAGCATGCGCATCATGATTTTAACTAGACGGGGGACCGATTCACCATGATTGGAGGTTACATATTGTTAAATTGGGATGTTTGTAGAGTTGTGCATGTTATACCCAAATTTTTGTCATCGGGGGTTCAAGCCCAATCATTGAATTTTCTACTAGGGGATGGTGCACAAGATGTAATTGGGAGGAGTTACCTTTCTCCATTTGATGAGATGAGAGACTTGCATTTTTCTAAGGGAGATTGTTTGTTCCAGAGGGTCCTAAGCTATAAAAGGTATTTTTGGCCAAGGCACATGTTTAATTATTTACTTTACATTATAGAAGCAACTGGAAATACACTAACTTGAGGAGTCCGTATTGGCAGTGCGGTGAAGAATTTATTGGTATAGCTTGTGTCAAGGGGATGATCCTTAAAATATCGAATGTAGAACACATGAGACGTACGAAGAGTTATAATGTTCAAAATCCAAGTGTAGAAGTGGGAGATTAATCCCATTGATTTTTAAATGGTTCAAGAGTTCAAAAGATGACATGGAGCCAATCGTGGCCATTTGAGATAGAATGACCAAGTTGATTTGAGTTAAGAATTAGCTATTTATTCATTTTAGCATGTGTTTCGAAAACATCGTAGGAAGTGGTGTTAAATATAGAGCATATAAATATTGTGAGAGCAGACAAAAGTTTTTTTAGAGATGAGCATAAACATGGTTTGGGGTCCCAAAAAAGAGGATCAGGTTATGTCGTTGATCTCTACGATGTGTGAAATTTTGATGTACGAGTTCTAAAAAGGAGTTGGCAACCCGATGTGAAGTTAACTTTTTTAATCCTGGATAGGGAGAGACCAGTGTTCTTTGATCTTACCTGATCATCGTTAGCACGTGCAAAATATTTTTTTTCATGGGGAATGACGGAAGGGGTTCCTGAGGAACAAGTGGGAATTTTAATAGTCACACTAGTTTGGTTTAGAGAACTATTTGAATGCAATTTATGACAAGAAATACCTTAGTGTGCATTACGTCGAAGGATTAATACACCCCTTTATAGTAGTGTGAGGATGTTGCAAGCAAGATATTCTCAAACTTTCGAGTATGAGTATTAAGTATTCAAAATTTGAGGATGATATTCCTTGTTTTTTTTTTTTGGGGGGGGGGGGGGGATGTAATAAATCATATTTTATGTGAATGATTTAATCATTGAAATTAATTATGTACGCTTACTGTGACATTTTGATGTCCATTCTTATAAGTTGTATAGATCAGAATTAAGACAGTTGGAAGTGATTTGGAATTATGGGTGCATATGGAATAGTCCTGGGGTAGGTGTCGAGGGATTCCTTTGTTGCATTATCCCCTCGGTATATCGGTTCCCCAATTGTGAAGTAGTTTCTTATAATGCTAAATAGCAGGAATCAAATAATAATTATATTTTAATTTATTGGGCTTATATTGTCTTATAACATAACTTAATGAGTAATTAAATTATTAAAAGTCGTCTTATTTCGTGTTGACACCTTGGGTAGGTAGGATGTCCGTTTGGACTTAAAATAGTGGGTTTTAAGTCTATCGGGTCAATATCTGGTTTGGGTGGATTTTTAATCAATTTAGAGCGATATTTGGGCTCATCGGGGTAAGGCTCATATGGGGCTAGGGTTAATTTCACGTGAAGCTAGGTTTAGTGGTCATTAGACATAGCTTAAACACATATTAGACAATTGAAAAGGCCCTAGTGAGCTTGAAGGAAGAGGAACACAGAGTTGGAACGAGAATTTTGAAGTTTTAGGGATTGATTCCTCATCAATCCATAGGAAAGTTTGCATCGTTCAAAAATTTAACTGGAATTGTGTTATAGTAGTAGTAATTCATTGGATTCTGGAATAATATGAGTGTAATTTTATTTTAATTAACTTATTACATTAGTTTAATTGATAAATGAAACCTTAATTTTCTATATAATTAACTTGAATGATTTGATGAGTAATTTAAGGAGTTAATCTTAAAATTGAATTTAAATTGTTGTATTTTTAAGCATGTAGATAAATAATACAAAAACCCCTTAAATTGGATTATATATTAATGGAATTCGGTAGATTGATAAACTTAGGGTTCTTAAACCCATAAACTAATTTTTATATATAAATCTTAATTAATCTGGTAAACATTAGGATTTATGTTAGTATTGTTATTAAAAGCCCTAAATCTAAATAAAGTTGCATTTAGGATCGACTAGAGGTTTTCTAGTTCCGTTCTGAGCTTATTAATGGCGATTTTTGTTTGGGTGAAAAAGGGGATCTATGTTGATCTCAAGTGATATGATTTTCTTATTCGAACGAGATGTATCATGTTATTAGAAAGACTTGGGTGGTCATTAGAACATACTGGGTATTTTTGTTTAAATGACTTTGGAATGTCGTTCGAACGTTGTGTGTATTTTCCTTAAAACGACATCCTAACCTTGTTTGAACAACTTTGGGCATGCTTGGAGTTTAGACTTAGTTTTAACTGTAGTTTATTAAGTCAGGAACTGAGTTATGATTGGTGTAATCCAAGAGTACAATGGATTTTCCATATGTTTACAAAGAGTCTTAGAATATTGAGTAAATGATTAGTATATTTAATGATACTATGAGAGGTTTTGGGCGTATATCATACGAGAATCTAAAATAAGTTTCCGATCATTAGTTTAGGGTAGTTATTATATCGAGCGAGGTATTATTTGAGTTTGGTGGGTTGATACCTATATTTCAGAGCCTTGGGTATTTGATCTAGTTTTGTCCATATCCGATTATAGTTAATGTGCATATTAACTGATAATATTAAGAGACTTTATGTGTAACCCGATTGAGAAGGGTTCATTATCTATTTATTTGGAGAAGTTTCGTGGGTTCAACTCGTTTAATTGATTTATGTGTAAACTTATAACAAGGTGTGTGAGTTCATGTGGGTGATGTACTAGGATGGATTTTGAGAGGGCACATACGATGTTAGATATGATATTACCCTAAATATAAGATGAACTTTTCCTTTGTATTTTTACCATGATCCTATGGTTGATGTACATTTGTCGACGAGGGAGGACAAAATAGGTGAATTATATGATATAGCCTTGGGTATTGAGTTATAAGACACAACAAATACACTAAGTATTATCATCACAAGTATACTATCACTTGAATTCTCATTGTAAGTAATGACAAGAATGCGTATTGCATTTACTATGGATCTGATATTATGGGACAACATATAACTATACTTAGTATGCTCGAGTGATCCCCAATGGAAACAAGTATAGGCCTTTAATTCTTTTAAACGCGGGATTGAGAGTAACCTATTTACTTGTATTCGTCGAGGAGCGTATATATGTAGATGTTAGATGTAGGTACTGTGTTTTATCTAGTTTATGTGATTCTGTGGTGCACTGCTTGACTTGCTCATACTGTTTCATTTCTTATACTAGAAATGTATATTATTTATACTGGATATGTATAACTATAAACTTATGACTCGGGATTTATGTCACAAATATACTAGAGATGTATACACTATATTAATGGCATGGGATTGTGAAAGAGTGTCCCTTATGCAAGTGTGTTTCAAATCAAACAAATTTTCACCAAAAACATTATCCCACTTTTAATTAGCACCAAACCAAGTTGTGAAAAAACCAATTCTTACTTTAAACCAATTTTATCTTAATTAATCTTAAACATGCATCTAGTGATTAAAGAAGGTAAAGTAAAGTAGAGAATACTCACAATGCAGTATGTACGAGGAAAAACCCAAGACGGGAAAAAACCTCGGATGACCCAAGCCAGACAATCACTATATATGTGGAATTACAATGAACAGACAAAAGAATCCCTCAACGACTTGATCCCCATGGGTCTTGACGCTCTTCTGATCTTCAACTACTCCTCTCACAGTGCCCACACAGAAAGTTCTTCTTCCACGATAATTGTCCACAACACACGTGTCCAAGCTTGTCTCTGTGTCCAACGAATGGCTTTGATACGTCTAGGATGTCGAACAAGAAGTCTTTATCTTTTCTTCATCACAAATCCCAGATGTTCAAGTATAGAACAAACCTTCTTGGTGCAGCAAGATCACATAAACATATAGCAATGATAACTCGGATCTTTGCAAACTCTAAGGATGTGTTTAAGCTTTGAAACCTTAGAAAAACATGTGCAAAACTTGTACTAGATTAAAAACTATTTTCTAGATTGGTCCTCTCATAAATTTTGACGAAATCATGCTTTAAATAGGAAAAATTCACCGCCTCGAAAAATGTGTCGCTCGAACGAGATTGACCAGTCATTCGCGCCACATGGCTATCTCGCTCGAACGAGCAGAGCTATCATTTGAACGACGCGCGTGTCATTTTGACTCTCTTTAAAACGTTTCTTCAAAAGAGATCCAATTAAGTCAAACTCTTTTTCGAGCTTATCATGATAAAACGTAGTGTAAAACATTTAAAACACTTTTAAAATATATTTTCTTGTAAAATTACATCCTTATCTTTTATAAAAATAATTATGAATCTCATTAACAATATGCATTCATACCTGTCTGATATCGGAATGCAATTAACTTGAAGATGAACAAACTTGCACCAATTAAACTTAAACAAGATTAATTCTTTGAATCTTTGCCGCAACTTATTTAATTTCTTCAATACGTCATAGACCAAGTGGGATCGTGATAAAATACCATCTCCCTATGACATATTCAAACACTGTTTTGTTCATGACATTATGTCAAAACAATACAGGGACTCAATTGGAAATTTATATCCTTATAAATCTCACCCTTTGACTATTTCGACACAAAACTAAACCCGTGAAATGCCTAAGCCAGGCCGTCAAGCCGTATGACACCTAAATCCCATCCCATAAACCCAAAATAAAAAATTACAGCACATTGACTAGTATATGAAGCACGGGTAAGCATGAACTGTCTTAATGTGATGTAGACTTGAAATCTAGAATCTCTGAAGCATACCTACACACATGATACCGACAAAAAAAATACCCAGTGAAGTATGGTGGAACAAATGAAACCAATATATATATATATATCCAAATGATACAAATTTTATAATAGATACCAATAACAATAAACTCTACAAAATCATTTATTGAACAATTGAGCAACAAAATGATACCGAATACTTATTTTTAATACCAATTTGTATAATATGTAGTAAAAAACATGCTCATAAAATCTCCCCCTACATCACGTACATATCTCCCCCTTTTTGTCTAGAATAAAAAATCCGATGAAAAGATAAACGAATCAATCAAGTATCTAGCATGAGAATATACTAATTAAAAATTGCTAGATAATCATGAAACAACGAGCTAAATATGATCAATAGACGACAAATCTGTAGCTAGTAAACCAGGAATCACACAAAGAATATAGCAAACTAATCAGGTGTGATAAACAGAATCATATGAAAAATATCAATATTGAAATAATATGACCTACATATAAACCAGTTAGTCCAGAAAGCTTCCAGCAGTACCAAAAAATATACCACAATAACCAGGGAGATACAAACAAAAAGAAGCAAAAAATACCAGACTATTGTTCGAACAAGCCAGGGATGTCGCTCAAATGAGATGAGGGACGTCGCGACATGAGATGTCATTTGAACGACTTCTCCCGACAAGCCAAACTTTCCCAGTTTCCTGAAAATCATAAATTTTTGCCCAGTGAAAAAATTTCTGAAAAAACACACTGAAAGGGCCTGACAGTTGCAAAACAGTTCTAAAATAGTACGCTTTTTACTCAAAATGCAAAAACACATAAAAACTAAAAATGCGAGTTATATGAAAACATAGTGATTAAGTGCTTAAGCATGGACATGGAATGTATGGGCGTGAAACTACAATAAATGAGTCACAATTCCCACACATCGAAAAGATCAAGAAGATCTAATTGATAGCAATAAATCATCAAACTTTATCATCGCCATATGGCAATTAAAGTGTCAGCTTAATGAACTAAACATACTACATGCTCTAAAATCCAGAATTTTGACGATTCTACAAATAATAGCGTCAAATTGTAATGTTTCAACATTAGGATTTGTACAAACCCGTTTAATTTTCTCCAGCCAAACTCCCTTATAAACATACTTTTTCAAGTTCTTTTGAGGTTTCTGGTATTCCCAACTTAGAGAAAATCTTATTGGCCCTTTTCTTAGCATATTGCCTTTTCTTTTGGGCTATTTTAAATGGTGGCTTTCACGATGAGTTAATTTTGAATTATCGCAGCCCTTTCCCGTGTATCACTCATCTTTTTTCAATTAGGTACCAATTCAAATCCCGACGGTAAAGGATTCTTACATGCACACTTCTCCTTAAATCTACTTACGCATAAATGACAAGATTGAGATAAGAACGCCTCACCAAATTTAAATATGCAAGAGAAGTCAAACATCCATATAAACTCGTGCATGTGTGCATTGATGGCATATATACAAAGTCGAATCAAAATGCATATCAAGTTCAAAACAACCCCATATAAAGAATGGTTAAGATCATTTTTAGCATCGATATTAATGACCAAATGTCCTATCCACATGGATATGAAACGATGGCAGGTCCAAACACCAATATGCCACATCAAACTTGTAAACTCAAAAATAAAAATTGAATATCTTTTTGTATTTTCAAACATATTCTGACTCAAATAAAAGAAAAATCTTTTTGGTTTTTCAAAAGTTTTCTCGAAAACAAAATCTTTTTGTATTTTTTCAATAGGACTCAAACAAATGAAAAACTTTAACACAAAATGATACATAAGCCATTATACTTGCAATGAATATATCGTGAAGCAAACTAGCATATGACAAACAAGACAACACTATCATCCTTTAGATTTAGCATGGGAAGAATCAAGTGTACCCAAACGAGAATCATGAAGTTTTATTCCTAAAGCCACTAAATACGATTTCCTAACACAAGTAGGTGTAAAATGATGCATGGGGGTTTGGGGAACCGGGGAAAATTTATTCCTAAACTTTCTAGGAGCTTGTCTAAGTTCGTAACAATAATGTCTAAGGTGACCTTTACTACCACAAAACATGAAAGTGTAGTGACAGTGGGAATAATTAGCTATATGTTGACCTTTTCTAATCATCCTAGTGTTTCTTACACGTATCGGACGAATGGGAACAATTTTCTCATCAAAACCTGTACCTCCCCTATCTCCCTTTATTTGGACTGTGCCTAAGATCTTATCTAACATTTGTGATCTAGCCTCCAAATCAAACTTAACTCTAGACTAGTCTCTCAATCTCTACTCCAACTCATGAATCCTAGACTCGAGTAAATACCTAGACTCCTCAAACTCTAAAATCTCCTTTTTCAAAGACTCCATCAAACCACGGAAATTATATCTTTTACCCTCAACATACTCTAATTTCTCCCTAAGAGTTTTCTCTCGTTACCTAAGATCCTCAGTCAAACTATCATTATTTTCTATGGCATGCTCATTCAACTTATCTTGCAATTTTGCATTTTCCTTTTCACCTTAACAGTCTCGGTATACAACTCATTAAATGCAACTTGCAATTATTTCACATCTACCTCCTGTTTGTCACTCTCTTCACCCTCACTAAAATGAGATTTACTTAAAACCTCCTCAGAAGTGTCATTCACATAAGAATCGTCGTCGTTCACATGACATGCCACAAATGCAACAAAGTTATGCTCAATGGGGGAACTCTCTCCATCTTTCGGATCACTATACCTGAAGGTGGCACTATATACAATGGGTTGCTTGCCCTCTTTCTTAAGTCTTGTGGGACACTCCTTAACTTTGTGATCGTACCCCTCACTCCAAAAACACTTATCCGGCTTATCTCTCTTAGACTTCTCAAACATATCCTTAGAGGTGGGATAAACTTTGTTGTTCTTGAATTTTTCAAACTTCGTGGCATCTTTTGGTTGCTTTTGAAATTTCATAAATTTTTTAAATTTCTTCGCCAACAAAGCAACATCCTCAAAATAGAAATTGGAATAAAAATCAGAATCCAAAACTTTAATTTCCTCCTCTCAAGTTTTCAAAGAAATACCCTTTTCTTTCTTAGGAACTTTCTTGGAGGTAATCATGTAGATTTCATAGGTTTGTAAGTCACCTACAATCTCTTCTAGTTTCGTCGACTCTAACTTACCCAATGATTTTAAAGTAATCAGTTTCTCATCAAACCTACTAGGCAATGACTTAAGAATTTTCTTAATGACACAGTTGTCAGGAATTTTATCACCTAGGTTAAACAACGAGTTGACAATATTGGACAACTAGCATAAAACTCATAAAAAGTCTCACTCTCTAACATCCTAATGGTCTCAAACTGTGTAGTAAGATTTTGAAGTTTTGACACCCTAACTGTGCTAGTTCCCTCGTGAGTGAGTGAAAAAATATCCCAAGCCTCTTTTGATGTTTCACAAGTAATAATTCTATTATATTCTTCCGGTGTGACATGTGAAGAAATTAAGGCCAACCCCTTAGAATTCTATTATGAAAGTCTATGTTTAGTTTCGGTCCATGACTCGACAGGCTTTAAATTAGTGACCTCACCTAAAATAGTGACAGGGGGTTTCCAACCTTTCTCAACTTCTAGACACACATGACCATCAATAGATTTTAATGGACTTTTCATTCTCATCTTCCAATAGGCATAACTAGTGCCATAAAAAATAGGAGTTCAAAAAAGTTCGTTATTTCCAAAATTCATCTTTGAAAACACACGAGATCACAATATAAATAAATTAGTTTTCCAAGCTCTCATACCAATTTGAAAGAGTGTCCCTTATGCAAGTGTGTTTCAAATTAAACCAATTAGCACCAAACCAAGTTGTGAAAAACCAATTCCTACTTTAAACCAATTTTATCTTGATTAATCCTAAACATTCATCTAGTGATTAAAGCAAGCAAAGTAAAGTAGAGAATACTCACAATGCAGGATGTACGAGGAAAAACCCAAGACGGGAAAAAATCTCGGACGACCCAAGACAGATAATCACTATGAATGTGGAATTACAATGAACAGACAAAAGACTCACTCAACGACTCAATCCCCAAGGGTCTTGACGCTCTTCTGATCTTCAACCACTCCTCTCACAGTGCCTATGCAGAAAGTCCTTCCACGATACCTGTCCATAACACACGCGTTCAGGTATGTATCGGTGTCCACCGAATGGCTTTGATACGTCTACGATGTCGAACACGAAGTCTTTCTCTTTTCTTCATCGCAAAACCCAGATTTTCAAGTATAGAAAAAACCTTCTTGGTGAAGAAATATTACATAAACATATAGTAATGATAACATGAATCTTTGCAAACTCTAAGGATGTGTTTAATCTCTGAAACCTTAGAAAAATAAGTGCAAAACTTGTACTGGAATGAAAACTGTTTTCTAGATTTCACCTCTAATAAATTCTGATGAAACCACACTTTAAATTTTGAAAAATTAACTGCCTTAAAAAATTTATCGCTCGAACAAGATTGGCCAGTCGTTCGGGCGACATGGCTATCTCGTTCGAACGAGCCGATATGTCGTTTTAATGACAAGCGTGTCATTTTGAATTTCTCTTTAAAACGTTTCTTCAAAAGAGATCCAACTAAGTCAAACTCTTTTTCGAGCTTATTAGAATAAAACATATTTTAAAACTTTTAAAACATTTTTAAAACAGTTAAAATATTTTTTCTTATAAAATTACATCCTTATCTTTTATAAAAACCATTCGAAATCTCATTACAAATATGCATTCATACCCGTGTGATCTCGGAATGCAATTAACTTGAAGATGAATAAACTTGCACCAATTAAACTTCAGCATGATTAATTCTTTGAAGCTTTTCCGCAACGTCTTCAATTTTTTCAATATTTCATAGACCAAGTGGGATAGTGATAAAATAAAATCTCCTTATGACATATTACAAACACAGTTTATTCACGGAATTAAGTCAAAATAATAACAGGAATTAATTTGAAATTTATGTCCTTACAGATTTCTCTGGACTTTTAGTCTTTGAGATGCATGTTTAGTATCGTACCTAAAGACCATTAGCGATACTTCCATTAGTTAGAGATATTCACTTAAGATAAGAGGTTCTCGTAAAATATATTTTTTCTAAAATACCAGTCTAACTTTTTAATGAGAAAGTAAATACTATTGAATAAAGAGATGAAGTTTAATCAGATGGGTTACATATGGGTTTGGGAGTAAAAGCATGTTTTTTTTGGGTTATTTGGGTTAGGTAACTTAAATGACTTAAAATCCACTTACTATAGGAAGAAGATGTATCATTATTATTATAGACCATCTTCAGTTAAACTCGTATTCTTGGTAAAAATGTTGTTTACGTTGTTGTTGAATTTATTTTAGCAAGTCTTAGGCCATTGTTCCTTATGTGGACTTTGTTAGTAACGTTGCATGAGTATATCTAACAAAATTCTATTCATCATTTTAGGATGTAGAAATCGATCAATGTAGACCATGTACTTCCTCGTATTCATTTTATTCGTAATTTACAGAGATTGTACATGTGGTACCTGTAGTAAGGCATGATTTCTATATTCCGAGATACATTTTATATTTCATAGTTAGTTTTATTTTGTATCAATAGTTGGATAGTATTATAAATGGTTTATTTATTCCTTTATTATTTTATTTTCTAACGTTACATTTGCTTGCTTAGTTTAATTATTTTGTCATGCCGAAAATATTACCAAATGTTTTTGATTTCTGTGATTTTTGTATTAGACCTGATCAATATATTTATGAATTTTAGTGGGTGTCACAAAATTTTAAAAAAAAATATAATATTAATGGAATGGCATAATCTAATTGAATAAATGAAAGATATTAATGGTAAAAACATAAGGGATATATAATTTTACAGTCTCATATAATATATGGTCTTTTTTGGCCTTATTTTACTATTTAATGCATGCAATTAGCTTTAGGTCTTTATAGCCTTGAACCTGAAATAACACACCTTGTTTTAGTAGGGTCAAGTAATTTTTCGATTCACATCTAGTTTGATTTTGGTATTCATAGTTTGTTTATATGGGAGTTATTATTTCTCTAGGTTCTTAAGGTAATTTATATTCCCTTTGGGTTATATATGTGGTGTTTCAGTGTTTAAATTTGTTCACTTGTGTTTATTTATATTTATTTGTTTTTTATATTCTAAGGGTGTGTTTAATTATCCTTGTTCATTTTTCATTTCGTTTGGAGATAATTTTGACTTATTATTCAAGTATGTTGTGTGAATGAGGCCTTTTATTGTTCCAATGAAATGTTAGGACTTATGACTGCTTTGTCTTCACAACTTCTCACTTCCATTTAAACCCCTTTGAATTTCCTTTGTCACCATTTTGTATCTCCCAAGATTTTAATCCTTCATATTTATTTACGTATTTTTCTTTTGGATATTAGATTTAAAAGCCTTTTATCGGTTAGATCTTGTTTTTAAAACCATATCATAGATTTCGGGTACTTTTTTTCTATGCCTATTTTTTTGCCTAGTTCTTTTCATATATATAAGTTGTGCGGTTGATTAATCCACCCTTGGCATGAAACGTGGAGAGTTGTTATCCTCGTCTCAAAATATATTTAATCTAAGGCCCCTTCCACGTGTTTGTAGTATGTAAGTTGCCAAAAATACACTTTACCTTGTAAACGGTTAATAACAAGTTGCAAAATGCATGTGATTTCGATGTTAATCCACGTGTCCAATTTCATTTTGGATTCAGATATCAACTCAATTGTGGAATATAAAATATTAGTTCAACGATTTTTTGATTTACGTAGGCTATAAAAGATTGTCTTACATACACAACTCTTCTTCATTTAAAATATCTTAGTTATTTTAGGGTTCTTATTATCTGAATATTGATAGTTTAAATTATTGTTATTGAGTTATTAATGAAATTATGCTACATGTTTTGTAAACCATGGTAAATTAAGTGATGCCATAGTGATATTTGCAGTGTGTTCGTATGAGGATTTTTTTTAAAAATACATGTCAAATGGAAGAAGTTGTGATCAACATCATTTTATATGAGTTATAAGGTCTCAAGTAATCCGTGTTGTATGCTCGATGATAATATTTATATGGAGAACATGATTATATGTATGTATATATATATATATATATATATATATATATATGTATATATGGTTTGGATATGGTTGAATGAAGTTCAGTATGAAAAAACATGACTCTGTGTCAAATTCTGATGAAGGCTATAATTCATATCGTGATGAATTACATATGTTGAAATTGATAGAGGTATGTGATCCAACAATATTACCTTAAAGAATAACACATTAATATCAACTGGATGGGCTAATTTAATTATAAGAGTTTGTCAAATATTTGAAGGCGATGCAAGTCAATTCTGATTGGATTTATGCAAGTAGGTTGTTGTTGATGTTTTTGAGTTTGATTATTTGAATAATGAACATACCACGGTGACTGCACAATGTTCAATGAAACCTGAAATTGAATGTGTATGGAGAATTCATGCTTCTATTGAACAATGTAATAATTTTCTTATTAATGGTGATCATACATGTGCTTATTTTGTGCGCACTTGAAATAATCGCAATGTAACATCGATGCTAGCCTTAGAGTTGATTATGGACAATATGTGTTAAAAACCTTTGACAAATCCATGGGATGTAATTCTGGAGTTTAACTGAAATTATTGAATACAAATGCCATATCATTCTACTTGGTTGGGTGTTGAAAAAGAAATGGCATAGTAATGTGTTGATGCTTTCCTTTCATTTAATAATGTGAGGTGGTATGTTGTTGCCTTTAGGACAAAAAATCTTGGAAGTGTTGTTAATTTAATTTGGAATTCTTAAACAAAGAGGTTCAAAGGGTTGTTTTATTTATTTTTGTGAATGTATCAGTTGTTTTAAATTTTGTCACCTAATGATATTTTTAGATTGTAATTTTTTTAAAAGTATCTACAGAGGAAATTTACTTGTATCTACATTAAAGAATTGAAACCAAGGCATGATATGTTTTAGTGTTTCGAATTCATATTTTATATTTCTTTGTAACAACCCGAGGTCTTGGAAACGCTGATTTATTTATTTTGGGAAAAATAAATATTATTTTATTCGGAGATTAATTAAATTGGCAATTGAGGTCAAAGTTTGGAGTCATTAGAAAGTGTTTCGAATGGAGATTCTGAGGGTGTAGTTATGTCCGGAAGGGCCGAGAAAGTTGAAATGACTGTACTTAGGGTCTATTTAGGTTTCGAAATAATTTAGGACCGTTTGACTCGAATTAAAGTTACCGAGTCATTTAAAGTGTGTATTATCATTTAAAGATGTGTATCTTGGGAGTTAAGGCTTAAAAAGCCTATAGGAGATTTATTCTCCAAAGATAGAAAGAGAAATATAAAGAAAGAAGAATAGAAAGAAGGAGAAAAAGAGAGAGAAAGTGGGGATTTCCGAAAAATATGCGATCTCAAGGTGAATTCACACCCTACGAACTCGAGGCAAGTGATTAAACTTGCTAAATAACTGTTGTGTACCATTTATTGCATGATTTGTGGATTGAATCTTTGGGTTTTAGGTTTAGTTTATCAAAACCTAACTTTTGGGTATAATCTTAGATTTAATATGTAGATCTTTGATTTGAGGATAGAAATTAGTTTATATGTATTCTAGGATGAATATTGATGATATATATGTGATTGGGTTCAAAAGAAATGAAGAAAAATGATTAAAACAAAATTTGGGATTTTGGCTTACTTAAATAGTAGCCATTTTCGAGAGTTCTGAAGGGGTGAATCGATTCGGCCTCCTACTAAATCGATTCGAAATTATGTAGGTTCCCATGTATGAGTGATCAAATCGATTCGGACCACAGCCGAATCGATTCGACCTGAGACAGAGTCCCATGTTTGATGACCCGAATCGATTCGCCTTTCTGGCCGAATCGATTCGAAAACAAGGCTTTTAGGGGAATGTTTTTCTAGGGAGAATTTCATTCCAGTTTGTTCGAGGTTATCGATTGGGAACCTCTATAGGTGATATTTGGAGTATGTTTTGGAGACTTTTCGCAAGTTTCTCTTATAAGAAATTTTTGGAGTCATAGACTAAATTTGAGGAATACCAATTAGATATTATGGTATATTCTAAGTGGGGAAGCCCACTTTTTTTGGAGATTCTATTTTGAGATAATAATAAATTCATACGAAGGAATGAGAATTATTTAGAGATACCGAATCTTAGGATTCGATCCCAAATGTGATAACTTTAAAGGTTCATAAAATGAATTGAACCCTATTATGGATGGATAATTATAAATGCTATTTAATGTGCATGCGGATATAAAAGTATCCTTTATGATGATTGATTTGGGAGATGTCCCACACGATGAGAAATTCTAATTGAACTGACTTGTGAGCTTCAAGCGAGAAGTAGTATAGTGTATAATAAGTGGGGAAGATGTGTGAGAATTGACGATTAGTATATCGAGAGAGAGAATATACTAAACAATGACATTAATTTTGGTTGCGCCTAAGGGCGTAAAATAGATATGCAAATGATGTGACATGTATACCTTATATGATGGTATATCTTTATATGATGTGATAATGTATGTATACCTTATATGATGGTATATATATATATATATATATATATATATATATATATATATATATATATATATATATATATATATATATATATATAGTGAAGCATACCCCCTCCTTGCTATCATTAGGAAGTTGCGTGCATTGAGGGTGAGCATCCTAGCCTAATGAGCAGGGTATGGATATTCCCCAGGTCATAGTCGTCCATTGTGATTATTATGCGATATATATATGCATTCTTTAGGGGGTGAGAAGTCGGGGGTATGTGACGTTTTCACTTTCCGGTTAGGAGCTATGACCGCTTCCCGAACGTTGTGTGCATGAGTCGATCACGAGGTGGGTGTCGTTGAACGCCACCAGGTGGCCCCAGTTTGCTACGTCTATGGGCCGCTGGAAGATGATAGCATGTGAGTCTGCATCCTCGAGTTATAGCTCGTTTGGATGGTTATTGTTTATTGTGATTTTACTTGGGTATCAAGGGCATAATGGACATCAACGACTAACATTGCTAAGATTAGTGTATTGGGGGGGGGGGGGGGGTTCTTTGTTTGGATTTCGCTTCGACGAGATGTCCCACATACGAATCGCAGTGTAATGTTTGAAGTTGGGGAGAAGTTAGTCCTAAATTCTCATACTCTTATATATATCACCTATCTCGACAATCGACAGTGCCATAAGTAGTGTAACGGGGGGTTCCTTGTTTGGATTTCGCTTCGGCGAGACGTCCCATGCATGAAACGCGGTGTACTATTGAGAGTTGGGAATATTAATTAATTAAAATGGAATAATAATAATTTGGGTTACATGCATCATGCATTGAGGGCATAATGAATCTAGAGGATCAGTACTGTCAAGAGTAGTGTAACGATCCCTAGCAAATGACATTTTCTAACTTTCGTTCTCTAATACACTTTTTCCAAAACGACCCCAAAATGTCCCAAAACGGCATTTTTAAAATATGGGCAGATTGAGTAAATTGAAAACCTCATATTTGGGGATATTGTATTATGGACCAAGGGGGTGTCCGAATATTTTGGTTGAGTAATGCCATGATAATAGATTAATTAATGGGGGATTAATTAATTAAAGCTTATAGATGGAATAATTTATTATAGGATGATGTAATAAATTATTAAATATTATTTAATTAGGAGCGTTCTCTTTATAATGGAATTTTTAGGATTATCTTCTAAGAGATGGAAATTCGGGCCAGGTGAGCAAGTCCGGATACATTGGTTATGTGACACCAAGGAGATATTAAATTAATTAGTGAGTATATTAATTAAATTAGAGTCGGACCATAGACTCGGGGAGATAATAA
The DNA here is from genome assembly GCA_949130495.1 of Sambucus nigra. NCBI lineage: Eukaryota > Viridiplantae > Streptophyta > Magnoliopsida > Dipsacales > Adoxaceae > Sambucus > Sambucus nigra. Next base: position 624,345,660 of record OX422207.1, on the reverse strand, counting down.
GTTAATTAATGGGCATATTAAGTAAATTAGAATCGGACCATAGACTCGGGGAGATAATAAGTTTATTAATGGGCATATTAATTAAATTATAGTCGAGCGATAGACTCGGGGATATATTAACTTAATTAATTGGTAAATTAATTATATTAGAGTCAGACCATAGACTCGGGAATATGTTGGCTAGTATTACAGACTTTGTACACAGTAAAGCCGGTATTAAATTATATATATATATATATAATAAAGGATGATGGACTATTTGTCCTCCCCAACTAACGATTGAGATTAAATGTTGATGGATTTGATCTTTATCAACTGACGACTGAGATTAAAAGTTGGAAGGGGTTTCAATTTAAGGGTTCAAAAGTAATCATGTGTTGAGATTAAACGTTTGAGACCTCATACCTCGAGCCATGTGCTCTAAAAATCATTTGTCACTCTTCCCCTGACACCAAACTCAACAATACCTCTATCTTCTCTCTTCACTAAGAAGCGGGTACACCACTATTCAGAGAAGGTCAAAGGTACCGATTCTCTCTCTCTCTCTCTCTCTCTCTCTCTCTCTCTCTCCATATTCCACCTTCTCTCTTTTAAGGATCAATCATGTTTGGACGACCAACCTGGGGCTCTCTCTTTCTTATTTTCTCTATTTTTTCAAGTTTTTTTTCTTAATTTAGTGTTTGTGGTTATTCAAAACCTCTGTTTCTTAATTTTTGGATATCAATTGTTTTGTGATATAACTGTTGCTATTGATAGGTACAAATTTGTATCTTGGAATTATTCCTCCTTCAGTTTGTAACTGTGTAGACCTGGACAAATATCGCCTCCGTGTAAGTGGGTTTTGTGTGTTTTTATGGTTAGCTCTAACTGGGTTTGCATTCTTTGGTGTAACTGGGTTTGTATACTTTATTTCTTTGTGTTACCATTTTAAAAGATTCCTCTCACTTTTTCAAAACTATTATTTTAAGAGAAGAAATAAAAAGGTTAAAGTCAAGCTTCACATAGTTATTCCAAATATTCCCTTTAAGCTAGTTTAAAAATTGAATATCTTTATTATTATTCCACGCCTGGGTGGGGGAGGTGTTATCCCACAAAGTAGTGGCAAGATGACAATTTTTAAGAACGTGTTCAATATCTTCATAAAACTCACAAAACTCACATTTTTTTGAATCGGTAAGGCGTCGTTTGAATCTCTGGTAGTTAGTAAGTAACTTTCTATGAAAGATGAGACATATAAAGGTTTTAAAATTTTGGGGAATTTTAAGTTTCCAAATGAGATCCCACTCAACCAGAGAAGAAGTATTAAGGTCAATCTTAACAATGGTTTCGTAGGCTGATGTTGTAGTGAACTTTTCGTTGTCCGAGGGGCCCCAGCAGGGGCTATCGAATTTACCGGGAGTGTGGGGTAGTGGGGTTACCATGATTTAATTGGTAGTGTCTTGATTGAAGGTCTTTTTTATCAGTTGCTCGTATCAGTCCCCATTATTTATGAGCTCACAAACAAGAGCCACATGGGAATTATCATTGGTCTTTGCTATAGTGGAGTTTCTCACCCACCAATCTTTAAATATGTTCGTTGTTTTCCCATCACCAATCACCCATTTAGTATTCTTAACAATATTAGGTTTGCACTTGAGGATACCCCTCCATATGTGGGAGGCTTGCGTTTTCCTGATCCAGTTGCCAAGATTGTTTAGTGTCTTGTACTTCGAGCTGAGAACACGAACCCATAGGGAATCTTTATCATTGATAATTTTCCAAACAATCTTGGACACAATGGCATGGTTATTCTCAGCGCAGCTTCTGAGTCCCAGGCCACCAAGGTCCTTGGGGCGGCAGACGGTGTTCCAATTCATAAGGTGGATCTTCTTATGTTCTTCCGAATCCCCCCAGAGGAAATTTCTGTTAAATTTGTCCAATTTGTCATTAATTTTCTGGGAAAAATAGTGGTTTGCATGTTATAAATGGGGATGTTCGAGGTGACCGCCTGGATAAGCGTAGCTCTACCGGCCAGGGATAGGAGTTTAGCTTTCCATCCCGAGAGCCTTTTTTGGACTTTGGCAATGACATGGGTGAAGTGGCTTGTAGTGACCTTCCCATGGACAAGATTGGTACCAAGATACATGCCAAGGTCCTTGGTGATATGAATCCCACATCTTCTACTGATGTTGCAGGCATACTGCTTAGGGATATTGAGGGAGACATAAATTTTTTATTTCGATAGGATGAGAGTTTGGCCCGAAATGTTGCACAAGTGTTGGAGAGTTTTCATGACAACCTCGCAACAAGAGGGGGAAGCTTCTGTGAAGAGAATAAGATCATAATCAAAGAAAAGATGGGAGATGATCGGGTCATTGAGAGAGGCCTTAAGGCCCTTCCAGTTTCCCTGTTCCACCTGAGAGTTGATGGAGGCGCCCAGGTAATCCATGCACATGACAAAAAGATAGGGAGACAGGGGGTCACCCTGAAGGAGTCCTCTGTTTGGTTTGAACCGGGGTAGAGGAGCCCCATTCCATAATACAGAAATGGACGCACTAGTAATGCAACTAAGAATGAGGCAGATGAGATTAGGACTAAAATTGAACCATTCAAGAACACGCTTCAAAAAGTCCCAGCTAATTTTGTCGTAAGCTTTCTCAAGGTCAATTTTGAAGATGGCACCCCCTTTCTTGCCTTTCATATTATTGGGAGAATGTATATTTTCCTTGGTGATGATGATATTATCCGAGGTATGACGACCAGGTAAGAAACTAGCTTGATTAGGGCTGATAATCCTACAAAGGGTTGGGCGAAGCCGATTCACAATTATCTTAGCTAGGATTTTATAGGTCACGCTGTAGAGGGTGATTGGTTTGAACTGGTTAATAGTTTCGGGGTTGTCAATTTTGGGGATCAGAGTGATGTGACTATCATTTGAAATCTCAGGAAAAGTTCGATAGTCAAAGCATTCGTTGAGAAAATTAAACAAATTGGTTTTGGTAGTCTCCCAGAAGGTGTGATAGAACATAGGTTGGATGCCATCCAGACCCGAGGCTTTAATCCCATTCATGCTAAAGACATCCCTCTTGGTCTCCTCAATGGATAGAGGGTGGTCCAAGATAATAATAGCCATACATTCAAAGCATGGGTGATTAAAGTAAAAAAACGCATCATTATGGAAAGAGTTATCGTTATTCGAAAAGAGAGAAATGAAATAGTTATTCGTATGGAGTGAAATCGTATAACTGTTATCAACCCTGACCCCATTAATTTTTAGCCGATCAATCTTATTGCACCGTCTTCTGATAATGGTGGTCGTGTCGAAAAATTAGTGTTTTTGTCTCCCTCACTAAACCATTTTATACGAGATTTCTGTTTCTAGAGAAGTTCCTCGTGTCGGAGGATGTTATTATATTCATTTTTAAGACATTTTTCAAGCATGTTAAGGTTATGGGAAAAATGATTTTCTTGGGCAATTTGGATACCATTAAGTCTTCGTAGAAGACTTTTTTATTATTATTATTATTGATATTGCCATAGATAGAGTGGTTCCAGTGTTTTATAATGGGGATACACTTGTCGATGTTCTCATGGAAACTAAGGTTCCTATTCCAGTTACTTAAGATAAGATTATGAAAATCGATACGCTCAAACTAATAGGCAAGAAGTTTAAAAGGGCGGGGGATGAAGATAAATGAATTATTACCTTCAAGGCATATGAACATAGGACAGTGGTCGGATGCAGTCCCGAGGATATTTTCCACAACAGCCTCGGGAAATTGGAGGCGCCAGGAAGGGTTGGCCAACAATCTATCAAGTCTAACCAGCGTATTAGCAAATCCATCCCGGCTGTTGGTCCAAGTGAGGCGTGGTCCCATGATACCAAGGTCCGTAAGGTTGCAGTTGTTCACATTCTCTGTAAATTTATTACATCTAGGGTCTTTGTCTTTGTTATGTGTGGAGTAGCTTCTTTTCTCAGAAGAGTCAAAGTGATCATTGAAGTTGCCCGTGGCGAGCCAAGGGGTATCAAGATCATGGGCAAGCGTTTTAAGATTGTGCCAAAGGGTTTGACGAAAGGAATAATTTGGACTAGCATAAATTGCAGAGAGGAGCCATTCATCATAGCCTTTCAGGGTGGAAAGAAGATGTCTGGCTTGGTAGGGGACACTTATGGTACTGATTTGTATTGAGCTTTGATTCCACATAACCCAAATCCCCTAGGAGCGGCCTCTAGATTCGGAGATTTCCCAGTTGGTAAATCCCAACCCCTCGAAGAAGTTAGAGAAGTTATGGAAAGTTTTTTGGGTTTTGATGATGATGACAACATTAGTTTTAAGGTTATTACAAAGTTCAACGAAGGTGGGCTTGAATAGGGGTTTTCCCGCCCCTCTATAATTCCAGGTTAACATAGAAATAGAAAACAAATTGTTGGGGATGGGGAGATCCATGGAAGATGACCAAGGTAGGATATTTTTAATCCTCTTGATGGATTCCATGGTGGAGGACAACTCCAACAGCCTCCCTTTCATTGACATCTCTTCCCCCCCGTCCCCTAAGGTTCGAAGCAGAATACTCACTTGTGCTACATTCCATAAAATCCTCATGTGGAGGACCATTTCCGATTCGAGGTCTAGGACGAAATCCTTCTTCCACCCTAGTAATACCAGATATTGAATAGGCATATTTCCTATCAATGCTACAGGGAACATAAGACAATCCATTATTGGTAATAGGGAGGTCGGACGGGTTACCAATGCTGAGGGCAGTGGGGTTGAGAGTTTTGTTGTGGGACTGGTTATTTATAAGGTTTCAATTATGGGCTGGAGGGGATAGGAGAGTTTTTACTGCATTATTAATGGGATTGATACTAGACATATTATTAATGCAAATAGAAGGCACAGTTAGAGTACCTACCTCCGCATCATCAATCAAAGGGGAACAAGCAGCCTTCGTAATAGCGGGTGTCCTTAAGTCGTCAGAAGTATGAATATTACCTTGTTTCGTCCTGTTCCTAGAAAAATGCATGCTACAGTTGGTGTTGTTGGGAGGGCGGACCGCAGGTTCCTCGTACAGTTCATTAATTAGTGCCATGTGGTTATTCTGGTTGTTGGTGTTTGGAGCCATACTCCTCATGCAGTTTCCTAGGTCGACAGTACTCTGACGCTTCTTTATACTGTGAGGGTTGGTGTTCATCTTTGGTGAGGCTTCCTTCGTACTATTGCATGTTATCGGTTTCATCTTCTGGGAGCTTGATGGGACAAAGGATCATGACATATCCTTCGTACCCATTTCCAGGCAAGCAAATCTATTGTGGCAATTACCTTTATTTACATCTTGTTTTTTGAGTTTGTTATTTCCAAGAACACGTCTGGTACTATTTTTTTTATAAGCATCCAAGGGCCAAAGCCTTTATCCATTGGGTTTTCATCAGTTAAACCTGGTGCAGCTTCTGTGGTGTAAGTGGATTTGGGAATGTGACCGTTGGGGGCAGATGTGTTAGTGGTATGGCAAGAGGGAGTCCTCTCTACCGGCGGAGGGTGGTTTGGAATAGTTGCCGACAATATGGCACCCTGTGCGAACCTTGCAACCGGGCAGAACTCGCTTTTATTCCCAATTATACCACAGAGGAAGCAGATATAGGGCAGAAACTCATATTCAACACGGTATTTTCTTCCGTCCAGTTTATAACATGGGATAAGTGGTTTTGAAATATCAACCTCAATACAGATACGAGCATATTTTCCCATAGTTTACGAGACGGAGTTGAAGTCCATTGTGATAGATCTGCCAAGCTTGCTGCCTATGTGAATCAGGGTCTTTTCAGCGAACCATTCGATTGGAAGTCATGGGAGTCTATCCCAGAGGGCTGTAGTGATGTTGGAGGAGTCCATAGGGTTGAAGTTCGGAGTCCAGTTTCTCACTATTAGATAGTGTCCATTAATAATCCAAGGGCCTCCAGTTAGTACGTTGAAATAATCTTCCTTCATGGTGAACTTAAACAGAAAATGGCCCTCCTCTAGATCGATAACTTCATAGTCGCCCTGAAGGTTCCAAATAGACGGTACCTTGTTGACTAGCATCTTGAAACCAATGTTTCTTCCTAATAGGCTAACAATCACGCTTTCTTTCCATTTGCTTCGGAGTTTGTCAACATGTTTAGGTGGGATAATGACGGTTGGGCAAAGCAGGTCAGGGTCTTCTTCAGGGTCCTGGTTGAGATCGAGGTCACCTTGTGAGGTAGGCTCCATATCATCATCGGACCAGCTGCCAGTATATTCGTCAAAATAGATGTCAGAGTTATGAGGTTTCTTGTTCTCAACACCTTCTTTGTAGGATAAAGGAGTGGGAGGTTTGTTACTGGTAACTAGTGCAGGGTTTTTTGACTCACTACTAGGGCTAAGGCTACCCTCCTCCATCAAATGGGAAGTGGGAGTGGTTTCACAATCCATTGCAGTCACTGGATGCTGTCCCACGACAGCCGAATCTTCATGGTGATTTTTTTATTTCTTTTTGCTATGTACACGGATGTCTTCCTCATCCTCCTTAGAGAGGGTTGCTTCAGAAGATGGAGGCCGACATAAGCAGTCAGGACCTCCACCAGTGTGCATGGCAGGATAACAGATACTATTGGTCCTCTAATCGTTACTCAGACCTTCTGGTGCAGACAGTATCAACATCTGCAATTTAGTGTTTTTGAGGAACATAAATTGTAACATTAATTCAAAAGTTTTTGTACCATAACACTTTTTATACTCAAGACAACCTTTCATTCACAATTTTAGTCCTTTCAACAAATATTCTTCATAGGGCTTAACATGTCACTTTCATATTGTCTGAGAACCTAGTGAGAGAGAGTTGGTGGGCAGTAGTCTGAGCACAAGGCTCAAGAAAAAGATGCGTCTCTCACACGAACCCTTTTCAACCTTCCACTCTGTCCGACCTCCACTAACGTCTCAAATTAAAGTGGGTCTTTTATCTCTCACAGGCTCTCCACGCCCCTCATTGATTGTTGAGATTTGTAACTAAGGTATCATCACTCCGATGCTAAAAAAATCATATTAGTGTCAATGGATTTTTTATGGTCAAGTTTTACGTCTTTTTTTACCAAGGCTAGGTATATGGTCAAGTTTAATGTTTTTTTTCATCTCACAATGCTATAAACACTAATGGCTTTTTTTGGAAAAAATCTCGAATGGAAGTAATCAGAAATTATTTGGGGAAATTTGCTCACTTCTGTTCTTTTTTTTGGTATGTAAATGGGTATATCTACTTGAACTCCATCTAATAAACTTTTTTCCTTTAAATCTATATTTTGTTTATGTTTAACCTATATTTTTATATGTAAACTTTATAATTTTTGTATACATGCTTTCTGAGTAGAATACCATATCTATTTTTTTTGGTAAACAACATATTTTTGCTCCAAAGGGGCTCTCATCTGAAGCTCACAACAAATTTTATGAGCTCAGAGAATTAACAGCAGAATCAACATATCGATTCCATGTTTGGAAAATCAAGTGACATGAGATCCAACAACGATTTTAAAGATACTTGATGAGGTTCAAGAGTTATAGAGGTAGGGGTTTGTTAGAAAATGTAGTATTGGTGAAATCTTTAGAGGTGGTGTGGTTTTATACATATAATTATTGGGTGGAGATCTCACTGTTTTCAGAGCTCAAGTCAGTTGTTTATTTTTTTTGTTCTATAAGATTTAAGGTCGTTTTGTGCATTTGTGCTTTATTTTTTTATTTTTATAACAATGTCGGGTACATGTGAATGGTGATTTGATGGCTGTAGGGGTAGAAAACAAAAAGGATAGTGTTCTTATTTTATTTAAATTTATGCATTTTACTTCTTCGAGAACTTCATATTTTGCCAGCATGCTATGTTAGTTTGTTATTCGATTAAGGGGACATACTCTATGGTATTTGACATGAATATTTTCAAGTTTTACTATAAAATGTCCTTAGCTCATTGAGTCCTACTTGGAACTTTGATGTAAAGGCTTTACAATAAACTTTGGTTCAGTCAAAAGGTAATGGTGGCGGCAAACTATTTGTTGCTAATAAAGAGGCAACAATCATATGTTGGTGCGTAATAAATACTACTATTTTCATTCAAAATTAACACTCTTTTAGAATATTCCAAATAAATAGTCCCCTTTATTTTTGTAAATGGAATCAGTGAATCAAATTATATGATAGTGAACGACTCTTAATCTTGACCATTGATTGTGTGTCCTTTAAAATCATTGTTTTTCAATATAGCGACTATTAGTTTGTTAGGGAGGTAATGTGTTTGTGTGTGTGTGTGTGTGTGTGTGTGTGTGTGTGTGTGTTGTAGGCTTGATAAGCATTGTACAAAGCCAAGTATATCAATGTAAAATTAACCACGGTTAAATAATTTTGAAAAAAATATTCGTCCTTCAGGAAAAAGACCACGATTGATTATTTGAAAAATATATCATAATACAAAAGTTTTATGACTTGACAACAAGATTCGAACTCGGGAAATATAGTCGTCGTGCCTTCAGACATGGACGGAGCCAATGCATTCATTAAATTTATTTAATTTTTTATTAAAAAAATTTCACACATTATATTTCTTTTAGTATATTTGTAAAGTTATGTATTTACTGGCTTCACATTTAAAGTCCCATATATAAAGAAAATTAAAATGGATTGTCTTTGGCCATTTAATTTGTTGCTTTAATCGGTACATTGTAATTGGTTCGAAATTGACATTTATATAGATGTGTCATGTTCAATTTAAAAATTCGTTTAAATAACCCTTAAATCAGCACATTATAAGTTAATTTTTATACAAATAAACACATTTTTAGACAAGATACGATGACACGACATGAAAGACGAAATAATTGGGAGTAAAATTTTCACCATGACGTTTACACAGTTATAAATGTGTTGTAATCACAAACAATTGGGAGAAAATTTTGCACCATACCATCGGCACGGGTACACCTTAGTGTGTGTGTGTGTGTGTATATATATATATATATATATATATATATTGTGTGCTCATAAATACCAGTGACTAGGTATTTATTTAGAATTATATGACTAGTGCTATCAGGGGAGGTTGCGCGATGTGGGTGAATCCCCGAGCTTGGGGAGTAGGGTCCAAATAGAGGTGGTGATTGAGATGATTGTCTTCACACTCATAGGAATATTACCGCCTCCAATATGTTTATATTTCTAAATTCTGATTCGACGGTGGCTAGCTGTCTCAGAAATCCAGGTGGGAATGAGTAGACCTAGGAAGATAGAACGTTAGAGAATGCAACCGATGAGGCATTACTCGGAAGGATGGTTTTAATTATATTCAACATATGTGTGATTTTTGAATATAGTTCTACGTTTATAATGGAGTAGATAATTATATATGGTTAATTAAGTACATGAAGAGAATTTTTATTACTTATATAACTAGCGAATGTTATATGGATTTTATGAGAGGTTTTATTTATATTCAACATATGTATAATTGTGGAATATTGTTCTATGTATATAACGGAGTAGATAATTATATACGGTTAATTAAATACATGGAGAGAATTTGTATTACTTATATAACTAATGAATTTATATAGCTTTTAAGAAATGATTAATTAAGTTAATGTGATAAATAACTTACGAAGCAAAGATACAAATTACTCGGTTTAGAGTAGAGTTCAATAAGTTTCATGACAATTGTAGTTAGACGGGGTGGTGTAACTGGGAGGGTTAGGAAGAAAGCATTAGGTGTGAACTTTAGAGGTGGGGTGAGATGTATCTCATGGCATTGAGACACTAACTTAAATATGAAGAGCGTACATATATTTTAATTGTTGTCACTTGCAAAATATTTTCAAAAGGACTTTGGGCTCTGACCCATACTTGAAAAATATTTTCAAAACCTTTTCGGTATCTAGCCACATGGATGCCAAACTTGAAGATTTGTTCCAGGGATGCATAGCTGCAATAGGTGTGGATTTTGCTGGATTTGGACATAGACGCTTCAGTCATTTCATTCCTAGAGTAGGATGCAACTTGGTATTCCTTTCGGGCATATTGGCCCAGATATTTTCATTTCAGTCCTACTTTGTACTGGTCACTATTCTTTGTTGGATTATGTTAGTGGAAGTTGGTTTTCTGCCGATGGTTTATTCGGCCCATCATTTATTGATCTATTCAGTATTTCTTTAGATTCGTGGTTTGTGTGACTGGTTCGTATTTATATTTATAGGATCGTTGCTGTTAAATAGCTTTTGAATACTAGGTGGTTAGTAATTTTTAAAATGTTTTCGACAGTGACGCTAAGAATGAACCAGATGAGATTCCTGTTTTAATTTGATATAGGACTGATCACCAGTTATTTTATTGTGCGGGGTGTCACACGAACCATAAATACAAATCACACATATTGGAGGAGAACATAACTCCAAGGCTTTGGTCTACGTACATAACTAACGCACCAAAATGATCGATCACACCCTTATTCACTCAAGTGGTGCTCAATCTCTGCGTTCTATGTCCTGACGTACAAGTCAATATCCCCCAAATGGGCTCATCAAAATTTGACTATCCCCGATGCAGAACATCCCGTGATAACAAGTAGCTTAGGTATGCTCACACATAAGAATTCACACAACAGGTATTCACACCACCTAACTGTATAGAAATTTAGAACATGTATAAGAGAAACCAATGCCATATCCATGCATAGTCTATATAACTCTCGAATATCCTACGAATCATTTATTTAACGTAATACCCCTCATTGAATAAACTCGAGTATTATTCAGCCCGCCCAATTAAACACCGGGTGATCAGTCCTTTATTAAATTATACATAATATCCTGTTAGTTCATTCTTAACATCACTGTCAAAGACCATTAATTACTAACCACGTACATTAGTTAATTACGTCGGTGCAAAATTTTCATCTTTTATATAAGAAGTCATGATCTTAAATAAATAAGTAAACCACATTAACCATTTCCATTAATAAACATAATAAATCGTGTAATAACTGAATCAAATAAATATGACTAGAATAAACACTCCAGCCTGAAACTCCAATACAATAATCCATAACTGAAACAGAATCAAACAACTACAAAAAATGAAGTACAATGTCTCTAGAATAACTACTAATAGATGATGGGAGACATGCCCGACTGGAATAGATAAAATTATGCTTATGATCTGAATGAAATGTACAATAGTTGGACATTAAATATATTTTGAAGCCACAATTGTACAATAGCTGATTCATTTTAAAAAACACGATATTACGTAATGATCCATGTTTCATTATTAGTAATTAAACACTTAGTTATACTAATGTCGATGGCACAACAAATAATTATTTCACATTTGTATTTCGTTTTTCATGGATCCATTTTGGGTTGCATTTCATAAAAAAAAAATGAAAACCACATGACTTTAAAAAACGTCACAAAAAAATGACTTTGAATCGACACATTATATTATGTTTGTATCGTGTCCATGTTTTTACTAAGGCAAAGCCCTATTGAATTTTCCTTGATTTGTTTGCGATACCCGATTTTCCATTACAGAAGAGCGTCCTTTTTGTGGTGGTATGAGCCGCATTCAATCTAGGGGCGGCAATTGTAAAAACAACACGAAAAAACGACACGGAACGATCCGAAATTGACACAATCTGTCGTGTTCGTGTCGTTTTTTTTACACAAATTCGTGTCGTGTTCGTGTCTTAATTATGAGTCATGTTTTTTCGTGTTATCGTGTTTTTAGGCGTGAATTTAAGAAATTATGGTTGTCTTGGCGTGTCGTGGCGTGTTATTTTTTATTAGGATCGTGTTCGTGTCAACTATAAAAAACACGAATTCGTGTTCGTGTCCGAAAAAACCGTAACGTGTCGTGTCGTGACGGCCCAAAACATGATCAATTACCCTGAATTTCCACCCTTAATTCAGTCAGCCATTTGTATGCACGAAACTCTAGGTTATAACCAACACACTAAAATAATACATGCAACACAATTGGGAATGGTACTTATTTTTTTTTCGTTCTTTTGGTAAGAAACCTAGAGCCACACAATTTATAGTACTCATTTTTTTTTGTTCTCTTGGTAAGAAACCTACAACCATACACTTTATTTGCCAGACTTGCTAGACTATAGTACTTGAAGCATGGCAAAGTGGATTAAATTTATGTGTTTGTGAGAATACTTTTCACTCAAGCCAAATGATAAATGGTGTAAATTTGTTTTTTTTTTTAAATCTGTATCAATTCCGTTCCAACAAAAAATGTAAAATATTATATAAAAAAAACTTTTACAAACTGATTTCTACAATTTTTATGAATAAATAAATTAAAATACATTTTTTGTAAATTATATATTAACCTATTATTATTGAATAGTTGATAGAAAAACCCGAGATCTGAAAAAAAACTGAAGTCTCCAACAAAAATGATATTTTCTGCAACAAAAAATTTACACAAAGCAGAATCTCACATATGAAAAAAAATCATCACCGGAGATCTGAAAAAAAACTCAAGTTCCCAACATAAATGATATTTTCTGCAACAAAAAAACATACACAAAGTGCCATCGACATAAACAAAGGAGTCAAATTTGGTTTCTAACTCATCACCGGAAATCGGAAAGAAAAAATCAGCATCGGAGAGACACCAAAAATCTGAGCCGAAAATTAGATAATCGAAACAAAATAATAGAAGGAAATCAGAAACAAATCACCCTTCAATGTAAGTCCCCTGTTTTAAAGAAGATAATCAAAAAAATTTACATAAAAAAGAAAATTTACAGTTTAGTGAGAGTACCATTCAATGTATTGAGAGAAATTACAAAAAAAAAAAAAAACTGAAAACCCATTTTTCGCATGCTTCAGACCCATCTCCGGGTTGAAACCCGTGGCCTGAAAATCAATAAGAAACCATGAGTTTTAACCCTCGCTGGAGAACTAAGAAACCGTGGTTTATTAAGAGAGAGAGAGAGGATGAGTGTTAACAACAAATTGGGCTTTAGGCGGTATACAAATCATGTCGTTTTTCTCAAGCCTTGCGCTCGAGGTATATGACCACTCCCCCCTTTAACATCTTGAACCACCCTTACATACAAACTCCCGTGGCAGATAGTTCAATGGAATCTCGGAGTAAAAATGAAGGTGGGATTCTGTTGGGCCTTTGTGTTGAAAATGTAAGAGATGTGAGATGAGGAAGGGAAATGAGAGAATGAGATGGGATTCGATTAGGTCTTTGTGATGGGGTTTAAAAGGGAGAAGATGTTGTGATGGAGAGAGAGGGAGATAATATAGGATTGCAGGGAATGGTTGTGTGAGTAGTGAGGACATTTTGAGAGGATCGAGGTCATATTTTGAGTGGCTCAAGGTAGAGAGATCTACAACACACACACGTAAATATAATCCTCTACGTGCCAAACAATTAGATACAAAATCTATTTATATAATTTTTGTATACAAACTTATATGACATGTCATGAATAGTAAAAACACCCTCTTACTTTATTTTATATATATATATATATATATATATATATATATATATATATATATATATATATATATATATATATATATATATATATATATATATATATATATATATATATATATATATATATATATATATATATATGTGTGTGTGTGTGTGTGTGTGTGTGTGTGTGTGTGTGTGTGTAAAATTGGGTATAAATCTGAATTGGACCCCTTTGTTGTGTAAATATAAAATTGAAGTTTGTTGGACATCTGAAATTGGGCATATTGTTGTGTAAATGTGAAATTAAAAATAAGATTGGGTATAAAAAGAAAATTGGGTATAATCTTGTGTAAACTTAATATTGGACCACTTTTGTTGTGTAAATATGAAATTGAAATTGGGTATAAATCTAAAATTGGGCATATTGTTGTGTAAATGTGAAATTAAAATTGAAATTGATTATAAAACGAAAAATGAGTATATTTGTAAATCTGAAATTGGGTAATGCGAAATGATACATAACCATGTATAAGTAATCACTATAAACATTATTATCGATTGTAAATAAGACATAATTAAAGTTAACATAATACATCCCTCACATAAAGTGCGCATAGATACAAGCCTTCTAGTGAAACAACCCGCACTTTTATGGCAAATTAAATTTTATAATTAAGTGCAAATTGGGAATTTAAGAAATTATCATGAATAGTATTTTTGAGGTTTTCAAGGATTTAATGATTTTCGATGGGTGTAATATTTACTTTTGGGATTAATTAAATGAACTGGAGTATTTTAATAATATGTCGTAGCTGGATAAAGCGACAAAGGATAATGTTTTAATGGGAAAACCAGCATTGAGATGTAGTGGGTTAAATTAGTGAGTTGCGGCCAAGTGCCTCTGATGGAGATTTCAAGTGCGCGAAGAGTCTCGAAATGTCCGAGATAGTCAAAATTGTGTGTCCGAGTGTCGAAATTGAGTTTTCGGAATTTTTGGGCTATTTGGAACTCATAATTGGGTAAACAAGTCACTTTTGGGTTTAAAGGGATAAACCCACATTTCTCCCTATATAAGGCATGGGAGGGGGAAAGTGTAATACCCCGTAATACGGCATAATTAGGATTCTGCATAATTAGGAAAATACATTTCGTTAAATTACGTGAGTAGAGTAATTTAATGTGATAAAATACGTTTTATTTAAATTACGTGAGTAGAGTAATTTAATGGGATAAAATACGTTTTATTTAAATTACGTGAGTAGAGTAATTTAATGTGTTACGTTTTATTTAACTTCTGTGAGAAGAGTAATTTAATGTGATAAAATACGTTGTATTTAAATTACGTGAGAAGAGTAATTTAATGTGATATAATGTTAATAAAGATTAATATGACGATTAAATAATTTACTACATGAGAGTAGTAAATTTTTAATGTTGATATGTATGGTCTAGTGATTATATGGACGTACCTGAGTTATCTCAACCGAGTGTCACGCGTAGAAAAAAATTGGAGATGAGATTAGAAAAATATTTTAAGAGACTCAAACGATAATTTAGAGTCCACAGATGATTCTGAAGGGGTCGAATTAGTCAAAATAGTGTACCCGGGAGTACTAGTTGAGTGCCGGGTCATTTTCGGGCTAAACCGGGACCATTCGAGGGTATTTTGGTCTCTTTACATTTATGGGTAAGTAGACGTAAGAATTTTGAAACCCTAAATCCGATTATAAGAGTTTAGGCTAGGGTTAGAAAGAAAGAAAATACACCATAACCATTAGAGAAGAGAGAGAGGCAATTTCCTAAGGCAAAAGAAGGAAGAAGGGGGACTGCTAAAGAGATTTCACCACAAATTTGTTGGGAAGGAGGAGTGAAGGATCAAAATCATCAACCATCATCAACAACCACGAAATCAGACACTACAAATCATAAGGCAAGTGGTTATTTGCAAAATAAATTGAGTTATAATACCCATATATAAGCTTTATGAAGAACATGGTTTTTATGATATTTTTGGGAGAAAAACAATTGATTATGATCCATGATTGGTAGGGATTGAGTGTAGGACGTTTTTGGATCTCCAAATATTCTGATATCATAGAAAACTAGATGATTGAATCGAACTAAAAATCTGGAATTATGATGAAAGATGTAAAGAATGTATTTTTATGGTTCTTGAATATTAGTAAGATTTTTAGTTAATTTGGCCAAGAATTATAATGATTTTTGTTGTTTTAAATCGTTAGTAATCATCCCAGAACATGTAGGAATGATTAGAAATTGTTGATTGCAAATATGGTGGATTATCATGAAAGATAGATAGATAAAAATGGTGAAACCCGCATGAAGAAGACGAAATGGGCCTGTCACTTCTTAATCGATCGATAGACCCTTGAATGTCAATCGATCGAGCAGTCGATATCGACCAAATCCCATCGATCGATCGACCCTGGATGGACTTTAGAGAATTTTGTGAATAAATTCCCTTTTAATTACCGTTTCTTAATGGGAACCTTAGTGATGATATTTACCTATGAGGATACTTCATTAATACCAGTAGGTGTACCGTTAGATTTCTTCATAAATGATTGAGTGGGAATTTTGGAGAAATGGACCGACGAGAGAACGATCGATTGGGCCGTATGTTGGGACTGTGAGAATTTAGCTACGAAAAGAGTGACAGTAAATTCTGGAAAAATACCAGTAGATTAAAGTTAACTTAACTACTGAATTAAGGGATGGGTAACTAGGGCCCTTAGAGTTGCATGAATACTCGAATAAATGAAATAGTGAAATAAATTGTAAATTAATGAGTACGGTGAATATAGGTAAAATATATTATGTACGGGCATGATTTGATAGGTCGGGTGTGTACCTACTAAATTCTATAAAAGTTTGGGTTAAGAGAATTTTACCTAAATTAATTATGTTAGGGTCGATGAGACATTCCAAACTAACATAAAGTTATTATATGTTTGGGGTCGATGTATAATGCCGAACCAAACCTTAAACTGGTGTCGCGATGAAAGAGTCCCGAACTAGAATATGCGTATATATATATTTTTAAATAGTTGGGGTCGGTGGATCATTCCGAACCAACTCTCACTTGGGGTCGATGAATCATTCCGAACCAAGAGTCCTTTATGTGTGGTAAAAGGATATGTTAGTGATAACTGATATTAAATACATGATTGTGTGATAAAATGTATTCTATGTGCATAATCCACCGATTGAGGATAGTAGATAATGAGATGAATCGTAAATATCTTAGTAATAATTTATAGTGTGATGTAATTATTATAAGAATAAGGATAACGAGTAGTAAATAAGTTACCTATGCTTATGGGTGGTATAACTAGGTGAACTAAGTATCCTCGTTAGACATGAACTATAAAAGAGAGGTGAGGAAGTTTAAGGGATTTGTTGCGAAAACTTAAAATGTGTAATCAATAACTCAATTGTGATAACTGCTTGCAAAATATCTTCAAATGTTTTGAGTACTGACTCTTGCAATGTAATTTTTTTTAAATCCTTTTAGGTTCCCAACCACAGGGACACCCATCATGATTTCATTCCTGGGATTTGGGAGGTGCAGCACATGTGGATATTGCACGAATTGTTTAGACGCTTCCTCTTTTTCAGTTCTAGTCCAGGATTTTAGTTTTAGTATTCGTAGTTGGGACATGTTGTCATATATTTACTTTTACAATTATTCTGATTCTGGATTTTGAGTTGTCTTTTATTGGCCGTGGTTTTCGGCAAGACTTTATCTGCTTTCAGTTATTTATGCAGCTATTTTAAATATTACTAGAATTACATTGTGTTTGTTTGGATTATTTGTTCTGTTTAAAGAAGAAGATAAAATTTGGCACTCGCTTATTTTCACTTAGTTGGTTTGTAAATTAAAAAGCTTTCGGCAGTGATGCTATGAATGAACCATTTAAGAAACCTGTTTAAATAAAAATAAGGCTTGATCACCCAAGGTTTAATTAGGCGGGGTGTCACAGATGATATGAGAGCACCAAGTTCTAGTGTCCATAGGATCTGTATGGATTATTGCGTTTTAGCGTAATGTTTGGTTGCATTAGAGCCCTACTATTAGGACTGTTGATTCAATATCCTCTTTTGCGATATTGTACATCTTCTCTTCAATTTTGTATAAAATGTGTACTTATACAATTTGAATCTTATTTCAGATGCCACCAAGGAGACAGCGAGCGGAGAGGGCTGAAGCCAGAGATGTGAGGGAGGCTCATCAATAGACACAGGTACCGATACCACCACCCCCACCCGAGTTAATTTCCACTACTCAGTTTGTAGTGATAGTGGCTCAGGCAGTCGAGACAGCCATGAGGTCCATGGCAGCCCATTTTCCTCACCCTAGGTACCTCCTCCGGTGGCACAGGTAGTTCAGGCTCCAACAGGACCATCTACTTGGCAGCGAGTCAGAGAGACATTTCCAAAAGGACACCCACCTGAGTTTTAGGGTAGTACCGATGTAGTGGAGGCGTGCAACTGGAAGAAAAATATCCAGCGCCACTTACGCATGCTAGAGTGCACCGAGGTATGGAAACGAATGCTAGCCACTTTCAGTCTGTCAGGAGCGGCCTTACAGTGGTCGGAGTCAGTTACCTCCACCGAGGAAAGGGACACTATTGGAATTTCTGAGTTTTGGGTGCGGTTTGACCGCAAATATTTCCCTCCAGCAGTAGAGTCAGAGATGAGGAAGAAATTCAGTGAAGTGGTTCAGGGTGATCGCTCAGTTGCTGACTACGAGGAGGAGTTTACCCGCTTGGCTAACTTTGTGCCAAACGAGGTGAGCGATGAGGAGAGGAAGAAGTCAAAATTTATGGATGGCATAACTTGGAGAATCAGGGAACACTTGATCGGCAATCCGTCATTATTGACTTATACAGATGTCGTCGATGCCGCCCTACTACACTGTCAGGACCACCACTTTCATGCAAGGGGAAACAAGAGAGGTGAGCCTAGCCAACCGGGCAAAGTAGTTGGAAGTAGCGACAGTAGCACACCACATCAGGAAACAGTAGGCCAGTTAGGGCAGGATTCCCGACAGGGGAACTCTACCAAAAAGTTTAAGCACGGGGGCATCGCTTTGACAGACAAGGCCAGCAGGGTCCCCAACAACAAGTTCCTCAGGGCCGACGGGACCAAGGGAACCAAAATGGAGGACAGCAAGGACAAGGTCGAAGGTCCAACAGGGCCAAGGGCAGAGACAGTTTCAGGGTCAGTGTTTGACTTGTGGCCAGCTGGGTTACAAGAGTAGAAATTGTCCACAGCCAGACATGGCACAACAATAGGGTACCCAACAGGGGCAGCAGGCTTTGTTAGCCCCAGGAGCAGTAAAGGCCCCACAGGCAGGATAGATACAATACGGTTGTGTGTTCAATGTCTGTGATATTCCATTTCAGCCAGCACCTCCAGCACCGTCGGTAGTTGCGAGTATGTTTCCTATTCATGGACTTGAGGGTAGTATTTTGTTTGACATGGGGGTGACGCATTCGTTTATTGCCACTAGATTTTCACGGGCAGCCGGCCTATTAGCAATAGTTGACACTCATCTTATGTGTGTGTAGTCACCGATGGGTAGTGGGTCCCTTATATACTCGATTTGTAAGGGTGTGGACATTATGGTAGGGAGGTTAAGTCTAGAGGCGGACCTCCTAGTGCTAGAAATGGAGGGAAATGATGTCATCCTAGGCATGGATTGGTTGACGCACTATAGGTAAATGGTAGATTGTTATAAGAGGACTATCGTGTTTTCCATCCTGGGATAAGAGATGTTCCTTGTGGCAACGCCACTCCTCGAGGGAGGATCGCGAACTCATTTATATTATATTGAGGAAGAGACCTCACATGAGGTTGTCATTTCTCTAGACTCAATCCTAGTTGTGAGGGATTTTGAGGATGTCTTTCAGGAGATACCAGAGTTACCACCCAGCAGGGAGATAGAGTTCGTTATTGACCTAGCACCGGGGACGAGGTCAATTGCCAGATCACCGTATCACATGGCTCCTTCGGAGATGTGAGAACTGAGAGAACAGATTCAATAGCTATTAGGACAGGGTTTCATTTGACGGAGTACATCACCATGGGGTACGCCGGTGTTATTTGTAAAGAAAAGGTATGGTTGACTTCATCTGTGCGTAGATTACAGAGAGATGAACAAAGTGACTATACGTAATAAGTATCCTCTGCCGAGGATTGACAACTTGTTTGATCAGTTGAGAGGGTGTACATACTTCTCAAAGATCAATTTGAGGTCGGGTTACCACCAATTATGCATTCGTGAAGAGGATGTACCCAAGACCGCTTTCCTGTCGCGGTACGGGTCATACGAGTTCAGAGTGATGCCATTTGGGATAACTAATGCGGCGGAAATATTCATGGACCTCATGAACAGGGTATTTAGGGAGCTTTTGGATCAGTTTCTGATTGTATTCATAGAGAACATTCTGATTTACTCTCACACAAAGGAGGAACACGTTGAACATTTACGAATGGTTCTGCAGACATTGCGGGACCATCAATTATACGAAAATTTGGAAGTCTGAATTTTGGTTTCGGGAGGTTCAGTTCCTAGGCCACGTTGTATATAGCAGAGGCATTATCATCGACCCGAGTAAGGTATCGGCGGTGAGGGAGTGGGGATAGCCCACGACACCGACCGAAATTTGCAGTTTCTTGGGGTTGGCCGGTTATTATCATCGCTTCATCAAGGGGTTCTCAAACAATGCCAGACCTTTGACGAACTTGACTCGGAAGGGAGTGCCCTTCATGTGGAGTGACAGTTGTCAGTTAGAACTTGATAAATTAAAGGACAGGTTGACATCAGCACCCGTTCATGCCTTGCCTAGGAGCGGAGTGGAGTACCGAGTCTATATTGATGCGTCCTTATAAGGGCTTGGGGGTGTGTTACAACAGGAAGAGAAGGATATAGCTTATGAGTCCCGAAAGCTTAAGCCACATGAGAAGAATTACCCCACCCATGACCTCGAGTTGGCAGCGGTCATTTTTGCATTGAGGATATGGAGACACTATCTTCTGTGCAAGCAGTTCACTCTATTCACAGATCATAAGTCACTACAGTATCTGTTCACTCAGAAGGATCTGAATATGAGGCAAAGGAGGTGGCTAGAATTCGTGAAGTACTACCAATTTGATATACAGTATCATCCTGGTAATGCTAACATGGTGGCAGATGCGTTAAGCAGAAGACCTACCGGGGAGTTGGCAGAAATTTGGAAGGCGAAGTGGAGTGAACTTCGACACGAGGGTGAGATAGCTAGAGCATAAATGGCAGTTCTAGCTATCACTCCCGAGAGTGTCATGTAGATAGTTAGGGCACAAGCTGAAGACCCATTTTGTCAGTACAAAGTACGGCAGTTACTAGCCGAGGGGGCAAAATCCTACTCCATCATCTCAGAGGGCGGACTACGGTTCAATGGTAGGCTGATAGTACTCGAAGATGATGATTTGAGGCATGTCGTTATGACGGAGTTACACGGGTCAAAATTTTCGATACATCCATGTGGGGAAGAAATGTACCAGGATATGCGACGATTATATTGGTGGTCAGGTATGAAATGAGATATTGTAGAATTTGTCTCAAAGTGTGTTACATGTCAGCTCATAAAAGTTGACCATCAGAGGCCTTCATGGATGCTACAACCACTGTAGATTCCCGTGTGGAAGTGGGAGATTATCTCGATGGATTTTATTATTGGGTTACCAACATCACAGAAGGGTCACGATTCCATATGGGTAATAGTGGATCGACTCACTAAAGTGGCTCATTTCTTACCAGTTCGTACGGATTATGATACGATGCGGTACGCGCAGCTATTCATTTCAGAGCTCGTTAAGCTTCACTGAGTTCCTATTAATATTGTGTCTGACTGAGACAAGATATTTGTGTCACACTTCTGGAAGAGCTTTCAGGATGCCATGGGCACTGACTTACGATTGAGTACGGCGTATCACCCACAGACAAACGGTCAGACCAAAAGGGTAAACCAGATGTTAGAGGATATGCTGAGGATGTGTGTCCTAGATTTTGGGGGAGGTTGGGAGCCATACCTTCCTTTGGTGGAGTTTGCATATAATAACTCTTACCAATTCACTATTGGCATGGCTCCATTCGAGGCACTTTACGGGAGGCCTTGTCGTTCGCCCGCCTGTTGGTTAGAGGTGGGGGACAACAAACTATTGGGGCCAGAGATGATATAGGAGACTTCCTCCAAAATAGAGTTAATTCGAGGACGTATTCGAATAGTTCAGGATAGGCAGAAGAGTTATTTTGATGCCGGTAGGAGACACGTGGAACTAGATATGGGAGACCAGGTGTTAATTCAGGTATCTCCTATGAAACGGATTATGAGGTTCGACAAGAAGGGAAAATTACCACCGAGATATGTGGGGTCGTTTCCTATCATTGAGAGGGTGGGACCGCCAGCTTAAAGATTGGGACTCCCTGAGCATCTTCAGCGAATACACGATGTAGTCCATGTGGCATCGCTGAAGAAATACAAGCGGAGTGAGAGAGCCTTCTGGCACATTCCACTGGAGGATATCGATTTGTAGCCAGATGTCTCGTATAAAGAAAGACTCGTGGCTATTCTGGACTATAGTGAGCGCAAACTACGATCCAAGGTGGTACCCTTAGTAAAAGTACAGTGGGGACATCACAATATGGATGAGTCTACACGGGAACGGGAGGAGGATATGCGAGAACAATATCCAGAATTATCCACAGCAGGTATTTTCTAATTTCGAGAAGGAAATTCCTTTTGTAAGGGGGGAAGTATGTAATACCCCATAATTCTGCATAATTAGGAATTCTGCAAAATTAGGAAAATACGTTTTATTTAAATTACGTGAGTAGAATAATTTAATGTGATAAAATACATTTTATTTAAATTATGTGAGTAGAGTAATTTAATGTGATAAAATAAGTTTTATTTAAATTACGTGAGTAGAGTAATTTAATACGTTACGTTTTATTTAAATTATGTGAGAAGAGTAATTTAATGTGATAAAATACATTTTATTTAAATTACGTGAGAAGAGTAATTTAATGTGATATAATCTTAATAAAGATTAAAATGATGATTAAAAAAATTTACTAAATGGGAGTAGTAAATTTTTAATGTTGATATGTACGGTCTAGTGATTATATGGACGTACCTGAGTTATCTCAACCGAGTGTCACGCGTAGACAAAAATAGAAGATGAGATTAGAAAAATATTTTAAGAGACTCAAACGATAATTTAGAGTCCACAGATGATCCTGAAGGGGTCGAATTAGTCAAAATAGTGTACCCGAGAGTACTAGTTGAGTGCGGGGTCATTTTAGGACTAAACTGGGGCCATTGGATGGCATTTTGGTTTCTTTACATTTATGGGTAAGTAGACCTAAGAATTTTGAAACCCTTAATCAGATTATAAGAGTTGAGGCTAGGGTTAGAAAGAAAGCAAATACACCATAACCATTAGAGAAGAGAGAGAGGCAATTTCCTTAGGCAAAAGAAGGAAGGAGGGGGAATTCTAAGGAGATTTCACCACAAATTTGTTGGGAAGGAGGATTGAAGGATCAAAATCATCAACCATCATCAACAACCACGAAATCAGACCCTACAAATCATAAGGCAAGTGGTTATTTGCAAAATAAATTGAGTTATAATACCCATATATAAGCTTTATGAAGAACATGGTTTTTATGATATTTTTGGGAGAAAAACAAATGATTATGATCCATGATTGGCAGGGATTGCATGTAGGACGTTTTTGGATCTCCAAATATTCTGATATCATAGAAAACTAGATGATTGAATTGAACTAAAAATCTAGAATTATGATGAAAGATGTAAAGAATGTATTTTTAGGGTTCTTGAATATTAGTAATATTTTTAGTTAATTTGGCCAAGAATTATAATGATTTTTGTTGTTTTAAATAGTAATCATCCCAAAACTTGTAGGAATGATTAGAAATTGTTGGTTGCAAATATGGTGGATTATCAGGAAATATAGATAGATAAAAATTGTGAAACCCTCATGAAGAAGACGAACTGGGTCTGTCACTGCTTGATCGATTGATCGACCCTTGAATGTCGATCGATCGACCATATCCCATCGAGCGATCGACACTGGCTGGACTTTAGATAATTTTGTGAAAAAATTTCCTTTTAATTACCATTGCTTAATGTGAAACTTAGTGATGATATTTTACCTATGGGGAGACTTCATAAATACCAGTAGGTATACCGTTAGATTTCTTCATAAATGATTGAATGGGAATTTTGGATAAATGGACCGACGGGGGAACGATCGATTGAGCCGTATGTTGGGATTGTGAGATTTAGCTACGAAAAGAGTGAGAGTAAATTATGGAAAAATACGAGTAAATTCAAGTTAACTTAACTACTGAATTAAGGGAGGGGTAACTAGGGCCCTTAGAGTTGCGTGAATACTCGAATAAATGCAATAGTGAAATAAATTGTAAATTAATGAGTACAGTGAATATAAGTAAAATATATTACGTACCGGCATGATTTGATAGGTCGGGTGTGTACCTGCTAAATTCTATAAAAGTTTGGGTTAAGAGAATTTTACCTAAATTAATTATGTTAGGGTCGATGAGACATTCTGAACTAACATAAAGTTATTATATGTTTGGGGTTGATGTAAAATGCCGAACCAAACCTTAAACTGGTGTCACGATGAAAGAGTCCCGAACTAGAATATGTGTATATATATATATTTAAATAGTTGGGGTCGATGGATCATTCCGAACCAACTCTCACTTTGGGTCGATGAATCATTCCGAACCAAGAGTCCTTTATGTGTGGTAAAAGGATATGTTAGTGATAACTGATATTAAATACATGATTGTGTGATAAAATGTATTCTATGTGCATAATCTACAGATTGAGAATAGTAGATAATGAGATGAATTGTAAATATATTAGTTATAATTTATAGTGTGATGTAATTATTATAAGAATAAGGATAACGACTAGTAAATAAGTTACCTATGCTTATGGGTGGTATAACTAGGTGAACTAAGTATCCTCGTTAGACATGAACTATAAAAGAGAGGTGAGGAAGTTCAAGGGAGTTGTTGTGAAACCTTAAAATGTGTAATCAATAACTCAATTGTGATAACTTCTTGCAAAATATTTTCAAATGTTTTGAGTACTGACTCTTGCTATGTAAATTTTTTTAAAAATCTTTTAGGTGCCCAACCACAGGGACACCCAAAATGATTTCATTCCCGGGATTTGGGAGCTGCAGCACGTGTGGATGTTGCATGTATTGGTTAGACGCTTCCTCTTTTTCAATTCTAGTACAAGATTTAAGTTTTAGTATTCGTAGTTGGGACATGTTGTCCTATATTTACTTTTAGAGTTATTCTGATTCTGGATTTTGAGTTGTCTTTTATTGGCTGTGGTTTTCGGCAAGACTTTATCTGCATTCAGTTATTTATGCAACTATTTTAAATATTACTAGAATTACATTGTGTTTGTTTGGATTATTTGTTCTGTTTATAGAAGATAAAATTTGGCACTCGCTTATTTTCACTTAGGTGGTTAGTAAATTAAAAAGCTTTCGGCAGTGATGCTAAGAATGAATCATTTAAGAAACCTATTTAAATTAAAATAAGTCTTGATCACCCAAGGTTTAATTAGGTGGGGTATCATACAAAGAAAGGAAAGAAAAGAGATAAAGGATAGATGAGAAGAGAGAGAGGAATAAAGAGAGAAGAAAAAGGGAGATTCTGGCCAACCTCCGTCGGATTCGACTAGGGTTCGTCAGATCTTATCCACGAGGCAAGTGTTTACTTTCTTTATTTAATTTTGAGCATAAATATCATATCATAGTTGGTAATAACAAACCCTAAATATTTTGGGTTGGGTTTTCATCGGTTAAACGGGTTTTTCTCGGAAGTTTAACGGTTGAAAACTGAAAAATGTCAAATTAGAGTAACTTAGAATTTAATAAAAATTAATGATTGATTCTTGGTTCTAGTATGATTACAACCTATTTCCTTTGTGTATATACAGTTAGGTGTAGTCATATGTTGGTGGGAGAAGAGATAAAAAGCTTGGTGGTGTATTAATGGAGGTTTAGGATTTTTGGAGATGGTGATGAATAGTGACCTGCACTTTTTCGAATCGATTCGGCATTGATGCGAATCGATTAGGCTCTTGGTCATAAAATGAAATTTGTAGATCGTTTCGATTCATTCACATGGGAGATGACAGCATATTTTTATTAATTTTTTTGGATTTATAGTGAGTTTTCTACGAAAATCTATCCGAGATCGAAATCGTTAATTAGAAATTAAGGTTAGAACTTATTGGAGATAAATATTAGGGGTTCTCAAATGGAGTGTTAGGACCTCTAAAGAACTTGAGGAGATATGAAAACTTTGGGTTTGTAGGAATAAATCCAAGTTATGATTTAAATGGAGATTGGATTCAGTTTTGGGTGTTTTGGACATTAAAAAATCGCCCAAACAGTGCGCCCTCGAACAAGCCGAATCAATTCGGGTCTAGGCTGAATCGATTCGCCTATGGGGATCTGTAAAGCTTCCTTGGTCCAAATCGATTCGGATTTAGACTTGATCGATTCGCCATTAATTATCTTCTTGCAGAACACTTTCCGAATCGATTCGGATTGGGGGCTGAATCGATTCACCCACCCGAATCGATTCGCAATTGGGGAGAATCAATTCGCTTGGGTCAGATTTGCCAGTTTTCTCCCCTTAAGAGTATGGGGAGTTAAATTACAATTTCGGGTTTTATATAGGGGATCCTAGTTATGATATCGGGACTCCTAAATGATGGTTTTGAGGGTTATAAAACCTTTATATGAAAGAGAAGTCCTTAGATTGGTGTAAGTCATAATCCGGGTAACGAACGTAGTGGATGTTCGGGATGAACAAAATTTGAGAGAGAGGATTCCGCTACCATCCAGAATAGGTATTTATGTATTTGAATGTATGTGAGTTGGATACATCTTGGTGAATCCTGGGAATTGATTTCTAGGGATTTATATCTTTTGGATTAGATGTGTGTAAATCCTTAAACGCAAATGACGTAAAAGTTAACTATCAAGTGAGGGAATACCTTTGGGTTTTGTATCGTGAGTGGATGATTACTTAAAGGCTATTATTAATATGAATTGGTACATTAGGGTTTATGTAAAATTCCTTAAAGTGGGATTAAGGTTGGAGTAATATTTAAGAAAGAGAATACTTAAATATATATATGTGATGTTATATATATATATATATGGGAAGCATACCCCCTCTAATGCTATCATTGGGAAGTTGCACGATGAGGGTGAGCACCCTGGCTCGAGGATCAGAGTGCGAATATTCCCCAGGTCAAAGTCGTCCATTGTGAAATTATGTGATATACATTTTTGGGATGGGACATGGTGGGTATGTTTTGTCTCATTGTCGGTTAGGAACTATGACCGCTTCTCAGACGATGTGATATTTTTTACCACGAAGTAGGTGTCAATTAGTCCTACAGGTGGTCCCCAGTATGCTACGTGAGTTGGGCTCTGGAAGATGATAGCATTGAGACACCCCATCCTCGAGTGATAACTCGGTGATATGGTTATTATACTTATGTGTATAGTATATTTCTTGTGTATGAAAACAAGGTAATATATATCTCTATAGAGTAAAGAGATAAAAATGAAAAAGGATAGGTTCTCAGTCTGGGAGATTATATCCGGATGTGCATTATAAAAATGAATATAGAGTAAACCTAAGTCCGGGAGAATATTGTCCGGATGTATATTATATGATGTATTTGAGAACGAGTATAATATGTATATTATTATGTAAGTATATTTATATATTCATTTTGTGCTGAGGGTCTAATGGATATCGACGATCAACCTTGCCAAGTAGTAGTGTATTGGGGGGTTCCTTGTTTAGATTTCTCTTTGCGAGACACTCCGCGCATGAATGTGGCATAGCGTTGAGATTAGGGAGAAGCATATCCCTTAGTACTTGGGTTGTTTAGGATTTCTATAGCTTGGGGGTGATGGATTTGATTAGTTTGGTGGGTATCTTAACTAGGATGTTTTATATGAGTGTGTTAGGCGTGCACTATTAGAAGAGGGGTGAGGGGTATCTCATTGGAGTGTGATACCAATTTAAATATAAGATAAAACACTTTTTTTTTCTAAATAAGGCATTTATGCACTTTCTAAATATTTTCACAACTCGGGCTCTGACCCGTTTCTATATTTTTCATCTCTTGATATATATTGTATATATATAGGTGTCAAGACACAGGGACGCCTGGATGATGTTCCTTTCGAGTCAGACGTCTGTTGCAGCAGCTGTGGATGCATGGAGTTTGGATTTATATTCTTCTATTCTAGAGATCTAGATAGGAAGCATTGTAGTTACTCTCGGCTGGAAGGCCCAAATTGCTTTTATTTATTCTTTTCCCGCCCTTAGCGCGACATTCTATTTGGTTGTATTATATTTAAACCGAGTATTCGGTTATTTTATCTCTTTCCATTTTCATTTATATAAACCGTGTGGATGTTTGAATTGTGTATTTGTTTAAAAACAATTGTTATGTAAAATTTTGACGCCAGCCTAATAGGTTATTAGTAATTAAATTGATTTTTCGACAATGTTGCCGAGAATGATCCATATGCGACTCCTATTTTAATTTTGTATAGGAGTGATCGCTCGATATTTTATTTGGCGAGTTCTCACAGATGGTATCAGAGCATCAGGTTTTAGTGTCCTTAGGAATATGGGCGGACGTACTACGCTTTCAGCTTTTCTCTCGATTTGATATAGAGCCTCAGGATTAGGATTGTTGATTTCTCTTGTGAGATTTCCTTCTTCTTCCATAGTATAAGATTATAGTAAATATTTTGCATGCTCACTTGAGATTTATAAGCTGATCGAGGAAGGCTGTGATGAGGGCAGCAGGAGGTAGGGGTAGTGGAGTTTCCTTTTCATGAAGAAGTTAAGGGGAACTAGTTAAGTGATTGTCAGGATCGCGACTATGGACTCCAAAATACTGATAACCTTAAAAGGGTCAGGGTGACCCGAGATGGGGAATGATGTAATGTCCGGTGTATAACCATACGGCTAGTCATTGCCCAGTGGGAGTTAAAGGGCAAGAGTAGGGTGCCCAGATGGGGCGTTGATTAACGAAATTTTTTATTTAGTTACGGCAAGTGTATTAAGTCCGAGAAACTTTTGGGGTCACTAGGGTGATAAGAGAAGTGGTTGATATGAGTTTCACCTCAGTTGAAGGAGGCTTGTTCTGTGTGATGAGATTGAGTGACAGTGTTTTATTAGCCCGAGATTCGTGTGTGATGCAATTTTATAAAGAGTATCGATAACGTTATGCAGTATATGTTTATGTGCTTTTTCGCTATATCGAGAATCTATTTTCTTTCATTCGTTGAGAAGAGAGGGTGTTAGTATTTTAAGTTTATAGTAGATCGTTAGTACTCGTTTTGTGTGTGTTATACGAGTGTGGTGTTATTTTGTGTATAATATGATATTTGAGGTTCGGAGCGATCGCAAGCCAATGATTGCAAGACTATCGTGCCCACTGTTCCAGGGTGGAACGAGTTGTGGTTGCGATATCTCACTTGGATACATGCTGAGTTCGCCTTTATTATGTGTATGGATGGAACTTCGGTGAGTAGATGTTTCATTAACATGATTTGAGTGCGTGGCGACCTTATAGGTGTAATTTAAGGTATGCCGAGTTAATTGTTGAGATGTAAGTTTAAGATCATTATTGATTTCGCAAGGGCTGAGTGTAGTGCGAGCACTTTGTGGTGTGGCTCTTGTTTAGAAATAGGCGTCCAGACCACATTTTGTTAAAAAAGGGGATAGGGTATACCGGTTGCATAATCGGAATTAACGGACCTCCACGACTCATAAAGTTAAGTATTAGTGTAGTGGAGGGATTCCTTCTTTGGATTTCTCTTGCGAGACCCTCCATGCATCAATCTTAACAACGTCGAGAGTGGAGAGATGTTATAAGATGTAAGGATGTTGGTTTTGTCGATAAGTCACATAGTGTGGAGGAAACACTATAGATTGTGAGTCGTACAATAATGGTAGGCTTATGGAAATATTGTTCTATGGAAAAGGAATAAAGTGGTCCTCTCACCAGAGGTGGGTGGGTGAAGTAGGACTTAGAGAAATTGATTTGAGGATTATAGCTAGGACTTAATGAAAAAGAAAATTTTGGAGGAAATATATTTTGGGTATGATGTTTCTAATGATTTTGCAGAGAGTTGGCGCCTCGGTTAGTTAGATTTCTTTTTCGTATAGGTGCAAGGATAGACTACTATAAATATGTTAATAGGTTAGTGAGTTAAGATGTAGGACGTCCCGCTGGTGTGCCTTAAGCCATTATATGTCGATGACCGAAGATGCGAGATAATAGTGTAACGGGACGGTTCCTTGTCTGGATTTTGCTTTGTGAGACATCCCACGCATGAAACTGAGAAAATGTCAGGAGTTGAGAAAGTTCTTGGGCACTAAGGACACAATTTATGATAGTACTATTTCAGATAGTTCGGAACGCTTCGATCTTAGAATTTTTGGGAAGTGAAGCCAGTGGAGTTAGTGGCGTCGATATAGAAAGATTGGTTCATTAACCTTGAGTAGAATGGGATTTTGTTGGTTGGGATGACCCATATATGAGTATTATGCCGAGGAAATGAGGCCTATTATTTAGAAAGTATGTACATGTCGAACGTTAATGACAGTTGTGCGAAGAGGCACGGGTGCATGGGCACCTAAATGATTTATTTTTATATACCGCCTGCGACAGAAGGAATGTAGTGTATAGAGTTGAAGATTATGCCGAATGGTAGTATAGGATAGTATAAACGTTGATAGTGGTGAGTGCTTATTTGAGTACACGGTTAAGAGTTATTTGTCCGTACCATTTCACTTTGAGGTATTAGGATGTGGAGTGATTCACGATCATAGGTTAGAGTTGGTGGTATCGGTTTAATCTGAATTTCGACGACGAAATTCCATCCTAAGGGGGGAAATATGTAACAACCCACACTTTTATGGAAAATTAAATTTTATAATTAAGTGAAAATTGGTAATTTAAGAAATCATCGTGAATAGTAATTTTGAGGTTTTCAAGGATTTAATGATTTTCGATGGGTGTAATATTTACGTTTGGGATTAATTAAATGAACTGGAGTATTTTAATAATATGTCGTAGCTGGGTAAAGCGACAGAGGATACTGTTTTAATGGGAAAATCCGCATTGAGATGTAGTTGCTATAAATGATGGTTTTGAGGGTTAAAAAACCTTTAGATGAATGAGAAGGCCTTGGATTGGTGTAGGGCATAATCCAGGGAACGAATATAGTTGAAATTTGGGATGAAAAAAATTTGAGAGAGAGAGTTCGGCTACCATCGAGCATAGGAATTATTCTATTTGAATGTATGTGAGTTGGATACATCTTGGTGAGTCCTAGGAAGTGATTTCTGGGGATTTATATCTTTGGGAGTAGATGTGTGTAAATCCTTAAACGTAAATGACGTACAAGTTAAATATCAAGTGAGGGAATAAACTTAAACGCTATTATTGGTATGAATTGGTACATTAGGGTTTATGTACAAATCCTTAAAGAGGGATTAAGGTGGGAGTAATATTTAAGAAAGAGAATACTTAAATATTATTGTGTGATTGGCAATTATGGACATTTATATTTTGTAAGAAATTATGTGGATTATATTTATAATATGTGAATAAAGTATATATATTATATGATACGGATATGTGTGTGTATATATATATATGTGTGTGTGTGTGATGGTATATATATATGTGAAGGATACCCCCTCTAATGCTATCATTGGGAAGTTGTACGATGAGGGTGAGCACCCTGGCTCGAGGAGTAGAGTGCGAATATTCCCCAGGTCAAAGTCGTCCATTGTGACATTATGTGATATACATTTTTGGGATGAGACATTGTGGGTATGTTTCGTCTCATTGCCGGTTAGGAACTATGACCGCTTCTCAGACGATGTGATATTTTTTACCATGAAGTAGTTGTCGTTTAGCCCTACCGATGGTCCCCAGTATACTACGTGAGTCGGGCTCTGGAAAATGATATTATTGAGAAACTGCATCCTCGAGTGATAACTCGGTGGGATGGTTATTATACTTGTGTGTATAGTATATTACTTGTGTATGAAAATAAGGTAATATATATCTCTATAGAGTAAAGAGATAAAAATGAAAAAGGATAGGTTCTCAGTCTGGGCGATTATATCCAGATGTGCATTATAAAAATGAATATAGAGTAAACCTCAGTCCGAGAGATATTATCCGGATGTATATTATAAGATGTATATGAGAACGAGTATAATATGTATATTATTATATAAGTATATTTATATATTAATTTTTTGCTCAAGGTCTAATGCATCTCGATGATCAACCTTTCCAAGTTGTAGTGTATATAGGGGGTTCCTTGTTTGGATTTCGCTTTGCGAGACACTCCGTGCATGAATATGGCATAGCGTTGAGATTTGGGAGAAGCAGAGCCCTTAGTACTTGGGTTGTTTAGGATTTCTATAGCTTGGGGGTGATGGATTAGATTTGTTAGGCATGTAGCTTAACTAAGATGTTTTATATGAGTGTGTTAGGCGTGCACTATTAGAAGAGGGGTGAGAGGTATCTCATTGGAGTGTGATACCGATTTAAATAAAAGATAAACACTTTTTTTCTAAATAAATCATTTATGCACTTTCTAAATATTTTCACCCCTCGGGCTCTGACTCGTTTCTATATTTTTCCTCTCTTGCTATATATTGTATATATATAGGTGTCAAAACACAGGGACGACTGGATGATGATCCTTTCGATTCAGATGTCTGCTGCAACAGTTGTGGATGCATGTAGGTTTCATTTAGATGCTTATATTCTTGGGATCTAGATAGGAAGCATGTAGTTACACTCGGGCGGAAGGCCCAAATTTCTTTTATTTATTCTTTTCCCGCCCTTAGCGCGGAATTCTATTTGGTTGTATTGTATTTGAACCGAGTGTTCGATTATTTTATCTCTTTCTAGTATCATTTATATAAACTGTGTGGATGTTTGAATTGTGTAGTTGTTTAAAAAGAATTGTTAAGTAAAATTTTGACGCCAGCCTAATAGGTTATTAGTAATTAAATTGATTTTTTTACAGTGATACTGAGAATGATCCATATCCGACTCCTATTTTAATTTGATATATGAGTGATCACTCGGTATTTTATTCGGCGAGTTGTCACAGATGGCATCAGAGCATCAGGTTCTAGTGTCCTTAGGAATCTGTGCAGACATACTACGCTTTCAACATTGCTCTCAATTTGATATAGAGCCTCAGGATTAGGATTATTGATTTCTCTTGTGAGATTTCGTTCTTCTGCCATAGTATAAGATTATTGAAAATCTTTTGCGTGCTCATTCGAGATTCGTATGCTGATCGAGGAAGGATATGATGAGGGTAGCAGGAGGTAGAGGGTGGTGGAGTTTCCTTTTCATGAAGAAGTTAAGGGGAACTAGTTAAGTGATTGTCAGGATCGCGACTACGGAGTTCAAAATATTGATAACCTTCAAAAGGGTCAGGGTGACCCGAGATGGGGAATGATGTAATGTCCGGTGTAGAACCATACGGTTAGTCATTACCCAGTGGGAGTTAAAGGGCAAGAGTAGGGTGCCCAGATGGGGTGTTCATTAAAGAATTTTTTTGTTTAGTTACGGCAAGTGAATTATGTTTGCAAAACTTTTGGAGTCACTAGGGCGATAGGCGAAGTGGTTGATATGAGTTTCAACTCAGTTAGGGAGGCTTGTTCTGTGTGATGAGATTGAGTGACAGTGTTTTATTAGCCCTAGATTCGTGTGTGATGCGATTTTATAAATAGTATCGATAACGTTATGCAGTATATGTTTATGTGCTTTTCCAAGATAGCGGGAATCTATTTTCTTTCATTCGCTGAGAAGAGCGGGTGTTAGTATTTTAAGTTTATAGTATATCGATAGTACTCGTTTTGTGTGTGTTATACGAGTGTGGTGTTATTTTGTGCAGAATATGATATTTGAGGTTCGAAGGGATCTCAAGCCAATGATTCCAAGACAATCCTGTCTGCGGTTCCAGGGTGGAACGGGGTGTGGTTGCGATATCTCACCTAGATATAGGCTGAGTTCGCCTTTATTATGTGTATGGATGGAACTTCGGTGAGTAGATGTTTAATTAACATGATTTGAGTGCATGGCGACCTTATAGATGTGATTTAAGGTATGTCGGGTTAATTGTTGAGATGTGAGTTTAAGATCATTATTTATTGCGCAAGGACTGAGTGTAGTGCGAGCACTTTGTGGTGTGGCTCCTGTTTAGAAATAGGCGTTCATACCACATTTTGTTAAAAAAGGGGACAGGGTATCTCGATTGCATAATTGGAGTTAACGGACCTCCACGACTGAAAAAGTTAAGTAGTAGTGTAGTGGAGGGATTCCTTCTTTGTATTTCGCTTGCGAGACGCTCCATGCATGAACCTTAACAACGTCGAGAGTGGAGAGATGTTATAAGATGTAAGGATGTTGGTTTTGTCGATAAGTCACATAGTGTGGAGGAAACACTATAGACTGTGAGTCGTACAATAATGATATGTTTATGGAAATATTGTGCTATGGAAAAGCAATAAAGTGGTCCTCTCACCACAAGTGGGTGGGTGAAGTAAGACTTAGAGAAATTGATTTGAGGATTATAGCTAGGCCTTAATGAAAAATAAAATTTTGGAGGAAAAATGCTTTGGGTATGATGTTTCTAATGCTTTTGCAGAGAGTTGGCTCCTCGGTTAGTTAGATTTCCTTTTCGTATAGGTTCAAGGATAGGCTACTAGAAATATGTTAATAGGTTAGTGAGGTAAGATTTAGGACGTCCCGTTGGTGTGCGTTAAGACATTATATGTCGATGACCGACGATGCAAGGGAATAGTGTAACGGGAGGGTTCCTTGTCTGGATTTCGCTTTGCGGGTCGTCCCACACATGAAACCGAGCAAATGTCGGGAGTTGAGAATGGTCTTGGGCACTAGGGACACAATTTAGGATATTACTATTTCAGATAGTTCGGATCGCTTCGATCTTAGAATTTTTGGGATGTGAAGCCACTAGAGTTAGTGGCGTCGATATATAAAGATTGGTTCATTAACCTTAAGTGTAATGGTATTTTTTGGGTTGGGAAGACCCATATATGAGTATTACGCCGAGGAAATGAGGCCTATTATTTAGAAAGTATGTAGATGTCAGACGTTGGTGATAGTTGTGCGAAGAGGCACGGGTGTACGGGCACCTAAATAATTTAGTTTTATATACCGCCTGAGAGAGAAGAAATGTAGTGTATAGAGTTGAAGATTATGCCAAATGGTAGTATAGGATAGTATAAACCTTGATAGTGGTTAGTGCTTATTTGAGTACACAGTTAAGAGTTATTGGTCCGTACCATTCCACTTTGAGGTATTAGTATGTGGAGTGATTCACGATCATAGGTTAGAGTTGGTGGTATCAGTTGTATATGAATTTCGAGGACGAAATTCCATCCCAAGGGTGGAAATATGTAACAAGCCGCACTTTTATGGAAAATTAAATTTTATAATTAAGTGCAAATTGGGAATTTAAGAAATCATTGTGAATAGTAATTTTGAGGTTTTCAAGGATTTAATGATTTTCGATGGGTGTAATATTTACTTTTGGGATTAATTAAATGAACTGGAGTATTTTAATAATATGTCGTAGCTGGGTAAAGCGACAGAGGATACTGTTTTAATGGGAAAACCCTCATTGAGATGTAGTTGCTATAAATGATGGTTTTGAGGGTTAGAAAACCTTTAGATGAATGAGAAGGCCTTGGATTGGTGTAGGGAAAAATCCGGGGATCGAATATAGTTGATGTTTGGGACGAACAAAATTTAAGAGAGAGAGTTCGGTTACCATCGAGCATATGTATTATTGCATTTGAATGTATATGAGTTGGATACATCTTGGTGAATCCAAGAAAGTGATTTCTAGGGATTTTTATCTTTGGGATTAGATGTGTGTAAATCCTTAAACGCAAATGACGTACAAGTTAAATATCAAGTGAGGGAATAACTTCGGGTTTAGTATCGTGAGTGGGCGATTACTTAAACGCTATTATTAGTATGAATTGGTACATTAGGGTTTATTTACAAATCCTTAAAGAGGGATTAAGGTGGGAGTAATATTTAAGAAAGAGATTACTTAAATATTATTGTGTGATTGGCAATTATGGCCATTTATATTGTGTAAGAAATTATGGGGAATATATATATATATATGTGTGTGTGTGTGTGTGTGTGTGTGTGTGTGTATGTGTGTGATGGTATATATATATGTGAAGCATACCCCCTCGAATGATATCATTGGGAAGTTGCACGATGAGGGTGAGCACCCTAGCTAAAGCAGCAGAGTGAGAATATTCCGCAGGTCAAAGTCGTCCATTGTGACATTATGTGATATACATTTTTGGGATGAGACATGGTGGGTATGTTTCATCTCATTGCCGGTTAGGAACTATGATCGCTTCTCTGAGGATGTGATATTTTT
The DNA here is from genome assembly GCA_949130495.1 of Sambucus nigra. Lineage (NCBI taxonomy): Eukaryota > Viridiplantae > Streptophyta > Magnoliopsida > Dipsacales > Adoxaceae > Sambucus > Sambucus nigra. The sequence goes on along the minus strand of OX422207.1, from coordinate 624,309,511 downwards.
ACCACGAAGTAGGTGTCGTTTATCCCTACCGGTGGTCCCCAGTATGCTACGTGAGTTGGGCTCTGAAAGATGATAGCATTGAGACACCCCATCCTCGAGTGATAACTCAGTGGGATGGTCATTATACTTGTGTGTATAGTATATTACTTGTGTATGAAAACAAGGTAATATATATATGTATAGTGTAAAGAGATAAAAAGGAAAAAGGAAAGGTTCTCTATCCTAGAGATTATAGCCAGATGTGCATTATAAAAATGAATATAGAGTAAACCTGGGTCCGGGAGATATTATCCGAATGTATATTACAAGATGTATATGAGAACGAGTATAATATGTATATTAGTTTATAAGTATATTTATATATTCATTCTGGGCTAAGGGTCTAAGGGATCTCGACGATCGACCTTGCCAAGTAGTAGTGTATCGGGGGGGTTCTTTGTTTGGATTTCGCTTTGCGAGACACCCCGCGCATGAATGTGGTATAACGTTGAGATTAGGGAGAAGTTGAGCCCTTAGTACTTGGGTTGTTTAGGATTTCGATAGCGTGGGGTGATGGATTAAATTAGTTAGGCGGGTAGCTCCACTAGGATGTTTTAGATGAGTGCGTTAGGCGTGCACTATTAGAAGAGGGGTGAGGGGTATCTCATGGGAGTGTGATACCAATTTAAATATGAGATAAAACACTTTTTTTCTAAATAAATCATTTATGCACTTACTAAATATTTTCACAACACGGACTCTGACTCGTTTCTATATTTTTCCTCTCTTGCTATATATTGTATATATATAGGTGTCCAGACACAGGGACGCTTGGATGATGATCCTTTCGAGTCAGACGTCTCCTGCAGCAATTGTGGATGCATACAGGTTTGATTTAGACGCTTCTATTCTTAGGATCTTAATAGGAAGAATTGTAGTTACTCTTGGGTCGAAGGCCCTAATTGCTTTAATTTATTCTTTTCCCGCCCTTAACGCAACATTCGATTTGGTTATAATATATTTGAAACGAGTGTTCGGTTATTTTAACTCTTTCCTGTTTCATTTATATAAACTGTGTGGCTGTTTGGATTGTGTTGTTGTTAAAAAAGAGTAGTTAAGTAAAATTTTGACGCCAACCTAGTAGGTTATTAGTAATTAAATTAGTTTTTCGACAGTGATGCTGATAATGATCCATATGGGACTCTTATTAAATTTGATATAGGAGTGATCGCCCGATATTTTATTAGGCGGGTTATCACAGATGGTATCAGAGCATCAATTTCTAGTGTCCTTAGGAATCTGTGCGGACGTACTACACTTTCAACGTTGCTCTCGTTTTGATATAGAGCCTCAGGATTAGGATTGTTAATTTCTCTTGTGAGATTTCGCTCTCCTGCCATAGTATAAAATTATAGTAAATCTTTTGTGTGCTCGTTTGGGATTCGTATGCTGATCGAGGAAGGCCGTGATGAGGGCAGCAGGATGAAGGGGGTGGTGGAGTTTCCTTTTCATGAAGAAGTTAAGGGGAAATAGTTAAGTGATTGTCAGGATCGCGACTATGGAGTCCAAAATACTAATAACCTTAGAAGGGTCAGGGTGACCCGAGATGGGGAATGATGTAATGTGCGGTGTAGAACCATACGGTTAGTCATTGCCTAGTGGGAGTTAAAGGGCAAGAGTAGGGTGCCCCGATGGGGCGTTGATTAAGGAAATTTTTCGCTTAGTTACGACAAGTGTATTAAGTCCGAAAAACTTTTGGAGTCACTTGGGTGATAGGCGAAGTGGTTGATATGAGTTTCACCTCAGTTGAAGGAGGCTTGTTATGTGTGATGAGATTGAGTCACAGTGTTTTATTAGCCCGAGATTCATGTGTGATGCGATTTTATAAATAGTATCGATAACGTTATGCAGTATATGTTTATGTGCATTTTCGCGATAGCGGGAATCTATTTTCTTTCATTCGTTGAGAAGAGCGGGTGTTAGTATTTTAAGTTTATAGTAGATCGGTAGTACTTGTTTTGTGTCTGTTATACGAGTGTGGTGTTATTTTGTGTATAATATGATATTTGAGGTTCGGAGCGATCGCAAGCCAATGATTGCAAGACTAACGGGTTGTGTTTGCGATATCTGACCTGGATACAGGCTGAGTTCACCTTTATTATGTGTATGGATGGAACTTCGTTGAGTAGATGTTTCATTCACATGATTTGAGTGCGTGGCGACCTTATAGATGTGATTTAAGGTATTCCGGGTTAATTGTTGATCTCTGAGTTTAAGACCATTATTGATTGAGCAAGGACTGAGTGTAGTGCGAGCACTTAGTGGTGTGTCCCCTGTTTAGAAATTGGCGTTCAGACCACATTTTGTTGAAAGAGGGGATATGGTAGCCCGGTTGAATAATTGGAGATAACGGACCTCCACGGCCGAAAGTGTTAAGAAGTAGTGTAGTGGAGGGGTTCCTTGTTTGGATTTCTCTTACGAGATGCTCCACGTATGGACCTTAACAACGTCGAGAGTGGAGAGATGTTATAAGATGTAAGGATGTTGGTTTTTTCGATAAGTCAAATAGTGTGGAGGAAACACTATAGATTGTGAGTCGTACAATGATGGTATGCTTATGGAAATATTGTGCTATGGAAAAGCACTAAAGTGGTCCACTCACCACAAGTGGGTGGGTGAAGTAGAATTTAGAGAAATTGATTTCAGGATTACAGATAGGCCTTAATGAAAAGGAAAATATTGGAGGAAATATGTTTTGGGTAAGATGTTTGTAATGCTTTTGCAGAGAGTGGGCGCCTCGGTTAGTTAGATTTCCTTTTCGTATAGGTGCAAGGATATACTAGTAGAAATACGTTAATAGGTTACTGAGGTAAGATTTAGGACATCCCGCTGGTGTGCCTTAGGCCATTATATCTTGATGATCGACGATGCGAGGGAATAGTGTAACGAGAGGGTTCCATATCTGGATTTCGCTTTGCGAGTCATCCCACGCATGAAACTGAGAAAATGTTGGGAGTTGAGAAAGGTCTTGGGCACTAGGGACACAATTTAGGATAGTACTATTTCACGTAGTTTGGAACGCTTCGATTTAGAAATTTTGGGCAGTGAAGCCAGTGGAGTTAGTGGCGCCGATATATAAATACTGGTTCATTAACATTGACTATAATGGGATTTTATGGGTTGGGAAGACTCATGTATGAGTATTATGCCGAGGAAGTAAGGTCTATTTTTTTATAAATTATGTACGTGTCGCACGTTGGTGATAGTTGTGCAGAGAGGCACGGGTGTATGGGCACCTCAATGATTTAGTTTTATATACCACCTGAGACGGAAGGAATGTAGTGTATAGAGTTAAAGATTATGCCGAGATGGTAGTATAAGATAGTATAAACCTTGAGAGAGGTTAGTGCTTATTTGAGTACACGGTTAAGAGCTATTGGGCCATACCATTCCACTTTGAGGTATTAGGATGTGGAGTGATTCACGATCCTTGGTTAGAGTTGGTGGTATCGGTTATATCTGAATTTCGAGGATGAAATTCCATCACAAGGGGGGACGTATATGACAACCCGGACTTTTATGGAAAATTAAATTTTATAATTATGTGCAAATTGGGAATTTAAGAAATTATCGTGAATAGTAATTTTGAGGTTTTCAAGAATTTAATGATTTTCGATGGTTGCAATATTTACTTTTGGGATTAATTAAATGAACTGGAGTATTTTAATAATATGTCGCAACTGGGTTAAGAGACAGAGGATAATGATTTAATAGGAAAACCCCCAATGAGATGTAGTAAGTTAAATTAGTGAGTTGCGGCCAATTGCCTCTGATGGACCTTTCGAGCGTGCGACGAGTATCAAAATGGTCGAGAAAGTCAGAATTGAGTGTCCGGGTGTTGAAATTGAGTTTCCAGAATTTTTGGGCTATTAGGAACTCATAATTGGGTAAACGAGTCACTTTTGGGTTTAAAGGGATAAACCCTCATTTATCCCTATATAAGACATGGGAGGGGGAAAGAAAATAAAGAAAAGAGAGAAAGGAAAGTGGATAAGAGAGAGAGGGAGAAATGGAGAAGAAAAAGTGAGATTCCGGCCAACCTCCACGGGATTCGACTCGGGATCGTCGGATTTTATCCACGAGGCAAGTGTTTACTTTCTTTATTTTATTTTGATCATAAATCTCATATCATAGATGGTAATAACAAACCCTAAAGATTTTGGGTTGGGTTTTCGTGGGTTAAACGGGTTTTTCTCAGAACGAAATATGACAAATTGGAATAACTTAGAATTTAATCGAAATTAATGGTTGATTCTTGGTTCTAGGATGATTACAACCTATTTCCTTTGTGTATATATTGTTAGGTGTAGTTATATGTTGGTGGGAGAAGAGATAAAAAGCTTGGTGGTGTATTAATGGAGGTTTGGTATTTTTGGAGATGGTGATGAATAGTGACTTGCGTCTTTACGAATCGATTCGGCCTTGATGCTAATCGATTCGGCTCTTGGTCAAAAAATGAAATTTGTAAATATTTTCGATTCGTTCGTGTGGGTGTCAACCGCATATTTTTCTTATTTTGTTTGGATTTCTAGTGATTTTTCTATGAAAATTTGTCCGAGATCGAAATCGTTAGTTAGAAATTAAGGTTAGAACTTATTGGAGATAAATATTGCGGGTTCTAAAATGGAGTGTTAGGACCTCTAAATAACTTGAGGAGATATGAAAACTTTGTGTTTGTTGGAATAAATCCAAGTTATGATTTAAATGGAGATTGCATTGAGTTTTGGGTATTTTGGAGATTGAAAAATTGCCTAAACAGTGCCCCCCGAACAGGCCGAATCGATTTGGGTCTAGGCCAAATCGAATTGCCTAAGGGGATCCGTTAATATTCCTTGGGCCGAATCTATTTGGATTTAGACCGAATCGATTCACCATTAAGGACCTTCTTGCAAAACACTTTTCGAATCGATTCGGATTGGTGGCCGAATTGATTCACACACCCGAATCGATTCGCAATTGGGGCAAATCGATTCGCTTTGGTCACATTTGCCAGTTTTCTCCCCTTAAGAGTATGGGGAGTTAAATTACAATTTGGGGTTTTATATGGGGGATCCTAGTTATGATATCGGAACTACTAAATGATGGTTTTGAGGGTTAAAAAATCTTTAGATGAAAGAGAAGGCCTTGGATTGGTGTAGGTCATAATCCGGGGAACGAACATAGTTGACGTTTGGGACAAACAAAATTTGAGAGAGAGAGTTCGGCTACCATCGAGCATAGGTATTTATGTATTCGAATGTATGTGAGTTGGATACATCGTGGTGAATCATAGGAAGTGGTTTCTAGGAATTTATATCTTTGGGATTAGATGTGTGTAAATCCTTAAACGCAAATGACGTACACGTTAATTATCAAGTGAGGGAATACCTTTTGGTTTAGTATCGTGAGTGGGCGATTAGTTAAACACTATTATTAGTATGAATTGGTACATTATCATTTATGTACAAGTCCTTAATGAGGGATTAAGGTAGGAGTAATATTTAAGAAAAAGAATACTTAAATATTATTGTGCGATTGGCAATTATGGCCATTTATATTGTGTATGAAATTATGTGGATTATATACATACTATGTGAATAAAGTATATATATTATATGATACGTATTTGTATATATATATATATATATATATATATATATATATGTATGTATATATATGTGCGTGTGTGTGTGTGTGTGTGAAGCATCCCCCCTCTAATGCTATCATTGGGAAGTTGAGCGATGAGGATGAGCACCCTGGCTCGAGGAGTAGAGTGCAAATATTCCCCATGTTATATTCATCCATTGTGACATTATGTGATATACATTTTTGGAACGAGACGTGGTGGGTATGTTTCATCTCATTGCCGGTTATGAACTATGACCACTTCCCAGACGATGTGATATTTTTTACCACGAAGTAGGTGTCGTTTAGTCCTACCGGTGGTCCCCAGTATGCTACGTGAGTCGGGCTCTGGAAGATGATGGCATTGAGAGACCGCATCCTGGAGTGATAACTCGGTGTGATGGTAATTATACGTGTGTGTATAGTATATTACTTGTTTATAAAAATAAGGTAATATATATCTCTATAGAGTAAAGAGATAAAAAATGAAAAAGGATAGGTTCTTAGTCCGGGAGATTATATCCAGATGTACATTATAAAAATGAATATAGAGGAAACCTCAGTCCGAGAATTATTATCCGGATGTATATTGTAAGATGTATATGAGAACGAGTATAATATGTATATTATTATATAAGTATATTTATATATTCATTTTGTGCTAAGGGTCTAATGGATCTCGACAATCGACCTTGCCAAGTAGAAGTGTATTGGGGGGGTTCCTTGTTTGGATTTCGCTTCGCGAGACACCCCACGCACGAATGTGGCATAGCGTTGAGATTAGGGAGAAGCTGATCCCTTAGTACTTGGGTTGTTTAGGATTTCTATTGCTTGGGGGTGATGGATTAGGTTAGTTAGGTGGGTAGCTTAACTAGGATGTTTTAGATGAGTGCGTTAGGAGTGCACTATTAGAAGAGGGGTGAGGGGTACCTCATGGGAGTACGATACTAATTTAAATATGAGATAAAACACTTTTTTTTTCTATATAAAGCATTTATGCTCTTGCTAAATATTTTCACAACTCGAACTCTTACCCATTTCTATATTTTTTCTCTCTTTCTATATACTGTATATATATATATATATATACATATATATATATATATATATATATATATATATATATATAGGTTTTCAGACACAGGGACGCCTGGGTGAAGATCCTTTCGAGTCATACATCTGCTGCAGTAGCTGTGGATGCATGCAGGTTTGATTTAGATGCTTTTATTGTTGGGATCTAGTTAGTAATCATTGTAGTTACTCTTGGTCCCAAGGCCCAAATTGCTTTTATTTATTCTTTTCCCTCCCTTAGCGCGACATTCGATTTTGTTGTATTATATTGGAACCGAGTGTTCGATTATTTTATCTCTTTCCAGTTTCGTTTATATAAACTGTGTGGATGTTTGAATTGTGAAGTTATTTAAAAAGAGTAGTTAAGTAAAATTTTGACGCCAGCCTAATAGGTTATTAGTAATTAATTTGAGATCTCTCGAATTATCCAGTTTGGACAGTTTGGGACTGCATAATTTCTTTATAATAGTATTCTTAGTGGCTCAAACTTATTACTTTTAGGGGAAGTTTTACTATCACATTTTATTGTTCTCTAGGTACATACTAGATGATGCGATGTGATGTGATGTGATGCATTATTTTGTTTGATAAATTGACCTAACACTTACACTTACGAATCTATGTCGTGTACTCAAAGAACTATGGGGATATGCTGTTGAATTTTCTTCAAATTGGAAAAATGTGCATGATTTGTTAAGTATATTACAGAAATACACACTCTTGAATGGGAAATGACCACTCACCCTTTAGAGGAGATAGAGGAAATATGAATTAGTATTATAAATTGAATTTTAATATTAATTTTAAATTGAAAATCAATTTGAAACTAAAATCAGTATAGGAAATTAAATTTGTAATTGAAATTGGTATTTATTTTTTGGTATAGTGCCTATTTGATTTTTGGTATTCAGTTTTGAAATTGGAATTTGGTTTCTCTCTCTAATTGCAGTAGTAGTTGCCATCTCTCTCTCTCTCTCCCTCCCTCTCTCTCTCTCTCTCTCTCTCTCTCTCTCTCTCTATATATATATATATATATATATATATATATATATATATATATATATATATATATATATATATATAAGGAGTAGAATATTTGTCACTATTCCATAAGTTGACAACTTAATTAGGGGTGAGGATTTGGCCACATCACTCACAAATGAAGGGCTGAGATCATTCCTCCCATAATATCCCTTGCACCCATTTGATCAAACCCTAGTTGTCATTCTCTCTCTCTCTCTCTCTCTCTCTCTCTCTCTCTCTCTCTCTCTCTTTTCTTTAGCCTTCTTCCATGTATCCCCCCCCCCCCATCCGCCTCTTTCACCAATCCTCTTTCTTCTCATCCAGTGTGGGTTCAAGGCATCTCTGTTTGGTATGTGTTCTTTACATTTTTTGGATTTTTCGAGTTCAAATAGGGTTTTATATTTTTTGTTCAAGCCATTCTTTATTTTTGGTGTTTTTTTTCTGAATTAGGTCTTCTATCTTATTGATCTATCTCCCACTCCTCCTGCCTTCTCTTCATTACGAGGTGTCCATATTATCTTTCTCGTATTTATGCTATTTGGAGATTTTTTATTCAATCTACAATTTCTAAACCCTCATTTTTGGCATTTTTCTATTCTTTCTTATTCATGGTTTCAACTTCAACAACTGTGAATAAAACATTTTTAGGGTTCATTATTTGTTTATATGTAGCTTTATTTTGTAGATTTGACATTTATTTGTTCAATTTTTCAGGTGTAACCCTGACTCCATCCATCCATCTCTCTCTCTCTCGACTTTTAACTGATTTGGATTTTATAATTCTATGAACGTTAAGATTTGATATTATTTTTTTAAATATTGTTTTTGCATTTTTTAAATTTTATATTCTCTAATGTTTATGGTTAATGGTGTCGATATATTCTTAGAATTTCATGTCATTACTATATTTTGTGTTTAATTATTGATTATGTTATTGTAAATTTTCATCGTTAGTAGGTGTGTATTCAATAGTAGGAGAATCATTTTCTTGGTTTGTGGTTTTCTACTCATTCCAAAATCATGTATTTTTCAAATCACTCTAAAAATGCGGAGATAACTAGATTGAGTAATTGTCTACACTCGGTACATGATATTTGTTTTCTTATTTATCTAATCCTTCTTTGTTTGACGCATATGTTGGCTTTTATGTTTAGTAAATAAATAGGTTTAATGCGCTTTTATGTTTAGTAGATGCTTGATAAAATTCCTATGTGGCAATGTGGTTCCCCTATTTCTTATAGAGGAATTAAAAAGGATGGTTTTCCTCTCATATCATTAGATATTGTTGTTGTTGTTGCAATGAATGTTCATTTTGATTCATATTTAGGCTTCAAATTTAACATAATTTTGCATACACATCCATATTTAGTGTTTCTTTTATAAAAAATTAAACAATATTTCTTAACATGTCTGAAGGTTCATATTTTTTTACGTTTTTTCTTTACATGTGAAGATCAATTTTGTTCAGTCTTCTCTGTTTTTTATTTGAAATTACATCCTGCCATGGTATTTATATATATATATAGTTTTAGTAAGTATGTTTGGCTACTACTTATATTAGGTAATGAGAGCCCTATATGCATTAGTACTTATTTTTGCACTCATGAAGTCCTAAAAAGTCAATAGTTCTAGAAGATATTGTGAACTTAAACTTCTCAGTGGTTGTTTACTGAACATCTGAAATTAATTTTATATTCGAGAAATTGTTTAAAGTTATGTATATGGGAATCAACCTTTTCTTTGTTTAACTGGGGGACATTTAAATTATATAGAGAATAATATTAAGGGGATTATATAACATGATCAGTAGCTTAATGAACTAGACTATGTTTGTGTTAATGGTATGTGTTCTAGATAATTTTGTTCTACTATTCACATGTGTTAAGCTTAATGGAATTCTAATATGTAAAATTCTCTTCACTTTATATGTTAGACTGCACTTTAAAGATCCCTTTTCTTTTATTGTATGTTGTTATTATAATTACACTTAGATGACAGAAGTACTCTACGTGACTAATATTTATACAATCATATTGAAAAGTATGAAACTTTTCTTCTTTTTGTCCAGCTAATGTTGAGCATGGAGTGAGCCACCATTTTGGTTTCTTTTTCTTTTTCTGAATAAAGGATTCAATACTATATGCTACTATACACTTCACAAACTCTCAGGTTAGTTTCAATGTACCTTCCTTTTTCAGGTCACTCTCTCATGTTATATAAATTTGTATACTTTAAGGATGGTATTTTAATTACACTAATGAACTAATAGACTAAACCATTATTATACAACTGTGATTATGACCCTGCATATTTACATATGCATTGATATGTGTGTTGTCGTAATATATCTTCACCGCATTATCCTCATGTTTTAAAATTGCTGTTGCATGTGTGAGGGTGAGGGTGAGGGTGATGTCTAAAATAATTAGATTTTAAATCTTATGTGTTTTGGTTATTTTATTATTCCAGGAGCAAGTCATAGATGAAGGATACCCTAAGGAGTGGTTACTAATTACAGTCATCAAACATGGCAAACATTTTGTGGTCAAAACTTAAATTGGATTTCTCCATTAAAAATTATCATTATATATATTCACTGATCGGGAGCTTCGTTTAGTCATAATTTTAATGCATTTGAATGTTTTATAAATCAGGGGAAAAGTGATTGCAAAAGGGGGTATTATTGAAAATTGGGTGAGAAGGGTATATTTGATGTGTGTGAATAGGTTTGGTTTGTCAAATGATTTAAAATCCTCATGAAATTATAATTTTATACTCTTGGTTTAAAAGTGTTTCTCCGGTATACCTAATTCATTTTTATTAAATTGTGATTTTTTTAATTTTTTTGTTTTTGTATTGCAGAAAATTTAAGCCCCCCCGTGCATGCAACAAATACGGCATAACGTACAAATATGATGATACAAATGCAGGGATAAGTTTGATTGATGGTCGTCTAGGGGCTAAGTCAATAGCACATTGTTTTAACATTAGTGATATCTTCAAATCAAAAGGTAAGTGAAAACCCCTATCATATCCCTTACTTCTACTTGAGTTCTAATTGTAATTGTAATTGATTTTTTTTTAATATTTTTTAGTACAAAACTATAGATGGTTATAAATCTCAAACTATATGTTTTTGTAATGTTTTAAATAGTTTTTAATAAGTTTTGAGTAGTGATCTATAGTTTCTTATGTTTGAAAAAAAGACCTTAGTAAGGATTTTCGTTTTGGTATGATCCTCTCACGTGTGTCATACCCAATTCATTTTAGAGAAAAAGAAGTGGAAGAGGTTACATTTTTCCATTTCGTTTTTTTTTTCCGAATGTGGAAGAGGTTATATTGGTCATCTCACGTCCATTTTTGTATTTTTTTATATTTTGTCGCAACATTCTAAATACAATTTTCCATCTCAGTGAAAACGATACTAATATAGAATTCAAAATTTACACCTTTCCCCCTGAATACGCTGTTGATGTTCTCTATGGTCTTTTAAGTAAAATATATATTAGTATGGTTTATGATTAATTTGATGTTTCTTTGTACAAGATTTCACTGTTGTCGTTTGATCCATATCATTATTTCTCCATTGGTAATTGATTTACAAATGCTACGGTTAAAACATCCAAGGGTAATTTAGCATTCAAGGTGAAGGATGTCTGTCCAGAATAGAATGATGTTGAGAAAGTTATCTTTCAAGGTTAGTGTGGTGTGGGGGGGGGGGGGGGGAATATGCCTACATAATAGCATGACTCATGGCGAGCACCCCGGTCAAGATGGAGAGCAACAAACGCTCCAATAAGATAGGTACGACTAGAGTCCTTGATAAACTAGAAGACCGAGGAGCAGTATCTTATTGGAATCAAGCTCCACGAAGATAGTACTCATCTATATTTGTTACTCATCCATATTTTTAACCCTAATGTATCCCCCAACTCTATATAAATTGGACACCGCCCATTGTGAAATGGGGCTTATAATCTAGAGAAACACATTCTTGTAAAACTCTCTCATCATTTTAATGGAACACATCAGCAGCCCCGTGGACGTAGGCCATTCATGGTCGAACCACGTAAATCTTTGTCTCTTCTTTATTTATTATTGTGAATACATCGTGGTATATGGAAACCCCCATATCCTAGATTTTTTGACACCATAATTGGTGTCGTCTGTGGGAAACGACACAAAAAGTCTTTCCTTCCTATTTACGAGATGGAGATTTTCGTTGGGACCTCATGGTGTAAACACATGATAATCAAGAGCTATGTTTACTCTTTTTTATCTCCATATGAATGATTATATATTTTATATAAACATCGTTTTATTGATGGGCGATTCTTTGCACATTTGTATTCATTTTGCATAAATAATTTTTATGCATATGCAAATATACACAACAACTTTGATTCTAGATAATTTTCATTGTTTGTTTTAGACGAAATTCACTATCGGAGATGTCTATGAAGACTATCCAAATATCTGGACTCTCACCGAGACTTTCCTGGGCAGACACAGTTATTTACTGGGTTACATCATAATCTTGATTCCCATATCCCAGATTCTTCGGCAGGGATAAATGTCTAAGACGTTTTTCTCTCATCAAGAGGCATCAGGGCCACATCTTTATAAACATTTTCGAAGGAAATTATCTCAAGAGATATGTTTCCACAAAGGTAAATAGATTATGGGCACACAAGAAAGCCATCAATCTTTATCTTCATCTGCGCAGTAAAAGTGAAATCATAAAAAAAACTACCAATTTCTGGTTCTCCCTTCCGATCATCCCCAGTTTATAGCCTGAGGTCATCTCCGCCCTGTGATCCAGCACTGTCATCCATCCGGGAAGCACCAACCGCTACTCAGTGGAAAGGAGGAAATCCGTATTGTAGAGGATCTAGCAATATGTTGGTCATCCCTTTCGGTCATCTCCAAGCATAAGGAGTACAAGCTTTGGCGACCCAGCATTGGTGGAGGACCCATCATGCACATAGCCATAAGTCGGCGACCACTATGCGAAGCACCTATCATCTGTGTAGCAAAGTCACATGTGTAGCATCACCTCTCCTCCGAATGGTCGATGACCACGATGAGGATGACCTGATAATCGTACAACTTTGGATACCTCACTCGGAGCACATATATCTGGCGTGAAACCCACGAACGGGTGGCGATCTCAAGAAAGATCACCAATGGACTAAAATACTGGTCATTAGCAACCTCTTCGGACATCCCATCATGATTGACGATCACAGGGCAACCAATTTTGCTAGTCGACGACCAAAGAAAAAGCCTAATGACAATCGAAATCAGTAACCTCGTCGGACAGCCCATCATAATCGACGATCACTGGGCTACCAATTTTTTTGGTCGGCTACAATCAAGCATCAATCGAGCATCAATGAGCTCACCTCCTCTGGTTGAGCATCAGCGAGCTCACCTCCTTGCAGTCGAGTTCACCTCCGACCTACAACCAACCTGGTCAGGCAACTCCTGTATTCGGAAACCCATTTGCTACTTACTGGAGACCTTTTTACGACCTACCGACGACAATACTCAATTAATTTTCTTGGTTTTCTTTTCTCCCATGCCGACCAGTAAGGAAACCCAGAAGTTTCTTATCATGTGCATCATCAGCTCAGCCCCATCTGGTCGGCGAGCATGGACAAGCATTAATGAGCGCGATAGCACACTGAGTGCATGTTGGTAAACACGAACACAGTAACTCTGCGACTTAGGTTCCCGGGTCTATTTAACTTCGTTAAAGCCCAACTTATAGTTTAGAGTATTTTAGTATACCTCCTTATACTTTCATTATTCGTCGATTTCTATGAAAATAATGTTTTTGAAACTAAACTTTTAGTTGAGTATTCACTATTGGACTTCAATTTTTTTTTTCAAAATTTCCAAATTAACTACTTGTCTTACACTTGGAATATATTTGACTACTTTTTGCATTGCTCAGTTCTCTCTAAAAATAAAATTATTTTATGGGACCGTGTAATTTTATTACAACGATTTTAGTTGGCACATTTTTATGTGACCTTATTACAAATTATTTTGCTCACATAAATGAGTGGGGCGCAATTATAGAGCACTCATGTCATTTATTTGAACATTTAAATTTTCAATATTGTCATTCAGCTACAACAATTTAATCTCACCAGAAGGAAATTATTAGTTATTTAGTTCAGCCCCAACGGATGCTCGGGCACGGTTATCTCAGTGGGATTTCTATCATAAAAATCATTGGATCATTTATTACATTCATACACTACTATGAATTTTTTCTTCGGTAAATGGACGAGCGGATGCATATCTTATATACTTTGCTAAACATATCATTCTCATGATAAGTTTATTTTTGATTTAGCCTCAAAGGATGGTTGGGGAATTTACTAATTTCCACAGGTACAAGATTTAGTCCCGACGGATGCTCGACAACAATATTAAGTCCTTGGAAATCTTAACGATTTTTCGACAGATGCTCGAGCACGAATTTCTCGTTATATCTATTAGGTTCTACAACTTTGCCCCAGCGGACTATCCAGGCACCATTCATTTTATTAATGCTCCTACGGATAGTCAAGCAAACTATAGAACTTTAGACCCAAAGAAATGCTTGGGCAAAATTATTATTACTCCAACTGAAGCTCGGGTTCTATGATTCTTAACCTGAAGGACGGTCAAGCACACTTAAGATTTATCTCAACAGATAAGCGGCAAAATATTTCTATATATTTAGTCCTGAAGATATCTGTCACACAAGCCTCATTTTATCCCCAATAGTTGGTCAGGATAACTCTTATACTTAGCACAACCTCAATTGATGGATACACACATTTATTTGTGCATTGTTTGTTTCTGTCTCACAATATTTTATTCTCTCACAAATTATGCTCATAATTTTTATCATCATAAATTTGTCAGCAGGGGGCCATCTATACTGCATACTTTACACTTGTGTCACTACACAAATTTTCTGTGAAAATAAATTTTTAAAACCTAGTTAAGATTGAGTATTTTCTTAGAACTATTTGCAGAAATTCCAAATTAACTCTTATGTCTTACACTTGGAATATATTTGACAAATTTTACAACTTTTATTCGACTTTATTACAAATTATTTGGATCACATAAATAGTGGGGTGCACTTATAGAGCACTCATGTCATTTATTCGATCAATTAATTTTCAATATTGTCGTCTAGCTATTATTGGTTATACCAATGGATGATTGGTGTAATATTTTTACTAATACCTAGCATAGCCCCGACGGATGCTCGGGCACAACCATCCTCATGGGATATTGTCATAGAAATTGTGGGATCATTCATGTCATTCATTCAATACTATGAATCTTTTCCTCGACCCATGTTCGAGCAGATGCACATCATGTATTCTTTGATAGAATAAACGAATTGCATGATAAATTGTATTTGATTTAGCCTCGACAAATGGTCGAGCCACTTATTAACTTCCACAGGTGCAAGATTCAATCCCGACGAATGCTCGGCCATAATCTTAAGCTCTTGGAAATCTTATTAATGCATCAATGTATGCTGAAGAACATATCGCTCTCTATATCTACTCAGACCTGTACAACTTCGCCCCAACAAACCAGGCTGGCACCACTTATTTTCTTAATGCTCCGACGGATGGTCGAGCACTTTATGTCGCTTCGGACCCAACAAATACTTAGGAAATATTATTTATGATAACCGACGGATCCCCTGATGTTGATATTTCTTCAATTTCAGTATTGATGACTTGGCTTTATGATTCTAGACCTGAAGGATGATCAGTCATATTCAAGGTTCATCTTGGCAAATGATCAATAAAATATTTATATATATTTAGTTCCGAAGATATTTTCCACACACGTCACATTTTTTACCCAACCAATGGTTGATCGGGATAATTCTTATATTTAGTCTTGACAAATGGTTGGCACAATCGATTAATGATCAACACCACATTTATTATTGATATTCAACTCTAATAAATGGTTTGGAAATTTAGTTTTCACTAACGTTGTTGGATCATTCGTAATACTTGCTCGGTCCTTTTTGCCTCGATGGATGTTCGAGCATGGATCACTCGCAATATCTACCAGATCGTCTATAATTTTTCCTCATCAGGCATTCATGCATCATTTATCTTATCGAAGCTCAGACAGATGCTCAATCATGGATCTTTCGCAACATCTACTAGGTCCTTTATAATTTTACCTCGACGGACCCTCAACTTCAATGGATAGTCGACATTATGTGATCACGTCTCAAGCTCCAATGGACAGTTGGACAATACAATTCTTATTTAATTCAACCACAGCGAATTAAAAGTTGGGAGATCTATATAACAAAGATCCAATGACACATAAAGCAGCATGCGGAGCAATGATCATCTATATTTACCAAACAAGGATGAATCCAACATGTACGAAGTCACATATCCAGCAAGATCACAGTCAATGAGAAGAACATGTTGATGAAAACAACTAGACCCCCTGAATGTATCAATAATATCTTCGAACAACCCATTCTCTTGTCGACGTTGAAAGGGATCATCATCAACAAGATATACACTGCAGAGGAACGACGTTTCTTGAACGCCATATCAAATTAACACATTTCTGCATGAAGATTCTTTTAACTCATATCAATTTCTTTAGATGTACGAGCTATATGGAGTTTTCCACAGCATCTAGGAACCACCATGCATGGTAAGCAAACAAGTGTGCCCTAAGGAACGATACATTACATGGAACTATATGAGCAAGATAATCCTTAATTATATCCAGCTCGACAAACGATCAGCGTGACACTCTTCAACACAACAAAGCCCCAAGGAATGACCGGGCATGATTATCATCTCTGTTGTACAGATCAAATAACTTGATGGATGTTCAGGCATTCTTCTCTTCACATCCCTATTAGGGTCTCCATGGCAACGATGACACATGAATGGATTCACTACAACATTTAAAGAAAAATTGAAGAGGCCAACTAAGGATGGATGCCAACATGGTTAACATCTAAATTAGTCATTCAAATGACGATCAAGACTAAGCTTTATTTTATTACAACAACCTCCTTGATTATTCCCATTAAATTAAGTAAGTCCACGGGCCTTTGTCATCTACAAACAGAAATGGCCTCACGAGTGGCGCGGACAATAATAAAAGCCCTGCGGGGGATCCATATGCAAAAAGCCAACTCAGGTTGGTCACTAACTTAAAATACTAAATGGTTGGATGGCCCTTAAACCATGTGCATTTTTTACATCATCTTTTAGGCCTAAGGAAGTGTGATGGCACAAACTAAAAGGTAAAATAGATGGATATTTACATAAGAGGCATTAGAAAATGGAAAAATGGGAACCAAATTGGTATTAAATTGACTTGCGGGAAAGGCCTAAGTACAATAACTATACTGATTACATATAAAAAATTATAAACCTAAATGGAGGGTCTGACCCTAACTAGGTACGTGCTCGAGCAAGACTCGACACATAGGCTTCCGGTCGGCCTCACCAATTGGACCATTTGAAAAACCTTCTTTAAGGTCTTACACCTACTAGGTACATGCTCGAGCACGACTCGGCACATAGGCCTATGGTCGGCCTCACCAATTAGACCATAAAAAAAACCTAATGAAGGGTCTTACCCCTACTAGGTACATGTCCGAGCAAGGTTCGGCACATAGGCTTCTGGTCGGCCTCACCAATTGGACCATATGAAAAACCTAATGAAGGGTCTTACCCCTACTAGGTACATGCTCGAGCACGGCTCGGCACATAGACCTATTTTTGGCCTCACCAATAGGACAATACGAAAAACCTAATGCAGGGTCTTACACCTACTCAGTACATGTCTTAGCAAAGTTCGGCACATAGGCTTCTGGTGGGCCTCACCAATTGGACCATATGAAAAACCTAATGCAGGGCCTTACCCCTACTAGGTACATGCTCGAGCATGGATCAGCACATAGGCATGTGGTCAGCCTCACCAATTGGACCATACGAAAAACCTAATGCACGTTCTAACCCCGACTAGGTACGTGCTCGAGCAAGACTCGACGCATAGGCTTCGGGTCGGCCTCTCCAATGGGAACATATGAAAAACCTAAAGTTGGTCCTTACCCCTACTAGGTACATGCTCGAGAAGGGTTCGACACATAGGTGTGTGGTCGGCCTCACCAAATAGATCATACAAGACCAAAATACAGGGAGATGCACTAAACTTGATGTATGCTCGAGAAAGCCTCAGCAAACGAATTCTAAATAGGCCTGTGGTCGACCTCACGAATTGGGCCATGCAATAAAACAGAAAACGGACTACGTTCGACCTGATCCCATGAGGGTACGTAGGCAGCTCAACACTCTTGACTTTGGTTCCCATATCAACTGAACGTCTCTCAACTCAAGCCAAGCATTAATCTAAAAAAGATATAAAGAAAAACAACCAAATAAGGATAAAAGTTGAATGACAACTCAAACAATGCCAATCCAGTTCACATCAACAAATGAATATATTTAAAGAGATTATGGACCAGCTCCCAGCTCATCTCAGAATCAACTTAGCTGAACTGCGACCTATGGGGATATTGTGGAGAAAAAAACATATGCCTACATAATATCATGACATGTGCAAAAGACCCCGGTTAAGATGGCGAGCAACAGATGCTCCAACAAGATAGGTACGACTAGATTCCTTGATAAACTACAAGACCAAGGAGCAGTATGTGATTGGAAGAAAACTCCATTAAAATAGGGCTCATCCATATTTGTTACACATCCATATTTGTAACCCTAATGTAACCCCTAAATCTATATAAAGGGGACACCCCCCATTGTGAAAGGGGGCTTATAAGCTAGAGAAACACATTCATGTAAAACTCTCTCATCATTCTAACACATCAGCAGCCTCATGGATGTAGGCCATTCATGATCGAACCACGTAAATCTTTGTTTCTTTTTTATTTATTATTGTGAATACATTGTGGTATATGGGCACCCCCCATATCCCATATTTTTTGACACCACAGTTAGGATTCTTTGATCCGTGATCTTTGAAACCACCACAAAGGTAGACAATCTGAACCTGTCATGTTCAGGGGCATCACTCCCCAACATAATGGCTAAGCCATCATCATAGTTGAGTAGTCTATAGAAGCAGGAGTCTGAAAAACAAACTAAGATTTAATATTTTCTAGCCAATTTTGATAATGAAAGAAGCCAATTAACAAATCAATCCATGACAAGAAATTGATCTCGGCAGCTCAGTCATTTCTTATCGGTGAGAGGTTTCCAGATCAGTTATGTTTATATATTTGACGTTTTATTTATTTTTTTCGTGTTTTTGTCATGCATCGATACATATGTTCTCTTTTGTTCATAACTGGTGTATAGGTACCAGTCATTTTTTCAAGGATTCTCATGAGACTAGATTTTTTCATTGGCAAAGGACAACAAAAATGGAAGAGGCGAATCACAACATAAAGACTTTAGATGAGGATGAAGCTATTCAAGAAGATACAGCAGAAAGGCAGAAGGAAATCAAAGAGAAAATCATTCAATGTGATTTAGAAAGGGGATGGATAGAGGTTACAAGAGAGTACAATGCTTAAATAAAGGGTAATATTAGGAAAAAAGGATATCAATTTTTCTCAACAATAAAAAGAACTGATCACTCGGAGAAAAAAGTGGGCCTCAACGCTCAACGGTACTAGACACAAAATGAGGAATTATATGGGATCGGAGGCTACTGATCATTTTGGTATAGGATGTATAGAATTGATGAAGTACAATGTTGGGTTAGTATTACTTACCTTATAGAGGATTCTGTTATTTTTGTAGTTGGTAATGGCATGATGTAGATATGAAATTTCATCCATTCATCATGTTGGTAAACTGTAATAGAAATGACAACAATTCAAAAAATACTAATGAAGTAAATGAGTTGATGCAACATTATTTACTGAACTATTTCATTTTCTTTTACTCTTTTTGGGTACAATGGGAGGCTGAAAACTGGAGCCCTTACAGAAAAATTCTAATAAGGATTATCCGTATGAGCACGAACTATAATGAATTTGTTGTGATTAATGACCTTTTACGAATTCGGGATTAGGGTAACCATCTGACGAAGAATTTTTGTAGGCATTTTCTTTATTTTAAGCTTTAATTTTTATTACATTTTGGGTAGACGTGCGAGTTGTTTTGAAGCGAGTATGTTTCACATTGTCACGAGTATGTGGGCAGAGGGACAAGTTGTTTTGAAGGTATGTCGGCAATGCATTGAAGATGACGATTGGCAAGAAACTTTGTAAGTAATTGAGCTTGCAATAATATTGAAGGCCATGGTGATACCAGCTGAGGTAACTAATATATTTTATATTTCACCATGTTTCTATTTAAGTAAACCTGTATATGCTAATGAATAAATATAAAGAGAGAGTTTCATAAGATGAGTTACAATAAATGTGTTTGAGTTTAGTTTTCTTTGTATTCTCTCTTCAATAATATGCATTTAACAGTTTGAATTACTCTTCTGAAATTTATTTTAATTGTTGTCTTGGTTTTATTTACACTTTTTATTTTAATGGCCAATTGAGTAGGACTGTAGTTATATCCATTCCCTTCATTTTCAAATAGAGGTATGTTTCTACATAAACGGATTGATTATATTATAAGTTACGTTGTAAGTAATTAACACCCAAGTTGGAATATTGATTTTAATTTTTGTTTTGTTTACATATTGAAGACTTTAATTTCAACAATGATTTGGTAACTGTAGATGATAGTGTGGTATAATGAAAGGGGGAATTATTTATCTCCCAGCACTTCGATTATAATCTAGTTCCTTCTATATATAATCCAAAAAATGTATACTCAGTCAACACAATGTTTTTTCATAGGAAAACCTTCATTGAGTCTTTTGTAGACGACTACTCCAGTGGATCTGATAGATATACGTACAACTATTATGAAGATATGACACTAGAGCGAGTCGTTAAGATAGTTGAGGCATTTAGAAGAAGGTCAAAGCCTCCACGTGGCACACAAAAGTATATGCGCTAGAAATATGGATTAGGAGGGATTACCACATATCATTGCGACTATGCCTCACTCATACTATAATTGTGATAGTAATGTTTTTGTTGGATTATTAATTTTTTAACAGGGCGGATAATTCTATCAATAGGGGAAACTATGTCCAATTTTTTAAAAATATTTACACTTTTGTGTTGTGAATAATTTTTTTTGTATTGTTTACACTTATTTGTGATGTAAAAAACATATATGACGTAAATTGTTTATGGATTCAGCACTTCTGAAAATATTTTATGTCGATTGGTGTGTTTGTGTTACTTGGCGATGGTGTCATGTCACAAGTCCAAGTAGTAATATTGGGTGTAAGTTTAGAGTATTTGAATGCTATTGCACATTGTTTTGTTGAGAAATACAAAAAATGTCATTTTTCCATTTACATACTTTGGAATTTTTCAGCGATTTGCACTTATGTACTTTGGAAATTTTTGCCGTGCCTTCGGGAGCGTCCATTCTGCTAGTGTATATATATAAATATATATGTGTGGTTGTGTGTGTGTATAGAGAGAGATTCTTGAATTGTTGAGTTATTTGGGATTCTTGAATTGTTGTTAACTGGTGGATTTGAACATTTAGATTGCCATTGAGTTGGTTGGCCCTAGGAATTTATAATAAAAGAAATTATTATTTGCATTGCTGTTTTGAATTATTGAATTATTGTTGATTGGGCGATTTGATCGATTTCCCATCTTCACCCCCGTCGATCGGCCTGTGTCAACAATCGGTTGGTTGAGCGCATTTTTACTCAACATATTTGGTGGGGATCCAATAATGAGGGGGTTTTAGGACCCGGGAACCCTCCCGGGTATAGTGGTTTATGTATGTCCCCCGCATGACAATGTGGCAAAGGTGCTCCTCACGCATGTTTTGGACGGAAATGAGAAATCACCTTTGTGGTTGCATGAAGGCGAATTGATGGGTGTGCCAATGCATATTTTCTCTGGCCTTCCTTCCTCCTATGACCTTTTCAAGATCCCATGCAATGACATTTTTTCTATTTATTTTATTTGGATATTGGATTATATTTGTATTTTTTTGATTTGGTAGATGTTGATTTGGATATGGATATTTATATTTGGTTATGGATATTTACATATTGGTTATAGATATTTGTATTTTTTTTGTTGTTTATATATATGCTATTTGGCTAGGTATACTTTTTCTATAACATGTACAAATATACTACTGGCAGTGGAAGTGGCCATACTACCCAGCAATTTTTTCTTAAATCTACTAAGAATTGTTACGGACTATGACCATGATAAGTCCGTGACAAAAAAACCGTGTCACGAACTTATCACGGTCAAAGTCCATTAAATTTTTTTATTTGTGAGGGACTTGTCATGGTCAAAGATCATGACATGTTTAAGGTTTTGTCACGAGCTTGTCATAGTTTTTTACAATAACAAATTGGTCATGGTCAAAGACCATGACATGTCCGTTACAACTCTAACGAACTTTTCACGGTCTTTGAACATGACAACTTTGTGACAAATTCATTTGTCACCCACAAACTTGTCATAATAAAAGATCGTGATAAGTTTTACTTGTTAAAGTTTTTGACCTTGACAAGTTGGAAGTTTTTGTGTAGTGAGACCCTGGGTCTTCTTGATAGAGTCAATTAGCCTCGAGGGTGTAGGTCGAATTCTACTTATTAGTCTTCTGGTATTAATGACGATCAATTGGCCATCACATAATGCAATTAAATTGAACTTTGGTTTAGGCGACACTAACCTTGTGACGATGATAACTGTGATAGAGTAAGTGTTTCGTCGAATTAGGTAGTGTTAATGAGACGTTCGGTACGACTATTGTGCGATAAATAAGATAGTAATCTAGGTGTATTAGATTGGTGATGCGTGACTGATGAGATGTACAAAGTTAGTGTCTATAAGGGCGCTGACTAGAGTAGTTAATGTATGTTAAGGGCATAAGGGGGAGATCCTTACTTGTAAGGAGGTATGTCTGGCATTTAACTTCCCAACGAATGACATGATTGTATGTTGCTTTCATCTTGCGAGGATGAATGGTTCAGATCCAATTCATCACGGTTGGTGATTGAATCTAGGGTATGTGGCTATGATAGTACCGATAGAGAATGTATGGGATGGGTGATAAGACTTCAAGTAGATAGTGTAGGTTCTCTTTTCATTAGTCTTCCACATACGGGCATGATTTTCTTGGAATAATTGGTTATTCCTTCAAACTCATGCGTGTATATTTTGATTTGGGAATAAAAAATTAGTGTCCCAAGTATATGGTAGCATAAATTGGTTCCATTTTATCCTACGAAAGAGTTGGTCCTAGTAGAGTCCACGTAGACATGGCAAGGTCAATGAAAATCGATAAATTGGTGAGATCCTCTTTGTGTACGGGTGACTACGTTTTTGGGCGCATAATTTTCTCGTAGAATTTTCTTTCCATAGGATTACCAACCTTTTAATTGTCCGGCATGGTATTAAGTGGATCTGGTTGTAAAGAGAGGGATTATGACGTGAGGCTATTATATAGTGTTAGAACTCAAGGAACTTACTACATAGTTTTACTTTTCCACGGTGAGTGGATTTGTGCGGTGCTCATGTGAGTCCTCAAAAGTAAGATGCCTAGAATAATACTATGATCATCTGAGTGATGCAGTAAAAAGTATCAGTCGAGTGCATAATGTTGATTAGACAATATATTAGTCCACAAAGTGAGTAATTAGATATGTAAGGTTAGTATAAGGCTCATGAAAAATTGTGTAGTTACGATGACCTGATACTTCATAGGGATATAGGATATCTAGTCATAAGATTGGAAATGGTTCTTCATGATGAGTTTAATGATAGGTTGTATTACGGTTCACCCTTGGGTGAGTATCAATCACAAGATGGTGTTACTCGGTAGGAACACTAATACGTTGTGAGTATTAAAAAAGGTAATCCTAGGCCCCGACTAAGCATGATCACCGAGAAGTGGAAACTTAATGACTGTAGGTGAATTTTATGACTAGTTTAAGGATGAGCACTAGGTCATATGTCATGATGAACCTTTTGGTGACAAACCCATGAATGATCTTAGGATGTTATCTTGTCATTTGGGGATTTTGATGATACCTATGATTTATAGTAGATACCTGTAAACCCCATAAGCATGGGTATTGGAGACTCAATAATTTCGGGGATAAAATTTATTAAGGAGGGACGAATATAATACCCCGCCCCATCATTTTTTATCTTCCTGGATAAGTTAAATAATATTAGATTCTTGGGATTTAGATCATGTCGAATGGGTTCGCATTGTTATTTGACAATTTTTATATCCTTGATAATAATTATTGGATGTTTTTGAAAAATTTGAGAAACTTGGAGAAATTAAAAAAGGGTCATTCGAATAATTTTGCAATCGTTCGAATGAGATAGAAGTTGTTCAAAGTGGTGATCGAATGAGGTTCGAGCAAGGGCCTTATGCATAACATGTCTAGGCCATTCGAAGGTGGTTTGAATTGTGTCCAAATGAGATGCATTTCTCATTCGAATATGAGGGGATTCTTGTTCAAATCAGGCTACACAATTTTTTTTATTCTGGCTTGCCCTTGTTTGTTGTCACATTTTGGGTCCTTTGTCATTGAGGTTTCGAATGTCGGCGTTCCCAGATTGGGAAAGATGGGAATTTTGAGGCTTTGGATTATTTTATAAGGGTATATTTGGTTGATTTTGGTTATTTGGCGTTAGAAGAAGTGAGATAGATGGATTGGATGGGTCTTCCCCCACCATTTTTAGCTTTTCCCACCATGTAGCCACCATAAACCACCATGTAGCCACCATATTTTAGAGGAATTCTACCATATTTAATCCAAGTGAAACCATTTCCTCCATAGATGAACAAATCTATGAATTTTGGACGTTTTGTTGGGGATTTGGAGAAGACGAAGATGAATATTAATGATTTGTGAAGAATAAAGAGGGTTTTGATAGAGATTTCATGGCGACAAGCTTCGTGGATTTAGGAAACATATATAAGACCACCTTAGGAGATAAGAGGTTTCCATCTGCATAGACATTCCATGCCTACCATTGTCGGAGCTTCATTTAAGGTGGGAAATCTATTCTTAGTTTAAGACTCTATTTGTATATTAGTGGTCTCGTTGTTAGAATTTAAGAGTAGAATGCATATGAATAAAATTATGGAATTCTAGTAGATTTTGTATTAAACATTTTCACGAAATAAAAAAATTGGCAAAAATGTTATTTAGTTCGAAATGAATGATCAGTATTTCAAGTTTACTTGAAATAAGGACATGGGATTGTTATGAAAATGGTGTAATTCTATAAATTTGTTGCTACTATTTTATGAAATAAAATGTTTTGAGAATAATGTTGATCTTGCTAAAATAATGGGTGAAATCATGTTCCAATGTTTCTTGAAAAAAAATGATTTAATGAAAGTTGGACATTTGTTGAGTCTGGAAGAAATAAAATGTCCGTTGTGTCTTAAAAGTGCATTTAGAAAGTATTGTGAATTTCTAGAATGAATGGTATATTTAAAACATTTAATATGATTCTTAGAATTAAAATCCATCTTCTCAAGTATAGAAACTTGAAGTATTTTGATGATGATCATGAAAACAAGTTTAAGTAAGGCTTGTTTGGTTTGAACATAAAATAAGAAAAATAGAAGTTTTAGTCTTCAAAGTGTGTCATAACTATAAGGTTGTAAGACTACATGTGTTAATAAAAGAATAATGGTATTTTTCTTGTAAAATTATTCTTTTGTGTAGTTGGATTTCATGTATAGAGAAAGTAAAGAAATGTCTAACTAGGTGGTTTGAAAAAGTGTTAATGGTTAAAACATTGGGAAGTAGATGTCTGTAATTTAATCATTTTTTTAAAAGAATAACACTTGTGAAATTTTGAAGAGAATAATGGAATAAAGATGTTTCTAACTTGATATAATGTTACTCCAAATGTTAAAAAGGTTTTGATGTGTTAAAAACACTTAAGGAGTTGGTCTGGATAACCTAATAGTGTTTGGAAAATAACACTTGTGAAAATGGATGAAAAGAGAAGTTTGGAAACAAGGGGTAAAATGGTAATTTTAGTGAAAGATTTTATAAAATAATTTTTTTGAAAAGGGTGTTACACAAATTGGTCCAAAATGAACATGATTTTGGGAATAAATCCATACTAAAGTGTAGACGACATCAAATGTTAAATATCAAAATGTAACACAAGTTGGGGTGAAACCTCGGTTCCTGGCTTCAGCACGTAAAAACAAAAAGTTGAATAATGTGGATATTAAAAAAATATTAAAACACATTAAAAAGAAACTCTAATGACACCAAGATAATTAAGGAGCGCCCAAATTCCTGGGGAGAATGTAACAACCCATCCTTTTGGAGACAATTAAATTCGATAATTAAGTATAATTCGGAATTTGGAGAATTTCTCGAAATAGTAATTTTTGGGATTTTCGAGGATTTAATAATTTTGGAAGGGTGTTATAAATTATTTTGGGACTATATAGGTCGATGTAATTTTATTATATGTCGCCGTGGAGTATAGCGACAAAATAGGTAAGATTTTGAGTAGAAGACCGCATTTAATTATATTGGGTTAGAATAGTGATTTGCGATCAAGTACCTCGGATGGAAATTTCGACTGCACCATGTGTCTCGGAATGTCCGAGATAGTCGGCAAAGAGTGTCCGATTGTCGAAATTGATTTTCGGGTAATTTTGGAGTTAAATATGCTCGTAATTGAGTAAATGAGTCGTTTTGGGGGTATTAAGGGATTTAACCCTTTTCTCCTTATAAAAGGAGGGAGAGGGGGAGAAAAGAGAAGAGAAAGAAGAAAGAAGAGAGAGAAGAGAGAGAAAGAGGGAAGAAAAGAGGAAAAAGGGGGATATTTCGGCCAGCCTCTGCGGGATTCGGCTCGAGGACGTCGGATTTTATCCACGAGGCAAGTGTTTACTTGCTTTATTTACTTTTGTGTATTAATCTTATATCATAGTTGGTAAAAATATGATTTTGGGTTAGAACCCTTAAAATAAAATTGGGAAAACTTAGATATGAGTTTACATATTGATGTAATGTAAATTCTTAATGATTTCTAGTATTAAAACCATGTTAATGGAGTAATAAATGGAATTGAAATGTGAGAAATGTCAAATCCAGGGTTTTGGGGTTTTAAGATCCAAAACCTAAGAAAGTAGTTTAATACCCAAAATTAATTGATGTGTTAGTTGAAAAATATAGATTAGATGTTGGTTGAGTTGTTGGATGAGGTTAGAGACAACAAAAATGGGGAAAAATGGAGTTTGGGAGTTTGGGGAAGACAATGAATAGTGAACCCGTAGACTTTGGGGTCATTTTCGGCCAGGAAGAGAAATGATTTAGCTCTCGGCCAAAACACAAAAGTTGTATATCTTTTCGATACGGTCACGCGGGCGCTGACCGCGTATTTTTTTTATTTTTCCTCGATTTGATATAATTTTTACAAAATGACAGCTCCGGGTTGAAATCATCAACTCGGAAATCAAATCGGGAATTGGAAAAAATACGGCTAAAATTAATTGCGTAGATGTTTGGTATAATTTTTGGGGTAGTTTAGAAACCCCGATAATGAAATTGGGTTGTTGGATGGAGGATTTGGAGAATTTAGTTTTGAGGACCTGGTATGACCGGTCGACCGCGCCCCTAAGACCGGTCGACCGCGTCAAGGAGGAAGGGTGATGATGCTAAGATTTAGCACAACCGGATAAGTGATAGTGAGCTCAAACAGTAGCGGCTATGGCAACCATAGAGATGTATAAGTGTGTAGAAGGGGATGAGTATAAGAGGAACTAAGACAATGATGTATAGTGGTTTAGCCAATTTGGCCTACATCCACTGTGAGTGTGTGATCCACTAAGTATGGGCACTAATGGCCTTGGATACAATGCACATAACCCTCTCTCTCTCTCTCTCCTGTGTGTACAAGCAGAGTTTTAGCTAGGGCTATAGTTAATGGATCGATCCCCTGTAGGGTTGTAGGTGACAAGTATATATAGGTCTTGGGGGGGGGGGGGGGTGTAGTGTACCCTCCAAATATGCATGGTGCATGTGAATCATGATCTAGCCAGTCCCCAGTGGGCACCTGTAAATGCCAAATGATGACATAATATTCCCTCACGTGAGGGTGTGATTTTGTTATAATGGTCTCCCCTGTGCCATGTCAGCCTCACGCGCACTGTTCCACGCGGGTCCCAAACCACGCGCTGCGATGATGTCACCCTTGGCCTATGGGCCGAGGCCGAGGGCAAAGTTCCCTCCGGAAGTAAGTCTGGTCCAATTCTGGCCTCGTACTGTCGGCCCCTCGTAGGGTCGTCTGGAGAGTGGTGAAGGGTCGGCCCCTCGTAGGGTCGGCTGGAGTCTGGTGAAGGGTCGACCCCTCTGAGGGGTCGTATGGAGCCCGTTGGAGGGGTCGGCCACTCGTAGGGTTGTCTGGAACATGATGAAGGGTCGGCTCCTCTGAGGGGTCGTCTTGAGCCTGATGAAGGGTCGTCCCCTGAGGGGTCATCCGTTTGGAGGTAATCCTCAGCCAGGCCGAGGATATAAACGGGTATATAAATCACCCCCAGCCCTTAGCCATAGGTGCTGTTGAGATGGCTGAGGGATAGTGTTTTAAATGAGATGCATGTATGATCAGTTAGGTGAGTGACACCTGGGCAGACACTCATTGCTATTCCAGTTTCCAAGGCATGGCGGCTGCACACTTTGCTTGGGGCTTTGCACCCTAATGATGCCTTCCTCGTGGGCTGTGTCCTGCCTTGGTCAATGGGCCCACTCATTGCTAAGGTATTTAAGAGATTTTCAAACTCTCTCTCCTTCTTCTTCTTCGTGCCCAAGCCTTTTCTCTCTAGAATTTTATCAGTTTTCATAGCCATTTTCTACAGCATTCAATCCTTCAAGCCTAGCAACGTTCTTGCTCTCTTTATCAGGTAATCTCTTTCACCCAGCGCTCTCTTTTGCCTTCATTTCTATTTGCCTTTTAGGGTTGTGGGAATGCATTTTCTTTGTGTTATCCCATAGCTTTTTCCGGTGTCTTCTCCGGCAAATGTTTCCTGGATATTCTTGAGTGTTCTTGAGTGTTCTTGAGTGAAAATCATCAATTCCCTTTTTAATCCAAAAGACTAATTCGATCAACTGCAAACTTGTTTGTAGTTAAGTTCCTCAAATTCCTCCAAGTGTAGGGTCTTCCATTTTAATGCTTAGGAAGCTTTACAGTTTAGCGTCTGAATTCCCATCCTTGAGAGAAAAGCTCTTTGCAGAGATCAGACGAGTAGAAGAAGAGGAAGAGAGGAGACGAGGAGCCGACCCTAATTGGGTACGACCCATCTTTCCCATTCCTCTTGCCACCATAAAACCATTTGAACCATCTGAGTCCTGTGGGTCATCCCATCATCCAGCCGAGTGTCATTCAAGCGAGATGGACGAGAGAGCGTCCTCGCCAACTGGCGCTGGACTTTCTGGTAGGCGAGAGACATCTGACCTAACCCCAAGCTGAAAGGCCGAGGGCATGTTGCCCTCCGAGGCAGTCCCTGTAACAACCCTGTCTCCCCATGCCTTCGAAGTGGATTTTCCCCAGGGCTCTCTGGCAGAGAGAGAGGGGACTAAGGACGAGGACGATGATACAGATGACGAGGTTGATACTTCCCACGCCTCGTCCTTTATTTCCTCTGTTAGGGATCGCGACCTCCTGATATGGAGACATGCCTATGGGGTGTCACCCAGCATAACTATGAGGGTTCCCTCTGAGTCTGAGAGGGTTTTTGATTGTGAAGAGGGAGAGGTTGCAGTCTATGAACAAATGCTCAAGGTTGGAGTCAGATTTCCTCTGCATCCTGTCATCGTAGATATCCTATCTGCCCTTGGTGTTTCTCCCTCACAACTTCCCCCCAACTCTTGGAGGACGATCTTGGGATACATCTCCCTGTGGAAGAATGCTTTCACTGACGAGCCCTCAGCCGACCTATTCTTGGGTTGCTACAATATCACCACCTCATCTAAACAGCCTGGATACTATCATCTGGGGGCGAGGAGGTCTGAGAAGAAACTCCTCCACGTGGTACAAACTTCCAACCATGATTGGAAAAATAGATTCTTCTTCATCTCTGGGGAGTGGGAGTCCATCGCCGATGGTCCGAGGGTCCCCATAAGATGGTCTAACCCTTCCATGAAGGCCAGGTCAGACCCTGGACTTAGTCTAGAGGAGAAGGACATCGTTGACTATCTGAGAGGATGAGGGAGAGAGGGTTAACTTCCAAAATTTGAAGACCTGATGACCCCCCGGTTCCTCAAAGAAGCTGGTGTGATGGTCGGCCCTCTGACTGAACTATGTGAGTTATACTGAACATTTCCCATTCTTTACTTATTTTTTAAGTGTTTCCTCTTTTTAAGCTGGTCTGAGGGTCGGCCCTCTGACGTGTCGTCCTCTTATCAGGTCGCCCCGCAGGTATATCAGACCAACTTTGGGAAATGACTGCTCCGAGGCTGCTGTCTGGTCTGAGCAAGAAGAAAGGGAAGGAGCCTCAGCAGGCTCCGAGGAAGACAAGGGCCGTCGGGCCGACAGTGGTGGAGCCGACTGTCGATAGCCATAAAAGAAAGGAGCCTGAGGCCCCTGTTGACCCTCGGCCAGATTCTCGGACGAGGTCCAGGGTCGAAGACTCTAAGGGGACAACCTCTTCATCCAATATGGGGGCCTTCTGGTCTCAAAACCTGGCACATCTGAGGGCCGAGCCCTCATCGCTCATAGCAAACTTGAGGGCAACCAAGGTCTCAATGTTCTCTGCACCCTCAGCCTCTGACTACGAGTTCCTGTCGAAGATGCCTCCTGCCAAAGTGTATGACTATGGTCTGCATGCCCTTGCACAGGTAATGGTCTTACCCACTTCTTTTAATTTCATTCTTTCACCAACTGTTTCCTCGGCCTCTTGACATGTGTTTATTTTTCTTGTGTAGTCTGTGTGTTCCTTTACCTCAGCAACAAAATGAATGGCTGAGAACCAAGCAAAGTTCCATGAAGCCGAGAGGGCTATCCAACATGAGGCAGATCTTCAGTCTGAGCTTGACACTGCAAGGCCTGAGTTGGAAAGTACCAGGACTGAGCATACAAAGATCCTGGACGAGCCGACAAGGCAGCACGACGAGGACATTAAGGCCAGGGACGAGGACATTAAGGCCAGGGACTTGCTTCTCAAGGAAAAGGACGAGGCCTTGACCAACATGGAGGCCAAGTACAAAGCTGACCTTGAAGCAGCCATTATGAAAGCTGAGGCCGATGCTATTGAGGCTTACAAGGTTTCTGACGAGTTTCAGGGCTTCGGCCTTGAATATTTGGAAAGAGGAATCAGGACTGCCTGCCGATGGGTCGTCCTCATGTTTGGCGACGTCGTGTCCTCGATCCGTCCTTCTATTGAAGCAGTCAGACTGGACGACCCTATGATTGCTGAGGCTCTGACTTATGTTGAATCACAAGTGCAGGTTGAGGGGGTCGGCACATCTGAGGATCAGCCGGTTATGGTTGTTGAAGAGACCCCTTTGGTGGATGTTGAGGCTCTGCCCTTTGATATTGTCCCTTAGGGTGGCTGTCTGTAGCCCATACCCTCATAATGTATTTACCATTTTTGTGCTCTCTTTTGTAAAACACTTGGATATTTTGTATAACACATGCATTTTATTAATACCATCGTCTTCTTTACTGTCTTCCATATTTTCTTCTTGTATGGTTTGCTATCTTTGTTAATGCCACTAACCTTTCCCCCGTATTTCTTGAGGGTGAACAAGGGGTGATCCCCTGCGTTGGCCCTCATTATAGCCGAGGAGTCAAATTACCATACCAAACTGGTTTTTAATAAAGTTTTCCCTCGTCTTTCTTGAGGACAGTGGTGGGGTCGTCCCCTCCACTGGTCCCCATTATAGCCGAGGGATCATCTTACCAATTTTATGGATTGTTAAGTCTTCCCTCGTCTTTCTTGAGGACAGTGGTGGGGTCGTCCCCTCCACTGACCCCCATTATAGCCGAGGGATCAACTTACCAAATTAATGGTTTTAATAAATTCTTCCCTCGTCTTTCTTGGGGACAGTGGTGGGGTCGTCCCCTCCACTGGCCCTCATTATAGCTGAGGGATCAACTTACCAAATTAATGGTTTTAATAGCCTTCCCTCGTCTTTCTTGAGGACAGTGGTGGGGTCGTCCCCTCCACTGGCCCTCATTATATCCGAGGGATCAACTTATCAAATTAATGGCTTTAATAAAGTCTTCCCTCGTCTTTCTTGAGGACAGTGGTGGGTTCGTCCCCTCCACTGGTCCCCATTATAGCCGAGGGTGGTTCTCTGTAGATGTTTCCATGCATGATAGAACTGATAACCATAGGATGAGGGAAACACTGATATTTCTCATTAATTTTCCAAAGTGTTCTATTGGAGCAACTCTCATTACAATTATGGTCTTTCAAGACCTTTCAACACTACTGATAGTATTTCTTCAAATGATCTGCATTCCAGGGGTTGGAAAAAGGTTCCCCTTCTAGGTTTAGTCTATAGGTCCCAGGGACAATTTCATCGATGACCCTATATGGGCCATGCCAATTAGGATGGAGCTTGTTGGGCTTTTGCCAAGTCATCTTGAGGACCAAGTCCCCCACTACGATAGGCCTCTGTTTCACCCTCTAATTGTAAAACCTTGCGGTCCTCTGCTGGTAGAAAGCTTGCCTTATCTCAGCGTCCTCCCTCCTTTCCTCAATCAGGTCTAAGTCGAGTCTCCTCTCTTTTGCATTTCCCTGGGGGTCGTACATTTGGACCCTATGAGTAGGAAACTCAATTTCGGTGGGGATGACGGATTCTGAGCCATAAGCTAGCATGAATGGGGTTTCTCCGGTAGAGGTCCTCACTGTCGTCATGTATGCCCATAGTACGGCATATAACTCCTCGACCCATCTTCCTTTTGCCTCCTCAAGCCTCTTCTTGATTCCATCTAGGATTGTCCTATTTGTAACTTCAGTTTTCCCATTGGCCTGTGGTCGGCCTGGGGTGGAGAAAAATTGTTTGATACTTACCCTCTCGCAGTACTTCTGTAGAGAGGCATTCTTGAACTGAGTCCCGTTATCTGAGATGAGGTTGTTGGGTAGACCGTATCTGCATATAATATTTTTCCAGATGAACTGGAAGGTCTTCTGCTCTATAATCGTGACCATCGGTTCGGCCTCTACCCACTTTGAGAAGTAGTCAATCGCTACAATGAGTAATTGATAGTTATTGACCGCTCTCGGTAAGGGTCCTACCAGGTCAATCCCCCACACTGCAAACGGCCACGGAGATGTAACGGAGGTAAGAGGATGATGAGGTTGATGAGGGATGGTAGCAAATCTTTGGCATTTATAACACTTTTTTACATATGCTGCGGCATCTTTCCCCAAGGTCGGCCACCAGTACCCCTGGGTGATCACCCTCTTCTCTAAGGATCTGCCCCCGATGTGGCTTGAGCACGATCCTTTGTGCACATCTTGTAAAATTGAAGGGACTTCTAAGAGATTCACACACCTACGTAAGGGGAGCAAAAACCCCTTTTTGTACAAGGTGTCTCCGATGACAGTGAATTTTGCAGCCCTGTATCTCAGCTTCTTCCTTTCTTGCCTTGCTTCTGGCATCTCACCCTCTTTAATGTATCTGATCAGGGGGTCCATCCACGAAGCTTCTTGAGAAACATTTAGGCAATTTCTGAGTGTTCCCTCAGCGTCCTCAATAGTTGGCCAAAGAAAATTTCTACTGGGACCGTCCTCCTGATGTCTGTTCTTGTTGCCGAGGCCAACCTAGCAAGGGAATCAGCATGGTCATTGTCGAGCCTAGGTAACTCCTTAATTTTACTTCTCTGAAGCCCTTCAGTAATGACCTCACCTTCTCAAGGTACCTAGCCATCCTCTCATCCTTAGCCTCGTAGGCTCCTACTATCTGATTCACTACTAGCCTTGAATCACTATGGACCAAAATCTGGCCGACACTAAGAGACTTGGACAAGGAGAGGCCTGCTACTAAGGCCTCATATTCAGCCTCGTTGTTGGAGGCTTTGAAGTTGAACCTCAGGGCGTATTCAATGTCTGTGCCATCGGGTGCTGATAGTATCAGTCCAGCTCCACTTCCGCTGTCACAGGAGGACCCGTCAACGAAGAGGCTCCACAGAGTCTTTCCCTCTGAAAAATTTCCCTCAGAGAGGGACCCCTATCTAAAGATGTATCTTTCTTCTTCATTTTCAGTCGCTTTCCTTCTAGCGGTGCTTGTCTTGGCCCTATCTGCGGGTGTGTCTTCCGTATCCGTCTTCCCGAGGGTCTCACCCTCGGCTTCATCATCTTCCCAAGTGAACTCAGCCATGAAGTCTGCCAATGCCTGCCCCTTAATGGACGTCCTAGGCTGATACACAATGTGAAACTCCCCCAGCTCTATAGCCCAGGCCATCAACCTACCTGATTTTTCTGGCTTGTGCAGGACCTGCCTAAGAAGAGAGTCGGTGAGGATGACCATTGTATGGGACTGAAAGTACGGCTTCATCTTCCTTGAGGCATGGATCAAGGCGTAAGCCAACTTCTCCATCCTTGGGTATCTTTGCTCTGCCCCCTGGAGTGCCTTGCTGTTAAAATACACAGGCTTCTGTATCCCGTCTTCGTCTCTCACAATGGCTGCACTGATGTCCGAGTCTGAGATGGCGAGGTACACATAAAGTCGTTCACCTTGCACGGGTCATGACAGCAGCAAGGGAGACCCTAAGTATGACTTTAGGTCCTTGAAAGCCTCGTCACACTCTTCGCTCCATTCGAAGGCCTTCCTAAGGATCTTGAAAAATGGCAAACACTTGTCTGTGGATATAGACACGAACCTGTTCAAGGCAACAACTCTCCCTGTGAGTCTCTGAACGTCTTTAATGGACTTCGGGGTCTTCATTTCAATAAGGGCCTTTATCTTCTCAGGATTGGCCTCGATGCCTCTTTAGTTGATAATGAACCCCAAGAACTTCCCTGCTCCGACCCCGAAGACACACTTGGCCGGATTAAGCTTCATCTCGTATTTGTCCATCGTATTAAATGTCCTCTCCAGGTCTGCTACATGGTCCTCTGCCTTCATACTCTTAGTCAGCATGTCATCTATGTAGACCTCCATAGACTTCCCAATTTGGTCTCCAAACATTTTATTTACGAGGCACTGGTACGTTGCCCCCGCATTTTTGAGGCCAAAAGGCATGACCCTGTAACAGTATGTCCCCTTGTCAGTGATGAAGGCGGTCCTCTCCGAGTCTTCAGGGTTCATGAATATCTGGTTATACCCTGAGTAGGCATCCATGAAGCTCATGAGCTCATGGCCTGCGGTAGCGTCTACCATCAGGTCGATGCGGGGGAGAGGGAAGCTATCTTTGGGACAATGCTTGTTAAGGTCTGTGAAGTCCATGCACATTCTCCAATTCTCGTTGGCCTTTGGGACAATGACTGCATTGGACAACCATTCAGGGTAGATGACCTCTCTGATAAATTCAGCATCTTCTAATTTTTTGACCTCGTCCCTGATGACCTCATATTTTTCTCTGGAGTAAATTCTCCTCTTCTTCTTCACCGGCTTCACTCCCTCTACCACATTGAGCTTGTGGCACATGATTTCAGGGTCAATCCCTGGCATATCTACATGACTCCAGGCGAAGACGCTTCGCCTTCTCCTCAACAGTTTAATGAGGTCTTCCTTG
This sequence comes from Sambucus nigra, assembly GCA_949130495.1. Lineage (NCBI taxonomy): Eukaryota > Viridiplantae > Streptophyta > Magnoliopsida > Dipsacales > Adoxaceae > Sambucus > Sambucus nigra. The sequence continues at coordinate 624,273,927 of OX422207.1, read as the reverse complement.
ATGTTGGGCTTCAGAGACTTGCCAACTTGGATGGTTTTTTCCGTGTCATCATCATCGAGGATGATGGATTCTACCTCTTCCGCAGCCTCTCCTTTCTTCAGCTTCGTTTCATCTCTGGGGTCTAGGGTATCAATATTATAAGTGGTTGTAACCCTCTTGTGTGCCTCCCTTTCTTCAGCGGAGTTCTAGTAACATTCTCTCGTTGTCGTCTGGTCTCCCTGAACTTCCCCCACCCCGTAAGGGGTAGGAAATTTGATCATCTGATGGACCGTAGATGGCACAGCTTCAAACCCCTTGAGGGACACACGCCCCAGTATGATGTTGTAGGACGAAAACACCTGCTCATCCATCACAAAGAAACTGACCTTCTTTGTGAGCCATCTCGGCCACTCGTCCCCCATCCTCACATCGGCCTCATATACCCCAAGGGGATGAACCTTTTCCCCACTGAACCCAATTAATGGATGATGGTAGGGGACGAGTCTAGCACGGCTGAGACCCAAGGCTTTGAAGCATGGCAAAAACATCACATCTGCAGAGCTACCCCCATCTACCAAGATCCTCGGCACCTCGCATCCGTGCACCCTAGTAGTGATGATGAGAGGGTCATCATGTGGGGCTAAGAGGCCTTTGAAGTACATTCTTGAAAATCCCACTATCAGTGTGTCCATATCAACCTTCTTCCTCTTTTCTAAGTTGACCTCCAGGGAGGTTGCGTGTACCGTCTTCGCCACTGCCTTGGCCTCAGCCACATGGGCCTTCCTGTCGGCGACCTCAGACCCTCCTCCTGTAAGACCCCCGGAGATCATTCCCACTCCGAGCGAGATCATATTAAGCCTCTTGACAGGGCCGTGGTCATCTCTCGGCGGGAGGTCAGGGTCGTCCTCATCATCAGAAGAGTCGTCCCCTATTTTTTGAGGACCTTCTCTGCATGCATCGCCTCGCTTCTTTCTGGGGTTGTCCCCTCGGCCCCTCTTGAAGGTACCTTTGTCGACGTACTTTCGAGCTTCCCTTCCTTCAGCATCTTCTCAATCTCGTCTTTCAGAGCAAAGAATTTGTCCGTTACATAGCCGTGGTCTTGGTGAAATTCACACCACAGGTTCTTATTCCTCTTGCCGGGGGCTGCCCCCAGCTTCTCAGGCCACTTCAGGGACCGGTCACTCTTAATCTCATTGAGAATCTGTTCACAACTGACCGTCAGAGGGGTGTACTCAGCGAACTTGTCATCCGTGGACCTCTTCTTCCCCTCTTTGTTCTTCTTAGGGTATTTACTCCACTAGCACCTCCTCTTTCGTCTTCATATTTTGCAGCCATCGCCTCTTAGGCGTTCATCACCTTTCCTGGTGTCGACAATAGTTCGGCCATCGTCCTCAGAGGGTCTTCAGCAAGCTTCCATAACAGCTTCCCCTTTTGGAGTCCTCCAATCAGGGCTGTCATAGCTATGCTCTCCTCATAGTCTTCCACCTACAGCTTCTCCTTATTGAATCTGGCTATATAGTCCCTCAGACTCTCACTCTTCCCCTACTTAACATAGAGCAGGTGGGTGGTCTTCTTCTGTGGCCTCACCCCAAAGAAGAAATTATGGATGAACAGGTCTGCCAACTGCTTAAAGTTTCCAATGGAATATTTTGGAAGAGACGTGTACTAGACATGCGCAACCCCTGTCAAGGTACCATAGAAGACACGACACCTCATCTCATCTGAGATAGAGTATATGTCTGCTGCTGACTGATACATCTCCACATGGTGGACGGGGTTGGTGCTCCCGTCATACCTTGGGGTGACCACCGGTGGCTTGAACTTTGACGGCGTGGGGAAGTTGACTATGTTTGCCAAAAAGGGTGAGACTATGGTGTACCCCCTATGAAGAGGGTCTCGGGTCTTCAATATATCACCGATCTTATCCTCTAACCGCTGGATTGAGTCATTCCATGGCCTCACAGGGTCGGCCTGGCCAATGTTATCCCCTGTTGCCTCTCCGAGGTGGACGGAGGGTTCTGCTGCAGCAGGCCTATGTCGGCTGTTCACTTCCCCTTGTCCGTCATCTCGTCCTCGGGGTCGGCCATCTGCTGCATCCCTCCTGGATCTCGCAGCACTTCTTGGCCTGGACAACTGTTCCCGCAGGTCATTTACTGGGCCTAGCCTCTCAAAGGCTGACCCCCTGCTCAAGCGATCAAAAGTAGATCCCCTCGGGCGATCATCAGGGTTTGGTCTCCCGCACTTTCCTCTACTGTCCTGGAGAGGTCGTACAATATTGTTGGAGACCTCATAGTGTTCCCAGCACTCTATAGGGGCCTCCTCTCCCTCCGGATCGTCATACCTGTCCTCAGGGCAAGGGTTCCCTTGCCTCCCCAGGCGCAGACGCCGAGGGTCAGCAACATCCCTACGCCGCTGAGGGGGCGGCAGGTCTTTGCGTGGTGCCTGGGGTGGTCCCCTGGCCTCATGCTGTCCCGGAGCTTCTTCCGAAGTAATCATCTCAGGTGAAACCCCTGGTGCCCTTAGTATGTTATGGCTTAGAGCTGTGAACTGATCTTGCATCATCCACTGGCTTGCTACCAGAGACTTTAGGGCTTCCGCCACATCATCCATCTCAGACTGAGGCGGCGGCTGACTGGAATTGGGTCTTCCCCCCTCATCAGGCGGGGGAAGTGGTGGTGGTGGCATCTCAGGTGCCATGTGCTTGACCTATGAAAAGTTGAACTGAAGAAAATACTGGTGAGCTTGGGAACCTTAGTGGGTCTCTTCCAATGGTGAAACACCTCCTCTCAGGGGGAGCGTGGGTTCACCACCAGAGTGCCCAGTGAGGTCAAGCTGTACGAAGGAAGAGATGTCTTCTCATTCCCACAGACGGCGCCAAACTGATGATGCTAAGATTTAGCACCACCGGATAAGTGATAGTGAGCTCAAACAGTAGCAGCTATGGCATCCATAGAGATGTATAAGTGTGTAGAAGTGGATGAGTATAAGAGGAACTAAGACAATGATGTATAGTGGTTCAGCCAATTTGGCCTACATCCACTGTGAATGTGTGATCCACTAAGTATGGGCACTAATGGCCTTGGATACAATGCACATAACCCTCTCTCTCTCTCTCTCTCCTGTGTGTACAAGTAGAGTTTTAGCTAGGGCTACAGTTAATGGATCGATCCCCTATAGGGTTGTAGGTGACAAGTATATATAGGTCTTGGAGGGGGGGGGGGGTGTAGTGTACCCCCCAAGTATGCATGGTGCATGTGAATCATGATCTAGCCAGTCCCCTGTGGACACCTACAGATGCCAAATGATGACATAATATTCCCTCACGTGAGGGTGTTATTTTGTTATAACGGTCTCCCCTGTGCCATGTCAGCCTCACGCGCACTGTTCCACGCGTCTCCCAAACCACGCGCTGCGATGATGTCACCCTCGGCCTATGGGCCGAGGCTGAGGGAAAAGTTCCCTCCGGCAGTGAGTCTGGTCCAATTCTGGCCTCGTACTGTCGGCCCCTCGTAGGGTCGTCTGGAGAGTGGTGAAGGGTCGGCCCCTCGTAGGGTATGCTGGAGTCTGGCGAAGGGTCGGCCCCTCTGAGGGGTCGTATGGATCCCGTTGGAGGGGTCGGCCCCTCGTAGGGACGGCTGGAACATGATGAAGGGTCAGCTCCTCTGAGGGGTCGTCTTGAGCCTGATGAAGGGTCGGCCCCTGAGGGGTCGTCCATTTGGAGGTAATCCTCATCCAGGCCGAGGATATAAATGGGTATATCAAAGGGCCTACAGATTTTTTTCGTAGCTTATTTATAACCCGCGGTCGACCGGGGGTCTAGGACCGGTCGACCGGTGCCCTGTTTTCAGCCTAAGATTTTTGGAGATTATTATTATTTCTCCTCTTTGAGATTTAAGTTTAAGGGCCTTCTAAATTGAAGTATATTAGAGGGTTATGTCCTAAGGGACTTGTGGATTTGGGAATATATATATATATATATATGTATGTATGTATATTCACATAGAGTGAATTAGTATAGTTGGAGATATCTGATAAATCCTTAAGAGATGATTAAGGTAATTATTATTTGTCGAAGTAAGAAAATACTTTGGGTTTAGTATCATGCTTATATGAAAGCATGATTATGATTTTTTGAGAGAATCCTTGGGATTATTGGTCATCGCTAGATGCTATAGGCCACTATGGCTGTTTATATATATTCTCGGAAGAATATATAGGATATGTATACTATGTGATTTAGGTATATATATATATATATATTATGATGGAAATGATTTGAAAATATAAAAAGGAATATTTTCAAAATGGTAAATAAATGATTTTCATAATTGATAAAATATGGATTACACACCTCTCTAAATCGCTATCATAAGGGAAGTTGCGTACGTATGGTGAAGCCCCCTGGCTAATGAATGCAGGGTGGATATAGTCCTATAGGCCATGTGAGCGCTTGTTGATATATATTTTCTGCGATGGGTAGGAGATTTCGGGTGTGGTCTTGACTACCCCGCAGGCACATGGCCGCTTCCCGACATCTTGCAATATAGGATCCCAGGTTGTCTTGATGATAGGCCCTGGAAGATGAGAGCCATTTAGGGGCGCGTACAGTGGGGAAACTCGGACGAGCGGTCGTAAAATGCGTTATATTAAAGAAATTCATGATAATGGATTGCCTTTAATTACATTTCCTGGATATAGGAAGGGAAATGGGTTATATGTTTAGCTTCAATAACACTCCCGGATGGACGAAGGGATGTGGAAGCATATGATATGGTAAAAGCATTTTTATGATAATAAAAATGGCTTTTAAATTACATTTCCTGATTATAAAAAGAGAAATGGGATAATTGAAAAAGGAAAAGCATTTTTATGTTAATAAAATTGGTTTTTAAAAAGATATATGTATTGGTATAGCAATTCATGCTAATGAATTGGCTTTAAAATACATTTTCTGGATATGAGAAGGGAAATGGAATGTTTTGAAATAAAAATGATAAATACTTTGTGTATCGAATACACCTCAGTCCGGGAGATATTATCCGGACGTATATGGTTGATTTATATATATATATATATATATATATATATATATATATATATATATATATATATATATATATATATATATATATGTATGTATTTATATATATGTATGTATTTATACATTTGTGCATGCTACGGGCCTAATGGATCTCTACCATTAACCCTGCCAAGTAGTAGTGTATCGGGGGGTTCCTTGTTTGGATTTCGCTTTGCGAGACACCCCATGCACAAACTTAATGCAGTGTTAAGAATGAAGGGAATTTTAGCCCTTAGCACTTGGACTATCTAGGGTCGATAGTAGTTGGGTGATAGACTAGTTTAGTAGGGTAGCTTGACTAGGATGTTTAGAGGGATGCGCTAGGAGTGAACTATTAGTGGAGAGGTGAGGGGTATCTCATGGGAGTGCGATATCAATTTAAATATGAGATAAAACTTTTTTTTAAAAATAAAGCATTTATGCACTTGCAAAATATTTTCAAAATTCGGGCTCTGACCCGTTTATCTACCTTCCTTTCTTTCTATATAATATATATATATAGGTGTCCAGACACAGGGACGCCTGGATGGAAACTTCTTTCGAGTCAGACGTCTGCTGCAGCAGCTGTGGATGCTTGCGGGTTCTTGGTAGACGCTTCTTTTCTTGTACTCTAGATATGAGGTATTGTACAAACATTCGGGCCAATGGTCCAACTGGTTTTATTTAGTCTTCGCACGATATTCGATATGGTTGTATAATTTGAACCGAGTGTTCGGTTATTTTAGTTCATTTCATTTTCCTTTTAATTTCATTTACGCATTAAATTGTGGATGTTTTATTTTGAACGTTAAAAGGAGTAGTTAAGTAAAAGTTTTTTAACACTCGCCTAATATGATATTAGTAATTAAATGGATTTTAGACAGTGATGCTAAGAATGATACATGTGTGACTCCTGTTTTAATTTGATATAGGAGTGATCGGCTAGTATCCCATTAGGCGGGTTGTTACAGATGGTATCAGAGCATCAGGTTCTAGTGTCCTTAGGAATCTGTACGGACGTACTATGCTTTCAGCGTTGCTCTCGATTTGTTATAGAGCCCCATGATTAGGATTGTTGGTTTATAGAAATATTTTACGCGCTCGTTGAGAATCAGGTGCAGAGCTCGGAGGGCAGCAGGAGGTGGAGCTTAGCTGGGGAAGCTGGTAGAAGTTGGGGACGAGGACCGCCGTAGAGGTCACTCCGCTTATGGAAATTATTAAGGATTGTTGCAATGACTACTAAAGTATAGTCCCTTGGAGCATCTACGTACTGCTATGGTAGAAAGTGGTACTTAAATTGAACTACCCCCGTGGAGATAAGGGTTCGAAAAAAAGGGTCTTTGATAAGGACCATATATTAGAGTCGGGGTTGTGAAAAGTGAGCATGGCACTACCTATTGGACGCAGATGGCTCGGGAGATTTGGCTTAGAGCAGGGTATGGAAATACCCAGATGTGAAAATATAAGGAAGATTTTCACTTGTAGGGAGAATGTGGGTGTGTTCAAGTGCCCCTGAGTGGACATCCACATGGGGAGATTTGTTGAAAATGGTAGTGTACTTTCCTTTTTACGAAGAGGTTAAGAGGATTAGTAAGGTGATTGTAAGGAGGGAGGTTATAGATTCAGATGGCGTTGACAACCTTATCATAGCCAGGAAGGCCAGTGATGAAAATAATGATGTGGAGTGCGGAGCCACACGGTTAGTCCTTTCCCGGTAGGAATAAAGGACAAGGTTAGAGTGCCCAAATGGGGCCTAGAGTTGAGAAATTCTAGTAAGAGGTGTGGCTAGTTGAAGCTGTGGGGTTCGATAGACCTAGACTCGTGTGCGTAATTTGAGCTTTGTATTCGGTCTCGATAACATAATAATGTAGGCCTATGTATTTTTCGCGATAGCGGGATTTTGTTTTCCTTCACTCGTCATAAAGGCGGGTGTTTATATTTTGTATATGTACATATGAGGTATATGGTATATCGGAGCGATAGCAGGCGAATGATGGCTAGTCTATCGTGTCCAAAGTTCCTGGAGGGAACAGATTGTGGTTGCAGTGTCTCACCTGGATACAGGTTGAGTACACCTTTGTTATTATGGATTGATGGAACCTCAATGAGCAGAGGCTTCCTTATTTTGGTTTGTATATGTGGAAACCTTATAGATATAATTTAAGGCCCACAGGATTATTATTGAGCTGTAAAATTAAGCTCAGGGTTGGTGTGCGCGAAGACCGAACTTTAGTACGAGCGCTTGGTGATGTGACTCTTAGTTAGAGATAGGAGTTCTGATCACCCTTTCAATGATAAGGGATAGGATTATCCGGGTTGCATGTCTGAAATAACGGGACTCCGTGACCGACGAAGTCAAGTGTTAATGTGTGGAGGGGTTCCTTGTTTGGATTTTGCTTTGCGATACACTCCACACATGACTCTTAATGGCGCCGGGCGTGGAGAGCTGTTATGGGATGCGAGGATGTTGATTTTGTGGAAAAGTCTTATAGTGTGGATGAACCACTATAGGCTATGAGCCACACGATGATGATTTACTTATGGAGATATTGTGCTATGAGAAAGCACTAAAGTGGTCACCTCGCCACAAGTGGGTGGATGAGGTTGGACCTAGAGAAATTGATTTGAGGATGATAGCCAGGCCTTAATAAGAAGGCAAGTTTGGAGGAAATCTGTGATCAGTGTGATATAAAAAGTGTTCCTACAGAGAGTAGGCACTTTGAATAGTTAGGTTTCCTTCTGTATGGGCGGAAGGATAAGATAATAGAAATGTGTTCGTAGGTTAGTGTAGGCAGGATTTAGGACGTCCCGCTGGTGTGCCTTAGGCCGTTACATCTCGATGACCGAAAACGCGAGGGAGTAGTGTAACGGTAGGGTTCCTTGTTTGGATTTCACCTTGGCGAGACGTCCCACGCACGAAACTGTGACACCCCGACTAATTAAATACCGGGTAGCTACTCCTTTATGAAATTAAATCAAAATGCCAAGTTGGCTCAGTTAATAGCATCACTGTCGAAAACATTTTATTATTACTAACCACCTAGTATTTAAAAAGTAAGTTGCCAAATTTTAATTAAAGTCTGATTAACATGCAGTAAAAGATTTAAAGCAAGAATAATATCACCATTCACCATAACGAAATAATAGAAAAACCATCACATGATTTAAATAAATCCGGAGGAAAACTCCTCATAACAAATCCCACAACTGAAAGAAGTAACGAAATACTGAATACTGAATCAATACATGCGAAAGTCTGAAAAACTAAAATGGAAATGTCTCTAATAGAATTTAGGCAACATGCCCTACAACTGAGGAATACTGAACATGGAATCCAAATGATAGAAGCGTCTAAAAACAAATCCCTGTAACTTCCACAAACAACTACAGCTCGTCATCGGAATGAGCATCCTATGCGTGGTGTCCTTATGGCTGGCACCTAAAAATAGTTTTACAATAAAAATAGATTTAAAAGCAAACGGGTCAGAGCCCGAATGTGGAGATATTTTATAAACCTGCAAGTGATTTAAAAAATTTTAAAACATTAAATGCAAAGTACATGTTAGGACGTGCACTCACATGAAATTCTCACCTCTTGACTAAATGTGCACTCCTAACGTAAGTACCCATCTAAAATGACACAAACCACTAGCTAAGTGACATCATATCTAGCTAGACTGTCATATGTTCTACCCTTATTACTCGGTTCCCATTAACATTATAACGCTCGCAATTAAATAGGGGCTTAACGTAAATTCAGGTTCTCATATAAAAGTAATACAACTCATTATAGATCATCCCTTTTGTTATTCCATAGTTATACACACAATACCATAAGAAAGTTCCCAGTTTATTAAGTGTATATTTTCCACAACATAAATATACAATATAAGCACCCCGAGACTAAGCTGTGGGGCACACATACTCTGCTATCCATCTCGGTACATTAGGTACATAAGGATAACGCATTCCGAATCTCTCAGGAATCGTTCAGATAACACAAATCACAAACAGTGGAGGCGAACACAGTCACATCACATGGGTCACGCACATACCTGCACTCCCACGATCAGCAAACTTATTAACATCCCAATAAGTTCTTATCTGACCTATGTTCATCGAGGTAACCAGTCTAAATCCGGGAAACACAAGGATTAGAGGGCCTTAAGCGAACGCAAACCTCCCGTGATAGCAAGTATGGTAGGTATGTCATACACACAAATCATATATCAATACTAAGTAAACACGCATCTTAGTAATCAGCGTAGTTTAATTGTAGTACTTATCGCATTCTCGTACAATCTTATAATTTATACAATTTATATACTCCCGGTTAATAATCATACACGCCATAATTTATTGTCACGTCGTAGTAGGCACTCACGTCTCAACTCAAAGTTTCTATTTGATTCGTTCCACAATTATATAATTTACTCCTCATTATGTCCCAAATGTCCCAAGTATACCAATACATCAACAAAACAATGTTATCTCTATCCTCGAACAAGTTTACGATACTCCCAAAATCAAAACATGCCAAAAAGGCCTAAACTGCCAGCTCGTTAGAAGTCTCGTTCGAACGAGGCTGTTCAAACGAGATTTCGTTCGAACGAACTGGCTATCTAACGAGATCTCGTTCGAACGAGATTATCGAACGAACATCCCTCTCGTTAGAACCCCAAACTGTCAACTCGTTAGAAGCTCGTTCGAACGAGCTCGTTCGAACGACCTGGGTAGGTCTTCTAACGAGTGACCAGATTCAAGCCCAGAAATCCTATCTCGTTTTTCCAATTACTCTACACCTCAAATCTCATCCAAACCTCAATATAACAACTGTTTAAGGTCTCTAATCGTCCCTAAACATGTTAAAGTCACATACTAACGTATTTTAAGGAATCAATTCATCATAAACATCATTAAATCATCAAGTCTCTTCACTTTTCCCCAAATTTTCAAGAACATAAACCCTAGAATTTATAATCATCAATTCACTCAAATTAGATCCGTTTTTCTTACATCCAACATATATTAACATCAGGGTAATCATCTCTATATGATTCTACATGCAAATTCTTCTCAAAATTTAAGTTCTAAGTCCAATTAAAATGGATTTTTATTAAACTCCCAAGAACAATTTGATTTATTGGATAGTCTAAGCATGGAAGAAGCATTTACTGCATAAAAACGTAATTTATACCACTTGCCTTGATTCAATCTCATATTTTGATGACGATTTGATGAAGCTCTCTCTCTCTCTCCCAGCTTTTCCCCTCTATCTCTCTCTTTCCAAGCTTTCTTCTCCAATAGCTATGGTGGCTAGGGTTTGTTTTGGGAAGATATTAGAAAACCTAATTCTAATAACCTACGTAGCCTTCTAGGTTAATATAGGTTGTTAATGGGTTAAGTGGGTCAACTCCCAATCAGATAAAAAATCTTAATTTTCGTCACTTTTAATTCCCAAAGATACAAAATTACCAAAATACCCTTTATGTTGCCGGTATGGCCTAAAAATACCCCGGAACCCAAACTAAACCCCCGGCTAGTGTTTTCTGACTATCTAGACCCTTCCGGACGCGTTGGCGCACTCAAAACGACCATACGGTTAATAGAATTTTAAATTCACTTTTATAATCACAATAATTATATCCTGACGCGACTGTCTCACGCGTCCCAATAAAATGCCCAAATTGCCGTATATCAATCTCACGACAAATTTCATAATTCAATATTCATATATCATCATATATACTCAATATAGTCAAATACCAACTCACATCTCGCTAGTATTTTATCCGGATTAATTCTCAATTAATTCTCATTTAATTAATTAATCCCAAAAATAAATATCGCCAAAAATACGGGGTATTACATACTTTCCCCCTAATAACAGAATTTCGTCTCGAAATTCGGAACTAGAAAGTACCTGATAAAAACAACTCTGGATAACGTTCGTGCATCTCATCCTCGCGTTCCCATGTGGACTCCTCGACATTGTGATGTCGCCACTGAACACGCACAAAGAGAACTATCTTTGACCGCAGCTTCCTCTCACTTCGGTCCAAAATAACAATCGGCCCCTCCTCGTAGGAGCTATCAGGCTGTAAATCAATCTCCTCCACAGCGATGTGAGAATGAGCCAAATCGTCCCTGAGATATTTCCTTAGCGAGGAAATATGAAAGACATCGTGAATCCGATGTAAATGCTCCGGTAACCCGAGTCTGTACGCAACTGGTCCAATCCGCTCAATAATAGAAAATGGCCCCACATACCTTGGTGCCAACTTCCCCTTCTTCCCGAAACGCATAATCGCCTTCATAGGAGATACTCTGAGTAAAACCTGGTCCCCCACTTGGAACTCCCTAAAAGATCTCTTCGCATCATCATAACTCTTCTGCCGGTCTTGAGCTACCCGAATGCAACTCCGAATCAACTCAATCCTTGCCAAAGTGTCCTGAATCACTTCCGGCCCAAGTAGTTTGTTGTCCCCCACCTCTAACCAACATGATGGGGAACGACAAGGTCTACCGTACAACACCTCAAACGGAGCCATGCCAATAGTGAACTGGTAGGAGTTGTTGTAAGCAAACTCCACCAGTGGAAGGTACTGCTCCCATCCACCCCCAAAGTCAATAATGCACAAGCGTAGCATATCCTCCAACATCCGATTTGTGCGCTCGGTCTGCCCATCGGTCTGTAGATGATAAGCCGTACTCGACCGCAATTTCGTGACCATGGCCTCCTGGAAACTCTCCCAAAACCGCGAAACAAATATCTTGTCTCTGTCAGACACGATATTCAGGGGCATACCGTGAAGTCTCACAATCTCTGAAATGAAGAGCTGGGTATACTGTCCCGTAGTGTAGTCAATCCTTATGGGTAAAAACTGAGCGACTTGGGACTATCTGTCCACAATTACCCAAACGGAGTCGTGACCCCTCTGCGACGTAGGCAACCCCGTGATAAAATCCATGGATATGCTCTCCCACATCCACACCGGAACCTCCAACGACTGTAGAAGTCCTGTCGGTCTCTAATGATCCACTTTTACTAGCTGACAAGTGGCGCATTTCGAAACAAACTCAGCAATATCTCTCTTCACACCGCTCCACCAATACTGCCATCTCATGTCTTGGTACATTTTGTCCCCTCCGGGATGTACCGCGAACCGTGAGCCGTGCGACTCTGCCATCACCTCGTGTCGTAATTCCTCCCCTTCCGGAACCACCAATCTCCCATTGAAGCGTAATCCCCCGTCTGAGCTAACAGTATAGGACTCGGCTCCCTCTGCTAGTAATCGAACTATCTGCTCCTGACAGAACGAGTCATTAGCCTGTGCCCGTACTAACTTCCTGACAATCTGCAGTGTAACGGTCATCACAGACATGAAAGATCGGGCCACTGCATCCTGGTGTCCCAACTCCTTCCACTTTGCCTTCCACACCCCTGCCACCTCATCTGCTGGCATATGGCTCAACTTGCATGCTACCACGTTAGCCTTACCCGGTTGATACTGGATATCGAACTGGTAGTCCTTCACAAAATCAAGCCACCTCCTTTGCCGCATGTTCAACTCCTTCTGCGTGAACAGGTACTGTAGGGACTTATGGTCCGTGAACAATTGGAACTTCTCCCCCAAAAGATAGTGCCTTCAAATTCGTAGGGAAAATACCACCACCGCCAATTCCAAATCATGCGTGGGGTAATTCTTCTCATGAGGCTTAAGCTTACGGGAAGCATAAGCTATGGCCTGTCTCTCCTGCTGCAATACACCTCCAAGTCCTTGTAAAGACATATCGGTGTAAACCAAATACTCAACTCCCGGTCTCGGCAATGCTAACACAGGTGCTGAGGTCAATTTATCCTTCAATTCATCGAATGCCAACTGACAGGCATCACTCCAAATGAATGGCCCACCCTTATGAGTCTGATGTGTCAAAGGACCCGCTATCTTCGAAAATCCCCAAATAAACCTCTTGTAGTATCCTGCTAGACCCAAGAAACTACGAATCTCCATTGGTGTCGTGGGTTGTCCCCACTCCCTCACCGCGGATACCTTCCCCGGATCAATAGATATTCCCCGGTCAGAAATAATATGTCCCAAAAACTGGACCTCCTTCAGCCAAAACCCACATTTCTCATACTTTGCATATAACTCGTTCTGACGTAGTGTCTGCAAAACTTGCCTCAAATGTTCGGCGTGATCCTCCTCTGTCTGGGAGTAAACCAGAATATTATCGATGAAGACGATGACAAAACGATCTAGGAAATCCCTGAACACTCTGTTCATCAAGTCCATAAACACTGCTGGAGCATTGGTCAAACTAAAAGGCATAACCCGAAACTCGTAAGAACCATATCTCGACAAGAACACAGTCTTCGAGACATCCTCCTCCCTGATATGCAGCTGATGGTATCCCGATCTTAAATCAATCTTCGAGAAGAAAGAAGCTCCTCTCAACTGGTCAAATAGGTCATCGATTCGAGGCAACGGATACTTATTCCGTATCGTGACCTTGTTCAACTCCCGGTAGTCCACACACAATCTCAGTGAACCGTCCCTTTTCTTCACAAACAAAACTGGAGCGCCCCAAGGTGAGGTACTCCTGCGAATAAAGCCCTGACCTAACAGCTGCTCTATCTGATCTCGTAGCTCTCGTATCTCTTCCGGAGCCATACGGTACGGTGCGCGTGCTATAGGTCTCGTATCTGGCAATAGGTCTATAACAAAGTCTATCTCTCGACTGGGGGGTAGGCCTGGTATCTCCTGAAACACATACGAATACTCCCTGACGACTAGGATCAAATCTAAAGGAATCATAACCTCCTTAGAGGTATCCTCCTCTAGGTAATACAAATGAGCGGTCGAGCCTCCCTCTGGTCGAGGCATCGCCACTACAAACATCTCTTGCCCCGGAATGGCAAAACCAATGCTCCCACCGAAGCAATCAATCATGGATCTATAATCAACGAGCCAATCCATACCGATAATCACATCATGAACATGCATATCTAATACCAACATATCTGCAGGTAATACCAGACTACCAATCTCTACACCCACTCCCCGGCATATAAAGAATATAAGTGACCCATTCCCCAATGGTGAGTCGACACACGTCACTGTGCTCTCTGCCGTAGCTAACAACCCTAAGGCTTTCGCGAAATGTGTAGCTATAAAATAATGTGTAGCCCCCGTATCAAATAATACCCGACCCATAGTGCCATGGATAGGAAACGTACCCTCAATCGCTGGCGGTGCCTGTGGAACTGCTGCCTGGTGGACGTTATAGACACGTCCATACTGTAGCTTCCCCTGCTGAGTTGGGACTACTGGAATGTGTGGCAATGCTGCCATCTATGGCGGTGCGGGGAGAGCGACGGGAAACATAGGCCTCTGCGGCTCCTGGCGAGCACCCTGTTGCTGCTGCTGTGGGGCCCTGCCCCTATCAGGACAATCCTGTCGTTAATGGCCAGTCTTGCCACAAACAAAACACTTCCCTGGGAAGTTCCCTCCTCTCTGCCCCTGCGGTCCCCGGCCCTGGTGGCCGTTACCGTTCCTCCCTTGGCCCTGCTGGCCCTGCTGAAACTGCTACCCATTCTGCCCCTGTTGGCCCTGATGGCCGTTTGGACCCTGATGGCCCTGACGGAAGCCTCCTTGTCCGTGCCTGTAATTCCCTGATCTAAACCTCTTCTGATCCCCCTGCTGGGAACCCTGCTCACCCTGTCTCTGGCCCTGAACAGATTGTGCCCCACCGGCACCATGTCCTCCAGTCCTGCCCTGATGTCTAGACTCTCCCGATCGCTTGCCCTCAGCCATATGAAAGCAGTGATCCTGGCAGTGTAACAAAGCAGTGTTAACCACATTAGAATAAGTTGCCAATGAAAAGTTCCCTAACAGATGCTGACGGATCCTCCATGTCAACCCGTCGGTGAATTTCTCAATCTTCTTCTTTTTTGTCGGTATCTCATCCGGAACGATATTCAACAGATTCGTTAACTCGGCCTCATACTCGGCCACGGTCTTACCCTCTTGCTTCAAATTCATCAGTTTCCTCCTCATTTCCGTGTAAACAGCTGACGGAAAGTACTTGCGATCGAACCGCACCCAAAAGTCCTGAATAGTGAGAGTATCCCTCTCCTCCACGGTGGTAATAGACACCCACCACTGCAGTGCAGATCCAAGTAGCTTGAAAGTAGCTAGCACCTGCTTCTGATCGTCCGTGCACTCATACATCCTCAAGTGCCTCTGCATATCCTTCCTCCACTGGCTCGAGACTACCACATCTGAGCTACCTGCAAACTCTGGCGGATGCGCTTTCTGAAAAGCGTCACGTACACGTTCCCAAGCAGACGGGAATGCATTTCCTGTACTGGCGCGGTGTCGGCGCCTGAGGTGGTGCCTGCTGAAGGCATTTACCGCTTGGGCTACAATGGCTGCAACCTCAGTGGCGTTCATCATGCACTGAACTAGAGCGGGCTGGGGTTCGGGCGTTGCATCCCTGGGAACTCGTCGTGGAGGCATCTGGAATAAGAATAAAGTTTATGAGTTCACAGTTTATAAACTTAAAATAGCTGAAGAACGAAGCATACACAAAAAGAGTACAACACTCCTAAAATATAGGGCTCTATATGAAAGAAAACTTAGCATAAACATAATAGTCATACAGATCCTAAGGACACTAGAACCTGATGCTCTGATACCACCTGTGGCACCCCGACTAATTAAATACCGGGTAACTACTCCTTTATGAAATTAAATCAAAATGCCAAGTTGGCTCAGTTAATAGCATCACTGTCGAAAACATTTTATTATTACTAACCACCTAGTATTTAAAAAGTAAGCTGCAAAATTTTAATTAAAGTCTGATTAACATGCAGTAAATGATTTAAAGCAAGAATAATATCACCATTCACCATAATGAAATAATAGAATAACCATCACATGATTTAAATAAATCCGGAGGAAAACTCCTGACAACAAATCCCACAACTGAAATAAGTAACGAAATACTGAATACTGAATCAATACATGCCAAAGTCTGAAAAACTGAAATGGAAATGTCTCTAATAGAATTTGGGCAACATGCCCTACAACTGAGGAATACTGAACATGTAATCCAAATGATAGAAGCGTCTAAAAGCGAATCCCTGTAACTTCCACAAATAGCTACAGCTCGTCATCGGAATGAGAATCCTATGCGTGGTGTACTTGTGGATGGGCACCTAAAAATAGTTTTACAATAAAAATAGATTTAAAAGCAAACGGGTCAGAGCCCGAATGTGGAGATATTTTAAAAACCTGCAAGTGCTTTAAAAACATTTAAAACATTAAATGCAAAGTACATGTTAGGACGTGCACTCACATGAAATTCTCACCTCTCGACTAAATGTGCACTCCTAACGTAAGTACCCATCTAAAATGACACAAACCACTAGCTAAGTGACATCATATCTAACTAGACTGTCATAGGTTCTACCCTTATTACTCGGTTTCCATTAACATTATAACGCTCGCAATTAAATAGGGGCTTAACGTAAATTCAGGTTCTCACATAAAAGTAATACAACTCATTATAGATCATCCCTTTTGTTATTCCATAGTTATACACACAATACCATATGAAAGTTCCCAGTTTATTAAGTGTATATTTTCCACAACATAAATATACCATATAACCCCCCCGAGACTAAGCTGCGGTGCACACATACTCTGCTATCCATCCCGGTACCTCACGTACATAAGGATCACGCATTCCGAATCTCACAGGAATCGTTCAGATAACACAAATCACAAACAGTGGAGGCGAACACAGTCACATCACATGGGTCACGCACATACCTGTGCTCCCACGATCAGCAGACTTATTAACATCCCAATAAGTCCTTCTCTGACCTATGTTCATCGAGGTAAACAGTCTAAATCCGGACAACACAAGGATTAGAGGGCCCTAAGCGAAGGCAAACCTCCCATGATAGCAAGTATGGTTGGTATGTCATACACACAAATCATATATCAATACTAAGTAAACACGCATCTTAGTAATCACCGTAGTTTAATTTTAGTACTTATCGCATTCTCGTACCATCTTATAATTTATACAATTTATATTCTCCCGGTTCATAATTATACACGCCATAATTTATACTCACGTCGTAGTAGGCACTCACGTCTCAACTCAAAGTGTCTATTTGATTCGTTCCACAATTATATAATTTACTCCTCATTATGTCCCAAATGTCCCAAGTATACCAATACATCAACAAAAGAATGTTATCTCTATCCTCGAACAAGTTTACGGGACTCCCAAAATCAAAACAGGCCAAAAAGGCCTAAACTGCCAGCTCGTTAGAAGTTTCGTTCGAACGAGGTTGTTCAAACGAGATTTCGTTCGAACGAACTGGCTATCTAACGAGATCTCGTTCGAATGAGATTATCGAATGAACATCCCTCTCGTTAGAACCCCAAACTGTCAACTCGTTAGAAGATCGTTCGAACGAGCTCGTTCGAACGACCTGGGTAGGTATTCTAACGAGTGACCAGATTCAAGCCCAGAAATCCTATCTCATTTTTCCAATTTCTCTACACCTCAAATCTCATCCAAACCTCAATCTAACAATTGTTTAAGGTCTCTAATCATCCCTAAACATGTTAAAGTCACATACTAATGTATTTTAAGGAATCAATTCATCATAAACCTCATTAAATCATCAAGTCTCTTCACTTTTCCCCAAATTTTCAAGAACATAAACCCTAGAATTTATAATCATCAATTTACTCAAATTAGATCCGTTTTTCTTACATCCAAGATATATTAACATCAGGGTAATCATCTCTATACGATTCTACATGCAATTTCTTCTCAAAATTTAAGTTCTAAGTCCAATTAAAATGGGTTTTTATTAAACTCCCAAGAATAATTTGATTTATTGGATATCTAAGCATGGAAGAAGCATTTACTGCATAAAAACGTAATTTAAACCACTTGCCTTGATTCAATCTCATATTTTGATGATGATTTGATGAAGCTCTCTCTCTCTCTCTCCAAGCTTTTCCCCTCTATCTCTCTCTTTCCAAGCTTTCTTCTCCAATAGCTATGGTGGCTAGGGTTTGTTTTGGGAAGATATTAGAAAACCTAATTCTAATAACCTATGTAGCCTTCTAGGTTAATATGGGTTGTTAATGGGTTAAGTGGGTCAATTCCCAATCAGATAAAAACTCTTAATTTTCTTCACTTTTAATTCCCAAAGATACAAAATTACCAAAATACCCTTTATGTTGCCGGTATGGCCTAAAAATATCCCGGGACCCAAACTAAACCCCCGGCTAGTGTTTTCTGACTATCTCGACCCTTCCGGACGCGTTGGCGCACTCAAAACGACCATACGGTTAATAGAATTTTAAATTCACTTTAATAATTAAAATAATTATATCCTGTCACGACTGTCTCACGCGTCCCAATAAAATATCCAAATTGCCGTATATCAATCTCACGACAAATTTTATAATTCAATATTCATATATCATCATATATACTCAATATAGTCAAACACCAACTCACATCTTTCTAGTATTTTATCCGGATTAATTCTCAATAAATTCTCATTTAATTAATTAATCACAAAAATAAATATCGCCAAAAATACGGGGTATTACAAAAACTAAGCAAATGTCGGGAGTTGAGAGAGGCCTTGGACACTAGGGATATATTTAGGATACTCGTCTCTCTTAGGTAGGGTAACGCATAGATCGTAGCATTTTAGGATGTAGGTTCGCTAGAGTTAGCGGCGCCGAGGTTAGGAGGATTGAAATTTCGCTGGTTGGAAGGACCCATAGGTGAGTATTACATCAAGGAAAGGAGACCCTTATTGGGAGAGAGTGTTACGTGTCAGACGTTCACTACGGATGTGCAGATGTCCACAAGTTGGAAAGGTGTATGGGTACCTTGGTAAGATGGTTTTATATACCGCGTAGTATATAAGGTTGAAATTCATGCCGATAGGCATTATAGATGATGGGTATTATGTGGCGTATAAGAGTCACTTTACGATCGTGATAGTTGTGTAGCATATGTTTGGGAACCTTTGGGTTATTATCGTTCCCCTCGAGGTATTAGGATTTGTAGTAATCCTAGTTAGATGGTGTAAGTGGTATCTGAATTTCGAGGACGAAATTCCGTTGTAAGGGGGGGAGTATGCAACAACCCGTCCTTTTGGAGACAATTAAATTCCATAATTAAGTATACTTCGGAATTTGGAGAATTTCTCGAAATAGTAATTTTTGGGATTTTCGAGGATTTAATAATTTTCGAAGGGTTTTATAAATTATTTGGGGACTATATAGGTCGAAGTAATTTAATTATATGTCGACGTGGAGTATAGCGACAAAAGAGGTAAGATTTTGAGTAGAAGACCGCATTTAATTATATTGGGTTAGAATAGTGATCTGTGGTCAAGTACCTCGGATGGAAATTTCGACTGCACCATGAGTCTCGGAATGTCCGAGATAGCCAAAAAAGAGTGTACGATTGTCGAAATTGATTTTCGGATAATTTTAGAGTTAAATATGCTCGTAACTGAGTAAACGAGTCGCTTTGGGGGTATTATGGGATTTAACCCTTTTCTCCTTATAAAAGGAGGGAGAGGGGGAGAAAAGAGAAGAGAAAGAAGAAATAAGAGAGGGAAGAGAGAGAGAGAGGGAAGAAAAGAGGAAAACGGGGGAGATTTCGGCCAGCCTCCGCGGGATTCGGCTCGAGGACGTCGGATTTTATCCACGAGGCAAGTGTTTACTTGCTTTATTTACTTTTGTGCATTAATCTCATATCATAGTTGGTAAAAATATGATTTTGGGTTAGAACCCTTAAAATAAAATTGGGAAAACTTAGATATGAGTTTACATAATGATGTAATGTAAATTCTTAATGATTTCTAGTATTAAAACCATGTTAATGGAGTAATAAATGGAATTGAAATGGGAGAAATGTCAAATCTAGGGTTTTGGGGTTTTAAGATCCAAAAACTAAGAAAGTAGTTTAATACCCCAAATTAATTGATGTGTTAGTTGAAAAATATAGATTAGATGTTGGTTGAGTTGTTGGATGAGGTTAGACACAACAAAAATGGGGAAAAATGGAGTTTGGGAGTTTGGGGAAGACAATGAATAGTGAACTCGTAGCCTTTGGGGTCTTTTTCGGCCAGGAAGAGAAATGATTTAGATCTCGACCAAAACACAAAAGTTGTAGATATTTCCGATACGGTCGCGTGGGCACTGACTGCGTATTTTTCTGATTTTTCCTCGAATTGATATGATTTTTACAAGATGACAGCTCCGGGTTGAATTCATCAACTCGGAAATCAAATCGGGAATTGGAAAAATTACGGCTAGAATTAATTGCATAGATGTTTGGGATAATTTTTGGGGTAGCTTAGAAACCCCGATAATGAAATTGGGTTGTTGGTTGGAGGATTTGGAGAATTTAGTTTTGAGGACCTGGTGTGCCCGGTCGACTGCGCCCCTAAGACCGGTCGACCGCGTCAAGGAGGAAGGGCCTACTGCTTTGTTTTGTAGGCTTATTTACAACCTGCGATCGACCGGGGGTCTAGGACCGGTCGACTGGTGCCCTGTTTTCAGCCCAAGATTTTTGGAGATTATTATTATTTCTCCTCTTTGAGATTTAAGTTTAAGGGCCTTCTAAATTGAAGTATATTAGAGGGTTATGTCCTAAGGGACTTGTGGATTTGGGAATATATATATTCACTTAGAGTGAATTAGTATAGTTGGAGATATCTGATAAATCATTAAGAGATGATTAAGGTAATTATTATTTGTCGAAGTAAGAAAATAATTTGGGTTTAGTATCATGCTTATATGAAAGTATGATTATGATCCTTTGAGAGAATCCTTGGGATTATTGGTCATCGCTAGATGCTATGGGCCACTATGGCTGTTTATATATATATTCTAGGAAGAATATATAGGATATGTATACTGTGTGTTTTAGGTATATATATTATGATGTAAATGATTTGAAAATATAAAAAGGAATATTTTCAAAATGGTAAATAAATGATTTTCATAATTGATAAAATATGGATTACACACCTCTCTAAATCGCTATCATAAGGGAAGTTGCGTACGTATGGTGAAGCCCCCTGGCTAATGAATGCAGGGTGGATATAGTCCTATAGGCCATGTGAGCGCCTGTTGATATATATTTTCTGCGATGGGTAGGAGATTCCGGGTGTGGTCTTGACTACCCCGCAGGCACATGGACGCTTCTCGACGTCTTGCGATGTAGGATCCCAGGTTGTCTTGATGATAGGCCCTGGAAGATGATAGCCATTTAGGGGCGCGTACAGTGGGGAAACCCGGACGGGCGGTCTTAGAACGCGTTATATTAAAGAAATTCATGATAATGGATTTCCTTTAATTACATTTCCTGGATATAGGAAGGGAAATGGGTTATATGTTTAGCTTCAGTAACACTCCCGGATGGAAGAAGGGATGTGGAAGCATATGATATGGTAAAAGCATTCTTATGATAATAAAAATGGCTTTTAAATTACATTTCCTGATTATAAAAAGGGAAATGGGATAATTGAAAAAGGAAAAGCATTTTTATGTTAATAAAATTGGTTTTTAAAAAGATATATGTATTGGTATAGCAATTCATGCTAATGAATTGGCTTTTAAATACATTTTCTGGATATGAGAAGGGAAATGGAAAGTTTTGAAATAAAAATGATAAATACTTTGTGTATCGAATACACCTCAGTCCGGGAGATATTATCCGGACGTATATGGTTGATTTATATATATATATATATATGTATTTATACATTTGTGCATGCTACGGGCCTAATGGATCTCTACCATTAACCCTGCCAAGTAGTAGTGTATCGGGGGGTTACGTGTTTGGATTTCGCTTTGCGAGACACCCCATGCACGAACTTAATGCAGTGTTAAGAATGGAGGGAAGTTTAGGCCTTAGCACTTGGACTATCTAGGGTCGATAGTAGTTGGGTGATAGACTAGTTTAGCAGGGTAGCTTGACTAGGATGTTTAGAGGGATGCGCTAGGAGTGAACTATTAGTGGAGAGGTGAGGGGTATCTCATGGGAGTGCGATATCAATTTAAATATGAGATAAAACTTTTTTTTAAAAATAAAGCATTTATGTACTTGCAAAATATTTTCAAAATTCGGGCTCTGACCCGTTTATCTACCTTCCTTTCTTTCTATATATTATATATATATAGGTGTCCAGACACAGGGACGCCTGGATGGAAACTTCTTTCGAGTCAGACGTCTGCTGCAGCAGCTGTGGATGCTTGCGGGTTCTTGGTAGACGCTTCTTTTCTTGTACTCTAGATAGGAGGTATTGTACAAACATTCGGGCCAATGGTCCAACTGGTTTTATTTAGTCTTCGCACGATATTCGATATGGTTGTATAATTTGAACCGAGTGTTCGGTTATTTTAGTTCATTTCATTTTCATTTACGCATTAAATTGTGGATGTTTTATTTTGATCGTTAAAAAGAGTAGTTAAGTAAAAGTTTTTTAACGCTCGCCTAATAGTATATTAGTAATTAAATGGATTTTCGACAGTGATGCTAAGAATGATCCATATGTGACTCCTGTTTTAATTTGATATAGGAGAGATCGTCTGGTATCCCATTAGGCAGGTTGTTACAGAGAATGACCCCAAACCCATTGCTAGAGCATATCGTGGTTTCGCCAGTGGTGTTGAGTTCGTTCAAGTACGCAATTTATTGGAAGATTCTGAGAAATATATAAAGGAATAAGGAACATGCTAAGAAATGGGTTCTGATGTGAATTGCGTGTTGACACAATTTAACTTGGACGAATTAATAGAATTCCGGATAAAGGTTATTTGGACAAGATATGTGTACATTTATTAATGTCCATAAAGTAAAGGAAATGTAAAGTATAGTGGTCACATAGGTTAGTTAGGTAACCTAAAAAGTCTTAACCCATAATTAACACAAGGATGTATTTATGAAAGGTTTTCAAAATCAACTAAATACTTTCTAACATGGTCTTCACATGTTAAAAGGTGCGATTTATATGAAAATACTAATGTGGATGGGTTTAAATGAAAAGGTTAATTTCGGTAAAGAAATAGGTTTCGATTAATAAATTGTAATTGTTTAGGTATTTAACAGTGTGTGGTACATAAAATTATAAATATCAAATAAGAAAGAGAAAGTCATTATCAGATTTAGTTGAATTAATCAGGATAAATCACATATTGGAAATATAAACGATTTTATGCATTAAGTTTATATGTAGGCCTGTACATATAAATTAATTGCATGGGGGTATAACGTGTTAAAGTCTTCTTCCTATCATTCATTTCTATACTACATTTTGTGTATTTCCCACTGAACATTTACCTAACACCCTCATCTTTGTTATGACAAGTTGCGTGTGAATTCGTTTTTTAAGAGTGTTACACTGGTAAGTTCTCGCTTTTATCTTACATTAGTATCTCTGTCTGGTTGGACTCCAGGGATGATTCCTAGTGGTCCCTCGCTTAGTTTAATTTTAAATTGGAATCTCATGTTAAACAAGTGAAACATTAATTAAATAAAACTTGATGAGAAGCATTATATAAGTTGTTTTATTGCACTTTACACCTGATGCTCAGATCAGACTGCATTGAGCAGGGATAACCCATAAATCTTGGTTAGGGCATTATAAGGAGTACTCACTACATCTTTCGAGATAGAGAGATCTTAGGAAAGTTTGACTCCAAGAGCAACGAGGGGATATTTTTATAATATTCATCGACTTATAAAGCCTATAGGGTTTTAACCTTTTAAGGTCTAAGGTTAGGGAGTCAGTAAACATCGCGACTAAAGATGACGAGTGTAATACCCCTTACTTGTTAGTATTTATTATTCATATTAAATTACCTTGTGGGGTGTAATTTAAAATAACTGAGAATTAAAATGGGAATTTAAAAATAAATACTAATTTGAGTAGAATAGCTAATATTTTGGTGATTTGCATATTTACTAGTTTGAAAAGCAGATAGAATAACACAATATGCTATTGCGTCGTATGTGAGTATAAGCGGTGGAAATTGATTACTTTTCAACTAGGGCTTATATGCATGATCTATATGAGGTTGGGATAGGAATTTTTATTAGCTGGATCTCAGATGACAATTTGGAGTGCACGAAGATAGTCAAAACGAGTGTCCGAACGTTGTATTTGGATTCTAGGGTCTTTTTGGCTAGTTGGACTCGGATAAGGGTATACGAGTCATTTTACGTGTGTATTATCATTTAAAGTTGGGACTAATAGAGATATGGGTTATTAGGCTTATTATAGAGTTGACCAATTTCATGTTTGATAAAACTCCACTTGAGAGGAACCTAAGAAAGAAGAGGAAGAGAAAACAAACCTTTTGATTTTATGGCCATATCCGCAACTACGAAGAGGATTCAGATTCTACAACTTTAAAGCAGGTGATTAAACATGCTAGATGATTCTTGTGTGTGAATTATTGCATAATTAACAGGTGGGTTGTTGTGTTTTGGGTATTAAGGGTTCAATCTTGATTTTGTTGATTAATTATTGAATTTGATGTTAGATATATGATATAGATGGTGGAAATATTGTGGAGTTAAGTTATAAATGGGTTATAGAGATTTGGGTAAATTTCAGAAGGTCTGGAGAACAAAAACTGTTAATGTCGAACAAGCCCAGAAATAAAATGTTGTTCGGTTTGTTTATGAAGCACTGGAATGGTTCGTTTATAAAACCATCAGTTCGGTTCGCACATTACAGATTTATAACTCTTCCTTAACTCCTTTGCAATTGGGTTTAGTGATTGAGAACCCTCTAATATGAAATGAAATTAATGTTTATGATGTAAAACATGGGATAATGATACTACACAATTGTAGTTAGACTTAGAGTTGATTATGGAAGTATATTAGGGAGATTAATACTCTAATTCCTTCACATAATTCTCCAGGTAGGAGGAATTAATTTAAGATATTGGATATGGGATAGTTGAGATAAGTTATGTGCCCTGAGTTATATCGAACTTGATGAGTAATCAAATGTGTGATTGATTATTAAAGCTTAAGTGAGTGATTGAGTAAGAAAGCAGATTGGGAATATATGTGGGGAAGTATCGTCTAGTGTGATGAGTGTTAAACAGAGGTAGCCAAGTTTATTGATATATACATCTAGATATGAGGTTGTATGTATAAGTATGATGTGTGTGTGCATAAATATATATATATATATATATATATATATATATATACACACACATACATACTAGGGTATTCCCGTTCCTGAAGGCATGTTGACAATAGAAAAATGACAAAAATTTCAAAGCACGCCATTGTAAAAAGGCAAAAATTTCATTCCCCTACAAAAACTATATTTTTTTAAAAAAAATAGCCATAATCTCCTTTATTGGTAGGACTGTCCACCCTTCTTAATAAATAACAAATAATCCAACAACGTTCATATAGTCTAAATTCCTCAAATAAACTCATACACAACATTAAATAAACAACATTCATCAATCGAATTCACATTGTGCCTCAAATTAACAAAGTATCAATTCTATAAAAAAATGGACATAGTCTCCTTAGTTTATTGGACTATCCACACTGCTTGAGGGGTAACAAAAGAAAATTAAATCTACTAAGGAAATTGTAAAAAAAATGTACCTAGTCTCCGGTACCTTCATCTACCAAAAGAAAATTAAATAACTAAATTTAGAAAACCATAATCCCATTTCTCAAACCATAATCTTATTTAACCAAAATAGAGTTCAGTGCAGTGTCAAGCCTTTGGACTGTCTTGGACTGTCATACTAAGTCCTCATCTTAGTTTGTTGACCAAAAGATTTGTGAGAGTATGTTTTGGCTATTGATCAGCAATTGCATGCTATTGTGCACTGATTTAGCCTTTCGACTATTGTATGCACTAGTTTTTATTTCCAATGCACGGTTGTGGATTCATCAAACACAAATTACCCCTGCAAAAAATGTAAATGAACTATCATAATTATTCCAAATCCATCAAAAACAGAATAGAAAATATAATCAATGAGAATTCCAATGTATTGTAAGAATTGAAAACTCAGTTATTCATATTCAAAATGCATCCATTATAGGCTGCAATCATAATCATCAAAATTCTATAATAAATAAAATTCAAATCCATAACATACAAATCATCTAAATTATGTAATAAATCAAGTTATAACAATTATAGAAAGCCAATAAAAATAATTGAACCCACACGCAATATATAAACCATCATAATCATTCATGATTGAACTTAAATCAACAAATAAAGTACTTCTTTGAACTTAAATCAACAAATAAAGTATATATATTGAAAAATTACCATTTTCTTTACTTTTTAAGCTTCTGTACCTTTTCGGCTGTGCTTTAGAGAGAACATAACACACCACAGTGCAACAGTAATTTGAACACCAAGATCATGGAATTGGTGATTGAGATCAACTAATGTAACCTCTGGAGAAAGATTTTATACATAAGCAGTTCTAAATAGAGCTAAATGGTCATTAGCTTACATAGTTTTAGCTACACCATTAGTTTTATTTATAAGCTATTACTCTTCCTAAAAGAGTTGCACCTTTTATCCACTCCGCCAAATTAGTCTCGCCCCATACCTATCTTGTTAAGCAAAGCCAACGAAACTACCACAAAATATGTCAATACATTATATACATGAAAAAAAAATATTATTAAAAATAACAAATTGAATTTATACATCAATTGGTCATATTGATTATGACATACTTATAAAGTAAATAAGCATGCCCTTTCCCTTTATTTTCAACATATTCATATGTGGGTACCTCTATTTGTCACCACGGGCCCAAACAAGTAGCCCAGTAGAAACGGCCCAAAGTCTGGGAACCTTGCATCTCAACCAAAATCAGTTACGACTTAGTCTATTCCTAAGATCTCGTAAGGAGATAGGCTAGGAGTAATGGATGGACGTGGGGAAGTCCAACATCCCCAATCCAAGGAATCAGAGATGTATATAACAAACCCTATGCATGGGGTAAGAGGGACGCATTATATTTTCTGTAAAACACTCCCCGGAGTATAGAGAAATAATACAGAGAGTACCACCGTGGATGTAGGAATTCTTTCTAAACCACATACATACTCAGTTGTGTGATTGTCATTCATTAAATTCTTTATTTTCTTTGATGATTATCTTTTCTTGTGAACTTGTGTTGAATATATTTATCACCACAATTAGCGCCGTCCATGGGAAATGTTTGTCTTCCTTTAAGAAATCCCTCAACAACAAAGAATCTGGAATGTCTGGACACAGCAGCAATGCCCCTCAAGCTGGGGATATCAAAGAACAACCTGCCCCTCATAGGATCAGATCTGAAGTTCAACATTCAGATCAAAGGGGTCGCCCAGAATGACAGGCCTTAAAAGAAAGTCAGGGACCAACGAGGTCCCCACAAATCTCCAGGTTGATCGATGCCTATGAGGAAAGGTTCCAAGAGCAAGGGGAGGCCGCTCGAAATCAAAAGGCTGAGAATGATCGCCTCAAAAGGAGATTAGAAAGGATGGATAAAGAACTCTATCTCAACACTAGGCGACACCCATACCGCACTCCTAGCCCTCAGACGAGTAAGTCTCGCATTAGAGGAAGGAGCCCTAGATGCGAATCCCCAAGAAGTGAGAAGCACGAGGTCATGATGACTTGCTCGAGTTACAACAACCAGTTTTCCATTACAGGAGCCCATCTAGAGGAGATTAGGATATACGAAATTTGGTCCGAAGAGAAATGAACCAGCATCCAGCACATCGGGGTGCCAGATTGACCAGAGAACTTGCTCCGTGATATCTCAGGATCGAGGTGAAATACCCTTTCTCAAAGGAAATAGAAGAAGAAGAATCCACCAAGAAGTTCGCAATTCCAAGATTCAAGATCTATGACTGAAAGACTGACCCTAACGATCACGTTAGACACTACCGGAAGACCATACCTCTATGGAACCACAGGGGTGTACTAATGTGTCAAAATTTTCCCTCAAGTCTGCATGATGTGGCCCAGAAAGGGTTCGAGAGGCTGCCTCACAGATACATCAGGATCTTTAAGTCCCTGGCCGAGATGTTCACGAATCACTTCATTACCATCAACTCCCATCAAAAGAGGATATATGCTTTGCTAACAATGACGAAGATGCCTTAGAAGAGCTTTCTAGACTATGCAAGGAGTTAGTAGGAGTTATTAAATATCGTCAAGGACTTCTCGTAACAGGTAGCAGTGGCCTCTTTTGGGATTGGCCTACCCACCTCTTGCCTTCTAGACCAATCCCTGATGAAGAAGGAGGCCATAACCATCGATGACCTGATGGCTGGCATCGAGAAGTATGCCAAAGTTGAGGATGTAACCTACCTTAGTGTAGGGGACAATGGTCAAGCTAAGCTCTCTAACAAGGGCAACGATAAGGCCGAAACCCATAAGAGAGGAGGAAAGAATGGGGTCAAGGGTGGCTCCAATAATGGAGGGAAGAACGATGCTTCGAAAGCATTCCTGGCAGAAAACACTGTCTTAAAAGAACCAATATACAAGATCCTAGAGAAAATCAAAGATGATCCATTTGTTAAGTGTCCCAAAAAGATGGGAGGAGATCCCTTAAGGATAAACAACGCGCTAAGATGCGCTTTTCACATGGAGGGGGGACATAAGACTGAGAACTCCAAGGCTCTTAAGTTTCAACTTGAAGAGTTGGCCCAGACCGGGCATCTGAATGAGTTTATGGAGAAGAAGGCAGAGAAGGTTACTACCAATGGAAACACAAGGCCCAATAACGTACTCGAGGATGATGCTGTCCATGAATTTACAGTAATCAATGGGGGATCAGATATGAAGAAAATTTAAGGAAATTCAACTCGAATGGAAGTGAAAAAGCTTACAACAGTAATGCAAGCTTTTCAGATCGATCCAGCGAAGACACAGTCAGGAAAGTGTCGACAAGCAGATGACGTCGATTATAGCAAACACATTGTTTTCACAGACGACGATTTAGTGGGGGTAAGAACACCACATCATGACGCCTTGATCATTACCCTCAGGATAACCAACTATGATGTCAACAAGTTATTCGTCAACCAGGGAAGCGTATCCGAGGTAATGTATCTTGACCTGTTCATAAAATTAAAGTTAAGTGTTGCCGACTTAAAGGAATCCACTATCCCCCTAGTTGGCTTCGCTGGGAAAGTAACTATCCCATTGGGAAAGATTGTATTTCCAGTAAGGGCAATAATTATCTGGAAGATGATCGAGTTTCTGGTAGTCAACATTACCTGGCCATACCAATATATCCTCGACAGAGGGTGACTACATGCAATGAGGGCAGTCTTGTCGACCTAACATCAAAACTGAAGTACGTAACTAAGCGAGGAGTGATGGTGATCCATGGATATCATGCGATGGCAAGAAGGTGCTCCATAGCAGCCATCCTCCCGAAACCAGAGAAGTGGGTCCAGAAGGACAAAGATAAGGTTGAGGAGAAATAAGGTTGGATAGCTTTGAAATAGCAGCTAAATTATGGAACACCGAAAGTGGAGGAGACCAGGCCCTCCCGTCTGAGAGGTTCATTAAAAAACTGGAAGAAGTCACAGCTGGTGGTAACAAAAAGGACATGAGTTTCTTGATTGGGACATCTCTCACATATCAAGAGAAGAAATAATTGACGGTGCTATTAATGAGGAACCTAGATTTTTTGCATGGGAACCGTACAAGCTACCTGGTATTGATTCGAGTGTGGTTTGTCATCAGTTGCACGTCGAACCCACTTTCAGGCCCATAGTGAAGAAGGCACGATGAACAGCGCCAGAGAAGGCCAAAGCTGTAGAGAATGAAGTAGAGAAGATGTTGGATGCAGGATCCATACGAGAAGTTTAATTCCCTAAATGGCTGTCCAAACTAGTAGTGGTTCCGAAGAATAATGGAAAATGAAGAGTTTGTATCGATTTCACTGACCTTAACAGGGCATGCCCTAAGGGCAGTTTCCCCCTCCTAAAGATCGGCTAATTGGTGGATGTTACAGCAGCTCACGAGAGAATGAGTTTTCTAGATACATATTCGAGGTATCACCAGATCGCTCTCTATGCACCAGACCAAGACAACCGTCGGATTATATTGCTATAAAGTTATGCTCTTTGGGCTCAAGAATACATGATCAACTTACCAGCAGCTGGTCACCAAAATGTTTAAAGACCAAATGGGAGATACCATGGAAGTCTACATTGATGATATGCTCGTCAAGACAAAGCGTAAAGAGGACCATCTCTCAGACCTATCAAGGAACTTTAAAATCTTTAGGAAATAACGAATGAAACTCAATGCGAGGAAGTGATCTTTCGGTGTCCAGTAAGGAAAATTTCTCGGTTACTTAGTTAGTGAGAAAGTTATTGAAACCAACCCAGACCAGATCGATGCAATCAATAAGGTACAAACTCCTCGTATAATAAGAGACGTACAGAAGCTCATGGGTATGCTCATTGCCTTAAATAGGTTCATCCCGAAGTCCTCCAAGAAGTACCAACACTCTATAAGGGGTCGCTCTTGAACTGCGGTCTGTTGTTAGTGATGAGGGTTTTGGGGATCCCGAAGTCGGTAATTATGTTTTTCCATATGAATGTCATCATATCTGCATCCTGATGTTTTCCAGCAGCTCTTGCTTAATCCATTTGGTGAAGTAGTCTGTGGTGACCAACAGATACTTATGATTATCGACAATGGTAGGGAGAGGGCCCTCAATATCCATTCCCCATTGGGCAAAAGGCCAAGGGCTGGTAAGTGATTTTAGGACACTGGTCGGTTGGTTAACCATAAGAGCATGTAGCTGACATTTTTTGCACTTGCGAGCATATAGTCCAGAACCTCTCTTCATGTATGGCCACCAGTAGCCTTCCTTCATTGCTCTGAAATCTAGTGATCTTCCTCTAATATGGCTCCCATAGGTTCTTTCGTAGAGCTCGTACAACACTTACTCGACATCCTTTGGGTTAACACATTGGAGGTAAGGGCCGGTGAATGATCTCTTATACAGCTTGCCCTCAGGAGATAAGTGAAAGCGAGTAGATTTGAATCTTATCTGATGAGCGGCCTTCTTATCATCTGGTAGTGCACCACCCTTAAAATAGTCCCTCAAGGGGTCCATCCAACTGGGTGATAATTCAATTTGGAGGATATGACCCATGTCTGGCTGCTCTTCGCTCTGGATGATGGTCGGCTGGGAGAGTAAGTCTATAGGGATTATTCTCTTTAAGTCAGAGTCGATTACTGAACTTAAGGCTGCTAGGGCATCGACATGATTGTTTTGTCTTTTGGGAAACTGTTGGACACTGACTTCCTCAAAGTTGGACATTAACTTCTTTACGAAGGCGAGGTAGGCTTCGATTATTTCATCCCTCTCGTTGAAGTTCCCACTAATCTGATTGGAGACCAATTACGAGTCGTCGAACACCTGTAGCTATTTTGCACCAAATACTTATGCCTTCTGTAGGTCTGCTAACAAAGCCTCGTATTATGCATAGTTATTGGAGGCTTTAAATCCATGTCTGATCCCCTACTCGAGAATTATATCTTCTGGAGTAAAGAGCACAATGCCTACTCCATTCACCTTTGAGTTGGAGGATCCATCAACAAACAGTCACCAAACTCCTCCTGTTGAGTGATTTTCCCTCTGATCCATGGGTTGAAGTTGGTCGCGACGCTGCTCACCTATGAATTCTGCTATGAAGTCGGCAAGGAACTGACCCCTGATTGCATTCCTTCATTGAAATTGGATGTCAAATCGTCCGAGCTCGACTGACCACTTGGATAGTCTTCTAGATAGATCCACTTTCAGCAGGACTGCTTTAAGGGGGTGTTATGTAAGGACGATGATAGTGTGAGCTTTGATGTAGTGATTCAATTTCCTCGAGGCTACCACTAATATAAAGGCGAGCCTTTCTAATAGTAGGTGTCGCTGCTCGGTGTCCAATAAGGTCTTGATCATGTAGTAGACTAGGTCCTAGATTCCTATCTTTTCGTATACCAGTGCAAAACCGATGGCATGGCAGGAGACGAAAAGGTATAAGTGCAGCGGATCATTGACTTGAGGTATTAAGAGCAAGGTTGGTGTGATGAGATAAGATTTGACCTCTTCCAATGCTCTTGCGCAATCTTGGTTCCACTCTACCGTTCCTCTTCTTTTTAATAGCTGGAAAAATGGTTGGCACTTCTCAGAGGACTTCGAGATGAACCTATTCAAGGCGGCGAGTATACCCGTGAGATTTTGTACATCTCTTATTGTGCGGGGAGGTTATACCTTATTTATTGCATCGATCTAGTCCGGGTTGGCTTCAATTCCTATCTCACTAACTAAGTAATTGTCAAATTTTCCTAACTGGACAAAGAAAGAACACTTGCTCACATTGAGTTTCATTCGGTATTTCCTAAGGATTTCAAAGGTCCTTGATAGGTCTGAGATATGGTCCTCTTTGCGCTTTCTCTTGATGATCATATCATCAATGTAGACTTCCATGGTATCTCCCATTATGCAACGACCACGGGATCAGGTAAAATTTTATCTCGGTTGCCTACCTCCAGAGAAACGGCCAAGCTGAAGCTTCTAATAAAACAGTGATCGATGAATTGAAGAAAATACTTGAGAGAGCCTAAGGGGCATGGGTGAGCCAGTTGCCACACATTCTGTGGGCTTATCGCACTACCCCACGACGAGCAACTAGGGAAACCCCATTCACACTAACATATTAAATCAAAGTAATCATCCCCCTTGAAGCTAGCCGCCTAACTATGAGATCCACCTTGGTCAACCAAGGCCAGAATGATGCAACATTACTTGTTGAACTTGACCTATCGGAGTCCTAGGAAGACTAGCGAGCTATCAACAGTAGCTCACAAAATACTGTAACAAAAAGGTCTATCTAAGGACATTCCAGATTGGGGACTACATCCTAAGGAAGGTTCTTAGCAACGCAGTAAAACCATCTGATGGCAATCTGGATCCAAACTGGGAGGGACCAGTCAAGGTGATAAGGGACGACCTACAAGGAACCTACCACATAGAAACGCTGGAGGGCAGAGAGATACTCCAAGCGTGGAATGCAACCAACCTGAAAAAAATTATATTTCTAGTTTTTTCATTAATCTTTTATCGTATTGTTGGAATTGGCAACTCATTATTTAATTGCTTTTGATTAATAAAAGATATCTTGGCTCTGTCATTCTATGAAGTGTTAATTTTGTATTATGAACTTTATAACTTTCACACCTTTTCCAAGCGGCAGTCACTTACTTAGTATACAGAATTAGGGAATCACCCTCCTCAGGTTTTCGTTATGAAACCCGAACAAACTCTTAGCATTTCTCCTGGAAATATATGAATCCCTACAGGGGACCCTCAGGCATCTCGGCTAAATAGAATTGGTCACAAAATATTGTTTGGCTAAAAAACCCTGATCGAATAGAACATCCAGCACCAGATGTGTCCTCGCCATTGCCATACTTAGGCCTAACTGAGTGTGACGACACGACCTAAAAGGTAAAGTGGGACAGAATGGTATCTGATAAGCATACTCAACTAGGAGGATACTCCCACGACAAAACAACTCTACCTACATCAAATCTAGTCAGCTACAAAGAGCCAAAGATAATCAAATGGAAATTTTGTTACTTCATTACATTTACAAAAGGTTACATTGGAGTAAGAAAATCTTAATGAGGATTAGGACTCTAAGTAAGATAATCAACCACTTACAACCTTCGAACATCGTCCGGATGAGCGGCCAATTCTTCCTCGACTTCATTCGCATCTGGCTCTAATAACTGCATATGGATAGAATCTATAGGGACCCAGTGGTTGTCCCTCCTGAAAGGATTAGGCCTCAGAGTTGAAGGTGAGATATCTTAACGATACCAGAGTACTGAGTTCCTGGGGACCTATAGATCCCTGAGGGCACTCAACCATCCCCTAATAAAGGATAGCTCCTCAAACTTTCTCAACCTCATTAGAGCATCTATCCAACCTTGGTCATAACCATTAGCCCACACTCGTTGAGATACTTTCATTAACAGATTGCCTCAGTCGTGTGACATCTCTTTTAAGCCCAACATCAATCACGTATGCTCGATGGACATCTTCTCGGATCTTGTCCATTTCCCTAGTTAGCCCCCTACATCTAGACCAGCTCGCGGACTAGCTCATGAGGTAGAACCTCACAAAACTAGAGGGGCAACGCTCATCGCTGTGCCAACTCATGACACAGCCGATAAAGAGGAACCTCATAAAAATCAAGGTTTGACGCTTGACGCATGCTCCCTTAGTCGTGACACCTCCCCCCTCAGAGTCTCGTTCTCGTGTTGAAGAACTTCTCCAACTTGATTGATTTCGAAGGCATCTAAAATCTTAGCTCTCAAAATATTAACTTCTTCTTGGACAGAGGCACCAACTTCTTCTATCTCTTGAAGTTTATCCTTCAGTTTGGTGACAAGATCAGACTGGTCTTTAAAACTCTTATTCCTCAACCTGAGAGACTTACAAATCCTAACAAAGGCTTGGCGAACCTGATTGATCATATTAGGACCAATGATCCTTCCTAGTTGAGAGGCGGCAGGTATATACTTATCTACATCAATCAATTACAGAACATACAAGCATTCAAGAGAAGAAGAATCAGTACACAAAAGGGAAAAATATTTCCATTTTATTCAAATAAATAGGTCCAAGTACATCGATAATTTAAAAGGGCAGTACAAATGAAACAAAAAATATAAAAGAAGTCCTAAGAATAGGCTAGCTAGCAACCTCAGTTTGTTCAGAAGTTGTTGGTTGCTTTCCCTTGTCAATAGCAGTAGGAGCACCTCCCTGAGATAGAGCAACTACTGTTCCCTGAATGAAGGGAGTATCAGTAGGAATGGTAAGAGATGCAGTAACACCAATGTCAATGGCCGAGGTAGGTGCATCATCCACACTAGGCTTCGCACCTGGATCATGCTCGTTAAATAAAGGAGAATTGATGTCCACTCCAGCAGATAGAAGAGCCTTGTTCCAACCCTTCTGGAAGTTCAAACGACTGATGTAGACAATCTGAGCATCGACATCTTCATACGCAGTGGCCCAACCGGAATTATAACAGCTCTCCTTGAGGGTGGAAGCCTGAGACTAAGCCCTTCTGCACCTTCACTGCTAGCACCATATTTTCCTCTACCACAACAAGCTTACTCATGTAAACTAGGTCATAGGACTGGATCAACCCATTGAGCTCCTTAGTCACCACTTCCTTCTCTCTATTGGCTTTAGTGCGGGTGAGATCGAATGACATATGGTCCTGGTTGGTGTACTTAAAGTTGGCTTCCAGCTTAATAATTTTCCCCTTCATCTCAACATTCTTATTTTCCAGATCGGTCTTCCCACTCATTATCTCATTGTGAGTATGATAAAGGATGCCAAAATCAGTCACAAATTCCAAAAAAGAGAAGCATTAAATAGAATGTTGCAGGCATGGAGAAAGACTAAACATAATATTGTAAACGCAAAGGAGCAAAAGCGGACTTACCAAGGCTAGCCTCTGACTCGCCTCCAGAGCTAACTGGTCGATCCTCATCGCCTTTTAATGACCACTAGGCAAAATTGCACTTTCAAGCAATGTAGGGGACAACTGAGGAGAGAGGCCAACAGAGGCCCCCTCAGGTAATGTAGACTCGGGCACTAAATCTTGACCTACCTTTGTCCTCATCTCCTCTCTCCTTCTCTCCTCTTCCCTCTCTTTCTTCACATTTTCATCTCTTCTCCTCTCCTCTACCGTCTTCATCTCTTCCGCCTTTTTCTTCCCCTCTTCCTTCTTTTTCTCTCCCTTTCTCAACTACACTTCCTCCCTCCTCTTATTTTCCTGCTCGATGGCCGCAGGATGAGAACCAGTCGCAAATTCCCCACTGCCAAATTTCTTCTTCTTAAACTGCCTAGAGAGAAGAACATCATCATCATCATCATCATCCCTGATCAGATTATTCCTAGGAGGAGCCATATCTTCCTCGCTGGAACTGCTCAATTCACTGGAAGACGCTCGAGCTTCTAAAACCTCTTTCAAGCTGGAAGATCCTTCACCACCAGAGCTCTCCTTACTAGAACCACCTTTATCATCGTCCTAGCTATCACATTCGCTACCCTCACTAGAGTTCCTCTCTTCCTCATCTAATTGGATAAGATCTTCACCAACCTCTTTATTGATGTCTAGCTCAGGGATGTTGTCTTCAGGTCATGCAATAAAACTAGACCCGACGTTCTTGTACTCCAAGAGGAAAGCCACTAATCGAGGATGGTCACCGTTAGCTAAGAGATCCTTGATATTCCAGGCCTTGACCAACTCAGCAGCTCGAACCTCATTGATAGAAGGATCCAAGTTCGTTGTCATCGCTAAAGAAAAAGAGAAGAATATCATAGAAATCATAAATTAATAAGAAGATTGAAGAGCAGAGAAAAAATCAAGCCTACTTAAGAACTCCTCCCCGTAAAAGGGGACAACGAACCTGTCAGACCTCAACCCCGTAGTATGGGGAGTAAATTACCAATTTCTAGTAAGAAACCCCTCTTGCCAGTAATCCTTGTGGGAATTAGGTATATTTACTACCAATACCCTGACATGACTCCTAGACTTGAGGTAAAGAACACAAGAACTTGTTCACGAGAAATTATAACAAAAGAAAATCGCAGCAAGAGTTATATTGGTGCCATATAACTGATTTATTCTATGGACACCATTAACAATGTTTGAGACGTTTATCGAACACTGTGTAGGGACAATGTTAAAATAACCAAAGAAGTGCAAAAAGAAATTGCTTGGAGGGAACTAAAGACCCCCTTGGGACAGTAAGAGGACGTGAATCTAGTGAGTATCCTTTATTTATCTAACATTTTTAGGGGTAGAGGCACACTCAATGTCTACCCAATATGGGATATTATAATACTTCCTAAATTTAGTTACTGATCTATTGCCTATCTTCGCCATTTACAAACCCTAAATTATAAATGCGGAGAAGTTTTAACAGAAAACACAGAAAAATAGCAAGTTGAACTTACGATATCAAAACTTGTCTTGGGACGATGGAAGGTCACAAGAAAAGACGCTGAAGGAGATTGACATCGAAAAATGAAGGCCTGGGAATGAGAGCGCAACAACCGTAGCTTAGAGAAGATAACAAAGTATGAATAAGCTTGAAATGACAACAAGGAAATACTGCTCCAAAGGATTTTTAAATGTTTCAAATCATAGTGCATGAGACACGAAGCAGGCTACCGTCTAAATCAGTTTAGAAGAAGCGCTTCAAATCATAAAAGAGTTACATAATTTACAATATAGCCATTATGACAAATAATTTAAATTTATTGAGCCCAAATTGTGGACCAACAACTTTAGGGGAAATTGTGGGTACCTTGATTTGTCACCACGAGCCCAGACGAGTAGCCCAATAGAAATGGCCCAAAGTCTGGGAACCTTGCATCTCAACCAAAATCAGTTACGACTTGGTATATTCCTAAGATCTCGTAAGGAGATATTATAGGATTAATGGATTGACGTGGGGAAGTCCAACATCCCCATTCCCCGAAAACAGAGATGCATATAACAAATTCTAGGTGTGGGTTAAGAGGGGCGTATTGTATTTTCTGTAAAACACTCCCCCGAGTATAGAGAAATAATACTGAGAGTACCACTGTGGACGCAGGCATTCTTGCTGAACCACGTACATACTGTGTTTTATGATTGGCATTAATTACATTCTTTATTTTCTTTGGTGATTGTCTTTCTTGTGAACTTGTGTTGAATATAATTGTCATCACACTTCCTAAATAAAATTCATCAAAAGTATATACATGTTTAAGAAGAATCGCCCCCTAAACCTCCTCGAGAAGACTTGTTCCTGTTCGAAAACCGGCCCCAGTTATATCTTACATAACTATCGTAATTATTATAACACAAATACTAAATAGCAGCTGCAGTTCAGTACCCAAAATAAAACAATGAAGAGATAGTGAAAAAAACCCTACTAAAGTGTATATCATTTGTGAAATATCAGACCCAATTTGAAAATTAAAATCATGAGTGTAGGGTTAAGTGAATAAGAGAACTAAAGTGTTGAACATTAATAAGAAGTTCATATCTTTGAGAAATGTGCAAACCATTAGGTGAAACAGAACAGATCAGTCGCATTTAAACTCAGGAGTGGGTTTATCCTAGTTATACTCGGGAGCTCTATAACCAAAGAGTAATAATATGCCAAAAAAATGAAAAAATATATGAAGCAAACAATGTCACAATAGAAGTAAAAATGAAAAGCACTATGTCAAAAAATAAATTTTTTAACTGGGTTGTTCTTTGTTAAATATGAAGCACACAATCGTTGAAACTTATTTTGGACAAATCAATGAAAATCCGTATAGTAAAAAAAAATTACTCGGTTGGTCTTTGTTGTTGTTGTTTTGACATGGGTTCGTTGGATCTATATAGATCAATAGGAATAGCCACCAGCTCTTAACGTGAGAACGGTGCACCCATTACAATGGCTTAATGCAAAAAGCATATTCCTCGCATATTTGGTCAGCGATGGTGTATGCGGGGATATAGCATATGTGATTTTCATGTACAATGAGAAAAACATCAAATAGAGTATGCGATTCATTTTTTTATAAAAAATAGAAAGAATGAAAGTAACAAAATAGGGATTGAGGGAAATTATATCTATTATAATTGAGTGAGTAAAAATGATATGTTATACCCTACATTGAAGCAAAATGATATGTTATACACTACATTGTCCAGCAGATAATTATCGTTTAGTTCCCCGTTCTTACGAGGGATTGGTAAGAACATTGTTCAAAAATTGAAATTGGTAAGAACATGTAAGAACTGAATTAACTGAATGGACATAAGAGAATGAGATACAAGTAAGACTATTGTCCTTTTCATTTAATTCAGGGCACTCAATAATAACTGAAGTTGGACAATGTACCACGGATTGGTAATTATTCAAAATAGGTAAAAATAGGGCACTAAATGATTGTTGTAGGTAGGAAAAAATTCACTTGATAATATGGGACATCCCTAAAGTTGGTAAGTACCTAGCAACAACTCTATAACTCACACAGATGGGCCATTCCTGAACTTGGTTTGAACCGAAATAAGCACCTGCAAAAATAGATACTATATCTGTCAATTTAAAAAAAAGTTAGAAAAAATTAGGTTACAGATTATAACTGATTTTAAGACTCGTAGTAAATACTGATTTGAACCAATATCCATAACTTATTGGAACTACATCTGTAATACCCCGTATTTTTATGACTTTTAAATTTGGGGATTTATTAGATTTAATTTGAGATATTAATTGAATATTAATTCGAAAATTATTTTAAATATTTACTAGCACGATGAGAGTTGGTAATTATTGGAATTCTGTTGAATATTACTTAAAGAATAAAGTAACATATATAATTTAAATTGTTAAAATTATCATGAGTATATAATTTGATAATTTGGGCAAATTAAATTGGGATGCCCCGGTCTCATGTCTAGATTAAATTAGTATTATTAAAAGTGAATAAATTATAAGTCACTTGTATCATCGTTTTAAGTGCGCCAATGTATCTAGAAGGGTCGATATAGTCAAAATAATGTACCCGGGGATTTAGTTTGGGTCTCATGGCGTTTTAGGCCTAATTAGCATCCCGGGAGCGCGTTTTGGACATTTCATATTTTTTGGTAATTAAATGTAATACCCCGTATTTTTTTGGTGATATTTATTTATGGGATTAATTAAATTAAATGCGTATTAATTGGAAATTAATCCGGATTAAAATACTAGCGAGATGCGAGTTGGTATTTGAATATAATGTGCATATATGATTATACATGAATATTGAAGTATGAAATTGTCGTGAGATTAAAATACGACAATTTGGAAATTTTATTGAGACGCGTGTGACAGTCGCGTCAGGGAAATATTTATTTTAATTAAAAAGTGAATTTTAGTTCTATTAACTGTATGGTCGTTTTGAGTGCGCCAACACGTCCGGAAGGGTCGAAATAGTCAGAAAACACGAGCCGGGGGTTAAGTTTGGGTCCCGGGGCATTATTGGGCGATACCGGTAACTTATAAGGGCAGTTTGGTAATTTTAGAATTTTGGGATTTTTGATTAACGAATTTTAGGAGTTTTAATTGGAAAATTAAAACACCCACTAACCCATTACCAGCCATTATCTGATTAGAGGGCTACGAGGGTTATTAGAATTAGCCCTAAAAGTTCCTAAGACAAAAACCCTAGCCTCCATTGCTACCATTAGAGAAGAAAGCTTGTAGAGGGAGAGATAGAAGGATTCTGTATAGAGAGAGAGAACCATTCATCAAATTCGTCATCAAATCAGATATTCCAATAAGGCAAGTGGTTTAATTCTAATTAATTTCAAAGAATGCTTCTTCCATGTGTAGGAATTGATAAAAATCTTATTGTTCTTGGGAGTTTGATAAAAACCCATTAATTTGGAATTAGAAACTTGTATTTTGATGAGGATTAGCATGTAGAACTATATGTAGGGTAATAATCTGATGTTAATACATTTTGGATGAAACAAAAAACGGATTTATTTAGACTCTTTAATGATTTATAAATTTTAGGGTTCATGTTCTTGAAATTTGGGGTTAAATGTATGGATTTGATATTTGGATGATGTTTATAATGAATTAATCCCCACAAAAATGTTAGTAGGTGACCTATGTATGTTTAGGGACGATTAGGAACCTTGAAAAATTGTTGAACTAATGTTTAGAAGAGATTAGAAGTGAAGAAAAGAAGGAAAACACGAAATAAGGATTTCTGGGCTCGAATCCGGCCACTCGTTAGAAAACCTGCCCAGGTCGTTCGAACGAGCTCGTTCGAACGAGCTTCTTCGAACGAGCTTCTTCGAACGAGTTGACAGTTTGGGTTCTAACGAGAAGGATGTTCGTTCAAAGACTTTCGTTCGAACGAGATCTCGTTAGAAGGCCCAGTTCGTTCGAACGAACTCTCGTTCGAACAACCTCGTTCGAACGAGACTTCGAACGAGTTAACAGTTTAGGCTTTTTAGCCTGTTTTGATACCGAGTGTCCCATAACCTCGTGTATATGTAGAGATAACCTTCCCTTGATGATTAATTGTTACATTTGGGATGTTTGGGATATAATGAGGAGTCAAACCTAGAAGTGTAGTTTGAACCTAAGGGAAAATATGAAGTAGGACGTGAGTGTCAATTACGTTGTTAGAACTATTGACGGCCTAATTTATTATAGTAACCGAGAACATATAAATTGTGTAGTATTATATGTCGGAACAAAAATGAGAAGTGTACCACCAATATATTATGGTGATTACTAAGATGTGTAAATACTTTGTATATGTATTGATTTTATGTGTATGACATACCTACCATACTTGCTATCACGGGAGGTTTACGTTCGCTTAGGGCCTTCTAATCCTTGTGTTGCCCGGATTTAGATTGGTTACCTCGATGAACATAGGTTGGAGAAGAACTTATTGGGATGTTAATAAGTCTGCTGATCGTGGGAGCGCAGGTATGTGCGTGACCCATGTGATGTGACTGTGTTCTCCTCCATTATTTGTGATATTGTTATCTGAGAACGATTCCTGAGAGATTCGGAATACGTGATCCTCAAGTACGTGATGTACCGGGATGGATAGCAGAGTATGTGTGCGCCGCATCTTAGTCTCGGGGTGCTTGTATTGTATATTTATGATGAGAATAATATACACTTAATTAATGGGAACTTTCATGATTGGTATTGTGAATAATATTATGATAATGATTTGAGAAAACAAAACGGGTTAACTGATAGTGAATGGTATTTCTAATTGAGAATCTGAGAGTAAGTAAAGTCCTCTATTTAATTGATAACGTTAGAATGTAATATGGGAATCGAGTAGTAAGGGGTAGAAATTATTACAGTTTGGTTAGATATGGATGTCTTATAGATGGGTACGGTACGTTAGGAGGGCACATGTAGTCGAGAGGTGAGAATTCCATGTGAGTGCACGTCCTAACATGTATTTTGCATTTAATGTTTTAATGTTATTAAAACACTTTCTGTTTTTAAAATGATTTCCACTTTCGGGCTCTGACCCATTTTCTTTCAAATCTATTTTTGTAAAAACCATTTTAGGTGCCCAACCACAAGGACACCATGCTTAGGATTCTCATTCAGGTGACGAGCTGTAGCTGTTTGTGGAAGTTACAGGACTTTGCTTTTAGACGCTTCATCTATCTTGACTCGATATTCTTCAGTTATCAGTTGTAGGGCATGTCGCCCATTTCTTTTAGAGACATTTCATTTATTTCAGTTATTGAGACTTCTGGCATGTAATTATTTAGGATTCAGACTAGTAGTATTAT
Organism: Sambucus nigra; assembly: GCA_949130495.1. Taxonomy (NCBI): domain Eukaryota; kingdom Viridiplantae; phylum Streptophyta; class Magnoliopsida; order Dipsacales; family Adoxaceae; genus Sambucus; species Sambucus nigra. Next base: position 624,231,383 of record OX422207.1, on the reverse strand, counting down.
TTTTCAGTTGTGGGATTGTTGTGAGGAGTTTTCCTCCGGATTTATATTTATGTTGTTGGTTATTCATTACTTCATTATAGTGAATGGTTGTTATTCTTTCATTATTCTTTTACTGCATGTTAACCAGACTTAACTTAAATTTTGGCACTTACTTTTTAAATACTATGTGGTTAGTAATTATTAAAATGTTTTCGACAGTGATGCTATTAACTGAACCAACTTGGCATTTTGAATTAATTTAATAAAGGAGTAGCTACCCGGTATTTAATTAGTCGGGGTGTCACATTAAACCCATGAATTTACCAAGGATATATCACATGTTAGGGGTTGTCATCTAGGTTTAACATAACCAAAACAAAAGAACGACCATTGGAGAAGAAGTGGAGAAGCTTTCCAAGGAGTTTTAGGAAAAAAAAAAACTTCGCCTTTTGCACCGCCGTCACTGCCAAACTGTAGATCGCGCGATAAGGAACACAACCACACCACCTTCTTCCACAAATTAGCAACAAAATTTCCAGGCAAGTATCTGTCTTGCTTTATTTTTAGTTAATGCTTCAATTACGTTAGTCTAAGGTTGATTAGAACTACTTTCATGAAGGAAAGCACTTATTGGAGACTAGAATTCGCATGCTGTAGAGGTACTAATCATATTATGGAATTCTATTTCACATGTAGAGAATAAACCGCGCATTTTCATTGAGTAAGGTGTAGAAAATATGGAAAAAGAAGTGGAAGAATTGAAAGTTAAAGAAAAGATCAGGGTTCTTGAGGTTTATATAGTTTTTGCCCTTTTAATTGCCATAATTGATGAAAACCCATACGTTTTATGTAGAATATTATGTGTTTGGGTATATAACACTTGTACTATGAATTGTTGTGAGTTTGGGAGATAAATATGATGATTTGGTTGAGTTTGGAGAATGACTTCTATAACTGGGTTTTCTGCAGTTTCGCTATAAGTTCTTGATCGATTGATCGACCAAAGAGCATCGATCGATCGATCGACCCCCTTCCATCGATCGATCAAACCCTGATAGAAAACTCATATTCCACTTATAATATTTTATTCCAATTAAAATGAGTAGTAACCTTTGAGGATAGAGGGAAACAGAGGCTCCCTCAGGCCCCCCTAAGGCAAAGAAGATACGATCACCAAAGCTTGCCCTGCCTTCGTCCTCCTCTCCTCTCTCCTTCTCTCCTATTCCCTCTCTTTCTTTTCCTTCTCAGCTCTTCTCCTCTCCCCCACCTTCTTCCTCTCTTCCACATTCTTCTTCTCATCTTCCTTCTTTCTCTATCTCTCTCAACTGCTCTTCCTCCCTCCTCTTCTTTTACTACTCGATGGCAGCAGGCTGAGAACTAGTGGCAACTTCCCCACTGCTGAATATCTTCTTCTTCAACTGCCTAGATAGAAGCACATCATCATTATCATCATCCTTGATCAGATTCTTCCTAGGAGGAGCCATATCTTCCTCGCTGGAATTGATCGATTCACCGAAAGATGCTCGAGCTTCTAAAACCTCTTTCGAGTTGGAAGATCCTTCACCACAATATCTCTCCTCACTGGAACCACCTTCAGCACTGTCCTCCCTATCACATTCGCTACCCTCACTAGAGCTGCTCCCTTCCTTGTCTAATTGGATAGGATCCGCACCAACCTCTTTAGTGATGTATAGCTCGGGGATGATGTCTACAGGTTGTGTAATAAAACTAGACTCAACATTCTTGTACTCCAAGAGGAAAGTAGCTGATCGAGGATGGTCACCGTCAGCCAAGAGATCCTTATTATTCCAGGCCTTGACCAACTCAGCAGCTCGAACCTTGCTGATAGCAAGCTCCAAGTTCTTTGTCCTCATTGAAAAGAAAAAGAGAATATTATCATATAAATCATACATTAACAAGAAGATTGAAGAGCAGAGAAAAACTCAAGCCTAGCTATGAACTCCTTCCCATAAAAGGGGACCATGAACATGTCAGACCTCGACCCCTCAGTATGGGGAGGAAATTACCAATTTCTAGCAAGAGAACCCTCTTGCTAGTAATCCTTGTGGGATTCAGGTATATTTACTACCAATAACCTGAAATGACTCCTGGCCTTGAGGTAAAGAAGACCAAAACTTGTTCACGAGAAATTATAACAAAAGAAAATCTCAGCAAGCCCTATATTAGTGCCATTGAGCTGATTTATTCTATGGACGTCATTAACAATCTTTGAGACGTTTGGCGAACACTGTGCAGGGGAAATATTAAAATAACCAAAGAAGTACAAAAATAAATTTCTTGGAGGGAAAGTAAAACCCCCTTGGGACAGTAAGAAGACTTGAATCCATGGAGCGTCATTTATTTCTCTAACATTTTTAGGGGTAGAGGCACACTCAATGTCTACCCAATATCGGATGTTATAATACTTCCTAAATTCAGTTACTGATCTATTGCATATCTTCGCCATTTACAAACCCTAAATTGCAAATGTGGAGATGTTTTAACAGAAAAAACACAGAAAAATAGTAAGAGGAACTTACAAAATAAAAACTTGGCTTTGGATGATGCAAGGTCACAAGCAAAGACGATGAAGGAGATTGAAATTGAAAAATGATGACTTGGGAATGAGAGCACAACAGTGGGAGCTTAGAGAATATGAACATGCTTCAAACGACAACAAGGAAATACTGCTCTAAAGGATTTTTAAACGTTTCAAATCATAGCTTACGAGACACGAAGCAGGTTTCCGACTAAATCAGAAGCGTTTAAAATCTTGGAAGAGTTACCCAATTTGCACGATAGCCATTATGACAAATCCTTTAAATTTATTGAGCCCAAATTGTGGCCCAACAACTTTAGGGGCAATTGTGGGTACCTCGATTTGTCACCACAGGCCCAGACGACTAGCCCAGTAGAAACGGCCCAAATTTTGGGAACCTTGCGTCTCAACCAAAATCAGTTAAGACTTAGTCTATTCCTAAGATCTCGTAAGGAGATATTCGAGGATTAATGGATGGACGTGGAGAAGTCCAACATCCCCACTCCCCGAAAACAGAGATGTATATAAAAAATCCTAGGCCCGGGGCAAGAGGGACGCATTGTATTTTCTATAAAACACTCCCCAGACGTAAGCATTCTTGTTGAACCATTTACATACTGTGTTTTGTGATTGGCATTCATTACATTCTTTATTTTATTTGCTGATTGCCTTTTCTTGTGAACTTGTGTTGAACATAATTGTCATCACACTTCCTTAATCATATTCATCAAAAGTATATACCTATTCAAGAAGAATCGCCCCCTAAACCTACTCGAGAAGGCTTGTCCCTATTAGAAAACCGTCCGTTGTTATAGCTTACATAACTATTGTAATTATTATAACACAAATACTTAATAGCAGCCACAATTCAGTACCTAAAATTAAACAATGGAGAGATAGTGAAAACAAACCCTGCTAGGGTGTATATCATTGGAGAAATATCAGACCCAATTTGAAAATTAAAATCACGAGTGTAGGGTTAAGTGAATAAGAGAACTAAAGTGTTGAACATTAATAAGAAGTCCATATCTTTAACAAATGTGTAAAAAAAATCACTCCCATTTAAACTCAAGAGTGGGTTGATCCCAGTTAAACTCGGGTGCTCTATAACCAAAGAGTAATAATATGCCAACAAAAACAAAAAAATAAATGAAGCACACAATATCACAACAGAAGTAAAAACGAAAAGCACTATGTCCAAAAATAAAAAATTTAACTGTGTTGTTATTCGTTAAATATGAAGCACACATTCGTTATAACTTATTTTGGACAAATAAATGAAAAGTCGTATGGTAAAAAAAAATTACTAGGGTGTTCTTTGTTGTTGTTGTTGTCGTTGTTGTTCTTAACGTGGGTTTGCCGGATCTAAATAGATCAGTCGGACTAGCCACCAGCTCTTAACGTGAAAACGGTGCTCGCATTACAATGCCTTAATGAAAAAAGCATATTCCTCACATATTTGGTCAGCGATCTTGTATGCGGGGATATAGCATAGGTGATTTTTATGTACAATGAGAAAAACATCAAATAGAGTATGCGATTCATTTTTTTACAAAAAATAAAAAGAATGAAAGTAACAAAAGAGGGATTGAGGGACATTATATATATTGTAATTGAGTGAGGAAAAATGATATGCTATACACTACCTTGAGGAAAAATGATATGTTATACACTACATTGTTAAACAGATAATTATCATTTATTTCCATGTTCTTACCAGGGATTGGTAAGAACATTGTTCAAAAAATGAAATTGGTAAGACAGGTAAGAACTGAATTAACTAAAGGGATGTAAGATAATTAGATACAAGTAAGAACATTGTCCCTTTACACTAAATTGTCCTTTTCATTTAATTCAGGGCACTCAATAATAACTGATGCTGGGCAATGTACCACAGATTGGTAATTATTCGAAGTAGGTAAGAATAGAGCACCAAATGATTGTTGTAGGTAGGACAAAACTCACTTGATAATATGGGTCATTCCTGAAGTTGGTAAGTACCTAGCAACAACTATATAACGAGTACCTATCAACAACTCTACAACTCTATAACGATTACCCAATCTCACCTAGCATCTAAAAGCGCGCACCTATTCGCATCCTAGAATCTTTATTTAGTTACCCCACCCAATAAGGATAACCTAATTTACCATAGGCACCGCTTATACCGGTAAGACCTGCCATTCTAACATAACCATAGTATCCTTCCCATTCTAACAACACCTAAATGTATATACACATATAGATGTCATACTACGCTTAATTGATTTCAATTTATTCACTTATACCAGTTATAAGTTTTAATACGTTACCCGTTAACATTAGGCTTCAGTAGTATAATTTAATCTCTAAATAAAATGAATACAATTTAATAAGGACAAAACTTCTCTCGACTCTCAACATTTCACAATGTTTCGTGCGTGCGGTGACGCGACTAAGAATTTGTCTCAAAAGTGTATTCTCTCTAGGCTCAAGTGCAAGCCTGTCGCGTTAGTAATAATCCGACAAGTCAGGGTCATCTCCACAAGGATCAGAATTTGGCAATTGAGAATTATGTAGGAAAATTTATTTATCCTTCAAATGGTTTCTCAAAAGAAAAGAAAAAAAAAGATGATTGAAGGTTGAAATCTCCAATTGATGATGAAAAAAATTAACTATGTGCACAAAAACACTAAGAATTGTAAGAAATCAGATATGAATATGGGAGGAAATAGGGTGGAGTACAATTCCTCACACCTTAGTAAATTACCGTATAGAATACTAGAATTGTAAATTGATTTTTTTTTTTTTTACTAAATCCAGTCTTTATAGATCATAAGCATTACATAAATGAGGGAACTAGCACGACTTCAGTGACAAGGTAATTTACTATGTTCGCAAACCAAGGAAGAGAGGAAGTAGCAAATATATTTTCATCCGGAAAATACTCATCTATGGGGATGGGATCAATAGGTACGTCGGATGAGAGTCGTGACAAATGGTCAGCAGCAACGTTTTTTACTCCTTTCTTATCTTGAATCGAGAGATTAAACTCTTGTAGGAGTAGGATCCACCTGATTAGGCACGGTTTCGCATCTTTCTTGGTATGAAGATATTTGAGGTCCAAGAGTTCAGTGAAGCAAATGATGGGAGACCTAACAATGTAAGAGCGGAATTTGCTGAGAGAAAAAATGACCGCTAGTAACTCTTTCTCCGTGGTGTAGCAGTTAAGCTGGGGGCCAGATAATGTCGTACTAGCATAGTAAATAACATGAGCTTTCTTATCTTTTCTTTGTCCAAGAACGACCCCAATCGCATAATCACTTGCTTCACACATAAGCTCAAATGGGAGTGACCAATCGGGAGCTTGCATGATAGGAGCAGAAATAAGCATGATTTTGAGTCTATCGAAAGCTTCTTGGCATGCGTTATTCCATTCAAATGGAGTGTCCTTAATGAGAAGATTACTCAAGGGTCTAGCGATGGCGCTAAAGTCTTTGATAAATATCGTGTAGAATCCAGCATGGCCTAGAAAGGACCTCACATCTTTAAGAAATTTTGGCAGGGGTAACTCAGCTATTACTCCTATTTTTGCTCAATCGACCTCAATTCCCTTAAAGGAGACTATGTGACCTAGAACTACGCCCTTAATGACCATAAAATGGCATTTTCCCAATTGAGGATTAAGTCCTTTTCCACACACCGGAATAAAACTCTTTCAAGATTAGCTGAACATTGCTCGAAAGAAGGATTGAAAATGATGAAATCGTCCATGAATACCTCCAGTCCTTTTTCTATCATGTCGCTAAAGAGACTCAACATGCACCTTTGAATGGTTGCTGGCGCATTACATAACCCAAATGGCATACGTTTATAGGTAAACGAACCAAACAGACATGTAAAAGTCATATTTTCTTGATCAAGGACATCCACTTCAATATGATTATAGCCAGAATACCCATCGAGGAAATAATAGTAAGGATGGACTGCTACTCGTTCAATAACCTGGTCGATAAATGGTAAGGGAAAATTGTTTTTTCTTGTTCCGGCATTGAGTTTTCGATAATCAATGCAAACAGGCCACCCGGTGGTGGTGCGTTGAATTATTAATTCTCCATTAGTGTTTTCAACCACGCTCATACCTGACTTCTTTGGAATAACCTGAATTGGGCTCACCCATTTACTATCGAAGATGGGATAAATAATCCCAGCATCTAATAATTTGATGATTTCCACTCGAACTACATCTTTCATGGTTGGGTTCAGTCGCCTTTGCATCTCTCTCGAGGGCTTCATCTCCTCCTCGAGATGGATTTTATGGGTACAAATCAAAGGAATTATACCATTCAAATTTGCTATAGTCCAACCAAACGCACTCCTATGCTTCCTCAACACATTAAACAACATGCCCTCTTGCTCATTCTTTAAACTGGAAGAAACAACAACAGGAAATGTTTCATCTTCTCCGAGAAAAGCATATTTTACATGAGAGGGTAGCTTCTTTAACTCAATACTAGTAAATATTTCTTCAGAGGGGATCATGAGTGACTCCCTCGGGGGTAATTCCTCAAATCTAGAAATCCAGTCAACTTCTCTTAACTTTTCAAAACTCACTTCTTCTTGCAACCAAGCTCCCAATTCTTCCACTTCACTCTCAAAATCTGAATAGGAACTCTTATTCTTAACACCTTGCACTAAAAAAACTTCCAGAGCATCTCCACCTATGATCCTCTCGATATGCTCATCCAACACCTCTTCAATAAGATCAACCTCATGAATTTCATCCTCATCACCCATTTGGTTAGCCATATTGAAAATATTGGTCTCGAGAGTCATGTTTCCAAAAGTGAGTTGCATTTGTCCATTACGTGTATTGATCAAAGCATTAGTAGTAGCTAAAAATGGATGGCCCAAAATTATGGGAACATGATTACTCGAATGGGAGAAGGCTCTATGTCCCAAATGACAAAATCAACCGGGAAGTTGAATGTGTCCACTTGAACTATCAAATCCTCCACAACCCCGTGAGGCACTTTTATTTTTCGATCCACTAACTGTAGAGTGATTCGGGTAGGTTTATGATCACCTAAATCAAGCTGCTTATAGATAGGGTATGGAAGAATGTTCACACTCGCACCTAAGTTAAGCAAAGCTTTTTCAACTCTACTCTCTCCTATAACACACAAAATTGTAGGTGCACCAGGATCCTTGAATTTTGGTGGAAGATCATTAAGAAGGACCGAGCTCACATTTTGTGCCAAAAAGACATTCTTCTTCACCTTAAGCCATCGTTTGATAGTCAAAAGATCTTTGATGACTTCAGCATATGCTGGAATTTGTTGGATAGCATCCAAAAATGGCAAGTTCAACTTCACTTGCTTCAGAACATCTAACACTTCAGTACGCGAAGCGCCCTTTTTGGGTGGTACCAAGCGTTGAGGAAATGGAGCAGGAGTGGGTAATCTTACTTCAACTTCAGATTCAACTACTTCATCTTTATCATCAATGTGAAATGGGGTCTCCTTAGATTCTTAAGCTTCTTTAGCTTAAGATTCCATGGGAGGAGGTGGCGCTAGATCAATTACGCGACCACTACATAGAGTAGTGACAGCTTGACATTGTTCTGGAAATTTTGACGATATAGAGCTAACCACAGTTTGTCCTTAAGGAGGAGGTCTTTGGCCTTGAGTTGTGAATTTACCCTTCTCCTGAGTATTCAATGAAGATTACAACCTAGAGATGCTAGTGTGAATTTCTGTGAGCATTCGATCATACTTAGCATTGCTCTCCTTTTGAGATTGGATGAATTGATTCAAATTATCCTTAAGGGATCGCTTAGGTGGAGTGACATATGGACCAGGAGATGGTACATGCATAGGGTTTTGCATTGGAGGAGGCATTTGCTGAAATTGCGGAGGGGGTGGTGGCAAAGCCACGTGTGGATTAGGAGCCACTCCACCTTATAGTTGTCCATAGTTAAACCCAGGATGATTCCTCCAAGATTGACTGTATACATTCCCTTGCGGTACATTAAAATTACCTCTAAACCCTCCTATCGCTTCTACTTGCTCAGTGTACATTGCCTTGTAGGCATGGATAGTAGGACATCCTTTGGTAGAATGACCAGCAGCACAAATGGCACACACTTTTACCTTTCCTGCTTGTACGGTCCCAACGACTTCTCTTAATCGAACTTCAAGCATGTCTCTAAAATTCTTTTCCAATTGGTCAAATTTATGATCAAACAAAAGAGTCCTTATCCAAGTGGTGAATACCGGAGGCAGTAGACGAGTTGGACACTTGTCGATTTTTATTTTGACTATTGGGGTCAGAAACATCCCATGCTTGCGTAGTCTCTGCTACGTATTTCAGATGAGCCTCAACATCACTCGAGTCTAGCTCCCGGAATGGTCTTTCACACATTGTTTGAATAAGTTTTTTAGATGCTAAAGTAAGACCTTGATGAAAAAATGAAATAAGATGGTGTTTTTCGAATCCATGATGTGCGCAAGAACTAACTAACTCCTGAAATCGTTCCCAACACTTGTCGAAAGCTTCATTCTCATTTTTTCCAAAAGCTTGTATTTGAGCTTTGACAGAGTTGGTTTTGTGTTGTGGAAAGAACTTGGATAAGAACTTAGTTTTCATATGTCTCCAGGATAAAACAGAATTCCGGGTTGTGACCATATACAAGTCTTAGATTTATCCTTTGAGGAGAAAGGGAAAAGCTTTAACCGGATAACATCTTGTGGGCATATTTGGTCACCAAATGTCTCACATGCTTCCTCTAACTCTCTAATATGGAGATATGGTTCTTCAGAATCCATCCCATGAAATGTAGGAAGAATTTGGATCATCCCATTCCGAAAGTGGAACTGACCGGTATTATACGGGAGTAAAATGCAACCAGGGGTAATAGTTCACTCCGAAAATAAAAGATCTTTCTTGGGGAGATATGGAATCTCTTCCTCTCCATCACCAACACCAACACTTTCGTGCACATACATACTGCTACAAAATGATTCAGAACTTTCACTCGATGTTTGACTCAAAGTGCGACTTGTGATTGAATTATTAGGCGAAGGAGGTGGAACCCAAACTGTGTAGAATCAGTGGTATGAGAATTTTCAGAACTAGCTTCGGCAATAGGGTTTTTGTGGACTTGGGTGAGAAGTGGATTTTGCATGTAATCTTACAAGAGATGAGATGAAGGGTAAATAATTTTTTTTTGATAGAGAAACACTTTAGGATTAAATTCACTTTCCTATGAATCACCAATTTTTGATCCCCGATAACTGCGCCAAAAACTTGACCCGACTAAGAATTTTTCTCAAAAGTGCATTCTCTCTAGGCTCAAGTGAAAGTCTATCGCGTTAGTAATAATCTGACAAGTCGGGATCGTCTCCACAAGGATCCGAATTTGGCAATTGAGAATTATGTAGGAAAATTTATTTATCCTTCAAATGGTTTCTCAAAAGAAAAGAAAAGATGATTAATGGTTGAAATCTCCAATTGATGGTGAAAAAAATTAACTACATGCACAAAAACACTAAGAATTGTAAGAAAACAGATATGAATATGGGAGAAAATAGGGTGGAGTACAATCCCTCAAACCTTAGTAAATTACCGTATAGAATAGTAGAATTGTAAATTGAATTTTTTTTGACTAAATCCAATCTATATAGATCCTAAGCATTACATATATGAGTAATACCCCGTAATTTTAATGACTTTTAAAATGGGTTATATTTTAAATTAATGGATTAATTGGATTTTTTTTATAAATTTATTCATTTGGGTTTTATCCGAATTGTGGATATTAAAATGTATGATTCTAAATATTAGTTAAAGATATTTAGGTAATATATGAATGTGATGTTATTGATAATGCTGTGAGTTATTAATTCAGTAATTTAAATTTTTAGTCGGACGCGGTATGGGACGTGTCGGGACAAATTGTGAGATTAAATAAGAAACTTATTTTTATGTCGACCTTATAGTCATTTCGACTGCGTCGTTGCATCCGGAAGGGTTGAAATAGTCAGAAAAGTCTATTTGGATGTTGGTATTGAGTCTCGGATCATTTGGAAATGAAAAGACACCCAAAAAGGGCATTTTGGTTATATTTATAGGTGGGATGAATAGTGATTTCGGGTTTTGTCTTATTATAAATATTTGGAGATTAGTTGTACGTGGTTCATTCCTCTCCTCTACACAAAAATTGAGAGGTCACCTTTTGAGAGAGAGTGAAAGGGTGCTTGGGAGAAGATAAGGTTGCTTGGAAAGGAGGAGAACCAAAGGTCAAAGGTTATCACCACCAAACACCACCGGAGACGGGGAGAACCACTAGTGATACACCACCCCAAAGGATCAGATCTTCATTAGAGGCAAGTGTTTGATAATTGCAATCTAAGTTTGTATATTGTCCATGTTAGAATAGTTATAAAAAGATGAGATTTCTCATGTTTGGAAGATGAAAAGATAGAGTTGTTAATTGATTTCTGGAATTTGAAAATATATAGGAATCAAACTCATGTTGTAGGTAGATAGTAATCCACGAAATAATCATAAATCTGTTGAAGAAATTTTGATTGTTTTTTTTAATGATTGTTCTTATACCAAACCTTTTGTATATCTTTGGTGATTATTAATAGGATATAATGAGACTTAGGGAAGATCAGTAAACCCTAGATAAGAATCGAATTAATTTGATTGGGATTTAATTGATTACAATTATGATAATGAAATTGAAAGAAATTTCGGTTGTTAGATTCATGTGTTGGATTATAATTTGTATGCATGAGGATTAAGGATATGTCCAGTAGGGCAAATTTAATAAAACACCTGGGTAGCCTTAGGGTTACAATTTGAACATCAAGGACTGAGTTTAAGCACATTATTGATTGCGCAAGGACTAAGTGTATTACAAGCGCTTAGTGGTTTGGATCCAGGATAGAGATGGGAGTTCATACCACATTTGGTTGAAATAGGGGATGAGGATATCCCTCTTACGTATTTGAAGTTGACGAACCTCCACAACCGATAAAGTTAAGTACAAGTGTATTGGAGGGGTTCCTTGTTTGGATTTTGCTTTGCGAGACGCTCCGCGCATCAACCTTAACGACGTCGGGAGGGGAGAGATGTTATAGGATGCGAGGATGTTGGTTTTGTTGATAAGTCATATAGTGTGATTGAAACACTATAGACTATGATCCATGTGATGACGGTACTCAATCCTAGTTGATAGAAGATGTGTTTATAAGAGATTTGAAACTATCGATTTTATCCCTATTTAAGGGAGAGTTTAATTCATAGTAATTAGAGAGATAATATGATATGGACCAGTAGGATATTAGTGATTTCATACTGAATAAATATGTTGAGGAAAACCTATTTGAACCTTGGGTAATGAGTGAGACTCTGGAATAATTAAATTAAAGAAGTAAAGTCATGATATTTTAATACGTAGGATTTGAGAGATATAATGCTACGTATGTGAATTATCTTGGGGTAGTGTGATTAACTTGTTGATATTATATTATAGGTATGAAAATGCCTATTTTATTGATTGATGATTTATGTGTATGACATACCTAGCACACTTTCTATAGATAGGGAGGTTTGCTCGTGAGGGCAATCATATCCTGATGAATCCATGGGATTTTTTATTTGTCGCTCGAGACTTATCGGGGAGTTGATAAGTTCACTGACTATGGAAACGTAGTTATGTGCGTGACCCGTGGGTATGAGAACTATGTTCGCCTCCAATTTGTATGTTCTTGTTTTTGGTTCAAGGAATCCTTACCGAACCTTTAGTCCCCTATTCGGCGACCAGCGATATTGGGACATGATAGCAGAGTAATGCATTGCACCGCAGCTATGACTCAGGGTGCCGTATTATATATATATATATATATATATATATATAATGGATGAAATGAATGTATATAGTGGTTAGATCATTTTACGGTGTGATAATTGTAAATGAAGGTGAATATTGAAAAGAATTGAAATAAGTTAATGAATATTTATTGAAGAGCTTAATTCAAGTTAATGAGAAATGATTCATATAAATGAGAAACGTATAAGAATGATTATACTACGTATGGTATGGGACATACGGGGTTATGTTATGGGATGGAATCATATTATGGAAACTAGTTAGGAGGAACCATTAACTGGGAGGTTAATAGGAAACGTTAAGCGTGCACTCTAGATGAGAGGTGAGAATAGCAAGTGAGAGTTGGATACTAACATGTACGTAATAAATTCTTAATTGCACTTGTTAAATACTTATTGTTTTAAAAATCATTTTCACATCGGGCTCTGACCCTTTCCGTGCATATTTTGTTTTCTATTGTATCTTCTATATCAGGTGTCCATCAGTAGGGACGCCAAACTTAGTGGATTATGATGAGCTATGGAGCTATGGAGTATTGCTAAGACACCCATCTTCATTTGATTCACATTATTCTTTTGGTTAGGGCATCTCGCCCAAAAGGAATTCAGTAATCTCTTTTCTATCGGAGTCAAATACTCTTGTATTCTTGTCATTTTAATACATTTACTATTATTGGGATTACTGTATTAGATAATTTTTTGGGAATATTTATTCCAATTGCATTTAAATTCTTTTGTGTTATCTGTTTAGTTATTAGTATAGAATAATATGTGTAGTGTTATTCATAAACTAAAAATGGATTTTGTTGAAATTAAAAACTAGAAAGTTTTTAACACCAGCTTAATTGGGTATTGGGTGAGTTGTAAATGTTTTCGACAGTGATGCTGAAAATGAGCCAACTATATATTCTATTTTAATTTGGTATGGAACTGGCCACCCGATATTTAATTAGGCGGGGTGTTACAATATCAGGGAACTAGCCCACATCATATGAAATCAAAGGTAAATACAAAGCAATGAATAGACAATTATACTTGCATAGTCTTCTTAAACATCCCAAGTACCTAGGGCAAGAGAGATTAAAAGAGCGGCTATGTTTGGATAATTTCCATACACGATTTGGTCAATATTTAATTTACCCTCTATTTTCTACATGCGTAATTTACCTTCGAATTAGTTCATGTACCCCAACCCTTGAAAATTTAGCTATACATGGTTTTATGAGAAAAAAAATTCATAACAATGCATGTAACTGTTGATTTAAGAAACATTGTAAAAACAAAAATTACAAAGCAAGTGATAATGGAATTGAAAATAGAATTGAGATAAAATAAGAGAATGGAATTTGATACTTGAAATTTGCACTAGGGAAAAGAGATGAATGAATCCAGAAATACTTTTTGTTCCTCAAACTTACAAACTAGAGCTTTTCTAAGAATATGAAATTTGTCTACTAAAAACTCTTTAAAATCTGACTCTCTCTTTAGAATTCGACTCCCTTGAAAAGATGTAGGGATTGGCCTTTTATAACACCATCTAGCATGAATTAACAGCTAAAATCGATGGGCAGCGCAAGAAATTCCAAGATTTGCACCTCTTGATCTCCATAACTAATTCCAGAAATTCGAAAAGCCGGACCGGTCCGGATCCCATTGGATCGGTTCTCTTTTCAGTAACCGAATCGATTCTTTTTTATTTCCACCGGATCGGTCTGGATACTATCGGATCAGTTCTTTTGTCATCGTTTCGGCATCAATTCGGGGTCTACTTGGATGGTTTCATTTCGGATCGGACTGAGATAAATCGGATCAGTCCGACTTTCTTCAACTTTGACTTTTTCTTTCCATTTTTGATTGGTCATAACTTTTGATCTCGACCTCCAATTTGACTGTCATTTCTTCCGATGCTCTTGTGAAATAAGGATCTTCAACTTTCCTTTAGGCTTCAATTCCGAACTCTAGGTGTAAAATTATGCTTTTTCCCTTTAAGTTGTTTTTCTTTCTTTTCTTGCAATAAATACCTGTAAAATCCATAAGAAATACACGAAAGTTGGGGTACTCGTTAGAAATAGTCAATGGCAATGATATGGGATAAAAATGATTCAATTACATTGTCCGAGATATCAAAATTACTAACTTAAGGGGCTAAATTCAGAAGAATTTATGCTTGGTCATGGGGTGTCTCGCAGAGAGAAATCCAAACAAGGAACCCCCCCAATACACTACTCCTTGACAATGTCGATCATGGGGATCCATCATGTCATACACACCAATTATACTACTGCTATTTATAAGTATTAAGGACAAAACTTCTCTCTATTCTCAACATGGCACTGCGTTTCGTAAGTGGGGCATCTCGCAAAGAGAAATCCAAACAAGGAACCCCCCCAATACACTACTTCTCGACCGTGTTGATTGTAGGGATCCATTATGTCATCAACACAAAACGTGCTACTACGACTACATAGATTACTAACTAAGAGTAATCCCAAAATCTCCAACAAATATCCTTGGGTTGATATAACCGAAATATTCCTCAACTGCAATTCATCAACCCCCAAATAATTCGGTACACCATAATCATCCAAGATATACACCATATGAACTTTTATATCCTTGAATCTATAGAATATGTATAAGTATATATTTATTTACTCTAAACATATATATAGATACAAACATTCATTCCCATAGCCAAGTGTACATACCACATATGATGTACAATGGCCATGCATATAATATAACCGGTTATATATATCGCCAATATATTGCGCCATGCTATCATCTTCCTAGTGCCCAAACTACGTAGCATATGGGGACCACCTGGTAGGGCTAAACGACACCCACCTAGTGACAAACTCACACATATAACGTCCGGGAAGCGATTATAGTTCCTAACCGACAATGAGACGAAACATACCCACCACGTCTGATCCCAAAAAAATGTAAATCACATAGTAACACAATGGACGACTATGACCTGGGGAATATCTACACTCTGCTCCTCGAGCCAGGGTGCTCACCCTCATCACGGAAACTTCCCAATGATAGCATGTGCGGGGTATGCTTCACTACATAAGTATATATATCGTTCACATGTACAACATATATACATCCATATGATCCCATCATATAATTAAACCATCACATACGGTTTAGATATTTACAACATGAGTATACACATATATCCATATCTATACAATTATATATATATCCACATATCCACATAAATATACACACTTTCTCTCGCCCGTATGTATAAGATTTATAAACTCGGCTATAAGTATACATAATCCTCAACATACTAGCCGTCATCCCAACACATTTAATTTACCTCGATATGTGAATACGATCCCTCACTTGAAGCATATTCATCCATTTTTCTTAGGATATGAATCGTCTTCCAACATATATATATATATATATATATATATATAACTTTAAGGTTATCACCCAAAGTTTAGTGTAGGAAACCATCACTACACATCTCATCTATATCCGAAAGTGCATCCACATCTCTAGTACTAATTTCGACTATTGGTATGCACATAACTAATAGTGTACAAACCTCAAGCTTAAACCTAAATTCATTTTTATGATCACATCAATTATTGGAATCCCCTTTTATTAACCACACTCTATTCTAGTTGATTGTATGATCCCATCGCTCTCAATTCGGACTACGGTTATCACTCATATGAATCCCCTAGTCTGCCACCTTTCTGATTTATCCCTTGAATTTATCATTACTAAGGATATCCGACCACTCTCTCTCATTGGTCCCCAAATTGTATCTTAATAGAATCCTATCGCTATAAGTATTCGACATAAATATCGGCCTATAATTTCCCATCATATCCTCGCAAAACACTCTCTAAGATCTCTTAACTTCACATCATATCTAGACGCACTTTCGATCTATTGTTGGGATTCCCCTCCCGAATGAGGTTTCCCACTATCTCCATAAACACACACAACTCCGATGCATACATGTAAACATATACCTTCCTTAAACTATTTACAAAAGTCCCCATAGTAATAATAAGTTAGAAACCCCTTATATGCCTCCAAAACATAACTCTTACATCATAAAAGAAGGTCCCACATCGATAAACCCAATCAAAAAGGGTAGAAATCATTCTCGCAAAACTCCACAAAACTGCCCTGTTTTCGAATCGATTCGGCTTGGCCGAAATCGATTCGGTCTCAAGGGCGAATCAATTCGCTCCAACTGTGAATCAATTCGGTCCAAAGGACCAGGGACTCTGTCTCAAGACAAATCGATTCGCCTTGGGTCCGAATCGATTCGGTCTTGCAGACCTGCCACTTTTACCTAGGCCGAATCGATTAGCTTAAGGGGAGAATCGATTCGGGTCTGCAGAAGTTCTTCTTCTTCACAAAAACCAACGAATTCTAAACCCTAAAATTTCACTTCTAACCCCTAAACCTTCATCATATCATGTTTCTAGGCCAATAAAACAACCCAACGTTGGTCCTAACCATTTCTACACCATCAAACCCATATTTAAACATCAATTTCAAGATTTCACCCAAAATCTAGGTTTTGTTATAAATACCCAAAATCCCAATATTTTATGCACAAATTATGATATGAAATACACAAATAAAATATTTAGCAATATTAAACACTTGCTCAGATTTGTAGAGGTTGGATCGTACCTGGAATCACGGTTGGGTCGGGAATCTCCATGCTTTCTTCCTCTCTCTCTTCTTTCTTCTTCTCTCTTTCTTCCTTTTCTATTTCTCTCTTCTCACAAATGAGAAGGGCTGAAATCGTAATCCCTTAAATCTCTTAAAACATAAGTCCCAGTTTGAAATGTTAATACACACTTTAAATGACTCGTATACTCCAGTTCGAGTCAAACTGACATAAATAATCCAGAACCAAAATAAAACCCAATGACAGTCATTTTGACTATCTTGAACCATCCGGAACCAATGGTACCCTCAAAATATCATCCGAGGAACTTTGAAAGTTCCTCAATTTTTGGACTTCAATTTCCAAATTCTAAAATTCTCCGATTTAAATGAATTTTATTTTTCTCAAAATTTAATTTCTCATTCCCAATGTCACGGGTTGTTACATACTTCCCCCCTTTTTAGGTTATGCCTAGGACTTTACTCTCATCTAGTACTTCCATCAATCCTCTCGATCACTATACCGATCCTTCCTAGTTCTCACGTCGAACCATATAGATTTTAAAAATCAAACTAACTACCCAGGGCACCCATACACCCCGTACTCGAGCTTAACTCGTAAAACAATAACCCGACTCCACTAGCCTCAAATCGTAATATAATTCAAAATACCATAATCTATAGAAACATATTAAGTATATATAAAATTTTGAAATTCCCAATGGTCGAACTCTTCTCAATTCCTGACACTAGCTACATTCATTCGGGGGAGGTCTCGCGAGTGAAATCCAAACAAGGAACCCTCCCAGTACACTACTATGTAGCTATGTCAGGAATTGAAATCAGTTGAACTAGAGTTAAGGTTTTATAAAAGATTTTCATATTTTTGATATTGCCCGAAGGCCTATGCAACACATAATATAAAACAATTCCATGTCTTTCGACACGTCAAACAAACACCTTATGTTTAGGACACAAGGCCTCAACAAATACAATACTCGAACCGCTACCTATTTCTCAAAACTAGCACAACCCTGAGCTATATTCTTCACTCAACAATGAATCTACTAGTCTCTGAATCTCTCAGTCATACAAATCCATTTACATTACATTAACACATTTCCACAATATAAGTTCTTCCCTCAATGGAACACTAAAATTTCGTGCCCTAGCCTATCCATAACCCATTAACCTTAACAATTTACACTCCCAAAATCAATAGAGCAACTCTCTACTAGCTCATTATAAGATGGTTTAATATCCCAAAAGATTTAGTATAAAGACCATGTGACACCCCGCCTAATTAATCCCGGGTGATCAGTCCTAAAGCAAGTTAGAACAGGATTCTCATTTGGTCCATTCTTAGCATCACTGTCGTCGTATTAAATTACTAACCACCTAAGTGAGAAAATAGACTGGTGCCATTTATATATCTTTCATTATTTAAACAAAAAACCCATGCGAAATATAAAACTATATAACAAACACAGATAACTGAATTAATCATTCACAAGTAAGAATATAATTGACCGAATAAACCAACGGTCCAAGTAATAAATCCCATAAAGACAAGAATAAACTCCCAACAAGTTTAATACAAATAAATGGAAAGTGAGTAACATGATCGAATACTAATCACGAACTTCTACATTAAGAATGAAGAATGAGGCGTTTATCAAAACTCCATGTTTATGACATGAAACCCCAAAACGAATTTTAATTCATTACATCACGCAAATATGAATTGAAAGACAAATTTAATGCTATTGCAAGTTATTCACTTGCCTTAGGTTTCGTAGTGTCTGAATTTGCGATGGATTCCATGGTTGAAGATGACCTTGTTGGTTCTTTGAGATACCCAAAATGGCTTTGGCTGGTGCTAGGGTTTCCTAACCCTTTAATTCCTTTTTCTAATTAAGCTCAGCCATGCCCTTATTTCTTTTTATTAGTTTAATTATTCAATTCCCGTTTTTCGACTAATGGGCCAAGCCGAAGTGACCAAAATGCCCCCGAGTGGGCCCGACTATGTCTAAAAACGTCCCGTGACCCGTTTACTACCCCCGAGTACACTTTTCCGACTATCTCGGCCCGTCCGGACTCAACTGTACACTTAGAATTTGCATCCAAATTAATTTATAAAAATACTTATCCCCCACCCAATATAGTCTATACTGACTTCCGGATGTGATAAGTACATACCTCGTCATTAATACTCGAAACAACGAAATTACATTATTACTATTCACTTAGTAAATAAATTTTCCCTAAATATTAACCATTCAATCCAAGAATAATATTTATATATTATTCTATCATAATTAATTCATTAAATTACAACACACTAGTAATTTAGAATATCCGAATTAATAAAATTTTAAATGTACCAAAAATACGGGGTGTTACATACTCCCCCCCTTATAAAGGAATTTCGTCCCCGAAATTAGATCGTACCTGCATTGAAAAGCTATGGATATTGTTCCCGCATATCCTCCTCTCGCTCCCAGGCAGACTCGTCAACATTGTGATGACCCCACTATACTCTAACCAATGGAACAACCTTGGATCGTAATTTCCGCTCACTATGATCCAGAATTGCTACCGGCCTCTCCTCATACGAGATGTCTGGCTGTAAGTCGATCTCCTCGAGTGGAATATGCCAAATGGCTCTCTCGCTCCTTCGATATTTCTTCAGCGATGCCACATGGAATACATCGTGTATCTGTTGAAGATGTTCTGATAACCCAAGCTTATACGCCACCAGTCCCACCCTCTCAATAATAGGGAAAGGTCCTACGTATCGCGGTGCTAACTTACCCTTCTTGCCGAACCTCATCACCCCTTTCATTGGGGATACCCGGACTAAAACCTGGTCCCCAACTTCTAGCTCCACATGTCTTCGAGAAGCATCAGCATAACTCTTTTGCCTGTCCAGAGTTATCCGAATTCTTCCTCGAATCAACTCTATCTTGGCAGATGTCTCCTGAAAAATCTCCGACCCCAAGAGTTTGTTGTCCCCCACCTCTAACCAACAAATGGGTGAACGACAAGGTCTCCCGTACAGTGCCTCAAACGGTGCCATGCCAATCGTGAATTGGTAAGAGTTGTTATACGCAAACTCTACCAAAGGGAGATATTTCTCCCATCCTCCCCCAAAGTCCAAAATGCACATTCTGAGCATGTCTTCCAGCATCTGGTTAACCCTCTCAGTCTATCCGTCAGTCTGTGGGTGATACGTTGTACTCAAGTGCAACTCCGTGCCCATTGCCTCCTGAAAGCTTTGCCAAAAGTGGGCAACAAAAATTTTGTCTCGGTCGGATACAATATTTATAGGTACTCCATACAGCTTAACAATCTCTGCTATGAATAGCTGTGCATAACGCATCATCTCGAAGTCTATGCGTACCGGCAAAAAGTGGGCCACCTTAGTCAACCGATCCACAATAACCCATATGGAGTCGTGACCCCTCTGCGATACAGGTAACCCTGTGATGAAGTCCATGGAGATGCTCTCCCACTTCCACACAGGAATTTCTAACGGTTGTAGCATCCCTGATGGTCTCTGGTGGTCAACTTTCACAAGCTGGCACGTGGCACATTTCGAAACAAACTCCGCTATGTCCCTTTTCATCCCTGCCCACCAATACTGCCTCCTCATATCTTGGTACATTTTATCCCCACCGGGATGTACCAAAAATTTCGAACCATGGGATTCTGTCATAATAGCGTGCCTCAAATCCTCATCCTCTGGCACCATTAACCTCCCATTAAAGCGTAGGCCTCCTTCTGAGCTAATCGAGTAACCCTCTGCTCCCTCAGCTAACAACTGGCCCACCCTATCCCGGCAAATATGATCCTCTGCCTGAGCCTTCACAACTCGCATAATGATCTCGGGTGTGATGGATAAAGCTAACATGCAAGCCTTGGCTACGTCATCCTCATATTGAAGCTCTCTCCACTTCGCTTTCCATACCTCTGATATCTCCCCAGTCGGCCTTCAGCTCAATGCGTCTGCTACCACATTGGCCTTACCAGGATGATACTGAATATCAAACTGGTAGTCCTTCACAAATTCTAGCCACCGCCTCTGCCTCATATTCAGATCCTTCTGTGTGAAGAGATACTGAAGTGACTTGTGATCCGTGAATAGAGTAAACTGCTCTCCTAGAAGATAATGCCTCCATATCCTCAAAGAAAAAATGACCGCTGCCAACTCTAGGTCGTGAGTGGGGTAATTCCTCTCGTGGGGCTTTAGCTTCCTGGAAGCATAAGCTATAGCCCTTTCCTCCTGCTGGAGCACACCCCCAAGATCCCGTAAGGATGCGTCTGTGTAAACCCGATACTCTAGCCCTCCCTTTGGCAATGCAAGCACGGGTGCAGATGTCAACTTGTCCTTTAGCTCGTCGAACGCTAATTGACAACTATCATCCCACTTGAAAGGTACCCCTTTCTGAGTCAAATTCGTCAAAGGTCCTACAATTTTAGAGAATCCCTTAATGAATCGCCTGTAGTAACCGGCTAAACCCAGAAAACTGCGCACCTCGGTCGGTGTCGTGGGCTGTCCCCACTCCCTCACCGCCGACACTTTATTTGGATCCACTGCAATACCCTGATCTGACACGACGTGACCAAGGAACTGTACCTCTCGTAGCTAGAATCCACACTTCCCTAATTTGGCATAGAGCTGATGATCCCTCAGTGTCTGTAAAACCATGCGCAAATGCTCTGCGTGCTTCTCCTCGGTGCGCGAGTAGATTAGGATGTCATCAATGAACTCGATGACAAACTGATCTAAGTACTCACTGAAAACCCTATTCATGAGGTCTATGAACACTGCTGGTGCATTGGTGAGCCCGAAGGGCATCGCCCTGAACTCATATGATCGATACCGCGACAAGAAAGCGGTCTTAGGAACATCCCCCTCTCAGATACGCAGTTGATGATACCCTGACCTCAAGTCGACCTTGGAGAAGTAAGACGCCCCTCTCTATTGGTCAAATAAATCATCAATCCAATGCAATGGATATTTATTCCGTATCGTCACCTTGTTCAGCTCCCTATAATCCACGCACAAGCGGAGTGAACCATCTCGCTTCTTCACAAACAACACTGGTGCACCCCATGGCGATGTACTCCGCCGAATAAAACCCTAACCCCGTAGTTGCTGAATCTGTTCCCTTAATTCCCGCATTTCTGACGGGGCCATTCGCTAAGGTGCCCGAGCAATCAGCCTCGTCCCCGGTGCCAAATCGATAACAAATTCGATTTCTCTACTGGGTGGTAATCCTGGTATCTCCTGGAATACATCCTCAAAGTCCCTCACTACAGGAATAGAGTCTAAAGGAACTACCACCTCCTGTGAGGTTTCCTCCTCAATGTAGTATAAGTGAGTGCGCGACCCTCCCTCAGGAAGCGGCATTACTATGAGGAACATCTCCTATCCCGGAATGGAGAACACGATTGTCCTCTCATAACAATCCACCGTAGCCCGATAACCTGCCAACCAATCCATGCCCAAGATGACATCATACCCCTCCATATCTAACACTAAGAGGTCTGCTGCTAAACTAAGCCTCCCAATCAAAATGTCTACTCCTTGACAAATCGAGCGAATCAAAGCCCCGCTGCCTACTGGTGACTCTACACTCATACAGAGGCTACCCGCTGTCTCTAATAACCCAGCCCGTTTAGCAAAATTAGATTTAATGAATGAATGTGATGCTCCCGTGTCAAAAAGAACGCTACCCTCATGACCATGAATGAAAAACATACCCTCAACCGCTGGCGGCGCCTGCTGTGCTGGAGGATTGGGAACATCCCGAACGTTGTACACACGTCCGTAGTGCATCTGCCCCTGCTGCTTTGGGCGGGTGGGGTTGGTGCTGCTGGCGGCATCTGACCCTGTTGCCCCTGCTGGGCACCCTGTTGCTGGCCTCTGCCCCTCTGCGGGCACTCCCTCTTGAAGTGTCCTGGCTGGCCATAGGCAAAACAACATTTATGGTCGTCACCCTGTCGTTGGCCCTGCTGGCCCTGACATTGCTGGCCCGGTTGGCCTCCCCCGTTGTTCCCTTGGCCCTGACGGCCCCGAGGAACCTGCTGTTGCTGATTAGGGCCTGGTTGCCCCTTCCTGAACCCCTGTCCTCCCGGTCGGAACCCACCAGGCTTAAACTTCTTAGCCTGATTCCCTTGCTGAATGATAACCTGCTGCTGTGTGCCACTTGTCTCACTATTAGTAACCGCCTTGCCCTGCTGGCTCGGCTCACCTGCCTTCTTGTTCCCCTTAGCATGGAAACGATGATCTTGGCAATGTACAAGTGCGGCATTAACGACATCTGTATAAGTCACTAACGCCGAATTTCCAATCAAGTGCTGCCTGATTCTCCAGGCTAGGCCATCCATGAACTTTGACTTCTTCTGCTCCTCATCGCTCACCTCATTTGGCACAAAGTTTTCCAAACGGGTGAACTCCTTCTCATATTCTGCTACTGACCTGTCACCCTGTACCAACTCGCTGAATTTCTTTCTCATCTCAGACTCTACTGCTGGGGGGAAGTACTTGCGGTCAAACCATACCCAGAATTCAGAAATCGGCATCAAATCCCGCTCCTCAGCGGTGGTTACGGACTCCCACAACTGTAAGGCTGCCCCCGATAGACGAAAGGTAGCCAGCATCTATTTCTGCACCTTTGTACCCTCTAACATGCGCAGATGGCGCTGAATGTTCTTCTTCCAGTCATAAGCCTCGACCACATTGGTGCTACCTCGAAACTCAGGTGGGTGACCCTTCTGAAAGGTCTCCCTCACTCGCTGCCAAGATGGTGGCCCCACTGGAGCCTGAACTGCTGGAGCCAATGGAGGCGGTGCATGGGGCTGTGGAAAATGAGCTGCCATAGCTCGCATCACTGTCTCGACCGCTTGGGACACTATCACTGCCACCTGAGTGGTAGAAATCAACTCGGGTGGGGGCGGTGGTGGCGGTATCTGTGGCTCCTGGCGAGCCTCCCTCACCTCATCTCTAGCCTCAGCCCTCTCCGCTCTCTGTCTCTTTGGTGGCATCTGAAATAGATTGAATTGTATAAGTACACAATTTATACAAAAACTAATAGCAGGAATACGATATCTCACAAGTGGAAAATATAATCAACAGTCCTAATAATAGGGCTCTATAACAACCGAACGCTACGCTGAAACGTAGAAAGCCACACAGATCCTAAGGAAACTAGAACCTGATGCTCTGATACCATCTGTGACACCCCGCCTAATTAATCCCGGGTGATCAGTCCTAAATCAAGTTAGAACAGGATTCTCATTTGGTCCATTCTTAGCATCACTGTCGTCGTATTAAATTACTAACCACCTAAGTGAGAAAATAGACTGGTGCCATTTATATATCTTTCATTATTTAAACAAAAAACCAATGCGGAATATAAAACTATATAACAAACACAGATAACTGAATTAATCATTCACAAGTAAGTATATAATTGACCGAATAAACCAACGGTCCAAGTAATAAATCCCATAAAGACAATAATAAACTCCCAACAAGTCTAATACAAATAAATGGAAAGTGAGTAACATGCTCAAATACAATCATGAACTTCTACATTAAGAATGAAGAATGAGGCATCTATCAAATCCCCGCAACCTCCACATATGCTGCAGCAACGGATCCCTGGAATATAGTCAAGGCTGGCGTCCCTGTGGTTGGACACCTAAAAGGGTTTTTAAAAGTTTTTATAGCAAGGGTTAGTACCCAAAACATTTGAAATACATTTAACAAATGATTAACTTGCAGTAATAAATAAATATGCATGCTCTTCATATTTTTAGTTAGTATCGCACTCTCTTGAGGACTTCCTTACCCTTCCTCTAATGTACACTACTAACGCTTTAATTAAATTACCTAGTTATTCATCTCATGACTAGATAATTAACAAAGTTCCTGTATACCCACCCTACTCTAACTGAGTATGTAGTGATTATGATTTTTAAGTTATTAGTAACATCAACTTAACTAAATCATTTCCCTTTTTTTTTATATTCATATAACTTCTACACTTGTTATACATGTGAAATAACTCACTTTTCATTAATAACCCGTATATAATTAATTATCTAATTATATACTTATAATCATATTTCAGCATTCATAATCATACTGTAATATATATAACAACTTGCATCCTCCCGAGCAAAATACTCCCGGAATGTAAATTCTATAAAGTGCTATCCCACTAGGTACAATCACATAGCCTAGATATCCCAAGTCAGAATTTTCACACCAACTTGATAAAAATAAATAATTGGAGGCGGTCATATTCCTTCCCTGAAAGTGAGATGTCCCTCACCCATATAACGGACGCTATGACCTCGGGAATATACTCACCCTACTCCTCAAGCTAGGGGATTCATCCACTACACACAACCTCCCCCTATAGCACTATAGTATAAAATATCTAATCACTGATATTAATTGTGCACACCATATATATATACTATCGCCTCCGTATATATAAATATAAAAGTCCCGGCTATACCGTTCGCTAAATCCGTAACATAAGCCTATTAAAATTATTAATAGTCTATGGTCCAACTCTAAATATTAATTAAATTTCACCTTAATTAATTAAGTTATTTTTTGTGTCGCCCTCACCATAAATTTGGACTTACTCTCGTAGCCCAAAATAAATTTAACCGAGTCAAAATTCCCGACTCTAATTTATTAGCCTCAAACCCTAATTAATTTATCTACAATTAATTAGATTTACTCTCATGTATTTAATTTCTCAATAATTAATTACATAAGATTTTTATATTATTTTCCCCTCTTATATAACTAACTGGCGAAACTGCCAAAATCTGGCGACCGTCGATCGATCAACCCCAGACTGTCGATCGATCGATCGAACAGGTCTTCGTCTTCTTCGCGAAGACAGGGCAGCCATGGACGGAATTTCTTAAACCCTAATCTCTGCTAACATGAATTTTTAAGCCTTTTTAACACCAGTACATATTAGAAACCTTATTAGGATTACCCAGAAAGTCCACAACAATCATCAATTCGTCCATAAACTACTGATTTATAATTTTGGGGAAAAATCCATCTTTTTCCTTAAACACATTTTTACTCCAAATTTCTTCATCAAATTCGTCCTAATTTATCTGGATATCATTCTAACAGATACACACCAATATTCCAATATCAGATGTTACATAACTCCTCATAAATTCGGGCAAATCAGATTCATGTTTTCTTTTGTATTATCAAAACTCCATGTTTATGCCATGAAACCCCAAACGAATTTCAATTCATTACATCACGCAAATATGAATTGAAAGACAAATTTAATGCTATTGCAAGTTATTCACTTGCCTTAGGTTTCGTAGTGTCTGAATTTGCGATGGATTCCAAGGTTGAAGATGACCTTGTTGGTTCTTTGAGATCCCCAAAATGGCTTTGGCTGCTGCTAGGGTTTCCTAACCCTTTAATTCCTTTTTCTAATTAAGCTCAGCCATGCCCTTATTTCTTTTTATTAGTTTAATTATTCAATTCCCGTTTTTCGACTAATGGGCCAAGCCGAAGTGACCAAAATGCCCCCGAGTGGGCCCGACTATGTCTAAAAACGTCCTATGACCCGTTTACTACCCCGGGTACACTTTTCCGACTATCTCGGCCCATCCGGACTCAACTGTACACTCAGAATTTGCATCCGAATTAATTTATAAAAATACTTATCCCCCACCCAATATAGTCTATACTGACTTCCTCATGTGATAAGTACATACCTCGTCATTAATACTCGAAACGACGAAATTACATTATTACTATTCACTTAGTAAATAAATTTTCCCAAAATATTAACCATTCAATCCCAGATTAATATTTATATATTATTCTATCATAATTAATTCATTAAATTACAACACACTAGTAATTTAGAATATCCGAATTAATTAAATTTTAAATGTACCAAAAATACGGGGTGTTACAGACCACACTTGCTCACTCCTTCCCAAGGCCTAATTCTCCTTAAGGAAATATCTTCCTCATAAATCCTTCCTAACCATCCCGAAGGACAAAACGCTTTTGGGACTACTGAAAACTCCCTCAGTCCTACTCAATGGACCCAAAACTTTAAATTTCTCACTCCCTCTTCCTAGAAGGCAATACTCCCGATATTGGGACAACTCCACACACCTCACATCAGTAAAAGTCACCAACACCAGGTTCCTAATAATTGTTGAAGAATTTATCAATCTAACCTCCCAAGGGTTCCCTATTCTCTCCTCTTCAGTACTTACCTTATCGATCACAAAAGTATCCTTCTTATCTCTGCCTGAATCACGGAAATAAATACCTCAAATCAAAACGTACCCAAAACCTGTTATGGGTATTAAATCTCTCATTTTTCCCCTTTCCTAACCGACTTATTCTCGGCGACGTCTGAGATAAAAGCAATTGTTTCAGAACGTCATTCGAGCGAGTACCACTCACAGAACAAGATAAACGTAGGGAACACAACAATCATAATAGTAGGGTTTTATATCATGAAAGTCAACGGAAGAACACAGAAAACCCGCACAAATCCTAAATAGTCTAAAACCTGATGCTTTGATACCATTTGTGATAACCCGCTCAAAATAATAACGGGTGGTCAGCCCTATACTACGTTAAATTAGATATCTCAGATGGCTCAGTCTCAACATCAACTGATAATACTAAATAATATAAAGCTAACTACACAAAACTATTAAAAATGGATGCCAAAATTAATTAAAACACACCACAAACAACAAACCAATACTATCCAACTACTAACAAAGGAGAAATGCATGCAAGTACTACGATAAATGAAATGCTAGAATAAAATGAAATGAGTACCAACAAGAAAAAATATACCCGAATAAGTTGTCGGGTCACGGACAGTACAATAACCGCAAAGAAGAAATATAAATAACTATATATGACTCTTGGTTATAGACCCGATATACAAAATGAATCCTGTCTAGATTCACAAAGAAATTGGAAGCGACTAAGATCGAAATCCCGCAACAGTGCACACCTGTTACGCTCCCAATACACTGGATAGAAGGGCATCCGGTATCCATGCGGTTGGACACCTATAGTACAATGTACATATATATATATAGCAAAAGATAAGAAACAACGGGTCAGAGCCCGAGTGTAAAAATGTTTTGCAAGTATGTTAACCATGCATAATAAATATAAATGCACTTATTTCAAAACTTAAGTGGAGTCACACTCTCGTGAAAGCCTAATCTCACCTCTCATCTAAAAGTGCCCACCTATTCACGTCCTGGAATCTTTGTTTAGTTACCCAACCCAATAAGGACAACCTAATTTACAATAGGCACGACCTATACCCATAAGACCTTCCATTCTAACATAACCCAAGTATCCTTCCCATTATAACCACACTTAAATGTATATACACATATAGATGTCATACTAGGCTTAATTTATTTCGATTTATTAACTTATACCAGTTATAAGTTTTAATACGTTACCCATTAACATTAGGATTCAATAGTATAATTTAATCTCTAAATAGCATGCATACAATTTAATAAGGACAAAACATCTATCCACTCTCAACATTGCACTATGTTTCGTGCGTGGGGCATCTCGCAAAGCGAAATCCAAACAAGGAGCCCCCCCAATACACAACTCCTTTACAATGTTCGTCGTGGGGATCCATTATGTCATCCACACTAATTATACTACTACTACTTATAAGTATTATGGACAAAACTTCTCTCTATTCTCAACATGGTGCTGCATTTCATGCGTGGGGCATCTCGAAAAGAGAAATCAAACAAGGAACCCCCCAATACACTACTCCTTGACCGTGTTGATTCTAGGGATCCATTGTGTCATCTACACAAAATTTGATACAACTACATGGATTACTAACTAAGAGTAGTCCCAAAATCTGCAACAAATATCTTTGGGTTGATATAACTAAAATATTCCTCAAGTGCGATACATCAAACCCCAAATAATCTGGTGCACCATTATCATCCAAGATGTACACCATAGGAACTTTTATATCCTTCCATCTATAGGATATGTATAATTATATATGTATTTACTCTAAACATATATATAGATACAATCATTCATTCCAATAGCCAAGTGTACATACCCCATATGATGTACAATGGCCATTCACATAATATTACCGACTATATATATCGCCAATATACTGCACCATGCTATCATCTTTCCAGTGCCCAAACCACGTAGCATACTGAGGACCACCTCGTTGGGAAAAATGACACCCACCTCGTGACAAACTCACACACACAACGTCCGGGAAGCGGTCATAGTTCCTAACCGGCAATGAGGCAAAATATACCCAGCACGTCTCATCCCCAAAAAAATGTAAACCACATAATAATACGATGGACGACTATGACTTGGGGAATATCCACACTCTGCTCCTCGAGCTAGGGTGCTCACCCTCATCGCGGAAACTTCCAAATGATAGCATGTGCGGGGTATGATTGACTACATAAGTATATATTCCGTTCACATGCACAACATATATACATCCATATGATCCCATCATATAATTAAACCATCACATACGGTTTAGATATTTACAACATGAGCATACACATATATCCATATCTATACAATTATATATATATCCACATAAATATACACACTTTCTCTCCTCCATATGTATAAGATTTATAAACTCGGCTATAAATATACATAATCCTCAACATAGTAGCCGTCGTCCCACCACATTTAATTTACCTCGATATGTGAATACGATCCCTCACTTGAAGCATATTCATCCATTTTTCCTAGGATATGAATAGTCTTCCTATATATATATACTAGCGTATGCCCGTGCCTGAAGGCACGACGAAATTTTCCAAAGTATGTAATCGCGAAACTGTGACAATTTTTCAAAGTATGTAATAGCGAAACATTAAAATTTTCAAAGTGTGTAATTACAAAGCAACAAAAATTTCGTTCATCGAGAAAGCAAAGTGTAATTTTAAAAAAATTGGCCATAATATTCTTTATTTATAGGACTATCCTGCCAAACGTTAGTGTTCTCAATTGGCAACAAAACCTCATTTCGTGTTTATTTTGTAAAGTTCGTTTTTGGTTAAAAAAACATTGGGTCGTGTTTGAGATAGGTAAACAATAATATTTAATCTTGTGTCATTTTTAATTGCAAAACAAAAAATATGTAATTGCAAAAAAAGATCGTTACCCGACAATAAAGTGAAATAAAAAACTCATACCCGGTTGACTCACAATACATGTAACTATATTCATACTCAGCACTATAATCAATAAACAAACCAAATCCATGGCAACAATATTCGTTTACATTAAAATTACAAAAAAAGGTACATCTAAATAAATGTACAATATTTCTATTGTACTTTTAAAAAATTTGGACAAAACTTCCTTTATTTATAGGACTATCCACCCTCTTTAAAAAAATAAAAATACTCAACAACAACAATACTATAATATTCGAGGTCCATAATGGACCTCATTTCAACCACTTAATCAATTTAACAATAATCAAATATAAACCGCAAATATATGTACATAATAAACCACTATTGATAAGTTCCTCTGAATAGAGTCAATCAGGTAACTTGTTGAGTCAAGAACCGCACGCATCACCATCAAGTGCACGGAGCTTTGCACGCACTCACACCCTAAAAACATGCAACATCAACATAAGATGTATGCACCACTGTCGGTACGCATCATATAAAAAACCTATGCATAACTGCAAAAAAACCAAGAACTTACCTAAAAAGTAGGAGAACTTACCGATATGAACTTCAATATATACTTCTCCAATTATCCAATATAAGTTTGTTGGTGTGACACCCCGACTAATTAAATACCGGGTAGCTACTCCTTTATTAAATTAATACAAAATGCCAAGTTGGTTCAGTTAATAGCATCACTATCGAAAACATTTTAATAATTACTAACCACCTAGTATTTAAAAAGTGAGTTGCCAAATTTTAAGTTAACTCTGATTAACATGCAATAAGTGAAATATAAAGGATAACATAACCATTCACAATAAAGTCCAACTATAGTAATCATCGAATAATAATAGTCTGGAGGAAATACTCCTCACAACAATCCAAATATGGAACTGAAATAAGAACCATAACATGTATCCTGAATTAATTACAAACCAAAGTCTGAATAACTGAAATGTAAAGTGTCTCTAAAAGAAATGGGCGACATGCCCTACAAATGATGAATCTGGATATGGAATCAAGACAAAAAAAGGAGGTGTCTAATGTCAAGGACCTGTAGCTTCCACAACAGCTACAGCTCATCACCTGTATAGAATTCCTATGCATGGTGTCCTTGTGGCTCGGCACCTTAAATGGTTTTTACAAAAAGATAGATTTGAAAGCAAACGGGTCAGAGCCCGAATGTGGAGAATATTTTAAAAACAGCAAGTGCTTTAACAACATTTAAAACAATGAATGCAAAGTACATGTTAGGACGTGCGCTCACATGAAATACTCACCTATCGACTACTTGTGCACTCCTAACGAAACGTATCCATACAAGTGATTCTCATATCTATCTAGACCAAAACAATTTTTAACCTTTCTACTCGATTCACAATATGAATTCCCAATGTTATAACTTGAATAGATAGCTTTTCTTAACTCGGATTCTCAATTATTAGAATTACCATTTACTGGAGGTTATCCCCTTACTTATCTTCTCAAGGAGTTACTATAAATTATTCTCATAATTAAACATATGAATTCTGTTCATTTAACCGTATATCATTTACATCATAAATATACAATACAAGCACCCCGAGGCTAAGCTGCGGTGCACACATACTCTGCTATCCATCCCGGTACATCACGTACATAAGGATTACAAATTCCGAATCTCTCAGGAATTGTTAGAATAAGCACAACACACCAAAAATGGAGGCGAACATAATTCAACATATCCATGGTCACGTACATACCTACGCTCCATAGTCAAATGACTTATTAACTCACAATTAAGTCATTCCCTTGAACTATTTCCTCTAGGTACCAATCTAAGTCTGGGCACACAAGGATTAGATGGCCCTAAGCGAACGTAAACCTCTCGTGATAGCAAGTATGGTAGGTATGTCATACACATAAAATCATATAAATATACTAAGCAAGCACACATCTTAGTAATTACCATAATTTATTAGTGGTATACTTCTCATTCTTATACCAATACACGTGTCCCCGTTTTATATATACACATCATCCATTATCCTCACGTCGTAATTAGTTATTCGCGTCCTAACCCACAATTACCATTTGGTTCAAATCATTCTTCTATATTTTACTCCCCAATATATCCCGAATATCCCAACTATATCAATTAGTCATCAAGTTAATGTTATATCTACAATTAAGCAAGGTTACGGGACACTAGAAATCAAACCAGGCCAAAAAGACCAATCTGTCAACTCGTTAGAAGTCTCGTTCGAACGAGGTCGTTCGAACGAGAGTTCGTTCGAACGAAGTGGGCATCTAACGGGATCTTGTTCAAACAAAACACATCGAACGAACATCCCACTCATTAAAAGTCAAACTATCAACTCGTTAGAAGCTCGTTCGAACGATCTCGTTCGAACGACCTGGGCAGGCCTTCTAACGAGGTGACAGTTTCGAGCCCAGAATTTTCCTAACTCATTTTTCCCAATTTTCTTCACCTCTAATCTCATCTAAACATCATTCCAACAGTAGTTCAAGGTTTCTAATCATTCTTAAACATACTTAGGTCGTATATTAACATATATATGGGAACGAATCATCCTAAACCGCATCTAATCATCAAATCTCCCCAATTTTTCCCAAACCTTATGAACATGAACCCTAGAAATTTAAAGTCTTCAATTTGCATAAATAAATCCGTTTTTGTAACGTAAAAAGTAGTAATTATTTTATTTCAATCACCCAACAATAATTCTACATGCAAACCTATATCAAAATCTGAATTTATAACTCCAAATTACATGGGTTTTTACAAGTCTCCCAATACAATGCAATTATATCAATTTCTAAGCATGGAAGAAGCATTCGCTTGAAATTAGCGTAATTAAACCATTTGCCTTGGATTATGCTCTAAATTTGGTGTAGAATGATGAAGGTTGCACTCTGTCTTTTCCTCCCAAGGTTGCAGGTTGAAGATGGAGGTTGTGTTTTCTCTCTTTAGAAACTCTCTCTAACCTCTCCTATAACTCCCGTAGCCCTTTAGTTGGTTAAGTTCTGGTAATGGCTTAGTGGGTCACTAAATATCCTAATATTTAACTCCCAAAATTCGTTGGTTAATTATCCTAAAATTTCAAAATTACTGAACTACCCTTTTAAGTTGCCGGTTTGGCCTAAAAATGCCCCGGGACCCGAACTAAACCCTCGACTAGTGTTTTCTGACTATTTCGACCCTTCCGGACTCGTTGGCGCACTCAAAATGACCATACGGTTGATAAAAATAAAATACTCTTTTTAATTTAAATAATTATATTCTTGACGCAACTGTCACACGCGTCCCAACTAAATTTCCCAAATTGCCGTATTTCAATCTCGCGACAATTTCAATAGCTTCAATATTCATATATTGCCATATATACAAATTATAATCAAATACCAACTCACATCTCGTTAGTATTTTATCCGTATTTATTCTCAATTAATTCACATTTAATTTAATTAATCCCATAAATAAATATCGATCAAAATGCGGGGTATTACATACTTCCCCCCTAATAACAGAATTTCATCCCAAAATTCGAAACTAAAAAGTACTTGGTAAAAATAACTCTCGATAACGTTCGAGCATCTCATCCTCGCGCTCCCATGTCGATTCCTCGACATTATGTTGTCGCCACTGAACACGCACTAACGGAACTATCTTTGACCGCAGTTTTCGCTCACTTCGGTCCAAAATAACAATCGACCCCTCCTCGTAGGAGCTATCGGGCTAGAGATCGATGTCCTCCAAAGCAATGTGAGAATAAGCCAAATCATCTCTAAGATATTTCCTCAGCGAGGAAATATGAAACACATCATGAATCCTGTGTAAATGCTCCGGTAACCCAAGTCTATACGCAACAGACCCAATCCGCTCGATGGTAGGAAATGGTCCCACGTATCTCGGTGCCAACTTCCCTTTCTTCCCAAATTGCATAATCCCCTTCATAGGAGATACTCTGAGTAAAAATTTATCCCCCACTTGGAACTCCCTGAAGAACCTCTTGGCATCATCATAGCTCTTCTGCCGATCCTGAGCTACCCGAATGCGACTCCGTATCAATTCTATCCTCGCCGAAGTATCCTGAATCACTTCCGGCCCAAGTAGTTTGTTGTCCCCCACCTCCAACCAACATGCTGGGGAATGACAAGGTCTACCGTAAAATGCCTCAAATGGAGCCATGCCAATGGTGAACTGGTAGGAGTTGTTGTAAGAAAACTCCACCAGTGGAAGATACTGCTCCTATCCACCCCCAAAATCAATGATGCACATACACAACATGTCCTCCAACATCTGATTTTTACATTCAGTTTGCCCATCGGCCTGCGGGTGATATTCCGTACTCAATCGCAAATCCGTGCCTATGGCCTCCTGAAAACTCTCCCAAAACTGTGAAACAAATATCTTATCTCGGTCAGACACGATATTTAGGGGCACACCGTGAAGTCTCACTATTTACCCAAATGGAGTCATGACCCATCTGTGATGTAGGTAACCCCGTGATAAAGTCCATGTAGATTCTCTCCCACATCCACATCGGGACCTCTAATGGCTGTAGAAGTCCTACCAGTCTCTGATGATCCACTTTTACCAGCTAACAAGTGGCGCATTTAGAAACAAACATGGAAATATCTCTCTTCATCCCGCTCCACCAATACTGTCATCTCATGTCTTGGTACATTTTATCCCCACCGAGATGTACCGTGAACCGTGAGCCGTGCGACTCTGCCATCACTTCGTGCCGCAATTCCTCCCCTTCCGGAACTACCAGTCTCCCATTGAAGCGTAATCCCCCGTCTGAGCTAACGGTATAGGACTCGGCTCCCTCTGCTAGTAATCGAACTATCTGTTCCTGAAAGAATGAGTCATTTGCCTGTGCCTTTACCACCTTCATGATAATCTGTGCTGTAACAGTCATCACAGACATGAACGATCGGTCCACTACGTCCTGGTCTCCCAACTCCTTCCACTTTGCCTTCCACACCCCTGCCACCTCATCTACTGGCCTACGGCTCAACGCCCCTGCCACCACGTTAGCCTTCCCCGGGTGATATTGGATATCAAACTGATAGTCCTTCACAAACTCAAGCCACCTCCTTTGCCGCATATTCAACTCCTTCTGCGTGAATAGGTACTGTAGGGACTTATGGTCCGTGAACAATCAAAACTTCTCCCCTAAAAGGTAATGTCTCCAAATCCGTAGGGAAAATACAACTGCAACTAACTCCAAATCATGAGTGGGGTAATTATTCTCGTGAGGTTTAAGCTTAATGGAAGCATAAGCTATGGCCTAACTCTCCTGCTGTAATACACCTCCAAGTCCTTGTAAGGACGCATAGGTGTAAACTAGATACTCAACTCCCAGTCTCGGCAATGCTAACACAGGTGCTGAGGTCAACTTATCCTTCAACTCATCGAATTCCAACTGACAGACATCACTCCAGATGAATGGCACACCCTTACGAGTCAGATGTGTCAAAGGACCCGCTATCTTTGAGAAACCTCGAATGAATCTCCTGTAGTATCCTGCTAAGCCCAAGAAAATACGGATCTCAGTCGGTGTTGTGGACTGTCCCCACTCCCTCACTGCGGATACCTTCCCCGGATCAACAGATATCCCCCGGTCGGAAATAATATGCCCCAAAAACTGAACCTCCTTCAGCCAAAACCTGCACTTCTCATACTTTGCATACATCTCGTTCTGACGTAGTGTCTGCAAAACCTGCCTCAAATGCTCGGCGTTGTAATACCCCGTATTTTTATGCTATATTAATTTGGGGGTTTTATTAAATTTAATGAGAGTGAATTATTTAATAAGAATCCATAAATTAATTATGTTATAATTATTAACGTGACGAGAGTTAGTAATTATATAAAATTGTCGAATATTACTAATGAGCATAGTAATATATGATATGGGTTATATTATAAGTCATGAGTGAATGAAATAACAACTTTGAGAATTTTAGTCGGGACGCGCCCATGTCGCGTCGGGACTAATTATTGAGTTATAAAAGTGAATATTTTATAAGTTGTTCGTATGGTTGTTTTAAGTACGCAAACGCGTCCGGAAGGGTTAAGATAGTCAGAAAAGTGTACCCGGGGGTTTGGTTCGGGTCTCGGGGTGTTTTTAGACTTAATTAGTGACCCGGGAGGGCATTTTGGTCATTTTACAAAATACAGTAATTACACACACGAATTTCAGCCATCCTTAGCAGCCATTTAAGTCAGCCTTTTAGGGTTAGAACATTCAGAAGCCTAGAACGGCCATTGGAGTAGAGAGGAGAGAGCTCTCAAGGAGGATTCAAGGCCAAAACACCACCATTTGCATCACCGTCACCACCAACGCGTAGATCGCGAGGAGGAGAACGCAACCACACCAATATCAGTAGGAAACCAGACCTCTGAAATCCCAGGCAAGTGTTTAACTTGCGTATTTTCGTTGGTGCAATATTCATATTAGTGTAGGAATGATTAGGAGTGTAATCAAAGGAAGAAAATCCCAAATTTTGATAGGAATTTGCATGTAGAAAACATTATAACCATATTCTGGAAATAGTATGTGAAGTAGATGATTAACCCATGAATTTTTGATGTTATGTTAGAAGGAAATTCTGGAGAAAACTGATTAGAACAAAAGTTAAGAAAACATTAGGGTTCTTGATGTTTAAATGAGATTTTGGGTTGTTTAATCATGTTTAATGATGGATATACGCATGCTTAACGTTAAAAACATCTGGAAATATGTGATTATGTTGTAGTAGGAGTTTTGGGACGATTAGTGTTGGAAAATATTGATTTGGGTGAGGAATTTTGGTAAAACCCGTAACTGCACTTCTGCAGGATTTCGCAGACCTACTTGATCGATCGATCGAGCCTAGAGCTTCGATCGATCGAAGGTTCAATCGATCGAGCCCCAGACCTCGATCGATCGACCCCTCCTAGCAGACTCTTATTTCCCCTTGTTGAATTAATTAAACATGATTCATCATGAAATAATTTTTGGGCTTTATGAATAAAATATTTCGGGATATAGGAGAGACCAGTAGGGCATATGATTAAGTGTTGAGAACTTTATTATGAGACGATAATTGTATCTTAGGGACATTTATTTATAGAACGAGGAAACTACGTAATTCAAGTGAGAGATTACGTCAAATACTTACGATAGTGAATAAGACGTTTACCTACTGATTTTGCTACTTGGATGGATAGAATCCACGAGTGTCACGTAACTAGTGAGAAAACCCTTCGAGTTAAGGCTAGAGACGAAACCTTATACGTAATCATAATAATGGGAAATTAAGGATAAATGTTGTGACTATGGGTTAAGAGAGGAACCTATATTAGTATGATGAAATGGGTAAATTTATATGATTCTGTGTACATATATTATATACATGTGAAAAATGTACCCGCGCTACTTGCTATCCCTGAGGTTACCGCGCTGGTACGATCTTATCCTTTGCTGCTTTATGGGGGATATTGATTCGTACCCTAGAAGATAGAGATCCTAGGTACGGGTTATCATATTGATAGTCGGACGATCCTAAGAGACGTGTGGGTATGTACTGACCTCTTGGACTTGGAATCTATGCTTCGCCTCAACGTTGTTTTGTATATGTTAATACAGTTCGAGAGTGATTCCGAACTTGTATTTCCCTTTGTGTGACCGATACGGGGATTGGATAGCAGAGTATGCCCGCACCATAGTTTAGTTGGGGTGCTGTTATATATATATATTATACGAGTAGTTAATATATATATGAGGTTATAAACTTTAAACTGTCTACTGTGATTTAATAAGTAGAACATGGTTATTGACTCAAATTATTAAATACTTGTTTTGTGAAAGTATGAGAAGACACTGGGAAACTTTATAATTTAATGAAGCTAAAATGAGAGTAGTGCTACAAATTGAAAGTACCTTTTTAAAACATTGTTATAATTCGGTTTTGAAAACTTATGAGTAAGTTAAGATAAACTAAATTATTTGGGAAGGTTAGTACGATAGGCGTGCACATTAGAAGAGAGGTGATAATTTCTCAAGAGAGTGTCGAACTAATATGATTTGCATTGGCCTGTATCAATTTAAATACTTTCTTAACGTATTTTAAGATCAAACACACTTTCGGGCTCTGACCCGTTTCTTTTCCTCTCTCTCTCTCTTGTATATATATGTATACTTTCAGGTGCCCAGCCACAGGTGCGTCTTGCTTAGGATCCCTTGAGAAGAACGAACTGCAGCCTAGGTGGGAGTTGCAGGTCACTTGAGTAGACGGCTTCTGTTATTGACTCAACTCCTATTATTCTCATTTATTGGGCACGTGTCGCCCTTTTCATCATTTCTTTTGTTGTTGGGATTTTATATTTCATTTATTTCCAGTATTTTTCTATGGGATTTATTCAGGATGGATTTGTGGTTTTAGTTCCATTTGTTAACATTCGATTGATGAATGTATTATGTTATTTGGTTTTTTGTGGTGTGATTCCTTATTGTAGAATGGTTGTTTTAATTAAAATAAATCTTTTCCTTTAATTAAAATTTGGAAAGTTTTGTATGGAAAATGTTTTGACACTTAGCTTAATTATTTAGGGTGTTAAATTGGAAATTTTTTTTTTTTTATCGACAGTGATGCTGAGAATGAACCAACTGTTTACCTTGATTTAATTTAATAAAGGAGTGATCGCCCGGTATTTAATTAGGCAGGGTGTCACAGGTGGTATCAGAGCATCAGGTTCTAGTGTCCTTAGGATCTGTACGGCTTATTTCGCTTTCAGCTCAACGTTTTTGCTATAGAGCCCTATTTTTAGGATTGTTGTATTCCTGCTTTTACGTTTAAGTCTTCAGCTATTTGAAATCCGATGATAACTGTAGAATAATAAATTTTGTTCACATTTCAGATGCCTTTGAGACGTGCTCCGAGAGATAGGCGTGCCTAGGCCGAGCAGCCAGCAGCTCCGGCACCAGGCACAATGAATGCTAATGAAGTAGCCGCCATAGTTGCTCAGGCGGTGAATGCCGTGATAGCAGTGATTCAGCAGGCTCCACCCCAGGTTCAGGCAGTGGCACCAGTACCAGAACAGCTTCCATCTGCATGGGAGAGGGTTCGGGATGCTTTTCAGAAAACACATCCCCCTGAGTTCTCTGGTAGCTCCGACATTGTCACGGGTAGCCAATGGAAGAAAGACATCCACCGGCATCTTCGCATGTATGAGTGCACCGAGGTACAAAAGCAGTTATTGGCTTCTTTTAAGCTGGTGGGAGCCACGTTGCAGTGGTGGGAGTCCACTACTACTCTGGAGGAGAGGGACACAATCCCTATTCAGATGTTCTGGGAGCAGTTTAACCGCAAGTACTTTCCACCTGCAGTGCAGACTGAGATGAGGCGGAAACTACTAAATCTGAAGCAAGATAATCTTACTGTAGCAGAGTATGATGAGGAGTTCATGAGACTTCTCACCATTGTGCCAGATGAGGCACCTACTGAGAGCAAGAAGATTTTGTTGTTTGTCGACGGGTTAGCTTGGAGGATCCGTCAGCACCTTATTGGGAACTTATCCCTGAGTACGTTCACCAATGTACTCAATGCAGGGTTACTACATTGCCAGGATCACCGCTTCCATCTTTAAGGAAGCAAGAGAGCAGGAGAGTCCAGCCATCAGGGCAGGACCGGGGGTAACGGTGCCGGTGGGGCACCATCTCATGGACAGACTCGTCAGCACGAGCAGAGTTCCCATCAGGGGGACCTTGCTAAGCGATTCCGTTCGGGTGATCCCAGGTAAGGAAATGGGGATTATAGGCAGGGCCAGCAGGGCCAGTCTAATCAGCAGGGTCAGCACCGACAGCAGGGTCAACAACAGGGCCAGCAGGGCCAACAGCGTGCACATCAGGGCCAACAGGGCCAATGGCGTGGAGGTAACGGCCAGCAGGGCCGTGGTCAGTAGGGACAGAGGGGAGGTAATTTCAGAGGCTGGTGTTTTGTGTGCGGCAAGCACGACCATAAGCGTCAGGATTGCCCAGAAGGCGATAGGGCCCCACAGCAGCAGGGAGCCCGTAATGAGCCACAGAGGCCACTTTTCCACCTGCCCTTCCAGCTCCAGCCCAAGCGCCAGCCCTACCAGCCATCCCAGCAGCTCCAGTGCAGCAGGGGCAATTACAGTATGGACGTGTCTATAACGTCCACCAGGCAGCATCTCCACAGGCACCACCCGCGATTGAGGGTACGTTTCCTATCCATGGTACTATGGGTAGGGTTTTATTTGATACGGGGGCCACGCATTGTTTTATAGCTAGGCATTTTGCGAAGGCCTTAGGGTTGTTAGCCACAGCAGAGAGCACAGTGACGTGTGTAGACTCACTATTGGGGAGTGGGTCACTTATTTTCTTTATATGCCGAGGAGTGGGGATAGAGATCGGTAGTCTGGTATTACCTGCAGACATGCTAGTCTTAGACATGCACGAGCATGATGTGATTATTGGTATGGATTGGCTCGCAGCTTATAGAGCCATGATTGATTGCTTCGGTGGGAGCATTATTTTTGCCATTCCGGGGCAGGAGATGTTTGTAGTGGCGATGCCTCGCCCAGAGGGAGGCTCGACTGCACATTTGTATTACATAAAGGAGGATACCTCTAAGGAGGTCATGATCCCTTTGGATTCGATCCCAATTGTTAGGGAATATTCCGATGTGTTTCAGGAAATACCAGGCCTACCCCCCAGTCGAGAGATAGACTTTGTTATAGACTTATTGCCAGATACGAGACCTATAGCAAGCGCACCATACCGTATGGCTCCTACAGAGATGCGAGAGCTATGAGATTATATCGAGCAGCTGTTAGGTCACGGCTTCATTCGCAAAAGTACCTCACCTTGGGGCGCTCTAGGTTTGTTTGTGAAGAAGAGAGACGGTTCACTGAGGTTGTGTGTGGACTACCGGGAATTGAACAAGGTCACGATGCGGAATAAGTATCCGTTGCCTCGAATCGATGATTTGTTCGACCAGTTAAGGGGAGCGAATTTATTTTCGAAGATAGATCTGAGGTCGGGGCACCATCAGCTACGTATTAGGGAACAGGATGTTTCAAAGACTGCATTCTTGACGAGATATGGGTCTTATGAGTTTAGAGTGATGCCGTTTGGCCTCACTAATGCTCCAACCGTATTCATGGTCTTAATGAATCGAGTGTTCAGAGAGTTCTTGGATCAGTTTGTCATTGTCTTCATAGATGACATCCTGATATATTCCCATTCTGAGGAGGAGCATGCCGAGCACTTGAGGCAGGTTCTTCAGACTCTGCGAGAGCATCAGTTGTATGCTAAGTACGAGAAGTGTGGATTCTGGTTGCGAGAGGTACAGTTCTTGGGTCATGTTGTTTCTGAGCAAGGGATAGGAGTTGACCCGAGTAAGGTATCAGCAGTGAGGGAGTGGGGACAGCCCACGACACCGACAGAGGTACGTAGTTTCTTGGGGTTAGCCGGATACTACAGGAGATTTATTCGGGGATTCTCCAAGATAGTGGGTCCGTTGACGAATTTGACTCACAAAGGGGTACCGTATGTTTGGGATGATGCTTGTCAATTAGCTTTCGACGAGCTAAAAGACAAGCTTACTTCAGCACCAGTCCTTGCCTTACCAAAACCGGGTGTGGAGTACCTGGTTTACACTGATGCATCTTTACGGGGACTTGGAGGAGTACTCCAGCAGGAGGAGAAGGCTATAGATTTTTCTTCCCGCAAGCTTAAGCCACATGAGAAGAATTACCCCACCCACGACCTGGAGTTAGCAGCGGTCGTCTTTGCATTGAGAATTTGGAGACACTATCTATTGGGAGAGAAATTCCGTTTGTTCACAGACCATAAGTCACTGCAGTACCTGTTCACTCAGCGAGAGCTGAATATGCGTCAGCGCAGGTGGTTAGAGTTTGTGAAAGACTACCAGTTTGATATACAATATCATCCGGGGAAGGCCAACGTAGTTGTTGATGCGTTGAGCCGTAGACCGGTAGAAGATGTAGCAGACATCTGGAAAGGAAAGGGGAAAGAGATGGGTCACCAAGACGCCATAGCATGTTCTTTCATATCCGTGATGTCAGTCACACCCGAGATTGTTACGAGGGTAATACAGGCGCAGACCACAGATCCGTGTTGCCAGGAGCAGATTGTGCGACTTCTAGCCGAGGGTGCTGAGTCCTATTCTGATAGTTATGATGGAGGTTTGCGGTTTAATGGGAGATTGGTGGTCCTAGATGGAGCAGAGTTACATCATGAAGTGATGACTCATTCTCATGGGTCCCGATTTGCAGTGCATCCGGGAGGCGATAAGATGTACCAGGATATGAGGCGACAGTACTGGTGGAGCGGGATAAAGAAGGACATTGCTGAGTTTGTGGCCAAGTGTTCTACCTGCCAGCTGGTTAAGGTGGACCACCAG
Source organism: Sambucus nigra (assembly GCA_949130495.1). Classification (NCBI taxonomy): domain Eukaryota; kingdom Viridiplantae; phylum Streptophyta; class Magnoliopsida; order Dipsacales; family Adoxaceae; genus Sambucus; species Sambucus nigra. The sequence goes on along the minus strand of OX422207.1, from coordinate 624,188,605 downwards.
AAACCTTCAGGATTGCTTCATCCATTGGAAGTACCCGCGTGGAAGTGGGAGAGTATTTCCATGGACTTCATTACAGGGTTTCCTACATCACAGAGGGGCCACGATTCTATCTGGGTGATTATAGACCGTCTGACCAAGGTGGCTCATTTTCTACCGGTGCGGACAGATTATACCACGGGTCAGTATGCTCAGTTGTTCATCGCTGAGATTGTCAGATTACATTGGGTGCCCATGAACATTGTGTCCGATAGAGACAAGATTTGCGTGTCACATTTTTGGGAAAGCTTTCAGGAGGCTATGGGTACTGAGTTAAGGTTGAGTTTAGCTTATCACCCACAGACAGATGGGCAGACAAAGCGTACTAATCAGATGTTAGAGGATATGCTACGCATGTGTGTTCTCGATTTTGGAGGAGGTTGGGAGCCACACCTTCCACTGGTAGAGTTTGCTTATAATAACTCTTATCAATTCACGATTGGTATGGCTCCATTTGAGGCTTTGTATGGAAGGCCTTGTCGTTCCCCAACTTGTTGGCTTGAGGTGGGGGATGACAAGTTGCTAGGACCAGAGGTGATTCAGGAGACTTCTGCGAGGATTGAGATGATCATGGGTCGCATTCGAGTAGCCCAGGACAGACAGAAAAGCTATGCCGATGCGAAACGGTTCTTCAGGGAGTTTAATGTGGGGGACCAAGTGTTACTGCGTGTGTCTCCCATGAAAGGAGTGATGAGGTTCGGGAAAGGGAAAGTTGGCTCCGAGGTACGTGGGACCATTTCCCATCATAGAGAGGATTGGGACTGCCGGAACATCTACATCGCATTCACGATGTATTTCACATCTCGTCATTGAGACGATACCTTCGAGATGATATGGCCCATACTCACATCGTGATAGAGGAGATCGACTTACAGCCTGATGGCTCCTACGAGGAGAGACCGGTGGCTATCCTAGACTATAGTGAGAGGAGATTGAGGTCGAAGATAGTTCCACTTGTGCGGGTCCAGTGGGAACACCATAATGTGGAGGAATCCACTTGGGAGGGTGAGGCAGATATGCGCGAGAGATATCCAGATTTGTTCTTATCAAGTATGCCTTATTTTCGGAATTTCGGGACGAAATTCCGTTATTAGGGCGGAATTATGTAATACCCCATATTTTTATGCTATATTAATTTGGGGGTTTTATTAAATTTAATGAGAGTGAATTATTTAATAAGAATCCGGAAATTAATTATGTTATAATTATTAACGTGATGAGGGTTAGTAATTATATAAAATTGTCGAATATTACTAATGAGCATAGTAATATATGATATGGGTTATATTATAAGTCACGAGTGAATGAAATAACAACTTTGAGAATTTTAGTCGGGGACGTGCCCGTGTCGCGTCGGGACTAATTATTGAGTTATAAAAGAGAATATTTTATAAGTTGTTCATATGGTCGTTTTGAGTGCGCCAACGCGTCCGGAAGCGTTGAGATAGTCAGAAAAGTGAACCCGGGGGTTTGGTTCGCGTCTCGGGGTGTTTTTGGACTTAATTCGTGACCCGGGAGGGCATTTTGGTCATTTTACAAAATAGGGTATTTAAACCCACGAATTTCAGCCATCCTTAGCAGCCATTTAAGTCTGCCTTTTAGGGTTAGAACATTCAGAACCCTAGAACGGCCATTGGAGTAGAGAGGAGAGAGCTCTCAAGGAGGATTCAAGGCCAAAACACCACCATTTGCACCACCGTCACCACCAACGCGTAGATCGCGAGGAGGAGAACGCAACCACACCAATATCAACAAGAAACCAGACCTCTGAAATCCCAGGCAAGTGTTTAACTTGCGTATTTTTGTTGGTGCAATATTCATATTAGTGTAGGAATGATTAGGAGTGTAATCAAAGGAAGAAAACCCCAAATTTTGATAGGAATTTGCATGTAAAAAACATTATAACCATATTCTGGAAATAGTATGTGAAGTAGATGATTAACCCACGAATTTTTGATGTTATGTTAGAAGGAAATTCTGGAGAAAACTGATTAGAACAAAAGTTAAGAAAACATTAGGGTTCTTGATGTTTAAATGAGATTTTGGGTTGTTTAATCATGTTTAATGATGTATATACGCATGCTTAACGTTAAAAACATCTGAAAATATGTGATTATGTTTGTAGTAGGAGTTTTGGGACGATTAGTGTTGGAAAATATTGATTTGGGTGAAGAATTTTGGTAAAACCCGTAACTGTACTTCTGCACGATTTCGCAGACCTGCTTGATCGATCGATCGAGCCTAGAGCTTCGATCGATCGAAGGTTCGATCGATCGAGCCCCAAACCTCGATCGATCGACCCCTCCTGGCAGACTCTTATTTCCCCTTGTTGAATTAATTGAACATGATTCATCATGAAATAATTTTTGGGCTTTATGAATAAAATATTTCGGGATATAGGAGAGACCAGTAGGGCATATGATTAAGTGTTGAGAACTTTATTATGAGACGATAATTGTATCTTAGGGACAATTATTTATAGAACGAGTAAACTACGTAATTCAAGTGAGAGATTACGTCAAATACTTACGATAGTGAATAAGACGTTTACCTACTGATTTTGCTACTTGGATGGATAGAATCCACGAGTGTCACGTAACTAGTAAGAAAATCCTTCGAGTTAAGGCTAGAGACGAAACCTTATACGTCATCATAATAATGGGAAATTAAAGATAAATGTTATGACAATGGGTTAAGAGAGGAACCTATATTAATATGATGAGATGGGTATATTTATATGATTGTGTGTACATATATTATATACATGTGAAAAACGTACCCGCGCTACTTGCTATCCCTGAGGTTACCGCGCTGGGACGATCTTATCCTGTGTTGCTTTATGGAGGATATTGATTCGTACCCTAGAAGATAGAGATCCTAGTTACGGGTTATCAGATTGATAGTCGGACGGTCCTAAGAGACGTGTGGGTATGTACTGACCTCTTGGACTTGGAATCTATGCTTCGCCTCAACGTTGTTTTGTATATGTTAATACAGTTCGAGAGTGATTCCGAACTTGTATTTCCCTTTGTGTGAGCGATACGGGGATTGGATAGCAGAGTATGCCCGCACCATAGTTTAGTTGGGGTGCTGTTATATATATATATATTATACGAGTAGTTAATATATATATGAGGTTATAAACTTTAAACTGTCTACTGTGATTTGATAAGTAGAACATGGTTGTTGACTCAAATTATTAAATACTTGTTTTGTGAAAGTATGAGAAGACACTGGGAAACTTTATAATTCAATGAAGCTAAAATGAGAGTTGTGCTACAAATTGAAAGTACCTTTTTAAAACATTGTCATCATTCGGTTTTGAAAACTTATGAGTAAGTTAAGATAAACTAAATTATTTGGGAAGGTTAGTACGATAGTCGTGCACATTAGAAGAGAGGTGCGAATTTCTCAAGAGAGTGTCGAACTAATATGATTTGCATTGGCCTGTATCAATTTAAATACTTGCTTAACGTATTTTAAAATCAAACACACTTTCGGGCTCTGACCCGTTTCTTTTCCTCTCTCTCTCTTGTATATATATGTATACTTTGAGGTGCCCAGCCACAGGGGCGTCTTGCTTAGGATCCCTTGAGAAGAACGAGCTGCAGCCTAGGTGGGAGTTGCAGGCCACTTGAGTAGACGGCTTCTGTTATTGACTCCACTCCTATTATTCTCATTTATTGGGCACGTGTCGCCCTTTTCATCATTTCGTTTGTTGTTGGGATTTTATATTTCATTTATTTCCAGTATTGTTCTATGGGATTTATTCAGGATGGATTTGTGGTTTTAGTTCCATTTGTTGACATTCGATTGACGAATGTATTATGTTATTTGGTTTATTGTGCTGTGATTCCTTATTGTAGAATGGTTGTTTTAATTAAAATAAATCTTTTCCTTTAATTAAAATTTGGAAAGTTTTGTATGGAAAATGTTTTGACACTTAGCTTAATTATTTAGGGAGTTAAATTGGAAAAATTATTTTTTTTTATCGAAAGTGATGCTGAGAATGAACCAACTGTTTACCTTGATTTAATTTAATAAAGGAGTGATCGCCCGGTATTTAATTAGGCGGGGTGTCACAGGCGTGCTCCTCCTCTGTCTGGGAGTAAACCAGAATTTCATCAATGAAAACAATGATGAACTGGTCAAGGAACTCTCTAAACACCCTATTCATCAAGTCCATAAACATGGCTGGAGCGTTGGTCAAACCAAAAGGCATAACCCGAAACTCGTAGGAACCATATCTCGATAAGAAATCAGTCTTTGAGACGTCCTCCTCCCTGATACGTAACTGATGGTATCCTGATCGCAAATCAATCTTTGAGAAGAAAGAAGCTCCCCTCAGCTGGTCGAATAAGTCATCGATTCGTAGCAACGGATATTTATTCCTTATCGTGACCTTATTCAACTCCCGGTAATCCACACACAACCTCAACAATCCATCCCTCTTCTTAACAAACAATACAGGGGCACCCCACGACGAAGTACTCATCCGTATAAACCCCTGACCCAACAACTGTTCAATTTGATCCCGTAACTCTCTCATCTCAGCTGGAGCCATACGGTAAGGTGCGCGGGAAATAGGCCTAGTGCCCGGCGTCAAGTCGATCACAAAATCTATCTCTCTACTCGGAGGTAATCCAGGTATATCCCGAAATACATCGGCAAACTCTCGAACAACCGGAATCGAATCAAGTAGTATCACCACTTCCTTAGAGGTCTCCTCCTCTATATAGTACAAGTGGGTGGACGATCCTCCCTCAGGTTGAGGCATCGCCATCAAAAACATCTCCTTCCCGGGCATGGAAAAGATAATACTCCTACTAAAACAGTCAATCCTGGCTCGGTACGAAACTAGCCAATCTATACCAATAATGGCATCATACTCGGTCATCTCTAACACTAACATGTCAGCGGGTAAAGTAAACCTCCCGATCTCTATACCCACACCTCTACATATAGGAGAAATCATGGAACCCCTACTCAACGGTGAGTCTACACAAGTAGCGGTGCTCTCTGAGGTGTCTAATAACCCAATATTGAGTGCAAATCTCATGGCAATGAAACAATGTGTGGCCCCCGTGTCAAACAAAATACGCCCCATAGTCCCCTGAATAGAGAACATACCCTCAATGGCTGGTGGATCTTGTGGGGCTGCGGCCTGCTGAAGCTGATATACTCTCCCATACTGAAGCTTCCCCTACTGGACTGGGACCGCTGGAATAGGTGGTAATGCTTCCATTTGTGGTGGTGCCGGGAGGGCAGCGGGAAACATAGGCCTCTGTGGCTCGTGTCGAGCACCCTGCTGCTGCTGTTATGAGGCCCTGCCCCTATCAGGACAATCCTGTCATTCGTGGCCAATCTTACCACAAATGAAACACTTCCCCTGGAAGTTTCCCCTCGCTGCCCCTGCTGACCACGGCCCTGGTGGCTGTTACCATTTCTGCCCTGGCCTTGCTGGCCCTGGTGAAACTGCTGTTGACCATTCTGACCCTGCTGGCCCTGATAGCCGTTCGGACCCTGATGGCCTTGCCTGAAACCTCCATGTCCACTTCTAAATCCCCCAGATCTGAATCTCTTAGGATCCCCCTGTTGGGAACCCTGGTCACCCTGTCTGTACTGTCCCTGAGCAGAATGTGCCCCGCTGGCACCATTTCCCTCGGTCCTGCCCTATTGGCTGGACTCCCCTGATCTCTTGCTCTTAGATATGTGAAAGCGATGATCCTGATAGTGTAGCAGTGCAACGTTAACCACATCAGAGTAAGTGGCTAAATAGAGATTCCCTAACAAATGCTGACGGATCCTCCAAGTCAATCCATCTGTGAACTTCTGAATCTTCTTCTCTTCCGTCGGTATCTCATCCGGTACAATGTTTGGTAAGTTAGTGAATTCGGCCTCATACTCGGCCACAGTCCTTCCCTCCTGTCTAAGGTTCATCAACTTCCTCTTCATTTTCGTGTGAACAGCTGACGGAAAATATTTGCGATCGAACCGCACCCAAAACTCCTGTATCGTGAGAGTAGCTCTCTCCTCCACGGTGGTAATGGACTCCCACCACTGCAGTGCAGATCCCACTAGCTTGAAAGTAGCTAGTACCTGCTTCTGAACATCGGTGCACTCATACATCCTCAAGTGCCTCTGAATGTCTTTCCTCCACTGACTAGATATCACAACATCGGAGCTACCTGCGAACTCCGGAGGGTGTGCTTTCTGAAAAGCATCACGAACGTGTTCCCAAGCAGACGGGAATGCATGTGTCTGAACTAGCGCGGCTACCGACACCTGGGGTGGTGCCTGCTGTACAACGGCGAGAGTGACATTTACCGATTGGGCTACAATGGCTGCAACCTCAACGACATTCATGGTGCCCTATACTAGTGCTGGCTGTGGCTCTGGATGTGCATCCCTAGGAACTCACTGCGCACATCGTGGAGGCATCTGAAATAAGAGTAAAGTCTATAAGTTCGCAGTTATAAACCCAAAATAGCTGAAGAGCGAAGCATACATAAAGGAATACAACAGTCCTAAAATATAGGGCTCTACATCAAAGAAAGCTCAGCAGAAACATAACAAGCCGTACAGATCCTAAAGGACACTAGAACCTGATGCTCTGATACCACCTGTGACACCCCGACTAATTAAATACCGGGTAGCTACTCCATTATTAAATTAATACAAAATGCCAAGTTGGTTCAGTTAATAGCATCACTATCGAAAACATTTTAATAATTACTAACCACCTAGTATTTAAAAAGTGAGTTGCCAAATTTTAAGTTAACTCTGATTAACATGAAATAAGTGAAATATAAAGGATAACATAACCATTCACAATAAAGTCCAACTATAGTAATCATCGAATAATGATAGTCTGGAGGAAATACTCCTCACAACAATCCAAATACGGAACTGAAATAAGAACCATAGCATATATCCTGAATTAATTACAAACCAAAGTCGGAATAACTGAAATGTAAAGTGTCTCTAAAAGAAATGGGTGACATGCCCTACAAATGATGAATCTGAATATGGAATCAAGACAAAAAAGGTGGCGTGTACTGTCAAGGCCCTGTAACTTCCACAACAACAACAACTCTTTACCTATATAGAATTCCTATGCATGGTGTCCTTGTGGCTGGGCACCTAAAATGGTTTTTACAAAAAGATAGATTTGAAAGCAAACGGGTCAGAGCCCGAATGTGGAGAATATTTTAAAAACAGCAAGTGTTTTAACAACATTTAAAACAATGAATGCAAAGTACATGTTAGGACGTGCGCTCACATGAAATACTCACCTCTCGACTACTTGTGCACTCCTAACGAAACGTACCCATACAAGTGATTCTCATATATATCTAGACCAAAACAATTATTAACTTTTCTACTCGATTCACAATATGAATTCCCAATGTTATCACGTGAATAGATAGCTTTACTTAAACTCGGATTCTCAATTATTAGCATTACCATTTACTGGAGGTTATCCCCTTATTTATCTTCTGAAGGAGTTACTATAAATTATTCTCATAATTAAACATATGAATTCTGTTCATTTAACCGTATATCATTTACATCATAAATATACAATACAAGCACCCCGAGGCTAAGCTGCGGTGCACACATACTCTGCTATCCATCCCGGTACATCACGTACATAAGGATTACAAATTCCGAATCTCTCAGGAATTGTTAGAATAAGCAGAACACACCAAAAATGGTAGCGAACATAATTCAACATATCCATGGTCACGTACCTACCTACGCTCCATAGTCAGCTGACTTATTAACTCAAAATTAAGTCATTCCGTTGAACTATGTCCTCTAGGTACCAATCTAAATCCGGGCACACAAGTATTAGATGGCCCTAAGCGAACGTAAACCTCCCGTGATAGCAAGTATGGTAGGTATGTCATACACATAAAATCATATACATATACTAAGCATGCACACATCTTAGTAATTACCATAATTTATTAGTGGTATACTTCTCATTCTTATACCAATACACATGTCCCCGGGTTATATATACACATCATCCATTATCCTCACGTCGTAATTAGTTATTCGCGTCCTAACCCACAATTACAATTTGGTTCAAATCATTCTTCTATATTTTACTCCCCAATATAATTCGAATATCCCAACTATATCAATTAGTCATCAAGGTAATTTTATCTCTACAATTAAACAAGGTTACGGGACACTAGAAATCAATCCAGGCCAAAAAGGCCAATCTGTTAACTCGTTAGAAGTCTCGTTCGAACGAGGTCGTTCGAACGAGAGTTTGTTCGAACAAAGTGGGCATCTAATGAGATCTCATTCGAACGAAATGCATCGAACGAACATCCCACTCGTTAGAAGTCAAACTGTCAACTCGTTAGAAGCTCGTTCGAACGACCTGGGCAGGCCTTCTAACGAGGTGACAGTTTCGAGCCCAGAATTCTCTTAACTCGTTTTTCCCAATTTTCTTCACCTCTAATCTCATCTAAACATCATTCCAACAGTAGTTCAAGGTTTCTAATCATTCTTAAACATACTTAGGTCGTATATTAACATATTTATGGGATCAAATTATCCTAAACCGCATCTAATCATCAAATCTCCCCAATTTTTCCCAAGCCTTATGAACATGAACCCTTGAAATTTAAAGTCTTCAATTTGCATAAATAAATCCGTTTTTGTAATGTAAAAAGTAGTAATTATTTGATTTCAATCACCCAACAACAATTCTACATGCAAACCTATATCGAAATTTGAATTTATAACTCCAAATTACATGGGTTTTTACAAGTCTCCCTATACAATGCAATTATATCAATTTCTAAGCATGGAAGAAGCATTCGCTTGAAATTAACGTAATTAAACCACTTGCCTTGGATTATTCTCTGAATTTGGTGTAGAATGATGAAGGTTGCACTCTCTCTTTTCCTCCCAAGGTTGAAGGTTGAAGATGGAGGTTGTGTTTTCTCTCTTTGGAAACTCTCTCTAACCTCTCCTATAACTCCCGTAGCCCTTTAGTTGGTTAAGTGCTAGTAATGGATTAGTGGGTCACCAAATATCCTAATATTTAACTCCCAAAATTCGTTGGTTAATTATCCTAAAATTTCAAAATTACTAAACTACCCTTTTAAGTTGCTGGTATGGCCTAAAAATGCCCCGGGACCCGAACTAAACCCCCGGCTAGTGTTTTCTGACTATTTCGACCCTTCCGAACTCGTTGACGCACTCAAAATGACCATACGATTGATAAAAATAAAATCCACTTTTTAATTTAAATAATTATATTCTTGACGTGACTGCCACACGCGTCCCAACAAAATTTCCCAAATTGTCGTATTTCAATCTCGCGACAATTTCAATAGCTTCAATATTCATATATTTCCATATATACACATTATAATCAAATTCCAACTGACATCTCATTAGTATTTTATCAGGATTTATTCTCAATTAATTCACATTTAATTTAATTAATCCCATAAATAAATATCGATCAAAATGCGGGGTATTACTATTGGTCACCAAAATCTGTCAGAAAAATGATATTGTGACTCAATTTATATCAAATGAAATATTATTTGTATAATATATCAAATGCAATATTATTTGTATAATGTATGTATTAATGCATGTATCCGCTAAGATGAAGAGAAGAGATGGCCAGCAGTAGGGGATGGCGGTGAAGAGAAGAAAGGCAGGGCAGCGGCGGGGGAAGTGAAGGGAGAACAGCTGTGGGGGTGGGGCTTTTGCATATATGCATATGCATATATATGCATGTGTGTATATAGGCATATGCATATATATGCACATCATATACATGCACTGCATATATATGGAGCGTTGTGCCTAAAGCATATATATTGCATATATATGCAATCTGCAATATGTCTAGTTCAGTGTTGTGCCTAAAGCACGTGTCTAGTTCAGTGTTCTAAAGCACGTGTGTCTGCAAATTATTTAACAATATGAATACCACGTGTGTCTGCAATTATAGGACTGAAATGCACGACAAAGTTGGGATGAGAAAAATGCTAGATTCCAAGTAATTGAACGAATTCAAAATGCATTTGTTTGGGGGAACTGGAGAGACAATATTGTGAGCATTTGTTTTCAAAATGCAAGTTACACACCGGTGTGTTCGATGCTTGAATGTATTTCTAGTGTGAGTGAGGAAGGGGGAGGGGACGGGCAGGGGCGCATGTGTGCGCATGTGCGCGTGTGCATGTTTTTATGTGTTTGTTGGAGCGTGTGTGAGTGGGTAAGGGGGCAGGGGATGAGGCAGGGGCGCGTGTGTGCGTGTATGCATGTATGTAGTGCATATGAATATTGAGGCATATATGCAGTGCGCGCGCGCGTGTGTGTGTGTGTGTGTGTGCATGTGTGTGCGTGTGTGTGAGTGGGTAAGGGGGAGAGGACGGGCAGGGGGTGTGAGTGGGGAAGGGGGAGGGGACTGGCGGGGGGCGTGTGTGTGCATGTTTGTTTGTGTTTTTGTGCATGTGTGCCTGTGTGAGTGGGATAGGGGGAGGGGACGGGGCAGGGGGCTCGTGTGAGCGTATATGCAGTGTAAATTGGTGTGTTTGTGGTTCGTGTCATGTCTAAGTAGTGATTTAAATTCAACGCCAAATACTATGAGTACCTAATTAATGTATGGCTTCAGCATAGAGAAAGCAACTTGACTTATTTCTATGAAATCTATTAATAAGTAGTGAAGGGGGTGAAACACCTTGTTTAGAAAATGGACCTCAAGGCTCTTTTAATTGGAAAATGGATCACCTGGTATATCCGTCGCTGAATCAACCGAATACCATGGTCGACCTCTATGTTCTCTTATTTTGTTACTAAATCTCCCACAATCTCAACACCTGTATAAAGATGCAGGAGAAGGTTCGATATACAAACACCACTAAAATCATAAAAAAACTAAGTTAAGAATTTTATCAAAAAGCAATCAATAAACTAAGAAAATGTAAAAAAAAATATTATTGAACTAACCTTGAAACATATAAAGGATTCGTAACGTTAAACATATAAACCCTTAGGAACTCAAAAAGCGAATAGAATCAAGAACTGAAAATGATCACGATTGATGAAGTAACAACCAACACCACTGAAATTAAAACCAAAAAGAAAATTCATAACAAAATCTGTGCAGCATTGATAGTTGTTGCAGACCATCATTGGGTCCATCTTCTTTGATATATATGCATACAGTACCAAATTAGAATCATCAATACATGTCTGATATAGGCTTAATGTATTGGGAGGACAACCAAAAGAGGATTACAGAGAGAGTATGAGATGTGAGTATATATACAAATGATGAATATATATGCATATGCAACTGCATATATGCAGCATATGCATATATATCTATATAATATGGGACAATGGTCTAATGAATAGTGGCATCTTATCTTATCTTATCAAAAAAATCAAAGGGTCTACATTTTGACACGTGTACAATCGAAGGGTTGAGACTAAAAAGACTCCTCTCACAAGGCTCACAACCCGTGTGGTATCTTCCATCTCTCACTCTCACATCCCGTCTCCTCATTTTCTTTCTCAAAAAAACCCTAGCCACTCCCCCATCTCTTCCCTACACGCTGCTCACGCCCAAAGAAACCCTAGCCGCCATTTCGGATCTCTCCCATTCCACACTCACCCCAAGCCTCTCAAGTCGCCGCTCAAACCACCTCTCTCTCTCACGCCGTCGCCCTCTGCTCCACCACCTCTGGCTTTACCTCCCCCCGTCAGATCCGTCCTCTGCTCCTATCATACACGCATACACGTACAGGTGCGTTTTTTTTTTCAATTTTAGGATCTAATACTCTTTGCTAATGGAGGTTTATATATTCTTTTCGTAGGATCTGATACTCTTCAGCTCCATGTTGTGCGAAACAGGATCTAAAATACCATACCCTCAGCCTCTTTCGCGCTGCCAAACTCAAACAGATCTCAATTTGATGTGGTATTTTAGATCTAATAATTTGGTTTTTTCTTTCTTTTTACTCAGATGTGTTAAATCTCAATTTGAGGTTGGGTTCATACCTGGTATGCTAGATCTAATTTGTGTTTATTTGTCTTTATCTCTACGGATGGCCCCTTCTATTGTTTAAATTTTTGGTTTCATTTTATTATTGTTCGAAGTAGACGATTCAATTTTATTTATGGAGTTGTAAGCATTTGTTTTTTTGTAAGCATTTGTTTTTTTTGGTATGAAGTTACTTTCTTTCATTTCACATCACACTAATTTTTTGCTTGATTGTTTATTTTATTTACGTTTCCATTTATAGTGTGAAACCTAATTTATTCTAACATTTTTTTTAATTTGACAGGTACAACCTCTATTTTTGCAGGTTCATACCAAGTTTTTATTTGACAGGTTCATACCAAGTTTGGCAGGTTCATACCAAGTTTTTATTCGATTTAGTTGTAAAATGTTTCAAAAGTTAATTTTGGAGCATCTCTAGCCTATTGGTATGTTTGCTTTCACAAAAATAGGTTCAAATCAAATGATGTGTTCTGCAAGTTGGATTTAGTATTATATTGGTAGTTTTAATCTGTTAAATGTAGAGATTGATAGGATTTTAGTTATGTTTATCATTATTATAGTAATAATCATGTACATTAAATTTTACAAAAAAATGTGTGTGTGTGTGTGTGTTGGGGGGGGGGGGGGGGGGGAATGAAAGAAATTGTATTTTTTTTCCAGATTTGACCGTGTAGGTAAACCTTATCCTTTTCTAACTTTGATTTTGTTTTGGGTTTTTGTGTTCAAACATCAAAAGGGTTTTTGAATGTTTGACGGGGGCTTTTCGAATAACAAATTAGGAATTATCTCTATATTATTAACAGATTTAGTGTGATTTTTTAGTAATTTGTGTGCTCTTTTAGTAATCTATTTCTGAAATGGCCTCAAACATTTCTGAAAAGAACTCTGAATTTTTTTTTAGTTGGTACCAGTTATAATGAGGCAACTGATGCTTAAGTGATGCCTCATAAACCTGATTCTCTCATCTGGAAGCCAACTAGCACAGGTAATTTTTCCATCACCTCAGCTTGGAACATAAGCAGAAATCAATCTTATTCAAGGCTGAGCTCAAAATTTATTTGGCATAAGAATCTTCCGTCCAAAATGTCAGTCTTTATGTGGAAAATGATGAATAATCTTCTCCCTATAGATGAAAAGTTAAAATCCATTGGTTTTAGAGGCCCTTCCAAATGTTGTTGTTGCTCAAAGCCTAAAGAGGAAACTCTAGACCACATGTTTGAGGAGGGAGATGTAGCTAGCAGCATATGGGATCAAATGACTACCGAGTTTGGGATTACAAGACACAAAGGAGGAGGTGTTAGAAATCAGCTTTTCGAATGGTGGTTATATGGGGTAAAATTAAACACAAGTATAAGCAGAATTGTTCCAGCTATAATTTGTTGGTGCATTTGGTGTTTCAGAAATAAATGCAGATTTAATGATTGTCTTCCTAGTGTAAATGCTGTTATACATCATATCAAGTCTGAACTTATTTCTAACAAAGTCTTTTTTAGTGCTCAAAAGGCTAAAGTGCAGATGATAATCAAGTGGAATCTTCCTAGAACAGGTGCTTTAAAGATTAATGTTGATGGCAGTTCCATTGGTAATCCAGGTAATTGAGGGGGCGGCGGAATTCTTAGGAATCACTCAGGGGACATGCTTTGGGCTTTTCATGCTCATTTTGGAGTAGTGTCTAATATTGAAGCTGAGGCATTGGCTTTACTTAAAGGTCTGGAATTTTCTATGGACTTCATTGGCTATGATCTAACTATAGAGAGTGACTCTAAAGTTTTAGTGGATTTAATTCAAAATAAAGGTTCTTCCCCTTGGAAAATTCAGTGGCATATGCTCAAAATCAGAAGTTTTATGTCGAGGATAAAGGTCAGAATTGTTCATATTCATAGAGAGGCAAATCAAGTAGCAGATTTCCTTGCAAAGTTAGGCAGCTCTCAACATACAGATTGCTTTTCTCATAGTACAGATGATTTCCCAAAGCAGCTGAAAGGTTTTATCAGAGTAGATAGATGGGGTTTACCTTCATTCCGAAATGTCTAAGGATCATTGGTGTTTAGTTTATTCCTCTGGTTTCTTAAAGTTGGCTTTAATCAGTTCTTTTCTATTTGATTCTGTAAGGGTTCTTATTTATAAAGAACCTCGTTTATGTTTCTTATTTCCTTCTTTCTTGTCTTTTCTCAATGATGTAAGCTATTTAGAAGAGGCTAGTTCTTCTATCATTTGAGAATAAAATGATGCTTTAAAAAAAAAAAAAAAAAAAAAAAAAAAAAAAAAAAAAAAAAAAACTATAACAACGCTTATGCATCAGTTTTAGCATCTTCCTCAAAAAACACTGAAATGGACTCGAGCATTTATGAAAAGAACTCTGTACCAGTTATAACAACAGTTATAAAACAGAACTTTGAAATGTTTTTTTGAACAGATGCTATAGCATGTTCTCAAATGTATTGCCTCATTACGATCTCTGGCAACGAACTTTGCACCGATACACTCTTGCAACGATAACAAGGTAATCTTTTAACTGTTCCTTTCATTGTTTTTTTTGCTGTACCTCTTCTCGACTGTACAACAACAAACATCGAACAACGAACATCATAAGATGCGTCGATGACCGGGCTCTGTATATATGTTTTTTTGAAATAAGATCTGAAATAATGTGTGTTTCTCTCCCTAAAATCCCTATGTATGCTCTATTTGTTTTACTTTATGCTTCGTTTTGCAATTTAGGTTTCAATAATTGGTGTATGTTTAAACTATGGGTGTTTCTCAGCTCTCTTTTGTAATTTCGGGTTTCAAAATGTCCCTTTTTTCTCACATGTGGAAGCAAGTCATGTTTACGTCGGATAATTTATTGCACATTTTTTTTTATTTCAGGGACATGGCGTGATTACGTATACAAGCTCGATTAAAGGTAATTCACATGCTCCATGCTTTTGTCGACGTTTTCAAAATGTTCCATATACATATTACCCGATTTTGCATGTTCCGTCATTATCCATGTGCCAAAGGTTAAATCACCACTCTTATACTACAACAACTGTCTTCAAGAGTACAACACTGTTCTACAATTTATAATTGATCAGACATTTGTTCTTCAATTTGTATGTTATGCTGAATTACAAACTAAAAACTCAATTTGAATACCAACTTACGGATCAGACATTTGGAAAATGTGTATGCTATTTTGAATCTTATTATTGGGTTGTTTTTGGATTGTTATTTGCAGGTGTACCCATATGGTACTGATTGCCATTGCAGCTTTAGATGTTAGGTACGCATCACATTTTTCTTAGAAGTAAGTGTTACATTTTTCTTAGATATGCATCACATTTTTCTTAGAAGTGTTGGGCATAATGATTATAGGTGACCTACCATGACTAATGTTAAGTAGGTGTAGGATAAAACCCCTGGAAAGCTCATGTACCGTCAAGCTATTTTGAAGTGTTGGAAAACTGGAGGAACATGGTAATCTTGAAAAACTTCACTACTGCTAACTATTTACTATGTACGGCTACTGATTTATCCACAATCCCAAAGATTTATACATAAAATCCCAAAGAATCTTCACCTTTTTTTTTTGGATTTTGTCTTCGTGTCTTTTTATGGTTTCTGTGTTAATATTGGAAATGAGAACATGTTGAGTACTATGTAATAGATAAAATCACTATTTTTATTCTGTGTAGTTATGCATTATGTTCATAGTTGTGCACTGAGTAGCACTAGAAATTTGTTTCCTGCAGGTCATGCTAGCAATTTTGATATGACTGCTAACCCTGCTGACATGGCATTTAACTCGGGCATATATCTTAAAAAATCAATAAACACTCTAGCCTATGGCCTCCGCTATGAACTTCTACAACGTCCCATACTATGGATGTGGAATATCTTTAATTGCATTGTCGAAGTAAAGGCATTGGAAGGGTTAGTTCAGCGTTAAGCTATTGCAGCAGGAGCGATTTGATGAGCTCACTGTGTTGTTGAAGCCCTTTGAACCTGAGAAGGTTTCTCCCAGGGAAATTGGGATTTTGCGTAATGATATCTGCCCTCCCTCAAACTTCATGTAAGTCATTTGATTTTCTTATTAAATTTTAAAGCTTAAATTTTGCGTAATAAATCATTTGGGAACAGATTTGGCACGTGGGGTGTGTATACCATTCATGTTTTGTTGGGAATTTTTTTTTGCCTTTTTGAAATTACGTACTTGGGAAATTTTTTGCCATTTTGTGATTACTTACTTTGGAAAATTGTCTTCGTGCCTTCAGGTTGGGTGGGGGGTATTAGTGGGTGCGTGGGTAACAGTAAGGGATTTAGGGGGGTTGGGAGGTTATAGCAGGAGGTGTATGATGTGGTTGTTAGGTTGGGTGGGGTGTTATGGTTGCACAGGGAAGGTGGTGTAGGGGAGGTTCGTGGTGAGTTTGGTAGGCTCGGGGAGAGAGTCCATAGGGGGTGGAGCTGTTGTGAATTTGGTGTGAGTAAGGGAGGGGGGATGCGTGGGGTGTGAGGTTGGCTGTGGGGGTGAGGGCAACAAGGTGAAGCGGGTGGTTGTGTAATATTTCCATCTTACATTTCACCTTTTCTATTTCAATAATTGTGTACCTATTTATTTATTCAATCTTCATACTGATCATTTAAGCGGGTGGTTGTTGTTTTTGGAAAAAAGATGGCTTAGCTTCTCTTTATTTTTGGCTTAGCTTCTCTTTATTTTAAAGCATTAACAGTAGCCCTGGATGATCATTTAAGTTTTCGTTTGGCATTTTCACAGTTACACATGAGGTATCTTCTCAATGTGGTTTCAATGGTGTTCACTATGGGTTTTTTACAGTGTCCATTATGCTAGAGGTATGCTGATCTGAACCTGGCATTAATGAGGCTTATATTTTCATTTCCCCAAATTTGTCTCAATCCCCCCCCCCCCGCGATTTCACCTCACTCGGCTTTCTATCTCTCTTTTTCCACTTTTCTCAGAGGCAATCCGACACGGTCCCAGGGAACCCTCCCACTCCCGCACCTGGTAAATCCCCCTCCCCCTTCCCCACTCAAGCACACACACGCACACACTGTTGTTGCATTTTTCAATACATAATGCTAGCCTTATGTTATGACAACGTCCTTTCTTACCTGCCTACTGTCACAGGAATAGGCCACACTATGCGTTGAGGAAGTCCCACGGATGGTGGTCAAACACCCCAGCACAAACATTTTGAGGAAGTCCCACAGAAAGAATAAATTCATATTCTCTTTCCCGGCCTTCTAGCTCCCATCTTCTAATTTGGGGTTTTATTTTTTATTTTGGGAGTTGGTATTACCCCTTAAATAGGGTGGATAGCCCAATAAACAAAGGAGATTATGCCCAGTTTTTTAAAAAATTTGACACTTTTTTTGAGACACAATGTGAATTCGATGGTAAATATTGTATATTTCGTATTATATGTTAATATATTTGATAAATTTAGACTATTTGAATGTTATTGGACTATTTTTTGTTTGTTAAGCATGGTGAATACTCCTATAAATACGAAATATTGTGGCCAATTGTTTTAAAATTACACTTGGAATTTTTTGCGCTTCGCTATTACGTACTTTGAAAAATTATCGCCGTTTTACGGTTACGTACTTTGGAAAATTTTGTCGTGCCTTCAGGCACGGGCATACACTTGTATATATATATATGTAACTGATTATATATATATGCAGCATATGCATATATATGCAGTGCATATATATGCAACTGCATATATATGCAATGCGTGTGTGCGGGTGTGAGTGGGGAGGGGGTGGGGCAAGGGGCGTCTTTAAATTGATATTTGGAGAGCCTTTCTAAAACCTACGGATTGATTTTTATCCTCTGATTTTTCTTCCCTAATATCATTATGAGGATGATTGTCAGTAAACGTTACTTTTGATTTCAATCCAAGGATTTTGAGGAGGGCAATCACCTTCAGGATCTTATAAGGAATATATTTGATGGAAGTGGGCTGGAAAGTCCCCATGATTTCATAGCCTCTTACCGTTCATTTTATTATAAGAATTTGGAAATAGTACGACAATTGTAACACCTGTGGAAAAGATGCATAGATCACTTAAACCTGATAACAAAGCTTAGATTAAATCAAACAAATAAGAAACTACTATATTTTTATAAAGAAAAAAATGTAATCCCTACATGATAATGAGTTTATAGCATGTTACAGTACTACAACATACTGCAGACATGAATATTATCCCTCTTGACAAAAAACAATGAGTAAAAATGAAGAAATTTCATGAAATGTACACAAATCACAGCATAGATACCAAAAAATCAAAACTGATTATAGGGGCATGTAATACCCCGTATTTTTTATGCTATATAAATTTGGGGATTTATTAAATTTAATGAGAATGATTATTTAATAAAAATCCAGAAATTAATTATGTTATAATTATCAACGTGACGAGAGTTAGTAATTATGGGAAACTTGCTGAATATTACGAATGAGCATAGTGATATACTATATTGGTTATATTGAATGTCATAAGTGAATTAAATGACTATTTCGGAAATTTAAGTTGGGACGTGCCCGTGTCACGTCGGGACTAATTTTGTTAAATAAAAAGTGAATATTTTATAAGTTGCTCGTATGGTCGTTTTGAGTGAACCAACGCGTCCGAAAGGGTCGAGATAGTCAGAAAAGTGTACCCGGGGGGTTTAGTTTGAGTCTCGGGGCGGTTTTAGGCCTAAGTGGTGCCCCGGGAGGGCATTTTAGTCATTTTACTTAAGTGGGCAATTAAACCCACGAATTTCAGCCTACCTATATCAGCCATTAGGTCAGCCACTTAGGGTTAGAACCTTCACAAATCAAGTGACGGCCATTGAAGAAGAGAGGAGAGAGCTCTAAGGCAAACCAAGGCCAAAAAGCCACCGGATTTCACCGCCACCACCACCACCGCGTAGATCACGAGACAAGGAACGCAGCCATACCAAAATCATCCGGGAATCTGCATACCAAAATCCCAGGCAAGTGTTTAAACTTGCTATTTTCGTTGATGCAATCTTCATGTTAGCTTAGGAATAAATTGTGATATAAACTATGGAAGAAAACCCCATTTTGATAGGAGAACCCATGTAGTATTGATGTATATGTAAATTCTGGAAACCCTTGCCATGTAGAGGTAATAATCCACGAAATTTGGTGATCATAATAAAGAAATATTGGAGAAAGATTCACTAGAAATCTGTTTAAGAAAACTTTAGGGTTCTTGATAATTAGACACGATTTTAAGTTGAAAACCCATGATTAATGATAGTTACACGCATGCTTTACGTTATAGACACCTGGTATAATGTTATAATGATGATAGTAGGATTTTTGGAGAGATTAGAATGCAAACACATCGTTTTAGATGAAGAAATTGGATGAAACCCGTAACTGCATTCTGCAGAATTTTGCCCAGACCTGCTTGATCGATCGATCGAGCCTAGAGCTTCGATCGATCGAAGATTCGATCGATCGAGCCCCAAGCTTCGATCGATCGACCACTCCTGCCAGACTATTAATTCCCTCTTTAAATGCGTTAAATTCAAATTGTCGTGATATAATTCTTGGGCACTCTTGATAAGTTGATTTGGGAGACATTGAGGACCAGTAGGGTATATGAATAAATGTTGGAACCTTTATCTTTATCGAAAATGGTATTTATGGGATATTTACTTTAGGTTAGTGGACTTATGAATTTAAAGGGTGAGGTGCGTAAGAGAGTTACGTTGGAACCTAATAAAGACACATACTGAAATTCACATTTGTGAGGATGTAGCCCATGAGTGTTAGGTAATAAGTGAGAAAACCCTTCGAGTTAAGGTTAGGAATAAAACCTTATACGAAATTCTATAACTATGAAATTAAGGATATACGGTATAATTATGGGTGATGAGAAGAACCTATATTAATATGATAAAGTAGTATATTTATATGATTGTGTGTACATATATTATATGCATGTGAAAATCATACCCAAGCTACTTACTATCCCTGAGGTTTCCGCGCTGGGACAAGTCTTATCTCGATGGGACCTTTATGGGGGATATTTACTTGTACCCTAGGAGATAGATATCCTTGGTACAGGCTATCAATGTGATAGTTCAGACGGTCCTAAGAGACGCCGGTATGTGCCATTCTCTTAGAGACTTGGAATCTATGGTTCGCCTCAATTGTTTGTGTATTTCTGTTAATACAATTCGAGAGTGATTCCGAATGTATTCCCCTTAATATGAGTGATATGGGGCTTTGGATAGTAGAGTATGCACGCACCATAGTTTTATTCGGGGTGCTGTTATATATATATTATACGAGTAGCTAATATATATATGAGATTATGATATTTGAAACTGTCTACTGAGATTTGATAAGTAGGACATGGTTGTTGACTCAAATTATTAAATACTTGTTTTGAAGAAAGTATACGATGTCACTGTAAAACTTTATTGATTTTATAAAGTTAAAATGGAGAACTTTGATTACTTTTTGGAACATTCTTTTAAAATGGAGTCGTGAATCATAAATCTTGCGAGGAATCGAAGTTAAGTTAAATCTTTTAGAAAGATTAGTGCGTTAAATGATAAGAAACCGTGGGGAAGGTTAGTGCGATAGGTGTGCACATTAGAAGAGAGGTGAGTATTTTCTCAAGAGAGTGACGTACTAATATGTTATTGCATTGGCCTGTATCAATTTAAATACTTGCTAAACGTATTTTAAAATCAAACACGCTTTCGGGCTCTGACCCGTTTCTTTTTCTCTCTCTCTCTTGTATATATATATGTATATTTTCAGGTGCCCAGCCACAGGGGCGTCTTGCTTAGGATCCTTTGAGAGGAGCGTGCTGCAGTTTAGGTGGGAGTTGCAGGTCACTTGCGTAGACGGCTTCCTTTATTGACTACACCTCTAGCATTCTCATTTATTGGGCATGTGTCGCCCTTTCGATTATTTCATTTGTTGTTGGGACATTTATATTTCAGTTATTTCCAGTATTGTTCCATGGAAGTTATTTAGGATGGATTTGTGATTTTAGTTTCATATGTTGACATTCGTTTGATGAATGGTTTATGTTATTTGGTTTATTGTGGTGTGATTCTTAATTTTAGAAATGTTGTTTTAATTAAATAAATCTTTTTGATTAATTAAAATCGGGAAAGTTGTATGAAAATCTTTTTGACACTTAGCTTAATTATTTAGGGTGTTAAATTTGAAAATTTATTTTTTTATCGACAGTGATGCTGAGAATGAACCAACTGTTTACCTTGATTTAATTTAATAAAGGAGTGATCGCCCGGTATTTAATTAGGCGGGGTGTCACAGGTGGTATCAGAGCATCAGGTTCTAAAGTCCTTTAGGATCTGTGCGGCCTATTATGTTTCAGCGTTGCTTTCTTTGATGTAGAGCCCTACTACTAGGAATGTTGTGTCTATCTATATACTTCGGAACTTCGTACTTCTGCGATTTGGTTATTTGAATGATGAACTCATCCAAATTTACTTAAATTTTCAGATGGATCGTCAAGAAGAACTAGCTAAGACAATTAAGGGAGTCATCGAGTAAGATCGACTCACACCTCAGGTATCCCCAGGGAGAGTATCAACCACCGAGTTAGCAGGTATCGTGGCACAAGCAGTTACCACTGCAGTTCTACAATACCAAGGATGCAGCCTACAACTTAAATGAGGCAAAAGACCTAGAGAGGTTAACCTAATGCATGTGACTGACGTTGAGCACTGTGCGAAGGCACCGAATCTGCGTCAACAAAACAATCAAGATAGAGTCAGTTCCAGTAGTAACGAGATTTATGTACAAAGACAAAAGTGTCAGGGACAACGAAGCCAGGTTCAGAATGAAATCACCAAGAGGTGTTTCGGTTGTGGAATGGAGGACCATAAACGTAAATCTTGTCCGAATCAGACTGGGGATAAACTACAACCTGACCGGCAAAGAATTTCGAAACTCTGCTATAAATGTGTACAACCGGGTCACAAGTGGATGGATTGTCCTCGCCCTGACATTGTTTTTCCGCAGATTTCCCCTCAAGGCCAGCAAGACCAGGGAAAAAGAGAGGCTAGTCAATACCGTAAGGAAGGAAAGCAGTTTCGGGGGAGGTGCTTCCAATGTGGCAGGAATGGCCATAGGCGTCAAAATTGTCCAGAGAAGAATAGGGCCCCACGGCAGGAATGTGCTGACAATGTACCTCAGAAGCCAACTCCGCCACCTTTTCCAACAGCCTCAGTTCAGCAGAGAAAGCTACAGGGCAGACGTGTCTATAATTTCCCACAGGCAGCAACCCCACAGGCGCCACCCGCGGTTGAGGGTATGTTTTTCTATCCATGTTACCATGAGTCGAGAATTGTTTGTTACGAGTGCAACGCACTATTTTATAAGTTAATTTTTTTTTTGCGAAAGCCTTAGGGTTGTTAGCCACGGCAGTGAGCTCAGTGACGTGTGTAGACTCACCATCTTGGGAGTAAGTCTTTTATTTTTCTTTATATGCCCGGGAGTGGGGGTAGAGATTGGTAGCTTGGTATTACCTGTATATATGCTAGTATTAGATATGCATTAGCATAATGTTATACTCAGTATGGATTGTCTCGCCGCTTATAGAGCCATGATTATCTACTTCGGTGGAGCATTGTTTTTGCCATTTCGGGACAAGAGATGCTTGTAGTGGCGATGCCTTGCCCAGAGGGAGGTTCGACCGCTCATTTGTTTTACATAGAGGAGGATACCTCTAAGGAGGTTGTGATTCCATTAGATTCGATCCCTGTTGTCAGGGAGTATTCCGATGTGTTTCAGGAGATACCTGGCCTACCGCCCAGTCGTGAGATAGACTTTGTTATATATTTATTGCCAGATACGAGACCTATAGCACGCACACCATACCGTATGGCTCCAGCAGAGATGCGAGAGCCATGAGATCAGATTGAGCAGCTGTTAGGTCAGGGCTTCATTCGTAGGAGTACCTCACCTTGGGGCGCTCCAGTCTTGTTTGTGAAGAAAAGAGATGGTTCACTAAGATTGTGTGTGGACTACCGTGAATTGAACAAGGTCACGATACAGAATAAGTATCCGTTGCCTCGAATCGATGATCTGTTCGACCAGTTTAGGGGAGCAACTTTCTTTTCGAAGATAGATCTGAGGTCGAGGTACCATAAGTTACGTAATAGAGAGCAGAATGTTTTAAAGACGGCCTTCTTATCGAGATATGGGTCCTATGAGTTCAGGGTGATGCCGTTCGGACTCACAAATTCCCCAGCCATTTTCATGGACTTGATGAATCTAGTATTCAGAGAGTTCTTGGATCAGTTTGTAGTCGTCTTCATAGATGACATCTTTTGATATATTCACACTCCGAGGAGGATCATTCCGAGCACTTGAGGCAGGTTCTTGAGAATCTACGAGAGCATCAGTTGTATGCTAAGTACGAGAAGCGTGGATTCTGGTTGCGAGAGGTACAGATCTTGGGCCATGTTGTTTCTAAGCAGGGGATTGTAGTTGACCCGAGAAAAGTGTCAGCGGTGAGAAAGTGGGGACAGCCCACGACACCGACAGAAGTGCGTAGTTTCTTGGAGTTAGCCGGATACTACAGGAGATTCATTCGGGGATTCTCCAAAATAGCGGGTCCATTGACAAATCTGACTCGCAAAGGGGTACCATATGGTTGGGATGACGCTGCTCAATTGGCTTTCGATGAGCTGAAAGACAAACTTACTTCAACGCCAGTCCTTGCGCTATCGAAGCCAGGTGTGGAGTACCTGGTTTACACCAATGTGTATTTACGGGGACTTGGAGGTGTGCTCCAGCAGGAGGAGAAGGCTATAGCTTTTTCTTCCCGCAAGCTTAAGCCGCATGAGAAGAATTACCCCACCCACGACCTGGAGTTAGCAGCGGTCGTCTTTCCATTGAGAATTTGGAGGCACTACTTATTGGGCGAGAAATTCCGTTTGTTCACAGACCATAAGTCACTGCAGTACCTGTTCACCCAGCGAGAGCTGAACATGCGTCAGCGCAGGTGGTTAGAGTTTGTGAAGGACTACCAGTTTGATATACAATATCATCCGGGGAAGGACAACGTAGTTGCTAATGCGTTGAGCCGTAGACGGTAGACGATGTAGCAGACATCTGGAAAGCAAATGGAAGGAGTTGGGTCACCAGGACGCAGTAGCCCTTTCTTTCATATCCGTGATGTCAGTCACATCTGAGATTGTTACGAGGGTGATACAGGCACAGACCACAGACCCGTTTTGCCAGGAGCAGATTGTGCGACTTCTACCCGAGGGTGCTGAGTCCTATTCTGTTAGTTCTGATGGAGGTTTGTGCGACTTCTAGCCGAGGGTGCGACTTCTATCCGAGGGTGCTGATTCCCTAACTTATTATATAGATATTCAACATTAAGGTTATCACCCAAATTTTAGTGTAGGAAACCATCACTACACATCTCATCTATATCCGAAAGTACATCCATATCTCTAGTACTAATTTTGACCATTGGTATGCACATAACTAGTAGTCTACAAACCTCAAGATTAAACCTAAATTCATTTTTACCATCCCATCAATTATTGGAATCCCCTTTTATTAACCAAACTTTATTCTAGTTGATTGTATGATCCCATCGCTCTCAATTTGGTCTACGGTTATCACTCTTATGAATCCCCTAGTCTGACACTATTATAATTTATCCATTGAAGTTATAATTACTAAGGATATGCGACCACTCTCTCTCATTGGTTCCCAAACTGTATCTTGATAGAATCCTATCACTATAAGGATTCGACATAAATATCAGCCTATAATTTCCCAGCATACCCTCGCAAATCTCTCTCTAAGATCTCTTAACTTCACATCATATCTAGACTCACTTTTGATATATAATTAGGATTCCCCTCCCTAACGAGGTTTTCAACTATCTCCATATACACGCACAACTCCAAGGCATACATGTAAACATATACCTTCCTTAAACTATTTAAAGAAGTCCCCATAATCATAATAAGTGAGGAACCCCTTATATGTCTCCAAAACATAACTGTTACCTCATAAAAAAAGGCCCCACATCGATAAACCCAATCAAAAAGGGGTAGCATGAATCCATAAAATAACCCTCTTTTCGAATCGATTTGTCCTGGCCCGAATCGATTCGGTCTCAAGGGCGAATTGATTCGCTCCAACTGGGAATCGATTCGATCCAAAGGACCTGGGACTCTGTGTCAAGCTAAATCGATTCGCCTTAGGTCCGAATCGATTCAGTCATTTAGACCTGCCACTTTTGCCTAGGCCGAATCGATTCGCCTAAGGGGCGAATCGATTCGGGTCTGCAGCACTTAAAGGGTTCTTCTTCTTCACAAAAACGCACGAATTCTAAACACTAAAATTTCACTTCTAACCCCTAAACCTTCATCATATCGTGATTCTAAGTCAATAAATCAACCCAAAGTTGGTCCCAACCATTTCTATACCATCAAAACCATATTTAAACATCAATTGCAAGATTTAACCCAAAATCTAGGTTTTGTTATAAATACCCAAAATCCAATTATTTTATCCACAAATTATGAAATAAAATACATAAATGAAATATTTAGCAAGATTAAACACTTGCCTTATATTTGTAGAGGTTGGATCGTCCCCGAAATCGCGGTTGGGTTGGAAATCTCCAATATTTCTTCCTCTCTCTCTTCTTTCTTCTTATTTCTTTCTTCCTTTCTATTTCTCTCGTATGACAAATGAGAAGGGCTAAAATCTTAAGACCGTAAATCCCTTAAAACATAAATCCCAGTTTGAAATGTTAATACACACTTTAAATGACTCGTTTACTCCAAATCGAGTCAAACTGACTTAAAAATAATTCGGAACCAAAATAAAACACAATAACAGTCATTTTGACTATCTCGACACATCAAGAACCAATGGTACCCTCAAAATACTCATCAGACGAACTTTAAAACGTCCTCAATTTTTGGACTTCAATTTCCAAATTCTAAAATTCTCCGATTTAAATGAATTTTATTTTTCTCAAAATTTAATTTCTCAGTCCCAAAGTCATGGGTTGTTAAATAATCATATTATGGAATTCTATTTCACATGTAGAGAATAAACCAAGAATTTTCATTGAGTTAGGAGTAGAAAATCTGGAAAAGAAGTGGAAAAATTAAAAGTTAAAGAAAGAATAAGGGTTCTTGAGGTTTATATAGTTTTTTTCCATTTTAATTTTCATAATTGATTTAAACCCATATGTTTAACGTAGGAAATTATGTGTTTGGGTATATAACACTTCCAATATCAATTGTTGGGAGTTTGGGAGACAATATGATGATTTTTTTTAGTTTGGAGAATGATTTCTATAACTGGGTTTTCTGCAGTTTTGCCATAACTACTTGATCGATTGATCGAACAAAGAGCATCGATCGATCGACCCCCTTCCATCGATCAATCGACCCCTGCTGGAACACTCATATTCCTCTTACAATAGTTTATTTCGATCAAAATGAGTAGTAACCTTTGAGGATTATTGTTAGAACATTTTGGGACATAAACAGGACCAGTAGGGCTCAGTAAAAAGGAACCATTTAATGTAAGATGAATTTAGGGTTAACGGGGAGTAATTTACACATAAGAAATTATGGGAACGTGTAACTAAAGGAGTGAGACTTGTAAGGAAGCTACATTAGAGAATAATAGAGTACCTACTAAAATTATACTTAGGGACATAGGATACTACGAGTGATAAGAAGTAAGCATGGAATAACTTATAAATAAGATTAAAAGAGATGAGTCGTTATACGGGATAATCGAGTAATGTGTAATAAGAACAAATATCATAAGCATGGGTCGTGGGTGTACCGAATTTAGAAATGGGAATAGTATTGTATACATATATATATATATATATATATATATATATATATATATATATATATATATGACTGTGTTTTTGCATACACTATATATGTGTAAAAATCATGATCGCGCTACTTGCTATCACTGAGGTTACCGCACCGGGACAGTCTTATCTCGATGGGACCTTTATGGGGGATATTGACTTGTACCCTTGAACATAGGAATCCTTGGTAGAGGCTATCTGATTGTAGTCAGACGGTCCTAAGAGACGTGAGGGTTTGTGCTGACCTCTCAGTGAATCGGAACTACGCTTCACCTCAATTTGTGTGTGTTTAATGTTAATACAGTTCGAGAGTGATTCCGAACTAGTATTTCCCTTAGTACGAGCGATATGGGGACTTAATAGCAGAGTATGCTAGCACCATAAATTTTATGTGGGGTGCCGATAGTATATATATTATATGAGTGGTTAATATATATAGACATGAAACTGGGAAGTTTCTACTGTGAATAAAAGTAGTTAAGTAATGAATAAATGCTCCGACTTTATTATAAGTGTTTTAAAAGTTTGAGACAATACTGGAATATTTTATAATGAAATGAGATTCATACAAAAAATTTATTTTCAGAAATAAATTATCTTAGCCCTAGTAATTGTCGGCATGAAACCTTATGAGGAATTTAAGTTAAGCTAAACTTTTAGGGTTAATAGTGCGGTGGGTGTTCACACTAGATAAGAGGTGAGAATTTCTCTGGAGAGTGTCTCATACTAATGTGATTGTTGCATTAGTCGGTAAGCATTTTAAATACTTACTAAACTAAATTTTAAACTGTTTTACAATCGGGCTCTGACCTATTTCCTATCATCTCTTCTCTCTTGTATATATATGTATATATTACAGGTGCCCAACCACAGGGGCATCATGCTTAGATTCTTTGTACTGGACGTGTTGCAGGTTACGTGGGAGTTGCAGGCCATTTGCTTAGATGACCTCCTTGTTCATTCCATTCTTAATTAGTTGGTCATGTGCCTCCCATTCCCTTATTCAGTTGGATTTTTCAGAGATTATGTTCATTTATCTATAGTATTTTACTCGTTGGGATTTATTTATTGTCAGGATGGTTTTCCTTTATGGTTTTAAAATTGGTATTAATTGTCTGAATGGTTAAATTATTGACTGTTCATTTCCAGTCTTTATAATTGTGTGATTCATAAACTGTTAATTATTAAAGGTTTTATAATTGGATTTAATGAAATGGAAATAATGTTTTAATCGGTTTTGACACTTAGCTTAATTATTTAGGGTGTTTAAATTGGAAAGTTTATTTTTCGGCAGTGATGCTAAGAATGAACCAACCGTTCACCTTGGTTATAATTTAATAAATGACTGATCACCCGGTATTTAATTAGGCAGGATGTCACAACATCTCGAATACATGAGAATGAAAGATTTCCTCTATATAACACAACACTTGTCATTGAGTCATAAACACATAAATCACTCAACACATTCAAATTGGATGATTCAACGCCTATAGGACATTCTCGAACATAATCAAATAATCAACAAAATGAAAACAAAATAAAAATTAAAGGATAACTTTTTGTATGGTTTGAATTGGCGTTGGACAGAGATTAGACTGATGATGGTACTCATTGGTGCTCAAGTTGAAGAAAATGGAAAGAAAAAATAACCTGAAACTGAAAAGAGAAAGCAAATATTAAACCGCAAATAGAACAGTAAGCAACAATTGGAAAACAAAAGAACTAAAAAGAGAAAGCAAATAGTAAACAGAAATCAGAAATTGGAAAGATGCAAAACATTCTTCAGCAAAAAAATTTGTATTTGTATCTTGCATTATAATGTACTACAATTATAAATCCATAAAGTCTCGTAACATATCATTAGTATATTAATTCAAACTTGTCAAAGTTTATGTAAATCACACATATATAGAATGTTAGGTCTTCATATCTACAGAAACACACATCTGTGGAACGTTAAGCTCAAAGAAAAATAAAGTTCATTTTGAACCCACCCACCTCAACAAACTTTGTGAACTTGGATCTCTACTCACAACCAAGCGATGAACCTAAAACAAAAAAAAAATCACTTTCAAAGAAAAACAATATTAAGAGATATTCAAAAAATTTGTTAATTACCTCATATTCGACTTGAACTGTTACTAAAGCCCGAACGATCCAAAGGAATCTGAATGGCGCTTCTTCTATTCAGGAATAATATAAAGGAGGAGTAAGTCACATTACAATTGTAGAAAACTATACCTCTCTGAGATTCATCGGTAAAGCCATTCATATACCAATTACAAAGATTAAAAATCAGTCCTATATAACCTAAAGAATATATTTCCGTTCCACTTATAAGCCCTCTTTTCCTGTAGGATGTTTTTCGCAGCCTCTGTTTCCCCGATATTTCTCACATCTTGTATTCAATGGGGAGATGAACTTCGGCTATCTCAGTCATCCACCAGCTCTTCATTTTCCCCATCGCCTACTTCGTTTTGATCACTCATGTTCGAAGCCAATCCAGTTACAAGTGCTGAAACCAATCTGTAAATTGAAAATAAATCATCCATTTTTAGAAAGCACTGCCCGAAAAGGCAAAATTCCCATTTTTAGCATATTCGCATTTATGAAACTTCTAGCCTAGAAAATTAAGGGAAACACATAATATACGACTTCGCAATAAAAAGTCTTATATTTTGAGACTATACTTCAAATAATTTTCTAAAAAAAAGAGGAACACAAAATTGCATTAATATCTAGCAGCATTACAAAAGCATTACCATACTTCAAATATCTAGAATCATTACAAAAATACTAAACAAATAGAAGTTGAATCCTGTTTTTGATGCATTACCATGCTAAATTTTGGAAGCCTTACCAAAAAAATTAAAAGCACCTTTTCGATAGAAATCCCAATTAAATAACTGAATCCATAACAGGGGATTACTACACTTTCTTATTCCCTCAAGGATTACTGAACCCAAGCACTTACTGAACCTAGGTTTAAAATTAGTTATGGAATGCAAAAAAACACATACATGTAGTCTAAAAGGTATAGTAGTAG
The DNA here is from genome assembly GCA_949130495.1 of Sambucus nigra. Classification (NCBI taxonomy): domain Eukaryota; kingdom Viridiplantae; phylum Streptophyta; class Magnoliopsida; order Dipsacales; family Adoxaceae; genus Sambucus; species Sambucus nigra. The sequence goes on along the minus strand of OX422207.1, from coordinate 624,158,573 downwards.
TGCTTACAACTGCCATGGTGGCAGTGAGTGAGGTAGGGGTTGTCGGGTCTTAAGCATCACATAAGTATTATAGTGCGTAGCCTATGCAATGTGTGTAAGCATAGATAATAGAGGGGAGACCTACAAAAAGAGAGATTAATTAAGGAGAAGTGCATCCATATGTGGGCCCAACATATGAGAAATATCTTCACAAACAAAGGGGTTTTAAAATCATTTTCCAAAAGAGTTAAAGAAAGTAAATACTGGAAAAAAATGAATGTGTTAGATTATAATACACAGATATACCGCAGCTTCGAATTGAAGCTACGGATTGCGGCTTCGGATAATACATAAATACAAATACACATATTTACTTTAATATAACTAAATAACTAAAAAGAAAGAATTGAATAAAATACTATTCTTGTAAAAACTGCATTCCGCCTCCATTACGCTATGGACAACGTTCATGCTGCCAGTACATTGCGTTGTTGTGATAAATAAATATACCATATACATTGGTAGAAGAGTTCAATAAAGTGTATATACAATATACATAAGATAACAATAGTATAGTATAACATAATGTTAACCGACGCCATATTATCAAACATATAATAGGAAACGACCTAAACGCATAAACTATGATTCAAATAGTGCCATAAATGCACCTGCACCAAAGGAATTAAATATTAGTAAATAACTACATCAACAAACACTAAAGAATGGGGGTAATAAACTAAAAAGACAATTTCTCACTGAAATAGCTAAAAAATCATAATGTAGACACCCCATTATGTTACCCCTTAAACTCCCCTTAGGTCCTTAGCACCTCCATTCATTACTACAAACCCAGGTGATACCCCGAGTACTGACCTAGAAGCCATCGGGAACTCCCAAGCTCAGTTTGATCGAAAGTCAAAATCTTCAGTTCGACCGAGACTGAATGAATATTTGAAGGGACCTGACACCCCTTTCCAACGGTCCATCCCATGCTCGATTCTGAATTACCATGCGGATGAACGACCAATTTTCCCCGAAACTCAACTAGGAGGTCACCGGGTGCTCCCAAGCTCCGTTTGACCTAAGTCAACTCTTCAAATCGATAGAAACTAAATGAATTTTCAAAAGGAACTGAAACCCCTTTCCAACGGTCGACCCGTTGCACGATTCTGACCTACGGTACGGATGAACGATCCATTTTACTCTGAAAGGTCACCGATTGCTTCGAGGGCCTGGTTGACCAAAGTCAACTCCCCAAATCGGATCAAAATATTTAGAATGTCAAAGTAAATCTCCTAACCTTTCCAATGGTCTTCCCCATGCACAATTCGAATACCATACGGACGAACGATCCGTTTTCGTCCGACGATTCCCCGTCTAATGGACCAATGAATGTTTTCGAGCCACTTTTGACCCAAAGTCAACTCCCGAACTCGGGAGAGATCCAAAGGACATTCGAAAGACTATGAATTATCTTTCCAACGATCTACCCTGTGCATGATTTGAATAAACGGTTTGTGCTATGTGACCAATTTCCAAAAAGGCCTAAAAGACATTGCCAAACGGCACGTCTCAGACCCTGTCTATCGGTAGTGTGTCTAAACGCACCTGCCGATTAGCAGGAATAGGTATATGATGATTGGAAATTCCATGGGCCTATAAAAATGAGGCCTTGCCCTCATTGCAAAAGAGAGCCCATACCAGAAGCATATCACTCTCAGCAAATCTAGAGAACCTCTCTCAAAGTCAGCTCGATTTTCATTGCAAAATCCCTTTCCAAGCTTCACTTATCATCATCCTTTTCATCAAACTTGGTGAATTAACCAATCTCCATCATCATCCAAGTGCAAGATCTACTCTCCAATATTCAAGATCATGCTCAAGATCTTCAAGAAGGCCCAATTTTCTCAATTCTCTCCTTCAATTCTCATAAATTCTCATTAACTTGTTTTATTACTTAACACTTTTATTCTCTCATCTCATAAATCCTAATATGATTTTTATTTAGTATTATTTCACATCTCTTATTTTCATACAAATAAAAACCAAAAAATAAGAAAAAAAGGGTTTGTTCAGAAATTCCAAACGAGAATTCTCACACGTTTCTTACGCTTTTCTCACAACTAAAACACTTATTCTACACACACACACACACACACACAAATAAGAGAAGTACCCGGTTGGATTTATGGGATAAACCCCACCCGTCGTTTTGCATGCGAACTACGTGGACTTTGATTCCTCTATAGGGTATGTAGGCATCTTAGGGTGAAATTCGAAATTCGAGTCCCATTTTTATTTATTTTTATCTCATCTCCTATTATCTCTAAATTCAATTCTCCTAGATTATATATATATATATATATATATATATATATATATATATATATATATATATATATATATATATATATATATATTGTTCTTAGTGATGTATTATTCCACATGCGTTGTCATTCCATCGTAACGATCAACGTAAGGATAATCATTTAAATCCTATTTTCTAATATTTTTATACCTTCTTACGGATGACTCACTTTACGTCTTCCATGGTACAAGTCGATATTTCCTATCTCCACTATATATACACATGCACACATATCACGGGGAAAATAAAGGAAAATAGCAAAAACCCGTGAGAGACCGTACGGGCAAAATTGGTGCCTAACACCTTCCCATTTCGTAACTTAGCCTCCGGACCTTTTTTGAATCATTTTGGTTTCATATGCATCATTATGTCTTTAGATGCTATCCTTCGGTATGGATCCCTTTCTTTTGTCTATATTGAGTAAAATAGACTGGCGACTCTATCTCTCTACATTTTTCACATCACCTAAATGATGTCGGCCAAAGCTATCCCGAGAGGGACGCGTGTGACCTATGATCCTCCCTCATGCCGCGAGGAATCGGGATGGACATAGTGGTGACTCTGCTGGGGAATATATGAGGGTTAGACTCTATTTATATGGGTGTTATATTTGTTTATATTTTCCCCCTATTTGCATGTTCCCCTTTATTACTCATGTGTACCCGTTGCTTATGCTTCTACTCACACACTTGTATAAAATTCTCCATGTACACTTTACACCACGTGCACCTAGGGTCACATATATCCACATATTGCATGCATCACCCATCCATACTTAGTGTACCATTGGTACTTGTACTTTTCTCCCTATTTGGCATAATCAAGAAATACATTCTCGTAAGACACTAATAAGAGAATCATGCATGATTCACACGACATCACCAAAGGGCATTATTATTAACCAAATTTTACCCACTAACTGGATGGTCCCTTCCTGATGGGTGCTAGTCCGGCAAGGCACAATTAGCCTAAGAGATATGACTCTCACCTTCCGTTGGCCAAGTACCTTCGACATATATCGAACGGTTCCCCCACATCGTACCGCTTGACTGAAGTCATGATGAGAGGTATACCATAGGGAACTCGTTCACGTACACTAAGTATATCTAATTTTCTCTCACATGTACCATCCCCACGAGGTATATAATGAGGCAATTCACATAAACTCAGGTATATCAAATCTCTTGTCCACACGCACCGATTGTCCTTATGAGAAAGACATATATCATGGATGTCACGCCAAAGGGGGGAACCCTTTCCGATTCACCAAAACAACTACATACTCGCATTTAGTTGTCTAGCCTAGGACACACATGTTAGATTGCAAGTTTCTACCCGAAACTCTGTCGAAATTCCGGGTCGGCCTGTTGCCCGAATTCTTGGGATTTTTAAAATGGGACACTATCCGTGAGCCTATCACAAGTCAAGCCATAGTTTTGTATATATTAGAAACCCAATTTTTCCAGGCTCGGGTATCGTCCGACATTTCATTTTGCATTTAGGAGAATTAATACAAGTGAAAACATAATAATTGTAATAATCATGCTGAGACCGTCTCTCCTTTATTTATCAAAAAATCCAAAAAAAATAAAAATTTCTCCTCTATTTATCAAAAAGATAAAAATATTTTGTCTTCCAATCTCAAAAAGAAAAAAAAATGTCAAAAATATTTCCATCATTTTTTTTTCAAAATAAATCCCATTTTTACCCCTTCTAAGGTCGATTATAAGCCCTTGGCCTGCCTCCTTATTGGCTTCAGTCTTCACTCAAATCACCCCGAAGTTTCGTTTATTCCCTTATTACTTCTTTCGAGTCTGGTATCCTATTCCTTAATATCCTTGTAACGAACCCAGTTCCTATTCCTCAATAGTACGAGGCCCTATTTACTCTCTTTATGGGTCCACCCGAGCCTATTTGGGTTCCCGAAGAGTATCAGCACGCTCCATGTAATTTTCACCGCTTGCCTATCTTTCGATGCCTAATCTTGACCAGCATGGGGATAACTTGCCTATGATCATTGATCCGAAGGAAGAGTAGCTCAACAAAGTCACAGAGGACCTCAATATGCTCACCAAGAAGTTTGACCAAGTCATAATCTCGAGTAATTACATGGAATACACCCACATGTCTCCTTATCTTGAAGTGAGGTTACCCGAGAAGTTCAAGATGCCAAATATTGAGAAATTCGGAGGAAGTGGACCCCAATTTTTCATCTCCACAACTATCACCATTCCATGACTCTACTAGGGGCCTCAAAAGAAGTGATGGCCCAAATGTTTCCGCAAACTTTGAAGGATAGAGCCCTCCGATGGTTTTTGTCTCTCGAAGAGTCTAAAATCCATAGCTAGGAGGATGCAGTCCGAGAATTCATGCCGTAGTACAAATATAACAAAGTGCTTGAGGTCACCCGTCGTGATTTAGAGCTTCTCAAATAAAACTCTGGGGAATTAGTCAGTAACTTCATAGCCTGATGGAGGGAAAAAGTAGTAACCACGACCAATCAGCCTTCCAAGGAAGAACAAGTCAGCATAGTGAAGAAGAACTTCTTACCCCATGTCCGAGCAACGATGGGAGGACAATAATGTCCCTATTATTGAGCTCTTAGATAAGTAGGAGTAGAAATTGAGGAAGGTATTGCTAAAATAGATCTCAAACCGAATAAGGTGTCCAAACAGTTCACCCCCAGGAAATATGATAAGTCTATCAGTACTGTAGTCTCAACCATCAACAACATATCTCAACCAACCATTTCATGGGCACCAGAAAGATACCCTGTCCCAATCTGAAAGGAATACACCGAGCTCCATGATCCTATCTCCAATGTCTATCAAGCCCTGCTAAGCCAAAACCTTATCAAACCCTTGGATCCTCGTCTATTTCCAAATCCACTCCCAAGAAACTCTAAGGCATCTGCCCATGGGCTGAGAGTTCCCAACACCACGTACAACCGTTCATTAAATATACCGAAGAGACTCAAGAAAGTGACTCTGAAGATTCCTGCAACTTACAAACACTGGGGCTAATAGTCTCCATGGCTCACTCAGGCAATACATCACTGGATCCATTCCAACTTATTATAGTTATTGATACACCTCTCCTTAACTGGCATGCTACGCTAGTTGTACCTGCTAAAAACCCCCTAATCCTATTGTTTACCCCATTTCTTCTTCTGTTGTCTATCGTTATTCAAATGTAATCGAGTCCTCCTTTGATGAGGTTCTTAATGATGTTTTTTACTATCAATGAAATAAGCGAAGATTTTGAGTACCTTGTTGTGCCTTACATTAACTGTTTGGATTCTAATAAAACTTTTGATGATGATGATTTTACAAATGAAAAATTATTAACTTATTGAAATAAGGTTAATAATAAGTAAGATAACCGCGTTCAAGTTAATGAAGAAGATATTGTTGTTATTAACCTCGATTCTAGTAGCCAACTGCACGAGATTAGGATAGGGGCTACCCTTAACGAGCACGAGAGTGCACAATTTGAAGAATTTCTAAAGGAATTCATGGATGTCTTTGCATGGTCTTATGACAATATTCTCGACATTGATCCTAAAATATTTCATCATGAGGTTACCACTCTACCAGATTACAAGCTGGTTAAACATAAGTTGAGAAAGCTCCGCACCAAATTTTCGCTCAAGGTCAAAGAAGAGGTGGTCAAACAGTTGAATGTAGGTTTCATTCGTGTGATCGAGTATCCAATATGGCTAGCCAACATAGTGCTCATGTCGAAATCAGGAGGAAAAGTTTGGATGTGTGTAGACTATCGAGATTTGAACAAAGCCTATCCAAGGATGATTATCCGTTACCCAATATCGACATAACCATAGACAACATAACCATTCATGCTCTCAAGTCATTCATCGACGAGTTTTTCGAATAAAACCAAATTAAAATGCACCCAGACCACCAAGAAAAGACTATATTCATCACCCCATGGGGAACCATTTATTACACTGTTATGCCATTTGGTCTCAAGAATGTTGGGGCTACCTACCAGAGGACTGCCACAACCATCCTGCACGATCTGATTCACAAAGAGGTTGAGGTCTATGTTGATGATATGATTATCAAATCCAATACAAGAGAAGTTCATGTTCTCGCACTCCAAAAGTTCTTCGAACGATTGCGATAGTGTGAGATGAGACTCAGTCCACATAAATGCGTCTTCGGCATTACAAAGGGAAAAATCTTGGGATTCATGGTCAGTGATAAAGGGATAGAAATAGATCATGTCAAGCTGAAATCCATACTTGAAATGCCACCACCCCGAACAGAGAAAGTGTTCCGAGGTTTCCTTAGGAAATTACAATACATTAGCTGATTTATCAGCCACCTAACCTCCATTTGCGAACCTATCTTCAAACTCCTCTGAAAGGATTCAACTAAGGTTTAGAAGGAGGCATGTTAAGAAGCTTTTGATCGAATCAAACAACTTCTGACCCAACCCCCGGTACTCATGACACCACAGCCTCATCTCCCTTTGCTCCTATACCTAACCATAACCGACACTACTGTTGGGGCTTTGCTAGCCCAATACCTTGAAGATTGCCACAAAGAAAGATCCATTTATTATGCCACTCAAAAATTGGCGGGATACGAGATTAACTACACTAGTTTGGAAAAGGCATGTGTCCCACTTGTCTGGGTCACCCAAAAGTTGTGGCACTAAAAGTTCGTCTTCCCTATCAAACTTGTATCCCGAATGGACACCATCAAATACCTACTTGAGAAACATGCCATGTCTAGCTAAATGGTTCAATGGTTGATGCTCCTAGTAGAGTTCGATATCGTGTACGTCAGATGGAAAGCCATGAAAGGTATAGCCATCTCTAACTACCTCGCTGATTATGCCATGGATGAGTTCGATGTTCGGATCTCTGAATTTCTAGATGAAAATGTCCTCTACACTTCCCAGGACAACCTCTGATGTCAAATGTTCTTTAACGATGCTGCCAATAAAAAGGGATATGGCATTGGGATACTCCTAATTGCCCCAGATGAATCCCACACTCCAATCTCCACCAAGTTGGATTTCCCCTGTACCAACAACTTGACTGAATGTGAGGCATGCACGGTAGGCCTTAAAGTTGATCTCAAGAAAAGTATTCGATGCCTAGATGTCTACGGGGATTCCATCCTCATCATCGGTCAAGTGTTCAGAAAATGGATAGTTAAGAATGAGAAAATCCAACCCTTCCATGACCACTTAGAAGAGCTAGCCTCAAATTTCCAAGACATCACATTCCATTACCTAACTCGAGCAAAAAATAACATAGCCGATGGCCTTGTTACCTTGGCCTCCATGGTCGACGTGCCCAAAGGAATCACAATGACCCCCTTCCAGATTCAAAAGCAAGACAAACCAACCCACTATTACCACATCGATCCCGTCACCACTGAAGATCCTGAGCTAGCCAATTGCTGGTTCTATGATATCTGGCACCTCCTCAAGCATGGTAATTATCCCGAGGGTTACAACAAGAAAGATCGAGAAACCATTCGAAGACTGGTTGCCCAGTACATTATCTGTCACAAAGCACTGCGCAAAAGGAACTTTGATGGAACCCATATACCCTGCATCATAGGGGCTGACATTGAAAAGATAATGCACAAGATCCGCAGTGGGGAATGGGGACCCCACATGAACGGTCACATGCTTGCCAAGAAGATCATCTAACAATGTTACTACTAGACCACCATGACCCAGGATTGCACCGCCTATGTCCGGAGATGCCTCGAATGCAAATAGTTCTCCAACCTTTGACATCTGCCTCCGCGCGAATCATATAACATGACCTCTCTCCTGGCCGTTCTCCACTTGGTGCATCGACATCATAAGGAAGGTAACACTGAAGTCTTCCAACGGGCATGAGTCCATCCTAGTTGCCATTGATTACTTCACCAAATGGGTAAAATATGAGTCATACGCAGTGCTAAATGATAAGAAATTGGCCAAATTCATCAAGAAAAACATAATCTGTCGATATGAGGTCCCACACGAAATGAGGTCCCATACTTGTTGACCACACGATATGAGGTCCCACTTCTGTACCACATACAAGGCTACCATCATCGAATAGCGCAATCATTCAATAAGAGAGTCAAGGACCACGGTGTTTGACAAGGGGAGCTAGTTCTCAAAGAGATCATAGAACCCATCTGGGACCTTAGAGGGAAATTCAAGCCCAATTGGACCGGCCCCCTATATTATTAAGAAGATCTTGTCTGATGGTGCTTCCATGCTCACTGATTTATATGGGGAAGAGATGTCTCATCCAGTCAACCTGGACCGTCTCAAGAACTTCTACTCCTAGTCTGAAATCTCAGCGCGCTACGACTATTCTCATCTCCCTTTTATTCTAAAAAAAATCTCTTCATTTCCCTCTACCAAGAACTACGTGGGCCTTATCCTTCGCAAAAAAACCATTTTCAAAAAAATTAAAACTTTAAAAAAAAAAAACAGAGGGATGTAGGCAGCTTATACACCTTACATGAGCACGACCCTTTCTTTTTCACAAAATACTATTCTTTTCTTATCTCGTAGAATGACAGTTCATTCTAACATACACCTGAACAAAAGGATTATGCATGCCTTATCGATCGTTATAGATAATAAAAAATATAAAACTCATCAAAGGGCATACCCTTATGATCAAAAACTTATTTATTTCATTAATAACAACTTGCAGTGCAATTACATAAAGGAATGGATAACTCCATTCCCCCTACCTTCCTAAAAAAAAGCCAAAATAAAATCCCCACATTTATTCCCCATTATAAAAAAACTCTCCAAGAGTCCTAGCCGCAACTACCAAAGGAGCCCTCTCTGTCACCATCATCTGCATCCTGGGGTCCCCGAGCTTCCCCCTCCTGAACAGAGTGTCGCAAACGCTCCATAGACCAATAGGATTGAACCAGCTTCAAAAAAATTACCACACCTCCCTCCATGGTATTAAAAAAAAACCACCTTTATGTAGTCTCCACTACCAACATCTTGCTGACTACTCCACAACCACTTCATATAATCCTTAGGGATATGCCAAACTCTCCCAACAGACTGAGAATGACAGATCGAAGGACGTCGATTCTCCCATATAGAGCCAAGCCACATGCACAGATGCTCAGTCAAATCTTCTACTGGAAAGAAGTTTAGTTTTCAAGGTGGCATGACCTCCTCCCATCCAAATTGACACGAAAGCCGCCAAGGGAAATATAAATTGGTCAGTATGAGATCAACTAGTAGAACATACGGGTATTCTCCCAGCTCCAAAATAGGCAGCAACTATCCCCACCAGGGAACTGACCAGCACAAATTTAGATCCCCGTGCACTACAAGCCAATTCTCCCAGCTCTCAATATCCAAGCTAACACTGATGAAGCAGCGCAAAAAGAAGTTGGGTACAGGCGACAAAGGATATTCTGGAGGAGTCACCAACCGGAGTCTTTCAGACAACCACATGAACAACATCACGGGGATACCCCTCAGGAAGGAAAAATGACCTTCTCGCCCGGAATCCAGGTCATTTAAAGTCTCCTCGAGTATCACCGCAGCAGGATTATGATGATATGATATCCAGGAGGTAATGGCTGCAAATTGTGGGTCCACCAACAATTCCCCAGTCACCAGCAATAATTTCGATACTAATCCGAGAACCACAACTTTGGCGTATCCAGCATTGCCAGTCTCCTACAAATTCACGTACTATAACACCTCCGAAAGGGATATCATTCCTCCAGTAACCAATGGTCTGGTCGCGGAAAGAGAAATTCAAAGAAGCCCAGCTAGCAAATCCCTGGGAGAATGGGAAAATTTGGCTAAAGTCGCGACAACACTTGGATTTATCCACAGAATGGAAAAATATTCCTCATAGGTAGGACAAACTTCATCCAACCCAAAGAGGAATACATGGTCTTCGGGGTACCAAAATTATTCCGCCACCATCAGCATGTTCCACTCAATGGGCCGATTGCACCACAAAGAGACTCGACGCATGTTGAAAGCATCGTAGTCAACATTATAAGAAGACATTTCTTCCAAGGCTTTGATGTAGTTAGCAAACTCAATGCTACCAGGGAGAGCCATCTTACAAGACTAAGAAATAGTTGGCGATTAAGTAAGAATGTGAGGTGTGATGGAAACACTCCACCCTTAACCCTTTTTATACTTGAGAACCCTCACAAAAGACATGACCCCTACATAAATAGGTGGGAATCCTACCCCACAAAGTACAAGAGGCTGAAGATGGCACTAATAAAAGTTTTGAATTGATGGGACTGGACTTGACTGCCGATAAGCAGGACAAGGGTTTGGCCGATCCGTAACCCCCTGTTTTTTGAAATTCTCCTCTTGTGTCAAAATCAGAAGCTCAATATAAATAAATCGATATTCTCAAACAGAATTTCAAAAAATCCTCTTCCACCCTCATAAACAAGCGCATGTGCATGCATTCATCCCTCATTAACAAGAGATAATAAAAAAACCATTGAATTGTATATATATATATATTCTCCTGTGTTACATCCAATGTTGCAGGACATAAAAGAAAAGAAAAAAACAATGGGACTCAGCCCGAGCCCACGTTCTCTCTCTCTCTCTCTCTCTCTCTCTCTCACCTACCCTTCACCCCACTCTCTAAGAGATTCCACCCCTGCGACACGCTCTCTTTCCCCTACGACGATACGATGCACCACCACTACCCGAGCCAGAGTCATCCCCGAACGAAGCAGACGGCTCCAAGTACGAAGGAACTAGGACTACATCCCAAATTTAGGCAACCGTCGAAGATATCCAGTCTTTAATATCCCTCAACCAAGTAGTTTACACCCGTACTTGCTATAAGGCAAAATTAGTATCAAAGCGGAAAGGATGAAAACAGAAAAGAACAGAAAGGTATACCGCAGGACAAAGAACCTCCTCTGTCAAACCTAACTCCTTCGGATTCATCGCCTGAGGATGGTGTAACATAGGAACCATCCCTCCATCTTCCCATCGAATGTTGTGTGAAGGGGTATGCAATTGCCCAAAGGGCCCCTCAGAAGTCGCTTCTGCCACAGACACCGACGGACCACCACCGCTATGGGAAGACCCAACCACCCGAGTCATACCCATATGAGGGAAAGGTAAGGCATCATATATAATGGGCGTCATCATCCAGCTCATCACAAAATCCGTATAGTCATACGGTGCAGCCGTCTCAGTGTACAATAGGTAGGACTCACCGATCATTGTCGCGATCCTCGTTACCTCCGACAACAGCCGCTCCCGCCTCATAGACATGGGAGGTTGTGCAGGTGGCATCACCACCTCCTCCTTCATAATCTGCCAAACCACCCGCTCCTTGAGATACCATAAATTTCCAAACTCATGGCTATCAAATGCCTCATCTGTGCGTTCACCCCGATCGCCCCTTATCCCGAATGGCTGTCCCCCAAGGGTAAAAAGTCACCTAAAAATCCCCAAAAGGCATAAGTTAATATAGAATCAAAATATGTAAAAAACTAAGACTGAAGAGTAAAGAGTCTTACCCTACCACTAGTTACGCCATTCAAGACCTAACGCACCACCTCCAGAGAGAGACATCCCTTTGACTACTGATTGGACTTTAGCCATCGATACAATCGGCAAAAGTCCCCAACTGTCGCATCCTTCAAGGCAATCAATGGGGCATTACACCCAATCACCTCATAGAACCACATCTTCCAAAGAAAAGAATTCAGAATAAAAAAGACACGTATGAGGAAAAATTGCGAATGCATGAAAAGAAAATACACAAATTGAAGAATACCTTAAGGAGATATGTGGCTCCAGTAAAAGTTTACCGGAAGCACCGGCTGAATGCGTCCAAAGAAAAATGGAGGGTCAATAAAGTCAAGCGCCCCCAATCATAGAGAGGGATGTTCGAAAACATCCTCAAATACGACAAGAACCACAAGTGGACAATGTCGCCGATCGACGCCACCATGAAACCTCACAACACCAATAATATGAATAATCGGGCCATATACCTCACCTGCAGCCCATCCTCCACATCAGCTACCCTACTCCGTTGAACATCCTACCACAAGGATAGCCAGATGGAATCCCCAGACACTATCATCCCTACATCATCGAGTGCCTCCCTTACCGCCTCCATCGTCACTCACAGAGAACGATCCACCTCGATCTGCTCCCCATTGCAATCCAACCCCAGCAGCTACTATACATTTATGGGAGTCATGATCATCTCCCTAATGCCAACATCGAAGGTGTGGGTAGTATCCCACTATCTATCCCCCAAAGCGAACAGGACCGCTGTGGAATGAGGCATCTCATCCAGTGAAGATGCCAATCTCCCAAAACCTGCTGAAGATACCATCCAATGCATAACAGATGGAAGATTCTCCCATACATCCTTAAGCCCCATCATCCCACGGGCACGCATGTTCTTCAAAGAGATATCGACACTGACCCCTTACCCCCGATTGGCACTGACCTGTTACCTTCCTGAGGCAGGCCAAAAGTCCATGCCACTACCGAATGGCACCCTATGTATCATGCCGACCGACATTCCCCTCAAAACATCATTCAAAAATTCCCAAAAAATACCAAACAAACCTAAAAAATTCTCGAAAAATTCCTAAAAATCCCAGGTAGGATTTAGAACTTTTCACTAAGAAAATTGCACACTCCCTCAAGAGAAACCCCTATTTCCCCAGAAAAAATCCTAAAAATTAAGAAAAACTCCTCCCGATAATGTCCTCAGAGGATCTCTAAAGATCACCCCCTAAACCCCAAAGGTCTCAATTTTCCGCAAGCAATATATCCAAACCCTGGGCCACCTAATCACGTCCCCAGTGAAATTTTTGCAAAAGATTTCCCCAGTAATCGGCTCCCCAGCCTAAAACAAAACCACAAGATAAATCGCCCTGGATGATTTCCTTAAGAGCATCTCACCTTAAACTCGCAGAATTGACTTCGATCCGCATAATTGGTCATCTCTACTTAAGCCCCAGAATTGGCTTCGACTCGTAGAACTAGTCATCTCTACTTAAGCCCGAAAAATTGGCTTTGACCCACAGAATTGGTCATCCCTACTTAAGCCCGGGTAATTGGTCATCTCACCTTAAGCCCACATAATTGGCATCGAACCGCATAATTGGTCATCTCACCTTAAGCTCGCAGAATTGGCTTCGACTCGCAGAATCAGTCACCCTCATCTTCAAGCCCTCAGAATCGGCTTCCACCCACAGAATCGATCATCCTCATCTTCAAGCCCTCAAAATTTGCTTCGACCCGCATAATCGGTAACCCTCATCCTTAAGCCCTCAAAATTGACTTCAACCCGCTGAATCGGTCACCTTCACCTTCAAGCCCTCAGAATTGGCTTCGACCTGCTGAATCAGTCACCCTCATCTTCCAGCCCTCAGAATTGGCTTCAACCCATAAAATCAATCACCCTCATCTTCAAGCCCTCAAAATCGGCTTCGACCTGCAGAATCGGGCATCCCCAACACCTCCTCAAGAATTGGCCTAAACCTTTCCTCCAAGCCATCCCTTAGGTCCTCACAATCGACCTCGACCCCCTAAATTGGTCATCCTCATTTCCTTAGGTCCGAAGCATCGATATCGACCCCCTGAATAGGTCATCCTCACTCCTTCAGGTCCTCAGAATCGGCCTCGACCCTCTGAATTTGTCATCCTCCCTTAAAAGCATCATGTAGTGTCTATTTGATGGCTATCGTTTATTCCAAACTCACCCATCGAGGGGCTCTATAGACACCCCATTTTGTTACCCCTTAAACTCCCATTAGGTCCTTAGCACCTCCCTTCATCACTACAAACCCAAGTCATTCCCCGAGTACTAACCTAGAAGCCATCGGGCACTCCCAGGCTCCGTTTGATCGAATTTCTGAAGCACCTTATACTCTTGACTCACTTGAGTCTACATTGTATAAGTTCTCATCTAGTTTTGGAAATAGAGACAAAATTGAGTCCCCATCTTAGATACCAAAGAGCCTCAGAATCTTCAATACAATTCATTCCTCTTGTTTAATTGATCAAGATATATTCACTGTTACTCACAAACTTTAGAACATCATACATTGTTCACATATTGTTTAAATTGTTTGTATGTGTGTTGTGTATGTTAATTTCCCTTTAAATAATTTTTTATAATTTTCAGGAATTTATAATGATTTTAATACAATTTCTTTTCTTAATTAAAAATGGAATAAAAATTTTTTGGGGTCATTATATAAATACTGGTTATTAATTTTTTCCTGAAATGTTCCCTTGGGTAGGAACCGAAAGCGCTAGAGAAGTCAGGGTGTCTATGTAATTATATTTGGGACGTACGTTTGATATTCGGTATTTTCCTTACACCTATTGATTTCGTATTGGATGTGCGTGTGTTTGTTCTAAGAGAGTAAACCAACGTGTTTTATTATCCCATGAATTGAGTTGATCAACACTCTTCATGCGTCCTTGTCCCAATCCTTGCGAACATTTCTCATCCAATCAAAAGCCGCATAACCAATAGCTTACCTTTAGCCGTTGGATGGAAGTCAATGCTGCAAGACTTAATCTCAGCCCTCTATTTTGAACCCCCTTCTCGATCCTTCTCAACCCTGTATATAAGGAGGCTAACCCTCAGACTTTCAGAATATTTTTTCCACTTTGTCATTTTATAGAGAGAAGAGTGAAGAGAAAGAAGAGAGAAACCTCAGAGTTAGAAACCCTAACCTTGTTCGTCCAAACCCTTTTTCAAACCCTAATTCGTTTATCAAAACCAGTTTTATACCAATCACAATCTTGAGTGTTTGAGTGTTTTGAGAGTGGTTTTTTAGTGGTTTCATGTTGTAACTTCTTCGTTTTAAGATCTTGTGTCCAACTTCACCATTAATCTAGATCAGCGTCTGTGTTCCATAGAAATTTTAGATCTGAGCATTTTATGGTACATTACACCTAGATCTACATTTATTATTTCTCAACTTGAGAAATCTGTTGTTGATTGTTTTCTCTAAATGTTTTCATACTCAAAATCAATAATAACATTTTCTATTTCTAGTTCTTTTGAAACAAGACATTTGACCTAGTTGGAATCACACTTGGCGATTTTCAATTTCAAAAATATTTTCAAAACCTTGAAATTGATTAAGATCTTGGAACGTCTTCTGAGCAAGATAGCCATGGATTCTGGGTTAATCTTAAAGGTCAAATAAGGTTCAAGTTTCCTAAGAAGAGAGCAATTGAAAATCACAACATATAGATCTCATTTGTAATTTGCTAGGACTTTTTGTAAAAATAATCGTGAGTGAGTGCATGTATGTGTTTGATCACCATCACAAACACTTACACACTAAAACACTGAAAGTGTTGGTAATAAGATCTTGAAATAAGAGTCGATGTAAATACTGGAACAAAGTGAAGTTAGCAAACTTGGAGAACAACATCAACAATCAGAACTGGAGTAAAGTGATAAGGACACCAGTGGGTACATTCCTAAACCTGTATATGTCTGATTTGTGTGCATGTGTGTTATATAGTTTGTAACTGTCATATTTTGTTTTCGTGGATTTTTCTTTTTACTCTGTATGTTTCCTCAGTCGGGTGAGGTTTTACCACGTTAAAAATATCTTGTCAGTAATCTTTCTACATCTCCTCATCTCATTCTGATTAGTGTGCTGATTTAAAACTATTTTAGTTTTGTTTTTCAAAACTAGTTAACAAATCTGAAACTAATCTCGTGCAAATTTTTAAACACATTTTGTTATTAAATTAATTTGATTTCTAGAAAAGAGTTTCTCAAAAAATAGTTCGGAGTTACTTAAATAGTTTAATCTTGTAATAAACGGTTTTAGTAACAGTTTTTCAATTGGTATCATAGCTTTGGAATTTTTTTTAAAAGATCTTGTGATTTTGAAATTATTTTTTTAAAATCAAAACAATGGACGATAAAAATGAAAGATTTGTAACTTGACGAAACCCCCACTCTTTGGTGGAAACAACTTTGCTTACTGGAAGGTAAGAATGGTTGCTTTAATATAAGGAACCTTGGGAGATGATGTCTCGGATATTATTGAAAATGGTTATACTTATCCTACTAAACCAGCCACTGAAGTAGGTAATGAGAGGATTAAGAAAGCATTAAGTGAGTTCACACAAGAAGATAAGCAAACCTCTTGAAACAATAACAAAGGCAATAATGCCATCTTTATGTCAATAAATGAACATGAGTTCAAAAGGATCTCATCTTGTTCCACTTCTAAGGAAGGTTGGGATACACTGATCACTGCACATGAAGGTGACACCTGAGTTGAAGCTGCAAAAACACAAATGCTTCTCCAGTAGTATAACTCCCTAATTATGTTAGTGTGACACCCCGCCTAATTAAACATCAGGTGATCAGGCCTTTATTAAATTAAAATAGGTTTCTCAAATGGTTCATTCTTAGCATCACTATTGAAAACTTTTTAATTACTAATCCCCTGAGTGAAAATTAGACTGGTGCCAATTTTAACTTTCTTAAAAAAGATAAATCAACCATGTTGAACAAAGAATAAAAATATCCATGTAGTGTAACTCAATAAACAAAGTATAAATACAACAGAACAAAAGTATTACCGAATAAACCATCGGTTAAAATAACCCAAATAACAATAGAACAACTACTAGCCTGAAACTGACATCTCAAACTGATACCGGACTACAAGTCCATACATAGAATAGTGTGAGATCCTGTACTAGATCTGAATGAGAGATATCATCTAGTTAAAATCCTATAAGCATCCACTGTGCTACAACTTTGAAACCCTGGAATGAAATCAGCATACATGGCGTCCCTATGGATAGACACCTAAAAGGTTTTGAAAATATTTTATAGCTAGAGTTAGTACTCAAAACACTTTGAAAATATTTAACAAGCGTTTATCACAATATAAAATGCGGTTATTGTTTACACATGTTAGGTTCTCATACACTCTCTTGAGTTTACTCACCCCTCATCTTTTGTGCACACCTAACGTTCTACACATAGCCAATCTAGCCATATCTCCCAAGGTAACTAGGACTAAGTAATCATCTCAACTTATCTATGCTTAAGTTCTCGTATCGCCCACACGGTACATCCATTTCTTTAACATCTCGCAAAGGTCAATTAATACAACATTTCATCTATGTTATGTTTCAAATCTTCTCATTTAGTTTCAATACTAAATTTCTACAGTTATCACAATTTCTATCTTCCCACTTTTGTAATTAAGTTTCACTACTTAAATTACTAAATAGATATTCTCTATCTAACGTTACGTTTCGTAATTAAGTTTCACTAATTAACTTACCAGTTTGGTATGTATCTTTAAATACATAATATATATCAATCTACTAACACACAGAAGTATAATATCATTAAGTATATATTTCACACAAAATATATACTAAATATCAGTCATTACTACTATGTCCTTTTGACTCACATAAAGGACTCTTGGTTCGGAATGATTTATCGACCCCAAGTACAGAATTGGTTCGGAATGATACATCGAACCCAATTATTTATATAAATACCCATATTCTAGCTCGGAGTCTTTCATCACGCCACCAGTTAGAAGGTTTGGTTCAGCATTTTACATCGACCCCAAACATATAATAACCCACTGTTAGTTCGGAATACTCCATCGACCCTAACATATAATAACCTATCTTAGTTCGGAATTATTCATTGACCCTAACGTATTTAATTTAGTAATACATCTCTCAACCTAATAGTTCATACAATTTAGTAGGTACACACCCGACCTATCAATCATACTTGTACGTAATATAGTATTCTTTTATATTAACAATAATTGTTTGCTTTACAAATTTATTTCACTTTCATATTAATTCGAGTATTCACACAACTCTAAGGGTCCTAGTTACCCCTTGTTATATCAATTCAGTAGTTATCTTTGCTAACCTACTGATTCAATAAATTTAAGATCGCTCACACTTTTTCGAAATCATATTCTTATCATCTCGAATTAGAATACGTCACAATAAAGCCTATGAATCTCCACTTTGATTCTCTCACAAAAATTAAAGTCCAACACTCAATCATAGACCTAATTCCATATCATTATTCTAGAAATATATTTCATCAAGGTCCCAAACACTTTCCCGATAAAATTTTAGGCATTTGAGTTTTAAAAAGAAAGATCTCACATTTTCTCGCAGCCGAAACGAATCATAAATTTTTCAGGCAAATTAAACACCCTCTAGTAAAATTTCTATTTCTCCATATACAAAACTCTGATTGACTTGATTCCAAATTCATTGGATAGCTAACAGCAATACCTTTCCAGTAATGTATGGTTCATGCTCTAATTAGAATTAAAATTCAAATCGCACACGTTTAAAGTCACGTCAAAATTCTGGTAGATTACTTTGTTTACCGATCAAACACCTTGTAGTAAAATGTCAATTACTCCCTCTACAGAACTCCGATTGACCTGATTCCAAGTTTATTGGATAGCTAAGAGAAATACATTTCCAGGAATGTATGGTTCACACTCTAATTCGAAGTAAAACTAAAATATAATACTTTAAAGTTATATAGAAAATTCTGGCAGATTGACATCTTGTGTTCATCAATTAAACCCTAAGTCATTCAAGATTCATGTTCTTTAACCAAGAACTCATAAAGATAATATGTTAATCATCAAATATATTCAAATTTTATTTCATATTTATTTAGGGATTAATTATACATGCAATACTACCCAAACATATGATCAATTCATACATTTAGTTCAAAGTTTTTCAATAGAATCAACCAATTCATAAAACTTCCTACACATGGGTATTATTACTTGAATTTGATTTGTAATAAACACTTGCCTTGACAGATGAAAATATGATTTTGTGGATTTGATGATGGGTTGATGTTCTTCTCCCTGCATCCTTCTTCCATGGATGATTTGGGTGCAAGATTCAAGTCCAATTCTTCAAGAATCCCTTCTTAATCATTGGAAGTGGTTTTCTACTTCTCTCTAATGGTATTGGTGTTTACATGGGTTTTCTAACCCTAACCCCTCTTTCATATGGCTGATAAAAGGCTCTCAAATTCATAGGTCTTCATACCCTCTTATTTTAAAAGACCAAAATGCCCCCGAACAGTTTCGATTTAGTCCAAAATTACCCCGAGACTCAACTAGTACCCCCGGGTATACTATTTTAACCTCTAAACTAAGAGGGTATTTTGACTAATTTGACCCTTCCGGACTCATCTGTGACCTCTAAATTATCATTTGAGTCATTTAAAAATATAACTCGTTCTCACCCAAAAATGGTCTGCATGCGTTAAGTAACTATTTACGACTCATAAAGAAAATATAATGAGTCAATATAAATCGGTATATATCTCTCGATTAATATTCCATAATCATAATTTTTTAATAAATCTTACTAAATTGATCCTCTTACGTAATTTAAATTTAAGACGTATTTTCTCATTTAGTTCTCCAATTTAATTAAATAGGAATATTTAGAAATACGGGGTATTACATATTCCCCCCCTTACAAAAGAATTTCATCCTCGAAATTAGGATAAGGCTGGTATTAAGACTGAGGATCTTAAACATCACTGCATCCTCTAATACCCAAAAATCAAATCATATCATCCTAACGGTCGCCCCAAGTGCATGCCTTGCTTCATTATAAACTCTTATCGCATGTTATCCATGCCGCATATATCATGATTAAGTGTCACTACTTAATTTCTCCATTGAACTTTCCCAATCTAAGGTTAAGTCTCGAAATTAAGTTTCTCCCTACTTAATTTATGCTTTGGATGTATATCTCTATATATAACATCTATGTGTCTACTATCACTCATAAGTAGAATATTATAAGGTATATATTTCACACACAATATATACTATAAGGAAAATTGGTCCGGCAAAATCATCGGCCCCAATAATCCTATCATTTACATTGGTTCGGAAATCCCTTGACCCCAAGGTAAATGTAATGCATATGTTGGTTCAGACCTTCCGTCGATACCAATATATATCATCGATTTGGTTCAGAAAATCATCGATCCCTCATGTATTGGTCCGGAATATCATCGACCCCTATACAACATTTAAGCACAGTTATTATCGCACATAAGTAGGAAAATCAATAGATATATATCTTAAACATAACATATACTATAAACAATTATTTATAATCACCCCCCTTTTATAACACTTTTGGGGTTACTGGCTCGAAATCCCACCTCGATCACCAATAGTGAATTGTTATATTGTCTAGGAATCACACCTCGAGCACCAATATATATATATATATATCATCGCACATGAGTAGACAATTTGTGAGCCATGTATTTCACACTTCATGTATTCTAAAGTATCATACTCCAATAGAATGTCCTCATATCACTCGTAAATGACTAAGAATTCGATATGTCTTCTCGAACCACACTTCAAAGTACATATAAGTTTATAATAGGTACCCAATAATCAAATCTTATGAACAGTCCATATAGGCACACTCACACTACCTCTTCATATACACATATAGGTATACATTTAACCTATGAATTGATCAGTGGTTCCTTCTAAAAACTCCACCATCGTTAGGGCGTAATAGCTTCCTTTCTCACAATTATTGAGTCGTAGGCGATACAGCATACCCAAAATAACTTCATCTCCATTCCTCCATAACCATCTCTCACAGGGTGGGATTTTAGGATTTCTTCTCGATTCACAACAATATAGAGGGGCACCTTGAACTTATGCCCTCTTATTTTCTGACGACATACTAGTCCATGATGGTTAACCCATTTCGCTATCCATACGAAATGTTGACTTAATTACGATGTTCACATCCCATCCATAAATTATAAGACTGCCTACTCATTCCATCAATAGAAACATATGTTCACTACCAATTTTCGGTTGCTTATTTCGAGCCCATATTTCTCCATCAACTATTGGTGCGTCTAGAGACAATCTCACTATGTCTCTTCCTCAACACCGCTTCCCACTTACATCATCTTTCCTCAAGTGGTACTCTATTACCCTTTCTCTCCGAGTATGTTATACTTTACAATCCATGTGCACTTTGTAATAGGCGTAATTTTAGGGTTGGTTATCTTATAAATTTGAGTATAGGAACACTCCATGTGCACTTTGTAATATTCGACATTTGAGTAACGCGTAAGTCACTCTCAACACTCAGCCAAGTAACACCTTACATTACTTCTCCACCACAGTTAGGTCTCCCATATCAAGAGACATCTTTTGAACGGCTTCCCACTGACTCTTATCCCATAGTGTGTGCTGGCCCTCTCAACACATATAATATTGGATGATTAAGAAAGCCAACTGACTAGGGTGCCCATACACCCTTTTCTCCGTGCACATTTGCAAAAACATTGCAACCATCGCACTCCTAACAAGCTATTCCTCAACTCTCACCTTGTCTTTACGGCGTGACTACAATCTTGTGGGTATTCTCAATTCCCTATAGACCAAAAATCAAATTTTTGTACACAAAGTCCCACAACACTACCGGTTCCACTGATGCCCTAGTATCTAACAACGCCTCTTCTTGTGACGTGCATAAAAATCCAGTCGTATCCCTTTTTCGCAACTGAACTTAAACATGGGACTTCTCCCCATGCATTCTTACTCAGCAGTGTCGGAATAACACATAGTCGAGATACTCAATTTCCATTCCTCGATAATACGTGTAACCATAGTCTAATATCTCTAAAGGAGTCAAGTGGCACTGCACTTATACTATCACTAAATCCTTAGCTCTTCATACAACAACGAGCTCGATCTCTCCGCTCAGCGGTTATAAGATATACCTTTAATCACATCATTAAGGTTCCTACACACCGGAATCAATCACTATGAGACATCCATAATCTCTGGAGTCTCCCACATTAATGTATAAAGATAGCTCGACCCTCCTTCGGTGAGGCATCGTCATATACCCCATTCGCTCGAGGCTAAAACTCATATACTTCCATGACCATCGCTCTGGTGGTTCAAATGGTCCCCGGACATAACATAATTGTCCTTATAGAAATGAAAAACTTATTGGAGTTATTATCCCCTTAAATAACTTCGGTCAAGCTCAACACGCGTGGTATTACGTCCCACATAAAATATCTTTTCATAAATCTCCTTATTCCAGGCCACACCGATTGGTTTAGGGTATTCCTCCACTCGGAACTTGGTAGCCTTAATTTTAACACTATCATCATGGTCCCCTTAGTTTCACTGACCAAGGAACGCACTATTAGACTTAACAGTCCCGACTGAGGATCAAATCAATGAATCCCTTAGTGGGTTTCAACGTATGGCTTGCACTAGTCCCATAACATTCAGTCTTACTCTTTGACTAAATCCTTAACTCTTTTAGCTCAGCCCACCTAGGAGCATTTACCTCAACCTTGTAAGAAGCACCATACTGTCTTCATACACACAAGTCGTCCAGAAGATTTTTACTAAAATCGCGAACAACAACTCGAGAGTCCATTCTCTCAAGGGATCTTTTTCCCTTGTACCTATCTCATCGGTACAAGTTCAATTCAACAGATAAATTCCTTTCTCACGGTTGGCCTCTATTAGGCTTTCACATGATTGGTTTAGAAATTTCCATTCACTTTGCTTCTGAACCATCATTGGAGAAATTTGCGATTAAACTATACGTAAGGTCCCTCTAATTGTATATTGACCCTCGGTCCAGATGTGGTGACTGGTATCCCCACCACGTTGCCTTTATATAAATTATTACCCAAATTTTCACTTCTGAGTATTTATACTCTATCCTTAATTCTAAAACCTCTGTACATTCTACATCGATTGGTTAACATACACAGTCGTTGTTTTACCAATTTTTTTTACGGGTCGTTTTCTTCCAAGACCTTTTAGACCTTCTCCCATTATCACTGCGTTGGGAGGGTTTAGATTACTCTCACCCTTTGCCGTTGCGGTACTTAGAAAAAAAAAGTCTGATATGCCCCAACAGTTCTTGCAGCATCTACTTCCATTACACACTCGGAGTAACGTCGACAACGGTCATCTCTCCAATGATTA
The DNA here is from genome assembly GCA_949130495.1 of Sambucus nigra. Lineage (NCBI taxonomy): Eukaryota > Viridiplantae > Streptophyta > Magnoliopsida > Dipsacales > Adoxaceae > Sambucus > Sambucus nigra. The sequence goes on along the minus strand of OX422207.1, from coordinate 624,135,137 downwards.
CCATCCTCGAACACTCCATGCTTCATGACGAGTTCCTCCCTCCTGTAGTCCATCCAACGCCCATGATGGTCCTACCACCATGTTTGACGTACCATGCCCATCGAACTCATATATATAACACTACATCTACTAAATAGCAGGAGAACGTAAACTACGTATGTATAGGAGTACAACAATCCTATGATAGGGCTCTATAGAAATCAACCGATATGCTGAAAACGTGGAAAGCCGTACAGATCCTATGGACACTAGAACCTGATGCTCTGATACCATCTGTGACACCCCGCCTAATTAAACATCGGGTGATCAGGGCTTTATTAAATTAAAATAGGTTTCTCAAATGGTTCATTCTTAGCATCACTGTCGAAAACTTTTTAATTACTAATCCCCTAAGTGAAAATTAGACCGGTGCCAATTATAACTTTCTTAAAATAGATAAATCAACCATGCTGAACAAAGTATAAAAATATCCATGTAGTGTAACTCAATCAACAAATAATAAATACAACGCAACAAAAGTATTACCGAATAAACCATCGGTTAAAAGATGCCAAACAACAGTAGAACAACTACTAGTATGAAACTGACATCTCAAACTGATACCGGACTACAAGTCCATACATAGAATAGTGTGAGATCCTGTACTAGATCTGAATGAGAGATATCGTCTTGTAAAAATCCTGTAAGCATCCACAGTGCTACAGCTTCGAGTCCCTGGAATGAAATCATCATACATGGCGTCCCTATGGCTGGAAACCTAAATTTTGAAAATATTTTATAGCAAGAGTTAGTACTCAAAACATTTTGAAAATATTTAACAAGCGTTTATCACAATATAAAATGCGGTTATTGATTACACATGTTAGGTTCTCGTACACTCTATTGAGTTTACTCACCCCTCATCTTTTGTGCACACCTAACGTTCAACACTTAGACTACCTAGCCATATCTTCCAAGCTAACTAGGACTAAGTAATCATCTGAACTTATCTATGCTTAAGTTCTCGTATCGCCCACACGGTACATCCATTTCATTAACATCTCACAAAGGTCAATTAATACTACATTTCATCTATGTTATGTTTAAAAACTTCTCATTTAGTTTCAATACTAAATTTCTACAGTTATCACAATTTCTATCTTCCAACTTTTGTAATTAAGTTTCACTACTTAAATTACTAAATAGATATTCTCTATCTAACGTTACGTTTCGTAATTAAGTTTCACTACTTAACTTACCAGTTTGGTATGTATCTTTAAATACATAATATATATCAATCTACTAACACACAGAAGTATAATATCATTAAGTATATATTTCACAAAAAATATATACTAAATATCAGTCATTACTACTATGTCCTTTTGACTCACATAAAGGACTCTTGGTTCGGAATGATTCATCGACCCCAAGTACAGAATTGGTTTGGAATGATACATCGACCCCAATTATTTATATAAATACCCATATTCTAGCTCGGACTCTTTCATCACGCCACCAGTTAGAAGGTTTGGTTCAGCATTTTACATCGACCCCAAACATAGAATAACACAATGTTTGTTCGGAATACTCCATCGACCCTAACATATAATAACCCTACGTTAGTTCGGAATACTTCATCGACCCTAACTTTGTCAATTTAGATATACATCTCTCAAACTAATAGTTCATACAATTTAGTAGGTACACACCCGACCTATCAATCATAATTGTACGTAATATAGTATTCTCTTATATTAACAATAATTGTTTGCTTTACAAATTTATTTTACTTTCATATTAATTAGAGTATTCCCACTAATCTAAGGGTCCTAGTTACCCCTTGTTATATCAATTCAGTAGTTACCCTTGTTAACCGACTGACTCAATAAATTTAAGCTCGTTCACACTTTTTCGAAATCATATTCTTATCATCTCGAATTAGAATACGTCACAATCAAGCCTATGAATCTCCACTTTAATTCTCTCACAAAAATTAAAGTCCAACACTCAATCATAGACCTAATTCCATATCATTATTCTAGAAATATATTTCATCAAGGTACTAAACACTTCCCCGATAAAATTTTAGGCATTTGAGTCTTAAAAAGAATGATCTCACATTTTCTCGCAGCCAAAACGAATCATAAATTTTTCTGGCAGATTAAACACCCTCTAGTAAAATTTCGATTTCTCCCTCTATAGAACCCTGATTGACCTGATTCTAAGTTCATTGGATAGCTAAAAGAAATACCTTTCCAGTAATATATGGTTCACACTCTAATTCGAAGTAAATTTGTAATCGCACACATTTAAAATCACGTCAAAATTCTGGCACATTACTATGTTGACAGATCAAACACCCTATAGTAAAATGTCGATTACTCCCTCTACAGAAATCCGATCGACCTGATTCCAATTTTATTGGATATCTGAGAGAAATACCTTTCCAGGAAAGTATGGTTCACACTCTAATTAGAAGTACAACTCAAATGGAATACGTTTAAAGTTGTATAATAAATTCTGGCAGATTGACATATTGTGTTCATCAATTAAACCCTATGTCATTCAAGATTCATGTTCTTTAACCAAGAACTCATAAAGATTATATGTTAATAATCAAATATATTCAAATTTTATTTCATATTTACTTAGGAATTCATTCTACATGCAATCCTACCGAAACATATGATCAATTCATACGTTTAGTTCAAAGGTTTTCAATAGAATATACCAATTCTTAAAACTTCCTACACATGGGTATTATAACTTGAATTTGACTTGTAATAAAAACTTGCCTTGACAGAGGAAAATCTAATTTCATGGATTTGATGATGGGTTGATGTTCTTCTCCCTCCATCCTTCTTCCATGGATGATTTTGGTGCAAGATTCAAGTCCAATTCTTCAAGAATCCTTTCTTAAGCTTTGGAAGTGGTTTTCTCCTTCTCTCTAATGGTATTGGTGTTGTCATGGGTTTTCTAACCCTAACCCCTCATTCATACGGCTGATAAAAGGCTCTCAAATTCATAGGTCTTCATACCCTCTTATTTTAAAAGACCAAAACGCCTACGAACAGTCTCGATTTAGTCCAAAATTACCCCGAGACTCAACTAGTACCCCCGGGTATACTATTTTGACCTCTAAATTAAGAGGGTATTTTGACTAATTTGACCCTTCCGGACTCATCTGTGACCTCTAAATTATCATTTGAGTCATTTAAAAAAATAACTCGTTCTCACCCCAAAACGGTCTGCACGCGTTAAGTAACTATTTACTACTCATAAAGAAAATATAATAAGGCAATATAAATCGGTATCTATCTCTCGATTAATATTCCATAATCACAATTTTTTAATAAATCTTACTAAATTACTCCTCTTACGTAATTTAAATTGAAGCCGTATTTTCTCATTTAATTCTCCAATCTAATTAAATAGGAATATTCAGAAATACGGGGTATTACAGTGAGATTCTGAATCTTTGGATGACTTTTACGTGAAATTAACTGACATTGTGATTAAACTGCATGCTAATGGGATAACATATGATAGACATGAAATTATATATATAATTATGAGATAATTTCCATAGAAATTTGATAATAAAAGATATGATATTGAGGAAATGTGTGATCAAAATCTCACCCTGGAATTACTCATTTGTAAACTATGAACTCTGGAAATGGAATTAGAATTTAAGAAACAAATGACCCAGTCCCATAGGAAACAGACTAGTTCCAACTTGAGTTTTTCCTCTAAGTTGATGAAACCTGAGTTTACTATTTCCACTGATGATTCTAATGAGGAATGTGATATCGATAGTTTGGATAATCAAATTTCCTTAATGTCAAAAAAATTTAATAAAATTGTCAAATTTAGAAATAAATTGGCAAATAGACAAGGCAAGCCAAATTGTCCTAATCAGTCTAACTACAAACCTCATGAGAAAGGTCATGACAAACATCACAAAGACTTGAGACCAACAAAGACTTCAAGAACATTGAGTGTTTTAGATGTGAAAACTAGGACACATAGCACAAGGCTATAGAGTGAAACTGAACACTGCCAATAAACATACTTGGGCCTACATTTGCAAAACATGGGATGATTCAAGCGATTCTGAAAATGAGGAACCTGAATATTATGATTGTTTTGATCCTTGCATGTCTTTCTTTGCTAAAATAATTTACAAATATGATATTCCTATGTATGAGAATGATGCTAGTAACTCTACTTCTGCTGTTATGAATCATGCTGGTACTGGTTTAGATGCTTTAATTTCTGAGAATATTACTAGTTCTACCATGGGGTGTGTTAGTCAAAGGGAATGCGATAATGATGATGTCCATTGGTGCGTGCGTTCAGGAAATGAATCATTAGAGGTCACTTCACACACTACACTTACTGACTCAGACACTGAAGACCTCTCTAACATTCACACACATTATGCGAAAACTCTCAAGAAAAGCACTAGACTAAAAAATGTAGTGAAAGATCTCACTAAAAAATTAGAAGACCTAATCCCGATGGTTAAATTTAACGTTGAAGAGTACACTACCCAATGTCTAACTCATGAAAATGAAGTCAAAAGTTTTGATCAAAAATTGAAGAATTTGATTGAAGAAAATGAAACTCTAGAGAAAAAATATAAAGGGGCATTATTAGAATTGGAAAAATCCAAAGAAAAGACAGCAACAGTCTACAAAAAATTTGCAAAATTTGAAAACAATTCAAACTATTTTGATGGGTTTGTTGCTAATTCAAAAACAAATTCTGATGATCGAACTGGAATAGGGTTTTGTCCTAATTTGAAGACTCAAACTATAAACTTTGAACAAATTAAGTTTGTCTCTAAAAAATGAATTTCATGAAAAATAATCAAAGTTTGATATTGGGGAATCAAGTTGCTCTGAGGGTGAAAGTTCATCTAAGCCTAAATATTCCTACCCCCCGATTCGAAAGAGTGATTTGGCCTTTCAAACTGTACTCCCTAGGAATAAGGTTCAACCTCAAAATTTCATCAAGCCGATGTTTAGAGACTTTCCTAAGTAGATACCATCTTCGAGGAATCTACACTGCTCTTACTGTGACTTATATGGTCATTCCTTTAAAGGTTGATATTCTAGACATTTAGTCAACCCTGTCTCTATCACTCCTGTATACCAAAACTTTAACTATTCTAGGAGAAGCCGTAATAATTATGTTCTTCGAAAACAACCAAACAAAAACTCTAACTATAGAAAGAAAACACCAAAACTAAAAGATCATTTCCAAGAAGGATTCCTAAACACTTAACTAAACCTAATGCTTTAACTTTCCATAAAATTCAGCCTCATACGCAAAACATTTTTCAACAGAAATCTAATGCTCGCAAATTTTATCAATTAAGAGCAAATAAAAACAAGAGTTGTTTGGGTTAGAAAAGATGAGCTATTTCCCCCAGATGAAGTGCAATATTGTTATTACTGCTTTAAAAGCTGAACACACTCCTTTTGGTTAGTATTTAGACTCTAGATGTTCAAAGAACATGCCTGGAGATGATAGCAAACTCTTAAACAAAACCAGCTTTGCTGGAGGAAAAGTTATTTTTGGTGATTGTGTATCATCTCAAATCATTAGTAAAGGAACACTCCGAGAAGAAAGATTACCTTTACTTGAAAATGTTCTTCTAGTAAAAGGTATTAAGGCTAATCCACTTAGCATTTCGCAATTTTATGACTCAAATCATATTGTCACTTTTTTAAAGAATAATTGTAAAATTTTAAATGAAAAAGGTGAGTTCATAATTACAGGGCTCATGACTCCGGACAATTTTTATACTGTTCATAACAGTACTGAGGTCTGTAAAATTTCCAGAATGGATGATAATGAGATATGGCATAATCGTATGGGTCACATAAATTATGAAAACCTTAGTAGACTGTCTTTTTAAGAAATAGTTAGGGGTATTCCTAGGATCAAACCTCTTTATAATATTGTCAGTTGATCTTGTCAAGAAAGAAAAAATGTTAAGTCTCCTTATAAGAAAGTCAAAGATATCCTTACTTCTAAACCCTTGGAGCACATCCATATGGACCTAATGGGTCCTTCTCGAACTGTTGGTCTTTGTGGGAACAGTTACATTCTAGTTATGGTTGATGACTTCACAAGATTTACTTGGGTAGCTTTCTTAAAACAAAAGTGTGACACATTCCAAAGTGATAAGGACCCAAATCGGTACATTCCTAAACTTGTATAGGTCCGTTTTGTGTGCATGTGTGTTATATAGTTTGTAACTGTTATATTTTATTTTAGTGAATTTTTCTTTTTACTCCATAGAGGGAGTCGTGGATGTTTCCTCTGTTGGGTGAGGTCTTACCACGTTAAAAATATCTTACTAGTAATATTTCTACATCTCCTCATGTCATTCTGATTAGTGTGCTGATTTACAACTATTTAAGTTTTGTTATTCAAAACTAGTTAACAAATCTTGAACTGATCTCTTGAATATTTTTAAACACATCTTGTGATTAAACTGATTTGATTTCTGGAAAATTGTTTCCTCAAAAATAGTTTGAAGTTACTTAAATTGTTTAATCTTGGATTAAACGGCTTTAGTAACAAAGTCAAAGTCTTCAGCTCGACTGAGACTGAATGAATCTTCAAAAGGTCCTAAAACCACTTTCCAACTATCCGTCTCATGCACGATTCCGACTTACCATGCGAACGAACGACCCATTTTCCCCCAAAACTCAATTAGGAGGAAACCGGGCATTCTCGGGCTTCCTTTGTCCTAAGTCAACTCTTTAACTCGATCGATACTGAATGAATCTTCAAACGGCACTGAAACCCCTTCCAAACGGTCTACCCCATGCACGATTCTAACTTACGGTACGGACGAACGATCCATTTTACTCCGGAAGGTCACCGAATGATTACTAGGCCCGGTTGACAAATGTCAACTCCCTGAATCGGATCAAACTCTTTGTAATGTCGAAGTAAATCTCCTAAGAATTTCAATGGTCTGACCCATTCGCGATTAGGACTTACCATACAGACGAACGCTCCGTTTACATCCGACGATTCCCCGTTTAATGGATCGACAAATGCTTTCGAGCCACTTTTGACCCAAAGTCAACTTCCGAACCCAAGAGTAGTCCAAGGTCTTTGAATTACCTTTCCAATGGTCCACCCCATGTGCGATTAGGATCATTGGTTTACGCTCAGCGACTAATTCTCTTAAAAGGCCTAAAAGACACTGCCAAACGACAGGTCTCAGACCCTGCCTATCGGTATTGTGCCTAAACGCACCTACCGATGGGCAGTAATAAGGCTATGCCGATCGGAAATTACCTAGGCTTATCAAAATAAGGCCTTTCCCTCATTTCAAAAGAGAGCCCAGATCATAAGCATATCACTCTCAGCAAATCCAGAGAACCTCTCTCGAAGTCAGCACGATTTTCATAGCAAAATCCCTTTCCAACCTTCACTTTTCATCATCCTTTTCATCAAACTTGGTGAATTAACCACTCTCCATCATCATCCAAGTGCAAGATCTACTCTCCAACATTCAAGATCAAGCTCAATATCTTCAAGAAGGTCCAATTTTCTCAATTCTCTCCTTCAATTCTCATAAATTTGCATTAACTTGTTTTATTACTTAACACTTTTATTCTCTCATCTCATATATCCTAATATGGTTTTTATTTAGTATTATTGCACATCTCTTATTTTCATACAAATAAAAAACCAAAAAACAAGAAAAAGAGGGTTTGCTCATAAATTCCAAACGGGAATTCTCACACTTTTCTTACGCTTTGCTCACAACTAAAACACTTTTTCTACACACATAAAAAAAAATAAGGGAAGTTCCCGGTTGGATTTATGGGATAAACCCCACCCCTAGTTTTGCATGCAAACTACGTGGAGTTTGATGCCTCTATAGGCTACGTAGGCGTCACGGGGTAAAATCCGATATTCCAGTCCTATTTTTACTTTTTCACTCATCTCCCATTCTCTCTAAATTCAATTCTTCTAGATTACACACACACACACACAAATATATATATATATATATATATATATATATATATATATATATATTCTTAGTGGTGTACTATTCCACATGCATTGTCATTCCATCGTAACGATCAATGTAAGGATAATCGCGTAAATCCTATTTTCTAATATTTTTATACCTTCCTACAAATGTTTCGCTTTACCTCTTCCATGGTACAAGTCGATAATTAATGTCTCCACCTTATATACACATGCACACATATTACAGGGAAAATAACAAAAACCCATGAGATACTGTAAGGGCGGAATGGGTGCCTAACACCTTTCCATTTTGTAACTTAGCCTCCGGACCTTTTTTGAATCATTTTGGTTTTGTATGCATCAGTATGTCTTTGGATGCTTTCCTTCGAGATGGAACCCTTTCTTTTGTCCATTTTGAGTAAAATAGACTGGCAACTTTATCTCTCTACATTTTTCACCTCACACAAATGACGCTGGCCGAAGCGCTCCCGAGAAGGAAGTGCGGGACCTAGGATCCTCCCTTATGCCGCCTGCCCGCTGTGAGGATTGCGGATGGCCACACATACAAAAACTAAAACCGAAACCATTAAAATAGTAAAAATCCATGATTGATGCAAAGCTTCTTCTATGCCTCCCTGTCAGAAGCACATAAACAAAAAAAGACGGGAACTTAAAGTTTAAAGGAGATTCCGGTGTGGTTATGAAAACATCCACCCAAAATGCAAAAAAAAGAAGAAGATAAAATCTGATAAATTCAATTGGGGAGACACACATATCGACATAGATAAATGATAAACTCGAATTGGGATACACACAACTATCATGCTATTTCAAAAGAAAAACTAAAGAATCAATTCGATTCTCTATAAAAGCATATCATAAACTCGTAAGAAAAGGGAAATGATGGTAAGTTTTTGGAACTAAATTTTCAATGAAGAAAAGGACATCATAAGAACTTAATGTTTAACAATTACTTCATCATCTCCTCTTTTTAACTAAAAAAATAAAGACATAGTATTAGTTTTACTGTTTTAGCACCAAAAATTTTGCAACACAAATAATTAAAGAAGAGAAATAACAAAAAATTCCAATTGATTTAGTCGTATATATACACAATAGTATCAAATACGAAGAAACCACAAACTATTAAGATACAAAATCTTATATGAAACATAATTTAAAAAATAGAGGCATCATAATTGGTAAAACAGAACATAAAATTATGAAGACACTGCCCAACACAAAACATCCCATATGAGTGAGTCTCTCAATAAAACAATTAACTACTGTAACTAACATATGAAGGTGGTATATAATATTTCCCCCAAAAGAAACAAACCACTAAATGTCCATTTTTTCGGTAGGGAAGCGATCTCACTTTGCAATGACAAAATTCCATCTGAATTGTCTTAAATTAAAAACTCTTACACTTTGATAGGGTAGATTAGTCCAGTTCCTTGAAAAACATGTCGAGGAAATATGGTAAAACATCCATTTAAGAATTTTGTCAAACACTTGAGAGGCATAAGTTTTCTTTTTCCCTCAGTAACGATTATACAAATGCTATAAAAGGATATTTAAATAATTAAACCTCAAAAGAAGGAATGAACATTATATTTAAAATTAGTACCTCTATAAGCCTCTCCCATGACCTTTAAAACATAAGCTTGAATTCGCAAATTATCATAAACAAAAAAAGAGATATAAAGCCCGTGTTACATAACCATTAAACACCTAATCTCTTAAAAAGTTCAGCTATGTTCTGACAAGTACAACCAAAAGTGAAAAATGTAAAATCTCAACATATTTCAACCTGTATTACACAAATCTTAACATCTGAGAACCTAAAACAACAACAATACATTCAAATTATTTACACTCCTAATGTCATGTACATAAAAAAATGGAAACCCAAAACAACAATAATATATATATGTTTATGTGTGCGAGTGCGTGAGTGTCTGCATGTGTAAAGGGGTGAGAGAGAGAGAGACACTACATGAGGGCAGCAATGTTGGAAGCGGAGGGTGATGACAGTTAGGGCTTTTTTTGAAATGCTTTGTGTTAAAAGGGTAGCTCATGTGCCGTGTTATATTTTTGGAGATTGTCGTGTGAGGTGCTTTCAAGCTATGAAAATGAGAGCTATTGTGTTTACCAAATTACCCTTTGGTTTGAATTAAAGTAAACGAGGGAACTAATTAATGAGAAAGAAAAGAGGGGAAAACCAAAAATTTGAGGGGTAAAATAGGAAGTGCAAAAAAAATTCATATTGATGACATCATGGTGCTATCTTATGACATACATAAGTTTCCTACTTTATTATATATATATATATATATATATATATATATCTTGTGTGTATGATATATTATGTGGACCATACTGCTCTAGTGCTATCATGAGAAGTTGCACGATGTGGGTGAATCCCCTAGCTAGTGAATGTAGGGAGATTATAGTCCCCAGGTCATAGCAACCAGTATTTAGACAATGTGGGTTTTATCATGGGTTAGACGTCTTGGGTTTGATTTGTCTCTCTTTCAAGTGAGGAACTGTGGTCGCTTCGCATATGTTTGTGCTTCGTTTTACTAAGTTGGTGTGAGTAATCCATGGAAGATGGTAGCACTTAGAGACTGCATCTAGTGAGATAATTATCTGAGGGATGGTTAGTATACATATATTATGAGTGATATGTATGTGTACTGGTTAGGAAATAATTAATCACATATAATAACGAGATTAATTTATACAGGCTTCAAAGATAATGTGTGAAATATTATGCTTATAACTAGAGAAGTTTATTAGTATTGAATTGGTGAACGATCATATAGAATGATATTAAAAGTGGTTATGGTATGGTGTAAACTACATATGCGAGTGTGGGTTAATGCGCATGCATGAGGGTGGGTTATCCATATATGAGTTGGGTAACTTAACTAAGATTTAAAATGCATATTTTTAGGTGCGCACTGTAGTTGAGGGGTGAGTATGTGTCTCAAGAGAGGGAGGCACTAACTTAATTATGGAATCTCGCATTCATAATTATTTTGCATTTTAACTCGCTTGCTAAAATCTTTTTAGAACCCGACACTGATCCGTATTTATGTTTTCTTTCTTTTCCTTTGTTGTATCTTTAGGTGTCCGACCATAAGGACGCTATGTATGAGCTTCCATTCCAGAGTCTTTGGAGCTTAAGCATTTTTGGAATGTTGCGGGATTTTTGATATAGTCACATCTCATTTTTGTTATTCTAGTTAAGGACCAACAGTGTAAATCGGGCATGTGTTGACCAAGTGTTGTATTGATGTATATACTTTATATTTCAGGCATTTTATATAATGTATGGGTCTGTTAACCGACATCTTATTCAGTTATTTTTGTTATGTAGTTATTTTTACATGTATACGTGTTAATGTTTTGTAGTTCTCGTTAATGTATTTAAATGTATTATACAATTGGAACTTTTGGTATCTACTCTATTTTAATTTGGGTGGTTAGTTTTATTTATGGTTTATGCGACAGTGGTGCTAAGAATGAGCCATTTGAGATTCATGTTTTATTTTAGTAGAGGGTTGTCCACCCATTATTTTAATCAGCGGGGTGTTATAACCAGACACTGTCGTTTGTTTCTCATTACCCCTAGTGTGAGAATGATACACTCTAGAGACAATCCCATCCCTCCTCATGGTACCACATGCTACATTGGTTTCCCAACTATATTTGGATGACATAGTCTTTGGATCCACGTGTTCCCACCTGCAATACCCCTTAATTTTGATAACTTTTAAAAAAGGATTTATTTTGAATTATTTGAATAATTTGAAATAAATACGAATTTTAATATTACTTGAGAATATAGTAATATATGATATATGTTGAATATTACTTACTAAATCAAACTAATATGTGGTTATGACTTTACTTATGATTAATTTTAGAAGTTGTCACGAATAGTTAATACGATAATTTCGGTGAATAAGTCAGACGCGTGTGAAAGTAGTGTTGGGAATGAATTAATATAAAATAAAAAGAGAAATATTGATATGTCATCCAAATAGTCATTTTGACTGCGCCTGAGTTTTCAGAATTATTTTTATAACAAAAAAAGTCTACTCGGACGTTAGTATAGGGTCTTGGGGCATTTTGGAGCGGAATAGTCACCCCAGAGGGGTAATATGGTCATTTGATTTGGAAGGTGACTAGTATGCACGAATTTGGGAGATTATTTATATGTCTAAATGGTTTACATTATTGTTTCTTTCTACAAACTTAGAGAGAATGAAATTGAGAGAGACCAAGGAGTTTCTCTGGGGAAAAGGAAGAGTCTTTATATGAGAACCAAGATCCAAAAATAACCACCACCAACCACCACCGGAAGTTCACCAGAGAAGGGAAGAACCACCAGTGGACACACATCCACAAAGTATCATACCTTAAGTAGAGGCAAGTGATTTAATATTTGAAATCTGCTTAGTATAATGTCCATGTTAGGATAGTTAGAAATGATGAGAAGTTACATGTTAATTCGTTTCTGTAAAGTAGAAATATGTAGGATTAATCTCATGTTGTTGGTAGATATTAATCCACGATATAAACATCACATGTTGGAGAAATTATGAGAATTATAGGATTGTTCTTGAAATATTAACATCTTTAGTTTTCTCGAAAAACATGAGATATATGCTTTTTAATACAAACTCTTGATGATTCTAGGTTATTTAGATGAGTAGGAATCATTTACTTATGTTGCTATATCATGTACTATGGATTAAAAGAAATTTGGGACGTTAAAATAGAGATTTGATTGATCAAAAGATGTGAAACTCATTGAATAAAAGTTGCAAAATCTGGGCTAATATCTAGGTGATCGATCGATCAACCCATAAAGCTCGATCAATCGACTGATCGATCGATTGACCCAAGAACATCGATCGATCGACCTCCAAGAAAAGATGAACTTGTTCATTTTTAATTCTTTATTTAATCCTAAAACTATTAGAAATATTTAGTGATTATTATTTGTACATAATGGGACTTAAGGAAGGGCAGTAAGCCATAGGTAAGATCCGAATTAATATTATTGTGTTTGGGATTTTGTTGGAGAGAATTATGTTAATAAATTGAATGAATTATGGTTGTTAGATTCACATTTTGGGTTTTGATTCGTATATATATGAAGATTAAGGATAGGACCACTAGGGAGGGGATCATTGAATAATTTGAAAAATCTTAATTCCATATGAGAGATTAATCCTAGGTGAAGGCATATGTGGTTATGAGAGAATAGGTTTTGTCGATTATAATTCAAATTAAAGACGAGTTTAATTCACAATAATTCGGGGAGTATGATGACATGAACCAGTAGGGTATAAGTGATTTTCATAAATGTATATGTATCAAGGAAAATATATTTAATTGTCGAGTAATGACGTAGGCTCGGGAATAATAAATTAAGGAGTAAAGTCATAATATTTAATATGTAAAATTTGAGAGATTGATAATACTATGTGTGGGAATTATCTTGTGGTTGTGTGAATACCTTGTTGATATTATATATATATATATATATATATATATATATATATATTTATAATGATGTCGCATATATAATTCACTATAAAATTATGTGTATGACATACCTACGCTACATACTATCGAGGTGGAGGATTCGCGTTGTAGACGATCATATCCCGTGCCCCCATTTGGAAAGATTTTAGATTCGTACCCTGAGCATTGGACCTTGGATACATGTTATCGGTGAGATTAATAGTTTTGACAGTTGCATGGGAACGTAGGTATGTGTGTGACCCATTTGGCTGGAAAGTATGCTCGCCGCCAACATATGTGTGTTATGCTATTTTTTATTCAGGGAAGACACCGAACCATTTGTCCTTTGTACAATGAGAATTACGACTGGACATGATAGCATAGTACGGATGCACCACAGATGTGACTGGGAGTTGCTATATTACTATATATTACATGGTGAATATATATTATAATTCAATCTATGTACTGTGTGATATTGTAGTTGACTGTAAATAAAAGAAATTGAATTTAACTAAGTAAAAGAATACCTAATCCTAAGGCTTTGCAAGGTCAAATTCATATTAAAGACAAAAAGAATGTGAATAATTATATTACGTATGGTATGGGACATACGGGGTTATTATATGGGATAGAATCATATTATGTAAACTAGTGAGAAGGAAATCTTAATTTGGAAGTTAATCGGATACGTTAAGAATGCACTCTAGATGAGATGTTAGAATATCAAGTGAGAGTCTGGAACCTAACATGTAAAAAATAAATGTTTAATTGCACTTGTTAAATATTTGCTATTTTAAAATATTTTACAATCAGGCTCCGACCCGTTTCCTCGCATATTCTCTTCTCTTCCATCTCTATATTAACAGGTTCCCAGCATTAGGGATGAGCAACATAGGGTATCGATGATCATGAGTTTTTATTCATGGAGATACAAACATGTTTAGATGCTTCATATCTTTCATTCCTATGTTTAATGTACATTTCTTATTTAGGGCATGTTGCCCAGGATTCTAGGTATTCCATTTACCTTTTCAGATATTGTATTGGGATTATGTTGGTACTATCATTTTGGTTTTTTGGATTGATGTTAGATATTTTCAAATCAGAAGTTTTATCCAGTTAAGTTCAATCTTGTTATTCATTATTTAGTTGTGATATGAGACTTCTCTGTTGTTGTTCAGTATCGTGGTAATGGTTTTGAATTGTTATTAATCATGGAAAATGTTTTAAGACTTAACTTAATTAAGTATTAGGTGTGTTATTTTAAAAATAAAAATGTATTCTACAGTGATGATGAGAATGAACCAACCGTATATTTTTTTTAATTTAATAAACGAGTAGCTACCTGGTATTAATTTAGGTGGGGTGTTACAGGTGGTATCAGAGCATCAGGTTATATAGTCTTTAGGATCTTTGAGGCTTATGTATGCTTTCTGCTTAGCGTCCTTTGATATAGAGCCCTATCATTAGGATTGTTGAGAATTATATTTGCGCATTTACGACTTCAACTATTCATGTGGAATTTTAATATACTGATTTTGATGTATCTCATTTCAAATGCCTCCTCCTCGTGCATAAAGATTCCCAGGTGCAGCACAGCTAGCTCCAAAGTCCGCTCCAGCTCAGGGCACTATGAATGCGACAGAGGCTATTGCCATTATTGCTCAAGTGGTAAATGCTACCTTGGTGGCTGACCAACAAGTGCCACCCCCAGCACAGGTAGTACCAATAGCCCCAGTGCAATGGTTTCCCATTACTTAGGAACATGTTAGGGAGGCCTTCCCAAAGTCACACCCACCAGAATTCAAAGGGGGTTCCGGCGTCGTAACTGCTAGTCAATGGAAGAAAGACATCCAAGGCCACCTGTGTATGTATGTGTAAGGACATAAGTTTCCGATTGAGACTTAATGTAGTGTTGGATCAATTAAGGACAAAAACATTTGAGTCATAGGATAGTGTTCAAGTGTATCCCTCCAAGCCTATGACGTGTCAGTTGAAGATGTAATGACCAAGTTTGCAAAGCTTTATCATATGCCTAGTTTAGTGTGCCTCGTTTCTACGTCAACAATATTGCTCCAATGCTCCAAAGGTATGAATGCAATATATATATATATATATATATAGGAGCTTGGAAACTTATTGGGTGTATTTTATAACGTTTCTATAAAATAGTTTTAACGACTTTGTTTTACTAAAAAAATATTTTTTAGAACATATCATAAAAAAGTTTTGGGTTAAAAATAATATTTTATTTTTCTGACACGTCGTTCGAACCATCTGGCATCTCGTTCGAACGAGATTGCCAGGTCGTTCGAACAAGACTTCTAACGAATTTTCTTTTTCCCTTCTGGAACCTCGTTAGTAAATTCGTTCGAATGAAATTTGTTCAAACGAAAAAGTCATTCAAACGACATTGGCGGGAACAGTTTTTGGGCAGTTTTTTGCAGTTTTCTCCATGTTCCCACAACCTTTTCCACACTACTTTTCAACATAATTATCAAGTGTGGGAACCAACCTTTTCCAAGTAACTTTTTCATATTCTTCCATCCCCTGGAGAGAGTTTTTGAGTGTCTCAATTCCAAATGAAAAGGTTCAAGTTTTGAGTGTTTTCTTTTAAAGAAAAATCCTTAAACACTTTTATTTACATGCATTTGTTTAGTTAATCCAATTTCTTTAATATATATACTTTTCTTGGAGTTTTGGCACCGATTTTATCTCTACCACTGGAAGAGTGTTTGGGTTTACTTATACATCCCACAAAAAAGAAGTTCATTATTTTTTTGTCTGCGACATTCTTATACGGTGAAAGGCATCGTGTGTGGTTGATGGGTTCCTAAAAGTCCGATTGGTGGATTCTTAGACAGAAATGGACCTCTGTGGTTGTTCCCTAGGCAGAGTTGTGTACAAGAAGGAGCATCGAGGATTGGAGGTAGTCAAGACGAGTGTTTGTAAGTCTTTTTTTCTTGTACCTGTAAAATCGTACTTAGTGGATTTGAGGCTAGGGTCGTCCGAGGTTTCTTCACGTTGTGGGTTTTTTCTCATACATCGCGGTGTAGTGGTATTTTCTTTATTTTATCTTTTGCAAAATCACATTAGATGCATGCTTAGGTAAAAAGATAAAATTGGTTTAAATCTCTACTCATGCTTAAGTTGGTGCTAAAATTAATTTGGTTAATGTTTAATTAATTTAGTTCAAGTCATTAATTTAATTGGATAAAATTTGGTTTGGCCTAATTTTCAAAAATGAATTAATATTTGTTAGGCAAATTTCTAGGACATGGATTGAGTTAAGTGGAAATTAATTTTTTGTTTAATTTAATGTCACTTTGTGTTTGTTTAATTTTAATTTGAAAGATATTAAAATTTGGTGTTTATGTAATTGTTCCATTGAGTCATCTTTATTCCGCATCTAAAAGGAAATTATTTTTTGTAAAATTTAAAAAAATGGGGGTCATCATTTTCAACAAGTGGTATCACAACAGGATCTCTAAATTATTTCGTTTAAGATCCTTTTAAATATTTTTTTACTAAAATAGAATTTTCCCCATTTTCAAAATTTCCTATTTTCGATGGTTCTAACTATGCCTATTGGAAAGCACGTATGAAATCGGTACTTAGGTCTGTCGATGAGAGGGTTTGGTTGTCTATCGTTAACGGGTGCCCCCCACCTACACATTTAGTTGAAAATGAACGTGTTCCCAAACCCAACGATAGATGGAGTGGGAATGAATTTAAACTTGTAAAATTTAATTCTCGTGTTTTAAATGCCTTGTTTAGCGCTGTCACATCGGATGAATTCCGTCGCATTATGATGTGTAAAACCGCTAAAAAGCTTGGGATATTTTACAACTCACTCATGAAGGAACTAGTGTCATAAAATATTCTAAACTCCAAAACCTCACCACTCAATTTGAAACCATCAAAATGAATGAAAAATAAATATTTGATCAATTTTATGCTAGACTTTTCGATATAGTTAATTCATCTTTTAATTTGGGAGAGAAAATACCCGACAAACGAGTAGTAAAGAAAATTTTAAGGTCCCTACCCGATAAATTTATTCCTAAGGTGACCATGTTAAATTATTTACCCACTTTAGCCTCGACGAAATTAGAAGAGCTCATAGATGATTTACAAACATATGAACTAGACATGTTTCCCTCAAAAACTGAAAAGAAAATAGATAACGGCGTTGCTTTTAAAGACCAAAAGGAGGAAAAACAAGTAGTAGAGAGTGAAAGTGAGAGTGACTCGGAAGATATGGCTATGTTTGCTAGGAAGTTTTGAAATTTCTAACAAAGATAAATTTAAAAATGAGTTTATGAAATTTTAAAATTCTAAGCATGACAAAACCGAGAAGATCCCTAAAAATTTTAATGGAAATTTTAATAGGGACGAGTCAAATAGGTGTTACGATTGTAAGGGGTTATGTCCATAAGGCCAAAGAGTGTCCCATTAAACTAAGGATAGAGGGTAAGCAACTAATTTCTTATAAATCTTAGGTATTTTCACTTTTTACTGAGTTTAAGTTTTATCTTGTGTAGGATGATTATCAACATTATATTTCTTGTTCCTATTACCAAATTGTATTATCATTATATTTATAATTTTCATTTTAATATTTTATAAAAAATTTAAATAGAGATTTTTTAAAAAAAAATTATACAAAGATTTTTTGTTTTTAAGAGAAAGGTGAAATAGGAAAAAAGGTTTTATTTTAATAAAATATGTTATAAAAGACAAAAAAAAAGTTGAAATTTTTTTTCACCATGTAAGGAAGAACATTTAAGGTGTCTCAATCACCCATTCATTTAAGATTTTCACATGACTTTTTCAGATTATTTTGATATAGCGGCGTTTTTATAATGTTCTTAATAGTGTTTTGAGTCGCTACATTGCTATCTGATGACTACTTTCTACATGTTTTACTCCAAGTCACCTTTAATGCACATGTGCACGAACTTGTTTGAAAATTGCAGTTACTTTTCACTTGTCGAATATGATGTTCCCAACTCCATTTTTCTTTAAAATGAATGAAATGTAAAAATGAGATAGTAAGTTGTGCATGTAAGAACTGTTGCCTGGATTACCTTTACTTTTCCAGAATTTTTTATATATTAAGGAATGGAAATGGTCTATGGAAGATGAAAGTTATTTGGGTTAAAAGTCGTCATTTGCAGAAAAATGCCTAAGAAGACTAAAGTGACATAAAGACTAAAGTGTCAGGCCATTTTTTGATACATTGATGTTTCACTACATATGAGCATTAATTTATTCAAAAAGAATGAGATTGTATTCTGGATTATGTGAGAGTTTGAAAGAGTTACACTTGAAGATCAATGGTTTTTCACAATCTAAAAATTTCTTGAAAAAACATTATATAGTTTGGCATCATTGGTGTGAGAATAATTTATGTTCATGACATGTTGATTATTTTGAGTTAAATTCACATGAGCTCACCAATTTTACTCCTAACGTAGACTTTGAGTTCTTTTGTTAGAAGTGTCTCAAACCTTCGTTCACATAAGTTAGGAATATATATGTTGATGTATCTATGGAAAATGTCCACACCCCTACATTGTTTATTCAGAGTTAAAATATTTTAGTATTATTTTATGGGTCGTTGTATTTAATAATTTTATATTTAATCTTTAAAACAAAAATTAAAATTTTCAAAAATAATTGGTTTATACAATGCCTCTTGACATAATCATCACCTAAGCTTCCTTGATTATTCTTGTGTTGGTAACTTACTTCTTTGTGTGATGATTTATAATTGATGTTTAGTTTCTACTCATTTGTCTATTACGGACAAAAAAGGGGAGATCAAATTGAGAGGGAGTTGTTTTATACTATTTAAATATATATGCATTACAATATTTCCTCGTTTCGTGTGTGTAGGTTTTTTTCACGTTAATGATTAATTCATTGACTACAACGGATAAAGACAAAGTGGCCCAAGGAAATAACAAGTTGATTTTGAAGATAAGGATTCACTTATGTCGTTCCGTTTCTAGGGTTTCAGAGGGCCTTAAGAATCATTGGCATAGAGTGGTTATATTATTATTGGCTTTCAGATTTATTTTCTACCGGAACAGCCAAAGGAGGAGATTCCTAAAAACAAATAATTATGATTACACATTTCTTATGCTTTAATTTATATTTTTGCATGTCCCAGTACAAACCAACTCATCGAACCGAACTCCGACATCTTCGAGATCGATGACAACCCTATAACTCATGAGGGTATAAATATGTGGGTGTTCATAAGTTTTCTAAATCGTATTTGGGATGTACATTTTTATAAAATTGAATCTGTTTTCTAAAAGATTTTTAAAAAATAATATTTTTATGTAGGTCTCACTCGAACGAGAATGAGGTTTCGTTAAATCCATCTTCTAAGAACGTTCTAACAGGGTTGTTTCGTAGATTAAAATATTAATCATTAGTAGTTCATATGATAATGGTTCAAACCCTTTTTGCCATTTCTTATAATCTCCTTCTACTGACTTTCTAACGATTATGGTTTTTAGAGTTAGTGCATTCTTGTTAGAATTTTGTTTCATGTTGGTTCAAACGATATTGCCATTTCATTAAAATGAATCTTCGAATGAAACCCAATTATTGTTCAAATGACTTGTAATTTCATTCGAACGAGTTATGACACCTCATACTTTATGTCAGTCCTACAAATACCTGTTTTAATATCATTTTTCATGAGACTTTGGAAAAAAACAAAAACTGCGTATCTATTCCAATGGTTTTCAAATTTTATTTCACTAAAAAAAATTTATTCACAATTGTTTAATCCTCTTAATATTTGTTAAATTTTGTGGATTTTTAAGTTTGAATATCGTTCATACATCTTATGGACTTTATACTCTACTACTGACTTGTGAACCGAGGGTTCACTACTGAAGAAGGAAAAAGGTTGATCGGTGTATATCGAGGATAGATCGCTATCTTTGGACACTTCTGGAGCAGAGTCATATTATATTGAAGGTTTGAAGACAATGCGCATCCCACTTAGTGTATCTATGTTTTTGTAAGTCAATTATATGTTAAAACATAGATAGTACTAAATAAAAGTTTTATCCTTTCTAGGAATTTTTCCTCATCTTACTATGTTGATTGCATATGTAGTTTATTTATTATAATTGGAACAAATCTTGAATGTGTTGAGGGGACTTGAAGGTAATACTGAGATTAAAGATAATCCCCCTATTTACAACATTGTTTGGGATTAAGCCATCTCAGCGTGGCAACTTGGCGTGGCAGCCCAGAGGGACTTTCCAGTGAAGAAGCTGACCAAGAGAGTTCGTCATTTAGTCCTGTTGATTAATTTAGTCTCGTTTTACCTTGTGTTTATATCAACTACGAGATATAACGATTGTAAAGATGTAATGAGTATAATGATTTTTGGTGAGGTCGAACGGTACTCGCGAGAGACCAAGCTTGGCAAGGCCTGGGAGAGATTTCATACTGTATCGAACGAACTCACCGTGGGATCTTCAGAGGGAATTGGTCGGGAGGATTGAGAAGTTAGGCACTATTGGGGCTTGTCCTAACCATCTTAGATACATCTGGTAAAACACCGAAGGACCTTGACCATGGACCCTTGGGGGTGTAGAATCCTTGAGTTTCATCGGGCATTGAGTTACGAGATAAATAATCCTGTACTTAGTGTCACATCCACTTTATATGATGTCACTAACCAGCTAGGAAATGTCAGACCTACACTTGAGTAAACCATCATGGTATTTGGGGCTGTCAAACAGTTGGTGAGCCACGTCTGTGACAGCAGCCCCCTGACACACACTGGTCAGGCAAAAGGCATGTCTTGGAATTTAATGCTTATGATGTGGAGATAATTAGTGCATCAGATATTTAATAATTGTGACATAAAGTATGAGGGTTGTCTTTCACAAGCATTAATGACTGAGTCGCCTCGGGGATATTATGGGGGGATATTTATGGACCCTAGCCACCTTTGGGGAGAGATCATGTTCTTATTTAGAGTTCAGAAGTTATTACTATAGAGATTTATTATGAAGCAGAGAGTATACTCACCCACCATTATCATTTATTATGAATATCTAATATTGACAGAGATCATTGAGGGTGGTGGGGGTGTTTTGTTTCCAACCAAGGTGTATCAAGGGTGATCATTATCTCTCTCCCTCTAAGCAAAGTTGCTTCTAAAGTTCATTACTACCTTCTGAGTTATACACGAGAGATTTGTGAGTTTAATCTGACTCTATCTTCATTGAGTCGTGTTTGTATGTCCTGCGATTAATTTATAGTGTTACTATTTAACTTATAATTATTATACTCAAAAGGGGTTACGCCTCCATCTAATCTAAAGTACCATCTTACATTTGGTGACTCTGTTGGGGAGAAATTCTCCTAAGAAAGGAGTATGTTGCAAGATAACATTAATCAAAGGCTTAATTTTGTTGACATTCAACATAATGAAGAACAGGCGGCGAGAGAGATGGAGGCCTTAAGGGATGGGGTTCATCGGGTAGAGGTACCTCCAGTTCAGGTGGCAACATGTGTCCCAGGTTTCAATGAGCATCGGGTTGTGACCATCTCAAGTATCACTCCTTATGAACAAGTTCTATGAGTTTCAGCAAAGTCCCATAGCTTCAACGGTGTTAGGAGGATTTGAAGCTGACTCCTTAATGACACCAGGGGCAGCTCAAACGGCCCCACCAAGTGCGGTCATAACAAGAACAGTTCTAGTAAGTACACCCTCCATTGTAAATCCAATGGAGGGAACCCCAGGAGCATCAATGGCTCCAACTCTGATGATTTCTCCAATTGCAATGGGTAGGCAACCTATAGTCCCATTGGTTATTGCTTTAATGGCACCGCCCATAGAAGAGATGAGGAAGGAGATATAGAAAGAGATGTTGAAGTTCATGCAAGCCTCCTTGCAATATGAGGGCAAGGTAGCTTCGGCTTAAGATGATTTTCGGACGCCTTACCCCTAGTAATATAATAATGAGCCCTACCCAAAAGATTATATCCCTCATTTTTTTGAAGAATACACAAGAAAGGGTGGAAAACCGAAAAACCATATTATACGCTTTGTTGAACACTTGGGGACACATTGCAATAACAAGAAAATCATGTTGAGGGAATTTTCTTAATCCTTAACCGATAAGACATACAGTTGGTATTCTCACTTAGCCCCCAATGAAGCACTCATTGATTTAGCTTTTGTGAAAGAACATGAAATTCAAGTGGGAGGAGGTTCACTAGGAGTCTTTCACTGGACAGAAAAAATTGCTCGTTTCACCACAGACTATGGTTCCCCCAAAGGAGGGAATACCATTACAGCTATACCTCACATCCACCACAAGGTCTGTTCAGCTTTGATGGCACAAGAGATTGGCGGGCAAGAATGGTCAGTTTACTACCTCAATAGAATCATACATGGGCCAGAGGTCAAATATGGTAGCTTGGAAAGGCATTATTTAGCCATAGCCTTTGTAGCGCAAAAACATCGACATTATATGCTATCTTTTACAATTCATATTGTAACCAGCTATGATCCTATTAAGTATTTGCGGGCAAGAACTATATTGATTGTTATGGAAGCTAGGTGGTTCATCGTCCTCTCAGAATATGACTTGAAGTGTGTGGTTCCTCGCGCGATCAAGAGTCAGGCGTACGCTGACCTGTTGGGAATCTTCCCCTCTGAAACGTTTGAGCCACGAAAAGAAAGTATTAAAGGAGATAAATTACATGCCAATTACTTGGATGTAAGTGATGAAGAATAGATGATGCAGTTTGATGGATCTTCGGTGTAAAAGAAAGGAGGGGCAGGGGTTATTCTTTCAAAAGGAATGGAGGATATTTGTATTTTAGATTTCCCTTGTTCCAATAATATAGTAAAGTATGAAGAGTTAGTGCTGGGGTTGCTGGAGGCCTTTCAAAGGGGGATTCATTCACTTTGTATCGATGGTGATTCAAACTTGGTAATTCAATAAGTGAATGGAGAGTATGCGCTGAAACACCTGAGCCTGGCACCATACCGAACAATCACTCAGAGGCTTCTCAGCCAATTCCATCTGACCAAGATTAAGAGAAATCCCCGAATGATGAATCGACATCCAAATGCATATGCCACCATCGCCCAGAAAATGGCCATGAGGAAAAATACAACTATAATCGTGATTCAACGAAGAATGACTCCTTTGGTGGTACAGTCAATTCTATCGATGCAGTAGGACAATGACTGGAGGGGAGAGATTATAATGAAGCTGGGATTTGGAGAAGGAGCGATGGTGGTGAGGGATCTAGCCCAATACTTCATAAATTAGGTAAATCTTTACTTCAGAAATGCAGGGGGGATGGTTATCAAGATGCATCGGCCTAGAAGAAATAGAGCGAAGCTTAAAGAAAACACATGAAGAGAACTAAGAAACAAGTGAGATACCTCTTTATAGGAGAATTCAAAGGGAGGGTTATTTCTGGCCTAAAATGAAACAGGACGCAACAGAGGTACAACAGAAGTGCACTAAATGCCAGTTATTCTTCGAAGCAGCTGAATGTTATTTCATTGAAGCTCAACCTAATTGGAGGCAACCTTATATTGACTTTATTAAAGATGGAGTCATACCACTAGAGAAGATTGATGTAATGGAACTTGAGCGAAGGGCCCCGAGGTTCTACGTTTAGGAGGGGACGCTTTATCGAAGGGGCTACTTCAACAGGACGTTGTGTTGCATCACAAAGGAAGAAATAAATAAAGTCCTCAAACAGGTGCACAATCCAACTCACATAGGAGGGGTCAGGTTGTATGACTAGTTGGTGACATTGGGGTATTATTGGCCAATAATGAAGAAAGACTTTACTGATTTCGTTCCAAAGTGCAAGCCTTGCCAACTTCATGGAAATACGATCCATGCCCCATTAGTGGACCTACACTCTATGGCCACGCCTTATCCTTTTCACACTTTGGCATTTGACCTCGTAGGGGAAATACATCCTTCTTTGAGGGGGAAGATATGGATACTAGTAGAAATGAAGTGCTTCACTAAGTGGGCCGAAGCAATACCACTAAGAAGGGAAACATCTGGGGCGGTGAACAACATAATTAGATAATACGTCATTTTCCATTTTGGGATTCCAAAGGTTATCCTCTCAGATAATGAATCCCCTTTCGTCAATTCAGAGGCAACAATG
Organism: Sambucus nigra; assembly: GCA_949130495.1. Lineage (NCBI taxonomy): Eukaryota > Viridiplantae > Streptophyta > Magnoliopsida > Dipsacales > Adoxaceae > Sambucus > Sambucus nigra. Next base: position 624,110,396 of record OX422207.1, on the reverse strand, counting down.
CTAAAAAACAAGTACTCCATTATTCATCATTCTTCAGCGGTGGCATGTCCAAAGGGCAACGGTCAAGTCGAGGCAACTAACAAAACCTTGGTTAATATTTTGGCTAAAATAATGGAGGATTTTCCAAGATCGTGGAATGATAAGATACAAGCTGTGTTGTGTGACTATCTAAAAACCAAAAGGAAGCCCACAGTGTATACTCCGTTCTCCCTTATTTATGGGGCTGAGGTGATTCTCCCGGTAGAGTTGGAACTTCCCTCTGGTCGACATGCCTTGCGAAGTAGGATACTCCCTCAGAATAGACATGTGCAGTTGGGACCATTGGATGAACACAAAGATAATGTAATGCACACATTCAAATGTACACAAAGTAGATCTCTAGGGCATATGATAACTTGGTGAGACCAAGGAAGTTTATGGACAGAGACCTCGTTTTGAAGGCAGCAGTGAAGCAAATCAGGGGGCTTCCTCTACCTAAGTTTTCATCAAATTGGGAGGGACCTTTCATTATAAAATAAGCTCATGATTCAGGTTATTGGTTAATTTCTAAGATGGAAGAAGGCAAACTATTCAAGATTAACAATAAATGGTTGAAAGTCAATCATGTGTAAGCAATTAAGCTGGGACCACTGATGTATCTAGTTATTGTTATAAATGTACAAGTTCTTTTTTTATTATAACTCGAGTACAGATGAAAGAATTATAGAACATCATAATAAATGTAAATTGCTGTAATAGAAAGAAATGATACGGGAAAACATATATCTGTTTTTTTCATTCATTCATAAACTTTCGGGCATTAAAAAATTGGGAGCTATTGCCGAGAATTACATAGGAAAAAGAAAAGGAAAATGTTTACAACAACTCATTGACCTAAGAGGAACTAAAGATCAGGAGCAGAGAAAAAATTCAAGGAACTCCCAAAGAAGCTGCTAAGCACGACTATTGGGCATTTATAGAAACCTCCAATCTCGTTTGCGCTTTTGTATGTTCGATAAGTAGTTTATCTCATTTCAGCTTCACTATCCATAGAGCTTCTTTGACATATTCTACCTCCTTATTAACAACTTCAAGCAGAGGTCCTCACTCAGCCAACTTAGCCTCCTCAGCCCGTTGATCCTCCCGATGTTTCTGCAGGAGCTCCCTCTGATTATCCCATCATCGACTCTTCATTATTTTTAAGTGTGCAATAAGCTAGTAAAAATGGAAGCCATCACAACCCGACTCCCTCAGATTTCCCAGGAATTGGTTGAGGAGGGATCTAGTAATGTTTGAAGTAGGAGTGGTGGCGATATTAGCAATAACGGTATCTATGCCTCGAAGTCTGTAGCTCATCATTGGGATGTCGGAATGCATGCAATCCACTGTAAACGTCTCAGGATGGTGGCTTGTAAGATGCTCAACTACCAAGCAATGGATGGAAGGAATTTGAGGATAACGCTGAAGGACCATGAGGCAAAATGCTTGAGGAGTTGAGTCGGGATGAGGGAGCTCATAACCAGATTCTCTCTCGGTAGCAGTATCAGTCGTGGAACCTTGATCATTGTGACTAGAATCTTCTAAGATAATGAGTTACCGATGGGGTGAAGCGATGAGCGAAAGAACAGGTGGAGAATCACCCCGTGCAGCATATAACAGGTAGAAGAAATAACGGGTTTATGAAAAAATATGAACAAGTGTTTTTGTTGTTAAGTAACCAATATAGGTGGAGTTTATGAAAAAATCTTAACAAGTGTTTCCGTTGTTAAGTCACTGAATTAGGTGGAGTTTATGAAAAAATCTTAGCAAGTGTTTTTCTTATTAAGTCGCCGATATAGGTGGAGTTTATGAAAATCTTAACAAGCGTTTTCGTTGTTAAGTCATCGTTATAGGTGGAGTATATGAAAAATCTTAACAAGTGTTTTCGTTGTGAAGTCACCGATATAGGTGGAGTTTATGAAAAAATCTTAACAAGCGTTTTCATTGTTAAGTCACCATTATAGGTTGATTTTATTATAAATCTTAACAAGCGTTTTCATTGTTAACTCACCAATACAGGTGGAGTGTCGCACCCCGCCTAATTCTGGCGTCGTTCGCCACCAAAACTATGTCGGGTGTGAGTAAATAAATATCATTCTTAGCATGAGACAGATATGAGACATAAATAAACCAGTCCATAAGATACATAATTGAATCAAACTCAAATGCTCATACACAACTAAGCGATAAAAGATCCATCACATGCTAACTCCAATAATCGATTTTTCAATAATGATTAAATAAAATCTGAAATAATCCCAAAATAAATCCTCTAAACAACTTTGGAACCGAATGGACCAATAAAACTGAAATGAAGTCTCATAATTAAATACGAATGAAAAAGAAAGTCTAACTAAACTATGACATAAAATGAATAACTCTAGCTGCACCTCCAAATGATAACTCCGATAAACTTATGCAGGTTCTCCAATTCTAATCCTGAAAAATATTAGTCAAGGCATGGGTTAGAGCCAAAGCCCCGAGCAAGAATACCCACTACTCCGCTCAAATAGGATCCTTGAGTCCAGACAGTAGCATTATATGCAATAAATATCACAATAGAATATTTTAAATTAAACGGGATAATTAAATGCGATAATTATAAATTACTAACTACCCACATAAATTTCATTTATAAAGGCACACCAATATAATTTTAAATTCCCAAGTCCCACGATGTTAATTTAATTAAATTAACCAGCTTTTAATACAGTTCTCACTTTTTATTAAGGTGTCACACTTCCCCTTGTCAATCGCCCTCTGACCATTTAAACTGTCGGCCCCGACACATGACAAGGTTCCACACACGACACGACATAAATTGTCCTCTAGCCCGTTTAAACTATCGGCCCCAACACATTATGTCGCCACAAATTTTAATACCCATTTTTATCTTAGGCATTAATTCTCAATTTCTCAATTCATAATCAATCCACCATTTTAATTGATGTGAGATCCTCTAAATACTCCTTGGTACCATACCTAAGGGTCCCCAAGTTTTCAATACGTCCTAACCTATGTATAGGACGATTGTCTAACATAAATCTTAACTTAGTCTCGTACTTAGACTACCGTAATGATGATAAAGTAATAAAAATCAACCCACCCGCAAGATGATAAAAATGCAATAATCTACCCTCACTAGTCCCATACCTAGAAGGCGTAAATCATAAAAGGTCTACCCTCTAGTCCCATACCTAATGTATGGGGAGATCAAAATTACCCAACAACCCGTCATCACAATGCCAATATAATAATACCAAAAAGTCACACAAATAAGCATAATTAATCAATGTATAAAACTACGCATGATAGTCCAATTTAATTAAACCTTTAATTAAATTATCACAACGTCAACAATACCCAAATAAACTTATTTAATTATTTTGAATTAAATATACCAAGTTTTCATCATATATACATCAAAACCCAAATTTCGTTATCTCTACATGTATTACATGAGTTATACGCACCCAAAAGTTATTTATTTTAAAAACTAGGGTTTTTCTACATGCAACATACACCAATAAAATCCAAAATCCACTCATTAATCCTACGTACCCAAGGGTTATGAATATTATTCAGATTAAAAGATTTGATAAAAATAGCCCCATAATTAGTGTCTACGTTTACTAATTAAGTCACTACTTTATTTTTAGAAAACCTATAATTAAGTGTTTACGCGAAACTTAAAACGCATAATACTAAAGGAAAAGAATAGAGTATTCATGCCTGTGAATATTGTGTTGAAAATCTTATTAGAAATATGGATTCCTCTCAAAAAATTAGCGAAGAAGTGTTCTTGGACCAATCTTGATTAAACCCCATATAATCCTTCAAATCTGGTGACAAAACCTTGATTATGCTGGAGGTTATTGATTATGGTTGAGAGGAAAATTTTTTAGAAGTGTTCTCTGGTGAAAAACTTGAGAAAAAGTGATTATGAGATGTCCTCCCACGAATTAGAGTCATTATATAGTCATTAAGAAACATAATCCTAATAGAACTAAAATAAGATACAAACACTAAAATTTTTATTCCGGACGATCGGACCGTTGGAATTAGATGAAATTATACAAAGAATTATCTGAAGACGAGAGGAAGCTAGAAAAAAAATTTAGCTAGATCGGACCATTAAATATTTTTAAATATTTTTTTTTCTAGAGAGTTTTATGCTCCGAGGACTCTAAGAGAGTTTTATGTTTTAAGGACTCTTTTATGTAATAAAAATGCAATTAAAACTCCATTTTAATTTCGATTGCAATTCAGTTTGAACATTTATTTTTCAAATATAAAAACCAACATTTTAAAATTACAAAATTTATAAAATCCAAATTTTTTTTTCTCTGATTATTCCAATTAATTAATAAAAACACGGGGTGTTACATGGAGTTCACAAGAAATCTTAACTGGTGTTTTCAGTGTTAAGCCACCATCATAGGTGATGTTTGAAAGATTTAGAAATGTAGTGAAATTAGCGAAATACCTCGGCAGTAGAAGGAGAGAGAGTGGGAGTCAAGGAGGCCATAACGGTAGGAACCGTTGGGGGAAGACTTATTTCCTCAAAGGCCTTAACGGCACCCTTAATTGAAGAAGACTCAACGTTCGGTAAAGCTCCCTCGCCAACAAAAGGTACCAAGGCCAACGTAGGAGTTTCACTGAGAGAAGACGATGGACCTCCAAATGATTCCCCAATATGGGTGGGTACAAAAGAACCATCACGCTGGGCAGAAGCATCAACCTTAGCCTTAGAAAGATGCAAACCACTAAGAGAAAATGGTGTGGTAAGACTTGGTGAAAGCTGTAAACATGAAACTAAGTTTTAGACACGAGGTGCAAACATAAAAAAGGGAGAAATGCATGTAAGTGTTACTTACCTCTGTTATGGCACGAAAAAGGGGAACCGTAGTTATGGGTCTCGTCAGCACAGTGGGAAGCAGAATTTCAGCTAACAACGATGCCATTTCAACTCGAGGCATCCTAACATATCAAAGTTTAGCAGGATAAATAGAATAAAAGGGGATGGAAAGACATGACACCTAACAAGTAATGGATAGCATGTTACCTCAGGGGAACTTTCCATAGACGGAACGATGGTCATAAGGACCTCGTGCTGAGATGATAATTCATAAGTGACTGGGGGAGTTATCTCTAGTTGGGAAGAGATGCCCACAGACACAACAGACTCACCCCCATGACAGCATCCTTCACGCGTTGAGAGGTTGGGCTGCGGTAGTAGGTAAGCTCGATTATGGGAGAATGGGAAGGAGTTACATCAGTATGAGAGGAGTCAAAATGTCCCACCACAAAAGGGCTCATGGGGGGGAGGGGTCTTTCTTCTCCAACTTCCTACACTAGAGTGATTAAGAGGTAAACAGATGCATCGTGCCTTAAAAAATGTGAATAAAACTAATAACACACATACATACCTCAGATACAGTGGTAGAATCGGAGGATATAACCACTGGAAAAGGAGGAGAGGAGGCAGAAACAGAGGGAGCTTGGGAGAGATGGACCTCGGGGGTTCGATTCCTCTAGGACTTGGTACCCAGAGTCTTATTACTCTCACCCATAGTTCTAGTGCCCTGAGAAGCCTTTGAAATTTTCTTCCTCTTTGCCCCCAATTCAGTTGGATCAACTAGGATAGGAGGGAAGGCAGTAGAAGGAGGAATGATAAGAGCGCATCGTTCAAACTCAGCATTTATCCATTCCACCTTAGCATGAACCTTCCTTCTCAGCTCTTTACTTACCTCTGTGAACATATGAGGGGGAACGGAGGCGATATGGAATGCCTCCGAAGGGGATTGCCATTGAGTTTGAGCTTGGGTTTTGAGGACTTGGAATTTAAGGAAGTCCCACTCTTGGACTTCCTAGTCTTTTTGGATGGTGTCTAGGAAGGCCCTTCGCCAATGGCTATTTTGGTTGAAGGGGTAGTCTTTTGGGGGGTTACAACGGTTTTAGGCTTGGGAGTCACAGTAGGGATCATTGGGCAATAAGGGGGTAGCTCGTGGGGAGGATCTTTAACAGTTTTACTCAGAGGTAACTCGACTCCGAGAACGGAGTTGCCCATAAGACCCAACTCTAGTGTAGAGAAAGAAAGGATCGGGGATATTGGGGGACCCTGTATGAACTCACGAATCGTGGTCAGTTGTACTAAGCGGATCTTGGTGGCATAAGAAGTAGATACATACCCTTTTCTAGTGGCACTAGGAAGGGTGACTCGACCATCCATGGAAGAATTCACACCAAGTACCGCTGCTATGAGATAGAAGGTGCAAGCCTCAACAACAGTAGTTTTTTTATTACTGAGTTGAAATATAGATCGAGGAGCTCTCTGATCAAACTCGAACTAACTATTACATCTATCGGGGTTATAAGGTTGAAAAGTGTACCCACATTCACTAAATGAAGGAAAAAACTCAGGAGTGAACCGAAGCACCACGATCTGCGAAGGATCTTCTACAACTGGAATTGAAGTGACCATTGAAGTTGTAGAAGCAAAAAAGTTCCAAGAGTGGGCAAAGGTATATTCATTTTATGGCCTCATGAAAAAGAATCAAAACGATAAAAAAATCCCACTATCTCCTTTCGTCTCTGCTTTTTATGCAAGCATAAGAGGCGTGGTTAATGCCTTGACTCACGGGATAAGGGATAAATTTGGTTGTAATGGTAGGAAAATGGGTATAAAGGAAGCCCATTAAGATAATGGTGTTGGTAGAATTGGCCAAGTTGTAATGACCGAGTGACCGTGCCATGTCGATATAGGTTCGATCGAGCCAAGTATAGGGGGACCATAAAGAAATGGCGGCCAGAGGAAGGTTGAAACCCCTGGGCAAATGGGTGAAAATGTTTATAAGGACCCTCCTGAGCTAGTCATTATTTTCCCAGCCAAGAAGAAACGTGAAAGAAAAATAAGAATATAGGGTGGTAATTCGAGAGATGTACCTTTACCTTGGCTCGTTATAGCAATGACGTCCTTTGGAGTAGGATCCTCCAAAAAAATAGCTAATGAGGGGAGAAAATATGGCCTTCTTTGAAGACCTAGTGCAACTGCAGAAGATTCTATCAAGCTCATCTCGGTCAGTAGTCTCTTCAACATCCAAGGCTTCATCATGTTATGTAAACTCACCTATGGGCTCAAACCAAAGTAGCTCACAAAATTCCTCCAACTTAATGGTGAACTCTCCCCACGTAGTAAAGAACATGTGAGCTGTAACATTCCATCTGTAAACAAATACTTGAAGCGCATCATTGTTCTTGGAAAGTGTGAACTACCCAAACTAGTAGGCTCAAAGAAAACTGACCTTTGTAAGAGGTGCAGCGTAAGAGATCTGCATGTGTACATGCTAGGTAGAAAAATGAGCCAGAGATCCCCTAGGTGCATCAAAATCAACCTTAGAGTAGGGGAAGTCACCACGATAAAACCGAAAGCGCAACGTCCCATCTGGGGGAAGATAGCCCACTTCGAAGAATCCTCATCTTCATCACCCAGTAGTAAACGATCATACTTGGCTGAGAAATGGCAGGTCTTTCATGCATCAGAGAACTCATCATCTTTGCCAAAGATGGGAGATCGGCAGTAAAAGCTTAGTTTCTCTCGACGATCAGGGTCCAGGGTAGCAGTGCTAACTGCAGCAGTGGCGCCATAGGTGGCAAAAAGGCAGATTGGCTGAGCAGCGGTGGTGGTAGCTTTAGAAACACTTGAATAGGCAATAGTAAGTGGCGATGAAAGAAATAGATTGGTAAAGAAGGGATTCGAATGAAAATGGAGGAGCACAACCATAGTTGGTGGCATAAAAGATGAGAGGAGGAAGGAAACTAGGTAAGAGCGGGAAATAATGGAGTTCCGACATAGTTTCTATCTCTAGAATAGATGGAAGCTTGAAGAAGATGGAGGAAAGAGAAGAGTTCGAAATATAAATGTTTGAGAATTTAACGTTTGAGATCTTTTAAAGGTCCGTCTGTTGAGTTTCCCATCACCACACGTGAAGAGCCGCCTGTAAAGAATTTCAAATGGACACATGGCACTTCGAGAAGTGCCCTGATAGTCGAAAATACAGAGCCATATCAGTTGAAAAGTGACGCATGGGGAATAGAAAGGGTTTCCTTGCGAGGCAAGTTTGAGTTTTGGCGCCCGAATTTTTGTCACATATATCCAATAAACCCCTAAAAAAAAGTATCCCAACTATACAAAAAAAAGCTTCTATGTTCCCTTGCCACAAGTCCAAACATTGTCTAATTATGACTCAGCTACATCGAGGAGACTTTATACTTTTTTGAACATGGTGAAACATTACAAGGGAGAATTTCTTATGTCACGACGATAGGGGCAGTCCTAGCGACAAACTCACCGCCTACAACTATAATCCACAACGCCACAAATGGGAGAATTTCACTTAGAAAGAGTCAAAACAAGTATCCGAGAAATTCAACAGGTGTATCGGGAGAATTTTAAATAGTCTGGCCAGAATGGTTGAAGCTCAGTGAAAAGAAAAAAGTGGCGATGTCTCTTCACCAAAGTGCCAATAAGCCATAGCGTTTTGACTCAGAGACATTGGGGAGAATTTTACTTTTTGTGGAGATAAAAACCGCAGTGGTTGTAACAAAAGAAAAGATGCCAGAATGTTTGACGCAGAGAAGGTTCATCGGATTGAGAAGTTTTCGTGCAGACATTTCTTATTCCCACAACATATCTCCAAACGAAGGAGTAAATGTAGAGAGGTCTTGAATGTAATCCTTAGATTAGAGATAATCCCCCCATTTACAACAGTGTGTGGGATTAAGGCATCTTAGCGTGCTCAACGTGGTATCCTAGAGGGACCTTACAGCGAAGAAGTTGATCGAAAGAGTTCGTCCTTTAGTCGTGTTGATTAATTTAGTCTTGTTGTACCTTATGTTTATATCGATTAGGATCTATAATTATTGTAGAGGTGTAATGCGTATAAAGATTCTTTGTGAGGTCGAACGGTACTCGCGAGAGACCAGGCTTGGCAGGGCCTTAAAGAGCTTTCATGATCTATCGAACGACATCACCGTGGGAAATTCAAAAGGACTTGGTTTGGAGGATTAACAAGAGGGGCACCATTGGGTCTTTTCCTAACCATCTTATATACACCTGGTAAAAAACTGAAGGACCCTGATCGTGGAATCTCGGGGGGAGCATCCTTGAGTTCCATCGGGCGTTGAGTTATGAGCCAAACAACCCTCTACTTAATGTCACATCCACTTTATCTGATGTCAATAACCTGCTAGTCAATGTTAGACCTTCACTTAATTTAACCACCGTGGTATTTGTTGTCCTTAGACAGTTGGTGTGTCACCTCTGTGACGGCAGCCCCCCTGACACATTGTGGTTAGGCAAAAGGCATGTCTTGGCATTTAATGCTTATGATGTTAACATAACTAGTGCATCAGGTATTTAATACTTGTTAAATAAAGTATGAGGGATGTATTTCACAAGAATTAATGACTAAGTTTCCTCGGGGGTAGTGTGTGTGGGGGGCTATTTAAGGACCCCAACCACCTGCGGATAGAGGTCATGTTGTTATCAGGAGTTCAAAAGTTATTACCGAAGAGATTTATTACGAACCACAGAGTCTACTCACCCACCATTATCATTTATTAAAAAGCTTTAATATTTGACAGATATCATTGAGTGTGGTGGGGGTGTTTTGCTACCTACCAAGGTGTATGTAGGGTGCTCATTTTCTCTCTCCCTCTGAGTAAAGTTGCTTCTAAAGTTGATTACTACCTTCTGAGTTATACACGAGAGATTTGTGAGTTCAAACTGAGTCTATCTTCATTCAGTCGTGTTTGTATGTCCAGTGGTTAATCAATAGTGTTGCTATTTAACCTATCATTACTATACTACAAATGGGTTACGCCTCCATCTAATCTAGAGTGCCCTCTTAGAGTATGCAAAACTAATTTAATTAAAAATTAAAATTTGGTAAAAATTGCATTTTTGTCTGGCATTTAATTATACAAATAAATCCATTAGTTCAAGTGCACTCTCATTTGGTCATGTTCTCAAATTGGGCATTTCGTGACTATGCGGTCAATTGGTACATGTTACGTTGGTCTCGTGGGAGGTGTTTATGCCTCTTGCGGGGCATTTAGGAGTTATTTTGTATTTTAACCCTCTAACAACATGTTTTCAAGCTTAAGTCTAGCTATTTTTATTTTTTGGTCACTATCAAAAATCGACCATCCCAGTTCCTACATGTTATGTTGGTCTCGTGACAGGTGCTTATGCCTTATGCGAGCGCATTTTGTGGCTATTTTGCATTTTCTCCCTTCAATGACATGTTTTCAAGCTTAAGTCTAACTATTTGAAATTTTAGGTCAGGTTCTCAGACCACGCATCTGTGCTTATGGGTTAGTTTCTACGTGTTACATTGGTCCCGTGAGAGGTGTTTGTACCTCTCTTGGGGGAGTTCGTGATTTTTTTTTTCATTTTCACCCTTCAATGGCATGTTTTCTAGCCTATGTCTAGATATTAGTAATTTTTTGTCATGCTTTGAAAACGGGCATCCTCTGACTATGGGATTAGTTTCTCTATGTTACGTTGGTTCCATGAGAGGTATTTGTGCATCACGTGAGGGCATTTAGTGGATATTTTGCATTTTTAACCTTCAATAGCATGTTTTCAAAGCTAGGTATACATATTTATAATTTTGTCTTGTTCTCAAATTGGACTCCCTGCACCATGCAATACGTTGCTACGTGTTAGGTTGGTCCCGTAGGAAGTCTTTATGTATCTTAAAAGGGCATTTGGGAACTGTTTTGCATTTTCATCCTTCAACGACATCTTTTCAAGCCTAAATCTATCTATTTACAATTTTTAGCATCCTCATAAATCGGGGATGCCTTGAGTGTGCGATCAATTTTTTATGTTACATTGGTCTTGTGATCCGTGCTTTACCTCTTGTGGGGGTGTTTGGGTGTTGGATTTCATTTTAACCTTTCAACGACATTTTTTCAAGACTAAATCTAGCTATTTTTAATTTTTAGTCATGTTCTCAAATCGAGCGTTCCATGACTGCACGGTTAGTTTCCACGTGTAGCCTTGATCTCATGGCAGACGTTCATGCCTCTTATGGGGACTGTGTTCATTTTCACCCTTCAACGACATGTTCTCATTGCTATTTTCAATTTTTTGTCAGGCTCTCCTCTCAAATCAGGCTTCATGTGACTATGAGGTTAGTTGTTACGTGTTACGTTTGTCCCGAGTTATTTATGCCTCTTATTCGGGTGTTTGGGTGCTCTTTTGCATTTTCACTGTTCAACGACATATTTTCCACTCTATGTCTAGATATTTGCAATTTTTGCTCATGTTCTCAAGATGAACATCTTGTGACTATGCGATTAGTTTCTACGTGTTACGTTGGTCCCGTGGGAGGTGTTTGTTCCTCTTGCGAGAGCATTTTCACTCGTAAATCAAAATAAACATTCATAAATCAAACTAGACATTTATAAATCAAACCAATATGATATAATTTAGATACAAATCAAAATAAAGATTCAAATCCCATTTTGAAACTCAATCTTCATCTGAATCAACTAAAAGGTCCTTCAAATTAGTTTTTCCACCAAGAGTAGACAAGACTACTTTAGGAGCCATTAATGCGTCTACTTCAGTAGTCATACATTTCAGTTAATGAAAAACACTGGACCAGTTGCCATCATTTATGAACTTCGAGTAGAATAACTTATTTATGTTATCAAAGTTACAAATAAAAGGTCCATCAACTATTTGTTATTTACTCTTCATCTTTGATCAATCTACCATTATAAATTTGGAGTTCGAATCAACTTTATAAGAATTCATAATGTCCTCTTCCTTAACCCAACCATAATAGAATATAGTTTCTATGAAATCTAAATAATGTAGTACTGATATTTGTTGGAGAATTCCAAAATATGTTAGCACCGTATCTTTTAGATTTTTATCGCTTTCGCTAATGACATGGGTAATTAATGCAGAAATTAAAAATCCCCTATTTTTTGTCAAAAGCCTTTCCTGAAATGGGGTTATAATGAAATCAAAATCTTTGGTGCAAAATTTCTTAAATGATTTCTCTTTAAATCTGGGATCATTTTATGAGGCGTTAAGCCTTGATGAGAAATAACCTCTTTTTATAATTGCATTTATTAAAAAAATTATACTACGATATGATTTTACCACACATACTTCAATAACCGCATGTTTAAAAGGTGGAAATTACCTCTTTTGACATCAATCTCTAAAATTCTTTGTCGTGTAACTAATCATTTATTTTTGACAATTTCATTCCTGCACTTTCTAATGGTAAATTGTAGAGTTTAGATCATAATATAGAGAGTACATAAAATCAAACAAGAGTAATTCACTTACTTATGTAGCTACTTAAACTCTCCATTCTTCAATTTCATCGTGGGATTTGAAGACAAAATGAGTTTATTGCTTGTATTGTAGGTTAGTGAGTCTCACCTATTTAGGGGTCCATATGGAAATTCATCCAAAAACATGTTAGATTCCTCAATCACACATTCACCAAGAGTATCGAACCTCCTCAACTCTTGTTCATACAAATATTCTCGAGCGTATATGGATGATTCTAGAGTTATGTATTCTTCAGCTATTGACTATCTAATAAACCATGTATGTTTTACATAATTCGTGACGATTTTCATCAAATGTACAAAAGGATACATCCAATGATACTTAATGGGACCACACAACATAGCCTCTACTAAATTTTATTGTATGTCTCTAATGTGCTTTCTATTTACCACTATTTCACAAAATAGGGTAAATCACAAACTGATTTGCAAAATTAGGAAATGAATATCTTTGTGTTCAGATAAGAAATGCCTAAATAGAATAGGGATTAATTGGATGAATACGTGAAAGTAATGTGACTTTCACTATTTCAAGTCATTTGTTTGGTAGCTTACTATCCTATGAAAATTACTGAAATTACCAGATGGAGTCTTTAAGTTGAACAAAGTGTATAAAAGGATCTTCTTCTCACTAGTAGTCAAAGAAAATGCAGTCGGGGGTGGTAAGTTTAGAAATTCTTCATGTTGTCGGATCATTCCTTAATAATATTTTTTTTCATATCCTGTAAATTGCCATGGGCCCATTCATAATATTTTGAATGAGATTCACCCACACATGTTTCTGTCAGATGTTTCGAAACATTCTTATTTGTGTGCATCACATCAATTACATGACGATCTTTCCAATACAACAAGTAAAAAATATTGATTGTCTGGACCATGCTTTCATTTTACTAGGAACATTAAAATCACCCTTGCTTTATACTTCAGGTTTTCAAATTGAGGATTTTTTCCTACGTAACTATTCCTCGCAATTGCAACCTTTGCCTTCAATTCAATATGATGACCAAAAAGGTGATTATGTTTCATCCTATGTTCGTGATCGACATGTGAAACATTAGACTTATCTTAGCACTATGAGTTCACCAATTATCTTTAATTTCCTACCCACATATGGGATATCCATAATAATCATGATCATTGCATCCAGATAAGGTCCCATTAGAAGGAATTTCATCGATCTCCCACATCAGCATTTCTTCAAGTGTGAACTTTGCACCCTTATAAGGTTAAAATGTCATCATGCCTTTATCCCACAACTCTTCATCGTTTTTGATTAATTTTTCTAAAAATATATCTATATTATATCTAAGAGATTTCATCATGGGTATTAATAAGAATAATAATGTGAACTCCTTTATCATGTACATTCTCAGACAGAGACTTGTCACTATTAATATTCCTTTGTGTATATTTTATAAATTAACAAACACCCTTCACATGATTATCAAATACTTTGTTACTGTCTCCCTTCCAGTCTTTGTATTGTTGGAAAACCATTCCGCAGTCTTCAAAATTCAAAACAAATTCATTAAACACGATAAAAAAGATATATTATAAGTAAATCATTCAAAGAAAATATATATTAAAAAGAAACTCGTTAAAATATTACATTATTCAAGTACTATAATAAAATTAAAATGATATTGTAATGAAATTCAAAACAAATATTGAAAAAAATATTTTTCAAGTAGCCCTGGACAACAAATTAACTGACCTAATAATATAACAATTTACATATATAGAAAATAATATCCATTCCTCACAGTGAATGTACATAGGCTTATCTCGAGAATTAAAGTATATTTTTTCGACCAAAATTTGAGCTTCACCAACTCCAAAGTCCTAATTTGGTCTTTTGTTCTAATGAGTACAAAAATGAGAGTGGACATGCTAATAATCTTTGTATCGTCAAAGTTTCATACATAATATAGATCGTCAAAGTCAGGGTGCATGGATGACGATGATGCATGAAATGTTCCAAGGATAGGCATTCGTAAGGGGAACATTCTAGGAAGAGGCATTTGGAAGAGGAACGTTCCAGGAGGAGTAAATTGGGAGGGAAATTTTCCCGACGTATAAAAGATTCTTTACGTAATTTGAGAAGGGAAACCTTGTTGTTGACTTGAGAGTTTGAACAATCCATGGATTTCATTCTCTAAGAGTTCTATATCCTTTCGAAGCCCTAACACCTCTCTTTTCAATTAGGTACCTTCTTCTAAATCCCTAGACACCTCACCTCTCACTATATAGATCTCTTATAATAAAGTTGAAGTGTGGTGTAGTCTGTCACTTGGCATACATGTCCCCATACCTCTTTTCCTCCCTTTGTGGTCCTTCCCGAACATGTTGGTTTGAGCATCAGACTGAATGTCCCATCTGTCATTTCCTACAATATAATCTTATATTTAGGACTAAGATTATAACAATATAAATACTATAATGTGTATATATATGATAATTAAATTGACTCTCACCAAAGTCGGTGCCACTTTGTCTGAAAATCTATCGATCCTCTTTTGTCATTTGGCATGCAAGCACAAATTGACCCGATTATAATATTTCCCTTATCCTAGAGTCCCCATGCTCCATTTCGCCCATTAACCCTTAAGATCATAATAATATTTAGCCCCGAGTTTGTGGCATAAACCTTTTTTGATCTGTTGAGCATATATCTCACCGTCTAATTTACTTTTACCACTCTAATCTCATTATCCAAGAAGTCGTTAAATTAGTAAGTAGGCATTTTAATATTTTGAGGAACACTTCCTTTTAACCCTACAATATCGTAGCTTTTTTACTCCTTATGGAAAAAATTCTTCCAAATCTTCTTCCGATAGGTTTTCAAAGCATTATTAACCTTGTAAAGAACCTTCCACTTCAAATTGGTTCGGAATCAAAATATCTTATTAAGATGATACCCATTTTCACCCTTTAAGGTTGAATTAGCCTTCTTCTAGAGGTATGTTCCCCCAAAGCCCACATTCATCTTTCCTAGAGACAGACAATGTCTTTCAAAAAGCTAAACATCATTTTTATCACCATTTGGATTGTCCCCTCCTATGGATAAAGGAATTCACTTCTTAGGGTTGGCTTGGGATCCCTCGGCAGAGGAGGTTAAGGGTTTCGAATTAGCAGGGTTTTCTTGAGTTAGGGGTATCATAGATGGAGTGGAATGAATCTCCTATGGTGTACAGTTTTGATATGTCGTTGGAGTTGAGAAGTGATCTAGTGGTGTATGAAATATCTTATTTCATGGTGTTTCTATCTTTTATTATTTTTCGTTGTCTCTGTTGGACAATTCCTATCATTAAAAAGAATATTAACATATCTAAAACAATTTTTGACTTTATATATATGTGTATGTATACATATAGAGAGAGAGAAGACACCCCACCCTCCATTTTCAATATGTTTTAAAACATGCTCGATGTGTTTTATTTCCATCCAATCCCTATTAGTATTTAAAAATCAAATGAAATTTTGCGCACGGCCATGTAGGTAGAAGCGTGTCTATCATTGACATATAAAGGTCTAGGACATTGACTTCGAATCCTTTAACCTTAAACTTATTTGCAAGCTCATTTGTAATATGCATAGGTTGTGAGACACCGGAATCTGGCTTTATAAAATTGTATCCACAAAGTTTGAATTTCTTTTCAACTTTTTCTAACATTGTAACCAACATCAGTGCCCTTTCGGGGCTATAAACGATAAATATATTATCTATTGCCTCATTCCATCATTCTAGCATTGAAAACATAATACAATCGAATAGGTAGTCTTGCGAGAGATGAACTCTATAATTTCTAAGGTAATTAAATTGTTCAATTTTCCTCTTACCTCACATGTAAATCGGAGTTCCCTCTATATGGAATGCTCTCAGAAAATATGTTGTAGGGAGTTCAAATTGCACCCTCTCATACTCTCTATTTCTAGTAATTATTATTGTGACTCAATTTTCCTAAAGAAATATATAGGGAGAGATGTGAAGATAGAAAAAATGACTTATTCCAAACACTACGCCATTTAGTTAAAGCTTTGTTATAAAAAAAATTAATGGAGTGAGCATTTTAAGTATCCACAATCCGTATCAAGCCAGCAACCTAACAATCCAACACAAGATTATCCCATACTCCTTACAATTCTAAGGGTTTTTCATACATTTATTTGCAACGCAACAAGTTCTGAGGGTTTCATACAAAATTTTAAATCCAGAGTTTCATATACAATTTTTTAGGGTAAATAGTCATATATATTATTTCTAAGGGTAGATAGTCATCTATAGAGTGAAACCTTATCCTCTCTCTCTCTCTCTCTAGCCGACCCCTAGCAAAACCCTTGCCTCCATAACCCTAATTAGGGGTTGCATGGATTTTCCCTCTTCTTCTGGAGTGGAGGGAATGCAATTGTCCTATAATCAATCAAATCTCTCTATTTTCCCTAGCCTTCCATCACAAACCTTACCAAACCTCAAAATAAAACCCCCACCAAAATATTTTGCTCCCAAAAATCTAAGTCCATATTTCCTCAAAATAATTCCTCGTATAATGGGGAACCTTCAATCTTGTACAATGACTAAAGTCTTAGAGATATGGCAAGTCCATTTAAATATACTCTAGTTGGGAAATTCTCTCATGGTCATCCTCCTATTGATGACATTCGTGTCTTCTTCTTGTTCATAAAACTCAATGCCTATTTTAGCTAATAACTTGATAAGGTTGGAGAATGATAATATCTTGATATATTGATAAGTTTGGAGCATGAAAAAGACTTTCATAAATTCTGGTTGAATGAAACAAGGTTCATACAATACGTTCATATGGGACATTGATTTTAATCCTCATAAAGAGTCAACGATTGTACCTTCTTGGATAATATTTCTTCCTCTTCCCATTTATTTGTACAATCGCCACACCAAATTCTTAACAGCTAATATTATTTATTCTCTTCTAATGATTGATAATACTATTGAAGTTCTCTCTAGTCCTAATGTGAAAATATTTGTGTGGATATTGTCTTGAGTAAAACCTTACCATCTAGGAGTTGGATTGGTAATCAAGTTAAAGGATTAGGTTTTGGCAACAAATAGTGTATGAGTATCTTCTCCCATATTACTATCATTGTGGAAAGAAATGTAATGTTCAAGATAAAGGATATTTAAAAAAATAGAGGAAACTACAAAGTCAATATTTGGCTACACTAACTAGTAGGCCAAAAAGGAATGAGTCAACCATAGGTGAAACCATAAAGGAGTGGGTAAGGGGGATTTTTTCAATAGAAAATCAGGTTGGTGATAATGAAAATTGAGATGCAATAGAACGCAAAGATAGATATATTATTAAAGAGAGAGAAGAAGATCAAAGATAGTCTTAAAAACCCATTTCAATCTACTTTATCAATGTTTACCAAAAGTAAGGAAATAATAAAAACTCGTCAGGTTCTAGTGCAATTGCAAGCAAATGCAAAGATATAACAATTATGCATAGAAGCCAAGTTTAAAGTAAGAGCCCGAAAAGAGAATGTAGCAGCCAAGTTAAAAATGTAGACGCTTCGTATTAGCAAAATGAGGAAGATATAGCTTCAACTATGTATGAGGAGTATATAATAGTGTCAGGCCACTAGGAGGATGATCTTGTTGAGAGAATTCGAACTAGCGAAGACCATTATGGACATCAATTAGAAAACCATTATTAGTGAAATGCTCAAACCCCATCTTTGTAGAATGAGCAAACTTTCATAACATTTACGAAAAGAAGGAAGATTCCTAGGAATAGAGGAACAAAGCAATATCGAAATATTCAATCTCCAAGTTTTCTGAGGTCCAACTCTAACTCAAAACCCCCCTTTAGTTCCAAATGATATATGAAATCGTATTGAATATAATAGGTATCTCTAAGAAGGGGGCCATGAGTTAAAAATTCTTAAAAGAATTCATAAGTTCTAGATGTTAGTCATATTGGATCCAAATAAGAAGGTGGATTAAATTAGAAGTTATAGGCATAAACTAGGTTTTGAGACTTATGTTTCAAACCTCAATAGAAAAATATGGTATTTTTTCCAAGTTGTTATAGAATGGGATCTAGTGTTAGATATGGATCAATGTACCACTATCAAGATTAAGATGGGAGGTCCAAGTCCAAATGTAGATTGCAACCTGGTGTATGCAACTAATAATAGGTATGCTAGAACAATCTTATGGGCGCAGTTGGTAGAAGTAACTACTAATGATACTTGAGTAATAGGAGTGGTTACTAAAATATTTCAGAACCTTCAGAGAAAGCAAGAGGTAGTGAAGTGAATATAGGAGATATGTATGATTTTGTGGAATGCATCGAGCACAATGGCCTTATAGATGTGGAGTATGAAGGTTTTAAGTTTACCTATCGTAATAAAAGAAGCATAGAGGAAAGTATTTGGTGGAGAATGGATAGAATTCTTATGAATAAATCTTATATGGAGATGGACTTCAAATTGGGAGTGAGACATTTAAATAGAAATATGTCTTACCACACTCATATCTTGATGAAAAGAGAGACTCTCAACCAAGTCATTTCAAAATCTTTCAGATTTTTAAAAGTCTGGTTAGATAGAGATGATTTTGTAGAGATGATCAGGAAAACTTGGAAGGATATATTTCACGAAAACCCTCTTATACCCATATCAAAGAAGTTGAATGAAATTACAAAGAAAGTGTGTGATTAGAGAAAGTCCAATTTTTGAGACATCTTTCAAAATGCAAGAACTGCAGAGGATAACTTATTAAATGTTGAATTTACTTTCACCGGGATCCATCATAATAGGATAGAGAGGAGTTGTAAAAGGCCAATGAAGAGTATAATCATAGGATCAAAATAGAGGAGAATTTTTATGCTCAAAAAAGAAAAGGATCAGTGGAACTTAGAGGAATATGAAAGCACTTTTTATTTTCATAAAATGGTGAAAAGTAAATAGAGGAGAATGCATATTAAGAAAATTAGAAGACAAGATGACTCATGGACAATGTCCTCAGAGGAGATTAAACAAGAAGAAATTGTCCACAATTCATTGTTGATAACTTAAGTGGAGATATTAAATCTAAAATGGTAAGTTCATCTTCTAAATACTATTCCAAAGTCAATCAATGATTATATGAATACGTATTTGATATCTTAGCTAATCTTGAAAGAAGTGAAAAAGGTAGTAAAAGCCCTTAATGCTAGTAGTGGTCCTGGAGTTGATGGTTTTGGTGGGATTTTTTTATTTTCTATTGGGAGGACATCAATGAAGACTTGTTTCAATAACTTCTAAGCTTTCTTAGAAGCTATAGTCTACCTAAGGTAATCACTATTACAAAAAATTTATAATTCCTAAAACAAATCCCACTCTCTCTTTGAATGAATTTAGGCCTATAAGAATGCAGAACTTCAACAATAAAATATTTTATATAATCTTAAATGATAGCTTGTCCCAATTTCTTACATCAATAGTGTCTCGAAGTTAAACTGGCTTTGTTAAAGGAACGTGCATCAATAAGAATTTCCTGCTTTCTCAAGAATGTATGGCTAGAATTCATCAAAATAATTATAAAGGAAGCATTTTGATAAAGTTGGATATGTTAAAGGCTTGTAAAAGTGTTTCTTAGTGGTTCCTTGTTAAAGACATGTGGAAAATGGGATACAGTGAAACTGGGGTTGATCTGATATGGAGCATTATATCTAATTCTTAGTTTACTATTATGATCAATGGTGAGCATGATGGATCCTTTGCAACTACAAGTGGTTTAAGGTAAGGGAACATTTTATACCCTATCCATTTCATTATAATGGTGGATGTGTAATCTTAAAATTTAGAGAATCTAGTGAAAAAGAAGGACTCTAGGGCCTTCAAAATGACTATAAATAGTCAAAAATTCAATCACCTAGCTTTTGCAGATGATGTAATCATTTTCAATTTTGGTCTAAAGAAATAAGTCAAGAGTATAGTTGCAATTTTAAGCTTATATGAGAAGGTTTATGGGAAACAGGTCATTAAAGACAAGAGTTTCATGCTGACTTAAAAAAGATGAGATCAAAAACTTTAAACCAGTTGAAACTTTGTACAGACATGATGGTTACAAAGGATCCTATTACATAACTAACTTTCCCTTTATATAGTGGGAGGAAAAGAATCGTTTATTTTGAAGATATGGTTGAGAAAATAAAGAGGGAGATATAAGGTTAGAAGGCCAAATGTCTTAGCACATGAGGAAGTTAGTCTTGATTAAATTAGTGCTCTCTTAAATGAATATGTACATGTTACCAGCTATTCCTCTCCCAAAAGCAATTTTATATAGGATCAATTCTTTGATGGATAAATTTTTCTGGAGTTTTTTAATGGGGATAAAAGACATTAGTAGAGTTCATTGGACCTTATTTATAGACCATTCAATGACGGTGGCTTGGGTGTCAGAAATATATTTGATATCAAAAAGGCCCTTGGTTTGAAGTTTTGGTGTTGTTTTAGATCTTAAGATTCTTTACGATCCAAATACATATGCAAGATGCTTACTATAGAAACAAACATTCCATTACATCCCCTTTAAGGATATGTTCTCACACTTAGAATAGGAAATGTTCAGTAAGAAGTTTAGCAGAAGATAATATGATGTGGCAAATAGGAACTAGAAACATAACTATTTATTGGGGTAGTTAGGATATTCACCAATGCAAAGACCACAATATAAGTGCTGCTAATCCTATTCATATTTTTTGGGATAATGAGGCTAATTGGGACAATGATAACGTTATGGCAAAGTTTTCAAGACCTGAGGCCATAAACATTATGGAGTTTGAGTAAATTCTTCATAATCAAGAAAATACACTTGTCTGGTAGCCATGTAGAATTGGTAATTTCTTGATTTCATCTGCTTGGAATACTTTTAGAGAATGAAATGTATACCTACTTAGCTCCAGATTCATTTAGCATCCAAAAATCCCAGTTAAAATCTCCATTTCCATATGGAAACTCCTTAATGAACTCCTTCCAACCACTATTGTGTACATTATATGAAGGAGACATTAGATAACTTATTTAAGGAAGGAGATCCAGATTCTTGAGTTTATGAGTATATTTCTAAGTATCATAGGGTTCGGAGATCAGTTGGAAAAGGCATTAGAAGTCAAATGATCAAATGGTGGCTTCGTGGGCAAAAAAGTAAGATTATCTCATTAATAAAGTGGCTCCAACAATTATATGTTAGTGTTTATGGATCAATAGAAACAAGTGAAAATATAAGGACACTTCCTCCAAAGTGAATTCAGTCCTTTATTAGATTATATATGAAATAAAAGTCTTTTCTCAAGTTCAGTATTCTACTATCATAAGGAAGCACGTTAGATGGTTGACTCCCCTACAAAGGTTCTTAAACGTAATGTAGGAGCACTTAGAATTCAATTAGGGGACTTTATATTGGATTTTCATGAATATTATGGAGTGTTTTCAAATATAGAGGTAGAGTTAATGGCCTTCAATCAAGGATGCGATCTATATAATTATTTGAGAGACTATATCCATATTATTGAAAGTGATTCCATGATTTTAATGGACATTTTGAATAATAAATCTCACTGACCTTGGAACATAAGATGGGTAGTGCAAAGTATAAGAAGTATGTTAGAAGGACTGTCTTGTAACATAATTCATACTCTAAGAGAAGGAAACAAAGTGGTTGAATTGTTGGAAAAAAAGGAAGAAAAGAGGGAAAATATGGGTTCTCATCTAATGTCAATAATTTTCCAAAAGGACCTGAAGGGCCTGCTTATAGTGGACAAGTGGGGTATGCCTAATTTGAGTAATTCATAGAAGTCATTGGTGCAAGGTTCACTCTTCTAGTTTGATAAAGCTACTTTTAATTTGTTCCTCTCCATTTATCATTGTAAGAGCTCTAATCTATAAAGAGCCTCATTTATTTATGGTTCCAAAGTTTTCTTTTAGCTTTGCAAGTAATGTCAGTCATCTAGAAGAGGCCATTTCTTCTATTAAGAGATAATAAAAGTCCAAAAGTCCAAAACAAAAGTCACATACATTAAATTTTAACAAAAAAATTTACGGGTTTCATATACATTGACTTCTAAAACAACAATTTCTAAGATTTTCATATCTTTGAATATAATTTAAGAATGAACACCCACAAAAAACACACACACAAAGAACACACACATAAACACAAAATATACACACACATTAAAAAATTCACAAAGCACATAAACACCCACTGAACACCCCCCAAGTGAAAATGAAATGTACCTTTGAGTTGAGGGAGAGAAGTCGTTGTACAGAGGGAGAGAGAGATGTCATCGATAATTTTTACAAAATACAAGATTCTCATTGAATGATAAGAAACTAACTGTTACTTCTACAATTCTAGATTAACCAGAGTGATTGAAGTTACATTTGTGTGACGCATGGGCTAAGAAAAAAAAATCGTAGGATAATAAAAAAAAAGACAATAAAATTAGGGAGTTATTGGGATGCTCAAATATATAAGATACGTACATCATATCCGGGATGTGATATGGTTTTGAAATATAAACCGAATATGGACAGTTCTAATAATATTTCATTATTGAACAAAATTCCATTTTTTGATTAATTTTGCCCATTCCACGATAGAAATAGGGGAGGATACACATTAAACCACGATTTTGAATTAAAAGAGATTTTTTCCATTTCTATTAATTCTTATGGATTGGATAAAAAATAATTTTTGAATGAGGTATTCACCTCCCGGGATTAACCAACAAAGAAATCTTTAAATTTCTTTTTATGCAATTTTACTCTTCAAAACTCCTATGTTCGAAGAAAGACGTTGTTTAATTAGACCACAAATTTCAAATTTCTAGAAATGATCTATTGCTATTTAACGAGGCAATCCACATTGATTAGTGAAAGTGAAGGGCCTACGACAACGATAGAGCGCTCTAAATAATTGACCCATTTTCCATGAAGAGACTCACGAAATCTCCACTCATCATAAATCAAATAGTAAGAATTGTAAAAGAGAAAAAAAGTAACTCAAAGAATAAATAGTAACAAAACAAGTTATAATGTCGAATGAAATCACAAAAAAGTAAAAAGAAAATACACACTAGATTAGTCTCTAAATTACATTATAATCTAAAATATTTCATTCAAACATATACATTGATATTTTTCTATTAGCCAATAATGAAAGTCTAACAAAAGTTTGGTCTAAAATTCCTAAAAAAATGGCTTTTTATGATTACATCGAAATAATATGACAAAATGGGGATTATTCATGACGGGAACAATTTATAACGGGGATAGAATAGCGGTTGGGTGTTTAGTACATCCTATCTTTAAAGATAGAAAATGGTGTGGACTTTTAGCATATCATATATATAATCCTTGCCATCTGGATCTTGTCACCTCTGGTAAGAAACATGCATGAACCATTACACAAAGTGTATGTCTGGATAGTGCAAAGTCTTGATAGTTATCTCATAATCATCTGGATAAGAAATAATGTCGATGATGGCATGTAGGTACACTACTACACTGTGGGGATCATAAATTTTTATCAATTTCCCGTTTGTCACTCAATATACCTAGTTTGAATAATAGGTTTCAACTCGCTTGCACGAATCCGAAATCGCTAGTAATTGTCGGTTAACAATAAGGTGATGAATTCGTTCTCGAGCCTTATACACACCACTCATCACACTATGAAAAATAACAAGGTCCAAACTCGTATATGGACTGGATTAAAAGGATCGTCGGTTATCCTAAAATTAAGATTCATTTCTTGTCACAAATATTCACTAGTAGCATACCATATCTCAATGGATTGATGTAATTTTTCTACCGCGTGTACATGCCCATAATGAATGTGTTGACAAATGATTCGAGATTGGGATAAAAAGAAATTTTTGGATATAACTCCACGCTTGTTGAATATAATATTTTGAAATAGGATAATTCCTTCTATCACGTATCCTCGATTAATGCAACCTCAAATGATGTGTTCAATTGTCAATTCTAGTATTGAGTGAAAGGATACACTTATAGGTTCTGTATTATAGGTCAATCCTAATCCACTATTACCACCCATGACCCATTGTGTGACCCTTTAATGAGAAAACTAGCCATGGTTATAGACTGTGACTGTAAAGGTGACCATTTGAAATTCAAGACTTGGTCATGGTTTCAGACAATGACCATGATAATGTGATTGTTTTTAAAGTAGAATTTTTGTCACGATTATAGAACATGGCCTGAGTTCACTAGTAGTTATCAAAGATGTGTAATGTTTGATGATCGTGACCACCGCCATGACTAAATTGGAGGGAATATTGAGACCAAAAAAAATGTTTTGGATATATGGTTCTTATTGGGTCACGGGTTCTTACCATGAACAGTAGTGTGATTAAAAATGCGAGAGAACTGGCAACATACTGGGTCATTAATGATTCACAGGTGCTGACAGTGACCCTCTTCGTTTTTGTTATAAACCATGACCTACCCCTTAATTATTTCACCCATAACCCTGGTCATTTTTTTAGTTATGATGAATAGTTATGTGTCACGGGTTTGGACCGTGACCCTCAAGTCATGGGTGGTGATTGTGACCCATTGTTTGTGACCATTTTTAGTTTGGTTGAAGTGCTCATTAGAATGAGAGTTTCTTCTCATTGTAATGAATTGCACAAATTTGTTTGAAAATATTTAATGAAATTTGGGATGACGTATTTTGGTTGGTCCTAGAATGTCATTCGAAGAATCCTTGGAAGTAGTTTAAACGAGATTGGGTATATTATTAGAACGAAGGTTCCCATGATTGAACGAGATGATTTCTTATTAAGAAGTAGACTGTCATTAAACATGTTATTAAAAAGTGATCGAACGAAAAAGGGTACGCCGTTTGAATGAGGTACCAAGTCAAGCAAATGAGTGCCCAAGTTTTGTTTAATTAAATCTAATCCAACTGTTAAACCATATTCCTCATAAATAGAGATGCTGGATTACAGTGTTAAAGATCTCTTTTTTGTACTTTTTGAAGCCATTTTAGAGTTCCTCAAACTATGTTTTTTTCATCGCAACCGCTTGAAATTTAGACATCACTTTACCTAATTAAGATAAACACATCCTTGTTCAAATAAGCTACCCTTTTAGAGTTCATATTTACATTAATTTGTGGAGCAGAGGCTCTACACTTACATAAGAAGGTTGATCGATAAATACCAATGGAATATTGCATGTTGTGGGACGTGATGGACTGTGTCGTTGTTGTAGAAAACTTAAGAATTGCGCATTATAGTTAGTGAGCTAAGTAGTCTGTAAGTTGTTTAGTGTTTTTCAAATCATGTACTGTGTTGAAAGATAGGATTTTTCCGAGAGGGTTTTATTCCTTACTTCTTTGCTTGTTTGTCGGCTTGGATTGCCCTATTTAATTTAGACTACATCATTACATGCACACTAAATTATTTCGAGATAAAATTTGCTAATATTCGAATGTGTGTGTGTTTGTCTCAATATTTGAATAAATCCATAGAATCCACATTCTCAAATTAGCATTAGAGCTGGTTGCACTGAAGTATTGCAAGATCCTTTTTTACCAAAAAAAAATTGGGGATATCAATTTTTTTTTAAATTAGTGATCTTTAAATTTTTTTGATTTTGTGGACAATTTGTATAACAAGATGGGTTTTTCATGGGTTAAATTATACAAACTGGAAAGATAGGATGAGGTCTTCCTTAAAATCCATTGATGAAAGAGTATGGCTTATTTGTGAAAGAGTATGAAACCCACCCACACAGACTAATGGTGATGTTATCCAAAATCTATCTCTCCTTAGACATAAAAGAAATAAACTGGAATAATTTTAACTCATGCAATTTATGTGAATTATGTATAAAGAAGCTTAGGATACCCTTTAGCTCACTCACGAGTGCACCAATGCTATGAAAGATTCTAAGATACAAAATAACCATACAGTTTGTGACTATTACCATGCTAGAGCCTGAGTCGTTTGATGAACTTTATTGATAATTGTCTGATATCGTTAACTCTAGTTTTAATTTAGGTGAGAAAATTCTAGAGACACATGTAGTTAAAAATAATTTGAGATCACATATGACTCGTTTTGTTCTTAAGGTTATTGTTCTTAGTTATTTGGGTATATTAGATACACTTAGGCTAGAAGAACTCATATGATACTTTAAACGTATGGGATTGACATGTTTTTTATAACTTTTAAACCTAAGGAAAATGGAATTGGATTAATAGTTCCATCTAAAAAGAAAGAGGAAGCATCATAGGACTCCAAGGATGATTTGTATTTGGATGATTTAGCCCTTTTTGTATAAAAATACAAAAATTTTCCCAAACTTGGGAATTAAAATACTTCTTAAGAAAATAAGAGTTTCGAGGAAGAAAAAAAATATCAATCGGGAAAGAAAAATTTTGATAAAGAAAGAAAATATTAACCTAAGAAATATGATGAAAGATGTTATGAGTGCGAGGATAAAGGTCACAAAGCTCAATAGTCAGCTACGAGATTCAAAAGATAAAAAATCCAAAGCTTCCTTCAATTCCATTCTTAGTGATAGTGGTGTCGAGTTTATGGATTCGGAGGATGAATCACCGCATGGACATAACTTCACCACACTCATGGCTAGTCATATATATCTAGTGAACCTCATGATGATGAGGAATCTACTAAAAATGATGACATTGTAAGTGAGTTTAGTCATTCCACAAAAAGTGAGGGAGATGATGCCTTGAGTGAGGAAGAGAGTGACCTTCAACATTCTTTCGTCAAGTCCTTTAAAATGAAGAAACAAAATAAAGGTTTAGCGCTTAGAGTTTGATCTTTTGATAAGGAGTTGAAAGAGACGACACCGAGCGAGTCCTCGGTGAGAGTTTGTTTAAAAGAGAAAGTTAGATTAGTGAAGAGGGAAAATGGTGACTTGAAAAATAAAGTGTCTAGTCTTAAGAAAGGTCTTCACATATCCACGGAGACTCACCAGAAACTTAAATACCTTGTATTGAAACTTAAGAAAGATATGAAACAAGATTGGGATGTTAAGGTTAATATAGAGGATACATCGAAGATTATTGGAAATATGCTCCTCAGTCCCACTTTAGGGTTTTAGGGAGAGCCACATAATAGATTATAACAGTGCATCCACATCCCATACTCCACCGGAACTAGTTACTAAATTTGTGGTAGATCCTTATGGGAGTCAATTTAAATAACGAAAGAGAGTTCAAACTAAGAAATCGAACCAATATAGGGATAAACAAGTCTATCTTTTAACCTATTCCAATATGGAAGGTCACCTTGGGTAATTTTTCTATAAGTAAGCTAGAGATAAACATACAAAAACTCCCGTGCAATTCTATAGAGACTTTTATAGTTTTAGAGTGCAAGTTGAGTTCTGAGTCGCAATTTCATAAAGCTTAGTTGAATAATTTCAACAGATGTTTATGCCGTTTGAGAATGATTTTAATGTTACAACTAGAACCAACAATGATAAGAGCAAACAAAAGGTTACCTCAAGTGGGGTACCTAAGCATGAAGACAAAGTCTTTGTTCTTCATGTTGCAATCAAGGTTCAAAATACTTTCCAATGGTATCTTGATAGTGGGTTCTCTAGGCACATGACTTTTGAGGATCGCAAGGAAGGAAAAGTCACCGTTGAAGATGGGAGTGGGTTTAGTATTTTAGGACGTGGAAGTGTTAAGATACCCTATTTCCTAAACTATACATTGTGTTATACGTAAAAGGTTTATAAGGGGACTTAATTTGTATAATCTAATTGTGTGATGCAAACTTTGGGGTAAATTTTGGTTGGTTCGATTATAGCATATATGATCAATCCAGTGAACTTTTACTACAAGGAATGATGACTGAAGATAATTGTTATGGGATCATTCCTAAGTCTTTCTTGGTGTACAATAATGACATGGTCTCCTTTATGGAACTTTCCCTCCAATGACTAGGTCATGTGAATTTTAGTGATCTTGAGAAATAAATGAAAAATGAGTGATTTCGTGGCTTACCGTCACTTGGGAAACCAACTTCCTCAATTTATGGACCTTAAAAATATGGATAAAAAATTCAATGTCCCCATCAGAAGTTTAATACCATTACCGCCACTCGTATGTTTGAGTTGATTCACACAAATCTTATGGGTCCTAATCGCTCCTTGATGACTTATCGAGATACACAATTTTGGGATTTCTTAGAGAAATGTCTGATGCGGTTGAGTTTCTAACAACCAAGTGTCGTCTCCTACGAGACCAATATGGTGTAATTATTAATCCGATGCTACTGACAAATGCATTGAATTTAAAGAAGATGGATTCAATAGATATTATGATGGAGTGGGAATCAAACATGAATTTTTGGCCACTCATAATTTTCCATAAAATGGGATAATTGAGAGGAATAGTAAGACGATACCCGAGATGGCTAGATCCATTCTTTTTAGAAGAATCCTACATAGATGCTTTAAGTCGAGGGGATGAGCACCGAATGTCATACGGTGAACAAGATATATCTTTGTTCGCACATGCTAAACACACCATATGAGTTGTGGATAGGGAAAATGCCTAATCTATCATATTTCGTGTCTAAGGGAGTACTTGCTACATCTTGAGAGATAGAGAGAACTTAGGAAAGTGAGACTCCGTTATTTTTTTAGGTTATTTATCATCAAGTAGGGATTATACGGCGTTTAATCATGAAATATCAAAGGTTATGGAGTCAATAAACATCACAATTAAAGACGAAAAGTCGTCGACGCCATTTAACCCTAACCCCAAGTGTGAGGACGATGGTCCCCTTGGTGATAATCACATACTTGCTCATACTACCTGATACGAACCAAAAATTGTTAAAATCATACAGAAAATAGATATTTTTTATTGTTAATGCTCGATAAAATTGGCCTTATGCGCGTATATGTCTATCTTGTAAGTCAATTAACTTGTTGTACCAAACGATCCAAATAATGAAAAATGTGATAAAGATGCGATTAAGTGTGCCTAAACCAATCTCGTACTTAATACTCATCCCAAAACAAAACCGAGACCTTCTTTTATTTTAGTGTCTTTATTTTTTACTTTGAGTGCTTTATTATTTTATATAAATATTCTACAGTACGTACATGTTGTGTATATATATATATATATAATAAAGTACTTACACACACAAACAATATATCCATACACTCACACACACCCTAACAACCTCCATCACTCAAGCCCTACTCCCATGCACCACACACAACCAACACACTCTTACACCTATATTCTAAACCTAATGATATTGATGTCTTCTCTCCCCTATCTTATCTTTATTTCTACCTCCAACATTTTCTCTCTCATTCTTCCATAAAAAAAACTCCATAACCAAGAAACCAAGAGCCACCTTCCACCAATCTTCTACCACCATATACCACCCCTCTCACCATCGAACCACCGTACCAAACATGCCGGAAAACACCGCAGCTGCTCCGACGACCTTTAACCCTCCAAAACCACATGTCGTACCTCCTCATTTTTCCACATAAGTCCACCCATTCCATCCTTCACCCACTCTATAGTTGACTACCAAGAAACAGCGAACCCATAACTAGCATTATACCACCGTCGGTGGCTCACCTTAACTCCATTCCGATCCTAGCTCTGATGACTCGAAAACTCGGTCTAACCTATCGTAGATGTCATCTTAACCCATTACTATACCCATTAACCCACACGAAATATCTATTTAACCTCAAACAACCCATGTCATTTTTTTTCAACCCATATCTGTTCATTTCCTAAATAAAACAAAAAACTCACATATGTTAAATGACTTTTATCTTGTTAAAATACCTCTCAACTTCCCTCACATTCTCCTTACCTCACAACACACACTCACATGAGTGAACTTTCCAAAATTATCATATCCCCATTTAATCCCACACAATTACCCTACCAATACTACCCTTAGCCACATGCATCTTCCTATAAAAACAAATGAAGCCTAATTTATAGAGTCAACAAGGAGAGAAGAATGTAGAGAGCAATTTGAGAATTATTTTATTTTTATTATTTTCTAATTTCTATTTAGTTGGAGGAAAAATAAATAATAGTGAGATTCAATTTGAGTATGAGAGTTTCATTTGTTTGGTTATTCAATTTGACGGTTTTATTTTTCAATTTCAAGGATTGGAGTTTAACTAAAATTCAAAGAGATTTGGTTTGAATGTTCTCTTTTCTTCTATACTCTTCAGATTTCGATTCCTTTGTTCATTTAATTATCATATTTCATATGATGCTAGGATAAAAACAAGGTTTAAGGGTGGGATACACTAGTGTTTAAGGTTGGTGCAATTAATTTTTTTGACTATTTGAGATATCCCTTTGAGAATTAATTTTGAATTTTCACCTTTCAATTTACGCCTAGAGATAAGGTCAACGATTTTTGAGAGAAAATTGAAATTTAATGCATAATGTCCATTTTTGAATCCATCTATAGATAGGTTTTTCTCAAGTGTTATATTATTTCTTAATTTTCAACTCCAAATCGTAATTCCTATAGCTTAAATTAATTTTGGCGAATTGATCCTAGTGGGTGATTTACTAAAAAGGGGTTTAAACCTACTTTCTAAGAGTTTTGGAGTTTAAATTTACTTTTCTAAAAGGATAGCGTTATAATTACACCGGTGACGAGAGTTGGATTTGTAATTTCAATAATAAGTTGGGATATTTCAAATGAATGGTTTGGTTAATTTGAATAACTAGAATATGGGGTGTAGTCATATCCCTTATTCGTTCTCACATCTATTAATGTCACATTTTTCTAATTTATTATTTGATTCAGTTAGTAATTTGTTCATTTGGTTGGTTAAAATAATTACACTTGAAAATTGTTTTAAAAGACAAAAAAATATATAATTAAAAAAATATAAACATTTGAAAGAGAAATCAAGATTTTCATCGTGCTTTGTTTCTTTACCTACAAAGTTGGATTGACACCCATACTTAACACTATACAAGTTCATATTATGATTTAAGGTATTCAAGGGTTTTTATTAGAAAGGATTTGCAATGACACATGTAAAGTAATTCCATCAAATGGCAAAGTTTGCCCTTTCTAGAAGTTGGAGACTAGTTGAACATTTGTATTTCATTTTCATTTGTAGTTCTATTTGTTATTTATGTTGCGCAGTAGATTGGTTGTAGTAGGATTATTGAGGCAATGTATTCCTTTGGGTATAGTTTTGACACCATTTATGTGTAATGATTAATCACAAAAAAGTGAAAAGGGAAACATGGAAAAATCGAGAGCGAGCATCATTGGAGTGGATTTACATGCCACTCTATTTTGGGTACATATGAGTTGTGTTGACAACTGAGGTTAGGAGAACTTCCCCTCGGTAGACTAAACTCGATCTTCATCCCACGTTTGTAAAATCCATAGGAAATACATTTCTTTATCACTTGCGACTTTCCCAAAAACGAGTCCACTCGTTGTGTTCTACTTTTCTCCTATGTCATTTTTATTACCGCATTGCATTTAGTTTGCATGGTTCGATGTTTTATTGAACCTAAGATCTAGGCCTGGCATTGAAATGATTAAGGATTTCATCACCCACTCAATCACTTAATCTCACTTTCTTGTTACCCTTGCCATTTCATAATTAAAATTAATAAACTAGAAAGCCAAGTAGGATTCGGTGTTCATTAGGAACTTTTCAAAATGAGACACTCGTAGGATACTATAGTGAGTCCTTTCCACCCTTACCGCTCTTCAATCAACTTTCTTAATACAATTTCTAGGGAACTAGGTTTTAAGTGAGTCTCCCCAGAAAAATGAGTTTTTGCTTTCCCTAGTGTGGTACCTGACGGTCGGTCATTATAGTAGCTAGTGTTACGAGGCTTAACTATTTAATCTCTTATTATTTCGGGAAGAAATCAGGAGCACGTTTTTCAAAGGCAACGTATAAGATTTTGTTTTTTTTTCACCCACAGCTTAATTAAAAAATTGATTACACCATCACTTACTTGAAGATAAAAATTTGCTACGTGGAAGTAAGGATTTTTTTCTTTACTATTATGTTTATCCCATTTTTTAAAATCCCAAAAATATTTTCCTTCTTTTTCAAAATAATAAAAAATTCGAAAAATATTTTCTTCCTTTATCAAAAAATTCAAAATGCCCAAAAAGGTTTTTCGGTTTCTTAAATTAGAAAATAAAAAAAAATAGATTTTGTTTTCTTTTGAAGAACATTTAAAAATTCAAAATTGCAACTCTCGGCATGCCCTAAAAATGTCCTTTACAGGACTACATTGGTCATTTCTCATTGTCTCGAAGAATGTTTAAAGTTGATCCTTAATCCAACCTCCACTCCTTATTTAGTGGATTTAACTATCTCTTAAACACTATTTGATACTCTTGCATCGTCCATGAACGCTTCTTATATTTTGTCACCTCCGATGGCGAGCGTCAACACATCCAATGCTTTTTCATGGACCAATTTATTTGAACTCGATCACTTGTCCCATGAGTGTCCATACCATCCATATCCATCCGACCCAACCCACACCTAAGTGCATCCATATGACACTATCTCGGAACCAACCTCGACCTATTGGAATGAAATATTCAATACCGAGTGGTGTGAGTACTAAAACTATTCTTGGAGGCTTGGTCACCCTCCTACACAATATGAATCACAGCCCCATCTTGTGTATCCTCACAGTTTTTGAAAGTCATCATGGAAACTAAGTTCACCCTATCCCGATCAATCCCCTCACTACACTACCAATGATTATAAACCTTTTGTTTCTCATGAAAATGCATCTATCGTGTATGATGAACTTGACCCCATTCCCCACTCTTTATATGAGTATTCCTTATTTCCTTGGGTCAATAGCGAGTTGTGTATGCCTCAACCACTACCGCCACCCAGCAGCACATCACCACCACCATCCACAACATCTCTCAAAATCCTCTTTCTAAATTTCATCCTTGAATAAGAGTACTTCGCTCAATATCTAAATCAATCCCTTCAATGGCTTGAACAAAGGTTAAATGAATTATAGTGTGCGAGAAAGTTAGATTTCACCCTAAGTTAACCCATTACTGCACCCATGTGGAATGATGATGAGTTATCTAGTTACATAGATTTTAAGTGTGACCAATCCTATATCCCCAAGAATCTCAAAGTTGAGACACCCTGTGGTCTGAGCCCTAAGTTGACAATTGTGTTGACTTACCCAAAGATTGTGAGACTGATCAAACCCTGCCTTGTCATAAAGAAACAATCATTGAGATACATATTCCCCCTCATATATAATCCAAAAATACGCCTGACTTTACACCTTTTGAGGCCACTATGTGTGTTCCCGAGGCACCACTTCATTATAGGTTAGCTCTGGCGCTACGAATGCTTACTAATGTCCTAAGATTGAATCTTAGATGGTTGCTACCTCTCCAGATATGAATCATCTCCAAACATTCTTATCTCACCTTGAGTCCAATTTTAATGATGATTCATATATCCTGCATCTAAATGCCTCGTTCAACTCTTCGACCACCTCAGATGGTGACTTATGGGTGGATAAGTTGATATATGCATAATCTACTTCAACACTTCTTGTAGAGAGTACCATTGAATATGATTCTAAGCCTCCTGATGAGTTTGTGTCCCCAACTCTTGAGTGGCATCATCGTCCCCCACCCATTATCTTGTTCGACTCACCCTTTATCCCACCCGATCGACCCGTTACCCCTCCAAATCGACTGCCTAGTTTGTACCTTAATATTATTGCTTGCATGTTCCCATAAATGTATTTATATTGTCACTTGAAATATTCATCCACCCTCGAGCTCTATGTTCCCTCTTGTGTCTTTTTCATCCACTTCACGATCCATGAGAGTATTTGTGGTGCTACGCTCAACTCACATGACACCGAGCTTGTTCGTCCATGCCCTCCACTTTCATGTTGTGGTAGTTTTTATTACCTTCATCTCATTGATGTGTCACGTCACAGACTTTAACATCATCCATTAGAGTACCATGCATATAGGGATATTATTTCTCTTAGCCCCGCCACATCCCAAGTGCCGGACCGTTATGCTTTCCTACACAATTACAGTACCATGCATAAAGGGATATTATTGCCTTAAACCTTAAGCTCAATAATCCCATAACTAATGCATCTTTACCCTCACCCTTTCCTTTCTTCCCTATACTGTTCTACTTACCCACCCTTCCTGCACCGATGCTTTGTATCAGGTGAAGAACTTTGCCATACAAGTGCATTGAACTTGTCACCCTTATCCAATAAGACTGACTTTTCAGTTTTGTTTGGTGGTGATTCTCATCATCCACGTCAATTATTATACCCCATTATATCCTAGTTTATATTTTCTTTATGGATGAGTTCCATTCGGTCTAGATGAAGATGTTAAACTTAGCGCTAATGGGTGGAATCCCACCGTGTCTTGTTTACGAGTATGAGTCTCATCTTGTTTGGGGGAGTTGTTTTATCCTTCCCCAATGATCTTCATATGCTTTATAGACTTGTATATATTTTTGCACGGCCTTTATTCTTCAAGTTCTCCAACAGATTCCATCACGCAGTTCAAATTTCATCAGTGGTTGATTATGGTACTCTCTTTCCTACCTTGTACTTTTAATTTTAATATACAGTTTTAAACATTGAGGACGATGCTCTCTTTTTTGGGGGGGATGGAAAATTTATTAAAGTCATACCTCTTTTGATTTTTTTTTGTAAAAAACAAGTCATATTTAACTCTTTTTGTGGTGTTAGTCTCAATTTTTTTTATGACATGAATTGTCTATCATCCCTCTTTTAGTACTCTCGGAATATACTTGTTTGGTCTTGATATTATCTGTTCGACCATAAAATTAAAAAATACCTATTAAGCTTTACTTTCACTATGAATTTCTAAGCTCGCCAAAAAAAAATTCTATCAAGTTTTACAATCAAAAGTTGAAGATTAACAATATCCTCAAGAGAGACTTAAAAGATCACTTGTGGAGACTTAAACCCGTTAGAATTGAGTTATTCACCTTTTTTAGGGTTTTTCCATAATTTTCGAATCCCACCTTGACTCAACTTTCTATGGGCACCGCGATTAATCATTACATGCTCTCATTCTTATTCATGTTTTGGCGTATCCACTGAGAATGATATCACTTTAGATTTATAAGAAATATGTGTCTTGTAGTTTGTCTCGATCGCTAAACCTTCAGTCGTATTGTCTACCATTTACTTTATCCATTACCTTACCATGTTTCCTTTATCCATGAATACTCCCCATGCAATCCTTGTATCATTTTCATAAATATCATCATTTTTTAAATAAGAGTGTGTGAAATTCCAAATGTAATGTGTTCATTTATGTCATAAAAAGAGAAATGCATTCTCAATAAAAAATAAAGAAATACAAGAAAAAGAGAAAAAAATAGAAAGTAAACAAATAAAAAAATAGAGAAAAAGAGTGAAAATAGAAAATAAGAGAAATAGAAAAAAAAAGGAAGTACGCGATCATAATTTTTAAAATGAAGGAATTAGTTATTCATATTGCATGTCATGCTTGTCAAAAACCTTACCATCATATCATCCATCTTCTTCGTCTCCTTTTCCACTCATTCCTTACATAAACCGCATTTTCACATTTTTGCGAGATGTTCGGGAAAACGAGAAGTCTATATGATAAACAACTCGATATTCTCAACATAGTGGTTCGCATTCATTCATGAGATCAAATTCTTTCATGTATCCCATTTCTTTTAAGTGTGTGCGACATTTAACCTTATTTTCATTTACTCCCCTCCTCACATACTAGAGATATATACTTATCCAAATCTGGGAGCATTCCATTCGGAGCAACATATCTAGTCAGATTTGAAGTCAAAGCATTGATTCTATAAAAGGCAATCTAGAAATTACTTTGATGATACTAAATATTGTTTCACACAACACACGATGAGTTTTTAGGAAGCCTTATGAATTCGGTATTAAGTAATATTATGTCATGCTCTCATGGTTGAACATTTTATTACTTGAAGTCTTTTTAGATATGTTGTATATGTTTTCATCATCAAATAAGAGGCTCCCTTTAAATAAATCATTTTCACTAAATTTTTTGAATTTTGTAGGTACAACCACTACAAACCCTCATGAGACAATACTCATCAAGTAATCTATAGGTTTAATGTCTTAGTACACATCCTAAGTGAAATCGCAAGTTCTTGTGAATGTGGCACAATTTTGGTTACTTATCTTTCTTTCTCTCTATTTTTGCTCTAGGACTAATAATGTTGGGTCTAGGGGTGGTGTGAGAAGAACCCAAAAACGATGAAATAATATCCCAAATAGACGATTCTTAATTGCTAATTCTTAATAAAATTGGCCTTATGTGAGATATGTCTATCTTGTAGGTCAATGTTCATTTGCGGTATCGAACTTTTAGATCAAGGCTAATGTGACAAAGATCCAGTTAAGTGCGCCTAAACGAGTCCCGTACAAAATATCCGTCCAAAAACAAAACCTAGACCTTTTCCATCCTCGACCCATATGTTGCTCAGTGTGTGTGTAGCTTTATCATAATTACTTTTAATTGTTCGTGTCATTTTTATTTCTTTCCATTTTATTTGATTATATTAATTTTTTACTTCGAGTGTTTTATTATTTTTTTGATAATATTATATAGTACATGCGTTTGGTTTTATACATAGTAATATTTTGGTGTCTATATATATTTAGTTGTGTGTTATTAATATTTTTAAATATGATATTTTTTAGTATTATTTGTTATATATTTTTATTTTATTTTTATATTTTATTGTTATTTTTATTTTATTTTCAATTTTTATGTATGTGTATTAGTTTTTAAATTTTTTTTGTTATATATATATAAACATTATACCCATACTCTCACACACACCCTAACAACCTTCATCAGTGACACCCTACTCCCATACACCATAAACACAACCAACACACTCTTACACCTAAATTCAAAACCAAATCAGATTGTTGTCTTTTCTCTCCTATCATCTCTTCCACCCTCCAACATTATCTCTCTCATTCTTCCATATAAAAACCTCCATAACTAAGAAACCAAGACCCACCTTCCACCAACCTTATACCACCAATTTGACCATAAGACGACCATACCAAACTCGTCGAAAAACTCCCCCAGCTGATTTGGCGACCTTCAACCCTCCATACCCAACTGACTTACCTCCTCCTTATGCCACCTAACTCCACCCATTCCATCCCTCACCCACCTCTATACCTCACCACCAAAAAACTTCCAACCCATAACAACCTGATACCTCTTTCGGAAATCCACTTCAACTCCCTTCTGACCCCAGCTCCAGCTATCAAAATGAAGCCCTCCAACGACTTGAACAAAGATTAAATGAAATTCAGTGTGAGAGAGAGGCGGACTTTGCCCCAAGTCAACACATTGTTTCCCCCACATAGAGTGATGATGAATTGTTTGTGCCACAAATTTTAAGTGTGACCAACCCTCCCACATCGAGAATCTCAAAGATGCGACCATTTCGTGGTCCGGGCCCCTAGTTGATGTAATACCCCGTATTTTTATGCTATATTAATTTGGGGATTTATTAAAATTAATGTGAATGATTTATTTAATAAAAATCCGAAAATTAATTATGTTATAATTATTAACGTGACGAGAGTTAGTAATTATGGGAAACTTGTTGAATATTACTAATGAGCAAAGTAATATATTATATTGGTTATATTGAATCTCAAGAGTGGATTAAATAATTATTTCGAAAATTTAAGTCGGGACGTGCCCGTGTCACGTCAGGACTAATTTTGTTAAATAAAAAGTGAATATTTTTTAAGTTGTTCATATGGTTGTTTTGAGTGTGCCAACGCGTCCGGAAGGGTCGTGATAGTCAGGAAAGTGTACCCGGGGGTTTAGTTTGGGTCTCGGGGCGTTTTTAGGCCTAATTGGTACCCCAGGAGGGCAATTTAGTCATTTCACCTTATTGGGTAATTAAACCGACGAAATTCAGCAACCTATATCAGCCATTTAGGTTAGTCTTTTAGGGTTAGAATATTCAGAAAACAAGTGACGGCCATTAGAGAAGAGAGGAGAGAGCTCCAAGGCAATTCAAGGCCAAAAAGTCACCGGTTTGCACCGCCGCCATCACCAACGCGTAGATCGCGAGAAGGGGAACGCAACCACACCGGATTCATCTCCAAACCAGACTTCAGAAAATCCCAGGCAAGTATTTAACTTGCGTATTTTCGTTAGTGCAATCTTCATATTAGTTTAGGATTGATTAGAGATGAAAACTATGGAAGAAAACCAATTTGTGTTAGGAAAATGGATGTAGTATTGATTAGAATGAAATTATGGAATCCTT
This sequence comes from Sambucus nigra, assembly GCA_949130495.1. NCBI lineage: Eukaryota > Viridiplantae > Streptophyta > Magnoliopsida > Dipsacales > Adoxaceae > Sambucus > Sambucus nigra. The sequence continues at coordinate 624,071,570 of OX422207.1, read as the reverse complement.
GCCATGTAGAGGAATATAACCCACGAAATTTTGATGATATATTAGAAGGAAATTCTAGTAAAAATATATTAGAACCTTGATTAAGAAAAACTCTAGGGTTCTTGATGATTAGATGAATTTTTGGTTAATTATCCATGTTTAATGTTAGATTTACACATGCTTTACGTTGAAAACATCTGGTATATTGTTATAATGATAGTAGTAGGATCCGTGGGACGATTGGAATGGAAAAACATGGTTTTGGATGAAGAAATTTGGTAGCAACCGTAACTGCATTTCTGCAGAATTTTCGCAGACCTGCTTGATCGATCGATCGAAGCTTCGATCGATCGATCCCCAGACCTCGATCGATCGACCCCTCCTGGCAGACTCTTATTTCCCTTATTTACTTAGTTAAATTAAATTATCGTGAAATAATTCTTGGGTATCCTTAATGAAATTTTTTGGGAGATTGGAAAGACCAGTAGGGCATATGAATTAGTGTTGAGAACTTTATTATAAGACGATAATCTTGTTTTTGGTATAATTATATAATTAACAATAAAACTACAATTTCAAGTGAGATAATGCGGAGAATAGCTACGATAGTAAATAGAGGTATACTTACTGAATTTTCCTACTTGGAAGGATAGAGTCAACGAAGTCACGTATTAAGTGAGAAGACCCTTCGAGTTAAGGTTAAAGATGAAACCTTATACGTAATTCTATAAATGTGAAATTAAGGATAAATGGTATATTTATGGGTGACGAGAAGAACATATATTAATATGATAAAGTGGTATATTTATATGATTGTGTGTACATATATTATATACTTGTGAAAATCAAACCCACGCTACTTGTTATCCCTGAGGTTACCGCGCTGGGACAAGTCTTATCTCGATGGGACCTTTATGGGGGATATTGACTTGTACCCTAGAAGATAGATATCCTTGGTACAGGCTATCGATGTGACAGTTCAGACGGTCCTTAGAGATGCAGGTATGTGCCATCCTCTGAGAGACTTGGAATCTATTCTTCGCCTCAATATTGTTTGTGTATTTATGTTAATACAATTCGAGAGTGATTTCGAATGTATTCCCCTTAACATGAGTGATATGGGGCTTTGGATAATAGAGTATGCAAGCACCATAGTTTTATGTGGGGTGCTGTTATTTTATATATATTATACGAGTAGTTAATATATATATGAGATTTGGAAATTTGAAACTGCCTACTGTGATTTGATAAGTAGGACATGGTTGATGACTCAGATAGTGAATACTTGTTTTACGAAAGTATGATATGTTACTGAGAAACTTTATAAATTAATAAAAGCTAAAATGAGAGTCGTTCTGCTAATCTGGAAGTATTCTGTTTAAATAAAAACATTGTTCGGTTTTGAAATCTTATGAGTAAGTTAAGATAATCTAAATTATTGGAAAGGTTAGTATGATAAAATTTGTTAAGAATAACCCTTGGGAAGGTTAGTGCGATACGTGTGCACATTAGAAGAGAGGTGAGTATTTCTCAAGAGAGTGACGCATTAATATGTTGTTGCATTGGCTTGTATCAATTTAAATACTTGCTAAACGTATTTTAAAATCAAACAAACTTTCGGGCTCTGACCCATTTCTTTTTCTCTCTCTCTTGTATATATATATGTATATATTTCAGGTGCCAAGCCACAGGGGCGTCTTGCTTAGGATCCCTTGAGAGGAACGTGCTGCAGCTTAGGTGGGAGTTGCAGGTCACTTGCGTAGACGACTTCCTTTATTGACTCCACTTCTAGCATTCTCATTTATTGGGCATGTGTCGCCCTTTCCATTATTTCATTTTTATTGGGACATTTTTATTTCCAGTTATTTCTCGTATTGTCGTTATGGGATTTATTCAGTTTCAATTGTGTTACTTTATATTTTGCATGTTGACATTCGAATGACGAATGCATTCTATTAATTGGTTTATGTTGCAGAATTTAATGTGGTGTGATTCTTACTTAGTTAATGTTGTTAATAATTAAATAAATCTTTTTCTTAAAATAAAATTTGGAAAGTTATGTATGAAAATGGTTTTGACACTTATCTTAATTATTTAGGGTGTTAAATTGGAAAAATTATTTTTTATCGATAGTGATGCTAAGAATGAACCAACTGTATACCTTGATTTAATTTAATAAAGGAGTGATCGCCCGGTATTTTATTAGGCGGGGTGTCACAGGTGGTATCAGAGCATCAGGTTCTAGTGTCCATAGGATCTGTACGGCTTATTTCGCTTTCAGCTTGATGTTATTGCTATAGAGCCCTATTTTTAGGATTATTGTATTCTTGATTTGACGTTTAAGTCTTCAGCTATTTGAGATTTTATAATAATTGTAGACTAATAAACTTGTTCACATTTTAGATGCCTCCGAGACGTGCTCCGAAAGATAGGCGTGCCCAAGCCGAGCAGCCCGCAGCTCCGTCACCAGGCACAATGAATGCAAACGAAGTAGCCACCATTGTTGCTCATGCGGTGAATGCCGTGATAGCGGTGATTCAGCAGGCTCCACCCCAGGTTGAGGCAGTGGTGCCAGTACCAGCACAACTTCCATCTGCATGGGAGAGGGTTCGGGATGCTTTTCAGAAAGCGCATCCCCCTGAGTTTTCTGGTAGCTCCGATATTGTTTCAGTTAGCCAAAGGAAGAAATACATCCAGCGGCATCTCCGTATGTATGAGTGCACTGACATGCAAAATCAGTTATTGGCTTCCTTAAAGCTGGTGGGAGCCGCCTTACAGTGGTGGGAGTCCACTACTACTTTGGAGGAAAGGGACACGATCCCTATTTAGTTGTTCTGGGAGCGGTTTGACCGCAAGTATTTTCCACCCACAGTGTAGACTGAGATGAGGCATAAATTACTAAATCTAAAGCAGGAGAACCTTATTGTAGCTGAGTATGAGGAGGAGTTCACGAGACTTCTCACAATTGTGCGAGATGAGGCAGCTACTGAGAGCAAGAAGATTATGCTGTTTGTCGACGGATTAGCTTGGAGGATCCATTAGCACTTTATTGGGAATTTATCCCTGAGTACTTTTACTGATGTACTCAATGTCGCGTTGCTACATTGCCAGGATCACCGCTTCCATCTGCAAGGAAGCAAGAGAGCGGGAGAGTCCAGCCAGCAGGGCAGGACTGGGAGAAATAGTGCTAGTGGGGCACCAACTCATGGACAGACTCGTCAGCACGAGCAGAGTTCCCATCAGGGGGACCCTGCTAAGAGATTCCGTTCAGGTGATTCTAGGAAAGGATTCGGGGGTTTCAGGCAGGGCCATCAGGGCTAGCCTAATCAGCAGGGCCAGCAGGGCCAAAACCGACCGCAGGGACAGCAGGGCCAACAACATGCACATCAGGGCCAACAGGGCTACTGGCGTGGAGGTAACGGCCAACAGGGCCGAGGAAAGCAGGGTCAGAGGGGAGGTAACTTCAAAAGTTGATGCTCTGGGTGTGGTAAACATGGCCATAGGCAACAGGATTTCCCAGAGGGCGATAGGACCCCACAGCAGCAGGGAGCCCGTAATGAGCTGCAGAGACCATTTTTTCCACCTGCCCTCCCAGCTCCAGCTCAGGTGCCAGCCCTACCAGCCATTCCAGCAGCTCTAGTGCAGCAGGGGAAATTACAGTATGGACGTGTCTATAATGTCCACCAGGCAACAACTCCACAGGCACCACCCGCGATTGAGGGAATGTTTCTTACCCATGGTACTATGGGTCGGGTTTTGTTTGATACGGGGGAAACACATTGTTTTATAGCTACGCATTTTGAGAATGCCTTAGGGTTATTAGCCACAGCAGAGAGCACAGTGACGAGTGTGGACTCACCACTGGGGAGTGGGTCACTTATTTTCTTTATATGCCGGGGAGTGGGGGTAGAGATTGGTAGCTTGGTATTACCTCTAGACATGTTAGTCTTAGACATGCACGAGCATGATGTGATTATTGGTATGGATTGGCTTGCAGCTTATAGAGCCATGATTGATTGCTTCGAGCGGAGCATTGTCTTTGCCATTCCGGGGCAAGAGATGTTTGTAGTGGCGATGCCTCGCCCAGAGGGAGGTTCGACCGCTCATTTGTATTACATAGAGGAGGATACCTCTAAGGAGGTTGTGATTCCTTTAGAATCAATCACTGTTGTCAGGGAGTATTCCGATGTGTTTCAGGAGATACCAGGCCAACCGCCCAGTCGAGAGATAGACTTTGTTATAGATTTATTGCCAGATACGAGACCTATAGCACGTGCAGCGTACCGTATGGCTTCGGCAGAGATGCGAGAGCTACGAGATCAGATAGAGCAGCTGTTAGGTCAGGGCTTCATTCGTAGGAGTACCTCACCATGGGGTGCTCCAGTCTTGTTTGTGAAGAAGAGAGATGGTTCACTGAGATTGTGTGTGGACTACCGGGATTTGAACAAGGTCACGATACGGAATAAGTACCCGTTGCCTCGAATCGATGATTTGTTCGACCAGTTGAGGGGAGCAACTTTCTTTTCGAATATAGACCTGAGGTTGGGGTACCATCAGTTACGTATTTGAGAGCAGGATGTTTCAAAGACTGCCTTCTTGTCGAGATATGGGTCTTATGAGTTCCGGGTGATGCCGTTCGGACTCACAAATGCTCCAGCCATTTTCATGGACTTGATGAACCGAGTATTCCGAAAGTTCTTGGATCAGTTTGTCATCGTCTTCCTAGATGACATCTTGATATATTCACACTCCGAGGAGGAGCATGCCAAGCACTTGAGGCGGGTTATTCAGACTCTACGTGGGCATCAGCTGTATGCTAAGTACGAGAAGTGTGGATTCTGGTTGCGAGAGGTACAGTTCTTGGGCCATGTTGCTTCTGAGCAGGGGATAGCAGTTGACCCGAGTAAAGTGTCAGCGGTGAGGGAGTGGGGATAGCCAACGACACCGAAGGAAGTGCGTAGTTTCTTGGGATTAGCCGGATACTACAAGAGATTCATTCGAGGATTCTCCAAAATAGCAGGCCCATTGATGAATCTGACTCGCAAAGGGGTACCATATGTTTGGGATGACGCTTGTCAGTTGGCTTTCGACGAGCTGAAAGACAAGATTACTTCAGCGCCAGTCCTTGCGTTACCGAAGCCGGGTGTAGAGTACCTGGTTTACACCGATGCGTCCTTACGGGGACTTGGGGGAGTACTTCAGCAGGAGGAGAAGGCTATAGCTTTTGCTTCCCGCAAGCTTAAGCCGCATGAGAAGAATTACCCCAACCACGACCTGGAGTTAGCAGTGGTCGTCTTTACATTGAGGATATGGAGGCACTACTTATTGGGTGAGAAATTCCGTTTGTTCACAGACCACAAGTCATTGCAATACCTGTTTACTCAGCGAGAGCTGAATATGCATCAGCGTAGATGGCTAGAGTTTGTGAAGGACTACCAATTCGAAATACAGTACCATCTGGGGAAGGCCAACGTAGTTGCAGATGCGTTGAGTCGTAGACCGATAGACGATGTAGCGGATGTCTGGAAAGCAAAGTGGAAGGAGTTGGGTCACCAGGACGCAGTAGCCCGTTCTTTCATATTCGTGATGTTGGTCACACCCGAGATTGTTACAAGGGTAATACAGGCATAGACCACAGACCTGTTTTGTCAGGAGAAGATTGTACGACTTCTAGCCGAGGGCGCTAAGTCCTATTCTGTTAGTTCTGATGGAGGTTTGTGATTTAATGGGAGACTGGTGGTTCCAGAAGGAGCAGAACTACGCCATGCAGTGATGACTCACTCTCATGGGTCCCGATTTGTAGTACATCCGGGAGGCGATAAGATGTACCAAGATATGAAGCGATAATACTGGTGGAGTGGGATGAAGAAGGACATCGCTGAGCTCATGTCCAAGTGTTCTACATGCCAACTGGTAAAGGTGGACTACCAGAAATTGTCAGGATTGCTTCAGCCAATGGAAGTACCCGCGTGGAAGTGGGAGAGTATCTCCATGGATTTTATTACAGGGTTGCCTACATCACAGCGGGGCCACGATTCTATCTGGGTAATTGTAGACCGTTTGACCAAGGTGGCTCATTTTCTGCCAGTGCGGACAGATTATACTACGGGTCAGTATGCTCAGATGTTCATTGTTGAGATTGTCAGATTACATGGGGTGCCCCTGAATATTGTGTCAGATAGGGACAAGATTTTCGTGTCACGTTTTTGGGAAAGCTTTCAGGAGGCTATGGGTACTGAGTTGAGGTTGAGTTCAGCTTACCACCCACAGACAGATAGACAGACAAAGCGTACTAATCAGATATTAGAAGATATGCTACGCATGTGTGTTCTCAATTTTGGAGGAGGTTGGGAGCCACATCTTCCACTGGTAGAGTTTGCTTATAATAACTCTTATCAGTTTACGATTGGTATGGCTCCATTTGAGGCTTTGTATGGCAGGCCTTGTCGTTCTCCAACTTGTTGGCTCGAGGTGGGGGATAACAAGTTGCTAGGACCAGAAGTGATTCAGGAGACCTCCGCGAGGATTGAGATAATCAGGAGTCGTATTCGGATAGCCCAGGACAGGCAGAAGAGCTACGCTGATGCGAAACGGTTCTTCCGGGAGTTTAATGTGGGAGACCAAATTTTATTGCGTGTATCTCCTATGAAGGGGGAGATGAGGTTCAGGAAGAAGGGGAAATTGGCTCCGAAGTACGTGGGACCATTTCCCATCATCGAGAGGATTGGGTCGGTTGCATACAGGTTGGGATTGCCAGAACATTTACATCGCATCCACGATGTATTCCACATCTCGTCGTTAAGACGATATCTTCGGGATGATATGGCCCATACTCACATTGCGATAGATGAGATCGACTTACAGCCTGTTAGCTCTTACGAGGAGAGACTAGTGGCTATTCTAGACTATAGTGAGATGAGATTGAGGTCAAAGATAGTTCCACTTGTGCGAGTCCAGTGGGAGCACCATAATGTGGAGGAATCCACTTGGGAGCGTGAGGCAGATATGCGCAAGAGATATCCAGAGTTGTTTTTACCAGGTATGCCTTATTTTTCAAATTTCGGGACGAAGTTCCGTTATTAGGGGGTAAATATGTAATACCCCGTATTTTTATGCTATATTAATTTGGGGATTTATTAAAATTAACGTGAATGATTTATTTAATAAAAATTCGGAAATTAATTATGTTATAATTATTAACGTGACGAGAGTTAGAAATTATGGGAATCTTGTTGAATATTACTAATGAGCAAAGTAATATATTATATTGGTTATATTGAATGTCATGAGTGGATTAAATAACTATTTCGAAAATTTAAGTCGGGACGTGCCCGTGTCACGTCAGGACTAAGTTTGTTAAATAAAAAGTGAATATTTTATAAGTTGTTCGTATGGTTGTTTTGAGTGCGCCAACGCATCTAGAAGGGTCGAGATAGTCCGAAAAGTGTACCCGGGGGTTTAGTTTGGGTCTTGGGGCGTTTTTAGGCCTAATTGGTACCCCGGGAGGGCAATTTAGTCATTTCACCTTTTTGGGTAATTAAACCCACGAAATTCAGCAACCTATATCAGCCATTTAGGTTAGTCTTTTAGGTTTAGAATATTCAGACAACAAGTGACGGCCAGTAGAGAAGAGAGGAGAGAGCTCCAAGGCAATTCAAGGCCAAAAAGTCACCGGTTTGCACCGCCGCCACCACCAACGCGTAGATCGCGAGAAGCGGAACGCAACCACACCGGATTCATCTGCAAACCAAACTTCTGAAAATCCCAGGCAAGTATTTAACTTTCGTATTTTCGTTAGTGAAATCTTCATATTAGTTTAGGATTGATTATAGATGAAAACTATGGAAGAAAATCCAATTTGTGTTAGGAAAATGCATGTAGTATTGATTAGAATGAAATTATGGAATCCTTGCCATGTAGAGGAATATAACGCACGAAATTTTGATGATATATTAGAAGGAAATTCTGGTAAAAACAGATTGGAACCTTGATTAAGAAAAACTCTAGGGTTCTTGATGATTAGATGAATTTTGGGTTAATTATCCATGTTTAATGTTAGATTTACACATGCTTTACGTTGAAAACATCTGGTATATTGTTATAATGATAGTAGTAGGATCCGTGGGACGATTGGAATGGAAAAACATGGTTTTGGATGAAGAAATTTGGTAGAACCCGTAACTGCATTTCTGCAGAATTTTCGCAGACCTGCTTGATCGATCGATCGAGCCTAGAGCTTCGATCGATCGAAGGTTCGATCTATCGAGCCCTAGACCTCGATCAATCTACCCCTCCTGGCAGACTCTTATTTCCCTTATTTACTTAGTTAAATTAAATTGTCGTGAAATAATTTTTGGGTATCCTTAATGAAATGTTTTGGGAGATAGGAAAGACCAGTAGGGCATATGAATTAGTGTTGAGAACTTTATTATAAGACGAGAATCTTGTTTTTGGGATAATTATATAATGAACAATGAAACTACGTATTTCAAGTGAGAGAATGAGGCGAATAGCTACGATTGTAAATAGAGGTATACTTACTAGATTTTCCTACTTGGAAGGATAAAGTCAATGAATGTCACGTATTAAGTGAGAAAACCCTTCGAGTTAAGGTTAAAGATGAAACCTTATACGTAATTCTATAAATGTGAAATTAAGGATAAATGGTATATTTATGGGTGACGAGAAGAACCTATATTAATATGATAAAGTGGTATATTTATATGATTTTGTGTACATATATTATATACTTGTGAAAATCATGCCCACGCTACTTGCTATCCCTGAGGTTACCGCGATGGGACAAGTCTTATCTCGATCGGACCTTTATGGGGGATATTGACTTGTACCCTAGAAGATATATATCCTTCGTACAGGCTATCGATGTGATAGTTCAGACGGTCCTAAGAGACGCAGGCATGTGCCATCCTCTCAGAGACTTGGAATATATTCTTTGCCTCAATATTGTTTGTGTATTTATGTTAATACATTTCGAGAGTGATTCCGAATGTATTCCCCTTAATATGAGTGATATGGCGCTTTGGATAGTAGAGTATGCACGCACCATAGTTTTATGTGGGGTGCGGGTGCTGTTATTTTATATATATATCATACGAGTAGTTAATATATATATGAGATTTGGAAATTTGAAACTGCCTACTGTGATTTGATAAGTAGGATATTGTTGATGACTCAGATAGTGAATACTTGTTTTGTGAAAGTATGATATGTTACTGAGAAACTTTATAAATTAATAAAAGCTAATCGAGAGTCGTGCTGCTTATCTGGAAGTATTCTTTTTAAATAAAAACATTGTTCGGTTTTGAAATCTTATGAGTAAGTTAAGATAATCTAAATTATTGGAAAGGTTAGTATGATAAAATTTGTTAAGAATAACCCTTGGCAAGGTCAGTGCGATAGGTGTGCAGATTAGAAGAGAGGTGAGTATTTCTCAAGAGAGTGACACATTAATATGTTGTTGCATTGGCCTGTATCAATTTAAATACTTGCTAAACGTATTTTAAAATCAAACACACTTTCGGGCTCTGACCCGTTTCTTTTTCTCTCTCTCTTGTATATATATATGTATATATTTCAGGTGCCCAGCCACAGGGGCGTCTTGCTTAGGATCCCTTGAGAGGAACGTGCTGCAGCTTAGGTGGGAGTTGCAGGTCACTTGCATAGACGGCCTCCTTAATTGACTCCACTTCTAGCATTCTCATTTATTGGTCATGTGTCACCCTTTCCATTATTTCATTGTTATTAGGACATTTGTATTTCCAGTTATTTCTCGTATTGTCGTTAAGGGATTTATTCAGTTTGAATTGTGTTACTTTATATTTCGCATGTTGACATTCGATTGACGAATGCATTCTATTAATTGGTTTATGTTGTAGAATTTAATGTGTGTGATTCTTACTTAGTTAATGTTGTTTATAATTAAATAAATCTTTTTCTTAAAATAAAATTTGGAAAGTTATGTATGAAAATGGTTTTGACACTTAGCTTAATTATTTAGGGTGTTAAATTGGAAAAATTATTTTTTATCAACAGTGATGCTGAGAATGAACCAACTGTATACCTTGATTTAATTTAATAACGGAGTGATCGCCCGGTATTTAATTAGGCGGGGTGTCACAGTTGACAATTGTGTTGACTTACCTTTTATTAGCGAGACTGATTTTTTCCCTTGATATCCAAATGAAACCACTCTTGCAGTTGACATTACCACTCCCGTCGAATCCAAAAGAATGCCCGAGCCTACACCTATCGAGCACACCCTTTGTGTTCCTAAGGAACCACTTCATCCTAGGTTAGCTCCGGCTACGAGTTATCACCACTTTCTCAAGATTGAATTTGAGATGGTTACTACCTCTCCGTATATGGATCTTGTTCCACCATGATTGTCTCATCTTGAGCCTAGTATTTTTAATGGTTCCTCTATCTCCAATCTTGGTGACTCGATATACCCACCCACCATATTCACCGATGATATTCTTGTGGAGAAGTTGACCACTCCATCTTTAGATACCACACTCTCTAGTGAGTATTAATTTACTCCTCATGATGAGTGTGTGTCCCCCACACTTGAGTTGGATCATCTTCCTCCACCATTTATCCCAACCTGATGTTGTGGATCCTCACACATTCCCACTGTCATTATGGAAACATTGTGCGCCTTATCCTGATCAGTTCCCTCATTGTGCACCCAACGATTATCAACCTTTTGTCTCTCATGGAGATGCTTCTCTCGTGTATAAAAAAATTGACCTCGGTCCACACGCTTCCTTTTAGTATTCTCCATATAGTCATGATCATAGATACATCGTGTGATGCACTTTTCCATACAGGTGCATTGACCATTTTAACCTTTATCCAACAAGATTGATGCTTCAGTCTTGTTTGGGGGTGATTATCATCACCAAATTTTTCGGTCGCACTACATTTTCATAGTTCTTATGTTTTAGGGTGATAATGGTTCGGTCTGGCTGAAGACATTAAACTTATCCCTATCGGGAGGCAACCCATTGTTTCTAGTATGAGTCTTATCATGTTTGGGGGTGGTGTTTCACATCATCCTATGCTTTAAATTCTTTATATACTTGTACACATCTTTATCTCATTACTTATTCAGGTTTATTCTTGGCTTCATATGTCCACTTCATTAGCGGTTGATTGTGGTAATCTCTTTCCTCCCTTCTTCTCTCAATTTTCAAAATCATTTTACTTAACATCTAGGACGATGTTGCTTTTTGTTTGGGGGTGGGAAATTTTATCAAAATCGCACCTCTTATGAAAAAAAATAATTTTTTAACCTGGTTTTTAAATTTTTCATGCAGTTTCTTTCATCTCACTCATTGATGTGAATTTTCTATCATCCATATTTTTAAATCTAGGAATCAAGCTAGAGAATTTATTTTTTATAGTTTATGTAATACATAAAAAGGGATGTTTCACCGTGAATTTCTAGACTGAACAAAATTTGCGCACGTATCATGTCACTATGGTTTAGAGTTGAAAAGTACTACAATTCTCAAGAAAACCTTAAGGATCACTAGTAGATACTTTAGCTTGTGATATTTGTGCCTTTCACCCTTTCAGAGTGTTTTACGTAATCTCCGAGTCACAAGTTGATTCAACTTTATTTGGGTCCACAATTTAATTATTATATGATCTCATTATTTTTCATAAAATTGTTGGCTTGATCACTGAGAACGACATAAACTTTCAAGTTTTAAGAAACATGTGTCTTGAAATTTATCCCGATCACTAGATTTTCAGCCATTCACTTCACCCATTACATTCCCATGCTCTTCCATATTCCCACATCATCTATATAACCCGCTCCATTCATATATCATCCATTATTTTGAGTAAAGATTTTTTTTTCCCAATTGTAAAATGTCTTCAGTGTTGAGAGTATAAAGAGATGAGAAAAATAAGAAAAAAACAAAAACAAGATAGAAGAAGAAAAACAAAATTGAAAAAAAAAGAAAAACAAATAGAGAAAAGAGAGAAAAGAATAGAAAAAGGGAGAGAGAGAGAGAGAGAGAGAGAGAGAGTTTGTAGTTAATTTTTATGTAACAAAGACATTTTGTGCCTAAAACACTATACATTCTTCTATCGCATATCCATCAATTTTTCATCCTTAAATCGCCATCCTACCTCATACCATCCTTCCCATTTCATTTCCCCCTCACTCATAAACATCCATATTCTCCCCTATGTGTTCGGGAAAATGAAAGCCAACGTGGTGAATAACTCGACGTTCTCACTATAGTGATTATCATTCTTTCATGAGATCATTTTTATTTATATATGTTCGTTATTTCTTATATGTGTGTGAGATGTTAGAGCTTGCTTATATTTACTCATCTCCTCACACAAAAGAGCGATGCACTTACCAAAATCTCATGATTTCGTTCGAGAGAGCTATATTCGTTGAGATTTGAAATTGAAGCGTTGATTCCGAAGAGGAAATCTAGGAATTACTCTTATGATACTCAAAGCGTTTTGACTAATTCACACTACAAATGTTGAGTTCTAGTAAGGATGTGACTTCAGTATTCACTTAGCTAACCTTTTTATGCACTTCTAACTTGTATTCTAAAAATGTTTCTCACGTGATAGATTGTGCGATTATTATACTTCTAATAAGAGATTGGTTATCGTTTGCAAATAAGAATTTTGTGGGTATATTCTCTGCAAACCCACACGAGACACAACTCATCCTATAGGGCAACCTATAGGTTTAAAGGCTTGTTGGACATGCTAATTGCAATCGTAAGTGCCCATGAAAGTGGTACACTTTCGGTTTCTTATCTTTCTCTTTCTCTCTATCTTATTTCTCAAGGACTAGCAACGCTCCGTTTGGGGGTAGTGTGAGAAGCGCCCACCCAAAAGTGTACATTTTAAACCCTAAATAGATGAGTTTTAGTTGCCAATTCTAACAAATTTGGGTCTTATGCTCATAAATATTTAATGTGCATGCTTGATTGCAGTTGTGGTGTCAAAAGTACTATTTCAAGGAAGTTCGCATCAAGAATGGAGTTAATACCCTGTCTCGTAACCTTACCCAAGCCTAAACTAGTCCCTAAACCTACCCTGAAACCCGTGTGTGTTTAGGCTATGCCCTTTTATTCATTTTTAGATTTTATTCTTGAGTCGTTTTATTTTTTATGATTTACTTTAGATTTGTTTAGAATTTTCAAGATTTTATTCCCTATTTTTCTATTTCTTTTTAAATAGTGTGATTTTATTTTTATTTTGATTTTTTGATTTTTTAGTTTTTAGTCTTATTTTGTTAGGATTCGTTTTTTTTAGGAATTCATTTATTTTTAGTTATATTACATTTGACATTTTCTTTTTAGGATTTTAGTTTTAGTTTTAATAGATTCTTATTTTTATTTTCATGTCTTTTAGTTTTATTTTTTATTTGAGTCTTTATTTTATTTTTAGAGTAGAATTTTATTTTTAGTTTTTTTAGTTTTATTGGTTTTTTTTAGTGTTATTTACTTTTAAGGTGCAAATTAAACACAGTCACACCTTAATACCCTATACCGTACATACACCTAAAACAAATCCCTCACCCACATCCCAACATTTATACACCCACATCCCAACATAAAAAAAAACCATTGCAAAACTCGTGACCCGCTTGGTTGAAGGAACCCCTTGTGACACCCCGCCTAACTAAATACCGGGCGATCACTCCTTTATTAAATTAAAGTCAAGGTGAACAGTTGGTTCATTCTTAGCATCACTGTCGAAAAATAACTTTTCGAAATTAAACACCATAATTAATTAAGCTAAGTGTAAAAAACCATTTTAGACATTACTTTCCAAATTTTATTTAATAAACCAACATTTAAAACTTTGCATAATTCACAATTTAATAGTCACACCACAACTATCCTGGAACATACAATCCAAATATTCAAATATTCACTAGTTGAATCCAACATTTAATAATTAAAGTAAAACATCCAGACAGTAATAAATCCCAAATTGACAATACTTGATATCAATGAAATATAATATTCCATAAAAACAATTGAATAATGGAAACGGGCGACACATGCCCAACTGAATAAATATGCTAGGAGTGCAATCAAATAAATGAAGTCGTCTAAGGAAGAGGACTGCAACTCCCACCTAAGTTGTAGCGCGTTCCTTCCAAAGGATCCTATGCAAGACGCCCCTGTGGCTGGGCACCTGTAATATATACATTTATATACAAGAGAGAAAAAAAATGGAAACGGGTCAGAGTCCGATAGTGTAAGTGATTTAAAATTTGTTTAGAAAGTATTTAAAATGTTTATAGGCCAATGCAACAACATATTAGTGCAACACTCTCTTGAGAAATTCTCACCTCTCTTCTAATGTGCACGCCTATCGTACTAATCTTCCCAACGGATTATATTATGTTATATCGCACTAATCTTCCCAATGGTTTAACTTATCTTATCTTAGTATGCTCCTAAGATTTAAACTGGCGATTCAACTATTTAAGGGGTAAATTCTATTTAATAACAAACCTCTCATTTTAACTTTATTCGCTAATAAAGTTTCCCAATATCATATTATACTTTTCAAAACAAGTATTTCGAAATTGAAATCATTATTCATATCTTACTTTCCATAAACACAGTAGGAAGTTACAAATTTCAGAAATTCATATATATATATATATATATATATATATATATATATTAAATACTTGTATAATATATATATTTAACAACACCCCACGTAAAAATTATGGTGCGTGCATACTCTGCTATCCAATCCCCGTATCACTCGTACTAAGGGAAACAGAAGTTCAGAATCACTCTCGAACTGTATTAACACATACACAAACAATATTGAGGCGATGTATAGATTCCAAGTCTCTAAGAGGATAGCACATACCCTCACGTCTCTTAGGACAGTCTGACCATTGATCAGATAGACTGTACCAAGGATATCTATCGTCTAGGGTACAAGTCAATATCCTCCATAAAGTCACATCGAGATAAGACTGTCCCAGCGCGATAACCTCAGGGATAGCAAGTAGCGCGGGCTTCATTTTCACACGTCTATAGTATATGCATAAACACAGTCATATAAATATACTAATATTTCCATATCTCTTTAGGTACCTTTCATCACCCATAATATAACATTTATCATTATTTCTCAATTTTAGTTATCACGTATAACGATTCGTCTCTTACTTTATCACGTATAACGATTCGTCTCATATAAATTTCAAGAACCCTAGACTTTCTTTAACACGGTTCTAATCAGTCTTTTTCCAGAAATTTATACTCCTAATTCATAATAAATTCGTGGTTAAGCCTCTACATGTGAAGGGGTTTCTAGATTATCATTCAAATCATTACTACATGCGGGTTTCCTATCTCTAACATGGATTTTCTTCTACCAAACTCATCCTAATCACCCTAGACTAACATGAATGATGCATTAATGAAAATAAGCAAGATAAATAATTGTCTGGGATTTTTAGAGTTCTAATTTGATGATGAATTTGGTGTGGTTGCGTTCCCCGTCGCACGATCTACGCGTTGGTGGTGGTGGCGGTGCAACCGGATGAATTTTCGGTCTAGAATTTGCTTTGAAATCTCTCTCCTTCCCTCGCATATGCCCGTTCTAATGTTTTGAGTCTGCTAAACCTAAAGGACTATGCCAAATGGCTAATATATCCTAATAATTTTCGTGGGTTTAATTACCCAAAACTGCAAAATGTGCAAAATGCCCTCCCGGGGTGCTAAATAGGCCTAAAAATGCCCCGAGACCCAAACTAAATCCCCGGGTATTCTTTTATGACTATATCGATCCTTCTGGACACTTTGGCGCACTCAAAATGACCATACGAGCAACTTATAATTTATTCACTTTTACTAATCAATATTTAGTCCCGATGTGACACAGGCGCGTCCCGACTCAAATTTCCAAAATTGTCATTTTCTTCACTCTTGACATTTAATAGAACCAATATTATATATTACTCTACTCATTAGTAATATTCAACAACAAGTTTCCCGTAATTACTAACTCACATCACGTTAATAATTATAAAGTGATTAATTTCCGGATTTATATTAAATTAATAACTCACATTAAATTTAATAAATCCCCAAATTAATATAGCATAAAAATACGGGGTATTACATATTTCAGTCTGCTAACCCTAAAGGACTATTCCAAATGGCTGATATAGCTTAATAATTTTCATGGGTTTAATTACCCAAAAATGCAAAATGTCCAAAATGCCCCCCGGGTGCTAAATAGGCCTAAAAATGCCCGAGACCCAAACTAAACACCCGGGTATACTTTTATGACTATCTCGACCCTTCCGGACACTTTGGCACACTCAAAACGACCATGCGAGCAACTTATAATTTATTCACTTTTATTAATCAATATTTAGTCCCAACGCGACACGGGCGCGTCTCGACTCAAATTTCCAAAAGTCTCATTTTATTCACTCTTGACATTTAATAGAACCAATATTATATATTACTCTACTCATTAGTAATATTCAACAAAAAGTTTCCCATAATTACCAACTCACATCACGTTAATAATTATAATGTGATTAATTTACGGATTTATATTCAATTAATAACTCACATTAAATTTAATAAATCCCCAAATTAATAAAGCATAAAAATATGGGGTATTACATACTTCCCCCTTAATAACGGAATTTTGTCCCGAAATTTGAAAAATAAGGCATACCTGGTAAGAATAAATCTGGGTATCTCTCGCGCATATCTGCCTCACGCTCCCAAGTGGATTCCACCACATTATGATGCTCCCACTGGACTCGTACAAGTGGAACTACCTTCGACTTCAATGTCCTCTCACTATGGTCTAGGATAGCCACCGGTCTCTCCTTGTAAGAGCTGTCAGGCTGTAAGTCTATCTCATCTATCGTGATGTGAATATGGGTCATATCATCCCGAAGATATCGTCTCAATGGCGAGATGTGGAATTCATCGTGAATGCGACGTAAATGCTCTGGCAGTCCCAATTTGTATGCTACCGGCCCAATCCTCTCGATAATGGGAAATGTTCCCACGTACCTCGGGGCCAGTGTCCCTTTCTTCTCGAAACTCATCACTCCTTTCATAGGAGATACACATATTAATACTTGGTCCCCCACATTAAACTCCCGGAAGGACCGTTTCGCATCGGCGTAGCTTTTCTTCATGTCCTTGGCTACTCGAATGCGACTCCTGATCATCTCAATCCTCACGGAGGTTTCCTGAATTACCTCTGGTCCTAGCAACTTGTTATCCCCCACCTCGAGCCAACAAGTTGGGGAACGACAAGGCCTGCCATACAAAGCCTCGAATGGATGCCAATCGTGAACTGATAAGAGTTATTATAAGCAAACTCTACCAGTGGAAGATATGGCTCCCAACCTCCTCCAAAATCAAGAACACACATGCGCAGTATATCTTCCAACAACTGATTAGTACGTTCTGTCTGTCCATATGTATGTGGGTGATAAGCTGAACTTGGTCTCAACTCAGTACCCATAGCCTCCTGAATGTTCTCCCAAAAATGCGACACAAAAATCTTGTCTCTATCTGACACAATATTTAGGGGCACCCCATGTAATCTGACAGTCTCATAAATGAACAACTGAGCATACTGACTCGTCGTATAGTCTGTCCGCACCGGCATAAAATGAGCCACCTTGGTCAAACGGTCTACAATCACCCAGATAGAGTCGTGGCCCCGCTGTGATGTAGGCAACCCTGTAATAAAATCCATGGAAATAATCTCCCACTTCCACGTGGGTATTTCTAATGGCTGAAGCAACCCTGATGATTTTTGATGGTCCACCTTTACCAGCTGACAGGTAGAACACTTGAACACGAGCTCATCAATGTCCTTTTTCATCCCACTCCACCAGTACTGTCGCCTCATATCCTAGTACATCTTATCTCCCCCAGGGTGTACCACAAATTGGGAGCCATGAGACTGGGTCATCACTGAATGACGTAATTCTGCTCCTTTTGGTGCCACTAATATCCCATTAAACCTCAAACACCAATTAGAAGTAACAGAATAGGACTCAGCACCCTTAGCTAAAAGTCGTACTATCTGCTCCTAGAAAAATGGGTCTGCGGTCTGTACCTGTATCACCCTTGTAACAATATCGGGTGTCAGTGTCATAACAGATATGAAGGAATGGCTACTGCGTCCTGGTGGCCTAACTCCTTCCACTTTGCTTTCCAGACGTCCACTACCTCGTCTACCGATCTATGGCTCAATGCATCAGCAACTGCGTTGGCCTTCCCCGGATGGTACTGTATGTCGAACTGATAGTCCTTCACAAACTCTAACCATCTGCGCTGACGCATATTCAGCTCTCGCTGAGTGAACAGGTACTGTAGTAACTTGTGGTCTGTGAACAAGCTAAATTTCTCCCCCAATAAATATTGCCTCCATATCCTCAATGCAAAAATGACCGCTATTAACTCCAGGTCATGGGTGGGGTAATTCTTCTCATGCGGCTTAAGCTTGCGGGAGGCAAATGCTATAGCCTTCTCCTCCTGCCGAAGTACTCCCCCAAGTCTCCGTAAAAAGGCATCGGTGTAAACTAGGGACTCCAAACCCAGCTTCAGTAACACAAGGACCGGTGCTGAAGTAAGCCTATCTTTCAGCTCGTCGAAAGCCAATTGACCAGCATCATCCCAAACATATGGAACCCCTTTGCGAGTCAGGTTCTTCAATGGACCCGCTATTTTGGAGAATCCCCGAATGAATCTCCTGTAGTATCCGACTAACCCCAAGAAACTACGCACTTCCGTCGATGGCGTGGGCTTTCCCCACTCCCTCATCGCTGACACTTTACTCGGGTCAACTGCTATCCCCTGCTCAGAAACAACATGCCCCAAGAACTGTATTTCTCACAACCAGAATCTGCATTTCTCGTACTTGGCATACAACTGATGCTCTCGTAGAGTCTGAAGAACCTGTCTCAAGTTCTCGGCATGCTACTCCTTGGAGTGTGAATATTTCAAAATGTCATCTATGAAGACGATGACAAACTGATCCAAGAACTCTCTAAATACTCGGTTCATTAAGTCCATGAACACGGCTGGAGCATTTGTGAGGCCAGATGGCATCACCCTGAACTCATAGGACCCATATCTCATCAAGAAAGCAGTCTTTGAAACATCCTGCTCCCTAATACGTAGCTGATGGTACCCCGACCTCAGATCTATCTTCGAAAATAAAGTTGCTCCCCTCAGTTGGTCGAACAGATCATCGATTCGAGGCAATGGATACTTATTTCATATTGTGACCTTGTTCAAGTCCCGGTAGTCCACACATAGCCTCAGTGAACCATCTCTCTTCTTCACAAACAAGACTGGAGCGCCCCAAGGTGAGGTACTCCTGCGAATGAATCCCTGACCTAACAGCTGCTCTATCAGATCTCGTAACTCTCGTATCTTTACTGGATCCATATGGTATGGAGCGCATGCTATCGGTCAAGTATTCAGTAATAAATCTATGACAAAGTCTATCTCTCGACTGTAGGGTAGGCCTTGTATCTCCTGAAATACATCGAAATACTCACGAACAACTGGGATCAAGTCTAAGGGAATCACAATCTCCTTAGAGATATCCTCCTCAATGTAATACAAATGAGCGGTCGATCCTCCCTCTGGGCGAGGCATCTCCACTACAAACATCTCTTGCCTCAAAATGGCAAAAACAATACTCCCACCAAAATATTCTATCATGGCCCTGTAAGCAGCGAGCCAATCCATACCGATAATAACGTCATGCTCATGCATATCTAAGACTAACATGTCTGCAGGTAATACCAAGCTACCAATCTCTATCCCCACACCCCGGCATATAAAGAAAATAAGCGAACCATTTCCCAGTGGTGAGTCTACACACGTCATAGTGCTCTCTGCTGTGGCTAATAACCCTAAGGAGTTCGCAAAATGAGTAGCTATAAAATAATGTGTCTCCCCAATATCAAATAAAACTCGACCCATAGTACCATGGATAGGAAACATACCCTCAATCGCGGGTGGTTCCTGCGGAGCTGCTGCCTGGTGGAAGTTATAGACACGTCCATAATGTAACTGCCCCTGCTGCACTAGAGCTGCTGGAATGGCTGGTAGGGATGGTACCGGGGCTGGTACTGGGAGGGCGGCTAGAAAAAGTGGTCTCTGTGGATCATTACGGGCACCCTGCTGCTGTGGGGCCCTATCACCCTCTGCGAAATCCTGGCGCTTATGGCCATGCTTGTCTCACACAAAACATCGACCTCTAAAGTTACTACTCCTATGACCCTGCTGCTGTCGGTGTTGGCCTTGGTGGCCCTGCTGACTTGGGGCTTTATTCCTCTATGGGCAATCCTAACACCTATGGTCATTCTTGCCACATCGGAAACACCTCCCTCGAAACTATCTCGCTTTACTATGTTATTGTCTAGTCTCTCTTTCTTCTTGATTGAGTTGGCCTTGATCAAAAATTTGCGGAAAAATAATGTCAGGTTGAGGACAATCCTTCCACTTGTGATTTGGTTGTACACATTTATAGTAGAGTTCTGAAATTCCTTGCTGGTCGGGTTGTAGTTCCTCCCCAGTCTGATTCGGACAAGATTGACGTTTATGACCGTTCCTTCCACATTTCAAACACCGCTTTGTGACTTTAGTTTCACACCTTTGGCCCTTTAAATAAATTTTGTTATCTCTGGAACTGTCTCAGTCTTGAGTGGTTTGTTGCCAAAATTTTGGTTCCTTCGCACAATTATCAACTTTAGTCATATGAATTTGATCAACCTCTCTAGGTCTTTTGCCTCCTCTAAGCTGCATATTGCGTTCGTGGTATTGTAGGACTGCAGTGGTAACCGCTTGTGCCACAATGCCCGCAAATTCGGCGATTGGTACACTTTTTGGAGACACCTGAGGTGCGAGTTGTCCTTGTTCATTAACTTCCCCAATGGCCTGAGCTCGCTCGTCTTGACGAGCCATCTGAAAATGAAAATTTTAATCTGAATAAGTTTAACGTTCATATCGACAAATCGTAGAAGCACGAATTTCCAACGCATAAAGATGAATTAAACATTCCTAATGTTAGGGATCTAAATCAAAGACGCAAAGTTGGAAATGAGATAAGACGTACAGATCCTAAGGACACTAGAACCTGATGCTCTGATACCACCTGTGACACCCCGCCTTATTAAATACCTGGCGATCACTCCTTTATTAAATTAAAGTCAAGGTGAACAGTTCGTTCATTATTAGCATCACTGTCGAAAAATAACTTTTCCAAATTAAACACCCTACTTAATTAAGCTAAGTGTAAAAAACCATTTTAGACATTACTTTCCAAATTTTATTTAATAAACCAACATTTAAAACTTTTCATAATTCACAATTTAATAGTCACACCACAACTATCCTGGAACATACAATCCAAATATTCAAATATTCACTAGTTGAATCCAACATTTAATACTTAAAGTAAAACATCCAGATAGTAATAAATCCCAAAGTGACAATACTAGAAATAAATGAATTATAATATTCCATAAAAACAACTGAATAATGGAAACGGGCGACACATGCCCAACTGAATAAATATGTTAGGTGTGGAATCAAATAAATGAAGTCGTCTAAGCAAGAGGCCTGCAACTCCCACCTAAGCTGCAGCGTGTTCCTTCCAAAGGATCCTATGCAACACGCCCCTGTGGCTGGGACCTGTAATATATACATATATATACAAGAGAGAAAAGAAAATGGAAACGGGTCGGAGCCCGATAGTGTAAGTGATTTAAAATTTGTTTAGCAAGTATTTAAAATGTTTACAGGCCAATGCAACAACATATTAGTGCGTCACTTTCATGAGAATTTCTCACCTCTCTTCTAATGTGCATGCCTATCCCACTAATCTTCCCAACGGATTGTCTTATCTTATATCGCAATAATCTTCCCACTGGTTTAACTTACCTTATCTTAGTATGCTCGTAAGACTTAAACTGGTGATTCAACTATTTAAGGGGTAAATTCTATTTAATAACAAACCTCTCATTTTAACTTTATTCGCTAATAAAGTTTCCCAATATCATATTATACTTTTCAAAACAAGTATTTCCAAATTGAAATCATTATTCATATCTTACTTGCCGCAAACACAGTAGGAAGTTCCAAATTTCAAAAATTCATATATATATTAAATACTCGTATAATATATATATTCTATCAGCACCCCATGTAAAAATTATGGTGCGTGCATACTCTGTAATCCAATCCCCGTATCAATCATACTAAGGGAAATACAAGTTCAGAATCACTCTCGAACTGTATTAACACATACGCAATCAATATTGAGGCAAAGTATAGATTCCAAGTCTCTAAGAGGATAACACATACCCTCACGTCTCTTAGGACCGTCTGACCATCGATCAGATAACATGTACCAAGGATATCTATCTTCTAGGGTACGAGTCAATATCCCCCATAAAGGCACATCGAGATAAGACTGTCCCAGCGCGGTAACCTCAGGGATAGCAAGTAGTGCGGGCATGATTTTCACACATATATAGTATATGCATAAACACAGTCATATAAATATACTACTATTACCATATCTCTTTAGGTACCTTTCATCACCCATAATATAACATTTATCGTTATTTCTCAATCTTTAGTTATCACGTATAACGATTCGTCTCTTACTTTAATTGAGGGATTAATCCAACTTACTACGTAACACTCATGGACTCTATCCTCCCAAGTGTAAAATTAAGTAGGTACTCATCTATTTTTCCAATGTAACTATTTTACACGTCTTTCCCTTTAATGCATAATTTGATCGTCCCTTATATGTAAATATCCCAAAAATGTACATCTCGTCTTACATTAAAGGTCTCATAATTCTTATTAAGTCCTACTGGTCTCCTTTACCTTCCAAATTATTTTAATAAGGATGCCCAAATATTTCTACTCATTTAATTTGAATTTAACTATATTCAAAGGGGAAATGCGAGTCTGCCAGAAGGGGTCTATCGACCGAGGGCAGGGGCTCGATTCATCGATGCGTCGATCGATCGACACTCCTGGTTTGATCGATCGATCAAACAGGTATGTGAATTCTGCAGATTAACAGTTACGAATTTCATAATCTAACCTCAATCAAATCTAGATTTTCCATACCCAAACTCCCTAAAATTCGTACTGCAAACAGTATAAACCCATAATATACATCTTCAACATAAAGCATGCAATTTTCCATCAATAACCATAGATTAATAGACCAAAACTCATATAAAATTCAAGAACCCTAGAATTTCTTTATGATGGTTCTAATCAGTCGTTTTCCAGAAATTTATACTCCTAATTCATCATAAATTCGTGGTTAAGCCTCTACATGTGAAGGGGTTTCCAGATTATCATTCAAATCATTACTACATGCGATTTTCCTATCTCTGGCATGGATTTTCTTCTACTAAACTCATCCTAATCACCCTAGACTAACATGAACGATGCATTAAAGAAAATAAGCAAGATAAATACTTTCTTGGGATTTTCAGAGTTCTGATTTGATGATGAATATAGTGTGGTTTCGTTCCTCGTCGTGCGATCTACGCGTTGGTGGTGGTGGCGGTGCAACCGGGTGAATTTTCGGTCTAGAATTTGCTTTGAAAGCTCTATCCTTCCCTCTCCTATGGCCGTTCTAATGTTTTGAGTCTGCTAACCCTAAAGGACTATTCCAAATGTCAGATATAGCATAATATTTTTCGTGTGTTTAATTACCCAAAAATGCAAAATGTCCAAAATGCCCTCTCGGGGTGCTAAAAAGGCCTAAAAATTCCCGGAGACCCAAAATAAACCCCCGGGTATACTTTTCTGACTATCTCGACCCTTTCGGACACTTTGGCACACTTAAAAAGACCATACGAGCAACTTAAAATTTATTCATTTTTATTAATCAATATTTAGTCCCGACTCGACACGGGCGCGTCCCGACTCAAATTCCCAAAATTGTCATTTTGTTCACTCTTGACATTTAATAGAACCAATATTATATATTAATCTACTCATTAGTAATATTCAACAACAAGTTTCCCATAATTACTAACTCACATCACGTTAATAATTATAAAGTTATTAATTTCCGAATTTATATTAAATTAATAACTCACATTAAATTTAATAAATCCCCAAATTAATATAGCATTAAAATACGAAGTATTACACCCCTCCTAAAAACCATTACCCGAACCCACAGAACCAGGCCGCGACCCTGCTCATGCACCTCAACCACCCGACCTCAACCTGCGACCCCCTACTGTCTGAACCCACCTGAACCCGACGCTGCTACCAGCTGTGTAGCTCAGCGAATCCCACTACCAGAGTATCGTCACTTGATAACCGGTGCCAACCCGGATATCACCTCCTGACCGCCAACCTAATCACCCTGATTTGAACCCAGATATCACCTCCCGAAACCGGACTTAACCCATGCTAATCAAACCCACACCACACCTTGCCAAACCCATTTCAACCATTTATCCCAAAAGCCAAATATGATTTTTCTCACCTTCCAACAAACAACCAAAAGACAAAAATAAATCCATTTAAACCCCACATGTTTTAAACCCATGTCTTTTAAAACATTTTAACCCAATTCTCATTATACCCTCAAACAACCACTTCCCATATGCACCTTCTTTAATCCCAAAATTTCCCTCACCCAAATCAGATTTTTGTGACCTCACACCTCTCAAACCTCATGTACACACACCCCATGATCACCCACATTTTATCCTTACCCAATTTACCCTTAGCTCCATGCCTACTATTTAAAGAGGATGAAGACCATTCAAGAAAATATATTTTTGTAGACAGAAATTCTAGAGAGACTTAAAGAGATAGGTTAGAGTAAAAAATAAATTAGGGAAATATTTTGTAAATATTTTTTATTTTTATTTTTATTGATTTGTGAGTATAAATTGTGAGTGATTCTATTTAGTATTATATTGAATTGGTTATTGTTGGATGGTCATATTGGATGAATGGTGTTTGATTTAAAAAAATTAGAGTTCAATTTCCCTCCAGGAGATTGGGTTTGATTGTTCTCTTCACTTCTATTTTATTTTATTAGCCTTTGATTATTTGATTATCATGCTTTATATTATATTAGGCTAAAAAAAACCTTTCAAGGGGTGGGAATTCCTATTAATTTGATGTTAATTGAATTTACTTAGTTTAACTAAATTTAATTTTCCTTTGATAATTAACTTTGCACTCTTACATTTGATTTACGCCTCGAGAGAGGGTAAATGATTTTCGAGAGTATTGAATTTCTAGTCTTAAATTTCATTTTAGAATCGAACAAGCGATAGGTTTTTCTAAAATGTGGAATTATTTCTTTGAAATTCAACTTTACCTTATTTTTATGATTTAAACTAATTTAGCAAATCGATCCTAGAGGGTGATTTGTTAGATGATGTTTGGATCTATGTTTTCAGGAGTTATAGGAATGTAAATTTAATTTTCTAAAATGTTATTGTTAAAATTACATTTGCAACGAGTGTTGATTTGTAATTTTGATACTAGCTTGGGATATTTAATTTAAATGACCTAATTAATCAAATTGACTTGAATTTATGGTGTAATCCCATCTCTTGTTAGCTCTCACTTTGATTTTCTCACTCATCTCATATTTTACATGTTGATTTAGTTAGATTTCATTTCATTTTCATCATTGATTTTTAGTTTGTCATTTGATCTTTGATTTTAGTTTAGTTTTAGTTTCACCCCACCTCACCAAATTGTTTTAATATTAAAAAAGCTAAAAAATAGAAAAAGCAAAAAAAAAAAAAAATCGAAAAAGAGAAAAATAAACAAATGAATTGCATGCCCCACTTGTTTGTTTCATCCTTAGATTTGGATTGATTCCGTTACTTACCGCTACACTCTAGCTTAATTATAATTTTTGTAGGTAATTGAGGTTTTGATTAGAGGACTTTTCAAGCAACGGCCAAAAACATCAAAAAAGTCATATATATCACTGGCAACCCACTAACCCGATCTAACCCATTGGAATTGCTCTCCCTTAGAGCCCACGCCTATACCTATTAACCCACACCTAAGACCCATTAAACCTCAAACAAACTAAGTCATTTTTTTAACCCATATTAATATCCCATATAAAACCCAAAATCTCACATGTCTTAATTGACTTTTATCTTATTTCTAAAATACCCCTCAACTTCCCCCGCGTTCTAATTACCTCACAACACACATGCACATGTGTGTGTTTTTCAAAATTACCCCCACTTAGATTCCAAACCCTCACGCCATTTAATCCTGCAAGGGCATATTTTACATTATCCGTTTACATTAGAGTATGTCGTATACCGCTAAAACCATCAAAGAAAAGTTCAAGTCCAATCATGCATCATGACGGATCCAGACATCAACATTCTTCAATAAACAAGCCTTTGCGAGACAGATTTTGGTAAGGTTGTGTTTAAGTCCTTTAATGTTTCATTTAAGGTGTAGGGATAATTTTTCTAAAGTGTTTTTAATCATCCAGTGCGTCATTTTTCCTCAAAATAATTTTTTTCTAAGTCCTGAGGTGAAGTTTTAATAAAATTTATTTTTCGTTGGTGTCGTTGAAATGAGATGACAAATTTGTTTAAATGACTTGTTCAAGAGACAAAGTATCCTGCGAGATACCTCGTTTGAACCTCGCTTGTATTATTTTATCAAACAACATGCTAATATTTCAGTTTTTTAAGCTCATTTGATAGGTCGTGTGAAGTCTCTTCAAGTGACATCACAAGTCATTTAAGCGACATGCGCTTATCATTAGAGGAAAGTCACTGACTCAATTTTTTTATAAATACCTGTCAAATGATTTTGTTCACTCCAAGAAAAAATCATTTTTATGATCTTTTTAAGGGTAATAAAATGCATTTTATGACGCTTTATTTTTCAATAAAAAAGCATCATAAGTTTGGGTGTCATAATTGATACCCATAAAAGTTTTCATATTAGGTAACGGTTAAATATGACCTTTTTTTCAAAACTATCATATCTACTACAAAAGGGTCAAAATATTCTCTATAAGATGTCATAATTGATTTTAAAAGTGTCATGATAAACAGTTTTCAAAATTTTTAAAAGGTCATATAAAAAATTTCATCACATGATGGTTTAATATAAACGGTCATAAATTAAGCATACAATAAATAAATTCATAGTAAATTTATATCATAACCAATATAAATTCATAGAATAAATTAATAACCAATATTAATATCATAATTGGTAAATAAATTTAAACACAGAACAAAATCCATCGAATCATTTATTCCACATTCAATGTTACAATTGATACATTTTAGATTATACCGTTTAACCGATAAATACAATAACACTCCCACCAATATATGTTTTTTATGGCAACAGACAAAATTACATTAAATTAGACTGATATTTGTTTATCAAATTAAATTAAGTATTCCTCCGTAGTAATAACCGTTTCATTATTTTAGGCAACAATGCATCGAAGTCCACTTTCCGCTTATGTTCAATATCATGTTATCTCGTAGAAATACACCTTTCACATGCCTCTAAGTAGATGACCCTGCATAAGTTCAAAGTATCATATATAAATCTCTAGTGCAACGTAAAACACAACATATTAAGTCCATTTTTTCTAAAGTATTAAGTCGTGTATAATTTAAGTCGATAAGATTTTTTATATAACACAAATAACTGTAAACAATTTATAAAAAATTAGGTAAAAAATTTGTGTGTATATTCGCTTTCTGGTATGTTTATTAGTTGTTTTACTTTTTCGTCCACCAACACCTAATTTTCAAATGCATGTCTATTCGACTTAATCAATTTAGAACACTTATTAATTTCAGAAAATTCAGGCAGAGTTTCGTTTGTTTATTCGTTAAATCGAACATGTTTTAACATTAAAATAAACTCGACAACAGCAAAAGCCACAATTAAACCACCAATAAATCCCTTCCACCAATTCAACATATATAAGATAAAAAAAAATAAGTCCGGCAACATAAATGTTCAATGGACTCATGTCCAAGTTTAAAAAAAAATATAATACTAATCTCACACAACCCACACAGCCTAACAATACTCTTACATTAGTCCCTAGTGATGTGTGTGTCACTCTTTTCCAGTCGTTATATTCTTATCTTGCATTTCCATGCTACAACCCTAACTCTAAAGATTTATATTTAAAAATTTGAAATTTAGAACTACATATGAATCCATGAGTCTCATAACTACACTAGTTATTTGTACAAGTTATTCTAATCATGTATGAGTTGTGTTTGCCTCTTTCCATAATGTTTGATTATTGTTTTTCTTTTTTGTCCAGAAAGCCCAATTTTGATGTTTTATCACTTAAAATTTCCAAATTTTGATCGAATCTCAAACTCGTGAGTCACATGACTACTCGGGTTGTTTGCACAACTTTCTTTCATCTCGTGTGAGATGTTTACATAACACAAACAATTATAAATAATGTAAAAAATTGGGGCAAAGTGTCCTCTGTTTATAGGATTATCCTTTTATATGACTATCTGTCCTCTATAAGAAATAAATAAAACTCTAACAACAATATGCAATGAGACCCACTTTATCAAACAAATTCAAATGTTATTTTATTCACTAAAAGTAATTGGAATAGACATTGTTACAGACGTATTAGAATATAATGAAACAACTTACAGAAGTATGATGAACCAATGTCGCCAATTCATTCATTGTTACTTCTACCTCTTGTCTAAGTTGTTTGTGGTTTTGCAAGATCCAAATCCGATCGACGTGTTACAATGATTTCAAAAAGGTATTTATTTTAACAAAAGCCATTGATTTTAATATTAAAGAACATCAGTGGGTTGGTTATTACAACATATACATATACTACTTACGTCGAAAAGAAACAACCCATGTTGTTCCACTGTGGATCTTTACACATATCTCCAACCTCGTGTACTTCTCGGGAGAATACATTAAATATATCCCTAGAAAAAATAGAAAAAAACATAAACTCACAAGCTAGGACTAAAACATATTTGATAACAAAAAATCCCAAATAAAAATTTCAAATTATTCATGCCCGCGTAACTAACCTCCGTGTTTATGAAATATCTCACGTCTATGGCACTAATGAAATATCCCTCTACTATAGCACTAATATTTTTAACATGCAAAAGTAATAAGGACCATCCTTAACCTGGAATGTTCCTGAAGTGGATAGTGATGAACTCCTTCATTCCTGTAGCACAACTAACTACTTAAATCCCAGGTACTAGGGGCATAAAGGGGAGAAAATGGAAAAGTGACAACAAATTAAAGATAATAGAAAAAAATATGATTCCAACAAGTCAAAATCGGTGAAGCATGAATTGGCATGTGAATGTCACTACATACAAAACTAATCGAGCAATCACTTTCATATTCCATTGTAATTTAATAAAGCATACATCAAAGGAATTACAACCATCAAATCCAATATTAATTTTATTCAATTGAATTAGATTTGAAGTAATCTCATTTGAAATTGAATTTTAAATTGTTGACATGATTCTCTTTAAATAAGACATTTCCAAAATGTATGCCCATGATAAAGATTATTTACCAGTATTACATGTACAACCATTTAAAGATAGTATGAAGGATAACTTTCACACCATCAGTCCTAACCCCACCTCATAAGACTCCACAACTTTTGTTAGGATAATCAATCAATTTTTCGACATGGTAGGTATCATTTATTTAGTTTGAGTTGTTGATGTTCACTAAATGTGAATTAAGATGATCTTCACGATCAATTATCAGTCAATAAATTCACCTCCCTCTTCCATTAGTATCTTGCCAAACATATGAGCACAATTGACTTATTGATCTATAAAAATACTATGTGTTTCTGTGTGTGAGAGAGCGAGGGTTCGCCTAAGGAAAAATGTATCAAGTAAGATTGTTCTTGATGTTGAAGTAGGGAAATCCACAAAATCCATCAGGTTGACACAAAATATAAATTGAGAACGATTTGTCTCTCAAAAATACATTGAGAACGATAAGTAGTTGTCCAAGTACCTAAATTGTCATTGATCGATTAGTTTTAGATTTGCAGCGGAGAAGATAGATGAATGATCGAAGCATGTCAGTTTAGATTTGTGATGATGTTTCATATATGTTTTGGAGAGAAGAGAACTATCCGTGTTTGGTTTACTCTTAACAAAAGGTACTTTTTCATTCTTACATGGATGTACTCCATCATTATGATGGTTCTCAATTTGATATGTATAAATATTAGTTACTATACCCTCTGAAACCACTAAACAGTGATTTTCCTACCTGTGATTTGTAAAAATGAACAAGTGGGCAATAGGGCCTAAGAGTTCTCATTAATAAGTCCTACAATAATTATATCAATCATAACTAAACCATATTACCCTACAAACATCAAGCATAGGGCCTACAAGAGATGGGTTACAATACACACTTTGAGCCTGAAACATTCATCAATGCTTTCCTTTTCTTAGAGATTGCATTGCTGCCCAATGATTTTTTTACATGTAATGTCTCTTCCAACTGGTCTTCTTCAACCTCTTCATATTCACTTTGGTAGCCTCCAACTTCCTTCTCAAACTCCTTATTGGCTAAAAGTGGAAATCCAGTATGAAAAGGTTGCTTCTCCACAATATCTATTCCCTCAATTCAATTAGACGCATCACCTACTTGATTAATATCAGACGACGAGCATCCTTTCTTTTTCATAATGATTAAAATTTAATCATCAATCAATTCCTTGATAACTGGTAAGGCATAATGTCGTTGTAAAACAAATACTTAAATTGACCGACCTTAATAATCATGTTTTGCTATAACGCAATTCCTGAAGAATATATTAACATGTCTGTAGTGCTCTGCTTTATATCATCGGCATCATGACCATCCATTTTTGTAGTTTCTATACAGGGAGAAGTTTTCACTTTCTAGTGAGCTTTTATACAAAATGGAATTCAACATCAGATTTTAAAAAAGAAAAAATAAGATAACAGAAGAAAGTGACTAAATAAACAAATTTAGAAGATAAAGAAACTATAAATGACTCATCAGCTGAAGCAATAGTGAAATGTAAAGTTAACCTAACAACCTAAGTTTGTTAGAAACTAAGTTTTCTGGTAAGTGTAGATCAATGCCACTATAATTTAGGACACCTTTCTTGTACACGGTCCATAGTGATGTAATAGTACTTCCAGTCACATAACCTCTAAAAAATGCCAAGCACTATAACCTGGTTGGCTTGCTCAAGTTTAATTAGGATTATAGAATACTTGGTGGTCCACCTTCATGAAAATCATATTGAAGGTGGATGCTTCAACAACTACTAGATATTGTAAATCCTCCATATGGCCTGAGATTAAACCTTCTCTACCCTTAATCAAGCTTCACACCGGATGAGTTATTAGAAATGATAAGCTAGTTAACTTGTGGATTGATAATTGGATTGGAAGGCCTTTAGTTGCTGAGATGCAGACACCAGAAGAAATTAGAGTGCAACTATCGTATAAAGTCTGATATTACTCATAATAACAAGTGGTTCAGCCTTGATTATTGTGGTAATAGTTCCCATCATTTTCCACAAAGCATTTTCATAATAGTGATTGCCCTAAGGGATTATAAGGCTCTTCTAGTTCGAGAGGATTTCAATAATGAGAAGTTAAGCTTCTCTAATGATTTTTCTATGACTTCCAAATTCATAAAATGAATATAATGACTCACATATACAATAAATCACACTTTTTCTTCTATATTTGTTCTCTCGTACGATCACTTCCTTTTCTGTCTCCATATGCTCCAATTACCTGGATATGCACACACTTGCAATCAATCAACCGTTGAAATTTTACAAAGAATTAAAAAAAACATGTATAATGATAATATACAAAACTATTATCATTAACTAGAACAATAATTTACATTCAATTATACCATATCAGCACCTTTTCATGCATTATTTTTTGGTTGATAATTTACGAAGTAATCTACCAATGGTAGATGTTGGAAATGAACGAGGTCTACTCGAGTCTTCCTTGATTTCTGATGATGAATTTAAAGAAATAGAGATTTTATCCTCTGAATTCATGATGGATATTACTACCAGACTGGATTAATATAACTAGTAACTGATTTTCAAGAAGTTGGTGTATGTGTATATATAGAACGATAGTATCAGGTGGTGACACAAAAGTGGAAGATTTATTTAATAATGTTTAAGGATAGTCTTGAATGGAAATTCATGTCAATTTGTGGGAAATTAGTTGCAATGGTTGGGTAAATAGCCACTTGTGATTAAGATGCCTACATGAACTTCATCTCGCCTCTCTCCCAACTTTGAGGCCTGTGTAGAAAATTTCATTTTTTGGCAATTAGCTATCGTACTTTCTTATATTATGAATACACCAAATGCCTTTCTTATAATTTTAATTAGGAAGATAATCACACAATGAATTTGTTTCATTATTTAGAAGATTGTATATATTGATATAAATAATCGACTAAAAAATGTTCGTCGATTATCGATACCTTATGAATGCATTATTATAATGTTGATTTAGATCAGTACAAGATGTCATTACCGGCTCTTTTTGTGATAGCCTCATAAGTTCTTAATCGGGGAATTCAAAAAATGATGGAAAGTGGAAAGATGACACATTTTGCTCTAACAAGGGGGTGCCCTATTATTTCTTCTCTTTCATTTGCAGATGACACACTTATTTTTTCAAATGGAGATAAACGATCACTCAAGCATCTCATGGAGTTCTTAAAGGAATATGAAATGGAATCGGGGCAAGTGATTAACCACAATAAATCTCCCTTTCATCTACCAGGAAACGAGGCAAAAGGAGCGAAAAAAGTCATTGAAAACATCACTGGGTTCAAAAGCAAAAATCTACCTATTATCTATTTGGGGATCCCATTATTCTCTGGAAAGAAAAAGAAAGCATAGTTTTCAGTTTTCATCGACAAGCTGGTAGGGAAACTAAATCAGTGGAATCATCATTGTATCTCTCAAGCAGGTAAAGTGACTCTAATCAAATCTGTGGTAGAATCCATGCACCTTCATCTTCTGGTCACCGTTAATCCTCCGGTAAACATTCTCACCCATATAGATAATTTACTTGCTCGATTTTTATGGTACAATCAAGAAGAGAAGACAAAATTTCACTGGGTGACTTGGCAAAATATTTGCAAAACAAAGAAGAAGGCGGGTTAAACCTCAGATCAATGATTGACCTTTCATCAGCAAATGCTCATAAATTGTGGTGGAAATTCTTTAATACAAATTCGCTTTGGTCCCAATTTATGCATGCTAAATACAAAAAAATGGAGGCCCACAATTTTAAGGGAACAATTTCACTTTCATCATAGGTGTGGAGGAGAATGCAAAATGTTGGTGAGGATTTCTTGGAAAATTATGATTTAATTTCCGGGAAATGGACATTAGAACAAAATGGGATTTTAACACTCAGATCAGCTTGGCACTTGGTGAGAGACAAAGGTTGTATCCAAAAGTCTTATTCTATAATTTGGGATAAGAGAATCCCCCAAAAAATTTCGGTTTTCATGTGGCGATTGATTCATAAGGGCATTGCTATAGATGAATTTATTAAGAAACTGCATATTACTTTTGTGTCTAAATGTAGATGTTGTAGTATGGCTTGTGAAGAGGATCGAGATAATCTATTTTGGGAAAGCTCAATTTCCCAATCTCTTTGGAAAAGATTCTATAATATCCTGGGAGTAAGGCACAATTTATCAAATTTAAATGGAAATCTGATGAGCTGGTGGATTAATTCTAAAGGAGACAAGATTAGAGGCATTCTTTGTCGGATTATTCCAACATTCACATGTTGGTACTTATGGTGTGCTCAGAATAAAAGTATGTATGAGGGAGTACCGATGAAGGAATTGTCCATTATTATTCAGATTTGTGAGGAGATTAAAGTTGCTTTTAGAAACTTTCCTTTTCAGGGACCGAAAACTATATATTGTATTGATACTATAGAGGCTTTTTCTTTGTTAGGTGTTCACATTGCAGAGATCTGATGTAGCCACCGGTGGGGGGCTTTTCCCCACCTGCTAATTTCTAATAAATCCTAGATTTCAATAAAAAAAAAGATGTCATTACCATTGTATTCGAGATGTATTAGCACAGATTAACATGTGTGATCTTAAACCCCGATGCAGTATCAATTGGGTGAACCAAGATACAACAGAGTATCAACATGTAGTAGGTTTCCACGCAACCAAACCAGTAATATACATAACTATTTTTAAAATTATAAAATGAACATGGGAAATCAATGGTGAAGATGTGATTTTAATCAATTAACACGAGTTTTTAAATGAGAGTGTTCTGTGTAAGGACACAAATTTACAATTGAGTCCATATATAGTTTTGGCTCAATTCCGGACAAAAACATTTATTCATAGGAAAGTATTTAATTGTAATATTCTCAAGCCTATGAAGTGTTTGTTGAAGACGTAGCGGCAAAAAGTATAAAGCTTCATCAAATATGTCGGTTTGTGTGCCTCGTTTCTACGTCACCAACCATAGTTCCATGCTCCCAAGGTACGAATGCAATATTATATATATAGGAGCTTGGAACAAAGTTTATTGGGTGTTAGGTTTTGTAACTGTATTTTAATTTTCAGAAAGAATTAAATAAAACTTTAAAATAAGTTTATAAAGTTTTCTGGGCTAAAATCGAATTTTCCAAACTTTCTGGTTTTTCGTTCGATAGAGTCGTTCGAACGAGATTGTCATTCGAATGAAAATGTCGTTCGAACGAACCTGCCAACGAGTTCCCACCAAAGTATACTGGTCCGTCGTTCAAAATGTCGTTCGAACGAGATTGTTTGTTCTAACAATATTTCCAACGAGATTCTAACGAGTTCAATCTGGAACGTCGTTAGAAGTCTCGTTCGAAC
The DNA here is from genome assembly GCA_949130495.1 of Sambucus nigra. Taxonomy (NCBI): domain Eukaryota; kingdom Viridiplantae; phylum Streptophyta; class Magnoliopsida; order Dipsacales; family Adoxaceae; genus Sambucus; species Sambucus nigra. The sequence goes on along the minus strand of OX422207.1, from coordinate 624,036,552 downwards.
GAGATTTCGTTCGAACGAAATGTCGTTCGAACGAGATGCCAGGCGGGAACAGTTTTGGGCAGTTTTTTGGCAGTTTTGCACCCACTTCCCCACTTGGTTTTTAACCAATTTTTTCAGTCTTTAATATGTGCGGGAAGGACATTTTCCAACTTAACTTTTCCATCCTAGTTTATCTCTTAGTGAGAGTTTGAGGGAAAAACTTGTTTAGGAAAATGTTCATGTTTTGAGTGAGATTTTTAGAGAAATATTTCAATCACTCTAGTGTTTACACCCAATTGAGTTTATTCCAAGTTCTATATACTTATCAATTGCTTGGAGTTTGGCACCGGTTTTCTCTACACCGAATTGAAGATAAGTTTTGGGTTTTTCTTCCACCACCCACAAATAAAGAAGAAGTGTTTCTATGTTAATTTACCCACACGGAGAAAGGCTCCATGCTCGGGTGACGGTGACCATATAAAGTCCTATCGGTGGATTCCGAAACCGCGGTGGTGTTCCAAGGTTATCCGCTAGGAAGAGGTGTCTACAAGAAGAAGCGTCGAGGCTTGAGAGGGATCGAGTCGTGCGTTGTAAGTCTATCTGTCTTGTACTTGTAATTCCGTATCTAGTGGATTTGTGGCTAGGGCCATCCAAGGTTGTTTCCCGTCTTGGGTTATTCCTCATACATCACGGCGTAGTGTGATTGGTTTATTTTATCTTGCAAAATATCGTAGAACGCATGTTTAGAATAATTCAAGATAAAATTCGGTTTAAATCACACTCACTTTAATTTGGGACTATATTAAATATTGGGTAAAGTTTACTTAATTCAAGTCATTTGCTAAAATTTGGTTTCGCCTAACTTGCTTATATTGATAAATATGACATAGGCAAATTCTAGGACTTGGATTAATTAATTGGTTTAAGTGAATATATTAATTGATTAATTTTACTTCACTTGGTTGCAATTTTAATAATTTTTAAGAAAATTAAAATTTGCTGTTGTTGTTAAAGTTGAACCATCATCACACCGCTTCCGCATCATCTTGAATTTATATAAAAGGAAAATATAATTGTGTTTAATTGTGAAAATTAAAACCCGGGGATCCATAAACTCACACCGTTTTCAGATTGGTATCAGAGCTTTGATTTAGACAAGCTCGTGCTTACAAATTGGTATCAGAGCCGGAGCGCTAAGTTATCGCGTTAAAGATCCGTTTTTCGCCTTTTTGTATTTCCTTACCTTTTTAGTTGGTGCAATTTTTTATCACTCTCATATTTTTTTTCTCTCAATGGGACGTCTTAATGAAAATTTGTCCAATTTTAATGAAAATAAAATTTTTGATTTTCGAGGGGAATTAAAGGGGCTTAACAAATGTAACGAAAATTTAAAGGAATTAAATTTGAGATTTGTAAAAAGAATTAAATTTCTTGAAAATGAAAATTCTTGTTTTAAAGCTCACATTGAGTCTTTGCAAATCTCCTTATCTCAAAAAGATATTTTTCGTGAAAAGCTCATGGACTTACATTCAAATTTTGATATTTTAGAAAAGTCCAAGAAAGAGAGTGAAAATCATGAAAAGACTCTTAGGGACAAGTTTGCTCATATTGAGGGAGAGTGTGTTAACCTTCTAGGAATTATTGAAAATTTAAAGAAGGAGTCCCATAATTTTGAGGAGTCTAATTTATTACTTGAGTCCGAAATTTTAAAAATGAAAAATGATTTTCAAGACTCTAGTAGTAGTTCTAATGGTTCTAGCACATCATGCTCAAATTCTTCCATTGCTAAAGCTAAAACCATTGTTTGATTTAGAGGGTCAACTTTGTCCAAGGTCTTTAAAAAGGGTCACACCTTAGGTAACGTTCCTCATGTTTACACATGCTTGCATTGTGGTAGGAAAGGTCACCTTAGGTCATATTGTTTTGATCTTAAAAGAAGTCCAAGGAAATCTTTCTCTAGCATTTCATTATTTCCCAATCCCCATCATTTTAAATATAAATCTATATGGGTTAGGAAATCATTATTAAATGCGCTAGATACAAGATTTGTTGATTCTCATTTACTATCACATGAAACCTCCCTTGCTAAATTTAAAGGTTGAATGTGTTAGTGTTTTATGCATACTCTAGATTTTTGTGATTCATATTATATATCATTGCTAGATGTATGCATGTTTAGTCATTTTTTAGTCATTGCCTCATTTCATATCATATGCTAGAAATTATGACTTGCTTATCTTTTTGTATTATATTTTGTGTTTGTATTAATTGAAAAATATAAAAAGATTTTTGTTTATCATTTGTGTTTTATTTATTTCATTTAAGCTTAATGAAAAATACAAATGATTTTTGTTTATTCTTTTGAGTATATATATTTTTTTTGGTGAAAAATGTTAAAAACTCAACAAGATTTTTTTTATGTGTGTATTTTAGTTTGACACACTTTATGTGGCATATATTTGTGTTTGAATCCCATCTTTTACGCTCCCACGTGGCAAGAACTTTTGGTTTAGATTTTCAATCCTTAAAATGTTCTTTACCATGTTTTATATAGAGTTGTTGGATTTTGTGTTGTTTAAATGGATTCTATTTTTATATGCCTCTATTCACACATGCACGAGCTCTTTGGAAATCTTAATGTCACATGTTATATTTGAGCTTTTTTGAGGTGTTCTCCTACCAATCTAGTCATCTACATATCTATGACTTAGGAGGACTAGTGCATGTCAAAATCCGTTGCATGTGAGATTTGTGTGAAAAATGAAAAACATGATAAATAAAAATGTGCACGGGGAAGGGATTCGAAAGGATGAATTAAATCCTTTGCGATAGTAAACCACCGTTTATTGGATCTAAAAGAAATACGTGATCCAAAGGCCTAAAAACAGAATATTTGGCATTAAAAAGAAAACAATTGCCAAGGCCTATGTTTGTTTGATATATTCATTCGAAAACAATTGAATATATATGCTTATTGAGGGAGATTTGGATGGTATATCAACGGTTTGCACAATGTCCGTTTATCCTGGTTGTCTTTAATGTCATGACTCTATTTGGTTTGTAGAATCATCATCATGCTAGGCTTGTATGCATTGTGTATGTTTGTTCATTGAGTTCAATCTTCATATCATCACATGAGGTTATATTTATATGTGATAAAGTTTGCAATCAAATTAGAACTCCGTGAATGTTTATTAAGTGTTTGGGTCTAAATTTTATTGTTGCTAGTTCACACCCCAACACTTACGTTTCCATATGACACATTTTTGCCATACGAGTGTGCAAACTTATTGTATTGTGTGTTATATGTGTGTTTATATCTATATATATATATATGCAAGTGCTTCATTGGTATATTTCTAGTTTTTATATATATGATATTTGTTTTGTCTTTGCCTATGCTTTTATTGCCCATGTGCTTTCATGTCTTATCCCTTTTAAGCTTCAACATGCTTTTATGTTTATTAGTTATTTATCCTTTGCCTATTCCTGAACAAAAAGGGGGAGAATGATGATAGGGGGAGAAATGGTATCTAATCCTATTATTATCATATCTTAGTTTGGGGGGGGGGGGGATTTATCTTAGGGGGAGACATCTTTCTAAGTAGGTCATGTGTTTGATAAAGGGGAGAATTAATTTAGGGGGAGTAATTAATTAATTGCATTTAACACTTTGATATTCCCTATGCATTTGATGAGTTTGCTTAAGTGTGCAGGAATTCTTCTAAAGCCGCATCTTTCAATGGCAAAGCGTTTGATCCTTGGGTTGAGTCAAGTTTGGGTGGGTTATGTTTTGATTCTAGTAGAGCTTGACGGCCTTTTAGGATTTTTTGTTTTGGTTTTTGTCCCGGAATAGCCAAAGGGGGAGATTTGTAAGGACACAAATTTCCAATTGAGTCCATATATAGTTTTGGCTCAATTCCGGACAAAAACATTTATTCATAGGAAAGTATTTAATGGTAATATTCTCAAGCCTATGAAGTGTTTGTTAAAGACGTAGCGGCAAAGAGTATAAAGCTTCATCAAATATGCCGGTTTGTGTGCCTCGTTTCTACGTCATCAACCATAGTTCCATGCTCCCAAGGTATGAATGCAATATTATATATATAGGAGCTTGGAAAAAAGTTTATTGGGTGTTAGGTTTTGTAACTGTGTTTTAATTTTCAGAAAGAATTAAATAAAACTTTAAAATAAGTTTATAAAGTTTTCTGGGCTAAAATCGAATTTTCCAAACTTTCTTGTTTTTCGTTCGATAGAGTCGTTCGAACGAGATTGTTGTTCGAATGAAAATGTCGTTCGAACGAACCTGCCAACGAGTTCCCACCAAAGTATACTGGTCCGTCGTTCGAAATGTCGTTCGAACGAGATTGTTCATTCTAACGATATTTCCAACGAGATTTGATTAGGCACATATTCTTCATATTTATCCCCTTAATTTCGGTATTTTTATGATCCCGTGCAGTGTATCTAGCTTGGATTTGTCTCTTATTTATGCTACTAACGTTTTTTGGCAAGTATTTCTTGTTTTGTATATTTCTCATGTGTTTTACAGGTATTTCATGCAAGTTAGTGTGAAGGAGAACTCAAAACAGTGAAAGAAACCAAGAAATGGAGAGTTGAAGGGCATTTTTGTAATTTTTCAGCCTTATTCCGAAGGTGGGCCAACTAGAAAGTTGAAGATCTCTAAGTTACAAGAATACTGGAAAAAACGGCACCTCAATCCGAGCTACGGTGAAGAAGTTACGATGTTTTGAAGTTGCGCGATAATGAAGAGTCTGGATGTGCGAATTGCTGTCATTAATTATGCATTTAATGCAGTGCAACTCTTGGAAAACTTGTGCCACAAGCGAAATTTGATGCCAAATTCGTGCAACTTCGTGCTATAAAATACCAAGCCCTACCTCATTTTCAAAAGGGAGTTGAATTCTAGAGAGAGGGAGTCAAATTCTAGAGGGTAGGAGTAGGATTAGAGAGAGAAAGTTAGATTGTAGTTTTCTTTGGTAGAAGTTTTCATAAACCCTAGTTGTAAGTTTGAAGAAGAAGTTTTGCTGGATTCAAATTCATCTCTTTCTCCTCTTGCTAAATACAAGTATCAATTTCTATTCTCTATTTTATTTTTCCATTCAATTCTCAATTGTTTTGCAAATTGTTAACAATGTTTGTTAGAGTTTTCTTTTGTTTTCATCATGTTTAGCTAATTTTTAAGGGTTGGAATGCATGAACCCATCCCGATGTAATTTATCTACGTAGGAAATAGAATTTAAATTTAAATTTGAAAGAATCGTGTAAGAGAAGTTCACAATCATCCTAGATCTTTCAATCTCTCTTGCCCGAGGTACTTGGGATATTTAAGAATATGATGTGCGTGTAATTATTTAGCACCGCTTTATATTTATCTTTGATTTCATATGATGCGGGCTTGAACCACATATATGTAATGCTTAGGATCTATAAAGACTGGATTCATTCAAATTTATAATTTATAATTCTAGTATTCTAATGGGTAATTACTAGGGATTGGGGGATTGTATTCCAACTTATTTCCTCATTCATTTTAATTAGTTTTATAGATTTCTTCCAACTTATTTCCCCTTGTCAACCATCATCATCTTTTTCACTATTATTTTAGAAGTAATAATTAAATTAAATTATATAAAAAATTCCCTGTGGATTCGATACCCAGACTTACTACTATACTCCATAAAAATGTAGTTAAAAGTTTAGGTTTTTTTTTTGTACTGAGGTTGGAAGATGATAACAATGACTAGCGTATTACACGGACGCTCGGGTTTTCCACTCGATCAAGATTCTAACGAGTTCAATCTGGAACGTCGTTAGAAGTCTCATTCGAACGAGATTTCATTGGAACGAAATGTCGTTCGAACGACTTCCCCACTTGGTTTTTAACCAATTTTTTCAGTCTTTAATATGTGCGGGAAGGACATTTTCCAACTTAACTTTTCCATCCTAGTTTATCTCTTAGTGAGAGTTTGAGAGCAAAAATTGTTTAGGAAAATGTTCATGTTTTGAGTGAGATTTTTAGAGAAATATTTCCATCACTCTAGTGTTTACACCCAATTGAGTTTATTCCAAGTTCTATATACTTATCAATTGCTTGGAGTTTGGCACCGGTTTTCTCTACACTGAATTGAAGAGAAGTTTTGGGTTTTGCTTCCACCACCCACAAATAAAGAAGAATTGTTTCTATGTTAATTTACCCACACGGAGAAAGGCTCCATGCTCGGGTGACGGTTACCATACAAAGTCCTATCGGTGGATTCCGAGACCGCGGTGGTGTTCCAAGGTTATCCTCTAGGAAGAGGTGTCTACAAGAAGAAGCGTCGAGGCTTGAGAGGGATCAAGTTGTGCATTGTAAGTCTATCTGTCTTGTACTTGTAATTCCGTATCTAGTGTATTTGTGGCTAGGGACGTCCGAGGTTGTTTCCCGTCTTGGGTTTTTCCTCGTACATCGTGGCGTAGTGTGATTGGTTTATTTTATCTTGCAAAATATCGTAGAACGCATGTTTAGAATAATTCAAGATAAAATTCGGTTTAAATCATCACACTCACTTTAATTTGGGACTATATTAAATATTGGGTAAAGTTTACTTAATTCATGTCATTTGCTAAAATTTGGTTTCGCCTAACTTGCTTATATTGATAAATATGACTTAGGCAAATTCTAGGACTTGGATTAATTAATTGGTTTAAGTGAATATATTAATTGATTAATTTTACTTCATTTGGTTGCAATTTTAATTTGTTTTAAGAAAATTAAAATTTGCTGTTGTTGTAAAAGTTGAACCGTCATCACACCGCTTCTGCATCATCTTGAATTTATATAAAAGGAAAATATAATTGTGTTTAATTGTGAAAATGAAAACCCGGGGATCCATAAACTCACACCGTTTTCAGATTGGTATCAGAGCTTTGATTTAGACAAGCTCGCGTTTACATTCTGCAATGAAGATCATATTATGCATTTGTCATTCTTTTGAGTATTAAACATCAAAATTCTTTAATAAAAACATAAATGCTTTCACCTCAACATTTTGTGCATACTTCTGAAAAATAGGCTTTCTATAAGTGGAGGATGTTTCCAGAATAATTTATATGCTTTCATATGTCCATGGAAATTATGATTTATGAATACATCAACTCAATACATCAACTCAATACCAAAATGCAGAAGAATACAAAACCCTTAACGTAATCACTCATACAACAAAATACACAAGAATAAATAAACCAATACTAGTTCATTGAATCTAGGGTAATTTTTGAATAAACATATATGTTATTTTGTATAAAAAGACACGTACGAATATGGCTTTTACATTATAGTTATACAATTTGAAATTCATTGTCAAAGGCCCTAGTGCGTTATAAAAACAAGTCATTATAGTGGTGCCTTTAAATTTTAAGAGGCAAAAATGCACCATGAATGGCTGAGATGCAATTTACAGAGTCATACGGCCTGAAACTTGCCAAATAACACGTTTTTAATAAAATCTTATTTATCTCTGCTGTAATTTACTTTTGCCCAATTTCCAATATTAAATATTATTTCTTAGTGAAATCCACACAACAATATGGTATTATACATGTGAGATTATTTTCAGTACACTATGGTTTAGATATTTGTAATCACTTGAAAATCAATCTGAGACATGTTACCAACCCATTGTACAAAAACATGAAGATATTAATGAATTCAACTATCATGGTAGCCCAATCCAATGAGTACAAATAAGTATCCACCTAAACACATTTTCCTTGAGCTACTACCCTGGCATATAGGTGCATTCCATCCATTAAATCAGGTTTTTAAATAAGAAGACAATAATTTTAAGAAACCAAATTCATTGTATAAAATTAAAAGGTCCAGTAAAAACACACAGATGCTTACAATTAAACTAAGGGTTTACTTCTATGAGAACTCAAAACTAGGTCTCACTTATATGGCATCAATGCATTGGTAGACATTTGGGGACACTATCTATCATTCAAAACACCGAGCAATGCGTTAATGCAATATCGGTGAAACCCTTTTTTTGAGTCTCAAACCTAAGTTCTCATTTAATTTACTCATAAATTAAAGGGTGAAAGAAACAAAAAAAAAACTATTATTGGTTACTATAGGGCTCTGGGGTGTAGAATACTCAAACTTTATAAGGTTCTTCTAACTAGCCAGAAAATTTGATTCAATGAGAAAGGCAAAGGCTAAAACAACAATACTGAGATTAGGACACTTTTTATGTAAAGAAGGAATGCATCCTCAATTTGACAAATCAACTTACACTATTTAAAATAATTAATTATATGGCTAAGCATAAAGATTGTGACATTTTCAATGTAAAAGCATAAATGCATCCTCAATTCAGCAGATTGACTTCCAATATTTGCGCTGTTTATTTATATGAGTTTTATATCATCATCATCATAAATATGATTGCCAATAGCCTTCTCAAATTCAAAAGTTAAAATTAAACCAAAAATAAAGGTTACTATGGCCATCCCTGATCCTCGCAGAGGGCAAGAGAGCGCGGATCCTAGGTCCCGTGCGTCCCTCTCGGGAGCGGGAGCGCTTCGACCGACGTCATTGATGAGGTGAAAAATGTAGAGAGATGGAGTCGCCAGTCTATTTTACTCAAAACAGACCAAATAAAGGGATCCATCCCAAAGGACAACATCCAAAGACATAATGATGCATACGAAACCAAAATGATTCAAAAAGGGTCCAGAGGCTCTATTACGAAATGGGAAGGTGTTAGGCACCCATTCCGCCCTTACGGTCTCTCATGGGTTTTTGCTGTTTTCCTTTATTTTCCCCATTATATGTGTGCATGTGTATATATAGTGGGGATAGGAATCCTTGACTTGTATCATGGAAAAGATAAGGCGAGTTATCCTTAGGAAGGTTCACAAAAATAATATTAGAAAATAGAATTTACGCAATTATCCATGCGTTGATCTTTATAACGGAACGATAATGTATGTGGAACAGTATGCCGCTAAGAACAAATATATGCATATATGGATATATGTAATCTAAGAAATTTGAGTTTAGAGAAAATATAAATTGAGAGAAAATGTGAGAATAGGACTCGAGTCTCGGATTTTAACCCGAGATGCCTTCGTAGCCTATAGAGGCATCAAAGTCCATGTAGTTCGTATGCAAAACGAGGGGTGGGGTTTATCCCAAAAATCCAATCGAGTAATTCTCTTATTTGTGTGTGTGTGTAAAAAAAGTGTTCTAGTTTGAGAAGAGTGTAAGAAAAGTGTGATAATTCCCGTTTGGAATTTATGAGCAAAGCCTCTTTTCTTGTTTTGGGGGATTTTACTTGTATAAAAATAAGAGATGTGTAGTAATACTATATAAATAGTATATTAGGACATGTGAGATGAGAGAATAAAAGTGCTAAGTAATAAAATAAGTTAATGCGAATTTATGATAATTTGAGGAGAGAATTGAGAAAATTGGACCTTCTTGAAGATCTTGCGATATTGAATGTTTGAGAGCATACCTTGCACTTCGATGATGATGGAGGGTAGTGAATTCACCAAGTTTGATGAAAAGGATGTTGAAAAGTGAAGGTTGGAGAGGAATTTGTATGTGAAAATCACGTTGACTTCGAGAGAGGTTTTTTGGATTTGCAGAGAGTGATATCTTTCAGATCTGAGATTTCCTTTTAATGAGGACAAGACCTCTTTTTTATAGGCCCAGGGCATTGACAATTGGCATAGCCCTAGTCCTGCCAACTAGCAGGTGCGTTTAGGCACATTGCCGATAGGCAGGGTCTAGGACCTATCGTTTGGCAGTGTCTTTTCGGCATTTTTGGAAAATAAGTTGATGAGGGCAAATCGTTGATCTGAATCGCGCACGTGGTGGACCATTGGAAAGGTAGTTCATATACCTTCGAAAGTCCTTTGAATACTCCTGATTTTTGGAGTTGACTTTGGGTCAAATGTATCTCAGAAGTGCCCGTCGGTCCTTTGGATGGGAAATCATCGAACGCAAAAGAATCTTTCGTTCGCATGGTATGTCTGAATCGCGCACTGGGCAGACTATTGGAAAGTATAGGAAATGTAATTAGACAATCGAAAGAGTTTGATCTAGTTCAAGTTGTTGACTTTGGTCAACCGATCCCTAGAAACATTTGCTGACCTCTTAGAGTAAAATAGATCGTTCATCTGTATTATAAGTCATAATTGTGCACAGGGCGGACCGTTGGAAAGGGGTTTCACTAACCTTTGAAGGTTCATTCAGTCTCGGTCAAGCTAAAGATTTAACCTAGGTCAAACGAAGCCTGAAAGAATCTAGTGGCCTCTTGATCGAGTTTTAGGGAAAACGGATCATTCGTCCGCATGGTAAGTCGGAATCGTGCACGGGATGGACTATTGAAAAGGGGATTCATTACCCTTTGAAGATTCATTCAGTCTCGATTAAGCTAAAGAGTTTGACTTTTTGGTCAAACGGAGCTTGGGAGTACCCAATGGCTTCTAGGTCAGTATTAATGGTATGACTTGGGTTTTAGGGGGTAATAGAATCGGGTGTCTACAAAGCCCCTGGACAGGTGAGTTTGGAACAAATGATAGCCATCGAATAGACACCGCATGATGCCTTTTAAAATAGGATGACCAATTCCGAGCGTCGAGGATGATTCTGAGGACTAAGGAGCACGGATGACAAATTTAGAGAGTCGAGGATGATTCTGAGGACCTAAGGAGCAAGGATGACAAATTTAGAAGGTGGAGGTGAATTTTAAGGACCTAAGGAGCATGGTGGGGATGACCAATTCTGCGAGTCGAAGCCAATTCTGAGGGCTTGAAGATGAGGGTGACCGATTCTGTGGGTTGAAGCCAATTTTGCGGGCTTAAGTAGAGATAACCAATTTTACGGGTCGAAGTCAATTATGCGGGGTTAAGTACAGATGACCGATTCTATGGGTCGAAGCCAATTCTATGAGCTTAAGTAGAGATGACCAATTCTGCGTGTCAAATCCCATTCTGTGGGCTTAAGTAGAGATGACCAATTCTATGGGTCGAAGCCAATTCTGCGGTCTTAACTTGAGATGACCAATTCTACGGGTCAAAGCCAATTCTATAGGCTTAAGTAGAGATGACCAATTCTGTGGTTCAAAGCCAATTCTGCGGGCTTAAGTAGAGATGACCAATTTTGCGGGCTTAAGTATAGATGACCGATTCTGTGTGTCAAAGCCAATTCTGGGAGCTTAGGTGACAATCCAAGACCAAGGTCAATTCTGACCTAATTAAGGTGATAATCCAAAATCGAGGTCAATTCTGACCTAAGAGAGGTGACAATCGGGGACCGAGGTTAATTCTGACCTAACTAAGGTTACGATATAAGATCGAGGTCAATTCTGACGTAAGAGAGGTTATGAATGAGGATTGATGTCAATTCTGACCTAACTAAGGTGACGATCCAAGACCGATGTCAATTCTGATCGAAGAGAGGTGAGGATCGAGGACCGAGGTCAATTCTAACCTAACTAACGTGATGATCCAAGACTGATGTCAATTATGACCTAAGAGAGGTGATAACCTAGGATTAAGGTCAATTTTGACCTAACTAAAGTGACGATCTAAGATGAAGGTCAATTTTGACATAAGAGAGGTGATGACCGAGGACCGAGGTCAATTCTGACTTAACTAAGGTGATGATATAAGACTGAGGTCAATTCTGACCTAAGAGAGGTGACGACCGAGGCCGAGGTCAATTATGATGTAAGAGTGGTGACGACTGAGGATCGAGGTCAATTCAGGCCTAACTAAGGTGATGATCTAAGACAGAGGTCAATTCTAACCTAAGAGAGGTGACGACCGAGGATTGAGGTCAATTCTGACCTATCTAAGGTGACGATTCAAGACTGAGGTCAATTCTGACCTAAGAGAGGTGTACATTTCCTTCGAGAAAATTAGGGATTTTTACTGGGGATAAAGATTGGATTTTGGGTTCCGTTGGGGAATAGTGAATGAGGTGGGGAAAATTTAGAGTGTCCTTTGGAGATATTTCATGGGGATAATGATTCTTTGGAATTCTGCTGGGGAAAATTACCTTGCGATGTTCTTTTAAGCTGGGGATCCGATGGCTAGGGAAATCCATGTGTCTTTTGGAGACTTTGCGGAGGAAAGGATAATTTGATCCTATAAACTCCACTAGGTAAGTGATTAGGTTGTCCAGGTATTGGATGTATTGCTCGCGGAGGTTTGAAACCTTTTAGAGTATAGGGGGCGATCCTTAAATATTCTTCGGGGACATTTCCGGGAGAAGATTCACTTGGATTTTGAGAGTTTCGCTAGGGAATTAGGGGGTTTTCTTGTGGGAATGCGAAATTTTCTTGGCGAAAATATTCTAAATCTTTCATGGGAGTTATAGGAATTTTCTAAGGATTTTTAGGATTTTTTGGCATTTTATGGGAATTTTTCTACAAAATTTTAAGGGAGTGCTAGTAGGCATGGTGTAGTGGGTGCCATTCAGCAGTGGCACTGACTTTTGGACTTCCTCGAGAAGGTAAAAAGGTAGTGTTGATCAGTGGTTGGGGGGTCAATGCCGATCGGTATGACCCTTAGCATCCTATATAAAGGGGGCGACATCCTCTGCAAATCGTTCTAGCATCCCAATCTCTAATTAATGGCCACATTTGTGAGCCGATGGTTGACTGTTGATAACTGGGAGAATGTGGAGTGGAGGGACAGGGAGCCTCTTAATTTGGGGAGCGATAATTACTTTGACGCATTTGAGCTAGTTGCGGATGAGCGGACCTTGCTACAGGAGCCATCGCATCATCGCTCTTTGAGGGTGGTGAGCCCCACCGGTTATGTAAGCAACCTGACTTTTGGCATTCTTCTCTTTTTTCTTGGTGATTTTTCCTTCCTTCTGGAATTTTTGACAGTTTTTTTTTCTTTTAATAGTCTTATATCTCTTTGAAGAACATGTGTGCCCGTGGGACGACGGGGCTTAAGGATTTCTAGGAGTATCTTTTTCTTGTGGTGAGTTGGGTGGTATCATCGACAGGTTTTGGGAGGTTGACATCTACGCTGGATGAGAGACCTCGTTCGACAGTGGTCTTATGCTCTCTTGGGGAGAGATGGTGGGATACTACCCATACTTTCCATTTCAGCTTTGGGGAGATGACCGTGACTCCCATAGACATGTAGCAGCTACTGGGGTTGGATTGTGATGCAAAGAAGATAGAGGTGGATCGCTATTTATGGGTGTGGCCGGAGGCGGTGCGGTCGGCGCTCAGCGATATAGGGAGGATAGTGTCTGGGGATTCCATTCGGTTGTCCCTGATGAAGGATGTCTTACTGATTAGGGTGGTTGATGTGGAGGAAGGCCTGCAAGTGAGGAAGATGGCCCAGTTGTTCATATTGTAGGTGCTGGGAGGTTTCATGGTGGTGTCGAGTGGAGACGTCGTCCATTTATGGTTTTTGTCATAGCTGAGGGTGTGTTCGAACATCCCTCTCTGTGATTGGAGGAGCCTGACTTTAGCGACCCTTTATTTTTCTTTGGATGCATTCATCTGGTGCTATCGATAAACTTTTACTGGAGCCACGTATCTTCATGAGGTATTCTTCAGTTTGCGCATTCTCCTTTCATCAATTCGCATTTTCCTTAGGCGTATCTTTTTTATTGTGAATTATTATCTTTGGCAGACATGGTTTTATGAGGTGATTGGGTGCAATACCCAGCTAATTTCCCTAAAGGACGAGACTATTGGGGACTTCTATCGATTGTATCGATGGATGCAGGCCAATCGGCAGTCGAAGGAATCTCTTTCTCTGAAGGCGGTGCGTCAGGTCCTGAATGGCCTGACTAGTGGTAAGGTGAGACTCTTTCCTCTTCATTCTTGGGTTTTACATGTTATGATTCTTTATTGACTTATGCCTGCTGGGGATTTTTAGGTGACTTTTTACCCTTGGGGGATAGCCATTCAGGATACGGGGGGCGACTAGGGTGAACGCGCAGATGAGGCATTTGATGGCGCATGAGTTTGGCCATTCATGGTATCTTGGAGAGAGAGTGGTTTGGCAGATTACTGAGGAGGAGGTGATGGTGCCACCTATGTAACCTCCTAGATCAATGAGGCGGGAGTGACTATTGTCGAAGGATGCAAGGATCGTGGCGATGATCGGCGAGTCCTACCTGTTGTACAATGATGCAGCTGTGCCGTATGACTATATGGACTTTGTGACAAGCTGGTTGATGGTGCCTAAAATATATGATTCCTTACCTTCCCTCCTGCGGGTTTGAGTTATGCTATGGGGTCTTCCCACAGCGGCGGTGGTCCATAGACATCTACAGTGGCGGTAACTTCATAGGTTCCCTTCATTCGATTGGATACTCTTTCATAAAACATTCGGTGGGCTGATGGAGGGATGGTCCACATGTTTCACTGTCCTCATGTTATTGATCCATAGGACCTGTGTTTAATAGAGGAGGTTCTTCATCATGCGATATACCTCTTTGTTCTTTTCCTCTTTTTGGTTTCTTTTCTGTTTTGATCCTTTTTGCTTTGATATTGATTTTGCCTTTTACTTGCAGCAAGTCTGGGTATTGACCACTTAGATGAGGGACATTAGGGGATGGATATCTTTGGCGACTTCCCATATTCAGGATTTGATCCCGGTTCCTTCTTGCTTGGTGTCATCTGCTTCATCCGGGGAGGACTCTTATTCAGGTAGCGGTGGTGTGTCGTCTCTCCGTATGGGAAAGAGTGGGTGTCGAAGGGGTGGGAGCTCTTAGAGAGAGGGAGAGAGAGAGAATGTGGGTTCAGGCTGAGTCCCATTATTTTTTACTTTTCTTTTATTTCCTATATAATTTGATGTAACACATAAGAAAATATGTATGCAATGCAACGGGGTTTTCTATTATCTTTTGTTAATGGTGAATGCATGCACATGCGCTTTTACTTTGTTGCTGAGACCGTAAAGAGATATTTTTGGGATTTCGGAGGAATGTTTTTAAATGGGAAATTATATAGGGGTGGAAAAGGATTTTTGAAATTTTGTTGAGAATATCCATTTATTTTTTATTGAGCTTCTCATTTTGACAAAAAAGGAAAAATTTCAAAAATACGGGGTTGCCGATCGACAAGACCCTTGTCCTGCCTATCGGCAGTAATGTTCAGCCCCATCAATTCGGAGCTTTGATTAGTGGCCTCTTCAGCCTCTTGTACTTTGTGGGATAGGATTTCCTCCTATTTTTACAGGGGTCATGTTTTTTTGTGAGGGTTTTCAAGTATAAAAAGGTTTAAAGGTGGTGTTTTCATTAAACCTTCACATTGTTACTTACTTTCATACTATTTCTTAGTCTTGTAGGATGTCTCTCCATGGTAGCATTAAGTTTTCTAACTAACTCAATGTCTTGGAAGCAATGTGCTCTTATAATGTCGACTACGATGCTTTCAATATGCGTTGAGTTTCTTTGTGGCGCAATCGGCCCATTGAGTGTAACATGTTGATGGCTACAATTTTGGTACCCTGAAGACCATATATTCCTCTTTGGGTTAGATGAACTCTGCGCTACCTACAAGGAATTTTCTTCCATGTTGGGGATAAATCCAAGTATTGCTTTAGCTCTTCTTGAGTTTTCCCATTCTCCCAGGGATTTTTTGGTCGGGCTTCTACTTATTTTGCCTTCGGCGTCTAGACCACTAATTTCTAGGGGAATGATCTCCCTTTCGGCGGTGCACAGTCCTTGCATTTGTAGGAGGCTGTCGATGATGAATACGTTGGAGCCATTATTATGGGCTTAGTATCTAAATTTCTATTGGTGACTGTGGAACTGCTGATGATACTACAACTTGCAGCTATTATTTTCGGGATGTCATACCGTCGTAATCCTGCAGCGGTGATACTGGAGGAGACTTTGAATGGCCTGGATGCCTATAGAGAAGATCGTTCTAACTTCATGAGGGGTAGCCTCGTGATGCTGTTCATGTGGTTTTCTGAGAGGCTCCTCCTGGTAACTCCTCTGAAATACCCTTTGTCGATTGTACCCAACCTCTTTTCTCGCTATTTCATCAGCGTTGGCTTGGACATAGAGAGTTGGGAGAAATATTTTATGGACCATGGGGCTCTAAATGTGTGTTGGTTAGTGCCTTGGTGGGGAAAGTTTCTACCTATTCTGGAGCTGGGAGAATACCCATATGTCCGGTTGGTTGGTCTCAGACAAACATTTTTCTATTTCCCTTGGTGGCTTCTACGTCAATTTGACTGGGAACAGGTCGTGCCACCTCGAACACTAGACTTCTTTTCTTTAGAAGATTTAATGAAGCGTCTGTGCATACGTCTTGGCTCTATATGGGAGAATCGGCGTCTGTCGACCCGTCCTTCTCAGTTTGTTGGGAGAGTTTGGCATATCCCCTGGGATTATATGAAGTGTTTGTGGAGGAGAATGGTCAGTAAGATGTTGGAAGTGGAGACTGGATAAAGGTGTCTTGGCTTATTTAATACCATGGAAGGAGGTGTTATGGTTTTTCTAAAGCTAGCGCCTGTGGCAGTCTGTTCAGGCAGGGGAAGCTTGGGGACCTCAGGATGAAGATGATGATGGCGGAACGGGATCCTCTGGTAGTTATGAATAGGACTCTTGGAGAGTTTATTTTGTAATGGGGAATAAATGTGGGGATTTTATTTTGGATTTTTTGGGAAGGTAGGGGGAAGGGAGTTATCCGTTCCTTTTCTCATGTAATATGTACCGAAATTTCTTATTAGTGAAATAAACAGGTTTTTGATCATCCAGTTGTGCCTTTTTGATGAGTTTTGTAATTTTGAATTATTTATACTGATCGCTAAGGCATATTTAATCATTTTGTTCAAGTATATGTTAGAATGGACTGTTGTTCTCTAAGATAAGAAAAGAATAGTATTTTATGAAAAATAAACGGTAGTTCTCATGTAAGGTGAATGAACTGCCAACGTACCTCTGGGGTTTTAAAGATTTTTAAATTGTTTTAAAATGGTTTTGCAGAGGATCAGGCCCACGTAATTCTGGGTAGAAGGAAATGAGGAGATTTTTTTTAGAATAGAAGGGAGGTGTGAAAAGTCATAGCGTGCCGAGATTTCAAGAAAGGGATAAAATTTCTTGAGACGATCTAGGTTGACTAGGCGAGCCATATCCTCCCCATCTAAGTCGGTGATCATGGCGGCACCGCCGGATAAGATCTTCTTAACAATGTATTTGCCGCTCCAATTGGGCTTGAACTTCCCTTTGGGGTCCGAGATGGGATCTACTATTTCTTTGAGGGCTAAATCCCCCTCTGGGACACCGCGATCCTTAACTCTCTTATTGAATGAAGACTCTATTCAGCGATGGTACCCTTGTATGTGGTATATATATTTCAATCTCTTTTCATATAGTATGGTCAGCTCGTCAAGACGCCTTTAGCACTTGTCTTCTTCGCTGATTTTGTTTTCAAGAATGACGGGCAATGAGGGTATTTCCAGCTCCACGGTAAGGACTGCTTCCATGCTGTAAACTAGAGAGTAAGGGTTATCCCCAGTAGAGGTTCGAATTAAGTTTCAGTAGCCCTAAAGGGCGTACAGTATACGGTCGGCCCAATTTCAACAGCTTTCAGTGATCTTGCTGATGATGGCCTTGAGGTTCTTATTAGTGGCTTCATCTGCACCGTTGGTTTGAGGTCGGTAGGGAGAAAATTTGTGTCTATAAATCCCATAATCATTGACCAATTCTGTAACTTCTGCCTCAAAATTCAAGACGTTATCTGACACTAACTCATGTCGGACCCTATATCAGCATATGATGTTTTTATTGATGAATTTGGCCACTTTCTTGGCGTTGAGTACTGCGTATGACTCATCTTTGACCCATTTGGTGAAGTAATCAATGGAAACTACGACGAACTCATGCCTGTTGGAAGAATTCGGTGTAACTTTCCCTATAATGTCGATACCCCAGGTGGAGAACGACCAAGAATAAGTCATGTTGTATAATTCGCGCGGAGGCAGATGCTAAAGGTTGGAGAATTATTGTCATTTGAGGCATCTTCGGACATAGGCGGTGAAATCCTGGGTCATGGTAGTCCAGTAGTAACCTTGTCGAATGATCTTCTCGGAAACCATGTGACCATTCATGTGGGGTTCGTATTCCCCGCTGTGAATCTTGTATATTATCTTTTTAATTTCATCTCCTGCGATACAGTGCAGATGAGTTCTGTCGAAGTTCTTTTTTAGCAGTGCTTTGTGACAGATAATGTACTGGGTAGCCAGTCTTCAAACGGTTGCTCGATCTTTCTTGTTGGAACCATTGGGATACCTACCATGCTTGAAGAGTCCCTAGATATTATAGTACCACCAATTGGCTAGCTCGAGATCTTCTGTGGTGACGAGCTCAATGTGGTAGAAATGGGTTGGTTTGTCTTCTTTTTTAATCTGGAAAGGTGTCATTGTTATTCCTTTTGGCATGTCCACCATAGAGGCCAAGGTATCAACGGTGTCGGCTAGGTTATTTTTTGCTCGAGTTAGGTAATGGAAGGTGATGTCTTGGAATTGGGAGGCTACCTCTTCTAAGTGGGCATGGAAGGGTTGGAGCTTCTCTCTCGTGACTCTCCACCCTCTAAGAACTTCACTGATAATTAGGGCAAAATCACCATAGACATCTAGGCATAGAATACCTTTCTTTAGAGCAACCTTGAGGCCTACCATGCATCCCTCGTATTCAGTCATGTTTATGGTATAAGGAAAATCCATCTTGATGGCGATGGGAGTGTTGGAGTCATCTGGGGCGATCAGAAGTATCCCAATGCCATATGCCTTTTTGATGGAAGCACCGTCAAAGAACATTTTCCATCGGAGATAGTCCTGGGTAGTGGAGAGGATGTTTTAATCTCGAAATTCGATGATATAGACATCAGCTTCATCCATGGGGTAATCAGTGAGGTAATTAGAAATGGTTATTCCTTTTATGGCTTTCTATGTGACGTATACGATATCAAACTCGGCTAGGAGTATCAGCCATTGGGCTATTCGACTGGACAAAGCGAGTTTCTTAAGCAGGTATCTGATGGGGTCCATTCAGGATACAAGTTTGATGGGGAAGGTGAGCATGTAGTTCCGCAACTTTTGGGTGACCTAGACTAGTGGGAAAAATGCCTTTTACAAAGTAGTGTAGTTGTCTTCGTACCTGACCAATTTATGACTGGCATAATAGATGTCTCTTTCTTTGCTGGTATCTTTAAGGTATTGGGATAACAAAGCCCGAGCTGCAGTATCGGTTATGGTTAGGTATAGGAGAAAATTGAGACCAGGTTGTGGTGGCATGAGTACCATGGGTTGGGTCAGATATTATTTGATTAAGCCAAAATATTCTTGGCAAGCCTCATTGCAAACCTTAGTTGAATCCTTTCGGAGTAGTTTGAAAATAGGTCCGCAGATGGAGGTTAGCTGGATGATGAATCGGCTGATGTATTGTAATTTTTCAAGGAAACCTCGGAGCTCCTTCTCCGTTCGGGGTAGTTGCATCTCAAGTATGGCTTTTAGCTTGGCGGGATCTACTTATATGTCCTTCTCACTGACCATGAATCCCAAGTGTTTCACCCTTGTAATGCTGAAGATGCATTTTTTCGGTTTGAGGCTCATCTGATACTATCGCAGTCATTCAAAGAAATTTCGGTGAGTCAGAACATGACCTTCTCTAGTCTCGGATTGATAATCATATCATCTACATAGATCTCAACTTATTTTTGAATCAGCTCATGCAGGATGGTTGTGGCATCCCTCTAGTAGGTAGCCCCAGTGTTCTTGAGACCAAATGGCATAACAGTGTAAGAAAAGGATCCCCATGGGGTGATGAACGCAGTCTTTTCTTAGTGGTCTAGGTGCAATTTGGTTGTATCCGACAAATGCGTCAATGAATGACTTGAGAGCATGACTGGATGTGTTGCCCATGATCACATCGATATTGGGTAACGGATAATAATCCTTTGGAGAGTCTTTGTTCAAGTCCCAGTAGTCTACACACATCCTAATCCTCTCTCCTGATTTCGGCACATGCACTATGTTGGCTATCCATATGGGATATTTGATCACACGAATGAAGCCCACATTAAGCTGTTTGACCACCTCCTCTTTGACTTTGAGCGACCATTTGGTTCAGAGATTTCTTAGCTTTTATTTAACTGACTTGTAATCTCTGAGAGTGGGAATCTCTTACTAAGCTATTTTAGGATCAATGTCGGGCATATCATCACAGGACCATGTAAATACATCCATGAATTCCTTTAGGAATTCTTCGAGTTGTGCACGCTCATTCTCATCAAGGGTAGCCCCTATCCTAATCTAGCGCAGTTGGCTACTAGAATCTAGGTTAATAACAACAGCATCTTCTTCATTAACTTGAACGCGGTTATGTTATTTATTATTAACCTTATTTAGATCAGTTAAGGATTGTTCATTTGCAAAATCATCATCATCAATAGTTTGATTAGAATCTAGATAATTAATGTAAGGTACAACAAGATACTCAAAATATTCATTTATTTCATTGATAGGAAAAAAAGCATTGAGAACCTCATCAAAGGTGGTCTCGATTACATTTGAGCAAGGTTAGACAACAGAAGAAGAAATGGGATAAACATTAGGATTAGGTGGGATTTCAACAGGTAGATCTGGCTCAGCATGCCAGTTGAGGAAGGTGTATCGGAAGCTTTAATCATTTGGGATGGATCTAGTGATGTAGTGCCTGAGTGAACCATGTAAAGTGTCAGCCCCAGTGTCTGTAAGTTGAAGGAATCTTCGGAGTCACTTTCCTCAATCTCTTTGGTATCTTTAATGAGCAATTGTACATGGTGTTGGGAACTCTCGGCCCATGGGTAGCCATCTTGGAAAAAAATCTCCATTCTAGGCTTCATCTTATTGTCTTTATGGTCATACCATGGTTCAGGAAAGCCAAAAAAATGAAAGTCTTCTCCCTTTTTGATGAATCGTCCATTCAAGGAGTCACCTAGGATAGTATAGATACAATCTATTCCTCTCTTTGGTCGATACTGGTGGATCGTTCTGAGCTCTAGTTCTGATGGTTGATACCCCAAACCACAAGGAGGGAAATCATTCATTAGTTTAATTGGCTCAAGTATCCCTTGTTTTCTTTGTCCGAACCCCAGTCCGGGCATGAAGTGCATGTTTATGAACATCTGAATCATACTGACATTGACATGAGGGTCATATTCTAGAAAAACCCTTTCTTTGAAGTCGTCCCTTGCTGGGAGTAGAGGTGGGTCAACTCGAAATTCTGATAGGAGCATGTGATTTGATCCATTATGTATCTCAAGAATTGGATTGTTGGTACTTGCACCCTTGGCATTGTCATTATCGCCCAAAATGGTGATGACTCGTTCATTGACGAAGAACTTTAATTTCTGATGGAGTGAGGAAGACACACCCTTGATATTGTGGAGCCAAGGTCGTCCTAGCAAAAGATTGAAACAAGTTGGGATGTCAATAACTTGGAATTGGACAATAGGGTTTATCGAGCCAACCCCTATTACGAGATTTATGGATCCCATCACCTACCGATGGGTATTATTGTAGGCACGTACATCGGTGAAGGTTGGAACGAGGTGACTTTCTTTCAGGCCTAAATATTAAAGGTTCTTAGTGGTCATACCTTCAAGGCGGATCCATTGTCGGTAAAAGAGAGTGGTACGACCTTCCCCATAACTTCGATAGAGATGTTGAGTGAATGATTGTGGTTTGGCCCAATCTTAGCGATTTCTTCTTTGGAAAAGGATGGCATTCGGGTAGACGTCAAGGATCCGACCAAATTTACTACTTCTTCTGGTGTGGTAGATGGAGGAACTGTGGGTCCAGTGAGAAACTTGATTAGAACGTTTATGTGCAGCTGGGAAGACATAAAAAGCCCCCATAGAGTGATTTTATCTTGAATTTTCTTTAGTTGATCGAGAATATTGCTTTCCTCGAGGGTAATTTTTGGCATAGAAAGGTTTTCAGCACCCTTCCCCTTGTCATTGGCTCGTAGTGAGCTTGGAATTTGGTAATGCCTCCCTGGTCTGGTCATGTGATTTAATGAAGAAGGGAAGAACATGAATCATGTTTCCTTGTCAATCTCGGGTTGTTCTTCCATGTTATTTATTTCTCCATGGAGTTTTTCAAAGGATCTCATCCCACATATGTCAGCTACCGGGCCAATTTTCTTTGAAGCTTGCTCTTTATTTTAATCTTCAAACTCTCATCCCTATCCGGTGGCAACAATTCTATCTTTCTATGTAAAGTCAATTCATTTGATAACTTCGACGGCTTCTTCATACATGTCTTCCCATTCTGTGGGGATATGTAAAGGTGAAGGGACCAGGCACCTTTATAGCTTCAAGTATCAAGTAACTCAGTCATACTGCAAATATCGTTGGTTTGCTTGAATATCTCAGCTATAACCTGGATAACATCATCTAAGTTGACTTCATCGGTTAGTACTAACCAACTATCTGACTCTCAATCCCATTTTCGTACTTCCAAGAACAGCGTACTAAATCTCTGCAATCAATGATCATTCGTGAGGAAAATTTTATCCCGAACTCTAGGATTTGGTCTATGACTTCTAGTAGTTCCATACTTCCATTTTCAGAACGGGTACAGACAGCGATGCATGCTCTGGTTAGGAGTGACAGTGCCTGATCAATGAGGCTAATAGGGTATAGGAGAAAATGTGGGAAGGGTTGGAGAGGTTTAGGAGAGTGTATGGGTGTGATTTGAGTTGAAGGATCAAATTATGGATTCTCTTCTAGGAAAATGGCATTGGCATGATTTGGGACTGGGTTGTGAGTAGTGTTTGGCTTAGGATTAGCTGGTGGGGCATTAGTACCCCGATCAATTACACCTTGGATTATGTTTAGGAGGTGGAAGCATTGGTTAGTGGTATGGGGAGATGTTTTTTGAAAGGTGCAATGGGCGTTTCCCTTGAAGTTTCTTGGGAGTGGATTTGGCAAAGGACGGGGATCCGAGGGTTTGATAAAGTTTTGGATCAACAAGGCTTGATAAACTTTGGAGAGGGGATCATGGAGCTCAGTGTATTCTTTTTGGACTGGGACAGGACGACTTTCTGGTGCCCATGAATTGGTTGGTTGAGAGATGTTGTTGATGGTTGAGACTGCGGCACCAGCAGGTTTGCCATATTTTCTGGGGGTGAACTGTTCGGATGCCTTCTTCGGTTCAACATATGTTTTAGCCATACTCTCCTCGATTTCTACTCATGCTTCTCTGAGAACTCAGAATTGGGGATAGTATTGTCCTCCCATGGTTTATCGGACATGGGGCAAGAAATTCTTCTTCACTATGCTGACTGGTTCTTCCTTGAAAGGCCGATTTATCATGGTAGTTGTTATTTCCCTCCACCGGGCTATGAAGTTACTGACTGATTCCCCATAGTTCTATTTGAGCAGCTCTAAATCATGATGAGTGACATCAAGCTCTTCGTTGTATTTGTACTATGACATGAATTCTCGAGCCACATCCTCCCAGCTACGGATTTTAGACTCTTCGAGAGATAAAAACCATATGAGGGCGCTATCGTTCAAAGTTTGCTAAATAATTGGGTTATCACTTCTCCGAAATCCCCTAGTAGAGTCATGGAATGGTGATAACTATGAAGATGAACAATTGGGGTCCACTTCCTTCGAATTTCTCGATATTTGGTATCTTGAACTTCTTAGGTAACCTCGCTTTAGGATAAGGAGACATGTGGGTGTAGTCCATGTAATTCCCAGAGATTTTGACATGGTCAAATTTATTAGTGTGCATCTTGAGGTCTTCTTTGACCTTGTTGAACTCCTGCTCCTTCGGATCAATGATCATAGGCAAATTGGCCCCATGCTAGGAAAGGTTCGGCATCGAAAGCTGGGAAGGCATCGCCCCATTAGTAGGAGGGGCACGTGGAGCGTGCTGATATTCTTGAGGAACCCAAATAGGCTCGGGTGAACCGATAGCATGAGGAAATAGGGCTTCAGACTTTTGAGGAATGAGAACCTGGTTTCGTTGCATATCTCGGACCTCGGTTTGGAGGTTGTCAATCTTGGACACGTGCTAAGCCAAAACTGCCGTCATATACGACTGCACAACTGGTACTTGATATGTGTTCTCCATGGAAAGCAGATGGATTTCGGATTCAAAAAAAGTAGTAGGGTAATGGATAGAACTCTAGGGTGACATAACTAAAGAACGAAGCTAATAAGGAGCCACGCCAAGGGCGTGCGATAGACCTGAGAAGGCGTAAACTCGGATTTATTTTGACAAAAAAGGGATGAAAATATTTTTGACATTTTTTTTCTTTTTGATATTGAAGGACAAAATATTTTTGGCTTTTTGAAAAAGTGAGGAGAAATGTTGTTGGAATTTTTTTTGGGGAGACGGTATGACCATGATTATTCTGATTATTATGTTCTCACTTGTATTAAATTCTTGTAAATGCAAAATGAAATGTCGTACGGGACCCGAGCCTAGAAAAGTTGGGTTTGTAACATATGCAAAGCTATTGTTAGACTTGTAACCAGGATCATGGACATAGTCCAATTTTAAAATGCATAAAAATTCGAGCAGTAGGCTGACCCGGAATTTTGTGAGAGTTTTCAGTTGAAACCGACAATCTTATATGTGTGTCCTAGGCTTAACACCTATATGCGGATATGCAGTTGGTTGGGTGAATAAAAAAGGATTCCCCCCTTTGGTGTGACTTCCACGATATACGTCTTGCTCTTGCGGGCAATCGATACGTGAATTGACTCACCATATACCTCGTAGGGATGGTACGTGTAAGAGTGAATTTGATAAACTCTGTGTACGTGAATGAATTCCCTACGATATAGCTCCTATCATGACTTTGGTCAAGCGGGACGATGCGGGGGAACTGTTAGATATACGTCAAAGGTACTTGGCCAATAGATGGTGAGAGTCATATTGCTTAGGCTAATTGCGCCCTACCAGACCAGCGCCCATCACGAAGTGACCCTCCAGTTATTGGACAAAA
This sequence comes from Sambucus nigra, assembly GCA_949130495.1. NCBI lineage: Eukaryota > Viridiplantae > Streptophyta > Magnoliopsida > Dipsacales > Adoxaceae > Sambucus > Sambucus nigra. The sequence goes on along the minus strand of OX422207.1, from coordinate 624,011,555 downwards.
ATTTTTCAATCACAATGCTCTTTGGTGATGTCGTGTGAATGATGCCTGATTCTCTTATTAGTATCTTATGATGATAGTGTCTTTTGATCACGCCCAACAGGGAGCAAAGTATGTGTACCAATGGTATACCAAGTATGGATGGGTGATGCGTGTAGAATGTGGATATATGTGATCCTAGGTGCACGTGGTGCGAAGTGTACATAGAGACTTTTCTACAAGTGCGTGAATAGAAGCATAAGCATGAGGTAATTATGAGTAGTAAAGGGGAACATGCAAATAGGGGAATATATAAGAAAATAAAACACCCATGTAAATAGAGTCTAGACTTTAAAATAAACATATTATCCCCAGCGGAGTCTCCCCTGTGGGCATCCCCGATCCTCGCGATGGGCGGGAGAGTGAGGATCTTAGGTCTTGCGCGTCCCTCTCCGGAGCGCTTCAGCCAACGTCATTGATGAGGTGAAAAATGTAGAGAGATGGAGTCTCCAGTCTATTTTACTCAAACAAATAAAATAAATGGAGCCATCCCGAAGGACAACATCCGAAGACATACTAATGCATATGAAACCAAAAATGATTCGAAAAGGGTCCGGAGGTTATGTTACGAAACGGGAAGGTGTTAGGCACCCATTCCGCCCTTACGGTCTCTCATGGGTTTTTTGATATTTTCCTTAATTTTCCCCATGATATGTGTGAATGTGTATATATAGCGGGGATAGGAATCCTCGACTTGTATCATGGAAGAGAGAAAGCGAGTCATCCGTAGGAAGGTTCATAAAAAAATATTAAAAAACTCTTAGATTACACGATTATCCTTTTGATGATTGTTATAATGGAACGATAACGTATGTGGAATAATACGGCACTGAGAACAAGTATATGCATATACGGGTATATGTAATCTAAGAGAGTTGAGTTTAGAGAAAATAGAAAATGAGAGAAAAAGTGAGAATAGGACTCGAGTCTCGGGTTTTACCCCGAGATGCCTACATAGCCTGTAGAGGCATCAAAGTCCACATAGTTCGTATGCAAAATGAGGGGTCGGGTTTATCCCATAAATCCAATTGGGACCTCTCTTATTTGTGTGTGTGTGTGTGTGTAAGAAAAGTGTTTTAGTTGTGAGAAAAGTGTATGAAAAGTGTGAGAATTCCCGTTTGGAAATTATGAGCAAACCCACTTTTCTTATTTTTGGGGCTTTTTATTTGTATCAAAATAAGAGATGTGCAATAATACTAAACCAAAAGTATATTAGGATATGTGGGATGAGAGAATAAAAGTGCTAAGTAATAAAACAAGTTAATGCGAATTTATGAGAATTTGAGGAGAGAATTGAGAAAATTGGACCTTCTTGAAGATCTCGAGCTTGATCTTAAATGTTGGTGAGCAGACCTTGAACTTGGATGATGATGGAGGGTAGTTAATTCACCAAGTATGATGAAAAGGATGATGAAAAGGATGATGAAAAGTGAAGGTTGAAAACGGATTTGGATGTGGAAATCACGTTGACGTCGAGAGAGGTTTTCTGGATTTGTTGAGAGTGATTTCTTTCAGATCTAGGATCTCCTTACAATGAGGATAAGACCTCATTTTTATAGGACTATGGAATTACCAATCTTCATATCCCTTGTTCTACCAATTGGCAGGTGCGTTTAGGCACACTGCCGATAAGCAGGGTCTGGGACCTGCCGTTTGGCACTGTCTTTCAGGCATTTTTGAAAAATCGATCGCTGAGCGCAAACTGTTGATCAAAATCTCACACCGGGTGGAATGTTGGAAAGGTACTTCAGAGACCTTCGAAAGTCCTTGGACTTCTCCCAGGTTAAGGAGTTGACTTTGGGTCAAATATGGCTCGAAAGCGCATGTCACTCCTTTTGACGGGGAATCGTCGAACACAAAAGGATCGTTCGTCCGAATGGTAAGTCCAAATTATCCACGGGGTGGACCTTGGGAAAGGTTAGGAGATTTACTTCGACATTCCAAAGAGTTTGATCCAGTTCGGGGAGTTGAATTTGGTCAACCAGGACCTGGAAGCATTTGGTGACCTCTTGGAGTAAAACGGATCGTTCATCCGTACTGTATGTCAGAATTTTGCATGGGGCGGACCGTTGGAAAGGGGGTTTAGTTCCATTTGAATATTCATTTAGTCTATCTCGAGATGAAGAGTTTACTTAGGTCAAATCGAGCCCGGGAGCGTCCAGTGGCCTCTTGATCGAGTCTTGGGGAAAATGGGTCATTCATTCGCATGGTAAGTTAGAATTATGCACGGGATGAACCATTGAAAAGGGGATTCAGTGAATTTTGAAGATTCATTCAGTGTCGATTCAATTGAAGATTTTGACTTTTTGGTCAAACGGAGCTTGGGAGCGCTCGATGGGTTATAGGTTAGTACTCAGGGTATGACCTGGGTTTTAGGGGGTAATAGAACGGGGTGTCTATAGTTACTATGAAAGATATATCATATAATAACTAAACATACTCTATTAGTATATATCGAAATGCTCAGAAAAAATATATATTCGTGATTTTTCACGAAAAATTAGATGGAAGGCAAGTTTGGACCAGGTTTATATTGTGTCAAAACTTTGGAATGTGTTATGTCATGTAAGATTTGTATCGGTCTATTGAATACAATAGGAACTAAATTTCTAGACCAAACTTAGTGACGTGGAGTAAGCACTGCCAACTGAGCATAAAGGGGGCAAAGAAAAAGGAAAGACATTAACACAAACAACTACAAAATGCAATAAATTTCCACAAGCATCAACATATTAATGCCTAGATGAAAATAGATGAACAAAAAAAGGACATCATTCAATTTCAGGAAATATTGCATAATGATACAAGACATAGGCGAGTCGGGAAAAGGTGATCATATAGTCCACTTAAATTAAGGACATCAAATTCCCAAAATATCATATAGCAATTTTTAATTTTAATACTTGTGAGAGACAGATAATGTGGTCTAGACATAGTTTAGGCCAAAACCAAGTATATAGGGTATTCAAATTAAGAATGCAATATATGATAATTCTGAGAAATAAAATGGTACTTATACATTGGATAAAATGTTCAAAATATGAAAATGTTACTTAGTAGCACGAACCATCCAATGTAGTTGTGGAGTTGTTAGAATTCCCATTGAAGCTTCCATAGCTCCAACAATTGAACTGATTCTTTGGTTTGTAGCCTCAAGAAGATACTCCCCACTAGGCCCAGTGTGTTTTGCCAAAAATATCTATGATCTCATTCTCTTTCAAGGGAAATGATTACTTTCTTCACTAATTCAACTAATAAATCGAGGAGATGTTGCGGATGAGGAAAATTAGTGAGGATATTGGCAAAAGGTTCCAAGTCTTGAGTAAGATTTCCACCACTTGGGTTAGCGATCATTATTCAATTATCGAAGACTTTGTTGTGAGAAGCAGTGATCCTTAATCCAATCACACCTTTGATCTTCACTGATCTCAATGCCGCAAATATTCAAATTCTATACACCGTCGATTTTAGGATCGATGGATCTGCTTGAATTCCCATCATCGCATACAATAGATTCATCCCTTAGCGAGCTGAAAAATAAGAGGAGGGCTCCATGACCATCGATCGTTGCTCGAAATTCATACTTTCACATAAATATGTGTACGTTTGTTTCCTTTCAGATTTATTTGATTATCAAGGAATAAACGGTGTTGATTATTTAAATTTTACAAAGATGATAAAGGTAAACTTCACAACTTAAATTTTAATGAGATGCATATAAAAAAATTCTAAAAGGTGGGACACAAACAAGACAAGAACTCGTCGATGAATAATTAAACTTCATATAAAAAAATAGTTTGTAAAAGAATGCTTATGAAAAACCATAAAATATCATAGTTTTCACAAAGAAATTTATATCTTATAAATCATAACATCCAATAATCACCCATATCATGGGGAAAATGTTGAAATATATAAGAGTGTCGTTTACCGAATTCAAGCATAACTTCATTTAGTTAGCAAGATTTTTTTTGTAGTGCTTATTGCCACCAATCTAAATACTGCAACTTTGTTAGGGATGTGAGTGCATCAATCTCATCCAAATTAATGATTCTATTTTTAGTAAAACCATACTATGTAGAAAAATTATGCAATTCCAAGCATTACTTTTCGATCAACGTTTTTTTACCTAACTGCACCATCATATTAGGTAAGGGTATTGGATCTAAGGATCCATGTTAACTTAAACACATCCAATACTATTGAAAAAATATCATAGGATGAATAATTGGAACCAGAACAGAAAGAAAAACCCATGGAAGATTAATTCCATGTCATGAGGAATATTTGAAGAACTGACTGGAAATTGGATTTAAGATCCAAGCAATCGAAATAACAATCACCGAAAAATTGACGGATGCCAAGTGTCACAAAAAATCCATATTCTTACCTTGGTGAATTGAAGTATTTGAACCGTTGGATCTAATCCAATCATTAACCTTAAATCATTCACTGCGATGAAGCATTGTCGACGCATTAATCTAATGTGTATCTAAAATATATATGCTCTTGATCAAACATGTGAATTGTGATCCCCATCTTGCAAATCACAATAGAAAACATGTGATCCTAAAATACCCCCAATAGTCACGTGATCCTATGTTGTGTCCTATACCAACAACATCATAATTGTGATCCATTCATAATGGATCTAATTCAAGAAAATACAATTCGATCTACCCAGAGATCAAAAAGTAAACTTGATCTAAAATCAATCCACATAGACGATAATGGATTCCATTATCAAATTGTCATTTTTTATGGTTTAGAATACAACCATATTTGATGAAATAGATTCCAAAATGACCTTAAAGATCATTGTTTGAACCGAAAAATAATATTGATCAATCATCAATATTGTCCTAAATCATTGGTGAAAAACAATATTGATCAATGACCAAAATGTGATTCGTAACTAGATTAATCCCCAAAACAGATGGGATTAACCCAAAAAGGAAGTCGATATGAATTAAGCCCTAAATCATGGGTGAATAACTGAATTGTTATTTGACATTTAACAAACCAAACAATAACATATTCAATAAAGCTCAAGAAAAATAGTAACGAGCCTGTAAGTGAATGAATTTATTTGTGAAGTACAAACCTTTCAATAGTAATCAACTACATTCGTTAAATCCTTGTCGCAAAATGCATCATCTCCAAACCTGTTGTGTTTAACATATCCTACACTTGCTGCATTCAATCTTGGAAAGATAGCTACATAGAGATCATAAAACCATAAACATAAACCACGATGGAATACTATATCAATGGAGTGATACAAATAATAAGGTTAATCTTAATATTTTCAAATATTTTGCAAGAAAGAAAGAAATTTAAAGGTGAATATACATTCTCAATGTATAATGAAAATCATGAAAATAGTAAATTAGGTTTACCTGAGATTGCATTTGATAAGGTTTCCCGAGCTAAAGTCAGGTCTTTTGGGTGAAACTAGTGTCATGTTTTCATTACCAAACACAATAATAATGTAAGACACGGTGGGTCTATTAGTTGGATTTTCTTGTATACACAATAGACCAGTAGTAATGTGTGATATAGATGTTGAAGAAGGAATTTTTAGAATTGATGTGTGTAGATTTGTATGCCACATTAGAAGGAAGGTGATATAAAATCCTCTCCATATCCCATTTACTATCATTATCCTAAACAAAAGAAATAGGGTAATCATGAATAGTTAACCCTCTGTCAATTAAGGCACCATTACCAGATTTGTTATTCCATCCAAAATTAATATTTCCCTACAAATAAGCCATAACAGGGACTCTTCCACGTTACTTCTGATTTTTAACATTCTTATCAGGTTCATGTACCCATACCTTGTATCCACTTCACAAGGATTCTTTAATTAGTAGTATTTGGGCATTAGGAACTTGGACCACATCAATTTATGCGGTACAAAATTCCACCATACTTTCAAACTATAAGTGTCCACCCAATCCTACGTAGTTCTCCCATTAACACCTCTTTCATTATAAGGGAGACTACGATAAGACCATTTCGCCCAAATACTTACTTATATATACATAGCCATGGGTTAATCCCTCCTTTTGAATACATAGCCATCTTGTCAATCTTTCCTAAATCATAAACACTCCCCATAGATTTCTCTCTTATGATATAACCCTAAACCGAAGAGAATTTTTTTTGGAAAAATAAAAAGCACACGAAGAAGGGTAATGGGGAGAGGAAATCTTTTTTATCGAAGATATTAGGCAGTCTTCTTCATCATCGGATAGAAAACCTCCACATAAAAAGAGCCTATCCCAATACAAAAATATCAATTTCATCTCCACGAATATCATATTGATAAACATTAAAAGATATCTATTAAAAAACTATCATATCATGTACATTTTCTCCTTCAAAGAAATGAAACAAAATTCTATAATTTTCATAATTGTATAGTTCATCAAACTGTACTGTCAAAAAATAATATCATCTACCTTAAGTTATAACAAGTAATATTCATATCAAAGTACTTGACCTTGGTCACCAAGAAAGTTGAATAACTCGTGATGGATTGATCATGTTAGAATGAATATGTCGACCCAATTGAATGGTTATTTCTTGGCACACCTCCTCAGTTCTCAATTCCTTACGACTATTAAAGAAATATGATTGCATATGAAATACTATATAAGTAACAACTTGACACATTTAAAAACATTCCTAACTAAATATTGGAAAACAAATTACTCTGTATGTTGTAATTAATGTAAGTACTGATCATATCTCATAATCATGGATACATGATCCTCAATGTACAAGAAAATAAAAATTCTCTAATGGATATAACTATAGTGCAATAAGAGGGCTAAGACATCATTCTAAAATTAAAAAACTATCCAAGAGAAAATCTACAACACAATTAGAGCATATGTCTCATGACCCCATGTCCTTGAACAGTTGTAGTATGAAAAATCTCTTCTTAGAAAGATCGGAAAAAAAGAAAAAAATGAGGATTAAATTCACTGTCACAAAAATTATCATTAATTATAATTATCAGAGCTGAATAAATTTTCAAGTTAAAACTTCATGATAAATATTACCATCAATTTACCCCGTAATTTTTTATGATAAAGTTTTAAGTGGTGTTACTTTAAATAATTAATCTCTATTTTTACATTTTACTCGTGTAAAGCCAATATCCTCATACAAGCTCGACAATGTCACCACTCAAAAATACAAGTTTAGATCATAAGCAGATAATGTAAGAATTTTCATAATCATAACGTTATAAATTATCACATGTCATACTAAAATAAAATATTAGAGAAAAAAATGATTGTGATATGGATGAGAGTTATGAAAAGAGTCAAATATCCTAGCATTTGTGAACAATTATTTTATTTTAAACTCTAAAAACATTGCCACTTTACCAGGCCCACAAGAAGAATACTCAATACTTGACCTGGTCAAGCTCGAGGTGCACCCAACACCAACCCTCTAACACATATAGCTGATTTTCTTATATATCATATGAAAATTCCTTCGTAAAGGAGAAGGTCATTATCATTTTGCAACTTAGGTAACACACAATTATATCTATACCTAAAGCCTACAACTCAATTGGTGGGGCCACAGAGTAAAACGAGAGTAAATAGAGTTCAGTTCTCCAATAATCCCTCATAATACAAGAACTACACAGTACACTCACAGTACCTTATTGTAATACCCTGTACTTTTATGGATATTTATTTATAGGATTAATTAAATGAAATGTGAATTAATTGAGAATTAATCCAGATAAAATACTAATGAGATGTGAGTTGGTATTTGATTATAATGTGGATATATGGAAGTATATGAATATTGAAAATATTAAAATTGTCATGAGACTAAAATACGGCAATTTGGGAAATTTTGTTGGGACGCGCGTGACAGTCGCGTCAGGAGGGTAATTATTTAAATTAAAAAGTGAATTTTATTTTTATCAACCGTATTGTCATTTTGAGTGTGCCAACGTGTCCGAAAGGGTCGAGATAGTCAGAAAACACTAGCCGGGAGTTTAGTTTGGGTCCCGGGGCATTTTTAGGCCAAACCGGCAACCCGGAAGGGTATTTTGGTAATTTTAAAAATTAAGGAATTAAGACCCACGATTTTTAGTGTTGATTTATTTATTTTTGGTTAGGCCATTAGGTCCATGATCAGCCAAAAACATAGAGGGGAGTTACGTGAGTTAGAGGAGAGGTTACAAAGAGTCCCCAAACCAAAACCACCACCCACCACCACCAATTTAGACGGAATTATGACCGGAATGGAGAGAGGACCAGCCCTTAAACAACAACAACGGATCAGAACATCAAATTTACAGGCAAGTGGTTTATCTTGCAAAGATTCAAAGCATATATTTTACATGTTTTTATAGAATTTGTGATTTCTCATCAATAATGAAAATTAAATGGATTTGAATGGTTTAAATCATAATTTGGGTAGGACTTTCATGTAGGTTTATATTTGAGATGATAACAACTACGAATTTATGATTAATGAGTAGAGAATTTCAAAATTTGAAGGAATTATGGGATGTTCTTGAAGAAATAGGAAAAACTAGGTTTTATATGAATTTTGGGTAATTTGATCCATGAAAGTGATGTTATATGTTGATTTAATGAATCTAAAACGTGGGGAAAGAAGTAAACGTGTTAGTAGGATGATTAGTGTATTCATTTGAGAGTTTTGGATGTTAGAATGATGATTAGGAAGAGTAAAAAGATGCAAACCCGTAACTATTAATGATTTCTGGGCTGATGCCTGCTTGATTGATCGATCGACTCAAGAATGTCGATCGATCGAAGGATCGATCGATCGACCTCTTCTGTATTTTGGCAATTGTTTCTCTTTAAGGTTTAACGATTATTCCAAAGTCGATGTTGGTTATTAGGAAGATTAATATGATAGTGTGGGACTTAATTAAAGTCGGTAGGGCCTTAGTTGTTATCGGAGAACGCTATAACTTATGGGAGTGATTGATATTATGTACGAGGGTCTACCGAGTGAGGTACGGTTAGAAAACATTCGAATTCTAACTACATTGAGAATTGAGGATGATGTAAGATAAGGGCAATAACGGAGGGACTTTAAGTACTGAGATAACATTTGAAATTAATAAGAAATCTAGTAACCTTTTGAGTTAGGTTTAACTACCCAAATTGATACGAAGAGAGAGTTATCAAATGGAATATATATTATATGTAATACTCGGAGAAAATTTGCCACTTACGAGATTAACTAGATGATATGTGCGAACATCTATATCGATATATGATTACTTAGGTTGTGTGAATGCCTAGTGTATGGATTTCTTATGTGTATAACATACCTACCATACTTGCTATCACGGGAGGTTTGCGTTCGCTTAGGGCCATCTAATCTTTGTGTGCCTACGGGGGGATATAGATTAGTACCTCAAGAACATAGGTCAGAGAAGGACTTATTGGGAAGTTAATAAGACTGCTGATCGTGGGAGAGTAGGTATGTGCGTGACCCATGTGATGTGACTGTGTTCGCCTCCATTGATTGTGATTGTTGTTATCTGAGAACGATTCCTGAGAGATTCAGAATGCGTGATCCTTATGTACGTGATGTACCGGGATGGATAGCAGAGTATGTGTGCACCGCAGCTTAGTCTCGAGGTACTTGTATTGTATATTTATGTACTGAGAGTGATGTACTTATGTATTTGTGATGGGTTCATTGTTGCTTAGTAGATGTGATTGACTAAGATATTGGAATGGGTTAAAAATGAGAATTTAACTAACACTTGAGATAAGTAAATTAACGAATGTGAACATGGGCTATAAATATGGCTTAATTGAGGGTTATGTGTAGATACTCTATGTTTGAATGCGAAGGTAGGAGTGGTATAAACTAGTTAGATAGTGGCATAACTAGGATGGGTTAAAGGCATACGTTAGACGTGCACAGTAGTGGAGAGGCGAGGAACTCATGTGAGAGTACACAATTAACGTGTTTAGAATATGTGATGTTCAATTGTAATTTAAACCACTTGTTGTTTTTAAAATACTCTCCACTTTCGGGCTCTGACCCGTTCGCTTTCAAATCTATTTTTGTAAAAACCTTTTAGGTGCCCAGCCACAAGGACACCATGCATAGTATTTCCATTCAGGTGACGAGCTGTAGCTGTTGTGGAAGTTACATGGCCTTGATAGTAGACGCCTCATTTTCTAGTCTTGAATCCATATTCAGTTTCATCATTTGTAGGGCATGTAGGCCATTTCTTTTAGAGACTTTATATTTCAGTTATTCAGATTATGGATTGTAATTAATTCACGATTCAAATTGTTTTATTATTTAAGTTGTGGGAATGTTGTGAGGAGTATTTCCTCCAGACTCTTTATTAGGTGTTGATTACACTATTGGGACTTTATTGTGTATGGTCATGTTATTCTTTTATTCTTCACTTATTTCATGTTAATCAGATTTAATTTAAAATTGGCAACTCGCTTTTTAAATACTAGGTGGTTAGTAATCATTAAAATGTTTTCGACAGTGATGCTATTAACTGAACCAACTTGGCATTTTGTATTAATTTTAATATAGGAGTAGCTACCCGGTATTTAATTAGTCAGGGTGTCACACTTATATCCATGTCCTTTTTAATGTAACACATTGGTTGCTCCACTTTTACACTTTTTGTTTCTTTTTTACTTTCATGGGTACTACTATAAATAATAAGTTTTTACTTTCTATACATGTACGCCCCGACAACGAATAAAAAAAATTATAAGTTTTTCACTTTCTACTGTTATGTACCTGAATGTATATGTATTTCATTACATTTAAAGCAATACTAAAATTGCGTGTAATATATATTAATCCGTGTATAGGAAGTGGAAAAACTAACCAGAGACATCGTTGTTCGCTTCGCATTAACGAGCCCAGCTTTTAGGAATTGCAACACCTGAGATTTGAAGAAAGTGATGCAAAATGAAAAGAAATACGAATTTATAGCTGCATAAGGTAGCGAATACTACAAGTTATATTTTCAATCCAAATAAAACCATAAGTTGTAAGAAGTAATTTATTAAAAAAGTTATATGAAAAGGATGGAATTTACCTTAACATTGTGTTTATTAATAGAATTATCACAAGAATAGAGATTTGGAAACATTTATGGTAGTTATCAATACTTTTAATGGCAGCTTTTATAAGCCTACTAAAAATCAAGAATAGTCTTGCAGAGGATACTTTTTAGCGTCTATAAATAAAATCACTATTTAAGGAGTTTTGTATTTTAAAAATTAAAAAAATTCTATACTACAATGGGTATGAACTTAAAGTCTACTTATTTCTAAGGAATAATTTTAGAAAGAAAAAAAAGGTTGTTATGTCCATTTAAAAACAAATGATCAATAATGAGTTTAAATTGCATGATTAAATATATAATTTCATCCATAATTTGGGCAAGTGACAAAAAGAATTCAGAAAATACGAGTAGATATATGGTGCAGCATATAAAAATCTTTAAGGGAGAAGAACAATTACCTAATCGACACAAACACACATTGCAAAACACTAGTAGTTCCATGCTGGAGGGCCTGACCTGACCAATGAATCTTGTATCAATAGTCCCATAGAAGAACCCAATGAGACGAAGCATACCACATATGTGAGGATAATCCAAATTTTTGACTTGCATTTTCAGAAGTTGCAACAGTGAAGATAATCTATAGATGAAAACAAGTATAAGCAATGCTATGGTTTTGAGATCCACAATACAGTTTGTGCAAGAACACATTGTAAATTCTATGTCACTTATAATGAAAGTTTATTTGGTATGCATATGCTACTTAGTTATGTACGCGATATGTTGGGAGTCTTCTTAGTTGTTTTGATAGCTGTACATGCCATATGTAAGTACATATGAATATCGAACAAACCAATGTACTCAACAAAAATATTTAAATTCTTAAGTTGATTATGCATAATAGACACTTAATGTTGGAACTTAAATATATTAAAATTTACGTTGAGAAGGATATTCAATATATAGCTATAGATCTCCTCTAGCAGTCGCATTAATGAAAGTACATATGCCAATATTAGACATAGCTCCATGCTTTTCAAAAAATTAGACTCCGTTTACAACAATTGATGTGTGTAGATTTGTATGCCACATTAGATTGAAGGTGATATAAAATCCTCTTCATATCCCATTTACCATCATTAGTCAAAACAGGAGAAATAGGGTAATCATGAGTAGTTAACCCACTGTCAATTATGTCACCATCACATGATCAGTTATTGCATCCAAAATTAATATCTCCCTGCCCAATAAGCCATAACATTGACTTTTCCTCTTTACTTCTGATTTTTAACATTCTTATCTAGTTCTCGGACCCATACCTCGTATTCACATCACAAGTATTCTTTAATTAGTAGTATTTGGACATTACTAGCTTGAACCACATCGATTTATGTTGTCCAAAATTCCACCATAGTTTTAGACTATAAGTGTCTAACCAATCCTGCGTAGTTCTCACGTTAATTCCTCTTTCATTAGAAGGGAGACTAAGATAAGACCATTTCGCCCAAAGACTTACTTATGTATACATAGCCATTGGTTAATCCCACTTTTTGAATACATATCCATCTTGTCAATCTTTCCTAAATCATTAGCACTCCCCATAGATTTCTCTCTTCTTATATAACCCTAAACCTGAGAGAATTTTTTTTGGAAAATGCAAAAGCACATGTAATGGGGAGAGGAAATCTTGTTTTGTCGAAGATATTACGTAGTCTTCTTTATCATCGGATACAAAACCTTTACACAAAAAGAGCCTATGCCAATAAAAAAATATCAATTGCATCTCCACGAATATCAAATTGATAAACATTAAAAGTGTCTATTAAAAAACTGTGATATCATGTACACTTTCTCCTTAAAAGAAATGAAACAAAATTCTATTATTTTCATAATTGCATAGTTCATCAAAATGTACTGTCACAAAATAATACCATCTACCTTAAGTTATAACAAGTAATATTCATATATAAGTACTTGACCTTGGTCACCAAGAAAGTTGAATAACTCGTGATGGATTGATCATGTTAGAGTGCATATGTCGACCCAATTGAATGGTTATTTCTTGGCACACATCCTTAGTTATCAATTCCTTACGTCTACTGAAGAAATATGATTACATATGAAATACTATAGAAGTAACAACTTGACACATTTAAAAACATTACCAACTAAATATTGGAAAACATGTTACTCTATATGTAGTAATTAATGTAAGTACTGAACATATCTCAGAATCATGGATACATGATCCTCACTATACAAGAAAATAAAATTTCTCTAATGGATATAACTATAGTGCATTAAGAGGGACAAGACATCATGCTACAATTAAAAACTATCCAACCAAAAATCTACAACACAATAAGAGCATTTGTCTCATGATCCCATGTGCTTGAACATTTGTACTATGCAAAACCTCTTCTTTGAAAGATAAGAAAAATAAAAGAAAAAAATGAGGATTAAATCCACTATCAGTCAAATAATCATTAATTATAATTGTCAGAGCAGAATAAATTTTCAAGTTAAAACTTCATGATAAATATGACCATCAATTTACCCCATAATTTTTCATGATAATGTTTTAAGTGATGTTAATTTAAATTATTGATCTCTGTTTTTAAATTTCACTTGTGTAAAGACAATATCCTCATACAAGCCCGTCAATGTCACCACTCAAAAATATAAGTTTAGATCATAAGCAGATAATGTAAGCATTATCATAATCATAATGTTATAAATTATCACATGTCATACTAAAATAAAATATTAGATAAAAAATGAATGTGATATGAATGAGAGTTATTAAAAGGGTCAAATATCCTAGCATTTGTGAACAATTATTTTCTTTTAAACTCTAAAAACATTGCCACTTTACCAGACCCATAAGAAGAATACTCAATACTTGACCTGGTTAAGCTCCGGGTGCACCCAACACCAACCCTCTAACACATATAGTTGATTTTCTTTTATATCATATGGAAATTCCTTCGTCGAGGGGAAGGTCATTATCATTTTGCAACTTAGGTAACACACAATTCTATCTATATCTGAAACCTACAACTCAATTGGTGGGGTAACAGAGTAAGACGAGAGTAAACAGAGTCCAGTTCTCGAATAATCCCTCATAATACAAGAACTACACAGTACACTCACAGTACCTTATATCCATGTCCTTTTTAATACAACACATTGGTTGCTCCACTTTTACACTTTTTGTTGCTTTTTTACTTTCATGGGCATTATTATAAAGAATAAGTTTTTACTTTCTATACATGTACGCCCCGACAACGAATTAAAAAAATTATAAGTTTTTCACTTTCTACTGTTATGTACCTGAATGTATATGTATTTCATTACATTTAAAGCAATACTAAAATTGCTTGTAATATATATTAATCCGAGTATAGGAATTGGCAAAACTAACCAGAGACACCGTTGTTTGCTTCGCATAAACGAGCCCAGCTTTTATGAATTGCAACACCTGAGATTTGAATAAAGTGATGCAAAATGAAAATAAATATGAATTTATAGCTGCATAAGGTAGCGAATACTACAAGTTATATTTTCAATCCAAATAAAACCCTAAGTTGCAAGAAGTAATTTATTAAAAAGGTATATGAAAAGGATGGAATTTACCTTAACATTGTGTTTATTAATAGAATTATCACAAGAATAGAGATTTAGAAACATTTATGGTACTTATCAATACTTGTAATGGCATCTTTTATAAGGCTAGTAAAGATCAAGAATAGTCTTGGAGAGGATACTTTTTAGCATCTATTAATAAAATCACTATTAAAGGAGTTTTGTATTTTAAAAATTAAAAAATTTCTATACTACAATGGGTATGAACTTAAAGTCTACTTATTTCTAAGGAATAATTTTAGGAAAAAAAGGTTGTTATGTCACTTAAAAATAAATGATCAATAAGGAGTTTAAATTGCATGATTAAATATATAATGTCATCCATAATTTGGACAAGCGACAAAAAGAATTCTGAAAATATAAGTATCATATATGGTGCAGCATATAAAAATCTTTAAGGGGGAAGAACAATTACCTAATCGACATAAACACACATTGCAAAACAATAGCAGTTCCATGTTGGAGGGCCTGCTGTGACAAGTGAATCTTGTATCAATCGTCCCACAAAAGAACCCAATGAGACGAAGCATACCCCATATGCGAAGAAAATCCAAAATTTCGACCTGCATTTTCAGAAGTTGCAATAGTGAGGATAATTTATAGATTAAAACAAGTATAAGCAATGGTATGCTTTTGAGAGCCATAATATAGTTTATGCAAGAACACATTGTAAATTCTATGTCACTTACAATGAAAGTTTATTTGGTATGCGTATGCTACTTATTTATGTACGCGATATGTTGGGAGTCTTCTTAGTTGTTTCGATAGTTGTACATACCATATCTAAGTACGTATGAACATCGACCCAACCAATGTACTCAAAAAAATATTTAAATTCTTAAGTTGATTATGCATAATAGACACTTAATGTTGGAACTTAAATATATTCAAATTTACGTTGAGCGGGATAATCAATATATAGCTATAGATATCATCTAGTAGTTGCATTAAGGAAAGTACGTATGCCAATATTAGACATAACTCCATGCTTTTCAAAAAATTAGACTCCCTCTACAGCAAACCTTTAACACCGTTAAGGGACAATAACAATTGATAACTAGAGTTAAAACCATGATACTTGAGCTATAAAAACATACCTTTCATATCCACTTAATCTTATTCCTTGAATCGAAAACTTTTAACCCAAATTATAAACCATAATCAATTGTAAAACATTAAAAACAAAAATTTAAGTGATAGGACTGACATAGTAAATTTAGTGGGGAAGATTTAGAGTATGTGAAGTAAAAATGTTTGAGAATTTTTTTCAGGTCAACTTAGAGTGAATTCCAAGACTAAACTAAGGAAAGCACATTTATTCTAATTATTATTTTGAGATGCTTTTGAACATGTGTTATAATTTTTCCACTTCATGTCAAAATTCAAGACATATATTACAATCAAACCCGGTCCATCCAATCACGTCAAAACTGTTATAATTTCAAACATATATTGCAATTATAATTATAATCTTTCCACTTCAATCAAAACTAGCACATTTGCTACAATAAAACTCAACAAATTCACTTTGGAACAAAAAATAAACCTAGAACTTTAAAACATCTGCTCAAACAATTACCTTAAGCGGAATTTGTTAAAAAAAAGTCAACATTCACTTTAAAACAATTATTTAAACTATACCCCATCCATAAGAGTTTCATCGATTTTGAGTTTGTACGAATATCTAAACAATACCCCATCCGTAAGAGTTCCTTTGAATTTGGAACATTAAACGGAAAAATTATTACAGAAATATTAATACCCTATTTTGATTAAAAATAAAAATTAATACCCCATTTCGATTAAACAAGAGGGCTTGTTTTGATTAAATAGAAAAATTAAACAACCTAGAATCCTACGGTCAAAACATTAAATTGAAAAATTAATACCTTGTTTTGATTTGTTGAGCCTCGATTATTTGTGAGGAGAGGGAACGACTGAGAGAGAAAGCCCACCATAGAATGGAAAGGATAGCGTGAGGGAGAGGGAGACCCGTCGTGAGGAGAATGGAGCGGAGGTGAGCAGGTAAAACCAAATGTTTGGAGGGAGTGGGCAATGGACGAAAAAAACATTTAGAGGGAAAAACACGACTTCTAAATTTTAAGGGGGGGGGGGGGGGGGAATGGGTCATAATATGTATATTTAGGTTCGAAATTATTTAAAAAATGTCATAATATCTATAAGCTAATATAATTTTTATAGTTAATTTTCATAAAAAATAATACTAATATGTATGAAATGACATTTTATATTAAAAATGTCACATTAATAATAGCATTAACCTTTAAATGTCCTTTTTCTAATAAATGTCTTTACATTATTTTTTCTAGCATCATAAAAAGGTGTTTTTCTTGTAGTGATTTTTCTTCAGAAGACATGAGTGTTTCATTCTACGGAAACTGTTTTTGTACAATTTTTGTCGTCTCGCTCTTTGAGGTTTTTTAACTTTATTTTGATTCATAAATCACCCCAATAGATTATTGAATTATTTTGGAACCCACGATACAATTTTGCTGGAGTTTTCTTGTAGGGAATATTTCTATTGGTACCACTTGAGGGAGATGTAAGGTGACAAAGAGTGCGGTCATTAGGAGTGCTTGAGGGTGTTCCTTGTTGAAGACAAAATTGAGGTTCTTGTCGAGTCCTATGTGACTGTTCTTCGAAATAGTCATTATAGATTTCATTGTGTATTTAAGTTGCGATTTACTTCTCATAGTGAAATAAAAGGTCTTACCCAAAAGGTTTTTCCCCCGTGAAATTTGCGAATTATTAAATTAATGATGTGATGATTTATACACCTAGATGCATGTTTTAGGGTTTAATTAATTAGGATGAAAAATTGACATCTAGTAAAATAATTTGAAAATTGAAAATTTATGAATAACATATAATCCATATGCCACAAAATTCTGAAATTGGTATCACAGATTTTCATGTAATCTTACATTCGCAAATTGGTATCAAATCAGGTTTTTCTAATTTATCGAGTGATCCAATTTCCGCAAATTTTTTGTGCTATTATTTTTTTTATAAAATCTAATTTGGAAAAATCACAATGTTTTCGAATGAGAACTTATATAATCGGCTTCCAGTATTTTACGAGAGTAATTATGCATATTGGAAATCCCGCATGAAATCTCATTTAAAAGAAATCGATGAGCGAGTTTGGGTTTTTTGTGAAAGAGGGTGGACTCCTCCAACTGTAACCACTAATAAAGTCACTAATCTTAAGAATGTGACTGACTGGGCTGATGATGAATTTAAATGGAGCACTTTTAAGTCTCGTGGGCTAAGGGAAATTTCTGGAGCGTAATGTATTATGATATGAAGCATGTCCAAAAAAGTTTGGGATATTTTAAAACTTACCCATGAAGGCACGACTGCAAGGAAAGAGTCTAAATTACAAAATTTCACTACTTAATTTGAAACAATTACCATTCTTGAATCTGATTGTTTTGATGAGTTTTCTACACTAATTTCAATCTTTGTGAGCACATTCCTGATGCACGAGTGGTTAAAAATATTTTGAGATTGTTTCCTAAATGTTTTATCACGAAAGTGACTATGTTGAATTCCTTAGGATACTTGAGCAATATTAAGCTATAAGAACTTGTAAGAGACCTCCAAACATATGAAATTGACATGTTTCCTAACACTGTCAAACCTAAGGATAGAGGGATGGCACTTAAATCCCAGTCTAGGAAGAGCGAGGAAGTGTCCAAAAGAGAGAAACGAAAGAAAGATAAAGTTTGTGAGTTCGAGTCTAATGGCGAATTTGATTTTTACACGGCCAGGCATGCTAAAAATATTAAAAAGTTTCAAAATTTTTCGGAAGAAAAATCTTCCAATAAAAGTTTTTTTGAGAAAAATTAAATGAAAGATGAGGCCAAATAGAGCGGTGAGAAAGAGAAAGAGGAAGACGAAGAGGATAGATGTTTTGAATGTGAAGGAAAGGGTCATAAGGCACTTGAGTGTCCCACGAGGATAAAGATAAAGGTCAAGAAGATTGCCATGCCATAGTGATAGTGAGGAAGAGTTGAAGGATTATGGGGATGAGCCTTCACAAGGGAAGTTTGTTTCATTTTTAGCTAGTTTTGTGAAAACACCTAGTTTGTCCCATTACCATAAGGATACTTATGGACGCGAGAGCCCCGATGATGATTTGAGTGTTTCTAGTAGGTGTGAGAATGTGTGTGTGTGCTAGTGAGGGATAAAGTGAGATCCAAATGGCGTTTAGAGAGTTGTACGTCGAGATTATAAAAACAAAGAAGTTGAATAAGGAGTAAGGTCTTAGGGTGTTTGATTTGGAGATAGAGATAGAGGTTTTGAGGTGATTGAGGCATCGACGAGTTAACTCGAGAAGATGAAGGTTACTTTGAGTGAGAAGTTGATCGTCGTAGGTCGGGAAAACAGTGAACTTGAAGCCCGTGTGCTCCAATTAGAGAGATATCTCGAGCGAGCCCAGGAAGTAAAGGTCACTATAGAGGATACATCTAACAAGGTAGGAAAGATACTACCCGATCCCTCTTTATGTAATTTTGAGAGATTAGGTGTGTCTACGTCCCATGTTACACCAGAGCCGATTCTCGGATTTGTGATTAGTCAATATGGCTCTGAACCCAACCCATCTATGCGTACAATCCCGGATAGAAGAGTGTGTCGTAGACATTTTGAGAGAGGTGTTCCTAATCCCATTTATGTTTACACACATTACAAGAGAGGGGACACCTTAGGGAAATTATTTTTATGTTGGGTTGTGTGTCAAATAGAATTTTGTCACGTGTTCCCAAACATCCACCCACACATGAGGCTCCATATGATTACATGAGAGAGTTTTCACATATTAGGGAGCAAGTAAAGTTTTTTGTCAAGACTTCACATGACTTGATGGGTTTTTTCCTAGGATGTCACCATCTTTGGAAAACTCCACCACACCTAACGGTTGAGGTTTAAGCTTGATTACTATCATAGGATGATTTACATTACGATATTTTATGTCTATTGCTAGTGTGTGCCACTTTGGTATTTATCTTTTCCATTTTTGATATATTTTTTCCTAAAACCAAAAAGATTTTTATTTTTGAATTTTTTTTTAAAAAATTAAAAAAGATTTCCTATTTTTTTGAGAAAAAAATTGAAAAAACTAGAAATAGCTGTTGAATGATTTCAAGTTTATCCTTTGATGATCCTAGTTGATTTATTTTTCTTGTCATGACACTCCATGCTTATTTTCTATTTATTTTTCTCCTTGTCCGTTTCGAACAAGGAAATTGGAGATTTGAGATTTGATCTTTGTTGTGATTTATTTTCTATTTGTTTCTTGTTTCGTGTGTGTAGGTACAAAGTTTATTGATCATTAAGTTAAAAAGAAAAGGTGGAGATTTAAAGATTTCAAGTTGAAGATTTTTGAAGAAAGTTTAAGACTTACATGTTTTGTAGTATTTCAATTTTGGGTTCATGGTAGGGTATTAGATTTGTATAGGGCATTTGATTTTATAATTGAGATGGTTTTAGTTTCTACCGGCATAGACATAGGGGGAGATTTGTAAGGACATATTTTACATAGTCTGTTTACATCATAGTATGTCGTATACAACTACAACTGTCGAAGAAAAGTTTAAGTTCAATCATGAATCTAGACAGATCCAAATATCAGCATTCTTCAACAGATAAGCCTTTGTGATATAGATTTTGGTAGGGTTGTGTTTAAGTCACTTAGTGTTTCATTTAAAGTGTTGAGATAATTTTTTTAATTATCTAAGGCGTCATTTTTCATCAAAATAATTTTTCTCTAAGTCTCGAGGTGGTGTTTTAATAAAATTTATTTTTTTCTGATGTCGTTCAAACTACATCAAATTCGTTCAAATGAATTCTTCAAGAGACAATGTATCTCGGAGATACTGTTATTAAACCTCTCTTGAAGTATTTTATCAAACGACATGCTATTATATTTGCTTTTTAACCTTGTTTGATATGTCGCACGAAGTCTCTTCCAATTATATCACATGTCGTTCAAGCGACATGATCTTGTCATTTGAGCAAAGTCACCGACTCAATTTGTTTATAAATACCTGTTAAATGAGTCCATTTTGCCTCAGAAGATGTGAGTGCTTCATTCTACAAAAACTTCTCTTGCAAAAAAAAAAAATCTTCACTTTTGGATGTGATTTAACTTTGTTTTAATTCACAAATCATCACAATATCTTTAGTGAATAATTTTGTAACCCAAGGTAAAATTTTTATGGAGTTTTTATTCTATAAAAGATTTCTCTATGTTTGATTTAGTAAGACTTAAGGGAGGTTTTAGTTGACAAAGACTGTGATCATTGGGTGTTCTTGAGGGTGTTCCTTATTGAAGGGAAAGAAATGTGTAGTTAGTACCACTTAAGGGAGGTATATAGTTCTCTCTCTTGTTCTAGGCCCACGACTGGTATAGCAGGTGAAACAGTCTGAACGTTTAGTCCTGACGTCCTTGTTGTAGGACACCTGATATACATAATACAAGAGGAAGAAATGTTCAAGAGATGAGTCAGATTCTCCGTTGTAAAATTATTTTAGCAAGTATTTAAAAGTTGCATTAAAGTAAGTATTATGTGCATGTTAGCTTTTCGTACACTCATATAAGATTCTCAACTTTCAACTATCGTGCAAGACTATCGTACGTATAGTCAAATCTAGCTATCCTAATCTCATTTAACGAGATTCTAAACTTACACCACTAACTACATCTCAAACTAGTATCCCACATTCCCGAATACTTGTATTACCTATTTCAACATTTATTAATTTGTTTAAGGGTTATCACCCTAAAGTTAAGTATTCCCATCTTAAGGTACATAGGATTTCATCGTCTTAATCATCTACAAATATAACACAGTAGATAACATCACTAGTATATATATATGATCATCACTATATATATATATATACACACACACACACACTAATACGACACCCCTCGACTGAGCTGCGGTGCATGCATACTCTGTTATCGAGTCTTGGTAGACTCAGTTCAAAAATCTCCCACGAACCATAAAGTCAAACACACATATTGGAGGTGAACATAATCCTAGGCCTTTAGGGCTATGCTCCTTAAATGATCGTTCAATACTATCGTTCTCACAAATGGCAATCCAACCGACGTACTATGTTTCTTTAGTGCCAAATCTAAAATCCTCACGAAGGCTCATCAGGATAAGAATGCCCTCTAACATTTTCAAAACCTTCTCTGATCGTAAGTAGCTAGGTATTTCAATACACATAATCAAACATAATATAGATATTCACACCAACCATTAATATAATTTGGTAGACACACAACCTGAACGAAGGTTCGTATATAATCTTTATTTCTCTAAAACTTTTGGTATGCTATAACTTACAATTTATTCTCTCTATCGCACCTTACGCAACATGATTCAACCATGTGAGTCTTTCCTAGTAGTGTACCTAAGTCCCTCCCAGTTAATCCCTGGCACTAATTATCGTAGAAAATCCCTCGCTCTTGAATGAGCTAAGACGTACGATTTAAATACATGTTTGGCAAAAATTCTCTGTTATGAAATCTCGTTAGAAGTGACCAGATTATCGTTCAAATGAGATCATTCGAACGGGGTCGTTCAAATGAAATTTGGACTAAATTAACTCCGAATTTTTTTTCTAATCTCATTCTCATTCTAAATACTTCCCAAAGTCGTTCGAACGAGTTCTACCAGTTTCGTCGCTAACCTAAAAAAAGTTCATTTTTCACCATTTTTAAACCTCCAATTCTCTGCAGACTTTACCCAAATGCCAATACAACTATACTAATTGATAACCCAGCATGTATACTCAATTTCTAACATCCTCAAATCATCGCAAATCATTAATAAATTTTGAAATCCCCAATTAGTCTATAAGAAACCCTAGTTCTTTAATTTCATGCACACAATTCAAATTAAGCTCAGATTTGTTCATCATATTTTAAAGATTCCTATTCTACATGCATAAGGATCCAATCTTTGATCAAGATTACTCTAAACATATGATTTCAATTTTATAAATCCACCCAATTTAATTCTAAATCATGAGTTTAATCCCCTATTATATCATGAACACAATTATTGCTAAATGAAATAAAGTATTAAACACTTGCTTTGAATATGATGGTCTGATCCTCTGAAGTAGTATGGGTGTGTTAGTCATTCTCCAATCTACACGGGGGTGGTCTTGGTGTTGCAAGGTGGTGGTCCTTGGCCTTAGTTCATTGGGTTTGTTTCTCCCTCACCCTCTGTGGTTCTCCCGTTAAATTTGTGAATAAAAAACCTAACTCAACTCACATAGAAGATATATTTAATCTCTAATATTCGTGCATATTGATTACCTAAAAATTGAAATTATCAAAATGCCCTCTCGAGATGTTGGTTTAGCATAAACTATGACGGGACACAAACAAAATCCCCGAGTTGACTTTTCTGACTATCTCGGCCCTTTTGTACACGTTGGGACACTCAAAATGACTATCCGTAATACTTATAATTAATTTACTTCATAATTTCTTTAAATTAGTCCTGACGAGACTCACACACGCGTCCTGGCTTAATTTTCTATAACTGTCGTATTTTTCCACTAGCGACAATTTTACTAATTTCATAATCATATATTACTGTATTCGCTTAGTAATATTCAACATAATAACCTCAATAAATACTAACCCTTAACTCGCCATTTAATATTTATTTTTAATTCAGATTAATTCTTAATTAATTCTAAAATTAAATTCAATTAATCCTTTATTTTAAAAAAATCATAAAATTACGGGGTGTTACATACTTCCTCCCTTACAATGAAATTTTGTCCCGAAGTTCGAAAACAAAAGGTATACCTGGCAAGAAAAACTCTGGATACTTGTCTCGCATCTCCTTTTCGCACTGTTGGGTAGACTCCTCGACATTATGATGTCGCCACTGAACGCGTACTAATGGCACTATCTTTGACCTCAATTTCCTCTTGCTAGGGTTTAGGATAACAACTCACCCCTCCTCATATGATCTATCGCTCTGTAGGTCGATCTCCTCTAAAGAAATAGGAGTGTGGGCTATGTCATCCCTAAGAAAACTCCTCAGCAGCGAAATATAAAACACGTCATGAATCCTATGTAAGTGCTCTGGTAACCCAAGTTTATAAGCTACGGGCCCAATCTGCTCAATGATAGCGAATGGACCTACATACATAGGCGCCACCTTTCATTTTTTATAAAAATGCATTATCACATTCATAGGAGGAACTCGCAATAGTACCTCCCATAGTAAACTCTATAAAGAACTTTTTGGCATTGGCATAGCTTTTCGGCATGTCCTGAGCTACTCGTATAGGACTTTGAATTATCTCTATTCTTTCCCTAGTCTCCTGAATTACCCGAGGCCCTAATATTTTGTTGTCCCCCACCTCTAGCCAACATGTAGGCGAACGATAAGGACTACCATATAATGCCTCAAATGGGGCCATGCCAATCATAAACTAGTAGGAATTATTATAAGCAAACTCGACCAGTGGAAGGTACTTCTCCCAACCCCGCCAAATTAAAGGATATACATCTGCAAAATATCCCCTAACATTTGATTTGTCCACTCTATCTTCCCATCTGTATGTGGGTGATTGTCCGAACATAATCGTAACTCCGTACCCATGGCCTCTTGGAAAATCTCCCAAAATTTGGACAAAAAAATCTTGTCCTGGTCGGACACAATATCAAGGGGCACCTTATGGATTCTCACTATATCTGTAATGAAGATCTGAGCGTACTGCCTCATAGTATAGTCTGTCTGTAGTGGAAGAAAGTGAGCTACCTTGGTCAATCAATGCATAATCACCCATATGACATATCTATGTTAGATTAGGATGATTTTTATATGAACACCATGTTTTGGAATAATTTGGAGATGATAAAATTATGTTCTTGGATAGGTCTTGCATGTATACTTGATTTATATGTTAGGAAATTAAATGAAATTATTTGGAATTATAATGGTGTAATAATTGTGGACTTGTTGGTGTATAAACATGAAAGAAAATAAGTTTGGGGTTTTATTTCTAATTATGAAATAATTGAGTTGTGGGAGAAATCAATTATGTTTTGAGGATGTTCTTACATTAGGAATTATTCGTATAAGTATGTTTAATGTTTGGGAACCTTAGATATAAGTTTGGAGAAGAACTATGTGTTTTGGTATAATTAAAATAGTGTGAAAATGCAGCTTTTAGAGGTAGAAGATGAACTGGGTTAATCTCGTTCAAATGACCTGGGGAAGTCGTTCGATCATACTCATTCGAACGATATTGCCAACGAGTTATCGAACGAGAAGTTAGAGTTATGATTGTTAGAAGTTCGTTCGAGCGACAATTCTAACGAGAATTCCGAAGTCAAGTTCGTTCGAACGACACTTTGCGCACTTCTAATGAGATTTTCAAAAATGGTGAATTTTGTCTGATTGGGTTTCAAGTGTCATGACCTAGATACTTCAAGGGAAAAAGAATTACATTCGATTATTATTATCAGAAATTAGTAGTGGAAGGTTTGGGTTAACCACTATGAAATATTCTTAGGGTTGTGAATCAAATTTTATAAGTTACGATAAAGAGAGTAATAGTAAATTAAAGAATGCCGTGACTATTAGATAAAAGTATACCCTGTATAAATTCATATGAGGGTTATGTGTGTACCTAGTAATTTTAATTGGTTGTGAGAATACCTATAGTGTGATTTATTTTTCGTATGACATACCTACACTACTTGCTATCCCGGGAGGTTTTCGCGTCGTGGATGGTCTTATCGTGATGAGCCCATTGGGTGGATTGTAGAATTATATACGTAACATAGGGCCTTGTACACATGTTATTTGAGTGTATGATGGTTTTAACGATTGAATGGGAATGTAAGTATGTGAGTGACCCATTTTGCTAGGGACTGTGTTCTCCTGTAAGTTTATGTGTTTTGAATTTATGGTTCGAGAGAGATATCGAGCCAATTTTCCTTCGTTAGTATGGGATGTGTTCTAGGGGTGTAATATTAGTATATTTATGATAGTGTGCTATATATATATATATACATATATATACCATTATGTTATATTCTACTATGTAGGCCTAGTAGATAATAAAGATGAAGGAATTTTAATTAAAGTAATTTGTGAACACTTAAATATTAAATGAGAAATTACCACTTGCGTTGGAGAGATATAGAATCATATAATAACATGATATACGGGTTATATGGGTGTATACATTGTGGTATGTCTTAGAAGGCTTATGACTACAAGCCTGTTAGTTGTGTAAACGTTAACTAGAATGATTTAAAGGTACGTTAGGCGTGCACAATAGTTGAGATGTGCGAATCTCGAGTGAGAGCCAAAAAGTTTACATGTATATGGTGTTTGCAGTTCAGTATTTTAAATACTTGCTAAATGTTTTCAATTTTTTTTACTCGGGCTTTGACCCCTTTCTTGCAAATATATTTTCCTATGGATATTATTGTAGGTGTCCATCTAGAGGGTTGTCCAGCTTAGGAGTTCTCTAAAAATTAACGTGATGACTATCGTGGAAGCTACATGTCCTCGTTATTAGACGCCTCCACTATTTATCCATTACGATGTTTTATTGAAGTTATATCAATTAGGGCATGTCGCCCATTCTTAGGTTAGCTATCTCAAAGATGGTACTCCTTCGTTACAGTTATTGGATTTAGTTTTATTCAGATATTATTGTTTTGGATTTCAGACTGGTGGTGTGTTTTATCCAGTCTCATTTTTTTTTCAGTTATTCATTATTCTTCATATGGATTGAATGTGATTTATCATATAATATAAAGTGTTGCATGTTGGTATAGAAATGATGTAAAGGTTTTTGTCACTAGCTTAATTAATTATTAGGTTATTAGTAAGGTAAATGTTTTTCGACAGTGATGGTAAGAATGAACCAACTAGATACTTTGATTTAATTTAATAAAGTACTGATCACCCGGTATTTCATTGGGCGGGGTGTCACATCTTACTTTAGTTCCCATATTTCCAATTCTCCACTCCCCTGAAATTTCTTTGATTACATTCCTCGAGAACTTTTTAAGGTCTGCTCCTATACAGTGATTCCTCACGTAGGTAAGCTCCACCCAAGATAGAGATAACTCTACACTGACAGTAGTTTGTCTGACCTAAATGGACAACTAAGTCTATTGATCTTAGTAACTATACCATTTATATGTTTGAAATGGCTTTTGACAATTTATAATGGTAACTTCCACAACCAAAATGAATGTGGTAATCACACATAGTTTCAAATACACACCAATGTAACAACCCTCTCTTTTGAGAACCTATTTTATATTTATTTACTATGTGAAGTAATTATATATAAAATGTTGGAATGTGGAGTAAGTATTAATTTAATGAGATAAGTTAATATTTACTAAAATGTGATATGTTTACCTTATATGTAGGTAAATATCACCTTGTTGCAGTTTATTGTGTCATGAGAATTAAAATGATGTTGTGGTTTAAAAAAATGAAACCGGAACTTGAAATGAGTTATAAAATTTCCAAATGATAATTTGGAGGATGTAGTTAGTCCCGAATGATGCGAGATAGTCGAAATAAGTGCCATATTGTATTTTGGTGTTTTGGCCGCTTTTGATTGTTTTTAGCATAACGCATACCGGGAGTCATTTTAATGTGGTATTTATCATTTAAGTTGGAGATTTTAGACTAATGGCACGATTTAGTCTTGCTAAGCCCTCTTATTTCTCTTAAGTCCAATTGTTAACCTAGAGTGAGAGAGAGGAACTTGTGGAGAAAGAGAGAGATTGAAGATTTGTGGATTGATCTTCCATTCATCTTCCTCAAATATGAATTTGCAAGCTTGAGGCAAGTTTTCTACTTGCTATTATGTGATTTAAGGTGAATAATTAGTATGATAGTTATGTATTAGTTAAGGTTTAACAATTCTAGGGTTTTAAATGGATTTGTAGGTTTGAACCCTTGAAAGTTGATTTGGTTATTTATTGGAGTAAATAATCTTTGTTGGATGCATTAATAATCAGTGGGTGGTATTAAATGATCATGGATTGGGTAGATTGGAAATGGGGAGATTTAGGAGTCCAAGACTCCATAGCCAAACATGGAAAATTCGCAGGGCCGAATCGATTCGGCCAACCCAAGTCGATTCGCCCAAGGGGCAGTTCCCAGGTCTAATTGGACCTAATTGATTCAGTTTGTCCTAATCGATTTTGGCAATTATGCAAAAACCCAAATTTCCTGACCGAATCCATTCGGGTGGTCTGAATCGATTCGGTATTTATGCAGAACCACTAATTTTCTGACCGAATCAATTCGAAAATCCGGCACTTTTAGGAGATTTTTCTTAGTTTAATTTCAACCCTTTTTCTTTAGGTTTAGGTCCTAGGAACCTTCTTGTATGAAGTAAACTTAGAGTCCTAGAGTTTTTGTTGAGTCAAGTCACTACCCTACATTACGATTAGGTTAAATGGGGCTTATTCCGGATGTGTACAAATTGAGGTTAGGGTTTTTCTTTTATTTTAGAAATACGTTAAATATCTTGGAGTTATAGGCCCATACTTGGAGACTCTAGGGGATCCAATGAGGTATATAAGACCTTGGGACTTGTAGCATTATTGTGATCACTTGGAGCTTTAATTCGGGACATAAAATATGATGAATATTAATGAGAATATTCTATGATTGTGGTTTCGGATAAAATGAAACAAATATGAATAATGGAAATAAATTGAGAATTAAATGGTAAATTTTAATTTACTTAAACACACCTCTCTAAATGCTATCATAAGGGAAGCCCGCGCATGAGGTGATGTCCCCTGGCTAGTGAATGTAGGGAGACTATAGTCCTCGGCCATATGCGGGGTTGTTATATGTTTTATTCTGCACTAGTTAGGTAATTCTGGGTGTGGTTATGACTCAGTCTCAGGCATATGACCACTTCCAGACGTGCGTTAGGTACCCAGGTTGTCTTGTTTGATGGGCCCTAGAAGATGATAGTAATTTAAGGGCGCGCCTAGTGGGGAAACTCGGAGGGGAGGTCTTAGAATAGTTATATTTATAAGAATATGACCATTCTAAATCAAGTGGGACTTGAGATATGTAAAATACCATACGAATACATGATGGTATTATATTTCTGATAAGGAATGGAAATTGGAATGAAATGGTAAATAGTGATGGAGGCCTTTAAATTTATGATGTCTAATTATATTCTCTTGCATAATTTAATAAAAGACATAATCATTTAAATTGTTTTACTATTATTTGGGATTATGTTGTTAGACCATTATCCTTATCATTCATGATTAATATTTCATAACTGTTATGCTTCTTATTCATCTGGGAATCATATAAAAACCGGGACCTGACCCGTTCATTCTTCTTGTTGTGCATGAAATTGTATCCGCTCAGGTGCTCCGCCGCAAGGGCGCCCGCTATGATATTCCTACTCATATGATTTTGGGAGATGTAAGATTTTGCGGAAATTGCAGGATGTGTTGTTAGACGCTTCCCTCTTTTGTATTCTAGATATGATCGGGTCTTTCACTCGGGCGTGTGGCCCAAACTTTTGTAACTGTTTAATGGATGTATTATGTAACCTATTAAATTGTTGTAACCCATTGTATGTATATGTTGACCGACAGCATATTCGGTCCTTTATTGTACATTTGTTGTTGATGTAATATATAGTTCTTTTGGGATTCCACTTTCTCTTCAGTTTGGGTTGTTTAAGTTATTTCCTTAACTTGTAATAAAACTAAATTAAAATTTTTGGTAACCCGTTTTCTAAATTATTGGGTGGTTTTTTGGTATACTATTTTATTGTTGTGATGCTGAGAATGATTTCCATCCATGATTCCGTTATGTTAGAGTATCGGGCTGGACAACCCTTATTTCGGATTGCTGGTTGTCACAGATGGTATCAGAGAATCAGGTTCTAGAGTCTTTAGGATCTATGGGGACTTGTCACGTTCTACCGTCGCGTTCTTTGATATAGAGCCTAATGTTAGAACTGCTTTGTTGATTACATTTGTGATCTTCTGCAATATATATTATTTTGAATAGTATTCTAACTCTAATGTTCCTTTATCTCAGATGCCGCCTAAGAGAGGTCACCCAGTGAGATGAAATAGAGTTGTAGAAGATGATGTTGGTTCCCCGCCGCCACAAGGAACAATTAATGCTACTGATGTAGCAAATATAGTGGCCACCGTAGTGGCTCAGTAAAGTCCACAAGCTCAACAACGAGCATAGGATGCACAAGCTCCTATGGGACCTTCTCCGTGGGAGAGAGTTAGAGAGTCATTTTTAAAGGGCCATCCCCCGAAATTTGACGGAGGTTCTGATGTTATTCGAGAAAACCAATGGAAGAAGGATATGCAACGGCATCTACGAATGGTGGAATGTAGTGAGGATAAGAAACATGTCCTTTCTACCTTTACACTGGTGGGAATCGATGACTACACCAGAACAGAGCGATACCTTGACCATCACTGATTTCTGGGTCTGTTTTGACCAAAAGTATTTTCCTCCCAAAGTTCAAAGGGAGATGAGAAGGATACTTCAGGATGTGGTACAGGGAGAGCGATCCGTTGCAGAATATGAAGAGGAGTTCACCCGGTTGGCAAGTTTTGCACCGGATGAGGTGACTCCGGAAGAGAGGAAGGTTTCAAAGTTTATGGGAGGATTGAACTGGAAAATCCGGCAAGATTTGCTGGGAAATCCTTCCTTGCAAACTTTTGGTGAGGTAATGAATGCAGCATTGCTCCATTGCCAAGGACATCGGTTGTACATGAAGAGTAGCAAGAAAGCTACTATAGGGGGCAAGCGAGAAAGCCTGGAAGTAGTGGGAATGGAGGAGGAGATTTTTCCTCGTCCCAATCTACGAGTAATAAGAAGAAAGAAAGGGATCCTAAGCAAGGGGACTCGTCAAAAAGACAACACTTTGGTGGGTTTAATTCGGGTGGCAATAATACTAGGCACGGTCAGGGTGCCTTGCAGTAGCAACAAACCAGTCGGGGTGGTCAAGGGGCTAGGGGCCATCCAGGCCAAGGTGTTAACCAGTTTAGAAACAACCGAGGCCATGTTTTGGAGAATATGTTGGGGAAGTTCTTCCAATGTGGGGAGGCAGGTCATTACAAGAAGGAGTGTCCTCAGTTGGTTGGGGGCCAGCCTCCTAGAGTCCCTCAGTAGCCATATGTTCAGTTTCCACCATAGGCACCAAATCCAGTTGTTCCTCTGTAGCAGGGTCAGCTACAGTATGGGAGAGTTTATCATATCCAGGATGCTATGCATCCTCCTGCTCCGCCAACGCCGCCAGTGATTGAGGGCAAGTTCCTTATTCAGGAACATATGGGTCGCATTTTATTTGATACGGGTACGACACATTCATTCAGTTCTAGAAGTTTTGCTCAGTCTACAAAGTTGATAAAATCTTCATAGAGCACTTTCACTAGAATTGAGTCCTCCATGGGTGATGGTTCACTCATTTTCCTTATTTGTAAACATATAGGAATTTCTCTTAGTAATTTGTGCTTTGAGGCCGATTTACTCTTCCTAGATATGGTCAGGTATGATGTGATTTTGGGCATGGATTGTCTTGTCAAGTATCATGCAATAGTAAATTGTTACGGGAAGAGTATAGTCATTGTCGTTCAGAGACAAGAAAGGTTCTTGGTGGTTATGCTTCATTTAGAAGGAGGTACTCGTACTTATTTGTATTGTATTACGGAAGAGACTTCTCTAGATGTAGTTGTTCCTTTGGATTTTATTCCGATTGTTAGAGATTTTGTAGATGTTTTTTGGGAAATACCGGGTTTGACTCCGAGTCGGAAGATTGAGTTTGTGATTGATTTAGCGCCCGAGATGAGAACGATTGCGATATATCCATATCGTATGGCTCTCGCGGAGATGAGGGAGTTAATAGATCAAATTCAGGAGTTGTTGGAGCAATGATTCATTAGGCGTAGTACGTCGCCATGGGGTGCTCCAGTGTTGTTTGTGAAGAAAAGTAACGGTTCTCTTCGGTTATGTGTTGACTATAGACAATTGAATAAGGTCACCATTCGGAATAAATACCATTTGCCTCATATTGATGATTTATTTGATCAACTTAGGGGAGCGTCATACTTCTCTAATATAGATTTGAGGACGGGGTATCACCAGTTGAGGATATGGGAGAAGGATGTATCCAAGATCGCTTTTCTGACGAGGTATGGGTCCTATGAATTTTTGGTTATGCCTTTTGGACTAACTAATGCCCCTGCCGTATTTATGGATCTCATGAATAGGGTATTTTGGGACTTCCTGGACCAATTTTTTATTGTATTCTTCGATGACATCCTTATGTATTCTCGAACAGAATCAGACCATGCTACTCATTTGAGGTTGGTCCAGCAAAGGTTGAGGGATCACCAATTGTATGCTAAGTTCGAGAAATGTGGTTTTTGGTTACGGAAAGTGCAATTTCTGGGTCATATTGTGACTTTGTAGGCGATTTCGGTGGATCCAAGAAAGGTGGTTGTGGTGAGGGAGTGGGGTCAGGCCACGACACCTACCGAAATTCGTAGTTTTCTAGGTTTGGCGAGTTATTACCGTCAATTTATCAAGGGTTTCTCTAAGATCGCTAGACCTTTGATAAATTTTACCCCGAAAGGGGTGAGGTTTGTTTATGATAACTCTTGTCAAGCTGCTTTTGACGAGCTCAAAGATAGATTGACTTCTACTCCAGTCCTTGCATTACCAAAGTCGGGGTCGGAATACCTAGTCTTCACCGATGCATCTCTACAAGGATTAGGAGGTGTACTTCAACAGGAGCGATGTGATATTGCTTATGCTTCCCGTAAGATAAAGCCCCATGAAAGAAATTATCCGGTGCATGACTTAGAACTGGCTGCAGTTGTCTTTGCCTTGAAGATTTGGAGGCATTATCTCCTAAGGGAGAAATTTAGACTTTTCACGGACCATAAGTCGCTGCAATATTTATTTTCACGGAAAGATTTAATATGCGACAACGCCGATGGTTGGAGTTTGTGAAAGACTATCAATTTGACATCCACTATCATCCGGTCAAGGCGAATGTGGTAGCGGATGCTTTGAGTAGAAAGCCCAAGGGAGAGTTAGTTGATGTATGGAAAGCTAAATCGAAAAGCTCAGTCACGAGCATGCGGTTGCTAGGGCATTCATGTCAGTGATGACCATTACGCCTACAATATTGGCAAGGGTTGTAGAAGCCCCAGGAAGAGATAAGGGTTGTAGAAGCCTAAAATGACTACAAATCATATGTAGTCAATTCAAGTTAGATTGAAAATGAAATTTATTAAACTGGGGGGATAATCAAGCTAATTTCTACTCATTTAGGTTAATTTTGAAAACATTCAATTGCAATCTTTAAAATTAATATTAGCATGATTTAATTAGGATTTTCAATCAAAAGATACAATATTGACACACATATAATCATAATCATATTCTATATAGACTTGCCTCATATATTTGTGGAGAAAACTAAGCCAAATCTCTTAAATTCTCATTTTTTTTCTACCTTCTATATAGTGCTCGAGTTTCTTCCTAATTGTGTCTTGTGATAAATGATATGCCTAATAACCCTTTGAATCCCTTAAATCCTAAAATCACATGGTCCCCAAATGGGCCTCACCTAAAAGAGGGAAAATACACGTTCAAACCGCCTAAAATCTTACCCAATGCTTTTACTAACCTGATATGCCTTTAAATGATAGTTTTATATTAAAAACAAAACATTCTATGCATACTAAAAACCCAACATCAATTATACCCAATACATATAACTAAAAACTCAGTTATTTACTAATTAACCAGTATGAGCCCAATCATCAATAAATCGATTAATGAATTATCATACATAAAATTCTATTTTAAATGTGAATTTAACAATCAAATAAAAAAAGTTAATATTGAACTCTCTCCCCACATCAAACACATAAAATTAATGTAAGGATAAAATTTCCAATTGAGTCCATTTTATATTTTTGACTTATTCCCGGTACAAAAAACGTTTGAGTCGTAGGGAGATTTTTTATTATCATGATCCTATAAAGACTATGACGTGTTAAAGTGCATTGAATACATTTCAGCAAAGCTTCAAGAAATTATTTATGTCGAAGGTTTAATTGGGGCAAGATTATTCGTCTTCAAATTTAATTGCGCTTTGAGATCACTGAGGTATAAATGTGCAAGTTTAATGGGACTCGTAATTAATTTTAAAATGTTTAAGGATGTTTTTTTATTAAATAAGTATTTCAATTTTTTTAAAAAGTTTTTGAAATGATTTACACTTCATTTTATTCTCATAAAGACGGATTAGAGAAGTGCTTAGTTTGGACTCTAATTTGCTGCGTTGCTCAAATGACCTAACCAGTCATTCGAGCGAGATGACATGTCGTTGGAACGACATGTGTATCTTGTTCAAACAATAGGCCAAAGTGTCTTGAACAAGCAGCCACCTCAAGAAAATTATGTAAGGCGTGTTTCCATAAGAATGTCGTAGGTGTGAATTCTCGAAAAACTGTTTATGAACCATAACGTTTCTACACATTTTTTTCTAAGATTTTCGAAAGCTAAATCTTGTTTGAAACATAAAGGTTTGATACTACCTCAAATATTTCTAGTTTTATGGAGAGGAAGTGAAAGAGTTCGTGTTTTGATTCCGTAGACGTTACAAGCCATATCAGTGCACACTAAGACATACGTTGACGCGTGTGTTATGGACAAGCATCTTGGAAGAAGGAATTTTTATGTGGGCACTATGAAAGGATTGGTTGAAGATTAAAAGAGCATCAATTCTCGTGGGGATCGAGTCAGTGAGTAAGACTTTTGTCTGTTCATTGTAAATCCACTTTCATAGTGATTGTCTAGCTTAGGTCATTCGAGTTTTTTCTTTCCGTTGTTATTTCCTCGTACTTCCTGTGTTGTGAGTATTCTTTACTTTATTTTACTTTCTTAAACAACTAGATGAATGTTTAGTATTAATCAAGATAAATTTTGGTTAAGTTAAAATTAGTTCACAACTTGGTGTGAAGTAAAAAAATTGGAAAAAGGTTTTTCACAAAAAGAGATTTTTTTCGTCATCCTTAAAATACTTTATACATAAGAAATAAAAAAGGGACCCACAAATTGGTATTAGAGCTAGAAACATAATTTATTGTGTTTGATCCCTTGTGTGTTTTCGGAATGAATTTAGTTAGTTTTGAAAAATTTTGTGCTCTTATTTTTTAGGGCACAAATTATGCTTATTAGAAAAAGCGAATGAGAAGTGCTTTAAAATCCATTAATGAGTGTGTGTCATTAGCGGTTGAAAATGGTTAGTCCCCACCAGTCACACGAGAGGGTGAGGTCACTAGTTTGAAACTCATTGAGTCATGGACTGAGGCTAAACATAGGCTTTCACTTTACAACTCTAAATGTCTGAACGTAATTTCGTCACATGTCAAACCGAACGAGTATAATAGAATTATCAGTTGTGAAAGATCAAAAGAGGATTAGGATACACTTTCACTTACTCATGAGGTCACTAGAACGGTTAAGGTGTCTAAGAGACAAAACCTCACAATAGAGTTTGAGACGATTAAGATGTTAGATAGTGAGTCGTTTAATGGGTTTTATGATAGGTTCTCTAATACTATCAACTCATCATTTAACTCAGGAGAGAGGATTCTCAATAATCATGTGATAGCGAAATTTTTTAGATCTTTTTCAAGTAGGTTTGATGTAAAAGTGACCATTTTAAACTCATTAGGTATGCTTAATTAGACGAAAATTGAAGAGATTGTAAGTGACTTACAAACATATGAAGTAGATATTTTTACCTCCAAGAAAGTTCCAAAGAAAGAAAACGGCATTGCATTGAAATCCTAGAAGGAGAAGACTAAAGTTTAGGATGACGATTCAGATTCCAATTTTGACGATGGCGCCTTGTTGGCTAAGAAGTTCAAAAAATTTCTTAAATTTCTAATGCAATAGAAAAATGCCAAAAAGTTTGAGAAATTCAAGAACAACAAGGTAAAGTCCACCCCTAATGATAAGAGTGTGAAATTTAATAAGGTTAAGTTGTATAGGTGTTTTATGTGTGAGGGGTATGGTCACAAAGTTATCACTTGTCCCACTAGATTTAAGAAATAAGGGGAAAAAATCGATAGCTTATAGTGCCTCCTTAAGTGATAGTGATCCGGAAGAGGGAGAGAGTTCCCACAATGAGATCAAGTTTGTTACTTTCTTGGCATGTTATGTGAGGGATGAAAATAAATCTTCCCACGAATATTATCATCTGCGTGACACTTTCAAGGTTGTTGAATCCCATGTTAGTGAGGGTTAAGTGGGTGATAAAAAGGAGTTTTATGTGAAAGAGTTGCAAGTTGTATTTAATGAGTTGTATGCTAAAGCAATGAAAGAGATAAGGTCAAACTCTAAATTGCAACCTAGATTCAATGAGCATTTCATAGAAAATAATGATTCTTTGATTGAAGATCTTAGGGCACGGGAGAAGATGTTTAGGGAGAAGCTAGAATATGTGGAGAAAGAGAGAAAGATTGCCTTCTTGGTTTGATGGAGGTGATTGTAACAACCCCATATTTTTGAGTAATTATTTTTATACACGTATATGCAATGTGGGAATTACATAAAGAAATGGTAATTGAGGTAAATATTATTTTAAATGGATTTAACAGATAATACTCACTAAGTTTTGCATATTCACTATTGAGAGAAGGTAAATCGCATTTTAGTGTGTTATATTGCGTTGTGGTGCTTTAAACAACGGTTATGAATTATATCCCGGTTGGGTCATTGTAAATAATTTAATATGACACTGGAATATGAAATATTGTATGATATTTTGGATCCCAATTTAGAGGGTACGGCTTGTGCGGAATTGGTTGAGATGGTCGAAATAGGGGCCTAGTAGTATTTTTGGGTTCGAGGGCATTTTCGACTAATTATAATTTAATTATACCATTATGAGCCTTTTTAATTGTGTAATAGCATTTAAGTTTTGGACTTATTGAAATTGGGGTATTTTAGTCTTGATTGAGCATTTGAGCTCATTTCATGTTTTAAACTTAGAGGGAGTTAGAGATAGAGATAGACAGACACACACACACAGAGAGAGAGAGAGAGAGAGAGAGAGAGAGAGAGAGTTGGGAGAAAATGGAGAGAAAATGGGAGAAATGGAGATTGGATCTTGGAATCGTTGATCGAGGAAGAGAATCCGAGACTAAAAGCATGAGTCAATTTTTTACTTTAAAATATATATGATTTGTGTCAATAAATCGTGTTGATAGTTATGTTTTGGGGATTTTAACCCTTAATGGGTTCTTAATGATTTTTGTGTATTAAAACCCTTAATCCTTGATCTAATTTGGATTTGAGTTGAAAATATTAGTTAGTCATTGTGTGTGAGTGAATTGATTTAGTTATTAGTTGTTAATGTTGAGAGAAGTGGAAGATTTGGGTTCTTAGAAATTTTAGGGATCATACAACCCGTAGCCTTTACTGTGCAATTCGAACAGGGTGAATCGATTCACCCTTCCCAACAAATCGATTTGCTAGCAGGGGAGGATACAGGTCTGGGAAACCGAATCGATTCGGGTTAAGGCCTAATCGATTCGGGCTAAGACTTTAGGTTGGTTTTTCTCACCGAATCGATTCGCTTTTGGGCGAATCGATTCGCAATCATGGGATAATCGATTCGGCCCTATGCGAATCGATTGAGATGCCCTATTTTTGTGAGATTTTTCCAATTTTGATTTTTAACTCTTTTTTTTAAGTTTAAGACCTAGGAACCTTCCCTTCGGAAGTAATAAAGAGTACTAGGGGTTCATAATAGGGGGAATTAACGCCCTAAATTAGAATGGGGCTTATTCCTAGGTTTATTAAATGGAAGTTAGGGTCATTTTCATTTGGTGAGTTAGCTTAGAAAAATGAGAAATAGACGGGATGGTTTAGGATATTTGGAGACTAGTGTTGAGGGATATAACCTTAAGGGTTTATAGGATTGTTTTGAACTCTTGGAGACTCGGGTGAGGGTAATAGCACTTTGAGAGTATATTATCAATAAAATGTGAATTCGTAAATAAGCATTGCATATTTTAAAATTGGTACTTAATGGTTTAGTATAAATGGTTTTATCAATGTAAAAGTGAATATTTTCAAATGAGAAAATAATTTGGTAAATGATAATTTACTTATACTCACCTCTCTAAATCGCTATCATAAGGGATGTTACACGCATGAGGTGAAGTCCCCTTGCTAGTGAATGCATGGTGAATATAGTCCTCGACCATAGGATCGGTTATTATATTATGTGATTATTTTGCAAAGTGAGGTAATTTCGGGTGTGGTTATGACTCACTGTCGCAGGTATATGGCCGCTTCCCGACGTCTCGTGTTGTAGGATGCCCAAGTTGTCTTGTTTGATAGGCCCTGGAAGATGATATCCATTTAGGGGCGCGCAGAGTGGGGAACCCCAGATGGGCTGTCTTAGAATCATTATATAATATGAAATATACCTATTCAGAATAATATGTTAAAGCATTTTATGATAATAAATTAGCTTTGAATATATTTCCTGGAGGTCAAAAGGAAATGGAAAGATATGTGGTATACAACTGGATTTGATAAAAAGTATTTTGTGAAATAGATTGCTTTAAATATGTTTCTTAAAGCAAAAAAGAACTGTATAGATCAGCCATGTTATGTATGACGGAAGTGGAAATCGTAGTAAGTAAACTAAGTTATATTTTTCTTACACCCATGTGTACTCCTCATTGTAAGTTCAGAATGATTCTGGAGTTTAGCTAATTACCTTAGTTAAACAATAAGTCTAATTCCTAATTATCCTAGCGTAACGTTAGGATGTGTTTTTAGTTGAGAGGTGGGGATAATTATTATTGCTGAGCGAATACAACTCGTTGAATTTGTTTAGTACTCATGACTATCTTGCATTTTATTTTCACGTTTATCATATCAAAACGGGCCCTGACCCGTTTATTTTTTTCTTTTCTGGTGTGGTTTTCTCGTATACCCAGGTGCTCCACGGCAATGGCGCTTGATATGACCCTTCTTTCCCCGTGTCAAGGAGCTACAACATTTTTGCAGATGTTGTAGGATTTGTGTTATAGACACATTCATCTTTTGTATATTCTAGTTAGGATTGTATTGAACATTCGAGCGTGTTTCCCAAGTCTTGCATTTACCTTTATATTGTGATATTTATTTGTAATACTCGGTGTAACTGTTGTATTGGCCTGTTAACCGATAGATTATTCGGTTATTACTTTTTGTATTATTATTGTTCATATTACAAATTTGTTTTTATATCCACCTTCTATTCAAATGGGATTGATAAATTGACATCCGTTTTCTCAAATATTGGGTGGTTATCTTGTATTATTATTTTCATGACAGTGATGCTAAGAAGGGACCATCTATGATTCCTGCAATTATTGGGATATTTGGATGGCCACCTCTTATTTGAATAAGTGGGTTGTCACAGATGGTATCAGAGCATTAGGTTCTAATGTCCTTAGGAATCTGTGCAGATGTATTACGTTTTCTGTGTTTCTTGTGATTTGACATAGAGGCGTAAGATTAGGATTGTTGATTCCTATGGTGAGATTTTTATTCTTCTGCGATAATGTAAGATTTTAGTAAATCTTTTGTGCATTTGCCCGAGATTCGTATATTGGATGATAAAGGATGTCCAGGAAAGGCCATTATGAGGATAGTGGGAGGCGACATTTAAATTAGAAATGTAAATTGAATTCAGGAATGAGGACCGCAGTGGAGGCCACTCCCTTTGTGGTATTTTTGTGTATTCCTACAATGACTATTTAAGTGTCGTAGGTATATCTACCCAAGTGCTGTGTATATAAAGAGTGGTGCTAAACTTGAATTTCCCAATGAAGATTAATGGGGAAGGAAGTTTGAAGGGCCCTCGATAAGGATCATTCGTTGAAGTGGAGTCAGGCGGAGGAAGTGTAACGCCATTTAGAGGAAGTATAAGGCTCAGAAGCTCAGGTCTAGAGAGGGTTATAGAAAGGCCTAGATGTGAAAATTTGAGGAAAATTTTCACCCGTTGGAGTAATGTCGAAAGGGTGGGAATGGTAGTCACCATATTTAGTGGAGCATGAAGTTTTACTCGTAAAAGAACCTTGTATATGGTTTTAACAGGGAGTTCCTCTTGGATATCAGAAATGATAAGAATGTAGTCTCTTCAGTATTCATCGGGGGATCGGTCAGAGGCCAACTGTGAAAAAAGAATTATAGGTTCAAGGAAACCTTTCATCAAGTAAGGTAGGTACAAGGAAGAAAGAGTCCTTTAGTTGAGGATAGGCTCCTGAGCAGGTGTTGCAAACACTTTTGGAGAAGTTGTGTCCATGAATCACCATTGGTGGACATCGGTCCAGGGAACTCATGGAATTAAAGCAGCCGAGGACGGTAATCTGTTTTCCTTTACTAGGGGAGTTAATGGAACTACGGGGGTGATTGTCAAAATTGAGGCTATAGAGCCAAGATAGGATGTGGTCAGAGTGTCCACAAATGGGGAAAGGATTGAGATGTAGAACCACACTTTGATCTTGCCAATTGAGGTTAAAGGGAAGAATACGATTACTAGATGGGGCATTGAGTAAGGTAGTTTTAGTTCAATTAAGACTAGGGTATGGTATCTGGGAACTATTTGGAGTAGCCAGAGTAATTACCAAGAAGGTTATGGTGAGTTCCACCTCCGATGAGGGAGGTGTATTCTGGGTGGCAGGGATGGAGTCACCGTCTTTTATTGACCTTAGATTCGAGTGTGTAATTTGAGCGTTGTGACCTTTTCGGTATTAATATAGAGGGTGTATATATATATGTTTTTCATGGTATCTAGGTTTTATGTTCCTACGTTCACTGTAAAAGCGAGTGTTGATATTTTAAAACTATATCTAGTTTGTATTCCTCGTTGCTCTACTATATCTCGCCTGGATACGGGTTGAGACCTTATTGGGATAGTCTAAATTATGTGAGGAATTTTTATTTTATGGAATGCTTTGTATTGTAGGGGTTCCTTGTTTTGATTTTGCTTTACGAGACACTCCACACATTAACCTTAACGACGTTGGGAGTGGAGAGATTTTTATTTATGTTAAGAGTTTGGTTCGGGAGGGATTATTCGAGAGTCATGTGATTGATTTAAGGGATAAATATAGATGTGCGGTACAGAAGCACGGGAAATATTTCTCTCACCCGATAAATGAGGGCGAGACAAAGAATAGGAGTCGAGTAAAGGCTTATGGCTAGGCCTTGATAAAAAGGCTAAATTTTAAGAGGTGTATACATATTAGGTGGGAGGTTTGTATCAATTTGCAACCAGTAACACCCTGATTAATGAGACTTTCCTTTTTGCCAAAACGAAAGGAGAGAGATAAGTGTGTTAGTATAACTTTACGAGATTGGATTATAGAGGTCCCGATTTGGCCTTAGACTGTCATATCTTGATGAATGACGATACGAGGTAGTAGACTAACGGGTGGGTTCCTTGTCTGGATTTCACTTTGCGATACGTCCCATGTATGAAATCGAGTTAATGTCAAGAATTAAGAAAGGTCTTTGGCTGTAGGGAGGTAGTTAGGTTAGTACTTGTTCGACGTGTGTAGAAACTCATCGACCTTAGGGTTATCAGGAAGTGAGGTCTCTGGGGGGCGTGGGGCACTATTTTAGGAAGACTGTAACGATCGACCAAGAAGGGATGGGCGGATTGATTTTTAAGAAGGCTTGGGCTTCCAGGAACGAGGAATACGAAATCTCGAGTAACTCTAAATGCTAGACCGA
Organism: Sambucus nigra; assembly: GCA_949130495.1. Lineage (NCBI taxonomy): Eukaryota > Viridiplantae > Streptophyta > Magnoliopsida > Dipsacales > Adoxaceae > Sambucus > Sambucus nigra. The sequence continues at coordinate 623,969,909 of OX422207.1, read as the reverse complement.
AAAGAATGTAAGGCCCATCTTTAGAGAGAATGTTACGTCGGTAGTCTATCTTTTGATAAGTTAATGAGTAAGTTTACTTCTACTCCCGTACTCATATCACTTAGAGCGGGAATGGACTATGCAGTCTTTTCAGATGAGCCTCTATAAGAATTAGGAGGTGTGTTAATGTTGGATTATGGGGCCATTGTGTAGAAATCTCTCAAGCTTAAGCCTCGTGAGAAGTGTTATTCCATGTATGATTTCTAGTTCGCCGCTATAGAATTTTCCCTAAAGATAAAAGGCACTACCTCTTGGGTAAGAAATTTAGTCTTTCTCATGGACCACGAGTCGTTACCGCATTTCTTTAGGTGGCAAAGTCTGTAATTGGTGTTCATAAAGAGCCATCCTTTCGATGCTTATTATCACCTAGGGAATAAGGGCATATGTGGTAATAATTATGCGGAGTAGAAAATCCGTGAGGGAACCAGTGGAGGCGTGGAAAGCCAAGTCAAAAGAACTTAGCTAGGAGAATGTTGTAATGAGAGTAGTGGATGCAAAGAGGAACATTTCTGAGTTTGTCTCCCAATGCACCATTTACCACTTGGTGAATATAGATCACCAATGGTCAACGGGATTGGTGTAACTCTTAAAGTATCGTAGTAGATATGAAAGGGTATATCCAAGTATTGCCTCATTCGATTGTTGACGTCGCAACGGTCATAATCTGATTTGGGTAATTATCCATCATTTGATCAAATCGCCACACTTTTTGTGAATACGGATGGATCTATTGCAGAGTTATGAAATGTTATGAGGTACCTACCAATACAGTGGCGGACTAAGACAAGATTGTGGTGGAAACCGAATTGAAGTTAAATGCATCCTACCACCCACGAATAGATGGGCCAATAGAGAGATTTAACCAAATTTTGGAAGGTATATTCCGAATTAGCGTATTTGATTATAAGAGAGGATGGGTTGAAATGAAGTAATTTATACCATTTCACTATAGGTATGGTACCATATGTTGCGTTGTGTAGATTGTTGTATAGTTCACCGACTCGTGTAGTATTGGAGTTAGGGAATCAAGTTTTAGTGCAAGTATTCCCGATGAAGGGTATAACGCGATTTGGGATTAAGAAAATGGTTACGTTGCGTCAGGTAGACTTTTTCTGTTGTTGTTGTAAGGATAGGCCCGAATGTGCATGTGAGGAACAACTGGAGGTCATTTTAGAATATGGAGGGAATAGACTAAGATTCTTAGTTGTGCCCTTAGTCTGAGTCCAATGGGGACACACAAATTCCTATAAATTGACTTAGGAACGCGAGATTGTTATTCGAGAGAAATACCCCGTAATCTTGTTATATGGTACATCAGAATTTTGAGGATAAAATTCCCTTATAAGGGGGGGAGTATGTAACACCCCCATATTTTTGTGTAATTGTTTTTATACACATATTTGCAATGTGGGAATTACATAAAGAAATGGTAGTTGAGGTAAATATTATTTTAAATGGATTAAAGAGATAATACTCACTAAGTTTTGCATATTTATTGTTGAGAGAAGGTAAATATCATTTTAGTGTGTTATATTACGTCGTGGTGCTTTAAACGACGGTTATAATTTATATCCCGATTGGGTCATTTTATATAATTTAATATGACACTGGAATACGAAATATTGTATGATATCCTGGATGCCAATTTAGAGGGTACGACTAGTCCGGATTTGGTTGAGATGGTCGAAATAGGGGCCTAGTAGTATTTTTGGGTTCCGGGGCATTTTCGACTAGTTATAATTTAATTATTTAATTACGAGCCTTTTTAATTATGTAATAGCATTTAAGTGTTGGACGTATTGAAATTGGGGTATTTTAGTCTTGCTTGAGCATTTGAGCTCATTTTATGTTTTAAACTTAGAGAGAGAGAAAGAGAGAGAGAGAGAGTTGGGAGAAAATGGAGAGAAATGGAGATTGGAGCTTGGAATCATTGATCCGGGAAGAGAATCTGAGACTACGAACATGAGGTAAGTTTTTACTTGCAAATATGTATGATTTGTGTGAATAAATTGTGTAGATAGTTATGTTTTGGGGATTTTAACCCTTAATGGGTTCTTGATGATTTTTGTGTATTAAAACCCTTAATCCTTTATCTAAGTTGGATTTGAGTTGAAAATATTAGTTAGTAATTGTGTGTAAGTGAATTGATTTAGTTATTAGTTGTTAATGTTGAGAGAAGTGGAAGATTTGGGTTTGTGGAAATTTTAGGGTCATACAACCCGTAGCCCTTGCTGGGTAATTTCGAATAGGGCGAATTGATTCGCCCTTCCTAGAGAATCGATTCGCTAGCAAAAGAGGATACAGGTCTGGGAAACTGAATCGATTCGGGTTAAGGCCGAATCCATTCTGGCTGAGACACTAGGTTGGTTTTTCTCACTGAATCGATTCGCTTTTGGGCGAATCGATTCGCAATCAGGGGTGAATCGATTCGCAATCAGGGGTGAATCGATTCGGCCCTAGGAGAATCGATTCGGATGCCCTATTTTTGTGAGATTTTTCCAATTTTAATTTTTAACTCTTTTGTTTTAGGTTTAAGGCCTTGGAACCGTCCCTTCGGAAGTAATATAGAGTACTAGGGGTTCATAATAGGGGGAATTAACACAATAGATTAGAATGGGGCTTATTCCGGGGTTTATTAAATGCAAGTTAGGGTCATTTTCATTTGGTGAGTTATCGTAAAACAAAAGAGGAATAGGACGGGATGGTTTAGGATATTTGGAGATTAGTGTTGAGGGAAATAACCTTGAGGGTTTATAAGATTGGTTTGAACTCTTGGAGACTCGGGTGAGGGTAATAGGACTTCGAGAGTATATTATCAATAAAATGTGAATTCGTGAATAAGAATTGCATATTTTAAAATTGGTACTTAATGGTTAATTATAAATGGTTTTATGAATGTAAAATTGAATATTTTCAACTGAGAAAATAATTTGGCAAATGATAATTTACTTATACACACCTCTCTAAATCACTATCATAAGGGAAGTTACGCGCATGAGGTGAAGTCCCCTGGCTAGTGAATGCAGTGTGAATATAGTCCTCGGCCATAGGACCGGTTATTATATTAGGTGATTATTTTGCGAAGTGAGGTAATTCCGGGTGTGGTTATGACTCACTGTCGTAGGTATATTGCCGCTTCCCGATGTCTTGCGTTATAAGATGCCCAGGTTGTCTTGTTTGATAGTCCTTGGAAGATGATATCCATTTAGGGGCGCGCACAGTGGGGAAACCCGGACGGGCGGTCTTAGAATCGTTATATAATATGAAATATAACTATTCAGAATAATGTGGGACATTATTTGAATTAAAGCATTTTATAATAATAAATTTTCTTTGAATACATTTCCTGGAGGTAAAAAGGGAAATGGAAAGATATGTGGTATACAACCGGATTTGATAAAAAGTATTTTGTGAAATAAATTGCTTTAAATATGTTTCCTAAAGCGAAAAAGAACTATATAGATAATCCATGTTGTGTATAACGAAAGAGGAAATCGTAGTAAGTAAACCAAGTTATATTTTACTTATGCCCATGTGTACTCCTCATTGTAAGTTCAGCATGATTCTGGAGTTTAGCTAATTACCTTAGTTAAACAGGAAGTCTAATTCCTAATTATCCTAGTGTAACGTTAGGATTTGTTTTTAGTTCAGAGGTGAGGATGATTCTTATTGCAGAGCGAATACAACTCGTTGAATTTTTTAGTACTCATGACTATCTTACATTTTATTTGGACGTTTATCATATCAAAATGGGCCCTGACCCGTTTATTTTTTTTCTTTTCTTGCGTGGTTTTCTCTTATGCCAAGGTGCTCCGCTGCAATGGCGCCTAATATGACCCTTCTTTCCCAGTGTCAATGAGCTACATCATTTTTGTGGATGTTGTAGAATTTTTGTTATTGAGGCATTCATCTTTTGTATATTCTAGTTAGGATTGTATTAAACATTCGGGCGTGTTGCCCAAGTCTTGTATTTACCTTTATATTACGATATTTATTTGTAATACTCGGTGTAACTATTGTATTAGCTTGTTAACCGAAAGCTTATTCGGTTAGTACTTGTTGTATTATTATTTTTCATATTACAAATTTGTTTTTATATCCATCTTCTGTTCAAATGGGATTGTCAAAATATTTTCTTTTAATTTTCACAGTAAATTGACATCCGTTTTCTCAAATATTGGGTGGTTATCTTGTATTATTATTTTCATCACAACGATGCTAAGAATGGACCATCTATGATTTCTGCAATTATTGGGTTATTAGGCTGGCCACCTCTTATTTGAATAAGCGGATTGTCACAGTGATGAAAAAGGAGATATTAGAGTTTGAGAAGTGTAGGCATGTGTGTAAGGACACAAATTTCTAATTGAGTCCTTTGAAGTTTGGGCTCAATTCCAGATAAAAACTTTTGAGTCATAGGATAGATTTCTTGACCATCCTTCAAGCCTATGACATAATAAAGTTGAAGACGTAGCGGCCAAGTTTAAAGCTTCATCAAAATGTCGAGTTTACTGTGCCTCGTTTCTATGTCAACAACCCTTGTTCCATTTACTCCTAAGTATGAATGCATTACATATTTATATAGGATCTTGGAACAATTTTTATTGGGTGTAAGTTTTGTTTGAACTGTTGTTTATTTTCTGAAAGTCTCTTTTAAAACATTAAAATAAAGTTTCTGGGCTAAAAATTGTAATTTAAGCTTTCTGGGTTTTCATTCGATATTGTCGTTCAAACGAAGTTGTCGTTCGAACAAGAATGTCATTCGAACGAGTTCTGGCCAACGAGTTCCCTGTTTTGCCATTGGAATATCGTTCAAATTGTCATTCGAACGAGAATTCTGATGAGTTTACTAACGACTTTACATTTTATCCACTTGAACTTCATTAGAAGGGTCGTTCGAATGAGACTTCGTTCTAACAAAAATCTCGTTCGAACGAGATTTAGCGGGAATAGTTAATTTGGCTGTTTTAAGCAGTTTTTCGAACTTTTCCCACTTATTTTCCACACTAAATTTTGACAGACTTATCAAGTTCGAGAACCAACATTTTGGAAGTAACTTTTTCACTATCCTCCATCTCCTAGAGAGAGTTTTAGAGAGTTCAACTTCAAAAGAAAAAGTTCATGTTTTGAGTGTTCATTTCTTCAAGAAAAATCCCTTAAATACTTTTACACCCATATTATTTATTCCATGTTTTAAGATATATATCATTGCTTCGAGTGTTTGGCACCGGGTTTTTTCTCTACCGAGTTAAAGAGAAGTTTGGGCTTTCTTCTAAATCCCACAAAGAAGAAGTTCATTTGCATTGACTTACCCACTTGGAGAAAGGTTCCTTGTTCGGGTGGAGGTGAACGAAAATGTCTGATCGGTGGATTCCGAGATCGCGGTGGAGCTCCATGGTTATTCTCTATGCAGAGGTGTGTACAAGAAGAAGCTTCGGGGCTTGGACAGAGTCAAGTCAAGTGTTGTAAGTCTTTCTTGTCTTGTACTTGTAAAACCATACTTAGTGAATTTGTGGTTAGGCCCGTCCGAGGTTTTTTTTCCGTTGTGGGTTTTTCCTTGTACATCGCGGCATAGTGATTTATTTGTTTATTTTATGTTTTGCATAATTCACCTAGAACACATGATTAGGTAAAAAGATAAAAATGGTTTAAATCACTACTTACATAATTTGGTGCTTAAATTAAGTTGGGTAATGTTTAAATTAATTTAGTTCAAGTCATTTACTTTAATTTGATAAAATTTGGTTTAGCCTAATTTGCAAAAATGAATTAATATTGTTAGGCAAATTTCTAGGACTTGAGTTGAGGTAATATGTTTAAGTGAAAAATGTTTTTCTTGTTTAATTTAAATTTCACTTTGTGTTTAGTTTTATTTTAATTTGAAAGAAATTAAGATTTGATTATGTTGAGCCATCTCTATTCCACATCTCTACAAAAAGAAATTAATTTTTATAAGATTTTAAAAATTAGGGTTCTTCATTGTGCTTGAGTCTAGGATTTGTGAGTTAGAGTAGAGTTTGAGAAACTCAAGTAAGGTTAAGTTTGACTTGGAATCTAGGTCAGAGAAGTTGGATAGGATGTTAGGCACCGTCCAAGTCAAAAGCGATAGGTGTGGTATAGGCTATGATGATAGAGTTGTTACCAATCCCAAAGCCATTACCAACCATGTAAGAAAGCCCACTAGGAACATGAGGAGAGGTCAACATTTTGGTAATCATTCCCATCGTCTTTAAACTTGCACATTTTATGACAAGAAAGGTCACTTTAGACGTTGTCGCTGCATTGGTTCGTTTAGTCACACCTGCTAAAATTGTCGATTCATGTTGTGTGATTATTGTTTGCTAGCTATGATTTTGATATTGTTGATCATTATCAGTTGGTTTTTTCATGTTTATCTAGATATATTTCATTGATTTATATCATTCTAGAATTTGTTTATCTTTTCACAAAGTTGTCTATTCGAGACAAAAATGGGTAGAGATGTATGCGTTGTAGGGAGAGATTGTGTGTGATGAGCTTGGTATCCTACCATGTTTTTCTCAAATAACAAATTATTTGGATTTATTTTTTCGTATTGGCTTATATAATTTTTTACTCCATACTTCATTGGGTATTTAGCTGTTTCATGTGTGTAGGTTTGCTTAAAGAGATTTGAGATTTCAAGACTACAAGATATTTCGACACTAAGAGATGGTTCATGCTTACCGAACCATCTTTTACTAGTTATGTCCTGTAATTTTTTATTTTCGGTTTATGGGATGGGATTTAGGCATCATACATCTTGACAACCTGACTTAGGCATTTCACTGTTGATTTTGTCCCATAATATTCAAAGGGGGAGATTTGTAAGGACAAAATTTCCAATTGAGGCTATTATATAGTTTTGACTTATTCCCAAAACAAAACACATTTGAGTCATAGGGAGATTTTTTACTATCATGATCCCACACAGACTATGACGTGTTAAAGTGTATTGAAGACGTTACGTCAATGCTTCAAGGAATGATTTATACCGAAGGTTAAATTGGGCCAAGATTAATTGTCTTCAGTTATAATTGCATTCTGATATCACTGAGTAATGAATGCGTAATTTTAATGGGACTCGAAATTAATTTTAAAAAGTTTAAGGATGTTATTTCATTAAATAAATGCTTTTAAAAAGTGTCTTTAAAAGTGTTTGAAATGGATTGCAATTCATTTTATTCTGATAAGGACGGATTATAGTAGTGTTTAGTTTGGACTCTAATTTGTTTTGTAGTTCGAGCGAGATGATGTGTCATTCGCACGATATGTGCATCTCGTTCAAGAAACAATTCAAATTAACTTGAACGAGCATCCACCTCAATAAAATTATATAAGGCGGGTTTCCATCATAATTTTGGTAAGTGTGCATTCTAGAAAAACTGTTTATGAGCCATAACGTTTATGCACATTGTTTTCTATCGTTTTCCAAAGCTAAACACGTCCTTCGAGTTTACAATATCTGAGTTTTCATTACTATATGAAATAGTGATCTTGTTTGTACCAAGAAGGTTTTATTCTACATTGAATATTACTGAGTTTGTAGAGAAGATGCGTAGGAGTTCGTGTTTTGATTCCTTAGACGCTACAAGGCATATCGGTGCACATCGAGACATACGTGAACGCGTGTGTTGTGGATGAGAATTATGGAAGGACTTTCTAAGTGGGTACTATGAGATGAGTGGTTGAATATTAGAAGAGATTCAAGTCTCATGGGGATCGAGTCATTAAGTAAGACTTATGTCTTCTCATTGTAATTGCACATTCATAGTGATTGTTTGGCTTGGGTCATCCGAGGTTTTTTTCCATTTGTGTTTTCCTCGTACATCCTGCATTATGAGTATTCTTAACTTTATTTTACTTGCTTTAATCAGTAGACAAAAGTTTAGGATTAATCAAGAAAAAATTTGGTTAAGTTAAAATTGGTTCACAACTTGGTGCGAATTAAAAAAAATTGGAAAAGGTTTTTCACAAAAAGAGAAAACTGTTATGTCATCCTTAGAACACTTTTCGTATAAGAAATAAAAAGGGGACCCACAATTAATTTCCATCATTTGTTATAATTTAATATTACACATAAAAATACGGGGTATTACATTAACCTATAATAAACCTAGGGGTGAATTGGTTTGAACACATCTCGTGATTCATTTGTGAACTTCAATAATTTTTCTTTCAAATACAAACTACCTAACACATCATTCAATCAGTTAATATACAAAATTCCTTAAATTAATCACATAACAAGTTTAATTAGGTAGATATGGATAAAAAAAACTAAAAATCATAACTTAAGTCAATTTTAATATAATTCACTAGATTGAAATAGGGTTTATGTTGAAAAATCGCATTTAGGGGTAAAAAACCTTAAGGCTCTACAATTTTTATTTCTAGTTGAAAAGATATTTTAGAGAAGGAAAGAAGATACCTCTCCAATAAGAACTCTCATGTAGTTCATATGGACCTTGTAACTGTCTCCCATAAATGATTTAAATATCCACCAAGGTCCACGGTACGAATCAGGAACTACAATATTCTGTTTGGAATAAATTACATACTTTAACTCCTCCAATGAATTAAAGTCTCCCTATTTTACATCAAGGAGTATGTGATCATATAAAATCAAATTCAATTATTAATTGTAACAATACAATGATGATCTAATAAAAATAGCTTCCATTTACTCACAAAACATTAAGATCGAGACATGGATCTATGTTTTAAATAGTTTTTGAGTGAGAATTTTTTTCTAAAAGAGAAGACAAAATATATATCAAGTATGAAAATACGCTTTTAGAAGTTTGACAATAGTGTAAAACTCAGATCTTATAAAATGGGAGGGAAAATCACCAATTTATACGAAAATTTCAAATTCAGCTTCGTCTTGTGCATGGTAGAATTTTTTTCGTGGACACAAAGTTAATAAGTAAGGACTTTGAGGCATCATAGTGCACACGTGCCAAAATATTTTCATGTGAATGGGGACATGTTCCCGGGCCCAATATATGGATCTGCGAACGATTAAAGGAAAACAACTACGAAAAATGCCTTTAGCTCCTTAACTCCTAAAACAATTTTCATGAACCTCAGAGAGGTTTTAAGGTTTTCCATCAAAATTTTCAAACCAACTCAGTAATTTTAAAAACATCTCGCACATGGGTGTTAGCCATTGAAAATTTACAATAACTATAAAAAGGTTATAATCTTCAATCCTAATATGCATAGAAACAGAAGTCTTTCATTGAGTGGCTTGCATGATATTCTATCTTCAAAGGTACATATAATACAAATGACTACGCTTCACGTAATCATATCGAATATATATGGCTTGAATGACTCAATGACACAATTGTTTTCTCACGGGAAGTACCTAACTAATATATATTTGAAAATTACATTTTCAATATCCACTTTTGGCTATTCTACGACAAAACCCTCTAAAACCAAAAAATACATGATTACTCCCACCAAACTCACACATTGTTAACCATTTAGTGAGATTATTATAGAGTCATGCACATAATCATCCAATAGATGAACGAAACATCAATAGTCGAGTCTGAACAAATGGTTCAATTCAGAATCAAAATAGTTATGCCTAAAATCACATGACACAACAAAGATAATAATACAGGCAATATCATGGTTAAAGATAAACCAGACATGCTTACGAGTCATCTGAAAATATAAATGGGATATAGATGAAATAAATCATGTTATCTTGAAATAAAATATGTGGTGATGTGAAATATAGCACAATGATGTAATTTCTATGATAACATAATGTAATAAAATCCCCCTTACATAGCATCCCAACAACAATCAATAATGACCCCTATGAGTCAACTCAATCTATAATAGATATTTCACGTCCTTTTTTACCCAAATTCCATTTTTAACACAAAGGAAGAAAGCAATGGATATAATTTCCCCCCTTTTTGGCATGGCAAAGTCAAAGAGAAGAAACTATCATTGATAACAGCTAAAGCTTGGCAACAAGCACGGTCCCAATGTCACAGAGAAACTAACAAAGAAAAATCTAGTAAACCATGTGAGCTACAATAACTATAACATGGGAGAATAAAATGAGAACACACGCGTGGATCATAATATGACTCTCAAAGGCAATAAAAGTGTAACAACCCGCGTAATTTTGGGCTATGTTAATTAATTTTTGGAAAATGGAGGAAAATAAAGTTTTTGATAAAATTATTTTTATTGCTCAAATATGTTGGTTATTAGTTTTAAAGGCGAGAATTTCAAACGGTTTCGAAAACGGAGTTAAAATGGATTTTTAAATTATTTTTAAATGTTTTTAACTCTTGGAGTTGTTTTGACTTCCAACTCTTCATTTATTTGCCTTATTTAAAGGAGTCTTTTGGATTCCAACTCTTCATTTCTTTGCATTATAAAAGGAAGTCGTGGGAAACCCATTTAACATACTTTTGGCACAAATTTTGACAGCAAATATATTTTATATTCCTCTTCTTTTTATATATACTTTGGCCCTTGAGATTTGTGAGTTCCAACCTTAGATTAGAGGTGTTCTTGGGGCTATTTTGTTGGAGGTTCTTGAGAAGATTTTGTAGATATTTTGAGTTGATCTTGAGGATGTGATCATTGGTTTCTCATCATGGTTTGAGGTATGGGATTTTACACAATATTCTCCTTAAATCTCGCGAGTGCATTCTCTTTGGATTCTTGTTCATTGAACTCATATTTGAATTGATAAATTCATTGAAATCGGGAAAGTAATTGTTGAAATTATTTTGATTTATGTGGTATCATTATATTGTTGATGAGAACATTGTCATGAGATTTTAATATGGCACGGATGTTGGGCACCCGCCAAAAATCCTTTTTCTCAGGCTATGGCTTGATAAAGCATATACGGATGTGGTGAGGCCTGGTGACCCATTGATGTGTTGTTGAAAAATTATAATGATGAAATGCTATTGAGATTTGCATTTTGATTTGAATATTCGTACTCCTATTGTTACGTTTTATTCATCGCTAACATATATTTATTGAGCATCTTTCTTGTCGTATTGTGTACTTCCCCATATTTTCTTTTAGTTGGCAGGTTACCGTGGATTTGGACGCTAAGCATTATTGGAGATTGATTTTAGCGAGGATTGTTTGGGAAAGATTTGTATTATTTCGATGTATAGAGCTTTGGAGATTTGTATTTTATTTTCGAGTTAGTTGTTGTATATAATTCAAGATATTTGGTATTTAATTTGAAGAGATTGAGATTAGTGGTTTTATATTATTGTGGGTTTATATAGATGCTCTATACATTGTCACTTGTGGATTTGGATTTATTTTATCGCATTAGCGCTCCGTTCGCTCTCCCCGGGCGGGCGGGGTGTTACAAAAAGTAGGATATGACAGGATATCATATAATAAGCATGTATAAAATAATGTGGATATAACATGGATATATCAATATAAGCGTAATATATGGACAAAAGTAAATGAACCATAAAGATATATAGATATCCATACAAATGTAGCAACATAAATGATAGAAATATCCATACAAATAAAAATGGTATCTAAGTACTGCAAAGGGTTATATCAAATGAGTAGCATGAAAATGGAGAAAATAAAATAAAATCTATAATCGTAATCACACATGTACTCAATATCATGAACACCAGTATCTGATGGATTCATTTCTATTTTGTGAAAAGTATCACACAAACAGGAACATTCATATTGAATTATCAAGAAACATAAATATTGATTTTGCGAAAGTGTACCCAAATCCATGCCAAAAAGTTAAAATATCTGAGTCTGAGGTCTTATGCTCTTCCAGATCAACACTTTTATTTCGTCTCTAAATTTCTCTCTGACAATGGGAATCAGAAGATTGGTGTTGTGTGATCTAGGGACCATGACCCCTATTTATAACACAATCCTGTCTTTTCATATTTCGTATATTTCTATTTTAACCCATCATAAAAATAAAAATTATGCTTGTCTCTGCACAATAAAACCCACACTTTAATAATACATTAGTAAGGCCCCAAAACTTAAATTAATCACTTTAATTGGCCTACTTTTATTTGATAGCCTATAATTCATATTTATTTTATATATAAGCCCATATATTAAATTTTACTCTAACAATCTCCCACTTGGGCTATATATATATATATATATATATATATATATATATATATATATATATAACTTTATAAATTTGAACTATACTTTATGAGCTCATTAGTTTTAGCTATCAAAACATTATGTATCTTAACAATCTTGTCCATTAATTGCACCAATATAGAATCAAAGTGATCGTCATTACATATTTCGTAAGTAGACCCATCAATGATCATATATATCAATACAACTAATGACAAAGATCAAGTGTGGATGTGTACCATGGAAATTTCATGCAATGTGATCTTAACATGCCTATTTCCAACTGGTCCTCCTTAAACCTTAGTGAGATCAAACCATATAAAGTCAGAGTGAATATAAACTTAATACTTTACTGCAGTAAATAACCATACAATATCCATTAAATCAAATATGTCTATGAAAGCATATAAAATACAAACTCCCACTAAACTGACATATCCTAAAAATAAATTACACCCATATGAGCAGTGTGCTCATGAAAGACCTTGGGTGGTAATCCCTTAGTTAGCGGATCCACAATCATAGAGTTTGTTCCAATGTGCTCTATAGATATAAGTCTACTCTGCCGAAGTCAAATTAACCTCAGAACAAACTAGGTTAAGAAGTGTACCTTTCTTGACATGCCAAGCATGATAGTTGGTACATTTCTTCTTCCTATGTCCCACAGCTCCACAGAAGAAACAACCATCAACAGTTTTTTCTTTATGTTGTTTCTTTGGGTATGGAACCACTGCAGCTTCTTTATCCTTCTTTCTTTTCTTCCCCTTGTCCTTGAAAGTACTAGCCAAATGAGCACTTTCTGTCTTATCTTGCTTTAGTCTTTCCTCTTCTTGCACACAATGTGAGATGAGCTCATTAAGAGACTAAGTCTCCTTTTGGCAGTTGTAGCTCACCTTAAATTGACTGAATTGTGTGGGAAGAGATATCAAAACCAAATGCACAAGCAAATCCTCAAAGAGATCAAGCTTAAGTTCTCTTAACTTACAAGTGAGATGAGACATTTCCATAATGTACTCCCTAATGTTCCCATTACCTTTATATTTAATTGAGATGAGACTTTCTAAAAGTGTACTTGTTTCAGTCTTTGCATTTTTGGCAAATCTGTTTTTAATATATTGGTACTAGAACGAGAATACTACTTCAATTAAACTATGGGATTACTAAGATGTGTGTTTACTTAGTATTGATATATGAATTGTGTGTATGACATACCTACCATACTTGCTATCACGGGAGGTTTGCGTTCGCTTAGGGCCCTCTAATCCATGTGTTGCCCGGATTTAGACTGGTTACCTCGATGAACATAGGTCAGAGAAAGACTTATTGGGATGTTAATAAGTCCGCTGATCGTGGGAGCGCAGGTATGTGCGTGACCCATGTGATGTGACTGTGTTCGCCTCCACTATTTGTGATTTGTGTTATCTGAACTATTCCTGAGAGATTCAGAATATGTGATCCTTATGTACGTGATGTACCGGGATGGATAGCAGAGTATGTGTGCACCGCAGCTTAATCTCGGGGTGCTTATATTGTATATTTATGTTGTGGAAATATACGTTTAATAAACTGGGAACTTTCATATAGTATTGTGTGTATAACTATGGAATAACATAGAAGGCTAATCTATAACGAGCTGTAATACTTTTGTATGAGAACCTGAATTTACGTTAAACACCTATTTAACTGAGATCGTTATAAAGTTAAGGGAACCGAGTAATAAGGGTAGGACCTATGACAGTGTAGCTAGATATGATGTCACTTAGCTAGTGGTTTGTGTTGTTTTAGATGGGTACTTACGTTAGGAGTGCACAGTTAGACGAGAGGTGAGAATATCATGTGAGTGCACGTCCTAACATGTACTTTACATTTAATGTTTTAAATGTTTTTAAAGCACTTGCAGGTTTTTAAAATATCTCCACATTCGGGCTCCGACCCGTTTGCTTTCAAATCTATTTTTCTTGTAAAACCATTTTAGGTGCCCAGTCACAAGGACACCATGCATAGGATACTCATTCTGGTGACGAGCTGTAGCTGTTTGTGGAAGCTATGGGGATTTTCTTGTAGACGCTTCTATCATTTGGATTCCAGATTCGTTATCTATCAGTTGTAGGGCATGTTGCCCATTTCTATTAGAGACATCTTTCCATTTCAGTTTTTCAGACTTTGGCATGTATTGTTTCAGTATCCAGTTTAGTTATTTCAGTTGTGGTTTTGTAGTGAGGAGTTTTCCTCCAGACTTTACTTACATTATGTGATGGTTATTCTATTTACTTCTTTATGGTGAATGGTGTTATTATTCTTCATTACACTTGTTGCATGTTAATCAGACTTAAATTAAAATTTGGCAACTTACTTTTTAAATACTAGGTGGTTAGTAATCATAAAAAAAATTTTGACAGTGATGCTATTAACTGGACCAACTTGGCATTTTGAATTAATTTAATAAAGGAGTAGCTACCCGGTATTTAATTAGTCAGGGTGTCACAGGTGGTATCAGAGCATTAGGTTCTAGTGTCCTTTAGGATCTGTACGGCTATTATGTTTTCGCTAAGTTTCTTTGATATAGAGCCCTATATTTTAGGACTTTTGTACTCTTTTTTTGTATGCTTCATTCTTCAGCTATTTTAAGTTTCTAACAGCGAACTTATAAACTTTGTTCTTATTTCAGATGCCTCCACGACGTGCACGACGAGTTCCCATGGATGCAACGCCCGAACCCCAGCCCGCTCCAGTTTAGGGCATGATGAACGCCGCTGAGGTTGCAGCTATAGTAGCCCAAGCGATAAATGCTGGAATTGCCGTTGTTCAGCAGGCACCACCTCAGGCGCCGGTTTCCGCGCCAGTACAGGCCAATGCATTCCCGTCTGCTTGGGAACGTGTACGTGACGCTTTTCAGAAAGCGCATCCGCCAGAGTTTGTAGGTAGCTCAGATGTGGTAGTCTCGAGCCAGTGGAGGAAGGATATGCAGAGGCACTTAAGGATGTATGAGTGCATGGACGTCCAGAAGCAGGTGCTAGCTACTTTCAAGCTAGTTGGATCTGCGCTACAGTGGTGGGAGTCTATTACCACCGTGGAGGAGAGGGATACTCTCACTATTCAGGACTTTTGGGTGCGGTTTGACCGCAAGTACTTTCCGTCCGCTGTTCATACAGAAATGAGGAGGAAACTGATGAATCTGAAGCAAGAGGGTAAGACCGTGGCCGAGTATGAGGCCGAGTTCACAAATCTGTTGAATATCATTCCGGATGAGATACCAACAGAAAAGAAGAAGATTGAGAAATTCACCGACGGGTTGACATGAAGGATCCGTCAGCATCTGTTAGGGAACCTTTCGTTGACCACTTATTCTGATGTGGTTAACCCTGCTTTGTGACACTGCCAGGATCACCGCTTTCACATGGTTGAGGGCAAGAGATCGGGAGAGTCTAGCCATCAGGGCAGGACTGAAGGACATGGTGCCGGTGGGGCACAATCTGTTGAGGGGCAGAGACAGGGTGAACAGGGTTCCCAGCAGGGGGATCAGAAGAGGTTCAGATCAGGGAATTACAGGCACGGACAGGGAGGTTTCCGTTAGGGCCATCAGGGTCCAAACGGCCATTAGGGCCAACAGGGGCAGAATGGGCAGCAGTTTCAGCAGGGCCAAGGGAGGAACGGTAACGGCCACCAGGGACGGGGACCACAGGGGCAGAGAGGAGGGAACTTCCCAGGGAATTGTTTTGTTTGTGGCAAGACTGGCCATAAATGACAGGATTGTGCTGATAGGGGCAGGGCCCCACAGCAGCAGCATCAGGGTGCTCGCCAGGAGCTGCAGAGGCCTATGTTTCCCGCCGCTCTCCCCGCACCGCCACAGATGGCAGCATTGCCGCCCATTCCAGCAGTCCCAGCTCAGCAGGGGCAGCTACAGTATGGACGTGTCTATAACATCCACCAGGCAGCAGTTCCACAGGCACCGCCCGCGATTGAGGGTACGTTTCCTATCCATGGCACTATGGGTCGGGTATTGTTTGATACGGGTGCTACACATTGTTTTATAGCTACACGTTTCGCGAAAGCCTTAGGATTGTTAGCTACTGCAGAGATCACAGTGACGTGTGTCGACTCACCATTGGGGAGTGGGTCACTTATTTTCTTTATATGCCGGGGAGTGGGGGTAGAGATTGGTGGTTTGGTATTACCTGTAGATATGTTGGTATTAGATATGCATGTTCACGATGTGATTATAGGTATGGATTGGCTCGTAGCTTATAGGGCCATGATTTATTGCTTCAGCGGGAGCATTGTTTTTGCCATTCCGGGGCAAGAGATGTTCGTAGTGGCGATGCCTCGCCCAGAGGGAGGCTCGACCGCTCATTTATATTACTTAGAGGAGGATACCTCTAAGGAGGTTGTGATTCCTTTAGATTCGATCCCAGTCGTCAGGGAGTATTCAAAAGTGTTTCAGGAGATACCAGGCCTACCCCCCCCAGTCGAGAGATAGACTTTATTATAGACCTATTGCCAGATACGAGTCCTATAGCACGCGCACCGTAGCGTATGGCTCCGGCAGAGATGCGAGAGCTACGGGATCAGATAGAGCAGCTATTAGGTCATGGCTTTATTCGTAGGAGTACCTCACCTTGTGGCGCTCCAGTTTTATTTGTGAAGAAGAGGGACGGTTCACTGAGATTGTGTGTGGACTACCGAGAGTTGAATAAGATCACGATACAAAATAAGTATCCGTTGCCTCGAATCGATGACTTATTCGACCAGTTGAGAGGAGCTTCTTTCTTCTCAAAGATTGATTTGAGATCGGGATTCCATCAGTTGCATATCAGGGAGGAGGATGTCTCGAAGACTGCGTTCTTGTCGAGATATGGTTCTTACGAGTTTCGGGTTATGCCTTTTGGTTTGACCAACGCTCCAGCAGTGTTTATGGACTTGATGAACAGAGTGTTCAGGGATTTCCTAGATCAGTTTGTCATTGTCTTCATTGATGACATTCGGGTTTACTCCCAGACAGAGGAGGAGCACGCCGAGCATTTGAGGCAGGTTTTGCAGACACTTTGTCAGAACGAGTTGAATGAAAAATATGAGAAATGCGGGTTTTGGCTGAAGGAGGTCCAGTTTTTGGGACACATTATTTCCGACTGGGGGATATCTGTTGATCCGGGGAAGGTATCCGCGGTGAGGGATCGGGGACAGCCCACGACACCGATTGAGATTCGTAGTTTCTTGGGCCTAGCAGGATACTACAGGAGGTTCATTCGGGGATTTTCGAAGATAGCGGGTCCTTTGACACATCTGACTTGTAAGGGTGTGTCATTCATCTGGAGTGATGCCTGTTAGTTGGCATTCGATGAGTTGAAGGACAAATTGACCTCAGCACCTGTGTTAGCATTGCCGAGACCGGGGGTGGAGTATTTGGTTTACACCGATGCGTCTTTACAAGGTCTTGGAGGTGTATTACAGCAGGAGAGACAGGCCATAGCTTATGCTTCCCGTAAGCTTAAGACTCATGAGAAGAATTACCCCACGCATGATTTGGAGTTGGTGGCAGTGGTATTTGCCCTACGGATTTGGAGGCACTATCTTTTGGGGGAGAAGTTCCAACTGTTCACGGACCACAAGTCCCTACAATACCTTTTCACGCAGAAAGAGTTGAATATGCGGCAGCGTAGGTGGCTTGAGTTTGTGAAAGACTACCAGTTCGATATCCAGTATCACCCAGGTAAGGCTAACGTGGTAGCAGACGCGTTGAGCCGTAGGCCAGCAGATGAGGTGGCAGAGGTGTGGAAGGCAAAGTGGAAGGAGTTGGGACACCAGGATGCAGTGGCGCGATCTTTCATGTCTGTGATGACCGTTACACCGCAGATTGTCACCAAGGTAGTACGGGCACAGGCTAATGACTCATTCTGTCAGGAGCAGATAGTTTGATTACTAGCAG
Organism: Sambucus nigra; assembly: GCA_949130495.1. Taxonomy (NCBI): domain Eukaryota; kingdom Viridiplantae; phylum Streptophyta; class Magnoliopsida; order Dipsacales; family Adoxaceae; genus Sambucus; species Sambucus nigra. The sequence continues at coordinate 623,951,773 of OX422207.1, read as the reverse complement.
AGGGAGCCGAGTCCTATACCGTCAGCTCAGACGGGGGATTACGCTTCAATGGGAGATTGGTAGTTCCAGAAGGGGAGAAATTACGACACGAGGTGATGGAAGAGTCGCACGGCTCACGGTTCGCGGTACATCCCGGAGGGGACAAAATGTACCAAGACATGAGACGCCAGTATTGGTGGATCGGTATGAAGAAAGATATTGCTGAGTTTGTTTCGAAATGCGCCACTTGTCATCTTGTAAAAGTGGATCATCAGAGACCGGCAGGACTACTACAGCCGTTGGAGGTCCCGGTGTGGATGTGGGAGAGCATATCCATGGACTTTATCACGGGGTTGCCTACGTCGCTGAGGGGTCACGACTCCGTTTGGGTAATTGTGGACAGGTTGTCCAAAGTCGCTCACTTTTTACCCCTAAGGACTGACTACACTACGGGACAGTATGCCCAGCTCTTCATTTCAGAGGTTGTAAGACTTCACGGTGTACCCCTAAATATCGTGTCTGACAGAGACAAGATATTTGTTTCGAGGTTTTGGGAGAGTTTCCAGGAGGCCATGGGCACGGAATTGCGGTTGAGTACGGCTTATCATCCGCAGACCGATGGGCAGACAGAGCGCACAAATCAGATGTTGGAGGACATGCTACGCATGTGCATTATTGACTTTGGAGGTGGATGGGAGCAATACCTTCCACTGGTGGAGTTTGCTTATAATAACTCCTATCAGTTCACTATTGGCATGGCTCCGTTTGAGGCGTTGTACGGTAGGCCTTGTCGTTCCCCAGCATGTTAGTTAGAGGTGGGGGACAACAAACTACTTGGGCCAGAAGTGATTCAGGATACTTCGGCAAGGATTGAGTTGATTCGGAGTTGCATTCGGGTAGCTCAAGATCGGCAGAAGAGTTACGCTGATGCGAAGAGATTTTTCAGGGAGTTCCAAGTGGGGGACCAAGTTTTGCTCAGAGTCTCTCCTATGAAGGGGATTATGCGTTTCGGGAAGAAGGGGAAATTGGCACCAAGGTATGTGGGGCTGTTTCCTATTATTGAGCGGATCGGACCGGTTGCGTATAGACTTGGGTTACCGGAACATTTGCATCGGATTCACGATGTGTTCCATATTTCCTCGTTAAGGAAATACCTTAGAGATAATTTGGCTCATTCTCACATTGTTGTGGAGGACACCGATCTCCAGCCGGATAGCTCCTACGAGGAGGGGCTGATTGCTATTTTGGACCGAAGTGAGAGGAAGTTGCGGTCAAAGATAGTTCTGTTAGTGCGTCTTCAGTGGCGACATCACAATGTCGAGGAGTCCACTTAGGAGCGCGAGGATGAGATGCTCGAATGTTATCCAGAGTTATTTTTAGCAGGTACTTTCTAGTTCCGAATTTCGGGACGAAATTCAGTTATTAGGGAGGAAGTATGTAATACCCCGTATTTTTGGCTATATTTATTTTTGGGATTAATTAATTAAATGAAAATTAATTGGGAATTAATCCGGACAAAATACTAGCAAGATGTGAGTTGGTATTTGACTATATTGAGTATATATGATGTTATATGAATATTGAATTATGAAATTTGTCGTGAGATTGATATACGACAATTTGGTCATTTTATTGGGACGCGTGTGACAGTCGCGTCGGGATATAATTATTTTAATTATAAAAGTGAATTTAAATTCTATTAGCCATATGGTCATTTCGAATGCACCAACGCGTCCGGAAGGGTCGAGATAGTCAGAAAACACTAGCCGGGGGTTTAGTTTGGGTCCCGGGGTATTTTTAGGCCATACCGGCAACATAAAGGGCATTTTGGTAATTATGTATTTTTGGAGAATTAAAAGTGACGAAAATTGGGAGTTTTAATCTGATATGGATTTGACCCACTAAGCCACTAACCAACCCTTAATGACCCAATAAGCTACGGAGGTTATCAAATTAGGTTTTCAACTTTCCCAAAGAAAAAAAACCCTAGCCACCTTTGGAGAAGAAAGCTTGTAGAGAGGAAATTCTGCAGAGAGAGAGAGATAGGTTCAGCAAATCAACATCAAAATCATAAATAAACTCAAGGCAAGTGGTTTAATATCATTTAATTTCAGAAAATGCTCTTTCCATGTATAGGAATTTAATAAAATTGATTTGTTCTTGGTGTAATATGAAAACCCATGTATTTTGGAACTTAGAACTTGAAATCTTGAGGAGAATTGCATGTAGAATGATAGGTAGATGATTATACTGAGGATATTAGTGATTGGGTGATATTAAAACGGATTTTTATTTGGTTAATTCATGAATTAAAATTTTAGGGTTTGTGTTCTTGAATAATTGGGGGAAAGTGATGAGACTTGATGATTTAATGATGATTGGGATGAATTAACTCAGTAAAATACGTTAGTTTATAACCTTGTTATGTTTAGGAGTGATTAAAGACCTTTAAACATTGTTGGGACGAAGTTTAGAGGAGATTTGAGGAGTAAAAATTGATGAAAAACGTAACTAAGAAATTCTGGGCCGAAACTAGTCCCTCGTTAGAAGACCTTCCCAGGTCGTTCGAACGAACTCGTTCGAACGAGCTTCTAACGAGTTGACCAGTCGCTTCTAACGAGGGGAGACTTCGTTCGACACCTTCGTTCGAACGAACTGTATTTCGTTCGATACATTCGTTCGAACGAGATGTTGTTAGAAGGTACAGTTCGTTCGAACGAACTGGAATCTCGTTCGAACGAGACTTCTAACGAGCTGGCAGTTTAGGCCTTTTTGGCCTGTTTTGATTTTGGGAGTCCCGTAAACTTGTTCGAGGGTAGAGATAACATTCCTTTGATGATGTATTGATAGATTTGGGACTTTTGGGTTATTATGAGGAGTAAATTATATACGAGCGATTTAAATTAAAGGGATAGTTGGGTTGAGACGTGAGTGTCTACTACGATGTGAGAATAAATTATGGCGCGTATGATTATAAATCGGAATCGTATAAAGTGTATAAATTATATATTGGTACTAGAATGAGAATAATACTTCAATTAAACTACGGGATTACTAAGATGTGTGTTTACTTAGTATTGTTAAATGAATTGTGTGTATGACATACCTACCATACTTGCTATCACGGGAGGTCTGCGTTCGCTTAGGGCCCTCTAATCCTTGTGTTGCCCGGATTTAGACTGGTTACCTCGATGAACATAGGTCAGAGAAAGACTTATTGGGATGTTAATAAATCCGCTGATCATGGGAGCGCTGGTATGTGCGTGACCCATGTGATGTGACTGTGTTCGCCTCCACTATTTGTAATTTGTGTTATCTCAACTATTCTTGAGAGATTCGGAATATGTGATCCTTATGTACGTGATGTACCAGGATGGATAGCAGAGTATGCGTGCACCGCAGCTTAATCTCGGGGTGCGTATATTGTATATTTATGTTGTGGAAATATACGTTTAATAAACTGGGAACTTTCATATAGTATTGTGTGTATAACTATGGAATAACATAGAAGGCTAATCTATAACGAGCTGTAATACTTTTGTATGAGAACCTGAATTTACGTTAAACACCTATTTAACTGAGATCGTTATAAAGTTAACGGAACCGAGTAATAAGGGTAGGACCTATGACAGTGTAGCTAGATATGATGTCACTTAGCTAGTGGTTTGTGTTGTTTTAGATGGGTACTTACGTTAGGAGTGCACAGTTAGACGAGAGGTGAGAATATCATGTGAGTGCACGTCCTAACATGTACTTTACATTTAATGTTTTAAATGTTTTTAAATCACTTGCAGGTTTTTAAAATATCTCCACATTCGGGCTCTGACCCGTTTGCTTTCAAATCTATTTTTCTTGTAAATCCATTTTAGGTGCCCAGCCACAAGGACACCATGCATAGGATACTCATTCAGGTGACGAGCTGTAGCTGTTTGTGGAAGCTACGGGGATTTTCTTGTAGACGCTTCTATCATTTGGATTCCAGATTCGTTATCTATCAGTTGTAGGGCATGTTGCCCATTTCTATTAGAGACATCTTTCCATTTCAGTTTTTCAGACTTTGGCATGTATTGTTTCAGTATCCAGTTTAGTTATTTCAGTTGTGGTTTTGTAGTGATGAGTTTTCCTCCAGACTTTACTTACATTATGTGATGGTTATTCTATTTACTTCTTTATGGTGAATGGTGTTATTATTCTTCATTACACTTGTTGCATGTTAATCAGACTTAAATTAAAATTTGGCAACTTACTTTTTAAATACTAGGTGGTTAGTAATCATAAAAATGTTTTCAACAGTGATGCTATTAACTGGACCAACTTGGCATTTTGAATTAATTTAATAAAGGAGTAGCTATCCGTTATTTAATTAGTCGGGGTGTCACACCATTTTAAGATATCGGACACTCTATTAATATTTGATCTTTGGAAAAAATATTAACTTGTAAGTGATATCTTGCCGCAATAATCAAACACTGATAATAAGAACATATTGAATAATAATTCTTCCTTTGGGCCGATTTATTATTCATATGTAAAACTAAATAATTATCAAGTGCTTATTATTAAAGTGGCACATGTAATTTTGTTCAAAAATGATCTTCCTTTGTTCCGATTAATATTCACATAAATTACATGCACATAATTCTTTTTATATTTCGAAATAAAATTAATTTTGAACAAAAGAGGTCACTTTGGTGACATATTGTTTAAATTAATTTATCTCAAAATATATATATAAATACACCAAAATTTGAATTTAAATTTGTATATGGGTTCAAAACTCCTTTGACTCCAGACTTGAAAGATCATGAGTTCAAAACCCCTTTGGCTCCAGACTTCAAAGGTCATGGGTTCAAAACCTCTTGAGATCCTTCATAATTTTTATCATTTAAGAAGCTTAAATATGAAACACCAAGAGTCGAACCTTTAACCTTTCACTACCATCAAATCAACCGCTAGTCCAAATTTCGTGAATTTTATATCGTTGGAATCGTAATGAAACGAGAATATTTCTGAATCCAAAAATTTTCTGAAATATTAAACCTTTTTGAAAAATTATTTACAGCCGAAAATTAATATCAACACCTTCCTAATATATTCTCAACAATTCAACATTAATTAGCTCTGATACCACATGATGGATTAATTTTTATTTTGTGAAAACTATCACACAAACAGGAATATTCATATTGAATTATCAAGAAATATAAATATTGATTTTGCGGAAGCGTACCTGTATCCATGACAGAAAGTTAAAATATCTGAGTCTGAGGTCTTATGCTATTCCAGATCAACACTTTTATTTCCTCTATAAATTTCTCTCTGACAATGAGAATTAGAAGATTGATATTGTGTGATCTGGCGATCATGACCCCTATTTATAACACAATCGTGTCTTTTCATATTTCGTATATTTCTATTTTAACCTATCGTAAAAACCGAAATTACGCTTGTCTCTACACAATAAAATCCACACTTTAATAATACATTAGTAAGGCCCCAAAACTTAAATTAATCACTTTAATTGGCCCACTTTTATTTAATAGCATATAATTCATATTTATTTTATATATAAGCTCATATATTAAATTTTACTCTAACACTATCCTCTTCCTCCTAATCCACATCGTCACCATCATCATAATAAAAATCTATGGGCACAAGAGAAATGTGTTGACGATGATGAATAACAGATGGTGGTGGAAAAGAAGTAGCAAAATTTTGTACAAGGTTGGGTCGCCTCAAATACTCCATAGCAAATGCAACATTGGTGTACAAGCTAGTCCATTCTATATCAGTCTCTACAAAATATTGTCCAAAAAGATCCATATCACCTCTTACCTAACAAATCTGTCCTCGCATGCATGCAAATTACTAATCTACAAAATCTCTCAAACATTAATGTTTATGAATCTCGAGTGCAGGTTGAGGTGCGGGGGCTGGAATAGGTACCCATGTATCCAGGTGAATGCATTGCCGAGCTGGGTAATGTGCAGTTTGACCAACAGAACGAGATGAGGTAGCACTAAAAATATCTCCAATAATAGATGAAACCTCATCAGTAAGCAAAAGATGAACCCCTATCGAGTATAAGTAATCGGTGTTCAATATTCCATAAGGTAAATCCACATCTCCAGCATCAGTCAACACTCTCCTCATAACCTAAATAATTTGCTCAGGATACTATATCATCTCACCATGAGCTAATGGATACATAAAGCTACCAATTTGACTTGGAAAATCATTGCTTGGGTGGTGAGGCATGAGGTTTTAAAAGACCAAGAAATGAAGCAACGAATACCGCCTATTAACCTGGGACTGAAGAAACAAGGAATAAGTCCAAGAAGACCGATAACCCACTAGAATGACTTAAGACAATCTCGTGTAACCTTATCCTCATAAAATATCTCGTAAACACTTTTATCAAGATGGTGCTCTAGACATAAGTTAGTAGCAAAGTCATCGCTAGTAAGCTCAATGGATATACCATTAACAAATAAATGCACAACATAAGTGATATTGGGTGGAAAGATTATGTTCACATAAAAATTCCAAACCAAGGTATCATTGGCCAAACCATGTGGTCTAATCAAAGGCAAATATCTAATAAATCCAATGAAATGGAAGAAGATATTGTCCCTCCACACTAGTCTCAATATGCCCTAAATATACTTTTTTATCATTGATAATCGGATGAGATATAAAAAATTATAGTAAAAGGATAACCATATCTAGTGAAACGAATAATAGAGGCATCCATCTGAGGGTTGAAAAAGGTTCTGAGGCAATCGAGGCTTGATGCTGCCTACAACGATTAGGAGTCTATGGTAGTTTTTATGTTCAAGAATTCTTACATGGTCCAGTAGGAATGCTGACCTTATTCTCATCTTGCATATTTGCTCTCACCATAACCCAGGCATATGGAAAGGAATGGAAACAAATGGAAAACTAGGGATGAAATGTCAAAGGTCACCAAAAATCCCAAATGCATATCCCGAAATCAACAAATAATCTACCAAAACATCGAATTGAGAACCTTAGACAAATTATCTAACCCAAAATCATCATAAAAGAAGTAAATCAACAGTATTTGAAGACTACTCAATATGAAGTCAAGTAAAAAGACACAAATCTGTAAACTTGGGTTGCAAATCAAGTATCAACGAAACATTTCTCAAAACCAACCTAAATAAACATGCAAAATGAAAAAAATAACTCAATGTGCGATTTAAGAGAGGGCTTAAGGTCTGGAGTGGGCTTGGAAATGAAATAAAAAAATGAAATAACCAAACCCTTTCAGGTCTATCAATGACCATTTAAGAGATAGAACAGAACTGTGCGCAAGGTTTTCTTGAGAAAAAACCCAAAACTCATCCCTACAAACGAAACAAGGGTAATTACCAATAATGTCCAATAAATCCAGAAACATCTAAGGAGACACCTGAATCCGAACAACCGCAACTACGGTAGTATGAATGAATACAAATTCATTTGAAATAATTCATTTTAGCGCAAAGATCACAAATGAGAGCTAATATGGAAAGAAAAATAATAAAATCCATAATTCACGCACACATATTTACGAAAGAAAACATAAATTATGTAAAGTTCGAAAGTGATTAGGAACATGTAATTAATTTGATTTCGCATATGGATTTCATTGAGATCTTGATTAAAACATGAAAGACTAACACATTCAATTAAAATGTCAATTAATTTAACATACAAGGCTTAAAATTCATATCAAATATATATTTTTGAACTTTGCAGTAGAGATCAAGGTATGATTTATGTGACAAGTATGGATACAAAAGTAATATGAATACACTTAGCCAAATCATATAATAATTATGAATAAAACTTAAAAGAAAATCATTCCATCAATATCCTTTGATCTTAAATATGGTAATTTCAAACCATTTTACTCCTTCAAGCATATGATGTTCAAATCATTTGAATTCCAACAAAATAACAATATGTATTTTTGAAAATTTATGTTCTATCTTTTTTTTATGTATGTGAAGCTCTTGGTTGTGGATCTTTTCACCATATTTGTATTTTTTCGTTAATTAACTTTACACACACCTCGATGACACCTACCCAAAAATATTTGAAATTCCTAATTGGGGGTAACCACTTTAATGGTAGCCCTAATCATTGATTTTTAAAATGGTCCTTTTTCAAATCCTTCTAAAATAAGCCACTAAAAAAGCACACACATGGACCATAAAAAAAATAGATCTCAGCCTTTGATCATGCTCAAGTTAAGTACTAAAAGAAATAATCACATATGTGTATTCATATTCAATAAGTGATATGAATGTGCTAAAGTATTGTTAAATCATTACCATATATATCAACAAATTTTTCAATCATGATTTTTCAAATGAATCTTAACCTAACAATTAAGTCAATTATACTTTTCAATCAAATGGTTTAAATTTCACTACTAATCATCATGAAGTTAAATCAATCCTCAAATCAATAAGAATAAAGGACTTAACCATGTGTCACAAAAAGAAATAAAAATAGAGTATTATTGGAGTTTTTAAGAAAACAATGATGCATGCAATTATAAAAATAATTTTAGTAGATAACATAATATAGAAAACAACTTCCTGAAAAATGTTGATATGCATACAAAAACAGCAAACCATGAAAGAATAATAGCAGGTGGAATTCTCCCACCCAGAAAGATTCGTTTCCCCCACAAATTAAGAATAAATATGAATGGAAACCTATAAGATTGTAGTCATCCTAGAAAAGTATTAAACTATATCAATTGGATGAACAACCTTCACATCATTCATATCAACTTTCCTTCAAGGGGCATCAATCTCAACCTTCCTTATAGGGCATCCCTAGGCAAAACAAAACTTACCCTCTGTATCGATCTCTCATCATCCCTAGGATTCTTTTGCCTAGTCCTTCGAACTTAAGTGTAGTGTCTAGGTCAAGCAACAATATATTTAGCCTAACCTCAAATTTGCACTCAAAATGTTATTATTCTCATTAGATTATCAATTTTCCCTCTTAGTTCATTAATATGAATTCTTTTGTACATGTTTCTGCTATTTCTAATGAAATTCATGTTTCTTTCCCATAATCACCAACATGCTTGGTTTTTGTGACCATATAGTTGACAAAACATACAAAAATCCACATTTTTCCTCATATCATTTCTTTCATTCCTTATCACCTCTTTCTTATCATGTTAACATTTTTGACCAATTCATTCAAGCCTTTTTGTATAAATAAAAAATTCATAACATGGTTCATCTTACTGAACATCCAATATTATTTTTCGTAAAATCGGATTTAGGCTCAACCTGCTTCATTTTTAATAAAGTAGTTTCTACTTATCCTTATTTTGAAGAAAAGAACTTCCAAACTTCAATTTCGAACTATCAAATATTGGTTCATATAATTCAATGCCATGATTGTTTGAATCTATTGAGCAAGACTTATTAAAATATTATATGGAACAATTGTTATATCAAACACTTTGATTTTTAAATTCTTGTCATCTTGTAATTCCATTATTAATTCTTGACGATAAACATTTAAAATTTTGTTGTGAAGTTCTATCTCATTCTTTTCTTTCAAAATGGATGCATTTTAGGATTTCAAAGGGTCACATTGCTTAATAAAAACGTCAACAAGTTTCGTGAGCCCAAAAAACACAAATTGAAATTTGTTAATTTTTTATTCATTTTCTTGATTTTTGTTTTGAAACCCTTTATTTTTTTCCAAAATTTAAATGTTATACTTTTTGAGTTTAAGAGACTCTTGATTGAGTTAGAAAATGTCTCTTGAATATAGTCAACTTCGTTGTAATGCCCGACCTGAATTTATGGGTTACCCATGGTGAACCTGGCCCAACCCTAGCATTAGTTGTGAAGTGAAATTAAACAACCTATATAATGTTACTAGTCAAGTCTTACTTTAACTAGCATTTCACTTATTTAACATGTGATTCCAGTTTTAGAAGAAAGTACGTCAGGGACCCATGGAGAGCACCCCTAAGTCCAAGCATACAGAGCTACTAATGTAACCTAAAAGGAAGTACTTACTAGTGTAACGCTTTCAAAATACGAAACCTCTCCCCAACCCGACGTAACAAAGTGTGGGTGTGAACCAAATGCTCAGTGGGAATATTCAAATGCAGTATAGAATAAAATGATAGAAAGAAGACTATAATATCCATTAAATATATGTATATATATAAATATACATATACATACACTTAATGCATGAAATAGTTTTACTTCTGAAAAAATTATTTATCCAAATTAATTTATCTTAATCTTATAAAAGACTTCCTTTTCCTCATTTTATCATTTCTCGCGTTATTTAACACGCACGGCTCAGTACTTAAAACAACTAAACTTGATTTGATGGAAAATTATTTCTTTAACGGAATCACCCGTTCTATTTTATCCAACACACATTAATATTACCATTGAAAACCACCCTTTCAACACACGAGTTCACCGTGTTATAAAATACTCATTTAGCTCTTGAAAACCTCTTATAACATATTCTTATGTTAATTATGGGTTTAACCACGTAGGTCGCTTAACCACCTATTTATCCGCTGCATTACCTTTTCCATACCTTATGGACATTAATCAATCACACTTTTTCTTGTCCATTTTAACCTTTATCAGAACATTTTTATTAATTCATTCAAGTTAGGTTGTATTAACACATTTCACCATACAACCTAGTTCTTGGCATGTTCCTTATTCCTTTATCATTTCTCTAAATCTTTCAATAACCAAATACTTCAGCGAACTCCACCGTCGGCTATGCGCACCATATGCTTTGGCCAGTTGTTTTTGGGACTTTAACCCCAGGGCTATGGGATCTGCTTAATTATTCTGATGTCATTGGATTTCCTTCTAATGTTTATTAGCATTTTACAAATGTCCACATTATCCTAACTTACCTTTTTACCCGTCCGAAGAAAAAACTCGGGGTTATACCCCAACTTGTGTAACACTTTGACTTTTACCATTTCATGACCTTTACAATTTAGTCTTGATTTTATTACAAAATCATATTCTTTTAGGACCACTTTGTGTAGCACCTTTTCCAACATTGTTATTTAGTAAAAATATTCCACTTTAAGTAAAATTACCATTTTACCCGTTTGTTTCCAAAATCATCTTTTACTCCATTTTCACAAATGTTAATTTTCCCAAAATAGTATTAAGTTTCACACACTAACCTCTTAAGTGTTTTAAAACCTTAACATCCTTTTAAAGTTGAAATAATATTGTTCTTAATTGGAAACATCTTTACCTCAATATTTCCTTTCCAATTTTATAAATATTAATATTTTATAACATTATTAAGTCACACACCAAATTTCTAGTGTTTAATAATTAACACTTATTCAACCTTTCATTAACAATTGTCCAAACAAATAATTTCTTTACTTTTTTAATTCAAGAAATATAATTACACTTAAAGACTACTTTTATAAGAAAATAATATTTCTTTTTATAAACACATGTAGTCGTACAACCTTATGTTCATTGACGACTTGAAAGGGCAATCTCACATAGTTTCCTGATGGTTTCTTTCGTTATAAAAGGGAGTCGTAAAGTGAGAGAGAGCAGATGGAAGAGGAGTCATTTTCTGTCCATAGCATCATCAGGAGGACCTTCCCTTTGTGCTAATACCTTTAATCCTATTTTCACACATTTCAAGATTTCATCTTTAAACCCAACAAAATCTTCTATAAACTTGTTTATATATTCATCATCCAAATACTATAGGTCTATATGCATGAGAAGATGGATTATAATCCTTAAAATCCCATCAAATGGGTGAACCACATTTTTCATTCTCTAAATTCTTCATTCTTGCAAATATATACTTTAAGGCACGAAAGACATTTAATTTCTTCAAACATAAAAAATGTCCATTTTTCAAAAATTCTTCATCTTTGCAAGAAAATTCAAAATAATTATTTCACTAATGTTTAACTACATAAATCATTGTTTTCAAATATTTTATTTCGTAATAAAATGTTTGACACCAATCTTTCTTGAAAATATACCATTTTCATGCAATACAAACTTTTAATATTTCAAAACCATGAAATATTTATTCATTCTTTATTTTCAACAAAATAACATTTTACCATGATTTTTGTTTCATAAAAATATTTATTATTTTCAACACATCAATTTCTTTATCTAATTAAATGCACCGTACTTATGTAATCTAGCTATAAGACTATAAATTATGCAAATAATATGTCTTAAGACTAAGAGTAAGGCTTTCCAACCTCTAAAGGCTACAATGGTTGTAAAATATTTGGTATAGTAGGATCAACCCCCACCTCCAAATGTGGCCTCAAGGGGTTACCAAATTCATCCTCCAAAATTGCTCCAAATGTTCTCCATCTAAGCTTCAGAGCAAAGCCCATTTCAATCTTCCTGGTAACTTTCATCGTCTTCTCTAAAAATCCCTAAAAACTTCTGCAAAATTTGTAGCTCCACTTCAACAATGGTGGAAATAGGTGTTATAGTATTCAATAAGGGGAAATATTACATAAAATGGTGGTGGTTTGGTGGTGGAAGATTAAAAATAGTGGAAGACTTCTCCACTTTCTCTCTCCTTCTGTCATCTTCTTCTAACTCAACATATCCCAAATACACCAGACATTTATAAAACGCCCCAAGCGCCAAAAATTCCCATTTTTCCCTATATGGGCTAGTCTAATATCGACAACTCAAAGAACCAAGGGTTAAAATCATGATAAGGAACAAGGGAAACATTTCGAGTCACGTTATTTGAACGATATGAGCCACGATCGAACGACGTGTCAACCAAACTCTGGCTTCATATGACCTTCGCGCGACCTCCCATTGTAATACAAGAACATATTGTTTGAAGCCTTGTATCGTGTGATCTTCACATGACATCTCCATATAGCTTCTAGCGACCACCCTAGGTCGTTCGAATGACCTTCCTTTTTATTTTTCTTTTATTTTTGTTCAATTTTGACCCACGATTCTTCCATAATTATCTTCATCCTCACTCCATCACAATATATATAAAACATAATTTAGTTATTGGGAGAGGGTATTACAAACTTCCGTCCTTAGGGAATTTTGACCCAAAAATTCTCGATTTGTTAATCCTCAAGCTTATGGGGTTCACCAACTTCTATTTTAAGCCAAAAAAATCCTCCAAGAAAACATCATAGAAGATCACAATAACAAAGACACCCCAGTGCCTCCATACAATTTGGTTACCAAATACTCAGGATGCGACCTACCCTTACGCTCACGATCTCACTAACCATGAACGTCACATAATCTACTGATTTATAGATTTTTTTAAAACTCCTCTTCGTCATGAACACGCTAGACATTTTTTCATTCGTACGAAGTCTGACATTTTCTAGTCTATTTGGGTCTAAATGTTATCCGTGCCAATGGTGTTGTGCACACGGGCCCAATACTTGTTAGTTGGCCAGGTAAAAGACCAACCACTTTCAAAAAATTAATTGAACATGTCCAAGTCAAACAATTTCACAAACTTCATTATGTGACACCCCGCCTAATTAAATACCGGGTGATCAGTCGTTTATTAAATTAAATAAGAATATCTAGTTAGTTCATTTTCAGCATCACTGTCAAAAAATTATTTATTTATTATGTCACTGAATAATTAATTAAGCTAGTGTCAAAACTTTTTGTATTTTTAATTTATATAAATCCATTCCATAATACCTAATAATAATTTAGTAACATCACATCACAACAGAACTAAATGTAATAGGAATAATGTGATTGAAATAAACTCTCCAACTTAAATATATCATTACCTCCAAATAAAACTGATATCCACAGTACTGACAAAACTAATTACAACCTCTAAAATCTTGGGTGGCATGCCCTAAATGAAAGTAAATAATACAGATGTATGAATTAATAGACTGGAAGTGTCTAAACATAGTCTACATATCCATTAGAATCTATAACCCATTGAGACATCCATATTCTATGCTAGGATCCCTGATACTGGACACTTGATGTACAAGATACAATAGAGAAGAGAATATTCAAGGAAACGGGTCAGAGCCTTACTGTAGAAGATTTTAAAAACATCAAGCGAGTAAATGCTACAATTACCAATTATTAAATAAATCTTAAATTCTCGATCTCTCTCTTGAGATTCTCACCTATTATCTACTGTTCACGCCTAACGCGTCTCTAAATTATTCTAGTTACTGTTCACACTTTCACTAGATTGTAACACCGTGTCAACTAACCATGGCCCTTATCTTTACCACATATATCCTTCCCAATACATGTAATAAATATGTATTAATTCATTTCTTAATATAATTAAGTATTCTCCAGCTTAATTACTTTTAGATTCCACTATCTCTCATGTCTACTTAAATCATATAGTAGATAATATCACAAGTATATATGTATATATATACGTCCACTCTGTTATATATATACAATACTACACCCCGAGACACCGCTACAATGCATGCATACTCTGTTATCTAGTCCCAGTAAATCTCGTCACTGTATAAAGGACAGTTTGTTCGGTATATCCCTCGAACCACAAATATCAAAGCACAAGTATTAGAGGAGAACATAGTGTTAATCCTTTGGGCTATGCACATACCTACGCACCCATATTATCATTCAATATCATTATTTTCATTAATGGCAATCCAACTAAGTCCTATGTTCTAAGTCCAAAAGTCAAAACTCCCCCAAAAGGCTCATCAGGATATGACTACCCTCAACGTGCAAACCCACTGTTGATAATACGTAGGCTAGGTATATCATAAACATGAATCATTATAAATGTATTCACTTCACCTGTTTACATATAATTAGGGTAGTCTCACCACCCATATGATAAATCACATAAGTGGTATATTTTATCTCTCAAATATACTACGTATTTAAATTATAACTTTACTTCTTAAGGTATCTTCCCAAGCTTATCTCACTACTTGAAGTATGTCATTTTATTCCTCAAATAAATTCATTGGGTAAACATCATCCCCTTACTGGTCCATGTCCGTATCAACCACGAATTTTCTCAAATTTAATAATTTCCCAAGTTAGGTTTATTCACCAACTATTCCTAATTTAATTTAACCCCATAATTAACTTCTTAGGGTCAAGTCGACAAATATAATAGGGCCTACTTGTGTCCCATATATTCCCAATTTTATTAAAATTAAGTTCCATAATTAAATCAAGAATAATCTCATCGAAATAATTACAAGAGGGAAAAATTATCAAATTTTGGGCAACCAAATCGATTCCCTTCCATAGAAAAGTCATAACTAATTAAAAAAAATCAGAAAAATATGCGGCCGGCACCCACGTGATCGTAACGAAAGGATCTATCTCCATTTCCAAAGCCATGGTCATTTTAACGATATAACCACATCGTTTGAATTGGATACAATCTCGTTTGAATGAGTTATTCTGTCATTCGAACAACCTTTCGTCTTTTCAAACCTCCGCCTTCCTCAAATTCTATGCTTCCAAGACCCCATCTTTAACCCAGGAACATTATGCAAATCCCAGCTTCAAATGATCCCAACCTCCCAAGAATCAATACTGATTATTATACCCACATATATACATGATTTATAACATCAAAACATATCAAAATCAGCATGGAGTTTCGATGAATCATGCTAATCTTATTTTAAATTCAAAATTTTTTTATTATATAATTTTGTCCCAAGAACACATATAAACCCAAAATTTTCGCATCAATTAAACCCAGAACTTCGTAGGTTGATTCTAATTTCATCAAAGAAATAATCCTAAATGATTTTCATTTCAAGAATTACATCTAAATCATCAAATTTCATCTTTGATTCATAGTTTTCATGGATGTTTATCTCTTCGAATTTAACATGGATATTACAATCACTAATTGGAACAAGAATTAATGTCCCGTTTTATTTTTCGATCACTTTTTTAGTGGTGGTGCAAGGTGGGTGTCCCTTGGTTTGCTCTCAAATCCTCTTCCTCTCCATGGAAAAACCTCTCACTCTCCTTATTTTTGGGTTCATGAACCTAAGTTCTCTAATCACTTCACTTATATAATAAAACCCAATTTTTGTAGTTACTATTCACCTTCAAAATAAGAACAACTCTGGCTATATGTTACGCATCGCATCCTTGTGCTTATAAGTAAACTACTGTGTACTGCCCATACAGTATGCTATGAAATACCCTTAATAATGAACACCTCACGTATGTTCGCTTTAAACTCCAGGTTACCCTGTCACGTCGGTTCTTACCTACTACTATTTAGTAGATTAATTATTCTTTAGAAACATAAATTCTTTTCGCACGAAGATCGCACATAAATAGATTATTTGTGCAAAATATATTTTACAGACATTATACACTAAGTATCAACTAATCTCTAATCTTTGCAGTAGTACCTGGTCCACCACTTTTAACTAACAAGTAGGAGAACAATAAGGCTTACCGTGCCATACCTCAACTACCATCACGCATAAAAGTGAACTTATATGAGTTATTGTACAGAAACTCCACTAGTGGCAGGAACTGCTCTCGCCCTCCCCTAATATCCAAGGGTACACATATAATTTATTCTCCAACATCTGAATAGTCTGCTTGTTCTGCCCATTTTTCTGCGGATTATAGGTCGTACTCGATTATAACTCGGTACCTATGGCATCGTGATCACTTTTCCATAATCTAAAGATAAAGATATTGTCCCAATCGTACATGATATCAAGCGGTACCCCATGTAACCTCACTATCTCGAATATAAAGATCGACGCATACTGTCCCTAGTACGATCAATCCTAACTGTCATAACATGATCTACTATGGTCAACCGATCCACTATCACCCATATATGATCGTAACCCTCTTAGAGATAAAATACTTAGGAATGCACTCCCATTACTGTTTAGTAATCCCTAACAATTGAAGAAACCTTGCGAATTTTGGATGGTTCACTCTTTTATCAACAAACTGGTGGCCCACTGCAAGATGAATTTAGCAATATTTCCCTTCATTAAATACCATCACCAATATAATTTATAACATGATACATATTATATTATCTCAAATGTTCCTTTAATCGTGATCCACGTGACTTTGCCTTACTGCGTGTCACAAGTCCTTTCCTCACTCTAAAAATCAGTTTCTTGTTAAACTTATGCTTCTAACAAATCTTACGGAATAACCTTTGACTTCCCTGGCTAAATGTTGTTGAATTCGGATGGCAAAAATAATCCACTACTTGATTCAATCACCTAGGGCGCTCATACACCCTATCTCTCATGCATTATTGCATCAATGATATGTACCACACTTAAATCAATTCTCTAGAAGTTGACATACTAATAGGGTAGGAGTACACCCAACCACCCGACTAGTCATAACATAATCACTCTTTCAGTGGTATCATTGTTCTATTCATAATGATACTTGGATTAGGCAACTCAATCGGCCTTAAGTCATAACAGAATTATCAACTCTCAATTATATTCTTCTATATGTATAATGACCAAAGTACGAAACCCATGTATTATTGACCAAACTTCTCTCCAACTCCTAACGTTTGCTAGTTTCAAGCGTGGGATGTCTTGCAAAGCAAAATCCAAACAAGTAACCCCCCGATACACTACTACCTAACACATTCGGTTGTCAAGGTCTATAAGGCCCTCAGTCCATAATATGTACCTTCCCACATTCTTTGTATGTAAAAATAAATCTACATATGTTCCTTAGAAATAACATGAAACATGCCTCTCTCACTATCTCAAGTTCTCGATAAGTTATATCTTTGTGTTCGATAAAGAACATAATGTATCCTGAGTCACATCAACAAATAAATACCTACGCACCGAGATCACATATATCTAAACAACATACTCAATGAAATCTACGATAGCATGACATTTACTTATATATATGTATAGGCCCAACCCCATTTCAGATAGAGCCTCACCAAAGTAATATTACTCACTCAGAATATCCAGCACGATAGTCTTATCATTCAATCTACCATCGTTCAAGCATTCGGTAATTAATCATTACACATTACCATAATAAACTCTACTTTGCTAGCTCAATGCAGTAGTAAATTAAAACGATAAAATATGTTCTTAGTGCCAACCCGGATCACTAACGCGTGACATTAAAAAGTCCCATTATCAATTATAGATACGTTTGCAACCCGACTTTTAAAACCAGCATACCCACTAAACTCAACTTGTACACGAATTTTAGTGTTAACAATTCTCATATATTGTGACACACCCAAGCCACTTGAATTAATCCTTTACTCACAAGGATGAAACAAAGCTTCACCAGTCTCACCCAATCGCAGAGTCCCAGCACTTAGCTACCAACACGACCCATAAGCATCTATAATCTTTATACATCTATAATTTCATCCAATAGTTGCCCCTCCTCCTAGTGGGCAAATTACCCTGTTATGTAGCTTACACGCCCATAACTGAATTCTTGTCCCAAAATATGTAGGCCTCACTTAAGGCTTTACTGGCCTCCCTTTTACTTCATGGGCCTTATCGACTCTCGAGTTGTAAATTCCTAGGCCCAATTCTCTTAAATCAGTTCTCCATTGAAAATTATGCCTAACTAGCGCGGTTTACCATTCCTAAACTTATCGGTCTCACTTCTCAATAAGGACACATTCAACACTAGTAGTCTCTCTCTACACATAGGGAAATTTCCCCAATAATTCCCCCATCATTGGCCCCACTGACTATTTTAGAATGTCCTTCTCTCGGACAAGGCAGTCTTTGCTCCTAATTTCTATTTATGTTGTTCCTTTGGCTCTACTAGTCACATGAAACACATGGTCGACCTCGCTGGTCTTGGATGAATTCATCTCCGCCTAGTAAGGATTTAAATAGGCCCTCTATTGGGTATACCTTCCGAAAATGTTTCACTATCACCATTGAATTCAATCTTTCCCTTCGGCTAGGTTTTCCCAACCCTCCGGGCTCCCCTTCTTCTGAAAGTGGTTACAAATTTCTTCGCAACATTGACCCTAGTCATCTTTGTTATATTTCCATCTCCATTTTAGTATTTAACTCACGAGTTCATTCAAAACAATGAACTCTTCTTATCTTTGATATACCCCTTCTTCGTTGGGTAAAGATTTCATTATGCTAGTTTGCTTCTATCTCGTGTTGGGTTTTCTTTATCACCCGAATGACATAAGTTTCGAGATTCTTTCACATACCTATTAAAATTATAGATGGACAATTTAAAGGTCGAGACGTACCCAAATTGCTCATTTTACCTTCACACATGCTTCTTTATATGTGATGTCTAACTCTCATCACTTTATATTGCTCTTATGAGAAAAAAATTTGTTTAAAATTTTCAAGTCCTGGGTGTTTACTACCCTTGACCCTATATAATTTCCTTTTAATTTCTTCTTTAAAAAGATTCCTTCCAACTCCCTCACCTTTCATTGATAGTGCTGGGCAGGTTTGGAATGCCATACACATCATCCATGACGGTGCTTTGGAAACTACTTCTATCGAACGTCTTCTTTATTGTACTTAGAAGGAATAACAATTTGGGTGGGTTCTATTTCAAACACCATTTCCTAAACACTCTATATCTTTGGATGAATCCTCCTCCTACTGTTGTTCTAACGACCCTCGCTAGTCATCGATGCACGACTGAGCTTGTATAAGAATTGCATCACTTATATTTCCTGGCAGGAGCACGTAAGTCGTAATACGCATAGGAATACAACATCCTAATAATAGGGATCTATATCAAAGAACGCTATGCTGAAATGTAGAAAGTCATACAGATCCAAAGGACACTAGAACCTGATGCTCTGATACCACCTGTGACACACCGTCTCATTAAATACAGGGTGATCAATCCTTTATTAAATTAAATCGGAATATCTAGTTGGTTCATTCTCATCATCACTGTAAAAAACTAATTAATTTATTGATTCACATAAAAATTAATTAAGCTTGTGTCAAAACTTTTTCATTTTTAATTTATGTAAATACATTACTCAATACGGAATAATAATTTAGTAACATCACTCACAACCGAACTAAATGTAATAGGAATAAATGTGACTAGAATAAACTATCCAGTTTAAATATATCAATACAACCAAATAAAACATATATCCACAGCACTCACATAAATAATTACAACCTCTAAATGAAAGTAAATACTACAATTGTAAGAATCAATATATTGGAAGCATCTAAACAAAGTTTGCATCTCCATTAGCATCTATAACCCGTCGACACATCCATATTCAATGTTGGCATCCCTGATACTGAACACCTAATGTACAAGATACAATAGAGAAGAGAATATGCAAGGAAACGGGTCAGAGACCGAATTTAAAAGATTTTAAAAATTGCAAGTGAATAAATGCTACAATTAGAAATAATTATATACATGTTAAATTCTCGGTCTCTCTCTTGAGATTCTCATGTCTCATCTAGTGTGCATGGCTAACATATCTCGAAATTATTCTAGTTACTATTCCCACCTTCACTACATTGTAACACTATGTCAACTAACCATGGCCCTTATCTTTCCCATGTATATCATTCACAATACATGTAATAAATATGTATTAATTCATTTCTTAATATAACTAAGTGTTCTCCAACTTAATTAATTTCAAATTCCACTATCTCTCATGTCTACTTAAATCACACAGTAGATAATATCATAACTATATATATATATATATATATATATATATATATATATATATATATATATATTACTTCACCCCGAGCGATAGCTGTGGTGCATGCATACTCAGTTATCCAGTCCCAGTACATCTCGTCACTGTATAAAAGACTGTGGGTTCGGTATGTCCCTCGAACCACAGATATCAAAACACAAGTACCAGAGGAGAACTTAGTCCTAAGCCTTTGGGCTATGCACATACCTACACACCCAAATGACCGTTCAATACCATTGTTTTCTCTAATGGAAATCCAAGCTAAGTCCTATGTTCGGAGAAAACAAGTCAAAAATCCTCCATAAGGCTCATCAAGACCTGGCTCCCCTCAATGCGCAAACCTCCCATCGATAGCATGTAGGCTGGGTATGTCATACACATAAATTAGTATATAGGTATTCACTTCACCTATTTACATATCGTTAGGGCAAACACACAATCCATATAATATATCACATACGTATTATATTTTATCTCTCGAATATCCTATGTATTTAAATTATGACTTTACTACTTAAGTTATCTTCCCGAGATTTTCTCACCACTTGAAGTATATATTTTTATTCCTCAAATAAATTCATTAGGTAAACATCTACCACCTACTGGTCCATGTCCGTATCAACCCTAAATTTTCACGAACTTAATAATTGTCCGAATTAGGTTTATTCACCGAGTATCCATAATTTAATTTAACCCTATAATTAACTTCTTAGAGTCAAGTCCACAAATACAATATGGCATATTGGTGTCCCATAGATTTCCCTTTTTTTATTAAAATTAAGTCCCATATTTAAATCAATAATAATCCCATCGAAAAATTTCCAAAAGGGAAAAAATATCAAATTTTGGGCCACCGAATCGATCCCCTTCTGTAGAAAAATCATAACTAATTGAAAAAAATAAAAAAAATATTTGGTCGGTGCCCACGCGATCGTAACGAAATGATATGTGTCCATGTCCAATGCCATGGCCGTCTGAATGAGATATCCATCATGTTCGAACACGATATAATATCATTTGAACGAGTTGTACTATCGTTCGAACGACCCATCGTCTTTTCCAACCTCCGCCTTCCTCGAATTCCATGCTTCCCAAACCCCATTTTTAACCAAGAAACAATATGCAAATCCCCACTTTAAATGATCACAACCTCCGAAGAATCAATCCTAATTGATATACCCAAATATATACATGATTTATAACATCAAAACATATCAAAATCATCATGAAGCTTCGGTGAATCATGCTTATCTTATTGTAAATTCAAAAAATGTTCATTATATTATTCTTTCTCAAGAACAAATATAAACCCCAAATTTACTCATCAATTAAACCAAAAATTTCATATGTTAATTCTAATTTCATTAAAGGAATAATCCTAAATGATTTCCATTTCAAGAATTACATCAAAATCATCAAATTTTCGTCTTTGATTTATAGTTTTCATGGATGTTTATCTTTTCTAATTAAACATGGATATTATACTCACTAATTGGAACAGGAATTATAATTTACTTAATGTGTAGGTATGATACTTTGGATAAGATATGTGTAGGATGTCCCCTCCTCTTTACCAGTCACTTTTTCCGTGGAGGTGCAAGGTGGTTGTCCCTTCGTTTGGTGTCAAAACCTATTCCTCTCCTTGGAAAAAAATCGCACTCTCATCAAAAACCTTTCCTTTATTTTTGGGTGAATCAACCTAAGTTCTCTAATCTCTTCACTTATATAATAAAACCCAATTTTCGTTGGTATTATTTAGCTCCCAAATAAAATGACAAAAATACCCCTTTTGGGGTGTCCTTTTGGTTCCCAATTGACCCGAGACCTAAATCAAACCTCTAAGTAGACCTTCTATCTATTTTGACCCTACAGACTCAAAGGTGAACTCAAAATGACCATTCGGATGATATAAAAATAATTTACTTTTCATTCCATTTAAATATAGTCCCGATATGACTCACACGCGTATCATGACTTAATTACCATAATTGTCATATTCACAACTAACGACAATTTATAAAATCATAATCATATGTAGATTCATAATCATATATATATTACTTTTAATCACTAATTAATATTCAACATAAATCACATATTACATTATTCTCTAGTAATATTTAAATCTGGATTAATTTTCAATTATCCCACAATTATGTCTAATTAATCCCGTTTTAAAAGTTATTAAAAATATCGGGTGTTACACATTACTACCAAATAATTTCACAAACCTCAATGATATTTTAACACTTGTCCATCAAAGTTTTAGAATAAAACATCACATTTTGAGAACATCTTGCACATGTGCTATGCATAGACAATTCATAATAACTATAAAAAGGATATAGTTTTCAATACAGGTGTGTGTTGTAATGAAAGTCTTTAATTGTGTGGATTGTGTTATCTTAAATCTTCAAAGTCCCATCTAATACAAATTACTGTTCCTCAATAAATCGTATCAACTCTAAATGATTTGATTGATTTAACAAGTCAAGTGTTTTTCCATAAGAAATAGCCGACTAATATATATTACAAAATTATAGTTTCACACTCACTCTACGTATACATAGATTAGAGATTAAGATTTTTTTTAGATTTAAGAACATGGCCTATCCCACCCTACATTCCACTTAAATCTAGGAGGTACCATTCTTCCATAATATGTTAGGTGTTATCTCTCCAGCTTTGGCAGCACTGTAAGAGCTAGCAGAAGTTGAATTTATGCTGGTGGAAAGTTTTATTCTAGGACTACTATTTGAGTTAAATGTAATCTACAACCTTGTAGATAAAACTATCCTGTATTTTCCTTTGGAAATATCTTCGTTGAATGTCCAATCTCCTCAGATACATAATACCATCATTGAAAACCCCATTCTGAAACCCTTCTAATTGACCAACTTGTTATCCCCCACAGTTCTTCTGCGTTAGATATTCCAAATGTTGGTTCTTATGATGTGGTTGATTTTATTCTACATTATAAAAATGAATTTTCGCATCTCACCTTCCCTTTCTATCTTTGGATGAGATAAAACCGTTATCTAAAGTCTTGGATTTCTTATAATCTGAACTATCCAAACAATGTATTAAGGATTCATTCACCACTTGTGTATACGTGATGTAGGCTGGATCACCTAAGATATTAAAATATATCTTCCATGTTCAATCATTGCATCTTATTTGCCTCAGTATCACTTCTTCAATAGAGAAAAATGATAATATAGTGAACTCCTTATCACAATATGCAACTATATTGCTTCCTTCCACTAATTCCATTAATTATTGACCTTTGTTTCTCGCAATGCATATGAAACGTACTTCTCGTCAAACCTATCTTAAAAATATCGCATGTTCATCGCTACTTTGTGATCACTAGACGTGATTGACTACCACCTCTGTAGGGGCATCTCCTTCTAGTGTAAGAGTAGTTAATATATTTTTTTCATCATTGTGAACTCCTGAAATCTTAAGTACTACTCGATATCGCATCTTAATTGGTTGGTCACACTCGAATGGATGGAGACTACAAATTTTGGAGGATTTTCTTTATCAAAGGAACCCCTAACCTTCTACCGGGTGGACATATGGCCAGTGGCGGAACCAGGATTTGACGTTGGGACGGGCTAACGTCGTGGGTTCAGGGGCGGGAGCCCCCGAGCCGAATTTTTTTGAGGTTATTTAAAACATTTTGACGAAAATCATCAAAATTCCTATTAAGGGTGGGCTGAATTTAAATTTCGGGTGGGTTGAAGTTAAATTTTAACACAACTTTTTTTTTTTTTTTTTAATAATTAACACTACTTTTTTTTTTTTGGGGGGGGGCGGGCTGGAGCCCCTCCCAGCTGATCGGGCGGTAAAAGTGTGTTCGTGTGAGGACACAATCGTTGTGTGTTTCGCCGCCGCGATACAAAAAAAACCTAAATTACGACGACACTTGCGAGGCAAGTACAGCGGTAAGTCGGGTATCGTAAATCCACAGGGAGTGATTGAACTTCAGATGTTAATTACTTTAAAACTTCAAGAATAAAAGTGTAAAAGGTGATGTGTGGTTATGGTGACAAAAGAAAGGAGAAGTTAACGCTAAATTAAAGTAAAGCGAGGATCGGGATCGCATTCTACCAAACGGATCGAAACAACTACTAACTAGAGTTAAGGCTCGAAAGCAATCTAATCGAGCATTTTCAATTAAGCATAAACATCACGCAAGAAGGAATTTAACCCAAAGTTGCGAGATAAAAATTTAACTGAAAAATGATCACGCGCGGATTAAATTCGGATTGTCGCTATAAACTCTAACGTTGCATGACAAAGAAAGATAAACGCTTAGCAATCCAACTTTGATACGCGCGGTTTCAATTAAACGCGATTTTACACGAAACCTAGTTTTCGGAGCTCGGGGCCCGAAAATGGCGGAAATGACAATCCCGACCCTATTTATCTAGGGATGCATGGTAAATTAACTAAATTAAACTAATTAAACTAGAAAACATGAATTAAAGCAATAAAACTAATTATGAAAGCATGAAAGTTATCTAGAAAGCAAGAATAAAGGGAAAACAATCTATATTAAATGAGAGGGAAGATGAATAGTCAATCATACAAACCAAATGGATGTCAAACCAAGATGAATTGAAGAGAAACCAAGCAAAACCCCAAAAACCTAAGCTAAATCTAACCTAAAATCGTATATATGGCTGGCCCTTATTACAAAGCCAAAATTTGGCTTATATAGTAAGTTAGAAAAAAAGAAAAAGAAGAAAGAAAAGTAAAGAAAATATCTGCAGAAAAACAGGGGATCGATCGATCGACCCCTTTGGTCGATCGATCGACAGTGTAATTCGTGGCAAAAATAAGAAGAGTCGATCGATCGACCCTTATGGTCGATAGATCGACCAAGCAGGGGCAGCCTGCAATCCTCCCTGTTTTGGCATACAATCCAACGTCGCTCCAATCGCCGTAACTTTGTCGTTATGCAGCGGAATCGCGCACCGTTCGCGGCCACGCGAATCTAGGGAGGAGGGATACAACTTCCGTGTAGATGTCGAGCCAGGTGCCCAAGCTGTCAAAAGACTAAAATGCCCTTGCGCGTGCGGTTGTGTACGGAAATCGAGTGAAACGCATTCGGACTTCACACTTAGCATCCAAATACCTACAAAAGCTCAATTAACACCTGCGAAACATGTTAACATAGAAATCCGAGGGTTGTCTGGTTAACGAGCATAAATATAGGGAATAAGATACCCGAGGGGGCTAATAACGCGTATGTTAACGGGTGAAATACGCAATATTTCCGCCGTATCACACCCCCTAACTTACACATTGCTAGTCCCTAGCAATGAAATAAGATGCAACAAGAAGAACAAGTAAACCAACACAGGAGAGAGTACAAAAGTATGATATAAAAGCAATAAAGAGATAAGGCCACTTTCGCGGGCGATTCGATTGCATTTAGCATATGCAATAAGCTGTTAAACCCCTAGGTTACCCTAGTGGACGAGTGTCGTCTCGTGAGGGTTTTCAGGGATGAAACCCACAAACATCATAAAGTTTCCTCAAAATATGCCCAATCAAGTAAGACAAACTCATCAGTGCGAACAAGATTTCAACATGTTATTAGCATAGCAAACGAATTCGCATGAGAAGTCCGTAGTTATTAACATTATCGAATGCACCTCAATGAATTGAAACTCTAACATGTGGGAGGGGAGTGAGCATATGCAAGGTATGATTTGGCGAAAAACTTAAATAATTCGGATACTAAATATCAAAGCAAGCATACATTCAATCCTCACGGGCATTACGCTCAACAAATGAAATCACTCGGAATGGGAGGTAATACACGGGACATGCGGGCATAAAGAGTAAATGTAAATGGAAACTAGGCCGCGCACATGTCATGAATGAGGAACGCTATATAGGAAATAAAAATTGCAATCTCAGTGAAACGATACCGCACACTAAATGAGGCGAAATGCATTTTCACATATTATCAAAACTATTTAAACATTTGAATTACATCTACTTAAGATCACATAGGACTTGTAATAGGGTTGTAATGTATGGCTAGGTTAAGGTACGAAATGAAAGGGAGGTATATAAGGATTCAAAGTGTTTGGGGATGAAAACTCGGAATAATGTGAAAAAGTGGGCAATATCAAAAGTTGGACAAAGATGTCCAAACGAGCATAGATATAACAATCGAGAGAGTAATCAAAGATTATTGAAACACTACAAACAATATTTACAACTTTCTCTTTCTTTTTCTTTTCTTCCTTTTTCTCACTTTTTCTTTTGTTTTCTTTTCTTTTTGCTTTCTTTTTTTCACTACTTTCTTTTTCTGACACTTCTTACTCTTTTCATACTCAAATTGCAACCACACAACAATAATAACATTCAATTCCAAGCAACAATCCAAACAAGGGTATGTAAGGTAATATATATGGTATAAAACTCCAATTTGGAGTTGGTTATGGGATTTTGGGTAATGAAACGAAAGGCTAGTATATAGGCTCAACGGGGTTGACTAGGGAAAATATAAAAGGTGAGGTCAAGGTCATATGGGTGATATATCAAAGAGGGCTTATGATCATTTCACAAAGTATACGCAATTCGCGAGTAAAAACAACATAAGAAAATCATGCTCAAGTAACACATTTCAATGATGAACTCAATTAATGAACGGTCAATGAAAGAATAAAGAGATTACCAACGACTGTAACGTTTTCAATGAGAAAAGAATAGTGTATACACTCACAAATGAAGATAAGTCTCTAATCTCACTCGGTGTAAGTATATACAATGCAGCAAAAGCATACCGAGTTATAAAAATCTTAAGCCAATTCAATATAACAAGAATGGTGCATATGTTCACGGATACAGTTTAATTCATGAAGTTATTCATAATATCAATGATTTAGGGACTAAAATCTAATAACTTCTAAAATCGAGAACATGCATAGTTGAATTGTCTATTTGATCGGGCAATTATTAAAATTTATCATTGGAAACAAGGGCAAAATGCCAACAAAGGAGAAGAAAGAAAGAAAATATTTTTGAAATTTTTCAAATTTTTAACAAAAAGGCATACTTAGTAACTAAATGTGAGTAAATCCATAGACTACACATGAAATGGATAGAATATCCTACACCCCCTAACTTAAATGTTGCATTGTCCTCAATGCGCATTAAGAACACAACACAAAGAGAGGAAAATAACGATATTACCCAAAATTGGAGTGATCTCCATAAGCGCGAGTCCAAAGGAATCTACAAAACAAGTTAGTACCGAGCATAGCAAAAACAAATAACAAAAAGTTAACTAATTACACTAGACTAAATTAAAAGGAAAGAAAAATAGGAAAGAAAGAAAATTAAAAAGCTAACTATTTACAGCCTACTATTTAGACTTCACACTAACTATACACTAGAAGTCTAAATAGTTGAGGGTCCACCCAAAAAGGTATTTGACTTTGAAAGATCAATGGTGGACCCTCCAAAGTGAACATGCCTCCCGAAAGATATGAATTCCGTTTGAACAACGGAAGGCATGCGGGTGGTGAAAAAAGTGAACCATCGCCAATTTGAAATTCTGGGCGGACGATGGGGGATTTGGATAACAAGGGGGAAAGGTACACTTGAGGTCCAAGAAAAATCGACTCATCTCCCAAAGATTTTTCAAATGGAATGGGAGATGGTGCACACGTGGGGATAACATCCATCGAAAATAAGTCCGGTAAAGAGTCCTCGTCGGCAAAAAGTGTAGAAATTTTAAAAGTTTCTACCGACTCATAGGAATCAACCGGTGATTCTAATGGTTCGATCACGGAAAACGAATATGGTGATGAAACAAATTCAATCTCAATCGACTCATCGTCGGAAGGAGATTGAATTTCGGGGGAGAATGATTCACATTCGATGAGAAATTCTTTGAAAAATTGAGGTGAAACACGAGCTTCCACCTCCTCGTTGTTTTGTGGAAAAGAATTAATCTCATCGCAAAGTTCACCAAGTCTCATTCCAGCATCATCTAAGCTTTCCAAACCTTGGGAGTAAAGAAGAAAAGTCTCTTCCAAAGTAGGCTTCCTCGGCTCAAGAGCCTCGGACTCCTCATTTGGTTGAAACTCGTCTTCGAAAGTAATGAAATGAGAATCGTCATTGGATTCGAATAATGAATCCAACTCAAGATCCCAATAACGATTTTCATTCCGATAAATGTTTTCAAGTCTTTGATTTTCAAGAAAATCTTCAAAATGGAAAACTTGAAAACTATCCCCAAAGTAAGAATCATTAGAATGACCGTAATAACTATAAAAGAAAGACATGGTTACCTTGGTGTTTGAAAGATGGAGAATCCAAAAAAAAAAGTGAGCAACCTCGAATAGAAGCTTCTTATCGCTCAAAGCATGCAAATCCTGCAAGAAAGGTTAAAAGAAAGAATACAAATAGGAAAGAAAAAATACTACGAAATCAGAAAACAATTACTATCTAAAACAATAAGTCCCCGGCAACAGCGCCATTTTGATCGGGCGGTAAAAGTGTGTTCGTGTGAGGACACAATCGTTGTGTGTTTCACCGCCGCGATACAAAAAAAACCTAAATTACGACGACACTTGCGAGGCAAGTACAGCGGTAAGTCGGGTATCGTAAATCCACAGGGAGTGATTGAACTTCAGATGTTAGTTACTTTAAAACTTCAAGAATAAAAGTGTAAAAGGTGATGTGTGGTTATGGTGACAAAAGAAAGGAGAAGTTAACGCTAAATTAAAGTAAAGCGAGGATCGGGATCGCATTCTACCAAACGGATTGAAACAACTACTAACTAGAGTTAAGGCTCGAAAGCAATCTAATCGAGCATTTTCAATTGAGCATAAACATCACGCAAGAAGGAATTTAACCCAAAGTTGCGAGATAAAACATTTAACTGAAAAATGATCACGCGCGGATTAAATTCGGATTGTCGCTATAAACTCTAACGTTGCATGACAAAGAAAGATAAACGCTTAGCAATCCAATTTTGATACGCGCGGTTTTAATTAAACGCGATTTTACACGAAACCTAGTTTTCGGAGCTCGGGGCCCGAAAATGGCGGAAATGACAATCCCGACCCTATTTATCTAGGGATGCATGGTAAATTAACTAAATTAAACTAATTAAACTAGAAAACATGAATTAAAGCAATAAAACTAATTATGAAAGCATGAAAGTTATCTAGAAAGCAAGAATAAAGGGAAAACAATCTATATTAAATGAGAGGGAAGATGAATAGTCAATCATACAAACCAAATGGATGTCAAACCAAGATGAATTGAAGAGAAACCAAGCAAAACCCCAAAAACCTAAGCTAAATCTAACCTAAAATCGTATATATGGCTGGCCCTTATTACAAAGCCAAAATTTGGCTTATATAGTAAGTTAGAATAAAAGAAAAGAAGAAAGAAAAGTAAAGAAAATATCTGCAGAAAAACAGGGGATCGATCGATCGACCCCTTTGGTCGATCGATCGACAGTGTAATTCGTGGAAAAAATAAGAAGAGTCGATCGATCGACCCTTATGGTCGATAGATCGACCAAGCAGGGGCAGCCTGCAATCCTCCCTGTTTTGGCATACAATCCAACGTCGCTCCAATCGCCGTAACTTTGTCGTTTTGCAGCGGAATCGCGCCCCGTTCGCGGCCACGCGAAGCTAGCGAGGAGGGCTACAACTTTCGTGTAGATGTCGGGCCAGGTGCCCAAGCTGTCAAAAGACTAAAATGCCCTTGCGCGTGCGGTTGTGTACGGAAATCGAGCGAAACGCATCCGGACTTCACACTTAGCATCCAAATACCTACAAAAGCTCAATTAACACCTTCGAAACATGTTAACATAGAAATTCGAGGGTTGTCTGGTTAACGAGCATAAATATAGGGAATAAGATACTCGAGGGGGCTAATAACGCTTATGTTAACGGGTGAAATACGCAATATTTCCGCCGTATCACCAGCCTACCTCTAGTTTCGCCCCTGCACATGGCTATTGGGGTAATGAGGTTGTTCATTTTGGTAGATTCTACGTAATTGTGACACAATCATCGGAGATGCTTGTGTAGTAATCACTCAAATGTATTGTTTCCCCTATATAACCTCACCATGCCATAGGTTATCCCTAGAGGATCCTCTAGTCCTTAACCCACACCCACACTTCAGTCTCACCATATCTAACAATATGTAAACAATCGCACAGTAAAATTCATAAGAAGGAATACAAGGGGTATCTCTTAAAAAACATTAGATGAAAATGAAACGAGCTTACACAAACCATAAGGCTCTCTGCCTATATCTAATACCGACTATAACATCCCCTAATTTAAAAGTATCGATAGGCAAAGTCTCAATGATGAAGATAGGTATGTCAATAGTTAATATAATTATAAGCATCACCAATAAATAACAAAATCTAAAACCACCAAAAAAAAGTATATTCACAATGGGAATATTATAAGATAATAATATTGAGTATTATATAAATGAATTAATAAAACTTAATGAGGAACCATGATACAAATGTCTTTATTTCTTTAAAATAAAAATGGGATATAAACAACTCTAGAACCCACAACACCCCATAATAAAAATTTATGTCACATACACTGCAGAGTGTAATAGATTTATGTACCATAATTAAAACTGAATGAACATCCTACATCTCACGATAAATGGACTGTATATTCATAACACTACGAGTTTTCCTATATAACCTTGTTGCCCATTCTTAAGAAGACATGAATTATTTTTTTGGAAAATAAGGTACGTTAGACCCCAGCATTAGGAAATAGCCTACTATACTAAACAATATTCTATGAGATTCATTAAAGTATCATGTCATCCCCATAGACACTCATATCCAAAATACCTCACCTATCAACGTTGTAAGCAACAGTATA
This sequence comes from Sambucus nigra, assembly GCA_949130495.1. Taxonomy (NCBI): domain Eukaryota; kingdom Viridiplantae; phylum Streptophyta; class Magnoliopsida; order Dipsacales; family Adoxaceae; genus Sambucus; species Sambucus nigra. Next base: position 623,920,109 of record OX422207.1, on the reverse strand, counting down.
TATTAAACACATGTTAATTCACTACAATACAATGCAAATACTCAATTCTAGAGTCTAATTGTTTATCGAGCATAAGTCTTACCTTGAATTATAATGTAATGTCTTCACTAATAAACTAATACTTTGTAATCATCTAACCCGAGGTATCCAAATCCATATCGTAACTAACAAATAAATACAAAAACTAGCACCAATATCATAGTATCCTTAGACCTGATGATACATAACTAGGTTATATCCCCCTTTACGAACCAACTACTACCCTTCACATTACCTATATATTCATTAATCATTTATAAAATAAAGTAATACCACCTAACATCATGGTATGCACTCTAAGTACTATATCATATCAAGATTGAACAAACTAAAACCTCACTAGCATAGACTAAACTCAAAGTGGTTTAGTAACAGAATAAGACAACACTAAAGATGAGGGAATTTGAACATAATTGTGGTCTTACAATCTCCTAATTTATCTTATCTCTGACAAAACACATAAAGGAAACATTGCAAGCAAATGAATCAAATCCAATATCTATGACATGACATTGCCTTAAAAAATACATAAAAAAGAATAGACACACTTTGATAGATATTCCAGAGCCATTCGGAACTCCTCAAATATGTTTCCTATTAAGAACTAAGTTCGCGTAATAAATCCTTTTTTGAAGGATTATCTATGAAGGAAAAAACGATTTTAGATCGCATATGTTGAGATATTAAGATGGCTTTTCATCTATTCCCTTATAAGGGTTCCAAAACTACCTTTTGTTTGAGTATTCTAGAAGATCTTTGTAACATAGGTCCTTCAATCTCTCTTTCTTGATGTAATCCACCGACGGGGGGATTTTCCCTGCTTCTATCTATTTCACGGTTTTTTTTCTCAAAAACAAATACATCAGCATACTAATGCATAATCAATTAACAAGAAAAAATAAGTAATAAGATGAATACAAGATATAAGAATGTCAACATGGTTCATCTAATTAATAAAGTATATATTCCAAGGTTAGCTAATAACTATACATCATATGATATATAAACTTCATTCCTTAAAATTATACTTTCACTTATTTATCTCCCCATTTCTCAATATATTCCACATATGTAGAAAACAACATAAGATCTCTCTCCCCACTTTTTCCATGGAATCAATAAAGGTAAAGAGAAGAGTATCAATGAGTGAAGTAGGAAAAAGATAATCTAAAAGATTTAAACCAATCAACCATAATATATAATCGAGATAAATTTAAAATATGTCATCAACCATAGATAGAGATATATAATTCATCAAAGATAACTCTGATTTGAGCATGAACCTTAATATATATGTCACCAAAACCAAAAAAATCAATTATCCCTAATTAAACTCTCCCTAACATGCTAAGACATTAACTCTTTTCATGAGAAGTGTATAACCTAAGAACATATATTTTCTCTGCTAACATTCATTTGTCATCTATTGATTCTCCACCTTAGTCAAGTGTTCTTTCCCTTTAGAAAATTTCTCCATATTTTAGAAAATATGAAGAGATTAAGAAATTAAAACGATAAGAACACTAACAATGTATCTATATGACAAAATTAGATAAAAAAATATTAGAATGTGAAAAATGTCTTATGTAACATGATAAGCACAAGGAGATGATAAAAATACGAGGTAGGAATCACATGATATAATTCATACAGGAAAAAATTAATAATAATTATATAACAAGCTAAATATACAAAAATCCTCACCAAGATTTTAGCATAAATACTTAAATTGTACTAATCATCAAGTTTATGACAACTAACATAAAGTACCAATTGTACCAATTGATAGTATTAGAAACTAATTTTAAGTTGAAAACACGATTATGGTTGAACAATTGATATTTATACGTTGTAATCCAAAAACTCACAAATAAACATAATCCAACGTACCATGAGAAGATAAGCATCTACGAAGTATGTCTAAAAAACATCAAAGTGTGAAATATGGCTAAGAAACATCCAAACATGAAGTGTGGATGTTACAATAGCTAGAATTCACCAAGGATATTATAACAACTGGAGATTTTTGGGACAATAATTTATTTATTTTTGGGAGAAATAAATATTAATTTAGTTGGAGAATAAATAAATTGGAATTTGAGGTCAAAATTTGGAGATGTTAGAAAGTTATTCTAATGACGATTTTGAGGGTGACGTTATTTTTGGAAGGGTTGAGATAGTCAAAATGACAGTACTTGGGGCTTAATTGGGCTTCGAAATATTTTAGTTCGTTTGGCACGATTTAGAGTTACCGAGTCATTTAAAGTGTGTATTATCCTTTAAAGTTGTGCATTTTGGAGATAAGGCTTATTAAGGATACATGAGATTAAATCTCATTAGAGAGAAAGGGAAAGAAAGGGAGAAAGAACGATAAGAAGAGAAAGAAGAAGAGAAAGAGAGAAAAGTTTGGGTTTTCCGGCCAATCTGCGATTTCGAGGACGAATCAGACTCTAAAAATTTGAGGCAAGTTATTAAACTTGTTAAATAATTGTTATGTATCATTTATTTCATGATTTGTGGATAAAAATTATGTATTTTTGGTTTAAAATGTTAAAACCTAGATTTGGGGTAAAATCTTACTTTTGATGTGAATATATGGATTTGAAGTTACAAATTAGTTGAGGTGTGTTATTTGATGAGTTTTAATGTTAGATATATGTTTGGGGTTAAAGATAAATGGTTAGAAGTTGATCAAAATGATTTTGGGAATTTTTGGCCTTGATAAAAATAGCCATTTTTCGTAGCTTCGGATAGGCCGAATCGATTCGGCCCCCCTGCCGAATTGATTCGGAATGTTGCAGGTGCCCAGGTCTAAGTGACCGAATCGATTCGAACCCAAGCCGAATCGATTCGGCCGGAGACAGAAGCCCGAGTCTTTGGACTCGAATCTATTCGCCTTAGAGGCCAAATCGATTTACGGGGCCGAATCAATTCCGATTGGGCCCGAATCGATTCGAAAATAGGGCAGTTTAGGAGATGTTTTTCTCTAGGGTGAGTTTCATCCCGTTTCGTTTGAGGTTATCGATTGGGAATCTCTATGTGACTTATGAGAAGTTTGTTTTGCAGAGTTTTAGGGATTTTCCCTTATGGGAAATTGTTGGGGATAGATGGACTTATTTTGAGAGAATGCCGATTGGATATTATCATACCGAATTGTGGGGAAGCCCACTCTCATTCAGATTTTTATTTGGAGATAATTATGGATTTATAAGATAGAGTTAGGATGTTTTCAGTGATAATGTATTTTAGAATTAAATCCCAAAATGGGATAACTTTAAAGGTTCATACAATAAATTGAACCATATTATGGATTGAGAGTAATAAATGTTGATCGATGTGCATACAGATATAGAGAATATACTTAACGTAAATTGAATTGGGAGATGTTTCATATAATTGATAAATGCTGATCGATGTGAATAAGGATATATAGAATATCCTCAACATAAGTAGAATTAAGAGATGATTCATACTAATAGAAGTGAGGTGTGAATTTCAAGTGAGAAATAGTATAGTGTATACAAAGTGGGGAAGTTATGTGAGTTATTGACGAGTAGTGTATCGAGAGTAAAATATACTAATAAATGATATTATTTCATTTACGCCTAAGAGCGTAATAAGATGGTATACAATTATACACCTTGTGTGATGGTATACAATTATATAATGTGATGATGTATGTATATCTAGTGTGAATGATATATATATATATATATATATATATCTGTGTGTGTGTGTGTGTGTGTGTGTGTGTGTGGGCGTGCGTGTGTATGTTTGTGTGTGTGTGTGTGTGTGTGTGTGTGAAGCATACCCCCTCTATGCTATCATGGGAAGTTGCGCGATGTGGGTGAGGCTCCTGGCTTCATGAGCAGGGAGTGTATAGTTCCCAGGTCATAGCGTCAATTTTCATTGTGTGATTTCTATTAGGGGTTAGACGTGGTGGGTATGTTTTGTCTTATTTTCGAGGAGGAACTATAACCGCTTCCCGTACGTTGTGATATGGTTTTTTTCAAGGCGGTGTGAGATTCGGACTATTGGTACCCAGGATGATATGTGGGTGATTCCCTTTTAGATGATTGCATTGAGAACCTGCATCCTCGAGTTATAGCTCGCTAGGATGGTTATTATTATACTTGTGTGAAATGTATATTATTGGTGTATGATTATGAGATATCATATATTTATCTCTAGAGTAAAGAGATATACGAAGATTGATTAAATCTCATTCTGGGAGATTTTATCTGGACATATTGTGATGAATATATTAAAGATAAAATGAAGCGTAGATAGTTATATGAGCATATATATATATATTACTTTGGGTATTGAGGGAATAATGTACCTCAAGGACCAACATTGCCAAGGAGCACTGTAACGGGGGGTGGGGGTCCTTAGTTGGATTTTGCTTGCGAGACGTCCTACGCACGAAACGCAGTGCAATGTTGGGAGTGGGGAGAAGTTAGTCCTTAGTGCTCATATTTACATATTAGTATATATCTCGATAATCGACAGTGCCAAGGAGTAGTGTATCGGGGAGGTTCCTTATTATGATTTCGCTTGCGAGACGTCCCAGGAACGAAATGCCGTGCACTGTGGAGAATTGAGAATAATAAAAAACATTTATAGTATATAAGAGTTTGGGTTATATGTGTCATGCATTGAGGTCATAATGAATCTTGCTGATCAATACTACCAATGAGTAGTGTATCGGGGAGTTCCTTGTTTGGATTTCGCTTGCGAGACGTCACACGCATGAAACGCAATGCAGTATTGAGAATTGGGAGAAGGTTAGTCCTTAGCACTTAAATGATAATAGCTCATATATATATATATATATATATATATATATATATATATATCAATAAGTAGAATATGAGAAATTATAGTAAAAGAGGATGTTTATGTATATGTTATATGTTAGTAAGTTGACGAATATTTCAGTTTAGAAATAGTAGAAGTTGAGGATTATGATTTATACGGATTTTAGATGAGCATAAATTTGGGGGTAGGATTAGATTATTGTCGTAGATAGTATTGGGAAATTATTTGAGGATCATAGGCATATGTTTAGATGCGCGCTTTAGTTGAGAGGTGAGTTAAATTTTATCGATAGTGCGACTCCACTTTAATCATGTTTTTATGCATTTATAATTATTATGCATTTTAATGCACTTGCTAAAAATGTTTTAACACCTCGGGCTCTGACCCGTTTATATTTTCTCTTCCTGTATATACATATACTAGCGGAATGCCGGTGCCTGAAGGCACAACGAAATTTTCCAAATTACATAATCGTAAAACGGGTAAAATTTCCAAAGTGCATAGTTCTAAAATGACAAAAAATTTGTTTCCCAACAAAACAAAGTGTAATTTAAAAAATTGTCCATAATCTCCCTTATTTAAAAGACTATAGAAATGTGTAAATAATTTAAGTTGAGTTTTATTACAACAAAATTGTAAACAATTTATTAAATTTGGATAGAGTTTCCTTTATTTATATCACTATCAACACTGTTAAAAAAATCAACAACAATACTAAAAGTCAGTCCTCGACCTCGAATAAGCATTATAATGATCACAATTATACCATTATGAAACATCACTATAATATAAAAATTTGTTTACGACGCAAAAGTATAAATATTTTTTTAATAACTGGGCAGAGTTTCCTCTATTTATCGGACTATCCATCCTGTAAAAAAATAATCCAACAAAAACAATACCATCACAATTATACAATCGAAAGAAAAATATCAAATGAACATCTAGTTCAATGTACACTAAATTTGTGATCAAAAAATTTCTTCAAAGGGTCCGAGTGAGTTTTCGCTGGAAGACGACATCAAGTATTGCAAATCCTACCACTTCTGCGATGTAAAGTCCACAAAGCACAATCTTTTACCTGAAAAAGAAGAAAAAATCATACATTGAACTGAGGATGGTGAATTAATATTAAACTCGAGGAAATAAAAAAATTAAGTATTTGAGAAAATTTGAAGCAGTGTAAAATACAAATTATTAAAAGGATTCTACTTTATAACTACAACTAATATAAAGTAAAAACAATTAACCATACACAGTTCATTGGGTATTACCTTAACTTAATATACTTTATTGAGAGGTCTTCAAATCAAACCATGTTATATGCGGTGGTAGTATTGATGTTCCAATGGTGCTACGTAGAAACTTGACATTGGTGAGTAGTGATTCTCTACATTGAAAGAAAAGTTATGGATACTTTAAAACCAATTTTAGTTTGTCAATTTATATCGTGCATATCGGATATAAAATCACGCAAGAGTGAACATAATGAAGATACCTCATTTGAATTCCATAGGTGATACGTTTCACAAATACGTAAAACAGTGTCATATAACATTTAACACATAACATATTCAATTTTCAACAAAGTATATACCTAAGTTACTCGAACAAAACAGAATAGTTGTGTAAACATAATAGCATATGGATTGAGAATGGGTAGAAAATGTCACCTAAAGGGAAAGAAAGAAACCTATAGCTCCAAATATAGAAAATGTTAGCCTTGAACTATGTGTTCCCTTGGTGGTCGAATGGGTAGCAGGCCTGCAAAGACAATGATTTTAATCATACAAAATATCACAAATCCCATGTTACACAAAAAAGTATTATGAAAACCGCACATATTTCATGCAATGAATTAAAAGATAGACCTAACGTAAAGTAATATGCCACGTTATTTCCAAATGATACTGGGATAGTCTAGGTTGCATATACTGTATTGCGAGAAGCACAAGATCAAAGTATTTCACCAATTCCATTTTGGGAGATCCCCATATGGAAAAACATCTCACCAAAGCAAAAAAAAGTTGACACAACCCTTAAGCTGATCAATGGAACACTGGATGATCTGATTGCAATATGCAAGAGGATGGTGGGCGAAGAAGAATTGCAGTTTCATGAGGAATACATGAATGAGAGTGATCCTAGTATTCTCCACTTTCTTTTGGCATCGGGAGATGATGTATCAATCAAGTAACTCCGTGATGATCTGATGACAATGCTCATAGCTGGACATAAAACAACTGATGCAGTGATGACATGGACATTTTACCTTCTTTCCAAGGAAACTAGTGTCATGTCCAAGCTTCAAAATGAGGTTGATTCGATTTTAGATGATCGATTTCCCACCATTGAAGACATGAAGAAACCTACATATACAAATCAAGTAATCAATGAATCCTTGAGACTCTACCCACAACCACCTATTTTGATTCGTCGTTAAATTCACAATGACACACTTGGAAAGTACACTATAAAAAAGGGAAAAGATATTTTTATTTATATTTGGAACCTACAACGATGTCCTCAACGTTGGGAAGATGGCCTCTAGATGGACCAAATCCAAATGAGACAAACCAAAATTTCAGTTATTTACCTCTTGGTGATGGACCAAGGAAATGTCTAGGGAACATATTCGCTTCATTTGAGGTAAAATGTTGATATAGGCCTCCTGACAGTACTGCAAAGGGGTTTGTAGATAATTTATGATGTGATCAATTGGATGACAGTTTTCTTTATGAAATAGTTTATTTTTTCACCGAGCCCAAGAAACAAAGTAAATTATAAAGGAACAAATAACTCAACTATTAATATGTATATATAAATATATATTGATCTGCAGGCTATAGTAATAATGGCAATGCTTGCTCGACATTTAGACTTCCAGATTGCACTTGGAGCACCACCAGTCTGGAGTCCGGATGACTACAGGAGGCACAATTCACATAACATAAGGGTTGAAGATGACTGTAACGCGAAGGAGTAAACCTACTCTAATTCCCACTCCCACTATGGAGATGCCAATATTGATAGTGAATTAATCTGTAAACGTTTCTGAAATTGACCAAGTAGTTGGTCTGAAAGGTGAAGTTTCTTCCGCTCGTTCCTAATATTTCTGTGAGAATGGTAAACTTTCTCCCTCTCGTTCCTAAAGTAATACCCACGTTGTAAAGGAGTAAATGAAAAAAACAATAACAACAACATATTTAAGAAAGGTGCACAAAACGGGTGATAAAGAGTCCAACGTCACAATGCTTATAAATTTACTACTCTTTTAATCTCATATAACATTTGAGTTTATTGACAGTTAACAGTCACCCAGTAGCATCACAAAGCCCTATATTTTTATACGTCACTATATCTTATTTTATACTACTTCATATAATCTGATCTCATTTCATAAAAACCATATTTAAAATGTGAAAAAAATGATCACTTTAGAGGAACTTCAGAAGCAAAGCAATTGATAAGTAGATTAGCAGGAGTACTTACCAGATCCCTTTGCTACAAATGTCTAAAGCTCTGCTCCTTGCTGAGTTGCACAATCTCATCCATCATCTGCTTTGCTTTCCCTGATTGATCCTCATGGAGTACTACTGTTGTTGCTATAGTGATGAATAGTTACTTAAAGTAGGAAGATGCATATTAAAAAAACTATTACAAAACAGGGGATAACTTCTATAAATGGGAAAACCATTAAATGAGATGTATACATCATATCTTATTGTATCATGTGTCAAATAACATAGTTAAAAATTTGAATCAGAGACTCCAAATAGAAAAAATCCATCAAGATATTCATTTTGTTCCAAGTTCAACATTAATCAAGAGAAAACACCTTTTATAGGTTGATAAATAAATGATCAACACCTTTTACAGGTTACAAAATCAATGATCAATGCCTTTTATAACTCTAAATGATATCCAAAATCACAACAAAGCAAATTCCTATGGGAACCCCCAAAAGCAATAGCAATCAGTGTAATTTTTGTATTTACCTGATGGTAGCCTTCAATAGAATTTGGAATAGAGTGATGAATAACAAACCGAACATCTGGTTTATTGATACCTGGAATACTTGTGTTAATACAGTGTAGGTATCAGCTTATAAGATGGAAACTAAGGAAAATAAAAAGACTGTACCCATTCCAAATGCCAGTGTTGCACATATTGTATTAATCTCATATTTACTCCACTGATTCTGTACATTTTCACGTTAAGCAGGATCCATGCTACCATGGTAAAATGATTCTTTATGACCATAACCCTAAACAACAGATATGCTCTCATAAATGATCAAATGAGTATAATTTGACCAATGATTTTATTGTTAATCTTTAATCTATCATTTACTTTATCAATAAACTTGAACCATACTGTAACATAATCTATCATTTAATCTTTAATGATTTTATGCTCTCAGTTGGATAGCTACACCGGGGGTATTCAAAATAAAGAAACATACAATAACATCAAACATACTGTAACAAAAGTTGACACAGAAGCCGTTTTCAAATTTCCTATCATTCAAACCTAAATAATCGACTACAATAATTATAAAGGGCCTAGGCAACATCAAATTCATATTTAGGAAGCACATTGAATCTATATAACTAAGAATCCCCTTATATTAAGGCCAAGGCCTAATTTGACACTAAATTCATAATCTAGAAAGGTGAATATTCAATGAAAAATGTCCCACTCTTAATATATGAGTAAATATGACATTAAAACTATTGATTGTGTCCCACACTTTCTGAATAATGACTTAGATTCTGAATCAACAACTATACAATATGGAAGTAATTCCCTACATTATGATAATCCCCCTATCATAACATTTGCTTCAGATATACAGTGACAGCTAGCTACAATAACAACTATATAGTAAAACTATACAGCTAAAATGTAATAGCCTTATGAAATTATGGAAAGCATAGAGATGTAATGCAGTAGCCAGATTGTGCAGCAAACAACTGCAATGTTGTAGCCAGATTGGCCTGCAACTATAAATGTTTGGGGAAAGAAAAGTAAATTCAATGCAGCAGCCATAAAGTTATCTGATTCTTTTGGCCTCATGTTTGTCCTGCAACTATAAATGTTTGGCCTGCAACTATAAATGCAATGCAGTAGCCAAAAAGTAATTTGATTCTTTTGGGGGAACTTTCTTGTGTCATTTAACATCCAATTAAATGCATCAATTTTATTCTTGTCTAGGATATTGATTGATGGAAACAGATAACACTCTACTTACTTTACTGTGAACCAACATGAGCGAGTATAGCTTGCGTCTTCAAAAACTTCAATTTGTGGAAAGAAGAGTAATAATATGGTTAATGAGACATAAATAATGTTAACGCTAATATACTGTGATTTGATTACTACTGGACTACCTTGGGATACAATTCATCTTCCGAATTGTCAACATAATTATTGGATTTGAACCATTATTTTCCATTGAATCATATTGGATACTCTAAAGTTCCAGTTTTGAAATATTTTTCTTTTGATCAAACAACACATTGTTGGATCAGAATTCCTCATCTCCATCACCACCGATGGAAGGTAAAACTCCAAATTTCATGGTTTTGAAGATTTATGTTCTGATCAGACAACGCCAATGTTGGATCAGAATTCCTATCTCCATCACAAACACGTTCATACATTATGATCATCCACAATATGATCATACATCTGTGACACCCCGACTAATTAAATACCGGGTAGCTACTCCTTTATTAAATCAATACAAAATGCCAAGTTGGTCCAGTTAATAGCATCACCGTCGAAAACATTTTTAATGATTACTAACCACCTAGTATTTAAAAAGTGAGTTGCCAATTTTAAATTAAATTTGATTAACATGCAATAAATAAAAGATAGAAATGTAACACAACCAATCACGATAAAGTCCAACTATAATAAATCAACAAGTAAAGATGAGTCTCGAGGAAATACTCCTCACAACAATCCCAATATGAAATGAAATAAAACAAGTCTGCATCCTGAATTAATTACAAACCAAAGTCTGAATAACTGAAATATAAAATGAAATATCTCTAAAAGAAAGGGACGACATGCCCTACAACTGATGAAAATCTGAATATAGAGTCAAGGTAAATGAAGCGTCTACTACCAAGGCCCTGTAACTTCCACAACAGCTACAACTCGTCACCTGACTGGAAATACTATGCATGGTGTCCTTGTGGCTGGGCACCTAAAAATGGTTTTTACAAAAAGATAGATTTGAAAGCAAACGGGTCAGAGCCCGAATGTGGAGAGTATTTTAAAAACAGCAAGTGCTTTAATAACAATTAAAATAATGAATGCAAGATACATGTTAGGACGTGCTCTCACATGAAATAGTCACCTCTCGTCTAACAGTGCACTCCTAACGTTCCTGTACCCATACATGTGTTATTTATCTAACTAAACCATCATAAGTTCTAACCCAACTACTCGATTCACAATATGAATTTCCAATGTTATTACTTAAATAGATAGCTTTACTTGAACCCGGATTCTCAATTGTTAGCATTACTATTTACTGGAGGTTATCCCCTTATTTATTTTCTCATGGAGTTACTATAAATGATTCTCATAAATAAACATCACAATTCCTTTTCATTCCACCGTATATTATTCACATCATAAATATACAATATAAGCACCCCGAGGCTAAGCTGCGGTGCACACATACTCTGCTATCCATCCCGGTACATCACGTACATAAGGATTACAAATTCTGAATCTCTCAGGAATTGTTAGAATAAACACCACACACAAAAATGGAGGCGAACATAATTCAACATATCCATGGTCACGTACATACCTACGCTCCATAGTCAGCTGGCTTAAAACTCACAATTAAGTCATTCCCTTGAACTATGTCCTCTAGGTACCAAACTAAATCCGGGCACACAAGGATTAGATGGCCCTAAGCGAACGTAAACCTCCCGTGATAGCAAGTATGGTAGGTATGTCATACACATAAGATTATATACTAAGAATGCACACATCTTAGATATCTCAATATTAATAAAGGTATTTTCTACATCCTTATACCATTATTCCAATTGTATACATTTTTATTCTTCCGATAATATAGACTGTCGACACATCTCACGTCATAGATTCTTATACATAAAACCTATCTCAAAGGGGTTATTAAGTTTCCTAATATTCCCACATATTACATCATTATTCTTAAGGTCCTTACTTCTGCCCCAAACCTCAATTCATCAACTTATTCAAAATTACTCCATTAATCCTAATACTATCTCACTTATAGAGCTTCAATAACTTTTAGAATAATTCCTCAAATTAAATTCTAATTAAGGTCCGAACTTTATAACCATACCTATCGGTCTTCCTTAAGTCTAAGGATATTCATAAGGTCTCCAATAATATTTTCCAAGGGTTAACATCATTAAAATTTAACTACGGGAAATTTTACTCTTTCTGGGAAGGTCGATCGATCGACTGATGAATGGCGATCGATCGAACGCACCAGGTAGGCTGCGGACTTCTTCGTTTTGAAGTTTTAAAATCATCTCAAAACACCATTATAAAGCATGAAACTCCAATAATACGTTATAATATCATCATACAATCATCCTACAACAGTGTTAACGTTCTAAAACCAATAATTCATCATTCAAGGGCTTTGTCTGGATCAAATCTTCATCAAGAATTCCAGTTTCCTATTTCTTTCAAGACCATTAATAAACTTCTTCTAAAATCCGTTTTTATATCATCAATGGTTCTGTTTTGAATACATAATTCGTCCAGAAAGTTTCTACATGCAATTCCTAACAGTTCATAGTTTTAAATCCTCAAATTCATGGGTCTAATCAATCTTCCCAGATAAATTTGATGATAATCCTAAACATGGAAAAGCATAGCATTTAATCAATTATAATTAAACCACTTGCCTTAATCTTTCTCTGAAATTGGAGGTTGAATCTTGAAGGTTGAATCTGTCCTCTCTCTCTCTGTGCAGAATTCTCCTCTTTCTCTCTCTCTACAAGTTCTTCTCAAGGATTATGACAATGGAGGCGTGGTTGGTTTTTGGCAAGTTGGAACTATTTCTTAACTTCTCCCGTAGCCCATTAAGTCCCTTAGTGTAGTTAGTGGGTTTAGTGGATAAAGAATAAGTCAGATTTTTGTTTCTAATTTTCGTGGGTTTTAATTACCCAATTTTCGAAATTACCAAAATGCCCTTTTAAGTTACCGGTATGGCCCAATAATGCTCCGGGACCCAAACGAAACTCCCGGCTAGTGTTTTCTGACTATTTCGACCCTTCTGGACTCGCTGGCGCACTCAAAATGACCATACGGGTGATAAAAATAAAATTCACTTTTTAATTCAAATAATTATATTCCTGATGCGACGGTCACGCGCGTCCCAACAAAATTTCCCAAATTGTCGTATTTCAATCTCGCGACAATTTCAATAGTTCCAATATTCATATATTGCCATATATACACATTATAATCAAATACTAACTCACATCTCGTTAATATTTTATCCGGATTAATTTTCAATTAATACACATTTAATTCAATTAATCCCCAAAAATAAATATCACGAAAATACGGGGTATTACATACTTCCCCCCTAATAACTGAATTTCGTCCCGAAATTCTGAACTAGAAAGTACCTGGTAAGAAAAATTCTGGATAACGTTCGTGCATCTCATCCTCTCGCTCCCATGTGGACTCCTCGACATTATGATGTCGCCACTGAACACGTACTAACGAAACTATCTTTGACCGCAGTTTCCGCTCACTTCGATCCAAAATAGCAATCGGCCCCTCCTCGTAGGAGCTATCAGGCTGGAGATCAATGTCCTCCAAAGTAATATGAGAATGAGCCAAATCATCTCTAAGATATTTCCTTAGCGAGGAAATATGAAATACATCGTGAATCCGATGCAAATGCTCCGGTAACCCAAGTCTATACGCAACCTGTCCAATCCGCTCAATAATAGGAAATGATCCCACATATCTCGGTGCCAACTTCCCTTTCTTCCCGAAATGCATAATCCCCTTCATAGGAGATACTCTAAGCAAAACCTGGTCCCCCACTTGGAACTCCCTGAAGAACCTCTTCGCATCAGCATAGCTCTTCTGCCGATCCTGAGCTACTCGAATGCGACTCCGTATCAATTCTATCCTCGTTGAAGTATCCTGAATCACTTACGGCCCAAGTAGTTTGTTGTCCCCCCCTTCCAACCAACATGCTGGGGAACGACAAGGTCTACCGTACAACGGCTCAGATGGAGCCATGCCAATGGTGAACTGGTAAGAGTTGTTGTAAGCAAACTCCACCAGTGGGAGATACTGCTCCCATCCACCCCCGAAGTCAATGATGCACATCCTCAACATGTCTTCCAACATCTGATTTGTACGCTAGGTTTGCCCATCGGTCTACGGATGATAAGCCGTACTCAACCGCAATTCCGTGCCCATGGCCTCCTGAAAACTTTCCCAAAACCGTGAAACAAATATCTTATGTCGGTCAGACACGATATTTAGGGGCACACCGTAAAGTCTCACTATCTCTGCAATAAAGAGCTGGGCATACTGTCCCGTAGTGTAGTCTGTCCTTACGGGTAGAAAATGAGCGACTTTGGTCAACCTGTCCACAATTACCTAAATGGAGTCGTGACCTCTCTGTGACGTAGGCAACCCCGTGATAAAGTCCATGGAGATGCTCTCCCACATCCACATCGGGACCTCCAATGGCTGTAGAAGTCCTGCCGGTCTCTGATGATCCACTTTTACTAGCTGACAAGTGGCGCATTTAGAAACAAACACGGCAATATCTCTCTTCATCCCGCTCCACCAATACTGACGTCTCATGTCCTGGTACATTTTGTCCCCACCGGGATGTACCGCGAACCATGAGCCGTGCGACTCTGCCATCACCTCGTGTCGCAATTCCTCCCCTTCCGGAACTACCAGTATCCCATTAAAGCGTAATCCCCCGTCTGAGCTAACGATATAGGACTCGGCTCCCTCTGTTAATAATCGAACTATCTGCTCTTGACAAAACGAGTCGTCTGCTTGTGCCTCTACTACTTTCATGACAATCTGCGGTGTAACAGTCATCACTGACATGAATGATCGGGCCACTGCATCCTGGTGTCCCAACTCCTTCCACTTTCCCTTCCACACCCCTGCCACCTCATCTATGGGCCTACGCCTCAACGCGTCTGCTACCACGTTAGCCTTCCCCGGGTGATATTGGATATCAAACTGATAGTCCTTCACAAACTCAAGCCACCTTCGCTGCCTCATATTCAGTTCCTTCTACGTGAATAGGTACTGTAGGTACTTGTGGTCTGTGAACAATCGAAAATTCTCCCCCAAAAGATAATGTCTCCATATCCGAAGGTTAAATACCACTGCCGCTAACTCCAAGTCATGGGTAGGGTAATTCTTCTCGTGAGGCTTAAGCTTACGCGAAGCATAAGCTATGGCCTGACTCTCCTGCTGCAGTACACCTCCAAGTCCTTATAAGGACGCATCGGTGTAAACAAGATACTCAACTCCCGATAATGCTAACACATGTGCTGAGATTAACATATCCTTTAACTCATCGAATGCTAACTGACATGCATCACTCGAAATGAACGGCACACCTTTACGAGTCAGATGTGTCATGGGACCCGCTATCTTTGAGAAACCCCGAATAAACATCCTGTAGTATCCTGCTAAGCCCAAGAAACTACGGATCTCAGTCGGTGTCGTTGGCTGTCCCCACTCCCTCACCGCGGATACCTTCCCCAGATCAACAGATATCCCCCGGTCGAAAATAACATGCCCCAAAAACTGAACCTCTTTCACCCAAAACCCGCATTTCTCATACTTTACATATAGCTCGTTCTGACGTAGCATCTGCAAAACCTGCGTCAAATGCTCGGCATGCTCCTTCTCTGTCTGGGAGTAAACGAGAATATCATCAATGAAGACAACGACGAACTGATCTAGGAACTCTCTGAACACCCTATTCATCAAGTCCATGAACACGGCTGGAGCGTTGGTCAAACCAAAAGGCATAACCCGAAACTCGTAGGAACCATATCTCGTCAAGAAAGCAGTCTTCGAGACGTCCTCCTCCCTGATACGCAACTGATGGTAACTAGATCACAAATCAATATTCGAGAAGAAAGAAGCTCCTCTCAACTGGTCGAATAAGTCATCGATTCGGGGCAATGGATACTTATTCCTTATTGTGACCTTATTCAACTCTCGATAATCCACACACAACCTCAACGATCCATCCCTTTTCTTAACGAACAACACAGGGGCACCCCACGGCGAAGTACTCCTCCGGATGAACCCCTGACCCAACAACTGCTCAATCTGATCCCGTAACTCTCTCATCTCAACTGGATCCCTACGGCAAGGTGCGCGGGCAATAGGCCGAGTGCCCGGCGTCAAATCAATCACGAAATCTATCTCTCTACTCGGAGGTAATCCAGGTATATCCTGAAATACATCGGCAAAACTCTCGAACAACCGGAATCGAATCAAGTGGTATTACCACTTCCTTAGAGGTTTCCTCCTCTATGTAGTACAAATGAGTGGATGATCCTCCCTCAGGACAAGGCATCGCCACTAAAAACATCTCCTGCCCAGGAATGACAAAGATAATAATCCTACTAAAATAGTCAATCAAGGCTCGGTACGCTACTAGCCAATCCATACCAATAATGGCATCATACTCCGTCATCTCTAACACTAACATATCGACGGGAAAAGTAAACCTCCCGATATCTATACCCACACCTCTACACATAAGCGAAATCACGGAACCCCTACTCAACGGTGAGTCTACATAAGTAGCGGTGCTCTCTGCAGTGACTAACAACCCAATGGTGCGTGCAAATCCCATAGCAATAAAACAGTGTGTAGCCCCCATGTCAAATAAAATGTGCCCCAGAGTCCCCTGAATAGAGAACATACCCTCAATAGCTGGCGGATTCTGTGGGGCTGCGGCCTGCTAAAACTGATACACTCTCCCATACTGAAGCTATCCATGCTGAACTGGGACTGCTGGAATGGGTGGTAATGCTGCCATCTGCGGTGGTGCTGGGAGGGCGACGGGAAATATAGGCCTCTGTGGCTCGTGTCGAGCACCCTGCCGCTGCTGTTGCTGTGGGGCCCTGCCCTTATCAGGATAATCCTGACGTTTGTGGCCAATCTTACCACAAATGAAACACTTCCCCGGGAAGTTTCCCCCTCGCTGTCCCTGCTTCCCTCGGCCCTGGTGGCCATTACTATTTCTGCCTTGGCCTTGCTGGCCCTGGTGAAACTGCTGTTGTTGACCATTTTGACCCTGCTGGCCCTGATGGCCGTTATGACCATGCTGGCCATTCCGAAATCCTCCCTGACCGTTCCTGAAACCCCCTGATCGGAACCTCTTATGATCCCCCTGCTGGGAACCCTGATCACTCTGTCTATACTGACCCTGAGCTGATTATGCCCCGCTGGCACCATTTCCCCCTGTCCTGCCCTGATGGCTGGACTCTCCTGATCGCTTCCCCTCTGTCAAGTGAAAGCGGTGGTCCTGGCAATGGAGCAATGCAGCGTTAATCACGTCAGAATAAGTGGACAATGAGAGGTTCCCCAATAAATGCTAACGGATCCTCCAAGTTAATCCATCTATGAATTTCTGAATCTTCTTCTCTTCCGTCGGTATCTTATCCGGTACAATGTTCAGCAAATTTGTGAGTTCGGCCTCATGCTCGGCCACAGTCTTACCCTCCTGTCTAAGGCTCATTAACTTCCTCCTCATTTTCGTGTGAACAGCTGACGGATAATATTTGAGGTCAAACCGCACCCAGAACTCCTGTATAGTGAGAGTATCTCTCTCCTCTGCGGTGGTAATAGACTCCCACCACTGTAATGCAGCTCCCACTAGCTTGAAAGTAGCTAGTATCTGCCTCTGAACATCGGTGCACTCATACATCCTCAAGTGCCTCTGAATATTCTTCCTCCACTGACTAGATACCACAACATCGGAGATACCTGCGAACTCCGGAGGGTGTGCTTTCTGAAAAGCATCTCGAACTCGTTCCCAAGCAGACGGGAATGCATATACCTGAACTGGCGCGGCTACCGGCGCCTGAGGTGGTGCCTGCTGAACTACTGCTACTGCGACATTTATCGCATGGGCCACAATGGCTGCGACCTCGGCGGCATTCATCGTGCCCTGAACTGGTGCGGGCTGTGGTTCTGGCGTTGCATCCCTGGGAACTCACTGCGCATGTCGTGGAGGCATTTGAAATGAGAATAAAGTTTATAAGTTCGCAGTTATAAACTTAAAATAACTGAAGAACGTAGCATATACAAAAGAATACAACAGTCCTAAAATATAGGGCTCTACATCAAAGAAAGCTCAGCGGAAACATAATAAGCTGTACAGATCCTAAAGGACACTAGAACCTGATGCTCTGATACCACCTGTGACACCCCGACTAATTAAATACCGGTTAACTACTCCTTTATTAAATCAATACAAAATGCCAAGTTGGTCCAGTTAATAGCATCACTGTCGAAAACATTTTTAATGATTACTAACCACCTAGTATTTAAAAAGTGAGTTGCCAATTTTAAAATAAATCTGATTAACATGCAATAAATGAAAGATAGAAATGTAACACAACCAATCATGATAAAGTCCAACTATAATAAATCAACAAGTAAAAATGAGTCTCGAGGAAATACTCCTCACAACAATCCCAATATGAAATGAAATAAAGCAAGTCTGCATCCTGAATTAATTACAAACCAAAGTCTGAATAACTGAAATATAAAATGAAATGTCTCTAAAAGAAAGGGACGACATGCCCTACAACTGATGAAAATCTGAATATAGAGTCAAGGTAAATGAAGCGTCTACTAGCAAGGCCCTGTAACTTCCACAACAGCTACAGCTCGTCACATGACTGGAAATACTATGCATGGTGTCCTTGTGGCTGGGCACCTAAAAATTGTTTTTACAAAAAGATAGATTCGAAAGCAAACGGGTCAGAGCCCGAATGTGGAGAGTATTTTAAAAACAACAAGTGCTTTAATAACAATTAAAAAAATGAATGAAAGATAAATGTTAGGACGTGCTCTCACATGAAATACTCACCTCTCGTCTAACAGTGCACTCCTAACGTTCCTGTACCCATACATGTGTTATTTATCTAACTAAACCATCATAAATTCTAACCCAACTACTCGATTCACAATATGAATTTCCAATGTTATTACTTAAATAGATAGCTTTACTTGAACTCGGATTCTCAATTGTTAGCATTACTGTTTACTGGAGGTTATCCCTTATTTATCTTCTCATGGAGTTACTATAAATGATTCTCATAAATAAACATCACAATTCCTTTTCATTCCATCGTATATTATTCACATCATAAATATACAATATAAGCACCCCGAGGCTAAGCTGCGGTGCACACATACTCTGCTATTCATCGCGGTACATCACGTACATAAGGATTACAAATTCCGAATCTGTCAGGAATTGTTAGAATAAACACCACACACAAAAATGGAGGCGAACATAATTCAACATATCCATGGTCACGTACATACCTACGCTCCATAGTCAGTTGGCTTAGTAACTCACAATTAATTCATTCCCTTGAACTATGTCCTCTAGGTACCAAACTAAATCCGGGCACACAAGGATTAGAAGGCCCTAAGCGAACGTAAACCTCCCGTGATAGCAAGTATGGTAGGTATGTCATACACATAAGATTATATACTAAGCATACACACATCTTAGATATCTCAATATTAATAAAGGTATTTTCTACGTCCTTATACCATTATTCCAATTGTATACATTTTTAGTCTTCCGATAATATAGACTGTCGACACATCTCACGTCATAGATTCTTATACATAAAACCTATCTCAAAGGGGTTATTAAGTTCCCTAATATTCCCACATATTACATCATTATTCTTAAGGTCCTTACTTCTGCCCCAAACCTCAATTCATCAACTTATTCAAAATTACTCTATTAATCCTAATATTATCTCACTTATAGAGCTTCAATAGCTTTTAGAATAATTCCTCAAATTAAATTCTAATTAAGGTCTGAACTTTATAACCATACCTACTGATCTTCCTTAAGTCTAAGGATATTCATAAGGTCTCCAATAATATTTTCCAAGGGTTAACATCATTAAAATTTAACTAGGGGAATTAATTTTACTCTTTCTGGGAAGGTCGATCGATCGACCTTGACCTTCAATCGATCGATTGTGGTCGATCGATCGACTGATGAATGTCGATCGATCGAACGCACCAGGTAGGCTGCGGACAGTTTCGTTTTGCAGTTTTAAAATCTTCTCAAAACACCATTAACAAGCATGAAACTCCAAGAATACGTTATAATATCATCATACAATCATCCTACAACAGTGTTAACGTTCTAAAACCAATAATTCATCATTCAAGGGCTTTGTTTGGATCCAATCTTCATCAAGAATTCCAGTTTCCTATTTCTTTCAAGAACATTAATAAGCTTCTTCTAAAATCCGTTTTTAGATCATCAATGGTTCTGTTTTGAATACATAATTCGTCCAGAATGTTTCTACATGCAATTCCTAACAGTTCATAGTTTCAAATCCTCAAATTCATGGGTCTAATTAATCTTCCAAGATAAATTTGATGATAATCCTAAACATGGAAAAGCATAGCATTTAATCAATTATAATTAAACCACTTGCCTTAATCTTTCTCTGAAATTGGAGGTTGAATCTTGAAGGTTGAATCTGTCCTCTCTCTCTCTCTGCAGAATTCTCCTCTTTCTCTCTCTCTCTACAAGTTCTTCTTAAGGATGATGACAATGGAGGTGTGGTTGGTTTTTGGCAAGTTGGGACTATTTCTTAACTTCTCCCGTAGACCATTAAGTCCCTTAGTGTATTTAGTGGGTTCAGTGGATAAATAATAAGTCATATTTTTGTTTCTAATTTTCGTGGGTTTTAATTACCTAATTTTAGAAATTACCAAAATGCCCTTTTAAGTTACCGGTATGGCCCAATAATGCCCCGGGACCCAAACTAAACTCCCGGCTAGTGTTTTATGACTATTTCGACCCTTCCGAACTCGTTGGCGCACTCAAAATGACCATACGGGTGATAAAAATAAAATTCTCTTTTTAATTCAAATAATTATATTCCTGACGCGACTGTCACGCGCGTCCCAACAAAATTTCCCAAATTGCCGTATTTCAATCTCGCGATAATTTCAATAGTTCCAATATTCATATATTTCCATATATACACATTATAATCAAATACTAACTCACATCTCGTTAATATTTTATCCGTATTAATTTTCAATTAATACACATTTAATTCAATTAATCCCCAAAAATAAATATGACGAAAATACGGGGTATTAAAACATCTTTATACAAAATATTATCAAATGTGTTCATGCTACTACACTTATGCAACATAAAAAATATTCCATGATTACAACAAAGGTCTGCACACATTAGCCATATTACTAAGTGAATGGCTTGAAATGTTTTCCAATTCGCAAGATTCCACTTGTAGTTAAAATTATACACAAAATGTTAACATTAGACATGAAACAATATGAAAGAAAAACTGCTTGAATCAACAAATACAAAAGATAAGCGGAAGAACTAAAAATACTCATGTGAGCATATTTTTAAATGCGTAACATACAAAATATGTATTTTGTATTATCTCTATACATTCACAATGGTTGGATTGGTTCTTTATCATTATCTATATACATCACAATGGATATTATATTATCTATATACATTAAAATCTCCATCTATCTTGGATCTTTAGGATAAATAAAACATTTAAGTGATGCCGAAACACAAAACCCCAAAAAATCAACCATCCATTTTGTTTGTGGGGAATAGTAAGTTAAAATCCCACCTGAATGTCTTATCACATATTCGGAGAGGAAAAATACCGGCAACTCGCCTGAGATCACTGGATCAAATCAGTGAGAAAACTGGCAGCAACCTGAGATTTTCGTTGGTAGCAAACTGAAAAGAAAATTCAAAATATGAAACCAATGCCAAAATGAACCATAAAGAGATCACACATGTTCAAAATCATACATACCTTTTCTACCATAAAAAATTCATAATCAAAATATGAGTATCAAGACTTAAAGCATAATACCCTTAAAGTACCATCGAGGACCTCTAATTTGAGGAGAAAAAATGAATTAAGAACACCACAGATATGTAAATAATGGAAAAATGAATCAAGAATAGCATGGATATCAAAATAATGAAACACTATAATGCCAATGGCAAGTTCATCCAATAAAAGGGTTCGGTAGATATCTAAATAATGGAAAAAGTATGACATACACCATCACAACCAATTCTACACTTAGTGCCAAAATACCTAAAAATAAAAATAGTATACCTGATTTGAACCAAAGTTATGTAAGCCATCCTCCGAGATCGACAAACTCTGCGTAACAATACACATGAATGATTTATCCCTTACTAAATCCCATAAAAGAGTTGAATGAGATTAAACATGTAACAAATAAAAGTAATAGAGCTAATACCTGATTTAGAACAAGCCAAAAAACCTAAACATTAGACCCTTTGATTTAAATCTACAAAACCTAAATAGAAAGAAGAGTAAAATGAGGGAAACATGTTCTATTCACATTTTCAAAAGTAAACTTGTGTGAGAGAAAACATATACCAAAAAATTCATTGTGTAAAGGATGATGAAAAATGGAAAACGCGTACCAAAAGTTGTTCCTTCTTCGTGTAAATAGTGTAGATCGTATTCCTTCCTTCTTCATACTCATCTATCATAAGGAAAGAGAGAATGCCATACTTTAGAAGGAGGAGACAGAGAGCGATGACTTTTTGGTGAATGTATGATGTTTTTTTGATTAAGTTACTGATTTAACCCTTATTTTGAATTAAAGTAAGAGAGAGAAACTAATGAGGAGTGAGGTAAAATAGGGGGAAATAAAAAATAAAGGGGCAAAAGAGTAAAATGGAATAAATCAATTTCAACCCTTCATTTTTTGCCTTGTTGGCTCAATGTGGACCCTTAATTGTGTTATGATTTATGGAATAGTAACAAAACATTGGGACATTGGAACACATCTCAAAGGCTACCAGGTTCAAGAACATGGACTCTGTGGAGTCATCGACCGTTACTCGAGGAAGCTCAAGGTACACACAAAGCTTAGTAAGGGCATAGCCAATGCCAAATAAATTGAACTGAATTCCAGTACCACGCAACTCTGCTTGAATTGAATTCAAGTACCGCGCAGCTCTGCTTGAATTGAATTGAATTTTAGTACCACGCAGCTCGTGAACGCAACTGTTGTTTGCAGCTATTGTAACCTCGGTGTTCTAATTGGATTCATTGAAGCGTTCCAGTGCTTGTGATTTCCCTATACAAATACCTTCACCCAGAAAAAAGAAAATGCACTTGATATAACATATCTCCTTCTGTTCACGTTGCTCTAATACATAAACAATAATCATTCTAAAAGGATTAATTATAACACCATTAGTACTTTTAATTACCAATAAAAGAAATAATAATCATATAAGGTACTCAACATTAAACTTAATTGTAATACCCCGTACTTTTGGCTATATTTACTTTTGGGATTAATTAATTAAATGTGAATTATTTGGAAATTAATCCGGGTAAAATACTAGCGAGTTGTGAGTTGGTATTTGACTATATTGAGTATATATGATGTTATATGAATATTGAATTATGAAATTTGTCGTGAGATTGATATACGGCATTTTGGAAATTCTGTTGAGACGCGTGTGACCGCCGCGTCATGGTGTATTATTTTAATTATAAAAGTGAATTTAAATTCTTGAAACCGTATGGTCGTTTTGAGTGCACCAACGCGTCTGGGAGGGTCGAGATAGTCAGAAAACACTAGCCGGGGGTGTAGTTTGGGTTCTGGGGTATTTTTAGGCCATACCGGCAATATAAAGGGTATTTTGGTAATTTCGTATTTTTAGGAAATAAAAATGACGAAAATTAGAGAAGTAAATCTGATTGGGAATAGACCCACTAAACCCACTAACCAACCCTTAATGACCCAATAAGCTACGGAGGTTATCATTTAGGTTTCCAACTTTCCTAAAGAAAACCCTAGCCACCATAGCCACCTTTGGAGAAGATAGCTTGGAAAGGGAGAGAAAGAGAAGGAATTCTGCAGAAATCTTTACAAAAATCAACACCAAATTCAGAGACAATGAAGGCAAGTGATTTAAATTCATTTAATTCAGAGAATTTTTCCTCCATGTTAGATAATTTGAAGATTTACAATTGTTCTTGAAAGATAAATGAAAACCCATGTTGTTTGGACATAGAACTTGAATATTGAGGACAAATTGCATGTAGAATCATATAGAGATGATTATTCTGGTATTAACATACGTTGGATGTAAGAAAAACGGATTTAGATTGGACTAATTGAGGACTTAAAAGTTTAGGGTTCATGTTCTTGAAAAATTGGGGAAAATGTGTAAGGATTTATAAATTTGATTGAGGTTAGGATGGATTAATCCTTTAAAACGTGTTAGGATGTGACTATAATATGTTTAGGATTGATTAGGGACCTTAAAACATCGTTGGGACTAATTTTAGAAGAGATTTGAGGAGTAGAAATGGTGAAAAACGTAACTATAGAATTCTGGGCTTGAAACTGGTCAGTCGTTAGAAGGCCTCCCCAGGTCGTTCGAACGACCTCTTTCGAACGAGCTTCTAACGAGTTGACCAGTCGCTTCTAACGAGGGGAGACTTCGTTCGATACCTTCGTTCGAATGAACTGTATTTCGTTTGATACATTCGTTCGAACGAGATGTCGTTAGAAGGTACAGTTCGTTCGAACGAACTGGAATCTCGTTCGAACAGCCTCGTTCGAACGAGACTTCTAACGAGCTGGCAGTTTAGGCATTTTTGGCCTGTTTTGATTTTGGGAGTCCCGTGATCTTGTTCGAGGATATAGATAACGTTCCTTTGATGATGTATTGATAGGTTTGGGACGTTTGTGTTATTTTGAGGAGTAAATTATATACGAGCGATTTAAATTAAAGGGATAGTTGGGTTGAGACGTGAGTGTCTACTACGACGTGAGAATAAATTATGGCGCGTATGATTATAAACCAGAATCGTATAAAGTGTATAAATTATATATTGGTACTAGAATGAGAATAGTACTACGATTAAACTACGGGATTACTAAGACGTGTGTTTACTTAGTATTGGTATATGAATTGTGTGTATGACATACCTACCATACTTGCTATCACGGGAGGTTTGCATTCGCTTAGGGCCCTCTAATCCTTGTGTTGCCCGGATTTAGACTGGTTACCTTGATGAACATAGGTCATAGAAAGACTTATTGGGATATTAATAAGTCCGCTGATCGTGGGAGCGTAGGTATGTGCGTGACCCATGTGATGTGACTGTGTTCGCCTCCATTATTTGTGATGTTGTTATCTGTGAACTATTCCTGAGAGATTCGGAATATGTAATCCTTATGTACGTGATGTACCTGGATGGATAGCAGAGCATGTGTGCACCGCAGCTTAGTTCTCGGGGTGCTTGTATTGTATATTTATGATGTGAATAATATACACTTAATTAATGGGAACCTTCATGTTAATGTTGTGAATATAATTGCGGTATTGTTTCGAGAAAAACATAACGGGTCAGATGATAGTGAAATATATTGCATATTGAGCATCTGATTTTACGTTAAACCCCTATTTAATTACGAGCGTTATAATGTTAATAGAACCGAGTAATAAGGGTAGGACCTATGACAGTCTAGCTAGATATGATGTCACTTAGCTAGTGGTTTATGTCGTTGTAGATGGGTACTTACATTAGGAGTGCACAGTTAGACGAGAGGTGAGAATATCATGTGAGTGCACGTCCTAACATGTACTTTGCATTTAATGTTTTAAATGTTTTTAAAGCACTTGCAGGTTTTTAAAATATCTCCACATTCGGGCTCTGACCCGTTTTCTTTCAAATCTATTTTTCTTGTAAAACCATTTTAGGTGCCCAGCCACAAGGACACCATGCATAGGATACTCATTCAGGTGACGAGATGTAGCTGTTTGTGGAAGCTACAGGGAATTGCTTGTAGACGCTTCTATCATTTGGATTCCAGATTCGTTATCTATCAGTTGTAGGGCATGTTGCCCATTTCTATTAGAGACATCTTTCCATTTCAGTTTTTCAGACTTTGGCATGTATTGTTTCAGTATCCAGTTTAGTTATTTCAGTTGTGGTTTTGTAGTGAGGAGTTTTCCTCCAGACTTTACTTACATTATGTGATGGTTATTCTATTTACTTCTTTATGGTGAATGGTGTTATTATTCTTCATTACACTTGTTGCATGTTAATCAGACTTAAATTAAAATTTGGCAACTTACTTTTTAAATACTAGGTGGTTAGTAATCATTCAAAATGTTTTCGACTGTAATGCTATTAACTGGACCAACTTGGCATTTTGAATTAATTTAATAAAGGAGTAGCTACCCGGTATTTAATTAGTAGGGGTGTCTCAGGTGGTATCAGAGCATCAGGTTCTAGTATCCTTTAGGATCTGACGGCTTGTTATGTTTCCGCTAAGTTTCTTTGATATAGAGCCCTATATTTTAGGACTGTTATACTCTTTTTGAGTATGCTACGTTCTTCAGCTATATTAAGTTTGTAACTGCGAACTTATAAACTTCATTCTTATTTCAGATGCCTCCACGACGTGCACGACGAGTTCCCAGGGATGCAACGCCCGAACCCCAGCCCGCTCCAGTTCAGGGCATGATGAACGCCGCTGAGGTTGCAACTATAGTAGCCCAAGCGGTAAATGTCGTAATTGCCGTTGTTCAGCAGGCACCACCTCAGGCGCCGGTTGCCGCGCCAGTACAGGCAAATGCATTCCCGTCTGCTTGGGAGCGTGTACGTGACGCTTTTCAGAAAGCGCATCCGCCAGAGTTTGCAGGAAGCTCAGATGTGGTAGTCTCAAGCCAGTGGAGGAAAGATATGTAGAGGCACTTAAGGATATATGAGTGCACGGACGTCCAGAAGCAGGTGCTAGCTACTTTCAAGCTAGTTGTATCTGCGCTACAGTGGTGGGAGTCTATTACTACCGTGGAGGAGAGGGATACTCTCACTATTCAGGACTTCTGGGTGCGGTTTGACCGCAAGTACTTTCCGTCGGCTGTTCACACGGAAATGAGGAAGAAACAAATGAATCTGAGGCAAGAGGGTAAGACCGTGGCCGAGTTCACGAATCTCTTGAATATCGTTCCAGATGAGATACCAACAGAGAAGAAGAAGATTGAGAAGTTCACGGACAAGTTGCAATGGAGGATCCGTCAGCATCTGTTAGGGAACCTTTCGTTGGCCACGTATTCTGATGTGGTTAACGCTGCTTTGTTACACTACCAGGACCACCGCTTTCATATGGCTGAGGGTAAGAGGTCGGGAGAGTCTAGCCATCAGGGCAGTACTGGAGGACATGGTGCCGGTGGGGCACAATCTGTTCAGGGGCCGAGACAGGGTGAGCAGGGTTCGCAGCAGGGGGATCAGAAGAGGTTCCGATCAGGGAACTACAGACAGGGACGAGGAGGTTTCCGTCAGGGCCATTAGGGTCCAAACGGCCATCAGGGCCAAGAGGGGCAGAATGGGAAGCAGTTTCACCAGGGCCAGCAGGGCTAAGGGAGGAATGGTAACGGCCACCAGGGCCGGGGACCGCAGGGGTAGAGAGGAGGGAACTTCCCAGGGAAGTGTTTTGTTTGTGGCAAGACTGGCCATAAGCGATAGGATTGTCCTGATAGGGGCAGGGCCCCACAACAGCAGCAGGGTTCTCGCCAGGAGCCACAGAGGCCTATGTTTCCCGCCGCTCTCCCCGCATCGCCACAGATGGCAGCATTGCCACCCATTCCAGTAGTCCCAGCTCAGCAGGGGCAGCTACAGTATGGACGTGTCTATAACGTCCACCAGGCTGCAGTTCCACAGGCACCGCCCGTGATTGAGGGTACGTTTCCTATACATGGCACTATGGGTTGGGTATTGTTTGATACGGGGGCTACACATTATTTTATAGCTACACACTTCGCGAAAGCTTTAGGATTGTTTGCTACGACAGAGAGCACAGTGACGTGTGTCGACTCACCATTGGGGACTGGGTCACTTATATTCTTTATATGCCGGGGAGTGGGAGTAGGGATTGGTAGTCTGGTATTACCTACAGATATGTTGGTATTAGATATGCACGTTCATGATGTGATTATCGGTATGGATTGGCTCATAGCTTATAGGGCAATGATTGGTTGCTTCAGCGGGAGCATTGTTTTTGCCATTCCGGGGCAAGAGATGTTTGTAGTGGCGATGCCTCGCCCAGAGGGAGGATCGAACGCTCATCTGTATTACATTAAGGAGGATACCTCTAAGGAGGTAGTGATTCCTTTAGATTCTATCCCAGTAGTCAGGTAGTATTCGGATGTGTTTCAGGAGATACCACGCCTACCCCCTAGTCGAGAGATAGACTTTGTTATAGATTTGCTACCGGGTACGAGACCTATAGCACGCGCACTGTACCGTATGGCTCCAGCTGAGATGAAGGAGTTACGGGATCAGATAGAGCAGCTATTAGGTCAGGGCTTTATTCGCAAGAGTACCTCACCTTGGGGCGCTCCAGTTTTGTTTGTGAAGAAGAGGGACGGTTCACTAAGATTGTGTGTGGACTACCGGGAGTTGAATAAGGTCACGATACGGAATAAGTATCCGTTGCCTCGAATCGATGACTTATTCGACTAGTTGAGAGGAGCTTCTTTCTTCTCAAAGATTGATTTGAGATCGGGATACCATCAGTTACGTATCAGGGAGGATGATGTCTCGAAGACTGCGTTCTTGTCGAGATATGGTTCTTACGAGTTTCGGGTTATGCCTTTTGGTTTGACAAATGCTCCAGCTGTGTTTATGGACTTTATGAACAGAGTGTTCAGGGATTTCCTAGATCAGTTTGTCATTGTCTTCATCGATGATATTTTGGTTTACTCCCAGACAGAGGAGGAGCAAACCGAGCATTTGAGGCAGGTTTTGCAGACACTTCGTCAGAACGAGTTGTATGCAAAATATGAGAAATGAGGCTTTTGGCTGAAGGAGGTCTAGTTTTTGGGACACATTATTTCCGACCGGGGAATATCTGTTGATCCGAGGAAAGTATCTGCGGTGAGGGAGTGGGGACAGCCCACGACACCAACGGAGATTCGTAGTTTCTTGGGTCTAGCAGGATACTACAGGAGGTTTATTCGGGGTTTCTCGGAGATAGCAGGTCCTTTGACACATCTGACTCGTAAGGGTGTGCCATACATCTGGAGTGATGCCTGTCAATTGGCATTCGATGAATTGAAGGACAAATTGACCTCAGCACATGTGTGAGCATTGCCGAGACCGGGAGTTGAGTATTTGGTTTACACCGATGTGTCTTTGCAAGGGCTTGGAGGTGTATTGCAGCAGGAGAGACAGGCCATAGCCTATGCTTCCCGTAAGCTTAATCCTCATGAGAAAAATTACCCCACGCATGATTTGGAGTTGGCGGCAGTGGTATTTGCCCTACGTATTTGGAGGCACTATCTTTTGGGGGAGAAGTTCCAACTGTTCACGGACCACAAGTCCCTACAGTACCTATTCACGCAGAAAGAGTTGAATATGCAGCAGCGTAGGTGGCTTCAGTTTGTGAAAGACTACGAGTTCGATATCCAGTATCACCCAGGTAAGGCTAACGTGGCAGCAGACGCGTTGAGCCGTAGGCCAGCAGATGAGGTGGCAGAAGTGTGGAAGGCAAAGTGGAAGGAGTTGGGACACCAGGATGCAGTGGCCCGATCTTTCATGTCTGTGATGACCGTTACACCGCAGATTGTCACAAAGGTAGTACGGGCACAGGCTAATGACTCGTTCTGTCAGGAGCAGATAGTTCGATTACTAGCAGAGGGATCCGAGTCCTATACCGTTAGCTCAGACGGGGGATTACGCTTCAATGGGAGATTGGTGGTTCCGGAAGGGGAGAAACTGCGACACGAGGTGATGGCAGAGTCGCACGGCTCACAGTTCGCGGTACATCCCGGAGGGGACAAAATGTACCAAGACATGAGACGCCAGTATTGGTGGAGCGGTATGAAGAGAGATGTCGCTGAGTTTGCTTCGAAATGCGCCACTTGTCAACTTCTAAAAGTGGATCATCAGAGACCGGCAGGACTGCTACAGCCATTGGAGGTCCCAGTGTGGATGTGGGAGAGCATATCCATGGACTTTATCACGGGGTTGCCTACGTCACAGAGGGGTCACGACTCCATTTGGGTAATTGTGGACAGGTTGTCCACAATTGCTCACTTTTTACCCGTAAGGACTGACTACACTACGGGACACTATGCCCAGCTTTTCATTTCAGAGGTTGTGAGACTTCATGGTGTGCCCCTAAATATCGTGTCTGACAGAGAAAAGATATTTGTTTCGTGGTTTTGGGAGAGTTTCCAGGAGGCCATGGGCACGGAATTGCGGTTGAGTACGACTTATCATCCGCAGACAGATGGGCAGACCGAGCGAACAAATTAGATGTTGGAGGACATGCTACGCATGTGCATTATTGACTTTGGGGGTGGATGGGAGCAATACCTACCGCTGGTGGAGTTTGCTTATAACAACTCCTATCAGTTCACTATTGGCATGGCTCCGTTTGAAGCATTGTACGGTAGGCCTTGTCGTTCCCCAGCATGTTGGTTAGAGGTGGGGGACAACAAACTACTTGGGCCGGAAGTGATTCAGGATACTTCGGCAAGGATTGAGTTGATTCGGAGTCGCATTCGGGTAGCTCAAGACAGGCAGAAGAGTTATGCTGATGCGAAGAGATTTTTCAGGGAGTTCCATGTAGGGGACCAGGTTTTGCTCAGGGTATGTCCTATGAAGGGGATTATGCGTTTCGGGAAGAAGGGGAAGTTGGCACCAAGGTATGTGGGACCGTTTCCTATTATTGAGCGGATCAGACCGGTTGCGTATAAACTTGGGTTACTGGAGCATTTGCATCGGATTCACGATGTGTTCCATATTTCCTCGCTGAGGAAATACCTTAGAGATAATTTGGCTCATTCTCACATTGTTGTGGAGGACATCGATCTCCAGCCGGATATCTCCTACGAGGAGGGGCCGATTGCTATTTTGGACCGAAGCGAGAGGAAACTGCGGTCAAAGATAGTCCCGTTAGTGCGTGTTCAGTGGCGACATCACAATGTCGAGGAGTCCACATGGGAGCGCGAGGATGAGATGCGCGAACGTTTTCCAGAGTTATTTTTAGCAGGTACTTTCTAGTTTCGAAATTCGGGACGAAATTCATTTATTAGGGGGGAAGTATGTAATACCCCGTACTTTTGGCTATATTTACTTTTGGGATTAATTAATTAAATGTGAATTATTTGGAAATTAATCCGGGTAAAATACTAGCGAGTTGTGAGTTGGTATTTGACTATATTGAGTATATATGATGTTATATGAATATTGAATTATGAAATTTGTCGTGAGATTGATATACGGCATTTTGGAAATTCTTTTGAGACGCGTGTGACCGCCGCGTCATGGTGTATTATTTTAATTATAAAAGTGAATTTAAATTCTTTAAACTGTATGGTCGTTTTGAGTGCGCCAACGCGTCCGGAAGGGTCGAGATAGTCAGAAAACACTAGCCGGGGGTGTAGTTTGAGTTTCGGGGTATTTTTAGGCCATACCGGCAATATAAAGGGTATTTTGGTAATTTCGTATTTTTAGGAAATAAAAATGACGAAAATTAGAGAAGTAAATCTGATTGGGAATAGACCCACTAAACCCACTAACCAACCCTTAATGACCCAATAAGCTACGGAGGTTATCATTTAGGTTTCCAACTTTCCTAAAGAAAACCCTAGCCACCATAGCCACCTTTGGAGAAGATAGCTTGGAAAGGGAGAGAAAGAGAAGGAATTCTGCAGAAATCTTTACAAAAATCAACACCAAATTCAGAGACAATGAAGGCAAGTGATTTAAATTCATTTAATTCAGAGAATTTTTCCTCCATGTTAGATAATTTGAAGATTTACAATTGTTCTTGAAAGATAAATGAAAACCCATGTTGTTTGGACATAGAACTTGAATATTGAGGACAAATTGCATGTAGAATCATATAGAGATGATTATTCTGGTATTAACATACGTTGGATGTAAGAAAAACGGATTTAGATTGGACTAATTGAGGACTTAAAAGTTTAGGGTTCATGTTCTTGAAAAATTGGGGAAAATGTGTAAGGATTTATAAATTTGATTGAGGTTAGGATGGATTAATCCTTTAAAACGTGTTAGGATGTGACTATAATATGTTTAGGATTGATTAGGGACCTTAAAACATCGTTGGGACTAATTTTAGAAGAGATTTGAGGAGTAGAAATGGTGAAAAACGTAACTAAAGAATTCTGGGCTTGAAACTGGTCAGTCGTTAGAAGGCCTCCCCAGGTCGTTCGAACGAGCTTCTAACGAGTTGACCAGTCGCTTCCAATGAGGGGAGACTTCGTTCGATACCTTAGTTCGAATGAACTGTATTTCGTTCGAACGAGTTGTCGTTAGAAGGTACAGTTCGTTCGAACGAACTGGAATCTCGTTCGAACAGCCTCGTTCGAACAGGACTTCTAACGAGCTGGCAGTTTAGGCATTTTTGGCTTGTTTTGATTTTGGGAGTCCCGTGATCTTGTTCGAGGATATAGATAACCTTCCTTTGATGATGTATTGATAGGTTTGGGACGTTTGTGTTATTTTGAGGAGTAAATTATATACGAGCGATTTAAATTAAAGGGATAGTTGGGTTGAGACGTGAGTGTCTACTACGACGTGAGAATAAATTATGGCGCGTATGATTATAAACCGGAATCGTATAAAGTGTATAAATTATATATTGGTACTAGAATGAAAATAGTACAACGATTAAACTACGGGATTACTAAGACGTGTGTTTACTTAGTATTGGTATATGAATTGTGTGTATGGCATACCTACCATACTTGCTATCACGGGAGGTTTGCGTTCGCTTAGGGCCCTCTAATCCTTGTGTTGCACGGATTTAGACTGGTTACCTTGATGAACATAGGTCATAGAAAGACTTATTGGGATATTAATAAGTCCGCTGATCGTGGGAGCGTAGGTATGTGCGTGACCCATGTGATGTGACTGTGTTCGCCTCCATTATTTGTGATGTTGTTATCTGTGAACAATTCCTGAGAGATTCGGAATATGTAATCCTTATGTACGTGATGTACCGGGATGGATAGAAGAGCATGTGTGCACCGCAGCTTAGTTCTCGGGGTGCTTGTATTGTATATTTATGATGTGAATAATATACACTTAATTAATGGGAACCTTCATGTTAATGTTGTGAATATAATTACGGTATTGTTTTGAGAAAAACATAACGGGTTAGCTGATAGTGAAATATATTGCATATTGAGCATCTGAGTTTACATTAAACACCTATTTAATTACGAGCGTTATAATGTTAATAGAACCGAGTAATAAGGGTAGGACCTATGACAGTCTAGCTAGATATGATGTCACTTAGCTACTGGTTTGTGTCGTTGTAGATGGGTACTTACGTTAGGAGTGCACAGTTAGACGAGAGGTGAGAATATCATGTGAGTGCACGTCCTAACATGTACTTTGCATTTAATGTTTTAAATGTTTTTAAAGCACTTTCAGGTTTTTAAAATATCTCCACATTCGGGCTCTGACCCGTTTGCTTTCAAATCTATTTTTCTTGTAAAACCATTTTAGGTGCCCAGCCACAAGGACACCATGCATAGGATACTCATTCAGGTGACGAGCTGTAGCTATTTGTGGAAGCTACAGGGAATTGCTTGTAGACGCTTCTCTCATTTGGATTCCAGATTCGTTATCTATCAGTTGTAGGGCATGTTGCCCATTTCTATTAGAGACATCTTTCCATTTCAGTTTTCCAGACTTTGGCATGTATTGTTTCAGTATCTAGTTTAGTTATTTCAGTTGTGGTTTTGTAGTGAGGAGTTTTCCTCCAGACCTTACTTACATTATGTGATGGTTATTCTATTTACTTCTTTATGGTGAATGGTGTTATTATTCTTCATTACACTTGTTTCATGTTAATCAGACTTAAATTAAAATTTGGCAACTTACTTTTTAAATACTAGGTGGTTAGTAATCATTAAAAATGTTTTCGACAGTGATGCTATTAACTGGACCAACTTGGCATTTTGAATTAATTTAATAAAGGAGTAGCTACCCGGTATTTAATTAGTCGGGGTGTCGCATTAGTATCGCACCTAAACATAAAACATAGCACAACAATCAATCTAGAAAAAACCAATTGTCCCCAACAATCAATCTAGAAAAAACCATTTGTCCCCAACAATCAATCTAGAAAAAACGAAAAACACCAAAAGCACAAACAAAAAAATAGATATGCAAAAAGCTATTTTGAACTAAAGAAAACATACAGTTCCAGTGAGAACAAATAAGAAACATGTTTTGTTGACATCATTGACTTGCCTCTGACTAATATAAAAAAATTAATCTGAATCTATAAAAAAATGGATCTACAAAAAAAAGAATCTGAGGAAAAAAACGAACTTGAACAAAAGTACAATTAAGAAATCGAACTCAAACATCACTAAGATAATCAGGACTAAACAGTAGACGTCATTGAGTTTACTGGATCTAAAAAACCTACTCCAAAAATGTTAGATCTCTATAAGGAAAATTAGGGCTAAGACAACACAAATGACCACCACAAAATGAAAAATTAGGGCTAAGACAACACAAATGACCACCACAAAATGAAAAACTCTAAACTAATTTCCACACCCAAAAGGTAAATAAGTTAATTAAACTGAACAGGGGATTCAACACCTAAAAATTTTCAACACAATACGAACAACTCTAAATGATAAAAATTAGGGCTAAAACGATTGAGATGTAAATAAAAAAACTTATGTCTAATAAGATTGAGATGTAGGGATACATGATTAAATCAACAACCTATGATTCAAAGATTCAAAGATGAAAACAATACCTAATGATGGAGATGGAGATGGAGATGAAGAATCGAGACCCAATGATATGCTGATAGAAAGATGGGAGAGAAAAACGGGGTCTAAAGTGGAGGAAGATAAGATGAGTTGAAATATATTGGTAAACTTCCTAATTTATCCCTTCTTTTGAATTCAATGTCAAATATTAGTGAGGCCAAAGATGGGGAAACCAAAAAATAAAAGGTTAAAAGAGGAAAATGCAGTAAAATAATCTCAACCTTTGGATTCTTGCCTTGGTGGCTCAATCCTAGCCCCTGATTAAGTTATCATCTTATTGAATAGTGTCAAAACTTTTTCTCCTTATTTTATATATATCTATCTATCTATCTATATATATATATATATTGTATTATTGTAGGTGTTCCTCCGCAAGAACGCCATTGATGTTATCCATCCAGTGTATTCGTGGAGCTATGGCAATAGCGAACTGTTGCGGTATTTTGATATTGTCGATTCCTATTTTGTGTGGATCTATATTAGGATTTTTTTTGTATATCGGGTTTATACCCAAGTGTTGTAGTGTATCACTTTTATATTTCCTCTCTCAGATTATTGTATTGTTTGTGACCCGACAGCATATTCAGGTATTTTATTTTATACATTGTGTTGTACTCCTTTATTTGTCTCTTTTATATTAATCTCAGCATGTGTGTGTCTCTTATCATATTTAGATGTTATGTCATTGGTTAGTTGTTGCATGGATTGTTTTAGAAATATAATTAATGTTTAATTTTTATTTTACACCCTCTTTTTTTAGTAATGGGTTGTCAGCCGTGTTTATTTTAGAATTGCTAGTAGATGCTGAGAATGATCCACTTGAGATTCCTAATTATTATAGTATAGGGATGGATAACTGTTATTATTCTAAGAGGGTTGTCACATGTGGTATCAGAGCATCATGTTCTAGTGTCTTAAGGATCTATGTGGGTTTAGTGCGATCTTCCGTAAGCATTCTTGTGGTAGGGCCTTATTATTAGGACTGTTGTGTTTATACATCTATACTTTCTTCTCTTATGAGAAAATAATTGAAAGTCGTTCTGTTACAATTGTTCTTGTTTCAGATGAGAATGAATAGAGGCCATCTAAGTAGTGAAAATAAAGGGGTGAGAGTGTGGAACACCAATTACCTCAAAGGACTATGACTACAAATGAAATTACCAGTATTATGGCACAAGAACTAACTGCTGCCATTTCTGCAATGGCTCATGAACCTGCAGTTCAAGCATTCCAAACCTATTCAGGACCGTCTTTGTGGGAAAGAGTACGGGAAGATTTCAGGAAGGGACATCCTCCAGTGTTTTCAGGGGAATTTGATGCGATGGCTACAAGTTAATGGATGAATAGTATACAAAGGCACCTTCGAATGGTTGAATGTAGTGAGGTGCAAAAACAATTTATCGCCACCTTTAAGTTAACAGGAGCAACTCTCCAATAGCGGGAGTCTATCACCACATCGGAACGGAGATATATATTGCCTATAGTAGAATTTTGGGAACTCTTTGACCGAAAGTATTCTCCTTCTGCGAGTCAGAAGGAGATGAGGAGGAAATTGAAGGATGTGTTTCAAGGTAATAAGACGGTGGCCGAGTATGAAGAAGAATTTACTCGATTGGCGAGTTTTGTACCTGATGAGGTGAATACGTAAGAGAAATGAATATCGAAGTTCATGAGAGGTTTAAATTAGCAATTTTGGCAGCATTTGTTAGGGAACCCAGTGTTAGAGACATTAGCCAAGGTAGTGAATGTGGCACTATTGCAGTGTCATGAATATCATCTTCGTTCGCAAGGGGGTAAGAACTTTAGAGATTCGGTTTCATCAAGTAGGTATGGGGAAGAGAATGCCAGTGATTCCAAAATGTATAAGAAAAATTATAAAGGGCCACAACAGTGTTTTGTTCCTCAAGATGGGTAGAGAGGATTTGCGAGTAGATGTTTCTTTTGTAAAGAATTGGGCCATATGAAGAGAGATTGTCCTAAAATAGGTAGAGGACCACATTTTGAATATGTTTTGGAAGTTAAACCCTTACAGCAGATTGGCGGCCATTTTAGGCCGGGGGACTTTGTGTTGAAACCCATTAATGAAGAGAGGCAATCGAGCTAGAGAGGTATGATGTAAGTTATTTTCCTATGTGAATAGGATTATGCTATATGAGACTTTGGGAATATCACATGTAAGTCTGATATGAGAGGGTAGTGTTATAACCCTATTATGTATGGAATAACCCGGAAGGGAAGTTTTAGCAAGTGAGGCTCTTATATTATTATCTTTTGAGAGAATAGATTATCTTGTGATGTGCTAATAGAGAGCTATGATTTTGTTGTGAACGTAAGAATTGTTGTAATGTATTAAGTAGTAATGATAAAGATACTTTTTTTATAGTCGTGATAGACTTATATAATTATTGTATCCCAGCTATGGAAGAGCCTAGTGTATGGTAATATTTTGTTATGAGATAAGAGATTATTACTGAAATGATTCAGAATTTAGTGGATTATTGTGGAGCGAGAGAATTTACCTTATAATTCTATTAATTTTGAGAACTATATATTATTATGAGTATGATAATCATTAAAACCTTGTGTCATGGGCATAAGGTATGTTATTTAGATGTCGAAAGACATACACCATTTTTAAAATCAATTATTTTCAAAATAAACTTTTATAGGCCTTTGGGCCATATAAAAAATGATTTACACAAAAATATTTTTAACCTTTAGTCCCGATCAAACTAGTTAAGCTTTGGAGTATTAGGCTTAGCTTATTTTCGAGGGCTAAATTCTTGTAAGTGGGGATGTGTGTAACAACCCGAGATTTTTGGGACAATAATTTGATTATTTATTGGAGCAATAAATATTAATTTAATTGGAGAATAACTAAACTGACATTTGAGGTAAAAAATTGGAGATGTTAGAAAGTGATTCGAATAACGATTCTGAGGATGCGATTTTTTCAGGAAGGGTCGAGATAGTCAAAATCACTGTACTTGGAGCTTAATTGGGTTCCGAAATATTTGAAGTTCGTTTGTCTCGAAATAGAGTTACCGAGTCATTTAAAGTGTGTATTATCCTTCAAAGTTGTGTATTTTGGTGATAAGGATTATTAAACCTACGAGAGATTAAATCTCATTAGAGAGGAAGAGAAAGAATGAGAGAAACAAAGATAAGAACAAAAGAAGAGAAGAGAGAGAAAAGTTTGGGTTTTCTGGCCAATCCGTGATTTCAAGGACGAATCAGACTCTACAAATTTGAGGCAAGTGA
Organism: Sambucus nigra; assembly: GCA_949130495.1. Classification (NCBI taxonomy): domain Eukaryota; kingdom Viridiplantae; phylum Streptophyta; class Magnoliopsida; order Dipsacales; family Adoxaceae; genus Sambucus; species Sambucus nigra. The sequence goes on along the minus strand of OX422207.1, from coordinate 623,881,804 downwards.
TTAAACTTGCTAAATAATTATTGTGTATCATTTATTTCATGATTTGGGGATAAAAATTACGAATTTTGGGTTTTAAATGTTAAAACCTAGATTTTGGGTAAAATCTTACTTTTTATGGGTTTATATGGATTTGAGGTTACACATTAGTTGAGTTGTGTTATTTGATGAGTTTTAATATTAGATATATGTTTGGGGTTGAAGAGAAATGGTTAGAAGTTAATAAAAATGATTTTAGGAATTTTTTGCTTTGATGAAAATAGCCATTTTCGTAGCTTCGGATAGGCCGAATCGATTCGGCCCCCCTGCCGAATCGATTCGGAATGTTGCAGGTGCCCAGGTGTGAGTGACCGAATCTATTCAGACCCAAGCCGAATCGATTCATCCTGAGATAGAAGCCCAGGTCTTTGGACCAGAATCAATTCACCTTGGAGGCCAACTCAATTCGCTAGACGGAATCGATTCGGAGTGGGCCCGAATAGATTTGGAAACAGGGCAGTTTTGGGGATTTTATTTCTAGGGTGAGTTTCATCCCATTTAGTTTGAGGTTATCGATTGGGAATCTATATGTGACTTATGAGAAATGTGTTTTGGAGATTTTTAGGGAGTTTCCCGTATGAGAAATTTTTGGGGACAGATGGACTTATTTTGGGAGAATACTGATTGAAGATTATCGTAGCGAATTGTGGGGAAGCCCACTATCATTGAGATTTCTATTTGGAGATAATTATAGATTTATAATAGAGAGTTAGGATGCGCTTAGTGATAATGGATTTTAGAATTAAATCCCAAAATGGGATAACTTTAAAGGTTCATACGATAAATTTAACCATATTAGGGATTGAGAATAATAAATGTTGATCGATGTGCATACGGATATAGAGAATATCCTTAACGTAAATTGAATTGGGAGATGTTTCATATAATTAAAAAATGTTGATCGATGTGCATAAGGATATAGAGAATATCCTCAACGTAAGTTTAATTGAGAGATGATTCATACCAATAGAAGTGAGGTGTGAATTTCAAGTGAGAAATAGTAGAGTATATACAAAGTGGGGAAGTTATGTGAGTTATTGATGAGTAGTATATTGAGAATAAAATATACTAACAAATGATATTATTTCATTTATGCCTAAGAGCGTAATAAGAGTATGTAAATAGTGTGATATATATACCTTGTGTATCGGTATACATTTATACGATGTGATGATGTATGTACATCTTGTGTGATATATATATATATATATATATATATATATATATATATATATATATATACACATATGTGTGTGTGTGTGTGTGTGAATCATACCCCCTGTATGCTATCATGCGAAGTTGCGCGATGTGGGTGAGGCCTCTGGCTTGAGGAGCAGGGAGCGTGTAGTCCCCAAGACATAGCGTCCAATTTTATTGTGTGATTTTTAATAGGGGTGAGATGTGGTGGGTGTGCTTCGTTTTATTTTCGGGAAGGAACTATGACCGCTTCCCGTACGTAGTGATATGGTTTTTGCCAAGGCGGTGTGAGATTCCGACCATTGGTACCCAGGATGATATGTGAGTGATTCTTTGGTAGATGATAGCATTGAGAACCTGCATCCTCGAGTTATAGCTCGCTGGGATGGTTATTATTATACTTGTGTGAATAGTATATTATTTGTGTATGATTGTGAGATATGAAATATTTATCTCTAGAGTGAAGAGATATACGAAGATTGATTAAATCTCATTCGGGAGATTTTATGTGGACATATTGTGATGAATATATTAAAGATAAAATGAAGCGTAGATAATTATATGAGCATATATATATATATATTACTTTGGGTATTGAGGGAATAATGGACCTCAACGACCATCATTGCCACAGAGCACTGTAACGGGGTGGGTGGGGGGGGGGGAGTTCCTTAGTTGGATTTCTCTTGCGAGACGTCCCACACACGAAACTCAGTGAAATGTTGGGAGTAGGGAGAAGTTAGTCCTTAGTTCTCATATTTATATATTAGTATATATCTCGATAATCGACAGTGCCAAGGAGTAATGTATCTGGGCGGTTCCTTGTTTGGATTTTTCTTGGGAGACGTTCCACACAAGAAATGCCGTGCACTGTAGAGAATTGACAATACTAAAATCATGTATAGTATATAAGAATTTGGGTTATATGCATCATGCATGGAGGGCATAATGAATCTTGATCATCAATAGTGCCAAGGAGTAGTGTATCGGGGGGGGGGGGTCCTTATTTTTATTTCGCTTGCGAGACGTCCCACGCACAAAACGCAGTTTAGTATTGAGAATTAGCAGAAGTTTAGTGTAATACCCCGTACTTTTAAAGATATTTAAATTACAAAGGTGGGCGTAATTTGGTAAATTGAGGAATTACTGTGAATAGTAATTATGGAATTTATGAGTGAAATTGAATAAATTCAGAATATAAAGTAAATAGTAAATATTAGTTTGTAAGTGCCAGATTAATATTTACATGGATTATTTTTAATTACATGTCGCAAGTTGGGTAAAGCGACAAAGAAAATATTTTAAATTGGAAAATACGCATATTGAACATGTTGGGGCAAAATTAATGAATTTTAGTTAAGTACCTCGGATGGAGATTTCGACTGCGCCATTAGGTTCGGAATGGCCGAGATAGTCAAAATAGACTACCCGGGGGTAGTATTTGGGTTCCGGACATTTTTGGACTAGTAGGGGCTCGTAAACGGGTACACGAGTCATTTAACAATTGGGAAATTACCCAATTTCGGGTTTAAAGACTTAAGTAGCTCCCTTTCCCTTTCATTTCTGCCCTAAGAGAGAGAAGAGAGTAGAGAGAAGGAAGAGAAGAAGAAGAAGAAAGAAAAGAAGAAGAAGAGAAGGAAAATCCGGCCAAATTCGCGGGATTCGACTCGAGAACGTCGGATTTATTCCACAAGGCAAGTGTTTAACTTGCATATTGATTTAGTGCGTTAATTTCTCATATTGTAGTTGGTATAAAACAAAAGATTTTTGGGTTGAAATTTCGTGGATCAAAGGGGTTTCGAAAGATTAAAACGGATATAACTCGATTAATACCCAATTTGAGAAACTTCAATTTAATTGAAATTAATTGTTGGATCTGGGTTCTAGGATGATTGGAACCCTTTGAATGTGTGTATTTATGGTTATTTGAGGTTAAATGATGATGAGACAGGAGATAAAAAGCTTGGATGTGTTTTAATGGAGGTTTGGATTTTTGGAGAAGAAGGTGAATAGTGACCAGCCCACTTCCGGGCTGTTTCGGACAGGAAAACAACCGATTCAGCTCTCGGTCAAAACATGAAAGTTGTAGATAATTTCGATACGGTCGCGTGGGCACCGACCGCATATTTTTCTGATTTTTTTTCGAATTGTTATGATTTTTACAAGATGGCAGTTCCGGGGTGAAATCACCAACTCGGATGTGCACTCGGAAATTGGAAAAATAAAGGCTAGAATTATTTGGAGATAAATATTTGGGGTTCCTAAAAATAGTGTGGGGACTTCTAAATATTTTTTTTTTTAGTAAGGTGTGTACCTTGGGTTAGTTGAAAGTAAAATCCAAGATTTACCCAAATAGGGGTGTTCGTGAGGAAAAATACTTAAAGGGGTATTTAAGTGTGATTTGAATGTTAAATAAGGGAACATGTATTGGGGTAGTGTTTTAATTGTGTGACGGCTTGTATTATTGTGAATGAGAATATTCAAGGTTATTGGCTATCGTTATGAGAGTTTGGAGATAATAGCCATAAAAGATTGAGAATAGATAAATAATATATATCGGTGTCGTTGGTATTGTCATCGTGCGGTGAGAAAATATCGAAAATGATGTATTGAGGATTAGTTAAAATTGATTAATGCGTAGGATATTCGAGAGATAAATATACTACGTGGAAAATTTATTATACGGGTTGTGCGTATGCTCGAATGTTATTATATACATGGGTTAAATATATACCTATGGGGAATTATGTATAGGTGAGAGAAATACCTATAATTATAATATGGTTGTGTGAATACCAAATTGATGATATATGTATATAGGTGGAATGTGTACCTATATGATTTTTTTTATTATGTGTATGACATACCTACCATACTTGCTATCACGGGAGGTTGACGTTCGAACGAGGACAATCTTATCCTGTGTTGCCTTCGGGGGGATTTTAGATTTGGTACCTCAAGAACATAGGACTGTGAAAGGCTTATTTGTGAGTTGATAAGTCCGCTGCTTGTGGGAGCGTAGGTATGTGCTTGACCCGTAGGTACGTGAACTATGTTCGCCTCCAATACGTGTGATTTGTATTGTTACAGTTCCTGAGTGATGTGGAATGGGTAATCCTTTTTGTACGAGATGTACTTGGATTGGATAGCAGAGTATGAGTGCACCGCAGCTGAGGCTAGGGGTGCTATATATCTATATATGTATTGCGATTAACATATATGTGTACTTGAGATAATTCACGGATGCTTAGTAAATGAGAATGACTAAGACACTTATATTATAGTTTGGTGGATGATTAATATACTTGTTGCGTATAGTATACTGTTGATATATATGAGATGAGATATCATATAACCTAACCTTGTATAAAGTGAAAAGAATGAATAAAGTGTGATATTACTTCCGGTAGATTTATATCCGGATTTATATGAATGCGAATAATAGGTTCTAATGAGAACTATTAATAAATACGAGATGGTATAAATATGTTATGTACTGAAGGCATAATGGATCCCGGTGATCAACATTGTCACGTAGTAGTGTATCGGGGGGGTTCCTTGTTTGGATTTCGCTTCGCGAGACACCCCACGCACGAACGTAACGTAATGTTGGGAATGGGGAGAAGTTTAGTCCTTAGTACCTGAATCGATGAGGTTTATTAGAAGATGGGTAATTACATTAGTTAGGTAGGGTAGCTTAACTAGGTTGTCTAAAATGGTATGCGCTAGTTGTGCACTGTTAGAAGAGGGGTGAGGTGTATCTCATGTGAGAGCGATACCAGTTTAAAATATGAGAAATAACATATTTTAAAATATGGATTTTATGCACTTGCTAAAATATTTTCAACAATCGGGCTCTGACCCATTTTCTCTACTTCTCCCCTCTCTTGCTATATATATATATATATATATATATATATATAGGTGTCCAGACACGGGGACGCCTGGATAATAATTCATTCGAGTCAGACGTTTGCTGCAGCAGCTGTGGATGCAAGCAGGTTTATTGTAGACGCTTCCATCATTGAGATCTAGATAGGAGGTATTGTAGTCATATTCGGGCTAATGGACCAACTGTACTCATTTATTCATTAATCGCCTTTGGTGTGGAATTCTATTTGGTTGTATTATTTGGACCGAGTGTTCGGTTATTTTACTTTATTTTATTTCAGTTGTTGCATATAAACTGTTGTCCTTATTTTATTTGGATGGTTTGGTTAAAAAGATTAGTTAATTTAAAATTTTGACGTCGGCCTAATAGGATATTAGTAATTAATTGGTTTTCGACAGTGATGTTAAGAATGAACCACATGAGACTCCAGTTTTAATTTGATATAGGAGTGATCGCCCGGTATTTTATTAGGCGGGGTGTCACAGGTGGTATCAGAGCATCAGGTTCTAGTGTCCTTAGGAATCTGTGCGGACGTACTACGCTTTCAGCGTTGCTTTTGATTTGATATAGAGCATTATGATTAGGATTGTTTATATCCTCTTGTGAGATTTCGTTCTCCTGCCATTATGTAAGATTATAGTAAATCTTTTGCGCGCTCATTCGGGATTCGTGCGCTGATTGACGAAGGGTGACCATGGAAGTCCATTGTGAGGGCAGGAGGAGACGGGGCTTAGTTAGAGCTATAAGTTGATGTTGGAAATGAGGATCGCGGTAAAGGTCATTTTCCTTGCGGCATTGTCATTGATTGCTGCAATGACTACTATAGGATATTAGTTATAATTATCTATGCACCACTATAGTAGAGAATGGTGCTAAACTTGAATTTCCCAGTGAAGTTAGATGGGGAAAAAGCTTAAGAGGTCTTTGATGAGGATCGTGCATTGAAGTTGAGCTAGGCGAAAATAGTGTAACTTCACTTCTAGGAAGTTGAAGGATCGAAAGCTTGGGCCTAGAGTTGGGTATGGAAATACCCATATGTGAAAATTTGAGGAAATTTTTTTCACTCGTTAGAGCAATGTGAAATAGTGGGAATGATGGTCACCATATATAGAGGAGCATAATATTTTGCTCATAAATTAATCTTACAGACGGTTTTAAAATGAAAATTCCCGTGATTTAGAATGAAGTGAATGAAGTTTCTAGGTTATTCACATAAAAATCTGTCAGAGACCAACGGTGAATAAAGAGTGACATGGATAAGTGAAGTTAGTACCGGAGTAAGGTAGGTACAAGGGAGGAAGAGGCTTCTCCAGTGGAATGATAGACTCACTAGTAATTGGACTTATGTAGAGTGAGTTGTAGTTATTTTGGGTGAGGCCCCTGGCTTGAGGAGCAGGGAGCGTATAGTCTCCAGGTCATAATGTCCATTTTATATTGTGTGATTTTTATTAGGAATGAGATGTGGTGGGTATGCTTCGTTCTCATTTCCTCGGAGGAACTATGATTGCTTCCCATTCATTGTGATTTGGTTTTTACCAAGTCGATGCGATAGTCCGATCGCTGGTACCCAGGATGATGTGTGAGTAATTCCCTAGAAGATGATAGCATTGAGAGACTGCATCCATTGAGTTATAGCTCTGAGGGATGGTTATTTATACTTATATAGTGTGTGATATATAAGTATGGATATACTTGATGTGTATAGTATAATATATATTTATTTATTTAAGATATGAAACATATATATACGGACATAATAACGTATGGAATGTGAGATAAATGCTGGATGAGCTCGCCTTGATTACTTGTTTAGATGAAAATTTGATGAGGATATGTTTCATTACCATGATTTGAATGCATGGGGACCTTATAGATACAATTTAAGGTATGTAGGCTTTATTATTGAGCTGTGAGTTTAAGCTCATTGTTGTTTGGGCTAAAGACTTAGTGTTAGTACAAGCGCTTGGTGGTGTGGCTCCTGGAAAGAATTAAGAGTTTTGACCACATTTTGTCGATAGGAGAGATGGGATTATCCGAGTGGCATATTTGAACTAGCGAACCTCCATGACCGACAAAGTTAAGTAATAGTGTATAGGAGGGGTTCCTTGTTTGGATTTCGCTTGCGAGACGCTCCACGCATGAACCTTAATGACTTCGGGAGTGGAGAGATGTTATATTATGCAAGGATGCTAGTTTTGATGATAAGTCACCTAGTGTAGAGCAAACACTATCGAGTGAGATCCGTTTGATGACGGTATAATCATATAGAGTTATAAGTGCTACGGAGAAGCACTGAAAATTATTCTCTCATCGCAAGTATGTGGGTGAGTTAAGGTGAAGGAAATCTATTTGAGACGTTTATTCAGGCCTTGAATAGATGGAAAATTCAGAGGAAATACATTTTGGGTATAATGTTCATAGCGCTTTTGCAGAGAGTAGGTGCCCAATTAGTTAGATTTTGCATTTCACTAAGATGGAAGGATATAGTGGTAGAAGTACGCTGGTAGGTTAACGAGGTAAAATTTAGAACATCCCGTTGGTGTCCCTTGGACCTTTATATCTCGATGACCGACGATGCGAGGGAGTAGTGTAACGGGAGGGTTCCTTGTTTGGATTTCGCTTTGCGAGACGTCCCACGCATGAAACCGAGCAAATGTCGGAAGTTGAGAGAGGTCTTGGGCACTAGGGAAACATTTAGAATAGTACTCATATTACGTGTGTTAGAGACACCTTAATCTTAAGACTACCACGAAGTAAGGGCAATAAGGCACTGATATACGAAGACTATTGTAAGATAACCACAAGAAGATAAATGGGATAATCTTAAGAAGGATTGAATTTCCAAGTATCGGGTGAATTAAATTTCGAATTATTCGGGTTAAGGGATACCCATGTGTTAGTACCAGGCCAATGAAATGAGGCCATTATTTAGAGTGAGTGTGATGTATCAAAACGTTTACAATGGTGGTGCATATATGCACGGATGATAGGGGGTATGGGTACCCTGATTAGTAAATCCCAAAAATGTCCGAGATTGAAAGATGTGAAAATATATATGTATAATATATGCCTGAAGGGCGGCTATAAACAAGGTTAAACGGTATAGCGTATTGAATGTCGTGCGAGAATGATGATAATGCAAACATTTATGTGCAACGAGAGCTAACACACCCGAGATGGGATTGAAAGGTTGTGGAAAGTCATTTAAAAAAAAGTACCTCTTAATGAAAAGGTTACCCAATTTATTGTGAGGAAGTGGAGCGGGGTCTTACTCAAGCGAGTATTGAAGAGTGGCTTGCGCATGACTGTATGGTTAGCATACTCCAAGTAAAGAAGGAGTGTATGTAGTACCAAATTCCGGAAAAGTATATGATAGTTAATACTTTAATTATTCGGCATATGGAATATACCTTGTAGATTACAAGAGAGATAGTAATCTGAATATTTATATAATACGTAGCGATGAGAATAAAACACATATGAGAAGTGTACAATTAGGATGGGAATATGCCTATGAATCTTAATAGGATGTGTGTATGCCTATTATGTGATATTATTATTAAGAGCACTAATGGGTGATAACCCCGGGGGTGCAAGAACATTATTGATTAAGTGCGGTAATGGGTGTTAACCCGGGGTGCAGGATTAATATATATATGTATAGGGATGATGTGACTATATGTGTATATATATGGATTTACGAATATTTCTACTGTGTGAGACTAGTAGATATGGTATTAATAATAAATACTTTACGCTAAGTGGTCTTAACAAAAAGGGTGCAAGATTAGGGAAAATATATAGAGATGATGAGACTATATATATGAGCATACGCCTTGAGATGGGTGGAATACAGTGAGAGACCATTGTGTTAGGCTATATCTAAATTTGGTTAAGCTAGGACGTAATGTATATACCGATCCTAGAGTAGTGGTACAGGCTATATCTGAATTTCGAGGACGAAATTCTGTTGTAAGGGGGGAAGTATGTAATACCCCGTACTTTTAAAGATATTTAAATTACAAAGGTGGGCGTAATTTGGTAAATTGAGGAATTACTGTGAATAGTAATTATGGAATTTATGAGTGAAATTGAATAAATTCAGAATATAAAGTAAATAGTAAATACTAGTTTGTAAGTGCCAGATTAATATTTACATGGATTATTTTTAATTACATGTCGCAAGTTGGGTAAAGCGACAAAGAAAATATTTTAAATTGGAAAATACGCATATTGAACATGTTGGGGCAAAGTTAATGAATTTTAGTTAAGTACCTCGGATGGAGATTTCGACTGCGCCATTAGGTTCGGAATGGCCGAGATAGTCAAAATAGACTACCCGGGGGTGGTATTTGGGTTCCGGACATTTTTGGACTAGTAGGGGCTCGTAAACGGGTACACGAGTCATTTAACAATTGGGCATTTACCCAATTTCGGGTTTAAAGACTTAAGCAGCTCCCTTTCCCTTTCATTTCTGCCCTAAGAGAGAGAAGAGAGTAGAGAGAAGGAAAAGAAGAAGAAGAAGAAAGAAAAGAAGAAGAAGAGAAGGAAAATCCGGCCAAATTCGCGGGATTCGACTCGAGAACGTCGGATTTATTCCACAAGGCAAGTGTTTAACTTGCATATTGATTTAGTGCGTTAATTTCTCATATTGTAGTTGGTATAAAACTAAAGATTTTTGGGTTGAAATTTCGTGGATCAAAGGAGTTTCGAAAGATTAAAACGGATATAACTCGATTAATACCCAATTTGAGAAACTTGAATTTAATTGAAATTAATTGTTGGATCTGGGTTCTAGGATGATTGGAACCCTTTGAATGTGTGTATTTATGGTTATTTGAGGTTGAATGATGATGAGAGAGGAGATAAAAAGCTTGGATGTGTTTTAATGGAGGTTTGGATTTTTGGAGAAGAAGGTGAATAGTGACCAGCCCACTTCCGGGCTGTTTCGGACAGGAAAACAACCGATTCAGCTCTCGGTCAAAACACAAAAGTTGTAGATAATTTCGATACGGTCGCGTGGGCGCTGACCGCGTATTTTTATGATTTTTTTTCGAATTGTTATGATTTTTACAAGATGGAAGTTCCGGGGTGAAATCACCAACTCGGATGTGCACTCGGAAATTGGAAAAATAAAGGCTAGAATTATTTGGAGATAAATATTTGGGGTTCCTAAAAATAGTGTGGGGACTTCTAAATATTTTTTTTTAGTAAGGCGTGTACCTTGGGTTAGTTGAAAGTAAAATCCAAGATTTACCCAAATAGGGGTGTTCGTGAGGAAAAATACTTAAAGGGGTATTTAAGTGTGATTTGAATGTTAAATAAGGGAACATGTATTGGGGTAGTGTTTTAATTGTGTGACGGCTTGTATTATTGTGAATGAGAATATTCAAGGTTATTGGCTATCGTTACGAGAGTTTGGAGATTATAGCCATAAAAAATTGAGAATAGATAAATAATATATATCGGTGTCGTTGGTATTGTCATCGTGCGGTGAAAAAATACCGAAAATGATGTATTGAGGATTAGTTAAAATTGATTAATGCGTAGGATATTCGAGAGATAAATATACTACGTGGAAAATTTATTATACGGGTTGTGCGTATGCTCGAATGTTATTATATACATGGGTTAAATAATTACCTATGGGGAATTATGTATAGGTGAGAGAAATACCTATAATTATAATATGGTTGTGTGAATACCAAATTGATGATATATGTATATAGGTGGGATGTGTACCTATATGATTTTTTTTATTATGTGTATGACATACCTACCATACTTGCTATCACGGGAGGTTGACGTTCGAAAGAGGACAATCTTATCCTGTGTTGCCTTCGGGGGGATTTTAGATTTGGTACCTCAAGAACATAGGGCTGTGAAAGGCTTATTTGTGAGTTGATAAGTCCGCTGCTTGTGGGAGCGTAGGTATGTGCGTGACCCGTAGGTACGTGAACTATGTTCGCCTCCAATACGTGTGATTTGTATTGTTACAGTTCCTGAGTGATGTGGAACGGGTAATCCTTTTTGTACGAGATGTACTTGGATTGGATAGCAGAGTATGAGTGCACCGCAGATGAGGCTAGGGGTGCTATATATCTATATATGTATTGCGATTAACATATATGTGTACTTGAGATAATTCACGGATGCTTAGTAAATGAGAATGACTAAGACACTTATATTATAGTTCGGTGGATGATTAATATACTTGTTGCGTATAGTATACTGTTGATATATATGAGATGAGATATCATATAACCTAACCTTGTATAAAGTGAAAAGAATGAATAAAGTGTGATATTACTTCCGGTAGATTTATATCCGGATTTATATGAATGCGAATAATAGGTTCTAATGAGAACTATTAATAAATACGAGATGGTATAAATATGTTATGTACTGAAGGCCTAATGGATCCCGGTGATCAACATTGTCACGTAGTAGTGTATCGGGGGGGTTCCTTGTTTGGATTTCGCTTCGCGAGACGCCCCACGCACGAACGTAACGTAATGTTGGGAATGGGGAGAAGTTTAGTCCTTAGTACCTGAATCGATGAGGTTTATTAGAAGATGGGTAATTACATTAGTTAGGTAGGGTAGCTTAACTAGGTTGTCTAAAATGGTATGCGCTAGTTATGCACTGTTAGAAGAGGGGTGAGGTGTATCTCATGTGAGAGCGATACCAGTTTAAAATATGAGAAATAACATATTTTGAAATATGGATTTTATGCACTTGCTAAAATATTTTCAACAATCGGGCTCTGACCCATTTTCTCTACTTCTCCCCTCTCTTGCTATATATATATATATATATATATATATATATATATATATATATATATATATATATATATATAGGTGTCCAGACACAGGAACGCCTGGATAATAATTCATTCGAGTCAGACGTTTGCTGCAGCAGCTGTGGATGCAAGCAGGTTTATTGTAGACGCTTCCATCATTGAGATCTATATAGGAGGTATTGTAGTCATATTCGGGCTAATGGACCAACTGTACTCATTTATTCATTTACCGCCTTTTGTGTGGAATTCTATTTGGTTGTATTATTTGGACCGAGTGTTCGGTTATTTTACTTTATTTTATTTCAGTTGTTGCATATAAACTGTTGTCCTTATTTTATTTGGATGGTTTGGTTAAAAAGATTAGTTAATTTAAAATTTTGACGTCGGCCTAATAGGATATTAGTAATTAATTGGTTTTCGACAGTGATGTTAAGAATGAACCACATGAGACTCCTGTTTTAATTTGATATAGGAGTGATCGCCCGGTATTTTATTAGGCGGGGTGTCACATTTAGTCCTTAGCACTTAGATGATAATAACTCATATATATATATATATATATATATATATATATATATATATATATATATATATATATATATATATATATATATATATATATATATATATATATATATATAGAGAGAGAGAGAGAGAGAGAGAGAGAGAGCGAGTATGAGAAATTCTAGTAAAATAGAATGTTTATGTATATTTTATATGTTAGTAAGTTAACGAATATTTGGGTTTGGAAATAGTAGAAGTTGAGGGTTATGATTTAAATGGATTTTTGATGAGTATAAATTTGTGGGTAGGATTAGATTATTTCCCTAGATAGTTTTGGGCAATTATTTGAGGATCACATGCATAGGTTTAGATGCGCGCTTTAGTTGAGAGGTGACTTAAATTTTATTGAGAGTGTGACTCCACTTTAATCATGTTATAATGCATTTATAATTAATATGCATTTTAATGCACTTGCTAAAAATGTTTTCACACTTTGGGATCTGACCCGTTTATAGTTTCTCTTACTATGTATATATATTGTATTATTCTTGGTGTTCCTCCGCAAGAACGCCATTGATGTTATCCATCCAGTGTATTCGTGGAGCTGTGGCAGTAGCGGACTGTTGCGATATTTTGATATAGTCGATTTCTATCTTTTTGTGGATCTAGATTTGGATTCAGTTTGTATATCGGGTTTATACCCGAGTGTTGTAGTGTAGCACTTTTATATTTCCTCTCTCAGATTATTGTATTGTCTGTGACCCGACAACATATTCAGGTATTTTATGTTGTACATTGTGCTGTACTCCTTTATTTGTGTCTTTTATACTAATATCAGCATATGTTTGTCTCTTATCATATTTAGATGTTATGTCATTGGTTCGTTGTTTCATGGTTTGTTTTAGAAATGTAATTAATGTTTGATTTTTTATTTTTTACATCCTCTTTTTGTAATAATGGGTTGTCAGTCGTGCTTATTTTAGAGTCTCCACTAGATGCTGAGAATGATCCACTTAAGATTCCTGATTATTTTAGTATAGGTATGGACACCCGTTTTCATTCTAAGCGGGTTGTCACAAATATATGATACGTCAAAATAGGATTTAAAAAAAATTATCTTATTATCTTTAAAAAGAAATCATTAAGATACAAATGATTAAATAACATTTTGATGTATTATAGCATATTTATCCCAAATGTAGAAATTGTAATATCAACATATATAAAAGTTTTGTATCAATATCAAAGTCAAAGATAATACCACATACTCAAAATAAATTAATAAAAATTAGCAAACCTAGGTTAATTAATACAATAAGAGAGTAAGGTTGCACCAAAAAAAATATAAGTCAAAAAGATGTGATATCCTTAACCAAGAACAACATTACTTACGAAAAAAGAATATTTAAAGGAAAATGTTCCCTATATACTACAAGGGTAAAAAGAGAATATGATTCAAAGAATATGATATCAATTGAATATTATTATAGCATAACTCTAGAAAAGGTTTCTACATGGCATAAGAGCATTTATCTAATAAGAGAACAACTTTGAGATCCCATTGATAAAAAAAATATATATATATATATTACCACACTTAACAATTTTGATTTTTATTCTTGACGTTCATAATCAATAAAAGATTACCTATAAAAGGCTAATAACATGATGAGATAATTAACTAAGAACATAAGAACATATCTCGATTGTACAAAATAAAAAAATTAACACCAGTAAGAGAAAGGTTCAATCTTTAGTTCAATTAAGTTAATGAAACACAAACAAAGAACACAAAGCTTTGACTCAAGTGAAATATCCAACCTATCTTTTAGAAAACATTGTGAACTACCACTTGTTCCCTGTAAAATAAGCAATTGGTTAAAATCTTTGGTCTCATATCCTTGGTTTAGCCCAATTTTGGATATATTGAAATCTTTTAAACATTTATATGTTCAAATTTCTTTTCCAAGTGGTGGTTTCACGTAAGCACAAATATGGGATACCATTTGTAATTTTAAAGGTAGCATCACATAATCAAAGTTGTAAGTATAACCACTTTATCACTCATGACTTTTTAGATAAGATAATCTTTTTTGAGATTCTCCAAATTTTGAAATTAGAAACCAAACATACATGTTTTAAGACCTTATACACTCTTTCAGAGGTCTATTGAAGGTTTGAACCCTTTGTGTAAGACCATATATATTTTCCATCCCTAAAAAATTGACGTATAAACAATGTGTAGTGTTATGTAACGCATAATACGATATGATCATGTATTCTCAAGAATAAATTTTCTCAAAGTTCACAAGACGTAAAAAATAAATCCATCTCATGAAGCATATGTCATATTATCAAACAAAAGGTAAATAAAAAAATAACCCACTTTGATATACGAAGGTATGTCATGGAGTAAAACACTTAAAAAACTCAGAACATATTGTATAAAAAAATATCTGTAATTTTTTGGATGAAAGAAACGTACAACCACAGATGGTTATGACATATGATTAACAGAAACACATGAAGGACATGATCTTGAACATGTTCCTTGAAGATCAATGAATTATAAAAATAGCTAATGATAACCTAAGATAATCTATCCAAAGAAATCATAAAGTTACGACCAAAAGAGCATATAATGAAAAAATATAAAATTGGAAACTCAAGAAAAATACTCATGTATAACGAATATCAATGAAAGACACACATGAAAACACTTCTAATATCCATAGGAATATAATACACATGGATCAATAAAACGATCAACTAGATTTGACAATACTAAAGTCATACTTTTTGGAAATCAAACCAAAGCATTCACAAAAAACAAATGTTTCCAAATTATTCAATATATGAAGAAAGAATAAATCATGAAGATAAAAAACTAACTCATAAGTTATCATAGATGATGAAAATAATATACATATTCATAAATGAATTGAATGTAAAAATCTTACCATATGATATATGAATTGATGTTCTAACATATGTTATTGCTAAAACAAACCCACTCATATTTAGAGGTTGTGGGAACCAATTTGGGAATCGTTTTAGTCTCAATCCTAATTCAAGGAGATTTTTTGTAATGTGAGACACATGGGACATTTTTGTTCGTTTCTCTCTCTTTCCATGGTCCATTTTCTCAAAAACACTTTGATTCTTCTTAACTTAATTTTTTCATCCAACGGGTTTAGGTGAAAGTTTCTTACAATCGAAAGACCTTTCAATTTTATTATTATTCACAAAAAATTTACTATTCATCCCATGATGAAAAGGTAAGGCTGGTTGGAGAAAAATCAAAAACTCCCTAAAATTATCAAATTTATGATAATGATAGAACTTAAAAGACTTTGGTTTAGTCCTTTGGGTTTTTGTCTTAGTAACAAAAGTTTCAAAATGTTGATAATTATTTACCTTGTAACAAAAATGTCTAGGGTGACATTTCTTTTGACAATAAGAACAAAAAAAGCCCATTTTTGTTATCTTGTGATTAAGAACATGATTTTTGTTGTCAAAATTAGGGAGCACAAAAAAATTGTATTTTAAAAATATTTTGCAAAAGTTTCCCCTTTACATTGAAATTCTAAGGGTTCTTTTTAACTGTCTATGGTCCTATTTAAAAAACAAACCTTCACAAAAATGGTTTTAATTATGGAAGTTTAAACATTATTTTTAATAAAATCCAAAACTCAAAGTTTTGGATTAAATTTATTAAAACCCAAACCTCTAAGTTGGAACATTAAATTTGTTAAAAACATTTCTTTTTTGGTTTGTATAAGAAATACCTCTCCAAGTTTTTAGGATCCCGCCTCTAAATACACTTTAATATTTTTGGAAGATATCAAATCATTATGAAGACATTAAACATTCTTTTATAAAATTATTTTTGGCGCTTCACACAAATAAAGATCCCTTTTATACGTGATAAAATAAAACATTTTATTCTCTCTTGATAATTTGCAATACTTGCATCCTCTTGTTTTGAAATAATGATCTTATCATTTATTTCATCAAGAAAGTACAAAAGGTATGAAAAGGAGACATCTAAAAATATAAATTTTTCAAAAAGGTTAGATCCTTGAGCATTAAAAGAACATGAAAATTCTCTTTTATCTTTTACAAGTGATAGGTTATTGAAAAACATAATAATATATTTTTTAAGAGTTTTGACATTTTTCATAGGAGTTTCATTTTCTTTTTTAAATATATTATTTTCATCAAAATTAACTTTTAAAAAATCTTTTTCAACAACTTAAACTTCTCACACATTGAGAACAATCAACTTGTAGTTGATCATCAAAGCTTACTTTAAGTTCTAAATCATTCTTCTCCTCTCTATGGAGCTTTAGATTGGAGGACTACAAAACAGGTATTTGGCGAGTCTCAGTGATTATCCAAATATTTCATCATATTTAGATTCAAAAGTCAAATAGACTTGATCTTCAAATTTGCCCTCGCTAGATTCATATTCATTTTAAAGGAAATAACGTTAAGTAAAATTAGATGGAAAAAAAGATAGATGAAATTTTGATCAATATTTATAATGAGATCATCTTAAAATATATTATATATATGTTTGGTCATATGACTACAAGTGAAATTCGACAGACTAATAGGTCTAGTAAAATCGTGATTTTTGTTACATGGAAAATCTAAAAAAGAATTACATAGCATATTCAATTTATGTACACTAGATCTACCTCAAGGTTATTTAAACTATGAAAGTGAGGTCTATCTTTGATACCAGTTGAGATTGTATGTAGGGTAAATGGATTAAGATCATAAATACCCAAATTAAAAATATTCCCAAAGCTGAGGTTATATATTCCTTTAATCCAAATTTGTATAAAAGCTTATCCTAGAGCCTGAGTGAAATTTACATTATTTATTGTTAACATATGTTAATAAATAATAAAACGGAAAACAATTATGGAAGAGTAAATCTTGCACTTAAGACGAGAATTTATATGATAGAAAAACCCTTTGGGGAAAACCTCGATCCAAATTGCAGGTTCCATTATATAGTTAAATATTTTCACAAATGAAGGAAAATTACTTACAAACTTGAACCGATCTTGGACTAAATAATTTACAACCTCCATAATCGATTTTCCACCTATTCATCAGAAGATAAAGCATAAATTGTTCTCCAATTTCACACCACAATTCAAGTTCCAATTTATATTGATAAGGTCGCTTTTAAACTAATCTCCAAAAGTTTTTTATAGTTAGAGAAAATTGTGTGTTACAATGGAACAAGTGACAAACCAGAAAAAAAATTTCTAACTTCCTAGGATGTGATATTCCTGAATGCTGATAGATGTTTAAAAAAAAATCTCTAATTAAAAGCCCAGAATAGTATTTGGGACATGTCATAACTATGAAAAGTCCCTAAAGAACAACTTTGGCAAATCTTTGTTCAAATCTTTAAAAGAAGTAACAAAAACTCAAATGACTTTAAACATAAATAAATAAATATATATATATATATATATATATATATATATATATATCAATAACACTAATAGAAGTTTGAAGAAAAAAATTGGTGAGTAATGATTTTCAACATATCTTAATCCCTTAAAAAACTTAAGATTTCATAAAAAGAACCTATTTCTTATTTGTAGAAAAATAACACATTAAGAAGCCAACTACTCATAATTAAACTTGATAACAAAAACTTTCTAAGTCTACAATGCTTCTTGTCCACATAAAAAGTTCAAAACAATCCCATACAAAATGGTATTGATGAAATAATGATTTGCACACATTTTGAGGCTAAAAACGTGTGAAAATGGCCATAAGATTTTCCCATATTGAACGTGTGACACCCCGCCTAATAAAACATTGGGTGATCAATCTTAGATCAAATTAAACAGGAATCACATAAGGTTTCATTCTCGGCATCAATGTCGAAAAACCATTTAATTACTAATAACCTATTAGGGCTAGTGTCAAATTTTAAACATTATAATCTTTTTAGCCGAAATGCGTAAGAAAATCAATCAATACAAAGATATGAACGACAAATGCAATGAATAAATAATAACCTATAACTCCGAAAAACATTTATAATCATAAAGAATTTGAATAAAATAAAAATGCGAAAATTAAATGAAAAGACAATATTTGGGTAATGTGACACCCCGCCTAATAAAATACTGGGCGATCACTCCTATATCAAATTATGACAGAAGTCTCATATGCATCATTCTTAGCATCACTGTCGAAAGTCCATTTAATTAATAATAACCTATTAGGCCAGTGTCAAAATTTTACTTAACTAATATTTTTAAACGAATATAATTAAAACATCCACACAATTTTGCATAAATGAAACTGAAATGAAATAAAATAATCGAACACTCAGTCAAAATGTACAACCAAATCGAATGCTGCTAAAAGAATAACTAAATGCGATTGGACCATTGGTCTGAATGTTTATACAGTACCTCCTATCTAGAGTACAAGGATAAAAGCGTATACCGAGAACCCGCAAGCATCCACAGGTGCTGCAGCAAACGTCTGAATCGAAAGAAATGTCATCCAGGCGTCCCTGTGTATGGACACCTATATATATATATATATATATATAATATAACAAGAGAGGAAAAGTAGATAAACGAGTCAGAGCCCGAGTTTGAAAATATTTTGTAAGTGCATAAATGCTTTATTTTTAGAAAAATATTTTTATCTCTTATTTAAATTGGTATCGCACTCCCATGAGATACCCCTCACCTCTCCTCTAGTAGTGCACACTAACGCTTCCTAACAAATACCCTAGTCAAGCTATCCTGCCTAACTTGTCTAATCCACCTGTCTACTAGAAACCAATCCATCCCGAGTACTAAGGGATAACCTTCCCTCCATTCTCAACACTGCACTAAGTTCGTGCGTGGGGTGTCTCGAGAAGCGAAATCCAAATAAGGAACCCCCCGATACACTACTACTTGGCAGGGTTAATGGTAGAGATCCATTAGGCCCGTAGTGCAAAATTAATGTATAAATACATACTTACATATATACGTATCACATTCATCTTATATTGGTTTTACCGTATACATCTGGATAATATCTCCCGGACTGAGGTTTACTTTATATTCGTCTTTATAATACACATCTGAATCTATCTCCTAGACTGACGTGTATTCCATACTCATTTCAAAACTTTCTATTTCCCTTCTTATATCTAGGAAATATATTTAAAAGCCAATTCATTATCGTGAATTGCTTGAACACATCATATACTTTTTAAAAGCCAGTTTTATTATCATAAAAATGCTTTTCCATTTTATAACATCCCATTTCCTTTCTTATATCCAGGAAATGAATTCAAAGCCATTTTTTATTATCATAAAAATTCTTTGATTATATCATATGCTTCCATTTTCCTTCTTCTATCCGGGAAACGTATATGAAGCCAAAATCATTTATCCCATTTCCCTTCTTCCATCCAGGAAATGTATTTAAAGCCATTTTATTATCATAAAATTCTTTAACAAATCTAAGACTGCCCCTTCGGGATTCCCCACTGGACGCGCCCCTAAATGGATATCATCTTCCAGGGCCTATCAAACAAGAAAACCTGGGAACCTACCAATGTTGGGAAGCGGCCATATGCCTGCGGGATAGTCAAGACCACACCCAAAATCCCCTGACCAGCGCAGTAAAATATAATCGCTCATATGGTCTAGGACTTTATCCACCCTTCATTCATTAGCAAGGGGGCATCACCAAACGCACGTAACTTCCCTTATGATAGCGATTTAGGGAGGTGTGTAACCATAATTTATTAATTATGAAAATCATTTCTTTTCCATTTTGAAAATATTCATGTTTACATTTTCAAAATCATTTACCTCATATCATATATATACTTTAATCACATAGTATATACATATACCATATATTACTCCTCGAATATATAAATATGGCCCTAATTGCCAACCTCATCTAGCGATGACCAATAATCCCAGGGATTCTTTCGAAGACTCATAATCATGCATTCATATAAGCATGATACTATACCGAAAGTATTCCCTTACTTTTACACATAATAAATAATTTATTCATCTATAAGGATTTATTGGATATCTCCAAATATACCACTTCTCACTATGTGAATATATATCTATATTCCTGATTTCATTATGCTCTCTACATGCATAATTATATAGGCCTAAATTCCCCCTGATAATAGTCCGGGGATTATTCTTTCTTGAACTTTAACTATGCTCGTCCCCCGGGTTAGGCCCTAAAACAATCCAAGGCATACTCTATCATCTAAGGATTCATTTACCCTCAAAACCCTAATCTAGGAGTCCCAACGTTGTAAATAGGATCCCCCATATAAGTCCCCAAATTTAATTTAACTCCCCATACTCTTAAGGGGAGAAAAATAGAAATTATGATCAAGGCGAATGGATTCGCCCCATTTGCGAATCGATTCGGCCCCCAATCCGAATCGATTAGGAAAGTGTTCTGTAAATTGGTCCTTAATGGCGAATCAATTCTGTCTAAATCCTAATCGATTCGTCCCATTGAAGAATCACAGATCCCCTTAGGTGAATTGATTCGGCCTGGACCCGAATCGATTCGGCCTATTCGAGGGTTACTATTTGGGCGATTTCTCAAACTCCAAAATACCCAAAACTTAATCTAACCTCTATTTAATTCATAACTTGGATTTATTCCTACAAACCCGAATTTTTCATATCTCCTCAAGTTCTAACTAATGATTTTGATATCGGATAGCTTTTCGTAGAAAAATCACTATATATCCAAAAAAAAATTGAAAAATATGCGATCGGCGCCCACCTGCCCGGGTCACCATTCATCATCTTCTTCAATCCGAATCGATTTGACCAAGAGCTGAATCGATTCGCATCATGGCCGAATCGATTCGGAAAGGCCGTTACTCACTATTCATCATCTTCTTCAATCCTTTTTTTTTTCCCACTCTCATCCAACTCCATTTCTATGGATCTTAACATCACCCAAAAACAATGTAAACATCTCCCCACAATAATTTACCAAACACAATAACTTATTTTGGGATTTAACCAATTAAACCCTAACTTTCATTTCTTTAAATTCAGCACCATAGTTTACACCATTAACAAGGATTTACGCTTAGAATTCATCTACTATCATTATTACAATAAATCCTTATGAAAACTTCTCCCAAAAACCCATTTACACAAGAATACCCAAACCCAAAATCTTTAGGGTTTGTTATTACCAACTATGATATGAGATTTATGTGCAAAATTAAATAAAGCAAGTAAACACTTGCCTGGAGGATAAAATCCGACGACCCCGAGTCGAATCGGACGGAGTTTGGCCCGAAAATCCCTTTTCTCCTCCTTTTATTTCTCTTTTCTTTCTCTTTCCCCCCTCTCTCCCTCTTTATAAAGAAAGAAAAAGGGTGTAACCACTTAAAACCCAAAAATGACTCATTTACTCAATTACGAGCCCGTTTAACTCTAAAATTTCCCGAAACTCAATTTCGACAATCGAACACTCTTTTCCGACTATCTCGGACATTCCAAGACTCACGGCGTACTCGAAATTTCCATCCGAGGTACTTGACCGCACATCACTATTATAACCCAAAATAATTAAATGTGGTATTCCCATTAGAACATTATCTTCTATCACTTTAGCCAACAACGACATATTTTTGAAATACTCCAATTCATTTACTTAACACCAAAAGTAAATATACTATCCATCGAAAATCCCCAAAATCACTATTCCGTGAAATTCTCCACATTGCCAATTTATATCCAAATACGGAGTTTAATTGTCTCCAAAAGTACGGGTTATTACATACTCCCCCCTTACAATGGAATTTCGTCCTCAAAATTCAGATACAACCAATGCTACCCATACTAACCTAGGATATCTCCAAATCCTAATACCTCAAAGGGAACGATACTAACCCAATTGTTCCTAACCCAATATCATATGGCTAACATAGTCATAAAGTGACTCAAATAGCGTCACATTGCACTCATAATCTCTAGTGCTTCACGGCATAAATTTCAACTTTATATTCTACGCCCATTCTATTTCAGGCAGTATATAAACCAACTACTAAGGTGCCCATACACCTTTCTAACTTGTGCACATCTGCATATACATTGCGAACGTCCGATACGTAACACTCTTTTTGAAATGAGGGTCTCCTTTCCTCGGTGTAATACTCACACATGGGTCCTCCCAACCCGGGAAATTCCATTCTCCTACATCGGCGCCACTAACTCTATTGAACTTACATCCTAACAATACTACGGTCTATGTGTTACCCTACCTATACGAAATGAGTATGATCTTAATGTGACACCCCGACTAATTAAATACCGGGTAGCTACTCCTTTATTAAATTAAATCAAAATGCCAAGTTGGTTCAGTTAATAGCATCACTGTCGAAAACATTTTTGAGTAATTACTAACCACCTAGTATTTAAAAGTAAGATGTTAAATTTTAAATTAAGTCTGATTAACAAGCAGTAAGTGAGATATAAAAGAATAACATAACGATACACCATAAAGTCTCAACGAAGTAACCGACAAACATTATTGAGTCTAGAGGAAAAACTCCTCACGACAATCCCACAACTAAAATAAATAAAACAGTGTATCCTGAATTAATTACATGCCAAAAGTCTGAATAACTGATATGAAATGTCACTAAAAGAAATGGGCGACATGCCCTACAAGTGATGGAACTGAATATGGAGTCAAAACCAAAAGAAGTGTCTACTAGAAATGCCCTGTAACTTCCACAACAGCTACAACTCGTCACCTGAATGGAAATACTATGCATGGTGTCCTTGTGGCTGGGCACCTAAAAGGCTTTTACAAAAAAATAGATTTGAAAGAAAACGGGTCAGAGCCCGTAAGTGGAGAGTATTTTAAAAATAGCAAGTTATTTAATGACATTTAAAATAATGAATGCAAAATACATGTTAGGACGTGCACTCACATGAAATACTCACCTCTTGACTAATTGTGCACTCGTAACGTACCGTAACCATCTAAATGACATTCATATCTAACTAAACCGTTTTAAGTTCTACCCCTTTCCACTCGATTCCCATTATACATTCTAACGTTATCAATTAAATAGAGGACCTTACTTAAACTCGGATTCTCAATTATTAACAATAAAATTCACTACAGGTTATCCCTTTTTATTTTCTCAAGGCGTGGCCATAATTATACTCACAATACCAACCTGAAAATTCTCATTATTTAAGCGTGTATTATTCACGTCATAAATATACAATACAAGCACCCCGAGACTAAGCTGCGGTGCACACATACTCTCCTATCCATCCCGGTACATCACGTACATAAGGATCACGCATTCCGAATCTCTTAGGAATCGTTCTCAGATAACAACAATCACAATCAATGAAGGCAAACACAGTCACATCACATGGTTCATGCACATACCTACGCTCCCACGATCAACAGACTTATTAACTTCCCAATAAGTCCTTCTCTGACCTATGTCCTCGAGGTACCAATCTATATCCCCCCGTAGGCACACAAAGATTAGATGGTCCTAAACGAACGCAAACCTCCCGTGATAGCAAGTATGGTAGTTATGTCATACACATAAGTTATATACTAAGCATTCACACATCTTAGATGTCTCAATATTAATAAAGGTATATTTTACATCCTCATACCATTATTCCAATTTTATACATTTTAAGTCTTCCGATAATATAATGTAGACTATCGACACATCTCACGTCATAGTTTCTTGTACTTAAAACCT
Organism: Sambucus nigra; assembly: GCA_949130495.1. Taxonomy (NCBI): domain Eukaryota; kingdom Viridiplantae; phylum Streptophyta; class Magnoliopsida; order Dipsacales; family Adoxaceae; genus Sambucus; species Sambucus nigra. The sequence goes on along the minus strand of OX422207.1, from coordinate 623,857,573 downwards.
ATCTCAAATGGATTATTAAGTTTCCTACATATAACATCATTATTCTTAAGGTCCTTACTTCTGCCCCAAACCTCATTTCATCAAATTATTCAAATTTACTCTTTTAACCTAAATATTATCTCACTCATCGAATTTCATTAGATTTTAGAATAATTCCTCAAATTGAATTCTAATTAAGGTCCAAATTTTATAACCATACCTACTGGTCTTCCTTAAGTCTAAGGATATTCATAAAGTCTCTAATATTAATTTTCTAAGGGTTAACATCATTAAAATTTAACTAGGGAAAATTTTACTCATTCTGGGAAGGTCGATCGATCGATCTTGAACATCGATCGATCGATGTTGGTCGATCGATCGACATTCAACAGTCGATCGATCGATTGCACCAGATAGGCTACGGACTGCTTCATTTTCCAGTCCTCAAATCGTCCCAAAAATTCATTTCAATGCATGAAACTTCATTCTAACGTTATAATATCATCAAATAATCATCCTACAAGATTATTAACGTTCTAAAACTAATTAATCATCATCCAAAGGCCTTATTTAGATCAAAACATCCTCAAGAACCCTAGTTTTCTATTTCTTTCAAGAACAACAGTAATTCTCTTCTTTAATCCGTTTTTAGATCATCAATTATTATGTTTTGGATTCATAATTCGTCCAGAATATGTATACATGCAATTCCTAACATGGTTTATAGTTTTAATCCTCAAATTCATGGGTCTATATCAATCTTCCAAGATAAAATTAAATAATTACACTAAACATGGAAGAACACATTCATTGAATTAATTGTAACTAAATCACTTGACTTATGTTCTTCAGATTTTTATTGTTGGTTGAAGAAGGTTGAATTGCTTTCTCTCTCTCTGCAGAATTCTCCTCTCTCTCTCTCTCTCTACAAGTTCTTCTCCAAGATGACAATGGTGGTTTAGAGGTTGCCTTAGGAACCTCTTAAAATTTCTTCCAATAACTCCCATAGCCCATTAAGTCATTTAGTGTTATTAGTGGGTAAAGACTAAATCAGATTTTAACTTCTAATTTTCGTGGGTTTTAATTCCCAAAATTCTGAAATTACCAAACTACCCTTTTGGGTTGCCGGTATGGCCTAAAAATGCCCTGGGACCCAAACTAAACCCCCGGCTAGTGTTTTCTGACTATTTTGACCCTTCTGGACTCGTTGGCGCACTCAAAATGACCATACGGTTGATAAAAATAAAATTCACTTTTTAATTCAAACAATTACATTTCTGACGCGACTGTCACGTGCGTCCCAACTAAATTTTTCAAATTCCCGTATTTCAGCCTCGCGACAATTTCAATATTTTCAATATTCATATATTGCCATATATACACATTATAATCAAATACCAACTCACATCTCGTTAGTATTTTATCCGGATTAATTCTCAATTAATTCACATTTAATTTAATTAATCCCATAAATAAATGTGACACCCCGACTAATTAAATACTGGGTAGCTACTCCTTTATTAAATTAATTCAAAATGCCAAGTTGGCTCAGTTAATAGCATCACTGTCGAAAACATTTTAATATTACTAACCACCTAGTATTTAAAAAGCAAGTTGCCAAATTTTAATTTAAGTCTGATTAACATGCAACAAAAGTAATGAAGAAGTAAATAACACCATTCACCATACTGAAGTAAAACAAATAACCGTCACAATAGAGTAAATAAAGTCTGGAGGAAACCCCTCACTACAATCCCATAACTGAAATAAATAAATTGAAACAATAAATGTTAAAATCTGAAAACTGAAATGTAAACGATGCTCTAAATAGAAATGGGCAACATGCCCTACAACTGATGGATAGTGACTCTGGAATCCAAAAGATAGAAGCGTCTACTTGCAAATCCCTGTAGCTTCCACAAACCGCTACAGCTCGTCACCTGAATGGATAATCTATGCTTGGTGTCCTTGTGGCTGGGTACCTAAAAAGGTTTTACAAGAAAAAGATTTGAAAAGCAAACGGGTCAGAGCCCGAATGTGGAGTTATATTTTAAAAACCTGCAAGTGCTTTAAAAACATTTAAAACATTAAATGCAAAGTACATGTTAGGACGTGCACTCACATTATATTCTCACCTCTCGTCTAACTGTGCACTCCTAACGCAAGTACCCATCTATAACTACCAATACTACTAGCTAAGTGACAACATATCTAGCTAGACTGCCAACGGTCCTGCCCATAATACTCGGTTCCATTAACATAATAACGCTCGTAATTAAAAAAAAAATTAATGTAAACTCAGTTACTAAATATGCCATATATATAAGTGTCAATTAACTCATTATATAACTCGAAACAATACCGTAATAGGTTCACAATATTAACAGGAGGATTTCCATTAATTAAAGGTATATTATTCACATCATAAATATACGATACAAGCACCCCGCAATCTAAGCTATGGTGCACACATACTCTGCTATCCCTCCCGGTACATCACGTACATAAGGATCACATATTCCGAATCTCTCAGGAATAGTCTAGATAACACAAATCACAAGTAGTGGAGGCGAACACAATCACCATCACGTGGGTCACGCACATACCTACGCTCCCACGGTCAGCAGACTTATTAATATCACAATAAGTCTTTCTATGACCTATGTTCATCGAGGTACCAGTCTATATCCCCCCCCCCCCCCCCCGTAGGCACACAAGGAATAGAGGGTCCTAAGCGAACGCAACCTCCCGTGATAGCAAGTATGGTAGGTATGTCATACACACAATCCATATACCAATACTAAGTAAACACACGTCTTAGTAATACCGTATCTTAATCGTAGTACATATTCTCATACTATCTTATAATTAACACAATTCATACTATTCCGGTTTGTAATTAAACGTGCCATAATTATCTCACGTCGTAGTAGACACTCACGTCTCAACCCAAACCGTCCATGTAATACACTCTCGTATGTAAATTCCTTCTCATAAATACCCAAATGTCCCAATTCTATCATTATAACATCTACGGAATGATATCTATATCCTCGAACAAGTTTACGGAACTCCAAAAGTCAAAACAGTCCAAAAAGGACCAAACTTCCAGCTCGTTAGAAGTCTTGTTCGAACGAGGCTTCGAACGAGTTTGGACTGTCAGGTCGTTAGAAGTCTCGTTCGAACGAGGCTGTTCGAACGAGATCCCAGTTCGTTCGAATGAACTGTCCCTTCTAACGATATCTCGTTCGAACGAGATATCGAACGAAATCCCTACTCGTTAGTAACGACTGGTCAACTCGTTAGAAGCTCGTTCGAACGAGTTCGTTCGAACGACCTGGGGGCTGCTTCTAACGAGCTACCAGTTTCGGCCCAGATTTTTCCCAAAATCGTTTTTCACCATTTTTATCAATTCTAATCTCTTCCAAAGTTCATCCAATCAACGTTTTAGGGTATCTAATTCATCCTAAACATATTTACATCATCTCCTAACATGTTTTCAAGGATTGAATCATCATAACATCAACCAAATTTACAAATCTCTACACTTTTCCCAATTTCTCTAGAACATGAACCCTAGGTTTATATCATCATCAAATCCCAGAATTTATTTCGTTATAATTCCTTCAAATCACAATTATTATAAGGGAAAATCATCTACCTATCATACTACATGCAATTCTCTTCACAATTTCTCAAGTTCTATGATCTAAACTACATGGGTTTTCATATTTTCTTCAAGAACAAAACATAAATCCGAATTTTCTAACATGGAGGAAACATTCTCAGAAATTAAATGGAATAAAGTCACTTGCCTTGGTTGTCTCTGAGTTTGGTGTAGACTAGATGCAGTTTTCTGCAGAAATTCCTCTCTCTCCAAGCTCTTCTCCAATGGTGGCTTAAGGTGGCTAGGGTTTTGATTTGGGGAAACTTAGAAAACCTAAATGATAACCTACGTAGCTTTCTAGGTTAATATGGGTTGGCTAATGGGCTTAATGGGTCTAATCCACATCAGATTTACATCTCTAATTTTCGTCACTTTTAATTCCTCAAAATGTAAAATTACCAAAATACCCTTTAAGTTACCGGTATGGCCTAAAAATACCCCGGGACCCAAACTATACCCCCGGCTAGTGTTTTCTGACTATCTCGACCCTTCCGGACGCGTTGGCGCACTCAAAACGACCACATGGATTATAGATTTTAAATTCACTTTTATTATCAAAATATTATACCGTGACGCGGCGGTCCCACGCGTCTCAACAAAATTTCTAAAATGTCGTATATAAATCCCACGACAAATTTTATAATACCAAGTTCATATATAATCATATATGCACATAATCAAATACTAACTCGTATCCCATTAGTATTTTTATCCCGGATTAATTTTCGATTAATACGCATTTAATTAATTAATCCCAAAAATAAATATAGCCAAAAATACGGGGTATTACATACTCCCCCCCTAATAACTGAATTTCGTCCCGAAATTCGAAACTAGAAAGTACCTGCTAAAAACAGCTCTGGATAACGCTCGCGCATCTTATCCTCGCGCTCCCATGTGGACTCCTCAACATTGTGATGTTGCCACTGAACACGCACTAACGGGACTATCTTCGACCGCAGTTTCCTCTCGCTTCGGTCCAAAATAGCAATTGGCCCCTCCTCGTAGGAACTATCCGGCTGGAGATCGATGTCTTCCATAGCAATGTGAGAATGAGCCAAATCATCTCTAAGGTATTTCCTCAGCGAGGAAATATGGAACACGTCGTGAATCCGATGCAAGTGTTCCGGTAGTCCAAGTCTATACACAACGGGTCCGATCCGCTCAATAATAGGAAACGGCCCCACATACCTCGGTGCCAACTTCCCCTTCTTCCCGAATCGCATAATCCCCTTCATTGGAGATACCCTGAGCAAAACCTGGTCCCCCACTTGGAACTCCCTGAAAAACCTCTTCGCATCAGCATAACTCTTCTGCCTGTCTTGAGCTACCCGAATGCGACTCCGAATCAACTCAATCCTTGCCGAAGTATCCTGAATCACTTCCGGCCCAAGCAGTTTGTTGTCCCCCACCTCCAACCAACATGGTGGGGAACGACAAGGCCTACCGTACAACGCCTCGAATGGAGCCATGCCAATCGTGAACTGATAGGAGTTGTTGTAAGCAAACTCCACCAGTGGAAGGTACTGCTCCCATCCACCCCCGAAGTCAATAATGCACATGCGTAACATGTCCTCCAACATCTGATTGGTGCGCTCTGTCTGCCCATCAGTCTGCGGATGATAAGCCGTACTCAACCGCAATTCCGTTCCCATGGCCTCCTGGAAACTCTCCCAAAACCTCGAAACAAATATCTTATCTCTGTCAGACTCGATATTTAGGGGCACACCGTGAAGTCTCACAATCTCTGAAATGAAGAGCCGGGCATACTGTCCAGTAGTGTAGTCAGTCCTTACGAGTAAGAAGTGAGCAACCTTGGACAACCTGTCCACAATTACCCAAACGGAGTCGTGACCCCTCTGCGACGTAGGCAACCCCGTGATAAATTCCATGGATATGCTCTCCCACATCCACACCGGGACCTCCAACGGCTGTAGCAATCCTGCTGGTCTCTGATGATCCACTTTTATAAGCTGACAAGTGGCGCATTTCGAGACAAACTCAGCGATATCTCTCTTCATACCGCTCCACCAATACTGCCGTCTCATGTCTTGGTACATTTTGTCCCCTCCGGGATGTACTGCGAACCGTGAGCCGTGCGACTCTGCCATAACATCGTGTCGCAATTCTTCCCCTTTCGGAACTACCAATCTCCCATTGAAGTGCAATCCCCCGTCTGAGCTAACGGTATAGGACTCGGCTCCCTCTGCAAGTAATCGAACTATCTGCTTCTGACAGAACGAGTCATTAGCTTGTGCCCGTACTACCTTTGTGACGATCTGCGGTGTAACGGTCATCACAGACATGAAAGATCGGGACACTGCATCCTGGTGTCCCAATTCCTTCCACTTAGCTTTCCACACCTCTGCCACCTCATCTGCTGGCCTACGGCTCAACGCGTCAGCTACCACGTTAGCCTTACCTGGGTGGTACTGGATGTCTAACTGGTAGTCCTTCACAAATTCAAGCCACCTACGCTGCCGCATATTCAATTCCTTCTGCGTGAAAAGATACTGTAGTGACTTGTGGTCCGTGAACAGCTGAAACTTCTCCCCCAAAAGATAGTGCCTCCAAATCCGTAAGGCAAATACCACTGCTGCCAACTCCAAATCATGCGTGGGGTAATTCTTCTCATGAGGCTTAAGCTTACGGGAAGCATAAGCTATGGCCTGTCTCTCCTGCTGCAATACACCTCCAAGCCCTTGCAAAGACGCGTCGGTGTAAACCAAATACTCAACTCCCGGTCTCGGCAATGCTAACACAGGTGCTGAGGTCAACTTGTCCTTCAATTCATCGAATGCCAACTGACAGGCATCACTCCAAATGAACGGCACACCTTTACGAGTAAGATGTGTCAAAGGACCTGCTATTTCCGAGAAACCCCGAATAAACCTCCTCTAGTATCCTGCCAAACCCAAGAAACTACGAATCTCCGTTGGTGTCGTGGGCTGTCCCCACTCCCTCACCGCTGATACTTTCCCCGGATCAACAGATATCCCTTGGTCGGAAATAATGTGACCCAAGAACTGGACTTCCTTCAGCCAAAATCCGCACTTCTCATATTTTGCATACAACTCGTTCTGACGGAGTGTCTGCAAAACCTGCCTCAAATGCTCGGCGTGCTCCTCCTCTGTCTGAGAGTAAACCAGAATGTCATCAATGAAGACAATGACAAACTGATCCAGGAAATCCCTAAACACTCTGTTCATCAAGTCCATAAACACTGCTGGAGCGTTGGTCAAACCGAAAGGCATAACCCGAAACTCGTAAGAACCATATCTCGACAAGAACGCGGTCTTCGAGACATCCTCCTCCCTGATACGCAACTGATGGTATCCTGAACTCAAGTCAATCTTCGAGAAGAAAGAAGCTCCTCTCAACTGGTCGAATAAGTCATCGATTCGAGGCAACGGATACTTATTCCGTATCGTGACCTTATTCAACTCTCGGTAGTCCACACACAATCTCAGTGAACCGTCCCTCTTCTTCACAAACAAAACTGGAGCGCCCCAGGGTGAGGTACTCCTGCGAATAAAGCCCTGTCCTAACAGCTGCTCTATCTGATCCCGTAGCTCTCTCATCTCAACTGGAGCCATACGGTACGGTGCGCGTGCTATAGGTCTCATACCCGGTAGCAAATCTATAACGAAGTCTATCTCGCGACTGGGTGGTAGGCCTGATATCTCCTGAAACACATCTGAATACTCCCTGACGACCGGGATCGAATCCAAAGGAATCACAACCTCCTTAGAGGTATCCTCCTCTATGTAATACAGATGAGCGGTCAATCCTCCCTCTGGGCGAGGCATCGCCACTATAAACATCTCTTGCCCCGGAATGGCAATAACAATGCTCCCGCTGAAGCAATCAATCATGGCCCTATATGCTATGAGCCAATCCATACCGATGATCACATCGTGAACATGCATGTCTAACACTAACATGTCTGCAGGCAATACCAAACCACCGATCTCTACTCCCACTCCCCGGCATATAAAGAAAATAAGTGACCCACTCCCCAATGGTGAGTCGACACACGTCACTGTGCTCTCTCCCGTAGCTAACAATCCTAAAGCTTTCGCGAAGTGTGTAGCTATAAAACAATGTGTAGCACCCGTATCAAATAACACCCGACCCATAGTGCCATGGATACTAAACGTACCCTCGATCGCGGGCGGTGCCTATGGAACTGCAGCCTGGTGGACGTTGTAGACACGTCCATACTGTAGCTGCCCCTACTGAGCTGGGACTGCTGGAATGGGTGGCAATGCTGCCATCTGTGGCGGTGCGGGAAGAGCGGCGGGAAATATAGGTCTCTGTGGCTCCTGGCGAGCACCCTGCTGCTGCTGCTGTGGGGCCCTGCCCCTATCAGGACAATCCTGCTTCTTATGGCCAGTCTTGCCACAAGTAAAGCACTTCCCTGGGAAATTCCCTCCCCTCTGCCCCTGCTGTCCCCGGCCCTGGTGGCCATTACCATTCCTCCCTTGGCCCTGCTAGCCCTGGTGAAACTGCTGCCCATTCTATCCCTGTTGACCCTGATGGCCGTTTGGACCCGATGGCCCTGACGAAAACCTCCCTGTCCCTGCCTGTAGTTCCCTGACCGGAACCTCTTATTATCCCCCTGCTGGGTACCCTGCTCACTCTACCTCTACCCCTGACCAGATTGTGCCCCGCTGGCACCATGTCCTCCAGTCCTGCCCTTATGGCTAGACTCCCCCGACCTCTTGCCCTCGGCCATATGGAAACGGTGGTCCTGGCAGTGTAACAATGCTGCGTCAACCACATCAGAATAAGTGACCAACGATAGGTTCCCTAGCAGATGTTGACGGATCCTCCAATTCAACCCGTCTGTGAACTTCTCTATCTTCTTCTTCTCTGTTGGAATCTCGTCTGGAACGATATTCAACAGGTTAGTGAACTCGGCCTCATACTCGGCCACTGTCTTGCCCTCCTGCTTCAAACTCATCAGCTTTCTCCTCATCTCTGTATGAACTGCGGACGGAAAGTACTTGCGGTCGAACCACACCCAGAACTCCTGAATTGTGAGGGTATCCCTCTCCTCTGCGGTGGTAATAGACTCCCACCACTGCAGTGCAGATCTAACTAGCTTGAAAGTAGCTAGCACCTGCTTCTGAACATCTGTGCACTCATGCATCCTCAAATGCCTCTGCATGTCCTTCCTCCATTGGCTCGAGACTACCACGTCTGATCTACCTTCAAACTCTGGCGGATGCGCTTTTTGAAAAGCGTCACGTACACGCTCCCAAGCAGACGGGAATGCATTAACCTGTACTGGTGCGGCAACCGGTGCCTGAGGTGGTGCTTGCTGAATCACGGCAATCGCGGCATTTACCACTTGGGCTACTATAGCAGCAACCTCAGCGGCGTTCATCATACCCTGAACTGGAGCGGGCTGGGGTTTGGGCATTGCATTCCTGGGAACTCGTCGTGCACGTCGTGGAGGCATCTGAAATAAGAACAAAGTTTATAAGTCCGCAGTTTATAAACTTAAAATAGCTGAAGAACGAAGCATACACAAAAAGAGTACAACAATCCTAAAATATAGGGCTCTATATCAAAGAAACGTAGCGGAAACATAATAGCCGTACAGATCCTAAAGGACACTAGAACCTGATGCTCTGATACCACCTGTGACACCCCGATTAATTAAATACCGGGTAGCTACTCCTTTATTAAATTAATTCAAAATGCCAAGTTGGCTCAGTTAATAGCATCACTGTCGAAAACATTTTAATATTACTAACCACCTAGTATTTAAAAAGCAAGTTGCCAAATTTTAATTTAAGTCTGATTAACATGCAACAAAAGTAATGAAGAAGTAAATAACACCATTCACCATACTGAAGTAAAACAAATAACCGTCACAATAGAGTAAATAAAGTCTGGAGGAAACCCCTCACTACAATCCCATAACTGAAATAAATAAACTAAAAAAATAAATGTTAATGTCTGAAAACTGAAATGTAAACGATGCTCTAAATAGAAATGGGCAACATGCCCTACAACTGATAGATAGTGACTCTGGAATCCAAAAGATAGAAGTGTCTACTTGCAAATACCTGTAGCTTCCATAAACCGCTACAGCTCGTCACCTGAATGGATAATATATGCTTGGTGTCCTTGTGGCTGGGCACCTAAAAAGGTTTTACAAGAAAAAGATTTGAAAAGCAAACGGGTCAGAGCCCGAATGTGGAGTTATATTTTAAAAACCTGCAAGTGCTTTAAAAACATTTAAAACATTAAATGCAAAGTACATGTTAGGACGTGCACTCACATTATATTCTCACCTCTCGTCTAACTGTGCACTCCTAACGCAAGTACCCATCTATAACTACCCATACTACTAGCTAAGTGACAACATATCTAGCTAAACTGCCAAAGGTCTTGCCCATAATACTCGGTTCCATTAACATAATAACGCTCGTAATTAAAAAAAAAATTTAATGCAAACTCAGTTACTAAATATGCCATATATATAAGTGTCAATTAACTCATTATATAACTCGAAACAATACCGTAATAGGTTCACAATATTAACAGGAGGATTTCCATTAATTAAAGGTATATTATTCACATCATAAATATACGATACAAGCACCCCGCAATCTAAGCTATGGTGCACACATACTCTGCTATCCCTCCCGGTACATCACGTACATAAGGATCACATATTCCGAATCTCTCAGGAATAGTCCAGATAACACAAATCACAAGTAGTGGAGGCGAACACAATCACCATCACGTGGGTCACGCACATACCTACGCTCCCACGGTCAGCGGACTTATTAATATCACAATAAGTCTTTCTATGACCTATGTTCATCGAGGTACCGGTCTATATCGCCCCCCGTAGGCACACAAGGAATAGAGGGTCCTAAGCGAACGCAACCTCCCATGATAGCAAGTATGGTAGGTATGTCATACACACAATCCATATACCAATACTAAGTAAACACACGTCTTAGTAATACCGTATCTTAATCGTAGTACATATTCTCATACTATCTTATAATTAACACAATTCATACTATTCCGGTTTGTAATTAAACGCGCCATAATTATCTCACGTCGTAGTAGACACTCACGTCTCAACCCAAACCGTCCATGTAATACACTCTCGTATGTAAATTCCTTCTCATAAATACCCAAATGTCCCAATTCTATCATTATAACATCTACGGAATGATATCTATATCCTCGAACAAGTTTACAGAACTCCAAAAGTCAAAACAGTCCAAAAAGGACCAAACTGCCAGCTCGTTAGAAGTCTCGTTCGAATGAGGCTTCGAACGAGTTTGGACTGTCAGGTCGTTAGAAGTCTCGTTCGAACGAGGCTGTTCGAACGAGATCCCAGTTCGTTCGAACGAACTGTCCCTTCTAACGATATCTCGTTCGAACGAGATATCGAACGAAATCCCTACTCGTTAGTAACGACTGGTCAACTCGTTAGAAGCTCGTTCGAACGAGTTCGTTCGAACGACCTGGGGGCTGCTTCTAACGAGCTACCAGTTTCGGCCCAGATTTTTCCCAAAATCATTTTTCACCATTTTTATCAATTCTAATCTCTTCCAAAGTTCATCCAATCAACGTTTTAGGGTCTCTAATTCATCCTAAACATATTTACATCATCTCCTAACATGTTTTCAAGGATTGAATCATCATAACATCAACCAAATTTACAAATCTCTACACTTTTCCCAATTTCTCTAGAACATGGACCCTAGGTTTATATCATCATCAAATCCCAGAATTTATTTCGTTATAATTCCTTCAAATCACAATTATTATAAGGGAAAATCATCTACCTATCATACTACATGCAATTCTCTTCACAATTTCTCAAGTTCTATGATCTAAACTACATGGGTTTTCATATTTTCTTCAAGAACAAACCATAAATCTGAATTTTCTAACATGGAGGAAACATTCTCAGAAATTAAATGGAATAAAGTCACTTGCCTTGGTTGTCTCTGAGTTTGGTGTAGACTAGATGCAGTTTTCTGCAGAAATTCCTCTCTCTCCAAGCTCTTCTCCAATGGTGGCTTAAGGTGGCTAGGGTTTTGATTTGGGGAAACTTAGAAAACCTAAATGATAACCTACGTAGCTTTCTAGGTTAATATGGGTTGGCTAATGGGCTTAATGGGTCTAATCCACATCAGATTTACATCTCTAATTTTCGTCACTTTTAATTCCTCAAAATGTAAAATTACCAAAATACCCTTTAAGTTACCGGTATGGCCTAAAAATACCCCGGGACCCAAACTATACCCCCGGCTAGTGTTTTCTGACTATCTCAACCCTTCCGGACGTGGTGGCGCACTCAAAATGACCACACGGATTATAGATTTTAAATTCACTTTTATTATCAAAATATTATACCGTGACGCGTCGGTCCCACGCTTCTCAACAAAATTTCTAAAATGTCGTATATAAATCCCACGACAAATTTTATAATACCAAGTTCATATATAATCATATATGCACATAATCAAATACTAACTCGTATCCCATTAGTATTTTTATCCCGGATTAATTTTCGATTAATACGCATTTAATTAATTAATCCCAAAAATAAATATAGCCAAAAATACGGGGTATTACAATAAATATCGATAAAAATGCGGGGTGTTACACTTAAGTATATCCCTAGTACCCAAGGACTCTCTCAACTCTCGACATTTGCTTGGTTTTTGTGCGTGGGACGTCTCGCAAAGCGAAATCTAGACAAGGAACTCTCCCATTACACTACTCCCTCGCGTCGTCGGTCATCGAGATGTAATGGCCCATGGCACATCCACGGGACGTCCTAAATCCTACCTCGCAAATCTACTAACTTATTTCTACTATTCCATCCTATCGCCGGGCACCTATTCTCTCTCGAGATGTTACGATCATTTTATCCCAAACATTCTTCTCCAAAATTTTGCCTTTTCATTAAGGCATGTCCCTTAGCCTCAAATCAATTTCTATCACCTTACCTCAACTTTATAATTTTGGTGAGAAAAACATTTTAGTGCTTTTCCATAGCACGATAATTTCATAAACATACCACCATCCCATAGCTCATGGACTATAGTGGTTCATCCACACTATAAGAATTTTCCACAAAACCAATATCCTTGCATCATATAAAATCTCTCCACTCCCAACGCCATTAAGGTTCATGTGTGGAGCGTCTCGCAAAGCGAAATCCAAACAAGGAACCCCTCCACACACTACTATTTAATTTCATCGGTCATGGAGGTCTGTTATTTCAAACATGCAACCGGGAAAATCCTATCCCCTTTCAACAAAAGGTGGTCTGAACTCCTATCTCTAACTAAGAGTCACACCACCACGCGCTCGTACTAATATTCAGTCTTCGATCAAACCAACAATGCGCTTAATCTTACAGCTCAACAATAATCCTGTGAGCCATAAATTATATCTATAAGGTCGCCACATACTCATAACTATAAAGGTGAACTCAACCTGTATCTAGGTGAGATATCGCAACAACAACCTGCTCCCACCAGGAACCATGGACACGATAGTCTTGCCATCATTAGCCTGCTATCGCTCCGATCAACCAATAACATCATACATATATAAACAAAATATAAACACCCGCCTCCATGACGAGTGAAAGAAAACAAAATTCTGCTATCGCGAAAGACATATAAGCACACATTATATAATGTTATCGAGACCGCCACAAAACTCAAATTACACACATGAGTCTAGGGCTAACAAACACCGTGACTTTCTCTAGTCACACCAATTATACCTCTTCCTTCTGAGGTGAACTTATAACAATAACATTTCCCAGCTCCTTACAATCATCTTACTAGTCCTCTTAACTTCTTCGTTAAAAGGAAACTCCACTACAAGCTTCAACCTTAAATCTCCAACTAAGCCCCACCTCCTGTCGCCATCCAAGCCCCGCACACGATTCTCGAACGAGCGTGCAAAAGATTTAAATAATCTTATACTATGGCAGGAAAATGAAATCTCATAAGAGAAATAAACAATCCTCGTCTTGAGGCTCTATAACAAATCGAGAGCAACACTGAAAGCGTAGTACGTCCGCACAGATTCCTACGGACATTAGAACCTGATGCTCTGATACCATCTGTGACGCCCCGCCGAAAAAAATAATGGGCGATCACTCCTATATCAAATTATGACAGGAGTCTCATATGGATTATTCTTAGCATCACTGTCGAAAGTCCATTTAATTACTAATAACCTATTAGGCCGGTGTCAAAATTTTACTTAAATAATCTTTTTAAACAAATATAATTAAAACATCCACACAATTTTGCGTAAATGAAACGGAAATGAAATAAAATAACCAGACACTCGGTCAAAATATACAACCAAATCAAATCCTACTAAAACAATAACTAAATGCGATTGGACCATTGGTCCGAATGTTTATACAGTACCTCCTATCTAGAGTACAAGGATAAAAGCATCTACCGAGAACCTGCAAGCATCCACAGCTGCTACAACAGACATCTGACTCTAAAGAAATGTCATCCAGGCGTCCCTGTGTATGGACACCTATAAATATATAATATAACAATAGAGGAAAAATAGATACACGGGTCAGAGCCCGAGTTTGAAAATATTTTGCAAGTGCATAAATGCTTTATTTTTGGAAAAATATTTTTATCTCATATTTAAATTGGTATCGAACTCCCATGAGATACCCCTCACCGCTTCTGTAGTAGTGTACACCTAATGTTTCCTAACAAAATAACCCAGTTAATCTATCCCGCCTAAATAGTCTAATACACCCGTCTACTAGAAACCTATCCATCCCGAGTACTAAGGTCTAAACTTCCCTCCATTCTCAATACTGCACTAAGTTCGTGCATGGGGTGTCTCGCGAAGCGAAATCCATACAAGGACCCCCCCCCCCGATACACTACTACTTGGCAAGGTAAATGGTAGAGATTCGTTAGTCCCGTAGTACAAAACTAATGCATAAATACATACTTACATATATACATACCACATTCATCTTATATACGTTTTACCACATACATCCGAATAATATCTCCCGGACTGAGGTTTAATTTATATTCGTCTTTATAATACACATTCGGATCTATCACTCGGACTGAGGTGTATTCTATACTCATTTCAAAACTTTTTATTTTCCTTCTTATATCCATGAAATATATTTAAAAGCCAATTCATTATCATGAATTGCTTGAACACATCATATACTTTTCAAAAGCCAGTTTTATTATCGTAGAAATGCTTTTCCATTTTATAGCATCCCATTTCCTTACTTATATCCAGGAAATGTATTCAAAGCCATTTTTTATTATCATAAAAATGCTTTGATCATATCATATGCTTCCATTTCCGTTCTTCCATCCGGGAAATGTATCCAAAGCCAAAATCATTTATCCCATTTCCTTTCTTCCATCTAGGAAATGTATTTAAAGCCATTTTATTATCATAAAATTGTTTAACAAATCTAAGACCGCCCCTCCGGGTTTCCCCACTGGACGCGCCCCTAAATGGCTATCATCTTCCAGGGCCTATCAAACAAGAAAACCTGGGAACCTACCAACATCGAGAAGCGACCATATGCCTGCGGGATAGTCAAGACCACACCCAAAATCTCCTAACCAGCGCAGTATAATATAATCGCTCATATAGCCTAGGACTATATCCACCCTGCATTCATTAGCCAGGGGGCATCACCATATGCACGCAACTTCCCTTATGATAGCGATTTAGGGAGGTGTGTAACCATAATTTATTAATTATGAAAATCATTTCTTTTCCATTTTGAAAATATTCATGTTTACATTTTCAAAATCATTTACCTCATATCATATATATACTTTAATCACGTAGTATATACATATACCATATATTCCTCCTTGAATATATATATATCACCCTAATTGCCAACCTCATGTAGCGATGACCAATAATCCCAAGGGTTTTTTCGAAGAATCAAAATCATGCATTCATATATGCATGATACTATACCCAAAGTATTTCCTCACTTCTATACATAATAAATACCTTATTCATCTCTAAGGATTTATTGGATGTCTCCAAATATACCACGTCTCACTATGTGAATATATATCTATATTCTCGATTTCGTTATGATTTCTATACGCATAATTATATAGGCCTAAATGCCCCCTGATAATAGTCTGGGGATTATTCTTTCCCGAACTTTAACTATGCTCGTCCCCTGGGTTAGGCCCTACGATAATCCAAGGCCTCCTCTGTCATCTAATGATTTATTTACCCTCAAAACCCTAATCTAGGAGTCCCTACATTATAATTAGGATCCCCCATACAAGAACCCAAATTTAATTTAACTCCCCATACTCTTAAGGGGAGAAAACTAGCAATTCCGACCAGGGCGAATCGATTCTCCCCATTTGCGAATCGATTCGGGTGGGCAAATTGATTCGGCCCCCAATCCCAATCGATTCGGAAAGTGTTCTGGAAACAGGTTCTTAATGGTGAATCGATTCGGTCTAAATCCAAATCGATTCAGCCCACTCTAGAATCACAGATCCCCTTAGGCCAATCAATTCGGCTGGGACCCGAATCGACCCAGCCTATTCGAGAGTCAATGTTTGGGCGATTTCTCAAACTCCAAAATACCCAAAACTCAATCCAACCTCTATTTAATACATAACTTGGATTTATTCCTATAAACCCAAAATTTTGATATCTCCTCAAGTTCTAACTAACGATTTGGATATTGGACAACTTTTCATAGAAAAATCACTATAAATCCAAAAAAAATTAGAAAAATATGCGATCAGCACCCACGTGACCGCGTAAAAAAGATCTACAAATTTTATTTTTTGACCAAGAGCCGAATCATTTTACATCATGGCAGAATCGATTCGGAAAATCCATTGCTCACTATTCATCATCTTCTTCAATTCTTATTTTGTTTTCCCACTCTCATCCAACACCATTTCTATGGATCTTAACATCACCCAACAACAATATAATCATCTCCCCACTATAATTTACCAAACACAATAACTTATTTTGGGATTTAACCAATTAAAACCTAAATTTCATTTCTTCCAATTCATCACCATAATTTACATCATTAACAAGGATTAATGCTTAGAATTCATCTACTATCATTATTACAATAAATCTTTATGAAAACTTATCCCAAAAACCCATTTACACAAGAATACCCAAACCCCAAATCTTTAGGATTTGTTATTACCAACTATGATATAAGATTTATGTGGAAAATTAAATAAAGCAAGTAAACACTTGCTTGGAAGATAAAATCCCACGACATCGAGTCGAATCCGGCGGAGTTTGGCCCGGAAATCCCTTATCTCCTCCTTTTCTTCCTCCTCTCTCTCTTCTCTCTGTTCTTTCTCTTTTCTTTCTCTTTTCTCCCTCTCTCCCTCTTTATAAAAAAAGAAAAAGGGTTTAACCTCTTAAAACCCCAAAATGACTCGTTTACTCAATTACGAGCTCGTTTAACTCCAAAATTCCCCGAAACTCAATTTTGACAATTGGACTCTTTTTTGACTATCTCGAACATTTAGAGACTTACGGCGCAGTCAAAATTTCCATCCGAGGTAATTGATCGCAAATCACTATTCCAACCCAAAGTAATTAAATGCGGTATTCCGATTAAAACATTATCTTCTGTCACTTTACCCAACAACGACATATTTTTATAATACCCCAATTCATTTACTTAACACCAAAAAAAAATATACTATCCATAAAAAATCATCTAATCCTCGAAAATCCCCAAAATCACTATTCCGAGAAATTCTCCAAATTGCCAATTTATATCCAAGTATGGAGTTTAATTGTCTCCAAGAGGACGAGTTGTTACAAGCAACATGCCCAAATATAACTCGTAGTACCTTCTATCGAGATCACAAGGAGAGAAGAGTTTATGCAATTTCCTGCCAACATCCACATCTACAGCTGCAACGTATGACTTGAACGAATAGTCATCCAGGCATCCCCGTGTCTAGACACCTAAAAAGTATAACAAAGGAGGAAAAAGATAAAAGATAGATATGGGTCAGCGGCCGAGTTTTAAAAACCATTTTAGCAAGCGCTCAAAATACTTTAATATTTCAAATATGATATTTTCCATATTTAAACTGGAGTCGCACTCCCATGAGATACTCCTCAACTCTCATCTAATAGTGCACACCTAATGCACGTATTTTGAACATACTAGTTATGCTACCTCGCCTAACTAGAACCTCGTGAAAATTCCAAGTCACCATACGCTATCTTGTACCCCGCGTATATAAAATATTCTAAGCATTCATCGAAGCTTATGCATTATAATTTCTTTCTTATTATTTACTTGTTCATTATGAATAACTTTCACTACTTATTTTACATTAATTAAATTTTATTGTTATTTAATTCGTATATAATATTCTCATCTTTATATACATATATCACATATTTTATTTCGGATTTTATAATCCCGGAACTAATCATTTACTTCTCACTTATTCTTTATTTGTCCGTATATATATCTTTCCACATCTTCATAAATATATATAATATACTATGCACATCAAGTATATCCATACATATATATCACACACTATTTAAGTATAATAACGATCCCTGAGAGCTATAACTCAATAGATGTACTCTCAATGTTATCATCTTCTAGGGAGAACACACATTCACCTAGGCAAGCGGGACAGAATCTGACACCGACCCTAAATCCAAATCAAAATGCATGGGAAGCGGTCCTAGTTCCTCACTGGAAAAAACACGAATCATACCCAAGACGTCTTGCCCCTGATAAGTGCCACACAATATAAAAATGGACGCTATGACCTGGGGACTATACACAACATGCTCTTCAAGCCAGGGGCCTCACCCACATTGTGCAACTTCCCATGATAGCGCTACAGGGGTATGCTTCACATACATATATCATTCAAACGCAAATATATTTATAATCACACACACGCACATATATATATATATATATATATATATATATATATATCTTCAAATCCGGCTATCATGCCAATCTTCCATAGCATTATCCAATAATCCCGAATTTACCAATTTGTATTAATTTATAAGTATACAAACAACTTATTTTAGTGCCATAAGTATTCTCTCATTATGATAAAATTTTCAGATAAAAAATTTCTGGAATATTAGCCTATCACGTCTAGCAAGTATTCTTAAATCATCCCATTCACACCTTATCATTTACTCATATATATATATATATATATATATATATATATATATATGGCATGTATATTTTCTGCCCATATATATAATCGACATATATATTTTATACACATAAATATATACGTACGGACCAACTGAATAATTCCTCAAGTGTCGTGCATCCCAAACATTCCTAAAATCCAGGCCTCGGATTTTATTCCCACTAACCCAAGGTTCACACACCACTGATTTAAATATTTAGAAGTCCTAATACACTTTTTATGATCCCACTGTAATTATCTCTCACAACATTTCTCAAATTTCATCCTTAAAATGGAAGGAAAATTTGTCAAAACTATTAGGGACGAATCAATTCGGCAGGATCCGAATCGATTATCCTTAACCAAAATCGATTCTCCCTTCATCGAATGGATTCGAAATAGTTTTAATTTGCGATGGCCTTCAGCCGAATAGATTCCCCTTGAACCAAATCGATTCGTATAGACCGAATCGATTCGCCCCCAACGCATCGATTCGAAATGGTTTAGTTTCTAACTATTTTGAGTTCCTCTTTTTCTTCTACTATTCTCAATTAAACACTCATTCAACCTTGTAGAGGGGGCTTGAAGGTAATCTCGAGATTAGGAACAAATTCCCAATTAGCAAAAGTGTTCAAGATTAAGCAACAGAGGCAGCTCAAGCGTGGCAACTCAGCGAGGCAGCTTGGCACGACAGCTCATATTTTAGTTTGTTGTATTAGTCATATTGCATTTTCATTATTGATAACTGTAAGCTTTAACGGTTGTGATGACTTAACGATAATAACAAAAGAGTTTGTATGAGGTCAAACGGTACTTGCGAAAGACCAGGCTTGGCAGGGCCTGGGAGAGCTTTCATGCTCTATCGAATGACCTCACCGTGGGAACTTTAGAGGGACTTGGTTTGGAGGATTGAGAAGTAAGGCACCGTTGGGGCTTGTCTTCACCATCTTAGATACACCTGGTAAAACACCGAAGGACCCTGACCGTAGAACCTCAAGCGGAGCAGCTTGGAGTTCCATCGGGCATTGAGTTATGGACCAAACAACCCTCGACTTAATGTCACATGTACTGTAGGTGATGTCACTAGACATCTAAACAAGATCAGACATGCACTTGAGTAAACCACCGTGCTATTTGGGGCTGTCAGGCAGTTGGTAAGCCACCTCTGCGACAACAGTCCCCTGACACACGGTGGTTAGGTAAAAAGGCATGTCTTGGCATTTAATGTTTATGACGTCGAGACAGCTAGTACATCAGGTATTTAGTGTTGTGACATAAAGTATGAGGGATGTCTTTCATAGTTTTAATGGCTGCGTTGCCTTGGGGGTGGTGTGGAGGGCTATTTAAGGATCCAAACCACCTCTGGGGAAAAGAGAGAGACTTTTGGAGAGTTCAGAAGTTATTGCAAAACCAGAGAGTTTACTCACCCACCATTGTCATTTATTACGAAGCTTTTAATACTTGACAGAGATTCCTGAGGGTATTTGGTGTGGTTTTACCTACCTACCAAGGTGTATCTAGGGTGCTTACTTCTCTTTCCCTCTAGCTAAGCCACTTCTAAAAGTTCATTATTATTCCCTGAGTCATACACGAGAGACTTTATGAGTTTAAGCCGAGTCTATCCTCATTGGGTTCGTGTTTATATGTTCCGTCATTAATCCTAAGCTTTGACCAACTAACTTATCAGTACCATACTCAATAGGGGTTACGCCTCCATATAGAATCTAAAGTACCCTCCTACATTTGGAGACTCTGCTGGGGAGGCATCCTTCTAGATAATGAGTATGGCGCAAGATAATGCTACTCGAAGACTCAATTTCGTTGACATTCAGCATAATGAAGAACAGGCTGTGAGGGAGCAGGAGGCCCTAAGAGATGTCGCTCCTCGAGTAGAGGCACCGCTGGCTCCAACAACGATAGGCATCCCAGGGGCTACACAATCTTCCGCGAGCGCGGGGTTGGGACCTTCCCAGATGGCGCTCCTCATGAGCAAATTTTATGAGTTTTTGCAAACCCCAGTAGCTTCAACTATGCTGGGAGGATTGGAGGCTAACTCTTTCATAACACCAAGAGTGGCCTCAGGGGCCCCACCAGGGGCAGGTATTACAAGAGCGGTCCCAGCAAGTGTACCCTCTGTTGTGAACCCAACTGTTGGCGGCTCAGGAGTTTCAACGGCACTACCAATAACGTTCGCTCCAGTTGCAACGAGCGCTCAACCGTCGGCCCCGTTGCAGGTGGTCCCAGTAGCCTCTCCCTTGGAAGAGATGAGAAAAGAGATGCATAAGGAGATGCTGAAGTTCATGCAGGCTTCTTCGCAGGCTGTGGGCAAGGTGGCTTCGGTCTACGATGACTTTCGAACACCTTACCCCCAGGAGTACAACGAAGAACCCTACCCTAAGGACTATATTCCTCCTACCTTTGAAAAATACTCAGGGAAGGGTGGTAACCCGAAGGAACACATTAAGCGTTTCGTTGAACACTTCGGAGCGCACTGCAACGACAAAAAGCTTAGACTGAGGGAGTTCTCCAAATCACTCACTGATAAAGCATACACTTGGTACTCTCATCTGCCTCCCAATAGTGTCTCCACGTGGGAGGAGATGCATTGTTTGTCCGAAAGTTCTTCTTGGCAGAAGATGAGTTCACCCTAACCCAGCTTGGCAGGAAGAGGGAAAGGCCAGGAGAAGAGGTAGTTGCCTATATTCGAAGGTTTAGGGAAAGGTCCCTCGATGTGAGGGAAGAAGCTAAGGAGGCCAGGTTACTACAGATTTGTGCTGAGGGATTACTTCCTGAGTATATCTGTCACCTGATCAATGAGACACGAGAGGGAACATTTTCATCATTCTTAAAATCCGTAAGAAATATATATTTGGTGGTGCGACGTAGCCCAATAGTAGCTCCCATGGTGTTCAGACAGCCGATACAACCCATTGGAGGAAGGTCTCAGGCCCCACGTGTGGGATATATTGAGAGAGAAGAGGAGGGCAAGGCCCAGAGGAAGGACAACAAAAGAAAGTTCGAAAGAGATAGAGAAGACCCACCACCGTTGCCTTGTATGGTGGAGGAGGCTGTGAGTTTCTATAACGCAATGGTCCAAGGCGGAACGGTTTACAAACCCAAGGGCGTCCCGGCGGAAGAGCCCGACGCGGCAACTAGGGCCAATCCCAAATATTGTCAGGTTCATCGAAAGGTCCAGCATGCAACAGAAAGCTGCTTCACGCTGCGAAGAATCATCGACAAGTACATGAAGGTTGGAACATTACAAATCCCCCCACAGAACGTTAACAGTAACCCACTCCCGGCACATGGGTCCAATATTGTAACGGCCTACGATAAGGAGGCAGAACGGGAGGGGGGAGGGACAACAATGGAGTTTGATAAGGCACTGGAGCATTGCATTAGGGGAATGGCTAATGTAGTTCTGGCATAGTTTCAAAATCTCCAGAGTTCACTTCGTTCTTCGACCAAGTGGGAATCCCAAAAGAGAGCAGAATGGAGATAACTCAGGCGATCTTGGATATTGCAAGAAGAAATGCATTCCCCTCGCTAAGGTGGAGGGGACCCATGGCTAGGCTGGTAAAGAAGTTCCTATCAGAGGTAACATTCAACGATGCGGATAGAGCTGTAAGGTTTCCCCATAATAGGCCTCTGCATGTAACCGCCAGTGTTAACGAGGTTACCTTTTCCAGGACTCTTATGGACGGGGGTGCTTCCATGAACATTATGATAATCAACTACTTCCACGCGGCTTATATTCCGGAAGAAAGGTTGGTTGCCATGCCCTTGGTAATCTCGGGCTACGATAATCAATCTTCCAAATCCATAGGGTATGTAAACAAGGGAATAGTGATGGGAAATCTGAGTTCCCATATCAAGTTCCATGTAATAAAAAGCGCAACTTCCAATCATTTATTAATAGGGAGAGTATGGATGCATAACCAAGGGTTAGTTCCCTCAATGTACCATCAATGTGCTAAGGCGAATATCAAGGGGACAGAGTTAACTATTAGGGCCACTAAAAGGCCTTTCGCTATCGAAGAAGCACACTTGGTGGATGCAGCCTTCTATACAGAGCTCGAAGAGGACGTGCGGGTCCTAACAAGGAGAATGGAGGGAGCATAGTTCCCCTCTATTAGAGAAAGAATGGGACCTTTAAATGAGAGTGGCGAAGGGAAGAGGATCGAGGAAGCATATCGGGCGGTCCCTCAACCCTAGAACATCTCGAAGCAGCTCAAAGAAAAGATGAGACCCAGGACAGACCCAGGCGAGCACGAGGCCCAACGACAAAGCGTGTTAAGTCATTTTTCAGGGGAAAGGATCGCTGAGGCTTCCAGAGAAAGGAAGAGAAAAGCCTTAGCAACAGCTACCAGTAGGCAATGCAAGAAGATTGTTACTAAAGAGGGAAAAGTGGTGTACCGCTTGTAATGGTGTGAACGGGCAGCCGAAAAGACTGACAATGAGGTTGACCCGATATATGAGTGTTTTTTAGTGGATCAACGGGGGCAGTGTATGGTGATAGACAACCCCAGCATACATGAGTTCATAGAAGATGTCGCCGAAGAGCCAGACTACATGACAGACCAACCAAGGCCCCAGGTACAAGAGTTGGAGCAACTAAACCTAGCAGGAGAAGGGGAAGACCCAAGGCCTATCTTCATCTCGAAAGATCTTGTTAAGGAGAAACGAGAAGCCTTGGTTAACCTAATTCGGCAGTTCATAGATGTCTTCACATGGAAGTACACTGAAATGGAAGGGCTGGATGAGGAAGTGAGCTACCACAAGTTGAACGTCATGCCTTCGGCTATTCCGATGAAGCAGGCAACAAGAACTTACAAGCCTGATATAGATTTAAAGATTAAAGAAGAGGTCCAATGCTTATTGGTAGCAGCATTTATATATCCCTTACACCATCCCCTCTGGCTATCCAGCATTGTGCCAGTAGGGAAGAAAGACAAAAACCAAATAAGGATCTGCGTGGACTTTAGAGACTTGAATAGGGCTTACCCCAAGGATGAGTTTCCCCTACCCTCCATCGATAGTTTGATAGACGCCACGGCTGGTCATGAGATGTATAGCTTCATGGATGGATATGTGGGATATAACCAGATCAAGATGGACCCCTCTGGCGCAGAGAAAACAGCATTCAGAACACCGTTGGGCAACTTCATGAACAAGGTAATGTCGTTTGGACTCAAGAACACCGGAGCTACGTACCAAAGAATGATGATGGCCATTTTTCATGACTTCTTCCACAAATTTGTGGAATTCTACGTGGACGACTTGGTCGTCAAATCGAAGAAGGAAGAGTCCCATCTGAACGATTTAAAGAAGGTGTTTGCTCGGTGCAGGAGGTACAAGTTAAGGATGAACCCGTTGAAGTGTGTCTTTGGGGTAAAAAGTGGTAAGTTTTTAGGCTTCGTGGTTAATCGGGAAGGGGTACAGATGGACCAGGGCAAACAGTGGGAAATCTTGGAGATGCCATGTCCAAAAACGGTGAAGGAGCTGAAAATCTTTGTTGGTAAAGTCTCCTACATCAGGAGATTTATGCCTGGATTGGCCGAAATAACACACCCACTGATGCAGCTGCTGTGAAGGAACACGAAATTCAGATGGGAAGAGGTTCACCAGAAGTCCCTGGTTGGGTTGAAGAAGCTGCTCGTATCACCACAAATCATGGTTCCTACCCAGGAGGGAGCTCCGTTGTAGATATACCTTACATCCACCACGAGGTCTGTTGGAGCTCTACTAGCACAAGAAGTAGACGGGCAAGAACGACCGATTTACTACCTCAGCAGAATTATACATGGGTCAGAAATTAGATATACTAGCTTAGAAAGGCATTGTTTAGCCCTGGTCTTTGTAGCACAAAAACTTAGGCACTATATGCTATCTTTTACCATCCATATTGTAACTAGATGTGACCCAATTAGGTATTTGCTCATAAAGACTATATTAATTGGTAGGACAGCTAGATGGTTCCTCATTCTCTCTGAATATGACTTAAAATGTGTGGTCCCCCGCACAATCAAAAGCCAGGCGTATACTGACTTATTGTCTATCTTCCCTTTAGGAACCTTTGAGCCACCTAGGGAAGACATTCTAGGAGATGATCTACAGGCCAATTACCTGGATGCAACTGAGGAGGAATGGACGATGCAGTTCGACGGATCTTTGGCAGAAAAGAAGGGTGGAGCAGGGGTTGTTCTTTCAAAAGGGATGGAAGAGATTTGCCTTTCCTACAAACTAGATTTTCCTTGATCCAATAACGAAGCAGAGTATACGGCGTTGGTACTAGGGCTTCTAGAAGCTCTTCAGAGGGGAATCCGTTCACTCGGCATTAAGGGTGACTTGAACTTGGTAATTCAGCAGGTAAACGGAGAATATGAGTTGAAACACATGAGCCTAGAGCCCTATAGAGCAATCATTCAAAGGCTCCTCAACTAGTTCCATCGGACCAAGATCAGGAGACATCCCAGAACGATGAACCGCCATCCCGACGCCTATGCCACTATTGCCCAGAAGATGATAATGAAAACCAATAAGACTATAGTTTTGATCCAACGAAGAACAGCCCCTTCGGTAGTACAGTCAATACTACCAATGGAGGAAGAAGTGGGTTGGAGAAGGGATATTAAAAAACAACTGGAGTCTGGTGAGGGGGCGATGGGGTTAAGAGAGTTGGCCCGATATTTTACATGCCAGGGGAATCTCTATTTTAGAAATACAGGAGGATGGCTGTTAAGATGCGTTAGCCCATAGGAGGCCGAGCAAATATTGAAGAAAACGCATAACGAACACTGCGAAACAATCGAGATACCTCTATACAGGAGAATTCAAAGGGAGGGGTATTTCTGGCCTAGAATGAAATAAGATGCGGCAGAGCTACAACGGAAATGCAATAAGTGTCATCTATTCTTCGAAGCAGCAGAGTGCCATTTTATGGAAGATCAAGCGGACTGGAGGCAGCCCTACATCGACTTCATTCAAGAGGGGGTTGTCCCAACGGAGAAAATAGATGCAATGGGTCTGAGGCGAAGGGCTCCAAGGTTCTACGTCCAGGAGGGGTAGCTTTATCGAAAGGGATACTTTAACAAGCCCTTGCGATGTGTCACGAGGGAAGAAGCAGTGGAGATCCTCAAACAAGCGCACGATCCAGCACATATAGGAGGTGCCAAGCTGTATGATCAGTTGATGACATTGGGGTATTATTGGCCAACAATGGAGAAAGACTCTGTAGAGTTTGTTCGTAAATGCAAGGCTTGCCAACTTTATGGGAATATGATCCATGCCCCATCGGCAGACTTGCACTCTCTATCAATGCCCTATCCATTCCATACTTGGGCATTCGACCTAGTGTGGGCAATCCACCCCTCTTCGAGAGGCAAGATATGGATACTAGTAGCAACAGAATGTTTCACAAAATGGGCTGAGGCAATACCACTCAAATGGGCAACGGCTGGGGTGGTGAGCAACTTCATCAGAGAATACATCATTTGCCATTTTAGGATCCCAAAAGTAATTCTCTCGGATAATGGGACCCCCTTCGTCAATTCTGAAGTAACAATGCTCACGGACCAATACTCCATTGTTCATCACACTTCAACGGTGGCATACCCAAAGGGAAATGGCCAGGACGAAGCAACTAACAAAACCCTGATTAATATTTTGGCCAAAATGATGGAAGACTTTCCTGGGGCATGGGATGACAAGATACCAGCTGTCTTGTGGGCCTATCGGACAACCAAGCGAAAACCCACAGGATACACGGCGTTCTCTCTTGTTTATGGAACTGAGGCAATCCTCCCAGTAGAATTGGAAGTTCCCTCTGCTCGTTATGCCTTGAGAAGTAGCATGCTCCCTCATAGTAGACATGTAAAACTGGAAGCCTTGGATGAGCACAGAGATAACTCGATGCAACACTTTCAAATATATACGAAACAACTCTCCAGGGCATATGACAACTTGGTGAGACCAAGGAAGTTCGTGGAAGGAGACCTCGTATTGAAAGCGGTAGTGAAGCACATCAAGGGACTTCCTCTACCAAAGTTCGCAGCCAACTAGGAGGGACCTTTCGTTGTGAAGGAAGTTCATGACTCAGGTTATTGCTTAATTTCGAAGTTAGAAGAAGACAAGACATTCAAGATTAACAATAAGTGGTTGAAGGTTTATCATGTGTAAACAACCAAGTTTGAACTAATGTTGTGACTAGCTATCGTTATAAATATACAAGTTTTCGGTGACATTTTTTAGCATAATGGAAGAATTGCAGAAATACAAAACTCTATAGCATACAACAACAATCACAACATACGAAAGGATTGAAAAGTATATGTTCTTCATTCATAAACAATAGAGAATTACAAAATTTCTTTTGGGAGCTATTGCCCAAGAATTACATAGATAAAAGAAGTAAAGGATCTGTCTAGAAGAAGTAACTAGTCTAAAAGAAAAGATAAATCGGAGGAAGAGAAAAAATCTCCAGGCATGCCCAAAAAAGCTGCTGTGAAAGACCATTGGGAGTTAATAGAAACCTCCAGCCTCGTTTGCACTTGCGTACGTTTGATCAGAAGTCTCTCACGCTTTAGTTTGGACAGGCACAAAGCTTCCTCGTCATCCTTTACCTCTTGATCCACTTCTTCCAAAAGAGGTACCAATGCGACCAACCTAGCTTCCTCCGCTTGCTGATCCTCCTGGTGCTTTCATAACACTTCCCTCTGGCCGATCAGTTACTGGTTCTTCAAGGTCTTCAGATACGTTATAAGCCAGTCAAAATGGAAACCATCACGTCCCAACTCCTTAAGAAAACCCAGAAATTGGTTAAGAAGGGATCTGGTAACACTCGCAGTGGGGGTGCTGGCAATTTCAGCAACAACGATCGCCATGCCTTGCAGTTTGTGACTCATCACATGAATATTGGAGCGCAGGCAATCTGGTGTGAAGGTCTCAGGGTGGCGATTCACCAGTTTCTCGATCACCAAGCGATGGTTGACAGGCATTTGAGGAGACTGCCGAAGCACCATTAGGCAGAATGCATGAGGATCCAAGTCGGGAAGAGGCACTTCGCACCCAGATTCGCTCTCGGCTGCAGCACCAGTCGTAGAACCTTGATCATCATGAATAGAATTTTCCGAAACATCAGGTTCTTGGAAGGGCGAGCCTACATGTGAGAGAACTGGAGGTGAATTTTTCCGAGCAACCTGAAAAGAAGTAGCCCACATGATGAAATTATGAAAAAACTTAACAAGTGTTTTCGTTGTTAAGTCACCATTATACGGTGGAGTTTATGAAAAACTTAACAAGTGTTTTCGTTGTTAAGTAACCATTATAAGGTGAAGTTTATGGAAAACTTAACAAGTGTTTTCTATGTTAAGCCACCGTTGTAAGGTGAAGATTATGGAAAACTTAACAAGTGTTTTCGTTGTTAAGTCACCGTTACAAGGTGGAGTTTATGAAAAACTTAACAAGTGTTTTCGTTGTTAAGTCACCGTTATAAGGTGGAGTTTATGAAAAACTTAACAAGTGTTTTCGTTGTTAAGTCAGCGTTATAAGGTGAAGTTTATGGAAAACTTAACAAGTGTTTTCGTTGTTAAGTCACCGTTATAACTCAGAGTTTATGAAAAAAACATAACAAGTGTTTCCATTGCTAAGTCATTGTTATAAGGTAAAATTTTATGAAAAATCATATGATGGAGATTACAGAAAATCCTAACAAAAGTTAGCAAGAAAAATATACCTCAGTGACAACGGGGGCATATGAGGCAGCCACAGGGACAGGAACCGTTGGGGGAGAGATTACTGCCCGAGAAGCCATAACGGGGTCCTCGGACGCAGAAGCCTCCATGCTTGGAAAAACTCCATCACCCGTATAGGGCATAAGGGCCAGCATACGGGGTTCCTCATGCGAAGATACTGAGCCCTCAAACAAAGCCACATCAGGAGGGGGCGTAAACGCACCAACCTGGTCCCTCACTGCAGGAGTTGGTGCAAGATCAGGAGAAAACTTTGCACAAAGCCAAGTGTTAGAAAAGAAGAATGGGCACAGAAAATACGAAGAAATACTCCTGAGTGTTACTTACCTCAGTTATGATACTAAAAAGGGGAAGGGCAGTCAGAGGTCTCATCAGCGTTGTCGGAAGAAGAATGCTTGCCAACAACGAAGATGTTTCAACCTGGGGTACCTAAAATATATCAGAATTCAGCAAGCCAAATAAGAAAGGAGTGGGACCGAAAGGACTACAACAAGTATACTATAGAGGAAATCATACCTCGGGCTCACTCTCCAGAATATGAACAATGGGGAGAGGAACCTCAGGTAAGGCATGTAAATCAACAGGGGCTTATAGATCAGAAGGGGCCGAGGGTGTTATCTCGGATTGTGTTATTTCAGGTGGTGTTACCCCTTCAGGCGAGGAATCACCTCCCCCAACGACCTCCCTTACACGTTGACTGCCAACACGCCGAGAATAGGTAAGCCCCGTCACGGGGGAACGGGGAGGAGTCACATCGGTATGAGGTGCACCGAAGCGTCCCCCCACAAGAGGTCTTACGGGAGGGCTAGAGGGGTCTGGTCTTTCTATTTCAGCTCCCTGCACCACAGTTGTAAAAAAAAAGAGAAGGAAAATATATGTATAAGTAAAGACAGTCCTCCTTAAGAAAAAGGGAAATAATAACTAAATCACACATACATACCTCCGATTCAGAAGGAGAACGAGAAGACACGACCACGGGCGAAGAAGGAGGAGTAACAACAACAAAAGGGGTAGGAGTGGAATGCACCTCAGGAGTCCGTTTCTTCTGGGACTTGGTGCCCAGAGTCTTCTTCCTTGTCCCTGCTGCACCAGTACTGCCCCCTTGAGGAACACTGGAGCTCTTCCTCCTTCTGGACGTTGGCTCTGAAGGATCCACCACCACTGTGGGGAAAGCAACGGAGGAGGGGACAATGACTGCATGTCATTGATACTCGGCATTTATTCGTTCTACCTCTGCTTGGGCCTCCCTCCTTACACGCTCAGCCATCTCAGCAGGCATGGGAGGTGGAACAGAGGCTATGGAAAGAGACGCCACAGCAGTTTGGGGCTTCTAGGACTTCGACTTGGATGACCACTCTTGGCCGTTTTTGCCCTCTTGGCAGGTGGTGGAGAAGCCCCCTCGTGGGTAGTAGCTGCAGTAGAGGGGGCAGCCTTCTTTGGAGCAGCTGGAGTCCTCGGTCTTGGCATTACAACTGGGACCATGGGGAAAAGTGGGGGAAGCTCGGTAGGAGGTGCTTTGTGGGTTGAACTTGGGGGGAATTCTATCCCAAGCAAAGAGTTGCCTTTTAGCCCCAACTCTAGGGCAGAGAATGAAGAAACGGGAGGATACACCGGCTCTCCCTCAATGAACTTAGCAATTTCAGCTAGTTGTTTTGGCCAATACTTGGTGGCAAACAAAGGGGTCACATCCCCATGTCGAGCAATACTGGGAATGGTGACACGCCCAGCCATTGTTGAACATATACCCCATGCAGTAGTTGAAGAAAACAAGGAGCATGCATCGCCAAAGGATACCTTGGGATTTGACGACTAAAACACAGGACGTGGCACCCCCTGGTCAAACCTAAACTGACGGCTGCATCGGTTGGGGTTATAATGCTCGCTCGTATATCCCCACTCGGTGTAGGAGGGCAGACATCCAGGAGAAAGCAGAAGAACCATGGCAAGAGAGGGATCCTCAATGTCGGGAGAAGGATTCAGTATCACTCTGGCATCATGATGGAAAAATTTACAAGTATGAAAAAAGGCCTCTTCTTGATAGGGACTCAAAACGAAACTCTCAAAACGATCAATCACAACAATCAACTCTTTTCGACTTTGTCTCTTATGATAAATGAAGGACCAAGGAGGCAAAATTGTTTCAGCCGATGGAGGACTGTTGGGCTTGGCCGCTACGGTAGGAAAGCGGAAGTAGAGAAAGCTGGTCAGAAGAACGCTGTTGGCAAAATTGGCCAAGTTATAACGGCCAATAAAGTGTTCCATGTCAAATAAACCCTATCCAACCAGGTGTATTGGGATCCCAAGGCAATTGCATCCAGGGGAAGCTTTATGCCTCGGGCTAAGCAAAGGGACAGGTTGATAAGGTCCCTTCGGGGCTGGTCGTTGGGTTTGCCCGTCAAAAGGAAACGGGAAAGAATCACAAGAATGTAAGCGGGAAGCTCCAACGGCGTACCTTGACCAGGGGCAGTTGATGAGGAACTGCCTTCACCATCACCCTTGAAGAAATAATTGATCAAAGGAGAGAAAGTAGCTTTGTTGGAAGAACCGATGGAGCTTCGATATATGCGATCCAACTCCAAATGATCTGCAGTTTCTCGAGCGTCAAGAGCCTCATCGGTGTAAGGCTCATGGCCTGTTGCATCGAGGCCCAGGACCTCGCACACGTCCTCTAGAGTTATAGTAAACTCACCCCAGGCAGCAATGAACGTATGAGTATCCACGTTCCAGCGAGAGACCAGGACAGGCAGGGCAGCGTTGTTCCTTGATAGAGTGAACTCACCAAACCATCTAGCCCGTTGAAGGCCGATCTTAGCAAGGACATCAACGTAAGAACTCTGCATGTGAGAGTTCCAGGAAGCAAAGTGCGCGGGGGATCCCCCGGGTGCTTTGAAATCAATATGGGACCATGGGAAGTCCCCTCGCTCCAAGCGAAATCTGAGAGTTCCTTCTGGGGGAAGAAATCCCCACTTAGACACTTCTCCGTCCTCATCACCTAACAAGAGGGCATCAAACTTGGAGGAAAAACAGACAGCCTTACAGGCAACAACAAAGCCATCACCCTCCCCAAAAATGGGAGAGTGACGGTAAAATCTCAGCTGTTCCTAGCGAGCAGCACCTAGGGCGAAGGCAGCAGTGGTGGTGGCAGACGGAACACTGGTGGCAGAAACGGTGGGGTTGCTTGAAGACGCCATGACAAACAATGAAGCTGTAACAGAGAAAGCTTCGAGTGAAAAGGGATTGAGAGCAAGAATGGAGACGGACGATCACAAGTGGGGGTATAGCAGATGAAGAATAAATCTCTTGCAACAATGGAGTCTCTCTCTCTCTTTCTAAAAAAGAAACGACAGTCTGATGAAGAAGATAATAACGAAGTAAGAAAAAACCAAAGGAGAAGGTTCAAAGTATTTTGAATATGGCTGTTGAAAATTTCAAGTTTGGCGTTTAGATTTCCCCACTCCCGCACGTGCACGGCCGCCTGTAATCATTTCACATGAACACGTGGCACTTCGGGAAACGCTTTGACAGTTGAAAAGACAGCGCCACGTCATTAATGAAATGACGCATAGAGAATAGGAAGCGTTACCTTCTCCAACAAGCTTGAGTTTTTGGCGCCAATTTTTTGTCAGACTTATCTAACAAAGCCCCAACGAAGAAGATGTCCCAACGGTTTCGCATAAAGGGAAAAGGCCTAAATCTTTTTTTTACCCAAAGAAAAATCCGTCAATTTGAGTCATTTTCGTGCAGACATTTCTTGTCCCAACAAATTTCTCCACGAGGGGGCAAATGTAGAGGGGGATTGAAGGTAATCTCGAGATTAGGAACAAATTCCCAATTAGCAATAGTGTTCGAGATTAAGCAACCGAGGCAGCTCAAGCGTGGCAACTCAGTGAGGCAGCTTGGCGCGGCAGCTCATATTTTAGCTTGTTGTATTAGTCATATTGTGTTTTCATTATTGATAACTGTAAGCTTTAACGGTTGTGATGACGTAACGATAATAACAAAAGAGTTTGTATGAGGTCAAACGGTACTTGCGAAAGACCAGGCTTGGCAGGGCCTGGGAGAGCTTTCATGCTCTATCGAATGACCTCACCGTGGGAACTTTAGAGGGACTTGGTTTGGAGGATTGAGAAGTAAGGCACCGTTAGGAATTGTCTTGACCATCTTAGATACACCTGGTAAAACATCGAAGGACCCTGACCGTAGAACCTCTAGCGGAGCAGCTTGGAGTTCAATCGGGCATTGCGTTATGGACCAAACAACCCTCTACTTAATGTCACATCTACTGTGGGTGATGTCACTAGCCATCTAAACAATGTCAGACATGCACTTGAGTAAACCACCGTGGTATTTGGGGCTGTCAGGCAGTTGGTAAGCCACCTCTGCGACAACAGTCCCCTGACACACGGTGGTTAGGTGAAAAGGCATGTCTTGGCATTTAATGTTTATGACGTGGATACAGCTAGTACATCAGGTATTTAG
Organism: Sambucus nigra; assembly: GCA_949130495.1. Taxonomy (NCBI): domain Eukaryota; kingdom Viridiplantae; phylum Streptophyta; class Magnoliopsida; order Dipsacales; family Adoxaceae; genus Sambucus; species Sambucus nigra. Next base: position 623,824,451 of record OX422207.1, on the reverse strand, counting down.
TGTTATGACATAAAGTATGAGGGATGTCTTTCATTGTTTTAATGACTGAGTTGCCTCGGGGGTGGTGTGGAGGGCTATTTAAGGACCCAAACCACCTCTGGGGAAAAGAGAGAGACTTTTGGAGAGTTCAGAAGTTATTGCAAAACCAGAGAGTTTACTCACCCACCATTGTCATTTATTACGAAGCTTTTAATACTTGACAGAGATTCCTGAGGGTATTTGGTGTGGTTTTACCTGCCTACCAAGGTGTATCTAGGGTGCTTACTTCTCTTTCCCTCTAGCTAAGCCACTTCTAAAAGTTCATTATTATTCCCTGAGTTATACACGAGAGACTTTGTGAGTTTAACCCGAGTCTATCCTCATTTGGTTCGTGTTTATATGTTCCATCATTAATCCTAAGTATTGACCAACTAACTTATCAGTACCATACTCAATAAGGGTTACGCCTCCATATGTAATCTAAAGTACCCTCCTACAAACCTAATTTTATGGATTATAGCATCAACCAACATCCATATATATATCTTTACACTTGTATATAACAAAAACAATAATTAATTCATGGTAGTTTTCAATTTGTTCAAGAATTAATCCCTAATTCCTTTAAAGTCATCATCTCTCATTTCTTCCAATTTCTCACGAACAAATATACCATTAACATGGATTTAAGCCTAGATTTCATATGGAGATATTATCACATAAGTTTTACATGAAATCATCTTCAAAATTAAAAGGTTAAAGTAATTGGGATTTTGATTTCAATACAACTTCACACGTATCAAAATTAACCTCATCATTTCGAAATTCCCATTCGAGTCACGTATCAAAATTAATCTTTTAATTCCAATACAACTTCACACATATTTTTCCAATCAAATATTACTACTTGTTGCTTTTACCAACCGTGACCTGATATAAAATAATTCAACTTCATTTACATATTCCCATAAGAAATATTACACATATCAATAATAATCTACACCTCGACAATTGCTATCTAACCCACACTTCAAATTATCTTTGACTTAAAATTCTAAAATTATTAAATTACACCCACTTATGCAATTTAAATGTCAATAAAAGATCGGGGTATTACCTACTTCCCCACTTACACGGGAATTTCGTCCTCAATATTCCGATACCACCGGTATTAAGACTCAGGATCTTTAACAACATAACATCCTCTAGTAGACAAAATCAAAGGCTTAATCACTATATCCCCAACTTAATAACAAGCTTTTTCAATTCTTTTCATACAATATACTCCATCAGTCATAAACTCTCACTTCAATGATCCTTTATTAAACCTTTTGCTTCTAGAAACGACATCAGAGTAAGACGAGACTATGCATCACTGGCATTATCGCGTCAATTCTTCGGATGGTGGCACATCACTAAATATCAGCTTCCCCTATCCATCCCCACACAAGATTCCCATCTTGAAAGAAACCATAAGAACATATGACCACTCCAATCAGTCCTTCAAATCTCGTTTCAGGGTGACATATCTCTTACGATGCTCAAAAGTCAGCTTAAATCAATTTGTGGTTAATGACCCTCTCGACAACGGACTCTAAATCACGTCTGATCCCAAAATTCTATGTATTTACTCACCTCTAAGAAATCAGAGGGATAATGACCAGGCTTTTCCACATAAAACCTTAACAACAAATAGGTACGAGTGACTACACATAACTCTACCAATCGATAATTTCCCTCCCAATTCTCAGACCATGCTTTAAATCAACAACAAGTTAGATCAGTTGTTTAAGTAAACTATCCATAGTGACTCTTGAATCGCATTCATATCACTTTACTAGTCATTAATAACCTCCCTTCTACTTAACGGGCCATTGGTGACACAACATGCACAAAATAAAACATTATCCCCACTGATCCCAAAAATCCCTATCAAAGGTGGGGTCCAAGGATCTCATCCTGATTTATAGCAATATTCGACGACACCTTTCACTGATGAAAATAATTATCCCTATTCCGTCAGTAGAGTCGTCGGCTTGATACAAAATTTCCTAGTTGATCATCTGGAACCAACTTATTTTCATCTGTAAGTGGTGCACCTGGGGACAATCTCACTATGTCTCACCTAACACTAATTTCCACTTATAACGTCTCACATGAAGTGGTATTTTCTACTCCCCTTCTTCCCCTGGGGTACCAAAGTTTTTGCCCTTTCACTTTTACCATAAAACATACTTTTGGGTCCATTTATCTCATAGAGATTAACATTCTATTTATGCGCAATCCACTCTCAACATTCCACTGTCTAGGACTCCTCTCAACATTCACCCAATAATTAAATTTTCCTCTTCTCAATAGGCATCCAAATAAATGGCTTAATACTGCCTTTCAACGCATCTCGGGTGTGCCAACTCTCATTGCACAAATGTACTTTTATTATCGTCATCCTCACAAGATGTTCAATCCATCATGCCATGCCAACTTGTTTATAACTACCCCACGAGCATACATTCCACACATTTGCTTCCACATCCCCCTATCTTGGACGATTTGAAATTAACTAACCAGGGTGCCCATACACCCTATAATCAATGCATATCCGCACAACACTGGAAAATTTATACATTTTCCTTAAAGATGGCCTCACATTCTCCACGTGGCTATAATACCAATAACCCCATAAATTGAAATTTAATTCTTCTCGACATTGTTCGACCCTTCCAATCGTGGTGAGAAGAAAAATTTCCAGTGCTCTCTCACGGCACTACCGACTCTGCTAGTCTTATACTATATAATAGCTCTTGACTCGTGTGTTTTCTCTACACTTTCATTAATAAACATTCAAAATTGATTCTCTAGCCACCATCAACGTCTCTCTACTCAGAAAGTTTATCAAGGTTCATGTGTATCTCATCACGCAATAACATTTAAACAAGGAAGTTTCCCCAATACTCTATCACTTAGCATTGGCGGAAATCAAATTCCATAAACATCAAACACATAACCAGGACTATCAAAACCCTATCCCTAAACATATAAATATTAATCTCAACTCCCACGTCTCTAAAGGAGTGATATAACAATGCGTTCTCCCAATTACCAAGTTCTTAGTGCTAAACATAATAACGGGCTAAGTTTCTTCGCTCAATAGCAAATCCAGTATACCCCAAATCACATCAATAAATTCCCTACACATTGGGATAAAATATATCAAGACAATCATACTCTTAGAAGTCTCTATCATAATAGAATATAAATGCGAGATCGACCCTCTTCTACGTGAGACATCGCAAAAATTACCCATCATGCGATGTAATAACAAACACGATAGCCTTCCATTATCAACCCACTATCGTTCTAACCAGCCCATATTCAGGATAATATCATACTCGTATAATACATCACTAAAATGAGTAATTCCAATTAAATATATGCCACTATTCCTACACCTATTTCCTCACAGATGAAACAAAAAATATCCCACTATACCATGAAAAATATATACACAAAAAATGGTTGGTTAAGAATGTTATCGACCAAAATGGCTAAACTCAAATATCACATAAATATAGGCTACTAAAATACTGTGTCTCACTCATGACACACAAGGCTGTAACAACCCGCCTAATTAAATACCGGGTGGCCAGTCCCATACCAAATTAAAACAGAATATACAGTTGACTCATTCTTAGCATCACTGTCGAAAACATTTTCAACTCACCCAATACCCAATTAAGCTGGTGTTAAAAACTTTCCAGATTTTCATTTAACAAAATCCATTTCCAGTTTAAGAATAACATAACACATTTGATTCTACAACACTTAACTGAACAGATAACACAAAAGAATTTAAATGCAATTGGAATAAACATTCCCAAATAATATAAATCCATTACAGAAATCCCAACAATATTAAATGTATTAAAAAGACATGAATATAATAGTATTTGACTCCGATAGAAAATACTAACTGAATCCTTTGGGCGACAGCCCTACTAAGAGAATACTGTGAATCAAATGATGATAGGCGTCTAAGCAAAACTCCATAAATCCATAGCCTGTCATAATCCGCTAAGGTTGGCGTCCCTGTTGCTGGACACCTGATATAGAAGATACAATAGAAAAGAAAATATGCAAGGAAACGGGTCAGATCCCGAATGTGTAAATGATTTTTAAAACAACAAGTATTTAACAAGTGCAATAAAGCATTTATTATGTACATGTTAGATCCAACTCTCACTTGCTATTCTCACCTCTCAACTAGAGTGCACACTTAACGTTTCCTATTAACCTCCTAGTTAATGGTTCCTCTTTTCCAGTCTCTATATTATAATTCCATCCCAATATCATAATCCCCGTATCTCCCATACCATACGTCACATTATTATTCATTTACATTTCTCATCGTTTCTCATTAACATGAATCATTTCTCATTAATATGAATTAAGCATTACAATAAACATTCATTAACTTAATTCAATTATCTTTCTCTATGCACCGTTATCTATAATTATCACACAATATATGATTTATTATATATTCATATATAATACGGCACCCCGAGTCACAGCTGCGGTGCAATGCATTACTCTGCTATCATGTCCCAATATCGCTTGCCGCCGAATAAGGGACTAAAGGTTCATTAAGATTCCTCGAACCACAAACAACAACACAATCATTGAAGGCGAACATAGTTCTCATACCCATGGGTCACGCACATACCTACGTACCCATAGTCAACGGACTTATCAACTACCCGATAAGTCTTTCATAGATATATGTTCTCGAGCGACAAATCAAAGATCCCATGGATTCATCAGGATATGACTGCCCTCACGTGCAAACCTCCCACCGATAGAAAGTAAGCTAGGTATGTCACACACATAAATCATCAATCAATCAAATAGGTATTATCATACCTATAGTATACTAACAACAAGGTACTCACATTAACCTTAGATTATACGTAGCATTATATCTCTTTAAATCCCACGTATTAAAATGTCATATCTTTACTTCATAATTTAATTATCCTCGCATCCTATAACATCTCTCCACTCCCGACGTCGTTAAGGTTCATGCGCGGAGCGTCTCGCAAAGTGAAATCCAAACAAGGAACCCCTCCAATACACTACTACTTAACTTTGTCGATCGAGGAGGTTCATCAACTTCAAATATGCGATCGGAATAACCTCATCCCCTCTTTCAACCAAATGTGTTCTAAACTCCCATCTCTATCCAGGAGTCATACTGCTAAGCGCTAGTATTACACTTAGTCCTTGCACAATCAATAATGAGCTTAAACTCAGTCCTTGATGTTCATATTGTAATCCTAAGGCTACCCAGGTGTTACATTCAATCACCACTACTGGACATATCCTTGATCCTCAAGCAAACCAATTATAATCCAACAAATGAATCTAGCAACCGAAATTTCTTTAATTTAATTATCATCATTCTAATCAATTTAAATCCCAATCAAATTAATTCAAATCTTATCAAGGGTCTACTGATATTTTCTAAGTCCCATAATATCCAATTAATAATCACCAAAGATCCACAAAAGTTTTGTGATAAGAACCAACATTAAAAAGAAACAACATCATGAGTTCTCATATTTTAAATACTCAGAAAATCAGATCCAAAAAATATTCAAATCATCAATCCAACTTCAGATTTGGATTCTACATGAAAAATTGAGTCAGGTATGTGTTTTGAGTTTTTCTTAAATCTCATTTAAATGCACTTAAAAAGAAGATCTAAACATTCCAAACTGGCTCTCCTCATTCCACTCGTTTTTGCCTCTTTTTCCAGAAAATTATCAACATATTATCTTCAAGAACACTAAATTATTTTCAGAATTTCTTCCACAAATTGATGAATATTTATTGGATTACTAACTACCTACAACATGAGTTTAATTCCTATATATTTTTAGATTCCAAAAATCCATTAACAACTATATCCTTTCATCTTCCAAGCATGAAATCATCTCTTTTTATAACTATCCTAACATGGACAATATACGAACTTATATTGCAAATATCAAACACTTGCCTCTAATGAAGATATGATCCTTTGGGGTTGAATAACATAGGTGGTTCTCCCTTTTTTCGGCCACTTTCGGTGGTAGTTGGTGGTGGTGACCTTTGGTCTTTAGTTCTCCTCCTTTCCAAGCAAGCTTTTCTCTTCCCAAGCAACCTTTCACTCTCTCTAAGAAGATGACCTTTCAACTTTGTGTAGAAGAGATAAATGAACCCACATTCAACTAATCTCCAAATACTTATAATAAGACAAAACCCCAAATCACTATTCATCCCCCTTGTAAAAATAACCAAAATGCCCTTTTGCGTCGTCTTTTCATTTCCAAATGACCCGAGACTCAAAATTAACATCCAAATAGACTTTTCTGACTATTTCGAACCTTCCGGACGTAACGACGCAGTTGAAATGACTATAAGGTCGATAGAAAATAAATTCCCTTTTTAATTTAATAAATTAGTCCCGACACGTCCCATACCGCGTCTGACTAAAAATTCAAATTACCGAATTTATATCATACCGTCATATCAATGACATCACATTCATATATTACCTAAATATCTTTAAGTAATATTCAGAATCATCCATTTTAATATCCACAATTCGGATAAAACCCAAATGAATTAATTTATAATAAAATCCAATTAATCCATTAATTTAAAATATAACCCATTTTAAAAGTCATTAAAATCACAGGGTATTACAAAGGCATACCTCATTAACCCGAGGTAAAAACTCATTTCACTATCTTGCCAATCGTCTTGGTTGCTTAAACGGTTACCGAACATGACACGTTTGTCTGAACTGAATTAAAAACTATCTTAATTATTGCCTCAACTAGGTACCATACTCTTGTCCCTTTTTCTCACTTAGGGAAAAAAATATATGTGTTCCAACTCCCCACATAAAAATATCTCTTCATATAATCCACTTAACTTCGGCTACACTGACCATATTAGGGTTGCCCTTATATCGGACCCTGGTACCTTCAGCCCTGACGACTGTCGTCATTATTCCTTTAGGTCCACTGGCACTAAGGAACACGCTACTGGTCTTACCTGTCCTAACTTAATCCACTGTCACTAGATAGGAATTCAGCTATCTGAATCATCTACATAGGTCCCCTAATGGGTCTCCCCCTATCGTGATTCATTATTACCATTACATCAAGTCTTAAGCCCTAACTAAATTATATCGACTCTTACAAAGAAGCATTTATATATTCATAGAAAAAACAAGACATAGTCGTCATCTGCTTCGACCTTCCAAGAAGAATTTCCCCTAAGTGGTGGCGACTCCTCTTATGAGTCCATCACCCACTTATGGACTATTTTCTCCACTATAGTTACCTCATTGGGTACAAAGTTCACTACACAAGGCCTCTGTCCATCCCTCCTGTGATAAATTCATAATTTCATCCACATCTCTTTCTGAATAGAAAGATGAAGGAACTCGTGGTCAAACTGTACCTAAGATCCTTCCATTGGAATAATATTTAACTTTTCAAATGTGGTGATTGCTTACCACCCCTACAACACTGCTCCCACAAGCTAAGAAAAATTTACCCCAATTCACTTCCGGGCATACTATTTCCTGCTATATGACAAAGCTTCTGGGTGTCCTACATCCATTGGCTAACACACACAATCTCCACCTTTTTTTCAAATTCCAACGGGTGGCCCTCTACAAAGACCCCTATAACTCTCTCCCATCCTCATACTGGGTGAGTGAAATTTAACACCACTTTCTAGTATAGCGGTACTTAAAAATATATACTGAAGCCTAGAAGTCCTTACAACCACATCTTCCCAAGAAAAACTAGGGGTGACCTCGACTACAGTTATCGTCACCAAAATATTCTTCAACTTCAACTGAACCCCACCTCCTGCTGTCCTTCCAACGGACCTCGCATGTTGTCCTTCATTGTTCAGCATGCGAAGCCCACTCGAACGCATATAAGATTTACTATAATTATACATTATCACAAGAGAACAAAATTTCACCATAGGAATCAACAATACTAAGCATAGGTCTATATATCAAATAGAAGGCAATGTTAAATGCGTAGTATGTCCGTACAAATTCCTAAGGACACTATAACCTAATTCTATAATACCATATATGACTCCCCACCTAATAAAATATCGGGTGATTGGTCCTATACCAAATTAAATAGGAATCTCATATGGTTTCATTCTCATCATAACTATTGGAAAACCATTTAATTACTAATAAAGTATTAAGCCCGGTGTGAAATTTTAAGCTTTCTAATCTTTTTAACCTAAACAAATAAGAAAATTCATCCATACAAAGATATGAACAATAATTGAAATGAATAAATAATAACCGATAACTCTCGGTAAAACATTTACAATCATAACTAATTTACATAAAATAAAATTGCCAAAAATAAATGAAAAGACAACAATTGGGCAACATGCCCGAACATAACTCATAGTACCTCCTATCTAGATCACAAGGAGAGAAGTGTCAATACAATTTTCTTCCAACATTCACAGCTGGGGTAACAACGTCTAACTCGAAAGAATAGTCATGCATACGTCTCTGTGTTTGGACACCTAAAAAGTATAACAAAGGAGGATAAAGAGAAAAGATAGATATGGGTCAGAGCCCGGGTTTTGAAAGTCATTTAAGCATGTGCTTAAAATATCTTAATATTAAATATATGATATTCTCCATATTTAAACTTGTGTCACAATCCCATGACGTACCACTCACCTCTCATCTAATAGTTCACACCTAAAGCATGTATTTTAAACACCCTAGTTACGCTACCCCGCCTCACTAGCACCTCGCAAAACTTCCAAATCACCATACTCTATCTCGTACCCCGTGTATATAAAATATTCTAATCATTCTCCCAAGATTATGCATTATAATTTCTCGCTTATGATTAACTCGTACATTATGAATAATGTTCACTAGTTATTGTACACTAATCACATTTTAGTGTTATTATTATCATCTTTATATACGTATATCACATATTTTATTCGAAGGAGCATGTATAAAGAATTTTCACACCGGGCTTAATACTTTATTAGTAATTAAATGGTTTTTCGATAGTTATGATGAGAATGAAACCATATGATATTCCTATTTAATTTGGTATAGGACCAATCACCCGATATTTTATTAGGTGGGGTGTCATATATGGTATTAGAGAATTAGATTATAATGTCCTAATTACTAATAAAGTATGGTTTCATTCTCATCTTTATATTCTTTATACATGCATAACCTTCTTTATACATGCTCCTGCATGAAGGCACGACGAAAATTCCAAAGTATGTAATTGCAAAACGACGAAAATTTTCACTATAATTTTCAAAGTACCTAATTGCAAAATGGTGAAAATTTTGTTCCCCAACAAAATTTCTAAAGCTTGTAATGTTTTTTAATTCCGAAAACAAACCAATTATCATAATGTTTTTTAAACATTCACTTAAAGCTTTTAGAAAATGGTTGAAAATATTTTTGGAAATGTTTATCGTTTCTCTATTAAAAATATCTAATTTTTTCGAAAAAAAAAACTGGAAAAAAGACATTTTGGAATTGTTACTTTTTTCGGTTAAAAAATTAAAAACAACAAATAGAAAATAAAAATAAAAATAGTTATTATTGTTATTTTTGAATAATAATAAATAATTTTAAACGTAGTAGCCAAAAGATTTATTCTACAACATAAATATTTGTAAACAATTTAAAAAAATTGAGCAAGACTTCCTCTATTTATAAGGCTATCGATCTTATTTAAGATATAAAAAATACTCCAACAATAATAACTAATAGTTTGTAACAATAATAATAGTCCGTTAAGGACATCGTATAAACAAAATCATCATATAATGTAATTTTCCTATCACAACCAAGTACAATATAACATGAAACTCACCCCACCAAATTCAACATATATACGACTTTCCAATACATAGTAGCCAAATTTAATGGTACTAATTTAAAACTAAACTATTATAGTAACCCTACTTGAAACTAATTTGAAACAAATCTATAGTGCCCCTACTTGAAAAACTTAATAGTGGTTATCCATAACTAATTTCCTCTCACGGGAAATCCCATCAACGTAATGTTGATTTTCACATTAGGAACTTGCAACAAAATTATTAAAAAGTATCAGTTTCATCAGGCAACAACGCTATGCACTCCAACTTCAGCGTTTTGCAAGTGAAATATTGGAACTCATACTATAACTCAATAATGTTTATGATGGATATATGTTTATTTCAATCGAAAGAATCTTTAAAGCGCTGATTCTTTGTTTGATGGAAAAAAGAATTATTTGAACAAACAAAGAATCACAAGCCTTAAATGGTTTCTAAATAATATGATATACGTCCACCAATTTCATCGATGTCATCCATAAAAATGACATAGGGTTGGTGTTCTCGGGCTTCTGAGAAACATGAATGAGGAATCACACTTATATGATATACTGAATGAAAGTGAGTATGCATAACATTTTTTACAATTAATGTGAGATATTACCAGTGTACGGAAGTTACCATATCAATATTCTAACTCTGAGTAAATGTATTCTTTGACTACAAAAGCTTTTGAAAATAACGATATCATCAAAAAATGTTACACGTCATTTTTGGGCTTCATCCAAGACATATTTGTCTCTTAAAAGCATCTTAATGCCTTCTCTGGAAGAGACACATGTGACCACTTATGTATTAATGTGTTATAGGTTTTCATATTAGTCTTCACTCTGACGACTTCCATTTATTGAATTATTTTTGTCATTCACTGCAAAGAAAAGAACAATCTAATAATTTGGATGGGAAAAGAACAATTGAGTGTTATAAGAGAACTATAATTTTGTTCTTGAATTGAAGGTTCTTTTCCAATAGCAAATAAACTTAGAGAAGTCATTCTTGTGACATTCATAAATTCTCTCCAATAACTCATCCCATGTTCTTTCAACATAAGCTAAATCCAACAAAAAAGCAGCTAAATACAATTCAATGAAGTATGCCAGAGTTTAATATAGTTCATGATGAATGAAACCAAATATCCAGCATGGCAGAATCTTTAAACCATTGATTTATCGATACCCTGTCATACATATCCAGGATGAACTGAATTAAATGCTCTTATAACACTCATTTTTTAGTAATCTGTGAATACCACCCCAATTCAAATAACACTCAAGTAAATAGATCCCTACTGTAACCAAAGTTTTCGATGTTAGCAAAAGATTCACAGGAAACATAATGGGCAAAACCAACTAATCCATGGCCTCACTCTTTTGTAAATTGTAATTTATACAACTCTTTTTTTGGTATTGCTATGTTCAACGCATGGTGGGTTGTGTCAAATTGGATCAAGACCCAATATTTCCAATGCCATGAATCTAGGCAGGTCTAATGTGCACAACTCATTACTCATTACCTTCCATATAGATCTAAAGAACAATTTCTTAAGATAATATTCAGTTCAGAAATTCAATTATATGGCCAAAATATGAAGAAAAGTGATAACCAATTTTTTCTTGTCTAGAAAACGTGGTTAACTTCAAGAAACACGAACTACATCAAATATTTCATACTGATATGTTAAACCAATATAGACTCTATAAAGAACTTCAAATTCCTTGATAATTACTGCAAAAAATCCGATATAAAAGTAGCAACAAGATTATGACCATACCAGGAGAAAAAATAGACTGCCACATAGGCAGACAGTCACAAAACAAATGTAAAATGGCAAGAACACAACACTTAACTCTATATTTAAAGTCAAAATTGTCCACTTTTGACACACCCCAACCCAGTTACTTATAATTAAGTTTGAAAGTCAAAGTGAGTCAAATCATAATTACCTTAATGAAACCATAAACACAAGTATCCTTTTTTATTTATTAACATGAAGCAATAAAACTATAACCTTTCACAATTTTAAAGTACTTATGCTTATTCAAACTTCCTTAAAGGATAAGTAGGATTAAATTACCCCCTTTTCATTTGACCAAAATTATGGCTTTATGCATCCTTTGATAACCCAACCTGGCCTCCTAGATTTGGAAGTGACATCACGTTACTTGAAACACATAACCATAGTAACCGTGAGCAAAATATCCCAGTGAATGCTTCACTACTAAACTATTGCATATAATTAAATGCAGTAAATCATATTCATGTAGTAATTTATGTATACTTATCCGACCCATTTATAATTATGTATTACTTATATGGTTCATTCATAAAGAATCACCAATTATATACTTATCTGGCTCATTCATAAAGAATAACCAATCATATACTTATCTGGGTCATACATAAAGAAGGACCAACTTATCCGAATCATGATTCACATATCCTGTCTGCAATAGACAATTCTCCCTCATTCCTGGTCGAGGAGTAACCCCTTGTCTTTAATAGACAAATCTCCACCATTTCGGGTCGGGGAGTAACCTCCCATTTCGATAAATTGAAATGAACAAATTCATAATCAACAATATTCTGATCATATCTATACCCATGTATAATACCTCTTACCAGTGAGTGATATTCAGATCTTATCCATAACTATGTGCAATACACCTTACCCGTGAGTGATATTCAAATCGTATCCATAACCATGTGTAATATAACTTACCCGTGAGTGATATTCAGATTATCTCCATATCCATGTATAGTACATATTTTTAAAGTGAGTACACTCACCTTAGCCACTTCATGTGTTTTTTCCTTGCCTTTGTCCGACACTTTTTCAACCAGTTCTTCTTACCTTTCACATATAAAGTCTTAAAATATTACTATCATCATAATAATACTAACAATCCAAATAATGATTTAATCTTAACCGAATTCATAAGCATCATATCAACCCATTCTGATCATTTATCATAAATGAAGTCTCATCCAATTTCATGTTAAATAATTTAACATATCCAATCCATAGACTAAACATACTTTAATTTCTTCTTGGTAATACAATTATTATCATATTAGGTTCCCCATATAAAAGACAACACGCCATTTCAAGTTTCCTAGAGCAAGATGTGTCCATTTGTTTATTACAAATCAAATCTTCCCTGTAGACTATTTTATCGTTCAGTCAACTTCGAAGAATTTTTATAATTTTTATGCATCATAACTTCCTTTGATATTTCACCCAGCCTCGATAAACATATTGAGAAATACAAAATTAATGTTTCATAATTTTTAAGGTTCATTTGCTATCTCAAGCAAAACATCGAACACCTGGTGTGCATACTTACATCATTGGGGGAGATTTGATACATGAACTTTAAACTATCACCAAAGATTCATTTCTTGCTATTTTCACATAATATTTGGTTATGTTATACATATATTAGCCTCTTTTCATATCCAACTATAATTATTTAATTCCAATAAATATAAAAAAAGTTATAGGAGTTTGAATACAGAAGGTTTCCAATCGAAGCAATATACATGATTTACACGTTCAACTTTGCTTAAACTTGCATCTATCCGTACATATAAACCAAGTCATGAAATTTCAATGATAAATAAATTATTTCTACCATTTCAATCAATCATACCAAAATAATAACAATATTTATGCATAGAATTACCTTAGGGACTTTTACGTAATTTCTTATGAATTTTTCTCAAATTTTCTCCTCACTTTCTACTTCCCGATTCTCTCTCCTCAATCCAAAATCTATCATGCCTGATTTTGGCTGAAGTAGGAGTTAATTTCAAGGTTTTAAAGTCGGCATAAGCCACCTCCCCTTGTTCCAATCAAAATATGATATGTGTCGCCATATAAGACAAAATATTTTTTAAAGCTAAATGACTACTTTACCCCCTATTCGTAATTTAAGCATAACTCCTTCCTCAAGCCTTTGTTTTATACAACATTTGTTTTGTTACAAACTTAACTCATATATCTACAATTATCTAGTTTTAGCCCCAAGTAAATTATCATATTATAGTGGCCAAAACTAGTCCCGAACATGAACATTCCCATCGAAGACTTCACAAATTTGTGTTTGTGACTAATTCAATATTTCATAAGTTATGAAGGTAGGATTAGACTAAACACAATAACTTAACATTATATATTATAATAACAAATTATCACCATTCCATATAGTAAGCATGATTTAAATATGGTTTATAATAATCGTATTCGGGACGTCACAACTTTAGTACATATTGTATAGATAAATGTCAGGAAACAACACGACATGACGCCGAAAAGGAGGTGATTTTTAAAAACATGACGTGCGCAGAAACTACAAACATCGTGGCCAAATACAACTTGTAGAAACGTTGGTGATTTTTAAAAGGAGGAAAGAAATCAAAATCTGCCAGCACGCCATGACGCAACGAGGATCTCTAGAGCGATGAGGGAAAATAACCTGTAATTGTTCTTATAACACTCAAATATTGTTCTTAAAGACACCAAAAAGCAAAGCCACTACAATTATATATTACTAAGAACCTTATTCAAGAACAATATTATAAGAGGACTATAATATTGTTATAGGAACATTATAATAATATGAATGTTATAGATTTGGAATAACCTTCCATTAAGGAACAATATGAGTGTTATAGTAGCACTACAATCAAAGATTACTAAGAACCTGCTATTTAAGAAAAATATGAGTGTTATAGGAGCACTATAATATTATTCTTGAATAGAAGGTTCTTTTCTAATAGCAGAGAAGAAGAATCTTAAATATTGTTCTTAAAGACAGCAAAAAGTGAAGCCACTACAATCATAGGAATTTTTTTATCATCAATACACTACAAATATGTAGTTGGTCAAATCTTTGACGTAAATACATAAAATAACAAAGAAATGTGTAATAGGTATTTGGAAAATATTATTCCCAACAATTCCTAAATGAAATACATAAAGAGCAGAATTCAATACCCAGTCCGTTATACGCCGAAACTTCTTCGAATGTGTAAGCACTTTTGTCTTACTTTTTGAGATCAAGATGTCGAGCAAGTTCTTCTCCTGACATGGATTCAGCTTGAGATTTCAAAGTATATTGGATGTGGGGTACTTTAGCATAAAAGAAATAAATGAAAAGATAAAATAAAAATAAAATGACAGAAAAAACAGTCGGAGCTGAGGTTTTATTCAATAATAATACAATGTCTCAAAAAGAGTAATGAGTAACACTTACAAAGTAACTATTAAACGCAATCCACATCTTATTTCCAACTGAAGCTTCAATACAATATATTTCTTTTCATTCAAAAAATTTAAAGATCGTCACAGCTACCAATTAGTTTAGGAATGGTCAAACAATTGAAAATTATTTCCTTAGATCCAATGTAAATAAGTTAGTAAATAACACAGACCTAATATAACCATAAACAAATAATAAACAAAGACATGGTATTCACATTCATTTTATCATAACCTTCATCACTATGTCATTTTATCAAACACGTGGTATTCATAGTGCAAAAAAAATCATATTATCTGTTAGTGACCAAAGAAAACCCATAATAGATAATCAACATCATACCATCTAGGAAACTAACAAAATTGGTGACCAAACAAAACCCAAAATTGATAATCAAAATCTAACAAACATAGATCAGAAAAAGATAACAAACTATATTAGAGGATACGAACAAACCCAGACTAAAAATACGTATGAAAATATACATAAATGAGCATAACCCTAGTAATATACAATCGAATAGAGAAATCGAAATTTTGATGTGAGAGTGAATGAAATAAAATCTTGGATCTCAAACAATGAACCCAAGAATACTCCATGAAATAACCTACAAAAAAGAAGAAACTATGATTATTGAGAATTTATTGAAATTACCTCCACAAAATAAGTAGAATTCATGAATGAGAATTGTGAGAAGAGGGAGAAACTGAGAGTATCTATAGTTCATGAGGCACTGTAGAGGGAGAGAAAGAGGGGTTGGGTGAGTTTGAGAATAAGGGGTAGGGTTTAAACTGGGTTTGGTGTGTATTTACCAAATTACCCTTATATTGGAATTAAAGTGAGAAGAAAGAGGGGGAATTAATTAGTGAGAAGAAAAAGGGGGGAACTCAAATTTTTGAGGGGTGAAAGAGGTATTATAGAAATAAATCATATTGATGACATCATGAACAAAGCTTATGACATACATAAGTTTCCTACTTTATTTTATACACACACACACACACACACACACACACACACACACATACATATATATATATATATATATATATATATATATATATATATATATATATATATATATATATATATATATATATTATTTATTTATATATATATTCCCATCTTCATAAATATATACAATATACTATGCACATCAAGTATATCCATAGTTATATATCATACACTAGATAAGTATAATAACTATCCCTTACAGATATAACACAATGGATGTAATCTCTCAGTGCTATCATCTTCTAGGGAGAACACATATCAACCGGGGCAACCGGTACGAAATCTGACACCGACCCCAAATCCAAATCACAACGTATGGGAAGCGGTCATAGTTCCTCACTGGAAATAAGCTTAATAATACCCAAGACGCCTTACCCCATATAAGTGCCACACAATATAAAAATGGACGCTATGAGTTGGATACTATACACAACCTGCTCGTCAAGCGATGGTTCTCACCCACATCACGCAACTTCCCGTGATAGCACTAGAGGGGTATGATTCACATAAATATATCATTCACAGAAAGATATATTCGTAATCACATCATACATATACTGTCTCTATGCTCATATATATCACATCAAATCCGGCTATCATGCCAATATCCCGTGGCATTAGCCTATAATCTCAAATATACCATTTCATATTAATTCATAAGTATACATGCAACTTATTTTAAACCCATACGTATTCTCTCACTTATGATATAATTATCACATAAAATTTTTCCTGAATATTAGCCTATCACGTCAAGCTAGTATTCTTAAATCATATTATTCGCATGTTTATATATATATATATATATATATATATATATATATATATACATTAGGGAAATTTCCGTGCCTGAATGCACGGCGAAATTTTTTCAAAGATCGAAATGTATACCTCTATCGATATCACCATGATAAATTTTCTCTTGAACATTTATGATTATAGCATACTCGTACACGTCCCGATGGCACTACTTGTATCTATTCCAACACATGTGGTGTTTAAACTCGTCAGCACTAACATTTGTCGAGAACAACACATGGTGGCAAATCTCAACAACACTAAGTTATACCAACATCACTACATTCACTATACCAACACGCGTTGTGCCAATTTTTAACCAACACTACTAATTTTTCTACTTATCATTTCCATTTTTATACCATCAATACTAATTTTTCAGAAAAGGTTTCAATTTAATCTTTTCTCATTTTAGTTTTTATTCTGGTATAATTGATAGATCAGTAAAAGATACATGACAGGAAGACAGGAAAGAACTGTCGATTGTGTCCTAGTTGATAGAGAGAGCTGGATTGAAAGTTTTAAGAGTTTAAGAAGTAGTAGTTAGAGAGCTCGATAGAAAGTTATAAGAGTTTGAGAAGAAAAAAATGAAAAATGCTCATTCAAAATTAAAAACTAGTAACACGGTACACAACTTCTAATCACCTCTTAAAATCAAAATTTCTTTCAAGTACATTAACTTTAGTCTCAAAATCAAAATTGCTTCCAAGCACAACATATGGTATGTTACTCTCCATATACTTCTTAGTCAATTCAGCATTTGCCCCTTGCATATGTAACTCCCTCCAAAATGGGCCAATGAAGTTTTTTCTGCAAAATGAAACGGAAGAAACAATGGAAAATATCAAATATACAAACAACAGTTCCAATAACAAACCATTAAAATGTAACTTTATTGAGGAACATAAACAACTACAGAAGAAAAAGAAATATAGATCATTGAGGTATACTGACCAAGCTGCACATCTTCAATGAAGTCTATGGTTCTTTCATTAAGAAAACAAATATCAACAATGAAAATTGTTGAAACTTCACCTCTAGTCTAAAAAATACAAAGAAATAGAATGAACCCAAATGATTTATTTAATCTCAAACCATGAAAGAGAGTTTAATTTTACACAAACACACATACATAAAAAGGAACAAATACTACATAAATAAAATGTTTGAACCAATATAAAAATGTGGTGTGGGATATAAGTGTGCTCCTTTGACATCATACGCACGACATCATGTGTTGGATTGCTACTGAAGTCGTGTGTGGTGCATACTAAATTGGATTGCTGCTAAAGATAAAAAATGCAAAACAGTAGGCATAAATTTAGTAAAAACCCCGAGAAGTCATAATTACAAATTTTAATTAATTGATTGCACAGTGCGCAAAATTCATTCAAATAATTTAAAAAGACATAATGACCTTAAATCCCACACAAAATACCGGATGGCTATATTTCATAAAGCCATGGAAGACAAATATGAAAATTATTTTTTTATTAGGATTATGATATGAAAGAACACCTATGACATTGTCTGACTCGTAAAACAATAGTAGAGAACTGAAAATGAAACACAATGGATTATATGATCCCCTACCGACCATGAGCAATTTATATCAGTAAAAGGGGGGCAGGCAACTCATTAAAGAACTAAAAAAAGTGTCACAAATAACACAGGGAATTTGTCTAATCCCCTGCCTATAATGAGTAATAGTTGAGAACTGAAAAAAGATGTGTTGTTTTACTGAACAAATCCCCTACCTATCTCCATAATCTATTTTAATTGAAAGAAAATTCTAGCAATTTATCTGATCACCTGCTGTTTTAAGTAGTTCACGATTTGGAATATGAAAATAAAATAATTAAATTTTTTTTCAATTGTCTTCTGATAAATAATTAGAAAAAGTTAAACAAATGAGATGGTCAGATGTGTTCAGTGATTTTGAGCAAAATGAAACAAAACATATGATTATCAAATGTTCAATCTAGTCAACGCAGTTAATGAATTTATAATCGTACCATTTGTAAGAGTACATCCACTAAAATGCATAAGAATAATTACCGGATGTTTTGTTTTAGTACACAGTGTAAGAGTCTACAAAATGGCCATCCTAACCACAGAAAACACCCAATAGATGCTTAAGAATCACTTCAGAGCCTGTACAATCATTATCTCCAAACTGCAAAGGTTAGACAAAGGTTATTAGAGCTCGAGTGGATTAAATTAACTGTTGAATGAAACCAAGCATTAATTATGAATTTTATGTTTAACTTCTTCATAATGTGGAGATAGGACAATATTACAAATATAAAAATGTATTCTTAATGGAAACATAAACTCCTTAAATATATTGTATGAGAAAACTGTATAACCGTTAGCTACTAATTTGGATCCTATTATTTACAGGTTAAGTTATTTAATGGAGATACTCTCACTATCAGCGATATATGCCTCCTTAAAATCTAAAAACAACAACCAAAAAGTCAATGCAAAATTCAAGATGGCATTTGAAAGAAGAAATCAAAAAAATTATTCCAACCTTATATTCAAGGTGGCATTTGAAAGAAGAAAGTCCAGAAGGTTTTGCAAATGATGTGTTTTTCAAAACTACATCCAGTAAAATGTGTAAGCATAATTACTAAAACAAAATAATTAATCAAAAAAACATAAAAGATTCAATCAAATATACACTAAACAAAACAGTGATTACTTGAAAAAGGAATTAGAATAACTCAAAACATAAGATAGGTTTGCTGAATAATTATAAAACACTAAGGTTTGATGAATAATAATAAAAAAAGAGGGAGCTGGAGAGTTTAGCATGTTTCGAATATTCAGAGAAACCATGGAAACTTTCTTATCGATGATAAATTCGAATCCCTCTGCACTTATTAGCTTCACTGTCTCTTCTAGGCCCCCAAACATGAACAACCACAACACTACAGCAGTCCCATCCATGGTGTTCACCTATGACCGAGAAACATCCCCTATGGTGGATTAGAACGCCTTAATGAGGAACAAAGCAGGAAAATGATATTCATCCTTCTCTTGTTCCTGTTTATATTAACATGTCAAATCAATCATTATCACTGCACAATAACTCCTTTAGCGATACATGAAATACCGAAGCTTGTGATGCTCAAAACATAGGTTATTAAGAGATAGATTTTCATATAAACCAAATCAATAAAAAACTATCCATGGAGCAAAACCCACATATACACAGAATATTTATTCAATGAGATAAAAGCAATCAGATTATTCATATACCTAAATGCATCTATAAATACACAAATATACACATGATATTGATTCAGTTGAATCTACTACAACTAAAAAAATTATTCTTTATATTAAATGAATATGATGCATGGTTAAACATCAAAGTACTCTTTACCCTTAACGGTATTCTTCAGCAGGTGTAAAAATCATAACAATAAGAGAAGAATTTATCCAAAGGTTTTTTATTTAGGGGCTGAATTTGACATGTCTAATATGGTTATAAAACTATTCCACAATGTGAAACTGAAGCATGAGTAATTTAGAATTATTATAATGCCATTTACACAGATCATTAATAGGTTGACAATCAACAAAAATGTGGTCAACAATTTCTATGTTAGCATTACTAATAGGACAAAAAGGATAATTCCTAATGTGAATCTTATGAAGCCAGTCCATAGTGGGAAGATTACCAAGAAAGCACCTCCAAGATAAGATAGTGATCCTAGGAGGGATACAATTTTTCCAAATGTTCAACAATGCGTGTAATGAATCAGGCATGCCGATTCAATGTGGTTCAACAATGCGTGTAATGAATGAGGCAAGCCGATTCAATGTGATTCAACATAACGGTAATGAATGACAGTTTCCAAAAGGAATTTATATAAAAGAAAATTTTGAATGTTAATAATACCCTTGAAAATAAACACACATGTCCCATGTATTGTGATATGCCCCATGGTTAATCATCTCAACACAAACTTTATCTTGGGAATGCCACCTCTTAGGCTTTTATGATCCCACCAGAACGATCATATTCAACTTCTCTTTTACTTTGTCCCCGTAAAAGCTCTTTTAGAAGTTCTTGTTCAGTAGTTGCATTGCCATAATTTTCCATAATGGTATCTTTTACATGGGACTTTAATTTTTCCTTATTGACCTTAAAATTTTTATAAAGCAATTGAACTTGAGATGGATTTACTTGCATATGAAAATCGTTCCGCTTGTCAAATGCTTCCCATGTATGGGAATTTAACTAATTGAACTCCAAAGCTTGACCCCCTGACTTTATTCTGATTATTACCTGCGTAAAATTCTCATTTATATCCATGTCTGGAAGAGGATCCTCACACATGGATCGAGTTTGACACCAATATTCGACTAATGGACACTATTTTTCTGCAAATAACAACTGCCACATCCCAATCACTGGATCCAATGCTAATGATTTCTGTCCCTTCTCTTTTGCCCAGTCGAAAGTCAAAGTTATCGATATCGCGAAACTTTTGTTCATATTTCAGCTCAGAGCGCATAAATGGTATTCTTTCACATAACTTCTCAAGTGAATTAACTTCGAGACCTTCTAATCGCCCAAAAAATTCCAGCTTTAAAAATTCACAAATGTTGGCAGCCATCGTGTGCCATGAAACAACCAATATAACAATCGCCAACTATCAGAGCCTGAAAAGCAAGTTTTTCACTTTCCCCAATTGTCGTCATGAATTGATGAACTTTGTCACAACTCCGTCTACCGTACCTGTTCATTTTTAAACTTGTTGGTTATACAATACATCAACTGCTCCAAAGTTAACCCCTTTGTCCAGCTCCTTCTTTCATAATTCTTTACCAGCTCTAGTAATTTTACAGGCCTGTTTTCTCTCCCTAATAACAACAATAACAAAGAAATGATACTAAATTATTGCCAATAAAAAGGAAATTATACTAAATTATTATCTCACTATTCTGTGACACCCCGACTAATTAAATACCGGGTAGCTACTCCTTTATTAAATTAATTCAAAATGCCAAGTTGGCTCAGTTAATAGCATCACTGTCGAAAACGTTTTAATATTACTAACCACCTAGTATTTAAAAAGCAAGTTGCCAAATTTTAATTTAAGTCTGATTAACAAGAAACAAATGTAATGAAGAAATAAATAACACCATTCACCATGCTGAAGTAAAATAAATAACCATCACCATAGTGTAAATAAAGTCTGGAGGAAACCCCTCACTATAATCCCATAACTGAAATAAATAAACTGAAACAATACATGCTAAAGTCTGAAAACTGAAATGTAAAAGATGTCTCTAAAGAAATGGGCAACATGCCCTACAATTGATAGATAGTGACTCTGGAATCCAAAGAGATAGAAGCGTCTACATGCAAATCCCTGTAGCTTCCACAAGCAGCTACAGCTCGTCACCTGAATGAGTACTTATGCTTGGTGTCCTTGTGGCTGGGCACCTAAAATGGTTTTACAAGAAAAAGATTTGAAAAGCAAACGGGTCAGAGCCCGAATGTGGAGTTATATTTTAAAAACTTGCAAGTGCTTTAAAAACATTTAAAACATTAAATGCAAAGTACATGTTAGGACGTGCATTCACATTATATTCTCACCTCTCGTCTAACTGTGCACTCCTAACGCAAGTACCCATCTATAACTACCCATACTACTAGCTAAGTGACAACATAACTACCTAGACTGCCAAAGGTCCTGCCCATAATACCTCGATCCATTTACATAATAATGCTCGTAATTAAATAGGGGTTTAACGTAAACTCAGATACTCAATAGGCGAGATATATAACTATCAGTTAACTCGTTATATTTCTGGAAAACAATACCGTAATATATTTATACAACATTAACATGAAGGTTCCTATTAATTAGGTGTATATTATTCTCATCATAAATATACAATACAAGCACCCCGCAACTAAGCTGTAGTGCACACATACTCTGCTATCCATCCCGGTACATCACGTACATAAGGATCACATATTCCGAATTTCTCAGGAATAGTTCAGATAACACAAATCACAAATAGTGGAGGCGAACACAGTCACCATCACATGGGTCACGCACATACCTACGCTCCCATGATCATGCAGACTTATTAATATCACAATAAGTCCTTCTATGACCTATGTTCATCGAGGTACCAGTCTATATCCCCCCCGTAGGCACACAAGGAATAGAGGGTCCTAAGCAAACGCAACCTCCCGTGATAGAAAGTATGGTAGGTATGTCATACACACAATACATATACCAATACTAAGTAAACACACGTCTTAGTAATACCGTATTTTAATCGTAGTACATATCGCATACTCGTACTAGTTTATACTTATCATGATTCATACTATTCCGGTTTGTAATTATACGCGTCATAATTATCTCACGTCGTAGTAGACACTCACGTCTCAACCCAAACCATCCATGTAACACACTCTCGTATGTAAATTCCTTCTCATAAATACCCAAATGTCCCAAACCTATCACTACATCATCGTTGGAAGGTTAACTATATCCTTGAACAAGTTTACGGAACTCCAAAAGTCAAAACAGTCCAAAAAGTACCAAACTGCCAGCTCGTTAGAAGTCTCGTTCGAACGAGGCTTCGAACGAGTTTGGACTGTCAGGTCGTTAGAAGTCTCGTTCGAACGAGGCTGTTCGAACGAGATCCCAGTTCGTTCGAACGAACTGTCACTTCTAACGATATCTCGTTCGAACGACATATCGAACAAAATACCTTCTCGTTAGTAACGACTGGTCAACTCGTTAGAAGCTCATTCGAACGAGTTCGTTCGAACGACCTGGGGGCTGCTTCTAACGAGCTACCAGTTTCGGCCCAGATTTTTCCCAAAATCGTTTTTCACCATTTATACTCCTCAAACCTCTTCTAAAATCCGTTCCTACAATATATTGAGTTCTCTAATCATCCTCAAACATGCCAAGGTGCTATACTAACATCATTAAAGGGTTTAATACCTTCTAAACATCATTAAATCACGAATTACTACAGAAGTTCCCAATTTTCTTCAAGAACATAAACCCTAGGTTCTTCTCATCAAAATTTCCCAGATTTTAATCCATTTATACATCACATAGATATGAAATCTCTGAATTAAATCTTCAAACAATCTTTCTACATGCAAACCTATCCCAGAATTAAACAACAATCTTCCAATTTCATGGGTTTTCTTTTAACTCTTATAAAAGGTTGATTAACAATGTTTCTAACATGGAAAAAGCATTCACTGCATAAGGAATGTCATTTAAATCACTTGCCTTGGTTTGATTCCGGATTTGGTGTTGATTTGATGAAGAATTTCTGCAGATTTTTTTTCCTTTCTCCAAGCTCTCCTCCAATGGTGGCTTAAGGTGGCTAGGGTTTTGATTTGGGGAAACTTGGAAAACCTAAATGATAACCTACGTAGCTTTCTAGGTTAATATTGGTTGGTTATGGGCTTAGTGGGCCAAATTCCACATCAGATTTACATCTCCAATTTTCGTCACTTTTAATTCCTCAAAATGTAAAATTACCAAAATACCCTTTAAGTTGCCGGTATGGCCTAAAAATACCCCAGGACCCAAACTATACCCCCGGCTAGTGTTTTCTGACTATCTCGACCCTTCCGGACGCGTTGGCGCACTCAAAACGACCATACGGATTATAGATTTTAAATTCACTTTTATTATCAAAATATTATACCGTGACGCGGCGGTCCCACGCGTCTCAACAAAATTTCTAAAATGCCGTATATAAATCTCACGACAATTTTCATAATACCAAATACATATATAATCATATATGCACATAATCAAATACCAATTCGCATCTCATTAGTATTTATAACCCGGATTAATTATCAATTAATACACAATTAATTAATTAATCCCAAAAATAAATATAGTCAAAAGTACGGCGTATTACATACTTCCCCCCTAATAACTGAATTTCGTCCCGAAATTCGAAACTAGAAAGTACCTGCTAAGAATAGCTCTGGATAACGTTCGCGCATCTTATCCTCGCGCTCCCATGTGGACTCCTCGACATTGTGATGTCGCCACTGAACACGCACTAACAGGACTATCTTTGACCGCAGTTTCCTCTCGCTTCGGTCCAAAATAGCAATTGGCCCCTCCTCGTAGGAGCTATCCGGCTGGAGATCGATGTCCTCTACAACAATGTGAGAATGGGCCAAATTATCTCTAAGGTATTTCCTCAGCGAGGAAATATGGAACACGTCGTGAATCCGATGCAAGTGCTCTGGTAGTCCAAGTCTATACGCAACCGGTCCGATCCGCTCAATAATAGGAAACGGCCCCACATACCTCGGTGCCAACTTCCCCTTCTTTCCGAATCGCATAATCCCCTTCATTGGAGATACCCTGAGAAAAACCTAGTCCCCCACTTGGAACTCCCTGAAGAACCTCTTCGCATCAGCATAACTCTTCTGCCTGTCTTGAGCTACCCGAATGCGACTCCGAATCAACTCAATCCTTGCCGAAGTATCTTGAATCACTTCCGGCCCAAGTAGTTTGTTGTCCCCCACTTCTAACCAACATGCTGGGGAACGACAAGGCCTACCGTACAACGCCTCAAACGGAGCCATGCCAATCGTGAACTGATAGGAGTTGTTGTAAGCAAACTCCACCAGTGGAAGGTACTGCTCCCATCCACCCCCGAAATCAATAATGCACATGCGTAGCATGTCCTCCAACATCTGATTGGTGCGCTCTGTCTTCCCATCAGTCTGCGGATGATAAGCCGTACTCAACCGCAATTCCGTGCCCATTGCCTCCTGGAAACTTTCCCAAAACCTCGAAACAAATATGTTGTCTCTGTCAGACACGATATTTAGGGGCACACCGTGAAGTCTCACGATCTCTGAAATGAAGAGCTGGGCATACTGTCCCGTAGTGTAGTCAGTCCTTACGGGTAAGAAGTGAGCGACCTTGGACAACCTGTCCATAATTACCCAAACGGAGTCGTGTCCCCTTTACGACGTAGGCAACCCCGTGACAAAATCCATGGATATGCTCTCCCACATCCACACCGGTACCTCCAACGGCTGTAGCAATCCTGCCGGTCTCTGATGATCCACTTTTACGAGCTAACAAGTGGTGCATTTCGAGACAAACTCAGCGATATCTCTCTTCATACCGCTCCACCAATACTGCCGTCTCATGTCTTGGTACATTTTGTCCCCTCTGGGATGTACCGCGAATCGTGAGCCGTGCGACTCTGCCATAACATCGTGCCGCAATTCCTCTCCTTCCGGAACTACCAATCTCCCATTAAAGCGTAATCCCCCGTCTGAGCTAATGGTATAGGATTCGGCTCCCTCTGCTAGCAATCGAACTATCTGCTCCTGATAGAATCAGTCATCGTCCTGCGCCCGTACTACCTTCGTGACAATCTGCGGTGTAACGGTCATCACAGATATGAAAGATCGGGCCACTGCATCCTGGTGTCCCAATTCCTTCCACTTAGCCTTCCACACCTCTGCCACCTCATCTGCTGGCCAACGGCTCAATGCGTCTGCTACCATGTTAGCCTTACCCGGGTGGTACTGGATGTCGAACTGGTAGTCTTTCACAAACTCAAGCCACCTACGCTGCCGCATGTTCAACTCTTTCTGCGTGAACAGATACTGTAGGGACTTGTGGTCCGTGAACAGCTGAAACTTCTCCCCCAAAAGATAGTGCCTCCAAATCCGTAAGGCAAATACCACTGCCGCCAACTCCAAATCATGCGTGGGGTAATTCTTCTCATGAGGCTTAAGCTTATGGGAAGCATAAGCTATGGCCTGTCTCTCCTGCTGCAATACACCTCCCAGTCCTTGCAACGATGCATCGGTGTAAACCAAATACTCAACTCCCGGTCTCGGCAATGCTAACACAGGTGCCAAGGTCAACTTGTCTTTCAATTCATCGAATGCCAACTGACAGGAATCACTCCAAATGAACAGCACACCTTTACGAGTAAGATGTGTCAAGGGACCTGCTATCTCTGAGAAACCCCGAATAAACCTCATGTAGTATCCTGCCAAACCCAAGACACTACGAATCTCCGTTGGTCTCGTGGGCTGTCCCCACTACCTCACCGCTGATACCTTCCCCGGATCAACAGATATTCCCTGGATGGAAATAATGTGACCCAAGAACTGGACTTCCTTCAGCCAAAACCCGCACTTCTCATATTTTGCATACAGCTCGTTCTGACGAAAAGTCTGCAAAACCTGCCTCAAATGCTCGACGTGCTCCTCCTCCGTCTGAAAGTAAACCAGAATGTCATCAATGAAGACAATGACAAACTGATCTAGGAAATCCCTGAACACCCTGTTCATCAAGTCCATAAACACTGCTGGAGCGTTGATCAAGCCGAAAGGCATAACCCGAAACTCGTAAGAACCATATCTCGATAAGAACGCAGTCTTCGAGACATCCTCCTCCCTGATACGCAACTGATGGTATCCCGATCTCAAGTCAATCTTAGAGAAGAAAGAATCTCCTCTCAACTGGTCGAATAAGTCATCGATTCGAGGCAACGGATACTTATTCCGTATCGTGACCTTATTCAACTCTCGGTAGTCCACACACAATCTCAATGAACCGTCCCTCTTCTTCACAAACAAAACCGGAGCGCCCCAAGGTGAGGTACTCCTGCGAATAAAGCCCTGCCCTAATAGCTGCTCTATCTGATCCCGTAACTCTCGCATCTCAGCTGGAGCCATACGGTACGGTGCACGTGCTATAGGTCTCGTACTCGGTAGCAAATCTATAATGAAATCTATCTCTCGACTGGGTGGTAAGCCTGGTATCTCCTGAAACACATCCGAATACTCCCGGAAAACCGGGATCGAATCTAAAGGAATAACAACCTCCTTAGAGGTATCCTCCTCTATGTAATACAGATGAGCGGTCGATCCTCCCTCTGGGCAAGGCATCGCCACTATAAACATCTCTTGCCCCGGAATGGCAAAAACAATGCTCCCGCTGAAGCAATCAATCATGGCCCGATATGCTACGAGCCAATCCATACCGATGATCACATCGTGAACATGCATGTCTAACACTAACATGTCTGCAGGCAATACCAAACCACCAACCTCTACTCCCACTCCCTGGCATATAAAGAAAATAAGTGACCCACTCCCCAATGGTGAGTCGACACACGTCACTGTGATCTCTGCCGTAGCTAACAATCCTAAAGCTTTCGCGAAGTGTGTAGCAATAAAACAATGTGTAGCACCCGTATCAAATAACACCCGACCCATAGTGCCATGGATAGGAAACGTACCCTCGATCGCGGGCGGTGCCTGTGGAACTGCAGCCTGGTGGACGTTGTAGACACGTCCATACTGTAGTTGCCCCTGCTGAGGTGGGACTGCTGGAATGGGTGGCAATGCTGCCATCTGTGATGGTGCGGGAAGAGCTGCGGGAAACATCGGCCTTTGTGTCTCCTGGCGAGCACCCTGCTGCTACTGCTGTGGGGCCCTGCCCCTATCAGGACAATCCTGCTTCTTATGGCCAGTCTTGCCACAAGTAAAGCACTTCCCTGGGAAGTTCCCTCCCCTTTGACCCTGCTGTCCCCGGCCCTGGTGGCCGTTACCATTCCTCCCTTGTCCCTGCTAGCCCTGGTGAAACTGCTGCCCATTCTGTCCCTGCTGGCCCTGATGGCCCTGACGGAATCCTCCCTGTCCCTGCCTGTAGTTCCCTGACCGAAACCTCTTATTATCCCCCTGCTGGGTACCCTGCTCATTCTGTCTCTGCCCCTGACCAGATTGTGCCCCGCTGGCACCATGTCCACCAGTCCTGCCCTGATGGCTAGACTCCCCCGACCGCTTGCCCTCGGCCATATGAAAACGGTGGTCCTGGCAGTGTAACAATGTTGCATTAACCACATCAGAATAAGTGGCCAACGATAGGTTCCCTAGCAGATGTTGACGGATCCTCCAATTCAACCCATCTGTGAACTTCTCAATCTTCTTCTTCTCCGTTGGAATCTCGTCTGGAACGATATTCAACAGGTTAGTGAACTCTGCCTCATACTCGGCCACTGTCTTGCCCTCCTGCTTCAAACTCATCAGCTTCCTCCTCATCTCTGTATGGACTGCGGATGGAAAGTACTTGCGGTCAAACCGCACCCAGAACTCCTGAATCGTGAGGATATCCCTCTCCTCTGCGGTGGTAATGGACTCCCACCACTGCAGCGCAGATCCAACTAGCTTGAAAGTAGCTAGCACCTGCTTCTGAACATCTGTGCACTCATGCATCCTCAAATGCCTCTGTATGTCCTTCCTCCATTGGCTCAAGACTACCACATCTGAGCTACCTGCAAACTCTGGCGGATGCGCTTTCTGAAAAGCGTCTCGTACACGCTCCCAAGCAGACGGGAATGCATTAACCTGTGCTGGCGCGGCAACCGGCGCCTGAGGTGGTGCCTGCTGAATCACGGCAATCGCGCCATTTACCGCTTGAGCTACTATAGCTGCAACCTCACCGGCATTCAACATGCCCTGAACTGGAGCGGGCTGGGGTTCGGGCGTTGCATTCCTGGGAACTTGTCGTGCACGTCGTGGAGGCATCTGAAATAAGAACAAAGTTTATAAGTTCACGGTTTATAAACTTAATATAGCTTAAGAACGGAGCATATACAAAAAGAGTACAACAGTCCTAAAATATAGGGCTCTATATCAAAGAAACGTCGCGAAAACATAATAGCCGTACAGATCCTAAAGGACACTAGAACCTGATGCTCTGATACCACCTGTGACACCCCGACTAATTAAATACCGGGTAGCTACTCCTTTATTAAATTAATTCAAAAAGCCAAGTTGGCTCAGTTAATAGCATCACTGTCGAAAACGTTTTAATATTACTAACCACCTAGTATTTAAAAAGCAAGTTGCCAAATTTTAATTTAAGTCTGATTAACAAGCAACAAATGTAATGAAGAAATAAATAACACCATTCACCATGCTGAAGTAAAATAAATAACCATCACCATAGTGTAAATAAAGTCTGGAGGAAACCCCTCACTATAATCCCATAACTGAAATAAATAAACTGAAACAATACATGCTAAAGTCTGAAAACTGAAATGTAAAAGATGTCTCTAAAGAAATGGGCAACATGCCCTACAACTGATAGATAGTGACTCTGGAATCCAAAGAGATATAAGCGTCTACATGCAAATCCCTGTAGCTTCCACAAGCAGCTACAGCTCGTCACCTGAATGAGTACTTATGCTTCGTGTCCTTGTGGCTAGGCACCTAAAATGGTTTTACAAGAAAAAGATTTGAAAATCAAACGGGTCAGAGCCCGAATGTGGAGTTATATTATAAAAACCTTCAAGTGCTTTAAAAACATTTAAAACATTAAATGCAAAGTACATGTTAGGACGTGCCCTCACATTATATTCTCACCTCTCGTCTAACTGTGCACTCCTAACGCAAGTACCCATCTATAACTACCCATACTACTAGCTAAGTGACAACATAACTAGCTAGACTGCCAAAGGTCCTGCCCATAATACTTGGTTCCATTTACATAATAATGCTCGTAATTAAATAGGGGTTTAACGTAAACTCAGATACTCAATAGGCGAGATATATAACTATCAGTTAACTCGTTATATTTCTCAAAAGCAATACCGTAATATATTTATACAACATTAACATGAAGGTTCCTATTAATTAGGTGTATATTATTCTCATCATAAATATACAATACAAGCACCCCGCAACTAAGCTGTAGTGCACACATACTCTGCTATCCATCCCGGTACATCACGTACATAAGGATCACATATTCCGAATCTCTCAGGAATAGTTCAGATAACACAAATCACAAATAGTGGAGGCGAACACAGTCACCATCACATGGGTCACGCACATACCTACGCTCCCATGATCATGCAGACTTATTAATATCACAATAAGTCCTTCTATGACCTATGTTCATCGAGGTACCAGTCTATATCCCCCCCGTAGGCACACAAGGAATATAGGGTCCTAAGCGAACGCAACCTCCCGTGATAGCAAGTATGGTAGGTATGTCATACACACAATACATATACCAATACTAAGTAAACACACGTCTTAGTAATACCGTATTTTAATCGTAGTACATATCGCATACTCGTACTAGTTTATACTTATCATGATTCATACTATTCCGGTTTGTAATTATACGCGTCATAATTATCTCACGTCGTAGTAGACACTCACGTCTCAACCCAAACCATCCATGTAACACACTCTCGTATGTAAATTCCTTCTCATAAATACCCAAATGTCCTAAACCTATCACTACATCATCGTTGGAAGGTTAACTATATCCTCGAACAAGTTTACGGAACTCCAAAAGTCAAAACAGTCCAAAAAGTACAAAACTGCCAGCTCGTTAGAAGTCTCGTTCGAACGAGGCTTCGAACGAGTTTGGACCGTCAGGTCGTTAGAAGTCTCGTTCGAACGAGGCTGTTCGAATGAGATCCCAGTTCGTTCGAGCGAACTGTCACTTCTAACGATATCTCGTTCGAACGAGATATCGAACAAAATACCTTCTCGTTAGTAACGACTGGTCAACTCGTTAGAAGCTCGTTCGAATGAGTTCGTTCGAACGACCTGGAGGCTGCTTCTAACGAGCTACCAGTTTCGGCCCAGATTTTTCCCAAAATCGTTTTTCACCATTTATACTCCTCAAACCTCTTCTAAAATTCGTTCCTACAATATATTGAGTTCTCTAATCATCCTCAAACATGCCAAGGTGCTATACTAACATCATTAAAGGGTTTAATACCTTCTAAACATCATTAAATCACGAATTTCTACATAAGTTCCCAATTTTCTTCAAGAACATAAACCCTAGGTTCTTCTCATCAAAATTTCCCAGATTTTAATCCGTTTATTCATCACATAGATATGAAATCTCTGAATTAAATCTTCAAACAATGTTTCTACATGCAAACCTATCCCACAATTAAACAACAATCTTCCAATTTCATGGGTTTTCTTTTAACTCTTATAAAAGGTTGATTAACAATGTTTCTAACATGGAAAAAGCATTCACTGCATAAGGAATGTCATTTAAATCACTTGCCTTGGTTTGATTCCGCATTTGGTGTTGATTTGATGAAGAATTTCTGCAGATTTTTTTTCCTTTCTCCAAGCTCTCCTCCAATGGTGGCTTAAGGTGGCTAGGGTTTTGATTTGGGGAAACTTGGAAAACCTAAATGATAACCTACGTAGCTTTCTAGGTTAATATTGGTTGGTTATGGGCTTAGTGGGCCAAATTCCACATCAGATTTACATCTCCAATTTTC
Organism: Sambucus nigra; assembly: GCA_949130495.1. Taxonomy (NCBI): domain Eukaryota; kingdom Viridiplantae; phylum Streptophyta; class Magnoliopsida; order Dipsacales; family Adoxaceae; genus Sambucus; species Sambucus nigra. The sequence goes on along the minus strand of OX422207.1, from coordinate 623,792,094 downwards.
GTCACTTTTAATTCCTCAAAAATGTAAAATTACCAAAATACCCTTTAAGTTGTCGGTATGGCCTAAAAATACCCCGGGACCCAAACTATACCCCCGGCTAGTGTTTTCTGACTATCTCGACCCTTCCGGACGCGTTGGCGCACTCAAAACGACCATACGGATTATAGATTTTAAATTCACTTTTATTATCAAAATATTATACCGTGACGCGGCGGTCCCACGCGTCTCAACAAAATTTCTAAAATGCTGTATATAAATCTCACGACAATTTTCATAATACCAAATACATATATAATCATATATGCACATAATCAAATACCAATTCGCATCTCATAAGTATTTATAACCCGGATTGATTATCAATTAATACACAATTAATTAATTAATCCCAAAAATAAATATAGTCAAAAGTACGGGGTATTACATATTCACAATTGATTATATACAGTACAATATTGAATTTTTATATTGACATAAAATTTACCTTGCCCTTTGGAACCTCTCAATGCAATGGTTGTCATTTGGAATGTGTAACACCCTGCACTTTTGGGGATAATTAAATTCAATAATTAAGTGTAATTTGGGAATTTAAGAAATTATCTTGAATAGTAATTTTTTGAGTTTTCAAGGATTAGATATTATTTTTGATGGGTGTTATGTTTACTTTTGGGGTTAGGTAAATAAGTTGGAGTATTTTAATTATATGTTGTAGTTGGGTAAAGCGACAGGGGATAATATTTTAATGGGAATACCGTATTAATTTATGTGGGGTTAAATTAGTGATTTGAGGTCACGTACCTCAGATAGAGATTTCGAGTGCGCGGTTGACCTCGGAATGGCCGAGATAGTGAGAATAGAGTATTCGAGTGTCATAATTGAGTTTTGGGAATTTTTGAATTAAAAAGGAACTCGTAATTGAGTAAAGAGTCATTTTTGGATTTACTAGGGAGAAATTATCTTTTCTTTCCCTATAAGACATGGGAGAGTGGGAGAAAGAAATAAAAATAGAGAAAAGAGAAGAGAGGAGAGGAAGAGAAGAAAAGAAAAGAGGTGAGAAAAAGGATTTTCGGGACAAACTCCTCAAGATTTGACTCGGGGTCGTCGGATTTTATCCTCCAGACAAGTGTTAACTTGCTTTATTTAATTTTGAGCATAAATCTCATATCATAATTGATAATAATAAATCCTAAAGTTTTTGGTTTGGATTTTTTGTTGATCAAACGGGTTTTTCGGAAGTTTAACGGGTAAACCCCGAAAATTATTAAATTGGAGAAACTTAGAAATTCATAGAAATTAATGGTTGATTTTGGGGTCTAGGATGAGTAGAACCTATTTACTTTGTGTTTAAATATAGTTGGGTGTAGTTGGATTTTGTTAGAAGAAGAGGTATAAAGCTTGGGGGTTGTTAATGGCTGAAGTGGATTCGTGGAGAAGAAGTAGTTTCGGTTTCCCTGTTTGATCGATCGATCGAGGCCCTGGGATCGATCGATCGATCCTACAGAAATTTTGGCAATTTGTGTTGGTTCAATTTATTTGGGATAAATTCCCAAATTAAGGATTTATAGCCTATTTAATTGAAGAAACAAATAGACATAACTAAGAGTGACATATTCATCTAATTGAGGAAATTTATGGGGGCTGAGAGAGTGTTTTAAGTGTGTGACACTAAAATTATATTTCGAGGAAAATAGATAAAGTGAGGAATTAGAAAGTTGGGGTTTCTCAAAAATAGAGGGGGGACCTCTAAATTATTAATCGGACAAAATGTAGTCCTTGGATTCATGGAAAAGGAATCCACGACCTATTTAAATTAAGGGTGTTTGGTGACGAATATTTCTTGGGATAATTTCAGTGGGCATTTAGGCTTATATAATTATGCGCATAGAAAATATAAGTATATCAATTATGGTTGAGTATATCCTGCGAGACTACTAGGATGAATTTGGGAAGATACTTATTTACTTAGTATGAATTGGTATAGTTGGAGAAATCATATAAATCCTTAAACGCGAATAAGGTACATGTTATTTATCAAGTGAGGGAATACTTTTGGGTTTAGTATTTCGATTGTGCAAATGCTTGAATGTTATTATGGTGAGAATCTTTGGGACTATTGGTCATCGTTATGTGTAAGTGGCGATTATGTACATTTATATGTATCTTTGAAGAACAATGTGGAATATATATATATATATATATATATATACGATGTGATTAAAGTATATATATTATATGATACGGAAATCTATATATATCTATGTGTGTATGGCATATATATATATGTGAAGCATACCCCCTCTAATGCTATCATGGGAAGTTGCGTGATGTGGGTGAGGCCCCTGGCTTGAGGAACGGGGAGCGTATAGTCCCCCGATCATAGCGTCCATTATTATTCTATGATTTTTATTAGGAGTGAGACGTGGTGGGTATGCTTCATCTGATTTTCAGGGAGGAACTAGGACCGCTTCCCAGACGTTGTGATTTGTGACCACGATGTCGGTGATATTGAGTCCAGGATGGTATGTGAGTGATGCCCTGGAAGATGATAGCATTGAGAGACCGCATCCTCGAGTTATAGCTCGTTGGGATGGTTATTATACTGGTGTGTATAGTATATTACTTGTGCATGAGAACAAGATATTACATCTCTATTAGAGTAAGGAGATAAATTGAATATGAAATGAATTCTCATTCCGAGAGTATGAATCCATACTTATGTTGTGATTCGTATTATAAATGAGGAGGTTATGCATATTTATTTATATGAGTATATATATATATATATATATATATATATATATATATATATATATATATATATATATATATATATATATATATATATGTGTGTGTGTGTGTGTGTGTGTGTTGTGTACTGAGGATCTAATGGATCTCGATGATCAACCTTGCCAAGTAGTAGGGTATCGGGGGGGTTCCTTGTTTAGATTTCGCTTCGCGAGACACCTCACGCACGAACATGGCCTAGTGTTGAGACTGGGGATATGTTTAACCCTTAGTGCTCTAGTTTTGGGTTTTATTTTATATATATATATGTTGTGTACTGAGGGTCTAATGGATATCGACGATCGACCTTTCTAAGTAGTAGTGTATCGGGGGGTTCCTTGTTTGGATTTCGCTTTACGAGACACCCCACGCACGAACATGGCATAATATTGAGACTCGGGAGAAGTTTAGCCCTTAGTAATTGGTTTTCTTAGGATATTTAGAGTTTGGGGATGACGGATTAGTTAGGCAACGTAGCTTGACTAGGATGTTTAGATCGATGTGCTAGGTGTGCACTATTAGAAGAGAGGTAAGGGGTATCCCATGGGAGTGCGATACCAATTTAAATATGAGATAAAACATATTTCAAAAATAACTCATTTATGCACTTGCAAAATATTTTCACAACTCGGGCTTTGACCCATTTTTATATTTGTCCTCTCTTGCTATATATATATATATAGCTATCCAGACACAGGGACACCTGGATGATGATCCTTTCGAGTCAGATGTCAGCTGCAACAGCTGTAGATGCATGCATGTATTTTTTATAAATTTCTTTTCTTGTAATCTAGATAGGAATTACTATATAAATACTCAGTTATATAGGAATTACTATATAGATAGGAATTACTATATAATGTAGATAGGAATCTAGATAGGAATTACTATATAATCTTTTCTTGTAATCTTGTAATCTTGTAATCTAGATAGGAATTACTATATAAATTTCTTTTCTTGTAATCGATTTGGTTCTATTATACTTGAACCGAGTGTTCAGTTATTTTATCTCTTTCCAGTTTCATTTATATAAACCGTGTGAATGTTTTAATTGATTTATTTTATTTAAAATATTAGTTAAATAAAATTTTGACGCCAGCCTAATCGGTTATTAATAATTAATTTGGTTTTCGACAGTCATGCTAAGAATGATCCATATGCGACTCTTGTTTTAATTTGGTACAGGCATGATAGCCTGGTATTTTATTAGGCGAGGTGTCACAGAATGCTCCAAGATGTGAAATCAAATGAGAACCTGAGATGCACACCTATTACTACTTTGAGACACATAAAACACAATTACCTAAGAATTATAACATAGCACCTGAGATGCAGAGAGCATAATGCCAAAACAATTCAAACTGGGCATAATAGTAAAAATAGAGCAAAGGATACACTAAATTTAGAAAATATTCACTAATTACGTAAGATTTAGAAAGGAATAAACAGGGCGAAGTTACATGGATCATTCGAATTAGAAGTTAGATTGTGTTATACAAACTCTTCTCATTTGAAATGTAAAATGCAAATAACTAAAATTACAGACAATACAACTAGATACGGTATGAAACACTAATTCTAACAATAGTTACATGGATCATTCATTCCAGAAAGAATTATTTTTTATTACAAAAGCAATATTTCAATTAGAAAAGGAGGGTCAATGCATAGAGTATGTGAAAACCCTTTCAATTCTTTGGAACCCACAAAATAGTAGAAACCATGAATGAGAAGAGAAGGGAGAAACCGAGTGTATCTACTGATTCAGAGAGAGAATATAATAGAGAATGGATAAACCCTTTCATTTCAGGAAGATAAATATAAAATTACAAAACCCCCCAAACAACATTATACCCTCCACAATGTAATACCTTTTTATATACTTTTGCAAATAACACCCGCAAAATGAAAATTTCACACTAAACTAAAACTATTAAACTAGTTTTCACAAATAAAAATTAATGCAATTAACACCGATAAAATGAAAATTAACACTAAACTTAAACTATTTAACCAATTTAAAAAAATAAATCTTAGTGTCACAAATAAAAAGTAAGAGGATGCCAAAAACATACTATTACGCCTAGAATTAACTTACACCCCCATATTAAACCCATTGAATATTTATTTTTAAAAAGTAAAAGAATTGAACAATAGTTCCAATGTATATTCCCACACCAAAATACTGAATATTATAAAAATAAATATACAATCAAAATAATAATCCCTATAACAAAATTATATTGATACCTCTGCAATGTTTGACAATTGCTTGGGCCCCATTGAAATGTACATTAAATTAAAAAATATAATGAGATAGAAAATGAATGAGAAACCTCTATATAATCTGATAAACCAAGCCAAAAAAAAATTATGAAATTTCAACCAACAGTTATACTTGCATCAAATTCTGAAATTTCTTAGATTTCATGTTTAGCATAATGTCATCAAAGAAATATCAACCAACAAAATAACATCGCATGCTAGTACCTGCAATTTAAACACCAAATTCGTAAAACGCCAAGTTAATACCGGCAAAATCAAACTTTGACACAAAATGGCACTAACTAATCACAAAATTCGAGAGAAAGCCATAAACCATACAAAAAAAAAAAATTAACTTATTTTCAAAACCAAATTAGATCTGCAAATCTAAACAAAGCAAATAAAAACCTAACAAAAAAAAGCTTAAATTAGGTTTTATCTTTCATCAAAATGAAAAACCCTAAATTTGAAAGAAAAAATGGAATGAAGAAGGAAACACCGCAACCCAAGTCTTAATCTAACAAAATAAATAATTATCAGACAAATCAAAATACCACGCGTGTATTCCAATGCAGACCTAAAAACATGGATATGATGTTCTTCAATGCAAAACCTTTTGAGAACTTCGATCTAAAAGGCATCACCCCTCATGTATTCCAACAGTTATTGTCCATTTGGATGAATTTCTGGAACATCGGAGACCTATATAAATACCATCCAAATTTTATGAAATTTTAGATCCGTAAACTGGCCACCGGAAAAATTAGTAAAAATCTCCAAAAAATTTCAAAATTCGAACAAAAAAAAGATAAAGTATAGAAATATAGAGAGGGAGAGAGAGAGTGCTCTTACCGTTCTACCTTTTGGAGTCGAGATGAATATTGACATTAAGGATCAATATGAGTGTTGGGATATGAGAGAGAGACGTGAGTGATGGGTGGTTATGATTCAAGTGCGTAGAATTTCAAATTAAAGGTGAAATAAATTTGGGGTGTGCTATAGTAGATTCTATCACGGTGTGAGTGAAAATCCAACCTTTCATCTAGTTATGGATGGTTTTGATGATTCAATCCTAGCCCCTACTTATGTTATGTCTTTATTTAATAGTGTCCAAACTTCTACTCCTCATTTATATATATATATATATATATATATATATATATATATATATATATATATATATATATATATTCTACCCATATATATAATCGCTATATATATTTTAAACGCAAAAATATGTATGTACGAACCCCCCGAATAATTCCTCGAATGTCGTTCATCCCAAACATTCCTAAAATTCATGCCCCAGATTTTATTCACACTAACCGAAGGTTCACATATCACTCATTTAATCATTTATAAGTCCTAGTACACTTTTTAGGATTCCACTGTAATTATCTCAAATAACATTTCTCAAATTTCATCCTTAAAACCCAAGGAAAATTTCTCAGAAATGTTAGGGCCGAATTGATTCGCCAGGATCCGAATCTATTCTCCCTTCACCGAATCGATTCAAAATGTCTCTACATTGCCATTGTCTTCAGTCGAATCTATTTTCCTTGCACCAAATCGATTTGCTTAGACTCCATGCAAATCGATTCGAAATGGTTTGGTTTTCTAACTATTACGATTTCATCTTCTTCTTTTTATCCCATTCTCAATTAGACACTCATTCAACCTAATTTTATGGATTCTAACATGACCCAACATCCATATACATATATACACACTAGTATATAACCAAAACAAAAATCAATTCATGGGATTCCACAATTTGTTCAACAATTAAACCCTAATTCATTTAAACGCACCATCTCTCATTTCTTCCAATTTCTCACCAACAAAAACACCATTAACATGGATTTAAGCCTAAATTTAACATGCAGTTATTATCACATGATGATTTATATGAAATCATCTTCGAAAATCAAATTTATATAAAAATCCCAAACCCAAAATCATATTGTTTTCACACCAACCATAATATGGATTCTATACACACTAAAATAATTAAAGCAAGTTAAACACTTGCCTCGTTGGATAAATCTGATGACCTCGTGCTGTAGTTCGCCGGATCTTGAAAAAAAAATCCTCTTTCTCCCTTTTCTCCTGCCTTTCTCTTCTTCTTCCTTTTTCTTTCTTTTTTTCCTCTTTCCTCTTTCTCTCCAAGCTTATAAGAGATAAATGAGGGTATATCCTCTTAGTAAACCCAAACTTGAGTTGCATACATAATTTGAGAGTCCCTACTAATCCAAAAAGTTCCCTGAACCCAAACACTATCCTCGGTACTCTATTTTTACTATTTCGACCCTTCCAGACCAACCGTGCACTCAAAATTCCCATCTAAGTCACTTATCAAAATTCACCTTTTAAATCCAATACAACTTCACACATTTTTTTTCGAATAAATTATAATTACTTGTCACTTTTCCCAACCGCTACCTGATATAAAACAATTCAACATCATTTACTTATTCCGTAAGTAAATATTACACACATCAATAATAATCCAAAACTCGCTCATTACTATATAACCCACACTTCAAATTTTCTTTCACTTAAAATTCCCAAATTATTAAATTACACCCACTTATGTAATTTAAATATACATAAAATTTCTAGGTATTACAGAATGTTGATGATTGGTACGACCAGTGATGGGTCAAGAAAGGATAATTTGATGAAACAAAAAAAAATTTGCATCAGCGAACTAGGTACTATTCGTGATAATATTTTTTATATCTGGGTTTTGCATACAATACTAGTAGCAAAGTAAAACTTCATTGAAGCAAACTAAACATGTTTTTTTTAGAAGTTTTAAAAATTAAAAACATGTCTTTTACATACCCAATATGCCCTTTTAAAAGTATGTTTATGTAAGAAGGATATATGGCATACGTATATGGAAAAATTCAAAACCCGTCTGAAATACACAGTAGTTTAACACAATATATAATTTAAGAAAATTAAATTTTATAAATTGAAACATAGTTGTTATAAGTCATCAAGGTCATTTAACTATATCCTAAATTGTCATTATCATTGGTCATAGTATAAGGTAACTCTCGGATGAAGATGGAGAAGTTTTGCCTTGAAATCCTTGACATCAAGATTTGTTAAATCAACCTAGACTATGAATCAAAGCGTTTTTATAATGAATTAAGAAAATCCTAAAGTCGAGGTCACTTTTGAAAAATTATTCTCTTACATAATTTCATATTGTTTGCAAGGGGTTTTGAATCTGTATGAGTATGCGAATTGGAATTTGCATATAATTATTGCTTTAATTGTTACGAATCTGATCAAATTTCTTAGGTCTAAATCTCTCCAAGTTAGGAAATCATTGTGTGAACATGTCTAAGATCATATTTGAGAGGAATCCATGTTTGGGAGATATCTTGGATTGTGATATTCCCTTTATAAACTTAAATTTTTTCATTCTACCAGTAAATGTCGTCGCTCAATTATTTATAATATGGTAATGTATCAAATAAGTTAAGTTTGAGATCAAGGAATGAATAAGATGTTGGTGAAAATCAATTAGAGGAAAATTTAATTTCACCAAGTGTTTATTATGAGTTTTACATGAGGATTCAAATTATGAACTGTCTACCTTTGTAAACAATACCTCATTTTTTGATCAGTTATGAGATAATAAGATTATAGTTGAATAATAATTAATTATTGGAATTGAATGTATTTAAAGGAGAAAGAAAATATATTCCATGAACTAATATGAATTTTTTATTTTTCTGCTTAGAAGACAATTTAATTAGCAGTCTTGGGTCAGAAGCATAGTCCATTACCCAATTAGTAGGCCCAAACTCTTTGTACACCCTAATTATCATAATTTCACTCTGTGTACCTATATATATGGGTCAAAGAAAGGATTTTTAATGAAATAACACATCTTAAGGGTTAAGAGAGGGGGGAGGGAGGAATTCTATTTTCTTTTTTTTTTTGAAGGGTGAGGAGAGAGAAAATTATTTCTCTAAAAAATCATCAAGTTTTATCTCGGGATGTGCCCACACACTAGGCTTACTTTGGAGGGATCATATACTCAAAGATTTAGCATATTAAGGGCATTATCGCAAGATTCTTGTTGGAAAATAAAAGAATCATCTTCATGTTCTAAGAACAAATTTCTTCTCATTTTGATATCCTGCAAGATTGGCGAGGGTATCGTGATTCAAAACCTTTGGTTTATGCTTCAAAACTAGCTTTTGTATTTCATTCTACTTCACAACCGATCAAAGATTTTTCGGACATCAAAGTGTTTGGTTTTATCAATACCCCAAAATTGGTATTTGATCACTAATTATAATTTAATAATTTTTTTAGAAAGGTCCATGTTGTCCAATGTTTAAACCATAGGTTGCATGTTAGAAAATATGTGCATTGATGTATTGTTTTGTAGTAGCTTGATTTCATAGGATATTATTAATCTCTCCATTATAGTCATATGGGTTGTATGTTATGTGAATGTATCCTGTTATTGTCTAAAAGTGGTTCTATTAGTACAAAACATGCATCAAATATATACTTAATAGTTAAAAGTGGCTTGACCATAAAATTTTTGACAAACCCATGTTAGATATTTATTATCATTAGATTTATACCTTAAGTACATGAATTTGGCCTTATAGGCATACAAGAGGAGAGAAAAAAGGCTATATACGTGAACACACGCGTTATTATAAAGTTGATGTCGAGGCCATATAGTGCAATCTTCAATCAGGTTGCGCCTATGTTGGGTTGATGTTTCTAGAGCATTTGACAGGAGTGAAGACTCAAGTGTAAAGAAAATTTGGGGAGAATTTGACAGAGTGTGGATAATATGCAGTTTCGTACTAAATAAGGACTCGGTACCACTATATATAGGAGTTAAAAAGAGCCTCATGTGCAATGTTCACATAACTTGAGGATAAATGTGGTTCGTTATAGAATGTGGATATCTGGAAGTCCATGGGTTGAGGCGTAAATCCCATGACCTATGAGGTAAAGGTTGCATTAAAGAACGATGACAACGATCGGGTAAGGTATCAAGTCAAGGCCTTATTAATTTATCGAGTCCTTTCAATAACATGTCGAGGCCTTTTGCAGATAATTGGTTCATATATATTTATTGGTGTCAATTGTCAGTTGGGATAATATGACACAGTTTAGGTGCAATAGAAGACATCCAAGCCTAAGTACTAAGATGAAACATCAAAGGTCTATACTCAAATCTATGCCTTGATGAACATGCCTATATTGTGATGCTTCAACTTCTATGATGTTTCATCTTCCAATACATTTAATATTAAGGGTTTTATGTCCAAGATATCATTAGCATATCCAAATTATCCAAGCTAAGAGTGTGATTTTGGGAAACTGTAGGATCTTTTTCGTAAACCACCAAAGCTCTTCCCGATAGACAATCGAAACTCTTTCTTATGAACTCTATTTCTTCTGTTCCAGGTTAGATTTTTCCTCCTTTGTGCCTTTCATATATTTTTTTTGTTTATACTTATGATTCCTCATGTTTTTCACACTAATTCACAACATATCTTCATAGATCATACTAAAATATGCCAAAATTATGAATTAATCTTTTTTCCCAAGTTTTTCACTTTACCACCATAGTTAGAATCCTCAATCCATTAATAGGAACTCACAATTGAATGTTGAACTAACCTAAAACATAAATCAAATTGAAGGCCTAGATTTAAACCATTAACTCCTAGTCCCAAAGACTAATTATGATCTTGCACTTTTGTGTCTTTAGGATTGGGGCTCGAATCGTGAAGATCATTTTCTTTATTGTTTTTTTGTTGAATGCCTATTTTTAGGTTAAATTCTTGAAGTAGAAAGTTTATTTATGTGATTCGGCTATTCAAATGTTACTTTTAGGCTAAGATACAGTCATTTTATGCTATTTGGGCCAGTTTTGTCCAATAACATGAGTTACCACTCCTGGGCTTTTCTTGGTTAGGAAACCTAGGGTATTGAGGTGTTGATATTCTAAAACCCTTGACTGAAAATATTTGGTGTTTGTACATTTGGCAACGCCTTTTCTTGATGTGTTTGTTCTTAGTATTCCCTTGGCTGTAGTAGGTTCTATTTATGCACTAGCTGTGGTCTTTTAGTCATCTCTTATAGCCTTAGTTTTTTACATTTCAACATGGTCTTTTAAGTGAGGTCATGGACTTTGCCCAAAATTTGCATCCCTTTTGTTTACAATTTCCTTAGGATCATTTTTGAATATAATGTCATGGCCTTTTACAGGACGTTGTTGTCTTTGAAAATTCTTAGTAGTCTTACCTTGTATTTTTTAAATCTTTTAATCATTGTTGTATAAATATGTCATTTCCCTTAGCTTTTAAAGATTTAGTCTGTTGCTTTATGGGATGAAATACTTGGAAAATTGTGGAAGAAACATCATAGTGTATCGCCTCTTAAAGTGTTAAATGTTGGTCCCCTTCAATCTTTGAATCCTTATAACTTACTTGAATACAAAAATGATTATTGTATTTACATATCCTTTGGGACCTCTCTTTACTCTAGGGATTATATGGAGACTACCGAGGCCATCCATAAGGCTAAAGAGTATATTTAATCAATAAATAATCAATCGTTACTGGAAAATAGAATTGTAAGGGAAAATCCGGTGACCTAAAGGAACGATGTAAAAAATATTACTATCGAAGTAAGGAATGATAAAGCTAGGCATTCAGTCCGTGATAAGGATATAGAGAGAACTCTTGTAATGATGAAGTACCCATGTTAGATGATTTTGGTGTGTATGACCCATGTTATTGAGTCTTATGAGTTCCTCGAAGGAAAAAATTACACTATTCCATCTATTAACATACATGACTGCTCTATTATCCCTAATGATTAGGTGTCCATTCCATTACATGCCTTTGTCCTTCGACTTAGGCTCAATGTTCTTATCCATGTTAGGAAAATACTTAGGGAAATGAACTTAGCCCTGACCCAAGTTGATCCAGATATGTGTATGTCCATCTTAGTATAACTACGTGGTAATGAGCTTATCCTATCCATGTTACTTTTCACAGAGTTCTCTTATTTTTATTATACCAAGGAAAACACCATGAATAACCCATGATATTACTATATGGCTAAGAAGAATGTTTCATCGTACCTTACGATTGGGAATCGTTCCAGTACTAAATACTAAAAGGGAAAATTTATCTTTATCTATAGGGATAAATGGGAGATTTACTCTGTGGAAACTGATCATGATAAGACACAATGGATTTCTTGGGTTTGGGATGCACTCCACAGGAAGGCCAGAATATTCTCTATCGAGCTACGACCTAGTGTGAATAGATTTGAATTTTTTGTTTGCTAATTTTAGAACCAATTTATTTTTGTCTTTCATATCGATTTTACTAAAACCACACATTAGAGGGACAATATTGAGGTCGTGGTCCATATACCAGATAGGAGAAATGACTTTGTACTTGTGGTGACACTTAAATACTTGTTCAAAATTGGCTATAATCCCCCACACATTTCACTTACAAGGTTAGCTCTACAACCTAACAATAAACATGAGTCTTTTATTTAAATAAATCGCGAGTTATTTTGTCTATATATTTATTCTTCAACTTTTCATGACTTTTCACTTATCTAGATAATAATGAGTCTTAAGGCCTAGGATTATTTTGTGGGAAATTTGGGTTAGCAGAAATAAGATCTTCTATGAAGGTGTGCCAATGGAATACAAGAAGATCATATATAATGTTATCAACATGATTAAAATATGTTCTTCTAAGATCTCATTTCATCCTCAAGATTTTAATCATGGCGACATCATAAATTTGTTCAACCTTAAAGTCTGCTTTTCTCCTAAATCCTTTATGCTAGTTAAATGGCCCCGGCCTCTGATTGGGATTTAAAAACTTAATACTGATGGAGAATAAAAAATAAATCCAGGTATTTCATGTTGAGAGGGAATCAATATAGATAATAGTGGAACTCTCGTTAAATATTTTTTTTTCTTCTGAAGGAATTTTGTTTAATAATTGAGATGAATGCATGGCCATTTGGGGGGACGTCAATTTATATGTTTCTCCGAATAGCAATCACATAATTTTAGAATTTGATTATAAATTTGTGATTGATATTCTTTTGCGATTCATCCCAAAAACTCCAGGGTCACTGTTGGATATTATTCAAGATATTAAAATCTTTAAAATTTTAGTATCATTTTGCCACTTCTTTTGATAAGCTAATCATATTGCTGATAGTCTTGCAAACTATGGAATCAAATCTCAATGTCTCTCTAACTTTGACCAAGCCAAGGACTTATCTACTTCTGCTAGATGACTCTATAATATAGACAAGCACAGATTTCCTTCAATTAGACTTGTTAATTAGAGATTATCATCTTTTTAAGTGTGTCTTTATTGTTCTTTATATTTTAATAGATTTGTAAAGACATATTCGTAGGGCTCTTCTTCTAGTTTTAATAATATTCTCCTCCGAGTGAGGGATTTAAAAAAAAAAAAAAACTAAAAATAAAATTGCGCATGTACTTTCAAGGACAGTGAGTCTTTAATGTAGATTACTAAAGAGTTGTTGTTGTCACAACTTGATGAGTTGGAGGAAAAATACAATTCTTTAATGGTTGCCCCAATGAGGGGGGAGGGGAATAAAAGAATGCAATGAATGGAAAAGGTTGTTGTGCCCACCAATGAAGGGAAAACTGAGGCCATGACTACTATGTAATTAATAAAACAGGTCATAGATGTCACAGACATTGTTGTTAATGTCGTAGTGAGTGTTGAGTCACATATAAATGTCGCGAATAAGGATATAGGATTGAACATTTTGGGTCCATTACTCTGAGTGATGACAAAGCTTTGCGAACCACTCCCTTAGCCAATCCTAATACTACCTCACCTTAGATCAAGGCATTTATGATGCAAAAAAGGCCTTAGATTATGACAATTAACCTAAATTCTCCCGGGACACTGGGCCTATCATGGTCTCAGTGATGAAAAGCATTACATATTCTTCACATATTACACATTTGGTGATCAAATTTGTTGAGGACCTGGTGATATACTAACTCCACTCCCTTCTTAGGGTAAGCATATCCATCTCAGCCTCTTACTTTGAATTGTTTTACCTTTACTAATTTCTTTATTTCTTTCTCCTTCACGCTGCTAAGGTTTCCATATGACAACAAACTAGGTATAAGGAGATATTTCCAGTCTGTGGAGTCTAATCATAAGTCTAAGGTTGAGTATATCAAGAACTTTTATTTTAAAGAGAACAAGAAGACCATGGATATTAACTTTGAAGATGAAAAAATAGAATCCGTGGCCAAAGTGGGGATGCAAAGAAGTTAATGTTTGAGGTAGAGGTGAAGTAAACTGAGGTCCTGGAGAAATTAGTCTATAGGAAGGGAAATTCACTTAAGCTGTAAATAAGGTTTTAACTGATGAGAAGAAGATAGAAAACCTTGAAGCTCAATCGTCTTCTTAAACTCAGAGCCATACTATGGCTAGGAAGAGGACTGAGGTTGAATACATGGATTTAGTGAATGATAAAACTTATTATGACTTATGTCTTGGTATATTAAACCTTACATCTGCGACTATAAAGAGATAATGTCTATAATAGCCAAGAATTTTCCTGAGGCCAAGGATAAAATATTTTCCTAAAGCGTTCATGAATACAAGAGTAATGAGTTTGATGTTGAGATAGGAGACGAAGAGGAGCTGCATGAGAATGAGTGGGTCGTTGTAGCTAATATAGAGGATGAGGAAACTAAGAAAACCTTAGATGATGATAAAGACGATAAATAAGAGGACACGACCTCTTAAAACATATCTCCATCTTTGTTAATTTTGTTAAAACACTTATAAATTTTTATCATATTAAGGTTTTGTTTGTATTGAACTTATAGCTTGTACAATGAATGGATCTTATTTACCTGTATTACATAATTTATTTCCTCAACTTTATTTGTGATAAATATCAGTTGTTAATGTCTTGGATGTCTTTCCTTTCCGTGACATTATACGAGTTAAATTGTTCTATTTTCCATTGTCCGTGAAATTATATGAACTTTTGTATTGTGTTTGTGCTTGATTAGGGTTGGAGAATTGGTATCATGTCATCCTTAAAGGTTTTGAGTTAAAATTCCATATCTTGTGGGGCATGAATACCCCCAAGCCTTTATTCATCATATGTCACAATATACTCCATGGTCTTCCATTAATGACTTCGACCTACTAGGTGAAATTTGGAGGCTAAGACCTTTTTAGAGACCTTGGGTTTAATTTTACTCCAAATCATCATTGTATTTTTATTCCTTTAGGAATAGTTCATAACCAATTGTGATTTTTCCATTTTTTCTTTTGTGAGAGTTTTCTCGGTTTGCAGTCACCTCGAGTATATTTTGAAAAAGACTACCTCTTATTGTGGTAACTACATTGCTTGATGTTTCGACAAGACCTATTAGCACACATTTCCCCTCTGTTGGTTATTTGTGTGGCCTAATTATGAATTTTTTCCCCCAAAGTTTACTTCATATGACTTAAATTTTCTACTAGAGATGAAGTTCGATTCATCTCTTGGATCACTCAGTTAGGCATACTCATATTGGTGGCCTTTTAATGTCCCCTGGACTTTGATGGTCTTGGGAGTTTAATACTCTTCCCTTATTATTTTGACATTATGGCGTCAGTCTTTACAGTTGTATTAAGGTCATGGAATACTTAGTGAAGACTTTTTCAATATAAATATAGAGGGAACGAGTCAATTTTTAACTTTTCATTGATTTCAATTTGAGGGATTATAGTGTGACACCCCGCCTAATTAAACATGGGTGATCATGCCTTTATTAAATTAAAATAGGTTTCTCAAATGGTTCATTCTTAGCATCACTGTCGAAAACTTTTTAATTACTAATCACCTAAGTGAAAATTAGACCGGTGCCAAACTTTATCTTTCTCAAAATAGATAAATAAACCATGAGGAAAACAGTAAGACAATCAACATGTACTAAAACCCAATCCAACAAAGTATAAGTACAATAGAACAAGAGTATTACCGAATAAACCATCGGCTAAAAATTCCAAACAATAATAGAATAACCACTAGTCTGAAACTAACATCTGAGACTGATACCATACCACAAATCCATACATAGAATAGTGTGAGATCCTGTACTAGATCTGAATGAGAGATATAGTCTAGTCAAAATCCTATAAGAATCCACTGTGCTACAACTTCGAGTCCCTAGGAGGAAATCATACATGGCGTCCCTGTGGCTGGATACCTAAAAGGTTTTGAAAATATTTAGCAAGCATCCATCACAACATAAAATGAGATTACTGATTACACATGTTAGGTTCTCGTACACGCTCTTGAGTTTACTCACACCTCATCTTTTGTGCACACATAACGTTCTACACTTAGTTTATCTAGCCATACCTCCCAAGCTAACTAAAACCAAAGTAATCAACTGAACTTATCTGTACCTAGGTTCTAGTACCGCCCATACAGTACATTCGTTTCACTAACATCTCGCGTAAGTTAATTAATTCTCAAGTAAAATTTCACCTATGTTCTGTTTCAAGAATTCTCATTTAGTTTCACTACTAAATTACTACAATTCTCACAATTGTTATCTTCCCACTTGTGTAATTAAGTTTCACTACTTAAATTACTAATTATCTATTCTCTATCTAAAGGTACATTTCGTAATTAAGTTTCACTACTTAACTTACCAATTTGATATGTATCATTAAACACATCATATATCCATCTACTAGTACACAACATTAGAATATCATTAAGTGTATATATTTCACACACAATATATACTAATATCAGTTATTACTATTCTGTCCTTCTGACACACATAAAGGACTCTTGGTTCGGAATGATCCATCGACCCCAACTGAGAATTTGTTCAGAATGATACATCGACCCCAATTATTTATATACACATATTATGGCTCGGACTCTTTCATCACGCCACCAGTTCGAAGGTTTGGTTCGGCATTTTACATCGACCCCAAACATATATTAACCCAATGTTAGTTCGGAATACTCCATCGACCCTAACTTGTAATAACCCTACGTTAGTTCGAAATACTTCATTTACCCTAACGTAGTTAGTTTAGGTATAAATCTCTCAACCTAATAGTTCATAAAATTTAGTAGGTACATACCCGACCTATCAATCATACTTGTACGTAATATAGTACTCTCTTATATTAACAATAATTATTTGCTTTACAAATTTATTTCACTTCCATATTAATTCGAGTATTCACACAACTCTAAGGGTCCTAGTTTCCCCTTGTTATATAAATTTAGTAGTTACCCTTGTTAACCTACTGACTCAATAAATTGAAGCTCGCTCATGCTTTTTCGTAAACATATTCTTATCATCTCGAATTAGAATACGTCAAAATCAAGCGTATGAATCTCCACTTTAATTCTCCCACAAAATTAAAGTCCAACACTCAATAATAGACCTACTTTCATATCATTATTCCATAAATATATTTGATCAAGGTCCCAAAAACTTCCCCGATAAAATTTTAGGCATTTGAGTCTTAAAAAGAAAGATCTTACATTTTCTCGCAGCCAAAATGAATCATAAATTTTTTTGACATATTAAACACCCTCTAGTAAAATTTAGATTTCTCCCTCTACAGAACTCTGATTGACCTAATTCCAACTTTGTTGGAAATATAAGAGATATACCTTTCTACACATTGATGATTCACACTCTAATTTGAAGTACAACTCAAATCGTTCACGTTTAAAGTCACGTCAAAATTCTGGCAGATTACTATGCTGGCAGATCAAACATCCTGTAGTAACATGTCAATTACTCCCTCTAGAGAACTCCGATTGACCTGATTCAAAGTTCATTGGATAGCTAAAAGATATACCTTTCCATAAATGTATGGTTAACACTCTAATTCGAAGTAAAATTCAAATGGCATACGTTTAAAGTTATGTTAAAAATTCTGGCAGATTAACATCTTGTGTTCATCAATTAAACCCCAAGTCATTCAAGATTCATGTTCTTTAAGCAAGAACTCATAAAGATTCTATGTTAATCATCAAATATATTCAAATTTTATTTCATATTTACTTAGGAATTCATTCTTCATGAAATTCTACCCAAACATATGATCAATTCATACATTTAGTTCAAGGTTTTTTTTCCAATAGAATCAACCAATTCTTAAGACTTCCTACACATGGGTATTTTAACTTGAATTTGATTTGTAATAAAAACTATCCTTGATAGAGGGTTTTTGATTTCGTGGAGTTGATGATGGATTGATGATTCTCTTCTTCAATCCTTCCTCCTTTGCCTCATAGGATGCAAAATCCAAACCCAACCTCTTCAAAACCATCTTCTAAGCCTTGAGAATGATTTTCTCCTTCTCTCTAATGGTATTGGTGTTTACATGGGTGTTCTAAACCTAATACCTATTTCATACGGCTGATAATAGACTCTCAAATTTGTAGGTCTCAATACCCTCACATGTTAAAAGGCCAAAACGCCCCCGAACGGTTTCGGTTTAGTCTAAAATTATCCTAGGACTCAACTAGGAACCCCGGGTATACTATTTTGACTAATTCGACCCTTTCAGACTCATCTGTGACCTCTAAATTATCATTTGAGTCACTTCAAAATATATTACTAGTTCTCACCCCAAAATGGTCTACACGTGCTAAGTAACTATTTACTACTCGCGCTAAGTAAATAAAAAGAGGCAATATTAATCAGTATTTATCTCTCGATTAATACTCCATAATCAAAATTATTAATAAATCTCACTAAATTAATTTTCTGGCCTAATTTAAATCAAACCGTATTTTCTCATTTAATTCTCTAATTTAATTAAATAGAAATACTCAGAAATTCGGGGTATTACATACTCCCCCCTATAAAGGAATTTCGTCCTCGAAATTAGGATAAGACTGGTATTAAGACTAAGGACCTTAAACATCACCGCCTCCTCTAATACCCAAAAATCCAATCATATGATCCTAAGGGTCGCCCCAAGTACATGCCTTACTTCATTATAAACCGTTATCGTATGTTATCCATGCCACATATATTATAAGTTAGTCTCACTACTTAATATCTCCATAGATTTTTTTCCGAATCTAACGTTAACTCTTGAAATTAAGTTTCTCTCTACTTAATTTACCCTTTTGATGTATATCTCTATATATATCATCTATGTGTCTACTATTTCTCATTAGTAAAATATTTTAAGGTATATATTTCACACACAATATATACTATAACGAAAATTGGTTCGGCAAAATCATCGACCCCAATCGTCCTATCATTTACATTGGTCTGAAATCCCTCGACCCCAAGATAAATGTAATGCACATGTTGGTTCAGACCTTCCTTCGATACCAATGTTTATTATTCATCATCAATTTGGTTCGACAAATGATCGACCCCAAATCGAATCCTTCATGTATTGATCTGAAACATCATCGACCCGAATACATAATTAAGCATACTTATAATCGTACATAAGTAGGAAAACCATAAGGTACATATTTATTACACCTAACATATATTATCAACAACAATATTATAATCACCCCCTTTTATAACACTTTTGGGGTTATTGGCTTGGAATCTCACCTCGATCATCAATAGTGATTGGTTATATTGTCTCCAACTCACACATCGAGAACTAATATATGTAAATATATTTCATCGCACATGAGTCGATAATTTATGAGCCATATATCTCACACTTCATATATCCTAAAATGTCATACTCCCATAGAATGTCCTCATATCATGCGTTAAGAACTAAGACTTCGAAATGTTTCCTCGAACCACCATCAAAGTACATATAAGTTCATAATAGGTACCCAAGAACCTAAACTTTATGTACAATTTATATAGGTACCCACACTACCTATAAAATATGCTCATACGGCTATACATTCAACCTATGAATTGATAAGTGGTTTCTTCCGAAATTCCACTATCGTTAAGACGTAGTATCTTCCTTTCTCACAATAATTGGGTTATAGGAAACACATCATACCCAAAATAATATGTTATCTCCATTCCTCCCTGACCATCTCTCACAGGGTGGGATTTTAGAATTCCATCCTGATTCACAATAATATAGAGGGGCACCTTGCACTTGTGCACTCTACCTTTTTAATGTCATATTAGTCACCACGGTCAACCCATATCGCTAACACAATGGAATGTTGACTTAGTTACGATGTTCACATCCCATCCATAAATTATAAGTTTGCCTATGCATTCCACCACTGGAAACGTAGGTTCACCATCGAATTCCGGTTGCTCATTTCGAGACCGTATTTCTCTATCAACTTGTGGTCCGTCTGGAGATAATCTCACTATATCTCTTCTGCAACACCGCTTTCAACTTACGTCATCTTTCCTCAAGTGGTACTCTATTCCCTTTTCTCTCTGGGTAATTTATACTTTACAATCTGTGCGCTCTTCTTAATTGGTTCACCTTTAGGGTTGGTTACCTTATAAGAATCAACATTTTAGTAACGCATAAGTCGCTCTCAACACTCAGTCAAGTAGTACCCTACATTTCTTCTTCACAATAGTTAGGCCTCCCATATCAAGAGATATCTTTTGAACGGCTTCCCACCGACTTTCATCCCATAGGGTGTGCTGGCACTCTCAGCACATATAAGCATGGATTACATCTATTTCCCATGACGTTCAATCCATTTCATCAATACGACTTGCCTCATACCTTCCCCATCGGCGAACTTATAAAAATAATTTTCCGCATCCCTCTATCTCGGATAACTAAGAAAGCCAATTGACTAAGGCGCCCATACACCCTTTTCTCCGTGAAGATTTGCAAAGACATTGCAACGGTCGCTCTCGTAACATGATTTTCCTCTACTCTCGCCTTGTCTTCATGGCGTGACTACAATCTTGCGGGTATTCCCAATCCCATATAGACCAAGAATCAAAATCTTGCCCACAAAGTCCCACATATCCATTCGTGATGCAATAAGCCTTTCAGTGTTTCTCCACAACACTAGCGGTTCCACTGATGCCCTAATATCTAACAATGTCTCTTCTCCTGATGTGCATAAAAATTCAGTCGTATCCCCTTTTCGTAACCAAACTTAAACAAGGGTTTTCTCCCCATGCATTCTTACTGAGCATTATCGGAACAACACATAGTCGAGATACTCAAATTCCATTTCTCGAAAATATGGGTAACCATACTCCAATATCTTTAAAGGAGTCAAGTGGCACTCCACTTATACTATCACTAGTTTCTTAGCACTAATCATAACAACGATCTCGACCTATCCGCTTAGTGGTCATACGATATACCTTGAATCACCTCATTAAGGTCCCTACACGTCGGGATCAATGACTGGGACACATCCATAATCTCTGAAGTCTCCAATATACTGATGAATAATGTGAGCTCGTCCCTCTTTCAGGTGAGGCATCATCATATATCCCATTCACTGGAGGCTAAAATTCATATACTTTCTTTACCATCGCACTAGTGGTTCAAATGGTTCTCGGGCATAACACGCTTTCCCTTCCTAGAATACAAGACTTATCGGAGTTATTATTCCCTTAAATAACTTCAGGAAAGATCAAAATGGGTGGTATTACATCCCACATAAGACATCTTTTCATAAATCCCCTTATTCCAGTCCACACCTACTAGTTTAGGGTATTCCTCCTCTCGGACATGGCAGCCTTGATTCCTAACACTATCATCATGGTTCCCTCAGTTTTGTTGACCAAGAGGAACACACTATTAGACTGAATAGTCCCGACTTATAATCAAATCAATGAATCCCTTCGTGGGTTTCCACTTATGGCTTGCACTAGCCCCACTACATTCAGTCTTACTCTTTGACTAAATCCTTAAACTCTTTTAGCTCCACTCACCTAGGAGCATTTACATCAACCTCCTAAGAATCACCATAATGCCTTCATACACATAAGTCGTCCATGTAGAGGTTTACCAAAATTGTGGATGACAACTCGTGAGTCCATTCTCTCAAGGGATCTTTTTCCCTTATACCTATGTCATTGGGTAATTTATTTCTCACAGTTGGCCTCTACCAGGCTTTCACGTGATGGGTTTAGAAAATTCCATTCACTTCGCTTCTGAACCATCATTGGAGAAAATTGCGATTAAACAATACGTAAGGTTCCTCTATTTGTATACTGACCCTCGGTCCGGATGTGGTGACTGGTATCCCCACCAAGTTGCCTCTATAAAAAATTTGACCCAAATTTTCACTTCTGAGTATTTCTACTCTATCCTTAATGCCAAATCCTCTGTACATTCTACTTCCATTGGTTAACATGCACAATCGCCGTTTTATCTAATTTTTTCACGGGTGATTATCTTACAAGATCTTTTAGACCTTCTCCCATTATCACTGCATTGGGCGGGTTTAGATTATCATCACCCTTTACGGTCGCGGTACTTAGAAACATTTTTGATATGCCCCAGCAGTCCTTCTAGCATCTACTTCCATTACACACTAGGAGTGACCTCAAAAATGGTCATCTTTTCCGCGATTACCATCCTCGAACACTCCATGCTTCATGCGAGCCCCTCCCTCATGCAGTCCTTCCAACGCCTACGCTGGTCCTACCACCATGTTTGACAAACAATACTCAATCGAACTCGTATATAAAACACTACATCTACTAAATAGAAGGAGAACATAAATCACATATGTAGAGGAGTACAACAATCCAATGATAGGGATTTATATCAATCAAATGATACGCTGAAAACATAGTAAGCCATACAGATCCTATGGACACTAGAACTTGATGCTCTGATACCATCTGTGACACACCGCCTAATTAAACATTGGGTGATCAGGACTTTATTAAATTAAAACAGGTTTCTCAAATGGTTCATTCTTAGCATCACTATCGAAAACTTTTTAATTACTAATCACCTAAGCGAAAATTAGATCAGTGCCAAATTTTATCTTTCTCAAAATAGATAAATCAACCATGAGGAAAATAGTAAGACAATCACCATGTACTAAAACCCAATCCAACAAAGTATAAGTACAACAGAACAAGAGTATTACCGAATAAACCATCGGCTAAAAATTCCAAACAACAATAGAATAACCACTAGTCTGAAACTAAAATCTGAGACTTCTACCGGACCACAAATCCATACATAGAATAGTGTGAGATCCTGTACTAGATCTGAATGAGAGATATCGTCTAGTCAAAATCCTATAAGCATCTACTGTTCTACAGCTTTGAGTCCCTGGGACGAAATCATACATGACGTCCTTGTGGCTGGACACCTAAAAGGTTTTGAAAATATTTTATAGCAAGAGTTAGTACTCAAAACATTTTGAAAATATTTAGTAAGCGTCTATCACAACATAAAATGCGGTTATTGATTACAAATGTTAGGCTCTCGTACACTCTCTTGAGTTTACTCACCCCTCATCTTTTGTGCACACCTAACGTTCTACACTTAGTTTATCTAGCCATACCTCCCAAAATAACTAAACCCAAAGTAATCAACTGAACTTATATGTACCTAACTTCTAGTACCACCCATACAGTACATCAGTTTCACAAACATATCGCGTATGTTAATTAATTCTCAAGTAAAATTTCACCTATGTTCTATTTTAAGACTTCTCATTTAGTTTCAGTACTAAATTACTGCAAATCTCATAATTGTTATCTTCCAACTTGTGTAATTAAGGTTCACTACTTAAATTACTAATTAGATATTCTCTATCTAAAGGTACATTTC
The DNA here is from genome assembly GCA_949130495.1 of Sambucus nigra. Lineage (NCBI taxonomy): Eukaryota > Viridiplantae > Streptophyta > Magnoliopsida > Dipsacales > Adoxaceae > Sambucus > Sambucus nigra. The sequence continues at coordinate 623,768,227 of OX422207.1, read as the reverse complement.
GTAATTAAGTTTCACTACATAACTTACCAATTTGATATGTATCATTAAACACATCATATATCCATCTTCTAATACACAACATTAGAATATCATTAAGTGTATATATTTCACACACAATATATACTAAATATCAGTTATTACTATTATGTCCTTCTGACACAAGTAAAGGACTCTTGGTTCGAAATGATCCATCGACCCCAAGTGAGAATTGGTTCGGAATGATACATCGACCCCAATTATTTATGTACACATATTCTGGCTCGGACTCTTTCATCACGCCACCAGTTCGAAGGTTTGGTTCGGCATTTTATATCGACCCCAATCATATGATAACCCAATGCTAGTTCGGAATACTCCATCGGCCCTATCATGTAATAACCCTACGTTAGTTTGGAATACTTCATCGACCCTAATGTAGTTAATTTAGGTATAAATATCTCAACCTAATAGTTCATAAAATTTAGCAGGTACACACCCGACCTATTAATCATACCTGTACGTAGTACCGTATTCTCTTATATTAACAGTAATTCTTTGCTTTACAAATTTATTTCACTTTCATATTAATTCGAGTATTCACACAATTCTAAGGGGCCTAGTTACCCCTTATTATATCAATTTAGTAGTTACCCTTGTTAACCTACTAGATCAATAAATTTAAACTCGCTCACACTTTTTCGTAATCATATTCTTATCATCCCAAATTAGAATACGTCACAATCAAGCCTATGAATCTCCACTTTAATATACTCACAAAATTAAAGTCCAACACTCAATCATAGACCTACTTAGCTATAATTATTCCAGAAATATATTTAATCAAGGTACCAAACACTTTCCCGATAAAATTTTAGGAATTTGAGTCTTAAAAAGAAAGATCTTACATTTTCGCGCAGCAGAAATGAATCATAAACTTTTCTGGCAGATTAAACACCCTCTAGTAAAATTTCGATTTCTCCTTGCGCAGAACTACGATTGACCTGATTCCGAGTTTTTTGGAAAGCTAAGAGATATAAATTTCCATACATCTATGATTCACACTCTAATTCAAAGTACAACTCAAATCATACACATTTAAAGTCACGTCAAAATTTTGTCAGATTACTATGCTGGCAGAACAAACACCTTGTAGTAACATGTCGATTACTCCCTCTAAAGAACTACGATTGACCTGATTCCAAGTTCATTGGATAGCTAAGAGATATACATTTACATACATGTATGTCTCACACTCTAATTCGAAGCAAAATTCAAATGTCGTATGTTTACAATTATGCCAAAAATTCTGGCAAATTGACATCTTGTGCTCATCAATTAAACCCTAAGTCATTCAAGATTCATGTTCTTTAACCAAGAACTCATAAAGATTATATGTTAATAGTCAAATATATTCAAATTTTATTTCATCTTTACTTAGGATTTCATTCTACATGCAATCCTACCCAAATATATGATCGATTCATACAATTAATTCAAAGTTTTTTTCAATAGAATCAATCAATTCTTAAAACACGTTACACATGGGTATTGTAACGTGAATTTTATTTTTAATAAACATTTAACATGATATAGGGGTTCTGATTTCGTGGATTTGATGATGGATTGATGCTTCTCTTCTTCAATCCTTCTTCCTTTGGCTCCTAGGATGCAAAATCCAAACCCAACTTCTTCAAAAACATCTTCTAAGCCTTGATAATGATTTTCCCCTTATCTGTAATGGTATTGGTGTTTTCATCGGTGTTCTAACCCTAACTCCGCTTTCATACATCTAATAATAGACTCTCAAATTCGTAGGTCTCAATACCCTCACATTTTAAAAGGCCAAAACGCCCTCGAATGGTTTGGGTTTGGTCCAAAATTACCCCGGGACTCAACTAGTACCCCCGGGTATACTATTTTCACTAATTCGACCCTTCCAAACTCATATGTGAACTCCAAATTATCATTTGAGTCACTTAAAAATATATTAATCGTTCTCACCCCAAAATGGTCTACATGTGCTAAGTAACTATTTACTACTCGCGCTAAGGAAATTGAAAGAGGCAATATTAATCAGTATTTATCTCTCAATTAATACTCCATAATCAAAATTATTAATAAATCTCACTAAATTTCTTTTCTTGCGTAATTTAAATCAAATCGTATTTTCTCATTTAATTCTCCAGTTTAATTAAATAGAAATACTCAGAAATACGGGGTATTACATATAGTATTTGCTTTTTTGTCTTCACAGTGAACTTGTAGTAATTACAAAAGTATACACCTCAAAACTTCTTTTGGACTATAGTTCCCACTAGCACTTAGTTCTATATCATGACCTAAGTGAACCTTCTCAACATCCTTTGCCTGATTATTCTCTCAACTAAATTTTTCAGTAGGAGGAATTCATTGGTCATTTCTCCAGGGTCATTGTGGAAATCAAACCATTCATCTTCCTTTTTCTTGTATATATATTCGTTTAACTAATAACATTTCACCCATAAAATGAAGATATGGGGATCCTTTTGGATAAACCTGTGCATACTCGACCCAATGTGTGAAAAACATAGTAAATCACCTCATCTCCCATAGATAACACCAAACTGTTATGGTCTAACAATGATTTTACTCATGAAACCCATGCCATGAAAGCTATACTAATTAGGTAAAAATATAAAATAGGGTAAAAGATAGCTAAATAAAAAGACATAGGAGATTTAGAGTAATGTCTTCAATTAAAATGGGTCTACGTCCACATTTGAGCCTTTTTCTCATTATAATTATATATTAAGTACATGGATTGTTCCTTAAAGGCCTACAAGAGGAGAAAATGAGGCTAAAAACATGAACATACATGTTACTATGAGCTTAAGTTTCTACGACTATGTTAGGTTCATGATGTAGTGTATTCTTCTATGAGGTCGTAACTATGTTGGGTTGACATTATCGGAGTACATGAATGGAGGGAGGACTCAGGTGCAGAGGGAAGTTTGAGATAATTTAAAAGAGTTTGAATTATAGGTTGTTCATTAATAAATAAGGAGTGAGAACCTGTATTTATAGGAGTTGGCTAGAGCCTCACGTTCACTATTCACGTGACTTGTAAATAAATATGGATTAGAGAAATTTTTTCTAGAAGGTTGAAAAATGGAAGTCCACGGGATGAGGTATAAAGTCTGTGGCTTTTGTTATCAAGGTTTTGTTGAGGATCGATATTTGTAACTTAGTAAGGTACTAGGTCGAGGCCTTTCGATCATATCCTAATGCTTTTTACTAGTACTTGACTTATTCATATGTATTTATCTGGGTTTCCATTTTACATGTCACTCAGGGAATGGATGATATATTTTAGGGACACCAGATCCTAGAATGGTTTATTTGAATTTATTTTTCCTAAATTCGAATTTGTTGTAATAATTAGGTTGTTTTAGTTATTATATAAATTTCTATAGTAGAGATCTTTTTTGGGGGATGTAATAGGTTTTTACTTTTTATAAACTTGCATTATATTAGGTTCGATTGTGGTGGAAAATGCATGGATTCAGTGGCATTTCTATCAATTTTTAAGCTCCTTTAGTTGAGTTTTAGAGGCAGCTAGAATGTTAAAATGATGTAGTTTTGAGTAATAGGGAGAAACACAAAAATATGAGGAAGAAGACAAGAATTGTGGAGACACGACTGAATTTGAACCAAGTATGACTGCGATTTCCTTTGACATGATTGATGATATGAGAAATCATCCACTTGTCGTTCTCGTTCCAGCAAATCAAGTATAAAGTGCATAATAAGCAAATAGAGAAAGTAAAGAGGGGTAAAAGATATGATATAGAGTGGTTTGGACAAAAAAATGAGCCTACTTCCACTTTGGTGCCACACACTCATTATATATGTTGTTTGGTACATAGTAATTAGGCCTAAAGAGGCATATAAGATTAAGAATAGAATATAGTACATGACTATGATGATTTTGTTGGTTCTGGGATGTCAGATGCGATGCTAGAGAGAAGCCCCCAAGCTATGTCATGCGATGTCGAGAGAATAACCGGCTTTGAGCAAGGTGTTGGTTTAAGAAATGAACTCGAAACCAGATGAGGAAAAATAAATCTGCCCCTTATCTCGATGTGTGTACCTCTATATATAGGAGTAGATGTTGTATTGCTTCTTTGGGTAAAAAGGGGCTACCCCTAGCTAATATGATCAGAATGGGGTTGCACCCAATAGCAAGTAGGGGTGGCACCTTGTAGCAAGTAGGGGCCGTTCCATGTAGCAAGAAGGGGGAGGCACCGTGTAGCACGTAAGTCTGCACCCTATAGTATTAAAGTATAAGGCTGCGGCACTATAAACTTGTAAATCTTAGAGTACTAATCTCCTCAATAGGGTGGTATATTTGTCATATCAATGAGCCCTCAAGTCGTAGTGCCAAGAGATAGTGATTGGGGATACGGCTGGGTAATCAAGTCTTCTCAAGCTTTCGCGACATTTCAAAGGTGATGATTTATTTTCCTGTGGCCCCTTATATAAATGGAAATTGGTCGTGGCCTTCATTATGTTTTGAAACCCATGAGGGCAAATTAAAAGCCAATCTCTGTTATTCCTTTTCATGAGTTTTTCGGCGTCCTTTCAAGGAAGCATGCGGTGGTTGTTCAAGCAGTTCAAGGCTGACCAACTGTTGTTTCAAGGTTGAGCAACACCTAAGCCTTCCTTTCAATATCCAAGTAATTTTTCTATCTAAATATTCCCTAGATTCTAATTTTATTTCGATGCTTTGTTGTTTGTTCTGGATCTCTAGTGGCAAATGATCCATATGAAATAATATTTGAGCCCCTTGATTTTACTCAATTGATCATTGAATTTTTAACTGGACTCTCAATTGAATTGAACTCATATCGAACTCTCAATATATTTAAAGGCCCTTGATTCGAATGGATTGTAGTAGATAACCGACATGGAAATGAATCGATCTTGAATCGATGAAATCACCATTCTGTTCTTGATGTTCTTGAATATTTTTTTCAAATTCTAGGGCTTTGATCAATAGAATAGGCATCTTCAGAGTTAATATATTTAGAAGTTTTCCAACAGTAGGTAGCTTGTTTTAGTGCTATTTTGGTTGCAGCCTCATGTCAATGGTCATGTAAAAAATATCCATTCATGCCTAGGGTTTAGCCTAATGTTAGGTAACATTAAATACTAAAATATTTAAGAACTTTATCGTGGCATGTATCATGTCTGTTAGGTTATTATCCACAACACTTTACTAATAATCCAAATGGTTGCGGCATGTAAGAATATACCACCTCTTTCCCCAATATGTTGCGACAGAAGTTGATTTTAAGGATTCTATATCCCAACACTTGGTGTAGTTAGAGATATTTTCTAGGATTTATTCTTTATCTTTCGAACTTGCTATTTTATTATTCATGTCGTGGCTTCTAGGAGGCCTGTATTTCAATATTAGCTGCGAAACCTAACTGTGGACTCCTTCTGCTTTTTAGGTCTTACTCTAGCCATATGGGTTTTGATCCCGACGAATTACTCATAGACTTTTGGAACAAAGACTTTGGAGTCTATCCCCCTGAACATCCTTCTGCACGTCCTTTAAAGGTAATAAGGCCTTACCAGTTTAAAGATTGCCCAAATTGTGTCATTCTAGATTTAGATTCTCACTTCGCGGAAACAACTTGTAGGAAAGAGACTAAATTTGCGAATTCCTTTTGTAGGAAAGGTACTAATTCCATAGAAATGGAAGAGGAGGCCAACTCTAGTACCAACCCAATAGATATTGATGCCGTGGTAATTAGGCTAGATGCTAGTAGGGACGTGCCTGATGGTCCCTCTATCAGAGTTGAGAGGCCTCTTACGGCCTTGAGTGTCCGCAGCATTATGACTCACGAGTGGGTTGACCAAGTTGCTAAGGCACTTGAATTTCCTGAAGATTTGATTTTATCAGCACCTTTCGCGAAACAAAGGACCTTCACGACACTTGTTGATAGTGGGGTCTGCTTCCCCCTCCACGTCTTTATTTATGGGTTACAATTGCCAATTTCAGTCTCCATCAGAAGGGTATTCCAGAATATGAATTTATCCCCAACCCAAATAGATCTCGATGGATAGAGGGGAGTTCTAACTTAAGTGGTGCTTGGCAGGATCAAATTTAATAGGGACATAACTCCCACTGAATTATTCCATTTTTACAGACCTAAGGAAAATATTATAAAGTTTGCATGGTACTATTACTTTACCATCTATAACAATGACAAAACCCCCTATAGTGGGTGGCCCACTAGTGTTAAGAATTACAAGGGAAAGTACTTTTACATTTCTAGAAAAGGGTGGGAAATCCACCTTGATGAGACTGAGAGAGAGAAATTCTTTAGGATACCATGGTAATTGGGACGTCCATCCAAGCTAGGTACAAGGGGCCGAAGCCTTTTTAATAGTGGTCGCGTCCTTTTATTTTCAATTATCTACTTTCCTTATACTTTCCTTTGCTTTTGTACTAATGTAAAACTTTCTACGTAACCATTGAAAATTTGCAACTAAGTGAGAGGCCGGAGAGTAGAATAAGAAGAGTCGCGGCAGTAAGTGCTAAGGATAAATAATTTAGCACCTTAGTGAGTTCAGTCTCCATCTTTGAATCAAGATTCTTTTCCAAAAAAATATATTCCCAAAGTGATGGGCGTGAAAGGTAATAATCATTTCTTTTACTAATGCCGCATCATTGTTATTTTTAATCCTTCAGACTTTGACAATGCTTCATTTTTTTCTTTCAGGTGAGGAAAATGATAGGAACCTTTTGGCAGCTGAACTTACAAAAATAGATGAGGATGCAATCGTCCTCAATAATGCTGTAAGGTAGAAAAAAAGAAAAAGGAAGTCCAAGCATCCTTCCGCAGTCCCTACTGGTGATCAAATTGATCTTATCGCTTCCTAAAATCAGGCTACGAATCAAACAAATACTTCCACGGCCTAACTCCTGGTTGAGGAGTTGGCCCTTCATGAGAGGCGTGAGGGTAATTTTGATGATGATATTGGAGCTAATTTGGTTGTGATTAGGTTAATGTCAACTACTGAACACCTTGAAGGACGCGACACCTCTCCAATCCATGTAAATTCACCCCATCCAATAATTATAGCTGCTAATACGAACCTGACACCTACTTAATGTCGTGCCATTGTTAGTCTTGATGGCATTCCCCGACCTTAGCTTAGGAAGCCCAACCCCGAATCTTCTTGGGACACAACTGCAAGGGTTTTCAATAGAATAAAGAGAGTTCTAGATGTTGTGGACCTTGATCGCCTCGTGGATGAAGACCACGATGACTTGGAGGATTATGGTCTCAACAGTCCATTGAGGGTAAATGCAAGTACCTTCTCTGCATCATTTTCACATTTCATATTTTCCTTCTAACATTAACTCTATTTACAGGTCACATATGTTGTAATGTCCAAGAAGTGGAAGTATGAGGCCCTCAATAAGCTGAAAGATGCCACGGAGAGAGTGCACTCTAGTGACCTGGAGAATGCCAAGGTTTCTTCCTTTTAAGTTGGGAAGCATTCCTCTGCAGCAGCACTTGATGGGTATAAGATGGACACAAATAGAATTGTTAAGGCTGCAGAAGATGCCAAGAAGGATGCCGAGGATAGCTTCAAACAAGATGAAGACTCTTTCAAAATTGTTCAAGCTCAATCCATTAAAGCTTACCAAGCCGCGTTCTAATCAAATTAAACACTTGAACTCCTCAAGAAGAAGTTTGATAATTGGAGAGAAAACTTTGAATGATGGTGAGGCCTATGCCGCGACCATTAAGAAAATATAGCAAGACCACGCTGCGACTATTAATAAAAAGGATTAATACCATGCTGAGGCTATCCAATTGGCCATTGAGGATGCTGTGGAATCCTTTAAAGGCTTCAAGAATTTCTTCATTATCAATAATAAAGCCTACCTTCGTGACTACCAAGAGCTTAGGCATAGAGTTATAAAAAACTTCCCTAAATCTAAAGACATAGTTCTTGCCTGGGACCTTAGTGATGCTGAGCATTTGCAATGCGTGGCGGAGATAAAGGTCGCAGTTGAAGAAAGAGATAGGCTAAGGGCATAGGCAGAGGCTACGACAGCTAAGGAGGAGACCGTGACAGCCGCGAAAGGAGGGGAGGGAGATAAAGAAGATGATGCAGCCAACTAGCCATCTTTTAATTCTAAACATTAGACTGCTTCCCCTTTTTAAACATTGATTTTTTATTAATATATACAAGGTTGTGGCCTTTTGGAACTTCTCATCAAGGTTGCGGCCTATTTTATGTATAAATTTAATACCTCGGTTTTTTTCCAAGGCTTTATCCTTTGATCTTTCCATTTGTCTTAACTGCTCCTTTACTTTCTCTTTTTTTGTCTACTTTGATACTTGAGTGAGCTTGCAAAACATCATCCGGAATTGTAATGGACATAAGTCCATGACCGTCTTATATAACTTATTATCAAATAGGTTGTGTCCTATTGTTCTTTTCCCTGGACTTTTCACAACTTGTATTTTTCCTTTAAAGGAAAAATATATGGATATAAGGCCATATTTATGGCTATAATTGTAACACGCCATAATTTTGAGGATTTAATATTTAATTACTTTGGGAGTTATAAATATTTAAATTGGGGAAACTTAACTTCATGAGTTGGAGAATTTATTTGAGTGAGCCAAATTATTTATAATTAACGACTTTAAGTTTAATTATTAGAATTAATGTGTGTCGCATTTTGAGGTCGAAATTTGGATATGTCAAAAAATATTTCATATGGCAATTCAGTGTGCGCAGTTGAGTCTGTATGGGTCGAGATAGTCGAAAAAGAGTACCCGGGGTGGTAATTGGGTCTTGGGGTATTGTTAGGCATAATCGGGCCCACACGGGGTGAGTTGGGCCTTTCTAATTAGGCCCACATGTCCAAAAATGGGATTTAGTGTTTTTAACCTAATTGAGGGACAAAGAACGACAGATAGAAAATCCAAAACCAATGTTTTGGGAGTGGATTAGAGGAAGCTAATCAAGAAGTCAATTGGGGGATCTTTTGGAGCCAAAATAAGGGGCTAATTTGGGGTGTTCTTCATCAACCATTCTCTACACCAGCAGAATCAGACCCTATGAACGATTTCAGGCAAGTGGTTAACTGTTGTGATTTCTAAATTGATGATAATCAATTCATATCATAGTGATGTGTAAATCAAAATTCATTTTGGGGATAAATGGGTAAAAAAATGGGTTTTTTTTCATGGAATTATTGAATGAGATTCAAAGTCAGAATTAATTATGTTGTATATCTCTGAGTATAAATATCTAATTTGACTGAGAAATCGGAATATAAAATGGTGGATTTTGAATCTTGAAATTGGCATTTTAGAACAAAGTTAATGGAAATTTATAGAAAAACCCATTTCGGAAATTGTGTGATAAGTTGAGAAATTCATGTACTAGAAAGTGTATATGATGTATAAGATTAAAGTCCATTTTGTTTATGTGGTGGGATGACTCGATTAGAGGTTGAATTTAAATTTTACAAACCTTGAATTTTCGTTAATGGTGGAATTCAGGGGGGAAGAAGAACTGGCACGAAAGGATCGATCGATCGATCGGGGGCCATCGATCGATCGACGATGGGAAAATCTTGGCAGGTCAGGCAGTTTGATGCTTTGCCTTTGTTTCTTTTTATTTTGGGTATAAGTTTAATTGGTGAAATTTTTTAGAGAAGTAAATAGCTAAAGTGAGAACTTTGGGTGAAACATATTCAATGTAAACTTTGGGTGAAACATAATAATGGGTCCTATTTTTACACCTTACGACACTTTATTTGTTTCATCCGTCTTTCACAAAAATGACTGGTAAGGTCAAATGATGAGGTCCAATGACTAGGACCCATTATTATGCCAAAATTACCATTTTGCCATTCATTTTTCCAATACGTTATGGAAAACATATTTTTATCCTTATTATAGACATCAAATTCTAGGACCCACCTTAAGTCTCTCTTTAGGACCTTAGAACCTCCTCATTCGCTACAAACCCTAGGTCATACTCTGAGTAGAGATCTAATGGACATCGGGAACACATGGTCCCAAATTTACTCCGGTCAACTATATCATCATAGCGAAAGCTTAATGAATCTATGAATGGCTCTAAATCCACTTTCTAACAGTCCACCCCGTTCGTGAATCGGCATAACGATTCGAATGTAAGAACCATTTTACTACCATAAACTAATCTGGCGACCACCGGGAACTCTCGCGCCCCGATTTTAACCCCATAAAATTTATCGTCAGATCAAAAGCTCAATGAATCTTCAAAGGTCACTAAAACCTTATCAAACGGTCCACCCCGGGCATGGAATGATATAACAGTTCGAACGAATGATTAATTTTCCCAAGAAAACTTGTGTGAAGGCCACGGGATCCATTTGACCAAGATCCAATCTTCATCTCAAATAATAAATAATAAATCTTATAAGGGCACTTAATACCCTTTCAAACAATCATCCTCGTGCACAAATCATCCATACGGTGTGGTGGAACAACCCGTTTTACTTTGAAAGGTCATTGGTTGCTTTTGGGCCCCGTTTAACAAAAGTCAACTCTCCAAACTCGACGAAGATCTTTGGAACATCTAAGTAACCAACATAACCATCCAACGTTCCACCCCAAGAGTGATTCTTACTTATGGTTTGGTAAACGATTCATTATTGTTCGATGATCTCCGATCCAAAAGCACAGACTAGCACTTCTAAGCCCATTTGACCCGATGTCTACTCCCGGACCCAACAGTGGTCCAAAGGAATCTTTTGTAATACCCCGTACTTTTGACTATAATTATTTTTGGGATTAATTAATTAAATGCGTATTAATTGGAAATTAATCCGGGTTATAAATACTAATGTGATGCGAATTGGTATTTGATTATGTGCATATAAGATTATATATGTAATTGGTATTATGAAATTTGTCGTGGGATTTATATACGGAAATTTGGAAATTTTGTTGAGACGCGTGGGACCGCCGCGTCACGGTATAATATTTTGATATTAAAGGTGAATTTAAAATCTATAATCCGTATGGTCGTTTTGAGTGCGCCAACGCGTCCGGAAGGGTCGAGATAGTCAGAAAACACTAGCCGGGGGTATAGTTTGGGTCCCGGGGTATTTTTAGGCCATCCCGGCACCATAAAGGGCATTTTAGTAATTGGGTATTTTTGGGTAATTAAAAGTGACGAAAATTGAGAGTTGTAATCTGATAAGGATTGACCCCAACCAACCCTTATTAACCCAACAAGCCACGGAGGTTTATTAAATTAGGTTTTCATAAGTTCCCCCAAAGCAAACCCTAGCCACCATAGCCTTTTGGAGAAGAAAGCTTGGAGAAGGAGAGAGAGAGAGGAATTCTGCAGAAATTCTACACCAATTCCACATCAAAACCAGAAATCAAACAAAGGCAAGTGTTTTAATCATATTTAAATTCGTAGAATGTTTCCTCCATGTTAGAAGATTGATAAATTACAACTGTTCTTGGGAGATAATGAAAACCCATGTAGTTTGAAGTTAGAACTTGAATATTGTGAAGAGAATTGCATGTAGTATGATAGGAGATGATTTCCCTTATATTAATTGTGATTTGAAAGAATTAAAACGAAATAAATTCTGGGATTTGAGGATGATTTAAACCTAGGGTTCATGTTCTAGAGAAATTGGGATAAGTGTAGAAATTTGTAAATTTAGTTGATGTTATGATGATTCAATCCTTGAAAACATGTTAGGAGATGATATAAAAATGTTAAGATGATTTAGAGACCCCCAAAACGTTATTGGAATGAACTTTGGAAGAGATTAGAATTGTTAAAATGGTGAAAAACGATTTTTGGGAAGTTCTGGGCCGAAACTGGCATCTCGTTAGAAGCAGCCCCAGGTCGTTCGAACGAAATCGTTCGAACGAGATTCTAACGAGTTGACCAGTCATTACTAACGAGAAGGTATTTCGTTCGATATATCGTTCGAACGAGATATCGTTAGAAGTAACAGTTCGTTCGAACGAACTGGGATCTCGTTCGAACAGCCTCGTTCGAACGAGACTTCTAACGACCTGACAGTCCAAACTCGTTCGAAGCCTCATTCGAACGAGACTTCTAACGAGTTGACAGTTTGACCCCTTTTGGACTGTTTTGACTTTTGGAGTTCCGGGAACTGGTTCAAGGGTAGAGTTAGCATTCCTTTGATGATATAGTGATTTATTTGGGACTTTTGGGTTATTGAGATGAGTAAATCATATACTAGAATTATATTAATTAAACCATTTGGGTCGAGACGTGAGTGTCTACTACGATGTGAGGATGAATTATGGCGCGTATACTTACAAACCGGAATAGTATGAATTGTGTTAATTATAGTTAGTATGAGAATATATACTACGATTAAAATATGATATTACTAAGATGTGTGTTTACTTAGTATAAGTATATGGATTGTATGTATGACATACCTACCATACTTTCTATCACGGGAGGTTTCGTTCGCTTAGGACCCTCTATTCCTTGTGTGCCTACGGGGGGGATATAGACTGGTACCTTGATGAACATAGGTCATAGAAAGACTTATTGTGATATTAATAAGTCCGCTGACCATGGGAGCGTAGGTATGTGCGTGACCCATGTGATGGTGACTGTGTTCGCCTCCACTATTTGTGATTTGTGTTATCTGGACTATTCCTGAGAGATTCGGAATATGTGATCCTTATGTACGTGATGTACCGGGATGGATAGCAGAGTATGTGTGCACTATAGCTTAAATTGCGGGGTGCTTGTATTGTATATTTATGAGATGAATAATATACATTAAATTAATGAAAATCCTCATGTTAATGTTGTAAAAATATTACGATATTGTTTCGAGTTATATAATGAGTTAGCTGATAGTTATATCAATGGCATATTTAATAACTGAGTTTACGTTAAACCTCTATTAAATTACGAGCGTTATTATGTTAAAAATGAACCAAGTATTATGGGTAGAACCTTTGGCAGTCTAGCTAGATACGTTGTCACTTAGCTAGTGGTATGGTAGTTATAGATGGGTACTTACGTTAGGAGTGCACAGTTAGACGAGAGGTGAGAATATAATGTGAGTGTACGTCCTAACATGTACTTTGCATTTAATGTTTTAAATGTTTTTAAAGAACTTGCAGGTTTTTAAAATATAACTCCACATTCGGGCTCTGACCCGTTTTCTTTTCAAATCTTTTCTTTGTAAAACCCATTTTAGGTGCCCAGCCACAAGGACACCAAGCATAGGTACTCATTCAGGTGACGAGCTGTAGCTGTTTGGGGAAGCTACAGGGATTTGCTCATAGACGCTTCTATCTTTTGGATTCCAGAGTCACGATCTATCTATCAGTTGTAGGGCTTGTTGCCCATTCCTATTTAGAGCATCTTTTACATTTCAGTTTTCAGACTTTAGCATGTAGTATTTCAGTTTCAGTTATTTATTTCAGTATGGGATTGTAGTGAGGGGTTTCCTCCAGACTTTATTTACTCTATTGTGATGGTTATTCATTTCATTTCAGCATGGTGAATGGTGTTATATATATTTCTTCATTTTACACTTGTTGCATGTTAATCAGACTTAAATTAAAATTTGGCAACTTGCTTTTTAAATACTAGGTGGTTAGTAATAATAAAATATTTTCGACAGTGATGCTATTAACTGAGCCAACTTGGCATTTTGAATTAATTTTATAAAGGAGTAGCTACCCGGTGTTTAATTAGTCGGGGTGTCACATCTTTGAGGTATCTAAAATAAATTTCTTATTGTATGCCCTATGCGTGATTTGGATTTATATATTACATTCTATCACAATTTGTTCGGAAAAATCTACACAAGACTACCGATGGGCAGTTCCATTTCCTTGCCAATCGGCAATGTGTCTAGTGTCACTTACCGATTGGCCAGGCTAGGGATATTTTGATAAGTAGTACCCCTACCCTATATAATGAGGGAATGATCTCACTCTATGGAAAACCATAGATCAATTGATATCAGTTATCTCGACAACATTCTTCTACAATCAACGAAATTCCCTTGTGTGAACTTCCATTCCACCTTTCATTCCCATCATTTTCATACCCAATTTAGAAAAAATAGCCTTATCTCTCATCCAATATCTATCCCATCTTATAAGGAATATGATCAAGGATCAGGATCAAGCCTCAAGTCTCCAAACAATGCCCAAGTATCGTACTCCCTCTCTAAATTTCCATTCTTTTGCATTAGTTATATAAATTCTCAAAATTAACTTTTACTTTAGACCATAAAGATTAACATCTCATCCTTTATTATTTATATTTGACATAATTTATTTTCAATTAAAAAAATCCAAAACAAAGAGGAACAGGGTTACAGTATAAATTCTAATGTGATTTTTCACCACATTTTCTCAAAAATAAAAAATATCTTTTATACACACACACATATAATAAACTCCTATTCGAATCAATTGGATAAACCCGACCCTGTGCCTTATGCTATATAAATGGACTTTGATGCCTTCATAGTATACTCACGTCCAGTTTTCCAATTTTTCACTTTTTATATATTTTATCCATATTTTACTTCGTATACATCCTAATTTTGATTTGTATTTGTGTTTATCTAACACATTATCATTCCATTCTAACGATCGATATCTAGATAAGTGCATACATCATATTTTCAAATTAATATTTTGGGAACATTTGTACAGATGACCCCACTACCTCATTTCCATGATGTGAGTCGAGCGATTCCGATCTCCACTTATATATACATGTACACACTCATCACGACGAAATTAAGTAAAATAGTAACGTAAGGCCATGAGAGAGAGAAAGGGTGGGATTGGTACTGAACACTTTCCATTCCGTAACTTATGCACCAAGGCTCTTATCCATTAGTTTTGTAATCATCAGTTTGTCTTTAATGTCCTCTCTCAAGGCGGCGACATGTTATTTTGCATGTTTAGAGAAAAATACTGTGACAACTTCATCTCTTTACATCACCCCACATTGACGAAGGCCAAAGCATTCCTAGAAAAGGGCGCCAGACCTTCTATCCCTCTCCAAGTGCACGAGCGTGAGCGCTGACCCCTGAAACATATGAAAGCCATAGGGATGGCCACAACGACAACTCCGCTATGGACTGACTATAGAGGGATAGACTCTTTTTTCATGGTTATTATCATTTTATTCTTTTGTGCATATACAATTACCTTTATGAGCCCTTTTTTATCCTCTATTATTTCTTGTATATATCTACCTCATGCTTACATCACTCCTCACTAACGCAGTTGTATATTGTGACACCTGACCTAATCAATCCCTGGTGATCCATCCTAAATTAAATTAGAACAGGTTTCTCAGTTGGTTTATTCTTATCATCACTACACCAAATCTGCCCATTTGTCAAGGTCATTGACCTTGACAAATTCACCTTGTCAAGGTCAATGACCGTGACATTTCGAGGCGAGACAACTTTTTTTGTCACGGTCGTGTCACGGTCAATGCCCTAGCATGCCAAGTCATTGCCTCTGCAATCCATGGTACTATGAAAAATCTCTTTAATCTAGGCCCAACGGGAAAATATTTCAATACTTTTTGAGGCACTTTTGAGCTTGTGCCTTCCTTACTAGTAGATTGGACATATCTAGGTTCATTGCATACCGGATAACGATCGATATTTTCATACTCCTTTCGGTATAGTATGCAGTCATACACACAAGCATGAATCGATTTATACTTCATTCCCAAACCTTTCAAACTGTTCTTCATAACAGGATAGCTATTTGGAAGTGTATTCACCTTGGGTAATAAGCCCTTCACCCATTTCAGAATTCCCGTCACGCTATTGCCAGACAAACCGTACTGCGTCTTTAAACTGTGCAAACCAACCATGGCATGTAAAGTTGTTTGATATTTCTCACAGCCAGAGTATAACGGTTGGGTCGCCTTAAATTTTAAACTTTGGTAGTCATCGTCAAGTTTTATCGTGTTATCTTCACGAGCACTTGAATCTTCTACATCATCAGTAACCTCATTCTCCCCAGCTTCATAAACTCCATACGCATCATCAACTAAATCCTCTAACATATTATGATCTACGTCGTCCCCTTCTTCATCTATTCTACTTGTTGAAGGATGTTGTGAAGGTTGGTCAGGGACAAAAGGAACTTTCAATTCACCGTGAAAACTCCAAAATCGATAACTATCTTGCATACCCGATCTTAACAAATGTAGTTCAACTGTTTTCCACTCAAACACCTTACCATTCTTACACCTAGCACATGGACACGGAAACTCTTCATCATTACGACATCTCTTTGCATATTTCACAAATTCGTTAGCACCTCTGCGAAACACATCCCCCATTCTATTAGTCTCACCCATCCACTCTTTATATTTCGGATATCCCATCACAGCTACCACAACTAAACACCTATTAAAGGTAAACAAAACTTAGATTTATAGTATGTTTTATTTAATTATCCCATCATTTAATTATCCTATTAAAGGGTATGTGGTCCTATCCCATTCAAGAATGCATTTTTCTGTAATATCCTTAACAGCTCATGCACATTGTTACGATTTGAAAAAAATTCGACAGCATATCCCCTTAGTTCTCCAAGTACACGACGTAGATTGGCAGGTGTGAGTGTTATTTCAATTGGTCAATTAAAATAACAGTCACACTTGTCAATCTAGTATGTACCCAGAGAACATTAAGATACGACTGCAGAACTTCCTACAAAAGTAACAATTTTAAGCCAATAAGAATATTATACATAAATTATACAGTCTCAAACTGTCCAAACGGGACGATTCGAGAGATCTCATTACAGGGGTAATGACTCTCGAACGGGTCTAAGGGTTATTGAATGCTAGTATCTATGCGCACTATATTTAATTTCAAGTATGTTTCATATAATGGGTTAATTCAAATACAAAAATAAATTCATGGGATAATTCAAATACAAAAATAAATTCATGTATTGACCACATACACACACACACACACACACTATCTAAGTTGTTCTATAGGTATAAAAACAATTATATCCAATTACTATCCAACTATTATCAATTATTTATTTTGAATGTAAATAATATTCAAAACCCCACCCACCCCCACCCCCACCCCCTCCCGATGTTTATTATCCAATTATTATCCAACTATTATCAATTATTTATAAAATTGATGTTTACTTTTAGTGTTGTGTATATATGTTAGTCCTCGGCTTTTTTATTGAACTTTTAGTTATTTAGTGTATTGTAGATTGATGAGGCCACACATTGAGCACACAATGAAATACTATTTCGCCTTTTACTAAAGAATATCATATGCTCACAAATAGGCGGCATACGCCCATTTTTTTAATTGTTTATACCCCCTCCCCCACCACACACCACCTGATGATGCTTAAACCCCTTTTGATAGACGGCTCTCTTGGTATTTTTTTTGTCTATACTATCAAGTGTTCAACTAGTTTGGAGAGTTGTACCAAACAATATTAGTTGAGATCCAACTTCAGATTAATTCAAGACATAAGACCCTAAAGGGAATCCTATCTACAACAAGATTCTAGTTAGTAAAGAAGACATAACAGAATATGGTGGAATCCACTACACTACACACCCATTCCCACACATAAAAACCATTTAATAATATTTAAAAAATTCAAAACCATTTAATAATATTTAAGCACTAAATTAATTTAATTTAATTTAACCTAGGAATTAATCAGATATTTTTATCCTATGTTTACTAATGCTAAAATTATGAAAAATGATATTTTGAGATAATAATGTGTGAAAATTTGTTTTATGATTTTTTTCTTAACTGAAAATTATTTAGGGGTATTTTTAATTGAATATATACACATTTTTAACTCTTTAAAAATTACATTTTAATCCTTTCTAAATCTTAGGGAGAGTTTGGGTTGTGTTTTTCGGCCATAACACCACACACCCGCACCACCACCCCCTCCCCCACCACACACCACCACACACACACACACACACCCCACCCTACCCCACCCCCTGCCCCCATCCACCACCCCTTCCCCCTCCCCCAAAACACACCACCACACACACACCGCACCTCACCCCACCCCACCCCTGCCCCCTCCCCCACCCCCTCCCCCACCCTGCCCCACCCCACCCCACCCCCTTCCCCCCTCCACCACCCCCTCCCCCACCCTGCCCCACCCCGCCCCACCCCCCACACATTCACACACATACACACATATATATATACACATACACACATAAATATACAGACAAATATATATATAAATGGAAGAGAGAGAGAGAGAGAGAGAGAGAAATAGGACCTGAGAGAGAGAGAGAGAGAGAGCAGCGTCGAGAGAGAGAGAGGGGGGGAGGGAACGGTGGGAGGGAAAAAAGAAGGGGGAAAGGGTTTTTGCTGGAAAAGTTGTCACGGTCGTGTCAAGGTCATTGACCGTGACAATTAGTTGTCACGGTCGTGTCAAGGTCAATGACCGTGACATAAAACACGTGTTTTTTTTGTCACGGTCAATGACCTTGACAAGGCTGGCCGGCTGAAAGGTGACAATTTGCCCATTTTGGTGTAGTGCATCACTGTTGCCTTTTTATTTACTAGCCACCGAAGTGATAAAATTAGAGTGGTGCCAAGTTTTATATTTAATTAATTAAATGAAATAGTCATGCGTAAACAAAATAATATAAACAGTCACCATTAACTGAAATCAACCATTCACAATCTAAACACACTGACTGAATAACCCATCGGTTCAAAACCAAGAAAAGTAAAGACAGATAATGATGAATCTCACCCATCCTCTAATGTGCACGACTAACACCTTAATTAATTCCCCTATTTGTTTATCCCATAACTAAATAGCCGATATAATCCATTGCAACCACCCTACTCTAACCGAGTATGCAATAATTATGATTTCTATGTTATTATCAACATTAACTTAATTAATCATTTCCTTTTTTAAATTCATATAACTTTCACACCCGTTATACACATAATACAATTCACGACCTGTATTCTCATTATATACATATAACCACATTAAAAAATTCACCCATATGTTGAAATAATAAATCATAATAACCATCCTCCCGAGTAATAACTCACCTAATGTATATTGTTTAAAGTGTTATCCCACAAGGTGTATTCACATAACCTAGTTACCCCAAGTCAGGATAGCTCACTAACTTGGTTAATAACATAAATATTGGAGGCGGTCATATTCCTTCCCTGAAAGTGAGATGCCCTTCACCCATAAAATGGGCGCTATGACCTGGGGTTATGTTCTCCCTACTCCTCAAGCTAGGGGATTCACCCTCTACACGCAACCTCCCCTGATAGTACTAGAGTATATATTATAATAATATCTTGCCCATGATATTAATGTACACAACATACATATATATATATATATATATATATATATATATATATATATATATATATATATATATATATATATATATATATATAATAAAGCAGGAGGGTGTTTTTCCACATCATACAAGTTTTGCCACATCATATAGCCACGTCATATAACTTTTACCCTCCTCCTTTATTATTTCCAGATCATATAAATTTATACAGAAAATCTATATAAACAACTTTTGTATCTATATATATGCTAATTGACAGGTTGGATGAATTTTTCTATAAGCTTAGTCCATGTGTCAAGTTTGTAACCACGATTTAAATTTTAAGTGTTTGTTTCAACTGCCTCAGGCCACTCACCCCTTTGTCAAAGGAAGATACTCCCATTCCCCATTCCCTTACACACCCACCCACTCCCTTACACACTCCCCACAAGCTAAGGCGTCTGCCTTTCCATACCTACGCAGGACCTCTCTCTCTCTATAATCCACAATTTACAGCTATCTCTCTCCTTGCGTACTGATCTCTCTCTCTCTCTTAAATCCACAGTTCAGAGTTCCCCTCATTGTTCATCCTCCTTGTGTTGTTGATTCTTACAATCATTCGCTACAGTTGTTCGGTTCGGACCAAAGATCGTTACTTTGGGTAAGATATGATCTAATTTGTCATTCTTTTTTTGTCCAGATCTACTAAGAGATGATTTATTCTTTTTTTTTTGTTCAAATTCATTTTTTGTTTAGATCTGTTATTTTTTTGTTCAAACTCATTTTTTGTTTAGATCTGTTTTTTTTTTCAAATTCTTTTTTTGTTCAGATCTATTCATTCTCTGCCTTTGTTTAGATCTGTTAAAATTCTTTTTTTTCCCCAAATTTGGTTTCGTTTGAGAATGAGGAGTTTTGGAGAGAAGCAGGGATGGGGAAGGTGAGGATTTCTGTAGGATCTCTGTATTTTTCACATCTAATTTTTTTCAATATTTATATATCTGCTATTATTTTATTTTTGTTTAAAGGGCTTCCGACCATCTTCACATCAGGATCGTGATGGTGATGGTGATGGTTCCGGTTTATACATCACGACCTCATTTCCATTTTGTTGTTAACATCTTGGATGGATTTAGGGTATACATATAAGAAAATGGTTGTTGGTAACATTTAAGGTCAGTTTTTTTTCATAGGTATTTTTTTTATTTTTTTGGTTGAATTTGTATGTTTAAGTGGGAATGAGGATTTCTTTTACACTGCCTGATGTGTAAGTTTTCTTATTTGACAGTTTTACACATTTGAAGAGATGGGTTTTTACTCTATAAATTGTTCCTTATATTTCTACACATTTGAGGAGACAACGTCGGAAAGAGCAATTACAACTTTTTCGTTTTCTTATTTGACAGTTTCTACACATATGAGGAGATGGTTTTTTACTCTATAAATTGTTCCTTATATTTCTACACATTTGAGGAGATGGGTTCTTTTTTTTTGGAGAATATTGGATCGGACAGGTGAGGGAGTAAGGTGGGCTCGGATTAATTCGAAGATTTGTGTCCTTTAATATTTTTTTCCAGATCTGAAATATTTTTATTTTATGGCATTCTAACTTGATCTATTTGAGAAGTGAGTCAAAATGTTGGGTTTTCAGAGATGGACATCGGGTAACCTATTGGGTTTTCTCAACTCTATTGGGATCAAACTCTATTGGAATCAAACTCACTACCACCCACGAATCAACTGGTAGTGAACCCATAAATTTGCATATCTAAACCCAGTATATGAAGCCAGGGCACCAACAAAGCTTTGCAGTCAAAAATTTCAACACACGGTGATGCACGAGGGTTCAAATTGTTATATGTTGTTACTATTTTTGTATTAGTTTGATTTTGAATGGATATATTTCAACACACAGCATATGAGAATGATTTTGAATGGATATATTTGTGTGTTCTGATTTATAAATCGTCACTTACTATGTACTTGGGGTGTAGATGTTTGCATTTTTGGTTATGTTATGTGAATGCAGATGCGGACGTTTAATTTTGTGATACTTTCATAGTTATCAATCTAGATCTGAGTTATAACATGTGATTGACCCATTTTTGTTGTTTATCTCTGCTTGCACATTTGAAGCTGTGTAGGTTTTATTGCATCTCATTTTGTATTTGTTAGTTTTTTGGTTTAGATTTCATTCCAATGCTTACGTTTGTTTAAATCATTTGAGGTGTCATTTGGCATTTCTAAGTTTTTTGCTTTCCATTTTTTTCCAAAAGAACTGAATATTTTCTGCATTTTGATGTTAAATGTTGGTTTTCAGAGCAGTCATTTGGGTTAATCAGTCTGACATTTAATGTCAAGTCATACACCTACTTTAATACAAAGTGATGACAAGCATACAACAACTTTCATACCAAGTGATAAGACAAAAAATAAAAGACCTGCTTCCATAATAGACTTGACATCAAGTCACCTTATACCAACTTTTTGAGTTTTCAACAAAAATATAAAAAAGTGAGGTATTAATTCAAGAGCTACAAGTAACTTTAGGTTTACCGTGTAAACTTGATTGTAAATACAACTAGCTTTATTTTTTCAAACCTAACAAAAATAACAACACAAAAAAAAATGTGGATCATGTAGTGTAAAGACTCTTATATTACATATCTCATACAAAAAAAATTGACAAAATCATTTTAACACACATAGTACTTGCTCTAATATTTTATGTCCACAAGCCTCAACCAATATATTGCTCATGAACATTTATATTTTCATCTGTTCACAAACAGTTATATTTCTGTTGCTTTATTCAATCATTTTTATTTTCTTTTATTGTTTAACATACAACAAGATATGATCACGAGTTAAGAATTTTTGAATGATTTTTATTCAAGTTATCATTTGTTGGAGGTGCTGAATATATTATTAATTGATTTTTTTAAATGTGCAAGGAAATTTATATTGTGCTAAATTCAGCTTTTGCAGCACCCAAGGAAAGGAAGTAAATAAATTTAGCTTTTGCGGCACCCAAGAAAAGTGGTTGTACAAATAAAAGTGTTATTGTGAAACATTTACATAATACTCTGGGATAATTCTTTGGAATCAAGAAACAATATCAATAATTAGTCCTCACAGACCAAGCATAAAGTGAACACATGATCATTGTGTTTGATAGTCAAGTGAACTTGAAGAACTTTACAACCGAGCCATCGGTACTTATAAACTACTCTTTGACTGAACTTTCAGACTTTTCTTTTTCTTTTTCCTACCAATGCTTTCGGCGTAGAATTTCATCACGGAAACAAATTTATCACGGGAACAAAATTATCGTCCTGTCATCGACACGGGTACAAAATATCATGGGAACAAATTTATCGATGTGCTATTGGCACGGGTACAAAATATAACAGGAAAAAATTTATCGACGTGCCATCGGCACGGGTACACCCTAGTATATATATATATATATATATAATAATCCCGACTTTACTGTGTACTAAACCTATAACACTAGCCTATACCAACTCAAATTATTAATTAATTTGCACATTAATTAATTTAATTACATTGCTATCTCTCAACCACTATATCCACACTCGCCCACTTGATCCTAAATTTAATATTTTTAAATATGTATCTCCAAAATTAACCACAATGTGTCACCCATAAATTCCCTCCAAATCCCAATTACTTTCCCTCGTAATTGTTAAGAATTTTTGTCCTATATCTATGTCTAACTAAATAAAGTGTGGGAAAAGAATTCTAAATAAATTTCCCTTATATAATAAAACTGGCCGACCTGTCCAAAATCCTCGACCATCGATCGATTGATAGAACAGGTCTTCGTCTTCTCCGAAGATCATTTTCTGCCATGGACGAAAACCTCAAATATCCAAATCCTTTCAAAGTCTAACCCAGGTCCTATCATCAATATAATACACCTTGAACATCATAAGGAACCCCCATAAAGTCCCCAAACCCCGTTTAATTTCCGTTCTCTCCTATTTTCTGAATTAGGGAAAAACCGGTGTTATTCATTATTTAGTCTCAACACCCAATTACTATCTCAAATTCGTTCATAATTTGTCTGGGTTTTCACATCTAACCAATACATATCAATCTTAGATTATATCATGAATCTCTACAACAATTTCTAATCTGCAGATTTATTTATAAAACCCCATTTTTGTACCCTCTTTACCCTAAAATGAATTTTGGTTCCCACTTCACACAAGTATGAGTTGTAATACAAATAAATTATACAGCAAGTTAACCACTTTCCTTATAGTTTGATAGGGTCTAATCCAGAGTTGTGATTCTCAAGGTTGATGATTAAATCCCCTTTGGTTCTTGTATTTGTCTCCTAAATTGGTTCACAGTGCCTTTAACTTCTCCCTAGGGTACTCTCTCCAACTTTAGGTTTTCCACAGTGTAATCTGCCATTCCACTTTCTCCCTTAATTAAGTAATTAGGATTAATCCCATTTTTAGCCTAATGGGCCAAGTCCAAGTGACCCAAATACCCCCGTGTGGACCCAACTATGCCTAAAAACGTCCCAAGACCTATTTACTATCCCCGGGTACTCTATTCTGTCTATTTTGTCCCTTTCGGACTCAACCGTGCACTTAGAATTGGCATCCGGATAAGTTTATAAAATTTCTTATCTCCCACCTAACTTATTCTAGAACCGACTCCCGGTTGAGATAAGTAAACCCCACGTCATCAATACTCTTAAGACATAATTAACTATTACTATTTACCTAGTAAATTAATTTTCCATAAATATTAACCAATTATTGTCCCAATTAATATTTACATAAAAACTCCATAATTAATTCCATTAAATTACGACACACTAGTAATTTATATTTGTCCCGAATTAATTAACTATTAAATGCATAAAATTACGGGGTGTTATATACTCCCCGCTTCAATGGAATTTCATCCATGAAATTTGGTCGTACCTGTGGTGACTAGCTCTGGATATCATTCTTCTATATCCTCCTCTCGCTCTTAGGTAGACTCGGCAACGTTATGAGGACCCCAATGTACTCTAAATAATGGAAAAACCTTATATCATAACTTGAGCTCACTATAGTCCGGAATAGCCATGGGTCTCTCCTCATATGAGATGTCTGGCTGTAAATTAATTTCCTCCAATAGAATGTGCCAGAAGTCCTTCTCGGTCCTTCAATATTTCTCCAACGATGCCACATGGAACACGTCGTGTATCCACTAGAGATGTTTTGGCAATCCCACTCTATATGATACTAGTCCTACCCTCTCAATAATAGAGAAGCTTCCCACGTACATCGGTGATAATTTACCCTTCTTGTCGAACCTCATCACCCATTTCATAGGGGACACCTGGACTAATACCTGATCCCCAACCTCTAACTCCACATGTCTTTGAGAATCATCAGCATAACTCGTCTGCCTATCCTGAGCTATGTGAATCCACAGTCAAATCAACTCTATCTTGGCAGACGTCTCCTGGACAATCTCCGACCTTAATAACTTTTTGTCCCCCACCTCTAACCAACAGTCGGGTGAACGATAAGGTCTCTCGTACAGTGCCTCGAATGGTGCCATGCCAATCGTGAATTGGTAAGAGTTATCATACGCAAAATCTACCAAAGGAAGATATCTCTTCGATCCTCCCTAAAGTCTAAAATGCACATCCTGAGTATGTTTTCTAGCATCTGATTGACCCTCTCAGTCTTCCTGTCGGTCTGTGGGTGATAGGTTGTACTCAAACGTAGCTCTGTACCCATGGCCTCCTGAAAGCTCTGCCAAAAATGGGCCACTAAAACATTGTCTATGTCAGAAAAAATATTTAGCAGCACCCCGTGCAATGAATAGATATGCATAATGCATAATCTCAAAGTCTGTGCGAATCGGCGGGAAGTGGGCCAGCTTGGTCAACCAATCCACAATGACCCATATGGAGTCGTGACCCCTCTACGATGTAGGTCATGGAGATGCTCTCCCACTTCCACATGGGAATCTCTAGTGGTTGTAGCATCCCTAGAGGTCTCTGATGATCAACTTTCATGAGATGATGTGTGGTAAATTTCGAGACAAACTCTGCTATGTCTTATTTCATTCCTACCCATTAATACTACCTCATAATATCCTGTTATATTTTATCCCACTGGGATGTATCGCAAATCTCAAACCATGGGACTCTATCATAATAGTGTGCCTCAACTCATCCTCTGTCACAATTAACCTCCCATTTAGGCGTAGGCCTCCTTCAAAGTTGATCGAGTAACCCTCTACTCGCTCAGCTAACGACTAGCGTACCCTATCCCGACAGATTGTGTCCTCCGCCTGAGCCCTCATAACTCGCATAATGATCTCAGGTATGATGGATAGTGTTGACATGTAGGCCCTGACTACATTATCCTCATATCGAAGCTCTCTCCACTTCGCTTTCCAGACCTCTGCTATTTCCCCCATCGGTCTCTGGCTCAATGCTTCTGCCACGTTATTAGCCTTACTAGGATAATACTGAATATCAAACTAGTAGTCTTTCATGAATTCTAGCCACCGCCTGTGTATCATATTCAGATCCTTCTTTGTGAAGAGATACTAAAGTGACTTGTGATCCATGAATAAGAAGAACTACTCTCCCAGTAGATAATGTCTCTATATCCTCAAAGAAAAAATGACCGCTGCTAGCTCTAGGTTGTGAGTGAGGTAATTCCTCCTGTGGGTATGTAGCATGCTGGATGGATAAGCTATATCCCTCTCCTCCTGGTTAAGAACACCCCTAAGTCCTTATAAGAATGCGTCGGTGTAAACCTGATACTCTAGTCCTCCCCTCGGCAAAGCAAGTATGAGGGCAGATGTCAACTTGTCCTTTCGAGTCAAATTCGCTAAAGGGCTTGCAAGTTTTTAGAGTCCCTTAATGAACCGCTTGTAATAGCGTGCCAATCCTAGAAAGCTGCGTACCTCAATCGGTGTCGTGGGCTGCCCCCACTCCCTCACTGCTAAAACCTTATTAGGATCCACAGAAATACCCTAGTCTGACACCACCTGACCAAGAAATTGTACCTTCTGTAACCAAAATCCACACTTCCCAAATTTAGCATAAAGCTGGTGATCGCACAACATCTGTAAAACCATACACAGATGCTCTGCATGTTCCCCTTCAATGCGCGAGTAGATCAAGATGTCATCAATGAACACAATGACAAACTGGTTGAGATACTCTCTGAAAACCCTGCTCATGAGATCCATGAGCACTGCTGGCACATTGGTGAGCCAGAATGGCATCACCCTAAACTCATAAGATCCATACCGCCACATGAAAGTGGTCATAGGAACATCCTCATCTCGGATACACAGCTGATGATACACTGACCTAAAATCGATCTTGGACAAGTACGACGCCCCTCTTAACTGGTCAAATAAATAATCAATCCTAAGCAACCTATACTTATTCCATATCATCAACTTATTCAGCTCCCTGTACTACACGCACAATCTAAGTGAACCATATTGCATCTTTACAAACAACACCGGTGCACACCACGACGATGTACTCCACCGAATGAAACCCTGACCCAAGAGCTGTTGAATCTACTCTCTCAGTTCACGTATCTCTTAAGGGTCCATACGGTAAGCTGCTCGATCAATCGACCTCATCCCCAGTGCTACATTGATTACAAACTCGATTTCCCAGCTGGGTGGAAACCTTGGTATTTCCTAGAACACATCGTCGAAGTCCCTCACTACTGAAATCAAATCCAATGGAACTACCACCTCATGTGAGGTTTCCTCCTCAATACAATACAAGTGGGTGCGTGACCCTCCCTCAGGTAGAGGCATCGCTATTAGGAACATATTTTGTCCTGGAATAGAGAACACGATTGTCCTCTCATAATAATCTAATGTCGACCGATATCCTTCCAACAAAGCCATACCTAGGATGACATTGTACCCCTCCATATCTAACTCTAAGAGGTCCACCGCTAAGCTAAGTCTCCTAATCAAAATTTCCATTCCTTGACACATTGAGTGAATCAATGCCCCGCTGCCTACTGGCGACTCTGCATACATACGAAGACTACCCACGGTCTCTAGTAGTCCATCCAGTTTATCAAATTTAGATTTAATGAATAAATGAGATGCTCCCATATCGAAAAGTATCCTACCCTCATGACCATGGATAAGAAATATACCATTAATCGCCGGCAGCGCCTCATGTGTTGGAGGACCTAGACGTTATACACACGCACGTAGTGCATTTGCCCCTGCTACTGTGGGGTCGGTGGAGTTAGTTCTACTGCCTGCTTCCGTCCATGCTACCCCTGTTGGGCACCCTGCTGCTCGCCTCTGGCCCTCTCTGGGAACTCCCTCTTAAAGTGTCCTATCTAATCATAAACAAAAGAACGTATCTGACCATCTCCCTATCATTAGCCCTGTTGGCTCTTACGTGGCTGGCCCCACTGGCCTTCCCTATTGTTCCATGGCCTTGATGGCTCTGAGGAACCTACTGCTGCAGATTTGGGCCCGACTGCCCCTTTCTAAATCCCTGTCTTCCTGGTCGAAACCAACCAGGCTTAATTTTTTTAGCCTGATTCCCTTGCTGACTGCTAGTCTGCTTCTGATTACCACTTATTTCACCACCAATAACTGCCTTTCCCTACTTGCTCGGTTCCCCTACCCTCTTACTCCTCTTTGCATGGAAGCGATGATCTTGGCAATGTACAAGAGAGGCATTGACAACATCGGTATGCATCACCAACATCGGATTACCAATCATATGTTGCCTGATCCTCCAGGCCAGGCCATCCATGAATCTCAATTTCTTTCACTCCTCGTCACTCACCTTATTTGGCACAATGTTTGACAAATGGGTGAACTCCTCCTCATAATACACCACTGAGCGGTCACCCTAAACTAAATCACTAAACTTCTTCCTCTTTTTGTCCTCTCCCGTCGGTGGGAAGTATTTATGATCAAATCTCAACCAGAACTCGGATACCATCATCAAATCTCTCTCCTTAATGGTGGTAACTGACTCCCACCATTGTAAGGCTTCCCCCAATAGACGAAACGTAGCAAGCATCTGTTTCCGCACATCGATACACTCAACATGCGAAGGTGTCATTGAATATTTTTCTTCCAATCACATGCCTATACTACATCGGTGCCATCCAGGAACTCTGTTGGGTGACCCTTCTGAAAGGTCTCCCTAACTCCCTGCCAAGAAAATGGTCCCACTGGATCCTGAATGGATGGTGCCACTGGAGGCAGTGCCTGGGGAAGTGGAAAATGGGCTTCCATATCTCGCATCGCTGTCTCAACTGCCTAGGCCACTATCACTGCCACCTAACTAGTGATGATCAACCCGGGTGGTGGTGGTGGTGGCGGTACCTGTGGCTCCTGATGAGCCTCCCTTAACTTTTCCCTAGCCTCAGTCCTTTCCTCTCTCTGTCTCTTGAGTGGCATCTGAAAATAGTAGAAATCTAGTACTAGAAAAAATGATATCTCAAAAGCGGAAAATGAATCAACAATCCTAAGAATAGGACTCTATAACAACCGAACGCTACACGAAAACGTCGTAAAACGCACAGATCCTAACGACATTAGAATTTGATGCTCTGATACCATCTGTGACACCCTGCCTAATTAACCCCGGGTGATCAGTCCTAAATTAAATTAGAACAGGTTTCTCAGTTGGATCATTCTTAGCATCACAGTTGCCTTTTTAATTACTAGCCACCTAAGTGAGAAAATTAGACTGGTGCCAAGTTTTATCTTTTATTAGTTTAATGAAATACTCATGCAGAAACAAAATAATTTAAACAATCACAATTAACTGAAATTAACCATTCACAATCAAAATAAACTGACAGAATAAACCATTGGTTCAAATCCAAAAAAAGTAAAGACAAATGACGATAAATCTCAAAAAGTTTGACACAAACTAAATAAAGTTGTGAGAAACATGCTCGAGTAACTGATAGGACATTTATAGACTAGAAATAAAAAGGAATGAGGCGTCTATCAAACTCCCGCAACATCCACATATGCTGCAGCAATGGATCCCTATAATAAGTCAAGTATTGTATCCCTGTGGGTGGATACCTAAAAGGTTTTTAAAAATATTTATAGCAAGGGTTAGAACCCAAAACATTTGGAAAATATTTAGCAAATGATTAACTTGCAGTAATAAATATGTATGCATGCTCTTCATATTTTAGTTATTGTCGCGCTCCCTTGAGGACATCCTCACCCATTCTATTATGTGCGCCATAATTAATTCCCCTAGTTAGTTATCCCATAACTAAATAACCGATATAACCCTTTGCAACCACCCTACTCTAACCGGGTATGCAATAAATATGATTTCTAAGTTATTATCAACATTAACATAATTAATCATTTCCCTTTTTAAATTCATATAACTTTGATACCCGTTATACACATAATACAATTCATGACCTGTATTAAATTACCCGCATATAATTATTTATCTCATTATATACATATCACCACATTACAACATTCACCCATATGTTGAAATAATAAATAACAAATGATAATAACCATCCTCCCGAGTAATAAATCACTGAAGGTATATTCTCTAAAGTGCTATCCCACTAGGTGTATTCACATAACCTAGTTACCCCAAGTCAGGATCGCTCCCTAAATTGGTTAATAACATAAATATTGGAGGCAGTCATATTCCTTACTTGAAAGTGAGATGCCCCTCACCCATAAAATGAACGCTATGACCTGGGTTATACTCGGACTACTCCTTAATCTAGGGGATTCACCCTCTACGCGCAACCTCCCCTGATAGCACTAGAGCACATATCATAATAATATCTAGCCACTGATATTAATGATATACTCGTACTCGCCCACTTGATCCAAAATTCAATATTTTGGAATATATTTATCCATAATTAACCACAATGTGTCACCCATAAATTCCCTCTAAATCCCTATTACTTTCTCTCATAATTGTTAAACATTTATGTCCTATATTTATGTCTCTCTAAATAATATGTGGAAGAAGAATTTGAAATAAATTTCCCTTATATAATAAAACTGGCTGACCTGTCAAAAATTCTCGACCATCTATCGATCGATCCCAACCATCGATTAATTGATCGAAAAGGTCTCCGTCTTCTCCGAAGGCCTGTTTCAGCCACGGATGAAAACCTCAAATGTCTAACTCCTTCTACAGTCTAACCCATGTCCTATCATCATTATAATACACCAAGAACATCATAAGGAACCCCCATAAAGTCCCCACACCCCGGTTAATTTTCGTTCTCTCATATTTTATGAATTGGGTAAAAAGCCATGTTATTCGTTAATTAGTCTCAACACCAAATTACTCTCTCAAATTTGTTCATAATTTGTCTAGGTTTGCACATCTGACCAGTACATAGCAATCTCAAATTATATCATGAATCTCTACAACAATTTGTAATCAGAAGATTTTTTTTATAAAACCCCATTTTTGTACCCTCTTTACCCCAAAACTAATTTTGGTTCCAACTTCACACCAATATGAGTCGTACTACAAATAAATGTTACAACAACTTGACAACTTTCCTTTTGGTTTCGATGGGTCTGATCCGGAGTTGTGATTACTAAGGTTGATGATGAAATCCCCTTTGGTTCTTGCCTTTGTCTCCCAAATTAGTTCACAGGGCCTTTAGCTTCTTCGTAGGGTAATCTCTCCAACTTTAGGTTTTCAACAGTGTAATCTATTGTTCCCCTTTCTCCTTTAATTAAGTAATTAGGTTTAATCCCATTTTTAGCCTAACGGGCCAAGCTCAAGTGACCCAATAACCCTCATGTAGGCCAGATTATGCCTAAAAACGTCTCGAGACCTATTTACTACCCTCGGGTATTCCATTCTGACTATCTTGGCCCTTCCTAACTCAACCTTGCACTCAGAATTGTCATCTAGATAAGTTTATAAAATTACGTATCTCCCATATAACTTAGTCTGGAACCGACTCCCGGTTGAGACAAGTAAACCCCACGTCATTAATACTCTTAAGATGTGATTAAATATTACTATATACCTAGTAAATTAATTTCCTTTACATATTAACCAATTATTCTCCCGATTAATATTTATATAACAATTTAATAATTAATTCCAGTAAATTACGACACACTAGTAATTTAAAATTTTCCTGAATAAATTAACTATTAAATGCATAACATTACATGGTCTTACATAGATACTCTTCCCGTACACTTCCCACTACTTACATGTAGGATCATTTATAACCACATGTTGCCCACATCATTTAGAATATCCATGCTTTGGTATCACTAATGCACACCTCAGCATACCACGCATGTATATATCCATGCTCACTGACAGCACTTGTAGATGATCCATGCTTAGGTTCTTTACCACACACTCACTTATAGATATTTACACATCACTCACTTTCACATATCCATGCTTAGTATAATCTCCACGCTAGATTTACTTTTCATAATACTTGTAGATTCTCCCTTATTATTATAGTTCTCATCATGCAAAATAAAATACTCTCTCCATAATATACTAATAAAAACAAATTAATTTTGCACACACCATCACCAAAGAGCACGGTTATTGACCAAATTTTGTCCCATAACTGGGGGGTCACTTTGTCATGGTCACTGGTCTAGCAGGTCACAGTTAGCCTAAGCAATATGATTTCACTTTCTATTAGTCAAGTACCTTCGATGTATATCAAACGGTTCCCTCGCATCGTAATGCTTAACTGAAGTCACGACGGGAGATATATAGCATGGAACTCATTCACGTACGTCGAGTATATCGAATTTTCTCTCACACATTTTGTCCCCATGAGGTATATAGTGAAGCAATTCATGTACACTCAGGTATATCAAATGGCTTGTCCACATGTATCGATTGCCTTTATAAAGAAGACATATATTGTGGAATTCATGACAAATTGGGAACCTTTCCACTAACCAAATTTTCGTACATATAGGCGTGAAACCTACGACACTCATATTTAGTTTGCGGGTTACTATCTGAAACTCTACAAGAAATTTCGGGTCGGCATGAAGCCCAAATATTTGTGGGATTTCGTCTTTTTAAAAACGTGACCCTATCCATGACCCTGGCAATAAGTCAAATCGTGTTTTACCCATATTTTTTCAAACCCAATTTTTCCTCGGCTCGGGACCCGTTTAGCATTCATTTTGCATGTATGTAAACCTAATACAAGTGTAATAATAATAATTAAAATAATAATAATAATAATAATAATAATAATAATAATAATAATAATAATAATAATAATAATAATAATAATAATAATAATAATAATAATAATAATAATAATAATAATAATAATAATAATAATAATAATAATAATCATGCTGAGATCCTTTTCTCATTTTTTTCCTCTATCCTTACCAAAAGGGTCAAAAACATCCCCTCCCCCCCTCTTTTAAATATACCAAAGCATTTTTCCTCATTTTATGAAAAAATACCATAAATATTTTTTCCTTCCCTCCCTAAAAAAAATTCAAAAATATTTTCCACTTTTCCTATACAAGATTCTTCCCTTTCTCTATTAAAAATAAATTTGAATCATTTCCCCCCTCAAGTCAATCGTATACCCGACCCTTGGCCTTGATACCTATTGGATTCGATTTTCAATCGAACGTCCCCAAATCTCTGTCAGTTCTCCTACTGCTACTCCAGCTGAGTCTGGAATCCACTCTCACCCATTATCCATGGAGAATGTAGACCATGCACCAAATGTGTAGCCAAATTTGATGATGGTACTAGTCCAACTTACTGCTAAAATTGACAACCTTCAAACTGAGGTTCATAAGATGCAGTGAAAATGTGTCACTATTCATTAAGAGCCTGAGATCTTCTTCCTTCGCTCTATGGGTGTGCCCACACCTGAGCCTATTTGGGTCCCAGAAGAATATTTGTCTGCTCCACAGGCACCTCTTGCCAATGGGCCACGTCGGCTCAGATCCATATGCTAAATCTTGTCCATCTAGGGCCTAACATCCTAGTGACCATTGATCCGAAAGAAAAAGAGATGAACATGGTCAAAGAGGACCTGAAGCTATTGACCAAGAAGTTTGATCAAGTCTAAATCTCTAGGAACTACATGGATTACACCTATATGTCTCCTTAGCCTAAAGCAAGGATGTAAAAAATATTTAAGATACCTAACATTGAGAATTTGGGGGTGGCAGACCCCTAATTGTCCATATCAAAAATTACCACCGTGCCATGACTCTCTTAGGTGTTCAAACAAAATTTGAAGGACAATGCTTTTTTACGGTTCGTATCCCTTGAGGAATCCATAATTCACAGTTGGGAGGATGTTGCCATGAATTCATGTTATAGTATAAGTATAATGAGGAATTGTAAGTTACACGGTCTGATCTAAAAAACTTCAAGAAAAATTCTCGGGGAATCTGTCAACAACTTCCTAGTAAGGTGGAGAGAGAACGAGGCGACCATGACCAATCGTCCTTTTGAAGAGGAGAAAATAAATATTGTGAATAAGAACCTCTTATCACATGCCCGAGTGACGATGGGAGGAAAGTATTACACCCAATTTCGAGCCCTGCGAGAAGCAGGAGTGGAGACTAAAGAAAGTATTGCCAAGACAGATGTTTGAGCTAAAACATTTATCAGAACAATTCACTGTAAAAAGTATGAGATACTTATAATGCCACAGTCTCAACCATCAAAAACATCTCACAACCTACTACTTCTTGGTCGCCAAAAAGTGTTGACAACTAAGTAAAAAAAGAGCACACCGAACATCAATCTCTCTTCTTTAAAATATACCAAGACCTATTGAGTCGAAATATCATCAAGATATTGGACCCTTATCCATTGCCAAACCCACTTCCCATAAATTTCAAACCTGACACCTAATGAGATGTCCATCAAAATGACGACAATACCATTAATCAGCACTTTCATCTCTAAAATGTAATCCATGGTATGAATGACCTGCATTTTATTACCCCGCCAACCAATCGTAAGCCAAACACTACTCAAAATCCACTTTCAAATAATGCAAATTCTATCTTCCTAAAGAATGACACAAAATTTGACCCATATACCCAAATTATACCCAGTAAATCGCCCATTATACCCAAATCCCTCAAAGTTTGCCTCTTGCACCCTCATTTTTTGTCGACCAGGCAATGTCACTTCCTACAAGAGCATGTATCACCATTTGTACTCATCGTGGATAGAAGGATATATAATTGATAACAATATTGAACAAATGCCTAGAGTTTGGTCTAAAATTTCCCTCTAAAATGATCATTAATTTCCATAAGTTCATCACATTGTTCATGGATGCCCGAAAGTGGGCTCGAGAGTCAGATAATCGGGTTTTACACATCAATAAAGTCAGTTTAGATGATGACGTCCAGATTATGGCAGACTTATTCCGAAAAACTAGTGAAATTTGTTGTATATCTGAGTTACTTGATTCTTTAAAACTATAAGGGTGCTTGTTCCCTTCACTTATGCATCTCCCCAATGACTAGGAAGATCTATATGAAGAAGTAGTGGAGGTTTTAGAATGCACTGACTTCTCATGGAAGTATAACATCGTAGCCACCGTATGGGGGGGGGGGGGAAATTTAATAGTTCAGATGAAGAGTAAAACTAGGAAAAGATTATCCTGATGATCACTGTATGTGGGATGATACATTTGATGATCGAGAAGAGAAGATCAACAAAGTGATCGAATAGCCTAAGATAGATGAAAAAACATGTTTTCTATTTTTTGCCTCTTCTATGAACCATATGAATAGATCTAGGAGGCACTACCAGAGTTCGAACCCTCAATCAATAATGTGAGATAAAGAAAAAATGTTTTACAGAAACTCCCTATACTAGAAATGATAATCGAGGAGAGAAATATACTCTACCAGTTAAAGAAAACTCAGGCTAACATCACTTTGTGGGGACTTTTCATATGATCCCAAAAGCATTGATATGACTTAACTAAATTGGTTATCAATCCCACAGTTCCTCCTTCCACCACTAGGATAGAAGATGTGAACTTGGTAGAGTCTCTAAACTCTACAGGAATGCTTTCCTTTTCTGAGGTAGAACTCACTAAGTTTGGTCCTAATCATAACTATGCTCTAAATATAAACATCGAGGTGATGGGGAAGACATCTTACTTTCACTCCTCAATAATGGATCATAACTTAATATTTTCCCATTAAGGACCCTTAACTGCTTAGGATTGAAAGTAAGTGACCATGCTCTAACATCTTACGCACTGTGTTCTTATGATAATACTCATCAAGAGGTGATGGAGTCCATAAAGCTTATAATAGGGTTTAGCCATATAAGTGCCATTACGAAATTACAAGTCATCAACATAGCATCTTGTTTTAATCTACTGCTCAATCAATCGTGGTGTCACAACATCAAAGATGTATCTTCATCTCTCCAACAGAAATATAAGTTCTTCATTGAGGGGTAGGTCATCACCATCTTGGGCAACGATGAGAATATAAAAAATGCAAGCACCAATAATCCGGTACTAAAAATACAACATGTTGTGAATGATATGTTTTCGTGTAGTTTTCCTCTTGAACCACTTTCACTCCTAGTAGGGGATGATTTCAGAGATAGAGTCTGTCCAGAGAAAAACCCTTATGACAATGTTATCGTGATACAAATGTTAAAAAAAATGCACTTCATACCCAGACATGGGCTAGGATGAAGACAATAGGGAATATTGGAACCCATAATGTTGAAGAAATCCTTTCCTCCATGTGGACTGGGTTATCATCCATCATCAGAGGAACCTAGATTGCTAACCTTGATTGAAGAGAAAGATAAAAAGTACCAAGACTGGTTTAGGGTATTCATTGAATGGGAGATTTGTCAAAGAATGTGAAGATTTTCCCTTTTGCGGCTTTCCCAAAACCATGGTATGATCATGTTGACAAGAAGATTAAACCAGTGATGGAGATTTTCTTCCAAGATAGCTACTCATGGATAGAAAATCCCTAGCATCAAGTGCACCCACTCGTTAAGAAGACTATAGATGTTACCAATGATTCTGAGGTATGTGACTCTAAGGACTCTTTTAATTTTACGACACTAGGGTTGCCACTCTATATGATCCACCCAAATGCTGCATCATTGAACCCATCCATCCTGATAGAGATTACTGATGCACCCCTCCTCAACTGAAAGTTATTACAGTTTCAGTTGCTAAGATACAACCAACCTTGATGCATATCCTATTTCTTTTTCTTTTGTTATTCCTCCTTGTATTGATCATAATATATTTGAGACCTCCTTTGATGAAGTTCTTGTAAGGATAAATTACCAATTGAGTCAATTTTTAGTGTTGGTATAATTCTGGAGAAAACTAATTGAGTCATAGGATATAAATTTGTTGTGTCATATCAATCCTATGACTATTGAGTTCAAGACATAACAACCAATCATAAAGAGAGGATATCATCAGTGCCAATTTTTCTGGCATGTTTATCATCATCAACATCACAATTTGTCCAATATCTCTAAAGGTATGAATGCATTTAATATATATAGAGGCTTAGATATTTTTATTGGCATATTTTTATAAATCTTCTGTCAGAATGACTTTATATTTTCTCAGAAAATCTTCTTAGAACTTAACATAAAAGTTTTTGGGCTTTAAAAGAATTTTTTATTCTCTAAAAATTCATTTGAACGATTTTGGGATCTCGTTGGAACGAGATTCTCAGGTCGTTCGAGCGAACTTCTAACAAGATTTTTTACTTTTTCTCTGATTTCTCATTACAAATGGCGTTAGCACAACATTGTTCGAACGAACTCGTTTGAACAAGACTACGTTGTTTTGTTTTGTTTTTTTGTTATTAATCTCGTTCAAACAAAGTCATTTGAACGACATTTAAGTATCATTCGAACGACCTTGGCGGTTTTTGCTATTTTTCATCTGTTTTCTTTTTTAACCTCCTATTTCCCTACTACTTTTTAGCATTTTATAAGGTGAGGGAACATTTTTTTAGAGGGACTTTTGAGAGTTTTCCAGCATACTCTAGAAACAATTCTTAACCAAAAGTCTCTTTGTTCTTGTGAAACCAAATGATTTAATATTTACCCAAAGACATGTTTACTCCCATATAGTTTATCATGATCCAAGTTTCAATATATATACTTGTTTGAGATCATCTTGTTAGCATTCGGTTTCATCTCTACCCCAAAAGAGGAAGTTTCTTATGGAGGAGTCCATGTTTAGTTTTTTGTGGTGCCCATATAAGGAAGAGCTTCGTGTGTTATTGGCAATTGATTTTCCCTATCGGTGAATTCCAGAGTTATCAACTAGGCGTAGGTGGAAGCAAGAAGAAGCGTCAAGGCTTAAGAGGGAGTTGAGTCGAGCAAGTAAGTCTTTTGTCTAGTGTTTTGTAAAGCCATACCTAGTGGATTCGTGGCTAGTCCATCGAAGGTTTTTTTCGCTGTGGGTTTTTCTCGTGCATCGCTGCGTTGTGATTATTTTTATTTTTATTTTGCAAAATCACGTAGATGATTGCATAGGTTAAATTAGTTAAAAATGTGTTTAAATCACAACTTTTGTGTAAATTAGTGCAATTTTAAATTTGGATAATTTTAGTTTAATTCAATTCAGCGAATTTAATTTGGAAATACTCACGTTTGGGTTGTTTAACATATTTAGAACTTGAATTGAATTAATTTTGTTTAAGCGGAAATTTCATTTTTTATTTAGGTTAATTTCACTTTAATTTTTAAGAAAAAAAATCTTTAGATATAATAATTTTTGGCTATTTTAGGGGACCATCACCCCTAACAAGTTATATAAGAGCAGGAGCACTAAATTTTTGTGTTAAGATCATTTTGTTTTTAAAATATGGAAAATTTACCCTTTTTTTATGGTTCCAACAACACATATTGGAAAGCGCGTATCGGGTCGGCACTTAAATCCTTAGATGAGCGGGTTTGGCTATCTGTAGTTAAAAGGTGGTCCCCACCAACATGTCTAGAATGATAAGGTCATATACCTAAACCCGTAGAAAGATGGAGTGAGACTGAACTTATGTTAGCAAACTCTAATTCCAATGGTTATGATCTTTTTAGTGCGGTCACACCAAAAGAATTTTGTCGGATTATGACGTGTGAGACGTCTGAGGAGGCATTGGATATTCTTCAACTCACCCATGAAGGTACGAGTGTCATTGAAGGATCTAAACTCTAAAACTTCACCACTCATTTTGAAACCATTAAGATGTTAGAAAGTGAGACTTTTGATGAGTTATATACTATATTGTCTAATATTATGAATTAATGTTTTAATTTGGGAGATAAGATACTCGACAAACTTATTGTAAAGAAAATTTAAGGTCATTAGCCTTTAGATTTATTCCAAAGGAGATCATTTTAAATTCTTGAGGCACTTTACCATCCACGAAACTTGAGGATGTTGTAAGTGACTTTCAAACCTATGAACTTAATTTGTTTCAATCCAAGGATGAGAAGGAGAAAGATAAGGGCATATCTTTGAAATCCTGGAAGGAGGAAACATCAATTTTAGATGAACGGTTTGATATTGATTCGGAAGATATGGCTTTGTTTGCTAGGAAGTTAATAAAATTTGCCAATATTAATAAGGAGAAACTTAAAATTTATTATAAGAAGTTACAGAAGTCTAAGCATAATAAAGCCGAGAAATTCCCTAAAAATAGTAATGAAGATCTTAATAAGGATGAGTCAAATAGATGGTATGGTTACGAGGTTTTGGCCATAGGTAATTTGAGTGTCCCATTAAGTTAATGAAGGAGGTCAAGACCAAATTCATATAATGCCACTCATGGTGATAATGAACGTGAAGAGGGACCCGATCCCACCATTAAGCGCAATTTTACTGCATTCATGGCTAGTCAAGTCAACAATAGTAAAAAATCTTTTGTTGAAGACAACTTAATTCAGGACACTTTCAAGGCCATTATTTTTTAATCCCATGAGTTTGATGGTAAATAGAGTATATAATAGAGTGATAATGAAGAAGAAGAGGAGGACAGTGAACTTCAAGTTTCCTTCCTGAGTTGTATAAGGAGTCATCGAAATTAAAAAGGGCAAACTTGAAGTTAGAAGGAAAAATGAGAAAAAGTTCTTTAGCTAATGATGAAAGTGTTTTAATTGATGATCATAGGTCACATGAGATAAATCTTCGTGAGAAGCTAGAGTACATTGAAGTTGAAAGAGATAGATTTAGATGTTTAATGTAGGCTATAAATAAAGATCTTCTTAAGTGAAGAGAGTAGAAGTTTACTTGAGTCTCATATAGTGGAGCTTGACGTGAAATTGAAAGACTCAAGTGGGGTCAAATTTGATTTGGAATGTACGTAAGAGAACTTAGATAAAATCTTAGCACCGACCAAATCAAAGATAACATGTGTGGTATTGGATTCCATAATCAAAATGCTCCCGCTAATAAAGCCAAGACCATGATTTTGAGATAATCGTGTAGGAATAATAGAAAAGTTCAATCCTTAGGTAATACTTCAAACCGTATTTTCACTTGTACACGTTGTGGTCAGAAGGGTAACCTTAGGAAGTTTTGTTTTGATCTTTGAAAGGGTCCTAGAAAGTCAATGGGTAAAGTTACCGAGGTCACTCGTGTTGATTAGGAGATCCGATTTGGAGGATTTACATAATAGAGTTTATGATTCTAATTTACTTGCACATGACTCCTCCCTTGCAAAATCTAAAGGTTACTTGTGTTTGTTTTGTTTACATACACTAGCTTTAGAGCTTCATGATAGATTTTTTCTAGTTTTATGTTTGTTTGTCATATTCTAGTTTATGCCTTGTTATATAAATTATTCTATAACCACGATATGTATATCTTTTGTACTTTTTTTGAGCGATATTGAAAACTACAAAAATTATTTTGTTTGCGTTTGAAGTTAATTTTTTTATTTGTGGTGAATTTTTTAAAAATTTTAAGAATATCAAAAATAATTTTTTTTAATTTTGGTTTTACACATGTTATGTGGCATATACTTGTGTTTGCATCCAATTTCATTTTCCGCTTCCACGTGTCTAGAACTTTTGGTTATGAATTTCAATTCTTAAAATGTTGTTTATCATGCTTTCATAGAGAAGTTTGATTTTAAGTTGCTTTATGGATTCTCTTTTATATGCCTCTCCAACAAATGCTCGCGCTATTTGAATGCTAACTCCACGTGTATATTTGATCTATGTGATATGTTCTCCTACCAATTTTTTCACCTACAATTTTTTGTGACTATGGAGGATTTGTGAATGTAAGAACCGTTGCACGTGGAAATTCTTTGC
This sequence comes from Sambucus nigra, assembly GCA_949130495.1. Lineage (NCBI taxonomy): Eukaryota > Viridiplantae > Streptophyta > Magnoliopsida > Dipsacales > Adoxaceae > Sambucus > Sambucus nigra. The sequence goes on along the minus strand of OX422207.1, from coordinate 623,727,462 downwards.
ATTGTATAAAAAAATTGTGGGTGACGAAAAAAGCCAATAAAAAGTATGGCATTAATAAAAAAATATATATATGCCAAGGACTATAGTTTATTTGTTTGAAAGGGACTAAAAAATTGTGTAATTAAATAAAAATAGCCAAGGCCTATATAGTTTAGTTGGGGTATGTTCCTTCAAAAGAAAAGAAAAGAATTATTATTTTTATGGATTTTGGATGGATATATCAATGGGTTGGTACAATGAAAATGTATCCCAGTTATACTTTTTTGTCATTACTCAATTCGTTTGTAGAATCATAAAAGTTCTAGGCTTGTGTTAATTGTGTATATTTGTTCTTGGAGTTCACTTAAGTGATTAGGTCATAATTCTTTTATCTCTAGTTCATACACATTCACTCCGTTTACCACACTATTATTTAGACACATTTATGTCATATGAGTATGAAAAACTTATTGTGTTTTGTGTCTTGTGTGGTTTATATATATATATATATATATATATATATACACAATATATATACATACATATATACTTGTACTTCATTGGTATCCTTTGAGTATTTATATATATAAGGCATTTTTTTTTGGTCTTTGTCTTGCTATCTAGTCCATTTTTTCTTTGTGTTGATATAAGTAGCTATCTGTGGATGAATTACTCTTATGTTACCATGCTACTTTATTTTACTTGTCACTCTATTCACCATTGCATGATATACTTGCTTTTCCCTTATAAATATCCCTTATTTCATTTAGGGCGAGAATTTTAATTAATTAGGGATAATTAAGTTATTATATGCATTTTATATTTGTTCATTCCTAAAACAAAGGGTGAGAAATGGTATCTAAACCGTTTAATTTGGGGTATCTATCTTTGGCTGAGGCGTCATTTTATTTAGTGCGTCATGTTAGACAAAGTGGGAGTTTTTTTTATGGAATTTATATTGTCATATTCCCTATGCGTTTGATGGTGAATATAAGTCCGCATGTTGTCATCCTAATAAGACAAATTTTAAGGAAAACAAGCTTCTCATCTCATGTGTCAGTTAAGCATCTGCATTTTTTTTTGGGTGGCATTGTGTCTTTTTAGAAGAGCTTAATGACCCATAGGATTTTTTTTATTTTGTCCCGGAATAGCCAAAGGGGGAGATTTGTGAGGAAAAATCTCCGATTAAGTCAATCTGTAGTATTGGCTTAATTGCGAACAAAACTAATTGAGTCATATGATAGGAGTTTGTTGTGTCCTTTCAACCCCATGACGATTGAGTTGAAGACGTAGCAGTCAAGCCTAAGGTGAAGATATCATCAATGCCGATTTTCGTTGCATGTTTATCACCAATAACATAGAAATTTTTCCAAAGTCTATAAAGGTATGAATGCATTTAATATATATAAAGAGATAGTTGGTTATTTTTGTAGGTATTTTTTTATAAATCTTTTATCCGAATGACTTTAAATTTTCTCAGATTATATTTTTAAAACTAACATAAATGTTTATGGGCTTTAAAAGAAATTTTTGATTTTCTAAAAAGTCGTTCGAACTAACTACTAACGAGATTTCATACTTTTTCTCTGTTTTCTTGTGGGAAATATCATTAAAACGACGTTGTTCGAACAAAGTGGTTTGAATAAGATTACATTATTTTTTTCTGTTTTTTCATTAGTAATCTCGTTCGAACTACCATGGCGGTTTTCTAATTTTCCGTCACTTTTCTTTTTTAACCTCCCATATCTCTACTACTTTTTCACATTTTAAAAGGTTCAGGAACACATGTTTTAGATAGACTTCTGAGAGTTTTCCAACATACTCCAAAAGAAAAAATTCTAAACCAAAAGTCTCTTTGTTTTTGTGAAACCAAGTGATTTATTTTTTATCGAAAAACATGTTTACAGCGATAAAGTTTATCATGATCCAATTTTTAATATATATATACTTGTTTAAGATCATATTGTTGGAACCGGATTTCATCTCTACCCCAAAAGAGGAAGTTTCCTACAGAGTAGTCCATGTTTGTTGTTTCGTGTTGATTTTCCCCACCGGTGGATTCTAAGACTATGATGGATTCTAAATTTATCAAGTAGGTGGAGGTAGAAGCAACAAGAAGCGTCGCGTCTTAAAAGGGAGTCAAGTCGGGGAAGTATGCCTTTTGTCTTGTATTTTGTAAAACAATACCTAGTTGTTTTGTGGTTGGGCCATCTGAGGTTTTTCCCATTATGGGTTTTCTTTGTAAATTGCAACATTGTGATTGTTTTTATTTTTATCTTGCAAAATCATGTAGATGCAAGCTTAGGCTTAAAAGATAAAAATTGGTTTAAATTATAACTTTTGTGTAAATTGTTGCAGGTTTAAATTTGGGTAATTTTAATTTAATTATAGTCATTTATTTTAATTTGGAAATATTCAAGCTTGGATTGTTTAGCATATTTTGAACTAGAATTGAATTAATTTTGTTTAAGTGGAAATTTCATTATTTATTTAGTTTAATTTCACTTTAATTTGGAATGAAATTAAAATTTTGGGATATTTTGGGGATCGTCACCCCTAACAGTTCTCAATGCTATTTTATTGAGAATGAAGTAAATGAAGATTTTGAGTATTTTGTTGTGTCGTACATTCATTATTTTGATCAAAATATTGATGATGATGATTTTTCAAATGAACATTTTTTATGTGATCTTAATAAGGTTAATAACAAACAACATAACTGTGTTAAAATTAATGAAACGAAACTGTTGCTATCAATGTCAGTTCTAGTAGCTAACAACGCAAGATTAGGATAGGGTTTGCCCTTGACAATCATGATCGTGCACAACTTAAATAACTATTGAAGGAATTTGTGGATGTCTTCTCATGGTCCTATGACGACATGCCCAACATTTATCATGAGATCGCTCAGCACAAGATTCCAACTCTCAAAAAATGTAAACCATTCAAATGGAAAATTCAAAAGCTCTGCTCCAAATAGTCGCTCCATGTTAAAGAAGAGGTGGTCAAATAATTAAATATATGATTCATCGAGGTGATCAAATATCCCACACGGTTAACCGACATCGTACTTGTACAAAAATCAGGAGGAAAGGGTTTTATGTACGTTGACTATCGAGTTTCGAATAAGGCATCTCCAAATGATGATTACTCGCTACAAAATATTGACATGATTATGAAAAACATGACTAGTCACGCTCTCAAGTCATTCGTTGATGGGTTTTCGGATATAATAATATCAAGATGCACCTGGATCATAAAGAGAATACCTTATTGATCACCTCTTCGGGAACTTTATGTTACATAGTTATGCCATTCCGTCGAAAAAATGCAAGGGTTTCCACAACCATCTTGCATGATCTGATACATAAAGAAGTCGAGGTCTACGTGCAAGATATGATCATAAAGTCTAAGACTCGGGACGATCATGTTCCCACTCTTAAAAAATTCTTCGAACGACTGCGGCGATACCTGATGTGTGTTACCACTCTTAAGCCCAATCGCATGTGTGTACCTTCCATCAAATCCTTAACAAAAAAGAAATATAGGTTATGGGAGGGAACAATTTACTCTCGTACCCCTAGATTCTAGATCCTCTAGGGAAAAAAAGAGGTATGTCAGCGGACAACTAATCAAAAATAGTTGTATTCGCCAATTCCATAATGGATTGAAAAATCCTCCTAACACGGTATCGACCAGCGCAAACATCAAGCTCCGTGATCCATAAACAAGATTACCTACTTCTCAATGTTTAGGAAAAAGATGATACAATAGTGGGTGAAGAAATTTGGCACAACTGCCAATGGGTATTTCGGGGGATCGCCAAATGGAATCTTTTAAATAGACACATGAACAATATGACTGGGCTTCCTCTCAAAAAATCAAAACGGTCTTCTCCCCAAGCATCTAGACCTTTTAATGTCTATGCCAGTATCACCGCCATAAGATTGCAATGATATGACATCCACAAAGTAATGGCTGTAACTGAGGGTCCACCTCAGGTCCTCGATCCCAAATAGCAGCTTCAAAGTTAAGCCAAGGGCGACGGCTCTGAAATAGCGTGCATCATTAACATCATGGAGATGTATGAAATACAAACAACACAGCCGGGGGTAGATCATTCCCCCAGTGACCAATGACCGAGCCTATCGATAGGCAGTGCCTGAGGAGATCGAGTCATTTCAGGCATGGCTGCGACCACACTGGGCTTTATCCCCAACATAGTAGAATATTCCTTGTAATTCGTGCAGACCTCATCGAAGACAAAAAAATAACATGATTCTCGAGGTACCAGAATCGTGATGTTGCCGATAGCATGTTCCGATCAATTGGTCGGTTGCACTATAAGGAGACCCCACACAGGTTAAAGGCATCATAGGCTGCATTGTACGAACACATAGATTTTAAATTCTTGAGATAAGAGGAAAATTTTTCCATATGGTAAAGGCCATCTAGGAAATAATAAAACAAAACGAAAGAGAACGATAGTGTGAGTGGGTGGAGAAATCTCTCCACTTTCACCTTTTTATACTTAAAAATTTTGGCTAAAGGAAAGAAGCCTGCAAAATTCGGATGAAATATTACCCCATCAATGACAAAGTACCTCAAGAAAGTGCAATCAGAATCTTGAGATGATTTGACTAGACTAGCCTATCGATAGGCAGGACAAGGGGTATGCGGATTGACATCCCCCATTATTACTAAATTCCATTTTTCCTTTTTCGTCAAAATTAATAAAAATATTTTTTATTAAAAAAAGTTCAGAAAATTTCTCCCATTATATTTAACTTATCCTTTTTTAAGTAATTTAATCCTTTTTTAGTCTTAGTAAAGAAAGTAAAGAGTGCATGTAGATCAAGTCATTTAAAGAAAAGATGAATAAATAAAATATCATTCATTTCGTATATGTGTTTCCATAATTACATTTATTTACAAAAAAAAAAAAAAAAAAACAAGACTCAGCCCGGTACCCCAAAATTATGGAAACAATACCTAGGTATCTCTCTCTCTCTCTCTCTTTCTCCACACCCCCATCCCTACGACGAGCATACTTTCCTCGATGACGAGTTGAGGAGCCTCTATTACCCGATCCAGACCATCCCTCAGATGAAGCGAATAACACAAAATAGGAAAGAACCAGGATAGATACATGGATATGAGCCATCACGGAAGACAACCAATCCCGGATGTCCCGCATGTAGGTTATTGACACCCAGACATACTGCAAGAAAAATAAAAGAAGAAATGAGTCAGTCTAAAGAAAGATGAAGAAATCCAAAACATAAAGGATAAATAAATACATATGGCTGGAGAATATCCTCCATCAACCTCTGCACCATTGGGTCCATCGTATTAGGACAATGATGTGTACTCATCGTTCCACCCTTAGGAATTCTGAAGTGGTAGGAGGGAGGAGAAAGATGGAAAAAGAGAACATATGGGGGCGGGGCCACTACTGATGTCAATGCACCACCGATGCTTTGGGTAGACCCTATTGGATGACTCATACCCATACCCGAAGCCAAAGAAGGTAGAGGCATATTCAATACATCGTAGATACAGGATGACATCAGCCATCTCATCACGAAATTAAGGTAGTCATACATTGCCACTCTGTTCATGTACGGTGAATAGGGTTCACCAATCATCACCACCAACCGATCCTCATTCAATATCTCTCGTACCTCCTCATATATCTCAAGGACATTACTGATGGGGCGGCCACCTCATATTCCACAATCTATCGAACTACTCTCTTCCTAATACAAAGAGTATCATAGCTCATGCGCCAAGAGCCGAGACATCTGTGTATTCCCTCCAGTCACCCTCGTGTGTTAGATGGCTATCCTTGGGGGATAGAAGTTCACCTACATTTTGATAGAATAAAGTAAATGTTTGAACAAGGGAAATACCGAAGAAAAGGCCTAAAAATAGAAGAGATAACATGGTCACTGGTCAAGACATTCAAAGCCCTGACATACTATCCATAAAGAGAGAAATCGCTTTGAGTACCGGTTAGAGTTCTTCCATAGATACATCTGGCAGAAGCCCCCCAAAGACTCATCATACAAACTAATAAAATAGACATTGAGCTCGATCACCACAAAGATCCACGTCTACAAAAGGACAAGAGGCAACAATCAAAGAGGAAATAAAATAAAAATCATAAAGGAAAAATGAAAAAAGAAAATATCTCTACAAGATACTTAGGTTCAGTAAAAGTCCTTTGGTAGCACCTGCTAAAAGGATCATAATATGCATAAAGTGTCACCAAAGCCAGGATCCCCTAGTCAAAGAGAGAATATTAAAAAATACCCTAAAGTATAGAAAAAAATAAGTGGAAAGCATTGATGCTCGACACTACAAAAAATAATCCCAACAACAAAAGAATAAATAAACGAGCCATCTGAAAAACGTTCAGCCCGTTGGTCTCGTTAATTTTTCAACTCAGCAGAAAATATTGAAGAAGACATATATGGATAGATTCCTCCAGACTATTTATCCAACATTGCCTAGTGCCACCTCCACTACCGTCGGTATCACCCTCAAGGATCGATCCACCTCTATAAGCATCCCCTTGCATTCTATCCACAACATCTGTTCTGCATCAATGGGAGTCCCTTTCATCTCCCAAAAAATAAATGTATGGTGTGGGTAGTATCTCACCACCTCTCCCCCAAATCATATAAAAAAGTAGTCGAGGGGGACGTATTATCCAATGAAGATACCAAACTACCAAAACTCGCAAAAGAAACCACATAACACACCACCGTATGAAAGTTCTCCACACATCTCTAATTCCCATCATCCCCTGGATGCGAAGACTCGTCGTATCAATGTCAGTTTGTCCAAATAAAAGAGAAACCTTTTTGTAAAAATCTAAAGGAATAAAAAAATGAAAAAAAAGGAAAATAGGAATACCAAAAGTCACATAGAGCTTACATGAACCTTGGGATTCCTCACCCTAAATGAGTAATGATGCGAAGGCTCTCACAAAAGAGTCTGCTGATTGGAAACAGACTCAAAAAAATCAAAAGCTTTCTTATTGCACAACGCTAGGGGCACCCCGACTTGTACCTCTAAGTTTTCCCAATCGTCAACATCTAGCCATGCCAGATAGAAGAGAAATAACCCATTTTTATCATTTCCCAGTCTCAAAAGAGGAAAGAAGATAAGAACATGTCATAGAAGAGAGAATACAATGATAGAAAAGGTAGAAGATGTGAAAATGAAGAGAAATAACCCATTTTTATAGGAGGTTAAGAGGTATGCCAATCGATAGTCCCCTGACACCCGCCGATCTGCACTGTCCTTTCCCCTTCCCAAGGTAGTCTAGAAGATCATTCCACTGCCATTTGGCAACCCTGCAAATTCGTACAAAAAAATCCAAAAATATTTGAAAAAATTCCTAAAAATTGCCAAATAAACATTGGAACATTTCTTCACCAAGAAAACAAATTTTTGATATCCAAATTCCCCATTTGGATTAATACCACATTTTATCCACTTCTTAAGACCCTAAGTGTCAACTCATCCATTAACACTCCCCAATGAAATCCCAAAAACTTCATGCTCGGTTTAGCTACCCTTTTTTCCTGTAGGAATTCCTGAAGAAAAAAATTTCCCTTGAAAAATTCCAAATTCCCCAAGTAGAGTTAGAAACCTTAAGCAGGCATCTCTCCCCAGTAACACATTCCAAAGAGAAATCCCGAAACCTAAAGTCATCAAATGTTTCCCAAAGAAAAATTTCTACATTAAAATTTTTAGCTTCACCAGCAAAGTTTAATCCCCAAAAATACGTCTCCTCCCCAGTAGAGTTTTAAATAAGGAATTCCCTAGGAGAGATACTCCCAACACTCCCATTTTAATGTCCTTAGAATTGACCTAGACCTTCAGAATTGGTCGCTACATCTTAAGGTTTTTAGAATTGACCTTGACCCTAAAAATCACCTATCCCTAGCATTACCTTAGCTCTTCAGAATTGACCTCGACCCTCAAAATTGATCATTCTTACTCAAGGTCCTCATAATTGACCTCGACCCTTAGAATCGGTCACTCCATCTTAAGGTCCTCATAATTGACCTTGACTCTCAAAATTTTTTGCTCCAACTTAAGGTCCTCATAATTTACCTTGACCATATGAATTTTTCGCTCCTACTTAAGGTCCTCAGAATTGACCTAGACACGGAGAATTGGTCGCTCCCTAATTAAGGTCCTCAGAATTAGTCTCGACCCTCAGAATTGTTCTCTCTAATTTTAAGGTCCTCAGAATTGACCTCCACCCCCAGTATATGTCACTCGCCCACTTAAAATACTAATAATTGGCCTCGACCCTTAGAATTGGTCGCTCCAACTTAAGGTCACCAGAATTGAGGTCGACCCTCAGAATTGGTCGCTCCTATTTTTAGACCCTCGGAATTAATCTCGACCGTCAAAATTGACTATCCCCAACATTACCTTAGGTCCTCAGAATTGTCCTCGATTCTTTGAATTTGTCATCATTGTCCCTTTAGGTTCGCATAATCGCCCTTTGTCGCAAAAACATCATATGCTATCTATTCGAAGGCTTTCTCTTTTTCCAAGATCACACGTTAAGGGGATATGTATAGACCACATTCTAGGGGGGCATAAGTCTTTCCATATCACCCTAGAACGTCCACATTTTGCTACAAGCGAGATGTCATATTCTGAGTACCAATTTAGAGGTCATCAGGCACTCCTGCACCCCGTTTGACTAAGTTCAACTTTATTATCAGAGCGAAATCTTGATGAATATCCGAAGGTCTCTAAATACCCTTTTAAACGGTCTACCACAGGCATGAATTGGCATAATAGTTCAGACCAATGGATAATTTTACTACTGAAAACCAGTCTGGAGCCCAACGAGCGCTCCTGGGCGCCAATTTGACCCCAACCAACTTTACTGTCAAAGGGTAAGATTAATAGATCTTTGAAGGGAACTGAAACTATTAAATTTGTCCACCTCGTACACCAAATGGCATCAATCCATTTTCCCCCAGAAACTGGTCAGAGGCCACTAAGCGCTCTTGGGCTTCGTTTGACCAGTGTCAACTCTTCATCTCAAATGAGAATGAATGACTCTTTGAAAGGCACTGAATAAACATGAAAATGGTCCACCTCATTCCCAAATCATCCTTACAGTATGGACGAATAACCCATTTTACTTTGAAAGGTCACCGAGCATTTTTTCCCCTATTTGACCAAAGTCAACTCTTTGTATGAGGCTAAGATCTTTGTAACATTGATTTTCCTTGCATAACCTTTCCAACGGTCTACCCCCTGCTCAATTCTGACTTACGGTTTTGGTGAAGGATCCATTACTATTCGATGATCTCTTGTCCAAAAGGACCGACAAGCGCTTTCGATCACTTTTGACTCAAAGTTAGCTCCCGGACCCGAGACTAAACCAAAGGACTCTTAAAGGTATATTAATTAACTATCTAATAGTATGACCCGTACACGATTTGGATTTATGGATTTCATTCTATGACCATTTTTCTGAAAAAATCTGCATGAGACTACCGATTTGTAGGTCAGTTTCCCTATCAACCGACAATTCGTCTAAGGTCACCTGCCAATTATCAGGACTAGGGATATGCATGCCATCATTACCCATACACAATATAAGGAGGTAATGAACTCACTTCCAAGGCACACCTAAGATCCATCAAGATCGATGATCTTAGCAATATTCTTCTACAATCAGCGAAGTTCCCTTATGTGGACTTCCATTCTACCTTTCATGCCCATTATTTTCATACCCAATTTAGCAACAATCCCCTTATCTCTCATCCAATACCTATCCCAACATTCAAGAAATCTCATTAAGGATCAATATCAAGCCTCAAGTCTTCAAAGAAGGTCCAAATACCCTTTTCTCTCCCTCTCTCTCTTTCTCTCTCTCTCTCTCTCTCTCTCTCTCTCTCTCTCTCTCTCTCTCTCTATAAATTTTAATGCTTTCACATTAGTTGTATAAATTCTCAATTTAGCTTTTACATTAGACAATACAAATTAACATCTCATCCTTTATTACTTATATTCCACACTTTATTTTTTATAAAAAATAAAGAAAAAGAGGGTTACACCTATAAATTCCAACGGGATTATTCACCACATTAGCTCAAAACTTAAAAATATCTTTTCTACATAAACATCCATTTGAATCAATGGTATAAACACCACCCATCTGCCACATGAAAACTACGTGGAATTTAATGCCGTTATAGGCTATGTAGGCGTTTCAAACTAAAATCCGAGACTCGAGTCCAATTTTCCAATTTTCTTTTTATCATTTTTTTTTCACTTTATCCATACCGTATTTAGTTTACATTATACTTGTGATTACCATTTGCATTTTTTCTAACAAATATCATGATTCCATTATAATGATCAATATCTTGATAAGCACATACATCATATTTTCGAAGTATTATTTTGGGAACATTCCTATGGAAGACCTCACTCCATCCTTTCCATGATTCGAGTCGAGCGATTTCAATCACCACTTATATATACATGTGAACACTTCATGAAGAAATTAAGGAAAATATTAATATAATCCCATGAGATACCGAAAGGGTGGGATGGATGCCTAAGACCTTACCATTCCGTAACATTACCCCCGAGCCTCTGAACTATTGGTTTCATAAGCATGAGTTTGTCTTTAATTTCTCTATCTCGAGGTGTCGACATTCTCTTTTGCCTATTTTTAGAAAAATAATCTAGAGACTCCATGTCTATACATCACCCCACATTGATGACGACTGAAGAATTCCTAGAAAATGTTGCGAGACCTTCTCTCCCTCTCTAAGCCGGCGCGAGCACCGACCCCCAAGACAGAGGAAATACGGAGGGATGGTGACCAATTATAAATTCTTCTAAATTTAGACCCTTAAGTTAGTGATTTTTATATCTCGAAGAAGGTAATTGAACCATTTTTATTCCATATCATTTTCATTGACTGTTTCTAACAATTTCCCCGAGTTTCGTGTATTTCTGATGAATTTTGTTAGGAATGGAGTGCAAGAAAGAGAGAAAGAAACCGAAAGAAATAAACAGAAGAAAGGAAGAAAAGTCAAAAGGAAAAAATGTAAAGTTATACCCAGAGTTCGAATTCGACACCTAAAGGGAAGTTTAAGAGCTTGATTTCATAAGAGCATCGTAAGAAACGACACGCAAATCGTAGCTCGAGATCAAAAGTTATGGCCAGTCAAAGAAGAAAAGGAAAAAGTCAACCTGGAAGAAATCGAACCGATTCGAAATGACCCAAGTCCAGTAGACCCCGGATGGATGACAAACTGATGACAGCAGAACTGATCCGGTAGAATAAAAAAAGAACCGATTCGGTAGCTGAAAAATGGACCGATCCGAGGGCTATCCGGACCGGTCCGGTCATGCAAAATCCTGGCATTTATTATGAAGATTTTGATGTGCATAGCTGCTGAAATTTTTCGCAACAAGCAATTCTGGCTGTCAAAGTCGTGCTACTTGGTGCTATAAAAGCCCATGCCCTACCTCATTCTAGGGGGTCTATTTAGAGAGAGAGAGAGAGAGAGCAATTCAGAAGTTAGGATATTTTCACTTTCTTGGGTAGGAGTTTTCATAAACCCTAGTTTGTAAGGTTGAGAGAGACAAAATTTCTGGATTCAAAGTCTTTTCCTGTTACTGAATACAAGTATAACAATTCCATTCTCTTATTTGGTATCTATGTTAGTTAAATTTCAATTGTATTGCAAATTATCTCCAATGTTTGGTAGGTCTATAATTTTGTGAATGAATTTGTCTTCTAATCAAATAATGTCTAGCTAAATTCTTAAGGTCTAGGGTACATGAACTCACTCCGAGGTAAATTGCTTATGTAGAAAATAGAGGGTAAATTAAATATTGACCGAATCGTGGAAGGAATTTACATGCAAATGCCAATCTTTTAATCTCTCTTGCCCTAGGTACTTGAGATGTTTAAGAACGTTTTGCAAGTGTAATTGTCCACTCACCGCTTTATATTTACCTTTGATTTCATATGGTGAGGGCTAGATCCTTCATATATGTAATGCTTAGGATTTATAAAGATTGGATTTAGTCAAGAATTTTAATTTACAATTCTAGTATTCTACACGGTAATTCGTTAAGATTTGAGGGATTGTACCCTACCCTATTTTCTCTTATTTTTCAATCTAATTTCTCCACAATTTTTTAGGGTTTTCTTTTCTTTGAGTATATTTTATTCCAATTGAAATTTCTCATCATCAATCATCTTTATATTTCTTTGGAGGAATCATTTCAAGATTTAATAACTTCTCCTACAAAAGTGCCAATTTTTAATCCCTGCGGACACTATCCCGACTTGTCGGATATTACTAACGTGACAGACTTGCACTTGAGCCTATAGAAAATACACTTTTGAGACAAATTCTTAGTCGCGTCAAGCTTTTGGCACCGTTGCCGGGGATTACAAATTTGTATAAAGTAGGAAAGTGATTTCAAAAAAAAAATCTGTATACATCTCTTCTCTTATGTGTTTTCATGCAGAATTCATCTTCCACACAAGTTCACGAAAATCCTATTGCCGAAGAAAATTCTGAATATTCCCATACCGCTGACTCTCCTCATTTTTGGGTTCCTCCTCCTTCGCCTAACAATTCAATCACAAGTCGCTCATTAAGTCAAACCCTAAGTGTGAATTCTGAATCTTTCGATAGCAATATGTATGTGCATGGTAGTGTTGGTATTGGTGCTGGAGAGGAAGAGATACCATATCTTCCCATGAAAGATCTTTTATTTCCATAAAGAACTGTTACCCCTGGTTGCATTTTACTCCCGTATAATGCCGGTCAGTTCAACTTTCGTAATGGGATGATTAAAATTCTTCCTACATTTCATGGGATGGATTCGGAAAACCCATATCTCCGTCTTAGAGAGTTTGAGGAAGCATGTGAGACTTTTGGTGACCAAGCTTGCCCACAAGATGTTATCTGGTTAAAGATTTTTCCTTTTTCCTTAAAGGATAAAGTCAAAACTTGGTTATGGTCACAACCCCCGAATTCCATATTATCCTAGAGAGATATGCAAACCAAGTTTCTCTCCAAGTTCTTTCCACAACAAAAAACCAATTCTGTCAAGGCACAAATACAAGATTTTTGACAAAATGAGAATGAGGCCTTCGACAAGTGTTGGGAGAGATTTCAGGAGTTAGTTAGTGCTTGCCCACATCATGGATTGAAAAAACATAATTTGATTTCATTTTTTCATCAAGGCCTTACTTTATCATATAAACAACTTGTTCAAACCATGTACGAAAGACCTTTTTGGGAGTTAGACTCAAGCGATGCTGAGGCTCATCTGAAATATGTAGAAGAGACTACCCAAGCATGGGATATTTCTGATCCTAATAGTCGAAATAGAAATCGACAAGTGTCCAATTTTCCTGCTGCGTCCGATATCTATAACTTGGACAAGGACACTTTGTTAGATCAAAAATTTGACCAATTGGAAAATAATTTCAGAGACATGCTTAAAGTGCAATTGAGAGAAGTAGCTGGACCCGTGGAAGCCGGGAAGGAGAAAGTGTGTGCCATTTGTGCTGCTGGTCATTCTACCAAAGGATGCCCTACCATTCCTGCATACAAGGCAATGTACACTAAATAAGTTGAGGCAATAGGGGTTTTTTTTGGAAATTATATTGCACCATAAGGGAATGCATACAATCAATCATGGAGGAATCATCCTGGTTTCAACTATGGACAACCACAAGGGGGGATGGCTCCTAACCCACGGGTGACTTTACCACCACCCCCCCTCAATTTCAGTAAGTGGCTCCTCAGATGCATCCTCCTATGCAGGTACCATCTCCTGGTCTGTATGTTGCTCCACCTAGGCGATCTGTTGAAGATAATCTGAATTAATTCATCCAATCTCAAAAGGAGAGCAATGCTAAATATGATCGAATGTTCACTGAAATTCACACTAGCATCTCTAGGTTGCAATCTGCAGTGAATATTCAGGAGAAGGGTAAATTCCCAGCTCAAGGCTAAAGACCTCCTTTTCAAGGACAACCCACGGTTATCTCCACATCATCGGATTTTCCAGAACAATGTCAAGTTGTTATTACTCTTCGTAGTGGTCGCGTAATTGATCTAGCACCAAAACTTCCCAAGGAATCTAAAGACAAAGATGAGGGAGTTGAACCTGAAATTCCCAAGGAATCTAAAACTTTCGAGTCTTCTGAGACTCCATTGGATACTAAAGACAATGATGAGGGAGTTAAAACTGAAATTGAAGTCAAACTACCCACTACTGCTCCATTTCCTCAACGCTTAGCACCAACTAAAAAAGGGGCTTCGCGTACTGAAGTGTTGGATGTTTTGAAGCAAGTAAAATTGAACTTGCCATTTCTTGATGCTATTCAACAAATTACAACATATACCAAGGTCATCAAAGACCGTTTGGCTGTCAAACGACGGCTCAAGGTGAAGAAGAACGTTTTCTTGGCACAAAATGTGAGCTCGGTCCTTCTCAATGATCTACCCCCAAAATTCAAGGATCCTGGTGCACCTACAATTTCGTGTGTCATAGGAGAAAAAAGAGTGGAAAAAGCATTACTTGACTTAGGTGCGAGTGTGAACATCCTTCCATACTCCATCTATAAGCAGCTTGATTTAGGTGATTTAAAACATACCCGAATCACTCTACAGTTAGCTGATCGAACAGTGAAAGTGCCTCATGGGGTTATGGAGGACGTGATAGTTCAAGTGGACACGTTCTACTTCCCTATTGATTTTGTCATTTGCTACACTGAGCCTTCTCCCCATGCGAGAAATTATATTCTAATAATATTGGGCTGTCCATTTTTAGCCACTGCTAATGCTTTGATCAATACATGGAATGGCCAAATGCAACTCACTTTTGAAAACATGACTCTCGAGACCAATATTTTCAATGTCGCTAACCAAATGGGTGATGAGGATGAAATTCTTGAGGTTGATCTTATTGAAGAAGTGGTGGATGAGCACGTCGAGAAGATCATAGGAGGAGATGCACTGGAAGTGTGTTTAGTGCAAGGTGGTGAGAAAAAGAGCCTTTATACTGAGTTTGAGCATGAGATGGAAGAGTTCAAAACTTGGTTACTAGAAGAAGTGAGTTTTGAGAAATTAAGAGATGCTGACTGTATTTCTAGGTTTGAAGAATTGCCTCCGAGGGAGACAACCATGATTCCCTCAGAAAATAGATTTCCTAGTCTTGAGTTGAAGAAACTATCCTTGCATGTCAAATATGCTTTTCTGGGAGATAATGATACAATTTATGTTGTTGTTTCTTCCAGTTTAAAAAAAGAGCAAGAGGGCATGTTGTTGGATGTGTTATGTAAGCATAGAAGTGCTTTTGGTTGGACTATAGAAGATTTGAAAGGTATAAGTCCATTGATTTGTACCCATAAAATTCATCTTGACGAAGAGGTGAAGCCCTCGCGAGAGATGCAAAGGCGATTAAACCCAACCATGAAAGATGTATTAAGAGCAGAAATCACCAAATTGCTAGATGCTGGGATTATCCATCCCATTTCTAATAGTAAATGAGTGAGCCCAATTCAGGTCGTTTCAGAAAAATAGGGTATGACCGTGGTTTAAAATGCCAAGGGAGAACTAATACCTCAACGCACCACCACCGGGTGGCGTGTATGCATTGACTACCAAAAGCTCAATGACGGAACCAAAAAAGACCATTTTCCCTTACCGTTCATCGATCAAGTGATTGAACGAGTGGCGAGCCATCCTTACCACTGTTTCCTAGATGGGTATTCTGGTTATAATCAGATTGAAGTGGATGTATTTGATCAAGAAAAGATGACTTTTACATGTCCATTTGGGTTATGTAATGCACCAGCAACTTTTCAAAGGTTCATGCTAAGTCTCTTTAGTGACATGATTGAAAAAGGTCTTGAGGTGTTCATTGACGATTTCAGCATTTTTGGTCCATCTTTCGACCAATGTTTAGCTAATCTTGAAAGAGTTCTATTCCGGTGTGTGGAAAAAGACTCAGTCCTCAATTGGGAAAAATGCCATTTTATGCTTATCGAGGGCATAGTTTTAGGCCACATAGTCTCATCTCGGGGGATTGAAGTTGATCGAGCAAAAATTGAAGTAATAGCTGAGTTACCCCCGCCAAAATCTCTTAAAGATGTGAGGTCCTTTCTAGGCCATGCTAGATTTTATAGAAGATTTATCAAAGACTTTAGCGCCATCGCTAGACCTTTGAGTAATCTTCTCATGAAGGACACTCCATTTGAATGGAATAAAGCATGTCAAGAAGCTTTTGATAAACTTAAAAGCATTCTAATTTTCGCTCCTATCATGCAAGCTCCTGACAGGTCACTCCCATTTGAGCTTATGTGTCATGCAAGTGATTACGTGATTGGGGCCGTTCTTAGACAAAGAAAAGACAAGAAAGCTCATGTTATTTACTATGCTAGCAGAACATTATCTGGCCCTTAGCTTAATTACTCTACTATAGAGAAAGAGTTACTAGCAGTCATTTTTGCTCTCAATATATTCCGCTCTTACATTGTTGGGTCGCCCATCATTTGCTTCACTGATCACTCGGCTCTCAAATATCTCTTGAGAAAGAAAGATGCCAAACCCCATTTAATCAGGTGGATCCTACTCTTACAAGAGTTTAATCTCTCTATTCAAGATAAGAAAGGAGTAGAAAACGTCGTTGCTGACCATTTGTCACACCTCTCGTCCGACATACCTATTGATCCCATTCCCATAGACGAGTATTTTTTGGATGAAAATCTATTTTCTACTTCTTATCTCCCCTAGTTTGTGGATATAGTCAATTACCTTGTCTTTGGAATTGTTCCCTCTAATTGGACTCCGCAAGAGAGAAGGAAGTTCATTACATGGTCACGCATGTTCTTTTATGATGATCCATACTTGTTTAAGTATTGTGCTGATCAAATCATCCGTAGATGTGTCCCTGATGAAGAAATCCAAGGGGTAATTCTATTGTGTCATACGAAAGCATGTGGAGGTCATTTTTCCAAAGATAAAACTACTGCGAAAATCCTTCAAAGCGGTCTCTACTGGCCCACAATCTTTCGGGATGTGAATACTTTTTGCAAATCATGCGATAGATGCCAAAGAATGGGAGCTATTATTCGTCGTGACATAATGCCATTCATCCCAATTCTAGTCTTGGAATTATTTAATTGTTGGGGTATTGACTTCATGGGGCCCTTTCCACCTTCTTTTGGTTTTATATACATCCTCGTCGTTGTAGACTACGTCTCAAAATGGGTAGAGGCAATAGCTACAAAGACGAATGACAATAAGGTGGTAATAAAATTCATTCAAGAAAACATACTTTCTCGTTTCGAAATGCCTAAGGCTATAATCAGTGATAATGGAACCCATTTTTGCAACAGGCCTATGGAGAAGCTAATGCGAAAGTATGGAGTTTTCCATAAAGTTGGAACAACTTATCACCCTCAATCGAATGGCCAATCCGAGCTCACCAATCGGGAAATCAAAAATATCTTGGAAAAGATAATAGAACCTAAGAGGACAGATTGGTCTCTCAGATTGAATGATGCTCTCTGGGCATATAGAACTGCATATAAGAATCCCCTTGGGATGTCCCCATTTCGATTTGTATATGGCAAGCCTTGTCATCTTCTGGTTGAAATCGAACACAAAGAGTATTGGGTTATCAAAAGGGTGAACTTTAACATGGATAAAGCAAGTGAAACACGTAAGCTTCAGTTGAATGAGTTGGAAGAAATACGCAATGATGCGTATGAAAGTGCTAAAATATCTAAAGATCGAATGAAACGAGCTCACGACAAAATCATTCGATGGAAAGAGTTTCATTGGGGACAAAAAGTACTTCTCTACAACTCGAGGTTGCACTTGTTTCCCATAAAATTGAGGTCAAGGTGGTCAGGTCCATTCATTGTGAAAGAATTATTTCCCCATGGAGCTGTTGAACTCGAAGATGAAAAAGGGGGAAACACATTTAAGGTCAATGGACATCGTCTCAAGCCGTATTTGGAGGCGATCGTCAAGGAAGCTGACATAATCAGGTTGTCAGACCCCATTTATGGGGATTGACTGAACAAAAGCAAGGTGAGGTCGTCGCACCCCCGACGTGTATGGGTTGAAGGTTGTATATAATAGTTTTAGGATGTTAGGAGTCCTAAATATGTGTTAGGCCCGGGGTAGGGAATCCAATGTTTTGAGGGGTGTTAAGGTTTCGATGAGCATTGTGGGAGTTTTTAAGTGCGAGGAGTTGTAAAGGAATCATTGGAATGGAGAAAAGCAACTTAATAGTGAGAAGACAAGAAAAATAGGAGAATTCTGGAAATTCAGCAGACCCGATCGGGCCGGTCCTGAAAAAAAGAACCGATTCGGTTAAGTCGGATCGGTCCAGTACTAAAAATCAGATCGGTTCGATAATCTACATGTTCTACTTCCCGAGGTTCACACCTCTTCAATTCATATCACATTCATTCCCCCAATCACTTCCTTTCCCAAAAAATTTGGCCTCCTCTATTTCCCCGCATCCATTCCCTCCTATTTCCTTATCCCTCCTATAAATACCCACACCTCCTATCCCTATTCCTTCACACTTCCATTTCCTCTCTTCTATCTCACTTTCTGTATAATTCTCTCATACCCATGGTTCCTCCCCAGAAATATACCTCCATTGAAGTCCTGCCCGACGGTAATGGCGAATATCGTTCTCGCCGTGAGGCAAATTGGTGTCAGCGATTTTTCAGTCCGACGTGAAAAATCCATATTGTGCGTCAAGTACTTTGAGATCAGCTGCCGAATTCTATCAAATGCACGTTCATGTCATGAGGCTAATGCAGATTTTTTAATGAACCATTTGAGGCAGTTTGGGAGATTTAAGTGCGTCTGTTTTATGGTACGCTTGTCCGTACCGATGAATTCGAATCCCAAGCTTTTGTGGATTCCACACCAATACCTTTCTAACTTGAGCTTCTGGCCTAGAAACTCGAGTCTAAAGGTGTGATCACACCAGATCAATTTCATTATCCTAGTCCCAATCCTATTCTATCCAAAGCAGTTTGCATCTCAAGAATCGAGTCGGGTGCGGTTTGGACTACCGAAACCTTTCCTGTTGGTCGGTTATCCGACAAGGCACGATTAACTTTTCACATTGTTTGTACCAAAATTTTGTAAACCTCCAATGATTCAGTAATGTGCCCGCGTCAAGCTACAATGATGTATCACTTGTTTGACCATGCAACTGTTATCAATTTGGCCCGCACATTTTACAATGATATTCTCTTTGTGGCCTACGAAAAAAACGTTCAGGCCCCTATTCCTTATGTCCGTCTCATTACATCCTTACTTAAGGATGTCGGGACTGTGCCAAAGCAAGATCTTATCAACATGCCCAAGACATTAGGGCAATAATCCCGCACTCGAAGTGAAAGTCAAAGCCAGCTAATTCGTGCACGACGCGGCGACGATTCGAGTGATGAGGAGACTAATGTGGAAGAGGACGTTGTTGATGAGGACGTTGAGATGGAAGAAGGGGAGGAGGAAGAATATGATGAAACCACTGATTCGGATTATGTTACGGTTGGTACAAGTTTGACTGAGCGCGTCCTTTCTCTTGAAACTCATTTCAACGGGTTTATAACTTCATACGAGAGGGACATAAGTTTGGTTCTGCGTATGCAGGTTGACTTATACCATCTCTAGTTGGGTCCCGAGTCCCCCCTTCCTCCCTACTATTACAATCATTATGATCCTGTTGCACCCGGAACTTCCCATCCCCCACCCGCCCCTTAGGATGCCCCGCTACCCTTTTATGTTTTATTAATTATGTTTGTGATCCTTTGATTTCACAGTTGTGTTGTAATATACAGTTTTAGTATCATATTTGCTTGTTTTATTTATCGCACTCCTAATGTTGTCTTCTTTATTTCTCGTCCATTTGATGGAGGACAATGCAAATCACTAAGGTAGGGGGGATGACAAGTGCGTATTCATAAAAATTCGCATATATGTATATATAAAATTGAAAAAAAAAAAAATTTGAAAAAGCCAAAAATATTTTTGTTCAAAATAAATAAAAATTGGAATTTAAAATTTTCAAAAATATCACCTTTATTCTATTTAAAGTCTCAAATTGTTAAATCATAATGCACTAAGCCAAAATTAACCGAAGATGGAACTTGAAAGAAAATTGACGACTTAACGAATAAGTGTGGAGTTTGATCAAACCCGGTGAGATTTCGAGCCTATCGATCTTTTTAAGTTTTTAAATCAATCCGAGTTATGATTAACTCAAAGTTCTTTTCATCATTTTATTAAGTCGTTGATGATCTCAATCCTTTGTTTTGATCGATTATGGGAAATGTGTGAAATGTTGTCTCGAAACTTAATTAACCTCGAGATGCATATGGTAATGTGATTAGGAATTTGGACAATGAAGTAGGCCCTCGTTTGTTACCCAAAAATATTAGCCATTATAAATTTGTGAAAAAAATTATCCCTTTGCAACCCAATTTGAGCCTAATAAAATATTTTCCTTTCGTTTGATAACTCGAAAAAACCAAATAGCCCGAAATTGCGAAAATGGAATATTCAGTAAGTCCAAATTGTGCAATAAAAAGGGGCAAGAAAAAAAAATTGAAAATTGAAAAAGAAAGAGAAAATGAGCAAATGCCCGAAAAAGCACTAATGGATGTCATAAGGACATTTTCCAATTCCGAACATTTCGACCATTTCAAATTTTACCCTTTACACTTTTTAACCCGAAAAGTCCTAACCGAGTCTGAATAGAGAAATTAATTACTGCATGGAGAGCTAAGACACAAAAAGATAATAGGAGAGATTAAATGGTGTGAACTAGAGGTGATGTTCCCATTTCCTAATAACTGTATTCCGATGATGAGATCGTTTCACCATATATTTACTTTTTTTCCATTTTGTATGCATGAATTTGTGTCCATTATATTTACTCTTTATATCATGCATACCTAGAGAAAACAACCACAATCCGAGTGATTCGTTTGTGAGTGCATCCGTAAGAATTGGAATCAAAATGAATTTTTGGAAAGTAACGTAATGCTCAATCAGTGGAAATTTGAGGTTGAATTTTTGGCTTTGCACACACACACACTATAGTTTGAGACATTTGAATATGAATTTATGGTGATTACTTTTCAAAAAGTTTAAATTGTACAATTTTTAAGTATTTTGATATTTATTTGAGTCAATAAAGAATTTTGTGGGTATATTCACTGCAAACCCTAACGAGACAAAACTCGTCCTACTAGGGTAACCTAGGAGTTTAAAGGCTTATTGCATACGCTAAATACAATTGCTTGCCTGCGAAAAAGGTATTCTATCCTAATAAAATAATTTTCAAGAGTTGAGCGTTAAACTAATTTCTTTTACATTGCCCAGGACGTGCAAAGTCCTAAGTTAGGGGGATTTGACCAAGTATAAATTCTTCTGAATTTAGACCTTTAAGTTAGTGATTTTTATATCCCGAACAAGGTAAATGAACCATTTTTATTCCATATCATTGCCATTGGTTGTTTCTAACAATTTCCCCGAGTTTCGCGTATTTCTGATGAATTTTGTTAGGAATGGAGTGCAAGAAAGAGAGAAAGAAACCGGAAGAAAGAAACAGAAGAAAGGAAGAAAAGTTAAAGGGTAAAAGCGTAAAGTTATACCCAGAGTTCGAATTCGTCACCTAAAGGGAAGTTGAAGAGTTTGATTTCATAAGAGCATCGAAAGAAACGACATGCAAATCAGAGCTTGAGATCAAAAGTTATGGCCAGTCAAAGAAGAAAAGGAAAAAAGTCAACCTGGAAGAAATCGGACTGATCCGGAGTATATCCGGACCGATCCGAAATGACCCAAGTCCAGTAGACCCCGGATGGATGACAAACCGATGATAGAAGAATCGATATGGAGGGTACCGGACCGATCCAATAGAATAAAAAAAGAACCGATCCGGTAGCTGAAAAACGGACCAATCCGAGGGCTATCCGGACTGGTCCGGTCATGCGAAATCCTGGCATTTATTATGAAGATTTTGATGTGTATAGATGGTGAAATCATTCGCAACAAGAAATTCTGGCTGTCAAATTTGTGCTACTTGGTGTTATAAAAGCCCATGCCCTACCTCATTCTAGGGGGTCGATGTAACACCCCGTATTTCGGAATATTCGAAATAATTCTATTTAATTCGATTGGAGAATTAAATGAGAAAATTACGGCTTAATTTAAATTACGTAAGTGTAGTAATTTAAAGAGTTTTATCTAACAATTGTAATTATAGAATATTAATCGAGAGATAGATACCGATTTATATTACCTCATTTTATTTACTTAGTGCAAGTGGTAAATAGTTACTTAACGCGTGTAGACCGTGTTGGGGTGAGAACGATTAATATTTTTTAAGTGACTCAAATGATAATTTAGAGGTCACCGATGAGTCCGGAAGGGTCAAATTAGTCAAAATAGTATACCCGAGGGTACTAGTTGAGTCCCGGGGTAATTTTGGACTAAACCGAGACCATTCGGGGGCGTTTTGGTCTTTTAACATAAGAGGATATGGAGACCTACGAAATTGAGAGTTTTTATATCAGCCGTATGATAGAGGAATTAGGGTTAGAACACCCATGACAACACCAATACAATTAGAGAGAAGAGAGGCACAACTTTCTAAGGCAAAAGGAAGAATTGGGAAGGATTCAATGGGATTTTGACCATCAACTTGTTGGGGAAGAAGGATTGAAGGATGAAGATCATCAATCATCAACAACAAACACGAAATAAGACCCTACTGATCATAAGGCAAGTTGTTTATTGCAAAAATTATAAAGTTATAATACCCATGTGTAGGGTTTTTGAATAGTGTTGTTTGAATCATAATTTTGATTGGAGAAAGATGATAATTATACATGTTGGGATAGGAATCGCATGTATAATGATTTACCTTATGTGGAGGTTTAAGATTCAGATTAGACTTGATGATATCCTACTTCCGTGTGCTAGTATATTGATACATATAATGTATTTAAAGATACATACTTAATTGGTAAGTTAAGTAGTGAAACTTAATTACGGAATGCACCTTTAGATAGAGAAAATCTATTTATTAATTCAAGTAGTGAAACTTAATTACATAAGTGGGAAGTCAACAATTATGAGAATTGTAGTAATTTTAGTAGTGAAACTAAATGGGAAGTCTTGAAAAATAACATAGATGAAATGTTACTTGAGAATTAATTAGCATACGCGAGATGTTAGTGAAACGGTTGTACTGTATGGGCGGTACTGGAACTTGGGTACGGATAAGTTCAGTTGACTACTTTGGTTTTAGTTAGCTTGGGAGGTATGACTAGATAAAATAAGTGTAGAAAGTTAGGTGTGCACAAAAGATGAGGGGTGAGTAACTCAAGAGAGTGTACGAGAACCTAACATGTGTAATCAATAACCACATTTTATATTGTGATAAACGCTTGCTAAATATTTTCAAAATGTTTTGAGTACTAACTCTTGCTATAAAATATTTTCAAAACCTTTTAGGTGTCTAGCCACAGGGATGCCATGTATGATGATTCCATTCCAGAGACTCGGAGTTGTAGCACAGTGGATGCTTACAGGATTTTGAATAGACGATATCTCTCATTCAGATCTAGTACAGGATCTCATACTCTTCTATGCATGGACTTGTGGTTCGGTATTAGTCTCAGATGTTAGTTTCAGACTAGTGGTTATTCTATTGTTGTTTGGGATTTTTAGCCAATGGTTTATTCGGTAATACTTTTGCTTTGTTGTACTTTTACTTTGTTGGTTGAATTATAGTACATGATTGTTTGTACTTTGTTCCACATGGTTGATTTATCTATTTTTAGAAAGATAAAATTTGGCACCGGTCTAATATTACTTAGGGGATTAGTAATTAAAAAGTTTTCGATAGTGATGCTAAGAATGAACCATTTGAGAAACCTGTTTTAATTTAATAAAGGCCTGATCACCCGATGTTTAATTAGGCGGGGTGTCACAGATGGTATCAGAGCATCAGGTTCTAGTGTCCATAGGATCTGTATGGCTTACTACGTTTTCAGAGTAACGTTTGATTGATATAGAGCCCTACCTTAGGATTATTGTACTCCTCTACGTACGTAGTTTACGTTATCCTACTATTTAGTAAATGTAGTGTTATATATACGAGTTCGATTGGGCATGATACGTCGAATATGGCGGTAGAACCAGCATTGGCGTTGGAAGGACTGCAGGAGGGAGGAGCTCAGTACGAAGCCTGGAGTGTTCAAATATGGTAATCATAGGAGAGATGACCGTTGTCGAGGTCACTCCTAGCGTGTAATGGAAGTAAATGCTGCAAGGTTTGTTGAGGCATAACAGGCATTTTTCAAGTGTCTCGACGGCAAGAGGGATGCTAGTCTAGACCGCCCAATGCAGTGATAGTGGGAGTAGGTCTGAAGAAAATTTGATGAGAAGGAGCCGTAAAAATGTGATAAAATCGCAACGGTGCATGTTAACCAATGGAAGTAGTATGTCAAGAGGTTTTGGCATTAAGTATGGAGTAGAAATACTCACAAGTGAAAATTTGAGTGAATTTTTAGGCAACGTGGTGGGGATACCAGTCACCACATCCGGATCGAGGGTCCGTATACAAATAGAGGAATTTTACGTATAGTTAACCGCAAATTTCTCCAATGATGGTTAAGAAGCGAAGTGAATGGAAACTTCTGAACCCATCACATGAAAACCTGGTAAAGGCTAATTGTGAGGAATAAATTTATTCGTTGAAGTGAACTGGTACCTGATGAGATAGGTATAAGGAAAAAGAGACCTTGAGAGAATGGACTCTCGAGTTGTAGTTCGCAATTTTGGTAAAACTCTTCTTGGACGACTTATGTATATGAAGGCAGTATGGTACTTCTTACAAGGTTGGGGTAAATTCTCCTAGGGGGTGAAGTTAAGAGAGTTTAAAGATTTAGTCAAAGAGTAAGACTGAATGTAATGGGGCTGGTGCAAGCCATAAGTGGAAACCCACTAAAAGATTTAATGATTATATTATAAGTCGGGACTGTTAAGCCCCATAGTGCGTTTCTCTTGGTCAGCAGAACTAAGGGAACCAGGATGATTGTGTTCAGAATCGAGGCTACCAAGTCCGAGATGAGGGATACCCCAAACCGGTCAGTGTGTCCTGGAGTAAAGGGATTTTTGTAAAGATGTCTAGTGTGGTTTGTAGGGCCACGCATTTTATTGAAGCTTGAAGTTATTTGAGGAAATAATAACTCTGTTAAGTTTTGCATTCCGGAGAGGACAAGCGTGTTATGTCCGGAAACCATCTGAACCACCGGAGCGATGGATAAGGAAGTATATGTGTTTTAGCCGCAAGTAAATGGGGTATGTGACGATACCTCACCTTAAGTAGGGTCGAGTTGTCGTTATTCATCAATAGGTGAGAGACTTTAGGGATTATGAACGTCTCATAGTAATTGATTCCGGTGTGTAGGAACCTAAATGATGTGGGTCAATGTATGTCGTATGACTGCTAAGCGGAGAGATCGAGCTCGCTGTTATAATTAGTGCTAAGGACTTAGTGATAGTATAATCGCAGTGCCACTTGACTCCTTTAGAAATATTGGAGTATGGTTGCACATATTATCGAGGAATCGAATTTGAGCATATCGACCATGTGTTTCTCCGATAATGCTCGGTAAGAATACATGGGGAGAAGTCCCTTGTTTAAGTTCGGTTACGAAAGGGAATACGACTGAATTTTTATGCACGTCAGGAGAAGAGACATTGTTAGATGCTAGGGCATCTGTGGAGCCGGTAGTCTTGTGGATAAACACTGAAAGGCTTACCTCACCACGAAGGGATAAGTGGGACTTTGTGGGCAAGGATTTGATTTTTGGTCTATAGGGTATTGAGAATACCCACAAGATTGTGGTCACGTCGTGTAGACTAGGCTAGAGTTGAAGAAAAGCATGTTACGTGTGCAACATTTGCAATGTTTTTGCAAAGTTACCCAGATAAAAGGGTGTATGGGTGCCCTAATCAATAGGATTACTTAGACATCCGAGATTGAGGGATGCGGAAAATTATTTTGTACACCGGTGGGGAAATTAGAAGACAAGTCGTATCGATGAAATGGGTTGAATGTTATGGGAGATAGACGATGATCCAAGATTATATGCGCTGAGAAATCCAGCACACCCTATGGGATGAAAGTAGGTGGGAAACCGCTCAAAGGTTATCTCTTGATATGGGAGACCTAACTGTGGTGAAGAAGTAGCGCAAGGTGCTACTTGACTGAGTGTTGTGAGTGACTTATGCGTTACTAAAATGTTGATTCTTATAAGGTAATAAACCCAAAAAGTGCGCCAATTACGAAGTGTGCACGGATTGTAAAGTATAATAAACCCGGAGAGAAAGGGGAATAGAGTACCACTTAAGGAAAGATGACGTAAGTGGGAAGCGATGTTGAGGAAAGACATAGTGAGATTGTCTCCAGATACACCTCTAGTTAATAGATAAGATAGACTCGAAATGAACAACCGGAATGTGGTGGTGAACCCACATTTCCAATGATGGAATGAGGAGACAGACTTATAAATTATTGATGGGTTGTGAACATCATAATTAAGCCAACATTTCGTTGGTGGTAGCGAAATGGAGTGACCGAGATGGATTAGTATGTAGTTGAAAAGGGAGAGTGCACGGTGCCGCTCTACATGATTGTGAATCAGGATGAAATACTAAAATTCCACCCTGTGAGAGATGATCAGGAAGGAATAGATATAAAGTTTTATTTTGAGTACGTTGTGTTACCTACGACTCAATGTTAGTGAGAAAGAATGATGATATACCCTTATGATAGTGGAATTTTGAAGAAGCCCACTGATCAATTCATAGGTTGAATATATGCCTATAAGAGCATATTTATAGGTAGAGTGAGTGCCTATATGGACTGTACATGAGGATTAGGTTCATGTGTACCGATTACGAACAATACATGTACTTTAAGGTGTGGTTCGAGGAGACATTTCGAACTTTTAGTCCTTAACGCGTGATATGAGGACATTCTATTAGAGTGTGGCATTTTAAGGTATGTGAAATGTGAAATATATGGCTCACTTATTGTCTACTCATGTGCGATGAGATATATATACATATATTGGTGCTCGAGATGTGATCCCGAGACAAGTAATTAATCACTATTGGTGATCGAGGTGGAATTCCGAGCCAATAACCCCAAAAGTGTTATAGAAGGGGGGTGATTACAAAAATAAGTGTTGATAGTATATGTTATGTGTACAATATATATATTCATATTGATTTTTCTACTTATGTGCGATAGTAAGTGTGCTTAATCTTTGTATTGGGGTCGATGATGTTCCGGACCAATACATGAGGGATCGATTTGGGGTCGATGATTTTTTCGAACCAAATCGATGATAAAAATTGGTATCGACGGAAGGTCTGAACCGACATGTGCATTACATTTACCTTGGGGTCGATGGATTCCCGGACCAATGTAAATGATAGGATTATTGGGGCCGATGATTTTTGTCGGACCAATTTTCCTTAAAGTATATATTGTATGTGAAATATATACCTTATAATATTCTACATATGCGTGATAGTAGACACTTAGATGTTATATAGAGATATACATCAAATGGGTAAATTAAGTAGGGAGAAACTTAATTTCAAGAATTAACGTTGGATTGGAAAAATCTATGAGAAATTAAGTAGTGAGACTTAATTATGATATATGCGGCATGGGTAACGTGCAATAAGAATTTATAATGAAGCAAGGCATGTACTTGGGGCGACTGTTAGGATGTTATGATTTAGTATTGGGTATTAGAGGATGCAATTATACTTAAGGTCCTTAGCCTTAATACCAGCTTTATCCTAATTTCGAGGACGAAATTCCTTTGCAAGGGGGGAAGTATGTAATACCCCGTATTTCTGAATATTCCAAATAATTCTATTTAATTAGATTGGAGAATTAAATGAGAAAATTACGGCTTAATTTAAATTACGTAAGAGTAGAGTAGTAATTTAAAGAGTTTTATTTAACAATTGTAATTATGGAATATTAATCGAGAGATAGATACCGGTTTATACTGCCTCATTTTATTTACTTAGTGCGAGTGGTAAATAGTTACTTAACGCGTGTAGACCGTGTTGGGGTGAGAATGAGTAATATTTTTTAAGTGACTCAAATGATAATTTAGAGGTCACCGATGAGTCCGGAAGGGTAAAATTAGTCAAAATAGTATACCCGAGAGTACTAGTTGAGTCCCGGGATAATTTTGGACTAAACCGAGACCATTCGGGGGCGTTTTGGTCTTTTAACATAAGAGGGTATGGATACCTACGAAATTGAGAGTTTTATATCAGCCGTATGATAAAGTAATTAGGGTTAGAACACCCATGAAAACACCAATACCATTAGAGAGAAGAGAGGCACAACTTTCTAAGGCAAAAGGAAGAATTAGGAAGGATTCAAAGGGATTTTGACCATCAACTTGTTGGGGAAGAAGGATTGAAGGATGAAGATCATCAATCATCAAAAACAACCACTAAATTAGACCCTACTGATCATAAGGCAAGTTGTTTATTGCAAATATTTTAAAGTTATAATACCCATGTGTAGGGTTTTTGAATAGTGTTGTTTGAATCATAATTTTGCTTGGAGAAAGATGATATTTATACATGTTCGGATAGGAATCGCATGTAGAATGATTTACCTTATGTAGAAGTTCAAGATTCATATTAGACTTGATGATATCCTACTTCCGTGTGTTAGTAGATTGATACATATTATGTATTTAAAGATACATACTGAATTGGCAAGTTAAGTAGTGAAACTTAATTACGAAATGCACCTTTAGATAGAGAAAATCTATTTAGTAATTCAAGTAGTGAAACTTAATTACATAAGTGGGAAGTCAACAACTGTGAGAATTGTAGTAATTTTAGTATTGAAACTAAATGTGAAGTCTTGAAAAATAACATAGATGAATTGTTACTTGAGAATTAATTAACATACGCGAGATGTTAGTGAAATGGTTGTACTGTATAGGCAGTACTGGAACTTGGGTACAGATAAGTTCATTTGACTACTTTGGTTTTAGTTAGCTTGGGAGGTATGGCTAGATAAACTAAGTGTAGAACATTAGGTGTGCACAAAAGATGAGGGGTGAGTAACTCAAGAGAGTGTACGAGAACCTAACATGTGTAATCAATAACCGCATTTTATATTGTGATAAACGCTTGCTAAATATTTTCAAAATGTTTTGAGTACTAACTCTTGCTATAAAATATTTTCAAAACCTTTTAGGTGTCTAGCCACAGGGATGCCATGTATGATGATTCCATTCTAGAGACTTGGAGTTGTAGCACAGTGGATGCTTACAGGATTTTGACTAGACGATATCTCTCATTCAGATCTAGTACAGGATCTCATACTCTTCTATGCATGGACTTATGGTCCGGTATTAGTCTCAGATGTTAGTTTCAGACTAGTGGTTCTTCTATTGTTGTTTAGGATTTTTAGCCGATGGTTTATTCGGTAATACTTTTGCTTTGTTGTACTTTTACTTTGTTGTTTGAAATATAGTACATGATTGTTTGTACTTTGTTCCACATGGTTGATTTATCTGTTTTAAGAAAGATAAAATTTGGCACCGGTCTAATTTTACTTAGGGGATTAGTTATTAAAAAGTTTTCGACAATGATGTTAAGAATGAACCATTTGAGAAACATGTTTTAATTTAATAAAGGCCTGATCACCCGATGTTTAATTAGGCGGGGTGTCACAGTCGATTTAGAGAGAGAGAGAGAGAGAGAGAGAGAGAGAGAGAGAGAGCAATTTAGAAGTTAGGATAATTTCACTTTCTTGGGTATGAGTTTTCATAAACCCTAGTTTCTAAGGTTGAGAGAGACAAAATTTCTGGGTTAAAGTCTTTTCCTGTTGCTCAATACAAGTATAACAATTCCATTCTCTTTTTGGTATCTATGTTAGTTAAATTTCAATTGTATTGCAAATTATTTCCAATGTTTGGTAGGTCTATAATTCTGTGTATGAATTTATCTGCTAATCAAATAATGTCTAGCTAAATTCTTAAGGGGTGGGGTACATGAACTCACTCCGAGGCAAATTACTTATTTAGAAAATAGAGGGTAAATTAAATATTGACCGAATCGTGGAAGGAATTTACATGAACATGCCAATCTTTTACTCTCTCTTGCCCTAGGTACTTGAGATGTTTAAGAACGTTTTGCAAGTGTAATTGTCCATTCACCGCTTTATATTTACCTTTGATTTCATATGGTGAAGATCTAGATCCTTCATATATGTAATGCTTAGGATTTATAATGATTGGATTTAGTCAAGAATTTTAATTTACAATTCTAGTATTCTACACGGTAATTCGTTAAGATATGAGGGATTGTACCCTACCCTATTTTCTCTTATTTTTCAATCTAATTTCTCCACAATTTTTTAGGGTTTTCTTTTCTTTGAGTATATTTTATTCCAATTGCAATTTCTCATCATCAATCATCTTTATATTTCTTTGGAGGAATCATTTCAAGATTTAATAACTTCTCTTACAAAATTGCCAATTTTTAATCCCTGCGGACACGATCCCGACTTGTCGGAGTATTACTAATGCGACAGGCTTGCACTTGAGCCTATAGAAAATGCACTTTTGAGACAAATTTTTAGTCGCGTCAGATGGCCACAATTATAACATAAAAATCCTCATTTGCTGTCCAAAAATGATTATATGTTGTCTTAAACATCATTTTTCCTCATCTTATGAACACGTTACAACATATTTTGGTGCTGATATTATCGAATTTCTTATTTGATCTTGAAATAGATGTTATTTTTCATTTCTCATGTTTATATTTCCTTTTCTCACGTACTACCAGATAATACACATACGAGGGTTGATTTCAACCTATAAATCCCTTAAAATGAGTCTAACTACAATATTAAAATGAAATTATCTATTATATTCATATTCATCATATTTTAATATTAATATGATGCTTGTTCCTCAAAAATCCATTCTAGTTTAGTTTTTTTTTTTTAAACTTGCTAATTTCATAAGAAAACCTTAAATAATCATATTATACAATAACTTTGCAATATTATTTACATTCTAGCATGCATCCTAACATCTAGATTCAGTTTTAGACTTGTAAGGATAGTGAGGAAAACCTTACCCTAAGTTTGGAGAGGAAAAGATAAAAATGATGACTTGAAAGGTCCTAAACCTCCAAAAGCTCTAAGAAATGCACCCACTCCTCTTGAAAGCTTTAAGAATAACTCTTCAACTCAACTTCATGTCTTAAAAACTTGAAAATGTCTTGAATTATTCCTTTAATCGAGGTATGGAGCTTTGGGATGGATGAACTAGGGGCTAAAAATGGGGGAGAAGGCTTGGAAGTGTAGATATAATGTCATGACCCTGACCCAAAAATATTAGGGAACGAGTGTATTGACATGCCACCAAGGCATTCAATATTCTGGCCTTAAAATTTTCTTTTAAAAGAAACGCAACGGAAGTACATTCACATGGTTATGAGTTGTAACTAGCTAAAAAGGTAACACATCATCAGAGCTTCTAAAACATAACTTCTTATTCTCATAAATAAATAAATTCTATTACAAGTCATGTTAAAATCACTTAAAGAGAAATAAGTCTATAAACATCTCATTCTACACTATCATCTTGCCACACAAAAAATCTCAAAATATAATCTTCAATTCAATCTTCACATATCCATCCACATATCTAACTATAACCTGAAAAAGGGTTATTTATACAACATGAGCTAAAAGACGAATGAGGTTCAATCTCCAGACATTCCAGGGTTTTAAGAAAATAGATATATATTCAAGTAAAAAGAGAAAGCATATACATATATGGATAGGAACTTTCAGTAAATAGATATATATTTTGAAATGATAGTACATATATCAGAATTGGATAGCTCAGATTAAGAAGAATGCAACAAATCAAATGTGATATCTATTTCTTTCAATCATATCATTTTAATGGCCAAGTACACTCTAATACTGTGTTCTTCTACCGTATTATACTCGGGTAGTTTAGGGTCAATCGAACTTGTTCGTCACAATGCCTTATTTCGGGCAGACCAGTGATAACCCAGCTGTGAAGGTCAGTCAGTAAAGAGGTCCCTTAGGCCGAATCTTATTTACAACATTCAATATCATTTTCAATACTCATTTTAATCGGTATGTCTATATGGACAAATATAAACATATCATAATGAATCAATCATCGGTATAAGATGCATTTTGAGAATAAAAGCAGTTCACAAAATACATAGTTTTGCATAATATCATATATTTGAAATGTGCAATAAATGACATAGAGTACTCACCTAAAATAAAGGCTCGAAAAATACAGATATTAAGTCTTAGATCACACGTTAATCTAATAAATACAATAAAGGTTTAATTACGTTAATAAATAAACCCGAATTCTAAATATTGTGTTTTAATCCTAAAACAACTTACTTAAAAATGTTACTAAAACCATTTTTGCAATTTTTAATATTCATTCATCGTATTTAAAGAATTCAATTCATAGTTCTTGCTAATCAGTCGATTCCCAGTAGAGATGGAGGGTCACAGGGGCACCACTTAAATACCATCTCATATAGACAGAACATTTCTGAATTTATTCCCAGTAGAGATAAAGGGTCATAGCAGCACCACATAAATACCATCTCAACTAGACAGAATTTCACCGACACTGACTTTGGAATTACGAGCACACATAAATGAGAATCCATAATAACGAGCAACTGTTTACAAAAATCATTTAAAAAATCATGTATATATTTTTCAAACAAGTCGACATATTTTGAAACTAAAATAAATTTAGATTGTTTCCAAATTTTATGTTTTGATTAGTGAAGTCTTTAGTGTATTTTACCAGCATAACTATTAAGTAAAGCTATAAAATACGAAATTAAAACTATTATAACATTTAAATAAAACCATATCTACGAAATGAATTCTTTCTTCGAAATTATAGAAATCCTTCTTAAGATATTTTCCAAGCTTTCTATCACTCTTTATTACTATAATTCTCAAGTAATTGGTGTGAGTTTCAAATGATCCTAAAGGGTGTATTTATAGTTTCCCAAAGATAACACGGCGTTGACATGTGTCTAGCTGACCAGGCTTTTAGAACAGTGAGTCAGCGTTCATGTGTCATGCAACGGAGGGGTGTTACAGCCTTATTTCACCGAGCAGCGATACATGTTAGCACGAGGTGTTAAGCACGGGGTGGAAAGGTGTTAGGGGTATAATGGTCATTTTACACATGAAGGACATTTTGGTAATTTCACACGATATATTTTCAATATTTCTTAACAGTCCTTGAAAATATTTTATTTACAAAATGGCCCTTTTTTTTATTTTAGTCCCTAAAGTTTCATAAAATTATATTTTCTACCCTAAAACTTATTATTTACCTTAAGATGTGTCATAAAACTTCAATTTGATCCAATTTACAGTTGATTCTTCAAATTTAGAAATAGTCTTTGTCATATTAAGAACCTATAATATTACATTATTAGATAATAAGTAAGATGCAATTATAAAAACAGTAATATATATTGGCATATAAAAGTAGGGTTATTACATCCTACCCTCCTTATAAAAAGGTTGGTCCCCAAACTTGACTTCCATAATTTTTTTTTCAGTAACATCTTTCTTTATTCTAATCTATGAAAAAAATACATTAATTTGTATTACACGATTTGATAAAATAGTTATCCGTGTCAACTTAGAATTTAACTTTCAACTTTATTTTATGGGTTGTAGCTAACTTTTCTTTAAATCAATAAAAAAATTTCAACTATTTCCTTAGAGTCTACATCTAATAATCTTATCTTAGTCACTATCAAATGCATCACCAAATTGAATATAATCAACATCCTCTTATATCTTCAAACAAAGTATCAATCACTAAGTAATTCTTTAGCGCAAGCATTTCCGACAGGATCTAGTCTTATAATTCTAGGTTAGAAAGAATCTAATCGATCTCACGTTCAGCTAATATACAAGTTCATAACCTATGCTCTAATACCACCTCTGTCACGACACCTACCCAAAAATAGTAGGGAAAGAGTGTATTGACATGCCACCAAGGCATTCAATATTCTGTCCTTAAAATTTACTTTTAAAATAAACGCAACGAAAACACATTCACATGGTTATAAGTTATAACTAGCTTAAAAGGTAACACATCATCAGAGCTTCTAAAACATAACTTCTTATTCTCATAAAAGTAAATTCTATTACAAGTCATGCCAGAATCACTTAAGGAGAAATAAATCTTTAAACGTCTCATTCTACACTAGCATCTAGCCGCACAAAAAATGTCCGAATATAATCTTCAATTCAATCTTCACATATCCATCCGCATCTCTAACTATAACCTGAAAAAGGGTTATTTATACAACATTAGCTAAAAGTCGAATAAGGTTCAATCTCCAGACATTCCAGGGTTTTCAGAAAATAGATATCTATTCAAGTAAAAAGAGAAGGCATATACATATATGTATAGAACCTTTTAGTAAATAGATATATATTTTGAAATGATAGTACATATATCACAATTGGATAGCTCAGAATAAGAAGAATGCAACAAATCAAATGTTATATCTTTTTCATTCAATCATATAATTTTAGTTGCCAAATACACTCTAATACCGTGTTTTTCTACTGTATTATACCCCGGTAGTTGAGGGTCAATCGAACTAGTTCGTCACAACGCCTTATTTAGGGCACACCGGCGATATCCCAGATGGGAAGGTCAGTCAGTAAAGAGGTCCCTTAGGCTGAATCTTATTTCCAACATTTAATATCATTTTCAATATTCATTTTAATTGGTATGTCTATATGGACAAATATAAACATATCACAATGAATCAATCACCGGTAACAGATGCATTTTGAGGATAAAAGCAGTTCACAAAATACATAGTTTTGCATAATATAATATATTTGAAATGTGCAAGAAATGACATAGAATACTAACCTAAAATAATGGCTTGAAAAATACAGATATTGAGTCTTAGATCACACGTTAATCTAATAAATACAATAAAGGTTTAATTGCGTATTCTAAACAAAGCCGAATTCTAAATATTGTGTTTTAATCCTAAAACAACTTGCTGAAAAAGGTTACTAAAACCATTTTCGCAATTTTCAATATACATTCATCGTATTTAAAGAATTCAATTAATAGTTCTTCCTAATCAGTCGGTTCCCAGTATAGATGGAGGGTCACAGGGGCACCACTTAAATACCATCTCATCTGGATAGAACAATTTCGAATTTATTCCTTGTAGAGATGGTGGGTGATAGGGGAACCACTTAAATACCATCTTAACTAGACAGAATTTCACCGGGACTGATATTGGAATTACTTAAATGAGATTCCATAATAACGAGCAATTGTTTACAAAAACCATTTAAAAAAGCGTATATATATTTTTCAAACAAGTTGACATATTTTGAAACTAAAATCAATTTAAATTGTTTCCAAATTTTAAGTTTTGATTAGTGATGTCTTTAGTGTATTTTCTCAGCATAACTATTAAGTAAAGCTATAAAATACAACATTTAAATAAAACCATACCTACGAAATGAATTCTTTCTTCGAAATTATAGAACTCCTTCTTAAGATATTTCCGAAGCTTTCTATAACTCTTTCTTACTATAATTCTCAAGGAATTGGTGTGAGTTTGAAATGATCCTAAAGGGTGTATTTATAGTTTCCCAAAGATAACACGGCGTTGACACGTGTCTAGCTGACCAAGCTTTTAGAACGGCGAGTCAGCATTTATGTGTCATGCAACAGAGGGGTGTTACAGCCTTATTTCACCGAGTAGCTACACGTGTTAGCACGAGGTGAAAAGGTGTTAGGGGTATAATGGTCATTTTACAAATGAAGGGCATTTTGGTAATTTCACACGATATATTTTCAATATTTCTTAGTGGTCCTTGAAAATATTTTATTTAGAAAATGTCCCTCTTTATGTTTTTATTTTAGTCAATAAAGTTTCATAAAATTATATTTTTTAACCCAAAACGTGTTATTTACCTTAAGATGTGTCATAAAACTTTGATTTGATCCAATTTACAGTTGATTCTTCAAATTTAGAAATTGGATTTGTCATATTAAGAACATGTAATATTACATTATTAGATAATAAGTAAGACACGATTATAAAAATAGTTATATATATTGGCATAAAAAAGTGGGTTCATTACATATAATGTGAAAAAAATCTTATGGAAATGGAGAGAAATGGGTTCTCTCCACCCCACCTTTATTGACCCCCAAAATCCCACAAACCCTTATAACCTTTGGTTCATAAAAACTTTAACTCCAATTTGGTATGTTTCATTACGAACTTGACAATTCAAGCAATTCAAGGATCCACATCATGACAGCACAATAATTCTATAGATTTTTGGAATTTTGGCAGTCTCGTTTTAATGAGAGTAGACCTCTTTTCAATGACATCGAATCTCAATCGAACGTAATTATAAAAAGAATCTAATGACGTTAGAAAGACTAAAAGGTCATTATCATTCAAAGGTTGTTAGAATAGTTGTTCGAACTACCTAGGCTTTCTATTTCAAATGACCAAGCACTTCATTCGAATGAGCCAAAACTTCTCCACCTCAAATTTCAAGCCATTCAATTACAATTTTAATGGCATAAGGTCGACAAGAACATTTCAAAATAGAAAACCATCCTTTTATATTAAATCCATTTCCATTAGACATGATAACTGCAGGGGAATGAGGTACAATCTTGGGTATGTTCGTCATATAATTTGACCAGGTAACTAAGTCAAGGATTAAATGAAATAAAGTTATTGTAATGATCTGTTCCAAATTAATGGGTTAACTTTGGTAAACTCAATCCAAACCAAGGGTTAGGTGTGATGTGTAATGAACAAACTTATAATGTGGATCATATAGTTTCATTTTAATTAATGTTTCACTTGTTTACGATGCGATTCCAATTTCAATTCAAACTGCATGAGGGACCCGTGGGGAGAACCTCAGAGTTCAAGCATACATAGCTACTAACATAAAATAAAAGAGAGTGACTAATTGTATAACACTCTTAAAATACAAAATCACACCCAACCTATCATAACAAAACGAGGGGGTGAGATGAACACTCACTAGGAACAAACAAAATGCAGTACATAGTCGAATGATAGAAAGAAATATCTAACATGTTATGCCTACGTGCACATGCACTACCTTGTATACATATATAAACAAACATATACATAAAATTAATGCGTGAAACAATTTTACTTTCGAAAACCTTATATAACTAGATTAATTGACCATAATCTTGTAAAAGACATCCGTTTACCAATTTTCACATTTACCCCTTTATTTAACACACGCGATTAAATACTTGAAAACAACTATAATTTTTTTGACCAAAATACATTTCTTTACTTGAATTACCCCTTTCATTTTAACCAATCCACATTAGTATATTCATTATAATCACCCTTTCAACACACTCGAACATCATGTTAGAAAACACTTATGTAGCCTTTGTAAAACTTTACACAATACATCCTTGTGTTAAATATGGGTTAAACCTCTTAGGTTGATTGCCTGCCCTTTTTTCTAAATTACTTTACCCCTTTTCTTTACAGAATGAACATTAATCAATTAACATTTTCTTGTCCCTGTTACTATAAATAAAACATTTATTAATTCATTTAGGTTACATTGTTTTACCACATTTTCACCACACAACCTATTTCTTGTCAAGTTCCTTATTCCTCTATAGTTTTCTCAGAATCTTCCAATAACCGCGTACTTTATAGGCTCCATGTTGTCAGGGAAGCCACTATATGCTCTAGTCAATGTTTTAGGTCTTTCACCCTAGGGCTCTAGGCCCTCATTAATTTTCCCGATTTATCTTATTTCCTTTTTATTGTTTTTTAACATTTTGCAAATGTCCACATCATAGCAATTTTCCTTTTACCTGGATAAATCCAAAAAACCTTGGGTTTCACCCCAACTTGTGTTACACTTTGAAAATCATCATTTCATGTCCTTTACACATTAACCTTTAATTTATTCTCAAAATTATGTTCATTAGGACTATCATGTGTAACACCCATTACAACATTTTCATTTCATAAAAATGTTCCACTTTGTGTAAAGTACCATTTAGCCCATTTGTTTCCAAACTCATCTTTTACCCCATTTCACATGCGTTCGTTCTCCAAGAAACCATTATGTTGCCCACACTAACTTCTTAAGTGTTCTTAACATTTTAATTCCTTTTTAACCCTTTAGAGTATTTTTCTTCTCAATTGAAAATATCTTTATCTCAATAATTTTATTTCATAAAAATAACTCATATAGAAGACTACTTTATAAGAAAACCATCATTGTCCTTCACTAACACGTGTAGTCTTATAGCCTTACATTTATAGTCCATAATTATTTTTTCACACACTTTGAAGACTATGATTTCTACTACTTTATTACGTCATGTATAAACCCACCAAGCCTTTTTTAAACTTGTTTATATGACCATTATCAAAATACTACAAGTTTACACGCACGAGGCGATGGATTTTAAATCCTAAAATCCTATTGAATGGGTTAAACATATTTTTCATTCTAGAAACTCAAAATACTTGAAAAAGTATGCCTCTTAAAACATAAAGACATCTTTAATTTGCTTAACTCAACAAATATACATTTTTCATATGATTTATATTTTTGCAATAAACTTTAGAAAATTATTTCACCAAATATTTTAGCAAAATCAACATCATTTCCAAACATTTTATTTCATAAAATGTTTAATATCAAACTTCTAGAAAATTCACCATTTTCAAAAAAATACCAATCTTTATTTTAAGAAACTTTTAAATATGTATTCTTCATTTATTCTCAACAAAATAAAAATTTTCCAACATTTTTATTTCATAAAATAGAGTCTTGAACTGAGAATAGTTTTCCCACCTCAATGAAGTACCATCACAACCTCCCACCTCCTAAGGTGTCCTCAAGGAGGTTTACCCATTCCAAAAACATTCTCCATTAAGCTTCCAAGCAACAACCCCCTTCAAACTGCATTAATATTCCATTTCCATCTTCAAGAACAGCCAACAATAACTTTATAAATTTCTATCCAACCTAATTCATGGTGTAAATGTGTATGAATGTTTCATATATGCTATAATCCAATATAAATATTAGGATATAAGGTCGAAGGGTGATGGTGGAAAAATCTGTAAGAACACTAAAAAATGGTGGAAGAACCACCCATCTCTATCACTCTCTCCTTATTCCAAATCAAAATAAACCCAAATGAACCAAACACCTCTTATAAAACATGCCCAATCCCTCAAAATCCCATTTTTGCTCATCTAGGCTAACCAAATTTTGACAGCTCAACAAATGAAGAGTACAAAATGTGACAGCAAACAAGGGCAATATGATGTAAAGAATTTTGAAATATGTCATTCGATTGACATTAAGCCTCATTTGAATGACAAGATCATCTGATTCTATATATGGCTTCTAACTACCATTGAAAATGATACAGGGGTGTATCATTTGACGCTCATTCGAACCCGTGCTTCTAACGAGATCCAAATCTCATTTAAATGACTCTACATACATTCGAAGTTTCCCTGCTCATCCTTTTCTCCAAATTATGATTTTACTCATAATCTTCCAAAAATTACCATCAAACCCACTTCAGCACAATTTATACAGAATTTAAATGAAACATTAGAGTGGGGTATTACAAACTTCCCTACATGTCAAATTTTGTCCAAAAAATTCTTAATCCATCAATTTTTCAAATTCATGGTCTTTACCAATTCTCATTCTAAGTAGTAGAAACTTGCTAAGATAAAATTAACAAAGTCCTCAATAACTAAGATCTCAGTACACACCCTTACACAGGGTTTGTCGCCAAAGTCTCAACATATGACAATTTCTAACCCTCACCATTTCTCTAACTATCAACTTCATGTAACCGACTTTGAGTCTCCACTCACTTGATGATCATGCTCAATTGAGTCCTAATGCTACCTTGGCTAACACCCAAATCATATCGGTGCCTCCATAACAACCCTCTCTAGTGATCGACACTCACCCAATAGTGAATCTCAATACGATAAATGATCCAATTCATCACTAAGAACCATTTCCAATCTAAGGACACCCTAAATTTTACCTGATCTTAACATTATCCATAGCTTGATAAGTTCTCAGTTTGAGAAGTAGTACACCTACCAAATGGTCACCCTGCGTTCAGCTGACTCATTCTGATGCATCACTTTGACGACTTTAGTACTAATCTAGGCATACCCAATTGTGTTTTATAATGATGTAGTACCAATCCGAGTTACCAAATATGTGAGAATACTAATCCTCAATTACTAAAATCAAAATTGATACATAAGAGCAAGAAGGAACACGCAACTGTTCTAAGAGAATCCCATCCGTACACATCAAACCTTGATTTACAAAAGCAAACTTAATCCATATGCTCAAAGTCTTATAACTCAGCATCGTCATTCTCGCTGGTTACTAAGACTATCCATATACCATGACTTGGGTCACCATTCGTGACAAATCAAGTTATAACCATTCATTTCCATAACTTAAAACCAACATAAAAGTCTCTAGTTTTCTAGGTAGTCAATTCCCGACTTTGGTCCTTGGGAGTAAAGCCTTACCCCTTTTACCCTGAGCACACGCGAACTACTTCGATTGAAGAATTCCCATCGTCCTTGTTCATACTGACCTAGGGCACTTACCAGTGTTGATGTCAACAACCTACTACACCTAAATTATTATGGGCATTACTCAGTTCAAGAGAAGCATTCACCATAATGTGTCCTTTGACCACACGAGACTCCCACCAAGATTACTTTTGGGTTCTACCCAAACTGAATTTACATGGAGACCAAACCGGTCGCCACTGGCATTCTAAGGGGAGTAAATATTAGACAAGGTTATATATCCTAATTTATATCGACATGATAGGACATGTTGTATACACAACATTGTAGGATCCCCCCTAAGTATATCCTTAAGTCCCAATCACCTCCCTAATTCACTAAAAATCCTAGGTCATACTCCGAGTACCAATTTGGAGGCCATCAGTAGCTCACGAGCCCCATTTGACTCCAGTCAACATTATCTTTAGGTAAACATCTCAGTGTATGTTAAAGCTATCCGAATCTCCTATCTAATGCTCCACCCCACGTGTGAATTGGCACAAACAAACGAAACATTTTACTATCAAAAATCGATCTAGAGGCCACCGAGTGCTCCCGATCCCCGATTTGACCCCAATCAACTTCACTATTAGAGAGAAAGCTTAATTAATATTAAAAGGGATATAAAACACCTTTCCAAAGGTATGCCTTGTGAAAATCGACATAACAGTTCGACCGAAAGATCAATTTTCCCCAAAAAAATTAATCAAGGGGCCACAAGGTGCTCTCGGGCTCTGTTTGAACAAAGTCAACTCTTCATCCCAAATGAGACTAAATAAATCTTTGAAGGTAACTAAATAACCTCTCCAATAGTCCACCGCAGTCGTGAATCAGTCGTATGATACGGACGAACATCTCGTTTTACCCCCACAGGTCATCGGATGCTTTCGGGCTCTATTCGACCAAAGTCAACTCTTCAAACTGAGCGAGATCTCTATAACATCTAATTATCTCATAAGACCTTTCACACAGTCAGTACCACGCCTAATTCAGACTTACAATTTTGACAAACAATCCATCTTTTTTCGATATTCTGTCATCCAAAAGATCAACCAGCACATTTGAGCCCCATTTGACCCAAAGACCACCCTCGAACCCAAAAGATGCCTAATTATTCTTAAAGGTCTCTGAATTACCATTCTAACGGTATTCCTCGTGAGTTATTTGGACATATGAATTGAGTTTTACGACCTTTTTTAGAAAATCTAAACGGGACTGTCAATTATCAAGTCCATTTCCCTGCCTATCAGCGGTGTGTCTAGGGTGACCTATTGATTTTAAAAAAAATGATAATGCCAATCCATAGTACCCTAACCTATATAAGGAGAGCATGAGTTCACTTCAAGGGTCACCCAGATCCATCAATATCAGTGATGTCAGCAACATTCTTCTGCGATTAATGAATTTTCTTGTGTGAAATTCTTCTCCACCTTTCATTCCCATCATTCTCATACCTAATTTAGCAAAAATCTCCTTCTCTCTCATCCTACATTCATCCCAATTTGAAATGAATATTATCAAGGGAGAGCTTCAAGTCTCCAAAAAATTCTCAAACATCCTTCTCTTTAAATTTATTTATTTTTGCATAAGTTATATAAATTCTCAATTTAGGTTTTACTTTAGATCATACACGATAACATTTCATCCTTTGTTAGTTATATTGAAGAAAAAATATTTTCTATAAAAAGAAAAAGAAAAAGAAAAAGAGGGTTACACCCATAAAATCCGATGGGATTCGTCATCACATTTTCTCGTAACTAGAAATATCATTTCCACACACACACACATAATAAATTCCTATTTGAATCTATATGATAAACCCCACTTTTATACCCCATGGGAACTACAAGGACTTTGATGCATTTATAGGATATTTAGGCGTCTCGAGCTACAACCTGAGACTCTAGTCCTATTTTCCTATTTTTTCTATTTTCTTTTTTTTTTTTTATCATTTTTCCTATTTTGTCGATGTTATTCATAAATATCATGCTTGTGATTCATACTTGCAACTTTTCTAACACATATTATTATTTCATTATAATGATTAGTATCTCGATAAGCTCACATATTATATTTTTTCTAATTATTATTTGGAGAACATTCCATTGGATGACCTCACTCGATCTTTTCCATGACTTGAGTCAAGAGATTTCGATATCCACTTATATAAACACGTGCAGGCACTTCACTAGAGAAATTAAGGAAAATATAAACATAATTCCATGAGAGATCGAAAGGGAGGGATGGGTTCCTAACACCTACCCCTTCCGTAAATTAACCTCCAAATCTATGAATTTTTGGTTTCATAAGAATTAGTTTGTCTTTGATGCCGCTCTCTCGAGGCTACAACATGTTCTTTTGACTGTTTTGTGAAAAATAAGCTAGTGAATCTATCTCTTTACACCACCCCCAAAATGGACCACGGATGAAGCACCCCGAAATATAGCAAGGGGCACGTGACCTTTATCTCTTCCTCTGTTCCCCCGAAACTGGACAGGGAGGAGGAAAATATCAAGATAGCCATAGCGGCGACTCTCCTGGAGATTGACTTAAGTGGGATAGACTCTGTTTCCATGGGTGTTATCATTTTCAACTTTTCTGTGTAGGAACCTATCCGTATGTTCCCTGTTTTCTCCTCGATTATTTCTTGTATATATCCATCTCAGGATTACATCACCTCGCACTCACTTTTTGCTTCACACACTAATAAATAATCTCCATGTACACCTCACACTCGTAAACTACCTAGACGTGTATATAGGTTCAATAATACCCACATGTCACACACACCACTTAGAATAACCATGCTTAGGTGTCATTAGAATATACCTCCACTTATCATACTTGTGTATATTAATGCTCTTTCACACTTATCACACACCATTGTAGTTGATCCTATTTAGATTCACTACCACACACTCACTTATAGATATTCACACATCACTAACCCTCATGTATCCATGCTCAGTGTAATCCTTATGTTCCGTGCTAGATTAAGTTTTTATGATACTTGTACATTCCTCCTTATTACCATAGAGCTCATGTCGAATAAAAATACTCTCTCCATAATATACTAATCAATAATCATGAATTTTACCCACTACATCGTCAAAAGCTTGCCCATTGACCAAAATTTTGTCCCATGCTGGGGGGGGGGGGGGGGAGGGATTTGTGATGGGCGTTGGCCCGGTAGGTCGTAGTTAGCCTAAGTAATATGACTCTCAGCTATCATTGCCCAAGTACCTTAGACATATATCAAATGGTTCAACCCACATCGTACCAGTTGATCGAAGTCAAAACGGGAGGTATATAGCATGGGACTCATTCACATAAGTTGAGTATATGGAATTCGCTACTACATGTATTGTCCCCATGAGGTATATGGTGAGTCAATTCATGTACCCTCCTGTATATCAAAGGTCTTGTCCACACATACCGATTGCACTAAAAATGAAGACGTCTATCGTGAAAGTGATGATCGATGG
Source organism: Sambucus nigra (assembly GCA_949130495.1). Lineage (NCBI taxonomy): Eukaryota > Viridiplantae > Streptophyta > Magnoliopsida > Dipsacales > Adoxaceae > Sambucus > Sambucus nigra. The sequence goes on along the minus strand of OX422207.1, from coordinate 623,683,076 downwards.
GGAACTTTTCCGCTAACCCAACAATTGCATAACCTGATATAGGCATAAAATCTAGGGCACTCATATTTAGTTTGTTCGTTACTGCCTGAAACTCTCCCAAAATACTGAGTTGGAATGTCGCCCAAAGATTCTTTGCGATTTCATCTTTTTCCAAAATGGTACTATGGCCATCCCTCCTTTTTTGAACTCTTTCCTCCGGACTCAGGGGTTTTCTCGTGCTCCCACGCGTCCACTCGTATAGAGAGAGAGGGTGTCTCGCCCCATTCTTAAAGCATTTAGGCCATCGTCGATGTCGAGTGATGTCATGAGATGGATTCAACAACCTATTTAGCAAAAAATAGGTAAAATAACATGTCGCCAAAAAGATAGAATGACATCAAAGACAAACTAATACTTATGAAACCAATAGTTAAGAGGTTTGGGGAATAAGATACGGAATGGGAAGGTGTTGGGAACCCATACCGCCCTTTTGGTCTCTCATGGTCTTGTGTTACTACTTTCCTTAATTTCCCCATGAAGTGTGTATGCGTGTGTATATAAATGGAGATCGAAATCATTCGACTCGTATCATTGAAAGGATATAGTGAGGTCATCCAAAGGAATGTTCCCAAAATAATAATTAGAAAATATAATGTATGCACTTATCGAGATATTAATCATTACAAAGAAATGATAATGTTTGTTAGATAAGGAGAGAAAGTATGAGCTACAATCATGATATATATGAGTAATATATAGTTAGGATGAAAATAAAAAAATTGGAAAAGTAGAAAATTAAAAAATTGGACTCGAGTCTGACGTTTTAGCCTGAAATGCCTATGCAGCCTATAAAGGCATCACAGTCCACGTAGTTTGCATAGCACAAGGGTGGGGTTCATCGCATAGATTAAAATAGGAATTTATTATATATGTGTATGTAGAAAATATATTTTTAGTTTTGAGAAAAATATGGTGAATAATCCCGTTGGAATTTATTGGTGTAACCCTCTTTTTCTTTGTTTTAGGTTTTGTTTTATGGAAATAAAGGATCAGATTGTTAATGTGTAGGAACTAAAGTAAAATCAAGATTAAGAAATTATGGAACTAATGCGAAAATAAATAAATTTAAAGAGAGAGAAGGATATTTGGACCTTGTTGGAGAGTTGAGGCTTGATCTTGATCCTTGATGATCTCCTTTAAGTGATAGGATGAATGATGGATGAGAAAGAATGACTTTTTTATAAATGAGGTATCAAAATGATGGGAATGAAAGATGGAAAGAAATTTCACACAAGGAAACTTCGCTGATTATAAGAGAATGTTTCTGAAATCACTAATATTGATGAATTTGAGGTGTGCCTTGAGAGTGAGATCAAGCCCTCATTTTATGGGGTAGGGGGAATACTGATCATCATACCCCTAGCCTTGCTAATCGTAAGGTGACCCTAGACACACTGCCAATAGATAGGGAAATGGACGTGCCAATTCACTGTCTCATGTAGATTTTTCCAAAAAATTAATCATAAAATGAAAACCCTTAATACCAATACTACATGGGGCATACCATTGGAAAGTTAATTCAGAGACCTTCAAGAGTACTTTGGATGCTCCATGGTCCAGGAGTTGACTTTGGGTCAAATACGACTCGGAAGTGCTCGTTGGTCCTTTGGATGGGAGATCATCAGACGGTTATGGAATGTTTCGACCAAACCATAAGACAAAATCATACATGGGGCAGACTGATGTAAAGGTTGTACGAGGTAGTTTGATGTTCCAAAAAGCTTTATTTGATTTGAAGAGTTGACTTTTCTCAACCCAGGCTCGAAAGTTCCTAGTGACCTTTCAAAATAAAATGGGTCATTCATTTGTACCCTAAGGGTGATTCGTGCATGGAGTGAACCATTGGAAAGGGTATTCAGTTCCATTAAAACATTCATCCAGTCTCGTTGGAGCTAAAGAGTTCATATTGGTTAAACAAAGCTTGTGAGTGTCCGGTGGCATCCAAATCAATTCTTAGGGGAAAACAGATCATTCTTCTGAATGGTTATGTCATGTCAAGCACGGGGAAGATAATTATAAAGGAGTTTTTGATCCCTTCAAGGATTCATTAATATTTTACTCTAATAATGGAGATGATTGGGGTCAACTCGGGGCCTGGGAGTGACCGGTGGCCTCCAGAACAATTTTTAATAGTAAAATGGTCTGTTCATTTGAACCATCATGCATATTCATGCATGGGCAGGTCGTTAAATAAGGGATTCAGATACCTTCAAATATTTAGTGAGATTTATCTCTAACGATAGGTTTAATCGTATTTAAAAGGGGATCGGGTGCGTCCGATGTTATTTAGATCTATACTCCGAGTATGACCTTAGGTTTATTATAAAAGAGGGAGGTTCAAGGGACCTAAGGAGAGACTTAGGGGGTCCTATAATGTGAAGTATATAGATCCCATCGATGGGCGATCTTGAAACAAGATAAAGCCATTGAATAGACACCACATGATGTTTTGGGAAAGAGGTCAATTCGGCAGACCTAAAGGGGTCAAGGATGAAGGTTTCAGAGGGTCGAAGATAATTTTGCAGACTGAAAGGAAATGTTAGCTATGGATGATTCTATGTGACAAGGTCAATTCTGAAGACCTTAAGTAATATGACCAATTCTGAAGGTTGAGGTCAATACTGCAGAGATTAAGGTGGAGTGACCAATTTTATAGGTCGAGGTCAATTTTGTAGACCTTAAATGAGAGAGACCAATTTTGAGGGCCGAGTTCAATTCTATGGACCATAATTGGTAGTGACCAATTCTTTGGGTTGAGGTCCATTTTGCAGATATTAAAGTGGAGAGAGAAATTTTGTTGGTCGAGGTTAATTCTACGGACCTTATGTGGGACCAACCAATTTCGAGCATCGAGGTCAATTCTATGGACATTAAGTGGAGCAATCAATTCTAAGGATTGAGGTTAATTATGTGAACCTTAAGTGGAGGGACTAATTCTGTTTTGTTAATGTTGATTTTGGAACCTTAAATGGGAGTGACCTATTCTCTGGGTCTAGGTTAATTCTACAGACCTTAAAGTGGAATGACTAATTCTTCTGATCAATGTCAATTCTACGCACCTAAGTTGGGTGACAAATTTTTGAGGTTCGAGGTCAATTGTAGGGACCTTAAGAGGAGTAACCAATTTTGCGGGTCGAGGTCAATTCTGTGGACCTTAAGTGGGGCGAGAAATTCTAACGGTCAAGGTCAATTCTAAGAACCTTAAATAGGGGACAAATTTACTGGGGAATCTTTGTTTGAGACTAAACTGGGGAGGAGACATTCATCTCGGTATTATGCCCTTTTAAGATGGGCTAAAAAAACTTATTTTAATGGATTAATTCAAGTTTTGGGGAATCCTTTGTGGAATGTGTGTTGAGGAGAGATGCTTGGTTTAAGGGTTATAACTCTACTTTGAGAAAATTTGGAATCTATCTGTGGAAAAGTTTGATTTCTTCTGAGGATGAAGTTTCTCAAGATTCTTCTAGGGATTTGGGAGCTTGAAAAATGATTTTTCTTGGTGAAAAAGTGTCCTAATAGTTATTTTAATGTTTTAGGAAATTTTTAGGATTTTTTTGAATGTTCTTGGAATTTTTGTACAAAATTTCAAGGGGTTGTCGATCGACATGTTATGGAGGTTTCCAAATTGCAGTGGCATAGTCTTTTCGACTCCCTTGGAAGGGGAAAGGACAATGTCGATCGACTTGTGTCAGGGAATTGCCTATCAGCATACGACTTAGCCTTTTATAAAAAGGGTCAAGTTCTCTTATTTTTCTTCATCTTCTAGCTTTCTTATCTTCGGATTCTCTCTCATGCGATTTTCTCCAACGTTCCTTATTTATTTTAGTTTAGGAAATGGCTGACTTTTCTAATACTGAACATGGTGTGGCTAGGTGTTGACGACTAGGCGCACTTGGAGTGGCGGGCCATGGTACCTTTAGTGTTGAACAATGAGAATGCCTTGGATCTTATTAAGAAAACTCTTTTACATGAGCCTACGCACCATTAATCATCCACGAAGAGGAACCCTGATGGTTATGTAAGTACTGCATGAGTTTTGGTATTTCTTTTCGCATTTTTCTTTTTATTATGGATTTTCTTATTTCTTCGAATTTCGACAAATTTTTTTTACATGCTGATATTGTTGCGATGAGTCTTCGCTCTCGAGGGAAGATGGGTTTTAGAGAGGTGTGATAGAACCTTCCTCCGGTGGTGCACTAAGTGGTATCTTTTATAGGTTTTGTCAAATTGGAATCTGTATTGGATAAGAAGTCACATTCTATGGAGTGTCTATGTGCTCTCGGGGAGAGGTGGTGGGATAATATCCACACCATACATTTGGGTTTTTTGGAGATGACAATGACCCCTGTTGACATATAACAGTTGCTAGGAATAGATTATGAGGGGACCCAGATAGAGATAGATCTCACACTGAGAGTGATGCCGATAATGCTTGAGGCAAAGATGGTTGAAAGACCTGATGAGCGATCAGGTTATCTCTTATTTTCCCTTTTTAATTTTTCTTTTTAGAATTTTCCTTTGTGCAAGTATTGACATCATCTTAGTAGAAATGTAGGCGAACTTTTATCCACGAGGGGTGACCATTCAGCATACGGGGGTGATCGTAGGGAATATACATATGCGCCTAGTGCTGGTGTATAAGTAGTCCAGCCGATTGTGAAGGATGTGGTGGTGGTCCCGCTAGCAATGCCCCTGAGATCTATCATGCAAGTGTTGGAGATGTCAGAGGATGACTGGGTGGTGGAAATAATCGACGAGCCCTATTTTTTGTACATGAATAGGGTGGCGACGTATGACTATCTCGATTTTGTGATGAGGTGTATGATGTCGTCATGTATCTATAATGTGGTGAATATGCCTCCTCCTCTTACAACATCATGCAGGGGTATGATTTGGCCACTGGGGTCTGCACACAGCGCGAGTGCTACATCGACATCAGCAGTGGCAGCAACATCAAAGGTTCCATTTTTATGGCTTGCCCCTCCCTCTTACAACATCTGACTCCTTGGGGGATGATCGATCAGTATAACGCATCACCCCAATACAATGGACCCGGAGGTGTTAGGGTTGACTGAGGATGTTATATAGCGAGAGGTATAACTTTTACCATTGCCTTTTGTTTTTCTGATTTCTTCTTTGCCTCAAACTGACTGATTTTCCCTTTTTCATTTTTCTAGTAGCATCTTCGGGTGTCGACTAACCAACTGAGAGACATCCGGGACTACTCATACTCAGGATTCGATCCTAGTTCCTCCATGTTTTTTTTTATCAGGTATGTTTTAGGAGGGATCTGGATCAGGTAGTAGAGGCTCCTCAACTCGTCGATGGGGAAGCGCGTGTGTCATCGAAATGGGGGATCAAAAAGAGTGAGGGTGAGAGAGAGCAAAAAGAAAGATAAGAGGTAAGCAGTGTGGGGGATCAGGCTGAGTCTCGTCTATTTTTTTTCTTTTCTTCTCCAAAAGAGACGTAATGATGGAAACACACACACACACACACACACACACATATATATATATATATATATTTGAAATGGGGTTTTATTTATTTTTTCTTAAAATGACTTAATCTACATGTACTTTTTACTTTATTTGCTGAGATCGTAAAAAGGATTAGAATTACTTGAAAGATAATTTATTTTGAAATCATGATGAGTTAAAAATATAAGGAAAGGAAAATTTTGAATTCTTACCGAATAAAATAAATATATATATTTACTGAGTTTTTTTATTTTGATAAGAAATGAAAAAAGAGAATTTTCTAAAAATGGGGTAATGGTGATCAGCATACCCATTGTCCTGCCTATCGACATGTCAGTCAAGTCCAATCATTCCAAGGTTTTGATTGAATTTTCTTCAGCTATTTGTTCTTAATGGTGTAGGTTTCATCTGGATTCTGCAGGATTTTTGTCTTTAGCCAGATTCTTCAAGTGTAAAAAGGGGTAATGGTGGAGTGTTTATCTTCTCTAATTCACATTGTCTTTCTATCACTTATTTTTTTCTTTGTGTCTTCTTTCAAAATGGCTTTTACCATTAGTGCTAAATTATCCTCTTACATTGATAATTTAGAGGCTATGTGCTCGTATAATGTAGACTATGACACCTTCAACCAGTATCGGGTGTCCATATTGCACAATCGGCCCATTGACTGGAACATGTTGATGATAACAGCTCAATTCTGGTACCTCAAGGATCATGTCTTTCATTTTGGTTTGGAAGATTTGTACCTAACTTACGAGGAGTTTTCGGCTATGTTGGGGTAAATCCTAGTCTGGCGGTGGTTATGCCTAAATTCTCTTGGTCTCTAGAGGCACTGTTGGAGGAATCTCTCCATGTCTCATACTCGACGGCTCGATCATTGGTTGAATGATATCCCTCTTGGTCATTCTTTATTCAGTGCATCTACGGGATGTCAATGATGCAGGTTATACCAGATTCATTACCCTTAGATTAGCATTGTAGCTACTATTGATGACTGGGGACTTGCTTCTAGACCCTCAGCTTGCTGCCATTACTGCATTGATGTCATATCATCATAATCTTATGGCAGTGATAATGGTAGATACCCTGAATGCTCTAGGTACATGGCAAGAAGGACATTCTATTTTTTTTAGAGGAAGCCCATTTATGTTGTTTATGAGGCTGTCTGAGAGATTTCTCTTATATGTCCCCTCAAATATCCATTAGAAGCTTTGCAAAATTTATTCACTCGTTATTTCATTAGCTTTGGGAAAAATACCGGGAACTGAGTAAACTGGTTTATGGAGCATGGTCTCAATGTCTGTATTGGTTAGTACCCGAGTAGGAGGAGTTATAGCCTATTCTGAAACTAAGAGAGTACCAGCATGTTTGGTTAGTTGGCATTCATTAAACTTCTTTCTACTTTTTTGGAAGCTACGGTATCAAGTTGGATGGGAGGATATTGTGCCTTCTCGTATTATTGGTCTCTTTCCCTATGGAGGATTTGACGAAAGGTAGGGGCATGCGGTTGGTCTCTTCTACCTGTCCTTCCCAATCTGTTGGCAGAGTTTGGCATGTTTATGGGGATCATATGAAGTCTATGTGACGGAGGTTAGTGACTCAGATATTGCCCAATGAGACCGAGTATATATGGCTTGCTATGTTTGACACCATTGATGGAGGCGTCGTGGTTTTCCCTAGGCTATTATGGGCTTATCATTCCATGGAGCACCTTTGATGCTGGAAATGTTTGGGGACCTCAAGATGTAGATGATGGTGGATCTCATTCCTCTTGTATGTGTTGGTAGGTCCTTTTATGTAACTGGTGTTTTTATAAAGATTATGTGTGTTTGGGTTTAGGTTTTTATGGGAATAATTTTGGGGAGTGTTGGCGTGTTTGTTTAGGAGTAGATTGGCTTTGTTTTATTTTTTATAAGAGCTAGGTTTGTGAGGGTAGTTGTTGGACTCCCTACACTGATATTTCTTGTAATCGTGCCGGATTTTCCCAATAATGGAAAAAAATTCTAATTATACAATTATGGCTCTTGATGATTTTTTCCTTTGAATTTTCAATACCAATCGCTAAGGAATACATAATCCTTTTGTTCATGTAAATGATAAACTAAACTATCATTCTCGTAGGTAAGAAGAGAATGGCATTTTGTGAAAAAGAAGGGGACTGTGCCCATTTAAGTGTGTGAGCTACCTATAAACATCTTGGGGTTTTGAAAAAAAAATTATTTTCATTTTTGAAAGCAAAAACGTTTTTTAGAGGACCACGACCCACATAGTTTTGAACATAGAGAAATGACGATTTTTTTAGAATATAAGTGGGATCAGAAGATTCATAATGTGATGAGATTTTAGACTAAGGGTAAAATTTCTTGAGACGGTCTAGGTTGACTGGATGGGCCATATCTTCCCCATCGAGGTCGGTGAGAATAGTGCCACCACCGGATAGGATCTTCTTCATAATGTAGGGGTAACTCCAATTTTGTTTCAATTTCCCTCTGGGGTCCCAGATGGGTTCTATGATTTTTTTACAGGATGGTCCCCTTCTTAAACACCATAATCCTTGATTCTCTTATTAAAAGATTACGCAATCCAACAATAGTGTCCTTGTATATTATATAGAGCCTTTAGTCTCCTTTTATCCAAGAATGACAACTAGTCAAGAAGGATCTCATGCCAGTCTTCTTCACTGACTTTTCTTCTACATATGATGTGTATTGAAGGTACTTCTAGCTCAATGGTAGGGTGTCTTCCATGACTTATACTATAGAGTAAGGCGTATCCATAGTAGAAGCTCTTACTGAAGTGTGGTAGCCCCAGATGGGCATAAGAGATCTTATCGGCCCAATCTTGACAAATCTCGATCATCTTGTTGATGGTTTCTTTGAGGTTCTTATTAGTGACTTCAACTACACTATTGGTTTGAGGTCGGTAGGGAGAATATTTATGTCTCTGTATCGATACATATCGACCAAATTATGACTTCTACCTTGAAATGTAACCAGTTGTCTGACACTAGCTCGTGTGGTACCCCATATTATAAAATGATGTTCTTTAGGATGAACTTGGCAACCTTTTTGTCATTCGGCACTGTCTATGACTCGGCTTTTACCCATTTGCTAAAGTAATCAAAGGAAGCCAAAATGAACTCATTCCCGTTAAAGGCTTTGGGTGTAACTTTCCCCATGATATTGACGCCCTATGTGGAAAACGACAAGGGAGAGGTCAAGTTGTACAATTTTTGCAGAGTCAAGTGCTCGAGATTGGAAAACTATTGGTATTAAATGCATCTTCAAACATAGGTGATTAAATCATAAACCATAGTAGTCCAATAGTGGCAAGCATATGGCCATTCATGTGAGGTTTCCATTCCCCGCTGTGGATTTTTTGCATCATTTCTTCAATTCCATCGGCTGCAATGCAGTATAAGTGAGATCCATCGATGTTTTTCTTTAATAGTGATTTATCAGAGATAATTTACTGGGTAGCAAAATTATGAAGGGTTGTTTGGTCTTTCTTATTAGAACCCTAGGGGTACCTACCATGCTTAGTCATATCGGAGTCTTATTTTGTGATGAGCTCGGTGTGGTAGAAAAAGGTTGGTTTAGCTTGATTTTTGATTAGGAAAGGGTTCATCATTATTCCTTCAGGTCTGTTGACCATGGAGGCTAGGTAGGAAGGGCATCTACTATGTTTTTCCTTTCTCGGGGAAGGTAATGATAGGTTCTATCTTGAAATTGGTATGCCAACTCTTTTAGGTGGGCATAGAAGAGTAGGATCTTATCATCCTTAACTTTCCATCTTATAAGGACATGATAGATGATGATGGATGAATCTCCATATACATCTAAGCATTTTTATTCCTTTCTTTAGAGAGAATTTAAGGCCGACGGTACACACCTTGTATTGGGTCATGCTTAGTTGAGGGAAAATCTTGCTTGATGGCAATGGGAGTGTTAGAATCATCAGGGGTGATTAGGAGTATCCCAATGCCATATAATTTCTTATTGGTAAATACTTCAAATAATAATTTCCACCGAAGGTCTTCTTGGGAGGTACAAAGATGTCTTTATCTAGAAATTTAGAGATCCAAATGTCGACTTCTTCCATAAGGTATTTCGCAAGGTAGTTAGAGTTATCTCTCCCTTTCATGGATTTTTTCACGACATACATAATATTCAACTCGGCAAAACGCATTAACCATCGAGCCATTTGTCTAGATAGGGAAGTTTTCTCAAGTAGCTATTTAATAGGGTCCATTCAGGACACAAGTCTGATGAAAAAGGTGAGCATGTAGTGCCATAATTTTTTAGTGACCCAGACAAGGGCGATATGTGATTTTTCTAAGGTAGTGTAGTTTACTTCCCATTTGGCCAATTTGGGACTAACATAGTAGGTGACCTTATCCTTATAGGATTCTTCGAGGTATTGAGATAAGAAAGACCCGATCGTGCTGTCCGTTACTCTCATGTATAGGAGTATAGGGAGACCGGGCTACGGTGGCGTAAGTACCGAAGCTCGGGTTATATATTCCTTGATTCGGTAAAAGGCTTACTGATAAGCTTCATTCCAGAATTTGGTGGAATCCCTTCAAAGTAGTTTTAAGATGGGTTCACAAGTAGAAGTCAACTGGCTTATGAGTAGGATGATATTCCTTAACTTTCCAAATAATCCCTAGACTTCCTTCTGCTTTCAGGGTGGTGGCATGTTGAGAGTGTATTTTTATTTGGTAGGATCTACTTCACCCCCCTTCTCGCTAACTATGAATCCCAAAAGTTATCTTTCGGTAATGGAAAAATTATATTTGTGTGGGCTAAGTCGCATTTGATATCGCCATAGCCGGTCGAAGAAATTTTAGAGAGAAGGAAGATAACTTTCCCTCAGTCTTAAACTTATTAATCATATTGTCCATGTATACCTCGACCTCCTTATGTATCAGATCATGCAAGATGGTTGTGGAAACACTTTGGTAGTTAGCCTCCGCATTTTTTAGATCGAATAACATAATTGTGTAACAAAAGATTCCCTAAGGGGTTATGAATGCATTTTTTTCTTGATGATCTCGGTGTAACTTTATCTGATTATATCATGTGAACCCTTCGACAAATGACTTAAGAGTGTGACTGATCGTGTTTCCTCAATCATGTCGATATTGGGAAGCGAGTAATAGTCATTAAGATAGGTTTTTTCAAATCTCGATAATCATCGCACGTGAGGAATTTTCTTCCTTATTTTGGTATGGGTATAATATTGGCAAGTCATGTGGGGTATTTGATCACTCGAATGAAGCCTATGTTTAATTGTTTGACGACCTCTTCTTTATCCTTGAGCCACCATTCGATGCGAAGCTTTCATAATTACTTTTTAACCGACTTACATTCTGAGAGAGTTGGAATATCATGTTAGAAAATCTCGAGATCAATGATGGGCATGTCATCATATGACTATGTGAAGACATCCAAAAATTATTACAATAGTTATTGAAATTGCGCGCATTCTTCACGTTAAGGGTGGATCATATCCTAATCTCATGTAGCTGGCTAGTAGAATCGAGGTTGATAACAACCATTTCATCTTAGTTACTTTGAATGCATTTATGTTGTTTGTATGAACCTTATTAAGATCATTTAAGAATTGTTCATTTACAAAATCCTTATCATCAACAGCTTGATTAGAATCAATACAGTTAATGTAAGGGAAAACAAGATACTCAAAATCTTCATTTATTTCATTATTGGAAAAAATAGCATTGAAAACCTCATCAAAGGTGGTTTCGATTAAATTATAATTAGAATAAGGTGAAACATCAAAAGAAAAAAAGATAAACATCTGGTTTGGGTTGCATCTCAGCAAGTGGAATTGGCACAACATTCTAGTTGATGAGGGGTGCATCAGCAGTCTTGATTAGGATGGATGGATTAGATGATGTAGAGTTTTAGTGGATCATGAGGAGTGTTTACCTCAGTGTCTGCAGATTGAATGAATCCTCGAAGTCACTTCCTTTGAAAACCTCGATAACTATTTTAGTGTTCTTAATGACTAGTTGCATATGATGCTGGGAACTTTTGACCTATGAGTAGCTATCTTGGAAGAAGGTCTTCATTCTTAACTTCATGTTTTTGTCCATATGATCACATCATGATTTTGGAAATCCGCAAAAGGGAAAATCTTCACCCTCTTTGTCAAATATTTTTTTCAAGGAGTCCCCCAAAATAGTCTTTGTTCTTTCTAACCTTTTCTTCAACTCGGGTTGGCAGAGCATTTTGAGTTCCTCTAATGATGATTCACATGGACAAAAGTCCTTCTTCAGCACTATTGGTTCCAATATCCCCGTTACTATTCTCCCAATCCGAGTCCCAGAATGAAGTACATATTTTTTAACATCTGTATAACCTCAACATTTTCATGAGGATTGTTCTCAAGAAAAACTCTATCTTTGAAATCGTCCCCTGTTGGGAGTGGAAGTGGTTTGACTTGAAAAATAGATAGAAGCATGTTGGATATTAGATCACCCGGATGAATCCCACATTCACCTGTTTGACCACCACTTCTTTACCTTTGAGAGACCATTTGGTGCAAAGCTTTCCCAATTTCCAGTTGATCGGTTTACATCATGGGATAGTTGGAATCTCATTCTGAGCTATCTATGGATAAATGTCAGATATGTCATAGTAGGAGCATGAGAAGACATCCGCAAATCCCTTAAGTATTTATTTAAGCTACGCGTACTCATGCTCGTCAAGGGTGGACCCTATTCTAATCTCGCATAATTGGCTACTATAATTGAGACTAATAACAAAAGTTTCGTCTTTATTAAATCGAATGTGATTATGTTGTTTTCGTTAACTGTATTAAGATGAGTTAAGAATTGTTCATTTCTGAAATCAACATCATCAAGAATTTGATTATAATCAAGATAATAAATGTAAGACATAATAAGATACTTAAAATCTTCGTTTATTTCATTCTTGGGAAAAATAGTGTTAAGAACCTCATCAAAGGAGGTCTGAATTAAATTATGATTAGAACTAGGAGGAACAGAGGAAGAAAAAATGGGATAACATTATAGTTGGGTTGCATTTCAGTGGGTGGAACTGGTAAAACATGCCAGTTGACGAGAGGTTCATTAGCATGTTTGATTAGGTACAATGGATCTGGAGATGACGTGTCTGAATGTATCATAGAGAATGTCAGCCCTAGTATCTGCAAGATAATTGAGTCCTTGGAGTCAATTCCCTCAAAATTATGACCAACAATTATAGTCTTCCAAATAAATGGTTGCACATGATGCTAGGAACTTGCGGTCCATGAGTAGTTGTCTTCGAAGATGATCTCCATTCTTGACTTCTTCTTCTCATCCACATGATCATACCTCAATTTGGGAAAACCACAAAAGGTAAAACCATCACCCTCCTTAATTAGTCTCCCATTCAAGGAATCTCCTCAGACATTCTTGGTACTTTCTAACCTTGTCTTTAATTGATGTCGGTGGAGTATTTTGAGTTCCTCTAGTGATGGTTGATAACCCAGGGAACATGGAGGAAAGGCCTTATTTAACACTATGGATTCTAGTATTCCCTATTTCCATTGTCCCAACCCATGTCCCGATATGGAATGTATATTCTTGAACATTTGTATCACATTGAAATTGTTGTGAGGGTTATGTTATTGATAGACTCTATCTATGAAATCATCCCCTATTACGAGAGGAAATGGTTCGATTTAGAAACCTGATAGTACCATGCCATTTGCCCCATGTTGTATTTCTAGTACCAAATTACTGGTGCCTTCATTCTTATTGTTATCATTGTCACCCAAGATGGTGATGACCTTCCCATTGGCGAAGAACTTCAGTTTTTTATGGATGGAGGAAGACACTCCCTTGATGACGTGAAGCTATGTCGTTCAAGCAACGAGTTAAAACTCATTGGTATGTTGATGACCTGTAATTTAGTAACGTGATTTATAGGGCCATCCCATATTATAAGTTTTATGAATCCCATCACTTCCCGACGAGTATTTTTGTAAGAACAAACCACAAAGTAAGTCAGAGCAAGGTCGCTTACTTTTAGTCCCAAGCAGTTGAGGGTTCTTAATGGACAAACATTAAGAGCTAACCTGTTGTCAACAAGAGAAAGCTGGATGGTATTTCCCATGACTTTAATAGAGATATTGAGAGCATAGTTGTGATTTGGACCGAACTTAGTGATTTCTTCTTTAAAGGAGGAGAGCATTATAGTAGAGGTTAGAGATACGACCAAATTCACAACTTCTTCTTGTGTGGTGGAAGGAGGGACTGTGGATCAAGGCATTTATTTGCAATTGGGAAAACACAAAAAGGCCCCATGGAGTGATAATAGATTGAGTATTATTCAATTGATCGAGTATTTTGCTCTCCTCCAAGGTCATTTTCTGCATAAGGAGTTTCTTAACACATTTTCCCTTATCTGTCATTGCTAATTGAGGGTTCGAAACCTCGAAGTGCATCCCTGATCTATTCATATGGTTCATAAAAGAGGGGAAAAATATAAACCCTATTTCTTTATCTATCTCTGGCTATTCGGCCACTTTGGTAATCACTCCTAGTAGATCCTCAAACGATATCATTCCACATATAGTTACTAATGGGCTTATCTTTTTGGGTATTTGCTGTTCATCTGAACTATTGAATTCGTCTCTCCATCAAATGGAAATGATGTCATTTTCCCTTGATAAATTAATTGAATCTACAAACTCAATGACCTCTTCGTATAGATCCTCCCACTTAGTAGGGATATGTCTAAGTTAAGGGACCAATAGCCCTAATAGTTTTAAAGCATTAAGTAGATAGAACATAATACAAATTTCACTAGTGTTTAGAAATAATTCTGCCATGATCTAGACGACATTAGCTATGATAACTTCATTGGTAGGTACCACCCAATTATTTGACACTTAAGCCAACCTCCGTGCATCCATGTATGGTGCACTAAATTTTTGGCAGTCAATGGTCATCTCCGAGAGAAATTTCAGCCCAAACTCTAGGTGTTGGTTGAACATCGCTCAAAATTCCATATATTTCCCTCGAAATGAGTATGAATGACAATACATGCTCTTGTATGGAGTGACAAGGCCTGATCGACAAAACAAGTAGGATGCAGGAGAAAATATGGTCAAACATGGAGGGTTTAAGCAAGTATAGAGGTATGATGGGTGATTTAATGGGTATAATCTGGGTAGATGGGTTGAATTTTGGGTGTTATTATTGTAAGATAGCATTTTCAAGATTTGGGAGTGAAGTTTTATTAGTATTTGGCTTAAATTTTTAGGAAGAGGGTTTTCTAATGTATGAGGTTCCAATGGGTTGATAACATTTTGGCTTTATAGGGCTTGGTAGACTTTGGATAGGGGAGCATGAAGCTCAACGTTAAGGTATCTTTCTATTTCCCATGAAGTGGAAGGCTGATAGATGTCATTAATGCTTAAAGTTGTGTTATTGTCATACTTTTCATACTTTTTTGGACTAAATTGTCCAGATACTTTCTTTGTCTTGGCTTATGTTTTGGCAAAACATTCTTCAATCTCCACTCCTGCTTCTCAGATGGCTTCAGAAATTCTAAATCACGGCGTGTAACCTCCAACTCCTCATTGTACTTGTACTGTGACATGAATTCATGAGCAACAACCTTCCAAATGTGAATTCTAGATTCTTCGTGGGATAGGAACTAGTGAAGAGAGTTGTCCTTCAAAGTTTTTTGAAACACCTGTGCCATTATTTCCTCGTAGGCACATAAGAGGGTAATGGATCGGTGATAGCTTCAAAGATGGACTACTGAGGGTTTGCTATGCCCATACTTCTCAATGTTTGTCATCTTGAACTTTGTTGGCAGCCTTGCTTAGGATAGAAAGACACATGGGTGTAATCCATGTATTTACCAAAGATTCTAACTTGATCAAACTTTTGGTTAACATCTTGAGGTCCTCCTTGACCTTGTCCAACTCTTCTTCTTTCGGATCGACATTTACTAGAAGGTTTGCCCCTAGCTGGGCAAGATTCAACATAGGGAGTTGAGCTAGCGGTGGCCCATTGGAAGGAGGGGCACATGGAGCACACTAATATTCTTTTGAGACATAAAATAGGGTCAGGTGATGGCAGGCACGTAGCGCGAGGGAAGAGGACCTTGGTCTCTTTTAGAATAGGGACCCGATTTCACTACATGTCATGAACCTTGATTTAAGGGTTGTAAATCTTGGCGGAGAGTTGGACTAGTATTGTCATGAAATTCGTAAGAACATTCGGTACTTTGTCTGTGTTCTTCATGGAATGTGGGTGAAGGTGGATTCCCGACTTGAAGGAAAGAGTGGTAGAACTGATGGAGCTTTGGGGCGGTTTGACAAAAGATAGAGGTTAATAGGGAGCCAGGCCAAAGGTCTGGTATGTCATCGACCTGAGAAGGAAAACTTATCCGAATTTATTTTTGAAATACAGGAGGGAATAAATGTTAGGAAAAAAGTTGAAAATGCTTTTGATATATATTTTTTTTGGAAAGAAAAGGACCATATATTTTGTGTATTTTTCGATAAAAATGAGGAAAAATACTTTTGGTAATTTTAAAAGAGGGGGAAAACGTTTTTGACACTTTTGATAAGAAAAGTAGGAGAAACAAGAAGAGTGTCTCAAAATTATTATTACTATTATTATTATTATTATTATTATTATTATTATTATTATTATTATTATGTTTTCACTTATATTAGGTTTACCTAATACAAAAAGAAATGCCAGATTGGACACGAGCCAGGGAAAAATTGGGTATGAAAAATATTTAAAACACGTTTTGACTTGTTGCCAGGATCATGAACGGGGTTCCGCTTTGGAAAAAGACAAAATCACAAGAAAATTTGGGCGGCATGCTAACTCGACATTTCGACAGAGTTTTGGGTACTAACCGAAAATCTAAACACGAGTGCCCTAGGTTTGAAGCCTATATGAGGGTATGCATTTATTAGGTTAGTGGAAAGGTTCCCCCTTTTGGCATGACTTACATGATATACGTCATGTTTTTAAGGGCAATCGGCATATGTGGATAAGCCATTTGATATACATGAGTGTACCTTAATTGCCTCATTATATACCTCATGGGGACGGTAATGTGAGAGAAAATTAGATATACTCGATGTACGTGAATGAGTTCCTTGGTATATACCTCCCGTTATGACATCGGTCAAGCATTACGATTCGGGGGTAAATATTGATGCTAGAAATAGCACCACCAGATCAGGGTGTTGGAGAGATCAAATAGGTATAACAATGGCAGCAGATAAGCAATATAAATGTAGAATGAGATGAGGAGAAGAGGAGAAAGATATCAATATAAGTGGTTCAGCGTATCTAGTCCTACGTCCACTGTGTAGGTGAGTGGTCTTCATTATAAAAGAAGGGCTCTAATGGCCTTGTGATACAATACTCTGGCTCTATCTCTCTCTACTATATATTTTGATAGAGCTTCATCTAGCATTTTTAATATGCGATCCCCTTCAAGGAAAAAGATAAATGGTATATATATAGTGATAAGGGGTGTAGTGTACCCCCCCCCCCCCCCCCCAGCATGCAATGAGAATGTGTAGGATGATCTAGCTAATATCATGTGGACACCTGGCTGTGCCACATGTAGATCATAATGACCAAATATTCCCTCACATGAGGTAATGATCCAGTTATAACTTTTTTGTCCATGTGTTCGTAGACTTTTTTTGCTTGCATATGCTCATACTAGAGACATCATCCGCTGGAACCTCATCCTGGCTCGGTACGAGGTTGATGACTCTGAGAGTAGCATTGATCCTCCAACCAGAAGTTTAACCTCGAGTGGATAGGCCAGCAGAGGTTAGGTAACCGGACTCATTTGTGCTATCGGCCTGAGCAAAGTGTGAGACTACTTCAAGTTAAACCCATAAGGCTTTTGCTGATCTCAGTTGCTTCCCAGTCGAGGTTAGTGCTTATTAAGAAAACTTCATTAAGGACGACCTTATTACTGACTAGTGGGGACTTTCTGAAGAATCAGCTATGATAGAGGAAAACGTTGTTGCTCAGAGTACGACTGTGCACTTTGGTCATATCAATCACCCCATAGACCTTAGCCTTCTATGTGGATGGGTGTCTAAGGGGTATATATGCTCGACTGATGAATGGACACTTCTACGTATTTGATGGTATTGCGACACAAGTCACTCTTAGAACTAGTTGAAGTCTGAACCAACGTAATGAATGATGTGCCAACACATTTAGGATTTCAATGAGAAATAATGAGGTGCCTTGGAATTTCTGCGTAACCATTACATTAATATTTAAAGCCATTTCTCTTTCTTCCACAATTTATTTTTTTGCTTGTGTGTTTTCTGTAAAACCTCAAATCCTCCATAGCCCACCTCCTAGCTAACCTGCAAAATGAAGCTCTTATTTCTTAAACCTTCTTCTTCCAACATCTATTTCCACTCAGGTATTTCCCTCTAGCTTTGATTTCCATTGTTGGTTTTTGGTTTCTTTATTTTCCTTTTTTTGTGAGTTTTCTTTTTTTCAGTGAATGTTTTCAACACTGTTGGGTGGTTTTAAGATTAGGCCAGTGGTTATTTGGTGACCCTTACGCCACTTTTGATTTATTCGAGGTTGGTTTAGGTCAAAATTTCACATTTCTGGGTTCTTCGATGACACTCCAGTCACCATCTTCTATGTGTTGCTTCATAACTGTTCTTGGTGTTCTTTCTAAAACACTTTTGAATTCCAAGCTTTAATCCTTTTACTTAGGTGTTAGGATTTTTTTACCTATTTGCATGTTTGTCTTTCATTAGAAGTGTAGTCTCGTCACTTCAGATGTTATAGCCTCTATATAAACTTGCAGAGGTGTTTTTAGCCTTAAGAGAGAATTGTTTCAAAAAAATACGAGAAGTAGAGTTAGCCCAAGCCGAGGATAGTGAGGTTGAGGCATTTCCTCTTCGAACTATCTTTACACCTCCTTTAGATGTCTTACACCCAGAGCCTGTTGGGGTCTGTGACCCTATGTCGGAGTCATTTTCAGCAGACCCCATGTCCACCTCTGAGCCTGTCGAGAGTGTGGACTATTTTCAAGAGGCTATGGATTATTCCCCTAAACGAAATAGAGGATCTGAGAACGAGGATGTTTATTCCCGTGCCTATATTCTAAGGATGTTGGTTCCTCAAGAAGCTCTACCTATGTAGAAATTTTAGATCCTAGAATCACCTTCCCTACCTTAATTGATGTTATTCTTCTATCGGCTGCCACAGGGCCTGAGTTCGTAGAGTGGTTTCCTTGTGGTATACCCATTGATGCTTAGGCTGAGGTTGTTATTGACGATGATGATGATGAGAGTGACGTCGACACCTCTATAGTTGCCGAGCATGAAATCTCTATTACCGACTACGATCTTTTAGTCTTCAGACATTTGTATGGAATTCCTTCTTCAATCTCCTTGAGGAAACCTCTAAAAAATGAGAGGGATTTTGATGGACGGGATGGAGAGATATGCGTCTATGAGAAGATGTTCAAATTAGGTTTTTGGCTACCCATGCATCCCATTATTCGAACCATCCTTTCGTACATAAATCTTGCCCCCTACCAACTATCTCCCAATGTGGAGGGTCATGATAGGAGATATAATCATATGAAAGGTTGTCTATCATACTTACCTTCTAGTTAGGGTATTCATAGGTTTCTATACCCCCTATTCTTCCAAAACTCATCTTGGCTACTACCACTTCGTAGATAGGAAGTCTGAGATGAAACCACCCTTTATCACTCAAACTTCAAACCAAAATTGGAAACCCTGATACTTCTTTATGTTAGGTGCCTAGGAATTTGGTACAAACCATTCACATGGAGCCTCTGAAACGAGGACACCTCTGAGATGGGCCAAAGCCTCTTTTTTGGCTAAGGCCGACCCCGGGTTAAGTTCGAACAACAACAAAACCATCACTGACCTTCGTAACTAAGGTGAGAATGATCGTCTCTTCAAGTATGAGCAATTGATGACCCCCTATTACCTGTCTCAGACAAGTTTAGGGGGTGGTCCATTGGAGGAGCGTCGTAAGTTTCAAAATTTTATTTCCAACTTATGTCTCGTACTTTTTACTTATTTGAGCTGCTAATTCAGAGACTTCTCTTTTTGTGATAGTGACCAGACGATATCTCAGATGATCGCTGGGAGATATTGTCCCCCAATCTTTCCAAGCTCATTGATAGAAGAAGTGGCAAGATTGTCCCTCCCCCAACTGAAACGAAGAAGAGTGTCGGCACATCCAAGGTCGATGTCTCTTCCAGGAAGAGGAAAGATCCTGCAGACCCTTTTTCCACTAGGCCACCAAAATCTCAGAATACAAACCTTAGCATCCCAATCTCCACCGACGATGTTTTAGTTTCTCATCTATCTCAGCTAAAGATCGGTGATAGGACGATCATTTATAGTATGCAGGTTTCTAATGCTATCAGTGGGATCATGACTGAGAAAGATAAACATTATCTTCAATCTTTGGACGTTCCCTTGCTGGCAGAGTTTTCTCTTCATAGGACAGTTCAAGTACATTGGTGACTAAATTTTTTTCTTGAAATGTTATCTCTGCATTATTTGATCATCACTACTCATATGGCTGATCCTTTGTAGCAAGGAGTGATGTCACTTCACCGTTTGGATGACTGGACCTTAAAAAGGATGCCCCTGATCCAAAAGGGGAGAGATGATGAGAAGATAGAGGGTTCCCTTAAAGCCGACCTTGAGAAGGTATAGGGGGACCTGATGTAGGAGAGGGAATAAACTACTATTCTTAAGGAGGAAAATTTCAAGGATTTCAAGGCTTAAAATGAGAAACTTAAAGATAAGATTAATGAAGCTATCAAGTCTTCATTAGCAAATGTTGAGGAGAGAATCATTGTTAACTGCAAAACTTCTATTGAATTTGTAGGTTTCAGCTTTGACTATCTTGATAGGGGTATCAGGGAAACTGGACGATGGGATGTTCTTAATGTAATACCCCGTATTTTTATAGCTTTTAAATTATGGGATTTATTAAATTTAATTGAGATAAATTAATTTAATTTTAATCCGAAATGTTGCTTTTAATATTTACTAGCGTGACGAGAGTTAGTAATTATTGAAAATTTGATATCTGTTGAATATTACTGGATGAGTATAGTAATATACGAGATTTATTGTTATAATATTATCACGTGTGAATAAAATGACAATTATGGAAATTTAAGTCGGGACGCGCCTGTGTCGTGTCGGGACTAATTGTTGATTAATAAGTGAATATTTTATAAGTTACTCATATGGTCATTTTGAGTGCGCTAACGTGTCCGGAAGGGTTGAGATAGTCAGAAAAGTGTACTCGGGGGTTTAGTTTGGGTCTTGGGACGTTTTTAGGCCCAATTAGTACCCTGGGAGGGAGTTTTGGACATTTCGCAATTATGGGTAATTAAACCTACGAAAATTAAAAGGGTTATATAAGATATCTAGGTTGTCTTCTAGGGTTAGAACAACCAAAGACAAATGACGGCCATTGGAGAGGAAGAGGAGAAGCTCTCCAAGGAGTTCTAGGCCAAGAACACCTCTGATTGCACCGCCGTCACCACCAACGCGTAGATCGCGAGACGGGGAACGAAACCACACCAATTTCGGCACCAAACCAGATTTCTAAAAATTCCAGGCAAGTGTTTATCTTGCTTATTTTGTTGATGCATCTTTCATATTGGTTTAGGAATGATTAGGATGAATTGTATGGAAGAAAAACCCAATTTGAGATAGGAAATTCATGTAGTGATGACTTAAATGATATTTTGGAAACCCTTTGTCATGTAAAGGATTAAGAGTTTGATTAAGAAAAGAGTTATAATTAGATACAAACATTAAAAAATTTATTCTGGATGATCGGACCATTGGAATCGCTTGAAATTTTAGTATGTTTTAGCGAACGGCGAGACAGAACTGCTGACAAAAATTCAACTTGATCGAATGGTCGGATTTCTATAATATTATTTTTACTAGAGAGTTTTATGTTTTGAGGACTCTTAGAGAGTTTTATATTTTGAGGACTCTTCTAAATAATAAAAAAATCAATTAAAACTCCATTTTAATTCCGATTTCGAAACCATTTGAAATAATCATCTTTGAAAATAAAATTCAAAATCCTTTAATGTAAGGCGAAATCTATATTTTTGGGATATCTTACATGAGGGACAATGTAAGTATATGTTAAAGAGAGAGAGAGACACGTAAGAGAGTTACTTTGGGACAAATGTGTATACCTACTGAATTTTATACTTGGGAGGATAGAATCCGTGAGCGTGATGTAGTAAGTGGAAAAGTTTCTCAAATTAAAATAAGATGTGAATGGTTATACATGATAACTAAATAATGAGAAATAAATACAAATGTCGTAATTATGGGAATTGAAAATTTACCCATTATTGAAATGGTAATGTTAGTATAGTTATATGATTGTGTATGCAAATATTATCTATGTGTGAAAATCATGCCCACGCTACTTGCTATCCCTGAGGTTTCCGCGCTGGGACAGTCTTATCTCAATGGGACCTTTATGCAGGATATTGACTTGTACCCTAGAAGATAGATATCCTTGGTACAGGCTATCGGAATGATAGTTCAGACGGTCCTAAGAGATGCGGGTATGTGCTTTCCTCTTAGAGACTTGGAATCTATGCTTCGCCTCATTTTGTTTGTGTATAGGTATCCTTGGTACAGGCTATCGGAGTGATAGTTCAGACGGTCCTGAGAGACTTGGAATCTATACTTTGTTTCAATATTGTTTGAGCATGTGTTGATACAGTTCGAGAGTGATTCCGAATCTGTATTACCTTAGTACGAGTGATACGGGGATTGGATAGTAGAGTATGCCTGCACCATAGTTGTTATTTGGGGTGCTGTTGTGATATATATATATTTTATGAGTAGTTAATATATATATGAAATTCTGAAATCTGGAACTGCCTACTGTGATGAGACATGTAGGACATGGTTGATGACTCAAATTGTAAATACTTGTTTTGAGAAAGTATAATATGACACTGGAAAACTTTATTGATTTATAAGGTTAAAAATGAGAACTTTGGTTGCTAATTGAAATATCCTTTTCGAACAATTGAATCGTTAAATTTTGAATCTTACGAGTAAGCTAACATAAGTTAAATCATTGGGAAGATTAATGCGATAAATGATAAGACAAACCGTTAGGAAGGTTAGTGCGATAGGTGTGCACATTAGAAGAGAGGTGAGAATTCCTCAAGAGAGTGACGCACTAATATGTTGTTGCATTGGCCTGTATCAATTTAAATACTTGCTAAACAAATTTTAAATCATTTACACTATCGGGCTCTGACCCGTTTTTCTCTCTCTCTCTCTATCTTGTATATATATGTATGTATTACAGGTGCCCAGCCACAGGGGCGTCTTGCTTAGGATCTCTTGGACGGAACGCGCTGCAGCTTTGGTGGAAGTTGCCGGACTCTTGATTAGACGACTTCGTTCATTCGGATCCACTCTTAGTACTTTCATCTAGTTGGGCATGTGTAGCTCTTTCCATTATTCCATTGTTATTGGACATTTGTATTTCAGTTATTTCTAGTATTGTTACTATGGGATTTATTGAGTTTGGATGTGTGACTTTAGATTTCGTATGTTGACATTCGATTGACGAATGTATTAAATTAATTGGATTATGTTGCAGAATTTAATGTGGCGTGATTCTTACTTATTGAATGTTGTTAATAAAATAAATGATTTTTCTTTAAATAAAATTTGGAAAGTATGTATGAACATGGTTTTGACACTTAGCTTAATTAATTAGGGTGTTAAATTGGAAAAATTTATTTTTCGACAGTGATGCTAAGAATGGATCAACTGTTCACCTTGATTCAATTTAATAAAGGAGTGATCGCCCGGTATTTAATTAGGCGGGGTGTCACAGGTGGTATCAGAGCTGCAGGTTCTAGTGTCCTTAGGATCTGTACGGCTTATTACGCTTTCAGCGTTGCTTTATTTGTTATAGAGCCCTATGTTTAGGATTGTCGATTCCCTTGACGAAATTTCGTTCTCTTGCTATAATGTGTATACACTATTGAATTCTAATTTCTTTCGGATGTTTGCGTGTGCCGAGCGATGACGTATGTCAGAAGAGGACCGTTAAGCGTACATCAAGAGGCAGGGCTCAGTTGATATTATGAAATATATCCGAGGATGATGACCGTAGTCGAGGTCACCTCCATTATGGCAGGAGAAGACACGACTAGAAAGGCGACTAAGGTGCAGCAATGATTTTTCAAATGATGTTATAGTCAAATGAGGTACGAGGGTAAACTTACCCAACGTATTACAAAAATGTGTAAAGACTGTCAATGGAAAATTTTAGAAATGCGAAAATTGTATGTGTCCTTACCAAAGGAGGTAATGTACCCAAAGTCTTAGATATAGGACGAAGTGTGGCAAACTGAAAGTGAAAATTTAGAGAAAATTTTCTTGGCTTTCGGGACGAAATTATAATGGTTGGAGTCAACCACCAATTTTAGAAGTGGAATGTTATGCCTATAGGAGAAACTTAGGTACAGTGTTGATCGTATGTTCCTTCCTCGACTGTTCAGGGTGAGAAGCAAATGTGGTTCTGAACTCATCGCGGGAGGGCATGACAGAAGTCCGATTGTGGATATGAACCCTAATCATTAGCAAATTTTGTATCGAAAGTTGTAGATACGAGTGGAGGAAACGACTCCAAGTGGGAGACCAACTCGTAATAATAATTGATAATACTCGAGGAGGAAATTTTGATGGATGGTTGATTCAGAGGTTGACAATGTTGTATTTTGTCAATAAAGATGATAATGCTCCTTGTGTGGGAAGCTTAAAGAAATCGAAGAATTTAGTCGAGAATAAGACTGAATACAATGGTGGTGATATAGCACCAAAAAGAGATGTGGATATACATCAGGGGACCCATTTAAATGATTCGGATAATGGAATTCTTACCAAGTGATGGTAAATTCAGTAAGTGCTATTATAGATAGTAACATGATCTTTATGGCCTAAAAAGTTAAAGGAACAATCGAAATGGTTAACAGGAATCGAGTTTACTAAAGTCCGAGAGGAGGACAAATCCTAACCTGGTTAGTAGGACAGGTGGTAAGTGGATTATGTACTGAGGTATTTTGTGCGGAGTGAGATCGCTCACGATAATATGTTCCAAAGTGAGTATAAGGACAAGAATACGGTGCCTAGTAAAAGGCAATGATTAAAATAATTTTGTTATGGTTTGGGCAGACGTGTTACGTCCGAAAACCATTTGCGCAGTCAAGACGATTGACAAGGTAGAAGTGTAAGTTGTATCCTCAGAGGATGAGGCATGTTTATGTGACACGAGAGAGTCACTATATTTTGTTCATTGCTAGATTAGCATGTGACACGAGCTTAGTGCATATAATTATAAATGTTACCATTATGTGAATATTTTTCCCTAGTGTAGCGGGATTTTTCTTTTGTGCTATCCGCGGAGGATGAATAAGTATATCAACAGTGTTTTATACTTTATTGAGGTTACTCGTTGTAGTGATGCGATACACGAGTATGATATTATCTTGTTTAAAACATTACA
Organism: Sambucus nigra; assembly: GCA_949130495.1. NCBI lineage: Eukaryota > Viridiplantae > Streptophyta > Magnoliopsida > Dipsacales > Adoxaceae > Sambucus > Sambucus nigra. Next base: position 623,657,921 of record OX422207.1, on the reverse strand, counting down.
GAAATGGTTAGTACGATAGTGGGCATTTATTGCAAGGCTATCGGAGTGGTTGCATTAGTGCAACATGTTTTATGTTTGTTTTGGCGAGTCTTTACCTGTGAGAAGGTTGGACTCGCACTTATATTATCTATCCTAGAGACTTCGGAGGAGATAGTGGGCTCGAGATATTCGATGCCAAATTATGTATAAACTTTGCCAATATGATTCCGTATGTATCGGGATTTACCGTTGAGCGAAAAGATTTGACGCAGTATTATGTTTGGCACTCAGGACTTTGTGATAGGAAGAGTGCAGTGTTATATTTATCCTTAAGAGACGTGGGAGTTAAGAGTTATACCCCTAATGTTCCAAAAAGGAATTTCGAGAATTCCGATTGTATGTATTCGAGGTTTATGGAATGCTATTACCACCAACCTATGCTGAACGATAGTGAAATTTGGTGAAACGTTCTTTGTTAAGCATAATTACGGGATAAATTGTAACTTTTCTATCAAGGGACAGAATAAAGGGGTATATACTATGGACGGAGGACCTAACGTATTTCGATAACCGACAATGCTAGGTAGTAGTGTATCGGGAGGGTTCCTTGTTTGGATTTCGCTTTGTGAGACATCCCACGCATGAAACTTAGCGTAAGGTTGGAAATAGGGAGACGTTTGGTCACTATTCCATGAGTTCGGTACCCTGGTCGAAATGGGATCAAGTAATTATGTATGTAAGTTGGAAGTTGAATTTTGTTTTAAGGTCATTGGAGCCGGATTTTTGTGGTAGGAAAGCATTAAAAGTTATCCCCATGAGTTGAGGGGTGGAACGATGATAAGGAGAATTTAAGAATTTTGATTTCTAGGGTGATTGAGAGTACCCAAATGTCATAACCGCGTACAGAACACATGGTGAATAAAGAGTTGGAATGATTTTTAGCATGGATTATCTGGAAAAAAACTTTATATTATACAAAAGAGATGACCTGTAATTATTTTGATGAATAGAGCGTTAGTGATTTATTTTGGTTGTTGTACCTATTTGGGAAAATTGTTGTACTTATCTGAGGAAGGTTGAGAATTATTATTCCTCTTTTATTGTCATGAAATTTGAATGCCCTATCCCTTCTATTCCGTTGAATTTAGTTAGTCCTACAAATGAGTAGCACGCCGCTCGCTCTCCCAGGGCGGTCGGAGTGTTGCAAAAATGTGGGCATCTTCGTTAACTACAGTTAAAATAGTCCGAGTCGAAGGGACGTGGTAGTAGACGTGTGAAATATATGTTTGTCGGACTAGTATAACGAAGTGGAAGTGATAGAGTGGATTAAACGTCACATGAGGGGCGATAATCCATACATAAGTGTGCAGTTAGAATAGCACGCCCTAACTTGATTGGAAGGCTGTGGGAAGCCATTCAAGAATTGGTATTCCTTGAATATAGTAGAATTTAATTGTTATGAAACACAGCCGGAGCTGATTTGTTATTAGTCAAGTGTGAGAGCGACTCACACATATAAAGAGTAATGATGTTAGTATAGTATAAGAGATCCAGAAGTGCGCTTCGTGGAGAGAAGAGCACGGGTGGAACTTTCGGCATACTACAAGGAAGGAAGGGGAGTATTACATGTCACTTAATGTGAGACATTTCAAGGGAAGAATCGATGTTTAGGGAGACGTAGTGAGTAGTCTCTACATGCACTGCCCATAGGTAAGGTTTGGTTGAAAGAGGAGAATCAACCAAATAATTTTGTGTTTATCAAAAATTCCTGAAATTGGAAGAGGTTGGTAAATTCGGTAAAGTTCTTGGATGGGTTGCCATCCTCAAAACAAGATCAAGGGTTTATCCCGAACATGTGAATTAAGTTGTCGAGAAGGAAGTGATTGATATTCCTTTGGGCTGGCTTACAATATTAACTAGTATGCCCCAGACTTCCTTTGAAAGGGAGGATCGCGCCAGTGCATGGTCCGGTGCAGTATAAATTTCTGAATCAGGATGAGATTGGTGAATCCCACCTTTCATATGGGATTTCAGGAACCAGCGGAGATAAGATTTCGTTTCAAGTAGGATGTATCACCCTTATCCAGGTAATAAGCGCATGGTGATTAAAGATTAGTGGAGCCATGTGAAGGAGATCTTGGAATATTGGTACGATGATTTCAAGAATTCTATGTAGAAGCACTCGTACCTGTTTGTCGCGTATGAGGTACTTATTAAGGTTTTGTTATGGAAGAACCTCGACTATTCTCCTTCCGTATGTTTAGAGGAGAGTAGATAATCAGAATTTTTGGATCGGTCGAGAAAATATCCAATAACTATGGTAGAATTCCACGACTGTTTTAGACGAGCAAGAGTGATCAAATGTTCGTAATATTTTCTCAGAATGGGAGTTTTGTATGTAAATAAATCCGAGTATTTGTTATGTAGTGAGGTGCGGCCTCCTAATGATAGTGAGATAATGAAATGTGTAACGTACAGGCGTGACCTATGCGAATGTTGTCGGTTGGGAGCACAATGTGAAGTGTCTCCAAAGAGAATGCAAAACAATGTTAGTGTGAAGAAAGGGCTATAGTGATTGAGCGCCGTAATGTGTAGTTAGTTTGTGTACGAAAAAGGATATCCAAAATTGTGCTACCTGATAGGCCTTATTTTTCGAATTTCGGGACGAAATTCAGTTATTAGGGGGGAAGTATGTAATACCCCATATTTTTATAGCTTTTAAATTATGGGATTCATTAAATTTAATTGAGATAAATTAATTTAATTTTAATCCGAAATATTGCTTTAAATATTTACTAGCGTGACGAGAGTTAGTAATTATTGAAAATTTGTTATCTGTTGAATATTACTGGATGAGTATAGTAATATATGAGATTTATTGTTATAATATTGTCACGCGTGAATAAAATGACAATTATGGAAATTTAAGTCGGGACACGCTTGTGTCGTGTCGGGACTAAATGTTGATTAATAAGTGAATATTTTATAAGTTGTCCGTATGGTCGTTTTGAGTGTGCCAATGTGTTCGAAAGGGTCGAGATAGTCAGAAAAGTGTACTCGGGGGTTTAGTTTGGGTCTCGGGGCGTTTTTAGGCCCAATTAGTACCCCAGGAGGGCGTTTTGGACATTTCGCAATTATGGGTAATTAAACCTACGAAAATTAAAAGGGTTATATAAGATATCTAGGTTGTCTTCTAGGGTTAGAACAACCAAAGACAAATGACGGACATTGGAGAGGAAGAGGAGAAGCTCTCCAAGGAGTTCTAGGCCAAGAACACCTCCGATTGCACCGCCGTCACCACCAACGCGTAGATCGCGAGACGGGGAACGAAACCACACCAATTTTGGCACCAAACCAGATTTCTAAAAATTCCAGGAAAGTGTTTATCTTGCTTATTTCGTTGACGCATCTTTCATATTGGTTTAGGAATGATTAGGATGAATTGTATGAAAGAAAAACCCAATTTGAGATAGGAAATTGCATGTAGTGATGACTTAAATGATATTTTTGAAACCCTTTATCATGTAAAGGATTAAGAGTTTGATTAAGAAAAGAGTTCTAATCAGATACAAATAGTAAAAAAAAAAATCTGGATGATCGAGCCATTGGAATCGCTTGAAATTTTAGTTTGTTTTAGCGAACGGCGAGACAGGACTGCTGACAAAAATTCAGCTTGATCGAACGGTCGGATTTCTAAAAATATTGTTTTTACTAGAGAGTTTTATGTTTTGAGGACTCTTAGAGAGTTTTATATTTTGGGGACTCTTAGAGAGTTTTATATTTTGAGGACTCTTCTAAATAATAAAAAAAAATCAATTAAAACTCCATTTTAATTCCGATTTCGAAACCATTTGAAATTCTCATCTTTGAAAATAAAATTCAAAATCCTTTAATGTAAGGCGAAATCAATATTTTTGGGATATCTTACATGAGGGACAATGTAAGTATATGTTAAAGAGAGAGAGACACGTAAGAGAGTTACTTTGGGACAAATGTGTAAACCTACTGAATTTTATACTTGGGAGGATAGAATCTGTGAGCGTGATGTAGTAAGTGGAAAAGTTTCTCAAATTAAAATAAGATGTGAATGGTTATACGTGATAACTAAATAATGAGAAATAAATACAAATGTCGTAATTATGGGAATTGAAAATTTATCCATTATTGAAATGGTAATGTTAGTATAGTTATATGATTGTATATGCAAATACTATCTATGTGTGAAAATCATGCCCACGATACTTGCTATCCCTGAGGTTTCCGCGCTGGGACAGTCTTATCTCGATGGGACCTTTATGGGGGATATTGACTTGTACCCTAGAAGATAGATATCCTTGGTACAGGCTATCGGAATGATATTTCAGACGGTCCTAGGAGATGCGGGTATGTGCTTTCCTCTTAGAGACTTGGAATCTATGTTTCGCCTCATTTTGTTTGTGTATAGGTATCCTTGGTACAGGCTATCGCAGTGATAGTTCAGACGGTCCTGAGAGACTTGGAATCTATACTTTGTCTCAATATTGTTTGAGCATGTGTTGATACAGTTCGAGAGTGATTCCGAATCTGTATTCCCTTAGTACAAGTGATATGGGGATTGGATAGTAGAGTATGCCTGCACCATAGTTGTTATTTGGGGTGATGTTGTGATATATACATATATTTTATGAGTAGTTAATATATATATGAAATTCTGAAATCTGGAACTGCCTACTGTGATGAGACATGTAGGACATGGTTGATGACTCAAATTGTAAATACTTGTTTTGAGAAAGTATAATATGACACGGGAAAACTTTATTGATTTATAAAGATAAAAATGAGAACTTTGGTTGCTAATTGAAATATCCTTTTCAAACAATTGAATCATTAAATTTTGAATCTTACGAGTAAGCTAAGATAAGTTAAATCATTGGGAAGATTAGTGCGATAAATGATAAGACAAACCGTTAGGAAGGTTAGTGCGATAGGTGTGCACATTAGAAGAGAGGTGAGAATTCCTCAAGAGAGTGACGCACTAATATGTTGTTGCATTGGCCTGTATCAATTTAAATACTTGCTAAACAAATTTTAAATCACATACACTATCGGGCTCTGACCCGTTTTTTTCTCTCTCTCTATCTTGTATATATATGTATGTATTACAGGTGCCCTTCCATAGGGGCATCTTGCTTAGGATCTCTTGGAAGGAACGCGCTGCAGCTTAGGTGGAAGTTGCAGGACTCTTGATTAGACGACTTCGTTCATTCGGATCCACTCTTAGTACTTTCATCTAGTTGGGCTTGTGTAGCTCTTTCCATTATTCCATTGTTATTGGACATTTGTATTTCAGTTATTTCCAGTATTGTTACTATGGGATTTATTGAGTTTGGATGTGTGACTTTAGATTTCGTATGTTGACATTCGATTGACGGATGTATTAAATTAATTGGATTATGTTGCAGAATTTAATGTGGTGTGATTCTTACTTATTGAATGTTGTTAATAAAATAAATGATTTTTCTTTAAATAAAATTTGGAAAGTATGTATGAACATGGTTTTGACACTTAGCTTAATTAATTAGGGTGTTAAATTGGAAAATTTTATTTTTCGACAGTGATGCTAAGAATGGACCAACTGTTCACCTTGATTTAATTTAATAAAGGAGTGATCGCCCGATATTTAATTAGGCGGGGTGTCACACTTAAGCATTGCAAAGACTGGAAGATTATTTACAGATGACTTCGTTGGTCATGTCTTTGCTGACCCTCATCTTTCCTAAGCTCTTAAGGAGGTGGAGGATGACGTCACTGCTCGCGTAGAGATGAGCCCTTTGGATGTCATTAAGACTAAAGACATTGCCAACCCTGTGGACGGGGTCAAAGTCATCGACGCAGGACTTGACAATATATCCCAACCTATGATGGGTCGGCCCGAGTCAAAGGATAAATTAAACCCTGAAGTCCTCTCTCTACTTTATTTTTTATTCTATGAAGCTCAATGTAACTCTTCCTTTTATGAATTGTGGTTATAAGATTTTGGTTTTTTGGATGTAAACTTTCATAACCTCATCTGTCATAAATGAAACGGATCCCATTATGCCTTGTTTCCATTGCTTTTCCATCATTATATTTTATTTCTCTATGATGTTCCACTTGTTCACTATAAAAGTAAAATAACAGTTGAGACAACCAACAAAGATATATGTTTAAGGTGTGAGATCACCAATTAAATAGTGTTTAGAGTTTGATATAACCAAATAAATGTTTTTTAGGTTTTGAGAGCACTAAATAATTTGATGTTTAGTTTCATAATTCACAAAATTAATGATGTTGCGGGTCTGAGATCACCAAATAAATGGTGTTTAGTCTCATAATTCACCAAATTAATGATGTTTAGGTCTGAGATCACCAAATAAATGGTGTTTAGTCTAATAATTTACCAAATTAATATTGCTTAGGGTCTGAGATCACCAACTAAATGGTATTTCGTCTCATACTTTTCACCAAATTAATTATGTTAAAGGTCTGAGATCACCAAATAATTGATGTTTACTCTCATCCTTTCCGATGTTATGGATAGAAAATAGACGAGGTTGTGCTCGTCTTGGCTATTGTATCACCGATAGAAGACTAAGCCTTCTTCACCACGAATTATGTTTTATAGCTGAGGGTAAATTTAAAACATAAATGAACAAAGGTGATGGGGAAATACTTATTCTCATTAATATTCACTCCTCCATAATCTGATACATGTATTGTAATAAAAGCAAGACAACTATAATGTCATAGATAATATTTCTTCAAATGGTCGGCATTCCAAGGGTTTGAGAAGGCTTCTCCTTTAATAGGTGCCTAGTACGACTTCATCGATCACCCTATAAGGTCTATGCTAATTTGGATGGATCTTGTTTGGTTTTTTCCATGTCTTCTTGAGAACTAGGTCTCCCACAACTATCAACCTCTCTTTCACCCTTCGATTATAAAATTTGGTGGGCCTAAGTTGGTAGGTTTCTTGCCTCACCTCAACATCTTCTCTTCCTTCCTCAATTAGATCAAGATCAAGTAATCTTTGAAATCACATTTCCTTGAGGGTCATACATCTGAATTCTATGAGTAGGAAGACAAATCTTGGTAAAGATGATAGCCTTTGAACCATAAGCCAACATGAATGGGGTTTCCCTTATAAGAGTTTTGATTGTTGTTCTGTAAGACCATAGTACAGCGTACACTTCTTCAGTCCATATTACCTTTGCCTCTTCTAGATTCTTCTTGATCCCATCATGAATCGTTCGATTTGTAACCTCGGTTTTACCAATTTTCTGGGGTCAGCCAAGGGTGGAGAAGAATTTTTTAATCCAACCCATTTCACAATATTTCTCCAAAGATACATTCTTAAATTGAGTCCCACTATCTGAGATTAAGGTATTTGGGAGACCATACCTGCAACTAACATTTTTCTAGATGAATTTGAAGGTCTTCTATTTTGTAATAGTGATCATCATCTCAGCCTCTACCCACTTAGAAAAATAGTCTATCGTTACAATCAGGTACTGATGGTTGTTCACTATCGTATGTAAAGTCCTACTAGGTCAATCCCCCATACCATAAATGGCTAAGGAGATGTGATGGAGGTCATAGGTTGATGAGGTTGGTGAGGGATGGTAGCAAACCATTGACATTTATTGCATCTTTTAACATACATTATAGCATTTTTGGCCAGGGTCGGCCACTATTACCCCTGAGTAACAATCCTCTTAGCCAATGACCTTCCCTCAATATGACTATAGCAAGAACCTTCGTGCACATCTTGAAGGATATATGATACCTCAGATGGTTGAACACATATGAGTAAAGGAAGAAAAAAACCCTTTTTGGACAAAATGTACCCTATGGTAAAGAACTTTGCAGCTTTGTGCCTTAATTTTCTTCTCCCAGCATTTTATGATGGCAAGTCCCCTTATCGAATGTATCTAATGAGAGGATCCATCTATAAGGCACCCCTATTCACATTTAGACAATATTCACATGCACCATCTTCTTCTTTAATGGTCGGCTGAAGTAAGATTTCCACTGGCACTGTTCTTCTAATGTTAGTTCTTATTGCTGAGGCTTGCCTCGTAAGTGCATCGGTTCGACCATTTTCTAGTCGTGGTATCCTCTTTAGCTTTACCTCTTTATAACTTTTCAACATCTATCTTACTCTTCCTAGATATTTAGCCATTCTCTCGTACCTAGCCTCATATACTCTTAAGATATGATTTACCACCAGTATTGAATCACTATGTACTAGGAGTTGGCCGACACTAAGAGCTCGAGCAAAGGAGAGACTTGCTATTAGATCTTCATATTCAGACTCATTATTGGAAGACTTAAAGATAAACCTCAGAGCATACTCAATGGATGCGTTATATGGTGCCGGTATTATCAATCCAGGACCACTTGCATTCTTACAAGAGGACCCATCGACAAAGAGCTTCCATACAGCATTAGCCTCCGAGAGGTTTCCCTCTGACATGGATCCTTGTTTGGAGAGATATCTCCCCTCTTCATTTTTAGACACTTCCCCTCTTGTTATGCTTGTCTCGACCTTGTCTAAGGGGTTGAGAGGTCTTCTTTCCACACTGTCTTCCATCTCAAAATTCTCATTTTCAGCCTCGGCCTTCTCTTAAGTGAAATTGGACATGAAGTATACCAATGCCTGCTATTTAATTTCTACCCTCGGCTGGTAGATAATGTCAAACTCTCCTAGCTCAATTACCCAAGCCATTAGTCTACCTGATTTCTCAGTTTTGTGGATGACTTGTCTGAGTGGTGAATCATAGAGGACGACCATTGAGTGAGCCTGGAAGTATGATTTTATCTTTTTCGAAGTGTAAATCAGAGCATAAGCTAACTTCTCCATCCTATGATACCTCTACCCAGACCCTTAGACTATTTTTCTGTCGAAATACATTGGCTTCTGTACCCATCCTCTTCTATTACAATAACAACGCTAATAGCTGACTCTGAGACGTCTAGGTACACATATAATTTTTCACCTTGGATTGGATGTGACAAAATTAAGGGAGAGCCGAGATAGGACTTAAGATCTCTAAAAGCCTTATCACACTCCTCACTCTATTCAAAAGATTTTTTAAGAATTTTGAAAAATGGAAAACACTTATCTATGGCTCTGGAGGCAAACCTATTTAGGGCAGCGACTCATCCAGTAAGCCTCTGAATCTTTTCGATGGTATTAGAGGTATTCCTCTCTAGAAAAGGTTTTATCTTCTATGGATTAGCCTTTATACCTCTTTGATTGACAATAAAACCCAAGAACATTCCATCTTCGACACTAAAAATGTATTTAGTCGGGTTAAGCTTCATTCGATACTCATCCATCATATCAAAGGTTCTTTCAAGATCGACTACATAAGTGTTGTCCTTAAGACTCTTCATTAGCATGTCATATACATAAACCTCCATGGACTTTTCAATATGATCTTCAAACATCTTATTTACCAGACATTGCTACGTGGCCCCAACGTTCTTCAGGACGAAAGGCATAACCTTGTAACAATATGTTCCCTTATTTATGATGAATGAATTTTTTTTTAGTCGGTCGGGTCCATAAAAAAATGGTTATAACCAGAATAGGCGTCCATGAAGCTCATCAAATCGTAACCTACCGTAGCATATACCATCTGATCAATCCTAAGGAGAGGGAAGCTGTCCTTGGAGAAATATTTGTTTAGTTCGGTGAAGTGAACACAAATCCTCCACTTCCCATTGCACTTGGGCACAATAACTGCATTAGATATCTATTAAAGATATATAACATATCTAATGAACTCAGCCTCTTTAAGATTTTTAACCTTGTCCCTAATAACATCATATTTCTCCCGATAGTAAATCATACTCCTTTATTTGAATGGCTTTACATCTCTTACCACGTTGAGCTTGTGATACATTATCTGAGGGCAATTTCTAGGCATGACTCCAAGCAAAGATGATATGTCTTCTCCTCAGCAAATAGATCAACTCATCTTTTATCTTTGTCTTTAAGGCTTTGTCGAGATGGATGGTTTTTTTTACTCATCCTCGTCGAGGATGATGGATTCTACCTCTTCCATGACGTACCCCTTTTTGAGACTTTTATTGTGTCTCGGATCAAGCGTGACGATGTTATAGGTTGTAGTTTCCTTCTTGTATTCTTCTCTTTACTCAGCCGTTAAAGTAGAATTCTCGTGCCATCTTTTAATCACCCAGAACCTCCCCTTCTCCATAAGGAGTCATGAATTTTATCATCTGGTGAACCGTTGAAGGAACAACCTCAAATTCCTTGAGGGATACTCATCCTAAAATGAGGTTGTCAGCTGAAAAGACATTCCCGTCCATAATAAAAAAGTTTATTTTTCTTGTTTTCCACTTCGGCCACTTGTCCCCCTTTCTTACATCCATCTCGTACATTCCCAAGGGATGAAATTTCTCCCCACTGAATCTTATGAGAGGATTATGGTATGGTATGAGACTGGCTCGGTTAAGTCTTAATCCCTTGAAACATGGCAAGAACATAACATCTACTAAGCTTCCCCCAGGAACTAAGATCCTCAGCACTTCGCATCTATGCACCCTAGTTATGATGATGAGAGGATCGTCATGTGGAGCTAAGATAACCTTAAAGTCTAGTATTGAAAAGCCAACTACGAGGGTGCCCATGTTCACTTCCATCCTTCTCTCTCATTTAACATCAATGGGGACCGAATGCAAAACCTCAGCCATTTTTATTACCTTCGCCCCAACTATATGGGCTTTACGGTTGGCCACTTCTGAGCCTCCTCCAGGTAGTCCACCACATCCCATTCTTACCCCAAATGATATCATGTTAACCCTATTCACTGGGACATTATCTTCCTTTGGTGGAAGATTTGGATCCTAACTGTCCTCTCCTGAATGATCGTCTCATCTGCTCGGGCCATCTTCTCGGAATTTATCATTCCTCCTCTTTCTAGGGTCGGCTCGTCCACCCTTGGAAGAGCCTTTTTCCACATATTTTCTTAATTTTCTAGCCTTTAACATTTTATCAATATCGCCCTTTAGAGCAAAACATTTCTTATTCATGTGGCCATGGTCCTGGTGGAATTCACACCACAACTTCTTGTTCCTCTTATGGGGTGGAGCTCTTAATTTTTCAGGCCACCTTAAAGACCGATCACCCTTTATCTCATTTAAGTTGTGCTCACAGCTTACAACCAATGGAGTGTGGTTTACAAACTTATCATCTGCCAACCTTTTCTTCCTATATTTATTATTTTCATGAAATTTCTTTCATTTCCACTTCCTTTCTTATCCTCATACTTAGTAGCCGTTACCTCTTCAGCATTCATAACTTTCCTAGCTTTTGCAAGAAACATAGCCAATGACTTAGGAGGGTCTTCAACAAGATTCCATAATAACTTTCCCTTCTAGAGGCCTCCTATGAGGGTTGCCATAGCTATGCTTTTTCCATAGTTTTCCACTTCCAACTTCTCTGTTGAACCTCGTGACGTAATATCTTAGACTCTCATTATTCCCCTGCTTTACATAAAGCTGGTGAGTTATCTTTTTCTGAAGTTTGACCCTAAAGAAAAAGTTATTGATAAATTGCTTGGCCAACTATTTGACGTTCTCAATAGAATTCATTGGAAGTGAAGTAAACCAAATGTGTGTAGCCCCGTTAAAAGTTCTTGAAAAAATACGGCACCTCATCTCATATGAGATGGAGTAGATATTGGATGCCGGTTGGTACATTTCAATGGGATGGAAAGGATTGGTGCTTTTATCATACATGGGAATCACTACAGGCATTTTGAATTTAGTTAGGGTTGGGAAATTGACTATTTTTTCAATGAAGGGTGAACCCTTTGAGTACCCCCTCCGCAGAGGGTCTCAACTCTTTAGAATGTCTCTAATATTTATTTTAAGACTTTGAATTGAATCATTATAGGGATTTACAACATCGGCATGGCCGATGTTGTCCCCTTCCACTTCTAATGGTTATACCGAGGGTTCTCCTACATTTTACTTTCATCGGCTATTAACTTCCGCATGACCCCTGTCTCGACCATAATGGGGTAGGCCGTGCTGGGCCTAACAGTGAGCCATTTTCTCTTTTGTTACCTACAAGGCTTCCTAACCTCATTAATCTCTGCCTTAGGTCATTGAATGGGACCAGCCCTTCAAAGGCCCATCCTCTGCTCAATTGTTCAAATGCTGAACCTCTTGAGAAATCTTTGGGGTTATGTCTACTATAACTTCCTGGGCTTTGTTGGAGGGGTCGTACATTATTGTTGGAAATCTCGTATGGCTCCTAGCATTATACTAGAGCATCATCACCCTCCACATAGTTATAGTGGTCCTCAGGGTAACAGTGTCCTTCCCTCCCTAAGCATAAATTCCTAGGGTTAGTAATGTCCCTTTGTTGCTGGGGAGGAGGCAGATCTTTGCGTATTGCCTGGGGTGGTCCCTTGGCCTCCTGGTGTTATTCTTATATAACTTCGAGAGTGATCATCTCTGGTGAGATTCCATGTGTCCTCCTCATTATGTTTTGTTTGAGGGAAGGGAACTTCTCTTCTATTACTTATTGACTGCCTACCAGGGATTTTAAGGTTGCTTCCATCTCGGATATATGTGGTGCATGGATGGAACTAGGCCCTCCACCATCAGCTGGTGGAGGAGGTGATTACAGTTTAGGTGCCTTGTGTTTCCCTAAAAACTGAGCTGCGATTTAGAAGACTTAATAGCTTTTGGACCTTACATGACCTGTTTTAATGGAAAAACAACTCCACACAAGGTGGAGGACTGGTTCACCGCCAGAGATTCTGGTGAGGCCAAGCTATAAAAAGGAAGAGATAAAACTTCTCATTCCCACATACGGTGCCAAACAGATGATTCCAGAAATAGTACCACTAGATCTAGTTGTTCGAGAGCTCAAACATGTATAATAATGGCAAAATATAAACCATATTAATGTAGAATTAGATGAGAAGAAGAGGAGAAATATATCAATATAAGTGGTTCAACCTATCTAGGCCTACGTCGACTGTGCAGGTGACTGATCTTCACTATAAAAGAAGGGCTGTAATGGACTTGTGATAAAATACTCTCACTCTCTTTCTCTATTGTATATTTTGACAGAGCTTCATCTAGGGTTTGTAATATGCGATCCCCTTCAAGGAAGAATATAAATGGTATATATAGTTCTTAGGAAGTGTAGTATACCCCTCAAGCATGCAATGAGAATGTGTAGGATGATCTAGACAATCTCATGTGGACACCTGGTTGTGCCACATATAGATCACAATGACCAAATATTCCCTCATGTGAGGGAATTATCAAGTCATAATGGTTTTGTCCAGGCGTTCATGGTCGATTTGAACTTACATATGCTCGGACTGATGACATCATCCACTGGAACCTCGGCCTAACTTGGTATGAGGTTGATGACTCTGATAGTACCATTGATCCTCCAACCACAAGTATAATCTCGATCAGACAGGCCAATAGAGGTTAGGTAATCGGGCTCATTTATGTTATCGGCCTAAGCATAGTGTGAGACTGGTTCAGGTTGAACCCATAAGGCTCTTACTAATCTTGGCTACTTCCCGATCGAGGATGGGGATTATGAGGTGGACCTTATTAGGGATGGCCTTATTTATGACTAGTGGGGACCTTCTGATGACTCGACTATGAGATAGGATGACGTTGTTGATCAGAGTACGAATGTGCACTTTAGTCATTTCAAGAACCATTCGATATACGTCGAAGTTACTTGGCTAATGGAAGGTGAGAGTCATATTACTTAGAATAACTACGACTTTCCAGAACCGGTCCCATCTCAAAGTGACCCCTAGTACTAGACAGAATTTTTGCCAATAGCCATGCTCTTTGGTGATGTAATGTGAAAAATGCATGATTCTTGATTATCATATTCTCGAGAGAGTGTTTTATTTAGTATGATGAGTACTATACTAATAGGTAATAATGTAAAAATGCTATACTAATAAGTAAGAATATACAAGGGTGATCAAAATTAAATCTAACAGGGAGCATGGAGATTACACTAATCATGGATATGTGAGAGCGAGTGATGTGTAAATATCTATAAGCGAGTGTGTGGTAGTGAACCTAAGAATGGATTAACTAGAAGTAGTGTGTGATAAGTGTGAGTGATCATGGATATATAAAGGTGTGATAAGTGGAGATGTGTGTTATTGACACCTAAGCATGGATATTCTAAGTGGTGTGTGCAATATATGGGTATCAGTGAACCTAGATATATGTAGTGTGAAGTGTACATGGAGGTTATCTACAAATGTGTGGATGAGGAGTGATATAAGCATGAGGTGTATAAATACAAAAATAATAGAGTATAAAAAGGGAACATACATGTAGGTGCATACGCACATGAGTAGAAAATGATAACAACCAGGCAAACATAATCTAGACCTCTTGTGATAAATCCCCAGAGGAGTAGCCACTATTTCCATCCCTCCTTTTTTAGGCTCTTTCCTCTCACCTCGGGGATTTTTCGGCCCCCACACTCGTACACTAGGAGAGGGAGATGAGGTCTTATGCCCCATTCTGGGAGAGCTTAGGCCGTCTTCGATGTGGGGTGATGTAAAGATATGGAGTCACCTATCCACTTTGCACAAAATAGACAAAAAAACATATTGTCACCTCGAGAGAATGGAATCAAAGATAAACTAATTCTTACACAACCAATAGTTCAGAGGTTTGGGGGGACACGTTATGGAATGGGAAGGTGTTAGGCACCCATCCCTCCCTTTAGGTCTCTAATGGGACTATGTTACTATTTTTATTAATTTATTCGTGAAGTATGTGCACGTGTGTATATAAATGGAGACCAGAATCGCTCGACTCATATCATAGTAATATTTTCCTAAAAAATGGTTGTATTACGCAATCCGACTCATGATGCATACCGTTAGAAAGGTAATTCTTAGACCTTCAAGAGTCCTTCGAACCACTCCCGGGTCTGGTGTTGACTTTTGGTCAAATAGGGCTTGAAAGAATGCATTGGTCCTTTGGACAAGTGATCATCGAATGGATATGGATTGTTCTTCCACACAATAAGACGGAATCATGCATGAGGCAGACCAATGGAAAGGTGATACAAGGTACTTTCCAAAGATCTTTTCTATGTTTGGAAAGTTGACTTTGGTTGACTAGGGCCCGAAAGCCCCTAATGACCTTTCGAAGTAAAACATGCCATTTGTGATTCGTTCGTACTTCACATAAGGGGTGAACCTTTGGAAAGTGTATTTAGTGACCTTCAAAGAGCCATTTAGTCTCGTTTACTATGAAGAGTTGACCTTATTCAAACAGATCTCAGGAGTTCCCAGTGGCCTCCAGATCAATTTTTTTGGGAAGATAGATTGTTCGTCCAAATCGTTATGCCATTTTGCACATGGTGGAAACTGTTCGATGGGGTTTCATATCCCTTTGAAGATTCTTTGAGCTTTCTCTCTGATGATGAAGTTGATTGGGGTAAACTCGATGCCTGGTGGCTTCTAGATTGATTTTCGGTACTAAAATGGCTCGTTCGTCTAAACCATCATCCCGATTCATTCACGGGGTGGATGTTGAATAGGGTATTCATATCCATTTCAAGATTCATTGAGCTTTCGCTCTGATGACAGGGTTAACTAGAGTCAAACAGGGCTCGGGAGAACCTCATGGCCTTTAGATCTGTACTCAGAGATTGACCTATGGTTTGTAGTGAAATCGGGAGGTACTAGGGACCTAAGTAAAGACTTAAGGGGTCCTATAATGTGGTGTCTACAAGGACTCTATCCTTGAGCCTAGTAATAAGTCAAACCGTATTTTACATAATTTTTAATCCATTTTTTTCCTAGGATCGGGTCCCATCCGACATTTCTTTTGCATTTAGGCTACCCTAATACAAGTGAAAACATCATCATCGTCATCATAACAATAATAATAATAATAATAATAATAATAATAATAATAATAATAATAATAATAATAATAATAATAATAATAATAATAATAATAATCACACTGAGACTCTTCTCTCATTTTTCGCCGATTCATTACCACAAGTGTCAAAAGCATTTTCCCACTCTTATCAAAATACCAAAAACATATTCCCTTCTTCGATGAAATTACCAAAAACATTTTCTCCTCATTTATTAATATACCAATAACATTTTGTAAGGACATATTTTATAAGTCATGTTTACGTTAGTGTATGTCGTATACTACTACAAATCATCGAAGAAAAAGTTCAAGTTTGAAGATACATGAAAACGAACCCGAATATCAAAGTTCTTCAACATTTAAGCCTCCACGAGATGAATTTTGGTAAGGTTGTGTTTTTGTTACTCAAGAGTTTATTTAAAAGTTTTCTAAGTGCTGAGTCATTATTTTGGTAAGCCTCCACGGGATATTTTTCTAAAATATTTTCTAAGTGTTGAGTCATTACTTTTCATTAAAAATAAACTTTTCTAAGTGTTAAGGCGGATTTTTTTTATTGAAATAAAGAAAAATATTTTTTATGCATTAGTCATTTGAGCGACCACTTCCTGTCGTTCAAGAAAAAAGGGCATGTCGCATGAAGTTATCGTTCAAGTGACAATGAAGTTTTATTCGAGCGACATTACACCTCCTTCGAGTGACGCGTCGCCTTAAGTTTTTTTTATAAAGCGTATTAAACCACTATGTTTTCGTCAAGAAGACCTGATGAATTTCTTTCTTCATAAACTAGTAACATAAGATTATCTTTTTCTTATTGATTTAGGGTTGAAACCCTTTTGTTTTCAATTCACAAATACCAATTTCTTTTTGTGAATTGGAGTTTCTCTTGTAGGGAAGATAACCTATTGCGGATGTAGGTGGCACTTGAGTGAGGTGCTGGGCTGACTTGATTGCTTGTCAAAGGGAGTACTTTTTGGTGTTCCTGGGCTAACAGTACTACGGCTATTTGTGGATCTTTAGAGGTTGATTTATTATTGATTTAGGTTGCAGACTACGAAAGTTTGCTACGATAAATGATTTGCAGATTTCACTTGTAATCATTGTGAGGATTACTAGGGAAATAAAAGGTTTTTCCTTTCGGGGGTTTTGCTTGAAATCTGTGAGTCATCAATTCATATTCATTTTTGTTGGCATGATCCACTACACCTTGATGTTTGTTTAGGGTATAATTAAAATTGGTTTTAATTAATTTGTTTTGAAGTTAACACCTATTTACTTGTAAATTCAGTTTAATCAGTACCACACATACATTTACAACTTGGTATTAGAGATTATTTAAGAGATATACCTTTCTCCAATTGGTATCTAAGAGGATTTCTCTAATTTATCTAGTGATCCTTGTTTTTTGCAAAATTGTGTAATATTGATTTCTTTTTAAAAAAATCATTTTGTGAAAAATTGCAATTTCTCCAGTGGAGCACTTATATAATCAAATGCCTCTTTTTTATGGATCTCATTATGCCTACTAGAAACAGCGTATGAAATCACAATTAAAGTCAATTAATGAGCACGTTTGGGTTGTTTGTGAAAGAGGCTACACTCCTCGCACTGACACCGCAAATAATATCACTAATTTAAGACTAGTGATAGACTGGGTCGAGGACGAATTTAAATGGACCTCTTTTAATTCACTTGGGATGAGTACAATTTATGGTGTCATGACTCCTAAGGTGTTTCAACGTATTATGATGTGCACAACATTGCAACAATCATAGGACATTTTGCAACTTACCCATGAAGGGACAAATGCGGTCAAAGAGTCTAAAATTCAAAATTTAACTACTCAATTTGAAATAAGTACCATGTTTAAGACTGAGTGTTTTGATGAGTTTTATGCACGTTTGTTTAATATTGATTGCGAGGTAATTTGAGATATTTAAATTGGAAGAGCTGGTAGGAGACGTCCAAACATGTGAGATTGACATATTCCCCGTCTCTATCAAACCTAAGGATTGAGGGATAGCACTTAAAGCCCAGCCTAGGAATGGAAAGGAAGTGTCCCAGAGTGAGAAGATAAAGAAAATGTGTTTTTAAATCTGAGTCTGAGGGTGAGTCTTATTTTGATATGGCCATGCTCGCAAAAAAATTTTAAAAATTTCTCAAGTTTTCAAAAGTAAATTCTTCGAATAAAACATTTTTTGAGACAAATAAAAGGAAAGACGAGGCCAAAGAAAGACATGCGAAATAAGGCGAGAAATAATAAAAAGAGAAGTGTTTGAAGTGTGAAGCTAAGGTGTATACATCTTTTAGGTGTCCACTAGGGCAAGAAGATTGTCATGCCAACCACTCTTAGCGATAATGAGGATGATGTGAAAGATTCTGAGGATGAGCCTTCTCATGGGATGTGTGTCTAATTTTTTGCAAGTCATGTGAGCACACCTAGTTTATCCCACGATGATAAGGATACTTGTGAACGTGAGACCCCTGTGGTGGATTTGAGTGTGTATAACGAGGGTTAGAGTGAGAGCTCTAGTGAGGGTAATAGTGACCTTGAGATTGCATTTAGATATTTGTACGACAAGACCATAAGGATGAGGAAATTTAATAAGGAATTTGGTATTCGGTTTATTGATTTTGAGAGATATATTGAGAGTTTTTGGGGATTTGAGGCGTTGATGAGTCAACTCGAGAAGGTGAAAGTTTCATTGAGTGAGTAGTTGATCTTTGTGAATCGGGAGAAGAGTGAACTTATAGCCCATGTGTCACAATTAGAGAAAGATCTTGAATGTGCCTGGGAGGTAAAGGTCACGTTAGAGGATACATCTAAGAAGGTAGGGAATATTCTCCTTAGTCCCTCTTTGGGTAATGTTGAGAGACTAAGAATAGGTCATTACGGTGCATCAACTTCACATGTTGCACCGGAGCCGATCTCGAGTTTGTGATGGATCCATATGTCTCTCAATCCAACCCACCTAGACATCTCGTACTTGATAGGATAGTGCGTAGGAGACATTTTGAGAGAGGTTCACCTCGGTCTATTTATGTTTGCACCGAATGCAAGAAGAGAAGACACCTTAGGGATTTTTGTTTTATGTTGGGTAATGTGTCACATTTTGCTACTACACATGTTCATACACCCACACCCACACATGATGCTACGCATGATTACACAAGGCAGATTTCACATATTAGGGAACATGTAAAGTTTTTGGTTAGAACTTCACATGATTTGATGAAGGTTTTTCGTAGGATGACACCACCTATGGAAAACTCCATCGCATCTAATGAATGTGGTTTAGACCTATCTTCTAGCATATGATGATTTTTATGGTGATATTTTATGACTAATCTAGTATGCACCATTTTTGTAGTAATGTTTTTCCATTTTTTATATATTTTTTGAAAAAATAAAAAGATTTTTGTTTTCAAAATTTTTTGGCAAAATACAAAAAGATTTTGATTTTTTTGAGAAAAAAATGAAAAGGCCAAAAAGATTTTATTTCTATAATTTTTTGGGAAAAGACAAAAAGAGTTTTGTATTTTGTTTTGCATCATTTATGGATGTGCATTTAGGATGGCCGAATCACAATTTCATTCCATATCCATGTGACTGTTTGATAGTGTTTTGATATACGTCATCATTTCATTTTTGTGCTTTACAATGTTTGGAGTGATTTGTTGTTATTCCATACATGTTTGACTCATGAGTTCCTTTAATGCACACTTCCATGGATTTGTTTGACTATTGTTCTTATCTATCACATGTTGATATATGTGTTTTCATCTTAATTATGTCTTTAAAACAAACCAAATGTGATAAAACTTGACAATGAAAGTAGTGCACGTAAGAACCATTGACATGGTAATGTTTGTTTATGAAAAAATGGGGAAAGTCTATGAAAGGTACTCATTTATCCTTTACGATTAAGCTACCATTTAAATCAAACCTAGAAATAGTATGGCATAAAAAATAGTAGCCAAGTTCCAATGAGGTTGAAAAGAGCTCTACAAATTTAAAGGCAATAAAAAGAAATATACGCCATAAGGTGGGCCAATATGATTTAGTTTCATAACCTCAAAAGAAAAATAAAAAGCATTATTATTTATGAGGGAGTTTGGATGGAAAATTAAACGAGTTTGCATGTCTTGACAAAGTAATGAAAAAGCATCACATAGTTTTAGATATTATTGGTGTGAAAATCATGTTTCGGACATTTTTGACACCTAAGTGTGATAATTTCATTAGGATACACATATTCATCGTGCACATATGTTATGTGTGATTACATTGATTTTCCTATCGAATATGTTCACACCCATTCATTCCGTTTCGACGATTTGGTTGTCTTAGTGTAAATTCATGGTGTGTGATTTTTCTAAAATTATTTTTGCATTTTTGTACAAAAAATTAAAAAATCTAAAAAAGTTTGTGGAATACTTATGAGTATCTTTTGATGATCTTGTCGTGACAACTCCATGTTTTTTTTTTTATTCATTTCCTTATCTATTTCGAACAAATAAAAAGGGGGAGAACAAATTATGGGAGAGTTTTGCATTATGGGAGAGATTTGATTATTAATGAGTGCTTTACTTTTATATCATTTGAAACTCAATGCATCACAAAAGTATTCGTTTTGTCTCATATGTGTAGGTACAAAGATTGATGAACATATGTGGCACACCCTGATGAGAAAATCTTAAAGATTTGAAGATTTTAACGTTAAAGATTTTTGATGAAAAGTTTTAGACTTACATGTCTAGTACCTCTTAAATTCTGAGACCAATGGAGGGTATTAGATTTATATAGTCATTTTAATTTTATAATTCATATGTTTTTATTTTGTATCGGCATAGACATGGGGCGAGATGTGTAAGGCAATATTTTATAAGGCATTTAAATTTTATAATTCATATGTTTTTATTTTGTATCAGCATAGACATGGGCGAGATGTGTAAGGCAATATTTTATAGTGTATGTCGTATATCACTACAAACTGTTGAAGAAAAAGTTCATGTTTGAAGATACATGAAGACAGACCTGAATATAAAAGTTCTTCAACATTCAAGCCTCTACGAGATGAATTTTAGTAAGGTTGTGTTTTGGTTACATAACGGTTCATTTACAAGCATTTGAATATTTTTCAAAAATATTTTTTAAGAGTTGAGGCGTTGCTTTTCATAAAAAAGAAACTTTTCTAAGTGTTGAGGCAATATTTTTTTATCGAAATAAAAAATTATTTTTTACGCACTGGTCGTTCGAGGGACCACTTCCTGTCGTTCAAGCAATAAGGTCATGTCCCACGAAGATGTCAGTCGAGCGATGGTGAGGTTTCTTTCGAGCAACTCTGGGTTGACTGGACTGCATGTCTTTATGGATCTTTCTAAGTTGATTCAATGCAGATTTTGGTTGCAGCCTATGAGAGTTTTGTGCAGTAAATTCTTCGAAGATTTCACTTGTAATCATTGTGAGTATTATTAGTGAAATAAAAGGTTTTTCCCTTTGAGAAATTTTCCTAATTTTAGTGAGTTAGAAATTCATATTTGTTTGTGTTGGCATGATCTACTACACCAAGATGTTTTTATAGGGTTGAATTATAATATTTTTTAATTAATTTGGTTAGAAATTGACACCGACTAAATAATATTAACTTGGATATTTGTGAATGTAGTTTAATCAGCATCACACATACATTTGCAAATTAGTATCAAAGCTTATTTAAGTTATATGCCTTTCTCACATTTTTTCTTCACATTCCTAAAAAATGAAAATAAAATAAAATATCAAAAACATTTTCCTCTTTGTTCTAAAAATATTTTTCCTTTTCTCTTTCAAAATAAAGTCGAATCTTTTTTCCCTCTCAGGTTGATCGCATAACCGACCCTTGGCCTGGATCCCTATTGGCTTCGGTCTTTTAATGCACCTCTTTGAAGATCGGTTACTTCTCTGAGTCTAGAATACATCTTCACCCTCTTTCCATGGAGAACGACAATTATGTACCAAATGTGTAGCCAAATTCGATGATGGTCCTAGTCTAACTTTTTCATAAGAGTCGCAACCTCAAAGTGATGTTCAAAAGATACAGTAAAATCGGGTCCCTATTCCTGAAGAGTACAATGTCCTCTTCCCTTTTGCTATGGGTTTGCATGCACCTAAGACTATTCGGGTCCCGAAAGAATATTAGCACGCTCCATGTTCCCCTTCTGCCAAGAGGCCGCCACGAACTCAGCCCCGTATGCCAAATCTTGCCCAACCGAGGGCTAACCTACCAATACCTACTGATCGAAAAGAATAAGAGTTGAAAAGGTAAAGGACTACCTTTATATGTTGACCAAGAAGTTTGACCATGTCCGAATCTCCAAGATCTACATGGATCAGACCCATTTGTCCCCTACCCTAAAGAAAGGGTGCCAAAAAAATTCAAGATGCCTAACATTGAGAAATTTAGGGGTAGCAGGCCCCAAATTATTCATCTCTGAAGTTATCACTGACCCATGACTCTCATATTCCTTCTGAAGATATAATGGCCCAAATGTTCCTACAGACTCTGAAGGACAACGCTCTTCGCTGGTTCCTATCCCTCGAGGAATCCATAATTTATAGTTGGAAGGATATTGCTTATGAATTCATGTCGAAGTACAAATCCAACGAGAAGTTAGATGTTACACGTCGTGATTTTGAACTTCTCAAGCATAATCCTAGAGAAAATTTAAGTAATTTCATTAAAAAATGGATAGAGAAAGCGACAACCATGACAAACTGGCTTTCTGAAGAAGATCAAGTAAGAATTTTGAAGAAAAATTTCTTAGCCCATGTCCAAGCAATGATGGGAGGATAATATTACCCAGATTTATGAGCCCTCAGGGAAGAAGTAGTGGAGGTTGCAGAAATTCTTTCAAATACAAAGGCCGATCAAAAGAAAGTATTCGGACAGTTTATTCCCAGAAAATATTTGAAACTCGTATAAGGGAACATAGTGGACTATTAGCAGGTGCAGGACCCAAAAATTCAACTGCTTCTTGAGCCCCAGAAAGATAATCACACATCTAACTACTTATTGGATGCCAGAAAACCATGCCATCTCAGATTGGAAATAATACACCGATCTCCATGCTCCCCTCTTCAAAGTCTAATAAGCTCTATTGAGCCACAATCTCATCAAGCCGTTGGACCCTCGTCCATTACCAAACCACTTCCCAAATATTTCAAACCTGACGACAATTATAATTTCCATAAAAATGATGGCCATACCATTGATCAGTTCTTTGATCTAAAAAATGTAATCTAAGGTCTGATTGATCGGGGTGTTATTGCCCCACCTGCCAAAATCTAAAACCAAACACCACTCACCATCCACACGCAAATCATGCGATTTCTATATTCCTTGAAAATGATTCATAACTCTACCAATATACCTAGATTGTACCCAATTGATCACCCATTATACCCATATATTCACCCAAACCCCTTAAAATTTTCATTTATTTTCTCTTACACCCTACCTATTTACCGATCTAGCTTGGTTGCTTCTTATAAGAACATGTATTATCATTCATACTCATTCTAGATGGAAGGATATGGAATTTCCAGGAATACTAATTAAGCTCCCAGAGTTTGGGCTAAAATTGCCCTAAAAATGACATTTAATCGCCAAAAGTTCAGCACACTCTTAATGGAAGCCTATAGTGGGCTAGCGAGTCAAATAATTAGATAGTTCCCATTGACAAAGTAAGTAGACGATGCACTTCAGATCATGGTAGCTATTAATACTAAAATTTAGTCACTTGCATGGACCAATAAAAAATACACGTGTCATCCACTATGGAAATTATCATCGACCAAGGCCTGGAATTTCGACCATTATAATGGGATGTCAACCAACTCTAAGAAGCTCGACCAAAACAATGAAGATAGGACAACATGGTCAGTAAAGCACCAATAGTTATATGCATTATGAGTAATATGTATTGATGTAAATGCTTAAAATATGAAGGCACTCCATCCTTTAACATTATGACTCTTGATCCCCCTAGTGTCCTATAAATACATTGTAATCCCTAAAGAAAAATAATTGGAATACAATCCAAGTGAAAAATAGACAATATAAGACAATGGACTTAGGCTTTTACTTTTCGTCGAACCACTTTAAAAATCTTACTTATATTTTTTATTCACTTATTTATCTGTGATTAAATAATTAGATCTATTCTAGTTTTTTGCATCAACGGATTGGCGTCGTCTATGGGAATGTATTTATAATAATTTTCACTCATCTATTTACCAAACATGAGTCATATTCCTAGGTCAAGTACCAGTAACGATGGCATCCCGCCTATTCCCTCTGATCCACCAACTAACAATGATTTGAATAGAATATTCGTTACTCTCTTAGAGGACAAGAGGCTATGCAATATACCATAAGGCAGTTAGTGCACACCCTGCAAGCCAAGTCACCTTCCTTATCTTCTCCTAGAAATATACCACCACCGCCTCCAAGAAGCATTAGACATAGCCAATCCAGAACTACTAGAGATACTTACTATCTCGCAAGAGTAAGTTCTTCACTCAGAACATTGGAGCCCTATGACAAATGATAGAGAACAAATTTCTCTCTAATGTATTTATGTCGTTGTTATACAATTTTTTTCCATCAAAATTCCCTTGAACCTACAAAAAATATAACAAAACTAGTGTAGAGCAATAAGTACGGGAACCAATCCAAATCTAATGATGAAACGTACAAGAGAGGCATGCGATTCATTTGTTTATTAGGTGCATAGGGAGGTAACTGATCGGGATACTGTGCACAAGGTGGCCATGACGACTGGTGGAACGTGTAAGGATCCACAACATCGGGTTGGGATTCATATTGCGTGAAAGGGTTATCGGGACTCCATGAATAGCTAGGGTACTCACACAACTCGGGATTAGATACGTCATGATAATAAGTTGGTGTGGGTTCCAAAATAGTGCCATATGGATACACACGATCCATGGTGGGTTCATAGGTATATGAAAAGTATGGGCACTCATGGGACAAGTGATCAGCATATGAATAATGGGTGCACGACAAAGTATGCGACACGTAGACACTTGACACCGAGGGTGATGGAATAGGAGGTGCGTGCATAGATGGGTCAAGAGTATCAATGATACTCATAAGAGAGGTGACAACATTAATTAAATCATTGAGGGACGACTCGGGATCACTCTCACACGTGTCGCATGACAATGGAAAATGACCAAAGTAGTCCCATAAGGGATGTTCTTCGGCGATGATGGGAGAAATATATTTTTGGATTTTTTTAAATTTTATTCTCAAAAGGAAAGAAAATATTTTTGGAGTTTTTTGAAAATGAAAGAAAGAAAATATTTTTGGATTTTTTAAAAAAATAAAGGAACAAAATATTTTTGGATTTTTTTTTTGAAGAAAAAAGTGGGAAAAATATTTAGACTCTTAAATTTTGAACGAACTCACTAAAACCGACTACCAACAAAAATTGAATTGGACACAGACAAGTCAAGGATAAATCCTTACTAGCACAAAGCCAATCTTTATCTTCAAAATTAGTGAAAGGGTAGTCAAATTTTAATTAAGTCCGCGGGCGATAAAAAAACTCACGGAATTATCATAGTGATCGCCTTTGCAAGAATATTCTCCTATTGGTCTACCTAGTTGATTAATTTTAAATTTAATGACGGCTACGGTAGCACACAAGGGTAAGATAGTGAGTCGGGTGATGAAATCCCATCTCTTGAATGACCGGGTGTAGGTCTTAGTAATTTAATTCATCACACCATTCAAAAATAAATGCGAGAATAAAATTATACAGGAATACTTTGTCACTCACAAAAATTGACTCGCTGACAGGATATGCATGAGGGTTTAGAAATGTACCTCCCACGGTTTTTACACCGTGGGTACATAAAAATTTGAGTCGACCGGGGGGCGATTACGCCTATCTTAGCGATTACACCGATCATAGTCGGCCCCGGAGTCCTACCGACCCAAAGTAGAGAGGCTTATTTTCTACGCCTTTGGACGCCCTCTCTCTACCTTGATCGGTTTCCCTATCATGCTTTTCTTCTATTTATTACAAATTTAAATTAAAAATAAATGGTGACTCTAAGCACCGCAATACAAGTCAAGAATAAAATCCTAATACAAGCCTTCTACAAAATTGAAAAATGGTACAAAAAATAAAAGTGCAATAAAAATGGGAAATCCTCAAGTGCTTCAAGCCCCAAAGATTGGAAATGATGCCATTTGATAGATAAAAAATTGCCCTCTGATGTATTTGTGTCATTGTTGTGCAATTCTTTTCTATCAAAATTCCCTTGAACCTACAAAAAAATAACAAAACTAGTGTAGAGCGGTAAGTAAGGGAATCAATCCAAATCTAAGTATGAAACATACAAGAGAGGCATGCAATTCATTTCTTTATTATTCTTTTTCTTTCACTTATTCAATTTTTTTTTTTTTCAATATTAAAACAACTTTGTGAGGATTTGAATTTTAACTAGGTCAAAGGTGTAAATAAAAGTGAGTGAAGATACTAATTAAATCTAACTAAATAAAACTCTAAAATATGAGATGAGTGAGGTAATAAAAGTGAGGACTAACAAGGGATAGGATGACACCATATATTCTAGTTAATTAAAATTGATTAATTCATTAAAATTAATTATCACAAATTTGTATCAAAATCATAAGCCAACGCAAATGTAATTTTGACAATAACGTTTTAGAAAATTAAATTTAACACTCCTACAACTCCTGAAATATAGATCCAAACACCATCTAAAAAATGACCCGCTAGGATCGATTTATTAAACTAGTTTAAATCATACAAGTAAGCCTAGATTTGAAACTAAAGGAATAACACCACACTTGAGAAACTCCTATCACTAGGTAAAATTTAAAATGGTTATTATAACTAGAATTTTGTTTTTCTCTCGAAAATCATTTACCCTCTCTCGAGGCATAAATAAAAATGTAAGAGTGTAAAGTTAATTATCAAAGGGAATTTTAATATAAATAAACTAATTAAAATGGATTACTATCAAATAATGGGATCATCGCACCCCTTGAAAGGGGATTTAGCCTAACATGATATTAAGCATGATGAATAAATAATCAAAGGCATATAAAATAAAAGAGTAGAGAAAGAGAACAAATCTTCAACATGTCTCCTTGAAATTGACAATTTGAACTCTATCTTCTTCAATATAAATAAAATCACTTACAATTAAATCTCACCAATTCTCTAAAAAAAACTATTTACAAAATGTTTTTCTCCCAAATTTATTTTCTACTATAAACTATCTCCAAGTCTCTCTTAGATTTTTTCAAATGAGCTTTTGGATCTTTATTTATAGTGTAGCACATGGAACAAGGGCAATTTTGGGAAGTGACATGAGTATGCATGGAAATGGTGAGAGGAGCATGGGGTGTAAGAGTATAGAAAAATAGAATTTGCTTATGAGGTTTATTTTTGGAAAAATGGATAAGTGATTAGTTGGGGGTATTTCTGGAAATGGGGTTAAGGTGGTTTAAGACACATGTGGGTGTTTGGTTTTTATTTTATTTTGGCTTTTGTTTTGGGATTTTGGCTGGTGAGAAATTGTGGGTTAATGTTGGTTAGTATGAGAAGGGTTTTTGGTGGTTCTAAGCCTCAAATAGGGATCGGGTTGGATTTTGGTGTTTGTCGAGCTGTAAAGGTGGTCCTGGCAGGAAAGGGGTTGGCGAGGTTCAGGTCCCGGTAGGATTCACAAGTTGAGGCGCTATGGGGTTTGTGGGTTTGGAGTGCTGTCGGGGGTAAAGCTCGTTTCAAGCCACCACCTGGTGGTGGTGGGTTTTCGGTAGGTTTGGGGGTATAGGGATGGGTCAATGTCGAATTTCGGTTGGGTCGAAAATGGGGTTGGGGCATTCGCGAACGGAGTAGGTGGTTTCGTGGGCAGGATTTTCAGATTTGGGAGGTGATAGCTTGGGTCTATGGGATTTGAGTTGTTGAGTTTGAGTGAGGTTAGAGGGTGGTGAAATGGGTTGTTTTGTTTACGGGGGAAGAGGAGAGATAATGGTTATTTAATGAGGAAGATGAAGTGGGGGTAATTGGGTGTAGTGGAGGTGTAGGAAAATAGGGGTGTGGGAATGTGAGTTGGTTTAGTGTGGGAGAGTGTATAGGAATATGTTGTGTGTGAGTTGGGGGTTTAGTTTGGGCACAGGTTAGTATGTGTGCATTTAATTTGGGACCCTAATAAATATAAAAAATTAAGCTAATAAAATAAAAAGAAGTAAAAAAAAATAACTAAACTAAAAATAAAAGTCTAGTAAACTCCTAAGTATTAATCCTAAAAAAAAGAAATAAAATTAAAAAGTGAAAATGTAATAAAACTATAAAAAAACCAAAATAAATATTATAAAAGACACAAAATAAAAATAAAAATCTACCAGAACTAAAAATATAATTCTAATATAAAAAACTAAAGAAAGATAAAATTTAATAAAACCAAAAAATAAATTCCTAAAAACTAATCCTTATAAAAATAAAATAATATAAAGATAAAAAAAAGCTAGTAAAAATCAAAATTAAAATAAAGGAATATGAAAATAGGAAATAAATCCTAGAAACATCTAAATAAATCTAAAAATAAAACGAATCAAAATAATTTTTTTTTTAAATAAACGTAAAAACACAACACACACGCGGGGTTTGGGTGAAGGTTTAGGCTCAGTTTAGGCTAGGCTAGGGTTATGGGATTAGTAATTAGCTCCATTTGAACACCAAATTATCTCGAAATATAACTTTTGACACCGCAACTGCAATTAAGCCTACACATTAAACAATTATGCGCATAAGACTAAAATTTCCAAGTATTTGCATCTTAAATGCGTCTATTCGGGGTATAAAATGTACACTTTTGTGCGATTATCAACAAACGGTCTTTTACTGTTGAAAGATTGAGTGCCTTAGAAAGGTTAAGCCGAGCATCTCCTTTTGATCGTTTGGAACCTAGGGGGAATAAAAAATTTCATAGGGCATTTTCGAGAAATACTTGATGACCAATAGATTAACATGAGGGATCAGCCCAATCTAGATCATATGCTCGACGAACTACTCATGTCGAGCAGCATTCATAGGAGGAGAGCTTAACACAAACAATTAGTCAGAATTAAAGAGCTGCAACACATAGATCTGTCGCTGGTAATAATGAATGGAAGGGTTTCATCCAGCAATTTGAAGATAGATTGGGAGAAATGGCTAAGTCCAAGAACCCTTTTCAGTGAAGGTTTGTGAAGGGATCTCCTTTCTCACATGCTCCTATAGTTTCTTTCAAATATGATGGTAAAACTAATCCCGTCATTCATATAGATCAATATCAGGTAACAACTACCATTTATCCCATCCCCAACGAAATGAGATGCAGGGCATTTTTATGGACAATTATAGGACCTACTCAGATCTTGTATAATAGTCTTCCTCGTGGGTAGATTTCTAGTTTCAATCAGCTTGTCGAGATATTCATTGGTAACTTCTACTTTGGGTCTAAACTAATAAAACAAATAGATCATTTGCTGAGTGTAAGGCAAAAACTAGGAGAAAGTACATGACATTACATGACATTACATGACATTACATCACTCATTTCAGTATTGAAAAGTTAGAAGTCATTGATTACGAGGAAAAAATAGCCATTACAACCCTTATAAGTGGGTTGTACCCCGAGAAGCTCTACTACGCACTTGCTAAAGATCCTCCAAAGACGATGATAAAATTGATGGCAAAGGAAGCCAAAATCATGAACGCCGAGGAACCCATGTCACCTAAGAAAAGCTCAGAAATAAAGGATAAAGGTAAAACTGGTAAAAAGGAGCAAAAAATCCTAAGGACTATAATAAATCAAAGAAAAAAAGGAATGTGGACTGACTCAAAAGGTACAACAATTAGCTCCCTTAACAATGGGAATACATCATGTTTTAGAGGAGATAAAGCACAATAAGGATGCACATTGTCCATAAAATCTAACAACATCTTCTATTAAGAGGTAAATGTCTAATTACTGTGAATTTCATAGGGATCACGGACATGCCACAAATCGTTGCGTTGATCTTCTGAATGAAATGGAAGAACTCATTCGGAGAGGAAAGCTAGACAAATTTATTAATTCGAAGAATAATGATGGAGCTCAGGAAAGGTTAAAGTCTCCGTGCAAGCCAAAAGACGAGAAAAGAGAACTAATGAAGATGATTAAAAAGATGGTCCCGACTTTCCTAAAAAGCTTAGACAACCAGAACACGAGGTATTCATGCTCAGTTTTGGAACTTTTGATTATCAAATTATTACAGGTGGACAACTAGAACTTTTGATTTAATAGTTTTGGAAATGTTGAAGGAAAGCTTAACTCAATGAGGCTTAAGTTTGTTGCTATATCCAGAGGATTAACCTAGCCGAAGAAGATCCACTAAGGAAGGTTAAGAAAGATAAGTTGGTGATTAGTTTTTATAAAAATTACCTTTCAGGGGTGCCATACCCGCATGATGATCCTTTAGTAATGAAAGTCAAAAGGGAGGATATAATTCTTTCCAGAGTGTTGGTTGATAATGACAAATCAACTGGTATCATATTTTACACCTATTTTGACAGTCTGGACTTGAAGCTCAACCAATTGGAACCTTATCACAGGCCTCTAATAGGTTTTTTTAGCGAAAAGGTATTTCCTCTCGAGATAATCAAATTTTAGGTATTGATCTGTATATGGATAGCAAGTCATACATAGAAGATATGTTTCTTTATAATGGACAAAATGTTCATTCTTCCTACAATATGATCATGGGAAGAGTAGGATTGAAGAAATTCGAACCCGTTCCATCTACATTCCATCAGTGTTTGAAGTTCCTCACCAACTTTAGGGTAAGCATGGTAAATAGGGACCAAAAATTATCTCAGGAATGCTACTACTCATTTGCTGAGCAAGAAGATCTGGTAGAGATAAAGAGAAAATCCACCACTTATCAAGTGGACAACTTAGAACCTAATAGAGAATCTGAGGTTGAAACCTTAGATCCAAGAGAAGAAACAGACTTTGTCAAAGGCCAAATAGTGGAAGTAATGGAGACAATTGTGTTAGATGATGATAAGTGAGAGAAGGCTACTCAAATAAGAACAACACTGGATCATGTTCTTATGGAGGAGCTAGTAATTTTCCTAACACAAAGAAAGCGGTTGTTTGTATGGAGTGAAACAGATATGCCTGGGATCGACCCTAACTTTCTTTGCCATGAACTCAATGTTAACAAAGATGTCAAGCTTATGAATCAAAGTCATAAAGTATTTATTCCCAAGAAGAACTAAGCTAGTCAAGAAGAAAGTGGAGAAGCTTTAGAAAGCTTCATTCATTAATGATGTGAAATAACCATATTGGTTGGCCAACGTTGTTATGGTCAAGAAGAAAACTACGAAGTAGATAATGTCTGTGGACTTCACAAATTCGAACATGGCATGTGCAAAGGATTATTTCCCCTTACCATGGATTTATCAACTCATTTCTACTATATCTGAAGATGAGATATTAAGTTTCATGGATGCGTATTATGTTTATAACTAGAATAAGATGAATCCTGAAGATAGGGAAATCACTATTTTTATTACTCTCTAAGGAACTTATTGCTATAATGTTATGCCATTTGGTTTGAAAAATGCAGGTGATACTTACCATTGATTGGTGAATATAGTCTTTGAAGAGGAAATATGCAAGAACATGAAAGTATACGTAGATGACATGCTAATAAAGAACAAAAAAGCATCCGACCATATTGCCGACCTCAGCCAAACCTTTGATCGATTGGAGAAGTATCAACTGAAGTTGAATCTGACCAAGTGCAGATTTGGTGTTCAAGAAGGAATGTGTCTCGAGTACATAGTAAACTCGAGGGTAATTGAAGCAAACTTGGACAATATGAAAGCTTTGATTGAAATACAGTCCCCTACTAGTAAGAAAAAGTTACAAGGCTGATTGGGCAAGTAACATCCTTGAATATATTTATGTCCTGAGCTACATGCAGGTGCTTTCTATTCTTTAACGTTCTTAGAAAGAGATTTAAATGGAACGAAAAATGTAAAAAGGCTTTTTTTGAGTTAAAAAAGTACTTAGGATGACCCTCATTGCTCTCCTGACCAATTTTGGGAGAAAAATTGTATTTATACTTAGTTGTCTCTAAATCAGGTGTAAATTTTGTATTGATTCGAGAAGAAAATGGAGTTCTCAAGGCATTCTAATATAAGAGCTAGGCCTTTCGAGGAGCAGAATTCAAATATCAACATGTGGAGAAGTTAGCGGTTAAATTGATTGAGGCATCTAGATGAATGAAGCCCTATTTTCAAGCCAATACAATTGTGGTGTGCACTGATATGCATCTTAGACAAGCCCTGTAGTAATTGAAGAAGATTGGAAAATTGATGTATTGGGCAGTAGAGTTGAGGGAGTATGATATTTTGTATGAACCAAGGTCTTCCTTATAAGGCTAGGTTATGGAAGATTTGATTATCGAATTCACTTATCCAGAGGTTCTCGACTAACAAGGAATTCAGGCAGAGCAAGACTTAGGAAGGGATAGTCCAATTAGTTATATCATTTTC
This sequence comes from Sambucus nigra, assembly GCA_949130495.1. Classification (NCBI taxonomy): domain Eukaryota; kingdom Viridiplantae; phylum Streptophyta; class Magnoliopsida; order Dipsacales; family Adoxaceae; genus Sambucus; species Sambucus nigra. The sequence continues at coordinate 623,625,350 of OX422207.1, read as the reverse complement.
GACCTACCAGAATCTTCCACGATAGCACATGAGGTGTCCAGGAAGTATGAGGAAGCAACGAGCAAAAAATTCTATCATAGGATTTTGACAGACCAAGCATTTGATAACAATCTCCCCAAATGGAACTTGTATGTTGATGGATCCTCTTGCATAACCAGAAGTGGAGAAGGTATAATAATCAACACTCATGATGGGAAGTGCATATTGAATATGCACTGTGATTCGAGTTTCGAGCCTCAAATAATGAGTCATTATATGTAGCTTTCATTGTGGGCCTAAGTTTGGCTCAATCATTGAACGCTAAGCAAGTTGTGGCGCGTAGTGATTCTTAATCGGTGGTGAATCACATACTGAGTTTGTATGGAGCCAAGATATAACTAATGATAAGGTAGTTGTCTAAAGCATTGGAAGTTATAGCAAAATTGCTAGTTATTTTAATCAGTAGAATTTCAAGATTGGAAAATGCTCGAGCTGACACACTTGCTCAGGTGGCATTAACAACTAGAATTGAGCTCTAAAGAACTATTCCTATTGAAATTCTAGCTAACAGGAGTATTAATGAAGACCTGATGATTAATTTCATCCTAGTGGACATGGGGCCATCTTAGATGAATCCCATAAGATCTTATATTAAAGAAGGAGTCCTTCCAGTAGATCCAATTGAGCCCAAAAAATTAATGTATAAAGCAATAAGATATGTGTTGGACAAAGGGATCCTATACAGGAGAGGATTGAAAACTAGCCCGGAGCATTATGTTCACCCAACAGAGCTTCAAGACTTGATGGAGCAAGTCCATGAAGGGTCTTATGGAGCTCATGCAATGGGCAGATCATTATTGATGTGTATAATACGTAGGGATATTACTGGCCAACTATTAGAGCAGATTTCACGGCCTTTGCCAGGAAATGTGACAAGTGCCAAAGGTATTCAAAAGTTGGTCGGCACAAGCAAGAGTTAATTGACATTAAACAAAAACCCAAATAAGATAGGATCTCAAGCCCTACAGAAACCTGGTAAATATATTTAAAGGTAAAATAATAGATTTTATCCAACTGGGTGGAATATTCCTACAAAGCAATGTAGACACATATTCCACATATGTCTGGTCACCACTGGTAACTAATGCAAAACCTAAAAATTTAGGAGAACCTACGGAAATACATGGGTAACTACTATTAAACTTGGATTTTAATCTAAGTATGCCTGTAGAACCTATGATAATAGTTTTATTCGTAATTGGTACTAAACTTGGGTAAAACCCTAAGTGTATCAATATAACTACTGAAGCAAAAAGTTAATCACATCTAGAGATTAACAAGATAAGTTAAACAAATATTTCATTCATTTAATTAGTCATTACATGATATCACGTATAACTGAATTACAAGAACAAAAATAGTCTAAGGGACGCTTCCCCTCTGCTTTAGAGGAGTTAATTGATAGTTCCATGCTTGTTGGAGGGTCATCTAATGTGTAAGGGGATTTGATAAAGTTGAAGTCTTGAAGCATTATTCTATTACTACTGCTCAAGATCTCTTGTAGATGAGGAGGATGATTGATCTCTAACTCGTCATGAAGGCATAATCCCCTGAGTATTTTGAAATCAATCATTGCATAATAGTGTTGATAGGGATCCAACTAACGTCCAGTTTGAAAGGAGGATCTTGACAATCCTACAAACCAGAATCATTCCAGTTCCAAAGTCTATTATTCTCCTCTACCTTCATAAATGTCAAGATGTTGGTCCAACCCCTCTTATAACCTCGATATTGGGATTTTTTAAATCATTCATCAAAATGACCAAGGGCCTCATTATATCCCTCCATCCAGACCTCCCCAGCTTGTTTATGAAACTGGAAAGTGTAAGGACACAAATTTCCAATTGAGTTTTAATGTTGCGTTGGCTCAATTCCGAACAAAAACATTTGTTTCATAGGATAGTATTTAGTGAGTATCCTCTAAGCCTATGACATGCAAGAGTTGAAGACGTAGCATCCAAGTCTTATAAAGCTTCATCATTGTCGAGTTTCAAGTGCCATGTTTCTACGTCATCAAGATCATATTCCATAGTCTCCAAAAGGTGTATATATACATATATATATATATATATATATATATATATATATATATATATATATAGGGAGACTTGGAATATGTTTATAAAGGGTGTACTTTTATTTTAAACTGTTGTTTACTTTCAGAAGGTTTCTCTAAAACTTTAAAAAAAGTTTCTAGGCTATAATCGATTTTTTAAATCTTTCTGCAAGTTCGTTCGAAATTCTCGTTCGAACGAGGTTTGCCAACGACTTGCCACTGGAACTTCATTAGATAGTTCATTCAAATGAAATGTCGTTCGAACGATATTTCGGCAGGAACAATTTTTGGTAGTTTTTTGGCACTTTCCCACTACTTTGTCCAATTATTGCTTCACATAATTTAATGTCTTTGGGACCAGAATTTTTCTAAGAACTTTTTCCATCTCCTAGAGAAGGTTGGTGAGATTAATTCTTTCTTAAAAAGTTCCCTTGGTATTTTTTAGTCAAGTTGATTTATTCAAAGAACAAAACCAAGTTTAGACCAAATTGTTTGTTTTAATATAAGTTTCTATCTATATATATATACATGTTTCTTTGAGAGTTTGTTTAGCACCGCATTTATCTCTACCGTAAAAGAGAGTTTGAGTTTACTTATATATCCCTAAAAGAAGAAGTTCGTTGTTTTTCTACGGCATTCTCACATGGTAAAAGGCACCATGTGTGGTTGACGGTGTTCCTAAAATCTCATTACTGAATTCTAATGTTTCGGTGGAGTTTTGGGATTGTCCACTAAGCTGAGGTGTTTACAAGAAGATGCGTCAAGGGTTGAAAGGAGTCGAGTCGAGGAAGTAAGTCATATGTCTTGTAATTGTAAACAATACTTAGTGGACTTAAGGCTAGGGCCGCCCGAGGTTTTTTCCCGTTGTGGGTTTTTCCTTGTACATCGCGGCTTAGTGATTTATTTGTTCATTTTATCTTCTGCAAAATTCACCTTAGATGCATGCTTAGGTAAAAAGATAAAATTTGGTTTAAATCACTAGTTACTTAAATTGAGGTTAATTTAAATTTGGGTATATATTAATTTAATTTAAGTCATTATTTTATTGGATAGAATTCGGTTTGGCCTAATTTGCAAAAATGACTATTTATTGTTAGCCAAATTTCTAGGACCTTGGTTAAATTGGTTAAAGTGAAAAATGTATGTGTTGTCTAATTTAATTTCACTTTGAACTTGTTTAATTTTAGGTTGAAAGAAATTAAAAGTTGGTGTTTGTTTGTGTTTAATTGAACCATCTAGCTTCCGCAATTCAAAAAGGAAATTATTTATTTTTTATTTTTAAAAGTGGGGCCCTCGTGTTCCAACAAGTGGTATCAGAGCCGGAGCGCTAATTTATCGCATTAAATATACGTTTTTGGTATTTTCTAATTTTTGTGCTCCTTGTATTTTCAGGTGGTTCATTTTTTACTCACTCTCATTTTTCTTTTTTTTTGTATCTCTCGATGGTCCGTCTTCAGGATAATTTTTCAATTTCTAATGATAATGAATTTTTTTCTATTTGAGAGGAATTTAATGGGCTTAATAAGTGTAATGAAAATATAAGAGAATTAAATGTGAGATTTGCAAAAAGAATTAAGTTTCTTGAAAATGAAAATTTATGTTTTAAATCTAGAATTGGATTTTTGCAAACCTCACTATCTCAAAAAGAAAATCTTTCGTGAAAAGCTCATGGACATAAATTACAATTATAATATTTTAACTATGTCCATGAAAGAGAGTGATTGTCGATAAAAGACTCTTAGGGACAAGTTTGCTCACATTGAGGGGGAGCGTGATAACCTTCTAATAGTTATAGAAAATTTCAAGAAGGAGTCTCATAAAATTGAGGAGTCTAATTTATTACTTGACTCCAAAATTTTAAAAATGAAAAATAACTTACAAGACTCGAGTAGTAGTTGTAATGGTTCTATCTCATCTAGTTCAAATATTTTCGTTGCTAAAGCTAAAACCATTGTTTGTTTTAGAGGGTCAACTTTATCCAAGGACTTTAGAAAAGGTGACATCTTAGGTATCATTCCTCGTGTTTTCACATGCTTGCATTATGGCAGGAAAGGTCACCTTAGGTCATTTTATTTTGATCTTAAAAGAACTCCTAGGAAGTCTATATCTAGCATTTCATTCGTTTCCGAATCCCATCATTTTAAATATACATCTATATGGGTTAGGAAATCATTTTTAGATTCACTAGATACTAGATTTGTTGATTCTCATTTGCTTTCACATGAAACCTCTCTTGCTAAATCTAAAGGTTGAATGTGTTAGTTGTTTTCATACTTTATCTTTTTGTGATTCATATTATATATCATTGCTTGGTGTATGCATGTTTAATCATTTTCTAGTCTACGCTCCATGCTTAATCACATGCTAGAATAATGATTTTTGTTTATCTTTTGTATTGTACTTCTTTTATTTTAGATTTCATTAAATGAAAGATACAAAAAGATTTGTGTTTATCATTTGTGTTTCATTCTTAATAATTTAGGCTTAATGAAAAATTCAAATGATTTTTGTGTGTCCTTTGAGTAAATATTTTTATTTTTTGTTAAAAAATTGTCAAAAACTCAAAAAGATTTTTTTTGTGTGTATTTTAGTTTAACACACTCTATGTGGAATACACTTGCGTTAGAATCCCTTATTTTTCGCTTCCACGTGGCTAGAACTTTTGGTTTAGATTGTCAATCCTTAAAATGTTCTTTACCATGCTTACATGGAGTAGTTGGATTTTGTTTTGATATAATGAATTCTATTTTTATATGCCTCAATTCACACATGCACGAGCTCACTTGAAATTTTAACTTCATATGTATATTTGAGCTTTGTGATGTGTTCTCCTACCAATCTTGTCATGTACATGTTATGTGACATAGGAGGATTAGTGCATGTTAAAATCCGTTGCACGTGAGATTTGTGTGAGCTATAAATATATATATATATATATATATATATATATATATATATATATATATATATATATATATATATGTGTGTGTGTGTGTGTGTGTGTGTGTGTGTGCATGGGGAAGGGCTCCGAAAGGAAATATCATCCTCTACGAGTAAGCCACCGTTTGTTTGGACCTAAAAGAAATACATGGTCCCAAGGCCTAAAAGATTAATGGCATTAAAAGAAAATAGTTTCTAAGGGCTATATTGTTTAGTTGATCTATTCATTCAAAATATTGTACTCTATATGCTTAAATTGAGGGAGTTTGGATGGTGTATCAATGGTTTGCCCAATGTCCGTTTATCCTAGTTGTAATTTCAATGACATGACTCTATTGCTTTGTAGAATCATCAAAAGTCTAGTCTTGCATGCATTGTGTTTGTTTATTCATTGAGTTAAATATATATTGTCACATGAGGTTATATTAAAATTTGATGAAGTTTGCAATCAAATGAGAACTCCATGAACACATTTTAAGTGATTGGGTCTAAATTTAATTGTTGCAAGTTCACACCCCTTCGCTTCCATTTCCATATGACACACTTATGCTATAAGAGTGTGGACAAACTTATGTTATTTAGTTTTGTGTCATTCTGGTGTTTATATCTATATGTGTGTACTTATACTTGGTTTGAATCTATTATGTATACATATATATGATATTTTGTTGTTTTTGAGTCTTTGCCATGATTCGCTAGTTCATTTATGTTTTTAATTCATTTTTGGTATCTATCTTGTTGCGAATTCTGTTTCGATATCACATGCTTAGATTACTACAATCAATTGATATCTTTTGTTATCACATCATAGTTTATATTCATATCTTTATGTGGATTAGTTGAATTTGAGTTGCCCACGTGCTTTAATGTTCTTATCACTTTTTACACTATTGCATGTTTAACTTGTTATACCATTCTATTTATTCTTTTTTTAGTTTAGGGTGGTATAAGATTTAATTGAGGGAGATAAGTTAATTTTTGATTCTTTAGCCTTTGTCTATTACTGAACAAAAAGGGGGAGAATGATAGGGGGAGAAATGGTATTTAATCCTATTATAATCGTATCTTAGTTTGGGAGATTTAACTTAGCGGTAGACGTCTTTCTAAGTAGATCATTTGATACAGGGGGAGAATTAATTAAATGGGAGTCTTTATTTAAATTTCATTTAATATGTCAATATTCCCTATGTGTTTAATATGTTGCTTAAGTGTGCAGGTATTGTAAAGCGACATCTATTTAAAATGGCAAAGCGTTTACTTCTAAAGTGGTATTCGAGTCAAGCATTGTACTCTTTATTTTTGGTGGGGTGTTTTTTAGTCTTGTGAGGTTGACGGCCCTTTAGGATTTTTGTTTGGTTTTTTTCCCATAATAGCTAAAGGGGGAGATTTGTAAGGACACAAATTTCCAATTAAGTCTTAATGTTGTGTTGGCTCAATTCCGGAAAAGAACATTTGTGTCATAGGATAGTATTAAGTGAGTATCCTCCAAGCCTCTGACATGAAAGAGTTGAAGACGTAGCGGCCAAGTCTTATAAAGCTTCATCATCGCTGAGTTTCAAGTGCCATATTTCTACGTCATCAACATCATATTCCATAGTCTCCAAAAGGTACGAATGAATTTCAATATATATATAGGGAGACTTGGAATATGTTTATAAAGGGTCTACTTTTATTTTAAAATGTTGTTTATTTTCAAAAGGTTTCTCCAAAACTTTAAAATAAAATTTTTGGGCTAAAATCGAATTTTTAAAGCTTTCTGGAAGTTCATTCGAGATTGTCGTTTGAACGACTTTTTCGTTCGAACGAGAATTTCGTTCGAACGAGGTTTGCCAATGACTTGACACTGGAACTTTGTTAGATAGTTCATTCGAACAAAATGTAGTTTGAATGAGATTTCGATGGGAACAACTTTTGGCAATTTTTTGGCATTTTCCCACTACTTTGTCCCACTACTCCTTTACATAATTTAATGAATTCGGGACCAAAATTTTTCTAAGAACTTTTTCCATCTCCTAGAGATGTTTGGTGAGCTTAATTCTTTCATAAAAATTTCCCTTGGTATTTGTTAGTCAAATTGATTTATTCAAAGAACAAAACAAAGTTTACACCCAATTATTTGTTTTAATCTAAGTTCCTATCTATATATATATATACATCTTGCTTGGAGAGTTTGTTTGGCACCGGATTTATCTCTACCGTAAAAGAGAGTTTGGGTTTACTTCTACATCCCTCAAAGAAGAAGTTCGTTGTTTTGCTGCTAATTTAAATTTGGGTACATATTAATTTAATTCAAGTCATTATTTTAGTGGATAAAATTTGGTTTGCCCTAATTTGCAAAAAGTGAATATTTATTGTTAGGCAAATTTCTAGGACTTGGGTTAAATTGGTTTAAGTGAAAAATGTATTTGTTGTCTAATTTAATTTCACTTTGAACTTGTTTAATTTTAATTTGAAAGAAATTAAAATTTGGTGTTTGTGTGTGTTTAATTGAACCATCTCGCTTCCACATCTCAAAAAGGAAATTATTTAATTTTTGTTTTTTAAATTGGGGGCCTCTTGTTCCAACAGAAAGTCAATCTCTGAACCTGATGATGCAATTTCTTTACTACTCCATCTTTAGTTTGTAATTGGGAAGACTGAATAGAATGTTGCTCGGCTTGAGTCTGGAGTTTCTTGGACATATTAGTAATGGACTAATTCTTTGCTTTCAATTGTGCAACCTAGTTAACTAGTGTTTGTTGGATCCTAGCCTCATCTATAGTAGCTCGTCTAGGTTTAACATTTTCCCAGCAGGAAGAGGCAGGTTTAGTTTTTTTAGTGCTTCCACTTTTTCCATTATTCTGGCATTTTAAATATCCAAGAAGGAAACCCCATCATAATAGCAATAGTAGTAGTAGAATAAGCCTTAAATGAGTTAAATTCATCACTCAAATTGTTATTCTCTTCTTCCAACATATTGGCGATGGCCCTAACCTCCTCTATTTCTTGATTAAGAAGATATTCCTGCCTCTTGAAGAAAGATACATACTTTTCCAAATTTTTCTCAAAACCCCCAACCTTCTCTCAAAGCTTTGTACTTATGTTCATAGTCGGCATGTAAAAGATCTTTAGCCTCTTTGTGAGCTTCTTGAATCTCTTCTATCATTTCAAAGTATGCAACATTATTTTCTACCGCCCGATAAAAAAGACACTTCATGTATAGGTAAGCTTCTTTAGCCTGATCTGAGACATCAACAAAGATTAAATTGGATAGGTCTTCCTCGAATAAAGTCATATGACCAACCTTGAATAGATCATTACATCTTCTGAGTAGGTCGGAGTTAGTGGAGGAGAATTGATCCATCATAGCCATGAACTATAAAGAGTAAGAAAAATCTCCAATCAATAACAGAATAAAGAATTTCAAATAAAGGAGGACAATTGTAAATAAATGTTAATTTTCATTAATGGAAATCAAGTTAAAAGTACATTGGCATGAAGCAGAAAGTAAAAATAAAGATAAAAACAAAAGTTTCTCACCAAGAAAGTCTACACCTTCTTTTTATTAGAAGTGGCCCCATCTTGAGAAGGGTCAGAGATAGGTGGAACGACTTGCTCAGAAGAAGGGGGAGTGATGACACAACTAATGTTGCTTATTGATGGTCGACAGAGTCCAAGATAAGAGTGGGACCCTTATATTTTCCATTATCATCAATCTCCTCGTCCTAGTTAAAGGAGAACTCATATAATGCTTGAGTAATAGCTCAGACTCCTGTGATGTGCTGACCTCCATGAGTGTACCCACCAGTCATCCATGAAGAACTTCTTCATTGCAAATTCACTCTAATTAGAGGAAGCATTGATAGCCTTCTCCCAACCTCTGTTGAAAGCAGACTCCTTGGACTTCAATCTTTTATCCTTTTCAGCAGTCAGACTCTTCTATAGCTTGGCAACCTACCCTCGAGCAATCGCAACATCACTCTCGACAGTCATTATTTTGGTTTCCCATTTTTTCTGTTCATTTGTCAATGCTTGTTGGGACCCAAGAAAGGACTTTTTCAGGCATTCAAATGTATCCTCCACTTCGTCTAAAGAAGAACTGAGGATGTCATCCTTCTCCAACATCTAGATGATAACAATCAGGAGATGCAAAAATAAATCAGTGCAAGTAAGTACAAGAGATCTGTCAAATATGTGAATATAAAAAAAATAACAACTCTTACCAAAGCACATATTTTTGAATTCCTCTCAGATATTTTAGAATGGGGCATTGAAAAAGTAGCACCCTTATGGTCTAGAAGAGTTCAAAGCTTTATTGTTTGCCTAGCCAAACCAAGGTCAATAGCCACTAGAGAGACAGTATCGGTCAAATCGACTAAATCATGTTAGTCGGCACCAGAAGTAGTTCCTTCATCTAGCCTAAATGGAAGACCCTTCTTCAAACGCTTGATTTGGGCTTCATCACTTTTCTTAGATGGGGGATTCCTCCTAGCCTCATCCTTATTTATAACCTTACCAATGGTCGATTTTGTGGAGCTAGCAATGGTAATCTCTCCCATAATGTTGGGGAACTTTCTCTCCACCATGGCGGTGGTGAGAGTTAAATCAGAGTCAATTGAAAATGAGGGGAATGTAGTAGCTTCACCACTATCAGATATAGTGGAAGAAGAAGTGGAGAGTAGGTATTGGTCAAACTCAATCACTATGGAGGGAGAAATAGACGTTGGGCGAGAAATAAAGGAAGTAATGGAGTTATTATACTCCAATAGATATGATGAAAACCTAATGTGTTCCTCTCTAGTTTTCTGGTGAAAACCCCAAAGAAAGTTCATCTCGGTAAGTTTGATGCCACACTCCTTGGGATACTTTCTCTTTCGATCAACTACAATCAAGAGAAAACAAATACAGTTCACATTGTAACAAATAAAATTATCTATAAAAGTTATACAATAGTGTTGCAACCTATCCAATGGCCATATTGAGGGCATTTGAGCCCCTACTATACTGTATCCCCTATCATGGGTGCTTATTGTCAATTCTTGGCAATCACTCCATGATCAAAATAATTTATGTTGGATTATGGGAGATTAACTACTAAAGCCCTATTTATAACCCTAGTTTTGAAATAGTAAGTGTTATCACTGGTGACCCATTTATAGAAAAACATAATCCCTAAGATTCCTATATGGATCCTATAAAGATGATTCAATCTATAAACCTCAATTACAACTCTCTAAGTGTTAGGGGCTACTCTAGTAGGTATAATTTCAAAATATTGAAAAAACTCAAGATAAAAGGGGTTTGGGGGAAAAGTAAACCCATATTCAGCAATGAAAAGAGAAGGGAACCAATTGCATTTCGATAAAGAAAAAAAGATCTACAGGAAGACTGGGGAGATCCAAATCCACCCATGAAGGAATATTCCATTAATTCCTAAAATTGTCTAGATAAACTACTGAATAAACCATGATTGAAGATTAAAAAAAGGAGAAAGAGAAAGGATTCTTACAAAGACTTAAGGATTCAGCAAGAACTGAAGGACAAAAGAATGAGCACACGAAAAACTCAAGAGATAACGATAAAAACTAGAAGGTTTGAGGTAGAAGACAACCAGAATTTGACCTCCTTTATAGACTGCCTTGGAAACTGACGAAAGTAATGATTAAAGGGAAAATGACGATTGAAATTTTGGCGACTAAGCTAAAAAAGATGTATTTGGCCCAAAAACATTTCATTATAATTATGAGCAATTACAAAAATTCCATCCGTGGTATACATTATCAGCCAAGATGATAACTTTATAAGTGTGGAAATTCGGTGGATGACCAAGTATCAGAAAGGTTACCCAAGAAACTATCAAAATTAAATTCTCCATACTTTAAAGAAATTATTAAGCATGGAACATTAGGTGCTTCTGTTGATACGAAGATTTACCCACTTATGTGGACCAATTATAAATATAAATGTATCATCCATTGCAGCAATAATCTTAATCAGTAAGGATTAAACGTCGACCAAGTCCTGGAATGCCAACCATCATACTGGGATGTCGACCAATGCTGGGAAGCCCGACCAACAGCATGAAGACAAACCAGTATGGTTAGTAGAGCGCAAACAGTAAATACATTGTAATCCCTATAGCAAAAGGGATTAAAATACAATTGAAGTGAAAAATAGGCAATACAAGACAATGAACGTAGGCTATTACATTCAGTCGAACCACTTTAAAAATATTACTTGTCTCTTTAATTTACTTATTTATTTATGATCAAACAATTAGATCAATTCCAATTTTTTGCATCAATAGCAGGCTTATTTGACAAACCAATGAGGTTTTCTGTATATCCGAGTTACTCGATGCCTTAAAGCTATAAGGGTCGTTGGTCCTTTCATTTTTTCATCTCATCATTGAGTGGGATGATCTATATGAAGAATCCATTGAGGTTGTAGAATGGATTTACTTCTCGTGGAAGGATTGCATCTTTTCCATCGGATGGGGGGACGAATTTAACAGTTCAGATGAAGGGCTAAGACAAGAATAGGTTAGCCCAGTGATGAGTGTATCTAAGATGAAATCATTTGTGAATCTTCTAGGAATGATGAATAAATTTTTTGAACAGCCCGAAATAGATGAAGAAATAAAGTTTCTATTCTTCCCCTCTTTTGTGTACCATATGACAAGATTTGGTAGGTATTACCAGTGTCCAAATCCTCAATTAACAACGACTGGTAAAGGAAAGGATGTTGTTGGGAAACTCCCTAGCCAAAAATGACCATCGAGGAGAGAAATATCCTCGACCAGTTGAAGAAAACTCATGATAACAATACTTTGTTGCGACTCTTCATGTCTTTCCAACTTCACCGAAATGCATTGATTAAATTTATTATCGGGCCCACTTTTTAAGAGGTAATGAACTTGGTCCGATCCTTAACCTCTACTAGAATACTCTTCTTCTCTGAGGAAGAAATACGTAAGTTTTTTCCAAATCACAAATGTGCTCTCAATATCTCCATGTAATAGCTCATATTTTCTGCGTATTTATAATAATTAATTCGGTAATTAATTGGGAAAATACATTTTATTTAAATTACACGAGTGAAGTAATTTAATGTTATTAGATGATAAATGGGAATATTAAATATCAATCGAGATATAGATACTGATTAATATTATGATATATTATTTACTAGGAGTGAATAGTAAATAAGTGATAATTACTGTAATATGGCATAACGAGTGATATGTGCGTATTTTAATTTATCTCAATCGAGAGTCACATGTAGGATAATTTGAGGTTTAGACAGGAAATATTTTTTTAGTGACTCAAATTTATAATTTAGAGGTCAGAGATGAACCCAAATGGATCGAAATAGTAAAAAAAGTATACTCGGGATATAGTTTGAGTCCTGGATAATTTTATACCAAATCGACACCATTTGGGGTCATTTTAGTCATTTAGAAAATAGTGGTTAGGGGACCTACGAAATTTGAATGTTTATATTAGATGTTAAGGGGCTTAAATTAGGTTTAAGAACATACAAAACACAAAGAGACAAATTAGGAGAAAAGAGAGACAATTCTCAAGGCTTAAGGACGAATTGGTGAGAGATTTAGAGGAGTATTGCACATCAATCAATTTGGGAAGGGAAATTAGAGGAGGAAAAGACAAACCAACACCTTCGTCAAATTCAAAGTCAGTTCATCCTCACTAAGGCAGGTTTTTTATTGAAAAAATTATGAAGTTATAATACCCATGTGTAAGGTTTCAAGATTTGTTTTTCGCTAAATCAATATTCTTGGGAGAAAAAAATGATTTTTACGCATGTTGGGATATGATCTTCATATAGAACGAGTTAACATATGTAGAGGATTAATAATCATAGAAGACTTGAACGTGAACACGAAATAAATCTGAGTTTTTGATCGTATATGTGGGAAAAACACAAAACTAGGGTTTGAATGAAGTTTGGGGTTTTGATTTGTTCTTTATTGATTTCTGGAAAGATTTGATATGTTTAGGAGGTTAGAAACCATCCTGATACATGTGGAAATAGTTTAGAACAATTGATTGGGAATTTGGTAAAGTATCATGTGAGTTTAATATATGTTAAGGGTGGAAAATTGCGTGGATAAGAAGAATCAGGCGGCCTTTACATAATCGAATCGATTCGACGAGGGGGAAATCGATTTGGTGAGGTAAAGTTGATTCGGCTTGAGAGAATCATTTCGGCTTACTAGAAAACCTCAGTCTTTACCTTTTTGCCTAAAATTCCTAAATCATTATAGTGGGATCTTTTGCGACTCTGTTAAAATAATATTTAGAGGTTTATTATTTTATAGTAGGCCATGTTAAGTGGATGATTGAGTGGTAATGATAAAAATAAGATGGGAATGAGTTTGGGATATATTACCTCGTAATTAATCTGAGAGACGAATAAAGAATTGTGGAAATTGAATATATTGAGGTATAGAATAGTAGGGTAAGTTAGGCTTAATTGCCGAAACTATAAAAGGGGTAACCAGGACCCTTAGAGTTGGCTGAATACTCATAATTAAAATAATAGTGATATAAAACATAAAGTAAATAGTAAGACGAGTATGCGAGAGATACATACAACATAATAAGACGTATTACCAGATTGTATGAATACCTATTAATGGATAGTAGTACATAGATTGTGTGAATACCTAACGTATACTAAATAAATATTGGCGATTAAGGTAGGATTCTGAGCCTATGTAGAGGATTAGTTTGGTGATCGAGGTATGATTTTGAGAAAATCTAAATATGATTAATATTTTTGTTCGAGGTGTCATTCCGATCCAATTTAATCATTAAGTACTGGTGATCGAGGTGTGATTCTAAGAGAAGATATATACCTCACTATTCATGATCGACGTAGGATTCTGATCCAATAATCCCTAATGCATGATACAGGGATGTGATGGTAAACTATTCACTTAGAGCATATATTGGGCGTGAAATATATAGATATAATTATTCAACTTATGGGTGATAGTGGATAGGCAAGTATTAGATATAGATATATAACTCTGAAAAACAAATTAATTGGAAAGATTTAATTAACAAATTAAGGATAGATAGTGAATATTTAAGATAATAAATATTTTGTAGTAAGACTTAATTATAAAGGTTGAAACATAACATATGTCAAATGTTACATGAAATAATTAATGTATTAGAGATGTTAATAAATTAATGTACTTTATGGACAGTACGGGAACTTAAACGTGTAGATAAGTTTAGTTGGATACTTTAGTCTATTTAGCTTCGGTAGTAAAGTTAGGTGGCTAAGTATAGAATTTTGGGCATGCACTATAGATGAGGGGAGAAGAAAACTAAATTGAGAATGTACATGAACATGTGTATCAATAACCAAATTTTAATGTAATAAACCTATGACACCCCGCTTAATTAACCCAGGTGATGAGTCCTAAATTAAGTTAGAACAAGTTTCTCAGTTGGTTCATTCTTAGCATCACTGTTTCATTTTTAATTACTAACCACCAAAGTGGGAAATTAGAATGGTGCCAAGTTTTATCTTTCATTAACTTGAATGAAAATTTCATGCTGAAATTAAATATCACAACAATCAAAATTAACAAATGTTTTGGGGCTAACCCTTGCGATAAAAACTTCGTAAAAACCTTTTAGGTGTCCAGCCACAGGGATGCCAGGCTTGACTCAAAATCTAGGGATCCATTGCTGCAGCATATGTGGATGTTGCAGGAGTTTGATAGACGCCTCATTCTTTCATTTCTTGTATGAGACTTCTTATCATATATTTTGATCTTGTCGCTCAAAGTTCATTTACTTTTTGTCAAACTTGTTGAGATTAATTATTTGTCTTCAGTTTATATTTGTTTAGTTTTGGGCCGATGGTTTATTTGGTCAATCAATTAATTGTGAATGGTTGTTTTATTTGAAAAACATTTAGCAAATGATTAACTTGAAGTAATATATAAATATGCATGCTCTCCCTATTTTATTTAGTGCCGCACTCCCTTGAGAACTTTTTCACCCCTCCTCTAATGTGCACTACTAACACCTTAATTAAATTTACCTAGTTCTTTATCTCATGGCTAGATAAATTATACAACCCCTTGTAACCACCCTACTCTAACCGAGTATGCCTTAATTATGATTTTTAAGTTATTATCAACATCAACTTAATTAAATCATTTCCCTTTCTAAAATTCATATAACTTCCACATTTGTCATACATATAATGCAACTCATGCTTTGTATTAATTATCCCGTATATAATTATATACCTAATTATATACTTATAGTCATATTACAACATTCACAATCATACTGAAATAACATTTAATAATAGTATTTCCCTGAGTATAGTCTTACCCGGTATAAATTCTCTAAAGTGCTATCCCACTAGGTATATTCACATAACCTAGTTACCCCAAGTCAGAATTGCTCACTAACTTGGTTAGTACATACATGTTGGAGGCGGTCATATTGATTGCCTGAAAGTCAGATGCCCCTCACCCATATAACGGACACATGTCCTGGGATTATACTCTCCCTACTCCTCAAGCGAGGGGATTCATAAACTATGCGCAACCTCCCCCTATAGCACTAGAGTGTGTAATAATAATATCTATCTACTGATATTACTGCACACACCATATATATACTATCACACATCATATATATATAAATATAAAACATCCCGCCTACACCGTGTACTAAGTCCTTGACACAAGCCTATTCCATTTTTATTATGAGTTTATGGCCCAACTCTAATGATTAATTAATTTGCACATTAATTTATTTTGGTATCACCCCAACCAATATATTCGGACTTACTC
Source organism: Sambucus nigra (assembly GCA_949130495.1). NCBI lineage: Eukaryota > Viridiplantae > Streptophyta > Magnoliopsida > Dipsacales > Adoxaceae > Sambucus > Sambucus nigra. Next base: position 623,609,484 of record OX422207.1, on the reverse strand, counting down.
TCGTGGTCCAAAATAACATCATCCGAGTCTAAATCCCCGACTCTAAATTATTTAACCTTCACCTAAATAAAATTTGCATCTCGTTATCGCTCAACCATTATCCCCAGACTTGTCCACTAAATCTGTATTTAATTATTTTGAAACAAAGTTTCCAAAATTTAACCTTAGTGTGTCACACCTAACTTCCTCCAAATCCCAATCAATTTTAATCATGATGCCACACCAAGTCGCCCTCAAATCCTAATTAATTTTTATTCGTAATTAATTATATTTAAACACATGTATTAATTTCTCAAAGATTAAGGCATGAAATAAATTTTATTTAATTTCCCAATATACTAAAAACTTACCGAACTGTCAAAGTTTCCGGACCATCGATTGATCGAGGGTCCACCTTCGATTGATCAATCGATTAGGTCCTCGTCTTCCCCAAGTTGGTTGTTTCAGCCATGGATGCACACCTCCAAACCCTAGCTTCTTCTACACTAAAAACTAAGATTTTCCATCGACAATAAACATCAAACACCTTATATGGAACCTCCTTAAAGTCCAAAAACATCAATTAATTTACTTTCTCTCATGTTTCCCCGAGTTTGATGTAAAATCCAATTTAATCTTTAACCCAATTAAACATCAGTTTCGTATCAAATTCGTTTCTAATTCATCTGGCTTTATATATCTTACCAGATACAAATACAAAACTCAGATTGTATATGAATTTCTACTCAATTTAGAAATCAGATTCGTGGTTTACAAAACCCCATGTTTATCCCCTTTAAATCCCAAAATGAATTTCTTTGATTATCCACATCATATGAATATGAATTGAAATACACTTTAAATGCTACAACAAGTTATCCACTTGCCTTAGGGTTCATAGAGTCTGATTTTGGAGTTGTGAATGCCCAAGGTTGAAGATGACTATTTTTGGCTCTCCTGTGATCCCCAACTTTGCCTTTGACTGCTATTAGGGTTTCCTAAACCACTAAGTATTTTCTAAACACAATTCAGTCATTCCCTTATCTCTTATAATTGTATAATTTGTCATAATCCCGTTTTTTGCCTAATGGGTCAAGCCCAATTGACCCAAATGCCCCTGCGTGGGCCCGGCTATGCCTAAATATATCCCGTTACCCGTTTACTACCCCAAGGTACAATTTACTTGACTATCTCAGCCCATCCAAACTCAACTGTACACTTAGAATTGGCATCCGAATTAATTTATAAAAATACTTATTTTACACCCAAATTAGTTTATACCGACGCCTGGCTGAAATAAGTACATATCCCGTCATTAATACCCGAAATGACGTAAAAACATTATTACTACTCACTTAGTAAATAAGTTTCACTAAATATTAACCATTCATTCCCTGATTAATATTTAAATATAAATTTCCATAATTAATTCAAATAAAATTACGACACACAAGTAATTTTGAATTCCTGAATTAATTAAATATTAAACGCATGAAAATGCGGGGTGTTGCATACTCGCCCCCTTACAAAGGAATTTCCTCCCCGAAATTAGGTCGTACCTGGGGTGAAAAGCTCTGGATATTGTTCCCGCATATCCTCCTCCCACTCCCAGGTAGAATCGTCAACGTTGTGATGACCCCACTATACTCTTACTAGTGGAACAACCTTTTATCGTAACTTTCACTCACTACGGTCCAGAATAGCCATCCGTCTCTCCTCATATGAGACGTCTTGCTGTAAATCAATTTCCTCGAGTGGAATGAGTCAGAAGGCCCTCTCGCTCCTGTGATATTTCTTCAGCGATGACACATGGAACATGTCGTGTATCCGCTGAAGGTTCTCTTGCAATCCCAGCCTATAAGCTACTGGTCCCACCCTCTCAATAATAGGTAAAGGTCCTACCTATCTCGTTGCTAACTTACCCTTATTTCCGAACCTTATCACCCCTTTCATAGGGGACACTCGAACTAATACCTGGTACCCAACCTCTAACTCCACATGTCTCCATGAAGCATGAGTGTAACTCTTCCTTCTATCCTGAGCTATTCGAATCCGCCCTTGAATCAACTCTATCTTGGACGATGTCTCTTAAACAATCTTCAGCCCCAACAGTTTGTTGTCCCCCACCTCTAACCAACAGGCTGGTGAACGACATGGTCTCTCGTATAGTGCCTCGAAAGGTGCCATTCCGATCATGAATTGGTAAGAGTTGTTATACGCTAAATCTACCAAAGAAAGATATTTATCCCAACCTCCCCCAAAGTCTAATATGCACATTCTGAGAATATCTTTCAGCATCTGATTGACTCTCTCAGTCTACCTGTCAGTCTGTGGTTGATAGGTTGTACTCAAACGTAACTTCGTGCCCATGGCCTCCTGAAATCTCTACCAAAAGTGGGCCACAAAGATCTTATCTCTTTCAGACACCATATTAATCGGCACCCCATTCAGCTTAACAATCTCAGCTATGAATAGTTGTGCATATCGCATCGTCTCAAAGTCTGTGCAAACCGACAGGAAGTGGGCCACTTTCGTTAACCTATTCATAATGACCCATATGGAATCGTGACCCCTCTGCGATGCAGGTAACCCTGTAATGAAGTCAATGGAGATTATCTCCCACTTCCACACGGGGATCACCAGCAGCTGTAGCAACCCTGATGGTCTCTGGTGGTCAACTTTCACAAGATGACATGTGGCAAATTTTGAAACAAACTCTGCTATGTCCCATTTCATTCCTGCCTACCATTACTACATCCTTATATCCTGGTACATCTTAGCCCCACCGGGATGTACCTCGAATTTTGACCCATGGTACTCTGTCATAACAGTGTGCCTCAACTCCTCATCTTCTGGCACAACTAACCTCCCATTTAGGAGTAAGGCTCCTTCCAAGTTGATCGAGTAACCCTATGCTCCCGTAGCTAGAAACTCGTTTACCCTGTCCCGGCAGACCTGATCCTCTTCCTGAGCCCTCATAACCCGTATAATGATCTCAGGTGTGATGGATAATGCTGACATGCAAGCCCTGGATACATCACCCTCATATTGAATCTCTCTCCACTTCTCTTTCCAGACTTATGATATTTCCCCAGTCGGTCTCCGGACATTATCCTTAACACGATGATACTGAATATCAAGCCTCAAATTCAGATCTTACTGTGTGAAGAGATACTGAAGTGATTTGTGATTCATGAATAACGTGAACTGCTCTCATAGAAGATAATGTCTCCATATCCTGAAATAAAAAATGAACGCTGCTAGCTCCAGGTTATGAGTGTGGTAATTCCTCTTGTCGGGATTTAGCTTTCTGGACGTAAAATCTATAGCCCTTTCCTCCTGCTGAAGCACACCCCCAAGTCCCTATAAGGATGCGTCAGTGTAAACCCGATACTCTAATCCTCCCTTCGGCAAAGCAAGTACGGGTGCAAATGTTAACTTGTCCTTTATCTCGTCGAAATCTAATTGACAATGATCACTCCAAGTGAAAGGTACCCCTTTCCGAGTCATATTTTTTAAAGGGCCCACGATCTTTGGGAATCCTTTATTGAATCGCCTATAATAACTGGCCAATCCCAGAAAATTTTCACCTCGGTCGGTGTCATGGGTTTCCCCCACTCCCTCACCGCCGATACCTTACATGGAACCACTGCAATACCCCGGTCTAACACCACGTCGCCAAGAAACTGTACCTCCCATAGCAAAAATCCACACTTCCCAAATTTGGCATAGAGCTGGTGATCCCGCAGTGTTTGTAAAACTATACGCAGATGTTCTGTGTGCTCTTCCTCGGTGCGCAAGTAGATCAGGATGTCATCAATGAACATGATGACAAACTGATCGAGAAACTCCCTGAAAACCCTGTTTATGAGGTCTATGAACACTGTTGGTGCATTGGTGAGCCCGAATGGCATCACCCTGAACTCATAAGATCCATACCGCAACAGAAGAGCAGTCTTAGGAACATCCTCTTCTCGGATACGCAGTTGATGATAACCTGACCTCAAGTCGACCTTATAGAAGTAAGACGCCCCTCTCAACTGTCAAATAGATCATTAATCATAGGTAACAGATACTTACTCCATATCTTCGCCTTGTTCATCTCTCTATAGTCCACGCATAATCGTAGTGAACCATCCTGCTTTTTCACAAACAACATCGGTGCACCCCATGACGATGTACTCCGCCGAATGAAACCTTGACCCAGAAGCTACTAAATCTGCTCTCTTAACTCACGCATCTGTGAAGGGGCCATACGGTATGGGGCCTGAGCAATTGGCCTCATCCCCTGTGCTAAATCGATTACAAATTCGATTTCCCTGCTAAGTGGAAACCCTGGTATCTCCTAGAACATATCCTCAAAGTCCCTCACTATAGGGATTGAGTCCAGCATAATCCCCACCTCTTGTGGGGTTTCCTCCTCGATGTAATACAGGTGTGTGCGTGACCTTCACCCAGGTAACCGTATTGCTATCAAGAACATCTCCTGTCCTGGAATGGATAACACGATTGTCCTCTCGTAACAATCCACAGTTGCCCGATAACCGACCAACCAATCCATACCTAGGATGACATCATACCCCTCCATATCTAACACTAAGAGGTCTGCTGCTAAACTAAGTCTCCCAATCAAAATGTCCACCCCACGACAAATCGAGTGAGTCGAAGCCCCACTGCCTACTAGAGACTCTACACACATCCGAATACTACCCGCAGTCTCTAGTAATCCGGCCCGTTTAGGAAAATTATATTTAATGAATGAATACGAAGATCCCGTGTTAAAAATAATAATACCCTCATAACCATAAATGAGAAACATATCCTCAACTGTTGGGGGTGCTTACTGCGCTGGAGAATTGGGAACATCCTGGACGTTATACACACGCCCGTAGTGCATCTGCCCCTATTACGGTGGGGCGGGTGGAGCTGGTGCTGCTGGCGGCATCTTCCCTTGTGGCCCCTGTTGGGCCTCCTGCTGATAACCTCTGCCTTTCTGTGGGCACTCCCTCTTGAAGTGTCCTGGTTGACCACAAACAAAACATCATTTCATACCATCCCCCTGTCGTTGGCCCTGTTGGACCTGACGTGGCTGGTCCTGTTGGCCTCCCCCATTGTTCCCTTGGACCTCACGGCCCTAAGGAACCTACTGATGCTGATACGGGCCCGGCTGCCCTTGCCTGAACCCCTGTCCTCTCGGTCGGAACCCACCAGGCTTTAACTTCCTAGCTTGATTCCCCTGCTGACTGCCAACTGCTGCTAAGTTCCACTCATGTCACCACTAGTAACTTCCTTGCCCTGTTGTCCCGGCTCCGCTACTCTCTTTCTCCCCTTCTCATTGAAGCGATGATCATGGCAATGTATACGTTAGGCATTAACGACATCTGTATAAGTCACTAATGCCGGATTCCTAATCAAATGTTGCTTGATCCGCCGGGCAAAGCCATCCATAAATCTCTATTTCTTTTGCTCCTCATCGTTCACCTCATTTGGTACAAAGTTTTCCAAACGAGTGAACACTTCCTCATAGTCTGCCATTGATCAGTCACCCTATACTAAATCACTGAATTTCTTTCTCATCTCAGCCTCTATCGCTGGTGGAAAGTATTTGCGGTTGAACTGCACCCAGAACTCTACTATCGACATCAAATGCCGCTCCTCGATGGTGGTAACTGACTCCCACTACTGTAAGGTTGCCCCCGATAGATGAAAGGTAGCGAGCATCTGTTTCTGTGCCTCGTTACACTCCAGCATGCGCAGATGGCGCTGAATGTTCTTTTTCAAGTCAGAAGTCTCTACTACATCTGTGCTACCCCGAATCTCAAGTGGGTGACCCTTCTAAAAGGTCTCCCTTACTCGCTGCCAAGATGGTGGCCCCACTGGAGCCTGAACTGCTGGTGCCATTGGAGGCGGTGCCCGGGGCTATGGAAATGAGCTGCCATAGCTTGCATCACTGTCTCGACCCCCTGGGCCACTATCACTGCCACTTGAGTAGTGTAAATCAACTCGGGTGGGGGTGGGGGTGGCGGTACATGTGTCTCCAGATGAGCCCCCCTGACCTCATCCCTAGCCTCATCCCTCTTCACTCTCTGTCTCCTCGGTGCCATTTGAAATGATTAATTTGTATAAGTACACAATTTACACAAAAATATTCACAACAGAAATATGATATCTCACAAGCAGAAAATGAGTCAACATTCTTAATAATAGGGCTGTATAACAACCGAATGCTACGCTGAAATGTATTAAGCCGCACAGATCCTAAGGACACTAGAACCTGATGCTCGGATACCATCTTTGACACCCCTCCTAATTAACCCCGGGTGATCAGTCCTAAATTAAGTTAGAACAAGTTTCTCAGTTGGTTCATTCATACCATCACTGTCGCCTTTTTAATTACTAACCACCTAAGTGGGAAATTAGACCAGTGCCAAGTTTTATATTTCATTAACCTGAATGAAAATTTCATGCGGAACTTAAATATCACAATAATCACAATTAACTAAAACAACCATTCACAATTAATTAATTGACCGAATAAACCATCGGCCCAAAACCCAATAAATATAAACTAAAGATAAATAATTAATCTCAACAAGTCTGATGAAAACTAGATGAACTACGAGCGACATGATCTAAATATCTGATAAGAAGTCTCTATACTATAAATGAAAGAATGAGGCGTTTAACAAACTCCCGCAACATCCACACATGTTGAAGCAACGAATCCCTAGATTTTGAGTCAAGCCTAGCGTCCCTGTGGCTGGGCACCTAAAAGGTTTTTGAAAAGTTTTTATATCAAGGTTTAGTACCCAAAACATTTAAAAAACATTTAGCAAATGATTAACTTGCAGTAATAAATAAATATGCATGATCTCCATATTTTAGTTAGTGCCGCACTCCTGTGAGAACTTTCTCACCCCTCCTCTAATGTTCCCTACTAACGCTTTAATTAAATTTACCTAGTTCTTTATCTCATAGATAGATAAATTATACAACCCCTTGTAACCACCCTACTCTAACCGAGTATGCCATAATTAGGATTTTTAAGTCATTATCTACATCAACTTAATTAAATTATTTCCCTTTTTAAATTTCATATAACTTCCACACCTGTCATACATATAATGCAACTCATGATTTGTATTAATTTTCCCGTATATAATTATTTACCTAATTACATACTTATAGTCATATTATAACATTCCCAAACATACTCAAATAAAATTTAATAATAGTATTTCCCCGAGTATAGTCTCACCGGGTATAAATTCTCTAAAGTGCTATCCCACTAGGTATATTCACATAACCTAGTTACCCCAAGTCAAAATCGCTCATAACTTAGGTAATACATACATGTTGGAGGCGATCATATTCCTTACTTGAAAGTGAGATGCCCCTCACCTATATAATTGATGCTATGACCTGGGATTATACTCACCCTACTCCTCAAGCTAGGGGATTCATCCACTACGCGCAACCCCCCTATAGCACTAGAGTATGTAATAATATATATCCACTGATATTACTGCACACACAATATATATACCATCAGACACCGTATATATATAAATATAAAACATCCCGGCTACACCATGTACTAAGTCCGTGACACAAGCCTAATCCATTTTTATTAAGAGTTTATGGACCAACTCTAATGACTAATTAATTTGTACATTAATTTCTTTTGGTATCGCCCCAACCAATATAGTCGGACCTACTCTCGTGGCCCAAAATAACATCACTCGAGTCTAAATCCCTGACTCTAAATTATTTAGCCTTCACCTAAATAAAATTTACATCTCGTTATCTCTCAACCATTATCCCCGAACTTGTCCACTAAATCCGTATTTAATTATTTTGAAACAAAGTTTCCAAAATTTAACCTTAGTGTGTCACACCTAACTTCCTCCAAATCCCAATCAATTTTAATCATGATGTCACACCAAGTCGCCTTCAAATCTTTATTAATTTTTATTCATAATTAAATAGATTTAAGCCCATGTATTAATTTCTCAAAGATTAAGGCATGGAAGAAATTTTATTTAATTTCCATATATATTAAAAACATGGCGAACTCTCAAAGTTTTCGGACCATCGATCGATCGATGGTCGACCTTCGATCGATCAGGTTCTCGTCTTCCCCGAGTTGAATGTTTCGGCCATGGATGCACACCTATAAACCCTAGCTTCTTCTTCACTGAAAACTATGATTTCCCATCGACAATAAACATCAAGCACCTTATATGGAACCTCCCTAAAGTCCAAAAACATCAATTAAATTACTTTCTCTCGTGTTTCCACGAGTTTGGGGAAAATCCAATTTAATCTTTACCCCTATTAAACATCAGTTTCATATCAAATTCGTTTCTAATTCATCTGGGTTTACACATCTTACAAGACACAAATACAAAACTCAGATTGTATATGAATTTCTACTCAATTTAGAAATCAAATTCAGGGTTTACAAAACCCCATGTTTATCCCCTTTAAATCCCAAAATGAATTTATTTGATTATCCACATCACATGAATATGAATTGAAATACACTTTAAATGCTATAGCAAGTTAACCACTTGCCTTAGGGTTCGTAGAGTCTAATTTTGGAGTTGTGAATGCCCAAGGTTAAAGATGACTTTTTGGCTCTCCTGTGATCCGCAACTTTGACTTTGACTGCTATTAGGGTTTCCTAAATCACTAAGTCTTTTCTAAACTCAATTTAGTCATTCCCTTATCTCTTATAATTGTATAATTTGGCTTAATTCCGTTTTTTACCTAATGGGCCAAGCCCAAGTGACCCAAAGGCCCCCGCGTGGCCCTAGCTATGCCTAAAAACGTCCCGTGAACCGTTTACTACCCCCGGATAAACTTTTCCGACTATCTCAGCCCATCAGGACTCAACCGTACAGTCATAATTGGCATCCGAATTAATTTATAAAAATACTTATTTCACACCCAAATTAGTGTATACCTACTCCCGACTAAAATAAGTACATATCTCGTCGTTAATACCCGAAACGAAGTAAATACATTATTACTATTCACATAGTAAATAATTTTCCCTAAATATTAACCATTCATTCCTCGATTAATATTTAAATATAAATTGCCTTAAATAATTCAATTAAAATTATGACACATAAGTAATTTTGGAATTCCCGAATTAATTAAATATTAAATGCATGAAAATACGGGGTGTTACAAAACCCTTTCTAAATATTTTCAAAACCTTTTGTGTACTAACACTTGCTATAAAATATTTTAAATACCTTCTAGCTGTTCAACCAAAGGAACTCCAAGCGTGACTTCATTACAGGGACTCAGAGTTGTAGCATTGTGGATGCTGACATGATTTGATTAAACAATTCTTCCATTCAGATAAAGTGTAGGATCTCATTTCATATTCCATGTATGGACATGTTTTCCATTGACAGTTTTCAGTTATTTTGTTACTTTGTTATATCAGAGTATTTGGTTTTGGATTTTAGTTGATGGTTTTTACGAAAAACCTTTATTAATATATATATATATATATATATATATATATATTGTGATGGTTGGACTCTAGTGTATTGTGAATGGTTAATATAGGTTTCAGCATTTACTCAATTATTTGTTTTAAATAAAGATAAAATTTTGCACCAGTCTAATTTCACTAAGGTGGTTACTAATTAAAAAGTTCTCGACAGTTATGATAAGAATGATACATATGAGAAACTTGTTTTGCTTTAATATAGTCCTAATTAACCAATGTTTAATTAGGCGGGGTGTAACAGATGGTATCAGAGTCGGGTTCTAGTGTCCATAGGATATGTACAGCTTACTACAGTCTCAACGTAATGTTATTTTGATATAGAGTCCTATTCTTAGGACTGTTTCTTTATGTTTGGATGCTTAAGATATACTACTTTTGCTATCAGATTTTTTTTGTAAACTGTGTATTTATACAATTTAATTCTATTTCAGTCTGCCGCCAAGGAGAGAGCGAGACGAGAGGGCAGAAGCTAGAGACGAGGTTAAGGAAGATCCTTACGAGGAGAAGGTACCGCCACCACCACCACCAGAGATTATTTCTACTACTTAGGTAGAAGTTATAGTGTCTCAGGAAGTAGAGACAACTATGAGGGCCATGGTAGCTCACTTCCCTTAGCCTCAGGCACAACACCTAGTGGCGCCAGCGATCCAGGCCGAGATAGGGTTGTCCTCTTAAGAACGAGATATGGAGACCATCCAAAAGGTCCACCTAACCAAGTTCTAGGGAAGTACTGATGTAGTTGAGGTTTGCTAATGGAAGAAGAACATTCATTACCATTTGCGCATGCTTGAGTGTAGTAAAGTCCAAAAACAGTTGTTAGCTACCTTCAGACTTTTGGGAGCAGCTCTACAGTGGTGGGAGTCGGTGACCACCGTTGAGGAGAGGGACTTGATGATGTTTTTTATGTTTTAGGTGAGGTTCAATTGCATGTAATTCTTTCCTTCACTCGAGTCCGAGATTGGGAAGAGGTTTGGGGAAGTATTTTCATCTAGAAAACTTTGCATGAGAATAGGTGAGCAAGAAAAAGATGAAGAAAGATAAGTTTTAGGATGGGTTGTCTTGGAGGATCATGAAATAATTTATTGGTAATGCTAAATTAATGACTTATACTGACATCATCAATGACGCACTAGTGCCTTGTGAGGATCATCGGTTCCATGCGAAGGGGATCAAGGGAGGTGAGCCTAGACAATAGGGCAAGGATGAAGGGAGCATTGGTAGTGGGAAACCACCCTAGCAACATCAGACAACAAGTGTGCATGGGAATAATTCCTGACAAGGGAACTCTGCCAAGAAGTTCATATCTGGAGGTTATCATTCTGACGGGGGATTTAGGCATGGACAGTAAGGTCCCCAACAATAGTAGGTTCCTTAGGGACGTTAGGGACAAAGGAACCAGAGGAGGCCTATAGGGACAATGTCTAGGCCTGCAGGGCCAGGGACATAGATAGTTCGAGGGTGAACATTTTAATTATTTCCAATTGTGTCACAAGAGTCGAGTTTTCCAATATAGAGACAGGGTACAGTAGGAGAGTGCCCAATAAGGATATCAAGCTCTGATAGCTCTAGCAGCAGCACGACCCCAAAGAACAAGCAGGGTCAGATGCACTAGGAGCGCGGATACAACGTTCGAGATACACTGATGCCTCCAGCACCATAGGCGCCACCTGTAGTAGAGGGTACATTTCAATTCATGGGATTGAGGGTAGGATTTTGTGTGATACTAAGGCATCACATTCTTTTATTAAGACTAGATTTGCGCTATCCGATGGTTTATTAGAGATATCCGACAGTCTTCATATGCGTGTCGGGTCACCAATGGGTAGTGGTTCACTAATACATTCGATCTCTAGAGGAATCGATATTTTGATTGGGAGACTGAGTCTAGTAACAGACCTCCCAGTGTTAGACATGGAGGGGTGCACATGATTTTAAGCATGGATTCGCTAGTGATTTATGGAGCGATGGTCGATTGATATGAGAGGACTGTAGTGTTCTCCATCGCAGGGATGGAGGTGTTCCTAGTGGTGATGCCTCTACCTGAGGGAGGATTGCACACTCATATATACTGTATTGAGGAGGCGGCGTATCAGGATATAGTAGTACCTTTTGAGTCGATTCCAATGGTAATAGAGTTTGAGTACGTATTTCAGGGTATAACCGGTCTACCACCTAGCCGCAAAATATAATTATTCATCGACTTAGGACCAAGTACGAGATGAATTAACAAAGTATCGTATCACATGGCTCCATCGGAGATGCAGGAACTAAGGGATCAATTTAAATAACTCTTGGGTCAGGGTTTCATTCGGTGGAGTACATCACCTTGGGGTGCCCCACTGTTGTTGGGGAAGAAAAGGGATGGTTCACTTTGCTTGTGCATGGATTATATGGAGTTGAAGAAGGTAATGATACATAACAAGTATCCGTTACCTAGGATTGATGACTTATTGGATCAGTTTTGAGGGGCTGCGTACTTCTCTAAGATCGATTTCAAGTCAAGCTATCACCAGTTACGTATTCGAGAGGAGGATGTTCCTAATACTACTTTCCTGTCATGGTATGGATCCTATGAGTTCAAAGTGATTCCATTTGGGCTCAGTGATGTGCCTATATTATTCATAGACCTCATGAACAAGGTATTCTAGGAAGTTTTAGATCAGTCTATGATAGTATTCAACGATGATATCCTAGTTTACTCATGGATGGGGAATCATCACACCGAGCATTTACGTATGATTCTACAATTGTGATGGGACCGTCGGTAGTATGACAAATTGACTAAGTGTGGATTTTGGCTTCGGGAGGTATTATTTCTTAGCCACATTGTTCTCGATAAGGGCATAGTTGTTGATCCGAGTAAGGTAGCTGCCTCGAGGGAGTGGTGTCATACCACGACACTAATCGAGATTTGCAGCTTCTTGGGGTTGGACGAATATTATCGTCACTTCATCAAGGTCTTTTCAAAGATTTCTAGGCCTTTGATGAACTTGACTCAAAAGGAAGTACAGTTTGTGTGGAGCGACCATTCTTAGTTATCTTTCGACGAGCTAAATAACCGATTGACATCATCACTAGTACTTGCTTTGCCAAAGGGACGATTGGAGTACCCCCAGTCTATACTGACGCATCATTATAAGGACTTAGGGGTATGTTGCACCAGGCGGAGATGGCTATAGCTTATGCTACTCAGAAGATAAAGTCCCACGAGAAGAATTACCCCACCTACGACCTGGAGTTGGTAACAGTTGTAGAGGGGGATTGAAGATAGATAATCCCCCCATTTAGAACAGTGTTTGGGATTAAGGAAACTTAGTGTGGCAGCTCACCGTGGTAGCCCAGAGGGACCTTCCAGTGAAGAAGCTAACCGAGAGAGCTCGTTCTTAAGTCCTATTAATTAATTTAGTCTTGTTGTATCTTTTGTTTATATTGACTATGAGCTATAAAGATTGTAATGATGTATTGACTATAATGATTTTATGTAAGGTCTAATGGTACTCGTAAGAGAACAGGTTTGGCAAGGCCTGGGAGAGCTTTCATGCCCAATCAAAGGACCTCGATGTGGGGAGTTCATAGGGAATTGGTTTGGAGGATTGAGAAGTGAGGCACCCTTGGGGCTTGTCCTCACCATCTTAGATAGACCTTGTAAAACACCAAAAGGACCCTGATCGTGGAACCTCAAGGGGTGCAACCTTGAGTTCCATCGGGTGTTGAGTTGTGAGACAAACAACCCTCCACGTAATATCACATCCACTTTATCTGATTTCACTAACAAGTTAGGCAATTGCAGATCTGCACTTGAGTAAACCATCATGGTATTTGGGGCTATCACACCATTGATGAGCCACCTCTCTGATGACATCCCCTTTACACACAATGGTTAGACAAAAGGCATGTCTTGGCATTTAATGCTTATAACGTGGAGACAGCTAGTGCATCAGGTATCTAATGTTTGTGACATAAAGTATGAGGGATGTTTTTCATAGTAATTAATGATTGAGTTGACTTGTGGGTAGCGTATGGGGCTATTTGAGTACCCCAACCACCTTTGGGGAGAGATCATGTTCTTATTGAGAATTCAAAAGTTATTATTAAAGAGATTTATTATGAACCAGAGAGTTTACTCACCCACCATTATCATTTATTATGAACCTTTAATATTTAACAGAGATCATTGAGGGTGTTTGCCTTCCTTCCAAGGTGTATCTAAGGTGCTCATTTTCTCTCTCCCTCTAAGAAAAGTTGCTTCTAAGTTCATTATTACCTTCTGAGTTATACACGAGAGGCTTGTGAGTTCAAACTGAGTCTATCCTCATTGAGTTGTATTTGTGTGTTCTATGGTTAATCAATAGTGTTTCTATTTAACTTATCATTACTGTACTCAAAAAGAGTTACGCCTCCATCTGATCTAAAATACCCCATTACATTTGGCGACTCTGTTGGGGAGGCATTATTCTAAGCAAGTAGTATGGCGTAGGATAACATTTATCGATGTCAAAACATTGATGACATTCAACACAATGAATAACAGGTGGCGAAAGAGCTGGAGGACTCAAGAAATGGAGCCCCTCGACTAGAGGTAACTCTAGTCCAAGTGGCGATAAGTGTCCCAATGGTGGAACAAGCTTATACAAGCACTGGGTTGGGACCAACCGAAGTAGCACTCCTCTGAATAAATTTTATGAGTTATTGTAAACTCCCATGGCTTCAACGGTGTTAGGAGGATTTGAAGCCAACTCCTACGTGACACTAGGGGCAACCCTAACGGCCCCACTAAGTGAAGTCGTAACGGGAACAGTCCCAACAAGCACACCCTCTGTTATAAATCCAACGGTGGGAACCCCAAGAGTATCAACGGGTCCAATTGTGATGATTTCTCCAGCTGCAATGGGCACTCAACCTATGGTCTCATTGACCGTCACTTCAATGCGTCACCTATGGAAGAGATGTGGAAGGTGATGCGGAAAGAGATGCTGAAATTCATGCAATCCTCCTAATAATATTTGGGTGAGGTATCTTCGGTCTATGATGACTTTAGAATGCCTTACCCCCTGGAATACAATGATAGGCCCTACCCAAAAGATTATATTCCTCTTATCTTTAAAAAATACACAGGAAATAGTGGAAACTCGAAGGAACATATTAAACGATTCGTTGAACACTTGGGGTCGCATTGCAATAGAATGAAACTCAAGTTAAGGGAATTTTCTAAATCCTTAACCGATAAAGCATATACTTGGTATTCTCACTTAGCTCCCAAGAGCATTTCCACATGGGAGGAGATGCATGTTTTATTCGTCCAGAAGTTCTTTTTCATGGAGGATGAGTTTACTCCGATCCAATTGGGGAGGGAGAAGAAACGACTCGAGGAAGAGGTTTGGCTTACGTTCGAAGGTTCAAGGAAAGCTCCCTTGATGTGAGGGAGGAGGATATACATCTGTCATCTTACTAATGAGACGCACATGGGAACTTTTTTAGCATTCCTAAAATCAATAAAGAATATCTCGTTAGTTGTATGACCAAATCCAGTGGTAGTTCCCATGGTGTTCCGACAACCTATACATCTTGTGGGGGGGAGGTCTCAGCCCCCACGGGTAGGGTATACATGAGCAATAGATGAGGGTAAGATTACAAAGAAGGACAACAAGAGGAAGTTTGGAAGAGACATAGAGGAACCGTCACCTTTGACTTGTACACTAGAAAAGGATGTCAGTTGTTACAATGTAATGGTTCAGGGAGGATTAATGTATGACCCAAAAGGCATCCCCATTGGGGAACCAGAAGCTACAACTTGGGCGAATCCCAAATATTGCCCGATTCATCGAAACATTCGTCATCCAATGGAGATCTGTTTCACACTAAGGAGAATCATTGAAAAATATGTGATGGAGGGAACACTGCAAATCCCTTCGCAGAATGTTAACAACAACCCACTCCCAGCGCATGGGGCCAATCTGGTTGTGGCCTACGATGTGGAGGAAAATAGAGAGTAAAGAGAGCTAATGATGAAGTAGAAGGAGTTTGAAGAAGATTTGGAAGATTGTACTAAGGGAATGGATAACGTACTATTAGATTATGATGAAGAAAGTGCTAAAGACGTAGAGGAGGTATATAGCGTTGAAGGCGAGGAAGCAGACCAAGTCATAGAATACTGTGATGTTTCAAAATCCCTAAAGGTTACCTGGTTCTTGAACTAAGTATGGATACCAAAGGAGAGTAGATTTGAAATAAGCCAGGAAATTCTTGACATTACGAGGAAGAACGCAGTCCCTTCACTGAGATGGAAGGGTCCAATGGCGATGTTGGTAAATAGGTTTCTACCAGAGATAACTTTCAGCGATGCAGATAGGTTCGTAAGGTTCCCTCATAATAGGACATTATAAGTGATCGCGAGCATTAATGGGTTTAGTTTTGCAATGGCTCTTATTGATGGGGGAGCTTCCATCAATATCATGCCAATCAACTCTTTCCACATAGCTCATATTCTGGAGGAAAGGTTAGTCCCCATGCCTTCGTTGATTTTAGGATATGACAACCAATCTTCCAAGTCCATTGGGTACGTTAGCATTAGGATTATGATGGGAAATCTGAGTTCCCATATCAAATTACACGTAATAGAGAGTGAAACTTCCTACTAACTACTGATAGGAAGAGTTTGGATGCATAACCAACGGCTAGTTCCTTCGACGTTTCACCAATGTGCCAAGACTAATATTAAGGGAACAAAGGTGACCATTAGAGCTATGAAGAGACCCTTCACCATTGAAGAAGCTCACCTTGTGGACGCATGCTTTTACACGGAGCTAGAGGAGGAAGTTAAAGTCCTGATGAGAATAATGGAAGGAGCATGGGTTCCCTCAATCGGAGAAAGGATGGGGCCTTTGAACGAACAAAATAAATTGGTTGCAAGCAACAACAGAATGACGGCCAAAGAAGGTCATTAGGTGGTCCCTCGGCCCCAAAACATTTTGAAGCAGCTCAAAGATATGGTGAGGCATAGAGTGGATCCAATTGAGCATGAGGTCCAACGACAAAGTGTGCTGAGTCAATTTTTTGGAGGAAGAGTTACTGAGGATTATAGAGAGAAGAAAAGGAAGGGAGTGGTGACTAACAGCAGATAGTGAAAAAAGGTAATTACTTGAACAAGGAAAGGTGGTTTATCGGTTATAATGGAATGGACGAGCGGCCTAAGAAACTGATAATGAGGCTGACCCAATATATGAGTGCTTTTTGGTGGATCAATGGGGACAATGTATGGTGATAGATAACTCCAACATACAAGAATTTATGGAAAAAGTCATCGAAGAACCAGATTACATGGCAGATCAAGTGAAGCCACATGCAAAAGAGTTAGAGAAGTTAAACCTGGAAAAAGAAGGGGAGGATCTAAGGCCTATTTTTATCTCAAAATATATCACTAAAGGGAAAAGAGAGGCCTTGGTTGAGCTGATTCAAGAGTTCATAGACATTTTTTGGTGGAAGTACACAACGATGGATGGTCTGGATGAGGAAGTGAGCTGCCACAAGTTGAACGTGATGCCTTCAAAGATTCCAGTGAAACAAGCAAGGAGAACATACAAAACTGAAATGGACTTGAAGATCAAGGAAGAGGTCCAACGCTTACTAATAGTAGAGTTCTTCAAATCGATACAACACCAACTTTGGTTGTCTAGCATTGTCCCAGTGGGTAAGAAAGACAAAAATCAAATAAGGATTTGTGTGGATTTTAGAGAATTGAATAGGGCTTGCCCCAAGGATGAGTTCCCTATACCTTCCATCGATAGCCTGATAGATGCAATGGTTGTTCATGAGTTGTACAACTTTATGGATGGGTGTGTAAGGTACAACCAGATCAAGATGGACCCTATGGATGCAGAGAAAATGGCATTTAAAACCCCATTAGGCAACTTCATGTACAAAGTAATGTTGTTTGGACTCAAGAATGCTGGGGATACTTATTAAAGAATGATGATAGCCATTTTCCATGTCTTCTTTCACAAGTTTGTGGAATTTTGTTTCAATAATTTGGTCATCAAATCAAGGGAGGAAGATTCCCTTCTAAGCGATTTGAGGAAGGTGTTTGCTCAGTGCAAGAACTATAAACTAAAGATGAACCCACTCAAATGTGTCTTTGGAGTAAATAGTGGAAAGTTTTTAGGTTGTGGTTGATCGACAGGGAGTACAGATGGACCAGGACAAACAACGAGCGATCTTGGAGATACCCAATCCAAGAATGACGAAGGAACTTGAGAGTTTCCTTGGTAAAGTTTCTTACCTTAAGAGATTTGTGCCTGGATTGGGTATTTTTTGTGAAAGAACACGAAATTTAAGTTGGAGGAGGTTCACCAGGAGTCTCTCACTGGACTAAAAAAGATGCTCATTTCACCATAAACCATGGTTCCCCCAAAGGTAGGAATTCCACTGAAGCTATACGTCACATCCACGATGAGGTCCATTGGAGATTTACTAGGATACGAGATTGACAGGCAAGAATGGCCAATCTACTAACTCAACAGAATCATACACGGGCCAGAGGTCAGATATAGTAGCTTGGAAAGACATTGTTTAGACTTAGTCTTTATAGCACAAAAACTTAGACATTATATGCTATCTTTTACAATTCATATTTTAACTTGATGTGATCCAATTAAGTATTTGCTGGCAAGAACTAAATTGATTGGTAGGGAAGCTAGGTGGTTCCTCATCCTCTCAGAATATAACTTGAAGTGTGCGGTCCCTCGCTCGATCAAGAGCTATGCGTACGCTGACCTATTGGCAATCTCCTCCTCTAGGATGTTTGAGCCACCTAAAAAAAGTATTCCAGGAGATGACTTGCAGGACAATTACATGGATGCAAGTGATAACGAATGGACGATGCAGTTTGATGGATCATTGAAAGAAAAGAAAGGAGGGGAAGGGGTTATTCTTTCAAAAGTAATGGAGTAGATTTGTCTTTCCTACAAATTAGATTTCTCTTGTTCCAACAATGAAGCAGAGTATAAAGAATTAGTGCTGGGGTTGTTGGAGGCCCTTCGAAGGGGGATCCGTTCACTTTGCATCAAAGGTGATTTGAACTTTGTGATTCAAGAAGTGGATGGAGAATATACATTGAAACACCTAAGCTTGGCACCATACCAAAAAATCATTCAGAGGCTCCTCATCCAGTCCCATCGGACCAAAATTAAGGGATATCCTTAAACGATGAACTGCCATCCAAATGCCTATGCCATAATCACCTAGAAAATAGTAATGAGGAACGATACAACTACAATCATGATTTAATGAAGAGCAACTGCTTTGGTGGTACATTTATTCTACAGAAGGAGGAGGACGATGACTGGAGGGGAGAGATTAGAAAGAAACTTGAATCTGGGAAAGGAATGATGGATATGAGGGAATTAGCCTAATACTTTACAAACTAGGGAAATCATTACTTCAAAAATGCAGGGGATGGTTATCAAAATGCATCGACACAGAAGAAGCAGATCGAAGGATGAATAAAACACATAAAGATCACTGCAAAACAATCAAGATACCCCTTTATATGAGAATTCAAAGGGAGTGTTATTTTTAGACTAGAATGAAGCAGGATGCAACACAATTACAACGAAAGTATGCTAAGAGCCAGTTATTCTTTGAGGTAGCTGAATGTTATTTCATTGAAGCTCAACCAGACTAGAGGCAACATTATATTAACTTTATTAAAGATGGAGTCATACCACTGGAGAAGATTGATTCAATGGAACTTAAGCGAAGGGCCCAGAGGTTCTACATTCAGGAGGGGTAGCTTTATCGAAGGGGCTACTTCAATAGGCTAGTTCGTTGCATCACGAAGGAAGAAGCAGTCAAAGTCCACAAATAGGCGCATGATCCAGCTCATATAGGAGGGGCCAAGTCGTATAACCAGTTTATGACGTTAGGCTATTATTGGCCAACAATGGAGAATGACTATGCTTAAATCGTTGGAAAGTGCAAGTCTTTCCAACTTCATGGAAATATGATGCCCCGTCGATGGACTTATACTCCATGGCAATGCCTTATCCTATTCACACTTGGGAATTCGACCTGGAAGGGGCAATACATCTTCTTTTGAGGAGGAAGATATGGATACTAATAGCAATGGAGTGCTTTAGAAAATGGTCCGAAGTGATACCACTAAGAAGGTAAACAACGGGGGTGGTGATCAACTTTATTAGAGAATACGTCATTTGTTGTTTTGGGATTCTAAAGGTTATCCTCTTAGATAACGGAACCCCTTTTGTCAATTCAAAGGTAACGATGCTCAGAGAAAAGTACTACGTTGTTCATCATACTTCAACGGCTGAATACTCAAATGGAAACGGTAACGCCGAGGAAACTAATAAGACCTTGGTTAATATTTTGGATAAAATGATGGAGTATCTTCTAGGATTAGGGGATGAATAGATACCAGCTGTGTTGTGGGCGTATCGAACAACCAAGAGGAAGCCCACAGGGTATACTACATTTTTTTCTTATTTATGGGGCTGAAGCGATTCTTCTGGTAGAGTTAAAAGTTCCCTCTGCTTGATATGCCTTGTGAAGTGGCATGATCCCTCAAAACAGACATGTGCAGTTGGAAGCATTGGATGAAAACAGAAATGAAGCGATGCAACAATTTCAAATGTATACAAAATAGCTTTCCAAGGCATATGATAACTTGGTGAGACTAAGGAAGTTCATGGAGGGAGACCTCGTTTTGAAATCAGCAGTGAAGCACATACGTGGGCTTCCCCTACCTAAATTTGTAGCGAATTAGGAGGGACCTTTCATTGTTAAATAAGCTCATGATTTAGGTTATTGCTTAATTTCTAAGATGAAAGAAGACAAGCCATTCAAGATTAATAATAAATGATTGAAAGTCAATCATGTGTAAGTAATTAAGTTTAAACCACGGATGTATCTAGTTGTTGTTATAAATATACAAGTTATTTTTATTATAACTCTAGTGGAGATGAAATAATTACAGAACTTCATAATATACGCAAAAAGTTATAACACAAAAAAATGACATGAAGAAGAATATATTTTTTTCATTCATGCATAAACTTTGGGAGATTACAAAATTGGGAGATACTACCCTAGAATTACATAAAAAGATGAAAAGGAAAATGTTTACAACAATTCATTGACCTAAGAGGAACCACAAATATGGAGCAGAGAAAAAATCTCCAGGAAGGCCCGAAAAAGATACTAAACAAGACTGCTGAGCATTTATAGAAACCTTTAATCTCATTTGCGCTTGTGTACACTCGATGAGGAGTTTCTATCATTTCAGCTTCACTAGATGTAGAGCTTCTTCGACATATTCTACCTCCTTATTGACATCTTCAAGAAGAGATGCTAGCTCAGCCAACTTAGCTTCCTTAGCCCATAGATCCTCCCGATGTTTTTGCAGTAGCTCCCTCTGTTATCGAGTCACTGGCTCTTCAATGTTTTTAAGTGCACAATAAGCCAGTTAAAACAGAAGCCATCATCACCCAGCTCCCTTAGATAGCCTAGGAATTGGTTAAGGAGGGCTCTGGTGACGTTTGAAGTGGGACTGCTGATGATATCAGCAATAAGGATCGCCATGTCCTGAAGCATATAGCTCCTCATAGGGATGTTGGAATGCAGGTAATCCATAGTAAAAGTCTCAGGATGGTGGCTTGCAAGCTGCTCAGCTACCAAACGATGGTTGACAAGCATTTAAGGGACCACTGAAGAGCCATGAGGCAAAAGGCGTGAGGAGATAAGTCAGGTAGAGGGAGCTCACAACCAGATATGCTCTCAACAGCAGTGCCTGTCATGGAACCTTGATCATTATGACTAGAATCTTCTAAGATAATGGGTTCCCAATGGGGTGAAGCGATGGGCAAAATAACTGGTAGAGAATTCTCCCATGCAACCTAAGAACAGCTAGAAAAAATAATGAGTTAAAGAAAAAATCTTAACAAGTGTTTTCATTGTTAAGTCACCGATATAGGTGGAGTTTACGAAAAAATCTTAACAAGTTCTTTCGTTGTTAAGTCACCGATATAGGTGGAGTTTATGAAAAATCTTAACAAGTGTTTTCACTGTTAAGTCACCGATATAGGTGGATTTTATGAAAAATATTAACAAGTGTTTTCATTGTTAAGTCACCGATATAGGTGGAGTTAATGGAAAATCTTAACAAGTGTTTTCGTTGTTAAGTCACCGATATAGGTGGAGCTTGAGAAAAACAAGTGTTTTTAGTGTTAAGTCACCATTATAGGTGAAGTTTGAAAGGTTGAGAAATGCAAAGAAACTAGCGAAGTACCTCAGTAATAGTGGGAGCGAGAATGGGAGTCACAACGGAGGCAATAACTGCGGGAACTGTTGGGGGAAGGCTTATTTCCTCAGAAGCTTCAACATCACCCCCAACTGAAGAAGCCTCAACGGTATGTAAATGTCCCTTGCCAACAAAAGGTACCAAGGCCAACATTGAAGTTTCACTGGTAGAAGACGTTGGACCTCCAAATGATGTCCCAACATGGGTGGGTATAGAAGAACCACCACGCTGGGTAGGAGCATCAACCTTGGCCTTAAAAACATTCATACCACCAAGAGAAGAGGGTGGGGCAAGACTTGGAGAAAGTTGGGAACATAAAGCTAAGTGTTAGACATAAGTAATAAGTACAGAAGAAGTGAGAATTACCTCTAAGTGTTACTTACCTTACTTATGTCACCAAAAAGGGAAACTGCAGCTAGTGGTCTCGTCAGCACGAGGGTAGAAGAATGTTTGCTAACAAACATGCCATTTCAACCTAAGGCATCCCAACATATCAAAGTTTAGTAGGCCAAACATAAAAAGGGATGGAGGAGAAAAAATACATGATACCTAACAAGTAATTGATAATATGTTACCTCAAGGACACTTTTCGTAGCTCGAATGATGGGCAGAAGGACCTCGTGGTGAGGTTACAATTCCGAAGGGGCTGGGGGAGTTATATCTGGTTGAGAAGTGATACCCACAAACTCAATGGAATCACCCCCCAAAGCAGCATCCTTCGCACATTGTGGGGCCGAACGGCGTGAGTAAGTAAACCTGATCATAGGAGAATGGGGAAGAGTTACATCGGTCTGAGAGGAACCAAAACGTACCCCCACTAAAGGGCTCACAGGGGGGTTGGGTCTTTCTTCTCCAACTTCCTTCACCAAAGTGGTTAAGAGTTAAATAGATGCAACTTGCCTTAGAAAAAATGTAAATAAAAGAAACAACACACATACATACCTCAGATTAAGAGGTAGAATGAGAGGATATAACCACTAGTTAATAAGGAGAGGAGGTAGCAATAAAGTGAGTTAGGGAGATATGTGCATCTGGAGTTTGTTTCCTCTACGACTTGGTGCCCGGAGTCTTCTTCCTCACACCCACAGTGCCAGTATTGTGAGGAACCTTTGAACTTGTCTTCCTTTTTGACCTTGGTTCCATTGGATCAACCAGGATGGTAGGGAAGGTAACAAATGGAGGAACGACAGGATCTCATTATTGAAACTCAGCATTTATCCATTTCACCTCAGCCTGAACCCTCCTCCTCATCTCTTCATTCATTTTTGCAGACATGGGATGGGTAACGAAGGAAATGGGGAATGACTCCAAAGGGGTTTGAGGCTGAGTTTGAGACTTAAATTTTGAGGAAGTTCCCCTCATGGACTTCCTAGTTCTTTTGACTGGTGGCTAGGACGGCCCTTTGGTAGTGGCTACATCGGTTGTAAGAGCAAGTTGTTTGGGTGTTGCAATGGCCTTGGGTTTAGGCGAGGTAGTAGGGATCATTGGGTAATAAGGGGGTAGCTCTAGGGGAGGATCTTTAACGGTTTTACTTAGAGTGAACTCAACTATAAGAATGTATTTTCCTTTGATACCTAACTCCAAGGTAGAGAAATAAAGGACTGGGGGGACTTTGTATGAACTCACAAATCAGGGCTAGTTGCCTCAAGCAGAATATAGTGGCATAAGAGGTAGACACGTCCCCTTTCCTAGTGGCACTAGGAAGGGTGACTCGACCATCCATGGTAGAATTCACACAAAGTACTTCTACTATAAGGTAGAAGGTTCAAGCCTCCGTAAAAGTATCCCTTTCATTGTTTACTTAAAACATAGGTTGAGGATCCCCCTAATCAAACTTGAACTTCCTGCTATATCTATTGGGGTTATAAGGTTCATAAGTGTATCCCCATTTAATAAAGGAAGGAAGAAACCTAATAATGAACAAAATTACCACGGCCTGTGAAGGATCTTATACAACCGGGACAAAAGTGACAATTCTAGCTATATAATGAAAAAAATTCCAATTGTGGGCAATGGTGGATTCTCCGTATGGCCTCATGACAAAGGAATTGAAACGATTAATAACTCCCATTATCTCCTTTTGACTCTATTTTTTATGAAAGCATAAGAGGCGTGGGGGTTTAATGCATTGGCTCACGGGATAAGAGATAGACTAGGAAGTAATGGAAGGAAAATGCATATAGAGGAAACCCATTAAGATAATGTTATTAGCAAAATTGGCCAGGTTGTAACGATCAAGGGAATGTGCCATGTCAAGGTGGGTTCGATCCAGCCAAGTAAAGAGGGACCCCAAAGAAATGGCAGTCATAGGATGGTTTAAACCCCGGGCCAAACGGATTGAAATATTTATAAGGTCCCTCCTGAGCTGGTCGTTGGGTTTCCCAGTCAAGAAAAAACATGAAGGCAACATAAGAATATAGGCAGGTAGTTCCAAAGATGTACCTATACCTTGTCCCGTTATAGCAGTGACGTCATTTGCAGTAGGATCTTAGAAAAAATAAATAATAAGAGGAGTAAAAGTAGCCTTATTGGAAGACCCAGTGAAACTACGGAAAATCCGATCTAGCTTAGCCCGGTCGGCAACCTCTTCGGCATCCAAGGCCTCATCATGGTATGTATACTCACCCATGGTCTTAAACCCAAGTAGCTCGCAAACATCCTCTAACAAAATAGTGAACTCCCCCAGGCAGTGAAGAATGTGTGAGTTGTTACGTTCCATATAGAAACCAACACTTGGAGCGCAGCATTGTTCTTGGAAAGAGTGAAATCACCAAACCAGCTAGCTCAGTGAAGACCAACTTTAGCAAGAGCGGCAGCATGAGAGATCTGCATATGTGCATGCTAGGCAGCAAAATGAGCTGACGACCCCCCAGGTGCTTCAAAATTGATCTGGGAGTACGGAAAGTTATCACGGTCCATCCAGAAGCGTAAAGTCCCCTTTGGAGGAAAAAATGACCACTTCAATGAATCTTTCTCTCCATCACCCAGCAGTAAAGGGTCGTACTTAGCTGAAAAATGGCAGGTCTTGCATGCATCAGAAAACTTATCATCTTAGCCAAAGATGGGAGATCGACAGTAAAAATTTAGTTGTTATTGACGAGCAACATCTAAGGTAGTGGCGCTAAGAGTGGAAGAGGAGGAGCTTGGCTGAACAACGGTGGTGGTAGACTTCGAGACACTTGAAGAAGCCATAGTAATTGGCTATGAAAGAATTGTCTTGGTAAATAAGGGCTATGAACGAAAATGGAGGAGCACAACCATAGGTGGTGGTGTAAAAGATGAGAGGAAGAAGAATACTATTAAAAACCTAGCAACAATGGAGTCTTGGCAAAGTTTCTCCCTCTAGAGTAGATGGGAGATTGAAGAAGACGAATGAAAGAGAAGAGTTTTGAAAAGTAGATGTTTAAAAACTTTTAAAACCATCTGTTGAGTTTCCCACCACCACACATGCAAAGCCGCCTATAATCATTTCAAATAGACACGTGGCACTTCAGGAAGTGTCTTCATAGTTGAAAAGACAGCGCCACGTCAGTTGAGAAGTGACGCATGGGGAAGAGATTCCTACCTAGGCAAGTTTGAGTTTTGGCGCTAGAATTTTTTGTCAGACATATCCAATAAACTCCCAACGAAGAAGCTATCCCAACTTTCCAAAAAAGCTTCGATGTCCCCTCGCCATAAGTCCAAACATTGTTTAATTATGACCCAGCTACATCGGGGAGAATTTTTGCTTTTGTTAAAATGGTAAAACTTTACAAGGGAGAATTTAACAAGTCACAATGATAGGGGTTGTCCTAACGACAAAATCATTGCCTACAACTATACTCCACAATAGCACAAACGGGAGAATTTCACTTCCCCATAGTCCAAATGGGTATTTGAGAAAGTTAGCAGGTGTTTCAAGAGAATTCCAAAATCAGTCGTTGAAACAAAGACAGAACGGTTGAAATTCAGTAATAGGATAAAGTGGTGATGGCGCTTCGCAAACAGCCGACAAGCCATAGCGCTTCGACTCAGGTACATCAAGGAGATTTGTTTTCTCACATAGAGAATGTTCATCGGATTGTAAAGTTTTTGTGCAGACATTTCCTATTTCCATAATAAATCTCTCCACCTAGGCGCAAATGTAGAGGGGTCTTGAAGATAATACTGAGATAAGATATAATCATCCCCATTTACAAGAGTATTTGGGATTAAGGCATCTCAGTGTGAAAGCTCAGTGTGGCAGCCTAAAGGAACCTTCCAAGGAAGAAGCTGACTGAGGGAGGTCGTCCTTTAGTCCTGTTGATTAATTTAGTATTGTTGTATCTTTTATTTATATCGACTATGAGTTATAACTATTGTAAATATGTAATGAGTATAATGATTTTTTGTAAGGTCGAATGGTACTTGCGAGAGATCAGGCATGGCAGGGCCTGGGAGAGCTTTCATCCTCTATCAAAAGACCTCGTCGTGGGAACTTCAGAGGGACTTGGTTTGTAGGATTGAGAAGTGAGTCACCATTGGTCCTTGTCCTGACCATCTAAAATACACCTAGTAAAACACCAAAAGGACCCTGACTAGGGAGCTCGGGGGGGGGGGGGGGGGGGGGAGCCTTGAGTTCCATCGGCCGTTGAGTTGTGAGCCAAACAACCCTCTACTTAATGTCATATCTACTTTATCTGATGTCACTAACTTGCTAGGCAATGTCAGATTTGCACTTGGGTAAACCACCCTGGTATTTGGGGTTATCAGGTAGTTGGTGAGACACCTCTATGGCGATAACCACCTGACACACAGTGGTTAGGCAAAAGGAATATCTTGGTATTTAATGCTTATGACGTGGAGATAATCAGTGCATTAGGTATTTAATGTTTGTGACATAAAGTATGAGGGATGTATTTCACAGGCATTAATGATTGAGTTGCCTTGGGGGTAGGGTGGGGGCTATTTAAGGACACCAACCACCTCTGGGGAGAGATCATGTTCTTGTTGAGAAATAAGACGTTATTACTAGAGAGATTTATTATGAACCAGAGAGATTACTCACCCACCATTATCATTTATTACGAAGCTTTAATATTTGATAGAGATCATTGAGGGTGGTGAGGGTGTTTGGCTGCCTGCCATGGTATATCAAGGGTGCTCATTTTCTCTCTCCCTCTAGGCAAAGTTGATTCTAAGTTCATTATTACCTTCTGAGTTATACAAGAGAGATTTGTGAGTTCAAACTGACTTTATCCTCACTGAGGTATGTTTGTGTGTCCAGTGGCTAATCAATAGTGTTGTTGTTTAACTTATCATTACTGTACTCAAATGGAGTTACGCCTCCATCTGATCTCAATTGCCCTCTTACAACGGTCATTTCTGGAATGAGGATATGGAGACATTATCTATTGGGCTAAGAGTTCACATTGTTCATGGATCAAAAGTCACATCAGTATCTCTTCACACATAATGTAATGACCCCATTTTCTTATGCCAATATATAATTGTCTTCTTTCAATTTCGTCATAGTTACTATCAAATAATGATATATTATTACATATATGATATTTCGAGTTCTTAATATGACAAAGCCCATTTTTAAATTTGAAGAATCAATGGTAAAATGGGTTAAATTAAGATTTTATGGCACATCCTAAGCTAAGTGATAAGTTTTGGGGTAGAAAATGTAATTTTATGAAACTTTAGGGACTTGGTTTTAATAAATAATGTTTTCGAGACCAAAATGAAAAATAAAATGGGCCTTTTGGTAAAAAAAATATGTTCAGGGACCTATAAGATGGTGTGAAATTAACAAAATGCCGTTCAGGGACCTAGAAAATATATGGTGTGGAATTAACAAAATGTCGTTCAGGTGAAAAATGGCCCTTATACCCTTAATACCTTTCCACCTCATGCTCGACATCTCATGCGTCATTTTGATACCTCCACCTTACACGTGTCATTATTAGAGGAGAAGCCAAAATGCGTGTCGTCATTAGAGGAGAAGCTAAAACATGTGTCGCAGTTCGGTGAAATAAGACTGCAAGGCCCCTCTGACATGCGACACATCTACGCTGACTCTCCGTTGTAAAGGCTTGGTCAGCTAGACACGTGTCAATAACGTGATATCTTTGGAAAACTATAAATAGGGCCTTTTGGATCACTTGAAACTTACACCAATTCCTTGAGAATTATAGAATGAAATAGTGAGAGAAAGTGTGAGAAAGTTTAAGAAGAAGTTCTTAAGGATATTTATCTTAAGGTAATCTTAATATTATAATGCATCTTTATGGTTTTCATTTACTTCTTTATAGCTTTACTTAGTAGTTATGATGGTAAAATAAAATAAAGAATTCACTAATAAAAACTTAAAATTTAGAAGAAATCCAAGTTGATTTTACTTTCAATATATGTAAACTTGCTTGAAAGTATACGCTTTCAAAAATTGATTCTTTTTAAAAAAAATCCTCGTTATTATGGAATCTCATTTAAGTAATTCTAAAGTCAGGCCCGGTGAAATCTTGTCTAGATAAGATGGTATTTAAGTGGTGCCCATGTGACCCTCCATCTGTACTGGGAATGAATTTGAAAATGTTATGTCTAGATGAGATGGTATTTAAGTGGTGCCCCTATGACCCTCCATCTTTACAGGGAACCAACTGAGGAGGAAGAACTATGAATTGAATTCTTCAATTATGATCAAGGAGTTTTAAAAGTTAATAAATAGGGATTCAGTAATCCTTTAAAAGAAGAATTTATTATATTATAAACTGAACCTTAGAACGTGTACTTAAATCTTTATCAGATTAACGTGTGATCTAAGACCAATACCAGTAAATTTATCCTCCGTTTTGGGGGATTACTCTGACATTCCTTGTGTATTTTGATTATATGATATTATGCAAACTATATATATTTTGTGAACTACTTTTATTCTCAAAATTCATGTGATACAGATTACTGATTCAATTGTGATATGTTTATATTTATCCATGTAAACATACCAATTAAAGTGATTATTGAAAAGGATATTAAATATTGAAAATATGATCCGGCCTAAGGGACCTCTTTACTGACTGACCTTCCCAGCTAGGTTATCGCTGGTGTGCCCTAAATAAGGCGTTTTAACGAACATGTTCGATTGACCCTCAAGTACTAGGGTATAATATGGTAGAAGAATACGGTACTAGAGTGTACTTGGCCACCAAAATGATATGATTGAAAGAAAAAATGATATCACATTTGATTTGTTTCATTCGTCTTATTGTGAGCTATCCAATTGTGATATATATACTTTCACTTCAAAATATATAACTATTTACTGCAAGTTCATAGCCATATATATATATGCCTTCTCTTTTGACTTGAATAGGCATATATTTACTAAAAACCATGGGATGTCTGGAGATTGAACCTCATTCGGATTTTAGCTGATGTTGCATAAATAATCATTTTTCAGGAAATGTTTAGGCTCACGGACGGAATGAAAATGGACTATATTGAAAATTTAGCTTTTAGAGCTCTTTTTGTAAAATGTTTATTTAGAGCATGTTCGGCTCTCTTGCAATAAGGTTTAAATTTTCTCTGAAGTTGTAACTCGTTATTACTTTTAATATATATGAGTTTCCTTTAGAAAGCTCTAATGACGTAATTACTTTACTTTCAGTATTTTATGATTCATAACCATGTGATAATATTTTTGTTGCATTTATTTAAGGAAACAATTAAATCAGAATATTTGTTGCCTTGGTGGCATGTCAAGACACTCGTTCCCTAATACTATTTTGGGTCGGGGTCGTGATAGAGGTGGTTTCAAACCATAGGTTATGAACCGGTAGAATACTGAACATAAGTTTCGAACGTTATAGATTTTCAGTCTCCATACGTAGGATACATGATTAAATATCGGACTTATGTGATAACTCTCCACATGTATTACAATATATATAATTATTTATATATCATTGTTCTTCTAAATTGCAATCTTGGGCTAGTATAATACATCTTATGTTTGGCCATGACTGTAGAAAATGACCAAGGCAAGATCAACTCTAGGAACTAGTGGTTAGAGTATGGAAGGACTGGAAGGTGCATACAAGGCAATTGAAAGTCTAGCAAGAATTGTGGAGCATCAGGTGAATAATGGAGCACCAAGGAATCTTGAACTAAGTAGTTGTACTATTGAACAGTTCAAGAAGTTGAATCTGCCATCTTTTAAAGGTACTCCTAACCCCACTGAGGCAGAAAATTGGGTGATGCAAATGGAAAAGATGTTCGATGTTCTTAAGTGTACAGATAAACAACGAGTTTTATTCAGAACATTCATGTTAGATGGTGAAGCCAAAAATTGGTGGAGAATCACTAAGAGAATGTATGGGGAAAGGAATAATCCCATAGGTTGGAATGACTTCTTAGTGATATTCTACGAGAAATGCTTTCCCGAAACGCTGCAAGACCAAAAAGCAGCTAACTTCATGAGTCTAGTTCAAGGAAATATGATGGTTAGTCAATAGGAGGCAAGTTTACTGAGTTATCCCATTTTTCACCTCATGTTGTGATAGCCGATGTTTTAAGAACCAAGAATTCTGAACGTGGGTTAAGGTTTAATATTCATAGCCAAATTTCCATCCTAAAGTTGACATCATATAATGACGTGGCGGCTAGGGAACAATAGCTGAGAAGGATAGTGAAGAATATAATCAGGTTAGAGATGGGAAGAGGAAGTTTGGAGAACAAAGGGGAAGGAACCCCAATAACAAACCCTTTAGTACTATACCTAATATAGGACAACCTTTAGTAAACAAACCATTTAATGTTGATAAATTCCAACATTGTGGTAATATTCATAGAGGGTAACCGTGTTACCTGTAGACGTGGAGTTTCTTTGGGTGTGGCCAAAAGGGACTTAAAATGCGAGATTGTCCTAACAAAGGGAAAGCGAAAACAAAGACATATAATGACAATAAGGATCAGGGCAGACAAGGTAGAGTCTTTAATCTTTCCGATACAAAGGCTTCTAATGCAGTAGTGTCAAGTACACTTTACATATGTGCACAACCTTTTCAAGTTTTAATAGATCCTGGTTTTACCCATTCATTTGTGTCTGTGCGTTTTGTTATTCTCTTTCCTAATATTCCTGAATCCTTAAATCATATCATACACGTTTCTACTCCTTCGGGTGAGTTATTGATGGGAACATTAGTATATAAGTCTTTCCATATAAATGTCAGTACTCATAAACTATTCACTGAATGGAAAGTTTTAGACATAAGAGATTTTGAAGTCATTTTAGGGATGGATTGGTTGGAATCATATCATGCTAGGGTGGATTGTTATGAGAAGAGAGTTATTTTCCAAATTCCTAACCAACCAGAATTCAGTTTGAAGGAACAAGCATCTTATCTCCTACGTGTATTATCTCTGTAATGCAAGCTTGTAGTTTTCTTAAGAATGGATGTCAAGGATTCCTTTCCAGTGTTGTAAATTTACAAACAAAAGAGCCTAGTTTAGAAGATATTCCTATAGCTAAGGTTTTTCCAGATGTTTTTCCAGATGATTTGCCCATTCTACCTCCTATTAGAGAAGTAGAATTTACCATTGACCTTTTTCCTAGAACTACACCAATCTCAAAACCACCTTATCGCATGGCACCTTTAGAATTAAGGGAATTAAAAGTTCAATTACAAGATCTGTTAGACAAGGGTTTTATTAGACCTAGTATATCCTCTAGGGGTGCTCCAGTGCTATTTGTTAAAAAGAAGGATGGGATGATGAGCTTATGTATAGATTATCATGAACTACATAAGATAACCATTAAGAATAAATACCACTTACCTCGTATAGATGATTTGTTTGACCAACTGCAAGGTGCGCAAGTATTTTTGAAGATTGACCTTAGGCCAGGCTATCAGCAATTGAAGATTAAGGAAGAGGATATTTCGAAATCATCTTTTTGTACTAGATATGGTCACTATGAATTTCTTGTGACGCCATTTGGATTAACGAGCGCACCAGCCTCTTTTATGGATATGATGAATAAAGTGTTTAGGAAATATCTGGATCAGTATGTGGTTATTTTCATTGATGACATCCTTATTTATTCCAAAGGTATTGAAGAACACGAGAAGCATTTGGAGATAGTATTACAAATCCTTAGGAAAGAGAAATTATATGGAAAATTAAAGAAGTGTGAATTTTTGTTGCCTAGTGTTTCTTTTCTATGACATGTCATATCCAAGCAGGGAGTGTCAGTTGATCTTCAAAAGATCGAGACTATACTAGATTGGCCAAGACCAACTAATGTGACGGAGATTCGTAGTTTCTTAGGATTAACAGGTTATTATCGAAGATTTGTTGAAGGATTTTCTAGTATTGCAAAACCTCTGTCTAGGTTAACGCAGGAGAAGGTTAAATATGAATGGTCTGAGGAAGTTGAGAATAGTTTTCGAGAACTTAAGAATCGATTAGACATTACCCCAATTTTGACTATTCCTTCTAGTACATGAGGATTTGTGATTTATAGTGATGCTTCTAAAAATGGTTTGGGATGTGTGCTAATGCAAAATGAAAAAGTAGTAGCTTATGCCTCGAGATAGTTAAAACCACATGAGCAAAATTATCCAACCCATGACTTAGAATTAACAGCGGTAATTTTTGCTCTTAAGATTTGGAGACATTATTTGTATGGTGAGACTTGTGACATCTATACCGATCATAAGAGTTTGAAATATATCTTTACTCAGAAGGAATTGAACATGAGATAAAGGAGGTGGTTAGAATTGATGAAGGATTATGATGCAAATATTCACTATCACCCGGGGAAAGCTAATGTAGTTGCCGACGCTTTGAGTAGAATGTCTACACCAAATTTAGCATGTCTTATTACCAGCCAGTAAGCTCTATTGAAAGATTTGATAAGTATGGAAATAGATGTGCATATTTATAGAGAAGGAGGAATAATCGCAAACTCACAAATACAACCCACGTTGATGGAAAGAATTAAGGTTGCACAAGTAAATGACCCACAACTGAAGAAGCTTAAAGACACTATTAGTGAAGGGAAGAGAATTAAATTTACGATATGAGATGATATATTAAGGTTTGGAGATAGAGTTTGTATACCGGGTGATGCCCAACTAAAGAGGTAGATTTTGGAGGAAGGTCATTACTCGAGATTCACAGTTCATCCCATAAATACTAAGATGTATAGAGATCTCCGAGAAGTGTTTTGGTGGAATAACATGAAAAGGGATATAGAAGAGTTTGTATCTCAATGTTTGATCTGTCAACAAGTAAAAGCTGAACATCAGAAACCATCAGGATTATTACAACCTTTACCTATCCCTCAGTGGAAATGGGAACATATGACCATGGATTTTGTGACAAGGATACCAAGGAGTTCCAATGGCAATGATTTCATTTGGTTAATTATTGATAGGTTAACTAAATATTCTTATTTTCTTGCTATTAAGACTACCCATTCCTTAGAAAAGTTAGCTAAATTGTATATACGAGAAATTATTAAGCTTCATGGAACCCCAGTTTTAATTGTTTCTGATCGTGACCCTAGATTCGTGTCTCGCTTTTGGAAAAGCATACAAGTAGCCATGGGAAAAAAATTGAATTTTAGCACTAATTTTCATCCTCAAACAAACGAACAATCTGAGAGAACTATCCTAACCTTAGAGGATATGCTTAGGTCATGTGTATTTGATTTGAAGGGGAATTGGGATGATAATTTACCGTTAGTGGAGTTTGCGTATAATAATAGCTACCAAACAGGTATTCAAATGGCTCCGTATGAGGCACTTTATGGTAGAAGGTGTCATTCTCCTGCATGTTGGGTAAAAGTTGGAGAAAGAAAAATATTGGGACTAGAATTGATTCGGGTCACAATAGAGAAAGTGAAATTGATACAAGACCGACTTCAAATTGCTCAAATCCGTCAAAATAGTTATGTAGATAATCGATATCGACCGTTTGAATTACAAAGAGGAGACTATGTTTTCTTACGAGTATCACCAATAAATGGAGTAATCCGATTTAGGAAGAAAGGAAAGTTAAGTCCAAGATATATAGGGGCTTTTTAAATCCTTGAAAGGGTAGGTGTTGTTGCGTATAGAATAGCCTTACCCCCTGAACTCTTGAGTGTGCATAATGTGTTTCATGTTTCAATGATAAAGAAATACATACCTGATCCAGCACATATCTTAAGTTATGAGCCTCTTCAAGTTAGAGAAGATTTGACATACATTGAGCATCCAGTGGATATCTTGGACCATAAATATCAAATATTACGAACCAAGGTTACTGCACTAGTCAAAGTATTATGGCGGAATCATTTCGTTGAAGAAGAAACATGGGAGCGGGAAGATGAAATAAAAGAGCGATATCCGTACCTTTTTGGAAATTAATGTAAGTAAAGTTTGGGGACCAAACTTTTTATAAGAAGGGTAGGATTTAATGACCCCATTTTCTTATGCCAATATATAATTGTCTTCTTTCAATTTCTTCACACTTAGTATCTAATAATGATATATTATTACATTTATGATATTCCGAGTTCTTAATATGACAAAGCCCATTTTTAGATTTGAAGAATCAATGGTAAAATGGGTCAATTTGAGATTTTATGACGCATCCTAAGCTAAGTGATAAGTTTTGGGGTAGAAAATGTAATTTTATGAAATATTAGGGACTTGGTTTTCATAAAGAATGTTTTCGGGACCAAATTGAAAAACAAAGTGGGCCTTTTTGTAAATAAAATATTTTCAGGGACCTATAAAAAATATTGAAAATATATGGTGTGAAATTAACAAAATGTCGTTCAGGTGCAAAATGACCCTTAATACCTTTCCACCTCATGCTTGACATCTCATGCTTCGTTTTGATACCTCCACCTTACACGTCTCATCATTAGAGGAGAAGCCAAAACACATGTCGTCGTTAGAGGATAAGCTAAAACACGTGTCGCAGTTCGGTGAAATAAGACTACAAGACTCCTCTAACACGCGATACTTCTATGCTGACTCGACGTTGTAAAGGCTTGGTCAGCAAGACACGTGTCAATAATGTGATATCTTTGGAAAACTATAAATATGGCCTTTTGGATCATTTGAAACTCGTACCAATTCCTTGAGAATTATAGAAAGAAATAGTGAGAGAAAGTGTGAGAAAGTTTAAGAAGAAGTTATTAGGGATATTCATCTTAAGGTAATCTTAATTTTATAATGCATCTTTATAGTTTTAATTTTATGTTTTATACCTTTACTTAGTAGTTATGCTAGTAAAATACAATAAAGAATTCACTAATCAAAACTTAAAATTTAGAAGAAATCCAAGTTGATTTTACTTTCAATATATGTAAACTTGTTGAAATTATATGCTTTTAAAAAATGATTCTTTTTAAAGAAATTGCTCGTTATTATGGAATCCCATTTAAGTAATTCCAAAGTCAGGACCGGTGAAATTCGATCTAGATGAGATGGTATTTATGTGGTGCCCCTGTGACCCTCCATCTCTACTGGGAATGAATCTGGAAATGTTCTATCGAGATGATATGGTATTTAAGTGGTGCGCCTTTGACCATCCATCTCTACTGGGAACCGACTGATGAGGAAGGACAGTGATATGAATTCTTCAATTATGATCAATGAGTTTTAAAAGTTAACAAATAGGGATTCAATTATCCTTTAAAAGAATAAGTCATTATCGTATAAACTGAACCTTAGAACGTGTACTTAAATATTTATCAGATTAACGTGTAATCGAAGACTAATACCAATAAATTCATCCTCCCTTTTGGGTGAGTACTCTGACATTCCTTGTGTATTTTGATTAAATGATATTATGCAAACTATATATATTTTGTGAACTACTTTTATTCTTAAAATTCATGTGATACGATGACTGATTCAATTGTGACATGTTTATATTTGTCCATATAAACATACCGATTAAAATGATTATTGAAAAGGATATTGAATATTGAAATTATGATTCGGCCTAAGGGACCTCTTTACTAACTGACCTTCCCAGCTGGGTTATCGCTGGTGTGCCCTAAATAAGGCATTGTGATGAACATGTTCGATTGATCCTCTACTACCAGGGTATAATACGGTAGAAGAATATGGCACTAGAGTGTACTTGGCCATCAAAATGATATGATTGAAAGAAAAAAGGATATCACATTTGATTTGTTGCATTCGTCTTATTCTGAGCTATCCAATTGTGATATATATACTTTCATTTCAAAATATATATCTATTTACTGCAAGTTCCTATCCATATATGTATATGCCTTCTCTTTTGTCTCGAATAGGTATATATTTTCTAAACACCATGGAATGTCTGGGGATTGAACCTCATTCGGGTTTTATCTGATGTTGTATAAATAACCATTTTTTAGGAAACATTTAGGCTTAGGTAAAGAACGAAAATGGACTATATTGAAGATTTAGCTTTTAAAGCTCTTTTTGTAAAATGTTTAATTAGAGCATGTCTGGCTCTCTTGTAATAAGGTTTAAATTTTCTCTTGAGTTGTAACTCGTTGTTACTTTTAATATATATAAAGTTTCCTTTAGATATCTCTCATGACGTAATTCTTTTACTTTCAGTATTTTATGATTCATAACCATGTGATAATATTTCTATTGCATTTATTTAAGGAAATAATTAAATCAGAATATTTGTTGCCTTGGTGGCATGTCAAGACACTCGTTCCCTAATACTATTTTGGGTCGGGTCATGACACATAAGGATCTGAACATGAAGTAGAGGTGATGGCTAGAATTCATTAAATACTACTAGTTTAATATTAAGTATCATCCTAGTAAGGATAACATGGTTACTGATGCATTATGCCGATGACCTACTGGAGACATAGCGAAGGTGTGGATAGTTAAGTGGAGTGAGCTTTAACCAGAAGATGAGGGTTCGAGAGCGTACATAGCAGCTATAACTATCACTACCGTGATCATTATGAGAATAGTTAAGGCAAAGGTAGAGGATCAGTTCTATCAAGATAAGGTACGACTGTTATTAACTGTGTACAGAGTCTTACTTAGTCAACTCCGAGGGAGGCTTGCGCTTTAATGGGAGATTGGTAGTGCCCGAGGATGAGGACACAAGACATGCAATTATGACTGAGTCCTACAGTTCCATATTTGCAGTACATCCCTGTGGGGATAAGATGTACCAGGATATAAGGAAACAGTACCAGTGGTTTGGCATAAAGAGAGACATAGCAGAGTTTGTCTCAAAGTGTGTTACTTGTTAGTTTGTCTCAAAGGTTACAGTACCCATACATTATCTCATTTCATATTCCATGTATGGACATGTTGTCCATTTACATTTTGTTATTTGGGAGCATTTCGTTTTGGATTTTTGCCCATGGTTTATTCGGTAAACCTTTATTCATTTATATATATTGTGATGGTTGGACTCTGTTGTATTGTTAATGGTTAATATAGTTTTCTACATTTCCTAAGTTATCTATTTTAAATAAAGATAAAATTTTTCACCAGTCTAATTTCACTTAGGTTGTTAGTAATTAAAAAGTTCTCGACAATGATACTAAGAATGATCAATATGAAAAACCTATTTTTATTTAACTCAGGCCTGAACAAATGATATCTAATTAGGTGGGGTGTAATAGATGGTATCAGAGCCAGGTTCAAGTGTCCATAGGATAGATATGGCTTACTACGGTCTTAGCGTAATGTTATTTTTATATAGACTATTTCTTTATCCCCACGTGCTTAAGATATCGTACTTCTTTTATTATATTTTTTGTATAAAGTGTGTACTTATACAAATTAATTATATTTTAGTATGCTGCCAAGGACTGAGCGAGCAGAGAGGGCAATAACCCGAGACGAGGTTATGGAGGGCCCTCAGGAGGAGTATGTACTTTATCCACCACCAGAGATGATATCTACTACTCAGGTGGAAATGATAGTGTCTTAGGGTGTAATAAAACATATGAGGTACATGTAAGCTCACTTACCTCAGCCTCAGGCACAGGAGCTAGTGGCACTAGTGATCCAGTCCGTGATAAGGCCGTCTTCTTGGCAACAAGTCAAATAGACCTTCTAGAAGCACCACCAGCCCGAGTTCAAGGGCATTACTGATGTGGTCGAGGGGTGACAATGGAATAAGAACATTCAGTGCCAGTTACACATGCTTGAGTTTAGAGAAGTCCAGCAAAAAATGTAAGCTACCTTTAGACTTTCAAGATCACCTCTACAGTGGTTGGATTCGGTGATCACCATTGAGGAGAGGGACTTGATGATGATTTCTGAGTTTTGGGTGAGGTTTGACCGCATGTACTTCCCAACTGTAGTCAAGTAAAAGATGAGGAAGAAGTTTAGGGAAGAACTAAAGGGTGATCATTCAGTAGCGGACTACGAGGAGGAGTTTACTCATCGGGCAACCTTTGTGCCAAACGAGGTGAGCAACAAAGAGAGGAAGAAAGCTAAGTTTATGGATGGGTTGTCCTGGAGGACCAGGCCGCACTAGTGCATTGTCAAGATCATCACTTCCAAGAGAAGACGAGCACGGGAGGTGAGCCTAGCTAGAAGTTCGTGGATAGAGGGAGTAGTGGTAGTGGGGCACCACCCCAGCAACAACAGATAGCAAGTCAGTAGGGGTAGGATTCCCGACAGCGAAACTCTGCCAAGAACTTCAGATCTAGAGGTTATCGACCCGATAGGGATTTAGGCCGGGCCTATAGGGTCTCCAATAGCAGGAAGTTCCTCACGGTCATTAGGTCTAAGGTAACCAAGGGGAGGCCATCAGGGCTAAGGCCATTAGCGACAAAGATATTTCCAGGGTCAATGTTTCACCTATGGCCAGTAGGGTCCCAATATTAGAGTTTGTCCACAGCGTGGCAAGGCACGAAGGTTAGTTGACCAAGAGGGATAGAAGGCTTCGATAGCTCGAGAACCAACATTGGCCCCAAAGCACTAGTATGGTCAGATGGACTACGAGCATGTATACAATGTTCGAGACATACCGATGCCTCCGGCACCAGGTATGTTCACTATTCATGGGCTTGAGGGTATGATTTTGTTTAATACTGAGGCATCACATTCTTTTTAATAAGACTATATTTTCATGAGCCAATAATTTATTAGATATAGCCGACAATCTTCTTATCCGTGTCGAGTCACCAATGGGTATTGGTTCGTTGATACATTCGATCTGTAGAGGAGTCGATATTTTTATTGGGAGACTGAGTCTAGTGGAAGACCTCCTAGTGTTAGACATGGAAGGGTGCACGTGATTCTAAGCAGGGATTGGTTGGGGAGTTATCAAGTGATGGTAGATTTCTATGAGAATACTATAGTGTTCTCCATCGCAGGGCTGAAGATGTTCCTACTGGCAATGCCACTGCCCGAGGGTGGAACGTTCACTCACATATACTGTATTTAGACTCAATTCTAGTGGTGAGGGAGTTTGAGTACGTGTTTTAGGACATACTCGGGTCGCCATTGAGCCATGAAACATAATTATTCGTCAACTTAGCATGGTGCATGAGATGAATTGCCAGAGCACCGTATCGCATGGCTCCATCAGAGATACAAGAACTGAGGGAGGAGATTCAGTCGTTCTTTGGTTGGGGTTTCATTCGATGGAGTACATCACCTTGGGGTGCCCAAGTGCTGTTTTCGATGAAAAGCAATGGTTTGCTTTGCTTGTGCACAGATTATAGGGAGCTGACGAAGGTAATGATACAAAATAAGTATCCGTTACCTAGGATATATTAGTTATTCGATCAGTTAAGAGGGGTTGTGTACTTCTCTAAGATCGATTTCAGGTCAGGATATCACCAGTTACATATTCGGGAGGAGGATGTTCCTAATACTACTTTTCTATCGCGGTATGGCTCCTATGAGTTCAGAGTGATGCCATTTGGGCTCACCGATGCACCTACAATGTTCATGGACCTCATGAAGTGGGTATGCTAGTAATGATAATTTAGAGGTCACATATGAAACTGAATGGGTCGAAATAGTAAAAAAAGTGTACCTAGGGGTATAGTTTGGGTACGAGGTGAATTTTAAACCAAACCGGCACCATTTGGGGGCATTTTGGTCATTTGGCAAATAGTTGTTAAGAGACCAACGAAATTTGCAAGTTTAAATCAGATGTTAAGGACCTTAAATTAGGGTTAAGAACATACAAAACATAGAGAGACCAATTGGGATAAAAGAGAGAC
The DNA here is from genome assembly GCA_949130495.1 of Sambucus nigra. Lineage (NCBI taxonomy): Eukaryota > Viridiplantae > Streptophyta > Magnoliopsida > Dipsacales > Adoxaceae > Sambucus > Sambucus nigra. The sequence continues at coordinate 623,569,479 of OX422207.1, read as the reverse complement.
AATTCTCAAGGCTTAGGGAAGAATTTGTCACTGATTTAGAGAATTCTCGCACATCAATCAATTGGGAAGGGAAATTGGAGGAGAAGACAACCCAACAACGTCACCAAATTTGAAATCAGATCATCCTCACTAAGGCAAGTTATTTATTGTAAAAATTATGAAATTATAATACCCATGTGTAGGGTTTGAAAATATGTTTTTACTAAATCAATATTCTTGGGAGAAAAAGAATGATTTTTATGCATGTTAGGATACGATCTACGTGTGAAACGAGTTAGAAAATGTAGAGGATTAATAATCAGAGGAGACTTGATCAGTAACACAAACTAAATCACAATTTTTTATGGTATGTGTGGGAATAACACGAAACTAGGGTTTTGATGAAGTTTTGGGTTTTGATTTGTTCTTTGTTGATTTCTAGAAAGATTTAAAATGTTTACGATCTTAGAAACCATCCTAATACATGTGGAAATAGTTTAGAACAATTGGTTTGGACTTTGATAGAGTATCATGTGAGGATATATGTTAATGGTGGAAAATCACGTGGAGAAGACAAAGTGGGCGAACTGTACAAAATCAAATCGATTCGGTGAGGGGGAAATCGATTCGGTGGAGTGAATCGATTCAGCCTCGGGTGAATCGATTAGGCTTAGCGGATAACCTAAGTCTTACCCTTTATGCATTAAATTACAAAATCATTATTGTGGGATCTTTTGGGACTTTGTTAAAATAATATTTGGAGGTTTTTTATTTTACAATATGCCATGTTAAGGGGATGATTGAGTCTTAGTTAGAGAAATAAGACGGGAACGAGTTTCGGATAAAAAATTAAATATATTGAATAAATTGAGGTATAGAGCAGTAGGGTAAGTTAGTCTTAACTACTAAAATTATTAAAGGGGTAACTAGGAACGTTATAGCTGGGTTAATACTCATATTTCAAATGATAGTGAGATAAATCGTAAAGTAAATAGTACGGCGAGTAGGCGAGAGAGATATACAACGTACCAAAACGTATTATTGGGTTGTATGAATACCTATTGATTGACAGTAATACATAGATTGTGTGAATACCTAAAGTATACAAAATAATTATTCAGGATAGAGGTAGGATTCCAAGCCTATGTAGAGGACTAGTTTGGTGATCGAGGTGTGATTTCGAGAAAATCTAAATATGATTAATATTGGTGATCGAGGTGTCATTCCGAGATAATATAATCAATAACTACTACTGATCGAGGTGTGATTCCAAGACATGATATATACATCACCAAGAATCCCTTCTGCATGATACAGGGATGTGATGGTAAAGTGTGCACTTATAGTATATATTGTGTGTGAAATATATATATTATGATTATTCTACTTAAGGGTGATAGTAGACTGGCATATATATATATATATATATATATGAAAAAAAATAATTAGAAAGACATAATTAACTGATTAAGGATAGACTGTGAATATCTATGAGAATAAATTAAATAGTGGGACTTAATTATCACATCCCTGTATCATGCAGAAGGGATTCTCATAGATATTCACAGTCTATCCTTAATCAGTTAATTATGTCTTTCTAATTATTTTTTTTCATATATATATATATATATATATATATATATGCCAGTCTACTATCACCCTTAAGTAGAATAATCATAATATATATATTTCACACACAATATATACTATAAGTGCACACTTTACCATCACATCCCTGTATCATGCAGAAGGGATTCTTGGTGATGTATATATCATGTCTTGGAATCACACCTCGATCAGTAGTAGTTATTGATTATATTATCTCGGAATATATTGTGTGTGAAATATATATATTATGATTATTCTACTTAAGGGTGATAGTAGACTGGCATATATATATATATATATATGAAAAAAAATAATTAGAAAGACATAATTAACTGATTAAGGATAGACTGTGAATATCTATGAGAATAAATTAAATAGTGGGACTTAATTATAAAGGTTGAAACATAACATATGCTAAATGTTACATGAGATAATTAATATATGTGAGATGTTAATTTATTAACGTACTGTATATGTGGGGTGGGAAATTTGAAGTGTAGATAAGTTCAGTTGGATACTTTAGTCTAGTTAGCTTGGATATTGTAGCTAGGTGGGATAAGTATGGAACGTTAAGCGTTCACTATAGATGAGGGGTGAGGAAAACTCAAGAGAGAGTGTATGTGAACATGTGTATCAATAACCGAATTTTAATCTAATAAATGCTTGCTAAATATTTTCGAAACGTTTTGTGTACTAACACTTGTTATAAAATATTTTTAAAAACCTTTTAGGTATCCAACCATAGGGACGCTAGGCATGACTTCATTCTAGGGACTCGGATTTGTAGCATTGTGGATGCTGTTAGGCTTTGATTCGATGATTCTTCCATTCGGATCTAGTGTACGATCTCATTTCATATTTTATGTATGGACATGTTGTCCATTGACGATTTTCAGTTATTTAGTTATTTAGTTATTTTGGAGTATTTGGTTTTGGATTTTAGCCACTAGTTTATTAAGCAAACCTTTTTTCATTTATTTATATTATGATGGTTGGACACTAGTGTATTGTGAATCGTTAATATAGTTTTCAGCATTTCCACAGTTATCTGTTTTAAAGAAATATAAAATTTGGCACTAGTCTATTTTCACTTAGGTAGTTATTATTAAAAAGTTCGCGACAGTGATGCTAAGAATGATCCATATGAGAAACATGTTTTAATTTAATAAAGGTCTAATCAACCGATGTTTAATTAAGAGGGGTGTCATACTCCATTTAGGTAATAGGGAAGATAGTTCCACTTTCACTCATCGATAATGGATCTGCACTTAAAATTTACCCGTTATGAACCCTCAACAACTTAGGTTTGAAAGTAAACGACCTTGATACAAATTCCATCATGGTGCATCCTTATGAAAACACTCGTTGAGGGGATATGGCATCCTTAAAGATGACAATAGAGGTTGGGCCTATAATTACCATTAGAGAGTTTCAGTTGATCCACATAATAGCTTGTTTCAACCTAATGCTCAGTTGACCATGGCTTCATAACATGAAGGGGGTATTTTCCTCTCTCCATCAGAAAATGAAGTTCTTCGCCAAGGGGAAATTAAACACCATCTTGGGAGATGATGACATAGATAATATAGCACCCGTAACAAGGTACTAGAGACATATCATGGGGAGAAGGATATGCTTATGTTTGGTTTTTTGGGTCGAACCACTTCCACTCTTTACAGGGGATTACTTCAAAGATAGCTTTTGTCTAGAGCATATCCCTCACAATAATGTCAATGTGATACAAATCTTTAAAAATATGAACTTCATGCTGGGACTGGGGCTAGGACAACGACAACAAAGGATATTTGAACCAATACTGCTCAAAGAGGCCTTTACTCCATGTGAACCATGATCAGAGAAACTCTGAATTCTCTACTAACCCTGGTTGAAGAAAAGGTTAGAAAGTACCAAGAATATTTTGTAGGACTCCTTGAATGGAATATTCGCCCAAGAAAATGAAGATTTACCCTTTGTGGATTTCCAAAATCATGGTATGATCACGTGCACAAGAAGATGAAGCCAGGAATGAAGATCTTCTTCCAAGACAGCTACTCATGGATAAAAAGTTCCCATCATCATATACAAACAGTCGTTGAGAACACTACAATAGTTATTGAGGTTTTTAAAAAAAGTGACTCCGAGGATTTATTCAATCTATAGACATTGGGTGTGACACATTCATGATCCACTTAGACTCTACATCATCGAATCTATCCATCATAATCAAGAATTCTAATGCGCCCCTCCTCAACTGGAATGTTGGGCTAATTCCACTTGCTAAGATCCAAACCAACCTATATATTTATACTATTTTTTTTTTCATTTCTCCTTGTTCTGGTCATAATGTAATCAAAACATCCTTAGACAAGGTTCTCAATGCTATTTTTCACAAAAATGAAATAAACAATGATTTTGAGTATCTTGTTATGCCTTATATTAATTGTATTAATTCTAATCCAACTCGTGATAATGATGATTTTTCAAACATACAATTATTAACTAATCGTAAGATGAAATTTTTGTTATCAACCTCGATTATAGTAGCCGACTAAGTAATATTAGGCAATGGTCCACCCTTGACGTGCATGAGAGAGAAAAACTAGAAGAACTGTTCAAATAATTTTTAAATGTCTTGACATGATCCTATGACGACATGACTGGCATCGATCTCAATATTTCCCAACACGAGATTCCAACTCTCCTATAATGTAAGTTGGTAAAAAATAAATTACAAAGGCTCCGCACTGAATAATGGCTCAAGGCCAAAGAACACGTGGTCAAACAGTTAAACGTTGGCTTTATCTGAGTGATCAAATATCCCAGATGGTTAGCCAAAATTGTACCCATACCAAAATCAGGAGGATAAGTAATTATGTGTGATGATTATCGAGATTTGGAAAAAGCCTCTCTGAAAGGCTATTACCATCCTTCCAATATTGATATGATTGTGGACAAAATATCTAGTGATTCTATCAAGTTATTTGTTGATGGATTTGGTAGGATACAATCTGATAAAGATGAACCCTGATCATTAAGGAAAAATTATAATTATCACCCCTTGGGGAATCTTCAATTACACAGTTATGACATTGAGTCTAAAAAATGTAGGAGCTACATGACAAAGTGTTTTTACAACAATCTTGCATGATCCAGTACATAAGTATTCAGAGGTGTACGTGGACAATATGATCAATAGGTCTAAGACTGAGGTAATGTCTTCTTTACTCTCTCTACATTTTCTTCGAGCGCCTACAGTGATATCAAATGCGAATTAACCCACACAAGTGTGTTTTTTCCATTACCAAAGGAAAACTTTTGGGATTCATGGTTAGTGAGAAGGGTATTGAAGAAGATCGTGCCAAATAAAAAGACATACTCTGAATGAAGAAGAAAGTCTAGGGATTCTTGGAAAAATTATTTTATATCATCTTGTTCATCACCAAGTTGACTTATTTGTTAACATATCTTCAAACTCCACCAAAAGGATTCCACTAAATTCTAGAACAAAACTTATTTTTAAGACTTTGACTAAATCAATTAATATCTAACCTGACCTTTGGTACTCATGCCACCGCAGCCTGGTCTCCCCCTACTCATATACTTGATTATAATAAACACTGCGTCTAGGGCTTTTTTAGTCGAATACCTTATCGAATCCCACAAAAAATGGCTACCTACTTTTCCATTCACAAATTGTTTGGGTACAAAGTCAACTACACTGCCTTGAAGAAAGCATGTGTTGCCCTTGTCCGGGTCATTCAAAAATAATGACTATACATGCTCTATTTTCCGATTAGACTTGTTTCCCGAATGGATCCGACAAAATACCTTCTAGAGAAACCTGCTCCGTCTAGACGAATGGCCCGATGGTTGATGCTACTAGTCGAGTTTGATATTGTGTATGACTCGTAGAAAGACATGAAAGTAAGATCCATCTCTTACTACCTAGCTAATTAAATCATCAAAGAACCTAATATGTAGATCTTCAAATTCCCAAATGAAGATATCCTTTGCATCTCTCAAGAAGACATTCGGTGACAAATGTTCTTTGATGGTGCTACGAAGAAAAAAGGATATGGCATTAGGAGACTCCTGATCTCCATGGATGAATCTCTCACTCCCATTTCCCTCAAGCTACATTTTCCATGCAACAACATGTACGAATATGAGGCATACAAAGTAGGTGTCAAAGTCTCTCTCAAGATAGGAATCCAATTCCTTTATTTATATGGATAATCTACCCTCATTATCGGTAAAGTCCTTAGAAAATGAAAACTAACATATGAAAAAAAATTACCTAAAACAACCCGCGTAATTTTTAATTATTTTAATTAATTTCTGGAAAATGGAGGAAAATAAAGTTTTTGATAAAATTATTTTATTTCTCAAATATGTTGGTTATTATTTTTAAAGGTGATAATTTCAAACGGTTTCGAAAACGGAGTTAAAACGGATTTTAAAATGATTTTAAATGTTTTTAACTCTTGGAGTTGTTTTGATTTCCAACTCTTCGTTTATTTGCCTTATTTAAAGGAGTCTTTTGGATTCCAACTCTTCATTTATTTGCATTATAAAAGGATTCGTGGGAAACCCTTTTTGACCTATTTTTGGCACAACTTTTGGCAGCAAATATATTTTATATTCCTCTTCTTTTTATATACACATTGGCCCTTGAGATTTGTGAGTTCCAACCTTAGATTAGAGGTGTTCTTGGGGTTATTTTTTTGGAGGTTCTTGGAGGAGATTTTGTAGATCTTTTGACTTGATCTTGAGTATGCGATCAATGGTTTCTCATCATGGTTTGAGGTATGGGGTTTTACACAATATGCTCCTTAAATCTCGCGAGTGTCATTCTCTTTGAATTCTTGTTTAATTGAACTCATATTTGAATTAATAAATTCATTGAAATCTGGAAATTAATTGTTGAAATTATTTTGATTCATGAGGTATCATTATATTGTTGATGAGCACATTGTCATGAGATTTTAATATGGCACGGATGTTGGGCACCCGCCAAAATTCCTGTTTCCCGGGCTATGGCTTGATAAAGCATATACGGATGTGGTGAGGCCTGGTGACCCGGTTAATGTGTTGTTGAGAAATTATATTGATAAAATGCTATTGATATTTGCATTTGATTTGAATATTCGTACTCAAGTTGTTACGCTTTATTCATCGCTAACATATATTTGTTGAGCATCTTTCCTGTCGTATTGTGTACTTCCCCATATTTTCTTTTTAGTGGCAGGTCAGCGCGGATTTTGGGGCGCTATGGAGATTGATTTTAGCGAGGATTGTTTGGGAAAGATTTGTATTATTTTGATGTATAGAGCTTTGGAGATTTGTATTTTATTTTCGAGTTAGACAGTTGTAATTTTAATTCGAGAGACTTGTTGTAATTGAAGAGATTGAGATTAGTTGATTTATACTATTGTGGGTTTATTTAGATGCTCTATACCTTGTCACTTGTGGATTTGGATTTATTTTATCGCATTAGCGCTCCGTTCGCTCTCCCTGGGCGGGAGGGGTGTTACAAATGGTATCAGAGCTTAGGTATAAGGCAACCCTCGGGGCTTGGGTTTTGGGTTCATTGCGTGGTTAGCATGTTTTGGAGATAGAAAATTTTTGGTGATATTCGTGTTAGGCATCTATATTAGAGGTGAGGAATTTTTTTTGGAGACGAGATTTATTTTGGAGATTGTTAGCCTGATTTTTTTTCAGAGTTAGGCATTCGGCGAATTTCTAGGGCGAAATTCCATTGTTAGTGGGGAAGTGTAACAACCCGCGTAATTTGGCTATTTTAATTAATTTCAGGAAAATGGAGGAAAATAAAGTTTTTGATAAAATTATTTTTATTGCTCAAATATGTTGGTTATTATTTTTAAAGGCGATAATTTCAAACGGTTTCGAAAACGGAGTTAAAACGGATTTTAAGATGATTTTAAATGTTTTTAACTCTTGGAGTTTTTTTCATTTCCAACTCTTCATTTATTTGCCTTATTTAAAGGAGTCTTTTGGATTCCAACTCTTCATTTCTTTGCATTATAAAAGGATTCGTGGGCAACCCTTTTTGACCTGCTTTTGGCTCAACTTTTGGCAGCAAATATATTTTCTATTCCTCTTCTTTTTATATACACATTGGACCTTGAGATTTGTGAGTTCCAACCTTATATTAGAGGTGTTCTTGGGGCTTTTTTGTTGGAGGTTCTTGGAGGATATTTTGTAGATCTTTTGAGTTGATCTTGAGGATGCGGTCATTGGTTTCTCATCATGGTTTGAGGCATGGGGTTTTACACAATATGCTCCTTAAATCTCGCGAGTGTCATTCTCTTTGAATTCTTGTTTAATTGAACTTATATTTGAATTAATAAATTCATTGAAATCTGTAAAATAATTGTTGAAATTATTTTGATTCATGTGGTATCATTATATTGTTGATGAGCACGTTGTCATGAGATTTTAATATAGCATGGATGTTGGGCACCCGCCAATATTCATGTTTCCCGGGCTATGGCTTGATAAAGCATATACGGATGTGGCGAGGCCTGGTGACCCGGTTAATGTGTTGTTGAGAAATTATATTGATAAAATGCTATTGATATTTGCATTTGATTTGAATATTCGTACTCGTGTTGTTACGCTTTATTCATCGCTAACATATATTTGTTGAGCCTCTTTCCTGTCGTATTGTGTACTTCCCCATATTTTCTTTTAGTGGCAGGTCAGCGCGGATTTTGGGGCGCTATGGAGATTGATTTTAGCGAGGATTGTTTGGGAAAAATTTGTATTATTTTAATGTATAGAGCTTTGGAGATTTGTATTTTATTTTCGAGTTAGATAGTTGTAATTTTAATTCGAGAGACTTGTTGTAATTGAAGAGATTGAGATTAGTGGATTTATATTATTGTGGGTTTATTTAGATGCTCTATAACTTGTCACTTGTGGATTTAGATTTATTTTATCGCATTAGCGCTCCGTTCGCTCTCCCCGAGCGGGCGGGGTGTTACAAATGGTATCAGAGCTTAGGTATACGGCAACCCTCGGGGCTTGGGTTTTGGGTTCATTGCGTGGTTAGCATGTTTTGGAGATAGAAAATTTTAGGTGATATTCGTGTTAGGCATCTATATTAGAGGTGAGGAATTTTTTTTGGAGAGGAGATTTATTTTGGAGATTGTTAGCCTGATTTTTTTTAGAGTTAGGCATTCGGCGAATTTCGAGGGAGAAATTCCATTGTTAGTGGGGAAGTGTAACAACCCGCGTAATTTTTGGCTATTTTAATTAATTTCAGGAAAATGGAGGAAAATAATGTTTTTGATAAAATTATTTTTATTGCTCAAATATGTTGGTTATTATTTTAAAGGAGAGAATTTTAAACGGTTTCGAAAACGGAGTTGAAACGGATTTTAAAATGATTTTAAATATTTTTAACTCTTGGAGTTGTTTTGATTTCCAATTGTTCATTTATTTGCCTTATTTAAAGGAGTCTTTTGGATTCCAACTCTTCATTTCTTTGCATTATAAAAGGATTCATGGGCAACCCTTTTTGACCTGCTTTTGGCACAACTTTTGTCAGCAAATATATTTTATATTCCTCTTATTTTTATATACACATTGGCCCTTGAGATTTGTGAGTTCCAACCTTAGATTAGAGGTGTTCTTTGGGCTATTTTGTTGGAGGTTCTTGGAGGAGATTTTGTAGATCTTTTGAGTTGATCTTGAGGATGCGGTCATTGGTTTCTCATCATGGTTTGAGGTATGGGGTTTTACACAATATGCTAATTAAATCTCACGAGTGTCATTCTCTTTGAATTCTTGTTTAATTGAACTCATATTTGAATTAATAAATTCATTAAAATCTGTAAAATAATTGTTGAAATATTTTGATTCATGTGGTATCATTATATTGTTGATGAGCACATTGTCATGAGATTTTAATATGGCACGGATGTTGGGCACCCGCCAAAATTTCTGTTTCTTGGGCTATGGCTTGATAAAGCATATACGGATGTGGTGAGGCCTGGTGACCCGGTTAATGTGTTGTTGAGAAATTATATTGATAAAATGCTATTGATATTTGCATTTGATTTGAATATTCGTACTCGTGTTGTTATGCTTTATTCATCGCTAACATATATTTGTTGAGCATCTTTCCTGTCGTATTGTGTACTTCCCCATATTTTCTTTTAGTGGCAGGTCAGCGCGGATTTTGGGGCGCTATGGAGATTGATTTTAGCCAGGATTGTTTGGGAAAGATTTGTATTATTTTGATGTATAGAGCTTTGGAAATTTGTATTTTATTTTCGAGTTAGATAGTTGTAATTTTAATTCGAGAGACTTGTTGTAATTGAAGAGATTGAGATTAGTGGATTTATATTATTGTGGGTTTATTTAGATGCTCTATACCTTGTCACTTGTGGATTTGGATTTATTTTATCGCATTAGCACTCCGTTCGCACTCCCCGAGCGGGCGGGGTGTTACAAATGGTATCAGAGCTTAGGTATACGGCAACCCTCGGGGCTTGGGTTTTGGGTTCATTGCGTGGTTAGCATGTTTTGGAGATAGAAATTTTTTGGTGATATTCGTGTTAGGCATCTATATTAGAGGTGATGAATTTTTTTTGGAGACGAGATTTATTTTGGAGATTGTTAGCCTGATTTTTTTCAGAGTTAGGCATTCGGCGAATTTCTAGGGCGAAATTCCATTGTTAGTGGGGAAGTGTAACAACCCGCGTAATTTGGCTATTTTAATTAATTTCAGGAAAATGGAGGAAAATAAAGTTTTTGATAAAATTATTTTTATTGCTCAAATATGTTGGTTATTATTTTTAAAGGCGATAATTTCAAACGGTTTCGAAAACGGAGTTAAAACGGATTTTAAGATGATTTTAAATGTTTTTAACTCTTGGAGTTGTTTTCATTTCCAACTCTTCATTTATTTGCCTTATTTAAAGGAGTCTTTTGGATTCCAACTCTTCATTTCTTTGCATTATAAAAGGATTCGTGGGCAACCCTTTTTGACCTGCTTTTGGCTCAACTTTTGGCAGCAAATATATTTTCTATTCCTCTTCTTTTTATATACACATTGGACCTTGAGATTTGTGAGTTCCAACCTTAGATTAGAGGTGTTCTTGGGGCTTTTTTGTTGGAGGTTCTTGGAGGATATTTTGTAGATCTTTTGAGTTGATCTTGAGGATTCGGTCATTGGTTTCTCATCATGGTTTGAGGTATGGGGTTTTACACAATATGCTCCTTAAATCTCGCGAGTGTCATTCTCTTTGAATTCTTGTTTAATTGAACTTATATTTGAATTAATAAATTCATTGAAATCTGTAAAATAATTGTTGAAATTATTTTGATTCATGTGGTATCATTATATTGTTGATGAGCACATTGTCATGAGATTTTAATATAGCATGGATGTTGGGCACCCGCAAAAATTCATGTTTCCCGGGCTATGGCTTGATAAAGCATATACGGATGTGGTGAGGCCTGGTGACCCGGTTAATGTGTTGTTGAGAAATTATATTGATAAAATGCTATTGATATTTGCATTTGATTTGAATATTCGTACTCGTGTTGTTACGCTTTATTCATCGCTAACATATATTTGTTGAGCGTCTTTCCTGTCGTATTGTGTACTTCCCCATATTTTCTTTTAATGGCAGGTCAGCGCGGATTTTGGGGCGCTATGGAGATTGATTTTAGCGAGGATTGTTTGGGAAAGATTTGTATTATTTTGATGTATAGAGCTTTGGAGATTTGTATTTTATTTTCGAGTTAGATAGTTGTAATTTTAATTCGAGAGACTTGTTGTAATTGAAGAGATTGAGATTAGTGGATTTATATTATTGTGGGTTTATTTAGATGCTCTATAACTTGTCACTTGTGGATTTGGATTTATTTTATCGCATTAGCGCTCCGTTCGCTCTCCCCGAGCGGGCGGGGTGTTACAAATGGTATCAGAGCTTAGGTATACGGCAACCCTCTGGGCTTGGGTTTTGGGTTCATTGCGTGGTTAGCATGTTTTGGAGATAGAAAATTTTAGGTGATATTCGTGTTAGGCATCTATATTAGAGGTGAGGAATTTTTTTTGGAGAGGAGATTTATTTTGGAGATTGTTAGCCTGATTTTTTTTAGAGTTAGGCATTCGGCGAATTTCGAGGGAGAAATTCCATTGTTAGTGGGGAAGTGTAACAACCCGCGTAATTTTTGGCTATTTTAATTAATTTCAGGAAAATGGAGGAAAATAATGTTTTTGATAAAATTATTTTTATTGCTCAAATATGTTGGTTATTATTTTTAAAGGAGAGAATTTCAAACGGTTTCGAAAACGGAGTTGAAACGGATTTTAAAATGATTTTAAATATCTTTAACTCTTGGAGTTGTTTTGATTTCCAACTGTTCATTTATTTGCCTTATTTAAAGGAGTCTTTTGGATTCCAACTCTTCATTTCTTTGCATTATAAAAGGATTCATGGGCAACCCTTTTTGACCTGCTTTTGGCACAACTTTTGGCAACAAATATATTTTATATTCCTCTTATTTTTATATACACATTGGCCCTTGAGATTTGTGAGTTCCAACCTTAGATTAGAGGTTTTCTTTGGGCTATTTTGTTGGAGGTTCTTGGAGGAGATTTTGTAGATCTTTTGAGTTGATCTTGAGGATGCGGTCATTGGTTTCTCATCATGGTTTGAGGTATGGGGTTTTACACAATATGCTAATTAAATCTCGCGAGTGTCATTCTCTTTGAATTCTTGTTTAATTGAACTCATATTTGAATTAATAAATTCATTAAAATCTGTAAAATAATTGTTGAAATATTTTGATTCATGTGGTATCATTATATTGTTGATGAGCACATTGTCATGAGATTTTAATATGGCACGGATGTTGGGCACCCGCCAAAATTCCTGTTTCTTGGGCTATGGCTTGATAAAGCATATACGGATGTGGTGAGGCCTGGTGACCCGGTTAATGTGTTGTTGAGAAATTATATTGATAAAATGCTATTGATATTTGCATTTGATTTGAATATTCGTACTCGTGTTGTTATGCTTTATTCATCGCTAACATATATTTGTTGAGCATCTTTCCTGTCGTATTGTGTACTTACCCATATTTTCTTTTAGTGGCAGGTCAGCGCGGATTTTGGGGCGCTATGGAGATTGATTTTAGCGAGGATTGTTTGGGAAAGATTTGTATTATTTTGATGTATAGAGCTTTGGAAATTTATATTTTATTTTCGAGTTAGATAGTTGTAATTTTAATTCGAGAGACTTGTTGTAATTGAAGAGATTGAGATTAGTGGATTTATATTATTGTGGGTTTATTTAGATGCTCTATACCTTGTCACTTGTGGATTTGGATTTATTTTATCGCATTAGCACTCCGTTCGCTCTCCCCGAGCGGGCGGGGTGTTACAAATGGTATCAGAGCTTAGGTATACGGCAACCCTCGGGGCTTGGGTTTTGGGTTCATTGCGTGGTTAGCATGTTTCGGAGATAGAAAATTTTAGGTGATTTTCGTGTTAGGCATCTATATTAGAGGTGAGGAATTTTTTTTGGAGACGAGATTTATTTTGGAGATTGTTAGCCTGATTTTTTTTAGAGTTAGGCATTCGGCGAATTTCTAGGGCGAAATTCCATTGTTAGTGGGGAAGTGTAACAACCCGCGTAATTTTTGCCTATTTTAATTAATTTCAGGCAAATGGAGGAAAATAAAGTTTTTGATAAAATTATTTTTATTGCTCAAATATGTTGGTTATTATTTTTAAAGGCGAGAATTTCAAACGGTTTCGAAAACGGAGTTAAAACGGATTTTAAAATGATTTTAAATATTTTTAACTCTTGGAGTTGTTTTGATTTCCAACTCTTCATTTATTTGCCTTATTTAAAGGAGTCTTTTGGATTCCAACTCTTCATTTCTTCGTATTATAAAAGGATTCGTGGGCAACCCTCTTTGACCTGCTTTTGGCACAACTTTTGGCAGCAAATATATTTTATATTCCTCTTCTTTTTATATACACATTGGCCCTTGAGATTTGTGAGTTCCAACCTTAGATTAGAGGTGTTCTTGGGGCTATTTTGTTGGAGGTTCTTGGAGGATATTTTGTAGATCTTTTGAGTTGATCTTGAGGATGCGGTCATTGGTTTCTCATCATGGTTTGAGGTATGGGGTTTTACACAATATGCTCCTTAAATCTCGCGAGTGTCATTCTCTTTGAATTCTTGTTTAATTGAACTCATATTTGAATTAATAAATCCATTGAAATCAGTAAAATAATTGTTGAAATTATTTTGATTCATGTGGTATCATTATATTGTTTATGAGCACATTGTCATGAGATTTTGATATGGCACGGATGTTGGGCACCCGCCAAAATTCCTGTTTCCCGGTCTATGGCTTGATAAAGCATATACGGATGTGATGAGGCCTGGTGACCCGGTTAATGTGTTGTTGAGAAATTATATTGATAAAATGCTATTGATATTTGCATTTGATTTGAATATTCGTACTCTTGTTGTTACGCTTTATTCATCGCTAACATATATTTGTTGAGCATCTTTCCTGTCGTATTGTGTACTTCCCCATATTTTCTTTTAGTGGCTGGTCAGCGCGGATTTTGGGGCGCTATGGAGATTGATTTTAGCGAGGATTGTTTGGGAAAGATTTGTATTATTTTGATGTATAGAGCTTTGGATATTTGTATTTTATTTTCGAGTTAGATAATTGTAATTTTAATTCCAGAGACTTGTTGTAATTAAAAAGATTGAGATTAGTGGATTTATATTATTGTGGATTTATTTAGATGCTCTATACCTTGTAACTTGTGGATTTGTATTTATTTTATCGTAGTAGCGCTCCGTTCGCTCTCCCCGGGCGGGCGGGGTGTTACAAATGGTATCAGAGCTTAGGTATACGGCAACCCTCGGGGCTTGGGTTTTGGGTTCATTGCGTGTTAACAAGTTTTGGAGATAGAAAATTTTAGGTAATATTCGCGTTAGGCATCTATATTAGAGGTGAGGAATTTTTTTTGGAGAAGAGATTTATTTTGGAGATTGTTAGCCTGATTTTTTGTAGAGTTAGGCATTCGGCGAATTTTGAGGGCGAAATTCCATTGTTAGTGGGGAAGTGTAACAACCTGCGTAATTTTTGGCTATTTTAATTAATTTCTGGAAAATGGAGGAAAATAAAGTTTTTGATAAAATTATTTTTATTGCTCAAATATGTTGGTTATTATTTTTAAAGGAGAGAATTTCAAACAGTTTCGAAAACGGAGTTAAAACGGATTTTAAAATGATTTTAAATGTTTTTAACTCTTGGAGTTGTTTTGATTTCCAACTCTTCATTTATTTGCCTTATTTAAAGGAGTCTTTTGGATTCAAACTATTCATTTCTTTGCATTATAAAAGGATTCACGGGCAACCCTTTTTGACCTGCTTTTGGCAAAACTTTTGGTAGCAAATATATTTTATATTCCTCTTCTTTTTATATACACATTGGCCCTTGAGATTTGTGAGTTCCAACCTTAGATTAGAGGTGTTCTTGGGGATATTTTGTTGGAGGTTCTTGGATGAGATTTTGTAGATCTTTTGAGTTGATCTTGAGGATACGATCATTGGTTTCTCATCATGGTTTGAGGTATGGGGTTTTACACAATATGCTCCTTAAATCTCGCGAGTGTCATTCTCTTTGAATTCTTGTCTAATTGAACTCATATTTGAATTAATAAATTCATTGAAATCTGAAAAATAATTGTTGAAATTATTTTGATTCATGTGGTATCATTATATTGTTGATGAGCACATTGTCATGAGATTTTAATATAGCATGGATGTTGGGCACCCGCCAAAATTCCTGTTTCCCGGGCTATGGCTTGATAAAGCATATACGGATGTGGTGAGGCCTGGTGACCTGGTTAATGCGTTGTTGAGAAATTATATTGATAAAATGCTATTGATATTTGCATTTGATTTGAATATTCGTACTCGTGTTGTTACTCTTTATTCATCGCTAACTTATATTTATTGAGCATCTTTCCTGTCGTATTGTGTACTTCCCCATATTTTCTTTTAGTGGCAGGTCAGCGCGGATTTTAGGGCGCTATGGAGATTGATTTTAGCGAGGATTGTTTGGGAACGATTTGTATTATTTTGATGTATAGAGCTTTGGAGATTTTTATTTTATTTTCGAGTTTGATAGTTGTAATTTTAATTCGAGAGACTTGTTGTAATTGAAGAGATTGAGATTAGTGGATTTATATTATTGTGGGTTTATTTAGATGCTCTATACCTTGTCACTTGTGGATTTGGATTTATTTTATCGCATTAGCGCTCCGTTCGCTCTCCCCGGGCGGGCGGGGTGTTACATTACCCTTCCAGTCCCACCTGGATCAGTTGGCCTCCTAGTTTTGAGATATCACCTTCAACTACCTGACCCAAGCTGCCTCCATAGTTGATATGCCTGATGGAATAATGATGGACCCTTTACTAGTCCAAAAGGAAGATAAATCGACCCACTTCTACATCATCGAACTCATAACAAAAGATAATACAAATATGGATGAGTGTTGGTATCATGACATTTGGTGCCTCCTCAAACACGGTAAGAAATACGGAGCGACCTTTCACAAACTTCTTGCCCAGTACACTGTATGCGATAAGGAACCGTTCAATTGAACCTTGGAGGGAACCCACTCACATTACACCATAGGGGCTGAGATTAGAGAGATGATACATAAATATCAACAGAAGGTAATGCAGAGACCATATGAATGGACATATGCTTGCTAGGAAGATTATCCGACAGGGTTACAATTGAGCTACCATGGCTCAAGATTGCATCACTTATGTTCGGAGATGCGTAAAATGCCAACATATCGTGACACCCCGACTAATTAAATACCGGGTAGCTACTCCTTTATTAAATCAATACAAAATGCCAAGTTGGTTCAGTTAATAGCATCACTGTCGAAAACATTTTAATAATTACTAACCACCTAGTATTTAAAAAGTAAGTTGCCAAATTTTAATTTAAGTCTGATTAACATGCAATAAAAGAATAATGGAAGAATAATATAATCCATTCACCATAACGAAGTAATGAAATAATCAACAAATAATAATAAGTCCAGAGGAAAACTCCTCACAACAATCCCACAACTGAAAATAAAATGACAAGTCTGAATCCTGAATTAATTACATGCCCGAAGTCTGAATAACTGGAATAAATGAAAGGTCTCTAAAAGAAATGGACCACATGCCCTACAACTAATAAGTGATGAATATAGAGTCAAGATAGATGAAGCGTCTACAAGAAAAGTCCTGTAACTTCCACAAACAGCTACAGCTCATCACGTGAATGAGGATCCTAAGCATGGTGTCCTTGTGGCTGGGCACCTAAAATGGTTTTTACAAAAATAGATTTGAAAGCAAATGGGTCAGAGCCCGAAAGTGGAAATCATTTTAAAAACAGCAAGTGTTTTAATAACATTAAAACATTAAATGCAAAATACATGTTAGGACGTGCACTCACATGAAATTCTCACCACTCGACTACATGTGCACTCCTAACATACCTTACCCATCTACATGACATACATATTTAACCAAACCGTAATAAGTTCTACCCCTTACTACTCGATCCCCATAAAGCATTCTAGTGTTATCAATTAAATATAGGGCTTTACTTAAACTCATATTCTCAATTTGTAATACAATTCACTATCAAGAAACCCGTTATGTATTTCTCAAAACAATACCATAATTATATTCACAATATTAACATGAAAGTTCCCAATATTTAATATGTATATTATTCACGTCATAAATATACAATACAAGCACCCCGAGACTAGCTGCGGTGTACACATACTCTGCTATCCATCTCGGTACATCACGTACATAAGGATCACGCATTCTGAATCTCTCAAGAATCGTTCAGATAACAACATCACAAATAATGGAGGCGAACACAGTCACATCACATGGGTCACGCACATACCTGCGCTCCCACGATCAGCAGACTTATTAATATCCCAATAAGCCCTTCTCTGACCTAGGTTCATCGAGGTAACCAATCTAAATCCGGGCAACACAAGGATTAGAAGGCCCTAAGCGAACGTAAACCTCCCGTGATAGCAAGTATGGTAGGTATGTCATACACATAAAATCAATACATATACTAAGTATTCACACATCTTAGTAATCACCATAATATATTGATGTTACACTTCTCATTTTCGTACCGACATATAATACTACACAATTTATATGTTCTTGGTTAATATAATGAATTAGGCCGTCAATAGTTCTCGCATCGTAATCGACACTCACGTCCTACTTCACATTTTCCCTTAGGTTCAAACTACACTTCTAGGTTTGACTCCTCATTATATCCCAAACATCCCTAATATATCAATTAATCATCAAGGGAAGGTTATATCTACATATACACAAGGTTATGGGACACTCGGGATTGAAACAAGCTAAAAAGACTAAACTGTCAACTCGTTCGAAGTCTCGTTCAAACGAGAGTTCGTTCAAACGAAGGGGTCTTTCTAACGAGGTCTCGTTCGAAAGAAGTCATCGAACGAACTTCACCCTCGTTAGAAGTCAAAGGTCAACTCATTAGAAGCTCGTTCGAACGACCTGGGCAGGTCTTCTAACGAGTGGCCAGTTTCGAGCCCAGATTTCCAATTTTCGTTTTTCCAACTTCTCTACACCTCAAGTCTCATCCAAACATTAATCCAACGATTTTTTAAAGTCTATAATCATTCCTAAACATATTTAGGTCATATACTAACATGATTTGTGGGGTTAATTCATTCTAACCTCATTCAATTATCAAATCTCTTCATATTTTCCCCCAATTTTAAGAACATGAACCCTAGAATTTATAAATCATCAAAGAGCCTAAATGAATCCGTTTTTGTTTCATCCAAATTATAATATCATCAAAATAATTATCTAAGTACCAATCTACATGTGATTCCTCATCAAAAAAGAAATTTCTACTTCCAATTTAAATGGGTTTTTCATTAACTCCCAAGAACATTAAGATTTTATCAATTCCTACACATGGAGAAAGCATTCTTTGCAAAATAACGAAATTAAACCACTTGCCTTAAGGGTAACTCTGGATTTGATGACGAATCTGATGAACGATTCTCTCTCTCTTCTGTAGAATTCCTCCTCTCTCTCTCTCCAAGCTTTCTTCTCTAATGGTGGCAATGGAGGCTAGGGTTTATCTTAGGAACTTTTGGGGTTAATTCTAATAACCCCCTTAGCCCTCTAATAAGTTAATGGATGGTAATGGGTTAGTGGGTCTTTTAATTTTCCATTTAAAACTCCTAAAATTCGTTAATCAAAAATCCCAAAATTCTAAAATTACCAAACTACCCTTATACGTTGCCGGTATGGCCTAAAAATGTCCCGGGACCAAAACTAAACCCTCGGCTAGTATTTTCTGACTATTTCGACCCTTCCGGACGCGTTGGCGCACTCAAAATGACCATACGGATTATAAAAATGAAATTTACTTTTTAATTATCATAATTATATTCCATGACGCGACTGTCACACGCGTCTCAACAAGATTTCCAAATTGTCGTATTTCTATGTCACGACAAATTAATAATTCCATATTCATATATAGCCATATATACTCATTAATATCAAATACTAACTCACATCTCGCTAGTATCTTTATCCGGATTAATTTCCAATTAATACGCATTTAATTTAATTAATCCCATAAATAAATATCACAAAAATACGGGGTATTACATACTTCCCCCCTAATAACTGAATTTCATCCCGAAATTCGGAACTAGAAAGTACCTGGTTAGAACAACTCTGGATAACATTCGCGCATCTCATCCTCACGCTCCCATGTGGACTCCTCGACATTATGATGTCGCCACTGAACACGTACTAACGGAACTATCTTTGACCGCAGTTTCCGCTCACTTCGGTCCAAAATAGCAATCGGTCCCTCCTCATAGGAGCTATCCGGCTGGAGATCGATGTCCTCCAAAGCAATGTGAGAATGATCCAAATCGTCTCTAAGATATTTCCTTAGCGAGGAAATATCAAACACATCGTGAATCCGATGTAAATGCTCCGGTAACCCAAGCCTATACGCAACCGGTCCAATCCGCTCAATAATAGGAAATGGTCCCACGTATCTCGGTGCCAACTTCCCTTTCTTCCCGAAACGCATAATCCCCTTAATAGGAGATACTCTGAGCAAAACCTGGTCCCCCACTTGGAACTCCCTGAAAAACCTCTTCGCATCAGCATAGCTCTTCTGCCAATCCTGAGCTACCCGAATGCAACTCCGTATTAATTCTATCCTCGCCGAAGTATCCTGAATCACTTCCGGCCCAAGTAGTTTGTTGTCCCCCACCTCCAACCAACATGCTGGGGAACGACAAGGTCTACCGTACAACGCCTCAAATGGAGCCATGCCAATGGTGAATTGGTAGGAGTTGTTGTAAGCAAACTCCACCAGTGGAAGATACTGCTCTCATCCACCCCCAAAATCAATAATACTCATACGTAGCATGTCTTCCACAATATGGTTTGTACGCTCAGTTTGCCCATCGGGCTGCGGGTGATACGCCGTACTCAACCGCAATTCCGTGCCCATGGCCTCCTGAAAACTCTCCCAAAATCGTGAAACAAATATCTTGTCTCGGTCAGACACGATATTTAGGGGCACACCGTGAAGTCTCACTATCTCTGAAATAAAGAGATGGGCATATTGTCCCGTAGTGTAGTCTGTCCTTACGGGTAGGAAATGAGAAACTTTGTTCAACCTGTCCACAATTACCCAAATGGAGTCGTGACCTCTCTATGACGTAAGCAACCCCGTCATAAAGTCCATGGAGATGATCTCCCACATCCACATCGGGACCTCCAATGGCTGTAGAAGTCCTGTCGGTCTCTGATGATCCACTTTTACCAGCTGACAAGTGGCGCATTTAGAAACAAACACGGAAATATCTCTCTTCATCCCGCTCCACCAATACTGACGTCTCATATCTTGGTACATTTTGTCCCCACCGGGATGTACTGCGAACCATGAGCCGTGCGACTCTGCCATCACCTCGTGCCGCAATTCCTCCCCTTCCGAAACTACTAATCTCCCATTGAAGCGTAATCCCCCATCTGAGCTAACGGTATAGGACTCGGCTCCCTCTGCTAGTAATCGAACTATCAGCTCCTGACAGAACGAGTCATCTGCTTGTGCCTTTACCACCCTCGTGACAATCTGCGGCATAACAGTCATTATCGACATGAATGATCGGGCCACTGCATCCTGGTGTCCCAATTCCTTCCACTTGTCCTTCCACGCCCCTGCCACTTCATCTGCTGGCCTACGGATCAATGCGTCTGCTACCACATTAGCCTTCCCCGGGTGATATTCGATATCAAACTGATAGTCCTTCACAAACTCAAGCCACCTTCGCTGCCGCATATTCAACTCCTTTTGCATGAATAGGTACTGTAGGGACTTGTGGTCCGTGAATAATCGAAACTTTTCCCCCGAAAGGTAATGTCTCCAAATACGAAGGGCAAATACCACTGCCGCTAACTCAAAGTCGTGAGTGGGGTAATTCTTCTCGTGAGGCTTTAGCTTACGGGATGCATAAGCAATGGCCTGACTCTCCTGCTATAATACACCTCCAAGTCTTTGCAAGGACGCATCGGTGTAGACTAGATACTCAACTCCCGATCTCGGCAATGCTAACACAGTTGTTGAATCAACTTATCCTTTAACTCATCGAATGCCAACTGACAGGCATCACTCCAGATGAACGACACACCCTTACGAGTCAGATGTGTCAAAGGACCAGCTATCTTTGAAAATCCCCGAATGAACCTCCTGTAGTATCCTTCTAATCCCAAGAAACTACGGATCTACATCGATGTCGTGGGCTGTCCCCACTCCCTCACCGTGGATACTTTCCCCGGATCAACAGATATGCCCCGGTCGAAAATAATGTGTCCCAAAAACTGGACCTCCTTCAACCAAAACCCGTATTTCTCATATTTTGCGTACAGCTCGTTCTGACGTAGCGTCTGTAAAACTTGCCTCAAATGCTTGGCGTTCTCCTCCTCTGTCTGGGAGTAAACCAAAATATCATCGATGAAGACAATGACAAACTGATCTAGGAAATCTCTGAACACCCTATTCATCAAGTCCATAAACACTACTGGAGCGTTGGTCAAACCAAAAGGCATAACCCGAAACTCATAAGAACCATATCTCGATAGGAACGCAGTCTTCGAGACGTCCTCCTCCCTGATATGCAACTGATGATATCCCGATCGCAAATTAATCTTCGAGAAGAAAGAAGCTCCTCTCAACTGGTCGAATAGGTCATCGATTCGAGGCAACGGATACTTATTCCGTATCGTGACCTTATTCAACTCTCGATAATCCACACACAATCTCAGTGAACCATCTTTCTTCTTCACGAATAACACAGGGGCACCCCACGGTGAAGTACTCCTCCGTATAAACCCCTGGCCCAACAACTGCTCAATTTGATCACATAACTCCCTCATCTCAGCTGGATCCATACGGTACGGTGTGCGTGCTATAGGTCTCGTATCTGGTAATAAGTTTATGACAAAGTCCATCTCTCGACTGGGGGGTAGGCCTGGTATCTCTAGAAACACATCTGAGTACTCCCTGACAACTGGGATCGAATCTAAAGGAATCACAACCTCCTTAGAGGTATCCTCCTCTATGTAATACAAATGAGCGGTCGAACCTCCCTCTGGGTGAGGCATCGCCACTACAAACATCTCTTGCCCCGGAATGGCAAAAATAATGCTCCCACCGAAGCAATCAATCATGGCCCTATAATCCGCGAGCCAATCCATACCGATGATTACATCGTGAACATGCATATCTAATACCAACATGTCTGCAGGTAATACCAAACTACCAATCTCTACCCCCACTCCCCGGCATATAAAGAAAATAAGCGACCCACTCCCCAATAGTGAGTCTACACACGTCACTGTGCTCTCTGCTGTGGCTAACGACCCTAAGGCTTTCGCAAAATGTGTAGCTATAAAACAGTGTGTTTCCCCTGTATCAAACAAAACTCGACCCATAGTACCATGGATAGGAAACATACCCTCAATCGCAGGTGGTGCCTATGGAGCTGCTGCCTGGTGGACGTTATAGACGCGTCCATACTGTAACCGTCCCTGCTGCACAGGAACTGCTGGAATGGATGGAAGAGCTCGCACCTGGGCTAGAGCTAGGAGGGCTGGTGGAAAAAATGGCCTCTGTGGCTCATGTCGAGCACCCTGCTGCTGCTGCAGGGCCCTGCCCCTATCAGGACAGTCCTGGCGTTTATGGCCAGTCTTGCCACAAATGAAACACTTCCCCGGGAAGTTCCCCCCTCTCTGTCCCTGCTGCCCCCGGCCCTGGTGGCCGTTACCGTTCCTCCACTGGCCCTGCTGGCCCTGGTGAAATTGTTGTTGACCATTCTGACCCTGCTGGTTCTGATGGACGTTCGGACCTTGATGGCTCTGCCGGAAACCTCCCTGTCCGTGCCTAAAGTTTCTAGACCTGAACCTCTTGTTATCCCCCTGCTGGGAACCCTGGTCGCCCTGTCTCTATCCCTGAACAGATTGTACCCCATTGGCACCATTCCCTCCAGTCCTGCCCTGATGGCTGGACTCTCCAGATCTCTTGCCCTCAGCCATGTGAAAGCGGTGATCCTGACAATGGAGCAATGCAGCGTTAACCACATCAGAATAAGTGGCCAATGATAGGTTACCCAACAAATGCTGACGAATCCTCCATGTCAACCAGTCCGTAAATTTCTGTATCTTCTTCTCCTCTGTCGGTATCTCATCTGGGACAATGTTCAGAAGATTAGTGAATTTGGCCTCATACTCGGCCACAGTCTTACCCTCCTGTCGAAGGCTCATCAACTTCCTCCTCATTTCCGTGTGAACAGCTAACGGAAAGTACTTGCGGTCGAACCGCACCCAGAACTCCTGAATAGTGAGAGTGTCCCTCTCCTCCACGGTGGTAATAGACTCCCACCACTGGAGTGCAAACCCCACTAGCATAAAGGTAGCTAGTATCTACTTCTGAACCTCATTGCACTCTTACATTCTCAAGTGCCGTTGAATATCCTTCCTCCACTGACTCGAAACTACCACATCGGAGCTACCTGCGAACTCCGAAGGGTGTTCTTTCTGGAAAGCATCACGTACACGCTCCCAAGAAGACGGGAATGCATCTGCCTGAACTAGCGTGGCTATCAGCGCCTGAGGTGGTGCCTACTGAACTACGGCAAGTGCGGCATTTACCACCTGGGCCACAATGGCTGCAACCTCAGCGGCATTCATCGTGCCCTGAACTGGTGCGGGCGGTGGTTCTGGCGTTGCATTCCTGGGAACCCGTTGTGCACGTCGTGGAGGAATCTGAAATAAGAATGAAGTTTATAAGTTCGCAGTTATAAACTTAAAATAGCTGAAGAACGTAGCATATACAAAAGAATACAACAGTCCTAAAATATAGGGCTCTACTTCAAAGAAAGCTCAGCGGAAACATAATAAGCCGTACAGATCCTAATGGACACTAGAACCTTATGCTCTGATACTACCTGTGACACCCCGACAAATTAAATACCGGGTAGCTACTCCTTTATTAAATTAATACAAAATGCCAAGTTGGTTCAGTTAATAGCATCACTGTCGAAAACATTTTAATAATTACTAACCACCTAGTATTTAAAAAGTAAGTTGCCAAATTTTAATTTAAGTCTGATTAACATGCAATAAAAGAATAATGGAAGAATAACATAATCCATTCACCATAACGAAGTAATGAAATAATCAACAAATAATAATAAGTCCGTAGGAAAACTCCTCATAACAATCCCACAAATGAAAATAAAATGACAAGTCTGAATCCTGAATTAATTACATGCCCGAAGTCTGAATAACTCGAATAAATGAAAAGTCTTTAAAAGAAATGGGCGACATGCCCTACAACTGATAAGTGCTGAATATAGAGTCAAGATAGATGAAGCGTCTACAAGAAAAGTCCTGTAACTTCCACAAACAGCTATAGCTCGTCACCTGAATGAGGATCCTAAGCATGGTGTCCTTGTGGCTGGGCACCTAAAATGGTTTTAAAAAAAATAGATTTGAAAGCAAATGGGTCAGAGCCCGAAAGTGGAAATCATTTTAAAAACATCAAGTGTTTTAATAACATTAAAACATTAAATGCAAAATACATGTTAGGACGTGCACTCACATGAAATTCTCACCTCTCGACTACATGTGCACTCCTAACGTACCTTACCCATCTACATGACATACATATTTAACCAAAACGTAATAAGTTCTACCCCTTACTACTCGATCCCCATAAAGCATTCTAGCGTTATCAATTAAATAGAGGGCTTTACTTAAACTCAGATTCTCAATTAGTAATACAATTCACTATCAAGTAACCCGTTATGTATTTCTCAAAACAATACCATAATTATATTCACAATATTAACATGAAAGTTCCCATTAATTAAATGTATATTATTCACGTCATAAATATACAATACAAGCACCCCGAGACTAGCTGCGTTGCACACATACTCTGCTATCCATCCCGATACATCACGTACATAAGAATCACGCATTCCGAATCTCTCAGGAATCGTTCAGATAACAACATCATAAATAATGGAGGCGAACACAGTCACATCACATGGGTCACGCACATACCTGCGCTCCCACGATCAGCAAACTTATTAATATCCCAATAAGCCCTTCTCTGACCTATGTTCATCGAGGTAACCAATCTAAATTCGGGAAACACAAGGATTAGAAGGCCCTAAGCGAATGTAAACCTCCCGTGATAGCAAGTATGGTAGGTATGTCATACACAAAAAATCGATACATATACTAAGTATTCACACATCTTAGTAATCACCATAATATATTGGTGGTACACTTCTCATTTTCATACCGACATATAATACTACACAATTTATATTTTCTCGGTTAATATAATGAATTAGGCCATCAATAGTTCTCGCATCGTAATCGACACTCACGTCCTACTTCACATTTTCCCTTAGGTTCAAACTACACTTCTAGGTTTGACTCCTCATTATATCCTAAACATCCCAAATATATCAATTAATCATCAAGGGAAGGTTATATCTACATATACACAAGGTTATGGGACACTCGGGATCGAAACAGGCTAAAAAGACTAAACTGTCAACTCGTTCGAAGTCTCGTTCGAACGAAGGGGGCTTTCTAACGAGGTCTCGTTCGAACGAAGTCATCGAACGAACTTCACCATCGTTAGAAGTCAAAGGTCAACTCGTTAGAAGCTCGTTCGAACGAGCTCGTTCGAACGACCTGGGCAGGTCTTCTAACGAGTGGCCACTTTCGAGCCCATATTTCCTATTTTCGTTTTTCCAACTTCTCTACACCTCAAGTCTCATCCAAACATTAATCCAACGATTGTTTAAAGTCTCTAATCATTCCTAAACATATTTAGGTCATATACTAACATGATTTGTGGGGTTAATTCATTCTAACCTCATTCAATTATCAAATCTCTTCATATTTCCCCCCAATTTTAAGAACATGAACCCTAGAATTTATAAATCATCAAAGAGCCTAAATGAATCCTTTTTTTTCATCCAAATTATAATATCATCAGAATAATTTTCTAAGTACCAATCTACATGCGATTCCTCATCAAGAATGAAATTTCTACTTCCAATTTAAATGGGTTTTTCATTAACTCCCAAGAACACTAAGATTTTATCAATTCCTACACATGGAGAAAGCATTCTTTGCAAAATAACGAAATTAAACCACTTGCCTTAAGGGTAACTCTGGATTTGATGACGAATCTGATGAACGATTCTCTCTCTCTTCTGCAGAATTCCTCCTCTCTCTCTCTCCAAGCTTTCTTCTCTAATGGTGGCAATGGAGGCTAGGGTTTGTCTTAGGAACTTTTGGGGTTAATTCTAATAACCCCCGTATCCCTCTAATCAGTTGATGGCTAGTAATGGGTTAGTGGGTCTTTTAATTTTCCATTTAAAACTCCTAAAATTCGTTAATCAAAAATCCCAAAATTCTAAAATTACCAAACTACCCTTATACGTTGCCGGTATGGCCTAAAAATGCCCCGGGACCCAAACTAAACCCCCGGCTAGTGTTTTCTGACTATTTCGACCCTTCCGGATGCGTTGGCGCACTCAAAATGACCATACGGTTTATAGAAATGAAATTTACTTTTTACTTATCATAATTATATTCCATGACGCGACTGTCACACGCGTCTCAACAAGATTTCCAAATTGCCATATTTCAATCTCACGACAAATTAATAATTCCATATTCATATATAGCCATATATACTCATTAATATCAGATACTAACTCGCATCTTGCTAGTATCTTTATCCGGATTAATTTCCAATTAATACGCATTTAATTTAATTAATCCCATAAATAAATATCACAAAAATACGGGGTATTACACATATTTCCCATTTCCCATACTTGACCCTGTGGGATTTATACAATATTGCCTATCCCTAGTCATTCTCCACATGGAGCATCGATATCACATTGAAAGTTACACTGAAAGCCTATAATGGGCACGATTTCGTCCTTGTTGCCAGTGATTACTTCATCAAATGGGTCGAATATGAGGCATACGCAATACTGAATAAGAAAAAGGTAGCCAAGTTCATTCAAAAAATATTATCTACTTATACGGGGTCCCACACGAGATAGTGTCAAATAACAAGTTACATTTTGAAGTAAAAGTCACATAATTGGCCTATGTGTATGGGAGCTAGAGACACAAATCTTCTCCCTGTCAACCGTAGACCAACGGTGAAGTTGAATCCACTAATAAGAACCTCAAATAAATCATTATCAAGATGACCGAGAGTTGTCATGATTAGGCCGATTGCATCCTTTATGACCTCTGGATCTATCGCACTTCAATTAGAGCATCCATTGGGGCTACCCCTTACTCTATGATGTACGATTTGGATGTAGTCCTACCCATTGAAATAGAAATACCTTCACTACTCAACATGCTTCAAAGTAAAGTCAACAAAGAAGATTAGCATCAGAGCCTATTTAACGAGTTATCACTCTTGAACAAAAGGAGGCTAAAGGCTCTATATCATATATCAGGGCACCATCGTCGGATAACAGAATCTTTAAATGGGAGAGTTAAGTACCATGGTGTTTGAGATGAGTATTTATCCCTTATGCCCCTACATCATGAAAAAGATCATATCCGGTGGTGAAAATATGCTCACTAACCTTGACAGATAAGAGATGGACCATCTAGTCAACCTAGACCGTCTCAAGAAAATCTATGCTTAGCTTGAAATCTCGGTGCCTTATGAATTCTCTCATCCCTTGTATTCTAAAATAAATCTATATTTCCCTCTCTTAAAACTATGTGGAGCTTGATCCTCTAAAAACCCTTTTTCTTTTGAAAATAAAACTCAATTTTTTTTCAAAAACACTTGAGGTACGCTGGCATATCAGACGCTCTACATTGGCATGGTGCACTTCTTTTTCATAAAATTCTATTATTTTCTTACCTCTAAGACTGACAATTCATTTTATCATTTAGATGAACAAAAGGATTATATATGGCTTAGTTATTGGTATAGATAGTTCAAATGTAAAACTCATCAAGAGGCAACACTACTATTCAAATCCTTTTTATTCCATTTTGGGAAATTCCAGTATGATTACAGAAAATATCAATGTTAGGAGTCAAAAAACTATCCTTTCCAACTTAATTGTCCTAAAAACAAATCAAACTAACTACTCCTAAAGAATTTTACCAAACCTTCTCCAAATTTATTCCCACAACCAAACACATAAAAGCTTCACAAATACCACTAACTTAATATATATATATATAACCAGATTCAAAAAGGACTCTATGAGTAGATACAAGAAGATCCAGCCTCATCGTCATCTTGAGCACCCCAAACTTCCCTTGGTTGGATAGTATGACAAAGGTGATCCATGTAACGTTAATCCAGGACCAGACTAGAAAAAAAATAACGCCCTCTCCATAGTGTCAAACATGGCAAACTATCTCTTCCCAGTATTCTCGACCAATATCTTACCACTACCTTCTTCCACAGCCGTTACATATATTCTCTGGACACATGTCAATCCCTTCGAACCGATTAGGAATGACATTTTAATGGACAATGTAATACCCCATATTTGTATAGCTTTTAAATTATGGGATTTATTAAATTTAATTGAGATAAATAAATTTAATTTTAATCCGGAATGTTTTTTTAAATATTTACTAGCGTGACGAGAGTTAGTAATTATTGGAAATTTGTTATTTGTTGAATGTTACTGGATGATTATAGTAATATATGAGATTTACTTTTATAATATTGTCAAGTGTGGAATGTGCATGTGTCGCGTCGGGAATAAATGTTGATTAATAAAAGTGAAATATTTTTAGCTATTCGTATGGTCGTTTTGAGTGAGCCAACATGTCCAGAAGGGTCGAGATAGTCAGAAAAGTGTACCCGGGGGTCTAGTTTGAGTCTCGGGGCTATTTTAGGCTTAATTAGTACCCCAGGAGGGCATTTTGGTCATTTTATATTTTTGGGAACCCACGAAATTTCAAGGGTTATATCAGATGTCTAAGGTTGACTTCTAGGGTTAGAACAACCAAAGACAAGTGACGGCCATAGGATAGGGAAGGAGAGAGCTTCCAAAGCAATCCAAGGCCCGAAATCCATCCGTTTGCACCGCCTCCACCACCAACGCGTAGATCGCGAGCCGGGAAACGCAACCACATCAAATTCGGCGCCAAACCAGAATGTCGAAAATCCCAAGCAAGTGTTTATCTTTCTTATTTTCATTGATGCATCACTCATATTAGTTTAGGAATGATTAGGATGAGTTGTATGGAAGAAAAACGCCATTTGAGATAGGAAATTGCATGTAGGAATGATTTAAATGATATTCTGGAAACCCTTTTTCCATGTAGAGGATTAAACCATGAATTTATGATGTTTTATAAGAAGGAAATTCTGGAAAAGATGTGTTAGAACCATGTTTAAGAGATTTCTAGGGTTCTTGATATTTACATGAATTTTGGGTTGTTAATCCATGTTTTGTGACGGAAACTTACATGCTTTACGTAGAAAATACATAATATGATGATATAATGTTAGTAGTATAAATTCTGGGACGATTAGGAATGAAAAATATGGAATTGGTTGAGGTTAGAGGATTAAACCCGTAACTGCAAAACTGCAGGATTCGCAATACCTGCTTGATCGATCGATCGAACCTTGATCTTCGATCGATCGAAGGTTCGATCGATCGAGCCCCAGACCTCAATCAATCGACCACTCCTGGCATACTCATGTTTCCCTTCTTAATTAGTTGAAATTAACTTTAATGAGGAATAATTCATGGACATCCTTATAAATATGTTTTGAGAGATAAAGAGGACCAGTAAGGTATATGAATAAGTTTTAGGACCATTAAGGTTAGACGAGAGTTGTATCCTTAGGAGATTTCATATATAAGAAATGATAAAACTACGTATTTAAAGTGACAAGATTACGTAAAATAGTTACGAAAAAGAATAGATGAATACCTACGGAAATTTTATAGGTGGGAGGATAAAACCATGAGGGTTATGTGGTAAGTTAGAATAATACCGAATCAAGCTTAGAAACGAACTGTTACATGTGATAACAAATAATGAGATATGAGAAATAATGTCGTAAGTATGGGATTTGAGAATATTGATGATACGATAAATCGTACATAGGTAGATCTCGTGCCAACAAATCAAGTATGAAGTGTAGAATAAATATATAAAGCAAGCAAATAGAGAGTAGACGAGATATAGAGTGGTTCAGCCCTTAAAATGGGCCTACGTCCACTGTGTTGCTACCTTCTCATTATGTGCATTGGATTGTACAATATAATCGTGCCTATAGAGGCGTACAAGTATGAGAATAAAGGAGAGTACATGATAGTATTAGAGATTCTGGTGAGCCCATGAGGTGGCTGTGATGTAGATTCTAGGCCTCCAAAGCTTATGTTGGGGTGATGTAGAGAGAGCCTGTGTTGTAGTGCCTCGGGTCTCTGAAAAAAACCTCTCTTCACTCCCAGGTGTGATCCCTTATTTATGAGGAAGTGTGTTAAGCACGTGACGTATACCAAGCCTACAGTAGATGTGGATGAGGGTGTGCGGCCCACAGAGTAGCAGCGCTGAGCTGTTGGAGGGGGTCCGAGGACCCTGATCTGGGGTGTCGCGGCCTCTTATGGAGAGGGCCGCACCCTACAGGGGTTCTGGCCGCGCCTTGAGTGAGATACCTGCCGCGGCCTGTGTGGCCTGAATGCGATTGTAGAAGTATTGTCACGGCATGGTGTTATACTTGTACTATCAATAAGCCCCCAAGCCGTAGTGCCAAGGGAGATATATTCGGACTGCGGCTAAGTAGCCTAGGTGCCGCGGTGCTTTCAAAGTGACGATTCGTCTTCCGCGCTCCCTTATATAAATTGTTTCTGGCCGTGGACTTCATTACATTTCCAAAACTTTTAAGAGAAAATCGAGAGCGAAACTCTACACATTTCTTCTTGCATATTTCAGTGACCCTCCGAGGCGGTGTGTGGCAGTTCAAGGTGGTCTATAGCTGATCTTCGTGATTCTATTCATTCCCAGGTGATTTTTCAACCACTACATACAATTTTCTTCCCTTTTTATGCCTTTCCTGGTTCATTTGCTAGAGATCTAGGGTTTATTTGTTTGTTTTGGTTTTTCCCACATATGCTGCATATGAAATACATATCACTGTTCTTGATGTTCATAGTCGAACCCTCCACATTCTGTGAATTTGATCTTAGAATGGTTAAAAATTGGATAATCAACTGTTTAGGATAGATGCCGCGGCATGATAGGATTATAGTAATCGTCTGAACTTGCAATTCTGCGTCAAACCGTGCTAAATGGCCGCGGTCCCTCAAGCCATCATTCGCGGCATCAAATCACCCCCTTGGTCATCTCGGAACAGCCTTGAAACTTTCATGAACCCAAGACATCCATGTAAAATAACTGTAGTTGCTACTAGAGCATATCGAATTGTCTGAAGAATTAGGAATGGCCGCGGTCGGGAATGCTTTAAAACAATTCTATCTTATTTCTGTGGTAGTGCATGTTCAACAAATATGGATGTGGCCGCGGCTAGTTAGGACCGTACAGTTCCAGAAGCAATAGAGTTCGCCAATTAATATAACAGTGTTAGGGACCTAACTCCAAACTTTTAATACTTAAAAATACCCTTCTGCGGCTTCTTGAAGTCTTACAAGTCATACTGGCTGCGGCGCCTAACTGCGAACTTTGCTTTTCAGGTACTGCTGCAGCCATATGAGCTTTGACCCAGACGAGTTCCTGAGAGGCTTTTGGGCAAAGCATTTTGGGACCTCTCACCCCGAGCTTACTTCCGTGCCCCCTCTGAGATCAGTTAGGCCCTGCAAACTGAAAGATTGTCCGAACTGCGTGATAATTGACTCAGACTCCATGGACTCTGCATCTGGGAAGGATTCCCAATCTCAGCCGATGGAAGAGGAAGCCAACTCAAGTACACATCCAATGGGTGTAGGAGACAATGCCGCGTCTGCTAGAAATAACCCAAGAGGCACATCTGGGAGGGCTGAGAGACCATTGGCTGCACTTGATAACCGCAGCTCGATGACCCAAGATTGGGTTGAGCATGATGCTGAGGCATTCGAATTTCCAAAAAATCTGACGTGCTCAGCCCCTGCCGCGAACCATAGACCGTGCACGGTTCTGTCTGACAATGGAATTTGCTTACTTTTGCACGCCTTCATCTATGGGCTGCGGCTGCCTGTTCCTGTTCCCATCCGTCGCATTTTCCAGATAATGAAATTGGCCCCAGCTGAGTTAGATCCCAACGGTTGGACAACTATTCTTACTGCAGTTGTCCTTTGGGAGAAGCTGTTCAAAAAGGACATTACTCCCGCGGAGTTCTTTCATTTCTACCGCCCAAAGGAAAACTCAGTAAAGTTCGCGGGCTACTACTATTTTTCTAGCCGCGGCAGGGACGAGACCCTTTACACTGGGAGACCGACCAGTGTGAAAAACTGGAAGGGGAAATATTTTTACATCTCCGGTGAAGGCTGGGAGATGCACCCCGAGGAGAACGAGAGAGAGAGATCATATAAAATGTCGCGGCAGTGGGGTTCACCTTCAAAACTAGGTATAAGATTATAGCCACGTCCTTTAATTTCACGTAACTTCCACTAACTTGAATTGTCTTTTCTTTCTGCAGCCCTTAACAATCTGTACTTGAACGCGAGGTAGGAAAAAAGAGTTGCTGAGGCCGCGGAAGTTCCTGCTGAGCATAAGAATTTCAGCATACTTGTAGCGTCGGCAACTATATTTGAGGCGGGATTCTTCCCAAACAAATCAATTCCTCAACAGATGGGCGCAGAGGGTAATTAACTGTGCCATTATTTTTATTCTGCGGTCATTTTGTTTTCTTGAACTTGTTGAACTCATGCTATTCCTTTTCCGGTGAAGAAATTGATAGGGAGCTGCTGGCTGCGCGGCTGGCAGAGATGGATGAGGACGCGGTCGTCCGGAATAACAATGCGCGAAGAAAAAAAAGGAAGAGGTCCAGAGCTAAGGTACCTGTCGCGGCCCCCACTGGAGATAAGGCCACTGATCCTTCCGCGGATCCGGTGGTTAATGATGAAAACCCTGCGCATAATGAACACTTTGATGACGACATAGGGGAAAATTTGGCCGCGGCTGGCCTGATGTCAGCTGAAGTCCCCTTTCAATCGTCCTCTCCTCCGCCGCTAACTGTAGTGGCGGTCAACGTGAATTTGCCACCTCCCCAATTCCGCAGAGAGTCCGGTCCAGACGGTAAGCCAAGGCCTCAATTAAGGCAGCCTGACCCAAACTTCTCTTGGGACACTACTGCAAAGTCTGCGCGGAGAATGAAGCGAGCCTTGGATGCCGCGGACCTCGACAGGCTGGTTGGGGAGGACCATGAAGATCTGGAGAACTGTGGCCTCCACAGCCTTCTGAGGGTACGTACTAATCATTTAATCTTTGCATCTCATATTTTTCTGTACTTTTGCTAACGTCCTTTACTTCGTATAGGCTGCCGATGTCCTTGTGGTCCAGAAGAGGAAATATGAGGATTTGTACAGGCTGAAAGAGGTCGAGAAGAGTTCTCATGCCGCGGACCTACAGTCTGCTCGGGCCTCTTCTTTTGAGGCAGGGAAAGAGTCCGCCGTCGCGGCCCTCCAGGCACCCCATATGGACTTGGAGAAGTCCAACAAGGCCAGAGAGGAAGCGGAGGAGAATTTCAATCAAGCCGCGGAATCTCTGAAATCATCACAGGACCAAACAGCCGAAGCCGCCCGTGTTGCTGAGATTGCAAATACCAAGATTGCCCTCCTCCAACAGAAATATTAAGAGCTAGAAGCCAAGTCTGCTCAGAAGGATGAAGCCCACGCCGCGACCATACAAAAGATGGAAGTTGATCATGGCGACACCCTCCAGCTCGCCATCGATCATGCCGTGGAGTCATTCAAAGGCTCCAAGGATTTCTTCCTCATTAACAACAGGGCATACCTCCGCGGCTACCAGGAGCTGCGACAGAGAATTATTAAGAGCTTCCCTGGTGCCAAGGAGACGGTCCTCGTTTAGAAATTAAGTGATGCAGAACATCAAGAGTGCATTGCTGAGCTGAAGGCCGTTGCTGAAGAAGGAGCAAGGTTGAAAGCCCAAGCAGAGGCAGAGGCAGCGGCTGAGGAGGGGGAGATAGAGACTGCCGCGGGCGGAGAAGAGGCCAATGATGATGATGACGCGACCTCTTAAATTCTTAATTTATTGTATCAACTTTTTGTAATCTTAGATTTCCGTTGTGGCTGCGGCCTCCATTTTGTAATCTATGACTTTTAATACAAAGGCTGCGGCCATATTTTTATCACTGATTGCCTACTTAATATTCCTTACTTTTCAATATTGCATGTTTTACATTGCCTGCTATAATGAATGGTTGCGCGTTACTGCCTCATATTTGCAACTTGCTTCCTGTATTGAATGAACTTGTAGGACTTGTAGCTAGGTCCGCGGCAGGATAGTACAATTCGATGCAATCTTGTTATTATTAATCATCCGCGGTGTCCTTGTCACTTTGGCCCTTTTTTGTTTTTCCCCTGCACCACTGTAGGGCTGTGATCCCTCAAGCCGCGGGGCCAATGAAGTATGGTTTTGGGGCTGCGGCTTAATTTCTTCAATTTTTCGTAGAAGTCGCGGACCCTTTGATTATCTACTCGTTTACCATGTAGAAATAATGAATAGATCGATGCCGCGGTAATTTTGAATGAGGGCAAATATTCTGAATTCGAGTCCACTTCAGCGACTCTCAGTCGCCTATTCCATTCAGCTGTGGCAGGTTTCCACCCAGTGCTAGGGCACCGGGTGATGGGAATGCCGCGGCATCTATTTGACTGCTGACAAGATAATGAGGCTGTATAACCTTGCCCTTGGGAAATCGAGGCCATCCTTCTGTAGGTTTGACATGCTTCATGATCATAGTAACTGAGCCTCCTATAGCCGCTTCGATTGTCTTACATGGATTTTTCCTTTAGTCGATCTTGGGACACTATGAAGCATCTCGAGGATGGCTTATGTTGTTAAGCCACCCATAGCTAATATGCGAGACACTATCAAGCCTCTCCAGGCTGGGTTATGTTATTAAGCCACCCACAGCTAATATGCGAGACACTATCAAGCCTCTCTAGGCTGGGTTATGTTATTAAGCCACCCACAGCTAATATGCGAGACACTATCAAGCCTCTCCAGGATGGGTTATGTTGTTAAGCCACCCACAGCTAATATGCGAGACACTATCAAGCCTCTCCAGGCTAAGTTATGTTATTAAGCCACCCACAACTAATATGCGAGACACTATCAAGCCGCTCTAGGCTGGGTTATGTTGTTAAGCCACCCACAGCTAATATACGAGACACTATCAAGCCTCTCCAGGCTGAGTTATGTTATTAAGCCACCCACAGCTAATATGCGAGACACTATCAAGCCTCTCCAGTCTGGGTTATGTTATTAAGCCACCCACAGCTAATAATATATATAAATCCATCCCTGGATAGATATTGTAAGCCTCCTGGCTCGATGACGAGTCCCAGAAGCTAAGAATGGGTGTTATAAGCCCCCGTGACTAATGTCACACTCCGAGAGCAGAGATTTGGCGTTGTAGGCCCTGGTGGCTGATAAAAGCTCCTTAAATCCTCAGATGCTTCTGCGAATATGGTCATCATATGATAAGATGTGGTTGAACATTGCGAGGGGAAATTCTGAGCTAATGAAGGTCGTATCCCATCCATAAGTGCATCCCGAAGTGGAATAATCCTTCAAGATAATTTTGCTATATTTCCTCTGAAATATGATTGAGACAACAAGTCTTTTTGTGAGGTAGCAGGTTATGAAACCAAGAGAAATATCAGATATAGCTAAACTTGCTAGTTCATATATTTATATATGTATGTTGCAGCTAATGACTTTGTTAACAAAACATAAAGTCTCGAGTATTAAGGCTACAGTGAGCTTCATAAAACATAAACAGAAATAGTTGAAATTAGAAATACTAAGGATGAGATGCGGTATGCAGCCTCTGCTAGATCTGGCTGAATCCCTTATGCATTCTTCAGGAATCGCTGCAGCATTCCTTACCCGATTAACCTTTCAACTTCATCCTTCAGAGCATAGCATTTCTCTGTGTCATGGCCATGGTCCTGATGGAATCTGCACCAGGTAGCTTTGTTCCTCTTGTGGAGTGGAGCTCTCAATTTATGTGGCCACCTCAAAATCTTGTCCCCTTTGATGAACTCGAAGATCTCTTCAATCGGGAGTCTCAACTGAGTATAGACACCCGACTTTTTCTGCCTTTTTTGACCTCCGACAATTGATCTCGCGGTCTCGTTTACTACCACAGCAGGCAACGTTGGCTTTGTTGTTTCCTCCACTTCCGTGCCTATGTTTTTAGATGCTACAGCCTCCAGCATTAACACCCTCTGAGTTAGAAAATTGACCTGGGTCTGAAGTGAGGCGTGGCTGTTATAGAGGTGATTAAGGTGATTGTATAGTTGTACAATCTCATCCTTGACTTCTGCACTCCGGCTGGATTCTCCTTCCATCTCTGCCTTTGTTAGTCTTTATAAAGTATATAGAATCTGAGAAAAAACTTAACAGAGGTGAGGGATCACAGAAGTATCAGGATGGAGGCTTTGAATTGCTCCATGATTATGCTGCTGAGGCCGCGGTCAGTATGGCACATAAGTGCACTGCCGCAGCCTTTCAATGTTATTCACCAAGGTCGATCCAAAGGCCACTCAAATCCCTCCCACGATGATTTTGAACTGTCATGGTAGGTCCGCACAAGTAGGGGTCGCGGCATGAAATACTGCCGACCTTACAGGCCGCACCCCTGTCTGGGCAGGGGAGATCCCGATAGAGGAGCTGGTATTTTCTCCCCCAACACGTGAAGAAAACCTACTAGGGTCCATTGATGAGAGAATTTCCTTACGGAGCGCAATATGGCACAACTTCAATGGAAACCCTAGATCATAGGTAGATGACAACAAAAATGGGGTAGATACAATCCCTCCCTAATCATTCATGTTTTTGAGGCAAAAGCCCGTCATGCTTTTTAGCATTATCTAGATGGAATGATATCATAGGGGTATGCAAAATAGATCCAAAGCCATTGAGTGAAGATCCAAAGATAGATCCAAAAATATGAAATTCCCGTTGAAGGGGGGCGAATGTGGTGCAGAGTCCAATAACCGGTTACCGACCTGCGAGGAGATGATCCAAAGGACCCCCAGGGGTCGAATAAGGCGTTTGGAGAACTCATATATGTAGAGAAACAAGATTAACATATCTCGTTCCCATAGACGGCGCCAAATTGATGATACGAGAAATCATACATAGGTAGATCTCGTGCCAACAAATCAAATATGAAGTGTAGAATAAATATATAAAGCAAGCAAACTGAGAGTAGACAAGATATAGAGTGGTTTAGCCCTTAACATGGGCCTACGTCCACTGTGTTGCTCCCTTCTCATTATGTGCATTGCATTGTACAATATAATCGTGCCTATAGAGGCGTACAAGTATGAGAATAAAAGAGAGTACATGATAGTATTAGAGATTCCGGTGAGCCCGTGAGGTGGCTGTGATGTAGATTCTAGGCCTCCAAAGCTTATGTTGGGGTGATGTAGAGAGAGCCTGTGTTGTAGTGCCTCGGGTCTCTGAAAAAAACCTCTCTTCACTCCCAGGTGTGATCCCTTATTTATGAGGAAGTGTGTTGAGTCACGTGCCCTGAGCACGTGACGTATACCAAGCCCTGAGCACGTGACGTATACCACAGAGTAGCAGCACTGAGCTGTTGGAAGGGGTCCGTGGACCCTGAGCTGGGGTGCCGCGGCCTCTTATGGAGAGGGCCGCACCCTACAGGGATTCTGGCCGCGCCTTGAGTGAGATACCTGCCGCGGCCTGTGTGGCCTGAATGCGATTGTCGAAGTATTGCCACGGAACGCTGCTATACTTGTACTATCAAATATACCCAATATTGATATGGTAATATTAGTATAGTTATATGATTGTGTATGCATATGCTATCTATGTGTGAAAAATATGCCCGCGCTACTTGCTATCCCTGAGGTTACTGCGCTGGGACGATCTTATCTCGTGTGCCTTATGGGGGATATTGACTCGTACCCTAGAAGATATAAATCCTAGGTACGAGCTATCGGATCGATAGTCGGACGGTCCTAAGAGACGTGAGGGTATGTACTGACCTCTTTGACTTGGAAACTATGCTTCGTCTCAATATTGTTTGTGTATGTATTTATACAGTTCGAGAGTGATTCCGAACTTGTATTCCCTTTAGTACGATTGATACGGGGATTGGATAGCAGAGTATGCGCGCACCATAATTTTATGTGGGGTGCTGTTAGAATATATATATTATACGAGTATTTAATATATATATGAACTTCTGAAATTTGAGAAACTGCCTACTGTGTTATGGTAAGTAAGACATGTGTAATGTCTCAAATTGGAAATACTTGTCTTGAAAATATAATATGATATTGAAAAACTTTATGAATCAATAAAGTTAAAATGAGCGTTTTGTACTAAATGAAATTATCCTTTTAAACCATGATGTTTTTAAATCTTAAATCTTGAGAGTCACCTAAGATATGTTAAATCCTTGGGGGAAAGATAGTGTGATATATGATAAGATAAACCACTGGGAAGGTTAGTTGCGATAGGAGTGCATATTAGAAGATAGGTGAGAATTTCTCAAGAGAGTGTCGCACTGATATGTTGTTGCCTTGGCCTGTAATCAATTTAAATACTTGCTAAACGAATTTTTAAATCATATACACTATCGGGCTCTAACCCGTTTCCACTTCTCTTTCTCTCTTGTATATATACGTATGTATTATAGTTGCCCATCCACAAGGGCGTCTTGCATAGGATCCTTTAGATGGAACGCGCTGTAGCTTTTGTGGGAGTTACAGGCCATTGTTTAGAAGACCTCATTGTTGACTCTACTTCTAGTTCAACTTTATCCAGTGGGTGCATGTGCCACCCTTTTTCCATTATTTAGTTGATATTTTCAGAGATTGTAATTCTTTTAATTTCAGTATCTTTATTTCGGGATTGTTAATGTCAAGATGTTTTCCTTAGTATTTTAATGTTGGGATTTATTATTGTTGGGTAAACTCTTGAATGTTCATTTTATTCTTCTACTAATTGTGTGACTCTTTAGACGTTAATGGTTTAAGGTTTTATAATCGGATTTAATAAAATGAGAATAAAGGTTTAAATGGTTTTGACACTTAGCTTAATTAATTAGGGTGTTTAAATTGGAAAAGTTTTATTTTCAACAGTGATGCTGAGAATGAACCAACTGTTCATCTTCAATTAATTTAATAAAGGAGTGATCGCACGGTATTTAATTAGGCGGGGTGTCATAGGTGGTATCAAAGCATCAGATTCTAGTGTCCTTTAGGATATGTACGGCTTATTTCGTTTCCAGCTTAGCATATTTGCTATAGAGCCCTAATACTACGAATGTTGTGTTCATCTCTATACATTGGGAATTCGTACTTCTGCAATTTTTTTATGCGAATGATGAACTCATCCAAATTTATTGAAATTTTCAGATGGATCGTCAAGAAGAACTAGCTAAAAAAGTTAGGGGAGTCGACGAGCAAGATTGACCCACTCCTCAGGTATCTCCAGAGAGAATATCAACCATCGAGTTAGCAGGTATTGTGGCACAGGCAGTTACCATTGCGGTCTTGCAGTATCAAGAACGCAGCACACAGCTCATGGGGGGCAAAAGATCTAGAGAGTACAGTCAGTCTGTCATGACTGGAAGGAACAAGTGTGTGATGACACAAAAATCGCAACAATAAGCTCCTCAGGCCTGTAAAATCCACGAAGGTAACGAATTGTGCGGGGAAGCCCAAAAGCGTCAAGGCCAAACAGACCAGGGAAAAAGCGAGACTACTCAACAACGTAGTGAAGTGAAGCAGTTTCGGGGGAGGTGCTTCCAATGTGGCAGATATGGTCATAAGCGTCAGGATTGCCCAGAGAAGAATAGGGCCCCACGGCAGGAAGGTGATGACTGAAGGGTCATGTACCATATTGTTGTGTATCTAAAAAATTTGTATTTCTTCACATAACCAATAGAGTCAGCCTCTATGGTTGGCCATTAGTACTCCAACATCATCAGTTGATCATGCAGTCTAACACCCCCATGTGGGAGGGCTGATGTGCTTCATTCAACGCTCTCCCTATGTCCTCTTTAGTAATGCACATCAATGCCTTCTCATTGTACCCTTTTCTGTAAATCTATTCTTCCACCAAGTTAAAATGATCTTCCTCATCCACATATAAATTTCATTATCTCTATTTATGGGTAACTCACCATCTTTCAGATACACCACGTATGGTTTCCTCCAATCTTCGAAGGCTTACATAAAGTTATCTTTCTTTGGCTGCTCAAAATTGTCATGTCAGTCTAAATAACCTTATTGCAGACATGCAACCTCTCCACTCATAGTGGTATAATAGTATCCTCCCCCCATTGAAACCAATGATAAAGAGGGATATCAGTGTCCCTATAATGCTTCTCGCGCATATTTGCCAACCTTTCTTTAACTTCTTGTTCTCCAACACACCTTGTTAAGAACCCCTAAGGGCTATTGGAGTAAAGTGTTCGTTGAGGCAAGTGGTATTTAAAGAGCTCTAACAACTTTATTGTCCTTCTCATGTCTCTATCTGCTTCATAAATAGGAGCCTACAATCTTACAGCTCATCACTTCAGAACAAAGACTTCATTGTAGTAGGCACCGTTATTTTCCGTACTATAATTATTGCTTTTGTCTCATTCGTGTCTAGATTTTGTGCTATCATAGCTAAATCATCGGGGTGCCTATTCATTGTCCTTGCACGCCTCTCAATGGTTACTTCCAAGAACTATACTAGCAACCTTTGGATGATGTATCTGAAGGGTAGCATATTTGAGGGAGAGGTCCCCATTAACCTATTTT
The DNA here is from genome assembly GCA_949130495.1 of Sambucus nigra. Taxonomy (NCBI): domain Eukaryota; kingdom Viridiplantae; phylum Streptophyta; class Magnoliopsida; order Dipsacales; family Adoxaceae; genus Sambucus; species Sambucus nigra. The sequence continues at coordinate 623,528,162 of OX422207.1, read as the reverse complement.
ACTATGAAGTTGGAGTCCCCTCGTATGCATAATATCCTAATGCCTCTTCTAATTTCTTCCAATATTTCCAAAACGGGGGCCTCATATTCAGCCACATTATTTGAGCACTTGAAATGTAACTTGAAGGAAAGGGTGATATTCTCCTTACCGTTTGAACGTATAATGCCTATGCCTCCCATCTCTTGAGCACTAGAGCCATCAAACTACATGGCCCACTTTTCCATTTTCCCCCCATGCATTCTTGGAAATTCTCCCCCTTGTAACTCTTCATTGAGGGGACTTAAAATTCCCAATTTGAAAATGAGCCGACATATCTGCTACCACTTGACTTTTAATTGCTTTGGACACTATGAATTTTAAATCATATTCTAACAAAGTTAAAAAACCATCTCACTACTCATTCTACAGGCACTATCCTTGCTAGGAGGTAGTTGATAGGGTCACATTTGGTGACTATATGAACAATAAAGGCTAATAAATAATGTCTTAGCTTTTGAGCCACAAAGACCAGGGCAAGGCAGTGCCTCTCTGTACTGGTTTATCTAGATTACATGCTAGGGATTTCACTTGACAAATAGTATACTGGATTTTTTACTCCTTCCTTTCCTTGAGCCAGCAGTGCTCCTATAACCTTTGTTGAAGTAAGGTAGAGCAGCAGTCGCACCCTACCTTCTGGTGGAGTCATCGTGGATAGGGAGGCTAAAATATCTTTGATATTTTCAAAGTCCTTCTTTTGATAATCTCCCTAAGTTCTGTTGGCTTTGTTTTTCAACTGGGTGTGAATGGGTGGGTCACCTCCCTCTAGTGCGGGTATGAACCTTCTCAGGTTGGACACCTTCCCCAATAATCTCTTGAGCTGTCTTTCTCTCTTTGGAGATGGCTTTATTTTTCTCGGCGTCCACTTACACCCCCTACCTATTCATAATAAATCCCAAAAACATTCCTACAGTGACCCGAAGGCACACTTTGAGGGGATCATCTGCATCTTGTCTTTGCGACACCTCTCAAACAGTCTCCAAAGGTCATGTTGTGATTTATTTCTTTCCTGGATTTCACCACTAGATTTTCCACAAAAAAATCTAGTACATCATGAAATAAATCATAAAAAAATTTCCATCATGGTACTTTGGTATATGGCCCTAGCATTCTTCAATTTGAATGGCATGACTGTGTTGTGGAAGTTTCCAAATGTCATATAGAACGCGATCTTCTCAGCATTCACCAATTCCATTTTAGTCTGAGTGTAACAGACGTACCCATCCATGAAACTATAAGTAACATCAACTATGTTTTTTATTGTTTGAATAAGGAACTCCTGTTTGGGACATGCTCGACTCCTATCACAAAAATCTACAAAAATTAGAATTTCTCTTTTGTCCTTCTTTACTATCGCCACTATTGTGTAAAGTCACACAATATGATGAATAGGCTTGATGAACCCCTCTTGCAAAATCTTCCCTACTTCTGCTTTTATCTTTTGGTCGAGGTGAACTTTGTACTTACCTGCTGCCTCCCTAACTTGAAAAGAATTTGGAAGAACATTGAATCTGTGAGAGATCACCTCTAGATCTATCCCTGGCAGTTTCATATATTTCCAGGAAAACACGTTAGTGAAATCTTTAAGTAGACCATAATCTCCTCCTTTTATTTTGGGGTAAGACTCTTGAAGATTATAATGGGTCTACTTTCACCCCCTTCTGACCCTTGGTTGATCCCTTTAATTCTTTTACCTGCTCCCTAGGTCCATCCTGCATGCATTATGGAGCCTCTTCTATTTCTTCGATATGTTCAATGATGTTGGATTCATCCACAACAAAACATTCTATTGTTGGGTCGGTGCTCTCATACTAGAACACCGCCCGTGCAGATCGTTATCAACGGTAAATAAATTTTCCATTGAGTAGGATCACTTTTTTGCATGTTCAACGAGGTTTAACCACCTTCCTCTTGCCTTTTGCTATGTGGGGGATCACCCTCCCCCCAAATGATCATTTATGGATTTTCGTCGTTGGGAAATTCCCCAACCACTTGATTTTCTTCTTGCGTTCTTGCAAAATTCTTTCTTTACTCATCCAATTTGTATAAAATTTTGCATCCACCAGATGGGCCTCCATAACGAAAATTTCTTTTATGTTGCCTTGATTATAACCTTTATTCCTGTTATATTCACCTTTGCACAGTGATGGTAGGTGTAGGTCACTATGCCATGGGTATGCATACATACTCTCCCAGTGAGTAATTGGTAGCTGTTATAAGCATTGATGACATGGAATTTGATGTGGGACATGAAATTCCCCAACTTGATTCCTACATTCACATATCTAACGGATTTCATTCCAACACTATCAAATCCTAAGATCACCAATGGCACATGAACTATCTTCTCCTTATCAATCCATATCTCGTATAACGTACTGATTGGCATAATGTTAATAAATGCCCCTTCATACATTAATGCTCAGGGGAATGAAACTTCATTGATCATAGTTGTGACATATAACGAGTAGTTATGGATGTTAGGCACCTACCTATCTGCCTAAGAAAATACAACTTCAAAAGTATATATTTTGATCATCCTGCCAATGGTTCCCTGCCAATTTAATGAGGAATATCCTCGCTATTGTACCGCCTCCAAAAAATTTCTTGTTACGATCACCCTGGTGTCATACTTCACTCCTATTTGTTCAAAGAACCACTTCAGCTTTGGGATCCTTGCAATGACTTTGCATTCAGAATCTAAGCCCACCTCATATGTCTGGGAATGACAAATGTACTCTGCCTCAAATTTCCCCCATCATCTAGAGTAAAGATGACATTACTTTGCCTTCTGGGAAGTTTACCTACAAAATTTCTTCACTTTCATCTTCATCTTGGTCTGTAGTGAGGAATAACTCCTCCCGCTTCCTTTCTAATGCAATTCGCTGCTTGCTGCTCAATGAGTGCCTTTCCACCTTTTCACATATTGTCTCACCACTTTCCCACTCCATCAGATGAAGGGTTCCTTATTCATTATATGCTACTATAATATTGACATTGGCATAATGATGTGCTGAAAATGGATTTTCATTAACATCTACAAGAGGTATGTGTTAAGTTCCACTGGCCACTTGCTCACCAATGATACTCCTTAAATAGTAACATTCCTTGGTGGAGTGTTGCACTCGCTAGTGTAACTCATAATACATAGGGTTGTCTACTGTTGGGGTTTCCCTTTTCAGGTGACGGAGACCTGATATCCCCTCTTATACAATTGTATGATAACAATCCATAGATTTTTCTACGCTGCCAAGTAGTAGTGATGGGGAATTTTCTCCAAACTTTCCTTTGTTACCGGGGCTTTTATTCTTATATCCGGAGCCTCCTTTCTTATTTTTTGGGATTTCAATTCAAATAATATATACTTTCCTCCTCGAGACTTGAAACCTTCCATAAGTCTATGGTACTTGTGTCCTCCAGCTGGAGGTCCTCGGCTAGATTATTATGTTAAATTACTAGTAGGCTTCGTGAATTCTTAAAAGGTTCTATCTCGACTTTCATTAACCAAATGAATCTTGTATTCCTCCCACAACCCGTCGACACATATTTGAAGCAGCCTTGCCTTGGCTACCTCCTCGTGAACATCTAATTCTATCTCCCACTTTATATATTTCATTAACTCCTCCCAGGTCTTTTTCACCTCTAGTGTCACGTGTCTCAATGTGAACTCATCTTATGTCACAAAGAACTTTTGGAGGAATTATATATGCATCTCTTAAGTGGTAATATCGCGTGTAGGACTTTCTTGTAAGGGTCTTGGAGAACTCCCTCAACCTCAAGTTCTTGTCATTTCCATGCACTCCTAGGTACTCAGTGAACCTCTTCACGTGCTCTCTTGGATTTCCCCCCTTTTCCATTAAATTTAATGAATTTTAGCGGAATGTACCCTCCAATGTGTGGCTTATCATACACAACCTGAGGGTAAGGGTCTTGTAGCTCTTCATATAGAAGGGACACTTCTCTTCGAGAGGAGGAGAACAACTTCCTAACCACCTCCATATTTACTGCCTTGGAGGGATATTCCTCCAAGATCATGCCCTTTGCTATTGGTCAGGTTAATGGCACCACAACCCACTCTGGCATCACCTTTTGTGGCGGAATCATGTCTGCTGAATCTACTGCTGAAGTGTCTACCCCTCCAGATGGGGCAACTGATGGTGTTACACAACCTTGACCCAAACTTGAGAGGTCTACATTAATTTTCTTCAAGAACTTCTAGAGCAGCACGTGGTAAAACCTTCTCCTTTCGATAAAAATGGATCCAAAGTAAGAAATTCAGAATAAAAATAGTAACATTTCTCATGAGGAACTCCTGAGAATGATGGCTATCAGTGTGGAGTGAAGGAATAAGGCACTTAGGCCTTACAGAGATAGTAGGCAGAGAACACTAGGTATTGGGGGTCATTTTTATTGAGTAATGGTACGACTTGAGTTATGATTATGACCTGACCTAACCCTGGGTATTATTTATACTTGGGTGCAAGGACCGAGTTGGAACTTTTTGGGCTCCAAAATTGAGGGGGTTAATGAGGGACAGTGTTTAAAATGTACCATTTGTCCCTATCTGTGTGCAACCGCATATCCCCTCTAACGAGTGCCACCTAGTGCAAACCAAAGTCAAAAGGCAAATATGCCTACGCTTGAAGAAAAAATATCTTATTTGGTAAATATCTTTTAAAATGGTAACTTTTTGTACAAACTTTGTAAACTTGAGGATGGTCTCAAGTTCCACCTCCTCTAAAATCTTTTATAAACTTTAGGAGAGTCCTCAAGGACCACGTCCTCTAAAATCATTTTATGAATTTGAGGAGAGGTCTCAAGGAACATCTCCTCTAAAATCATTTTATAAACTTGAGGAGATGTCTCAATGACCACCTCCTCTAAAGTAATTTTATGAATTATTCATTTCTTATGAGCAAGCTCTTAGTTGCTCACTTTAATTTTGACTCGGTATGGACTAGGTGAATCCTAAAGTCTTTTTACTAGTGTTCTCTCAATCTTAAAGTGCTAATTGGTTGATCTTTCTCAACGAACCCTATTCCTTATCAACCTAGCCAAAATTCCTAAGAGATCCTAAACTTGTCTTTATGAGCCCTGCTTAATCAATTCGGATACTTGTATAATAAAGTAATACACCAATACTTTAACATATATTTGAATAACAAATCTTGGGGAGGAGTTCACTCTAGGTGGACCTCCTTGACCACTAGTTCTATTCTATAGGGAATTTGGATTTCTGGGACATCTCCTCGTGGGGGGACTACTTGTTCACACTTTATTCCTGTGACTTTTGAACATTTGAGGGAAAGGTGCCACTTGTGATAGGACTCCTCATCCAAACTTCATTTATGTATTTTTTGAGTTGCCTAAAACGAGGAGCTCTTCCTGATGAGCCTCTTCACCTAAATTCTAAGTTATGAGTTCGGGTATTTTGGGGCGGGGAGCCCTTCCTCGTGGGCCTCCTCGCCCATGTTAAATATTTTCAAACTTTGACTAAATTGGGACAAGGAGCCCTTCTTGATTAGCCTACTCATCCAAATTAAATTTCTGTGAGTTTTTGTTAAATTGGGATGAGGATCCCTTCTTGATGGGCCTCCTTACCCGCGCTTCATTTCGTTGGAGTTTGGATAAATTGGGGCGAGGAGGCCTTCTTGATGTCTCTCCTCGCCCAAGTGTCATTTATATGAGCTTTGAGTCCATTGTGGCAAGGGGCCTTTCCTGGTGGGCCTCCTAACCCAACTTTACTTTTGTCTATAGCCTAGTCATTTCTTTGGGGGTGTTGCTTGTGATGAGCCCCCTCGCCATTTGGTCCTGTTCGCCCAACTGTTTGGGTCATTGAGTGTGTACCCCTCTACACAAATGTAGTAATTTTTTGGTGTTAAAGGGAAAACTATAATTAGATGTCACAAAAAACCAATTTAAGTTATTTATTTATTCACTTCAGTTATGATGGTAAGGATTCCTAGACTAGAGAATGCCCGAGCAGACGCCCTTTCTCGACTTTCTTAGTAACTTAAACAGAAATTCGATGAACAATCCCAGTGGAAATTCTCACCCATGGAATCATTGATGGGATGGAATACGACGTCATCCGTGTGGAGTTTTGTCCCTCATAAATGGACCCAATTTGAGAGTACATCGAAAGAGGAACACTACCATCTAACCAGATGGAATCCAAGAAGTTAAAGTATAAAGTAGCAAGTTATGTTTTAGAAAAAGGTGCCTTATATAAGTGAGGATATGTTGTTTCCCTACTTAATTGTGTTCATAGAAACAAAGGAAATTATCTGATCAAAGAGGTTAATGAAGGCTCATGTGTAGCTCACACAACTGAGAGGTATGTAACACAACAAATAGGAATGAAAGGTTGCTACTTGCCAATGATGAATGCAGATTGTGTTTCGTTCACCAATAAGTGTGATAAATGTCAAAAGTATTGCACCATCCATAGAAGATCGGGAGTAACTTTGACACCCATCAGTTGTAACTCACTCTACAAAAGCCCAATCACTAGTGAGATTATCATCCCACAGAAGAACCCTATGTCTCTATTTTACCTCTCCTACATCGGTACTAACTTCACTCAACTGTGTCACTCTTTTTTCACTGTCGGTCTCTGACTGATTTTTATGTGAAATACCTAGAAACTGCATTTTCTTTATTCTTTTTAAATCAAAGGAATTTGCAGTTTAAAATCATCTATAGGATTCATTTATGAGAAAAACTCCATGCTCCCCCAAATATGGTAACCACCGTCCCCACCATTTCAACATTTCTCTCATGAGTGAAAAAAAATTTCCTTAAATTTTCACATATGGGTATTTCCATACCCAATTCTAAGCAAGAGCTTCTGAGACTTTTACTTACTTTGGAGGAGACTAAACTACTTTCATCTAGCTCAATCTCAACGTACGGTCCTCATCAAAGACCTTTCAAGTTTATCACCATTCTCCACTACATCGGTACTTGATAATTATACCTACTATACTTTAGTAGTCGTTGCAGTAATTTATGAAAATGCCACAAGAAAAGTGACATTTACCGCGGTCCTTATTGCCCACATTAACTTATAGTTTTAACTCAGCCCCGCCTCCTGCTGCCCTCACAATGGACTTTTATGGTCGCCCTTTGTAGATCAGCACACGAATCCCGAACGAGCACACAAAAGATTTGCGATAATTTTACATAATAGCAGGGGAACGAAATCTAACAAGAGTATATCAACAATCCTAATCATAAGGCTCTATGTCAAATCAATGCAACACTGAAAGCGTAGTACGTTTGCACAGATTCCAAAAGGACACTAGAACCTGATGCTCTGATACCACCTGTGACAACCTGCCTAATAAAATACCGGGTAATCACTCATATATCAAATTAAAACAGGAGCCTCATATGGTTCATTCTTAGCATCACTGTCCAAAACCAATTTAATTACTAATATCCTATTAGGCTGTCGTCAAATTTTAATTAACTAATCTTTTTAACCAAATCATTCAAGTAAAATAATTACAATAATTGTATGCAATAACTGAAATGAAATGAAGTAATCGGACACTCGGTAAAAAAAATACAACCAAATCGAAAGTGGCACAAAAGGGCGGTAGAAAAATAAATGAGTACAATTGGGACATCAATCTGAATATGTCTACAATACCTTCTATCTAGATCTCAAATGATAGAAGCGTCTATAATAAACTTGCTTGCATCCTCAACTACTGCAGCAAACATTTGACTCGAATGAATCATCATCCAGAAGTCCTTGTGTCTAGACACACACACACACACACACACACACACACACACACACATATATATATATATATAAAGCATGAGAGGGGAAAAAATAGAGAAATAGGTCAGAGCCCGAGTTTTGTAATCATTTTAGCAAGTGCTAAAATTCCATATTTTTAAGATATGATATTTCTAATATTTAAACTGCTATCGCACTTTCATGAGATACACCTCACCCCTCTTCTAATAGTGCACAACTATCGCATATCTTTTAAACAACCCAATTATGCTACCATGCCTGACTAATGTATTTACCATCATCTAATAATCCCTATTAATCTGAGTACGAAGGACTAAACTTCTCCTCATTCCCAACATTATGTTACATTCTTGCCTATGGTGTCTCGCGAAGAGAAATCGAAACAAGGACCCCCCCCCCCCCCGATACACTACTACGTGACAATGTTGATCGCTGGGATCCATTTGGCCCTCAATACATAAAACATTTTATACTATCTCGTATATACATATATATATATATTTAGTTCTCATTAGAACCTATGATTCATAATTGTATAAGTCCGGTTATTAATTTACCGGAAGTAGTACCACACTTTATTCGTTCTTTTACCTTTCTATACAATGTTATGTTATATGATATCTCATCTCATATATAACAATATATTATACATAACAAGTAAAATAATCAATCCACCGAGCCAAAATATAAATAGATTAGTCATGTTTATTTACTAAGCAACGGTGGAATATCACAAGTATACATGTATTTTATTCCCAGAAAATATAAACACACTGGTACCCCTAGGATAACCTATGGTGCACTCGTACTCTGATATATCATCCCAGTACATCACGTAGATAAGGATAATGTGTTATGAATCACTCAGGAACCGTATCAGTAAGCCAAAACCACACATATTGGAGGCGAACATAGTCCCAGACACAGGGGTCACGCACATACCTAAGCCCCCATGGTCTGTTGACTTATTAGCTCAAAATAAGACATTCCAATCCCTATGTCTTTGAGGTACCAATAGATATCCTCCCCGGAAGGCATGCAAGATAATATTGTCCTTTATAGTAAATCGACTTCCCGTGATAGCAAGTTAGGTAGGTATGTCATACACATACTAAACAATAATGTAAGCCAACAGTTCCACTTATATATATCATCCTGATACATTTACACAACCATATGATAATGATAGGTATTTATCTCACCCGTACATAATTTTCCATAATTATTTATTCAACCCGTATATGTAACAATATTAGGGAATACACATAGCCCATATGATAAATTCCATTCGCAGTATATTTATATATCGAATATCCTACGCAATGATCGATTATATCCAATCCTCAATATATTATTTCCCATCTTCTCTCACCCTACGATGATAACACCAATAACATCGTTATGTATTTATTTGTTTTATATATAAATAATTTAATGATTCTATACAATCTAAATCACTTCCCAATACAATATGGCTATAGATTCCCAACTCTATAGCAATGGCCAATAACCTCAAGTGTTTCCCTTTCTTAATAATATAAATATTCATACACTTAAAACACTACCCCCGTATTTACTCTCTTCTTTAATACTCAAATCACTTCCTAATAACTTGATAAAGATTTGTACAAATAATTCCCGAATATACCAATTCATAATAGTTAATTAGCATACGCACTACGTCTCTTAATTCCCTAGGTATCTCCTCACTTATAATAATCTTCGCCCGTAAACACACAGGGTATTTTCTCAATTCTTGTAGTACGTATCCTAAATTTCATCCTAGTCACCTCGTATTATTTTACTTAACGAAGGTCGGTATACAAATACCTTTTCTACGCTCACAATTACTTATATAAAATTACTCACCTAAATACCTCTTAAAGTATTACTCCTCACGAACGCCCTTATTTGGTTAAGTCTTAGATTTTACTTTCAACTAACCTAAAATACACATCTCACTTGAATAATTATTTATAAGTCCCCACTCTATTTTTAGGAACCCCATATGTATCACTCTATAATTTATTTTCCTCAAAAGTACAAATTATGTGCCACACCATTTTTACACTTTCCTAACCCATTATATTCCTTAAATGGTTAGGAATAATTTCCCCTTGTTGTATATTTATTTTCTCAAACAAACAAGGTAGAAATATTTAAACTTGGAATTTAACCCATATATACATCACCAATCGAAATTGCCAGAATTTCTGAAGGGTCTATCGATCGACCCCTAGCCTTCGATCGATTGATCTGGGAAGCTTCTTCTCCGAGAAGTTGTCCGGCCATTAAACCATAACCCAAGCTTTTATCTCTTATTCCATCATCCTCCAACCTCAATCAACAACATATATATACCTCAAATGTGATCTAATCATCATCTAACCGATTTTTAACAATTAATTTCAATAAATTCCAAGATTCACAATTTGGGTATTAATCGAGTTATATCTGTTTTAATCTTCCAAAAACCCGTTTGATCCACAAAATTTCAACCCAAAAAAAATTATTTTTATACCAACTACAATATGAGAAATTAATACACTCAATCTTAAAGAAAGTTAAACACTTGCCTCGTGGATTAAATCTGACGATCCCGCGTTGAATCCCACGAAGTTTTCCTTCTTCTCTTCTCTTCTCTTCTTCCTCTTCTCTTCCTTCTATCTTCTTTTTCTCTCTCTTAGGGCACATTTTGAGAAAATAAGGAGGGTTGCCTCTTCTTAAACCCAAAATTGTGTGTGTACCCAATTGTAAAATGGCTCGTGTACTCAATTACGAGTCCCTACTACTCTAAAAATCCCCGGAACCTAAACACTACCCACAAATACTCTATTTTGACTATTTTGTCCATTCCGAACCCAACGAGGCAATCAAAATCTCCATCTGAGTTACCTAACTCAAATTAACTAATTAAACCCAACACGTTCAATACACATTTTTTCCAATTAAAATATTTCCCTTTGTCTCTTTACCCAACTACGACATGTAATAAAATAATATACCCATATATTAGTCTAGTAAGAAAATATAATCCATGTAAATATTTATCCGACACTCGAAAACTAATATTTACTATTCACTTTATAATATTAAATTTATTTAATTTCACTAATAAATTCCAAAATTAATATTCATAGAAATTCCTCAAATTACGAAATGACGTCCACAATGTAATTGAAATACCTTTAAAAGTATGGGGTATTACAGAATCTATAAACTTCATTCAGAACCTGTTCGCCCACAATACAATGCCTAAAAAAAATCACCATCAAAACCTAGCTTGATGGGCTGATGAAAAGATCGGATGAGGCAAAAGGCAACTAGATTAATGAACTCCATAGTGTCCTTTGTTCATATATGACTACTCCCAAATTAGCAACGGGGGAAACCCCATTCATGATAGGTTTCAGCAGTGAGGCAGTAGTACCAATGGCAATAGGTATGTCGACTCAAAGGGTATTGAACTTTAATTCACTAAAGAGTGACCTCATGAGGCGACTATATATGGACATGATAGAAGAAGTTTGAGAATATGCTACTATTTGGAGGGATGCCTACAAACAAAGGGATGGATGTTTTTATAATCCGAGGTTCAAGCGAACCAATTTGAAGTAGATGGATCAGGTACTGAAGAAAATAATCCATAGGAGAAACAAGTTGGAGCCTAAGTGGCATGGTCCATACTGTATCTCGACAGTTATCCGACTAGGAACTTATTGCTTATAAACTCTGGAAGGAGACAAATTCAAGAATCTTGGAACGCATACCATCGATGGAAGTAATATCAGTAATTAAGTTTTTAAAAATTCCATTTTTAATGTAATCATTCCTTCAAGTTAATAAACTTCCAAGTTTTTCTGCATTACACTTCCTTTTGGGTTTTGTTTTTCGGAGTATGGTTGCAATACACCCTAAATTATTAAATTATTAAATTAATGAGCCATTTTAATTCCTTTCCAAAGAGCATGGTTCAAAATTTTTGAAACTTTTTTATCTTCAGAAAAGTTTTCAAAAATTTCCTCACCAAAGAGCATTGTTCAAAATTTTCCTTCTTTAGAAAAGTTTCCAAAGTGTTCGTCGCCAAATTTTCCCAAATTCAGAAAAGGGCATGGTTCAAACTTTTCCAACATTTATAAAGTTAAGGTTCATGTATGATTTGTCCTCGGAAAGTCATGAACAACAAGTTAGTAAAATTTCTTAATTAGAGATTTTACCCGATCAAGTTAAAATACTTGGATAATTATACATTCTTAAAACACTTGGTCGCCAATGATAACTGATGCTACAACTTATTACAATTTTAGTGCATTAATCGAATCTGATGTCGTATAAATGATTTAAACATGAATAAAATATTAAACATTTGAGCAGGTTATTTAGTCTATAAGTTGAGTAACTAAACATTATACAAGTTACCAAGTCTGCAAAATGACTAATATCAAACACAATCTTAAATAAAGAGAAATCCATGAAAAATAACTTGATTTCATTAATCAAAATGCATTATAATAGAAATCATTGATCAAAATTTATATTGTGAATGCTTTGCTTTTGCCCTATCCATCCCTCCATGAGGATCATCACGGGTGTATGGAGAATTTATTGGGTTGAAGCCTCTTAACATATGCTTATTACAACTCCTCAACCTATCAATAAAGTGCGGAGGATGAACCATCTCACATTCATTATTGAGGTAGTAATCACCCAAATTCTAATTTACTAGACATTAAGGAATGGAACAATCCAAGAAACTTGGGTCATTCCAGTTCCACAAATTATTGTCTTAATCATACTTCAGTAATGACAACAAGTTAGTCCATCCCAATTTTTAGCCTTCATTATTTCTTTAGGCAAGATGATCATCAATGTGAGTTCAGGCTTCATTATAGCCATCTATCCAAACTTCCCTTGGTTTCTTATTATAGTGGAATGTCAGCCTATCAATTTGATCTTAAATTTTTTAGGAGTATATCTTTGGATTTAAGCATTGCATCTTGATCGACAAGAGTCTCTGTTGTCCTCTTCTCCTTAATGGTCAGTCAAACAACTATACTTTATCAAAAAATTACCCAGGTTTGGTCTTTTTTGCTCCAATTTTTCTATCTCCTCCAATAGCCTTGTATTCTCACTCTCCAAGAATGAAACTGCTTTATCTGGACCAATGGTGGTTGGTTTCTTCAAACTATCCAGTTCATTCCTCAGTGCATTATTTTCCCTTTCCAGTATGGCAACAATTGGTTAGGCATTCTCCAATAATTGGTTTAGGATCAATTCATTCTCATTGAAAGAAGAAGTAATGTCTTTCAATTTCTTATTAAAACCACCATCCTTCACTTAATGCTTTATACTGGGCCTGATAATTAGAATGAAGTAGTGTTTTAGAGAGTTTGTGATCCTCATGCATCTTCTCAGTCATTTTATAATAACCAACATTATAGGATACAACGTTGTCCAAGAGGCAATGGAGATGAATGTAAAACTACTTCACTTGATCAAAAAATTCTAGCCCGAACAATTCTGACAAATATTACTCAGACAAAGGAACATGGCTAGCTTCAAAGCGATTTTTGCAATGCCTAAGTGAATTAGATTCAGAAAAAATAATAGCTTTCTTCCTAGCATCAAACTGAAAAATCACAAATATAAGAGTTTGTGGGGTAAATCCTAGGAAGTAGACAATACAGAAAGTAACAAAACAATAAGAAATAAGGATCATTCAAAGGCAAAAAGAGTTGAGATAAAAAAATTTGTTCTTTCAATGATTAATCGTTGAAGTACAAAGTTTTATACATCATAAAAAAATTAAAGATAAAAAAGAAATTCGCTAAAAAGGAGATAGACCTTATCCATGTCATTGGCTCGGTCTTGGCGAGTAGCAAGATGGTCAGGACTAGAATTTGGCACCATTGAAGACTCAATAGGCATCATAGAAGATTCTCCAGACCCATCCTCATCATCAAATTCATCATCGAGGTTAGGAGGAGTACCGACATCATACCTTTGAAAAACCTCTGAGTTTTCCTCGGTGATAACCACGTTCGGAGCTTAAGACCAGTATTCCTTAAAGAATGACTTCTTGGAATATTCAATCTGGGTGTAGGCATCAAAAGGGGCCTTATCCCAACCCTTATCCAAAGCATATTTTCCCTTAGCCTTCAAGGAAATGACTTTAGAAGTCAAACTAATCGCTTTGTTGTCATCAGATTGGGCCTAAGTAGTGACTTTCATAAATTCACCTTAAGGAGTCTTGGCTATACCTTCATCATCACCTAACTTCCTCTTAACAACCTAGCCTTTTCATTAGTAACTTTTATCTTGCCTTCAGCAGCAATGGACGTATCATTGGCCTTCTTCAGTTCCACTTCCCAATACTTCTTGCTTGTCTCTAGAGCCCGACGAGAAGCATTTAAGATTGTCTTAAGCTCTCAAAGTCTTCTTCCACTTCACCAGGAGAAGACCATATTTGATCATTATTCTCCATCATTTGGTTGAAATCACACAAAAACTGAAAAAAAGGGTAACCATCAGAAGTTAGAAAAAATTCTTCAACATGAAGAAAAAATAGAAGAAAAGATAATTACCAGTGCCAAATTATATCAGGCCCTCTCAATTAGTATGGACCTAAGCATGGGGGTTGATACATCTCTATTCGAAGGAAGGGCTCCAGACTTGATCAAACCCCTAGTGAATCCAGTATTAATAGAAATAGAGGATGACAAAAATGTCTAGGTCAACGTGGGTTTTTCTCAACAACTCTAGTTGGTTGGCCAAGTTCTTCTTTGTAGCCAATACTTATTGGTCATCTTGAGCCTTCTGGTTTTGTTTTTTAGGGTTTGAAAAACCTCTCTTTAATCTCTTAATATGAGACTTAGTAGTTTGAGTCTCATCAGTACAAAGAGGCTTCTTATCATTGGCGTGGGATTTTTTCTCATCTGGGTTCATACTAGTCTTAGCATTTTTCTTAGGGGAAGGAGATAATGTCCCACTCATAAAATTGGGTATCTTCACCTTAGTCATTTTGGCTAGAGTAGAAAGTGGACTCTAAGAAACATCTGAATGAGGAAGAAGTCCCTCCACATTTAGCACTAGAAAATTTTGTCGCTGAAGAAGTAGGTGCATGATCCTCTTTTAAGTTGATAGCAACTTGGGGTAGAACAAGTGTTGTTCAGGAAATAGAAGAAGAAATGGAACTCTTCTATTCTAATAATAAAGAGGAAGCTCGAGGATG
The DNA here is from genome assembly GCA_949130495.1 of Sambucus nigra. Taxonomy (NCBI): domain Eukaryota; kingdom Viridiplantae; phylum Streptophyta; class Magnoliopsida; order Dipsacales; family Adoxaceae; genus Sambucus; species Sambucus nigra. Next base: position 623,513,121 of record OX422207.1, on the reverse strand, counting down.
CTCCTATCTAACCCTCTAGTTAAGTCCCCACAAAAACATGATCTCATGAATATTAATTTCCCTTCTTAGGGAACCTCTTCTCACTTCCCTCCGCATAAAAAGGAAACAAAAAAGTTAGTCATCGAAACATAGAAACACATAAAAAAAGTGTGACAACCCGCCTAATAAGATACCGGGCGATCACTCCTATACCAAATTTTAACAGGAGTCTCATATGAATCATTCTTAGCATCACTGTCAAAAATCCATTTAATTACTAATAACCTATTAGGTTGGCGTCAAAAACATTTACTTAACTACTCTTTTTAAACAATTATAAATAAAACATTCACACAGAATACATGAATGAAACTAAAATAAAATAAAATAACCGACCACTCGATCAACATAATACAACCATATCGAATGCTGTACTAAAAGAATAAATAAATGCAGTTTGACCATTGGCCCGAATATTTATACAATACCTCCTATCAAGAGTACAAGAATGGGAGCGGCTATCAAAAACATGCACGCATCCACAACTGTTGTAGCTGATGTCTGACTCGAAAGAAGTTCCATCCAGGCGTCCCTGTGTCTGGACACCTAGATATATATATATGGCAAGAGAGGAAAAGTAGATAAACGGGTCAGAGCCCGAGTTGTGAAAATATTTAGCAAGTGCATAAATGCTTTATTTTAAAAATATGTTTTATCTCATATTTAAATTGGTATCACACTCCCATGAGATAACCCTCAGCTCTCTTCTAACAGTGCACACCAAACGCACTTAACATCCTAGTTAAGCTACCCTGCATAACTAATCTAATTCACCCATCTACTAGAAATCTCTACAACCCGAGCACTAAGGGCTAAACTTCTCTCCATTCTCCACACTGCACTAAGTTCGTGCGTGGGGTGTCTCGCAAAGCGAAATCCAAAACAAGGAACCCCCTCGATACACTACTACTTGGCAGGGTTAATGGTAGAGATCCATTAGGCCTGTAGTACAAAACTAATATATAAATATATTTATATACATCTTACAATATACATCCGGATAATATCTCCCGGAGTGAGGATTACCAATTCAATTTCATCTTTATAATACACATCCGGATCTATCTCCAAGACTGAGGATCCATATACAAAGTATTTATCAATAGTTATTATATTTATCTCAAAACTTTATATTTCCTTTCTTATATCCAGGAAATGTATTTAAAAGACAATTCATTATCATGAATTTCATTAACACATCATATAACTTTTTAAAAGTCAGTTTTATTATCATAAAAATTCTTTTCCATTTCATACCATCCTGTTTCCCTTCTCATATCCAGGAAATGTAATTAAAATCCATTTTTATTATCATAAAAATGCTTTTACCATATCATATGCTTCCACTTCCCTTCTTCCATCCAGGTCGTGTTTCTGAAGCCAATCCCTATAACCCATTTCCCTTCCTATATCGAGAAAATGTAATTAAAGCCAATCCATTATCATGAATTGCTTTAACAAATCTAAGACCGCCCCTCCCGGTTTCCCCACTGGACGCGCCCCTAAATGGATATCATCTTCCAGGGCCTATCAAACAAGACAACCTGGGAACCTAACACATCGTCGGGAAGTGGCCATATGCCTGCGGGAAAGTCAAGACCACACCCAGAATCCACTAACCAGCGCAGAAACAATAATCGCTCATATGGCCTAGGACTATATCCACCATGCATTCATTAGCCAGGGGGCATCACCATACGCACACAACTTCGCTTATGATAGCGATTTAGAGAGGTGTGTAACCATAATTTATCAATTATGAAAAATCATTTGTCTTTCCATTTTGAAAATATTCATATTTAAATTTTCTAAATCCTTTACATCATATCGTATATATAAACTTTAATCACATAGTATATACATATATCATATATTCCTCCTAAAATATAAATATGGCCATAATTGCCAATCTCATCTGGCGATGACCAACAATCCCAAAGATTCTCTCGAAGAATCATAATCATGCATTCATATACGCATGATACTGAACCCAAAGTATTTTCTTACTTTGATGACTAATAATTACCTTAATCCTCTCTTAAGGATTTATTGGATATCTCCAATTATACTAATTCACTCTAAGTGAATCTACATATATATATATATATATATATATATATATATATATATATATATATATATATATTCCCAATTCATCAAGTCCTTTAGAACATAACCTTCTATAATACTCTAATTTAGAAGGCCCTTAAAATATAAACTCAAAGATGAGAAGTAATAATAATCTCCAAAATCTTGGGCTGAAAACAGGGTACCGGTCGATCGGTCCTGGACCCCGGGCCGATCGCGGGTTGAAAATAAGCCTACGAAACAAAGCAGTAGGCCATTTTTTCTTGACGCGATCGACCGGTCATAGGGGCGTGGTCCACCGGTCACACAAGGTCCTCAAAACTTTATTCCTCAAATCCTCCATCCAACAACCCAATTCCATTATAGTGGTTTCTAAACTACCCCAAAAATCATCCCAAACATCTACACAATTAATTCTAGCCTTTATTTTTCCAATTCCCGTTTTGATTTTCGAGTTGATTACTTCAACCAGGATCTTCCATCTTGTAAAAATCATATCAAATCGAAGAAAAATTAGAAAAATACGTGGTCAGCACCCACACGACCGTATCGCAAAGATCTACGACTTTCTTATTTTGGCCGAGAGCTAAATCAATTCTCTTCCTGGCCAAAACATCCCCACAAGCTACATGTTTACTATTCATCATCTTCCCGAAAATCCCAAACTCCGTTTTTCTCCATTTTTGTTGTTTCTAACCTCATCCAACAACTCAATAAACATCTAATCTATGTTTTACAACTAACACATCAATTATTTTGGGGTATTATACCATTTCTCTTAGTTTTAAACCCTAAAACCATAAAAACCCCAACTTATCATTTAAACCCACTTCAATCCATTTTTATACTCCATTAACATGGTTTTAACACTAAAAATCATTAAGAGTTTACATTACATCAATATGTAAACACATATTCAACTTTTTCCAAATTTATTTTAAGGGTTCTAACCCAAAATCATATAGTTTACAACCTATGATATGAAATAAATGCACAAAATAAAATAAAGCAAGTATACACTTGCCTAGAGGATGAAATCCGACGACCTCGAGTCGAATCCGGCGGAGTTTGGCCCAAATCTTCCTTTTTCTCCTCATTTCTCCTTCCTCTATCTCTTCTCTCTCTTTTCTTTCTTTTCTTTCTCTTTTCTCCCTCTCTCCCTCTTTATAAAGAAAGAAAAAGGGTTTAACCCCTTAAAACCCAAAAATGACTCGTTTACTCAATTACGAGCCCTTTTTAACTCTAAAATTCCCCGAAACTCAATTTTGACTTTCGGACACTCTTTTTCGACTATCTCGAACATTCTGAGACTCACGGCGCACTCAAAATTTCCATCCGAGGTACTTGACCGCAAATCACTATTTCAACCCAAAATAAATAAATGCGGTATTCCTATTAAAATATTATCTTCTGTCGCTTTACCCAATGACAACATATAATTAAATTACTTATACCTATTAAATCCCAAAAGAAATTACAACAACCATTAAAAATCATCAAATCCTCGAAAATCCCAAAAATCACTATTTCGAGAAATTCTCCAAATTTCCAACTTATATCCATTTATGGAATTTAATTGTCTCCAAAAGGACGGGTTGTTACATACTCCCCCATTTATAATGGAATTTCGTCCTCGAAATTCAGATACAACCTATACCGCAAATCCTAGAATCGCTCCAAATCCTAATATCTTAAAGGGGAACTATACTAATCCAATGGCTCCCAACCATATACCATACGGCTACCACGGTTGTAAGGTGACTCCCGGCATAAACTTTAACTTTATGTACTGTGCCCCTTCGATTTCAAGCGATATATAAACAAACTCACTAAGGTGCCCATACACCTTTCTAACCTATGCACATCTGCACAACCATAGTGAACGTCTGCCACGTAACACTCTCTCCCAATAAGGATCTCCTTTCCTCGGTGTAATACACATATATGGGTCCTCCCAACCTGCAAAATTCATTCTCCTTACATTGGCACCACTAACTCTACTAAACTTACATCCTAACAAAGTTATGGTCTATGCGTCACCCTACCTACGCGAGACGACTATAATCCTAAGTATATTCCTAGTGTCCACGGCCTTTCTCAACTCCCGACATTTTCTTAGTCTCATGCATGGGACGTCTCGTAAAAGAGAAATCCAAATAAGTAACCCTCCTGTTACACCACTCCCTCGCGTTGTCGGTCATCGAGATATAGTGACCTAAGGCACACCAGCGGGACGTCCTAAATCCTACCATGCTAACCTATGAACACATTCCTACTATTGTGTCCTTTCGCCCATACGAAAGGAAACCTAACTAATCGAAGTGACCAATCTCTGTAAGAGCACTACGAACATCACAACCAAATCATATTTCCACAAAATTTTCCATTTCATTTAGGCCTAGCCATAACCTTCAATCAATTTCTCTAAGTCCTACTTCACCCACTCACTTATGATCAGAGGACCACTATAGTGCTTTTCCATAGCACAACATTTCCATAAGTATACCATCATAATAGGGCTCATAGTCTATAGTGGTTCATCCACACTAAAAGACTTTCCCATAAAACCAACATCATTGCATCCTATAACATCGCTCCACTCCCAACGCTGCTAAGATTAATGTGTGGAGTATCTCGCAAAGTGAAATCCAAACAAGGAACCCATCCACACACTCTTACTTAACCTTGTCGGTCATGGAGGTCCGTTATATCAAACATGAAACCGGGATAATCCTATACCCTATCAACAAAAGGTGATTTGAACTCCTATCACTAACTAAGAGTCACACCACCCAGCGCTCGCACTAATTTTATGTCCTTGCGCAAACAATAGTGAGCTTAATCCTACAGCTCAATGAAAATCCTACGGCCTTAAATCATATCTATAAGATCGCTACATACTCAAATCATGAAGATGAAACCTCTGCTCACTGAAGTTACATCTACCCATAACAATAAAGGCGAACTCAACCTGTATCCAAGAGAGACACCACAACAACAACCCGTTCCACCCTGAAACTGCGGACACGATAGTCTTGCCATCATAAGCCTGCTATCGCTCCAAATAACCAATACTTATATACTCACCATATCACCATACTCGTATAAACATATAAAATGAGTATCCCAAACCAGATATGTAAATGGAATAGTGAAATCCCCGGATTGTATAAATTTCTTTCAATTAAAAATATTATAATTTCCTTTTATATAAATTCAAGATGATGCGGAAGCGTAAAAGTGTGATGGTTCAACTTCAATATCAAATATCAAATTTTAATTTTCTTAAAATCAAACACAAGTGAAATTAACTAGAACACAAATATTAAAATCACTTAAACCAATTAATTCTTTAATCCAAGCCCTAGAAATTTCCTTAAGTCATCATTTTAAATATTTCGAAGTTAGGCCAAACCAATTTTAGTAAGTGACTTGAATTAAACAACTTTACCCAAAATTCAATTTAAGTCCAAATTAAATTAAGTGTGATAATTTAAACGAAATTTTATCTTGAATTATCCTAAGCATGCATTCTAAATTATTTATGCAAGATAAAATAAATCAATCACACTACGCCACGATGTACGTGGAAAAACCCAAGACGGGAAACAACCTCGGACGGACCTAGCCATAAATCCACTAGATACGGAATTACAAGTACAAGACAGATAGACTTACTTGTAGACACCTCCACTAGATACGGGAAACAAACTCAATCCCTCTCAAGACTCCCCGCTTCTTCTTGTAGACACCTCTTCTTAGCGGATAACATTGGAACACCACCGTGATCTTGGAATCCACCGATAGGGCTTTCTATGGTCACCGTCACCCGTACATGAAGCCTTTCTCCAATCGGGTACAACAAAGTAAACAACTTCTCTTCAATTCAGTGTAGAGAAAAACCGGTGCCAAACTCCAAGCAATTGATATGTATATATGAACTTGGATAAACACTAATTTGGGTGTAAAACTAGAGTGGTAAGTAAATTTCTCTTTGAAAATTAACACTCAAAACTTGAACATTTTCCTCAAAACAATTTGTTCTCAAACTCTATCTAAGAGATGAAAATAGGATGGAAAAGTTAGGAAAAGTTAAGGTGTAAAATGTTCTTCCCGCACATATTAAAGTCTGGAAAAGTTGGTTAAAAAGTAAGTAGGGAAGTGGGTGAAAAACTGCCAAAAAACTGTCAAAAACTGTTCCCGCCTGGCATCTCGTTCGAACGAAATTCTCGTTCGAACGAGACTTCTAACGACGTTCCATATTGAACTCGTTAGAATCTCGTTGAATATCTCGTTCTAACATAAGGTTCGTTCGAACGACATATCGAACGACATTTCATAGGCCTATACTGGAACCTCGTTGGCAAACTCGTTCGAACGACATCTGGTTCGAATGAAAAACTCGTCCAAACCACATATCGAACGAACTTCCAGAACTTTGGAAAATTCAATTTTGGCCCAGAAAACTTTATAAACTTATATTAAAGTTTTATTTAATTCTTTCTGAAAATAAAACACAGTTTTAATGAAACCTAACACCCAATAAACAAGTTTCAAGCCCCTATATATATATAATTGCATTCATACCTTTGGAGCATGGAACCATAGTTGATGACGTAGAAACGAGGCACGCAAACCGGCATATTTGATGAAGCTTTATATTCTTTGCCGCTACATCTTCAACAAACACTTCATACGCTTGAGAGTATTACAATTACATTCTATCCTATGAATAAATATTTTTGTCGGAAATTTAGCCAACACTATACATGGACTCAATATGAAATTTGTGTCCTTACAAATCTCCCCCTTTGGCTGTTCTGGGACAAAAACCAAACAAATATCCTAAAGGGCCATCAAGCTCTACTAGACTCAAAACATAACCCACCCAAACCTGACTCAACCCAAGGATCAAACGCTTTTTCATTAAACAATGCCGCTTTAGAAGAAATCCTGCACACTAAAGAAAACTCAAACAAAAACCAAACAAAAATCCTAAAGGGCCGTCAAGCTCTACTAGACTCAAAACATAACCCACCCAAACCTGACTCAACCCAAGGATCAAACGCTTTGCCATTAAACAATGCCGCTTTAGAAGAAATCCTGCACGCTTAAGCAAACTCATCAAATGCGTAGGGAATATCAAAGTATTAAATGCAATTTTAATTAATTACTCCCCCTAAATTAATTCTCCCCCTAAGACAAATCTCCCCCAAACTAAGATACGAAAATAATATGATTAGATACCCTTTCTCCCCCTATCATTTTTCTCCCCCTTTTTGTTCAGCAATAGACAAAGGTTAAAGAATCAAAACATAAAATCATGTGGAAGCTGAAAGAGATAAGACTTGAAAGCATATGGGCAACAATAGCATAACTAATCCAAGATAGATACCAAAACTAAAGTATAGAAAAGGACTAGAAAGCAAGGCAAAGGAAAAAACACAATGTCATATATATATGAACTATAGATATATCAAAAATGCATATGCACATATGTATAGATATAAACACACAAATGATACACACAACATATAATAGGAGTCTTTCACACTCGTATGGCAAAAATGTGTCATATGGAAACGAAAGTGTTAGGATGTGAACTAGTAACGATTAAATTTAGACCCAATCACCTAATAAACATTCACGGAGTTCTCATTTGATTGCAAACTTCATCACATTTAAACATAATCTCATGTGACAATATAAATTGAACGCAATGAACAAACATACACAATGCATACAAGCCTAGCATATTGATGATTCTACAAACCAATAGAGTCATGACATGAAATACGCAACTAGGATAACCGGACATTGTGCAAACCGTTGATATACCATCCAATCTCCCTCAATATGTATTTATATTAAATTTGAATGAATATATCAAACAAACATAGGCCTTGACAATTATTTTTCTTTTTAGTTCCATATTTTCTGTTTTTAGGCCTTTGGACCACGTATTTCTTTTAGGTTCATTCCAAACGGTGGCTTACAATCGTAAAGGATCACTTAGTCCTTTCGGAGCCCTTCCCCGTGCACATTTATATTTATCATGTTTTCATTTTTCACACAAATCTCACATGCAACGGATTTTGACATGCACTAGTCCTCCTGAGTCACAAATATGTAGATGACAAGATTGGAAGGAGAACACCTCACAAAGCTCAAATATACATAGGAAGTTCAAATTACAAAAGACCTCGTGCATGTGTGAATAGAGGCATATAAAAATAGAATCCATTTAATCAACACAAAATTCAACTACTCCATAAAAATATGGTAAAGAACATTTTAAGGATTGATAATCTAAACCAAAAGTTTTAGCCACGTGGGAGCGTTAAAGGTGGAATTCAAACACAAGTATATGCCACATAAAGTGTGTCAAACTAAAATACACAGATAAAAAATCTTTTTGAGTTTTTAACATTATTCACCAAAAATAAATATATATACTCAAAAGGATAAACAAAAATAATTTGAATTTTTCATTAAACTTAAGTTACCAAGAGGTAAAATTCAAATGATAAACAAAAATCTTTTTGTATTTTTCATTTAATGCAAACAAAATGAAAGAAATATAATACAAAAGATTAACAAAAATCATAATTCCAGCATGTGATAAGCATGGTGTATAGACTAGAAAATAATTAAACAAGCATACATTTAGCATGTGAATATAGCATGAAGTACAAACGCTAAAGTATGCAGACACTAACACATTCATCCTTTAGATTTAGCAAGGGAGGAAGCATGTGAAAGTAAATGAGAATCAAAAACCCTATTTTGCAAGGCAACCAAGTCGGATTTCCTAACCCAAATTAATGAAGAATGACTATCTTGGTGTGTAGGAACTTTAACTACCGTGGTTACTTTACTATGGGATTTTCTAGGAATTCGTTTAAGATCAAAACAAAATTTCCTAAGATGACCTTTTCGACCACAATGGGAATAAGTAAAACATGTCGAAAAGATTTACCTAAGAAGTGATCTTTAAATGCATTCCTAGTAGATTCTCCTAAAACATTGGTTTTAGCTTTAGGGATAAATTCATTGCACGTATTGAAGCCTAAACTACAAGTGTCATTTTTAATTTGGACCATTCCTAAGATTTTATCTAGTTTTTCCGAACGACACTCCAAATCAAATTTGATATTACTAGAGTCTTTTAATTTATCTTGCAATTCTAAAATGTTAGACTCTAATAAAACATTTCGCTCTTCAAAAGCAAGAAGCTCCTTTTTCAAGGATTCCATTAAACCTCTAAGGCTATCTCTCTCGCCTACTACATATTCAAGCTTCTCTTGAAGAGTCTTCACATGTGTCCTAAGGTCTTCTATTAAATCATTGTCATCAACGACCTTGACACTGTCTCTTAAACTAGCTTCTAACTTCAAATTATCTCTTTTCAATTTAATAGATTCTTTATAAAGTTCTTGAAAATCATTTTGAAGTTCACTCACATTACCCTATTCTTCATTTTCACTCTCTCTTTCTTCTCCACTCTCACTATCATAAAAAACAAGAGAATCATAAACTATGACCTTGGAAGTGTCATGAGTTAAAGTTTCATCAATCGATGAGTTCTCACTATCACTCACATGACTAGCCATAAAAGCCACAAAATTTTTCTTAGTGGGGGAATCGGGCTTCTCTTCCTTATCAGTATCACTAAGGGTCGCATTATATGAAATGGGTCGCTTACCCTCTTTCCTTAGTTTAGTGGGGCACTCAAACTGCCTATGGCCATAACCTTCACAACCAAAACACTTATTAGACTCGTCCCTATCTAAATTTTCATTACTAGGTTTAGGGATCTTTTCGGCTTCAGGAATCTTCTCCGCTTTAGAAATCTTCTCGTTCTTGTCATGCTTAGAAGATTCAAATTTCTTAAAATCATTTTTAAATTTATCTTTGTTAATTTTAAGAAATTTTCTAAATTTGCGAGCAAATAAAGCCATGTCTTCCGAGTCACTATCATTATCGCTCTCTACTACTTATTTGACCTCTTTTTGGGCTTTTAAAGCAACGCCCTTTTCGATTTTCTTTTCAGTTTTAGAGGGAAACATATCCAGTTCATAGGTTTGTAAATCACCTACAAGCTCTTCTAATTTCGTAGAGGCTAAAGTGGTTAAAGAATTTAAAACGGTCATTTTTGGAATAAATCTATCGGGTAGGGACCTTAAAATTTTCTTTACAACGCGGTCGTCAGGTATTTTCTCTCCCAAGTTAAAAGATTAATTAACAATATCAGAAAGTCTAGCATAAAATTCATCAAAAGTTTCTTTTTCATTCATTTTGATAGTTTCAAATTGAGTGGTGAGGTTTTGGAGTTTTGAAGCTTTAACGACACTAGTTCCTTCATGAGTTGATTGTAAAATATCCCAAGCTTCTTTAGCGGTCTCACACGTCATAATACGTCGGAATTCATCCGGTGTGACAGCGCTAAACAAGGCATTTAAACCACGGGAATTGAAATTAGCAAGTTTAAACTCATTTTCAGTCCATCTATCGGCGGGTTTGATAACACGTTCATTTTCAACTAAATAAGTTTGTGGGGACCACCCGTTAACAATAGACATCCAAACTCTTTCGTCGATAGATTTTAGTGCTGATTTCATTCGCGCTTTCCAATACGCGTAGTTTGAACCATCAAAAATAGGAAATTTTGAAAATGGGGAAAATTCCATTTTAGCCAAAAATTTAAAGAATCTTAACGAAATAATTTATCATTTTTACCTCTGATACCAATTTGTAAATGGGATAGTGGAATCCCTGGATTGTATAAATTTCTTTCAATTAAAAATATTGTAATTTCCTTTTATATAAAATCAAGATGATGCGGAAGCGTAAAAGTGTGATGGTTCAACTTAAATACCAAATTTTAATTTTCTTAAAATCAAACACAAGTGAAATTAACTAGAACACAAATATTAAAATCACTTAAACCAATTAATTCATAAATCCAAGCCCTAGAAATTTTCCTAAGTCATCATTTTCAATATTCCGAAGTTAGGCCAAACCAATTTTAGCAAGTGACTTGAATTAAACAACTTTACCCAAAATTCAATTTAAGTCCAAATTAAATTGTGTGTGATAATTTAAACCAAATTTTATCTTGAATTATCCTAAGCATGAGTTCTAAATTATTTATGCAAGATAAAATAAATCAATCACACTACGCCGCGATGTACGAGGAAAAACCCAAGACGGGAAACAACCTCGGACGGCCCTAGCCACAAAATCCACTAGATACAGAATTATAAGTACAAGACAGATAGACTTACAATGCACGACTCGATCCCTCTCAAGCCTCGACGCTTCTTCTTGTAGACACCTCTTCCTAGCGGATAACCTTGGAACACCACCGCGGTCTCGGAATCCACCGATAGGGCTTTCTATGGTCACCGTCACCCGTACATGAAGCCTTTCTCCAAGCGGGTACAACAAAGTAAACAACTTCTCTTCAATTCGGTGTAGAGAAAAATTGGTGCCAAACTCCAAGCAATTCATATGTATATATGAACTTGGATAAACACTAATTTGGGTGTAAAACTAGAGTGGTAAGTAAATTTCTCTTTGAAAATTAACACTCAAAACTTGAACATTTTCCTGAAAACAATTTGTTCTCAAACTCTCTCTAAGAGACGAAAATAGGATGGAAAAGTTAGGAAAAGTTAAGGTGGAAAATGTTCTTCCCGCACATATTAAAGTCTGAAAAAGTTGGTTAAAGACTAAGTGGGGAAGTGGGTGAAAAACTGCCAAAAAACTGCAAAAAACTGTTCCCGTCTGGCATCTCGTTCGAACGACATTTCGTTCGAACGAGACTTCTAACGATGTTCCAGATTGAACTCGTTAGAATCTCGTTGGATATCTCGTTCGAACATAAGGTTCGTTCGAACGACATATCGAACGACATTTCATAGGCCTATACTGGAACCTCGTTGGAAAACTCGTTCGAACGACATCTGGTTTGAATGAAAAACTCGTTCAAGCCACATATCGAACGAACTTCCAAAACTTTAGAAAATTCGATTTTGGCCGAAAAAACTTTATAAACTTATATTAAAGTTTTATTTAATTCTTTCTGAAAATAAAACACTGTTTTAATTAAACCTAACACCCAATAAACAAGTTTCAAGCTCCTATATATATAATTGCATTCATACATTTGGAGCATGGAACCATAGTTGATGACGTAGAAACGAGGCACGTAAACCGGCATATTTGATGAAGATTTATATTCCTTGCCGCTACGTCTTCAACAAACACTTCATAGGCTTGAGAGTATTACAATTACATTCTATCCTATGAATAAATGTTTTTGTCAGGAATTGAGCCAACACTATACATGGACTCAAATGGAAATTTGTGTCCTTACAAGATATATACATATAATATATCGACACTCGCCTTTATGGCGAATAAAAAAAATAAAACTCCGCTATTGAGGATTGCACATAGGCACACGTGATATTATGTTATTGAAATCGCCACGAAACTCAAATTACACACACGAGTCTAGGGCTAACTAATACCGTGACTTTCTCTAGTCACACCAAACATAACCTCGTTATACGAGGTAAAACTCATAACAACAACTTCGTTTCACAAATTCCCTGGGTGGAGGACCACCAATGGGGTCCTTGAACATACCCATTCTCCATATCACTCTTTATTCACTATCGGTCTCTGGCCGATCCTCATGTGAATAATCCAAAATAGAATTCTTTTCATTCATGATGAAATCATGGGGACTCACGGTTAAAACTATCCGTAAGATCCCCTTCGAATCCTTACTTCACTTGGAAATCCAACTTTAGTACCACACTCTAATACGACAGTACTACGGTACTCATAACTACTGTACTTTAGCCGTAGTCACCAAAACTCTTAGCAATTTCCACAAGGAGAGTGACCTCTACTAAGGTCCTCGTCCCCAACTTATACCAGTTACTCCAGCTAAGCCCCACCTCCTATTGCCATCCATGTCCCGCACACGATTCACATACGAGCGCACAAAAGATCACTATAATCTTATAATATGGAAGGAGAACGAAACCTCACAAGAGAAATCAACAATCCTAATCTTGAGGTTCTATAACAAATCGAGAGCAATGCTGAAAGCGTAGTACGTCCGCACAGATTCCTAAGGACACTAGAACCTGATGCTCTGATACCATCTGTGACAACCCGCCTAATAAGATACCGGGCGAACACTCCTATACCAAATTTTTACAGGAGTCTCATATGGATCATTCTTAGCATCACTGTCGAAAATCCATGTAATTACTAATAACCTATTAGGCTGGCGTCAAAAACTTTTACTTAACTACTCTTTTTAAACAATTATAAATAAAACATTCACACAAAATACGTGAATGAAACTGAAATAAAATAAAATAATCGAACACTCGGTCAAAATAATAGAACCATATCGAATGTTGTACTAAAAGAATAAATAAATGTAGTTGGACCATTGGCCCGAATATTTATATAGTACCTCCTATCTAGAGTACAAGAATGGGAGCAGCTATAAAAAACCTGCACGCATCAACATATGTTGCAGCGGACGTTTGACTCGAAAGAAGTTCCATCTAGGTGTCCATGTGTCTGGACACCTGTAATATATATATATATATATATATATATATATATAGCAAGAGAGGAAAAGTAGATAAACGGGTCAGAGCCCGAGTTGTGAAAATATTTAGCAAGTGCATAAATGCTTTATTTTAAAAATATGTTTTATCCCATATTCAAATTGGTATCGCACTCCCATGAGATAACCCTCACCTCTCTTCTAACAGTGCACACAAAACGCACTTAACATCCTAGTTAAGCTACCTTGCCTAACTAATCTAATTCACCCATTTACTAGAAACATCTACAACCCGAGCACCAAGGGCTAAACTTCTCTCCATTCTCAATACTGCACTAAGTTCGTGCGTGGGGTGTCTCGCAAAGCGAAATCCAAACAAGGAACCCCCCGATACACTACTACTTGGCAGTGTTAATGGTAGAGATCCATTAGGCCCGTAGTACAAAACTAATATATAAATATATTTATATACATCTTACAATATACATCCGGTTAATATATCCCGGAGTGAGGATTACCAATTCAATTTCATCTTTATAAAACACATTCGGATCTATCTCCCGGACTTAGGATCCATATACAAAGTATTTATCAATAGTTATTATATTTATCTCAAAACTTTCCATTTCCTTTCTTATGTCCAGGAAATGTATTTAAAAGCCAATTCATTATCATGAATTTGTGACACCCCGCCTAATTAAACCTTGGGTGATCAAGCCTTATTTTAATATAAACAGGTTTCTTTAATGGTTCATTCTTAGCATCACTGTCGAACGCTTTAAAAAAAATTACTAACCACCTAAGTGAAAATAAAATGGGTGCCAAATTTTAACTTTCTTAAACAACCGATAATCCAAACCATACATTTCCAAAACTAGATATGAATACGCAACATGTAAAAGAAATCTGAAAGCAGTTAAGTCTTGCCGTAAACCACGGCCCAAAAAGACAACTACAAATCCATAACTAGAATAAACTGTAATAGAAAAGGTGGAACGACATGTTCCAACAAAGAATAATAAAACTGAGATCCTGCACTAGATCTGAAAAGAAAGAAGCGTCTAAACAATCCCTGCAACCTCCACACTGGCTGCAGCTCCCAAATCTCTGACAATGAAATCAAGCTGGGTGTCCTTGTGGCTGGGCACCTAAAAGGTTTTTAAAATTTTACATAGCAAGAGTTAGTACTCAAAACATTTGAAAATATTTTGCAAGCGGTTATCACAATTAATTTATTGATTACACATATTTAGGTTTCCCACACTCCCTTGAACCTCCTCACCTCTCTTTCATAGTATGTAACTATCGAGGAGACTTAGTCTACCTAGTTATACTACCCATAACTATAGTTAACTAATTTACCGTTCGTTACCTTATTCTTGTAATAATTACAATATGCTATAAATTATTACCAGGACATTTACTTATCATAACATTGTCTGCTATTCTCAATTTGTAGATTAAGCACATATAACATTTTATCTCAC
The DNA here is from genome assembly GCA_949130495.1 of Sambucus nigra. NCBI lineage: Eukaryota > Viridiplantae > Streptophyta > Magnoliopsida > Dipsacales > Adoxaceae > Sambucus > Sambucus nigra. The sequence continues at coordinate 623,497,905 of OX422207.1, read as the reverse complement.
AATAATGTATATAATATTAGTTACCACTAATATATCCTTATTACACACAAAGGACCCTTGGCTCGGAATAATTCATCGACTCCAAGTGAAAGTTGGTTCGGAATGGTTCATCGACCCCAACTATATACAAATATAAATATATACACATATTCTGGTTCGGGACTCTTTCATCGCGACACCAGTCCAAAGTTTGGTTCGGCATTTAACATTGACCCCAAATTTAATATAACTTTATGTTAGTTCGGAATGTCACATCGACCCTAACATAATTAATTTAGGTAGTGTTCTCTTCACCCAATATCATTTATATAAAATCAGTAGGTACGCACCCGACCTAATAAATCATACCCGTACATAATATATTTATCTTATATTCTCCGTACTTATTAATTACAATATAACTCACTATAGTATTTATTCGAGTATTCGCGTAACTCTAAGGGCCCTAGTTACCCCTCCCTTAATTCAGTAGTTAAGTAAATTTTAACCTACTGGTATTTTCTTTCCGGAATTAAGTCTCACTCTAACCGAAATTAAATTAACCATCTCAACTCACGGCATTACATTTCTCCAACATTACTACTCAATCATAAGTGGAGGAACCCTATGGTACACCTACTGGTAATTTTCAAGTCTCCTTATAGGAAAAATATCATTTCTAAGTTTCCCATTAAGTAATGGCAATTAAATAAATTTATACATGAATTCTCTATAGTTCAGACAGGGTCGATCGATCGATCGACTGCTTCGATCGATCGATACTCCAGGGTAGATCGATCGATCAAGTAGTGATAGACCCAGTTCATCTTCTTCCTACGGGTTTCACCATTTTTACATCTCTAACTTTCATGATAGGCCATCAAATTCACAACCAACAATTTCTAATCATTCCTACATGTCCTGGGATGATTACTAACGATTTAAAACATCAAAATCATTATAAATCTTAGCTAATTCACTGAAAATCTCTATAATATTCAAAAACCCTAAAACTGCATTCTTTATATTTTTCATCAAAGTTCCAGATTTTCATACGAATTTCTCATCAAATTTTCTATGATATAAACGTACTTGTTAATTCAAAAACGCCCTACATGCAAATCCTAATCAATCATGGATTTTTATCAACTGTTTGTTCCCAAGAATTTCATAAAAATCATGTCCTTCCTCAAGCTTAAACATGGGTATTATAACTCAATTATTTTGCAAATAACCACTTGCCTTAAGGTCTGTAGGGTTTGAATTCGTGGTTGTTGATGATGATTGATGATGTTGGTGCCTCAATCCTTCTTCCCAACAATCTTATGGTGAAATCTTCCTAAGATGATCTCTCCTTCCTTCTTGCCTAAGGAATTTGCCTCTCTCTCTCTCTCTCTCTCTCTAATGGCTATGGTGTAACTCTAATTGTCTAACCCTAGCCACCCCTCTTATAATCAGATTTAGGGTTACAAAATTTCGTAGGTCTTCTTTCCCCTAATTGTAAATAGACCAAAATGCCCCCGAATGGTCCCGGTTTAGCCCGAAAATGACCCGGCACTCAACTAGTACCCCCGGGTACACTATTTTGACTAATTCGACCCTTTCGGAATCAACCGTGGACTCTAAATTATCATTTGAGTATCGTAAATATTTTTCTACTCTCATCCTTAAATTTTGTCAAGCTACATCCGTTGAAAATTTATTTTCATCTTTATTAACATAATATCTATTTAAATTACTCTACTCACATAATTTAAATCAAACATATTTAATCACATTAAATTACTCTACTCACGTAATTTAATTAGAGTGTATTTTTAAATTACTCTACTCACGTAATTTAAATCAAACATATTTAATCACATTAAATTACTCTACTCACGTAATTTAATTAAAGCGTATTTAATCTCATTAAATGACTCTACTTACGTAATTTAAAAGCAGAATTACGGGGTGTTACATACTTTCCCCTTTAAAAAAGGAATTTCGTCCTCGAAATTAGGAAAAAAATACCTGTTATGAATAATTCTCGATATTGTTCTCGCATATCCTCTTCCCGTTCCCAAGTGGACTCATCCATATTGTGATGTCCCCACTGTACTCGCACTAAGGGTACCACCTTGGATCTTAGTTTGCGCTCACTATAATCTAGGATAGTCACGGGTCTTTCTTCAGAGAGATATCTGGCTGCAAATCGATCTCCTCCAGTGGAATGTGCCAGAAGGCTCTCTCGCTCCTCTTGTATTTCTTCAGCGATGCTACATGGAACACATCGTGTATTCGCTGAAGATGTTCAGGGAGTCCCAATCGGTAAGCTACCGGTCCCACTCTCTCAATGATAGGAAATGACCCTACATAACTTGGCGCTAACTTCCCCTTTTTGCCAAACCTCGTAACCCCTTTCATAGGAGATACTCGAATCAATACCTGGTCTCCCACATCTAATTCCACATGTCTCCTGCCGGCGTCAGCATAACTCTTCTGCCTATCCTGGGCTATTCGAATACGTCCTCGAATCAACTCTATTTTGGAGGAAGTCTCCTGTATCATTTCTGGCCCTAAAAGCCTGTTATCCCCCACTTCTAACCAACAAGCGGGTGAACGACAAGGTCTCCCGTAAAGTGCCTCGAATGGAGCCATGCCAATAGTGAATTGGTACTAGTTGTTATACGCAAACTCCACCAAAGGAAGATATGGCTCCCAATTTCCCCCAAAATCTAAAATACACATTCTCAGCATGTCCTCTGGCATCTGGTTTACTCTCTCCGTCTGGCCGTCCGTCTGTGGGTGATATGCCGTACTCAATCGTAACTCGGTGCCCATGGCCTCCTGAAAACTCTGCCAAAAGTGCGACACAAATATCTTATCTCGGTCCGATACGATATTAATAGGAACTCTGTGCAGCTTAACAATCTCTGAAATAAAAAGTTGCGCGTACCGCATAGTATCATAATCTGTCCGAACCGGTAAGAAATGTGCGACTTTAGTCAAACGATACACTATCACCCAAATGGAATCGTGGCCCTTCTGCGAGGTTGGTAATCCGGTGATAAAATCCATAGAGATACTCTCCCACTTCCACACGGGAATCTCTAGTGGTTGTAGCATTCCTGAAGGCCTCTGATGGTCAACTTTTATGAGTTGGCATGTAACACACTTCGAGACAAATTCTGCAATATCTCGTTTCATACCTGACCACCAATATACTCGTTGCATATCCTGATACATTTAGTCCCAACCTGGATGTACTAAGAATTTTGACCCGTGTGACTCTGTCATAACGGCCTGCCCCAAATCATCATCTTCGGGTACTACCAGTCTACCGTTGAAACGTAGTCCACCCTCTAAACTGATGGAGTAGAACTCTGCCCCCTTGGCCAGTAACTGCCTTACTTTATCCTGACATAATGGGTCTTCTGCTTGTGCCCTCACTATCCGCATAACGCTCTCAGAAGTGATAGCTAGAACTGCCATACATGCTCTTGACATATCATCCTCGTGTCGGAGCTCACTACACTTTGCCTTCCAAACTTCAGCTAACTCTCCAATAGGTCTTCTGCTTAACGCTTCTGCCACCATGTTAGCCTTACCAGGATGATACTGTATATCAAATTGGTAGTCCTTCACGAATTCAAGCCACCTTCTCTGCCTCATGTTCAGGTCCTTCTGAGTGAATAGATATTGCAATGACTTATGATCCGTGAATAGCGTAAACTGCTCGCCCAGAAGATAGTGTCTCCAAATCCTCAAAGCAAAAACAACCGCTGCCAACTCGAGGTCATGGGTGGGGTAGTTCTTCTCATGTGGCTTAAGCTTTCGTGACGCATAAGCTATATCCTTCTCCTCCTGCTGTAACACACCCCCAAGTCCTTGTAAGGACGCATCAGTATAGACTCGGTATTCCACTCCGCTCTTAGGCAAGGTAAGAACGGGGGCTGATGTCAACTTGTCTTTCAATTCATCAAAAGTGAACTGGCAACTATCACTCCATACGAAGGGGATTCCCTTCCGAGTTAGATTCGTCAACGGTCCGGCAATTTTTGAGAATCCCTTGATGAAGCGACGATAATAACCCGCCAAACCCAAGAAACTGCGGATTTCTGTCGGTGTCGTGGTCTATCCCCACTCTCTCACCGCCATTACCTTACTTGGGTCAACTACAATGCCTCTGCTAGATACGACGTGGCCTAGGAATTGAACCTCCCGGAGCCAAAATCCGCACTTCTCAAATTTGGCGTACAACTGATGGTTCCGCAATGTCTGTAGAACCAATCGCAAGTGCTCTGCGTGCTCCTCCTCCGTACGGGAGTAAATCAGAATGTCGTCTATGAACACAATCACAAACTGATCCAAAAACTCCCTGAATTCCCTGTTCATGAGATCCATGAATACTGTCGGTGCATTAGTTAGCCCAAAAGGCATCACTCTGAACTCATATGACCCATACCACGACACAAAAGCGGTCTTAGGTACATCCTCTTCACGAATGCGCAATTGGTGGTAACCCGATCTCAAATCGATCTTTGAGAAGTATGCAGCCCCTCTCAATTGATCAAACAAGTCGTCAATCCTCGATAACGGATACTTATTACGTATCATTACTTTGTTCAGCTCTCTGTAATCTACACACAGATGAAGTGAACCATCCCTTTTCTTCACAAACAGTACTGGCGCACCCCATGGCGATGTACTCCGTCGAATAAAACCCTGTCCTAACAGTTGCTGGATTTTCTCTCTCAGTTCCCGTATTTCTGAAGGAGCCATGCGATATGGTGCTTTGGCAATCGGTCTCGTCCCCGGTGTTAGATCAATTACGAACTCTATTTCTCTACTAGGTGGTAACCCTGGTATCTCCTGAAAGACATCTTCAAAATCCCTCACAACTGGGATTGAGTCCAGAGAAACGACCACCCCATGTGAGGTCTCCTCCTCAATATAATATAAGTGAGTTCGCGATCCTCCCTCGGGAAGTGGCATAGTCACAAGGAACATCTCCTGCCCCGGGATAGAGAACACGATGGTCCTCTCATAACAATCTACCATTGCCCTATTTTGTGCCAACCAATCCATGCCTAGGATGACGTCATATCCCTCCATATCCAGCACTATAAGGTCCGCCGCTAGGCTCAATCTCCCGACCATAATGTCCACACCCTTACAAATCGAGTGTATGAGGGATCCACTACCCATCGGTGACTCCACACACATAAGGTGAGTGTCTGCTGTTGCTAATAGGCCGGTTGCCCGTGCAAATCTACTGGAAATAAATGAATACGTTGCCCCTATGTGAAACAAAATATTCCCCTCAATCCCATGAATAGGAAACATATCCGCAACTGCCGGTAGTGCTGGCGATGCCGGCTGAAATGGAATGTCACGAATGTTGAACACACACCCGTACTACATCTGTCCTGGCTGTGGGGCATGTACTGCTGCTGGGGCTAATGGTGCCTGTTGCCCCTGTTGGGCACCCTGCTGTTGTGCACAGTCTTGCTGTGGACAATTTCTGCTCTTGTGACCCTACTGACCACAAGTGAAGCACTGTCCCTAGAACTGTCTTTGTCCTCGGCCCTGTTGGCCCTGACGTTGGCCCTGTCGCCCTTGGACTTGTTGTCCCCCATTTTGATGACCCTGGCCCTGTCGACCCTGAGGGACTGGTTGCTGAGGACCTTGCTGGCCCTGTCGGTCGAAGCGATACTTCCCGTGCTTAAACTTCTTGGCAGGGTTCCCCTGTCTGGGATCCTATCCCAACTGACCTGCTGCTTGCTGCTGTGTTGTGTTGCTGCCACTACCTCCATCTACCTTGCCCGGTTGGCTAGGTTCACCCCTCTTACTTCCCTTAGTATGAAAACGGTGATCCTGACAGTGTAGTAGAGCGGCATTGACGACATCTGTGTAGGTTACCAATGCCGGATTACGAATTAGGTGCTTTCTGATTCTCCAGGTTAGGCCCTCCATAAATTTGGACTTCTTCCTCTCCTCATTGCTCACCTCGTTTGGCACAAAATTGGCCAAGTGGGTAAACTCCTCCTCGTAGTCTGCAACCGAGCAATCACCCTGGACCACTTCGCTGAACTTCTTTTTCATCTCCGACTCTACTGCTGGAGGGAAATACTTGCCGTCAAACCACACCCAAAACTCAGAAATAGTCAAGGTATCTTTGTCCTCGATGGTGGTAACTGACTCCCACCACTGTAGGGCCGCTCCTGACAGACGGAAAGTGGCTAGCATCTATTCCTGCACTCCGGTGCATTCTAGCATGCGCAAGTGGCGCTGGATATTCTTCTTCTAGTTGCACACTTCCACTACATCAGTACTGCCCTGAAAATCGGGTGGGTGCCCCTTCTGAAACGTCTCCCTGACTCGTTGCCATGTAGATGGTCCTGCCGGAACCTGCACTACCGGTGCCACAGGGGGTGGCACATGGGGCTGAGGGAAGTGGGCTGCCATTGCCCTCATCGATGTCTCAACTGCCTGAGCCACTATCACTGCGACCTGAGTAGTGGAGATTAGCTCGGGTGGGGGTGGTGGTATCGGTACCTGTGGCTCCTGATGAGCCTCCCTCACCTCCTCTCTAGCTTCAGGCCTCTCTGCTCTCATTCTCCTTGGCGGCATCTAAAATATGATTCAAATTGTATAAGTACACAGTTTATACAAAATTTAAGAGCAGAAGTACGATATTGAAACAGTGGATATTTAATCAACAATCCTTATAGTAGGGCTCTAATACAAACAAACGTAACGCTGAATCGTAGTAAGCCGTACAGATCATTTGGACACTAGAACCTGATGCTCTGATACCATCTGTGACACCCCGCCTAATTAAACCTTGGGTGATCAAGCCTTATTTTAATATAAACAGGTTTCTTTAATGGTTCATTCTTAGCATCACTGTCGAACGCTTTAAAAAAAATTACTAACCACCTAAGTGAAAATAAAACGGGTGCCAAATTTTAACTTTCTTAAACAACCGATAATCCAAACCATACATTACCAAAACTAGATATGAATACGCAACATGTAAAAGAAATCTGAAAGCAGTTAAAGTCTTGTCGTAAACGACGGCCCAAAAAGGCAACTACAAATCCATAACTAGAATAAACTGTAATAGAAAAGGTGGAACGAGATGTTCCAACAAAGAATAATAAAACTGAGATCCTGCACTAGATCTGAAAAGAAAGAAGCGTCTAAACAATCCCTGCAACCTCCACACTGGCTGCAACTCCCAAATCTCTGACAATGAAATCAAGCTGGGTGTCCTTGTGGCTGGGCACCTAAAAGGTTTTTAAAATTTTACATAGCAAGAGTTAGTACTCCAAACATTTGAAAATATTTTGCAAGCGGTTATCACAATTAAGTTATTGATTACACATATTAGGGTTTCGCACACTCCCTTGAACCTCCTCACCTCTCTTTCATAGTACGTAACTATCGAGGAGACTTAGTCTACCTAGTTATACTACCCATAACTGTAGTTAACTCATTTATCATTCGTTACCTTATTCTTGTAATAATTACAATATGCTATAAATTATTACCAGGACATTTACTTATCATAACATTGTCTACTATTCTCAATTTGTAGATTAAGCACATATAACATTTTATCTCACAATAATGTATATAATATTAGTTACCACTAATATATCCTTATTACACACAAAGGACCCTTGGCTCGGAATAATTCATCGACTCCAAGTGAAAGTTGGTTCGGAATGGTTCATCGACCCCAACTATATACAAATATAAATATATACACATATTCTGGTTCGGGACTCTTTCATCGCGACACCAGTCCAAAGTTTGGTTCGGCATTTAACATCGACCCCAAATTTAATATAACTTTATGTTAGTTCGTAATGTCACATCGACCCTAACATAATTAATTTAGGTAGTGTTCTCTTCACCCAATATCATTTATATAAAATCAGTAGGTACGCACCCGACCTAATAAATCATACCCGTACGTAATATATTTATCTTATATTCTCCGTACTTATTAATTACAATATAACTCACTATAGTATTTATTCGAGTATTCGCGTAACTCTAAGGGCCCTAGTTACCCCTCCCTTAATTCAGTAGTTAAGTAAATTTTAACCTACTGGTATTTTCTTTTCGGAATTAAGTCTCACTCTAACCGAAATTAAATTAACCATCTCAACTCACGGCGAAGTCAATCGTCCTTTAGTCATTCAATTTCTCCAACATTACTACTCAATCATAAGTGGAGGAACCCTATGGTACACCTACTGGTAATTTTCAAGTCTCCTTATTGGAAAAATATCATTTCTAAGGTTCCTATTAAGTAATGGAAATTAAAGAAATTTATACATGAATTCTCTATAGTTCAGACATGGTCGATCGATCGAAGGAAGATGATCGATCCATCGACTGCTTCGATCGATCGATACTCCAGGGTAGATCGATCGATCAAGCAGTGACAGACCCATTTCATCTTCTTCCTACGGGTTTCACCATTTTTACATCTCTAACTTTCATGATAGGCCATCAAATTCACAACCAACAATTTCTAATCATTCCTACATGTCCTGGGATGATTACTAACGATTTAAAACATCAAAATCATTATAAATCTTAGCTAATTCACTGAAAATCTCTATAATATTCAAGAACCCTAAAACTGCATTCTTTATATTTTTCATCAAAGTTCCAGATTTTCATACGAATTTCTCATCAAGTTTTCTATGATATAAACGTACTTGTTAATTCAAAAACGTCCTACATGCAAATCCTAATCAATCATGGATTTTTATCAACTGTTGGTTCCCAAGAATTTCATAAAAATCATGTCCTTCCTCAAGCTTAAACATGGGTATTATAACTCAATTATTTTGCAAATAACCACTTGCCTTAAGGTCTGTAGGGTTTGAATTCGTGGTTGTTGATGATGATTGATGATGTTGGTGCCTCAATCCTTCTTCCCAACAATCTTATGGTGGAATCTTCCTAAGATGATCCCTCCTTCCTTCTTGCCTAAGGAATTTGCCTCTCTCTCTCTCTCTCTCATGGCTATGGTGTAACTCTAATTGTCTAACCCTAGCCACCCCTCTTATAATCAGATTTAGGGTTACAAAATTTCGTAGGTCTTCTTTCCCCTAATTGTAAAGAGACCAAAATGCCCCCGAATGGTCCCGGTTTAGCCCGAAAATGACCCGGCACTCAACTAGTACCCCCGGGTACACTATTTTGACTAATTCGACCCTTTCGGAATCAACCGTGGACTCTAAATTATCATTTGAGTCTCGTAAATATTTTTCTACTCTCATCCTTAAATTTTGTCAAGCTACATCCGCTAAAAATTTATTTTCATCTTTATTAACATAATATCTATTTAAATTCCTCTACTCACGTAATTTAATTAAAGTGTATTTTTAAATTACTCTACTCACGTAATTTAAATCAAACATATTTAATCACATTAAATTACTCTACTCACGTAATTTAATTAAAGCGTATTTAATCTCATTAAATGACTCTACTTACGTAATTAAAAAGCAGAATTACGGGGTGTTACATAATTGCTTTAACACATCATATAACTTTTTAAAAGCCAGTTTTTTTATCATAAAAATGCTTTTTCGTTTCATACCATCCCGTTTCCCTTATCATATCCAGGAAATGTAATTAAAAGCCATTTTTATTATCATGAAAATGCTTTTACCATATCATATGCTTCCACTTCCCTTCTTACAATCGGGTCGTGTTTCTGAAGCCAATCCATATAACCCATTTCCCTTCCTATATCGAGAAAATGTAATTAAAGAGAATCCATTAACATGAATTTCTTTAACAAATCTAAGACCGCCCCTCCTGGATTCCCCACTGGACGCTCCCCAAATGGCTATCATTTTCCAGGGCCAATCAAACAAGACAACCTGGGAACCTAACACATCGTCGAGAAGCGGCCATATGCCTGCTGGAAAGTCAAGAACACACCCAGAAGCCCCTATCCAGCGCAGAAACAATAATCGCTCATATGGCCTAGGACTATATCCACCCTGGATTCATTAGCCAGGGGGCATCACCATACGCACGCAACTTCCCTTATGATAGAGATTTAGAGAGGTGTGTAACCATAATTTATCAATTATGAAAAATCATTTGTGTTTCCATTTTGAAAATATTCATATTTAAATTTTCAAAATCCTTTACATCATATCACATATATACACTTTAATCACATAGTATATACATATATCATATATTCCCCCTCAAATATAAATATGGCCATAATTGTCAATCTCATCTAGCGATGACCAACAATCCCAAAGATTCTCTCGAAGAATCATAATCATGCATTCATATACGCATGATACTAAAACCAAAGTATTTTCTTACTTTGATGACTAATAGTTACCTTAATCATCTCTTAAGGATTTATTGGATATCTCCAATTATACTAATTCACTCTAAGTGAATATTCATATATATATATTCATCCTCTTCCCCAAAATTCCCACAAGCTATGGGTTTACTATTCATCGTCTTCCCCAAAATCCCAAACTCCATTTTTCTCCATTTTTGTTGTTTCTAACCTCATCCAACAACTCAATAAACATCTAATCTATGTTTTACAACGAACACGTCAATTATTTTGGGGTATTAAACCATTTCTCTTAGTTTTAAACCCTAAAACCATAAAAAATGCAACTTATCATTTCAACCCATTTCAATCCATTTTTATACTCCAGTGGCATGGTTTTAACACTAAAAATCATTAAGAGTTTACATTACATCAATATGTAAACTCATATTCAACTTTTCCCAAATTTATTTTAAGGGTTCTAACCAAAAATCATATAGTTTACCAACTATGATATGAAATAAATGCACAAAAAAAATAAAGCAAGTACACAATTGCATGGAGGATGAAATCCGACGACCTCGAGTCGAATCCGGCGGAGTTTGGCCCGAATCTTCCTTTTTCTCCTCTTTTCTCCTTCCTCTCTCTCTTCTCTCTCTTCTCTTTCTTTTCATTCTCTTTTCTCTCTCTCTCCCTCTTTATAAAGAAAGAAAAAGGGTTTAACTCCTTAAAACCCAAAAATGACTCGTTTACTCAATTACGAGCCCTTTTTAACTCTCAAATTCCCCGAAAATCAATTTCGACTTTCAGACACTCTTTTTCGACTATCTCGGACATTTTGAGACTCACGACACAGTCGAAATTTCCATCCAAGGTACTTGACCGCAAATCACTATTTCAACCCAAAATAAATAAATGCGATATTCCTATTAAAATATTATCTTATGTCGCTTTACCCAATGATGACATATAATTAAAATACTTTGGCCTATTAAATCCCAAAAGAAATTACAACAACCATTTAAAATAGTGAAATTACAACAACAATTTCGAGAAATTCTCCAAATTGCCAACTTATATCCATTTATGGAATTTAATTGTCTCCAAAAGGACGGGTTGTTATAAAAAGAAGAAAAAATAAATAAAATAATTTAAACCTATGCAATGCCCTATTTAACGGCACCTGGGCCCAATATAAGACACTCCATGTGGAAACAACTACACCATAATCACAATAATCCTTGTGGAAATCTGGTAACTTCACTACTAAAGCCCTATTTACTTTCCTAGTGTTCCAATAGTATGTGTCCTCTCCTATTATACCCCATTTGTAAAAGAACATTAAATGCTGGAACCCAATACGAGTCCCATAATTTTCATTTAACCAATGGACACCATTTATAACCCTCCAAATATTGTGCGCCACCCTAGCAGGATCAAAATCAAAGTATTGACATAATTGAAGAAAAATGTGGTTTGGTGGAAAAGTGGTGCCACACTCCGCTATGAATAAGGTGGGTATTTAATGACCCCCAGTAAGAGAATATGCATTTATGGAACCCTGAGTAACCTCTAAATCTACCCAAGAGGGAATTTTTCTTTTTTCCCTAAACTCATGTAATAAACCCTCGTCTATGATGTACACCGTGGTGTAAAAAGACAAAAATATAATAAAAATAGAGAAAGGGGGAAAAGAAGTCTTGTAGTGAATCTAAGGTAACTAGAAGAACTGAAGAAAAATAAAGGCAGTAAATGGTCTTACAAAGAAAGCTTGACGGAGGAGAAAATCTCTTAAGTGCAGAAGGTTTGAGGTGAAAACAAAGGAGGGAAAAGATGTATGTATTTATCGGTTGCCTCGAAAAAATGGTATGAAATGATTAACATAACAAATTGTTGAACTACCATCGAATGCACCTCTCCCAAGATTCAAAAGACTATTATATCCTTTGGCGGTTCAAAAAAGTTTGAATTATTTACAAAAATACCACTATCAAATTGTACTACTTGATATTTTTTCAAATGTGGGAAGTCGGCTACCAACCAAATTCCTAAAATAGTATGACGACAAAATTCCTAGACTTTCTACTCATAACTTTTGTTCAATCATCAAGCATGGAGAATTAGGGCCTTTTATTATATGTAAAGATTACTCTCCTACATGGACCAACTATAAATGTAAAAATATCCTCCTACTTGTCAGACTAGACACCTTGATCAGCATGAAAGATACTTAGCGGCTGGATGGCCAACCAACTCTCGGAATGCCAGTCATCAAGAATTCTAAAAGTTACTCGGATGGGATGCCAACCAGCATTGAATTCCAAGAGTTTCATTTATTATACACAGATGTAAATTCCTAGAAATATAAAGGCGTTGTATCTTTAGGGTTCTTTACCATTATAAATACTAAATACTCCTCATATAGAGGGAACAACTCCAGTTACTCATATGCACACCATACTGAGCTAATGCAAACCATCCCTAATAATGACAGTATTGGACGTAGGCTATTTTTCAGTTAAACCACTTTATAAATCTCCTCTCTTGTATGTGTGATTCGAGTTGCTTACTTCATTATTATCTGTGATTATAAATATGGATTTAGGCCAATTTTAGACAACAACAATAACTATAATGAACATTAATAAGTAACTAATATTAAAAAAATGTATTCATCATTTGTTGACTACATTCAAATTGCTACATTTGATACATGTATAAGAATTAAATTTATAACACCTAGAAAATATATACAACCTATATATTCAAGTAATGAAAATATTGGGATTTACTTGTACACAAAAAGAACAGGTTGATATGATCAAAAATTCAATAATATTTTACTAGAAGATATGATATGTAGCCAAGATATGATATGTGAGTATTATTAACATATGAGCAGTAAATGAATATATATATATATATATATATACATGTATCACAACATATAAATCACTAAATAATTAATTTTTTCGTGCCTGAAGGCCCGATCGATTTGAAGATTCAATGAAAATACAAACCCCCAATTGTTCTTTACAAAATCCTTTCATTAGTGTGTCAAACATCACTAACTTCTGCAAATTTAGACAAAAAAACTCAAAAGTAGGAAAATCTAGTTTTTATAGGGAAGTATTTTTGAAAATCTACAAATCTACGAATTTCCAATTATTGAAAATAAATTAAATCTCAAATCTACACCATGCAACTAAATCGTGACATTTGGTTTCTTATGAAACCATTTTTTAAAGTTCAATAAGATTATGATGTGTTCTATACATGATCAATGATTCTAAAAAAATGAGGATTTTATAGTAAATGTACAATGGCCATTAAGGGTATTGATATAAAACACTATTAAATAAACATGTCCCCTTTTAGTGTTTTAGAGAAAAAAGGGCCAAAATTTAAATCTAATAAGATACATACATCATAAAAGAGGATCTACTAGACTTAAAGTCTAATACATAAGAATATTTGTTCAAATCCATTGACTTAAAATATTAAAAATTAACAAAGTCATGATCGTATTTATCCCCACATGAATCACACAAATATGGTCTCCAAAGGCATTTCAATTTAGGGACTAGCCAAAAGGCTTGTGGTAAATGAGTTCCAATTTTTTACTTCTCTCGAAATGTACTATTTTTTAACACGTATTTTATTGAACCATTTGGTGTGGACATAAAAATAGGGAGTTCATTAAATGATATGATATTCAACCATTGGTATTCAAAGCCTTCTTAAACCCCCAACTTCCCTCTTGCAACAATAAAGGTCCTAAGGTCAAGCCCTGACCTCGAACATACCACTACTAAGTACCCAAGACCATAATTTCTTTTAAGAAAGGACCAAAATAGTATAAAAGGCCCCATATACCTCATAACTCTCCTAGAACATTCACTTGTTCCAACATATCTTTATAACCAAGCTCAGATTCCTCAGCACCAACGTCTCTCCATGTCTAATGTTCACAACAGACCTCAGTATGAAGATAAATGGTCTCCAAAGATCATCCAAACCGTATCCAAGAGAAGTACCATTGAAACATATGTCCATACCATCCTACAAAAAGTCATTGATGGTTCCAAACCTCTTAGATATCTAGTTGAACTCCTACATGTCATCTAGTAAGCAGATGAAAACCACAACATTATTCCACCTATAACTATAACTCAAATCCAACTCATTGATGACTCTCATATGAATTAAATGCACACAGAAACTATCTTACACAACCTACAAAACCTTTGACCCACACTCCACCTCCTAGGTAACACCTTCAGATCTCAAAGACACCATAGCCAAGCTATGACAATCCATTCATTCTCTTTGTGATGGAATGCATATATATATATATATGGGTAGTTTAGGAGTTGTTTAGTATGTGTTCAACTCGTCATACACCAACAGAACAAAGAGATTTAACTCATTCAAGCTCTTTCGCATTATTTGATATGATGCCAACCCACTTTTATGAGCATTAAACCTTAGCTTGAATCATTTTCATCTACTTTGTATCAAATACAACCTATTGAGATATAAAGAAGTACTCAGGAATCTTTAGAGAATTCCTTCAGTTACATTTTAAGGTCATTTGGATTAGTGTAAAATGCCATAGAGACCACAAACTCTCTTTGCTAAATCTAAAGAGGTCTCCTAGATTTGTAACAACCATTTTATGATCAAATAAACAGTGAAACACCCTTTGACAATGGATGTATATTCCTTAAATGAGGTCCAAACCACTTTAAATAATTATTTTTTACATTTACATATCTTTACTTAACATGTCTAAGGTATTGAAGGGATCACCTATTGGTTCTAAGATCATTTACGATTTCAATACCTGCCAGTTTTGTGTTATTTGTAGGAAAGACATGTTCCAAATAGTCCATATACCTTATTCTTTTTAAGACGCCCATTTTTTTAAGGATAACAAATCTTGTAAAAAAGGAGTTTCAAGATCAACTAGATGACCTTCTCATAAGACATTGTTTATCACTTTTAGTAAAGGAAACATATGGATCAGAAATAGCAGAACTAGTAAAAATGAGAGCCGTAGTTTGGGGGAGAAAATGATCAACAGGGTTTTCTTAGGACCCCACAGTGATCGATAAATAGTATGCATGTTAAGGATATTCTATCTCTCCCAAATGATCAATATCAAGGTGGTTACATGTTGTCCAGGCCCTAGCACAATGGGATGATGAATGTGTAATAATTGTTGGGTAAGTTTATCAACCACTGCAAGATGTAAACTCCCAATATCATTTAGCTACATTTTTAAAATATGGTATCTTCATTCTCCAATGAGGTTCAACATTAATTTGTCCCACTAAAGTGGAAAAGGCCTAATATTGAACCATTAGATGGATTTAAAGATCCTGCATACCATATAAAGATGTATATACGAGTTATACTCCTCTAGGACACCCGAATGAGGTCCTGTGTACATTATTTCTCGCTACTCTGAGGGGGAAATCTAGTCACTACTTTTCCAAGATCAAACCAGGGACTATTTGTAGCTTCATTAATTTTCTAATATCCTTTACCGATTATTCCAAAGGTCCTCAGAAGATGAGGAAGCATGTCACCTTGCTACTCCATTTTAGACAAAAGACAAGAAAAGCACTCAAAGTGTATGCCAAGATATTCAACCAAGAGTCTCTCCAAGTCGGTTTTCTAAATGACACCATATATGTGGAGAACTTCATCTCGGTATTTCCCTTGAAGGACCTATTAAGGTCTTTTATAGAAAAACTCAGGTCTGTAATCGAGCTATCTGAGAAAGCTTAGAAGTGCATAAATATAGATGATGCAATTTCAGAGAGGCATACATAGCCTCCTGTCAACAAGGAAAGAGAAAGGATGTATTCTCCCAGCTTGCGGACTCTCTTGAGGTAGTTGAGGCCGAGAAGAGAATGAATATAGAAAAGATGAATGGGCCTCTAGAGGTCAAACATTACAGCCCGCTCATGGACACCATAGAAGAGTTGTTCTCAGCTGTAGGAGTTCAAGATCTTCTACCTTTACCAAATATGACAAGGTAAACATATGACAGATGGGATAAGTTTAAATATTGGAGGTTCCATTAAAACCCTAGCCATAACACCCGCAATTGATTTATGCATAGGGTGACTGTAATGCACCGTAATTTTTAATATTTTTAAAATAAGTGATTAATTAAAATTTAAATTTGAAAATTTAATTAATAGTTAATCCGGATTAAAATAAATATTAACTAGAGAGATAAGGGTTAGTATTTATTAATGAGAATATTAGTGAACATTACTAAGAGAATAAAGTAATATATAATTGTGAATTTAAGAGAATTGCCACGATTGAAATATTATGACAACTAAGGTAATTAAGTCGGGACACGCATGTCATAATTTTGGTAATAATTAGTGGAGTAAGAAGTAAATTATTTCTAAGTCACTCAAATGGTCATTTTGAGTGCACCAATGTTTCCAGAAAGGGTCCAAATAGTCAAAAAAGTCCACCCGGGGGTTTAGTTCGGGTCCGAGGACAATTTTGGGCTAAACTGGCACCCCTAAAAGGCATTCTGGTAATTTGTATTTTTGGAGTATAACTAATGACGAAAATTAAAGAAATAAAAGGTCAGGTACGCGGGTTAATTTTGGGATATCAGTTTTGGACATAGAGAGGCCAAAAGGGGGAAGGGAGAGGAGAGGTTTCTAGGGCCATAACCACCACAAGTGCCCCTCTTTCACCACCGAGACCACCACAACTTAGATCGGAGAATGAGTATTGCACCCATACCAATGACATCCATGGATTAGAACTTCTCTCATGAGGAGAGTGTTTAATTATTTCTGTCTTCTAGCAATAATCATGTTAGTGTTAGTGTAGGTAATAAATATCCTTGAATTATATGTGAAATTGATGAAGATTGATGATTACATACTTAAGGAATTGATTCGTTGATGTAGTTACTGGAATAACAACGAATTTATGATGAATATTGATGACTAATCTGGGATTTAAATGCTTGAAATAAAAAATTGATGGACTAGGGTTCCATTTTATAGGAATTTGGGGATATCGAATTTTAGTGCTACTTGTCAAGGATTTAATGATTATGGGCCGTTAGAAATCATCCCTATGTGTTGAAACTATGTTTGCAATTTATTACTAGGAGTTTAAGAGTAAGCCATAGAAGTTTTAGGGTTGTTAATGGAAGAATAACACAACAAACAGAGGTAGGGGACAAAGTTGCGCAACCTCGTACAACCAAGATTGGATCTCGTGGGAGCGAGATGGAATCTCGCGTGAGGCGGTCGTTCAAATGAACTGAAGTATCGTTGAAACGAGATGCAGTTTCATTTGACCAGTAGTTCAGGATTTCTGGAAAATCAGTTTTGACTGCTATTTGTCCAGTGTAGTTAATTTGAGTGAGATTTAAATAATGTGGAATTAATTTCAATATAGGGCGGAATTATTAAAGTTATTTGGTAATAAGACTTTAAGTTATTTGGATAGGTGAGTTACCCTTGAAAATTACGAGAGAGAGAGTATTAAAAAATATATTTAAGTAGTAACGAGAATAATACTACATATGAACTAAAATATTTGGGTTGTGTGTAGACCTTATGAGCTTGATGGGCTTCTGTGAATACTTATAATACTGTTATTTCTGTGTATGACATGCCTACCATACTTGCTATAATGAGAGGTCTTAAAGAGAGGACAGTCATATCTTGAGGAGACTTCGGGGGGATTTAGATTGGTACCTCAGAACAAAAAACCTAGGTATGGGCTATCTATGAGAATGATAGAGTTGATGGTCACATGGGTTCGTAGATATGTGTGTAGCCCATAGGATTGGAACTTTGAATCTTCTGCCATGATATCTAAAGCCTCGCTAATTGACCTATAATTAGAGGATTATATGGATTTAGAAGCAATTGTGATGCATTTGGGGAATTCCTTGCATAAATAAGGCCCAATTGCCTTAAAAAGGATGTATACATTGAATTTTAGGAGGAGGAATGACAATGTGCTTTCTCCCAAAGTCGTTTAGGAACTCTTAAGGGTTCGAACTCATAGAGCCGCAATAATACCTGGACAACATAAAGGCCCTGAGGTTAAGTGGCATAACCATATGATCAGGAAAACCTCGTAGAGTCCATGGCAAAGATTATCAATAAAATCAAGAAAGATAGGGAATCAAAGGGAACATTCTGTTTCCCAACTTCAGATTAATGAATGCAATAATATGTAAACTGTAACCATTAAAAAGGAAAAGAAACAACAAGAAGTAATTTTGAGGCCAAAACCAAGGAGTTAAAAAATCTAAGGATTGTAGCCAAATTTTATATGTTACATTACCAGCCGCGGCCAAAGACACTGACAAGTAATCATTTGGATTACGAATTCTCAAAGAGAGAAAACCCCAAAACCTTAGGGTTTTGGCCAAGAACACCAAGAACATGTTATTGGTGTTCTTGGACCAAATGAAAATCCTAAATGGTGGTAGGGAAGAAATTAACCCATAAAAAAATGAAAATTCAAATCCCAATCAAGATCAATTTCTAGTACCAGTCCAAATTTGTAACTAAGTGCCCAAAATATAAGAAAGCCCCAAATTCAAACAACATAGTACGCAAAAATCAAAAGAAAGCAACAAAGATTCACAAAGAAGTGTTAACATATTAAGAACATGGAAATAAAGAGAATGAATTCATTGAATAGGGGTGCATGAGTACGAGTTCAAATGAATTTACCAAAATTTTGTTTAAAAGAAGAAATTTACCTTGAAAATCTATGAATAGTAAAAGATCACTAGTTTCCCCTCCTTGAACCACTTTAATGTTCCCTCAAAGCGCCACAAGATACCTGTAACACCCCGTATTTTTGTACATTTAATATTTAATTAATTCGGGAATTTTAAATTACTTGTGTGTTGTAATTTTTAATTAAATTAACTATGGCAATATATATTTAAATATTAATCGGGGAGTGAATGGTTAATGTTTAGGGAGATTTATTTACTAAGTGAATAGTAATAATTTAATTACGTCATTTCGAGTATTAATGACGAGGTATACACTTATCCCAGCCGGGAGTCGGTATAGACAAAATTGGGTGTGAGATAAGGATTTTTATAAATTAATTTGAATGCCAATTCTGAGTGCGCGGTTGAGTCTCGATGGGTTGAGATAGTCAGAAAAGAGTACTCGAGGGTAGTAATTGGGTCTCGGGGTATTTTTGGGCATAGACGGTCCCACACGGGGTGAGTTGGGCCACTTTAATTAAGCCCATTAGGTGAAAAGTGGGATTGAGAGTTTTAACCTAAGTGATGGATTAGGAAATCAGCAACCAACACAATTCTAAGCCTAGGGCTTGAGAGGGAAATTGGGGGAAAACTTAGCAAAAGCCAATTTGAGGATTTTAGAGCCAAATTGAGGGACTACGCCAACAGATCAGACACTACGAACACTTTCAGGCAAGTGGTTAATTGTTCTTACTCCTAAATTGTGATATTCAATTAATATTTTAGTGATGTGTATACTAAAATTCGTTTTGGGGATGAACGGGTACAAAAATAAGGTTTTTATTTATGGAACACTTGAATGAGATTCAAAGTAAGATTTAGATGGGTGATAGATCTCTGAGTATGTATGTACGATTTGAATTAGAAATACTAAACGAAAAGGGGTGGAAATTGAATCTGAAATTTGAGATTTGTAAAATAGATAAAAAAAAATTTTATGGAGAAAGACCCATTTCGAAAAGTAGATACAAGTGGAGAAATTGATTATCTTAAGGTCCCTATGATGTGTTGGATATGTAATAACCATATTTTTGTGGTGGGATGATGTAATTAGAGGTTTAGGTATGGGTCAAAAACTTTGAAGTTCGTCAATGGTGGAAATTAGTGGGGAAGAAGATCTGCCATGAAGGGGTCGATCGATCGATCGATCGGGGGGCATCGATCGATCGACGATGGGAAAAGCTGGGCAGTTCGGCCAGTTTGTGATTTAAAGGGGAAATTAGTTAGAAATTAATTCCCATATATTAATCTGTGATAGAAAATTATGAAACACATATTCCTAGTAATTATGAAGAAAAGTAATTGGGACTAGGAAAAATTTATGTGGAGCACTTTATGGATGAATTTGATGAATGTTATTCTAAAATAGGGAGATACGGATTAAGTGAGTGAGTCCAGGTATATTGGCTAAGCGACGCCAAGGTAGTGAATTAAGTTTGGAGATAAACTAATTAATTTAGAGTCGGGATATAGACTCGGGAAATATTAAATTTCGGGCCAAGTGATCGAGTTCAGGGTATATTGATAATTATAGGTAAATATAATTAGAAAATTTATGGAGATGCATGTGTAATACATTGTGGGCGAAAATGTGGGAATGAAATTATGAGAGGTAAAATGGACCAAGTGAGCGAGTCCATGTATGTTGGTTAAATGACACCAAAGTATTTAATTAATTATTGAGAGAGAGTAATAAATTTGAAGTCGGAATAAAGACTCGGGAAATATTAAGGTATGGGCCAAGTGAGAGAGTCCGGGGATAATGGTTGGGTGACACCAAGTTATTAAATTAATAAGGGTGATAATTAATTTAATTAGAGTCGGACGATAGACTCGGGGAGGTATTAAATTAAAATGTGGGATAATTAATTTAATTAGAGTCGGATTGTAGACTCGGGTAGGATTAAATTAATAAGTGGGATAATAAATTTAATTAGAGTGGGATTGTAGACTCGGGTAGGATTAAATTAATAAGTGGGATAGTTAATTTAATTAGAGTCGGATTATAGACTCGTGTAGGATTAAATTAATAGGTGTGATAATTAATTTAATTAGAGTCGGATTGTAGACTCGGGGAGGTATTATATTAAAATTTGTGTTAGTTAATTTAATTGGAGTCGGACCATAGACTCGGGGAATGTATTATATTAATTGAGGTGTGAATTAATTATGGTAGAGTCGGACCGTAGACTCGAGATGATGATAAATTATTAAGTGAAAATTAATTACGTTGAGTCGGGCCACAGACTCGGGAAATTACTGGTAGTGTACGGGATATTAGTACACGGTAAAGCCGGGGTTTATATTATATATATACGGTGTAGTGATAGTATATATATACGTGTATATATTGTGTGTGATATTAAATATCAGTGACTAGATATTTATTCAATTAATATACTCTAATGCTATCATGGGAGGTTGCGCGATGTGGGTGAATACCCTAGCTTGATGAGTAGGGCGAGTATATCCCCAGGTCATAGCATACAGTATGTATGGGTGAGGTATTTATCTCACTTTCAGTGAAGGAATATGACCGCCCCCACTACGTTTATATTTTGGGCCAAGTTGGTGAGCGATTCCAATTTGGGAAAACTAGGTTTCGTGAGCACACCTAGTCAGATAGCATTTTAGAGGGAATCATCCGGTGAGGGTATACTCAAAGGGATTGATATATGTATGTTGTAAGTGTGGATGTTGTAGTGAAGGTACATATATAATGGTAGTAAATATTATATGAATGTGTGATGTATTTACTTTATATAACTTGTGACACGGTTATATGATACTATTTAAGAGGAATTAATTAAGTTAATTGTGAGATAACTTATAATTCAAGAATCATTATACTCGGGTTAGAGTAGTATGGCAAGGGAAGGTTATACCAGGACTAGTTGGACGGGGTAGTACAACCAGGTGGGGTTAAGGTATCCGGTAGGTGTGGACAATAGTGGAGGGGTGAGAATGTCCACAAGGGAGTGAGACACTAACTTAAATATGAAGCGCATTCATGCATTTTAAATTACTACAGTTAATTCACGTGCTAAATATTTTCAAAATGTTTTGGGTTCTAACCCTTGCTATAAAACTATTTTTAAAACCTTTTAGGTGTCCAGCCACATGGATGCCAGGATTGATATCCCATTCCAGGGACACGGAGCTGCAGCATATGTGGATGCTAGCAGGAGTTTGGATTGGATGCAACATTCATTCATTCCTAGAGTAGGAATCTTGTATCAGCTTCAGTTTTGTTTAGGGCTTGTCGCTCAGACTTTTCGGTACAATTTTCAAGTGCAATTTATTCAGGTGTTGAATATTTGTAATGGATTATTTCTTTGGTGGCCGGTGATTTACATGGCATGTTATGTATATATGATTCAGTTTATTTTCATTCAATTGTGTGAATGGTTTATATTTTAATTCCGCATGTGCAGTTTTGTTTAATCAAAAAGTTAAAATTTGGCACCAACTTTTGGAATACTAGGTGGTTAGTTAGTTTTAAAAAGTTTTCGACAATGATGGTAAGGATGATCCAACTGGGATTCCTATTTTAATATGGTATAGGACTGATCACCCGGTATTTTATTAGGTGGGGTGTCACAGATGGGATCAGAGCATCAGGTTCTAGTGTCCTTAGGATCTATGTGGCTTTTCATGTTTCAGCTTAGCAATCTTTGATATAGAGCCCTATCATAGGATTGTTGTATTCTCATACGTATGTGCATATACGTTCTTCTGCCAAATTTATATTTGAGAGTGAACTCATACAAATTCGATTCTCATTCCAGATGACGCCCATGAGAGAGAGAGTAGCTAATGTAGTAGGGGGGAGATGAGATGAGGGAGGCTCGTTAGGAGCAAGAGTTACCGCAGCGATAGCCATAGATGATTTTGAAAACACAGGTAAGTAAATTAGTAACACAGGTAGTTAGAGCAACGGTTGTCACAACGACAGGGTACTTTCCACGGGATGAGCCACAAGTGTTAGTGGCGTTGAATGTTAAGACTCACGCGGGGTCGTCAGGATGGAAACAAGAATGAAAGGTTATTTTTAGTGGGAACTTACAAGAGTTACGAGGGGGTTAAGGTGTAGTGCTAGTGTGTCAAGGAAGAGTGGTATCCAGCGTCACATACACATGGTAGATTGCGATGGGGTGCGAAAGTTAATGCAAACCACTTTTAGATAGTGGGAGCGGCGCTACAGTGGTGGGAGTCGATCACCACAGTTGAGGACAGGGACACACTAGCTATTGCAGAGTTTTGGGTGTGGTTCGACGGTAAGTATTTTTCCCTCAGTGGTTGAGACTGAAACGAGGAGAAATTTTGCGAGGTGACTCAAAGGGAGACCGTTCAGTAGCCGATTACGAGGAAGATTTCACTCGTTGGCAAATTTTGTACCGGATGTGGTAAGCGAGGAAAAGAGAAAGAAAGCAAAGTTTATGAATGGGTTAGCCTGTAGAATCAGACAACATTTAATTGATAACTCTACATTAGTTAATTATACTGATGTCATTAACGCAACACTCCGACACTATCGGGAATATCACTTCCACGCAAAAGGAAGCGGGAGGGGAGTGGGCATTAGCCAGTGGGATGAGGAAGAAAGGAACAATATCAATGGGGTATCCCAACAGCAGACTGGGGGAGATCAGGGGCAGGATTTCTAGCATGGAAATCATGCCAAACGATCTAGAACTAGAGGCTATCGGCGGGATGGCTAGGAATTTCAACAAGGTCAGCATGGAAGGGACCAGTGGAAGGGTGAATGTATTAGAAGGTGTTTCGTCGGTGGGGAAAGCGAGACACATGAAGAGATATTGCCTTAAGAGAGTTAAAGGCCAACTACGGGACAAGGTCCTGGATGTACAACCACTAAAGCAAGTCATGGGTGCACTCGGGCACGGAGAAGCTGTTACGGAAACCGAGAACCAGCCGTTGTAGCTGGAGTATAGAAGTAATTATTTTTACCCTAGGGACATGGGGTATATTTTTTAGTGAGAAAGAGGATGTCACAAGTATAAGACTTATTTTTCACTAGAGTTCGCAAGTGAGTCAAACTTAGTGGGTGCATTGGCGGTAGCAGCCATAGCATGTGGATAAACTTTCCATAGGGTAGCGGAGTTCCTTGGTGTTCGTCATGGGAGAGTGGAGGCGTACACTGAGTAATTGTTTGAATTATGCGAAGAGTTACTAATTTCAAGAATTATGGGAGTAGGGTTGATAATAATTTTTAAACATCGGCTAGATAGCGATGGAATTTAACTATTGTGGATAGTGGAGTTAAATTTTGGTGTTTGCGACACCAGGGTAGGGTTGGTACTAGGTATCACCGGAGAGGGCATATATCCTGTATATATGTGGATGTATATGTTGTATTGCGTGGTGAGATAGCACATAGTGAGGTTTTGTGTCCTCACGTTTTATCTCGGTAAGTGGGGATGTTTACTGAAGTGAATCAGGGTGGTTAAATTGATTTTCGAGCAAAGAGAGATAGCTCGGGGTTTATTTTCCGCAAGAACTAGTGGTAGTAAGGGCGTGGTATTATGTTGTCTTTGGTAGAATAAGGGTAAGCATATATAATTTTGTGTTGAGAGACAAGTATTTATGGGGAGAGGTTTGGACGTAGCACATGGTTTGAGCACCCGGGCAGTAAATATATATGTGTGTATATATATATATATATATATATATATATATATATATATATATATATATATATATATATATATATATATATGTGTGTGTGTGTGTGTGTGTGTGTGTGTGTGTGATATGACTATGGGTTCAAAGTATATTACAGGTTACAACTAGCATAGTCGGTTAACTTTCGTGCGGTAGAGCGCGGGGATAGGGTGTATGGGCACCGGGTTAATTAAGGAAAATTTTATGCGGTTAAGCACGAGAATTGGGTGTATGGGCGCCCTGGTTAATTTTAAATGCATACTTGTGTAACGTGGTTAGAAAAATATGGGATAGATATAGCGGCCTTGGAGGCACATGACTAGTGAGAAAGATGTGAATATTGGAACACTAGGTTTATCTTAATTTCTGGGACGAAATTCCTTTATAAGGGGGGGAAGTATGTAACACCCTGTATTTTTTTACATTTAATATTTAATTAATTCGGGAATTTTAAATTACTTGTGTGTTGTAATTTTTAATTGAATTAATTATGGCAATATATATTTAAATATTAATTGGGAAGTGAATGGTTAATGTTTAGGGAAATTTATTTACTAAGTGAATAGTAATAATTTAATTACGTCATTTCGAGTGTTAATGACGAGGTGTACACGTATCCCAATCGGGAGTCGGTATAGACAACATTGTGTGTGAGATAAGGATTTTTATAAATTAATTTGAATGACAATTCTGAGTGCGCGGTTGATTCCTGATGGGTTGAGATAGCCAGAAAAGAGTACCCGGGGTAGTAATCGGGTCTCGGGGTATTTTTGGGCATAGCCAGGCCCACACGCGGTGAGTTGGGCCACTTTAATTAAGCCCATTAGGTGAAAAACTGGATTGAGGGTTTTAACCTAAGTGTGGGATTAGGAAATCAGCAGCCAACACAATTCTAAGCCTAGGGCTTGAGAGGAAAATTGGGGGAAAGCTTAGCAAAAGCCAATTTGAGGATTTTGGAGCCAAATTGAGGGACTACGCCAACGGATCAGACACTACGAACACTTTCAGGCAAGTGGTTAACTGTTTTTAGTCCTAAATTGTGATATCCAATTCATATTTTAGTGATGTGTATACTAAAATTTGTTTTGGGGATGAACGGGTACAAAAATGGGACTTTTATTTATGAAACACTTGAATGATATTCAAAGTAAGATTTAGATGGGTGATAGATCTCTGAGTATGTATGTATGATTTGAATGAGAAATCCAGAACGAAAAGTGGTGGAAATTGAATCTGAAATTTGAGATTTCTAAAATAGATAATAAATTTTTTTATGGAGAAAGACCCATTTCGAAAAGTTGATACAAGTGGAGAAATTGATTATCTTAGGGTCCCTATGATGTGTTGGATATGTAATAATCATATTTTTGTGGTGGGATGATGTAATTAGAGGTGTAGATATGGGTTAAAAACCTTGAAGTTCGTCAATGGTGGAAATCAGTGGGGAAGAAGATCTGCCACGAAGGGGTCGATCGATCGATCGGGGGGAATCGATCGATTGATGATGGGAAAAGCTAGGCAGTTCGTCCAGTTTGTGATATAAGGGGGAAATTAATTCCCATACATTAATTTGTGATAGAAAATTATGAAACACATATTCCTAGTAATTACTGGGAAAAGTAATTGGGACTATGAGAAATTTATGTGGAGCACTTTATGGATGAATTTGATGAATGTTATTCTAAAATAGGGAGATACATATTAAGTTAGTGAGTCCGAGTATATTGGATAATCGACGCCAAGGTAGCGAATTAAGTTTGGAGATAAACAAATTAATTTAGAGTCGGGATATAGACTCGGGAAATATTAAATTTCGGGCCAAGTGATCGAGTTCAGGGTATATTGATAATTATAGGTAAATATAATTAGAAAATTTATGGAGATGCATGTGTGATACATTGTGGGCAGAAATGTGGGAATGAAGTTATGAGAGGTAAAATGGACCAAGTGAGCGAGTCCGTGTATGTTGGTTAAATGACACCAAAGTATTTAATTAATTATTGAGAGAGAGTAATAAATTTGAAGTCGGAATAAAGACTCGGGAAATATTAAGGTATGGGCCAAGTGATAGAGTCCGGGGATAATGGTTGGGTGACACCAAGTTATTAAATTAATAAGGGTGATAATTAATTTATTTATAGTCGGACGATAGACTCGGGGAGGTATTAAATTAAAATGTGGGATAATTAATTTAATTAGAGTCGGATTGTAGACTCGGGTAGGATTAAATTAATAAGTGGGATAATAAATTTAATTAGAGTGGGATTGTAGACTCGGGTCGGATTAAATTAATAAGTGGGATAGTTAATTTAATTAGAGTCGGATTATAGACTCGTGTAGGATTAAATTAATAGGTGTGATAATTATTTTAATTAGAGTCGGATTGTAGACTCGGGGAGGTATTCAATTAAAATGTGTGTTAGTTAATTTAATTGGAGTCGGACCATAGACTCGTGGAAAGTATTATATTAATTGAGGTGTGAATTAATTATAGTAGAGTCGGACCGTAGACTCAAGATGATGATAAATTATTAAGTGAAAATTAATTACGTTGAGTCGGGCCACAGACTCGAGAAATTACAGGTAGTGTACGGGTTATTAGTACACGATAAAGCCGGGGTTTATATTATATATATACGGTGTAGTGATAGTATATATATACATGTATATATTGTGTGCGTTATTAAGTATCAGTGACTAGATATTTATTCAATTAATATACTCTAATTCTATCAAGGGAGGTTACGCGATGTGGGTGAATCCCCTAGCTTGAGGAGTAAGGCGAGTATATCCCCAGGTCATAGCGTCCGATATGTATGGCTGAGGGATTTATGTCACTTTCAGGAAAGGAATATGACCGCCTCCACTACGTTTATATTTTGGGCGAAGTTGGTGAGTGATTCCAATTTGGGAAAACTAGGTTTCGTGAGCACACCTAGTGAGATAACATTTTAGACGGAATTATCCGACGAGGGTATACTCGAAGGGATGGATATATGTATGTTATATGTGTGGATGTTGTAGTAAATGTACGTATATAATGGTAGTAATTATTATATGCTGGTAATAATACAATGTGTGATATATTTACTTTATATAATTTGTGACACGGTTATATGATACTATTTAAGAGGAATTAATTAAATTAATTATGAGATAACTTATAATTCAATAATCATTATACTCGGGTTAGAGTAGTATGGAAAGGTAAGGTTTTACCAGGACTAGTTGGACGGGGTAGTACAACCAGGTGGGGTTAAGGTAACCGGTAGGTGTGCACAATAGTGGAGGGGTGATAATGTCCATAAGGGAGTGCGACACTAACTTAAATATGAAGCGCATTCATGAATTTTAAATTACTGCAGTTAATTCACGTGCTAAATATTTTCAAAATGTTTTGGGTTATAACCCTTGCTATAAAACTATTTTTAAAACCTTTTAGGTGTCGAGCCACAGGGACGCCAAGATTGATATTCCATTCCAGGGACATGGGGCTGCAGCATATGTGGATGTTAGTAGGAGTTTGGATTAGACGCATCATTCATTCATTCCTGGAGTAAGAATCTTGTATCAGTTTCAGTTTTATTTAGGGCTTGTCACCCAGACTTCTCGGTACAGTTTTTAGGTGTAATTTATTTAGGTGTTGAATATTTGTAATGGATTATTTCTTTGGTGGCAGGTGATTTACTCACCAGGTTGTGTATATATGATTCAGTTTATTTTCATTCAGTTGTGTGAATGGTTTATATTTTAATTCCGTATGTACAGTTTTGTTTAATCAAAAAGTCAAAATTTGGCACCAACTTTTGGAATACTAGGTGGTTAGTAAGTTTTAAAAAGTTTTCAAAAGTGATGCTAAGGATGATCCAACTGGGATTCCTGTTTTAATATGGTATAGGACTGATCACTCGGTATTTTATTAGGCGAGTTGTCACAGATGGTATCAGAGCATCGGGTTCTAGTGTCCTTAGGATCTGTGTGGATTTTCACGTTTCTGCTTAGCAATCTTTGATATAGAGCCCTATCATATAATTATTGTATTATCATACGTATGCGCATATACGTTCTTCTGCCAAATTTATATTTGAGAGTGAACTCATACAAATTCGATTCTCATTCCAGATGACGCCCAGGAGAGAGAGAGAGAGAAGCTAGGGCAGTAGGGGGAGATGAGACGAGGGAGGCTCGTTAGGAGCAAGAGTTACTGCAGCTACAGCTAGAGATGATTATGACAACATAGGTAACTGAATTAGTAGCACAGGAAGTTGGAGCAACGGTGGTTACAATGGCAGGGTACTATCCACGGGATGAGCCACAAGTGTTAGTGGCGTCGGATGTTCAGACTCACGTGGGGTTGTCGGGGTGGAAACAAGAATGAGAGGCTATTTTTAGTGGGAACCCACTAGAGTTGTGAGGGGGATCAGGTATAGTACTAGCGTGTCAAGGAAGAGAGGTATCCAGCGTCACCTACACATAGTAGATTGCGATGGGGTGTGAAAGTAAATGCTAACCACTTTTAGTTAGTGGGAGCGGCGCTACAGTGGTGGGACTCGATCACCACAGTTCAGGAAAGGGACACACTAGCCATTGCAGAGTTTTGGATGCGGTTCGACCGCAAGTATTTTTCCCTCAGTGGTTGAGACCAAAACGAGGAGAAAATTTTGTGAGGTGACTCAAAGGGAGACCGTTCAGTGGCCAATTACGAGGAAGATTTCACTCGTTGGCAAATTTTGTACTGGATGAGGTAAGCGAGGAAAAGAGAAAGAAAGAAAAGTTTATGGATGGGTTAGTCTGGAGAATCAGACAACATTTAATTGATAATTCCACATTAGAAGATTATACCGATGTCATTAACGCAACACTCTGACACTATTGGGAATATCGCTTCCATGCGAAAGGAAGCGGGAGGGGAGAGGGGATTAGCCAGTCGGATAAGGCAGAAGATAACAATACCAGTGGGGTATCCCAGCAGAAGACTGGGGGAGATCATGGGTAGGATTTATGGTAGGGAAATCATGCCAAACAATCTAGAATTGGAGGCTATCGACGGGATGGTCAGTAATTTCTACAAGGTCGGCATGGAAGGGACCAGTGGAAGGGTGAATGTATTAGAAGGTGTTTCTTCGGTGGGGAAAGCGAGACACATGAAGAGATATTGCATTAAGCGAGGCAGGGGCCAACTACAGGATGAGGTCCTGGATGTACAGACACTAAAGCAAGTAATGGGTGCATTCGGGCGGAGAGAAGCTGCTTCGGAAACTGTGAACCAGCCGTTGCAGCTGGAGTATAGAAGTAATTATTTTTACCCTAGGGGCATGGGGTATATTTTTTAGTGACAAAGAGGATGTCACAAGTATAAGACTTATTTTTCACTAGAGTTCGTAGGTGAGTCGAACTTAGTGGGTGCGTTGGCGGTAGCAGCCATAGCATGTGGATAAACTTTCCATAGGGTAGCAGAGTTCCTTGGTGTTCGTCATGGGAGAGTGGAGGCGTACACTGAGTGATTGTTTGAATTATGCAAAGAGTTACTACTTTCGAGAATTATTGGAGTAGGGTTGATAATACTTTTTAAGCATCGGCTGGATAGAGATGGAATTTAACTATTGTGGATAGTGGAGTTAAATTTTGGTGTTCGCGACACCAGGGTAGGGTTGGTACTAGGTATCACCGGAGAGTGCGTATAGCCTGTATATATGTGGATGTATATGTTGTATTGCGTGGTGCGATAGTACATAATGAGGTTTCGTGTCCTCGCGTTTTATCTCGGTAAGTGGGGATGTTTACTGAAGTGAATTAGGGTGGTTAAATTGATTTTCGAGCAAAGAGAGATAGCTCGGGGTTTATTTTGCGCAAGGACTAGTGGTAGTAAGGGTGCAGAATTATGTTGTCTTTGGTAACATAAGGGTAAGCATATATACTTTTGTGTTGAGAGACAAGTATTTATGGGGAGATGTTTGGACGTAGCACATGGGTTGAGCACCCGGGCAGTATATATATATATATATATATACACAAATGTGATATGACTACGGGTTCGAAGTATATTATGGGTTACGACTAGCATAGTCGGTTAACTTTTGTGCGGTAGAGCACGGGGATAGGTTGTATGGGCTCCTGGGTTAATTAAGGGAAATTTTGTGCGGTTAAGCACGGGAATAGGGTGTATGGGCGCCTTGGTTAATTTTAAATGCATACTTGTGTAACGTGGTTATAAAAATAT
Organism: Sambucus nigra; assembly: GCA_949130495.1. Classification (NCBI taxonomy): domain Eukaryota; kingdom Viridiplantae; phylum Streptophyta; class Magnoliopsida; order Dipsacales; family Adoxaceae; genus Sambucus; species Sambucus nigra. The sequence goes on along the minus strand of OX422207.1, from coordinate 623,466,900 downwards.
GGGATAGATATAGCGGGCTTGGAGGCACATGACTAGTGAGAAAGATGTGAATATTGGAACACTTGGTTTATCTTAATTTCGGGGACGAAATTCCTTTGTAAGGGGTGAAGTATGCAACACCCCGTATTTTTGTACATTTAATATTTAATTAATTCGAGAATTCTAAATTACAGACAAGCCTCAGACACATACACTTAACATGCCTTACACTAAACACCCATGGTCTTATTCAACCGATGTTGCTTAGGCTCAAATAGGCTATGACACCTCTCCAGGACTTGGCTTCTACTTGGGTTCAACTAGGTCGCGGCCCCTATTTTTACATCAGACATTTGACAACTGTCCATCTTCTAGAAGGATTATATATTCGTACAACTAATACAGATGTCACGTGCTTAAGGCACGTCACACCTCTATTCTGACTTATATAAATATAAGTCCTCACTCCACTATTTGGGGAAGGATTCACCTGGCGAAGCCCTGCCAAAATCTCCACACTACCTCTATCTACAAGCTACAAGTTACTCTTACCTTTAGGGGCTTTCTTGTCATAGCCTACTTATAATTACCATTGCAGTCCACATCATAAACTGCCAACTTACCTAATCTCGTGTATTCTCTCCCCTATCTACTTTGTATGCCTCCAATAGCACCTTAACTTTGCATAATATATTACATATAATGAGAGTAGTGAATCACACTGGATGTGGGGTCATTTTCATAGCTGAACCACTATATATTTTGTGTTCTTTTCCTTATTGCTTGCTTTATTTGTATTTTACATTTGATATGATGTTGAGAAAGATATAAGTCCAATTTCTCGTAAAATTAATCGAGTTGATGAATGTGGATACCCTAGTGTAAGAGAAATTTATTTAATGCACATTATGTTTTTATGATTGACCTTTTTCATTGTACCCCACTTTATCATCATGTACATTCTAAAGACTTCATGTGAAGATAAGATAGTGACCGAAGGCAACAATCGATGATTTATTATCACTAAATTTATTAGAAAATGTATGCGGGGTTGATTTTGTGTAATCATTTTGATCAATGATATTTTAAAAGAATTTTGAAATTTAAATGTTTTTTGAAAATTTTGCAAAGTTGTTATAATTACGTTGGATATCATTCGACTGAGTTCTTTAACCTAATTAGAACATCTTTAAACTTCTTTCGAATGAGATCAGTTTTTACATATATCGGTAGGATTCGGATTCTCATTCGATCGGTCGTTGGATGGATGTTCAAATGAGAAAGTGTACTTCATTCAAACAAGATGTACGTTCGTACAAGTCAGCAAACAAAATATTTTTGACCCAATTTCAAATGCAATCTTTTATATCTATCTCTTGGAGATTTTTCTCCCTATATGTTAAGATGTGGTCCTTCATTTTAATCTAATACCTTTAGACATTTTCTTGTGATCAAACTCTTTCATTTTTCCCATCCAAACCTCTTGGATGAATTGAGATCACTTTATCAAACCATGGAGAACACAATCCCTGTTGATAACCTTGTGAAGTTAATTACTTACTATTGAAGATACGAATACGATTTCTTAAGGTTGATCGACGGACAATGAGGGAAATGGATATTGTTGTGGGGCATTACTGGATCAGCATCGCTTGCTGTCAACAACGAGGAAAGAAGACATCATTGCGTCACATAGTGGATATCTAAGTTTTATAAGTCTGTAGATGTCATTCGATAATACCTAGCTATAATAGTGCTGAAATATAGTTTTTTAATAAAAAGGATTTTTTCTCCTCTTCTATCTTCTAATTTGTGGTTCTTGTGTTTGAATTTAGTTTCCATATCTTTTATCTTCAGGTTCATCAAATTTAACAAAATTAATTTTGGACCAAATTAAATTTGGGTTGTATGTGTCTAACCTTCTTTACGATTTATACATATAACCGAACCAATCAAATTTTTTTAAATTGGAATAATATCTTATTTACTTAGATGAATCCTCATGGTTATATGGATAAGTCGTACAATAGGCCACCTTTGTATCGTGGCCTCAATTATGCCTATTGGAAAGCAACAACGACATCGTCTCAGAAATCGATGGACAAGCGCAAGTTGATTACTGTTGAAAGTGGTGGACTCCTCCAACTATGACTAATGAACATGTCATTAGTTTCAAGCCAGTCACTAATTGGACATGAGATTATATAAGACTGTAAAATTTTAACTCTTGAGGTTTCATTTAAATTTTTAAAGCTATCACACCACAGGAATTTTATCGCATCATGGCATGTACCACGTTTAAAGAAGTTTTGGACATTCTCCGGCTCACACACAAGGGTAACAACACTGTGAAGGCTTCTAAGATTCAAAATATGACCATGGAATTTGATACCTTACACATGAATTATTGTGACACTTTCGATGAATTCTATACATGTTTGTCTGTTGTTGTGACTAATAGTTTTAATTTTGGTGAGAAAATTTCAGAAGTGAGAGTGATTAAGAAAATTTAAAGTCACTCTTGCCTCATTTTAATGTGCAAACTAGAGTCCTAAGTCCATATGGAGTTCTAGACACAATTGGGTTAGAAGAGCTCGTCTGTTATATCTAGACTTATTATATAGACACATTCCTTGAAACCAAAAGGAAAAAGGAGAGAATAACTTTAAAAGATAAATCAAACGTAAAGGTTTTTTACTCCAATTTTGAAATCAACGATGATGATCTTGTTGTGTTTTTAAAAAAGTAAAAAAATTCTCAAATTCAATAAACAAAATTCTTCTAAGGTGAAAGGTAAAAGATTGGATAAAATCAAAATTTCAAATAGGGCAAGTATGTTTTTGGAAATCATCAACAAAGATCTAGAGGTGAGTACCCAAGGAAAGATGAATCAGAGTATGTTATGAGTGAGAAGGGGAGTTTTTGTGTTTTCCATAAGCTCCATGCGTTATGGTATTTTCTTTTGCTTCATGCGTGTTAAGGTGTTTTTTACCTTAATTATTTCTCACAAGTATATTTTCCTTTAGTTAAACTTTTTTTAGGAGTTATTTATTTTTTGTTTGTGTTTTGTACCACAATAGACAAAGGGCAAGATTTGTATTAACAACATTTATGATGCTTTTTATGTTTGTATGTTAGACTTATTCCATTACACTCACTTCGCCATCATGTGCGTTATCAAGACTTCTAGTAAATATAAGTTGTTGAATGAACACAACAATCAAAGATCGATCATCACAACATTTAAGGAGAAGGTATATAAGGTAGATTTTCTGTGATCTTTTCATTCAAGGGTGTTTTAAAGGAGATTAAAAAATTATAATATATTTCCAAAAAAAATTAAATGTTTTTTTAAAATTTCACAAAGTCATCAAAATAACAATGGATATATCTCAAACGAGTGACTTATCTTGGTTACAATAACTTCACACTTTGTTCGAATGAGATGTACCTTCATACGAACGAGTTAGCAAAAATTATTTTTCACTTGATTTCAAATGCAATATGTTTTTCATATCTCTTGGAGATTTTTCTTCCTCTACATGAAGATGAGGGTGTGCATTTTAATGTATGCCTTATTGATACCATTTTTCCACCAAACGCTTTTATTTTTTTAATCCAAACCCTTAAGGTTATTTTAGATAACTTTATTTAACCATGAAGAACATAATCCTTATTCATAACCTCATGAAGTTAATTCTTCATGACTAAAGATAAGAATACAATTCCTTGAGGGGATCGGTGGATATCGAGGCAAGTGGGGCTTACTATGGGGTATTAATAAATCTGATATGCTTGTTATCAACAACAAGGAAGGAAGACATTACTGAATCACTTAGTGTATCTATAAGTTTTGTAAGTATGTAAATTTCATTGTATAATACCTAGTTGTAACAGTGCAAAAATATAGTGTTTTCCCTAATAGAACTTTCCTCATCTCCTATCTCCTTCTTTATGGTTTGTTGTTTAGATTTACTTTTCATGTCTTGCATTTTTAGGTTCAAAGCCATAAAGAAGTTATTAATCGGTTTGTCCCCAAAGCCATAAAGAAGTTATTAACTTCTTGAAAACACTAAGATGTCCTTCCAGTGAACTTTTAAGGGAGAATAAGCCTTCCAAGTGTACCTAGGGTCCCCATATATGTTATCCTAAACCATTGTTAAGGAAAATATGCACTTTTTCCTTATAACTTCTCCAACCACTATCAGATAAGCTTCAATTCGAGAGGCGTTTTGTTTCCATAACCCTATTTCTTATGTCGTCTAAGATCTATAAGGGCCTGAAAGAAAGTAAAGCTTGTCTACTACCACATAACCTCATCCAAGTGACTAATTCATTACTTTCAGTCTTAGACCATTGTGTTCATGACCGATCAGCCCCTCTGAAAAATCCTTCACAAGCCTGATACCTCATGAAGTCTTGTCAAGTCGTCTCTGTATTAGGGGAAATTTGATATAAAGTATCAACCATGAATTTCTATTAAAGTCCAGACTTTAGATGATTTCATGGCAGAGTTAGGCAACCTGTAGGAGGTGGATGAAGATGCAAAGTTCTCTGAAACATAGGTGATAATGTCAAAGGTGACCGAGAAGTTATTATATGAAAAAAAAGATCTAGTATTTCAACATAAGTCATACATATGGATGTCTCTACCAACATCTCAAACATGAGAGTTGAACTTCACTTAGCAATCATAGAAGGAGGTAATATTCATCTTGATCTCACTTTCCAATTAGAGGCCTCTAAAATAGGTCATAGTATGAACCTTATTAGAGGCCTTAAGCGTAGCCATTCATTTGAAAAAAGAATAGGTTGAGGCAAATCGTTCATTGTGACCTAGTGGTAAACGTGGTCAGTGAGGACTATGAGGACAAAGGTGACAGGATGGAAAGTTACCTGGAAATTGTGAAACGCCTCATCTAGCAAATCCTATGATTCTTCATTAAAAAAATTCCCTCGAGAAGATAATTTTAATGTTGGACATCTTTCATAGTTATTTTTTTTGGATGAGGTAGATTTAGAAGTTATAATTATCACTTTGTTATAGCAAAGCATTAACCAGTTTAGGATCAACTCTTGTGATTAGACAACTACTATCAAAGCCTAATTTAGTATAAGGGAAAATATTTTAGGTTAGGCTTTTTTTTTAATTTGAACTTTGGCATATTTAGCGTACACTGTTTCAAACCGTCACATGTCGACACGATGAACCAAACCAAAACATTTAAAAGTTCAAGACTCCCCCACATATCAAGAAAGTTTAGAGTTTTAGGACTTTAAAATTATTCAAAACATTATTTGGGATGTCACATTAAAAAAATGAGGCTTGAGTTTTTAATGTTTTAAAATAAAAAATTACTTTTTTAATCTCGTTCAAAAGATATTACTATTTCATTCGAATGGAATTGCTTATTCATTATAAGTCTCGTTAGATCTATATGGAATGAGCATCCATCTAAGGAATTCTATTTGGATTCTTTAGAAGATATTTAGAAGCTTTTTGTAATGAGGTTGTTTCTTGTTCAAACGAACTATGTTTTCCCTCAAACGGAATGGCTTTCTCGTTCAAACGGCTTCTATTTTTCTTTCTAAGGAATTTGCAACATCAAATTTTATGTTAGTTCTATAAATACTTGTTCTGAGTTCTTTTTTTATTTCACTTTGGAAAAAAAATAAACATAATATCTTTACCAAAGTTTTTCCATCTTCTGGGTTTCCAAAACAACTTTTGATTCGCACTTTGCATCCCGAAATAGTTTTTGTGAATATTTTTGAGATACTTGAATTTTCATATCATGTATACACACTTCTGGAGAGGGATCTCTATGACTGAATTTATGAATTCGAGGGATCATGGTAGAAGAAGGTTGAAGGATGGTCGGTGGATACCATGGATAGACCGCTACCTATGGACGAATCTGGACTGAACCATTTTCTTTGGAGGTTTTGAACACACTACACATTATACTTGTGGGTTATATCATGTAGTTTGTAAGTCGATAGTCTTGAAAAACTCTCTAAAGTGCTGATTAAAATTTTCTTCAATATTTTTGTTCCTTTCATGCGTAGTTTAAATCATTATATTTAGAACACATATTTGCCTTCAAACCTAATCTAATAAAAGATCAAAATTTGGTTAAATTTGGATTTTTGTGATTTAGATTGAAAAATCACAAAAATATAATTTTTTACTTATGACCATCCTTGTCGAGCACATTTATTTCCACATTCACAAATTGGTATCAGAGCATTTTTACACTATCAAGTGGTTTCAGAGAGGGTTACACACTGTTATCATGTAAGATCCTCGTTTAGTGCTGTTTAGTATGGTTTTTATCCTTTTCTGTTGGGTTTCTTTTTTTCGTTCAATTAATAGCACTAGTGAAAATTTATCTCATTTGACTTCCGAGTTTTCTAAAAGAATTAAAATTCCTGAAGAACAATTTTTTTATTTTTGAAGCTTCTATAGAAGTTTTGTATAAACTGAAAGAGAATTATTTCGTGAGAAGCTTGTAAACATGGACCATGGTTTTAAAAATTTAGAATTGCCCATGAAAAAGAGTGATGAGAGAGTCTGGGCTTTAGAATAAGAGTTAGAGGACTCCAAAATTCTTAGGCTTAGTGTAAGTGCCAGTGAGGAAAATGTTAAATTGATTTTAGATTTGAATTCACGTGAGAAGACTCTTGGAGATAAATTTCCTTGTATTGTGGAGCATGATAACCTTCTAGGAATGATTGAAGATTTGAAGAAGAGACTAAAATTTTGAATTTAAAAGATGATTTGATAGGCTCGAGTAAAATTGGTAGTGATGGTACTAGCTCCCATAATTCTAATGGTTTTGTATATAAAGCCAAGATAATTATTTGTTTTAGAGGGTTAACCACATATCAAGTTATTAGAAAATGTCAACTCTAAAGCCCCATTACTTGCCACATCTACCTTTGCACCTATTGTAGAAGGAAAGGTCACCATAGGCATTTTTTCTATGATCATCGAAAAGATCATATGAAGCTGAAGTCTAGTGTCGTTTTGGTTCCCAAAACTCAACATGGTAAGTATACATCAATTTGTGTTAGAAAATCCTCTATGGAGGAGCTAGATGTTAGACTAGTTAATTCTTGAATGATTTTTACCTGATTCTTCACATGTTATATCTTATGGATGATTCCTTGCGTATTTTTGTTTGTCATACTCAAGTAGTGCTTCTTAATATATCATTTCTAGGGTTATGATGTGTGTGTATATTTCTTATCTTTATCTTATTCTTTCTAGAGACATATTAAAAATATACAAAAGATTTAATTAGTCTTTTGAGCTAGAGTCCTTTTTAAAATGGTTGTTTACTTTTATTTGAATTTTTTAAGAAAAACTCAAAAATATTTTGGATTTTTGGGTCTTGAGTTTTACACTTAAGGTATGGAATATTTGTTTTCTTGAATCACCTTCGCTTCGGAACTTACATGTGGCTAGGACATTTGGTTATGACTTCAGATACATAGATTGATCTTAACCATGCTTTTCGTGGACTTATTTTGAACTTGGGTTGCATTATGGATTCAACTGTTCATATGCTTCCCACACACATGCACAAGCTCTTTGAACATTTAACTTCTAACGTAAATTTGAGTTTGGGGATATTTTCTCCTATTAATCTTGTTATCTACATATTAATAACTATAGGGGATTTGTACAGGTAATAATCATTGTTCATGAGATATTTTTTTTAGTATTGAAAACTTATGAGTGTGCATGGCAAGGGGATACAAAAGAAGCAAATATAATATGTAGGAAACCCACCATTGGAAATATCCCAATAAAAGAATGTAGGTGATAAAAACAGAAAAATTGCCAAAAATAAGCCAACATAGTTTAGTTTGTTTTATCATTCACACGGAAATAGCTTGAAAAGAAAAGAAAAAAAATAGAAAATATGATATATATTTATCTTTTGAGGGAGTTTAGTTGAAGAGAAACAAATTTGCACGATGAATCATAGTTATGATCATTTTTTCATGACGCTGCTGATTTGTAGAACCGCCAATATTCTACTCTTGTGTGCATTATGCTTGTTTATTTATTATTTTTAATTTTTATTGTCACTTGAGGCTAAAACTTATTATGATAAAGTTTTTCTATCCATTAGAAATTCTTGAACGTGTTAAAGTGTTGGTGGCATATTCATTTATATCTAGTTCATGCCCATTCATTCAATCCCATGTGGTTAGACATATCGATACTGTGCTAATGTGTAAAGATTATGTGTTTTGTGTCGAGTGTTGCGGTCATTTATGCTTATATATGTGTGTCGAATTTTCTTTGGTTTATTATGCATATATTATATATGTTTTCGTGTTATCGCTCATTCCAGTTTCCATTTGGTCCATGTTTATCATATTCTTTATCATTTCAATTTTTTGTAATTGAGTCATTGTGTAGATTTGTAATAGTTACACTTCATGAAAAAAAAATGAATTTTTTTTAAAATAGTTGGTTTTGATGGTCTTTGAGATTATCATTTCATGTGAGTTATTTAAATATCTTTGTAATGATATCTTTCTTCTTCTATGTGATGTGTTATACATCATCTTTAGATTCTAGTCTTTTGTCTGTTTCAGATAAAAAATGGGAGAAAAAATTAAAAGGGTATTTGAATTGGTGATGAGTTTCATTTATGGGGGTGACTACTTTATCAGTTTTTTTATTTTATTTTCTATTTCAATCTCGATGCATCACTGGGCATTTTCTTTGCTTCATGTGTGTATGTATCTAAAATGAAGAACATTGTACACTAGATGAAGAGAAGTAGCCTAAAGGAAAGATCAAGATGAGATTGAAGACAAAGTTTATCTATGCCATTCCATTTCTAGGAGTTTGGAAAGGTATTGGGAATTTCTTCATAGATGGGATTTTTTTTTAATTTACACTTTGCTTATTTTTGTACCAAATTAGCCAAAGGAGGAAGATTGTAGGGTAAAATATTTTATCTTAGGATTTTTGTTTATGTTATTTGCAGTTTGGCATATGTGGCGTATCCCATTACAAACCGTCACGCACCGACAAGATGAAACCGAACGACAAGATCTCAAAGTTTAAGACTCATTTACATCTCAAGAAGGTACAAAACTTTTAAGAGTTTAAAATTATTCATAAGGTTTTTTTGGATGTTACTTGTATAAAAAAATCGATCTTGGGTTTTTTAATGTTTAAAAAAAAACTATTTTTTAACCTCATTCAAATGAAATTCATATCTCGTTCGAACGGATTGTCTTTTTCATTAATAGGATCATTAAATCTACATCGAGCGAACATCTAACGAAGGCATTATGTATGAATTCATTAGAAGCTCGTTAGAAGCTTGTTATAAAGATATTGCTCTCTCATTCAAACAAAATATCTTTCCCGTTTGAAGAACTTCTATTTTACTTTTAATGATTTTGTCTCCTCGAATTTTGTATCATATTTATAAATTCCTCATTTGAGTTCTTTTTTATTGGATTTTCGAAAAAAACATAAACATAACATATTTGCCAATGTAATTCCATTGTTTGGGTTTCCAAAACACATTTTGATTCACACTTTACATCCTCAAATATTTTTTCTGAATGTTTTTTAAACCCTATAATGTAAAGACATAGATTTCAAATTCAGTCCCTATATTGTTTTGACCTAATTCCATGAACAAAAATGTGTTTGTAATATGTCATAGGGAGATTTTTATTTTTTCACGATCCCACTTGGTCCATGTCGTATTGAAGAAATTGAAGACGTTGCGGCAAAGCTTCAAAGATTTAATCATACCGAAGTTTAATTGGTGCAAGTTTACTCGTCTTCAATGTTAATTGCATTTCGAGATCACTCAGGTATGAATGCGTATAATTAATGGTGCTCGGAATTGTTTTTAAAAGTGTTTTAATTTTTTACACTACATTTTATTCTGATATACTTGAAACAGAGTTTGACTACTTTGGATCTCCTTTGCAAGAGACATTTTGGACAAAAAGTCAAAAAGTCAAACTTCTGCGTCAGCTCATTCAAACGACATAGGGATCTCGCTCGAACGAGATGCCTAATGTAACACCCCGTATTTTCATGCTTTAAATATTTAATTAATTCGGGAGTTCAAAAATTACTTGCGTGACCTAATTTTAATGGAATTAATAATGGAAATTTATATTTAAATATTAATCGGGAAGTGAATGGTTAATATTTAGGGAAACTTATTTACTAAGTGAATAGTAATAATGTATTTACCTCATTTCGGGTATTAATGACGGGATATGTCCTTATTTCAGCCGGGAGACGATATAGACTAATTTGGGTGTGAAATAAGTATTTTTATAAATTAATTTAGATCCCAATTCTAAGTGTATGGTTGAGTCCGGATGGGCCGAGATAGTCATAAAAGTGTACCTCGAGGTAGTAAACAGGTCACAGGACGTTTTTAGGCATAGTCGGGCCCATGCGGGGGCATTTGGGTCACTTGAGCTTGTCCCATTAGGCAAAAAAGGGTATTAAGCCTAACTATATAATTATAAGAAATAAGGGAACATATGGATTGAGTTTAGAAAAGACTTCGGGGTTTTGGAAACCCTAACAGCAGTCAAAGGAAAAGTTGGGGATCACAAGAGAGCCAAAAAGAGTCATCTTCAACCTTGGGCATTCACAACTTCAAAATCAGACTCTACAAACCCAAAGGCAAGTGGTTAACTTACTATAGCATTTAAAGTGTATTTCAATTCATATTCATGTGATGTGGATAATTAAAGAAATTCATTTTGGGATTTAAAGGTGATAAACATGGGGTTTTGCGAACCATGAATCTGATTTCTGAATTGAGTAGAAATTCAAACACAATTGAGTTTTGTATTTATATCTGGTAAGATGTGTAAACCTGGATGAATTAGAAACAAATTGGTGATACAAAATTGATGTTTAATTTGGTTAAAGACTAAATTGGATTTTATCCCAAACTCGTGGAAACAGGAGAGAAAGTAAATTAATTGATGTTTTTGGACTCTAGGGAGGTTCCATATAAGGTGTTTGTTGTTTACTGGGGATGGTAAAGCTTAATTTTCAGTATATAGGAAGCTAGGGTTTGGAGGTGTACATCCAACTCGGGGAAGACGAGTACCTGATCGATCGATCGATCGAAGGTGGACCATCGATCGATCGATGGTCCGAAAACTTGGACAGTTCGCCCAGTTTTTAATATATAGGGGAATTAAATAAAAATTCTTCCATGCCTTAATTTTTGAGTAATTAATACATGGGTTTAAATATAATTAATTGTGAATAAAAATTAATTAGGATTTGAGGGCGACTGGGTGTGACATCATGATTCAAATTCATTTGGATTTGGAGGAAATTAGGTGTGACATGCTAAGGTTAAATTTTGGAAACTTTGTTTCAAAATGATTAAATATGGATTGAGTGGATAAGCCCGGGGGTAATGGTCGAGCGATACCGAGATGAAAATTTGTTTAGGTGAAGGCTAAATAATTTAGAGTCGGGGATTTGGACTCGGGTGATGTTTTTTATTTCGGGCACGAGAGTAAGTCCAAATATATTGGATGGGGCGATACAAAAAGAAATTAATGTGCAAATTAATTAATAATTAGAGTTGGACCATAAACTCAAAATAAAATGGAATAGGCTTATGTCACAGACTTAGTGTACGATGTAGCCGGGATGTTTTATATTTATATATATGGTGCGTGATAGTATATATATGGTGTGTGCATTAATATCAGTGGATAGATATTATTATTATATACTCTAGTGCTATAGGGGGAGGTTGTGCGTAGTGGATGAATCCCCTAGTTTGAGGATTAGGGCGAGTATAATCCCAGGTCATAATGTCCGTTATATGGGTGAGGGGCATCTAACTTTCAGGGAAGGAATATGACCACCTCCAACATGTATGTAAGAACCAAGTTAGTTGGCGATTCTGACTCGGGGTAACCAGGCTATATGAATATACCTAGTGGGATAGCAATTTAGAGGATTTATACCCAGTGAAAATTTATTCGGGGGAATACTATTATTAAATGTTATTTCAGTATGTTTGTGATTACTGTAATATGATTAAGTATATAATTAGATAAATAATTATATACGCGCTAATTAATACAAAGAATGAGTTGTATTATATGCATAACAGATGCGAAAATTATATGAAATTAAAAAGGGAAATGATTTAATTATGTTGATGTTGTTAATAACTTAAAAATAATAAGTAAGGCATACTCGGTTAGATTATGGTATTTGCAAGGGGTTATATAATTTATCTAATCATAAGATTAAGAACTAGGCGAATTTATTTAAGGCGTCAGTAGTGCACAGTAAGGGAGGGGTGAGGATTTTCTCATGGGAGTGCGGCACTAACTAAAATATGGAGAGCATGCATATTTAATTATTACTGCAAGTTAATCATTTGCTAAATGTTTTTGGGTAATAACCCTGCAGCATATGTGGATGTTGCGGGAGTTTGATAGGCGCTTCACTCTTTCATTCTAGTAAAGAGACTTCTATCAGTTATTTCGAACATGCCGCTCACAGTTCATTTAGTTTTTGTCAGACTTGTTGAGATTGATTACTTATCTTTATTTTATAATTGTTGGAGTTTGGGACGATGGTTTATTTGGTTAGTTACTTATTTGTGAATGGTTGTTCCAGTAAATTGTTATTATTGTGTAGCTTTATTTTCCGCATGAATTTTTCATTTAAGTTAATGAAAGATAAAACTTGGCGCCAGTCTAATTTTCTCACTTAGGTGGTTAGTAATTAAAAAGGCGATAGTTATGCTAAGAATGAACCAACTGAGAAACATGTTCTAACTTAATTTAGGACTAATCACCCGGAGTTAATTAGGCGTGGTGTCACACCTAAGTCGTGCAAATGACATGGCCTTTTCGTTTGAATGACAAGGTTTTCGAGTCTGCTCTAAATTGTTATTTAAAGCATGTTTCTATTAGAGTTTCGTAAGTGTGCATCTGGAAAAAATAGAATACATTCCAGTACATTGTTTGCACATGTTTTCTAAGGTTTAAAAGATTAAACAGTTCTTTAGAAGTTTTCAAAGATCCGAGTTATCATTATTTTATGTTTACGTGATCTTGCGGCACCAAAGAAGTTGTTCTATCATTGAACATAAGGGTTTTTCAGTGAAAAAAAGAGGACTTCTTGTTCTACATCGTAGACGAATCAAAGCCAATCGGTGGACACCGAGACATACGTGGACGCGTGTATTATGGACAGGTATCATGGAAGACAGAATTTTTGCGTGGGGACTATTAAAGAATGGTTGAATATCGTAAGGAGCATCAAGACCCGTGGGGATCGAGTCATTATGTAAGGCTAATCTGTCTTTGTAAATCCATTTTTCATAGAGATTGTCTAGCTTGGGCTGTCCGAGGTTGTTTTCCTGTTTTGGGTTTTTTCCTTATACATTCGGTGTTATGAGTATTCTTTAATTTACTCTACTTGCTTTAATCACTAGATGCATGTTTAGTATTAATCAAGATAAAAAAAATTTAAAGTAAGAATTGGGTTTTTACAACCTTGTTTTGTGCATAATTAAAAGTTGGATAGTTTTCTGAGAGAAATTGGTTTAGTTTAAATCTCACATATTGGGCACTTCTTTTTTTTTTTTTTTTTTTTTTTTTTTTTAATGCTTAGTCCAACCCGTGGTGGGTTGGGCATTGTTGGAATAGGCTCCAATGTTTTCAATGCCATGCAGCTAGGCACGACACATATTGGGCACTCTTCAAATTGGTATCAGAGATAGAAAATATTTTTTATTTGTTTTGTGATCCCGTGTGTTTCGAAGATGAATTCTGGATATAATCAATTTTCTTGTACTCCTATTTTTTATGGAACTAATTACACTTATTGGAAGATGAGAATGAGATGTTCTTTGAAATATATTGATGAGCATGTGTGGCTATCAGTTGAGAAAGGTTGGACACCCCGTGTCACTAATGTAGGTGAGGTCACTAGTTTAAGGCCTGTTGAGTCATGGATCGAGACTAAACAAAGACATGAACAATATAATTCTATGGGTCTGCACGTTATTGCTTCACATGTCACATAGGAAGAGTATAATAGAATTATGACATGTGAAACATAAAAAGAGGCCTGGGATATTTTGGCATTCACTCACGAGGGAACTAGCACAGTTAGGGCATCAAAACTTCAAAATCTCAATACAGAGTTTGAGACCATTAGGATGTTAGAGAGTGAGACTTTTAATGAGTTTTATGCTAGGTTGTCCAATATTGTCAACTCATCGTTTAACCTAGGTGAGAAAATTCCCGATAATCGTGTCATTAATAAAATCCTCAGGTCGTTGCCTAGTAGGTTTGATGCGAAAGTGACCATTTTAAACACCTTGGGTAGGTTAGAGTCGACAAAATTAGGAGAGAGTTCCCCCATTGATCGTAACTTTGTTACATGTATGGCATGTCATGTGAGCGTAGATGATTCTCATGTGCATGACACTTCTGAGGAGGTTTTGAGTGTATCCCATGTTAGTGAGGGCGAAGAGAGTTACGAGGAGGGGGTAGATGTGAAAGAGTTGCAAAATGCGTTTAATGAGTTGAATGCCGAAACGGTGAAGGTGAAAAAGTCCAACTAAAAATTGCAAGCTAAGTTTATTGAGCGTTCCATAGAAAATAATGATAGTTTGATTAACTATCTTAGGGAATGAGAGAAGAAGTTTTGGGAGAAACTAGAGTTTGTGGATAAAGAGGGATAATCTCCATAGTTTGATGGAGTCCTTGAAAAAGGAGATTTTAAAGTTTGAGGAGTCTATTAGAGACTCATATAGAGTCAAGATTGATTTAAACTCTAGGTCGAAGAAGTTAGATAAGATCCTAGGCACCGTCCAAATAAAGGGAGATGTGGGAGGTATAGGTTTTGGTGAGAGAGTTGTAACCCTTCCCCCCGCACGTGTGAGAAACACTAGGAAGGTTAGAAAAGGTCCACATATAGGTAATCATTCCCACCACCGCTACACTTGCACGTTTTGTGGTAGGAAAGGTCACCTTAGGTGTTATTGTTACGACCTTAGACAAGCTCCTAGGAAATTTAGTAATAAAGATGACTTGCTTCCCCAAACCCCCATGCGTCGTTTCACACCAACTTGGGTTAGGAAATCGGATTTAGTGGCTTTAGGAATTAAACTTCATGTTTCTCGTTTGGGTTAACTTGATTCTTCCCATACTAAATCTAAAGGATAATAGTGTTGTCGTGTTTGTCATATGCTGGTTTGCTTCATGATATATTCATTGCTAGTACAATGACACGTGTATCATTTTGAATTATAGTTTTCATTTGTTTGAGTCTTATTGAAAAATCCAAAAAGATTTTGTTTTTGAGAAAAGTTTTGAAAACACAAAAAGATTTTTCTTTTATTTGAGTCAAAATATGAAAAGACAAAAATATTTTCGGTTTTTTAGTGTACATGCTTGATGTGGAATATTAGTGTGCTTGGACCGCCCCCATCGTTTCATTATCCATGTGACTAGGACATTTGGTAATTATTATCAATGATTATAATTATCTTAACCATTGTTTATATGGGGTTGTTCCGAAGTTGATATGCATTTTGATTCGACTTTGTATATATGCCAACATTGCACTCATGCAGAAGTTTATATGGATGTTTGACTTATCTTGCATATTTGAATTTGGTGAGTCGTTGTTATCTCAATCTTGTCATATATGCGTAAGTAGACTTTAGGAGAGGTGTACATGTAAATACCGTTTACTGTGAGGATTTAAATTGGTAAAAAAGATGTGTGATTCATGGAAAAGGGCTGCGAGAGTTCAAAATTGACTCGTCGTGAAAGCCACCATTCAAAAGAGCCCAAAAGAAAATGCAATATGCTATAAAAAGGGACAAATTATTTTTGTTCATTCCAAAGAAAATATTATATTATTAAGGGAGTTTGGATGGATTAAAAATATAAACGGGGTTGCACAACTAATCCTAATGTTGAAACATTGCAATTTGACGCTATTGTTTGTAAAATCGTCAAAATTCTGGATTTGTGTGCATGTAGTATGTTTAGTTCATTAAGATCACACTTTTATTTTCATATGGCTATGATAAAGTTTGATGATTTATCGCTATCAATTAGATCTTCTTGATCATTTTTGATGTGTTGGAATGGTGACTCATTTGTTGTAGTTTCACGCCCATTCATTCCATATCCATGTTTGACCACATCGGTACTATATTTGCTTGTAACTCACATTTTTAGTTTTTATGAGTTCTTGTGTTTTGTGTTAAAAAACTATTGTTTTAACACTGTTTTGTTTCTATCAGGCCCTTCCGGGAATTTTTTTTGTGGAAATTTTGTCACTGGGCAGTATTTTATAATATTTCTAGGAATCTGGGAAATTTTGGCAGGTCACGAGAAGTCGTTCAAGTGACTTATCCATCTCGCGCGAATGACAGTTGTACTTCGTTCGAGAGATATCCTCAACTCGTTTAAGGGATGTCCGTGGCTGGTTCGAATAACAAGCTGTTTTGGAGCTTCTGATTGGTTTGCACTCCTCTGGGTTAAATTGTATATTTTTGGTACTGCTGGAAGTGTTTCTGGACTGACTGGTTTATATGCAGGTTTATTTGTTCTAAATTTATTCTTTTATTCTTGCATATGAGTCCTTTATGACACCTGTTTAGATTGCTATAGTCTTTGTGTGATTCATTGGTTTACTAGCTACTGATTTATCATCTCTTGATCATATTTAGATGGTTGTTTCATGGTTATCTAGACTTTTCAATTCTCAAATTGATTCAAATTGGTTTATATTCTCATGCTAGATTGGTTTATCTTTTCACCGAATTGTCTATCTAATAAAAAAAGGGGGAGATATGTATGTGATGTAGGGGGAGACTTGTTGGGCGTTTCTCTTAATATCTAGATTTAAAAATTGTTGCATTATATTTCTTTTAAATTGGTATCAAATAATTGCTCACATGTTTCAAATGATTTGTTCTTATTAAAAATATAAATTGGTATCATTTATTCTTCCATACTTCACTGGGTATTCGTTTGCCTGTTTCATGTCTGTAGGTATGCTTCAGCGATTCAAGATTTTAAGTCTACATCACATTCAGACAGATCATGCTTGCTGGTTCTACATATACTAGTCCATGTCCTATATTTTTGTTTTTGGGTTTATGGGATAGGATTTAGCCGTCATACGTCTTGACGACCTAGTTTAGGAATTTCGCTAGTTTAGTTTTGTCCCAAAATAGTCAAAGGGGGAGATTTGTAAGGACATAAATTTCAAATCGAGTCCATGTATTGTTTTGCCTTTATTCCACGAACAAACTGTGTTTGTAATATGTCATAGGGAGATTTTTATTTTGTCTCGATCCCACTTGGTCTATGACGTATTAAAAAAATTGCTGATGTTACGGAAAAGCTTCAAAGATTAATCATGCTGAAGTTTAATTGGTGAAATTTTACTCGTCTTCAAAGTTAATTGCATTCCAATATCACTCAGGTATGAATGCGTATAATTAATGGTGCTCAGAATTGTTTTTATAAAAGAAAATGATGCTTTTTCATAAAGAAAAATATTTTAAAATGTTTTTAAAAGTGTTTTAGTTGTTTACACTACGTTTTATTCTGATATACTTGAAATAGAGTTTGACTATTTTGGATCACCTTTGTACGAGACGTTCTCGACAAAAAGTCAAAAAGTCAAACTGCCACGTCAGCTCGTTCAAACGACATAGGGATCTCGCTCGAACGAGATGCCTAAATCACGTGAACGACATGGCCTTGTCATTCGAATGATACAATTTTCGAGGCGGTTGTAAATTGCTATTTAAAGCGTGTTTCTATCAGATTTTCATTAGTGTGCATCTAGAAAAAATAGAATACATTATAGTACATTGTTTGCATATGTTTTCTAAGGTTTAAAAGATTAAACACATCCTTAGAAGTTTGCAAAGATACTAGTTATCATTATTTTATGTTTATGTGATCGTGCGGCACCAAAGAAGTTGTTCTATCATTGAACATAAGGGTTTTGCCGTGAAGAAAAGAGAAGGACTTCTTGTTCGACATCGTAGACGAATCAAAGCCAATTAGTGGACACTGAGACATACGTGGACGCATGTTTTATGGACAGGTATTGTGGAAGACGGAATTTTTGCATGGCCACTATTGAAGAATGGTTGAAGACCAGAAGGAGCATCAAGCCCCTTGGGGATCGAGTCATTGTGTAAGGTTAATCTGTCTTTGTAAAACCATTGTTCATAGTGATTGTCTGGCTTAGGTCGTCTGAGGTTGTTTTCCCGTTTTGATATTTTTCCTCGTACATCCGGTGTTGTGAGTATTTTTTACTTTACTTTACTTTCTTTAATCACTAGCTGCATGTTTAGGATTAATCAAGATAAAATTTGTTTAAAGTAAGAATTGGGTTTTCACAACTTGGTTTGGTGCGTAATTAAAAGTTGGATTATTTTCTGAGAAAAATTAGTTTTGTTTAAAACACACATATTGGGCACCCTTCATATAAGTTAACTATCTAGTATACACATTTGTGGAGCAATCTCCACTTCTAAATTTGTGAATCCGAGGGATGACGCTAGAAGAAGGATAAAGGTTGATCAGTGGATACCAAGGGTGGATGGCCACCTGTGGACAACTCTTGATTGAGCTATTTTATCCAGAGGTTTTGAAGACACAACTCATTATACATATGGGTTATATCAAGTTTTTTTTAAGTCGATAGTCTTGAAAAACTCCCTAAAATATTGAATAAAAGGTATTTCCCTAAATGTTCCTAATTATGTGAAGGCTTTACATGCATAGTTTAAATAATTATATTTATAACACAAATTTTCCTTCACACCCAATTTAATCAAAGATGAGAAATTGTTTAAAGTTTGATTTTGGGAATTTATTTGCGAAATCACAAAAATAGAAATTTTGATTGTGGCCATCATTGTGGAGCAAATTTATCTTCGCTTTCCGAAATTGGTATCAGAGCATTTTTACCCTATTAAATACAGATGGAATCATGCCTAAGAACGTGCTTCAAGTCAGTGGACTAAATTCTTTGGATTATGGATATTTCATGGAAAATGGGGTATTATTAAAAAATGGGTACTAATCAGCACCTCAACAATGCCTTAGTCCATCAAAGGTCGATTATATACCCAGAGACCTCTACGAAGGTGTATACAATGTTCATATAGGCCCAAAGAGATTAGTTTGCAATGACTTCAGATAAGGGTAATTTTTACCAACATTGGGGAAAGAAGCCAAAGATCTGGTCCATTGTTGTGATAAGTGTCAGAGGTTTGCCTTCGTCATAAAGTAGCTAATGAAAAAAATGGCCCCAATGATTGGTCCATGGCCTTTCGCTTAATGGGGAGTGGATTATTAAGTCCCCTACCCCTCATTATAGGATAAAAGAATTCTCAGTGTCAGGCTAAGACATTTACCATCATCACAGAGAAAAAGATCGCCAGTTTTGTCTGAAAAAATATTATTTCCATCTTCATCTTTCCTAGTGACATCATCTCTGATAAGGGAAAGTAGTTTGAAAACCCTGCCTTCAGATTATTTTTCTCAGACTTTGCTATAAGGAACCATTAATAATCTTCAAGACATGCCCATGTCAAAGAAAGCAACATAAACATCTTCCACTACTTGAATAAAATATTTTAAATGTCCAAAGGTCTATGGGTTGAGGAACAGTTGAGCACAATGTGGGCCTATAGAACCATGGTTAGCGATTCTATGGGGGAACTCCACTCTCACTGAGATTTGGCACTTACGCATTCATCTTAATAGAGGTTGGTGTACTAACGTAGAATGTATCTCTATTTGAACTTGGGGCTAATGATGACCATCTTTAAAGGTCCTTAGATGTATTAAAAGAAATAATAGAGGCTCCACAAGTTTTAATGGACAATTACAAGCACAAGACTAACTCATACATCCACAAAAATGTCCTCCATAGATAATTCAAGGTGGGGGAAATTGTTTTAAGTGATGTCACCATTGCCACCAGAAATTCGAGCAAGGGCAAACTAGGCCCCAAGTGGGAAAGCCCTTATGTGGTGGTGAAAATAGCAAGACCAAGTGTTTCTACCTCATGAATATTGATGGGTATGAACATACATGTCCTTTTATTGTGGATAATCTCAAGAAATGTTTTTAATGATGTACTCTACCATTGATATGAAATGAAACCTCATATTTCTCTATATAATGTCTCAATATAGTGTCAAATATGAGTTACAGGGATTAAACATTTGGCTCTAAGTTAAACCTAAGGTCTGAATACCTTGTATTAGTTATAAGTGTCCAATCTTTGGCATCAGGTTTAATATAAGGTATAATTACCAACAACAAGTTACAAGTCTACAATCCTTGGATCTAAAGAAAAGGCCAAGGTCCAAGAGGTCTCAAATCTAATATTCAAGGAGTTGCAATGCCTTTAGCCTTGGTTCCAAAATTATTTTTGGTATTTAAGAACCAAGCAAGAGTTGTAAGGCATTCATCCTTGGATTTAATTAAAATCGAAGGTCTAACCCCCCCCCCCCCCCCCCCCCCCCAAAAAAAAAAAAAGACTAAAGGATGTACCAAGGAATTCATCCATGATTTTACCAAAATTGTGTAAGGTTTGAGGAACCATAACAGTTAACCTAAGAGGACTCCTATGAACCAAAATTTTTTGTTAAAAATAATAAAGTTGTACAAAAAATGCAAAAACCTTCGCAAATCTTCTCCTCAACCCCGTATTGTGAAAAATTTATACTTAATAGACATAGAAAAAGAATCTATTTTCAAAACACGAATAGGGGGCTAAGTGTTAAAATGAAATATTTGTTCAAAATTCTAGTTTTATGACCAAAGGTGAAAGGTCCAAACATTGTAAGTTATGGTTCAGAGTTATTATGATCCATCACGGAACCTCATAGTTATGACACAAGGATTTCACAATAGTGGAGTATGATTTAAAGGTATTAGGCCCCTGTGGAACCAATTTTTTTTTTTAGTATTAGGCTTCCATCCTAGTGGACAGAGGTTTATAGGTATCATGATCCTTTGAGTATACTCAAATATATGATAAGTTCATGGGACCTGCAAAGCAAAGGCTGAAATAATGCTTTAGAGGATCAATGTCCTTATCCGTCTGAAAAAGTTTATATTAGGCCCATTGCAGCTTGAGAACTTTATCTTGAAGTGAACTCGCCACCACTACGTTCTCAAGCACAACCAAGTCCATGTCTTCATCAACCTTGTTTTAGGAATTATGACCAACATCATGAAGGTAATTTTTGTCCCTGAGGGTGTTATCATTAAGAAGTCGGTCCTGTTCCAGGCTAATGATCTTTAATATCAAACCCACTATCTCCTTATCCAAATTATCCACCTCTAGCCACTAATTATTGATTGTTTATTTCATCTCCATCCCAACCTACTCTTATTTATTTTCCATCTTCAAAGAATTGTTCCACCATCAATGGCATCATTCGTAAGGGACATTTTAAATATTGAGCCTGCCAATGGAAATAAAGTACGAGCAAGAGGAATATCGAATATAAATGTTCTTAGAATAGGAAAAAATATAAAATTACCTTTCCCATTATGAAAATCAGTTTTTAAGCATTGGTTGAGGTCCCTCTACCCCTCATTTTAGCCACCCTATCAGGGTAATTGCTCTTATGCATTGAAAATAATGCATCAACCACTAAATAATAAGAGAGTTTCTCTATCATAGAAGGAGTTATTGAGTATTTCATAGCCCAATAGGTCAGCAACTCTTCCATCTCTCTCCAGTAGCCAACACCTTGATTTGGATAGAGTCCTTAATGGTACACACCATGATGCATCCTTTTGAGGGTACATCCTCACCTCTTTCTGCTTTGAAGGGGGATGGGCATATGTGAGAATGTGGATTCGATGGATTTATTCATATCTTAGGCAGAACACACTCAAATTCAAATTTTAACTTCAATTAATTTAGTGTGCACGTAATGACGTAGTCAAAATTAAATATGGCAATCCAAGTAGACAAACACTCGAATAAGTAACATAAAAATAACTTTCAAGCAAAACCTCTATTTCAGCACTATAAAATATTTGACAGGTATTAGACGACTGACAGACTACTTAGCTCACAGTCTAGTGTAACACCCCGCTAAAAAACGTGAGGCACTTCTACGATTAAAACTAATATAAATCCACAACAATTAGTATATAACATCTATTTTCCACAAAGTAAATATAACGAATCCAAAATATTACACTTCCCAGATAATTAAAATAATTCCACTTGAAAATAATACTAAACTCTCAAATTTCTTAAATTGCCACGCTATACAAAAATAGTATTCCAAACTTCGTTCTCTAAAATCCTCCAAATAATCTGTAGCGTCCAAATCCACGCTAACCTGCCACTAAGAGACAAATACGGGGAAGCACACAATATGATAAGAATAGATTCTCACAAATAATAACAGAGAATAAAGAGTAACAATATGAAATCGCATATACGAATTAAATGCAATACTCAAGCATTGTACGAATTTTAATTTTTCAATAACACATTAATGGGTCGCCATGTCTATTGTACTTTTGGACTATTGGTGGGTTCCCATTCTATGTTTCATATAAAAATCTCATGACACCATGTTGATCAACAAATAAAATATATCAGCGAATCAGTATTTTAGATTCCAAAAATGACTCATAGGATTCCAATGAATACCATTATTCAACATGACTGAAAATAATATATGAAACAAACAGAGTACTCTCGAGAGAATTTAGGAGCATATTGTGTAAGTCTCGTACCTCAAAATCATCAAAAGAAAATCATAAGATTATGCCTCGAAATTTTAATCACACCGCTACATTCCTCTCATGAAAATAATCAAATCTCGTTCTAGCCCAAACTCGAGAAAACACCAAATAAGGTAGAGTATCCATGCTTGAATAAAAGTTGATTGAGATTTATGATTTCAAATATTTAGTCTTCTATAAAATTTGATAAATATTTGTTCTTGACGATTCTTGAGAAAAACCAATTATTCTTGACAAATCTTGAGTTGAATGTTATGAAGAATGGGGCTAAGGTTTAATGGTTGAAAGAGATTAATTTTTTAGAAGCCTTCTAGAGGAAGAGTTATGTAAAAAGCTATTTGAAGAACCCCACCACAGATTACTTTTAATTTATAATGACTAGGAGTTATAATGCTAATAGGATTCTAAAAAAAAATTGCCCATTAGTCACAACCCAGAACCGTGACAACCGTTTTTTTTAATTCACATTTTAACTCTGATTTTAATTTCGACTAAAATCCTACTTTTAAATATTAAAACTCAATATTTTAAATTTCTAAAATTAATGAATTCCAATATTTTCTTTTACCCAAAAATTTTGAATTAATTTAACTAACACCTTTTTAATTTACGGGTTTTACATCTAGCACCTGTCGCATAAAGTAGTCTTCCCTCAGTATCCACCGATTTTCCTTTTTCTTTAGCAGTAAAGACTCTGCTCCATAAATGAGAAATAAATATGAAATCTACAAGGTTTCATTAAACAAGTATGCCTTCTTCTTGCTTTCGTAAAGTGATCTATAAATTTCCAAGGGTTTTGGATGAAAAATGGTAGAGTTTAATCACAAACAAAACTCTAAAATAGCTTGAAAAAATGTTGAAAAGAGTTATCTAAAAGTCTTGAAAAGGCTATATTTGGGTCCCCGGGTTATTAATTTTCTCCCAATTAAAAAAATTGTAATTTGCTTGTATATAAATTCGAGACGATACGGAAGCGTAAAACGTGATGGTTCAACTTTAACACAACAAAAAATTTTAATTTCTTGAAACAAATTAAAATTACACCAAGTGAAGTAATATTAAACCATTAATATATTCACTTAAACCGATTAATTAATCCAAGTCCTAGAATTTGCCTAAGTCATATTTATCAATATTAGCAAATTAGGCGAAACCAAATTTCAGCAAATGACTTGAATTAAATAAGCTTTACCCAATATTTAATTTAGTCCCAAATTAAAGTGAGTGTGATAATTTAAAACCGAATTTTATCTTGTAATTATCCTACGCATGCGTTCTAAATAAATTATGCAAGATAAAATAAACCAATCACACTACGCCGCGATGTACGAGGAAAAACCCAAGACGGGAAACAACCTCGGACGGCCTGTGACACCCCGACTAATTAAATACCGGGTAGCTACTCCTTTATTAAATCAATACAAAATGTTAAGTTGGTTCAGTTAATAGCATCACTGTCGAAAACATTTTAAAGATTACTAACCACCTAGTATTTAAAAAGTAAGTTGCCAAATTTTAAATTTAAGTCTGAATAACATACAATAAAAGAAAAATGGAAGAACAACATAATCCATTCACCATACGAAGTAGTGAAATAACCAACAAATAATAATAAGTCCGAAGGAAAACTCCTCACAACAATCCCACAACTGAAAAAATAATATAAGTCTGAATCTTGAACTAATTACAAGCCAACAGTCTGAAAATCTGAAATAAATGAAATGCCTCTAAAAGAAATGGGCGACATGCCCTACAACTGATAAGTGCTGAATATAGAGTCAAGATAGATGAAGCGTCTACAAGCAAAGTCTTGTAACTTCCACAAACAGCTACAGCTCGCCACCGGAATGAGGATCCTAAGCATGGTGTCCTTGTGGCTGGGC
Source organism: Sambucus nigra (assembly GCA_949130495.1). Lineage (NCBI taxonomy): Eukaryota > Viridiplantae > Streptophyta > Magnoliopsida > Dipsacales > Adoxaceae > Sambucus > Sambucus nigra. The sequence continues at coordinate 623,442,190 of OX422207.1, read as the reverse complement.
ACCTAAAATGGTTTTTACAAAAAAATAGATTTGAAAGCAAATGGGTCAGAGCCCGAAAGTGGAAATCATTTTAAAAATAGCAAGTGTTTTAATAAAATTAAAACATTAAATGCAAAATACATGTTAGGACGTGCACTCACATGAAATTCTCACCTCTCGACTAAATGTGCACTCCTAACGTTCCATACCCATCTAAAAGACATACAGATCTAACCAAAACAGTAATAAGTTCTACCCCTTACTATTCGATTCCCATATTACATTCTAGCATTATCAATTAAATAGAGGGTTTTACTTAAACTTAGGTTCTAAATTAGTAATACAATTCACTATCGGTTAACCCGTTATGTTTTTCTCAAAACATTACCATAATTATATTCACAATATCAACATGAAAGTTCCCATTAATTAAGTGTATATTGTTCACTTCATAAATATACAATACAAGCACCCCGAGACTAAGCTGCAGTGCACACATACTCTGCTATCCATCGCGGTACATCACGTACATAAGGATCACGCATTCCGAATCTCTCAGGAATCGTTCTTAGATAACAACATTCACAAACAAGTGGAGGCGAACATAGTCACATCACATGGGTCACGCACATACCTACGCTCCTACGATCAACAGACTTATTAACATCCCAATAAGTCCTTCTCTGACCTATGTTCATCGAGGTACCAGTCTAAATCCGGGCAACACAAGGATTAGAGGGCCCTAAGCGAACGTAAACCTCTCGTGATAGCAAGTATGGTAGGTATTTCATACACATAAAATCAATACATATACTAAGTATGCACACATCTTAGTAATCACCATAATTTATTCGTGGTACACTTCTCATTATCGTACCTACGTATAATGTTACACAATTTACATATTCCCGGATGATACAATTATACAAGCCATTAATTGTTCTCACGCTGTAATAGACACTCACGTCCTAATCCATAATTTCCATTTGGTTCGAATCACACTTCTAGGTTTTACTCCTATCTCAAATGCCCCTACTATATCAATTTATCATCAAGGGAATGTTATCTCTACCATTAAATAAGGTTACGGGACACGCGAAATCAAAACAGACTAAAAAGCCTAAACTGTCAACTCGTTAGAAGTCTCGTTCGAACGAGGTTGTTCGAACGAGAGTTCGTTCGAACGAACTGGGCCTTCTAACGAGATCTCGTTCGAACGAACGTCATCCAATGAACACCTATCTCGTTAGAAGTCAAACTGTCAACTCGTTAGAAGCTCGTTCGAACGAGCTCGTTCGAACGACCTGGGCAGGTCTTCTAACGAGTGGCCAGCTTCGAGCCCAAATTTTCCCTATAACGTTTTTCCAACTTTTCTTCCTCTCCAAACTCATCTAAACATCAATCCAACCATTGTACATGGGTTCTAATCATTCCTAAACATACTTAGGTTACATATTAACGTTTATATAGGGTCAATTTTTCCTAAACATCATTGAATCATCAAATCCCTTCATTTATCCCCAAATCATATGAACCTGAACCCTAAAATTCTTAAATCCCCAATGAGTCTAATTAAATCCGTTTTTATTTCATCCAAAATATATTATCATCAGATTAATCACCTACATACAATTCTACATGCAATTCCTCATAAAAATACGAATTTCTAATTCCAATTTAATGGGTTTTCATAAAACTCCCAAGAACAATACAAATTCTGTCAATTTCCTAGGCATGGAAGAAACATTCTTTGTAATAAACGAAATTAAACCACTTGCCTTATGTGTATCTCTATTTTGAGGTTGAAGATCGAATCGTTCTCTTTCTGTCTGCAGAATTTCTCCTCTCTCTCTCCTTCCAAGCTTTTCTTCTCCAAGGTAACAATGGTGGCTAGGGTTTTTGCCTTAGGAACTTTTGGGACTAATTCTAATAACCCCCGTAGCATATTAAGTTATTAGTGGGTTTAGTGGGTAATTACTAAAGCAGATAATTATGTCCTAATTTTCGTGGGTTTTGATTCCCAAAAATCCAAAATTACCAAACTACCCTTATACATTGTCGATATGGCCTAAAAATGCCCCGGGACCCAAACTAAACCCCCGGCTAGTGTTTTCTGACTATTTCGACCCTTCCGGATGCGTTGGTGCCCTCAAAATGACCATACGATTAATAGAAATAAAATTCACTTTTTAATTTGAATAATAATATTCCTGACGCGACTATCACATGCGTCTCAACAAAATTCCAAATTGCCGTATTTCAATCTCACGACAAATTTCATATTTCAATATTCATATAGTCATATATACGCATTATAATCAAATACCAACTCGCATCTCGTTAGTATTTTAATCCGGATTAATTTCCAATTAATACATTTAATGCAATTAATCCTGTAAATAAATATCCCCAAAAATACGGGGTATTACATACTTCCCCCCTAATAACAGAATTTCGTCCGAAATTTGAAACTAGAAAGTACCTGGTAAGAACAACTCTGGATAACGTTCTCGCATCTCATCCTCGCGCTCCGATGTGGACTCCTCGACATTATGATGTCGCCACTGAACATGTACTAACGGAACTATCTTTGACCACAGTTTTTGCTCACTTCGGTCCAAAATAGCAATCGGCCCCTCCTAGTAGGAGCTATCAGGCTGGAGATCGATGTCCTCCAAAGTAATATGAGAATAAGACAAATCGTCTCTGAGATATTTCCTTAGGGAGGAAATATGAAATACATCGTGAATCCGATGCAAATGCTCCGGTAACCCAAGTTTATACGCAACCGGTCCAATCCGCTCAATAATAGGAAATGGTCCCACATATCTCGGTGCCAACTTCCCTTTCTTCCTAAAACGCATAATCCCGTTCATGGGAGATACTCTGAGCAAAACCTGGTCCCCCACTTGGAACTCCCTGAAGAACCTCTTCGCATCAGCATAGCTCTTCTGCCGATCCTGAGCTACTCGAATGCGACTCCGTATCAATTCTATCCTCGCCGAAGTATCCTGAATCACTTTCGGACCAAGTAGTTTGTTATCCCCCACCTCCAACCAACATGCTGGGGAACGACAAGGTCTATCGTAAAATGCCTCAAATGGAGCCATGCCAATGGTGAACTGGTAGGAGTTATTGTAATCAAACTCCACCAATGGAAGATACTCCTCCCATCCACCCCCAAAATCAATGATGCACATACGTAGCATGTCCTCCAACATCTGGTTTGTACGCTCGGTCTGCCCATTGGTCTGCGGGTGATATGCCGTACTCAACCGCAATTCCGTGCCCATGGCCTCCTGAAAATTTTCCCAAAACCGTGAAACAAATATCTTGTCTTTGTCAGACACGATATTTAGGGGTACACCGTGAAGTCTCACTATCTCTGCAATAAAGAGCTGGGCATACTGTCCTGTAGTGTAGTCTGTCCTTACGGGTTGAAAATGAGTGACTTTGGTCAACCTGTCCACAATCACCCAAACGAAGTCGTGACCTATCTGCGACGTAGGCAACCCCGTGATAAAGTCCATGGATATGCTCTCCCACATCCACATCAGGACCTCCAATGACTGTAGAAGTCCTGCCGGTCTCTTATGATCCACTTTTACTAGCTGACAAGTGGCGCATTTAGAAACAAACACGGCAATATATCTCTTCATCCCGCTCCACCAATACTATCGTCTCATGTCTTGGTACATTTTATCCCCACCGGGATGTACCGCAAACCGTGAGCCGTGCGACTTTGCCATCACCTCGTGCAGTAATTCTTCCCCTTCCGGAACTACCAATCTCCCATTGAAGCGTAATCCCCCGTCTGAGCTAACAGTATAGGACTCGGCTCCCTCGGTTAATAATCAAACTATCTTCTCCTGGCAGAATGAGTCATCTGCTTGTGCCTTTACCACTCTCGTGACAATCTGCGGCGTAACAGTCATCACCGACATGAATGATCAGGCCACTGCATCCTGGTGTCCCAACGCCTTCCACTTTGCCTTCCACACCCCTGCCACCTCATCTACTGGCCTACGGCTCAACGCATCTGCTACCACATTAGCCTTCCCCGGGTGATACTGGATATCGAACTGATAATCCTTCACGAACTCAAGCCACCTTCGTTGCCGTATATTCAACTCCTATTGTGTGAATAGGTACTATAGGGACTTGTGGTCCGTGAACAATCGAAACTTGTCCTCCAAAAGGTAATGTTTCCATATCCGAAGGGCAAATATAACTGCCGCCAACTCCAAATCATGAGTGGTGTAATTCTTCTCATGAGGCTTTAGCTTATGGGAAACATAAGCTATGGCCTGACTCTCCTACTGTAATACACCTCCAAGTCTTTGCAAGGACGCATCGGTGTAAACTAGATACTCAACTCCCGGTCTCGGCAACGCTAACACAGGTGCTCAGGTCAACTTATCTTTCAACTCATCAAATGCCAACTGACAGGCATCACTCCAAATGAATGTCACACCCTTACGAGTCAGAAGTGTTAAAGGACCCACTATCTTCAAAAATCCCCGAATGAACCTCCTGTAGTATCCTGCTAGTCCCAAGAAACTACGAATCTCCATCGGTGTCGTGGGCTGTCTCCACTCCCTCACCGTGGATACTTTTCCCGGATCAACAGATATCCCCCGGTCGGAAATAATATGTCCCAAAAACTGGACCTCCTTCAGCCAAAACCCGCAATTCTCATATTTTGCATACAGCTCATTCTGACATAGCGTCTGGAAAACCTGCCTCAAATGCTCTGCGTGCTCCTCCTCAGTCTGGGAGTAAAGAAGAATATCATCGATGAAGACAATGATGAACTAATCAAGGAAATCTCTGAACACCCTATTCATCGAGTCCATAAACACAGTTGGTGCATTGGTCAAACCAAAAGGCATAACCCAAAACTCGTAAGAACCATATCTCTTTAAGAACGTAGTCTTCCAGACATCCTCTTCCCTGATACGCAACTGATGGTATCCCGATCACAAATCAATCTTCGAAAAGAAAGAAGCTCCTCTCAGCTGGTCGAATAGGTCATCGATTCGAGGCAACGGATACTTATTCCGTATCGTGACCTTATTCAACTCTCGGTAATCCACACACAATCTCAGTGAACCATCTCTCTTCTTCACGAACAACACAAGGGCACCCCACGGCGAAGTACTCCTTCGTATAAACCCCTGACCCAATAACTGCTCAATCTGATCTCGTAACTCTCGCATCTCTGCTAGAGCCATATGGTATGGTGCGCGTGCTATAGGTCTCGTATCTGGTAATAAGTCTATGACAAAGTCTATCTCTCGACTGGGGGGTAGGCCTGGTATCTCCTGAAACACATCTGAGTACTCCCTGACAACTGGGATCGAATCTAAAGGAATCACAACCTCCTTAGAGGTATCCTCCTCTATGTAATAAAAATGAGTGGTCGAACCTCCCTCTGAGCGAGGCATCGCCACTACAAACATCTCTTGCCCCGGAATGGCAAAAATAATGCTCCCACCGAAGCAATCAATCATGGCTCTATAATCTGCGAGCCAATCCATACCAATAATCACATCGTGCACATGCATATCTAATACCAACATGTCTGCAGGTAATACCAAACTACCAATCTCTACCACCACTCCCCGGCATATAAAGAAAATAAGCAACCCACTCCCCAATGGTGAGTCTACACACGTCACTGTGCTCTCTGCTGTGGCTGACAACCCCCTAAGGCTTTCAAAAAATGTGTAGCTATAAAATAGTGTGTTGCCCCCGTATAAAAAAAACCCGACCCATAGTACCATAGATAGGAAACATACCCTCAATCGCGGGTGGGGCCAGTGGAGCTGCTGCCTGCTGAAGCTGGTATACTCTCCCATACTGCAACTGCCCCTACTGAACTGGGACTGCTGGAATGGGTGGCAATGCTGCCATCTGTGGTGGCGCCGGGAGGGCGGAGGGAAACACGGGTCTCTGCGGCTCCTGTTGAGCACCCTGCTGCTGCTGCGGGGTCCTGCCCTTATCAGGGCAGTCCTGGCATTTATGGCCAATCTTACCACAAATGAAACACTTGCCCGAGAAGTTTCCCCCTCTCTGTCCCTGCTGCCCCCGGCTCTGGTGGCCGTTACCGTTCCTCCACTGGCCCTGCTGAACTTGTTGTTGACCATTCTGACCCTGCTAGTTCTGATGGTCGTTCGGACCCTGATGGCCCTGCCGGAAACCTCCCTGTTCGTGCCTGAAATTTCCCGACCTGAACCTCTTGTGATCCCCCTACTGGGAACCCTGGTCACCCTGTCTCTGCCCTTGAAGAGATTGTGCCCCACTGGCACCATTTCCTCCAGTCCTGCCCTGATGGCTGGACTCTCCTGACCTCTTGCCTTCAGCCATGTGAAAGCGGTGATCCTGGCAATGGGGCAGCGCAGCGTTAACCACATCTGAGTAAGTGGCCAATGATAGGTTCCCCAATAAATGCTGACGGATCCTCCAAGTCAACCCGTCTGTAAATTTCTGTATCTTCTTCTCCTCTGTCGGTATCTCATCCGAAACAATGTTCAGAAGATTAGTGAATTCGTCCTCATACTCGGCCACAGTCTTACCCTCCTACTTGAGGCTCATTAACTTCCTCCTCATCTCCGTGTGAACAGCTGACGGAAAGTATTTGCTGTCGAACCGCACCCAAAACTCCTAGATAGTGAGAGTATCTCTCTCCTCCACGGTGGTAATAGACTCCCACCACTGTAGCACAGACCCCACTAGCTTAAAGGTAGCTAGTATCTGCTTCTGAACCTCTGTACACTGGTACATCCTCAAGTGCCTCTGAATATCTTTCCTCCACTAACTAGAAACCACAACATCGGAGCTACCTGCGAACTCCGGAGGGTGTTCTTTATGAAAAGCATCCCGTACACGTTCCCAAGCAGACGGGAATGCATGTGCCTAAACTGGCGCGTCTATCGACACCTGAGGTGGTGCCTGCTGAACTACAGCAAGTGCGGCATTTACTGCCGGGGCCACAATGGCTGTAACCTCGGCGGCATTCGTCGTGCCCTGAACTGGTGCGGTCTGTGGTTCTGGCGTAGCGTTCCTGGGAATCCTCTATGCATGTCATGGAGGCATCTGAAATAAGAATAAAGTTTATAAGTTCGCAGTTATAAACTTAAAATAGCTGAAGAACGTAGCACATACAAAAGACTACAACAATCCTAAAATATAGGGATCTACATCAAAGATAGCTTAGCGGAAACATAATAAGTCGTACAGATCCTAAAGGACACTAGAACCTCATGCTCTGATACCACCTGTGACACCCCGACTAATTAAATACCGGGTAGCTACTCCTTTATTAAATCAATACCAAATGTCAAGTTGGTTCAGTTAATAGCATCACTGTCGAAAACATTTTGAAGATTACTAACCACCTAGTATTTAAAAAGTAAGTTGCCAAATTTTAAATTTAAGTCTGATTAACATACAATAAAAGAAAAATGGAAGAACAACATAATCCATTCACCATACGAAGTAGTGAAATAACCAACAAATAATAATAAGTCCGGAGGAAAACTCCCCACAACAATCCCACAACTGAAAAAAATAATATAAGTGAGAATCCTGAATTAATTACAAGCCAACAGTCTGAAAATTTGAAATAAATGAAATGCCTCTAAAAGAAATGGGCGACATGCCCTACAACTTATAAGTGCTGAATATAGAGTCAAGATAGATGAAGCGTCTACAAGCAAAGTCCTGCAACTTCCACAAACCGCTACAGCTCGTCACCGGAATGAGGATCCTAAGCATGGTGTCCTTGTGGCTGGGCACCTAAAATGGTTTTTACAAAAAAATAGATTTGAAAGCAAATGGGTCAGAGCCCGAAAGTGGAAATCATTTTAAAAATAGCAAGTCTTTTAATAAAATTAAAAAATTAAATGCAAAATACATGTTAGGACGTGCACTCACATGAAATTCTCACCTCTCGACTACATGTGCACTCCTAACGTACCATACCCATCTAAAAGAGATACATATCTAACCAAAACCGTAATGAGTTCTACCCCTTACTATTCTATTCCCATATTACATTCTAGCGTTATCAATTAAATAGAGAGCTTTACTTAAACTCAGGTTCTCAATTAGTAATACAATTCACTATCGGTTAACCCGTTATGTTTTTCTCAAAACATTACCATAATTATATTTACAATATCAACATGGAAGTTCCCATTAATTAAGTGTATATTGTTCACGTCATAAATATACAATACAAGCACCCCGAGACTAAGCTGCAGTGCACACATACTCTTCTATCCATCCCGGTACATCACGTACATAGGGATCACGCATTCCGAATCTCTCAGGAATCGTTCTTAGATAACAACATTCACAAACAAATGGAGGCGAACACAGTCACATCACATGGGTCACGCACATACCTGCGCTCCAACGATCAGCAGACTTATTAACATCCCAATAAGTCCTTCTCTGACCTATGTTCATCGAGGTACCAGTCTAAATCCGGGCAACATAAGGATTAGAGGGCCCTAAGAGAACGTAAACCTCCCGTGATAGCAAGTATGGTAGGTATGTCATACACATAAAATCAATACATATACTAAGTATGCACACATCTTAGTAATCACCATAATTTATTTGTAGTACACTTCTCATTCTCTTACCTACGTATAATGTTTCATAATTTACATATTCCCGGACGATACAATTATACAAGCCATTAATTGTTCTCACGTTGTAATAGACACTCACGTCCTAATCCATAATTTCCATTTGGTTCGAATCACACTTCTAGGTTTTACTCCTCTATATATCTCAAATGCCCCTACTATATCAATTTATCATCAAGGGAAGGTTATCTCTACCATTAAATAAGGTTACGGGAAACGCGAAATCAAAACAGACTAAAAAGCCTAAACTGCCAACTCGTTAGAAGTCTCGTTCGAACGAGGCTGTTCAAATGAGAGTTCGTTCGAACGAATTGGGCCTTCTAACGAGATCTCGTTCGAACGAAAGTCATCGAATGAACACCCCTCTTGTTAGAAGTCAAACTATCAACTCGTTAGAAGCTCGTTCGAACGAGCTCGTTCGAACGACCTGGGCAGGTCTTCTAACGAGTGGCCAGCTTCGAGCCCAGATTTTCCCTATAACGTTTTTCCAACTTTTCTTCCTCTCCAAACTCATCTAAGCATCAATCCAATCATTGTACATTGGTTCTAATCATTCCTAAACATACTTAGGTTATATATTAACGTTTATATAGGGTCAATTTTTCCTAAACATCATTGAATCATCAAATCCCTTCATTTATCCCCAAATCATATGAACATGAACCCTAAAATTCTTAAATCCCCAATGAGTCAAATTAAATCCGTTTTTATTTCATCCAAAATATATTATCATCAGATTAATCACCTACATACAATTCTACATGCAATTCCTCATCAAAATACGAATTTCTAATTCCAATTTAATGGGTTTTCATCAAACTCCCAAGAACAATACAAATTCTGTCAATTTCCTACACATGGAAGAAACATTCTTTGTAAAAATGAAATTAAACCACTTGCCTTATGTGTATCTCTGATTTTGATGTTGAAGATCGAATCGTTCTCTTTCTCTCTGCTGAATTTCTCCTCTCTCTCTCTCTCTAAGCTTTTCTTCTCCAAGGTAACAATGGTGGCTAGGGTTTTTGCTTTAGGAACTTTGGGGACTAATTCTAATAACCCCCTTAGCCCATTAAGTTATTAGTGGGTTTAGTGGGTAATTACTAAATCAGATAATTATTTCCTAATTTTCGTGGGTTTTAATTCCCAAAAATCCAAAATTACCAAACTACCCTTATACGTTGCCGGTATGGCCTAAAAATGCCCCGGGACACAAACTAAACCCCCGGCTAGTGTTTTTGGAATATTTCGACCCTTCCGGACTCGTTGGCGCCCTCAAAACGACCATACAGTTAATTAAAATAAAATTCACTTTTTAATTTGAATAATAATATTCCTGATGCGACTATCACATGCGTCTCAACAAAATTCCAAATTGTCGTATTTCAATCTCACGACAAATTTCATAATTCAATATTCATATAGTCATATATACGCATTATAATCAAATACCAACTCGTATCTCGTTAGTATTTTAATCCGGATTAGTTTCCAATTAATACATTTAATGCAATTAATCCCATAAATAAATATCACCAAAAATACGGGGTATTACACGGCCCTAGCCACAAATCCACTAGATACGGAATTACAAGTACAAGACAGATAGACTTACAAGTCACGACTCGATACCTCTCAAGTCTCGATGCTTCTTCTTGTGGACACCTCTTCCTAGCGGATAACCTTGGAACACCACCGCGGTCTCGGAATCCATCGATAGGACTTTATATGGTCACCGTCACCCGAGCAAGGAGCCTTTATCCAAGTGGGTAGAATCGCAACAAAATGACTTCTTCTTTGATGGATGTAGAAGCAAACCAAAACTTCTCTTTGAAACGGAAGAGCTAAACCGGTGCCAAACTCCAAGCAATTTGATATGTATATAAGAACTTGGATAAACAATATGGGTGTAAAACTAGAGTGATAAAATATTTTCTCTTGAAAAATAGCACTCAAAACTTGAACATTTTCCTTAAAACAATTTACTCTCAAACTCCCTCTAAGAGATGAAAATAGATTGGAAAAGTTGGATTGGAAAATGTTATTCCCACACATAATAAAGTCTGAAAAAGTTAGTTAAAAACCAAGTGGGGAAGTGGGTGCAAAACTGCCAAAAAGACTGCCAAAAACTGTTATCGCCTGGCATCTCGTTTGAATGACATTTCGTTCGAACGAAATCTCATTTGAACGAGACTTCTAACGACGTTCTAGATTGAACTCGTTAGAATCTCGTTGGATATCTCGTTCGAACAGAAGGTTCCTTCGAACGACATATCGAACGATATGTCAGTGGCCTAATATGGGAACTCGTTGGCAGGTTCGTTCGAAAGACAATCTCGTTCGAACGACTCTATCGAACGAAAAACCAGAAAGTTTTGAAAATTCGATTTAGCTCAGAAAACTTTATAAACTTATTTTAAAGTTTTATTTAATTCTTTCTGAAAATTAAAACACAGTTTCTACAAACCTAACACCCAATAAACTTGTTCCAAGCTCCTATATATATAATATTGCATTCATACCTTGGGAGCATGGAACTATGGTTGATGATGTAGAAACGAGGCACGCAAACCGGCACATTTGATGAAGCTTTATACTCTTTGCCTCTACGTCTTCAACAAACACTTCATAGGCTTGAGAATATTTAAATTAAATACTATCCAATGAAAAAATGTTTTTGTCCGGAATTGAGCCAAAACTATATATGGACTCAATGGGAAATTTGTGTCTTTACAAGTCTAATATCACATATCTATTTATAAGCAAGATGGTTGTAAAAGGATAAACATTAAATATTTGTATCACATTTAATTGAAAAATAAAAATTCATGCGCTAATTCGAAACACTTGGTAACTCGTTTGAACGGTGTATCATTTTTCATTTGATCTGTCTTCCAACGACATTTTGTACGACATTATAGTTCTTGACAAAAGATCATCTCAATAGATAGTGGGAACCTTCATTCTAATGGCATAGCCAATCTCATTTGAATGACTTCTAATGAGGCATTGAACGATATTCCAGAACTGACTAAAAGGCATCGACACAGATTTCGTTCGAACCATGAAACTCGTTCTAACAAATTTGTGCAAATTCTTTGAACAACAAGTAATTCTTGTTCTAATGAGTTATCCATATTCTCAAAATATTTTTTGAAAACATTGTGAAATGCGAGGTTTTAAAAATGCAAACCCCTGAAAAAATAAAGGATTTACAAAACTACCATAACTATTATGAGTATTGTTGAGACAAATGATTATCCATCTTCAAAATGCCTCCGACTTTGTCTTAGAATACGAATTAATAGTCATGAAGGTGCATTGTATGTGAAACGGGATAAGCAAAATAAAAAAACATTGAGAAATTATAAAACTTTCTCTTACAAATCTCCCCCTTTGCTTATTCCAGTACAAAACACAAGTCGAAGCCAAATTGAACCTTAAATACTAAAACAATTAAGGCCCTCCCAAATCAAAAATTCTAAATGCGATCTTGTATAAGTATTCAACTAAAATATCTTCATCTTGAACGGTCCAAGAAATCATCAGCAGGGCGGAATGACCTACACACATGAGACAAAAGAAATATCATGACGCATACGAGTTTTAAATAAAAATAAATAAAACTTACCCTCAATTTATTATCCATCTTTTTTACGCAATAGACAAAGGAGTAGAATCTAAACATGAATACTAAGCATCACATGAGAAGCAAGATGTCATAAAAAAAGATAATCAATAATGCACATGCAATGATAATCCAATAGACCCGATGTATTATCCACCTACTATTTTTTATGTTTTTCAATTTTTTCAAGTATGATTTAACAAGTACATAAAGGTACAAAAACACACGGTCAACATGTAAAAACATTTAAATATCCAAATCGTGAAATCGAAATGTGATTATGTGAACATTTTCCATAGGAAAATCAACATAACCATTAAAAACATAGGTGTAGGATGTCATTATCAATTGATAAGGAAAGAACTCATTTTATACCTTAGATTTAATTTGTTGAAATCACCTTAAATTGAGTTAACTTATGCAATATGCCATGAATTTTATTGATTCTCAAAACAATAACGCCAAACTATTTTAGGTTTTTCAAGAAAGTACATTTTGGAAACCCATTAATCTTCTACTTTATAACTCCTTAACAATTTCACATCTATGAGAATTCTCTCCCAAATCATTTGAAGAAATGATAATGCTCATATGTAGCAAAGTAGCAATGAATATAAACGAAATGGCCTTGGCACTTCTATTTTTGTGTGTAGTTAATCTCTTTAGGCTCTTTTTGAAAATGGTGGCTTTTAACACAAAGAGAATTTTTGACTTTCGTAGCCCCTTTAACTTTCTTAACATATGTCAATAAATTTTAGGAATTGAATTCCAAGCAATGGTTCTTGCAATCAGAACTTAGCTCTTTTTATAGCTGGTTCATTATTAAGCAAGATTTAGATGAGAACATCGTATTCGACACATGATAAGAAACTACAATATTCAAACAGTTCGTGCACTAGTGCAATAAAGGTAATAAGGAATATAACATTTAGAAAGTAATCATCAATGATCAATAAAATGTTATCCACACATTATGAAGCACACTAATAAAGCAAAGCCATATCTCAAAGCAGTCTGAAAAAGTTACATGTATGGATGGCATGTAGGGGTGATCTAAATATTTTAAATGTTCCATATACGGTGAAAAAGGAAAATGCACAAATATTTTTGTCTTTTTCAAAAAAAGTATGAGCATAAAATCTTTTTCAACTTTTTCTTCAAATCCAAAAATATTGTTGAATTTTTGAAAAACTCTTTTTTTGAAATTTTTTAAAGTATATTAAAAAGAAAAACACACAATACGATGATAATACAGTTTGGAAATAGGAATATAAGATGTCAGCATGGTGAATATCATATACTTGATAAAGTAATCGAACTCAATAAATGGAGAAAATACCAAATGACTTCCTAAGATCCCCAACTCTAGGTGCATCTAAAGGTTTTGTGAAAATATCATCTAATTGACGTTTGGTGCTCACAAAGCTCAAGGAAATGACCTTCTCCTAAATGACGTTACAAATAAAATGCTCATGTGTCCTAATGTTCTTTGTGCAAGAATTTTGGACCGTATTATGGGATACATGGATATCGCTCGTATTATCACAAGAAATAGTCATAGTCCCTTGTGAAAACAGATGATCGTCCAACATTTTCTTCATACATAAAAGTTGCATGCCTTAACTCCTTGTGAAATATACTCAACCTCCATTGTGGACAAAGATATGAAGTTTTTCTTCTTGATAAACCAAAAGTTAAGATCATTCCCAAAGTAAAAATACCCACCCGAGGTGCTCCTACATCCATCAACATCCGCGGCTCAATCGACTTCCAAATTAGCGGACAAATTGTCATCGGTATTAAAGCAATATCAAATGTCTTGGGAAATATTTTTACTCGCGTATTTGATGATAAGTTTAAGGGAGAGCACATGAGACTCTTTAGAGGAGGCTTGGAATCGTTCATAGATCCCAATGCTAAAGCCAATGTCCGAACGACTAGTAGTCAGGTAAACAAGACTACCTATCGAAGCAAGCACATACCATAGCGAAGCAAGCACATATCCAAAGTGAGTTCATTAACCGCAACCTAATTTAATTACCTAAAAATCATATTTAATTATATAAATAAAATTGTGAGTGAGAAGGAATAATTTTTTACGGAAAGAAAATAATATTTCTTGTGAGTAAATAATTAGGAAAGAATTTAACTAATTTTTTAATGAAAATAACTAATTTTAAACAACATATTATATAAGATAACCATTTATTAAAATTGAAATTAGATTACAAACTACTCACCTCTAAACAACAAAAAAATCATATAATATGAGATGACCGCGGATGGTTGCCGAAGTCCCCATTTATAGCTGAGAAAAGGCAAGAATGAAATATATCAATAATATAATGAGAGTAATGTGTTTGGAAACATGTGGCTTACAAACTCGACAAAGGCATAAAAGGAGCAGATGGTAGAGTTTGATGTTGCGCATTGTAATTAAATGAATTGGGAGATGGTGTTAGAGGCATATGACATTATATATATTAAAATTTTACTCCTCTATATAGTAAACATTGTGGAAGAAAACATGTGGGTAATTTGGGAAATGGGTCTTGTGGGTATGCTGGCAATGGAACAATAGGGTTAGAACAAATGGGAAGAAGTTAGTGGCAAAAAGGGAAAAGGAGATAGGTGTGGGCAAAGGGGAGAGGTGATGGCCTGCACGCGTGGTGAGCATTGGTCTGCCATCCATGATAAATGATGTTCTGGGCAAAAAAATGGAATGATATGGCGCTAAAACTTTGCAAAATTTTGCATTCTATGTGGTGTGTCAAAAAAATGGTAAAACTCCCTTCATTTATGATAAGGGTGAGACTTGAACCTGAGCCTCTTCCCAAATGACCCCCTATGCAAACAACTAAACCAACACATTTTTTTAATAAATATATGGCATTCATAATATATACCCCTTATTTGATGCTAGTTCTGCAACATATGACCTCAGATTCACACATTGCAAAAATAGAAGCAACCCTTTTCTTTAGGGAAATGATTTTCTAAAAATGTTCGAGTCATAAGGTTTAACTTCGGGATTGTCCCGGGGCTTTGGATTTTGACTTTCTTTTGGGTCCTACTTTAAACAATCGTGATTTATTCGTTTGACATCGGGTTGATGCATTGTTTGAACCAATATGTTCCTTGATTTGACATCGACAACTTCTATGTAGAGTCCATGTTTGAAATTGGTCATCATAATTTACCATTTTTCACAAAAAATTGTTTATGTGAATGCTTTTTTCTCCAATTTTCCCTCCGACTATGCCATTAGCATGGTAAACCCAATAAATACTCAAATACACCTTCTAAAATTTATTAATCATGAATATTTAAGGTTATACAGTAAATGAGTATAAAATGTGGGTTTAACGGACATGAAATTGTAATATTGCATAATAAAGGGGGTAATTAAATTCATTATTTGACACTAATGAGGTGGTTCAAGCTCAAGCATTGAATTTTCTACCAAGGGATGTCATTTAATTAGGTGGAGTTACCTCTATCCATTTGATCACCGAAGACGGTTATTTTTCTGTGGGAGATTATTATCTACCAAGGGAGATTGTTTATGCCAAGAATACTAAGATACAGGATGTAATTTGAACCATGGCACATATTTATGGATTCCCTTTAGATCTCTTAATTGATTGGATGTACATTAATAGGTGGAGTTTGAATGATTGGTACAATGTAGCAGTTTATCATAGTTTATGTCGAGAGGTTACTCCTTCCAGTGAAGTAGGTAGAATGTGTGAGACATTTGAAGATTCATGGTGTTTAAAATCCCAATATTTAAGTAGGAGAGTAGAACTATTTATTTTAATTGGGATTAGTGGTTCTAAAGTGGACATGGGGACGTTTGGGTTCATTTAAGTTAGATTGGCTACTTTGGTTGAGTGTTAACCAAATGCAGATTACGATGAGAGACATTATTGTGCATTGGGCCGTAGGATGAGTAGATTATGTACAAATTATGAGGATGATAAGGGAGATATATTCTTAGACCTATGAGTTGAACTGTAATGGGTTCGAATTTTGAAGAAAAAATTCCTTATTTTAATGGGGGAAGAGAATGTAATACCCTATAATTTATATACATTATTTAATTTTTAAATTAATTATGTATACTTATTATGAGATTTAAAACTATTTATATTTATATGCGTGAAATTATGTTTTATTTTGAAATTGCATTTAATTCATGGTATGAAAATTAATTATATATTTGAATGTGATTGTGTATTATGGGTAACTATGGAATGGTTGGGATTATGGCATTAAGGATTTTTGGATTATTTCCTCGATGTTGGGTTCCAACGATCGTGAAATAATTTTCTATAATATCGTGTGACACTAAGTTTATAGAAAATTAAATAATGGGTTTTCATTTTTATAACGATTAAAATGATAGTATTATCAACTTAAGTTAGTAGTTGATTTCTTTCATGTTTCTTATTGGTTTTAGGATGTATATGATGTCCATTTTAGTCTATAATTATGATTATTACACCCATTTGTATAGTATAGGATTTGGGTAAGGTTTTAGGATTATTAGAGATTTTTTTGAACCTTTTTTATAAGGACAATATTTGGGTTAAACCTAATTTCATGGAATTAATGGATTTAGAAGATCATTAGTGTTTCATATTCCATATTTCACAATTAG
This sequence comes from Sambucus nigra, assembly GCA_949130495.1. Lineage (NCBI taxonomy): Eukaryota > Viridiplantae > Streptophyta > Magnoliopsida > Dipsacales > Adoxaceae > Sambucus > Sambucus nigra. The sequence continues at coordinate 623,425,263 of OX422207.1, read as the reverse complement.
AGAGAGTCCTAAGGGTTAGAGTGAATGAGCTTGAAAAGAAGAGGTGGAATAGAGAGATTTTAACACAATTTCTTTGCAACTAAAATTTAGGCAAGTTTATCTAGAATTTGATTTTAATTTATTTTTTACTAGAATATTTCTATCCAATGGGTACCAAACGTAATTTAATTAAAAATCTAATTTCTATTCATCTTCTTCATGACTTTTGTAACAAGGTGTAAATTTAATCTTAATCATTTATATACACACTTGAGTAAAATAATGATAAAACCCTTGCATTATAACTTGAATCTATTTAAATTTATTAGACTGGTGTAAACGTAAATTAGATTGGACGATTTACGGAAACCCTTAAGTAACTTCATATTTGAATGAATTTTGGGCAAGAAAATGTCAATTTAGGTTCATAAGTTGTTTTGTTTTGATCATATAGGGTTTAGATATCATAATAGGTAATTCTTGATGTTTTATATCCTTGGAGTAAGTCATCTGTGGAAGATTAGTGCTAGTAGGTTCATATTTTTGGGCTAGAGGTTGAATAAAATGTAAGTTGAAAAATCTAGGTTGCAGAGTCTGTTCACAAGGCTCATTGTTACCATGAGAACATAATCCCTATGATTTGGTCCATTCTCACAGATGGAACAACCGGAATGGTAGATTTTTGAATTAGGAATGCGTGGATATTGGTTTCGTATTTTGTGGATTCTTATTGAATTTATTGTGAATATTTTACCAACAAAACATAAGGCTGAAATTCTAGGTTGGTGATTTCTGGTTTGGCTTGTGTTGTGTTCGATTAGTTAAGGTTTTGATATGGGAGTTTTGTTGGGGTTATAATATGAGATGTTAGGTTATTAATTCTAGAATATATATGATTTTTATATAGTTATTGAGGACATTGAGTATAAGGTCGAGTATGGTGAGATAAATAGATAGTTAGTTTTTGTGTACATATCCCGATAGTTTAAAATATAGTGATAGACCTTTCAATAAGGTAGTAATTGTGTTATGATAATTTTGGCAATGGTTGGGTGTGCAAGATACCTAGACATAGATAGTCTTGGGATATCGGGCTTGTGATATATAGGAAATTATAGTTAACACGTGTATTAGCTAACAATAGTTAGAGACTTTATGTGAAACGCTGGCGATTGGAGTTTATATTTCTTTTTTTGTCCCAATTGAGTAGGATCGTAGTTGTTTACTTATCCTTTGTATTATGTGTAACATACCATGTGTGATTACTCATGATGGATGTACTAGAAAAAAATTCTTAAGGGGAACAAACTATGAAGATTACGTGGGTACCCTGATGTGAAAAATGAGTTTACATTATTCATGTGTACCCCAAACCCTATGTTCCAATCGAACCCATTGTCCTGGAGGGATGTACACGAGGGGATCCTTTCATATATCTTTTTTATATGGGTATATATAAATGTCTTAAAGGCATAGTAATTATATCTAGCATATTATTTAATGGTTATGGGACAACCTATAATAATGCTTAGTATGCACGAGTGATCCCCGAAGGCGGGTCGTTACACAATGAATATCGAGTGGACCTTCAATGATGTATGTGGTATTGACCATAATTTTATGTGGATGTTTGAAATAAAGATTGTTTTTATCCTACTATATGAGATTACACATTGTGGTACTAGATATAATTATACCAATTTATATATTATAATTGGAATGTACATCTATATACATATACACTTGAGAAGTTTAGTGTAGAGTTATTTTTGATCCACTAGTTACATTCAACCAATATGAATAATAATTACTCATGTGACCACTTGGGCTATGGATTTGATGCATGATATTTCTAGGGTTGTTTGTGTTGGAATGAACTTAAAAATATCTAAACGATGAAAGGAAGATGCATAGTAATATTGCAGCCCAAATTGAGTCATAATATTATTCTTTATGAACTTCTTATTTAAATAGTTGCTATTTCTTTTTTTATAGGTCTTAAGTCGTTGTTGTTGTCATAAATTTGGGTTGATATTATTGGTTGTTATATGGTATCAGAGTTGGTATTATCTTACTCAATATTTCTTTACTTTTTTATATTACTTGTTCAGTTTTAGTTTTTCATTTATGCTAAGAATGTTAACAAATGTTTCTGATTCTCATGATTTTGTATTAGACTTGGCCATTTTATTTACAAATTGTAATCGGTGTCACACAACTATACTTATGGCTCAAAGATTTTATGTCTTATCAAAGGATAGTTGGTGTATTTATAAGTTGAGGTTGGTCTTGATGAACAACATGGGACATAAAATTTTGGGTCAAACTACCACACCTAACATGTCATTAATATTAAATAGTGACTAGATGTTATGTCAAGTGGCACAGTAGGATGCCAACACCTTTATAGCCAACTATTGTCTAACCCATAACTTCTTTAAGGTATTATATAGTTAAAAAGTGTTAGGTATGGTATGACATCACATAAATATTTTATGAGAAGTTACTATTTTTGGCACCAATTTTTTTTATAGATGATAATAAGTGTGTCTGTGGTTGCTCAAGTAATACTCATTCAGGTTATGCTAGGTGTCTTACCTTGAGTATCTAAAATGTTTAGGTTGAATGCCTTAATAATGCCTAGTTCATTATCATCCCAACCAATTCCCTTAAAGATTATCGAAATGAGTTTCCTCGATGGAGCATGTAATCTCTCACATGTTCTATAAGACCTAGTCCATTGGTGGTACCGAGTAACCTCTGAAATATTACAATATAAAGCATTATTATAACAAAATAGACAAAATACATTGTGGATCATCTATCTTCTTCTAAAAGGCTACATTAGTATTTGATTAAGATTTTTTGTGTCTTATTCTCTTGTTAATAACTTAATGGTGATATTTGTCTCTAAGTGGGAAGGATTACCTTTACACTACTCATACATTTGTCGCCTTGCATAGAAAGTTATCATGCCGTGAAGAATAATATGTATTGATCACCTCCAACTAGCATAACATAAGTTGAATTACCCTTCAACTAACACATCATAATTCGAAATAAAATCTTTCTACATGTCATCCAAATCTTTGCATATCTCTAGGATTTAATGTTCAAGTACCATCACCTATCAAATTTATTCCCTGTAGAGACATGACGCACTACGATAATCTTTTGAATGTCTTGATTCATGGAATTATCGTTTTTTTCCCTATTTTAAAAGTATTCTCTAGGTAATTTACTATCAAAAAACTTCAATGAATGTTTTCCTCGTTTACTTTAAACAACCCGTTGCCTCTTCAATCAAACGTTCTTATAATTTATTCCATAAAAGAGTTAAGATATTTTCATGTTTTAGATAGAGAAAGTTTCCACTAGAACCCAAAATTGTCCTTAAAATATCCTATGACCTCATTTATGTCTGATCATTTCTTTATAGCATTCTTTACACACCATTTTTAGATTTTTTTCAACTCTTAAAACCATCCAAACTAGAATGTTTGCCTCTTGAAACAAGTCTAACAAGACTTTCGACAATGATGCTTCAGCAGAGTTGACAGAGTGTCAAGCAATATGCTATTTCAACCGCAGTGATCCCTTTTAACGGATGGATGATTATTTTTTCTATGATGGCTAAAGTATTTGCAAACACTACTCAATTCGTTGATCCTTTTTTATGGTAGAGGAACCCCTCGATAACATTCAAGGGGGTATTTTTCTTCCTTTCACATCTTGAGTTTAGGCTAGATTTAGGGACTTTCCTTACTCTCGTATTGATTGAGAAATATACACTGCGCTAAGTTGGTTTAGGATGTGTAACTTGGTAGTTTGGAGACTTGAGTTTGTCTAAAAATAACTTCGGCCTTAAATTGTTGATTTCATGATGGAGCGTGATTTCTCATACCTTCATAGCAACTTGGGGGACCTTTAAAGATGTGGGTGAGACATTGGTTCTAGAGCCATGTGGTTCCCTTCCCTATGATAAGACACCTCTGGATGAAGATGAGGCAAAGGAACTAACTGAGTTGGACAAGTCTGTTCATGAATATGTTGGTTATTCTACGAAGGCCACTTTTTTTCCAATTTATTAAGTATTTTTACATGCCCCGTGTCAAGAAAACTCAAGAGCAGAATGAAGAGAGGATTATGCCAAATTCACCTTTTGGGAATGGTTTTGGTAAACCATTGTATTTAGAAACCTATATCTTTGGCACGCCTTCATATTTTTTCCTTCCTTACAACCCAAATGATCAACCGCATTATGACTTAATTAAGATTTATGTCAGTCCATATTATGGAATTTACATTCCAGTTATTGCGATCACCCTTGAGTCTATATACACTTGTCAAGAGATAAGTCACTTTTCCAGGCAACACTCTGTTTGTCTTCATGATGTTTTTAGCTTTTTCAATATTATCCTTTTAATGGGATTCCTCTATGCCATATCCCCTCTATTTTCCCTTAATTTTAACTGATTAGCCTCTCACATCTGAGATGTCCACGCGTAATGCATTAGGTTGAAAATTAGATTAAGACATTATTTTTGCCTTTGATTGATGATTATAATTATCTTGTTCATCGTCCCTATGCTGGAGTGATCAATTCTCAAATGTAGTCTTTCTTTAAACTAAAAGCTTCAATGGTGCATATTCTTCGGAGGGATCAATATGTTGAAGATAATTTACCTTTGATTAAGGACCTTAAAATCTCACCCAAATTTTTTTTGACACATACAAGAAGGGTGTGTCGATTGTGATGCTTACAAACCTCATCAACGTATTAGTTAATTTGGTAATGACAAACGCATTCCAAAGATAATCTATAAAAGTAAGAAAGTTGGTGAGTCTTTTCAATATGCTTATCTAGACTTTACATGCCATGATGTAGTCATTCTATGAATAGAAAATCATAATAGTTTTGCCATCCATGATGAAAACTTAATAGGCGATGTGTCTTTGGGTCGGTTTGGCCATTATTATCCGATGAAGCTCAAAATCTTTAAGAAATATTTTCAAATAGACCCCAAGCATCCTTCTATAGAGAGAAATGATACTTTAGAACATGGTCTCAGAAATAATTCCAATGTTGTTCAAGAGTTCTCTTCAATTACAATGAAGAAGCCTCTTCCAAAAGAGTTCCCTCTTTTGGCCACAACTGTTGAGGTTCGTAAGGATACTAAAAGGGACAAAAGGAAAGCTACCATTATAGTTAGTGACATGAAGAGAAATTTTTTATATGTTTTAAGTTTTTTGTAAGTGGAATTAACTTCTAAATCCCTAAAGAACTCTAGTACCATCAAAGGTTCTTCTAACATTAATGGTGTTCCTCCAAGGTCTATTCTCCACCAAATGTAATTCTAGAAAATGAATTAGTTGATTTAGTGTATGCTATTCATTCTAGAATATAATCTAGACGTGTTACATTGGGTGATTCCTGAAATGGTTTACAAAGGAACACCCATCCAATGATTTTTTTTCCTCAATTTTCAAAAAGGAAGGTTTCTCGCTTGGAGCAGGTGCCTTCAGCTAATGTTTGTCATCATCGTAAAAAGAAGTTGGTGAAAAATAATACTAGAAAATGTATGATTCCAACTCTCATGCCATCATTTTCATTTGAGCAAACTCCAAAAGTCAGTCAAAATGATGATGTGGGGGATGTTTGCACCCAGTTGAACCATTTGTGTCGCCTCCTAACACTCAACAAGTAACCTTTTTGTTTCATCTTTCCTTGATTTTTGTGGGGGTGTTTTTATTTTTTCATTAACATTGTGGCTCTTTTTTAGGGGGTCCTTCCCTAATTTATATAAGTTGTATTTATTCTTGGTGACACTCCTCCTAGGGAGGGCTATTAGAGACATGTTGTTAAGGAATATATTATTCTAACACCTTCCTTGCACCAACTTAGATAGTTGTGTGACCCATTTCTATATTTTTAATTAAAGGTGGTCTTTGTTGGTGGAAAAGGAATTTTCAATGGTTGAAGATATTATGGGGGATTCAATTGAAACTCAAGAAATCACAAATTCAAGTATTCCCCCAGTTTCCGGAGTCATCGTTAACTGAAATATTATTTATTCAATCTTCTCATGTACTTCTACTTATTTTAACTTATTTTTAGCCTTTGTGATTATCAAGACTTTTATTTTGTTTTTAAACGTAGGGAATTTGTGATATTTCACATTCCTCCCTCTATAGATGTAATGGAGCTCATTAGATCTATCAATGAGGTAATCCTTCTGTAATACCCCGTATTTTCGGCGATATTTATTTTTGGGATTAATTAATTAAATGAGAATTAATTGGGAATTAATCCGGATAAAATACTAGCGAGATGTGAGTTGGTATTTGACTATATTGAGTATATATGATGATATATGAATATTGAATTATGAAATTTGTCGTGAGATTGATATACGGAAATTTGAACATTTTATTGGGACGCGTGAGACAGTCGCGTCAGGTTATAATTATTTTAATTATAAAAGTGAAATTAAATTCTATTAACGGTATGGTCGTTTTGAGTGTGCCAACGCGTCCGGAAGGGACGAGATAGTCAGAAAATACTAGCTGGGGGTTTAGTTTGGGTCCCAGGGTATTTTTAGGCCACACCGGCAACATAAAGGGTATTTTGGTAATTTGATTTTGAGAACCCCGATTTTAGTTACATGGTGTATATGGAATGTGATTTCCATCAGTGTCAAGAGAAAGTGTCATTCGACAGGAGTTCCTTGTTTAAGTGTCATTGCGACAGAATGTAACCTTATTGAGAAATGAGAGTGTAGGGGTACGTATTATGGACAGGGCTTAACGGATTCCGATGACCAACAATGTTAGGTAGTAGTGTATCGGGGGGGGTTCCTTGTTTGGATTTCGCATTGCGAGACACCCCACGCATGAAATTTAGCGTAAGATTGGTAGTAAGGAGAAGTGTGGCCCTTCGGTCATGAATTGGATAGCTCTATCGATATGGGAGTACGTAGTTATAACGGGAAGTTACAAGGAAGAAATTATGTGGTAAGGCCATTAGAGCCAGTTGTTAGTAAATTACGATATAAGTACTAATAATGTTGGTTTTCTCACGACATGTTGAAGGACGCAATAAGGAGGATTTAGGATTTCTAATTCAGAAGCGATTGAGAACGCCCAAGTGGTATAGCACCGTTGTATTTACAGTGACAATAAATAGTTTGGGATTTGTATGAAGCGTATATAATGTTTAAAAACCGTATGGTTGGGTTATAAGGGGCATAGACATCTTGATTTACTAAAGTGTAAATCAAAGGAAGAGGGAACATGGACGAGTGAGATTATTACTTATGAGATTAAACGTCATAAGAAAAGGTGTAAGTGGATATCATATGTCAGTGTAACACGTTCAAATTTGGAGATAAGTCAGTAGAAAGCCATTTAGTAAAGGGATATCTCTTGAGAAGGCGAATAAATTATTATGAGAAATTTGGAGTAGAGTTCCGATCAATCGAAAGTTGAGGGTAACTGAAGAGTAAATAGAATGAGGATGTCAATCAGGTATAAGTCCAGATATGCACAAAGTAGTGAAAACGGTAAAGGTCCAAACTTTTGGTATTCGTCGGGAGGATAAGATCATTAAGTATCATTTAACGGGGAAAATTTTATGTGAATATCGGCATTGAAGGAGGTATAGTAAGTAGTAGAACAGTTGGGGTTAGATGATCAACCAGATAATTTTGTATCAAGATGACGATTCCAAGAATGGGAGGGTCAAGTTAGAGAATTTTCTTGAGTTCCTTCGATTATGTGGGACATGTCGTCCAGAAGGAGAGAAATTGTTATATACTTGGGGTGATTTACACTATTAGATAGTGAACACGCCGGTACGTGGTTCGACGTAGTATTATTTAGAACTGGGATGAAATCCCCGAAACCCAAATTCCGGTGGGGTGACAATAAGTAGTGGTAAATAACGATTCAAACTGAGGGTTGAATCACCTATAACCCGAGGTACAGGCGCAAGGTGACTAACGACTGATGGATTGTATGAAATTTTTTTTGGATTCATTGCGATATTTTCAATTCCAAGTCGAGTATAACTAGTGCGGTATATTGTAGTCATGAGGAGAAGATATTACCTAATGGTAGAGTTGGGGGAACAACACCCATATCTATTTTATAGTGAACAAGGTGCTTACAACTATTTTGTGCAACACCAACCGGCTGTAGCAGTTTTCCTTATGTAAAGGTCACAACGTCGGGAATAGAGATTCAAAGAGTGGACATGAGTAGTCAGATGTGTTATTGATTCCTTCCAGAATGGGTGTTTTATGTTTTGATAAATGCGGGAGTTAATGCGTAGTGAGGTGCGGACTCATAATGATATTGAGATAAAATAACCAATGAAGTATAAGGTATTTTTATTCGAACGTTGTTTTATAAGAGCACAATGCGAGGTGCATTTATCGAAGATTATTCTGATAAGGTATCAAGTATGTTAAACAAGCTTATTGTGAAACGAGGGTTTTACTGATTTGGGGTTTTCTTAATAATTGTTTTGAATACTGGAGGATACCAAATTTTTCCAGGTGTGCCTTACTTTTCCGAATTTCGGGACGAAATTTTGTTATTAGGGGGGAAGTATGTAATACCCCGTATTTTTGGTGATATTTATTTTTGGGATTAATTAATTAAATGAGAATTAATTGGGAATTAATTCGGATAAATTAATAGCGAGATGTGAATTGGTATTTGACTATATTGAGTATATATGATGATATATGAATATTGAATTATGAAATTTGTCGTGAGATTGATATACGGCAATTTTGACATTTTATTGGGACGCGTGAGACAGTCGCATCAGGTTATAATTATTTTAATTATAAAATTGAAATTAAATTCTATTAACCGTATGGTCGTTTTGAGTGCGCTAACGCGTCCGGAAGGGTCGAGATAGTCAGAAAACACTAGCCGGGGGTTTAGTTTGGGTCCCGGGGTATTTTTAGGCCATACCGGCAACATATAGGGGTAGTTTGGTAATTTTGCATTTTTGAGAATTAAAAGTGACGAAAATTAGTAAATTATATCTGATGTGGATTTGACCCACTAAACCACTAACCAACTCATTTTAACCTAATAGGCTACGTAGGTTATTAGAATTAGGTTTCTAATTTTTCCCAAAACAAACCCTAGCCACCATAGCCATTGGAGAAGAAAGCTTAGAGAGGGAGAGAAATAGGAGAATTCTGCTAAGAGAGAGAGAAGGCAATTCAGCCTTCAAGATTTGTCCTTAAATCCATAGAAAGATTAGAGGCAAGTGGTTTAATTACATTTGATTTAATGCTATGCTTTTCCATGTTTAGAAATTTTCGAAATTGATCTTGGAAGATGATATAGACCCATGAATTGGAAGTTAAAAACTATGAAATATGTTAGGGACTGCATGTAGTAACAATCTGGACGAATTAAGAATCAAAATTGTGACCCTTGATGATTTAAAAACAAATTTAAGAAGAGGTTTATAAATGTTCTTGAAAGAATTAGAAAACTAGGGTTCTTGATGAAGATTGATCGTTATATAGCCCTTGGTTGATGAATTATTGTTTTTAGAACGTTATTAATGTTGTAGGATGGTTGTATAATGATACCATAACGTTAATGAGAGATTCATGCATTAAAAATATGTTTTGGGATGATTTGAAAACTGCAAAACGAAGCAGTCCATAGCCATACCTGGTGCATTCGATCGATCGATGTTCATCAGTCGATCGATCGACCACCATCGATCGATCGAAGGAAAAGGTCGATCGATCGACCTTCCCAGAATGAGTAAAGTTTTTCCCTATTTAAATTTTAATGGTAGTAAACCTTGGGAAATGTTATTGGAGACCTTATGAATACCCTTAAACTTAGGAAGACCAGTAGGCATGATTATGAAACTTGGACCTTAATTAGAATTCAATTTTAGGAATTATTCCAAATTAATGAAATTCGATAAGTGAGATAATATTTGGGATAAAAGTGTAAATTTGAATAATTTGATGAAATGAGGTTTGGGAAGAAGTAAAGACCTTAGGAATAAAGATGTTATATGTGGGAATAATAGGGACTTAATAATCTATTTGAGATAGGTTTTAAGTATAAGAAACTACGACGTGAGACGTGTCGACAATTTAACTTTTATATATTATCGGGAGACTTAAAATATATAATTTGGAATAATGGTATAAGGATGTAGAGTATACTTTTATTAATATTGTGATATCTAAGATGTGTGAATGCTTAGAATATAATTTTATGTGTATGACATACCTACCATACTTGCTATCACGGGAGGTTTACGTTCGCTTAGGGACTTCTTATCCTTGTGTTGCCCGGATTTAGATTGGTTACCTCGATGAACATAGGTCAGAGAAGGACTTATTGGGATGTTAATAAGTTTGCTGATCGTGGGAGCGTAGGTATGTGCGTGACCCATGTGATGTGACTGTGTTCGCCTCCATTGTTTGTGATGTTGTTATCTGAGAACGATTCCTGAGAGATTCGGAATGCTTGATCCTTATGTACGTGATGTACTGGGATAAATAGCAGAGTATGTGTGCACCACAGCTTAGTCTCGGGGTGCGTGTATTCTGTATTTATGATGCGAATAATATACGGTTAAATGAAAAGGAATCTGCTATGTTAAATTATGTGTATAGTTATTGTAACTTGATGAAAAGATAAAAGGGGACAGATATCAATAAATGGTTTTATTACTAATTGGGAATCCGAGAATTAAAGTAGAACTGTCTATTTAATTGTTAAGGTTGGAATTAAAATGTGAACCGAGTATAAGTGTTAGAAATCCTTTTGAACTAGATAGTTAGGGGAAAACACATGAATGGGTACAGGAACGTTAGGAGTGCACAGTTAGACGAGAGGTGAGTATCTCATGTGAGAGCACGTCCTAACATGTACTTTGAATTTATTGTTTTAATTGTTATTAAAGCACTTGCTGTTTTCAAAATACTCTCCACTTTCATGCTCTGACCCGTTTGCTTTCAAATCTATTTTTTTTTTTTGTAAAAACCATTTTAGGTGCCCAGCCACAAGGACACCACGCTTAGGATCCTCATACAGGTGACGAGCTGTAGCTGTTTGTGGAAGTTAGAGGGATTTGCTTTTAGACGCTTCTATCATTTGGATTCCATATTCAGTATTCCTCAGTTGTAGGGTATGTTGCCCAAATTCTATTAGAGACATTTCTATTTCAGTTTTTCAGACTTTGGCATGTATTAATTCAGTATTCAGTATTTCGTTACTTATTTCAGTTGTGGGATTTGTTGTGAGGAGTTTTTCCTCCGGATTTAATTATATCATGTGATGGTTATTCTATTATTTCATTATGGTGAATGGTGATGTTATTCTTGCTTTAAATATTTTACTGCATGTTAATTAGACTTTAATTAAAATTTGACAACTTACTTTTTAAATACTAGGTGGTTAGTAATAATAAAATGTTTTCAACAGTGATGCTATTAACTGAGCCAACTTGGCATTTTGATTTAATTTAATAAAGGAGTAGCTACCCGGTATTTAATTAGTCGGGGTGTCACAGGTGGTATCAGAGCATCAGGTTCTAGTGTCCTTTAGGATCTGTACGGCTTATTATGTTTCTGCTGAGCTTTCTTTGATTTAGAGCCCTATGTTTAGGATTGTTGATATCTTTGGTCAGATTTCGTTCTCCTTCTTTAATACATATGGTAGTGAATCTTATTTTCGATCGGGTGTATTCGTGTGTCGAACAATGCAGTACGTCTGGCGAAGACATTTGGGTGAACAACAGGAGGTAAACATATATTGAGGTTAATTGATTTATTTAAAGAAGGACGACCGTAGTTGAAGTCACCGATATTATGGCACGGAAGTCCTGGAAGATATAGAAGGTTAAGGAGCGACTTGAGACTTTAGGATACGGCTATAGTAGGAATGGGGTCAAATTAGACACATCCAACAAGGTTGGAACGGGAGAGGAAGAATTAAATGTAACATTGAAGAGAACCAGGAGTATCAATACTCGAAAGGCGAAGACGGCAGATGCTAGCCAAACGAACGCAATGCATCCAAAGGCTTGGACTTGTGTCAGAGTATGGCCAATCGAGAGTGAAAAATTTGAGGAAATTTTTTTTTTCTTGTCTCGTGAGAACGGAGTTTCAATGGGGAGAAACAATCCCCACACTTATAAGTGGAATGTGACGTCGAGAGAAGGCGTACACGAATGGTTAGACCATAAGTTCCATGATCAAATGTTTAGGATGAAAACCGAATGTCGTTTGAACTCACACGAGAGGTCCAGAGAGAGGTCACTCTGTGAGAAGAAATAAAATTATTTAGTGAACCCTACACCGGGTGAAGTAGGTGAAACGGGTAAGGGGATATTAAAGGGAGAATTTTCATAGAAGAATTGCTAGTCCTTCTGGCAAAATTCTGCTTGGATGGTTAAAGCAAATGGTATTGTCGCAGTGTTAATTTGGAGGTAAACAACCCCGAGTGGGGATATACCAGAATCGAGAACTTTATATAAAGTAAGACTGGGGAAAACTGGTGTTGGAGAATCACCACAACGGGAAAACCCAATGGAAAAACCGTTAAAATAATTCGATAGCGGAATTACTACCGAGCGATGGTAATTCCAGTAAGAGAGGTGGAAAATTAGTAGTATGTTCCTTAGGGCCGTCAAAACTAAGGGAACAACAGAGATAGCCATCTGAGTCGAGACTACCAACGTCCGAGAGATGGACCACCTTAACATGATTTGTGAAACAAAAGATAATTGGAGTATGTGTAGAGGTATTTCTGTGGGGAGTGAAACCCGTGCGTTATAGAATTTTTTTTTTCGATGCGAGAGTAGGGATCAAGGTATTATGCCTGGCGCGGGCAACAGTTATTGAAATATTCGGTTTGGGACAACATGTGTGGTAAGTCCAGAAATCATTTGAGCAGCCGGGACGATTGATAAGATAGAAGTATGAGTTACATCTTCAGAGGATGATGCATGTCAATTGTGGCATGAATGAGTTGTTACCTTTGTCATAATTATTATTTTCACTTGAGAGTCGAGTTTGGTGAGTATATCAGTAATTGTATCATATATAAGAACATTTTTCCCTGCTAGTGTGGAGGTTACTTTTATTGTCATCCACGGAGGATGAATGGGTATATTGATAGCGGTTTATACTTTAATGAAATTTCTCGTTTTAGTGATGTATTATACGAGTAGGATATGATATTATTTATGGTTTTATATATATGATTATACCGATAGTGTGCTGGTATTACGAGTTTATTGGGAATGCCACCTTGGGGTAGCATGTTTTGTTCTGGCGAGGCCCCATCTGTGAGAGGGCCAGACTCGCAATTGTACTTTTGTATATAGGTATATATACATATTTATGAATATGTTGTGATTTATAAATGGTATACTGTTCTCAGATATTTAATCCCATGATGCGTAGGGATTTCATTATTATAAGTCGTATGTAATTGATTTACTAGTCAATAAAGAGTTAGTTGGTTTTATAATTAACGATAGAGAAGTAGTGACAAAAAGAGTGCATTGTTTTATTCCCCGTTAGAGATTTGGGAGTTTATACTCATAGTTGTGTGTCTGGGGATGGGATTTTAAGAACCCCGATTTTAGTTACATGGTGTATATGGAATGTGATTACCATCAGTGTCAAGAGAAAGTGTCATTCGAAAGGAGTTCCTTGTTTAAGTGTCATTGCGACAGAATGTAACCTTATTGAGAAATGAGAGTGTAGGGGTACATACTATGGACAGGGCTTAACGGATTCCGATGACCAACAATGTTAGGTAGTAGTGTATCGGGGGGGTTCCTTGTTTGGATTTCGCATTGCGAGACACCCCACGCATGAAACTTAGTGTAAGATTGGTAGTAAGGAGAAGTGTGGCCCTTCGTTCATGAATTGGATAGCTCTATCGATATGGGAGTACGTAGTTATAACGGGAAGTTACAAGGAAGAAATTATGTGGTAAGGCCATTAGAGCCAGTTGTTAGTAAATTACGATATAAGTACTAATAATGTTGGTTTTCTCACGGCATGTTGAAGGACGCAATAAGGAGGATTTAGGATTTCTAATTCAGAAGCGATTGAGAACGCCCGAGTGGTATAGCATCGTTGTATTTACAGTGACAATAAAGAGTTTGGGATTTGTACGAAGCGTATATAATGTTTAAAAACCGTATGGTTGGGTTATAAGGGGCATAGACATCTTGATTTACTAAAGTGTAAATCAAAGGAAGAGGGAACATGGACGAGTGAGATTATTACTTATTAGATTAAACGTCATAAGAAAAGGTGTAAGTAGATATCATATGTCAGTGTAACACGTTCAAATTTGAAGATAAGGCAGTAGAAAGCCATTTAATAAAGGGATATCTCGTGAGAAGGCGAATAAATTATTATGAGAAATTTGGAGTAGAGTTCCGATCAATCGAAAGTTGAGGGTAACTGAAGAGTAAATAGAATGAGGATGTCAATCAGGTATAAGTCCAGATATGCACAAAGTAGTGAAAAGGGTAAAGGTCCAAACTTTTGGTATTCGTCGGGAGGATAAGATCATTAAGTATCATTTAACGGGGAAAATTTTATGTGAATATCGGCATTGAAGGAGGTATAGTAAGTAGTAGAACAGTTGGGGTTAGATGATCAACCAGATAATTTTGTATCAAGATGACGATTCCAAGAATGGGAGGGTCAAGCTGGAGAATTTTCTTGAGAATTTTGTTAATTTCCTTCGATTATGTGGGACATGTTGTCCAGAAGGAGAGAAATTGTTATATACTTGGGGTGATTTACACTATTAGATAGTGAACACGCCGGTACGTGGTTCGACGTAGTATTATTTAGAACTGGGATGAAATCCCCGAAACCCAAATTTCGGTGGGGTGACAATAAGTAGTGGTAACTAACGATTCAAACTGAGGGTTGAATCACCTATAACCCGAGGTATAGGCGCAAGGTGACTAACGACTGATGGATTGTATGAAAAAAAATTTGGATTCATTTCGATATTTTCAATTACAAGTCGAGTATAACTAGTGCGGTATATTGTAGTCATGAGGAGCAGATATTACCTAATGGTAGAGTTGGGGGAAAAGCACCCATATCTATTTTATAGTGAACAAGGTGCTTACAATTATTTTGTGCAACACCAACCGGCTGTAGTAGTTTTCCTTATGTAAAGGTCACAACGTCGGGAATAGAGATTCAAAGAGTGGACAAGAGTAGTCAGATGTGTTATTGATTCCTTCTAGAATGGGTGTTTTATGTTTTGATAAACGCGGGAGTTAATGCGTAGTGAGGTGCGGACTCATAATGATATTGAGATAAAATAACCAATGAAGTATAAGGTATTTTTATTCGAACGTTGTTTAATAAGAGCACAATGCGAGGTGCATTTATCGAAGATTATTCTGATAAGGTATCAAGTATGTTAAAGAAGCTTATTGTGAAACGAGGGTTTTACTGATTTGGGATTTTCTTAATAATTGTTTTGAATACTGGAGGATACCAAATTTTTCCAGGTGTGCCTTACTTTTCCGAATTTCGGGATGAAATTCTGTTATTAGGGGTGAAGTATGTAATACCCCGTATTTTTGGTGATATTTATTTTTGGGATTAATTAATTAAATGAGAATTAATTGGGAATTAATCCGGAAAAAATAATAGCGAGATTTGAGTTTGTATTTGACTATATTGAGTATATATGATGATATATGAATATTGAATTATGAAATTTGTCGTGAGATTGATATACGACAATTTTGACATTTTATTGGGACGCGTGAGACAGTCGCATCAGGTTATAATTATTTTAATTATAAAAGTGAAATTAAATTATATTAACCGTATGGTCATTTTGAGTGCGCTAACGCGTCCGGAAGGGTCGAGATAGGTAGAAAACACTAGCCGGGGGTTTAGTTTGGGTCATGGGGTATTTTTAGGCCATACCGGCAACATATAGGGGTAGTTTGGTAATTTTGCATTTTTGAGAATTAAAAGTGACGAAAATTAGTAAATTATATCTGATGTGAATTTGACCCACTAAACCACTAACCAAATCATTTTAGCCTAATAGGCTACGTAGGTTATTAGAATTAGGTTTCTAATTTTTCCCTAAACAAACCCTAGCCACCATAGCCATTGGAGAAGAAAGCTTAGAGAGGGAGAGAAAGAGGAGAATTCTGTAGAGAGAGAGAGAGAAGGCAATTCAGCCTTCAATATTCATCCTTAAATCCAGAGAAAGATTAGAGGCAAGTGGTTTAATTACAATTGATTTAATGCTATGCTTTTCCATGTTTAGGAATTTTCGAAATTGATCTTGAAGATGATATAGACCCATGAATTGGAAGTTAAAAACTATGAATTATGTTAGGGACTGCATGTAGTAACAATCTGGACGAATTATGAATTCAAAATTATGACCCTTGATGATTTAAAAACGGATTTAAGAAGAGGTTTATGAATGTTCTTGAAAGAATTAGAAAACTAGGGTTCTTGATGAAGATTGATCCATATATAGCCCTTGGTTGATGAATTATTGGTTTTAGAATGTTATTAATGTTGTAGGATGGTTGTATAATGATACCATAACGTTATATTAGAGATTCATGCACTAAAAGTATGTTTTGGGATGATTTGAAAACTGCAAAATGAAGCAGTCCGTTGCCATACCGGGTGCATTCGATCGATCGATGTTCATCAGTCGATCGATCGACCACCATCGATCGATCGAAGGAAAAGGTCGATCGATCGACCCTCCCAGAATGAGTAAAGTTTTTCCCTATTTAAATTTTAATGGTAGTAAACCTTGGGAAATGTTATTGGATACCTTATGAATACCCTTAAACTTAAGGAAGACCAGTAGGCATGATTATGAAACTTGGACCTTAATTAGAATTCAATTTGGGGAATTATTCCAAATTAATTAAATTCGATAAGTGAGATAATAAATAAAAGTGTAAATTTGAATAATTTGATGAAATGAGGTTTGGGCAGAAGTAAATACCTTAGGAATAAAGATGTTATATGTGGGAATAATAGGAACTTAATAATCTATTTGAGATAGGTTTTAAGTATAAGAAACTACGACGTGAGACGTGTCGACAGTTTAACTTTTATATATTATCGGGAGACTTAAAATATATAATTTGGAATAATGGTATAAGGATGTAGAGTATACCTTTATTAATATTGTGATATCTAAGATGTGTGAATGCTTAGCATATAATTTTATGTGTATGACATACCTACCATACTTGCTATCACGGGAGGTTTACGTTCGCTTAGGGACTTCTTATCCTTGTGTTGCCCGGATTTAGATTGGTTACTTCGATGAACATAGGTCAGAGAAGGACTTATTGGGATGTTAATAAGTTTGCTGATCGTGGGAGCGTAGGTATGTGCGTGACCCATGTGATGTGACTGTGTTCGCCTCCATTGTTTGTGATGTTGTCATCTGAGAACGATTCCTGAGAGATTCGGAATGCGTGATCCTTATGTACGTGATGTACCGGGATAGATAGCAGAGTATGTGTGCACCAGAGCTTAGTCTCGGGGTGCGTGTATTGTATATTTATGATGCGAATAATATACGTTTAAATGAAAAGGAATCTGCTATGTTAAATTATGTGTATAGTTATTGTAACTTGATGAAAAGATAAAAGGGGACAGATATCAATAAATGGTTTTATTACTAATTGGGAATCCGAGAATTAAATTAGAACTCTCTATTTAATTGTTAAGGTTGGAATTAAAATGTGAAACGAGTAGAAGTGCTAGAAATCCTTTTGAACTAGATAGTTAGGGGAAAACGCATGAATGGGTACAGGAATGTTAGGAGTGCACAGTTAGACGAGAGTTGAGTATCTCATATGAGAGCACGTCCTAACATTTACTTTGCATTTATTGTTTTAATTGTTATTAAAGCACTTGCTATTTTCAAAATACTCTCCACTTTCGGGCTCTGACCCGTTTGCTTTCAAATCTATTTTTTTTTCTAAAAACCATTTTAGGTGACCAGCCACAAGGATACCACGCTTAGGATCCTCATACAGGTGACGAGCTGTAGCTGTTTGTGGAAGTTACAGGGATTTGATTTTAGACGCTTCTATCATTTGGATTCCATATTCAGTATTCCTCAGTTGTAGGGCATGTTTCCCAAATTCTATTAGAGACATTTCCATTTCAGTTTTTCAGACTGTGGCATGTATTAATTCAGTATTCAGTATTTCGTTACTTATTTCAGTTGTGGGATTTGTTGTGAGGAGTTTTTCCTCCGGATTTAATTATATCATGTGATGGTTATTCTATTATTTCGTTATGATGAATGGTGATGTTATTCTTGCTTTAAATCTTTTACTGCATGTTAATCAGACTTTAATTAAAATTTGACAACTTACTTTTTAAATAGTAGGTGGTTAGTAATAATAAAATGTTTTCGACAGTGATGCTATTAACTGAGCCAACTTGGCATTTTGATTTAATTTAATAAAGGATTAGCTACCCGGTATTTAATTAGTCGGGGTGTCACACCTTCCTCACAGCCTTTTAAGGCCACTGATATCTTTAAACTTTCCAATTGTGATACCAGGTTTCATGGTGTCTTTGGATATATATATATATTCACCCGTCCATATAATTAATTCCATGGTATTTGACTTGCAAAGAAGTTTCTATCTTTTACCTTCTTTCTCATGTGTAACTCTGTTTTGATTTTCCTTTGTTGTATTGTTTTAGCTTAGTGTAAATGGGAAGGTGGAGAAGGAAGTTCCTTCAGTTGAGGCTCATTCTCCTTCAGTGGAGCCCATTTCCTTAGCTCTTGAGGATACACCATTGGGTGAGGCTAAAGTTGAGTCTGAAAACATGGCAATTCCTTTACCACTGGCCATCGTTGCAATTAAGGATGACATAGCATTTACACTTATCTTTGTTGGTTCAACTTGTAGCTTCTCATGAGGTTTCTTGTTTATAATAGATTTTATTACTGGCATACCCTTCTTCGGTACAAAATGGTGAAAACCTCGCTTCATGGTGATTTAATCACTCTTATTGCGTAATTCAAAAAAAATAATATAGTTTGTCCCTTCCTCGGTGATGTACCCTACTTAGTTGTCGATTCTTTAAAAATACACCCGCTTATTGACTTGGATTTACATTTGCGAAATTTTATTGATTTAGCTACTAGTAAAATAAATATTTTAAACTTTTGAACAATTATTTCCTTTATTTTTTGTAGACTTT
Organism: Sambucus nigra; assembly: GCA_949130495.1. NCBI lineage: Eukaryota > Viridiplantae > Streptophyta > Magnoliopsida > Dipsacales > Adoxaceae > Sambucus > Sambucus nigra. The sequence goes on along the minus strand of OX422207.1, from coordinate 623,406,004 downwards.
TAGAGGAAACAGCCCTCTTAAAGAACTATAGGTGCCACATCCTTTTGTTAATGTTCATGTTCAAGAAATGGAGGTCGGTCAAAATGCTGCTAAACTAGATGAATTTGAATCATCTTGTCAAAGTGATAATGGATGAATGAACAATGTAAACAAGGAGGGAATTGAGTTATCATATGGTGTCCCACTTCCAGATATGGTACTGGTTGAGTATTATAATCAAGTTGTGCAGAACAGTAAGTATTTATCACACCCTACTCGATTTGTGCTTGATTGTATATTTGATTCTCATCTTGAGACATTCATATCCTAATGACGAAGGATAAATGGATTACCTGTGGTTTATCTCAATTAAGGTGTATTGAACCTCGTACTTGAGATTGTAAAAACTATTTTTTATTCTTTCGGGAGTTCCATCATTCATAATCACTTGAACCCTTTAAAAGATATGCAAAAGGATGGATTTAATTTATCACGGCTCACCAATAATTAGAAGTATGTCAATCATTTGCACACAATAACTTATTGTGCCCAATACCAGAAGAATGTGGATGATTTAAGTTCCAATAAGGAAAGTTGAGGGATCATGGCACTAAGATTGAAGAAAGTGACCAAGTAGTAAAAGCTACCGAAGATGATTTAGCACAAAGAAGGAGAACATATGCAGCTAAACATAAAAGGAAGGAATAAGTTGAATCTAGCATAAGAAGTTATGTATCACAACCAAAGGAATGTCTCTTCTAATGTAGTTGCTTCGATTGGGGAGGGATTCTTCGTCACTTAAAATTTATGGTTCTTTCTAGGATAGATTTTCTTTTATATGTACTATTGAACATATGTGTACTTTGTACAAAATTCTTTATCTAACACTTGCCTATTTATAATAATCTATAACCCAAAATTTAAATTTACTACTTCAAAAATTATATGTAGAAAATAAGAACAAAAATTACTTGTTTTCTAATACATGATATATGTTCAACCATTTAATGTTAACTTTTTATGGACAAGCATCATTAATCCTTGAGAACAAATAATTACTGGGAATTTTTTTAAAACCTATGTAAAACATTTTATTATGTTTTAATAGAGGATTGTTTTATTCATTTCAAAATCAGAATCAATTTTGTGAGAATGCTTTATATTTGTTTAAATACAATTTTTCATAAAAATTTCGATCAATATAGCTTAGTAATAATTCTAGGGAGTTAGTTTTGGGTTTCTATAAGGGAGATTTGAATTTTGATTCAAGAACTATTGAAAAGTTTCCAACCTAAAGAGAAATTAGATGTTATCAGGATAGTTGCAATGAAATCCTAGTAGTTTGTCTCAAACTATGAGAACTTGCATGATTGTTCAAGAACTTGTGTGATAGTTCAATAAAGGATTGTGATCGGTATGCCCCAAAAATGTATTGAACAGGACCATCCGTGAGATTTGAGTCTAAGGGATGTCTTGATTAGTCCCAGGCAATCTCACAACATTTGCAAAAAGTGCATATATTCATAATCCTTAGAATTATGAGAACTGGAATGCTTATTTAATTGTTGCTTTTATTGCTATGGATACGATTCAATTATTGATTGAATCACATGGTCCCTATATATTCGGTAACAAATATTTACGTATGTCTATGATCTTAGTTCAGATGAATATATGTTTGGATATTCCTTGGATAGTGATACCACTTGATAAAATTATGTATTTGTTTCGATCAGTAATCCTCATTAATGGGTTTTTGATAATTCGATGGAGTATCAAAATAAGCTAAGTTTGAGAATCAAGGAATTGATTACATATTGGGTAAAGTCAAATGGAAAATATTTATTTGACCAATATGGTATCGAAAGACTAATGTGGGGAATCATATTTTGTAACATTATCAGCTTCGGAAAGAAAACCTTATTATATACGAGTGATTTCTGTGACAATTAAATTTGAGTGGAGTCATGTTTATTTGGTAGAATTAATTATTATCAAAGAAAGAAAGAAAATAAATTATAGTAAATGTAATTTCAGATTTTTTAGCATTTATTTAAGATAATTTAAGTATTTATCTCGGGTTCTTGGTGTACTCAATATACCTTAGTAATTAGGCCAAGACTATCAAGTAATCCAGTTAGGTTCAAGTCCTTGTACTATTTGAGTCATAAAATAGATGTTGGTTGTACCTCAAGCCTATAACATTTGAAGAGTTGAAGACGTAGCGGCCAAGAATTTAAATTTTCATCCTTGTCTATTTTCGTGCCAAGTGTATACGTCATCAACATTTGGATTCCACGGTCTCTAAAAGGTATGAATGCATTAAATATATGTAGGGAATTGGATTACATTTTTGGGTGTTATTTTATTTTAATTTAAGTTGAAAATTGATTTTTATTTTTTAAAATATTTTTTTTAATTCTCGTTCGAAGTTCATTCGAATGAGATATCAAACGAACTTTAACGCTTTTTGTTTTGAATTATCGTTAGAAGGTCATTCGAACGAAGTTGTTCGAATGAGATATAAATGAGCTTCTAACGAAATTTCAACCTTCTTCTTGTTAGAATATTCATTCGAATGAACTCATTCGAACAAATGACCTAGGAGCAGCTTTTATTAGTTTTTGTTTTCCCTCCCTAATTTTCCCCACTACCTGTTACCAACTTTAAGTGGACGGAAAGATAGTTTTTGTAAGTGACTTTTTCAATTCTACCAAGTGCTTTTGAGAGAAATTTACATTTACAAAACCCCCCATTTATTTGTTAAGACTTGAAGAACAAATCTCTACCAAAAACACAAGTTCACATCGATGTTTTAGTTTAAATCCAAAAAATTTCGAAGTACAAAGTCGTAAAACGACGTAAATTTGAAAAGTACATAATTGCAAAATGGCAAAAAATTCATTCCCCAACAAAACAAAGTGTAATTTTTTTTTAAAAAGTCCATAACCCATAGCCTCAAACCAGCATGCAGAGAACCTGATAAGAAATACTCAAAATGACTTATAAGTCCACCGTATATTAAAGTACCTAAAACAGTGTCTAAATTAATACAAAAACTCAAACTCAAATAACACATACAACTTTTACACAATTGAATCCAAAAGAATACACACGACTTAAATTGGAACAAAAAAACACATATAACCTAAGAATATTTAATCTTCTCGAAAAGATGAGATATACAACTGGTGAGTATCAAGTATAGAGGGGGGGAAATATGAATATGGATTTTCAATGTGAAGACCTATAAATAATTAAAAAATCCCAACCAAGAATCCCAATATTTACATGCCCATTTTGTCAAGCAGTTGATGTTTAACAAAGTACATATCATTATTTTGAAACCAAAGTCATATAAAACATCTCCTATATTGAGGACAACTTGTGATCAAGGCACACACATTCTGTACCGGAATATAAATGTGATCAAGGTAATATACACACCTAAAGTGTAAATTTGAAAAAGAAAATGCAGTAAAGTACATAGCTCAAGTTGTACTTTGGAATAGAAAATGCCTCAAAGAAAAAGCAAAAAGTACATATCAATATTTTTTCAAGCAGTTGATGTTCAAAAAAGTACAAAGCTCATGTTGTCCTATAATTTAATGCATCAATTAAGTGTATCTAACACGCGATTTACAAAATTTAATGTATAGGTTGATCGTCCCTTAGAAACTTGACATGATTTACAAAAGTTAATTTATCATCCATTCTCTAAGTGATGAAATACACCATAAGAGAGATTCCGATCACCCAACCTGTATTTGGGCACCCAGTTCACCAAACTGTTCATCCGCTTCTACAGTATCGTCCAAGAGACGAATTGCATTGAGTTTCTATTTCAGGATATCAATGGCATTAACTGCACCTGTGGACTCAACTGTGAATATAAAATTGTCTTCTTCGTCAAAGATTTCTTTATGTCCCGTCTTCCCCAAAGACTTCGCTTTTTGAGAACTTCATCGTCGTATGTGTACGCCCCAGGGTCAACCACAATAACATGTTGGGTGTCAAGATCAATGTCAAACACTTAGGTAGGACTAATTTCAACCAAACTCGTTTTCTCCTCGAGTGTTAAAGTCTCCATCATCATTTAGAACTACAATGAATAAACCATAAGATCATATTAAGCAAACAGGAAAACAAAGATTCCATAAACTAAACTTTAACAATGTACAATGGTAAATGAATTCCAATTTCGCAGTTTAATAATACAAAATCCGCAGTTAATCTATTAGTGATTAAAAGGATTCACATCTTCATAAAAAAAGTAAAACAATTTCTCCAAACACCCAACCAAAGAAGCGCCATTTCCATGTAGCCTGAAGAAGAAATGGGGGCAGACCCTATGACAGGCTGGTCAAGACCTAGAGTTGTGGGTAATGTCTCTTCAAATTCTTGACGAGAAAAGCCAAACTTCCATCCCGTGTATGGAGACTTTTGCGTGCCATCTTTAATAGACAATGCTCCTACCAATTCAAATGTGAGCATCCCAACTTCAGTACAATAACAACAAAACTGTCAAGGAAAAAAAACATAGAAACTTTTTTTAAGCTATAAAGTGGGATGAGATTTTGAGAATTATAATTCAGTAATATTAATAACTAACACATTATTGTAGTATCCTTACCAATCGTGAGCTTACCAATCATGAGCATGCTACTTAAATAAAAATAAATCGAAAAAGGTTAAAATAAAAAGAGCAGAGATACATAATAAAAGAAAGTTCACCCCCAGGGCCCCCTACGCATGTCATTGTGGATACCTTTTAAGATATCTTTTCACCAGCACGTCCTTTACCCTCTCCTTGGTCCCCTCTTCATGCTTCTACCACCGCCTCTAAGTCTCCCCATTACACCACATCTTCCTTGGATTCTTGGTGAAAAATGTTGATTTCCAAACATGGCATTGGCAAACACATTCACTACAGGAGTTGTTGCAATGTTTGTTCCTACTATCTCAATTTTCATAGGCTTTCAATCTAGTTGGACATTTACGTATTCCTTGACAGCTACCTCAGTATCTCTTCGACGTGAAAAGTGATCATAACTCCAAGACAAATATATATAATTGAGATGAAGCAAGTCTTGAAATTTACAACTAATACACAATTTCAACATTAGATGGCTACTTTGTTACTGAGGCAAGTTTTCACCATGTTATTAAGTTACTGAAATAGCAAACTACTCTGCATTGTAGCATACAATAAACTAAACTCTCTAGTTTTTGAAGTAAAAGGAGATCCATTTGGATAGATGAAAGACTTTTATATTATGTGAACCTAATACAAATGTAAATTTTCCAAGTTACCCCAAATGTTTCTCTACTCGCCTCATATATGGAGATGGTGTTTTGAATGATGCTGGACTTGAGAAGGTTTTTTTAAGGAAGTGAAACTGGCTGAATATGAACTTTCATATGTCATAGTCTCCATCATCGGCCTGCAAAGTAGTGGTATAAGTTATTGTCTCTTTATGAACCACTCATATATTTCCAATTTGTCCCTAGAATTTTTGTTCAAATCCATATTCTCTTATTTGCATTTGAAATTTCCATAGGTTGTAAGTATCTAGTTTATTTCATGGACAATGGGATATAAAACATAACTGCTGCATTTTAGTACATTTGTTGAATATCTGTACTATATATATATATGTACTATTGCTTTAAAGCATAAATATCTATAATGTTAATTGTTTTTCCCTTATAATTTATTAATAACAGTTAGTGTATATATGATTATATCATATTAGTATCTTACAACCTTTTCAACCGCCATCCCTATTAAATCAACATAATAGTGGGTTCATATAATGTCTACACGAAGACGACTTTTGAATCTATAAAATGAGTTAAAGAGTAAATTAAATTGAAGACTTAAAAGTATCACAATAAAAAAGAAACCTTAACATTGCGGTTAGATGAAATTACGTAACATTGCGGTTAGATGAAATTACGTACTCTTCATAAATCATTCAATGTACTTGGAATAATCATCAAACACCACGCACTTCGGCTAAATGTTAAATAAGCAATGTTAGAGAGAGAGAGAGAGAGAGAGAGAGAGAGAGAGATTACCATCAAACACCAAACATTTTTGTTGTTGTTAAAATTTTATAGTCATCATAGTCAAGTCTATGTTATACGTTTTCATGCTTACAATATGTTCATGCGTCAAACTAATAAAAAATACTATGTCCATTTGCGTAAAAATATAAAAATATCTGTGTTTATTCATCAAAGTGAATTTGGATTTCAAAGTACCAAAAAGATTCTTCCAAAGTAAAAACTACAACCGTATGAATCCCTATGACAACATTCAACAAATAAAAACTATTTTTTGTAATACATAATTTCAATACAACTATGAAGTTCAAGGACAAGCCACTGGAACCATATTTCTATCTCTTCTAAGTTAGTGAAATTAAGGAAACTAAGAAATTAAATTGAAATTAAAAATGAATGTCGAGTGACAAAAGAAAATAGAGATATCATAGAGTATACATGTTTAGACTAAAAATCAACAACATTACTAAAACCATAGAAATTACAATATATTACACCACTGGGTCCTATGTTTTCCTTAGCCGCATTGTGTATTATCTGCAACAATTCCAAGGGATCGTCATGGCCAATGATCAAGATTGCGCATCTGCAACATACTGGACTATTAGTCCATATAGTCATTAGCTTACAAATTAAATGGAAAATTGGCATTCAATTAAATGCAAAGTTGAACCAATAAAAAAATTAGATACTGTTAACGCAAAAATTCGCCATCTACGAGGACCAATCAGAAAACGACATATGTCATCCTACGTGGCAATATTCGACATTCGAGGAGAGTTGATCGGCAACCGAGGAGTATTATTCGGCACCCGAGGATAGTTGGTCAGTGCCCGAGGAAAATTAGTTGGCACCCGAGGAGTATTAGTCGGCACCCGAGGAGAGTTAGTTAGCACTCGAGGAGATTTGGTCGGCATACCAACCAGGAATATCAAAGGATAACTATGCATTTAATGTGCATTAGTGAAGAAGGTAGCACATTTAATGAGCCTTAATGTACATTTATACTGTATTAATAGATGACAACACATAGCATACCAAGCAATTCAACAATTAGATTCATTGAATGTAGACATAAATGTCTACATACAATGAATCTCTTTATCTCCCATCACTATAAATACATGTATCCCCTTAGCCAAAGGGAGAGATCTGGGAGATCCGAGAGAACCTAGAAACCCCATACACAAGATACACATCCTTTCTCTTTCTACACCTTATGGTGCTATTGTAAATCCCTGGGAATCAAATAACAGTGGACGTAGGCTTTATTCATAGCCGAACCACTTTAAAAACCTTTGTCTCTTATATGTTTGATTGGATTGATTTCATCTATTTATCTGTGATCATAAAAATGGGATTCGGTCCAGTTTTTTGCATCAACAGATTGGCGTCGTCTGTGGGAATGTGTTACAAGCATTGTTCTCCATCAAAAGCTAAGTTTTTATTTTCTCTACATATAATCAATTATACATACATATGTTGATTCAATCATGATTTTTATGTTTATATAAATAAATTAGTTGTCCAATTTTTATTTATCAAATCTGCAAAAATTGCATATCATGATTTCAAAATCATAACTGTTAAATTAATTCTTGTTGAGAAATATGTGAAATGGTGGATTTCATATATCATAACTTTTTGCTTGATTCTCAAGTTTCAATTTTATATCATGGAATAAATATTTTAAATGATTACATATACCAATATATATGAAGGTGGTAAGATTTGATAATTTTCATTATAAATTTTGTAAGATCTTTGATGTCTATTCAAATTCCCATAATATTTTTAATGGTAAAAGGTTAAAGACAATAAAAAGTTTTCTCATGGAAATCATGACCCAGATCTATTTTCTCTCTCTTCAAGTTTGAGTCTCTTTGCATTCATTTTTATGAACTATATACTTAATTTGGTTCATTATCCATCTATGTCAATAAAGTCTCATTGATTGATTTTTGATATAAATTTTGTAATAACTTCGATCATTCAAGATATTTTTATCTATGCAAATAGGGAATAGGAAGGGATCAATATAAAAAATAATTTTCTCTCACAAAAAAAAATCATTACCCACCTCTTGTAAAATTGGATCAGAAAAACAATCATGACCATATTAAGACTCTCGGCACAAATTTGATATGTTGGCCCTTCGTTCATCACATCACAAGGTTTCTTGGTCGAAATCACATGATCTAGTGGCTTATATTATTATTCATTTAATTAACATTCTTAATGCTTAAATTTTACATCGAATGTCATTTTTCTAATCTAAGGATTCGAGATATTCTGGTCATCCATCCATATTGTTGGTCGGCATCATCTTGGGCCATCTTTTATTAAAGGGAAGCTTAACCTGACCATTTTTGTTTGTCGAAGAAAAGATGTGAAGAACCATCAGCAACGTTGAAATAATTTTATCCAACTACGAAGTATCTTATTATTGGTCGGAGCCAAATATTGTAGCTCGGTGGAACCAATTGCAGGTCGACGATCATCTACTTCTTGATTGGTGACATCTAAGTCTTGTTCGGAGGGTTCAATTTACTGGTCGGTAACTATCCAACCATCCACTTCTTGGTCGGTGACATCTGATGTTGTTCGGTGACCATCCAACAGCTGGTCGATAATATCAATGCACCATTTTTGTTGATCGGCAAAATTGCACCATACACAAGATACACATCCTTTCTCTCTCTACACCTTATGGTGCTATTGTAAACCCCTGGGAATAAAATAACAGTGGACGTAGGCTTTATTCATAGCTGAACCACTTTAAAAACCTTTGTCTCTTATGTGCTTGATTGGATTGCTTTCATCTATTTATTTGTGATCATAAAAATGGGATTCGGTCCAGTTTTTTGCATCAACAGATACGAATAATGAAAAAAGGCATAAAAGATTGAACCCTTATAACTAATGAAAAATGAAATGCAAAACATTGTGAGCCGGAGAAATAAAAAAACAACCAATAGAACATAAAATATGAGATTCAACCAATAAAATGGGCTAAAAAAAACTCTAAACAAATATTAAATTTTAATCAACAACCATACCTATTCAAACTTAAGCTGAATAACCTGAGTCTTCTTAAGAAAATAGTGTGACGCATTATATCAAACAGATGGCACGCGTGTTGTAAACACGAAGATTTAAGGAAAAAACAAAATCTAATGAACTAAAATGAAAAATGGAGATTAATACCTTAAATAGTGAGTGTAGATTAAATCACATTACCATATATGCAATAACAAATCTAGTTAGCGCATGCACAAACATCTATGTGATCCATGTATGTGGAGGCAATGCCTGGCCAAAAAACACTTCGAAGTCACATTTCTATACAATATATTCATCCTGCATTCCACCCAATCGCTAAGGAGATTTTGCAAAATTATGATTTGAACCAAATAAGAGAAAGACTAATATAATCGATAAATTTGTATGCTATGTTGTGAACTAACTACTCTCCTTGCTTCAAACAATGAATATTATATATCAATTAATCTTATTGATATTCATGTGCAGTCAAAGGGATGTCATTACTTAAAATAAGTTGTAACCAAACATACATACTGAAACAAAATAGATGACTCAAGAGTCAAAATCAAAAATATTATGCATATAAAATAAATTCCTTAGCTTCATTAATATTGTGGGACATAAGCATACCAAATAGAGATCCTCAGCACATTTCTAATTTTGTTTGGTGTCACGATACCACTATGTAAAAATTCCAATTTCATAATGAACACATAAATTTGTATATATTCCAGGGCAATGATAAGTTCCATTTCATAGACCAACCATAGATATATTAAGCATAAATATATGTGAGCCCGTCAATTAACAACGCCAACCATTTCAAGAAATTGAGAAGACTGTTCCTTCAATTGGGGAGCTCGCGGTAGGAAAATCTCAGGATGTTGAAGCTCTACTGGAGCAATCTATTTTGTAAGCCCAAGATTTTCATCTAACCTTATTTTTCCCAATTGAAAAATCCATGATAGTGGATTCCCAAAAGCAACCTCGTATCATCCTCTTAATAATGATGTCAAGAGGGAGATATATAAGAACCATTTAGACCACATTGCCAGTCTGAGGTACATCAATTCTTAGAATTATGAGATGGGATTAGCATAGTAGCTAATGCACTTCGCTATGAGATGAAGTTCTTCAATGCGGGTTAATAGATCATCAACCTTTATATACAACAACCAATTTTGGAACTTGGTCGAGTGGAAAAACCTAGCGTCCGTGTAATACGCTAGTCGTTGTTATCGGCTTCTAACCTCAATACAAAAAAACCTAAACTTGTAACTACAATCTTAAGGAGTATAGTGGCGAGTCTGGGTATCGAATCCCCAGAGAATGTTTGATAGTATCTAACTGATTTATTACTTCTAAAATAAAAGTGAAAAAGATGATGATGGTTGAAGAGGGAAAAAATAAAAAAATTAACTATGCATGCATGAGCAAACTAATTAAGATGAATGAGAAAGTAGGTTGGAATACAAACCCCTAACCCTAGTAATTTACCGTGTAGAATACTAGAATTGTAAATTATAAATTTGAATGAATCTAGTCTTTATAGATCCTAAGCATTACGTATACGAGGTTCATGCCCGCACCATACGAAATCAAAGGTAAATATAAAGCGATGCTAAATAATTATACGCACATCGTATTATTAAACATCCCAAGTACCTAGGGCAAGAGAGATTAAAAGATCTACAATGGTTGTAAAATTGTCTCGCATGACTATTTCAAAATTTTAATTTAAATTCTATTTTCTACATAAGTAATTTACATTGGGATGGGTTCATGCATCCCAACCCTTAAAAACTTAGCTAGGCATGATTTTATTAAATGAAAATAGAATTCTAGATATGAAGGAAGTCATATGTCTATTATGCATTGAAAGGGAACTTGAATTGAGAAACAAAATTAAACTACAAGAGTAATTTAAACTTATAATATGAAAGAAATTGAAAGTAGAACTTAGAAATACTTGAATGGAAGAAGGAGATCTGAACTTGAATCTTGAATAACTCTTGTTCAACTTACAAACTAGGTTTTCTAAATCCTAAGGAAAGAAACATATGAAATTATATGCCAAAAAAGACTCTCTCTCTCTCTCTCTCTCTCTCTCTCTCTCTCTAAAATTCTACTCTACTCTCTAGAATTCAACTCTCCTTGGAATGAGGTAGGGCTTGGTCTTTTATAGCCCCAAGTAGCATTAATTTGACAGCTAGAATCGCTTGTTGTGCAAGATTTGACCAGCTATGCACCTCATGATCTGCATAATTAATGCCAGCAATTCGCACAGCCGGACCGATCCAGACCCGGATCCATTTGGTACCGGATCGGTTCTTTTTTTCTGACCGGATCGGTTTGGTTCCATCTGGATCAGTTTGGTTTCTGGTCCATTTCTCTTCATTATCGCGCAACTTCAAAACATCATAACTTCTTCAACGTAGATCGGATTGAGGTTCCGTTTTATCCAGTGTTCTTGTAATTTAGATCTATTCAACTTTATTGTTTGCCCCACCTCCGAAATAAGGCTGCAAAATTATGAAAATGCCCGTCAACTCTCCATTTCTTGGTTTCTTTCACTGTTTTGAGTTCTCCTTCGCACTAACTTGAATGAAATACATATAAAGCACACGAGAAATACACAAAACACGAAATACTTTCCAAAATAGGTTAGTAGCATATATACGAGACAAATCCAAGCTACTTACACTGCATGGGATCATAAAAAGACCGAAATTAAGGGGATAAATGTGAAGAATATGTGCCTAATCACACCCCCTAACTTAGAACTTCGCACGTCCCGAGCAATGTAAAAGAAATTAGTTCAAAGTTAAACTCTCAAAAATTCTTTTATTGGGATATAATACCTTTTTTGCGGGCAAGTGATTGCATATAGCGTATGCAACAAGCCTTTAAACCCCTAGGTTACCCTAGTAGGACGAGTTTTGTCTCGTGAGGGTTTGCAGTGAATATACGCACAAAATTCTTTATTGACTCAAATAAATATCAAAATACTTAAAAATTGTACAATTTAAACTTTTCGAAAAATAATCATCATAAATTTATATTCAAATGTCTCAAACCATAGTGTGTGTGTTCAAAGCCAAAAATTAAACCTCAAATTTCCACCGATTGAGCATTACGTTACTTTCCAAAAATTCATTTTGATTCAAGCTCTTATGGATGCACTCATAAACGAATCACTCGAATTGTGGTTGTTTTCTCTCGGTATGCATGATATAAAGAGTAAATATAATGGGCACATTTTCATGCATACAAAATTGAAAAGAAGGAAATATATGGTGAGAATATCTCATCATCGGAATACAGTTATTAGGAAACGGAAAACATCATCTCTTAATCACACCATTTTAATCTCTTTTATTATCTTTTCATGTCATAACTCTCCATGCAGTAATTAATTTTGCCATTCGGACTCGGTTAGGACTTTTCTTGGGGTTAAGGTGTAAAGGGTAAAATTGGGAATAGACGGATTGTTTGGAATTGGAAAATATCCTTATGACGTCCATTAGTGCTTTTCGGCCATTTGCTAATTTTTCTTTCTTTTTCTCTTTTCATTTTTTTTTCTTTTTTTTCTCATTATTTTTTTGTTGAGCATTTTTTTTATGTTTTTCTCTTGCCGCTTTTTATTGCACAATTTGGACTTGATGAATTTTCTCAATTTTCACAATTCCGGGCTATTTGGGTTTTTCGGGTTATCAAACGAAAGATAAATTTTATTTGGCTCAATTTGGGTTACAAAGGGATAATTTTTCACAACGTTTTTATGGCATATATTTTTGGGTAACAAACGATGGCCTACTTCATTGTCCAAATTGCTCATCACATTACCATATGCATCTCGAGATTAATTAAGTTTAGAGATATATTTAGCACGAATTTCGAGACAACATTTCACACATTTCCCATAACTGATCAAAATAAAGGATTGAGATCATCAACGACTTATTAAAACGCTAAAAATAACTTTGAGTTAATCATAAACTCGGATTGATTTAAAAACTCATAAAAAATTGAACGGCACGAAATCTCACCGGGTTCGATCAATCTCCACACTTATTCGTTATGTCGTCAATTTTCTTTCAATTTCCATCTTCGGTTAATTTTGGCTTAGTGCATTATGATTTAACAATTTGAGACTTTAAATAGAATAAAGGTGATATTTTTGAAAAATTTAAATTCCAATTCTTATTTATTTTGAACAAAAATATTTTTGGTTTTTTCAAAATTTTCAGTTTTTTTGAAATTTTTCTAAAAAAACGCACTTGGAAAGAACATCTGATCGAATCAATGAATCTAAACAATAAACGGGAAGAATATCCCACACCCCCTAACTTAAATGTTGCATTGTCCTCAATGCGAATCATGAACACAACATAAAGAGAGAGAAAGAAAGATATTACTCAAATGGAGCGATCCCCGATGAGTACGACTCCATTGAATCTACAAAACACGTTAGAACCAAGCATATCAAAAATAATAATAAAAAGTCAAACTATCGAAACTAGACTATAATAAAAGAGAAAAAAAACTAACTATTTACAACCCAAAATTGGAACGACTAATAAATCATACACTAAAAGTCAAAAAATTTGAGGGTCCACCCAAAATACAATTTGACTTTGAGGGATTAATGGTGTGCCCTCACTAGAAAGCATGCCTCCCGAAAAATAAGAATTTCGTTTTAAAAACGAAAGGCATGTGCAAAGTTTAAAAATTGAACCATCACCAATTAAAAAATTTAGGGGGATAATGAGGGATTTGAGTGCACAGGCGGACAAGTACCATTGGGATCCAAGAAAAATAGAATCACTTCCCAAAGATTTTTCAAGTAGTATTGGAAGCGGATCACACAAACAGAAAGAGTCCATCTTGGAAAATAATTTAAGCATAGAGTGCTTGTCCTCAAAATCTTCTCTCCCCAAATTTTCAGTTGGATCTGGTGGAGTGACACGTCTAAGTGTATGGCCCATAATACATTCACCTAATTCTTGTGATGGATTTAATGGTTCGATAATAGTGGGGACACAAGGAGACAAATGATCTTCAACCTCAATAGGTTTTGATATATTTATAAGAGGTTGACATTCAAAAGAACTTGGATCACTCTCAATGATTTCATTCTCAAAAGTATTAGGTGAAGCGCATGTCTCTACCTTCTCTAAGTTGTCCAAATAATCAATAAACTCCTTGCAAGTTGCTGCAATTTTCAACTCGGTAGCAGCAAGGTCATCAGATTGCTTTTTCATAACAAGTAAGAGTTCTTCCAAAGTAGGCTTCCTAGGTTCTAGCACCTCAAATTCCTTATTTGGTTGAAAACTTACTTCATCTTCAAAACTATCGGAAGAAAAATCCTCATTGGGTTCAAATAATGCATCTAACTCTTGCTCCCAATAACGATTTTTTTCTCGATATTCTTTTTCAAGTCTTTCTTCTTCAAGCAATTGATTTTGATAAATTTGGATTGCCTTAGCACTAGGCTTGTATTTATGAGAATCATCTTTAGTGATATTGATCCAATGTTCATAAATTGTGAGTTCATTCTCCTCCTCACTATTAGCATAACAATTAAAGCCACCAAAAGAGTTAAAATAAGACATTTCAAAGTGGGCAATTCAAAAACGCGACACACATTTTTCTTTTTTATTTATTTATTTATTTAATTTTTTTTTACGAAGTAGTAAGTCAATTATAATCTATAACAAACACTCCCCGGCAACGACGCCATTTTGATCGAGGGGAAAAACCTAGCGTCCGTGTAATACGCTAGTCGTTGTTATCGGCTTCCAACATCAATACAAAAAAACATAAACTTGTAACTACACTCTTACGGAGTATAGTGGCGAGTCTGGGTATCGAATCCACAGGGAATGTTTGATAGAATCTAACTGATTTATTACTACTAAAATAAAAGTGAAAAAGATGATGGTTGAAGAGGAAAAAAATAAAAAAAATTAACTATGCATGAATGAGCAAACTAATTAAGATGAATGAGAAAGTAGGTTGGAATACAATCCCCTAACCCTAGTAATTTACCGTGTAGAATACTAGAATTGTAAATTATAAATTTGAATGAATCCAGTCTTTATAGATCCTAAGCATTATGTATATGAGGTTCATGAACGCACCATACGAAATCAAAGGTAAATGTAAAGCGGTGCTAAATAATTATACACACATCGTATTCTTAAACATCACAAGTACCTAGGGCAAGAGAAATTAAAAAATCTACAATGGTTGTAAAATTGTCTCGCACGACTCTTTCCAATTTCCAATTAAAATTCATTTTCTACATAAGTAATTTACATTGGGATGGGTTCATGCATCCCAACTCTTAAAAACTTAGCTAGGCATGATTTTATTAAATGAAAATAAAATTCTAGATATGCAGGAAGTAATAGGTCTATTATGCATTGAAAGGGAGCTTGCATTGAGAAACAAAATTAAACTAGAAGAGTAATTTAAACTTACAATATGAAAGAAATTGAAAGTAGAACTTATAAATACTTGAATGGAAGAAGGAGATCTGAACTTGAATCTTGAATAACTCTTGTTCAACTTACAAACTAGGTTTTCTAAATCCTAAGGAAAGAAAAATATGAAATTATATGCCAAAAAAGACTCTCTCTCTCTCTCTCTCTCTAAAATTCGACTCTACTCTCTAGAATTCAACTCTCCTTGGAATGAGGTAGGGCTTGGTCTTTTATAGCACCAAGTAGCACGAATTTGACAGCTAGAATCACTTGTTGCACAAGATTTGACCAGCTATGCACCTCATGATCTGCATAATTAATGCAAGAAATTCGCACAGATGGACCGGTCCGGACCCGGATCCATTTGGTACCAGATCGGTTCCTTTTTTCTGACCGGATCGGTTTGGTTTCTGGTCCATTTCTCTTCATTATCGCGCAACTTCAAAACATCGTAACTTCTTCACCGTAGCTCGAATTGAGGTGCCATTTTTTCCAGTGTTCTTGTAATTTAGATCTATTCAACTTTCTAGTTTTCCCCACCTCCAAAATAAGGCTGCAAAATTACGAAAATTCCCTTCAACTCTCCATTTATTGGTTTCTTTCATTGTTTTGAGTTCTCCTTCGCACTAACTTGCATGAAATTCCTATAAAGCACATGATAAATACACAAAACACAAAATACTTTCCAAAATAGGTTAGTAGAATATATATGAGACAACTCCAAGCTATTTACACTACATGGGATCATAAAAATACCGAAATTAAGGGGATAAATGTGAAGAATATGTGCCTAATCAGAACTCCTATACCTCATAATGTAGCATGCATGTTATATATAAGTATGAGCAAAGAGATGCAAGTATGAAGTTGGAACGAATAGGTGTGTAAGTAGACATTAAGACTAATAGATACAAGTTAAAAGAAAAATGTTGAAAACTATACTGAAACACTGTCAATCGTATTAAATAAAGTCAAATGATTTCTCAAGTTCAAACTAAGATCCAACTAAAAAAGATCATAAAACATAGTTTAGACTTTTAGTAAAGATGATAATTCCCTAGGCTTGACATTTCTTGAAACAATTAACCTATTAAAGAACATGGGATGAGAGAAACAATAAGACAAGCATATAATCAACATAGTAAGAGGCCATATCTAATTAACATAGTATCCAACATATGTAGTTAGCATAGAATTATCATAGTATCCAACATATCTAATTACCATATATCTAATTAGGATAGTAATATTCCATATATCCATTCCCAAAAATTCCAAAGCAATCATTGTAATTAGTACAAAACAACTCATTAAAAATACACTTTCTCTAAAGCCAGACTTTACATGAATATTCTATCAACTCTCACCCAAATAAAAATGTTTTTGACCACACACAACACCATTGAAATCCCTAAATCTAACTAAAGGAATGATTCCGATGATACAAAAAATTTATCAAACAACTAAGAGCTAACAATTTAAGGAAGTCAAGGCTATGTAATAAACTTATTTGTATCGAGGCTATGCAATAAAAGGCAAATGACAAAATTTTACAAACATACAATGAATTACTTACCTGAATTGTGGCCAAGAGCGTGCAATGGGATTTCTGAAATGGGAGAGAAAAAGGAGTTTTATAAAAAATCATCCATCAGATCTTTAAATCATCACTTCTTATATTTAAAAAATTTACCAATAATAAAGATACGGGTTTAGATCGTTAAATATTCACTCAATAATATGTGCTGTTGAGATGTACATACCTTAAACTCTTCATTTTGAGATTTGATAACTCAAATTTTTTTGGGCTTTGATGAAAAAGAAAATTGAGGTGTTTACGAGAGAGAGAGTCATGTTGTCTTAGAGAGGAAGTGAGATGTTGTCGTGGGAAGTGAGAGTGTTTGTGTGTTTGGGGGAAGTTAACGGGAGAGAGAAAGTCATTGCGTGTGTGTGAGCACCAAAGTACTTTTGTGTGTATTACAAAAATACCTTATTTGTTTGAATTAGAACCAAAAATTTAGGAAGAAAATGAGGGGGGAAAACATGTTTTAGCAGGTTAAAATTGTAAATACAATATAGAGTATATAATAAGGTGTGGTGAGTTGTAGTGCTTATGGTGTGAATTTTGATCTCACCCTCCATTTTTAGCATTGTTGGTTTAATCCTATCCTCTAATTAAGTTATCAACTTATTGAATAGAGAAAACCTTTTACTCCTTATATATCTTTTCTTGAAGATTGCTTGGCATCAAGTTTCTTATCTATCCAAAAAGAGGATAGTTTGGGTTCCTTCTTTACCCCAAAAAGGAGACCGTTTTTGCTCCAGTGTACTCATACGGTGAAAGGCATTGTGTGTGAGTTGATGGTAGCTATGCCCCATTGGTGGATTCCAAGATTCCAGGGGGCTTAGGAGTTGTCGACTAGGAGTAGTTTAAAGGATGAAGGAGCGTCAAGGCTTGAAGGGCGTCAAGTCGAGGAAGTAAGTCTCTTGTCGTGTCTTTAGTAAAAATATCATACTTAGTGGACATGTGGGCAGGGCCGTCAGAGGTTTTTCTCATTGTGGATTTCCCTTGTACATCGCGGGATAGTGTGACTGTGTTTATTTTATCTTGCAAACTCACATAGATTCATGCTTAGGTCTAGTCAAGATAAAATTTGGTTTGAAAATGATTATTTAATTTGGTGTTAATTTAGTTTGGGTTAAACTTAAATTTCATTTAATTTAAATTAGCATTAATTTAATTTGATAATATTAATTATTAGTTCATTTAACTTGAATTGGATTGAATTTTGTTTAGGTGTAAATTAAAATGTTTGGGTAGTTTAATATCACTTTAAGTTCAATTTAATTTTTCACTTGTTTGATTTTCCTATTACATTAAAGAAAAATAAATAATTTCTGAAAAATTAAAATTTTGTATATCATTGAGCCATCTCTTAATTTGAGTTTGAAATTTGGGAGCATTCACTCCATCAAGTGGTACAAGAGCATATGATCTAATAAATCACCCCTTTTATATTGGTATCAGAGCGGAAGAGCCAATCTATTGCATTAAGATGCTTAATTTTGTTTTGTTTAAAAATATAAAATTCACAATTTTCAAAATTCCATGTTTTTGATGGTTCAAATTATGTGTATTAGAAAGCGCGGATGAAATCGAAACTTAAGTCCTTAGATTATAGGGTTTGACAATCCGTAGTAAATGGGTTGTCTCCACCTACGTGTCTAGTTAAAAATGGCGTGTACCTAAACTCGTAGAGAGATTGAGTGAGAATGAACTTAAATTAGCAAATTTTACTTCTCGTAGTTCGAATGTCGTCTTTACTGTGGTTTCACCCGATGAGTATTGTCGAACTATGATGTGTGAAACGTCTAAGGAGGCTTGGGATATTCTCTAACTCACCCATGAGGGAATAAGTGTCGTTAAGGCTTCAAAACTCCAAAACCTCACCACTCAATTTGAAGCCCTTAAATTGTTAAAAAGTGTGACTTTTGAGGAATTATATGCTAGACTTTTCGACATTGTTAATTCATTGTTTAACTTGGGAGAAAAGATACTCGATAACCATGTAGTAAAGAAAATTTTGAGGTCCTTAACCGATAGGTTTATTCCAAAAGTAACCGTTTTAAATTTTTTACCCACTTTAGTCTCTACGAAGGTTAAAGAGATAATTTGTGACTTATAAACCTATGAACTTTACATGTTTAACTCTAAGGATGAGAAGAAGAAAAATAAGGGCATCTCCTTGAAAGCCGAAAAAGGAGGAAAGAAAGTTTCCAATGATGAGAGTGACATTGACTCCGAGGATATGGCTATTTGCTATAAAGTTTAGAAAATTTATTAAATTGAATAAAGACAATGTTAAAAAGGATTTTAAGAAATTTGATAAGTCTAAGCATTACAAAGAAGAGAGAATCCCTAGAAATCATAATGAAGACCTTAGTAGGGACATGTCGAATAGATGTTATGGTTTTGAGGGTTATGTCCATAGGGAAAGAGAGTGTCCCACTAAACTAAGGAAGGAGGTCAAGAAACCAATTTCATATAATGCCACCCATGGTGATAGTGAAAAGGAAGATGGACCTAATTCCCCCATTGAGCCCAACTTTATCGTGTTCATGGAAAGTCATGTAAGTGAAAGTGAAAGACCATCCAATGATGATATATTAATACAAGACCCTTACAAGGCCATTATTTGTGAATCCCATAAATTTGACGGTAATGAGAGTGGAGAATTAAGTGAGAGTGAGAATCAACAAGAGGAGTAGGAGAGTGAGATTTAAGTAACCTTTCGAGAGTTGTATGCCGAATCGATAGAATTAAAAAGGGAAAACTTAAAGTTAGAAACTTGTTTAAGAGAACGTGCCAAGGCTAATAATGAGAGTGATTTAGTGGAAGACCTTAGGACCCATGAGTATGTAGAAGGTGAGAGAGATAGACTTAGAGGTTTAATGGAGGCTATGAATAAAGATATTCTTTAGTTTGAAGAGAGTAGGTGTTTTCTTGAGTCACGTATTTTAGAGTTGGAAGAAATGTTTAGAGACTCTGGTTAAGTCAAATTTCATTTCAAATATAGGTTCAAAAAATTATATAAAATACTTGGAACGATCCAGATTATAAATCACTTGTGTGGTATTGGCTTTGATACTCAAAATGATTAAACTAATATAGCCAAAATCATAAGATTGAGAGAATCTACTAGGAAAACTTTCAAAGGTCAATCCTTAGGTACTACTTTTCACCGGGCCTTTGCTTGTACACATTGTGGTCGAAAAGGTCATCTTATGAGATTTTGTTTTAATGTTAAAAAATTTCCTAGGACGTCCATTAGTAGACTCAAAAAAATTACCAAATCCCGAGAGTGTCACGCTTCACTAGTTGGGGTTGGGAGATTCGATTTAGTGGCTTTACAAGATAGGATTTTTTATTCTCATTTGCTTTCACGTGATACCTCCGTTGCTAAATCTAAAGATTTAATGTGTTAGCTTTGTTTACATATACTAGCTTATGTGCATCATGATTTTGTCTTGCTAGTTGTATGATTGTTTGTCATTTTATAGTCTTTGCTTCATCATATATGTGTTGCTATAATTATGACGTGTGTATCTTTTGTATTTATTTTATTTATTGTGTCTATTGAAAAATACGGAAAGATTTTTTTTTTCTTTTGAGTTGAATTTTTTTCCTTGGCGAAAATTTTTGAGAAGCTCAAAAATATTTTCTATTTTTTTGTATGTTAGTTTTACACATTTTGTGTGGCATATACTCGTGTTTGAATCCAATATCGTAATCGATTCCATGTGGCTAGAACTTTTGGTTAATATTTTCAATACTTAAAGTTTTCATTATCATGCTTGCATGGAGCAGTTTAAATTTTTGTTTCTTAATGGATTCTCTTAATATATGCCTCGATTCACACATGCACGAGCTCATTTGAAATTTAACTTCACATGTATATTTAAGCTAAGTGAGATATTCTCTAATTAAATAGTTCATCTACATGATGCTATGACTATGGAGGATTTGTGCATGTAATAACCGTTTCTTAGATTTTAAAAAATAGAAAAATATTTATCTGATGTAGTTGTTTATCATTGGAATCGGTTTGTAAAAGACAAAATTACTTTGCATGAAAATCCACCATTAAAATTTCTCCTAAAAATGTTTCATAAAAAAATTATCCAAGGTTTTCATTGTTTAGTTGGTATATTCACAAAGAAAAGAAAAAGAAAAGGAATATCTATAAGGAAGTTTGGTTGGATATATCAACGGGTTTTCATAATGACTTTGTATCCTAGTTATGCTATTCTTGTCGTGTCTCTATTGGTTTGTAGAATTGCCGATATTCTAGGCGTGTGTGCATTGTGTGTGATTGTTCATTAAGTTCAGTCTATATTATCACAAGAGGCTATATTCAAGTTAGATAAAGTTTTTTAATCAATTGAGAACTCCGGGAACATGTTTAGGTGATTGGGTCTATATTCCTTTTAGCCTTTGGTTCACACCCCTTCACTTTCGTTTACCACCTGTATTTGGACACATTATTGCCATGTGAGTGTCTAATGGATAATGTATTTTGTGTCGTGTGTGGTGTTTATAACTATGTATATATGCGTGTGAATTATTGTTATATTTGTGTGTGTGTGTGTATAATAAAGAAGGAGGGATTTTTTATCCTTCCCAACTGATGGCTCAGATTAAATCTGATGCGTTTTGACTTTCTCAACTGGTGGTTGAGATTGAATGTGGAAGGATTGAATCTAATGGCTTAAAATGAAGTCACTTGGCTGAGCTTGAAGGATAATATTGTAATATGTATCTGACGAATGAGCACAAGGCTCGAGAACACGCAATGACAGATCGCACAAGGCTCAATGTACCGATGTTCGATATCTTGTTTATTCATCAATGAACACGCCTGAGGGGCATTAACTCTCTCATTCTCGCATCTCCTATTTGTTCATCTCATATCCCTCACTCTGTCATAACTAAAGACCCAACATAATTACGGTTACGATCACCCATATTTTCCATCATGGAGCTCGTCATGCTGATCTGGGAACGAGAACCAATATTCGTTGCCGGGAAGATATGGGAGCTTGCCAGGTTGATCAAATAGAGTTCGTGTTGGATAACCCATCTATCACCAGAAAGACCACATCTCAAGTATCATATCTTTTTCATTTCCTTACATGACAGGGAACTGAGTGCTACGAATGGGATGATGGGATCTCTTTTTCTTTTTCATTTTTATTTTCTTTTTACTCTATAAATTTGTCTTTATATTTGTATTTTTAAATTTCTACACATTTGAGGTTGATTTATAACATTGCTTTTTACACATTTGAGATTGACACAAACAATGATTTCAAGTTTTCTTATAAATTGTTCCTTATAAGAAAGCAACCTAAAATGTGTAGAAATTTAAAATACAAAGTAAAAAGGAACAATTTGTATTTTCTTTTTAAATTTCTATAAATTATTCTTTTTAAATATTTGTTGCGGATCAGTGATGTTTTGAGGTCAATTTCTACACATAGGGTGAAACTACCCTACAAAGAGATCCCATTCTCCGATTTGTAGCAGTCAGTTCCACAGCAAATCTCTTATACACGATCTAAGGAATCTTGAAATCAACATAGGTTGAAATGCAACCCGATTTTGATCAATTTCTTTATGCAGGAGCTTTCACTCTTAAGAGCTTTATTAGTCAATGTTTTGAATCTACTCTATGTATTGAATTTTTTGGAGACATTTAAATGACAGTTTTTCCTGCTTGATAACAGGGGATTGAGTTCATGTTGCCGCTGACATTCGTATGAAAAATCACATCAATCGCCGAAAATATCACATCTCAAGAATAATTTCTTTTTCATTTTCCTGCTTGACAGGTAACTGAGTGTTACAAATAGGAAAATGGGATCTCTTTTTCTATTTCTTTTTTAATTTCATTTTCGTGCTACTCTATAAATTGTTTCTTATATTTCTATTTTTAAATTTCTATTCTATGGAGTTGAGGAGATGGTTTCTATTTTTTTTTGGAGAATATTGAATTGACGTTGTTAGTTTCATTTGTTTTAGCTAGCACCCTTACCCTAAAGTAAGTTTATTAACTGTTCCATCCCAATCTTGAGTTTTTTCAAATCATGAGTTGGTCTTTGACAGTTGAATGGACATTGATGTCGGTTTATTTTGCCATGGGTATTCAAAGAAATGATCCTAGTATAATCAACTCCATGTAATTCCTATTAGGTGTTCTGAGAAATGGGTGATTGTAATACCCCGTATTTTTATAGCTTTTAAATTATGGGATTTATTAAATTTAATTGAGATAAATTAATTTAATTTTAATCCGGAATGTTTCTTTAAATATTTACTAGCGTGACGAGAGTAAGTAATTATTGGAAATTTGTTATTTGTTGCATATTACTGGATGAGTATAGTAATATATAAGATTAATTCTTATAATATTGTCACGTGAGAATAAAATGACAATTGTGGAAATTTAAGTCGGGATTGGCCTGTGTCGTGTCGGGACTAAATGTGAATTAATAAAAGTGAATATTTTATAAGTCGTTCGTATGGTCGTTTTGAGTGCGTCAACACGTCCGGAAGGGTCGAGATAGTCAGAAAATTGTACCCGGGAGTTTATTTTGGGTCTCGGGGCATTTTTAGGCCTAATTAGTAACCCGGGAGGGCATTTTGGTCATTTTACATTTTTGGGTAATTAAACCCACGAAAATTAGAGGAGTTATATCAGATACCTAGGTTACCTTCTAGGATTAGAAACTCTAAACACAAGTGACAGCCATAGGAGAAGAAGGAGAGAGCTCTCAAGGCAAATTCAAGGCCCGAAACTCAACCGTTCGCACCGCCGCCACCGCCAACGCGAAGATCGCGAGACGGGGAACACAACCATACCGAATTCGATGCCAAATCAGAACGTCGAAAATCCCAGGAAAGTGTTTATCTTGATATTTTTGTTGGTGCATCTTTCATATTAGTTTATGAGTAATTAAGATGAGTTTTAATGGAGGAAAACCCGATTTATGATAGGAAAATCCATGTAGTATTGGTCTAATTAATAATTCTGGAAACCCTTGCCATGTAGAGGAATTTAAACCACGAAATTATGATGTGTATAAGAAGATAATTCTGGAAATAATTGTTAGAACCATGTTTCAGAGAATTTTAGGGTTCTTGAGATTTTGTATGAAATTGGGGCTGTTAATCCATGATTAAATGATATTAATCCACATGCTTTATGTTGAAAATACCTATTATGATGATATAGCGTTAGTAGTATCAATTCTGGGTCGATTGGGATTAGAAAAGATGGAATTTGTTGATGTTAGTAGAGGAAACCCGTAACTGCAATTCTGCAGTTTTCGCAGACATGTTTGATCGATCGATCGAGCCCAGAGCTTCGATCGATCGAAGGTTCGATCGATCGAGACCCAAACCTCGATCGATCACCCCTCCTGGCAGACTCCTATTTCCCTTATTAAATGAGTTAAACTCAATTTATTGTGAGAAAATTCTTGGGCATCCTTAATGAAATGTTTTGGGAGATAGGGGAGACCAGTAGGACATGTGAATAGATTTTGGGACCCTCGATGTTGGGCAAGGATTGTATTTTGGGATAACTACATAAGGGTCGATAAATTTATAATTTAAAGAGAGAGAGACATGTAAGAGAGTTACTTTGGGACAAATGTGTATACCTACTGAATTTTATACTTGGGAGGATAGAATCCATGAGCATTATGTAGTAAGTGGAAAAGTTCCTCAAATTACAATAAGATGTGAATGGTTATACGTGATAACTAAATAACGAGAAATAAATGCGAATGATGTAATTATGGGAATTGAGAATTTACCCATTATTGATATGGTAATATGGGTAAAGTTATATGATTGTGTATGCATATACTATCTATGTGTGAAAATCATGCCCACGCTACTTGCTATCCCTGAGGTTTTCGCGCTGGGACAGTCATATCTCGATGGGACCTTTATGGGGGATATTGACTTGTACCCTAGAAGATAGATATCCTTGGTACAGGCTATCGGAATGATAGTTCTAAGAGATGCGGGTATGTGCTTTCTTCTTAGAGACTTGGAATCTATGCTTTGCCTCATTTTATTTGTGTATAGGTATCCTTGGTACAGGCTATCACAGTGATAATTCAGACGGTCCTAAGGGACTTGGAACCTATAGTTTGTATATGTGTTAATACAATTCGAGAGTGATTCCGAATTTGTATTCCCCTTAATGTGAGTGATATGGGGTTTGGATAGTAGAGTATGCCCGCACCATAGTTTTATTTGGGGTGCTGTTATGGTTTATATATATATATATTTTATGAGTGGTTAATATATATATGAAATTCCAAAATCTGGAACTGTCTACTGTGATGTGATATGTAGGACGTGGTTGATAACTCAAATTATAAATACTTGTGTTGAGAAAGTATAATATGATAATGGAAAACTTTATTGATTTATAAGGTTAAAATGAGAACTTTGGTTACTAATTGAATAGTATCTTCAAACAATTAAATCGTTAATTTTGAATCTTACGAGTAATATAAGATAAATTAATCCATTGGGAAAGGATAGCATGGTATATGATGAGATAGACCATTGGGAAGGTTAGTGCGATAGGTGTGCACATTAGAAGAGAGGTGATAATTTCTCAAGAGAGTGTCGCACTAATATGTTGTTGCATTGGCCTGTATCAATTTAAATACTTGCTAAACGTATTTTAAATCAAATATACTATCGGGCTCTGACCCGTTTCTTTTTCTCTTTCTCTCTCTTGTATATATATGTATGTATTACAGGTGCCCAGCCATAGGGGCGTCTTGATTAGGATCTTTTGGAAGGAACGCGCTGCAGCTTAGGTGGTAGTTGCAGGTCTCTTGATTAGACGACTTCGTTCATTCGGATCCATTCTTAGTACTTTCATCTAGTTGAGCATGTGTAGCTCTTTCCATTATTCCGTTGTTATTGGACATTTGTATTTCAGTTATTTCCAGTATTATTACTATGGGATTTATTCAGTTTGGATGTGTGACTTTAGATTTTATATGTTGACATTCGATTGACGAATGTATTATATTAATTGGATTATGTTAAAGAATTTAATGTGGTATGATTCTTACTTATTGAATGTTGTTAATAAAATAAATGATTTTTCTTTAAATAAAATTTGGAAACTATGTATGAAAATGGTTTTGACACTTAGCTTAATTATTTAGGGTGTTTAAGTTGGAAAAGTATTTTTACGACAGTGATGCTAAGAATGAACCAACTGTTCACCTTGATTTTAATTAAATAAAGGAGTAATCGCCCGGTATTTAATTAGGTGGGGTGTGACAGGTGGTATCAGAGCATCAGGTTCTAGTGTCCTTAGGATCTGTACGGCTTATTATGCTTTCAGCGTTGCTTTGTTTGTTATAGATACCTATGTTTAGGATTTTTGATTCCTTTGACGAGATTTCGTTCTCCAGCTATATTGTGTATACACTAGTGAATTCTAATTTCGTTCGGATGTGTGCGTGTGCCGAGAGATGACGGATGTTAGAAGAGGACTGTTAAGCGTACATCAGGAGGCAGCGCTCTGTTGAGATTATGAAATATATCCTAGGATGATGACCATAGTCGAGGTCACCTCCATTATGGAACATGAAGCCAAGACTAGAAAGGCGACTAAGGTGCAACAATGATTTTCAAATGTTGTTATAGTCAAATGAGGTGCGAGGGTAAACTTACCCAACATATTACAAAAATTTGTACAGACTATCAATGGGAAATTTTAGAAACGCAAAAATTGTATGTGTCTTTACCAAAGGCGGTAAAGTATCCAAAGGCTTAAATATAGGACGGAGTGTGGCAAACCGAAAGTAAAAATTTATAGAAAAATTTTCTTGGCTTTCGGGACGAAGTTATAATGGTTGGAGTCAACCACCAATTTGAGAAAAGGAATGCTATGCCTATAGGAGAACCTTAGGTACAGTGTTGACCGTATGTTCCTTCCTTAACTGTTCAGGATTAGAAGCAAATGTGGTTCTGAACTCAGTGAGAGAGGACATGTCAGGGTTCCATTCGTGAATATGAATCTTAACCGTTAGCGAATTTTGTATCGGAAGACGTAGATACTAGTGGAGGAAACGACTCCAAGTGGGAGAATAACTTGTAATAATAATTGATAATACTCGAAGAGGAAATTCTGATGGACGACCGATTCAGAGGTTGACATTGTCATATTTTGTCAAAATAGATGATAACGCTTCTTTGTGGGGGAAGTTAAAGAAATCGAAGGATTTAGTCGAGAATGAGACTGAATGCAACGATGGTGGTATAGCACCACAAAAAGGATGTGGATACCCATCAGGAAAAGATTTAAATGCACCAGATAGTTAAATTCTTACCAAGTGATGGTAAATTCAGTAAATACTATTATAGATAGTAACATGATATTAATGGCCTGAAAAGTTAAGAGAACAATCGGGATGGTTTACAGGAATTAAGTTTACTAAAGTCCGAGAGAAGGACAATCCTAACCTGGTTAGTAGGACAGGTGGTAGGTGGATTATGTACGGATGTATTTTGTGCGGAGTGAGATCTCTCACGATAATATGTCCAAAATAAGAAAAAGGACAAGAATACGGTGCCTAGTAAAAGGCAACGATTAAAATAATTTTGTTTTGGTTTGGGCAGACGTGTTACGTCCAAAAACCATTTGTGCAGTCAAGACGATTGAAAGGATGGAAGTATAGGTTGTATCCTTAGAGGATGCGGCGTGTTTATGTGACACGAGCGAGTCACCATATTTTGTTCATTGCTAGATTAGCATGTGAGACGAGTTTAATGCATATAATTATAAATGTTACCATTATGTGAATTTTTTTCCCTAGTGTAGCGGGATTTTTCTTTAGTGCTACCCGCGGAGGATGGATGAGTATATTAACAAAGTTTTGTACTTTATTGAGGTTACTCGTTGTAGTGATGCGATACACGAGTATGATATTATCTTTGTTAAAATGTTATAGAAATGGGTAGTATGATAATGGGCATTTATTGCAAGGCTATCAGAGTAGTTGCATTGGTGCAACATGTTTTATGTTTCTTTTGGCAAGGCTTTACCTGTAAGAAGGTTGGACTTGCACTTATATTATCTATCCAAGAGACTTCGGAGGAGATAGTGGGCTCGAAATATTCGATGCCAATGTAGGTATAGACTTTGTCAGTATAATTCCGTATGTATAGGGATTTACCATTGAGCGAAAAGATTTGACTCAGTATTACGTTTAGCACTCCGGACCTAGTGATAGGAAAAGTGCATCGTTATATTCATCCTTTAGGGATTAATATTTATACCCCTATTATTAGGGAAAGGAATTTCGAGAATTCCGAGTGTATGTATTCGAGGTTTATAAATTCCAATTACCATCAACCAATACGAGACGATAGTGAAATTGGTGAAACGTTCTTTATGAAGCATAATTACGGGAGAAATTGTAACTTTTTGTCAAGGGACGGAATAAAGGGGTATATACTTTGGACGGAGGACCTAACGGATTTAGATAATCGACAATGCTAGGTAGTAGTGTATCGGGGGGGGGGGTTCCTTGTTTGGATTTCGCTTTGCGAGACATCCCACGTATGAAACTTAGCATAAGGTTGGAAATAGGGATACGTTTGGTCACTATTCCATGAGTTCGGTACCATGGTCGAAATGGGATCAAGTAATTATGTATGTAAGTTGGGAGTTGAATTTTGTTTTAAGGTCATTGGAGCCGTATTTTCGTGGTAGGAAAGCATTGAACTTTGTGGTAGGAGAATTTAAGAATTTTGATTTCTAGGGTGATTGAGAGTACCCAAATGTCATAACCGCATATAGAACACAAGGTGAATAAAGAGTTGGAATGATTTGTAGCATGGATTATCTGGAAAGAATTTTATACTATACAAAAGAGATAACCTGTAATCATTTTGATTAATAGAGCGTTAGTGATTTATTTTAGTTGTTGTACCTATTTGGGGAAAATTGTTGTACTTATCTGAGGAAGGTTGAGAATTATTATTCCTCTTTTATTGTCATATAATTTGAATGCCCTATTCCTTATATTCCATTGAATTTAGTTAATCCTACATAAGAGGAGCCGTTGTTCACTCTCCCAGGGCGGTTGGGGTGTTGCAAAAATGTGGGCATCTGGGTTAGCTGCAGTTAAAATACTCCGAGTCGAAGGGACGTGGTAATTGACATGTGAAATATATGTTTGTGGGACTAGTATAACGAAGTGGAAGTGATAGAGTGGATTAAACGTCACATGAGGGGCGATAATCCATACATAAGTGTGCAATTAGAATAACACGCCCTAACTTGATTGGAAGGCTGTGGGAAGCCATTCAAGAATTGGTATTCCTTGAATAGAGTAGAATTTAATTGTTATGAAACACACCCGGAGCGGAATTTTTATTAGTCAAGTGTGAGAACAACTTGCGCATAAAAATAGTAATGATGTTAGTATAGTATAAGAGTTCCAGAAGTGCTCTTTGTGGAGAGAAGAGCACGGGTGGAACTTTCGGCATACTACAAGGAAGGAAGGGGAGTACTACCACTTAATGGGAGACATTTAAAGGGAAGAATCGATGTTTAGCGAGACGTAGTGAGTAGTCTCTACATGCACTGCCCATAGGTAAGGTTTGATTGAAAGAGGAGAATCAACCAAAGAATTTTGTGTTCATCGAAAATTCCTGAAATTGGAAGAGGTTGGTAAAGTCGGTAAAGTTCTTAGATGAGTTGCCATCCTCAAAAAAAGATCAAGTGTTTATCCCGAACATGTGAATAAGTCGCCGAGATGGAATTGATTGATATTCCTTTGGACTGGCTTACAATATTAACTAGTATGCCCCAGACTTCCTTTTAAAGGAAGGATCGTGCCAGTGCATGGTCCGGCGTAGTATAAATTTCTGAATCAGGATGAGATTTGGTGAATCCCACCTTTGATATGGGATTTTAGGAATCATTGGAGAAAAGAATTTCTTTTTGAGTAGGATGTATCACCCTTAGCCAAAGAATGGTCACACGGTGATTAAAGATTTGTGGAGCCACGTGAAGGAGATTTTGGAATCTTGATACGATGATTTCAAGAATGCTCTGTAGAAGCACTCGTACCTGTTTGCCGCATACAAGGTACTTATTAAGGTTTTGTTATGGAAGAACCTCTACTATTCTCCTTCCGTATGTTTATAGGAGAATAGGTAATCAAAATTTTTGGATCGGTCGAGAAAACATCCGATAAATGTGGTAGAATTCCACGACTGTTTTAGGCGAGCAAGAGTGATCAAATGTTCGTAATATTTTCTCCGAATGGGAGTTTTGTATATGAATAAATCCGAGGATTTGTCATGTAGTGAGGTGCGGCCTCCTAATGTTAGTGAGATAAGGAAATTATAACGTATAGGCGTGACCTATGCGAATATTGTCGAGTGGGAGCACAATGTGAAGTGTCTCCAATGAGAATGTAAAACAATGTTGCTGTGAGGAAAAAGCTATAGTGATTGAGCACCGTACTATGTAGATAGTTTGCGTACTAATAAGGATATCCAGAATTGTGCTACCTGGTAGGCCTTATTTTCCGAATTTTGGGACGAAATTCAGTTATTAGGGGGGAAGTATGTAATATCCCGTATTTTTATAGATTTTAAATTATGGGATTTATTAAATTTAATTGAGATAAATTAATTTAATTTTAATCCGCAATGTTTCTTTAAATATTTACTAGCGTGACGAGAGTTAGTAATTATTGGAAATTTGTTATTTGTTGCATATTACTGGATGAGTATAGTAATATATAAGATTTATTCTTATAATATTGTTACATGAGAATAAAATGACAATTGTGGAAATTTAAGTCGGGACGTACCTGTGTCGTGTCGGGACTAAATGTGAATTAATAAAAGTGAATATTTTATAAGTCGTTCGTATGGTCATTTTGAGTGCGCCAACGCGTCCGGAAGGGTCGAGATAGTCAGAAAAGTGTACCCGGGAGTTTAGTTTGGGTCTCGGGGTGTTTTTAGGCCTAATTAGTAACCCGGGAGGGCATTTTGGTCATTTTACATTTTTGGGTAATTAAACCCACGAAAATTATAGGAGTTATATCAGATACCTAGCTTACCTTCTAGGGTTAGAAACTCTAAACACAAGTGACGGCCATAGGAGAGGAAGGAGAGAGCTCTCAAGGCAAATTAAGGGCCCGAAACTCAACCGTTTGCACCGCCGCCACCGCCAACGCGTAGATCGCGAGACGGGGAACACAACCATACCGAATTCGATGCCAAACCAGAACGTTGAAAATACCAGGCAAGTGTTTATCTTGCTATTTCTTTGGTGCATCTTTCATATTAGTTTAAGAGTAATTAAGATGAGTTTTAATGGAGGAAAACCCCGATTTATGATAGGAAAATCCATGTAGTATTGGTCTAATTGATAATTATGGAAACCCTTGCCATGTACAGGAATTTAAACCACGAAATTATGTTGTGTATAAGAAGTGAATTCTGGAAATAATTGTTTGAACCACGTTTAAGAGAATTTTAGGGTTCTTGAGATTTTGTATGAAATTGGGGCTGTTAATCCATGATTAAATGATAGAAATCAACATGCTTTATGTTGAAAATACCTATTATGATGATATAGGGTTAGTAGTATCAATTCTGGGTAGATTGGGATTAGAAAAGATGGAATTTGTTGATGTTAGTAGAGGAAACCCGTAACTGCAATTCTGCAGTTTTCGCAGACCTGTTTGATCGATCGATCGAGCCCAGAGCTTCGATCGATCGAAGGTTCGATCGATCGAGCCCCAAACCTCGATCGATCGACCCTTCCTGGCAGACTCCTATTTCCCTTATTAAATGATTTAAATTCAATTTATTGTGAGAAAATTATTGGGCATCCTTAATGAAATGTTTTGGGAGATAGGGGAGACCAGTAGGACTTGTGAATAGATTTTGGGACCCTAGATGTCGGGCAAGGATTGTATTTTGGGATAACTATATAAGGGTCGGTAAATTTATAATTTAAAGAGAGAGAGACACGTAAGAGAGTTACTTTGGGAGAAATGTGTATACCTACTGAATTTTATACTTGGGAGGATAGAATCCATGAGCGTTATGTAGTAAGTGGAAAAGTTCCTCAAATTAAAATAAGATGTGAATGGTTATACGTGATAACTAAATAATTTGAAATAAATGCGAATGACGTAATTATGGGAATTGAGAATTTACCCATTATTGATATGGTAATATGAGTATAGTTATATGATTGTGTATGCATATACTATCTATGTGTGAAAATCATGCCCACGCTACTTGCTATCCCTGAGGTTTCCGCGCTGGGACAGTCTTATCTCGATGAGACCTTTATGGGGGATATTGACTTGTACCCTAGAAGAAATATATCCTTAGTACAAGCTATCGGAATTATAGTTCAGACGGTCCTAAGAGATGCGGGAATGTGCTTTCCTCTTAGAGACTTGGAATCTATGCTTCGCCTCATTTTGTTTGTGTATAGGTATCCTTGGTACAGGCTATCGCAGTGATAGTTCAGACGGTCCTAAGGGACTTGGAACCTATAGTTTGTATATGTGTTAATACAATTCGAGAGTGATTCTGAATTTGTATTCCCCTAATGTGAGTGATATGGGGTTTGGATAGTAGAATATGCCCGCACCATAGTTTTATTTGGGGTGCTATTATGGTTTATATATATATTTTACGAGTGGTTAATATATATATGAAATTATGAAATCTGGAACTGTCTACTGTGATGTGATATGTAGGACGTGGTTGATAACTCAAATTATAAATACTTGTGTTGAGAAAGTATAATTTGACACTAGAAAACTTTATTGATTTATAAGGTTAAAATGAGAACTTTGGTTACTAATTGAATAGTATCTTCAAACAATTAAATCGTTAATTTTGAATCTTACGAGTAATATAAGATAAATTAATCCATTGGGAAAGGATAGCATGGTATATGATGAGATAGACCATTGGGAAGGTTAGTGCGATAGGTGTGCACATTAGAAGAGAGGTGATAATTTCTCAAGAGAGTGTCGCACTAATATGTTGTTGCATTGGCCTGTATCAATTTAAATACTTGCTAAACGTATTTTAAATCAAATATACTATCGGGCTCTGACCCGTTTCTTTTTCTCTTTCTCTCTCTTGTATATATATGTATGTATTACAGGTGCCCAGCCATAGGGGCGTCTTGATTAGGATCTTTTGGAAGGAACGCGCTGCAGCTTAGGTGGTAGTTGCAGGTCTCTTGATTAGACGACTTCGTTCATTCGGATCCATTCTTAGTACTTTCATCTAGTTGAGCATGTGTAGCTCTTTCCATTATTCCGTTGTTATTGGACATTTGTATTTCAGTTATTTCCAGTATTATTACTATGGGATTTATTCAGTTTGGATGTGTGACTTTAGATTTTATATGTTGACATTCGATTGACGAATGTATTATATTAATTGGATTATGTTAAAGAATTTAATGTGGTATGATTCTTACTTATTGAATGTTGTTAATAAAATAAATGATTTTTCTTTAAATAAAATTTGGAAAGTATGTATGAAAATGGTTTTGACACTTACCTTAATTATTTAGGGTGTTTAAGTTGGAAAAGTATTTTTACGACAGTGATGGTAAGAATGAACCAACTGTTCACCTTGATTTTAATTTAATAAAGGAGTGATCGCCCGATATTTAATTAGGCGGGGTGTCACAGTGATATGTTTTACAATTATCATATTTTTTTTTTAATTCTACTATTTAGGTTTGTTGTGATGAATGATTAAAGATGTTTTCAAACACGTATTGGATTCCAAACGTTAAAATTTGATGGTTTTGAATATATTTAAGTAAAGTAATATCTTTTGATTCCATTTTTTTCATTTGTTTATTTAAATTTCTAACACCAAATAAATAAATACATATCCAATTTTTTTATGACATTATTAGCGTTACATGAAATAAATATAGGATTAGTTGGATGAATGATTTTTTTTTAATTAGAATCGTGTTTAAAGTTGGTGCAACATATATGTCGTTTTGTAAGCAAATTTACTCTTGGGATATTTTTGGTACTCAAGTCGTTATTCATTTATTTTACTTTTTTCAAACTTGATTGTTCATTTTTTGTACTTTTTCCAAAATTTTAGTTTTTTATATAGTTTTTTAGAATATTTTAATATGTAAAAAACCTATAACATTGGGTTTGACACTTTTTATTTTTACAGTATAATTTTATAACATATTATCTAAAATAAAAAATAGTTTCTCAAGTGGATTTTATTTTCCAATCTCTTATAATTAGCTATGTGGATTTCCTTTCCTTTTGGGTACTTTACAATAAATACTATTTCAGTGTTTACTCTCTGATTAAATGATTTTAATTATTTTTTTAGGTGTTGAAGTTATCGTGTCAATTTATTAATTACTTTTTAATTTTGTTAAACTAATTTGGTTTTAGTATTTAATCAATGTTTAATAATATAAATATTTTGGAAAATGGGACATCGAATGGTGCGACACATCCAAGTGTCACTATTTCATTTACATGTGTTAGGGATTCACCTTAGTGGTGTATGTTCTTTCTTTATTTTAACTCCCTCACATTGGTTATGGTTTGGATTTCTGTATATTTGCGTTTTATTTTTTTATTCTATTTAGTTTTTTGTAATTAGTTTTAGTTTTAGGGTGTACCACGTACACTCATTATAAAATTATTTAGATATAATTGGGTTTGAAATATAGAAGTGTAATTTGGTTCTCTATCTATAGAAGACTTTCCATAGTGTTTAATGGCATAATGTTTGTCTGAAAAAGTGCAGTAAAAAATCTTTTCTGACGATGAACAATGATGTGAACAAAGTGTGGTAGTATCCGTTGTACTGAATATATAATATATTGGAACAAAATCTATCAATTAGATAAATAGGAAAAATGGCTATCAAGTATAAGAAGGTTTAACACCACACGCTACACTCGGATAAAAAATGAAAATATCTCTTATTTGACTTGCTCTAAACACCACACGCAACACTTGCTCTTAAAAAGGACAATATATATTTGTATTTGGGTTGTATGTCGTGTGTGGTATTAGAACATACCACAATAGTACATTGAGCATGAAATTATCATTGTGACCTAGTGTCATCGCCTGTAATTATGTAATGTAACGAGAATTTGATGAATGACGTGTTGCGATATGATGAGCGTGTCGCAAAGAGAGTATAACCAATATGAACCTGTGCACTATAATGAATATGGACCCCTACAAGATCACAATTTTACATTTTGTATGAATTTTAAATTTATTGGTCATGTAACTCAAGTTGCAAAAATTACCTATTTATGTGTCTTAGAGACAAAGACCATGTAACGAATATGCAGCCGTTCAATCGGTACAGGTACACCCTCATATATTTGATAAAATGCAAATGATAATTTCCGTTTTAAATTATTTAAAACAATAATTCTATTGTCCATAGACACGGGTACAAAATATGACGGGTATAAATTTATCGCTGTGCCATCGGTCCAGGTACAAAATATCACGAGAACAAATTTATTTTTTGTGACACCCCGCCTAATTAAATACCGGGTGATCACTCCATTATTAAATTAAATCAAGGTAAACAGTTGGTTCATTCTCAGCATCACTGTCGATAAAAAAAATAAATTTTCCAATTTAACACCCTAAATAATTAAGCTAAGTGTCAAAACCATTTTCATACATAACTTTCCTAATTTTATTTAAAGAAAACATTTATTTTATTAACAACATTCAATAAGTAAGAATCACACCACATTAAATATCTACAACATAGTCCAATTAATTTAAAACAATCGTCAATCGAATGTCAACATGCGAAATATAAAGTGACACGATCAAACTGAATAAAACCCATAGTAACAATACTGGAAATAACTGAAATACAAATGTCCAATAACAACGGAATAATTGAAAGAGATACACATGCTCAACTAAATGAAAGTACTAAGAGTGGATCTGAATGAGCGAAGTCTTCTAATCAAGAGACCTGCAACTCCCACCTAAGCTGCAGCGCATTCCTTCCAAGAGATCCTAAGCAAGACGCCACTGTGGCTGGGCACCTGTAATACATACATATATATACAAGAGAGAGAGAGAGAGAGAGAAACGGGTCAGATCCCGAAAGTGTGTTTGATTTAAAATACGTTTAGCAAGTATTTAAATTGATACAGGCCAATGCAACAACATATTAGAGCGACACTCTCTTGAGAAATTCTCACCTCTCTTCTAATGTGCACGCCTATCGTACTAACCTTCCCAACGGGTTATCTTATCATTTTATCATACTAACCTTCCCAATAATTTAGTTTATCTTAACTTACTCATAAGATTTCAAAACCGAACAATATCATTGTTTAAAAAGATACTTCCAATTAGCAACACAACTCTCGTTTTAGCTTTATTAATTTAACAAGTTTCCCAGTGTCATATTATACTTTCACAAAACCAGTATTTACTATTTGAATCATCAACCATGTCCTACTTATCAAATCATAGTAGGCAGTTTTAAGTTTCCAAATCTCATATATATATATATATATATATATATATATATATATATATATATATATATATATATTAACTACTCGTATAATATATATATAATAACAGGACCCCAAATAAAACTATGGTGTGTGCATACTTCTACTATCCAAACCCCATACCACTCATATAAAGGAGAATACAAATTCGGAATCATTCTCGAATTGTATTAACACATACACAAACAATATCAAGGCGAAGCATAGATTCCAAGTCTCTAAGAGGATGGCACATACTCGCGTCTCTTAGGACCGTCTGAACTATCAATTCGATAGCATGTACCAAGGATATCTATCTTCTAGGGTACAAGTCAATATCCCCCATAAAGGTCCCATCGAGATAAGACTGTCCCAGCGCGGTAACCTCAAGGATAGCAAGTAGCGCGGTATGTTTTTCACATGTATATAATATATGTACACACAATCATATAAATGTACCACTTTTATCATACTAACATAGGTTCCTCTCATCACCCATAATTACAACATTTATCCTTAATTTCACATTATTAGTATTACGTATAAGGTTTCTTTTCTAACCTTAACTCGAAGGGTTTTTCTCACTTATTTCGTGACACTCGTGGACTCTATTCTTCCAAGTAAAAAATTCAGTAGGTGTCATATTTACGTTTCAACGTGATTCTCTTACGCGCCTCACCCTTTTATATCAATTTAATAACCCTAAAGTAAATATCTCATAAATACCATTCTCGTCGAATATTAATGATTCCAACATTTATTTATACGCCCTACTGGTCCTTTATGTCTCCCAAATCATTATACTAAGAATGCCCAAGAATTATATCATGACAATTCGATTTTTAAATCATTTACAAAGGGAAATAAGAGTCTGGCAGGAGGTGTCGATCGATCGAGGTTTAGGGCTCGATCGATCGAACCTTCGATCGATCGAAGCTCTAGGCTCGATCGATCGATCAAGCAGGTCTGCGAAAATCTACAGAATTGCAGTTACGGGTTTCATCTCCAAAGTTACACCAAATCCATATTTTCAAGTTCCAATCATCCCAGAATTAATACTACTAACCTTATATCATCATAACAGGTATATTCAACGTAAAACATATCAATTTACATCACTAAACATGAATTTATCATGCCATAATTCATTTAAAACTCAAGAACCCTAAAAATCTCTAACTCATGATTCTAATCTGTTTAATCCCATAATTTCCTTCTTATTTACACCAAAATTTCGTGGGTTATCTTTATACATCACAAGAGACTTCCAGAATAAGGATTAAGTCTTTACTACATGCAAATTCCTATCACAATTTGGGTTTTCTTCCATATTTTTCATCCTTAATCATTCCTAAACTAATATAAAAATTGCACCAACGAAAATAGTAAGATAAACACTTGCCTGGGATTTTCAGAAGTCTAGATTGTGGCTAATTTTGGTGTGGTTGCGTTCCCCTTCTCGCGATCTACGCGTTGGTGTGGCGGCGGTGCAAACTGGTGACTTTTTGGCCTTGAATTGCCTTGAGAGCATTCTAGGGTTCTGAATATTCTAACCCTAAATGACTAACCTAAAAGGATGATATAGGTTGCTGAATTTCGTGGGTTTAATTACCCAAATAAGTAAAATGACCAAAATGCCCTCCCGGGGTACTACTTAGGCCTAGAAACGCCCCGAGACCCAAACTACACCCTCGGGTACACTTTTCTGACTATCTAGACCCTTCCGGACGCATTGGCGCACTCAAAATGACCATACGGGAAACTTATAAAATATTCACTTTTTATTTATCGAAATTTAGTCCCGACGCGACACGGGCGCGTCCCAATTCAAATTTCCAAAATTGTCATTTTATTCATTCGTTACATTCAATATAATCAATACCATATATTACTTTGCTCATTGGTAATATTCAACAAATTTCCCATAATTACTAACTCTCGTCACGTTAATAATTATAACATAATTAATTTCCGAATTTTTATTAAATAATTCACTCACATTAAATTTAATAAATCATCCAAATTAATATAGCATAAAAATACGGGGTATTACATACTTCCCCCCTAATAACTGAATTTCGTCCTGAAATTCGGAAAATAAGGCATACCTGGTAAAAACAACTCTGGATATCTCTCTCACATATCTGCCTCGCGCTCCCAAGTGGATTCCTCCACATTATGATGCTCCCACTGGACCCTCACAAATGGAACTATCTTAGACCTCAATCTCCTCTAACTATAGTCTAGGATAGGCACCGGTCTCTCCTCGTAAGATCTATCAGGCTGTAAGTCGATCTCATCTATCGCAATGTGAGTATGGGCAATATCATCCCGAAGATATCGTCTCAACGACGAGATGTGAAATACATCGTGAATGCGATGCAAATGTTCTGGCAATCCCAACCTGTATGAAACCGACCCAGTCCTCTCGATGATGGGAAATGGTCCCACGTACCTCGAAGACAACTTCCCCTTCTTTCCGAACCTCGTCACTCCCTTCATAGGATATACACGCAATAACACTTGGTCCCCCACACTAAACTCCCGGAAGAACCGTTTCACATCGACGTAGCTTTTCTGCCTGTCCTGGGCTATCCGAATGCGACTCCTGATTATCTCAATCCTCGCGGAGGTCTCCTGAATCACTTATGGTCCTAGCAACTTGTTATCCCCCACCTCGATCCAACAAGTTGGACAACGACAAGGCCTGCCATACAAAGCCTCAAATGGAGCCATGCCAATCGTCAACTAATAAGAGTTATTATAAGCAAACTCTACCAGTGGAAGATGTGGCTCCTAACCTCCTCCAAAATTGAGAACACACATGCGTAGAATATCCTCTAACATCTGATTAGTACGCTCTGTCTGTCCATCTGTCTATGGGTGGTAAGCTGAACTCAGCCTCAACTCAGTACCCATAGCCTCCTGAAAGCTTTCCCAAAAATGTGACACGAAAATCTTGTCTCTATCTGACACAATATTCAGGGGCACCTCGTGTAATCTGACAATCTCAGCGACGAACAACTGAGCATACTGACCCGTGGTGTAATCTGTCCGCACCGGCAGAAAATGAGCCACCTTGGTCAAACGGTCTACAATCACCCAGATAGAATCGTGGCCCCGCTGTGATGTAGGCAACCCTGTAATAAAATCCATGGAAATACTCCCACTTCCACGCGGGTACTTCCAATGGCTGAAGCAATCCTGACGGTTTTTGATGGTCCACCTTCACCAGCTGGCAGGTAGAACACTTGGACACGAACTCAGTAATGTCCTTCTTCATCCCACTCCACCAGTATTGCCTCCTCATATCCTGGTACATCTTATTGCCTCCCGGATGTACTGCAAATCGGGACCCATGAGAATGAGTCATCACTGCATGACGTAATTCTGCTCCTTCTGGAACCACCAATCTCCCATTAAACCGCAAACCTCCATCAGAACTAATAGAATAGGACTCATCACCCTCGGCTAGAAGTCGCATAATCTGCTCCTAGAAAAATGGGTATGTGGTCTGTGCCTGAATCACCCTCATAACAATCTCAGGTGTGACTGACATCACGGATATGAAAGAACGGGCTACTGCGTCCTGGTGGCCTAACTCCTTCCACTTTGCTTTCCAGACGTCTGCTACTTTATTTACCGGTCTATGACTCAACGCATCAGCAACTACGTTAGCCTTTCCCGGATGATACTGTATGTCAAACTAGTAGTCCTTCACAAACTCTATCCATCTGCGCTGACGCATATTCAGCTCTCTCTGAGTGAACAGGTACTGCAACGACTTGTGGTCTGTGAACAAATGGAATTTCTCTCCCAACAAATAGTTCCTCCATATCCTCAATGCAAAGACGGCCGCTGCTAACTCCAGGACGTGGGTGGGGTAATTTTTCTCATGCGGCTTAAGCTTGGGGGAGGCAAAAGCTATAGCCCTCTCTTCTTGCTGAAGTACTCTCCCAAGTCCTCATAAGGACGCATCGGTGTAAACCAGGTACTCCATACCCGGCTGCGGTAACGCAAGGACTGGCGCTGAAGTAAGCTTGTCTTTCAGCTCGTCGAAAGCCAACTGACAAGCGTCATCCCAAACATATGGTACTCCCTTGCGAGTCAGATTGGTCAATGGACCCGCTATTTTGGAGAATCCCCGAATGAATCTCCTGTAGTAACCAGCTAACCCCAGGAAACTACACACTTCCGTCGGTGTCATGGGCTGTCCCCACTCCCTCACCGCTGATACTTTACTCGGGTCAACTGCTATCCCCTACTCAGAAACAACATGCCCCAAGAACTGTAACTGTCGCAACCAGAATCCGCACTTCTAGTACTTAGCATACAACTGGTTCTCTCGTAGAGTCTGAAGAACCTGCCTCAAGTGCTCGGCATGCTCCTCCTCGGAGTGTGAATATATCAAAATGTCATCTATGAAAACGATGACAAACTGATCCAATAACTCTCTGAATACTCGGTTCATCAAGTGCATAAAAACGGCTGGAGCATTTGTGAGTCCGAACGGCATCACCTGAAACTCATAAGACCCATATCTCGTCAAGAAAGCAGTCTTCGAAACATCCTGCTCCCTAATACGTAGCTGATGGTACCCCGACCTCAGATCTATCTTCGAAAAGAAAGTTTCTCCCCTCAGTTGGTCGAACAGATCATCGATTCGAGGCAACATATATTTATTCCGTATCATGACCTTGTTCAACTCTCGGTAGTCCACACACAATCTCAGTGAATCATCTTTCTTCTTTATAAACAAAACTGGAGCTCCCCAAGGTGAGGTACTCCTGCGAATGAAGCCCTGACCTAACAGTTTCTCTATCTGATCTCGTAGCTCTCGCATCTCTATCGGAGCCATACGGTACGGTGCGCGTGCTATAGGTCTCGTATCTGGCAATAAATCTATAACAAAGTCTATCTCTCGACTGGGGGGTAGGCCTGGTATTTCCTGAAACACATCAGAATACTCCCTGACAAGTGGTATCGAATCAAAGGGAATCACAACCTCCTTAGAGGTATCCTCCTCTATGTAATACAAATGAGCTGTCGAGCTTCCCTCTGGGTGAGGCATCGCCACTATAAACATCTCTTGCCCCGGAATGGAAAAAACAATGCTCCCACCGAAGCAATCAATCATGGCTCTATAAGCTGCGAGCCAATCCATACCAATCAATCATGCTCATGCATGTCTAAGACTAACATGTCTGCAGGTAATTCCAATCTACCAATATCTTCCCCCACTCCTCAACATATAAATAAAATAAGTGACCCACTCCCCAGTGGTGAGTCCACACACGTCACTGTGCTCTCAGCTGTAGCTAATAACCCCAAGGCCTTCGCAAAATGCGTAGCTATAAAATAATGTGTTGCCCCCGTATCAAACAAAACCCGACCCATAGTACCATGGATAGGAAACATACCCTCATGGATAGACTCGTCAGCACGAGTAGAGTTCCCATCAGGGGGACCTTGCTAAGCGATTCTGTTTAGGTGATTCCAGGCAGGGATTTGGGTGTTATATGCAGGGTCAGCAGGGCCAGCCTAATCAGTAGGGCCAGCAAGGTCAACACCGACAGCAGGGTCAGCAGCAGGGCCAACAGGGCCAACAGCGTGTTCATCAGGGCCAGCAGGGCCAGTGGCGGGGAGGTAACGACCAGCAGGGCCGTGGTCAGCAGGGTCAGAGGGGAGGCAATTTCAGAGGCCGATGTTTTGGGTGTGGTAAGCACGGCCATAGGCTCCAGGATTGTCCGGAGGGAGATAGGGCCCCACAGCAACAGGGTGCTCGTAATGAGCCACAGAGACCACTTTTTCCGGCTGCCCTCCAAGCTCCAGCCCAGGTGCCAGCCCTACCAGCCATTCCAGCAGTTCCAGTGTAGCAGGGGCAGTTACAGTACGGACGTGTCTATAACTTCCATCAGGCAGCAGCTCCACAGGCACCACCCGCGATTGAGGGTATGTTTCCTATCCATGGTACTATGGGTCGGGTTTTGTTTGATACTGGGGTGACTCATTGTTTTATAGCTACACATTTTGCAAAGGCCTTAGGGTTGTTAGCCACAACAGAGAGCACAGTGACGTGTGTAGACTCACCACTGGGGAGTGGGTCGCTTATCGTCTTTATATGCCGAGGAGTGGGGGTAGAGATTGGTAGTTTGGTATTCCCTGCGGACATGTTAGTCTTAGATATGCATGAGCATGACGTTATTATCGATATGGATTGGCTCGCAGCTTATAGATCCATGATTGATTGCTTCGATGGGAGCATTATTTTTGCCATTCCGGGGCAAGAGATGTTTGTAGTGGTGATGCCTCGCCCAGAGGGAGGTTCGATTGCTCATTTGTATTATATAGGGGAGAATACCTCTAAGGAGGTAGTGATTCCGTTAGACTCGATTCCAGTTGTTCGTGAGTATTTTGATGTGTTTCAGGAAATACCAGGCCTACCCCCTAGTTAAGAGATAGACTTTGTTATAGATTTATTGCCAGATACTAGACCTATAGCACGCGCTCCATACCGTATGGATCCAGCGGAGATGCGAGAGTTACGAGATCAGATAGAGAACCTGTTAGTTTAGGGCTTCATTGGCAGGAGTACCTCACCTTGGGGCGCTCCAGTTCTGTTTGTGAAGAAGAGAGGTGGTTCACTGAGGTTGTGTGTGGACTACCGGGAGTTGAACAAGGTCACGATACGGAATAAGTATCCGTTGCCTCGAATCGATGATTTGTTCGACCAACTGAGGGGAGAAAATTTCTTTTCAAAGATAAATCTGAGGTCGGGGTACCATCAGCTACGTATTAGAGAGAAGGATGTTTCAAAGACTGCCTTCTGGACGAGATATGGGTCTTACTAGTTCAGAATGATGACATTTGGTCTCACAAATACTCCAGCCATATTCATAGACTTAATGAACCGAGTATTCAGAGAGTTATTGGATCAGTTTGTCATCGTCTTCGTAGATGGGTATTCACACTCCGAGGAGGAGCATGCCGAGCACTTGAGGCAGGTTCTTCAGACTTTACAAGAGCATCAGTTGTATGCTAAGTACGAGAAGTGTGGATTCTGGTTGGGAGAAGTACAATTCTTAGGCCATGTTGTTTCTGAGCAGGGGATTGCAGTTGACCCGAGTAAAGTGTCAACGGTGAGGGAATGGGGACATCCCGCGACACCGACAGAAGTGCGTAGTTTCTTGGGGTTAGCCGAATACTACAGGATATTCATTCGG
This sequence comes from Sambucus nigra, assembly GCA_949130495.1. Lineage (NCBI taxonomy): Eukaryota > Viridiplantae > Streptophyta > Magnoliopsida > Dipsacales > Adoxaceae > Sambucus > Sambucus nigra. Next base: position 623,362,045 of record OX422207.1, on the reverse strand, counting down.
GGATTCTCCAAAATAGCGGGTCCATTTACGAATCTGACTCACAAGGGGGTACCATATGTTTGGGATGACGCTTGCCAGTTGGATTTCGACGAGTTGAAAGACAAGCTTACTTCAGCGCCAGTCCTTGCTTTACCGAAGCCGGGTGCGGAGTACCTGGTTTACACAGATGCCTCTTTACGGGGACTTGGGGGAGTAGTTCAGCAGGAGGAAAAGGCTATAGCTTTTTCCTCCCGCAAGCTTAAGACGCATGAGAATAATTACTCCACCCACGACCTGGAGTTAGCACCGGTCGTTTTTGCATTGAGGATATGGAGGCACTACTTATTGGGGGGAAAATTCCGCTTGTTCGCAGACCACAAGTCACTGCAGTATCTATTCACTCAGCGAGAGCTGAATATGCGACAGCGCAGATGGTTAGAGTTTGTGAAGGACTATCAGTTTGACATACAGTATCATCGGGGGAAGGCCAACGTAGTTGCTGATGCGTTGAGCCGTAGACCGGTAAACGAGGTAGCGAACGTCTGGAAAGCGAAGTGGAAGGAGTTGGGTCACCAGGACGCAGTTGCCCGTTCCTTCGTATCTATTATGACAGTCACACCCGAGATTGTTATGAGGGTAATACAGGCCCAAACCACAGACCCATTTTTCCAGGAGCAGATTGTACGACTCTTAGCTGAGGGTGCTGATTCCTACTCTGTTAGTTCTGATGGGGGTTTGAGGTTTAATGGGAGGTTGATGGTTCCAGAAGGAGCAGAATTACGTCATGCATTGATGACCCAGTCTCACGGGTCCCGATTTGCAGTACATCCTGGAGGAGATAAGATGTACCAGGATATGAGAAGGCAATACTGGCGGAGTGGGATGAAGAAGGACATTGCTGAGTTCTTGTCCAAGTGTTCTACCTGCCAGCTGGTGAAGGTGGACCATCAGAAAACGTCAGGATTGCTTCAGCCATTGGAAGTACCCGCGTGGAAGTGGGAGAGTATTTCCATGGATTTTATTACGGGGTTTCCCACATCACAGCGGGGCCACGATTCTATTTGGGTGATCGTAGACCGTTTGACCAAGGTGGCTCATTTTCTGCCGGTGCGGATAGACTATACCATGGGTCAGTATGCTCAGTTGTTCATTACTGAGGTTGTCAGATTACATGGGGTGCCCCTGAATATTGTGTCAGATAGAGACAAGATTTTCGTGTCACATTTCTAGGAAAGCTTTCAGGAGGCTATGGGTACTGAGTTGAGGTTGAGTTCAGCTTATCACCCACAGACAGATGGACAGACAGAGCGTACTAATTAGATGTTAGAGGATATGCTACACATATGTGTTCTTGATTTTGGAGGAGGTTGGGAGCCACATCTTCCACTGGTAGTGTTTGCTTATAATAACTCTTGTCAGTTTATGATTGGTATGGCTCCATTTGAGGCTTTGTATGGCAGGCGTTGTTGTTCTCCAACTTGTTGGGACCAAAGGTGATTCAGGAAACCTCCGCGAGGATTGAGATGATCAGAAGTTGCATTCGAGTAGCCCAGGACAGGCAGAAGATCTACGCCGATCCGAAATAGTTCTTTCGGGAGTTTAATGTGGGGGACCAAGTGTTACTGCTTGTATCTCCTATGAAAGGAGTGATGAGGTTCGGGAAGAAAGGGAAATTGGCCCCGAGGTACGTGGAACCATTTCCCATCATCGAGAGGATTGGGCCGATAGCATATAGATTGGGACTGCCAGAACATTTGCATCGCATTCACGATGTATTCCACATCTCATCAGTGAGATGGTATCTTCGGGATGATATGGCCCATACTCACATCGCGATAGATGAGATAGACTTAGAGCCTGACAGCTCTTACGAGGAGAGACCGATCGTATCCTAGACTATAGTGAGAGGAGATTGAGGTCGAAGATAGTTCCACTTGTGCGAGTCCAGTGGGAGCATCATAATATGGAGGAATCCACTTGGGAGCGCGAGGCCGATATGCGCGAGAGATATCCATATTTGTTCTTACCAGGTATGCCTTGTTTTCTGAATTTTGGGATGACATTCCGTTGTTAGGGGGGAAGTATGTAATACCCCGTATTTTTATGCTATATATTAATTTGGGGATTTATTAAATTTAATGTGAGTTAATTATTTAATAGAAATCCGGAAATTAATTATTTTATAATTATTAACGTGACGAGAGTTAGTAATTATGGAAAATTAGTTGAATATTACTAATGAGAAAAGTAATATGTAATATTGGTTATATTTAATGTCACGAGTGAATAAAATGACAATTTTGGAAATTTGAGTCGGGACGCGCCCGTGTCGCGTCGGGACTAAACTTTGATAAATAAAAGTGAATATTTTATAAGTCATTCGTATGGTCGTTTTGAGTGATTCAACGCATCCGTAAGGGTCGAGATAGTCAGAAAAGTGTACCCCGGGGCTTAGTTTGGGTCTCGGGGCGTTTTTAGGCCTAATTAGTACACCAGGAGGGCGTTTTGGACATTTCGCAATTATGGGTAATTAAACCCACGAAAATCAGTAACCTATATCAGCCATTTAGGTTAGTCAGCTAGGGTTAGAAAACACAAACACAAGAACGGCCATAGGAGAGGAAGGAGAGAGCTCTGAAGGCAAATTCAAGGCCCAAAATCCATCCGGTTGCACCGCCACCACCACCAACGCATAGATCGCGCGACGGGGAACGCAACCACACCAAAATCATCCGAAAACCAGAACGTCGAAAATCCCAGGCAAGTGTTTATCTTGCCTATTTCATTGATTCATCTTTCATATTAGTGTAGGAATGATTAAAATGAGTTTTATGGAAGAAAACCTAAGATTTGAGATAGTAATCGCATGTAGTTATGGTTTAAATGATAATTCTGGAAACCCTTGCCATGTAGAGGAAGTTACCCACGAAATTATGATGTTTATAAGAAGAAATTTCTGGAAAAATAGATTGCAACCATGATTTAGAGATTTCTAGGGTTCTTGAATATTTAAATCAATTATGGCATGATTAATCCATGTTTAGTGACGTAAATTGACGTACTTTACGTAGGAAATGTATGATATCATGTTAGGATGTTAGTAGTACAAATTTTGAGACGTTTGGGATTGTAAAATATGGATTTGGTGTAAGTTATAAGATGAAACCCGTAACTGCAATTCTGCAGATTTCGCAGACCTGCTTGATCGATCGATGGAGCCCAGATCTTCGATCAATCGAAGGTTCTCTCGATCGAGCCGCAGACCTCGATCGATCGACCCCTCCTGGCAGACTCATGTTTCCCCTTATTAATTAGTTGAAATTCAATTTAATGTGAAATAATTCTTGGGCATCCTTAATAAAATGTTTTGGGAGATATGGAGGACCAGTAGGACGTATGAATAATTTTAGGATTCTTAATATGAGATGAGAATTTTACTTGTGGGATAATTACTTAAGGGTTGATGAGTTTATGAATTAACGGGAGAGTTGCGTAAGAGAGTTACGTTGGAATATAGAAATGACACTTACTGAATTTTACACTTGGGAGGATAGAGTCCATGCATGTTACGTATTCAGATGAGAAAATCCTTTGAGTTAAGGTTAGAAACGAACTCTTATACGTAATACTAATAATGTGAAAATTAAGGATAAATGTTGTAATTATGGCTGATGAGAGGAACCTATATTAATATGATAAAAGTGGTATATTTATATGATTGTGTATGCATATATTATATACATGAGAAAACCATGCCCGCACTACTTGCTATCCCTGAGGTTACCACGCTGGGACAGTCTTATCCCGATGGGACCTTTATGGGGGATATTGACTTGTACCCTATAAGATAGATATCCTTTGTACAGGCTATCGAATCAATAGTTCAGATGGTCCTAAGAGGCGTGGGGTATGTACTGACCTCTAAGAGACTTGGAATCTACGCTTCGCCTCAATATTGTTTGTATATATATGTTGATACAGTTCGAGAGTCATTCCGAACTTGTATTTTCGTTAGTGTGAGCGATACGGGGATTGGATAGCAGAGTATGCCCGCACCATAGTTTTATTTGGGGTGCTGTTATAATATATATATTATACGAGTAGTTAATATATATATGAAATTATGAAGTTTGGTACTACCTACTGTGTTATGGTAAGTAAGACTGATATAATGTCGTGAATCGGAAATACTTGTTTGAAAAGTATAATATAACACTGGGAAGCTTTGTTAATAAATAAAGTAAAATAAGAGCATTGTTATTAAGAGAAATCCTCCTTTTTAAACATTTACATGGTTCGGTTCTGAAATCTTACGAGTAATCTAAGATAAGTTAAATCATTGATAGGATTAGTGTGATAAATGATAAGATAAACCGTTGGGAAGGATAGTGCGATAGGTGTGCACATTAGAAGAGAGGTGAGAATTTCTCAAGAGAGTGTCGCACTAATATGTTGTTGCATTGGCCTGTATAAATTTAATTACATGCTAAACAATTTTTAAATCATATACACTATCAGGCTCTGACCCATTTTTCTCTCTCTCTCTCTCTTGTATATATATATGTATGTACTACAGGTGCCCAGCCACAAGGGCGTCTTGCTTAGGATCCCTTGGAAGGAACGTGCTGCAGCTTAGGTGGGAGTTGCAGGACACTTGCTTAGACGATTTCATTTACTTGATTCCACTCCTATTATTCTCAGTTATTGGGGCATGTGTCGCCCTTTCCTCTATTTATCTGTTCTGTTGGGACATTTGTATTTCAGTTATTTCTAGTACTCTTACTTTGGGATTTATTCAGCATGTATGTTTTACATTTAGTTTTAAATGTTGGGATTTTTGATGTTGAATGTTTAAAGTAATTGGATTATGTTCCACGATAATTGTTGTATGATTCTTACTTATTGAAAATGTGGTTAATAATTAAATAAATAAGTTTTCCTTTAAAAATACAATTGGGTTAGAAAGGCTAAAATGGTTTTGACACTTAGCTTAATTAATTAGGGTGTTAATTTGGAAAAGTTTATTTTTACGACAGTGATGCTAAGAATGAACCAACTGTTCACCTTGATTTTAATTTAATAAAGGAGTGATCGCCCGGTATTTAATTAGGCGGGGTGTCACAATGGTTTATAACAATACCGCAAAAGGGTGTTGGAAGAATAAATTGAAAGCTTGTTGATGCATCGAGGTTACAACGATAAGATGTATTAAGTATGGCTCCGGGTATAATATGAGGTATTTGCAATAATGTAAATGATTATGGTTTTAGATAAAATGAATCATATATATGGAGAGGAAATGAAATGTAAATGGTAATAATGATGGAAAATGATAATTTACTTAATCATGAATATGTTTAAGGTTAATTTGCTTAAACACACCTCTCTAAATGACATCACAAGGGAAGTTCGCGCGCTTGGTGATGCCTCCCGGCTAACAAATGCAGGGAGGATATAGTCCAGAGGCCATATGAGAGATTATGTTATGTTTTATGGACTGGTGAGGAGATTCCGAGTGTGGTCTTGACTCTCCCGCTATCATATGGCCGCTTCCCGACGTCTTGTGTTATAGGTGCCCTGGTTGTCTTGTATAGATCGGCCCTGGAAGATGATGCTCATTTAGGGGCACGCATAGTGGGGAAACTCAGAGGGACGGTCTTAGAAACGTTATATGTATATAAATATAACTATTCATAATCAAGTGGGACTTGATGTATGAGATATGCCATAAAGACCATGATGTAGTGCCATAAAGAGTACAATGAAATTCCATAAAGAGCATTTGATGATGATTATATTCCTGATAAGGAATGGAATTCCATGAAGGGCAGGTAATTGAGATAAAATCCACAAAGTCCTTAATGGTAATTATATATTCCTAATAAGGAAAGGAACTAAGAAATGATTCAGAGCACATGATGAAGTTTTAGATTTATGTTAATTATTCTTATTCTATTGCATAACAAAATTAAAATTATGATTAATTAAATTGTCTTAGCTTATGTTTTAAATTTAGTAGGTAGATTCTTATTTCGCTTAGTCATGATTTACCATCCATAACTGTCATACTTTTTATTCATCTGGTAATCATATAGAACTGGGCCCTGACCCGTTCATATTTCTTGTTGTGTATGCATCATGTATCCGCTCAGGTACTCTGCTGCAAGGATGCCTATTCTGACTTTCCTATTCCGGTGATTTTGGCGAGCCGTGATGCTTTGCGGGTATTATGGGTTATATTGTATAGGCATTTTCATTTTTTGCACTCTAGTTAAGATCAAGTCTTTTATTCGGGCGTGAGGCCCAAGCCTTTGTAAGTGTTTAATGTAATGTATTAAATAATCATTGAATTTGTTTCATACTGTTGCATGTATCTGTGGACCCGCAACACATTTGGTCCATTTATTGTTTACTTGACGTTATTGTAATATAATCTCGGGGTTTCCACTTTTTATTTTCAGTATTAGGTTGTTTAATTTTCTTTCTTTAACTTTAAAACAAAATTTTTGGCAACCCGTTTTCTAAAATATTGGGTGGTTATCCTGTATACTTTATATTTTATTGTGATGTTGAGAATAATTCCTTCCGGGACTCCTGTCATATTGGAGTATTGGGTTGGCCGCCCCTTATTTCGGATCACGGGGCGTCACATATACGTCATCAACATTTGGATTCCAAGGTATCTAAAAGGTATAAATGCATTATATATATAGGTACTTGGAATACATTTTTAGGTGTGGATTTTTATTTTTTAAAAGAAAATTAAAGTTTTTTGAATTCTCATTTGAAGTTCATTCGAACGAGATATCTAACAAAATTCTAGCGACTTTTGTTTTGAATTCTTTGAATTCTCATTAGATGGTCATTCGAAAGAAGTCGTTCAAATGAGATATAAATGAGATTCTAATGACATTTCATCCTTTTCTTGTTCGAACGACCTTGGAGCAGTTTTCATCAATTTTTGTTTTCCCTTTCATTTTCCCCACTACTTTTTACCAGCTTTAAGTGGACAAAAATATAGTTTTGGGAAGTTACTTTTTCAATTCTACCAAGTGCTTTTGAGAGAAAGAAACATTTATGAAAAGTCCCATTTATGTGTTAAGACTTCAAGAATAAATCTCTAAAAAAAACACATGTTTACACCCATGTTTTAGTTTAAATACAAGTTCATATATATATATATATATATATATATATTCTTGAAGATTGTTTGACACTAGGTTTCTTCTCGACCCTACAACGAGATAGTTTAGGTTCATTCTCTACCCCAAAAAGTGGATCATTTTTGTTGAGGCGTACTCATACAGTGAAAGGCGTCGTGTGTGAGTTGATGGTAGCTATGACCCATTCATGGATTCCGAGATTACGGTGGATTCGGGTGTTGTCGACTAGGCGAAGGTTAAAGAACGAAGGAGTGTCATGTCTTGAATGTAGTCGAGTCGGGGAAGTAAGTGTCTTGTCGTGTCTTTTGTAAAAATACCATACTTAGTGGGCTTGTAAGCAGGGTCGTCCGAGGTTTTTCCCCTAGTTGGTTTTCCTCGAACATCGTGGCATAGTATGATTGTGTCTATTTGATCTTGCAAACTCACATAGATCCATGATTGGGTCTAATGAAAATAAAATCTAGTTTAAGCACAATTATTTAATTTAGTGCTAATTTAGTTTGGGTTTAGTTTAAATTTAATTTAATTTAAGGCGGAATTAATTTAATTTGATATTATCCATGCTTAGTTTGTTTAACTTGAATTGGATTGAATTTTTTTAAGTGTAAATTAAAATGTTTGTGTGGTTTAATTTTACTTTAAGCTTAATTTAATTTTCCATGTGTTTAATTGTTCTTTTAAAGTAAAGAAAGTTAAATAATTTTTGAAAAATTAAAATTTGGTATATGATTCAGACATATCTTAATTAAAAATTTAAAATTTGGGGGCATTCTCTACATCAAGTGGTATCACAACATATGCTCTAAGAAATCACCCATTTCAGTTTGGTATCAGAGAGGGAGTGTTAATTTATTGCATTGAGATCCTTAATTTTGTTTGGTATAAAAATGGAGAATTCACCGTTTTAAAAATTCCCTTTTTTTATGGTTCAAATTACGTGCATTGGAAAGCATGAATGAAATCTTCACTCAAGTCCTTAGATGAGAGGGTTTCGAAATCCATAGTAAATGGGTGGTCTCCACGTATGTGTCTAGTTGAAAATGAGCGTGTACCTACACCTATAGAGAGATGGAGTGAGAATAAACTTAAATTAGAAAATTTTAATTCCCGATGTTTGAATGTCCTCTTTAGTGCAGTTACACTCGATGAGTTTCACCGGATTATTACATGTGAAAGGTCTAAGGAGGCTTGGGATATTATTCAACTCACCCATGAGGGAACAATTGTCGTTACGGATTCAAAACTCTAAAACCTCAACCCTCAATTTAAAACCATTAAAATGTTAAAAAGTGAGACTTTTGATGAATTTGATGCTATACTTTCCGACATTGTTAATTCATCGTTTAACTTGGGGGAAAAGATACCCGACAACTGTGTAGTAAAGAAAATTTTGTGGTCCTTACCCGATAGGTTTATTCCAAAAGGGACATTTAAAATTCTTTACCCACTTTAGCCTCTACAAAACGTGAAGATCTCGTACAAACCTATGAACTTGATATGTTTAACTCCAAGGATGAGAAGAAGAAAGATAAGGGAATCGCCTTGAAATCCCAAAAGGAGGAAAGACAAGTTTCGCATGATGAGAGTGACATCGACTCTGAGGATATGGATATGTTTTCTAGGTAGTTTAGAAAATTTCTTATGTTTAATAAAGACAATCTTAAAAAGGATTTTAAGAAATTTGATAAGCCTAACCAATACAAAGCCGAGAGTGTAAGGGAAAATTTCCAATCGAGTCAATTTGTATGTGACACCCCACCTAATCCCCCGGGTGATCAGTCCTAAATTAAATTAAAATAGGTTTCTCAGTTGGTTCATTCTTAGCATCACTGTCTCCTTTCTAATTACTAACCACCTATATAAACAATCATAATTAACTCAAATAAACCATTCACAATTAATTAACAGACCGAATAAACCATCGGTTCAAAATCCAACAAAATTAAAGACAATTAATAAATCTCAACAGGTCATACAAAATTACTGAATAAACTGTGAGCAACATGCTCGAATAACTGATAGGAAGTCTCTACACTAATAATGAAAAGAACGAGGCACCTATCAAATTCCCGCAACATCCACACATGTTGCAGCAACAAATCCCTGGAATGATTCAAGGCTGGCATCCATGTGGCTAGACACCTAAAAGGTTTTTAAAAGCTTTTATAGCAAGGGTTATTACCCAAAACATTTGGAAAAAATTTGGCAAATGATTAACTTGCAGTAATAAATATATAAGCATGCTCTTCATATTTTAGTTAGTCCCGCACTCCCTTGAGAACATCCTCACCCCTTATCTAATGTGTACTACTAACGCCTTAATTAATTTACCTAGTTATTTATCCCATGACTAGATAACTAATATAACCCGTTGCAACCATCCCACTCTAACCGAGTGTGCCATAATTATGATTTCTAAGTTATTATTAAAATTAACTTAATTAATCGTTTCCCTTTTTAAATTCATATAACTTTCACACCCATTATATATGTTATACAATTCACAGCCTGTATTAATTTTCCCGTATATAATTATTTACCTCATTATATACGTATAGTTATATTATAACATTCACAAACTTGCTGAAATAATAATTAATACTAAACATCCTCCCGAGTAATAACCCACCGGATGTAAATTCTTTAAAGTTCTATCCCACTAGGTAAGTTTACATAACCTAGTTATCCCAACTCAGAATTTTTCACTAACATGATTAATACATAAATATTTGGAGGCGGTCATATTCCTTCCTTGAAAGTGAGATGCCCCTCACCCATGTAATGGACGCTATGACCTGGGAATATAGTCGCCCTAATTATCAAGCTAGGGGATTCATCCATTATGCACAACCTCCCCTTCTAGCACTAGAGTCGATATAATAACAATTTCTAGACACTGATATTAATGAACGCACCATATATATATACTATTGCACTCCGTATATGTATATAAATAAAATAAAGTATCCCGGTTATACCGTGTACTAAGTCCGTAACACAAGCCTATTCAAATTATTATGAGTTTATGGCCCAACTCTAATTATTAATTAATTCTCACATTAATTAATTAAATTACTTTTGGTGTCGTTCCAACCAATATATTCGGACTTACTCTCGTGGACCGAAATAAAACAATACCGGAGTCTAAATTCCCGACTCCCAATTATTTAGCTTTCACTCTAAAAAAATTTAATGCCTTGGCATCACTCGAACTCTATACCCGGACTCGTCTACTCGATCCGTATATAATTATTTCGAAATATTCATTCCAAAAATTTAACCGTTGTGTGACACATATAAGTTTCCTTCAATTCCCAACTAATTTTCCTTCATAATTGATTATATTGTTTATATATGTTTATTTCTCATTACATAAGGTATAGAAAGGAAATTTAATTTAAATTCCCCTTATATATATAAACTGGACGAACTGCCAGAATTTACTGACCATCGATCGATCGATCCCCAACCCTTGATCGATAGATCGTATAGGTCATCGTCTTCCCCAGGTTGTCTGTTTCAGCCATGGACTCAAAACTCAAAACTCTAACTTCTTCTACAGTCTAAACCAAGACCTTTCTTCAACATAATACACCAAGAACCTCATAAGGGACCCCCATAAAGTCCATAAACACCATTTAATTTCCGTTCTTTACTATTTTCATAAATTGGGGAAAAATCTGTTTTGCTCATGAACCCATTTCAACATCAAATCCTTATATCAAATGAATTTATAATTTTTCAGGGTTTACACATCTTACCAGATATATACTAATCTCAAATTATACATGAATTTCTACACAATTTAGAAATCAGAATATTGATTTACAAAAACCCCATGTTTGTACCCTTTAAATCCCAAAGCAAATTTTGTTTTCTCACATCACATAAATATGAATCAAAATACAAATTAAATGCTACATCAAGTTAAACAGTTGCCTTATGATTCGTAGGGTCAGATTTGGAGTTTTGAATTTCCATGGTTGAAGATGAGATTCCCTCTTTTGGCTCTTTCCTTTGTCCCCCAATTTGCCTTTAACTCTCTTAGGTTTTCCTCTCCCAGTAAGTGTTTCCTAAAATTCAATCAATCGTTTCCCTTTTCTTTTAATTAGGTAATTAGGCTAAATCCCGTTTTTGGCCTAATGGGCCAAGCCCAAGTGACCCAAATACCTTCGTGTGGGCCCAATTATGCCTAGAAACGTCCTGTGACCCGTTTACTACCCCCGGGTACACTTTTTCGAATATCTCGGCTCATCCGGACTCAACCGTACACTCATAATTGACATCCAAATTAATTTATAGAAAATCCTTATCTCACCTCACACCCCCCCCCCCGTCATTAATACACAAAATGACGTAAATAAATTATCACTATTCACTTAGAAATTTAATTTTCCTAAATATTAACCATTCACTCTCCTATTAATATTTAAATATATATACTGCCATAATTAATTCAATTAAAATTATGACACACAAGTAATTTTGAATTCTCGAATTAATTAAATATTAAATGCACAAAAATACGGGGTGTTACATTGTAGTATTTGCTTAATTCCGGACAAAACATTTGAGTCATAGGATAGAATGTCAAGTTGTATCCATCAAAGCCTATGATGAATTTGTGTTGAAGACATAGTGGCCCAGAATTTAAAGCTTCATCATTGTCGAGTCTAGTGCCACGTTTCACGTCTTCAATATGAGGATTCCATAGAGTCCAAAAGGTATGAATGCACTTTTATATATGTAGAAGGCTTGGAATATTTTATGGATGTAATTTTAATCTAAAATGATATTTTATTTTCAGATTTTTTCTAACTTTAGATTCAAGTTTTTGGACTTAGAATTGAAAACTGGAATTTCTGAGTTTTTGTTCGAAGTGTCGTTCGAATGAGAATTCGAACGAGTTTACCAACGAGTTTACCAAAAATTCTCTATTTTTTCGTTAGAAGTTTCGTTCTAATGACCTCTATTGAACGAGTTTTTCCAACGAGATTTTGGCCTATTTTCCCTTTGCAATTTCGTTCGAACGACTTTGGCGGGAAGGTTAAAAATCTGCCAGCTTATTTTTTACCCACTTTCTCACTATTTTTCCCCACTACCTTTTTCGACCTTTACATAGTGTAGGACTGGTCTTTTGAAGACTACTTTTGAGACTTATAGAGGGTGACACATTGAAAGAAAAATCATTTAATCAAAAGTTCATGTTTGTGTGTTTAATTCTTCATGGAATAAATTTTCAAAAAACATACACCCATTGTTCCGTTTTAATCTAAGTACCTTCATATATATATTTATTTCTTTTAGTGTTTAGAACCTTTTGTTCATCTCCACACCATTAAAGAAGAGAGTTTGGGTTCTTCTCCACCCAAAAGGAGTTTGTTTGTGTGCTATGGTGTTCCCACTCGAAGAAAGGCTTCGTGTGAGGGTGACGATGACCAAGAGCCCCATCGGTGGATTTCGAGAATGTGGAGGAGTCCATGCTTATCTACTAGGTGGAGGGGTTTACAAGAAGTAGCGTTAAGTCTTGGATGGATTTAAATTGTTGGTGCAAGTCTTTTTGTCTTGTAATTGTATTTCCATACTTAGTGGATTTCTTAGGCCAGGGTCGTCCGAGGTTTATCCTATTTGGGTTTTCCTCATACAACGGTGTGTAGTGTGATGTGATTTATTTTTATATTGCAAAACACCTTAAAATACATGCTTAGGTTTAAGTAAGATAAAATTTGGTTACTCACACTTTAGTTTAACTTGGATCTAATTAAAATTGGGTCATGTTTAAGATAATTTAATTTATGTCATTAGTTGTAATTTGATAAAATTTGGTTTGGTCTAAAAAATAAATTCAATATTTATTGTTAGGGAAATTTTAGGACATGGGTTAAATTAAATATATTTAAGTGAAAAATTTTGTTGGAGTAATTTAATGTCCCTTTTAGTTTGAAAGAAATTAAAATTTATAGTGCGTGTAGTTTTTGAATTTGAACCATCCTATTCCGCACTTAAAGGAAATTAATATTTTAAAATAAGAATTTAAAATTTTGGGCCTTCCGCGTTATCAGAAAGAATCCCTAGAAATCATAATGAAGACGTTAATAGGGATGAGTAGAATAGATGTTATAGTTATGAGGGTTATGGCCATAGGGCAAGAGTGTGTGCCACTAAACTAAGGAATGAGGTCAAATAACCAATTTCATATAACTCCACCCTTAATGATAGTGAAAAGGAAGAGGGACCCGATTCCCCCATTGAGCCCAACTCTACCATGTTTATGGAAAGTCATGTAAGTGCAAGCGAAAGACCGTCCAATCACGACATCTTAATGCATGACACATCCAAGGACATTGTTTGTGAATCCCAAAAAATTGTTGGTAATGAGAGTGGAGAAGTAAATGAGAGTGGGAATGAACAGGAGGATGAGGAGAGCGAGCTTCAAGTATCCTTTTGATAGTTGTATACCGAATTGATAGAATTGAAAAGGGAAAACTTGAAGTTAGAAGGTTGTTTGAGAGAACGTGCCTAGGTTAATAATGAGAGTGCTTTAGTGGAATACCTTAGGACACGTGAGAGAGCTCTTCATCAGAAGCTTGAGTATGTAGAAGGTGAAATAGATGGACTTAGAGGTTTAATGAAGGCTATGAAGAAAGATCTTCTTAAGTTTGAAGAGACTAAGTGTTTGCTTGAGTCACGTATTTTAGAGTTTGAAGAATAGTTGAAAGACTCGAGTCAAGTCAAATTTGTTTGGAATGTCGGTACAAAAATTTAGATAAAATACTTGGAACCATCCAAATTAAAAATGACTGGGGTTGTATTGGCTTCGAGACTAAAAATGATTCAACTAATAAAGCCAAAACCATAAGTTTGAGAGAATCTACTAGGAACACTTTCAAAGGTTAATCCTTAGGTACTACTTTTCGATCGGTCTTTCCTTGTACACATTGTGGTCGAAAAGGTCAACATATAAAATTTTGTTTTGATCTTAAAATGGTTCCTAGCACGTTAAATGGTAGAGTCACCAATATATCCCAAATCCCCAGAGTGTCACACTTCACTAGTTTGGGATTGGTGATCCGATTTGGCGAATTTACAAGATAGGATTTTTTATTCTCATTTTCTTGCATGTGATACCCCTCTTGCTAAATCTAAAGGTTAAATGTGTTATACTTATTTACATACACTAGCTTATGTGCATTACAATTTTTTCTTCCTAGTTATATTTTTTTGTCATTTTCTAGTCTTTTCGTCATCATATATGTGTGCTAGAATTATGATTTTTTCTTCCTAGTTGTATCTTTTGTATTTATTTTATTTATTGTGTCTCATTGAAAAATACAAAAAAAAAAATATTTTCTTTTAAATTGAATTTTTTTGTTTGGTGAATTTTTTTAAAATATAAAAAAGATTTTCTATTTTTGTGTATTTTAGCTTTACACATTTCGTGTGGAATATACATATATTTGAATCCAATATCATATCCACCTTACATAGTTTGATTTTGTGTTGCCTAATAATTATGTTTATATAAGCCTCGATTCACGCATGCACGAGATCATTTTAAATTTAACTTCACATGTATATTTAAGATAACTGAGATGTTATCTTATCAATTTAGTTATCTACATGTTTCTATGACTATGGAGGATTTGTGCATGTAATAATCGATTCCTGGATTTAAAGAAAGTATAAAAATATTTATCCATTATAGTTGTTTATCAATGGAATCATGATGCGAAAGACAAAATAACTTCGCATGAAAAGCCACCATTGAAATTTGTCCTACAAAATGTGGCATAAACAAAATATTAGCCAAGGCATTCATTGTTTAGTTGGTATGTTCATGATGAAAAGAAAAAGAATATGTATGAGAAAGTTGGTTGGATATATCAACAGGTTTGTCATGATGTGAACTTCAAGTTGGATTCTATGTTGAATTAAAGTATTCTACGTCAAGGATTCTTTGCCTTAAAGCATTCTACTTCAAGTAAAAGTTTATGCCATGATGGAAAGGTGAAATGTTGTCCTTTTATATTCACTTGCATTTATTTATTTATTTGCAATGTCTCCTTATTATATTATGTCGCATGATTTGTGTGCTAATTAATTGGATAATTAGGGAAACCTATTTTATGGATAACATGGATTTTAAATAATGTTATATTTATTCTTTTCTAAATTAAAATAAATTGGCGTAATTAAATTTATAGATATCTATATTTGACACCCTAGCTAATAGTTTTCATATAACTAAACCCTCTTAAATATTCGTTATATATACCGGCCCTTTAGCACATGCTTTTATTTTCCATATTTGTCAGAATTTTCTGTTTTCAAGAATCAAAATTGAAACTGAGCAATAGTGCAAATGAAAAATCCCATATGGCCGTATTTCAACTTAAAATATTGCTCTTCAATTTTACTAACATATTAACATGTATAATTATCACAGTTGATATCTGAATCAAAATTTGGGTATATATACACACACAAACACATATATCATCTCTCTCTCTCTCTCTCTCTCTCTCTCTCTCTCTCTCTCTCTCTTACCAACTGTAAATGATATATATATACCCAGATATAATGATATATATAGATACCCAGATATAATTAGTACAAATACCAATTGTAAATGATATATATAGATACCCGAATATAATTAGTGGATATATATATTTACAAAGAGAGAGAGAGAGAAAGAGAAAGTGAGAGAGAGAGAGAGAAAGAGAGAGAGAGAGAGAGATAATTAGTTATATATACTAGAGGAATGCCCGTGCCTGAAGGCACGACAAAAAATTTCAAAATACGTAATCACAAAACGTCAAAAAATTCATAAGTACGTAACTGCAAAACGGCAAAAATTTTGTTCCCCGACAAAACAAACTGTAATTTTAAAAAAATGACCATATTATCCTTTATTTATAGGACTATCTACCATGTTTAACAAATAATAAATAATCCAACGACTTACACGCAGAGTTGAATCAACTACCACATGACATAATCCGAATAGGTAAAAAATTGACGAAAAAACCTTACATGAACCAACCCCGATAATGAAAAAACATAATTGCATACTTTAAAGTATATTTGACCCCTTGAGCAACACCGAAAATAGCCTGAAACAATGGCTCCAGAATCCCCTCATTCTGATTTACGGTTAAAAAGTTATGGCACTTCTCCCAAAACATACTATTTTAACTTAAAACAGAATAGTATTAACGAAATTCAACTACTTAAAAACCATGTGGTAGATTAGTTATGCATCTCATGAAATTACAAAACATTTCAAATCAATATGTACATAACTGTAACTAATGAGCAAGAGAGTGAAAAAGAGACTACTTGCGACTGAAGAGTTGGAGGCGGCGGAGGGTAGGATTTTAGTTGGGAGTGTTTGTGTTGAAATAGGTAGAGCTAAAATGAGTGAAAGGGAGAGAATGGGATGACGGTTAGGGTTTGGCCAAATTAGGGTAATGGGGAGAATGGGAAAATAATCCCAACCCTCCATTTATTTCATAGGTGGCTCCATCACAACCCCTACTTAGCTTATCATGTTATTGAATAGTGTCAAAATTCTACTCCTTATTATATATAAATATATATATATATATATATATATATATATATATATATATATATATATATATATATATATATATATATGTATTTGGATGCAATCGGGTATATATGATACATATTTTCGTTAAACTCCACATGTTATTTTTCTTTTGTGATGATTTATATAGTTTGAATATTAGGTGAAACCAATATGGAAATTATTGTAGATCTCTTGAGAAGAATCTAAGATGGCATGGCCAGCAGATTGTGAAAGAGATTTGTTGTTGCCTTATAGATGAAAACACTTTTTCAAGTCATCTTAAGAATATATCAGGTTTTTGTTTAGTATAAAATAGTTTCACCGGCTAACTTTAATGACACGGGTTGGTATGTTTAATTTTAATTGACATGGACCTCTATATACATGTATCTTGTACAAGGGGGTGGTGTCTAAAGTCCCCTTCAATTTAAGGTGTGAATTAAATTGAGATCTCCTATTTTTATTTTTAGAAAATTAAAATTTTTAATTTTATCTTAAGAAAATTATGATGTGAACAAGAAAATTTTGAAATTATCGATGATTTAAAATCGGTCATTTGGAAATTAAAAAAAAATATTATCCAAAGCCCTCCAGTTTTAAATAACAAACTGGGAGAGGGATTTCAACACCAACCCCATGGTCTCCATCAATATTTAAAATTTATGATGTGATTAACTCTTCGTGTTAGTTAGCCCGCCCCCCCCCCCCCCCCCCCCCCCCAATCGGTTGGTCTTAATCATGGTACCATGTAAAATTTTAAATTCTTAGGTGATAGTTTAGTGGAATTAAATGTGAGTGAGTTTGATCCTCCGATCGAAGAAGTTCTGCATGACAGGGTTTAATTTCATCCACCGAACTAGTGGTAAACATATAGACATAACTTTTAATATACTCCCCATCGGCGTCACTTTAATAAGTTATGGGACAAAAAGTCGCCATCTATTAAATTATTTTGGACAGAGGATCCAGAACTCTCCAGTACATAATTCAATGAATACAAGTTTATCTAGTTCAAGGTGAAGTGATTTAGGCTCCCATCAAGAAATACCACTTCATAAGAAAACTAGGATGTTAGACAAGATTTTACTTTTAAAAATTGGCGAATAAGGATGCCACTTAAAAATAAAAAATAAATGAAATTCTCGCATTTATGTTTCAAAATGTAACTCTCTTTTAGAAATGAATGATTCAAAGATTTCAAAATTGGATAATCATTCAACAGATTTACTTCTATCTTAAATGGCAACAAGTTAACTAGGATGAAATATATTGGCTAGAAAAGAAACCTAGACATTGTCCTAACTGCTGACGAATCTAAATGCGTCTTGATAGAGACATGCGCTACAATCTGGAAGAAAGGGCACCCAAAAGGGATGTCCAAGCCCTTATTAGGTGTAAAGGTATAATAATACTGATATCTAATGCATATTGTCCTCTATAATTAATTATTATAGCAGCAGCATGAGCACATGTGCACTGCTTATGACATGTTCTGCACCTCAAGGATGTATTTGAGGATAGGAACCGTACTGTAAGGTTAGACAATATGGAAATTTTATTCAACACCAAGATGCTTGAGGGTACTCCCACACGTGAGTACATTCTAAAGAAAATGTCCATCTTAGGTGTAATTGATGTGCTTTGATATGAAATCGATGGGGAAACCCAAGTTCATTTTGTGATCCAATCACTACTAGAGTCCTTTAAACAAATTTACCTAAACTATTTTATGAAATTTAATTATTACTCACTGGCGCAACTTCTTACGAAAATTTAACACCCCAAGATTTTGGGGCTGAGAAATGAAATCTTGAGAAAAATAAAATTCATTTAAATTGGAGAATTTTAGAATTTGGAAATTGAAGTCCAAAAATTGAGGACATTTTAAAGTTTGTCGAATGAGGAATTTGAGTGTACCATTGGTTCCGAATGGGTCGAGATAGTCGAAATGACTGTCATTGGGTTTTATTCCGGCTCCATAATATTTTTAAGTATGTTTGACTCGAATTGGAGTAAACGAGTTTTTTAAAATGTGTATTAACATTTAAAACTGGGTTTATTATTTTAAGGGATTTAATAGGCTTATGGATCAAGCCTTCTCCTTTAGAGAACGAGAGAAAAAGATAGAAATAAGGAAAGAAAGAAGAAGAAAGGAAGAGAGAGAGGAATAAAACCTTGGAGATTCCGGCCCAAACGTAATACCAGGGATAATTCAACCCCTACAAATCCGAGGCAAGTGTTTAATCTTGATAAATATTTCATTTATGAATTTCATTCCATAATTTGTGGGCAAAAAGAAATGGATTTTGAGTATATTCATCAGAACCTAGATTTTGGGTTTAATCTTGAAATCGATGTTTACACATGGGTTTAAGGGGTATAAATTGAGGAGGTGAAATATAGGATGTGTTTTAATGTTGGAGACATGATTGGGTTACAAATTATAGTTAGAAATTGTTGATTTGGGATTTTGGGAAATTAGGCTGTTGTAGAAAAATGACCCTTTCGTAGCCTGTTGAACAGGCCGAATCGATTCGGCCTCTTTCTGAATCGATTCGGAAAGTTGCTGAGTCCCAGGTCTGTGTGGCTGAATCGATTCATCCTGGGACAGTCTCCCAGGTCCTTTGGACCTAATCGATTCGCCCTTGAGACCGAATCGATTCGGGCCAGGTCAAATCGATTCCGAAACAGGGTTGTTTTATGGGGTTTTCTAGGATGATTTCTAACACTTTTTGGTTGGGTTTATTGATTCGGGACCTTCTTTTATGATATAAAAAATATGTTTTGGGGACATATAAGGGGTTTTTCACATTATATGATTATGGTGACTTCTTGGAATAATTTGGGAAAATATATATATGTATGCATTGGAGTTGTGTATAGAGATTGTGGGAAACCTCATTGGGGTTGGAAATCCTAATTATAAATCAAAAGTGAGTATAGATATGATGTAAGGTTAAGGTCCCTTCGAGATAGTGGTGAGAGTACGATATGAAATTATAGGCCGAGGTTGTGCGAAATCCTTATAGTGATTAGGATTCTATTGAGATCAAGAATTGGGGACCGACGAGAGAGAGTAGTCGCGTATCCTTAGTAATGTTTGACTCGAGGAATAGATTGTAAACGCAATAAGATTTAAGGGTTCATAAGAATAATTGAACCATAGTTGGGATAGTGATTATATATATCGATGTAGTATTTCCCTAAAAGTAATGGGTTCATGAGATGAATTTAAGGTTGAGTTTGAGGTTTATAGACTAATAGTTATGTGCATACAAATTATCGAATTAGTACTAGAGATATTGATGTACTTTCGAATACAGATGAGAAGTGTAGTGATTGTTACCTACACTCAACTTTGGGTGATAACCTTAATGTTATAGATATATAGATATGTTGGAAGAATATTTATATCATAATGAAAATGGACGCATATGCTTCAAGTGTGGGATCGTATTCACATAACTAATTAAGGTAATACGATTGAAGTGATGGTTAGTATATTAAGGAATATGGACGCCAATAGGTGAGTTATAAGTTGCTTACATACAACGAGAGATATTATGTATATATGTACGTATATATATTTGTATAGATATGAATATATGTGTATACTCATGCCGTGAATAGCTAAACCGTATATGAAGGTTTAGCTATATGATATGATTATCTGGATGTATATATATTGTGTATGTGAATGATATATATACTTGTATAGTTAAGCATACCCCGCACATGCTATCATTGGGAAGTTTTCGCAATGAGGGTGAGCATCCTTTCTCGAGGAGCAGAGTGTGGATATTCCCTAGGTCATAGTCGTCCATTGTGTTATTATGTGAAGTACATTTTTTTGGGGGATGAGACGTGGTGGGTATGTTTAGTCTCATTGCCGGTTAGGAACTATGACCGCTTCCCAGATGTTGTGTGTGTGAGTTTATCACGAGGATGGGTGTCGTTTAGCCCCAACAGGTGGTTCCCAGTATTGCTACATGGGTTTGGCATTGGGAAGATGATAGCATGGTGCAGTATATTGGCGATATGTATAGCCGATTATATTATGTGAATGGACATTGTACATCATATGTGGTATGTACACTTGGCTATGGGAATGAATGATTTCATCTATATATATGTTTATAGTAAATACATATATACTTACATATCCTATAGATGGAAGGATATAAAATTTCTATGGTGTACATCTTAGGTGATTATGGTGTACTAGATTGTTGGGGGTTGATGTATCGCATTTAAGGAATATTTCGGTTACATCATCCCAAGGATATCGTTGGAGATATTGAGGTCACTCTTAGAGAGTAATCTAATTTTGGTAGTTTTAATAGTAGAATTGTCTGTATGACATAATGGATCGCTACGATTGACATTGTCCCGGAGTAGTGTATTCGGGGGGTTCCTTGTTTGGATTTCGCTTTACGAGACGCCCCACGCATGAAACGTAGTGCAATGTTGAGAGTGGAGAGAAGTTTTGTCCTATTTAAATTGTGAATGTTATTTAGAGAATAAATTCTAAATTTGAAGTTTAATGTTAATATGTGAAGTAATAAAATTTGGATAACTGACTAAGTTAAATTGTAATCAAGAAATCCTAGTACGTCATATATGTGTAAAAATAATTAAGTGTGATTAGAATGGGTTGGATTCTTGGGTTACGTTAGGATAGTAGGTCTTGCGGGTATAGGTCGTACCTTGTGACGCCCCGCTTAAAATAATAATGGGTGGACAACCCTATACTACATTAAATCAGGAGTTTCAGATGGCACAGTCTCAACATCAACTGTCGCTACAAAAATAATATAGACTAAATACCCGATATCATATAAGCGAGATGATAAAATTAAATAAAATATGAAACAGACAACAAACCAACACTATAAGCTACTGACAAAGAAAAGAAATATGCATACAAGAACTATGATAAATGAAATGAGTAACTACAACCGATTATACCACAACGAAGTAAACCCGAATAAGTTGTTGGGTCATAGCCAATACAATAGCTGAAATGGAATAAATATTCACATCTATAGATATCCCTTGGGTATAAACCTGATGTACAACATGAATCCTACCTAGATTTTTAAGGAAGTAGGAAGCGACTACAAGCTAAGTCCCACAACAGTCCACATCTATCACGGCTCCCTAGACTCTGGATAGAAGGTCATCCGGCATCCATACGGTTGGATACCTGTGGTAATATATATATATATATACAGGCAGGATAGAAAAGTAAACGGGTCAGAGTCCGAGTTATGAAAAATATTTAGAAAGTGTGTTAACCGTGCATAATAAATATCGGTGCACTTATTTCATAATTAAAGTGGAATCGCACTCTCGTGAAACCCCAACTCACCTCTCATTTAACGGCGCACATCTATTCGCATCCTAAGATTTTAGTTAAATTACCCCAATTATAAGGACAACCTAACTTAACATAGGCCCAGCCTATACCCCACGAGAATTGCCTTCCTATCTTAACCCAAGAATCCACTCTTTCTAAACATACTTAATTATTTTTACAAACAAATATGCCATAATAGGCTTTATGGATTCCGGTTTATAATTTAATTAAATATAATTCTCAATACGTTACCCATATACATTAGGGTTTAGTCAAATGATTTAATTCATAAATAACATGCATACAATTTTATTATTGACAAAACTTCTCTCCAATCTCAACAGTGTATTACGTTTCGTGCGTGGGGTGTCTCATAAAGAAAAATCCAAACAAGGAACCACCCCGTTAGACTACTCCTTGACAATGTCGAACCTAGAGATCCATTATGCCATACATACAATTTTATACTACTACTACTACTACTACTACTAAATTTAGATTACAATAGAAAAATAACTTAAAATCTCCAATAATATCCTTGGGATGATGTACCCGAAATCTTCCTTAAATGCGATACATCAACCCCCATCAATCTAATACACCATAATCATCCAAGATGTACTCCACAAAGATTCCACATCCTTTCATCTATAGGATATATAAATATTTATATAGGCATTTATTCTAACCATATATATATACAATAATCCATTCCCATAGCCAAGTGTACATACCACATATGATGTACAATGGCCATACACATAATATACTCGGCTATATATATCGCCGATAAAACTGCATCATGTTATCATCTTCTAGGGCATTACTTTTATACCATCTTGGGGACCCCGGTCGGTCTCAATATCACCTACATCGAAGCCATACACACACACACGACGTCCCGGGAAGCGACCATAGCTCCTAAACGGTCAATGAGACGAGACATACGCACCACGCCTCACCCCGAAAATATAAATCACATAATAACACACTGGACGACTATGACCTGGGGACTATCCACACCCTGCTCCTTGAGCCAGGATGCTCACCCTCTGCGTGAAAACTTCCCAATGATAGCATGAGCGGGGTATGCTTAACCACATAAGTATATATATCATTCACATGCACGACATATATGCATCCATATGATCCCATAATATGATCAAACATTAAACCATCGTATACGATTTAGATATTCATACCATGTATATCCACAACATAAATATATCCATATATTCATATCTATATAGATATATATACATATATTCACATATCCTTATATCTATAT
Organism: Sambucus nigra; assembly: GCA_949130495.1. Classification (NCBI taxonomy): domain Eukaryota; kingdom Viridiplantae; phylum Streptophyta; class Magnoliopsida; order Dipsacales; family Adoxaceae; genus Sambucus; species Sambucus nigra. Next base: position 623,338,658 of record OX422207.1, on the reverse strand, counting down.
ATACAAACTAATTATCATTCATATGTATAAGATATCAAAACTCGGCTATAAGTGTACATAATCCTCAATACACAGGCCGTCACCACAAACTCATTTAATTTACCTCAATCTGTGAATACATTTTCCTATCATTTAATTGCTCACTTAAAGAATATTCATCCATTTTCCTATGATGAATAGTCTCTCGAACAACATACGTATATATATATATATATATATATATATATATATATATATATCCATATATTCATATCTATATAGATATATATACATATATTCACATATCCTTATATCTATATATACAAACTAATTCTCGTCCATATGTATAAGATATCAAAACTCGGCTATAAGTGTACATAATTCTCAATACACAAGCCGTCACCACATACTCATTTAATTTACCTCAATATGTGAATACATTTTCCTATCATTTAATCGCTCACTTAAAGCATATTCATCCATTTTCCTATGATGAATAGTCTCTCGAACAACATACGTATATATATATATATATATATATATATATATATATAACTGTAGGGTTATCACCCAAAGTTTAGTGTAGGAAACCATCACTGCACATCTCATCTATATTCGAAAGCATATCAATATTTCCAATACAAATTTTGACTAAAGGTATACACCTAACCAAAAGTCTACAAACCTCAACTTATCCCAACTTCATTTCTAGTGTTGGAATTCCAATGATTATTTCCACACAATTATGTGTAAACTATCCTGACTAGAATTATATTACCGCCTGTTCTAGTTGATAGTACAATCCAAACTGTTCCCAATTTCACATACGGTTCAATTGATCTTTTGAACCCTTACTCCTATTGGGTTTACCAATTGTTCCTTAATTAAAACATTTCTAAGGATACGTGACCCCTCTCTCTCGTTAGTCCCTAATTGTAACTTAATAGAATCCTATCTCTATAAGTATTCAACAGGAATATCGGCCTTGAAATTTCCAACGTACCCCCGCAACTCTCTCCAAGAGTTCTAACCTCCCATCATATATATACTTACATTTTATATACAATTTGGATCCTCAACCCCAATGAGGTTTCCCACAATCTCTATGCACAACTCTAATGTACGCATGGATATATTTTTCCCGAGTTATTCCAAAAAGTCCCCAAAATCATAATGTGTGAGAAACCCCCTTATATGTCTCCAAAACATATCTCTTACGTCTTAAGAGAAATCCCTGAATCTATAAACCCAACCAGAAAGGGTTTGAAATCACCATAGAGAAAATTACACAAAATGCCGTGTTTCCGAATCGATTCGGCCCAGCGAATCGATTCGGCCTCCAAGGTGAATCGATTCGTGTCCAAAGATCTGGGCTTCTGTCTCAGGCCCAATCGATTCGGCTTGGGTTCGAATCAATTCGGTCTCACAGACCTGGGACTCTGCAACATTCTGAATCGATTCGGAAGGAGGCCGAATCGATTCGGCCTGTTTAGCAGGCTACAAAATGCTCATTTTTCTACAAAAACCTAATTTCCCAAAATTCCAAATCAACAATTTCTAAGTATAAATTTGTAACCCAATCATGCTTCCAACATCAAAACACATCCTATAATTTCACCTCGTCATTTTATGCCCCTTAAACCCATGTGTAACCATTAATTTCAAGATTTAAACCCAAAATCTAGGTTTTGATATTTATACCCAAAAATCATTTCTTTAACCCACAAATTATGAAATCAAATTCATAAATCACTTCTTTAGCAAGATTAAACACTTGCCTTATATTTGTAGAGGTTGGATCGTCCTCGATGTCGCGGTTGGGCCGGAAATCTCCAAGCTTTCCTCCTCTCCCTCTTTCTTTCTTCTTCCTTTCTTTATTCTTTCTCCCTCTAGGAATTTTTCTCTCTTTCTCTAAAATGAGAAGGCTTGTCCCGTAAGCCTCTTAAATCCCTAAAACATAAGTCCATATTTTAATTGTTAATACACACTTTAAATGACTCGTTTACTCCAATTCGAGTCAAACTGACTTAAAAACATTCAGGAGCCAAAATAAAACACAATGACAGTCATTTTGACTATCTCGGCCTTTCTGGGATCGATGGTACCCCCAAATCATCATCGGGAATACTTTGAAATGTCCTCTATTTTTGGACATCAATTCCCAAATTTTAAAATTCTCCAATTTAATTAAATTTTATTTCCCCAAAGATTTAATTTCTCAGTCTCCAAAGTCAAGGGTTGTTACATGCCTATGGTAAATTAGGTTGTCCTTATGGGTGGGGTAACTAAATAAATATTCCACGATGCGAATAGGTGCGCGGTTTTAGATGAGAGGTGAGATGTGGGTTTCACGAGATGGCGACTCCACTTTAATTTTGAAATAAGTGTATTTATATTTATTATGCAGGGTTAACACACTTACTAGACATTTTTACACTCGGGCTCTGACCCATTTACATTTCCCTCCTTCTATATATATATATATATATATATCCTACTACATGGATGCCAAATGCTTTTCTATTCAGAGTCTTGGGAGCCGTAACAGGTGCGGACTGTCGCGGGATTTAGTTAGTAGTCGCTTCCTACTTCTTTGTAAATCTAGATAGGATTCATTGTTTACATCGGGATTATACTTTAAAGTAATTTATATTTGTTTATGTTTCTTCCCCATGGATGCTGTATTGATGTCGGGTATATTTCCTTGTATATACTCATTTCATTTTATTCCAGCACTTCTTTTATCATGTACTCGTGTATGTTTTACCTTTGTTAGTAATTCTATAATGTTAGTTTGTGGTTTGTGGTATGTTTTATTTAATTTTAACATCTCGCTTATATGATTTCGGGTAGTTAGTCTTATATTATTTAGTATCGTCAGTTGATGTTAATACTGAGCCATCTGAGATTCCTGAATCAAAGTAGTATAGGGGTGGCCACCCGTTATTATTTTAAGCGAGTTACTACAGATGGTATCAGAGCATCAGGTTCTAGAGTCTTTAGAATCTGTGCGGGTTTTCTGCGTTCTTCCGTTGATGTTTTTGAGATAAAGCCCTACCAGTAGGATTGTTGTATTCACTACGTTTATCTTTTTTTACGTGGTGTACTTATTTAAATGATGTTCTAACATAGTTTCTTTCGTCTCAGACGTCGCCAAGAATAAGTCAGTTAGGAAGGGGCAAGATGAGATATGTGTAATACCCCGTATTTCTTAATATCCTATTTAATTAAATGAGAAAATATGTCATAATATAAATTACGTAACAGGAGTAATTTAAAGAGATTTATTAAAATTTTTAATTATGGAATATTAATTGAGCGATAGATACCGATTTATATTGCCTCATTATATTTACTTAGTGCGAGTAGTAAATAGTTACTTAACACATGTAGATCGTTTTGGGGTGAGAACGAGTAATATTTTTAAATGACTCAAATGATAATTTAGAGGTCACAGATGAGTCCGGAAGGGTCAAATTAGTCAAAATAGTATACCTAGGGGTACTAGTTGAGTCTCGGGGTAATTTTGGACTAAACCGAGACCATTCGGGGGCGTTTTAGTCTTTTAACATGAGAGGGTATGGAGACCTACGAATTTGAGAGCCTTTTATCAGTCGTATGAAAGAGGGGTTAGGTTTAAAAAACCCATGTAAACACCAATACCATTATAGAGAAGGACAAAACCATTATAAAGGCTTAGAAGATGCTTTTGAGGAGGTTAGATTTGGATCTTGCACCCTAGGAGCCAAAGGAGGAAGGATTGAAGAATAGAAGCATCAATCCATCATCAACTCCATGAAATTAGATTCCTTCTATCAAGGCAAGTTGTTTATTGCAAAAATTAGAAAGTTATAATACCCATGTGTAGGGTTTTTGAATAGTTTTGTTAAATCAATATCTTGATAGTAGAATAATGATATTTATACATGTTGGGATAGGAATCGCATGTAGAATGATTTAACATATGTAGAGGATTAATATTCTGAGTAGACTTGATGATTATTTTAGAATAAAATCTGGGTTTTGAATGCACATATAGGAATAACACCACAACTAGGGTTTTAAGAAATTTTGGGTTTAATTCACTATTTCTTGAAAGGAATTGAGGTTTTGATTTATTTGAAACGTTAGAAATTATCCTAGTATATGTGGAAACATGTTAGGATCTTTGGGTCGATGTTTGGTGGAATATAATGAAGTTTGGAGATTGGTTAATGGAGGAAGAGGCTAACGAAGAAGATGAACTGCGTCAGTCCCTGCTCGATCGATCGATCGATCTCGAATGTCGATCGATCGACTAGGTCGATCGATAGAACCGAGTAGTAGAATGATCGACGTAAGCTATTTTTCCCCAATTTTCCATGTTTAAAGTTTCTTTGATTTTTATGAATGAATGGGTATCCTAGGATTTATATTATACTTATATGAAAGTCAGAATAAGACCAATATGTATATTGTTTAGGTCTGATAAGGCCATTGGGTGTAGGGCTTGGTTTATGGACTGACGAGAATAATCCGATTTAGTAGAGTATCGGGGAATTCGAAATTGAGTTACGAGGCCAGGTAAAGTCAATTCAAGTAATAGACCAGTAGGGTAAGTAATAACTACTGAAATTATATGTGTTGAGTAACTAGGACCCTTAGAGTTGTGTGAATACTCAAATAAATGAGATTAATGAGATAAATCGTAAAGCAAATATTGTACGGTAGATATAAGGGATTAAAATATTACGTACGAACATAATTAATAGGTCGGGCGTGTACATAATTAATAAAGGCTTGATCACCCAATGTTTAATCAGGTGGGGTGTCACAAGATGTAATACCCATAACAAATTTTGGGTACGCTTTGGTTTGAGGTATTTCTTTCCGTGATTCGAGCAGAGATAAGAAGGAGAGTTTCGTGATCGATAAGGTAAGTACTGATGAGGAAAGAATTGGGAGCCCTTGGGAGGTTTAGATTGAGAAATTCTTCAACATTTGTTAGTAAACCTGGTGTTGGTGACTTTTATCGATGTGAGGTGTGTGAAGTTGTCCCAATATCAGGAGTATTGCCTTCTGGGAGGAGAGAGTGAGAAATTTAAAGTTTTGGGTCCATTGAGTATGACTGAGGGAGTTTTCGGTAGTCGCCATAGTGTCTTGTCCTTCGGGATGGGTAGGAAGGATTTATGAGGAAGATATTACTTTGAGGATAATTAGGCCTTGGGAAGGAGTCAGCAAGTGTGGTCTTTATACAACATCTTTTGGGATGTTAAAATGTCTTGTGATGAGCTAGTAGCGAGTTACTCTATTGATTTTTGGGAGTGAGAATTGTTAAGGTTATTGGTTTATGGATAGGCTAGGGCAGGAACTTTTAGTGTTCCATTGAGGGAAGAACTTATCTTGTGGAAAGGTGTTGATGTGATCTAAGGGATTAGTGTAACTGAGGAGGTTCAAAGCTTAGTAGATTTATGTTGAGTGGAGAATTTAGCTCGTAGTTGTGCTAGTTTTGAGAACTAGGTATTGGTTAGAGTATTGTATTTGTTGAGGCCTTGTGTCCTAAACATAAGGTGTTTATTTGGCATGTCGAGAGACATGGAATTGTTTTATATTATATTGTTACATAGGCCTTTGGGCAATATCTAAAACTCAGAAAATCTTTTATAAAAACTTAACCATGGTTCGACTGATCTGAATCCCTGACATAGCTACATAGTAGTGTATTAGGAGGGTTCCTTGTTTGGATTTCACTTGCGAGACCTCCCCCGCATGAAGGTAGATAGTATCAGGAATTGAGATGAGTTAAACCATTGGAAATTTCAAACTTTTACATATACTTAATATGTTTCTATAGATTATGTTGTTGAGAGTTATAATACGACTTAAGGCTTGTAGAGGCGGGTTATTGTTTTACGAGTTGAGCTCAGGTACGGGGTGTATGGGCATCCTGGGTAGTTAGTTTGATTTTTAAAATCTATATGGTTCGACGTGAGAACTAGGAAGGATCTATAAAGTGAACTAGAGGGTAGATGTAAGGACTAGATGAGATTGAAGTCCTAGGCATATCTTAAATTTCGCGGGCGAAATTCTTGTAAGTGGGGAAGAGTGTAACACCCCACGATTTTGGGACTGAGAAATTAAATTTTGAGAAAAATTAAATTCATTTAAATCGGAGAATTTTAGAATTTCGAAATTGAAGTCCAAAAATTGAGGATGCTTTAAAGTTTCCCGGATGAGGAATTTGAGTGTACCATTGGTTCCGGATGGGTCGAGATAGTCAAAATGACTGTCATTGGGTTTTATTTCGGCTGCGAAATATTTTTAAGTATGTTTGACTCGAATTGGAGTAAACGAGTCTTTTAAAGTGTGTATTAACATTTAAAACTGGGTTTATTATTTTAGGGGATTTAAAAGGCTTACGGATCAAGCCTTCTCCTTTAGAGAAAGAGAGAAAGAGAAAGAAAGAAAGAAAGAAGAAGAAAGGAAGAGAGAGAGGAAGAAAGCTTGGAGATTCCGGCCCAAACGCAATCCCGCGGATGATTCAACCCCTAAAAATATGAGGCAAGTGTTTAATCTTGATAAATATTTCATTTGTGTATTTCATTTCATAATTTGTGGGCGAAAGAAATGGATTTTGAGTATATTCATCAAAATCTAGATTTTGGGTTTAATCTTGAAATCGATGTTTACACATGGGTTTTGTAACACCCCGCCTAATTAAATAATGGGTGGCTAGCCCCATACCAAATTAGAACAAAATATACAGTAGGCTCATTCTTAGCATCACTATCAAAAACATTTACAACTCACCCAATACCCAATTAAGTTGGTGTTAAAAAAATTCCAAATTTTAATTTCAATAAATCCATTTTTAGTTTTAGAATAACACAACAAAATTTATTATACAACATTAATAACCGAACAGATAATACAAAAGAATTTAAATACAATTGGAATATACATTCCCAAATAATTATCCAATACAGTAATCCCAACAATAATAATTCTATGAAAATGACATGAGTACAAGAGTATTTGACTCAAATAGAAGAGATAACTGAATTCCTTTGGACGACATGCCCTAACAAAAATAACACTGTGAATAAAATGAAGATAGGCATCTAAGAAATACTCCATAGCTCCATAGCTCGTCATAATCCACTAAGGTTGGCGTCCCGGATGCTGGACACCTAATATAGAAGGTACAATAGAAAAGAAAATATGCAAGGAAACGGGTCAGAGCCCGATTGTGAAAAATGATTTTTAAAACAACAAGTATTTAACAAGTGCAATAAAGAATTTATTATGTACATGTTAGTATCCCACTCTCACTTGCTATTCTCACCTCTCATCTAGAGTGCACACTTAACATTTCCTATTAACCTCCTAGTTAATGGTTCCTCTTCACCAATTCCATAATATGATTCCATTCCCATATCATAACCTCGTATGTCCCATACCAAACGTTATATAATCATTCTTATACATTTCTCATTTATATGAATCTTTTCTCATTAATATGAATTAAGATCTTCAATAAATATTCATTAACTTACTTCAATTCTTTTCTCAATTCACCGTTATCTACAATTATCACGCAGTAGATGATTTGACTACAATATAACCATTCATTCATTTAATTCATTATATATATATACATATATAATACGGCACCCCGAGTCACAGTTGCGGTGCAATGCATTACTCTACTATCATGCCCCATCATCACTAGTCGTCGAATAGGAGACAAAAGGTTCGGTAAGGATTTCTCGAACCACAAACAACAACATACAAATTGGAGGCGAACATAGTTCTCATACCCAAGGGACATGCACATACCTACATTCCCATAGTCAGCAGACTTATCAACTCCCTGATAAGTCTTTCATATACCTATGTTCTCGAGTGACAAATCAAAGATCCCATAGATTCATCAGGATATGACTGCCCTCACGCACAAGCCTCCCGTCGATAGCAAGTAAGCTAGGTATATCATACACATAAATCATCAATCAATCAAATAGGGATTATCATACCTATAATATAATATCAACAAGGTACTCACATTACCCTTAGATAATTTCCATACTTAGCATTATATCTCTTTAAATTTAATCATCCCCGAGCATCACTCATTACTCAAGGTTCAAATAGGTTTTTCCCTCAACATTTATTCATTATGAAATCACTAATATCCTACTGGTCCATCTCATCTTATCTCCCAAATTATTACAAAATAAACTCTCCCTTGATTAGGGTTAAAACCGATTGTTTCTAATCTCTTATAAACACATCTTCTATCAACAAGGATTGAATACTATCATCACATGGCTCATAGTCTATAGTGTTTCATTCACACTATATGACTTATCAAGAAAACCAACATCCTCGCATCCTATAACATCTCTCCACTCCCGACATCATTAAGGTTCATGCGTGAAGTGTCTCGCAAAACGAAATCCAAACAAGGAACACCTCCTATACGCTAGTACTTAACTTTATCGATCGTGGAGGTTAGTCAACTTCAAATACGCAACCGCAATAACCTCATCCCCTCATTCAACCAAATTTGGTCTTAACTCCCATCTCTATCCAGGAGCCATACCACTAAGCACTTATACTACACTCAGTCCTTGCGCAATCAATAATGAGATTAAACTCAGTCCTTGATGCTCAAATTGTAACCCTAAGGCTACCCAGGTGCTATATTAAATCTCTCCTATTGGATCTAACCTTAATCCTCATGAATACCAATTAGAATCCAACACATGAATCTAGTAACCGAAATTTCTCCCAAAAAAATTAATTATCATAATTCTAATCAATTAAATCCCAATCACATTCAGTCGACTCTTATCTAGGGCTTACTGATCTTCTCTAAGTCCCATAATCTCCAATTAATAACCATCAAATATATACAAAAGGTTTGGCATAAGAACAATCATTAAAATAAATAACTTCACAAATTCTAGGGAGGTCGATGGATCGAAGGCGGGGGTCGATCGATCGATCGCCCAGATACCAACCCAGTTTTCTACATTTCTTCTACTACGGGTTTCATCACTTTTGATCATCCAAAACATCATATTAACAACCATAATTCCTTATAAACCCTACTACATGATATATAAACTTATGTGAATGATTTCTAAAGCTCTAAACATACTAGAATCATCAAGAGTTTGAATTAAAAGCATATGTTTAACCTCTTTTTCCAGAAAATTATATACATGATATCTTCAAGAACACACCATTGATTCTCAGTATTTCATCAACAGATTTATGATTATTTCATGGATTACTATCTACCTACAACATGAGTTTGATTCCTATAAACTTCCATTTTTAAAAAATCCATTAACAACTTTTCTTTATCTTCCAAACATACAAAATATCATCTTTTTATAACTATCCTAACATGGACAATATACAAACTTAGATTGCAATTATCAAACACTTGCCTCTAATGAATATTTGATCCTTTGGAGTTGAATAACATCTTTATCCTGCCAACTTTCGGCGGTGATGGTGGTGGTGACCTTTGACCTTTGGTTTTCCTCCTTTCCAAGAAAGCTTCTCTCTTCCCTAGCAACCTTTTACTTTCTCTCAAAAGGTGACCTCTCAATATTTGTGTAGAGGAGAAGAATGAACTATGTACAACTAATCTCCAAATATTTATAACAAGACAAAACCCGAAATCACTATTCATCCCTCATATAAATATAACCAAAATGCCCTTTTTGGGTGTCTTTTCATTTCCAAATGACCCGAGACCCAAAACCAACATCCAAATAGACTTTTCTGACTTTTTCAACCCTTTCGGATGCAACGATGCAATTGAAATGGCTATAAGGTTGATGGAAAATAAATTTCCTTTTTAATTTAACAACTTAGTCCCCACACGTCCCATACTGCGTCTGACTAAAATCCAAATTACCCAATTTATATCTTAGAACAATTATTAATAATCATCACATTCATATATTACCTAAATATCTTTAAGTAATATTAATAATCATTCATTTTAATATCCACCATTCGGATAGAACACAAATGAATTAATTTATAATAGAATCCAATTAATTTAAAATATAACCCATTTTTAAAAAACATTAAAATCATGAGGTATTACAAGTGTAAGGGGTATAAATTAAGGAGGTGAAATATAGGATGTGTTTTAATGTTGAAAACATGATTGGGTTACAAATTATAGTTAGATATTTTTGAATTGGGATTTTGGGAAATTAGGTTTTTGAAGAAAAATGACAATTTCGTAGCCTACTGATAAGGCCGAATCAATTCAGCCTCTTTCCAAATTGATTCAGAATGTTGTAGAGTCCCAAGTCTGTGTAACCGAATCGATTCGGACCCAATGTGAATCGATTCGGCCTGGGACAGTCTCCCAGGTCCTTTGGATCGAATCGATTCATAGTTGGACCGAATCGATTCGCCCTTGAGGCGGAATCGATTCGGGCCAGGCTGAATCTATTCGGGCCAGGCAGGATCGATTCGAAAATAGGGATGTTTTATGATGTTTTTCTAGGATGATTTGTAACCCTTTTTGGTTTGGTTAATTGATTCATGACCTTCTTTTATGATGTAAGAAATATGTTTTGGGGACATATAAGGGGTTTCTGATAGGTTATGATTATGGGGACTTCTTGGAATAATTTGGAAAATATATATATGTATTCATTGGAGTTGTGTATAGAGATTGTGGGAAACCTCATTGGGGTTGGAAATCCTAATTTTAAATCAAAAGTGAGTATACATATGATGTAAGGTTAAGGTCCCTTCGAGAGAGTGGTGAGAGTACGATATGAAATTGTAGGCTGAGGTTGTGCCAAATCCTTATAGTGATTAGGATTCTATTGATATCAAGAATTGGGGACTAACGAAAGAGAGTGGTCGCGTATCCTTAGTAATGTTTGACTCGAGGAATAGATTATAAACGCAATAAGATTTAAGGGTTCGTAAGAATAATTGAACCAGAGTCGGGATAGTGATTATATATATCGATGTAGTATTTTCCTAAAAGTGATGGATTCATGAGAAGAATTTAAGGTTAGGTTTCAGGTTTATAAACTAATAGTTATGTGCATACGAATTATCGAATTAGTACTAAAGATATTAATGTACTTTCGAATATAGATGAGAAGTGTAGTGATTATTACCTACACTCAACTTTGGATGATAACCTTAATGTTGGAGATATATATATATATATATGTTGGAATATTGTTTATATCATAATGAAAATGGACGCGTATGCTTAAAGTGTGGGATCATATTCACATAACGAATTAAGTAATATGATTGAAGTGATGGTTAGTATATTGAGGAATATGGACGCCACTAGGTGAGTTTATAAGTTTTTTACATACAATGAGAGATAGTATGTATATATGTATGTATATATATATTTGTATAGATAGTAATATATGTGTATACTCATGGCGTGAATAGCTAAACACTATATGAAGGTTTAGCTATATGATATGATTATCTGAATGTATATATATTTTGTATGTGAATGGTATATATACTTGTGTGGTTAACCATACCCCGCACATTCTATCATTGGGATGTTTTCGCGATGAGGATGAGAACCCTGGCTCGAGGAGCGGACTGTGGATATTCCCCAGTTTATAGTCGTCTGTTGTGTTATTATGTGATGTACATTTTTTTTGGGACGAGATGTGGTGGGTATGTTTCGTCTCATTACCGGTTAGGAACTATGACCGATTCCCGGACGTTGTGTGTGTGAGTTTGTCATGAGGATGGGTGTCGTTTAGCCCCACTATGTGGTCCCTAATATTTCTACATGGGTCGGGCAGTGGGAAGATGATAGCATGGTGCAGTATATTGGCGATATGTATAGCCGGTTATATTATGTGAATGGCCATTGTACATCATATGTGGTATGTACACTTGGCTATGGTAATTAATGATTATATCTATATATATGTTTAGAGTAAATGAATATATACTTGCATATCCTATAGATGGAAGGATATAAAAGTTCTATGGTGTACATCATGGGTCATTATGGGGTACTAGATTGTTGGGGGTTGATGTATTGTATTTAAGGAATATTTCGGTTACATCATTCCAAGGATATCATTGGAGATATTGAGGTCACTCTTAGAGAGTAATCTAATTTTGGTAGTTGTAATAGTAGAATTGTGTGTATGACATAATGGATCGCTACGATCGACATTGTCTAGGAGTAGTGTATTGGGGGGGTTCCTTGTTTGGATTTCTCTTTGCGAGATGCCCCACGCATGAAACGTAGTGCAATGTTGAGAGTGGAGAGAAGTTTTGTCCTATTTAAATTGTGCATGTTATTTAGAGAATATATTCTAGGTTTCAAGTTTAATGTTAATATGTGAAGTAATAAAATTTGGATAACTGCATATATGTCTAAAAATAATTAAGTGTGATTAGAATGGGTTGGATTCTGGGCTAACGTTAGGATAGCAGGTCTTGCGGGTATAGGCCGTGCCTATGGTAAATTTGGTTGTCCTTATAGGTGGGGTAACTAAATAAAGATTTTAGGACGCGAATAGGTGCACGCTTTTATATGAGAGGTGAGACTGGGGTTTCACGAGTGGGAGACTCACTTTAATTACCAAATAAGTGCATTTATATTTATTATGCACGGTTAACACACTTGCTAAACATTTTTACACGGGCACTGACCCGTTTATATTTCTCTCCTGATATATATATATTACTACAGGTGTCCTACCGCATGGATGCCGAATGTTTTTTTATTCAGAGTCTTGGGAGCCGTAACAGGTGCGGACTGTCGCGGGATTTAGGTTGTAGTCTCTTCCTACTTCTTTTTAAATCTAGATAGGATTCATTATGTACATCGGGATTATACTTTAAAGTTATTTATATGTGTTTATATTTCTTCCCCATGGATGTTGTACTGTCTGTTACCCGACAGCTTATTCGGGTATATTTCCTTGTATATTCTCATTTCATTTTATTCCAGCACTTCTTTTATCGTGTACTCGTGTATGTTTTACCTTTGTTAGTAGTTCTATAGTGTTAGTTTGTGGTTTGTGATATGTTTTAATAAATTTTAACATCTCGCTTAAATGATTTCGGGTAGTTAGTCTTATAGTCTTTAGTATCGTCAGTTGATGTTGATACTGAGCCATCTGAGATTCCTGAATTAAAGTAGTATAGGGATGGCCAATTGTTATTATTTTAAGCGGGTTGTGACAGGAACTCCAGGCTACGGAGAAATCAATAGTCATAAGGGTATGATTAAAAATTGTAGAGAAATCCCCTCTACTTTCATGCATAAAGGTAAGAAGAAGAACAAGAGAAATAAGAAGGGCAAGACCCAGGCCCAACCTAAAGTTGTGAGAAAAACTTTAAGCCTTATGGAGAAAGAAAGAAGAAAAAAAACAACCATTACATTTTTAAATAGGAAGGATACGAGAAGAAGAAATGCCCATCATTTTAGCCATAAAGAATGAAAACGGTAATTTCTCTGACATCATTGAGACATGTTTTGTGTTGTAATCTACCAATACATGGTGTGTAGATTCAAAATCCACTGATCATATTTGTAAATATTGGCATGGGTTCTGGGTAACCAAAGAGCTCAGTGATGGAGAGATGTTTATATTCATGGTCGATCATCAGAAGGCAATAGTAGAAAATTTATTTTTAAATTTTGGTGCAGTGAATAAGTTAGTATTGGGAAATTGTTTATATGTTCCTTGTATTAGAACAAATTTAACTGAGGTTTCCAATCTTGTGATGAGCAGATAATTTTTTTATTTTAGTAAATGAGTTTTTGTCAAAAATGGAAAATGTCTTATCTATTCTGGAACATTAGAAATTGATCTTTATTTAATAAGAATTGTCTCAATGGTAATTGAATAACTTAAACGGAAATAACTTATAGATAAATGAACCTTCAAAACTGAACGAAATAGATTTTTGGCATGTACGGTTGGATGATATCAATTAAAAAGGGTTATAAAGACTAGTTTCAAATGGATAATTGAGTTAATTCAAAGTGAAGGAACTTCCAATCTATGAATCCTTTCCATAAGGTAAAATGATAAAGAAGCCATTAATGACTAAGGGGTATAGAGCAAAAAATTCATTGAAATTGGTTTGTTGTTATCTATGTGGGTTTATGATTATCTGGGAATATGTGTTTATGAGTATTTCATAACTTTCATATAAGATAACTTGAGGTGTGGATATGTTTACCTTATGAAACACGTATGAAGCTTGTGACAAGATCAAAGTGAATAAGGTTGAGGTCTAGCATAGGAACGGTAAACTAATCCATACTCTATAATTTGAAATGGAGGGGAATACCTCATAAGATAAATTAGGTAACGCATATCTTGTTTGGGGATTATAACCCAATTTTCTACACCCAGCATTCCACAGCAACGTGATGTAGAAAAAATAAAGAGAATGACTCTTAAAAATATGCTTAGATCCATGATGAATTATTTAGATTTGTTATATTCTTTTTCGGGTTATACATTAGCAATGACCCACTTACATACTGATCTTAGTTCCATCTAAATAAGTATTAATAACTACTACTAAACTCTTGATTGGGTGTAAACTGAGTCTACGTTGTATTCAAATTTGGGGTTGTCTGGAACACATGCTAAGTAAGGAGCTCGAAAAGTTTGAATCGAGGATATAAGTGTGCCCTTTTATAGGTTACCTAAAAAGATCAAAGGGTGGTTTATTTTATAATCCTATGGACCAGAGGATAATACTTAGCATAAGTCTTTGGTACTGAGAGGAAGATTGTATAATAAATCACAAGCTCAATAAATTAATTATCTTACAAGAACTAAAAGGATAAGAGAAAAACAATGCTTTGGTACCACCCGTATAAGATGAAATGCAACCTAACGTTAATGGTACACTGCCTTATCATATTGGTAGTATTATCAACGATTAGAATATGTGTGTCACTTATATTCAAATTCAGGTGGATTTGTGTCATAGTGGGAAGGCCATGCATGAACATGATAGGTTTGTTCATTTAGGAGATCAATTTCGTGAAGTTGTAAGAAAATCTGAATTAGATCCTAGTTACTACCATGAGGCACTCAAAAAGAAGGATGTTGAGATTTGGCTGAAGGTTATTAATACCGAGGTGGCTTTTATGTATTCTAATTGAATGTTAAGTTAGACTTTCTTGATAAAATGAAATTAAAAAGATGTAGGTGGATCTATAATAGGAAGTGAGGGTAGACGTGGAGGCGAAAAGCTTCAAGGCATAACCTATTGGGAAAGGGTTCACTCAGAAAGAGGAGATTGACTATAACGAGACATTTTTTTCGAAAGTCAAAATTAAGTCTATGATGATTCTCATATATATTGGTATGCATCTTGATTAAGAGATTTGTCAAATGAATCTTAAGATTGCATTCTGGGATAATAGTCTTAACGAGTGAATCTATATGGTTAAACACATGTGATTCATGGAAAAGGATAAGAAAGTAAGGCGTGGAAGCTTAAGAGATACATTCATGAACTTAGTCAAGCATCAAGTTCTTTGAACACCCAATTAGATGAGGCAATAAATTCTTTTATTTTTTATCAATGTATATATGAAACTTAAGTGTATAAGAATAATGACAAAAATGTGGTGGTATTTTTGGTACTTTACGTAGTTGATATTCTCATAATAAAAAATAATGTGGGTGTATTCTATAGTGTAAGAGCGTGGTTGTCTACTTAGTTCCATATGAAGGACTTAGGAGAAGCCATTCACATCTCGGGGATGGAGGTACTAAGTGGTCGAAAAAATAGGATATTGGGCTTGTATAGAGCTACTTAAATCGACACGGTCCTCACAAGATTTGGTATATGAGCTACCAAGAAGGGATTTATCACTTTCAAGCATGGTATTGCTTTATATAAGGTTTATTATCCTAATCCACCTAATCATATAGAAAGTATGATTAATATACATTATGCTTTGTTGGGGGGCGCCTCATGTATGTTATGGTATGCAATAGACAAGACATCTTTTATACCATTAGGATGGTCATCATATTCCAATCTAATTTTGGAGAGGAGCAATTGATTGTTGTGAAACACATTCTAAAGTACCTAAATCATACTAGAGACTATGTGTTGGTATATTTAATAGATAGTCTAGTACTCATTAGATACATAGACTCAGACTTTTAGTCGTATATGGATTTAAGGAAGTCAACCATCGGTCTATGTGCTTACTCTAATAGGTGGATCCATAAGTTAAAGGAGTATCAAAAAATATTCAATTGCTTATTCGACCATGGTTGTTGAGTATCTCGTCGCTTCAGAGGCTACAAAATCATCTCTTTGGAAACAAAACATCCTAAGTGACTTAGGTGTCATTCCTTATGTACAACTGATTATTACACTTTATTATTATGAGGGTGTAAATTCGAAATAACAAAGGACTCATCAAAAGGATAAACACATTAAGAACAAGTGTCACTTGGTTAAGGAGACAATGAAAAGGGTAAACATCATCATGACCAACATTTCTACTAAGGATAACCTCGCGAAT
Source organism: Sambucus nigra (assembly GCA_949130495.1). NCBI lineage: Eukaryota > Viridiplantae > Streptophyta > Magnoliopsida > Dipsacales > Adoxaceae > Sambucus > Sambucus nigra. The sequence continues at coordinate 623,322,133 of OX422207.1, read as the reverse complement.
AATTTTACAAAGATCTTACCCACTATGAATTTTAACAGTCATTTAGAAGGAATGGGATTTAAATTCATGGCAATATGACTTTAGGACTAAGTGGGGCATTGTTGGTATTTTTTCATAAAACCATACGTAAAACATTTTAATATTGATTAATAAAGGATTATTTTATTCATCTTGAAATGAGGCCTCACTATATCCAACTAATTTTTGAGAAAATTAAATTGGAGTGTAATCATAAATATTTAGTGGAATTAATTATTATGATTAAATAAAGAAAGGAAATAAATTATGGTATATATAATTTGATATTTTTGAGTATTTATTTTCAATCTAACTTAAGCATTTGTCTTGGTTCCCTGATGTAGTCTACTAAAAGATCATGAATTAGATTGCTATGAAGTTGGCAAGGCTTTCATTTACAAATAAAATCAACAAAATATTTCTCCATTATTGGCCAATAATAGATAAGTGTCACTATTTGATCATAATTTGGCTCCTATAATCTGAGATGGGTTGTGAGCTTTCTTGGGAACTTCATATTCTTCCTCTCTTGTGATGGATCACAATGGCCTATTGAAATGCCCCAGCTTATCTTCCAATAAGTAGAATCTTCGGTCCTTTCTTCTTATTGGTAGGTCGTTGGATTTCTTGCTTGGTATAAATCAATCGTTGATTAAATCAATATAGGGATGCCTGCACTCTATTTGAGCTTCAATAAAATTTATTTTAGCTAGTTCAAAGAAAGTCTGACTCTTAGCAGGTTCCTTTTTGTATTGTTGTTGTGCCTTGATTCATTGAGGGGAATATAAGTGGTTTTATAATGATCATCATGTGTTTCTTCAACTATCCTCGTTCTTCCTCTAAACCCATACATCTACAATAGTAATCCAAAAAGGAAGTATAATGCTAATTATGAACTCTTCATCTTGAAATATTTTGTCTCCCACTGCATTCTTATCTTACCTCTCTAATGTAAGTCATCATCTCTAGTGAAGATTTGGAGCACATATGATGTTATTTTTATTTTACGTATCACTACTATTATTGAGACACAACCCATGGGAAACTTTATGCATTTATGGCTTAGCAAACTGCATCGAAATTCATCATTCTTGGTTATCACTCCACCTTGACCTGATGGAATTACTCTATTAACCTTTGGATAATCATTTTATAAGTTTCTAGAGTAAGGTGATTCAATGCATATTCACCAATCACCTATTCAATCCCAAGGTTCGAGTCACATTTGTTGTAGAAGGAATGGATTCCTCTTTGTAGATCTTCGAGCAACACTAAAATCAGTGCCTCATACTATGCCTCATTTTTTTAACAAAGAAATTCCAATTTAAATGATAATATTATCCTTCCATATGGAAAATATTAATCCATCTAACCCTTTTCCTTTAGTCGAAAAACCATCAAAATCCATAGACCACTATTCTATATCTGTTACACGAACATTTCCCTAAAGATCATCATCAGGTATATCTTTATGAAGTTGTTCGAATATATATGCGGATAAGATTGCAAGGTTTGCATAATCATTTATCTTGATTTCTTGAGGGACCACATGCGTAAGATCATGTTCAGAGAGGATGAAAACCCACCTTGACTCTCTACTAATAAAAAAATTTCTTGCCATAAAAAACATTATTGAAGGCATATTATCACTATGTTGATAGTTAAAGAATGTAATGTCTTAGATTATAAGCCACAAAAACGAATTCCAAACACTACCTCCCTATGATGGTATATCTTGACTTGGGACCATAAATAATTCTACTCAGATAGTAGAAAAGTCCTTCTTATTGAGCCGCCTCTAATGCCAACATTGCACCAAATGACCATATAGTAGAGGTAAGGTAAAGCAACAAAGGTATTCTATAGTTTGGTGTGATCATCATTTGAGAAGAATTGGGCAATCTCTTTATCTTCTCAAAGGCATCCTGGTAAGGTTACTCATTTTAAAACATGGGGGTCTTTCTAAGAAGTTGAATCAGTGAGTGCGTGATCTCAAATAAACCTGGGAATAATCTTCTCAGTTAAGAAATATTTCCAAGGAATTGTTTCATCTTTCTCTGTCTTTTTATATGTCATATCAAGGATGTCTTGTTGACTATCTTGGTCCATCTAAATCCCATACCAGTCCATCACAAATCCTAAGAATTTACCACTCGTTACACTAATGACATACTTGAGTTGGCTCATTTTGAGTTTATGCTTTGACATATCTTAAAACTCTACTCAAATCACCGTTCTCTGATTACTCCTTCTTACATTTGACCACCAAGTCATCCATGTAGAATTCTAAGATGGAATTAAAGAGGTCATGAAAAATGTCCATCATCATTATCTAGTAGGTTACCGCCACATTTTGATAATGAAAGCCATGACAGTGTAATTAAATTTCCTAAATGTATAACGAAGGTTGTATTTTCTAATATTAATCCATCTTAATCTTGTTGTACCCTAGATAAACATCAATAAAGCTATAAATTTCATTAATAGTTGTTGAATTGCTCAAGTTCTCAATTAATGGAAAATGTAACTCGTCTTTAGGGCATATGATCTCTAAGCTCTAAACAATAGCGTATAACTGTTTTATATAACTTAACCACTGGAATAATTTTAAAAATCCATATTGGATGTTGAATCGGCTTGATAAGTATAACTTTTAATAATCGTTACGCCTCAACTTTTATCTTTACATCAATCTCAGGTTTGTATTTTATGGTTGCCTGTTTGATTGGGATGGATGATGGGATAAAAAATAATTTATGGAAACTCATATATAGATCCATCCCACACATTTCATTGCATTTACATGAGAAGACATCCTTGTATTCTTTGATGATCTTGATCAAATACATCTTCTTTGATTATTATATTTCCTTCTAAATAAAGATTGCCTCAGTTCTTACTCACCATTTTTCAGATCAATGGGTTCCAACTCTTGTTCTTGGAGTTTGGGATGCTCTTTCATGTATTATGTCTCTTCTAATATCTTCAAAAAAGTCTTGCTTTTCAAATTATCAATGACAATACATTGCCCTTAATTATATATAAGAAAACACTCATGCTTTGCCTTTATGTTATTTTTTATGAAAAAAATTTTACACGCTCACACCTTCAAAGATAATGAACCATGCTTCCATCACTGATAAAACTTTTTTTCATTTTTTCTCAGGAGTTGGGAGTGACTTTCTCCTGTTAGAGCTTTCAACATGATTAAACTTTGGTTTTTTAATGTTGCTCAATCCACTCTAGTGTCTTACTTTTCTTTCAATCGATTCAATTTTTGGCATCATTAATCTCTTACTTGTTTTAAGATAACATGAGTTTGAAGTAAAACCTCATTAACATGCTCATCTTCCTCCATATGTACCTATTGAACAACCATAGGTCTCAATTTGTCCTTTTTGTCTTTCACCGTAACAACTCCAATATGCCTTATTAATTACATGTGTCTTCATTTAACTCTATGTAAAAAGATACATCCACAATTATGCTTCATCTTTGGAAAATGGATTATTGGTTCCTCAGATTACGATCTCGATTCCCTTAACATTGGCTTTAGAACACTGGTGGTAAGTTGAATGAACCAAACCATGATTATGAATTCAAACTCCCCCAATAATGAGGTGGTAAGATTCAGCAGACTCAATCACATGGAAACTTTAGTGATCTTGACATATATTGATATTCCAAACTACGGTTTTCCTCATAATCATCCATCTAACAAGTTGGTTTTCCATCTCTAACATTTGGTTCCTAGTAAGCAATGACCATGTTGGCCATTCCTACCAAACACCTATCATATATAGATGAAACTCTTATCCCTCTCTCTTTACTGATTTGGTTATATTCTTCCTCATCATAAGCCACAAAAATATGTTCCCCGTGAGATAGTAGGGGTTATTTTCACATTGGCTTAAGAATTTAAAACTTTCCTTGCATCATTTTTTTATTAATGATCTTACTCAAGGAAAATAATGAAGTTATTAGATGGCATACACGCTGATGTACATGGCCATATTTGGGGTTGGCTTATACATATGTCATGTGATCATAGTGAGGAGAGTTCTTTGGTTGAAAAATGAGGCCATCTACCATCAACATAGCATAATAACTCATTGACTCTTTGATAAAGGAAGGAAAAAGTGGTGAATCTTCACGGTCAAACTTATTTTATTTTTTCTATCTCCTTCTCCAGTAGATTATGATTTTTATTCCCCCATATGCATAGTTAACTCAGGGTTCCTGGATTCTTCTAATTTTCTTTCTTGTTCGCTAGTTCCATGTAGTGTTGGGAATAATAGGGGTGGCATAAACAACCATAAAGGTGTTATGAGAATCATTGGTGAAGGCTTTGAACATCCCTTCTTAACTTTAAATTATCATATGACAAACGTATTTCTGTTGTTATTCTGCGTCATAATCTGAAGGATTTTTCATTTTGTCACATCTTCTCTAACATAAATACATCCATCTTTGAGCCTTGTAATTTACATCATGACTTCTTCACTTGGACTTTTCTTTTCACGACAAAGATCAGCCAAGGTGAATTCATCATCTACGAGAAAAACATTCTATAGAAATGGGATGTGAATATCATCCCATGTATCCACACTCCTTAGGGACAACAATAATACCAAGTATATGATTTGTATGTAAAATATTTGGATAACTCCATTAGGATGAGCCTTTTTTTATTGAAATTGGCTCCCAAGTGTTTGACAATGTGTTTAATGTACTACTTTGGATTTCCTTCTTTCTTATTGAACTTCTCAAATATTGGGGTGATTTACCCTTCATGGTATGGTTCATCATTATAATCTTCTGGATAAGGAGTGAAAAAATTATCCAAAATTGACATTGTCTCACTCGAACATTGTGATGATATTATCGTCATCTCTTTATTGACCTCCTTGAGGGGTAAAGTTGGTTAGCTAACTGTCTGAGATGAACTTAGGAGAGGTGTTGACACCAAAGGCTACTACTAGGATTGCTAGGGTAGTTATGGCAAGATTTGTCACCGAGGCATAAGAAGTTCTTGGAGGTTGAACGAGAGTCCTTGTTAAAGGAGATGGGGTGTTTCAACTAGAGTAGAAAAAGAACTTGGATTGATCCTTGAATAAAACCCCATCATTCCAATATGGGTTTTTAAAACTCCACAAACTTAGCCATGATGTTGGTCATATTTTTGGACCCATCATAGTTCCGGTGGAAGCTTATCCCACATGACCACCTCCCGTGATAGTGGGTTTTTAAGGAAGGTTAGTTATGGTAGTAAAATGTTCTCCCTTGGGCTTATTATCAACAAAAAGAGTACGATTGATGTTATCATTCACAATTTAAAATTTAATATCAGAGGCGTGTTATTGGGTGTTTATAAATAATCACCAAATGTAAGAGATTATTGTGTTATGGGGTGTTTATAAATAACCAGAGGCATAACCCATATTGATGGAGATGAAATAATAATAAATACACTTCAAATCATGATGAATAAAATTTAATAAATGATATAATTGTGGGTAATCAATACAGAATGGTTAGACAGTAAATAAGCCTTTGATGGATATTAATTAGAGGAAAAGAGAATCAAGCACTCTAAATAAAATAGTGGTAGGAAGGTAAATACCCAAATGTGGATGGAATAGTGTTTGGATATCAATATATACTTGAGTTCTTAATGAGAACTGGATAAGAGTATTAATAGTGCTTTGTATATTCTCTAGTTTTAAGATTTTACAAACTTGATATCTAAAATGATCTTATGGCACAATGATCTGATGTATTATCATGGATAAGTGGGGTATTTATAGGCTGATGTTGGTCTCGATGAACCTCATGGGCATTAAATGATGGGAATGTTTCCTGCCTAACATGTACTTAAGATTAAATGTTGATTCAAATGAATGAGTGACCCACCATTATGTTAGGTAGTGCATAAGGGTGTCATCACCTTTAGGGAGAATTCCTTAACAAATTATCATTTTTTTAAGGTAAGTTATATTTGACATGTTTTATGTATTGTTTGATGCCATTCATATATTTTATGGAAAGGTACTAAATTTGTCTCCAAAACTATTCATGGCTGAGAATAAGTTTGTCCATAGTTGCTCAAGTAGTGCTCATTCGTGCTATGCTGGGTGTTTTAGCGTGTGTTTATAAAATAGTTAAGTTTAAGTCCTTAACATTACCTTTTTCTATATCCACCCAACCAATTCACTAAAAGGTTTTGAAAGTGAGTTTCCTCGATAGAGCGTGTAAGATCTTCTCAGTTTTGTCAATCCTAGTCCATCTTTGGTACCAAGTAACCTCGCAAATATTATAATATAAATCATAATTATAACAAACTAGGAAAAATACATTGTGAATATAATTAACAAAATTTGTAATTAATTAAATAAATAGTTATTTAATAATTATTTCAAATTCGATCGTGTGTATAGTTATTGTATAATTAATTTTGTTTTATAAATAAAGTTGAGGAAACAATTTAAATTATATGTGAAAAACTTGTCAATAAATGATAGCATGTGATCCGTTTTTTATTGTGAGTGTGTATCAGAATATTGGGATTTTGGGGATAGAATGGATCGAATATTAGTAGTCTAAATGGACACCAGGAGAAGATACCTCTTTTGATTAAGTATTAGGAGGATTTGGCTAGTGTTTTGAACTTATTTTCAGGTCCTAAATTAGGCTCATTAGAGACAGTGAGAATTAAGAGTTTAAGCGGAGACTTTAGGAGATTTTAGGAGCATAAGAGGATTAAAAAGAAGACTTAATCAATTATTGGATGTTACAATTTCTAGAAAGGCATAATTTACTTTACTACATATTATATTTAACTTATTTATAATTATTTCCTATGTTTAATTAAATTGAGAATAATGACATGTTAAACTCACATCTCTTGAATAATAATAAAATATGTTAGTTTTTATCTTGTAAAATGTTTAGAACTACTTAGATCGATTATAGGACTTATTTAATATGATGATTCACATAATTAGGATTATAAATTGATGATTTGAATTTGTTTTAACGATTAAACCCATTACTAAGATCAACTCTAATTTAGCACAAGGAGAAATTAATTATTTAGCCCTTAAATTGATGATTTGATCTAAGTAATCATGATATAATGCTAGAAATATGATTAGGAACACTTAAAGATCATATTTATGATGCTTTCGAGAAAATGATAGGTTAGAGAAACCTTTAAAAGTGCTTTTCTCTGGAAGAAAATCAAGAAAATTGAATTTGGGGTCGAAATTAGTAATACGATGTCATTTTGAAGATGACCTATTTGGGGAGGCCGATCAAGAGTAATCTCGTACATCTATAATGTCTTTTTATTTATTATCAAAAGTGGTTTTGTCATGGTTATCTTCCATTGACTTTTAGAGGACAAAGAGGGCTTCTTTATCTTAAATGTTAGACATTTGGTAGGTGAGGATACATATGGATATGGAGATAGAATGGAGGAGATAATCTCCTATGTTGAAGATTAGGTTTCATTGTTTAGTCCTAAATGTATATTGTATGATTATTATCTCTACTATTTGTGGACACACCATGGGTGTGTTGGTAATTCAAGTGGAACTTATTCTCAGGATTGGATGGGATGGTTTGCGAGATTGTGTACTACACTCCTGACTGAATATACGGGTTATGTATAGGTCTATATACCAAATCCTATGTATTGTTTGTACATCATCTCGCGTAACGGAGAAATAGGAATCTAGATTCATTGAGAAATGGGGTGAGTTGTTATATGGTGGGAGTGATGATGTAGTGACCTGGAACGATGTTTTTGTGTTCTACTTATAAATATAGCTAGTCTGATAACGAACATATTTATATGATGATGCTAAAGTATACAATTACGTGTAATGTAATATGCTTTTTTATAGAGTATGATGTAGTATGTGGGTACTACATATATCTGTAGAATCTAGCATATGAATAGGAATTATGATTTTTTGTTGTAGCAATAGATAGAGATTTGTAGCTAGTTACGTAGGGTTAAATAATTACATGAGACGTGTCTCGATATAGCTAGACAACAAGGGGTATGACAAGGCTACTGAGGGTTTAGGTTGATAAGTTTTATAAAAAGGCTAGTGAGGACTTAGAATTTTTTAGCATGGTATAATATAGTAGTTAGACTATATGGGTATTGTTGATGACTAAAAATGGTTTTACTAATGAAAACCACGACATCAAAGCTACACTCAATAGCTAAAAGTATAAAGTAGGGCATAAAAATAAATGAACGTGAGATTTAGAGTGGTTCAATTGTTAAAATAAGACTACATCTACCGTGGAGCCTTATTCTCATTAAATCCATACAATCAATACAAAATTAGGGGCCTATTAGGAATACAAGAGTAGAGAATATGTTAAATGCTTAACATGCATTTAACAATGCTAATGAGGTCATGGTCATATAGTCTAATCTAGTACAAGGTCATGTCTATTATTGTCTTGGGTTGCCAAATAAAGCAATGGAGTGTGGACTCCATTGCAGATAGAAGTTATAGATATTTGGGCAAATTTTTGCTTCACAATGGTTGTTTAATGGCACTTATATTTATAGTAGTTGGTTAGTTACTCACATGCACTAGGCACGTGCTTTGTGGGTTAGTATTGATAAGAAGCTATTGTAACAACCCATAATTCTAAGGATATAGAACTAAATTAATTTTGTGATATTGGAATTAATTTATCTGGAGGATTTAATTAAATTAATGAATTGAGATTTAATTAATTCGGGTTATATATATATTTTTAAATTACATGTGTCATAATTTGATGATGGGGTGGGATATTTTAGTTAAATGATTTGGATGGCGATTATGAGTGCGCTATTGATCCCGGGGGTAGTAATTGGGTCTCGAGATATTTTTAGGCATAATCGGGCTCACACGATGGTGTTCGGGTCATTTCGGCTTGGCCCGTAATCTTAATTTCGGGATTATCAATATAAAACCTACATTAGGAAGTTTGTGGCTAACACAACTCAAGAACAAAACCCTAGTTTTGTAGAGGATACAAGAGGGATAATTTGGGAGAGCTTTTGGGAGCCAAACCAAGAGAAGCGGGGTGTGTTCTTCATCAAATCTTCATCTACAACAAAGGAAATCAGACTGTACAAATTTATTTAGGCAAGTAGTTAAGCTTCCTTTCATTCAATTTGTAATATTTGAATTCATATCATGGTGGGTGTAAATGATATTCATTTTTGGGTGGGTTATCGCATAGAAACGGGTGTTTTTAATTTGGTGAGTTTACGCAGATTAAAGGTGAAATTTATATGTTGTTACGAATCAAAAGAGTTGTATCTTATTTATATTCATAGACTCATAATCAATGTCATTTAATTTAGAGTTCAAAATCAAATTTGGAGAAACTAGTATAAGGATATCGTGAAAACCAAACTTAGATGAGTTTTAGTGTTATAAATTCGAGGGTGTTTAAGGGTTGAATGTTTAGAGGTTACATTCATGGTCTTAAACTAATTGAAGGAGGAATTAAATGTTGGAACATCCAGTTTTATGATTTAGAATAACGAACTGGTGAAAGTATAAAATCTTGAGAACTCAGCAATGGTGGGTAAAAGAAGCATCTTGGAAAACGAAGAGTTATTGGGTTATACAGGTCGTTCAAATGACATGGGGAGTCATTCTAACGACATTACAAGTCATTCAAACGACCCATGGTCTCATTTGAACGATGATGGGGGTTTTGGATTCCTGTCAGCTTCTTCCCAAGATTTTTGTTGGGACTTTATTTTTGAGGATTTATATGGGTTAGAATAAAAGGGTGGACAATTATTAAGGGTCTTGAGAGATGGACAGTTAGGAATATTTGAGCTTATTAAAGGGGGTTTAATCTAATAGTGGGACTCGGTGTAGTAAATTTTAAAGATAGAAATATTTAGGTCCTCGGGAGGTTGATATTAAAATATGTCTTATTTATATAGATTGTCAATCTTAATAATTCGTATGTGGTGAAATAAATTTAAAGGGTTAAAATGCGGATCAAGTTAATGAGTCCGAGCATTTTGGATGAGTTAAACTAGGTTTATAATATTAATGGAGGTGGAATTAATTTAATTAAGGGTCAAAGATTTAACTCAAGTATTTTTAGTCTAGGTATTGTGGGAGTTAGGAACGGTGTGGAAGATTTAATTTATTATAGAGAAACATAATAAACTATTGAATATTATATTTAACGATGAGTGTCAAACTAAATGGTTAAATTTTACGTAAAATATTCTAAGAGATAAAGATACAGACAAAATGAGTGGTTCTGGGTATTGTATTTTAGTGACACCACTATAATAAAATAATATATGTGAGATTAATTAAATTACAAGTTGGGATATAGACTAGGGTATTTTGGGCTAGTGCTAAGTGAGTTAGTCATGGGCTAGCCGAACTTTTTAATATATGCATACGGTAGTGTGATAGTACATATGTAATTGTTTTATTTATAAATATCGTTGTGAGTGATATTTATAGGAATACATACCCCTAAAGTGCTATCACATGAGGTTGTACAATGTGGGTGAATCCCGGGCTAGAGAACACAGGGCGAGTATAATCCCCAGGCCATAACGTCCATTATTTTATATTATGATTCTTTTCGTGGTGAGATGTTTTGGGTATGATTCAGTCTCACAATTAGGGTACTATAACTTCCTTCGCTATGCTTATTTTTATTTTTTCTGATTGGGTGATTTAACTGTCTTGGGGTATCATGTGAATTGAGTATAACTAGGGTTATATCATCTTACAGAAAACATCCGGTGAGTCCTTATTCAGTAATGGATTCTTATTATACTTGATATGCGTGTAAATGTTGTATTATACTAGTACGTATATAATATGAGTAGATAATTATATATGGGATTAATACATAAGTGTCAATGTATTTCTTATATAGCTAGTGTGAAAGTAATATGATTTAAAAAGAAATTTCTTACATAACTAGTGTGAAAGTTATATGAATTGAAAAGGGGGTTTCTTATATAACTAGTATGAATGTTATATGATTTAATGTAGTTAAAACAATTAATAAGTTAATGAGTAAATAACTTAATAATCAAAGTAATAATTCTCGGGTTAGAGTAGTGTGGTGGCAAGAATTGTGATATGGCTATTTAATGGGGTAGCTTCTCTAGGAAGGCTAGCAAGCAAACGATAGGTGTGCACATTAGATGATGGGTGAGTTATAACTCAAGAGAGTACGACACTAACTTTAATATGAAGAGTGTGCATCATATTTAATAATTTCAATTTAACTTCTTGTTAAATATTTTTAAAATGTTTTACTTAGGCTCTGACCCATGTAAAAAAAATTCAAAACCTTTTAGGTGTCCAACCACAAGGATGCCTAGTTTCAAGATTCTGTCTAGGGATGCGCAACTGCAGCTCATGCGAAGGTTGCAGGACTTTTCTACAGATACTTCATTCATTTATTCCTATTGTATGATCCTTACTTTAGTAATCATTTGGTCATGTCGCCCTCATATTTACCATTTTAGTTATTTAATGACCTTGTGTATCCAGTTGTTGTTTCAGTTACTGTTGTATTTTATTTTTGAATCGATAGTTGATTCATCCATCTTTATTTATATTATTCATTTGTGTTGGATTCAGTTACCAGGTTGTGTGGATGGTTTAATTATTATTTACTTTCGCATGTTGTTAATTAATAAAAGATAAAATTTTGCATGAGTCTATTTAAATTACGAGGTGGTTAATAACTTAAAAAATATTTTTGATAGTGATGCTAAGAATGATCCATATGAGACCAATATTTAATTTTGATCACGAGGTAGCCACCCGGTATTTTGGTAGGCGGGTGTCACAGATGGTATCCGACCATCATGTTCTAGAGTCCTTAGGATCTGTGAGACTCATTACGTTTCACCTAGAGTTCTTTGATATAGAGCCTAATTATAGGACTATTGTATTCCTCACATGTACTACTTACATTCTCATTCTATTAAGTGTAGTTTATCCGATTCATATATGAGTTCGGTTGGGATTCCTACACCAAAAAAATTTGGGTGACCAGCGAGGGTAATTGGAAAGACTGTAGGGGAGAGGCTCAGTAGAACCCATGGAATATTCAAGGAACGGTGATTGCGATAGAGTTCACTATGGTTATTTTTCAGGTAGATGGCATTGGGATAATTATTAAGGCACAGTAGTTTCCATGTGAATTTTTAGTAGAAATAAGTAGTGCAAATTCAAAGTCACCCAGTGTAGTTAGAGGAACTCTTTCGAAGAGCCATCCGTAAATATTAGAGGAAGATAGGGAGTGTGATGGGTCAATGGAAGGAGATAACCGAGAGGTAATTATATAAGGTGGAGTGCAGGGGCACCTAGGATTAAATTTTAGGTAAAATATTGTCTTAAAAAAGTCACGTTGTAGTTGTAGGAGTCAGTCACCACAACCTTGGAGAGATACCATGAATAACGAGGAATTTGGGGTACAGTTTGATCGTAAATTATCTCATCAGCTGTTTAAACATAGAGGCAAAGGATATTTTAATACTTATTTCAAAAAGGGTCGTATAGTGGTCGGCCATGAAGGAAAGTTGATGTGTTTAGCAAACTTCATACCCAATGAGGTGGATATGAAGAGGCAAAAAGGTCTGTAAGTTAATAATGAACTGAAGGGTAGAATATAGAAGCCTGGATGGGGAAATTTGTAGTCAACATTGTAGGTTCAAAAATTACTACCAATGCTTCCTTGAGAAGGGAGATAATAGAGCTAGAGAACCTAATCATAGGGCAAGACCAGATTTAATGGTGCTAGTAAGGCACCATAGGAGGGGATACCTAGTAGAATCCCCGTTGTAATAATTGAGATTAATAGCATTCCTACTAGGTGATGATGGATTAAGTTAGGGTATTTAAGGCCAGCAACAAGTCCCATTGGGTCAGTGAAGAGAAAGGAACAACTGGGGTAGCAATCTGAGTCAACTATACTAAGTCTATGAGAAGGACAAACTTAACATAACGAGTGGGGACATTGAAAGGGGAACTACACAAAGAGGTGTCTTGTGTGTAAAGAGTTGGAATTCATTTGTGGATATTGTCCGTGATGAATTGGGGGATAGGGACGCGATGCTCAGTTGGGACAACAGTTATAAGAAGTTTTTGGTTTGGTTAAGAAATGGGTGTTATAAATAGGAACCATTTTAACTACCAGTGATATTGGCAATTCAAAGTACGAGTTTTATCCTGGGGTGATTGGGGTCTATTTTGTGTGACATGAGTAAGTCACAATATTTTATTAGTACTAGATTCGCGTGTTAAATGAGTTTAGTAGGGGTGTTGTTAATAATTATAGTGTGTGCATATTTACCGTTGAGCTAGCGAGGCTTGCTTTAGTGCCATCTACAGGGGAGCAGGAGTGTACATTAAAAAGGATATATTTTATTAGGATAGATCATTTAGAGAGATGATATTTAAGGTATGTGTTTATCCTTAGTAAGAAATGTTGAGCGATGGTGGGCGATTACACCAAGACTATATTATTCACTGTTCTGATATAGGACATATATTTTTGTGATGTCTCACTTGATAGAGGGTCGAGTTCGCAATAATGTTTTTATAAAGTAGACTTCAGAAAGTACAATTGTCTTTATATATTGGATCCCGGTGCATAGGGACTTCTACTTATGTGATTTAGGGTATATCGGGTTTACTATTGAGCGATAAAATTTAGGTCATTGTTGTTTAGGCGCTAAGAACTTAGTAATAGTGAGATCGTCGTATCGTGTGAAGCCTTAAGAGACATGGGCGTAGACGATTTTATTTACATGTCAAGAGACAGAACCAATGGTATCTCAGCTATATACTTTGGTCCCACAGATTTTGATGACCAACAATTCTGGGGAATAGTTTATTGGGGAAAGATATTTTGAACTTCGTTGTAGGATGTTACACACATATGCATAATAAATATTGGGAGTGGTGAGACGTTGTTGGATGTTAGTGCATCAGTTTTAAAATGTTAAATTATTGAACGTGTAGAAGAAACACTCTAAGCTCAGAGCTACTGCGATATATGGCCAGTGGAATCGGGGAGTGCTACTAAGGAAACACTGACAAAACTTATGTACCACAAGTTAATGGGTGTGGAAGTATCGAGAAGATTTAAATTTCGAATTGTGGGGTAATTTAGAATACTTGTATGATATAGAGACGCCGAGATTGATATAAGTATGTTATGTATGAGACATTAGTGATACTTATGCCGGCAAGTTTGGGCTATAGTATATAGTATGTAGAGACTTTATGTTCGTGGATCTGAGAGATAACTTAGTTGTGCTAATGATCAACTAAAAGAGGGTCTAGTCTATATATACGTCTATATATGCAATAGTGTGTTGCATAATAGACTTATAAGAAGGTGTTTGTATTTTTATATTTAATCCCAAGGAGTCGGGACATTTACTGATGGGATTTAGGGTGAATAAGGCTTATTATCGAGGAAGGAGATATAACTCATGATTGATTCGTGCTAAGAATTTAGTAAAAGTAAGGGGCGCCGTAATGTATTATGTCTTTTATAATATAAGAGTGGATAAGTATAGTTTTATGTCACGAGACGATAATTTTAGTGTACGTGCTATGGGCTGAGGGCCTAACCAATCTCAATGATCGAAAATGTTAGGTAGTAGTGTATTGGGGGGGGGGGGTCTTTATTTGGATTTGTCTTAGCGATACATCCCACATATAAAACTTAGCGCAATGTTGGAAATGGGGAGATGTTTGGTAATTAGGACATGGGTTTGGTACCTTGTCTAATGCACACATATGTGGTTATAACTATGAGTTGAAAGTTATATTACAATTTAAGGCTAGTGGAGCTGTGTAACATTTGTGTGGATGACCAGAGGTATAGGATGTATGGGCACCCTAGGTAATTCATTAAATTCTAATATAATCCATGATTAGAAGGGGCAGAGATATGTGTAACGATCTTAAGAGCATAAGTAAGGAATATTCGAGGCTTGGAATACTAGACTTATCTTAATTTTGAGGACAAAATTCCTTTGTGAGGGGGGAAGTATGTAACGCCCAGTAATTATGAGGATATAGAATTAAATTAATTCAGTGATATAGGAATTAATTTATCTGGAGGATTAAATTAAATTATTGAATTGAGATAAAATTATTCCGGGTTATATTTTTTTATAAATTACATGTACCATAACTTGAGGATGAGGTGGGAGATTTTAGTTAGGTGACTCGAATGGCGATTATGAGTTAACGGTTAATTCCAAATAGGTCGAGATAGTCGGAAAAGATTGTCTGGGTAGTAATTGGGTCTCAGGGAATTTTTAGGCACAACTGGGTTCACACGGGGGTGTTTGGGTCATTTGGGCTTAGCTAATAAGATTAATTTCGGTATTAGAAATATAAATCATACTTTAGGGAGTTCATGGATGAAATAAATAAATAATAAAAACCTAGTTTTGTTGAGGAGAGAATATGGAGAAATTAGGAGAGCTTTGGGGAGCCAAACTAAGAGAAGAGGGGTGCGTTCTTTGTCAAATCTTCATCTACAATAAAGGAAATCCAACCCTAAAAATTTATTCAGGAAAGTTGTTGAAATTTATTTCATTTAATTTTAAGTATTGCAATCCATATCATGGTGGGTGTAAATCATATTCATTTTTGGGTGGGTTATCGCATAGACAATGGGTTCTTATGAATTGGTGAGTTCACACAGATTAAACATGAAATTTATATATTATTATGAATCAAAAGTTGCATCTGATTTATATTCATAAACTCATAATCCCTGTTCTGTAATTTGGAGTCAGAAATCAAATTTGGAGAAATGAGTATAAGGAAATCATGAAAACCAAACTTAGATCACTCTTAGTGTTATAAATTTGAGGGTGTTTAAGGGTTGAACGTTTAGAGGTTACATTCATGGTCTTATACTAATTTAAAGAGGCATTAAATGTTGGAACATTTGTTCTTATTCTTTGTAATAACAAACTGGTGAAAGTCTAAAAGCTTGAGAACTCAACATTGGTGGGCAGAAGCAGCGTCTGGGAAGACGAAGAGCTATTGGGTTGTACATGTCATTCAAATGACGTGGGGATTGTTCTAATGACATTAGAAGTCGTTTGAATGACCCATTGTCTCGTTCGAATGACGATGGGGGTTATGGATTCCTTCCAGCTTCTTCCTGACATTTTTGTTAGGGCTATATTTTTTAGGATTTATCTAAGTTAGAAAAAAAGGGAGTACCATTATTATGGGTCTTGAGAGATGGACACTTCAGAATATTTAAGCTTATTAAAGTGGGTTTAATCTAATAGTGAGACTTTGTGTAATAAAGTTTAAGGAGAGAAATATTTAGGGCCTTGGGAGGTGGATATTAAAATATGTCTTATTTAGATAGAGTGCTAATCTAAATAATTAGGATTTAGTGAAATAAATTAAAAGGGTTAAAATACGAATCAAGTTAATGAGCCCGAGCATTTTGGATGAGTGACACTATGTTGATGAAATTAATGGAGGTTGAATTAATTTAATTAAGGGTTGGAAATTTGACTCGAATATTTTTAGGATGAGTGATACGGGAGTAAGGCACGGACTAGCCGATTTAATTTATTATAGAGATACATGATAAATTATTGAATATTAAATTTAACGAGAGGTGTTGAACTAATT
Source organism: Sambucus nigra (assembly GCA_949130495.1). Taxonomy (NCBI): domain Eukaryota; kingdom Viridiplantae; phylum Streptophyta; class Magnoliopsida; order Dipsacales; family Adoxaceae; genus Sambucus; species Sambucus nigra. Next base: position 623,305,403 of record OX422207.1, on the reverse strand, counting down.
GGTGGGATTTTGTGTAACAAATTGTAAGAGATGAGGATACGGATAAAATGATTGAGTCTGGGTATTATAGTTGGGTGGAACTACTTTAATAGACTAATTAATGTGAGATGAATTAAATTACAAGGTGGGATATAAACTTGGACATTTTTGGGATAGTGGTAAGGTTGTTTGCCACGGGTTAGTCGGACTTTTAAATATGTATATATTGTAGTGTGATAGTATATATATATATATATATATATATATATATATATATATATATATATATATATATATATACTAGGGTGTACCCGTGCCGATGCCGATGGCACTCTCATAATTTTATCTCAGTGCATTTCTATTAGAAACCTATCATTAGTGATATATCATTAAGATTTATTAGTTTCTGTTCTTAATTTTTTTTCTCGTGACTATTTTTGTATATTTTTTATGTGTGGTTGTATTAGTTGCAGACCACTTTATCATCTGAAGTCATTTAAACTTAACCTCACTTTTATCACTTAATTATTCACTGGCGAAAATGTCTGACGATTTTACAAAACCATTAGGTTTTTTCACCTACTACCTAAAGTGCCATTTTAACTTTATAAACATTGAAGTTGAATCTAAATATGATTTTTTATAACTATTTTATAATACAATTTGTTTTATAATATTTATGATAATTTCATTTAAATTTATTCGAAAATAAGTGATTTTTCTTGCCCCCATATTTTTTATAATGAAGAGACCGCTTCCAAATCTCGAACTCGAGACCAACTGTAGCTTGAAGATATGACGTCTATATATGTGATTTGAAATGCCAAGATAAATGTAATATAAGTTAAAAAAAACCATGCATATTAAATGCACAAGTTCAGATTGTTAGGCGACTCAAGATAGTCCAAAAAATAGATACTCTTATTTATGGTAAGTTTCGAGATTATTTATGACCATGAAATATGTTTATTTTCAATTTTTCAATAGTAATTTGAAACATCAAAATTTGATTTAAATTAATTACTAATGCTTTACACTTATATTTAATATTTGGTATGTATTAATGTTTAACATTATTATAATATGGTATGTGCTACATAATGTTTTGTAGAAGAACAAAAGTTCATATTCAAGTCCTTTCTACCTCAAGCCATGTGCTCAAAGTTGACTCTTTTTTTATATTAACAGAGAGGTCTTATGAGTGCACTGGATATTGGAATTTAGATTTGTATCGTGAGCCATGTGCTCAAAATTTACAATTGTACAATAGGAAGTTAGATTTCTTGGATAGTGAGATTTTGGAGTAAACCCTTACTTGAATGTGACAAGTGAAAGGGAGAATAGACAAAGAAACACTATGGTCCCATCAGTTTTGACACAAACGATATTAGTTTAGATAATCTTAACATTGCAACAAAAATAATCTATGTTTTATAGTTAATAGTTAAATAAGCTTTAATCATCCGTTATAAATTTTTATATCAAATGATTTTAACAAACATAGGAGTTAATTACATCTCGGATTACCATCAGATAGGTCATTTTTAACAAACTTAATTTTTTATTTTTTATTTTGCGTGCATTTGATTTTTTTTAGCTTTTAACGAATAGTTGTCATTTTTTATTGAGTGATAAAAACATAGAACCCTTTCTCTTTAAAAAGCATTCTAATTATAAATAAATACCTATTGTAAATTATCCTTAAAGTAAAACATTAATTATTTCCTTTACATCAATTTATCACTCAAAAGAAAAAAACTAAAGAATTAATTTACTTCTCTATAAAAATGATATCATAAACTCATTATTTTTGCCAAATCTAAGATACATAAGAAAAGGAAAAATGATGGAGAGTTTTTGAAATCAAATTTCCAATGGAAAAAAGGGATGTAACATGAAAACATAAGAACATAATAAGAGTTTTAATGTTTTTGCACCAAAAATTTTGCAACACAAATACTTGAAGAAGAGAAATAACACAAAATTCAAATTGATGTAGAAATTCCCATATGCTTAAGGACATTATATCAATCAAACATAACAAAATAGATCCATAGTAATAGCAAAATTAGTATTAAATTTTAGCAATTATAACTATAATAATGGTGTTCCGTAAAATATCTCGATTTCTTTTTTTGTCCTATTTCGCTTAAAAAAATAATAAAAAGAAAAAAAGGGGTTAACTGCCCCTTGTTTTAGAAAAACTTATCTGTTATAATTGGAAAATAAAAAAAAGAAGGAATAAAGCAATCTAAACCGCCCCTCCTAAATGTTAATACATGTTGCATGATTAGATAAGGAGGAAAAAAAAGAAAAGGAAAAAAAAAGTAAACTACAACTTCTTACACCGCCCAACGTGGGTGAAAAAATCAAAGTACAAGAAGCCTATGAGTTTTAAGCTCATGCAGGGAAGCAACCAAAGTAGGAGAAAAAAAAAAGAACCCACTTGAAAAATTAATTTTGACCAAAGGAAATAAATGTTTACCACTTTTCTTAGTTGTCACCAAACCTCACTGGAGTGCTAAAGTAAAATTCAAACTCACCTTCGATTTGGAGGGAAATAGTTTTATTGGAGCATATAATCTGTTAGGGACACAATAGAAACTAACTTTGTTAATATAAACTCTACTGCGATTTGGAGCATATAAACTAACTTTGGTAATATTGGAGCATATAAATTGTTTGGAGTAAGAGTTAGTTTATATTCTCCAGTAAACTAACTTTTATTAGTTTGCATTTTACTTTGTATTAAAATCGCAGGTACTAAAGTCAAATGCAAACTCACCTCGCAGGTTCTAAATAAAATGGTTCAAGAGTAAGAGTTAGGGAAGTAATAGAAACTAACTTTGTTAATAAAAACTCACCTACGATTTGGAGTTAGGGACATAATCTTAACATATGTTTGTAAACCTACTTTGCAACACGGCTGGGAGTTCTTCACCTGCGATTTTGTGGTAGAAACTGCAATTTTGAGTTCGTCACGGGAGTGCTAAAGTAAAATGCAAAAAATAGAACAGAGAAATATTTTCTGCACCTGCGATTTCTTCACATGTTCTAAACTTCAAGTACACAGAGCCTCGAGCCTTGTGCTCTGATTGGGACGCGACATGGGGGTAAGGCTTGATTCAAACCTCCATACCAGCGTGGGTATAAGTGACAAGTTTAAATTACCAATTTGTTTCTTGAGCCATGTTCCCGCTATTATAAAGAAAATCATTTAGGATCGTTAGATTTTGATTCGTATGATGTAATCTCAACCGTCAGTTGACAAAGACCAAACCGATCAAATTTAATCTCAACCATCAGTTGGGGGAGACAAAAAAAACCTATATATATGTGTGTGTGTGCGTGTGTGTGTGTGTGTGTGTGTGTGAATATATATATATATATATATATATATATATATAATTGTCTACTTTATAAATATCGATGTGAATAATATTTACAGGAATACACACCCCTCTAGTGCTATCACAAGAATTTGCGATATGTAGGTGAATTCCCGAGATAGTGACTACAGGGCAAGTATAATCCCAAGTCATACATCCCTTATTTTATATTGTGATTCTTTTCGGGATGAGAAACTTTTAGTATGATTCGGTCTCACAAGCGGGGACCTATGACTTCCTCCGCTATGATTATTTTTATTTTTTCTAATTCAGTGAGTTAACTGTCTCGGGATATCTGGGTGGACTGAGTATACCTTGGTTGTTATCATCTTAGATAAAACATTAGGCGAGTCCTTACCCATGAATTGATGGTTATTATACTTGACATGAGTGTGAATGTTGTAGTATAGTAGTACGTTTATAATATTAGTTGATAATTATATACATGATTAATAAATAAGTGTGAATGTATTTCTTATATAACTAGTGTGAATGTTATATGAATTAAAAATAATTTTCGTACATAACTAGTGTGAAAGTTATATGAATTGAAAAGGGGGTTTCTTATATAACTTGTATGAACGTTATATGATTGAATATAGTTGAACCATTTAATAGTGTGGTGGAAATAAGTGTGATATGGCTAGTTAGGTGGGGTAGATTATCTAGGAATATTAGCAGGCAAGTGTTTGGTGTGCATATTAGATGATGGGTTAGTTATACCTCAAGACAATGCGACACTAGCTTCAATATGAAGAGTGTGCATGCATATTTAATTATTGCAATTTAATTGCTTGCTAAATATTTTAAAAATATTTTTCTTGGGCTCTGACCCATGTCAAAATCTTTTTCAAAACCTTTTAGGTGTCCATCCAAAGGGATGCAAAGTTTGAAGATTCCATCTAGGGATGCGCACCTGCAGCTCATATGGAAGTTGTTAGACTTTTCTATAAACGTTTCATTCATTTATTCTGAGTGTAGGATCTTTACTTCAGTATTCATTTAGGCATGTTCCCCTCATATTTAGTATTTCAGTTATTTAATGACCTTGTGTAGCGAGTTGTTGTTTCAGTTATCGTTGTAGTTTATTGTTGAACCGATAGTTGATTCGGCCAACTTTATTTATATTATTCATCAATGTTGGATTCAGTTACTATTTTGGGTGTATGGTTTGATTATTATTTAATTTCTCATGTTGTTAATTAATGAAACCTAAAATTTGTCACCGGTCTAATTAAATTACTAGGTGGTTAGTAACTTTAAAAATGTTTTAGTAGTGATGCTAATAATGATTCATATGAGACAAACATTTTATTTTGTTCATGAGCTGGTCAACCGGTATTTTAGTAGGTGGTCTATCACAGGAATCTTTCAAGAAGGTGGACAACTTAGAGTCCATTGTTGGTTTGTACATGTGTGTGGCCTCTAATGATATATATATATATATATATATATATATATGTAGAAGTTTAAGTTTCATGGCCTAGTGACATACTAGGTCACAACCTTCTTGACTAAGGAATATGTTGTGTAGTAGGATCCGCGACAAGTTGGGATATATGTCGTTTCCGCTTTCATCTAAGTGAGGGAATTTTTTAGGAACTTCTGTATATCTGTATGTGCTTTTGTGGAACTCTATGATACATGTATCTCGTTCATTGGATGACATATTTTTGTTACAATAGAATCCCCCCATGCATGAGTCCTACGAGGTTGGTTATTTAGCATTTTATGAATTGTTCGTGTCTATGGATCATCATTTTGAAGCTTGAAGAACTTTTTCAAGCATTTGAAATTCTAATGCTTCAACTTTTGTGACCTATTATATAAATGGATTAAATTTGAGGCCTCACTTGCCTTTTAAACGAATTTAGAGAGAATATTAGTTGCGATATTCGACAGTCTATGATGATTTTCTGTAGACCTCCAATGCTTGCTTCGACAAATTATTTTATTGAATTTGAAGTCAGTTTTTTATTACCCCATAATTTATAGTATATAAAATATATTGTATTAGTGAATATTTGTGTGCATTTACTTTATGTGCCTAATTGATGCGACAGGATGGTATTTTAAAAATTTTGTATTTTTGGGTAATTAAACCCAAGATTTTTCTTAGTATTTATTAGCCATTTAGAGTTGTCTCTTGGGGTTAACAAAGACAAAGCCTAAGAAAACCATTAGAGAAGAAGGTGAAGTGATTATAGAAGAAGGTGAAGAGATTTGAGAATAAGGTGAAGAGTCTTCAAAAAATCCAAGGACTAGAACTCACCCGATTTCATCGACGCCACCACCACCAAAATGTAGATTGCACGACGAGGAACGCAACCATATATTGTTCATCAACAAATCCGACCCTTGAATACAAGGAAAGTATCTTTCTTGCTAAATTACAAGTTAATATACCTTCCATGTTAGTCTATGAATGAAAATCATATGTTTTAATGGAAAAAATTATATATTTTGGAAGAGAATTTATATGTGTTGTTGGGAGAACCCATGTAGTCTAAAACCTTGATCATATGTAGACGATTACCCATGAATTTATTATGATATTTGGGAAGTAAACCTTGATTAAAATAGAGGGTGGTGATTATTCATGCAAAATTTGGTTTTATAAAGAGATTTGAGATTAAACCCCTTTTTGATTGATTCGTTGAGGATTTATTGATGTTGTTACGTTAGAACTTGTTTATGTACATTTCTTATACACTTGGATTACTTTGATGGGAGTGTGGGATGAAATCATATACATTTTAAGGGGTTAAAATGGTTGAACCCATAGGTTGAATATTGTAAAAAAACTGGGGAAGAACTTCTTGATCGATCGATCGACCCCCTTTCCTCGATCGATCGACCCCTCCTGGAAAACTACATATTTTTCTCCTTTTTGTTTAATCCAGTTAAGATACGTAGGAACCCTTGATAATGATTGATAGAGTATAAAGGGTAATGAAAAGGACCAATAGGGTCTAAGTAGACTTCGTTGAGTGAAATTAATATGAGATGAAATTGTGGGTTAATGGGGAGTTATTCATACATTGGAAATTGAGCGTACGTTTACTAAAAGATTGAGACTTATAAAAGATTTAGACTACAAGGTAAGTGAGGGTATACCGACTGAAATTTATACTTAGTGAGAAAGAATACTTCGAGAGATGAGAAGTAAGAATGAAGTAAATAATAAATGATAATAAAAGAGACGAATTCATTATGAGAAATAATTGAGTAAAATTTGTGTTCAGAATGGATAATAACAATTATGGGTCATGGGCGAACCTAATTTGGAAAATATGAATATATATATATATATATATATGTATGGTTGTGTGATTGTGCATATATTATATATGTAAGTATGATATACCTAGGTTAGTTTCTATCGATGGGAGGTTTGCGCATGAGGACAATCCTATCCTGATGAATCCATGGGATTTTTGATTTGTCGCTCGAGAACATCGGACTATGAAAGACTTATCGATGAGTTGATAAATCCGTCCACCATTGTATCTTTTATATAAACATCGAACGTAGCTATGTGCGCGACCCATGGGTATGAGAACTATGTTCGCCACCAATTAATTGTGATTTGATATTTATAGTTTAAGGAATCTTTACCGAACCTATAGTCCCCTATACAGCGACATGATGTATTGGGACAAGATAGCAGAGTAATGCAACACCGCAGCTGTGTCTCAAGGTGCAGTATAGTATACATATAATATAGTGAGTATATATATATACATGTGATGATATCTACTATGTGGCTAAAGTAGAAATGTAAGATAGTTATGTATGAAAATACTTAGTCGAAAATAATTAATAAGGGACATATCCATGTTGAATCTAAATGGATATATATATGTTTATAACATCATTATATGTATTATAAGGTTAATACGTGGGAATAATTTGGGCTGTAAAGAATGGATATAAGTGGTTAATCTAGTTAGCGTGGGAACTATAACTAGGATGTACTAGAGGTACGTTAGGGGTGCACATTAGATGCGAGGTGAAGATTCTCAAGAGAGTGTCACATAATAACATGGTTGTGATATTAGCCAGTAAGCATTTGAAATACTTGCTAAACTCTTTTTAAAACTGTTTTACAGTCAGCCTCTGACCTATTTTTTGTCATTTCTTTCTCTTTTGTATATATATGTATGTGTTACAGGTGCCCAGCCATAGAGGCGTCATGCTTAGGTTCTTTGGATTGGACGTGCTGCAGCTTATATGGGAGTTGGAGGCCCTTGATTTAGATGACTTCGTCATTAAATCACTTCCTCCTTTAGATCTTCATAGTTAGGGCATGTGTCGCCCGATTTCCTATTACAGTTGGATTTGTTAGATTTTTAGGATATTTCTAGTATTCGGTACTACTAGAGTTAACTCTTGTCCGAATGATTTCATTTATAGTTCATAACTTGGTTTGGTTTATCTAGATGGGTTAAATGGTAGTGTAGTTATTGTTATCCTTTTATTTATGTGACTCTTAAACTGTTATTATTAAAAAGGTTTTCATATTGGTGCTTAAGAAAGGAAAGAATGAGACTTTAAATGGTTTTGACCCTTAGTTTAATTATTTAGGGTGTTTAAATTGGAAATATTATTTTGTGATAGTGATGCTGAGAATGAACCAACCGTTCACCTGGTTTTTAATTTAATAAAGGACTGATCACCCGGTATTTAATTAGGCAGTGTGTTATAGGTGGTATCAGAGCATCAGGTTCTAGTGTCCTTTAGGGTCTGTACGGCTTACTATACTTTCAGCTGAGCGTTACTTTGTTTGATATAGAGCCCTATGTTTAGCATTGTTGATTTCATTGGTACAATTCCGTTCTCCTGCTATAACGTATATGTTAGTGAATCTTATTTGCGTTCGGGCGTGTTCATACAAGAAGTATTGCAGATGAGGGCCATTTCATGAATAGCGGAGGTCGTACTTAGGAGGTTATGAAGTATGTTTGAGGATGATGATCATAGTTGAGGTCACCCTTATTATGGCATGAGAGGCCATGACCGTAAAGACGGTTAGGACGGAGCCTAAAAATTCCAAGTGCTGCTATAATCGAAGGTGATGTTAAATTAGACTCACCCGACGTAGTACTTTTGGGAGAGGGTCAAATGGAAAATTGAGGAGAGTCATTTGTAGAATTTCTAAAAATGCGAGAATTGTATGTTAGCAAACAAAGGCAATATATTCAAAGGCTTGGACATATAGTGGAGTGTGGTTAACTAAAACTCAAAATTTGGGGTAAAATTTTTCTTGACTCATCGGAGCAAAGTTATAATAGTGGGAGTCAACAACCACCACCCACGAATGAGGGTACGCTTTCTATCTATGGAATTACGGGGCGCATAATTATTGTCATTAGGACCTGACATTCATTTGTAGCTATTAGAATTTCGTGGACCATAGGGTTATTAAACTAGGCCATTGGCACTATTATTTATGTAGACTCACCGATGGGTAGTGGGACGGCTATTATTTTCTTGTATATATCAAAACGCAAATTTAATTTTATCGGGGATTTAGTTTTTATAGACATATCCGAGTAAGATGTGATTATCGGCATGGATTGACTTGTTGTATATGAGACCAAGATTGATCTTTATAGCCAGTGTATTGTCTTTGATACGGGAGTGAATAAGTAGAATTATATATATATATAAAACTTGTTGGGATGTTATATAGTATAGACTAAGGACCTGAGGAGTTTTGATGACCAAGCTCTGCGAGACACCCCATGCATGAAACTAAAGAACATTGGGAGTCAAAGTAAGTTAGGCCTTTAGAATATGAGTTTATAACCTTTGCCATTATATGTATATATTTATATTAATCAGAGAGAGTTATGAATTGTATCATGATTTGAGGAAAATGAAATCGCCAAATGCGAATGTGGAAATCATCAAAATATGGATTATAAACTAGGTAGTTAGTTAATTAAGAGTAACCTTACAGAGGAATCACATTCATTTAGACCTTATGATGTAAAGTACGCACATTGAGTGTATGGACATCCTGGATGGTTTGATTGTAGTATTTTTCATCTTCGTGTCACAGTAAGTATTCTTGAGGTTAATGAAAGTAGAAGTTGTGAATTCCAAATTTAGTTATTTGATGACTTAGGACCAGTACTCCCCATAATTTTTCCATGAGGATGGTATAGTACGGATTGGGTAAAGTTTAACTCAAGATAATTTAAACTAAATGGTAAGGCTTGTAGTATGACATTAGTGGGGGTATTTGGTAATGTACTGTACGGGTGGTACGACGGAAATTACATGAGATGTGAGATTAATAACCGGAGTTGACCTTACCAGTTACGCTTTATTTTTTTGAATTTCGGGATGAAATTTTGTTATTAGGGGGGAAGTATGTAATACCCCATATTTTTATGGCTTTTAAAATTGGGGATTTATTGAATTTAATTGAGATATTAATTTAATATTAACGTCGCATTTTATTTTAAATATTTACTAGCCTGACGAGAGTTAGTAATTATTGGGAATTTGTTGAATATTACTGGATGAGAAGAGTAGTATATGAGATTGATTTTATTAAAATTGTCACGAGTGAATAAAATGGCAATTATGGAAATTTAATTCGGGATGTGCATGTGTCGTTAGGACTAAATTATTATTACTAAAGTGAATAAATTATAAGTCATCCGTATAGTCATTTTGAGCGCGCCAAAGTGTCCAGAAGGGTCGATATATTCCGAAAAGTGTACCCGAGGGTTTATTTTGGGTCTCGGGCCGTTTTTAGTCTTAATTGACACCCCAGGAGGGTATTTTATACATTTTGTATTTTTGGGTAATTAAACCCACGAATTTTCCTAGTATTTATTAGCCATTTATAGTTGTCTCTTGGGGTTAACAAACACAAATCCTAAGCCAACCATTAGAGAAGAAGGTGAAGTGATTAGAGAAGAAGGTGAGGAGATTTGAGAAGAAGGTGAAGAGTCTTGAAGCGATCCAAGGCCTAGAACTCACCCGATTTCATCGCCACCCTAACCAAAAGGTAGATCGCACGATGAGGAACGCAGCCATATATTTTTCATCAACAAATCAGGCCTTTGAATACGAGGCAAGTATCTATCTTGTTAAATTCCAAGTTAATATACCTTCCATGTTAGTCTAGGAATGAAAATCATATGTTTTAATGGAAAAAAATTATATATTTTTGCAAGAGAATTTATATGTGTTGTAGGGAGAACCCATGTAGTCTAAACCTTGATCATATGTAGAATATTTCCCATGAATTTATTATTATATTTGGGAAGAAAATATTGATTAAAATATAGGGTGGTGATTATTCATGCAAATTTTGGTTTTATAAAGAGATTTGAGATTAAACCCCCTTTTTGATTGATTCGTTGAGGATTTATTGATGTCGTTACATTAGAACTTGTTTATGTACATTGCTTATACACTTAGATTACTTTGATGGGAGTTTGGGATGAAATTATAGAGGTTTTAAGGGGTTAAAATGGTTGAACCCGTAGGTTGAATATTGTAGAAAATTGGTCAAGAACTGCTTGATCGATCGATCGACCCCATTTCCTCGATCGATCGACCCTTTCGGGAAACTGCATATTTTTCTCCATTTTGATTAATCCAGTTTAGATACGTAGGAACCCTTGATCATGATTGATAGAGTATAAAGGGTTATGAAACGGACCAATAGGGTCTAAGTAGACTTCGTTGAGTGAAATTAATATGAGATGAAATTTTGGGTTAACGGGGAGTTATTCATACATTAAAAATTGTGCGTACGTTTACTAAAAGATTGAGACTCGTGAAAGATTTAGACTAGAAGGTAAGTGAGGGTATACCTACTGAAATTTATACTTAGTGAGAAAGAATACTTCGAGAGATGAGAAGTAAGAACGCACTAAATAATAAATGAGATTGAAAGAGACGAATCCATTATGAGAAATAATTGAGTAAAATTTGTGTTGAGAATGGATAATAACAATTATGGGTCGTGGGCGAACCTAATTTGGAAAATATGAATATTTATATGTATGGCTATGGGATTGTGCATATATTATGCATATCTGTATGACATACCTACCTTACTTCGTATCGATGGGAGGCTTACGCGTGAGGACAATCATATCCTGATGAATCCATGGGATTTTTGATCTGTCGCCCGAGAACATAGGACTATGAAAGACTTATTGGTGAGTTGATAAGTCTGCTGACTATGGGAACGTGGGTATGTGCGTGACCCATGGGTATGAGAACTATGTTCGCCTCCAATTAATTATGATTTGATATTTGTGGTTCTAAGAGTCTTTACCAAACCTATAGTCCCCTATACAACGACATGATGTATTGGGACAAGATAGCAGAGTAATGCAGCACCGCAGTTGTGTCTCGGGGTGCAGTATAATATATATATAATATAGTGAGTATATATATATATATATATATATATATATATATATATATATATATATATATATATATATACATGTGATGATATCTACTCTGTGGCTAAAGTAGAAATATAAGATAGTTATGTATGAAAATACTTAGTTGAATTGAATTAATTAGGGACTTATCCATGTTGAATCTAAATGGATATATATATGTTTATAACATCATTTTATGTATTATAAGGTTAATACGTGGGAATAATTTGGGCTATAAAAATGGATACATGTGGTTAATCTAGTTAGCGTGGGAACTATAACAAGGATGTACTAGAGGTACGTTAGGGGTGCACACTAGATGCGAGGTGAAGATTCTTAAGAGAGTGTCGCATACTACATGGTTGTGTTATTAGCCGGTAAGCATTTTAAATACTTGCTAAACTATTTTTAAAACTGTTTTACACTCGGACTCTGACCCATTTTCTGTCATTTCTTTCTCTTTTGTATATATATGTATGTATTACAGGTGCCCAGCCACAGAGGCGTCATGCTTAGGTTCTTTGGATTGGACGTGCTGCAGCTTATGTGGGAGTTGCAGGCCCTTGCTTTAGAAGACTTCGTCATTAAATCAGTTCTTACTTTAGTTCTTTATAGTTATGGCATGTGTGTCCTGATTTCCTATAACTGTTGGATTTGTCAGAGATTTAGGATATTTCCAGTATTCGGTACTCCTCGAGAGTTAACTCTTGTCAGAATGATTTCATTTATAGTTCATAATTTGGTTTGGTTTATCTAGATGGTTTAAATCGTAGTGTAGTTATTGTTATCCTTTTATTTATGTGACTCTTAAAATGTTATTATTAAAAATGTTTTCATATTGGTACTTAAGAAATGAAAAATGAGACTTTAAATGGTTTTGACACTTAGCGTAATTAGTTAGGGTGTTCAAATTGGAAATATTATTTTGCGACAGTGATGCGGAGAATGAACCAACTGTTCACCTGGTTTTTAATTTAATAAAGGAATAATCACCAGGTGTTTAATTAGGCAGGGTGTTAAATAAAATACCTATAACCATGTGTTGGTCTATTGATTTCACATGTTGGTAATTCAATATCTAATGGATCATTTAAAGATGTAGGTAGTAATTTCAATAATTTAGCTAGTCTAAGACTGATAAAAGAGTGCGTTGAACCTGAATCAAATAAAACATGTGCAAGAAAATGTTGGAAAAATATCATACCATATATCACGTTATGACACCCCACCTAGTTAAATACTGGGTGATCAGTCCTTTATTAAATTAATTCAGAATATCCAGCTAGTTCAAAATATGCATCACTGTCGAAAAATTTATTATTAACTAAGCACCTAATATTTAAAAAGGTTGATGTCAAAATTTTATCTTATAATTATCATGAAATAAAAATAACCAATTACTAATCATACATCATTCAAACGAATCTCATATGAAATAAAATGACTAAGATAATAAGTGAGACTGGAGTAAACACTTGCAGCCAAAATCCCAAATATAATAATCCAACAAAATAAACCAACAAATGAAAGGAGTAAATAAATAGATCCATAAATCTGTGACTGTCTGATAAGTTTAAAGGGGAGACATGCGCTAAATTAAATAGCTAACTGAAAATGGACAAACGAGAATCATAGAGGCACCTACTACCAAGTCCTGTAACTTCCACAACAGCTACAGCTCGTCAAATGAATGAAACTCATTTCCCTTGTGTCCCCATGACTAAGCACCTAAAATGATTTGACAAAAGAAAAGATATTTGCAATAAACGGGTGAGAGCCTGAGTTGAAAACAGTATAAAAATCAGCAAGTGCTTAAATGAAAACAATAACACATATAGTGTACATGTTAGATCCTCGTACTCTCACTTGATATATTCACCTCTCATCAAATGTTCACACCTAACGTGTATATTTAACCCATCCTAGTTATTCTACCAAGCCTAACTAGTCCGAAGATAAGTATTATCACACAAATAATTTCATGTGTTTACCTGTATCACCCGTATCCCGTATTACCACATGTCTAACGATAGTTATCCATATACATAACCATTATTCTCATAGGTATTCTTTTCCTCAGTATGAATATTTTTAAATATCATTATTTCCATATCTACTAATCACACACAGTAGAATAGATCACGATTATACATATATTTATCAGACTCTAAAAATATATACTAATCCTGCACCCCTGGGGTAGGGCCCCTTGGTGCAATGCATACTCTTCTATCATATCCCGGTGCGTCGCTCACTGCATAGAGGACTATAGGTTCAATCTTTCTCGACCCATTAAAATAATGACACATATTAGAGGCGAATATAGTTCCAATCCCATGGGATATGAACATACCTACGCACCTATATGACCGTCAATACTATGGTTCTCACTGATACCCCGTACCAAGGTTCTATAATAAAGTGATATGAATCAAAATCCCTCCCGAGGCTTCTCAAGATATAATCATCCACAACGCGCAACCTCCACCCGATAACAAGTAGCGTAGGTATGTAATAAACACAATAATACAACTAATAGGTACATACACATAACCTATAATAATCATTAGGTATTAACGCAACCCAAATCCCCGAGTTTATACGTAGTATTATTATCTTTAATTCGTACGCTACTCTATCCTATGATAAATCTCTTTATCTTATATTCAATATGGTCCTCCTTTTTTCCAACATAATCTTTTTGGAGTTACCCAATCATCTAACCACTAGCGTATGTAATGAAGTCACTCAAGAATAGTGTAGGTCATTCTCTCTCACTAGAATTTATCTCATAATATTTAACTTGTCCTGGAAACAATTAAAGATTCTAAAATCTCGTTAGAAGTGGGGGGGATCTTGTTCGAACGAAACTTCAAATGAATTAAGGACTAAATTCTCGTTGGAATTCTTGTTCGAATGAGGTCATTCAAACTAGGTCATTCGGACGAAACTATGAACGAATTGCACTCTGACTTCTCGTTTGATGGGTTGTTACAATTCTCGTTCGAATGAGAAAACCATAGTTCCTCCCCATCAGTTCAAGTCCCACGTTTTTCCATCTTTTCATCATTAAAATTTCTCAAACTCTCATTCTAACTCAAATTCAATGACTTAAAACTATACCCACTAGTAATAGAATGATCCCCAACATATTTTTAACATCAAATTCTTAAAATTATAATCCGAATTAAGATTTATTCCTTGAATCATCAAAAAGCCCTAAATTCACATAATCTCCATTAATCACAACTAAACCCATATTTAAATTCATAACTTCAATATATAAAATTTAGATTTATAATCTCCAGTATATTGTTATTCATGTACATGCAAAACCTATACCATAATCATAGATTTAAAGCCCAATTTTAGTCACAAATCCATTATAGCATTAATAAATGACCAATTGAATTAACATGGAGATTATATGCTCTAAAATTAAGCAAGATAAACACTTGCCACTTCATGAAGGTCTGATTCATTAAATGGAACTGGTATAGATGTGTTCTCCACTTCCCGATCTATATGTTGGTGGTGTTTTTGGTGAAAGGTGACTGGGTTTGGCCTTGGAACTCCTTGGAACCTCTTCTCATTCTTCCTCTTGGACTCTCCCTATTTTTTCAGAAAATAAACCTAACTGCTACTACCTAAGGGATGATACATTAACCTAATTTTCGTCCATCAATTAATCCTAATTTTTCAAAAGATAAAAATACCCCTCCGGGGTGTCGGGTTGGCCTAATGTTGCCCCAGACTCCAAACTAAACACCCGAGTAGACTTTTTGGACTATCTTGACCCTTTTGGACACATTGGCATACTAAAAATAGCCATCTGAATAACCAAAAATAAAATTAGTTTTTAATTCCTCATTTAAGTCCCGACACGAATCACACGTGCATCCCAACTAAGTTTAGTGTAACTGCCATATTCTTCTCTCACGAAAATTTTAATATTTTCATAATCATATATTACTTTACTCACTAAGTAACATTCAACATAATTCTCACCAATAAATATTAACTCTCGTCACGCTAGTAATTATTTACTTAAATCTGGATTAATTATAAATAATTTCCCAATTAAATTAATTAATCGCATAATTAAAATAAAATCTTTAAAAAAATATGGGGTCTTACACAAGGCATGGGAGTTTCGTGCAGGCAATATTGCATAATTCTTTCCATGATTCAAAATTGGCACAATTTTCTTAATGGGATTTGGCTTTGGTTGATTTTGGATAAAATGGGAATTTTTATTTTTTGAGGGATTATTTGACAGACAACGGATTGCAAGAGATCTTAACTTAGGACACTATGCCCGAATATGTACTACTTAGTGACATTCTTGACAGTGAATCATTGAACGTGTTGTCTTATTACGGATCTGGGAGTAAGCTTCACCAGTTGAATTTGGATAGGGTTGAGGTCGAAATAGAGGTGTTTTTCTAATAACATGATTAATTTTGGCAATAGGGGGAAATGATGATATTATGACGGAAGAATTTCATTCTACGATTGTTGCAAGATCGATAAGTTAAGAATACTCATGGATTTATAAAGTAGCCACTGAATTCATGACTCTTAGATGTAGTCCTCTTTCAAATTTCTTCAACTTATCCAGTGCTAGAGATAATTCGGTAAATTTTGGCCTTATACTTGAGGGCTACAGACAATATTTATATACTCGACCGCGTAACCAGATAATTCATAAAATTTGGCCTTACACTGGGCTGCAAATAAATTGTCTTATTAAAATTATAAGAAATTGATAGTTCATTGATCTCGTTCAGCTACGAGAAAATACTTTTTGAAGAGAATCTCTCAACTTGCTCCCATGTAAAATTAAAAATGTTATGGTTACGTGACACCGCTTTCCATCGGGAATTAACTTCACATTCAAACATATATGCTGCTAAAGTAACTCAAAGATTAGCATCTATACCTCTCCATTCGAATTTTTCACAATCTCGCGTATCCATCTCTCAGCTTCACTGGCACCTGGCTTTCTAAGAAAAGACAGAGTTCGTTGTCTAAAAAAATCTCTAAGGCTATTCATCCAATGAATTTTTTCAAAAATGTCTTCTGGAGTAGAACGAGAAGTTTGTTATTATCGGGCTAATTAAGTGAGTTGCTGAAGGCATTGCATGATTCCTCCAGTTTGAGTCTGTTTAGTTTGAGTTCCAGCAGAGGGAAATTGAGTACTAGCCATCCTAAAATATAATAGAACAATTTTAAGAATAAGAATCATGAAATAAAGATATGTCACAAGCCCATTATAATATACATGATAAGTTATATGATATAAGAAAGTTATATATCATGGACTATTTCTACATTAGTACTTAACTATAGTAGGTAGTTAATCTCCAAGGTCTTAGTATGACACATTATTTACAATACTTTATTAGGAGACAACTTTAACTTTGGATTTTTTGATAGGAATAATAGCCTCATCCTTAGAGCTAGATTCCGGACTAACTAGCTAATCTTCTTGGCATGGAGAATCATCAGTGGAGTCACTACTACTAGTGTTAGTAGAATAATCACCATGTATTTTGCCATTTGACATTGCATTTGGATACATAGGTGGGGTCAAGGGAGTGTCTACGAGTGCAAGATTGATACTTTCTTGAAATATCACAGGATCATTCACGTAGTCATCAACCTTTATTTGAACTTTCATTTCACTAAAATTATATTTGTCAGTACTAACTGCTTGACATCGCTACTGGAACCTACCCAATCTTCTTATACTAAATAAATCATTTCCCGTAGCTTTTCTAATTCTTCTTCCTGAAGTCAAGTCCTCCAATGATCATTCAACTCAATCACCACATTTAACAAAAATGTATCCCAATTATTTTATAAAGAAAAGTTGAATTACCATATAATAATTGTAATAAATGAAGTTATGATATGTTAAAATAACTAATATCCTATAAATTTCTTTTTTCGTCTAAAATGCTAACCCGACAATGCTCTAATACCAACTTATCACACTTTTCTTTTCGGTATGAATGAACAAAACATTAAACATAAACCAATGAATTAAAGTTAAGGCGAAATAACATAACTTTATTCATTATCAAAACAGTTTACATATGGTTTTACCATTATAGGGGTGAGTTGCCTTTTTTTAACACGGGCTATAAGGTAGAAAAATGAAAAGCGCCACTACTTGCTCCCATCTAGCTTATTATCTGCCCACACGGTTACCTATGCATACAAATGACTGATATCTATCTCTAAGAAGGAAGCGATATTATTATCTTTCTCCGGTTTCATCTAGAGCAAAAAGTAATTAGCAAAAACATGATAAGCATGCTTTACTAGTTCTATAACGAGTATATGTATAGATGAGAGTTGTAGTGTGTATAAAAGTTAGTGCATAGTAATGCTACATAATTAAATCTGATAATCCCATACGTATCACTTTATTATGGGTTACATAAAGAAAATTAAGGATCTTTAAACTAATAATTCCATACTTACCTGATCATTAACGATCATACAAAGAAATTCAAGGATCTGTGAACTAATAATCAAATACTTACCAGTTCACCAAGGGGTATAGAAATAGTTAACCCATCAGTAAAACCAAATCATAACCAACCAAAAACCTTTGGGGTAAAGTAACCGTCTAGGCACGCAACTAAAGTGGAACTAATACGTAGGTAACAACAATCAAGGCTCTCAATCATCTGAGGCCAGTAGTCCAGGAAAAACTTTATGTGGAATAACATGTAAGTCTACTTCCTAGTTAATACTGATGCTCATAATATAAATATTTAAACAAAGGCGCATGGGTAAACTGATTCAATCATTAAAACTGATATTAGTTATTAGATGATAAAGGTTAAATAGATCCATATTCTATTTCAAATATCAATGATATTTAATCAAATATGTAGCATTGCAGTATCATAACATGCACATACTAATAGTAAATAGGAGCTATCACATAGTGTTATCAATATCAATATGTCAAATTCCCAAAGTTTACTATTAAAAAGGTAAAAAAACCTACTTGCTCGATATTTCATACGAATTTACGGATCACAAGAGGATATCGTATATGATTCTCTATATACAATGTTTGGGTATATTAGTATTTGTTAAAATTGGGATTAGGTTGTTCAGTTTATATAAACATTGTATCTTTTAAAGTTCGGGTTGGTTTAATTGTAAAAAATTTTGGACTTCAAAATTTTAGACTTAAGGTCATATTTGAACTATGGTGCAAGAGACTTCTTGTCTTAAAACATTTTGATGTATTCATAGACAATGCTTGGTGTCCAAATTTATAAGTTGAAAAAGTCACGACTGGTCAAAATATTTACAAGTTAAAACCTCATTTCTCCATAACTTATACTACATTGTACCAAACATGGCCTTACCTTATAACATTTTGACCAGAAAAATAAAATAAAAAATTTTAACAAAAAATTAAAAATTTTGTATTGGCCACGCATCTTGACGCACGAGTTCAACATTTCTGATCAAAAAGTTCATCTTCTTCCCCTTGACAATTGACGTTGGGTTTTTAATTTTTTGGCTTGAGAATTATCCTTCATTTCTAAACCATTTGAGATGATTTATTAACAAACTCAACCTAATGTTTGATAAAGAATCCAAATATATAGGCTTCGTGGATTGAGATGGAGTATATCCCAATTTCTGTAATTATGGGTTTTACTTAAAATTTGACCTAACATTTGTGGCTTTCATGGATATGGCATAAATTCTTCTAAACATAGCTTGGTTTCTGCTATGTGATGGAGTATTTTGATTTTCATATCAGGGTTTGGGATGGATTATACAGGGAGAAATTAATATTTTCAGTTTCTTGGTTTGAAATACACTTTCAATCAATTAGAGCTTATTATGCATATTCATGGCATTTAATCATTACACTCGAGTTATTGAGCTTATAATGAAGACATTCAAAACATTAAACTTAAGTTTTGATCATTATTTGGAAGTTCACCATTGAAGCACAAGTATTAATGGTGGAAACTTGATAATTTTCACCTACGGCCTATTTTTTACGTAAGAATCCCTAGAATTTTGACATATTCTAGCATTACAACAACAAAGAAATCGATTGAAATTAAAAGAACTAAATATAGTACATAAAATCATGGTGTACCTACTTGGAGTGAAAAGTTTGAGTTTTGAAACTTCTATTGGTTGAGTTCAAATAAAGGAATTCATGGGGTATTTATAGTGTGTGATCTGTAGAATTCATTAGTGGAGAAAGTAGGTGGATTTGAATTGAAATTGTGAAGTTTTCTAGCTTGAGTATTGCTCCCCACATGTGTTCATGGTGTACACGTGTGATTTTTGGCTTCATATGCTGATGTGTAGGCTTTTTTAGACATGGGGTGATATGAAATTATCAAAACTTTGGTGTTTAGTCCTTGGTTGGTATGTATATGCATTTATAGCCTTAAAAGTGTACTTTTGATCAAGTTTAGGGTATTTTTGTAAATTTAGAAAATTTCAAGGGCTAACATTTTTATTTTGTGTTAATTGAAGTCTAGATAATTTATTTTATATAAAGTTGGCGTTTAGGGTTATGTATAAGTCAAGTTATGTTGGGTTGAAGTTTTTAGGGTAAAGTTTGTAATTATTAAAGCTTTTGGGTGTCCAACATAATTTAGTAAAGCTGTTGGGCATCCATTATAGGTTCATTATTCTTAGAAAACTTTTGATTTTGAATACTTTATAAGGGTGAAACAATGAATGTAGGTGATTTAGGGTCAGTTGATAGATTTAAAAGTCCTGGTTATTACACCGTGACTCCTAGTGGTTAAGTGCCAAAGCTTTCACTGATAGCTATTTCGAATCCTGGCAGTCGTCTTGTATTGCAAAAGCCACAGAATCCATAGAGATTAGGAATATGAACTCTAAGCCTTTGGGTCGTAGCACTGAAACAGAGAACGAATACGTTGCCTTAAATTATCCTGGAAATTGATTGGAGGGTGGATGGTGCGTCTGGCTAAAGTATGAGAATTTATAGAAATGAATATATTCATTGTGCCCTCCACAAATCATAGATCAGGCTCTATGATCCCTGATTGTAGAGTTTTTTTCCCCATAAATGCCTTCCTCCTCGGACATAGGCTTCCATTTCCACTACCTGTCAGGAAAATTCTAAGGGTGATGAACCTAGCCCCAACCCATGTTGATCCCAATGGGTAGAGGTTTAACTTGGCTTCCTTAATAGTATGGAATATATTTTTTAATAAGTACATCATTGTTGCATAGTTATTTGATTTTTATAGGCTAAATGAGGAAAAAGTAAATAAATAATGGTAATACTAAGTATCTCATAATAGACAAGCCTTCTAGTACTGGAAACTTAAAAGGCAAGTATTTTTTTATCTTTGGGGACAACTAGGAAATGATTTTCGAGGAGAGTGAGCAATATATTGGAAATAACTTTTGAGGAGAGTGAGCGATAAAAATTAGACAAGATTCTACGATCATATTCCTGACATGTCCATGACATTCTCCTCAGTGTTGATGCTGACATACTTTTTGTCTTTGTAGTCCAAGCAGGTTTGACCCCTCAGAACATCAAATAAAGAGAATTTAGGTCGCGGTCCTTATATCTAATAGAGAAAAGGACTTCACTTATATGGTCACCTTGCGAGCCTTGTACAAGCTTGGAGATTATACATCTCACACTACTCTTGTGAGGCAAGCTAAACGTATAACTTTTTTTCTTTTTTCAATCTACTATTTGTCGACTTTTTTCATTTTTTTTCTATTGTACGTTCACAAGAGGTGAGCCTATCAAGCAAATAAACAAAGAACTTATCCTTTTCCAACTTGATGAGTAAGAGGAAAATACACATAACTTGAAGAAAGCCCCTTGGAAGGTTAAGGGTAAGAAGAGAAAAAGGGTCATGTGCAGGAAGATTGCTCCTAAAGCTGAGGTCCCCACTGAGGCCCAAAATGAGGCTATCACAGATACCTCAAACTTGTCGCAAGTTTATGGCCATAATTTCTCAGAAGTATGTAACATCTCCTAATGTCGGGGAGAAAGATCACATGACACATACTTTTGCGCATGTTACATTAAGTAAGATGCCTCGACAGCCTAGTCCTCTAATTGATGCCACTTTAAATACCCCAATAATAGTGTTTTGTTTCTGCATACAAGGCCACATGTTAGGCCAACTGATAAATAGTCCCCATGGGACATCGACGCTACCGTGGTCTTAGTGATGAAAGGGTTTTCTAACTCTTTTGACCTTAAACTTCTATTTAAGTGACATTCAACGAACTTGGAAAATTACCAACTTCATTGCCTTCTTACAGTAAGTGGAAATATATCTTTGTGTTATTTATCTTAATTTTATCAGCCTCTGTTTTAACTTTGTATTTAGTCCTCCTTCAGGATGTTGAGGCTATAATCATACAAAGGTCAATGTATAGATATATTTATACCAAGATGAAAGCAGGGGTTGCTTCATGCAAAACCAAGGTGGAATAAGTCAAGTCTTCTTCCTTTGCAAATGGTAAGAACTCCAGAGATGCTTCCTTCAAAGATATGAGACTTGAATCCATGAATAAGGATAACTATACTAAGAAAGCTAAGAATAATATCAAGGATAATTCTAAACAGGCCGTAGAGGCTCTTAAGTTGTCTTATGCCAAATATATGGAAGCAGCCAGTCATGTCATAACTACTGACTAGATAGTTACCAATATCTAGCTTTAAATTTCCTCCTTAACCTAAATCCATGTCGTGACCATGAAAAATATGGTTGACGATCGAGCCAAAACCATGAATAAGATAGTTGACGATCATGGTATGATTGTGGAGAAGTGAGGTGAAGAGAACATGGAAAGATTTAAGACATCTGAGGACTATAGGGTAACCTAAAATAAGGAATACATCTATGACTATAAGGAAAAGAGGCATATAGTTTCCAAGAACTTTCCCGAGGACAAGGTAGATCTCTTATCCTTGAGGTTGTTTAAAGCTGAGCACACCGGTATGAGGTGGATATGAAGGAGGCCAAAGAGCTTATAAGGATGCAGATGTAGGCCACGACGTCATTTTTGGAGGCCAAGCTGACTAAGACATGCCTTGAAGATAAGGAAGATGATAAAAAAGGGGATGCATGGTGTTAAACATTATCCATGATCTTTTGTCTAATTTTGTCTAGAATTTGTAATCTTTTAATTATTTTAATGAAAATTTAACTTCTCTTTAAAGAATGAATTATATTTTTAGTTTCACAGATTTATGAGTTTGTATGATTTGCTTCATTTGTTATCAATGCACAACTATCTGTATTGAATCTATCTTTACTGTTTCTCCATATTGGGGCTCGTCTTGAATTACAAGTTAATTTCTTGAAACTAATTTGTAATGCCTCGACCAGAATTTATGGGTTACACGTAATCAATCCGGTCCGACCCAAGCATTAGGTGTGAAGTGAAATGAAACAACCTATATAATGTTGCTAATCCAGTTTTATTTTAGTTAATGTTTCACTTGTTAGCATACGATTCCACTTTCAAAATAAACTACATGGATGACCTGTGGGGAGTACCTCGGAGTCCAAGCATACAAAGCTACTAACGTATATAAAGGAAAGTACTTACCCGTATAATGCTATCAAAATACCAAAGTATGTGTGAACTTATGCCCAATGGCAAATCTACAAACGAAACATAGAATCGAATGGTAGAAAGTATACTCAAGACATTATGCCTATGTGCACAAGAAATTTCATAGTATGTACATATATTTAAAAAAACTTGCGTATATTCGATTCATGAAATGGTTTTTACATCTGAAAATCTCATTTCTTTAGACTAGTTTACCTTAATATTTTAAAGAGTTCCTTTACTCATTCCTAGCATTTACCACTTTATTTAGCACACCCGGTTCAACACTTGAAACTACTATATTTGATTTATCCAAAAACATTTCTTTCTGAAATAAACCTTTTTATTTTATCCAACACACTTTAGTATTTTCGTTGAAACTCACCCATCCAACACAGGGGAACCCCATGTAACAAAATACTTTTTTAATCTTTGAATACCTTTTTACAACACATTCTTGTGTTAATTATGGGTTTAACTGCTTAGGTTGATTTACCACCCATTTACCCCATTACTTTACCTCACTTTATGCACATTTATCAATTGTATATTTACTTTTCCATTTTAACATTTGTCAGAACAATTATTTATCCATTCAAGTTAGGTTGAATTAATGAATTTCACCACACAACTCATTTCATTACATGTTCCATATTTCTTCTATCTTTTCTCAAAATTTTCCAGTATCGCAAAATTTCATGGGCTTCACATTGTCGGCTATACGCACCATATGCTCCGTCTAGTGGTTTTGAGATTTTCACTCTGGGTCTATGGTCCCTTCTTTCTTTTACTGGTGTCATCCGAGATCCTTTTAATGTGTTTTAATATTTTACAAATGTCTACATTATTCCACTTTTTTTTACCCAACCGAAGAAAAATACCGGGGTTACACCCCAACTTGTGTTACACTTTGAAATTTTACCATTTCATATCCATTACACTTCAACCTTGATTTTATTCTAAAAATGTTATTCATTTAGGACTACTTTGTTTAACACCTTTCCAACATTTTATTTCATTTAATCAACATTTTATTTCATAAAATGTTCCACTTTAAGCAAAATTATCATTTTACCCATTTGTTTTCAAAATCACCCTTTACTCCATTTCTACAAGTGTTAATTTCTTAAAAACATAATTAAGTCATCCATACTAACTTCTGAAGTGTTTAACATATTAAGACCCTTTTTAACCTTGGATTAATATTCTTCTTACTTGGAAACACCTTAACCTCTCTAGTTCTTTTCAACTTCAAAAGTGTTAATTTTTTGTTACTAAATTTTCCATGTTTACTAATTAGCACTTATTTAATAACTTTATTAACCTTTTTCCCAAAGCACACATGTCTCTACTTTCTTCATCTAAGAAATTGATTTACACTTAAGACTACTTTTATAAGAAAATAATATTTCTTTCATTTTACATGTAGTCTAACATTTATCCTTATCACATTTTCAACCCATTTTCATACACCTTTAAGGACAAGAATTTCCACATTTCTTATTTCATGTTTAACCCCCCCCCCCCACCCCCCCCCCCCCACACACACACACACCCAAAAAAAAATGTTCTTTAATATTGTTTAGACACTTAGTGCCAAAATACTACAAGTTTAAATACTTGAGAAGATAAATTTTAAACCTTAAAATCCTATTAAATGGGTTAAATAAATTATTCACTCTAGAAATTTATTATACTGTAAAAAGCACTTTTGGTAGACACAAAAGACATTTAATTTCTTCATTCTCACAAAATGTCCATTTTCATAAAATCTTCATTTTTGCAAAAAACATTATTTCCAAACATTTAATTTCATAAAATGTATGACCTCAATCTTTCTAGAAAATACACCATTTTCATAAAATGTTGACTTTTAATATTTCAAAACCTTTAAATATTTATTCATTCTTTATTTTTCAACAAAATAACATTTTTTTCAACTTTTTTATTCCACAAAATTGTTTATTATATACTACACATCATTTCGTGATTTAATGAAATGTACCACCCTACTCGTGTAATATAACTACAAGACTACAAATATGCAAAATAGACTTTTATACTGAGAGTAATGTTTTCACACCTCTATTGGCTCCAATGATGGTAAAAATGTTCTTGTAGGAGGAGCAACCCCCACCTACGATGGTGGAGTAAAGGGGTTACCAAATACATCCTCTAAAATGCTCCAAAATGTTCCTTCTCCAAGTTTTCAAGCAAGACCCACTTCAAACTCCATGGAACCCCTCATCATCTTCTCCAAAAACACCAAAATACTTCTCCAAAATTTGTGTCTTTACCTAAACAATGGTAGAAATGGGTATTTTAGGCTTGAATATAGTGGAATATTACACAAATGGAGGTGGAAATGTGGTGGAATAGTGGTGAGTGGAGTTGGAAGAACACCCACATATCTCTCTCTCCACTTCTTCTATTTACTCCCAACTCCAAATAACCCCAAACAACTCCTAATAAAGCCATACTCAAGGCCAAAAACCCCCTTTTACCCCTTCTGAACTGATTTGAGCTCGACACCTCAAAAATCTAACGGCTAAGACCATAACAGTGCACATGGGTAGTTCTGATTAAAAACTCAACCTAACGTCATTTGAACGAAAACCCTATGTCATTCAAATCACTTCCCTGTGACACCCCCGCCTAATTAAATACCGGGTGATCATTCCTTTATTAAATTATAACCAAGGTGAATAATTGGTTCATTCTCAGCATCACTGTCGCAAAAATAACTTTTCCAATTAAACACCCTAATTAATTAAGCTAAGTGACAAAACCATTTTGTTAGACTTCGATTTCCCAATTTAATTCAAAGCCAATATTTAAAACCTTTGATAATTAACAGTTTAAGAGTCACGCAATAATAACAAGGATATAAATTATCATTCAAGAATTTAACTATCAATAGTAAATCCCAACTTCAAACCACCAAAGAAAACATTCTGATAGTAATAAATCCCAAAGTAAAACTACTGAAAGTAAATGAATTACAATCCATCACAAAAACCAACTGAATAATGAAAAGGGAGACACATGCCCAAGTAGATAAAGTAGGACTAGAAGTGGCAAGAGGTCTGCAACTCCCACCTAAGCTGCAACGTGTTCCCTACGGAGGACCCTATGCAAGACGCCCTTGTGGCTCGTCACCTGTAATATATACATATATATACAGGGGAGAAGAGAAATTAGGAAACTAGTCAGAGCCCGATTGTAAAAACAATTTAAAATTAGTTTAGAAAGTATTTAAAGTGCTACCAGCTAATGAAACCAACATATTGGTGCAACACTCCCCTGAGAAATTCTCACCTCTCTTCTAATGTGCACACCTATCACACTAATTCTTCCCATCAGTTTAACTTATCTTATCTTAAGTTGCTCGTGTGGTTTCTAATCGACAAATTCAAATATTTAAGAGTTTAATTTTATTTAAAACAAAAGTTCTCAATTAAACATTATTTAATAATAAAGTTTCTCAGTAATATATCATGCTTTTCAAACACTTATACCTAAGTTGAATTAATTATTCATTTCTTACATACCATAATCACAGCAGATAGTTCCCAATTTACATATATATATATATATATATATATTAAATACTCATATAATATATATATTCTAACAGGACTCCACATAAAATCTATGGTGTGGGCATACTCTGCTATCCAGTCCCCGTATCACTCGTACTAAGGAAAATACTAATTCGGAATCACTCTTGAACTGTATTAACACAAAACACATACAAAATGAGGTGAAGCATAGTTCCAAGTCACTAAGAGGATAGCACATACCCCCACGTCTCTTAGGACCGTCTGACTATCGATCCGATAGCCTGTACCAAGGATTTCTATCTTCTAGGGTACGAGTCAATATCCCCCATAAAGGTCCCATCAAGATAAGACTATCCCAGCACAGTAAACTCGGGGATAGCAAGTAGCGTGGGCATGATTTTTACACGTATATAGTATATGCATAAACACAGTCATATATATATACTACTATTACCATATCAAATTTTAGGTACACTCTCACGACCCATAATTATGATGTTTTATCCTTATTACTCGTTAATTAGTTATCACGTATAACAGTTTATCTCTTATTCGAATTTGTGGGATTATTCCAACTTATTAAGTGACACTCACGAATTCCTATCCTCCCAAGTGTAATTTCGGTAGGTACTCATTTATTTTACCACGTAACTTCCTTACGAGTCTCACCCTTTAACACATATTCCCATTGTCCCTTATGTGTAAAACATCCCCGTGAAAGATTAATCTCACCTTACGTTAAAGGTTTCATATTTTTTTTATAAGTCCTACTGGTCTTCTTTATATCCCGAAATGCTCTAACATTAATATCAAAGAATGTATAATCATTTAAGTTGGAACAACCTATAATAAGGGGAATATAAGTTATGCTGGAGGGGTCGATCGATCGATGGCAGGTGTTCGATCGATCGAAGCATCGATCGATTGAAGCTCTAAGGTCGATCGATCGATCAAGCAGGTATGGCAAATCTGCAGAATTTCCAGTTACGGGTTCTCTCTTTCAACATCATTCAAAATGATATATTTTACTACCAAACTCCAAATAATTTATACTACAAGTGTTATGACTTCAAATAAATTATTTCCTACGTCTAACATGCGGATTTTCATAGTGAAAAACGAATTAAAAGGGCCTAATCCATCAAAACATCAAGAACCCAAATATTTCTTTTATTTGGTTTCTTTCCATCTTTTTTACCAGATTTCATACTCTTTAATTACTGAAATTTCGTGGTTTAACCTCTACATATGAATTGGGTTTCCAGAATACATCAATTACTCATACAAAATGTGAATTCAAATCTCCAAAATAGGTTTTTCTTTCACAAACAATAGTCCTAATCAATCCTAGGAAAATAATATTGGAGCATTAACTGAAATAGAGCAAGATAGATACTTTCCTGGGAATTTTTGGTTCAGATTTCTAGAGATTTTGGTGTTGTTGTGATCCTCGTTGCACGATCTATCGTTTGGCGGCGACGGCGGTGCAAACAGTGGAGTTCTTGGGCTAGAACTCCTTGGAAAACCTCTCATCTTCCTCTCTTATAGCCGTCTTTTGTTTATGGTGTTTCTAACCCTAGAAGATGGCTCTCGTCATCTGATATGCCCTTAGAATTTTCGTGGGTTTTGAGGCCAAAAAATGTAAAATGTCCAAAACGCCCTCCCGGTGTGTTAATTAAGCCTAAAAACGCCCCGAGACCCAAATTAAACTCTCGGGTACATTATTTTGACTATCTCGACCCTTCCGGACACTTTGGCGCACTCAAAATGACCATACGGGTGACTTATAATTTATTCACTTTTATTAATCAAAATTTAGTCCCGACACGACACGGGCGCGTCCTGACTTAAATTTCCAAAATTGTCATTTTATTCACTCGTGACATTTAATAGAACCAATTTTATATATTACTTTGATCATTAGTAATATTCAACAAGTTTCCAATAATTACTAACTCTCGTCACATTAGTAATTAAGAATAATTAATTTCCGAATTTATATTAAATTAATAATTCTCATCAAATTAAATAAATCCCTAAATTTATAAAGAATAAAAAAATACGGGGTATTACATTCCCCATCTTGTTCGAATTGTATATTTCATGACCCTTCACACGGCCTGCTGCTATAAACTAGTAGCATCCCATTTGAAGCCCTATATCTCGTGACCTTCTCGCGACATACGCTTGTCATTTGAACGACATTGCCTTATCATTTGAATGACCCCTTTATTCTTCTTGTTTTATTTTTCTCCAATTTTACCCCCAATTCTTCTATAATTATCATTCACTCCTCCTCATTTATGACCCATATATAATTTAATTAAATTACTAGAGCAGGATACTACAAACTTCCCTCCTTGGGGAATTTTATCCTCGAAATTCTCGATCCATCAATCCCCAAGCTTATGAGTTCCACCAATTTATATCCTACGTCCTAGAAATCCTCTAAGACAAACCATTGAAGTACTCAAAACTAAGGTCACTAAATACTCAACATGCGACATGCTCTAATGTTCACCATTTCATTAACCACGACATTACATAACCGACTTTGAGTCTCCACTCGCCTTATGATCTAGTCCAAACCATTCCTAGCACTACTTATGCTAATACCTAAGGCATATCGGTGCCTATATTGGAAAATCCTTTCGAGCGATCAAAACTCACCCAAACCAAATCATAATACAACCAACAGTCATATATATCACCAAAAATCAATTCTAGCTTTGGACCGTACATATTGTCTTCCATAACTTTTAATGTTATCCTGACTACATAACTCGCGTGAGTTAATACCCATATTATGCTATTATATCACTCCAAGGAGGAATAATCTCATCAAATCATTACCGAACGTCCAATTTACACCTTTCACTGTCTAACTCTCATGAACTTAGTAATATTGTAGGTGTCTCATACTTGAGTACCCACTAGAGTCTCACTCTAATACACTCATCGTGTCAAGGATACATTATGTACTAAGTTTTACTTGATTTCCAACATTATACCATATCCTCAATCCATTATCTCGCTATTTGTAACTTAATCCACTGATTGTTGAGTCGTCCACTCGAAAGTCCACTAGTCATAAAAAAACAATGCTATAACCTGGAAACCATGTGAGAAGAATGTATCCACCCATATGTAAAAGCTTTATGAAATATCAATAATACCTCAGATGGGCACACCCATTTACCATGTTGGATTAAGAAAACCCGATCCACTACACTCTCCACGGCCCAACCGCATCGTACCATGACATGGTACCAATTTGAGTAACAACAAGTGAGAATACTAAATACCTATTATGAAAATTGAAAGGAAGACACTTAAGTCAGAGGGATAAGCAACCGTCCCAAGGAATTTCACCCGTAAGTGTTCAACTCTAACTTATAAAAGCGAACCTACGCCGTTCACTTGAATTCATTCCACTCATTCCCAGGGTTCTTACCGAGAAAAAATCATATCCACGCCCCTTAACTTGGGTCACTAGCAGTGGTGAATCAAATTTCAACCATTCATTCTCACAATATGAAAGTAATTCACAAACTGGTAGACCTTTAGGAAGTTAATTCCCGAATTCCCTCCTTCAGAGAAAGGCCCTACCTTTCATATCCTTTGCATAAATGAAACACTTTTATTAGGGTAAGCCTCGTGATCTAGTCATTGATCTTATCCAATCACTAGTGCCAATGTCACCAACCTACTACACCTTGGTTATTGTCTTCTTTAACATATCGTGATCGAAATCCCAAACTCCCATAGACATTACTTAGTTCAAGAAAGGCACTCACCTAATCCTATTTTATTGACCAAATGATGTTGCCACTAATTCACCTTACTATTTATACCCACACGGGATTTTATCGACGACCATACCCACCATCATCGGCACCCTAAGGGTATTTAACATCACATTAGGCCATCTATTCTAACCCATATGTTTTTTACAAGATGTGTCCAAAACTATTCCTCACACTTCTAAGATACCCTAAGATCATCATAACATTAACATAATAATCATGTTTCGATGTTACCCCACGTAGATTGCCATTTTCAAATGTTTATATGTCGTTATCACTCTTTGTTCCGAATCCATTTCCTAGTACATCCCAAAATCGGGTATCACCACACCCATACTATTCATTCCATGACATCCAAGAATCACTCCTATGATTTCACAAATGGCATCGTACCTGAGGGATCATACCACTCATCTGTGCCGATTTCAAAGCCATACCAGACACAGATACAACACGACCAACAATCGGGTATCACCACCTGGACCTCAAAACTATCGTTACTAGAATACTGCCACATACTATTTATCGGACTTAATTTGTCTACCAAACACATTTGATGTAAAAGTCCCAACCCGATAATATTTCATCACATACACCATTATCATCATAGGTTCACTCTACAACCATTTGATATCCATATTACAATTACTTGGTGCTCACAAAGACATTAGTCTATGAGCATCTAGATATAGTGCACCTTAATCATCAAACACCTCAAGGTATCACACCATTCAATATTTATCCTCAATAATGTCACACATAATTTGTTCTATGGGCATCTCAACATGCTAATGAATTACTCTAACACTAGGATTACCTCGCACCTAGCCATTACCTAGGCAAGATAAAATGTATCTAAATACTTAGATACTAATATTATTCTTCTTCTAAATGGTTATGACTATAGGACACATACAAACCATAACTTTTCTTACTAAAGCTTACATCAGGTTATAAGACGTCGCCTTCCACCTATAAACCTCAAGGTACAGCTCACCTAATCCTCAATAATTGCTAAACTATAACAACTCAATTTCCTTACTATGCAAGCATCGCCATGTGGTAATTATATGAGTTAACATGACTATATAGATCTTAGTAGGTTATGAACACCGGGTATTGCCTATAAATACCAAGGTCTATAACGCAGATGCCACACGGGATCATATTCCTCAATACCACTTCATAATCAAAGTACATCCAACCTAAGCCCTCAATGAAGGGAATTAATTCATTCTCGGCTCATAATTAGTAGTTATGAATGATACTCAGTCATCTAACCTCCTCAAGTGAAACACGAGAACAATAGACATCTACAGGTACTCACCAAAACTGTGAAGGGATGGTGCGTACATAAAATGGAGGCTTATCGTAAGTCCCTATACAAGAGCTTATTGACCATAGCCGAGATGGACATACTGTACTAGTTGGGCGATGACACAGTATGCAAGACCCTCGTATGAAAGCGCAATGAGCTTCATTTCACTATGTGGTTGCTCAATGCATTCAATCACTCCCTACAGAAGGATGAAGAGAGAGTACTAGGAAACCTAAATAGCAAATAAGAGAGTCTTGACTAGCTGGTCCCTACCCATATAAGATAGAAATCTGCATGTCCAACTCTTAACTATGGAAGTGATTTTCTCAACAAGGTCAAGTCTACGCGCTTCTACTTAGTATATTATTTATTTTTATTATAGAGGCCAGTTTCATTGATCTTATCATAGGTGGAATGGGACACACTGCCTATAATTAGAGACCTTCCTTTTTTCACAAGCATCTAGTGTGGGCAAAGTCATCCTTGATAGAGAAAGGGAGACGAAAAAGAAGATTCAAGATAGTAAACTGAAAGAAGAATATTGAGCAACCACTCCAAATAGACTCTCACACTACATAAAATAAAAGAAGGCTATCCCTCAGGTAGCTTGATCCAGAAACCTTATATGCTTTACGAATACAAATTAGATAAACCCGCTAGAGAAGTAGTTCTATATGCATAAGTATTTGCACCAGGTCATTCACCTTCTTAGTAGCACCAGGAGTAGGCGTTGTACTAGCACCGGGATATGACATTATTATAGATTGAGATAAAGAGTCTGTTCATGATCCAATTCATTAACAAGCTTAGGAGTCTGAGTTTAGGGTGGTAGAAAGACAAATTTGGATTCTTGAGAGATTATATAACCTTTTTACATAGGTCATAATGAACACTACTCATTGTTGCCACTACGAAGGCTACTCTCATCACCAAAGTCATCACAAATTACATATTACACAAAATATCACGGTGTTTTCACTGTTAGCCTACACAACTTCATATGTTCACCAAAATATCATCAATTGCGATATAACCCAAGAATCAAATTTTTCTAGTTATGTCACCGATGCTAATTACCCATAAGCGCCACACCTAAGGGCTATATACCTTTAAATCACCAATAATTAGTGCCTAGTCGTGACACCTTAACCATTAACCTATACCATTGACTATATAAAACCCGTGACATCTTCCAGATGAGAGTCATCTCACTCTATCAACATCTAAAGGAATTCTATGACATTAATAATCAAACACAAACACCTCCCACTAAAAACCCCGGTATCACTACTATAGGTTTGCCTGGACACCTGTAAATTACTACAAGTCTAATTAGAAGTGTGGAAGTGATTAATAACTATCAACTTATTTGTGTTCCACTTGGCACTAACTCAATTTTCGTGAAAACATATTTAACTTTACCTCCAAGGACATGATCTAAACCATCATCAAATTAGCATGATCGACCAAACCAACATCAAAGTCAAAGATATGGTACTGACCTTGCAATGTAACTCCCAAAAGGAGCCCTGAACCTATATCTCTGATACAATTTGTAGTTCCCCGACTCAAATTTAGGAATTACCCATAATCAACATGGTCCGACCTAAACATTTGGTGTGAAGTGCAATGAAAGAACCTATGTAATGCTGCGAGTCTAGTTTTATTTTAGGTAAAGTTTCATTTGTTATCATGCGATTCTAGTTTCAAATAAACTACGTGAAGGACCCATAGGGAGTACCCGGGAGTCCCAATCATACAAAGCTACTAATGCAGATAAAGGAAAGTACTTACATGTAACACTCTCAAAATACGAAACTATCCCCAACCTACCGCAAAAAGTGAGGGTTTGGTCCTATTCCCAATGGGAAATATACAAACAAAATTTAGAATCGAATGAAAAAAAGGAGACTCAATGCATTATGACTACATGCATATGTAATAACATAGTATATAAGTATTCATATACACTTACATATATTCAATGCAATAAACGATTTTTACATCCAAAAATCTCATTTATTCAAATTAGTTTACCTTAATCTTGTAAAGACCTCCTTTACTCATTCTTAGCATTTCTAACTTTATTTAACGCACTCGGTTCAACACTTGAAACTACAGTATTTTATTTATCCAAACACATTCCTTACCAAAATCACCCTTTTTGTTTTATCCAACACACTTTAGTATTTTTGTTAAAACTCGTCCTTTCAACACATGTGAACCCCGTGAAAAAAAAATACGTGTTTAATCTCTAAAGACCTTTTTACAACACATTCTTATGTAAAATAGGGGTTTAACAACTTAGGTTGCTTACCCACCCATTTACCGATTCACTTTAACTTTTTCTTTACTTTATGGACATTTATCAATAGTACATTTACTTGTCCATTTTAACCTTTACCGAAAAACTTATTTATCCATTCAAATTATGTTGTATTAGCACATTTCACCACACAACTCATTTATTGATATGTTCCATATATCTTTTATCTTTTCTCAGAATCTTCCAATATTGCATACTTTGACAGGCTCCACACTATCGGTTATGCTCACCATATGCTATGGCTAGTTGTTTTGGGCTTTTCACCCTAAAGCTCCGGACCCTACTCGCTTTTTTGAGTGTCATACAAGTTCCTTTTAATGTTTTTTAACATTTCACAAATGTCCACATTATTCCACTTTTTCCATTTTACCCTGTCAAATCCAAAACCAGGGGTTACACCCCAACCTATGTAACACTTTGAAATTTTACCATTTCATGTCCATTACACATCAGCCTTGATTTTATTCCAAATATCATATTCATTTAGGACTACTTTTTGTAACACCTTTTCGACATTTTATTTCATAAAATGTTCCACTTTAACTAAAATTACCATGTTATCAATTTGTTTTCAAAATCACCATTTACTCCATTTCTACAAGTGTCGGTTTCTTACAAACATAATTAAATCATCCACACTAACTTTTAAGTGTTTAACATATTTACAGCCTTTTTATCCTTGGAGTAATATTCTTCTTTTTTGGAAACACCTTTACATCTTTAGTTCTTTTCAACTTCATCAGTGTTCATATTTTTCTAATAACTTTTCCATGTTTACAATTTAACACTCAGTCAATAACTTTATTAACAATTTCCCAAACCAAACATTTCTTTACTTTCTTGGTCCAACAAATTCCTTTACACCCAAGACCACTTTTATAAGAAAGTAATACTTCTATCATTTTACATGTAATCTTATATTTGTTCCATGTCACATTTTAACCTATTTGCATACACCTTTAAGGACAATAATTTCCACATTTCTTATTTCATGTTTAATCCCAAAAAATGTTTTTAGTCTTATTTATACATAGTGCCAAAATAAAACAGATGAGAAGATGGATTTTAAACCTTAAAATTCTATTAAATGGGTTATACACTTTATTCATTCTGAAGATTTATTGTACTTGCAAAAACACTTTTTCAAGGCAACATAGACATTTAATTTCTTCAATCTCACAAAATGTCGTTTTTTCCTAAATTGTTCATTTTTGTAAGAAACCTTATTTCACCAATGTTTACCAAAATAAATCACTATTTTCAAAAAAAATATTTCATAAAATGTTTAACCTCAATATTTCTAGAAAATACACCATTTTCATAAAACATCAACTTTTAATATTTCAAAACTTTGACATATTAATTCATTCTTTATTTTTACCAAAATAACATTTTCCAACTTTTCTATTCCATAAAAATTGTTACTATTTACTACACATAATTTCATCATTTAATCAAATGCATCCTACTCATTTAATCTAACTACAAGACTACAAATATGGAAAATAGACTCTTATACTAAGACTAAGGATTTCCCACTTCTAATGGATCCAATAGTGGTAGAAATGTTGGTGTAGGAGGAGAAACCCCTATAATACCCCGTATTTTTAAAGATTTTAAATTTAGGGATTTATTAAATTTATTTGAGATAAATTAATTTAATTTTAATCCGGAAAGTTGTTTTAAATATTTACTAGCGTGACAAAAGTTAGTAATTATTGGAAATTTTTTGAATGTTACTGGATGAGTATAGTAATATATGAGATTGATTTTATAAAAATTGTCACGTGTGAATAAAATGACAATTATGGAAATTAAGTCGGGACGCGCCTCTATCGTGTCAAGACTAAATTATTATTATTATTATTATTATTATTATTATTATTATTATTATTATATAAAGTGAATAAATTATAAGTTGCCCGTATGGTCACTTCAAGTGCACCAAAGTGTTCGGAAGGGTCGAGATAGTCAAAATAATGTACTCGGGGGTTTAGTTTGGGTCTCGGGGCATTTTTAGGATTAATTAGTACCCCGAGAGGGCGTTTTGGACATTTCGTAATTATGGGTAATTAAACCCACGAATTTTCTAGGGTTATATCAGATGGTAAGTGTTGTCTTCTAGGGTTAGCATAACCAAAACCTAATGACGTCCATTGGAGAGAAAGAGAAGAAGCTTTCCAAGGAGTTCTAAGCCAAGAACTCCTCTGGTTGCACCGCCGTCACCGCCAAATGGTAGATCGCGCAACGATGATCTCAACCACACCAAATTCTTCCACAAATCAGATCTTTGAATTTCAGGAAAGTATCTATCTTGCTTTAATCAAGTTAACGCTTCTTTTATATTAGTATAGGGTTGATTAGAATTAGTGTTCTTGAAAGAAAACATTAATTGGAGACAAAAATGACATGTTTTAGAGGTAAAGATCATATTTTGGAAATCCATTTCACATGTAGATGTTGAATCATGAATTTCCATGGTGTTAATGATAGAAAATCTGGAAAAATAATGGAAAAACTAAGTTAAAGAAAAATATTAGGGTTCTTGAGATTTATATAGATTTTACCCTTTTTATTTTGTTATAGTTGATGAAAACTCGCATGTTTTACGTAGGATATTCTTTATATGGGTATAAAACACTTGTAGTGTAAGTGGTTGGGAGTTTGGGACTGAAACATGATGATTTGGATGAGTTTGGGGTAAGATTTCCGTAGTTGGGTTTTCTTCACTTTCGCCATAACTGCTTGATCGATCGATCGAGCGCAGAGCATCGATCGATAGATAGATCGATCGATCGACCCCATTTCATCGATCGATCGACCCCTCCTGGAAAACTGCATTTTTGATCGTGTTAGCTTAATCCGATTTTATGCATAGTAAACCTTGATTAGGGTTGCTAGAATATAATGGAACATAAAAAGGACCAGTAAGGTCAAGATAAACCCCGATAAGTGGGACTTTAATGTGAAGGGGAAATGAAGTGGTAAACGGGAAGATATTCATACTTAGGAAATCATATGTGCATTGATTTAATAATCAAAATGTCTAGGAAGTTGGATTAGAAGGTAAGTGAGGGCCTACTGAAATTGTACTTAGGTAAAGAGAATACTTCGAGAGACGAGAAGTGAATTTAGAGTAACTTAATGTCAAGAATAAAATGAACGAGTCCGTTATACGAAATAATCGAGTAAAATGTGTAATAACAGATAATTATAATTATGGGTCGTGAGCGCACCTAATTTAGTAATGTGGATGTGAATGATTAGATATCTATATGACGGTGTGATTGTTCATATATCTTATATACGTGTAAAAATCATGCCCGCGCTACTTGCTATCACGGAGGTTACCACGTCGGGACAGTCTTATCTCGATGGGACCTTTATAGGGGATATTGACTTGTACCCTAGAACATAAAACTCCTTGCTACAAGCTATCTGATAGATAGTCAGACAGTCCTAGGAGATGT
This sequence comes from Sambucus nigra, assembly GCA_949130495.1. NCBI lineage: Eukaryota > Viridiplantae > Streptophyta > Magnoliopsida > Dipsacales > Adoxaceae > Sambucus > Sambucus nigra. Next base: position 623,267,495 of record OX422207.1, on the reverse strand, counting down.
GATGGTATGTACTGACCTCCTAGTGACTTGGAACTATGCTTCACCTCATTTGCATGTGTTTTGTGTTAATACAGTTCGAGAGTGATTTCGAACTAGTATTCCCTTAGTACGAGTGATATGAGGACTTGATAGCAGAGTATGCTGATAGTAAAAATATAGCACCCTGCCGCGAAATGTCTTCTTCTCTATTCAGTTCATAGGCATACCTCATAGGTCATACAAGGCGTGGCCAAACCTCACTCAGGGAGCGACCAGACCTCACTTAGGGCGCGGCATCTCTTCAAGGTGCCACATATGGTTGGCATAGGGTGCGGCCCTGGCTCTTATGGGCCGCGACACTCCCCCGTACACTGTGTGGCACGCCCCCAATAGCTTACAATGCTGCTTGTTTTGCAGGCCGCACACCTTCATCGGCAACTACTGCAGACTTGGTATAAGTCACGTGCTTAGGGCATGTGACTCAGCACATTTACCTCATAAATAGAGGACCACACTTCGAAGGAAAGGGATCGATTCTATACCCGATCGGGGCAGGCTCTACAATATAGATTCTCTCTACACAACCTCAATATACCTCTTGGAGGCACAAATCTACATCACAGCCACCTCCCGGGCTCACCGAAATCTACAATACTGCCATGTATTCACCCTTATTCACATACTTGTATGCCTCTTTAGGCACGATTATATTGAATAATACAACGCATATAATGTGAATGGAGCAACACAGTGGACGTAGTCCCATTTTAGGGGTTGAACCACTCTATATCTTGTCTTCTCTCTATTTACTTGCTTTACTTATTTATCACGCACTTTACTCTTGATTTGTTGGTACGAGAACGACTAGTGGACGATTCCTCGTATCATCATATTGTAATACCCCGTATTTTCTGTGATATTTATTTTAGGGATTAATTGAATCAAATGAGAATTAATTGGGAATTAATCCGGATAAAATACTAGCGAGTTGCGAGTTGGTATTTGACTATATTGAGTATATATGATTTTATATGAATATTGAATTATGAAATTTGTCGTGAGATTGATATACGACAATTTGGACATTTTATTAGGACGCGTGTGACAGTCGCGTCAGGATTTAATTATTTTGATTATATAAGTGAATTTAAATTCTATTAACCGTATGGTCGTTTTGAGTGCGCCAACGCGTCCGGAAGGGTTGAGATAGTCAGAAAACACTAGCCGGGGGTTTAGTTTGGGTCCCGGGGTATTTTTAGGCCATACCGGCAACATAAAGGGTATTTTGGTAATTTGGTATTTTTGGAAATTAAAAGTGACGAAAATTAGTAAATTATATCTGATGAGTATTTGACCCACTAATCCACTAACCACCCCATGTTAACCCAATAGGCTACATAGGTTATTAGAATTAGGTTTCTAATTTCCTTTCCCCAAAATCAAACCCTAGCCACCATAGCCATTGGAGAGGAAAGCTTTGAGAAAGAGAGATAGAAGGGAATTCTGCAGAAAGAGAGAGGGAACTTCTTCAAATTGTCATCAAAATCAGAGATTGAATCAAGGCAAGTGGTTTAATTCCAATTAATTCAATGCTATGCTTTCCATGTTTAGGAATTTTCGAAATTGACCTTTGAAGATGATATAGACCCATGAATTGGAAGTCAAAAGCTGTAAATTATGTTGGGTATTGCATGTAGTAATATTCTGGACGAATTAGGTGTTCAAAATAGAACCATTGATGATCTAAAAATGGATTTTAGAAGAAGTTTATTGATGTTCTTGAATGAAAAAGAAATATGGAATTTTGATGAAGTTTTGATCTAATCAAAGCCTTTGAATGATGAATTATGGGTTTTAGAATGTTAATACTGTTGTAGGATGATAGTGTGATGATATAGTAACCTTGTCTTAGAGTTTCATGCTTGTAAATGGTGCTTTGGGACGAATTGGTAACTGCAAAACGAGGCAGTCCGTAGCCATACCTGATTCGTTCGATTGATCGATGTTCATCAGTCGATCGATCGACCACCATCGATCGATCGAAGGAAAAGGTCGATTGATCGAGCTTCCCATAATGAGTAAAGCTTTCCCTAATTTAATTTTTAATGGAGGTAACTCTTAGATAATAATATTTGAGACCTTATGAATACCCTTAATCTTAAAGGAGACCAGTAGACATGATTATGATATTGGATCTTAATAGGAATTCAATTCGAGGAATTATTCTAAATTATTGAAATTCGATAAGAGATAATATTTGGGTTAATAGTGTAAATTTGCATAATTTGATGAAATGAGGTTTGGGGAAGAAGTAAAGACCTTAGGAATAAAGATGTTATAGGTGGGAATAATAGGAGCTTAATAGTCTATTTGAGATAGGTTTTAAGTTTAAGGAACTACGACGTGAGAGGTGTCGACAGTTTAACTTTTATAGCATCGGGAGACTTTAAATATATGAATTTGGAATAATGGTATAAAGATGTAGAGTATACCTTTATTAATATCGAGATATCTAAGATGTGTGAATGCTTAGTATATAATTTTATGTGTATGACATACCTACCATACTTGCTATCACGGGAGGTTTACGTTCGCTTAGAGCCTTCTTATCCTTGTGTTACCCGGATTTAGATTGGTTACCTCAATGAACATAGGTCAGAGAAGGACTTATTGGGATGTTAATAAGTTTGCTGATCGTGGGAGCGTAGGTATGTGCGTGACCCATGTGATGTGACTGTGTTCGCCTCCATTATTTGTGATGTTGTTATCGGAACGATTCCTGAGAGATTCGGAATGCGTGATCCTTATGTACGTGATGTACCGGGATTGATAGCAGAGTATGTGTGCACCGCAGCTTAGCCTTTGGGTGCTTATTTTGTATATTGATTATGTGAATAATATACGGTTAAAGGAAAAGGAAATTGCTATGATAAATTGTGTGTATATCTATTATCACGTTATGAAAAGATAAACAGGGGACTGAAATCAATAAATGGTTTTGTTAATAATTGGGAATCCGAGAATTAAAGTAGAACTCTCTATTTAATTGTTAAGATTGGAATTAAAATGTGAACCGGGTAGAAGTGTTAGGAACTCTTTTGACTGGATAGTTATGAGTTAACAGATGAGTGGGTACAGGAACGTTAGGAGTGCACAGTTAGACGAGAGGTGAGTATTTCATGTGAGAGCACGTCCTAACAGGTACTTTGCATTATTGTTTTATTGTTATTAAAATACTTGCAGTTTTTAAAATGATTTCCACTTTCGGGCTCTGACCCATTTTCTTTCAAATCTATCTTTTTGTAAAAACCATTTTAGGTGCCCAGCCACAAGGACACCATGCTTAGGATTCTCATTCAGGTGACGAGCTGTAGCTGTTTGTGGAAGTTACAGGACATTGATTATAGACGTTTCATCTATTTGACTCTATACTCCGCATTTATCAGTTGTAGGGCATGTCTCCCATTCCTTTTAGACATTTCTTTTATTTCAGTTATTCAGACTTTTGGCATGTAATTATTCAGGATTTAGACTTGTTATTTTATTCTTCAGTTGTGGGATTGTAGTGAGGAGTTTTCCTCCGGACTTCTATTTATTATTGTTGGTTATTTCATTACTTAGTTATGGTGAATGGATTTATGTTTTCATTATTCTTTTATTGCGTGTTAACCAGACTTAACTTAAAATTTGGCAACTTACTTTTTAAATACTTGGTGGTTAGTCATTATTAAAATGTTTTCGACATTGATGCTATTAACTGGACCAACTTGGCATTTTGTATTAATTTAATAAAGGAGTAGATACCCGGTATTTAATTAGTCAGGGTGTTACAGGTGGTATTAGAGCATCAGGTTCTAGTGTCCTTTAGGATCTGTACGGCTATTATGTTTCCGCTAAGTTTTCTTTGATATATAGCCCTATATTTTAAGACTGTTGTACTCTTTTTGTGTATGCTACGTTCTTCAGCTATTTTAAGTTTATAACCGCGAACTAATAAACTTTATTCTTATTTAAGATGCCTCCACGACATGCACGATGAGTTCCCAGGGATACAACGCCCGAACCCCAGCCCGCTCCAGTTCAGGGCATGATGAACTCCGCTGAGGTTACAGCCATTGTAGCCCAAGCGGTAAACACCGCAATTGCCGTAGTTCAGCAGGCACCACCTCAGGCGCCGGTTATCGCACCAGTACAGGAAAATGCATTCACGTCTTCTTGGGAACGTGTACGTGACGCTTTTCAGAAAGCGCATCCGCCAGAGTTTGCAGGTAGCTCAGATGTGGTAGTCTCGAGCCAGTGGAGGAAGGATATGCAAAGGAACTTGAGGATGTATGAGTGCACGGATGTTCATAAGAAGGTGCTAGATACTTTCAAGCTAGTTGGATCTGCACTGCAGTGGTGGGAGTCTATTACCACCATGGAGGAGAGGGATACTCTCACTATTCAGGACTTTTGGGTGCGGTTTGACCGCAAGTACTTTCCGTCGGCTGTTCATACGGAAATGAGGAGGAAATTGATGAGTCTGAAGCAGGAGGGTAAGACCGTGGCCGAGTATGAGGCCGAGTTCACGAATCTGTTGAATATCGTTCCGAATGAGATACCGACAGAAAAGAAGAAGATTGAGAAATTCACCGACGGGTTGACATGGAGGATCCGTCAGCATCTGTTAGGGAGCCTTTCGTTGGCCACTTATTCTGATGTGGTTAACACTGCTTTGTTACACTGCCAGGATCACCGCTTTCATATAGCTAAGGGAAAGAGATCGGGAGAGTCAAGCCATCAGGGCAGGACTGGAGGACATGGTGCCGGTGGGGCACAATCTATTCAGGGGCAGAGACAGGGTGAGCAGGGTTCCCAGTAGGGGGATCAGAAGAGGTTCAGATCATGGAATTATAGGCACGGACATGGAGGTTTCCGTCAGGGCCATCAGGGTCCAAACGGCCATCAGGGCCAACAGGGGCAGAATGGGCAGCAGTTTCAGCAGGTCCAGCAGGGCCAAGGGAGAAACGGTAACGGCCACCAGGGCCGGGGATAGCAGGGACAGAGAGGAGGGAACTTCCCAGGGAAGTGTTTTATTTGTGGCAAAACTGGCCATAAATGCCAAGACTGTCCTGATAGGGGCAGGGCCCGCAGCAGCAGCAGGGTGCTCGACATGAGCCACAGAGGCCACTTTTTCCACCAGCCCTCCCAGCTCCAGCCGAGGTGCCAGCTCTTCCAGCCATTCCAGCAGTTCCTGTGCAGCAGGGACAGTTACAGTATGGACGTGTCTATAACGTCCACCAGGCAGCATCTCCGCAGGCACCGCCCGCGATTGAGGGTACGTTTCCTATCCATGGCACTATGGGTCGGGTATTGTTGGATACGGGGGCAACACATTGCTTTATAGCCACACATTTTACGAAAGCCTTAGGGTTGTTAGCTACGGCAGAGATCACGGTGACGTGTGTATACTCACCATTGGGGAGTGGGTCACTTATTTTCTGTATATGCCGGGGAGTAGGGGTAGAGATTGGTAGTCTGGTATTACCTGCAGATATGTTGGTATTAGATATGCATATTCACGATGTGATTATCGGTATGGATTGGCTCGCTGATTATAGAGCTATGATTGATTGCTTTGGTGGGGGCATTGTTTTTGCCATTCTGGGGCAAGAGATGTTTGTAGTGGTGATGCCTCGCCCAGAGGGAGGCTCGACCGCTGATTTGTATTACCTAGAGGAGGATACCTCTAAGGAGGTTGTGAATCCTTTAGATTCGATCCTAGTTGTCAGGGAGTATCCTGATGTGTTTCAGGAGATACCAGGCCTACCCCCCAGTCGAGAGATAGACTTTGTTATAGACTTATTACCAGGTACGAGACCTATAGCACGCGCACCATACCATATGGCTCCAGCTGAGATGAGGGAGTTACGGGATCAGATTGAGCAGTTGTTGGGTCAGGGGTTTATTCGAAGGAGTACTTCATCGTGGGGTGCCCCTGTGTTGTTCGTGAAAAAGAGAGATGGTTCACTGAGATTGTATGTGGACTACCGAGAGTTGAATAAGCTCACGATACAGAATAAGTATCTATTGCCTTGAATCGATGACCTATTCGACCAGCTGAGAGGAGGTTTTTTCTTCTCGAAGATTGATTTGAGATCGGGATACAATCAGTTGCGTATCAGGGAGGAGGATGTCTCGAAGACTGCGTTCTTATCGAGATATGGTTCTTATGAGTTTTGGGTTATGCCTTTTGGTTTGACCAATACTCCAGTCGTGTTTATGGACTTGATGAATAGGGTATTCAGAGATTTCCTAGATCAGTTTGTCATTGTCTTCATTGATGATATTCTGGTTTACTCCCAGACAGAGGAGGATCACGTCGAGCACTTGAGGCAAGTTTTGCAGATGCTACGTCAGAACGAGCTGTATGCAAAGTATGAGAAGTGCGGGTTTTGGCTGAAGGAGGTCCAGTTTTTGGGACATATTATTTCCGACCAGGGAATATCTGTTGATCCGGGGAAGGTATCCGCGGTGAGGGAGTGGGGGCAACCCACGACACCAATGGAGATTCGTAGTTTCTTGGGTCTAGCAGGATACTACAGGAGGTTCATCCGGGGATTCTCGAAGATTGCAGGTCCTTTGACACATTTGACTCGTAAAGGTGTGCCATTCATCTGGAGTGATGCCTGTCAGTTGGCATTCGATGAATTGAAGGATAAATTGACCTCAGCACCTGTGTTAGCATTGTCGAGACCGGGAGTTGAGTATTTAGTTTACACTGATGCGTCCTTGCAAGGACTTGGAGGTGTATTGCAGTAGGAGAGTCAGTCCATAGGTTATGCTTCCCGTAAGCTAAAGCCTCATGAGAAGAATTACCCCACTCATGACTTGGAGTTGGCGGCAGTTGTTTTTGTTCTTCGGATATGGAGACATTATCTTTTGGGGGAGAAGTTTCGGTTGTTCACAGACCACAAGTCCCTACAGTACCTATTCACGCAGAAGGAGTTAAATATACGGCAGCGAAGGTGGCTTGAGTTTGTGAAGGACTACCAGTTCGATATCCAATATCACCCGGGGAAGGCTAACGTAATAGTAGACGCGTTGAGCCGTAGGCCAGCAGATGAAGTGGCAGAGGTGTGGAAGGCCAAGTGGAAAGAATTGGGACACCAGGATGCAGTGGCCCGATCATTCATGTCGGTAATGACTGTTACGCTGCAGATTGTCATGAGGGTGGTAAAAGCACAAGCAGATGACTCATTCTGTCAGGAGAAGATAGTTCGTTTACTAGCAGAGGGAGCTGAGTCCTATACCGTTAGCTCAGACGGGGGATTATGCTTCAATGGGAGATTAGTAGTTCCGGAAGGGGAGGAATTACGACATGAAGTGATGGCCGAGTCGCACGGCTCACGGTTCGTGGTACATCCCGGTGGGGACAAAATGTACCAAGACATGAGACGTCAGTATTGGTGGAGCGGGATGAAGAGAGATATTGCCAAGTTTGTTTCTAAATGCGCCACTTGTCAGCTAGTAAAAGTGGATCATCAGAGATCGACAAGACTACTACAGCCGTTAGAGGTCCCGATGTGGATGTGGGAGAGCATCTCTATGGACTTTATCAAGGTGTTGCCTACGTCACAGAGAGGTCACGACTCCATTTGGGTAATTGAGGACAGGTTGACAAAAGTCGCTCATTTTCTACTCGTAAGGACAGACAACACTGCAGGACAGTATGCCCAACTCTTTATTTCTGAGATAGTGATACTTCACGGTGTGCCCCTAAATATAGTGTCTGACTGAGATAAGATATTTGTTTCACGGTTTTGGGTGAGTTTTCAGGAGGCCATGGGCACGAAATTGCGGTTGAGTACGGTGTATCACCCGCAGACCGATGGGCAAACTGAGCGTACAAATCAGATGTTGGAGGACATGCTACGGATGAGTATCATTGATTTTGGGGGTGGATGGGAGCAGTATCTTCCACTGGTGGAGTTTTCTTACAACAACTCATACCAGTTCACTATTGGCATGGATCCATTTGAGGCGTTGTATGGTAGACCTTGTCGTTCCCCGTCATGTTGGTTGGAGGTGGGGGACAACAAACTACTCGGGTCGGAAGTGATTCGGGATACTTCGGCAAGGATAGAATTGATTCGGAGTCGCATTCGGGTAGCTCAGGATCGACAGAAGAGCTATGCTGATGCGAACAGGTTCTTCAGAGAGTTCCAAGTTGGGGACCAAGTTTTGCTCAGGGTATCTCCTATGAAGGGGATTATGCGTGTCGGGAAGAAAGGAAAGTTGGCACCAAGATATGTGGGACCATTTCCTATTATTGAGGGAATTGGACCGGTTGCGTATAGACTTGGGTTACCGGAGCAATTGCATCGGATTCACGATGTGTTTCATATTTCCTCGCTAAGGAAATACCTTAGACATAATTTGGCTCATTCTCACATCATTGTGGAGGACATCGATCTTCAGCCGGATAGCTCCTACGAGGAGGGGCCGATTGCTATTCTAGACCGAAGTGAGCGGAAACTGCGGTCCAAGATAGTTCCGTTAGTGCGTGTTCAGTGGCGACATCATAATGTCGAGGAGTACACATGGGAGCGCGAGGATGAGATGCGTGAACTTTATCCAGAGTTATTCTTACCAGGTACTTTCTAGTTCCAAATTTCGGGACGAAATTCAGTTATTAGGGGGGAAGTATGTAATACCCCGTATTTTCTGTGATATTTATTTTTGGGATTAATTGAATTAAATGAGAATTAATTGGGAATTAATCCGGATAAAATACTAGCGAGTTGCGAGTTGGTATTTGACTATATTGAGTATATATGATGTTATATGAATATTGAATTATGAAATTTGTCGTGAGATTGATATACGGCAATTTGGACATTTTATTGGGACGGGTGTGACAGTCGCGTCAGGATTTAATTATTTTGATTATATAAGTGAATTTAAATTCTATTAACCGTATGGTCGTTTTGAGTGCGCCAACGCGTCCAGAAGGTCGAGATAGTCACAAAACACTAGTCGGGGGTTTAGTTTGGGTCCCGGGGTATTTTTAGGCCATACCGGCAACATAAAGGGTATTTTGGTAATTTGGTATTTTTGGAAATTAAAAGTGACGAAAATTAGTAAATTATATCTCATGAGGATTTGACCCACTAATCCACTAACCACCCCATGTTAACCCAATAGGCTACATAGGTTATTAGAATTAGGTTTCTAATTTCCTTTCCCCAAAATCAAACCCTAGCCACCATAGCCATTGGAGAGGAAAGCTTGGAGAAAGAGAGATAGAAGGGAATTTTACAGAAAGAGAGAGGGAAATTCTTCAAATCGTCATCAAAATCAGAGATTGAATCAAGGAAAGTGGTTTAATTCCAATTAATTCAATGCTATACTTTCCATGTTTAGGAATTTTCGAAATTGACCTTGGAAGATGATATAGACCCATGAATTGGAAGTCAAAAGCTGTAAATTATGTTAGGTATTGCATGTAGTAATATTCTGGACGAATTAGGTGTTCAAAACAGAACCATTGATGATCTAAAAATGGATTTTAGAAGAAGTTTATTGATGTTCTTAAATGAAAAAAAAATCTGGAATTTTGATGAAGTTTTGATCTAATCAAAGCCTTTGAATGATGAATTATGGGTTTTATAATGTTAATACTATTGTAGGATGATAGTGTGATGACATAGTAACCTTGTATTAGAGTTTCATGCTTGTAAATGGTGTTTTGGGACGAATTGGTAACTGCAAAACGAGGCAGTCCGTAGCCATACCTGATACGTTCGATCGATCGATGTTCATCAGTCGATCGATCGACCACCATCGATCGATCGAAGAAAAAGGTCGATCGATCGACCTTCCCAGAATGAGTAAAGCTTTCCCTAATTTAATTTTTAATGGTGGTAACTCTTGGATAATAATATTTGAGACCTTATGAATACCCTTAATCTTAAAGGAGACCAGTAGACATGATTATGATATTGGATCTTAATAGGAATTCAATTCGAGGAATTATTCTAAATTATTGAAATTCGATAAGAGATAATATTTGGGTTAATAGTGTAAATTTGCATAATTTGATGAAATGAGGTTTGGGGCGGAAGTAAAGACCTTAGGAATAAAGATGTTATAGGTGGGAATAATAGGAGCTTAATAGTCTATTTGAGATAGGTTTTAAGTTTAAGGAACTACGACGTGAGACGTGTCGACAGTTTAACTTTTATATCATCGGGAGACTTGAAATATATGAATTTGGAATAATGGTATAAAGATGTAGAGTATACCTTTATTAATATCGAGATATCTAAGATGTGTGAATGCTTAGTATATAATTTTATTTGTATGACATACCTACCATACTTGCTATCTCGGGAGGTTTACGTCCGCTTAGGGCCTTCTTATCCTTGTGTTTCCCGGATTTAGATTGGTTACCTCGATGAACATAGGTCAGAGAAGGACTTATTGGGATGTTAATAAGTTTGCTGATCGTGGGAGCGTAGGTATGTGCGTGACCCATGTGATGTGACTGTGTTCGCCTCCATTATTTGTGATGTTGTTATCGGATCGATTCCAAAGAGTTTCGGAATGCGTGATCCTTATGTACGTGATGTACCGGGAGTGATAGCAGAGTATGTGTGCACCGCAGCTTAGCCTTTTGGTGCTTATTTTGTATATTGATGATGTGAATAATATACGGTTAAAGGAAAAGGAAATTGCTATGATAAATTGTGTGTATATCTATTATCACGTTGTGAAAAGATAAACGGGGGACTGAAATCAATAAATGGTTTTGTTAATAATTGGGAATCCGAGAATTAAAGTAGAACTCTCTATTTAATTGTTAAGATTGGAATTAAAATGTGAACCGGGTAGAAGTGTTAGGAACTCTTTTGACTAGATAGTTATGAGTTAACAGATGAATGGGTACAGGAATGTTAGGAGTGCACAGTTAGACGAGAGGTGAGTATTTCATGTGAGAGCACGTCCTAACATGTACTTTGCATTATTTTTTTATTGTTATTAAAACACTTGCAGTTTTTAAAATGATTTCCACTTTCGGGCTCTGACCCATTTGCTTTCAAATCTATCTTTTTGTAAAAACCATTTTAGGTGCCCAGCCACAAGGACACCATGCTTAGGATTCTCATTCAGGTGACGAGCTGTAGATGTTTGTGGAAGTTATAGGACATTGATTATAGACGGTTCATCTATTTGACTCTATGCTCCGCATTTATCAGTTGTAGGGGATGTCGCCCATTCCTTTTAGACATTTCTTTTATTTCAGTTATTCAGACTTTTGGCATGTAATTATTCAGGATTTAGACTTGTTATTTTATTCTTCAGTTGTGGGATTGTAGTGAGGAATTTTCCTCCGGACTTCTATTTATTATTGTTGGTTATTTCATTACTTAGTTATGGTGAATGGATTTATGTTTTCATTATTCTTTTATTGCGTGTTAACCAGACTTAACTTAAAGTTTGGCAACTTACTTTTTAAATACTAGGTGGTTAGTCATTATTAAAATGTTTTCGACAGTGATGCTATTAGCTGGACCAACTTGGCATTTTGTATTAATTTAATAAAGGAGTAGCTACCCGGTATTTAATTAGTCGGGGTGTTACACATATGCCATCACCATAGTTTGTATGTGGTGTGCAGATAGTATATATATATATATATATATATATATATATATATATATATATATATGATAAATTAGTAGATAAATCTACTTATATGTGGAAACTTTGCACCATAGATTTTTATGTGGGGTGCCATTAGTATATGTATTATATCTGTAACTAGTATATATAAGTATATCTATATGGGAACTTTATATTGTGCGTATAAGTAGTAAATAAATGAATAAATGTGTCACTTCACTATAAGTATTCGAAAACTATATAACGATACAGTGCTATTCTAAATAACTTAAGAAATCTTGAAGAGATAGATTTTCTAAAGTGAATATCATAACCTTAATTTCACATGATAAGACTTATGGAGAGTAAGTTAGAGAGATATATGAGATTCATTAGTACGGTAGACTTGCACACTGGATGAGAGATGAGAATTCTCAAGAGAGTGTCGCATACTAATATGATTGTTGCATTAGCCGGTAAGCATTTTAAATACTTGATAAACTATTTTAAAACTGTTTTACAATCGGGCTCTCCCACGTTTCCTGCTATCTTCTCTCTCTTGTGTGTGTGTGTATATATATATATATGTATTACAGGTGCCCATCCATAGGGGCGCCATGCTTAGAATTCTTTGTATGGAACGTGTTGTAGCTTTTGTGGGAGTTGCAGGCCATTGCTTAGACGACCTCATTGTTGACTTCACTTCTAGTTCGGTTGTATCCAGTGGGGCATGTGTCGCCTTTTCCCTTATTCAGTTGGTTTTGTCAGAGATTGTAATTCTCTTACTTTGAGCACTCAAGAATTAAACCATCAAATAACAAATCCCAACTTTAAAACACCAAAGGAAAACATCTTAATGTGTGACTCTTAAACTGTTAATGGTCAAAGGTTTTATAATTGGATTTAAATAAAATGGAAATAAGGTTTTAAATGGTTTTGACACTTAGCTTAATTATTTAGGGTGTTTAATTTGAATTTTTTTATGTTCGACAGTGATGCTAAGAATGAACCAACAGTTCACCTTGATTTTAATTTAATAAAGGATTGATTGCCCAGTATTTAATTAGGCGGGGTGTAACAGGTGGTATCAGAGCATCATGTCCTAGTGTCCTTTAGGATCTGTGCGGCTTATTATGCTTTCAGCTTTGCTTTGTTTGATATAGAGCTCTATGTTTTGGATTGTCAATTTCTTTGATGAGATTTTATTCTCCTGCTATAACGTATATACATTAGTGAATTCTAATTTCGTTCAGATGTCTTCGTGTACCGAGCGATGTTGGTTGTCAGAAGAGGACCGTTAAGCGGACATCAGGAGGCATGGATCAGTTGAGGTTTTAAAGTATATTCAAGGATGATGACCGTAGTCGAGGTCGCCTCCATTACGGTATGAGAAGTCGAGACTAGAAAGGTGACTAAGGCGCAGCCATGATTTCCAAATGCTGCTATAGTCGAATGAGGTCCGAGAGTAAGCTCACCCAACGTGTTACAAAATGTGTAGAGAACTGTAAGTGGGAATTCTAGAAATGCGAGAATTGTGTGTCTTTACCAAAGGAGGTCAAGTATCCAAAGGTTTAGATATAGGACAGAGTGTGGCTAACTGAAAGTGAAAATTTAGAGAAAATTTTCTTGGTTGTCGGAACGAAGTTATAATGATGGGAGTCAACCACCAATTTTAGAAGTGGAATGCTATGTCTATAAGATAACCTTAGGTACAGTGTTGACCGTATGTTCCTTCATCAGATGTTGAGGAGTAGAAGTGAACGTTGTCCTGAACTCATCACAGGAGGACGTGACAGAGGTCCATTTGTAAATATGAATCTTAACCATTAGAGAATTTTGTATCGGAAGATGTAGATACAAGTGGAGGAAACGACTCCAAGTGGGAGATCAACTCGTAATAATAGTTGATAACACTCAAAGAGGAAATTGGGATGGACGACCGATTTAGAGGTTGAAAATGTCATATTTTGTCAATAAAGATGATAATGCTCCTTTGTGTGGGAAGCTAAAAGAATCGAAGAATTTATTTGAAATTAAGACTGAATACAACGGTGGTGGTGTAGAGCCACAAAGGGGTGTGGATACACATCCGGGGACCCATTTAAATGATTCGGATAGTTGAATTCTTACCAAGTGATGGTAAATTCAGTAAGGACTATTATAGACAGTGATATGTTCTTTAGGGCCTAAAAGGCTAATGGAATAACCGGGGTAGCCAATAGGAATCGAGTCTACTAAAGTCCAAGAGAAGGACAATCCTAACATGGCTAGTAGGATAGGTGATAAGTGGATTATGTGTTGAGGTATTTTGTGGGGAGTGAAATTGCACGCAATAATATTTTTCAAAGTGAGTAAAGGGACAAGAATACGGTGCCTAGTAAAATACAACGTTTAAAGTAGTTTTGTTTTGGTTTGGGCAGACGTGTTACGTTCGGAGACCATTTGTACAGTCAAGACAATTGGCAAGGTGGAAGTATAAGTTGTATCCTCAGAGGATAAGGCGTGTTTATGTGACACGGGCGAGTAACTATATTTTGTTCATTACTAGATTAGCATGTGAGACGAGTTTAATGAGTATAATTATAAACGTTATTATTATGTGAATATTTTTCCCTAGTGCAGTGGGATTTTCCTTTATCTCTATCCACGGAGGATGAATGAGTATATTAACATTGTTATGTACTTTATTGAGGTTACTCATTGTAGTGATGTGATATGCGAGTATGATATTATCTTTGTTACAACGTTATAAAAATGGTTAGTACAATAGTGGGCAATTATTGCAAGGCTATCGGAGTGGTTGCATTAGTGTAGCATGTTTTGTTCTGGCGAGGCTTCACCTGCAAGAAGGTCAGACTCGCACTTATATTATCTATCCTAGAGACTTCGGAGGGGATAGTGGGCTCGAGATATTCGATACCGATGTATGTATGGACTTTGTCATTGTGATTCAGTATGTAGCAGGTTTACTGTTGAGCGAAAAGATTTAACTCAGTATTTCGTTTAGCACTCAGGAGTTGGGGATAGGAAGAGTGCATTGTTATATCTATCCTCTAGAGATGTGGGAGTTAAGAGTTATACCCCTATTATTGGAGAAATGGATTTCGAGAATTCCGATTGTTTGTATTCGAGGTTTATGGAATGCAATTACCACCAACCAATACTAAACGATAGTGCAATTGGTGAAATGGAACTTTTATGTCAAGAGACGGAATAAAGGGGTACATGCTATGGACGGAGGACCTAACGGATTTTGATAACTGACAATGCTAGGTAGTAGTGTATCGGGGGGGTTCCGTGTTTGGATTTCGCTTTGCGAGACATCCCACGCATGAAACTTAGCGTAAGGTTGGAATTAGGGAGATGATTGGTCATTAGTCCTGTAATACCCCGTAATTATTCATAATTAGGAAAATACGTTTTATTTAAATTACGTGAGTAGAGTAATTTCATATGATAAAATACGTTTCAATTAAATTACGTGAGTCGAGTAATTTAATGTGATAAAATACGTTTATTTAAATTACGTGAGTAGAGTAATTTAATGTGAGACGTTTTAAATTAAATTATGTGAGTAGAGTAATTTAATGTGAGATTATGTTAATAAAGATTAATATGACGATTAAAAATTTACTAAATGTGAATAGTAAATTTTGAATGTTGATATGTACGGTCTAGCGATTTTATGGACGTATGGGTTATCTCAACTGGGTGTCGCGCGTAGAGAAAATTTGAAGACGAGATGAGAAAAATATTTTAAGAGACTCGAAAGGTAATTTAGAGTCCACAGATGATTCTGAAAGGGTCAAATTAGTCAAAATAGTGTACCCGGGGGTACTAGATGAGTATCGGGTCATTTTCGGGCTAAACCGGGACCATTCGAGGGCATTTTGGTCTCTTTACATTTATGGGTAAGTAGACCTACGAATTTTGAAACCCTAAATCAGATTATAAGAGTTGAGGCTAGGGTTATAAAGAAATAAAATGCACCATAGCCATTAGAGAAGAGAGAGAGGTAATTTCCTAAGGCAAAAGAAAGAAGGAAGGGAATTTCTAAGGAGATTTCACCATATATTTGTTCGGAAGAAGGATTGAAGGATCAAAATCATCAACCATCATCAACAACCATGAAATCAGACCCAACAAATCATAAGGCAAGTGGTTATTTGCAAAATAAATTTAGTTATAATACCCATATTTAAGCTTGATGAAGAACATGGTTTTTATGATATTTTGGGAGAAAAACAATTGATTATAATCCATGATTGATAGGGATTTGCATATAGGACGTTTTTGGATATCCAAATATTCTGATATCATAGAAAACTAGATGATTGAATCGAACAAAAAATCTGGAATTATGATGGAAGATGTAAAGAAAGTATTTTTAGGGTTCTTGAATATTAGTAAGATTTTTAGTTAATTTGGCCAAGATTTATAATGATTTTGTTATTTTAAATCGTTAGTAATCATCCCAGAACTTGTAGAAATGATAAGAAATTGTTGGCTGTAAATATGGTGGAGTATCATTTAAGATAGATAGATAAAAATGGAGAAACCCGCATGAAGAAGATGAACTGGATCTGTCACTGGTTGATCGATCGACCATATCCCATCGATCGATCGACCCTGGCTGGACTTTAGAGAATTTTGTGAATAATTTTCCTTTTAATTACCGTCGCTTAAAGGGAACCTTATTGGTGATATTTTACCTATGAGGAGACTTCACAAATACCAGTAGGTGTACCATTAGATTCCTTCATAAATGATTGAGTGGGAATTTTGGAGAAATGGACCAACCGGAGGACGATCAATTGAGTCGTAGGTTGGGATTGTGAGAATTTAATTATGGAAAGAGTAAGATTTAATTCCGGAAAAATACCAGTAGGTTAAAGTTAAATTAACTACTGAATTAAGAGAGGGGTAACTAGGGCCCTTAGAGTTGCGTGAATACTCGAGTAAATATAAGCGTAAAATACATTGTAATTAATGAGTACGATAAATATAAGTAAAATATATTACGTACGGGCATGATTTGATAGGTCGGGTGTGTACCTACTAAATTATATAAAAGTTTGGGCTAAGTGAATTTTACCTAAATTAATTATGTTAGGGTCGATGTGACATTCCGAACTAACATAAAGTTATTATATGTTTGCGGTCGATGAAGAATGCCGAACCAAACAATAAACTGGTGTCGCGATGAAAGAGTCCCTAACCAAAATATGTGTATATATTTATATTTTTAAATAGTTTGGGTTGATGGATCATTCCGAACCAACTCTTACTTTGGGTCGATGAATCATTCCGAACCAAGAGTCCTTTATGTGTGGTAAAAGGATATGTTAATGATAAAAGGTATTAAATACATGATTGTGTGATAAAATGTATTCTATGTGCATAATCTACAGATTGAGAATAGTAGATAATGAAATGATTTGTAAATATCCTAGTAATAATTTATAGCGTGATGTAATTATTACAAGAAAAAGGATAATGAACAGTAAATAAGTTACCTACGCTTATGGGTAGTATAAATAGGTGAACTAAGTGTCCTCGTTAGACATGCACTATAGAAGAGAGGTGAGAAAGTTCAAAGGAGTTGTGCGAAAATTTAATATGTGTAATCAATAACTCAATTGTGATAACTTCTTGTAAAATATTTTCAAATGTTTTGAGTACTAACTCTTTCTATGTAAAATTTTAAAAACCTTTTAGGTGCCCAGCCACAGGGACACCCAGCATGATTTCATTCCGGGGATTTGGGAGCTGCAGCAAGTGTGGATGTTGCAGGGATTTTTTAAAACGCTTCCTTTTTTCTGTTCTAGTACAGGATCTCAGTTTTATTACTCTTAGTTGGGACATGTTGTCCTATATATATTTTTACAGTTATTCTGATTCTGGATTTTGAGTTGTTTTCTATTGGCCGTGATTTTCGGCAAGACTTTACCTGCATTTAGTTATTTATGCAAATGTTTTATTATTACTAGAATTGTAATGTGTTGGTATGGATTATTTGTTCTTCTTAAAGAAGATAAAATTTGGCACTCGCTTAATTTCACTTAGGTGGTTAGTAAATTAAAAAGTTTTTGGCAGTGATGCTAAGAAGGAACCTTTTAAGAAACCTATTTTAATTGAATTGAGGCTTGATCACCCAAGGTTTAATTAGGTGGGGTGTCACATATGGTATTAGAGCATAAGGTACTAGTATCCATAGGATCTGTACGTCTTACTGTGTTTCGGCGTAACGTTTGGTTGTATTATAGCCCTACTATTAGGATTGTTGATTCAATATCCGCTTTTGGCGTTATCGTACATCTGCTCTTAAATTTTGTATAAGCTGTGTACTTATACAATTTGAATCTTATTTCAGATGCCACCCAGGAGACAGCGAGCGGAGAGGGCTGAAGCCAGAGATGAGGTGAGGGAGGCTCATCAGGAGCCACAGGTGCCGATACCACCACCCCCACCTGAGTTAATTTCCACCACTCAGGTTGCAGTGATAGTGGCTCAGGTAGTTGAGACAGCTATGAGGGCCATGGTAGCCCATTTTACTTAGCCCCAAGTACCTCCTCCCGTGTCACCGGTAGTTCAAGCCCCAGAAGGACCATCTACTTGGCAGCGAGTCAAAGAGACATTTAAGAAAGGACACCCACCTGAGTTTCAGGGTAGTACCGATGTAGTGGAGGCATGCAACTGGAAGAAAAATATCGAGCGCCACGTGCGCATGCTAGAGTGCATCGAGGTACAGAAATAAATGCTAGCCACTTTCCGTCTGTCGGGAGTGGCTTTATAGTGGTGGGAGTCAGTTACAACCACCGAGGAAAGGGACACTATGGGAATTTCTGAGTTTTGGGTGCGGTTTGACCGCAAGTATTTCCCTCCAGCAGTAGAGTCAGAGATGAGGAAGAAATTCAATGAAATGGTTCCGGGTGATCGCTTAGTTGTTGATTATGAGGAGGAGTTTACTCTCTTGGATAACTTTGTGACAAACGTGGTGAGCGATGAGGAGAGGAAGAAGTCAAAATTTATGGATGGCTTGACCTGGAGAATCAGGCAACATTTAATCGACAATCCGACGTTAGTGAATTATACTGATGTCGTCAATGTCGCTCTACTACACTGTCAGGACCACCGCTTTCATGCGAGGGGAAATAAGAGAGGTGAGCCTAGCCAGCCGGGCAAAGTAGGTGAAAGTAGTGACAACAGCACACCACAGCAGCAAACAGTGGGCCAGTTAGGGAAGGATTCCCGACAGGGGAACCCTACCAAGAAGTTTAAGCATGGGAAGCATCGTTTTGATAGACAGGGCCAGCAGGGCCCCCAATAACAAGTTCCTCAGGTCCGACAGGTCCAAGGGAATCAAAACGGAGGACAGTAAGATCAAGGTCGACAGGGCCAACATCAGGGCTAACAGAGCCAAGGGCAGAGACAGTTTCAGGGTTAGTGTTTCACTTGTGGCCAGCAGGGTCACAAGTGTAGAAATTGTCCACATCCAGATAGAGCACAACAACAGGGGCAGCAGGCTTCGTTAGCACCAGCAGTAGCATAGGCCCCATAGCTAGGACAGATGCAGTACGGACGTGTGTTCAACGTCCGTGATATCCCATTTCATCCAGCACCTCCAGCATCGCCATTAGTTGCTGGTATGTTTCCTATTCATGGACTTGAGGGTAGTATTTTGTTTGACACGGGGGAGACGCATTCGTTTATTTCCACTAGATTTGCACGGGCAGCCGACATATTAGCAACAGCTGACACTCATCTTATGTGCATGGAGTCACCAATGGGTAGTGGGTACCTTATACACTCGATTTGTAAGGGTGTGGACATTATGGTCGGTAGATTAAGTCTAGCGGCGGACCTCCTAGTGCTGGATATGGAGGTATATGACATCATCCTAGGTATGGACTGGTTGGCGCAGTATAGGGTAATCGTAGATTGTTATGAGAGGACTATCGTGTTATCCATCCCGGGACAAGAGATATTCCTGGTGGCAATGCCACTCCCCAAGGGAGGATCACAAACTCATTTATATTATATTGAGGAGGAGGCCTCATATGGGGTTACCGTTTCTCTGGACTCAATCCCAGTGGTGAGGGATTTTGAGGATGTCTTTCAGGAGATACCAACATTACCACCCAGCAGGGAGATAGAGTTCATTATTGACCTAGCACTGGGGACGAGACCGATTTCCAGAGCACCATATGCCATGGCTCCTTCGGAGATGCGAGAACTGAGAGATCCGATTCACCAGCTATTAGGACAGGGTTTCATTAGACGAAGTACATCGCTATGGGGTGCGCCGATGTTATTTGTAAAGAAAATGGATGGTTCACTTCGTCTGTGTGTAGATTATAGAGAGCTGAACAAAGTGACGATACGTAATAAGTATCCGTTGCCGAGGATTGATGACTTGTTTGATCAGTTGAGAGGGGTTGCATACTTCTCAAAGGTCGATTTGAGGTCGGGTTACCACCAATTGCGCATTCGTGAAGAGGATGTACCCAATACCGTTTTCCTGTCGCGATACGGGTCATACGAGTTCAGAGTGATGCTGTTTGGGCTAATTAATGCGTCAGCAGTATTCATGGATCTCATGAACAGGGTATTCAGGGAGTTTTTGGATCAGTTTGTGATTGTATTCTTAGACAACATTCTGATTTACTCTCGCAGAGAGGAGGAACACGCTGAACATTTACGAATGGTTCTACAGACATTGCGGAGCCATCAGTTGTACGCCAAATTTGAGAAGTGTGGATTTTGGCTTTGGGAGGTTCAGTTCCTAGGCCATGTTGTATCTAGCAGATGCATTGTTGTTGACCCAAGTAAGGTGTCGGCGATGAGGGAGTGGGGACAGCCCACGAAACCAACCAAAATTCGTAATTTCTTGGGGTTGTCCGGTTATTATCGTCACTTCATCAAGGGATTTTCAAAAATTGACGGAACTTTGACGAACTTGACTCAGAAGGGAGTACCCTTCGTATGGAGTGACAGTTGTCAGTTACCATTTGATGAATTAAAGGACAAGTTGACATCAGCACCTGTTCTTGCCTTACCTAGGAGCAAAGTGGACTACCGAGTCTATACTAATGCGTCCTTACAAGGGCTTGGGGGTGTGTTACAGAAGGAAGATAAGGATATAGCTTATGCATCCCGAAATCTTAATCCACATGAGAAGAATTACCCCACCCATGACCTTGAGTTGGCAGCGGTTGTCTTTGCATTGAGGATATGGAGACACTATCTTCTGGGTGAGGAGTTCACTCTATTCACGGATCATAAGTCGCTGCAGTATCTGTTCACTCAGAAGGATCTGAATATGAGGCAAAGTAGGTGGCTTTAATTAGTGAAGCAGTACAGTTTGATATACAGTATCATCCTAGCAAGGATAACGTGGTGGCAGATGCGTTAAGCAGAAGACCTACTGGAGAGTTGGAAGAAATTTGGAAGGCAAAGTGGAGTGAACTTCGACACGAGGATGAGATAGCTAGAGCATGCAAGGCAGTTTTAGCTATCACTCCTGAGAGTGTTCTACGGGTAGTGAGGGCACAGGCCGAGGACCCGTTTTTTCAGGACAAAGTACGACAGTTACTGGTCGAGGGGGCAGAGTCCTACTCCATCAGCTTAGAGGGCGGACTACGATTTAATAGTAGGCTGATAGTACCCGAAAATGATGATTTGAGACATGCCGTTATGACGGAGTTACATGGGTTAAAATTTTTGGTTCATCCAGGTGGGGACAAAATATACCAGGATATGCGACGATTATATTGGTGGTTAGGTATGAAACAAGATATTGCAGAATTTGTCTCAAAGTGTGCTACATGTCAACTCGTAAAAGTTGACCATCAGAGGCCTTCAGTGATGCTACAACCACTGGAGATTCCCGTGTGGAAGTGGGAGAGTATCTCGATGGATTTTATTACTGGGTTACCCACATCATAGAAGGGTCACGATTCCATATGGGTGATAGTGGATCGGCTGACTAAGGTAGCTCATTTCTTACCGGTTCATACGGATTATGATACGATGCGGTACGCGCAGCTATTCATTTCAGAGATTGTTAAGCTGCACGGAGTCCCTATTAATATTGTGTCGGACCGAGACAAAATATTTGTGTCACATTTCTGGCAGATCTTTCAGGAGGCCATGAGCACCGACTTATGGTTGAGTACGACATATCACCCACAGACGGACGGTCAGACTGAAAGGGTAAACCAGATCTTGGAGGATATGCTAAGGATGCGTGTCCTAGATTTTGGGGGAGGTTGGGAGCCATACCTTCCTTTGGTGGATTTTTCATATAATAACTCTTACCAATTCACTATCGGCATGGCTCCATTCAAGACACTTTACGGGAGTCCTTGTAGTTCGCCCGCCTGTTGGTTAGAGGTGGGGGATAACAAGCTATTGGGGCCAGAGATGATACAGGAGATTTCCTCCAAAATAGAGTTGATTCGAGGACGTATTCGAATAGGTCAGGATAGGCAGAAGAGTTTTGCTGACGCCGGTAGGAGACACGTGGAACTAGATGTGGGCGATCAAGTATTAATTCGAGTTTCTCCTATGAAAGGGATTATGAGGTTCGACAAGAAAGGGAAATTAGCACCGAGATACGTGGGCCCATTTCCTCTCATTCAGAGGGTAGGACCGGTAGCTTACAGATTGGGAATCCCTGAGCATCTTCAGCGAATACATGATGTATTCCATGTGGCGTCGCTGAAGAAATACAAGAGGAGTGAGAGAGCCTTCTGTCACATTCCACTGGAGGAGATCGATTTGCAGCCAGATGTCTCGTATGAAGAAAGATCCGTGGCTATTCTGCATTATAGTGAGCGCAAACTACGATCCAAGGTGCTACCCTTAGTGCGAGTACAGTGGGGACACCACAATGTGGATGAGTCTACTTGGGAACGGGAGGAGGATATGCGAGAGCAATATCCCGAATTATTCACAACAGTTATTTTCAAATTTTGAGGACGAAATTCTTTTTTAAGGGGGGAAGTATGTAATACCCCGTAATTCTGCATAATTAGGAAAATATATTTTATTTCAATTACGTTAGTAGAGTAATTTAATATGATAAAATATGTTTTAATTAAATTACGCGAGTCGAGTAATTTAATGTAATAAAATACGTTTATTTAAATTACGTGAGTAGAGTAATTTAATGTGAAACGTTTTAAATTAAATTACGTGAGTAGAGTAATTAAATGTGAGATTATTTTAATAAAGATTAATATGACGATTAAAAATTTACTAAATGTGAATAGTAAATTTTGAATGTTGATATGTACGGTATAGCGATTTTATGGACGTACCTGAGTTATCTCACCCGAGTGTTGCGCGTAGAGAAAAATTGAAGATGAGATGAGAAAAATATTTTAAGAGACTTGAAAGGTAATTTAGAGTCCACAGATGATTCCGAAAGGGTCGAATTAGTCAAAATAGTGTACCCGGGGGTACTAGTTGAGTACCGGGTAATTTTCGGGCTAAACCGGGACCATTCGAGGGCATTTTGGTCTCTTTACATTTATGGGTAAGTAGACCTACGAATTTTGAAACCCTAAATCAGATTATAAGAGTTGAGGCTAGGATTGTATATAAAGAAAATACACCATAGCCATTAGAGAAGAAAGAGAGGTAATTTCCAAAGGCAAAAGAAAGAAGGAAGGAAAATTCTAAGGAGATTTCACCACATATTTGTTGGGAAGAAGAATTGAAGGATCAAAATCATCAACCATCACCAACAACCACGAAATCAGACCCTACAAATCATAAGAGAAGTGGTTATTTGCAAAATAAATTGAGTTATAATACCCATATTTAAGCTTAATGAAGAACATGGTTTTTATGATATTTTTGGGAGAAAAACAATTGATTATGATCCACGATTGATAGGGATTTGCATGTAGGACGTTTTTGGATCTCCAAATATTCTGATATCATAGAAAACTAGATGATTGAATCGAACTTCAAATCTGGAATTATGATGAAAGATGTATAGAAAGTAATTTTAGGGTTCTTGAATATTAGTAAGATTTTTAGTTAATTTGGCAAAGATTTATAATGATTTTGTTATTTTAAATCTTTAGTAATCATCCCAGAACATGTAGAAATGATTAGAAATTGTTGGTTGTAAATATGGTGGAGTATCATGAAAGATAGATAGATAAAAATGGAGAAACCCACATGAAGAAGACGAACTGGGTCTGTCACTGCTTGATCGATCGATCGACCCTTGAATGTCGATCGATCGAGCAGTCGATCAATCGACCATATCCCATCGATCGATCGACCCTGACTGGACTTTAGAGAATTTTGTTAATAATTTTCCTTTTAATTACCGTTGCTTAAAGGGAACCTTGGTGATGATATTTTACCTATGAGGAGACTTCACAAATACCAGTAGGTGTACCATTAGATTCCTTCATAAATGATTGAGTGGGAATTTTGGATAAATGGACCAACGGGAGGCTGATCAATTGAGCCATAGGTTGGGATTGTGAGAATTTAATTACGAAAAGAGTAAGATTTAATTCCGAAAAAATACCAGTAGGTTAAAGTTAACTTAACTACTGAATTAAGAGAGGGGTAACAAGGGCCCTTAGAGTTGCATGAATACTCAAGTAAATATAAGAGTAAAATACATTGTAATTAATGAGTACGGTAAATATAAGTAAAATATATTACGTATGGGCATGATTTGATAGGTCGGGTGTGTACCTACTAAATTAAATAAAAGTTTGGGCTAGGAGAATTATACCAAAATCAATTATGTTAGGGTCGATGTGACATTTCGAACTAACATAAAGTTATTATATGTTTGGGGTCGGTGAAGAATGCCGAACTAAACTTTAAACTTCTGACGCGATGAAAGAGTCCCGAACCAGAATATGTGTATATATTTATATTTTTAAATAGTTGGGTAGATGGATCATTGCGAACCAACTCTTACTTGGGGTCGATGAATCATTCCGAACCAAGAGTCCTTTATGTGTGGTAAAAGGATATGTTAATGATAACAGATATTAAATACATGATTGTGTGATAAAATGTATTCTATGTGCATAATCTACAAATTGGGAATAGTAGATAATGAAATGATTTGTAAATATCCTAGTAATAATTTATAGTGTGATGTAATTATTACAAGAATAAAGATAATGAACAGTAAATAAGTTACCTATGCTTATGGGTAGTATAACTAGGTGAACTAAGTGTCCTCGTTAGACATGCACTATAGAAGAGAGGTGAGAATGTTCAAGGGAGTTGTGCGAAACTTTAATATGTGCAATCAATAACTCAATTGTGATAACTGCTTGCAAAATATTTTCAAATGTTTTGAGTACTAACTCTTGCTATGTAAAATTTTTAAAAACCTTTTAGGTACCCAGCCACAGGGACTCCCAGCATGATTTCATTCCAGGGATTTGGGAGCTGCAGCACGTGTGGATGTTGCAGGGATTGTTTAGACGCTTCCTTTTTTTTGTTCTAGTACAGGATCTCAGTTTTAGTACTCTTAGTTGGGACATGTTGTCCTATATATTCTTTTACAGTTATTCTGATTCTGGATTTTGAGTTGTCTTTTATTGGCCGTGGTTTTCGGCAAGACTTTACCTGCATTTAGTTATTTATGCAACTATTTTATTATTACTAGAATTGTAATGTGTTGGTATGGATTATTTGTTCTGCTTAAAGAAGATAAAATTTGGCACTCGCTTAATTTCACTTAGGTCGTTAGTAAA
The DNA here is from genome assembly GCA_949130495.1 of Sambucus nigra. Lineage (NCBI taxonomy): Eukaryota > Viridiplantae > Streptophyta > Magnoliopsida > Dipsacales > Adoxaceae > Sambucus > Sambucus nigra. The sequence goes on along the minus strand of OX422207.1, from coordinate 623,242,119 downwards.
TTAAAAAGTTTTCGGTCGTGATTCTCAGAATGAACCATTTAAGAAACCTGTTTTAATTGAATTGAGGCTTGATCACCAAAGGTTTAATTAGGTGGGGTGTCACAAGTCCGTGAGTTCAGTACCTCGATCGTACTAGGGGTAGATAATTATATCTATAAGTTAGAAGTTGAATCATGATTTAAGGCCAGTGGAGCCGATTATGTGGTATGAAAGCATTGAAAGTTATCCCCACAAGTTGAGGGGTGGAACAATGATAAAGAGGATTTAAAAATTTCGATTTCTATGGTGGTTGAGAGTAGCCAAGTGTTGTAACCGCATTCAGAACACAATGTAAATAAAGACTTCGGATGATTTTTAGCGCGGATTATTTGGAAAGAATTTTTATTATACAAAAGAGATGACTTGTATTTATTTTGATGAATAGAGCGTTAGTGATTTATTTTTGTTGTTGTACCTATTCGGGAAAATTGTTGTATTTATTTGAAGAAGATTGAGATTAGTTGTTTCTCTTTTGTTGTCATGGAATTTGGATGAACTATTCCTTATATTTTGTTGACTTATTTAGTTTTATATAACAGTAGCGCGTCGTTCGCTCTCCCCGGGTGATCGAGGTGTTACAAAATATGGGCATCCTGGTTAGCGGATGCTAAAATTTTCCAAGTTAAAGGGACGTGGTAATAGACGTGTGGAATATAAGTTTGTTAGACTAATCTATCGAGGCGAAAGTGGTAGAGTGGGTTAAGCGTTACATGAAGAACGAAAAATCCATATAGGCAAGTGCAATTAGAGTAGTCCACCTGAATTTGGTTGGAAGGCTGTGGAAGCCATTTAAAAAGGGATATTCCTTAAGAATAGTAGAATTTAATTATTATGGAGAACACTCGGAGTAGAGATGTAATTAGTCAAATGTGGGAGCGACTTGCGCATACAAAGAGTGATGATGGTAGTATACATCAATGAAGGAAGGGGAGTATTAAGTGCCACTTAATGTGAGACTTTTCAAGGAAAATCCGATGTTTAGCAGGACGTAGTGAGTAGTCTCTGCATGCATCACCCATAGGTAGAGTTCGATTTGATTGGATGATCAACTAGAGAATTTTGTGTATATCGACAATTCATGTAATTAGAAGAGGCCGATAAAGTCGGTAAAGTTTCTTGGATGGGTTGCCATCCTCAAGACAAGATCAAGGTTTCATCCGAACATGTGAATTAATTCACCCAAGAAGGAAGTGATTGATATTCCTTTGGGGTGGTTTACAATATTAGCTAGCATGCCCCAGGCTTCCTTTAAAAGGAAGGATTGTGCTAGTACGTGGTTCGACACAGTATTAATTCCTGAATCGGGATGAGATTTGTGAATCCGACCTTTGACATGGGATTTTAGGAACCAGCGGAGATAAGATTTCGTTTCGAGTAGGATGTATCACCCCTAGCCAAGGAATAGGCGCACGGTGATTAAAGATTAATGGAGCCACGTGAAGGAAATTTTGGAATCTTGGTATAGTGATTTCAGGAGTATTCTGTAGAAGCACTCGTACCTGTTTATCATGTAGGAGATGCTTATTAAGGTTTTGGTGTGGAAGAACCTCGACTATTCTCCTTCCGTATGTTTAGAGGTGAGTGGATAATCGAAATTTTGGATTGGTCGAAAATTATCCGATAACTATAGTGGAATTCCACGACTGTTTTAGGAAAACAAGAGTGGTCAAATGTTCGTATGGTTCTTTTTTCTTCTCAGAATGGGAGTTTTGTATATAGATAAATCCGAGTAGTTGTCATGTAGTGAGGTGCGTCCTCCCAATGATAGTGAGATAATGGAAATTTGTAATGTATAGGCGTGACCTATGCGAATGTTTTCGGTTAGGAGCACCATGGGAAGTGTCTCCAATGAGAATGTTAATCAAGCTTGTCGTGAGGCAGGGGCTATAGTGATTAAGCACCTTACTATGTAGATAGTTTGCTTACTGAATAGATATCCATAATTATTCTACCAGGTAGGCCTTATTTTCGAAATTTTGGGACGAAATTCCGTTATTAGGGGGGAAGTATGTAATTCACCGTATTTTAATGGCTTTTAAATTTAGGGATTTACTAAATTTAATTGAGATAAATTAATTTAATTTTAATCCGGAAAGTTGTTTTAAATATTTACTAGCATGACGAAAGTTAGTAATTATTGGAAATTTGTTGAATGTTACTAGATGAGTATAGTAATATATGAGATTGATTTTATAAAAATTGTCACGTGTGAATAAAATGACAATTAGGGAAATTAAATTGGGACGCGCCTGTGTTGTGTCAGAACTAAATTATTATTATTAGATAAAGTGAATAAATTATAAGTTGCCCGTATGGTCACTTCAAGTGCGCCAAACTGTTCGTAAGGGTCGAGATAGTCAAAATAATGTACCCGGGGGTTTAATTTGGGTCTCGGGGCATTTTTAGGCTTAATTAGTATCCCGGGAGGGCGTTTTGGACATTTCGTAATTATGGGTAATTAAACCCACGAATTTTCTAGGGTTAAATCAGATGGTAAGTGTTGTCCTCTAGGGTTAGCATAACCAAAAACTAATGACGGCCATTGGAGAGGAAGAGGAGAAGGTTTCCAAGGAGTTCTAGGCCAAGAACTCCTCCGGTTGCATCGCCGTCACCGCCAAATGGTAGATCGCGCAATGAGGATCTCAACCACACCAAATTCTTCCACAAATCAGAACATTGAATTTCAGGCAAGTATCTATCTTGCTTTAATCAAGTTAATGCTTGTTTTATATTAGTCTAGGGTTGATTAGAATTAGTGTTCTTGAAAGAAAACATTAATTGGAGACAAAAATTACATGTTGTAAAGGTAAAGATCATATTGTGGAAATCCATTTCACATATAGAGGTTGAATCACGAATATCCATGGTGTTAATGATAGAAATTCTGGAAAAATAATGGAAGAAACTAAGTTAAAGAAAAATATTAGGGTTCTTGAGATTTATATAGATTTTACCCTTTTTATTTTGTTATAGTTGATGAAAACTCGCATGTTTTACGTAGGATATTATTTATATAGGTATACAACACTTGTAGTATAAGTGGTTGGGAGTTTGGAACTGAAACATGATGATTTGGATGAGTTTGGGGTAAGATTTCTGTAGATGGGTTTTCTGCAGTTTCACCATAAGTGCTTGATCGATCGATCGAGCCCGGAGCATCGATCGATCGATCGATCGACCCCTCTTGGAAAATTGCATTTTTTCTCGTGTTAGATTAATCCAATTTTATGCGTAGTAAACCTTGATTAGGGTTGCTATAACATAATGGAACATAAAAAGGACATTAGGGTCAAGATAAACCCCGATAAGTGGGATTTTAATGTGAAGGGGAAATGAATGGGTAAACAGGAAGATATTCATACTTAGGAAATCATACGTGCGTTCATTTAATAATCGAAATGTCTAGGAAGTTGGATTAGAAGGTAAGTGAGGGCCTACTGAAATTGTACTTAGGTAAAGAGAATACTTCGAGAGACGAGAAGTGAATTTAGAATAACTTCATGTCAAGAAAAAAATGAACGAGTCCGTTATACGAAATAATCAAGTAAAATGTGTAGTAACGGATAATTATAATTATGGGTCGTGAGCGCACCTAATTTAGTAATTTGGATGTGAATGATTATATATCTATATGACGGTGTGATTGTTCATATATCTTATATACGTGTAAAAATATGCCAGCGCTACTTGTTATCACGGAGGTTACCGCGCCAGGATAGTCTTATCTCAATGGGACCTTTATGGGGGATATTGACTTGTACCCTAGAACATAGAACTCCTTGCTACAAGCTACCTGATCGATAGTCAGACAGTCCTAGGAGATGTGATTGCATGTGCTGACCTCCTAGTGACTTGGAACTATGCTTCACCTCATTTGCATGTGTTTTTTGTTAATACAGTTCGAAAGTGATTCCGAACTAGTATTCCCTTAGTACGAGTGATACGAGGACTTGATAGTAGAGTATGCCAGCACTATAGTTTGTATGTGAGGGTACAGATAGTTTATATATATATATATATATATATATATATATATATATATATATATATATATATATGAGAAATTGGTATATAAATCTACTTATATGTGGAAACTTTGCACCATAGATTATTATGTGGGGTGTCATTAGTATATATATTATATGTGTAACTAGTATATATAAGTATATCTATATGGGAATTTTATACTATGCGTATAAGTAGTAAATAAATGAATAAATTCTTCGCTTCACTATAAGTATTCGAAAACTTTATAACGATACGAAGCTATTCTGAATAACTTAAGAAATCTTGAAGAGATAGATTTTCTAATGTGAATATCATAACCTTAATTTCACATGATAAGGCTTATGGAGAGTAAGTTAGAGATATATATGAGATTCATTACTAAGGTAAACTTGCACACTGGATGAGAGGTGAGAATTCTGAAGAGAGTGTCGCATACTAATATGATTGTTTCATTAGCCGGTAAGCATTTTAAATACTTGATAAACTATTTTAAAACAGTTTTACAATCGGGATCTCCCCCGTTTCCTGCTATCTTCTCTCTCTCTCTTGTGTGTGTGTGTGTGTGTGTGTATATATATATATATATGTATTACAGGTGCCCAGCCACAGGGGTGCCATGCTTTGGATTCTTTGGATGGAACGTGCTTTAGCTTTTGTGGGAGTTGCAGGCCATTGCTTAGACGACCTCATTGTTGACTTCAATTCTAGTTCGATTTTATCCAGTGGGGCACGTGTCGCCTTTTCCCTTATTCAGTTGGTTTTGTCAGAGATTGTAATTCTCTTACTTTCAGTATTTTTACTTTGGGATTTATTACTATCAGGATGTTTTCCTTTGGGGTTTTAAAGTTGAGATTTGTTATTTAATGGTTTAATTCTTGAATGCTCATTTACATTCTTGCACTTAATGTGTGACTCTTAAACTGTTAATGGTCAAAGGTTTCATAATTGGATTTAAATAAAATGGAAATAAGGTTTTAAATGGTTTTGACACTTAAATTAATTATTTAGGGTGTTTAATTTGAAATTTTTTATGTGCGACAGTGATGCTAAGAATGAACCAATGGTTCACCTTGATTTTAATTTAATAAAGTATTGATTGCCCAGTATTTAATTAGGCGGGTGTAACAACCCCTAGCTCCAAAGGTGGCCTCAAGGCGTTACAAAATGCATCCTCCAAAATGCTCCAAAATGTTCTCCCTCCAAGTTTCCAAGAAAGACCCACTTCAAACTTTCAGGAATCCCTCATCATCTTCTCCAAAATACCCTAAAAACTCATCCAAAATTCGTAGCTTTACCACAAAAATTGTGGAAATGGGTATTTAGGCTTGAATATAGAAGAATATTTCATAAATGGAGGTGGAAAGGTGGTGGAATAGTGGTGGGTGGAGGTGGAAGACCACCCATCTCTCTCTCTCTCTCCCTCTCTATCTCCCCCCCCCCCTATTCCAACCCAAACAACCCTAAATAACCTAAACAACCATTAATAAAACCCTACTAAATCCCCAAAACCCCCCTTTTCCCCTTTCTGGGTGGATCTGAGCTCGAGAGCTCAAATATCTAATAGTTGAGATTGTCAGCACACAAGGGTAGTACAGATTAAAAACTTGGCTTAACGTCGTTCGAATGACTTCCTCATATCATTCGAACTGTAGATCGTGCAACCTACTACTGTAAACCAATAACATCTCATTTGTATCCATTTATCTCTCAACCTTCTCGCGACATACCCTTGTCATTTGAACGACGTTCCATTATCGTTTGAATGACCCCTTTACTCTTATTCCTTTTATTTTCTCTACTTTTACCCCCAATTCTTCTATCATTTTCATCAAATCCTCCTCATTTATAACCCATATATAATTTAATTAAATTCCATATTTGGTAATGGTGTCGCAGTTTATTGGTTATTGGATCCGTTTAGAATATACATCCACATTCGCAACCTATTGTTCACGTCTTCTTAAAGTCTTAAAAATATGTTGGTGTGTATTTATTTTTATACCTCCTAGGATTATGGGATATATTTTATATCCCCCTAAGGCTTATGATGAAAATTTATAAGCTCCTAGGGCTTTTGGGGTATGTTTAGTAGCCCCCATGCTTATAGGGTATATTTAATAGGACCCCAAGGATTTATCCCACTTATTGATAAGTGAGGGTATTGTATTCTAGAGTCTACCTCGACTTATTAATGAAAAAGACTCAGTTCAATTAGGGTACCACATTTTTTAAGGTTTTGACCAGAAGTACTGGAAGAATGTTCTTTCCTTTTGGATCTCTATGCAGACCAAGTCTTAATGCAATGGTCGAAATATATGTCTTATGACTTAGGTTTTGTTTTTATTGTAGATCAATGTGTCTTCAATTCATCCTTTTGACTTACGATGTTGTTAACCAAAAGTTTTCTAGATCAGTTCATCTCTTAGACTCCATCTATGAAATATTTTTTTCTCTCTTCATTTCTCAATATTCCTCATCCTCTTTTGTTAGTAGTTTTGTTGGAAAATTTGAGAGAGATTTTTTTATTCTGTGTTCCTCACATTGCGCCCTCCCGCACATTGCGCGGGCTTGCAACTAGTTTATATAATAACTAATATGGATGGGACATATGTGTACGTACATGTAGAATTATTTTTTCTATTTAAATGCTAGCAGTTGAGAGATTGCACAAATTTAAACGAATAATATGTAATCGCGGGTTCACTTAAGCCTGAGATTAGACACATGTCATATTTACGAGTGTTGGGTTTGGGGATACCCCAAACGGTACTAAAGACAATACAAATATGCATATTTGTATTTTATTCTATAATCAGTTAGATTCTTATAATTCTTAAACATGATGTTAACGTATCATAATAGCATTTTTCAAGACATAGGCTATTGGTGGAACCTCCCCACTGATCCTGACTTGAGTTCTCAACTGTTAATCTACTTGGATGTAGGTCTCAATCCTATGTTGTCACTCTTTCCTTTCAATTTACTATTATTTCATGTTTATATTATTATGATCATTACTTTAACAATGATTATATGACTTTTGTTGGTTCGGTATCGAAGATTGTATGATTCACCCCTAGATGTTGAGTTATTTATTTATGAGTTCAAATTTATTTACAGTCATGCTTACCAAATTATTTATAGATTACTATCTTATTTTCATTAAACCTCATCAATCTACTTTGAATTTTGTGGGTTGTCACAGTTGGTATTAATGATTTCCAGGTCCTAGTATCCTAGGCACCTTGAGTGCATCCGTAATTTTTTGCGTAGTCTTATTTGATACTTTAGAGGTTGTACTTAGATTTTGTATTGTATTTTTGTACATGTACTTTGGCACCTTGTTTACTATCTTACATATGGTGAACATATGAAAGTGGCTAGGCCCACTACGACTGGATGTTAGCACCGAGTCTGAGGCAGTGGCACCCTGACTACAGTCATATCCACCTCCACTACTGCAATAGGGACAGGAACCTACTATTCCACATATTGAATTGTCCATTATTATCACACATACTCTTGTAGTTACTATGCAATACATACAGTAATAATCATAAACACCACTTCCACGACTTGTGGCAGCACTTGTGTATGTTCAGTCGATTATAGCCTCCTAGAAGAAAGTTATTGGGGCTTTTGAGAGGATACGTCCACCATAATAATATGGGTCTATAAACCTCTACATTTGAGGCATGACACTGATTTCCACAATGATTATTGGAGTGTACACACATTCAAAGGAAGATGTTAGTCAGTTTTAAACTCGTAGGAGATGCTTACCACCATAGACGATCTTATCATTTTACTATTTCATAATTCTGGGAGAAAGTTTGAGAGGAAATACTTCCCTCCATCATAACACGAAGTTTTTTGGACTAATTGTTGATCGATTGAGGCACAATCATCACACATTGCCACACTATGAGAGAGAATTTACTTGACTTGTGCACTTTGCCCCATATATTAGATATTCATAGATTATGAAGATAGAACAAATTATGTGAGGCCTGACATGAGGGATGTGTCACCTACCGATGGGAAATCCGACATAAACTTATTAAACTAAGACAATAAACTCTGCATTACTCCATTGTCATGACTTAGTGAGTTTTAGTAGGTGGGGGAATAAGAGAAATATAAAGGAGGAAACAACAAAGGGAGAAAAAATGGTATTAGGGGGAGATTATTTTTTTTCAGGGAAGCTAGGACTAGGGCTACCAGGGCCAGAGTCAATATAACTAGTAGTTCTGGAATGGATAGGAACAGTGAGGCCAAGGTTAGAGGCACCAATATAGACCCCAAGGATAGTAATACCATTGTCCATATCAGACCATTAAGGAGAATATTTTATTAATCGCAAGAAGGGATATTCGTTTCATCATTGACCGAAGGGTAACTAAGAGAGTTAGATCCAATAGTAACAAGGGTTGAGGTAGGATGTTCCATCCCCACCATAGTTTTCTACCATGCCACCAGAATTGGCATACCTGGCTTTGCCTCCGACATAAGGAGGCCTTCAGCTTCACTATGAACATGTTTAAATGTCAATCAGGTATGGTAGTTCGTCCAGCCTCCGAAAATTGAGCATATGTTTTATGATTATGGCACCTATGCTCTAGTTCTTTTTTATGAATCCCTGTCACACTCTTTTGTTAGTTATACATTTTCATCTACGTCGGGGTCAGGAGATATAGACAAGGATGTATCGTTATGTGTGGATACCTCGATTGTTAGGGATGTTGCCTTACACCATATTTGTATAGGCATGTCAAGAGATATTAGTCGATATCCTTTTTCTCTCAACTTCTTATCAATCTATATATAAACTTATAATATTATAATGGGAATGGATTGGTTATCTGAATATCATGTGCAGAGAGAATGTAACGGGAAAATGAGTATTTTTGTTATTCCCGAAAATGAAATGATATTATTTACTATTCCTAGGATTTAGTGAGGGTCTAGTGTGAAAATTCATCTGATAAAGTCATAATATCGTAAGATTCATTAACAAATTCCAAGAGTTTAAAAACGTACTTGATAAGGTGACAGGGCTATCATAAACTAGAGAGGTATACTTTTTTTTATAGATTTGATGTCGGGTACCAGGCTCATCGTAAGGGAACCATAGCGGACAGGTTCATAAGAGATGAAGGAGTTATATGAGAAATCCCAAAATTATTTATCTGGGGCTCATACAGAGAATTACGACTCAGTAGGGAGAATAATTCATATTTATTAGGAACGGGTATGCTTCCCTTCAATTGTATAGATTATCAGGAGTTGAATAAAGTCATAATACAAAAAAAGTATTTATTCTCGTGTATTGATGATTTGTTCAACTAGTTGAGAGGCATGCCCTTCTTTTCCAAGATTGCCATGCGCTCAAGGAATTACATGTTACATATCTGGGATCAGGACATTGTGGATATGGATTTTCAGACGTGATATGGTTCAGATGATAATTTGGTCATTCTATTTAGGATGACTAATGTGCCAACAGGGTTAATGGATATAATGAATAAGGTATTTTGACCATTTTGGGACAATTCATCATTATGTTTATTGACAACATTTTGATATACTCACGATTGTAAGAAGAGAAAGTAAAACATCTGAGGTTGGCTTTACAGACAATATGGTAACATAAGTTGTACGCAAAGTCATGTTTTATCCGTAGCCAAGATTTATCTTGATCCTAGCAAAGTTTATGTAGTTCTATTGTCATGACCCCGACCAAAAATTTGTAGGGAACGAGTGTCTTGACATGACACCAAGGTTTAAATATTCATAATTGATAATATTTATTAAAATAAATGCAACGAAAATACATTCACATGGTCATGAACTGTAAACTACTGAAAATGAAGGAATTATGTCATCAGAGCTTTCTAAAATGAAACTTCATATATATATATATATATTAAAAGTATAAATAAGTTAAAACATGAGAAAAACTTTCAAATCTATTACTATACAGCTAAAGATGTTATATCTGATAAAATAACATCATACTTAAACTGACAAAAAGACCTCCAAAACCTAGATCTTCAACATAGCCTTCTATATTCCATTCGTGAACCTAATTATTTCCTGAAAATTTGTTATTTATATAGCATGAGGTGAAGATGAATGAGATTTAATGTCCATACAATCAAAGGTCTTTCATAAAATAGATAACTATTCAAGCAAGAACATAAGATGTATACATATATGGACATGAACTTGTATTACTATATTTATATATGAATGATTGTGTACTGAAATGAACAGCTTGGAAAAGAATGGGTGTGACAAATAAAATGTAATATCTTTTTCCTTCAATCATATCATTTTAATGGGCAAGTACACTCTAATGTCGTATTCTTCTACCGTACTATTCTCCGGTAGTTAAGGGTCAATCTAAGTTGTTTGTCACAATGCCTTACTCAGGGCACACTAGCGATAACCCAGCTGGGAACGCCATTCAGTAAAAGAGGTCGTTTAGGCTAGATATAATTTCCAATATTCAATATCATTTTCAATAGTAATTTTAATCAGTATGTCTATATGGACAAATATAAACATATCACAATCAATCAATGATCGATATCCAATGTAATTTGAGAATAAAAGTAGTTCACAAAATATATATAGTTTTTCTAATATCATATAATTGAAATGCACAAGGAATGTCATAGAGTACTCACCTAAAACATAAGTTCAAAGTTCTCGATATTGAGTCTTGGATCACTTTGCTAAGAGGAAACTTCTTAAACTTTCCCACAATTTTTATATCAATTTCTCAAGGAATAGGTGTAAGTTCAAAATGATCCTAAAGGCCCTATATATAGTTTTCCAAAGATATAACGACATTGACACATGTCTAACTGACGAAGATTTTACAACGACGAGTCACCGTTAAAGTGTCGCGTAACCAAGGGGTCTTACAGTCTTATTTCACTAACTTGTGACACACGTTTTAGCTTTTTCTATAAAGATGACAAGTGTATAAGCTTTATCTATATGGATGATATTTGCAAGCACGAGATCTTAAGAACGAGGTGGAAAGCTATAAACGGTATAAGGGTCATTTTACACATGAAAGGCATTTTGATATTTTCACACTATATATTTTTAATATTTCTTAAAGGTCCCTAAAAATATTTTATTTACAAAAAATTTCCCTTTAATTTTTCAATTTGGTCCCTGAAACATTCTAGGTTAAAATTAACTCCCTCGTGTTTCATAAAATTACATTTTCTACCCCAAACTTATCATTTACCTTAACATGTGTCATAATACTTCAATTTGACCCATTTTACAGTTGATTCTTCAAATTAAAAAATGGGCTTTGTCATATTAAGAGCTCAAAATATCACATTTGTAATAGCATAACAATTATAAAATACAAAGTAACACGCAACTGTAAAAATGCTCTATATACATGGGAATATAAACACAGGGTCATTACATCGTACCCTCCTTATAAAAAATTTAAGTTTCCAAACTTTACTTACATTAATTTTTAAACAAGTACGTATATTTCTCCAAGATGCTATATATGGAAACTTAAAATTTATAACGTTCGAAACTTATGTTCAGTAGTTTACGAGTTCATAACCTATGCTCAAATACCACCTTTGTCTCGACCTCGACCCAAAGTTTGTAGGGAACGAGGGCCTTGACATGCCATCAAGGCATTTAATATTCTTGATTTAAAGTATTTCTTAAAATAAATGTTGCGAAAATACATTCACACGGTCATGAATCATAAACTAGTGAAAATGAAGGAATTACATCATCAGAACTTTCTAAAAGAAAACTTCATAAATATATATATATATATATATATATATATATATATATATATATTTTAAAGTATCAATGAGTTACAACTTGAGACAAACTTTAAAAACTACTACTATAGAAGCTAAACCTGTTTTATCTGATAAAATAACATTCTACTTAAAATAAAAAATAAATTCTTCAAAATCTATATCTTCAACATATCCTTCCACGTTCTATTCGTGATCCTAATTATTTCCTAAGAATTTGTTCTTTATACAATGTCATCTGAAGCCAAATGAGGTTGAATCTCCAGACATTCCAAGATTTTTTGTAAAATAGATACATATTCAAGCAAGAATATAAGGCATATAAAAATACATATGGACAGGAACATGTAGTAATATATTCAAGAAAGAATGGAAGGCATATATATATATATATATATATATATATAATGAATAGCATGAAATAGAATGGATGCGGCAAATCAAATGCAATATCTTTTTCGCTCAATTATATCAATTTAATGGCCAAGTATGCTCTAATGTCGTATTCTTCTACTGTATTCTTCCCCGTTAGTTGAGGTTCAATTGAACTTGTTCATCACAATGCCCTATTAGGGCACACGAGAGATAACCCACATGGGAAGGTCAATCAGTAAAAGAGGCGCCTTAGGGTGAATCTTATTTCCAATATTCAATATCGTTTTCAATACTCATTTTATTTGGTATGCCTATATGGACTAATATGAACATATCATGATGAATCAATCACTGACATCAGATGAAATTTTATATTTAAATCAACTCACAAAATATATATAGTTTTCATAACATCATATAATTGAAAAGCGCAACGAATGTCATAGAGTACATACCTAAAACAGAAGTTCGAAGTTACCGATATTGAGTCTTGGATCACTTCATTAAGATGAAACTTCTTCTTAAACTTTCCCATAATTTTTCTAACTGTTTCTCATGGTATTTGTGTAAGTTCAAATGATCCAAAAGGCCCTATTTATAGTTTTCCAAAGATATCACGATGTTGACACGTGTCTAGATGACCAAGCTTTTACAACGACGAGTTAGTGTTGAGGTGTTGCGTAATGATGGGGTCTTGCAATCCTATTCCACCGAACTACGACACGTGTTTTAGCTTTCTCTCTAAAGACGACTTCTGTTTAAGCTTTATTTATATGGATAACATGTGTAGCACGAGGTGGAAAGGTATTAAGGATATAAACGTCATTTTAGTAACTTCACGCTATATATTTTTAGTGTTTCTTACAGGTCCCTGAAAATATTTTGTTTACAAAAAGGTCCATTTTTTCATTTTGGTTCATGAAACTCTTTTTTTATTTAAATGAAGTCCCTAAAGTTCCATAAAATTACATTTTTTACCCCAAACTTATCATTTAGCTTACGATGTGTCAAAAAACTTCAATTTGACCCATTTTATAGTTGATTCTTCAAATTTAAAAATGGCCTTTATCATATTAAGAACTCAGAATATCATATTTGTAATAACATAACAATTATAATATACTAAATAACACCCAATTGTTAAAATGCTCTATATAGATTGGAATATAAACACACGGTCACTGCATCCTACCTTCCTTATAAAAAAGTTTGGTCCCTAAACATTACTTAGATTTACTTTCAAACAAGTATGGATATTTCTCCTATATCCTATATATGGAACTTAAAATCTACAACGTTCGAAACTTATGTATAGTATTCTACGGGTTCATAACATATGCTCTAATGCCACCTCTGTCAGGATCTTGACCTACAGTTAATACGGAATGAGTATCTTGACATGCCACCAAGGCATTGAATATTCTGGATTTAAAATATTTCTTATAATAAATGCAAAGAAAATACATTCACATGGTCATGAATCGTAAACTACTGAAATGAGGGAATTACGTCATCAGAGATTTCTAAAAGGAAACTATATATATATAGTAAAAGTATCAGCGAGTCACAACATGAGACAAACTTGAAAACCTAATACTATGAGATAAACAAGTTTTATCTGATAAAATAACATTCTACTTAAAATAAGAAAAAAAAACTCCAAAAAATAAATCTTCAACATACCCTTCTACGTTCCATCTGAATCCTAACTATTTCCTGGAAACTTGTCATATATTCAATCTCGAGACATTCTAACACTTTTCATAAAATAGATACCAATTTAAGTAAGAACAAAAGGCATATACATATATGGAAAGGAACTTGTAGTAATATATTTACATGTGAATGATAGTATATAGAAATGAACTACTCAAAATAAAATGTACGCAATAAATCTAATGCAATATCTTTTTCTTTCAATCATATTAATTTAAGGGACAAGTACACTCTAATACCCTATTATTCCCCAGTAATTAAGGGTCAATTGAACTTGTTTGTCCCAGCACCTTATTTAGGGCACAACAGTGATAACCTAGTTGGGAAGGCTAGTCAGTAAACGAGGTCCCTTAGTTCGAATCTGATTTCCAATATTCAATATCATTTTCAATACTCATTTTAATTGGTATGCCTATATGGACAAATATAAACATATATGTGGTGACAAATATTTCAACACGAGTAACAATGAAAGACAATCATCAGGAAAAGAAAAACAACAAAGATCACAATCACAACACAAAGATATACGTGGTTTGGAAAATTGCCAACGTCCATTAAGAGGTTTACTATTATATTAAGTAACTATCGAGAGAGGTTTTTCTGGATCCCCTTTACCCCGAGCCAGGGGTACAAATACATATTCAGTAGAAGAGAGAGGGACGCTGATAACTGCCCCGCTAGCCCACTATCCCCTGAATATCTCTTCCAAGTTTTTTTGGGGATAGAATGGGTCAAATCCTTAATCCGTTATTTAGAACATACAATAATTTGGTCCGAACATCTTTTATTTTTAGTTGGGCTTTGTCTGGATAATCTCATGGGCCTAAAAGATAAATAAGGTACCCACAATTGCCATTAAAATTTTAGGGTCACACTTGCGCTAAAATTTTTTAAATATTTATTTCGATTCTTTCTAGGTGGCACTGTTGTGAATAGTGACAAATACGGGGTGCGAAACTTCTCTATACAGGAGATTCAAGCGGCAAATCTTCTTCGATTCTTGTGCACTATCATTAAGAGTTTAAACTATGATACGTATACGGTTCATCTCGCCACTTCTAATCTGCGATTACACTTATTCTCAAAGTGTCTTTTATTATCAAGCTTCCTTTTGCTCTCAAGTTCATTCTTAACACCTTCTTAACTATCTTTTGTTTTAATCAACTTCATTTCTCATGGCTTCCATTGTTAAAAGCTCCATTCCTTTCCCTATAAGTTCTCAATCTTCCCTTTTTTGTGTATTTTGTCTCGTCATTTTTAATTTTACTGTAGCTAGGTTTTTTATCAGGGCAAGGATAGACAACAAATCCTTGGTATAATTTCGGAAATGTTATAACATCCCTAGTTGGGTAAACATCGAGTCTTCCCCTGTTCATCGCAATGTTTACGATGTTCAGGACGACCATTGGATTCACATTTTCTTATTGTCCCAAGGGGGTTTAACTTTCCTCTAAATCATCTATTTATACATTTTTTTTAAATATTTTGATATACTCCCAGCCCAATATTCTCCGAATGTTTGAAATATTATTAATGGTGTCCATAGGATAAATCAACTAGATGGCACTAAGTTGGGCTTGGTTGAAATTTGTTTTTGGTACTCCTTTAGTTGAAAGTGAGGAGTCCGGATAAGGTATTTATAGTTAACCTATCTGAGGGATTCATAGCTAGGAACTGGCAGTTCCTTCCTCACGTAAGAGGTGTGAGGTACACGGGGCCTCGAATTCCTACCTATGGAGAGGAATATATAGGTTATTTATCAATCTCTTTGTCTTTTCATTTTTATTATAACGTGTTTACTTTATTTAATACTTTCTTTATTCCTTTGCAGCAAAGTCCATCAATCAGGAGCCTGCTCTCCAAGAGATCCGTGTTACTAAGTTACTCAAGGCTTAGAATATACGAGATTCCATTGCTGAAGGTGAGCATCAGAGATGGACTGCCTTCTTACTAGAATATAATAACATTACTTCTAGCTTCATCGCCCACCCAGTTGATTCTATTACTCATCTTGACGTCTCAGAGGAAAAATAGGAGGATGAAGGTAATCCTCAACCTATCGACTTAGACGAAGAGGAGGAGAGTAGTTCGGAGTCTGGTGCTGCTAGTGGTGGTGAGGCAAGATCAGGTGAGGAAACCTCCATCTTGAAATCATATTCAGAGAGCTCAGAAAGAGAGGACATGGATCCCCCAAGTAGGAAAAATCTAATCATTAATGATGATGATGTTATGCTATGGCGCAGGTTGAAGATACAAAAGAGTGGTTCTAGGGATATTGCTAGTGGTTCCTAGATCATAACACATAAAAAGGAGAAAAAGAAGAGAGAAAATGAGCTGAGGAGAGAGAATGAGAGAAAAGGATAAGAAGAGAGAAAGAGAAGGGAGTCTGAGAAGAAGGAGAGAGAGGAATAGAGGAGAAGATAAGTGAAGAGGATAAAAAAGGCATATGTTGTTCAGGTCCCTGTGTCTATCCCAATTTAGGGAGCCTCTATAGCTTGGACCCCTCACCTCTTTTCGACGATGATTGAGAGGGAGATTTTGCTAATGGACCGCGAGCAGTCATAAAAAATGGGGCTTGATCAATTAGCCTTGAAGGCAAGTCAGGGGCGTGCATTAGTAAGTCTATTAACTCTTTCCTCTGTTTATTATAGTTACTCTTATATCCTTTTTACTTATAATCCATCTTTCTCTATAATTTTTGTCTAAGTACACCATTCTCGACCGCAGCCACGATGAGCTAGCGAGGAGGAATTATGAGCTTGATGCGAGCTTGAAAGTTGCCAATGAGGCTCAGAAGTCCTCTGAGCGTGCTCTTATAGAGGCTAAGGCCTCTTTTGATAAGTAAAGAGAAGAAACATACAAGGAAGTTAGAGATTTGTAGGAGTCTTATGGCCTAGTTGTGGCGAGAAAATTGGCTGCCACCGAAGAGAATAAGGCACTCATCGAGCAGGTGGAAAAGATGAAGTCTGAGGTTTCCTCCATCAAGGAGAGTGCTTACAACAATGGATGGGCGACAGTGTACGATGATGTCGAAGATAAAATTGGTTACATTAGACGTTCCAACTTCAAAAAGGGTTGGGATAGGGCTCTGCTTATAGTGGAGGTGACTACTAATTCCCCTCTTTTCGATGAGCATGACCCAGGTCCCAAACTAGTTATAGAGGATGTGCCTGGTCTTATTGTGGAGGAAGGGGTTCCCGCTGCTCATATTGCTGAAGGCCCCGTTACTTCTGGTGCTCTTGTTGATCAAGGAGAGGGCCTTTCTCCAGTGGAGGGAGGTGTAGGTGAAACTAGGACGAGCGAGTGTGCTATCGATAAAGGAAAAGAACCAGCCTCCTATGAGCAGGTCGAGGTTTCCAATTAGTCTCCTAGGATTTCCCTTGTACGTTTGTGTACCTATTTTTTCTTCATTTTGATCAATGTACTTGTACCCGACGTGAGTCGATCTTAATAAAATAAAGAAATTTTAGGATTTTTGCACTTACTGATATATTTACTTATCTTGCATTTATGATTTGAAGTTTGTTAACCTTGACGAATATATTCCTGCTACCTCTCGCCTAAGCTAATTTCTTGGTACCGATATTAGCGACCAAGTTCACCGTGCCTTTGTACAAATCTGCAAGTCTCTCAGATCAAGGAACTATGACTACAAAGACTAGTTTGAGATGGTTTCCAAGTTGAAAGATAGGCTTGAGGATATGGAGGAGGTCAGGGCCTCTGTTCAATAAGAAATGGATGCTCTGAAGGCTAAGATTTTGGATTCCTCTAAGATCAATTAAGTTGGAGAAATTATGCAAGAAGAGAATTATGCTTTAAGGAGGGAAGTTTCACTCCTTAGGGAGAATGCACAGAGCATTTTCCCTCAAGTCATACGAGGTTCTTCTTCATTAACTAAGCAGCGAGCTGGGTCTAATGACATCAGTACAGCTAGGGAGATTTCCAAATTCCGGGGAGATGTTCGCAGGGCGTACGTGATAGTTATTTGGCTTCAAAGGGATGTCACCCTATTAAGTCACTTGTTCAAAAAAGGTCCTCAGCACTTGAGGAGTTATCCTTTATTAGAGGGTGGTTGAGTGACCTTAGGGAGTTAAAAGGTTATTAAGAACTCCATCCTTTGGTATAGACATGAGATAACTCCTTCATCTATAGAGCAAAATCCATTCAGAAGGGATGATCGTTGGATCCCAACAGACGCAATCCCAAGATAGCTACTGAAGTCGATATTGGGCGATGTTAAAGAGGAGTTTATCCCTTACCCAGATGATGGTCGAAGAGCATAGGTCGCTGATTATCTTTCCCGGCAACCTAGTCTTCTTTAGGATTTGATTTATTTTGGTACATGTAATTATTTGTACATTTAGTGGTGTAATAAAATATTTATGTTTTGGGCAATTGTCGACTAAACGTGTGCTATTTTATTTTTGGTTTTACTAGTCTTATCTTTAATTATCGTCTAATCGATTAAGTATGAATTAGAATTTGATAATTATCATATAAATATACCGCCAGTCCAGTACACTTTAGTCATACCATTCTGACTTATTTCACCTTTCATGCTATGTCGTCACACTGCCTTAGGCCTAAGTAGGGAAATGGCGAGGATATACCTAGTAAGCGGATAATTCATCCGAGCAGGGTTTTCTTGGCCAAACTATCTTGGCAACCAACCTAGGTTGGCCAAATTGCCTAAGTATCCCCTATAGGGATTTATTCATTGTGAGGGGAAGACTAAGAGGGAAATTTTTCTAGTAACAAAGTCCTGAGGAGGATTAGTAAATGTTAACCCTGCTAATGCTTTAACCAATGTGGTGCAATGATAGGGGGCTAGATATAGGATTGTTTGGCTGGAGTAAGTTGACCAACTTACTGTAACCTATCATCTTTATGATGCCTGTTAAAAGTGAAGCCTTCAACTTGGAAAGGATGCATATACTAAAATATATCTCATAAAACCAACACTCATAGAATGCTAAGGCCAATCAAATCTTACTAATCAGAGTCACGACGAGAGAGCAACACTAAGTTTGTAAAATAAAAATTTTCCTAAATTAATGGTGCACAAAAAGATAAATCTAGAAGTAGAATTTCTTTAGGTTGACCCCATTCCAAGCTCTTGGTATATCCTTGCCCTCCAGTATTTCCAAGTGATAGGAACCTTGTAGGTCGTCCCTTACCACCTTGAATGGTACCTCATAGTTCGGTCCTATCTTACCATATGATGGCTTCACAGCGTTGTCAATGAGTTTCCTTAGGATATAGTCCCAACCTGTAATGTCCTTGGATTGAATTTCATATTATAGTGTTTGTCTAGTTGTTGCTGGTAGGATGCTAGTTTCACTACAGATAATTCTTGCCATTCGTCGGCTAATTCAAGTTTAGTGAGCAATGCCTCATCATTATGGCCTTGGTCGATTAGCGCGGACCTAATGACACAAAGATCAGCTTCCAATGGAATAACTGCCTCCATTCCATATGTAAGTGCAAACGGTGTCTACCCAATTACTCGCCTCAGGGTATTGCGATAGGCCCTGAGGATATGGGGTAGTTCATTTACCCATGATCCCTTACCTCGCTGTAGGCGCTTCTTTAGTCCATTGATCACTATTTTGTTGGAAGTATTATCTTGACCTTTGATTTGAGGGTACGCCATAGTAGTGCATAATTCCATGGTCGCTGTAAAAGCTTTAGAATAGGTCGATCTCAAATTGGGTTCCATTGTCAGTGATGATTTTCCTGGGTATCCCAAAGCGAGTAATGATATTTCTCCATATGAACCTCATTATGTCTGCGTCTCTGATGTTTGCTAGTAGTTCTATTTCTATCCACTTGGTGAAGTGGTCTATGGAGACCAACATATACTTTCGATTTTTGACAGCAGTTTGCAAAGGGCCTACGATGTCCACACCCCACTAGGCGAA
This sequence comes from Sambucus nigra, assembly GCA_949130495.1. NCBI lineage: Eukaryota > Viridiplantae > Streptophyta > Magnoliopsida > Dipsacales > Adoxaceae > Sambucus > Sambucus nigra. Next base: position 623,222,237 of record OX422207.1, on the reverse strand, counting down.
GGGCCACGGGATTTTAAGTGACATTAGATCATTAGTGGGATGGTGAACCATAGGTGCGTGCATTTGGAATTTCTCGCACTTTTAAGTATAGACTCCAGCGTCCCTCTGCATGTATGGCCACTAATATCCTTCATTTATTGCTCGAAAGGCTAGCGACCTTCCTCATACCTGACTTCCATAAATTCCTTCATACATCTCGTATACGACATGCTCAACGTCGTGTGAATAAACACAATAGAGGTATGGTCCTGTGAACGATATTTGTATAGTTTTACCTCAGGAAAAAGTGAAAGCAGACATATTTGACTCTTATCTGATGGGCGATCCTCTTATCACTTGGAAGTATGTCATTTCACAAGTAATCCACTATGGGGTCCATCCAGCTGGTAGCTTTCTCTATATGGAGAACATGCTCGAGGTTTGGCGGTTCGATTTTTTACTTAATGCTCGATTGTGAAAGGAAATTGATTCAAATAAATATACTTAAGTCAGAGTTGTAACAACCCGCGTAATTTTGGGCTATTTTAATTAATTATTGGAAAATGGAGGAAAAATAAAGTTTTTATAAAATCATTTTTATTGCTCAAATATGTTGGTTATTATTTTTAAAGGCGATAATTTCAAACGGTTTAGAAAACGAAGTTAAAACGGATTTTAAAATGATTTTTAAATATTTTTAACTCTTAGAGTTGTTTTGACTTCCAACTCTTCATTTATTTGCCTTATTTAAAGGAGCCTTTTGGATTCCAACTTTTCATTTCTTCGCATTATAAAAGGGAGTCGTGGGCAACCCTTTTAACCTTCTTTTGGCACAACTTTTGGCAGCTAATATATTTTATATTCCTCTCCTTTTTAATTATACTTTGGCCCTTGAGATTTGTGAGTTCCAACCTTAGATTAGAGGTGTTCTTGGGGCTATTTTGTTGGAGGTTCTTGGAGGTGCTTTTGTAGATCTTTTGTGTTGATCTTGAGGATGTGATCGTTGGTTTCTCATCATGGTTTGAGGTATGGGGTTTTACACAATATGCTCCTTAAATCTCGCGAGTGTCATTCTCTTTGATTTCTTATTAATTGAACTCATATTTGAATTGTTAAATTCATTAAAATCTGGAAAATAATTTTTGAAATTATTTTGATTCATGTGGTATCATTATATTGTTGATGAGCACGTTGTCATGAGATTTTAATATGGCACGGATGTTGGGCACGCGCCAAAATTCCTGTTTCCCGGGTTATGGCTTGATAAAGCATATACGGATGTGGTGAGGCCTGGTGACCCGGTTAAAGTGTTGTTGAGAAATTTATTGATAAAATGCTATTGAGATTTGTATTTTATTTGAATATTCGTACTCATGTTGTTACGCTTTATTCATCGCTAAAATATATTTGTTGAGCATCTTTCCTGTCGTATTGTGTACTTACCCATATTTTCTTTTAGTGGAAGGTTAGCGCGGATTTTGGGGCGCTATGGAGATTGATTTTTAGCGAGGATTTTTTTGGAAAGATTTGTATTATTTTGGTGTATAGAGCTTTGGAGATTTGTATTTTATTTTCGAGTTAGTTGTAATTTTAATTCGAGAGACTTGTTGTAATTGAAGAGATTGAGATTAGTGGATTTATATTATTGTGGGTTTATTTAGATGCTCTATACCTTGTTATTCGTGGATTTAGTTTAATTTTATCGCATTAGCGCTCCGTTCGCTTTTCCCGGGCGGGCGGGGTGTTACAAATGGTATCAGAGCTTAGGTATACGACAACCCTCGGGGCTTGAGTTTTGGGTTTGTTGCGTGGTTAGAAATTTTTGGAGATAGAAAATTTTAGGTGATATTCGTGTTAGGTTTCGAGATTAGATGTGAGGAAATTATTTTTGGATACGAGATTATTTTGGAGATTATTGGCCTGATTTTTGAGAGTTAGACATTCGACGAATTTCGAGGTCGAAATTCCATTGTTAGTGGGGAAGTGTAACAACCCGCATAATTTTGGGCTATTTTAATTAATTTTTGGAAAATGGAGGAAAAATAAAGTTTTTGATAAAATTATTTTTATTGCTCAAATATGTTGGTTATTATTTTTAAAGGCGATAATTTCAAACGGTTTAGAAAACGAAGTTAAAACGGATTTTAAAATGATTTTTAAATATTTTTAACTCTTGGAGTTGTTTTGACTTCCAACTCTTCATTTATTTGCCTTATTTAAAGGAGCCTTTTGGATTCCAACTTTTCATTTCTTCACATTATAAAAGGGAGTCGGGGGCAACCCTTTTAACCTTCTTTTGGCACAACTTTTGGCAGCAAATATATTTTATATTCCTCTCCTTTTTAATTATACTTTGGCCCTTGAGATTTGTGAGTTCCAACCATAGATTAGAGGTGTTCTTGGGGCTATTTTGTTGGAGGTTCTTGGAGGTGCTTTTGTAGATCTTTTGTGTTGATCTTTAGGATGTGATCGTTGGTTTCTCATCATGGTTTGAGGTATGGGGTTTTACACAATATGCTCCTTAAATCTCGCGAGTGTCATTCTCTTTGATTTCTTATTAATTGAACTCATATTTGAATTGTTAAATTCATTGAAATCTGGAAAATAATTTTTGAAATTATTTTTATTCATGTGGTATCATTATATTGTTGACGAGCACGTTGTCATGAGATTTTAGTATGGCACGGATGTTGGGCACGCGCCAAAATTCCTGTTTCCCGGGTTATGCCTTGATAAAGCATATACGGATGTGGTGAGGCCTGGTGACCCGGTTAAAGTGTTTTTGAGAGATTTATTGATAAAATGCTATTGAGATTTGTATTTGATTTGAATATATGTACTCGTGTTGTTACGCTTTATTCATCGCTAAAATATATTTGTTGAGCATCTTTCCTGTCGTATTGTGTACTTCCCCATATTTTCTTTTAGTGGAAGGTTAGCGCGGATTTTGGGGCGCTATGGAGATTGATTATTAGCGAGGATTTTTTGGGAAAGATTTGTATTATTTTGGTGTATAGAGCTTTGGAGATTTGTATTTTATTTTCGAGTTAGTTGTAATTTTAATTCGAGAGACTTGTTGTAATTGAAGAGATTGAGATTAGTGGATTTATATTATTGTGGGTTTATTTAGATGCTCTATACCTTGTTATTCGTGGATTTAGTTTAATTTTATCGCATTAGCGCTCCGTTCGCTCTCCCCGGGCGGGCGGGGTGTTACAAATGGTATCAGAGCTTAGGTATACGACAACCCTCGGGGCTTGAGTTTTGGGTTTGTTGCGTGGTTAGCAATTTTTGGAGATAGAAAATTTTAGGTGATATTCGTGTTAGGTTTCGAGATTAGATGTGAGGAAATTATTTTTGGATACGAGATTATTTTGGAGATTATTGGCCTAATTTTTGAGAGTTAGACATTCGACGAATTTCGAGGTCGAAATTCCATTGTTAGTGGGGAAGTGTAACAACCCGCGTAATTTTGGGCTATTTTAATTAATTTTTGGAAAATGGAGGAAAATAAAGTTTTTGATAAAATTATTTTTATTGCTCAAATATGTTGGTTATTATTTTTAAAGGCGATAGTTTCAAACGGTTTAGAAAACGTATTTAAAACGGATTTTAAAATGATTTTTAAATATTTTTAACTCTTGGAGTTGTTTTGACTTCCAACTCTTCATTTATTTGCCTTATTTAAAGGAGCCTTTTGGATTCCAACTTTTCATTTCTTCGCATTATAAAAGGGAGTTGTGGGCAACCCTTTTAACCTACTTTTGGCACAACTTTTGGCAGCAAACATATTTTATATTCCTCCCCTTTTTAATCATACTTTGGCCCTTGAGATTTGTGAGTTCCAACCTTAGATTAGAGGTGTTCTTGGGGCTATTTTGTTGGAGGTTCTTAGAGGTGCTTTTGTAGATCTTTTGTGTTGATCTTGAGTATGTGATCGTTGGTTTCTCATCATGGTTTGAGGTATGGGGTTTTACACAATATGCTCCTTAAATCTCGCGAGTGTCATTCTGTTTGATTTCTTATTAATTGAACTCATATTTGAATTTTTAAATTCATTGAAATCTGGAAAATAATTGTTGAAATTATTTTGATTCATGTGGTATCATTATATTATTGACGAGCACGTTGTCATGAGATTTTAATATGGCACGGATGTTGGGCACCCGCCAAAATTCCTGTTTCCCGGGTTATGGCTTGATAAAGCATATACGGATGTGGTGAGGCCTGGTGACCCGGTTAAAGTGTTGTTAAGAAATTTATTGATAAAATGCTATTGAGATTTGTATTTGATTTGAATATTCGTACTCGTGTTGTTACGCTTTATTCATCGCTAAAATATATTTGTTGAGCATCTTTCCTGTCGTATTGTGTACTTCCCCATATTTTCTTTTAGTGGCAGGTTAGCGCGGATTTTGGGGCGCTATGGAGATTGATTTTTAGCGAGGATTGTTTGGTAAAGATTTGTATTATTTTGGTGTATAGAGCTTTGGAGATTTGTATTTTATTTTCGAGTTAGTTATAATTTTAATTCGAGAGACTTGTTGTAATTGAAGAGATTGAGATTAGTGGATTTATATTATTGTGGGTTTATTTAGATGCTCTATACCTTGTTATTCGTGGATTTAGTTTAATTTTATCGCATTAGCGCTCCGTTCGCTCTCCCCGGGCGGGCGGGGTGTTACAAGAGTCAACCGCTAAGCTTAGAGTTTCCAGGGAATCGATATGACTATTTTCTCCCCTGAAAAACTGCTAAACATTAACGTGGTCGAACATGGATATTAACATTTTCGCAGAGGTGATATAGGCTGACATCCTTTCGTCTTTTGCATTAAATTCACCACTTATTTGATTGGATACCAGTTGTGAGTCACCGAAAATAGGAAGAGGTATTGCCCAAGAAACTGAGCCTTTCGTAGACTAGCGATTAGTGCTTCATACTCTGCTTCTTTATTCGAGGCTTCAAATTCAAGCCTAATTCCTTGCTCGAGCACTGTGTCTTCAAGGGTAACTAGCATGATGCCTACTCCTGACCCTCTGGAATTGAAGGCTCCATTAACATATGACTTCCAGATGCCTAGCTCTTATGGGACTCCTCTCAGATAACTAGTCTCGGGCTGATCATAGGGTTGTTCATGTGTGAATTCAGTTGGTATGAAATCTATAAGAACCTAGCCCGTGATAGCAGTCATTGGTTGAAAATAAATATCAAATCTTTCAAGCTCAACCGACCATTTCGACAGTTGGCCTGAAAGGTCTTCTTTCCTTAGTACAACTTTGAGGGGGTACGAAGTAACTACGAATATGGAGTGGGCCTGAAAGTAGTGCTTCAGTTTTCTCAAGGCTACCACTAGTAAAAAGGCGAGCTTCTCCAATGGCAGGTACCGATGCTCGGTGTCTAAAAGAGTTATGCTTGCATAATAGATCGGATGCTAGCTTTCCTATTTCTCACATACCAAATCAGAGCTCACGGAATGATCTGATACTGCAAGGTACAGATAGAAGGGATCGTTTTCTTTAGGTATCACAAGTAAAGGGGTATTTCTGAGCTGAGCCTTAAGATCTTCTAACGAACTCGAGAAACTCTCGTTCCATACCACGCTCTTTATTTTCTTTAGCAGCTAGAAGAACGACAGGCATTTTTCTAAATATTTAGAGATGAACCGGTTTAGGGCAGTGAAAATTCTTATGAGCTTCTGTACATCTCTCATACTTCGATTGGATTGCACCCTATTAATAACATCGATTCGGTTGGGATTAGCTTATATACCTCTCTCACTGACCAAGTATTAAAGGAGTTTTCCTGATTGGACGCTAAAGGAACACTTACTTGTGTTAAGTTTCATTTGGTATTTCCTGAGGTTTTCAAAGGTCCTTGCTAGGTCAGAGAGGTGGTCATCTTTGAGCTTTCTCTTAACAAGCATATCATCGATATACACTTACATGGTGTCTCCCATTTGGTCCTTGAACATCCTAGTAACCAACTGCTAATAAGTTCCTCTTGCATTCTTGAATTCGAAAGGCATAAATTTGTAACAAAATAAGACAACATTTGTGATTAAGATGGTCTTATCTTAATTCAGCTCATGTAGAGGGATCTAGTGATATCCGGAATATGTGTCCAAGAAGATCATTATTTCATGAGTTGTTGTTGCATCCACCAATTGGTCAATCATTCGAAGGGGGAAGTTGCCCTGTGCGCATGCCCTATTGAGATCGGTGAAGTCGATATAGACTCTCCACTTCCCATTTCTCTTAGGAACTACTGTTGGGTTTGATAGCCATTTGGGGAAGTGAACTTCCCATATGGACCCTGCACCTAGTAGCTTCTCCACTTCCTTCTCCACTACCTTGGCCTTCTTTGGAGTTCTTCGGCGGGCCTTCTGTATAACTAGCTTGAAGGTTGGATCCATGTGCAGTTGGTGGTAAGTAATGCTGGGATTGATTCCGGGCTCGTAGGTCTCCCATGCGAAAATGTCCACATATTGCTTCGAATGAGGGTGACCAATTCCTTCTTCTCATGATCTGTAAGGGATGTTCCATTCAAAAACATTCTCTTAGTTGAGCCACTTCCGACTGCGACCTCTTCTAGCTCCTCGATGACCCTCTCAGAGGGGAGGAGCCTGGTGTCCTCCACTCTTGGTCTAGCATATCTTAAATGTTATTAGGAGGGAATCAACCTCTCTTATTCTTCATCTTTATTTCTCTCTTCCTCCACTCTTTTCTCATATGTGGGGCATATCGCCGCTATGAGGCACCTTATTACCATTGCTTGATCTCCATGAATTTTAACCACTCCGCGCTTGGTCACACATTTTAACTTTTGATGATAAGTCGATAAGATGACCTTCATCGCGTGCAGCCATCCTCTGCCGAGGATAGCTTGGTAAAGTGAATTAATATCAACCATTAGAAATTTGATAATCTTTGAGATGCTTCCTGCCCTTACCGGTAGGATTATCTTTCCCAAAGGGATTATTATCTTTCCAATGAAGCCAACTAAAGGAACGGTGGCCTCCTTTAGGTCGACAATGCTTAACTTCAGCTTTCTAAATAGCTCAAGGTACATTACTTCAGATGAGTTGCCTTGGTCGATAAGTAACCTGTCAACATCGAAGTTAACTATCCTGAGTGTAATGACCAACACATCATGGTTTGGAGTTCTCACTCCCACCATATTATCATCTGTGAACACCATAAGATTGTTGTAGTTGATTTCCTCTAGACGTCGATGCTTCCTAGATGGATTTTTAGCTGGATCAATCTAAAAAACTTGCATTACTGTTGTTAGCTTCTTAACTTTCATTCGAGTTGTGTTCCCTTGAATCTACTTGAGGTTGGATGCCCCATAAATTACTATGAACTCGTGGTCGACATCCTCTTCGAGAATAACATCGGGCTTCTGACTGTCATTTACAGCTACCTTCTCTACCTTCCTTTCTATAAAATCATTTAAGTGTCCTCCTTGAGCTAGCTCTTCTAGGTGGGACTCGAGGGCCTTATAGTGCTCGATTTTTTTGCCCGCCTTCCTTGTGAAATGCACATCTTAATGCGTTATTTCACTTGGAGGGGTCTCCATCGATATTCTTGTATCACTTCATTAATGGTTCATCTTTGATTTTTGTAATGATCTTATAGATCGATTCTCTGAAGACGGTATTTACGGATTGGAATGCCTTCGATGCGTCCCCTTTGTTCCTACCCTTGGAGACACTTTTGCCCCCATTCTTATTCCCTTTCATTCGAGTGTGATTTTTTTCACCCCTTGTTGAAAATCTTGGTGCCACCATTTTCTCCTTCACTTGGATGGGTCACATATTCGACTTTGGCATATTTATCGATACGGACCATCAAGTCGTCAATGGTTGTGGCCTCCCTCATAGTGAGGGACTGGTGTAGGAGATAGGAGTGGGTCAAGACGATCTTGAAGGATTATATAACGACCTTTTCTGAGCAATCCTCAACTTCATTGAACACCTCCCAGTATCTCTTTGCGGAGTCTCTGAGGTTCTCCTCAGGTTTTTTCTTTATTGTTAGTAAAGCGTTCGTCCTTTTAGGATGAGAGCTGCTTGTAATAAAGTGAGCTATGAACAACTCAACTAGAGACTTGAAGTTCCTGATGGATCTGTGAGGGAGCTTATTGAACAATTTTTGGGCGACATCGTGGAGGCTTGACGGGAAAATCTAGCACACGAGTGCATCGTTATGGTTCTATAGGGTCATAGCCTGCTAATATTTTCTGACATGATTGATGGGATCTATCTTCCAATCGTAAATGTTGAATCTAGGCACCTAAAACTTCCTCGGGACTTCTTCTTCCTTAATCACCCTTGAAAAAGGGGACTTCATCTGAATTCTAAGAGCTCGCGTAGCTAGCTCTCTTATTGATCTGGCACCCAGATGAGTTGGGTGCTAGTCCATTTCTCTTCGGAATAAGCTTTGTATATCATCGTTCCTTCGTCCAGGGATCCTGTATCAACAAGCAAATTATTGCTGCTCAGACTAATTTTCTTTTTACCTATGTCTCTGAAACCTTCATGACCCGCGCCCTGGGCTCCTTTGTCGGCTGCGAGGTTTGCTCGCCTAAGGTCTAGGAGTCCGATTGTAGAGTTTCCTCGTGTTGTAATGGAGATCCCTTTCATTCTTCTCTAGTCACCTGTTGAGGCAAGCATTTTTAGCTTCCTATTTCAGAGTAGACTCCTCATGTTCTTGAAGCCTGGCCTCATAGGCATCTATCAGCCTAGAAATCCGTGTGGATCTATCAACCTAGAAAGTCGGGCCTCATAAGCTTCCTATTTCAGAGTAGACTCCTCCTGTTCTTCGGAGAGCTGCCTCTCTCAGTGGAGACTCTGTTTTGAAAGACATACTTCGGACCTTACCCTAGGAGGGATAGACTGATCTTGGATTTCTCCTACTTTAGGGGCATTGCTGCTGTGATCGGACATTGAAGGTCCCTACTGGTGAAGGCTTTCCTAAAGGAAAAATAATCATTTCCCACGCACGGTGCCAATTATGGTGACAAATATTTCAACACAAATAATAATGAAAGACAATCACCAGGAAAAGAAGAACAACAAAGATCAAAATCACAACACAAAGATATACATGGTTCAGAAAATTTCCTATGTCCACGGAGAGGTTTAATGTTATATTAAGTAACTCTCGAGAGAGGTTTTTCTGTATTCCTTTGGCCCCGAGCCAGGGGTACAAATATATATTTAGTCGAAGAGAGAGGGAAGTCGATAACGGCCCCGCTAGCCCCCAATCCCCTGAATATCTCTTTCGAGATTTTTGAGGATAGAATGGGTCAAATCTTCAATCCATTATTTAGAACATCCCATAATTTGGATCGGACGTCTTTTATTTTTAGTTGGACTTTGTTCGACTACTCTCATAGGCCTAAAAGATAAAGAAATTACCGACAATATCATAATGAATCAATCATCGGTATCAGATGTATTTTAAGAAAAGAAGAAATTCACAAAATATTTATAGTTCATATAATGAATATGCGCAAGGAATGTCGTAGAGTACTCTCCGAAAAAAAAGTTCAAAGTTACCTATATTGAGTCTTGGATCACTTCGTTGAGATGAAACCTCTTCTCAAACTTTCTCACAATTTTTATAACTATTTCTCAAGGAAAAAGTTTTTGTTCAAATGATCCTAAGGGCCCTTTTTATTATTTTCCAAAGATCATGGTGTTGACACGTGTCTAGATGACCAAGCTTTTACAATGAGGAGTCAGCATTAAAGTGTCGGGTAACGAAGGGGTCTTGCAATCTTATTTCACCGAACTGCGACATGTGTTTTTACTCTCTCTAAAGAGGACTTGTTTTCAAGCTTTATCTATATGGATGACATGTGTAGGCATGAGGTGTCAAGCACGAGGTGGAAAGGTATTAAGGGTATAAGGGTCATTTTACACATGAAGGGCATTTTGGGTAATTAAACACTATATACTTTTAATATTTCTTAAAGGTCCTTAAAAATATTTAATTTACAAAAAGGTCCCTTTTATTTTTCATTTTTGACTTTGAAACTTTCTTAAATAAAATCAAGTACCTAAAGTTTTATAAAATTACATTTTCTTCCCCAAACTTATCATTTAGCTTAAGATGTATCATAAAAATATAATTTAACCCATTTCAAAGTTGATTCATCAAATTTAAAAATGTGCTTTGTCATATTAAGAACTCAGAATATCACATTTGTTATAAATACTAAATAATACCCAATTGTAAAAACACTATATGGATAAGAATATAAGCACAAGGTCATTACTACCTACCCTCCTTATAAAAAAAATTTATCCCCAAACTTTACTAACATTAATTCTCAAACAAGTATGGATGTTTATCCTATATCCTATATATGGAAACTTATAATCTAGAACATTTGAAACTTATGTTTAGTAGTCTATGGGTTCAGAACCTATGCTATAATGTCACCTCTATCACGACCTTAACTCAAAGTTTGTAGGGAATGAGTGTCTTGACAGGCCACTAAGGCCCTTCAATATTCTGGATTCAAAATATTTCTTAAAATAAATCCAACGAAAATACATTCACAGGGTCATGAAACGTAAATTGTAGAAAATGAAGGAATTACGTCATCAAATCTTTCTAAAAATACATATATTAAAAGTATCAACGAGTTACAACTTGAGCCAAACTTTAAAAACTATTACTACAGAGATAAACATGTTTTATCTGATAAATAATAGTCTACTTAAAATAACAAATAGAGCTCCAAAAGCTAATTCTTGAATATCACCTTCTATATTCCATCCACGATCCTAATTATTTCCTAAAAATTTATTAATTATACAACATGAGCTGAAGCAGAATGAGGTTCGATCTCCAGACATCCAAGATTTTTCATAAAATAAATACATATTCAAGCAAGAATATGTAACACCGCGCCCGCCAGGGGAGAGCGAACGGAGCGTTACTATCGATAAAACTAAACTAATCCACAATATAACAAGGTATAGAGCATCTAAAACCCACAATAAAAACAAGAGAATCTAGTAATCTGAAATATATTCAAATTACATACAAAAAATCTCTCGAATTAAAATAAGTATCTATCTCGATACAAAACAAATCTCCAATGCCCCATACATCAAAATAATACAATCTTCTCATCTTGTATTCTGTAGCACCCCGCCCGCCCGAGGAGAGCGAACGTAGCGCTACTATCGATAAAACTAAACTAATCCACAGTATAACAAGGTATAGAGGATCTAAAACCCACAATAAAAATAAGAGAATCTACTAATCTTAAATATCTTCAAATTACATACAACAAATCTCTCGAATTAAAACAATTATCTATCTCGATACAAAAAAAATCTCCAATGCTCCATACATCAAAATAATACAATCTTCTCATCTTGTGTTAAATATATTTCCAAAATGATCCTCGCTAAAATCAATCTCCACAGCGCCCCAAAATCCGCACCAACCTGCCACTAAAAGAAAATATGGGAAAGTACACAATACGACATGAAAGATGCTCAACAAATATTAGCAGTGAATAAAATGTAACAATACGAAAATTTAAATGAAATGAGAATCTCAATAGAAATTATATCAATATAATTACTCCACGACACATTAACCGGATCACCAAGCCTCACCACCGTACCGCGCCTATGCATTCTTCTAGCATATCCGGAAAAAGGAATATTGGCGGGTGCCCAACTTCAGTGCCATATTAAAATCTCATGACAACATGCTCACACCAAATATAATATCACATGAATCGAAATTAGATTTTAACAAATATTTCCAGATTTCCAAATGACTTTATCAATTCAAGTATGAGCCAATAATCACAAGAAAACATCGAGAATAATACTCGCGAGATTAAGGATCATACTGTGTAAAACCCCATACCTCAAAATCATCACATAATTTTAGCCTCAAAATCTATTCACGCCATCACGTTCCTCTAGCGAAAATAATCAAATCTTGTTCTAGCCCAAACTCAAGAAAACACCAAATAAGCCTTTTAATCTAAGGTTGAAATCTTGAATAAGTTTGGGGCTATGGTTTGTATATGAAAGGGTGTAATTTTAAAGAGCTCTTCTAGTTTAAAAGTTTGAGAAAAATTGATTTGAAAAGTCAAGCCATGAATTTTTTGATTTATAAAGGATTAAGAGTTTGATTAAGAAAAGAGTTCTAATTAGATACAAACACTAAAAAATTTTATTCCGGATGATCGGACCGTTGGAATTGGATGAAATTTTACGGAGAATTAGATGAAGACAAGAGAAAGCTACAAACAAAAAATCAGCTCGATCGGACCATTCAATATTTTTAAATATTGTTTTTCCTAGAGAGTTTTATGCTCGAGGACTCTTAGAGAGTTTTATGTTTTGAGGACTCTTCTATATAATAAAAATTCAATTAAAAATCCATTTTAATTCCAATTTAGAAACTATTTGAAATTCTCATCTTTAAAAATAAAATCCAACATATTTGAGCAATAAAAATAATTTTACCAAAAACTTTATTTTCCTCTATATTGTGAAAATACCCCAAAATTACGGGGGTTGTTACACTACCCAACTAAAAATGGAAGTTCGCCCTCGAAATTTGCCGAATACCTAACTATCAAAAAGTAGGCCAACAATCTCCAAAAATAACTCGTCACCAAAAATACATACCTCACATCTAATCTAGATGCCTAACACGAAAAGATCATCTAAAGATCCTATCTCCAAAAATACGTAACAGACCTAAAACCCAAGACCCGAGGGCGGTCGTATGCCTAAGCTCTGATACTATTCTGTAACACCCCGCATGCCCGAGGAGAGCGAACGGAGTGCTACTATCGATAAAACTAAACTAATCCACAATATAACAAGGTATAGAGCATCTAAAACCCACAATAAAAATAAGAGAATCTACTAATCTGAAATATCTTCAAATTACATACAACAAATCTCTCGAATTAAAACAACTATCTATCTCGATGCAAAACAAATCTCCAATGCTCCATACATCAAAATAATACAATCTTCTCATCTTGTATTAAAAATCATTCCAAAATAATCCTCTCTAAAATCAATCTCCATAGCGCCCCAAAATCAGCACTAACCTGCCACTAAAAGAAAATATGGGGAAGTACACATTATGACAGGAAAGATGATCAAAAAATATTAGCAGTGAATAAAACGTAACACTACGAATACGATAATTCAAATAAAATGCGAATCTCAATAGCAATTATATCAATATAATTTCTCAACAACACATTAACCGGGTCACCAGGCCTCACCACCGTACCGCGCCTATGCATTCTTCTAGGATATCCGGAAAATGAAATATTGGCGGGTGCCCAACTTCAGTGCCATATTAAAATCTCATGCCAACATGCTGAACACCAAATATAATATCACATGAATCGAAATTATATTTCAACAAATATTTCCAGATTTCCAAATGACTTTATCAATTCAAGTGTGAGTCAATAATCACAAGAAAACAACGAGAATAATACTTCACACCATCACGTTCCTCTCGCGAAAATAATCAAATCTTGTTCGGTCCCAAACTCGAGAAAACACCAAATAAGCCTTCAAATCTAAGGTTGAAATCTTGAATAAGTTTGGTCCTATGATTTGTAGATGAAATGGAGTAATTTTAAAGAGCTTTTCTGGTTTAAAAGTTTGAGAAAATTTGATTTGAAAAGTCAAGCCACGAATTTTTTTATATATAAAGGATTAAGAGTTTGATTAAGAAAAGAGTTCTAATTTGATACGAACACTTAAAATTTTATTCCGAAGGATCGGACCGTTGGAATTGGATGAAATTTTACGGAGAATTAGCTGAAGATGAGAGGAAGCTACAAACAAAAAATCAACTCAATCGGAACTTTCTATATTATTAAATATTATTTTTTCTAGAGAGTTTTATGCTCCGAAGACTCTTAGAGAGTTTTATGTTTTGAGGACTCTTCTATATAATAAATATTCAATTAAAACTCCATTTTAATTCCAATTTCGAAACCATTTGAAATTCTCATCTTTAAAAATAAAATCCAACATATTTGAGCAATTAAAATAATCTTAGCAAAAAATTTATTTTCCTCTATATTTTGAGAATACCCAAAAATTACGGGGGTTGTTACACTACCCCACTAAAAATGGAATTTCACCCTCAAAATTCGCCGAATACCTAACTGTCAAAAAGTAGGCCAACAATCTCCAAAAATAATCTCGTCACCAAAAATAAATACCTCACATCTAATCTAGATTCCTAACACGAAACGATCATCTAAAGATCCTATCTCCAAAAATACGCAACAGACCCAAAACCCAAGGCCCGAGGGTGGTCGTATGTCTAAGCTCTGATACTATTCTGTAGCATCCCGCCCGCCTGGGGAGAGCGAACGGAGGGATACTATCGATAAAACTAAACTAATCCACAATATAACAAGGTATAGAGCATCTAAAACCCACAATAAAAATAAGAGAATCTATTAATCTTAAATATCTTCAAATTACATACAACAAATCTCTCGAATTAAAACAACTATCTATCTCGATACAAAATAAATCTTCAATGCTCCCATACATCAAAATAATACAATCTTCTCATCTTGTGTTAAAAATCTTTCCAAAATAATCCTCGCTAAAATAAATCTCCACAGCGCCCCAAAATCCGCGCTAACCTGCCACTAAAAGAAAATATGGGGAAGTACACAATATGACAAGAAAGATGCTCAACAAATATTAGCGGTGAATAAAACGTAACAATACGAATACGAAAATTCAAATGAAATGAGAATCTCAATAGCAATTATATCAATATAATTTCTCAACAACACATTAATCGGGTCACCAGGCCTCACCACCGTACCGCGCCTATGCATTCTTCTAGGATATCCGGAAAATGAAATATTGGTGGGTGCCCAACTTCAGTGCCATATTAAAATCTCATGCCAACATGCTGAGCACCAAATATAATATCACATGAATCGAAATTATATTTCAACAAATATTTCCAGATTTCCAAATGACTTTATCAATTCAAGTGTGAGTCAATAATCACAAGAAAACAACGAGAATAATACTCGCGAGATTAAGGAGCATATTGTGTAAAACCCCATACCTCAAAATCATCACATAATTTTAGCCTCAAAATCTATTCACACCATCACATTCCTCTCACGAAAATAATCAAATCTTGTTCGGGCCCAAACTCGAGAAAACACCAAATAAGCCTTCAAATCTAAGGTTGAAATCTTGAATAAGTTTGGGCCTATGATTTGTAGATGAAAGGGGGTAATTTTAAAGATCTTTTCTGGTTTAAAAGTTTGAGAAAATTTGATTTGAAAAGTCAAGCCACAAATTTTTTGATATATAAAGGATCAAGAGTTTGATTAAGAAAAGAGTTCTAATTTGATACGAACACTTAAAATTTTATTCCGAATGATCGGACCGTTGGAATTGGATGAAATTTTAGGGAGAATTATCTGAAGACGAGAGGAAGCTACAAACAAAAAATCAACTCAATCGGATCTTTCAATATTATTAAATATTATTTTTTCTAGAGAGTTTTATGCTCCGAAGACTCTTAGAGAGTTTTATGTTTTGAGGACTCTTCTATATAATAAATATTCAATTAAAACTCCATTTTAATTCCAATTTCGAAACCATTTGAAATTCTCATCTTTAAAAATAAAATCCAACATATTAGAGCAATTAAAATAATCTTAGCAAAAACTTTATTTTCCTCTATATTTTGAGAATACCCAAAAATTACGGGGGTTGTTACACTACCCCACTAAAAATGGAATTTCGCCCTCAAAATTCGCCGAATCCCTAACTGTCAAAAAGTAGGCCAACAATCTCCAAAATTAATCTCGTCACCAAAAATAAATACCTCACATCTAATCTAGATTCCTAACACGAAACGACCATCTAAAGATCCTATCTCCAAAAATACGCAACAGACCCAAAACCCAAGGCCCGAGGGTGGTCGTATGTCTAAGCTCTGATACTATTCTGTAGCATCCCGCCCGCCTGGGGAGAGCGAACGGAGGGATACTATCGATAAAACTAAACTAATCCACAATATAACAAGGTATAGAGCATCTAAAACCCACAATAAAAATAAGAGAATCTACTAATCTTAAATATCTTCAAATTACATACAACAAATCTCTCGAATTAAAACAACTATCTATCTCGATACAAAATAAATCTTCAATGCTCCCATACATCAAAATAATACAATCTTCTCATCTTGTGTTAAAAATCTTTCCAAAATAATCCTCGCTAAAATAAATCTCCACAGCACCCCAAAATCCGCGCTAACCTGCCACTAAAAGAAAATATGGGGAAGTACACAATATGACAGGAAAGATGCTCAACAAATATTAGCGGTGAATAAAACGTAACAATACGAATACGAAAATTCAAATGAAATGCGAATCTCAATAGCAATTATATCAATATAATTTCTCAACAACACATTAACCGGGTCACCAGGCCTCACCACCGTACCGCGCCTATGCATTCTTCTAGGATATCCGGAAAATGAAATATTGGTGGGTGCCCAACTTCAGTGCCATATTAAGATCTCATGCCAACATGCTGAGCACCAAATATAATATCACATGAATCGAAATTATATTTCAACAAATATTTCCAGATTTCCAAATGACTTTATCAATTCAAGTGTGAGTCAATAATCACAAGAAAACAACGAGAATAATACTCGCGAGATTAAGGAGCATATTGTGTAAAACCCCATACCTCAAAATCATCACATAATTTTAGCCTCAAAATCTATTCACACCATCACGTTCCTCTCGCGAAAATAATCAAATCTTGTTCGGGCCCAAACTCGAGAAAACACCAAATAAGCCTTCAAATCTAAGGTTGAAATCTTGAATAAGTTTGGGCCTATGATTTGTAGATGAAAGGGGGTAATTTTAAAGAGCTTTTCTGGTTTAAAAGTTTGAGAAAATTTGATTTGAAAAGTTAAGCCACGAATTTTTTGATATATAAAGGATTAAGAGTTTGATTAAGAAAAGAGTTCTAATTTGATACGAACACTTAAAATTTTATTCCGAATGATCGGACCGTTGGAATTGGATGAAATTTTATGGAGAATTATCTGAAGACGAGAGGAAGCTACAAACAAAAAATCAACTCAATCGGATCTTTCAATATTATTAAATATTATTTTTTCTAGAGAGTTTTATGCTCCGAAGACTCTTAGAGAGTTTTATGTTTTGAGGACTCTTCTATATAATAAATATTCAATTAAAACTCCATTTTAATTCCAATTTCGAAACCATTTGAAATTCTCATCTTTAAAAATAAAATCCAACATATTAGAGCAATTAAAATAATCTTAGCAAAAACTTTATTTTCCTCTATATTTTGAGAATACCCAAAAATTACGGGGGTTGTTACACT
Source organism: Sambucus nigra (assembly GCA_949130495.1). Lineage (NCBI taxonomy): Eukaryota > Viridiplantae > Streptophyta > Magnoliopsida > Dipsacales > Adoxaceae > Sambucus > Sambucus nigra. Next base: position 623,204,817 of record OX422207.1, on the reverse strand, counting down.
ACCCCACTAAAAATGGAATTTCGCCCTCAAAATTCGCCGAATACCTAACTGTCAAAAAGTGGGCCAACAATCTCCAAAATTAATCTCGTCACCAAATATAAATACCTCACATCTAATCTAGATTCCTAACATGAAACGATCATCTAAAGATCCTATCTCCAAAAATACGCAACAGACCCAAAACCCAAGGCCCGAGGGTGGTCGTATGTCTAAGCTCTGATATTATTCTGTAGCATCCCGCCCACCTGGGTGTGACACCCCGACTAATTAAACACCGGGTAGCTACTCCTTTATAAAATTAATTCAAAATGCCAAGTTGGCTCAGTTAATAGCATCACTGTCGAAAACGTTTTATTATTACTAACCACCTAGTATTTAAAAAGTAAGTGCCAAATTTTATTAAATCTGATTAACATGCAACAAGAGTAATGAATAACTAAATAACACCATTCACCATACTGAAGTAACAAGAATAACCATCACAATATGTAAATAAAACCTGGAGGAAAAACTCCTCAATACAAATCCCACAACTGATATGTAAACTGAAATAAATAACTAAAACTGAATACTGAGCAATACATGCTAGAATCTGAAAACTGAAATGTAAAAATGCTCTAAATAGGAATGGGCAACATGCCCTACAACTGATAGATAGTGACTCTGGAATCCAAAAGATAGAAGCGTCTATGAGCAAATCCCTGTAGCTTCCACAACCAGCTACAGCACGTCACCTGAATGAGAATCCTATGCTTGGTGTCCTTGTGGCTGGGCACCTAAAATGGTTTTACAAGAAAATATATTTGAAAGCAAATGGGTCAGAGCCCGAAAGTGGAAATCATTTTAAAAACCTGCAAGTGCTTTAAAAACATTTAAAACATTAAATGCAAAGTACATGTTAGGACGTGCACTCACATTAAATTTTCACCTCTCGACTAACTGTGCACTCCTAATGTAAGTACCCATCTATAACTACCCTTTCCACTAGCTAAGTGACAACGTAAACTAGCTAGACAACCAAAGGTTCTACCCATTTTACTTGGTTCCATTTAATATAACAACGCTCGTAATTAAATAGAGGTTTAACGTAAACTCAGTTACTAAATATGCCATTGATATAACTATCAGTTAACTCATAATATATCTCGGAACAATACCGTAATATTTTTACAACATTAACATGAGGATTCCCATTAATTAAATGTATATTATTCACATCATAAATATACGATACAAGCACCCCGCAATCTAAGCTGTAGTGCACACATACTCTGCTATCCATCCCGGTACATCACGTACATAAGGATCACATATTCCGAATCTCTCAGGAATAGTTCAGATAACACAAATCACAAATAGTGGAGGCGAACATAGTCACCATCACATGGGTCACGCACATACCTACGCTCCCATGGTCAGCGGACTTATTAATGTCACAATAAGTCTTTCTATGACCTATGTTCATCAAGGTACCAGTCTATATCCCCCCCGTAGGCACACAAGGATTAGAGGGTCCTAAGCGAACGTAAACCTCCCGTGATAGCAAGTATGATAGGTATGTCATACACATAATCCATATACTAATACTAAGTAATCACACATCTTAGTAATACCGTATTATAATCGTAGTACATATCGCATTCTCGTACTAACTAATTATCACAACTTATTTCATTCCGGTTCATAATTATACGCGCTATAATTCATCCTCACATCGTAGTAGTCACTCACGTCTCAACCCAAATGATTCATTGAATATAATTCTCGTATATGCTTTACTCATCCCAGCAACCCAAAAGTCCCAAATCAATCACTATATCATCAAAGGGATGCTAACTCTACCCTTGAACCATCTCCCGGAACTCCAAAAGTCAAATAAGTCCAAAAAGGGTCAAACTATCAACTCGTTAGAAGTCTCGTTCGAACGAGGCTTCGAACGAGTTTGGACTGTCAGGTCGTTAGAAGTCTCGTTCGAACGAGGCTGTTCGAACGAGATTCCAATTCGTTCGAACGAACTGACCCTTCTAACGATATCTCGTTCGAATGAGATATCGAACGAAAATCCTACTCGTTAATAACGACTGGTCAACTCGTTCGAACGAGCTCGTTCGAACGACCTGGGGGTTGCTTCTAACGAGATGCCAGTTTCAGCCCAGAACTTCCCAAAAATCGTTTTTCACCATTTTTACTCCTCAAACCTCTTCTAAAATTCGTTCCCACAATATATTGAGTTCTCTAATCATCCTCAAACATGTTAAGGGGCTATACTAACATCATTAAAGGGTTTGATATCATCTAAACATCATTAAATCACAATTTCCACACTAATTCCCAATTTTCTTCAAGAACCTAAACCCTAACTTTTTCTCATCATAAATTCCCAGATTTTAATTCGTTAATGCATCACCTAGATATGAAATCTCCGAAATTTAATCTTCCAACAATGTTTCTACATGCAAACCTATCCCAACATTCAATAATAACTTCAAATTTCATGGGTTTTCTTTTAATCTTTCAAGAACAATTAAGATTCTTCAATTTCTAACATGGAAAAGACATTCTCAGTAATTAAATGGAAATAAAGTCACTTGCCTTGGTTTGATTTCTGAATTTGGTGTGGATTCGGTGTAGAATTTCTGCAGAATCTCTCTCTCTCTCTCCTTCTCCAAGCTTTCTTCTCCAAAAGGCTATGGTGGCTAGGGTTTGCTTTGGGGAAACTTATGAAACCTAATTTCAATAAACCTCCGTAGCTTGTTGGGTTAATAAGGGTTGGTTGGGGTCAATCCTTATCAGATTACAACTCTCAATTTTCGTCACTTTTAATTACCCAAAAATACCAAATTACTAAAATACCCTTTAAGTTACCGGTACGGTCTAAAATTACCCCGGGATCCAAACTATACCCCCGGCTAGTGTTTTCTGACTATCTCGACCCTTCCGGACGCGTTGGCGCGCTCAAAACGACCATACGGATTATCGATTTTAAATTTACTTTTAATATCAAAATATTATACCGTGGCGCGGCGGTCCCACGCGTCTCAACAAAATTTCTAAAATGCCGTATATAAATCCCACGACAAATTTTATAATACCAAATACATATATAATCATATATGCACATAATCAAATACCAATTCGCATCACATCAGTATTTATAACCCAGATTAATTTCCAATTAATACGCATTTAATTAATTAATCCCAAAAATAAATATAGCCAAAAGTACGGGGTATTACATACTCCCCCCCTAATAACTGAATTTCGTCCCGAAATTCGAAACTAGAAAGTACCTGCTAAAAACAGCTCTGGATAACGTTCGCGCATCTCATCCTCGCGCTCCCATGTGGACTCCTCGACATTGTGATGTCGCCACTGAATACGTACTAACGGGACTATCTTTGACCGCAGTTTCCTCTCGCTTCGGTCCAAAATAGCAATTGGCCCCTCCTCATAAGAGCTATCCGGCTGGAGATCGATGTCCTCCACAGCAATGTGAGAATGAGACAAATCATCCCTAAGGTATTTCCTCAGCGAGGAAATATGGAACACGTCATGAATCCGATGCAAATGCTCCGGTAACCCGAGTCTATACGCAACCGGTCCGATCCGCTCAATAATAGGAAACGGCCCCACATACCTCGGTGCCAACTTCCCCTTCTTCCCGAATCGCATAATCCCCTTCATCGGAGAAACCCTGAGCAAAACCTGGTCCCCCACTTGGAACTCCCTGAAAAATCTCTTCGCATCAGCATAACTCTTCTGCCTGTCTTGAGCTACCCGAATGCGACTCCGAATCAACTCAATCCTTGCCGAAGTATCCTGAATTACTTCCGGCCCAAGTAGTTTGTTGTCCCCCACTTCCAACCAACATGCTGGGGAACGACAAGGCCTATAGTACAATGCCTCAAACGGAGCCATGCCAATCGTGAACTGATAGGAGTTGTTGTAAGCAAACTCCACCAGTGGAAGGTACTGCTCCCATCCACCCCCGAAGTCAATAATACACATGCGTAGCATGTCTTCCAACATCTGATTGGTGCGCTCGGTCTGCCCATCAGTCTGCGGATGATAAGCCGTACTCAACCGCAATTTCGTGCCCATGGCCTCCTGGAAACTCTCCCAAAACCTCGAAACAAATATCTTGTCTCTGTCAGACACGATATTTAGGGGCACACCGTGAAGTCTCACAATCTCTGAAATGAAGAGTTGGGCATACTGACCCGCAGTGTAATCAGTCCTAACGGGTAAAAAGTGAGCGACCTTGGACAATCTGTCCACAATTACCCAAACGGAGTCGTGACCCCTCTGCGACGTAGGCAACCCCGTGATAAAGTCCATGGATATGCTCTCCCACATCCACACCGGAACCTCCAATGGCTGTAGCAATCCTGTTGGTCTCTGATGATCCACTTTTACAAGCTGACAAGTGGCGCATTTCGAGACAAACTCTGCGATATCTCTCTTCATACCGCTCCACCAATACTGCCGTCTCATATCTTGGTACATTTTGTCCCCTCCGGGATGTACCGCGAACCGTGAGCCGTGCGACTCTGCCATCACATCGTGTCGCAGTTCCTCTTCTTCCGGAACTACCAATCTCCCATTGAAGCGTAATCCCCCGTCTGAGCTAACGGTATAGGATTCAGCTCCCTCAGCGAGTAATCGAACTATCTGCTCCTGACAGAACGAATCATTTGCCTGTGCCCGTACAACCTTCGTGACAATCTGCGGTGTAACGGTCATCACAGCCATGAAAGATCGGGCCACTGCATCCTGGTGTCCCAATTCCTTCCACTTCGCTTTCCACACCTCTGCCACCTCATCTGCTGGCCTGCGGCTCAACGCGTCTGCTACCACGTTAGCCTTACCCGGGTGGTACTGAATGTCGAACTGGTAGTCTTTCACAAATTCAAGCCACCTACGCTGCCGCATATTTAATTCCTTCTGCGTGAACAGATACTGTAGTGACTTATGGTCCGTGAACAGCTGAAACTTCTCCCCCAAAAGATAGTGCCTCCAAATCCGTAAGGCAAATACTACTGCTGCCAATTCCAAATCATGCGTGGGGTAATTCTTCTCATGAGGCTTAAGCTTACGGGAAGCATAAGCTATGGCCTGTCTCTCCTGCTGCAAAACACCTCCAAGCCCTTGCAAAGACGCATCGGTGTAAACCAAATACTCAACTCCCGGTCTCGGCAATGCTAACACAGGTGCTGAGGTCAATTTGTCCTTCAACTCATCGAATGCCAACTGACAGGCATCACTCCAGATATATGGCACACCCTTACGAGTAAGATGTGTCAAAGGACCTGCTATCTCTGAGAAACCCCGAATAAACCTCCTGTAGTATCTTGCTAAACCCAAGAAACTACGAATCTCCGTTGGTGTCGTGGGCTGTCCCCACTCCCTCACCGCTGACACCTTCCCCGGATCGACAGATATTCCCTGGTCGAAAATAATGTGACCCAAGAACTGGACTTCCTTCAGCCAAAACCCGCACTTCTCATATTTTGCATACAGCTCGTTCTGACGAAGTGTCTGCAAAACCATCCTCAAATGCTCGGCGTGCTCCTCCTCTGTCTGAGAGTAAACCAGAATGTCATCAATGAAGACAATGACAAATTGATCTAGGAAATCTCTGAACACCCTATTCATCAAGTCCATAAACACTGCTGGAGCGTTGGTCAAGCCGAAAGGCATAACCCGAAACTCATAAGAACCATATCTCGACAAGAACGCAGTCTTCGAGACATCCTCCTCCCTGATACGCAACTGATGGTATCCCGACCTCAAGTCAATCTTCGAGAAGAAAGAAGCTCCTCTCAGCTGGTCGAATAAGTCATCGATTCGAGGCAACGGATACTTATTCCGTATCGTGACCTTATTCAACTCTCGGTAGTCCACGCACAATCTCAGTGAACCATCCCTCTTCTTCACAAACAAAACTGGAGCGCCCCAAGGTGAGGTACTCCTGCGAATAAAGCCCTGCCCTAACAGCTGCTCTATCTGATCCCGTAACTCTCGCATCTCAGCTGGAGCCATACGGTACGGTGCACGTGCTATAGGTCTCGTACCCGGTAGCAGATCAATAACGAAGTCTATCTCTCGACTGGGTGGTAAGCCTGGTATCTCCTGAAACACATCCGAATACTCCCTGACAACCGGGATCGAATCTAAAGGAATCACAACCTCCTTAGAGGTATCCTCCTCTATGTAATACAGATGAGCGGTCGATCCTCCCTCTGGGCGAGGCATTGCCACTATAAACATCTCCTGCCCCGGAATGGCAAAAACAATGCTCCCGCTGAAGCAATCAATCATGGCCCTATATGCTACGAGCCAATCCATCCCGATGATCACATCGTGAACATGCATGTCTAACACTAACATGTCCACAGGCAATACCAAACCACCAACCTCTACCCCGACTCCCCGGCATATAAAGAAAATAAGTGACCCACTCCCTAATGGTGAGTCGACACACGTCACTGTGCTCTCTGCCGTAGCTAACAATCCTAAAGCTTTCGCGAAGTGTGTAGCTATAAAACAATGTGTAGCACCCGTATCAAATAACACCCGACCCATAGTGCCATGGATAGGAAACGTACCCTCGATTGTGGGCGGTGCCTGTGGAACTGCAGCCTGGTGAACGTTGTAGACACGTCCATACTGTAGTTGCCCCTGTTGAGCTGGGACTGCTGGAATGGGTGGAAATGCTGCCATCTGTGGCGGTGCGGGAAGAGCGGCGGGAAACATAGGTCTCTGTGGCTCCTGGCGAGCACCCTGCTGCTGCTGCTATGGGGCCCTGCCCCTATCAGGACAATCCTGCTTCTTATGGCCAGTCTTGCCACAAGTAAAGCACTTCCCTGGGAAGTTTCCTCCCCTCTGCCCCTGCTGTCCCCGGCCCTGGTGGCCGTTACCATTCCTCCCTTGGCCCTGCTGGCCCTGATGGAACTGCTGCCCATTCTGCCCCTGCTGGCCCTGCTGGCCGTTTGGACCCTGATGGCCCTGGCGGAAACCTCCCTGTCCCTGCCTGTAGTTCCCTGATCGGAACCTCTTATTGTCCCCCTGCTGGGTACCCTGCTCAGTCTGTCTCTGCCCCTGACCGGTTTGTGCCCCGCTGGCACCATGTCCTCCAGTCCTGCCCTGATGGCTAGACTCCCCTGACCGCTTGCCCTCGGCCATATGAAAACGGTGGTCCTGGCAGTGTAGTAATGCAGCGTTAACCACATCAGAATACGTGGCCAACGATAGGTTCCCAAGCAGATGCTGCCGGATTCTCCAATTCAACCCGTCGGTGAACTTCTCTATCTTCTTCTTCTCTGTTGGAATCTCGTCTGGAACGATATTCAACAAGTTAGTGAACTCGGCCTCATACTCGGCCACTGTCTTGCCCTCCTGCTTCAAACTCATCAGCTTCCTCCTCATCTCTGTATGAACTGCGGACGGAAAATACTTGCGGTCGAACCGCACCCAGAACTCCTGAATCGTGAGGGTATCCCTCTCCTCCGCGGTGGTAATAGACTCCCACCACTGTAGCGCAGATCCAACTAGCTTGAAAGTAGCTAGCACCTGTTTCTGAACATCAGTGCACTCATGCATCCTCAAATGCCTCTGCATGTCCTTCCTCCATTGGCTCGAGATAACCACATCTGAGCTTCCAGCAAACTCTGGTGGATGCGCTTTCTGAAAAGCGTCACGTACACGCTCCCAAGCAGACGGGAATGCATTAACCTGTACTGGCGCGGCAGCCGGCGCCTGCGGTGGTGCCTGCTGAATCACGGCAATCGCGGCATTTACCGCTTGGGCTACTATAGCAGCAACCTCAGCGGCGTTCAACATGCCCTGAACTGGAGCGGGCTGTGGTTCGGGCGTAGCATTCCTGGGAACTCGTCGTGCACGTCGTGGAGGCATCTGAAATAAGAACAAAGTTTATAAGTTCACGGTTTATAAACTTAATATAGCTGAAGAACGAACCATACACAAAAGAATACAACAGTCCTAAAATATAGGGCTCTATATCAAAGAAACGTAGCGAAAACATAAGAGCCGTACAGATCCTAAAGGACACTAGAACCTGATGCTCTGATACCACCTGTGACACCCCGACTAATTAAACACCGGGTAGCTACTCCTTTATAAAATTAATTCAAAATGCCAAGTTGGCTCAGTTAATAGCATCACTGTCGAAAACGTTTTATTATTACTAACCACCTAGTATTTAAAAAGTAAGTGCCAAATTTTATTAAATCTGATTAACATGCAACAAGAGTAATGAATAACTAAATAACACCATTCACCATACTGAAGTAACAAGAATAACCATCACAATATGTAAATAAAACCTGGAGGAAAAACTCCTCAATACAAATCCCACAACTGATATGTAAACTGAAATAAATAACTAAAACTGAATACTGAGCAATACATGCTAGAGTCTGAAAACTGAAATGTAAAAATGCTCTAAATAGGAATGGGCAACATGCCCTACAACTGATAGATAGTGACTCTGGAATCCAAAAGATAGAAGCGTCTATGAGCAAATCCCTGTAGCTTCCACAACCAGCTACAGCACGTCACCTGAATGAGAATCCTATGCTTGGTGTCCTTGTGGCTGGGCACCTAAAATGGTTTTACAAGAAAATATATTTGAAAGCAAATGGGTCAGAGCCCGAAAGTGGAAATCATTTTAAAAACCTGCAAGTGCTTTAAAAACATTTAAAACATTAAATGCAAAGTACATGTTAGGACGTGCACTCACATTAAATTTTCACCTCTCGACTAACTGTGCACTCCTAACGTAAGTACCCATCTATAACTACCCTTTCCACTAGCTAAGTGACAACGTAAACTAGCTAGACAACCAAAGGTTCTACCCATTTTACTTGGTTCCATTTAATATAACAACGCTCGTAATTAAATAGAGGTTTAACGTAAACTCAGTTACTAAATATGCCATTGATATAACTATCAGTTAACTCATAATATATCTCGGAACAATACTGTAATATTTTTACAACATTAACATGAGGATTCCCATTAATTAAATGTATATTATTCACATCATAAATATACGATACAAGCACCCCGCAATCTAAGCTGTAGTGCACACATACTCTGCTATCCATCCCGGTACATCACGTACATAAGGATCACATATTCCGAATCTCTCAGGAATAGTTCAGATAACACAAATCACAAATAGTGGAGGCGAACATAGTCACCATCACATGGGTCACGCACATACCTACGCTCCCATGGTCAGCGGACTTATTAATGTCACAATAAGTCTTTCTATGACCTATGTTCATCAAGGTACCAGTCTATATCCCCCCCGTAGGCACACAAGGATTAGAGGGTCCTAAGCGAACGTAAACCTCCCGTGATAGCAAGTATGATAGGTATGTCATACACATAATCCATATACTAATACTAAGTAATCACACATCTTAGTAATACCGTATTATAATCGTAGTACATATCGCATTCTCGTACTAACTAATTATCACAACTTATTTTATTCCGGTTCATAATTATACGCGCTATAATTCATCCTCACATCGTAGTAGTCACTCACGTCTCAACCCAAATGATTCATTGAATATAATTCTCGTATATGCTTTACTCATCCCAGCAACCCAAAAGTCCCAAATCAATCACTATATCATCAAAGGGATGCTAACTCTACCCTTGAACCATCTCCCGGAACTCCAAAAGTCAAAACAGTCCAAAAAGGGTCAAACTGTCAACTCGTTAGAAGTCTCGTTCGAACGAGGCTTCGAACGAGTTTGGACTGTCAGGTCGTTAGAAGTCTCGTTCGAACGAGGCTGTTCGAACGAGATCCCAGTTCGTTCGAACGAACTGACCCTTCTAACGATATCTCGTTCGAACGAGATATCGAACGAAAATCCTACTCGTTAATAACGACTGGTCAACTCGTTAGAAGCTCGTTCGAACGAGCTCGTTCGAACGACCTGGGGGTTGCTTCTAACGAGATGCCAGTTTCAGCCCAGAACTTCCCAAAAATCGTTTTTCACCATTTTTACTCCTCAAACCTCTTCTAAAATTCGTTCCCACAATATATTGAGTTCTCTAATCATCCTCAAACATGCTAAGGGGCTATACTAACATCATTAAAGGGTTTGATATCATCTAAACATCATTAAATCACAATTTCCACACTAATTCCCAATTTTCTTCAAGAACCTAAACCCTAACTTTTTCTCATCATAAATTCCCAGATTTTAATTCGTTAATGCATCACCTAGATATGAAATCTCCGAAATTTAATCTTCCAACAATGTTTCTACATGCAAACCTATCCCAACATTCAATAATAACTTCAAATTTCATGGGTTTTCTTTTAATCTTTCAAGAACAATTAAGATTCTTCAATTTCTAACATGGAAAAGACATTCTCAGTAATTAAATGGAAATAAAGTCACTTGCCTTGGTTTGATTTCTGAATTTGGTGTGGATTCGGTGTAGAATTTCTGCAGAATCTCTCACTCTCTCTCCTTCTCCAAGCTTTCTTCTCCAAAAGGCTATGGTGGCTAGGGTTTGCTTTGGGGAAACTTATGAAACCTAATTTCAATAAACCTCCGTAGCTTGTTGGGTTAATAAGGGTTGGTTGGGGTCAATCCTTATCAGATTACAACTCTCAATTTTCGTCACTTTTAATTACCCAAAAATACCAAATTACTAAAATACCCTTTAAGTTACCGGTACGGTCTAAAATTACCCCGGGATCCAAACTATACCCCCGGCTAGTGTTTTCTGACTATCTCGACCCTTCCGGACGCGTTGGCGCGCTCAAAATGACCATACGGATTATCGATTTTAAATTTACTTTTAATATCAAAATATTATACCGTGACGCGGCGGTCCCACGCGTCTCAACAAAATTTCTAAAATGCCGTATATAAATCCCACGACAAATTTTATAATACCAAATACATATATAATCATATATGCACATAATCAAATACCAATTCGCATCACATCAGTATTTATAACCCGGATTAATTTCCAATTAATACGCATTTAATTAATTAATCCCAAAAATAAATATAGCCAAAAGTACGGGGTATTACACTGGGGAGAGCGAACGGAGGGATACTATCGATAAAACTAAACTAATACACAATATAACAAGGTATAGAGCATCTAAAACCCACAATAAAAATAAGAGAATCTACTAATCTTAAATATCTTCAAATTACATACAACAAATCTCTCGAATTAAAACAACTATCTATCTCCATACAAAATAAATCTCCAATGCTCCCATACATCAAAATAATACAATCTTCTCATCTTGTGTTAAAAATCTGTCCAAAATAATCCTCGCTAAAATAAATCTCCGCAGCGCCCCAAAATCCGCGCTAACCTGCCACTAAAAGAAAATATGGGGAAGTACACAATATGACAGGAAAGATGCTCAACAAATATTAGCGGTGAATAAAACGTAACAATACGAATACGAAAATTCAAATGAAATGTGAATTTCAATAGCAATTATATCAATATAATTTCTCCACAACACATTAACCGGGTCACCAGGCCTCACCACCGTACCGCGCCTATGCATTCTTCTAGCATATCCGGAAAAAGGAATATTGGCGGGTGCCCAACTTCAGTGACATATTAAAATCTCATGCCAACATGCTCAACATCAAATATAATATCACATGAATCTAAATTAGATTTCAACAAATATTTCCAGATTTCCAAATGACTTTATCAATTCAAGTGTGAGTCAATAATAACAAGAAAACAACGAGAATAATACTCGCGAGATTAAGGAGTGTATTGTGTAAAACCCCATACCTCAAAATCATCACATAATTTTAGCCTCAAAATCTATTCACACCATCACGTTCATCTCACGAAAATAATCAAATCTTGTTCTAGCACAAACTCAAGAAAATACCAAATAAGCCTTCTAATCTAAGGTTGAAATCTTGAATAAGTTTGGGGCTATGGTTTGTATATGAAAGGGTGTAATTTTAAAGAGCCCTTCTAGTTTAAAAGTTTGAGAAAAAGAGATTTGAAAAGTCAAGCCACGAATTTTTTGATATATAAAGGATTAAGAGTTTGATTAAGAAAAGAATTCTAATTAGATACAAACACTAAAATTTTTAGTCCTGATGATCGGACCGTTGGAATTTGATGAAATTTTATGAAGAATTAGCTGAAGACGAGAGGAAGCTACAAACAAAAATTCAGCTCAATCAGGCCGTTCAATATTTTTAAATATTGTTTTTCCTAGAGAGTTTTATTCTCCGAGGACTATTAGAGTGTTTTATTTTTTGAGGACTCTTCTATATAATAAAAATTCAATTAAAACTCCATTTTAATTCGAATTTCGAAACCATTTGAATTTCTCATCTTTAAAAATAAAATCCAACATATTTGAGCAATAAAAATAATTTTACCAAAAACTTTACTTTCCTCTATATTTTGAAAATACCCCAAAATTACCGGGGTTGTTACACTACCCCACTAAAAATGGAATTTCGCCCTCGAAATTCCCCGAATACCTAACTGTCAAAAACTTGGCCAACAATCTCCAAAAATAATCTCGTCACCAAAAATAAATACCTCACATCTAATCTAGATGCCTAACACGAAACGATCATCTAAAGATCCTATCTCCAAAAATACACAACAGACCAAAACCCATGACCCGAGGGTGGTCGTATGCCTAAGCTCCGATACCATTCTGTAACACCCCGCTCGCCCGGGGAGAGAGAACGGAGTGCTACTATCGATCAAACAAAACTAATCCACAATATAACAAGGTATAGAGCATCTAAAACCCACAATAAAAATAAGAGAATCTACTAATCTGAAATATCTTCAAATTACATACAACAAATCTCTCGAATTAAAACAACTATCTATCTCGATACAAAACAATTCTACAATGCTCCATACATCAAAATAATACAAACTTCTCATCTTGTGTAAAAAATCATTCCAAAATAATCCTCGCTAAAATCAATCTGCATAGCGCCCCAAAATCCGCGCTAACCTGCCACTAAAAGAAAATATGGGGAACTACACAATACGACAGGGAAGATGATCAAAAAATATTAGCAGTGAATAACACGTAACAATACGAATACGATAATTCAAATGAAATGTGAATCTCAATAGCAATTATATCAATATAATTTCTCAACAACACATTAACCGGGTCACCAGGCCTTACCACCGTACCGCGCTTATGCATTCTTCTAGCATATCCAGAAAAAGGAATATTGGCGGGTGCCCAACTTTAGTGCCATATTAAAATCTCATGCCAACATGCTCAACACCAAATATAATATCACATGAATCGAAATTATATTTCAACAAATATTTCCATATTTCCAAATGACTTTATCAATTCAAGTGTGAGTCAATAATCACAAGAAAACAACGAGAATAATACTCACGAGATTAAGGAGCATATTGTGTAAAACCCCATACATTAAAATTATCACATAAGTTTAGCCTCAAAATCTATTCACACCATCACGTTCCTCTCGCGAAAATAATCAAATCTTGTTCTGCCCAAACTCGAGAAAACACCAAATAAGCCATCTAATCTAAGGTTGAAATCTTGAATAAGTTTGGGGCTATAATTTGTTGATGAAAGGGAGTAATTTTAAAGAGCTCTTCTGGTTTAAAAGTTTGAGAAAATGTGATTTTAAAAGTAAAGCCACGAATTTTTTGGTATATAAAGGATTAAGAGTTTGATTAAGAAAAGAATTCTAATTTGATACAAACACTTAAAATTTTATTCTGAATGATCGGACCGTTGGAATTGGATGAAATTTTACGGAGAATTAGCTGAAGATGATAGGAAGCTACAAACAAAAAATGAACTCGATCGGATCGTTCAATATTATTAAATATTATTTTTCCTAGAGAGTTTTATGCTCCGAAGACTCTTAGAGAGTTTTATGTTTTGAGGACTCTTCTATATAATAAATATTCAATTAAAACTCCATTTAATTCCAATTTCGAAACCATTTGAAATTCTCATCTTTAAAAATAAAATCCAACATATTTGAGCCATTAAAATAATTTTATCAAAAACTTTATTTTCCTCTATATTTTGAGAATACCCAAAAATTACGGGGGTTGTTACACTACCCCACTAAAAATGGAATTACTCCCTCAAAATTCGCCGAATACCTAACTGTCCAAAAGTAGTTCAACAATCTCCAAAAATAATCTCGTCACCAAAAATAAATACCTCATATCTAATCTAGATTCCTAACACGAAACGATCATCTAAAGATCCTATCTCCAAAAATACGCAACAGACCCAAAACCCAAGGCCCGAGGATGGTCGTATGCCTAAGCTCCGATACCATTCTGTAACACCCCGCCCGCCCGGGGAGAGAGAACGGAGTGCTAATATCGATAAAACTAAACTAATCCACAATATAACAAGGTATAGAGCATCAAAAACCCACAATAAAAATAAGAGAATCTACTAATCTGAAATTTCTTCAAATTACATACAACAAATCTCTCGAATTAAAACAACTATCTATCTCGATACAAAAAAAATCTCCAATGCTCCATACATCAAAATAATATAATCTTCTCACCTTGTATTAAAAATATTTCCAAAATAATCCTCGCTAAAATCAATCTCCACAGCGCCCCAAAATCCGCGCTAACTTGCCACTAAAAGAAAATATGGGGAAGTACACAATACGACAGGAAAGATACTCAACAAATATTAGCGGTGAATAAAACGTAACAATACGAATACGAAAATTCAAATGAAATGCGAATCTCAATAGGAATTATATCAATATAATTTCTCCACAACACATTAACCGGGTCATGAGGCCTCACCACCGTAGCGCGCATATGCATTCTTCTAGCATATCCGGAAAAAGGAATATTGGAGGGTGCCCAACTTCAGTGACATATTAAAATCTCATGCCCACATGCCCAACACCCAATACAATATCACAAGAATCGAAATTAGATTTCAACAAATATTTTTAGATTTCCAAATGGATTTATCAATTCAAGTGTGAGTCAATAATCACAAGAAAACAACGAGAATAATACTCGCGAGATTAAGGAGTGTATTGTGTAAAACCCCATACCTCAAAATCATCACATAATTTTAGCCTCAAAATCTATTCACACCATCACGTTCATCTCGCGAAAATAATCAAATCTTGTTCTAGCTCAAACTCTAGAAAACACCAAATAAGCCCTCTAATCTAAGGTTGAAATCTTGAATAAGTTGGGGGCTATGGTTTGCATATGAAAGGGTATAATTTTAAAGAGCTCTTCTAGTTTAAAAGTTTGAGAAAAACTGATTTGAAAAGTCAAGCCACGAATTTTTTGATATATAAAGGATTAAGAGTTTGATTAAGAAAAGAGTTCTAATTAGATACAAACACTAAATATTTTATTCTGGATGATCGGACTCTTGGAATTGGATGAAATATTATGGAGAATTAGGTGAAGACGAGAGGAAGCTACAAACAAAAAATCAGCTCGATCGGACTGTTCAATATTTTTAAATATTATTTTTCCTAGAGAGTTTTTTGCTCTGAGGACTCTAAGAGAGTTTTATGTTTTGAGGACTCTTCTATATAATAAAAATTCAATTAAAACTCCATTTTAATTCCAATTTCGAAAACATTTGAAATTCTGATCTGTAAAAATAAAATCCAACATATTTGCGCAATAAAAATAATTTTACCAAAAACTTTATTTCTTCTATATTTTGAAAATACCCCGAAATTACGGGGGTTGTTACACTACCCCACTAAAAATGGAATTTCGCCCTCGAAATTCGCCGAATACCTAACTGTCAAAAACTAGGCCAACAATCTCCAAAAATAATCTCGTCACCAAAAATAAATACCTCACATCTAATCTAGATGCCTAACACGAAACAGTCATCTAAAGATCCTATCTCCAAAAATACGCAACAGACCCAAAACCCAAGACCCGAGGGTGGTCGTATGCCTAAGCTCTGATACCATTCTATAACATCCCGCCTGCCCGGGGAGAGCGAACGGAGTGCTACTATCGATAAAACTAAACTAATCCCCAATATAACAAGGTATAGAGCATCTAAAACCCACAATAAAAATAAGAGAATCTACTAATCTGAAATATCTTCAAATTACATGCAACAAATCTCTCGAATTAAAACAACTATCTATCTCGATACAAAACAAATCTCCAATGCTCCATACATCAAAATAATACAATCTTCTCATCTTGTGTTAAAAATATTTCAAAAATAATCCTCGCTAAAATCAATCTCCATAGCGCCCCAAAATCCGCGCTAACCTGCCACTAAAAGAAAATATAGGGAAGTACACAATACGACAGGAAAGATGCTCAAAAAATATTAGCAGTGAAACAAACGTAACAATACGAATACGATAATTCAAATGAAATGCGAATCTCAATAGGAATTATATCAATATAATTTCTCAACAACAAATTAACCGGGTCACCAGGCCTCACCACCGTACCGCGCCTATGCATTCTTCTAGCATATCCGAAAAAAGGAATATTGGGGGGTGCCCAACTTCAGTGCCATATTAAAATCACATGCCAACATTCTCAACACCAAATATAATATCACGTAAATTGAAATTATATTTCAACAAATATTTCCAGATTTCCAAATGACTTTATTAATTCAAGTGTGAGTCAATAATCACAAGAAAACAACGAGAATAATACTTGCGAGATTAAAGAGCATATTGTGTAAAACCCCATACCTCAAAATTATCACATAATTTTAGCCTCAAAATCTATTCACACCATCACGTTCCTCTCGCGAAAATAATCAAATCTTGTTCTAGCCAAAACTCGAGAAAACACCAAATAAGCCTTCTAATCTAAGGTTGAAATCTTGAATAAGTTTGGGGCTCTTATTTGTAGATGAAAGGGAGTAATTTTAAAGAGCTCTTCTGGTTTAAAAGTTTGAGAAAATGTGATTTGAAAAGTCAAGCCACGAATTTTTTGATATATAAAGGATTAAGAATTTGATTAAGAAAAGAGTTCTAATTAGATACAAAGACTAAAAATTTTATTCTGGATGATCGGACCATTGGAATTGGATGAAATTTTACGGAGAATTAGCTGAAGACGAGAGGAAGCTACAAAAAAAAAAAGATCGATCGGATCGTTTAATATTTTTAAATATGCTCTGAGGACTCTTAGAGAGTTTTATGTTTTGAGGACTCTTCTATATAATAAAAATTCAATTAAAACTCCATTTTAATTCCAATTTCGAAACCATTTGCAATTCTCATCTTTAAAAATAAAATCCAACATATTTGAGCAATAAAAATAATTTTACCAAAAACATTATTTTCCTCTATATTTTGAAAATACCCCAAAATTACGGGGGTTGTTACACTATCCCACTAAAAATGGAATTTCCCCCTCGAAATTCTCCCAATACCTAACTGTCAAAAAGTAGGCCAACAATCTCCAAAAATAATCTCGTCACCAAAAATAAATACCTCACATCTAATCAAGATTCCTAACACGAAACGATCATCTAAAGATCCTATCTCCAAAAATACGCAACAGACCCAAAACTCAAGACCCGTGGGTGGTCGTATGGCTAAGCTCCGATACCATTCTGTAACACCCCGCCCGCCCGGGGAGAGGGAACGGAGTGCTACAATCGATAAAACTAAACTAATCCACAATATAACAAGGAATAGATCATCTAAAACCCACATTAAAAATAAGAGAATCTACTAATCTGAAATATCTTCAAATTACATACAACAAATATCTCTAATTAAAACAACTATCTATCTCGATACAAAACAAATCTCCAATGCGCCATACATCAAAATAATACAATCTTCTCATCTTGTATTAAAAATACTTCCAAAATAATCCTCGCTAAAACCAATGTCCATAGCGCCCCAAAATCCTCGCTAACCTTCCACTAAAAGAAAATATGGGGAAGTACACAATACGACAGTAAAGATGCTCAAAAAATATTAGCAGTGAATAAAATGTAACAATACGAAGACGATAATTCAAATGAGATTCGAATCTCAATAGAAATAATATCAATATAATTTCTCAACAACACATTAATCGGGTCGCCAGGTCTCACCATCGTACCGCGCCTATGCATTCTTCTTGCATATCCAGAAAAAGGAATATTGGCGGGTGCCCAACTTCAGTGACATATTAAAGTCTCATGCCAACATGCTCAACACCAAATATAATATCACATGAATCGAAATTAGATTTCAACAAACATTTCGATATTTCCAAATGACTTTATCAATTCAAGTGTGAGTCAATAATCACAAGAAAACAACGAGAATAATACTCGCGAGATTAAGGAGCATATTGTGTAAACCCCCATACCTCAAAATCATCACATAATTTTAGCCTCGAAATCTATTCCCGCCATCACGTTCCTCTCGCGAAAATAATCAAATCTTGTTCTACCCCAAACTCGAGAAAACACCAAATAAGCCTTCTAATCTAAGGTTGAAATCTTGAATAAGTTTGGGGCTATGATTTGTAGATGAAATGGAGTAATTTTAAAGAGCTAGTCTAGTTTAAAAGTTTGAGAAAATGTGATTTGAAAAGTCAAGCCACGAATTTTTTGATATATAAAGGATTAAGAGTTTGATTAAGAAAAGAGTTCTAATTAGATAAAAACACTAAAATTTTTATTCCGGATGATCGGACAGTTGGAATTGGATGAAATTTTACGGAGAATTAGCTTAAGACGAGAGGAAGATACAAAAAAAAAATCAACTCGATCAGACCGTTCAATATTTTTAAATATTGTTTTTACTACAGAGTTTTATGCTCCGAGGACTCTTAGAGAGTTTTATGTTTTGAGGACTCTTCTATATAATAAAAATTCAATTAAGACTCCATTTTAATTCCAATTTCGAAACCATTTGAAATTCTCATCTTTAAAAATAAAATCCAACATATTTGAGCAACAAAAATAATTTTAGCAAAAACTTTATTTTCCTCTATATTTTGAAAATACCCCAAAATTACGGGGGTTGTTACACTACCCCACTAAAAATGGAATTTCGCCCTCGAAATTCGCCGAATACCTAACGATCAAAAAGTTGGCCAACAATCTCCAAAAATAATCTCGTCACCAAAAATAAATTCCTCAAATCTAATCTAGATGCCTAACAGGAAACGATTATCTAAAGATCTTATCTCCAAAAATACGCAATAGACCCAAAAACCAAGACCCGAGGGTGGTCATATGCCTAAGCTCCGATACCATTCTGTAACACCCCGCCCGCCTGGGGAGAGCGAACAGAGTGCTAATATCGAAAAAACTAAACTAATCCACAATATAACAAGATATAGAGCATCTAAAACCCACAATAAAAATAAGAGAATCTACTAATCTGAAATATCTTCTAATTACATACAACAAATCTCTCGAATTAAAACAACTATCTCTCTCGATACCAACCAAATCTCCAATGCTCCATACATCAAAATAATACAATCTTCTCATCTTGTATTAAAAATATTTCCAAAATAATCCTCGCTAAAATTAATCTCCATAGCGCCCCAAAATCCGCGCTAACCTGCCACTAAAAGAAAATATGGGGAAGTACACAATACGACAGGAAAGATGCTCAAAAAATATTAGCAGTGAATAAAACGTAACAATACGAATATGATAATTCAAATGAAATGTGAATCTCAATGGCAATTATATCAATATAATTTCTCAACAACACATTAACCGGGTCACCAAGCCTCACCACCGTATCGCGCCTATGCATTCTTCTAGCATATCCGAAATAAGGAATATTGGCGGGTGCCCAACGTCAGTGACATATTAACGTCTCATGCCTACATGCTCAACGCCAAATATAATATCACATGAATCGAAATTAGATTTCAACAAATATTTTCAGATTTCCAAATGACTTTATCGATTCAAGTGTGAGCCAATAATCACAAGAAAACAACGAGAATAATACTCGCGAGATTAAGGAGCATATTGTGTAAAACCCCATACCTCAAAATCATCACATAATTTTAGCCTCAAAATCTATTCACGCCATCACATTCCTCTCACGAAAATAATCAAATCTTGTTCTAGCACTACACCAAAAACAGGAATCTGGCACGGTTTAAAACTGTACCAGATCAGATCTGGCACGGTTTTGAACTGTGCCAGAATCAGGTGTTCCAAAATGGCAATTTTTTTCTGGCACGGCTCAAAAGTGTGCCAGATTTGGTCAAACGGGAACACTTCTGGCACACTTTTAAACCAGGCCAGAATTTGATATTTCTGGCACACTTTTGGCACAGTTTTTAACTGTGCCAGATTTGGGCAAATAGGAACACTTTTGGCACACTTTTAAACCGTTCCAGAATTTGATATTTTTGGCACACTTTTGGCATAGTTTTTAACTGTGCCAGATTCAGAACCGTTTAAATTTTTTTGGCACAGTTCAAAATCGTGCCAAAATATGATACACTTTTGCCCCGGTTTTGAACTGTGCCAAATTTTTTATAAAAAAAAAAAATTATTTGAAAGCAAAAAATTCACAAATTAATAATATTGCACGTTGTTAATAAATTAATGTACATACAAACTTCAAAACATTACAAGTCTTTAATAGTTCACATGCCCAAAAAAAATTGGGCAAAGTTTCCTCTATTTTTTGGACATTCCAAAATCTGTTAATACAAAACCTGCCTAATATAAAGCCCGCATGGCCACAAAATATAACAATTAACTTACAAAAGCCTGCACGGCCATAAAACTCAACAATAAAACAACAAAATACCGCACGGCCATGACACAAAAAAATGGAATCATGAATAAATCCCTTGTTGTAAACCATTGAGTTCTCTTTGTGTTCCATGTGAATAAATGCCAACGATAAACTGTTACCCTGCAAAAAAAAATAGGATACAAAAAAGATACGATATTAGTAACCCAATAATTTGCAAAAAATTTATTTACTTAAACTATAAAATTACATATATGAGTGAAAATTATCATCATACTCTCAAACCGGGAGACCCGAGACAACGGGGTCCGTTCCTACAAGTTACATCGGTCCCGTGCGAGGTGTTCATGCATCCTACGAGGTCGTTGGGGGGTTGGTATGGGTTTTGACCCTTTAACGGCATGTTTTTAACTCTAAGTGTGATTTTTGCAAATTATCATCATCCTCTCAAACCGGGAGACCCGGGATTACGCGGTTAGTTCCTACAAGTTACATTGGTCCCGTGCGAGGTGTTCGTTCCTCCTTTGGGGTCGATGGGGGGCTGGTTTGGGTTTTCACACTTTAACGGCTTGTTTTTAAGTCTAAGTGTGATTTTTGTAAATTATCATCATTCTCTTAAACCGAGAGACCCGGGACTACGCGCCCAGTTCCTACAAGTTAAGTTGGTCCCGTACGAGGTGTTCGTGCCTCCTACGGGATCGATGGGAGGTTGGTTTGGGTTTTCACCCTTTAACGGCTTGTTTTTACGTCTAAGTGTGATTTTTGCAAATTATCGTCATACTATCACACCAGGAGACCCGGGACTACGCGGTCAGTTCCTACAAGTTGCATTGGTACTGTGTGAGGTGTTCGTGCCTCCTACGGGGTCATTGGGGGGCTAGTTTGGGTTTTCACCCTTTAACGGCATGTTTTTAACTCTAAGTGTGATTTTTGCAGATTATCGTCATACTCTCAAACCGAGCGACCCGGGACTACGCGGTCAGTTCCTACAAGTTACATTGGTCCCGTGCGAGGTGTTCGTGCCTCCTACGGGGTCGTTTGGGGGTTGGTTACGGTTTTCACTCTTTAACAGCATGTTGTTAAGTCTATGTGTAATTTTTGCAAATTATCATCATACTCTCAAATCGGGATACCCGGGATTACGCGGTCAGTTCCTACAAGTTACATTGGTCCCGTGCGAGGTGTTCGTGCCTCCTACGGGGTCGTTTGGGGGCTGTTTTGGGTTTTCACCCTTTAATGGCTTGTTTGTAAGTATAAGTGTGATTTTTGCAAATTATCGTTATACTCTCAAACCGAGATACTCGGGATTATGCGATCAGTTCCTACAAGTTACATTGGTCCCGTGCGAGGTGTCCGTACCTCCTACGGGGTCGTTTGGGGGCTGGTTTGGGTTTTCACCCTTTAATGGATTGTTTTTATGTCTAAGTGTGATTTTTTCAAATTATCATCATAATCTCAAACCGTGAGACCCGGGACTACACGGTCAGTTCCTACAAGTTACATTGGTTTCATGCGAGGTATTTGTGCCTCCTACAGGGTCGATCGGGGTTGGTTTGGGTTTTCACCCTTTAACGGCTTGTTTTTAAGTCTAAGCGTGATTTTTGCAAATTATCGTCATTCTCTCAAACCGGGAGACCCGGGGCTACGCGGTCAGTTCCTACAAGTTACATTGGTCCCGTGCGAGGTGCTCGTGCCTCCTACGGGATCGATGGGGGGCTGGTTTGGGTTTTCACCCTTTAATGGCTTGTTTTTAAGTCTAAGTGTGATTTTTGCAAATTATCATCATACTCTCAAACCGAGCGACCCGGGACTACGCGGTCAGTTCCTACAAGTTACATTGGTCCCGTACGAGGTGTGCGTGCCTCCTACGGGGTCGTTTGGGGGCTAGTTTGGGTTTTCACTCTTTAACAGCTTGTTTTTAAGTCTAAGAGTGATTTTTGCAAATTATCGTCATACTCTCAAACTGAGAGACCTGGGACTACACGGTCAGTTCCTGCAATTTACATTGGTCCCGTGAGAGGTGTTCGTGCCTCCTACGGGGTCGTTTGGGGGCTGGTTTGGGTTTTCACCCTTTAATGGCATGTTTTTAACTCTAAGTGTATTTTTTGCAGATTATCGTCATACTTTCAAATCGAGTGACCCGGGACTACGCGATTAGTTCCTACAACTTACATTGGTCCCTTGTGAGGTGTTTGTGCCTCCTACGGGGTCGTTTGGGGGTTGGTTAGGGTTTTCACTCTTTAACAACATGTTTTTAAGTCTAAGTGTGATTTTTATAAATTATCGTCACCCTCTCAAACCGGGAGACCCGGGGCTACGCGGTCAGTTCCTATAAGTTACATTGGTCCCGTGCAAGGTGTTCGTGCCTCCTACGGGGTCGTTGGGGGATGGTTTGGGTTTCCACTCCTTAACGGCAAGTTTTTAACTCTAAAAGTGATTTTTGCAGATTATCGTCATACTCTCAAATGGGATTACGCGGTCAGTTCCTACAAGTTACATTGGTCCCGTGCGAGGTGTTCGTGCCTCCTACGGGATCGATGGGGGGCTGGTTTGGGTTTTCACCCTTTAACGGCTTGTTTTTAAGTCTAAGTGTGATTTTTGCAAATTATTGTCATACTCTCAAACCGAGTGACCCGGGACTACGCGGTCAGTTCCTACAAGTTACATTGGTCCCGTACGAGGTGTTCGTGCCTCCTACGGGGTCGTTTGGGGGCTAGTTTGGGTTTTCACTCTTTAACAGCTTGTTTTTAAGTCTAAGAGTGATTTTTGCAAATTATCGTCATACTCTCAAACCGAGAGACCTGGGACTACGCGGTCAGTTCCTGCAATTTACATTGGTCCCGTGAGAGGTGTTCGTGCCTCCTACGGGGTCGTTTGGGGGTTGGTTTGGGTTTTCACCCTTTAACGGCATGTTTTTAACTCTAAGTGTGATTTTTGCAAATTATCATCATCCTCTCAAACCGGGAGACCCGGGATTACGCAGTTAGTTCCTACAAGTTACATTGGTCCCGTGCGAGGTGTTCGTGCCTCCTTTGGGGTCGATGGGGGGCTGGTTTGGGTTTTCACACTTTAACGGCTTGTTTTTAAGTGTAAGTGTGATTTTTGTAAATTATAATCATTCTCTTAAACCGAGAGACCCGGGACTACGCGCCCAGTTCCTACAAGTTACGTTGGTCCCGTACGAGGTGTTCGTGCCTCCTACGGGATCGATGGGTGGTTGGTTTGGGTTTTCACCCTTTAACGGCTTGTTTTTACGTCTAAGTGTGATTTTTGCAAATTATCGTCATACTATCACACCGGGAGACCCGGGACTACGCGGTCAGTTCCTACAAGTTGCATTGGTACTGTGTGAGGTGTTCGTGCCTCCTACGGGGTGATTGGGGGGCTAGTTTGGGTTTTCACCCTTTAACGGCATGTTTTTAACTCTAAGTGTGATTTTTGCAAATTATCGTCATACTCTCAAACCGAGCGACCCGGGACTACGCGATCAGTTCCTACCATTGGTCCCGTGCGAGGTGTTCGTGCCTCCTACGGGGTCGTTTGGGGGCTAGTTAGGGTTTTCACTCTTTAACAGCATGTTGTTAAGTTTATGTGTAATTTTTGCAAATTATCATCATACTCTCAAATCGGGATACCCGGGATTACGCGGTCAGTTCCTACAAGTTACATTGGTCCCGTGCGAGGTGTTCGTGCCTCCTACGGGGTCGTTTGGGGGCTGTTTTGGGTTTTCACCCTTTAATGGCTTGTTTGTAAGTATAAGTGTGATTTTTGCAAATTATCGTTATACTCTCAAACCGAGATACTCGGGATTACGCGATCAGTTCCTACAAGTTACATTGGTCCCGTGCGAGGTGTCCGTACCTCCTACGGGGTCGTTTGGGGGCTGGTTAGGGTTTTCACCCTTTAACGGATTGTTTTTAAGTCTAAGTGTGATTTTTTCAAATTATCATCATAATCTCAAACCGTGAGACCCGGGACTACACGGTCAGTTCCTACAAGTTACATTGGTTTCATGCGAGGTATTTGTGCCTCCTACAGGGTCGATCGGGGGTTGGTTTGGGTTTTCACCCTTTAACGGCTTGTTTTTAAGTCTAAGCGTGATTTTTGAAAATTATCGTCATTCTCTCAAACCGGGAGACCCGGGGCTACGCGGTCAGTTCCTACAAGTTACATTGGTCCCGTGCGAGGTGTTCGTGCCTCCTACGGGATCGATGGGGGGCTGGTTTGGGTTTTCACCCTTTAATGGCTTGTTTTTAAGTCTAAGTGTGATTTTTGCAAATTATCATCATACTCTCAAACCGAGCGACCCGGGACTACGCGGTCAGTTCCTACAAGTTACATTGGTCCCGTACGAGGTGTGCGTGCCTCCTACGGGGTCGTTTGGGGGCTAGTTTGGGTTTTCACTCTTTAACAGCTTGTTTTTAAGTCTAAGTGTGATTTTTGCAAATTATCGTCATACTCTCAAACCGAGAGACCTGGGACTACACGGTCAGTTCCTACAATTTACATTGGTCCCGTGAGAGGTGTTCGTGCCTCCTACGGGGTCGTTTGGGGGCTGGTTTGGGTTTTCACCCTTTAATGGCATGTTTTTAACTCTAAGTGTGTTTTTTGCAGATTATCGTCATACTTTCAAATCGAGTGACCCGGGACTACGCGATTAGTTCCTACAACTTATATAGGTCCCTTGCGAGGTGTTTGTGCCTCCTACGGGGTCGTTTGGGGGTTGGTTAGGGTTTTCACTCTTTAACAGCATGTTTTTAAGTCTAAGTGTGATTTTTATAAATTATCGTCACCCTCTCAAACCGGGAGACCCGGGGCTACGCGGTCAGTTCCTATAAGTTACATTGGTCCCGTGCAAGGTGTTCGTGCCTCCTACGGGGTCGTTGGGGGATGGTTTTGGTTTCCACTCCTTAACGGCAAGTTTTTAACTCTAAAAGTGATTTTTGCAGATTATCGTCATACTCTCAAATGGGATTACGCGGTCAGTTCCTATAAGTTACATTGGTCCCGTGCGAGGTGCTCGTGCCTCCTACGGGATCGATGGGGGGCTGGTTTGGGTTTTCACCCTTTAACGGCTTGTTTTTAAGTCTAAGTGTGATTTTTTCAAATTATCATCATAATCTCAAACCGTGAGACCCGGGACTACACGGTCAGTTCCTACAAGTTACATTGGTTTCATGCGAGGTATTTGTGCCTCCTACAGGGTCGATCGGGGGTTGGTTTGGGTTTTCACCCTTTAACGGCTTGTTTTTAAGTCTAAGCGTGATTTTTGCAAATTATCGTCATTCTCTCAAACCGGGAGACCCGGGGCTACGCGATCAGTTCCTACAAGTTACATTGGTCCCGTGCGAGGTGCTCGTGCCTCCTACGGGATCGATAGGGGGCTGGTTTGGGTTTTCACCCTTTAATGGCTTGTTTTTAAGTCTAAGTGTGATTTTTGCAAATTATCATCATACTCTCAAACCGAGCGACCCGGGACTACGCGGTCAGTTCCTACAAGTTACATTGGTCCCGTACGAGGTGTGCGTGCCTCCTACGGGGTCGTTTGGGGGCTAGTTTGGGTTTTCACTCTTTAACAGCTTGTTTTTAAGTCTAAGAGTGATTTTTGCAAATTATCGTCATACTCTCAAACCGAGAGACCTGGGACTACACGGTCAGTTCCTACAATTTACATTGGTCCCGTGAGAGGTGTTCGTGCCTCCTACGGGGTCGTTTGGGGGCTGGTTTGGGTTTTCACCCTTTAATGGCATGTTTTTAACTCTAAGTGTGTTTTTTGCAGATTATCGTCATACTTTCAAATCGAGTGACCCGGGACTACGCAATTAGTTCCTACAACTTACAGAGGTCCCTTGCGAGGTGTTTGTGCCTCCTACGGGGTCGTTTGGGGGTTGGTTAGGGTTTTCACTCTTTAACAGCATGTTTTTAAGTCTAAGTGTGATTTTTATAAATTATCGTCACCCTCTCAAACCGGGAGACCCGGGGCTACGCGGTCAGTTCCTATAAGTTACATTGGTCCCGTGCAAGGTGTTCGTGCCTCCTACGGGGTCGTTGGGGGATGGTTTGGGTTTCCACTCCTTAACGGCAAGTTTTTAACTCTAAAAGTGATTTTTGCAGATTATCATCATACTCTCAAATGGGATTACGCGGTCAGTTCCTACAAGTTACATTGGTCCCGTGCGAGGTGTTCGTGCCTCCTACGGGATCGATGGGGGGCTGGTTTGGGTTTTCACCCTTTAACGGCTTGTTTTTAAGTCTAAGTGTGATTTTTGCAAATTATCATCATACTCTCAAACCGAGTGACCCGGGACTACGCGGTCAGTTCCTACAAGTTACATTGGTCCCGTACGAGGTGTTCGTGCCTCCTACGGGGTCGTTTGGGGGCTAGTTTGGGTTTTCACTCTTTAACAGCTTGTTTTTAAGTCTAAGAGTGATTTTTGCAAATTATCTTCATACTCTTAAACCGAGAGACCTGGGACTACTCGGTCAGTTCCTGCAATTTACATTGGTCCCGTGAGAGGTGTTCGTGCCTCCTACGGGGTCGTTTGGGGGTTGGTTTGGGTTTTCACCCTTTAACGGCATGTTTTTAACTCTAAGTGTGATTTTTGCAAATTATCATCATCCTCTCAAATCGGGAGACCCGGGATTACGCAGTTAGTTCCTACAAGTTACATTGGTCCCGTGCGAGGTGTTCGTGCCTCCTTTGGGGTCGATGGGGGGCTGGTTTGGGTTTTCACACTTTAACGGCTTGTTTTTAAGTCTAAGTGTGATTTTTGTAAATTATAATCATTCTCTTAAATCGAGAGACCCGGGACTACGCGCCCAGTTCCTACAAGTTACGTTGGTCCCGTACGAGGTGTTCGTGCCTCCTACGGGATCGATGGGTGGTTGGTTTGGGTTTTCACCCTTTAACGGCTTGTTTTTACGTCTAAGTGTGATTTTTGCAAATTATCGTCATACTATCACACCGGGAGACCCGGGACTACGCGGTCAGTTCCTACAAGTTGCATTGGTACTGTGTGAGGTGTTCGTGCCTCCTACGGGGTCATTGGGGGGCTAGTTTGGGTTTTCACCCTTTAACGGCATGTTTTTAACTCTAAGTGTGATTTTTGCAGATTATCGTCATACTCTCAAACCGAGCGACCCGGGACTACGCGGTCAGTTCCTACAAGTTACATTGGTCCCGTGCGAGGTGTTCGTGCCTCCTACGGGGTCGTTTGGGGGCTGGTTAGGGTTTTCACTCTTTAACAGCATGTTGTTAAGTTTATGTGTAATTTTTGCAAATTATCATCATACTCTCAAATCGGGATACCCAGGATTACGCGGTCAGTTCCTACAAGTTACATTGGTCCCGTGCGAGGTGTTCGTGCCTCCTACGGGGTCGTTTGGGGGCTGTTTTGGGTTTTCACCCTTTAATGGCTTGTTTGTAAGTATAAGTGTGATTTTTGCAAATTATCGTTATACTCTCAAACCGAGATACTCGGGATTACGCGATCAGTTCCTACAAGTTACATTGGTCCCGTGCGAGGTGTCCGTACCTCCTACGGGGTCGTTTGGGGGCTGGTTTGGGTTTTCACCCTTTAACGGATTGTTTTTAAGTCTAAGTGTGATTTTTTCAAATTATCATCATAATCTCAAACCGTGAGACCCGGGACTACACGGTCAGTTCCTACAAGTTACATTGGTTTCATGCGAGGTATTTGTGCCTCCTACAGGGTCGATCGGGGGTTGGTTTGGGTTTTCACCCTTTAACGGCTTGTTTTTAAGTCTAAGCGTGATTTTTGCAAATTATCGTCATGCTCTCAAACCGGGAGACCCGGGGCTACGCGGTCAGTTCCTACAAGTTACATTGGTCCCGTGCGAGGTGTTCGTGCCTCCTACGGGATCGATGGGGGCCTGGTTTGGGTTTTCACCCTTTAATGGCTTGTTTTTAAGTCTAAGTGTGATTTTTGCAAATTATCATCATACTCTCAAACCGAGCGACCCGGGACTACGCGGTCAGTTCCTACAAGTTACATTGGTCCCGTACGAGGTGTGCGTGCCTCCTACGGGGTCGTTTGGGGGCTAGTTTGGGTTTTCACTCTTTAACAGCTTGTTTTTAAGTCTAAGAGTGATTTTTGCAAATTATCGTCATACTCTCAAACCGAGAGACCTGGGACTACACGGTCAGTTCCTACAATTTACATTGGTCCCGTGAGAGGTGTTCGTGCCTCCTACGGGGTCGTTTGGGGGCTAGTTTGGGTTTTCACCCTTTAATGGCATGTTTTTAACTCTAAGTGTGTTTTTTGCAGATTATCGTCATACTTTCAAATCGAGTGACCCGGGACTACGCGATTAGTTCCTACAACTTATATAGGTCCCTTGCGAGGTGTTTGTGCCTCCTACGGGGTCGTTTGGGGGTTGGTTAGGGTTTTCACTCTTTAACAGCATGTTTTTAAGTCTAAGTGTGATTTTTATAAATTATCGTCACCCTCTCAAACCGGGAGACCCGGGGCTACGCGGTCAGTTTCTATAAGTTACATTGGTCCCGTGCAAGGTGTTCGTGCCTCCTACGGGGTCGTTGGGGGATGGTTTGGGTTTCCACTCCTTAACGGCAAGTTTTTAACTCTAAAAGTGATTTTTGCAGATTATCGTCATACTCTCAAATGGGATTACGCGGCCAGTTCCTATAAGTTACATTGGTCCCGTGCGAGGTGCTCGTGCCTCCTACGGGATCGATGGGGGGCTGGTTTGGGTTTTCACCCTTTAACGGCTTGTTTTTAAGTCTAAGTGTGATTTTTGCAAATTATCGTCATACTCTCAAACCGAGTGACCCGGGACTACGCGGTCAGTTCCTACAAGTTACATTGGTCCCGTACGAGGTGTTCGTGCCTCCTACGGGGTCGTTTGGGGGCTAGTTTGGGTTTTCACTCTTTAACAGCTTGTTTTTAAGTCTAAGAGTGATTTTTGCAAATTATCGTCATACTCTCAAACCGAGAGACCTGGGACTACGTGGTCAGTTCCTGCAATTTACATTGGTCCCGTGAGAGGTGTTCGTGCCTCCTACGGGGTCGTTTGGGGGTTGGTTTGGGTTTTCACCCTTTAACGGCATGTTTTTAACTCTAAGTGTGATTTTTGCAAATTATCGTCATACTTTCAAACCGAGTGACCCGGGACTACGCGATTAGTTCCTACAACTTACATTGGTCCCTTGCGAGGTTTTTGTGCCTCCTACGGGGTCGTTTGGGGGTTGGTTAGGGTTTTCACTCTTTAACAGTATGTTTTTAAGTCTAAGTGTGATTTTTATAAATTATCGTCATCCTCTCAAACCGGGAGACCCGGGGCTACGCGGTCAGTTTCTATAAGTTACATTGGTCCCGTGCGAGGTGTTCGTGCCTCCTACGGGGTCGTTGGGGGGCTGGTTTGGGTTTCCACTCCTTAACGGCATGTTTTTTAACTCCAAAAGTGATTTTTGCAGATTATCGTCATACTCTCAAATGGGATTACGCGGTCAGTTCCAACAAGTTACATTGGTCCCGTGCGAGGTGTTCGTGCCTCCTACGGGATCGATGGGGGGCTGGTTTGGGTTTTCACCCTTTAAAGGCTTGTTTTTAAGTCTAAGTGTGATTTTTGCAAATTATCGTCATACTCTCAAATCGGGTTACCCAGGACTATGCGATCAGTTCTTACAAGTTACATTGGCCCCGTGCGAGGTGTTCGTGCCTCCTACGGGGTCGTTTGGGTTTTCACCCTTAAATGGCTTGTTTTTAAGTCTAAGTGTGATTTTTGCAAATTATCATCATACTCTCAAACCGAGCGACCCGAGACTACGCGGTTAGTTCCTACAAGTTACATTGGTCCCGTGCGAGGTGTTCGTGCTTCCAACGGGGTCGTTTGGGGGCTAGTTTGGTTTTTCACTCTTTAACAGCTTGTTTTTAAGTCTAAGAGTGATTTTTGCAAATTATCGTCATACTCTCAAACCGAGAGACTTGGGACTACGTGGTCAGTTCCTACAAGTTACATTGGTCCCGTGCGAGGTGTTCGTGCCACCTATGAGGTCTTTTGGGGGCTGGTTTCGGTTTTCACCCTTTAATGACATGTTTTTATCTCTAAGTGTGATTTTTGCAGATTATCGTCATACTTTCAAACCGAGTGACCCGGGACTACGCGGTCAGTTCCTACAAGTTATATTGGTCCCGTGCGAGGTGTTTGTGCCTCCTACGGGGTTATTTGGGGGTTGGTTAGGGTTTTCACTCTTTAACAGCATGTTTTTAAGTCTAAGTGTGATTTTTGCAAATTATCATCATACTCTCAAACCGCGAGACCCGAGAGTACGGGGTCAGTTCCTACAATTTACATCGGTCACGTGCGAGGTGTTCATGCCTCCTACGAGGTCGTTGGGGGGCTGGTTTGGGTTTTCACCCTTTAACGGCATGTTTTTAACTCTAAGTGTGATTTTTGCAAATTATCGTCATCCTCTCAAATTAGGAGACCCAAGACTACGGGGTCAGTTCCTACAAGTTACATTGGTCCCGTGCGAGGTGTTCATGCCTCCTATGGGGTCGATGGGGGGCTGGTTTGGGTTTTCACACTTTAACGGCTTGTTTTTAAGTCTAAGTGTGATTTTTGCAAATTATCATCATTCTCTTAAACCGAGAGACCCGTGACTACGCGCCCAGTTCCTACAAGTTACATTGGTCCCGTACGAGGTGTTCGTGCCTCCTACGGGATCGATGGGGGGTTGGTTTGGGTTCTCACCCTTTAACGGCTTGTTTTTAAGTCTATGTGTGATTTTTGCAAATTATTCTCATACTATCAAACAGGGAGACCCGGGACTACGCGGTTAGTTCCTACAAGTTGCATTGGTCTTGTGCGAGGTGTTCGTGCCTCCTACGGGGTCGTTGGGGGGCTAGTTTGGGTTTTCACCCTTTAACGACATGTATTTAACTCTAAGTAAGATTTTTGCAGACTATCGTCATACTCTCAAACAAAGCAACCCGGGACTACGCGATCAGTTCCTACAAGTTACATTGGTCCCGTGCGAGGTGTTCGTGCCTCCTACGGGGTCGTTTGGGGGCTGGTTTGGGTTTTCACTCTTTAACGGCATGTTTTTAACTCTAAGTGTGATTTTTGCAGATTATCGTCAAACTCTCAAACCGAGCGACGCGGGACTACGCGATCAGTTCCTACAAGTTACATTGGTCCCGTGCGAGGTGTTCGTGCCTCCTACGAGGTCGTTTGGGGGTTTGTTAGGGTTTTCACTCTTTAACAACATGTTTTTAAGTCTAAGTGTGATTTTTGCAAATTATCGTCATACTCTTAAACCGGGATACCCGGGATTACGCGGTCAGTTCCTACAAGTTACATTGGTCCCGTGCGAGGTGTTCGTGCCTCCTACGGGGTCGTTTGGGGGCTGGTTTGGGTTTTCACCCTTTAATGGCTTGTTTTTAAGTCTAAGTGTGATTTTTACAAATTATCATCATACTCTCACACCGGGATACCCGGGATTACGCGGTCAGTTCCTACAAGTTACATTGGTCCCGTGCGAGGTGTTCGTGCCTCCTACGGGGTCATTTGGGGGCTGGTTTGGGTTTTCACCATTTAACGGCTTGTTTTTAAGTCTAAGTGTGATTTTTGCAAATTATCGTCATACTCTCAAACCGTGAGACCCGGGACTACGTGGTCAGTTCCTACAAGTTACATTGGTCCCGTCCGAGGTATTTGTGCCTCCTACAGGGTCGATCGGGGGTTGGTTTGGGTTTTCACCCTTTAACGGCTTGTTTTTAAGTCTAAGTGTGATTTTTGCAATTTATCGTCATCCTCTCAAACCGGGAGACCCGGGGCTACGCGGTCAGTTCCTACAAGTTACATTGGTCCCGTGCGAGGTGTTAGTGCCTCGTACGGGGTCGTTGGGGGGTTGGTTTGGGTTTCCACTCCTTAACGGCATGTTTTTAACTCTAAAAGTGATTTTTGTAGATTATCATCATACTCTCAAATCGGGTTACTCGGGATTACACGGTCAGTTCCTACAAGTTACATTGCTCCCGTGCGAGGTGTTCGTGCCTCCTACGGGATCTATGGGGGGCTGGTTTGGGTTTCCACTCCTTAACGGCATGTTTTCAACTCTAAAAGTGATTTTTGCAGATTATTGTCATACTCTCAAATGGGATTACGCGGTCAGTTCCTACAAGTTACATTAGTCCCGTGCGAGGTGTTCGTGCCTCCTACGGGATCGATGGGGGGGTGGTTTGGGTTTTCACCCTTTAACGGCTTGTTTTTAAGTCTAAGTGTGATTTTTGCAAATTATCGCCATACTCTCAAATCGGGTTACCCGGGACTATGCGATCAGTTCTTACAAGTTACATTGGCCCCGTACGAGGTGTTCGTGCCTCCTACGGGGTCGTTTGGGTGCTGGTTTGGGTTTTCACCCTTAAATGGCTCGTTTTTAACTCTAAGTGTGGTTTTTGCAAATTATCATCATACTATCAAACCGAGCGACCCGGGACTACGCGGTTAGTTCCTACAAGTTACATTGGTCCCGTGCGAGGTGTTCGTGCCTCCTACGGGGTCGTTTGGGGGCTAGTTTGGGTTGTCACTCTTTAACAGCTTGTTTTTAAGTCTAAGAGTGATTTTTGCAAATTATTGTCATACTCTTAAACCGAGAGACTTGGGACTATGCGGTCAGTTCCTACAAGTTACATTGGTCCCGTGCGAGGTGTTCGTGCCTCCTACGGCGTCGTTTGGGGGCTGGTTTGGGTTTTCACCCTTAAACGACATGTTTTTAACTCTAAGTGTGATTTTTGCAGATTATCGTCATACTTTCAAACCGAGTGACCCGGGGCTACGCGGTCAGTTCCTAAAAGTTATATTGGTCCTGTACGAGGTGTTTGTGCCTCCTACGGGGTCATTTGGGGGTTGGTTAGGGTTTTCACCCTTTAACAGGATGTTTTCAAGTCTAAGTGTGATTTTTGCAAATTATCATAATACTCTCAAATCGGGAGACCCGATACTACGGGGTCAGTTCCTACAATTTACATCGATCCCGTGCGAGGTGTTGATGCCTCCTACGAGGTCGTTGGGGGGCTGGTTTGGGTTTTCACCCTTTAACGGCATGTTTTTAACTCTAAGTGTGATTTTTGCAAATTATCGCCATCCTCTCAAATTGGGAGACCCGAGACTACGCGGTCAGTTCCTACAAGTTACATTGGTCCCGTGCGAGGTGTTCGTGCCTCCTACGGGGTCGATGTGGGGCTGGTTTGGGTTTTCACACTTTAACGGCTTGTTTTTAAGTCTAAGTGTGATTTTTACAAATTATCATCATTTTCTTAAACCGAGAGACCCGTGACTACGCGCCCAGTTCCTACAAGTTACATTGGTCACATGCGAGGTGTTCGTACCTCCTACGGGATCGATGGGGGGTTGGTTTGGGTTCTCACCCTTTAACGACTTATTTTTAAGTCTATGTGTGTTTTTTGCAAATTATTGTCATATTATCAAACCGGGAGACCCGGGACTACGCGGTCAGTTCCTACAAGTTGCATTGGTCCTGTGCGAGGTGTTCGGGCCTCCTACGGGGTCGTTGAGGGGCTAGTTTGGGTTTTCACCCTTTAACGACATGTATTTAACTCTAAGTGTGATTTTTGTATACTATCGTCATACTCTCAAACCAAGCAACCCGGGACTACGCGATCAGCTCCTACAGGTTACATTGGTCCCGTGCGAGGTGTTCGTGCCTCCTACGGGGTCGTTTGGGGGTTGGTTTGGGTTTTCACTCTTTAACGGCATATGTTTTTAACTCTAAGTGTGATTTTTGCAGATTATCGTCAAACTCTCAAACCGAGCGACGCGGGACTACGCGATCAGTTCCTACAAGTTACATTGGTCCCGTGCGAGGTGTTCGTGCCTCCTACGAGGTCGTTTGGGGGTTGGTTAGGGTGTTCACTTTTTAACAACCTGTTTTTAAGTCTAAGTGTGATTTTTGCAAATTATCGTCATACTCTCAAACCGGGATACCCGGGATTACGCGGTCAGTTCCTACAAGTTACATTGGTCCCGTGCGAGGTGTTCGTGCCTCCTACGGGGTCGTTTGGGGACTGGTTTGGGTTTTCACCCTTTAATGGCTTGTTTTTAAGTCTAAGTGTGATTTTTACAAATTATCATCATACTCTCACACCGGGATACCCGGGATTACGCGGTCAGTTCCTACAAGTTACATTGGCCCCGTACGAGGTGTTCGTTCCTCCTACGGGGTCATTTGGGGGCTGGTTTGGGTTTTCACCATTTAACGGCTTGTTTTTAAGTCTAAGTGTGATTTTTGCAAATTATCATCAGACTCTCAAACCGTGAGACCCGGGACTACACGGTCAGTTCCTACAAGTTACATTGGTCCCGTCCGAGGTATTTGTGCCTCCTACAGGGTCGATCGGGGGTTGGTTTGGGTTTTCACCCTTTAACGACTTGTTTTTAAGTCTAAGTGTGATTTTTGCAATTTATCGTCATCCTCTCAAACCGAGAGACCCGGGGCTACGCGGTCAGTTCCTACAAGTTACATTGGTCTCGTGCGAGGTGTTAGTGCCTCCTACGGGGTCGTTGGGGGGTTGGTT
Source organism: Sambucus nigra (assembly GCA_949130495.1). NCBI lineage: Eukaryota > Viridiplantae > Streptophyta > Magnoliopsida > Dipsacales > Adoxaceae > Sambucus > Sambucus nigra. Next base: position 623,169,473 of record OX422207.1, on the reverse strand, counting down.
TGGGTTTCCACTCCTTAACGGCATGTTTTTAACTCTAAAAGTGATTTTTGTAGATTATCGTCATACTCTCAAATCGGGTTACCCGGGATTTCACGGCCAGTTCCTACAAGTTACATTGGTCCCGTGGGAGGTGTTCGTGCCTCCTACGGGATCTATGGGGGGCTGGTTTGGGTTTCCACTCCTTAACGGCATGTTTTTAACTCTAAAAGTGATTTTTGCAGATTATCGTCATACTCTCAAATGGGATTACGCGGTCAGTTCCTACAAGTTACATTGGTCCCGTGCGAGGGGGTTCGTGCCTCCTACGGGATCGATGGGGGGCTGGTTTGGGTTTTCACCCTTTAACGGCTTGTTTTTAAGTCTAAGTGTGTTTTTTGCAAATTATCGTCATACTCTCAATTCGGGTTACCCGGGACTATGCGATAAGTTCTTACAAGTTACATTGGCCCCGTGCGAGGTGTTCGTGCCTCCTACGGGGTCGTTTGGGTGCTGGTTTGGGTTTTCACCCTTAAATGGATCGTTTTTAACTCTAAGTGTGGTTTTTGCAAATTATCATCATACTCTCAAACCGAGAGACCTGGGACTACGCGGTCAGTTCCTACAAGTTATATTGGTTCCGTGCGAGGTGTTCGTGCCTCCTACGGGGTCGTTTGGGGGCTGGTTTGGGTTTTCACCCTTTAACGGCATGTTTTTAACTATAAGTGTGATTTTTGCAGATTATCGTCATACTTTCAAACCGAGTGACCCGGGACTACGCGGTCAGTTCTTACAAGTTACATTGGCCCCGTACGAGGTGTTCGTGCCTCCTACGGGGTCGTTTGGGTGCTGGTTTGGGTTTTCACCCTTAAATGGCTCGTTTTTAACTCTAAGTGTGGTTTTTGCAAATTATCATCATACTATCAAACCGAGCGACCCGGGACTACGCGGTTAGTTCCTACAAGTTACATTGGTCCCGTGCGAGGTGTTCGTGCCTCCTACGGGGTCGTTTGGGGGCTAGTTTGGGTTGTCACTCTTTAACAGCTTGTTTTTAAGTCTAAGAGTGATTTTTGCAAATTATTGTCATACTCTTAAACCGAGAGACTTGGGACTATGCGGTCAGTTCCTACAAGTTACATTGGTCCCGTACGAGGTGTTCGTGCCTCCTACGGCGTCGTTTGGGGGCTGGTTTGGGTTTTCACCCTTAAACGACATGTTTTTAACTCTAAGTGTGATTTTTGCAGATTATCGTCATACTTTCAAACCGAGTGACCCGGGGCTACGCGGTCAGTTCCTAAAAGTTATATTGGTCCTGTACGAGGTGTTTGTGCCTCCTACGGGGTCATTTGGGGGTTGGTTAGGGTTTTCACCCTTTAACAGGATGTTTTCAAGTCTAAGTGTGATTTTTGCAAATTATCATAATACTCTCAAACCGGGAGACCCGATACTACGGGGTCAGTTCCTACAATTTACATCGATCCCGTGCGAGGTGTTGATGCCTCCTACGAGGTCGTTGGGGGGCTGGTTTGGGTTTTCACCCTTTAACGGCATGTTTTTAACTCTAAGTGTGATTTTTGCAAATTATCGCCATCCTCTCAAATTGGGAGACCCGAGACTACGCGGTCAGTTCCTACAAGTTACATTGGTCCCGTGCGAGGTGTTCGTGCCTCCTACGGGGTCGATGTGGGGCTGGTTTGGGTTTTCACACTTTAACGGCTTGTTTTTAAGTCTAAGTGTGATTTTTACAAATTATCATCATTTTCTTAAACCGAGAGACCCGTGACTACGCGCCCAGTTCCTACAAGTTACATTGGTCACATGCGAGGTGTTCGTGCCTCCTACGGGATCGATGGGGGGTTGGTTTGGGTTCTCACCCTTTAACGACTTATTTTTAAGTCTATGTGTGTTTTTTGCAAATTATTGTCATATTATCAAACCGGGAGACCCGGGACTACGCGGTCAGTTCCTACAAGTTGCATTGGTCCTGTGCGAGGTGTTCGGGCCTCCTACGGGGTCGTTGAGGGGCTAGTTTGGGTTTTCACCCTTTAACGACATGTATTTAACTCTAAGTGTGATTTTTGTATACTATCGTCATACTCTCAAACCAAGCAACCCGGGACTACGCGATCAGCTCCTACAGGTTACATTGGTCCCGTGCGAGGTGTTCGTGCCTCCTACGGGGTCGTTTGGGGGTTGGTTTGGGTTTTCACTCTTTAACGGCATATGTTTTTAACTCTAAGTGTGATTTTTGCAGATTATCGTCAAACTCTCAAACCGAGCGACGCGGGACTACGCGATCAGTTCCTACAAGTTACATTGGTCCCGTGCGAGGTGTTCGTGCCTCCTACGAGGTCGTTTGGGGGTTGGTTAGGGTGTTCACTTTTTAACAACCTGTTTTTAAGTCTAAGTGTGATTTTTGCAAATTATCGTCATACTCTCAAACCGGGATACCCGGGATTACGCGGTCAGTTCCTACAAGTTACATTGGTCCCGTGCGAGGTGTTCGTGCCTCCTACGGGGTCGTTTGGGGACTGGTTTGGGTTTTCACCCTTTAATGGCTTGTTTTTAAGTCTAAGTGTGATTTTTACAAATTATCATCATACTCTCACACCGGGATACCCGGGATTACGCGGTCAGTTCCTACAAGTTACATTGGCCCCGTACGAGGTGTTCGTGCCTCCTACGGGGTCATTTGGGGGCTGGTTTGGGTTTTCACCATTTAACGGCTTGTTTTTAAGTCTAAGTGTGATTTTTGCAAATTATCATCATACTCTCAAACCGTGAGACCCGGGACTACACGGTCAGTTCCTACAAGTTACATTGGTCCCGTCCGAGGTATTTGTGCCTCCTACAGGGTCGATCGGGGGTTGGTTTGGGTTTTCACCCTTTAACGACTTGTTTTTAAGTCTAAGTGTGATTTTTGCAATTTATCGTCATCCTCTCAAACCGAGAGACCCGGGGCTACGCGGTCAGTTCCTACAAGTTACATTGGTCTCGTGCGAGGTGTTAGTGCCTCCTACGGGGTCGTTGGGGGGTTGGTTTGGGTTTCCACTCCTTAACGGCATGTTTTTAACTCTAAAAGTGATTTTTGTAGATTATCGTCATACTCTCAAATCGGGTTACCCGGGATTTCACGGCCAGTTCCTACAAGTTACATTGGTCCCGTGGGAGGTGTTCGTGCCTCCTACGGGATCTATGGGGGGCTGGTTTGGGTTTCCACTCCTTAACGGCATGTTTTTAACTCTAAAAGTGATTTTTGCAGATTATCGTCATACTCTCAAATGGGATTACGCGGTCAGTTCCTACAAGTTACATTGGTCCCGTGCGAGGGGGTTCGTGCCTCCTACGGGATCGATGGGGGGCTGGTTTGGGTTTTCACCCTTTAACGGCTTGTTTTTAAGTCTAAGTGTGTTTTTTGCAAATTATCGTCATACTCTCAATTCGGGTTACCCGGGACTATGCGATAAGTTCTTACAAGTTACATTGGCCCCGTGCGAGGTGTTCGTGCCTCCTACGGGGTCGTTTGGGTGCTGGTTTGGGTTTTCACCCTTAAATGGATCGTTTTTAACTCTAAGTGTGGTTTTTGCAAATTATCATCATACTCTCAAACCGAGAGACCTGGGACTACGCGGTCAGTTCCTACAAGTTATATTGGTTCCGTGCGAGGTGTTCGTGCCTCCTACGGGGTCGTTTGGGGGCTGGTTTGGGTTTTCACCCTTTAACGGCATGTTTTTAACTATAAGTGTGATTTTTGCAGATTATCGTCATACTTTCAAACCGAGTGACTCGGGACTACGCGGTCAGTTCCTACAAGTTATATTGGTCCCGTGCGAGGTGTTTGTGCCTCCTATGGGGTCATTCGGGGGTTGGTTAGTGTTTTCACTCTTTAACAACATGTTTTTAAGTCTAAGTGTGATTTTTGCAAATTATCATCATACTCCCAAACCGGGAGACCCGAGACTACGGGGTCAGTTCCTACAATTTACATCGGTCCCGTGCGAGGTGTTCATGCCTCCTACGAGGTCGTTGGGGGGCTGGTTTGGGTTTTCACCCTTTAACGGCATGTTTTTAACTAAGTGTGATTTTTGCAAATTATCGCCATCCTCTCAAATTGGGAGACCCGAGACTACGCGGTCAGTTCTTACAAGTTACATTGGTCCCGTGCGAGGTGTTCGTGCCTCCTACGGGGTCGATGGGGGGCTGGTTTGGGTTTTCACACTTTAACGGCTTGTTTTTAAGTCTAAGTGTGATTTTTGCAAATTATCATCATTCTCTTAAACCGAGAGACCCGTGACAACGCTCCCAGTTCCTACAAGTTACATTGGTCCCGTGCGAGGTGTTTGTGCCTCCTACGGGATCGATGGGGGGTTGGTTTGGGTTCTCGCCCTTTAACGGCTTGTTTTTAAGTCTATGTGTGATTTTTGCAAATTATTGTCATACTATCAAACCGGGAGACCCGGGACTACGCGGTCAGTTCCTACAAGTTGCATTGGTCCTGTGCGAGGTGTTCGTGCCTCCTACGGGGTCGTTGGGGGGCTAGTTTGGGTTTTCTCCCTTTAACGACATGTATTTAACTCTAAGTTTGATTTTTGCAGACTATCGTCATACTCTCAAACCAAGCAACCCGGGACTACGCGATCAGTTCCTACAAGTTACATTGGTCCCGTGCGAGGTGTTCGTGCCTCCTACGGGGTCGTTTGGGGGCTGGTTTGGGTTTTCACTCTTTAACGGCATGTTTTTAACTCTAAGTGTGATTTTTGCAGATTATCGTCATACTCTCAAACCGAGCGACGCGGGACTACGCGATCAGTTCCTATAAGTTACATTGGACCCGTGCGAGGTGTTCGTGCCTCCTACGAGGTCGTTTGGGGGTTGGTTAGGGTTTTCACTCTTTAACAACATGTTTTTAAGTCCATGTGTGATTTTTGCAAATTATCGTCATACTCTCAAACCGGGATACCCGGGATTACACGGTCAGTTCCTACAAGTTACATTGGTCCCGTGCGAGGTGTTCGTGCCTCCTACGGGGTCGTTTGGGGGCTGGTTTGGGTTTTCACCCTTTAATGGCTTGTTTTTAAGTCTAAGTGTGATTTTAACTAATTATCATCATACTCTCACACCGGGATTACGCGGTCAGTTCCTACAAGTTACATTGGTCCCGTGCGAGGTGTTCGTGCCTCCTACGGGGTCATTTGAGGGCTAGTTTGGGTTTTCACCATTTAACGGCTTGTTTTTAAGTCTAAGTGTGATTTTTGCAAATTATCGTCATACTCTCAAACCGTGAGACCCCGGACTACACGATCAGTTCCTACAATTTACATTGGTCCCGTCCGAGGTATTTGTGCCTCCTACAGGGTCGATCGGGGGTTGGTTTGGGTTTTCACCCTTTAACGGCTTGTTTTTAAGTTTAAGTGTGATTTTTCCAATTTATCGTCATCCTCTCAAACCGGGAGACCCGGGGCTACGCGGTCAGTTCCTACAAGTTACATTGGTCCCGTGCGAGGTGTTAGTGCCTCCTACGGGGTCGTTGGGGGGTTGGTTTGGGTTTCCACTCCTTAACGGCATGTTTTTAACTCTAAAAGTGATTTTTGTAGATTATCATCATACTCTCAAATCGGGTTACCCGGGATTACACGGTCAGTTCCTACAAGTTACATTGGTCCCGTGCGAGGTGTCCGTGCCTCCTACGGGATCTATGGGGGGCTAGTTTGGGGTTTCACCCTTTAACGGCTTGTTTTTAAGTCTAAGTGTGATTTTTGCAAATTCCTGTCATACTCTCAAATCGGGTTACCCGGGACTACGCGATCAGTTCCTACAAGTTACATTGGTCCCGTGCGAGGTGTTTGTGCCTCCTACGGGGTCGTTTGGGGGCTGGTTTGGGTTTTCACCCTTTAACGGCTTGTTTTTAAGTCTAAGTATGATTTTTACAAACTATCGGCATACTCTCAAACCGAGCGACCCGGGACTACGCGATCAGTTCCTACAAGTAACATTGGCCCCTTGCGAGGTGTTCGTGCCTCCTACGGGGTCGTTTGGGGGCTGGTTTGGGTTTTCACCCTTTAATGGTTTATTTTTAAGTCTAAGTGTGATTTTTGCAAATTATCATCATACCCTCAAACCGGGATACCCGGGATTACGCGATCAGTTCCTACAAGTTACATTGGTCCCGTGAGAGGTGTTTGTGCCTCCTACGGGGTCGTTTGGGGGCTGGTTTGGGTTTTCACCCTTTAACGGCTTGTTTTTAAGTCTAAGTGTGATTTTTGCAAATTATCGTCATCCTCTCAAACCGGGAGACCCGGGGCTACGCGGTCAGTTCCTACAAGTTACATTGGTCCCATGCGAGGTGTTCGTGCCTCCTACGGGGTCGTTGGGGGGCTGGTTTGGGATTTCACTCTTTAACAGCATGTTTTTAAGTCTAAGTGTGATTTTTTCAAATTAGCGTCATACTCTCAAACCGGGATACCCTGGATTACGCGGTCAGTTCCTTCTAGTTACATTAGTCCCGTGCGAGGTGTTCGTGTCTCCTACGGGGTTGTTTGGGGGCTGGTTTGGTTTTTCACCCTTTAACGGCTTATTTTTAAGTCTAAGTGTGATTTTTGCAAATTATTGTCATACTCTCAAACCGTGAGACCCGGGACTACACGGTCAGTTCCTACAAGTTACATTGGTCCCGTGCGAGGTATTTGTGCCTCCTACAGGGTTGATCGGGGGTTGGTTTGGGTTTTCAGCCTTTAACGGCTTGTTTTAAGTCTAAGTGTGATTTTTTCAAATTATCGTCATCCTCTTAAACCGGGAGACCCGGGGCTACGCGGTCAGTTTCTACAAGTTACATTGGTCCCGTGCGAGGTGTTCGTGCCTCCTACGGGGTCGTTGGGGGGATGGTTTGGGTTTCCACTCCTTAACGGCATGTTTTTAACTCTAAAAGTGATTTTTGCAGATTATTGTCATACTCTCAAATCGGGTTACCCGGGATTACGCGATCAGTTCCTACAAGTTACATTGGTCCCGTGCAAGTTGTTCATGCCTCCTGCGGGATCGATGGGGGGCTGGTTTGGGTTTTCACCCTTTAACGGCTTTTATTATAAGTCTACGTCTGATTTTTGCAAATTATCGTCATACTCTCAAATCGGGTTACCCGGGACTACGCGATCAGTTCCTACAAGTTACATTGGTCCCGTGCGAGGTGTTCGTGCCTCCTACGGGGTCGTTAGGGGGATGGTTTGGGTTTCCACTCCTTAACGACATGTTTTTAACTCTAAAAGTGATTTTTGCAGATTATCGTCATACTCTCAAATCGGGTTACCCGGGATTACGCGATCAGTTCCTACAAGTTACATTGGTCCCGTGCAAGTTGTTCATGCCTCCCGCGGGATCGATGGGGGGCTGGTTTGGGTTTTCACCCTTTAATCGCTTTTGTTTTAATTCTAAGTCTGATTTTTGCATATTATCGCCATACTCTCAAATCGGGTTACCAGGGACTACGCGATCAGTTCCTACAAGTTACATTGGTCCCGTGCGAGGTGTTCGTGCCTCCTACGGGGTCGTTTGGGCGCTGGTTTGGGTTTTCACCCTTTAACGGCTTGATTTTAAGTCTAAGTGTGATTTTTGCAGATTATCGTCATACTCTCAAACCGAGCAACCCGGGACTACACGGTCAGTTCCTACAAGTTACATTGGTCCCGTGCGAGGTGTTCGTGCCTCCTACGGGGTCGTTTGGGGGCTGGTTAGGGTGTTCACTCTTTAACAGCATGTTTTTAAGTCTAAGTGTAATTTTTGCAAATTATCATCATACTCTCAAACTGGGAGACCCGCGACTACGGGGTCAGTTCCTACAAGTTACATCGGTCCCGTACGAGGTGTTCATGCCTCCTACGAGGTCGTTGGGGGGCTGGTTTGGGTTTTCACCCTTTAACGACATGTTTTTAACTCTAAATGTGATTTTTGCAGATTATCATCATACCCTCAAACCGAGAGACCTGGGACTACGCGGTCAGTTCCTACAATTTACATTGGTCCCGTGCGAGGTGTTCGTGCCTCCTACGGGGTTGTTTGGGGGGCTGGTTTGGGTTTTCACCCTTTAACAGCTTGCTTTTAAGTCTTAAGTGTGATTTTTGCAATTCATCATCATACTTTCAAACCGGGAGACCCGGGACTATGCGATCAGTTCCTACATGTTACATTGGTCCCGTACGAGGTGGTTGTGCCTCCTACGGGATCGTTTGGGGGTTGGTTTGGGTTTTCACCGTTTAATGGCATGTTTTTAACTCTAAGTGTGATTTTTCCAGATTATCGTCATACTCTCAAATCGGGAGACCCGGGGCTACGCGGTCAGTTCCTACAAGTTACATTGGTCCCCTGCGAGGTGTTCGTGCCTCCTATATCATCATATATCGTTATATTCTCTAACGGTATGTTTTTAATCAATTTTGATCAATTATGGATTTTAGAAAATTTTGACATAGTTTCATTTGTTTATTCGTTAAATCCAACATGTTTTAACATTTAATATAAACTAAAAAGCAACAGCAAATTCCAAAACCAAACCACCAGCAAGTCCCTTACACCAATTTAACTAAATAAGCTCATAAAGTAAGCCATGAAGTGATTTTCAAACTTTAAAAGGAATGATCGGATATAGAATAAAAAGATAAACTATAAATATTGAGTAGAAATAATTTATTGCATTTTAAAAGGTTAATGAATGGGTACTAAATAATAGTTACCTGTAGTAACTTGATTAAGATTGGATGGAACTGGCCTGAGTTGAACATTTGTAAAACAAAACTAAACAAATCACTGGCAGCCTATGCTGGCCTTTTGATCTCCAAACCTCCCCAATACCTGCATTCAATTCCCACCGAGCACTGGTTCAAACTCTTTAATATTACAGTACCCATATATGATTATACACACACGTGTGTGAAATTGATAACATTTTCCTTTTATGAGTATAATTAGGTATAATTATGTGCCATTAGGACATGCGTTATATTGTGCTTTATTATATATAGTGAATAATCTACCTTTGATTGTGCTTAAGATGTATTGAATTGATCTAGAGATCAAAGATTGTGATGGAAGATGATCATGGTTAATCTTTTTAAGAAAGTAGTCTATGAAAGAACTTGGGATCTCCATTCAAGGTTCTCAAAACAAGAAGCGCCATTCTTTGTATGGTTTTGCCTTCAAATAAAAATTTGGGATCTCCTACGTACTCACAAAAATCCATATGTCCATTACATATAAGAACATATCAGAAAGGAAAATGGATCAATATATAATGAAATAAATAAATATTCACATTAATTTTTCTCTCACCTGTAAATCAACAATGGGAGGCACTTCAATCTCCTCCATTTTTGTTGCTAGCGAGAAACAGGCCACAGCTAACAATTGGACTATCCAAGCTTTACCCCTTTATGTGCACATTAACATTGTCACAAACATGAACATGCACAATTAGAATTTAAACACTTAAATATTAATATGAGATTATTATGCCCTAAAATGCATTTTTTGCACATTGAACCATTTTTGTGCCAAAAAAAATGCATTTTGTTGTAAAACAAAAAACCCATTCAAAAAATTAATATGAGAAATACTTTAGAGGGGCGACAACAGCCTTGGAGGGAGTGTGCCCTGACTGGGCCTTTGAGAACACAATCACCTCAAGTGCTTAGAAATCCCATCACCCCCATCAGATCTTGCCAAGAAAACAAAATCACCTCCTATATCACCCACCTCAAGACTGAAAATGTTAGCTGCACATGGCTTTCTCTTTCCTAAACTGGACTATTGAAAAGTTATCTCCACATTCCAAAAATCAGTATATATTAGATTTAATTTTACCTCAGTATATATATATATATATTAGATTAAACTCTAGAATTAGATTTAATCTAGAATTATCTAGAATTAAATCTAATATATAATGATTTAATAAAATAGATTTAATTCTAGATAATTCTAAATAATTATAGATTAAATCTAATTCTAGAGTTTAATCAAATATATATATATATATCAGTATATATGATTTTATATTTATATATAAGTATATATGATATAAATTAGTATATATATAATATATATATCAGTTAGTATATATGATTTTATATTTATATATCAGTATATATGATATAAATCAGTATATATATATGATTTTATATTTATATATAAGTATATATGATATAAATTAGTATATATATAATATATATATCAGTTAGTATATATGATTTTATATTTATATATCAGTATATATGATATAAATCAGTATATATATAATATATATCAGTATATATATATATATATATATATAATACTTATAAAGGAAAGAAATTACGACACAAGATAAAATACCTCAAACCGAGAAAACACGAGGTCGCCGGAAGGGACACCACGACACCGGAATATCAAAAACCCGGAACCAGGGGAACGGGGGAGGTGACCCGAGGAGGATAAACCCGGAAAATAGGGGTGACGGCAGGGGATAAACCCAAAGGGGGAGGCGACGGCAGGAATAGGGCCGACGCAGCAGGGGAGAGAGGGGGAGAGCGGATGGTAGGGCTTGGGTTTTTGGTGGAGAGAGAGGGGAGAGGGGGGAGAAGACGAAGAAGCAGAGAGAAGAGGGAAACTAAAATGTCCCAAAATTTTGAGGTATTTTATATCCTAGTAATGTGTACTAATTTTTGGCACACTTTAAAACATTGCCAAATTTTGGCACTGTTTTAAAGTGTGCCAAATTTCTATTAAACCGTGCCAAAATCGGACACAGTTTTAAACCGTGCCAGATTTTTAATATCAGGGTGTGCTAAAATGCTGTTTTTGGTGTAGTGTAGCCCAAACTCGAGAAAACACCAAATAAGCCTTTTAATCTAAGGTTGAAATCTTGAATAAGTTTGGGTCTTTGATTTGTAGATGAAATGGAGTAATTTTAAAGAGCTCGTCTAGTTTAAAAGTTTGAGAAAATGTTATTTGAAAAGTCAATCCACGAATTTTTTGATATATAAAGGATTAAGAGTTTGATTAAGAAAAGAGTTCTAATTAGATACAAACACTAAAAATTTTATTTCGGATGATCGGACCGTTGGAATTGGATGAAATTTTACGAAGAATTAGCTGAAGATGAGAGGAAGATACAAACAAAAAATAAACTCGATCGGATCGTTAAATATTTTTAAATATTGTTTTTACTAGAGAGTTTTATGCTCCGGGGACTCTTAGAGAGTTTTATGTTTTGAGGACTCTTCTATATAATAAAAATTCAATTAAGACTCCATTTTAATTCAAATTTCGAAACCATTTGTAATTCTCATCTTTAAAAATAAAATCCAACATATTTGAGCAATAAAAATAATTTTACCAAAAACTTTATTTTCCTCTATATTTTGAAAATACCCAAAAATTACGGGGGTTGTTACACTACCCCACTAAAAATGGAATTTCGCCCTCGAAATTCGCCGAATACCTAACTGTCAAAAAGTAGGCCAACAATCCCCAAAAATAATCTCGTCACCCAAAATAAATACCTCACATCTAATCTAGATGCCTAACACGAAACGATCATATAAAGATCCTATCTCCAAAAATACGCAAAAGACCCAAAACCCAAGACCCGAGGGTGGTCGTATGCCTAAGCTCCGATACCATTCTGTAACACCCCGCCCGCCCGGGGATAGCGAACGGAGTGCTACTATCGATAAAACTAAACTAATCCACAATATAAAAAGGTATAAAGCATCTAAAACCCACAATAAAAATAAGAGAATCTACTAATCTGAAATATCTTCAAATTACATACAACAAATCTCTCGAATTAAAACAACTATCTATCTCGATACAAAACAATTCTATAATGCTCCATACATCAAAATAATACAATCTTCTCATCTTGTATTAAAAATATTTCCAAAATAATTCTCGCAAAAATCAATCTCCATAGCGCCCCAAAATCCGCGCTAGCCTACCACTAAAAGAAAATATGGGGAAGTACACAATACGACAAGAAAGATGCTCAAAAAATATTAGCAGTGAATAAAACGTAACAATACGAATACAATAATTCAAATGAAATGTGAATCTCAATATCAATTATATCAATATAATTTCTCAACAACACATTAACCGGGTCACCAGGCCTCACCACCGTACCGCGCCTATGCATTCTTCTAGCATATCCGAAAAAAGGAATATTGGCGGGTGCCCAACTTCAGTGACATATTAAAGTCTCATGCCAACATGCTCAACACCAAATATAATATCACATGAATCGAAATTAGATTTCAACAAATATTTCCAGATTTCCTAATGGCTTTATCAATTCAAGTGCGAGTCAATAATCACAAGAAAACAACGAGAATAATACTCGCGAGATTAAGGAGCATATTGTGTAAAACCCCATACCTCAAAATCATCACATAATTTTAGCCTCAAAATCTATTCACGCCATCACGTTCCTCTCGCGAAAATAATCAAATCTTGTTCTAGCCCAAACTCGAGAAAACACCAAATAAGCCTTCTAATCTAAGGTTGAAATCTTGAATAAGTTTGGGGCTTTGATTTGTAGATGAAAGGGAGTAATTTTAAAGAGCTCTTCTGGTTTAAAAGTTTGAGAAAATGTGATTTGAAAAGTCAAGCCACGAATTTTTTGATATATAAAGGGTTAAGAGTTTGATTAAGAAAAGAGTTCTAATTAGATACAAACACTAAAAATTTTATTCCGGATGATCAGACCATTGGAATTGGATGAAAATTTACGGAGAGTTAGCTGATGACGAGAGGAAGATACAAGCAAAAAATCAGCTCGATCGGACTGTTCAATAGATTTAAATATTATTTTTACTAGAGAGTTTTATGCTCCGAGGACTCTTAGAGAGTTTTATGTTTTGAGGACTCTTCTATATAATAAAAATTCAATTAAGGCTCCATTTTAATTCCAATTTCAAAACCATTTGAAATTCTCATCTTTAAAAATAAAATCCAACATATTTGAGCAATAAAAATAATTTTACCAAAAACTTTATTTTCCTCTATATTTTGAAAATACCCCAAAATTACGGGGGTTGTTACACTACCCCACTAAAAATGGAATTTCGCCCTCGAAATTTGCCGAATACCTAACTGTCAAAAAGTAGGCCAACAATCCCCAAAAATAATCTCGTCACCAAAAATAAATACCTCACATCTAATCTAGATGCCTAACACAAAACGATCATATAAAGATCCTATCTCCAAAAATACGCAAAAGACCCAAAACCCAAGACCCGAGGGTGGTCGTATGCCTAAGATCCAATACCATTCTGTAACACCCCGCCCGCCCGGGGATAGCGAACGGAGTGCTACTATCGATAAAACTAAACTAATCCACAATATAAAAAGGTATAAATCATCTAAAACCCACAATAAAAATAAGAGAATCTACTAATCTGAAATATCTTCAAATTACATACAACAAATCTCTCGAATTAAAACAACTATCTATCTCGATACAAAACTATTCTCCAATGCTCCATACATCAAAATAATACAATCTTCTCATCTTGTATTAAAAATATTTCCAAAATAATCCTCGCAAAAATCAATCTCCATAGCGCCCCAAAATCCGCGCTGGCCTACCACTAAAAGAAAATATGGGGAACTACACAATACGACAGGAAATATGCTAAAAAAATATTAGCAGTGAATAAAACGTAACAATACGAATACAATAATTCAAATGAAATGTGAATCTCAATATCAATTATATCAATATAATTTCTCAACAACACATTAACCGGGTCACCAGGCCTCACCACCGTACCGCGCCTATGCATTCTTCTAGCATATCCGAAAAAAGGAATATTGGCGGGTGCCCAACTTCAGTGACATATTAAAGTCTCATGCCAACATGCTCAACACCAAATATAATATCACATGAATCGAAATTAGATTTCAACAATTATTTCCAGATTTCCTAATGACTTTATCAATTCAAGTGCGAGTCAATAATCACAAGAAAACAACGAGAATAATACTCGCGAGATTAAGGAGCATATTGTGTAAAACCCCATACCTCAAAATCATCACATAATTTTAGCCTCAAAATCTATTCACGCCATCACGTTCCTCTCGCGAAAATAATCAAATCTTGTTCTAGCCCAAACTCGAGAAAACACCAAATAAGCCTTCTAATCTAAGGTTGAAATCTTGAATAAGTTTGGGGCTTTGATTTGTAGATGAAAGGGAGTAATTTTAAAGAGCTCTTCTGGTTTAAAAGTTTGAGAAAATGTGATTTGAAAAGTGAAGCCACGAATTTTTTGATATATAAAGGGTTAAGAGTTTGATTAAGAAAAGAGTTCTAATTAGACACAAACACTAAAAATTTTATTCCGGATGATCAGACCGTTGGAATTGGATGAAAATTTACGGAGAATTAGCTGAAGACGAGAGGAGGATACAAGCAAAAAATCAGCTCGATCGGACTGTTCAATAGATTTAAATATTATTTTTACTAGAGAGTTTTATGCTCCGAGGACTCTTAGAGAGTTTTATGTTTTGAGGACTCTTCTATATAATAAAAATTCAATTAAGGCTCCATTTTAATTCCAATTTCAAAACCATTTGAAATTCTCATCTTTAAAAATAAAATCCAACATATTTGAGCAATAAAAATAATTTTACCAAAAACTTTATTTTCCTCTATATTTTGAAAATACCCCAAAATTACGGGGGTTGTTACACTACCCCACTAAAAATGGAATTTCGCCCTCGAAATTTGCCGAATACCTAACTGTCAAAAAGTAGGCCAACAATCCCCAAAAATAATCTCGTCACCAAAAATAAATACCTCACATCTAATCTAGATGCCTAACACAAAACGATCATATAAAGATCCTATCTCCAAAAATACGCAAAAGACCCAAAACCCAAGACCCGAGGGTGGTCGTATGCCTAAGATCCAATACCATTCTGTAACACCCCGCCCGCCCGGGGATAGCGAACGGAGTGCTACTATCGATAAAACTAAACTAATCCACAATATAAAAAGGTATAAAGCATCTAAAACCCACAATAAAAATAAGAGAATCTACTAATCTGAAATATCTTCAAATTACATACAACAAATCTCTCGAATTAAAACAACTATCTATCTCGATACAAAACTATTCTCCAATGCTCCATACATCAAAATAATACAATCTTCTCATCTTGTATTAAAAATATTTCCAAAATAATCCTCGCAAAAATCAATCTCCATAGCGCCCCAAAATCCGCGCTGGCCTACCACTAAAAGAAAATATGGGGAACTACACAATACGACAGGAAAGATGCTAAAAAAATATTAGCAGTGAATAAAACGTAACAATACGAATACAATAATTCAAATGAAATGTGAATCTCAATATCAATTATATCAATATAATTTCTCAACAACACATTAACCGGGTCACCAGGCCTCACCACCGTACCGCGCCTATGCATTCTTCTAGCATATCCGAAAAAAGGAATATTGGCGGGTGCCCAACTTCAGTGACATATTAAAGTCTCATGCCAACATGCTCAACACCAAATATAATATCACATGAATCGAAATTAGATTTCAACAATTATTTCCAGATTTCCTAATGACTTTATCAATTCAAGTGCGAGTCAATAATCACAAGAAAACAACGAGAATAATACTCGCGAGATTAAGGAGCATATTGTGTAAAACCCCATACCTCAAAATCATCACATAATTTTAGCCTCAAAATCTATTCACGCCATCACGTTCCTCTCGCGAAAATAATCAAATCTTGTTCTAGCCCAAACTCGAGAAAACACCAAATAAGCCTTCTAATCTAAGGTTGAAATCTTGAATAAGTTTGGGGCTTTGATTTGTAGATGAAAGGGAGTAATTTTAAAGAGCTCTTCTGGTTTAAAAGTTTGAGAAAATGTGATTTGAAAAGTCAAGCCACGAATTTTTTGATATATAAAGGGTTAAGAGTTTGATTAAGAAAAGAGTTCTAATTAGACACAAACACTAAAAATTTTATTCCGGATGATCAGACCGTTGGAATTGGATGAAAATTTACGGAGAATTAGCTGAAGACGAGAGGAGGATACAAGCAAAAAATCAGCTCGATCGGACTGTTCAATAGTTTTAAATATTATTTTTACTAGAGAGTTTTATGCTCCGATGACTCTTAGAGAGTTTTATGTTTTGAGGACTCTTCTATATAATAAAAATTCAATTAAAATTTATTTTAATTCGAATTTCAAAACCATTTGAAATTCTCATCTTTAAAAATAAAATCCAACATATTTGAGCAATAAAAATAATTTTACCAAAAACTTTATTTTCCTCTATATTTTGAAAATACCCCAAAATTACAGGGGGTTGTTACACTACCCCACTAAAAATTGAATTTCGCCTTCGAAATTCGCTGAATACCTAATTGTCAAAAAGTAGGCCAAAAATCTCCAAAAATAATCTCGTCACCAAAAATAAATACCTCATATCTAATCTATATGCCTAACACGAAACGATCATCTAAAGATCCTATCTCCAAAAATACGCAACAGACCCAAAACCCAAGACCCGAGGGTGGTCGTATGCCTAAGCACCGATACCATTTTCTAACACCCCGCCCGCCCGGGGATAGCGAACGGAGTGCTACTATCGATAAAACTAAACTAATCCACAATATAACAAGGTATAAATCATCTAAAACCCACAATAAAAATAAGAGAATCTACTAATCTGAAATACCTTCAAATTACATACAACAAATCTCTCGAATTAAAACAACTATCTATCTTGATACAAAACAAATCTCCAATGCTCCATACGTCAAAATAATACAATCTTCTCATCTTGTATTAAAAATATTTCCAAAATAATCCTCGCTAAAATCAATCTCCATAGCGCCCCAAAATCGCTAGCCTACCACTAAAAGAAAATATGGGGAAGTACACAATACGACAGGAAAGATGCTCAAAAAATATTTTAGCAGTGAATAAAACGTAACAATACGAATACAATAATTCAAATGAAATGCGAATCTCAATAGAAATTATATCAATATAATTTCTCAACAACACATTAACCGGGTCACCAGGCCTCACCACCGTACCGCGCCTATGCATTCTTCTAGCATATCCGAAAAAAGGAATATTGGCGGGTGCCCAACTTCAGTGACATATTAAAGTCTCATGCCAATATGCTCAACACCAAATATAATATCACATTTATCTAAATTAGATTTCAACAAATATTTCCAGATTTGCTAATGACTTTATCAATTCATGTGTGTGTCAATAATCACAAGAAAACAACGAGAATAATACTCGCGAGATTAAGGAGCATATTGTGTAAAACCCCATACCTCAAAATCATCACATAATTTTAGCCTCAAAATCTATTCACGCCATCACGTTCCTCTCGCGAAAATAATCAAATCTTGTTCTAGCCCAAACTCGAGAAAACACCAAATAAGCCTTCTAATCTAAGGTTGAAATCTTGAATAAGTTAGGGGCTTTGATTTGTAGATGAAAGGGAGTAATTTTAAAGAGCTCTTCTGGTTTAAAAGTTTGAGAAAATGTGATTTGAAAAGTCAAGCCACGAATTTTTTGATATATAAAGGGTTAAGAGTTTGATTAAGAAAAGAGTTCTAATTAGATACAAACACTAAAAATTTTATTCCGGATGATTAGACCGTTGGAATTGGATGAAAATTTACGGAGAGTTAGCTGAAGACGAGAGGAAGATACAAGAAAAAAATCAGCTCGATCGGACTGTTCAATAGTTTTAAATATTATTTTTACTAGAGAGTTTTATGCTCCGAGGATTCTTAGAGAGTTTAATGTTTTGAGGACTCTTCTATATAATAAAAATTCAATTAAAATTGATTTTAATTTGAATTTCAAACCATTTGAAATTCTCATCTTTAAAAATAAAATCCAACATATTTGAGCAATAAAAATAATTTTACCAAAAACTTTATTTTCCTCTATATTTTGAAAATACCCCAAAATTACAGGGGGTTGTTACACTACCCCACTAATAATGGAATTTCGCCCTCGAAATTCGTCGAATACCTAACTTTCAAAAAGTAGTCCAACAATCTCCAAAAATAATCTCGTCACCCAAAATAAATAACTCACATCTAATCTAGATGCCTAACACGAAACGATCATCTAAAGATCCTATCTCCAAAAATACGCAACAGACCCAAAACCCAAGACGCGAGGGTGGTCGTATGCCTAAGCTCCGATACCATTCTGTAACACCCCGCCCGTCCGGGGAGAGCGAACGGAGTGCTACTATCGATTAAACTAAACTAATCCAAAATATAACAAGGTATAGAGCATCTAAAACCCACAATAAAAATAAGAGAATCTACTAATTTGAAATATCTTCAAATTACATACAACAAATCTCTCGAATTAAAACAACTATCTATCTCGATACAAAACAAATCCCCAATGCTCCATACATCAAAATAATACAATCTTCTCATCTTGTATTAAAAATCTTTCCAAAATAATCCTCGCTAAAATCAATCTCCATAGCGCCCCAAAATCCGCGCTAACCTGCCACTAAAAGAAAATATGGGGAAGTACACAATACGACAGGAAAGATGCTCAAAAAATATTAGCATTGAATAAAACGTAACAATACGAATACGATAATTGAAATGAGATGCGAATCTCAATAGCAATTATATCAATATAATTTATCAACAACACATTAACCGGGTCACCAGGCCTCACCACCGTACCGCGCCTATGCATTCTTCTAGCATATCCGGAAAAAGGAATATTGGCGGGTGCCCAACTTCAGTGACATATTAAAGTCTCATGCCAACATGCTTAACACCAAATATAATATCACATTAATCGAAATTAGATTTCAACAAATATTTCCAGATTTCCAAATGACTTTATCAATTGAAGTGTGAGTCAATAATCACAAGAAAACAACGAGAATAATACTCGCGAGATTAAGGAGCATATTGTGTAAAAACCCATACCTAAAAATCATCACATAATTTTTGCCTCAAAATCTATTCACGCCATCACGTCCCTCTCGCGAAAATAATCAATTTTTTTTCTAGCCCAAACTCGAGAAAATACCAAATAAGCCTTCTCATCTAAGGTTGAAATCTTGAATAAGTTTGGGGCTATGATTTCTAGATGAAAGGGAGTAATTTTAAAGAGCTCTTCTGGTTTAAAAGTTTGACAAAATGTGATTTGAAAAGTCAAGCCATGAATTTTTTGATATATAAAGGATTAAGGGTTTGATGAAGAAAAGAGTTCTAATTAGATACAAACACAAAAAAATTTATTCCGGATGATCGGACGGTTGAAATTGGATTAAATTTTACTAAGAATTAGATGAAAATGAGAGGAAGCTACAGACAAAAAATCAGCTCGATCGGACCGTTCAAAATTTTTAAATATTGTTTTTCCTATAGAGTTTTATGCTCCGAGGACTCTTAGAGAGTTTTATGTTTTGAGGACTCTTCTATATAATAAAAATTCAATTAAAACTCCATTTTAATTCCAATTTCAAAAGCTTTTGAAATTCTCATCTTTTAAAATAAAATCAACCATATTTGAGTAATAAAAATAATTTTACCAAAAACTTTATTTTCCTCCATATTTTGAAAATACACCAAAATTACGGGGGTTGTTACACTACCCCATTAATAATGGAATTTCGCCCTCGAAATTTGCCGAAAACGTAATTGTCAAAAAATAGGTCAACAATCTCCAAAAATATTCTCTTCACCAAAAATAAATACCTCACATCTAATCTAGATGCCTAACACGAAACAATCAACTAAAGATCATATCTCCAAAAATACGCAACAGACCCAAAACCCAAGACCCTAGGGTGGTCGTATGCCTAAGCTCCTATACCATTCTGTAACTCCCCGCCCGCTCGGGGAGAGCGAACGGAGTGCTACTATCGATAAAACTAAACTAATCCACAATATAACAAGGTATAGAGCATCTAAAACCCACAATAAAAATAAGAGAATCTACTAATCTGAAATATCTTCAAATTACATACAACAAATATCTCGAATTAAAACAACTATCTATCTCGATACCAAACAAATCTCCAATGCTCCATACATCAAAATAATACAATCTTCTCATCTTGTATTAAAAATATTTCCAGAATAATCCTCGCTAAAATCAATCTCCATAGCGCCCCAAAATCCGCACTAACCTGACACTAAAAGAAAATATGGGGAAGTACACAATACGACAAGAAAGATGCTCAAAAAATATTAGCAGTAAATAAAACATAACAATACGAATACGATAATTCAAATGAAATGTGAATCTCAATAGCAATTATATCAATATAATTTCTCAACAACACATTAACCGGGTCACCAAGCCTCACCACCGTACCGCGCCTATCCATTCTTCTAGCATATCCGGTAAAAGGAATATTGGTGGGTGCCCAACTTCAGTGACATATTAAAGTCTCATGCCAACATGCTCAACACCAAATATAATATCACATGAATCGAACAAATATTTCCAGATTTCCAAATGACTTTATTAATTCAAGTGTGAGTCAATAATCACAAGAAAACAACGAGAATAATACTCGCGAGATTAAGGAGCATATTGTGTAAAACCCCATACCTCAAAATCATCACATAATTTTAGCCTCAAAATCTATTCACATCATCACGTTCCTCTTGCGAAAATAATCAAATCTTGTTCTTGCCCAAACTCGAGAAAACACCAAATAAGCCTTCTAATCTAAGGTTGAAATCTTGAATAAGTTTGGGGCTATGATTTGTAGATGAAAGGGAGTAATTTTAAAGAGCTCTTCTGGTTTAAAAGTTTGATAAAATGTGATTTTAAAAGTCAAACCATGAATTTTTTGATATATAAAGGATTAAGAGTTTGATTAAGAAAAGAGTTCTAATTATATACAAACACTAAAAAAAAAATTCCGGATGATCGGATTGTTGGAATTGGATGAATTTTTACAGAGAATTAGCTAAAGATGAGAGGAAGGTACAGACAAAAATCAACTCGATCGGACCGTTCAATATTTTTAAATATTGTTTTTTCTAGAGAGTTTTATGCTCCGAGGACTCTTAGAGAGTTTTATGTTTTGAGGACTCGTCTGTATAATAAAAATTCAATTAAAACTCCATTTTAATTCCAATTTCGAAACCATTTGAAATTGTAATCTTTAAAATTAAAATCCAACATATTTGAGCAATAAAAATAATTTTACCAAAAACTTTATTTTCCTCTATATTTTGAAAATATCCCAAAATTACGGGGGTTGTTACAGAATATAAGGCATATACATATATGGACAGGAACTTGTAGTAATATATTTATGTGTCAAGGAAAATATATAGAAATGAACAACTCAGAATACAACGAATGTGACAAATCAAATGCAATATCAATTTCTTTCAATCATATCAATTTAATACCCAAGTACACTGTAATAAGGTATTCTTCTAGCGTATTATTTCTTGATAGTTGAGGGTCAATCGAACTTGATCGTTATAACACCTTATTTAAGTCACACCAACAATAACCCACTTTGGAAGGTGAGTCAATAAAAGAGGTGTCGTAGGGTGAATCTTATTTATAATATTCAATATCATTTTCAATACTCATTTTAATTAGTATGCATATATGGACAAATAGAAACATATCACAATGAATCAATCATCAGTATCAGATGTATTTTGAAAATAAAATCATTTCAAAAAATATATATAGTTTTCATAACTTCATAGAGTATTCACCTAAAACTGTAGTTTAAAGTTACCGATATTGAACAAACGATCACTTTGTTAAGATGAACCTTCTTCTTAAACATTACCATAATTTTTCTAACCATTTCTCAAGCAATTGGTGTTTGTTCAAATGATCCTAAAGGAACTATATATATATTTCCAGAGATATCATGGTATTGACCCGTGTAAGGCTGACCATACTTTCACAATGGCGAGTTAGCGGTGAAGTGTCGCTAACGAAGGGCTCTTGAAATCTTATTTCACCGAACTATGACACGTGTTTTAGCTTTCTCTAAAGACAACTTGTTTTTAAGCTTTTTATATATGGATGACATGTGTAAGATGAGGTGTGAATACGAGGTGTAAAGGTATTAAGGGTATAAGTGTCATTTTACACATAAAGGGCATTTTGGTAATTACACACTATATTTTTAATATTTCTTTGAGTTCCCACGAAATATTTTATTTATAAAAATTTCCTTGTTTATTTTTCAGTTTTGGCTTTGAAACTTTCTTATTTAAAATCAAGTCCCTAAAGTTTCATAAAATTACATTTTCTACCCCAAACTTATCATTTAGCTTAAGATGTGCCATAAAACTTCAATTTGACCCCTTTTAAAGTTGATTCTTCAAATTTGAAAATTGTTTTTGTCATATTAAGAACTCAGAATATCACATTTGTAATAACATAATAATTATAAAATACTAAATAACATTCAATTGTTAAAATGCTCTACATAGATGGGAATACAAACACATGGTCATTACATCCTACTCTCCTTATCAAAAAAGTTGGTCTTCAAACTTTACTTACATTAATTTTAAAACAAGTATGGATATTTCTCCAATATCCTATATATGGAAACATAAATCTACAAGATTCCAAACTTATTTTCAGTAGTCTACGGGTTCATAACCAATGATCTTGTGCCACCTCTATCTCGACCTCAACCCAAAGGTTATAGGGAATGAGTGTCTCGACATGCCACCAAGGAGTTCAATATTTTGGATTTGAAATATTTCTTAAAATGAATTTAATGGAAATACATTCACATGTTCATGAATCGTAAACTACTGAAAATGAAAGAACTACGTCATTAGAGCTTTCTAAAATGAAACTTCGTATATATATATATATATATATATATATATATATATATATATCAACGAGTTAAAACTTGAGACAAACTTTAAGACAAATTACTATAGAGCTAAACATGTTTTATCTGATAAAATAACATTATGCTTGTGGGTACCTCATCAGTCTTCATAGGCCCAAAGAAGTAGTGGGACAAAGTCCTGTTGAAAATAGGGTGAACCCGACCCAAACTCCAAAGCCTCATAAGAAATTGGTTAGTAACAACCCATCATGTTCCTAAAATCTCTTACGAGGAATTCTAGGGATAGTGGGCTAGCATGGGAGTGCCCAGTACTCCCACTCTCCAAAGTTTTACTGTATATATGATATCCCTTGCCCGGGTCAAAGGGTATATAATCATAAATACTCCCCTAGAGAAAAGAGAAATACAAATAAAAAACACCATCGTGGAAGTAGGCAATTTGTCGAACCATGTGCATCTTGCGTTGTGTGTGATTGTGATCCTTCTTATATATGTTCTTTATTCATTTTCTAGTGATTTTCTTTGCTTATAATTTGTGTTGAGATTTATCATCACCACAACCGGCTCTGTCTGTGGAAAGCAATTGTTCTTCCCTTAAGAAATCCTTCACCAGCAAGAACCCAAAATGTATGGTCATAGCAGCAATGCCCCTCAAGTAGTGGATATTCAGGAGCAACATATACTTTGTAGGGTTAGATATGAAGTTCGACGCTCAAACCCAAGGCCTCGTAGGTTGCAGAAGAAATCCAGGGTCCATCTAGTTCCACCCAAGTCTCCAGGATGATCGACGCCTATGAGGCCAGGCTCCAAGATCAGAGGAAGCCACTCGC
Organism: Sambucus nigra; assembly: GCA_949130495.1. Lineage (NCBI taxonomy): Eukaryota > Viridiplantae > Streptophyta > Magnoliopsida > Dipsacales > Adoxaceae > Sambucus > Sambucus nigra. Next base: position 623,145,791 of record OX422207.1, on the reverse strand, counting down.
AAGCAGTAAGCTGCGAATAATCACATCAAAAGGAAATTGGAGAGGATGGAGAAAGAAATCATCGCAATATAAGGAAACGACATTATCGAACTCCTAGCACTCAAGAGAGTAGGTCTCGCGGACGAAGAAGGAGCCCAAGATGTGGATCTCAAATAACTGAGGGACAGATTTTAAATAATGACTGGTTCGAGCAATAATAATCATCTCGTCATTATCTGAGCCTCGATCGAGGAAACGACGATATACGATATTTGGTTTGGAGAGAGATGGACCAATACCCAACACATCGAGGTGCTAAATCGACAAGAGATCTAGCCAGTTGAGCTCTCAGGACCCAGATTAAGTCCTATTTTTCAAGCAAAATAGAGGAAAAGGAATCCCCTAAAAAGTTCACCATGCCCGGGTTCAATGTTTATAATGGGAAAACTGATCCCATCGACCATGTCAGATAGTACAGGTAGGCCATGACGCTTTGGAACCACAAGGACACATTGATGTGGAAAATTTTCCCATCGAGATTACATGACATAGCCCAAAAGTGGTTCCAATAACTCCCCCGCAGATCTATCAAGAACTTCGAGTCTCTGACAGAACTCTAAATATCTCGCTTCATTACCAGCAGTTCCTATTTAAAGAGAATTTTTTCTTTGTTAACAGTGAAGAAAAAGGCCCAGGAGATACTCAGATACTACGCAAAGAGGTATTGGGAGTTGTTCAATGAGGTTAAGGACTGCTTAGAGCAGGTTGTCATTGCATCCTTTAAGATTGGCTTACCCAGCTCCTGCCTCTTGCACAAGTCCCTCACTAAGAATGAGGCCACAACCATCGACGACTTGATGGATTGTATTGAAAAATATGCCAAAGTCGAAGATGTGACTCATCTCAGTGCAAGAGAAAATGGTCACACCAAGGTCGCCGGAAAGGGGAGCGATAAGAATGAGGGTCAAAAGAAAGGAAGTAAGAATGGGGTCAAGAATGACATTAAGAATGGGAACAAGAGTAATGCCTCAAAGGATTTTCAAGAAATAAATACAATTTTCAGAGAATCAATCTACAAGATTCTGGAAAAGATCAAGGATGAACCTGTCATTAAGTGGCCCAAGAAAATGGGTGGAGACCCTTCTAAGTGAAATAACGCACTGAGATGTGATTTCCAGAAGGAGGACAGGAACAAAATTGAGCACTGGAAGGCCCTCAAGTCTCACTTTGATGAGATAGCTAAAGCTGGGCACTTGAGCAAATTTATGGAGAGAAAGGCGGAGAAGGTAGCTGTGAATGCAGGCTAGAGACCCGATAACGTCCTTGAGGAAGACATAAGCCATGAGTTCATTGTAATTCATGGAGCATCCCACCTCAAATAGATTTAAGGAAATACGGTTCAGATGGAAGTAAAAAAGATTACAACAGTAATGCAAGGTTTCCAAATTAATCCAGCCAAAACTGAAGCTGGGAAGCATCGGAGAGCAGAAGATGTCGACTATAGTAAACACATTGTGTTAACAGATGAGGACCTAGTGGGAGTAAGAACCCCACATCATGACGCATTGATCATTATACTCAGGATAGCTAATTATGATGTCGATAGGTTACTCACCGACCAAGGAAGCTCATCCGATGTAATATACCTCGACCTGTTCAGGAAGTTAAAGTTAAGTGTTGTCGACCTAAAGGAAGCCACTATTCATTTAGTTCGCTTTGTTGGAAAAATAAACATCCCATTGGGAAATATCATCTTGTTAGTAAGGGTAAGAAACATCTCGAAAATGATCGAGTTTCTCGTGGACGACATTGACTCACCCTACCAAGATATCCTCGATAGAGGATGACTGCACGCGATGAAGGTCGTTCCATCTATCTACCATCACAAGATCAAATGTGTGATCGAACGAGGATTGGTGGAAATCCATAGAGATTAGGAAATGGAGACGAAGTGATTTATAGCAACCACTCATCCCAAACTCGAAAATAAGGCTGAAGAAATTAGGAGTGAGGATAAGGAATATGAGAGGATAATGCCCTTTAAATAGCAACTAAGATATGGAAGACTAGGAGTGGAGGAGACCAAGCTCCTCCCCTTTCAAAGAGTCATCGAGGACTTGAAGGAAGTCACATCTAGTAGAAAATTAGATTAAATAAAGTTCTTAATTGGAACATCCCATTCCAACTGCGAAAAGAAGGAGTTGGTCACCCTACTTCGAAGTAACCTAGATGCCTTTTCATGGGAGCCTTACGAGCTTCCCGGGATTAATCCTAACATCAATTGTCATCGACTATAGGTCAACCCATCTTTTAAACCAGTAGCGCAGAAAGGCTGAACTGCTCCAAAAAAAGAGAAGGTAGTGGAAAAGGAAGTTGAAAAATTGCTGGAAGCAAGATCCATACGGGAAGTCTAGTTCCCCAAGTGGATGTCCAACCCAGTGGTTGTCCCTAAGAGAAATAGAAAGTTGAGAGTTTGTATCGATTTCACTGATCTCAACAAGGCATGCTCTAAAGACATCTTCCCCCCCCCCCCAAAGATTGATCAGCCGGTGGATGACACAGCATCACCTAAAAGGATGAGCTTCCTAGATGCATACTCTGGGTATCACCATATCCCTCTACACGAGATGGATCAAGACAAAACAACATTTATAACCACATTTGGGTAATATTTCTACAAGGTTATTCCCTTTGGGCTAAAAAATGCAGGGGAAACTTACCAGCAATTCGTCACTAAAATGTTCAAAGAGTAAATGGGAGGCACTATGGAGGTATACATCGATGACATACTCGTCAAAAGAATGCTCAAATATGACCACCTCTCTGAATGATCAAGGACCTTTGAAATCCTCAGGAAGTACCGAATGAAATGCAATGTGAGTAAATGTTCATTCAATGTCCAGTCAGGAAAATTTCTTGGGTACTTGGTTAGCGAGAGAGGTATCGAAGACAACCCAAACCAAATCGATGCTATCAATAGGGTTCAACCCCCCGATCCATAAGAGACATGAAGAAACTCACGAGAATGCTCACTGACCTAAATCGATTTATCTCAAAGTCTTTCAAAAGCTGCCAACGGTTCTTCAAGTTTTTGAAGAAAAGCAAAGATGTGGAGTGGAACGAGGATTTCTTAAGGGCATTGGAGGGGATCAAAACTTACCTCAGCAAACCACCCTTTCTTGTAACCCCTCCACATAATGATTCTCTATACCTTTACCTTGCAGTATCAAGTCATGATGTAAGTTTTGTACTACTATACGAAAAAATGGGGATCCAGCACCGAGTGTATTATGCGAGCAAAACTATTTTAGGCATGAACAAAGATATCCAGCACCGGATGGAATAGTCATCATTACTTGGTCAAGGGGAACATCATCAACAATAAATTGAACAGCTGGGACACCTTTATTGGTAGCAAGGGAGGCATTCCATCCACAACATGCTTGGGGCTAGGGTCATTCTCATCAAAGAGGGGGAATCATTGTCCACCTCAGCAGCGAGCAAATACCCATCCCAACCCTTCTTGAAGTTGAAACGGATGATGTAGCTAATCTAAGCCTCAGCATCCTCATATGTTGTAAGTCACCTACCATTCTAAGATATCTCCTTGAGGGTGGCGACCTCAGATTCTGGATCCTTTATCTTATCAGCAAGCTCTTTGTTCTCCTCAACCACCGCCAGCTTGCTCGTACAAACCAAGATATAAGACTGCCTCAACTCCTTCATTTTCATAGACATTTCCTCTTTTTATTTTTTAACTTCTGCCAAGGCAAGGTTAGAAAACTTTTGAGCAGCACTGGCAACCTTCAGGCTCACTTCTAACTCAACATTTTTTCTCACCACCTTATCGTGGTTGTGATAGAGGACGGTGAAATCATATACAAGCTGCAGAGAGAAAGAAAACATTTAGCTAATAGGTTATTGAAAAGAAAACTACAAGAGTATAGAAGTAAGAACAGACTTACCAAGGGTATCCCCCTGACTCGCCTTTAGGGCTAACTGGTCGGTCCCTATACTTGACGAACTGTAGCAATTAACTAGCAAAACTCCTATCTAAAGCACCGCCGAACCAAACTGAGGGGAAATAGAAATGGAAGCCCCCTTAGCTAGGGCTGACATGGGCACCAAAGACTGTCCCATCTTTTTCCTCACTTCTTCCCTCCTCCTCTCTTCTTCTCTCTCCCTTTTCTCCCTCTTGACCCTGTTCCCCTCTTCTTCCTTCTCCCCCCCTCTATCTCTCTCTCACACTAATGCCTCCTTCTTCTTCCTCTCCCTTTCATGAGCCACAGTCTTGGAGCCAGTGGCAATATCCTCGCTCCCAGAATTCTATTTATTCCACTTGCAAGAAAGACCCACATTGTCATCATCATCATCGTGGATTAAATTCTTCCTATGAGGATCTATAGTATCTTCACTAGAGCTATTCGAATCCTTTGAAATCTATGAACTCTATGAGCCCTCCTCCAAACTGGAAGATCACTCTTCACTCTAACTCTCCTCACTATAATCACCCTCAACTACACCTGTGTCAGCACCCGTATTATTTTCACTAGAGTTGATCTCATCCCCGTCTAATTGGATTGACTCGGTAGCGACCTCTTATATGATGTTTATCTTAGGAATACTATGAACAGGTCGGGTGATGAAGCTAGACCAAATATTCTTGTACTTTAAAAGTAATACAGATGATCACAAATGTTCACCCTCGGCCAAAGAATCCCTTGTCTTTCAAGTTTTTATCAGCTCAGCAGCTCGGATTTCGTGGAGGGAAGGTTCCGAGTTCTTCGTCTTCACTGATAAAGAAACAAACAGGATATAAGGGAAGGAATACACTAACAATATATCAACAAATAGAGTAATAAAAATATCTACCTATATACTCCTCCCTAAAGAAGGGAATCACAAGTCCCTTGTACCTAGTCCCCTCAGTCTAGTTAAGGTACTGGCAATTCCTGGAAATAAAGCCCTCGTGCCAATAATTCTTATGGGAATCGGGTAGATTAACTATCAACACCCTATCAGGACTCCTAGCTTTTATATAGAGGAGACCAGAACTCGTTCGAGAAAAGGTATAGCAGTAACAAATCTCAACAAGACCTAAATGTGTGCCATAGAGTTGATTGATCCTATATATGCCATTCATAATTTTCCAAACATTTAGAGAATATTGGGTAGGAACTATTTAGAAATAACTAAAGAAATGCAAACACAAGCGATTTGAGGGAAAGGTCAGGCCCCCTGAGGCAACAGAAGATCATGAATCCAATTCCCATACTCAATATCTCGAAACATTGCGAGCTAAAGGGGCACATTCAATGTTCACCCAGTTAGGGATGTTTTAAAACTCCCTAAACTCATCTACTGACCTATTACTTTTACTTTCCATCAAAAGAAAAAACCCATGTGATAAAAACGAAATTTCAACAGAAAAGAAAGGAGAAGAAGTTTGCAAAACTTACGAAGAAAAAATTGTCTTGAGACGACACAAGGCCACAAGCAATGAAGATGGAAAAACAAGGAAAATCTTAGAGACAAAGGATGAAACTTAGAAGTTCAAAGACGGAGTAAGAAGAATAAAATATCACGAGAGTGCAAAACTTATGAAGCGATGGCTTCTTAAAACAAGTTTTAAACCCTCTCAATGATGATGAGTGAAAAAGGAAGTTGATATGCCTCCTAAATCTACGAGTAAGAGACGTTTTTCTCCCTAGAGAATTGCTCAATTCACAAAAATTCCATCAGAGATAGTATTTAAAATTATTAAGCCCAAACTGGGACCCAAAAGCATTAGGGGGAATTATGGGTACCTCGTCAGTCTTCATAGGCCCAAAGAAGTAGTTGGACTAAGTCCTATTGAAAATAGGGTGAACCCAGCCCAAAATCCAAAGCCTCACAAGAAATTAGTTAGTAATAACCCATAATATTCCTAAAATCTCTCACGAGATATTCTAAGGGAGTGGGCTAGAGTGGGAGTGCCCAGTACTCCCACTCTCTAGAGTTTAACTACATATATGATATCGCTAGCACGGGGCAAATGGTATGTAATAAAAAATACTCCACTGGAGAAAAAAGAAATATAAATAAAGAGCACCACCGTGGACATATGCAATTTGTCGAACCACATACATCTTGCGTTATGTGTGATTGTGATAATTCTTATTTCTATTCTTTATTCTTTTTCTGGTGATTGCCTTTGCTTATAATTTGTGTTGATATTTATCGTCACCACAATACTTAAAATAAAAAAAAAAGATCTTCAAGAGAAAAATCTTCAACATAACCTTTTACATTCCATCCGCAATCCTAATTATTTCTTGAAAATTCAATAATTATACACTGTCCGCTGAAGGCGAATGAGTTTCAATCTCAATACATTCTAAGGTGTTTCATAAAATAGATACTTATTAAGGAGAGAACATAAGGCATATACACGTATGGGAAGGAAATTTTACCTATAAATTTATATGTGGATGACAGTATGTAGAAATGAACATCATGGAATATAAGGAATGCAACAAATCAAATGCGATATCTTTTTCTTTCAATCATATCAATTTAATGGCCAAGTACACTCCAATACCGTATTCCTTTACCGTACTATTCTTCGATAGTTGAAGGTCAATTGAACTTGTTTGTCATAACGCCTAACTTAGGGCACACTAGCGGTAACCCAAATGGGAGGTTCAGTCAGCAAAAGAGGTCCCTTAGGCCGGATCTTATTTATAATATTCAATATCATTTTCAATACTCATATTGATCTGTATGTCTATATGGACAAATAGAAACATATCACAACGAATCAGTCATCGGTATTAGAAGTATTTTGACAATAAAATCTTTTGACAAAATATATATAGTTTGTATAATATCATGTAATTGAAATGCGCAAGGAATGTCATAGAGTACTCACCTAAAACATAAGTTTGAATTACTGATGAAACTTCTTCTTAAACTTTCCAACAATTTTTCTAACTATTTCTCAAGGAATTAGAGTAAGTTCCAATAATCCTAAACTCCCTATTTATTATTTTCCAATGATATCGCGGAGTTGACAAGTGTCTAGATGTCCATGCTTTTAACGAAGGGGCCTTGTAGTCTTATTTTTACCGAACTGCGACACCTGTATTAGACTTATCTCTAAAGACGACACATGTTTTAGCTTTAACTATATGTGAGAGATGTGTAAGCACGAGGTGGAATGGTATTAAAGGTATAAGGGTCATTTTACACATGAAGGGCATTTTAGTAATTTCAAACTATATGTTTATAATATTTCTTATAGGGCCCTAAAAGTACTTTATTTACAAAAATGTCTATTTTATTTTTTATTTTGGTCCTTCAAACTTTCTTAATTAAAATCAAGACCCTAAAGTTCCATACAATTAAATTTATCATTTAGCTTAAGATGTGTCATGAAACATCAATTTGACCCATTTTTACAGTTGATCTCTAAATTTAAAGATGGTCTTTGAGATATTAAGAACTCAAAACATCACATTTGTAATAATATAAAAATTATAAAATACTAAGAAACACCCAACTATAAAAGTGCTCAATATACATGAAAATATAAACACGGGGTCATTACATCTAGAATGAGGACAACCTACGACACCTATCTAGGTTCATAGTCTCTTGGGTTTTGAAGGATACTACAAGATGTTCATTCGAGGGTTCTTGAAGATTATGGGACCACTGACTAATTTCTCCCATAAGGGTGTATCGTTTATTTTCTTGCATACTCTGTCAGAGAGTTTTTAAGGATCTCAATGAGAAGATCACTACCACTCTTGTACTCGTATTGCCACGGTATGGTATTGAGTATTTGGTATTTATATATATGTCCCTTTACAAGTAAGGCAGAGTATTGATGCAAGAGGAGACGCCCATAGCTTATGCATATCGGAAGCTTAAGCATTATGAGTGCAACTACCCCACTCGTGATTTAAAGTTGGCCGCATTAGTTTTTTCCCTCCTATATGGAGACACTCTCTAATGGGGATAGGTTTAAATTATACTCTAATCACAAGATTCTCCAATATTTGTTCATTCACAAAGAGTTGAATATGAGGCAGAGGACATCGCTTGAGTTTATAAAGGACTACCATTTTTCGATCCAGTATTATTTAAGGATGGAAAAAAATTTTAGTTTATGCATTGAGTCAGAGACTAGATATTTCACTAGAAATAATATGGGTCAACATGAGGAGGAGTTATCATACATATAAGCAACACATTATAGTGTACTCTCGACTTGGATTTGTCTAATGTCTTTTGGGGAGTAGTGATCGTTACACCCGATATGGTGACATAAGCGATACAGATGGTCTTCATACTCTTTCTACTAGGAGAAAGTGTGAGGGCTGGTGTAAGATCGATTTAATTCATTCTCGATCAGTTTGGATGGTGGGTTAAGATTTTATGGATGACTAGTTGCAATAGAGCGTCCAGACTTGAGGAGAAATGTTTTAACTGAGGCACATGGTTCACTATGTATGGTACATCCCAGAAGAAACAATATGTATCAGAATATTTAAACAATGTATTGGTGGATGCGAATGAAGAAGTTTATTGTAGAAATTTTGTCTAAGTGTGCCACCTGCTAACTTGTAAAGGTGGAGCATCTAATACCGACAGGGGAGTTACAACATTTGGAAATTCTCAAGTTGAAGTGGGGGAGAATCTCCATGGCTTTTATAGTGGGATTTACAAGTCCCAAAACATGTCATGATTCAATTTAGGTCATTGTTGGTAGGTTGACAAATGTGTCTCATTTCTTTTTAGTTTGGACTTATTACACAATAGTGCAATATGTCAATTATTTATTTAATATATCGACTTCATGGTAGACTATGTGATATTGTGTCTGATTAGGACGTTAGTTTCATATCTTGATTCTAGGGAGGTTTATGATAGTCCTTGGGAGTACAACTGAGTTTGGGTAGGACATTTCACCCTCAATCTATTGGGAAAACTGAAAGACTGAACCAAATGTTTGAGGTTATGCTTAGGGCATGAATTTTTTATTTTAAAGGTTGATGGGATCAACACTTACCACTATTAGATATTTCCTACAACAGTAGTCATTAAACGACCATCGGTATGGCATCCAACGAGGCAATATATGGATGACCATTTCTCTCACTGAGTTATAGGTTGAAGTTAGGGGATTAGGTAATGTTCAAACCAAGTATTGTGTGAGACACCACAGAGAAGGTGGAACTCATTCGATTGTGGATGAGGACAATACAAGATCAGTAAAAGAGTTATACTAATAAGAAAAGGATAACACTTGAGTTTCAGGTGGGAGATCATATTCTTTTCTGAATCTTCATGATGAAATGAGTTGTCAAATTTGGGTCCAAAGGGAAGTTGGCACCCCACTACATCGGTCCCTTCATAATTTTGAACTGGATTGGTCGGGTGGCATATCCATTATCTTTTGATGATCATCTTCAATGAGTACATGATGTTTTCCACGTATGAATGATGAGGAAATTTCTCAGGGATGATGATGCCTACCGACATATCAACCTCTAAGGGATTAAGCTGTAACCTGATGAGAGTTATAAAAAGTGACCACAACGCATACATGACTGAAGAGACTTTGTGATCAAAGGGAATATCATTAGTGTGAATTTATTGTGGACATCATAATGAGGCAGAGTCTACACGGGAGAGGTCGAATGACATGAGGAATAGATATCTATAGTTATTATAGTCAGGTACTGAATTCAAAAATTGAGAATGAAATTCCTTATTTTAGGGGGAAGAATGTAAGACCTTGTAAATTTAATGCATTATTTAAAATTATTTGATATTATGATGTGATATAAGTATCTACAGTTAGTGGTGTCATCAATATATTTCATTTATATTCATGGTTTATGTGTGCATAATTATAAATATTTAAGATGGAACTTATGGATGAAACATAATACGCCACTATAAATTAATAATTATTTAACAAATTTGCATAGTAAATTATTTAAAACTCGAACAAAAATAAACTTTAAAAATATTGATATGTTAGTTCAGATGACTTATAGGGCATGCAAATGGTTTGGATTTCTATTAAAAGGGTGGGTGTTGGGTTATATGGGTTAGTATTGTACTTGGACTAAGTTTTACACTAGTTGGATATAGTTTTGGGATTAATGGGTCAAGTCCCATATAGGAGCTAACACTAAATTCGTGGCTAGCATTATAGAAATAATATTCGAGTTAACTTAAATCATTTCTTAACACTGGAGAAATGAAACCCCAGAAAGAGAAGAGGTAGGCCACTTGGAGAAAAGGAGAAGAGGACAATTGGGCATTTGAGAATAGAAAATATGGGGATTTTCAATTTGTGTAAAACCTACTCAAATTCGGAGGCCAGAATGTTTACTGTATTTATAAGATTTATTTTGTTAATAGAATGTAATTATTCATTATATTATAAACCTAAATATGGAAGACTTGATTTAGATAATTAAACATCAAGTTTGGGATATAAGTTAATTAGTAAAATTAGGTTATAACCATAAATCGAATTTGTTTCAAATTATCATGATTTTGGGGTTATATTTGACAAATGGAGATTATATGTATGTATGCTTGAAGAATTTAGTAAAACCACTTAATTTTGACATTAATGATTTAGAAATTTGGGATTTTAGAATAATAGTCAATATATGTAGGGTTATAATTCTGAAAACATACTCATAAATCCATATATAACACTAGTAGACTTGTAAGGATATCCTAGAAATTGGTTTGGGTTATTTTGTAATATGTTTTAAGGTATATGAAGTAGTAAAACCTTGAATTAAGTCATTAATGGGAATTTGGAATAGAGGCTTCATATCAGAGTAGATGATGATGAAAAACTGAAATCTGGAGAGTCTCGTGGTTTTCTCATTCGAATGGCCACAATTGTGGTTCAAGTGAATGACAATGTTTCAGGGTCGTGCACATGACTAAGGTTGAATTTGATGTTTTTTCTAAATTGGAAAATATGTAAATTTGAATTGAATTGGAAGACTTCAACATTTTAGAAACTAATCTAAAACATTTGATCTTATATGGAAAATTACTTGGAAGAATAATAAGACTCACATCCTTCTTGAAATGGGAATAACTCTCATTTACTTTATATACCTTATATAGACTATGTTTACATATGAGAGGAATCTTGGATCGGATGTTCTTACAAACCATGTGATGGAACCACTTTGTTACGGTGATAAATACGAGTTATACCTTGGTCCATATGATGGCATTCACCGGAGTATCATAGTACCCTAAGTTTACCCGCAGTGCCAATTCGATATTTTTAGAAGGCAAGACGGGATTACCTTAGGTCAGGAGATGATGCCGCTTTGGTACTCCGGTAGAAATATATGATAGGTACCCTGAGCAGGGCTATAATGGCTCTTAATTATCCTAAGATATCGAAATGGGATTACCTTAGGATAGGAGATAGCGCAAATTTGGTACTCATGTAACTTTTTATACTCTAATTGGTACGGGCGCTACATATGTATATATACAAGTAAAGTTGTGTTTTCTAAATAGTTTCGTATAATTGAGAGGTATAGAATAATTAATTACAAATGATGATGATATAAATAGCACCACCAAGTCAATATAATTTGTATGAGATCGAACTAGGATAGCAAATGGAAAACGGGAGTATAATAGTGAATAATCAGAAGAGATGAGGAGAAGAGGATGAATACAAAAATGTATAAATGTTTTAGCCAGATTATGCTACATCCACTATAGGGGGTCTGAGTATCAATCCACAAATAAGGCTCTAATGGCATGCGAATACAACACACATATATAAGGTTTATCTATCTACAATTGCACATAGTTTAGCTAAGGTTTTGAATAAGAGATCCCTTCTCATGGAGAAGATGAAGTGTATATATAGTGTTTAAGGGGTGTAATACACCCCCTAAGCATGCAATAGGAACATGTTCCCAAAGGTCTCTAGTATGAAGATGAGATCTGTCATAAACACATGTAACTAATGATGATGTAATATTTCCTCATGTGAGAGAATAATCTGGTTGTAACTGAATTGCTAATATGGACCAAGTAGGCGTGCATCCTGAGGTGAACATGCTAAGAGTGTCTTCTAGAAAGGACTCGACTGGGCCAAGTATGAGACATGAAGTACGATGTCTAACATGATGGTAGCAAAATGACTGGAGTCTCGCTTGATATGAATATGTCGAGACGATATTACACATGATTCAATGGACTCTTCCTTGCACCAGGCGAGACGATGTATCCATCTAGGATGACATGTTACCATATTGGCCAAGTCCTCGACAAGACTACACGATATGATGGCAGGTATCGTTACATGGTGGGTTCCACTGGGTTGGCCCTGATTGAGCAACTCTAGGTTGGGTCGAGGATACAGTTGTGGTATATCAATCACCCCCATCCCTTAGTCTGCAAGGTAAGGAGGAGGCTGAGGGTTGAACATTCGAGTCTAAAAATACCAATTGACATGGGTGTAATGAAATTAGTTTGCTGAACGATCGTAGATAAGTGACACTTATCACTTAGGCCATGATTCAGTGTGGTAACCAAAGGGCGACTATAACGTGCTTAGGTTATGGAACCCTAATGATGGCCCATGGGGAATAAGGCCTCAATCCTTTCCTTGGTATTAAATCCCATTTGAAAACATATTTAACCCTTTTCTTCTTGTTGGCGCTTATTTTAATTCTTTCTTTGTAAGCATCGATGGTCTCCCTCCCCATTGTTCAAGCTTCCTCTAGCTTTTCTTCTATGTTCTTCATGATTTCCCTAGGATTAAAGACCTCCAAGTATATCACGCTTTTCCTTCTTCCAAGTTTTTCAATGGATTTCCATTCCAACCACTGTTCTTGCATTTATTTCATTTTTTCGGCCACTGGGTGGCCTGATTTTAGGTGATTTTAGGGTTGAGAGGAGAGGTTTTTTTAGGTTTGGTAGCATTTTGGAGAGGTTTTTGGAGACTGAGTGGCCTTGTTTGGTTATTCTTGTCAACTCCAATTATTTTCTCCGATGAGTATTCATTATGTTCTTCAAGTGTTCTTAACCTCAAATAGTTCAAATTCCTTAATTTGATCATGGGTCAAATCTTAGTCGGAGTAAGAATTCTTTGTTATTTTAGTCAAGTGTTGGGTCGCCTCTTAGGTGTTAAGGCCCTCGTATATGTTATCCAAGGAGTTTCCAACTCTTAAAGAGAGGTTTTTTTTTCTGAGATTAGGAATTATGAGGCCTTGGACACGGCTTGAAGCCAAAGAGAAGCCTTTACCCTCTGACACATTTATTCTATTCCTTTAGTTGTAGTCCTTCCACCTGTTATAGAGATTAGTGCCTCTATGTCTGAATCCTTTGATTCAGTGGTTGATAATGAATCTATCTCTCACACGGATGAGGACCCGGGTTACCTCGACGAGGTTATGGATCTATCTCACAGTGCATCGTCCTTCGGCCAAATCGAGTCTTCTAGTGGAGGCGATTCTGTCGATTCCGTCATTGACTCGGGGTCATCCCTTGAGATCCTATCGGGCTCTACCAAGACCAGGGTGAATATTGTGGTGGCTCCACCCTTGATGGCGATCCCTATATCGGTTGTTGAGGAGCAACAAAACCCGAACGCAATTATGGTTCTTGACTTTGAGGATGTTTTATCTGACGAGAGTACAATCGACATCTTTGTTTCTAGTTTATATGAAAGCACAATTACTGAGGTAGATCTTCTCCGTTGGGGACATCAATATGGGATATCATCTACCATCACTATGAGGGTACCCTCTGTATCTGAGAGGGACTTTAACTGCCAGTCGGGTGAGCTCTGTGTTTATGAACAAATGTTTAAGGTCGACATTAGGCTACCTTTGCATCCAACCATATGGGCCATTTATGCTAGCCTAGGTGTTTCTCCTTCCCAAATCATACCTAATTCCCATATGATTATCTTTGGGTTTATTTCTCTGTGAAGGATGGTCTATAGTTCTGAGCTTCCAGTTAACGTTTTTAGGGGTTTCTATACGGTGTCATATTTGAAACCACAATTTGTCTATTATCATCTCGTGGCTAGAAAGTCCATAAATGAAGACCTTCTCGTCACCCAGACTTCCAACCACGACTGGAAGACATGTTATTTCTTTATGTCGGGTGCTTGGGAGTACGGATCTGATACCCCCTAGTGGTACCGCTAAGCCGAGGGTCCCTCAAAAGTGGGCAAAGTCCCCAATGTCTACTAATATGGACCTACGGTTGAGTATTGTGGCCACTAAGAACCTGGCTAAGGTGAGGAAGCAAGGAAAGTACGCGGGTCTTGTGAAGTTTGATCTATTGTTGACCCCACATTGTTTAAAGAAATTAGGCTTGGGGGTGGACTCCCTCTCTGAGATATGTAAGTGTTAGTCTTTATTTCTGCTAACAGTTATATCATTTTTTATGTATCTGATTCTGTATTTTCAGTTTCCCTATTTTATACAGACCACCAAACACTTGACACACAACCTGGACGATGGAGGCTCCTTACTTAAGGAAACTTATTGAAAAAAGTTAGTAATAAGATGGCCCCAACATCTCAGACCACGAAGTCTACCATCGTCCCCATTGAGGCCGAGGAGGCAAAGAAGAGGACAGCAGGCAAGGAAGAACCACCCCCATCTTCCCGTACAAAGAAGCATAAGGAAGGCCCTTATAAGATTGTGCCGACAAAGGCAATGCCTATATCTTCTGAGGATGTGCTTGAGGCTCGTCTTGTGAATTTAAAAATATATTCAAACACCTTTTCAGGGAATATTAGGAGATATTTCACTATTGTATCTGACATAACCCTTGTGTTAGATGTCAATTTTTTTGAGGCAACTGAGATCTCCCTCTTGAATTAACTGTGTTATCATCATGTCATTCAGGTAAATTCTAAATTTGTTCTGATTTTCTTCTATATCGTAGTTTAGTATCGTCTCGCATTTAATTTATTTTTCTTTTTTTGTAGTCCACTATCTTTTTGTAGAAGATACATTAGTGGGTCGAAGAAAATATCTCCTAGTTCGCTAAGCTCGCTTAATCCATAAGGTCGTGGAGGATTTGAGGTCAGAGATTTAGGACCTCAAGGAGAAGGATGTTGAGGTCGAGAGTGATCATAAGATGCCCATTAAAAATCTAAAGACGGATCATGAAAAAACTTTGAATGCTCTGAAGGAGAAGCAAGCCTCTGTGGATCTAGAGATAGTTCAAGATGTTTTCAATGAGGAACTTGAAGCTACCATAACAAAGGCTATCTAATATTACAAAGTGTCTAAAGAGTTTTTTAGATTAGGTCTTCAGTACCTTGTGAGGGGAGCTCATACTAGCTGCCAGTGGGCCGCTATGAAGTTTCCTGAGGTCGCTCATGTGATTGATCAGCTAAAACCTTTTAGTCTCTATAACCCTCTTTTCGTTGCCGATATCGATGTGGTTAAAGGGAAGGCTCAATATGATCCGATATCACAGACTAAAATTGACCGAGATGATACAACCATAGTCTAGGAAGAGGGAAACATCTTGGTTGAGAAGGAGTATGCCTCCAAGGGAGCAACTGAAGTCTATGGTAACCAAGCTAAAGATACCCTAGGGAACTAGGTCTTTCAATGGACGTACGAGTGTGGAGTAATGTCCTTTCTTTTGTAACACTTGAACATTCCTCCCTTATACTTTTGAGATCTTTATCCAGCACTTATAATTTTTGTGACATCGCCTAAACCATCATTACCTATCTCTGATGTTTATATAATCTGAGTCATTTGTATGCTTTGATCCCATATTTGTTTTTAGAAAATAATGATTTATCTCGTCATGTCCTTGGATAGGATGAGAGTATCACAGGTAATGATGTTACAATCCAATTCCTCTCTAGTCAATTTGAGAGAGTATGTACAAGAGTCATCTCATCCTTGCACTGTCTTCTCAGCCGAGAGGATGTTTGATAATTAACCCACAACTAAGTGATTTTCCAATTGGAATTATCACCAAACTAATAATGTTACAATCCACGTCCTCTCTCGTCATTTTGAGAGTGTATGGACAAGAGTTGTCTCATCCATGCACTATCTTCTCGACCGAGGGACTTTATTCACTAGATTAATGATGTTTGATCATTAACCACAAATAAGTGATTTTCCTATTTGAATTGTCACCAAATTAATAATGTTACAATCCAAGTCCTCTCTTGCCATTTTGAGAGTGTATGACAAGAATTATCTCATTTATGCATTATCTTCTCGTCCGAGAGGATGTTTGATAATTAACCACAACTAAATTATTTTCCAATTTGAATTCTCACCAATTTATTGATGTTACAATCCAAGTCCTCTCATGTCGTTTTGAGAGTGAATGGACAACAGTCATCTCATTCATGATTTCTCTTCTCAACCGAGAGTGTTTTTCTAATTTGAATTATCACCAAATTAATGATGTTATTGAATTATCTCTCATCATTTTGAGAGTGAATGGATAAGTGTCGTGTCATCCATGCACTGTCTTCTTGGCTGAGAGAGTTTATTCACCAGATTAATGATGTTTGATAATTTCATTTAGTGCTTTTCACCATTGACATTCGTGTTATCGCATTATTCCGCTTTCTTGGTGTTTGGAGAATTAATGGATGGGGTCTACCCCTTTCTCGAATATCGTATCACCTAGAATGAGTTGCTGCTATTTCACCATGAATGATGTTTTATATCTTTAAGGAAGTTCGAAACAAACAACTCAATAAATATATACAATATATGAGTGAACACTTGCCTTTCATTCAAAACTTATTTATACAATGATTTCAAAAGTAAAAAAGAAACTTCGTAGTTTTCTACTGATAGTATTTTTTTAGGTGGTCTCCATTCCAGGGGTTAGAGGATTGTTCTCCTTCTAAATTTTCTAGCCGATAGGTTCCTGGGATGACCTCATATGTGACTCTATAAGGGACAAGCTAGTTTTCATGGAGCTTACTAGGTTTTTATCGCGCCTTCTTCATAACTAAATCTCATATGTCTATCAGCCTTTCTTTGACCCTCTTGTTATAAAACTTAGTCGTCATCTTCATGTAGGTTGCCTGCCTAACCTATGCATCTTCTCTCTTCTCTTCGATCAAACCAATGTCAGGTCTTATCTTTGCCAGGTTTTCCTCATGGTCGTATGTCTGAACTCTACGGGTGGGGAGACAAATCTCTATATGCACCATGGCCTCTGAGCCATAAGACATTATGAATGGGGTCTCTCTTATCGATGTTCTCTATGTCGTCCTGTAAGCCCATAAGACGGCATGTTCCTCTTCGATCCATCTTCCTTTAGCATCCTCTAACTTTTTCTTAATTCAATAGAGAATAGTTCTATTGGTGACTTCAGTCTGACCATTAGCATAGGGTCGTCCAGGTATTGAGAATAATTGTTTGTTGTCGACCCTTTCACAGTATTTCTCCAAAGAGATATTTTTGAACAGTTTCCCATTATCCGAGATGAGGGTATTAGGTAGGTTGTACCTACAGACGATACTCCTCCATATGAACTGGAAGGTCTTTTTCTCCTTAATAGTGATCATAGTATCGGCTTCCACCCACTTTGAGAAGTAGTCTATCGCCACAATTAAGTATTTGTAGTTACCTACGAACCTTGGCAGTTGTCCTATCAAGTCAATCCCCCATACTGAAAATGGCCATAGGGAGGTGATGGATATCATAGCCTGATAAGTTTGGTGCGGGATAGTGGTAAACCGTTAGCACTTATCGCATTTCTTGACATACTTGGTTGCATCTTTGGCCAAGATCGGCCGCCAGTATCCCTGCGTAATGATCCTATTTGGTAATGACCTTTCTTCGATGTGACTTGAACAAGACCTTTCATGAACACCTTTCAAGATATATTCCTCCTCGATCGGGTAGCCACATCTAAGAAGATGTAGGAGAAATACTTTCTTATATAACACGTCCCCCAAGATAGAGAACTTAACATCTTTGTATCCTACTTTCCTCCTATCGGCCTTAGACTCTCCTAACCTTCCCTCTATGATATACTGAATTATGGTTCCATCCAAGACGACCCTATGTTTAAGTTGAGGCAAAACTCTATCTCTGTATCTTCATCTTCAATAGTATATCGTTTTAGAATCTCCACTAACACGAACCTTCTTATCTTTATCCTCGTCGATGAGGACAACCTTGCCAGACCATCGACTTGATCATTGTCAGGCCATGGTATCCTCTTCAATTTGATTTCAACGAAGTTATTAGTCATCCTCTTTACCCTTTCCAAGTATTTGGTCATCCTGTCATCTTTGGCCTTTTAAATATCTAAAATATGATTGACCAACAGTTAGGAGTCAATGTGTACCAAGAGTTTTTCGATATTCATTACTTTCGTGAGGGAGAACCCCACTATGAGCACCTCATACTCCGACTCATTATTAGAAGCTTTAAAACTGAATCTCAATGCATATTAAATATATGTTCCATCCCATTAACAAAAAGGTTCCAAACGGTTCGTCTTCCTAAAAATTGACCTTCTTCAATGACACCTCTTCTAATAAAAAACTTATCTATTTCAGCCAGAATAGGCCAGGGAGCTCTAGTGTCAGCCTCAGCAGACCTAGCCATACTAGTGTCGACTTCAGCCAATCCTTCACCCAGTTTCTCTAATAGACTAACTTCCACATGGGCCTCTTCTCTATCGGCCTTATCCTAGGTGAACTCGGCCACAAAATATTCTATTGCTTGGCCTTTGAATTCTACCCGTGGTTGATAACCTATATCGTACACTCCCAGCTCAATGGCCCAAGCCATCAACCTACCCAATTTCTCAAGTTTATGGATGAATTGCCTAAGGGGGATTCCGTTAAGATGACAATTATGTGAGATTTAAAGTATGGATTCATCTTCCTTAAATCCTAGATGAGAGCATGGACTCATTTTTCCATCTTAAGGTACCTCTACTTGTCCCCTTAAAGGGTTTTACTATTAAAAAATATTGGTCTTTGTACCCCGTTGTCGTCTCTAACTATAGCCTTACTAATGGCCGACTCCGATACAACCAAGTATAAATAAATCATCTCTCCTTGCACAGCACGGGACAATAAGAAAGGTGAGCCAAGGTAAACCTTTAATTCCTGAAAGGCTTTTTCGCACTCCTCATCCCATTTAAATCCCTTTTTGATCACTTTAATGAATGTAAAACATTTATAAGCGGCTCTAGAGACAAACCTGTTTAGAGCATACACTCATTCAGTGAGTCTCTGAACTTCCTTGATGGTCTTCATACCCAACAATGCTTTGATTTTTTTGGGATTTTATTCTATCCCCGTCTGATTTATAATGAATCCCTAAAATTTTCCATCTCCCACTTCGAACACATACTGTGCTAGATTGAGCTTTATTATGTATTCGTCCATGGTGTCAAGGTCGTCCACATGAGTGTCATCCTCGAGGATCTTCATTATAATATCATCAACATAAACCTCCATGGACTTTCCAATCTGATCTTCGAATATCTTGTTTACCAGACACTAATAGGTGGCCCCAACATTCTTCAGACCAGAAGGCATGACCTTCTAACAGTAGGTCCCCTTATTGGTGATGAAGGTTGTCTTCTCCTCATCAGCCGAGTCCGTCAAGATTTGATTATAGCCTAAGTATGCATCCATGAAGCTCATAACCTCATGCCTAGCCTGGGTATCCACAACCGATCAATACGAGGGAGAGGGAAGTTATCTTTGTGTCAAGATTTGTTCAAATAAGTGAAGTCCACGCATGTCCTCCACTTGCCGTTGGATTTAGGCACTATGGCATCATTTGAAATCCATTCAGGGTATATCACCTCTCTGATGAATTCGACCTTGTTAAGCTTCTTAACCTCATATCTGATGACCTCGTACTTCTCCCTTTAATACACCATCCTTATTTATTTTATCGATTTTTCACCATCAACAACATTCAACTTTTGAAACCTTACCTTTAGGTCCAGCCATGTCTTCATGGTTCCATGAAAAGACACTTTATCTCTTCCTCAGTAGTTTGACTAGCTCATCCTTGACCTCTTGCTTTAAGGCATTGCCAACCAGGATGATCTTTTTCAACTCTTCCTCATTGAGGATGATGGATTCTACCTCTTCTGCGACCTCCCCCTTTGTGATTTTTATCTCGTCTCTAGGATAAAGGGTGTCAATATTGTATATGGTTGTTTCTTTCTTGTGTGCTTATCTATCCTCATATAAATTAAAGTATCATTCACGTGCCAATTATTGGTCACCCTGAACTTCTCCTACTCCATAAAGAGTAGAGAATTTTATCATTTGGTTGATCATTACAGGCATGGCCTCAAATTCTTTGAGGGATACCCGTCACAATATCTGGTTGTAAGCTGAGAAGATGTTCTCATCCATAACAAAAAAAATTATCTTCTTGGTGAGCCTCTTTAACAATACGTATGCCATTTTGACGTCAATTTGTACATTCCAAGTGGGTGAACCTTTGCTCCAATTAATCCTATCATAGGTTAGCAGTATGGGACAAACCTGGCCTTGCTAAGTCCTAAGACTTTGAAGTATGGGTAGAACATGACGTCGACAGAGGTTCCTCCATTAACCAGAACTCTCGACACATCAAACCCATGTACTCTAGTGGTAATAATGATCAGGTCATCATGAGGGGCTTGGATACCCTTAAAATTTAGTCTTGAGAAGCCGACTATGAGGGTTTCCATATCCACTTTCTTCCTCTTCTCGAGTTTAAAACCAATAGAGGCTAAGTCCATTCCCTCGGCCTTGGTCACTGCCTTTGCCTGGCCACGTGTGCTTTACGGTCATCCACCTTTGTGCCACCACAAATCATGCCTACACCAAATGAAATCATGTTAAGCCATTTTACTAAGTCATTAGCATCCTTAGGCGGGATAGCTGGATCGTTATTATCGTCAGCTGAAGGCTCGTCCCATCTGGATAGGGAGTCCTCTTTGCATTTATCAATTCTTCTCTTTTTCGAGTCATCTCGGCCTTGATCATTTCAGACTCTGGTTGAACCTCTCGTATCGACATATTTCCTCAACCTACCAGACATTAGCATTTTTAGAATCTCGTCTTGCCGGGAGAAGCATCTCTCAGTGGTATGCCTATGATCTTGATGAAATTCACACCATAGATTTTTAGTCCTCTTGTGTAAGCGTTCTTCAATTTTTCTAGACACCTAAGAGATTGGTCATTTTTTATCTCATTCAAAATATACTCATAACTAACAGTCATAGGGGTGTAGTCTGAAAATTTATTGTCTTTCGCCTTTTTCTTGATATCTTTCCCCTTTGATATCTGAAACTTTCCATCACTGTGATCTCTTTGTTCTTCATTACATTTGGTGTCCGTCACCTCCTTTGCATTCATGACCCTCTCGACCGTAGCAAAGAGTTGAGACATGGACTTTAGAGGGTCCTCGTCCAACTTCCAAAGTAGCTTTACTTTCTGAAGACCTCCCATAAGGGCTAGCATTGCGATGCTTTCTTCATAATCCTCAACTTCTAGATTCTCCTTGTTAAAACAGGATATATGCTCCCTCAGAGTCTTGTACTTACCCTATTTGACATACAATAGGTGGGTCGTCTTCTTCTTGGGTTTTACCCCCAAGCAGAAGCTGTGGATGAAACTATCGGCCAGTTACTTAAAATGTATTATTAAGACCTTAGGAATAGAAGTGAACCATATGTGGGCTTCCCCTATCAATGTGTTATAGAATGCCTGGCATCTCATCTCATTCGATATTTAATAGATGTCATAGGTTAACTGATACATTTCAACATGATGCACCGAGTTGGTGCTCCCGTCATACCTCAGTGTAACCACCAGTAGCTTGAACTTGGTCGGGGTTAGGTAGCCCACTACCTTTGCCACAAAAGGGGAGCCTTAGCATATACCCTCTGCAAGGGATCTCGTCTCTTCATGATGTCACTTATTTTATTCTCCAATCATTGTATGTACTCATTCTAGGGCTTGTAAGTTGTATCCCAGACCCCTTCTCTATCGTCCAGTTGAGACGACCCCTCCCTATTAGCAAGGTGCACAGAGGGTTCTCTGCTAGGACACTTTCATTCGATGTTGGCCTTTATTTGATCCTTTTATCCATAAGGAACGTATGAGGTCATCCTACCTTTCACTCATAAATCTCGAGAGTCGGTTTCTCAAGTCCTCTTTTGGGTTAAGACATAGAAATGTTGACCCTCTACTCATCATGTCTAAGGCTGATGGTCGCGGTTTGCGATCTCGACCTTCGAGATATTTGCTCTGTCATAAAGTACAGAAAGTTACTCTAAACAATTGATAAGGTTCCTAATATTCCCTCTCTTCATCATCCTCATAGAGGTCTTCTCCTACCATATCATCACGGAGTTATTGACTTTGCCTCCCCAGGCATGGACGCCTAGGGTCAATAATGTCTCTCCATCTCTTATGTGGAGGGAGGTCCTTTTTTAGGTCCGAGTGTGGTCCCCTGGCTTGGAGATTAGGGACGTCTTCCCTTATGACTGGAGTTACAAACTCAGCTCCGGTGCCACTAGTCCTAGCCACGAGATTCTGGGTAAACATAGTCAATTGGGTATGCATCTAATGATGGGTAGCTATGAGAGAGCATAGTGCCACCGCTACCTCAACCATTTCTGACTGAGGCAGTGCTTCATTGGAGCTATTACCAACCCCTGGTGGTGGTGCTAGATGAATTTAAGGAGGAGGGAGAGGATGATCCATAGCCATTTGTGTAAACTAGATGAGCTATGAGCTGAAGAAGAAAAACTTGAAAGCTTAACAAGAGATCCTTCAATGGTGAAACGGCTCCATAAAGAGGGAGGACTACTTCACCACCTGAGACTCCGATGAGTATACGCTAAAATAGGGAAGATATGGATATCTTACTTGCGAAAGATCGCGCTAGATTAATGACGCTATAAATAGCACCACCAAGTAAATATAATGTGCATGAGCTCGAACCAGTATAACAATGGTAGAACTTAAATATAATAGTGAATAATCAAAAGAGATGAGGAGAAGAGGATGAATATAAACATGTATAAGTGGTTCAGCCAGATTATCCTACATCCACTGTGTGTGTGGGGGGTGGGGGGTCTGAGTATGAATCCAAAAATAAGCCTCTAATGGCCAGCAAATACAACACACATATATAAGCTTTCTTTATCTATAATTGTACAAACCTTAGTTATGGTTTTGAATAAAATATCCCTTCTAATGGAGAAGATGAAGTGTATATATAGTGTTTAGGGGGTGTAATACACCCCCAAGCATGCAATAGGCACATGGTCCTAAAGGTCTCCAATAGGAAGATGGCATTTGTCAGAAACACAAGTAACTAATAATGATGCAATATTTCCTCACATGAGGTAATAATCTAGTTATAATTAAATTACCCATGTGGACCAAGTAGGCGTGCGTCCTGAGATGCACATGCTAAGAGTTTCTTCTAGAAAGGACTCAGATGGGCCAAGTATGAGCCATGAAGGCCGACGTCTAACATGATGGCTGCGAATGACTGGAGTCTCGAATGATATCAATATGCCGATACGATGTTGCGCTCGATACAGTGGACTCTTCCTTTGACCGAACAAGATGATGTAGACATCCAGGATGACATGTTATTGTCTTGGCCAAGTCCTACACGAGACTACACGGTATGATGGCCGACCTCCTTACAAGTTGGGTTTCGTTGGGTTAGCCTAGGGCGAGAACTCTAGGTTGGGACGAGGGTACACTTGTGGTATATCAAAAAATATTCAATTGAAACGAATAGAATGTAATCAAGCTTGGGTTTAAGATTAGATGCATGTGAGATCTACGATAGATAGGTTTTGGGATAACTCAAAATCTACTAAAAGACGAGAAGAAGATGGTTAGTTATATTTTAGTCCGGAATCAGTTATGTTCTAGTACTACTTAAACTTGCTATAAACGTATCGTACTAAAAAAATTCATTACATACGCCATAAGTTCAACCTCACCCCGATTTCTCAATTGTTAATCTATTGGGATGTGCATGTTGAGACTGCATGCTCACTCATTCAATTCCGTTTTTTATTTTGTCGATTTGGTATTATTATTATTATTATTATTATTATTATTATTATTATTATTATTATTATTATTATTATTATTATTATTATTATTATTATTATTATTATTATTATTATTATTATTATTATTATTATTATTACTTTAGTTTGGTGTTTTATTTTAAGATAGTGTTTTATGGGACAATTATATAACTATTATTAGTTTGGTATCTGAAATCATATGGTTCACCACTTGATATTTAATTATTTATTTATTTGTTCAATTTTATTTATAGTCATGGATAGAATAATACAAAATTATTTATACACTCTAATCTTATTTAAATTTTATCTGGTGTCGCATGGTGTGTACGTGTCTACAGTCTATATTAATATGGCTATGATGGATTGTAAAGTTTGTGGCCTAATGAGGTTCCAAGCAGCGGCCTTCGTCGCTAAGGGATGCACTGAGTAGTAGGATATGCACCTAGTTCGGATACAAGTTGTGGCCTCTTTCTTCTAGGTCTAGAACTTTTGTAGGCACTTGAATATATCTTCATGTGCTCGTGTGGACCTTTATGCCACGTGTCTCTTTTTTATTAGATTAAATAATTTGGGTGCAATAGGTAAGGTTTACCATGATGTCTGACTATACTATGGTTAACCTGTTAATCATTAAAATATTATATAGGTACTCTACAGGGTTAAAGTTGGTCCGTAGAATGGGGTTTAATCTACTTGGATATCGTGTGGTATATGGATATTATGAGATTGGTATTAATTTTATTATTTCCTTATTTATGATGATATAACCTTAGATACTATAGGTTCAGCGATAACATCATTTGCGTAGATCACTTGTGTACTAATTGGAGTCGGGTGATAGTAGCTTCTTGGGACCAGATTTTCTACATGACATGAAAGAGAATATTAATATGATTAGGGATCAGATCCTCACTACCCATAAGTGATATAAGAGTTATGTGGATTTGACGAGGAAGAAAATGGACTTTTTAGTTTTTGATTAGGTGCTACTCAAGGTATCACCCATTAAGGAGATGTTGCACTCCAGGTACAAGGGGAAATTATCCCCGATATTCATTGGGCCTTTCATTATCACGAATGAGTGGGGACTCTTTCTTATAGGTTACCCCTTCTAGACCATTCAGATGAGGTACGTGACATGTTTAATGTATCCGTGATTCCCAAATTCATTTGGGATGGGGCCGTATGTTAACACATATACTTTAGAGACACTGAGCTAGGTCCAAACATTTCACATAGAGAGAAGCTCGTAAGCATTTTTGATAGGAGACTTCATATATTAATGTCTGAGCAGATGCCCTTAGTCCGTGTTCGATGGAGCTACCGTAGTAAGGTCGATCCCACTCGAAGGGTCAGGATAGAATAAGATAACAATATATGCATTTGTTTAAAGTGGGAATATTTACGTGAATTATGAAGACATAATTCTTTTTATTAGGGGCTAGCATGTAATACCCCGTATTTTTGAGAAATTAAGTAAATGGCTTAAAAAATAATTAAAGTAGAATTTGGCATTTTAATGTGTTAAAAAATGGAAATTGAAATTATTAGATTACATTTCTAATTGTTATCATTAAATTGAAGTTTTCTAATTTAAATTTGGTAAATTGTTATCTTAATTTGGGCCTTGGCTAAATAATGAACTAATTGGGCTTGGCATTATTGATTTCTCTAGGATAAAATATTCAAGAAAGATTATAATGGGGAAGAGGGTGAACCCCCAAGGGTATAATGATATTTAGTACAATTCTTGGAGTGAAGAATAATGGTTTAAATCATGTGTTGTATTAAAAAAAATCATTTTAATTTAGGTTTGAAAGATGGGGTCACGATGACACCCATATTGTGTCAAAATTGTGGGTTAGGGCTGCAACCTCAAGCAAAACAACCCATGACCATGGGTGAGTTATGTTGTGGCTTGATCAAGGAATGGCCATGGAGGGTTCGGGTGTGTTTCAATTTTATATATTGTTAAACATGAGGTTGGTTCATTTTTCATCAAATTTTACTCAAAGCATTTCTCAGTAAATAAGAAATCGTAAAACTCTTTACATATCTTCACCCCCACATAATTATGTAACACTGTACATTTTTGGAGGATATAGAATTTAATTTAATTGGTGATATTTGATTTAATTTTTTGGAGCATTTAATTATATTAGTGAATTGAGATTTAATTAATTTGGGTTATTATCTTTTTTTAGATTACATGTGTCATAAATTGAGGTCGAGGTTAGAGCTTTTAGTAAAGTAACTCGGATGGAGATTCTGAGTGCACGGTTGACACCGTATAGGTTGAGATAGTCGAAAAAGAGTACACGAGGGTAGTAATTGGGTTTCAGGGTATTTTTAGGCATAACCGGTCCCACACGGGGGTGTTTGGATCATTTGGACTTGGCCCATATGCATAATTTCGGAATTAGTGATATAAAACCTACATTAGGGAGTTTGTGGTAGACACAACTCAATAAGAAACCCCAAGTTTTGCTAATGCTAAAATAGGGAGAAATTGGGAGGGCTTTGGGAGCCAAATCAAGAAGTAATTAGAGTGTTGTTTATCAAATCTTCATCTACGTCAAAAGAAATTAGACCCTACAAATTATTCTAGCAAGTAGTTGAACTTTCATTCATTTAATTTATGGTATTGCAATTCATATCATAGTGTGCATAAATCATACTCGTTTTGGGTGGGTTACCATATAAAAATGGGTGTTTATGAATTGGGCAGTTTACGTAGATTAAAGATGAAATTAGTATTGTGTTATGGTTCAAAAGAGTTGACATATGATTTATATTAATAGGCCAATAATACACGTTGTTTAAATTTGGAGTTTTGGAATCAAATTTGATGAAACGAGTGTAGGAAGATAATTGTGATAAACCCAACTTTGTTGTTTAGTGTTATTGTCACAAATTGATGGTGTTTAATGGAAAAATCAATGATTTGAATACGTTTAAAAGGGGAATTGTTGGAAATGGTTGGATAAAAATTTATGGGTTTGAATCAAAGCTTGGAGCTCATTAATGACCAAAACAAGGGTGTGGGAAATAAGATGAAGATGTTATACGCAATGTTAAATGACATGGCAAGTCATTCGAGAGACCTTGCATGTCATTCAAATGACAGTGCAAGTCGTTCGAACAACATGAGGAAAATTGAGGCAAATTTAGGGGACTTTAAGAATTTAATTAAAGAAGAATTAAATGGGAGATTAATACATAGGATATTGCGAGGTAGGTATTGAGGAAAATTAAATTGATGGGAATGATATTTATAGGATACATACCCCTATAGTGCTATCATAGGAGGTTGCATTATATGGGTGAATACCTGGCTTGAGGAGTAGGGAGATGCAATACCCCTTACTTTCGTGTATTTATTTTTATATTAAATTACCATGTGTGTGTGTGATTTAATATAATTGAGAATTAAAACAAGGATTTAACATTAATATTGATATGGGTAGAATGGTTAATATTTATGCGAATTGTACATTTACTAGTGTGATATGATAAATATAATCTTTTTGCATGCAATTACATCTTATGTGTGTATTAGCGGGAAGAATTAGTTATTTCTCAACCGGGGCATATATGAGTGAGCTATATGAGGTTGGGAGATAATTTTTATATTAATAGTCTTCGATGATAATTTGGAGTGCACGGTTGATCTTGGAAGGGCCGAAAAAGTCAAAATGATTGCCCGAGGGTTTTATTTGGGTTTTAGGGTCTTTTTAGTTAGTTTGACTCGAATTGGGCTATACGAGTCATTTTAAGTGTGTACTATTATTTAATGTTGGGTTTAATAGAAAATGGGTTATTATTATTAATAGAAAGTTTATTAATATCATTTTGAGAGAAAACCCGATTGATAGAAAAAACGTAAGGAAGAAGAGAAAGAGAAGAAAAAATCCTTGGAAATTTTCGATTAAATTCTCATCTTTGAGGAATATTAAAACTATAAATCTTTGAGGCAAGTGATTAATCTTGCTTAAGGTTTGTGTGTGTGTGAATTATTTCATAATTAGTCGATAAATTATGGTAATATTGTATAGATATGATAAAACCCTAGATTTGTGTGTGGAAATCTAGCATTTAATGAGTATGTATGGGTGTTATGGTGTAAAAATGGTTGGGAGTATATTTAGGTTGATCTATCAGGTTAAAATTTGGTGAAAGGGGGGGGGGGGGTGAGATGAAGGAAAAATCTCGTAGGATCATAATATGTATATCGGTTTAGTTGCAGACCTCAGATCGATTCATTTTAAGAACGGATTGATTCATTTTTAAAGGTTATCGGTTCGGTTCGTCCTTCTCAATGTAGGGGATCGTTCGTTTTGGGAACTTATGGTTCAGTTCAGTCGTATCATATTTTTAAGTCTTCTGTAACTCCTTTCCAATTGGGTTTTGTCCTTGGAAACCCTATAAAATAATACGATAAACATGTTTACAAGTTAAAAGTTAGGATAATGTTAAGACATGATGGTTGGGGAGAGATCGGGTCAATTATTGAGGCATACTTGGTAGTTTGTTATGCCAATTTCATTCGTAAATTCACCTAGTGATGAGATCTTTCTTAAGGATGGATAGGGGCTAGTAGAGAGAGGTCATGTGTCCTGCAAAGTGTTGAGTTGGTAAATATTTATACCATATGTGTGATGGATGATAAGGGTTCAAGTGAGCAATTGAATCATGAAAAGAATTGGGAATAATTTTGTGGATTATCGGCTAGCATAAGGTGTGGTATATACATGTAGCCAGGATTATTAAGTATATACATTTGGATATGTGATAGCCTGTATATATGATTTGTATATATATCTTGTTTTTGTGATATATATCTATTGTGTGGACATACCCCTCTAGTGTTTTCATGGCAAGTTGCGCGATGTGGGTGAGGCCCTTGGTTTGAGGAGTAGGGAGCGTATAGTTCCAAGGTCATAGCGTCCATTTATTTGTTGTGTGGAATTTATTAGAGGTAATACGTCTTGGTTATGATTCATCTTATTTCGAGTGTGGATCCATGATCGTTTCCCCTGTGTTTATGATTTGTTTTATACTAAGTCCGTGTGAGAGTTCGACCGCTGGTAATCCAGGATGGTATGTGAGTAATTCGTGGAAGATGTTAGTATTGTAGAGATTTCATCCATTGAGTTAAAGCTCTGAGGGTTGGTTAGTATGCATATATTATGGTTGTTATGTATGTGTACTTGGTAGTAATGATTTACCTTGTATAGTAGTGAAAATAATATTATACATACTTGGAAATAATGTGTAATATGTTATAATAAAAACTAGTGAAAGTTATTAAGTAATGATTTTTAAATAATTATTTAGGATGATATTAAAATGATTTTCTGGGGATAAACTAGATACGCGAGTGGGGTAAATGCGTAGATTTGAGATGGGGTTATCCCTATGTGATTTGGATAGCTTATTTAAGATTAAAATGCATACGTTTAGGTGCGCACTATAGTTGAGGGGTAAGGTTGAGTCTCGAGAGAGTGCTGAACCACTTTACATTATGAATTGTGCATTCATAATTATTATGCATTTTAATTCACTTGCTAAACTATTTTTAAACCTTGGGCTCTGACCCGTTTATATCCTCTCTCCTCCTTTATTTATTATTTTGTAGGTGTCCCACCACAAGGGAGTTAATGATGTTTATCCATTCAAGAGCTATAACATGTGGAGATTGTTGCAGAGTTTTTGTTATAGATTTTTCTCATTTTTGTACATCTAGTTAAGAATTCATACTCAAGGGTTGTACTTTTGTATATCTCGTATATTTTCGATAGTTGTTATTGTATAGTCTATTGCCTGAAATTTTATTTGGGTATATATATATTCTTTTGTTGTACATGTCGTGCATATCAATAATCACTTTATGTAGTTTTATATGGTCTGTATGTTCTCTACTTTTTTAAAAAAAGAAAATTTTTGGCAACCGTATATTCTAGTGTTGGGTTGGTTAGTTTCTTTTTTAGTCTTTTCTGCAGTTAATGCTAAGAATGATTCACTTGAGATTCTTGTTTTATCTTATTTAAGGGTTGGCCACCCATTATTATTATAATAGGGGTGTCACAGGTGGTATCAGAGCATCAGGTTCTAGAGTCTTAGGATCTGTGCAGATTCTCTATGTTCTACCCTAGTGTTTTTGGTATAGATCCCTATTATTAGGATTGTTGTGTTCATCACACTGTGTTGATCTTTTGCGATGATAATTGCTAGAACTGTGGGCTAATACAATTTATCTTTAGTTTAGATGCTGCGAAAAAGAGGTCGGCCGACTAGGGCAAACCGAGGGGCTGAGAATGTGGAACCCAATTTGCCTTATGGAACTATGACTGTAGTTACAGTTGACAATATTATGGCATAAGTAGTCAACACGGCCATGACAACAACGGCACAACATTTTCCTTAGACTCAGCAATAGGCTGTAGCTCCAGTAGTTCAAACCAACATGGGGACATCCACGTAGGAGAGAGTACGATAATCTTTTCAGAAGGGACATCCTCCGAAATTCCAGGGGGAGTTTATGGGATTGTTGAAAGTCAATTAAAGAAGGATATTGAATGGCATCTTCGAATGGTTAAATACAGTGAGGTTCAAAAGAAAATGCTCGCCACTTTTAAATTAGTGGGTGTGGCTCTCTATTGGTGGGAGTCGGTTACTACCTCTGAGAAGAGAGATATAATGCCCATAGATGAATTTTGGGTACGTTTTGATCGTAAATATTTTCCTCCTACAATTCAGATTAAGAGGACAAGGAGAATATTGGATGTAACTGAAGAAGACCGAACAGTGGCTGAGTATGAAGAAGAATTTACCTGCTTGTTAATTTTGTGCCCAACTAGGTAAATAAGGAGGAGAAGAGGATTTTGATGTTTATGGGAGTCTTGAACTGGAGAATTTATCAACATATGTTGGAGAATTCCACTTTGTTAACATTCACAGATATAAGGAATGTTGCGTTGTTACATTATCAGGATAACCATCTACATTTGAAGGGGAGTAAGAAGTTTGTGGACTCGGGATCATCAAGCAAGTCGGGAGTAGATGGTACCAGTGGGACACATTAGTCTCGGCCACAAGGAAACAAAAATAAGTAGAGGGATATCTCTTCCGAGGATTCATCTAAGAGGCAGCATTCACGAGGCTTAAGATTTGATGGTGGTGATTTTTGATAGAATTTTTACAGGTCCCAATAGAAGCAATAGCAGAATGTTCCCCAGGGTCAAGGAGGCCGAGGGAATAATGGGGGAGGCAAATCGGGTCGAGGTCATCAAGGAGATCGGTAAGGGAAACCCAAATTTAGGCAGCAGGGCCAAAGACAGGAGAATTTTATTGGTCATTATTTTTAGTGTGGGGAGGCGTGCCATAGGAGAGTTGAGTGCCCACAATAGAATATAGTACAAGCACTGAGAGTTCAGAAGATTCAATAGGTGCCTTTACCACCCCCAACACCTATTCTAGTGGTTTAGCCTCAGTAGGGACAAATGAAATACAGATGAGTTTATAATGTCCAGAATACGACGTTACCATAGGGACACCAGGCTCCACCAACAGTTGAGTGTAAGCTCCTCATCCACGAGAAAATATGGGTTGGGTGCTATTTGATATGGGATCATCTCATGTATTTATATTCATTCAATTTGCATGAGCGGCGGGGTTGTTAGAGTCTACCAATAGTCTTTTGATGTGCGTAGATTCTCCTTTTGGGGCACTTATTCACTCCATTTGTAAGGGAGTGGGAATAGATGTAGGAAGGCTGTGTTTAGTTGCTAATTTACTGGTGCTAGATATTTTTGGGTATGATGCTATTCTTGGTATGGACTGGTTGGCACGACACCGGGCTATGGTGGATTTCTTTAGGAGGCCCCTTGTGTAATAACCCGCGTAATTTTTGGGGTATTTTCAAAATAAATAGGAAAAATAAAGTTTTTGATAAATTTAATTTTATTGCTCAAATATGTTGGTTATTATTTTTAAAGGCGAGAATTTCAAACGGTTTCGAAAAGGGAGTTAAAACGGATTTTAAAATGATTTTTAAATGTTTTTAACTCTTGGAGTTGTTTTGACTTCCAACTCTTCATTTCTTTGCCTTATTTAAAGGAGTCTTTTGGATTCTGTGACACCCCACCTAATTAAATACCGGGTGATCACTCCTTTATTAAATTAAATCAAGGTAAACAGTTGGTTCATTCTCAGCATCACTGTCGATATAAAAAAAGTTTTCCAATCTAACACCCTAAATAATTAAGCTAAGTGTCAAAACCATTTTTCATAAATACTTTCCAAATTTTATTTAAAGAAAACCATTTATTTTATTAACAACATTCAATAAGTAAGAATCACACCACATTTAAATGTCTGCAACATAGTCCAATTAATTTAAAACATTCGTCAACCGAATGTCAACATGCAAAATATAAAGTAACACAACTACTGAATAAAATCCCATAGTAACAGTACTAGAAATAAATGAAATACAAATGTCCCAATAACAATGGAATAATAGAAAGGGCGACACGTGCCCAATAAATGAGAATGCTAGAAGTGGAGTCAATAAAGGAAGCCATCTACGCAAGTGACCTGCAACTCCCACCTAAGCTGCAGCGCTTTCCTGCCAAGAGATCCTAAGCAAGCCGCCCCTGTGGATGGGCACCTGTAATACATACATATACATACAAGAGAGAGAAAGAGAAAAAGAAACAGGTCAGATCCCGAAAGTGTGTTTGATTTAAAATACGTTTAGCAATTATTTAAATTGATACAGGCCAATGCAACAACATATTAGTGCGACACTCTCTTGAGAAAATCTCACCTCTCTTCTAATGTGCACACCTATCGCACTAACCTTCCCAACGGTTTGTCTTATCATTTATCGCACTAGTCTTCCTAAATGATTTAACTTATCTTATATCGCTCGTAAGATTTACAATTCAACGATTCCATTTTAAAAAGGATGTTCCAATTAGTAACCAAAGTTCTCCATTTTAACTTTATAAAAATCAATAAAGTTTTCCAGTGACATATTATACTTTCTCAAAACAAGTATTCATAATTTATAGTCCAGAATTATTTCTCACTTACTACATTACAGCAACAGTTTAAGTTCCCCAATTCAGATATATATATTAAGCACTCGTATAATATATATATATATATATATATATATATATATATATATATATATATCCTAACAGCGCCAACATACAAACTATGGTGCAGGCATACTCTTCTATCCAATCCCCGTATCGCTCACACTAAGGGGTATACAAGTTCGGAATCACTCTCAAACTGTAATAACATATATACACAAAACAAGATTGAGGCGAAGCATAGATTCCAAGTCTCTAAGAGGTCAGTACATACCCTCACGTCTCTTAGGATCTTCTGAACTATCGGTCTGATAGCCTGTACCATAGATATCTATCTTTTAGGGCACATGTCAATATCCCCCATAAAGGTCCCATCGAGATAAGACTGTCCCAGCGCGGTAACTTCAGGGATAGCAAGTAGCGCGGGTACGTTTTTCACATGTATATAATATATGCATACACAACCATATAAATATACCACTTATCATTATATCAATGTATGTTTCTCTCATCACCCATAATTACGACATTTATCCTTAATTTTCACATTATTAGTATCACGTATAAGGTTTCATTTCTAACCTTAACTCGAAGGGTTTTCTCACTTATTACATGACACTAGTGGACTCTATCCTTCCAAGTAGAAGATTCAGTCGGTATACCTCTATTCACTATCGTAGTTATTTGTCGTAATCTCTCACTTGAATTACGTAGTTTCATCGTTCATTTTATAATTGTCCCAAAAACAAAGTTCTCGACTTATAATAAAGTTCCCAACACCTTCATATGTCCTACTGGTCTCTCCTATCTGCCAAAACATTTTAGGAAGAACACCCAAGAATTATTTCACGATAAATTTAATTTAAACAATTAAACAAGGGAAATAGGAGTCTTCCAGGAGGGGTCGATCGATCGAATCTCTAGGCTCGATCGATCGATCAAGTAGGTCTGCGAAATCTGCAGAATTGCAGTTACGGGTTCTACCAATTTTCTTCATCCAAAACCATGTTTTTCAATTCTAAACGTCCCAAAAATCCTACTACTAACATTATATCAATATTCCAGATTTTTTCAATGTAAAGCATGTGTATATCTAACATTAAACATGGATAATTAACCCAAAATCTCATCTAGTCATCAAGAACCCTAGAGTTTTTCTTAATCATGGTTCTAATCTGTTTTTACCAGAATTTACTTCTAATATATCATCAAAATTTTGTGGGTTATATTCCTCTACATTGCAAAGATTCCAGAATTTTCATATAATCAATCTACATGCATTTTCCTATCACAAAATTGGGTTTTCTTCTACATAATTCATCCCTAGTCATTCCTAAACTAATATGAAGAATGCACCAAAGAAAATAGCAAGTTAAACACTTGCCTGGGATTTTTTTTTTTGGTATTCTGATTCACGGCTGATTTTGGTATGGCTGCGTTCCTCGTCTCGCGATCTACGCGGTGGTGGTGGTTGTGGTGCAAACGGAACACTTTTGGGGCCTTGGATTGCCTTGTAGCTTCCTCCTTCCCTCTCCTATGGCCGTCACTTATTTTATGAATATTCTAACCCTGAAAGACTAACCTAAATGGCTGATATAGGTTGCTGAATTTCGTGGGTTTAATTACCAAAAAATGTGAAATGACTAAATTGCCCTCCCGGGGTACCAATTAGGCCTAAAAATGCCTCGAGACACAAACTAAACCCCCGGGTACACTTTTCTGACTATCTCGAACCTTCCGGACGCGTTGGCGCACTCAAAATGACCATACGGATAACTTATAAAATATTCACTTTTTATTTAACAAAATTAGTCCCGACGTGAAACGAGCACGTCCCGACTTAAATTTCCGAAATTGTCATTTAATTCACTCATGACATTCAATATAACCAATATCATATATATTACTTTGATCATTAGTAATATTCAACAAATTTCCCATAATTACTAACTCTCATCACGTTAATAATTATAACATAATTAATTTCCGAATTTTTATTAAATAAATAACTCACATTAAATTTAATAAATCCCCAAATTAATATAGCATAAAAATACGGGGTATTACATACTTCCCCCCTAATAGCGGAATTTCGTCCCAAAATTTGGAAAATAAGGCATACCTGGTAAAAACAACTCTGGATATCTTTCGCGCATATCTGCCTCGCACCCCCAAGTGGATTCCACCAAATTATGATGCTCCCACTGGACTCGCACAAGTGGAACTATCTTCGACCTCAATCTCCTCTCACTATAGTCTAGGATAGCCACCAGTCTCTTCTCGAAAGAGCTGTCAGGCTGTAAGTCGATCTCATCTATCGCAATGTGAGTATGGGCCATATCATTTCGAAGATATCGTCTCAATGACGAAATGTGGAATACATCGTGGATGCGATGTAAATGTTCTGGCAGTCCCAACCTGTATGCAATCGTCCCATTCCTCTTGATGATGGGAAATGGTCGCACATACCTCGGAGCCAACTTCCCCTTCTTCCCGAACCTCATCACTCCCTTCATAGGAGATACACACAATAACACTTGGTCCCCCACACAAAACTCCCGGAAGAACCGTTTCGCATCGACGTAGCTCTTCTGCCTGTCCTAGGCTACCCGAATACGACTCTTGATCATCTCGATCCTCGCGGAGGTCTCCTGAATTACCTCTAGTCCTAGAAACTTGTTATCCCCCACTTCGAGCCAACAAGTTGGAGAATGACAAGGCCTACCATACAAAGCCTCAAATGGAGCCATGCCAATCGTGAACTGATAAGAGTTATTATAAGCAAACTCTACTAGTGGAAGATGTGTCTCCCAACCTCCCCCAAAATCGAGAACACACATGCGTAGCATATCCTCTAACATCTGATTAGTACACTATGTCTGTCCATCTGTCTGTGGGTGGTAAGCTGAACTCAACCTCAACTCAGTACCCATAGCCTCCTAAAAGCTTTCCTAAAAACATGACACGAAAATCTTATCCCTATCTGACATAATATTCAGGGGCACTCCTTGTAATCTGACAATCTCGGTGATAAATAACTGAGCATACTTACCCGTGGTATAATCGGTCTGCAAAGATAGAAATGAGCCACCTTGGTCAAACGGTCTACAATCACCCAGATAGAATCGTGGCCCCGCTGTGAGGTAGGCAACCCTGTAATAAAATCCATCGAAATGCTCTCCCACTTCCACGCGGGCACTTCCAATAGCTGAAGCAGCCCTGACGGTTTCTGATGGTCCACCTTCACCAGCTGGCAGGTAGAACACCTGGACACGAATTCAACAATGTCCTTCTTCATCCCATTCCACCAGTATTGCCTCCTCATATCCTGGTACATCTTATCACCTCCTGGATGTACTGCAAATCGGGACCCATGAGAATGAGTCATCACAGCATGACGTAATTCCGCTCCTTCTGGAACCACCGATCTCCCATTAAACCGCAAACCTCCATCGGATCTAACAGAGTAGGACTCAGCACCCTCGGCTAGAAGTCGCACAATCTGCTCTTGGAAAAACGGATTTCTGGTCTATGCCTGTATTACCCTCATAACAATCTCGGGTGTGACTGACATCACGGACATGAAAGAACGTGCAACTACTTCCTGATGAACCAACTCCTTCCACTTTTCTTTCCGGACGTCTGCTCCTTCGTCTACCGATCTACGACTCAACGCATCAGCAACTACGTTGGCCTTTCCCGGATGGTACTGTATATCGAACTGGTAGTCCTTCACAAACTCTAGCCACCTGCGCTGACGCATATTCAGCTCTTGCTGAGTGAACAGGTACTGCAGTGATTTGTGGTCTGTGAACAAACGAAACTTCTCTCCCAACAAATAGTTCCTCCATATTCTCAATGCAAAGACGATCACTGCTAACTCCAGGTCGTGGGTGGGGTAATTCTTCTCATGCGGCTTAAGCTTGCGGGAGGCAAAAGCTATAGCCTTCTTTTCCTGCTGAAGTACTCCCCCAAGTCCCCGTAAAGAGGTATCAGTGTAAACCAGGTACTCCACACCTAGCTTCGGTAACGCAAGGACTGGCGCTGAAGTAAGCTTGTCTTTCAGCTCGTCGAAGGCCAACTGACAAGCGTCATCCCAAACATATGGTACTCCCTTGCGAGTCAGATTCGTCAATGGACCTGCTATTTTGGAGAATCCCCGAATGAATCTCCTGTAGTAACCAGCTAACCCCAAGAAACTACGCACTTTCGTCGGTGTTGTGGGCTGTCCCCACTCCCTCACCACTGATACTTTACTCGGATCAACTGCTATTCCCTGCTCAGAAACAACATGCCCCAAGAACTATACCTCCCGCAACCAGAATCCACACTTCTCGTACTTAGCATACAACTGATGCTCTCGTAGAGTCTGAAGAACATGTCTCAAGTGCTCGGCATGCTCCTCCTCGGAGTGTGAATATATCAAGATGTCATCTATGAAGACGATGATAAACTGATCCAAGAACTCTCTGAATACTCAGTTCATCAAGTCAATGAAAACGGCTGGAGCATTTGTGAGTCCGAACGGCATCACCCTAAACTCATAGGACCCATATCTCATCAAGAAGGCAGTCTTCGAAACATCCTGCTCTCTAATACGTAACTGATGGTACCCCGACCTAAGATCTATCTTCGAAAAGCAAGTTTCTCCCCTCAACTGGTCGAACAGATCATCGATTCGAGGCAACGGATACTTATTCCGTATCGTGACCTTGTTCAGCTCCCGGTAGTCCACACATAATCTTAGTGAACCATCTCTCTTCTTTACAAACAATACTGGAGCACCCCAAGGTGAGGTACTCATACGAATGAAGCCCTGACCTAACAGTTGCTGTATTTGATCTCGTAGCTCTCGCATCTCTGCTGGAGCCATACGGTACGGTGCGCGTACTATAGGTCTCGTATCTGGCAATAAATCTATAACAAAGTCTATCTCTCGACTGGGGGGTAGGCCTGGTATTTCCTAGAACACATCGGAATACTCCCTGACAACTGGGATCTAATCTAAGGGAATCATAACCTCCTTGGAGGTATCCTCCTCTATGTAATACAAATGAGCGGTCAAACCTCCCTCTGGGCGAGGCATCGCCACTACAAACATCTCTTGCCCCGTAATGGCAAAAACAATGCTCCCACCGAAGCAGTCAATCATGGCTCTATAAGCTGCGAGCCAATCCATACCAATAATCACATCATGCTCGTGCATGTCCAAACTAACATGTCCGCAGGTAATACCAAACTACCGATCTCTAACCCCACTTCCCGGCATATAAAGAAAATAAGTGACCCACTCCCCAGTGGTGACTCCACACACGTCACTGTGCTCTCTGCTGTGGCTAACAAGCATAAGGTCTTCGCAAAATGCGTAGCTATAAAATAATGTGTTTCCCCCGTATCAAACAAAACCCGACCCATAGTACCATGGATAGGAAACATACCCTCAATCGCGGGTGGTGCCTGTGGAGCTGCTGCCTGGTGGACGTTATAGACACGTCCATACTGTAATTGCCCCTCCTGCACTGGAGCTACTGGAATGGATGGTAGGGCTGGCACCTGGGCTGGAGCTGGGAGAGCAGGTGGAAAAAGTGGTCTCTGTGGCTCATTACGGGCTCCCTGCTGCTGTGGGGCCCTGTCACCCTCAGGACAATCCTGACGTCTGTGGCCATGTTTGCCGTACCCAAAACATCGGCCTCTGAAGTTTCCTCCTCTCTGTCCCTACTGACCACGGCCCTGCTGGCCGTTACCTCCCCGCCACTGGCCCTGTTGGCCCTGATTAGTACGCTGCTAGCCCTGCTGCTGACCCTGCTGTCGGTGGTGGCCCTGCTGATTAGGCTGGCCCTGGTGGCCCTGCCTAAAACCCCCATATCCCTGCCTAGAATCACCCGAACGGAATCTCTTAGCAGGGTCCCCCTGATGGGAACTTTGCTCGTGCTGACGAGTCTGTTCATGAGATGGTGCCCCACTAGCACTATTACCCCCGACCCTGCCCTGCTAGCTGGACTCTCCTTCTCTCTTGCTTCCCTGAAGATGGAAGCAGTGATCCTGGCAATGTAGCAACGCGGCATTGAGCACATCAGTGAAAGTACTCAGAGATAAATTCCCAATAAGGTGCTGGCGGATCCTCCAAGCTAACCCGTCGACAAACAGCATAACCTTCTTTCTCTCAGTTGGTGCCTCATCTGGCACAATGGTGAGAAGTCTCGTGAACTCCTCCTCATACTCAGCTACAGTAAGATTCTCCTGCTTCAGGTTCAGTAATCTCCGCCTCATCTCAGTCTGAACGGCGGTTGGAAAATACTTGCGGTCAAACCGCTCCCAGAACAACTGAATAGGGATCGTGTCCCTCTCCTCTAATGTGGTAGTGGACTCCCACCATTGCAACGCGGCTCCCACCAGCTTAAAGGAAACCAATAACTGCTTTTTCACATCAGTGCACTCATACATACGGAGATGCCGCTGGATGTCCTTCTTCCATTGGCTAACTGTGACAGTATCGGAGCTACCAGAGAACTCAGGGGGATGCGCTTTCTGAAAATCATCCCGACCCCTCTCCCATGCAGATGGAAGTTGTGCTTGTACTGGTGCCACTGCCTGAACCTGGGGTGGAGCCTTCTGAATCACCGTTATCGCGGCATTCACCGCCTGAGCAACAACGGCGGCTACTTCATTTGCATTCATAGTACCCTGTGCCGGAGCTGCTGCCTGCTCGGCCTGGGCATGCCTATCCTTCGGAGCACGTCTCGGAGGCATCTGAAATGTGAACAAATTTATTAGTCTACAGTCATTATTAAAATCTTAAATAGCTGAAGACTTAAACGTAAAAGCAAGAATACAAAAATCCTAAAAATAGGTCTCTATAGCAATAATGTTAAGCTAAAAACGAAATAAGCCGTACAGATCCTGATGCTCTGATACCACCGTTGACACCCCGCCTAATTAAATACCGGGCGATCACTCCTTCATTAAATTAAATAAAGGTAAACAGTTGGTTCATTCTCAGCATCACTGTCGATAAAAAAAAGTTTTCCAATCTAACACCCTAAATAATTAAGCTAAGTGTCAAAACCATTTTTCATAAATACTTTCCAAATTTTATTTAAAGAAAAACATTTATTTTATTAACAACATTCAATAAGTAAGAATCACACCGCATTTAAATGTCTGCAACATAGTCCAATTAATTTAAAACATTCGTCAACCGAATGTCAACATACGAAATATAAAGTAACACAACTACTGAATAAAATCCCATAGCAAAAGTACTAGAAATAAATGAAATACAAATTTCCCAATAACAATGGAATAATAGAAAGGGCGACACGTGCCCAATAAATGAGAATGCTAGAAGTGGAGTCAATAAAGGAAGCCGTCTACGCAAGTGACCTGCAACTCCCACCTAAGGTGCAGCGCTTTCTTGCCAAGAGATCCTAAGCAAGTCGCCCCTGTGGCTGGGCACCTGTAATACATACATATACATACAAGAGAGAGAAAGAGAAAAAGAAACGGGTCAGAGCTCGAAAGTGTGTTCGATTTAAAATACGTTTAGCAAGTATTTAAATTGATACAGGCCAATGCAACAACATATTAATGCGACACTCTCTTGAGAAAATCTCACCTCTCTTATAATGCGCACACCTATCGCACTAACCTTCCCAACGGTTTGTCTTATCATTTATCGCACTAGTCTTCCTAAATGATTTAACTTATCTTATATCGCTCGTAAGATTTACAATTCAACGATTCCATTTTAAAAAGGATGTTCCAATTAGTAACCAAAGTTCTCCATTTTAACTTTATAAAAATCAATAAAGTTTTCCAGTGACATATTATACTTTCTCAAAACAAGTATTCATAATTTATAGTCCAGAATTATTTCTCATTTACTACGTTACAGCAATAGTTTAAGTTCCCCAATTCAGATAGATATATATATATATATATATATATATATATATATATATATATATATATATATATATATATATATATATATATATATATATATATATATATATATATATATATATCCTAACAACGCCAACATACAAACTATGGTGCATGCATACTCTGCTATCCAATCCCCGTATCGCTCACACTAAGGGGTATACAAGTTCGGAATGACTCTCGAACTGTAATAACATATATACACGAAACAAGATTGAGGCGAAGCGTAGATTCCAAGTCTCTAAGAGGTCAGTACATACCCTCACGTCTCTTAGGACCGTCTGAACTATCGGTCCGATAGCTTGTACCAAGGATATCTATCTTCTAGGGCACAAGTCAATATCCCCCATAAAGATCCCATCGA
This sequence comes from Sambucus nigra, assembly GCA_949130495.1. Classification (NCBI taxonomy): domain Eukaryota; kingdom Viridiplantae; phylum Streptophyta; class Magnoliopsida; order Dipsacales; family Adoxaceae; genus Sambucus; species Sambucus nigra. Next base: position 623,104,283 of record OX422207.1, on the reverse strand, counting down.
GATAAGACTATCCCAGCGCGGTAACCTCAGGGATAGCAAGTAACGCGGGTATGTTTTTCACACGTATATAATATATGCATACACAACCATATAAATATACCACTTATCATTATATCAATGTAGGTTTCTCTCATCACCCATAATTATGACATTTATCCTTAATTTTCACCTCATTAGTATCACGTATAAGGTTTCATCTCTAACCTTAACTCGAAGGGTTTTCTCACTTATTACATGACACTAGTGGACTCTATCCTTCCAAGTAGAAAATTCAATAGGTATACCTCTATTCACTATCGTAGCTATTTGCCGTAATCTCTCACGTGAATTACGTAGTTTCATCGTTCATTTTATAATTGTCCCGAAAACAAAGTTCTCGACTTATAATAAAGTTCCTAACACCTTCATGTGTCCTATTGGTCTCTCCTATCTCCCAAAACATTTTAGGAAGAACACCCAAGAATTATTTCACGATAAATTTAATTTAACAAATTAAACAAGGGAAATAGGAGTCTGCCAGGAGGGGTCGATCGATCGAAGCCTGGGTCTCGATCGATCGAACCTTCGATCGATCGAAGCTCTAGGCTTGATCGATCTATCAAGAAGGTCTGCGAAATCTGCAGAATTGCAGTTACGGGTTCTACCAATTTTCTTCATCCAAAACCATGTTTTTCCATTCTAAACGTCCCAAAAATCCTACTACTAACATTATATCAATATTCCAGATGTTTTCAACGTAAAGCATGTGTATATCTAACATTAAACATGGATAATTAACCCAAAATCTCATCTAATCATCAAGAACCCTAGAGTTTTTCTTAATCATGGTTCTAATCTGTTTTTACCAGAATTTCCTTCTAATATATCATCAAAATTTCGTGGGTTATATTCCTCTACATGGCAAAGATTCCAAAATTTTCATATAATCAATCTACATGCATTTTCCTATCACAAAATTGGGTTTTCTTCTACATAATTCATCCCTAATCATTCCTAAACTAATATGAAGATTGCACCAACGAAAATAGAAAGTTAAACACTTGCCTGAGATTTTTTTTTTGGTATTCTGATTCACGGATGATTTTGGTATGGCTGCGTTCCTCGTCTCGCGATCTACGCGGTGGTGGTGGTTGTGGTGCAAACGAAACACTTTTGGGGCCTTGGATTGCCTTGGAGCTTCCTCCTTCCCTATCCTATGACCGTCACTTGTTTTCTGAATATTCTAACCCTAAAAGACTAACCTAAATGGCTGATATAGGTTGCTGAATTTCGTGGGTTTAATTACCCAAAAAGGTGAAATGACGAAATTGCCCTCCCGGGGTACCAATTAGGCCTAAAAACACCCCGAGACCCAAACTAAACACCCGGGTACACTTTTCTGACTATCTCAACCCTTCCGGACCCGTTGGCGCACTCAAAATGACCATACAGACAACTTATAAAATATTCACTTTTTATTTAACAAAATTAGTCTCGACGTGACACGAGCACGCCCCGACTTAAATTTCCAAAATTCTCATTTAATTCACTGATGACATCCAATATAACCAATATCATATATATTACTTTGATCATTAGTAATATTCAACAAATTTCCCATAATTACTAACTCTCGTCACGTTAATAATTATAACATAATTAATTTCTGGATTTTTATTAAATAAATAACTCACATTAAATTTAATAAATCCCCAAATTAATATAGCATAAAAATACGGGGTATTACAGATTCCAACTCTTCATTTCTTTGCATTATAAAAGGAAGTCGTGGGCAACCCTTTTAACATACTTTTGGCACAAATTTTGGCAGAAAATATAGTTTATATTCCTGTTCTTTTTATATACACATTGGCCCTTGAGATTTGTGAGTTCCAACCTTAGATTAGAGGTGTTCTTGGGTCTATTTTGTTGGAGGTTCTTGGAGGAGCTTTTGTAGATTTTTTGAGTTGATCTTGAGGATGTGATCATTGGTTTCTCATCATGGTTTGAGGTATGGGGTTTTACACAATATGCTCCTTAAATCTCGCGCGTGTCATTCTCTTTGAATTCTTGTTAATTGAACTCATATTTGAATTGATAAATTCATTGAAATCTGGAAAATAATTATTGAAATTATTTTGATTCATGTGGTATCATTATATTGTTGATGAGCACGTTGTCATGAGATTTTAATATGGCACAGATGTTGGGCACCCGCCAAAATTCCTGTTTCCCGGGCTATGGCTTGATAAAGCATATACGGATGTGGTGAGGCCTGGTGACCCGGTTAATGTGTTGTTGAGAAATTTATTGATAAATGCTTTGAGATTTGCATTTTGATTTGAATATTCGTACTCGTGTTGTTACGTTTTATTCGTTGTTAATTCGTATTTATTGAGCATAATTCCTGTCGTATTGTGTACTTCCCCATATTTTCTTTTAGTTGGCAGGTTAGCGTGGATTTGAGCGCTATGGACCAATTGGAATGATTTTAGTGAGGATTGTTTGGCAAAGATTTGTATTATTTTGATGTATAGAGCTTTGGAGATTTGTATTTTTATTCGAGTTAGATAGTTGTTGTATGTAATTCAAGAGACTTGTTGTAATTGAAGAGATTGAGATTGGTAGATTTATATTATTGTGGGTTTATTTAGATGCTCTATACCTTGTCACTTGTGGATTTGGATTTATTTTATCGCATTAGCGCTCCGTTCGCTCTCCCCGGGCGGGCGGGGTGTTACACATTGTATTCGGCATTCCAGTATAGGAGATGTATTTGGTTTCCATGCCTCTTCCAGAGGGAGGTTCAAGTACTCATTTGTATTATATAGAGGAGGATACTCTGTAAGAAGTAGTTGTTTCCTTATATTCGAGTCCAGGGGTCCGGGAGTTTACTGATGTTTTTTCAGGAAATTCCAAGCTTACCTCCTAGTCATGAGATCGAGTTTGTGATTGATTTAGTGACTTGAACTAGGCCGATGGTGCGAGATCCTTACCATATGGCTTATTTGGAGATGAGGGAGTTGCATGACCAAATTCAATAACTTTTAGGGAAGGGCTTTATTCGTCGAAGTACATTTCCATATGGATCCCCTATGTTGTTTGTAAAGAAGAGGGACGGTTCTCTACGTTTGTGTGTAGATTATTGAGACTTGAATAAGGTGACGATTCCAGATAAGTACCCATTACCCAGAATCGATGATTTGTTTGATCAGTTTAGAGGAGCTTCTTACTTCTCAAAAATAGATTTGCGTACGGGCTACGACCAACTTTGTATTAGAGAGCGGGATGTCTCTAAATCTGCATTTTTACCCATTATAGATCCTGTGAGTTTTTGGTTATGCCGTTTGGGTTAACCAATGCCCCTGTAGTGTTCATGGATCTGACGAACAGGGTCTTCTAGGATTTCTTGGACCAATTTGTGATTATGTTCATTGATGATAACCTTGTCTATTCTTGGAGAGAGAGCGAGCACGTAGAGCATTTACGGTTGGTTCTACAGACCTTACAGGGCCATCAAATTTATGCTATGTTTCAGAAATGTGGTTTCTGGTTGCGAGAAGTGTAGTTTTTAGGTCACATAGGGTCAGAGAAGGGTATTTATGTGGACCCAATTAGAGTTTTAGCGGTGAGGGAATGGGGTCAAACCACGACACCGATGGATATTCATAGTTTCTTGGGTTTAGCGAGTTATTTTCATCATTTTATTAAGGGCTTTTCGAAGCTTTCCGACCCTTTAACGAATTTGACCCAAAAGGGGATACAATTTATGTGGTATGATTCCTGTCAATTAGCATTAGATGAGCTAAATGACAGATCGACATTGGCACCCATTCTTGCGTGGCCTAAAACGGGAGTGGAATATTTACTCTTTATAGATGCATGATTCCAGTGATTGGGGGTGTGCTTCAACAAAAGTAGAGGGCTATTGCTTATACGCCTCGTAAACTTAAGCTACACATAATTTGGAGTTGGCCGTAGTAGTCTTTTCATTATGAATATAGAGGCATTATCTCATGGGGGAGAGATTTAGTCTTTTCATGGATCATAGGTAACTGCAATATTTGTGCACCTAGAAAGATCTAAATATGAGGCAGCATAGGTGGTTGGAATTTGTAAAGGATTATCAATTTGATATCCAATACCATTCGAATAAATCTAATATAGTAGGTGACACTTTGAGTCATAGACCCACTGAGCAATTAGAAGAAGAGTGGAAAGTCGAGGGGAAGGAACTTAGCTAAGATGATTCAGTGGCTAGAGCATGTATGGCAGTTTTAACAATCACACCCAAGATGGTGATACGGGTGGTGAAAGCTCAAGATAAAGATAAGGATAGCCAAGTATGGGTGCACAAATTATTGACGGATGGAGCGAAATCCTACTCTATCAATTCTGATGGTAAATTAAGTTTCAATGGGAGGTTGGTAGTCTCTGATGATATTTGGCATGTTGTTAAGTTAGAGTCTCATAGGTAAAAATTTGCGGCCCATCAGGACATGCGTTGATAATACTAGTGGGAAGGTATGAAGAGGGATATAGTTGAGTTCATGTCCAATGCACCATTTTTTAGTTAGCAAAGGTGGAAAACCAGTGACCTTTTAGAATGTTACATCCATTGTAGATTCCAGTGTGGAAATGGGAAAGAATATCCATGGATTTTATCACAATATTACCGATGTCATAGCGTAGCCATGACTCAATATGGGGTATAATGGATTATTTGACTAAGTCGGCACACTATTTACCGGTGCGAGCGGATTTTAGGATAGCGTAGTATTCCCAGCTCTTTATTGCAGAGATTATGAGATTGCATGGAGTGCTGATCAATATTGTGTCCGACCAAGATAAAATCTTTGTCTTCCATTTTTTGCAGGGTTTCTAGAAACCAATGGGAACTGAATTTTGATTGAGTACTACATACTATCCCCAAATCGATGGGCAAACTGAGTGAGTAAATCAAATGTGTAAGAAATGCTTCGTATATGTATGTTGGATTTTGGGGGAAGTTGGCAACAATACCTACCACTGGTAGAATTTGCTTATAATAATTCTTACTAGTTTATCATAGGAATAATGCCTTATATGCCATTGTATGGTCTCCCATGTCGTTCTCCCGCATATTGGTTAGAACTTAGTGATAATTAAGTACTTGGACCGGAGGTGATCCAAGACACCTTGCTAAAAAATGAGTTGGTTCAGAACTTTATACGCATTGCACAAGACTGAAAGAAAAGTTATTTGGTTACAGATCGTAGATACATGGAGTAAGAAGTGGGAGACCAAGTGTTGCTAAAGTTAACCCCGAGAGGATTAGTGTGTGGCCAACAGACTTGCTTTACCGGAGCATTTATAGATAATCCATGATGTGTTCCAAGTTTTTTCCTTGAAGAAGTATCTAATAAGTGAAAGAGCTCATTGGAATATTCCGTTGGAGGAAATTGAGTTGCAGCCTGATTTCTCATATGAAGAACAACCAGTTAGAATTTTAGACCGTAGTGAGCGTAGGCAATGATCAAAAGTATTACCCTTAGTTCGATTCCAATTGAGGCACCATAGCATCGGAGAGTGAACGTGGGAGAGAGAGGATGAAATGCGAGGTAAGTATCCTTACCTCTTTCCATAAGGTATGCCTGAATTTCTAGGGAGAATTTCCTTTGTAAGGGGGGCAGTATGTAATACCCCTTACTTTCGTGTATTTATTTTTATATTAATTTACCATGTGTGTGTGTGTGTGATTTAATACAATTAAATGAGGATTTAACATAAATATTAATTTATGTATAATAGTTAATATTTATGCAGATAGTACATTTAGTAGTGTGATTTTGTAAATATAGTCTTATTGCACAATATTTACATCGTATGTGTGTATTAGAGGAGGGAATAATTATTTCTCAATCGGGGCATATCTGAGTGAGCTATATGAGGTTGGGAGATGATTTTTATATTCGAAGTCTCGGATGATAATTTAGAGTGAACAGTTGAACTCAGAAGGTTGAAATGACTGCCCGGGGGTTTTGTTTGGGTTCTGGGGTCTTTTTAGTTAGTTCGACTCGAATTAGGGTATACGAGTCATTTCAAGTGTGTATTATTATTCAAAGTTGGGTTTAATAGAAAATGGGTTATTAGGCTTAAGAGAAAGTTAATTAATCTCATTTTGAGAGAAAATCCAATTTAGAGAAAAACATAAGGAAGAATAGAAAGAGAAGAGAAAAGCCTTGGAGCCTTGGAAATTTTCGGTTAAATTTGCAACTTTGAGGAAGATTCAAACTCTACATCTTTGAGGCAGGTGATTAAACTTGCTAAATATTTATGTGTGTGAATTATTTCATAATTTGTGGATAAATTATGGTAATATTGTATAGATATGATATATCCTATATTTTTGTGTTGAAATATAGCATTTGATGAGTATGAATGGGTTTGATGGTGTAAAAATGGTTGGGAATATATTTAGGTTGATCTATGAAATTAAAATTTTGTTGGGGGGGGGGGGGGGGGGGGGTTGGGATGTAGGAAGAATCTCATAGGATCAGAATCTCTATAGGCCGGATCGGTTTGGTTGTAGACCTTGGACTGATTTGTTTTAGCAGCAGATCGATTCATTTTTAGAAGTCATCGATTTGGTTCGCCCTTCTTAGTGTAGCAGATCGGTTGGTTTTGGTAACCTACGACTCGGTTCGATCATGTCATATTTTTAAGTTTTTAGTAACTCCTTTTTAATTGAGTTTTGTGCTTGTAAACCCTTTAAAATAATATGATAAATATGTTATGAGTTAAAAGGTAGTATAATGTTATGACACGATGGTTGGGGAGACATCGGGTCAACTATTGAGGCATATTCGGGAGTTTGATATGCCGATTTCATTCTTGAATTCACCTAGTGATAGGAATTTTCTTAGGGATATATAAGAGCTAGTAGAGAGAGGTTGTGTGTCATGCGAAGTTTTGAGTTGGTAAATATTTATGTCATATGTGTGATGGATAATAAAGGTTCATGTGAGCGATTGAATAATGAAATGAATTTGGAGTAATTATGTGGATTATTGGCTAGTATAAGGTGTGGTATATACATGTGTGACACCCCGACTAATTAAATACCGGGTAGCTACTCCTTTATTAAATTAATTCAAAATGCCAAGTTGGTCCAGTTAATAGCATCACTGTCGAAAACATTTTAATGATTACTAACCACCTAGTATTTAAAAAGTAAGTGCCAAATTTTAATTAAAGTCTCATTAACATGCAACAAGTGTAATAAAGAATAATAACACCATTCTCCATAATGAAGTAAATAGAATTACCAACACATAACGTAAATAAAGTCTGGAGGAAAAACTCCTCACTACAAATCCCACAACTGAAATAAGTAAACCGAAAACTAAAACAGTACATGCCAAAGTCTGAAAACTATAATGGAAATCTAACTCTAATAGAAGTGGGCAACATGCCCTACAACTGATAGATAATGAATCTGGAATCCAAGTGATAGAGGCGTCTACAAGCAAATCCCTGTAGCTTCCACAAACAGCTACAACTCGTCACCTGAATGAATATACTATGCATGGTGTCCTTGTGACTGGGCACCTAAAAATGGTCTTACAAGAAAAGTAGATTTGAAAAGCAAACGGGTCAGAGCCCGAATGTGGAGTTATATTTTAAAAACTTGCAAGTGCTTTAAAAACATTTAAAACATTAAATGAAAAGTACATGTTAGGACGTGCACTCACATGATATTCTCAACTCTCGTCTAACTGTGCACTCCTAACGTAAGTACCCATCTATAACGACACAAATCACTAGCTAAGTACCATCATATCTAGCTAGACTGTCATAGGTCCTACTCATATTACTCGGTTCTATTAACATTATAACGCTCGTAATTAAGTAGGGGTTTAACGTAAACTCAGATGCTCAATATGAAATATATATCACTATCAGTTAACTCGTTCTATTTCTCGAAACAATACCGTAATTATATTCACAACATTAACATGAAGGTTCCCATTAATTAAGTGTATATTAATCACAACATAAATATACAATACAAGCATCCCGATAACTAAGCTGCGGTGCACACATACTCTGCTATCCATCCCGGTACAACACGTACATAAGGATTACATATTCCGAATCTCTCAGGAATAGTTCACAGATAAAAACATCACAAATAAAGGAGGCGAACACAGTCACATCACATAGGTCACGCACATACCTACGCTCCTATGATCAGCCGAATTATTAATATCACAATAAGTCTTTCTATGAACTATGTTCATCAAGGTAACCAGTCTAAATCCGGGCAACACAAGGATTAGAGGGCCCTAAGCGAGCGCAAACCTCCCGTGATAGCAAGTATGGTAGGTATGTCATATACACAATTCATATACCAATACTAAGTAAACACACATCTTAGTAATCCCGTAGTTTAATCGTAGTACATATCGCTTTCTCGTACTAACTTATAATTATCACAATTTATACTATTCCGGTTTATAATCATACGCACCATAATTTATTCTCTCGTCGTAGTGGACACTCACGTCTCAACCCAAACCGTCAATTTCCTTCTCATAAATACCCAAAAGTCCCAATTCTATCATTACATCATCATTGGAATGCTATCTATATCCTCGATCAAGTTTACGGGACTCCAAAAATCAAAACAGTCCAAAAAGGCCCAAACTGTCAACCCGTTAGAAGTCTCGTTTGAACGAGAGTGTTCGAACGAGATTCCTCTGTCAACTCGTTAGAAGTCTCGTTCGAACGAGGCTGTTCGAACGAGATTCCAGTTCGTTCGAATGAACTGTACCTTCTAACGATATCTCGTTCAAACGAAGTTATCGAATGAGGTTCCCTTTCGTTAGAACGACTGGTCAATTCGTTAGAAGCTCGTTCGAACGAGTTCGTTCGAACGACTTGGGCAGGGGCTTCTAACGACCTACCAGATTCGTCCCAGATTTGTCTAATCTCGTTTTTTCACCATTCTTACTCCTCAAATCTCTTCTAAACCAAGTCCCAACAATCGTTTTAAGGTCTTTAAACAATCCTAAACATATTATAATAACATCCTAACACGTTTTGAAGGATTAATCCATCCTAACATCAACAAATTTTACAAATCTCTGCACTTTTTCCCAATTTTTCATGAACATGAACCCTAACTTTTTGAATCATGAATTAATCCAATATAAATCCGTTTTAATTTCTTCCAATCCCAAATATCATGAGAATAATCATCTACCTATCATTTTACATGCAATTCTCCTCAAGATTTCAAGTTCTAAGCTTCAAAATACATGGGTTTTCATTATCTTTCAAGAACAATTGATATTCTTCAATTTTCTAACATGGAAGGAACATTCTATGAATTTAAATATAATTAAAACACTTGCCTTGATTGTCTCTGAGTTTGGATGATGGTTTGATGAGGATTTCTACAGAATTTCTTCTCTTCTCCAAGCTTCTTCTCCAATGGTGGCTTAAGGTGGCTAGGGTTTTCTTTGGGAAAGTTGTAAACCTAATGATAGCCTCCGTAGCTTAATGGGTTAATATGGGTTGGTTAGTGGGTTTAGTGGGTTAAATCCACATCAGATTAAAACTCCCAATTTTCATCACTTTTAATTCCTCAAAATGTAAAATTACAAAAATACCCTTTATGATGCCGGTATGGCCTAAAAATACCCCGAAATCCAAACTACACCCCCGGCTAGTGTTTTCTGACTATCTCGACCCTTCCGGACGCGTTGGCGCACTCAAAAAGACCATATGGATAATAGAAATAAAAATCACTTTTATAATTAAAATAATATACCATGACGCGGCGGTCACACGCATCTCAACAAAATTCTCAAATTGCCGTATTTTAATCTCACGTCAAATTTCATAATTCCAAATTCATATATAATCATATATTCACATAATCAAATACCAACTCGCATCTCATTAGTATTTATAACCCGGATTAATTTCCAATTAATACGCATTTAATTAATTAATCCCAAAAATAAATATAGCCAAAAGTACGGGGTATTACATACTTCCCCCCTAATAACTAAATTTCGTCCCGAAATTTGAAACTAGAAAGTACCTGCTAAAAACAACTCTGGATAACATTCGCGCATCTCATCCTCGCGCTCCCATGTGGATTCCTCGACATTGTGATGTCGCCACTGAACACGCACTAACGGAACTATCTTTGACCGCAGTTTCCTCTCGCTTCGGTCCAAAATAGCAATTGGCCCCTCCTCGTAGGAGCTATCCGGTTGGAGATCGATGTCCTCCACAGCAATGTGAGAATGAGCCAGATTATCTCTAAGGTATTTCCTCAGCGAGGAAATATGGAACACATCGTGAATCCGATGCAAATGCTCCGGTAGTCCAAGTCTATACGCAATCGGTCCGATCCGCTCAATAATAGGAAACGGCCCCACATACCTTGGTGCCAATTTCCCTTTCTTACCGAAACGCATAATCCCCTTCATAGGAGATACTCTGAGCAAAACCTGGTCCCCCACTTGGAACTCCCTGAAAAATCTCTTCGCATCAGCATAACTCTTCTGCCTGTCTTGAGCTACCCGAATGCGACTCCGAATCAACTCAATCCTTGCCGAAGTATCCTGAATCACTTCCGGCCCAGGCAGTTTGTTGTCTCCCACCTCTAACCAACATGCTGGGGAACGACAAGGCCTACCGTACAATGCCTCAAACGGAGCCATGCCAATAGTGAACTGATAGGAGTTGTTGTAAGCAAACTCTACCAGTGGAAGGTATTGCTCCCATCCACCCCCGAAGTCAATAATGCGCATGTGTAGCATGTCCTCCAACATCTGATTTGTGCGCTCAGTCTGCCCATTAGTCTGTGGATGATAAGCCGTACTCAACTGCAATTCCGTGCCCATGGCCTCCTGGAAACTCTCCCAAAACCTCGAAACAAATATCTTGTCCCTGTCAGACACGATATTTAGGGGCACACCGTGAAGTCTCACAATCTCTGAAATGAAGAGCTGGGCATACTGTCCCGTAGTGTAGTCAGTCCTTACGGGTAAAAAGTGAGCGACTTTGGACAACCTGTCCATAATTACCCAAACGGAGTCGTGACCCTTCTGCGACGTAGGCAACCCCGTGATAAAGTCCATGGATATGCTCTCCCACATCAACACCGGGACCTCCAATGGATGTAGCAATCCTGCCGGTCTCTGATGATCCACTTTTACAAGTTGACAAGTGGCGCATTTCGAAACAAACTCAGCGAAATCTCTCTTCATACCGCTCCACCAATACTGGCGTCTCATGTCTTGGTACATTTTGTCCCCTCCGGGATGTACCGCGAACCGTGAGCCGTGCGACTCTGCCATCACGTCGTGTCACAATTCATCCCCTTTCGAAACTACCAATCTCCCATTGAAGCGTAATCCCCCGTCTGAGCTAACGGTATAGGACTCGTCTCCCTCTGCTCGTAACTGAACTATCTGCTCCTGATAGAACGAGTCATTGGCCTGTGACCGTACTACCTTCGTGACAATCAGCGGTGTCACGGTCATCACAGACATGAAAGATCGGGCAACTGCATCCTGGTGTCCCAATTCCTTCCACTTAGCCTTCCACACCTCTGCCACCTCATCTGCTGGCCTACGGCTTAATGCGTCTGCTACCACGTTAGCCTTTCCCGGGTGGTACTGGATGTCGAACTGGTAGTCCTTCACAAACTCAAGCCACCTACGCTGCCGCATATTCAATTCCTTCTGCGTGAACAGATACTGTAGGGACTTGTGGTCGGTGAACAGTTGGAACTTCTCCCCCAAAAGATAGTGCCTCCAAATCCGTAGGGAAAATACCACTGTCGCCAACTCCAAATCATGCGTGGGGTAATTCTTCTCATGAGGCTTAAGCTTACGGGAAGCATAAGCTATGGCCTGTCTCTCCTGCTGCAATACACCTCCCAGTCCTTGCAAAGATGCATTGGTGTAAACCAAATACTCAACTCCCGATCTCGGCAATGCTAACACAGGTGCTGAGGTCAATTTGTCCTTCAATTCATCGAATGCCAACTGACAGGCATCACTCCAGATGTATGGCACACCCTTACGAGTCAGATGTGTCAAAGGACCTGCTATTTCCGAGAAACCCCGAATAAACCTCCTATAGTATCCTGCTAGACCCAAGAAACTACGAATCTCCGTTGGTGTCGTGGGCTGTCCCCACTCCCTCACCGCTGATACCTTCCCCGGATCAACAGATATTCCCTGGTCGGAAATAATGTGTCCTAAAAACTGGACTTCCTTCAGCCAAAACCCGCACTTCTCATATTTTGCATACAACTCGTTCTGATGAAGTGTCTGCAAAACCTACCTCAAATGCTCGGCGTGCTCCTCCTCTGTCTGGGAGTAAACCAGAATATCATCAATGAAGACAATAACAAACTGGTCTAGGAAATCCCTGAACACTCTGTTCATCAAGTCCATAAACACTGCTGGAGCATTGGTCAAACCGAAAGGCATAACCCGAAACTCGTAAGAACCATATCTCGATAAGAACGCAGTCTTCGAGACATCCTCCTCCCTGATACGCAACTGATGGTATCCCGATCTCAAATCAATCTTCGAGAAGAAATAAGCTCCTCTCAACTGGTTGAATAAGTCATCGATTCGAGGCAACGGATACTTATTCCGTATCGTGACCTTATTCAACTCTCGGTAGTCCACACACAATCTCAGTGAACCGTCCCTCTTCTTCACAAACAAAACTGGAGCGCCCCAAGGTGAGGTACTCCTGCGAATAAAGCCCTGACCTAACAGCTGCTCTATTTGATCCCATAACTCCCTCATCTCAGCTGGATCCATATGGTACGGTGCACGTGCTATAGGTCTCGTACCCGGTAGCAAATCTATAACAAAGTCTATCTCTCGACTGGGGGGTAAGCCTAGTATCTCCTGAAACACATCCGAATACTCCCTGACTACTGGGATAGAATCTAAAGGGATCACTACCTCCTTAGAGGTATCCTCCTCAATGTAATACAGATGAGCGGTCGATCCTCCCTCTAGGCGAGGCATCGCCACTACAAACATCTCTTGCCCCGGAATGGAAAAAACAATGCTCCCGCTGAAGCAACCAATCATGGCCCTAAAAGTTACGAGCCAATCCATACCGATAATCACATCGTGAACATGCATGTCTAACACTAACATGTCTGCAGGTAATACCAAACCACCAATCTCTACCCCCATTCCCCGGCATATAAAGAAAATAAGTGACCCACTCCCCAATGGTGAGTCGACACATGTCACTGTGCTCTCTGCCGTAGCTAACAATCCTAAAGGCTTCGCGAAGTGTGTAGCTATAAAACAACGTGTAACACCCGTATCAAATAACACCCGACACATAGTGCCATGGATAGGAAACGTACCCTCAATCGCGGGCGGTGCCTGTGGAACTACTGCCTGGTGGACGTTGTAGACACGTCCATACTGTAGCTTCCCCTGCTGAGCTGGGACTGCTGGAATGGGTGGCAATGCTGCCATCTGTGGCGGTGCAGAAAGAGCGGTGGGAAACATAGGCCTATGTGGCTCCTGGCGAGCACCCTGCTGCTGCTGCTGTGGGGACCTTCCCCTATCAGGACAATCCTGTCGCTTATGGCCAGTCTTGCCACAAACAAAGCACTTCCCTGGGAAGTTCCCTCCTCTCTGTTCCTGCTGTCCTCGGCCCTGGTGGCCGTTACCGTTCCTCCCTTGGCCCTGCTGGCCCTGGTGAAATTGCTGCCCATTCTGCCCCTGTTGGCCCTGATGGCCGTTTGGACCCTGATGGCCCTGACGGAAACCTCCTTGTCCCTGTCTATAGTTCCCTGACCGGAACCTCTTATTATTCCCCTTCTGGGAGCCCTGCTCATTATGCCTCTGCCCCTGACTAGATTGTGCCCCGCTGGCACCATGTCCTCCAGTCCTGCCCTGATGGCTAGACTCCCCCGACCTCTTACCCTCGGCCATATGAAAACGGTGGTCCTGGCAGTGTAACAATGCAGCGTTAACCACATCAGAATAGGTGGCCAATGATAGGTTCCCTAGCAGATGCTGACGGATCCTCCATGTCAACCCGTCGGTGAACTTCTCAATCTTCTTCTTCTCTGTTGGTATCTCATCTGGAACGATATTCAACAGATTTGTGAACTCGGCCTCATACTCGGCCACAGTCTTGCCCGCCTGCTTCAGACTCATCAATCTCCTCCTCATTTCCGTATGAACAGCTGACGAAAAGTACTTGCGGTCGAACTGCACCCAGAACTCCTGAATCGTGAGAGTATCCCTCTCCTCCATGGTGGTAATAGACTCCCACCACTGTACCGCAGATCTAACTAGCTTGAAAGTAGCTAGCACCTGCTTCTGAACATCCGTGCACTCATACATCCTTAAGTGCCTCTGCATATCCTTCCTCCACTGGCTCGAGACTACCACATCTGAGCAACCTGCAAACTCTGGCGGATGCGCTTTCTGAAAAGTGTCACGTACACGCTCCCAAGCAGACGGGAATGCATTAGCCTGTACTGGCGCGGCAACCGGCGCCTGAGGTGGTGCCTGCTGAACAACGACAATGGCGGCATTTACCGCTTGGGCTACTATAGCTGCAACCTCAGTGGCGTTAATCATGCCCTGAACTGGAGCGGGCTGGGGTTCGGGCGTTGCATCCCTGGGAACTCGTCGTTTATGTCATGGAGGCATCTGAAATAAGAACAAAGTTTATAAGTTCGCTGTTTATAAACTTAAAATAGCTGAAGAACGTAGCATACACAAAAAGAGTACAACAGTCCTAAAATATAGGGCTCTACATCAAAGAAACTTAGCGGAAACATAATAAGCCGTCACATCCTAAAGGACACTAGAACCTGATGCTCTGATACCACCTGTGACACCCCGACTAATTAAATACCGGGTAGCTAATCCTTTATTAAATTAATTCAAAATCCCAAGTTGGTCCAGTTAATAGCATCACTGTCGAAAACATTATAATGATTACTAACCACCTAGTATTTAAAAAGTAAGTGCCAAATTTTAATTAAAGTCTGATTAACATGCAACATGTGTAATAAAGAATAATAACACCATTCACCATAATGAAGTAAATAGAATGACCATCACATAACGTAAATAAAGTCTGGAGGAAAAACTCCTCCTACAAATCCCACAACTGAAATAAGTAAACCAAAAACTAAAACAGTACATGCCAAAGTCTGAAAACTGCAATGGAAATGTAACCCTAATAGAAATGGGCAACATGCCCTACAACTGATAGATAATGAATCTGGAATCCAAGTGATAGAGGCGTCTACAAGCAAATCCCTGTAGCTTCCACAAACAGCTACAGCTCGTCACCTGAATGAATATCCTATGCATGGTTTTCTTATGACTGGGCACCTAAAAATGGTTTTACAAGAAAAGTTGATTTGAAAACCAAACGGGTCAGAGCCCGAATGTGGAGTTATATTTTAAAAACCTGCAAGTGCTTTAAAAACATTTAAAACATTAAATGCAAAGTACATGTTAGGACGTGCACTCACATGATATTCTCACCTCTCGTCTAACTTGCACTCCTAACGTAAGTACCCATCTATAACGACACAAATCACTAGCCAAGTACCATCATATCTAGCTAGACTGTCATAGGTACTACTCATATTACTGGGTTCTATTAACATTATAACGATCGTAATTAAGTAGGGGTTTAACGTAAACTCAGATGCTCAATATGCAATATATATCACTATCAGTTAACTCGTTCTATTTCTCGAAACAATACCGTAATTATATTCACAACATTAACACGAAGGTTCCCATTAATTAAGTGTATATTAATCACAACATAAATATACAATACAATCATCCCGATAACTAAGCTGCGGTGCACACATACTCTGCTATCCATCCCGGTACATCACGTACATAAGGATTACATATTCCGAATCTCTCAGGAATAGTTCACAGATAACAACATCACAAATAATGGAGGCGAACACAGTCACATCACATAGGTCACGCACATACCTACGCTCCTACGATCAGCGGACTTATTAATATCACAATAAGTCTTTCTATGACCTATGTTCATCAAGGTAACCAGTCTAAATCCGGGCAACACAAGGATTATAGGGCCCTAAGCGAACGCAAACCTCCCGTGATAGCAAGTATGGTAGGTATGTCATACACACAATTCATATACCAATACTAAGTAAACACACATCTTAGTAATCCCGCAGTTTAATCGTAGTACATATCGCTTTCTCGTACTAACTTATAATTATCACAAATTATTCTATTTCGGTTTATAATCATATGCACCATAATTTATTCTCTCGTCGTAGTGGACACTCACGTCTCAACCCAAACCGTCCATTTAATATAACTCTCGTATATAATTGCCTTCTCATAAATACCCAAAAGTCCCAATTCTATCATTACATCATCATTGGAATGTTATCTATGTCCTCGATCAAGTTTACGGGACTCGAAAAATCAAAACAGTCCAAAAAAGCCCAAACTGTCAACTCGTTAGAAGTCTCGTTCGAACGAGACTGTTCGAACGAGATTCCTCTGTCAACTCGTTAGAAGTCTCGTTCGAACGAGGCTGTTCGAACGAGATTCCAGTTCGTTCGAATGAACTGTACCTTCTAACGATATCTCGTTCGAACGAAGTTATCGAACGAGGCTCCCTTTCGTTAGAACGACTGGTCAATTCGTTAGAAGCTCATTCGAATGAGTTCGTTCGAACGACCTGGGCAGGGGCTTCTAACGACCTACCAGATTCGTCCCAGATTTGTCTAATCTCGTTTTTTCACCATTCTTACTCCTCAAATATCTTATTAACTAAGTCCCAACAATCATTTTAAGGTCTTTAAACAATCCTAAACATATTATAATCACATCCTAACACGTTTTGAAGGATTAATCCATCCTAACATCAACAAATTTTACAAATCTCTACACTTTTTCCCAATTTTTCAAGAACATGAACCCTATCTTTTTGAATCATGAATTAATCCAATACAAATCCATTTTAATTTCTTCCAATCACAAATATCATGAGAATAATCATCTACCTATCATTCTACATGCAATTCTCCTCAAGATTTCAAGTTCTAAGCTTCAAAATACATGGGTTTTCATTATCTTTCAAGAACAATTGATATTCTTCAATTTTCTAAAATGGAAGGAACATTCTACGAATTTAAATATAATTAAAACACTTGCCTTGATTGTCTCTGAGTTTGGATGATGGTTTGATGAGGATTTCTGCAGAATTTCTTCTCTTCTCCAAGCTTCTTCTCCAATGGTGGCTTAAGGTGGCTAGGGTTTTCTTTGGGAAAGTTGTAAACCTAATGATAGCCTCCGTAGCTTAATGGGTTAATATGGGTTGGTTAGTGGGTTTAGTGGGTTAAATCCACATCAGATTAAAACTCCCAATTTTCGTCACTTTTAATTCCTCAAAATGTAAAATTACAAAAATACCCTTTATGATGCCGGTATGGCCTAAAAATACCCCGGAATCCAAACTACACCCCCGGCTAGTGTTTTCTGACTATCTCGACCCTTCCGGACGCGTTGGCGCACTCAAAATGACCATACAGATAATAGAAATAAAAATTACTTTTATAATTAAAATAATATACCATGACGCGGCGGTCACACGCGTCTCAACAAAATTCTCAAATTGTTGTATTTTAATCTCACGACAAATTTCATAATTCCAAATTCATGTATAATCATATATGCACATAATCAAATACCAACTCGCATCTCGATAGTATTTATAACCTGGTTAATTTCCAATTAATACGCATTTAATTAATTAATCCCAAAAATAAATATATCCAAAAGTACGGGGTATTACAACATGTAGCTGGGATTATTAAATATATACATTCGGATATGAGATGGTCTATATATATGATGTGTATATATATCTTGTGTGTATGATATATGTATCTATTGTGTGGATATACCACTCTAGTGCTATCATGGGAAGTTGCACGATGTGGGAGAGGCCCCTAGGTTGGGGAGCAAGGAGTGTATAGTCCCTAGGTCATAGCCTCCATGTATTTACTGTGTGGAATTTATCAGGGGTAATACGTCTTGGGTATGATTCGTCTTATCTCTAGAGAGGAACTATTACCGCTGCCCCTACATTTGTAATTTGGTTTATGCCAAGTAAGTTTGAGTGTCCGACCGCTGGTAACCCAGTATGGTATGTCAGTAATTCCCTAGAAGATGATAGCATCGTAGAGATTGCATCCATTGAGTTAAAGCTCTGAGAGATGGTTAGTATACATATATTATGGGTGTTATATATGTGTACCTAGTAGTAATGATTTATCCTTCATAATTGTTGAAATGATATTATATAGACTTTGAAATAATTTGTAGTATGTTATAATAATAACTTGTGAAAGTTATTAAGTAATGATTGGTGATATAATCATTTAAGACGAGATTAAAATGATTTTTTTGGATAAACTAGATACACGAGTGGTGTAAATGCATAGATTTGAGGTGGATTTATCCCTAGATGAGATGGGTACCTTGTTTAAGATTAGAATGCATACGTTTAGGTGCACACTATAGTTGAGGGATAAGGATGAGTCTGAAGAGAGTGCGGCACCACTTTACATTATGAAATTGTGCATTCATAATTATTATGCATTTTAATTCACTTGCTAAACTATTTTTCAACCTCGGGCTCCGACTCATTTATATCCTCTTTCTTGCTTTATTTATTGTTATATAGGTGTCCCATTGCAAGGGAGATAATGATGTTTATTCGTTCCAGTGTCTACAGAGTTGTAACGTGTGCAGATTGTCGCATAGTTTTTATTAAAGTCGCTTATCGTTTTTGTAAATCTAGTTAAGAATTCATAATTGTAACTCGGGTGTGTACCCAAAGGTTGTAATTATTTATATCTCGTAAGCTTTAGATACTTGTTATTGTATAGTTTCTTGCCCGACAATTTAAATGTCATCAGTTCGGTTCGCCCTTCTCAGTGTAGCAGATAGATTCGTTTTGGAACCTGTGGTTCAGTTCGGTCATGTCAGATATTTAAGTCTTTATAACTCCTTTCAAAATGGGTCTTGTTCATGGAAACCCTAAAAAATAATACAATAAAAATGTTTATGAGTTAAAAGGTATGATAATGTTATGACATGATAATTGGGGAGACATCGGGTCAATTATTGAGGCATATTTTGGAGTTTGTTATATCTATTTCATACATAAATTCACCTAATGGTAGGAATTTTCTTAAGGATGAAGATGGGCTAGTAGAGAGAGGTCGTGTATCCTACGAAGTGTTGATTTTGTAAATATTTATGTCATATGTGTGATGGATAATAAAGGTTCAAGTGCACGATTGAATCCCGAAATTAATTGGGAATAATTATGTGGACTATCGACTAGTGTAAGGTGTGGTATATACATGTAGCCAGGATTATTCCATATATATATTTGGATATGAGATGGTTTGTATATATGATGTGTGTATATATATATATATATATATAGTGTGGACATACCCCTACAGTGCTATCATGGGAAGTTGCACGATGCGGGTGTGACCCCTGTCTTGAGGAGTAAAGAGCGTATAGTCCCCAAATCATAATGTCAATTTATTTATTGTTCAGCATTTATCAGGGGTAAGAGATCTTGGTCATGAATCATTTTATCTCCACTAAGGAACTATGACTTCTTCCACTGCGTTTGTGATTTGTTTTATACCAAGTCGGTGTGAGAGTCCGACCGATGGTAACCAACAATGGTATGCGAGTAATTCCCTAGAAGATGATAGTGTTGTAGATATTGCATGCATTAAGTTAAAGCTTTGAGGGATGGTTAATATACATATATTATGGGTGTTATGTATGTATACTTGGTAGTAATTATTGATCTTGTATAATAGTGAAAATAATATTATACACCCTTTGAAATACTGTGTAATATGTTATAATAATAACAAGTGAAAGTTATTAAGTAATGATTTGTAATATAATAATTTACGACGAGATTAAAATGATTTTTTTGGGATAAACAAGATACGCGATTGGGGCAATGTGACACCACGCTTAAATTAATAACGGATGGCCATCCTTATAGTACATTTAATCAGGAATCTCAGATGGCTCATTCCCAGCATTAACAGACTATACTAAAATAGATAAAGCTAACTACCCAAAACTATAAAAGCGGATGCGAAATTTAAAAAAAAAGATGCAATGGAAATCAAGCCAACAATGGACACCTACTAACAAAGGTAGAATGCACAAGTATGATGATGACAGAAAGTTATAGAATAAAGTGAACTCAGTAAATACAAGGAAATATATACCCGAATAAGCTGTTGGGTCACAAATAGTACAACAACCATAAGGAAGAAATATAAACAGCTATAAATAACTCTTTGGTGAAAACCCTATGTACAAAATGGATCCTATCAAGATTCACAAAGAAATAGGAAGTGACTACAATCTAAATCCCGCTACAGTCCGCACCTGTTATGGCTCCCAAGACTCTAGATAGAAAGGCATCCGGTATCCATGTCGTAGGACACCTGTAGTACAATATATATATATATATATATATAGAAAAAAAGAAATATAAACGGGTCAGAGCCCGATGTGTAAAAATGTTTAGCAAGTGTGTTAACCGTGCATAATAAATATCAACACACTTATTTCATAATTAAAGTGGAGTCGCACTCTCGTGAAACCCCAACTCACCTCTCATCTAACAGCGCGCAACTATTCACGTCCTGAAACCTTAATTAAGTTACCCCACCCATAAGGACAACCTACCTTACAATAGGCACGACCCATACCCACAAGACCTGCCATTCTAACATAACCCGAGAATCCTTCCCATTCTAATCACACTTAAATATATATACACATATATGCCATACTAGGCTTAATTTATTTTCGATTTATAACTTAATCTGTTATCAATTTTATTACTTCACATATTAACATTAAACATCAAATTTAGAGTTTATTCTTTAAACAACATGCACAATTTAATAAGGACAAAACTTCTCTCCACTCTCAACTTTGCACTTCGTTTCGTGCGTGGGGAGTCTTGCAATGCGAAATTCACACAAGAAACCCCCCGATACACTACTCCTTGAAAATGTCGATCGTAGAGATCCATTATGTCATACACTCCAATATTACTACTGAAACATATGAGTACTAAGGACATAACTTCTCCCTACTCTCAACATGGCACTATGTTTCGTGCATGGGGCGTCTCGCAAAGCAAAATCTAGATAAGGAACCCACCGTTACACTACTCCTTGACAATGTCGATTGTAGGGATCCATTTTGTCATCTACATAATTACTACTATAATCTAAATTACTATATGAGACAACCTAAAAGACTCCATTAAATCCTTGGGTTGATATAACCGAAATTTTCCTTAAGTGAGATACATCGACCCCCAACATTCCGGTACACCATAATCACCTAAGATGTACACCATAGCAATGTCATATCCTTTTAACCTATAGTATATAATAAATATATATATATTTAATATAAACATATATATATATATACAACCATTCATTCCCATAGCCACGTGTACATAACACATATAATGTACAATGGACATCCACATAATACAACGCTATAGAATGTCAATATACTGCACCATGCCATCATCTTTTAGGCCATTACTCATATACCATCCTGGGGGCCACGGTCGGACTCAATATCACCGACATCACGACCAACACATACACACGACGTCCGGGAAGCGGTCATAGTTCCTAACCGAAAATAAGACGAAACATATCGACAACGTCTCATCCCAAAAAAAATGTATATCACATAATAACACAATGGACGCTATGACCTGGGGAATATCAACACTCTGCTCCTCGAGCCAGGGTGCTCACCCTCATCGTGCAACTTCCCAATGATAGCATGTGCGGGGTATGCTTCAAAATACAAGTATATATATCATTCACATACACAATATATATACATCCATATGATTACATCATATAATTAAACCATCACATACGGTTTAGATATTCACGCCGTGATTATACACATATGCATTTCTCTCTCTCTCTCTCTCTCTCTCTATATATATATATATATATATATATATATATATATATATATATATATATACATACATACCCTCTCTCATTTGTATGTATGAAATTTATAAACTCAGCTATACGTGTATATAATCCCCTTTATACTAGCCATCATCCCGAACGTATTTAATTTAATTCCTTATATATATACGATCCCTCACTTGAAGTATATTCATCCATTGCCCCTTTGATATGAATAGTCTTCCAATATATTCAACATTAAGGTTATCACCCCAAAGTTTAATGTGTATAACAAACACTACACTTCCCATCAATATCCAAAGCACATCGATATATCTAGTACTAATTTTGACTATTGGTAAGCACATAACTAATAGTCTACAAGTCTCAATCTTAAACTTAAATTCATCCTAGTGATACCATCATTTTCTAGTTTATGTAATAGTCATCAATTCTGCCTATGGTTTATTTGCTCTTATGAACCTTTAACATTACCACATTTACGATTTAATGTACAAACTCATCGTCACTAAGGATAATTCACCTATCTCTCCTGGTCTACCCATACTATCTAAATAAAATCCTACCGCTTAAAGGATTTAGTATAAAAGTCGGACTAATAATATCTCACCATATCTTCCAAACTTCCTCGAGAAGTCCCTCACCATGCACCCTATGTTAACTCACTTTATTAACTATAAATGGGACTCTCGTCGCTAGTAATTTCCGAATACATCGATGCGACAATCTCTAATGCATACCAATGCATGTTTTCCCAACTACCTCGATATTTACTGTACCGACCAAAACATGGGAGAAACTCCCAATGGATCTCCAAAACATACTTTTCGTACCATAATAGGATGTTCCAATTTGATAAACCCGGTCGAAATGGATTAAAATCCATTCTAAAAAAATCTAGGAAAATAGCCCTGTTTACAAATCGATTGGGCTTTGCCCGAATCGATTCAGTCTCAAGGGAGAATCGATTCGCTCCAACTGCGAATCGATTCGGTCCAAAGGACTTGGGACTTTGTCTCAAGCCGATTCGATTCACCTTGGGTCCGAATCGATTCGGTCCTGCAGACCTGACACTTCAGCCTAAATCGAATCGATTCTCTTAGGGGACGAATCGATTCGGGTCTGCAAAACCTAGAAGGTCTCTTCTTCTTCATAAAGCCCACGAATTTAAAACCCTAAAATTACCACTTTTAACCCCTAAACCTTCATCAAATCATGATTTTAAGCCAATAAATCATCCCAAATCTAATCATAACCATCTCTATACCAACTAACCCATATATAAACATCAATTTCAGGATTTAAACCACAAAATCTAGGTTTTGATATTAATACCCAAAATCCAATTATTTTATCCACAATTTATGAATCGAAATACACAAATGAAATATTTAGCAAGATTAAACACTTGCCTCGAAATTTTTGAGGTTGAATCATCCACGAGATCGCGTTTGGACCGGAATCTCCAAACTTTCCCTTCTCTCTCTCTTCCTTTCTTCTTCTCTCTCTTCTTTCTATTTCTCTCTTCTAATAAATGAGAAAGGCTGAAATCGGAAGCCCTTAAATCCCTTAAAACATAAGTCCCAGTTTTAAATGTTAATACATACTTTAAATGAGTCATTTACTTCAATTCGAGCCAACTAACTTAAAAATATTTTGAAACCGAAATAAAACCCAAGGACAGTCAATTCAACTATCTCGACCCATCCGGAACCAATGGCACACTCAGAATTATCATTCGGAATACTTTGTAACATCCTCTATTTTTGGACTTCAATTTCCAAATTTTAAAATTTTCCAATTTAAATAAATTTTATTTCTCCCAAAAATTTAATTTCTCAATCCCCAAGTCACGGGGTATTACATACTTCCCCCGTTACAAAAATTGCGTAGTTGCGTCCGAAAGGTTCGAAATAGTCAGAAAAGTCTATTTGGATGTTAATTTTGAGTCTCGGGTCATTTGGAAATGAATAGACAACCCAAAAGGGCATTTTGGTCATTTTTCTAGGGGGATGAATAGTGATTTCGGATTTGGGATCATTATAAGAATAGGTAGATTAAGTGAATGGGAGTTATTCATCTCCTCTTCACAAATAAGAGCAGCCATCCTCTTAGAGTGAGAGTAAGAGTGCTTGGGAAGGGAAAAGTCACTTGGGAAGGAGAAGAACTAGAACTAAGGTTCACCACCACCAACCACCACCGGAGTTTGACCGGAGAAGGGACAACCAACTGAGATAAACTACACCAAAGGATCAGATCTACACTAAAGGCAAGTGTTTAATAATAGTAATTTAAGTTTGTATATTGTCCATGTTAGAATAGTATGAAAAGAGAAGATTTTTCATGTTTGGAAGAGATAATGGATCATTAAATGGATTTCGGGAAAATTGAAATGATATAGGAATTTAACTCATGTGTTAGGATATTAATAATCCACGAATTAGTCATGAATATGATGAAGGAATGATGGAAACCATTGATGTGTTCTTGAAGAGGTTATGTTAATAAATTTCTGGGAATAAGGAGATAAACATGCTTTTTAATCCAATCCTTTGACGATTCTAGGATGTTTAGAGTATTGGAAATCATTCATATATGTTGATATATCATGCAGTAAAGTTTATAAGTCATTTGGGATGTTTAGATGATGGTTTAAATGATCAAAAGTTGTTAAACCCGTAGTTGCAGAAAATGCAGAAAATCAGGACTGGACCTGAGGGATCGATCGATCGACCCCTACCTTCGATCGATCGACTTCCCCTGATTAAGTAAAGTTTTTTCTTTTTAAATGTTGATTCTTATCCCGAAACTTTTATGGATCTTTGGTGATTATTATTTGAATATTTTGGGACTTATAAAGTATTAGTAAACCCTTGTTAGGATTTGAATTAATTGGATTTAGATTCAAATGATTTAAATGATGAAAATTATATCGAATGAAATTTCGGTTTCTAGATTCTCTTGTTAATTTACGAATGGTGGTGTATGAGGATTTAAGATAGGACCAGTAGGGGTGATTTATTATAACACCTGGGTATCCTTAAGTTTACAAGAGAGTTTAATCCTAAGTGAAAGAATAGGAGTTTATAAGAGAATTGAAACTATCGGTTTTAACCTTAATTAAAAGGAGAACTAAACTCGTAGTAGTTCGGGAGAAATAATGTTATGGACCAGTAGGATATTAGTAATTTCTTACTGAATATAAGATGAGGGAAATCCTAATTAAATCTTGTGAGACGGGAGTTTATAACTCATTTGGTTGAAAGAGGGTATGAGGTTATCCCGATCGCATAGTCGAAGTTTTCGGACCTCCTCGATCGACAAAGTTAAGTAGTAGGGTATTGGAGGGGTTCCTTATTTGGATTTTGCTTTGTGAGACGCTCCGCGCATGAACCTTAACGACGTCGGGAGTGGAGGGATGTCATAGGATGCGGGGATAATTAAATATGTTATATTAATACGTTGAATTTAAAAGAGATATAATACTACATATGGGAAATATCTTAGGGAAATGATAACTACCTTACTGATATTATATTATAGGTATGATAATACCTATTTGATTGATTAATTATTTATGTGTATGACATACCTAGCTTACTTGCTATCGGTGGGAGGTTTACGCGTGAGGGAAGTCATATCCTGATGAATCCATGGGATCTTTAAATTGTCGCTCGAGAACATTGGTCTATGAAAGACTTATCGGGGAGTTGATAAGTCCGCTGACTGTGGGTGCGTAGGTATGTGCGTGACCCATGGATACGAGAACTATGTTCGCGTCCAATTTGTTTGTTGTTGTTTGTGGTTCGTGGAATCTTACCGAACCTCTAGTCCCCTATTCGACGACCTGCGATGATGGGACATGATAGCAGAGTAATGCATTGCACCGCAACTATGACTCGGGGTTCCGTATTATATATGAATATATATATAATGAATTAAATGATTATATGGATATATTGTGGTTAGATCTATGTACAGTGATAATTGTAGATAACGGTGAATAAAATATGTTAATGGAATTTAGTTAATAAATGTTTATGCTTTTAGAATTGAAAAGCTTAACTCATTTTAATGAGTAACGATTCATATTAATGAGAAATAATGAATAATGATTCATGTTAATGAGAAACTAAATCATAAAGGAGAAATGTAAATGGATAATAATGTGACGTATGGTATGGGACATAAGGGGATTATGATATGGGAATGGAACTGTAATATGAAGATTAGAAAAGAGGAACCATTAACTAGGAGGTTAATAGGAAACGTTAAGTGTGCACTCTAGTTGAGAGGTGAGAATTGCAAATGAGAGTTGGATCTAACGTGTACATAATAAATGCTTTATTGCACTTGTTAAATACTTGCAGTTTTAAAAATACTCTACACATTCGGGTTCTGACCCGTTTCCTTGCATATTTTCTCTTCTATTGTATCTCTATATCAGGTGTCCAGCAACAGGGACGCCAACCATAGTTGATTTTGACGAGATATGGAGCTATGGAAGTTTTTCTTAGACGCTTATCATCTTTTTGATTCACAGTATTCTTAGTTAGGGCATGTCGCCCAAAAGGATTCAGTTATCATTTTCTATTGGAGTAAAATATTATTGTATTCTGATTTTTAATACATTTAACATTGTTGGGATTATTGTAAAGGATTTATATTACTTGGGAATGTTTATTCCTATTGAATTTAAATTATTATTGTGTTACTTATTGTGTTATCAGTGTTGTAAAATAAATGTGTTGTGTTATTCTTAAAAAAATGGAAAAAGGTTTTGTTGAAATTTAAATTGGAAAGTTTTTAACACCAGCTTATTTGAGTATTGGGTGAGTTGTAAATGTTTTCGACAGTGATGCTAAGAATGAGCCAACTGTATATTCTGTTTTAATTTGGTATGGGACTGGCCACCCGGTATTTAATTAGGCGGGGTGTTACAGGTGGTATCAGAGCATCAGGTTCTAGTGTCCTTTAGGATCTGTACGGCTTATTGTGTCTTCAGCTTAGCGTTCTTTGATGTAGAGCCCTATGAGTAGGATTATTGCTTTCCTATTTACGCTTACGATCTTCAGCTATTTTGAGATATCAAATACTGATAGTGTTCTCTCGTTTCAGATTCCTCCTCGACGTGCACCTCAGCCCGCCCCAGCTTAGGGTACAATGACTACAGCCGAAGTTGTTGCACTTGTCGCTCAGGCAGTCAATGCTGCTGTAGCTGCTATTCAGCAGGCTCCCGCACCGGCACCGATTGTGCCACCCACGCAACGGAAAGTGTTTCCTACTCCATGGGAACGAGCGAGGGATGCCTTTCAGAAAGCACACCCACCTGAGATTCAGGGAGGATCTGATGTTATGACTGCTAGCCAATGGAAGAAAGTTATCCAACGACACTTGAGAATGATCGAATGAACTGAGGTTCAACGTCAGATACTAGCCACATTCAAGCTAGTAGGGGCAGCTTTACAATGGTGGGAAGCTATGACCACTATGGAGGAGAGGGACACAATGACTATCCAAGATTTTTGGATACGGTTTGATGGGAAGTATTTTCCTTCCGCCATCCAGACAGAGATGAGGCGGAAGCTACTTGATTTGAGGCAGGGTGAGAAAACTGTGGCAGAATATGAGGAAGAGTTTACGCGATTAACTAATTTGGTACCAGCTGAAGTACCTACTGAGGAGAGGAGAGTCCTAATGTTCACTGATGGGTTAAACTATAAAATTAGCCAACATTTATTGGGAAATCTTTCACTACGTACTGTAACACCCCACGACTTTGGAGACTGAGAAATTAAATTTTTGGGAAGATGAAATTTAATTAAATTGGAGAATTTTAGAATTTGGGAAATGAGGTCCAAAAATAGAAAATATTTTAAAGTATTCCGGATGATGATTTTGAGGGTACCATCGATCCCGGAAGGGTCGAGATAGTCAAAATGACTGTCATTGGGTTTTATTTCGGCTCCGGAATATTTTTTAAGTCAGTTTTACTCTAATTGGTCTAAACGAGTCATTTAAAGTGTGTATTAACATTTAAAACTGGGTTTGTTGTTTTAAAGGATTGGAGGCTTACGGATGAAATCTTCTCAAATAGAGAAAGAGAGAAAGAAAAAGGAAGAAAGAAAGAAGAAGGAAAAGAAGAGAGAGAGGAAGAAAAAGCTTGGGATTTCTGGCCCAACCGTGACATCGAGGATGATCGAACCTCTACAAATCTGAGGCAAGTGTTTAATCTTGCTAAATAGCTATTTGTGTATTTCATTTCATAATTTGTGGGGTAAAGAAATGGATTTTTGGGTATAAATACCAAAACCTAGATTTTTAGGTTAAATCATAAAATCAATTTTAAATAGGGATTTAATGGATTAGAAGTGGCTGGGATCAACTTTGGGTTGACTTATGGGGTTAAAATCATAAATTGATGAAGTTTTAATTGTTAGAAATGAAAATTTAGGGTTTAGAATTCGTGGGTTTTGCTGAAGAAGAAGAACCCTTGAAATTTGCAGGTTCGAATCGATTCGCCCCCTTAAGCGAATCGATTCGGTTTAGTGAAATTGATAGGTCTGCATTGACCGAATCGATTCGAACCCAAGCCGAATCGATTCGGCCTATTGCAGAAGCACTGGTCTTTGGACCCGAATCAATTCGCCTTGGGGGCCGAATCGATTCGCTGGGCTGAATCGATTCGGAAACAGGGCATTTTGAGGTATCTTCTCCATAGTGATTTCAAACCCTTTTTGGTTGGGTTTATTGATTTGGGGGGCTTTCTCTTAGGATGTAAAAGATATATTCTTGGAGTCATATAAGGAGTTTCTCACATATTGGGATTTGGGGACTCCTTAGGGTAACTTCGGAGAAATGTACCCATGTACGTATTGGAGTTACATATGGTTTTGGGAGACTACTCATCATAGGAAGATGATTGAATATGTTTCAAGTGAGGGATTGTATTCACATATCGAGGTAAATTTAATGGCAATTATGGTGACGGCTTGTGTATTGAGTATTATGTATACTTATAACCGAGTTTATATATCTTGTACATATGAATGATACTTAGTTTATATATATAGATATAAGGATATGTGAATATGTGTTGATATATATATATATATCTGTATGTATATAGATATATGGATATCTTCATGTTATGGACATACATGGTATGGATATTTAAACCGTATACGATGGTTTATTATTTGATCATATGATTGGATCATATGGATTATATATATTATGCATGTAAATGATATATATACTTAATTGGTTAAGCATACCCCGCTCATGCTATCATTGGGAAGTTGCGCGCGTAGAGGGTGAGCATCCTGGCTAGAAAAGTAGGGTGTGGATATTCCCCAGGTCATAGTCGTCCCGTGTGTCACCATATGATATATACATTTATTTTGGGATGAGACGTGATGGGTATGTTTCGTCTCATTGCCGGTTTGGAGCTATGACCGCTTCCCTGGACGTCGTGTGCGTGAGTTTACCACGAGATGGGTGTCGTTTAGTCCCACCATGGTGGCCCCAGTTTTGCTACGTGAGCCGGGCACTGGGAAGATGATAGCATTGATGCAGTTTATCGGCGATATATATAGATGGGTATATTATGTGCATGGCCTTGTACATCATATGTAGTATGTACACTTGGCTATTGGATTGATGATGATATATATACGGTTAGGAATAAATACCTATATATATATATATATATATATATATATATATATATATATATATATATATATATATATATATATACATATCCTATAGATGAAAGGATATGGACTTTTATGAAGTACATCTTAGATGATTATGGTGTACTAGATTGATGGGGGTTGATGTATCACATATAAGGTATTATTCGGTTACATCATCCCAAGGATATTATTGGAGGTTCTTTTATTTTATTTTATTTGTTTTCTTTTTTCTTTTCTTCTTTCTTTCTTTAGTAGTTATAGTTAGTAGTAATGGTAGTATTAACTTGTATGTTGAGGATTATGGATCTCTAGGATCGACATTGCCCAGGAGTAGTGTAACGAGGTGGTTCCTTGTTTGGATTTCGCTTTGTGAGACACCTCACGCACGAAACGCAGTGCCATGTCGAGATTTGAGAGAAGTAATTCCATAGGTGGCATCTCGGATCTCTGGTCTTGACTTTGTCAGGAGTAGTGTAACGGGGCGGTTCCTTGTTTGGATTTCGCTTTGCGAGACTCCCCACGCACGAAACGTAGTACAAGTTTGATATTAGAGAGAAGTCTTGCCAATATTCCATGTGCATGTTATCAAGTATATAAATTCTTACGTTTTTAGCCTATATAGGTATATATACATATATATATATATATATATATATATATATATATATATATATATATATATATATATATATATATATATATACCTATATGTATAGGGGAAATGTTTTAGGAATTATGATGATTATAATTCATAAGATTATTAGTCGGAATTCATTAAGCCTATTATGGCATAATTGTTTGTATTCATAATCTAGTAAGATTAGAAACAGGGTGGATTCTTGGGCTATGTTAGGAAGGCAAATTCTCGTGGGGATAAGCTAGGCCTATAATAAGTTAGGTTGTCCTATTAATGTGGGGGTAATTTAACTAAAACTTGAGGATGCGAATAGGTGCGCGCCTTTAGATGAGAGGTGAGTTGGGGTTTCGCGAGAGTGCGGTCTCACTTTAATTATGAAATAGTGCACCGATATTTATTATGCACGGTTAACACACTTGCTAAATATTTTACACATTCGGGGCTCTGACCCGTTTACTTTCCTCTCCTCCTTGTATATATATATGTTAACACAAGTATCCTACCGCATGGATTCCGGATGACCTTCTATCCTGAGTCTTGGGAGCCGTGATAGGTGCGGACTGTTGCGGGATGTTTCATGTAGCCGCTTCCTACTTCTTTTAAAATTCTAGGTAGGATTCATGTTGTATATCGGGTTTGTACCCTAGGGATATTTACATACATGTTTATATTTATTCCATTCAGTTATTGTATTGGCTGTGATCCGACAGCTTATTCAGGTCTACTTTTTGTAGTACATTCGGTTGTATTTAATTGGTTCATTTTATTTCTAGCATTTTATTTATTATAGTTCCTTCCTGCATCTCCCCTATTCATTAGTAGTTTTATAGTGTTGGGTTGTAGTATGTTGCAAGTTTTAAATTTATTATAACATCTTGCTTATATGATTTTAGGTAGTTAGTCCTATGTTATATAGTACCGTTAGTTGATGTTGAGACTGGACCATCTGGAATTCCTGGTTTAATATAGTATAGGGCTGGCCACCCGTTATTATTTTAGGCAGGTTGTTACAGATGGTATCAGAGCATCGGGTTCTAGAGTCTTTAGGATCTGTGCGAGTTTTTCGCATTCTTCCGTTAACGTTCTTGACATAAAGCCCGACAAATAGGACTGTTGTGTTCACTGCGTTGCTTTCTTCTGTGAAGTGTATTCACTTGATTGACGTTCTGATGACAATTGATCTTGTTTCATTTCAGACGTCGCCTAGATTTTGTCGTCTAGGAAAGGATAGGTTTAGAATTACAATACCCATAGCATATTTTGGGTACGCTTTGATCGGGGGTAGTTGTTTTCCCCGATTCTGGAGGAGTTATTGAGGAGATTTCTAGCAATGGTTCTAGGTGATTTGTCGGCAGTTGAGTAAGAAAGGAAAATTTACTCGAATGACAAACCTTGGACTTGATAAAGTAAGTCTGAGGAGAGGTTATTGTAGTCTTTGGGAGGTTTGGATTTAGAAACCCGTCAACCTTCGCTAGGAAGGATTTTGAGGAAGATGTTTCTCTTATGGAGAAATAGGTTTAGGAGTAATGATTGTCCTGGAAGAAGTAGAGGGTCTTGAATTGAGATCCTTGGATGAGGTGAAACCATTAGATTATGTAAGTATAAGGTAGAATACCTTTCTTTGGGTTTAAGTCATACTTTGTGCGATACCGGGAACATCGAGAGTTATAACATTGAATTCCGGAGGTGAGGAATGTTAAGGTTCGCTTAATAGTGACTATAAGACTATTGTCTTATGGGTAGGTAGGGCATGTGATTATAGTGCGCCTAAGAGGGGAGACTTATATTGTGGAAAGACGTTAATGTATGTAAAGAAGTTTTAGAGTTGTGAGATTTAAAGTTTAGTAGGGGTATGTTGAGCGGATAATTTAGCTCATAGTTGTGCTAGTTTTGAGAACTAGATATTGGCTAGAGTATTGTATTTGTTGAGGCCTTGTGTCTTAAACATAAGGTGTTTGTTTGGCGTGTCGAAAGACGCGGAATATATTTATATTGTATTATTGTATAGGCCCTCGGGAAATATCTAAAAAAAAAAAAAACTTTTATAAAACCTTAACCCTGGTTCAACTAATCTCAATCCCCGACGTAGCTACACAGTAGTGTATTGGGAGGGTTCCTTGTTTGGATTTCGCTTGCGAGACCTCCCCCGCACGAAGGTAGCTGGCGCCAGGAATTGAGGAGAGTTCAACCATTGGGAATTTTAAACTTTTATATAATTAGTATATTGTTATAAATTATATTACCGAGGGTTATCTTACAATTTGAGGCTAATGGAGCCTGATTAGGATTTTACGAGTGGAAACTCGGATACGGAGTGTATGGGCACCCCGGGGTAGTTATTTGTTTTAAAATCCATATGGTTCGACATGAGAACTAGGGAGGATCGGTATAATGATCCTAAGACTTGATGTTAGGACTAGATGATATTGAGGTCCTAGGCATATCTTAAATTTCGCGGACGAAATTCTTGTAAGGGGGGAGGATTGTAACACCCCACGACTTTGGAGACTGAGAAATTAAATTTTTGGGAAGATAAAATTTAATTAAATTGGAGAATTTTAGAATTTGGGAAATGAGGTCCAAAAATAGAAAATATTTTAAAGTATTCCGGATGATGATTTTGAGGGTACCATCGATCCCGAAAGGGTCGAGATAGTCAAAATGACTGTCATTGGGTTTTATTTCGGCTCCGGAATATTTTTTAAGTTAGTTTGACTCTAATTGGTCTAAACGAGTCATTTAAAGTGTGTATTAACATTTAAAACTGGGTTTGTTGTTTTAAAGGATTGGAGGCTTACGGATGAAGCGTTCTCAAATAGAGAAAGAGAGAGAAAAAGGAAGAAAGAAAGAAGAAGGAAAAGAAGAGAGAGAGGAAGAAAAAGCTTTGGATTTCCGGCCCAACCGCGACATCGAGGATGATCGAACCTCTACAAATCTGAGGCAAGTGTTTAATCTTGCTAAATAGCTATTTGTGTATTTCATTTCATAATTTGTGGGGTAAAGAAATTGATTTTTGGGTATAAATACCAAAACCTAGACTTTTAGGTTAAAACTTAAAATCAATGTTAAATAGGGATTTAATGGACTAGAAGTGGTTGGGATCAACTTTGGGTTGACTTATGGGGTTAAAATCATAAATTGATGAAGGTGTAATTCTTAGAAACGAAAATTTAGGGTTTAGAATTCGTGGGTTTTGCTGAAGAAGAAGAACCCTTCAAATTTGCAGGTCCGAATCGATTCGCCCCCTTAAGCGAATCGATTCGGTTTAGTGAAATTGGTAGGTCTGACCGAATCGATTCGGGCCCAAGCCGAATCGATTCGGCCTATTGCAGAAGCACAGGTCTTTGGACCCGAATCGATTCGCCTTGGGGGCTGAATCGATTCGCTGGGCCGAATCGATTCGGAATAGGGCCGAATCGATTTGGAAACAGGGCATTTTGAGGTATCTTCTCCATAGTGATTTCAAACCCTTTTTGGTTGGGTTTATTGATTTGGGGGGCTTTCTCTTAGGATGTAAAAGATATATTCTTGGAGTCATATAAGGAGTTTCTCACATATTGGGATTTGCGGACTCCTTAGGGTAACTTCGGAGAAATGTACCCATGTACGTATTGGAGTTACATATGGTTTTGGGAGACTACTCATCATAGGAAGATGATTGAATATGTTTCAAGTGAGGGATTGTATTCACATATCGAGGTAAATTTAATGGCAATTGTGGTGACGGCTTGTGTATTGGGTATTATGTATACTTATAACCGAGTTTATATATCTTGTACATATGAACGATACTTAGTTTATATATATAGATATAAGGATATGTGAATATGTGTTGATATATATATATATATATATCTGTATGTATATAGATATATGGATATCTTCATGTTGTGGACATACATGGTATGGATATTTAAACCGTATACGATGGTTTATTATTTGATCATATGATTGGATCATATGGATTATATATATTATGCATGTAAATGATATATATACTTAATTGGTTAAGCATACCCCGCTCATGCTATCATTGGGAAGTTGCACGCGTAGAGGGTGAGCATCCTGGCTAGAAAAGCAGGGTGTGGATATTCCCCAGGTAATAGTAGTCCCGTGTGTCACCATATGATATATACATTTATTTTGGGATGAGACGTGATGGGTATGTTTCGTCTCATTGCCGGTTTGGAGCTATGACCGCTTCCTGGGACGTCGTGTGCGTGAGTTTACCACGAGATGGGTGTCGTTTAGTCCCACCATGGTGGCCCCAGTTTTGCTACGTGAGTCGGGCACTGGGAAGATGATAGCATTGATGCAGTTTATCGGCGATATATATAGCCGGGTATATTATGTGCATGGCCTTGTACATCATATGTAGTATGTACACTTGGCTATTGGATTGATGATGATATATATACGCTTAGGAATAAATACCTATATATATATATATATATATATATATATTTATATATATATATATATATCCTATGATGAAAGGATATGGACTTTTATGAAGTACATCTTAGATGATTATGGTGTACTAGATTGATGGGGGTTGATGTATCGCACATAAGGTATTATTCGGTTACATCATCCCAAGGATATTATTGGAGGTTCTTTTATTTTATTTTATTTGTTTTCTTTTTTCTTTTCTTCTTTCTTTATTTAGTAGTTATAGTTAGTGGTAATGGTAGTATTAACTTGTATGTTGAGGATTATGGATCTCTAGGATCGACATTGCCCAGGAGTAGTGTAACGAGGTTGTTCCTTGTTTGGATTTCGCTTTGCGAGACACCTCACGCACGAAACGCAGTGCCATGTCGAGATTTGAGAGAAGTAATTCCATAGGTGGCATCTCGGATCTCTGGTCATGACCTTGTCAGGAGTAGTGTAACGGGGCGGTTCCTTGTTTGGATTTCGCTTTGCGAGACTCCCCACGCACGAAACTTAGTACAATTTTGAGATTAGAGAGAAGTCTTGCCAATATTCCATGTGCATGTTATCAACTATATAAATTCTTACATTTTTAGCCTATATAGGTATATATATATATATATATATATATATATATATATATATGGGAAATGTTTTAGGAATTATGATGATTATAATTCATAAGATTATTAATCGGAATTCATTAAGCCTATTATGGCATAATTGTTTGTATTCATAATCTAGTAAGATTAGAAACAGGGTGGATTCTTGGGCTATGTTAGGAAGGCAAATTCTCGTGGGGATAAGCTAGGCATATAATAAGTTAGGTTGTCCTAATAATGTGGGGGTAATTTAACTAAAACTTGAGGACGCGAATAGGTGCGCGCCTTTAGATGAGAGGTGAGTTGGGGTTTCGCGAGAGTGCGGTCTCACTTTAATTATGAAATAGTGCACCGATATTTATTATGCACGGTTAACACACTTGCTAAATATTTTACACATTCGGGGCTCTGACCCATTTACTTTCCTCTCCTCCTTGTATATATATATGTTACCACAGGTATCCTACCGCATGGATGCCGGATGACCTTCTATCCTGAGTCTTGGGAGCCGTGACAGGTGCGGACTGTTGCGGGATGTTTCATGTAGCCGCTTCCTACTTCTTTTAAAATTCTAGGTAGGATTCATGTTGTATATCGGGTTTGTACCCTAGGGATATTTACATACATGTTTATATTTATTCCATTCAGTTATTGTATTGGCTGTGATCCGACAGCTTATTCGGGTCTACTTTTTGTAGTACTTTCGGTTGTATTTAATTGGTTCATTTTATTTCTAGCATTTTATTTATTATAGTTCCTTCCTGCATCTCTCCTATTCATTAGTAGTTTTATAGTGTTGGGTTTTTGTATGTTACAAGTTTTAAATTTATTATAACATCTTGCTTATATGATATCGGGTAGTTAGTCCTATATTATATAGTACCGTTAGTTGATGTTGAGACTGGACCATCTGGAATTCCTGGTTTAATATAGTATAGGGCTGGCCACCCGTTATTATTTTAGGCGGGTTGTTACACGTACGTATGAAGATGTTCTTAATGCTGCAATGCTCCACTGTCATGATAACCGCTTCCATAATCAGGGTGTCAAGCGGGGGTTTGGGTCTGACCAGTAGGGCAAGACTTTTGGGGGCAGTTCTAGTGGGACTCAGTCAGGGCAGAGTCATCAGCGTCAGAGTGAGCAGGGTTCCCAGACAGGGGACTATGATAAGCGTTTGTGATCTGGAGATTCTCGATTTGAGGATAAAGGTATTGGGCAAGGACAGCAGGGCCATCAGGGCCAGAGACAGGCTCATCAGGGCCAAGGGAAGGGAGGTAATGGCCAGAAGGTTCGGGGTCAACAGGGGTAAGGTGGTGGAAAGTTTGCGAGAAAATGTTTCGTGTGTGGCAAGTATGGCCATAAACGTCAATATTGTCCTGAGAAAGACAAATTCCCTCAACAATAACATGCTCAGCAGGAGCCACAGGTACCAGTGTTTCCACCAGCTGCTCTTCCAGCTCCAGCTCCAGCTCCGGTGCTAGCACTACCTCCCATTCCAGTAGCACCCGCGCAGCAGGGTCGGTACAGGCGTGTATGCAACATCCATCAGGCAGTAAATCAACAACCACCACCCGCGAATGAGGGTATGTTTTCTATCTAATGAATTATGAAGCGTATAGTGATTTTGTTACGATTAATGTTGTGTGGGCAATAGGGTTGCTAAACTTAGCCTATAGCACTGTTATTTATGTAGACTCACTGAGGGATGTGGGACACCTTTATATTACATGTTATCACGTGGGTTTGATTTGTATCATGGGATTACTTACCTAGAGCATGTCCGAGTGCGATTCGACTATCGGCGTGCATTGACTTGTGGTATATGAGAGCATATGTCTGCATCTTGTCTTCTATAAGAGAGTAGATGCGTAGACTCTATTTGAAATCGATAAAACCAAATTTTTTTTTTAAATCGATAAACCTAATTTTTTTTTAAACCAAATTTTTATATATATTATTGACTAAGGACCTTAGGAGTTTCGATGACCAACTACTTTAGGAAGTAGTGTATCGGGGTGGTTCCTTGTTTGGATTTCGCTTGTGAGACACCCCACGCATGAAACTAATAACCGTTGGGAGTCGAAATAAGTTAGGTCTTTGGGAAACGAGTTTATAACCTTTGCAAAACTTTTAATATTGAAAGCGGTACGAGAGGGTGTATGGGCGCCCTGGTCGATTGAATTGTCGTATTTTTCATAATTGAGAAAAGGTAAGTAATTGAGACTTCAGAAGTTATTTGTTCACTACGAGAGGATCAATTGTTCCTAAAGTTTGTCACGAGGACGGTGTAAGGAAGATTGGGTAAAGTTTAAATTTGATTCAGTTGAAACTATATTGTGAGGCTTGGCGTATAACATCGATAGGGATTTTGTTAATGTACTATATGGGCGGTACATCTTGGATTTCTTGCGATGTGAGATTTATACTCGGAGTTGACCTTATCGGTATGACTTATATTCCTGAATTTTAGGACGAAATTCTGTTATAAGGGGGGAAGTATGTAATACCCCGTAATTTTAAATGACTTTTAAAATGGGTTATATTTTAAATTAATGGATTAATTAGATTTTATTATTAATTAACTCATTCGAGTTTTATCTGGACTGTGGATATGGATATGGATGATTCTGAATTTTACTTAAAGATATTTAGGTAATATATGAATGTGATGTCATTGAGATGACCGTATGATATAAATTCGATAATTTATATTTTTTAGACAGACGCGGTATGGGATGTGTCGGGACTAGTTTAGTAAATTTAAAAGGGAATTTTATTTTCTATCGACCTAATAGTCATTTTGACTGCGTAGTTGCGTCCGAAAGGTTCGAAATAGTCAGAAAAGTCTATTTGGATGTTAATTTTGAGTCTCGGGTCATTTGGAAATGAATAGACAACCCAAAAGGGCATTTTGGTCATTTTTCTAGGGGGATGAATAGTGATTTCGGATTTGGGATCATTATAAGAATAGGTAGATTAAGTGAATGGGAGTTATTCATCTCCTCTTCACAAATAAGAGCAGCCATCCTCTTAGAGTGAGAGTAAGAGTGCTTGGGAAGGAAAAAGTCACTTGGGAAGGAGAAGAACTAGAACTAAGGTTCACCACCACCAACCACCACCGGAGTTTGACCGGAGAAGGGACAACCAACTGAGATAAACTACACCAAAGGATCAGACCTACACTAAAGGCAAGTGTTTAATAATAGCAATTTAAGTTTGTATATTGTCCATGTTAGAATAGTATGAAATGAGAAGATTTTTCATGTTTGGAAGAGATAATGGATCATTAAATGGATTTCTGGAAAACTGAAATGATATAGGAATTTAACTCATGTGTTAGGATATTAATAATGCAACAATTAGTCATGAATATGATGAAGAAATGATGGAAACCATTGATGTGTTCTTGAAGAGGTTATGTTAATAAATTTCTAGGAATAAGGAGATAAACATGCTTTTTAATCCAATCCTTTGATGATTCTAGGATGTTTAGAGTATTGGAAATCGTTCATATATGTTGATATATCATGTAGTAAAGTTTGTAAGTCATTTGGGATGTTTAGATGAAGGTTTAAATGATCAAAAGTTGTTAAACCCGTAGTTGCAGAAAATGCAGAAAATCAGGCCTTGACCTGAGGGATCGATCGATCGACCCCTACCTTCGATCGATCGACCTCCCCTGATTAAGTAAAGTTGTGTCTTTTTAAATGTTGATTCTTATCCCGAAACTTTTATGGATCTTTGGTGATTATTATTTGAATATTTTGGGACTTAGAAAGTATCAGTAAACCCTTGTTAAGATTTGAATTAATTGGATTTAGATTCAAATGATTTAAATGATGAAAATTATATCGAATGGAATTTCGATTTCTAGATTCGTTTGGTAATTTACGAATGGTGATGTATGAGGATTTAAGATAGAACCAGTAGGGGTGATTTATTATAACACCTGGGTATCCTTAAGTTTACAAGAGAGTTTAATCCTAAGTGAAAAAATAGGTGTTTTTAAGAGAATTGAAACTATCGGTTTTAACCTTAATTAAAAGGAGAACTAAACTCGTAGTAGTTCGGGAGAAATAATTTTATGCACCAGTAGGATATTAGTAATTTCTTACTGAATATAAGATGAGGGAAATACTAATTAAATCTTGTGAGATGGGAGTTTAGAACTCATTTGGTTGAAAGAGGGTATGAGGTTATCCCGATCACATAGTTGAAGTTTTCGGACCTCCTCGATCGACAAAGTTAAGTAGTAGTGTATTGGAGGGGTTCCTTGTTTGAATTTCGCTTTGCGAGACGCTCCGCGCATGAACCTTAACGACGTCGGGAGTGGAGGGATGTCATAGGATGCGAGGATAATTAAATATGTTATATTAATACGTGGAATTTAAAAGAGATATAATACTACGTATGGGAAATATCTTAGGGAAATGATAATTACCTTATTGATATTATATTATAGGTATGATAATACCTATTTGATTGATTAATGATTTATGTGTATGACATACCTAACTTACTTGCTATCGGTGGGAGGTTTACGCGTGAGGGCAGTCATATCCTGATGAATCCATGGGATCTTTGAATTGTCGCTCGAGAACATAGGTGTATGAAAGACTTATCGGGGAGTTGATAAGTCCGCTAACTGTGGGTGCGTAGGTATGTGCGTGACCCATGGATACGAGAACTATGTTCGCCTCCAATTTGTTTGTTGTTGTTTGTGGTTCATGGAATCTTACCGAACCTCTAGTCCCCTATTCGGCGACTTGCGATGATGGGACATGATAGCAGAGTAATCCATTGCACCGCAGCTGTGACTCGGGGTGCCGTATTATATATGAATATATATATAATGAATTAAAAGATTATATGGATATATTGTGGTTAGATCTATCTACAGTGATAATTGTAGATAAAGGTGAATAAAATATGTTAATGGAATTTAGTTAATAAATGTTTATGCTTTTAGAATTGAAAAGCTTAACTCATTTTAATGAGTAACGATTCATATTAATGATAAATAATGAATAATGATTCATGTTAATGAGAAACTAAATCGTAAAGGAGAAATGTAAATAAATAATAATGTGACGTATGGTATGAGACATACGGGGATTATGATATGGGAATGGAACTGTAATATGAAGATTAGAAAAGAGGAACCATTAACTAGGAGGTTAATAGGAAACATTAAGTTTGCACTCTAGTTGAGAGGTGAGAATTGCAAGTGAGAGGTTGATATAACATGTACATAATAAATGCTTTATTCCACTTGTTAAATACTTGTTGTTTTAAAAATACTCTACACATTCGGGCTCTGACCCGTTTCCTTGCATATTTTCTCTTCTATTGTATCTCTATATCAGGTGTCCAGCAACAGGGACGCCAACCATAGTTGATTTTGATGAGCTATGGAGCTATGGAAGTTTTGCTTAGACGCTTATCATCTTTTTGATTCACAGTATTCTTAGTTAGGGCATGTCGTCCAAAAGGATTCAGTTATCATTTTCTATTGGAGTAAAATATTGTTGTATTATGATTTTTAATACATTTAACATTGTTGGGATTATTGTAAAGGATTTATATTACTTGGGAATGTTTATTCCAGTTGCATTGAAATTATTATTGTGTTACTTATTGTGTTATCAGTGTTGTAAAATAAATGTGTTGTGTTATTCTTAGAAAAATGGAAAAAGGTTTTGTTGAAATTTAAATTGGAAAGTTTTTAACACTAGCTTATTTGAGTATTGGGTGAGTTGTAAATGTTTTCGACAGTGATGCTAAGAATGAGCCAACTGTATATTCTGTTTTAATTTGGTATGGGACTGACCACCCGGTATTTAATTAGGTGGGATGTTACATTATCTCTGCCTGAATCACCAAAAGAAATACCTCAAATCAAAGAATACCCAAAATCTGTTATGGGTATTACATCTCTAGTCTTGCCCCTTCCTAACCGACTTATTCTCAGCAACGTTTGAGACAAAATCAACTGTGTCAGAACGTCATGCGAGTGAGTGCATCTCATGGAAAAAGATAAACGTAGTTAACACAATAATCCTACTAGTAGGGATCTATATCAGGAACGTCAACGGAAGAACGCAGAAAACCCGCACAGATCCTAAAAACACAAGAACCTGATGCTCTGATACCATCTGTGACACCCCACTTAAATTAATAATGGGTGGACATCCCTATATTACATTTAATCAGGAATCTCAGATGGCTCATTCTCAGCATCAATAGACTATAGTAAAATAGATAAGTCTAACTACCCGAAATTATAGAAGCGAATGCCAAATTTAAAAAAAACATGCAATGGAAATCATACTCACAATGTACAGCTACTAACAAAGGTAGAATGCACAAGTATGATGATGAAATAAAGTGCTAGAATAAAGTGAACTGAGTACATACAAGGAAATATACCCTAATAAGCTGTCGGGTCACGGACAGTACAATAACCATAAGGAAGAAATATAAATATCTATAAATAACTCTTGGGTGAAAACCCGATGTACAAAATGAATCCTATCTATATTCACAAAGAAATAGGAAGCGACTACAATCTAAATCACACAATAGTCCACACCTGTTACGGCTCCCAAGACTTTGGATAGAAAGGCATTTGGTATCCATGCGGTAGGACACCTGTAGTACAATAAATGTTTAACAAGTGTGTTAATCGTGCATAATAAATTTCATAATTAAAGTGGAGTCTCACTCTCACCTCTCATCTAACAGTGCACACCTATTCACATCCTGAAACCTTAATTAAGTTACCCCACCCATAAGGACAACCGACCTTACAATAGGCATGGCCTATACCCACAAGACCTGCCATTCTAACATAACCCAAGAATCCTTCCCATTCTAATCACACTTAAATATATATACACATATATGTCATACTATACATAATTGATTTTCGATTTATAACGTAGTCAGTTATCCATTTTATTACTTCACATATTAACATTAAACTTCAAATTTAGAGTTTATTCTCTAAACAACATGCACAATTTAATAAGGACAAAACTTCTCTCCACTCTCAACATTGCACTTCATTTCGTGTGCGGGGCATCTCGCAAAGAGAAATCCAAACAAGGAACCCCCCGATACACTACTCCTTGACAATGTCGATCGGACAGATCCATTATGTCATACATGCCAATTATACTACTGAAACATACAAGTACAAAGGACTGAACTTCTCCATACTCTCAACATGGCCCTGCGTTTCGTGCGTGGGGCGTCTCGCAAAGCGAAATCCAAATAAGGACCCCCCCCCCCCCCCCGTTACACTACTCCTTAAAAATGTCGATTGTAGGGATCCATTTTTTCATCTGCACAATTACTACTATAATCTAAATTACTATTTAAGACAACCTAAAAGTCTCCATTAAATCCTTGGGTCGATATAACCGAAATTTTCCTTAAGTGCGATACATCAACCCCCAACATTCCCGTACACCATAATCACCCAAGATGTACACCATAGCAATGTCATATCCTTTTCACGTATAGGATATAATAAATATATATATATATATATATATAAAACCATTGATTCCTATAGCCACGTGTACATAACACATATAATGTACAACGTACATCCACATAATACAACCGACTATAGAATGCCAATATATTGCACTATGCCATCATCTTCCAGGGCATTACTCATATACCATCCTGGGGACCACGATCGGACTCAATATCACCGGCATCATGGCCAACACACACACACGTGACGTCCGAGAAGCGGTCATAGTTTCTAACCGGTAATGAAATGAAACATACCCACCACATCTCATCCCCCAAAAAATGTATATCACATAATAATACAATGGACGCTATGACCTGGGGAGTATACACACACTGCTCCTCAAGCCAGGGTGCTCACCCTTGTCGTGCAACTTTCCAATGATAGCATGTGCGGGGTATGGTTCACAATACAAGTATATATATCACTCACATACACAATATATATGCATTCATATGGTTACATCATATAATTAAACCATAACATAAGGTTTAGATATTCACGCCATGAGTATACACATATATACATATCTACTGTCACACCCCGCCTAATTCTGGCGTCGGTCGCCACCAAAACTAAGCCGGGCGTGAACTAAATAAATACCATTCTTAGCATGAGACATAAATAAATCATTCATTAAGATAAACAATTGATTCAATCTCAAATGATCACAAATAACTAAGCGATAAAAGATCCATCACATGCTAACTCCAAAAATCCAATCTCCAATAATGATTAAATAAAATCTGAATAATCCCAACAGAAATACTCTCTAAACAACTTTGGAACCGAATGGCCCAATAAAACTCCAATGAAGTCTCATAATACGACTGGAAAAGAAAGTCTAACTAAACTATGTCGTAAAGTAAATAACTCCAACTGCACCTCCAATGATAACTCTGATAAACTTATGCATCTTTTCCAAATTAAATCCTGAAAAAGATTAGCCAATTCATGGGTAAGAGCTAAAGCCCTGAGAAGGAATACACACTACTCCCCTCAAATAGGATCCTTGGATCCAGACAGTAGCATTATACACAATAAATATCACAATAGAATATTTTAAATTAAACGGGATAATTAAATGCGATAAATATAAATTACTAACTACCCGTAGGAATCCTCATTTAAAAAGGCACACCAATATGATTTTAAATTCCCCAGCCCCACGATGTTAATTTAATTAAATTAACCAAATTTTATTATTGTTCTCATTTTTATTAAAGTGTCACACTTCCCCTTGTGAATCGTCCTCTGACCCGTTTAAACTGTCAACCCCGACACATGACAAGGTTCCACACACGACATGACATAAATCGTCCTCTGACCCGTTTAAACTGTCGGCCCCGACACATTATGTCGCCATAAATTTTAATACCCGTTTTTATCTTAGGCATTAATTCTCAATTTCTCAATTTGTAATCACCCCACCCTTTTAATCGATGTGAGATCCTCGAAATAACCCTTAGTCCCATACCTAAGGGTCCCCAAGTTATCAAAACGTCCCATCCTATGTATATGAGGGTTTTCTAACATAAATCTTATCTTAATCTCGTACTTAGACTACCGTAACGACGATAAAGTAATAAAAATCAGCCCACCCTCAAGATGATAAAAACACAATAATCTACCCTCACTAGTCCCATACCTAGAAGGCGTAAATCATGAAAGGTCTACCCACTAGTCCCATACCTGGAAGGCATTCTAAAATATAGGGAGACCAATAATACCCAACAACCCGTCGTCACAAAGGCAACATCATAATACTAACAAGTCACACAAACAAGCATAATTAATTAATATATAAAACTACGCATGCTAGTCCAATTCAATTAAATCTTTAATTTAATTATCACCTCGTCAACAATACCCAATTAATGTCATTTAATTATTTTAAATTAAAT
Organism: Sambucus nigra; assembly: GCA_949130495.1. Taxonomy (NCBI): domain Eukaryota; kingdom Viridiplantae; phylum Streptophyta; class Magnoliopsida; order Dipsacales; family Adoxaceae; genus Sambucus; species Sambucus nigra. The sequence continues at coordinate 623,059,355 of OX422207.1, read as the reverse complement.
ATTCCAAGTTTTCATCATATATACATAAAAATCAAATTTTATTATCTCTACATATATTACATGAGTTGTACGCACCCAAAAATAATTTATTTTAAAGCTAGGATTTTTCTACATGCAACCTACACCAATAAATCCCAAAATCACTCATGAATCCTACGTACCCAAAGGGTTATGAATATTATTCAGATTAAAAGATTTTATAAAAATAGCCCCACTATTAGTATCCACTTTTTCTAATTAAGTTACTAATTATTTTTAAGAAAACATGTAATTAAGTGTTTAGGCGACACTTAAAACACATAATACTATAGGAAAAGAATAGAGTATTCATGCCTATAAAGATTGTGTTGAAAATCTGATTTGAAATCTGGATTCCTTGCGAAAAATTAGCAAAAGAGTGTTCTTGAACCAACTTGATTAAACCCCAATTAAGCCTTCAAAAACTTGTGCCAAAACTTGTGACAAAAACTTAATTTTGCTGAAGGTTGATGATTACGAGTGAGAGGAAAAATATTTGGAAGTGTACTCTGGTGAAAAACTGGAGAAAAAGTGATTATGAGAAGTCCCCCTACGGATTAACAAGGTTATATAGTGATTAGGAGTCCTAATCCTACACAAACTCTAAAAACAGCTTACAACGCACGTTTTCTGGGAGGGTCGATCGATCTACCCCCAGGGGTCGATCGATCGATCACCCCGAAAAACTGACAGTTTGCCTAAAAAATGCCTATAAGGTAAAATATTATAAAATCAATATAAAATCCGTTTTAACCCCGATTTTAATTCCGCTAGAAGTTTTATTCTTCTAAAATCATAACCAACATATTTAGCCAAAAAATTATTAAATTCAAAAATTTATTTTTCTCAAAAATTCCAATTAATTAATTAAAATAATAAATAAAAACAAGGGGTGTAACATCTACATAGATATATATACATACATATATACATACCCTCTCTCATTTGAATGCACAAAATTTATAAACTCGGCTATACGTGTATATAATCCCCTTTATACTAGCCATCGTTCCAAACGTATCTAATTTAATTCTTTATATAAATATGATCCCTCACTTGAAGTATATTCATCCATTGCCCCTATGATATGAATAGTCTTCCAATATATTAAACATTAAGGTTATCACCCCAAAGTTTAATGTGTATAACAATCACTACACTTCCCATGAATATCCAAAGCACATCGATATATCTAGTACTAATTTTGACTATTGGTAAGCACATAACTAATAGTCTACAAGTATCAAGCTTAAACATAAATTCATCCTAATGATCCCATCATTTTCTAGTTGATAGTACTATCTAATAGTCCTCAATTCCGCCTGTGGTTCAATTGCTCTTATGAACTTTTAACATTACCACTGTTACGATTTAATCTACAAACTCATCGTCACTAAGGATAATTCACCTATCTCTCCTGGTCTACCCGTACTATCTAAATAAAATCCTACCGCTTAAAGGATTCAATATAAAAGTGGCCTAACAATCTCTCGCCATATCTTCACAACTTCCTCGAGAAGTCCCTCACCATGCACCCTATGTTAACTCACATTATAAACTCTAAGTGGGACTCCCGTCCCTAGTAATTTCCCACTACATCGACGCAACAATCTCCAATGCATACGAATGTATGTTTTCCCAACTAGCTCGATATTTCCTCCACCAACCAAATAATGTGAGAAACTCCCAATGAATCTCCAAAACGTAATTTTTGTACCATAATAGGATGTTCCAAGTTGGAAACCCAGTCGAAATGGATTAAAACCCATTTAGAAAAATCTAGGAAAATAGCCCTGTTTTCGAATCGATTCGGCCTGGCCCGAATCGATTCAGTCTCAAGGGAGAATCGATTCACTCCAACTGTGAATCGATTCAGTCCAAAGGACGTGGGACTCTGTCTAAAGCCGAATTGATTCACCTTGGGTCTGAATCGATTCGCTCATGCAGACCTGACACTTTTGCCTAAATCGAATCGATTTGCTTAGGGGCGAATCGATTAGGGTCAGTAGAACCAGAAAGTCTCTACTTCTTCATAAAACCCACGAATTTAAAACCCTAAAATTATCACTTCTAACCCCTAAACCTTCATCAAATCATGATTCTAAGACAATAAATCATCCCAAATCTAATCCTAGCCATCTCTATACCAGCCAACCCATATATAAACATCAATTTCAAGAATTGAACCACAAAATCTAGGTTTTGATTTTAATACCCAAAATCCAATTATTTTATCCACAATTTATGAAATGAAATACACAAATTAAATATTTAGCAAGATTCAACACTTGCCTCGAAATTGTAGAGGTTGAATCATCCTCGAGATCGTGTTTGGGCCGGAATCTCCAAGCTTTCCCTTCTCTCTCTCTTCCTTTTTTCTTCTTTCTCTCTTCTTTCTATTTCTCTCTTCTCACAAATGAGAAGGGCTGAAATCGTAAGACCTTAAATCCATTAAAACATAAGACCCGGTTTTAAATGTTAATACACACTTTAAATGACTCGTTTACTTCAATTCGAGACAACTAACTTAAAAATATTCCAAAACCGAAATAAAACCCAAGGATAGTCGTTTCGACTATATCGATCCATCCGGAACTAATGGAGCACTAAGAATTATCATTTCGAATACTTTGTAATGTCCTCTATTTTTGGACTTTAATTTCCAAATTTTGAAATTTTCCAATTTAAATAAATTTTATTTCTCCCAAAAATTTAATTTTTCAATCCCAAAGTCATCGGTTATTACAGGTAAATGGCTAGATTTCAGGTGGAGTTATGCCTATATAACTTGGGTAGCTTGTTTATGATTAAAATTCATACGTTCAGGTGCGCACTATACTTGAGGGGTAAGGTTAAGTCTCCAGAGAGTGCGAAACCAGTTTACATTATGAAATTGTGTATTCATAATTATTATGCATTTTAATTCACTTGTTAAACTATTTTTAAACCTCAGGCTCTGACCCATTTATATCCTCTCTCTTTCCTTATTTATTATTATGTAGGTGTCCCACTGCAAAGGCACCAATGATGTTTATCTGTTCAAGTGTCTACGGAGCTGTAACATGTGCAGATTGTTGAAGAAGTTTTGTTTTAGTTATTTCTCATTTTTGTAATTGTAGTTAAGAATTCTTAATTGTAACTCAGGTGTGTACCCAAGGGTTGTACTTATGTATATCTTGTATATTTCAGATACTTATTATTGTATAGTTTATTGCCCGACTTTTTATTGGGGTATATTTATGTTCTTTTGTTATAAATGTTGTACATATCTATAATCACTTTCTGTTGTTGTATATGGTCTAAATGTTCTTTATGTTTTGAAAAAAGAAAATTTTTGGCATCCGTTTATTATAGTATTGGGGTGGTCAGTTTCTTCTTTTTGGTAGTTGATGGTAATAATGATTCACTTGAGATTCATGTTTTATCTTAGTATAGGGTTGGCCAGCCATTATTATTATAAGCAGGGTGTCACCAGAGAGTATAATTCCAAGGTCATAGCATCCACTATCTTTATGTTGTGAATATTTTTGGGGTGATACATCTTGGGTATGATTCTCTCTCACACCCGGGGAACTATGGCTGCCTCCGCTACACTTATTATTATATTTTCTCAAGCTCGAGAGTGATTGCGACTTGAGGCAGTTGGGTTTGAGTGAGAAGACTTGGATTATGATATCATTTTGGAGAAAGCATCTGGTGAGTTATTACTCGAGAAAGGATGGTTTTTATACTTGACATGTGTGTGAATGTTATAGTATACCACTACATAAATAATATGAGTAGATAATTATATATGAGTTAATACATAAGTGTAAATGTATTTCTTATATTACTAGAGTGAAAGTTATGTGATTAAAGATGAGTTTCCTATATAATTCTTGTTAATGTTAGATGATTTAATATAGTTGAACTGATGAATAAGTTAATGAGAAGATAACTTATTAATCAAAGTAAGAATACTCGAGTTAGAGTACTGCAGTACAAAGGTGTGACGTAGCTAGTTAGGTGGGGTAACTTAATTAGGAAGGTTAGCAGACAAACTTTAAGTGTGCACATTAGATGAGGGATGAGTTATGTCTCAAGATAGTACGACACTAGCTTAAATATAAAGTGCATGCCTGCATATGTATTTATTTCAATTTTCCTTCTTGTTAAATATTTTCAAAATGTTTTACTTCTTCTCTGACTCGTGTCAAATTATTTTTAAAACCTTTTAGGTGTCCAGCCACAGGGATGACCAGCTTCAAGATTATATCAAGGGATGCGTAACTATAGCTGTTGTTAAATCTTATTTTCTTATATAACTACCGCAAGTGCACGGGCTATTGAAATATAACGGGTACAAGTACGAGTCGAACCTACAAAGATTTTGTAAATTTATCAGATACCGATTTTCCAACTAGACGATGAGTGTATGAATATGGATGAGTTTGAATTAAAACAAGAGAAGAATAGATAAATGACTACAAATAAACAAGTGATAATATGGGAGAAAACTAGGATGTCGGATCCATCTATCGATTTTTAATTAAAGTCGTATGTCAATTTAATTTCATACTTTCCCGACTTTATAAGTCAAAGTATTCCAACTCTAGTCACGTGTATTTCGAAAAATAAAACATTACATGTTCTCAAAATATTTTTATGTCTCTTAAATTAGACACCTTAAATCCCTATTCCCTCGAAAATAAATTTCATGTTTGAATATGTATTTAAGCATGAGATATCAAAACAATTTAATGCAAGTATAATCCATCAAAAATCATAACTTCAAATACTCAAAATACGATTTATTAAATCATTTCGTAGGTTTAAAACACACTCTCGTGTCATTTTAAATGAATAACGAATTTTTATTATCAATTAATATATATTGGGAATAAATATTGAATTAAATTAAAATGCACAAATTAATTAATCACGATAAACTTCACCTAGTCTTAGAAATAAAATTACTCACACATCATAAATGAAAAACAAATATTGCAAGATGAAATAATAATTTTTATTAATACTAATCAACTTACAAAATTTTGGATCCAATACTTTGAGTTCCAATACAAACTATCTTCCCAAGTTGCATAAAAGAATCTTATAAACACTCTAAAATAACACACAAGGTAAAACATTTTTGGGTGTTTACAAAATTAATTCCCCCTAAAATATGTCTCCCTACACAAATATATCTCCCCAAAAATTGTGTCTTACAAAATGTCTCTCCCCTCCTTCCTTTTATAGGAAGATAATAAGGCAATGGAGTGGTGGGTTGGTGGGTAATTGTAGTGGGAAGGTAGGTTTGTTGGTATTGGTAATGGGAAGGTGGGGTATTTAGTGGGGAAGCTGATGAGAGGTGGTATGGTGTGTGTGAGGTGTATGTAGTAGGGTGTGAGTGAGTTTGTTTAATTGTGTGAGTAAGGTGTATGGGGATAAGGTGTGTGTGTATGAGTTGTTTGGGTGCATGAGTCTGTATGGGAATAATATGTGTGTGTTTAATTGTACACCTAATAAAAATTAGGGGATCTTCCTATTAAGTCCCATTTATATGATACATTTTATAATTTGTCCTATCGCAACATTTTTTCCTTAATAGGTCCTATTTGTACATATAGTGAATATTCACTGTATGTTTACAAATAGAACCTATTGGAACAAAAATCTTTTTTCATGGGACCTGATGGATCAAAAAAAAATGTTAGGACCTATTAAACTACATATTTAGTAAATGGGACTAATTAGTAAAAACCCCTAAAAAGTAACCAAATTAGTTACAACCCAATTAAAAATTACAAAAATAATAAAAATAAATAAATTTAACCTATAAAATAATAAGACACACACAAAACAAAGATTTAAAATAAATTAAGAAAACTAAAAGAATAAACCTAGAAACAATAATAAATAATGACATAAAAAAATGCACAATGACTCAAATAAAATAAATAACACTAAAAACAGCACCATGACATATAAAATGACATACTCTAAATAATATTTACATAAAATAATTAATCAATGTAAAAATAAAGGCACTAAAAATAGAATAAAATAAATAGTATACGCATATAAATAAAACTTCACCAAAAATATGTAGATGACTCAAATAAAAATATGTAAATATATAAATACAAAATAAACACACACATAAGGTGTAGGAATGGTTTAGGGATGGGTTTTGGTTAAGGGAATGGGTTTGACTTCGGGGTTGACTTTTGACTTTCTTTCGGCTTCGAACTTTGAACGGCCATAACTTCTTCATTTTAACTCCGATTGACATGTCGTTTGAACATGGGTGTCCCTCGATTCAAGGCCTTCAATTTCCATGTTTGGTTTGAGTCTGAAATTAGTCATTTGAATTTACAATATTGCCCCTGAACGTGCGTAAGTGACCTTTTCATGCTCAATTTGCATTCGGACTTCACCGCTTTCTTTTTACACCTATCAATACTCAGAAACAAATTTGCACAAGAGATTAGCAGTATAAGATGTGAGCGTGAAGTTCTTAAAATTGCATTTTTAACCCAATTTATTCTGAAATTTGTATTTTTCTTTTAACTGATAAAAATGACTCTAAAAGTATTTTATTTATGATGCAAAGGGCCTAACAAGGCCTAGATTTTGGTATAAATAATACAAAATAATGCACTCATCAAATATCCCCAAACCTAAACTTGCTAGTCATAGAGAAAAAAATAAAATTTAACTCACTTTCGTACGAATCGTGGTTACACTTAGCATGTGCAACAAGCCGTTAAACCCCTAGGTTATCCTAGTGGACGAGTTTTGTCTCGTGAGGGTTTGTAGTGAATATACCCACAAAATTCAAAGAATTGTCTCTATTTACAAAAGAGACAAAGGTAGTATTGAAATATAGTGGGTACAAGTACGGATTGAACCCACAGAGATTTCATCAATTTATATGATGTCGATTTTCCAACTAGACGATGAGTGTATGAATATGGATGAGTTTAAATTAAAACAAAGAGAAGAATATATAAATCACTGCAAATGAACAAGTGATAATATGGGAGAAAACTAGCACGTCGGATCCATCTATCGATTTTTAATTAAAGTCGTACATTAATTTAATTCCATCCTTTCCCGACTTTATAACTCAAAATATACCGACTCTAGTCGCATGTATTTCGGAAAATAAACAGTACACATTTTCAAAATATTTTTATGTCTCTTAAATTAGACAACTTAAATCCCTATTCCCTCGAAAATACCAAATTTCAAGTTTGAATGTGTATTTAAGAATGAGATATCAAAACAATTCAATGCAAGTATAACCCATCAAAAATTACAACTTCAAATACTCAAAATATGATTTATCAAATCATTTCGGAGGTTTAAAACACACTCTTGTATCGTTTTAAATGAATACCGAATTTTTAGTATCAATGAATATATGTTGGGAATAAAAACTAAATTAAATTAAAATGCACAAATTAATTAATCACGATAACCATCACCTAGTTCTAGAAATAAAATTACTCACACATCATAAATGGAACACAAATATTCCAAAATGAAATAATAATTTTTATTAATAATAATCAACTTACAAAATTTCGGATCCAAGACTTTGAGTTCCAATACACACTATCTTCCCAAGTTGCACAAAATAATCTTTTAAACACTCCAAAATAACACACAAGGTAAAATATTTTTGGGCGATTAAAAAATTAATTCCCCCTAAAATATGTCTCCCTACGCAAATATATCTCCCCAAATGTCTCTCCCAAAAAAATGTGTCTTACAAAATGTCTCTCCCCTCCTTCCTTTTATAGGAATATAATAAGGTAATGGAGTGGTGGGTAGGTGAGTAATTGCAATGGGATGGCAGGTTTGTGGGTATTGGTAATGGGAACGTGGGGGATTTAGTGGGGAAGTTGATGAAACGTAGTATGGTGCGTGTGAGGTTTATGGCAGTAGGGTGTGATTGGGTTTGTTTTATGGTGTGAGTAAGGTGTATGGAGATAGGGTGTGTGTGTGTATGAGTTGTTTGGGTGTATGAGTGCGTACGAGAATAATGTTTGTGTGTTTAATTGTACACCTAATAAAAATTAAGCAAAATATTTACAACAAAATTAAAAACTACAAAAATAATAAATATAAAAATAAATTAATTTAACCTATAAAATAATAAGACACACACACAAAAAAAGAATTAAAATAAATTAATAAAACTAAAATAATAAATCTAGAAACAATAATAAATAATGACATGAAAAAATGTACAATGACTCAAATAAAATAAATAACACTAAAAACAACACTATGACATATGAAATGACACAGTCTAAATAATATTTACATAAAATAATTAATCAAAGAAAAAATAAAGACACTAAAAATATAATAAAATAAATATTATACGCATATAATTAGAACTACACAAAAATATGTAGATGACTCAAATAAAAATATATAAATATATAAATACAAAATAAACACACACATAAGGTGTAGGAATGGGTTGGGCTCGATTTAGGGGCCGATTTTGGTTATGGGATTGGGTTTGACTTCGGGTTTGAATTTTGACTTTCGTTCGTCTTTGAACTTTGAACGACCATAACTTCTTCATTTCAACTCCGATTGACATTTCGTTTGAAACGAGATGTCCCTTGATTCTAGGTCTTCGTGTTTGGTCCGAGATCGAAATTAATCATTTGAATTTACAATATTGCCCCTGAATGTGCATAAGTGACATTTTCTTGCTTAATGTGCATCCGGACTTCACCGCTTTCTTTTTAAATCTATGAATACTCACAAACAAACTTGAACATGAGATTAACAATGAATATAAGAAGTGAGCGTGAAGTTCTTAAAATTGCATTATTAACCCCATTTATTCTTAAATTTGTATTTTTCTTTTAAATGATAAAAATGACTTTAAAAGTATTTTATTTATGATGCAAAGGGCCTAACAAGGCCTAGATTTGGGTATAAATAATATAAAATAATGCACTCATCAACAACTCATGTGGAAGTTGCAGGACTTTGCAATAGACGCTTCGTTCATTTATTCCTAGTGTAGGGTTTTTAATTTAGTACTTATTTGGGCATGTCGCCCTCAGATTTAGTATTCAGTTATTTATTTGACCTTCTGCGTACAAGTTGCTGTTTCAGTTTGCTATTGTATTTTAATGTTGATTCAGTCATGTTTATTCATATTATTCATCTGTGTTGGATGCAGTTACCAATGGTTTTATTATTATTAATGTTTGCATGTTCTTAATTAATAAATGATAAAATTTGGCACCGAGATAATTTAATTACTAGGGGGTCAGTAACTGTAAAATGTTTTCGAGACTGATGCTAAGAATGAGTCATATGAGACCAACATTTTATTTTGATCACGGGCTGGCCACCTGGTATTTTAGTAGGTGGGGTGTTACAAAATACTCCATTAAGAAAGCTCATATCTTAAACAAAATAATGAAGGTAATGATTCAAGAACAGAGTTGCAGTGATTTTAGGGTGGAATCAGGGCAGATTTAATTATATTAAAATCTAGTTGGGTGAGAAACAACAAGAAATCAACTAATTTTGAATCACTAAAAAGCTGGATATTGTTATATTCTCTTCCTTTCATATATATTATTATTACATTCACCGAAATTAGCATAATATGCTCAAAAATAAGTAAAGATAACTATGGTTTTAACATATTCTCAATTAGTCCTTTAATATGTTAAATTTATTAATTAGTCACACGAATTGTCTATGTTAACTTAATTGATATAATTAATAGCCTAATTAGTTATGATTATTAACAATTCTCATGTTAGGGTTAGGTCAATAAGAAAATCGTATGATATATGACTTGAATTGCATAAATGAGTATAATCCCCAATATAAAACTATGAAATTTGGAAATTTATCTAATACCAATGCTAGACTTTTACCTTTAGTTTCTTACATTTTTCCGTCATGTATAAATACCTATTTTCTTCTGGTCTATTACATAAAGGTAGATAATTAATCATGAATCCATATGTTAATGAGTACTTGATGGAAACCCCTATGGTTGGGGACTCAATATATAAATTTTGATTATTCTTCATGTTGATTATATTATGAAATTGAATCAATATGCCTTATATGTTATAACAAATGAGAATGTTAACCTAATTTGGAATAATTGAATTACAAAATCTTATACCTCTGTTGAAAATTGATGAGATTTGGATTGGATATAAATTGGTGAGATTAAATTACTAGTTGGATTGGTTTTATATTAATTGATTAATAAAAGACGACTTTCCCTATTTCCCTATAAATATGATAGAGTACGAGTTTCCTCATATTAGAATTAGTTCTTGAGATTTAAAGTTTCCTTAATTGTTGCTAATCATTATGAGATGGAGGCATGTTTATATAAACAGTAATGATTATTTTATAAGTTAATTAGATAAAGTAAATCATATACTTGGGACATAGATTGATTATGCCATATATGGTTTGGTATGTAGATATAGTGTGATTACAGCTTTGGCAATGTGCTAAATATAAACATTGTCATAATCTCTAAATTGTGAACCTTACAAATAGATGATAAAAAGGATATTAACTAATTTGGTTTATTATATATGTGTACCACATGATAGAACACCTTAATTGCGTAGATGACATGATAGTAGTCCAAATTCTTTTATAGGTTTGGATCGGATGTGGGACAATTGATGTCTTGCGCCTTATATGAGTGGTGGTCCCAAACTATTGATAGTGGGTCTATATATAGTGGTAGTTCAGTAAATGTGCACCATACCAGATTGGTGGGCCCATGTTATTGATGGTAGTTCCTGGATGTTATGAGGATTATGATCTGTGCACACTACGTCATGGTGTCCAAAATGAAGAGTTAATTGTAGTTAAGTTTAAATAATCGAGAGATTAATTCATTATTAATCTTAGTGTAATAGAAAATTAACTAGGAGATCCCATTTCGTATTGGTAAACATTATTGTATGTTAGATAATTATGGACATATCATTTATATTGATGACTTTTTTCTGTTGCACAATTTTGATATCTTGTTGGGATCTAACCTAATTATTACCATGGAACATTTTAGTTACTCGATATTTTTTGTGAGAGTATTTTAGATTCTAGCTAGAATATATCCATTCTCTATTTGTCCCGATTATTCACTTGCTAAACTATTTGGTGTATTTGTTATTAGTCATTAATGGTACTTTTATCTTAATGGTATTTTTGTATAAGACTCTTTTTAGTTTTTGATAGTTTATTCTAGTTGGGATACTTTTATTATATTTTTAGTAGCTGGTGATGATTCACTGTTACTATTTGAGGATATTATCACGTCGCACTCCTTACACTGTTACATCATTATTTTATTTTTTCTTTAGAGGATTATAATTAATGTTAATTTTCATTAGACATTTGTATATCCTATTATTTATACTTGATCAAGCTAAATATCAAGTATGGGCATTGTTACATTTAGTATTTCATATAAATTAGAATATAAAGTATATGATTTAGAGATTTCAATTAGGGTTTGTGCTTGGTTATAATGTTTTTTATATTCCATTTTGGTTATTGAGAAGTTGGGACATTTGTATTCGGGAAACTTTTTTGGTTATAATTATATAGTTACTTAAGATTCATCTGTATTATCTCATTTTATACATATTATTTATATACTATTGTCGATGGTTGTAGTATTCGTCATTTATTCTTGATGCTTGGTGTAATATAATTCATATGATGTCCCCTATCTTTGTTGTTCAGGCTTGAAGACCTAATAGGTTGAAAATAGGGTATCACACATAGTCATGACTAAAGGATGTACCAAGTAACATAGTCCTAAAATACACATTTATGAATCACTACACCATCATACAAACCCGGTAACAACATCAAAATGTTTATATGGAAGGATCCTTGTACCATTGTACCAACCCGAGAGACCAGAATAACCATCATGTAGGATTGGGAAAAGAGAATACATCCATTTTCATCAACATGGAATGTAGTACTTGGCTCCATATGCATCCCATCAAATCCATGATTTTGTTGATTTTCTACTAGACTATGCATATACCCATGGTATGTTCACACATACAAACTCATACAATTAGGTTCCCATTACAATATACCTAATAATTTAATGATTTCTAATCAATAATTGAATCTCGATAATCATCTCACTTAGCCTCAAACCAGAAGGTATATACTATCCATCCTGACACTCTTACTCATCCATGTAATAATTAGACTCGATCATAAGTTCAATTATCCCAAATGGAAAATATACATGGATACATAACCATAATTTATTACCGAAAACATACAGAATAAACTAACATATAATGGTCTGTTATAACCATACTAAACCACATTTATTGATTGAAAACAATACCAACCACCCCTTGAACAACCTTAAGATCGAATATCACTAAAATCCTAATAAAAGTCTATAAAAAAATAGTGATACACATGCCCTCTATTTATCCCCTTCCATGTAAAGTTATACTTACTCATGAATATTATGATTTGATCATCATCCTAGCCTTCATTCTTGTCGGGTCAAAGTTCTTATACCAAAAAGTGTATTTCAAGAAAAATAGAAGTCGCTTGAATGAGGGGCATTATCATTCGAATGGGTCATTCGAACGAGTTAGATCCTCATTAGATAGTTCGTTCGAAGGAGGTGTGATCTCGTTCGAAGGAGGCTAGATGTCGTTCAAATGACCGCACCTTAATTTGAGTATTACAATTTTCCCTTATGTATTGTCTTATTTGGTTCCTTGATTTGATGATGTGTCGACTTATAGTGATTCCTGATGATCTATATTGTGAATAATATATGTGGAGTGAATTTTTAATTCATTTTTTGTGGGTTTCTTTATTTTATAAGAGGAGATAAGGGGTGAGTTTTCTCCCCACCATTTTCTCTCATCATTTTATTTCTCGCAGTCTCTCTATGTTCCAAGAACCCATTCTTTTTCTTAAGATTTTCCCCCATAACCACACCTGGACAACACCTTCAAACACCATTACACACCATTTCCAAGCTTTTTGTATCATCTCCAAGCTTTTATCAAGGAAGGAAGTGGGCAAAGCCAAGCTTTTGAGAAGGAATTTGGAGTTATTTTTTTAGAGCTTTTATGTTCTTTGGAGTTAGGAGCTTCTATTGTCATCTTCTCTTTGTCTCATTTTCAAACGTTAAGTAGGGTTTTCCTCTTCCTGATATTTCAAGGTTTCTGGCTATAAAAAATGTATAGGGTCCATGCTAGATGATATTAAATGCCCAAAATGAAGTTATTTTCTAATATAATTAAATCTTGCAAAAATGTATACCCATGATTTATATCTTTCTTTGTTAATTTTGCAGAATTTTTAGGGTTGAAATCTTCTTTAACTTATGTAGAATCATATAGTTAGATAGAAATGATTAAATGTAAAAAATCAACTGTAAATGTGTGTTATAAATAATATTAGTGTGGAGAAAATGATATTTGAAGTCATATGTGATAATAGGGCAAGTTATGGACATTTGGGTAAAAATGGTGTTGAATGAAAAAATATATTTTATGTGGTAAAAAAAATGATAAACATGATTTTGGACATAAAATCATAAAATGGGTGTTTGGAATGGAAAATGTTGGGTTTTAGTGCCATGATGAATTAAATATGTTTTTCATAAAGCTTTAATAAAATAAAGGATAAAATGAATATAAGACAAACTTGAGGGTCCTAATGGTTGGACTCCTCATTAGACCTTATCAGTTGATTTTTGGTTAAAAAAGGATGAAATAGATAAATGGCATGTAACTGGGTGAAATGGTGATATAAATCGTAGAAATGATGAAAATGGAGTAATGATGTCATAATGTGAAAATTAGCTGAAATATTAAGACACATTAAAATGGACTCGAATGACACCGGGATAATTAAGGAGTGCCTGAAGTCTTTGGGTGAAAGACCTAAAATCACTATCTAGAGCATGTGGTAGCATAGACAGCAATGTCGACCCATTAAAATATACGAATATTAAAATATTCCAAGAAAAGATAAGGAAAAATGAAAATGAAAATGGTTGTGCTAAAAAATGTTTAAGTAAGACAACCTAATTAAATGTGATGAATGGTCTCTTATGAATAAAATATGATTAATAGTCTCTAAACCTGGTAGAGGGTGGTATGAAACGGTTTAGTATGACTATGAGTTCATCCCTTAGGTTCATTGCACAGTAGTTTCAGTAATACTAGCTAAATTGTTAAATGTTTTCCAAATTGACTAGAATACATGTTATATGTATAGTATTTTTGGTAGCAAACATATAGCTTTATTACCCACCATGTTGAGCGTTCACTCACCCCCCTAATTTTTATGTTAAAAATCCCACCCCAACCCCAGTAACCTCTAGTAAGGACATCGAAAAGGATACAATTAAGGCCCTAGATGGCGATCAACGTCGTTAGTTCTCTATCATTTTAATAAAATCATGGTTTGGAACTTTGATGAATTTGGGATTTTAAACATTTTATTCGGACCTTTGGCCATGGTTTGTAATAATACAGGCATGCATGTGATTTAATTATTATTTATTTAACATTGTGCACTTAATGGTATTTTCATAAATAAGTCTTGTAAATTGACTTCATTACGTGAAATGGTCACCCTTTTTCCAACTTAAAAACGATAGAATAGCCTTCAACAAACGATGTATCAAAAGGAGTTTTTCTCAAACATTAAAATTGGACTTCCCCTCCCCCTTTAACTCCTTAACTTGGTGTGGAATGATCCAACAGTGACCCAGACCCCAGTCGGGGTGTTACAAAAACAACTAGGAAAAATGGATAAGAATGGATCAATCTCCCTTGGAGCTAGATCGATCATGCCCACCGAATCAATCTTAATTTCTAAATTTTTGAATGTTTCCTCCAAGCATCTTCTATTTACTATCAATACATTTCGATCACGTATCTATGATCTGGATCATGTTTAAGCTCAATTTCATCATCCAAAAAAATATAACATATGAAATATATGGGTATGCACTCATTAATCCCAACTAAAATATATAAGTCGTTTAATGTAAGCACTCTGTTAAAAGTTCATCTATTATCACCTCATTCTTAACATAGTGATTCAATCACATGAATATAAAGATGATTATTGTAACATTCTAAAATTCCCAAATATACAATTTGATCTACAATTATCAAATTAAAGTAACCCAAATCCATTATAGGCAGAAAAACCATAATTTTGTTAGACAAATGCTTTGTTCTTAAATCTACATGATACCACCTAATAATTTTGTAGTGACAATATAAATAACGAGGGTACATTATACCAAACTCGCTGAACTATAGCGATTTTGTGGATAGCCCCTACTCTAAAAATCTCGATAAAGAGCCCCCAAAACTATTAAATTTAGACACCTAGAACATTTTCATTGAAAATAAGTTGATAAAAACATGATTATATCACCAAAATTATTTGATTTTTATGCATATTTTCTAGGTGTAAAAATTTAATAGTATAGGGGGTCTTTATCAATTTTTTTAGATTAGGGGGTTGCAAAACTGCTATAGTTTTTTTTTTTTTTTTTTGGGGGGGGGGGAGTTAATTTACCCAAATAACAATGATAACAAATTTATGTTATAAATCCATGATTTTAACTATAATGTAACAACCCGCACTTTTATGGAAAATTAAAATTTAATAATTAAGTGAAAATTGGTAATTTAAGAAATTATCATGAATAGTAATTTTTGAGGTTTCCAGGGATTTAGTGATTTTCGATGGGTGTTATATTTACTTTTAGGATTAAGTAAATGAATTGGAGTATGTTAATTATATGTCAAAGCTAGGTAAAGCGACAGAGGATAATATTTTAATGGGAATACCGCATTAAGTTGTGTGGGTTAAATTAATGAGTTGTTGTCAAGTGCCTTGAATGGAGATTCTGACTGCAGGGTGAGTCTCTGAATGACCGAGATAGTCAGAATTGAGTATTCGGGTGTCGAAATTGAGTTTCAGGAATTTTTGAATAAATAGGGACTCGCAACTGAGTAAGCGAGTCATTTTTGGGTTTTAAAGGGATAAACCCTCATTTCTCCCTATATAAGGCGTGGGAGGGGGAAAGAAAATAAATAAAAGAGAGAAAAGAAAGAGGAGAAGAGAGAGAGGAAGAAAGGGAGAAGAAAAAGGGAGATTCCGGCCAACCTCCTCGGGATTCGACTCGGGATCGTCAGATTTTATCCACGAGGCAAGTGTTTGATTGCTTTATTTAATTTTGTGCATAAATCTCATACCATATTTGGTAATAAAAATCCCTAAATATTTGGTGTTGGGTTTTCGTGGATCAAACGGGTTTTTTTTCTCAAAAGTTATACGGGTAAACCCCGAAAAACATCAAATTGGAGAAACTTAGGAATTAGTTGAATTTGGATGTTGATTCTTGGTTCTATGATGATTAGAACCTATTTCCTTTGTGTATATATAGTTAGGTGTAGTTATATGTTGGTGGGAGAAGAGATAAAAAGCTTGGAGGTGTATTAATGGAGGTTTGGGATTTTTTGAGATGATGATGAACTGTGGCTTGCATTTTCGGAATCGATTCGGCCCTGATGCGAATCGATTTGGCTCTTAGTTAAAATAAAAATTGTAGATATTTTCGATACGATCATGTGGACGCTGACCACGTATTTTTATGATTTTTTTGGATTTATAGTGATTTTTCTACGAAAAGCTGTCCGAGATCGAAATCGTTAGTCATAAATTAAGGCTAGAATTATTTGGAGATAAATATTAGGGGTTCCCAATGTGTTAGGATCTATAAAGGACTTGAGGAGATATGAAAACTTTGGGTTTATAGGAATAAATCCAATTTATGATTTAAATGGAGATTGGATTGAGTTTGTGGTATTTGGAGATTGAAAAAAAATTGCCCAAACAGTGCCCCTCGAACAGGCCGAATCGATTAGGGTCTAGGCCGAATCGATTCGCCTAAGGGGATCTATAAGGTTGTCTTGGGATGAATCAATTCGAATTCACACCGAATCAATTCTCCATTAAGGACCTTCTTGCAGAAGACTTTCCGAATCGATTCGGATTGGTGGCCGAATCGATTCGCTCACCCGAATCGATTCGCATTTGGGGCGAATCGATTTTCTTTGGTCAGATTTGCCAGTTTTCTCCCCTTAAGAGTATGGGGAGTTAAATTACAATTTGGGTTATTATATGGGGGATCCTAGTTATGATATCGGGACTCCTAAATGATGGTTTTGAGGGTTAGTAAACCTTTAGATGAAAGAGAAGGCCTTGGATTGATGTAGGGAATAATCTGGGGAATGAACAAAATTTGAGAGAGAGAGTTCGGTTACGATCTCACATAGGTATTTATGTATTTGAATGTATGTGAGTTGAATACATCTTGGTGAATCCTAGGAAGTGATTTCTAGGGATGTATATCTTTGGGATTAGATGTGTGTAAATCCTTAAACACAAATGACGTACAAGTTAATTATCAAGTGACGGAATACCTTTGGGTTTAGAATCGTGAGTGTGCAATTACTTAAACGCTATTATTAGTATGAATTGGTACATTCGTGTTTATGTACAAGTCCTTAAATAGTGATTAAGGTGTGAGTAATATTTAAGAGAGAGAATACATAAATATTATTATGTGATTGGCAATTATGGCCATTTATATATATTCGAGGAGAAATGTATGATATATATATATATATATATATATATATATATATATATATATATATACACGTGATGGTATATATATATATGTGAAGCATACCCCCTCTAATGCTATCATTGGAAAGTTGCGCGATGAGGGTGAGCACCCTGGCTCGAGGAGCAGAGTGAGGATATTCCCCAGGTCATAGTCGTCCATTGTGATATTATGTGATATACATTTTTTGGGGATGAGACGTGGTGGATATGTTTTGTCTCATTGTCGGTTAGGAACTATGATCGCTTCCCAGACGATGTGATATTTTTTACCACAATGTAGGTGTCGTTTAGTCGTACCGGTGGTCCCCAGTATGCTATGTAAGTCAGGCTCTGGAAGATGATAGCTTTGAGAGACCGCATCCTCAAGATATAGCTCATTGGGATGGTTATTGTACTTGTGTGATAGTATATTACTTGTGTGATAGTACATTACTTTTGTATGAGAAAAAGATATTATATCTCTATGAGAGTAAAGAGATAAAGTGAATATGAAATAATAAAGAAATGAATTCTCATTCCGGGAGATATATCCGGAGCTGTAACATGATACGTATATAAAAGTGAGTATGAAAGTCAAAGATGAGCATGATAATGAATATAATTCTATGTGTGCGTATATATATATATATATATATATATATATATATATATATATATAAATTTATCTTTCGTGTACTGAGGGTCTAATGGATCTCGACGTTCGACCTTGCCAAGTAGTAGTGTATTGGAGGGATTCCTTGTTTGGATTTCTATTTGCGAGACACCCCACGCACGAATATGGCATAATGTTGAGACTAGGGATAAGTTGAGCCCTTAGTACTTGGGTTGTTTAGGATTTCTAAAGTTGGGGGTGATGGAGTAGTTAGGCAATATAGCTTGACTAGGGTGTTTAGAGGGAGTCGCTAGGTGTGCACTGTTAGAAGAGAGGTGACGGATATCTCATGGGATTGCGATACCAATTTAAATATGAGATAAAACATATATAAAAAATAAAGCATTTATGCACTTGCAAACTATTTTCACAAATCGGGCTCTGACCCATTTCTATATTTTCCTCTCTTGCTATATATATTATAAATAGGTTTCCAGACACAGGGACACCTGGATGATGATCCTTTCGAGTCAGACATCTGCTACAGCAGCTATGGATGCATACAGGTTTGATTTAGACTCTTATATTCTTGTGATCTAGATAGGAAGCATTGCATTTACTCTCGAGCTGAAGGCCCAATTTTATTTATTTATTCTTTTACCGCCTTTCCGTGCGGCATTCGATTTGGTTGTAACATATTTGAACCGAGTGTTCGGTTATTTTATCTCTTTCTAGTTTCATTTATACAAACTGTTTGGATGTTTTAATTATGTAGTTGTTTAAAAATATTAGCTAATTAAAATTTTGACGCCAGCCTAATAGGTTATTAGTAATTAAAATGGATTTTCGACAGTGATGCTAAGAATAATCCATATGCGACTCCTATTTTAATTTGATACAGGAGTGATCGCCCGATATTTCATTAGGTGGGTTATCACATATAAATTCCATTCCAATTTAATATATATGCATAATACAATTGTGAACATTAGTTCTAGCATTCTTATTCTAATTAACCTTTATTAATAACTCGAAAATATAGTTTTAACTCCAATCATCAATTTTTGACATAAGATTTCATTTCTAGTTATTAAGTCAATTTACATGAATTTAATATGAATTATTAATCTAGAAGGTGACAAGTTGATAAAATTCTTTAATTGATTAGTACAAGACAAAAAAACCATTTTCGATGAAGATGAAGACACTTGATGTTGCTTCCACCCATGCCTCCTTAATGTCCCAAACTTCTTCCCCAAGTTACCTTCTAATATTGCCTATCTCTTGTAATACCCCATAATTTTAATGACTTTTAATATGAGATATATTTAAAGTTAATGGGCAAAATTAATGGGATTAATTGGAATTAATTATGTGAAACAAAATTAATTGGGATTAATACGGATTTAATATTACTAGAGATTATAGTAATATATGATTTTGAATATATGATTTTGAAAATTATTTGGTGATATAAAAGTAATATGTGAATAAAATAATTATTGTCGGGAGCTACAAATACGGTAATAATGGAAATTAAGTCGGGATGCGCTTATGAGTCGTGTCGGGACTAAAGTTCGAAAATAAAAAGAGATTTATTATTATTTCATTCGAATGATCATTTCGAGTGTGCAGTTGAGTTCAAAAGGGTAATAGGCAAAAAAGTGTACCCGGGGGTTTGATTTCAGTCTCGGGTCAATTGGAAGATGAAAGGACACCCCGAAGGGGATTTTTAGTCATTTTACTAGGGAGATGAATAGTACCTATGTTTTTTGTTTTAACTAACCTTGGGGACTTGTTATATATGTGGGTTTAGATTGTACGTAAGGTTCATTTCATCAAAACATAAAGTGAGGTCTTTTGAGAGAGAGTGAAAAGACTTAGAGAGAAAGTGAGAGGTTATTTAGAGGAGAGGAAGAGTTGCATGGAAAGGAAGAATCACCCAGGGAAAAATAAGGGGACAACCTCCATATCTACACCTTGCACCACCACCGGATAGGTGTCGAAAATATTATGAGGAGGGCTAAACACTTGTCTTCTCCAAAGGGTCGAACCTACACATAAGCCAAGTGTAATTCTTACTTTATTTTAGTGATTATATTATCCATGTTAGAATAACATTTCCTTTTGGATAGATAAACTTATAAATTTGGGAATTAAAATGATTGATAAATCAAGTTTAATGGATATGAAAATTCATGTAGATGGAAATTTATACATATAGAGACTATGAACATGAAAATAGATATATATATATATAGAGAGAGAGAGAGATAGACTATGAACTTGAAAATGGATAGGTTTTACGTGTAGAGGATTTATTTATTTATTGAAGATATGAAAATGATGTTTGGTATTGCACGTAGATGAATTCTACTCATGTTGAATATGGAAATTTGATGATTTAATTATGAAATTATAATTCTAGATTCTGGGTTTTTAAGCAGTATAAAAATGGAGGATTTAGAGAAATTGGAATTTCAAGGATTTAATGGGTTTGATGATATTACCCTTATAAACATATGAATTTGATGTTATTCTTATGTGAAAATCACCCTTGAAAAAGTTAGAACACTGTTAGTAAATCTGGGGTTTGGGTTGAATATAATACAGAAGGGTTTGGGTGTAAGAACTTGAAGAAAAATGCATAAAACTAAGGTTAAAGACGAACGGGAATAACACTGATCTCGTTCGAACGAGACATGCTGCCGTTTGAACGAGATGCCATCTATTTTGAATGAGATTTTTGGGTTTCTGACGAGATTCCAGAAATTCTGTTTTAACCCAGAACAGTTTGGAGAATTGTATTTTTAGCCCATGGTAGGGTTGGAATAATTTTGGTACATTAACAAGTAGTGAGGGACTCGGGTTAATGTTTGAAAATTATATAAAATTGAGGAATGAAATTATACGAACGTTATCTACATGAGAATAATACGATTAAGAGATAAAGAGTCGTCATGATCAAGTACGGGTTAATATTGGTGATATATCTACGGTACTTGGAATTATGTGAGAAATATCTACATAAGAATAGTACGATTAAGAGATAAATAATCGTCATGCTCAAGTACAGGTTAATATTAATGATATATATATCGGTACTTGGGATTATGTGACTGATAGCTACATAATAATTATATGACGATAATCGTGATTAACAAGTATGGGTGGTATTCAAGAAATACAACGGGTACTTGGGGTAGGATGAAATTATGATATGATATTGGTCGAGTATGTACCAAATTTTATATAGGTTGATGTGCATACTTATTGATTGTTGATTTATGTGTATGACATACCTAGTCTGCTTGCTATCGATGGGAGGTTTGCGCGCAGAGGACAATCATATCCTGATGAGCCTTATGGGGGATTTTTTACTCGTGCCTTAGAACATAGGACTTAGGCCAGATTGACATTAATGAGAATAAAGGTATTGAATGGTATTTTTGGTGCGTAGTTATGTGCATAGCCTAAAGTCTTAGGACTATGTTCGCCTACACACTTTTTGTGATTTGTGAATTATGGTTCGAGGGATTCACCGAACTAGTAGTCCTTTGTACAGTGATGAGATGTACGCGTACATGATAACAGAATATGCATGCACGACAACTGAGTCTCGGGGTGCAGTAATGTATATATATAATAAGAGTGAATGTACATATATATATACTAGTTGTGCCCACGTGCGTTGCACATGTTTGTGAGTCCAGACATTCTTCTTTGCTTTGAATGAATATGAATTATGTAAAATTAAAAATCTAAAGCATCACAAAATATGTTTTTGTAAGACTTTGGATAATAACTATGTTTAATTGAAAGAAAAAGATATTGTATTTATCAATATTGGATAACAACAATCTTTAATCGAAAAGAAAAAGAAAATATCTTGGTCAAATATGTTGTTTTTGACGTTTGTTTGGATGCGAAGGTTTTTCTTCCTCTTCACTTTTGTGAGCGACGAAACGTTCCATCTTTCGATCTGATTCTTCAATTGACTTTCCTTTAATATAGAATCTGTAGAATTTGCCAATGCATGTGTATAGCTTCCGAATATATTCTGAGTGCAAAATTCCATATGGAGTAAAAGAATACATATGAATATTAAGTATATTTTTTTAGCATTGAGCGTATTGAATTTACAAATGAGTTTGAATTGGTAAAAAAAATTATATTACCTTATCTTTAGAAGCAATGAATGTCGAAATGTTGCACCCAATGAAAGATTTTGCTTCGTTGAGCATTGTCCCTGATGCTCTTTCGTCGTCGTCTTGGACCACAAGTTGAAGTAAGTACCTTATGTTTGTTTGTATAATGTGTAAGTTAAGGTATGTGTATGATGAATTATTTAAATTAAAAATCATAGATTATTATTTTTTTTACCTTATTGTGTAATTTTGAGGAAGTACAATTTAAGCATGTTCCATCTTCATTAGCAACAGTGAGTTTCGTTTTGCAAACATTGCAAGCGTCATACCATGGGTTTTCTTTGATTCTGACCTTCATAATGATGGCAATGAAAGAACGGAAAAGATTACGTGGAATGTGAAAATATTTTTATGTTATGTTATGGTAATGAAAGTGTTATACATGTAAAGGTGATTCATAGTAAATTAAGTATCACCTCCTTTGTTGATGCAACTCCATTTATAATATCACGAATAGAAACCTTGTCTGCATTCATGATTATTTTTGGTGGCGATGAACAAAATTTCTTGAAATTTGGGCATGTTAATGAGCTCTTCGACCTGTACGTTACATTTTGTCAATATATTTATGTAATGTAGAAAGTAAAGTGTTTGTGAAAAAAAAATCAAAGTATTATTTTAATTCAGTAGCCTGTATGATATCAGGGTTAGTCTGAATTATTGTCTTTGATACGGTACTTAAGCTGTATTCGTCTGTTAAGAATAAATTGATGAAATTGGAATTAGTAGGACCTGTATTCGTTGTTTCTTGAAGTGCAAAAGAATATTTTACCTTCTTAAGATGAAAGTTTAGCTTGAGAAACAACTATTAGAGGATATTCGACTGATAAGCTACTTAATTGCCACCCTTCATTCTCTGCTAAGTCTGCCCATAAAGTGGAATTCATTGATTGGAATCTATTATAAGTAATAAATTATAAAATGAAATAGTAAATTAAGCAATGTGAAATAAATTTACATACATAAAAGTACATTTTTAATATAATGAAAAGTTAAATTTTAGGATTCATACTTTGTATCTCAGAGAGTTATATCGCGTAAAATCACTTTTGTCGAGTTGGATGCTTTTGCAATGGTCCTTGTTGGTTTCACATTTATGACAAAAGCTATCACATCTGTATGTTTGAGAATTAGAAATAAGATAAAATAATTAGTTTTTATAAATGTATGAGGAAAAATTTTGTACTAATAATTACCATATATTTTCTCTTTATCTTTCTGTGCGAGTAGATCTTCAAAGGAGATGAATTTGTAGAACGTTGACGGGAATATGAAATAATGATTTCGTTCAACAACCTCAATGTATTTATTTAAGGACAACTCGATTTTGTTGTGAACAGTTGAGTAAGCATTATTAACGACCTTTACCATACCATTAGTGAGGGAATATTATTTCTGACTTTCAAGAAGACCTTCTAGTCTATTTTGTCGTGAACGGTTGAGTAAGCATCATTAACTCCCTTTACCATACCATTAGTGAGGGAATATTATTTCTTACTTTCAAGAAGGCCTTCTAGTCTTTTAATAGGGACAAACTCCTAGTACGCAAGGTGTAAAATGTGAAATGTTTACTATAACTGTTATGCTTAACCCATGTAGTGGGTGAATAGAAGACCTTGACGCATACCTGAAACAACTGAATGGTGAAAGGCTCCTTGGTCCTTAACAATTTTAGAAGAGGTTTGACATCTCACAGCTCAAGCTTTCAATGGTGGGATCGAAAATACCAGACCTACAATTGGGATCAACCATATTGCAGGTTCACCTAAGAAATTTCAAGGCCAATCAACCAGCAAAGTAGCACTTACTTTACCCCCTATTTGTATGCCATTAATGCATTTATTTTTTTGTAATTTATTTCCTCGATCACAGTTATAATTTAATGTAATTTGTACATTAAATTTATATTTCTTGCATTTTTTGTCTACATACTTCTTTTATTTATTTCCTTTGATTTTATGTAGTTTCATTTGCAATACTCAAAATGACATATAGTTTTACGGTGGCTAAGGACACGGAGGTGAATGCCTATTCTAGCTCATAAAACAACAATATTATAGCAGACCTTTTATTCTGAAATATTTAAGTAGAATAGTATCGTTAGGAAGGTCTATAATTTTATTCTGAAGTATTAAAGTATAATAGTATCGTTATTCTTTTTCCTATCATCCTATAATAGTTTCATGACATATCAAATAAATGGCATCACATATATGAATACGTAAGTTTGGGTTAAAAAAACATAATGAAATGAGTTTGACTAAATAACTTGAGTCGTTCAAGAGAAATTGTTTTAGAGGTCTAAAAGTGTAGATATTGGTGACATAACAGAGCAAAGCTTTAGCAATAATACTCGAATTCTAAAAAAATTCTCGAAACTAAAAATTGTAGAACGTATTATTTCACTTTAACAGAACAAAAAAACAAACATTATTACTAAAAACATTCTCAAAACTAAAAATTGTAGAACACATGATTTCACATACCTCCTAAACAAATGGGGAATTCCTTTAGTCGTCTTTGATTCATAAGTTGAGCTTGTACAACAAATAAAGATAATAACCTATAAGATTTCAATTAACATTACATTAGGAAATTTAAGAGATTTTTAAATTTTGTAATTTGTAGTAAGATTTAATTTTATATGAGTAGGCATATTGGAACCAAAAAATTAACTTGATTTTAGAATAAGAAACAATAAGAAGAAATGATGCAGTTTGAAATAATCTCTTACTGTGTTTTCTAATTTGTACAACTTTGGAAAAAATTATTGAACAACTAACTATATCAATTTAACAGTACCAAAAAATGAACATTATTAGTAAAAAAATTCTCGAAATAAAAATTTTTAGAACGTATGATTTCAAATACCTGGTAAACAAATGGAAAATTCCTTCAGAATCGGAGCTTGTACAACGAATAATGATAATAACCTTTAAGATTTCAATTAACAATTCATTAGGAAAGTTGACAGATTATTGAACTTGGTAATCTGTACTAAGAATTAATTTTATATGAGTATGCCAGTCAGGCTCCCGTGCGGGAGCCCAAATGCGGGACTCCCGTTCGGGATGATTTATGGAAAAAAAAATTTGATTTTTTTGTGGGTTATAAACCTCTCAGTGCACCACTGTAAAAAAAATCAGCTCAAAATAACACTTCTTGGTATTTTAAAAAAACGGGTCAATTTTTTACAGTACTTAAGCTGCTTAAAATACTAGCAAATATTGACCCATTTTTTTAAAATACCAAAAAGTGTTTTTTTAAGTTAATTTTTTTACAGAGGTACCTTGAAATGTTTATAACCCACACACACAAAAAAAAAATTCTAAAAAAAGATCCCATACGGGATCCCTCATTTGGGCTCCCGCACGGGAACCTAACTCATGAGTAGGCATACTATAAAAAAAATTCAATACAGAAGTGAAGGAAAATTCTATACCGAAGTTGGATTATTTACCTTGATTTTTAAAGAAGTAATAATAAGAACAAAGGATGCAAGAAGGAACAATAAGAACAAATGATGCAATTTCAAATAAATAGACATATACAAAAACCCAGCATACCTCATATTAACCTTTGGTTTTTCCAGGTGCCATCTGACAAGATGAATGAACAAATGTTTAAAATTTCGTGTTCTTTTGAAAGATGAGAAGATTAATGAATCTTCTTGGTGTAACTTATAAGATGATAAGATGAATGAATGTTGGGATGGAGATACGACTCCTCATTTGTAGGGGGTGGATGTTTGATCAGGTGTGATACGGGTATTAGGGGATGAATGTACTAGTAAGGTTATTCTAGGAATAAAATATTTAATGAGGATATTTTGGTTATTTGACAAGTGAAGAAGAACTTCCCTCTTTTTTAGTAGTAGGTATATATATATATATATATATATATATATACACACACACACACACACACACACACTTGAGATATGTTTTAGAAATTGCGCCGTAGCATAGCCTAAGGGCTCCATATTAGTGTATATATATGACAGTGTGAAAATATATATATACATGGGTTATTATCTATCATGTGAATTAAGTAGACATGAAAGATAATGAAATCTGAAATGAATTAAGTAAGTGAATATTGAAATAAATTGAATATCCATGTTAAAGATAAATTTGATATGTATGTATTACCTATATTGCGAGAGAAATACGTGGGAAAAATATGGGGAATGATTAGTTTGGCACTGATTTGAACTAGTTACCATTGGAATAGTAACTAGTATGGTTTTAAGGTACATTAAGTGTCCACTCTAGATGAGAGGTGAGGATCTTAAGAGAGAGACCGATAATCTCACATGTATATAATAATTGTTGAATATAGCATTTATTCACTTGTTGTTTTCTAAAATATTTTCACATCAGGCTCTGACCCATTTTCTTGTATATTTTCTTCTCTCTTGTATCTCCTATATTAGATGTCCGGCCACAGGGATGCCAACCATAGAGGATTAAGATTTTTTTGACGAGCTATGGATGTTATGGAGTTTTGGACTTTGCCTAGACGTTTTCATATTCATTGATTCATACTCTGTAGTTGATCTTTCATTTAGGGCATGTTGCCTATGGGGATTTAAGTATTTCCATTATATTCCAGTGAGTCAATGTATTATGTCATTTTTTGATACATTTTGTTTTATTTGAGTTTATTGTATTGAGACATTTAAACTTGAGAGTTTTATTGTAGTTTTGATATTACTCAATTCTCATTCATTGTGTTAAATGGTTTATGTTTTAAGTGGAATTTTTTATTAAATAAAAAAAATTAGAAATTTTTTAACGTCTGTTTAATTAAGTATTAAGTGACTATATTTTCGACAGTGATGCTAAGAATGATCCAACTATATATTTTGTTTTAATTTTGGTGTGGGACTGATCGCCCGGGATTTAATTAAGCGGGGTGTTACAGGTGGTATCAAAGCATCCGGTTCTTGAGTCTTTTAGTATATGTACGGCTTATTACATTTCATCATAATGCTACTTGATATAGATCCTTATCATACGGATTATTGTATTACTCTTCATATTTCCACATACATTCTCCCGCAAGAGTTGTTAACGGGATAGTAGGAGGAGGACTCAGCCGAAGACTTAGAAGATTTTTGAAATGGTTATTGAGATAGAACCCACTATAATTATTATTTAGGCTGAGGAAAATAAAGAAGATGTTTGGCAGTTGTAGTTTCCCAAGCACCATCACAAATGACATTTGTGTTACTCCAGACTCACCAGCATAGCTGGAATGGAAATGAGTTAGATGGGTCTTGAAAGTAGACCATTCATATAAATGTTATAAATGCGAACATTTTGTGTGTTAGCCAATGGATTAAGAATATCTAGAGGGTTTAGCGTATAACAGAGTGTTGAATACCTGAAGTGAAAATTGGGGTAAAAAAAAATTCTGGGCTCGCAGGAGCAGTGTTGAAATAGTGAAAGTCAATAACCATGTTTGAAAGGTAAAATATTATGCCAATGTAAGGATCTTTAGTATGGTCTTATCGCAAGTTCCTTCATATGTTGTTAAGAATGTGATGCGAACTACATCTTGAAATTTGTACACAAAGAGGTAGGTACAATCAAGAATAGAGCCCTTGATTGGGAGATGGATTCACAAGAGGAGTCGCCAATGCTTAAGGGAATTTCTGCTTGGACGCTCAATGAAGATGAAGACAATGTAATGTTTTGACAATGAATATATAAATGCTTCTATGTGAAGGGAGCAAATAGTTAAAGGATCTAGCCACGGAATAAGACTGGAAGTAACGGTGTTAGTGAAGCACCACATGGGGGAAACCCATTATGGGACCCATTTAAATGATTTCGATAGTTGAATTCCTACCAAGTGATGGTAAATTCAGTCAGGGTTATTGAAGCTAGCAATGTGTTCCTTAGGTCCAGAAAACCAAGGGAGCAATGACGGTGGCCATCGGAGTTGAAGCTACCAGGGTCCGAGAGAAGGAAAACCCTAATAGATGGTCTATATGGTCTAGAATATAGAATTATATAAAATGTATTATATGTGGAGAGTAAGACCACATGCATTGAAATTTGCCCAAAGAAAGAAAAAAGAGATAAGAGTTAGGTACCTATCAGGGGGAATGATTAAGATAGTTTTAGTTCAGTTTGGACAATCGTGTTGTATCCAGGAACATTTTGAGAGGTTACGACGATTGGCGAGGAAGGAGATTGTAACAACCCGCCTAATGGGATACCAGGAGATCACTCCTATATCAGATTAAAACAGGAGTCACATATGGATCATTCTTAGCATCACTGTCGAAAATCCATTTAATTACTTATATCCTATTAAGCGAGTGTTAAAAACTTTTACTTGACTACTCTTTTTAAACAATTATAATAAAACATACACACGGTTTAAGCGTAAATGAAACTGAAAGGAAAATGAAATGAAATAAAATAAAATAACCGAACACTCGGTTCAAATTATACAACCATATCGAATGTTGTACTGAAAGAATAAATAAATGAAATTGAGCCATTGGCTCGAATGTTTATACCGTACCTCCTATCTAGAGTACAATGATAGAAACGGCTATCAAAAACCTGCACACATCCACAACTGCGGCAGCTGACGTCTGACTCGAAGGAAGTGTCATCCAGGCGTCCCTGTGTCTGGACACCTATATATATATATATATATATATATATATATATATAGCAAGAAAGGAAAGTAGATAAACGGGTCAGAGCCCGAGTTTGAAAATATTTTCCAAGTGCATAAATGCTTTATTTTTAGAAAAATAGTTTTATCTCATATTTAAATGGGTATCGCACTCCCATGAGATACCCCTCCTCTAATAGTGCACACCTAACGCACCCTAACGACATACCCTAGTCAAGCTACCCCGCCTAACTAGTCTAATCACCCATCTAATATATACCCTAGATAGTCCAAGTGTTAAGGGCTAAACTTCCCTCCATTCTCAACACTGCACTAAGTCCGTGCGTGGGGTGTCTCGCAAAGAGAAATCCAAACAAGGAACCCCCCTGTTACACTACTACTTGGCAGGGTTAATGGTAGAGATCCATTAGGCCCGTAGCATGCACAAATGTATAAATACATATATATATATATACATACATCTACAATATACGTTCGGATAATATCTCCCGGAATGAGGTTGTAATACCCCGTATTTTATGCTATATTAATTTGGGGATTTATTAAATTTAATGTGAATTAATTATTTAATAAAAATCCTGAAATTAATTATGTTATAATTATTAACATGATGAGAGTTAGTAATTATGGGAATTTTTTTTGAATATTACTAATGAGCAAAGTAATATTTAATAGTGGCCATATTAAATGTCATGAGTGAATAAAATGACAATTTTAGAAATTTGAGTCGGGACGCGCACGTTCGCGTCGGGACTAAATATTGATAAATAAAAGTAAATATTTTATAAGTTGTTCGTATGGTCTTTTTGAGTGCGCCAACACATCTGGAAGGGTCGAGATAGTCAGAAAAGTATACCCGTGAGTTTGATTTGGGTCTCGGGGCGTTTTTAGGCCAAATTAGTACCCCGGGAGGGCATTTTAGTCATTTTGTATTTTTGGGTAAATAAACCCACGAAAATTAAAGGGGTTATATCAGATGTTTAGGTTATCTCCTAGGGTTAGATAACTCAAAACACTAGAACGGCCATTGGAGAGGAGAGGAGAGGAGAGAGCTCTCAAGGCATTCCAAGGCTCAAAACTCACCCGTTTGCACCGTCCCCACCGCCAACGCGTAGATCGCGAGACGGGGAACACAACGACACCAAATTCAACACCAAACCAGAGTTATGAAAATCTTAGGCAAGGGTTTATCTTGCTTATTTTATTGATGCATCATCCATATTAGTTTAGGAGTTATTAGGATGAGATTTATGGAAGAAAAACCCAATTTAAGATGGGAAATTTCCATGTAGTGATGATTTATATGATATTCTGGAAACCCTTTGTCATGTAAAGGATTAAGAGTTTGGTTAAGAAAAAAGTTCTAATTAGATACAAACACTAAAAAAAATTTATTCTGGACGATCGGACCATTGGAATTGGATGAAATTTTATAGAGAATTAGCTGAAGACGAGAGGAAGCTATAGAAAAAAAATTCAGCTCGATCGGACCGTTCAATATTATTAAATAATTTTTTTGCTATAGAGTTTTATGTTTCGAGGATTCTTCTAGAAAATAAAAATTCAGTTAAAACTCCATTTTAATTCCGATTTCGAAACCGTTTGAAATTCTCATCTTTAAAAAAATAAAATTCAAAATCCTTTAATGTAAGGCGAAATCTATATTTTGGGATATTTTTCATAAGGGAGAATGTAAGTATATATTAAAGGGGAGAGACAGGTAAGAGAGAGTTACGTTGGAACATAAATGGATATCTACTGAATTGTACATTTGGTAGAATAGAGTCCATGAGGGTTACGTAGTAAGTTGGAAAAACCCTTCAAATTAAAGTTAGAAACGAACCATTATACTTGATAAATAATAATGGGAAAATAAGGATAAATGTTGTGAATGTGGGTTATTGGATAAAACTAAATTGATATAATAAAAGTGGTATATTTATATGATTGTGTATGCATATATTATATACTTGTGAAAATCATGCCCGCGCTACTTGCTATCCATGAGGTTTCCGCGCTGGGACGATCTTATCTCGTGTGCCTTATGGGGGATATTGACTCGTACCCTAGAAGATAGAAATCCTAAGTACAGGCTATCGAATCGGTAGTCACAGTCCTAAGAGACGTGAGGGTATGTACTAACCTCTTGGACTTGGAAACTATGCTTCGCCTCAATATTGTTTGTATATGTATTTATACAGTTCGAGAGTGATTCCGAACTTGTATTCAATTTAGTACGATTGATACGGGGATTGGATAGCAGAGTATGCCAGCACCATAAAATTTTATGTGGGGTGTTGTTAGAATATATATATTATACGAGTATTTAATATATATATGAACTTCTGAAATATGGGAAACTGCCTACTGTGTTATGGTAAGTAAGGCATGCATAATGACTCAAATTGGTAATACTTGTTTTGAAAACTATAATATGATATTGCAAAACTTTATGAATCAATAAAGTTCAAATGAGCGTTTTGTACTAAATGAAATTATCCTTTTTAAACCATGATGTTGTTAAATCTTAAATTTTGAGAGTCACCTAAGATAAGTTAAATCCTTGGGGAAGGATAGTGTGATATATGATGAGATAAGCCATTGGGAAGGTTAGTGCGATAGGAGTGCACATTAGAAGAGAGGCGAGAATTTCTCAAGAGAGTGTCGCACTAATATGTTATTGCATTGGCCTGTATCAATTTAAATACTTGCTAAACGAATTTTTAAATCATATATACTGTCGGGCTCTGACCCGTTTCTATTCCTCTTTCTCTCTTGTATATATATGTATATATTACAGGTGCCCAGCCACAGGGGCGTCTTCTTTAGGATCCCTTGGAAGGAACTTGCTGCAGCTTAGGTTGGAGTTGCAGGCCACTTGCTTAGACGATTTCATTTACTTGATTCCACTTCTATCATTCTCCTTATTGGGCATGTGTCGCCCTTTCCACTATTTATCTGTTTTATTGGGACATTTGTATTTCAGTTATTTCTAGTACTGTTACTTTGGGGTTTATTCAGCATGTATGTTTTACTTTAAGTTTTAAATGTTGGTGTTTAGTTGTTGAATGTTTAAATTAATTGGATTATATGTTCCAGGATTATTGTGGTGTGATTCTTTAAATATTGAATTGCTGTAGATAATTAAATCTTTATTTGAAAAATAAAATTTGGAAAGTAATGTTAAAAAATGGTTTTGACACTTAGCTTAATTAAATAGGGTGTTAAATTTGGAAAAGTTATTTTACGACAGTGATGCTAAGAATGAACCAACTGTTCACCTTGATTTTAATTTAATAAAGGAGTGATCGCCCGATATTTAATTATGAGGGGTGTCACAGGTGGTATCAGAGCATCAGGTTCTAGTGTCCATAGGATCTGTACGGATTATTTTTGCTTTCAACTTAACGTTTTTTCTATAGAGCCCTATTTTTAGAATTGTTGTATTTATGCTTTTATGTTATGTCTTCAACTATTTGAGATTTGATAATGACTGTAGACTAATAAACTACTTCACGTTTCAGATGCCTCCGAGACGTGCACCGAAGGATAGGCGTGCCCAGGCCGGGCATCCAGCAGCTCCGGCACAAGGCACTATGAATGCTAATGAAGTAGCCGCCATTGTTGCTCAAGCGGTGAATGCCACGCTAGCGGTGGTTCAGCAGGCTCCACCCCAGATTGAGGCCGTGGAGCCAGTACCAGCACAGCTTCCATCTGCATGGGATAGGGTTAAGGATGCTTTTCAGAAGGCGCATCCTCCTGAGTTCTCTAGTAGCTCAGATATCGCCACAGTCAGCCAATGAAAGAAAGACATCCAGCGACATCTTTGTATGTATGAGTGCACCGACATGCAAAGGTAGTTATTTGATTCCTTTAAGCTAGTGGGGGTCGCTTTGCAGTGGTGGGAGTCCACTACCACCTTGGAGGAGAGGGACACGGTCCCTATTCAGTCGTTTTGGGAGCGGTTTGACCGCAAGTACTTTCCACCCGCCGTACAGACTGAGATGCGGCGAAAAATACTGAATTTGAAACAGGAGAACTCTACCATTGCTGAGTATGAGGAGGAGTTCACGAGACTTCTCACCATAGTGCCAGATGAGGCACCTACTGATAGTAAGAAAATAATCTTGTTTGTGGACGGGTTAGCTTGGAGGATCTATCAGCATCTTATAGGGAATTTATCTGTGAGTACTTTTAGTGATGTACTCAATGTTGCGTTACTACATTTCCAGGATCACCGCTTCCATCTGCAGGGAAGCAGGAGAGTAGGAGAGTCCAGCCGACAGGGTAGGACCGGGGGTAGTAGTGCTAGTGGGGCACCATCTCATGGATAGACTCGTCAACACGAGCAGAATTCCCATCGGGGGACCCTGCTAAGAGATTCCGTTCAGGTGATTCCAGGCAGGGATTTGGGGGTTATATATAGGGCCAGCAGGCCCATCCTAATCAACACGGCCAACAGGGCCAACAACGTGCTAATCAGGGCCAACAGGGCCAGTGGCGGGGAGGTAACGGCCAGCAGGGTCGTGGTCAGCAGGGTCAGAGGGGAGGTAACTTCATAGGCTGGTGTTTTGTATGCGACAAGCATGGTCATAAGCACCAGGATTGCCCAGAGGGTAATAGGGCCCCATAGCAGCAAGGTGCCCATAATGAGCCACAGAGACCACTTTTTCCAGCTTCCCTCCCAGCTCTAGCCCAGGTGCCAGCCATTCCAGCAGCTCCAGTGCAGCAGGGGAAGTTACAGTACGGATGTGTCTATAACGTCCACAAGGCAGCAGCTCCACAGGCAACACCCACGATTGAGGGTATGTTTACTATCCATGGTACTATGGGTCGGGTTTTGTTTGATACTGGGGTGACGCATTGTTTTATAGCTATGCATTTTGCGAAGGCCTTAGGGTTGTTAGCCATAGCAGAAATCACAGTGACGTGTGTAGACTCACCACTAGGGAGTGGGTCACTTATCTTCTTTATATGCCGGGGAGTGGGGGTAGAGATTGGTAGTTTGGTATTACCTGTAGACATGTTAGTCTTAGATATGCATGAGCATGATGTTATTATCGGTATGGATTGGCTCGCAGCTAATGGAGCCATGATTGATTGCTTCGGTGGGAGCATTATTTTTGCCATTCTGGGGCAAGAGATGTTTGTAGTGGAGATGCCTCGCCCAGAGGGAGGTTCGACTGCTCATTTATATTATATAGAGGAGGATGCCTCTAAGGAGGTTATGATTCCTTTAGACTCTATCCCAGTCATTCGTGAGTATTCCAATGTATTCCAGGAGATACCAGGCCTACCTCGCAGTAGAGAGATAGACTTTGTCATAGATTTATTGCCAAATACGAGACCTATAGAACGCGCTCCATACCGTATGACTCTGACGGAGATGCGAGAGTTATGAGATCAGATAGAGCAGCTGTTAGGTCAGGGCTTTATTCGCAGGAGTACCTCACCTTGGGGCGCTCCAGTCTTTTTTGTGAAGAAGAGAGATGGTTCACTGAGGTTATGTGTGGACTACCGGGAGTTGAACAAGGTCACAATACAGAATAAGTATTTGTTGCCTCGAATTGATGATATGTTCAACCAGCTGAGGGGAGCAACTTTCTTTTCGAAGATAGATCTGAGGTCAGGGTACCATCAGCTATGTATTAGAGAGCAGGGCATTTCAAAGACTGCCTTCTTGACGAGATATGGGTCTTACGAGTTCAGAGTGATGCCATTTGGTCTCACAAATGCTCCAGCCGTATTCATGGACTTAATGAATTGAGTATTCAGAGAGTTCTTGGATCAGTTTTTCATCGTCTTCATAGATGACATTTTGATATATTCACACTCCGAGGAGGAGCATGCCGAGAACTTGAGGCAGGTTCTTCAGACTTTACGAGAGCATCAGTTGTATGCTAAGTACGAGAAGTGTGGATTCTGGTTGTAAGACGTACAGTTCTTGGGGCATGTTGTTTCTGAACAGGGGATAGCCGTTGACCCGAGTAAAGTGTCAGCGGTGAGGGAGTGGGGACAGCCCATGACACCGACGGAAGTGCATAGTTTCTTAGGGTTAGCTGGATACTATAGGAGATTCATTTGGGGATTCTCCAAAATAGCGAGTCCATTGACGAACCTGACTCGCAAAGGGGTACCATATGTTTGGGATGAAGCTTGTCAATTGGCTTTCGATGAGGTGAAAGACAAGCTTACTTCAACACCATTCCTTGATTTATCGAAGTCGGGTGTGGAGTACCTGGTTTACACCGATGCCTCTTTACGGGGACTTGGGGGAGTACTTCAGCAGGAAGAGAAGGCTATAGCTTTTGCCTCCCGCAAGCTTAAGCCGCATGAGAAGAATTACCCCACCCACGACCTGGAGTTAGCAGCGGTCATCTTTGCATTGAGGATATGGAGACACAATTTATTGGGGTAGAAGTTCCGTTTGTTCACAGATCACAAATCACTGCAGTAGATGTTCACTCAGCGAGAGCTGAATATGCGTTAGCGCAGATGGTTAGAGTTTGTGAAGGACTATGAGTTCGAGATACAGTATCATCCGGGGAAAGACAACGTAGTTGCTGATGCGTTGAGGCGAAGACCAGTAAATGAGGTAGTGGACGTCTGGAAAGCGAAGTGGAAGGAGTTGGGTCACCAGGACGCAGTAGCCCATTCCTTCATATCTGTTATGATAGTCACACCCGAGATTGTTACGAGGGTAATACAAGCCTAAACCACAGACCCGTTTTGCTCGGAGCAGATTGTACGACTTTTAGCCGAGGGTGCTGAGTCTTATTCTATTAGTTCTGATGGGGGTTTGAGGTTTAATGGGAGGTTAGTGGTTCTAGAAGGGGCAGAATTGCGTCATGCAGTGATGACCCAATCTCACGGGTCCCGATTTGTGGTACATCCTAGAGGAGATAAGATGTACCAGGATATGAGGAGGCAATACTGGTGGAGTGGGATGAAGAAGGACATTGTTGAGTTCGTGTCCAAGTGTTCGACCTGCCAGCTGGTGAAGGTGGACCATCAAAAACCGTCAGGATTGCTTCAGCGATTGGAAGTACCCGTGTGGAAGTGGGAGAGTATTTCCATGGATTTTATTACAGGGTTGCCTATATCACAGCGGGGCCACGACTCTATCTGGGTGATTGTAGACCGTTTGACCAAGGTGGCTCATTTTCTGCCGGTGCGGATAGATTATACCACGAGTCAGTATGCTCAGTTGTTCATTTATGAGATTATCAAATTACATGCGGTGCCCCTGAATATTGTGTCAGATAGAGACAAGATTTTCGTGTCACATTTTTGGGAAAGCTTTCAAGAGGCTATGGGTACTGAGTTGAGGCTGAGTTCAGATTATCACCCACAGACAGATGGACAGACAGAGCATACTAATCAGATGTTAGAGGATATGCTACGCATGTGTGTTCTTGATTTTGGAGGAGGTTGGGATCCACATCTTCCACCGGTAGAGTTTGATTATAATAACTCTTATCAGTTTCTGATTGGTATGGCTCCATTTGAGGCTTTGTATGGCCGACCTTGTCGTTCTCCAACTTGTTGGCTTAAGGTGGGGGATAACAAATTTCTAGGACCAGAGGTAATTTAGGAAACCTCCGCGAGGATTGAGATGATTATGAGTCGCATTCGAGTAGCCTAGGACAGGCAGAAGAGCTATGCCGATGCAAAACGGTTCTTCCGGGAGTTTAATGTAGGGGACCAAGTGTTACTGCGTGTATCTCCTATGAAAGGAGTGATGAGGTTCGGGAAGAAAGGGAAATTGGCCCCAAGGTATGTAGGACCATTTCCCATTATCGACAGGATTGGGCCGGTAGCATACAGATTGGGACTACTAAAGAATTTACATCGCATTCACGATGTATTCCACATCTCGTCGTTGAGACGGTATCTTTGGGATAATATGGCCCATACTCACATCGCGATAGATGAGATAGACTTACAGCCTAGAAACTCTTACGAGGAGAGACCGGTGGCTATCCTATACTATAGTGAGAGGAGATTGAGGTCGAAGATAGTTCCACTTGTACGGGTCCAGTGGGAGCATCATAACGTGGAGGAATCCACTTGGGAGCAAGAGGCCGATATGCGCGAGAGATATCCAGATTTGTTCTCACCAGGTATGCCTTATTTTGTGAATTTCAGGACAAAATTCCGTTATTAGGGGGGAAGTATGTAATACCCCGTATTTTTATGCTATATTAATTTGGGGATTTATTAAATTTAATGTGTATTAATTATTTAATAAAAATCCGGAAATTAATTATGTTATAATTATTAACGTGATGAGAGTTAGTAATTATGGGAAAATTTGTTGAATATTACTAATGAGCAAAGTAATATTTAACAGTGGCCATATTAAATGTCACAAGTGAATAAAATGACAATTTTAGAAATTTGAGTCGGGACGCTCTCGTGTCGCGTCGGGACTAAATATTGATAAATAAAAGTAAATATTGTATAAGTTGTTAGTATGGTCATTTTGAGTGCGCCAATGCATCCGGAAGGGTCGAGATAGTCAGAAAAGTATACCCGGGAGTTTGATTTGGGTCTCGGGGCGTTTTTAGGCCTAATTAGTACCCCGGGAGGGCATTTTAGTCATTTTGTATTTTTGGGTAATTAAACCCACGAAAATTAAAGGGGTTATATCAGATGTTTAGGTTATCTCCTAGGGTTAGATAAATAAAAACACTAGAATGGCCATTGGAGAGGAGAGGAGAGAGATCTCAAGGCATTCCAAGGCTCAAAACTCACCCGTTTGCGCCGCCGCCACCGCCAACGCGTAGATCGCGAGACGGGGAACGCAACCACACCAAATTCAACACCAAACCAGATTTTTGAAAATCCTAGGCTAGTGTTTATCTTGCTTATTTCGTTGATGCATCATCCATATTAGTTTAGGAGTTATAAGGATGAGATTTATGGAAGAAAAACCCAATTTGAGATGGGAAATTTCCATGTAGTGATGATTTATATGATATTCTCGAAACCCTTTGTCATGTAAAGGATTAAGAGTTTGATTAAGAAAAGAGTTCTAATCAGATACAAACACTAAAAAAAATATTTATTCCCGACGATCGGACCATTGGAATTGGATGAAATTTTACAGAGAATTAGCTGAAGACGAGAGGAAGCTACAGAAAAAAAAATTCAGCTCGATCGGACCGTTCAATATTATTAAATATATTTTTTGCTATAGAGTTTTATGTTTCGAGCAATCTTCTAGAAAATAAAAATTCAATTAAAACTCCATTTTAATTTCGATTTCGAAACCGTTTGAAATTCTCATCTGTAAAAAAATAAAATTCAAAGTTCTTTAATGTAAGGCGAAATCTATATTTTTGGGATATTTTGCTTAAGGGACAATGTAAGTATATATTAAAGGGGAGAGACATGTAAGAGAGAGTTACATTGGAACATAAATGGAAATCTACTGAATTGTACATTTGGAAGAATAGAGTCCATGAGGGTTACGTAGTAAGTTGGAAAAACCCTTCGAATTAAAGTTAGAAACGAACCATTATACTTGATAAATAATAATGGGAAAATAAGGATAAATGTTGTGAATGTGGGTTATTGGATAAACCTAAATTGATATAATAAAAGTGGTATATTTATATGATTGTGTATGCATATATTATATACTTGTGAAAATCATGCCCGCGCTACTTGCTATCCCTGAGGTTTCTGCACTGGGACGATCATATCTCGTGTGCCTTATGGGGGATATTGACTCACACCCTAGAAGATAGAAATCCTAGGTACAGGCTATCGAATCCGTAGTCACGGGCCTAAGAGACGTGAGGGTATATACTGACCTCTTGGACTTGGAAACTATGCTTCGTCTCAATATTATTTGTGTATGTATTTATATAGTTCGAGAGTGATTCCGAACTTGAATTCCCTTTAGTACGATTGATACGGGATTGGATAGCAGAGTATGCCCGCACCATACAGTTTTAAGTGGGGTGCTGTTAGAATATATATATTATACGAGTATTTAATATATATATGAACTTTTGAAATAAGGGAAACTGCCTATTGTGTTATGGTAAGTAAGACATGTATAATGACTCAAATTGGAAATACTTTTTTTGAAAAGTATAATATGATATTGAAAAACTTTATGAATCAATAAAGTTAAAATGAGCGTTTTGTACTAAATGAAATTATCCTTTTTAAACCATGATGTTGTTAAATCTTAAATTTTGAGAGTCACCTAAGATAAGTTGAATCCTTGGGGAAGGATAGTGTGATATATGATGAGATAAACCATTGGGAAGGTTAGTGCGATAGGAGTGCACATTAGAAGAGAGGCGAGAATTTCTCAAGAGAGTGTCACACAAATATGTCATTGCATTGCACTGTATCAATTTAAATACTTGTTAAACGAATTTTTAAATCATATATACTATCGGGCTCTGACCCATTTCTATTCCTCTTTCTCTCTTGTATATATATGTATATATTACAGGTGCCCAGCCACAGGGGCGTCTTGTTTAGGATCCCTTGGAAGGAACATGCTGCAGCTTAGGTTGGAGTTGCAGGCCACTTGCTTAGACGATTTCATTTACTTGATTCCACTTCTATCATTCTCCTTATTAGGCATGTGTCGCCCTTTCCACTATTTATCTGTTTTATTGGGACATTTGTATTTCAGTTATTTCTAGTACTGTTATTTTGGGTTTTATTCAGCATGTATGTTTTACTTTAAGTTTTAAATCCTGGGGTTTAGTTGTTGAATGTTTAAATTAATTGGATTATATGTTCCAGGATTATTGTGGTGTGATTCTTTAAATATTGAATTATTGTAGATAATTAAATATTTGTTTTCAAAATAAAATTTGGAAAGTAAAGTTAAAAAATGGTTTTGACACTTAGCTTAATTAAATAGGGTTTTAAATTTCGAAAAGTTATTTTACGACAGTGATGCTAAGAATGAACCAACTGTTCACCTTGATTTTAATTTAATAAAGGAGTGATCGCCCAGTATTTAATTAAGTGGGGTGTCACAAAGGTTTACATAATAATCAATTATATAATACACATCCAGATCTACCTCCCGGACTGAGGTGTATACTATACTCATATCAAAACATTCCATTTCCCTTCACATATCCAGGAAATGTATTTAAAAGCCAATTCATTAGCATGAATTGCTTTACCATATCATATACTTTTTAAAAAGCCAATTTTATTATCATAAAAATGCGTTTCCGCTATATATCATCCCATTTCCCTTTTTACACTCAGGAAATGTATTCAAATCCATTTTCATTATCATGAAAATGCTTTGATCATATCATGCTTCCACATCCCTTCTTCCATCCGGGAGTGTTACCGAAGCCAAACCTTTATCCCATTTCCCTTTTTATACTCAAGAAATGTAAATATAAAGCCAATTCATTATCATTAATTGCTTTAACAAAACTAAGACCGCCCCTCCGGGTTTCCCCAGTGGACGCGCCCCTAAATGGGTATCATCTTCCAGGGCCTATCAAACAAGACAACCTGGGAACCTACCAAACGTCGGGAAGCGGCCATATGCCTGCGGGATAGTCAAGACCACACCCAAAATCTCCTAACCATCGCAGTAAAAATATAATCACTCATATGGCCTAGGGACTATATCCACCCTGCTCAATAGCCAGGGTGCTTCACCACAACGCGTTCAACTTCCCTTATTATAGCGATTTAGGGAGGTGTGTAATCCATATTTTATCAATTATGAAAATCATTTGTCTTTCCATTTTTGAAAATATTCATTTTTATATTTTCAAAAATCATTACCATCATATCATATATATATACTTGAATTACGTAGTATATACATATACCATATATTCCTCCTAGAATATATAAACGGCCATAATGGCCTATAGCATCTAGCGATGACCAATAATCCCAAAGACTCCCTTAAGGAATCACAAGCATGCATTTATATAAGCATGGTACTAAACCCAAGATATTAATAATTATCTTAATCATCTCTTAACGATTTATTGGATATTTCCAATTATACCATCTTACATTTATTGAATATATACCTATATTCCCAAATTTCATCATAATCCTCTCATAGGATTCACTCAACCAATATCAATATTTCTATATTTTCCTATACACATAAATCATATAGGCCTAAAATCCCAAAACCATAACTTAGGGATTTATCTTTCCCGAACCTTGAATTTAGTGGGTCATGCAGTTCATTTCCATGAACTCAAGGACCACCTCTAGTCCAATTAATCACTTAAAGTCCCTAACATAATTTAGGAACCCTAAATTATGGATCATATAGTCCTAATAGATTAAGGCTTATACATTTAAAACCCTTACTTTACCCTCCAAATTTCTCTTAATTCGTGGATCATATAGTCCTAATAGACTCCTTAAGTTATCACATAAATGACCCCGAATCAATTAGAATTGGAATTCACCTCATCTAATTCACCCTAAGAAAATTGTCTATTTTCAGTAGGGGTCGATCGATCGACCCTTGGCCGTCGATCGATCGACGTCTCGATCGATCGACCCTTGGCCGTCGATCGATCGACGGCTCGATCGATCAAGCCCCCATGATCGATCGACCGATCATGTCGGGCAGCTTCTTCTCCGAGATGCTGTTTCGTCCATGGAAGCTTCCCCCACGCTTCCATCTCCTATCCCAATGGCCTACAACTTCTACCAACAACAAATACACTTATAATACGGGTTCTAAACATCCTAGAACCTGAAATCACCCAATATTTTTGGTTAATTTCTAAATTTCTGCAATTATCAAATTTTAGGGGTTTATTCGTTTTAAGTCCCAAAAAGTCATTTTTATCCACGAATACCCAACCCAAAATCATTAGGGTTTGTTATACCAACAATGATATGAGATATTTATGCGTATAAATAAATAAAGCAAGTAAACACTTGCCTCGTGGATAAAATTTGGCGTCCTCGAGCCGAATCCCGTGGAGGCTGGTCGGAACCTACCCCTTTTTCCTCTTTTCTTCCTCCTCTCTCTCTTCCATCTCTTCTCTCTTATTTCTTTCTCTTTTTCTCCCTCTATCCATCCTTTATATAGAGACAAAAGGGTTTAACCCCTTTAAAACCCAAAAATGACTCGTTTACTCAATTACGAGCCCGTTTAACCCCAAAATTTCTCGGAACTCAATTTTGACAATCGGACACTCTTTTCCGACTATCTCGGGCATTTCGAGACTAACGGCGCAGTCGAAATTTCCATCCAAGCTACTTGACCGCAAATCACTATTCTAACCCATAAAAGTAAATGCGGGTTTTCTCATCAAATCTTACCTTTATTGTCGCTATACTCCACGGCTACATATAATTAAAATATTTTGACCTATATATTGCCAGGAATAATCATGACATCCATAAAAAATCATTCAATCCTTGAAAATCTTAAAATTTACTATTTTTAGGAATTCTTCAAATTGCAATTTATGTCCAATTACGGAATTTAACGGTCCCCACAAAGGGCGGGTTGTTACATACTCCCCCCTTACAACGGAATTTTGTCTTAAAAATTCAGATATAACCTACACCATCCAACTAGGGTCACTATGAATCCTAAAACCTCAAGGGAAGTATACTAACCTGATGGATCCTAACCATATGCTACACGACTACCACGATCGTAAAGTGACTCTAATACGTCACACAATACCCATCATCTATAATGCCTATCGACATGAATTTCAACCTTATATACTACGCCCATTCTATTTCAGGTGGTATATAAAACCATCTTACCAAGGTGCCCATACACCTTTCTAACTTGTGCACATCTGCACATCCATAGCGAACGTCTGACACGTAACACTCTCTCCCAATAAGGATCTTCTTTACTGGGTGTAATACTCATCTATGGGTCCTCCTGACCCGCGAAATTCAATTCCCTAGATCTCAGCACCACTAACTCTATCGAACTTACATCCTACTAATGCTACGGTCTAAGCGTTACCCTACTTATGAGAAACGAGTATCCTAAATATGTCCCTAGTGCCCAAGGCCTCTCTCAACTTCCAATATTTGCTCGGTTTCGTGCGTGGGACATCTCGCCAAGGAAAAATCCAAACAAGGAACCCTCCCATTACACTACTCCCTCGCGTCATTGGTCATCGATATGTAACGGTCCAATGCACACCAGCAGGACGCCCTATATCCTACCTACGCTAACCTACGAACGCATTCCTAATATCCTATCCTTCCGCCCATACGAAAGGAAACCTAGCCGATCACAGTGCCTACTCTCAGTAGGAACACTACTTATATCATACCGATCAAAGATTTCCTCCAAATTTGCCTTCTTATTAAGGCTTGGCTATTATCTTCAACTCAATTTCTCTAAGTCCTACTCCAACACAACTACTTGTGGTGAGAGGAACACTTTAGTGCTTTTCCATAGCACAATATTTTCATAAACATACCATCATCACAGGGCTCATAGTCTATAGTGGTTCATCCACATTATAAGACTAACCCACATCCTTGCATCCTATAATAGCTCTCCACGCCTGACGCCGTTAAGAGTCAGGTGTGGAGCGTCTCCCAAAGCGAAATCCAAACGAGGAACCCCTCCACACATTAACACTTGACTTTGTCGATCACGGAGTTCCGTTATTTCATACATGCAACCGGGATAATCCTATCCCTTCTCAACAAAAGGCTGTCTGAACTCCTATCTCTAACTAAGAGTCACACCACCAAGAGCTCGTACTAATTCGAAGTCCTCACGCACATCAACCCTGAGCTTAATCTTACAGCTCACTAATAATCCCGTGGGCCATAAATTATATTTATAAGGTTGCCACACACTTACATAAAAATAATGAAGCCTTTGCTCATCGAGGTTCCATCAATCCATAATAATAAAGGTGAACTCAACCCGTATCAAGATGAGACACCACAACAACAACCTGTTCCCTCCAGGAACCATGGACACGATAGTCTTGCCATCATTATCCTGTTATCGCTCCGATAATACCATCATCTTATACAATATATATATATAAAATATAAACACCCGCCTCTATGACGAGTGAAAGAAAACAAAATTCCGCTACCGCGGAAAACACATAAACCTACATTATTATGTTATCGAGACCTAAACAAAACTCAAATTAAACACACAAGTTTAGGGCTATCGAACATCAAAACTTCATATAGCTACACCTCCTACCAAAATCTTTAACTCTAGGCCCCATCTGGGCACCCTCACCTTATCCTTTATTACTATCGGAAAGGACTAACTGTTGTGGTTCCACACCCCACCTTACTATTTTCATCACTGGCCTTCTTGACCATGATAAAGTTGTCAACACCATCTGACTCTATAACCTCACTCCTTACAATCACCTTACTAA
The DNA here is from genome assembly GCA_949130495.1 of Sambucus nigra. Lineage (NCBI taxonomy): Eukaryota > Viridiplantae > Streptophyta > Magnoliopsida > Dipsacales > Adoxaceae > Sambucus > Sambucus nigra. Next base: position 623,014,758 of record OX422207.1, on the reverse strand, counting down.
TCCCCTTAACTTCATCGTTAAAAGGAAGCTCCACTACCAGTTTCAAAAATTCTCCCCATGTGGATGTCCACCCAGGAGCACCTAAACACACCCATATTTTTAGTAAGTGTTAGCAACGCTTTCTAATAAGCCCGTCATGGCCTCTGGATGAACCTTAGGTGAATAATTTCCAAAACAGCATTCTTCTCATCCTGTTGATTCATGGGGACTCACGGTTAAAACTATCCGTAATATCCCTTTGAAACCCTCAACTTCACGAGTAATTCAACTTTGAGTACCACTTTCTACCATAGCAGTACTTGGATGCTCATAACTACTATACTTTAGTAGTCATTGCAACAATCCTTAGCATTTGCCATAAGGAGAGTGGCCTCTACTAAGGTCCTCGTCCCCAACTTCTATCAGCTTCTCCAGTTAAACCCTGCACACGATTCTCAAATGAGCGCGCAAAAGACTTCAATAATCTTCTAACATAGCATGAGAACGAAATATCACAAGAGAAATCAACAATCCTAATCTTGAGGCTCTATATCAAATTGAGAGCAACGCCAAAAGCGTAGTACATCTGCAAAGATTCCTAAGGACAGTAGAACCTGATGCTCTGATACCATCTGTAACAACCCGCCTAATGGGATACCGGGCGATCACTCCTATATTAGATTAAATCAAGAGTCACATATGGATCATTCTTAGCATCACTGTCGAAAATCCATTTAATTACTAATATCCTATTAGGCGAGCATTAAAAACTTTTACTTAACTACTCTTTTTAAACAATTATAATAAAACATACACACGGTTTAAGCGTAAATGAAACTGAAAGGAAAATGAAATGAAATAAAATAATCGAACACTCGGTTCAAATTATACAACCATATCGAATACTGTACTGAAAGAATAAATAAATGCAATTGATCCATTGGCTCGAATGTTTATACAGTACCTCCTATCTAGAGTAAAATTATGGGATCGGTTATCAAAAACCTGCACGCATCTACAGCTGCTGCAGCTGACGTCTGACTTGAAGGAAGTGTCATCCAGGCATCCCTGTGTCTGGACACACACACACACACACACACACACACACACACATATATATATATATATATATATATATATATATATATATATATATATATATATATATATATATATATATATAACAAGAAAGGAAAGTAGATAAATGGGTCAAAGCCCGAGTTTGAAAATATTTTGCAAGTGCATAAAAGCTTTATTTTTAGAAAAAAAGTTTTATCTCATATTTAAATTGGTATCGCACTCCCATGAGATACCCCTCACCTCTCCTCTAATAGTGCACACCTAACGCACCCTAACGACATACCCTAGTCAATATACCCCGCCTAACTAGTCTAATCACCCATCTACTATCTACCCTAGATAGTCCAAGTGCTAAGGGCTAAACTTCCCTCCATTCTCAACACTGCACTAAGTTCGTGCATGGGGTGTCTCGCAAAGCGAAATCCAAACAAGGAACCCCCCTATACACTACTACTTGGCAGGGTTAATGGTAGAGATCGATTAGTCCCGTAGCACGCACAAATGTATAAATACATATATATATATATATATATATATATATATATATATATACATACATCTACAATATACGTCCGGATAATATCTCCCGGAATGAGGTTTACATAATAATCAATTATACAATACACATCCGGATCTACATCCCGGACTGAGGTGTATACTATACTCATATCAAAACCATCCATTTCCCTTCTCATATCCAGGAAATGTATTTAAAATCCAATTCATTAGCATGAATTACTTTAGCATATCATATACTTTTTAAAAAGCCAATTTTATTATCATAACAATGCTTTTCCGTTATATATCATCCCATTTCAATTGTTACACTCATGAAATGTATTCAAATCCATTTTCATTATCATGAAAATTCTTTGATCATATCATGCTTACACATCCCTTCTTCCATCCGGGAGTGTTACCGAAGCCAAACCTTTATCCCATTTCCCTTTTTATACTCAGGAAATGTAAATATAAAGCCAATTCATTATCATGAATTTCTTTAACAAAACTAAGACCGCCCCTCCGAGTTTCCCCACTGGACGCGCCCCTAAATGGCTATCATCTTCTAGGTCCTATCAAATAAGACAACCTGGGAACCTACCAAACATCAGGAAGCGACCATAAGCATGCAGGATAGTCAAGACCACACCCAGAATCTCCTAACCAGCACAGTAAAAATATAATCGCTCATATGGCCTAGGGACTATATCCACCCTGCTCAATAGCCAGGAGGCTTCACCACAACGTGCGCAACTTCCCTTATGATAGCGATTTATGGAGGTGTGTAACCCATATTTTATCAATTATGAAAATCATTTGTCTTTCCATTTTTGAAAATATTCATTTTTATATTTTCAAAAATCATTACCATCATATCATATATATATACTTTAATTACGTAGTATATACATATACCATATATTCTTCCTAGAATATATAAACGTCCATAATGGCCTATAGCATCTAGCGATGACCAATAATTACAAAGACTCCCTCAAGGAATAACAATCATGCATTTATATAAGCATGATACTAAACCCAAAATATTTATAATTATCTTAATCATCTCTTAAGGATTTATTGGATATCTCCAATTATACCATCTTACATTTATTGAATATATACCTATATTCCCAAATTTCATCATAATCCTCTCATAGGATTCACTCAAACCAATATCAATATTTCTATATTTTCCTATACTGATAAATCATATAGGCCTAAAAGCCCAAAACCATAACTTAGGGATTTATCTTTCCCGAACCTTGAATTTAGTGGGTCATGGAGTTCATTTCCATGAACTCAAGGACCACCTCTAGTCCAATTAATCACTTGAAGTCCCTAAAATAATTTAGGAACCCTAAACCATTAAATTCTATTTTCCTCGAAAATATCGATTAAGGGTTATACATTTAAAACCCTTACTTTACCCTCCTAATTTCTCTTAATTCGTGGATCGTATAGTCCTAATAGACTACTTATGTTATCACATAAATGACCCCGAATCAATTAGAATTGGAATTCACCTCATCTAATTCACCCTAAGAAAATTGTCTATTTTCAGCAGGGGTCGATCGATCGACCCTTGGCCGTCGATCGATCGAGCCCCTATGATCGATCGATCGATCATGTCGGGCGGCTTCTTCTCCGAGAAGCTATTTCGGCCATGGAAGATTCCCCCAGGCTTCCATCTGCTCTCCCAATGGCCTACAACTTCTACCAACAACAAATACACTTATAATACGGGTTCTAAACATCCTAGAACCCGGAATCACCAAATATTTTTGGTTAATTTCTAAATTTCTCCAATTATCAAATTTTAGGTGTTTATTCGTTTTAACTCCCCAAAACCCATTTTTATCCACGAATACCTAGCCCAAAAGAATTAGGGTTTGTTATAACAACAATGATATGAGATATTTATGCTTAAAAATAAATAAAGCAAGTAAACACTTGCCTCGTTGATAAAATTCGACGTCCTCGAGCCGAATCCCGCGGAGGCTGGCCGGAACCTCCCCCTTTTTCCTCTTTTCTTCCTCCTCTCTCTCTTCCCTCTCTTCTCTCTTCTCTCTTTCTCTTTTTTTCCCTCTCTCCCTCCTTTATGTAGAGAGAAAAGGGTATAACCCCTTTAAAACCCAAAAACTACTCGTTTACTCAATTACGAGCCCGTTTAACCCCAAAATTTCTCAGAACTCAATTTCGACAATCAGACACTCTTTTCCGACTATCTCGGGCATTTTGAGACTCACGGCGCAGTCGAAATTTCCATCCGAGCTACTTGACCAAAAATCACTATTTTAACCCATAAAAGTAAATGCGGGTTTTCTCATCAAATCTTACCTCTATTGTCGCTATACTCCACGGCTACATATAATTAAAATATTTCGACCTATATAGTCCCAGAAATAATCACGACATCCATCAAAAATCATTCAATCCTCGAAAATCTCAAAATTTACTATTTCGAGAAATTCTCCAAATTGCCAATTTATATCCAATTACGGAATTTAACGGTCCCTAAAAAGGGCAAGTTGTTACAGAGATATGGGTTATCATCGGGATAATGAGGTAAGCTTTATGTGACATGAGCAAGTCAGGGTATTTTGATTAGCATTGGATTCGCGTGTGAGACAGGTCTAGTGGTTATATCGATACCATTATGGGTATTTGTGTTTTTTGTGGTTTAACGGGATTAATATTTTGTCTCATCCACAGGGGAGTCTGTGTGGATAGTAAGCATATTTTTTTATTGAGATTACTTATTTTAGTGATGTGTTATACGAGTATGATATCATCCTGGATGTGGTTATTGATGGTTAATAATGATAATGGGTTGTTATTGAAAGGCTATCATGGTTGTTGATGTAAGACATGATGTATTATTTTGACAATGCTTAGAGGGTTGAGCTCGTAATCATGTGATATTGAGTAATGATAAAAGACTTTGAAGAGTGTAGTCATATAAAGATATTTGATCCTGGTGCATAGGGACTTTACTAATATGATTCAAAGTATTTAGGTTTATTATCTAGTGTGGAGGCTTAGCTCGTTTTATATTTAGCACATAGGACTTGGTGATAGGTAGAGCGCATTGTTATATAACTCCTTTCGAGACATGGGAGTTGAGATGTATATTTATATGTATGGGGGTTAGGATTTTGAGTGTCTAGGTTATGTAACTTGAATCTACAAATCTCAATGATCGACAATGTTAGGTAGAAGTGTATCGGGGGGGGGGGGGGGGGTCATTCTTTTCATTTCGCTTGAGAGACATCCCATGCATGAAACCCAGTGACTGTCGGGAGTTGAGAGATGTGTTGGGAGATAGAGAAATATCTAGAACTTTAGTTGTTCCTCATTTTATGAGTGAAGAAAATCCCTTGAGTGTACGATTTGAGGCTAGCGGATCCAGTCAACGTTTGTACAACGATGCCTGTATCAGAAGGTGTATGGGTGCCCTGGTAAGTTCGATTTCATATCGGCCTAGATAGAAGGATGTGAGAATGAATGTGTGGAATATATTCCTATGATATAGTTATAAACAAAGTTGGAATGGTAGTATGGATTGAACGACGTGTGAAAAGATGATAATCTAAGTTTATGTGTGCGATGAGAATAATATACCCTAGGTGGGTTGAAAGACGGTGTGAAGCCAATAAATAGAATATTGTGGGATAGTGGAACGGATTCCTACTCAGTTGAATATTGGGAGTGGGTCGTAAAAAAAAATTGTTACCTTTAAGGGAAAAAGCACCGAAAAGTGTATGTTGTGACAAAAAGGGCATGGGGAGAGGCTTTTGGTATACCCAGAAGGAAGAAGGGGAGTATAGAGTACCACTTAATGTGAGACGTTATATGGTGACATTATGTCTGGCTGCACCACTCTGATGGGAATAGGTTGATTCGAGAAGATCAACCTGAGCTTTAGTATCAAGATGACGACTCCAGAGACGGAATGGATAGACGGGATAGTATGCCACCCAATATTGTTCTGAATCAGGATGAGATCCTTGAGGCCCACCTTCAATAAAGATTTTTGGGAAGAAGTGGGAATAACATTTTGTTTGGCCATGACGTGACACCTATGGCCTGATGAGTAGGTGGGAGGTTATTGTTGAATTGTATAAAGGGATAAAAAGAGACATTGTTGAGTTCGTTTCTAAGTGTGCCACTTGTCTGTTAGTGAAGGTGGATCATCAGAAGCCAGCAGGGTTTCTTCAATCATTAGAGATCCCGATCTATAAATGGGAGAGCATTTCCATGGACTTAATCACGGGGTTACCTACTTCTCAAAGGGGTCATGATTCCATATGGGTGATTGTGGATCGACTGACTAATGCAACTCACTTTTTTCCAGTTTTGGCTGATTACTCTACGGGACCGTACACCCATATTTTTATAGCCGATATAGTGAGGTTACAAGGGGTACCACTAAATATTGTGTCCGACCGGGACAAAATTTTTGCATCCCGATTTTAGGAGAGATTTTCACGAGGCCATGGGTACTAAGGTACGATTGAGCACGACATATTACCAAAAAACAGATGGGAAGATGGAGCATATTAACCAAATGTTAAAGGATATGTTGCGTATGTGTATTCTATATTTTTTGGAGAGGTTGGGAGCAGTACCTTCCACCTGTGGAGTTTACGTATAATAACACCTATCACTTCACCATCGGTATGGTTTTATTAGAGGCATTATAAGTAGCCCTTATCATTATCCTACGTGTTGGTCAGAGGCGGGTGATAAGAAGCTACTTGGACAAGAGGTGATTTAGGACACGTCTTCCTGAATTGAGATGATTCGTAGTCATATCCTGGTAGCCCAGGACAGATAGAAAAGCTACGCTGATGCAAAGCAGTCCTTCCGGGAGTTTAGTGAGGAGGGATCATATATTATTATAGGAATCTCCTATGAAGGGGATAATGCGATTTCAAAAGAAGGGGAAATTAGCGCCCAGATATTTAGGACCATTTCCAGTAATTGAGAGAGTTGGACCGATTGCTTATAGATTGGGGTTTCTAGATCACTTTCATAGGATACATGACGTGTTCCATATTTTTTCGATGAGGCGATATCTTCAAGATGAGTTATCTCAGACTCATGTTGCATTAGAGGAGATCAATTTGGAGCTAGACAGTTCTTATGAGGAGAGACCAATAGCTATCTTGGTCCATAGTGAGAGACGGTTAAGATCGAAAGTATCCTTGTTGGTGCATGTCCAGTGGGATCACCATAATCTTAATGAGTCTACTTGGGAACGCGAGGATGTGATGCACGATAGATACATGGAGTTGTTTTTACTATATATTCTTTATTTTTCAAATTTCGAGATGAAATTACATTACAAGGGGGAAGCATGTAATACCCCATAATTTTAATGACTTCTAATATGAGATAAATTAAAAGTCAATGGGCTAAATTAATCGGATTAATTATAATTAATTATGTTAAAAAAATTAATTGGTATTAATCGGGATTGAATATTACAAGAGATTAAAGTAATATATTATTTTGAATATAAGATTTTGAATATTACTTAGTGATGTAAAAGTAATATGTGAATATAATAATTATTGTCGGGAACTAGAAATACGACAATAATAGAAATTAAGTCGGGATGCGCTTATGAGTCGTGTCAGGACTAAAGTTGGGAAATAAAACGAGATTTATTTTTAAGTCATTCATATGATCATTTCTCCTGTGCCATTGAGTTTGGAAGGGTCAAAACAGGTAGAAAAGTCTACTTGAGGATTTGATTTGAGTCTCAAGTCAATTGAAAGATGAAAGGGCACTCCAAAGGGGCATTTTAGCCATTTTTCTTGGGAGATGAATAGTACCTACATTTTTTGTCTTGTAGATAACCTTGGAGACTTGTCATATATGTGAGTTTAGATTGTACGTAAGGTTCATTTCATCAAAACACAAAGTGAGGTCTTTTGAGAGAGAGTGAAAAGACTTAGAGAGAAAGTGAGAGGTTATTTAGAGAAGATGAAGAGTTCCTTGGAAAGGAAGAGTCACTTAGGCAAAACTAAGGGGACAATCACCATCTTTAGACCTTGCACCACCATCATATATTCGCCGAAAAGAGGAAAACGAGGGCCAAACACTTATCTTCTACAAAGCTTCAGACCTACACATAAGCCAAATGTAATTCTTGCTTTATTTTGGTGATTATATTATCCATGTTAGAATAGGATTTCTTTTTGGATTGATGAACTTATGAATTTGGTATTTAAAATGAGTGATAAATCAATTTTAATGCATAGGCAAATTCATGTAGTTGGAGGTTTATACATGTAGAGACTATGAACATGAAAATGGATATGTATGTAGAGACTGTGAACATGAAAACATATAGGTTTTAGATGTAGATGATTTATTTATTTATTAAAGATATGAAAATGATGTTAGGTATTACATGTAGATGAATTCTACTCATGTTGATTATGGAAATTTGATGATTTAATTATGAAATGATAATTCTAGATTCTGTGTTTTTAAGCGGTATAAAAATGGAGGATTTATAGAAATTAGAATTTCAAGGATTTAATGGGTCTGATGATATTACCCATATGAACATATAAATTTAATGTTATTACCCATATGAACATGTTAGAACACTATTAGTAAATCAGGGTTTTGGATAGAATATAATCCATAAGTGTTTGCGTGTAAGAACTTGAAGAATAATGCAGAAAACTGAGGTTAAAGACGAACTGGAATAACGCTGATCTCGTTCGAACGAGACACACTGTCATTTGAATGAGATTCCATCTCATTTGGATGAGATTTTTGGATTTATAAGGAGATTCCAAAAATTCTTTTCTAACCCAGAACAATTTGGAGAATTGTATTTTTAGCCCATAGTAGGTTCTGACATTTTTTTGTACATTAACATGGAGTGAGGAACTTGGGTAATGTTTGAAAATTACATGAAATTGACGATTGAAATTATGTGAGTGTTATCTACATAAGATTAATACGACTAAGAGATTAAGAATCATCATGATCAAGTACGGGTTAATATTGGATATATATACGGGTACTTGGAATTATGTGAGAGATATCTATATAAAAATAATACGATTAAGAGATAAATAATCGCCATGGTCAAGTGAGGTTTAATATTGATGATATATATACAGGTACTTGGGATTATGTAAGTGATTGCTACATAATAAATATACGATGATTATCGTGATTGACAAGTATGGGTGGTATTCGAGAAATACAACGGGTACTTGGGGTAGGATGAAATCCTAATAAGATATTGGTCGAGTACGTACCGAAATTTATATAGGTTGATGTGTATACCTATTGATTTTTTATTTATGTGTATCACATACCTAGGCTACTTGCTATTGATGGGAGATTTACGCGTAGAGGACACTCATATCCTGATGCGCCTTATGGGGGATTTTCGACTTGTGCCTCAGAACATAGGACTTAGGTTGGATTTCCATTAGTGAGAACAATGTTATTTTTGGTGCGTAGGTATGTGCGTAGTCCAAAGGCTTACGACTATGTTCGCCTTCACTATTTATGAGTTTTTAATTATGGTTCGAGGGATACGCCGAACCAGCAGTTCTTTGTACAGTGACGAGATGTAACCGGAAATGATAACAGAGTATGCATGCACCGCAACTGAGTCTCAGGGGGCAGTAATGTATATATATATATATATATATATATATATATATATATATATATATAATAAGAGTGAATGTATATATATACTTGTGATATGTTTTACATCTTGAGTCGCAACTGATCCTAAGGGTGCCATATTAGTGTATATATATTATATTGTGAAAATGTATATATACATGGGTTATTATATACTATGTGAATTAAGTACACATGAAAGATAATGAAATTTGAAATAAATTAAGTAAATACTTAATTATATTGAATTGGAAAAAGGTCTTATCCATGTTAAAGAGAAATTGGATATATATGTATTACATATATTGCGAGAGAAATACAAGGGAGTAATATGGGCCATGACTAGTTTGACACTGACATGAACAAGTTAGCATGGGAATAGTAACTAGTATACTTTTAAGGTACGTCACATGTGCACTCTAAATGAGAGGCGAGGATCTCGAAAGACAGTTCGATAATCTAACATGTACATAATAATTGTTGAATATAGTATTTATTTACTTGTTGTTTTCTAAACTATTCTCACATCGGGCTCTGACCCATTTTCTTGTATATTCTCTTCTCACGTGTATCTCCTATATCAGGTGTCCAGTCGCAGGGATGCCAACCATAGAGGAGTAAGATTTTTTTGACGAGCTATGGATGCTATGGAGTTTTGGACTTTGCTTAGATGTTTTCATCTTCATCGAGCCATACTCTATAGTTGATATTTCATTTAGGGCATGTCGTCCAAGAGGATTTAAGTATTTCCATTATATTCCATTCCGTTAATGTATTATGTCAGTTTTTTATACAATTGGTTTTATTGGAGTTTATTGTATTGAGACATTTAAACTGGAGAGTTTTAATCCATTTTTGGTATTACTTAATTGTTATTCATTGTGTTAAATGGTTTATGTTTTAAGTATATTTTTTTATTAAATAAAGAAAATTGGAAAGTTTTCAACACCTGTTTAATTAAGTACCATGTTTTCGGTAATGATGATAACAATGATCCAACTATATATTATGTGTTAATTTTGGTATGGGACAGATCACCCTGTATTAAATTAAGCAAGGTGTTACGTCTTTTACTCTAGCTTCTAATTTTAGGTTCAGGATTAAGGTTAAAAGTATGCTAAGAGGTGTACGATAAGTTTATCTTATGTATTTAACACTCCGATCCCGTAACTCCACTTAAATCCTAGTTTTACTCAACCTAATGGAATCACAATCATATGAAAGTTCTCAAAACTTTCCCTAATGGGTTACCTAACCCATAGGATGAATCCTTCATGTTTCTATCATCATTTTAGCTTCCAAATGATATTATAAGTAGTATAAAAAACACAAGCTAACATAATAACATAATTTCTCCGCTAAATTGAATTCGACGTTTAAGCATGGACATAACAAGGTTCAATATATACAATTAAATCAAATTAAATTAATCCAATTAATTAGATTAATTACGATTAATTATATAATTATTTTCCCAAATTAAATTATTTCCTTAAAATCGTGGGGTATTACATTCTTCACTGCCCCTACAAAATAAATTCCATCATCGAAATTCACTACATAGTTACTATTATTGGTATATGGTTTATCTTTGCTAAATATACTAATTATACGAAGATAAGTGAATAAATGATTTGATAATTAAAATGATAAGACATGATTAAAATAAGGAGGAAAGAAAGAAAGGAGAATAACCAGATTTATGTGGTTTAGACCAAATTGGTGTCTGCATCCATATATTTACTGTTGTTTGTATTGATTACTGGGAAAACACCATTAACCAGTAAATTAGAAGGATCTCGGGTTCTCTTTGTATTTTGGTAGTATAACAGTAAGGGTAAATCTCATAAGTTACCCACATAAGGTGAGTGTGTGTTATTTATAGGCAGCTATAGGAGAGATAAAACATTATGACACACGACTCACTTTCATGGTTGAGTTGAGTACACATTTTTCATACATGGTGAGAGAATAATCACAAGTTTGTTATCGGCACATGAGGGGGAATATTTGCATATCTTATGCACGTGCATGTGCATTCAGGTTGTGAACGTTATCCTATCATGAAGTACATTCTTACTTTAATACTGTTAGTTAATAGTAATGGAGTTGGACTATCTTATTAAGTGTGGATGAGTTGACCTCAAATCGTGCCGACCCCACAATTAGCTTTGGCCAACCACATTGCAGTAGGTATATGCTGTTAAGTTCCCTTTTCTAGTTATTCCATGAGTCGATCCATATTTATTGTACAATAATAGGCCCCAATACTTTGCCCAGGATTTGAGACAATAGCAGCTTAGTGATTTTCGGGTGACCTGAGCGAGTGAAGTTTTAATGTCAAGATATCACTTACCAACCACATTGATTGCATGATTTTTGAAAATTCTCTGGTTGCGAGCATGTTACTTGTCAACAACTTGTTAAAGTGACGGGTAATAATTATTACGCATTTGGATTAGGGAGTGCATTCACAATTTTGTGACGTCAATTTGTGTACCATGGATTACGTCATGCCTCTTTTCAAAAAAGTAATAGTTGTCTCAAAAATGCTATAAAAGACAAAACTTCTTATCGTTTCAACTTTTAACAACCCAAAACTTTTGAGACACCCTGCCTATTCTAATCCTGGGTGATCAGTCCATTATTAAATTAAACATGAATCATTAATGGTTTCATTAATAGCATCACTGGCTAAATCCAATTAATTACTATTACCCTAATGGGCCGGTGTCAAGATTTTAATATTTATTATTAACATGCAATCTAACATAAACTGAATAAATAGCATTCACCATTCCAAGAACAAAATAATGGATAATAAGAAAATGGAATCAATAAATAGATGAGTCTGGAATAACACTCCAGATAAAATCCTAATACAGTCATCTGTAAGTAAGGTCTACTTCAAATATTGGAAAAAACTAGAAATACAATGTCTCTATAAATAATCCCCAACTAGCAATGCGCGACATGACCGACTGAGATAGATAGGGATAAATAAAAATTGAATAAGTGTTGAGGCTTCTACTAGAAAATCCCTACAATTTTCACAGTAGTTGCAGCACATTAATGAAGGAACTACTATGCGAGGCATCCCTGTAGTTGGGCACCTAAAATGTTTTTACAAAGATGGAGTTTGAAAACATATTAGCAAGTATTTAAAATGTGAAGTGATAAGATATTATACATATGTTTGGTCCGCGTGCTCTCACTTGAGATCCTCATCTCTAGGATATTGTGCTAGCCTAACGTACTACTTTAACCCACCTAGTTATGCTACCCACCTAACTAGTTTGACTTACATCTCTTCTCCCATAAAATAAGTTATGGTTCCCACCCGTATTTCCCATACAATATGATATTAAAAATTTCAATTATTTATATTAATTAAGTGGCTACTAGTTAATGATCAAGTTCTCATATGCTTTGAGTAATTTGGATATCACGATCTATCTTCTCTAATAATAAACTCGTAGTAGAATCAATCACACGTATATATATATATATATATATATATATATATATATATATATATATATATATATATATATATATATATATATATTCATCACTCTTATTATATATACCTACATAGCACTGCTAGGTAGAGACCTGAGGTGCGGTCATACTATGCTATCAAGTCCTGGTATATCACGTACTAAATAAGGACATCGGTTCAGATAATCTCCCTCAAAATATAATTCAAATCACACATATTAGAGGCGAATATAATTCTAACCCTTCGGGCTATGCAAATGCCTATTGAACCCGAATGACCGGTCACACCCTTATTCACACAAGGGGTTATGAATACCTAAATTCTATATCCTGATGTACAAGTCAATATCCCCCTAATCGGCTCATCAGAATAAGACTGTCCCGACGCAGAACCTCCCGTGATAACAAGTAACCTAGGAATGTTTACACATCATATATCAAACACTAGGTATTCAACCACCTATATATAAACATATATTTAGTATGCGTATACACAGAACCTTTCTCGGATATCCCATACGTAGTATAGTACTCTCGAATATTCTACGTATCATTACTTTACCATCATAATTTTTAGCGTATAATGCCGATTATTTTCCAATACCCGAAAGGTTACAAACTAGCCCATAAGTAATTTCAGTAGGTGAATCACTCATGCCCTACTAATCTAATCATACATTCCTTTAAATTATCCGTGACACGATGTAATTATCTGAATTAGTTTTAAATGCCACATTACCTTATTGATTATATCCTTAAGATCTATCCGTGTAACAATTTTGAATCTCAACATTAACCTACTGAAAATTAGAATATCTATCATTAGGATTTAGAACTACTTCAAAGGTCAACCAAATCATTTCCCATGAGTTCTAAGTAATAAAGGGAAAAACTATGAAAATCTGGGAAACCAAATTGATTCAGCCTTGGTTCGAATCGATTCATTTTCGAATCGTGTAATACCCCGTATTTCCGTGTATTTAAAATTTAAGTAATTAAAAAGGAAAATACATTTTAATTTAAATTACATGAGTAGATTAATTTAATGTGCTACGTTTTAATTTAAATTACGTGAGTAGATTCATTTGATGTGATGTAATAATAACTATGATTATTAAGTGATTAAATAATCATTATGGCTATTAGATATTAATCGAGAGTTGTATACTGATTAATATGACGATTAAAGTTTACTAAGTGTGAATAGTAGATATTGAAAGTTTATGTGTAAGGCATAACGATTGATATGGACATACTTGAGTTTACCTCAATCGAGTGTCACGCGTAGACAAAATTGGGGGTGAGATGAGAAAAATATATTTAAGAGACTCAAATGATAATTTATAGGCCACAGGTGATTTCGAAAGGGTCGAATTAGTCAAAATAGTGTACCCGAGGGTAGTAGTCGAGTCCCGGGTCATTTTTGGGCTAAACCGGGACAATACCAGGGCATTTTGGTCTCTTAACATTTGAGGGTGAGGAGACCTACGAATTTTATTATAACCCTAAGTTAGATTATAAGAGTTGGAGGCTAGGGTTAGAGATAAGAAAACACACACCATATCCATTAGAGATAAGAGAGAAACAATTCCTAAGGCAAAAGAGAGAAGTGAGAAGGATTCAAGGGAGGCTTTCACCACCAACTTGTTGGGAAGAAGGATTGAAGAAGAAAGACCATCAATCAACAACAACAATCATGAAATCAGACTCTACTGAACAATAAGGCAAGTGGTTATTTGCAACATAAATTGAGTTATAATACTCATGTATAAGTTTTATGAAGAACATGATTTTTATGATTTTCTTGGAAACAAAGACTTGAAAATGATACATTAGTGACAGGGATTGCATGTAGAACGTTTCAGACCTCCAAATGATTTGATATCATATAGGAGACTTGATTATTAAATCGAATTAAAAAAAATCTGGGTTTATGGATGAAAATATGGAAAAAATATATTTTTAGGGTTCTTGAATAATAGGAAGATTTGAATTAATGTGGAATGAATTTATAACAATTACGGTGTTTTAGATCATTGGTAATCATCCCAGGGTATGTAGGAATGATTAGAAATCGTTAGTTACAAGTTTGGTGAATTATCATGGGAGTTGAATAATCAAAAATGGTGTAACCCGCATGAAAAAGATGATTTAGGCCTATCACTGCTCGATCGATCCACCATAATCCATCGATCAATCGATCCAGGCTGAATTTTAGAAAACTTGTGGAAATCTCTCTTCGATTGCCGTCACTTAATGGGAACCTTAGTGATGATATGTTACCTATGTAGGGACTTAGTAATTACCAGTAGGTGTACTGTAAGACTTCACTATAAATTATTTAGTGTAAAATTGGGAGAAATAAAACGAAGGGAAGTAGCCGATTGAGTCGTGCATCGGGAATTTGGGAATTCAGTTACGGAACGAGTAAGGGTCGATTCCAGAAATATACCAGTAGGTTAGAGATAGATTAACTAGCAAATTATGGGAGGGGTAACTAGGACCCTTAAAGTTGTTTGAATACTCGAATAAATGAGATGGTGAGATAAATCGTGATTTAATAGGTACGATGAATATAAGGAAAACATATTTTGTATGGGCATGATTTGATAGGTCGGGTGGGTACCGACTAAATTGCATGAATTTTTGGGTTAAGATAATTATACCTAAATTAATTATGTTAGGGTCGATGAGATATTCCGAACTAACATAGAGTTATTATATGTTTGGGGTCGATGAAAAATGTCAAACCAAACCTTAAAACTGGTGTCACGATGAAAGAGTCCCGAACTAGAATATGTGTATATGTAAACAGTTGGGGTCGATGGATCATTCCGAACCAACTCTCACTTGGGGTTGATGAATCATTCCAAACCAAGGGTCCTTTATGTGTATTATAAGTACATATTAGTGATAACTAATATTAAGTACATGTTGTATGATAAATGTATTCCAGATGCATAATCTACTGACATGAGATCGTAGATAATAAAATGGATTGATAATATCTTAGTAATAATTAAGTAGTGTGACGTAATTATTATAAGTATAAGAATAACAAGAGATGAGTAAGTTATCTAAGTTTATGATATATGAGTTATGGACTATTAAAATACTGCGTGTATGTTATGGGGACTTAACGAGTAGATACCGGTAGTGGAGTATTCTAGCCTAGTTAATTTCGGTAGCACAACTAGGTGGACTAAGTACCAACGATAGGCGTGAACTATAGGAGAGAGGTGAGGTAACTCAAAAGAGTGTGTGAACTCTTACATTTGTAATCAATCACTCATAATTGTGATAACTACTTACAAAATATTTTTAATATGTTTTTATTACTAACTCTTGCTATGTAAAAACTTTTCAAAAACCTTTTAGGTGCCCAGCCATGGGGACACCCAACCTCACTTGATTCCAGGGATTTGGGAGCTGCAGCACGTATGGATGTTGCAGGGATTGTTTAGATGTTTCTCTTTTTCAGATCTAGTGAAGGATCTCAGTTTTAGTACTCTCAGTTTGGGACATGTTGTCCAATCTTTACAGTTGCAGTTATTCTGATTTTAGATTTTTAGTTAGTTATATTTACCCGTGGTTTTCGGCGAGACTTTATTTCATTCAATTATTTATGATGATTGGTTCAGTATTGCTTAAATTGTATTGTTCCGCGTGAGTTGTTTATCTGTTTAAGGAAGATAAAATTTGGCACCAGCTTAATTTCAATTAGGTGGTTAGTAACTAAAAATATTTCGATAGTGATGCTAAGAATGAACTATTTGAGAAACCTATTTTAAATTAAATTAAGGCTTGATCACCCAAGGTTCAATTAGGCGGGGTGTCACAGATGGTATCCGAGCATTAAGTCCTAGTATCCATAGGATCTGTACGGCTTACTATATTTCAGTGTAACGTTCGATTGTATTAGAGCCCTACTAATTGGACTGTTGATTCATTTTCCGCTTTTGGGATATCGTGCATATGCTCTTAAAATTTTGTATAAACTGTGTACTTATACAATTTGATATAATTTCAGACGCCACCGAGGAGATAGCGAACGGCGAGGGCTGAAGCTAGGGATGAGGTGAGGGAGGCTCATCAGGAGCCATAGGTTCCGCTGCCACCACCCCCACCTGAGTTGATTTCTACTACTCAGGTTGCAGTGATAGTGGCTCAGGCAGTCGAGACAGCGATGAGGGCCATGGCAGCCCATTTTCCTCAGTCCAAATTACCACCTCCCATGGAACCAGTAGTTCAGGCTCCAGTAGGTCCATTTACTTAGCATCGAGTCAGAGAGACATTTCAGAAAGGGTATCTACCCGAGTTTCAGGGTAGTACTAATGTAGTGGAGGCATGCAACTAGAAGAAAAATATCCAGTGCCACTTGCGCATGCTATAGTGCATCGAGGTACATAAATAAATGCTAGCTACTTTTTGTCTGTCGAGAGCAGCCTTACAGTGGTGGGAGTAAGTTACCACCATCGAGGAAAGGGACGCAATGGCAATTTTTGAATTTTGGGTGCGGTTTGACCACAAGTAATTTCCTCCAGTGGTAGAGTCAGAGATGAGGAAGAAATTCAGTGAGGTGGTTCAGGGTTATTGCTCGGTTGCTGATTATGAGGAGGAGTTCACCCGTTTGGCTAACTTTTTGCCAAACGAGGAGAGCGATGAGGAGCAAAAGAAGTCAAAATTTATGGATGGCTATCGGGAAGCATTTGATCGGTAATCCGGCGTTGGTAACTTACATAGATGTTGTTAATGCCGCTCTACTATATTGTCAGGATCATTGCTTTCATGTGATGGGAAGCAAGAGAGGTGAGCCTAGCTAACTGGGAAAAGTGGATGGAAGTAGTGGCAGTAGCACACCGCAACAGCAAACAGCGGGTCAGTTAGGGAAGGATTCCTGACAGGGTAACTTTGCCAAGAGGTTTAGGCATAGGAGGCATCGCTTTGAAAGACAGGGCTAGTAGGGTCCCCAACAGCTAGTTCCTCAAGACCGACATGGACAAGGGAACCAAGGAGGAGGACAGTAAGGCGAAGGTCATCAGGGCCAACGTCAGGGCCAACAGGGCCAAGGACAGAGGCAGTTTCAGGGCCAGTGTTTCACATGTGGCCAGTAGGGTCACAAGAGTAGGAATTGTCCTGAGAAAGATAAGGCAGAATAACAGGGTACCCAACTAGGGCAGTAGGCTCTATTATACCCAGTAGCAGCACGGTCCCCACAGCCAGGCCAGATGCACTACGGGCGTGCGTTCAACGTCCGTTCCGTTCTGTTCTGGCCAGCACCTCCAGCACAGCCGATAGTCGTGGGAATGTTTCCTATCCATGGACTATATGGTAGTATTTTGTTTGATATGGGGGAGACACATTATTTTATTGCCTCTAGATTTGCACGGGCAGTCAGCCTCTTAGAGACAACCGACACTCATCTTATGTGCATGACGTTACCGATGGGTAGTGGATCCCTTATAAACTCGATTTGTAAGGGTGTGGAAATTTTAGTCGGGAGATTGAGTCTAGAGGAAAACCTTCTAGTGCTAGATATGGAGGGTTATGACGTCATCCTGGTCATGGATTGGTTGGCGCGTTATAGGGCGATGGTAGATTACTATGAGAGGACTATCGTGTTTTCCATTCCGAGACAGGAAATATTCCTAGTGGTGATTCCTCTCCCCGAGGGAGGATCGCGCACTCATTTATTTTATATTGAGGAGGAGACCTCACAGGGGGTGGTCATTTCTCTGGACTCAATCCTAGTCGTGAGGGATTTTGAGGACGTCTTTCAGGAGATACCAGAGTTACCACCCAGTCGGGAGATAGAGTTTGTTATTGACCTCGCACCGTGGATGGGACCAATTTCCAGAGCACCATATCGCATGGTTCCTTCGGAGATACGGGAGCTGAGAGAGAAGATTCATCAGCTTTTAGGATAGGGTTTCATTTGGCGGAGTACATCGTCGTGCGGTGCACCGGTTTTATTTGTAAAGAAAAGGGATGGTTCACTTCATCTGTGTGTATATTATAGGGAGATGAATAAGGTGACGATACGAAATAAGTATTCGTTACCTAGGATTGATGACTTTTTTTATCAGTTGAGAGGGGATGCGTACTTCTCAAAGATTGATTTGAGTTTAGGTTACCATCAGTTGCGCATTCGAGAAGAGGATGTACCTAAGACCGCTTTCCTGTCACGGTACGGGTCATACGAGTGCAGGGTAATGCCGTTTGGGCTCACTAATGCGCCTGCAGTATTCATGGATCTCATGAACATAGTATCCAGGGATTTTTTTGATCAGTTTGTGATTGTATTCATGGACGACATTCTGATTTATTCTCGCACGAAGGAGGAACACACCGAACATTTATTAATAGTTCTGCAGACATTACGGAACCATTAACTGTACACCACATTTGGGAAGTGTGGATTTTGGCTTCAGGAGGTTTAGTTTCTAGGCCACGTTGTATCCAACAGAGGCATCATTCTTGATCCAAGTAAATTATCGAAGGTGGGGTTGTGGGGGCAACCCACGACATCGACCGAAATTCGCAGCCTTTTGGGGTTGGACGATTATTATCGTTGCTTCATCAAGGGGTTATAGAACATTGTCGATCCTTTGACGAACTTGACTCAGAAAGGAGTGACCTTCGTATGGAATGACTACTGTCAATTATCATTTGATGAGCTAAAGGATAAGTTGACATCAGCACCCATTCTTTCCTTGCATAGGATCGGAATGGAGTATCGAGTCTATACTGATGCATCCTTACAGGGGCTTGGGGGTGTGTTATAGCAGGAAGAGAGGGCTATAGCTTATGCGTCCCGAAAGCTAAAGCCACATAAGAAGAATTACCCCACCCATGACCTGAGTTGGCAGCGGTTATTTTTACATTGAAGATATGGAGACACTATCTTCTGGGTGAGCAATTAACTATATTCACGGATCATAAGTCACTTCAGTATCTCTTCACACAGAAGGATATAAACATGAGGCAGAGGAGGTGGCTTGAATTCGTGAAGGACTACCGGTTTGATGAACGGTATCATCCTGGTAAGGCTAACATGGTGGCAGATGCATTAAGCCGAAGACCTACCGAAGAGTTGGTAGGAATTTGGAAGGCGAAGTGGAGTGAACTTCGACACGAGGATGAAACAGCTAGAGCATATATGGAAGTTTCAGCTATCACTCCCGAGAGTGTTATGTGGGTAGTGAGGGCACAGGTCGAGGACCCGTTTTGTCAGGACAGAGTACGACAATTACTGGCCGAGGGGGAAGAGTCCTACTCCATCAGCTCAGAGGGTGGACTACGATTTAATGGAAGACTGTTAGTACCCGAGGATGATGATTTGAGGCATGCCGTAATGACAGAGTCACACGGGTCAAAGTTTTTGGTACATCCAGGTGGGGATAAAATGTACCAGGATGTGCTAAGACTATATTTGTTGTCAGGTATGAAACAAGACATTACAAAGTTTGTCTCAAAGTGTGTTATATGTCAACTCGTGAAAGTTGACCCTCAGAGACCTTCAGGGATGTTACAATCACTGGAGATTCCTGTGTGGAAGTGGGAGAGTATATCGATGGATTTTAGTACTGGGTTACCAACATCGTATAAAGGTCACGATTCCATATGGGTGATAGTGGATCGACTGACTAAGGTAGATCATTTCTTGCCGATTCGTACAGATTATGAAACGATGCGGTTTTCGCATCTATTCATTTTAGAGATCGTTAAGATGCATGGAGTTCCTATTAATATTGTCTGACAGAGACAAAATATTTGTGTCACATTTTTGGCAAAGCTTTCAGGAGGCCATGGGCACCGACTTATGATTGAGTATGACGTATCACCCGCAAATAAACTATCAGACTGAAAGGGTAAACCAGGTGATGGAGGATATGTTGATGATGTGTATCCTAGATTTGGGGGGAGGATGGAAGCAATAAATTCCTTTTGTAGAGTTTGCGTATAACAACTCTTACCAATTCACTATCGATATGGATCCATTCGAGGTTCTTTATGGGAAGCCTTATCGTTCGCCCGCCTATTGGTTAGAGGTGGGGGATAACAAGCTATTGGGACCAGAGATGATACAGGAGACTTATTCCAAAATAGAGTTGATTTGAGGACGTATTTGAATAGATTAGGATAGGAAGAAGAGTTATGGTGACGCCGGTAGGATACACGTGGAGCTAGATGTGGGCAACCAGGTTTTGAGTCAGGTATCTCCTATGAAGGGGATTATGAGGTTCGACAAGAAGGGGAAATTAGCACCGAGATATGTGGGACCGCTTCCTATTATTGAGAGGGTGCGACCGGTAGCTTAAAGACTGGGACTCCCAGAGCATCTTCAGCGATTACACGATGTTTTCTATGTGGCGTCGCTAAAGAAATACAAGAGGAGCGAGAGGGCCTTCTCGGACATTCCACTTAAGGAGATTGACTTGTAGCCAGATGTCTCGCATGAGGAGAGACCCATGGCTATTCTAGATTATAGTGAGCATAAACTATGATCCAAGGTCGTACCCTTAGTGCGAGTACAGTGGGGACATCACAATAATGAGGAGTCTACTTGGGAGCGGGAGGAGGATATGCGAGAGCAGTATCCAGAGTTATTTACCGCAGGTATTTTTCCTCATTTTGAGTACAAAATTCCTTTGTAAGGGGGAAATATGTAATGCCCCGTATTTCTGCGTATTTAGAATTTAATTAATTGAGTTAATTGAGTAATTAAAAAGAAAAACACATTTTAATTTAAATTACGTGAGTAGAGTAATTTAATGCGGTACGTTTTAATTTAAAGTACGTGAGTAGAGTAATTTGATGTGATGTAATAATAACTGTGGTTATTAAGTGATTAAATAATTATTATGGCTATTAGATATTAATCGAGAGTTGGATACTGATTAATATGATGATTTAAGTTAACTAAGTGTGAATAGTAAATATTGAAAGTTTATGTGTACGGTATAACGATTGATAGGGACGTACTTGAGTTTACCTCAACTGAGTGTCACGCATAGACAAAATTGAGGGTGAGATGAGAAACATATTTTTAAGACACTCAAATGATAATTTAGAGGCCACAGGTGATTCCGAAAGGGTCGAATTAGTCAAAATAGTGTACCCAGGGGTACTAGTTGAGTGTCGGGTCATTTTTGGGCTAAACCGGGACCATGCGAGGGCATTTTGGTCTCTTAACATTTAAGGGTGAGGAGACTTACGAATTTTAGAACCCTAAGTCAGATTATAAGAGTTGGAGGCTATGGTTAGAGAGAAGAAAAAACACACCATAGCCATTAGAGAGAAGAGAGAAACGATTCCTAAGGCAAAATAAAGAAGTGAGAAGGATTCAAAGGAGACCTTCACCACCAACTTGTTGGGAAGAAGGATTAAAGGAGAAATACGATCAATCACCAACAACAATCACGAAATCAAACTCTACTGAACAATAAGGTAAGTGGTTATTTGCAACATAAATTGAGTTATAATACCCATTTAAAAGTTTTATGAACAACATGACTTTTATGATTTTCTTGGAAACAAAGAGTTGAAAATGATACATGAGTGATAGAGATTGCATGTAGAAAGTTTTAGACCTCCAAATGATTTGATATCATAGGATACTTGATGATTAAATCGAATTAAAAAAAGTTGGGTTTATGGATGAAAATATTGAAAGAATATATTTTTAGGATTTTTGAATAATAGTAAGATTTGAATTAATCTGGACTGAAATTATAACAATTATGTTGTTTTAGATTGTTGATAATCATCTCAGGGTATGTAGAAATGATTAGAAATCGTTAGTTACAAGTTTGATGAATTATCATGGGAGTTGGATAATAAAAAATGGTGTAACCCGCATGAAGAAGACGTTCTGTGCCTGCTCGATCAATCAATCGATCCTTGAATGTCGATCGATCGAGCAGTCGATCGATCGATCATATTCCATTGATCGATCGATCCAGGCGGAGTTTTAAAAAATTTTGTGGAAATCTCTCTTTAATTACCATCACTTAATGGGAACCTTAGTGATGATATGTTACCTATGTAAGGACTTAGTAATTACCAGTAGGTGTACTGTAAGACTTCACGATAAATTATTTAGTGTAAAATTGCGAGAAATAAAATGAAGGGGAGTAGCCGATTGAGTCGTGCATCGGGAATTTGGGAATTGAGTTACGGAACGAGTAACGGTCGGTTCGAGAAATATACCAGTAGGTTAGAGATAGATTAACTAGCGAATTAAGGGAGGGGTAACTAGGACCCTTAAAGTTGTTTGAATACTCTAATAAATGCGATGGTGAGATAAATTGTGATTTAATAGGTACGATGTATATAAGGAAAACATATTTTGTACAGGCATGATTTGATAGGTCGGGTGGGTACCTACTAAATTGCATTAATTTTTGGGTTAAGATAATTATACCTAAATTAATTATATTAGTGTCGATGAGATATTCCGAACTAACATAGAGTTACTATCTGTTTGGGGTCGATGAAAAATGTCAAACCAAACCTTAAAACTGATGTCACGATGAAAGAGTCCCGAACTAGAATATGTGTATATGTAAACAGTTGGGGTCGATGGATCATTCTGAACCAATTCTCACTTGGGGTTGATGAATCATTCCAAACCAAGGGTCATTTATGTGCATTATAAGGACATATTAGTGATAACTAATATTAAGTACATGTTGTATGATAGAGGTATACCAGATGCATAATCTACTGGCATGAGATCGTAGATAATAAAATGGATTGATAATATCTTAGTAATAATTAAGTAGTGTGACGTAATTATTATAAGTATAAGAATAACAAGAGATGAGTAAGTTATCTATGTTTATGATATATGAGATATGGACTATTAAAATACTGCGTGTATGTTATGGGGACTTAACGAGTAGATACCAGTAGTGGAGTATTCTAGCCTAGTTAATTTCGATAGCACAACTAGGTGGACTAAGTACCAACGATAGGCGTGAACAATAGGAGAGAGGTGAGGTAACTCAAAAGAGTGTGCGAAGTCTTAACATGTGTAATCAATAACTCATAATTGTGATAACTGCTTACAAAATATTTTTAAAATGTTTTGATTACTAACTCTTTCTATGTAAAATATTTTCAAAAACATTTTAGGTGCCTAGCCACAGGGACACCCAGCATGACTTCATTCCAGGGATTTGCGAGTTGCAGCACGTGTGGATGTTGCAGGGATTGTTTAGATGTTTCTCTTTTTCAAATCTAGTGTAGGATCTCAGTTTTAGTAGTCTCAGTTTGGGACATGTTGTCCAATCTTTACAGTTGAAGTTATTCTTATTTTAGATTTTGGGTTAGTTAGATTTAGCCATGGTTTTTGGAGAGATATTATTTCATTCAATTATTTATGATGATTGGTTCACTACTGCTTAAATTGTATTGTTCCGCATGAGTTTCTTATCTATTTAAGGAAGATAAAATTTGGCACTATCTTAATTTCACTTAGGTGGTTAGTAACTAAAAATCTTTTCACAGTGATGCTAAGAATGAACTATTTGAGAAACCTGTTTTAAATTAAATTAAGGCTTGATCACCCAAGGTTAAATTAGGCGGGGTGTCACAGATGGTATCATAGCATCAGGTTCTAGTATCCATAGGATCTGTACGGCTTACTCTGTTTCAGTGTAACGTCCGATTGTATCAGAGTCCTACTAATAGGACTGTTGATTCATTTTACACTTTTGGGATATCGTGCATCTGCTCTTAAAATTTTGTATAAATTGTGTACTTATACAATTTAATCTAATTTCAGATGCCACCGAGGAGATAGAGAATGGAGAGGGCTGAAGCTAGGGATGAGGTGAGGGAGGCTCATCAGGAGCCACAAGTGCCGCTGCCACCACCCCCACCCGAGTTGATTTCCACTACTCAGGTTGCAGTGATAGTGGCTCAGGCAGTCGAGATAGGGATGAGGGCCATGGCAGCCCATTCTCCTCAGTCCCAAGTACCACCTCCCGTGGCAACAGTAGTTCAAGCTCTAGTAGGGCCATTTACTTGGCCGCGAGTCCGAGAGACATTTCAAAAAGGGCATCCACCCAAGTTTTAGGGTAGTACCGATGTAGTGGAGGCATGCAACTGGAAAAAAATATCCAGTGCCACTTGCGCATGCTATAGTGCACTGAGGTACATAAACAAATGCTTGCTACTTTTCGTCTATCGGGAACAACCTTAAAGTGGTGGGACTCAGTTACCACCGTCAAGGAAAGGGACGCAATGGAAATTTCTGAGTTTTGGGTGCGGTTTGACCGCAAGTACTTTCCTCCAGCGGTAGAGTTAGAGATAAGGAAGAAATTCAGTGAGGTGGTTCAAGGTTATCGCTCGGTTTCTGATTATGAGGAGTTCACCCATTTGGCTAACTTTTTTCCAAACAAGGTGAGCGATGAGGAGCAAAAGAAATCAAAATTTATGGATGGCTTGTCCTAGAGAATCAGACAGCATTTGATCGGTAATTCG
Source organism: Sambucus nigra (assembly GCA_949130495.1). Taxonomy (NCBI): domain Eukaryota; kingdom Viridiplantae; phylum Streptophyta; class Magnoliopsida; order Dipsacales; family Adoxaceae; genus Sambucus; species Sambucus nigra. The sequence continues at coordinate 622,989,534 of OX422207.1, read as the reverse complement.
GCGTTAGTAACTTACACAGATGTCATTAATGTCGCTCTACTACACTATCAGGATCATCACTTTCATGCAAAGGTAAGCAAGAGAGTTGAGCCTAGTGAACCGGGCAAAGTGTATGGAAGTAGTGGCAGCAGCACACCGCAATAGCAAATAGTGGGTTAGCTAGGGCAGGATTCCCGGTAAGGGAACTCTACCACGAGGTTTAGGCATGGGAGGCATCGCTTTGAAAGATAGGGCCAGCAGGGTCCCCAGCATCCAGTTCCTTAGGGCCGACATGGCTAAGGGAACCAATGAGGAGGACAACAAGGCGAAGGTCATCAGGGCCAACGTCAGGGCCAAGGACAGAGGTAGTTTCAGGGCCAGTGTTTCACATGTGGCCAGCAAGGTCACAAGAGTAGGAATTGTCCTCAGAAAGACAGGGCACAACAACAGGGTACCCAACAGGGGCAGCAGTCTCCATTATCCCCAGTAGCAGCACAGGACCCGCAGCCAGGCCAGATGCACAAAGGGCGTGTGTTCAATGTCCGTTTCATTTCGTTCCAGCCAGCACCGCCAGGAGTCGTAAGTATGTTTCATATCCATGGACTAGAGGGTAGTATTTTGTTTGATATGTGCGCGACATATTCTTTTATTGCCACTAGATTTGCACGGGCAGCCAGCCTCTTAGAGACAGCCGACACTCATCTTATGTGCGTGGAGTCACTGATGGGTAGTGGGTCCCTTATACACTCGATTTGTAAGGGTGTGGACATTATGGTCAGGAGATTGAGTCTAGCGGCAAACCTTTTAGTGCTATATATGGAGGGTTATGATGTCGTCCTAGGCATGGATTGGTTGGCGCGTTATAGGGAGATGGTAGATTACTATGAGAGGACTATCGTGTTTTCCATTTCGGGACAGGAGATATTCCTAGTGGCGATGCCTCTCCCTGAGGGAGGGTCGCGCACTCATTTATATTATATTGAGGAGGAGACCTCACAGAGGGTGGTTGTTTCTCTGGACTCAATTGAAGTCGTGAGGGATTTCGAGGATGTCTTTCAGGAGATACCAGGGTTACCACCCAGCCGAGAGATAGAGTTCGTTATCGACCTAGCATCAGGAAATAGAGTTTGCCAGAGCCGGGAGATAGAGTTCGCCAGAGACGGGAGATACCAGGGTTACCACCCAACCAGGAGATAGAGTTCGCCAGAGTTCCATATCGCATGTCTCCTTCGGGGATACAGGAGCTGAGAGAGAAGATTCAGTAGCTCTTAGGATAGGGTTTCATTCGGTGGAATACATCATCGTGGGGTGCGCCGATTTTATTTGTAAATAAAAGGGATGGTTCACTTCGTCTGTGTGTATATTATGGGGAGCTGAACAAGGTGATGATACGTCATAAGTAACCGTTACCTAGGATTGATGACTTTTTTTATCAGTTGAGAGGGGTTGCTTACTTCTTAAATATCGATTTGAGGTCAAGTTACCACCAGTTGCGCATTCGATAAGAGGATGTACCTAAGACCGCTTTCCTGTAACGGTACAGGTCATACGAGTGTAGGGTAATGCCATTTGGGCTCACTAATGCGACTGCAGTATTCATGGATCTCATGAAAATAGTATTCAGGGAGTTTTTGGATCAGTTTGTGATTGTACTCATAGACGACATTCTGATTTACTCTCGCATGAAGGAGGAACACACCGAACATTTATGAATGGTTTTGCAGACATTACGGAACCATCAGGTGTACACTAAATTTAGGAAGTGTGGATTTTAGCTTTGGGAGGTTCAGTTTCTAGGCCATATTGTATCCGACAGAGGCATTTCTATTAATTTGAGTAAAGTATCAACGGTGAGGGAGTGGGGGCAGCCCATGACACCGACCGAAATTCACAGCTTTTTAGGGTTGGCCGGTTATTATCGTCGTTTCATCAAGGGGTTCTAAAAAATTGTTAGTCCTTTGACGAACTTGACTCGAAAGGGAGTGACCTTTGTACGGAATGACTACTGTCAATTAGCATTTGATGAGCCAAAGAGCAGGTTGACATCATCACCCATTCTTGCCTTGCCTAGGAGCGGAATGGAGTACCGAGTCTATACTGATGCATCGTTACAGGGGCTTCGGGGTGCGTTACAGTAGGAAGAGAGGGCTATAGCTTATGCATCCCAAAATCTAAAGCCACATGAGAAGAATTACCCCACCCACGACCTCGAGTTAGCAGCGGTCATTTTTGCATTGAGGATATGGAGATACTATCTTCTGGGTGAGCAATTTACTCTATTCACGGATCATAAGTCACTTTAGTATCTCTTCACACAGAAGGATCTAAAAACGAGGCAGATGAGGTGGCTTGAATTCATGAAGGACTACCAGTTTCATATACAATATCATCCTGGTAAGGTTAACGTGGTGGCAGATGCGTTGAGCCGAAGACCTACCAGAGAGTTAGTAGGAATTTGGAAGGCGAAGTGAAACGAACTTCGACACGAGGATGAGATAGCTAGAGCATACATGGAAGTTTTAGCTATAACTCCCGAAAGTGTTATGAAGGTAGTGAGGTCATAGGACGAGAACCCATTTTATCAGGATAGAGTACGACAGTTACTGGCCGAGGTGGCAGAGTCCTACTCCATCAGCTGAGAGGGTGGACTACGATTTAATGGGAGACTGATAGTACCCGAGGATGATGATTTGTGCCATGCCGACAGAGTCGCACGGGTTAAAGTTTTTGGTACATCCAGGTGGGGATAAAATGTACCAGGATGTGCTAAGACTATATTTGTTGTCAGGTATGAAACAAGACATTACAAAGTTTGTCTCAAAGTGTGTTATATGTCAACTCGTGAAAGTTGACCCTCAGAGACCTTCAGGGATGTTACAATCACTGGAGATTCCTGTGTGGAAGTGGGAGAGTATATCGATGGATTTTAGTACTGGGTTACCAACATCGTATAAAGGTCACGATTCCATATGGGTGATAGTGGATCGACTGACTAAGGTAGATCATTTCTCGCCGATTCGTACAGATTATGAAACGATGCGGTTTTCGCATCTATTCATTTTAGAGATCGTTAAGATGCATGGAGTTCCTATTAATATTGTCTGACAGAGACAAAATATTTGTGTCACATTTTTGGCAAAGCTTTCAGGAGGCCATGGGCACCGACTTATGATTGAGTATGACGTATCACCCGCAAATAAACTATCAGACTGAAAGGGTAAACCAGATGATGGAGGATATGTTGATGATGTGTATCCTAGATTTGGGGGGAGGATGGAAGCAATAAATTCCTTTTGTAGAGTTTGCGTATAACAACTCTTACCAATTCACTATCGATATGGATCCATTCGAGGTTCTTTATGGGAAGCCTTATCGTTCGCCCGCCTATTGGTTAGAGGTGGGGGATAACAAGCTATTGGGACCAGAGATGATACAGGAGACTTATTCCAAAATAGAGTTGATTTGAGGACGTATTTGAATAGATTAGGATAGGAAGAAGAGTTATGGTGACGCCGGTAGGATACACGTGGAGCTAGATGTGGGCAACCAGGTTTTGAGTCAGGTATCTCCTATGAAGGGGATTATGAGGTTCGACAAGAAGGGGAAATTAGCACCGAGATATGTGGGACCGCTTCCTATTATTGAGAGGGTGCGACCGGTAGCTTAAAGACTGGGACTCCCAGAGCATCTTCAGCGATTACACGATGTTTTCTATGTGGCGTCCGTAAAGAAATACAAGAGGAGCGAGAGGCCCTTCTCGGACATTCCACTCAAGGAGATTGACTTGTAGCCAGATGTCTCGCATGAGGAGAGACCCATGGCTATTCTAGATTATAGTGAGCATAAACTATGATCCAAGGTCGTACCCTTAGTGCGAGTACAGTGGGGACATCACAATAATGAGGAGTCTACTTGGGAGCGGGAGGAGGATATGCGAGAGCAGTATCCAGAGTTATTTACCGCAGGTATTTTTCCTCATTTTGAGTACAAAATTCCTTTGTAAGGGGGAAATATGTAATGCCCCGTATTTCTGCGTATTTAGAATTTAATTAATTGAGTTAATTGAGTAATTAAAAAGAAAAACACATTTTAATTTAAATTACGTGAGTAGAGTAATTTAATGTGGTACGTTTTAATTTAAAGTACGTGAGTAGAGTAATTTGATGTGATGTAATAATAACTGTGGTTATTAAGTGATTAAATAATTATTATGGCTATTAGATATTAATCGAGAGTTGGATACTGATTAATATGATGATTTAAGTTAACTAAGTGTGAATAGTAAATATTGAAAGTTTATGTGTACGGTATAACGATTGATATGGACGTACTTGAGTTTACCTCAACTGAGTGTCACGCATAGACAAAATTGAGGGTGAGATGAGAAACATATTTTTAAGACACTCAAATGATAATTTAGAGGCCACAGGTGATTCCGAAAGGGTCGAATTAGTCAAAATAGTGTACCCAGAGGTACTAGTTGAGTGTCGGGTCATTTTTGGGCTAAACCGGGACCATGCGAGGGCATTTTGGTCTCTTAACATTTAAGGGTGAGGAGACTTACGAATTTTAGAACCCTAAGTCAGATTATAAGAGTTGGAGGCTATGGTTAGAGAGAAGAAAAAACACACCATATCCATTAGAGAGAAGAGAGAAACGATTCCTAAGGCAAAATAAAGAAGTGAGAAGGATTCAAAGGAGACCTTCACCACCAACTTGTTGGGAAGAAGGATTAAAGGAGAAATACGATCAATCACCAACAACAATCACGAAATCAAACTCTACTGAACAAAAAGGTAAGTGGTTATTTGCAACATAAATTGAGTTATAATACCCATTTAAAAGTTTTATGAACAACATGACTTTTATGATTTTCTTGGAAACAAAGAGTTGAAAATGATACATGAGTGATAGAGATTGCATGTAGAAAGTTTTAGACCTCCAAATGATTTGATATCATAGGATACTTGATGATTAAATCGAATTAAAAAAAGTTGGGTTTATGGATGAAAATATTGAAAGAATATATTTTTAGGGTTTTTGAATAATAGTAAGATTTGAATTAATCTGGACTGAAATTATAACAATTATGTTGTTTTAGATTGTTGATAATCATCTCAGGGTATGTAGAAATGATTAGAAATCGTTAGTTACAAGTTTGATGAATTATCATGGGAGTTGGATAATAAAAAATGGTGTAACCCGCATGAAGAAGACGTTATGTGCCTGCTCGATCAATCAATCGACCCTTGAATGTCGATCGATCGAGCAGTCGATCGATCGATCATATTCCATTGATCGATCGATCCAGGCGGAGTTTTAAAAAAATTTGTGGAAATCTCTCTTCCATTACCATCACTTAATGGGAACCTTAGTGATGATATGTTACCTATGTAAGGACTTAGTAATTACCAGTAGGTGTACTGTAAGACTTCACGATAAATTATTTAGTGTAAAATTGCGAGAAATAAAATGAAGCGGAGTAGCCGATTGAGTCGTGCATCGGGAATTTGGGAATTGAGTTACGGAACGAGTAACGGTCGGTTCGAGAAATATACCAGTAGGTTAGAGATAGATTAACTAGCGAATTAAGGGAGGGGTAACTAGGACCCTTAAAGTTGTTTGAATACTCTAATAAATGCGATGGTGAGATAAATCGTGATTTAATAGGTACGATGTATATAAGGAAAACATATTTTGTACAGGCATGATTTGATAGGTCGGGTGGGTACCTACTAAATTGCATTAATTTTTGGGTTAAGATAATTATACCTAAATTAATTATGTTAGTGTCGATGAGATATTCCGAACTAACATAGAGTTACTATCTGTTTGGGGTCGATGAAAAATGTCAAACCAAACCTTAAAACTGATGTCACGATGAAAGAGTCCCGAACTAGAATATGTGTATATGTAAACAGTTGGGGTCGATGGATCATTCTGAACCAATTCTCACTTGGGGTTGATGAATCATTCCAAACCAAGGGTCATTTATGTGCATTATAAGGACATATTAGTGATAACTAATATTAAGTACATGTTGTATGATAGAGGTATACCAGATGCATAATCTACTGGCATGAGATCGTAGATAATAAAATGGATTGATAATATCTTAGTAATAATTAAGTAGTGTGACGTAATTATTATAAGTATAAGAATAACAAGAGATGAGTAAGTTATCTATGTTTATGATATATGAGATATGGACTATTAAAATACTGCGTGTATGTTATGGGGACTTAACGAGTAGATACCAGTAGTGGAGTATTCTAGCCTAGTTAATTTCGATAGCACAACTAGGTGGACTAAGTACCAACGATAGGCGTGAACAATAGGAGAGAGGTGAGGTAACTCAAAAGAGTGTGCGAAGTCTTAACATGTGTAATCAATAACTCATAATTGTGATAACTGCTTACAAAATATTTTTAAAATGTTTTGATTACTAACTCTTTCTATGTAAAATATTTTCAAAAACATTTTAGGTGCCTAGCCACAGGGACACCCAGCATGACTTCATTCCAGGGATTTGCGAGTTGCAGCACGTGTGGATGTTGCAGGGATTGTTTAGATGTTTCTCTTTTTCAAATCTAGTGTAGGATCTCAGTTTTAGTAGTCTCAGTTTGGGACATGTTGTCCAATCTTTACAGTTGAAGTTACTCTTATTCTGATTTTGGGTTAGTTAGATTTAGCCATGGTTTTTGGAGAGATATTATTTCATTCAATTATTTATGATGATTGGTTCACTACTGCTTAAATTGTATTGTTCCGCACGAGTTTTATATCTATTTAAGGAAGATAAAATTTGTCACTATCTTAATTTCACTTAGGTGGTTAGTAACTAAAAATATTTTCACAGTGATGCTAAGAATGAACTATTTGAGAAACCTGTTTTAAATTAAATTAAGGCTTGATCACCCAAGGTTAAATTAGGCGGGGTGTCACAGATGGTATCATAGCATCAGGTTCTAGTATCCATAGGATCTGTACGGCTTACTCTGTTTCAGTGTAACGTCCGATTGTATCAGAGTCCTATTAATAGGACTGTTGATTCATTTTACACTTTTGGGATATCGTGCATCTGCTCTTAAAATTTTGTATAAATTGTGTACTTATACAATTTAATCTAATTTCAGATGCCACCGAGGAGATAGAGAACGGAGAGGGATGAAGCTAGGGATGAGGTGAGGGAGGCTCATCAGGAGCCACAAGTGCCGCTGCCACCACCCCCACCCGAGTTGATTTCCACTACTCAGGTTGCAGTGATAGTGGCTCAGGCAGTCGAGATAGGGATGAGGGCCATGGCAACCCATTCTCCTCAGTCCCAAGTACCACCTCCCGTGGCACCAGTAGTTCAAGCTCTAGTAGGGCCATTTACTTGGCCGCGAGTCCGAGAGACATTTTAAAAAGGGCATCCACCCAAGTTTTAGGGTAGTACCGATGTAATGGAGGCATGCAACTGGAAAAAAATATACAGTGCCACTTGCGCATGCTATAGTGCACTGAGGTACATAAACAAATGCTTGCTACTTTTCGTCTATCGGGAACAACCTTAAAGTGGTGGGACTCAGTTACCACCGTCAAGGAAAGGGACTCAATGGAAATTTCTGAGTTTTGGGTGCGGTTTGACCGCAAGTACTTTCCTCCAGCGGTAGAGTTAGAGATAAGGAAGAAATTCAGTGAGGTGGTTCAAGGTTATCGCTCAGTTTCTGATTATGAGGAGTTCACCCGTTTGGCTAACTTTTTTCCAAACAAGGTGAGCGATGAGGAGCAAAAGAAGTCAAAATTTATGGATGGCTTGTCCTAGAGAATCAGACATCATTTGATCGGTAATTCGGCGTTAGTAACTTACACAGATGTCATTAATGTCGCTCTACTACACTATCAGGATCATCACTTTCATGCAAAGGTAAGCAAGAGAGTTGAGCCTAGTGAACCAGGCAAAGTGTATGGAAGTAGTGGCAGCAGCACACCGCAATAGCAAATAGCGGGTTAGCTAGGGCAGGATTCCCGGTAAGGGAACTCTACCACGAGGTTTAGGCGTGGGAGGCATCGCTTTGAAAGATAGGGCCAGCAGGGTCCCCAGCATCCAGTTCCTTAGGGCCGACATGGCTAAGGGAACCAATGAGGAGGACAGCAAGGCGAAGGTCATCAGGGCCAACGTCAGGGCCAAGGACAGAGGTAGTTTCAGGGCCAGTGTTTCACATGTGGCCAGCAAGGTCACAAGAGTAGGAATTGTCCTCAGAAAGACAGGGAACAACAACAGGGTACCCAACAGGGGCAGCAGTCTCCATTATCCCCAGTAGCAGCACAGGCCCCGCAGCCAGGCCAGATGCACAAAGGGCGTGTGTTCAATGTCCGTTTCGTTTCGTTCCAGCCAGCACCGCCAGGAGTCGTAAGTATGTTTCATGTCCATGGACTAGAGGGTAGTATTTTGTTTGATATGTGCGCGACACATTCTTTTATTGCCACTAGATTTGCACGGGCAGCCAGCCTCTTAGAGACAGCCGACACTCATCTTATGTGCGTGGAGTCACTGATGGGTAGTGGGTCCCTTATACACTCGATTTGTAAGGGTGTGGACATTATGGTCAGGAGATTGAGTCTAGCGGCAAACCTTTTAGTGCTATATATGGAGGGTTATGATGTCGTCCTAGGCATGGATTGGTTGGCGCGTTATAGGGAGATGGTAGATTACTATGAGAGGACTATTGTGTTTTCCATTTCGGGACAGGAGATATTCCTAGTGGCGATGCCTCTCCCTGAGGGAGGGTCGCGCACTCATTTATATTATATTGAGGAGGAGACCTCACAGAGGGTGGTTGTTTCTCTGGACTCAATCGCAGTCGTGAGGGATTTCGAGGATGTCTTTCAGGAGATACCAGGGTTACCACCCAGCCGAGAGATAGAGTTCGTTATCGACCTAGCATCAGGAAATAGAGTTCGCCAGAGCCGGGAGATAGAGTTCGCCAGAGACGGGAGATACCAGGGTTACCACCCAACCAGGAGATAGAGTTCGCCAGAGTTCCATATCGCATGTCTCCTTCGGGGATACAGGAGCTGAGAGAGAAGATTCAGTAGCTCTTAGGATAGGGTTTCATTCGGCGGAATACATCATCGTGGGGTGCGCCGATTTTATTTGTAAATAAAAGGGATGGTTCACTTCGTCTGTGTGTATATTATGGGGAGCTGAACAAGGTGATGATACGTCATAAGTAACCGTTACCTAGGATTGATGACATTTTTTATCAGTTGAGAGGGGTTGCTTACTTCTTAAATATCGATTTGAGGTCAAGTAACCACCAGTTGCGCATTCGATAAGAGGATCTACCTAAGACCGCTTTCCTGTAACGGTACAGGTCATACGAGTGTAGGGTAATGCCATTTGGGCTCACTAATGCGACTGCAGTATTCATGGATCTCATGAAAATAGTATTCAGGGAGTTTTTGGATCAGTTTGTGATTGTACTCATAGACGACATTCTGATTTACTCTCGCATGAAGGAGGAACACACCGAACATTTATGAATGGTTCTGCAGACATTACGGAACCATCAGGTGTACACTAAATTTAGGAAGTGTGGATTTTAGCTTTGGGAGGTTCAGTTTCTAGGCCATATTGTATCCGACAGAGGCATTTCTATTAATTTGAGTAAAGTATCAACGGTGAGGGAGTGGGGGCAGCCCATGACACCGACCGAAATTCACAGCTTTTTAGGGTTGGCCGATTATTATCGTCGTTTCATCAAGGGGTTCTAAAAAATTGTTAGTCCTTTGACGAACTTGACTCGAAAGGGAGTGACCTTCGTACGGAATGACTACTGTCAATTAGCATTTGATGAGCTAAAGGGCAGGTTGACAGCATCACCCATTCTTGCCTTGCCTAGGAGCGGAATGGAGTACCGAGTCTATACTGATGCATCGTTACAGGGGCTTCGGGGTGCGTTACAGTAGGAAGAGAGGGCTATAGCTTATGCATCCCAAAATCTAAATCCACATGAGAAGAATTACCCCACCCACGACCTCGAGTTAGCAGCGGTCATTTTTGCATTGAGGATATGGACATACTATCTTCTGGGTGAGCAATTTACTCTATTCACGGATCATAAGTCACTTTAGTATCTCTTCACACAGAAGGATCTAAACACGAGGCAGATGAGGTGGCTTGAATTCATGAAGGACTACCAGTTTCATATACAATATCATCCTGGTAAGGTTAACGTGGTGGCAGATGCGTTGAGCCGAAGACCTACCAGAGAGTTAGTAGGAATTTGGAAGGCGAAGTGAAATGAACTTCGACACGAGGATGAGATAGCTAGAGCATACATGGAAGTTTTAGCTATAACTCCCGAAAGTTTTATGAAGGTAGTGAGGGCATAGGACGAGAACCGATTTTATCAGGATAGAGTACGACAGTTACTGGCCGAGGTGGCAGAGTCCTACTCCATCAGCTGAGAGGGTGGACTACGATTTAATGGGAGACTGATAGTACCCGAGGATGATGATTTGAGGCATGCCGACAGAGTCGCACGGGTTAAAGTTTTCGGTACATCTAGGTGGGAATAAAATGTACCAGGATGTGCTACGACTATATTGGTGGTCAGGTATGAAACAAGACATTGCAGAGTTTGTCTCAAAGTGTGTTACATGTTAGCGCATGAAAGTTGACCATCAGAGACCTTCAGGGATGCTATAGCCACTGGACATTCCCGTGTGGAAGTGGGAGAGTATATCAATGGATTTTATTACTGGGTTACCAACATGGCAGAAAGTTCATGATTCCATATGGGTGATAGTGTATCAGCTCACTAAAGTAGCTCATTTCTTATCGGTTCATACGAATTATGATACGATGCGGTATGCGCAACTATTCATTTCAGAGATCATTAGGCTGCATGGAGTTCCTATTAATATTGTCTGACAGAGATAAAATATTTGTGTCACACTTCTGGCAGAGCTTTCAGGGGGCCATGGGCACCGACTTGCGGTTGAGTACGGCGTATCACCCGCAGACTGAAAGGGTAAACAAGATGCTGGAGGATATGTTGAGGATGTGTATCCTAGATTTTGGTAGAGGATGGAATCAATTCCTTACTTTGGTGGAGTTTACGTATAACAACTCTTACTAATTCACTATCGGTATGGCTCCATTCTAGGCACTTTATGGGAGGCCTTGTCGTTCGCCCGCCTGTTGGTTAGAGGTGGGGGATAACAAGCTATTGGGACCAGAGATGATACATGATACTTATTCCAATAAAGAGTTGATTCGAGGACGTATTCGCATAGCTCGGGATAGGCAGAAGAGTTATGTTGACGCCGGTAGGAGACACGTGAAGCTAGATGTGGGCGACCAGGTGTTGATTCGAGCTTATCCTATGAAGGGGATTATGAGGTTCGGGAATAAGGGGAAGTTAGCATCGAGATATGTGGTACCATTTCCAATTATTAAGAGGGTGGGACCGGTAGGATACATATTGGGACTCCCCGAGAATCTTCAGCGAATACACGATGTGTTCCATGTGGTGTCGCTGAAGAAATATAAAAGGAGCGTGACGGGACTGAAAATGTGTCTCAGAAATGCGTTCACTCTAGGCTTAAGTGTAAGCCTGTTGCTCAAGTAATAATCCCAGTAAGTTGGGTATCGATCCGCAGGGAAGAAGGACAACAGATTTGTGGCGACGGGAAAAGACGGAGTTATCCTAAGTTTGACTCTAAAAAGAAAAGGAAAAATGATTTGGTTTTGAGATTGATTAGAGCTAAATGCGATAATGAAATTATGAATAAATGCAACTATACTAATCTACCTAAATTAAGAATGAATGATGATTTGAAACTTTTTATTTAAATGATGAGAAGAGTAGGACGGGAATACAATCCCCCAACCCTAGTGTATTGCGGATATAATATTAATTTTAAATTTATCTGATTGATTTGACCTGGAATTTAGTACTCCCAAGCATTATGTATACGAGGTTCAAGCCCGCGTCATACCAAATCTGAGGATGAGTAAATCAGTATCGCGATAGTTGCACTCGAATTGCACTCTAAATCATCACGAGTACCCAGAGGCAAACGAGATATAAAGATCAACAATTGTTGTGTAACTACATAATACGATCATGGTCAATCACTAAATTTAGCGGATTAATTATATACTCACGTACAAACACATCAGGCTGGGTTCATGCATCCCGACCTTGGGAAATCTAGCCTAACATCTTGAAAAGAATAGAAATCAGGATCAATGTGCAGGAATTCATAATTACTTTAAGGAAAATAGTAATTAGATGCAGAAAGGAATTAGAATTAAGAATTAAGAATTACTCACTAAAATTATCCACGCAATAAATGAAATAATGAAAGAAACTGATACTCACAAAAATAACTGAATAAAATCTTCAATCCTTGAATTAAATCTAAAATTATTAACTAAACTAGGGTTTCTGGAAAAAGAGAGGAAAATCCTACTAATTCCCCCTTCTTCTAACAATAATAAATCGGGTCTTTTATACCCTACAACCATTTTGGAGGTTCAGCTGAAATAGGAGTCTTTTTAGGAGGAGATAGAAATTTCAAATCTCGAAGCCCGGTCCGAGGTCGGATCGGTTCTTTTTATTTTGGCCTTCTTCGGTTTGTATGCGATCCGGGGTTACTCTTTGACTGCTCATAACTTTTGTTCCGGGATTTCGATTGACATGGTGTTTCTTCCTATGTGCTCGTGAATGAGATATCTTCAACTTCTCTTTAGGTACCTCATCCGAATTTTGGGTGGAAATTACGCTTTTGCCCTTGAGACGTTTCCTTCTTTCTTTCTTGATTCTTCCGATTTCTTTCTTTCGTTTCTTGACATCAAATGCCTGTAAAATCACTAAAAAATACCAAAAACTCGGTGTAGTCATTAGGATCAGTCCGTAGCAAGATTATGAGATAAAGTCAACTCAATTACGTTGTTCGAGGTGCTGAAAGTAACTAAATGAAGGGATAAATTGGGAAGAATTTATGCCTAATCAGAGCGAGATGGCCTTCTAACACATTCCACTTGAGGAGATTGACTTGCAGCCATATGTCTCATATGAGGAGAGACCCATGGCTATTATGGATTATACTGAGCGTAAACTATGATCCAAGGTCCTACCCTTAGTGCGAGTACAGTGGGGACATCATAATATTGAGAAGTCTACTTGAGAGCAGGAGGAGGATATGCGAGAGCCGTATCCAGAGTTATTCACCGCATGTATTTTTCCTAATTTCGAGGACAAATTTCCTTTGTAAGGGCATAAGTATGTAATACCCTGTATTTCTGCGTATTTAGAATTCAATTAATTGAGTTAATTGAGTAATTAAAAAGGAAAATACGTTTTAATGTAAATTATGTGAGTAGAGTAATTTAATGTGGTACGTTTTAATTTAAATTACGTGAGTAGAGTAATTTGATGTGATGTAATAATAACTATGATTATTAAGTGATTAAATAATCATTATGGCTATTAGATATTAATCAAGAGTTGGATACTGATTAATATGACGATTAAAGTTTACTAAGTGTGAATAGTATATATTGAAAGTTTATGTGTACTGCATAACGATTGATATGGACGTACATGAGTTTACCTCAACCGAGTGTGCAGCGTAGACATAATTAAGGGTGAGATGAGAAACAAATTTTTAAGAGACTCAAATGATAATTTAGAGACCACGCATGATTCTGAAAGGGTCGAAATATTCAAAATAGTGTACCCGGGGGTACTAGTCGAGTGTCGGGTCATTTTTGGGCTAAACCGGGACCATACTGTAATACCCCGTATTTTTATGCTATATTAATTTCGGGATTTATTAAATTTAACGTGGATTAATTATTTAATATAAATTCGGAAATTAATTATGTTATAATTATTAGCGTGACGAGAGTTAGTAATTATGGGAAATTTATTGAATATTACTAATGAGCAAAGTAATATATAATATTGGTTTTATTAAATGTCACGGGTGAATAAAATGACAATTTTGGAAATTTGAGTTGGGACGCGCTCGTGTCGCGTCGGGACTAAATATTGATGAATAAAAGTAAATAAATTATAAGTCACCCGTATGGTCATTTCGAGTGCGTCAAAGTGTCCGGAAAGGTCAAGAGAGTCAAAAAAGTGTACCCAGGGGTTTAGTTTGGGTCTCGGGGCGTTTTTAGGCTTAATTAGTACCCCGGGAGGGCATTTTGGACATTTCGCATTTTTGGGTAATTAAACCCACGAAATTTCAAGGGTTACATCAGATGTCTAAGGTTACCTTCTAGGGTTAAAACAACTCAAAACTTTATAACGGACGTAGAAGAGGGAAGGAGGAAGCTTTCCAAGCAATCCAAGGCCAAAAAGTCACCCGATTGCACCGCCACCACCACCAACACGTAGATCGCGCGATGGGGAACGCAACCACACAAAAATCGTTCGCAAATCAGAATTCTGAAATCCCCAGACAAGTATTTATCTTGCTTATTTTCGTTAATGCATCATTCATGTTAGCTTAGGGTGATTAGGATGAGTTTTATAGAAGAAAACCCATGTTGGAGATAGGAAAACCACATGTAGTTATGATTTGATTGATAATATGGAAACCCCTTCATATGTAGAGGCTTAACCACGAATTTATGATGCATTAGGAGTAGAATTCTTGGGAAAAGATGGATTAGAACCATGTTAAAGAGATTTCTAGGGTTCTTGAGATTCACATGAATTTTGGCCTGTTAATCCAGGGTTATTAATGAAAATTTGCATGCTTTACGTAGGAGATGTATGATATGGGTTTATACTCTTAGTAGTACAAATTTTTGGGCGATTGGGAATGGAAAATCTGGATTTGGATGAGGTTATGTGTTAGAACCCATAACTAGTTAAGTGCAGAATTCGCCATCACTGCTTGATCGATCGATCGTGCCAAGAGATTCGATCGATCGAGCCCCTTCCCCTCGATCGATCGACCCCTCCTAGCAGTCTTAAATTCCCCTTTTAAAATTGTTGAATTAATTCTAAATGAAGAATATTCCTTAGTCGCCCTTATTAAAATATTTTGGGAGATAAAGATGACCAATAGGATTTATTAATGATTAAGAGACCTTTAATGTAAGGTGAAATTTATATTGTTGGGATATTTACATATAAGGGATGATGAAATCATGTATTAAGGGGAGAGACGCGTAAGATAGTTACGTTGGAAATTAGATGAGTACCTACTGAATTCTACACTTGGAGGATAAAGTCCATGTGTATTACGTACTAAGTTGGAATGATCCCTCAAATTAAAGTAAGAAACGAACGGTTATACGTGAGAACTAAATAATGAGAAATAAGGACAAATGTCGTAAGAATGGGATTTGAGATGTACCTAATTTGATATGGTAATATTAGTATAGTTATATGACTGTGTTTATGCATATACTATGTATGTGTGAAAATCGTGCCCGCGCTACTTGTTATCCCTGAGGTTACCGCGCTGGGACAGTCTTATCTCGATGGGACCTTTATGGGGGATATTGACTCATACCCTTGATGATATAAATCCTTGGTACAGGCTATCGAATCGATAGTTCAGACGGTCCTAAGAGACGTGGGGGCATGTGCTATCCTCTTAGAGACTTGGAATCTATGCTTCGCCTCAATATTATTTGTGTATGTGTTAATACAGTTCGAGAGTGATTCCGAATTTGTATTTCCATTAGTACGAGTGATACGGGGATTGGATAGAAGAGTATGCCCGCACCATAGTTTTTATGTGGGGTGTTGTTAGAATATATATATTATACGAGTATTTAATATATATATATGAAATTCTGAAATTTGGAACTGCCTACTGTGTTTTGGTAAGTAAGACATGAATAATGACTCAAATTGGAAATACTTGTTTTGAAAAAGTATAATATGACACTGGGAAACTTTATTAATAAATAAAATTAAAATGAGAGCTTTGTTACTGATTGAAATTTTCCGCTTAAACAATTATATTATTCAGTTTTAAAACTTACAAGTTATCGGAGATAAGTTAAACCATTGGGAGGTTTAGTTCGATATAAGATAAGATAATCCGTTGGGAAGGTTAGTACGATAGGCGTGCACATTAGAAGAGAGGTGAGAATTTCTCAAGAGAGTGCCGCACTAATATGTTGTTGCATTGGCCTGTAAACATTTTAAATACTTGCTAAACAAATTTTAAATCATTTACACTATCCGGCTCTGACCCATTTCTATTTCTCTTTATCATATATATGTATTTACTACAGGTGCCCAGCCACAGGGGCGTCTTGCGTAGGATAATTTGGAAGGAACGCGCTGCAGCTTAGGTAGGAGTTGCAGGCCTCTTGCTTAGACGACTTCATTTATTTGATTACACTCCTAGCATATTCATTTAGTGGGGCATGTGTCTCCCTTTCAATTATTCAGTTGTTTTATTGGACATTGTAATCGAGTTATTTCTAGTTCTGTCACTTTGGGATTTATTACTGTCTGGATGTTTTACTTTAAGTTTTAAATGTTGGGATTTAGTTGTTGAAAGTTTAAATTATTTGGATTATATGTTCCAGGATAATTGAGGTGTGATTCTTTAATATTGAATTGTTGTAAACATTTAAATCTTGGTTTATAAAATAAAATTTGGAAAGTAATGTTTAAAAATGGTTTTGACACTTAGCTTAATTAATTACGGTGTTTAAATTGGAAAAGTTATTTTTTTCGATAGTGATGCTAAGAATGAACCAACTGTTCACCTTGATTTAATTTAATAAAGGAGTGGTCTCTCGGTATTTAATTAGGCAGGGTGTCACAGGTGGTATCAGAGCATCAGGTTCTAGTGCCTTAGGATCTGTACGGCTTATTTTGCTTTCAACTTAATTTTTTTTGCTGTAGAGCCCTATTTTAGGATTGTTGTAGTCATGCTTTTACCTTTACATCTTCATCTATTTAAGATTTGATAATAATTATAGACTAATGAGTTTCTTCACATTTCAGATGCCTCCGAGACATGCACCAAAGGATAGTCGTGCCCAAGCCGAGCATCCAGCTGCTCCGGCACAGGGTACAATGAATGCTAATGACGTAGCCGTTATTGTTTCTCAGGTGGTGAATGCCGTGCTAGCGGTGGTTCAGCAGGCTCCACCCCAGATTCAGGCAGTGGCGCTAGTACATCCACAGCTTCCATCTGCGTGGGAGCGGGTTAGGGATGCCTTTCAGAAGGTGCATCCCCTTGAGTTCTCTGGTAGTTCAGATATCATCATCGCCAGCCAATGGAAGAAAGATATCCAGCGCCATCTTCGTATGTACGAGTGTACAGACATGCAGAAATAGTTGTTGGCTTACTTTAAGCTAGTGGGGACCGCTTTGCAATGGTGGGAGTCGACCACCACTTAGAGGAGAGGGATACGATCCCGATTCAGTCATTCGGGGAGCGGTTTGATCGTAAGTACTTTCCACCCGCCGTGCAGAATGAGATGAGGCAAAAATTACTAAACTTGAAACAGGATAATTCTACTATTGCTGAGTATGAGGAGGAGTTCATGAGACTTCTCACCATAGCTCCAGATGATGTACCCACCAAGGGTAAGAAGATAATGCTTTTTGTGGACGGGTTAGCTTGGAGGATCCGTCAGCACCTTATAGGGAATCTGTCTCTGAGTACTTTCAATAATGTACTCAATGATTCTTTACTACATTGCCAGGATCAATGCTTCCATCTGCAGGGAAGCAAGATAGTAGGAGAGTCTGGCCTGCAGGGTAGGACCGAGGGTAGTAGTGCTAGTGGAGAACCGACATCTCGAGGACAGACTCGCCAGCACGAGCAGAGTTCCCATCAGGGGGACCCTGCTAAGAGATTCCATTTAGGAGATTACAGACAAGTATTTGGGGGTTATAGGCAGGGCCAACCTAATCTGCAGGGCCATCAAGGCCAACACCGACAGCAACAAGGTCAGCAGCAGGGTCAACCGGGCCAACAACATTTTCATTAGGGCCAGTGGAAGGGTGGTAACGGCTAGCAGGGCCATGGTCAGAAGGGTCAGAGGGGAGGACATTTCCAAGGCGATGTTTTAGGTGCGGTAAGCATGGCCATAGGCGCCAGGATTGTCTAGAGCGATAGAGGGCCCCACAGCAGCAAGGTGCCCGTAATGAGCCACAGAGGCAACTTTTTCCAGCTACCCTCCCAGCACCAGCCCTACCTACCATTCCAGCAGCTCCAGTGTAGCAGGGGAAGTTACAGTACGGACGTGTCTATAATGTCCACCAGGAAGCAGCTCCACAGGCACCACCCGTGATTGAGGGTATGTTTCCTATCCATGGTACTATGGGTCGGGTTTTATTTGATACTGGGGCGACGCATTATTTTATAGCTATCTATTTTGCTAAGGCCTTAGGGTTATTAGCCACATCAGAGAGCACTTTCAAGTGCGTAGACTCACCACTGGGGAGTGGGTCGCTTATTTTCTTTATATGCCGGGGAGTGGTGGTAGAGATTGGTAGCTTGGTATTACCTGCAAGTATGTTAGTCTTAGATATGCATGAGCACGATGTTATTATCGGTATGGATTGGCTTGCAGTGTACAGAGCCATGATTGATTATTTCGGTGGGAGTATTGTCTTTGCCATTTCGGGTCAAGAGATGTTTTTAGTGGCGATGCCTCGCCCAAAGGGGGGATCGACCGCTCATTTATATTATATAGAGGAGGATACCTCTAAGGAGGTTGTGATTCCCTTAGACTCAATTCCAGTTGTTCTTGAGTATTCCGATGTATTTCAAGAGATACCAGGCCTACCCCCAGTCGAGAGATAGATTTTTTCATAGATTTATTATCGAATACTAGACTCATAGCACGCGCTCCATACCGTATGGCTCCGACAGAGATGCGAGAGTTACGAGATCAGATAGAGCAGCTGTTAGGTCAGGGCTTCATTCGTAGGAGTACCTCACCTTGGGGCGCTCTAGTCTTATTTGTGAAGAAGGGAGATGGCTCACTGAGGATATGTGTGGACTACCGGGAGTTGAACAAGGTCACGATACAGAATAAGTATCAGTTGCCTTGAATCGATGATCTGTTCGACCAACTGAGGGAAGCAACTTTCTTTTTGAAGATAGATCTGAGGTCGGGGTACCATCAGCTACGTATAAGGGAGTAGGATGTTTCAAAGACTGCCTTCTTAACGAGATATGGGTCTTACGAGTTCAGGGTGATGCCATTTTGCCTCACAAATGCTCCAGCCATGTTCATGGACTTAACAAACCGAGTGTTCAGAGAGTTCTTGGATCAGTTTGTTATCGTCTTCATAGATGACATTTTGATATATTCACACTCCGAGGAGGAGCATGTCGAGCACTTGAGACAGGTTCTTCAGACTCTACGAGAGCATCAGTTATATGCTAAGTATGAGAAGTGTGGGTTCTGGTTATGAGAAGTACAGTTCTTGGGACATGTTGTTTCTGAGCAGGAGATAGTAGTTGACCCGAGTAAAGTGTCAGCGGTGAGGGAGTGGGGACAACCCACGACACCGAAAGAAGTGCGAAGTTTCTTGGGGTTAGCCGAATAATATAGGAGATTCATTCGGGGATTCTTCAAAATAGCGGGTCCATTGATGAACCTGACTCGCAAATGGGTTCCATATGTTTGGGATGATGCTTGCCAATTGGCTTTCGACGAGCTGAAAGACAAGCTTACTTCAGCACCAGTCCTTGCGTTACCAAAGCCGGGTGTAGAGTACGTGGTTTACACCAATGCCTCTTTACGGGGACTTGGGGGAGTACTTCAGCAGGAATAGAAGGCTATAGCTTTTGCCTCCCGCAAGATTAATCCGCATGAGAAGAATTACCCCACCCACGACCTAGAGTTAGCAGTAGTCATTTTTACATTGAGGATACGGAGAGACTACTTATTGGGGGATAAATTCAGCTTATTCACAGACCACAAGTCACTGCAGTACCTGTTCACTCAGCGAGAGCTGAATATGCGTCAGCCCAGATGGTTAGAGTTTATGAAGGACTATCAGTTTGACATATAGTAAAATCCGGGGAAGGCCAACGTAGTTGCTGATGCATTGAGCCGTAGACTGGTAGACGATGTAGCGGACGTCTGGAAAGCAAAGTGGAAGGAGTTAGGCCAGCAGGATGCAGTAGCCCATTCCTTCATATATGTTATGACAGTGACACTCGATATTGTTACGAGGGTGATACAGGCACAGACCGCAGACCCTTTCGCTAGGAGAAGATTGTATGACTTTTAGCCGAGGGTGCTGAGTACTATTGTGTTAGTTCTGATGGGGTTTGAGGTTTAATGGGAGATTGGTGGTTCTAGAAGGAGCAGAATTACATCATGCAGTGATGACCCAGTCTCACGGGTCCCGATTTGCGATACATCCTGGAGGAGATAAGATGTACCAGGATATGAGGTGGCAATACTGGTGGAGTGGTATGAAGAAGGACATTGTTGAGTTCGTGTCTAAGTGTTCTACCTGCCAACTGGTAAAAGTGGACCATCAAAAACCGTCGGGGTTGCTTCAGCCATTGGAAGTACCCGCGTGGAAGTGGGAGAGTATTTCTATGGACTTTATTACAGGGTTGCCAACATCACAACGGGGCCACGACTCTATCTGGGTGATTGTAGACCGTTTGACCAAGGTGGCTCATTTCCTTTCGGTGCGGATAGACTATACCGTGGGTCAGTATGCTCAGTTGTTCATTGCTGAGATTGTCAGATTACATGGGGTGCCCCTAAATATTGTGTCAGATAGAGACAATATTTTCATGTCGCGTTTCAGGGAGAGTTTTCAGGAGGCTATGGGTATAGAGTTGAGTTTGAGTTCAGCTTATCACCCACAGATAGATGGGCAAATAGAGCGCACTAATCAGATGCTGGAGGATATGCTACGCATGTGTGTTCTTGATTTTGGAGGAGGTTGGGACCACATCTTCCACTGGTAGAGTTTGCTTATAATAACTCTTACCAGTTCACTATTGGCATGGCTCCATTCGAGGCTTTGTACGGTAGGTCTTGTCGTTCCCCAAGTTGTTGGCTCGAGGTGGGGGATAACAAGTTGCTAGGACCAGAGGTAATTCAGGAAACCTTCACGAGGATTGAGATGATCGGGAGTCGCATTCGAGTAGCCCATGATAGGCAGAAAAGCTACGCCGATGCGAAGCGGTTCTTCCAGGAGTTTAATGTGGGGGACCAAGTGTTACTACGTGTATCTCCTATGAAAGGAGTGATGAGGTTCGGGAAGAGAGGGAAATTGGCCCCGAGGTACGTGGGACCATTTCCCATTATCGAGAGGATTGGGGTGGTAGCATATATATTGGGACTAACAGAGCATTTACATCGCATTCACGATGTATTCCACATCTCGTCGTTGAGACGATATCTTCAGGATGATATGGCCCATACTCACATCGCTATAGATGAGATAGACTTACAGCCTGACAGCTCTTACGAGGAGAGACCGGTGTCTATCCTAGACCATAGCGAGAGGAGATTGAGATCGAAGGGAGTTCCACTTATACGGGTCCAGTGCGAGCATCATAATGTTGAGGAATCTACTTGGGAGCACGAGGCAGACATGCGCGAGAGATACCCAGATTTATTTTTACCAGGTATGCCTTATATTTTGAATTTCAGGACGAAATTTCGTTATTAGGGGGGAAGTATGTAATACCCCGTATTTTTATGCTATATTAATTTGGGGATTTATTTAATTTAATGTGAATTAATTATTTTTTTATGGGAATTAATTATTTAATATAAATTCGGAAATTAATTATGTTATAATTATTAACGTGATGAGAGTTAGTAATTATGGGTAATTTGTTGAAAATTACTAATGAGCAAAGTAATATATAATATTGGTTATGTTAAATATCACGAGTGAATAAAATGACAATTTTGGAAATTTGAGTCGGGACGCGCCCGTGCCGCGTCGGGACTCAATATTGATGAATAAAAGTGAATAAATCATAAGTCACCCGTATGGTCATTTCGAGTGCGTCAAAGTGTCCGTAAGGGTCGAGATAATTACTAGGACCAGAGGTAATTTGCAGGATTTACGTAGGAGATGTATGATATGGGTTTATACTCTTAGTAGTAAAAAATTTTGGGCGATTGGGAATGGAAAATCTGGATTTGGAAGAGGTTGTGTGTTAGAACCTGTAACTGGTTAACTGCAGAATTTGGCATACCTGCTTGATCGATCGATCGAGCCAAGTGCTTCGATTGATCGAAGGTTCGATCGATCGAGCCCCTAGCCTCGATCGATCGACCCCTCCTGGAAGACTTAAATTCCCCTTTTAAAATTCTTGAATTAATTCTTAATGAAGAATACTCCTTAGACACCCTTATTAAAATATTTTGGGAGATAAAGATGACCAGTAGGATTTATTAATGATTAAGTGACCTTTAATGTAAGGCGAAATTTATAATGTTGGGATATTTACATATAAGGGACGATGAAATCATGTATTAAGGGGAGAGACGCGTAAGATAGTTACGTTGGAAATTAGATGAGTACCTACTGAATTCTACACTTGGAGGATAAAGTCAATGTGTATTACGTACTATGTTGGAATGATCCCTCAAATTAAAGTAAGAAATGAAAGGTTATACGTGAGAACTAAAAAATGATAAATAAGGACAAATGTCGTAAGTATGGGATTTGAGATTTACCTAATTTGATATGGTAATATTAGTATAGTTATATGACTGTGTTTATGCATATACTATCTATGTGTGAAAATCATGCCCACGCTACTTGTTATCCCTGTTGTTGCCGCGCTGGGACTGTCTTATCTCGATGGGACCTTTATGGGGGGATATTCACTCGTACCCTAGAAGATAGAAATCATTGGTAGAGGCTATCGAATCGATAGTTCAGACGGTCCTAAGAGACGTGGGGGCATGTGCTATCCTCTTAGAGACTTGGAATCTATGCTTCGCCTCAATATTGTTTGTGTATGTGTTAATACAGTTCTAAAGTGATTCCGAATTTGTATTTCCGTTAGTACGAGTGATACGGGGATTGGATAGCAGAGTATGCCCGCACCATAGTTTTTATGTGGGGTGATGTTATAATACATATATTATACGAGTATTTAATATATATATGAAATTCTAAAATTTGGAACTGCCTACTGTGTTACGGCAAGTAAGACATGTATAATGACTCAAATTGGAAATACTTGTTTTCAAAAAGTACAATATGACACTGGGAAACTTTACTAATAAATAAAGTTAAAATGAGAGGTTTGTTACTGAATGAAATTTTCCTCTTAAACAATTATATTGTTCAGTTTTAAATCTTACGAGTAATCGAAGATAAGTTAAACCATTGGGAAGTTTATTGCGATATAAGATAAGATAATCCGTTGGGAAGGTTAGTGAGATAGGCGTGCACATTAGAAGAGAGGTGAGAATTTCTCAAGAGAGTGCCACACTAATATGTTTCTGCATTGGCCTATAAACATTTTAAATACTTACTAAACAAATTTTAAATCATTTACACTATTGGGCTCTGACCCGTTTCTATTTCTCTTTCTCTCTTGTATATATATGTATATATAATAGGTGCCCAGCCACAGGGGCGTCTTGAGTAGGATCCTTTGGAAGGAATGCGCTGCAGCTTAGGTGGGAGTTGATGGCCTCTTGCTTAGACGACTTCATTTATTTGATTCCACTCCTAGAATATTCATTTAGTGGGGCATGTGTCGCCCTTTCCATTATTCAGTTGTTTTATTGGGCATTGTGATCGAGTTATTTCTAGTTTTGTCACTTTGGGATTTATTACTGTCTGGATGTTTTACTTTAAGTTTTAAATGTTGGGATTTAGTTGTTGAATGTTTAAATTATTTGGATTATATGTTCCAGGATAATTGTTGTGTGATTCTTTAATATTGAATTGTTGTAAACATTTAAATCTTGGTTTATAAAATAAAATTTGGAAAGTAATGTTTAAAAATGGTTTTGACACTTAGCTTAATTAATTACGGTGTTTAAATTGGAAAAGTTATTTTTTTCGACAGTGATGCTAAGAATGAACCAACTGTTCACCTTGATTTAATTTAATAAAGGAGTGGTCTCCCGGTATTTAATTAGGCAGGGTGTCACAGGTGGTATCAGAGCATCAGGTTCTAGTGTCCTTAGGATCTGTACGGCTTATTTCGCTTTCAACTTAAATTTTTTTGCTATAGAGCCCTATTTTAGGATTGTTGTAGTCCTACTTTTACCTTTATGTCTTCATCTATTTGAGATTTTATAATAATTATAGAGTAATGAATTTCTTCACATTTTTGATGCCTCCAAGATGTGCACAAAAGGATAGGCGTGCCCAAGCCGAGCAGCCAGCAGCTCCGGCACAGGGTACGGTGAATGATAATGAGGTAGCCGCTATTGTTACTCAGGTAATGAATGCCGCGCTAGCGGTGATTCAGCAGGATCCACCCCTGATTCAGGAAGTGGCGGTAGTACCTGCACAACTTCCATCTGTGTGGGAGCGGATTAGGGATGCCTTTCAGAAGGCGCATCCCCCTGAGTTCTCTGGTAGTTGAGATATCATCATCGTCCGCCAGTGGAAGAAAGATATCCAGCGGCATCTTCGTATGTATGAGTGCATAGACGTGCAGAAACAGTTGTTGGCTTTCTTTAAGCTGATGGGAACCGCTTTGTAGTGGTGGGAGTCCACCACCACCTTGGAGGAGAGGGATACGATCCCGATTCAGTCATTCTTGGAGCGATTTGACTGCAAGTACTTTCCACCCGCTGTGTAGACTGAGATGAGGCGGAAATTACTAAACTTGGAAAGGAAAATTATATCGTTGCCGAGTATGAGGAGGAGTTCACGAGACTTCTCACCATAGTGCCAGATGAGGCACCCACTGAGGGTAAGGAGATAATGTTGTTTGTGGACGGATTAGCTTGGAGGATCCGTCAGCACCTTATCGGGAATCTGTCTCTGAGTACTTTCACTGATGTACTCAATGCTGCTTTACTACATTACCCGGATCACCGCTTCCATCTGCAGGGAAGCAAGAGAGAAGGAGAGTCCGGCCAGCAGGGTAGGACCGGGAGTAGTAGTGCTAGTGGAGAACCGACATCTGAAGGAAAGACTCGTCAGCACGAGCAGAGTTCCCATCAGGGGGACCCTTCAAAGCGATTCCGTTTATGTAATTCTAGGTAGGGATTTGGGGGTTATAGGCAGGGCTAGCAGGGCCAGCCTAATCTGCAGGGCTAGCAGGGCCAACACCGACAGTAGCAGGGTCAGTAGCAGGGCCAACCGGGCCAACAGTGTTTTCATCAGGGCCAGTGGTGGGGTGGTAATGGCCAGCAGGGCCGTGGTCAGCAGGGTCAAAGGGGAGGAAATTTTAAAGGCTGATGTTTTGGGTGCGGCAAGCATGGCCATAGGTGCCAGGATTGTCTAGAGGGAGAGAGGGCCCCAGAGCAGCAGGGTGCCCGTAATGAACCACGGAGGACACTTTTTCCAGTTGCCCTCCCCGCACCAGCCCAAGTACCAGCCCTACCAGCCATCCCAGCAACTCCACTGCAGAAGGGGCAGTTACAGTACGGACGTGTCTATAACATCCACCAGGCAGCAGCTCCACAGGCACCACCCACGATTGAGGGTATGTTTCCTATCCATGGTACTATGGGTTGGGTTTTATTTGATACTGGGGCGACGCACTATTTTATAGCTACCCATTTTGCCAAGGCCTTAGGGTTACTAGCCATAGTAGATAGCACTGTGACGTGTGTAGACTCACCACTGGTGAGTCAGTCACTTATTTTCTTTATATGCCGGGGAGTGGGCGTAGAGATTGGTAGCTTGGTATTACCTGCAGATAAGTTAGTCTTGGATATGCATGAGCACGATGTTATTATCGGTATTGATTGTCTCGCCGCTTACAGAGCCATGATTGATTATTTCTGTGGGAGTATTGTCTTTGCCATTCCGGGATAAGAGATGTTTGAAGTGGCGATGCCTCTCCCAAAGGGGGGCTCGACCGCTCATTTATATTATATAGAGGAGGATAACTCTAAATAGGTTGTGATTCCCTTAGACTTGATTCCAGTTGTTCGTGAGTATTCCGATGTATTTTAGGAGATACCAGGCCTACCCCCAGTCGAGAGATAGACTTTGTCATAAATTTATTACCGAATACTAGACCGATAGCACGCGCTCCATACCGTATGGCTCCGGCAGAGATGTGAGAGTTACGAGATCAGATAGAGCAGCTGTTAGGTCAGGGCTTCATTCGCAGGAGTACCTCACCTTGGGGCACTCCAGTCTTGTTTATGAAGAAGAGAGATGGTTCACTAAGGCTATGTGTGGACTACCGGGAGTTGAACAAAGTCACGATACGGAATACGTATTCGTTGCCTCGAATCGATGATCTGTTTGACCAACTGAGGGGAGCAACTTTCTTTTCAAAGATAGATCTGAGGTCGGGGTACCATCAGCTACGTATTAGGGAGCAGGATGTTTCAAAGACTGCCTTCTTGACGAGATATGGGTCTTACAAGTTCAGGGTGATGCCATTTTGCCTCACAAATGCTCCAGCCATGTTCATGGACTTAATGAACCGAGTGCTCAGAGAGTTCTTGGATTAGATTGTTATGGTCTTCATAGATGACATTTTGATATATTCACACTCCGAGGACGAGCATGCCGAGCACTTGAGACAGGTTCTTCAGAATCTGCGAGAGCATCAGTTGTATGCTAAGTACGAGAAGTGCGAGTTCTGGTTGTGAGAAGTATACTTCTTGGGGCGTGTTATTTCTGAGCTGGGGATAGCAGTAGACCCGAGTAAAGTGTCAGCGGTGAAGGAGTGGGGACATCCCACGACACCGATGGAAGTGCGAAGTTTCTTAGGGTTAGCCGGATATTACAGGAGATTCATTCGGGGATTCTCCAAAATAGCGGGTCCATTGACGAACCTGACTCGCAAAGGGGTACCATATGTTTGGGATGATGCTTTCCAATTGGCTTTCGACGAGCTGAAAGACAAGCATACTTCAGCACCAGTCCTTGCGTTACCAAAGTCGGGTGTAGAGTACCTGGTTTACACCGATGCCTCATTACAGGGACTTGGGGGAGTACTTCAGCAGGAAGATAAGGCTATAGATTTTGCCTCCCGCAAGCTTAAGCCTCATGAGAAGAATTACCCCACCCACGACCTAGAGTTAGCAGCGGTCATTTTTGCATTGAGGATATGGAGGCACTACTTATTGGGGGAGAAATTCCGCTTGTTCGCAGACCACAAGTCACTGCAGTACCTGTTCACTCAGCGATAGCTGAATATGCATCAGCCCAGATGGTTAGAGTTTGTGAACGACTATCAGTTCGACATACAGTACCATCCGGGGAAGGCCAACGTAGTTGCTGATGCGTTAAACCGTAGACCGTTAAACGATGTAGCGGACGTCTAAAAAGCAAAGTGGAAGGAGTCAGGCCACCAGGACGCTGTAGCCCATTCCTTAATATCTGTTATGACAGTGACACCCGAGATTGTAACGAGGGTGATACAGGCATAGACCGCAGACCCATTTTGCCAAGAGTAGATTGTACGACTTTTTGCCGAGCGTGTTGAGTCCTATTTTGTTACTTCTGATGGGGGTTTGAGGTTTAATGGGAGATTGGTGGTTCCAGGAGGAGCAGAATTACGTCATGCAGTGATGACCCAGTCTCACGGGTCCCGATTTACGGTACATCCTGGAAGAGATAAGATGTACCAGGATATGAGGCGGCAATACTGGTGGAGTGGGATGAAGAAGGACATTACTGAGTTCGTGTCCAAGTGTTCTACCTGCCAGCTGGTAAAAGTTGACCATCAGAAACCGTCGGGGTTGCTTCAGCCCTTGGAAGTACTCTCATGGAAGTGGGAGAGTATTTCCATGGACTTTATTACAGGGTTGCCTACATCACAGCGGGGACACGACTCTATCTGGGTGATTGTAGACCGTTTGACTAAGGTGGCTCATTTCCTGTCGGTGTGAACAGATTATACCATGGGTCAGTATGCTCAGTTGTTCATTGCTGAGATTGTTAGATTACATGGGGTTCCCCTGAATATTGTGCCAGATAGAGACTAGATTTCCGTGTCGCGTTTCTGGGAGATTTTTTAGGAGGCTATGGGTACAGAGTTGAGGTTGAGTTCAGCTTATCACCCACTGACAGATGGGAAAACGGAGCGTACTAATCAGATACTGGAGGATATGCTACGCATGTGTGTTCTTGATTTTGGTGGAGGTTGGGAGCCACATATTCCACTGGTAGAGTTTTCCTATAATAACTCTTATCAGTTCACTATTGGCATGGCTCCATTCGAGGATTTGTACGACAGGCCTTGTCGTTCTCCAACTTGTTGGCTCGAGGTGGGGGATAACAAGTTGCTAGGACCAGAGGTAATTCAGGAAACCTTCGCGAGGATTGAGATGATCGGGAGTCGCATTCGAGTAGCCCAGGATAGGCAAAAAAGCTACGCTAATGTGAAATGGGTCTTCCGGGAGTTTTATGTGGGGGATCAAGTGTTACTACGTGTATCTCCTATGAAAGGAGTGATGAGGTTCGGGAAGAGAGGGAAATTGGCCCCGAGGTACATGGGACCATTTCCCATTATTGAGAGGATTGGGCCAGTAGCATACAGATGAGGACTACCAGAGCATTTACATCGCAGTCACGATGTATTCCACATCTCGTCGTTGAGAAGATATCTTCGGGATGATATGGCCCATACTCACATCGCTATAGATGAGATAGACTTACAGCCTGACAGCTCTTACAAGGAGAGACCGTTGGCTATCCTAGACCATAGCGAGAGGAGATTGAGGTCGAAGGGAGTTCCACTTGTACGGGTCCAGTGGGAGCATCATAATGTGGAGGAATCTACTTGGGAGCACGAGGCAGACATGCGCGAGAGATACCTAGATTTATTTTTACCAGGGATGCCTTATATTTTGAATTTCGGGACGAAATTACGTTATTAGGGGGGAAGTATGTAATACCCCGTATTTTTATGCTATATTAATTTGGGGATTTATTAAATTTATTGTGAATTAATTATTTTTTTATGTGAATTAATTAATTAATATAAATCCTGAAATTATTTATGTTATAATTATTAACGTGATGAGAGTTAGTAATTATGGGAAATTTGTTGAATATTACTAATGAGAAAAGTAATATATAATATTGGTTATATTAAATGTCACGAGTGAATAAAATGATAATTTTGGAAATTTGAGTCGGGACGCGCCCATGTCACGTCGTGACTAAATATTGATGAATAAAAGTGAATAAATTATAAGTCACTCGTATGGTCATTTCGAGTCCGTCAAAGTATTCGAAAGGGTCGATATAGTCAAAAAAAGTGTACCCGGGAGTTTAGTTTGGGTCTCGGGGCGTTTTTAGGCTTAATTAGTACCCCGGGAGGGCATTTTGGACATTTCGCATTTTTGGGTCATTAAACCCACGAAATTTCAAGGGTTATATCAGATGTCTGAGGTTACCTTATGGGGTTAAAATAACTCAAAACTTTAGAACGGCCATAGAAGAGGGAAGGAGGAAGCTTTCCAAGTAATCCAAGGCCAAAAAGTCACCCGATTGCACCGCCATCACCACCAACGCGTAGATCGTGCGACGGGGAACGCAACCACACCAAAATCGTCCGCAAATCAGAATTCTGAAATTCCCAGGAAAGTATTTATCTTGCTTATTTTCATTAATGCATCATTAATGTTAGTCGAGGGTGATTAGGATGAGTCTTATAGAAGACAGCCCATGTTGGAGATAGGAAAACCGCATGTAGTTATGATTTGATTGATAATCTGGAATCCCCTTTATATGTAGAGGCTTAACCATGAATTTATGATGCATTAGGAGTAGAATTCCTGGGAAAAGACTGATTAGAACCATGTTAAAAAGATTTCTAGGGTTCTTGAGATTTACATGAAGTTTGGCCTGTTAATTGAGGGTTATTAATGGAAATTTGCATGCTTTACGTAGGAGATGTATGATATGGGTTTATACTCTTAGTAGTACAAATTTTTGGGCGATTGGGAATGGAAAATCTTGATTTGGATGAGGCTGTGTGTTAGAACCCGTAACTGGTTAACTGCAGAATTTGCCATACCTGCTTGATCGATCGATCGAGCCAAGAGCTTCGATCGATCGAGCCCCTGCCCTTGATCGATCGACCCCTCCTGGCAGTCTTAAATTACCCTTTTAAAATTGTTGAATTAATTCTAAATGAATAATACTCCTTAGACACCCTTACTAAACTATTTTGGGAGATAAAGATGACCAATAGGATTTATTAATGATTAAGAGACCTTTAATGTAAGGCGAAATTTATATTGTTGGGATATTTACATATAAGGGATGATGAAATCATGTATTAAGGGGATAGATGCGTAAGATTATGTCGTTGGAAATTATATGAGTACCTACTGAATTCGACACTTGGAGAATAAAGTCCATGTGTATTGCGTACTAAGTTGGAATGATCCCTCAAATTAAAGTAAGAAATGAACGGTTATACGTGAGAACTAAATAATGAGAAATAAGGAAAAATGTCGTAAGTATGGGATTTGAGATGTACCTAATTTGATTTGGTAATATTAGTATAGTTGTATGACTGTGTTTATGCATATACTATCTATTTGTGAAAATCGTGCCCGCGCTACTTGTTATCGCTGAGGTTGTCGCGCTGGGACAGTCTTATCTCGATGGGACCTTTATGGTGGATATTGACTCGTACCCTAGAAGATATAAATCCTTGGTACAAGCTATCAAATCGATAGTTTAGACGGTCCTAAGAGACGTGGGGGCATGTGCTATCCTCTAAGAGACTTGGAATCTATGCTTCTCCTCAATATTGTTTGTGTATGTGTTAATACAGTTCAAGAGTGATTCGGAATTTGTATTTCCGTTAGTACGAGTGATACGGGGATTGGATAGCAGAGTATGCCCGCACCATAGTTTTTATGTGGGGTGATGTTAGAATACATATATTATACGATTATTTAATATCTATATATATATATATATATATATGAAATTCTGAAATTTGGAACTGCCTACTGTGTTATGGTAAGTAAGACATGTATAATGACTCAAATTGGAAATATTTTTTTTGAAAAAGTATAATAAGACATTGGGAAACTTTATTAATAAATAAAGTTAAAATGAGAGCTTTGTTATTGAATGAAATTTTACTCTTAGACAATTATATTGTTCAGTTTTAAATCTTACGAGTAATCGGAGATAAGTTAAACCATTGGGAAGTTTATTGCGATATAAGATAAGATAATCCGTTATGAAGGTTAGTGAGATAGGCGTGCACATTAGAAGAGAGGTGAGAATTTCTCAAGAGAGTGCCACACTAATATGTTTCTGCATTGGCCTGTAAACATTTTAAATACTTGCTAAACAAATTTTAAATCATTTACACTATTGGGCTCTGACCCGTTTCTATTTCTCTTTCTCTCTTGTATATATATGTATATATTACAGGTGCTCAGCCACCGGGGCGTCTTGCGTAGGATCCTTTGGAAGGAACATGCTGCAGCTTAGGTTGGAGTTGCAGGCCTCTTACTTAGACGACTTCATTGATTTGATTCCACTCCTAGAATATTCATTTAGTGGGGCATGTGTCACCCTTTCCATTATTCAGTTGTTTTATTGGACATTGTGATCGAGTTATTTCTAGTTTTGTCACTTTGGGATTTATTATTGTCTGGATGTTTTACTTTAAGTTTTAAATGTTGGGATTTAGTTGTTGAATGTTTAAATTATTTGGATTATATGTTCCAGGAAAATTGTGGTGATTCTTTAATATTGAATTGTTGTAAACATTTAAATCTTGGTTTATAAAATAAAATTTGGAAAGTAATGTCTAAAAATGGTTTTGACACTTAGCTTAATTAATTAGGGTGTTTAAATTGGAAAAGTTATTTTTTTCGACAGTGGTGCTAAGAATGAACCAACTCTTCACCTTGATTTAATTTAATAAAGGAGGGATCGCCCGGTATTTAATTAGGCGGGGTGTCACACATACAAGAGCATTTTGGTCTCTTAACATTTAAGGGTGAGAAGACCTACGAATTATAGAACCCTAAGTCAGATTATAAGAGTTGGAGGCTAGGGTTTGAGAGAAGAAAAAAACACCATAACCATTAGAGAGAAGAGAGAAACAATTCCTAAGGCAAAAGAAAGAAGTGAGAAGGATTCAAAGGAGACTTTCACCACCAACTTGTTGGGAATAAGGATTGAAGGAGAAATACCATCAATCACTAACAACAATCATGAAATCAGACTCTACTGAATAATAAGGTAAGTGGTTATTTGCAACATAAATTGAGTTATAATACCCATGTATAAGTTTTATGAAGAACGAGACTTTTATGATTTTATTGGAAACAAAGACTTGAAAATGATACATGAGTGATATGGATTGCATGTAGAATGTTTTAGACCTCCAAATGATTTGATATCATAGGAGACTTGATGATTAAATCGAATTAAAAAAATGTGGGTTTATGCATGAAAATATGGAAAGAATATATTTTTAGGGTTCTTGAATAATAGGAAGATTTGAATTAATCTGGACTGAATTTATAAGAATTATGTTGTTTTAGATTGTTGGTAATCATCCCAGGGTATGAAGAAGACGATCTAGGCCTGCTCGATCGATCGATCGACCCTTGAATGTCGATCGATCGAGCAATCAATCGATCGATTATATTCCATCCGTCGATCGATCCAGGCTGAATTTTAGCAAATTTTGTGGGAATCTCTCTTGAATTACCGTCACTTAATGGGAACATCAGTGATGATATGTTACATATGTAGGGACTTAGTAATTACTAGTAGGTGTACTGTAAGACTTCACTATAAATTATTGAGTGTAAAATTTGGAGAAATGAAACGAAGGGAAGTAGCCAATTGAGTCGTGCATAAAAAATTTGGGAATTGAGTTACAGAACGAGTAAGGGTCGATTCCAAAAATATACCTGTAGATTAGAGATAGATTAATTACTGAATTAAGGGAGGGGTTACTAGGACCCTTAGAGTTGTTTAATACTCAAATAAATGTGATGGTGAGATAAATCGTGATTTAATAGATACGATGAATATAAGGAAAACATATTTTGTACGGGCATGATTTGATAGGTCGGGTGGGTACCTACTAAATTGCAATAATTTTTGGGTTAAGATAATTACACCTAAATTAATTATGTTAGGGTCGATGAGATATTCCGAAATAACATAGAGTTATTGTCTATTTTGGTTCGATGAAAAATGTAGAACCAAACCTTAAAACTAGTGTCGCGATGAAAAAGCCCCGAACCAGAATTTGTGTATATATAAATAGTTGGGGTCGATGGATCATTCCGAACCAACTCTCACTTGGGGTCGATGAAGCATTCAGAACCAAGGGTCCTTTATGTGTGTTATAAGGACATATTAGTGATAACTAATATTTAGTACATGTTGTGTGATAGATGTATACTAGATGGATAATCTACTGACATGAGAGCGTAGATAATAAAATAAATTGATAATATCTTAGTAATAATTAAGTAGCGTGACGTAATTATTATAAGTATAAGAATAACAAAAAATGAGTAAGTTATCTAAGTTTATGATATATGAGATATGGACTATTAAAATATTGCGTGTATGTTATGGGGACTTAATCAGTAGATACGGGAGGTGGAGTATTCTAGCCTAGTTAACTTGGGTAGCACAACTAGGTGGACTAAGTACCAACGTTAGGCGTGCACTATAGGAGAGAGGTGAGGTAAATCAAAAGAGTGTGCGAAGTCTTAACATGTGTAATCAATAACTCATAATTGTGATAACTGCTTACAAAATATTTTTAAAATGTTTTGAGTACTAACTCTTGCTATGTAAGATCTTTTCAAAAATATTTTAGGTTCCCAGCCAGAGGGACAGCCAGCATGACGTCATTCCAGGTATTTGGGAGCTACAGCACGTGTGGATGTTGCAAGGATTATTCAGACATTTCCCTTTTTCAGATCTAGTCTAGGATCTTAGTTTTAGTACTCAGAGTTTGGGACATGTTGTATAATCTTTACAGTTGCAGTTATTCTAATTTTAGATTTTGAGTTGGTTATATTTAGCCGAGGTTTTTGGATAGACTTTATTTCATTCAATTATTTATGATGATTGGTTTAGTACTGCTTAAATTGTATTGTTCCGTATGAGTTGTTTATCTGTTTTAAGGAAGATAAATTTGGCACTAGCTTGATTTCACTTAAGTGGTTAGTAAATAAAAAGCTTTTGATAGTGATGCTGAGAATGAACCATTTAAGAAATCTATTTTAAATTAAATTAAGTCTTGATCACCCATGGTTTAATTAGACGAGGTGTTACAAATCGATTATGCCAAATTTATTCGTTCTAACATGTATCATCTTCTTCCTTTAACTGTTACGGGATTTCATCATTTTTAATCATCGAAACCACCATTACCTTAATCCTAACTCCAAACCAAAGGTCTCAAACATAATAGCAACAAGTATAAATGATTTTTAACGTGATAAAATCATAAATCCTTAATGGACAACTTCATATTGGGTTAATTCAAATTTAAACTTTAAAAACCCTACTTTATTCCTTTTGTTCAAGAACCTCAAAATATATCCAGATTTCTTCCTAAATTTATTGTACTAATTCATCAATTTTGCACTACTTGTATGAGGGATCAAGTTTATCAAATTTCCTTTCCAAGAACATGAGTTATATCTTCCAATTTAAGGCTAAAATTCATAAGGAAATCATCATACTCTATCGTCGATGATACATCAAGTCATAAATCAATAAGATAAAAACTTACCTCTATATGTAAGTGTGAATCTCTAAAAATTGGTGTCATTCCACTCCTTCCGGCCTATCCAACGGTGGTGGCAGTGGTGCAAGAATGGGGGGAAAAGCGTTAGACTCTCCCTGAAAACCCTTTTCCTTCCTCCTCTTGTAGCTTTTCTTTGGTTTGGTAACTGATAAACCGAACTTACCCAACACATAATCTTATATACACATATATAATTCGTAGGTCTATATTACCCAAAATTTTAACAGATAAAAAAACCCCTTTGGGGTGCCGGTTTGGCCTAAAAATGCCCCAGGACCCAAACTAAACCCCCGAGTACACTTTTCTGACTATTTCGACCCTTTTGGACACACTCGAAATTACCATTTTAATTATCTAAAATGAATTACCCTTTATTTCCTCAAATTAAGTCCCTACACGACTAACAGATGCATCCTGACTAAATTTATTATAACTTTCGTATTTCTCACTTAGGACAATCATAATACTTTGCTACCAATTTATTACTTATTCACAAAGTAATATTAAATACCAATAAATATTAAGTCTTGTCTCGCTAATTAATATTTATTATAATCTAGATTAACTACAAAATTTAATTTAATAAATCTCAATTAATCCCAATGTAAAAATCATTAAAATTACGGGTTGTTACATACTCCCCCTATAATAACAGAATATCATCCCAAAATTTGGGGAAAGGAAATACCTGGAAAGAATAACTCTGGATGTTTATCGCGCATCTCATCTTCTCTCTCCCAAATAGACTCGTTGGCATTAGGATTCCCCATATTAACACCTTAGATTCTTGTACACAACTGCATTTCAACGTATTAAAAAAATTACTTGCAATAATCATTTGTTATTCCCACTATACATACACCAATGGTGCCTTTTCAATCAAAGACCTACTCATTACAACCCACGATTAGTGACAAGTTCATTCAAGACCTTACGTACCGATGTATATTCCTTTATGCTTAAGTTCTCACTTATATAATGACCCACAAAACTATCGTGAGTACGATCACAATGTCTCAATAGACGAGCCTATAATCTAGTCACTCTATTATCTCATGTTAGGCAAGGCTTCATTTTTATAGGTACCAATTTCCCTTATTGTCGTCCCAAGCCATTTCTCCTTGCGGGATACACCCTCAGCAATCCCCGACTACTCATGTCAGGCCTCAAAACTTTGGATCACATCCACGTACACTCATTACATTTTCTAACTATACAAAAATGATGTTGATTGACTCAATCCTTATCGGTGGACCATGGATCACACTGGGACCGAGAAACTTGTTATATCCCTTTTTCTATCTATCAAAAGGGTGGATGAAAATTTCCTTCCTATTAAGCCTTAAAAATTGCTCTGTGATTAATATCCTACTATGAGTCATCACATTCATCTTTACCAGTTGTAAGTAATATTTCTAATTACTCCAAAAATCTATAACATGCATTCTCGCATTCTATGTCACCCCTTGCGACTATCCATCGATCTACGGTTGACACACCTAACTCAGGTCTCAACTTCACCCCCATCACCTCACGAAACACCCTATTCAAGGTGAGACTCAAGGGTCTCATTCTTATTTACAACATTATTGGGTGGTACCTTGTGTCGGTTCATTTCTTCTCTTTAATAACATACTGGGCACACTACCAGGTAATATAACACACCCCAAACTAATAATTATTATTTTTATTCTTGAACAATTCAGTTCACAACCCAAAGAAAATCCTACCCACTCTACAATTCTTGATAATCCAATGATGAACATTATCAATTTGTGTATCAATTTCATCCCTGGAATCTTCAATCTATCATAACATTCGGGTTGGTAGCATGTCACCAACCTTTTTCCATTTTTCATGTGGCGCACTTGGAAACAACTTCACTATGTCTCACTCAACATGATATCAACACACTCAACATCCCACGTCATGTGGAACATCATACTACTTTTTTTTCTCAGGTATACAAAAATTAGGTCCCGTGTGTTTTCTCCAAGACTATGCACTTCCTAGGACCTTTTCTGTCTATTAGAATTTTAGCAACATATCTATGTGTGAACCACTCTACGCATTCGACTTGACTCCATTTGTTCCCAATGTATTTCGACTCACCTTTCAACTCAACTAAATTATGGGAGCTTTCTCATAACATATACACAATCAGACTCTATCCTTTCCTCGAACGAAGCTTAGCCTCTCCTACAATTCCACTTGTTTTTCTGACTGTCCCACAGACAAATTTAAAACATCTTTTTAAGCCTTATTATCATGGAAACTGCTTAAAGTCAAATGAACCAAGGCACCCACACACCCTATATCTAGTGCTTAAGTGCACAATCATCCCTAATGTTCCACACATAACATACTTGTCTCAAGTCTGACCCCGTATTTTCAGCGTGGATATACTGTATGGATAACCTCAATTACCTTACTAAAATGATTTAATTCCCCTCCGAGACTACCCCACCCATCAACTGGTGTTGCAAAATGTTTTCCCCAGTGCTCCCCATACATCACTACTCGACTCATCAGGTCTTATATCATAGAATAACTCCAAGCTCATGTTTTTATCCACATACACATGTAATAACTAAAGTGATAAACTCATGCCCTAATCACCAATACATCTCTCAACTCTCAACATTCGATGGGATTCACGTGTGGGATGTCTCAGAAGTGAAATCTAAATAGGAAACTTTCCCAATACACTACTACCTACCATTGTCGATCATCGAGATCCGCATGTGCTATGCACATAACCAGAATATCCAAAAATCCTATCCCCAGACATACCAATTTATATGTTCACTCGCACATCACTAAAAGAGTTATACAATACAGCGCTCTCACCATCACTAGTTTTCCGGTGCTAAGTCGATAACAAGCTAAATTTCTCCACTCGACAGTAAACTGAATATACCCCGAATCATGTTAGTATAATCCCTACACACTAGGATCAAATGTAACGAGACTACGATAACATCTGAAGTCTCCTCCACGATGTAATATAATCGCGAACTCACCCTCTTTCAGGTGACACATCGCTAAACAACATATCCTACCCTATAAAAGAGAACGCGATACTCTTGCCGTAACAACCCACCATCGCTCAACTTACCGTTAACCAACCAATACATAGGACAACATCATACTCGAATATCATCTATCGAAATGAGTAATTCCACTAAAACACATCCTTTCAATGACTATACCCACTTTCTTGCAGAGAGGACCAAAGAGCCCTACTACTAAATGGTAAAATATAGGCAAATAATAATAATTGTTAACTCAACTTGTCTTAACGAAATACTGTGACTCGCGTGTGTCACATAAACATGCCCCATTTACCCTAGGATCAAACGTACACTTTTAATTAACAATATCACTAGTGCTCCAATTGTTTCCTGGACATGACACTCTCATCCAACACAATCAAAATATTTTACAATAATTTCCCCTATTGGCGTCCCGTTGTTGTCTCCTAACTCACTGTGAACAGGGTCGATACATTTACCCCTACTCTCCACACATAGTAAGACATTATGTGTTATTTTCCCAATCTCTGCTCCACTGGCCATATCGTATGTGTCCTTCTCTCGGACCTGGTAGTCTTGACCCCTGATTGCTACCCTCGTTGTTCCTTTGGCTCTATGGTGCATGTGAAACACACAATTGGCCTTGACTAAATCCACTGTCACCTAGTAAGAAATTCAATGATCTAGATCCTTTAAATGGATCCTCTATCGGTTATTCCCTTGAGGTGCCTCAATATTACCAATTACCTCCAATCTTACCCTTCTGGCTTGGCTTTTCAACTCGTTTGGCTCCCTTCTCATGGAAGCATTGATATAAATATTATAAAAGTACGTTACTGATGATATGTGCATAAGTTGTCCAAGACTTATTTTCCATAAGTACTCGCCATTACTACACGTAAGTCCATCATCACCTTTAAGAACCTTCCTCTCCACTACTTAACTCCCGGGGTACAAAGATCACCTATATAAATACACTTTTCATCACAATCAACCTATGTTCGTCCTCCTGCAAAAAGTCCAGAAAATTCCTTTGTATCTCTGTCTCAACATAAGATGAAAGAACTTATGGTTAAATAGCTTTCAAAACTTATCAATTAATTTCTTATCTACTTCCTCATATGTGGTCACTATCTTCTACCATGGCAGCACAATTCCCACGATAAAAAATTAAGAAAAAATTTAAATCCTGAGTGTCACTGCACTCCACCATAGGCATGTGCCTTTGCATTATCTCCTTATATTGGCCTATCACACTTCCTCTCTTACCCTAATCCTTATAGATGGATCTTCGAAAGAGTGCCACTAACTTCCCCCTTTACCAAGTATGCTGGGTGAGTCTAA
The DNA here is from genome assembly GCA_949130495.1 of Sambucus nigra. Taxonomy (NCBI): domain Eukaryota; kingdom Viridiplantae; phylum Streptophyta; class Magnoliopsida; order Dipsacales; family Adoxaceae; genus Sambucus; species Sambucus nigra. Next base: position 622,950,304 of record OX422207.1, on the reverse strand, counting down.
ATTTGTCCCATCAATCTCTATGACAGTGTTTGGGCAAGCTATTGCGCCCTAGTGATTATCCTATCATCATATGCCAGAACAATAATCATGGTGACTCCAATCATATCCACCGTTCCCAGAATACTTTATGGATTTTTCTGAGCCTCTCCTCCCATAGTCCTTCTAATGGCACTCGCTGGTCACACTACATTGTTCAATGAACGAAACCCAACCGAATTTGTGTATGATTCATATCAACTTTACTTAGTAACAAGAGAGCATAAATGGTCGTACGAAGATGAATATAACATCCCAAAAATAGGGCACTAGATCAAAGCACACTATGCTAAAAGGCAATAAGCTGCGCAGATCCTAAGGACATTATAGCATGGCTCTAATACCATCTGTGACACTCTGCCTATTCTAATATTGGGTGATCAGTACATTATTAAATTAAACATGAATCATTAATGGTTTCATTCCTATCATCACTGTCAAAATCAAATTAATTACTAATACCCTAATGGTCCGGTGTTAAAATTTTAATCTTTATTTTTAACATGCAATCTAATATAAACTAAATAAATAACATGCACCATTCTAAGCACAAAATAATGGATGATAAGATAACAAAATTAATAAATAGATGAGTCTGGAATAATACTCCAAATAAAATCCCAATACAGTCAGCCATAAGTAAAGTCTACATCAAATACTGGAAATAACTAGAAATACAATGTATATGTAAATAATATCCACCTAGAATAGGAGACATGCCTCACAAATGAATGCAACTTCCATAGCAGCGGCAACATGTCAAATGAAGGAACTCTTATGCCTGGCATCCCTGTGGCAAGTCACCTAAAATGTTTTTACAAAAATGGATTTGAAAGGGGTCAGAGCCCAAGTAAAATAGTTTGAAATTTTTTTACCAAGTACTTAAAATGAGACAAAATAAGATATTATATACATATTAGGTCCGCATGATATCACTTGAGATCCTCACCTCGCAGCTATTGTGCACACCTAACGTACTACTCTAACCCACCTAGTTATTGCACCCACATAACTAGTTTGTCTTACATCTCTTCTCTCATATAATAAGTTATGTCGCCCACTTATATTGCCCATATAATATGATACTATGACACCCCGCCTAATAAAATACCGGGTGATCAGTCCTATACAAAATTAAAACAGGAATCCCAGTTGGTTCATCCTTAGCATCAATGTCGAAAACCTTTTTAAAACTTACTAACCACCTAGTATTCCAAAAAGCTGGTGACAACTTTTATCTTTTTAATTAACCAACAAATAACATGCGGATAATATAAACCGTTCACACAACTGAACAAAATCAACTAAATAATTACTTTAACTACTTGCCGAAATAAACCAACGGCCACCAAAGTAAATAGTCCAACACAAATGGCTAATAGTAGAATAAATAATTATGACAACTGAAACTGAAAAGTCTGGGCAACATGGACTAAGTAAACTGAAACTGAGAAATGAATCCTACTTTAGGAAAGAATGAAAGAAGCGTCTAATCCAAGATCCTTTTAGCAACCACATATGCTGCAGCTCCATGTCCCTGGAGTAGAATATCAATCCTGGCATCCCTATGGCTGGACACCTAAAAGGTTTTTTAAATAGTTTTATAGCAAGGGTTAGAACCCAAAACATTTTGAAAATATTTAGCAAGTGAATTAACTTAAGTAATTTAAAATGCATGATTGTGCTTCATATTTAAGTTAGTGTCGCACTCTCGTGAGGACATTCTCACCCCTCCATTGAAGTTCACACCTAACTATTTCCTTAACCCCACCTAGTTGTACTACCCCGTCCAACTAGTCCTTGGAATCCTCCCTTGCCTTTACACTCCAAACCGAGTATTATTATTTATGGGTTATAAGTTATCTCACTAATTAAGTTAATTAATTTCCTTTCAATAATGTCATATAACTGTGACACAAGTTATATAAAAATTTTACATCACATACTGTATTATTACCTGCATATAATATTTACTACCATTATATACGTACCTTTTCCACTACATCCATACATATATCATATGCATATCCATCCCTTTGAGTATACCCTCTCCGAATGATTCCCTCTAAAGTGCTATCTTACTAGGTGTGCTCACATAACCTAGTTACCCGAGTTGGAATCGCTCACCAACTTGGCCCAAATTATAAACATAGTGGAGGCGGTCATATTCCTTCCCTGAAAGTAAGATAAATCTATCACATATATACCAGACGCTATGACCTAGGGATATACTCACCCTACTCTTCAAGCTAGGGGATTCACCCACAGCGCGCAACCTTCCTTGGTAGTGCTAGAGTATATAAATTAAATAAATATCTAGTCACTGATATTTAATAGCACACACAATATATACACACACATATATATATATATATATATATATATATATATATATATATATATATATATATATATATCCAGGCTTTATCGTGTACTCAAAAACCCGTAACACTAGCTTGTAATTTCCCGACTCTTTGGCCTGACTCAACTTAATTAATTTTCTCATTTATTAATTTATCATCTCCCCGAGTCTATGGTCCGACTTTAATTTATTTAATTCACACGTCAATTAATATAATATTTCCCCGAGTCTATGATCTGACTCTTATATAAATACTTTGCACATTAATTTATATATTATTTACCCGAGTATATGATTCGACTCTAATTTAATTAATTTACACATTAAGTATATGGTCGGACTCCAATTTAATTAATTTACACATCAATTAATTTGACACTTGGTGTAACCAACCATTATATCCGGACTCGCTCACTTGGCTCATACCATCATTAATACCTGATTCTATACTTCCCCCCAGCTAATTAATTACACCTCGATTCCTTTAATAATGTAGTGCCACTAAACTTCAATATCCAAACCTTTTTCCTCTGTCCAAAACCAATATCTACGAATTTATTCCCAAAATTTAATCGTCCGGTGACATACAATGATCACCCTCCTAAACCCAATTATATCCCCTTATAATTACTAAGGAATATATATACCACATGTGCATTTATCACTAAATAAGAAGTGGTAGAAATATCTAAATTAATTCTCCTTTATATATAAAATTGGTCGAACTGCCAAAATTCTCGGACCATCGATCGATCGATCCCTTGGGTCAATCGATTGATGGAACAGGGATTCGTCTTCTCGGGCTTGCTATTTCAGCCATTGTTAACCCATCCAAGCTTCTAATTTCTCCCCTAAAAGTCTCCGATCATAATCCACCATTGTAAACATATCAAAACAGGTTCTACTCAACCTAGAAGCCTTAATTCAATAACCAATTTCCACGAATTTTAACGTTTTCCAGATTCGGGTTTTACCCAGGTTTTAAACACCCAAATACTTTACATCTCTAATTTAAGAATTTAAATGTCCATTCATGCTGGATTTAATCATATGGTTCATATTACTAAACTATAGAATCATGAAACCTACTAATATCATCTCAAATCTCAACAAGATATACCATTTCCCAAATGCCGATTTCACCTGAATACCCATTTATACCCAAAACAGATTTTGGTTTACACATCACAAAAATATGAATTGATTATCACCAATTTAAGAATCATAATAGTTAACCACTTTCCTGGAATCATTCGTAGGCTCTGATCCGTTGTAGGGAATGGTTTAATGACGAACTCTCACTTTTGGCTCCAAAAGATCCCCAATTCGCTTACAGATTTTGTTTCTCTGTGTCTCTCTCAAACCCTAGGTTTAGAGTTTTTAACTGCAGTTCAATCAGTCCCTCAATTCGGTTAGAAACCCTTAATCCCGTTTTGACCACATGGGCCTAATTAAAATGGGCCGAATCGCCCCGTGTGGGTCCGGCTATGCCCAAAAATGCCCCGAGACCCGATTACTACCCCCGAGTACTCTTTTCTGACTAACTCGACCCATCTGAACTCAACCGCACACTCATAATTGTCATTCGAAATACTTTATAATAGTCTTCAATTTTTGCCTTAAATTGCGTCACACATTAATTCGAACAATTTAACTTAAAGTCACCAAATATAAATAATTCTTCCCACTCCAATAAATTCTCCAAATCATAATTTATGTTTCTCGAATTTAAATATTTATTTCTCCCAAAAATAATTAAATACTAAATCCTCAAAATTACGGGGTGTTATAGTTACTAAATTTTTCAATCCTTTATATTCATTACGGGATTACCAGTTAATGGTTAAGTTCTCGTACACTTTAAGTAATTTAGATATCACTATCTTATCTACTAATACAGTCTTAGTAGAACCAATCACACGTGTATATATATATATATATATATATATATATATATTCATCAAACTTATTATATATACGTACACAACACCCCTAGGTGGAGACCTGCGGTGAAGGCATTACCTGATATCAAGTCCTGGTACATTATGTACTAAATAAGGACATCGGTTCTGATAATTTCTCTCTAACCATAAATCAAATCAAAGATATTAGAGGCGAACATATTTCTAAGCCTTCGGGCTATCCACATACCTAACACACCGAAATGACAGTTCACACCCTTATTCACACAAGTGGTGCTCAATACCTAAATTCTATATCCTGAGGTAAAATTCAATATCCCCCCCCCCCCCCAATATGATCATTAGAATAAAACTGTCCCCGACCCGAAACCTCCTGTGTTAGCAAGTATCCTAGGTATGTTTACACATGATATATCAAACAGTAGTTATTCGCACCACCTATATATACACATATATTCAGTATAGGTATATACAGAACCTATCTCAGATATCCCATACGTAATATAGTACTCTCGAATATTCTACGTATCATTACTTTACTATCACACTTCTCACCGTATAATGTCGATTGTTTCCTAATACCCGAAAGGTTACCAATTGTCCCATATGTAATTTCAGTAGGTAACTCATTCATGCCTTAATGGTGTGATCATATGTTCCTTTAAATTGTCTGTGACATGATGTAATTCTCTGAATTAGGTTTGATTACCACATTACCTAAATGATTATAGCCTTAAGTTCTCTTCGTGTAACAATTTTCAATCCCAGCATTATCCTACTAAAAATTAGAATATCTCGAATTAGGATTTAGAAATACTTCACAAGTCCACCCAGTCTTTTTCCATGAGTTCTAAGTTAAAAAAGGGGGGGGGGGGGGGGGGTGGACTGGGAAAATATGGGAAACCAAATCGATTCAGCCTTGGTCCGAATTCATTCGCTTTACGAATAGATTCGGCCAAGGAGCCGAATCGATTCCCTATAACATACATCATCTTTTTCCTATAACTGTTATGGGATTCCATCATTTTATCATCTAAGCCACCATTACACTAACCTAAACTCCCAACCAAAGGTCTCAAACATCATAACAATAAGTATAAATGATTTTTACCATGATACAATCATAAATCCTTAAAGAACAACTTCAAATTGGGTTAATTCAAGATTAAACTTTAACAACCTTAGTTTATTCTTTTTTTAGGAACCTCAATAAATCTCAAGATTTCTTCATAAATTTATCATACTAATTCATCTTTTTCGTAATACTTGTAGGAGGGATCAAGTTTACCAAATTTCCTACCTGAGAACATGAGTTATATCTTTGAATTTAAGGCTAAAGTCCATAAAATTCATAAGAAAATCATTCTACTCTAACATGGATAATATATTATAAATCAACAAAATAAAAACTTGCCATTGTAAATTGCTGGAAGGGTGGCGTTCCTCTCCTTACGATCTACACAACGGTGGTGGTGGTGGTGTAAGAATAGTTGAAAAGCCTCCAAGTCTCCTTGAAAATCCTTTTCCTTCCTCCTCCTGTATCCTCTTTTTGATTTGGTAACTTATAAACATATCTTCCCCAACACATAATCTGATATACACTAATAAAATTCGTAGGTTTATATTCCCCAAAATTTCAAAAGATAAGAATACCTCTTCGGCATGCTAGTTTGGGCTATAAAAATGCACAGGAACGCAAACTAAACCCCCCGAATACACTTTTCTAATTATTATGAACCTTTCGGACACTCTGGTACACTCAAAATGACCATTTGAATTATTTACAATAAAATTACCTTTTATTTCCCAAAATTAGGTCCATACACGACTGACACACGTATCCCAACTAAATTTACCGTAGTTGTCGTATTTCTTACTCACGGAAATCATAATACTTTCTTGTCAATTTATTACTTATTAACAAAGTAATATTTAATACAGATAAATATTAACCCTTGTGTCGCTAATTAATATTTATTTTAAACCGAATTATTTACCCAATTTAATTTAATAAATCCCAATCAATCCCAATATAAAAATTAATAAAATTACAGGGTATTACACCTTTCATACATAAAATTAGAGAGAGAAATTACTTCCCACCTCAAAATTGTTTAATTTCTAACTAATTTAATACTTAATACCGTCATTTATGGTTATCATTCCACCTTAATTCATTATTTATAGAAATAATTCATTTTTTGGCATTCATTGTCTACTTATTCTGGTGGTTTAACTAGTAGATTGAGACATTTAAATGACCATTCAGTTGGTTGACCATAGGGTTTCAAAGTTTCTAGTTGTTTTCGCAATTTCAGCCAATTTCTTGGATTCAAATGGCATATATACGCCATTTCATTTCCAATCTGAATATACACCCTTAATGAGTCTTTTTCATAGGGTCAGATAGTGTTGAGAAAAATTTACGAGTTAAGACTTGTTCCTTTGGACACTGTTCATCATGTTGGGGGTGATTTAGAATATTCCAAACTTGTTCCCATATTTTCTTTTTCTTAGTTACCTTCTCAGCTACCATATGTTTAGTATAGGTGGTCATAGTTCTTAGCCTCCTCTAGTTTAGACCACGATGCAAACTGCCAATCAGGTGGAAGTAATTACACTGACCAAACCTTCGAGGATTCTATAATTATGATAGGATCCTCTTCCAAAGAACTCATGTTGTTTAGATCATCATCAATCTAGTTCTTTGGTAGTAGTACCTTTAGAAACACACCGGTCGTTTGACGAGGGCACTTATGAATGCTCTAAAAGTTCATATAACCCTGCAGCCACCGAGTCAAGGCATTATGATTGTGATATCTCTGAGTCCAAATTAATGGACATAGAAGATTTTTATAGCTTCTCCATTGGTATAACTTGTAGATTTCCCAATAGAGGAGAGAGAGTCTATGATCGCATCTGAGGAAATGATACTTTTTCCAACTATGGGCTTTAAAGGTTGGACTTTATCTATTTCTACACTTCATCAGCACGATAATTTTGAAAGGTAATGAAGTAAATCTGATCCAACATACCCTGAATGCAGACATGATGATCCTAGGGTCCATGGTTTATTATAAAAAGCATTCTGGGTTCAAATTAAATGAAGGGGTTTTCAGATGTATCCATGGGATAAACGACGATGCCAAAGCTGAGGTATTATTACCTTTATCCTCAGAAGTACCATTAGAAGTTGGTGAGGGTGTTTCAAGTAAGAAACCACTTTTGGAAACACAAGTTCCTATACTTTAAGAAAAAATGTGAGTTCGACCCAAATGAAAGGATGAGAACTTTTATAGTTCCTCGTGGATAGAATGGGTAGAACACAATTAGTATTCACCTCTCATTATCTAACTTGTCTTTTAAGTTACTTTTTTCATTCATAGTGAAACTTACTCCAAATATTTATGTGGTCTTGAAGAAACTGTTGGACAAGATTTGTGTTGTCAAACCTTCAATTTTCAAAGACACTTTTTCCCTGGACAAGTTCACTGTGTTTTGATACTAAAAGCCCCTAAGAAAAATCGAGGCAGACATCATAAACTTAGTATCAGTTGAAGCCGAATAATAAGTTGAGGAATGTATTTGAAATTTTCCTAAGGGTAAGTTTGTCTTCCTTTCTTTTAATTCGTACTTTTGCTGACACTACATGATTCCCTATGCAACCTATAGCCCTTTAACTCTACGTTTCACATTGAACCACTTTGGGAGATGGAACAATAACCATCATCTCATATTTCTATTGAGAACATTCACACACAACACGTTGACGCTACCATGAAAAAGGTTGTGGCCTAAGGTAGGAAGAAGGCAACTGAGGTCATGCTTGACCTAAAGAATAATGTGGATTGTTTATCTCCCATAAATAAAATGGAACTTGGGCCCTCCACCTCCCAACCCAACTCTGAAAAACTAAGACTATAGAAATAGAGGACAGCAAGATCATGGATGATGCATGTTATGATTGATGGTTGCCCAGTTCATCGGTTGGAAAGGGATAATACTAGAACACACCCTCTTTTTAACTATTATAAAAAAATTTAAAAAATCTAATTGTAATATTTTTACTTGAATTCATTCTCAGTATTTTGATTTGTATGGATATTTCTATTTCATTTAAATTAAAGTTATTTTATCTATATCTATCGTTTATATGTAGTAATTTGTTCTACTATGTTGTTAGTCCACATACATAAGTTATGTTATGGGAATTTTTTATGCTACACACAAACTTTTCTCTAAGAATTAACTTAGCAATTGTTTTACAAATAGTTCTTTAAGTTCCTTTGGTCCTGGATTGAGTCACTACATTCTCTTGTTGTCGGCTCTAAGCCAAGATGGCCTAACTACTAGCAACAGTTGGATGAACATATGTTGCCAAGATAGGCTTTTTAAAAGTATGAGACTAATGTTCCACTATAATCTTTATTTGTGCAGTATTTGTTTGTGGCAAGTGATGTGCTCATCTCTACTAGGTATGCTAATTCTACTCATGTTATTGGTTTACCTCATGGCCAACCACACCTGGTGAAAGCATTAATGTCCCATTGACCAACCAGCATCTTAATTATGGCATGCACAAATGACAAGGTCCCTCATGAAGTGTTTTATGGTCATAATAAATACTGTATGCTCAAATTATTTCAGATGGCTTTGCCCTATGCTTCTTTACCAATCTTCAAATAGGGGATGCTTGTAGTAAACAATAAAAGAGCTTTAATAATAACAATATGGAAAGAAGATTGAATTTAATTTATAATTGCCAAGAATTTTTAAATAAACTTCTTTCGTTACATCTTCATCAATAGTTTGAACCTTATTTTCCTAATGATAATATTCCCTAGGGTGATTTCCATTCCACAAGTTTTTAAAGGGTTCCCCTTCAAGAGTCTCAATCATATACGTTCTTGGTTGTACCACTGAGTTGACTCTATAGGGACCATGCTAGTTTGACTCCAACTTATTTCCCTTTCTGATCATATTTTTCAGGACCAAATCACCATCCTTTAATGTACTCAAATTGAATCTTTTATCGTATAATCTCATCGTCCTTTATGGATATGCTGCAACTCTTAGGGCTACCTACTCCCTTACCGCCTCCACGAGATCCAAATTGAGCCGATGCATAAGGTTTCCCCTACTTGGGTTATTTTCAGTTGTCTTGATAATTAGAGTTTATCAGGATTGTGAGTGCACCATATAAGATTTGTGGTCTTCTTAACCAAAGATATTAGCCTAGTAATAGTTATTAAGCGATTGTGTTACGTTTCATGCTTCTATTAAGAAGACTTATGCTTATCTTACGGAAGACTTTGATAAAATTTCTAAATTTTGCTAAAGACTATTACAAAAGAATTTTTAAATTACAAGAACTAAAATACATATAAATCTTTACAGCTAAGGAAAAGAAAGTGAGATAGTGTAAGGAATTACATTAGAAAATGTAAAGAAAGAAATTAAAGACAACAAAAGTAAAGGAAATAAAATTTTAAGAAACTTGAAGAAAAGTAATAACCAACCTTACAATTTACTTCTAATTGCAAGAAGTGTCATAAATAAAGAAAAGAAAGGAAAGAAAGGACAGAAGTATGTAAATATAATTTTTTGTATGAGAGAGACCTTTATTCCTTTTTGGTCTCGTTGATTATTTATACAATTTCTTGCCATGAATTATACCTACTTTGGTAACTACTAAATGGGTATTAATACAATTAAGCTTTCCAACATTAGGTGCGCTAATGCCTCTATCCAAATTGTCTTCTCTCATTTATTAATACCACGGGAAAATTACGACAAGTGTCATGCATGGATGTTGCCAGTTACCTTGATTTTTAAATCATATTTAAGATATTAGTATCAATTTATCACTTACGTGTCAACATCTTAATAGGCCATAATAATATGGTGTAAACCTACCCCTAACACTAATTAATTTTTGAGAAAAAATAATTAGTGGACTGTTGATCTCTCTCCTACCAGTATCATATGCTTGATAATAATTACCTCTCTTCATAAATACATGACCTATGCATTTGATAACATCATTTCTCTTAGTTAATCATCACTGCTCTTAATTAACTATTATTCCTCATGACATGGGTGATCTGCTAGAAGATCAACCAAAGTTTTTCCCTTTACTACTTTTTGAAGCACATAATGCACACGAAATTAAGATAAATATAATACCCACTAGTGAATCAAATTTCTTAAAATGGTCCTTGTAAACATATATTTGACTAAATCAATCTTCAAAATGACAAAAACCTCCCTGGACAGTAAATAGTACCTTAATTTCATAAAAAAAAAACTAAAAAGTTAAATATAGTTTTTGACTATAGAATACATACATTAAAAATCATTTAAAACAAACTAAGGTAGTAGTTAACTTTCTCTTTGTTGCTCTCACAATATTACGGCAATAACACTCCAATCGATGCATCAAAGACTAAAATGTATAATTCCAATGGCTTGTCTTCTCTTAAAGGTGAAAAATAGATGGATTGCCTAGGTATCTCTCAAGTTGTTAGAATGCTTCCTCGTTCTCCTCTTACCAATCTAGCTCTTCTTGGTCTTTTTGCTTCAAGAAAGGATAAAACAATTTAGTTTTTCCTATTGCATTAGATATAAATCTTTGAAGGAAATTGACATGTCTAAAAAATTATAATTCTTTTATGTTCTTGGGGTTTATTCTCTCAATTATAGTTTTAGCTTTATTTTGATCAACTTGGATTCCCTTTTGATGCACTAAATATCCAAGGAAATTACCTGCAAAAACTCTAAAAGAAAATTTTAAAGGATTTATTTTATGTTGATGAAGTATCATTCTATTTTTAAGATGTGTTACATGATCAATTTTTATTAGGATTTCGCAATTCAGTCTTCAATATAACACTCCAAATAGGTGCCAACTATATCATGGAAAATTGTATCCAATCCCCTTTAGTAAGTGTCTCCTGCATTCATTATACAAAGTGACATTTTATCCATTCGAAGGTTCACAAATTTCTAGTGCATCTAAAAGAATTTTTATTCACATATTCCTCAACAATGCATATTTTTTTATAGCTGGAATCAGCATCCTCCATAGACATGATAGTATGACAAGCTGATGTATCAATAAATAAATCCACTACTAGAATTGGATATTCATTCTTTGGAGTAGCTGCATTCAAATTTCAAAAATCAATGAACAATCTTAATTTTCCATTTTTCTTGATCACTAGGACTATATTAGAAATTCATTAAACAAACATAGCCGTTCAAATGAACTCAGAATCCAATGGCTTATCTATTTCTTCTTTTATTCTAATTGTGATTTCTGGAGTCATTTGTCTTGGAAATTGCGTAATAGGTTTACAATCCTCCTTGTTGGCAATCTATGTTCCCCTAATTTACTATCTAATCCCAGTAGCTCATTATATTCCAACTAAAAATGATCATTATACTGATGTAGGTCACTATTTTATTTTCTTTCGTTCTTAAATTCATTTCTATTAAGGGATGTAGTTAATCCACCATAAGCTCTTCAAATTCTACTGGAGAACTTTTCCATTTACCACTATCTTAAGGAGATTCATTCTCTATATCTTCTTCTAAGACATAGTCAGTTCCAATTATGGTCTTTTCTTCACCATGTTTGGTGCTCAATTCTAAATCTCTGATTTTATTCAAAATTGTGGCCAATCTTTCCCTAGCTTGTTGAGTGTCAATGGTTGCTCTATGAATTACAAATTATTTTATTTTATTTAGTTAGACACACAAGGCCAAAACTAACTCATTCCATCCTTCATCGGATACTTCTCCTTTTGATTCATCTAGAACCAAAGCCTCTGCTCTTCCCTGGCCCCACATTCTCCTAGTAGAGTCTCGCCTTAACACAGTTGGAACTCATATGAAACGTTAATGGATCAGCCTCTACTTCCTCTACAAGTCCATCATCCTTTATTAAAATAATTTTTTGATGTATTAAAGAATGAATGCATTTGATAGAATGAATTCAATCCTTACTAAGTAAATCATTGAAACTTGATTTATCTTCCATTTTCAATAAAGAAGTTTTAGATTTTCTATTTCCTACCAATCTTTGAATCTCTTCTTATTTTTTTAAGATTTCATTTTAATCAAGGATTTAAACTTGATGGGATTAGAATCAATACCCCATTGGTTAACGATAAACCTAAGAAATTTTTCTGCTCTAATGCCAAAGATAACATTTTGTAGGGTTCAAATTTATTTAATGCCTAAGCGGTGCGGAGCGATGAAATCCTTCCCCCACTCTACTACTTTTTAGGTTTTTAGATATTTTTTAGAGAATTAAAGGGTAAAAACAAAGAATCATAATAAAAAAGTAAATCGATTCATACGGAATGAAGATTTAAAGAAGAATAAATGGGATTTAAGCCTTTAACTGAGAAATTTCTAAAAATCTAACTAAAATTTCTTTAACACACCTCTAACAATTTTAGAACCAATGTGAATTGATTCATAATTCATAGGTTTACTGAAATTAGGTATCCTTCAGCCCTAACAATTAAAAATTGTTGAAAACAACATGGCAAGTCATTTCTCACAAATGGCGCCAATTGGTGTAACGTTTATCCTATATAAATATACTAATTACCATCACAAAAATAGATAAGAGATTGGATTACTACAATACTAAGACATGAATAAACTAGAAAGTAAGAAGATAAATGAGAATAATTGAATTTATGTAGTTCAGCCCAAATTGGTGCCTATTTCCACAGGTGTAGTGTTGTATGTTATAATTACTTGGAAATGTCATTAATGAGTACACAAGGAAGTTCTCAAGTTCTCTATCTATTTTGGCAGCAAAACAGTAAGGATAAATCTCATATGTTACCCATATAAAGTGAGTGTGTGCTACTTATAGGCTGTTAGAGGATAGAGAAAATAGTAGGACATGCGTCTAACTTTTGTGGGTGAGGTGAGTAAACGTTTTACATACACGATGAGATAATAATCAGAAGTTAGATATTGTAACATGGAAGAGAAAATTTGTATATCTTCGCCGTGTGCATCTGCATTTAGGTTGCATCTGTCATCCTATCATGAAGTACATGTTTGCTTTAATAGTGTTACTAATAATGCCAACTAACGGACATGGACTTCCCTAGTAAGTGTGGTCGAGCTGACCTCCTAACAATTCGACCTTCCTAATAACTCTAGCCTTCCACGTTACCAATAAGTAGGTGGTGTTAGGTGTCCTATTAGGGTTAGTCTATGGGTTTCTTCATATTTATGGTGTAAAACTGGCCTATATAATAGATTCTAATGAAACATTGTGCAACCAAATAACTCAAAGGGAACCTGAATCTACAACTATGAAGCTGTGAATACCTCAACGCACAAACAAACAAATAATATATTTAGCACATTATCGCATATCAAAATAACAATTATTTAATAGTCTGTGGTAGCATCACCCATGCCAAAAAAATCCCCGTAACATATATAATCTACCATACCTCTAAAAAATCAACGAGAAATATAACAATCAACCACAACATGTATTCGCATTAACTCTATTCCCTATCAGCACATACACGACATCGCAAGATATAATAAATTACAAACTTAATTATAGGCCTAAATGAAAGACTACATTACTAGCTACCCCATCATATTAAACATGCCGTAGGTAATCACTTGATCCATGACACCCACATATAACATAAAAAAATATGCATACTTTAGCCCCACGTAGCCACCTAATAGCTATGAACATTGAGCTATAGTCATATAACTATATATGCCATAGGATTCAATCTTAAGATATGAAATAATAAGTCTTAATAATCATTTATCGGAATTGGGTTGTGTGTTACAAAACTCTTTTATTCCCATTCCATGCTCCTAACTATAATATATAATCTTGTGAGGAACTCATACCTCACCCACGAGAGACTCACTTATAAGTCCAGTCATAAAATCCCACAACATCACAAATAGTTGGAATAAAAATTGAGAATGAATTTAACAAGATAATATAGAATTTACATATACTCTTATTTGCATACAACTTGACCGATTGCTCTCGATATGCAAAGTGGCCAACAATTTCCTACAAAACCTATGGATTCCCCCATTGTACATATGGTAATAACAAGGGTTGTAAAATAATATACAATGGCTGAACGATTAATGTCTCATTCCCATACTATCCTAAATATAGTGTTGAACATCTCATAACTATGTGCGCATACACTCGGCACCTATTCCAATATCCTTTAAATCCTTCTTGAAAACTCATTCCTCGTGATTTTCATTTATTTCTCATTGAATTCTACTATCTCTTCTTCTAATGCCTCAAACATGGATATTCTTGATATCCTTTGACGAATATGACCATCAGTCTACTATCACTTATTAATAAATCTCAATTTCAACAATAAACCTATATTTATTTTTCTTTGATATTCACCACCTCAGGTGAAATTATAGATAATTTTTCAAATACCTAGATCATATTCTGCAATCGTGTGGTGACCATACTTCAAGGTTATAAACTATATCCTCTAGTAGATACTCGGATCGTACAAGGAAACACTTGTCATCAATCTAATATTGTGACTAATCATATCCCAAAAATATCCGCTCAGTGGAACTAGTCATAGTAATTCGCCCTGTCGTAGCATCTCTAAGAACCTTAAATGTATAAATTCACTTCCCTTTTAATTCAATGAACTAATTTTCACAATTAATTCTTTCTAACTCCCCTACCTCTTTAAATTAATTAATATTCTAGTAGTTATCAAAAAAAATCTATTATATTCCCTTCCAAGTTTTGGAACATCTCGCAGCTCAAAGTTAATGCAACCAGAGGCACGTACACTACTAATTCTTATGAAAATATATAGAAATGGTTATAACTCCAACAACTTTAACATAGTTAATTATCTCCAAAAACTATTACAAACATCCCCATCGAACTTTTTATATCCTCCTAGGATTTTGATACTCCAACAAGTCCTCCTCATCTTGGTCCTTTAGACCTTCATTACTGCTCAAGTGAACCAGCCTCTCCAAGAGGAAATAATCAACGTAGATCCATATGTCATCACAACACAAGATTATAAAATCCCATGACAAGCTATAAATGTATCAAATAAGACTTAATGTAAAACCAAATGGGCTCACATAAAACATAACTCTCTAAGCCACGCTCTAATGCCAATTATGACACCCCATAGATTCAATATTTAATGTGATCAGTCCTAAATACCAAATTTATAATAGTGAAATAATTAATGACATTCTAAGAATGTGGAATAACATAAGAGTAAAGAATAACATGTAAACATTAAAACCATATATATATGCCAACAAAAAACCTGAATATCAACATACTCTAAATACAAATTGAATATGAATACATGAATACAACTTAAATGTTACTATAACTTCTTTGAATATAAACTAAATAACTAAGAACTAGATATAATAGTATGAATTAAATGAATCTCTACAACTAAAAATATAAACTAATCTACATCTGAAATATAAAGATATATGTATTACGTTACAACTTATGCTAAGGATTCGACAGTGCTATGCATAATCCCGAACCTGAAACATAACCAAAAAAAAATTATCAATAAAAGAGGATAAAACTCATAACAAGATCCTCAAGATCCACCTAATAAGAATGTTCAATAAATAAGTAATTTCTTGTAGATAATATCTTGATATCCCTATAGTGCATAGTATCAAAATATAAAAATATGAAGTTTTTATCAAATTGTTATACATAACCTTAATAGAAGCATTAACTATTGGGTACTATTAACTATAAGGAATTATCTTATCATATACGAGCTACTACGATTACAATAGTCTATCTTATACTCAAACACTAACTACACAAGATCCTTTCATCTCTACGTAGCTATCTCAATCAACCACTACTACAATGTCATGAGGGTAATTCCAATCCGGTGTGATTAATGCCTAATAAAACTCAAACCCTTGGTTGTCCATGCAAGCAACCTAGTCATTTGAAAGACAATTTTGCAGTCCTCCTTCATCGATGGACAAACATTGGGTATGCGGGATCGACTTAGAGACTAAGTCACCCATATACTTTAATAAGAGACATATAAAGCAGGAAAGTCAATGCGCTGATAGAATACATTCACTAATATGGAGATCCACTATTCCACTTAAGGTAAGGAGGAAGGTCGTTACGCTAATAGGAAAAATGGGAAATACCACCAGCTGGAGGGTCGACCACATGTAAAGTCAGAGGAACCTTATCCTTTATTCACGAGTTTGTCCTTATAAATTTTCTATTGTACGACTTTGATATAAATCCATATTAGGAAAGATAAAACCAATGTTGAAAAATGTAATAAAGTAACCATGCATTCCATATCATAAATACCACCCTCCTATTTGCTTAATGGATATAGATCATACCTACCTGAATCGTGAATCCCAAGTGTTCATTTTTTCCAATCATTTACATTTCATAAATGTTTTCATCACATTACATTCATGTTTTCACCTAAACATATTTAGCGCAATTTGCGAAAAGTTTAACATTTCCATCCTTGAATAGAAATCAAGTTACCCATGTCGCAAATGGTCACGTCGTTCAATAGGGAGGACTCTAAGCGTAGTTTGTACAGATATTAAATCGAATGTAAGGAAACCTGGTTTTGTAAGAAGGTGAGGAACAAGTTGCTCAAGAAGAGAAGGTTCCCCGTGAATCTATCATCGATAAAAATAGAATGTGTACTCCCCTAACTCCAAATCTAGGACATCAGTCTTTAAGAAGATGAATCATCCACTCACACCAATCAATGTGGTGGTTACGGTTCAGACTTCCCCATTCATTCAAGATATTATTGGCTACATAATGATAAAACCCGTTAAACTCCCTAGAATTGACCCCATTAATGGGATGTAAATCTGAGAGAATATAGACAACTATGAATCCTTCATGGAATTCTTAGGCAACCAAAAACAGATTCAAGTCCTTTTCCATAACTATATAAGATTGGCGAGGGACTAATTCAACCGATTCCCGTTAAACTCAAGTATTTTCTTTAGAGATCTAATGGATCTTTTTGTTCGGCATTTAATCGACATTGAGGTTAAAATAAATGACTGATTACTTGTTCGACATCCTATGAACCTAGGAATAATGTTTAAGAGAATTTACCAAATGTTTCAATGACAAATTTTTAAGGATAAGTCATCTAGACAAGTGGGTTATTGTGTCAACATTATTCAGGAGCCTCTATAACAAAAACACCATTTAATCCTTATCAAAGAAATTGCCGACCAATATGACTAAGCTAATGAAAAAGGTGGAGAAGCATATTCATGATGAGGACACTGTTAGTAGTTGGTTTTTCCTCCACTAAGAGGAAGAAACATATAACAAGACCTAATGGGACGAATATTTAAGCATTAGATAAGGAATTAAAAAGAATACAAACAAACACCAACCAAGTTTCTATCGATTTACACCGCCCAATACGAATGCCGGGTGGTTCTGAGTTACCATATGATAGACAAAGATGTTGAATTATCTAAATAATTTGACATGATAACCAATACACAAGATTCCACATCGGTTATGGGCATTGTTCCCTTCTAAATAATGAGATGGAATCCATAATCTAAATAGGGCATCTGAGGGAGTTCATGGGAAGGTCAAACACGAGAACAACATACCAAGTAAACTGAGAGAAAGATTATCAACCCTAGAGCCAATTTAAGGAACGTAATCTTGGGAAATGATGCCAATGGATATTGACGAGCTAAAAATGTTTCATTCAAAAGGACACATAAGGATGATCTAAAGAGGATATGTAGAAAGGGTGGAATCATCATCTGCAAGAAAATACTATCTGGGGAAAATGAAGTAATGGAGGTCCAAGCACCCAAGACTATTTAATATTGGTAGCACATCATCATCAACAAAAGGATTTAATCACACCACATGATGAACCTATTCTTATTTACGCAATCACATCCAATTCGGTTATAAGAAAGGTCATGGTTGACACATGGATTTTAAGGAATATCATATATTATGAATCCTATGTGAATCTATCCAATCAGTCAAGGAACAACTATTAGGCATCATAAGAGAAGGAGAGTATATATAGGTGATATCAATTTTTACCTCAATATGAATAAGAGATCGAAGTCTGCTATTATAAATGTGGAATTATTTTTCTTTAAATCGCCATCGCCCTGCAACATGCTCATAGGAAATATAAAGCTCAATAGGCAATATTCAATACTTTACATCAAATCGTGTACCTTTCAGTTCCCCAGATTGAATGAAATGGGGATTGTAAACAAAATCTAGTTTTGTTCCAAAAGTTGGTACTTTGTATTTTTAAAAAGGAATAAATAACCACTAAACTTTAGTGGTATTTACTCAATGGAGGAGGCAACTAGAAGGTATCCAATAGATGAAATCATCCCAACTCCACTATTTAAATAATGGTCAAAATAGGTGGCTTGTGTGGGTTTGCCTTTCAACATTTATTAGAGACATATCCTCCTTTAAAAGATCATGGAATGTTTTTTGGAATCCTAAAGACGTTCCAGTAATTGAAGCCTCGAAATCAACCTTTCATTTCAATATTGACCCCATATTCAGACTGATAAGTTAGAAAAAGAGAGTCTTCACACAAGATCAAAACCAAGTAACGCACATTGTAGTGGGGAATATTCTAGACACACAATTGATTTGAGAAGTCAAATATGCCGAATGGATTACAAATGAATTCATGGTGAAGAAATCAAACATAATGTAGAGATGGTATATGGATTACTCAAATTTTAATAAGGCATGCCCCAGGATTGACGTCCTAGTACATGCAAAGTGAGTCATGAACTATTATCATTCATCAGTGTACACTTAGTTTATAATCATATATGCATGCATCCTAAAGATAGGAAGAAAAAATATTTCGTGACTAAGAGGAGGAACTACTACTCTAAGTCCATCCCCTTCAGATTGAAAAAAGGTATAGAAACTTAATAGAGACTTGTGAACACGATGTTTGAGAAACATATAAGAAGAAAATGCAGGTATATGTAGACGACATAGTGGTGAAGATCCTGAAGTAGGAGATGCGTGTCTTTGACCTTGAGAAAATGTTTTACATCATCAATAATTACAACATGAAGTTGAATCCAAAGATGTGTGTGTTATGTATGTAGTCCGATAAATTTAAGAGGTTGATGGTAACTAGATTTGGAATATATGTGAACCCCTAAAAAATACAAGCCTTTCTAGATATGAGAAACTTAAAAACTGTGAAGGAGATACAATCACTGGCCTTACGGGTAGAGACATTGAAAAGGTTTGTTAACGGAGAAATAACCATATGCCTACATTTCTTCGAGACATAAAATAATCCTTTTTTTCTGGACAAGTGCGAGTAGATAAGTCTTTCAATACTTGAATAAGTACTTGTCTGAAGCTTCACTCCCCTCTAAACTAGTTCTCAAAGAAAAGTTATAGTTCCATATTGGTGTCTTATCTTAAGCAATTAGTTAGGCACTCATCAAATATGATAACAGTATTCAAAAAATCATTTGCTTTGTAAGTTAGGGATTTAGAGGAGCGTAATCTAGGTATCCGGAGATTCAAAAATGACCGTTTGTGCATATAATTTCTGCTCAAAATTTGAGGTCCTATTTTCAACTTCACACAATAAATGTTATCACTATCCACCCCTATGGAAATATTACACATAATGGAGGTGTACAAGAGACTGAGGTAGTGTTCAGTGAAGTATAAAAAGTAGCCATATGTAACACCCTGCCTAATTAAATACCGGGTGATCAGTCCAATACCTAATTAAATCAGAATATAAAGTTGGTTCATTCTTAGCATCACTGTCGAAAATATTTTCCTCACCTAATACTCAATTAAGTTGGTGTTGAAAACTTTTCAATAAAAATTTTATTTTACCATTTCGAACAATTTTACACATTCCATTCCACAACAGTAATAAACTGAATAGATATCACAATAGAATTTAAATTCAACTAGAATAAACTTTCCAGAAAATATCTCAATACATAAATCCCAACAATTGTAAATGTAACACAATGACCCGAGTATAAAATCCTGAGTCAAGTAGAAAAGAAACAGTTGAAATCCTCTGGGGCGACATGGCCTAAGTGAAAGATCACTGCAGAGTATGAATCAAAAAAATGAAGGCATCTAAACAATACTCCATAGCTCCATAGATCGTCAACCATCATAATCCTCTATGGCTGGTATCCCTATGACTGGACACCTAATATAGAAGATACAAGAGAGAAAAGATAATATGCAAGAAAACGGGTCAGAGACTGATGGTAAAAATATTTTTGAAAACAACAAGTGAATAATTGCAATATTTATCACTTTTAATATATCAGTTAGATTATCGGACTCTCTTTTAAAATTCTCACCTCTCATCTAGAGTGCACACCTAACATACCACTAAACCATTATAGTTATAATTCCCATGCTAACTAGAATAACCACATCTATCCATTCTTTATAGCCCAAATTATTCCCACGTATTAACCCTATAATACATATAATGATGTTATAAACATATATATCCATTTAGATTCAACATGGATAAGTCCCTTATTAATTCAATTCAATTAAGTGTTCTCATTCCTAACTATCTTAAATTTCTACTTTAGCCACATAGTAGATATCATCACATGTATATATATACATTCACTATATATATATATATATATATATATATATATATATATATATATATATATATATATATATTATACTGGACCCCGAGACACAACTGCGGTGCTGCATTACTCTGCTATCTTGGCCCAAAACATCTCACCAATATATAGGGACCATAGGTTCAGTAAAGATCCATCGAACCAAAAATATCAAATCACATATATTCATCAGGATAAGATTGCCCTAACACGTATACCTCCCAGCGATAGCAAGTAAGCTAGGTATGTCATACACATAAATTATCAATCAATCAATCAAATAGGCATTATCATCTACCTACACAAAATTAGGTACTTACACTACCTATATCATATTAGGAATTCATCCTATCAGAAGTACCCATCGTATTTATTGAATACTACCCACACTTCTAATCATTATTATCATCATATTTTTTTATGTAGTTATCACTCACATAATATTTTAGCCGACCCAAGTACCAGTAAATATATCATCAATAGTACCCTTACTTGATATAATGATTATTCTCCTCTAAATCGTAATATAATTATGTAGATATCTCTCACAAAAATATAATCCTCAAATCTAAATAATTTTTCCAACATTAACCCAAGTCCCTCGCTCCTTGTTAATGTACCAAAATTAATAAAATCTCACCATGGGCCAAATGACCATTTTTCATTTTTTTCCCGATAAAGGTACATTCTGCCAAAAATATAAAATTACAATTTTGAGGCTTTTCTGCTGCGATTTTTAAAAACTTAAAACTGCAAAGTTGTACAGAACATTATTTTATACAAAAACTCTCAAGCACACTGCCAATTTCCTCTTAAAACATACCTAAAATTATCATATAATTTTCGTCATTTTCAACAAAAAATTTCATGCGTTTTATCCATTTTCTTTCTCATCAAAAACAACACAATCAATCCAAAACTTCTCCTAATTAATCTCAATTGATATAGAAAGATATATGATCAGATTTTAATAATCAAACAAACTAAAATCATCAAATAGTTTGGATTAAATCCTATTATTCCCAGAATTCTCATAGGTTCTTATTTCTCCGAAAATCATAATAACTCAGACTTCTTCTATTATTTGGAACCCAAAATTCATGGATTAAATCATTTAAACAGAAAGAGACTTATTCTATCTAATTTTCATATAAAAAAAATTCCAAAAACTCTATAGTTCATCCTTAAATCATGTAAGTTCATACTTCTTACTTAACCTATCTATCATGGATATTGTAAGCCATAAAATAAAAGCAAGAATTACACTTTCCTTAATTATGTAGGTCTGAACCTTTGGTGATGATGGTGTAGAATCATTTCTTCATTTTTTTGGTGACTTTTCGGTGGTGGTGATGTTGGTAAAAGGTGGTTAATCCCCTTTGGCTTGTCCTAAAAGTCTCTCCTCCTTCCTAAGCAAACTCTTCTCCTCCCAAAAAACTCTTCACTTTCTCTCACACTAATACCTATCAAGTGTTTTGTGATCAAATGACATGAACCTACGTTCCTCTAATCAATCACTTTATAACAAGACAAATCCCTAAATTACTATTCATCTTCCAAATAAAATGACTAAAATGCCCCTTCGGGGTGTCCTTTCTTCTCCTAAATGACCCGAGACCCAAATCTAACACCCGAATAGACTTTTGTGACTATTTTAAACCTTCTAGATGCAACGCAGCACTCAAAATGACCATAAGATTGATATAAAATAATGTTTCCTTTCTATTTATTTAAATTAGTCCCGACACGTCCCATACTGCGTCCCAACTTAAGTTTCATAATTACCGTATAAGTAACTCGGGGCAATATAAATAACATCATATTCATATATTACTTAAGTATCACTATATAATATTCAGAATCATATATTCCAATATCCACAAGTAATATAAAATTCGGATTAATCCCAGTTAATTTATTTATAATTAATTCCATTAACTTTTAATTTAACTCATTTTAAAAATCATTAAAAATTACGTGGTATTACACCATAAAAGGGGGGGGGGGTGGATAAATTTCTGGAGAAATTCTAAATTTTGAATGAGATATAACCCCCTCAAGGACTGAACGCCCAATAACTAATTTGGATCATTCACGTCGATGGTCCATCGAACAATTTTGAAAGAGAATTGGTTTTGCATGGGATAGACCCTAAGATTTTGTTTTCATGAATAAAACATTAAAAAGAGTATGAGGCACTAATCATTGGTGTACCTTTAACACTCTCCCTCAAAGATGACCAAGTTAATTTCTTTGGTGATTAAAGATTAATTTTTTACCAATAATGAGAGAGTACTAAGACAAAGGAGAGAAGTTAGTGTTCTACTATAAGCATTTTAAGGAATTGGAACACAAGTTATAGACATTCATCAATTATCACATCCTTAGATAATAAAACACCAAAGTCGACCACTATGCGAAGTTTAATTAGTTAAATAAAAAGAACCCCCTTGTTAAGTATTTTGATCAACCTAATGTTTAGTTTGGGGAGGTTAAGGAGATTCACTTGGAGGGCCAAAGATCGAGTTGGATGGATAAGTTTATGTGGTAAATCAAAGACAGAGCTCTAGCACATGATTCCTCAAAATTAAGGAAAGTTAGAGAACACATGAAGAGTTTATATCCAACTTATTCTCTATTGTGTTCAGCCATCTGAGATAATAGAAATCCTATAATATTTTCATGAAGTATTATGCGGTGGGAATCAAGGAAAGTGAAGACCTTCTTAAAGGGTACTCAATCAAGGTTACTACTAGACAACAATGACAAATCACATAGAGAGTTATGTCTAGAGTTTTGATAGGTGTCAATAGATGAACAACTTTATTAATCAACAATAATATGATAACTCTCCTATCACCATACTATGTGGTTATCCCTATGGAAAGTGGACATAATTTTCTTATTCCAGAATGGAAGGGACAATGCATATTCCTATTAATGGCAATAAACTTCTTGGGCGAAATCCAAACTCGCATAGTGGACCACTGATTAGAAAGTCCACACATTAGTACGTAAGCTAGTAAATAAGAATGTATGGGGTCCACGACGTGATCATTACTGATAACTATATGCAATTTGATTATGTGTGTATCAAATGAATATATCATCAATTCATGATCAAGCATTTATTCTCAGCACCTAGACATCGATAATGCAATAGGATAATGGAAATCACCAACTAGAAACTACAACGATATTAGAAAATAGATTTAGATAACTCTAATGGACTATGGGTGGACCGACTACTTTCAATCCTATGGGCATATCGAACAATCATTTCGGTACCTAAGGGAAAACATCCTTCGCCCTTACACACAATAAAAATTTATTAGTGCTAGTTAAATTGGAGTTTCTCAACCTCATGGTCTACAATCCTGAATATTTTGAGAATGAAGAGCTTTTAAAGATGTGTTTAGATGCGATAGAGACAAAACAAGAAGATATGGAAATAGGAATAGTTGTTAGACGAAAAACTATTTCTCGATATTACAATCGAAGAGTTAGGAACCGAATCTTAAAGGTGGGTGTGGCCATCCCCACGATCCCTGTCCACTAAGGGAGGAAGGGATCCTTTGGGTTTCGCGCATTCCCTCTATTGGGAGAGCGCTTCGGTCGGCGTAGATTTTGTGAGGTGTGAAAAATGTAGAGAGATTCAGAGTCGCAAGTCTATTTTACTCAAAACAGACAAAAGAAAAAGGGGAAGCCACCCCGAAGGATGGCTTCCAAAGACGTACTGGTGCGTGCGAAACCAAAATGATTCGAAAAGGGTTCGGAGACTTAGTTACGAAATGGGAAGGTGTTAGGCACACATTCCGCCCTTTCGGTCTCTCATGGATATTTGCTATTTTCCTTTATATTTCCCCCCATGATATGTGTGCATGTGTATATATAGAATGGAGGTAGGAATCCTCGACTTATATCATGGAAAAGATAAAGAGAGTCATCCGTAGGAAGATATAAGAATAATATTAGAAAAATAAGATATACGCGATTACCCCTACGTTGATCATTATAATGGAACGATAACGCATATGGAGCAATACATCACTAAGAGCAAGTATATGGGATAAAAGAAAAATGGATTTAGAGAAGATAGAAAATGAGAGAAAAAGTGAGAAAAATGACTCGAGCCTCGGGTTTTACCCGGAGACAACTACGTAGCCTGTAAAGACATCAAAGTCCACGTAGTTCGCAAATAAACGAGGGGTGGGGTTTAACCCATAAATCAAAATGGAGAAATATCTTATTTGTATGTGTGTGTGTGTGTGTGTGTGTGTGTGTGTGTGTGTGTGTGTAGAAAAAGTGTTTTAGTTGTGAGAAAAGTGTGAAAAAGGTGTGAGAATCCCTACTTGGAATTTATGAGCAAACCCTCTTTTTCTTTTTTTTTTGGGTTTTATATTTATATTAAAATAGGAGACGTGCAATACTACTAGATAAAAAAGTATATTTATGATGTGTGAGATGAGATAATAAAAGTGCTAAGTAAGAAAATAAGTTATTGCAAATTTAAGAGAATTTAGGAGAGAGTTGGAGAAAGTTGAACCTTCTTGGAGACCTTGAGCTTGATCTTCAACGTTGGGGAGCAGCCCTTGAGCTTGGATGATGATGGAGAGTGGTTAATTCATCAAGTTTGATGAAAGGGATGATGAAAAGTTGAAGTGAAAAAGGGATTTGGAAGTTGAAATCACGTTGCCTTCGAGAGAGGTTTCTGGGATTCGTTCAGATAGATTTCTATCAGATCTGGGCTTCTCTTACAAATGAGGCCAAGGCATCCTTTTATAGGCCCAGGGGCCTACCGATCAGCCCTGCCATGGCACTGCCAATCAGCAGGTGCCGATAAGCTGGGTCTGGGACCTGCCATTTGGTAGTGTGCCTCAGGATTTTTTGGAAAATTGGGCGTCGAGGGCAAACCATTGGTTAGAATCACGCACGGGGCATACCGTTGGAAAGTTAATTCAGAGACCTTCAAAATTCCTTTGGACCGCTCCTAAGTTTGGGAGTTGACTTTGGGTCAAATGTGGCTCGGAAGCGTTTGTCGGTCCGCCGGACGGGAAATCGTGTGGACGCAAACGGATCATTCGTTCGCATGGCAAGTCCGAATTACGCATGGGGCGTACTATTGGAAAGGCTAGGAGATGTACTTTGACATTCCAAAAAGTTTGACCCGGTTTGGAGAGTTGACTTTGGTCAACCGGACTCGAGCAGCGCTCGGTGGCTTCCTAGAGTCGAACGGATCGGTCGTTCACATGGAAAGTTGAAATTGCACACGGGATGGACCGTTGGAAAGGGTATTCAGTGACCTTCGAAGATTTATTCAGCCTTCATCGAGCTGAAGAGTTGACTTAGGTCAAACAGATCCCGGGAGCGCCCGATGGCCTCTAGGTCAAGTTTCGGACGCAAATGACGCGTCCATCCTCATGGTAAGTCAGAATTAGGCACGAGATGAACCGTTGGAAAGGGCATTGATTTCCCTTCAAAGATTCATTGAGTCTCGGTCAAGACGAGGAGTTTGACTTTTGGGTCAAACTGAGCCCGGGGGTGCCCGATGGCTTCCAGGTCAGTACTCGGGACGTGACCTGGGTTTGCGATGATGAGTGGAGGTACTAGGGACCTAAGGAGAGTTAGGGGATGGGGGTAACAGAGTGAGGTGTCTATAGAGCCCCTCAATGGGTGAGTTTGGAACAAATGATAACCGTCGATTAGACACCGCATGATGCCTTTAAGGGAGTATGACCGATTCAGAGGGTCGAGGTCAATTCCGAGGACCTAATAAGTATGATGGGGATGATCAATTATGTGTATCAAAGTCGAATTTGTGGGCTTAAGTAAGCAAGGGTGACCAATTCAGCGGGTCGAGGTCGGTTTTGAGGACCTAAGGAAATGAGGATGACCAATTCAGAGGGTCGAGGTCAGTTCTGACCTAAGAGTGGTGATGACCGAGGACCGAGGTCGATTCCAACCTGATTTAGGTGATGATCCAAGATCGGGGTCAATTCTTACCCAAGAGTGGTGACGACCGAGGACCGAGGTCAATTCTGACCTAATTGAGGTGACGATCCAAGACCGGGGTCAATTCTGACCCAAGAGTGGTGACGACCGAGGACCGAGGTCAATTCTAACCTATCTGAGGTGACGATCCAAGACCGGGGCCAATTCTAACTCAAGAGTGGTGACGACCGAGGACCGAGGTCAATTCTGACCTAACTGAGGTGACGATCTAAGACCGGGGTCAATTCTGACCCAAGAGTGGTGACGACAGAGGACTGAGGTCAATTCTAACCTAACTGAGGTGAAGATCCAAGAACGGGGTCAATTCTGACCCAAGAGTGGTGATGACCAAGGACCGAGGTCAATTCTGACCTAACTGAGGTGACGATCCAAGATCAGGGTCAATTCTGACCCAAGAGTGGTGACGACCGAGGACTGAGGTCAATTCTGACCTGATTAAGGTGACGATCCAAGACCGGGGTCAGTTTTGACCCAAGATCAGTGACGACCAAGGACTGAGGTCAATTTTGACCTAACTGAGGTGACGATCCAAGATCGGGGACAATTTTGACCCAAGAGTGGTGACGACCGAGGATCGAGGTCAATTTTAACCTAACTAAGTTGACGATTCAAGACCGTGGTCAATTCTGACCCAAGAGTGGATAAATATTGCATTTTGATTCTGTTGGAGAAAGAGCTTTGTGATTTTGATTTGAGCTGGGGAGATGATAGCTGGGGGAAGCTTTATAGGAGACCTCGCAGGGGGGAACAACCTATCTTGGGTGCTGTGAAAGAATTTTGCTGGGGAATTGATCATGTGATCCTTTAAGGATTTTCCGGAGTCTTGCTGGGAGGAGGTTTCACTTAGCTTTTGAGGATTCCGCTGGGGAAGAGGGGTTCCGTTTGGGGGATAAGAATTGGATTTGAGGTTCCGCTAGGGAACGATGAATGAGTTGGGGAAAATTTGGATTGCCCCTTGGGAGAGATCGCTCGAGGAGAGTGGTTCTTCTGATTTCCGCTGGGAAAAATACCATGTGATAATGTATCGCACCGGGTAGGCGATGGCCGGGGAGGCCTTTTGTAAAGTCTGATGAGGAGGTGACTAAGTCGTCCGGGCGCCTTGCCTAAGAGGTCATTTGCTTTGATTTTGAGGGCTCCGTTGGCAAAAACGGTGTGTCGCCTAAAGGAGTGTGAAATTTTCTTGATGAGAAACGTTCTAAATCCCACCTGGGATTTTTAGGAATTTTTTGAGGATTTTTTTAGGCTTCCTGGTATTTTCTATGAACTTTGTACGAAATTTTAAGGAGGGTGCCGATCGGCATGGACTGAGAGGTGCCATTCTGCAGTGTCACGTACTTTTGGGCTACCTAAAGAAGGTGAGGAGATAGTTCCGATCGGTATGGAAGGGGTCAGTTCCAATCGGCATAGCGTTTGGCCTCCTATATAAAGGGGGCAAATCCCCTTCATTTTTCACAACTTCTTGCCTTCTCTCTCTTTCTGCAATTTCTCTCTGCGAATTGTTCTAGCGTTCTGATCTCCAAGAAATGGTCACTTTTGTGAGTATCGTTGTCCATCGGGAATGGTTGGCCGTTGATGACTGGGTGAATGTGGATTAGAGGGATAGGGTGCCTCTTGCTTTGGGAAATGAGAATGCCTTTGATGAATTCGAGTCGGTTGCGGATGAGCGGACCATGCTGCGGGAGCCGTCACATCATCTCTCTTTGAGAGTTATTCCCGGTGGTTATGTAAGTAACCTGACCTTTGGCATTCTTTCTTTTTTGGGTGATTTTTCCCTTTTTCTTGACCTTCGACTGGATTTTTCCCTTTTGCAAGTCGGATATTTCCTTGAAGAACATGCGTGCCCGTGGGACGACGGGGCTTAGGGATGTTTGGGACCATCTTCCACCCGTGGTGTGCTAGATGGTATCTTCAGCGGGTTTCGGAAGGTTGGCGACTGCGCTGGATAAGACGCCTCATTCGACAGCAATTTAGTGTGCCTTGGGGGAGAGGTGGTGGGACACTACCCACACTTTTCATTTTGTCTTCGGGGAGATGATGGTGACTCCCATTGATGTGCAGCAACTACTGGGGTTGGATTATGACGGGGAGTAGATAGAGGTGGATCGCTCTTTGCAGGTGAGGCCGGAGGCGGTGTATGCGGCACTCGGTGATGTGAGGAGGATAGTCTCTGGGGATTCTATCCGGCTGTCGTTGCTGAAGGATGTTTTTTTGAGCAAGGTGGTTGATGTGGAGGATGGGCTACAAGTGAGGCAGATGGCCTGGTTGTTCATCTTGTTGGTACTGGGAGGTTTCATGGTGGCTTCGAGCGGCGACGTCGTCTATTTGTGGTATCTGTCGTACTTGAGGATGTTTTTGAACATCCCTTACTATGATTGGGGGAGTCTGATCTTGGCGACCCTTTACTCTTCTCTGGATGCATTCAGTTGGTGCTACTGGCAGACTTTTATTGGAGCCATGTATCTCCTGGAGGTATCCTTTACTTTGTGCATTTTACTTTCATGCATTCGCAATATCCTTATGCGTCCATTTTTGCTTGTGAATTCAGACGTGGTTCTATGAGGTGATTGGGTGTAACATCCCGCTAATTGCTCTGAAGGATGACACCGTTGGGGACTTCTGCCGACTGTACCGATGGCGTAAGGCCAACCGGCAGTCGAAGGGATCTCTTTCCCTGGAGGTGGTGCATCAGGTCTTGAATGACCTGACTAGTGGCTGGGTAAGACTCTTTCCATTTCAATCTTAATTTTTGCACCTTCTGATTTTGTATTGACTTATGCCTACTTGGGGACTTTCAGGTGACCTTTTATCCTTGGGGGACAGTTATTTAGGACATGGGGATGACTCGGGTGAACGCGCAGATGAGGCGTTTGCTAGTGCATGAGTTCGGCCATTCCTGGTACCTCGGAGAGAGGGTGATCCGTCAGATTGCTGAGGAGGAGGTGGTGGTGCCTCCCACAAAGCCTCGAATGTCTATGAGGCAGGAGCGACAGTTGTTGGAGGGTGATAGGATCGCGGCGATGATCGGCGAGTCCTATGCTTTATACATTGATACGGCCACGCCGTATGACTATATGGATTTTATGACGAGCTGGTTAATGGCGCCCAGTATACATGATGCATTGCCTTTCCCTCCTGATGGTTCGAGTCAGGCGATGGGGTCTTCCCACAATAGTGGTGGTCCATCGGCACCTGTGGCGGCGACGACCTCGGAGGTCCCTTTTGTTCGAATGCACACTCCTTCGTACAACATCCGGCGGGCTGATGGAGGGATAGTGTCGATGTTTCACCATCCCCTTGCGATGGATCTGGAGGAGTTGGGTTTGACATAGGAAGTCCTTCATCCTACGATAAACCTTTCGGTCCTTTTCCTTTTTTTTTGTGATTTCTTTTGCCTGATACCGATTTCGCCCTATCCTTGCAACAAGTCTGGGTGTCGACCACTTGGCTTAGGGACATTAGAGATTGGATATCATCAGCGACTTCCCATATTCGGGATGCGGTCCCTGTTCCTTCTTGCTTTGTTCCGTCTTCCTCGTCTGGAGAGGACTCTGGCTCGGGTAGCGGTGGTGCGTCATCTCGCCATAGGGGGAAGAGAGCGCGTCGCATGGGTGGAAGCTCTTGAGAGAGAGAGAGAAGGAGTGAAATGTGGGTTCGAGCTGAGTCCCGTTGTTTTTGGCTTTTTCTTTATTTCCTGCAAAATGATGTAACACATAAAACATATATATGTAATGCAATGTAGTTTTTTTTGGCTATCTTTTATTTTAATGATGAATGAATGCATGTATATGCGCCTTTTAATTTGCTACTGAGACCGTAAAATAGGAGTATTCTTGGAATTTTTCAAAGGGAAGTTGTTTTATTTGAAACGGGGAATCCTATAAGGAGGGAACAGGATTCTTGAAATTATTTTGAGAATATCAATTTATTTTTATGAAGTTTTTCTGATTTGACAAAAAAAGAAAGAGGGAAATTTCCAAAAATGGGGGGTTGCTGATCGGTAAGCACCCTGGCCTGTCTATCGGTAGTTCAGTCCAGTCCAATCAATTGAAAGCTTTAAATGGTACCCTCTTCAGCCTTTAGTACCTTTGTGGGGTAGGAGTCCTTCCGATTTCTGTAGAGATTATGTCCCTTGTGAGAGTTCCCAAGTATATCAAAGGGGGTGAGGGTGGAGTGTTTTCATCACACCTTTACATCCTTATCCACTTGCCTACTATTTCTTTGCCCTACAAGATGGCTCTCCCTGGTAGCATCAATTTTGTCAACTACCTCAAAGCCTTGGAAGCTATGTGCTCTTATAATGTTGATTATGATGCTTTTAACATGCATTGAGTTTCCTTGTGGCGCAATCGTCCTTTTGAGTGGAATATGCTGACAGCGGCGAGACAATTCTGGTACCCCGAAGGTCATGTATTTTGCTTTGGGTTGGAAGAAGTTTGTCATAGCTACGAGAAATTTTCTGCCATACTAGGTGTGAATCCTAGTGTTGCTGCGGCTTTGCCCGAATTTTCCCGCTCTCCTAGGGATTTTTTGGTCGGGCTTCTTCATATTTCTCCTTCGGTGGCCAGGTCATTGGTTTCTGGAGGAATGATCTCCCTCCCGGCGGTGTTGTAGTCCATGCATTTGCGGGAAGTAAGTGCTGCTGGCTATGCTAGAACCGTTGTTCTAGGCCTGGTTTCAAAATTGTTGTTGGTGACTGGGGAGGTGTGAGTGGACTCACATCTTGCAGCCATTACTTCATGGATGTCATATCGTCGCAATCCGATGGTGGTGATATTGGCGGAGACTTTGAATGGCCTGGATTCCTGGAGAGAGGGTCGTTCTGACTTTTTAAGGGGTAGCCCTGTGATGTTGTTCATGTGGTTATCTGAAAGATTCCGCTTGTCAACTCCTCCAGAATATCCTTTGTCGGCCGTACCTAACATCTTTTCACGCTACTTCATTCGTGTTGGCCTGTATGTTGAGAACTGGGAGAATTGGTTTGTGCAGTATGGGGCTCGTGGGCTATATTGGTCAGTGCCTTGGTGGGGACAGTTGTAGCCTGTTTTAGAGATAAGAGAATATTCATATGTGTGGCTAGTTGGTCTCAGGTAGACTTCTTTTTATTTCCCTTGGCAACTTTTGCGCCAATTTGGCTGGGCGCAGGTCGTGCCCCCTCGTAACTCAAACTTCTTTCAGGTAGAAGATTTGACTGAGCGCCTGCGTCTGTTGCTTGGATCTCTATGGGAAAATCGACGTTCGTCGACCGATCCCTCTCATTCTGTTGGGAAGGTTTGCCACGTCCCCAAAGATTATATGAAGTGGTTGTGGAGGAAAGTAGTCAGCAAGATATTGGCAGTAGAGACTGGTCAGAGGTGGTTTGTTTTGTCTCACTCCATCGAAGGGGGTGTTGTGGCTTTTTGAAAATGGTTAAGTCTCATCGGTCTATGGAGTGTTTGAGGCATTCCATTGAGGCAGGAGAAACTTGGGGTCCTCAGTATGTAGATGATGAGGGTGAAGGCTCTTCGGGTAGCTGTGGATAGGACTCCTGGGGAGTTTATTTATGTAACAGATGTGGGGGATTTTATCTAGTTTTTATGGTAGTAGGGGGAAAGGAGTTATCCGTTCCTTTTTCTTATGTAATCTGTACTGTAGTTTCTTATTAATGAAATAAACAAGTTTCTGATCATCCAGCTGTGCCTTTTGATGAATTTTGCGTTTTGAATTATCTACACCGATCGCTAAGGCATACATAATCCTTTTGTTCAAGTAGATGTTTAGAATGAACTGTCGTTCTCGAGGATAAGAAAGGAATATATTTTTGTTAAAAAGAAGAGGTCGTGCTCATGTGGGATGTATGAGCTTCCTACGTACCTCTGGGAATTTTGAAAAAGTTCTTATCTGTTTGAAAATAGTTTTTGCAGAGGATCAGGCCCACGTAGTTCTGGGTAGAGGGAAATGAAGAGTTTTTTTTTAGAATAGAAAGGGGATGAGAAGAGTCATAGTGCGTAGAGATTTCGGACTAAGGGTAGAATTTCTTGAGACGGTCCAGATTGACTGGACGAGTCATCTCTTCCCCAATTGGGCTTGAATTTTCCTCTGGGGTCCCAAATGGGTTCTATCATCTCCTTGAGGACTAAATTCCCCTCCCGAACACCGCGGTCCTTGACTCTCTTATTGAATGATCGCGCTATTCGGCGATGGTATCCTTGTATGTGATAAAGATCCTTTAATCTTCTTTCATCTAGGAGGACTATCTTATCAAGATGGACTTGGCACCAGTCTTCTTCACTAACCTTGGTTTCGAGCATGGCGCGTAGAGAGGGTATTTCCAGCTCCACAGGTAGGACTGCTTCCATGCCGTAGACCAGGGAGTAAGGGGACCACTGATTAGAAAGTCCACACATTAGTACGTAAGCTAGTAAATAAGAATGTATGGGGTCCACGACGTGATCATTATTGATAACTATATGCAATTTGATTATGTATGTATCAAATGAATATATGATCAATTCATGATCAAGCATTTCTTCTCAGCACCTAGACATTAATAATGCAATAGGATAATGGAAATCACCAACAAGTCCCTACAACGAGATTAGAAAATAGATTTAGATAACTCTAATGGACTATGGGTGGACTGACTACTTTCAATCCTATGGGCATATCGAACAATCATTTTGGTACTTGAGGGAAAACATCCTTCGCCCTTATATACAATAAAAAATTATTAGTTATAGTTAAATTGGAGTTTCTCAACCTCATGGTCTACAATCCTGAATATTTTGAGAATGAAGAGTTTTTAAAGATGTGTTTAGATGCGATAGAGACAAAACAAGAAGATATGAAAATAGGAATAGTTGTTAGACAAAAAAATGTTTCTCGATATTACAACCGAAGAGTTAGGAACCGAATCTTAAAGGTGGGTGTGGCCATCCCCCCGATCCCCGTCCACGGAGGGTGGAAGGGATCCTTCGAGTCCCGCGCGTTCCCTCTCTCGGGAGAGCGCTTCGGCCGACGTCGATTTTGTGAGATGTGAAAAATGTAAAGAGATTCAGAATCTCCAGTCTATTTTACTCAAAATAGACAAAAGAAAAAGGGGAAGCCACCCCGAAGGATGGCTTCCAAAGACATACTGGTGCGTACGAAACTAAAATGATTCGGAAAGGGTTCGGAGGCTTAGTTACAAAATGGGAAAGTGTTAGGCACCCATTCTGCCCTTTCGATCTCTCATGGATATTTGTTATTTTCCTTTATATTTCCCCCCGTGATATGTGTGCATGTGTATATATAGAATTGAGGTAGGAATCCTCGACTTATATCATGGAAAAGATAAAGCGAGTCATCCGTAGGAAGATATAAGAATAATATTAGAAAAATAAGATTTACGTGATTACCCCTACGTTGATCATTATAATGGAACGATAACGCATATGGAGCAATACGTCACTAAGATCAAGTATATGGGATATACGAAAAATGGATTTAGAGAAGATAGAAAATGAGAGAAAAAACGAGAAAAATGACTCGAGCCTCGGGCTTTACCCCGAGAAACCTACGTAACCCATAAAGGCATCAAAGTCCCCGTAGTTCGCAAATAAACGAGGGGTGGGGTTTAACCCATAAATCCAAATGGAGAAGTCTCTTATTTGTAAGTGTGTGTGTGTGTGTGTGTAGAAAAACTGTTTTATTTGTGAGAAAAGTGTGAAAAAGATGTGAGAATCCCTACTTGGAATTTATGACCAAACCCTGTTTTTCTTGTTTTTTGGGTTTTTTATTTATATGAAAATAGGAGATGTGCAATAATACTAGATAAAAAAGTATATTGATCATGTGTGAGATGAGATAATAAAAATGCTAAGTAAGAAAACAAGTTATTGCAAATTTAAGAGAATTTAGGAGAGAGTTGGAGAAAGTTGAACCTTCTTAAAGACCTTGAGCTTGATCTTGAATGTTGGGGAGAAGCCCTTGAGCTTGGATTATGATGGAGAGTGGTTAATTCATCAAGTTTGATGAAAGGGATGATGAAAAGTGGAAGTGAAAATGGGATTTTGAAGTTGAAATCACGCTGCCTTCGAGAGAGGTTTCTGGGATTCGTTTAGAGAGATTTCTATCAGATCTGGTGTCCTATTGAAAATAAGGCCAAGGCCTCCTTTTATAGTCCCAGGGGACTGCCGATCGGCCTTGTCATGGCACTGCCTATCGGCAGGTGCCGATAGGCAGGGTCTGGGACCTACCATTTGGCAGTGCGCCTCTGGCTTTTTCGGAAAATTGTCCGTCAAGGGCAAACCATTGCTTAGAATAGTGCATGAGGCATACCGTAGGAAAGGTAATTCAGAGACCTTAGAAATTCCTTTGGACTGCTCCCGAGTTCGGGAGTTTACTTTGGGTCAAATGTGGCTCGGAAGCGTTTGTCGGTTCGTTGGACGGGGAATCGTGCGGACGCAAACGGATTGTTCGTCCGCATGGTAAGTCCGAATCGTGCACGGGGCATACCATTGGAAAGGTTAGGAGATGTACTTCGAAATTCCAAAAATTTTGACCCAGTTTGGAGAGTTGACTTTGGTCAACCGGGCTCGGGAAGCGCTCGGTGGATTCCCGGAGTCAAACTGATCGTTCGTCCACATGGAAAGTTAGAATTGCACACGGGATGGACCGTTGTAAAGGGTATTCAATTCCCTTTGAAGATTCATTCAACCTTGGTCGAGCTGAAGAGTTGACTTAGGTCAAACAGAGCCAGGGAGCACCCGGTGGCCTCTAGGTCAGGTTTCGGACGCAAACGACGCGTTCGTCCTCATGGTAAGTCAGAATCGCGCACGGGATGGACCGTTGGAAAGGGTATTCAGTGCTCTTCGAAGATTCATTGAGTCTCGATCGAGATGAGGAGTTTGACTTTTGGGTCAAACTGAGCCGGGGGGTGCCCGATGGCTTCCAGGTCAGTACTCGGGACTTGACATGGGTTTGCGATAATGAGTGGAGGTACTAGGGACCTAAGGAGAGTTAGGGGGTAACAGAGTGAGGTGTCTACAGTGGGGGACCAGGTCTTATCCATGGTAATAATGTTCACAAAGAACCTAAGCCATTAAAAACTAGTAGAAAATTAGGAGGGACCATGCTACTTCAATCTTATTGTACGACTAAGAACGTAAGAAATCAAAGACTATGAAAGATAATTTCTCCCTTGGATATGGAGCATTAAGAACTTCAGGATCAATTACTAGTAGCCCATAATGAATTATGAAAAAACATTTCGTTTTGATGTTTTTAATTAAATTACATTTCCCTTCCATTTATATATAACTCATCCACCTATTTCATTCGGTACATGATTATTAGTTGGAAAACAAATAAGTACATAAAAGTTGGTGACCAAATATAATCTCAAATGTTGTATTCCAGACGAAGTGTCCTGAAAAAGTTTTGGTTGATTCACTAAACTTCTTGTTCTACTGCAATTAAATATGGTCCATGTGTTCGGAGTGGTCTAGGAAAAACAATGTAGAAGCCTTGTACACCATATGCCAATGACATTTGGGTCATGATATACAATGAGTTCATTACTCAGAGATTTCGTATTGAAATAAATGTAAACTAATTAAATGATGAAATCTCAGCCAATCAGCATATAGCCTCAATAAACTAACGAGATCTACAAATACTATCTCATGGACTAAGAAAAAAATTTAACAGAAATTATAAGACATTCATCCAAAAAAGAGAATAAATTGAAAAATCATCAATTCAAATAACGTCACTAACATTGAAAAGAGTAAAGATTATAGGAATGGATTGTTCTTTATAGATTAAACAAAACAAGTCTTTATAGTAAGGTAACATAAGCAATCAGGTATAAGAAGCATGAGATGCTAGCAGAACCATACCAAGCTCTTCACGCATCACTGGTCCAAGGTCTTCGACTATGAATAGTTTGTCTAGATAGTAGGATTTATCCATCATCCTTTATTACTTCATTCTATAGGATCCAGGGAAAAAAGGGCAAGCATTAGGTCATTGTTATTACCCTCACTGTATAACGGATTGTAGTGAGAGAGATATACTTCCAACTGATCCATTTTAACAAGGTTTGGGAGTTCCTTATATCTGTTGAACAATTATTAAAACTTGATGATACAGAATACAAACATTTGTATAAGGATTTAAGATAACTGGACTGAATAAGGGGTGATAAAAATCTCTCTACTTTAATAACATAAATGGACTGAGAGTTGTTCTTGTCAAAGAACTTCTTTAGTTAGACCTTCCCTTCATGAAGATTAATGACTTTAGACTCAAAAGTTATCTGAACAATCAAAATTTTAGTGTTCTCCTGTACTTACCTCTTTCGAACTTCTTGAACCATCTGAAAATTACGATCAGCCTTTGATCGTAGCTCTTTCTCCTTCTTCAATCCATCCTTCAATAACTCCTTATTCTTGTCCTTTAGCTCCAAATCTATATGCATGGCCAAGTTCCTAAAATGTAATAAACAACAGAGTTAACATTATAAAAATTATAACCAAAATTAAGTTTAAGCGTGATTATAGTTACCTTCGTTCTCATATGGATTATTTATTTAGAACTTGTAGTGGGGCCTTCCTTTATACCTTCCAAATATCCCTTTTTAACGTAATTAATGAATTATTTATGTGACTCCTACACATCCAAAGTAGATGGTTGAGGCCTAGTAGCAGCGGAAGTTGGAGTAGGCCCCTCGGGGGCGCTCAATTTAGCGTTAGCCCCATGAAGAAATGCACAAAAGAAATCAGGATATATTGAACCTTTATCTATCATTAAAGTAGTTAGTATAAAAAAAATTATTCATTAAAGACTCTAGGAAATAGGCTTGTCAAAAGTCAAGGAGCATACACCTTCCATAATTTCCTCTCAAAGACAAATAATGTCTTTGCCACTCACTTCTTACACATCTTAATAAAGTTGAGCTCCTTCAACTATGAAAGGTCGCATATCTTAATGAATGGACGATATTTGGACAAGGCTTCCGGGACTATTCTCTTACAAGATTCAAAGACAGTTGTTAGCTCATTGAAAATCTCATAAGCAAATATGACTGTGGATCATTAGAAGTTGAACATAAATATTTTATATAAGGAATGTAAAAGAACAAAAGCTAATTCAGATCTAGCTTATTCTAGGTGAGAGGAAGAGTGAATAGATAGTCTATCGGATCATACTTGTCATCGTGCTTCGAATTCTACCCCATAATGAAGAAAATTTTATGTCTCAATTCATGTTTGGACAAAGGCGAGGAAGTTATGAATCCGACTCATTTTTTAAACAGGAAAATGTATAACAACGCCCATGAGAAAACTTTTAGGGGTAAAAGATTAGGATTTCATCAATGGTGATGGAATCACCAAATTCGAACAAATTATGCAAGAGAACCATATACCCGATCAAGATCCTCCATGTGTTAGGAATAAGTTATAAAGGGTCCTAGTTAATAAATGATAAAATGTCTCAAGTTAGTTTCGACTTAAGAATGCTTAGTCTTATCTTGAAGAAGAGTTCGTAACAAAAAAATCCACCCTCATCGGACAGACTGATGGGGAGTGAATGGGGGAGCACAAGGTGTTCCCACATTTTATAGAAATGGTCTTAAATAATATATTTATATCTCTTGAGGACAGATATGATGTCACAATAGGGGTATTCATAGGAAGAACAACCTGGGAACCCCTAATAGACCTGTAGGATATTCTAGTAGCTAATGAAGAAGCACTATAGAATGTACCCATATGTTTGTTCTAGTTAGGTCAAAATATATCAGCAACCTGATGGGGACAGATATAAGAAGAAAAATGTTTCATCCTAAAACCATTGATTTTTCATGCTGATAGTAAAAACAAAACTAGGTTTAAATCATAAAACTAGGGTTTAGAATCAGATACCTTAGATGGTCTTTTTAGTGATCCTAGTGAGGAGAAATAGACTTCGAAGAAGATAAATTTCCTTCCCATTTCTTATTCTCCAAAAGCATGTTGGAACACACCGAAAGCATCTGATTTCCTAGTATATTATCCTCCCAAAGTCGACTATGTGTGTTGACACTCTTGGAGATGAGTGCTTTATCTTTTAAGTGAGATATGCCCTTTTCTCTCTACACCTCTTCAAAATATATGAATACATTTTTTTCTCTCCCTCTCTAACCCTTAATAATTCATCTTAAAACCCTAGCTTACGCGGATATATATAGGTATAGGTCTTGGTCTTGGGAAAACATAGTTTTTAAGGAGTTTGAGCCTACTACTTGGGTCAATGAACTATACTAAGGATGCAAGACTAAATAATTAAATTCTTTGCCAAATAAATACATAAAAATATACATAATTAAATCCTAAAAAACTTGTTTATAAGATTAATAAAAAAATGTTATAAGTTGAATAAACTCCGAAATAAACTCGTTGAACAAAACTCTTTTCAAAATACAATACTAGATGTATTAAAGTAATTTTTCTAAATATTTTCTCTAGATTCGTTAGTTTGATTACCTTAGGTTTTTTAAAACTAAATCCTACAATTAAATCTTGAATGAGATAATGTTCACCAAAGCAATTAAGAAGATTCAAGCAAATTAGACACACGATTTTTAACGTGCTAAAACCTTAAAATAAGGTAAACATCCACGGTGACCTCTACGCCACAAAAAAAAATCCTCTAATAATCACACGACACAAGTTACAGCACTAAGCGTCCAATAAAAGACCTAAATCTATGTTCAGAACTTAACCTACACGAGTTACTCCACTCTGAAAGGCTTCTGACTTCATGCAGTCTTCTTTCCTTTAGCTTCCTTACTTTGTCCTTATCCTCTTTGATTATAGCAAGTCCAACAAATAAAATATCTCACCAAGAACCACAATTTTTAAGTGTTTATGAATTAAACTAAATGGTGAAATGCTTCTCACCCAATCAATAACTAATACAAGCAATATCCTGTGAATTACAAGCCACTTCTATATGAAATGCAAATAATACCAAATATTTTTTGAATGCAAGACTTCAAAAAATTTGAGATTTGGAAGAAAAAAAATTCAAATCAAAACTAGTTTCAAAATTAATTATGTTCAGTTATATTTCACTAATTTGTGAAATTAATTTTCGAAACCAAAAATGTATTTATCAAATCTGAAAATATGCAAAATAAGAAGTCTTGTGTTTCAAATTTATTTGAAACTATATTCTTGGATTCAACAACAACAAATATAAAAAAGATCGAAGAAAAAAATAAAGAGCCAACAAAATATAATTTGTCAACTATAAGGTTCTTAAAGAGATAAATTGTTGAAGAAGGTCTTCAATCTTGAGACAAACTACCATTACCCCAAACCAAATAAACCCTAAACATTTTTATTCTCTGAAATGGGTTTAATATTTATTGAAATTGAAAGTGTGGTATATGGGTTTGAAAAGGAAAGAAATCAAGTGTGTATAATAGGTTTTGAAATGGGTTTCTCTCTATCAGGTTCCCAAATGGAGATCCTCTCTCTCTTTTGTTCTTTCTCGCTTGTTCTCTCTCTAGCGCGGATCTTCTCTCCCTCTCTATATGTGTCGTTCTCTTCTCTCTCTCACTAAACTAGAAAAACAAACCTTATGATATCATATATTCATGGTTATCAATGGTTGAGAATATTTGTTACGAATTAATGGTGGAGATCCGTTTTGATGAACTTATTTGCATCTAACGGCTGATAGGAAGGGTTGAGAAGGCATGTTATGAGGCGGTAACAATATAAGGGATGCGATTGGTTTCTTTGTGGTTTCCAAGCTGTATCCAAAGTCTGAAAGAATTCAAGGAGCAAAGTCAACGATCCTAAACTCATGGCTTAGATATAATAACCGCAAATGTGAAAATGCCAAAAAAAATGAAATAGCAGCCATGAGTTTTCTTAAGGCTTTCAAAATTCAAATTCAACCCCAAAGATTTTATGCCACAAAAAGAATTTAAATTATAACCTTTAACATTATAAAATCATATTTTTAATTAATCAAAAAAATTATGTTAAATGATTAAAAAAAATTCTAATGAGGATAAAAAAATGTTTAACGAGGTCTAAACACCAACGAAAATTGTGAACACATAAAAACATATATTCAGTGGGTGTGTCCTAATTTTGATTCAAGAGTTGTACTTACCTCTTTGTATAACATTGGAGTACTTGCACTGAGACTCCTAGGTGCTTGGATACCTTTTTGAGATAGAGTAACTTGGAAAAATCTAATCCTATTTTGTCTTGATATCCAAACTAGTTGGAACTCCTATATGTCACAGACTCAAGTAAGTCAACCATATAGTGTGTTCTCAAATCCTAGTAATTCTCTATTTAATCGCAATTAATTCTACTAAATAACAACGAATGCACTCCAATTTAATTATCACAAAATTACTCGGAATAGTGAGGTATTTTTTTTTAAATTGAAATGTTCCATAATACGATTCACTGAGTTAAGTAAAAAATACCCGCTTGGTCAAATCAAGTTATCCCTAATCTATTTCGACCTACTTTTTATTTATTACTTGATTCTCAAACTTAATTTCTTTGATACTCTACCAGATTATAAAATAATCCACTTATTAGGTCTGCAAATGTAATCAAAACTTATAAGCCTATCAAGATGGTAACATAGTCCAAGATCTTTCTTGGACGTGAATTCCTTTGA
Organism: Sambucus nigra; assembly: GCA_949130495.1. Lineage (NCBI taxonomy): Eukaryota > Viridiplantae > Streptophyta > Magnoliopsida > Dipsacales > Adoxaceae > Sambucus > Sambucus nigra. The sequence continues at coordinate 622,908,574 of OX422207.1, read as the reverse complement.
ATTATGATCACAGTCATATTTACACAATGATTGCCCAACTTGCATAGATTTAGATCTAATAAAGAAGCATTATAATCCTCATATCCCTCGGGATTATAAACTTATGAACCCTTTCAAAACCTATGAGATTTCGCTAGTTAAATCTAGTGAAAACATGTACTTGAATCTCACTCATGGTTTAATTCTATATATTCATGAATGTACTGATAAGTTCTTGAACCATTAGATAAGTCAGAAACAATTGAGCTCCTATATATGTCAGAAACGTTCTTGAACCATCAGATAAGTTCTCGTACTTTAAGATAGACTACTAAGATTTCACTCCCAGCCCTACTGATAGGATGTCAACACCTTATTAAGGATATGAAATAATGAATTGTATTAAACCAGAATTTTGATCCCTCGTGATAAGGTCGAACAAACTAACCAAAATTCCTACTAACTTTTATTAATCGTCATTGCATATAATATATGTAAAACCTCATAAATATAATTATCATTCAAAATGAACCTAAAACGCCTTTGTTATAAAAAAAATTCATACATGGTTTTAAGAATAAAACACCAGCAATATCCGAATTACTCTTAAAGGCATGTGCCTATGCATAAAATGCCCGTTACCTATATATGATTCTCAAAAAGGATCCGCCAGATTATCCTGAGATATAATATTGGTCACAATGATGTTACATTCCTGCACGATCCCCGTATGTGACAATTCTTGATCTTAATGTTTTTTGACCTCTTACGAGTCCTTGATTATTTTGAATTATCAACCACACTACTATTTACATAATATTGTGTAATATCTAACTGCATTGAAGGAACCACACCAAATCAATTAGGAAGCTTTGGAGCAAAACCGTCAGGTTTATTGCCTTTAAAGATGTACAATATTTGGCTTTAATGTTGGAATCAACATTTCATAATGGTTTGATACTCATCAAACTTATGTCTCCACTTCTCAGGGTAAACACATATCCCAAGATCGACTTCTTTTAAACTCTAGTCGACTGAAAAGTTTACTTTGTTTATCCAATGATTAAAATAACAACTAATTTCTTGTCATCTCTTAGGTAGTTAATAATGTGCTTTACCGTAGTCTGATGCTCCACACTTGGGTTAGACTAAAGTTGTTGACTATATGAAGTAATAAATTGATTAAATTATAACAACATTCTCCATGGATTCGAACCCCAAGCTAGTCTCTACACTTATAAAATAAGTGTAGTTAAAGTTTAGATTTTTTTGTATTAATTGTTGAACCGATAATAGCAAATTGAGTCTTCACATGACTACTTTATTTTCCCTTAATTAAAATGGCGTCGTTGATAAGGAATGTTTTATTTTATAATTTCATTGATCTAATATTTTCTATATGGATTCATATTGTTCTTTTTTGCTTTAATTTCATTTGTAGCCTTCCACATTCAAGCGCTAAGAAATGTTGAATATTTGGCTGCACACCACTTTGTGGAATTTTTATCTACAAATTATTTCAGGTAAGAAATTGTAATAGGAACATTAGGAGAGGTCCACATTTAGGTAACATTCCTCGTCGTATCTACAGTTGCACTCATTGCGATAAGAAGGGTCACCTTAGATGTTTTTTCTATGACCTTATGAAATCTCCTAAAAAGTTTAAGAATAAAGTTGTTTCTGTTCCTAAAACCCCTATCTGTCATTACACACCTACTTGGGTTAGGAAATCGAAAATATAGGCTTTAGGAATTAAATTTTATCACTCTCGTTTTCTTGCATGTAATACTTCCCATGATAGATCTTACAAATGATTGTGTCATCATGTTTGTCATACACTAGTTTTTCTTCATGAAATATATTTTCAAGTGTTATGGATTATTTATTTTTATTGAGTCTTGTGAAAAAATACAAAAAGATTTTCGCTTAATATATTTTTGAAAATACAGAAAGATTTTTGGTTTCAAATATCTTTGGGAAATAAAAAAAGATTTTATTTTTGGGTTAATGTCTTTTGAAAAATACAAAAATATTTTCTCTTTTTTGTGTTATGAGTTTTCACTTGATATCTCGTATTGGCATTCTTATATCCCATTCACTTCATATTTCCATGTGGATTGTAGTCATGATTTTGGATGCCTTTATTGATCTTGACCATGTGTTTAATGGGGTTTTTTCGAAGTTTACCTTGATTTAGATTCGACTATGTGTATATTCCATTGCACACATGCATTAGCTTAATTGAATGTTTGACTTCTCATGCATCTTTCAGTTTGGTGAGACGTTATCCTCTCAATTTTTTCATGTACGGGATTATTAAACTTAGGGGAAACTGTGCATGTAGGAAAAGTTCCCCGAGAAAGTTTTTTTATTATTGAAAAATAATGAGAGTGCGCGGGAAAGGGCTACAAGAGGCATGTGAACTCATTGTGAAAGACACCATTTAAAAGAGCCCAAAAAAATTAGGCATTATAAAGAATATGTTTACCAAAAATGGAGCTAATACGAATTCTGTTAAAAAAAAGATCTTGAAATAAAAAAGAATTATAATTTATATTTGAGGGACTTTTAGTTGAAGATCAACGGGTTTGCGCAATGAGTCCTAGGATGAAAAAGTCATGTCATTACGATATTATTTAATGGAATCATTAAAATTATAAATTTGTGTGCACGATGTTTGTTTAGTACATTAAGTTCACTTTATAATTGTCACATATGGAGAAATCGTAGTTTAATGACATTTAGTGGTCAATTAGAGCTTCTTAAACGTATCCTTGTATTTGAATTTTGATTCATTTGTATTTATTACACCCATTCATTCCATTACCTATTTAGGCACATTGATACAATGTTAATGTGTAACTCATGTTTGTTTTTTAGTCCATATTTTTACTATTTTTGTATTGTCGGGTATGTTTATCATATTTGTATTTCAGGGTTATTTTTATGTTGTTTATAGGTTGGAAATGAGGATTTTTGCAGTCGTTAGAATGACTTACTATAGACATTTGAACGACTTCCCACTGTCATTCAATGTATGGATCTAACGAGGTTTGCACAAGATGAAATCAACATACAGTGATAGAGATGGTCGTTAAATGAGCAACTTTAAACGACATTCATGCGAGGGCCTACTATTTTATATCATTAGTATCGAGATTTTATGTGGTTCAAGCGACATCACTTTGTCATTCAAACGACATCCTCTAGTCATTCGAATGACCTGATTTTTCAAAATTTAACTTATGCTCTATTTTAGTACCTACTTGATACATATACTTTAGCTATACTGATTTGGTACTTCTGAATAATTCATTTGCAGTTGACTTGGACTTTTTATGCTTGATTATTATACTACATTATTGGATGAGTATTTATTTAGTCACATCATTCTTTCTATCAATGATTTATTTATGTGACTGTTTACTAGCTATGATTTCTTATATTGTGATTTTTTTTTCTAGTTCACCATGTTTATATAGTTATGCTTCTCATGTCATATTCATGCTACATATCATGTTTATTATTCACTTGTCCCACTAGTTATGTATTCAAGACAAAAAGTGGGAGAGATAAATATGTGATGTATGGGGAGTTTTGAGATTTTTTGGTCATATTTTTTTTATATCATATGTTCCTCCATACTTCACTTGGTATTTGTTTGTTTTGTGTGCGTAGTGAACATTAGAGATTTGGATTTTTCAGCTACATCACATTCAGAAATCTCATACTTATCGGTCCTACATATACTAGTTTGTGTCCTGTATTTTCTTCTTAGGTTAATGGGATCGGATTTTGGTCATTTGGCTTGACAACCCGGCTTAGTATTTCACTGTTTTGATTTTCTCCTGTAATTGCCAAAGGGGGAGATTTGTAAGGAAAAATTTCCAAATAGTATCAATTTGTTTGTATTTGCATTATTCAGGACAAAAACTACCATAAGATATATTTTATTTGTCGTGATTCGCTTAAACCTATGACGTTGTGTTGAAGACGTAGCGTCTAAGCCTAAAAGATAGATGTAGCGGCTAATTAAATACCGGGTGATCAGTCCTTTATTAAATTATAACCAAAGTGAACGGTTGGTTCATTCTTATCATCACTGTCGCAAAAATAACTTTTCCAATTAAACCCCCTAAATAATTAAGCTAAGTGATAAAACCATTTTTACACATCAATTTCCAAAATTTAATTTAAAACCAATATTTAAAACCTTTCATAATCCATGGTATAAAAATCACACAACAACTAGACTGAAAAAGACAATCTAAGCAATTTAAGCATTCAACTAAATAACTCCAACTTTAAAACTTCAAGGAAAACATCCTGACAGTAGCAATCCCAAAGTATAAATACTGGAAATAAACGAATCACAATCTCTGATAAAACCAACTGAATAATGGAAAGGGCGACACATGTCCAACTGGATAAAATAAAACTAGAAGTGGAATCCATAATGAGGACGTCTAAGCAAGAGGACTACAACTCCATCCTAAGCTGCAGGGCGTTCCTTCCAAGGATCCTATGCAAGACACCCCTGTGGCTGGGCACCTGTAATATATACATATATATACAAGAGAGAAAAGAAAATAGGAAACGGGTCAGAGCTCGATTGTAAAATAATTTAAAATTAGTTTAGCAAGTATTTAAAATGCTTACCGGCTAATGCAACAATTATATTAGTGCGGCACTCTCTTGAGAAATTCTCACCTCTCTTCTAATGTGCACCCCTACCGCACTACTACTCCCAACAGTTTAGCTTATCTTAAGTTACTCACAAGATTTCATGCCGACAATTTCTAGTGTTAAGAAAATTAATTTTATTTAAAAGCAATGTTCTCACATAAGCCTCATTTGATTATATAGTTTCTCAGTATTGCCTCAAACTTTTCAAACACTTATATCCAAGTTGAATTAAATTTTCATTACTTACCAACTTTTAGTCACAATAGATAGTTCCCAAATATCAAGTTTATATATATATATATATATATATATATATATATACTATCAGAACCCCACATAAAATTTATGGTGATGGCATACTCTGCTATCAAGTCCCCGTATCACTCATACTAAGGAAAATATTAGTTCGGAATCACTCTCAAACTGTATTAACACAAAACACATACAAATTGAGGCGAAGCATAGCTCCAAGTCACTAAGAGGTCAGCACATTCCCTCATGTCTCTTAGTACCGTCTGAACTATCGATTCGATAGCTTGTACCAAGGATTCCTATGTTATAGGGTACAAGTCAATATCCCCCATAAAGGTCCCATCGAGATAAGACTGTCCTAGCGCAGTAACCTCAGTGATAGCAAGTAGCGTGGGCTTGATTTTTACACGTATATAGTATATGCACAAACACAGTCATATATGTATACTACCATTCCCATTTCAAATTTAGATACACCCATGACCCCTACTTATGATATTTATTCTTACTACACATTACTAGATTATCCCGTATAACGGTTCGTCTCTTATTCTTATTTATGGGATTTGTCAAAACCTTCTTCGTAACACTAGTGAAATACTATCTCCCTAAGTGTAATTTTTGTAAGTACTCTTTTACTTTATGACGTAACTTCCTTACGAGTATCACCCTTTAGACACACGTTCCCATTGTTCCTTAAGTCTAAAACACCTCTGTTAAATGTTAATCTCGTCTTACATTAAAGGTTCCACTTTTATAAAGTCCTACTGGTCTTCTTTATATCCCAAAATGTTCTAACAATATTGTCCAAGAATTTCTATTCATTTAAGTTGGAACAACCTATTTAAAAAAGGGAATTTGAGTTTTCCAGGAGGGGTCGATCGATCCATGGAAGGTGTTCGAGCGATGCTCTTGGGTCGATCGATCGATCAAGCAGGTATGAAGAAACTGCAGAATTTCTAGTTTCGGGAATGCTATAACAAAATAACTCAAATCATCATATTTGATTTCCAAACTTCCAACAAATTATACCACAAGTGTTATATCCCCAAATAATGAATACTCTACGTAAGACATGCGAGTTTTCATCAATTATAACGAATTAAAAGGGTTAAAATCCAGAAAAATTATAAGAACCCTAATAATATCTTTAACTTAGTTCTTCCCATTATTTTCCCAGATTTTCTACACCTAACTCAATGAATTTCGTGGTTCAACCTCTACATATAAATTAGATTTCCAGAAAATGTCTTTTATCTATACATCATGCAAATTCGAGTCTCCAAAATATGTTTTCTTTCACAAAAACTAGTTCTAATCAATCCTAGGCTAATATCATTGAAGCATTAACTAATATAGAGAAAGGTAGATACTTGCCTGGAAATTCTTGGCTCAGATTTGTTGAAAATATTGGTGTGGTTGTGATCCTCGTTGCGCGATCTAAAGTTTAATGGCGACGGCGGTGCAAACGGTGGAGTTCTTAGCCTTTAACTCTTTGGAAAGCTTCTCCTCTTCCTTTCCAATGGCCATCTTAGGTTTTTGGTTGTTATAACCCTATAAGACAACTCCTATTATGTGATATAATCTTAGAAATTTCGTGGGTTTCCATGCCCAAAAATGTAAAATGTCTAAAACGCCCTCCCGGGATGTTAATTAGGCCTAGAAACTCCCCGAGACCCAAAATAAACCCCCGGGTACATTATTTTGAATATTTTAACCCTTACGGACACATTGACACACTCAAAATTACCATATGGGTGACTTATAATTTATTCACTTTTAATAATTTAAATTTAATCCCGACACGACACAGGCGCGTCCCGATAAATTTTTCAAAATTATCAAATTAGATTCTCGTGATAATTTTAGTATATTCAATTACACATCTTACTTTACCCATAAAGTAATTCACAATAAAATTCTAATAATTACTAACTCTCATCACGCTAGTAAATGTTGAAATGATTTCTAGATTAATATTAAATTAATATCTCTAATTAAATTTAATAAATCCCCAAAATTAAAAGTCATAAAAATACGAGGTATTACATACTTCCCCCCTAATAACGGAATTTCATCCCAAAAGTCGAAAAATAAAGTATACCTTGTAAGAATAACTCTGGGTATTTCTCCTGCATGTCATCCTCATGCTCCCAAGTGGATTCCTCTACATTATGATGCTCCCCCTAGACCCGTACAAGTGGTACTACTTTCGACCTCAATCTCCTTTCGCTGTGGCCTAGAATAGCCACTGGCCTCTCCTCGTAAGAGCTATCAGGCTGTAAGTAAATCTCCTCAATCACGATCTGGGTGTGGGCCATGTCATCCCAAAGATATCGTCTGAACGATGAAATGTGGAAAACATTGTGAATGCGGTGTAAATGCTTTGGCAGTCCCAATCTCTATGCTACCGGCCCAATCCTCTCGATAATGGGAAATGGTACCACGTACCTCGAGGCCAGTTTCCTTTTATTCCTAAACCTCATGACTCCTTTCATAGTAGATACACATAGTAATACTTGGTCTCGCACATTAAATTCTCGAAAGAACCGTTTTGCATCGGCGTAGCTTTTCTACCTGTCCTGGCTACCCGAATGCTATTCTTGATAATCTCAATCCTAGCGGAGATTTCCTGAATCACCTCTGGTCCGAGAAACTTGTTATTACCCACCTCTAACCAACAAGTGGGAGAACGACAAGGCCTACCATATAATGCCTCAAATGGAGCCATGCCGATCGTGAATTGATAAGAGTTATTATAAGCAAACTCTACTTGTGGAAGATGTGGCCCGCAACCTCCCCCAAAATCAAGGACACACATGCGTAGCGTATCTTCCAACATTTGGTTGGTACGCTCTATTTGTCCATATATTCGGGGGTGATAAGCTGAACTCAACCTCAACTCTCTACCCATGGCCTCTTGGAAACTCTCCCAGAAACGTGACACGAAAATCTTGTCTTTATCTGACACAATATCCAGGGGCACCCCATGTAGTCTAACAATCTTAGTAATAAACAACTGAGCATATTAGCCCGTGGTATAGTCTGTCCGTACTGGCAGAAAATGAGCCACCTTGGTCAAACGGTCCACAATCACCCAGATGGAGTCATGGCCCCGCTGTGATGTAGGCAACCCAGTAATAATATCTATGAAAATACTCTCCCACTTCCATATGGGTATTTCCAATGGCTGAAGCAACTCCGACGGTGTTTGGTGGTCCACATTTACCATCTGGTAAGTAGAACACTTGGACATGAACTCAGCAATGTCCTTTTTCATCCCACTCCACCAGTATTACCGCCTCATATCCTGGTATATCTTATCTCTCCCAGGATGCACCGTAAATCGAGACCCATGAGACTGGGCCATCAATGCATGACGTAAGTCTGCTCCTTCTGGGACCACCAATCTCCTATTGAACCTCAAACCTCCATCGGAACTAACAGAATAGGACTCAACACCCTCAGCTAAAAGCCGTACAATCTTCTCCTGGAAAAATGGGTCTGCTGTCTGTGCCTATATTACCCTCGTAACAATCTCGGGTGTCACTATCATGACAGATATGAAGGAACGGGCTACCGCATCTTGGTGACCCAACTCTTTCCATTTTTCTCTCCAGACGTCTGCTACATCGTCTACCAGTCTACAGCTCAACACATCAGCAACTACATTAGCCTTCCCTTGATGGTACTGTATATCAAATTGATAGTCCTTTATAAACTCTAACCACCTACACTGACGCATATTCAGTTCTTGCTGAGTGTATAGGTACTGCAGTGACTTGTGGTCTGTGAACAAGCATAATTTCTGCCCCAATTAATATTGTCTCCATATCCTCAATGCAAAGATGGTCGCTGCTAACTCTAGGTCGTGTGTGGGGTGATTACTCTCGTGCGGCTTAAGCTTGCGGGAGGCAAAATATATAGCCTTATCTTCCTACTGAAGTACTCCCCCGAGTCCCCTTAAGGAGGTGTAGGTGTAAACCAGATACTCCACGCCCGACTTGGGTAAAGCAAGGACTGGTGCCGAAGTCAGCTTGTCTTTCATCTCATCGAAATCTAATTGACAAGTATCATCCCAAACATTTGGTACCCCTTTATGAGTCAGGTTTGTCAATGGACCCTCTATCTTGGAGAACCCTCGGATGAATCTCCTGTCGTATCCGGCTAATCCCAAGAAACTACGCACTTCCGTCGATGTTGTGGGTTGTCCCCACTCCCTCACTGCTGACACTTTACTCGGGTCAACCGCTATCCCCAGTTCAGAAATAACATGTCCCAAGAATTGTACTTCTCGTAACTAGAATCCACCCTTCTCGTACTTAGCATATAGTCGATTCTCTCGTAGGGTCTGAAGAACCTGCCTCAAGTGCTCGTCATGCTCTTCCTCTGTGTGTGAATATATCAGGATGTCATCTATGAAGACGATGACAAACTGATCTAAGAACTCTCTAAACACTAGGTTCATAAAGTCCATGAACACGGCTGGAGCATTTATGAGTCCAAATGGCATCACTCGGAACTCATAGGACCCATATCTCGTCAAGAAAGTAGTCTTCGAAACATCCTGCTCCCTAATCCATAGTTGATGGTATCCTGACCTCAAATCTATCTTTGAAAATAAAGTTTCTCCTCACAGATGGTCGAACAGATCATCGATTCGAGGTAACAAATATTTATTCCGTATTGTGACCTTGTTCAGCTTCCTGTAGTCCACACATATCCTCAGTGAACCATATCTCTTTTTCACAAACAACACTGGAGCGCCCCAAGCTGAGGTACTCCTATGAATGAAGCCTTAACTTAACTGCTGCTCTATCTGATCTCGTAACTCTCGTATTTCCACCGGAGCCATACGGTATGGAGCGTGTGCTATCGGTCGAGTATCCGATAAAAAATCTATTAGAAAATCTATCTCTCGATTGGGAGGTAGGCCTGGTATCTCTTGAAATACATTAGAATATTCACGAACAACTGGGATTGAGTCTAAGGGAATCATGACCTCCTTATAGGTATCCTCATCTATGTAATACAAATGAGCGGTAGAGCCTCCCTCTGGGAGAGGCATCTCTACTACAAACATCTCCTGCCCCGAAATGGCAAAGAGAATACTCCCAGCGAAATATCTACCATGGCTCTGTATGTGTAATAACCCTCTCTTCTGATAGCCCATTTTATACTTATTTACCATGTGTAGTAATTAATTATAATGTGTTATGATGTTGAGTAAATATTAATTTGTTATGACAAAGTCAATATTTACTAAAATGTTGTATAGTTACCCCGTGAGTAGAGAAAATGTTCATGTGGTGATTTTTAATGTCATAAGGATTTAAAATGACATTTTGGTTTATTATGAAACCGGAAGTAAAATGAGTTATAAAATTTCCAAATGATAATTTGGATAGTGTAGTTAGTCCCGGTAGGTGTGAGACAGTCAAAATAAGTGCCATATTGTATTTTGGCATTTCGGGCACTTTTGACTGGTTTTGGTTTAAATAGTGATATCGCGTATTATTTTATCGCGCATTAGTTATTAGAGTTGGACATTTTAGACTTATGGCCCGATTTAGTCTTGCTAAGACTTACTATTCCTTTTATGCCCCAATTTGTTGACTTAGAGAGAAAGAGAGAGAGGAAGAAAGCTTTGGAGAAAGAGAGAGATTGAAGATTTGGAGTTTGTTCTTGCTTTCATCTTCATCAAATCTAATCTTCCTACCTTGAGGCAAGTAACTTACTTGCTCTTATATGATTTAAGTGGATTAAATGGCATGATTTGTTGTGGATTGTTATGAATAATTTTAGTTAGGGTTTTGGTAGATTAATTGGGTATTAACCCTTAGGAGTTGATTTGGATGATATATTGTATTGTAGATGATAGCTATATGCATTTAGGATGTATAAGTTGAATTAATTGAGGTTGGTTTGGTTGGTTTTGGGTTTGGTAGAAATTTGGAGGTTAGAACTCCATAGCCAAACTTGGCTATTCCGCAGGGGCGAATCGATTCGCATAGATGCAGAATCCCAGGTCTGTTATCCGAATCGATTCGGATTAAGACCGAATCGATTCGGCATTTGCAGAAACTAAATTTTGTTGTCCGAACCGATTCGCTTTCAGAGCGAATCGATTCGCTGGGGCGAATCGATTCGGCCCTTAGGGCGTATCGATTCGGTCCCAGCAGTTTTTTGGCCTTTTTTTCCTTTTAATTTTCATCCTTATTCTATAGGATTATGACCTAGGAAACTTCTTTAAATAAGTAAACTTAGAGTCCTAGAGTAGTTATGGAGTTTGGTCGTTACCCTGGACTAGAAATGGGTTCATCTGGGGTTTATCTCGGGGAGGTTTAAAGTAGTGTTAAGGCATTACTTCTTTTATTCAACTTTTAGAAGTTAGGAAGTTAAATGCCCTAACTTGGAGACTTAAGGTCTTATCGAAGTTATATAAACCTGGGAGAATTGTATGATCATTTGGAGACTTAGTCGGGAATTTTAATTTGAGGAAAAATAAATGATAATGTTCGATGGGATTTAGGTTCGCATAAAATGAACCCCTAGGTGTTTAAAGATGATAGGTTCAACTAGAATGAACCCCGTTGTTTAATGATGTTAGGTTTAAATAAAAAGAACAAATCTCACGATTAATGGAAATGGAATTGGTAATGGATATGATGATAAAATGTAAATGTTAATTTACTGTTACACACCTCTCTAAATGACATCATAAGGGAAGTTCGCTCGTGAGGTGAAGCCCCCTGGCTAATGAATGCAGGGTGGATATAGTCCTAGGCCACGGGAGCGCTTATTATTGTATATATTTCTGCGATGGGTAGGAGATTCCGGGTGGGGTCTTGACTACCCCGCAGGCGCATGGCCGCTTCCCGACGCATATCAATAGGTGCCCAGGTTGTCTTATGTTAGGCCCTGGAAGATGATGGTCATTTAGGGGCGCGCACAGTGGGGAAACCCGGACGGGCGGTCTTAGATATCGTTATATGTATAAGAATATAACTATATTTTCATCAAGTTGGACTTGATGGTTGTTAAATGCCACAAAGAGCGTATGATAAATGCCATAAAGAGCATAGATATGTGCCATGAAGAGCATGGAAATAATATATGTGCCATATAGAGCACTTGATGTAAATGATATTCCTAATAAGGGATGGAAAGATAATATGGGAAGTTTTAATTAATGCATAGAAGTTATAACTCCTTGATTAAACTGAAAATGGTTTTATTCCTAATAAGGAATGTCAGAAGGAAATGGAAATTGTATTATTAAAGAAGGGTTTTAAATTAAAGTGCCTTACTTTCAATTCTTGCTTGTAATTGTAGATAGCATGTCATTTTATCATCCTTATCATTCATGTATAACTATTCATATCCATCATGTTTTTTTATTCTTCTGGTAATCATATAGAACCCGGCCCTGACCGGTTTACATTCCTTGTTGTATATATATTATTGTATACGCTCAGGTGCTCCACCGTAAGGACGCCCGACTTGACTTTCCCAATTTCCCGTCACTTTTGACGAGCTGTAAGATTTTGCGGGTTATTATAGGACGTTGTATTAGACGCTTGTATTCTTGTTATTCTAGATATGATCGGGTCTTGTCACTCGGGCGTGTGGCCCAAACATTTGTATTTGATTAATGAATGTACTATGTAAGATATTTAAATTGTTGTACGTCATTATATGTAGCTGTGGACCGACAGCTTATTCGTTCCATTTGTATACTTTCGCCTTAGCTGTATTATATATTATCATTTGGAATTCCACTTGCTCGTCAGATTGGGTTGTTAGTTTAAATTTTCATAATCGCATTTTTAAAATTTTACACTTTTGGCAACCCGTATTCTGATTTATTGGGTGGTTTTCCCGTATACTCAGTTTATTTTATGATGCTGAGAATGATATCCATCCATGATCCCTGTTATGTTTGAGTATCGGGCTGGCCACCCCTTATCTCGGATTGTGGGTTGTCACAGATGGTATCAGAGCATCAGGTTCTAGAGTACTAGGATCTGTGTGGACTTGTCTCATTCTACCATAACGTTCTTTGATGTAGATCCTAATGCTAGGACTTCTTGTTGCTTATGTTTGCGATCTTCTGCAAAATAGATTGTTTTAACCAGTATTTTAATACTATTGTTCTTCCATCTCAGATGCCGCCTAAGAGAGGTCACCCAGCGAGACGTATTAAGGTCATAGAGAAGGAAGTAGATCCTCCATCGCCACTACAAGGGACTGTTAATGTTGCGGATGTAGCAAGCATAGTGCCTGGAGCGATTAATGTCGCCATGACCGTAGTGATCCAACAATTGCCATGGGCTCCAGGTGTTCAAGCTCCTACGGGACTTACTCCGTGGGAAAGGGTTCGGGAGTCCTTTCTAAAGGGCAATCCCCCAGAATTTGAGGGAGGCACGGATGCGGTTAAAGCCGGTTAATGGAAGAAAAACATGCAACGCCACATTCGTATGATAGAATGTAGTGAGGATAAGAAACAAGTCCTTACCACCTTTAAGCTGGTCGGATCTGCTTTACACTGGTGGGAGACGATGACCACACCAGAGCAAAGAGACACAATGTCAATTACTGAGTTCTGGGCTTTGTTTGATCTTAAATATTTTCCTCCTGCGGTCCAGAGGGAGATGAAGAGGAAGTTACAAGATGTAGTGCAAGGGGAGAGGTCTGTAGCGGAGTATGAGGAGGAGTTCACCCGGTTAGCGAGTTTTGCACCAGATGAGGTGACTCTGGAAGAGAGGAAGATCTCGAAGTTTATGGGAGGTCTGAACTGGAGAATCCGAAAACACTTATTGGGTAACCCAGCTTTTCAGACTTTTGGTGAGGTTATGAATGCAGCCTTACTCCATTGCCAGGAGCATCGACTATAAACAGGGTAGCAAGAAAGCTACTGATATGAGGCAAGTAGGGAAGCTTGGAGAGTTTATTGCGAGTGGCAATAATAATAGGCACGGACAAGGTGCTTTGCATCAGAAAGATCGGGGTGGCCCTGGAGGTAGAGGTTATCCGGACCGAGGCATTTCCCAATTTAGGAATATCAGGGGTCGAAGTCGGGAGGACATGAAGGGACGGTGCTTCCAATGTGGGGAGGCAGGTCATTACAAGAAGGAATGTCCTCGGATGATTGGGAGTCAGTTTCCTAGGGCTCCGCAGCAGCCAGATGTTCAATTTCCACCTCCGGTACCAATTATGGTTGTTCCTCCGCATCAGGGACAACTACAGTATGGGCGTGTTTGTCATAATCAGGAGGCTATGCTTCCTCCAGCTCTGCCGGCACCGCCCGTTATTGAGGGTAAGTTTACTCAGAGATACGTGAGTTATTTGTATCGAGTTCTATGGGTAATGGTTCGCTCATTTCTTTTGTTTGTAGGTATGTAGAAATTTCTCTTATTAAATTTTGCTTGAGGCCAATTTACTCGTCCTTAACATGGTTGAGTATGATGTGATATTAGTATGTGATTGCTATGCCTTATCTCCACGACCAACAAGTTGAGTGGTAGCGTATAGGAGGGGTTCCTTGTTTGGATTCCGCTTCTGCGGGACGCTCCACGCGTGAACCTTAACAACGTTGAGAGTGGAGATGTACCACCTTTCCTTTCTCTTATCTTATGGGTATTACGCTCTATCTCCATGATCAACTAGTTAAGTAGGCATGTGTCGGAGGGGTTCCTTATTTGGATTTCGCTTTGCGAGACACTCCACCGCATGAACACTTAACGATATTGTGAGTGGAGATATGCTATTCTTTCCTTTTATTTTATTTTGTTTTATTAAATTATTGTTGAAAGTGGGATTGGAAAGTTTAGCCGAGAATCACGTAGAAGGGTGATTAATGGCTATTAAAGTGCGACATAGAAGCGCTGCGTATAGTTTTCTCCTCTGATCGATGTGAGGGAGACCGAGGTACGAAGTCGAATTGAGACTTCGGGTTATGCCTTGATAAGAAGGCTATTTAATGAGATGTATATATGTTATAGGGTATATAACTATTGGGTTTCATGAAGGGTGAGCGTTGGGTTGTTATTTTTTATTTAATTGATAGTGCGTAGCTGTAGAATCTTTTCGGTCCCGAACATGTGTCTTAGACATGTACCCCTCGATGACTGACAACGCGAGGTAGTAGTGTAACGGGAAGGTTCCTTGTTTGGATTTCGCTTCGGCAAGACGTCCCACGCACGAAACCGAGCAAATGTCGGTAGTTGAGAAAGGTCTTGGGCACTAAGGATATACTTAGAAATAGGTGTACGACTTAGATAGGGTATAGGTAGATAGACTTTAGGATTGTTTGGACGTAGGGCCTTTATGTATGGGATGTAAGTTTAGGAGGGTTGTTGGGAGTTGACCATGACTAAGTCATGCGTAACCTCTAAAAAGGGATTGGTTCCATGATATGAGAAGTGGGAGGATTTCGAGAAGTTGGTAGTTAAGGCTGAAGGAGATGAGGCCTCTCATAGTAGAGTGTTACAGAGGTAACGAAGGGGTGAATTGATTCGCACCCATGAGCCATGTAGTTAAGCTCGAAGGTAGATTCAATTAGCAAGTCTCTGCCATGATGGGGAGTGATAATACTGGATTATCGATTTATTGTTGATGCGCCTCACAAGTTTAAACTTGTGAGGAGTATTATCCCCTATTTAAGTTGAAGTCCATCTTGGGGGTGATCGCTGTATAGGAAGGGAGATGCTACTTCATGGGCAGAATTTAGTCTTTCGTGTGAACAACATTTCATTGCAAGATGTTGCAGGAGGAAACAAGGGCGGTTAAAACCATGAATAAGCTGCTGATTTAGGAAACAGAACTCTGCTCTTTTGACATTGAGGGTGGGGTGCGCTCCTGTAAGAGAATTTTGTCCCGAACAAAAAGGGACTTAAGTAAAGCAGGTATGGAGAAATCACGCGGTTCTAACGTTTCGGTTCATTAAGGTAATGACGAAATGCGCTAAGTTGTACGTCGCTAGTATTATTGGCTGGGCATAGTAAGGTTGTTGTACTACATGGGGTTCCCTTGATTATAGTCCTGACTAGAATAAGACTTCCGTTTCTCATTCTCGGCAAGTTTCCAAGAGGTCATGGGAGTCGAATTTTGGTTAATCACTTCTTGTCATTGTCCAGATGGCCAGACCAATAGAATAACCATATGTTGGGGCATATACTCCTTATATGCGTGCTTAACTTTAAGAGTAGTCGGGAGCAATGCTTTCCACTCGTTGAATTCGCCTATAAGAATTTTTGTCGATCCACTATTAGGACGGCGCTGTAGAAGAAGCCTTGTATAGTAGGCCTTGTTGATTCCCCACTTGTTGGTTAGAAGTGTGAGATGATGAGTCTCTCGTATAACCAAGATCGACGAAAAGAGCTTAGTCGATACGGGAAGAAGGCATCTGGAGTTTGAGGTCATTAGACCAAGTGTCGTGGTGAGTATCGCCTGTGAAGGGCATTATGCATTTCGAGGAGAAAGGAAAACTTGCACCACATGATGTTGTACCTTTCCCAGAAATGTTGCGGTAGGCCCGGTAACCTGTTAGCTCGCTTTATCGAAACATTTTGCAGCAAGTTCATAATTTGTTCCTTGTCTCTCATGAAAGGGAGTACGAGAGATACGACGGTGCCTTTAGGCACATTCCTTTTGAGGTAGATGCAACGTGACGGTTCTTATTAGGTGTAGTCGGTTGCTATCTTAGAGCGTAGAGTTACGTTTGGGATCGCCGGTAGTACCTTGGGGGATGAGTTCTATATAGTCATCACTTTATCGAGAAATCGATATAGGGTCGCAAGGATGACTTGCGGGAATAGTATCCGCACTTCTTCTAGTTGTGAGGTATACCTGAATTTTGGGGGCAAAATTCCCTCTTAAGGGGGGGAGTATGTAATAACCCTCTCTTCTGATAGCCCATTTTATACTTATTTACCATGTGTAGTAATTAATTATAATGTGTTATGATGTTGAGTAAATATTAATTTGTTATGACAAAGTCAATATTTACTAAAATGTTGTATAGTTACCCCGTGAGTAGAGAAAATGTTCATGTGGTGATTTTTAATGTCATAAGGATTTTGGTTTATTATGAAACTGGAAGTAAAATGAGTTATAAAATTTCCAAATGATAATTTGGATAGTTTAGTTAGTCCTGGTAGGTGTGAGACAGTCAAAATAAGTGCCATATTGTATTTTGGGATTTCGGGCACTTTTGACTGGTTTTGGCTTAAATAGTGATATCGCGTATTATTTTATCGCGCATTAGTTATTAGAGTTGGACATTTTAGACTTATGGCCCGATTTAGTCTTGCTAAGACTTACTATTCCTTTTATGCCCCAATTTGTTAACTTAGAGAGAAAGAGAGAGAGGAAGAAAGCTTTGGAGAAAGAGAGAGATTGAAGATTTGGAGTTTGTTCTTGCTTTCATCTTCATCAAATCTGATCTTCCTACCTTGAGGCAAGTAACTTACTTGCTCTTATATGATTTAAGTGGATTAAATTTCATGATTTGTTGTGGATTGTTAAGAATAATTTTAGTTAGGGTTTTGGTAGATTAATTGGGTATTAACCCTTAGGAGTTGATTTGGATGATATATTGTATTGTAGATTATAGCTATATGCATTTAGGATGTATAAGTTGAATTAATTGAGGTTGGTTTGGTTGGTTTTGGGTTTGGTAGAAATTTGGAGGTTAGAACTCCATAGCCAAACTTGGTAATTCCGCAGGGGCGAATCGATTCGGCCCCTTGGGCGAATCGATTCGCATAGATGCAGAATCCCAGGTCTGTTATCCGAATCGATTCGGTCTTAATCCGAATCGATTCGGCATTTGCAGAAACTAAATTTTGTTGTCCGAACCAATTCACTTTCAGAGCGAATCGATTCGCTGGGGCGAATCGATTCGCTGGGGCGAATCGATTCGGCCCTTAGGGCGTATTGATTCGGTCCCATCAGTTTTTGGGCCTTTTTTTCCTTTTAATTTTCATCCTTATTCTATAGGATTAGGACCTTGGAAACTTCTTTAAAGAAGTAAACTTAGAGTCCTAGAGTAGTTATGGAGTTTGGTCGTTACCCTGGACTAGAAATGGGTTCATCTGGGGTTTATCTCGGGGAGATTTAAAGTAGTGTTAAGGCATTACTTCTTTTATTCAACTTTTAGAAGTTAGGAAGTTAAATGCCCTAACTTGGAGACTTAAGGGCTTATCGAAGTTATATAAACCTGGGAGAATTGTATGATCATTTGGAGACTTAGTCGGGAATTTTAATTTGAGGAAAAATAAATGATAATGTTCGATGGGATTTAGGTTCGCATAAAATGAACCCCTAGGTGTTTAAAGATGATAGGTTCAACTAGAATGAACCCCGTTGTTTAATGATGTTAGGTTTAAATAAAAAGAACAAATCTCACGATTAATGGAAATGGAATTGGTAATGGATATGATGATAAAATGTAAATGTTAATTTACTGTTACACACCTCTCTAAATGACATCATAAGGGAAGTTCGCTCGTGAGGTGAAGCCCCCTGGCTAATGAATGCAGGGTGGATATAGTCCTAGGACATGGGAGCACTTATTATTATATATATTTCTGCGATGGGTAGGAGATTCCAGGTGTGGTCTTGACTACCCCGCAGGCTCATGGCCGCTTCCCGACGCATATCGATAGGTGCCCAGGTTGTCTTATGTTAGGCCCTGGATGATAATGGTCATTTAGGGGCGCGCACAGTGGGGAAACCCGGACGGGCGGTCTTAGATATCGTTATATGTATAAGAATATAACTATATTTTCATCAAGTTGGACTTGATGGTTGTTAAATGCCACAAAGAGCGTATGATAAATGCCATAAAGAGCATAGATATGTGCCATGAAGAGCATGGAAATAATATATGTGCCATATAGAGCACTTGATGTAAATGATATTCCTAATAAGGAATGGAAAGATAATATGGGAAGTTTTAATTAATGCATAGAAGTTATAACTCCTTGATTAAACTGAAAATGGTTTTATTCCTAATAAGGAATGTCAGAAGGAAATGGAAATTGTATTATTAAAGAAGGGTTTTAAATTAAAGTGCCTTACTTTCAATTCTTGCTTGTAATTGTAGATAGCATGTCATTTTATAATCCTTATCATTCATGTATAACTATTCATATCCATCATGTTTTTTTATTCTTCTGGTAATCATATAGAACCCGGCCCTGACCGGTTTACTTTCCTTGTTGTATATATATTATTATATACCCTCAGGTGCTCCACCGCAAGGACGCCCGACTTGACTTTCCCAATTTCCCTTCACTTTTGACGAGCTGTAAGATTTTGCGGGTTATTACAGGACGTTGTATTAGACGCTTGTATTCTTGTTGTTCTAGATATGATCGGGTCTTGTCACTCGGGCGTGTGGCCCAAACATTTGTATTTGATTAATGAATGTACTATGTAAGATATTTAAATTGTTGTACGTCGTTATATGTAGCTGTGGACCGACAGCTTATTCGGTCCATTTGTATACTTTCGCCTTAGCTGTAATATATATTATCATTTGGAATTCCACTTGCTCGTCAGATTGGGTTGTTAGTTTAAATTTTCATAACCGCATTTTTAAAATTTTACACTTTTGGCAACCCGTATTCTGATTTATTGGGTTGTTTTCCCGTATACTCAGTTTATTTTGTGATGCTGAGAATGATATCCATCCATGATCCCTGTTATGTTTGAGTATCGGGCTGGCCACCCCTTATCTCGGATTGTGGGTTGTCACAGTATGCTGCGAGCCAATCCATACCAATGATAACGTCTTGCTCATGCAAATCTAAGACTAACATGTCTGCTGGTAAGATTAATCTACCAATCTCTACTCCCACACCCCGGCATATAAAGAAATTAACGATCCATTTCCCAGTGGTGAGTCTATGCATGTCACAGTGCTCTTTGTTGTGGTTAATAACCTTATGGCCTTCGCAAAATGAGTAGATATAAAATAGTGTGTCACCCCAGTATCAAATAAAACTCGACCCATAGTACCATGGATAGGAAACGTACCCTCAATCACGGGTGGCGCCTGAGGAGCTACTGGCTGGTGGATGTTATTGACACGTCCGTACTGTAACTGCCCCTACTGCGCTGGAGCTACTAGGATGGCTGGTAGGGCCGGTGCCTGAGCTGGTGCTAGGAGGAAAGCTGGAAAAGGTGGCCTATGTGGCTCATTACGGGCACCTTGCTGCTGTGGGGCCCTATATCCCTGCGGAGAATCATGGCGTTTATGGCCATTTTTACCACACCCGAAGCATTGACCCCTGAAATTTCCTCCCCTCTGTCCCTGCTGGCCGTTACCACCCCGCTATTGGCCCTGATGGACCTACTGCTGACACTGTGGCTAACGATATTGGCCCTGCTGATTAGACTGGCCCTGCTGGCCCTGTCTAAATCCCATAACTCGCTTCCTGGAGTCACTTGATCGGAACCGCTTGGTAGGGTCCCCCTGATGGGAACTCTGCTCATGCTGACGAGTCTGCCCTTGGGATGTCAGTGCTCCACTAGTATCATAACCCATGTCATGCCCTTCTGGCTAGACTCTTTTGCTCATTTTCTTCTCTGTAGATGGAAGCGGTGATCCTGGCAGTGTAATAAAGCAGCATTGAGTACATCTGTGTAGGTACTCAGTGACAGATTGCCTATGAGGTGTTGACGGCTCCTCCAAGCCAACCCATCCACAAACAACAATATCTTCTTTCCCTTAGTGGGTGCCTCATCTGGAACTATAGTGAGGATTCTAGTGAACTCCTCCTCATACTCAGTAACAGTCGAATTCTCCTATTTTAAACTCAGTAACTTCCGCATCATCTCAGTCTGCACGGCGTATGGAGAGTATTTGCTTTCAAACCGCGCCTAAAATGACTGAATAGTGATAATATCCCTCTCCTCCAAGGTGGTGGTGGATTCCCACCAATGCAAAGCGGCCCTCACTAGCTTGAAGGAAGCCAACAGTTGTTTATGCACGTCCGTGCACTCGTACATGCACAGATGCCTCTAGATATCTTTCTTCCATTGGCTAGCTATAATGATATCCGAACTACCCGCAAACTCTGGGGGATGCGCCTTCTGGAAAGCATCCCTAACTCGCTCCCATGTAGAAGGAAGTTGTACCGCTAGTGTCGCCGTTGCCTGAACCTGGGGTGGAGAGTATAGCACTACTGCCAACGCGGCATTCACCGCCTGAGCAACAATAATGGCTACCTCTGTGGCGTTCATCGTTCTCTGAGACGGAGTTACTAGCTGCTCGGCCTGGGCACGTTTGTCCTCTGAAACGTACATAAATTTTTTATTAGTCTACATTTATTATCAAATCTCAAATATCTGAAGACGTAATCATAAAAGCAAGAATACAACAATCCTAAAAATAGGGCTCTATAGCAAGAACGCTAAGCTAAAAACGAAATAAGCCGTACAGATACTAAAGGACACTAGAAACTAATGCTCTGATACCACCTATGACACCACGCCTACTTAAATACGGGGTGATCAGTCCTTTATTAAATTATAACCAAGGTGAACGGTTGGTTCATTCTTAGCATCACTGTCGCAAAAATAACTTTTCCAATTAAACACCCTAAATAATTAAGCTAAGTGACAAAACCATTTTTAGACATCAATTTCCAAAATTTAATTTAAAACCAATATTTAAAACCTTTCATAATCCATGGTATAAAAATAACACAACAACTAGACTGAAAAAGATAATCCAAGCAATTTAAGCATTCAACTAAATAACTCCAACTTTAAAACTTCAAGGAAAACATCCTAATAGTAACAATCCCAAAGTATAGATACTAGAAATAACCGAATCACAATCTCTGATAAAACCAACTGAATAATGGAAAGGGCAACACATGCCCACCTGGATAAAATAAAACTAGAAGTGAAATCAATAATGAGGTCTAAGTAAGAGGCCTGCAACTCCCACCTAAGCTGCAGCACGTTCCTTCCAAAGGATCCTATGCAAGACACCCCTGTGGCTGGGCACCTGTAATATATACATATATATATACAAGAGAGAAGAGAAAATAGGAAACGGGTCAGAGCCCAATTGTAAAACAGTTTAAAATTAGTTTAGCAAGTATTTAAAATGCTTACCGGCTAATGCAACAATCATATTCGTGCGGCACTCTCTTGAGAAATTTTCACCTCTCTTCTAATGTGCAAAGCTACCGCGCTACTACTCCGAACAGTTTAGCTTATCTTAAGTTACTCACAAGATTTCATGTCGATAATTTCTAGTGTTAAGAAAATTAATTTTATTTAAAAGCAAAGTTCTCACGTAAACCTCATTTGATTATATAGTTTCTCAGTATTGCCTCAAACTTTTCAAACACTTATATCAAAGTTGAAATAAATTTTCATTACTTACCTACTTTTAGTCACAATAGATAATTACCAAATTTCAAGTTTATATATATATTAATAACTCTTATAATATATATATATATATATATATATACTATCGGCACCCCACATAAAATTTATGGTGCTGTCATTCTCTGCTATCAAGTCCCCGTATCACTCGTACTACGGGAAATACTAGTTCGAAATCACTCTCGAACTATATTAACGTAAAACACATACAAATTGAGGCGAGGCATAGTTCCAAGTCACTAAGAGGTCAGCACATACCCTCATGTCTCTTAGGACCGTCGACTATCGATCCGATAGCATGTACCAAGGATTCCTATGTTCTAGGGTACAAGTCAATATCCCCCATAAAGGTCCCATCGAGATAAGACTGTCCTAGGGCGGTAACCTCAGCGATAGCAAGTAGCGCGGACATGATTTTTACACGTATATAGTATATGCACAAACACAGTCATATATGTATAATTCCATTCCCATTTTAAATTTAGGTACACCCACAAACCATACTTATGATATTTATTCTTATTGCACATTACTAGATTATCCCGTATAACTATTTGTCTCTTATTCTTATTTATGGGATTTCTCCATACCTTCTTCGTAACACTAGTGAAATACTATCTCCCTAAGTGTAATTTCAGTTGGTACTCTTTTACTTTACGACGTAACTTCCTTACAAGTCTCACCCTTTAGACACACATTCCCATTGTTCCTTAAGTGTAAAACACCTTCGTTAAATATTAATCTCGTCTTACATTAAAGGTTACACTTTTATAAACGTGACATCCCGCCTAATTAAATACCGTGTGATCAGTCCTTTATTAAATTTTAATCAAGGTGAACGGTTGGTTCATTCTCAGCATCACTGTCGAAAAATAAATTTTCCAATTTAAACACCATATTATTTAAACTAAGTGTCAAAACTATTTAAACCTTATTCCCATTTTATTTTAAGTCCAATTATAAAACCTTTGATAATTAACAGTTTAAGAGTCACACAATAATAGTAAGAATGTAAACGATCATTCAAGAATTTAACCATCAATAGTAAATCCTAACTTCAAAACACCAAAGAAAACATTCTGACAGTAATAAATCCCAAATTAAAACTACGAAAAGTAAATGAATTACAATCTCTCACAAAAACCAACTGAATAATGAAAAGGGTCGACACATGCCCAACTAGATAAAGTAGAACTAGAAACGGAATCAATAATGAGGTTGTCTAAGCACAAGTTCTGCAACTCCCACAAAAGCTACAGCACGTTCCATATCCAGAGAATCCTAAGTCTGACGGCCCTGTGGTTGGGCCCCTGTAATACATATATATATACAAGAGAGGAGAGATAACAGTAAACAGGTCAGAGCCCGATTGTAAAATAGTTTAAAATTTTAGTTTAGCAAGTATTTAAAATGTTTACTGGCTAATGCAACAACATATTAGTAACGACACTATCTTGAGAATGTCTCACCTATCTCCTAGTGTGCACCCTAACACACTATTAATCCCAAAAGATTAACTTAATTCAAATTCCTCATTAGATTCCATGCTGACAATTTTTAGGATTTGTGACACCCCGCCTAATTAAATACCGTGCGATCACTCCTTCATTAAACTAAAATCGAGGTGAACAATTGGTTCATTCTTAGCATCACTGTCGTCAAAATAAAATTTCCAATTTAAACATCCTAAATAATTAAGCTAAGTGTCAAAACCATTTTAGATATTACTTTCCAAATTTTATTTAAACCAATATTTTAAAACTTTACATAATTCATAATTTAAGAATCATTCAACAAATATAATGGAACAAACAATCCAATTAATTAAACATTCAACTAAGAAATTCCAACCTTTAAAACTTAAAGGAAAACATCCCGACAATAATAAATCCCAAAGTGAAAATACTAGAAATAAATGAATTACAATATCCAATAAAACAACTAAATAATGGAAAAGGGCGACACATGCCCAACTGGATAAAATAATTGCTAAAAGTGGAATCAAGAAATGAGGTTGTCTAAGCAAGAGGACTGCAACTCCCACATAAACTGCAGTGCATTCCTTCCAAAGGATCCTATGCAAGACGCCCCTGTGGATGGGCACCTGTAATATATACATATATATACAAGAGATAAAAGATAATGGAAACGGGTCAGAGCCCGATTGTAAAAACGATTTAAATTTTTTTTAGCAAGTATTTAAAATGTTTACTGGCCAATGCAACAACATATTAGTGTGACACTCCCTTGAGAAATTCTCACCTCTCTTCTAATGTGCACGCCTATCGCACTAATCTTCCCAACGATTTAACTTATCTTATATTAGGTTGCTCGTAAGATTTAGTACTGACAAATTCAATTGTTTAAGAGGTTGATTTCATTTAACAACATAGTTCTCATTTAACCTTATTTACTAATAAAGTCTCTCAGCAATATATTATACTTTTCAAACACTTATTCCCAAATTGAAATGATTATTCATTTCTTACTTCACATCACACAGTAGGTAGTTCCCAAATTCCAGAATTTAAATATATATATATGTAGGTGCAAAAAATCTCACCCGTCGGAGGGTATCAATTCATCACGATACAAGTATAAAAATAAATACGAGAGAGACAAAGATTTACGTGGTTCGACCATGAATGGCCTACGTCCACGGGGCTGCTGGTGTGTTCCATTAGATGATCAGAGAGTTTTACATGAGAGTGTTTCTCTAACTTCTCAGCCCCCTTTCACAATGGGGGGTGTCCCCTTTATATAGAGTAGGGGTTACATTAGGGTTAGAAATATGGATGAGCCCTATCTTCGTGGAGTTTCATTCCAATCCGATACTGATCCTCGGTCTTCTCGTTTACTAAGGACTTTAGTCGTCCCTATATTGTTGGCACGTCGCCATCTTCACCGGGGTGCTCCCCACACGTCCTGCTATTCTTTAGGCATATATATTGCCCCCACAATAGCCCCACAGGTCGCAGTTCAGCTGAGTTGATTCTGAGATGAGCTGGGAGCTGGTCCATAATCTCTTTAAACATATGCAGTTGGTGGTGTGAACTGGACTGGCATTCTTTGATCTGTTGTTCAACTTTTAAGCCTTCCTTGGTTGATCTTCTCGCCTTCATAGGTTTTTAGATAAATGCTTGGCTTGAGTTGAGAGTCATTCAATTGATATGGGGACCGGACTCGAGAGTGTCGAGTTGCCTACATACCCTCTTGGGATCAGGTCGAACGTAGTTCATTGTCTGTTTTATTATATGGCCCAATTTGTGAGGCTCACCACAGGCCCGTTCAGAATTTGTTTGCTGAGGCTTTATCGAGCGTGTATCAAGTTCAGGGCGTCTTCCTATATTTTGGTCTCGTATGGTCCATTTGTTGAGGCCGACCACAGGCCTATGCGTCGAGTCTTGCTCGAGCATGTACCTAGTAGGGGTAAGACCCTGCCTTAGGTTTTTCATATGGTCCAATTGGAGAGGCCGACCAGAAGCCTATGCGTCGAGCCTTGCTCGAGCATGTACCTAGTAGGGGTAAGACCCTGCCTTAGGTTTTTAATATGGTCCAATTGGAGAGGCCGACCAGAAGCCTATGCGTCGAGATTTTCTCGAGCATGTACCTAGTAGGGGTAAGACCCTGCCTTAGGTTTTTCATATGGTCCAATTTGAGAGGCCGACCAGAAGCCTATGCATCGAGCTTTTCTCGAGCATGTACCTAGTAGGGGTAAGACCCTGCCTTAGGTTTTTCATATGGTCCAATTGGAGAGGCCGACCAGAAGCCTATGCGTCGAGCTTTTCTCGAGCATGTACCTAGTAGGGGTAAGACCCTGCCTTAGGTTTTTCATATAGTCCAATTGGAGAGGCCGACCACAAGCCTATGCGTCGAGACTTGCTCGAGCGTATACCTAGTAGGGTTAAGACCCTGCCTTAGGTTTTTCATATGGTCCAATTGGAGAGGCCGACCAAAAGCCTATGTGTCGAGACTTGCTCGAGCGTATACCTAGTAGGGGTAAGACCCTGCCTTAGGTTTTTCATATGGTCCAATTGGAGAGGCCGACCAAAAGCCTATGTGTCGAGCCTTGCTCGAGCACGTACCTAGTAGAGGTAAGACCCTGCCTTAGGTTTTGCGTCTAGCTTTGCTCGAGCATGTACCTAGTAGGGGTAAGACCCTGCCTTAGGTTTTTCATATGGTCCGATTGGAGAGGCCGACCACTGGCCTATGTGTCGAGCCTTGCTCGAGCGTATACCTAGTAGGGGTAAGACCCTGCCTTAGGTTTTGCATATGGTCCAATCGGAGAGGCCTACCAAAAGCCTATGTGTCGAGACTTGCTCGAGCGTATACCTAGTAGGGGTAGGACCCTGCCTTAGGTTTTTCCCGCAATTTAATGTAATATCGATTACGTTTGCATTTTTCCATTTTCTAATGCCTCGCATATAAATATCCACCTATTTTACCTTTTAGGTTGTGCCGTCACACTTCCTTAATACTAGTTGAGGATTTAACCGACCAACATAGTTGGCGACCAACCTGGGTTGGCTTTTTGCCTAGGGATCCCCCGTAGGGCTTTTATTGTTGCCTGGGCAACTCATGAGGCCATTTGTGTTTGGAGATAACAAAGGCCTGTAGACGTACTTAATTTAGTGGGAACGAGCAAGAAGGCCGTCGTAACTAAATCAAGCTTAATCATGATCGTCATTTGAAAGACTAATTCTGGTGTTAGCCATGTTGGCAGTCTTGAGTTGACCTCTTCTATTTTTCTTTAAATGTTGTAGTGAATCTATTCATGTGTCATCGCTGTTATGGAGCCCCCAATCGGGCTGTGAAGAGAAGGCTGCCTGACCGTCCATTGGGTCACTAGATCTGTATAATCGAGATGATAAGTGTGCCCGATCGTTCCTCGGGCTTTGTTGTGTCGAGGAGTGTCACGTTGATCGTTCGTCGAGCTGGATATAATTAAGGATTATCTTGCTCATATAGTTCTATGTAATGTATCATTCCTCGGGGCGCACTTGTTCGTCGACCATGCATGGTGGTTCCGGGAGGCTGTGGAAGACTCCATATAGCTCGTGCAACTAAAGAAATTGATATGAATTCAAAGCGTCCCTCTGAAGAAATGCGTTGATCTGATATGGCGTTCAAGAAACATTGTTCCTCTAGAGTGGATATCGTGATGTTGACGACGCGTTAATTTGTTGCTTGGTGATCGTCGATCACCATGGGTTGTCTGACGATGTTCGCTCGATACATTCAGGATGGTCTAGTGTTGTTATCAACATGTCTTTCTCGTTGACTGTGATTTTGTTGGGCGTGTGACTTCTTACAAGTTGGATTCGTCCTTGTTGATAAATATAGTTGATCGTCGCTCTTCATGCTGCTTTATGTGTTATTGGATCTTTGTGGTACAGATCGCTCAACTTTTCATTCGACGAGGTTGAATTAAATAAGAACTATATTGCCCAACTATTTGTTGGAGCTTGAGACGTGATCACACAATGTCAACTATCGATCGAAGTTGAGATTCCGTTGAGGCAAAATTGTAAAGGACCTAGTAGATGTTGCAAACGATCCATGCCTGAGCATCTGTCGGAGTATTGATGAGATAAATGATGCCTGAATGCCTGTCGAGGCAAAAACTATAGAGGATCTGGTAGATATTGCAGGTGATCCATGCTCGAGCATCCGTCGAGGCAAGGAGGACCGAGCAAGTATTACGAATGATCCTGTATTGTTAGTGAAAACTAACCTTCCAATAAATGCAATATTGATTATTAATCGACTCTGCCAACCATCTGTTGGGACTGAATACAAGAGTTATCCTTACCAACCATTTGTTGGGGATAAAATGCGACATGTATGGCAAATATCCTCGGGACTAAATATATAGAAATATTTTGCCGAGCATTTGCCGAGATGAGCCTTGAATATGCCTGATCATCCTACAGGTCAAGAATCATAGAGCCAGATAACCCATTCTGAAATTCAAGAAATATCAACATCCGAGCATCTGTCTGTTATAAATAATATTGCCCAAGCATGTGTTGGGTCCAAAGTGGTGTAAAGTGTTCAACCATCTGTCGGAGCATTAACAAAATAAGTGGTGCAAGACTGGTTTGTCGGGGCGAAGTTGTACAGGTTCGAGTAGATATAGAGAGCGATCCGCGCTCGAGCATCTATCGGTGTGTTAATAAGATTTTCAAGAGCTTAAGATTATCGCCGAGCATCCGTTGGGACTGAATCTTATACCTGTAGAAGTTAATAAGTTGCTCGACCATTTGTCGAGGCTAATTCAAATAGAATTCATCATGCAATATGATGTGCATCCGCTCGACCATTTGTCGAGGAAAATATTCATAGTATTGAATGAATGACATGAATTATCCCATAATTTTTGTGATAAAATCTCACGAGGATGGCCTCTCCCTAGCATTCGTCGGGGCTACGCTAAGTATAAGTAAAGATATTACACCGACCATTCATTGGTATAACCAATAATAGCTAGACGACAATATTGAAAATTAAATGACCGGATAAATGACATGAGTGCTCTTCTAAGTGCGCCCCAATATTTATGTGGACAAAATAATTGTAATAAAGTCGAATGAAAGATGCAAAGTTTATCACATATATCCAGATGTATGGCACGGGAGTTAATTTGGAATTTGTGCAAATAGATTTAAGCAAATACTTAAAATACAAGTATGGTTTCAAAAAATTGTTTTCACAGAAAATTTGTGTAGTGGCAATCAATTGTTTTTCTCATGTGAAGTATAGAGTATAGATAGCCCCCTGCTAACAAATTTATGATGATAAAAATCGTGAGCATAATTTGTGAGCAAATGAAGTATTATGAGATGGAAACGAACAATGTACAAATAAATGTGTGTATCCATCAAGTGGGGTTGTGCTAAATACAAGAATTATCCTGACCAGCTATCCACTGGGGATAAAATGCGACATGCGAGGCAAATATCTTCGGGACTAAATATATAGAAATATTTTGCCGATTATCTGCCAAGATGAATCTCAAATGTGCCTGACCGTCCTTCAGGTTACCGAATCATAGAATCCGAGCTTCAGTCGGAGTAATAATAATTTTGCCCAAGCGTTTCTTTGGGTATAAGGTGCCATAGTGTGCTCGACTATCTGTTGGAGCATAAATAAAATGAATGGTGCCTGGATAGTCCGTCGGGGAAAAGTTGTAGAATACCAAGTAGATATAGCTAGCAATTCGTGCTCGAGCATCCGTCGAAACATCGATGAGATTTCCAAGGACTTAAGCTTATTGCCGAGCATCCGTCGAGACTGAATCTTGTACCTGTGGAAGTTAGTAAAATCCCCGAGCATCTGTTGAGACTAAATCAAAATAGAAGTTATCATGAAAATGATATATTCAACAAAGTATATAAGATATGCATTCGCTCGGCCATTTGTCGAGGAAAAAATTCATAGTCGCGTATGAATGTAATAAAGACCCAATGATTTTTATCATAAAAATCTCACTGAGATAATTGTGCCCGAGCATCCGTCGGGGCTGAGCTAAATAACCAACAATCTCGCTCTGGTGAGATTAAATTGTTGTAGCTGGATGACAATATTGAAAATTAAAATGTTCGAATAAATGACATGAGTGCTATATCACTGCGCCCCACTCATTTATGTGAGCAAAATAATTTGTAATAAGGTCGCATACAAAGTGTCAACTATCGTTGTAATAAAATCACATGGTCCCTTAAAATAATTTTGTTTTTAGGGAGAACCGAACAATGCAAACATTAGTCAAATGTCTTAGATGTAAGACATAGGGCTAATTTAGAATTTTTGCAAAAATTATTTGAAGTCCAAATAAATAATGAGTTATAAATCGATTTTCAAAATTGTTTCCTTGGGAGGCTCATAAAGCTGCGAAGTAGGATAACAAATAGCAAGAAGTTTAATAAAACATGGGGCTTGACTTTAATAAAGACTGGGTTCTATTAAAGCAGGTGTGAAAACCCATGTTCCTCAAAAGGGCTTCTGCCCCTATTTGAAATGCCTGAAGCGTGTTGAAAACCCATGTGCCTCAAAAGGGCTCTTGCCCTTATTCCGCCGACCAGCAGGGGCGGATCCGACGATCAGAAACTGCGACATGAAAATTGTGGGTTCCCTCGCGACGTCACCCAGGTCACGGTGTTAGTGTAGAGATATGGAAGCTGGTCGGTACGGTCGAGGAGAAACCCAAAGAAAATTTCCTCTAGGTCGCCGGTAGGTCGCCTACCATGGAGGTTTGCTCGACCAGGTAGGTTGCAGGCCAGAGGTGAGCTTTCTGATGCTCGATTGCGGGGGCGACCAATAATACTGAAATTCGTAGTCCATTTTTTGTGTTGTCGCCGACCAGTAATTATTTTCTGACATCGCAACTGATGCTCGCCGACCTGTGGTTATGGCCTAGTGTCGCAGATGATGCTCGCCGACCATTGATTATGGTCTGGCTTCGTAGATGATGCTCGCTGATGCTCGAACTATATGATTTTTCTGAGGTCTCCTCATAAGGACCTGACGTTGTGGTGATGTTCGTCGAGCTCGCCGCTCTGTTTGTCTAGCTTGTAGCGGTTGTCGACCGGCAACTATGGTCGCAATTGAAGAAAATTCCTTCCTGGTTCTTCGCTGTAGCATATTAGTGGTCGTCGGCCAAGAAAGGTGGTCGGGAAAGGTTGGAGCCTCTGTATGGTGGTCGCCGACCATCGAGAGATTCCTACGACCCTATCATAGGGTCCTCGATCAATTTCCAAAATGCAATACAGAAGTTTTTTGTTGCCAGAGTTGGGGATTTCCATAATAAATTTGGCGATTTATTGCCAGATGGGTTAAAACCCCAAATGGGTCCCGCTACTCCCAGCGTGCTTGCCATCGTTTGTGTGGGGTTCCACCGTTACTGTGTGAGAGTTGTTGGCGACTGATTATGTGACCAGATCTGTGTGTGTCTTTATGAAAACGTATCTGTTGAGATAATTTCCTTCAATATGTTTCAAGATCTCTCATGAGATAGAAACTTTTAGACGGTTACCCTGGCCGAAAATTTAGGATCTGGGAATCAAGATATGATGTAACCCAGGAAAATCCCAAAACAGTCCAAATATTTGGAGACTCCTCGTAGACATCTCCGATAGTGAATTCCATATGAGATAAACAATGAAAGTTATCTACCATCAAAGCAGATTTACAGATAAAGATTGAATACAGAATTTGTAAATATAACTGTACGCAAAATCATGTATCAATGAAACGATATTTGTTCAAAACAAATAATTATATATGAAACAAATAACTGCTCGTACACATATTAAAAAGAAAAACTTATCTTTTGATTATGTGCGTGGTGTAAGGACCATTGTTCTTGAACGTAAATCTAGATCTCTTCTAGCAAGAAGGGGAAGGCCTTTTGTGCCGATTCCCACAGACGGCGCCAATTGTAGGTGCAAAAAATCTCACCCGTCGGAGGGTATCAATTCATCACGATACAAGTATAAAAATAAATATGAGAGAGACAAATATTTACGTGGTTCAACCATGAATGGCCTACGTCCACGGGGCAGCTGGTGTGTTCCATTAGATGATCAGAGAGTTTTACATGAGAGTTTTTCTCTAACTTCTCAGCCCCCTTTCACAATGGGGGGTGTCCCCTTTATATAGAGTAGGGGTTACATTAGGGTTACAAATATGGATGAGTAACAAATATGGATGAGCCCTATCTTCGTGGAGTTTCATTCCAATCCGATACTGCTCCTCGGTCTTCTCGTTTACTAAGGACTTTAGTCGTCCCTATATTGTTGGCACGTCGCCATCTTCACCGGGGTGCTCCCCACACGTCCTGCTATTAAATACTCATATAATATATATATTCTAACGACACCCCACATAATAATTATGGTGCGGGCATACTCTGCTATCCATTCCCCGTATCACTCGTACTAAGGGAGATACAAGTTCGGAATCACTCTCGAATTGTATTAATACAAACACAAACATTATTGAGGCTAAGCATAGATTCCAGGTCACTAAGAGGTCAGTACGTGACCTCACGTCTCTTAGGACCATCTGAACTATCGATTCGATAGCCGGTAATGAAGGATTTCTATCTTCTAGGGTACGAGTCAATATCCCCCCATAAAGGTCCCATTGAGATAAGACTGTCCCAACGCTGAAACCTCAAGAAAAGCAAGTAGCGCGGGCATTATTTTCACACGTATATAGTATATGCATAAACACAGTCATATAAATATACTACCATTACCATATAAAATTTAGGTACATCTCATAACCCATAATTATGATATTTGTCCTTATTATTCGTTATTTAGTTATCACGTATAACGTTTGCCTCTTATCTTCATTTGTGGGATTGTTCCAACTTATCAAGTGACACTCGTAAATTTCTATACTCCCAAGTGTAATTTCAGTAGGTACTCATTTATTTTCCAACGTAACTATCTTACGCATCTCCTTCTTTAATACATAGTTCTATCGCCCCTTATATGTAAACATCGCCGAAAATGTTAATCTCGTCTTACATTAAAGGTTTCATATTTGTAATAAGTCCTACTGGTCTTCTTTACTTCCCAAAATATTTTAACGAGGATGTCCAAAGATTTTTACTCATTTAAATTGAATTCATCTATTTAGGAGGGGAAATATAAGTCTGCCAGGAGGGGTCGATCGATCGATGGAGGGAGCTCGATCGATCAATGATCTATGATCGATCGATCGATCAAGCAGGTATGGCTAATTCTGCAGAAATCCAGTTACGGGTTCTATTATCCAACATCATCCAAATCCATATTTTTCACTCCCAAACTCCCAGAAATTTATACCACAAACGTCCTAAACCCAAATGGATGATATTTAATGTAAAGCATGTGAGTTTAATCAAGATTCATGGATTAAAAGTGCCCAAATTCATACAATACTCATGAACCCTAAAAATTTCTTTATCTTAATTAAAATCATTCTTTCTCTAGAAATCCTACTTCTAATTCGTCATAAATCCATGGTTAAACCTCTACATATGAAGGGGAATTTCCAGATTATCATTTATATCACTAAAACATGAAATTTTCTAATCTCCATCATGTGTTTCTTTCATAAAACTCATCCTAATCTACCATAAACTAACATGAATGAAGAATTAAGGAAATTAAGCAAGATAAATACTTGCCTGGGAATTTTTGGTCTCTAATTTGTGCTGAAATCAGTTTGATTATGATCCTTGCGACGTGATCTATCGTTAGGCGGCGACGACTACGCAAACGGAGGAGTTTTCAGCCTAGAACTCCTTAGCAAGCTCTCTCCTTCCTTATCCAATGGCCGTCACTTGTTTTTTGGTTGTGTTAACCCTAGAAGGCAACCCTAAGCATCTTATATAACCCTTGTAAATTCGTGGGTTTAATTACCCAAAATTACAAAATGTCCAAAATGCCCTCTCGAGGTATTAATGAAGCCTAAAAATGCCCCGAGACCCAAACTAAACCCCCGGGTACACTATTCTGCCTATCTCGACCCTTCTGGACACTTTGGCGCACTCAAAATGACCATACAAACAACTTATAATTTATTCACTTTTATTAATCAATATTTAGTCTCGACACGACACAGGCGCGTCCCGACTTAAATTTCCAAAATTATCATTTTATTCACTCGTGACATTTAATAGAACTAATATCATATATTACTTTGCTCATTAGTAATATTCAACAAGTTTTCCATACTTACTAACTCACATCACGTTAGTAATTGTTAAAAATAATTAATTTTTGGATTTATATTAAATTAATAACTCACATTAAATTTAATAAATCCCCAAATTTAGAAAGCATAAAAATACGGGGTATTACATACTTCCCCCCTAATAACGGAATTTTGTCCCGAAATTTGGAAAATAAGGCTTACCTGGTAAAACATATTTTGGCTACCTTAACAGTACGCAACCTATAGTAAGGCGTTTAGTTTCTATAGCCCCCGTCTCACAGCAAGCTTGTTTAACACTCTTCATTAAAGTTAATTCACATTGTGTTCCTATCCGACAACATTTTCATAAGATATGCATATACACTATTTATTTCCATTATGTCAATGTCATTGGGAGGTTGCACCTCACTACATGACAATTACTCGGATTTATGTATATACAAAACTCCCATTCTGAGAAAAACACACGGGCATTTGACCCCTCTTGTTCACCTAAAACAGTCGTGGAATTCTACCATAGTTATCGGATTATTCTCGATCGATCCAAAATTTTGAGTATCCACTCACCTCTAAATATACGGAAGGAGAATATTCGAGGTTGTTCCATACCAAAACCTTAATAATCACCTCATACGCGATAAACATGTACGAGTGCTTCTACAGAGCATTCCTGAAATCATTGTACCAAGATTCCAAAATTTCCTTCACGTGGCTCCACTAATCTTTAATCATCGTGCGCCTATTCCCTGGCTAAGGGTGATACATCCTACTCGAAATGAAACCTTTTCTCCATTGGTTCCTCAAATCCCATATCAAAGGTGGGATTTACAAACCTCATCCCGATTCAGAAATTAATACTGTACTGGACCATGTACCGGTGCGATCCTTCCTTTCAAAGGAAGTCTGGGGCATACTAGTTAATATTGTAAACCACTCCAAAGGAACATCAATCACTTCCTTCTTGGTTGACTAAATTCACATGTTCGGATGAACCCTTGATCTTGTTTTGAGGATGGTAACCCGTTCAAGGACTTTTTACCAACTTTACCGACCCCTTCCCATTTCAGGAATTTTCGATAAACACAAAAGTTCTCTGGTTGATTTTCCTCTTCTCACCGAACCCTACCTATGGGCGGTGCATGTAGAGACTACTCACTACGTCCCGCTAAACATCGATTTTTCCTTGAAATGTCTCACATTAAGTGACACGTAATACTCCCCTTCCTTCCTTGGTATATGCCGAAAGTTCTGACCCGTGCTCTTTTCTCCACGATGCGCACTTCTGCATATTTTATACCATACTAACATCATTACTCTTTGTATGCGCAAGTCTCTCTCACACTTGACTAAGAACAACTCCGCTCTGAGTGTCCTTCATAATAATTAAATTCCACTCTATTCAAGGAATACTCCTTCTTAAATGGCTTCCCACAACCTTCCGATCAAATTAAGGTGTACTATTTTAATTGCACACTTATGAATTGATTATCGCCCCTCATGTGACGTTTAATCCACTCTACTACTTTTACTTCGTTATGTTAGTCCCACAAACATATATTTCACATGTCTAATACCACGTCCCTTCAACTCGAACGATTTTAACATCAGCTAACCAAGATGCCCATATTTTGTAGCACCCCGACCGCCCTGGGAGAG
Organism: Sambucus nigra; assembly: GCA_949130495.1. Classification (NCBI taxonomy): domain Eukaryota; kingdom Viridiplantae; phylum Streptophyta; class Magnoliopsida; order Dipsacales; family Adoxaceae; genus Sambucus; species Sambucus nigra. Next base: position 622,872,874 of record OX422207.1, on the reverse strand, counting down.
CGAACAACGCGCTACTCATCTGTAGAATTAACTAAATCCAACAAAATATAAGTAATAGGGCATTCAAATTTCATGACAACAACAGAGGAACAACAAATCTCAAACTTCTTCAGACAAGTGTAACAATTTTCCCAAATAGGTACAACAACCACAATAAATCACTAACGCTCTATTCATCAAAATAAATACAAGTCATCTCTTTTGTATAATAAAAATTCTTTCCAGATAACCCATGCTAAAAATCATCCCAACTCTTTATTTACCTGGTGTTCTGAACGCGGTTACAATACTTGGGTACCCTCAATCACCTTAGAAATTGAAATTTTTAGTCCTTATCCTCATTCCACCCCTTAACTCGTGGTGATAAAACAAAACTTTCAATGCTTTCTTACCACACAACCGGCTCCACTGGCCTCAAATTAAAATTTTGACTTCTAACTTACAGATATAATTACTTGATCCCATTTCGCCTGGGGTACCGAACTCAGGGACTAACGACGAAACGTCTCCCTATTTCCAACCTTACGCTAAGTTCATGCATGGGATGTCTCGTAAAGCGAAATCCAAATAAGGAACCCCCCCGATACACTACTACCTAGCATTGTCTGTTATCAAAATCCGTTATGTCTTCCGTCCATAGCATGTACCCCTTTATTCCGTCTCTTGACAGAAAAGTTACATTTCCTCTTGTAATTATACTTAAAAAAAGAACATTTCACCAATTGCACTATCGTTAAGTATTGGTTGGTAGTAATTGCATTCCATAAACCTCGAATACATAAAATCGGAATTCTCGAAATCCCTCTCCCTAATAATAGGGGTATAACTCTTAACTCCCACATCTCTAGAGGATATATATAACAATGCACTCTTCCTATCCCCAAGTCCTGAGTGCTAAAAATAATACTAAGTTAAATCTTTTTGCTCAATAGTAAACCCGCTACATATTGAATCATAATGACAAAGTCCATACATACATTGGTATCGAATATCTCGAGCCCACTATCCCCTACGAAGTCTCTAGGATAGATAATATAAGTGCGAGTCCGACCTTCTTGCAGGTGAAGCCTCGCCAGAACAAAACATGCTGCACTAATGCCACCACTCCGATAGCCTTGCAATAATTTCCCACTATCGTCCTAACCATATTATAATGTAGTAACAAAGAAAATATCATAGTCATATATCGCATCACTACAACTAGTAACCTCAATAAGGTACATAACATAGTTAATATACTCATTCATCCTCCGCGGATAGCACTTAAAGAAAAATCCCACTATACTAGGGAAAAATATTCACATAATAATAACGTTTATAATTATACTCATGAAACTCGTCTCACATGCTAATCTAGCAATGAACAAAATATAGTGACTGGCTCGTGTCACATAAACACGCCTCATCCTCTGAGGATGCATCTTATACTTCCACCTTGCCAATCGTCTTGACTGAACAAATGGCCTACGGACGTAACACGTCTGCCCAAACCAAAACAAAACTACTTTAATCGTTATCTTTTACTAGGCACCGTATTCTTGTCGCTTTAGTCACTTCGGAAAATATTATCGTGTGTAATTTCATTCCCCATAAAATAACTCAACATATAATCCACTTATCACCTGTACTACTAACCATGTTAGGATTGTCCTTCTCTCGGACTTTAGTAGACTCGATTCCTGTTGGCTACCCCAATTATTCCCTTAGCATTTTAGGCCTTAAAGAACATGTCACTGTCTATAATAGTCCTTCCTGAATTTACCATCATTTTGGTAAGAATTCAACTATCCGAATCATTTAAATGGATCTCTGGATGTATATCCACACTCCTTTGTAGTGCTACACCACCACCATTGTATTCAGTCTTATTCTAGACTAAATTATTATTCTTTTAGCTTCCCACGCAAAGGATCATTGTCGTCTTCATTGACAAAATATGACCTTTTCAACCTCTAAATCGGTCGTCCATCAGGATTTCCTCGTTGAGTGTCATCAACTATTATTACGAATCAATTTCCCACTTGGAGTCGTTTCCTCCACTTGTATATACATCTTCCTATATAATATTCGCTAACGGTTAAGATTTATATTCACAAATGGACCTCTGTCACGTCCTCCTGTGATGAGTTCAGGACAACGTTCACTCCTAATCATGAACATCTGATGAAGGAACATACGGTTAACACTGTACCTAAGGTTCTCCTATAGACATAGCATTCCACTTCTAAAATTGGTGGTTGACTCCCATCATTATAACTTTGTTCCGACAGCCAATAAAATATCCTCTAAATTTTCACTTTCAGTTAGCCACACTCCGTCTTATATCTAAACCTTTGGATACTTTATCTCCTTTGGTAAACACACACAATTCCCACATTTCTAGAATTCCCACTGACAGTTCTCTACACGTTTTATAACACGTTGGGTGAGTTTACTCTCGCACCCCATTCGACCGTAGCAGCATTTGGAAATCATGGATACGCCTTAGTCACCTTTCTAGTCTTGGCTTCTCGTCCCAAAATGGGGGTGACCTCGACTACGGTCATCATCCTAAAATATATATTTATAACCTCAACTGAGCCCTACCTTCTGATGTTCGCTTAACGGTCCTCTTCTGACATCCATCGTCACTCGGCACACGCACACATACTAACGAAATTAGAATTCACTAATGTATATACGTTATAGCAGGAGAACGAAATCTCATCAAGAAATCGACAATCCTAAACATAGGGCTCTAAATCAAAGACGCTAAGCTGCAAACGAGATAAGCCGTACAGATCCTAAAGGACACTAGAACCTGATGCTCTGATACCACCTGTGACACCCCGACTAAATAAATATCGGGCGATCACTCCTTTATTAAATTAAAAGCAAGGTGAACAGTTGGTTCATTCTGAGCATCACTGTCCTCAAAATAAAATTTCAAATTTAAAAATCCTAAATAATTAAGATAAGTGTCAAAACCATTTTAGATATTACTTTCCAAATTTTATTTAAACAATATTTTAAAACTTTACATAATTCATAATTTAAGAATCATCCAACAAATATACTTGAACAAACAATCCAATTAATTAAACATTCAACTAAGAAATTCCAACCTTTAAAACTTAATGGAAAACATCCTGACAATAATAAATCCCAAAGTGCAAATACTAGAAATAAATGAATTACAATATCCAATAAAACAACTGAATAATGGAAAAGGGCGACACATGCCCAATAGGATAAAATAAATGCCAGAAGTGGAATCAAGAAATGAGGTCGTCTAAGCAAGAGGCCTGCAACTCCCACCTAAGCTGCAGCGCATTCCTTCCAAAGGATCCTATGCAAGACACCCCTGTGGATGGGCACCTATAATATATACATATATATACAAGAGAGAAAAGAGAATGGAAACGGGTCAGAGCCCGGTTTTAAAAATGATTTAAAATTTGTTTAGAAAGTATTTAAAATGTTTACTGGCCAATGCAACAACATATGAGTGTGGAACTCCCTTGAGAAATTCTCACCTCTCTTCTAATGTGCACGCCTATCGCACTAATCTTCCCAACAGTTTAACTTATCTTTCTTAGGTTGCTCGTAAGATTTACTACTGACAAATTCAACTGTTTAAGAGGTTCATTTCATTTAATAACATAGTTCTCATTTAACCTTATTTACTAATAAAGTCTCTCAGCGATATATTATACTTTTCAAACACTTATTCCCAAATTGAAATGATTATTCATTTCCTACTTCCCATAATATAATAGGTAGTTCCCAAATTCTAGAATTTAAATATATATATATATATATATATATATTAAATACTCATATAATATATATATTCTAACGGCACCCCACATAATAATTATGGTGCGGGCATACTTTGTTATCTAGTCTCCGTATCACTCGTACTAGGGGAGATACAAGTTCGAAATCACTCTCGAAGTTTATTAACACAAACACATACAATATTGAGGCTAAGCATAGATTCCAGGTCACTAAGAGGTCAGTACGTGCCCTCACGTCTCTTAAGACCGTCTGAACTATCAATTCGATAGCCTGTAATGAAGGATTTCTATCTTCTAGGTTACGAGTCAATATCCCACCATAAAGGTCCCATCGAGATAAGATTGTCTCAACGCCGAAACCTCGGGGATAACAAGTAGCGCGGGCATGATTTTCACACGTATATAGTATATGCATAAACACAGTCATATAAATATACTACCATTACCATATAAAATTTAGGTACATCTCATAACCCATAATTATGACATGTGTCCTTATTATTCGTTATTTAGTTATCACGTATAACGTTTGCCTCTTGTCCTAATTTTTGGGATTATTCCAACTTATCAAGTGACACTCATAAATTTCTATACTCCCAAGTGTAATTTCAGTAGGTACTCATTTATTTTCCAACGTAACTATCTTACGCATCTCCTTCTTTAATACATAGTTCTATCGCCCCTTATATGTAAACATCGCCGAAAATGTGAATCTCGTCTTACATTAAAGGTTTCATATTTGTAATAAGTCCTACTGGTCTTCTTTACTTCCCAAAATATTTTAACAAGGATGTCCAAAGATTTTTACTCATTTAAATTGAATTCATCTATTTAGGAGGGGAAATATAAGTCTGCCAGGAGGGGTCGATCGATCGATGGCAGGAGCTCGATCGATCGATCAAGCTGGTATGGCTAATTTTGCAGAAATCCAGTTACGGGTTCTATCATCCAACATCATCCAAATCCATATTTTTCACTCCCAAACTCCCACAAATTTATACCACAAACGTCCTAAACCCAAATAGGCAATATTTAACATAAATCATGTGAGTTTCATCAAAATTCATGGATTAAAAGTGCCCAAATTCATACAATACTCATGAACCCTAAATATTTCTTTATCTTAATTCAAATCATTCTTTCTACAGAAATCCTACTTCTAATTTGTCATAAATCCGTGGTTAAACCTCTACATATGAAGGGGAATTTCCAGATTATCATTGATATCACTAAAACATGAAATTTTCTAATCCCCATCATGGGTTTCTTTCATAAAACTCATCCTAATCTACCCTAAACTAACATGAATGAAGCATTAAGGAAATTAAGCAAGATAAATACTTTCCTGGGATTTTTTTTCTCTGATTTGTGCTGAAATCAGTGTGGTTAAGATCCTTGCGACGTGATCTGTCGTTTGGCAGCGACGGCGACGCAAACGGAGGAGTTTTCGGCCTAGAACTCCTTGGCAAGCTCTCTCCTTCCTTCTCCAATGGCCATCACTTGTTTTTTGATTGGGTTAACCCTAGAAGGAAACCCTAAGCATCTAATATAACCCTTGTAAATTCGTGGGTTTAATTACCCAAAATTACAAAATGTCCAAAATGCCCTCTCGGGGTATTAATTAAGCCTAAAAGCGCCCCGAAACCCAAACTAAACCCCCCGAGTACACTTTTCTAACTATCTCGACCACTCTGGACACTTTGGGCGCACTTAAAATGACCATACGAGCAACTTATCATTTATTCTCTTTTATTAATCAATATTTAGTCCCGACACGACACAGGCGCGTCCCGACTTAAATTTCTAAAATTGTCATTTTATTCACTCGTGACATTTAATAGAACCAATATCATATATTACTTTGCTCATTAGTAATATTCAACAAGTTTCCCATAATTACTAACTCACATCACGTTAGTAATTGTTAAAAATAATTAATTTCTGAGCTTATATTAAATTAATAACTCACTTTAAATTTAATAAATCCCAAAATTTAGAAAGCATAAAAATATGAGGTATTACAGGACTAAGATAATAAATCCCAGGAATTTAAGGTTTTCACATAACTCTTATTTAATTAAAAAGTCTTTCACCAGTGTCACAACATTTCAACCATATATAATAAAATCGGAATATTTATCCATTAATTAACTTCTTTTAGCCTCGATAGGAAGTTACAAAGTTCAAGACTATATATATATGCATTAATTACCCATATAATATATATGTATACTACTGGCACCCCACAAAATATTTATGGTAATGGCATACTCTGCTATCAAGTCCCCGTATCACTCGTACTAAGGGAAATACTAGTTCGGAATCACTCTCGAACTGTATTAATACAAACAAACACAAATTGAGGCGAAGTAAAGTTCCAAGTCACTAAGAGGTCAGCACATACCCTCACGTCTCTTAGGACCATCTGACTATCAATAAGATAGTCTGTACCAATGATTTCTATGTTCTAGGGTACGAGTCAATATCCCCCATAAAGGTCCCATCAAGATAAGACTGTCCCAGCCCCGAAACCTCGGCGATAGCAAGTAGCGGGGACATGATTTGTTTACACGTATATAAGATATATGATCAATCCCAGAGTCATATAGATATATATAACTATTCACATACATAAGTTAGGTACGCCCATCGCCCAACATTATATTATTCCAATCTTAGTACATTTTTTATTCGATTATTTCTTATAGCGGACTTATTCATTTTATTTTCGAAATTTAATTTATTACAACTCACTTCTCATCTCTCGAAGTATTCCCCTTACCTAAGTACAATTTCAGTTGGCCCTCACTTACCTTATAATCCAACACCCAGACATTTGGATTATTAAGTCTACGCACATTCGATTTCTTAGGTATGAATATATTCCGTTTACCCTTCATTTTCCCACTTCATTAAAGTTCCACTTAACGGGGTTTACCTTGACCCTACTGGTCTTTATTATGCTTCATTATGTCCTAGTAACATTAATCAAGGTTTATTACGCATTTACTCGGATTAAGTCACCACAAGGAAAAATCTAGTTTTCCCAGAAGGGGTCGATCGATCGATAGAAAAGGGTTGATCGATCAATTAGTCGATCGATCGATGCTCTTGGCTCGATCGATCGATCAAACAGGTATGGTGAAAACTGCAGAATACCAGTTACGGAAATTATCATCCAAAATCATCCAAATCCAAGTCTTTAACTCCCAAACTCCCAGAAATTTATACCACAAGCATTATAAACCCAAATGAACAATATTCTACGTAAGACATGCGAGTTTTCATCAAGTATCATGAATTAAAAGGGCCAAAATCCTTATAAATCTCATGAACCCTTAAAATTTCTTTAACTTAGTTCTTCTCATTCTTTTTCCAGAATTTCTACTTCTAACCCAATGTAAATTCGTGGTTCAACCTCTACATGTGAAGGGAATCTCCAGAATGATGTTTATATCTCTACAACATGCGATATCTAACCTCCAACATAGGTTATCTTTCATAAAACTCATCCTAATCAATCCTAAACTAATATGAATGAAGCATTAACTAAATTAAGCAAGATAAATACTTGCCTAGGAATTTTTGTTTCTGATTTGTGGATGAAATCAGTGTGGTGGTGATCCTCGTTGCGCGATCTAACGTTTGGCGGTGACTGCAGTGAAACGGAGGAGTTCTTGGCTTAGAACTCCTTGGTAAGCTCTTCCTTTCCTTCTCCAATGGACGTCTTTTTTTTTGGGTTGTGTTAACCCTAGAAGACAACCCTAAGCATCTGATATAACCTCGAAAATTCGTAGGTTTCCAAGCCCAAAAATACAAAATTCCTAAATCGCCTTCCCGGGGTGTTAATTAAGCCTAAAAACGCCCGGAGACCCAAACTAAACCCCCGGGCACATTATTTTGACTATCTCGACCCTTCCGGACACTTTGGCTCACTCGAAATGACCATACGGGTGACTTATAACTTATTCACTTTTATTAATCAAAATTTAGTCCTGACACGACATGAGCGCGTCCCGACTTAAATTTCCAAAATTGTCATTTTATTCACTCGTGACATTTAATAGAACGAATATTATTTATTACTTTGCTCATTATAATATTCAACACGTTTTCAATAATTACTAACTCTCGTCACATTAGTAATTAAAAACAATTAATTTCCAATTTTCTATTAAATTAATAACTCACATCAAATTTAATAAATCCCCAAATTTAGAAAGCATAAAAATACGGGGTGTTACAATAAAGTCATACTGGTCTTCTTTATATCCCAAAATTAACTAACAATATTGTCCAAGAATTTATATTCATTTAAGTTGGAACAACCTATTTAAAAAAGGGAATTTGAGTTTTCCAGGAGGGGTTGATCGATCCATGGAAGGTGTTCGATCGATCGATGCATTGATTGATCGATGCTCTTGGGTCGATCGCTCGATCAAGCAGGTATGACGAAACTGGAGAATTTCCAGTAACAAGAATGCTATTCCAAAATCATTCAAATCATCATATTTGATTTATAAACTTGCAACAAATTATACCACAAGTGTTATATCCCCAAATAATGAATATTATACGTAAGACATGCGAGTTTTCATCAATTATAACGAATTAAAAGGGTTAAAATGCAGAAAAATTACAAGAACCCTAATAATTTATTTAACTTAGTTCTTCCTATTCTTTTCCCAGATTTTCTACTCTTAACTCAATGAATTTCGTGGTTCAACCTCTACATATAAATTAGACTTCTAGAACATGTCTTTTATCTATACATCATGCAAATTCGAGTCTCCAAAATATGTTTTCTTTCACAAAAACTAGTTATAATCAATCCTAGGCTAATATCATTGAAGCATTAACTAATATAGAGCAAGATAGACACCTGCCTAGGAATTCTTGGCTCAGATTTGTGGAAAAAATTGTTGTGGTTGTGTTCCTCATTGTGCGATCTAAAGTTTGGCAATGACGGCGGTGCAAATGGTGGAGTTCTTGTACTAAAACTCCTTGGAAAGCTTCTCATCTTCCCTTCCAATGGCCATCTTAGGTTTTTGGTTGTTCTAACCCTAGAAGACAACTCCTATTATCTTATATACTCTTAGAAATTTCGTGGGTTTCCATGCCCAAAAATGTAAAATGTCTAAAACTCCCTCCCGGGATGTTAATTAGGCCTAGAAACGCCCCGAGACCTAAACTAAACCCCCGGGTACATTATTTTGACTATTTCGACCCTTCCGTACACATTGAAACACTCAAAATGACCATATGGGTGACTTATAATTTATCCACTTTTAATAATTCGAATTTAATCCCGACACGACACAAGCGCGTCCCAATAAATTTTCCAAAATTATCAAATTAGATTCTCGTGCTAATTTCAATTACACATCTTACTTTACCCATAAAGTAATTCACAACAAAATTCTAATAATTACTAACTCTCATCACACTAGTAAATATTTAAATGATTTTCGGATCAATATTAAATTAATATCTCTAATTAAATTGAATAAATCCCAAAAATTAAAATTCATAAAAATACGGGGTATTACAACAGTCTCTTAATTGAGATGGTTCTTGTTGATGTCCTATAATTGCTCAAGGACCCAGACAATCATAGTCTTATGACCTGCTTAATCGCTCCATGGCATGTGGATGTTCAGGACTAAAAGAGAAACCCTCATACTAATCAGTTGATCTGATTAAAAAACTGGCTCCTGGGCAACAAAACCTATCACGTGAGGACCTGGAATAACTTTTTGAATTCTTCCTAAGAGTAGGAGGGTACATTTTCCTTCTGATAGATGGATCATTAGTATGCCGAGATGGAGCAGTTGGTCTATCTTGCAACGATTGATCCAATTGTCTCATAGTTTCATTCATTGCCTCTTTCCCTTTGGCAAGGTTGATTAGGACTCTATTTATATCTATCGTGCCAGGAGAGGCATTGCCTTCAACACCCTGGATGCTTTCAAAAATGTCATTCATTTTGTGGAATCTTTCAAAAATCAAATGAATGTTTTTTGGTGGAGAATGATGATAGACAAAACGTTCCCATAGATGGTGTTATACTTTTGATGTCTAAAATTGGTAATGATTTATATCATTCCAATTTTATAATAACAGATAAAATAATGAGAGAAAAATAAATGAGACACAAGAGTTTTTAAATGGTTCTACTATAAGAAAAGCCGACGTCCACTCTGATTGTTCATGATTATAGAAAACTAGGTATTCTTGTTAGAAAAATGACCTTGTAGTTTTCTCACTTGCCTTTTTTGAATGGAATACATTGTATTTATAGTGACCCAGAGATCAAAGGTTGTAATGCCTTTATACATTTAAGCATTGACACCCATACATAATGAATGTGACTATTGAGAGTATTGAGCACATGTTGAACAAATCTTGGTTACCTTCCACGAGATAACTATGTATCTACTATGATGGTTTGTATTCTTTAGGTTGGTCGACCTACTGGATGACCAATTCTCTTTTGAGCTGACCAAATGATTGATTACTATAACAGTTGCCACACAAGGGGTCATGCGTCTATTTCTAATTGGTCTATATAGATGGATATTGTTTATCATCAATATGAGGCATGAAAGCAAATGAGATTCCTCCCTTAATACTTCAAGCTCAACACGTTTTATGGGTGGACCTTCAAGAATATCAACATCTAGTCTATAGCTCGATTACAAGTTAAAATTGTTAGTTGTACATAGTAGTTTGGTTTTACTTTTTAATTATTACCTAGTGTAATTAGTTAATGCTTTAATTCTTAATCATTTACTTTTTTTCCCTTTTGTTGGGCCTTTTGCCCTTGTTTCCAATTATTAATAAATTAATTACCCTATCCAATACATAATTCAATAATGCATGTTCTTGATTTTGTAAGTTATTGTACTTTAGTCCTCAAATCATTGATATTATCAAAAACGTCATGAATTGTAACTTTGAAACACATTCTCATTTCTCGTTTAATTATTTTAATTAAGCTTTTATAACTCGGTGATCTAATGATGCATTGTATATAGTTATACCAAGTGGGTGTTGATATTTCCTATATTTATGAGTGTTTTATACAATTACACTTTCCTTATTATAAATTCTCAAGTTTTTGGTAATCTTATTATTTCTTTCTTTGATCATTCACTAATTGAGTTCATTTTGAAATATGTTACTTGAGAATGGTTTTCAAGGTTGTTGTGACTCGAGAATTGTGTGAAACCCTGGGAAATAATAATAGTCAATATTTATTAAATAATTCATTTTGATCTTGGCCTCATTTATGAATTATTTCCCTAGTTAACCCATTTGAGCCTAAATATAGTCTTTCATTTCATAACCTAACCAATGGTACATTACAGTTTACGCCCTATATACATTTTTATCCCCTTTGATTTGGGATCAAACTTTAGAAATTATGATATTTTTGTTGTGTGGTTGTAATTAGGCAATGGTTGAAATCATCCTCTCCTCTTCCCATTCAGATATTCATCTGAAAACTCCTTCTATGTATAAAGGATCTCCAACTGTCATGTTCTTCCAAGAAGAAATTTCTACATTGGCGGCTCCTTTCAAGCATGCAATTGTGTGTAAGTTTTCTCATGGTAGGCCTTCGATGGAATTTATTCAAAAAATTGTTCTCTCTTTCTCTTTGAAAACAACATACAATGTTGGTCTTTTGTATTCTAAGCATATTCTTATCCTCTTGAATAGTGATCCTGGCAATGCAATAAGGCAGCGTTGAGTACATCAGAGTAGGTACTCAAGGATAGATTGCCTATGAGGTGCTGACGGATCCTCCAGTCTTATCCATCAACAAATGGAAGTATCTTCTTCCCCTCAGTGGGTGCCTCATGTGGCACTATAGTGAGAAGTTTCGTGAACTCCTCCTCATGCTCAGCAACAGTCATATTCTCCTGTTTGAAGTTCAGTAACTTTTTCCTCATCTCAGTTTGCATGGAGGATGGAAAATATTTGTTGTCAAACCGCTCCCAAAATGACTGAATCGGGATAACATCCCTCTCCTCCAAGGTGGTGGTGGACTCCCACCACTGCAAAGCGGCCCCCACTAGCTTAAAGGAATCCAACAACTATTTCTACACGTCTGTGCACTCATACATATGTAGATGCCTCTAGATATCTTTCTTCCATTGGCTGATAATGATGATATCTGAACTACCCGAGAACTTAGGGGGATGCGCCTTCTGGAAGCTGTGCAGGTACTAGCGCCACTTCTTGAATTTGGGGTGGGGCCTGTTGCATTACCCCTAATGCGGCATTCATTGCCTGAGCAACAATAGCGGCTACCTCATTTTCATTCATCATTCCCTGAACCGGAGCTTCTGGCTGCTCGTCCTGGGCATCCCTATTTCGGAGTGCGCATCTCGGAGGCATCTGAAATGTGAAGAAATTTATTAGTCTAAAGTTATTATCAAATATTAAATAGCTAAAGACGTAATCGTGAAATGAAGAATAAAAGAATCCTAAAATAGGGCTCTATAACAAGAATGCTAAGCTGAAAGAGAAGTAAGTCGTATAGATCCTAAGGACACTAGAACCTGGCTCTGATACCACATGTGGCACCCCGCCTAATTAAATACTAGGTGATCAGTCCTTTATTAAATTATAATCAAGTTGAACGGTTGGTTCATTCTCAGCATCACTATCAAAAAATAAATTTTCCAATTTAAACACCCTAATATTTAACCTATGTGTCAAAACTATTTAAACCTTATTCCCATTTTCTTTTAAGTCCAATTATAAAACCTCTGATAATTAACAGTTTAAGAGTCACACAATAATAGTAAGGATGTAAACGATCATTCAAGAATTTAACAATCAATAATAAATCCCAACTTCAAAACACCAAAGAAAACATTCTGACAGTAATAAATCCCAAATTAAAACTACGAAAAGTAAATGAATTACATTCTCTCACAAAAACCAACTGAATAATGAAAAGGGGCGACACATGCCCAACTAGATAAAGTAGAACTAGAAACGGAATCAATAATGAGGTCGTCTAAGCACAAGGCCTGCAACTCCCACAAAAGCTGCAGCACGTTCCATATCCAGAGAATCCTAATTCTGATGCCCCTGTGGCTGGGCCCCTGTAATATATATATATATATATATATATATATACACACACACACACATAAGAGAGGAGAGATAACAGTAAAAGGGTAAGAGCTCAATTGTAAAACAGTTTAAAATTTTGGTTTAGCAAGTACTTAAAATGTTTAATGGCTAATGCAACAACATATTAGTAACGACACTCTATTGAGAAAGTCTCACCTCTCTCCTAGTGTGCACCCTAACGCACTATTAATCCCAAAAGTTTAACTTAATTCAAATTTCTCATTAGATTCCATGCTGACAATTTCTAGGACTAAGATAATTAAATTCCAGGAATTTAAGGTTCTCACATAACTTTTATTTAATTAAAAAGTCTTTCAACAGTGTCACAACATTTCACCCATATATAATAAAACCAGAATATTTATCCCTTAATTAACTTTTTTTAGCCTTGGTAGGAAGTTACAAATTTCAAGACTATATATATACATTAATTACCCATATAATATATATATATACTACTGGCACCCCACATAATATTTATGGTGCTGGCATAATCTGCTATCAAGTCCCCGTATCACTCGTACTAAGGGAAATACTAGTTTGGAATCACTCTCGAATTGTATTAATACACACAAACACAAATTGAGGAGAATTATAGTTACAAGTCACTAAGAGGTCAGTACATACCCTCACGTCTCTTAGGACCGTCTGACTATCAATCAGATAGCCTGTAACAAGGATTTATATGTTCTAGGGTACGAGTCAATATCCCCCAAAAAGGTCCCATCAAGATAAGACTATCCCAGTGCCGAAACCTCAGCGATAGCAAGTAGCACGGGCATGATTTGTTTACACGTATATAAGATATAAGATCAATCCCAGAGTCATATAGATATATATAACTATTCACATTCATAAGTTAGGTATGCCCACGGCCCAACATTATATTATTCCAGTCTTAGTACATTTTTATTCGATTATTTCTTATAACGGACTTATTCATTTTATTTTAAAATTTTAATTTATTCCAACTCCCTTCTCATCTCTCGAAGTATTCTCTTTACCTAAGTACAATTTCAATAGGCCCTCACTTACCTACTAATCCAACTCCCAGACATTTCAATTATTAAGTCTACGCACGTTCGATTTCTTAGGTATGAATATTTCCCGTTTACCCTTCATTTTCCCATTTCATTAAAGTTCAACTTAACGGGGTTTACCTTGACACTACTGGTCCTTTTTATGCTTCATTATGTCCTAGTAACATTAATCAATGTTTATTATGCATTTACTAGGATTAAGTCAACACAAGGAAAAATCTAGTTTTCCCAGAAGGGGTTGATCGATCGATAGAAAGGGGTCGATCGACCGATCAAGCAGGTATGGTGAAAACTGCAGAAAACTAGTTATGGAAATTATCATCCAAAATCATCCAAATCCATGTCTTTAACTCCCAAACTCCCATAAATTTATTCCACAAGCATTATAAACCCAAATGAACAATATTCTACGTAAGGCATGCGAGTTTTCATCAAGTATCATGAATTAAAAGGGCCAAAATCTATATAAATCTCATGAACCCTAAAAATTTCTTTAACTTAGTTCTTATCATTCTTTTTCCATAATTTCTACTTTTAACCCAATGTAAATTCGTGGTTAAATCTCTACATGTGAAGGGAATTTCCAGAATGATGTTTATATCTCTACAACATGCGATTTCTAACCTCCAACATAGGTTTTCTATCATAAAAACTCATCCTAATAAACCCTAAACTAATATGAATGAAGCATTAACTAAATTAAGCAAGATAAATACTTTAGTGGGAATTTTTGTTTCTAATTTGTGGATGAAATCAGTGTGGTGGTGATCCTCGTTGCACGATCTAACGTTTGGCAGTGAAGGCGGCGCAAATGGAGGATTTCTTGGCCTAGAATTCCTTGGTAACCTATTCATTTCCTTCTCCAATGGACATGTTTTGGTTTTGGTTGTGTTAAACCTAGAATACAACCCTAAGCATCTGATATAACCTACAAAATTCGTAGGTTTCCAAGCCCAAAAATACAAAATGCCTAAAACGCCCTCTCGGGGTGTTAATTAAGCCTAAAAATGCCTCGAGACCCAAACTAAACCCCCAGGTACATTTTTTTGACTATCTCGGCCCTTCCGGACACCTTGGCACACTCGAAATGACCATACGGGTGACTTATAATTTATTCACTTTTATTAATCAAAATTTAGTCCTGACACGACACGAGCGCGTCCCGACTTAAATTTCCAAAATTGTCATTTTATTCACTCGTGACATTTAATAGAACTAATATTATTTATTACTTTGCTCATTATAATATTCAACACGTTTTCAATATTTACTAACTCTCATCACGTTAGTAATTAAAAACAATCAATTTCCAGATTTCTATTAAATTAATAACTCACATCAAATTTAATAAATCCCCAAATTTAGAAAGCATAAAAATACGGGTATTACAATAAAGTCCTACTGGTCTTCTTTATATCCCAAAATGTTCTAACAATATTGTCCAAGAATTTCTATTCATTTAAGTTGGAACAGCCTGTTTAAAAAAGGGAATTTGAGTTTTCCAGGAGGGGTCGATCGATCCATGGCAGGTGTTCGATCGATCGATGGATTGATCGATTGATGCTCTTGGGTCGATTGATCGATCAAGCAGGTATGACGAAATTGCAGAATTTCAAGTTACGGGAATGCTATTCTAAAATGATTCAAATCATCATATTTGATTTCCAAACATCCAACAAATTATACCACAAGTGTTATATCCCCAAATAATGAATAGTCTACGTAAGACATGCGAGTTTTCATCAATTATAACGAATTAAAAGGGTTAAAATGCAGAAAAATTACAAGAACCCTAATAATTTCTTTAACTTAGTTCTTCCCATTCTTTTCCCAGATTTTCTACTCCTAACTCAATTAATTTCGTGGTTCAACCTCTACATATGAATTAGACTTCTAGAACATGTCTTTTATCTATACATCATGCAAATTTGAGTCTCCAAAATATATTTTCTTTCACAAAAACTAGTTCTAATCAATCCTAGTATAATATCATTGAAGCATTAACTAATATAGAGCAAGATAGACTCTTGCCTGGGAATTCTTGGCTCAGATTTATGGAAAATATTGGTGTGGTTGTGATCCTCGTTGCGCGATCTAAAGTTTGGCAGCGACGGCGGTGCAAACGGTGGAGTTCTTGGCCTAGTTATCCTTGGAAAGCTTCTCATATTCCCTTCCAATGGACATCTTAGGTTTTTGGTTGTTCTAACGCTAGAAGACAACTCCTATTATCTGATATACTCTTAGAAATTTCGTGGGTTTCCACGCCCAAAAATATAAAATGTCTAAAACGCCCTCCCGGGATGTTAATTAGGCCTAGAAACGCCCTGAGACCCAAACTAAACCCCCGGGTACATTATTTTGACTATTTTGACCCTTCTGTAAACATTAACACACTCAAAATGACCATATGGGTGACTTATAATTTAATCACTTTTAATAATTCGAATTTAATCCCGACACGACACAGGCGCATCCTGATAAATTTTCCAAAATTATCAAATTAGATTCTCGTGATAATTTTACTAAATTCAATTACACATCTTACTTTACCCATAAAGTAATTCACAACAAAATTCTAATAATTACTAACTCTCATCACACTAGTAAATATTTAAATGATTTCCGGATTAATATTAAATTAATATCTCTAATTAAATTTAATAAATCCCAAAAATTAAAAGTCATAAAAATACGGGGTATTACAACAGTCTCTTAATCGAGATGGTTCTTGTCAATGTCCTATAATTACTCAAGGACCCAGACAATCAAAGTCTTATGCCCTCCTTAATCGCCCCATGGCACGTGGATGTTCAGGACTAAGAGAGAAACCCTCATAGTAATCCGTTGATCTGATTAAAAAACTGGCTCCTAGGTAACAAAACCTTTCACGTGAGGATCTGGAATAACTTTTTGAATTCTTCCTAAGAGTAGGAGGGTTCATTTCCCTTCTGATAGATGGATCATTAGTATGCCGAGATGGAGCAGTTGGTCTAGATTGCAAGGATTGATCCAATTGTCTCATAGTTTCCTGCATTGCCTCTTTCCCTTTGGCAAGGTTGATTAGGACTCCATTTATATCTATCGTGCCAGGAGAGGCATTGCCTTCCGCACCCTGATTGCTTTCAAAAATGTCATTCATTTTGTGGAATCTTTCAAAAATCAAATGAATGTTTTTTGGTGGAGAATGATGATAGACAAAACGTTCCCACATACGGTGTTAATCTTTTGATGTCTAAAATTGGTAATGATTCATATCATGACAATTTTAAAATAACAGATAAAATAATGAGAGAAAAATAAATGAGACACAAGATTTTTTAAATGGTTCAGCTATAAGAAAAGTCGACGTCCACTCTGATTGTTGATGATTATAGAAAACTAGGTATTCTTGTTAGAAAAATGACCATGTAGTTTTCTCTCTTGCCTTTTCTGAACATAATACATTGTATTTATAGTGCCCAGAGATCAAAGGTTGTAATGCCTTTATACATTTAAGCATTGACACCCATACATAATGAATGTGACTATTGAGAGTATTGGGCACATGTTGAACAAATCTTGGTTACCTTCCATGAGATGACTATGTATCTACTATGATGGTTTGTATTCTTTAGGGTGGTCGGTCTACTGGACGAACAATTCTCTTTTGAGTCGACCAAATGATTGATTACTATAACAGTTTCCACACAAGGGGACATGCGTCTATTTCTATTTGGTCTATATAGATGGATGTTGTTTATCATCAATATGAGGCATGAAATCAAATGAGGTTCCTCCCTTAATCCCTCAAGCTCAACACGTTTTATGGGTGGACCTTCAAGAATATCAACATCTAGTCTATAGCTAGATTACAAGTTAAAATTGTTAGTTGTACATAGTAGTTTGGTTTTACTTTTTAATTATTACCTAGTGTAATTAGTTAATGCTTTAATTCTTAATCATTTACTTTTTTCCCCTTTTGTTGGGCCTTTTGCCCTTGTTTCCAATTATTAATAAATTAATTACCCTATCCAATACATAATTCAATAATGCATGTTCTTGATTTTGTAAGTTATTGTAGTCTAGTCCTCAAATCATTAATATTATCAAAAACGTCATGAATTGTAACTTTGAAACACATGCTCATTTCTTGTTTAGTTATTTTAATTAATCTTTTATAACTCGGTGATCTAATGATGCATCGTATATAGTTATACCAAGTGGGTGTTGATATTTCGTATATTTATGAGTGTTTTATACAATTACATTTTCCTTATTAAAACTGCTCAAGTTTTTGGTAATCTTATTATTTCTTTCTTTGATCGCTCACTAATTGAGTTCATTTTGAAATATTATACTTGAGAATGCTTTTCAAGGTTGTTGTGACTCGAGAATTGTGTGAAACCCTGGGAAATAATAACAGTCAATATTTATTAAATAATTTATGTTGATCTTGGCCTCATCTATGAATTATTTCCCTAGTTAACCCATTTGTTCCTAAATATAGTCTTTCATTGCATAAGCTAACCAATTGCACATTACAGTTTACGCCCTATAAACATTTTTATCCCCTTTGACTTGGCATCAAACTTTAGAAATTAAGATATTTTTGTTGTGTGGTTGTAATTAAGTAATGATTGAAATCATCCTGTCCTCTTCCCCTTCAGGTATTCATCTGAAAACTCCTTCCATGTATAAAGGATCTCCACCTGTCATGTTCTCCCAATAAGAAATTTCTACATTGGCGGCACCTTTCAAGCATGCAATCGTGGGTAAGTTTTCTCATGGTAGGCCTTCAATGGAATTTATTCAAAAAATTATTCTCTCTTTCTCTTTTAAAACAACATACAATGTAGGGCTTTTGTATTCTAAGCATATTCTTATCCCCTTGAATAGTGAGGAGTATTTCATTCATTTATGGGAAAAATATCAATGATACATAGGGAAATTCCCTATGAGAACTTTTAAATGGAGTCCCTCTTTCAAACCTGATGTTGAAAGCCCTATCACACCTGTTTGGATTAATTTCCCTAATCTCCCTATACATTTTTTTGCTAAGTTTCCCTTATATTCTATGTCCAAGCTCATTAGAAAAACTCTTAAACTGGATGCTTCAATTATGTATATGTCTAGACCTATTCTTACACGCGTTTGTGTGGAATTGGACCTTATGAAAGAGATGACTGATCGAATATGGATCGGCATAAGTGAACATGGCTTTTGGTAGGAGGTATCATATGCAGAATGTCAAAGTTACTTCTCTTACTACTCTAAAAATGGCCATTGCATAGAGGATTGTATTTTCAAGAATCCTTCCAAAACAAAAACCACCAATGAACCCAATCAATCTAATCATCCTACCACTTGGATCATCAAATTGAATAAAGTTTATTCTAAAGTGAATCAAACCCAGTCAGAATTTCCTAAAGAAGCATCTTTCTTAGATCATTTTATTTCAGTTCAACCTCCTATTTTTAAAAACCATCCTAAAGAATTACAGATCCAAGCCCTTGAGAATACAATCCATGATGCCTAAGTTCAAAATTATGATGTAATTATTACAGATAACAAAATATCGTATTTAGACACTGAAATCTGACAATAAGATAGTCATCCAACTCATGAGAAAGAATATGTTTCTGATTCAGATTTAAGATCAAAGAATGTGACCCCTTTACAAGAAGAGTTATCATTGTTTGCAAACCAATTAGACATGAAATGGAAGAACTATTTAGAGGTCAAAGCTCGAAGAAATAAGAAAATGGTGGATAACTTGGAGGATCATCCTTAAAAACCTTTATCGTTAGGTATTCCCATAAATTCAAAGGCAAAGCTCATGAAAGATACTTTGTTTAAGAGACTGACCAGGTTGAGTTCAAAGCAAAACTCATTCACTTTACTTATAACTTCTAAATGATTAATTTCATTTGTTGGAATATTAGAGGTGTGTCAGATAAACCCTCTATAAGAAGAGTGAAAAAGCTTATCAGATTACATAATCTTCTTGTTATTGCTTTAATTGAGCCTAAACAAGATGTTTCTTCTATTGAAAGTTTCATATTCAGATTGAACTTTGAATGGTGTATGTCAAATATCTATTCAAAAATCTATTTTTTTTTTTAAGTTTGGATTAGTTGTTGATATTGTTGCAAATGAAGAGTTGTCCCTTACCTTGAAAATATAGGATCAGTCTTTTGTTTCCCCTATTTTTTTTACTAGTGTCTACGCTAAATGATCTAGAACTGAAAGATTGGACTTATAGGCCAAGTTGGATAGCATTTCTTCTCAAATTTGGAATTATCCTCATTTACTAATTAGGGATTTTAATGTGGTGACTTCTCAAGCTGAAAAAGTAGGGGTAATCTCATTGATTTTCATTCAACTCAAGACTTTAAAGATAGTATATCATCATGTGGTATGACTGATCTTGGTTATAATGGTTCAAAGTTTTCTTGGTGTAATAATAGAGAAGAGTATGGGGTTATTTTGTTTAGGATGGATAGATCTTTGGCTAGTCTCAAGTGGCAAGAAGTATTTCCTTCAGCTTATGTCCAGCATCTAAAAAAAAAATTGTTCTGATCATTCTCCAATTCTTTTATCTATCAGATCTGAATTTGATTCATTCCTTAGGCCTTTCAAATTTCAGAAGATGTGGACATCACACTCCAATTTTAAGGATGTGGTTAATCTTTCTTGGAATAATCATGTTCAAGTTGCCCCTATGAGGTTGTTCTCTCTAAAGTTAAAAAGGCTAAAAGCCTCTCTGAAATCGTGGAATAAAGAAAATTTTAAGGATATTTTCCAAAATGTTAAAGATTTGGAAGATTCTCTAATTACAGATGAAATTGCTTTTGAAGAAAATCTAACTTCGGAACTTAGAATGGCAATGCATGAAACCAAAGCTAAACTTAATCAGGATCTTAAAAATTGAAGAGATATTATGGAAGAAGAAATCCAAGATTAGATGGTTCAATTAGGGTGATCTAAATACTTAGTGTTTTAATTCTACAGTCAATGATAGGAGGAAAAAGTTATGAATACATAAAATTATTTCTTCAAATCAATAATGGTTGTCAACTCTACAAGATATTGGGATGAAATTCATCAGTTATTTTCAAAATCTTCTATTTGAAGAGACTACTTTAAACTTTCCTGGCCTTCTTGAAGTAATTCCTAATCTTGTATCTCCTGGTTGTAATAAATCTCGTGTTTCTTATCCTTCAAATATAGAGGTCTTTAATGCTATTCAAAGCTTAAACTCTGAGGTAGCTCCTGGTCCTGATGGGTTTGATGGTAACTTCCATATTTCTTGTTGGGATTCAATTAAAACTAATCTAATCAAATCCATTAAATCCTTCTACATTGGTTCTCAAATTCCTTCGAGTTGTTCCTCAAATTTTATTGCTCTTATCCCAAAATCTAGTCGAGTTTTCTCCTGCTCAAATTTCAGAACCATAAGTCTATCTAATTTCTATTTCAAAATCATCTCAAAAATTCTAAACACTAGAATTCCAAAAATCCATCCTGCCATTATTTCGCCCAATGAGTGTGGTTTCATTAAAGGTAGAAGTATAATTGAAAATATTCTTCTAGCTCAAGAGCTCACTGCTGAACTTGATAAAAAGTTTCATGGTTCCAACCTCATCCTTAAGCTTGACATTGAAAAGGCTTATAATCGAGTCTTATTGATGTTCGTACTTTCAGTTTTAAGAAAGTTTGGGTTCAATGAAGTTTTCATAGATATGATTTGGAGGTTGCTTTCAAATAATTGGTTTTCAGTTATAGTAAATTGGCATCCTGCTGGTTTTTTTAAGTCTACTAGGGGTCTTAAGAAAGGAGACCCTCTCTCCCCATATCTTTTTATCATTACAGCAGAAGTATTATTTAGAGGCTTAGATAAACTCATCTCAGACAATAAAATCAAGCTTTACAAGAAGCCTCATGGTACTAATATTATTTCCCATTTGTCATATGTTGATGACTTAATCATATTTACAAATGGAAATAAAAGAAGCAATCAAACTTTAATGAAATTTCTTCATGATTATGAATCTTTCTATGGACAGAAGATCAGTATGCATAAAATCTCCTTCACAACTAGTACTAAAATTGATATTGATAGAAGAAATGAGATATCTTCTAATCTTGGGATGCCTCGTAAGCCTCTGCCTTTAAAGTATCTTGGATGCCCTCTCTATAAAGGGAGATTGAAGCTATGTTACTTCTCTAACTTGATTGATAAAATCAGATCTACAGTAACAGGTTGGAAGTTGAAATATCTTTCTACTGGAGGAAGATTGATTCTTATAAATCATGTTCTTTCTTTTATCCCTTTGCATACAGTGTCTGCAATTCATCTTCCTAAAACCATCATTAGAAGAATTGAAGATCTTTTAGCCAATTTCTTTTAGGGTTCCTCTAAAATTGATAAAGCTAAGTATCATTGGACAAACTGGAATCAAATCACTCAATATTTTTCTCAGGGAGGTCTGAATATAGTATAGTCAAGGCGGCAAGTTTAAAATTGGGCTAGTCCTTATTATCCTCATAAAGTATGTGGGTTACATTCTTGAGGAACAAATACAAATCTTCTTTGTTCTCTCAAAATCATGGTTCTCATGTTCTAAAAAGGATCAGAGATGTGTACAGAAGTTTAGCATATATCATTATTCAAGATGGAGATCATTATATTTGTCCATTACAAATTATATAAGTTTTTTTCTTTTCAATCAGCTTATGATTACAACATTCCTCATTATCCATTCTCTTTTGTATGGAAATATCTCTGGTCCTCCAATTGCCCTCTCAAATTATCAATATTCAACTGGAAGCTTATGCATCATTCTATACCTATGGACACTCAAATTAAAAATCTTAACATCCCCTTGGCCTCAAGATGTCAATGTTGCTTAACTCAAGAAGAATCTATTGACCATACTTTTCTTTTTTTGTCTAGCCGCTCGTCAAGTGTGGTGTTACTTTGGTAATCTTATGGGGATTAAGATAAATTTCATATCCTTCCACTCAATGTTAGTATCTTAGTGGTTTAAGAAGTTCCCAGTCCATATTCAATCTCTTTCTCATCATCTTCACGTCATTATCTTCTGGGAAATCTACAATGTAAGAAATAGAAGTTTGTTTGATCGAATTTCCATGAACCATCAGACCATTATCACTAAATTTATTTCTTATTTCAGACTATTGATCTCATGTACTATTTTTAACATAATTTCTTTATTGTCTCTCTTTTTGGCTTGAAGACTCGGTTTAAAGAGCCATCTTTGGAAGTTATTTATTGGATCAAGCCTACACAAAATGGTTTTACGCTAAATATTGATGGTTCTTCCCTAGGAAATCCAGGGGCTAGTGTATATGGAGGTATTATTAGAGATGATAAAGGGAACTTTATTTCATCTTTCTCTCAGTTTGTGGGTATTCAATCAAGCTTATATGTTGAAGCTCTTAGAATAGGTGATAAACTCTTGATAGAAACAAATTATAATTCTCTATTTCATATGGTGACAAACTCATGGTCCTTACATTGGAAGCTGAAAAAGACCATTGATTATTTCTCAAGTATTATTCTTTCTAATCACTATAAGATTCAACATGTTTTTAGAGAAAGAAATTTTATAGCTGATTCTCTTCAAAATAAGGCATCTTCTTTTGCAAATTTTTCTATTTTTTAAATTTTCATGTACTTCCAAGTATTACAAAGGGTTGTTTGAATATTGATAAGCTTGTTCTTCCCTCAATTATAGTTTTTTCATAAATTATGTCTTTTTTTCTTTACTTGTAGAGGGAATTATCCGATTTTCCTTATTTCTTAATTTTACTTCTTTTAGTCTTTGGGTTTTTGAGAGATCTTCTTTATTTATGTTCCTTCAAGTTATTTCTGCTACCTAGGAGAGGCTATTTCTCATAATTAATAAAATTTAGGGGATATTATCCCTCTTCCTTAAAAAAAAAAAAAGCAATGGTTGAATTGTAAAGAACAGAAAAAAATTAAAAAATGAAATAATTGAAAAGTAAAGCAAAGAAAAAAAGGGATTTAAAAAAGTACGAATCCTGTATGATTATTTAATCAAGCAGAGAAGTCATACTCCACTTGTACAGTTATGTTAATAGAATATTTATCCTAATTTTTTAATCTCCCACACTTCTCATTTTTCTGCATATTCTCCCCAAACCCTTTAAATCTGAAAGGCCCTTCATTTCAAAACCCACTCCTGGCCTACGTTACAACCTTAAAAACACCCATATGATCCTAGGGAAAATGTGAATTCAAATTCAATATGATTGAGATATTCTCCTTGAGTGTTTTTTTGCCTCATTTAATGAATGGTATCCATTACAAGATTACCTTTTTTATTTTATATATTGCATTCTCCATTTTGACATGTGTGCGACCTTGCTTCCTATTACCATTACTCTTTATGACTGCATGTCATGTGTGTATAATACAGTATTTTAAGTACTTTCATTTTTTTAATGTGATATCCATAGAGGATTTAATGGATGTATGATTTAATTATTTTTTTGTTATAGGAGTTTTTTTAGAACCATGACTTTTGCATGTGGCCGCACACAAAACACATTTGAGGTTTAACTTCTATGAAGATATTCTTTCGATATTGATAATTTGTACTATTAGGTATTCTGATTTTCTTTGTTAATAACTTAGTCAAATCCTTTTTGTTGTTGTTGAGCTTCACATATTGATTGTTTGGGCATTTTTTAGCAAAATTGATATTTGATGGCTTTATCCACAAAAACCTACATGATGCAAAACTCATCCAGTAGGGTAACCTGGGGATTTAAGGTCTTATAGCATTCGCTAAATACAATCGCTCCCCTAAAAAAGTGGTATGTTATATTTTTGTACATAGTTATTTGGTTTGTTACTTTCTCTCAATGGTTAGTTCTCACTTGTTCTTCATAACTAGGAACTAGCATTGTGTAAGTTAGGGGGTGTGATTAGTCATGAAAATTACATTTAATACCATGTAATATTTTGCATTCAAGAATACTTGTATTTGTTAATTCCTACATTTAAGCTCTTATGTTAGATAACCTTTGTTTTTCATGTTTCTATGTTTTGCAAGGTTAATTTCAACTTTTATAGCTATTAGGGATGTCTTGTGTGAAGTTGGATTCATTTATAGGAATTTGAGGTTTATGTTTATATTGGATGAAACTTCAAGGGAATTATGATAATTTTTCACTTCTTAATTTGGACTTTCGTTTTTCAAGTTGTATATCTCTTCAAATTATCTTCGCATGGCCACCAACTTTGCAACATTCCGAGTCTGAACAATCAAGCTATGGCAATTTTCGTGAAGCATCTGGTTCAGACATAATTGACCACAGATCAATCCAAGAAATCCATATATCGATCCACACTTAGGTAGATGATTTTTCACATTAGTACATATATCGATACATGATTTCATGGATACACGATTTCACGGATCACTGCACGGTTTCGAAAATTAAATTTTCCCTTTTTCACTATTTTTAGTTTCTATTTTTGACAATTGCTATAATTAAAAAGGGGGGACATCATTTTACAGATATATAGGTGATATTTTTGGGAGCTTCTCTCTCTCTCTCTCTCTCTCTCTCTCTCCCCCCCCCCCCCCCCCCCCCCCTCCCCTCATAGGGTTCATTTCATTAATAAGTATTGTTACTTTTAACCTTCTTCCTCCTTTGGTAAATTCATTGTTATCTTACTTTCCTTGTTTTGTAACCTAGTTTCAATTCAATACAAGTAATCAATTGTTCTCATTTATTTATTTCTTTATCACATTACATGTTGTAGTTAGATCTATAATGTTTCGTAGCTAATGAAACTGGGTTGAGATTGTCAAACTCACCTTGGCTATTTGGGTTCTTTGGCATGGTAGGATGGTATAATCTTTTTTTAATCAATTAATTGTTCTTGATTTCACACCTAGGAACCTTAATGGGGTATATCATGTATGCACTATATATTCTACCTTCCATATGTGATTTCATGAGTATTGTAAATGCCAAGATCTTATTTAGTCTTTTATGAGAATTTGGGGAGTGACACCCTAGGTTTACGTGATTTTAGAAATGAGTATTATTCTCGTTTTAAGTTTGTTAATTAGGCATAAATTCTTAGTATTTATTCTCCATAATTTAGAGGCTTTTATCACCTCATGTGGTGTAATTGAAGTGGAATCATCTAATATAATTGCTACTTACCTCATCCTGCAAGTATATTGTATTTCATGTATTTATCTTTCATTTAACAACTATTCCATGAAGGTGAAGATGAGAGAGAAATAAAAAAACATTGAAAAGAAAAGAAGGAAAGCCAATGGTAGTAAAATAATTGCACAACTGGAATTCGAATATGGAAGATGAAGAGAAGTCAAAAACCTCGATTTCACAAGAATATAGGAAGAAACGACATTAAAATCTGAGCCTCGGTTGAGAAGATATGATGGTGTGAAAATGAGAACAATTCAAGGAAGAAAGAGAAGAATTTTCAAGGTCCGAACCGGTTTAGTTCTTAAGTGAACCAGTTTGCTCTTGTTTGCAAATTTTCCCTCCCTACTAGAATTTTGAACTCGTTTGCCCATTTACAAAGTCATTACCATATTGGTTCGTAGGCATGCGAATGAAATGTTTTTTCGACTTCAAAATTAGAGTGGTACAAGATTAAAACTCTTAGGAAAAATGTGGTATTAGTATTCATTCATTATTCTAGGTAATTAGACCAAGAAAGGGAGAGAAGAAGAGGCAAGAAGAAAGTTTTCAATTTTCTTCATCAAGCTTACACTTTCATAGATTAATGTAAAAGAGTTTCATCAATAAACTTTGCCTTTCTTCTACCTTGTTCTTGAAGTGATATTATTTGCATGCTTTATTTATTTTTCTGGGATTATAGAACCTCCATGCATGTTTAGCAATAGTTTCATCATGATTTCCAATGCATGCAATGTTAGAATTTTGGTTATGTCCCACATATCTATGTTTGGCTAAGCTTTTAGCGGAATGGGGTACATGAACCCAACCTAGGTCTTACAAATGGATTTAAAAGAGAATAAATTGTAATTAACAATTTAACGATTTGATTTTTATCAAAATAACTGTTGTAAGTCTGTTAATTATGTTTGCCCTAGGTATCCAAAATGTTTAAGGGTGCAATTGGTGTTTGGTAATTTATCATTCTCGTCAAATACAATTTTTGATTTAATATTGTGAGGAGTAAAATCCACATATGTCGAATTCTTAGAAGGTATATGATGTTTCCTTGAATTGAGAATTAGGTTTTTTAAGTTTTTATGTTCTACATAATCACCGACAGTTAGGGGGAGTGCACCTTAACTCCATTTTCCCACACTGATTTAACACTCATTTAGTTATTCTTGCATACATAGTTCATTTACTAGTTTAATTAAATTTCATTAGTTGATAGGAAAGTCACAAACCATTTTGATTTCCTTCTTTTTCTGAGTCAAACATAGTGTTAATCGTCTTTCTAACTCACCATCACGTTCTGTGTCCTATTCCCTGAGTTCGACATGCGATTTACTATATTATTATTTGAGCAACCGACTTGCACTCGAGTCATAAACACATGCGTTATAGACATAATTTTTATGTCGTGTCAAGTTTTTGTCGCCGTTGTTGGGGATTCGGTAGACATTTAGGTTAGGTTGAATTAATCCAAAATTTGACTCTAATTCTTAAAAATCCAAAAAAAATCGTAAAATAAAAAAATCTTAAAAATAATATAATCTCTAAAATCCTTACATGCAAAATCTTCAACCCACTCCTGAGTCTAATCCTACAAGAATTCACAAATATCCTATAGTAGAGTACAATCTCAATAGCCCACATACTCCTTGTGTTCCATAATTTTGGGTTCCACCTCCTATACCACCACCCAACACCATCACAAGTCACACTTCTAGGGAATCGAGTGACTATATCGAGTCATTTGGAGAGAGTGTGATGTCAGACAACGCTAGTTATGGTACGGGTGAGGGTGAGATACCATATCTCCCCATAAGAGACCTCTTATATCCCGAGAGAATCGTCTTTTCGGGATGCATTATATTCCCGTAAAATTTGGGGAAATTCCGTTTTTGTAATGTGATGATTCATATTCTTCCCACATTCCATGATCTGTAGTTAGAAAAACAATACATCCACATTCATGAGTTCGAAGAGGAATGTGATGATTCACCTCAAACTTTTTTCCCTTTTCTCTAAAGGATAAGGTTGAGGCTTAGCTATGGTCTTTGGTACTAAAATCGATAGGAACATAGAGAGATACCCACACTAAGTTTCTCTTGAAATTATTATCCTAACATCGAATTAATTCCATTAAAGCTCAAACTCAAATGTTTCAATAACTTGAAAATGAGCCTTTCGATAAATGTTGGGAGAGGTTTAACCTATTGCCTAATATGTTCCCACACCATAGATTTGAGAAGTGAAGACTTGTCGCCTTCATTCATTAAGGGCTAATCTTAAGTTCCAAACAACTCATGGAAACTATGTGCCAAGGGAAATTTCTAGTGTTAGATGCGGACAATGTCGAGGCTCACCTTAAGCATGTCATTCTACTCACGGGTGGGCCACGTCTGATCTAAATACCCAAACCCAGGCTCGACCAACGTCCATAGCTCCTTCTGTGTCTGGACTCTCAATTGGACATAGAAGCCGAGTTAAAACATCAAATCAACCAACTTGCTAAAAGATTAGAAGATGTAATATGTCCAAACTTATTTTATTAAATTCAAATTTAATCACTAGTTTTAATTAAAACCCTAAAACGTGCATCTAATTGCGATTGACAGTAATATGAATTATTTAGCATGCAAACCAAATCAATAGCAAAACATATTTGAGGAAAAATCCCCAGTAGGGGCAACACCTTTTATTTCTCTATTAAATGCAAATCTCCAACTTATAATTACATAATAGAAATACAACTCTTGTGATGATGAAATACCCGCAGGTGTTAGTTCGAAGTCTTCAGTAAGAGATCCAATGGTCAGTAATGGAGACAACCTTCTTCTCCACCAGTTTTACTCTAAAATAAGTAATATGAATAATAGGATTTAAGAATGGTTCACACAAATGATTTTTTATGTTTTTGTGAATAAAAAAGGGTTTAAAATCCTCAAAGATAAAGTCTTAAAGTGCATCAGATATGTAGAAGCGGAGTTTTAAAAGACTTGCAAAACCTAACTTCATAGCAGGTATTTAAAGGCTGAATAAAAATTTAAGGCGGCATATGTCGTTCGAACGACATCTTCATGTCACTAGAATGACATTATATGTCGTTATTAATGACCATAAAAACTACCATAAAAAATAAAATAGTACGGGTTCTTTTCAAGAAGTAAAGAAACGACCCTATGAGCGATCCTTCAAATGACATTCCAAGTCAGTAGAAGTTGTCAATTAAACGACTTATCAATGTCGTTTGAACAACATTTCGATGTCGTTTAAACAAAAGGAGCGAAAAATATTATTTAACGAAGTCTCGCCTACAGCTCTTAAAAAAAATACTTGGAAAAATGCCTCATTTTTATAAAAACATTTTATAAAGAATATCCCATATAAATACGTGAACATTAATAACTCCAATTAAACACTATACCTTTTAGCATAGTGGAGTTAGTGGGAATGGTGGACACATGTTAAAGATGCACAATGCACGTTGTCAATAATGGGTGTGTGTTGATGAAGCGTGATGCTAAGGATTCGGATGGTGGATGTTAAGGTTGAACGTGTAAAGACATGTCAAAATGTAACGGTATACGACATACTAACTATTATCTAGGACAACACATAAATTCCTAGATTCTATATGGAAATTTATAAAACATGTCCTTATAAATCTCCCCCTATGTCTATGCAGGTACATTCATAAAAAATCCAAATTATGTATCCCCAAAAAAATAAAGACATATAAACTAATATCCCCTCTAAAAAAACAGAATTGGAAATATTAAAGAACATGTCTTTCAAATCTTTAACATCCTTAAATCCTCAATTCTCCAACGTTTCTTTATCATCATTAGGGTGTGAAAAATAATGATCATATTTTTGTACCTACACTCATGAGACAAGAAACAAGTACTCGTGACACGTAAATGTTTAAAATATAATGATAAGCATATAATGAAGATCAATTAAGTCATAAGCAAATCATTAAATCAAATAAACAAATTTACTCTTCCATAATTCATTCTCCCCCTTTTGATGATGTCCCCAAATAAACAAATAAAAAGAAACAAAGCAATGCATACGGCGAGTGTCACAAAGTAATAAACTTATCGTTTTAAAAAATTATCTTATAAAAAAAGTATACAACAAAGCATCACACCATGAAAGAACACTAAGATAACCAAGTCGATGATAGCGTAAATGAAGGGGTGTGATCAAATTCGATAGGAAAATCAATGCAAATAGTCATAACCTAGTGCATGATGAATTTTGGATACTCCTAACGAATAAACTCAAAATCGTCTGTAGGTGTAAGAATGTTGAATTTAAATGACACCGACTCAATCCAATCAACAAATCAAAGTCTAAAATGATTTCCACATTGATAATGTCTAAAACTATGTTGTGATTTTTCAAGACTTTATCGGGATCTGCAAACCCGTTGATTTAATTCCAAACAAAATCCCTCAAATATAATAATGATCATATTTTTTGATTAAAAATTTTCTTTTGAATGATCGTATCAAACTAAACTATATTGTCCTTCGCTACTTTCTAAAATGACACACTTTTTTATGTCTGATTTGAACAGTGACTGAATCGCAAAGGACATATGTGACTTTCGTTTCCCTTCCCCGTGTTCACTCATCATTTTTAATATTTAAACAAAATCCTCATGGGCAACGGTTCTTACATGCACTACTTTCATTGTCAAGTTTTATCGCATTGGGTTCTTTTTAAAGTTAGGATTGAGATGGAAACACTTCAACCAACATGTGACAGACAAGTACAATAATCAAACAAATCCGTGCACGTGTGCATTAAAGGGGACTATGAGTTAAACATAAAGAAAGATTTCACTAATCGCATCTCAATGACTCCATAACATTATAAAGCACATGGACAAAATGATGTAGCGTCTCAAATCACTATCAAACTATCACGTGGAATATGGAAATAATGTTGTGACTTTTGCCATCCTAAATGTTCATCCATAAAAGGTAAAAATAAAAATACAAAACTCTTTTTGTGTTTTACCAAAAAAATTATAAAAAGGAAATTTTATTCTCTTTTTTAAAAATATTTATAAGTAGGAAATCTTTTTGGCTTTTTCAATTTTTTCCTAAAGAAATAAAAAATCTTTTTTATTTTTTTGAAAATAAAATATAATAAAAAAAATTATAAATGATACAGTCTTGCAATAGAAATCATATGATATGAATATGAAAAATGCATCATATCCTTGATATAATAACCATCCCTCAATCAACTGTGAAAATTTCTAAAGACTTCTTAAAACTCTCAAATCTAAGGGCATTTAAAGGTTTTGTGAAGATATCGACTAACTGAAGGTCAGTAGACACAAAACTTAAGGACACGACTTTCTCTTCTACTAACTCTCGGATAAAAGTGCTCACGTATCCTAATGTGCTTTGTGAGCGAATGCTGGACAAGATTGCAAGATATATGTATTGCACTCGTGTTGTGACATGAAATAGTCATGGTATCCTGTGATATCCCATAATCCTCCAGCATATCCTTCATCTACAAGAGTTGCATGCAATAACACCCGGTGGCAATGTACTCAGCCTCCGCAGTAGACAAATAGATTTAGTTTTCATTCCTTCTCAACCAAGAGACAAGAGAATACCCAAAGAAGAAACACCCACCATAAGTGCTCCTACATCCATCTACATCCCTGGACCAATCAGCATTCGAATAGGTGGATAAATGGTCGTCGATGTCAAAGGAATACCGAATGTCGTATGAGGGAGTCCCACTCACGTAATTGATAATACATTTAAGAGGGAGTAAGTGTGACTCTTTCTGGGATTTCTAATATCGCGCACAGACTCCAACACTAAAGGCGATATTGGGACGAATGGCAGTCAAGTAGAAAAGACTACATATCATACTCCGATACAAGGTTTTCTCTACATCTTATAATTAAGTGTACTTTTTAAACTCAGTCGAGGTACTCATCGGGGTACATGTGTCCTTAGCAGAGTCAAAACCAAATTTCTTCACAAGGTCTCTTACATACTTGGATTAGGAGATGAACATCCCATCCTCTAACTAATGAACCAGGAGACCAAATAAGAATGTAAGCTCACCAACCATGCTCATCTCGAACTCACTCTTCATATCCTCTTAAAATATGTGAGCAAGGTGAGAGCAACAGGATCCAAAGACTATGTCATCCACCTAAACCTGGGCAACCAAAATAGGACCATATACTCTCATAATAAACAACGTCTTATCTACTCCCCCTCTATTGAAGCCATGCACTAAGAGATAGGAAGTAAGCCTCTTGTACCAATCACGGGGTGCTTTCTTCAAACCATAGAAGGATTTTCTCAAATAATATACGTGTCCACGGTGCTTAGGGTCTTTAAACCCTTAAACCTCCTCCTATAGAATGCCATTTAGAATGACACTCATGATATCCATCTGATCTAAATTAAAGCGTAGATGGCATGTGATGGCGAGTAGGAAATGGACAGACTCAAGCCTAACAATAAGATAAAATTTATCCTCAAAGTCTACACCCTCGATCTGTGTGTATCCATGAGTGACCAACTAAGCCTTATTACGTATAATGGTACCATTCTCATCCATCTTTTTCTTGAGGATACACTAAGTACCAATCACGTTTGTCTCACTAGGATGAGGGACAAGTTCTTAGATTCCATTCATTCTAAATTAAAGTAACTCTTTCTTCATAGCAGATATCCAGTGTTCATCTTTGTGTGCTTCTTCGGCTCGATTTTGGACTGTAGAACAGAAAGCTAACATTCCCCAGTTAAGTGCGAGTCTTGACCCCTAAAGTGGGATCTCATAGAATGGAGGAATGATCATGAATCTTACTAACCCAAGAAAGTGTGTCCCCTATATCAGGAGTAGTGTCCACCATTGGGTATGTGAGGGACTAAAGGATCGTCACTAGGAAATGCATCATCCTCACACAAAAGGCTAGAATTAACATATGTCGGTGGTTTGTCATCTTTCACAGTGACATTTTTTGACTCCATAACCTTAGAGGTACTCAGATTAAAAACTCATTATGCTCTATTCGTCGATGAATATCCTAATAATATTCCCTCTTCGTTCCGAGAGTCAAACTTTCCTAATTTCTCTCTATCCCATAGGATGTAGAATTTGCTCCCAAAAAACACAAAAATATGAAAGGTTAGGATTCTTTCCAACCAAGATTCATAAGGCATCTGGAGTGTGCGTATGGATGAAGATAAACCCTATTCACCGTGTGACATGCAGTAGACACTGCGTCTACCCAAAATCTCCTAGCATCTTTATGACCTAAAAGCATAGATCTAGTCATCTCTTGAATCATTCGGTTCTTCCTCTTAATAATCCCATTTTACCAAGGGTAATTCATGGATGAAAATTCATATTTGATCCCGAGGCTATCAAAATAAAGATGCACCTTCGCTTCCTCAAATTCAGTGTCATTATCACTATGCATTCTATTGACAATGACACCGTGTTGATTTTCCAGGACACAATACTTGGTCGTAAGAAACTTTACAACATCGTATTTCTCTCTCAAAAAACCTAATATGGAATAACGGGAGAAATCATCTACCATCACGAGGATATACCTCTTACCACTAAAACTCTCAGTACATGCAGGACCATAAGATCGATATGAATCAACTCAAGCTCGTATGAAATGGTAATGGAATTTAACTTCCTATGTGGATGACGGACTTATTTTCCCAATTTATAGGGTCCACAAACTGTGGAAGTTGGCTTTCCAAGAGACAAAAAACTACATACTAGGTCCTTTTTACCTAAGCACTCCAAATCTCTAAAATTCACTTAACCTAGACGTTATTGCCATAAATCTATAGGAGTGATCGTGGTGTTGTTTCAAACAAATAAGGACTTCGGCACAATCCCATAATAATTATCTTTAGTCCCAAATTCTTGCAATAGAAGTTTACCGGCTTGATCATAAATATTATATTCCATCTGGTCAAACTTTGTAGCAAAGTCAACTTCGCACAGCTAGCTAATACTGAGAAGGTTTGCTTTCAAACCTTTAACGTACAAAATGTTATCTAGCTTAGGAAACCCAGGTATCTATAGTATACTTCGTCCTACTATTCTAGACTTTCTCCCATCTCCAAAAGTGACTTTACCTTCCTTACGATCCTCTAGGTAGGTAAAAAATAAGACGTCACCTGTCACGTGCCTAGAGCATTCACTATTAAAATAGCATTGTGAGGTATTATGTGCTTTAAGAGCAACATGAACAACAAGGGATTTTTTGTCATTTTCAGGCACGCAAGAAATGGTAACCTTTTGTTTTTCTAGCCGGGATATTGGAAGTATCCACTAACGACAAAGACATCCATTGGAATTCTTCCATCAAGTTGTGAAAAGTGGCGACTAAAAACTCAACTACCTCTCTAAGACTAGTAAGATCACTAATGTGGGGTGACAAAGCATGTGTAGGTCATGTCTGACTTAAATTATAGCAAAACTCCCTAAGGTGGCCTTTTCCCTTACATGTAATACCCCGTATTTTTATGCTATATTAATTTGGGGATTTATTAAATTTAATGTGAATTAATTATTTAATAAAAATTCAGAAATTAATTATGTTATAATTATTAACGTGATGAGAGTTAGTAATTATGGGAAAATTTGTTGAATATTACTAATGAGCAAAGTAATATATAATAGTGGCCATATTAAATGTCACGAGTGAATAAAATGACAATTTTAGAAATTTGAGTAGGGACGCGCCCGTGTCGCGTCGGGACTAAATATTGATAAATAAAAGTAAATATTTTATAAGTTGTTCGTATGGTCTTTTTGAGTGCGCCAACGCGTCCGAAATGGTCGAGATAGTCAAAAAAGTATACCCGGGAGTTTGATTTGGGTCTCGGGGCATTTTTAGGCCTAATTAGAACCCCGGGAGGGCATTTTAGTCATTTTGTATTTTTGGGTAATTAAACCCACGAAAATTAAAGGGGTTATATTAGATGTTTAGGTTATCTCCTAGGGTTAGATAACTCAAAACACTAGAACGGCCATTGGAGAGGAGAGGAGAGAGCTCTCAAGGCATTCCAAGGCTCAAAACTCACCCGTTTGCACCGCCGCCACCGCCAACGCGTAGATCGCGAGACGGGGAACGCAACCACACCAAATTCAACACCAAACCAGATTTCTGAAAATCCCAGGCAAGTGTTTATCTTTCTTATTTCATTGATGCATCATCCATATTAGTTTAGGAGTTATTAGGATGAGATTTATGGAAGAAAAACCCAATTTGAGATGGGAAATTTTCATGTAGTGATGATTTATATGATATTCTGGAAACCCTTTGTCATGTAAAGGATTAAGAGTTTGATTAAGAAAAGAGTTCTAATCAGATACAAACACTAAAAAAATTATTCTGGACGATCGGACCGTTGGAATTAGATGAAATTTTACAGAGAATTAGCTGAAGATGAGAGGAAGCTACAGAAAAAAATTCAGCTCGATCGGACCGTTCAATTTTATTAAATATATTTTTTTTCTATAGAGTTTTATGTTTCGAGGAATCTTCTAGAAAATAAAAATTCAATTAAAACTACATTTTAATTCCGATTTCGAAATCGTTTGAAATTCTCATCTTTAAAAAAATAAAATTCAAAATCCGTTAATGTAAGGCGAAATCTATATTTTTAGGATATTTTGCATAAGGGACAATGTAAGTATATATTAAAGGGGAGAGACACGTAAGAGAGAGTTACGTAGGAACATAAATGGATATCTACTGAATTGTACATTTAGAAGAATAGAGTCCATGAGGGTTACATAGTAAGTTGGAAAAACCCTTCGAATTAAAGTTAGAAACGAACCATTATACTTGATAAATAATAATGGGAAAATAAGGATAAATGTTGTGAATGTGGGTTATTGGATAAACCTAAATTGATATAATAAAAGTGGTATATTTATATGATTGTGTATGCATATATTATATACTTGTGAAAATCATGGCCGCGCTACTTGCTATCCCTGAGGTTTTCGCGCTGGGACGATCTTATCTCATGTGCCTTATGGGGGATATTGACTCGTACCCTTAAAGATAGAAATCCTAGGTACAGGCTATCGAATCGGTAGTCACGGTCCTAAGAGACGTGAGGGTATGTACTGACCTCTTGGACTTGCAAACTATGCTTCGCCTCAATATTTTTTGTGTATGTATTTATACAGTTCGAGAGTGATTCCGAACTTGTATTCCCTTTAGTACGATTGATACGGGGATTGGATAGCAGAGTATGCCCTCACCATAAAATTTTATGTGGGGTGCTGTTAGAATATATATATTATATGAGTATTTAATATATATATATATATATATATATATATATATATATGAACTTCTGAAATATGGGAAACTGCCTACTGTGTTATGGTAAGTAAGACATGTATAATGACTCAAATTGGAAATACTTGTTTTGAAAAGTATAATATGATATTGAAAAACTTTATGAATCAATAAAGTTAAAATGAATGTTTTGTACTAAATGAAATTATCCTTTTTAAACCATGATGTTGTTAAATCTTAAATTTTGAGAGTCACCTAAGATAAGTTAAATACTTGGGGAAGGATAGTGTGATATATGATGAGATAAACCATTGGGAAGGTTAGTGCGATAGGAGTGCACATTAGAAGAGAGGCGAGAATTTCTCAAGAGACTGTCCCACTAATATGTTGTTGCATTGGCCTGTATCAATTTAAATACTTGCTAAACGAATTTTAAATCATATACACTATTGGGCTCTGACCCGTTTCTATCGGGCATGTGTTGCCCTTTCCACTATTTATCTGTTTTATTGGGACATTTGTATTTCAATTATTTCTAGTACTGTTACTTTGGGATTTATTCAGCATGTATGTTTTACTTTAAGTTTTAAATGCTGGGGTTTAGTTGTTGAATGTTTAAATTAATTGGATTATATGTTCCCGGATTATTGTGGTGTGATTCTTTAAATATTTAATTGTTGTAGATAATTAAATCTTTATTTTCAAAATAAAATCTGGAAAGTAATGTTAAAAAAATGGTTTTGACACTTAGCTTAATTAAATAGGGTGTTAAATTTGGAAAAGTTATTTTTACGACAATGATGCTAAGAATGAACCAACTGTTCACCTTGATTTTAATTTAATAAATAAGTGATCGCCAGGTATTTAATTAGGCGAAGTGTCACAGGTGGTATCAGAGCATCAGGTTCTAGTGTCCGTAGGATCTGTACGGCTTATATTCACTTTCAGCTTAACGTTTTTGCTATAGAGCCCTATTTTTAGGATTGTTGTATTCCTTCTTTTACGTTTACGTCTCCATCCATTTGGGATTTGATAATGACTGGAGACTAATAAACTTCTTCACGTTTGAGATGCCTCCAAGACGTGCACCGAAGGATAGGCGTTCCCAGGCCGAGCATCCAGCAGCTCCGGCACAAGGCACTATGAATGCTAATGAAGTAGCCGCCATTGTTGCTCAGGCGGTGAATGTCGCACTAGTGGTGGTTTAGCAGGCTCCACCCCAGATTCAGGCAGTGGCGCCAGTACCAACACAACTTCCATCTGCATGGGAGAGGGTTAGGGATGCTTTTCAGAAGGTGCATCCCCCTGAGTTCTATGGTAGCTCAGATATCGTCACAGTCAGCCAATGCAAGAAAGACATCCAGCGGAATCTTCGTATGTATGAGTGCACCGACATGCAAAGGCAGTTATTGGCTTCCTTTAAGCTGGTGGGGGATGCTTTGCAGTGGTGGGAGTCCACTATCACCTTGGAGGAGAGGGACACGGTCCCTATTCAGTCATTTGGTAGCGGTTTGACCGCAAGTACTTTCCACCCGCCATGCAGACTGAGATGAGGCAGAAATTACTGAATTTAAAACAGGAGAACTCTACCGTTGCTGAGTATGAGGAGGAGTTCACGAGACTTCTCACCATAGTTCCAGATGAGGCACCTACTGATAGTAAGAAGATAATGTTGTTTATGGATGGGTTAGCTTGGAGGGTCCGTCAACATCTTCTAGGGAATCTATCTCTGAGTACTTTCACTGATGTACTCAATGCTGCGTTACTACATTCCCAGGATCACCGCTTCCATCTGCATGGAAGCAGGAGAGCAGGAGAGTCCAGACAGCAGGGCAGGACCGGGGGTAGTAGTGCTAGTGGGGCACCATCTCATGGACAGACTCATCAACGCGAGCAGAGTTCCCATCAGGGGGACCCTGCTAAGCGATTTCGTTCAGGTGATTCCAGGCAGGGATTTGGGGGTTATAGGCAGGGCCAGCCTAATCAACAGGGCCAACAGGGCCAGTGGCGGGGAGGTAATGGTCAGCGGGGCCGTGGTCAGCAGGGTCAGAGGGGAGGTAACTTCAGAGGCCGGTGTTTTGTATGCGGTAAGCATGGTCATAAGCGCCAGGATTGCCCAGAGGGTAATAGGGCCCCACAGCAGCAGGGTGCCCGTAATGAGCCACAGAGACCACTTTTTCCAGCTGCCCTCCCAGCTCCAGCCCTACCAGCCATTCCAGCAGCTCCAGTGCAGCAGGGGCAGTTACAGTATGGATGCGTCTATAACGTCCACCAGGCAGCAACTCCACAGGCACCACCCGCGATTGAGGGTATATTTCCTATCCATGGTATTATAGGTCGGGTTTTGTTTGATACTAGGGCGACGCATTGTTTTATAGCTACTCATTTTGTGAAGGCCTTAGGGTTGTTAGCCATAGCAGAGAGCACAGTGACGTGTGTAGACTCACCACCGGGGAGTGGGTCGCTTATCTTCTTTATATGCCGGGGAGTGAGGGTAGAGATTGGTAGTTTGGTATTACTTGCAGACATGTTAGTCTTAGATATGCATGAGCATGATGTTATTATCGGTATGGATTGGCTCGCAGCTTATAGAGCCATGATTGATTGCTTCGGTGGGATTTTGTTTTTGCCATTCTGGGGCAAGAGATGTTTGTAGTGGCGATGCATCTCCCAGAGGGAGGTTCGACCGTTCATTTGTATTATATAGAAGAGGATGCCTCTAAGGAGGTTGTGATTCCTTTAGACTCAATCCCAGTCGTTCGTGAGTATTCCGATGTATTCCAGGAGATACCAGGCCTACCCCCCAGTCGAGAGATAGACTTTGTCATAGATTTATTGTCAGATACGAGACTTATAGCACGCGCTCCATACCGTATGGCTCCGACGGAGATGTGAGAGTTACGAGATCAGATAGAGCAGCTGTTAGGTCAGGGCTTCATTCGCAGGAGTACCTCACCTTGGGGCGCTCCATTCTTGTTTATGAAGAAGAGAGATGGTTCACTGAGGTTATGTGTGGACTACCGGGAGTTGAACAAGGTCACAATACAGAATAAGTATTTGTTGCCTCGAATTGATGATCTGTTCAACCAGCTGAGGGGAGCAACTTTCTTTTCGAAGATAGATCTGAGGTCGGGGTACCATCAGCTATGTATTAGAGAGCAGGGCATTTCAAAGACTGCCTTCTTGACGAGATATGGGTCTTACGAGTTCAGAGTGATGCCATTTGGTCTCACAAATGCTCCAGCCGTATTCATGGACTTAATGAATTGAGTATTCAGAGAGTTCTTGGATCAGTTTTTCATCGTCTTCATAGATGACATTTTGATATATTCACACTCCGAGGAGGAGCATGCCGAGAACTTGAGGCAGGTTCTTCGGGATTTACGAGAGCATCAGTTGTATGCTAAGTACGAGAAGTGTGGATTCTGGTTGCGAGAGGTACAGTTCTTGGGGCATGTTGTTTCTGAACAGGGGATAGCAGTTGACCCGAGTAAAGTGTCAGTGGTGAGGGAGTGGGTACATCCCACGACACCAACGGAAGTGCGTAGTCTCTTGGGGTTAGCCGGTTACTGCAGGAGATTCATTCGGGGATTCTCTAAAATAGCGGGTCCATTGATGAACCTGAATCGCAAAGGGGTACCATATGTTTGGGATGATGCTTGTCAATTGGCTTTCGACGAGCTGAAAGACAAGATTACTTCAACAACAGTCCTTTCTTTATCGAAGTCGGGTGTGGAGTACCTGGTTTACACCGATGCCTCTTTACGGGGACTTGGGGGAGTACTTCAGCAGGAAGAGAAGGCTATAGCTTTTGCCTCCCGCAAGATTAAGCCGCATGAGAAGAATTACCCCACCCATGACCTGGAGTTAGCAGCGGTCGTCTTTGCATTGAGGATATGGAGACACTATTTATTGGGGGAGAAGTTCCATTTGTTCACAGATCACAAATCACTGCAGTACCTGTTCACTCAGCGAGAGCTGAATATGCATCACCGCAGATGGTTAGAGTTTGTGAAGGACTATCAGTTCGACATACAGTATCATCCAGGGAAAGCCAACGTAGTTGCTGATGCGTTGAGCCGAAGACCGGTAAATGAGGTAGCGGACGTCTGGAAAGCGAAGTGGAAGGAGTTGGGTCACCAGGACGCAGTAGCTCGTTCCTTCATATATGTTATGACAGTCACACCCAAGATTGTTACAAGGGTAATACAGGCCCAAACCACAGACCCGTTTTTCCAGGAGCAGATTGTATGACTTTTAGCCGAGGGTGCTGAGTCCTATTTTGTTAGTTCTGATGGGGGTTTGAGGTTTAATGGGAGGTTAGTGGTTCCAGAAGGGGCAGAATTGCGTCATGCAGTGATGACCCAATCTCACGGGTCCCGATTTGCGGTACATCCTGGAGGAGATAAGATGTACCAGGATATGAGGAGGCAATACTGGTGGAGTGGGATGAAGAAGGACATTGCTAAGTTCGTGTCCAAGTGTTCTACCTGCCAGCTGGTGAAGGTGGACCATCAGAAACCGTAAGGATTGCTTCAGCCATTGGAAGTACCCGCGTGGAAGTGGGAGAGTATTTCCATGGATTTTATTATAGGGTTTCCTACATCACAGCGGGGCCACGACTCTATCTGGGTGATTGTAGACCGTTTAACCAAGGTGGCTCATTTTCTTCCGGTGCGAACAGATTATACCACGGGTCAGTATGCTCAGTTGTTCATTTCTGAGATTGTCAGATTACATGGGTGCCCCTGAATATTGTGTCAGATAGAGACAAGATTTTCGTGTCACGTTTCTGGGAAAGCTTTCAGGAGGCTATGGGTACTAAGTTGAGGCTGAGTTAAGCTTATCACCCACAGACAGATGGATAGATAGAGCGTACTAATCAGATGTTAAAGGATATGCTAGGCATGTGTGTTCTTGATTTTAGAGGGGGTTATGAGCCACATCTTCCACTGGTAGAGTTTGCTTATAATAACTCTTATCAGTTTATGATTGGTATCGCTCCATTTGAGGCTTTGTATGGCAGGCCTTGTCGTTATCCAACTTGTTGGCTCGAGGTGGGGGATAACAAGTTTCTAGGACCAGAGATGATTCAGGAAACCTCCGCGAGGATTGAGATGATTAGGAGTCGCATTCGAGTAGCCCAGGACAGGAAGAAGAGCTACGCCGATGTGAAACGGTTCTTCCGGGAGTTTAATGTGGGGGACCAAGTGTTACTGCGTGTATCTCCTATGAAAGGAGTGATGAGGTTCGGGAAGAAAGGGAAATTGGCCCCGAGGTACGTAGGACCATTTCCCATTATCTAGATGATTGGGCCGGTAGCATACAGATTGGGACTACCAGAGCATTTACATCGCATTCACGATGTATTCCACATCTCGTCGTTGAGACGGTATCTTCGAGATGATATGGCCCATACTCACATCGCGATAGATGAGATAGACTTACAGCCTGACAACTCTTACGAGGAGAGACCGGTGCCTATCCTAGACTATAGTGAGAGGAGATTGAGGTCGGAGATAGTTCCACTTGTACGGGTCCAGTGGGAGAATCATAATGTGGTGGAATCCACTTGGGAGCGCGAGGCCGATATGCGCGAGAGATATCCAGATTTGTTCTTACTAGGTATGCCTTATTTTCCGAATTTCGGGACGAAATTCCGTTATTAGGGGGGAAATATGTAATACCCCGTATTTTTATGCTATATTAATTTGGGGATTTATTAAATTTAATGTGAATTAATTATTTAATAAAAATTCGGAAATTAATTATGTTATAATTATTAACGTGATGAGAGTTAGTAATTATGGGAAAATTTGTTTAATATTACTAATGAGCAAAGTAATATATAATAGTGGCCATATTAAATGTCACGAGTGAATGAAATGACAATTTTTGAAATTTGAGTCGGGACGCACCCGTGTCGCGTCGGGACTGAATATTGATAAATAAAAGTAAATATTGTATAAGTTGTTCGTATGGTCTTTTTGAGTGCGCCAATGCGTCCGGAAGGGTCGAGATAGTCCGAAAATTATACCCGGGAGTTTGATTTGGGTCTCAGGGCATTTTTAGGTCTAATTAGTACCCCGGGAGGGCATTTTAGTCATTTTGTATTTTTGGGTAATTAAACCCACGAAAATTAAAGGGGTTATATCAGATGTTTAGGTTATCTCCTAGGGTTAGATAACTCAAAACACTATAACGGACATTGGAGAGGAGAGGATAGAGCTCTCAAGGCATTCCAAGGCTCAAAACTCACCCGTTTGCACCGTCGCCACCGCCAACGCGTATATCGCGAGACGGGGAACGCAACTACACCAAATTCAACACCAAACAAGATTTCTGAAAATCCCGGGCAAGTATTTATCTTCCTTATTTCGTTGATGCATCATCCATATTAGTTTAGGAGTTATTAGGATGAGATTTATGGAAGAAAAATCCAATTTGAGATGGGAAATTTTCAAGTAGTGATGATTTATATGATATTCTGGAAACCCTTTTTCATGTAAAGGATTAAGAGTTTGATTAAGAAAAGAGTTCTAATCAAATACAAACACTAAAAAAAATTTATTCCGGACGATCGGACCATTGGAATTGGATAAAATTTTACAGACAATTAGCTGAAGACGAGAGGAAGCTACAGAAAAAAATTCAACTCGATCGGACCGTTCAATATTATTAAATATATTTTTTGCTATAGAGTTTTATGTTTCGAGGAATCTTCTAGAAAATAAAAATTCAATTAAAACTCCATTTTAATTCCGATTTTGAAACCATTAGAAATTCTCATCTTTAAAAAAATAAAATTCAAAATCCTTTAATGTAAGGCAAAATTTATATTTTTAGGATATTTTGCATAAGGGACAATGTAAGTATA
This sequence comes from Sambucus nigra, assembly GCA_949130495.1. NCBI lineage: Eukaryota > Viridiplantae > Streptophyta > Magnoliopsida > Dipsacales > Adoxaceae > Sambucus > Sambucus nigra. Next base: position 622,829,485 of record OX422207.1, on the reverse strand, counting down.
TATTAAAGGGGAGAGACACGTAAGAGAGAGTTACGTTGGAACATAAATGGATATCTACTGAATTGTACATTTGGAAGAATAGAGTCCATGAGGGTTACGTAGTAAGTTGGAAAAACCCTTCGAATTACAGTTAGAAACGAACCATTATACTTGATAAATAATAATGGGAAAATAAGGATAAATGTTGTGAATGTGGGTTATTGGATAAACCTAAATTGATATAATAAAAGTGGTATATTTATATGATTGTGTATGCATATATTATATACTTGTGAAAATCATGGCCGCGCTACTTGCTATCCCTGAGGTTTCCGTGTTGGGACGATCTTATCTCGTGTGCCTTATGGGGGATATTGACTCGTACCCAAGAAGATAGAAATCCTAGGTACAGGCTATCGAATCGGTAGTCACGGTCCTAAGAGATGTGAGGGTATATACTGACCTCTTGGACTTGGAAACTATGCTTCGCCTCAATATTGTTTGTGTATGTATTTATACAGTTCGAGAGTGATTCCGAACTTGTATTCCCTTTAGTACGATTGATACGGGGATTGGATAGCAGAGTATGCCCGCACCATAAAATTTTATGTGGGGTGCTGTTACAATATATATATTATACGAGTATTTAATTTATATATATGAACTTCTGAAATATGGGAAACTGCCTACTGTGTTATGGTAAGTAAGACATGTATAATGACTCAAATTGGAAATACTTGTTTTGAAAAGTATAATATGATATTGAAAAACTTTATGAATCAATAAAGTTAAAATGAGCGTTTTGTACTAAATGAAATTATCCTTTTTAAACCATGATGTTGTTAAATCTTAAATTTTGAGAGTCACCTAAGATAAGTTAAATCCTTGGGGAAGGATAGTGTGATATATGATGAGATAAACCATTGGGAAGGTTAGTGCGATAGGAGTGCACATTACAAGAGAGGCGAGGATTTCTCAAGAGAGTGTCGCACTAATATGTTGTTGCATTGTCCTGTATCAATTTAAATACTTGCTAAACGAATTTTTAAATCATATACACTATCGGGCTCTGACCCATTTCTATTCGTCTTTCTCTCTTGTATATATATGTATATATTACAGGTGCCCAGCCACAGGGGCGTCTTGTTTAGGATCCCTTGGATGGAACGTGCTGCAACTTAGGTGGGAGTTGCAGGCCACTTGTTTAGACGATTTCATTTACTTGATTCCACTTCTATCATTCTCCTTATTAGGCATGTGTTGCCCTTTCCACTATTTATCTGTTTTATTGGGACATTTGTATTTCAATTATTTCTAGTACTGTTACTTTGGGATTTATTCAGCATGTATGTTTTACTTTAAGTTTTAAATGCTGGGGTTTAGTTGTTGAATGTTTAAATTAATTGGATTATATGTTCCAGGATTATTGTGGTGTGATTCTTTAAATATTTAATTGTTGTAGATAATTAAATCTTTATTTTCAAAATAAAATTTGGAAAGTAATGTTAAAAAAATGGTTTTGACACTTAGCTTAATTAAATAGGTTGTTAAATTTGGAAAAGGTATTTTTACGACAATGATGCTAAGAATGAACCAACTGTTCACCTTGATTTTAATTTAATAAAGAAGTGATCGCCCGATATTTAATTAGGCGGGGTGTCACATTACAGTAGGTACAAAATTACACAATCTTAGGCCGACCGTGGTTTGCTTTTCTTGGTCGAAATTTTCTTTAGGTTTTTGGATGATGGCCATATGGATTCATTAAAAACTCAGTAATTTTTTTCGTTGTAATATGATACATGTGTGACACCCCGCCTAATTAACCCCAGGTGATCAGTTTTAATTTAAGTTATAATAGGTTTCTCAGTTGGATCATTCTTAGCATCACTATCGCCTTTTTAATTACTAACCACCTAAGTGAGAAAATTAGACTGGTACCAAGTTTTATGTTTCATTAACTTAAATGAAACTCATGCGGAAATTAAAATAACACAATAACCAAAATAAACTAAAACACCCATACACAAGTTATTAACTGAACGAATAAACCATCGGCCCGAACTCCAACAAAGATAAAATAAAGACAAGTAATCAATCTCAACAAGTCTGAAAAAAACTAAATGAATAGTGAGCGACATGCTCGGAATAACTGATAGAAGTCTCTATACTAGAATGAAAGAGTGAGGCATCTATCAAAACTCCCGCAACATCCACATATGCTACAGCAACGGATTCCTGAAACTGACGTCCCTGTGGTTGGACACGTAAAGGGTTTTTAAATTTTTTAATAGCAAGGGTTAGTACCCAAAAACATTTGAAAAACATTTAGCAAATGATTAACTTGCAGTAATAAATAAATATTCATGCTCTGCATATTTTAGTTGGTGCCGCACTCCCTTGAGGACATCCTCACCCCTCCTCTAATGTGCACTACTAACACCTTAATTAAATTCACCTAGTTCTTCATCTTACGACTAGATAAATTATAAAACCCCGAGCTCCCACCCTACTCTAACCGAGTATGCCTTAGTTGTGATTTTTAAGTTATGATCATCATCAACTTAATTAAATCATTTCCCTTTTTAAATTTCATATAACTTTCACATCTGTTATACATATAATACAACTCATGCTTTGTATTAATTTTCCCGCATATAATTATTTACCTAATTATATACTCGATCATATTACAATATTCACAAACATACTGGTATAACATTTAATAATAGTATTTCCCCTGATTAACGTCTCACCGGGTATAAATCCTATAAAGTGCTATCCCACTAGGTATGATCACATAGCCTAGTTAACCCCAAGTCAGAACCGCTCACTAACTTGGTTAGTACATAAATGTTGGAGGTGGTCATATTCCTTCCCTGAAAGTGAGATGTTCCTCACCCATATATCGGACACTATGACATGGGATTATACTCGCCCTACTCCTCAAGCTAGGGGATTCATCCACTACGCATAACCTCCCCCTATAGCACTAGAGCATATAATAATAATAATATCTATCCACTGATATTACTGCACAAACCATATATATACTATCACACACCGTACATATATAAATATAAAATATCCCGGCTACACCGTGCACTAAGTCCGTGACACAAGTCCATTCTATTTTATTTTTGAGTTTATGGCCCAACTCTAATTATGAATTAATTTTCACATTAATTTCTTTTGGTATTGCCCCAACCAATATATTCGGACTTACTCTCGTGGCCCGAAATAACATCACTCGAGTCTAAATCCCCAACTCTAAATTATTTAGTCTTCACCTAAATAAAATTTCCATTTTGGTATTGCTCAACCGTTATCCCCGTATTAGTTTACTACATCCATATTTAATCATTTCGAAACAAACTTTCCAAAATTTAACCTTAGTGTGTCACACCTAATTTCCTCCAAATCCCAATAAATTTTAATTATGATGTCACACCAAGTCGCCCTCAAATCTTAATTAATCTTGATTCACAATTAATTAGATTTAAACCCATGTATTAATTACTGAACAATTAAGGCATGGAAGGATTTTTTATTTATTTATTTTCCCTATACATTAAAAACTGGGCGAAGTGTCAAAATTTCTGGACCATCGATCGATTGATGGTCCGCCTTCGATGGATCGATCGATCCGGTCCTCGTCTTCCCCGAGTTGGTTGTTTCAGCCATGGATGACCACCTCCAAACCCTAGCTTCTTTTAAACCAAAAACTTAACCTTCTCATTGGCAATAGACATCGAAAACCATATCGAAAACCGCCCTAAAGTCCAGAAACATCACTTAATTCCATTTCTCTACTGTTTTCACGAGTTTGGATTTAAAATTCAATTCAGTCTTTAACCCATTTAACCATAAATTCCATATCACCAATTCATTTCTAATTCCTCCGATTTTACACAACTTACCAGATTATAAACACACAACTTAGATTAAACATGCATTTCTACTCAATTTAGAAATCAGATTCATAATCTACAAAAATCCATGTTTATACCCCTGTAAATCCCAAAATGAATTTCTTTGATCATCCACATCACATGAATATGAATTGAAATACACTTTGAATGCTACATCAAGTTAACCACTTGCCTTAGGGTTCGTAGAGTCTGAATTTGGAATCGTGAGTGCCCAAGGTTGAAGATGACTCTTTTTGGCTCTCCTGTGATCCCCAAATTTTCCTTTGGCTGCTATTAGGGTTTCCTAATCCTCTAAGTCTCCTCTAAAAATAATTCAGATATTCCCTTGTTACGTTTAATTGTTTAATTAACCTTACTCCCTTTTTTGCCTAATGGGCCAAGCCCAAGTGACCCAAATGCCCCCATGTGGGCCCGTCTATGCCTAAAAACGTCCCGTGACCCGTTTACTACTCCCGGGTACACTTTTCCGACTATCTCGGCCCATTGGGACTCAACCGTATACTGAGAATTGACACCCTAATTAAATTAGAAAAATCCTTATTTCACACCCAAATTAGTCTATACCGACTCCCAGCCGAAATAAGTACGTGTCCCGTCATTAATACTCGAAATGACGTAAATACATTATTACTATTCAGTAGTAATTAAGTTTCCCTAAATGTTAACCATTCACTTCCCGATTGATATTTAAATATAACTTGCCATAATTAATTCAATTAAAATTACGACACACAAGTAATTTTGAATTCTCGAATTAATTAAATATTAAATGCATGAAAATACGGGCTGTTACATACTCCCCCCCATACAAAGGAATTTCGTCCTTGAAATTAGGTCGTACCTATGATGAAAAGATCTGGATATTGTTCCCGCATATCCTCCTCCCACTCCCAGGTAGACTCGTCAGCTTTATGATGACCCCACTATACTCTAACTAGTGGAACAACCTTGGATCGTAACTTCCACTCACTACGGTCAAGAATAGCTACCGGTCTCTCCTCGTATGAGATGTGTGTCTATAAATTAATTTCCTCGAGTGGAATGTGACAGAAATCCCTCTCCATCATGTGATATTTCTTCAGCAATGCTACATTGAACACGTCGTGTATTCGCTGAAGGTGATCCGGCAATCCCATCCTGTAGGCTACTGGCCCCACCCTCTCGATAATAGGGACCACGTACCTCATTGATAACTTACCCTTCTTGTCGAACCTCATCACCCCTTTCATAGGGGAGACCCGGACCAATACCTGATCCCAACCTCTAACTCCACATGTCTCCGTAAAGCATCAGCATAACTTTTCTGCCTATCCTGAGCTATCTGAATCCTCCCTCGGATCATCTCTATCTTGGTAGAGGTCTCCTGAACAATCTCTGGCCCCAATAGTTTGTTGTCCCCCACCTCTAACCAACAAGCGGGTGAACGACAAGATCTCCCGTATAGTGCCTCGAATGGTTCCATACCGATCATGAATTGGTAAGAGTTTTTTACGCGAACTCTACCAAAGGAAGATATTTCTCCCAACCTCCCATAAATTCTAATATTTACATTCTGAACATATCTTCCAGCATCTGATTGACTATCTCAGTCTGCCCGTCAGTCTATGGTTGATAGGGTGTACTCAAACGTAACTCGGTGCCCAAGGCCTCCTGAAAGCTCTGCCAAAAGTGGGCCATAAAGATCTTGTCTCTGTCAGACACAATATTAACCGGTACCCCGTGTATATTAACAATCTCAGCTATGAATAACTGCGCATATCGCTTCATCTCAAAGTATGTGCGAACCGATAGAAAGTGGGACACTTTGTTCAAACGACCCACAATGACCCATATGGAATCATGACCCCTTTGCGATGTAGGTAACCCTATAATGAAGTCCATGGAGATGCTCTCCCACTTCCACACGGGAATCTCCAGCGGTTGTAGCATCCCTGATGGTCTCTGGTGGTCAACTTTCACAAGCTGACACGTGGCACATTTTGAAACAAATTCTTCTTTGTCTCGTTTAATTCTTGCCCACCAATATTGCCTCCTCATATCTGGGTACATCTTATCCCCACTAGGATGTACCACGAATCTCAACCCATGGGACTCTGTCATAATAGCGTGCCTCAACTCATCATTCTCTGGCAGAATTAACCTCCGATTAAGGCCTAAGCCTCCTTTCGAGCTGACCGAGTAACCCTCAGCTAGCAATTGGCTCACCCTATCTCGGTAGATCTCGTCCTCTGCTTGGGCCCTCACAACCCGCATAATGATCTCAGGTGTGATGGATAATGCTGACATGCAAGCCCTGGCTACATCATCCTCATATCGAAGCTCTTTCCACTTCGCTTTCCAGACTTCTGATATTTACCCAATCGGTCTTCGGCTCAATGCATCTGCTACCACATTAGCCTTACTAGGATGATACTGAATATCAAACTAGTAGTACTTCATGAATGCTAGCCATCTCCTCTACCTCATATTCAGATCCCTCTGTGTGAAGAGATACTGAAGTGATTTGTGATCCCTGAATAACGTGAATTGTTCCCCCAGAAGATAATGTCTCCATATCCTCAAAGCAAAAATGACTGCTGACAGCTCCAGGTCGTGAGTGGGGTAATTCCTCTCGTGGGGCTTTAGCTTTCTAAACGCATAAGCTATATCCCTTTCCTCCTGCTGAAGCACACCCCTAAGTCCCTATAAGGATGCGTTAGTGTAAACCCGATATTATAATCATCCCTTCGGCAATGCAAGTACGGGTGCAGATGTTAACTTGTCCTTCAGCTCATCGAAAGCTAACTGATAATGATCATTCCAAGTGAAAGGTACCCCCTTCTGGGTCAGATTCATCAAAGGGTCCGTACTCTTTGAGAATCCTTTGATGAACCACCTGTAATAACCAGCCAATCCCAACAAACTGCGCACCTCGGTCTGTGTCGTGGGATGTCCCCACTCCCTCACCGCTGATACCTTACTTGGATCCATCGCAATACCCCGGTCTGACACCACGTGGCCAAGAAACTGAACCTCCCGTAGCCAAAATGCACACTTCCCAAATTTGGCATAGAGCTGGTGATTTCGCAATGTCTTAACACTATACGGATATGCTCTGCGTGCTCCTCCTTGGTGCGCGAGTAGATCAGGATGTCATCAATGAATATGATGACAAACTGATCGAGAAACTCCCTAAAAACCCTATTTATGAGGTCCATGAACACTGTTGGTGCATTGGTGAGCCCGAATGGCATCACCCTAAACTCATAAGATCCATACCGTGATAGGAAAGCGGTCTTAGGAACATCTTCCTCTCGGATACGTAGTTGATGATACCCTGACCTTAAGTCGACCTTAAATAAGTAAGACGCCCCTCTCAACTGGTCAAATAGATCATCAATCCTAGGCAACAGTTACTTATTTTGTATCATTGCCTTGTTCATCTCTCTATAGTCCACGTATAACTGTAGTGATCCACCTCGCTTCTTTACAAATAGCACCGGTGCACCCCATGGCGATGTACTTTGCCGAATCAAACCTTGACCCAAAAGATGCTGAATCTGCTCTCTCAACTCATGCATGTCTGAAGGGGCCATACGGTATGGATCTCGAGCAATCGACCTCATCCCCAGTGCTAAATCGATCACAAATTCGATTTCCCTGCTAGGTGGAAACCCTGGTATCGCCTGGAATACATCCTCAATGTCCCTCACTATCAGGATTGAGTCCAACGGAATCGCCACCTCCTGCGAGGTCTCCTCCTCGATGTAATACAGGTGCGTGTATGACCCTCCCTCAGGCAATGGCATCGCTATTAAAAACATCTCATGTCCTGGAATAGAGAACACGATGGTCCTCTCGTAGCAATCCACCTTCGCTCGATAACCTGCCAACCAATCTATACCCAAGATGACATCGTACCCCTCCATATCTAACACCAAGAGGTCCGCTGCTAAACTAAGCCTCCCAATTAAAATGTCCACCCCCGACAAATCAAGTGAATAGAAGGCCCACTGCCTACTGGTGACTCAACATGCATCCGAAGACTACCCGCAGTCTCTAGTAACCCGGCCCATTTAGAAAAATTATATTTAATGAATGAATGTGATGCTCCCGTATCAAAAAGAATACTACCCTCATAACCATGAATGAGAAATATACCCTCAACTTTTGGTGGTGCTTGCTACGCTGGAGGATTAGGAACATCCCGGATGTTATACACACGCCCATAGTTCATATGCCCCTGCTGTGATAGGGCGGGTGGGGCTGCTACTGCTAGCGGCATTTTCCCCCATTGCCCCTATTGGGACTCCTACTGTTGACCTCTGCCCCTCTATGGTCACTCCCTCTTGAAGTGTCCTGGCTGACCACAAATAAAATAGCGTCTCTGACCATCCCCTTGTTGTTGGCCCTGACGTGGTTGGCCCTGCTGGCCTCTCCCATTGTTCCCTTGGCCCTGACGGCCCTAAGGAACCTGCTGCTGGTGATTCAGGCCCATCTGCCCCTGTCTGAACCCTCCAGGCTTAAACTTCTTACCCTGATTCCCCTGCTGACAGCCCGTCTATTATTGAGTACCACTCGTGTCACCACTAGTAATTGCCTTGCCCTGTTGGCTCGGCTCCCTTGTTCTCTTTCTCCCCTTCGCATGGAAGCGGTGATCATGGCAATGTACAAGTGCGGCATTAACAACATCTGTATACATCACCAACGCTGGATTCCTAATAAAATATTGCCTGATCCGCCAGGCTAAGCCATCCATAAATCTCGATTTCTTTTGCTCATCATCGCTCACCTCATTTGGCACAAAGTTTGCCAAATGGGGGAACTCTTGCTCATAGTCTGCCACTGATCGGTCACCCTATACTAAATCACTGAATTTCTTTCTCATCTCAGTCTCTATCACTGTAGGAAAGTATTTGTAATCGAATCGCACCCAGAACTCTGCTATCGTCATCAAATCTCGCTCCTCGGTGGTGGTAACTGACTCCCACAACTGTAAGGCCGCCCCCAAAATCGGAAAGGTAGAAAGAATTTGTTTCTGCACTTCGATACACTCCAGCATGCGCAGATGGTGTTGAATGTTCTTCTTCCAGTCACAAGCCTCTACTACATCTATGCTACCCCGAAACTCATGTGGGTGACCCTTCTGAAAGGTCTCCCTAACTCGCTGCCAAGATGGTGGCCCCACTGGAGCCTGAACTGCTGGTGCCACTGGAGGTGGTGCCTGGGGCTGTGGAAAGTGAGTTTCCATAGCTCGCATCGCTGTCTGGACCGCCTGGGCCACTATCACTGCCACCTGAGTAGTAGAAATCAACTCGGGTGGGGTGGTGGTGGTACCTGTGGCTCTTGATGAGCCTCTCTGACCTCATCCCTAGCCTCAGCCCTCTCCGTTCTCAGTCTCCTTGGTGGAATCTGAAATAGATTAAATCGTATACGTACACAATTCACTCAAAAATATTCACAATAGAAATACGATATCTCACAAACGAAAAAGGAATCAACAGTCCTAATAATAGGGCTCTATAACAACCGAGTGCTACGCTGAAACGTAGAAAGCCGCACAGATCCTATGGACACTAGAACATGATGCTCTGATACCATCTGTGACACCCCGCCTAATTAACCCTTGGTGATCAGTCCTAAATTAAGTTAGAACAGGTTTCTCAGTTGGATCATTCTTAACATCACTGTAGCCTTTTTAATTACTGACCACCTAAGTGAGAAAATTAGACTGGTGCCAAGTTTTATCTTTCATTAACTTAAATGAAACTCATGCGGAAATTAAAATAACACAATAATCACAATTAAGTAAAACAACCATACACAAGTTATTAACTGACCGAATAAACCATCGTCCCAAACTCCAACAAAGATAAAATAAAGACAAGTAATCAATCTCAACAAGTCTGACAAAAACTAAATGAATTGTGAGCGACATGCTCGAAATAACTGATAGAATAGAATGAAAGAGTGAGGCGTCTATCAAAACTCCCACAACATCCACATATGCTGCAGCAACGGATTCCTGAAATAGAGTCAAGCCTGGCGTCCCTATGGCTGGACACCTAAAAGGTTTTTAATTTTTTTTATAGCAAGGGTTAGTAACCAAAAACATTGGAAAAACATTTAGCAAATGATTAACTTGGAGTAATAAATAAATATGCATGCTCTCCATATTTTACTTGGTGCCGCACTCCCTTGAGGACATCCTTACCCCTCCTCTAATGTGCACTACTAACGCCTTAATTAAATTCACCTAGTTCTTCATCTTACGACTAGATAAATTATAAAACCCCTTGCACCCACCCTACTCTAACCAAGTATGCCTTAGTTGTGATTTTTAAGTTATTATCATCATCAACTTAATTAAATCATTTCCCTTTTTAAATCTCATATAACTTTCACATATGTTATACATATAATACAACTCATGCTTTGTATTAATTTGCCAGCATATAATTATTCAACGAATTATATACTCAATCATATTACAGTATTCCCAAACATACTGGTATAACATTTAATAATAGTATTTCCCCCGAGTAAAGTCTCACCGGGTATAAATCCTCTAAAGTTCTATCCCACTAGGTATGATCACATAGCCTAGTTAACCCCAAGTCAGAACCGCTCACTAACTTGGTTAATACCTAAATGTTGGAGGCGGTCATAATCCTTCGCTGAAAGTGAGATGTCCCTTAGCCATTTATCGGATGCTATGACCTGGGATTATACTCTCCCTACTCCTCAAGCTAGGGGATTCATCCACTACGCGTAACCTCTTCCTATAGCATTAGAGCATATAATAATAATAATATCTATCCACTAATATTTTTGCACACACCATATATATACTATCACACACCGTACATATATAAATATAAAATATCCCTGCTACACCGTGCACTAAGTCCGTGACACAAGCCCATTCCATTTTATTTTTGAGTTTATGGCCCAACTCTAATTATGAATTAATTTGCACATTAATTTCTTTTGGTATTGCCCCTACCAATATATTCGGACTTACTCTCGTGGCCTGAAATAACATCACCCGAGTCTAAATCCCCGACTCTAAATTATTTAGTCTTCACCTAAATAAAATTTCCATTTCGGTATTGTTCAACCTTTATCCCCGGATTAGTTTACTACATCCATATTTATTCATTTCGAAACAAACTTTCCAAAATTTAACCTTAGTGTGTCACACCTAATTTCCTCCAAATCCCAATAAATTTTAATTATGATCTCGCACCAAGCCACCCTCAAATCCTAATTAATCTTGATTCACAATTAATTAGATTTAGACCCATGTATTAATTACTCAACAATTAAGCCATCGAAGGTTTTTTATTTATTTATTTTCCCTATACATTAAAAACAGGGTGAACTATCAAAATTTCCGGACCATCGATCGATCGGTGGTCCACTTTCGATCAATCGATCGATCGGGTCTTCGTCTTCCCCGAGTTGGCTGTTTGACCATGGACGCCCACCTCCAAACCCTAGCTTCTTTTAAACCAAAAACTTAACCTTCTCATAGGCAATAGACATCAAAAACCTTATAGGAAACCGTCCTAAAGTCCAGAAACATCACCTAATTCCTTTTCTCTACTGTTTTCACGAGTTTGGATTTAAAATTCAATTCAGTCTTTAACCCATTTAACCATAAATTCCATATCACCAATTCATTTCTTATTCCTCCGATTTTACACAACTTACCAGATTACAAACACACAACTTAGATTAAACATGCATTTTTACTCAATTTAGAAATCAGATTCATAATCTACAAAAACCAATGTTTATACCCCTGTAAATCCCAAAACGAATTTCTTTGATTATCCACATCACATGAATATGAATTGAAATACACTTTAAATACTACAGCAAGTTAACCACTTTCCTGGGTTCGTAGAGTCTAAATTTGGAATCGTGAGTGCCCAAGGTTGAAGATGACTCTTTTTGGCTCTCTTGTGATCCCCAAATTTGCCTTTGGCTGCTGTTAAGGTTTCCTAACCCTCTAAGTCTCCTCTAAAAATAATTCATCCGTTCCCTTTTTACTTTTAATTATTTAATTAACCTTAATCCCAGTTTTTGCCTAATGGGCCAAGTCCACTGTAACACCCCGCCCGCCCGAGGAGAGCGAACGGAGCGCCACTGTCGATAAAACTAAACTAATCCACAATATAACAAGGTATAGAGCATCTAAATCCCACAATATAAATAAGAGAATCCACTAATCTCAAATCTCTTAAAATAAATACCAAGTCTCTCAAATAAAGTACAACAACTAAAATAAATCTCTAATGCTCTATACGTCAAAAAATAAATAAACACAAGTCTTCTCTTCTTGTATTAAAATTCTTCCCAAAATAATCTTCGTAATAAATCATCTCAATCAAATCCAAAGCGCCCAAAATCCGCGCTAACCTGCCACTAAAAGAAAATATGGGGAAGTACACAATACGACAGGAAAGATGCTCAACAACTATTAGCGGTGAATAAAACCTAACAATATGAATAGTAAAATCAAATGCGAATCTCAATAGCAATTATATCAATATAATTTCTCAACAACACATTAACCAGTTCACCAGGCCTCACCCTATCCGCATATGCTTTATCAAGTCAAAGCCCTTGGAAGCAGGAATTTTGGCGGGTACCCAACGTCTGTGCCATATTAAAATCTCATGACAACGTTCTCAACAACAACATGAATAATACCACATGAATCAAAATAATTCCAACAATTATTTTTTTTCAGATTTCAATGAATTTAACAATTCAAAATACAAGTTCAATTAAGAAGAATTCAGCAGAATAAACACTTGCGAGATTTAGGAGCATATTGTGTAAAACCCCATACCTTAAACCACCAAAAGGAACCAACATGAATCATCACATAATTTCAGCCTCAAAATCTAAACACACCATCATGTTCTTCTCGCGAAAATAATAAAATCCCGTTCTAGCCCAAACTCGAGAAAACACCAAATAAGCCTTCTAATCAAAGGTTGAAATCTTGAATAAGTTTCGGGATATGGTTTGTATATGAAAGGGAGTAATTTTGGAGAGGTCTTCTGGTTGAAAAGTTTGAGAAAAAGTGATTTGAAAAGCCAAGCCACGAATTAGTTGATATATAAAGGATTACGAGTTTGATTAAGAAAAGAGTTCTAAACAGATACAAACACTAAAAAAAATTATTCCGGACGATCGGACCGTTGGAATTGGATGAAATTTTACAGAGAATTAGTCGAAGACGAGAGGGAGCTACAGAAAAAAAATTCAGCTCGATCGGAATGTTCAATATTTTTAAATTTTTTTATTCTAGACAGTTTTATGCTCCGAGGACTTTTAGAGAGTTTTATGTTTTGAGGACTCTTCTATATAATAAAAAATCAATTAAAACTCCTTTTTAATTCCGATTTCGAAACCGTTTGAAATTCTAGCCTCTAAAATAATAACCAACATAATTGAGAAATCAAAATAATTTATCTCAAAATTTATTTTTCGTCTTAATTTCGAAAATAACCCAAAAATTACACGGGTTGTTACACTTTCCCACTAACAATGGAATTTCGCCCTCGAAATTCGCCGAATACCTAACTCTCAAAAATCACGCCAACAATCTCCAAAAATAATCTCGTCACCGTTCCATATTAAAATCTCATGACAACATGCTCAACAACAACATGAATAATACAACATGAATCAAAATAATTCCAAAAATTAGTTTTCCAGATTTCAATGAATTTAACAATTCAAAATATGAGTTCAATTAACGAGAATTCAGCGGAATAAACACTCGCGAAATTTAGGAGCATATTGTGTAAAACCCCATACCTTAAACCACCAAAAAGAACCAACATGAATCATCACATAATTTCAGCCTCAAAATCTAAACACACCATCACGTTCTTCTCGCCAAAATAATAAAATCTCGTTCTAGCCCAAACTCGAGAAAACACCAAATAAGCCTTCTAATCTAAGGTTGAAATCTTGAATAAGTTTCGGGTTATGGTTTGTATATGAAAGGGAGTAATTTTGGAGAGGTCTTCTAGTTGAAAAGTTAGAGAAAAAGTGATTTGAAAAGCCAAGCCACGAATTAGTCTATATATAAAGGATTAAGAGTTCGATTTAGAAAATAGTTCTAATCAGATACAAACACTAAAAAAAATTATTCCTGATGATCGGACCGTTGGAATTGGATGAAATTTTACAGAGAATTAGTCGAAGACGAGAGGGAGCTAGAGAAAAAAATTCAGCTCGATCGGACCGTTCAATATTTTTAAATATTTTGTTTTCTAAACAGTTTTATGCTCCGAGGACTTTTAGAGAGTTTAATGTTTTGAGGACTCTTCTATATAATAAAAAATCAATTAAAACTCCATTTTAATTCTGATTTCGAAACCGTTTGAAATTCTCGCCTCTAAAAATAATAACCAACATATTTGAGCAATAAAAATAATTTTATCTCAAAATTTATTTTTCCTCTTAATTTCGAAAATATCCCAAAAATTACGCGGGTTGTTACACTTCCCCACTAACAATGGAATTTCGCCCTCGAAATTCGCCGAATACCTAACTCTCAAAAATCAGCCCAACAATCTCTAAAAATAATCTCGTCACCAAAAAATAATTTCCTCACATCTAATCTAGATGCCTAAAGCAAAACGATTCTCTAAAAATTTCTATCTCCAAATTCTCGCCACAAAAACGAAAGAGACCCAAAACCCAAGACCCATGGGTGATCGTATACCTATGCTCTGATACCATTCTGTAACACCCCGCCCGCCCGGGGAGAGCGAACGGAGCGCTACTATCAAATAACTAAATCAATTCCATAAATCACAAGGTATAGAGCATCTAATTCCCACAATAAAATAAGAGAAACAACTAATCTCAAATCTCTTCAAATAAATACAACAATTCTCCTGAATTGAAACAACTATCTATCTCGATACTAAAATGAATCTCCAATGCTCTATACATAAAAAATAAATACAATCTTCTCATTGTATTCTCTAATATTCTTCCCAAAATAAGCCTCGCTAAAATCAATCTCCATAGCGCCCCAAAATCCGCGCTAACCTGCCAGTAAAAGAAAATATGGGGAAGTACACGATACGACAGAAAAGATGCTCAACAATAATGTTAGCGCTGAATAAAACGTCACAATAGGAATATGAATACTCAAATCAAATGCAAATCACGTAAGCAACTATATCAATATAATTTCTCAACAACACATTAACCGGGTCACCAGGCCTCACCCCATTCGCATATGCTTTATCAAGTCATAGCCCTTGGAAGTAGAAATTTTGGCGGGCGCCCAACGTCCGTGCCATATTAAAATCTCATGGCAACAGGCTCAACAACAACATGAATAATACAACATGAATCAAAATAATTCCAACAATTATTATTTTTCCAGATTTCAATGAATTTAACAATTCAAAATACGAGTTCAATTAACGAGAATTCAACGGAATAAACACTCGCAAGATTTAGGAGCATATTGTGAAACCCCATACCTTAATCCACCAAAAAGAACCAACATGAATCATCACATAATTTAAGCCTCAAAATCTAATCACAGAATCCCGTTCTTCCCGCGAAAATAATAAAATCTCGTTCTAGCCCAAACTCGAGAAAACACCAAATAAGCCTTCCAATCTAAGGTTGAAATCCTGAATAACTTTCGGGTTATGGTTTGTATACGATAGGGAGTAATTTTAGAGAGGTCTTCTGGTTGAAAAGTTTGAGAAAAAGTGATTTGAAAAGCCAAGCCACGAATTAGTTGATATATAAAGGATTAAGAGTTTGATTAAGAAAAGAGTTCTAATCAGATACAAACACTAAAAAAATTTATTCCGGACGATCAGACCGTTGGATTGGATGAAATTTTACAGAGACTTAGCCGAAGACGAGAGGGAGCTACAAAAAAAAATTCAGCTCGATCGGACCGTTCAATATTTTTAAATATTTTTTTTTTCTAGACAGTTTTATGCTCCGAGGACTTTTAGAGAGTTTTATGTTTTGAGGACTCTTCTATATAATAAAAAATCAATTAAAACTCCATTTTAATTCCGATTTCGAAACCGTTTGAAATTCTCGCCTCTAAAAGTAATAACCAACATATTTGACCAATAAAAATAATTTTATCTCAAAAATAATATTTCCTCTTAATTTCGAAAATACCCCAAAAATTACGCGAGTTGTTACACTTCCCCACTAACAATGGAATTTCTCCCACGAAATTCGACGAATACCTAACTCTCAAAAATCAGGCCAACAATCTCCAAAAATAATCTCGTCACCGTGCCGTATTAAAATCTCATGACAACATGCTCAACAACAACATGAATAATACAACATGAATCAAAATAATTCCAACAATTATTTTTCCAGATTTCAATGAATTTAAAAATTCAAAATATGAGTTCAATTAACGAGAATTCAACGGAATAAAGACTCGCGAGATTAAGGAGCATATTGTGTAAAACCCCATACCTTAAACCACCAAAAAGAACCAACATGAATCATCACATAATTTCAGCCTCAAAATCTAAACACACCATCACGTTCTTCTCGCGAAAATAATAAAATCTCGTTATATCTCAAACTCGAGAAAACACCAAATAAGCCTTCTAATCTATGGTTGAATTCTTGAATGAGTTTCGGGTTATGGTTTGTATACGAAAGGGAGTAATTTTAGAGAGGTCTTCTGGTTGAAAAGTTTGAGAAAAAGTGATTTGAAAAGCCAAGCCACGAATTAGCTGATATATAAAGGATTAAGAGTTCGATTAAGAAAAGAGTTCTAATCAGATACAAACACTAAAAAAAAAAAAATTATTCTGGATGATCGGACCGTTGGAATTGGATGAAATTTTATAGAGAATTAGCCGAAATCGAGAGGGAGCTACAGAAAAAAAAATTCAACTCGATCGGACCGTTGAAATTTTTTAAATATTTTGTTTTCTAGACAGTTTTATGATCTGAGGACTTTTAAAGAGTTTTATGTTTTGAGGACTCTTCTATATAATCAAAAATCAATTAAAACTCCATTTTAATTCCGATTTCGAAACCGTTTGAAATCCTCGCCTCTAAAAATAATAACCAACATATTTGAGCAATAAAAATAATTTTATCTCAAAAAAAAAAATTCCTCTTAATTTCGAAAATACCCCAAAAATTACGCGAGTTGTTACACTTCCCCACTAACAATGGAATTTCGCCCTCGAAATTCGCCGAATACCTAACTCTCAAAAATCAAGCCTACAATCTCCAAAAATAATCTCGTCACCGTGCCATATTAAAATCTCACGACAACATGCTCAACAACAACATGAATAATACAACATGAATCAAAATAATTCCAACAATTATTTTTTCAGATTTCAATGAATTTAACAATTCAAAATATGAGTTCAATTAACGTGAATTCAACGGAATAAACACTCGTGAGATTTAAGAGCATATTGTGTAAAACCCCATACCTTAAACCACCAAAAAGAACCAACATGAATCATCACATAATTTCAGCCTCAAAATCTAAACACACCATCACGTTCTTCTCGCGGAAATAATAAAATCTCGTTCTAGCCCAAACTCGAGAAAACACCAAAAAAGCCTTCTAATCTAAGGTTGAAATCTTGAATAAGTTTCGGGTTATGGTTTGTATACGAAAGGGAGTAATTTTAGAGAGGTCTTCTGGTTGAAAAGTTTGAGAAAAAATGATTTGAAAAGCCAAGCCACGAATTAGTTGATATATAAAGGATTGAGAGATTGATTAAGAAAAGAGTTCTAATCAGATACAAACACAAAAAAAAAATTATTCTGGACGATCGGACCGTTTGAATCGGATGAAATTTTAAAGAGAATTAGCCGAAATCGAGAGGGAGCTATAGAAAACAAATTCAACTCGATCGGACCGTTCAATATGTTCAGATATATTTTTTTAGACAGTTTTATGCTCCGAGGACTTTTAGAGAGTTCTATGTTTTAAGGACTCTTCTATATAATAAAAAATCAATTAAAACTCCATTTTAATTCCGATTTCGAAACCGTTTGAAATTCTCGCCTCTAAAAATAATAACCAACATATTTTAGCAATAAAAAAAATTATCTCAAAAAAAAAAAAATTCCTCTTAATTTCGAAAATACCCCAAAAATTATGCGAGTTGTTACACTTCCCCACTAACAATGGAATTTCTCCCTCGAAATTCGCCAAATACCTAACTCTAAAAAATCTGGCCAACAATCTCCAAAAATAATCTCATCACCGTGCCGTATTAAAATCTCATGACAACATGCTCAACAACAACATGAATAATACAACATGAATCAAAATAATTCAAACAATTATTTTTCCAGATTTCAATGAATTTAACAATTCAAAATATGAGTTCAATTAACGAGAATTCAACGGAATAAACACTCGCGAGATTTAGGAGCATATTGTGTAAAACCCCATACCTTAAACCACCAAAAAGAACCAACATGAATCATCACATAATTTCCGCCTCAAAATCTAAACACACCATCACGTTCTTCTCGTGAAAATAATAAAATCTCGTTCTAGCCCAAACTCGAGAAAACACCAAATAAGCCTTCTGATCTAAGGTTGAAATCTTGAATAAGTTTCGGGTTATGGTTTGTATATGAAAGGGAGTAATTTTGGAGAGGTCTTCTGGTTGAAAAGTTTGAGAAAAAGTGATTTGAAAAGCCAAGCCACGAATTAGTTGATATATAAAGGATTAAGAGTTTGATTAAGAAAAGAGTTCTAATCAGATACAAACACTAAAAAAAATTATTCCGGACGATCGGACCATTGGAATTGGATGAAATTTTTCAGAGAATTAGACGAAATCAAGAGAGAGCTACAGAAAAAAAATTCAGCTCTATTGGACCGTTCTATATTTTTATATATTTTTTTTTTCTAGACAGTTTTATGCTCCAAGGACTTTTAGAGAATTTTATGTTTTGAGGACTCTTCTATATAATAAAAAATCAATTAAAACTCCATTTTAATTCCGATTTCGAAACCGTTTGAAATTCTCGCCTCTAAAAATAATAACCAACATATTTGAGCAATAAAAATAATTTTATCTCAAAAAAAAAATTCCTCTTAATTTCGAAAATACCCCAAAAATTACGCGGGTTGTTACACTTCCCCCATAACAATGGAATTTCGCACTCAAAATTCCCCGAATACCTAACTCTCAAAAATCAGCCCAACAATCTCCAAAAATAATCTCGTCGCCAAAAAATAATTTCCTCACATCTAATCTAGATGCCTAATCTAAAACGATTCTCTAAAAATTTCTATCTTCAAATTCTCGCCACAAAAACGAAACAGACCCAAAACCCAAGACCCATGGGTGGTCGTATACCTATGCTCTGATACCATTCTGTAACACCCCGCCCGCCCGGGGAGAGCGAACGGAGCGCTACTATCGAATAACTAAATCAATTCCATAAATCACAAGGTATAGAGCATCTAATTCCCACAATAAAATAAAAGGAACAACTAATATCAAATCTCTTCAAATAAATACAACAATTCTCTCGAATTAAAACAACTATCTATCTCGATACTAAAATGAATCTCCAATGCTCTATACATAAAAAATATATACAATCTTCTCATTATATTCTCGAATATTCTTCCCAAAATAAGCCTCGCTAAAATCAATCTCCATAGCGCCCCAATATCCGCGCTAACCTTCCACTAAAAGAAAATATGGGGAAGTACACGATACGACAGGAAAGATGCTCAACAATAATGTTAGTGCTGAATAAAACGTCACAATAGGAATACGAATACTCAAATCGAATGCGAATCACGTAAGCAATTATATCAATATAATTTCTCAACAACACATTAACCGGGTCACCAGGCCTCACCCCATCCGCATATGCTTTATCAAGTCATAGCCCTTGGAAGCCGGAATTTTGGCGGGTGCCCAACGTCCATGCCATATTAAAATCTCATGACAACATGCTCAACAACAACATGAATAATACAACATGAATCAAAATAATTCCAACAATAATTATTTTTCCAGATTTCAATGAATTTAACAATTAAAAATACGAGTTCAATTAACGAGAATTCAATGAAATAAACACTCGTGAGATTTAGGAGCATATTTTGAAACCCCATACCTTAAACCACCAAAAAGAACCAAGATGAATCATCACATAATTTCATCCTCAAAATCTAATCACACCATCCTGTTCTTCTCGCGAAAATAATAAAATCTCGTTCTAGCCCAAACTCGAGAAAACAACAAATAAGCCTTCTAATCTAAGGTTGAAATCTTGAATAAGTTTCGGGTTATGGTTTGTATACGAAAGGGAGTAATTTTAGAGAGGTCTTCTGGTTGAAAAGTTTGAGAAAAAGTGATTTGAAAAGCCTAACCACGAATTAGTTGATATACAAAGGATTAAGAGTTTGATTAAGAAAAGAGTTCTAATCAGATATAAACACTAAAAAAAATTATTTCGGACGATCGGACCGTTGGAATTGGATGAAATTATACAGAGAATTAGCCGAAATCGAGAGGGAGCTACAGAAAAAAATTTAGCTCGATCGGACCGTTCAAATTTTATTAAAATATTTTTTTTTTCTAGACAGTTTTATGCTCCGAGGACTTTTAGAGAGTTTTATGTTTTGAGGACTCTTCTATATAATAAAAAATCAATTAAAACTCCATTTTAATTCCGATTTCGAAACCGTTTGAAATTATCGCCTCTAAAAATAATAACCAACATATTTGAGCAATAAAAATAATTTTATCTAAAAAAAAACATTCTCTTAATTTCGAAAATACCCCAAAAATTACGCGAGTTGTTACACGTCCTCACTAACAATTGAATTTCGCCCTTTAAATTCGCCGAATACCAAACTCTCAAAAATCAGGCCAATAATCTCCAAAAATAATCTCGTCACCGTGCCATATTAAAATCTCATGACAACATGCTCAACAACAACATGAATAATACAACATGAATCAAAATAATTCCAACAATTATTTTTCCAGATTTCAATGAATTTAACAATTCAAAATATGAGTTCAATTAACGAGAATTCAACGGAATAAACACTCACGAGATTTAGGAGCATATTGAGTAAAACCCCATACCTTAAACCACCAAAAAGAACCAACATGAATCATCACATAATTTCATCCTCAAAATCTAAACACACCATCACGTTCTTCTCGCGAAAATAATAAAATCTCGTTCCAACCCAAACTCTTGAAAACACCAAATAAGCCTTCTAAGCTAAGGTTGAAATCTTGAATAATTTTCGGATTATGGTTTGTATATGAAAGGGAGTAATTTTGGAGAGGTCTTCTGGTTGAAAAGTTTGAGAAAAAGTGATTTGAAAAGCCAAGCCACGAAATAGTTGATATATAAAGGATTAAGATTTTGATTAAGAAAAGAGTTCTAATCAGATATAAACACTAAAAAATTATTTCGGACGATCGGACCGTTGTAATTGGATGAAATTTTACAAAGAATTAACCGAAATCCAGAGGGAGGTACCAAAAAAAATTAAGCTCGATCGGACCGTTCAATAGTTTTAAATATTTTTTTTCTAGACAGTTTTATGCTCCAAGGACTTTTAGAGAGTTTTATGTTTTGAGGACTCTTCTATATAATAAAAAATCAATTAAAACTCCATTTTAATTCCGATTTCGAAACCCTTTGAAATTCTCGCCTCTAAATATAATAACCAACATATTTGAGCAATAAAAATAATTTTATCTCAAAATTTATTTTTCCTCTTAATTTCGAAAATACCTCAAAAATTACGCGGGTTGTTACACTTCCTCACTAACAATGGAATTTCGCGCTCGAAATTCGCCGAATACCTAACTCTCAAAAATCAGGCCAACAATCCCCAAAAATAATCTCGTCACCGTGCCATATTAAAATCTCATGACAACATGCTCAACAACAACATGAATAATACAATATGAATCAAAATAATTCCAACAATTATTTTTCCAGATTTCAATGAATTTAACAATTCAAAATATGAGTTCAATTAACGAGAATTCAACGGAATTGTACACCCCATGATTTTGGAGACTGAGAAATTAAATTTTTGGGAAAATAAAATTTAATTTAATTAGAGAATTTTAAAATTTGGTAATTTAGGCCCAAAAATTGGGGACGTCTTAAGGTATTCCGGATGATGATTTTGAGTGTACCATTGATCCCGGAAGGGTCGAGATAGTCAAGATGACTGTCATTGGATTTTATTTCGGCTCTGAAATATTTTTAAGTTAGTTTGACTCGAATTGGTGTAAACGAGTCATTTAGATTGTGTATTAACACTTAAATTGGGTTTATTGTTTTAAAAGGGTTAGTGGCTTACGGATGAAGCCATTTCTCATTTGAGAGAAAGAGATAAAAGCCCTAGAGGGAGAAAGAAGAAGAGAAAGAAGAAGAAAAGAAGAGAGAGAGGAAGAAAAGCATGGGATTATCGAGGACGATCCAACCTCTACAAATCTGAGGAAAGTGTTTAATCTTGCTAAATAGCTATTTGTGTATTTCATTTCATAATTTGTGGGATAAAGAAATGCATTTTTGGGTATTAATGTCAAAACCTATAATTTTGGGTTTAAATCTTGAAATCAATGTGTATACATGGGTTTGATGACAAATAAATTGTTGGGATGAAATGTAGGATGAGTTTACATACTAAGAATATTATTGGGTTAAAGATTTGGGGATTTGGTGATGATATTTGGGTGTTTGAGGATTTAGGGTTTTGGTTGAAAAATGGAAATCGGCCAAGGCATCTGGTATGGCCGGTCAACCGCGGCCCGGGGACCGGTCGACCGCGCCTTAAAGGAAAAGCCTACTGCATCTCTTCGTAGGCAAAAATTTGGACCCGCGATCGACCAGGGGTCTGGGATCGATCGACCGGTCCCCTGTTTTTAGCCTAAAGTTTGGAGTTCTTTTATCCCTTTTTCTTTTGGAGTTTATTCTTAGGGCCTCCTTAATGAGTTGTTTTATGAGGTTTTTCTAGAATGATTTCTACCCCTTTTTGGTTGGGTTTATTAATTTGAGGTTTTCTCTTATGAATTAAGAGATACTTTGGAGACTTATAGGGGGTCTCTCACTTAGTATATGATAGTGGGGACTTCTTGGAATAATTGGAT
Source organism: Sambucus nigra (assembly GCA_949130495.1). Lineage (NCBI taxonomy): Eukaryota > Viridiplantae > Streptophyta > Magnoliopsida > Dipsacales > Adoxaceae > Sambucus > Sambucus nigra. The sequence goes on along the minus strand of OX422207.1, from coordinate 622,806,414 downwards.
AAAAAAATATCCATGTATGTTGTGAAATTTCTAGGCCGACCTTTATGTCAAATCCTTATAAGGATAGGATATTGTTAAGATACAATTTGGGGCCAAATGGAAGAGAGTGGTCGCACACTCTTAAAGAGTGAGGGGTCTCATATTCTTAGAAATGTTTAGACTAAGGAACAATTGATAATTCAGTAAGAGTAAGGGTTCCTGAGATTTATTTGAACCGTAGGTGAAATTGGGAACATTTGGGATCGTAATATCGATTAGAATAAGTGGTAGCATAAATTCTAGTTAGAATAGTTTACTCATAATTATGGGGATATGACCATTGAGATTCCAATACTTGAAACGAGGTTGGAATAATTTGAGGTTTTAGACTATTAAGTCATGTGTGTGCCTATGGTTAAATAGTACTAAAGGTAATAATGTACTTTCGAATATGGATGAAATGTGTAGTGACGGGTTCCTACACAAAATTTTGGGTAACAACCCTAATGTGGGATATATGTATATGTATTTTTTGGAGACTATTCATCATAGGAAAAATGATTGAATATGTTTCAAGTGAGAAGATTGTATTCACATATCGAGGTAAATTAAATGAGTTTGTGGTGATGGCTTGTATATTGAGGATTATGTATACTTATAGCCGAATTTATAGATCTCATACTTATGAACGAGAATAAGTTATATATATGGATATGTGAGTACATGTGTATATATCTATAGAAATATGAATATGGATATACATTTATGTTGTGGATACACATGGTATGGACATTTAAACCGTATATGATGGTTTGATGTTTAAATATATGATTGGATCATATGGATGTATATATATTGTGCATGTGAATGATATATATACTTATTTGGTTAAGTATACCCCGCTCATGCTATCATTGGAAACTTGTGCGCGTAGAGGGTGAGCATCCTGGCTAGAAAAGCAGGGTGTGGATATTCCCCAGGTCATAGTCATCCCGTGTGTTATTATATGATATATATATGTATTTTTGGGATGAGACGTAGTGGGTATGTTTCGTCTCATTGCGAGTTAGGAGCTATGACCGCTTCCCGGGACATCGTGTGCGTGTGTTTACCACGAGATGGGTGTCGTTTAGTCCCACCATGGTGGCCCCAGTATTGCTACGTGAGCCGGGCACTGGGGAGATGATAGCATTGATGCAGTTTATCGGTGCTATATATAGCCGGGTATTTATTTGTGCATGGCCTTTGTACATCATATATGGTATGTATACATGGTCATGGATTGGATGATGGTGTGTATATATATATGGTTAGAATGAAATGCCTATATATATATATATATATATATATATATATATATATATATATATATATATATATATATATATATATATATATCCTATAGGTAAAAAGGATATGGTATCGTTGTGCAGTACATCTTGGATGATTATGATGTACTAGATGATTGGGGGATTGATGTATCGCATTTAAGGAACATTTCGGTTACATCATCCCATGTATATTATTGGAGATTGTAGATGTTTTCATATTGTAGTCTAAAATTTAGTAGTAGTAGTAATAGTATTAGTAGTAGTAATAGTAGTATCATATGGTATGTACGGCATTATGGACCTCTATGATCGACATTGTCAAAGAGTAGTGTAACGAGGTGGTTCCTTATTTGGATTTCGTTTTACGAGACACCCCACGTACGAAATGTAGTACATTGTTGAGAGTAGAGAGAAGTTCTGTCGATATTTATGTGTGGCATAATGGATCTCCAGGACCGACGTTGACATGGAGTAGTGTAACGGGGTGGTTCCTTGTTTGGATTTCGCTTTGCGAGACACCCCACGCACGAAACGCAGTGCAGCGTTGAAATTGGAAGGAAGTTGTGTCAATAATAATTTTGCATGCTTTTTAATTAGAAATTTAAATCATATGTTCTACCCAAATGCATATTGGGTAACTTAATAAATTATAATGGTTAAAGTATAAACCGGAATCCACTAAGCCTAATAAGGCACATATGATTGAAAATAAATACTTATCTGTGGTTTAAAAAGGGGGTGGATTCTTGGGTTATGATAGGATGGTAGATCTCGTGGGTATAGGCTAGACCTATGATAAGTTAGGTTGTCCTAATAAATTAGGGTAATTTAACTGATAAACTTGAGGACGCGAATAGGTGCGCGCCTTTAGATGAGAGGTGAGTTGGGATTCCACGAGAGTGCGATTCCATTTTAATTATGAAATATGTGCACCGATATTTATTATGCACGGTTAACACACTTGCTAAATAGTTTCACAACTCGGGCTCTGACCATTTACTTTTCTCTCCTGCTTGTATATATATATTACTACAGGTGTCCTACCGCATGGATGCTGAATGGCTTTCTATCCAGAGTCTTGGGAGCCGTGAGAGGTGCGGACTGTTGCGGGATGTATCTGGTGGTTGCCTCCTACTTTAAAAAAAATTCTAGGTAGGATTCATTGTTGTATATTGGGTTTGTACCCCAGGGATATTTATATACATGTTTATATTTATTCCATTTCAGTCATTGTATTGGCTGTGACCCGACAACTTATTCGGGTTTACTTCTTTGTAGTATTTTCAGTTGTAGTTATTTATTTCATTTTATTCTAGCATTTCATTTCTTATAGTTCTTCTTGCATCTTTCTCTTATTTATTAGTAGTTTTATGGTGTTGGTTTGTTAGTTGTTGCATGTTTTAAAATTTTTCTAACATCTCACTTATATGATATCGGGTAGTTAGTCCTATATTATGTAGTACCGACTGTTAGTGTTGAGACTGGACCATCTGAAACTCCTGATTTAATGTAGTATAGGGCTGGCCACCCGTTATTATTTTAAGTGCGGTGTTACAGATGGTATTAGAGCATCAAGTTCTAGAGGCCTTAGGATCTGTGCGAGTTTTCTGCATTCTTCCGTTAACGTTCTTGACGTAAAGCCCTACAGTTAGGACTGTTGTGTTCACTGCGTTGTTTTCTTCTTTGAAGTATATTCACTTGATTGACGTTCTGATAACAGTTTTTCTTGTTTCGTTTCAGACGTCTCCTAGATTTTGTCGTCTAGGAAAGGATAGAATTAGAAGTACAATACCCGTAGTATATTTTGGGTACACTTTAATCGGGGGTATTTGTTTTCCCCGATTCCATTGGAGATATTGAGGATATTTCTAGTAGTGGTGTGAGGTGATTTATCGACAGTTGAGTAAGAAAGGAAAATTTACTCGAATGGAGAATCTTAGGCTTAGTAAGGAAAGTCTGACGGGAGGTTAGAGTAGTCCTTGGGAAGTTTAGGTTGAGAAACCCATTAACCTTTGTTAGGAAACCTGATGTTGGTGACTCTTACCGATGTGAGGAAGGTGTAGTTGTCCCAATATCAGGAGTATTTCTTTCTGGGATGAGAGAGAAAATTTGGAGACTCAGTTTCGTTGTGTAGGACTGAGGGAGTTTTTGATTGCCGCAATTGCGTTTTGTCCTTCATATGGTTAAGAAGGATTTTGAGAAAGATGTTTCTCTTGTGGAGAAATAGGTTTAGGAATAACGATTGTCCTGGAAGGAGTAGAGTATTTTAAATAAGGATCCACGGATGAAGTAAAAAAATTGGAGTTTGTTAAGCAGTGGTTATAAGACGATTGTCTTATGGGTAGGTTAGGGCGCATAATTGTAGTGTTATAACGAAGGGAGAACTTATATTGTGGAAAGGTGTTGATGTGATGTAGAAGAATTTTTATACTTGAGAAGTTCAAGTCTAGTAGGTGTATGTTGAGTGGATAATTTAGCTCATGGTTTTAATAGTTTGAGAACTAGGTATTGGCTAGAGTGTTGTATTTATTGAGGCCTTATGTCCTAAACATAAGGTATTTGTTTGGCATGTCGAAAGACGCGGGATTGATTTATATTGTATTGTTGTATAGGCCCTCGGGTAATATCTAAAATATGAAAATCTTTTTATAAAACTTTAGCCCTGGTTCAACTAATCTCAATTCCCGACCTAGCTACACAGTAGTGTATTGGGAGGGTTCCTTGTTTGGATTTCGCTTGCGAGACCTCCCCCGCACAAAGGCAGCTAGCGTCAGGAATTAAGGAGAGTTCAACCATTGGGAATTTTCAAACTTTTATATATTTAGTATGTTATTATAAATAATAATGCTGAGGTTTATGTTATGATTTGAGGCTGATGGAGCCTCATTAAAATTCTTCGAGTGGAAGATCGGGTACGGGGTGTATGGGCGCCCCGGGGTAGTTATTCATTTTAAAAATCTATATGGCTCGACGTGAGAACTAGAAAGGATTCGGTATAGAGATCCTAAGAGTTGATGTAGGACTAGATGATATTGAGGTCCTAGGCATGTCTTAAATTTCGCGGACGAAATTTTTGTAAGGGGGAAGATTGTAACACCCCATGATTTTGGAGACTGAGAAATTAAATTTTTGGGAAAATAAAATTTAATTTAATTAGAAAATTTTAAAATTTGGGAATTTAGGCCCAAAAATAGGGGATGTCTTAAAGTATTCCGGATGATGATTTTGAGTGTACTATTGATCCCGGAAGGGTCGAGATAGTCAAAATGACTGCCATTGGATTTTATTTCGGCTCCGGAATATTTTTAAGTTAGTTTGATTCGAATTGGTGTAAACGAGTCATTTAAATTGTGTATTAACACTTAAATTGGGTTTATTGTTTTAAAAGGGTTAGTGGCTTATGGATGAAGCCATTTCTCATTTGAGAGAAAGAGAGAAAAGCCCTAGAGGGAGAAAGAAGAAGAGAAAGAAGAAGAAAAGAAGAGAGATAGGAAGAAAAGCATGGGATTTCCGGCCCAAACGCGACATCGAGGACGATCCAACCTCTACAAATCTGAGGCAAGTGTTTAATCTTGCTAAATAGCTATTTGTGTATTTCATTTCATAATTTGTGGGGTAAAGAAATGGATTTTTGGGTATTAATGTCAAAACCTATAATTTTGGGTTTAAATCTTGAAATCAATGTGTATACATGGGTTTGATGACAAATAAATTGTTGGGATGAAATGTAGGATGAGTTTACACACTAAGAATATTATTGGGTTAAAGATTTGGGGATTTGGTGATGATATTTGGGTGTTTGAGGATTTAGGGTTTTGGTTAAAAAATGGAAATCGGCCAAGGCATCTGGTATGGCCGGTCGACCGCGGTTTGGGGACCGGTCGACCGCGCCTTAAAGGAAAAACCTACTGCATTTCTTCGTAGGTAAAAATTTGGACTCGCGGTCGAACAGGGGTCTGGGACCGGTCGACCGATCCCCTGTTTTTAGCCCAAAGTTTGGAGTTCTTTTATCCCTTTTTCTTTTGGAGTTTTGTAAGGACATTTTTGTCCATTATCAATTTGTATGTCGTAGGCCGTTACACCGTTGAAGAAACTCAAGATTGCATCTACATCAACAGATCCGAAAAGCAAAGCATCTTCAACATCATAGCCTCTGCGAGAATGAACTTGGTAAAATTTTGTTTTTACGTTCCTTAAAGTTCATATTCAGTATTGGGAATTTTTTATAAAATGTTTTTTATAAAAATAAGAAGTAAGTTTTTTCAAGAAAAATGAGGCTTTTAAAAGGATTTTATTTTTTTGGGAAAACCGGACCGGTCCGCCCCTCAACCGGACCGATCCGCTTGCTCGAAGTCCAGTAGACCCCGGACCGAATGCGAACCGATGAAGCCTAAATGATCGAACCGATCCGATCACAACCGGACCGATCCGCCTCAGAATAAAAGAACCGATCCGGTCTAATCGGACCGATCAGCCCTCAAACCGGACCGGTCCGCCTGGGATAATTACGAGCAGTCCCAGTTTTTGAAAACTCTTTCCTTGGTTTTCTTATTTATACCAACTTCGGGAGAGTTATTTTTAAGACTTTTCAAGACGATTTTCAGAGTCCTAAATACTCTAAGTCTTCACCTTTTTGATGGGCAAAACATCTTTTTGATTCACACAAAAATCCCAATTACTTTTGTGAATCTTTTGGAACCCTAGAACACAAACTTTGTTGTTGTTCATCTTTGTGGAGAGATCTTTGCAACCGAGGGCTGCGTGTCATTGCCGAGGGAGTCTCTACAAAGTGTTATGACTGCGTGTCATTGAGGAGAGCTGCGGTTCTTCCTGCGTTGTTTGGGCTGCGAGTCCTTGGAGGGTGCTGCGTGTATTCTCTTGCTGAGTTGAAGACTGCGTGTCTTTGTGGGTTGGCTGCGCGTTGATCCATTGCAGATTTCTCTATGTAATTGTAAGTTGTGGCTTGTATATTCATAGTGAAATAAAGGTTTTACCCGAAAGGGGTTTTTTTCCTGAATTCTGTGTCTCAGCATATTTTTGTGTCACGTGCTTTATTTATTTATGGGTTGACACACGCACCTTAGATGCATGCTTAGGGGCTGAAATTAAATAAGTGTGCTATATTAGAAATTTGCGAAGTTAATCAATTATCACGCGTTCTCAAATTGGTATCAGAGAAGGTTACGCTAATTTATTGCATATTCCTATTTTCCGCAAAATCGTGTGATATTGATTTTTTTTTTAAAATCAGTTTTGTGAAAATTCGCATTTTTTTCTATGGAGCACTTATATAATCAGATGCCTATTTTTGATGGGTCTAATTATGCCTATTGGAAAGCTCGTATGAAATCGATTTTAAAATCTATTGACGAGCGGGTTTGGTTGCTTTGCGAAAATGGTTGGACTCCTCCCACGGTCACTGTTAATAACATCACCTCTCTAAAACCCGTGTCAGCCTGGACTGAGGATGATTATAAGTTGTCCAATTTTAACTCCCGTGGTCTGAGTGCTATTTCTGGTGCTATCACTCCTGATGAGTATCGCCGAATCATGACGTGCTCCACGTCTAAGGAGGCTTGGGATGTTTTGAAACTGACACATGAGGGTACGAACGCTGTTAAAGAGTCTAAGTTACAAAATCTGGCCACCCAATTTGAGACTATCACCATGTCTGAGTCCGAATGCTTTGATGAATTTTATGCACGTTTGTCGGACATTATTAACACTAGTTTTAATTTGGGTGAGGTGATTGATAACACGCGTGTCGTTAAAAATATTTTGAGATCTCTTCCAAAACGCTTTATTCCTAAAGTCACTGTTTTGAACTCTTTGGGAAATCAGAAATCACTTAAGTTGGAAGAACTTGTAGGAGATCTTCAAACCTATGAGATTGACATGTTTCCTAAAACCATTAAGGCTAAGGATAATGGTATTGCTTTAAAGACTCATTTTAAGAAAAAGAAAGAAAAAGTTTATGAGTCTGATTCTGAGGAAGATGTTGATTTTGATAATATGGCCTTGTTTGCGAAAAACTTTAAAAAATTTCTCAACATGAAAAGAAATAATTCTTCCAATAAAAAGAATTTTTTTGAGAAAAATAAAAGGAAAGGAAAGGGCAAAGAAAGTGATGAGAGGAATGACTCTAATGAGGAGTGTGAGGAAGACTTAGAGAACATCACCTGTTTTGAATGTGGGGGTAAGGGACATAAGTCGTTTGAGTGTCCTACTTGGCTTAGAAAGAAAGGGAAGAAAGTAGCCATGCCTGCCACACTTAGTGATGATGAGGGAGATGTGTCGGATAAAGATTTAGGACATGGGATGGTTGTCGCCTTTTCTAGTCGTGTAAGCACACCCAGTTTGTCTCACAAAAGGGCACACGAGAGCGATAATAGTGATTCATGTTCTTCAAGTGAGGGAGAAAGTGAGAGTGAAACTGGAGATGAAAGTGAGCTCCAAAAAGCTTTTAGAGATTTGTACACCGAGACCTTGAAAACAAAGAAGTATAATAGGGATTTAGGTCGTCGGGTTTTAGATTTGGAGAAAGAGAAGGAGGTTTTGAGAAAGGAGAAGTGTGATTTGGCCGACACGTTGTCTAGTCTGACGACACGTGTATCCCAACTCGAGAGTGATCTCGAACGTGCCCGGGAGGTCAAAGTCAAGTTTGAGAACGCACCTAAGAAGGTTGAAAATGTGGTTCTTAAGGGTAAAGGTGAGAAGTTAGGAATAAGTCATGACGGTGCTTCTTCTTCCCAATCAGCACCCGAGCCGGTTCCCACTTTAGTGACAGTTTCACATGTGTATCACCCTAACCCACCTAGGCGTCCCATTCCTATTAGGAAAGTGCGTCCTAGAGTTTTTGAGAGAGGTGTTCCTAGGCCTATTTATGTTTGCTCACATTGCAAGAGGAGAGGGCACCTTAGGGAATTTTGTTTTAGGTTGGGGTATGTGTCACGTTTTGCTTCTACACGTGTTTCTGGCACACATGCACCCACACATGATACTTTACATGCTCCCGGAGACTACATGAGAGAGTTTGTACATTTAGGTGAGCAAGTTAAGTTTTTAGTCAAAACTTCACAAGAATTGATGGAGGTTTTTCATAAGCTGTCACCACCTTTGGAAAACCCCTCTGCACCTAATGATTGAGGTTTGACTTGTTTACTAGCATAGGGTGATTTTCATGATGTCATTGTTTGCCTATTGCTAGTATGTATCATTTTTGTATATATTTTTGTTTTGAAAATTTTGAAAAATACAAAAAGATTTTTTTTGTTGCACCATTTATGGATGAACACTTAGGATGACCGAGTCACAACATCATTCCATTGTTCATGTGACTATTTGATAGTGTTTTGAGACAATAGGTCAATTCATCCATGTGCTTTATAATGTTTGGAGTCATTAAGATGTAATTAAGTGTTACTTCCTATATGTTTGACTCATGTTTCCTTTAATGCACACATGCACAGATTTGTTTGATTATTGTGCTTGTCTTATCACATGTTGGTTGGGTGTTTTTACTCCAATCCTGTCTTTAAAATGAACCAAGCGCGATAATTTTTATAAGGAAATTGTGCATATAAAAACCGTTTTGTGAGTTTGTGTGATTTGTTTGATAACGGGGAGGGGCTGCGAAAGGTAATCATCTATCCTTTGTGCAAAAACCACCGTTAAAAAGGACCTAAAAAATTGAGGAATTTTATTATCCGAGGTCCAAAGAGGTTAAAAGAGCCCGAAAAAAATTAAAGGCAATAAAAAGATATTCATGCCAAAATATGGGCCATTTAGGTTTTTGCACCAATTCTCCAAAGTTTGAGAATTTAGATTACCTCTAAAAGAAAATATATATGAGGGTGTTTGGTTGGAGAATTTAAAACGGGTTTGCACGTCCTTGAAATTCTTGAAAATGCGCTATATAGTTTTGGACGTTATTGGTGTGGAAATCATTTGACTTTGATTTGTTGATTTGCATAAGACGATGTCATCTAAATTCAACAATCTTTTACACCTAAGGATACCTTTGATGTTCATTCGTTAGGAGTACACATATGCATCGTGCACATATGATTGATTGCGTTGATTTACCTATAGAATGTGTTCACACCCATTCATTCCGTCTCCATGACTTGGTTGTTTGAGTCTAAATCCATGGTGTGATTTTTGTATCATATTTGTTCAAATTGGTATCCTATCTTTGTATGAAAATTTTGAAAAATCAAAAATAGTTTGTATTTGTTTTGTACCGTGACACCCCGACTTTGCTTATTTGATTCATTCTTCTCATTTGTCTATTTGGGGACATCATAAAAAGGGAGAGAAAGAATTATCATATTATGGGGGAGTTTGAATTTTGGGGGAGTTTTTGAGATGTTGCTTATGTTTTTATCACATATTGATATCCATGTTTATCTCATTTCAAACTCGATATGTCACGTGGTATTTGCTTTGTCTCATGTGTGTAGGTATGAAGATTGAAGATCAATATGTTGCACACCCTGATAAGAAAAGCTTTGAGATTTAATGATTGTTGAAGATTGAAGAACAAACGATGAAGATTTATACCTTTTTATCTTTCCATCTTTAGGGTTCATGGGAGGGTAGATTTGTATAGGTCATAAGTTGATAATTCGGATATTTTTTATGTATGTACCGGCATAGACAGGGGGAGATTTGTAAGGACATTTTTGTCCATTATCAATTTGTATGTCGTAGGTCGTTACACCGTTGAAGAAACTCAATATTGCATCTACATCAACGGATCCGAATAGCAAAGCATCTTCAACATCATAGCCTCTGCGAGAATGAACTTGGTAAAATTTTGTTTTTACGTTCCTTAAAGTTCATATTTAGTATTGGGAAATTTTTATAAAATGTTTTTTATAAAAATAAGAAGTAAGTTTTTTCAAGCAAAATGAGGCTTTTAAAAGGATTTTATTTTTCTGGGAAAACCGGACCGATCCGCCTCAGAATAAAAGAACCGATCCGGTCTAATCGGACCGATCCGCCCTCAAACCGGACCGGTCCGCCTGGGATAATTACGAGCAGTCCCAGTTTTTGAAAACTCTTTCCTTGGTTTTCTTATTTATACCAACTTCGGGAGAGTTATTTTTAAGACTTTTCAAGACGATTTTCAGAGTCCTAAATACTCTAAGTCTTCACCTTTTTGATGGGCAAAACATCTTTTTGATTCACACAAAAATCCCAATTACTTTTGTGAATCTTTTGGAACCCTAGAACACAAACTTTGTTGTTGTTCATCTTTGTGGAGAGATCTTTGCAACCGAGGGCTGCGTGTCATTGCCGAGGGAGTCTCTACAAAGTGTTATGACTGCGTGTCATTGAGGAGAGCTGCGGTTCTTCCTGCGTTGTTTGGGCTGCGAGTCCTTGGAGGGTGCTGCGTGTATTCTCTTGCTGAGTTGAAGACTGCGTGTCTTTGTGGGTTGGCTGCGCGTTGATCCATTGCAGATTTCTCTATGTAATTGTAAGTTGTGGCTTGTATATTCATAGTGAAATAAAGGTTTTACCCGAACGGGGTTTTTTTTCCTGAATTCTGTGTCTCAGCATATTTTTGTGTCACATGCTTTATTTATTTATGGGTTGACACACGCACCTTAGATGCATGCTTAGGGGCTGAAATTAAATAAGTGTGCTATATTAGAAATTTGCGAAGTTAATCAATTATCACGCGTTCTCAAGTTTATTCTTAGGGGCCTCCTTAATGAGTTGTTTTATGAGGTTTTTCTGGAATTATTTCTACCCCTTTTTGGTTGGGTTTATTAAATTGAGGTTTTCTCTTATGAATTAAGAGATACTTTGGAGACTTATAGGGGGTCTCTCACTTAGTATATGATAGTGGGGACTTCTTGAAATAATTGAATAAAAAAATATCCACGTATGTTGTGAAATTTCTAGGCCGACCTTTATGTCAAATCCTTATAAGGATAGGATATTCTTAAGATACAATTTGGGGCCAAATGGAAGAGAGTTGTCGCACACTCTTAAAGAGTGAGGGGTCTCATATTCTTAGAAATGTTTAGACTAAAGAACAATTGATAATTCAATAAGAGTAAGGGTTCCTGAGATTTATTTGAACCATAGGTGAAATTGTGAACATTTGGGATCATAATATCGATTAGAATAAGCGGTAGCATAAATTCTGGTTAGAATAGTTTACTCATAATTATGGGGATATGACCATTGAGATTCCAATACTTGAAACGAGGTTGGAATAATTTGAGGTTTTAGACTATTAAGTCATGTGTGTGCCTATAGTTAAATAGTACTAAAGGTAATAATGTACTTTCGAATATGGATGAAATGTGTAGTGACGAGTTCCTACACAAAATTTTGGGTAACAACCCTAATGTGGGATATATGTATATGTATTTTTGGGAGACTATTCATCATAGGAAAAATGATTTAATATGTTTCAAGTGAGAGGATTGTATTCACATATCGAGGTAAATTAAATGAGTTTGTGGTGATGGCTTGTATATTGAGGATTATGTATACTTATAGCCGAATTCATAGATTGCATACTTATGAACGAGAATAAGTTATATATATGGATATGTGAGTAAATGTGTATATATCTATAGAAATATAAATATGGATATACATTTATGTTGTGGATACACATGGTATGGACATTTAAACCGTATATGATGGTTTGATGTTTAAATATATGATTGGATCATATGGATGTATATATATTGTGCATGTGAATGATATATATACTTATTTGGTTAAGCATACCCCGCTCATGCTATCATTGGGAAGTTGCGCGCGTAGAGGGTGAGCATCCTGGCTAGAAAAGCAGGGTGTGGATATTTCCCAGGTCATAGTCGTCCCGTGTATTATTATATGATATATATATATATATATATATATGTATATATATATGTATATATATGTATGTATTTTTGGGATGAGACGTGGTGGGTATGTTTCGTCTCATTGCCGGTTTGGAGCTATGTCCGCTTCCCGGGACGTTGTGTGCGTGTGTTTACCACGAGATGGGTGTCGTTTAGTCTCACCATGGTGGCCCCAGTATTGCTACGTGAGCCGGGCACTGGGAAGATGATAGCATTGATGCAGTTTATCGGCGCTATATATAGCCGGGAATTTATTTGTGCATGGCCTTTGTACATCATGTATGGTATGTATACATGGTCATGGGATTGGATGATGGTGTGTATATATATATGGTTAGAATGAAATGCCTGTATATATATATATATATATATTTATATATCCTATAGATAAAAAGGATATGGTATGGTTGTGGAGTACATCTTGGATGATTATGATGTACTAGATGATTGGGGGATTGATGTATCGCATTTAAGGAACATTTCGGTTACATCATCCCAAGTATATTATTGGAGATTGTAGATGTTTTCATATTGTAGTCTAAAATTTAGTAGTAGTAGTAATAGTATTAGTAGTAGTAACAGTAGTATTATATGGTATGTACGGCATTATGGACCTCTATGATCGACATTGTCAAAGAGTAGTGTAACGGGGTGGTTCCTTGTTTGGATTTCGTTTTACGAGACACCCCACGCACGAAATGTAGTACATTGTTGAGAGTAGAGAGAAGTTATGTCGATATTTATGTGTGGCATAATGGATCTCCAGGACCGACGTTGACATGGAGTAGTGTAACGGGGTGGTTCCTTGTTTGGATTTCGCTTTGCGAGACACCCAACGCACGAAACGCACCGCAGCGTTGAAATTGGAAGGAAGTTGTGTCAATAATAATTTTGCATGCTTTTTAATTAGAAATTTAAATCATATGTTCTACCCAAATGCATATTGGGTAACTTATTAAATTATAATGGTTAAAGTATAAACCGGAATCGACTAAGCCTAATAAGGCACATATGATTGAAAATAAATACTTATCTGTGGTTTAAAAAGGGGGTGGATTCTTGGGTTATGATAGGATGGTAGATCTCGTGGGTATAGGCTAGACCTATGATAAGTTAGGTTGTCCTAATAAATTGGGGTAATTTAACTGATAAACTTGAGGACGCGAATAGGTGCGCGCCTTTAGATGAGAGGTGAGTTTGGATTCCACGAGAGTGCGATTCCATTTTAATTATGAAATATGCGAACCGATATTTATTATGCACGGTTAACACACTTGCTAAATATTTTCACAACTCGGACTCTGACCCGTTTACTTTTCTCTCTTGCTTGTGTATATATATATATTACTACAGGTGTCCTACCGCATGGATGCCGGATGACTTTTTATCCAAAGTCTTGGGAGACGTGACAGGTGCGGACTGTTGCGGGATGTATCTGGTGGTCGTCTCCTACTTTTAAAAAAAAATTCTAGGGAGGATTCATTGTTGTATATCGGGTTTGTACCCCCGGGATATTTATATACATGTTTATATTTATTCCATTTCAGTCATTGTATTGGCTGTGACCCGACAGCTTATTAGGGTTTACTTCTTTGTATTTATTTCATTTTATTCTAGCATTTCATTTCTTATAGTTCTTCTTGCATCTGTCTCTTATTTATTAGTAGTTTTATGGTGTTGGTTTGTTAGTTGTTGCATGTTTTAAAATTTTTCTAACATCTCGCTTTTATGATATCGGGTAGTTAGTCCTATATTATGTAGTACCAACTATTGGTGTTGAGACTGGACCATTTGAAACTCTTGATTTAATGTAGTATAGGGTTGGCCACCCGTTATTATTTTAAGCGGGGTGTTACAAAACACTCGCGAGATTTAGGAGCATATTGTGTAAAACCCCATACCTTAAACCACCAAAAAGAACCAACATGAATCATCACATAATTTCAGCTTCAAAATCTAAACACACCATCACGTTCTTCTCGCGAAAATAATAAAATCTCGTTCTAGCCCAAACTCGAGAAAACACCAAATAAGCCATCTAATCTATGGTTGAAATCTTGAATAAGTTTCGGGTTATGGTTTGTATATGAAAGGGAGTAATTTTGGAGAGGTCTTCTGGTTGAAAAGTTTGAGAAAAAGTGATTTGAAAAGCCAAGCCATGAATTAGTTGATATATAAAGGATTAAGAGTTTGATTAAGAAAAGAGTTCTAATCAGATACACACACTAAAAAAATTTATTCCGGACGATCAGACCGTTGGAATTGGATGAAATTTTAAAGAGAATTAGCCGAAGATGAGAGGGTACTACAGAAAAAAATTCAGCTCGATCGGACTGGTCAATATTTTTAATTTTTTTTTTTACAGTTTTATGCATTGAGGACTTTTAGAGAGTTTTATGTTTTGAGGACTCTTCTATATAATAAAAAATCAATTAAAACTCCATTTTAATTCCGATTTCGAAACCGTTTGAAATTCTCGCCTCTAAAAATAATAACCAACATATTGAGCAATAAAAATAATTTTATCTCAAAAATTATTTTTCCCCTGAATTTCGAAAATACCCCAAAAATTACGCGGGTTGTTAAACTTCCCCACTAACAATGAAATTTCGCCCTCGAAATTCACCGAATACCTATCTCTCAAAGATCAGGTCAACAATCTCCAAAAATAATCTCGTCACCGTGCCATATTAAAATCTCATGACAACATGCTCAACAACAACATGAATAATACAACATGAATCAAAATAATTCCAACAATTATTTTTCTAGATTTCAATGAATTTAACAATTCAAAATATGAGTTCAAATAACGAGAATTCAACGGAATAAACACTTGCGAGATTTAGGAGCATATTGTGTAAAACCTCATACCTTAAACCACCAAAAAGAATGAATCATCACATCATTTCAGCCTCAAAATCTAAACACACCACCACGTTCTTCTCGCGAAAATAATAAAATCTCGTTCTAGCCCAAACTCGAGAAAACACCAAATAAGCCTTCTAATCTAAGGTTGAAATCTTGAATAAGTTTCGGGTTATGGTTTGTATATGAAAGGGAGTAATTTTGGAGAGGTCTTCAGGTTGAAAAGTTTGAGAAAAAGTGATTTGAAAAGCCAAGCCACGAATTAGTTGATATATAAAGGCTTAAGAGTTTGATTAAGAAAAGAGTTCTAATCAGATACAAACTCTAAAAAAATTTATTCCGGACGATCGGACAATTGGAATTGGATGAAATTTTACAGAGAATTAGCTGAAGACGAGAGGGAGCTTCAAAAAAAAAATCAGCTCGATCGAACTGTTCAATATTTTTAAATTTTTTTTTTGACAGTTTTATGCTTTGAGGACTTTTAGAGAGTTTTATGTTTTGAGGACTCTTCTATATAATAAAAAATCAATTAAAACTCCATTTTAATTTCGATTTCGAAACCGTTTGAAATTCTCGCCTCTAAAAATAATAACCAAGATATTTGAGCAATAAAAATAATTTTATCTCAAAATTTATTTTTCCTCCTAATTTCGAAAATACCCCAAAAATTACGCGGGTTGTTAAACTTTCCCACTAACAATGGAATTTTGCACTCGAAATACATTGAATACCTAACTCTCAAAAATCAGGCCAACAATCTCCAAAAATAATCTCGTCACCGTGCCTTATTAAAATCTCATGACAACATGCTCAACAACAATATGAATAATACAACATGAATCAAAATAATTCCAACAATTATTTTTCCAAATTTCAATGAATTTAACAATTCAAAATATGAGTTCAATTAACGAGAATTCAACGGAATAAACACTCGCGAGATTTAGGAGCATATTGTGTAAAACCTCATACCTTAAACCACCAAAAAGAACCAACATGAATCATCACATAATTTCAGCCTCAAAATCTAAACACACCATCACATTCTTCTCGCGAAAATAATAAAATCTCGTTCTAGCCCAAACTCGAGAAAACACCAAATAAGCCTTCTAATCTAAGGTTGAAATCATGAATAAGTTTCGGGTTATGGTTTGTATATGAAAGGGAGTAATTTTGGAGAGGTATTCTGGTTGAAAAGTTTGAGAAAAAGTGATTTGAAAAGCCAAGCCACGAATTAGTTGATATTTAAAGGATTAAGAGTTTGATTAAGAAAACAGTTTTAATCAGATACAAACACTAAAAAAATTTATTCCGGACGATCGGACCATTGGAATTGGATGAAATTTTTCAGAGAATTAGCCGAAGACGAGAGGGAGCAAAAGAAAAAAATTCAGCTCGATTGGACTGTTCAATATTTTTAAATATTTTTTTGACAGTTTTATGCTCCGAGGACTTTTAGAGAGTTTTATGTTTTGAGGACTCTTCTATATAATAAAAAATAAATTAAAACTCCATTTTAATTCCGATTTAGAAACCGTTTGAAATCCTCGCCTCTAAAAATAATAACCAACATATTTGAGCAATAAAAATAATTTTATCTCAAAATTCATTTTTCCTCTTAATTTCGAAAATACCCCAAAAATTACAAGGGTCATTACACTTCCCCACTAACAATGGAATTTCGCCCTCGAAATTCGCCGAATACCTAACTCTCAAAAATGAGCCCAACAATCTCCAAAAATAATCTCGTCTCTAAAAAATAATTTCCTCACATCTAATCTAGATGCCTAATGCAAAACGATTCTCTAAAAATTTCTATCTCCAAATTCTCGCTTCAAAAATGAAACAGACCCAAAAACCAAGACCCATGGGTGGTCTTATACCTATGCTCTGATACCATTCTGTAACACCCCGGCCGTCCGGGGAGAGCGAACGGAGCGCTACTATCGAATAACTAAATCAATTCCATAAATCACAAGGTATAGAGCATCTAATTCCCACAATAAAATAAAAGATACAACTAATCTCAAATCTCTTCAAATAAATACAACAATTCTCTCGAATTAAAACAACTATCTCTCTCGATACTAAAATGAATCTCCAATGCTCTACACATAAAAAATAAATACAATCTTCTCATTGTATTCTCGAATATTCTTCCCAAAAAAAGCCTCGCTAAAATCAATCTCCATAGCGCCCCAAAATTCGCGCTAACCTGCCACTAAAAGAAAATATGGGGAAGTACACGATACGACAGAAAAGATGCTCAACAATAATGTTAGCGCTGAATAAAACGTCACAATAGGAATATGAATACTCAAATCAAATGCGAATCACATAAGCAATTATATCAATATAATTTCTCAACAACACATTAACCGGGTCACCAGGCCTCACCCCATCCGCATATGCTTTATCAAGTCATAGCCCTTGGAAGCATGAATTTTGGCGGGCGCCCAACGTCCGTGCCATATTAAAATCTCATGACAACATGCTCAACAACAACATGAATAATACAATATGAATCAAAATAATTCCAACAATTATTATTTTTCCAGATTTTAATGAATTTAACAATTCAAAATACGAGTTCAATTAACGAGAATTCAACGGAATAAACACTCGCGAGATTTAGGAGCATATTGTGAAACCCCATACCTTAAACAACCAAAAACAACCAACATGAATCATCACATAATTTTAGCCTCAAAATCTAATCACACCATCCCGCTCTTCTCGCGAAAATAATAAAATCTCGTTCTAGCCCAAACTCGAGAAAACTCCAAATAAGCCTTCTAATCTAAGGTTGAAATCTTGAATAAGTTTCGGGTTATGGTTTGTATACGAAAGGGAGAAATTTTAGAGAGGTCTTCTGGTTGAAATGTTTGAGAGAAAGTGATTTGAAAAGCCAAGCCACGAATTAGTTGATATATAAAAGATTACGAGTTTGATTATAAAAAGAGTTCTAATTAGATACAAACAGTAAAAAAATTTATTCCGGACGATCGGACCATTGGCATTGGATGAAATTTTACAGAGAATTAGCTGAAGACGAGAGGGAGCTACATAAAAAAATTCAGCTCGATCGGACCGTTCAATATTTTTAAATATTTTTTTTGATAGTTTTATGCTCCGAGGACTTTTAGAGAGTTTTATGTTTTGAGGACTCTTCTATATAATAAAAAATAAATTAAAACTCCATTTTAATTCCGATTTCGAAACCGTTTGAAATTCTCGCCTCTAAAAATAATAACCAACATATTTGAGCAATAAAAATAATTTTATCTCAAATTTTATTTTTCCTTTTAATTTCGAAAATACCCCAAAAATTACGCGGGTTGTTACACTTCCCCACTAACAATGGAATTTCACCCTCGAAATTCGCCGAATACCGAACTCT
This sequence comes from Sambucus nigra, assembly GCA_949130495.1. Taxonomy (NCBI): domain Eukaryota; kingdom Viridiplantae; phylum Streptophyta; class Magnoliopsida; order Dipsacales; family Adoxaceae; genus Sambucus; species Sambucus nigra. Next base: position 622,787,959 of record OX422207.1, on the reverse strand, counting down.
CAAAAATCAGGCCAACAATCTCGAAAAATAATCTCGTCACCGTGCCATATTAAAATCTCATGACAGCTTGCTCAACAACAACATGAATAATACAACATGAATCAAAATAATTCCAACAATTATTTTCCAGATTTCAATGAATTTAACAATTCAAAATATGAGTTCAATTAACGAGAATTCAACGGAATAAACACTCGCGAGATTTAGGAGCATATTGTGTAAAACCTCATACCTTAAACGACCAAAAATAACCAACATGAATCATCACATAATTTCAGCCTCAAAATCTAAACACACCATCACGTTTTTCTCGCGAAAATAATAAAATCTCGTCCTAGCCAAAACTCGAGAAAACACCAAATAAGCCTTCTAATCTAAGGTTGAAATCTTGAATAAGTTTCGGGTTATGGTTTGTATATGAAAGGGAGTAATTTTGGAGAGGTCTTCTGGTTGAAAAGTTTGAGAAAAAGTGATTTGAAAAACCAAGCCACGAATTAGTTGATATATAAAGGATTAAGAGTTTGATTAAGAAAAGAGTTCTAATGAGATACAAACACTAAAAAAAATTATTCCGGACGATCGGACCGTTGGAATTGGATGAAATTTTACAGAGAATTAGTCGAAGACGAGAGGGAGCTACAGGAAAAAATTCAGTTCGATCGGTCCGTTCAATATTTTTAAATATTTTTTTTCTAGACAGTTTTATGCTCCAAGGACTTTTAGAGAGTTTTATGTTTTGAGGACTCTTCTATATAATAAAAAATCAATTAAAACTCCATTTTAATTCCGATTTCGAAACCGTTTGAAATTCTCGCCTCTAAAAATAATAACCAACATATTTGAGCAATAAAAATAATTTTATCTCAAAAAAAAAATTTCCTTTTGATTTCGAAAATACCCCAAAAATTACGCGGGTTGTTACACTTCCCACTAACAATGGAATTTCGCCCTCGAAATTCGCCGAATACCTAACTCTCAAAAATCAGGCCAACAATCTCCAAAAATAATCTCGTCACCGTGCCGTATTAAAATCTCATGACAGCATGCTCAACAACAACATGAATAATACAACATGAATCAAAATAATTCCAACAATTATTTTTCCAGATTTCAATGAATTTAACAATTCAAAATATGAGTTCAATTAACGAGAATTCAACGGAATAAACACTCGCGAGATTAAGGAGCATATTGTGTAAAACTCCATACCATAAACCACCAAAAATAACCAACATGAATCATCACATAATTTCAGCCTCAAAATCTAAACACACCATCACGTTCTTCTCGCGAAAATAATAAAATCTCGTCCTAGCCCAAACTCGAGAAAACACCAAATGAGCCTTCTAATCTAAGGTTGAAATCTTGAATAAGTTTCGGGTTATGGTTTGTATATGAAAGGGAGTAATTTTGGAGAGGTCTTCTGGTTGAAAAGTTTGAGAAAAAGTGATTTGAAAAGCCAAGCCACGAATTAGTTGATATATAAAGGATTAAGAGTTTGATTAAGAAAAGAGTTCTAATCAGATACAAACACTAAAAAAAATTATTTCGGACGATCGGACCGTTGGAATTGGATGAAATTTTAAAGATAATTAGACGAAGATGAGAGGCAGCTACAGAAAAAAATTCAGCTGGATCGGAATTTTCAATATTTTTAAATATTTTTTTTTCTTGACAGTTTTATGCTCCGAGGACTTTTAGAAAGTTTTATGTTTTGAGCACTCTTCGATATAATAAAAAATCAATTGAAACTCCATTTTAATTCCGATTTCGAAACCTTTTGAAATTCTCGCCTCTAAAAATAACAACCAACATATTTTAGCAATAAAAATATTGTTATCTCAAATTTTTTTTTTCCTCTTAATTTCGAAAATACCCCAAAAATTACGCGGGTTGTTACACTTCCCCACTAACAATGGAATTTCGCCCTCGAAATTCGCTGAATACCTAACTCTCAAAAATCAGGCCAACAATCTCCAAAAATAATCTCGTCACCGTGCCATATTAAAATCTCATGACAGCATGCCCAACAACAACATGAATAATACAACATGAATCAAAATAATTCCAACAATTATTTTTCCAGATTTGAATGAATTTAAAAATTCAAAATTTGAGTTCAATTAACGAGAATTCAACGGAAAAAACACTCGCGAGATTTAGGACCATATTCTGTAAAACTCAATACCTTAAACCACCAAAAAGAACAAACATGAATCATCACATAATTTCAGCCTCAAAATCTAAACACATCATCATGTTCTTCTCGCGAAAATAATAAAATGTCGTTTTATCCCAAACTCGAGAAAACACCAAATAAGTCTTCTAACCTAAGGTTGAAATCTTGAATAAGTTTCGGGTTATGGTTTGTATATGAAAGGGAGTAATTTTGGAGAGGTCTTCTGGTTGAAAAGATTGAGAAAAAGTGATTTGAAAAGCCAAGCCAAGAATTAGTTGATATATAAAGGATTAAGAGTTTGATTAAGAAAAGAGTTCTAATCAGATACAAACACTAAAAAAATTTATTCCGGACGATCACACCGTTGGAATTGGATGAAATTTTACAGAGAATTATCCGAAGAAGAGAGGAAGTTAGAGAAAAAAATTCAGCTCGATCGGACAGTTCAATATTTTTAAATATTTTTTTTTCTAGACAGTTTTATGCTCCGAGGACTTTTAGAGAGTTTTATGTTTTGAGGACTCTTCTATATAATAAAAAATCAATTAAAACTCCATTTTAATTCTGATTTCGAAACCGTTTGAAATTCTCGCCTCTAAAAATAATAACCAACATATTTGAGCAATAAAAATATTTTTATCTCAAAATTTAATTTTCCTCTTAATTTCGAAAATACCCCAAAAATTACGTGGGTTGTTACACTTCCCCACTAACAATGGAATTTCGCCCTCGAAAATCGCCGAATACCTAACTCTCAAAAATCAGGTCAACAATCTCCAAAAATAATCTCGTCACCGTGCCATATTAAAATCTCATGACAGCATGCTCAACAACAACATGAATAATAAAACATGAATCAAAATAATTCCAACAATTATTTTTCCGGATTTCAATGAATTTAATAATTCAAAATATGAGTTCAATTAACGAGAATTCAACGGAATAAACACTCGCAAGATTTAGGAGCATATTGTGTAAACCCCATACCTTAAACCACCCAAAATAACCAACATGAATCATCACATAATTTCAGCCTCAAAATCTAAACACACCATCACGTTCTTCTCGCGAAAATAATAAAATCTCGTCCTAGCCCAAACTCGAGAAAACACCAAATAAGCTTTCTAATCTAAGGTTGAAATCTGAAATAAGTTTCGGGTTATGGTTTATATATGAAAGGGAGTAATTTTGGAGAGGTCTTCTCGTTGAAAAGTTTGAGAAAAAGTGATTTGAAAAGCCAAGCCACGAATTAGTTGATATATAAAGGATTAAGAGTTTGATTAAGAAAAGAGTTCTAATCCGATACAAACACTAAAAAAAATTATTCCGGACAATCGGACCGTTTGAATTGGATGAAATTTTAAAGATAATTAGCCGAAGATGAGAGGGAGCTACAGAAAAAAATTCAGCTCGATCGGAATGTTCAATATTTTTAAATATTTTTTTTTCTAGACAGTTTTATGCTCCGAGGACTTTTAGAAAGTTTAATGTTCTGAGGACTCTTCTATATAATAAAAAATCAATCGAATCTCCATTTTAATTCCGATTTCGAAACCGTTTGAAATTCTCGCCTCTAAAAATAACAACCAACATATTTGAGCAATAAAAATAATTTTATCTAAAAAAAAACTTCCTCTTAATTTCGAAAATACCCCAAAAATTACGCAGGTTGTTACACTTCCCCACTAACAATAGAATTTCGCCCTCGAAATTCGCCGAATACCTAACTCTCAAAAATCAGGCCAACAATCTCCAAAAATAATCTCGTCACCGTGCCATATTAAAATCTCATGACAACATGCTCAACAACAACATGAATAATACAACATGAATCAAAATAATTCCAACAATTATTTTTCCAGATTTGAATGAATTTAAAAATTCAAAATATGAGTTCAATTAACGAGAATTCAACGAAATAAACACTCGCGAGATTTAGGAGCATATTGTGTAAAACCCTATACCTTAAACCACCAAAAAGAACAAACATGAATCATCACATAATTTCAGCCTCAAAATCTAAACACACCATCACGTTCTTCTCGCAAAAATAATAAAATCTCGTTCTAGCCCAAACTCGAGAAAACACCAAATAAGTCTTCTAACCTAAGGTTGAAATCTTGAATAAGTTTCGGGTTATGGTTTGTATATGAAAGGGAGTAATTTTGGATAGGTCTTCTGGTTGAAAAGATTGAGAAAAAGTGATTTGAAAAGACAAGCCACGAATTAGTTGATATATAAAGGATTAAGAGTTTGATTAAGAAAAGAGTTCTAATCAGATACAAACACTAAAAAAATTTATTCCGGACGATCGGACCGTTGGAATTGGATGAAGTTTTAAAGAGAATTAGCCGAAGACGAGAGGGAGCTAGAGAAAAAAATTCAGTTCGATCGGACAGTTCGATATTTTTAAATATTTTTTTTTCTAGACAGTTTTATGCTCCGAGGACTTTTAGAGAGTTTTATGTTTTGAGGACTCTTCTATATAATGAAAATCAATTAACACTCCATTTTAATTCCGATTTCGAAACCGTTTGAAATTCTTGCCTCTAAAAATAATAACCAACATATTTGAGCAATAAAAATAATTTTATCTCAAAATTTAATTTTCCTCTTAATTTCGAAAATACCCCAAAAATTACGCGGATTGTTACACTTCCCCACTAACAATGGAATTTCGCCCTCGAAATTCGCCGAATACCTAACTCTCAAAAATCTGGTCAACAATCTCCAAAAATAATCTCGTCACCGTGCCATATTAAAATCTCATAACAGCATGCTCAACAACAACATGAATAATACAACATGAATCAAAATAATTCCAACAATTATTTTTCCAGATTTCAAAGAATTTAATAATCCAAAATATGAGTTCAATTAAAGAGAATTCAACGGAATAAACACTCGCGAGATTTAGGAGCATATTGTGTAAAACCTCATACCTTAAACCACCAAAAAGAACAAACATGAATCATCACATAATTTCAGCCTCAAAATCTAAACACACCATCACGTTCTTCTCGCGAAAATAATAAAATCTCGTTCTAGCCCAAACTCGAGAAAACACCAAATAAGTCTTCTAACCTAAGGTTGAAATCTTGAATAAGTTTCGGGTTATGGTTTGTATATGAAAGGGAGTAATTTTGGATAGGTCTTCTGGTTGAAAAGTTTGAGAAAAAGTGATTTGAAAAGTCAAGCCACGAATTAGTTGATATTTAAAGGATTAAGAGTTTGATTAAGAAAAGAGTTTTAATCAGATACAAACACTAAAAAAATTTATTCCGGACGATCGGACCATTGGAATTGGATGAAATTTTTCAGAGAATTAGCCGAAGACGAGAGGGAGAAAAAGAAAAAAATTCAGCTCGATTGGACTGTTCAATATTTTTAAATATTTTTTTGACAGTTTTATGCTCCGAGGACTTTTAGAGAGTTTTATGTTTTGAGGACTCTTCTATATAATAAAAAATCAATTAAAACTCCATTTTAATTCCGATTTAGAAACCGTTTGAAATCCTCGCCTCTAAAAATAATAACCAACATAGTTGAGCAATAAAAATAATTTTATCTCAAAATTCATTTTTCCTCTTAATTTCGAAAATACCCCAAAAATTACGCGGGTTGTTACACTTCCCCACTAACAATGGAATTTCGCCCTCGAAATTCGCCGAATACCTAACTCTCAAAAATCAGATCAACAATCTCCAAAAATAATCTCGTCACCATGCCATATTAAAATCTCATAACAGCATGCTCAACAACAACATGAATAATACAAGATGAATCAAAATAATTCCAACAATTATTTTTCCAGACTTCAATGAATTTAATAATTCAAAATATGAGTTCAATTAAAGAGAATTCAACGGAATAAACACTCGCGAGATTTAGGAGCATATTGTGTAAAACCCCATACCTTAAACCACCAAAAAGAACAAACATGAATCATCACATAATTTCAGCCTCAAAATCTAAACACACCATCATGTTCTTCTCGCGAAAATAATAAAATCTCATTTTATCCCAAACTCGAGAAAACACCAAATAAGTCTTCTAACCTAAGGTTGAAATCTTGAATAAGTTTCGGGTTATGGTTTGTATATGAAAGGGAGTAATTTTGGAGAGGTCTTCTGGTTGAAAAGATTGAGAAAAAGTTATTTGAAAAGCCAAGCCACGAATTAGTTGATATATAAAGGATTAAGAGTTTGATTAAGAAAAGAGTTCTAATCAGATACAAACACTAAAAAAATTTATTCCGGACGATCACACCGTTGGAATTGGATGAAATTTTACAGAGAATTATCCGAAGACGAGAGGGAGCTAGAGAAAAAAATTCAGCTCGATCGGACAGTTCGATATTTTTAAATATTTTTTTTTCTAGACAGTTTTATGCTCCGAGGACTTTTAGAGAGTTTTATGTTTTGAGGACTCTTCTATATAATGAAAATCAATTAAAACTCCATTTTAATTCCGATTTCGAAACCGTTTGAAATTCTCGCCTCTAAAAATAATAACCAACATATTTGAGCAATAAAAATAATTTTATCTCAAAATTTAATTTTCCTCTTAATTTCGAAAATACCCCAAAAATTACGCGGGTTGTTACACTTCCCCACTAACAATGGAATTTCGCCCTCGAAATTCGCCGAATACCTAACTCTCAAAAATCAGGTCAACAATCTCCAAAAATAATCTCGTCACCGTGCCATATTAAAATCTCATAACAGCATGCTCAACAACAACATGAATAATACAACATGAATCAAAATAATTCCAACAATTATTTTTCCAGATTTCAAAGAATTTAATAATCCAAAATATGAGTTCAATTAAAGAGAATTCAACGGAATAAACACTCGCGAGATTTAGGAGCATATTGTGTAAAACCTCATACCTTAAACCACCAAAAAGAACAAACATGAATCATCACATAATTTCAGCCTCAAAATCTAAACACACCATTACGTTCTTCTCGCGAAAATAATGAAATCTCGTTCTAGCCCAAACTCGAGAAAACACCAAATAAGTCTTCTAACCTAAGGTTGAAATCTTGAATAAGTTTCGGGTTATGGTTTGTATATGAAAGGGAGTAATTTTGGATAGGTCTTCTGGTTGAAAAGTTTGAGAAAAAGTGATTTGAAAAGCCAAGCCACGAATTAGTTGATATTTAAAGGATTAAGAGTTTGATTAAGAAAAGAGTTTTAATCAGATACAAACACTAAAAAAATTTATTCCGGACGATCGGACCATTGGAATTGGATGAAATTTTTCAGAGAATTAGCCGAAGACGAGAGGGAGAAAAAGAAAAAAATTCAGCTCGATTGGACTGTTCAATATTTTTAAATATTTTTTTGACAGTTTTATGCTCCGAGGACTTTTAGAGAGTTTTATGTTTTGAGGACTCTTCTATATAATAAAAAATCAATTAAAACTCCATTTTAATTCCGATTTAGAAACCGTTTGAAATCCTCGCCTCTAAAAATAATAACCAACATATTTGAGCAATAAAAATAATTTTATCTCAAAATTCATTTTTCCTCTTAATTTCGAAAATACCCCAAAAATTACGCAGGTTGTTACACTTCCCCACTAACAATGGAATTTCGCCCTCGAAATTCGCCGAATACCTAACTCTCAAAAATCAGGTCAACAATCTCCAAAAATAATCTCGTCACCGTGCCATATTAAAATCTCATAACAGCATGCTCAACAACAACATGAATAATACAAGATGAATCAAAATAATTCCAACAATTATTTTTCCAGACTTCAATGAATTTAATAATTCAAAATATGAGTTCAATTAAAGGGAATTCAACGGAATAAACACTCGCGAGATTTAGGAGCATATTGTGTAAAACCCCATACCTTAAACCACCAAAAAGAACAAACATGAATCATCACATAATTTCAGCCTCAAAATCTAAACACACCATCATATTCTTCTCGCGAAAATAATAAAATGTCGTTCTAGCCCAAAATCGAGAAAACACCAAATAAGTCTTCTAACCTAAGGTTGAAATCTTGAATAAGTTTCGGGTTATGGTTTGTATATGAAAGGGAGTAATTTTGGATAGGTCTTCTGGTTGAAAAGATTGAGAAAAAGTGATTTGAAAAGCCAAGCCACGAATTAGTTGATATATAAAGGATTAAGAGTTTGATAAAGAAAAGAGTTCTAATCAGATACAAACACTAAAAAAAATTATTCCGGACGATCGGACCGTTAGAATTGGATGAAATTTTACAGAGAATTAGTCGAAGACGAGAGGGAGCTACAGAAAAAAATTCAGTTCGATCGCTCCGTTCAATATTTTTAAATATTTTTTTTCTAGACAGTTTTATGCTCCAAGGACTTTTAGAGAGTTTTATGTTTTGAGGACTCTTCTATATAATAAAAAATCAATTAAAACTCCATTTTAATTCCGATTTCGAAACCGTTTGAAATTCTCGCCTCTAAAAATAATAACCAACATATTTGAGCAATAAAAATAATTTTATCTCAAAAAAAAAAATTTCCTTTTGATTTAGAAAATACCCCAAAAATTACGCAGGTTGTTACACTTCCCCACTAACAATGGAATTTCGCCCTCGAAATTCGCCGAATACCTAACTCTCAAAAATCAGGCCAACAATCTCCAAAAATAATCTCGTCACCGTGCCGTATTAAAATCTCATGACAGCATGCTCAACAACAACATGAATAATACAACATGAATCAAAATAATTCCAACAATTATTTTTCCAGATTTCAATGAATTTAACAATTCAAAATATGAGTTCAATTAACGAGAATTCAACGGAATAAACACTCGCGAGATTAAGGAGCATATTGTGTAAAACTCCATACCATAAACCACCAAAAATAACCAACATGAATCATCACATAATTTCAGCCTCAAAATCTAAACACACCATCACGTTCTTCTCGCGAAAATAATAAAATCTCGTCCTAGCCCAAACTCGAGAAAACACCAAATGAGCCTTCTAATCTAAGGTTGAAATCTTGAATAAGTTTCGGGTTATGGTTTGTATATGAAAGGGAGTAATTTTGGAGAGGTCTTCTGGTTGAAAAGTTTGAGAAAAAGTGATTTGAAAAGCCAAGCCACGAATTAGTTGATATATAAAGGATTAAGAGTTTGATTAAGAAAAGAGTTCTAATCAGATACAAACACTAAAAAAAATTATTTCGGACGATCGGACCGTTGGAATTGGATGAAATTTTAAAGATAATTAGACGAAGATGAGAGGCAGCTACAGAAAAAAATTCAGCTGGATCGGAATGTTCCATATTTTTAAATATTTTTTTTTCTAGACAGTTTTATGCTCCGAGGACTTTTAGAAAGTTTTATGTTCTGAGGACTCTTCTATATAATAAAAAATCAATTGAAACTCCATTTTAATTCCGATTTCGCAACCGTTTGAAATTCTCGCATCTAAAAATAACAACCAACATATTTGAGCAATAAAAATATTTTTATCTAAAAAAAAAACTTCCTCCTAATTTCGAAAATACCCCAAAAATTACGCGGGTTGTTACACTTCCCCACTAACGATGGAATTTCGCCCTCGAAATTCGCCGAATACCTAACTCTCAAAAATCAGGCCAACAATCTTCAAAAATAATATCGTCACCGTGCCATATTAAAATCTCATGACAACATGCTCAACAACAACATGAATAATACAACATGAATCAAAATAATTCCAACAATTATTTTTCCAGATTTGAATGAATTTAAAAATTCAAAATATGAGTTCAATTAACGAAAATTCAACGGAATAAACACTCGCGAGATTTAGGAGCATATTGTGTAAAACCCTATACCTTAAACCACCAAAAAGAACAAACATGAATCATCACATAATTTCAGCCTCAAAATCTAAACACAGCATCACGTTCTTCTCGCGAAAATAATAAAATCTCGTTCTAGCCCAAACTCGAGAAAACACAAAATTAGCTTTCTAATCTAAGGTTGAAATCTTGAATAAGTTTCGGGTTATGGTTTGTATATGAAAGGGAGTAATTTTGGAGAGGCCTTCTGGTTGAAAAGTTTAAGAAAAACTGATTTGAAAAGCCAAGCCACGAATTAGTTGATATATAAAGGATTAAGAGTTTGATTAAGAAAAGAGTTCTAATCAGATACAAACACTAAAAAAAATTATTTCGGACGATCGAACCGTTGGAATTGGATGAAATTTTAAAGATAATTAGCCGAAGATGAGAGGGGGCTACAGAAAAAAATTCAACTCGATCGGAATGTTCCATATTTTTAAATATTTTTTTTCTATACAGTTTTATGCTCCGAGGACTTTTAGAAAGTTTTATGTTCTGAGGACTCTTCTATATAATAAAAAATCAATTGAAACTCCATTTTAATTCCGATTTCGAAATCGTTTGAAATTCTCGCCTCTAAAAATAACAACCAACATATTTGAGAAATAAAAATAATTTTATCTAAAAAAAAAACTTCCTCTTAATTTCGAAAATAACCCAAAAATTACGCGGGTTGTTACACTTCCCCACTAACAACGGAATTTCGCCCTCGAAATTCGCCGAATACCTAACTCTTAAAAATCAGGCCAACAATCTCCAAAAATAATCTCGTCACCGTGCCATATTAAAATCCCATGACAACATGCTCAACAACAACATGAATAATACAACATGAATCAAAATAATTCCAACAATTATTTTTCCAGATTTGAATGAATTTAAAAATTCAAAATATGAGTTCAATTAACGAGAATTCAACGGAATAAACACTCGCGAGATTTAGGAGCATATTGTGTAAAACCCTATACCTTAAACCACCAAAAAGAACAAACATGAATCATCACATAATTTCAACCTCAAAATTTAAACATACCATCACGTTCTTCTCGCGAAAATAATAAAATCTCGTTCTAGCCCAAACTCGAGAAAACACCAAATAAGTCTTCTAACCTAAGATTGAAATCTTGAATAAGTTTCGGGTTATGGTTTGTATATGAAAGGGAGTAATTTTGGAGAGGTCTTCTGGTTGAAACGATTGAGAAAAAGTGATTTGAAAAGCCAAGCAACGAATTAGTTGATATATAAAGGATTAAGAGTTTGATTAAGAAAAGAGTTCTAATAAGATACAAACACATAAAAAAATTATTCCGGACGATCGGACCGTTGGAATTGGATTAAATTTTACAGAGAATTAGCCGAAGACGAGAGGGAACTAGAGAAAAAAATTCAGCTCGATCGGAATGTTCAATATTTTTAAATATTTTTTTTCCTAGACAGTTTTATGCTCCGAGGACTTTTAGAGAGTTTTATGTTTTGAGGACTCTTCTATATAATAAAAAATCAATTAAAACTCCATTTTAATTCCGATTTCGAAACCGTTTGAAATTCTCGCCTCTAAAAATAATAACCAACATATTTGAGCAATAAAAATAATTTTATCTCCAAATTTAATTTTCCTCTTAATTTTGAAAACACCCCAAAAATTACGCGGGTTGTTACACTTCCCCACTAGCAATGGAATTTCGCCCTCGAAATTCGTCGAATACCTAACTCTAAAAAATCAGGTCAACAATCTCCAAAAATAATCTCGTCACCGTGCCATATTAAAATCTCATGACAACATGCTCAACAACAACATGAATAATACAACATGAATCAAAATAATTCCAACAATTATTTTTCCAGATTTGAATGAATTTAAAAATTCAAAATATGAGTTCAATTAACGAGAATTCAACGGAATAAACACTCGCGAGATTTAGGAGCATATTGTGTAAAACCCTATACCTTAAACCACCAAAAAGAACAAACATGAATCATCACATAATTTCAGCCTCAAAATCTAAACACACCATCACGTTCTTCTGGCGAAAATAATAAAATCTCGTTCTAGCCCAAACTCTAGAAAACACGAAATAAGTCTTCTAACCTAAGGTTGAAATCATGAATAAGTTTCGGGTTATGGTTTGTATATGAAAGGGAGTAATTTTGGATAGGTCTTCTGGTTGAAAAGATTGAGAAAAAGTGATTTGAAAAGCCAAGCCACGAATTAGTTGATATATAAAGGATTAAAAGTTTGATTAAGAAAAGAGTTCTAATCAGATATAAACACTAAAAAAATTTATTCCGGACGATCGGACCGTTGGAATTGGATGAAGTATTACAGAGAATTAGCCGAAGACGAGAGGGAGCTAGAGAAAAAAATTCAGCTCGATCGGAATGTTCGATATTTTTAAATATTTTTTTTCTAGACAGTTTTATGCTCCGAGGACTTTTAGAGAGTTTTATGTTTTGAGGACTCTTCTATATAATAAAAAATCAATTAAAACTCCATTTTAATTCCGATTTCGAAACCGTTTGAAATTCTCGCCTCTAAAAATAATAACCAACATATTTGAGCAATAAAAATAATTTTATCTAAAAAAAAAACTTCCTCTTAATTTCGAAAATACCCCCAAAATTACGCGGGTTGTTACACTTCCCCACTAACAATGGAATTTCGCCCTTGAAATTTGCCGAATACCTAACTCTCAAAAATCAGGCCAACAATCTCCAAAAATAATCTCGTCACCGTGCCATATTAAAATCTCATGACACCATGCTCAACAACAACATGAATAATACAACATGAATCAAAATAATTCCAACAGTTATTTTTCCAGATTTCAATGAATTTAAAAATTCAAAATATGAGTTCAATTAACGAGAATTCAACGGAATAAACACTCGCGAGATTTAGGAGCATATTGTGTAAAACCCAATACCTTAAACCACCAAAAAGAACAAACATGAATCATCACATAATTTCAGCCTCAAAATCTAAACACACCATCACGTTCTTCTCGCGAAAATAATAAAATCTCGTTCTAGCCACAACACCAAATAAGCCTTCTAACCTAAGGTTGAAATCTTGAATAAGTTTCGGGTTATGGTTTGTATATGAAAGGGAGTAATTTTGGAGACGTCTTCTGGTTGAAAAGATTGAGAAAAAGTGATTTGAAAAGCCAAGCCACGAATTAGTTGATATATAAAGGATTAAGAGTTTGATTAAGAAAAGAGTTCTAATCAGATACAAACACTAAAAAAAATTATTCCGGACGATCGGACCGTTGGAATTGGATGAAATTTTACAGAGAATTAGCCGAAGACGAGGGGGAGCTACAAAAAAAAATTCAGCTCGATCGGACAGTTTGATATTTTTAAATATTTTTTTCTAGACAGTTTTATGCTGCGAGGACTTTTAGAGAGTTTTATGTTTTGAGGACTCTTCTATATAATAAAAAATCAATTAAAACTCCATTTTAATTCCGATTTCGAAACCGTTTGAAATTCTCGCCTCTAAAAATAATAACCAACATATTTGAGCAATAAAAATAATTTTGTCTCAAAATTTAATTTTCCTCTTAATTTTGAAAATATCTCAAAAATTACGCGGGTTGTTACACTTCCCCACTAACAATGGAATTTCACCCTCGAAATTCGCCGAATACCTAACTCTGAAAAATCAGGTCAACAATCTCCAAAAATAATCTCGTCACCGTGCCATATTAAAATCTCATGACATCATGCTCAACAACAGCATGAATCAAAATAATTCCAACAATTATTTTTCCAGATTTCAATGAATTTAATAATTCAAAATATGAGTTCAATTAATGAGAATTCAACGGAATAAACACTCGCGAGATTTAGGAGCATATTGTGTAAAACCCCATACCTTAAACCACCCAAAATAACCAACTTGAATCATCACATAATTTCAGCCTCAAAATCTCAACACACCATCACGTTCTTCTCGCGAAAATAATAAAATCTCGTCCTAGCCCAAACTCGAGAAAACACCAAATGAGCCTTCTAATCTAAGGTTGAAATCTTGAATAAGTTTCGGGTTATGGTTTGTATATGAAAGGGAGTAATTTTGGAGAGGTCTTCTGGTTGAAAAGTTTGAGAAAAAGTGATTTGAAAAGCCAAGCCACGAATTAGTTGATATATAAAGGATTAAGAGTTTGATTAAGAAAAGAGTTCTAATCAGATACAAACACTAAAAAAAATTATTTCGGACGATCGGACCGTTGGAAGTGGATGAAATTTTAAAGATAATTAGACGAAGATGAGAGGCAGCTACAGAAAAAAATTCAGCTGGATCGGAATGTTCCATATTTTTAAATATTTTTTTTTCTAGACAGTTTTATGCTCCGAGGACTTTTAGAAAGTTTTATGTTCTGAGGACTCTTCTATATAATAAAAAATCAATTGAAACTCCATTTTAATTCCGATTTCGCAACCGTTTGAAATTCTCGCATCTAAAAATAACAACCAACATATTTGAGCAATAAAAATATTTTTATCTAAAAAAAAAACTTCCTCCTAATTTCGAAAATACCCCAAAAATTACGCGGGTTGTTACACTTCCCCACTAACGATGGAATTTCGCCCTCGAAATTCGCCGAATACCTAACTCTCAAAAATCAGGCCAACAATCTTCAAAAATAATATCGTCACCGTGCCATATTAAAATCTCATGACAACATGCTCAACAACAACATGAATAATACAACATGAATCAAAATAATTCCAACAATTATTTTTCCAGATTTGAATGAATTTAAAAATTCAAAATATGAGTTCAATTAACGAAAATTCAACGGAATAAACACTCGCGAGATTTAGGAGCATATTGTGTAAAACCCTATACCTTAAACCACCAAAAAGAACAAACATGAATCATCACATAATTTCAGCCTCAAAATCTAAACACAGCATCACGTTCTTCTCGCGAAAATAATAAAATCTCGTTCTAGCCCAAACTCGAGAAAACACAAAATTAGCTTTCTAATCTAAGGTTGAAATCTTGAATAAGTTTCGGGTTATGGTTTGTATATGAAAGGGAGTAATTTTGGAGAGGCCTTCCGGTTGAAAAGTTTAAGAAAAACTGATTTGAAAAGCCAAGCCACGAATTAGTTGATATATAAAGGATTAAGAGTTTGATTAAGAAAAGAGTTCTAATCAGATACAAACACTAAAAAAAATTATTTCGGACGATCGAACCGTTGGAATTGGATGAAATTTTAAAGATAATTAGCCGAAGATGAGAGGGGGCTACAGAAAAAAATTCAACTCGATCGGAATGTTCCATATTTTTAAATATTTTTTTTCTATACAGTTTTATGCTCCGAGGACTTTTAGAAAGTTTTATGTTCTGAGGACTCTTCTATATAATAAAAAATCAATTGAAACTCCATTTTAATTCCGATTTCGAAACCGTTTGAAATTCTCGCCTCTAAAAATAACAACCAACATATTTGAGCAATAAAAATAATTTTATCTAAAAAAAAAACTTCCTCTTAATTTCGAAAATAACCCAAAAATTACGCGGGTTGTTACACTTCCCCACTAACAACGGAATTTCGCCCTCGAAATTCGCCGAATACCTAACTCTTAAAAATCAGGCCAACAATCTCCAAAAATAATCTCGTCACCGTGCCATATTAAAATCCCATGACAACATGCTCAACAACAACATGAATAATACAACATGAATCAAAATAATTCCAACAATTATTTTTCCAGATTTGAATGAATTTAAAAATTCAAAATATGAGTTCAATTAACGAGAATTCAACGGAATAAACACTCGCGAGATTTAGGAGCATATTGTGTAAAACCCTATACCTTAAACCACCAAAAAGAACAAACATGAATCATCACATAATTTCAACCTCAAAATCTAAACATACCATCACGTTCTTCTCGCGAAAATAATAAAATCTCGTTCTAGCCCAAACTCGAGAAAACACCAAATAAGTCTTCTAACCTAAGATTGAAATCTTGAATAAGTTTCGGGTTATGGTTTGTATATGAAAGGGAGTAATTTTGGAGAGGTCTTCTGGTTGAAACGATTGAGAAAAAGTGATTTGAAAAGCCAAGCAACGAATTAGTTGATATATAAAGGATTAAGAGTTTGATTAAGAAAAGAGTTCTAATAAGATACAAACACATAAAAAAATTATTCCGGACGATCGGACCGTTGGAATTGGATTAAATTTTACAGAGAATTAGCCGAAGACGAGAGGGAACTAGAGAAAAAAATTCAGCTCGATCGGAATGTTCAATATTTTTAAATATTTTTTTTCCTAGACAGTTTTATGCTCCGAGGACTTTTAGAGAGTTTTATGTTTTGAGGACTCTTCTATATAATAAAAAATCAATTAAAACTCCATTTTAATTCCGATTTCGAAACCGTTTGAAATTCTCGCCTCTAAAAATAATAACCAACATATTTGAGCAATAAAAATAATTTTATCTCCAAATTTAATTTTCCTCTTAATTTTGAAAACACCCCAAAAATTCCGCGGGTTGTTACACTTCCCCACTAGCAATGGAATTTCGCCCTCGAAATTCGTCGAATACCTAACTCTAAAAAATCAGGTCAACAATCTCCAAAAATAATCTCGTCACCGTGCCATATTAAAATCTCATGACAACATGCTCAACAACAACATGAATAATACAACATGAATCAAAATAATTCCAACAATTATTTTTCCAGATTTGAATGAATTTAAAAATTCAAAATATGAGTTCAATTAACGAGAATTCAACGGAATAAACACTCGCGAGATTTAGGAGCATATTGTGTAAAACCCTATACCTTAAACCACCAAAAAGAACAAACATGAATCATCACATAATTTCAGCCTCAAAATCTAAACACACCATCACGTTCTTCTGGCGAAAATAATAAAATCTCGTTCTAGCCCAAACTCTAGAAAACACGAAATAAGTCTTCTAACCTAAGGTTGAAATCATGAATAAGTTTCGGGTTATGGTTTGTATATGAAAGGGAGTAATTTTGGATAGGTCTTCTGGTTGAAAAGATTGAGAAAAAGTGATTTGAAAAGCCAAGCCACGAATTAGTTGATATATAAAGGATTAAGAGTTTGATTAAGAAAAGAGTTCTAATCAGATATAAACACTAAAAAAATTTATTCCGGACGATCGGACCGTTGGAATTGGATGAAGTATTACAGAGAATTAGCCGAATACGAGAGGGAGCTAGAGAAAAAAATTCAGCTCGATCGGAATGTTCGATATTTTTAAATATTTTTTTTCTAGACAGTTTTATGCTCCGAGGACTTTTAGAGAGTTTTATGTTTTGAGGACTCTTCTATATAATAAAAAATCAATTAAAACTCCATTTTAATTCCGATTTCGAAACCGTTTGAAATTCTCGCCTCTAAAAATAATAACCAACATATTTGAGCAATAAAAATAATTTTATCTAAAAAAAAAACTTCCTCTTAATTTCGAAAATACCCCCAAAATTACGCGGGTTGTTACACTTCCCCACTAACAATGGAATTTCGCCCTTGAAATTTGCCGAATACCTAACTCTCAAAAATCAGGCCAACAATCTCCAAAAATAATCTCGTCACCGTGCCATATTAAAATCTCATGACACCATGCTCAACAACAACATGAATAATACAACATGAATCAAAATAATTCCAACAGTTATTTTTCCAGATTTCAATGAATTTAAAAATTCAAAATATGAGTTCAATTAACGAGAATTCAACGGAATAAACACTCGCGAGATTTAGGAGCATATTGTGTAAAACCCAATACCTTAAACCACCAAAAAGAACAAACATGAATCATCACATAATTTCAGCCTCAAAATCTAAACACACCATCACGTTCTTCTCGCGAAAATAATAAAATCTCGTTCTAGCCACAACACCAAATAAGCCTTCTAACCTAAGGTTGAAATCTTGAATAAGTTTCGGGTTATGGTTTGTATATGAAAGGGAGTAATTTTGGAGAGGTCTTCTGGTTGAAAAGATTGAGAAAAAGTGATTTGAAAAGCCAAGCCACGAATTAGTTGATATATAAAGGATTAAGAGTTTGATTAAGAAAAGAGTTCTAATCAGATACAAACACTAAAAAAAATTATTCCGGACGATCGGACCGTTGGAATTGGATGAAATTTTACAGAGAATTAGCCGAAGACGAGGGGGAGCTACAAAAAAAAATTCAGCTCGATCGGACAGTTTGATATTTTTAAATATTTTTTTTTCTAGACAGTTTTATGCTGCGAGGACTTTTAGAGAGTTTTATGTTTTGAGGACTCTTCTATATAATAAAAAATCAATTAAAACTCCATTTTAATTCCGATTTCGAAACCGTTTGAAATTCTCGCCTCTAAAAATAATAACCAACATATTTGAGCAATAAAAATAATTTTGTCTCAAAATTTAATTTTCCTCTTAATTTTGAAAATATCTCAAAAATTACGCGGGTTGTTACACTTCCCCACTAACAATGGAATTTCACCCTCGAAATTCGCCGAATACCTAACTCTGAAAAATCAGGTCAACAATCTCCAAAAATAATCTCGTCACCGTGCCATATTAAAATCTCATGACATCATGCTCAACAACAGCATGAATCAAAATAATTCCAACAATTATTTTTCCAGATTTCAATGAATTTAATAATTCAAAATATGAGTTCAATTAATGAGAATTCAACGGAATAAACACTCGCGAGATTTAGGAGCATATTGTGTAAAACCCCATACCTTAAACCACCCAAAATAACCAACTTGAATCATCACATAATTTCAGCCTCAAAATCTCAACACACCATCACGTTCTTCTCGCGAAAATAATAAAATCTCGTCCTAGCCCAAACTCGAGAAAACACCAAATGAGCCTTCTAATCTAAGGTTGAAATCTTGAATAAGTTTCGGGTTATGGTTTGTATATGAAAGGGAGTAATTTTGGAGAGGTCTTCTGGTTGAAAAGTTTGAGAAAAAGTGATTTGAAAAGCCAAGCCACGAATTAGTTGATATATAAAGGATTAAGAGTTTGATTAAGAAAAGAGTTCTAATCAGATACAAACACTAAAAAAAATTATTTCGGACGATCGGACCGTTGGAAGTGGATGAAATTTTAAAGATAATTAGACGAAGATGAGAGGCAGCTACAGAAAAAAATTCAGCTGGATCGGAATGTTCCATATTTTTAAATATTTTTTTTTCTAGACAGTTTTATGCTCCGAGGACTTTTAGAAAGTTTTATGTTCTGAGGACTCTTCTATATAATAAAAAATCAATTGAAACTCCATTTTAATTCCGATTTCGCAACCGTTTGAAATTCTCGCATCTAAAAATAACAACCAACATATTTGAGCAATAAAAATATTTTTATCTAAAAAAAAAACTTCCTCCTAATTTCGAAAATACCCCAAAAATTACGCGGGTTGTTACACTTCCCCACTAACGATGGAATTTCGCCCTCGAAATTCGCCGAATACCTAACTCTCAAAAATCAGGCCAACAATCTTCAAAAATAATATCGTCACCGTGCCATATTAAAATCTCATGACAACATGATCAACAACAACATGAATAATACAACATGAATCAAAATAATTCCAACAATTATTTTTTCAGATTTGAATGAATTTAAAAATTCAAAATATGAGTTCAATTAACGAGAATTCAACGGAATAAATACTCGCGAGATTTAGGAGCATATTGTGTAAAACCCAATACCTTAAACCACCGAAAAGAACCAACATGAATCATCACATAATTTCAGCCTCAAAATTTAAACACACGATCACGTTCTTCTCGCAAAAATAATAAAATCTCGTTCTAGCGCAAACTCGAGAAAACACAAAATAAGTCTTCTAACCTAAGGTTGAAATCTTGAATAAGTTTCGGGTTATGGTTTGTATATGAAAGGGAGTAATTTTGGAGAGGTCTTTTGGTTGAAAAGATTGAGAAAAAGTGATTTGAAAAGCCAAGCCACGAATTAGTTGATATATAAAGGATTAAGAGTTTGATTAAGAAAAGAGTTCTAATCAGATACAAACACTAAAAAAATATTGTTCGGGACGATCGGACCATTGGAATTGTATGAAATTTCACAGAGAATTAGCCGAAGACGAGAGGGAGCTACAGAAAAAAATTCAGCTCGATCGGACAGTTCAATATTTTTAAATATTTTTTTCTACACAGTTTTATGTTCCGAGGACTTTTAGAGAGTTTTATGTTTTGAGGACTCTTCTATATAATAAAAAATTAATTAAAACTCCATTTTAATTCCGATTTCTAAACCGTTTGAAATTCTCGCCTCTAAAAATAATAACCAATATATTTGAGCAATAAAAATAATTTTATCTCAAAATTTAATTTTCCTCTTAATTTCGAAAATACCCCAAAAATTACGCGTGTTGTTACACTTCCCCACTAACAATGGAATTTCGCCCTCGAAATTCGCCGAATACCTAACTCTCAAAAATCAGGTCAACAATCTCCAAAAATAATCTCGTCACCGTGCCATATTAAAATCTCATGACAGCATGCTCAACAACAACATGAATAATACAACATGAATCAAAATAATTCCAACAATTATTTTTCCAAATTTCAATGAATTTAACAATTCAAAATATGAGTTCAATTTACGAGAATTCAACGGAATAAACACTCGCGAGATTTAGGAGCATATTGTGTAAAACCCTATACCTTAAACCACCAAAAATAACCAACATGAATCATCACATAATTTCAGCCTCAAAATCTAAACACACCATCACGTTCTTCTCGCGAAAATAATAAAATCTCGTCCTAGCCCAAACTCGAGAAAATACCAAATAAGCCTTTTAATCTAAGGTTGAAATCTTGAATAAGTTTCGGGTTATGGTTTGTATATGAAAGGGAGTAATTTTGGAGAGGTCTTCTGGTTGAATAGTTTGAGAAAAAGTGATTTGAAAAGCCAAGCCACGAATTAGTTGATATATAAAGGATTAAGAGTTTGATTAAGAAAAGAGTTCTAATCAGATACAAACACTAAAAAAATTTATTCCGGACGATCGGACCGTTGGAATTGGATGAAATTTTACAGAGAATTAGCCGAAGACGAGAGGGAGCT
Organism: Sambucus nigra; assembly: GCA_949130495.1. Lineage (NCBI taxonomy): Eukaryota > Viridiplantae > Streptophyta > Magnoliopsida > Dipsacales > Adoxaceae > Sambucus > Sambucus nigra. The sequence goes on along the minus strand of OX422207.1, from coordinate 622,766,841 downwards.
ACAGAAAAAAATTCAGTTCGATCGGACAGTTCGATATTTTTAAATATTTTTTTTCTAGACAGTTTTATGCTCCGAGGACTTTTAGAGAGTTTTATGTTTTGAGGACTCTTCTATATAATGAAAATCAATTAAAACTCCATTTTAATTCCGATTTCGAAACCGTTTGAAATTCTCGCCTCTGAAAATAACAAACAACATATTTGAGCAATAAAAATAATTTTATCTAAAAAAAAAACTTCCTCTTAATTTCGAAAATACCCCAAAAATTACGCGGCTTGTTACACTTCCCCACTAATAATGGAATTTCGCCCTCGAAATTCGCCGAATACCTAACTCTCAAAAATCAGGCCAACAATCTCCAAAAATAATCTCGTCACCGTGCCATATTAAAATCTCATGACAACATGATCAACAACAACATGAACAATACAACATGAATCAAAATAATTCCAACAATTATTTTTCTAGATTTGAATGAATTTAAAAATTCAAAATATAAGTTCAATTAACGAGAATTCAACGGAATAAACACTCATGAGATTTAGGAGCATATTGTGTAAAACCCTATACCTTAAACCACCAAAAAGATCCAACATGAATCATCACATAATTTTAGCCTCAAAATCTAAACACACCATCACGTTTTTTTCGCAAAAATAATAAAATCTCGTTCTAGCCCAAACACGAGAAAACACCAAATAAGTCTTCTAACCTAAGGTTGAAATCTTGTATAAGTTTCGGGTTATGGTTTGTATATGAAAGGGAGTAATTTTGAGAGGTCTTCTGGTTGAAAAGTTTGAGAAAAAGTGATTTGAAAAGCCAAGCCACGAATTAGTTGATATATAAAGGATTTAGAGTTTGATTAAGAAAAGAGTTCTAATCAGATACAAACACTAAAAAAAATTTATTCCGGACGATCGGACCGTTGGAATTGGATGAAATTTTACAGAGAATTATCTGAAGACGAGAGGGAGCTACAGAAAAAAATTCAACTCGATCGGACCGTTCAATATTTTTATATATTTTGTTTTCGACAGCTTTATGCTCCGAGGACTTTTAGAAAGTTTTATGTTTTGAGGACTCTTCTATATAATAAAAATTCAATTAAAACTCCATTTTAATTTCGATTTTCGAAACCGTTTGAATTTCTCGCCTCTAAAAATAATAACCAACATATTTGAGCAATAAAAATAATTTTATCTCAAAATTTAATTTTCCTCTTAATTTCGAAAATACCCCAAAAATTACGCAGGTTGTTACACTTCCCCACTAACAATGGAATTTTGCCCTCGAAATTCACCGAATACCTAACTCTCAAAAATCAGGCCAACAATCTCCAAAAATAATGTCGTCACCGTGCCATATTAAAATCTCATGACAGCATGCTCGACAACAACATGAATAATACAACATGAATAAAAATAATTCCAACAATTATTTTTCCAGATTTCAATGAATTTTACAATTCAAAATATGATTTCAATTAACGAGAATTCAACGGAATAAACACTCGCGAGATTTATGAGCATATTGTGTAAAACCCCATACCTTAAACCACCAAAAAGAACCAACATGAATCATCACATAATTTCAGCCTCAAAATCTAATCACACCATCACGTTCTTCTCGCGAAAATAATAAAATCTCGTCCTAGCCCAAACTCGAGAAAACACCAAGTAAGCCTTCTAATCTAAGTTTGAAATCTTGAATAAGTTTCGGGTTATGGTTTGTATATGAAAGGGAGCAATTTTGGAGAGGTCTTCTAGTTGAAAAGTCTGAGAAAAAGTGATTTGAAAAGGCAAGCCATGAATTAGTTGATATATAAAGGATTAAGAGTTTGATTAAGAAAAGAGTTCTAATCTAATACAAATACAAAAAAAATTATTTCGGACGATCGAACCTTTGGAATTGGATGAAATTTTACAGAGAATTAGCCGAAGATGAGAGGGAGCTACAGAAAAAAATTCATCTCGATTGGACCGTTCAATATTTTCAAATATTTTTTTTTCTACAGTTTTATGCTCCGAGGACTTTTAGAGAGTTTTATGTTTTGAGGAGTCTTCTATATAATAAAAAATCAATTAAAACTTCATTTTAATTCCGATTTCGAAACCGTTTGAAATTCTCGCCTCTAAAAATAATAACCAACATATTTGAGCAATACAAATAATTTTATCTCAAAATTCATTTTTCCTCTTAATTTCGAAAATACCCCAAAAATTACGCGGGTTGTTACACTTCCCCACTAACTATGGAATTTCGTCCTCGAAATTTGCCGAATACCTAACTCTAAAAAATCAGGCCAACAATCTCCAAAAATAATCTCGTCACCAAAAAATAATTTCCTCATATCTAATCTAGATGCCTAACGCAAAACGATTCTCTAAAAATTTCTATCTCCAAATTCTCGCCACAAAAACGCTACAGACCCAAAATCCAAGGCCCATGGGTGGTCGTATACCTATGCTCTGATACCATTCTGTAACACCCCGCCCACCCAGGGAGAGTGAACGGAGCGCTACTATCGAATAACTAAATCAATTTCATAAATCACAAGGTATAGAGCATCTAATTCCCACAATGAAATAAGAGAAACAACTAATCTCAAATCTCTTCAAATAAATACAACAATTCTCTCGAATTAAAACAACTATCTATCTCGATAATAAAATGAATCTCTAATGCTCTATACATAAAAAATATATACAATCTTCTCATTGTATTCTCGAATATTCTTCCCAAAATAAGCCTCGCTAAAATCAATCTCCATAGCACCCCAAAATTCGCGCTAACCTGCCACTAAAAGAAAATATGGGGAAGTACACGATACGACAGGAAAGATGCTCAACAATAATGTTAGCGCTGAATAAAACGTCACAATAGGAATACGAATACTCAAATCAAATGCGAATCACGTAAGCAATTATATCAATATAATTTCTCAACAACACATTAACCGGGTCACCAGGCCTCACCCCATCCGCATATGCTTTATCAAGTCATAGCCCTTGGAAGCAGGAATTTTGGCGGGTGACCAACGTCCGTGCCATATTAAAATCTCATGACAACATGCTCAACAACAACATGAATAATACAACATGAATCAAAATAATTCCAACAATTATTATTTTTCCAGATTTCAATGAATTTAACAATTCAAAATACGAGTTCAATTAACGAGAATTCAACGGAATAAACACTCGCCAGATTTAGGAGCATATTGTGTAAAACCCCATACTTTAAACCACCAAAAAGAACCAACATGAATCATCACATAATTTCATCCTCAAAATCTAATCACACCATCACGTTCTTCTTGCGAAAATAATAAAATCTCGTTCTAGCCCAAACTCGAGAAAACACCAAATAAGCCTTCTAATCTAAGGTTGAATCTTGAATAAGTTTCGGGTTATGGTTTGTATACGAAAGTGAGTAATTTTAGAGAGGTTTTCTGGTTGAAAAGTTTGAGAAAAAGTGATTTGAAAAGCCAAGCCACGAGTTAGTTGATATATAAAGGATTAAGAGTTTGATTAAGAAAAGAGTTCTAATCAGATACAAACACTAAAAAAATTTATTCCGGACGATCGGACCGTTGGAATTGGATGAAATTATACAGAGAATTAGTCGAAGACGAGAGGGAGCTAGAGAAAAAAATTCAGCTCGATCGGACCGTTCAATATTTTTAAATATTTTGTTTTCAACAGTTTTATGCTCCGAGGACTTTTAGAGAGTTTTATGTTTTGAGGACTCTTCTATATAATAAAAAATCAATTAAAACTCTATTTTAATTCCGATTTCGAAACCGTTTGAAATTCTCGCCTCTAAAAATATTAACCAACATATTTGAGCAATAAAAATAATTTTATTTCAAATTTTTTTTTCCTCTTAATTTCGAAAATACCCCAAAAATTACGCGAGTTGTTACATCCACGTGACCCAAATGCCCCCGTGTGGGCCCGGCTATGCCTAAAAACGTCATGGTACCCGTTTACTACTCCCGGGTATACTTTTCAGACTATCTCGGCCCATCCTGACTCAACCGTATACTCAGAATTGGTATCCTAATTAAATTAGAAAAATCCTTATTTCACACCCAAATTAGTCTATACCGACTCCCGACCGAAATAAGTACATGTCCCATCATTAATACTCGAAATGAAGTAAATACATTATTACTATTCACTTAGTAATTAAGTTTCCCTAAATGTTAACCATTCACTTCCCGATTAATATTTAAATCTTGCCATAATTAATTCAATTAAAATTGCGTCACACAAGTAATTTTGAATTTCTGAATTAATTAAATATAAAATGCATGTAAATACGCGGTGTTATAACATGGAACCATCGTCAAAATCGGCTCCTTGCCTTACACTAAACCCTAAAGTGGGCCTGGGGAGAATTTGTCCAGATCTGTCCTCAATCTTTACCTCGACCTCCCAGGATCTCTCAAGATCATGAATGAGTTGGGCTATAAGGGCTTCAAGTTTGTTTTGAGCCTCCACGGATGCAAGGAGCTCACTTGTAAGACGTTTCTTCTAAATCAAAATCAAACTCGAAATTTGACGTTTCTTCTACTCTTCGTTTAGAAGAATCTACCATCTTTCTAGATGACTCCTCACCTTTTCTATCCTAGGATTTAAATACTATCATTTTATATTTAGATTTAACGGCCTAAGGAAACATATCAATTTCATATGTTTGGAGGTCTCCAACCAGTTCTTCTAATTTAAGAGTGTTCAAATTTCCTAATAAATTTAACACAATAACTTTATGGATAAAAATCTTAGGAAACGATCTCAAAATCTTTTTAACTACTCACGCATCAGGAATATGTTCACCAAGATTGAAATTAGTATTGACAATATCAGACAAGCGTGCATAAAACTCATCCAAACATTCAAATCCAAGCATGGTTATTGTTTAAAATTGAGTCGTTAAATTTTGCAATTTAGATTCTTTAATTGCATTTGTGCCTTCATAGGTAAGTTTAAGAACTTCCCATTCTTCCTTTGAAGTGGTACACATCATGATGCGTCAGAACTCGTTGGGTGTGACGGCTCTAAAAATTGCACTTATCCCACGAGAATTATATATGCTCCATTTATTTTCATCCTCAGTCCAATCTGACATCGGTTTAAGATTTATCACATTTTCTACAGTGACAGAGGAAGGAGTCCGCGCTCTTTCACACACTAACCACACATGTTCATCAATGTCAATTAAAGAAGATTTCATGCGGACTTTCCAATAATCATAGTTCATCCCGTAAAAAACCGACATCCTATTTTAAACGTTTTTCATTGAACCTAAGATTTTCCAAATTTGATATTAAAAAAATTTTGCGGAATAATTACACATAATAATTGTGTAATTGTCTCTGATACCAATTTGAGAGTGTGCTTCCATTCGATGTTAAAACTTATTTAATTAAATTCCAATTTCATCACCAGTTTTAATTGAAATCCTAAAACAAGCATCTAAAAGTGATTGACAAGGACATGAATTATTTTTCATTTAAACCAAAATAATAACAAAACATATTTTAGAAAAAATCCCCAGTTGTGGAAAAACCTTTTATTTCTCTATTAACTCTAAATCTCCAAGTTAAAATTTCATAGCAAAAATACAACATTTGTGATGACGAAATACCCGTTGGTGTCGATTCGAAGTCAAACAAGAAATCCCAAAAGAGCTCCAATGGTCAGCAATGGACACAACCTTCTTCTCCCCTAGTTTTACTCCAAAATGACTAATATGAATAACAGGGTTTAATAACGATTAACATAAATGATTTAAGATGTTTGAGTGAATAAAAAAGGGTTTAAAAACCTAAAAGATGAAGTTTTAAAGTGTATTATATATAAAGAATCGGAGTTTTAAAAGACTTGCAAAACCTAACTTCGTATAAGGTATTTTTTGGATGAAGGAAAGGTTGATGTGGCACATGTTGTTCGAACGACATCTTCATGTCATTAAAATCACATTAGATGTTGTTACTAACGACCATAAAAAATAAAACAGTACGGGTTCATTTGGAGAAGTAAAGAAATGACCCTTCAAGCGACCATTCAAACGACATTGCATGTCATTAGAAGTTATCGTTTGAACAACATGAGCGAAAAATATTATTTTAAAAAGTCTCGCTTACATGCCCTGAGAATTTATTTTGGACTTGGAAAAATGCCTCATTTTAATAAAAACATTTAATAAAAAATATACCAGATAATTACGTGAACATTAATAACTCTAATTAAACATTATACCTTTTAGTGTAGTAGAGTTAGTGGGAATGGTGTAGACGGGTTGAAGATGCACAATGCACGTTGTCAATTATGGGTGCATATTGATGATGCATGATACTAAGGATTTTGATGATGGGAGTTAAGGTTAAATGTGTGAAGACGTGATGAAATGTAACGGTATATGACATACTAACTATGATCTAGGACAATACCGAAATTCCTAGATTCTAGATGGACATTTATAAAACATGTCCTTACAATAGTCGAGTCATAAGGAAGAGAAACATTGGACACCACTCGAGCATTGTGAGAGATGTGCAATTTGTTAGGTGAGACATTCAAAGAAGGATTGCCCAACGATAGTCGCCTATAAAATCATGCTTCAAGAGCAAGTGGAAGAAGTAGAGAGTTTAAGGGTAATTTTAACACCCCTCACGGGACTTCTTACAACCCTTTGTGTAGGAACCATCCGTATTTTCGTTATGGGCAACAACATGATGCGTTGAATCCTACTTCACATATTTTTGCCGCATTTCCAATAAGCTACACACATGCAAGCACCACCATTGTGCCTTATATCATCCCATTGTGGAGAAGTCTTGAGGATACTTTGAACCAATTTATGTAAGCTCAATCGACAACCAATGCTTAAAATGCCCGATTATTTGCCAAAATAAATGCAAAAATTTCTAGATTACAATCTACCTTGAGTGTCCAAGATAAGGGAAAGTTTCTAGCCCAAGGCCAAAGACCTCCCCAAGGTCAACCTAGTTTTAGCTATACGCCCGACGATCATAAAGAGAAATGTCAAGATGTTCTACATAGTGGGAGAGTTATGATTTATCACCTCTCCCACACGATGAACCTAAAGACAAAGAGGTTTCACCCAGGAAAAAAGAGGTCAGAGATGCCCCCTTGAATCAGAGTGACAACGATGACACCACAAGGTCTGAGGTCATAGTGAAACCGCCCACTTTTTCTCCTTTCCCTCAACGGTTGGTTTTTCCTCCTAAAGGAGCTTCCCATAAAGATGTGCTAGATGTACTTAAGCAATTCAAGATGAAATTTACCTTTTCTCGAAGTAATAGAGAAAATCCCACATATACTAATTTCCTTAAAGACTTATTGACAGTGAAATGTAGATTAAAGGTTAAAAAGAAAGTTTTCCTAGCACAAAATGTGAGCTCGGTCCTTTGAAGTGACCTCCCATCGAAGTTTAAAGATCCGGGTGCACTGACCATTTCGTGAATCATTGGAAAAAAATCTTATCAATAGAGCCTTATTAGATTGAGGGGCAAGTTTCAACATTCTCCCTTACTTCATTTATAGGCAATTAAATTTGGGGGACCTTAAGCCCACTGATATCACTCTACAACTCGCGGATCATACCGTGAACATACCTCGAGGGATTATTGAGGATGTGATAGTCCAAGTGGACATTTTCTACTTCCCTGTAGATTTTGTCATTTGGGACATGTAGCCCTTCATCCCCTCTAGAAATCATGTTCCTGCCATCCTTGGCCGCCCATTCATAGCTACGGATAATTCATTGATTACTACTCAAAATGGGAAAATTCAAATCACATTCGAGAATATAAGTCTTGAGAAAAATATCTTCGACATCCCCAATCAAGTGGGTGATGAGGACGAGTTTCACACAGTGGATCTTATCGAGGAAGTAGTAGATGAGCACATTGAAGGAACTTTTAAGGGGGATTCGCTGAGGTGTGTGTATTATCTCTAGTGGTGAGAGTGACGGGACATACCCTGATTTCGATAGGGAGTTAGAAGAGTTGATAACAATCTTATATGAGAGATCATCAAATAAGGATGTCAGAGATGTTAATTGGGCTTCTAGATTCAAGGAATTTCAATCGAGGGAGTCGCGCATGGCTTCCTCTGATGAAAAATTTCCCACCCTTGAATTAAAGAAAGTATATTCAAATATAAAATATGCTTATTTGGGGGAAGATGAGACATTTCTCATTCTTGTATCCTCGAGTCTAAAGAAAGAGCAGGAGGGAAAATTATTAGTGATTTTGGTGAAGCACTGTAGTGCTTTTGGTTGTAGCATCGCAGATTTGAAAGGTATAAGTCCCCTAATTTGTACCCATAAAATCCACCTCGAGGAGGACGTGTAGACTTCAAGGGAGGTGCAAAGGCCATTAAACCCGACGATGAAAGATGTCATTATGAGAGCGAAGATTATTAAGCTATTGTATGTGGGCACGATTTACCCTATTTTGGATAGCAACTGGGTGAGTCTTATCCATGTCGTTCTGAAGAAGTTGGGAATAAATGTGGTAAGAAATGCCAAGGGTGAGCTAATTCCCCAACACAGAACTACCAGGTGGCACATTTTCATTGACTACCAGAAGCTCAATGCCGGTATGAGGAAACATCATTTCCCTTTACCATTTATCGACCAAATGCTAGAGTGAGTAGAGGGACACCTATGCTTTCTTAACGGTTATTCTGAATATAATGAAATTGAGGTATATGTTCTAGATCAAGAGAATATGATGCTCACATGTCATTTTGGCATGTTTTCCTACAAATGTATGCCCTTTGTATTATTTAATGCACCCGTGGACTTTCAAAGATGCACACTTTGTCTTTTTACCGACATGGTAGAAGGGGGCTTGAGGTTTTCATGGATTACTTTAGTGTCTTCAGCCCCTATTTTGACCTTTGCCTCTTTAATCCTTAAAAGTGCTAGACCATTATGTGAAACCCCGACTAATTAAACTCCGGTTGATCAGTCCTAAATTAAAATGGATCAAGTTTCTCAGTTGGTTCATTCTCAGCATCACTGTCGAAAACTTTTTAATTACTATCCACCTAAGTGAAATTAGACTAGTGTCAAGTTTTATCTGTCATTAACTCAATTTAATAATCAAGAGGAAATAAATGATCAAACGATCACAAGATAACTGAATCCAACCATCACATATAATTGAGAATCTGGCCAAATAAACCATCGGCTAAAATCCAACACAAAAGTAAAGACAGATAATAATAAATCTCAAAGTATCTGAAATGAATACTAAATAAAATTTTGAGCAACATGCTCGAGTATCTGATATGAAGTACCTATTCTAATAATAGAAGAGATAGAGGCGCCAATCCAAATCCTACAACATCCACATTTGCTACAGCAGCGAAATCCCTAGAATGAATCAAATCTAGCGTCCCTGTGGCTGGACACCTAAAAGTTTTTGAAAATAGTTTATAGCAAGTGTTAGAACCCAAAATATTTTGAAAAAATTTAGCAAATGATTAACTTGTTGTAATATAAAATGCATGAATGCGCTTCATATTTTAGTTAGTGTCTCACTCCCTAGTGGACATCATCACCCCTCCTCTAATATGCACACCTAACACCTGATATACATCTCCCTTAGTCATCTACTCCATAACTAGATAATCGATATAATCCCTTTCAGTCACCCTACTCAAACTGAGTATGCTTAAATATATGATTGATAAGTTATTACTATAACTAACTTAATTAATCATTTCCCTATTTAAATTCATATAACTTTCACACCCGTTATACACATAATACAATTCACATCATGTATTAAATTTCCTGTTTATAATTATATATCCCATTATATACATATAACCATAGAACAACATTCGCACATATGTTGAATATATAAGTAGTATCCATCCTCCGGAGTAATAACTCACCGTATATATTCTCTAAAGTGCTATCCCACTAGGTGTACTCGCATAACCTAGTTACCCAAGTCAGCATTGCTAACTAACTTGGCTAAAAATATGAACATAATGGAGGCAGTCATATTCCTTCCCTGAAAGTGAGATGCCACTCACCCATATACCAGATGCTACGACCTAGGGATATACTCTCCCTAATCCTCAAGCTAGGGTATTCACCCACTACGCGCAACCTCCCTTGATAGAACAAGAGTATATATTTAAATAATATCCAATCACTGATATTTATATGCACCCATCATATATATACTATCGCATAGCGTATATATATAATTATAAAATATCCTAACTTTATCGTGTAACAAGTCCGTAACCCTAGCCTATATGAAAACACTGAGTTTATGGTCCAACTCTAATTATTAATTAATTTGCACATTAATTAATTAAATTATTTTTAGTCTCGCCCAAACAATATACTCGGACTTGCTCTCGTGGCCCAAAATTAATATAGTTCCTGAGTCTAATCCCCGACTCCAAATTAATTAGTTTTCATCCACAATTAATTTAAGTGAGTAGTGTCTCCGTACTACTATACCCAAACTTTTCCCCCACCACTCCCAATTACATTTCCTTATAATTGTGATGATTTTAACTTCCCTAATTAATTTTCTCCTTTAATTAGATTTGGTGGTATTTAAATAAAAATCTCACTTAAAACTCCCAAGGCTGAACTGTCAAAAATCCTGGGGATCGATCGAAGAGGTGGTCGTCTTCTCGGACTTGTTGTTTCCACCATTAATGAAACCCTCTACTTTATAACCTACTCCACTGGTTTAACCCAAGCCCAATTAACACCATAACTATATAAGAAGATGATGAGGACCTCTTATAGAGCTTTAAACTCAAATTTAATCTCATTAATGTCTACTTTTCCGATTTGGCGAAATTATCGGGTTTTCACTTATTAGACCCCAATATCATCTAATTACCCCAAAATTTTTCATAATTACTACTGGGTTTTCACATCTAAACCAATTATCATCTTCAGACCATATAACACAATCAATTTACCCATTCATTTCATTCAAGTGTGTCGTTTACGAAAAAAACATTTTGTACCCATTTATACCCAAAATGAATTTCAGATTTCCACATCACAAAAATATGAATTGAATAACATCAATTAATATCACGACAAGATAACCACTTTCCTTCTGGTTCGTAGGGTCTGATCCGAGGGTTTACTTTGCAAGCTTGATGATGAACTCCCAATTGGTTCCTTGTATTGTCTCCAAAAGATCCCAATTTGTAGTGTAACCACTCTCTATGGCTTCCTCTCAATAACCTTGGTTCTCTCTTATGTTTTTTGCAATTTCACTTTTCTCCCAAATTAGGTATTAAAGCTAAATCCCATTTTTAGCCTAATGGGCCAAGCCCGAGTGGCCCAAATACCCCCGCGTGAGACCGACTATGCCTAAAAATGCCCCGAGACCTATTTACTACCCCAGGTACTTTTTTCGACTATCTCGGCCAATTTGGACTCAACTGTGCACTCAGAGTTAGCATCCGAATTAATTTACAAAATTTCTTATCTCACACCTAACTTAGTCTATAACCGACTCTCGGGTGAGATAAGTAAATCCCACGTCATTAATACACTTATGACTTAAATAATTATTACTATTCACTTAGTAATTTAATTCCCATAAATATTCACCATTTATTCTCCTGATTAATATTTATATAAAGATTTCAATAACTAATTCCATTAAATTACGACACATAAGTAATTTAAATTTTTACCCGAATTAATTAAATTTTAAAATCATAAAAATACGGGGTGTTACGCATTTTGTGGAAAAGAACTTTATAGTAATTTAGGTGAAGTGCCATTTTATGGTTACCGAAGGAATAGTTATTGGCCACATAGTCTCGTACAAAGGAATTGAGGTAGCTAGGGCGAAGGTAGATGTTATATCCAATCTTCCACCACCTAAGTCACTAAAGGATGTGCGCTCTTTTTTAGGCCACACAGGCTTCTATGGGAGGTTTACTAAGGACTTTAGTTCCATCGCTAGGCCGTTGATTAACTTACTTGTGAAAGATGCCCCCTTTGAGTGGAATTAAGTATGCCAAAGTGGTTTTGAAAAATTGAAGAGCATTCTCATATCCACTCCCATTATGCATGCTCCAGATTGGTCCCTTCCATTCGAGCTCATGTGTGATGCGAATGATTATGATATAGGGGATTTTTTAGTCCAGAGAAAATATAACAAGGCTCATGTCATCTACTATGCTAGTCGAACATTTACCGGACCACAACTGAATTAATCCACCAAAAAGGAAGAATTTTTAGCCATAGTTTTTGCCCCAGACGAATTCTGCTCTTATCTCATTTGTTCACCAATAGTATAACTTACCGACCACACAGTTTTCAAATATATCCTTTCCAAAAAGGATGCTAAATAGAACCTCATATGGTTGATTATACTCCTACAATAGTTCAATATCTCCATAAAAGATAAAAAGGAATTGAAAACGTTGTAGCCGACCATTTGTCTTGGCTTTCGTCCGACATACCTAGTGATCCCATACGCATAGATGAATATTTTTCAGCATTTATTTTCCACTTCTTCTCTTTTCTTCTTTTTGGGTATAGTGAATTCACCTTGTCATGGGGGTCTTTCCCTCCGATTGGGCACTACAAGAGAGAAAGAAGTTCCTAACTTGATAGCGTATGTTCTTCTATGAAAATCCTTATTTTTAAGTATTGTGCAGACCAAATCATCCAAAGATGTTTACCAAATGACGATATGCCTAGCATCGTCCATTTTTATTATATAGAAGCTTATAGAGTTCACTTTTCAACGAATAAGACTGCCACTAAGATTCTTCAAAAAGGTCTCTGTTGGCCCACAACTTTACAGAATGTTAGCGCTTATTGCAAATCATACGATAGATGTCAAAGGATGGGAGACATCACTCAAAGAGACGTGATGGCATTGATCCCTATAGTTGTCATTAAGACATTTAATTATTGGGGCATTGACTTCATGGGTCCCTTTCCTCCCTCCTTGGGTTTCTTAAACATCCTTGTCACAGTATATTATGTATCGAAATGGGTTGAGTCCATATCTACAAACACAAATGACAATAAGGTGGTCATAAAGTTTTTACAAGAACACTTATGTTCTCACTTCGGAGATCTGAAGGTATTCATTAGCGATAACTTTTGTAATAGGTCGTTTGAAAAACTCATGAGAAAGTATGCGGATAACCACAAGGTTGGGACAACTTATCACCCCTAAATGAATGGGCAAGCTGAATTAGCAAAGTGTGAGATTAAGCGCATTCTATAAATGATCGTTTATCCTAATCGAAAAGGTTGGTCTATCCATTTGAACGATGCATTATCGGCTTATCAAACTGCGTATAAGAACCCCCTCGGGATGTACCATTTTCTCTGTATATATGGAAAGCCTTTCCTTCTCCCCATAGAGATAGAGCATAAGGCATATTGGGTGATCAAGAGTTTGATTTATAACATGGATCAAGATGGCGAAGCATGTGAGATTCAATTGAATGAGTCGAAAGATATATGTAACGATGTGTATAAAATTGACAAAATATCCAAAGAAAGAATGAGACTCACACATGAGCGAATCATATGTCCAAAGGAGTTTCATTCCGGTAAAAACTATTTCTATACAACTTACATTTAAATTTATTTCCTAGCAAGTTACGTTCGCGGTGGACCGACCGTTGTGAGAGAGGTGTTTCCCCATGGAATCGTCGAATTAGAAGATCCTAAAAGGGACAATGCCTAAAGCCATATCTCTGGGTATATGTTGAGGAAGTTGACATAATTTGGTTATAGGACCCCATTTACGGGGTGTACTGGTCTCAAAAGGAGCGATCGTTTCATCCCCGATGCGTATGGGGTAATTCTTATGTATCATAGAAGTCGCATAGGTTAGATTAGTTAGAGGTTCGTAGGTTCGTAGGTTGCGAGCCGAGAAAAGATAGGAGAACATTTGCACAACACGTAAAATCATAGGGAATTTTGAGGTGAGTTTTTGAGAAATTTCCAGCTAAAATATGAGTGGGAGCATTTTGGGAATTTTATAGAAAAGTGAGTTTTGGGAATTTTCAACACTTAGTTTTTTTTAAGATGAAAATTGGAGGTCCATACTAGATTTCTGAATCGGTTCACCCTATCTTCACTATCAGAGTTGAACTGGTTTGCATAGTTTGATGAATAAAAAATTATAAGGGTCGAACTATTTCTCCCCATGACAAATCGATTTTCTTCAAGCAGGTGCAAATACTTTGTTCCATCCCATCCTTGTCCCCTTTCCACTTTCACACATTCACTATTGTCTCCGTAAACTCCAAAAATTCCCTCCCCATTCTTCCCTCCAACATTTCCCTCTAACCTTTCCCTCCACTTACACCACCCCTCCACCTATAAATACACCTCCATCCATCCATTCCATCCCACCTCTCACATATCTCCTCACCCTTTCTCTTCTCAAATCAATTCCTCATTTTTTTCCATATGGGAAATGATCAAATTCTGGAAGTATGACTCAACGAAAATCCTCCACGATGGTGATCACACGTACCGCTCTAACCAGTAGCTTATATGGTGCAAAACTTTCTTTGCTCCAAACCGTAACATTCACATTGAATGAGAAGTCAATTGGGATGAGCAACCTCAAGCCTCCTCCGATCTATTTACCCAACAAAGGTGGCACTAATTTCTTGCAAAACCCGATGTGTGGATAAATGAAGTGCGCATGTTTTAAGCCACTTTCGTCAAAACTAACAGCGATACATATGACGCCCACGTCGATGAGACAGGTATCCCTTTTTCTATCGACATCATCATCCTGAAAATGGGAACACAATCCCGAACCCCCAAGGTTTGATTACCCCACCATGGGAACTCGATCCCAAAGCACCAATGCATCTAGAGAATCACGTTTGGCAGTGTAATACCTTTTTAGTGGGTGATAAGGATGAGACGACCGATCTTACCTTTTTTATCATTTATGTAGCCATACTACAAACTTTAAGCAACTTGTCTATCTGCATTCGCCATGAAAATTTTATTTACCATCTCCTTGCCGAGGCTAGCCTAATTCACCTCACACATGCCTTTTACGAGGAGATCATACACGCTGCCATGTATCCAAAAGGCAAGACCACCCTATAATATGGCCATTTAATAACCTGCATCTTAAAATATGATCGGCTTCAAGAACTACAAACGCAACCCGCCTCCCTAAGGCCATTGGGCAATAATCCCTCACTAGGAGTGTCCAAAAAATGGAATTAGTCCACCCACCTCCACCGACGATGGAAGATGTCAAAATGGGGGAAGAGGAGCTCGAGTATAATAAGGCAATGAATCTGAATCATATACCTGATGAGAGCCGCATTGAATCTTTAGATTTCACAAGAAATTACGAGTGGGACACGAGCATGCTCTTTCGGCTCCAAATGGCCCCAAACATTTCACTCCCAGCCTATTTCTACGATCCATATGATCTGAGTAGGCCTGGGCCATCCAATCGGCCTCGCCAGTAGCTCTCGTGTTGGTGTTGTGTTGTTTTTACCATTTATGTAGTTCTTATTTTCTTCTTTTTGCTTATTTTCTAAGAACAATATAAACCACTATCCTTTCTTCTCGTTTGTAATTTGTCGTTTTATTAATACAAGAACTATGCATTTTGTCATTTGTCTATTTTTGCACGCACTCTTTTTTTTTTATATTTTAGATCTTGTCTGATGACATTACAATGTCTAAGTTAGGGGGTACACGTGCATTTCAAGATTTCACAATTTCAAAATGCCCAAATAAAAAAATTTAATGTCAAAAAGTTCTTAAAAGTAGAAAACTTCAAAAAATCCAAATATTTTTGTTCAAAATAAATAAAAATTAGAATTTAGATTTTTCAAAAATGTCACTAAAATTTTATTTAAAGTCTCAAATTGTAAAAATCAAGAGCACTAAGCCAAAATTTACCAAAGATGGAAATTGAGCGAAAATTGACGACTTAATGAATAATTGTGGAGATTATTAACCTGATGAAATTTTGAGCCTACCATATTTTGTGAGTAATTAAATCAATCCTACTTAATGGTTAAGTTAACGTTTGGTTCAGCGTTTAAAAAATCATTTAAGATCTCTATTCCTTTCTTTTGATCGGTTATGGATAACGAGTGAGATATTGTTTCGAAAAATGCACTAAATATCTCTAAATTAAATATAATCTCGAGACATGTATGGTAGAATAATGAGTAATTCGGATATATGAAGTTAGACAATTGTTTGTTATCCAAAAATATTATCCATAAAAAGCAATGAAAAATTATCCTCTTGCTAGACATTTTGAGCCGAATAAAATTTTGAAATTTCATTTGATAACCCAAAAAAACCATTTAGCCTAGAGTTGTGAAAATAAAAAAATTCATCAATTCAGTCCAATTAGTGCAATAATAAGGGGCAAGAAAAAAAACAGAACAATGCTCAACAAAAAAATAGAAAAAAGAAAAGAAATAGAGTAAATGCCCAAAAAGGTGCCAACAGACATCATAAGCAATGAAATTTTCCAACTTCGAATTTCCCAACCATTCCTATTTCACCCAACACACCTTATAATCCGAGAAATGCCTAGCCGAGTCTGAATAGTGAAATTAATACTCCGTGGAAAGCCTAGGACACGAAAAGATAGTAAGAGAGATTAATTATAGTGAATAAGAAGCGATGTTTCTTGCTTCCTAACAACCATTTTCCGATGATGAGATATTTTCACCCAAATAAAAATTTCATCTTTCAAAATTGTGTGCGTGAATTTGTGTTTTATTATATATACTCTTATGAATCATTCACACTGAGAGAATTATCCACATTCGGAGAGATTCGTTTGTGAGTGCATCCGTGAGAACTTGAATTAAAATTAATTTTCGAAATGTAACGTAATGATCAATCGGTAGAAATTAGCAGCTTGATTTTCGGCTTCACACACACACACACTACAAAATGAAACTCTTGAATATAAATTTACGCTGATTATTTTTAGGGGATTTAAATTGTATAATTTTTAATTATTTTGATTTTTCTTTGAGACAAAAAATGAATTTTGTAGGTATATTCACTGCAAACCCTAATGGGACACCACTCGTCCTACTAAGGTAACCTTGGGGTTAAACGGCTTATTGCATATGCTAAATGGAATTGCTTGTATGAAAAAAAGACATTATATCCCAATAATATTTTTTTCGAGTGTTTTGATCTTGCTCTGATTCTTTTACATTGCTCTGAATAATTAAAGTTCTATGTTAGCGGGGTTGATTAGGAATAAATTCTTTGTATTTATTCCCCATAATTTAGAGGCGTTTATCACCCCATGCGGTGCAAATTGAAGTGGAATTATCTCATATCATTTCTATTGACCTCTTCCTGCAAATATGTTGTGTTTTGTATATTTCTCTTTGATTTAAGAGCTATTTCATGCACGTGAAGACAAGAAAGAAATCAAAATAAATACCGAAAAGAAAATAATACAAGTCAAGGGTAGTAACGTAATTGTACAATTAGAATTCGGATGCAGAAGCTAAAGAGAAGTTGAAGACCTGGATTTCACAAGAACATAAGAAGAACCGACATCCAAACCCAAGCCTCGGTTGAGAAGATATGATGATATGAAAATGAGAAGAATTCAAGGAAGAAAAGAAGAATTTTCAAGGTCTGAACCGGTTCAGTTCTTAAGCGAACCGATTTTCTCTTGTTTACAAATTTGTCCTCGTAATTGTAATTCCGAATCGATTTTCCTATTAACAAAGACAATACCAAACTAGTTCATCGGCATCTAAACGAAATCTTTTTTTTCCATTGAAAATTCGAATTGTGCAAGATTAAAACTCTTAGAAAAAACATGGTATTATTATTATTCATTCATTATACTTGAGATTTTTTAGATATTTTTAGACCTATAAATGGAGAGAAAAAGAGGTAAGAAGATTGTTTTCAATTTTTTCATGAAGCTTATACCTTCATGGATTAATGTAAAAGAATTACATTAATAAAGTTTTCATTTCTTCTACCATGTTCTTTAAATAAAATTATTTGCACGCTTTATTTATTTTTTAGGGATTCTAGGACCTCTATTCACGTTTAGCAGTAGTTCATCCTATTTTCCAATGCATGCAACACTAGAATTTTGATAATTTGCCAGGTACCTATGTTTGGCTAATTTTTTAACGGGATGGGGTACATGAACCCAACCTAGTTGTTACGAATGAATTTAAAAGAGGATATATTGTAATTAGAAATTCAAAGGTTTGATTTTTATCAAAATAATGGTTGTCGGTCTTTTAATTCCATTTGCGCTAGGTAACCGAAGTGTTTAAGGGTGAAATTAGCATTTTGGTAATCATTCTCGTCAAATAGAATTTTTGATTTGATATTGTGAGGAGTAAAATTACCATATATCGAATGCTTAGAAAGTATTTGATATTTCCTTGAATTGAGAATTAGGTCTTGGAAGTTTTATGTTCTACGTAATCATCCATGGTTTGGGAGAGTGTACCCTAACTCCATTTTCCCACATTGATTTAACACTCGCTTAGTTATTTTGGCATACGTTGTTCATTTACTAGTTTAATTAAATTGCATTAGTTGATAGGAAAGTCATAAATCATTATCATTTCCCTCTTTCTTTGAGTCAATTGTAGGGTTAATCGTCTTTCCTACTCGTCGCCACGTCTTGCGTCCTATTCCCAGAGTTTAACACCGGATTTATCGGATTATTACTTGAGCGAACGGCTTGCATTTGAGTCGTTAACACAGGCGTTAGAGACTCACTTTTTATATCACGTCACTTGTCTAACCATGTAACCATTTATGTTATGTATTTCATGGTGAGGGGTGATATTCTCGATCTATATCTTCAATTCTCATTAATTAATTTATTTTTAATACTTGCCTAATGTTAATGATAGTATAAAACCTTTTAAACCATTGGTCATTGTAAGGACATTTTGTCCATTATCAATTTGTATGTCGTACGCCGTTACACCGTTGAAGAAACTCAAGATCGCACCTACATCAACGGTTCCGAATATCAAAGCATCTTCAACATCATAGCCTCTGCGAGAATGAACATGGTAAAATTTTGTTTTTACGTTCCTTAAAGTTCATATTTAGTATTGGGAAATTTTTATAAAATGTTTTTTATAAAAATAAGAAGTAACCTCTGCAAAATGAGGCTTTTAAATTTTTTTATTTTTTTGAGGCTTTTTAAAGTTTTATATTTTCTGGGAAAACCGGACCGGTCCGCCCTCTACCCTGACTGATCCTCCTTGCTCAAGGTCCAGTAGACCCCGGATCGAATGCAAACCGATGGAGCCATATTTTAAAAGCACCGATCCGGTCAATCGGACCGATCCGCCTCCTAGCGGGACCGGTCCGCCTGGGATAAACTCGAGCAGTTCCGTAACTGTTTTTACCACCATCTTATATTTCCTATATATATAACTATTCCGATGGTGTATTTCTTGAAGTCTTTGAGAAAACGTTTTTAAGAGTACAAACACAACAAGACTTCAATTTTTGATGTGCCAAACATCTTTTTGATTCACACACAAAAATCTCAATTACTTTTGTGAATCTTTTGGAACCCTAGAACACAAACTTTGTTGTTGTTCATCTTTGTGGAGAGATCTTTGCAGCCGAGGGTTGCGTGTCATTGCTGAGGGAGTCTCTACAAAGTTTTATGGCTGCGTGTCATTGAGGAGAGCTGCGGTTCTTCCTGCGTTGTTTGGGCTGCGATTCCTTGGAGGGTGTTGCGTGTATTCTCTTGCTGAGTTCAAGACTGCGTGTCTTTGTGGGTTGGCTGTGCGTTGATCCATTGCAGATTTCTCTATGTAATTGTAAGTTGCGGCTTGTATATTCATAGTGACATAAAGGTTTTACCCGAAAGGGGTTTTTTCTTGAAATCTGTGTCTCAGCATATTTTTGTGTCACATGCTTTATTTATTTATGGATTGATACACGCACATTAGATGCATGTTTAGGGGCTGAAATTAAATAAGTATGCTATATTAGAAAGTTGCGAAGTTAATCAATTATCACACGAAATTCTCGCGTTCTCAAATTGGTTTCAGAGAGGGTTACGCTAATATATCGCGTGATCCTGATTTTTTGAGGATTTACTTTCTGATACAATTTGTCACTCACATTTTCAAATTGGTATCAGAGCGAGTTGCGCTAATTTATTGCGTATTCCTATTTTCCGCAAAATCGTGTGATATTGATTTTTTTTAAAATCAGTTTTGTGAAAAATCGCAATTTTTCCTATGGAGCACTTATATAATCAGATGCCTATTTTTGACGGGTCTAATTATGCCTACTGGAAAGCTCGTATGAAATCGATTTTAAAATCTATTGACGAGCGTGCTATTTCTGGAGCTGTCTCTCCTGATGAGTTTCGCCGAATTATGATATGCACCATGTCTAAAGAGGCTTGGGATGTTTTGAAATTGACACATGAGGGTACCAATGCGGTTAAAGAGTCAAAATTACAAAATTTGGCCACCCAATTTGAAACTATCACCATGTCTGAGTCTGAATGCTTTGATGATTTTTATGCTCGTTTGTCAGACATTGTTAACACATGTTTTAATTTGGATGAGGTGATTGATAACACGCGTGTCGTTAAAAAGATTTTGAGATCTCTCCCAAAACGCTTTATTCCTAAAGTCACTATTTTGAACTCTTTGGGAAATTTGAAATCACTTAAGTTGGAAGAACTTGTAGGAGATCTTCAAACCTATGAGATTGACATGTTTCCCAAAACCATTAAGGCTAAGGATGATGGCATTGCTTTAAAGACTCATTTTAAGAAAAAGAAAGAAAAAGTTTGTGAGTCCGATTCTGAGGGAGATTTTGATTTTAATGATATGGCCTTGTTTGCGAAAAATTTTAAAAAATTTCTCAACATGAACACAAATAATTGTTCCAATAAAAAGAATTTTTTTGAGAAAAATAAAAAGAAAGGAAATGCCAAAGAAAGTGGTGAGAGGGAAAAAGAGAATAAATCCGATGAGGAGTGTGAGGAAGATTTTGAGAACATCACTTGTTTTGAATGTGGGGGTAAGGGACATAAGTCGTTTGAGTGTCCTGCGTGGCTTAGAAAGAAAGGAAAGAAAGTAGCTATGCCCACCACACTTAGTGATAGTAGTGAAGGTGAAGGTGATGAGACTAGTGGTGAGAAGTTTGTATCTTTTTCTAGTCGTGTGAGCACACCCACCTTGTCCCACAATAGTGCACATGAAAGTGATAGTGATGGTTTGAGCGCTTCAAGTGAGGGAGAAAGTGAGAGTGAAAGTGGATATGAAAGTGAGCTCCAAAAAGCTTTTAGAGATTTGTACACCGAGACCTTGAAAACAAAGAAGTATAATAGGGATTTAGGTCGTCGGGTTTTAGATTTGGAGAAAGAGAAGGAGGTTTTGAGAAAGGAGAAGTGTGATTTGACCGACACGTTGTCTAGTCTGACGACACGTGTTTCCCAACTCGAGAGTGATCTCGAACGTCCAGGGTGGTCAAAGTCAAGTTTGAGAACGCACCTAAGAAGGTTGAAAAGGTGGTTCTTAAGGGTAAAGGTGAGAAGTTAGGAATAAGTCATGACGGTGCTTCTGCTTCCCAATTAGCACCCGAACCGGTTCCCACTTTAGTGACAGTTTCACATGTGTCTCACCCTAACCCACCTAGTCGTCCCATTCCTATTAGGAAAGTGCGTCCTAGAGTTTTTGAGAGAGGTGTTCCTAGTCCTATTTATGTTTGCTCACATTGCAAGAGGAGAGGACACCTAAGGGAATTTTGCTTTAAGTTGGGGTATGTGTCACGTTTTGCTTCTACATGAGAGAGTTTGCACATTTAGGTGAGCAAGTTAAGTTTTTAGTCAAAACTTCACAAGAATTGATGGAGGTTTTTCATAAGCTGTCACCACCTTTGGAAAACCCCTCTGCACCTAATGATTGAGGTTTGACTTGTTTACTAGCATAGGGTGATTTTCATGATGTCATTGTTTGCCTATTGCTAGTATGTATCATTTTTGTATATATTTTTGTTTTGAAAATTTTGAAAAATACAAAAAGATTTTTTTTGTTGCACCGTTTATGGATGAACACTTAGGATGACCGAGTCACAACATCATTCCATTGTTCATGTGACTATTTGATAGTGTTTTGAGACAATAGGTCAATTCATCCATGTGCTTTATAATGTTTGGAGTCATTAAGATGTAATTAAGTGTTACTTCCTACATGTTTGACTCATGTTTCCTTTAATGCACACATGCACATATTTGTTTGATTATTGTGCTTGTCTTATCACATGTTGGTTGGGTGTTTTCACTTCAATCCTGTCCTTAAAACGAACCAAGCGCGATAATTTTTTTTATAAGGAAATTGTGCATATAAAAACCATGTTGTGAGTTTGTGTGCTCTGTTTGATAATGGGGAAGGGTTGAGAAAGGTAATCATCTATCCTTTGCGCAAAAGCCACTGTTAAAAAGGACCTAAAAAATTGAGGAATTTTATTATCCGAGGTCCAAAGAGGTTAAAAGAGCCCGAAAAAATTGAAAGGAAATAAAAAGATATTCATGTCACAAAGGGGCCATTTAGGTTTTTGCACCAATTCTCCAAAGTTTGAGAATTTAGATTACCTCTAAAAGAAAATATATATGAGGGAGTTTGGTTGGAGATTTAAAACGGGTTTGCACGTCCTTGAAATGCTTGAAATATGCGCTACATAGTTTTGGACGTTATTGGTGTAGAAATCACTTTGACTTTGATTTGTTGATTTGCATAAGACGATGTCATTTAAATTCAACAATTTTTTTACACCTAAGGATACTTTTGATGTTCATTCGTTAGGGGTACACATATGCATCGTGCACATATGATTGATTGAGTTGATTTACCTATCGAATCTGTTCACACCCATTCATTTCATTTCCATGACTTGGTTGTTTGAGTCTAAATCCATGGTGTGATTTTTGTATCATATTTGTTCATATTGGTATCCTATCTTTGTATGAAAAATTTGAAAAATTCAAAAAATAGTTTGTAAAGATTTGTTTGAGCATCTCCTTGCAAGAGCGCGTTTACCATATTATTTGATGCCCTGTTTTGTGTACCGTGACACCCCGATTTTGCCTATTCGATTCATTCTTCTCATTTGTCTATTTGGGGACATCATAAAAAGGGGGAGAAAAAATTATCATTAATTTTGAGGGAGTTGTTGAGATGTAGCTTATGTTTTTATCATATATTGGTATCCTTATTTATCTCATTTCAAACTCGATATGTCACGTGGTATTTTCTTTGTCTCATGTGTGTAGGTATGAAGATTGAAGATCAATATGTTGCACACCTTGATGAGAAAAGCTTTGAGATTTGATGATTGTTGAAGATTGAAGAACAAACGATGAAGATTTAAACATTTGTATCTTTCCATCTTTAGGGTTCATGGGAGGGTAGATTTGTATATGTCATTAGTTGATAATTATGAGTTTTTATGTATGTACCGGCATAGACATAGGGGGAGATTTGTAAGGACATTTTTTTCCATTATCAATTTGTATGTCGTATGCCGTTACACCGTTGAAGAAACTCAAGATCGCACCTACATCAACGGATCCGAATATCAAAGCATCTTCAACATCATAGCCTCTGCCAGAATGAACTTGGTAAAATTGTGTTTTTACGTTCCTTAAAGTTCATATTTAGTATTGGGAAATTTTTATAAAATGTTTTTTATAAAAATAAGAAGTAACCTCTGCAAAATGAGGCTTTTAAATTTTTTTTATTTTTTTGAGGCTTTTTAAAGTTTTTTATTTTCTGGGAAAACCGGACCGGTCCGCCCTCTACCCGGATCGATCCTCCTTGCTCAAGGTCCAGTAGACCCCGGATCGAATGCAAACCGATGGAGCCATATTTTAAAAGAACCGATCCGGTCAATCGGACCGATCCGCCTCCTAGCCGGACCGGTCCGCCTGGGATAAACTCGAGCAGTTCTGTAACTGTTTTTACCACCATCTTATATTTCCTATATATATAACTATTCCGATGGTGTATTTCTTGAAGTCTTTGAGAAAACGTTTTTAAGAGTACAAACATAAAGAGACTTCAATTTTTGATGTGCCAAACATCTTTTTGATTCGCACACAAAAATCCCAATTACTTTTGTGAATCTTTTGGAACCCTAGAACACAAACTTTGTTGTTGTTCATCTTTGTGGAGATATCTTTGCAACCGAGGGCTGCGTGTCATTGCTGAGGGAGTCTCTACAAAGTTTTATTACTGCGTGTCATTGAGGAGAGTTGCGGTTCTTCCTGCGTTGTTTGGGCTGCGAGTCCTTGGAGGGTGCTGCGTGTATTCTCTTGCTGAGTTCAAGACTGCGTGTCTTTGTGGGTTGGCTGTGCGTTGATCCATTTCATATTTCTCTATGTAATTGTAAGTTGCGGCTTGTATATTCATAGTGAAATAAAGATTTTACCCGAAAGGGGTTTTTTCCTGAAATCTTTGTCTCAGCATATTTTTGTGTCACATGCTTTATTTATTTATGGATTGACACACGCACCTTAGATGCATGTTTAGGGACTGAAATTAAATAAGTATGCTATATTAGAAAGTTGCGAAGTTAATCAATTATCACACGTAATTCTCGCGTTCTCAGTCATCTTTTATACTTTTATTTGTGAATTAATAAATCGATTAAATTCTAGCAACGTTCTATGTGGATTCGATAACTAAACTAGATATTTTACATATAAAAAAACAAATATAGTTAAAGTTCAGTTTTTTTATATCAAGATTTGTCTTATAAGAACAACTTGTGATATACCCATATATACCCTCCAACCAGACGACCCCTCAAGGGGCCGACCCTTCATCAGGCTTCGGATGACCCCTTAGAGGGCCGACCCTTCATCAGGCTCCAGACGACCCCCTCAGGGGGCCGACCCTTCATCAGGCCCCAGACGACCCCTCAGGGGGCCGATCCTTCATCAGGCTCCGGACGACCCCCTCAAGGGGCCGACCCTTCATTAGGCTCCAGACGACCCCTCAGGGGGCCGACCCTTCATCAGGCTCCGGATGACCCCTCAGAGGGCCGACCCTTCATCAGGCTCCAGACGACCCCCTCAGGGGGACGACCCTTCATCAGGCTCCAAACGACCCTTCGAGGGTACGACAATACGAGGCCGGATTTTGGCCAGACTCATTACCGGAAGGAACTTTGACCTCGGCCTCATATCAAAGTCCGAGGGTGACATAATCATAGTGTGTGGTTTGGGAGATGCGTGGAACAGTGCGCGTGAGGCTCACATGGCACATGGGAGACCGTTATAACAAAATCACACCCTCACGTGAGGGAATATTATGTCATCATTTGGCATCTACAGGTGTCAATAGGGGATTGGCTAGATCATTATTCACATGCACCATGCATACTTGGGGGTACACTACACCCCCAAGACCTATATATACTTGTCACCTATAACCCTACAAGGGGATCGATCAATTTATTATAACCCTAACTAAAACTCTGCTTGTACACACAGTAGAGAGAGAAAGTGAGCTTATATGAATTGTATCCAAGGCCATTAGTGCCCATACTTAGTGGATCACAAACTCACAGTGGATGTAGGCCAAATTGGCTGAACCACTATACATCATTGTCTTATTTCTTCTTATACTCATCCCCTTCTACATACTTATACACTTATACATCCCTATGGCTGCCAGGGTTACTACTGTTTGAGCTCATTATCACTTATCCGGTGGTGCTAAATCTTAGCATTATCAGTTTGGCGCCGTCTGTGGGAATGAGAAGACATCTCTTCCTTTGTACAAGTTGACCTCACTGGGCACTCTGGTGGTGAGCCAGCTCTCCCCCTGAGTGGAGATGTTTCACCATTGAAAGAGACCCACTAAGGTTCTCAATCTCACCAGTCTTTTCTTCAGTTCAGCTTTTCATAGCTCAAACACATGGTACCTGAAATTCCACCGCCACCACTTCCCCCGCCGGATGATGGGGGAAGACCCAGTTCCAATCAGCCGCCACTTCAGTTTGAGATGGATGATGTGGCGGCAGCCTTAAAGTCTCTGGCAACAAGCCAGCGGATGATGCAGGAGCAGTTCACAGCTCTAAGCCAAAACATGCTAAGACCACCAGGGGTTTCACCTGAAATGATTACTCCGGCAGAAGCTCCAGGATAGCATGAGGCCAGGGGACCACCCCAGGCACCACGCAAAGACCTGCCACCCCCTCAGTGGCGTAGGGATGTTGTTGACCCCCGGCGTCTACGCCTGGGGAGGCAAGGTAACCCTTACCCTGAGGACAGGTATGACGATCTGGAGGGAGAGGAGGCCCCTATAGAATGCTGGGAACCATATGAGGTCTCCAAAAATACTATATGACCTCTCCAGGATAGTAGAGGAAAGTGCGGGAGACCAAATCCTGATGATCGCCCGAGAGGCTCTGCTTTTGATCGCTTGAGCAGGGGGTCGGCCTTTGAGAGGCTAGGCCTAGTAAATGACCTGCGAGAAAAATTTTCAGGTTAAGGAGTGCTACGAGGTCCAGGAGGGAGGCAATAGATGGCCGACCCCAAGGACGGGATGACGGTCAAAGGGAAGTAAACAACCAGCACAGACCTGCCGCAGTAGAACCCTCCGCCCACCTTAAAGAGGCGGCAGGGGATAACATCGGCCAAGCCGACCCTGCGAGGCCCTGGAATGACTCGATGCAACAACTAGAGGATAAGATCGGTGATATACTGAAGAGTCGAGACCCTCTTCAGAAGGGATACACCATAAGCTCACCCTTTGTGGCAAAGATAGTCAACTTCCCTACGCCATCAAGGTTCAATCCACCTGTGGTCACCCCAAGATACGACGGGAGCACCAACCCTGTCCACCATGTTGAGATGTATCAATCAGCAGGAGACATATACTCTATCTCAGATGAGATGAGGTGACGTTCCTTCTCTGGTAACTTGACTGGGGCTGCACATGTCTGGTACACATCTCTTCCAAAAAATTCCATTGAAAACTTTAAGCAGTTGGCAGACCTGTTCATCCACAACTTTTTCTTTGGGGTGAGGCCACATAAGAAGACCACCAACCTACTCTATGTTAAGCAGGGGAAGAGTGAGACCCTGAGGGACTACATAGCCAGATTCAATAAAGAAAATATGGAGGTGGAAGACTATGAGGAGAGCATAGCTATGACAGCCCTGATTGGAGGACTCCAAAAGGGGAAGCTGTTATGGAAGCTTGCTGAAGACCCCCTAGGACGATGGATGAAATACTGTCAACAACAGGGAAGGTGATGAACGCCTAAGAGGCGATGGCCGCAAAATACGAAGATGAAAAAGGAGGCGCTATTGGGGGTAAATACCCTAAGAAGAACAAAGAGGGGAAGAAGAGGTCTACGGATGACAAATTCGCTGGTTACACCCCTCCGACGGTCAGCTGTGAGCAGATACTCAATGAGATAAAGAGTGGCCGGTCCCTGAAGTGGCCTGAGAAGCTGAGGGTAGCGCCCAACAAGAGGAACAAGAACCTGTGGTACGAATTTCACCAAGACCACGACCACGTAACAGACAAATGCTTTGCTCTGAAAGATGAGATTGAGAAGATGCTAAAAGAAGGGAAGATGAGAAAGTACGTCGACAAAGGTGCCTTTAAGAGAGGCCGAGGGGATGACCCCAGAAAGAAATGAGGCGATGCATGTAGAGAAGGACCTCAAAAAAGAGGGGACGACCCTTCTGATGATGAGGACGACCCTCACCTCCCGTCGAGAGACGACCAAGGTCCTGTCAAGAGGCTTAATATGATCTCGCTCAGAGTGGGAATGATCTCCGGGGGTCTAGCAGGAGGAGGGTCTGAGGTCGCTGACAGGAAGGCCCATGTGGCTGAGGCCAAGGCAGTGACGAAGACGGTACACTCAACCTCCCTGGAGGCCAAGTCAGAAAAGAGGAAGAAGGTTGATATGGACACCCTGATAGTGGGGTTCTCGAGAAGGGACTTTAAAGGCCTCCTAGGCCCACACGATGACCCTCTCATCATCACAACTAGGGTGCATGGGTGTGAGGTGTCGAGGATATTGGTCGACGGGGCAGTTCTGTAGATGTAATGTTTTGGCCATGCTTCAAGGCCTTAGGTCTCAGCCGTGCTAGACTCGTCCCATACCATCATCCATTGATTGTATTCAGTGGGGAAAAGGTTCATCCCCTAGGAGTGTATGAGGCCGATGTTAGGATGGGGGACGAGTGGCCGAGATGGATTACCAAGAAGGTCAGTTTCTTTGTGATGGATGAACATGTGTTTTCGGCTTACAACATCATACTGGGGCGTGTGGCCCTCAAGGGGTTTGAAGCTGTGCCGTCTACGGTCCATCAGATGATTAAATTTCCTACCCCTTACGGGGTGGGGGAAGTTCAGGGAGACCAGACGACAGCGCGAGAATGTTACTACAACTCCGCTGAAGAAAGGGAGGCACACAAGAGGGCTACGACCACTTACAATATTGATACCCTAGACCCCAGGGACGAGACGAAGCTCAAGAAAGGAGAGGCCGTGAAAGAGGTAGAATCCATCATCCTCGATGAGGATGACCCAGAAAAAACTGTCCAAGTCGGTAAGTCTCTGAACCCCAATATCAAGGAAGACCTCATTAAACTGTTGAGGAGAAGACGAAGCGTCTTCGCATGGAGTCATGTAGATATGCCAGGCATTGACACTGAAATCATGTGCCACAAGATTAATGTGGTAGAGGGAGTGAAGCCGATAAAGAAGAAGAGAATAATTTACTATAGAGAAACGTATGAGGTCATTAGGGATGAGGTCAAAAAATTAGAAGACGCTGAGTTTATCAGAGAGGTCATCTACCCCGAATGGCTGTCCAATGCAGTCATTGCTCCAAAGGCCAATGGGAAGTGGAGAATGTTTGTGGACTTCACAGACCTCAACAAGCACTGTCCCAAATACAGCTTCCCTCGCCCTCGCATTGACCAGATGGTAGACGCTATTGCAGGCCATGAGCTCATGAGCTTCATGAATGCCTATTCAGGGTATAACCAGATCTTCATGAACCCTGAAGACTCGAAGAAGACAACCTTCATCACTGACAAGGGGACATACTGTTATAGGGTCATGCCCTTTGGCCTAAAAAATGCGGGGGCACCGTACCAGCACCTCGTAAATAAAATGTTCGAAGACCAAATTGGGAAGTCTATGGAGGTCTATGTAGATGACATGCTGACTAAGAGTTTGAAGGTAGAGGATCATGTGGCAGACCTAGAGAGGACCTTTAATACGATGGAAAAATACCAGATGAAGCTTAATCCGGCCAAGTGTGTCTTCGGGGTCGGAGCAGGGAAGTTCTTGGGGTTCATTGTCAACCAAAGAGGCATCGAGGCCAATCCTGAAAAGATAAAGGCCCTTGTTGAGATGAAGACCCCCGAGTCCATTAAAGACGTTCAGAGGCTCACAGGTAGAGTTGCTTCCTTGAACAGGTTCGTATCTAGTGCCACAGACAGGTGCCTACCATTCTTCAAAATTCTCAGAAAAGCCTTCGAATGGAGTGAAGAATGCGATGAGGCCTTCAAGGAGTTAAAATCATACCTGGGGTCTCCTTTGCTGTTGTCACGACCCGTGCATGGTGAACGAATTTATGTGTACCTCGCCGTCTCAGAGTCAGCCTCAGTGCAGCCATTGTGAGAGACGAGGATGGAATATAGAAACCTGTGTATTTTAACAACAATGCACTCCAAGGGGGCAGAGAAAAGATATCCAAGGATGAAGAAGTTGGCTTGCGCCTTGATCCATGAATCAAGAAAGATGAAACCATACTTCCAGTCCCATGCGATGGTTATCCTCACTGACTCTCCCCTTAGGCAGGTTTTACACAAGCCTAAAAAATCAGGGAGGTTAATGGCCTGGGCTATAGAACTGGGGGAGTTTAACATAGTGTATCATCCTAGGAAGTCCATTAAGGGGTAAGCATTGGCAGACTTCATGGATGAGTTCACTTAGGAAGGTGATGAGGCCGAGGATAAGAGCCTCGGGAAGATAGATACCCGAAAGGGTGAGCTCACCGACACGACTACAGATAAGGCTGAGACGAGCACCGCTAGAAGGAAAGTGGTTGAAAACGAAGAGGGAAGATATCTCTTTAGACAGGGGTCACTCATCGATGGAGGTTTCTCAGAAGAACACACCGTGTGGAGTCTCTTCGTCGATGGGTCCTCTTGCGAAAGTGGGAGCGGAGCTGGGTTAATAGTATCAGCACTCGACGGCACAGACATTGAGTATGCTCTGAGGTTCAACTTTAAGGCCTCCAACAACGAGGCCGAGTATGAGGCCTTGATAGCAGGCCTCTCCTTGGCCAGATCACTTAGTATCGGCCAGATTTTGGTTCACAGTGATTCGAGGCTAGTAGTGAATCAGATACTAGGAGCCTACGAGGCTAAAGATGAGAGGATGGCTAGGTACCTTGAGAAGGTGAGGTCATTACTGAAAGGATTCAGAGAAGTGAAATTAAATAGGATACCTAGGATCGACAATGGCCGTGCTGATGCCCTTACGAGGTTGGCGTCGACAACTAGGACAGACATCAGGAGGACGGTCCCAGTAGAAATTTTTCTTTAGACAACTATTGAAGACGATGAGGGAACACTTGGAAATTGCCTAAATGTTTCTCAGGAAGATTCATGGATAGACCCTATGATCAGGTACATTAAAGAGGGGGAGATGCCAGAAGCAAGGCTAGAAAGGAAGAAGTTGAGATACCGGGCTACAAAGTTCACCGTCATTGGGGATACCTTGTACAAAAAGGGATTTTTACTCCCCTTACTCAGGTGCATGCACCCATCTGAGATCTCATCCCTTTTGCAAGATGTTCATGAAGGATCATGCTCAAGCCACATCGGGGGCAGATCCCTAGCGAAGAGGGTGATCACCCAAGGGTACTGGTGGTCGACCTTGGGGAAAGACGCCGTGGTATATGTAAAAAAGTGCGATAAATGCCAGAGATTTGCCACCATCCATCACCAACCCCATCAGCCTCTTACCTCCATTACATCCCCATGGCCATTTGCAGTGTGGGGGATCGACCTCGTAGGACCCTTACCAAGAGCAGTCAATAACTATCGGTTCCTCATCGTAGCTATTGACTATTTCTCAAAATGGGTGGAGGACGAACCAATGGTGACAATTACAGAGCAGAATACCTTCCAGTTCATCGAGAAAAATGTTATATGCAGATATGGTCTCCCCAACACCCTCATCTCGGATAATGGGACTCAGTTCAAGAATACCTCTCTACAGAAGTACTGTGAAAGGGTGAGTATCAAACAATTTTTCTCCACCCCACGCCGAACTCAGGCCAATAGGCAAACAGAAGTTACAAACAAGACAATCCTAGATGGAATCAAGAAGAGGCTTGAGGAGGCAAAAGGAAGATGGGTCGATGAGTTATATGTCGTGCTGCGGGCATACAGGACGACAGTGAGGACCTCTACTGGAGAGACCCCATTTATGCTAGCTTATGGCTGAGAAGCCGTCATCCCCACCGACATTGAGTTCCCTACTCATAGGGTCCAAATGTATGACCCCTAGAGAAATACAGAAGAGAGGAGACTCGACTTAGAACTGATTGAGGAAAGGAGGGAGGACGTTAAGATAAGGCAGGCCGCCTACCAACAGAGGACCGCAAGGTTTTACAATCAGAGGGTGAAACAGAGGCCAGTCGCAGTGGGGGACTTGGTCCTCAATAAGACTTGGCAAAAGCCCAACAAGATCCATCCTAATTGGCATGGACCATATAGGGTCATCGATGAAGTCGTCCCTGGGACCTATCGACTAGAAAACCTAGAAGGGGAACCCTTTTCCAACCCCTGGAATGCAGATCATTTGAAAAAATACTATCAGTAGTGTTGTAAGGTCTTGATAGACCATAATTGTAATAAGAGTTGCTCCAAAAGAACACTTGGAAAATTAATGAGAAATATCACTGTTTCCCCTCATCCTGTGGTTATCAGTTCTAGTACGCATGAAAACATTTTTAGAGAATGGCCCTCAGCTATAATGAGGGTCAATGGAGGGGACGACCCCACCATTGCCCTCAAGAAAGACGAGGGAAAACTTTGTTCAAAACCATTAATTTGGTAATTATAACCCTCGGCTATAATGAGGTCCCATGGAGGGGACGACCCCACAATGGTCCTCAAGAAAGACAAGGGAAAACTTTGTTCAAAACCATTAATTTGGTAATTATAACCCTCGGCTATAATGAGGTCCCATGGAGGGGCACGACCCCACCATGTTCCTCAAGAAAGACGAGGGAAAAATTTGTTTAAAACCATTAATTTGGTGATTATCACCCTTGGCTATAATGAGGTCCCATGGAGGGGACGACCCCACCACGGTCCTCAAGAAAGATGAGGGAAAACTATGTTGAAAACCATTAATTTGGTGATTATCACCCTCGGCTATAATGAGGTCCCATGGAGGGGATGACCCCACCATGGTCCTCAAGAAAGACGAGGGAAAACTTTGTTCAAAACCATTAATTTGGTAATTATAACCCTCGGCTATAATGAGGTCCTATGGAGGGGACGACCCCACCATGGTCCTCAAGAAAGACGAGGGAAAACTTTTTTTAAAACCATTAATTTGGTGATTATCACCCTCGGCTATAATGAGGTCCCATGGAGGCGACGACCCCACCATGGTCCTCAAGAAAGACGAGGAAAAACTTTGTTGAAAACCATTAATTTGATAATTATAACCCTCGTCTATAATGAGGTCCCATATAGGGGACGACCCCACCATGGTCCTCAAGAAAGACGAGGGAAAACTTTGTTTAAAACCATTAATTTGGTGATTATCACCCTCGGCTATAATGAGGTCCCATGGAGGGGAAGACCCCAACATGGTCCTCAAGAAAGACGAGGGAAAACTTTGTTGAAAACCATATATTGGGTGATTATCAACCTCGGCTATAATGAGGTGTGACACCCCGACTAATTAAATACCGGGTAGCTACTCCTTTATTAAATTAATTTAAAATGCCAAGTTGGCTCAGTTAATAGCATCACTGTCGAAAACATTTTTTTTATTATTACTAACCACCTAGTATTTAAAAAGTAAGTGCCAAATTTTATTTAAAGTCTGATTAACATGCAACAAGTGTAATAAAGAATATTAACACCATTCACCATAATGAAGTAAATAGAATAACCATCACATAACGTAAATAAAGTCTGGAGGAAAACTCCTCACTACAAATCCCACAACTGATAAGTAAACTGAATGCTAAATCAATACATGCCAAAGTCTGATAACTATAATGGAAAAGTAACTCTAATAGAAATGGGCGACATGCCCTATAACTGATAGATAATGAATCTGGAATCCAAGTGATAGAAGCGTCTACAAGCAAATCCCTATAGCTTCCACAAACAGCTACAGCTCGTCACTAGAATGAGTATCCTATGCATGGTGTCCTTGTGGCTGGGCACCTAAAATAGTTTTACAAGGAAAAATAGATTTGAAAGCAAACGGGTCAGAGCCCGAATGTGGAGATATTTTAAAAACCGGCAAGTGCTTTAAAAACATTTAAAACATTAAATGCAAAGTACATGTTAGGACGTGCACTCACATGATATTCTCACCTCTCGTCTAACTGTGCACTCCTAACGTAAGTACCCATCCACAACGACACAAACCACTAGCTAAGTGACATCATCTCTATCTAGACTATCATAGGTCCTACCCATATTACTCGGTTCTATTAACATTATAACGCTCGTAATTAAATAGGGGTTTAACGTAAACTCAGATGCTCAAAATGCAATATATTTCACTATCAGCTAACCCGTTATGTTTTTCTCGAAACAATACCGTAATTATATTCATAACATTAACATGAAGGTTCCCTTTAATTAAGTGTATATTATTCACATCATAAATATACAATACAAGCACCCCGAGAACTAAGCTGTGGTGCACACATACTGTGCTATCCATCCCGGTACATCACGTACATAAGGATTACGTATTCCGAATCTCTCAGGAATAGTTCACGAATAACAACATCACAAATAATGGAGGCGAACACAGTCACATCACATGGGTCACGCACATACCTACGCTCCCACGATCAGCGGACTTATTAATATCCCAATAAGTCTTTCTATGACCTATGTTCATCAAGGTAACCAGTCTAAATCCGGGAAACACAAGGATTAGAGGGCCCTAAGCGAACGCAAACCTCCCGTGATAGCAAGTATGGTAGGTATGTCATACACACAATTCATATACCAATACTAAGTAAACACACGTCTTAGTAATCCCGTAGTTTAATTGTAGCACTATTCACATTCTAGTACCAATATATCCTTTATACACTTTATACGATTTTGGTTTATAATCATACGCGCCATAATCTATTCTCACGTCGTAGTAGACACTCACATCTCAACCCAAACGGTTCATTGATTTAAATCACTCGTATATAATTTACTCCTCAGAATAACCCAAAAGTCCCAAATCCATCAATACATCATCAAAGAAATGTTAACTCTGCCCTCGAACAAGTTTACGGGACTCCAAAAATCAAAACAGGCCAAAAAGGCCCAAACTGCCAGCTCGTTAGAAGTCTCGTTCGAACGAGGCTGTTCGAACGAGATCAAACTGTCAGCTCGTTAGAAGTCTCGTTCGAACGAGGCTATTCGAACGAGATCCAGTTCATTCGAACGAATTGTACCTTCTAACGAGATCTTGTTCGAACGAAGTTATCGAACGAGGTTCCCTTTCGTTAGAAGCAACTGGTCAATTCGTTAGAAGCTCGTTCGAACGAGTTCGTTCGAACGACCTGGGGAGGGGCTTCTAACGACCTACCAGTTTCGTCCCAGATTTGCCTTACTCTCGTTTTTCACCATTTTTAACACCTCAAGTCTCAACCAAAATTCGTCCAATCAATGTTTTAAGGTCCCCAATCATCCTAAAACATACTAAGGTCATATTCTAACACCTTTTAAGGAATTAATACATCCTAAACACCATTAGATCACAAGATTCTACACTTTTCCCCAATTCTTTTCAAGAACACAAACCCTAACATTTTAAATCATGAATTAACCCAATATAAATCCGTTTTAATTTCTTCCAATCACAAATATCATGAGAATAATCATCTACCTATCATTCTACATGCAATTCTCCTCAAGATTTTCAAGTTCTAAGTTCCAACTACATGGATTTTCATATTTCACCAAGAACAAACATAAAATTTTAATTATCTAACATGGAAAGAACATTCTCTGAAATTAAATGGAATTAAGTCACTTGCCTCGAGTTTATCTCTGATTTAGATGTTGGTTTGATGGAGCTTTTCTGCAGAATTTCCTTTCTCTCTCTTTCCCCAAGCTTCTTCTCTAATGGTGGTTATGGTGGCTAGGGTTTGCTTTGGGAAGGTATTAGAAAACCTAATTCTAATAACCAACGTAGCTTGTTGGGTTAATATGGGTTGGTTAGTGGCTTATTGGGTCAATTCCCAATCAGATTAAAACTCCCAATTTTCGTCACTTTTAATTCTCCAAAAATACAAAATTACTAAAATGCCCTTTATGTTGCCGGTATGGCCTAAAAATACCCCGGGACCCAAACTAAACCCCCGGCTAGTGTTTTCTGACTATCTCGACCCTTCCGGACGCGTTGGCGCACTCGAAACGACCATACGGTTAATAGAATTTTAATTCACTTTTATAATCAAAATATTACACCGTGACGCGACGGTCACACGCGTCTCAACAAAATTTCTAAAATGCCGTATATAAATCTTACGACAAATTTTTCATAATTCAATATTCATATAAAAACATGTATGCACATAATCAAATACC
The DNA here is from genome assembly GCA_949130495.1 of Sambucus nigra. Taxonomy (NCBI): domain Eukaryota; kingdom Viridiplantae; phylum Streptophyta; class Magnoliopsida; order Dipsacales; family Adoxaceae; genus Sambucus; species Sambucus nigra. The sequence goes on along the minus strand of OX422207.1, from coordinate 622,730,927 downwards.
AACTCGCATCTCGTTAGTATTTTAACCCGGATTAATTTCAATTAATACGCATTTAATTAATTAATCCCAAAAATAAATATAGCCAAAAGTACGGGGTATTACATGAGGTCCCATGGAGGGGACGACCCCACCATGGTCCTCAAGAAAGACGAGGGAAAACTTTGTTGAAAACCATTAATTTGGTGATTATCACCCTCGGCTATAATGAGGTCCCATGGAGGGGACGACCCCACCATGGTCCTCAAGAAAGACGAGAAAAAACTTTATTGAAAACCATTAATTTGGTGATTATCACCCTCGGCTATAATGAGGTCCCATGGAGGGGATGACCCCACCATGGTCCTCAAGAAAGACGAGGGAATACTTTATTTAAAACCATTAATTTGCTGATTAACCCTCAGCTATGATGAGGGCCAGTGGAGGGGACGACCCCACCACTGTCCTCAAGAAAGACGAGGGAATACTTTGTTTAAAACCATTAATTTTGTGATTAACCCTCAGCTATGATGAGGGCCAGTGGAGGGGACGACCCCACCACTGTCCTCAAGAAAGACGAGAGAATATTGTGTTTTAAACCATTAATTTGGTGATTAACCCTCGGCTATGATGAGGGCCAGTGGGGGGGACGACCCCACCACTGTCCTCAAGAAAGATGAGGGAATACTGTGTTTAAAACCAATAATTTAGTGATTAATCCTCGGATATAATGAGGGCCAACCCAGGGGACGACCCCTCGATTCACCCTCAAGAGAGACGAGGGAGAGGTTAGTGGCATTAACAAAGAGACAACACAAATAATACAAGAGGAAAATATGGAAGATAACAAAGGAGATGATAGTATAAATGAAATATCAAGTGTTCTACAAGATAGAGTACAAAAATGTCAATTACATCAAGAGGGTATGGGCTACAGACAACCACCCTATGGAACAATATCAGAGGGCAGGGCCTCAACATCCACAAGAGGGGTTTCCTCAATGACGACAACTGGCTGATCTTCAGACGTGCCAACGCCCTCGACTTGCATTTGGGATTCCACCTGGGTTAGAGCCTCGGCAATCAGGGGGTCGTCCAGTTGAACGGCCTCCAGAGAGGGACGGACGGAAGAGACAACGTCGCCGAACTTGAGGACGACCCACCAACAAGCCGTCCTTATCCCTCTCTCCAAGTACTCAAGGTCGAAGCCTTGGAACTCATCAGAGAGTTTATAGGCTTCCACAGCGTCTGCCTCGTCTTTCTTCACAGCCTTAGATAGCTCAATCTTAAACTGGGCCTCCCGATGGTTCATGGATTCATCCTTCTCCTTCAGAAGCAAGTCTTTGGCCTTAAGGTCCTCATCATGCTGTCTCATCAACTCGTCCATAATTCGTGCATGTTCAGTTCTGGCACTCTCTAGCTCAGCCTTTGCAGTATCTAAGTCAGCCTGCAGGTCAGCCTGATGCTGGATGGCCCTCTCGGCCTCATGGAATTTCTCCTAATTCTCAATCATCCATTTAGTTGCCGAGGTAAAGGTGCATACAGACTGCACAGAAAAATAAACAGATGTCAAGAGGCTGAGGAAACAGTTGGTGAAAGAATGCAATTAAAGAAATGAATCAAGACCAAAACCTAGGCTAGAGAGTGCAGACCATAGTCATACACTTTGGATGGATGCATCTTTGATAGAAAGTCATAATCAGCAGCCGAGGGAGAAGAAAACATTGATGCCTTGGATGCCCTCAAATTTGCGATGACCGATGATGGATCGGCCCTCAGATGTGCTAAGTTCAGGGACCAGAAGGACCCCATGCTGGACGAAGAAGCAGTCCCTTCAGATGCTTCGACCCTGGCCCTCGTCCGAGAATCTGGCCGAGGGTCAATAGGAATCTCATGCTCTTTTCTTTTGTGGCTATCGTCTGTCGGCTCAACAACCGTCGACCCCACGACCTTCATTTTCCTTGGATCCTGCTGAGGCTCCTTACCCTTCTTCTTTGCCAAACCTGATAGTAAACTGGGAGCAGTCATTTCCCAAAGATAGTCTGATACACCAGCAGCAGGACCTGAAAAGGGTACGACACGTGAGAAAAATGCAGAGATAAAAAGGAAACACTTGAAAAAAGTAAAAAAAAAGTACAACTCACATAGTTCTGTAAGGGGGCCGACCTTCAGACCAGCTTCCTTGAGGAACCGAGGGGTCATCAGATCTTCAAACTTTAGAAGTTCACCCCCTCTCCCTCGTCCTCTCAGATATTCAACAATATCTTTCTCTTCCAGGCTAAGTCCAAGGTCTGACCTGGCCTTCATTGACGGGTTAGACCATCTTCGGGGGACCCTCGAGCCATCGGCTATAGGAGATGCCTCGGCGGAGAACTCCCACTCCCCAGAGACGAAGAAGAATCTCTTATTCAAATCGTGGTTGGAGGTTTATGCCACGTGGAGAAGTTTTTTCTCAGACCTCCTCGCCCCTAGATGATAGTACCCAGGCTGTTTGGATGAAGATGTGATATTATAGCAGGCCAAGAATATGTCATCCGAGGGCTCATCAGTGAAAACATTCTTCCACAGGGAGATGTAACCTAGTATCATCCTCCAGGAGTTGGGAGGAAGCTGAGAGGGGGCAATACTGAGGGCTGATAGGATATCTACGATAGCAGGATGCAGAGGGAACCTGATGCCAACCTTGAACATTTGTTCATACATTGCAACCTCACCCTCTTTACCCTCAAAAATCATCTCAGACTCAGAGGGAACCCTCATGGTTATGCCGGGGGGCACTCCATAAGCATGTCTCCACAATAAGATGTCGTGATCCCTAATGGAGGAGATATAGGATGAGGCATGGGAGGTATCAACCTAGTCATCTGAATCATTGCCCTCATCCTCAGTCCCCTCTCCCTTGGCCTCGTCATCTTCCAGAGGACCATGGGGAAAGGCCATCTGAAAGGCATGTGGAGATAAGGTTGTCACAGGGACAGCCTCGAAGGGGACCATACCCTCGGCTTGTCAGCCCGGGCTTAGGTCAGATGTCTCTATTCTACCAAAAGGTCCAGCGCCAGTTGGCGAGGATGCTCTCTCATCCATCTCACTTGAATGACACTCAGCTGGACGATGGGACGACCCACAAGACTCATATGGCTCAAATGGTTTTATTGTGGCTAGAGGACTAGGAAAGATAGGTTGTACCCAACTAGGGTCGGCCCCTCATCTCCTCTACTCCTCTTCCTCTATTCATCTGATCTCAATAAATAATTTCTCTCTCAGGGAAGGGAACTCCTCAGCTAAGCTATAAAGCCTCCTAAGCATCAAGGGGGAGACCCTACACTTGGAGGAATTTGGGGAACTTAAATACAAACAAGTTTGCAGTTGACCAAATTAGACTTTTGGATTAAAACAAAATAAATCAAGGGTTTTACTCAAGAAATCTCAAGAACACTCAAAAACTAGTCGCCGGAGAAAATCCGAAAATAATATAAAACAGCCTAAGTCTGACCATACAAGCCTAAAGCAAAGAAAGAAATGAAAGTAAAAGAGGACACTGGGGTAGAGGGATTACCTGAGGAAGGAGAAAGAGGGTGCCAAACTCGAAATGTCAAAATGTGCAGGTCTGTCTGTTGGAAATTTAGAGAGAGAGAGCTTGGGCGCGAAGAAGAAAAAGAGAAGAAAAGGTTTCAAAAGTCTCTTAAATACCTTAGTAATGAGTGGGCCCACTAACCAAGGCAGAGCACAGCCTACGAGGAAGGCATCATTAGGGCACAATGTCCTAGGTCGTGTGCAGCCGCCACACCTTGGAAACTGGAACAACAACGAGTATCTTCCCAGGTGTCACTCATCCAACAGGTAGTACACTTATCTAAAAAGCAACATTATCCCTCAGACATTTCAGCATCATTTATGACTGAGGGCTGGGGGTGATTGATATACCCATATATTCCCTCCAACCAGACGACCCCTCAGGGGGCCGAACCTTCATCAGGCTCCGAACGACCCCTTAGAGGGTCGACCCTTCATCAGGCTCTAGACGACCCCTCAGGGGGCTGACCCTTCATCAGGCTCTGGACGACCCCTTAGAGGGCCGACCCTTCATCAGGCTCCAGACGACCCCCTCAGGGGGCCGACCCTTCATCAGGCCCCAGGCGACCCCTCAGGGGGCCGACCCTTCATCAGTCCCCAGACGACCCCTCAGGGGGCCGACCCTTCATCAGGCTCCAGACGACCCCTCAGGGGGTTCCACCCTTCATCAGGCTCTGGATGACCCCTCAGGGGGCCGATCCTTCATTAGGTTCCATACGACCCCTCAGGGGGATGACCCTTTATCAGGCTCCGGACGACCCTTCGAGGGTACGACAATACGAGGCTGGATTTTGGCCAGACTCATTACCAGAAGGAACTTTGACCTCGGCCTCATATCAAAGTCCGAGGGTGACATCATCATAGTGTGTGGTTTGGGAGATGCATGGAACAGTGCGCGTGAGGCTCACATGGCACATGGGAGACCGTTATAACAAAATCACACCCTCACGTGAGGGAATATTATGTCATCATTTGGCATCTACAGGTGTCAATAGGGGATTGGCTAGATCATTATTCACATGAACCATGCATACTTGGGGGTACACTACACCCCCAAGACCTATATATACTTGTCACCTATAACCCTACAAGGGGATCGATCAATTTATTATAACCCTAACTAAAACTCTGCTTGTACACATAGTAGAGAGAGAAAGTGAGCTTATATGAATTGTATCCAAGGCCATTAGTGCCCATACTTAGTGGATCACAAACTCACAGTGGATGTAGGCCAAATTGGCTGAACCACTATACATCATTGTCTTATTTCTTCTTATACTCATCCCCTTCTACATACTTATACACTTATACATCTCTATGGCTGCCATGGTTACTACTGTTTGAGCTCATTATCACTTACCTGGTGGTGCTAAATCTTAGCATCATCAACTTGCATCTTTACATGGTCATTCGGTCTTCCCTCAATTACATTCCCTCTTAATTTATCCGTTCCCTAGCCTCTTGTACTCGCGTTCCCCTAGGTACTTCTCACAAATAATATTTGTCTAATACATTTTTACTTTTCTAATTTGGAATCAATCGTACAATTTTCTTTTCTACTCTAGGGTTTCTATAATTTCCCATATTGATAAATAGATCCTCAAAATTTCTCTAACATTTATGTAATTTTCAACCATTTTTTAGATTTTTTTTTAACTTTTCTGTGAAATATTGTAATACCCCATCATTTTAGTATTAATTTTTCTTTTATAAATTTAATTGGGAAAAATTAAATTGGAATTTAGTAAATAATAATTAATGAGATAAAGTATTAACATTTATTATAATTATTATTCACCTGTATGTGACAAGTATATAGTTATATGGTTTAATATATGTCGAGTATGAGTGATAGCGACGGTCTAAATGGTGATAGGTCGACTGGATGATACATCGACAGATCGATAAAATTTGTGGGCGATGCATAAAATACCCACATGTCGAGCCCGGTTGATAAATAGTTAGTATAATTATAGTTGGGTGACTCGGATGACCTTTTTCAAGTACATTGATGATTGGGGAAGGCTCGAAATAGTCCAAAATAGGTACTCAGGTTTTATGTTTGGGTTTCAGGGGATTTATAGTCATAAAAGGACCCTCATAAGGGTAAAAGGTCATTTCATACATAGAATTTGGAGGGAAAATGGGAATAGGTTTTTGGGATGTCATTTAAGGGGTTGGGAAGGTGGAGGACATCCCACCTTTCATATTCCAAACAAAATATTGAGAGAGGTAGAACCCTAAAAAGTAGAAAAAGAGGAAAAAGAATATGGATCTTGAAGAGAATAAAACAGAAGAAGAGGATTCAATCCGACATAGAAGAATTCATATTTGTAATCAAATAAGTAAAGTAAATACTTTCTTTATATTTAAATTTCATTATACTTAATTACCTTTTGGGTTTTAAATAGGAATTGGGGATTTTTAGTATGAAATATTGAAATCTTATGATTTGATGAAGAAAGATAATGATAAAAGCTGAATGATTTGAATCAATGATTAGTTAGGATTGATTACATGTGTAGTTAGAAATAATTTTTTGGGTTTTCATTAAAGAGGATATATAACTTAGATAAAAGGAGGAATATTTAATAATCAACTTCATAAAAGGTTTTATTGAATTTATTGGGGTTTCCATGTAAGAATAAAATATATAGTAATGGGTTCATGTTTTATAGATGACATATGGGTTATAGTTCTTTGAATTTTGGTTGAAATACCCCTAGAAAAGAATGTTAGGTTTTTGAGGATGAATCCTGCGTAGGAAAAATGCTTCAAATCTATTTTTTCTGATCTCATTCGAACCTCATTCGAACGAGATGTAGTTTTTATTTTAATGCGATGGTTTTCATTCAAAAGAGATATAGTTTTCTTTTGAACAGGATGGGATTTCGTTCGAACGACCTCTGGGTTTTGGTCAAATTTGGATCGTGGAAATGTTTTGGGGATTTTTATGAACTCAAGCGAGTGTGTGGGAGATTATCCAAGTGACTCGATATTTAATTAAAAATAGTTTTGTGTCACTATTTATTTGTTAGGAATGTTATAATTAACTAGGGTGCTCAGGAAAAGGACTAGTTAAGTAATTAATTGGGAAGTTAGATCCAATTTTGGAATTTTGGTGATTCGTGCGCGATGGGATATTTGCATGAGTTCAGTTCTTATTATATATACATATTAAGGTGACATGTATATATGTATATGTGTGTATGCTACTTGTTTTATGTGAACATGCCTACTCAGGAGTGCTCTCATAGGAGCTTACGTATAATGGGCAACCCACCCTGGCATTGACCAGCATGTGTTGGATTGATTCCCTAGTTTATAGTGTTGTTGCATGACAACTATCCATGTGTGAGGATAAATGTTGTTTTCGAGTCTGGTTGGGCATGATGTGGTATGTTTGTGATCCATGAATGCATGTCTATAACCGCCTCCAGTATATGCATATTTGTTTAGGATCACTAGTGAGATTCTTACCTGGTGGCACGATGTGAGGTGTGATGCTTAGACCTGGATAGCACACGAGGAATGTATCTGTGACGCCCGATACATGGAGATACATTTATTCATATATAGTGAGGAATATATATATGTATGATTTTATGATATAGTGTGTATATTTATTTATTTATAGCACAAACATAGCTATGATTTGATTATCACGCGGCTATTTAATTATAGCAAGTGCATCGCTACAATACTGTTTATAGATGTATACCTAGTGAAGGTAGTTCTACTGGGCTAATAAAGAGTATTAGCGGGGTTGGGCTTAAATAATGGTTATATGTCCTTGTTAGACTGGGTAGTTTAATTAGGATAAATAAAATGAACACATTAAGAGTACACTATGGTTCAGAGGTGAGGTTTGTCTCAAGTGAATGCATCGATAAATATTTAAAGTAATACAATACTATTTTAATCGATTTCAAAACAATTATTTACTTGCAAAATATTTTCTACACTCTAGACTTTGAATTACAAGTCTTCGACTTTTTATGTTTGTCCTTTTTACACACCAGGTGTGCAGTAGCAGCAGTAGCCCAGGTCGTAGGGATAGATCCACTCTTTTCGTGCAATACTTGTCGTCGCTACATCCTCTCTTAGACACCTTAGTCGAGTCTTATCTAGTAAGGATTAATTATTTTAGTTTACAGGTGGGCTCGTAGATGGATAGGCATTTATCTTACTATCAAACTTTTATACTTATATCAAATAATTCCTTTTCCATACTGAGTTGTTATTCAGTTTTATACTGTGGATATTTCTTGATAACCGATGATTTATTTTTTTCACACGTATTGCTTATTTATGCATGATGGTTATTTCATTCAATATAATTGTATGGATTATTTCTATATTTACATTATATTGTTATTGCGATAGTGATGCTAAGAATGAACCATACTAAAATTCTTGTTATACTTAAGTTGAGGATTGTCGACCTAGTATTGAAATAAGTGGGTTATAACAGATGGTGTCAGAGCATCAGGTTCTAGGGTCCTTAAGATCTGTACGAACTTGCTATGATGTTTTCATTGTGCTTTCTTTAATATATATCCCTATATTTAGGAGTTTTGTTGTATATTGTGCATTTACATTCTTAAGGGTCCTTAAGACCTGTACGAACTTGCTATGATGTTTTCATTGTGCTTTCTTTAATATATATCCCTATATTTAGGAGTTTTGTTGTATATTGTGCATTTACATTCTTCTTTAATTACCTATGATTGAAGTGAATCTCATAAAATTTTGTTTTAATTTTTGATGCCAAACAATAGGAGAGGTATACCAACACGTGTCACTAGGAGGCCCATAGAAGAGGAGGCTCTACCGGAGTCGCGGGCCACACAGGGGAAAGTGACCGTATAAGAGTTTGCCCTATTATTTCACAGGAAGTTAATGTTGCGATGACTACCTTAGCTAAGTATTTTCTCCAAGCATAGCTACAACAGCTAGTGGCATAACTTCAGGATCACCCAGTGCCATTTGTTTGGGAGGGAGTCAAAAAGGCCTTCCAAAAGGTCCATCCACTAGAGTTCTATGGAAGTGTCAAAGTGGTTACAACTAGACAATGGAAGAAAGACAACCTGAAGCATAAGCGCATGGTTGAGTGTAGTGACACTCCAAAGTGCATACTGGTTACTTCTAAGTAAATGGGAGTAGCACTTCAATGGAGGGATTTGGTCACCACAATATAGGATATATACATATATATACTATAACTATCTAGGAGTTCTTGGTGCGGTTTGATTGCAAGTTCTTTCTATCAGCAGTTCAGAAGGAGATAAGGAGTAAGTTCTTGGACCTTTCGCAAGAAGATCGGACTATGGATGAATACGAGGAGGAATTTATACTCCTAGTAAAATATGTGCCAGACAAGGAAAACACTTAGGATAATAGGGTCCTTAAATTTACTAATGAACTCACTTGGAGGATTCATCAGCATTTATTAGGGAATCGAGCATTATGGACCACACTAAGGTCGTAAATGATGCGTTGCTCCATTGTTATGATTATTGCTTCCATATGAGGGGAGAAAAGAGATATTAAGAGTCTATCCAACAGGGTAAGACCTGGAGTAGTGGTGCCAGTGGGCCTTCGCAATACCAACAGAGGCAAAATGAGCAGGGTTACCAATAGGGGATTCTGCTAAGAGATTGAGATTAGGTAACGATAATTTTAGGTAGGATCGTTAGGTCCAAGAGCATACCCCTCAGGGCTAGCTAGGCCAAGGGAAGTATACCGATGGCCAGTAGGGTCGGAGTTGTCAAGGACAGTAGGTCCAAAGTCAGGGGTAGCCTCAGCACAACTAGAGGAAGACAGACTTTACTAGGAGATGTTTTGTGTGGAGGGGAAAGGGACAGATGCGGTGTGTATGCCCGAACACGGATAGGGGTAAGGAGCATGATGCCCAATAAGGGAAGTAGGTACAATATCTTTAAGCCCAATCGACAATTCCATCGTTGTCATCTCCGTATGGGAAGAGGTTGGGATAATTCAGGCGTGTGTATCACCTTCGAGGAATAGTTTTACCACCAGTACCGCCAGCGATTAACGGTATTTTTCCAATTCATGGGTACATATGGAGGGTTTTACTTGACATAATAACACAACACTTATTTTTCAGCACTAGGTTTGCACGTGCAATGGGTTTAGTTGATTTAGACAAGGATATTATCATGAATGTAGATTCAACTTTGGGTAGTGGGACTCTCATTCGCTACACATGTAAGGGGGAAAGTGTGGACATGGGGAGGTTATGTTTCATAGAGGATATTCTCGTGTTAGAATTGGATGAATATGTTGTTATTTTAGGAATGTACAGGTTAGTGACGTATACAATGATGGTGGACTTTTACAATAGGAATATCATTTTCTTTATACTAGGGCAAGAGATTTTTTGTGGCGATACCTCGTTCGGAGGGAGGGTCGATCACGTATTTGTATTATATTGAGAAAGAGACTTTTGACAGTATAGCCATATCATTGTATTTAATCCTTGTTATTAGGTATTATGTTATTGTATTTCAAAAGACACCAGGTTTACCATTGAATTTATGATTGACTTAGTGTCAAGGACTAGGTTGATAGCTCGAGTGTCATATTGTAAGGATCCTTTAGAGATTCGGGAGTGAAGGTATCAGATTCAGTACCTTTAGGGGTAGGCTTTCAACCACGGGAGTACTTCACCTTGGGGTTCCCCAGTTATGTTTAGGAAAAATAATTATGGACCATTATAGTTGTGTATTGATTATTAAAAGTTCAACAACGTCACGATCTGGAACCTAAGAGGAGAAAATTACTTCTCTAAGATTGACTTGAGGTTAGGGTATCATCATTTACTTATTAGGGAAGAGGATATCCATAAGACCACTTTCTTGATGAGATACGGTTCTTATGAGTTCAGGGCTATGCTGTTCGAGGTAACCAATGTACTTGTTGTTTCATTGGATCTCGTGAACAAAGTATTCATGGATTTCTTGGATCCATTTATCATTGTGGTCATAGATGACATGTTGATTTATTCTTAAACAAAGGGTGAGCGTACAAAGAACTTACTTATGGTTCTTCAGACCTTATGGGACCACTAGTTGTATGCCAAGTTCGAGAAATATTGATTTTTGTTATGGGAGGTGAAGTTCTTGGATCACATTATCTCTAAGATAGGGATTTCTGTGGATCCAATTAAGGTGCAAATGGTGATGGAGTGGGTAAGCCCATGACACTGACGAAGATATGTAGTTTTCTGGGGTTAGCAAAGAACTACTATCGATTTATTGGCGGATTTTGGAAGATTACAAGTTCGTTGACGAATTTGACTCGTAAGAGAGTGACTTTTGTATGGGATGACCATATCAATTATCTTTTTATGAGCTAAAGGATAAGTTGACTTGAGCGTAAGTACCCGTATTTCCTGGGGGGAGTGGAGTACCTTATTTTTACTGATGCATCCTTACAAGGACATTGGGTAATTCTACAGTGAGAGTAGCGAGCCACAGCTTATGCATATCACAAGCTTAGTCCCTATGAGAAAAACTATCCCAGTCACAACTTGGAGTTAGCAACAGTCATATTTCCTTAAGGATTTGGAGGCACTATCTTTTGGGGTATAAATTCTGGTTATTCACCGACCACAAGTCACTTCAGCATATTCACACAGATGGAGTTGAATATGAGGCAGAGTAGGTTCCTTGAGTTCGTGAAGGATTATGAGTTTGACATCAAGTATTATCCAGGTAAGGCTAATGTAGTTGCAGATGCGTTAAGCCGTATAACGAAGGGGCAGTTACCAACATTATGGATGAAAAAATAGATCGAGCTTTGTCAAGAGGATAAGATAGTCCAGTCGTAGTTAGAAGTGATGACCTTCACACCTATGATCATCTTGAGGGTTATGAAGGTGATAAGTACCCAAAAGTGTTTATTTTATACCCTACATATGTGCATTTTAGTCGCTTGATCTCAATAAAATTGCCTTATGTTCGTATTTAATTATATTGCAGATTAATATGAAATCGCGGCATCAAATAGTGATAAATCAAGTTTATTATGACAAAGTATTGGTCAAATGCATTAAATGGAGAAAAATTAAAGAGACCGTGAAGACTGAAGTCCCGTTTGAGATTGCCCCAAGGAGTACCCTAAACCCTTTTTTGTACCAACCCTAAGACTAAACCCATACCAAGCCATCATCTGAGCCTCATGTGTGTTTAGTTTGTAATTTTATTATTTTTTAGATTTTGATTTGAGTTGTATATAATTCTTAGAATTTTTATATTTTATCCGCGTGCATATATTGTAAATATTAGGGTCCGTATATTTATTGTACGTGGAGTGTTTAGATTATAGGCGTGTTAATTTTTGGATGTTCTAAATTTAATTTTAGTTTAGTTATTTTTATTTCTTTTATTTGATTTGATTTCATTAGTTTGGTTTTATTATTAATATTTTATTATTTTATTTTATTTTTACTTGAGTTTTTTCTTTTTAGGTTAGAAGTCTAATTTATTTAGTTTTAATAGGTTTTACCTTTTTTAAAAAATTTTAACTGAGTCGTAAACATCTAGTTAATTTTAATTTCTATTTAATGAGGTGTACAGATTAAACACAAAAACACATTAACCCACTCACACATATCCTACTATAAAACACTCACTCACACCCATTCACACCTTTCTATCATCTTACACTTCTCACCACACGTTCTCTATCCTCACTTCCATAATCAAATCCACTAAACAAATCAAACCCAAAACCAACCCAGTTTTACTACTTTTTAACCCTCCAAACCTCTATCTCAACTGCTACCACGATTCAATTAACCTTAACCCGGTAGATAAGAGAATCCCAAACCTTGAAACCCAAAATCCAACTCGAACTGCCTTACCCGATCGCGACCCCTTGCTTCCTTCTTAACCTGGGTTCCCATCTTAAACTCATGAACCCTCTATAACCTTCCATATCTCCTAAACCTAGACAACATCAACCTGGACATGATCTGCCCAAACTAACACCCTCAACTCGAACCCTTCTACCTACCATATCCATACAAATCGGAGCCAATCCCATGCCAATAAACCCAAATAAACCTCCATATTTCTTTTGATTCAGTTATTTCAGGTTGGGAAAATCCCAAAAATCTCTCCATGAATGAAAAATCGTGGGTTATAAATTAAAGAGAAGGAAGAATCTCCCACAGAGACGGCAACAAGAGAAATGGAGTCCAATTTTTGTATAGTTTAAAAATAAAAATAAAATAGAATCTGAAAAATACAAAAAATAATTAGTCTAGTTTAGAATAATATTTAGGTTTAGTTTTAGTTTTTATTTGTGTAATCAAGTGCGGATATTGTGAAGAAGTTTGAATCATGTCAAGACGCAATTCAAGACATAGTTGTGAAAAAAATTGTGTATCGTATTTCTTTCTTCTTTTTTCAATTTATATCCTTCTTGACAAATTAGTGATTTTTATTTATGCATACCTAAGAATGTTTGGCAAAACACCCCATTCAAGGGGTGGGATGAAACGAGTTAAATTAATTAAATAATTTATTTAATTGCTATATTTCTGGGCTAATTAGTTTAGAATTGTCACAAATTAATTTATGTAACAAGAGTATTAATTTTTAAAATTAATATTTGGTTTTATTAATCAAACTAGAGATAGGTTTTTCCTAAAATTAAATATTAATTCGGTGCTAAAATTCAAGGATTCATACAATTTTTATTAAATCGATCATAGTTGGTAATTATTTTAAAAAGAGCATAAATCCTAGATTTTCATAGCGTGACATTTATAAATTAGTTTTTTTGAAAAAGATACTATTAAACTTATAATTCTAATGAGAGTTAGATTATGAATTTAATATTATATCGAAGTATTTCAACTTTATTAATTAAGAAATTATATTAATTGATCACGTAGTGAAAACCCATCTCTTGTACCTTCCCACATTTATCACACTCAATTATGTGTCATTTTTGGTTATTTAATAACTTCAGATTTTTTGCATTTATTAGTTAATTCTCCCTTGAAATTGTTTAAAAAAAAATAGTAATAGTAATAATAATAATAATAATAATAATAATAATAATAATAATAATAATAATAATAATAATAATAATAATAATAATAATAAAGTTTTAATAAAAATTGGAAACTACAAGCATTCACGTTATTTTTTTCACCTTGAAAGTTGGATTGATACCCATACTTATCGCAATACGAGCTATTTAACAAGTTTTGTAGGTATTCAAGGGCTTTTGATTAGCTTGGTTTCGCAGACAATGAATACACGCAAAAATCCTATGGCATTGTTGTCGCTTTCTTGAAGATTGGAGCAAAGCGAAGATCTGTAATTTTTTGTTTTTTTTTAGTTGTAGGTATTCCTTCTCCTTCCTCCTTAGACTGGTTGTAGTTGTTGAGGTCTTGTATTTATTTGGGTGCATTTGGACACCATTTCATTTGTATTTTTTATTCATAAAAAAAGGGAAACGGGACAAAATAGAGAGAGGGTCCTTGGAGTGGATTCTGAAGCCTCTCTATTTTGGGTCCATAGGACTCCCAGTGACAACTAAACTTAGCTGAGCTTCCCTCCTCTCGACTCAACTCGGTCTTCACCCCATGCGTGTCAAAACTGTGGGAGGTAAATTTCTTTATCCCTCGCGAATCTCCTGTAAGCGAGTTCATTTTTTGTGTGATTAATTGCTCCTGTGTGCTATTAATTTTTGCATCGCACTTAATTTGAAATGGTTTGATGAATTAATCTACCTAAGGCCTAAATTCGATCATTGAAATGAGTTCGGATTTCATGACCCGCTCAATCACTTATCCATTTCCTTCTTACCCGTGCTATCACTTAACTAAAATCAATAAACTAGCAGGCCAAGTAGGATACGTGTTCATTAGGACCCTTTTAAAATGAGGTCGCCTAGTAAAACGTGTTTTTACTTTCCCCAGCGTGGTACCGGGCAACCGATCGTTGTAGTAGCTCATTTGGTGAGCCTTTACTAGTAATCATCTTGTTCTCTCGGGAAGAAAGTAGGAACATAATTTTTTCAAAGGAAACATACGGCTCTGTGTTTTTCTCACTTGCAAATTAATTAAAAAATTTAACCCCCTATCACTTAATTGAAGATAATAATTGGCTACGTGATCATTAGGATTTTTCCTTTGCTCGTATGTGTTTAATTTATCACTTTTGGTTGTCGATTTTCTGCTCCATCCTTTTGAATTTCAAAACAAGTCAATTTTCTCCCCTTTTTCGAAAAATACCCAAAATATTTTCCTTTTTTAAAAAATATTTTTAACCAAAATTCACCGATAGATTTTCTTTCTTTTTCCATACTCAAAGTGCCAAAAAGATTTTCCTTTTCTTATATTCAAAAATCCTAAAAACATTTTCTTTTCTTTTGAAAAATATTTTAAAATACAAAAATATTCCTCTCGTCTTGGACGAAGAATGACCTTGACGGTAATACTTTGGCCATTTCCCATTATCTCGAAGCATGTTTGAAGTTGAGCCCGAGTCAAACCTCCTTTTTACTTTGTGGATTTAACTCTCTCACACCCACTGTTGATACTCTTGCATCGTCCATGACCACATCTCATATAATACCGCCTCTAGTGATGAGTGTCCACCCATCCAATGCTTCATCATGCACCCTCTGCTTTCACGTCGATCACATGTCCCATGAGTGTCCATATCTTCCACATCAATAAAACCCAACCATGGACCAAGTGTATCCATATAACACTATTTCAGAACCACCCTCGGTGATTTATCATGGCATATCCAATGTCGAGGGATATGAGCACCCGAGCTATTCATGGAGGCCTGATCACCCTCCTATGCAATATTAATCCTAACACCATGTTGTGGATCCTCATGATTTTTGACAGTCATCATGGCAACCTAGTGCACCTCAACCCGATCAGTGCCCTTGCTAAGCTCCCCATGATTATCAATCTTTTGTCTCTCATAGAGACACTTCTCTCGAGTATGATTCACTTGACCATGTTCCTCCCACTTCATATGAGTATTTTCCTCATCCTAGTGTCTATAGTGAGTTGTGTCCAACTCAACCACCACCGCCACCCGCCACCCGCCAACACTTCACCACCACAATGCACATCCGCTCTCGAAAGCATCTCGTAAAAGTTCATCATCGCATAATCACACCCTCTTCAATCTCAAAATGATGCCCTTCAATGGCTTGAACGATAATTAAATGAATTTGAGTGTGCAAGAGAGTCGAATTATACCCTAAGTCAACCTATTATTTCCCCCACATGGAGTGATGATGAGTAATCTTGTGATATGAATTTTGACAGTGACCAACCCTATCATCCCAAGAATCTTGATGTTGAGACCACCCCATGGTTAGGTCCCCACATTGACAATTGTGTTGATTTCTCCAATGCTTATGAAACTTATTAAACCCCACCTCGTCCAATAGCATCCACCATTGCGCTTCATATTCCTCATCCCGACGATTCCAAAACTATGCCTGAGTTTATACCTTTTATCCCCTGTGTGTGTCCCTAAGGCACCACTTTATTCTAGGTTAGATCCAACTACGAGTGCTCAGCAATGTCCTTAGATTGAATCCGAGTTAGTTCCTACCTCTCCGGATATGGATCCTGTCCAAACATGTTTGGCTCCCTTTGAGTCTGATTTTGATGTTGATTCCTATATCTCGGATGTTCGTGCCTCATTAAATTTTCCCACTACCTCGGATGGTGACTTATGGGTGGTTCACTTGTTCTCTACATCCTTTACTTTAACACTTCCTCTTGCAAGTATTCTTGAGAATAAATTTGAGCTTCCTGATGAGTGTGTGTATCCTACTCTTGAGTTGGATCATTTTCTTCCACCCTTTGTCCCACCCGAGCTACCCATTATCCGTTCTGACCCACCACCTTATTTGGACCTTGCTATTATAAATTTCCTATGCCCATCTAAGCATTTAGGCTTCACTTACACCCACCCTCCATCTTAGTGCTCCACGAGCTCTTTCGTGAGTTTTTCCTTCATCCCACAATCCATGAGACTATTTCTTATACACTCCCATTACGTGACACAAAGCTTGTTCCTCCTTGCCCACCACTCTCATGTTGTGTTGATTTTTATTTTTGCCAACTCATTGATATGTCATGAAACAACCATTATCATTGACCATTTATAGAACGGTCCTGCGCTTTCTCTAAGGCCCACCCTATCACAATTGCCAACCCATTTTGTCTCCATATCCAACTAGACCATCATTTTTATAGGGCCCTAGTTTCCCTTACATTTATGCTCAATTTTTTATGACATGAATTATCTCTCATCCCCTTTTAGAAGTTTCAGAAAACCCATGTTCGAACCTGAAATTACGTTTTTTACCATACAATTAATTAATATCTCTAAAATCGACAATTTTTCACTATCACATTTTACGATCAAAAGTTGAAAAGTAACAAGATTATTAAGAGAGACTTAAAATCACTAGTGGAAATTTAAAACCTGCGAGACTTGAGATTTTCACCTTTTTAGAGTTTTTACGTAATCTTTGAGTCACAAGTTGACTCTACTTTCTTTGGATACCACACTTAGTTATTGCATGGTCTCATTATTTTTCAATTTTGGCATAATCACTGGGAAGGACATCACTTTCGAGTTGTAAGAAACATATGTATTGCAGTTTGACCCCAGCATTAAACCATTTTTTACCATACCATTTTTCCATTTCACATCATCATTCACTTTAACCATTATCATTCCATGGTTTCCTTGTCCATATATATTCCACATACCATCCACCTATCATTCCCCGTCACTACATCATTTTTGAGAAAATGACTATTTGAAATTGTTAATGTAAATTGTCTTCATTTGTGTAATGAAAAGAAAAATGCATCGTAATAAAAAAAATTGAAAATTAAGCAGAGGAAAAGAAAGAAAGAAAAAACAATTTAAAAAAATTAAAAAGAAGAACAAGAAAGGATGCTATCATATATTGAAAAAATGAAGACATTAGTTATTCAAATTGAGTTCCACTCTTCTAAAAACCACTAGCATCATATCATCCACTTCAATTTCCCCTCATAACTTACATAAACCCCATTTTTACCCTTGGTTAGCTGTTTGGGAAAACAATAAGTCTATATGGTGAATAACTCAACATTCTCAACATAGTGGTTAGCATTCTTTCATGAGATCAATTTCTTTCATGTCTCTGTCATTTCTTATAAGTTTGTGTGATGTTTGACCTTGTTTATATTTACTCACCTCCTCACACACTAGAGAGATACACTTACCCAATTCTCAGAGAGTTCGATTCAAAGAGATATATTCAGTGAGAATTGAAGTCAAAGCGTTGATTCTATAAAGGTGATCTAGGAATTACACTAGTGATACTTAAGATTGTTTCACACTAACACATGATGAGTTCTAGGAAGGATTACACTTTTCGTATTAAGTAATTGTATTCCATACTTTGATTAATGAACATTTTATTTCTTGATGTCTTTTAATTTGGGTTGTATAGCTCTTCATCATCAAATAAGAAACTGCCTTTCAATAAAACTTTTGAATTTTATGGGTACATTCACTGCAAACCCTTATTATACACCACTCGTCATGTAGGGTAATATAGGTTTAATGGCTTATTGCACATTCTAAGTGCAATCTCCAGTGCCTGCAAAAGTGGCACACTGTTGGTCACTTATATATTTTTCTCTCTATTTTTGCTCGAGGACTAGCAATGTTTTGTTTGGGGTGGTGTGATAAGAACCCAAAAGTGTCTATTTTATACCCTAAATATGTTCATTTTAGTCGCTCGGTCTCAATAAATTGTCCTTATATTCATATTTAATTATATTGCATATCAATATGCTGTCATGACATCAAATAGTTCTAAATCAAGTTAATTGCAACAAAGTAGCGTTCAAATGTGCTAAATGAAGAAAAAATAAAGATACCATGAAGATTGAAGTCCCATTTGAGCTTGCCCCGATGAGTTCTAATACCCTAAACCCTTTCCGTACCAACCCTAAACCTAAACCGAGCCCAAACCATCACCTGAGCCTCACGTGTGTTTAGTTTGTAATTTTATTATTATTTCAGACTTTCATTTGAGTCATATATAATTCTTAGGATTTTCATATTTTATTCGTTCGCATATAATTGTAAATATTAGGTTTTGTACATTTATTGTGCATCAATTGTTTTTATTATAGGCGTGTTAAGTTTAGGATTTTCTTAATTTAATTTAATTTTCTTTTATATTAGTTTTTTATTTGATCTGATTTCAATAGTTTTGTTTTATTATTAATATTTTATTATTTTATTTTATTTTTATTTGAGTCTTTTATTTTTAGGCTAGGAATTTAATTTATTTAGTTTTAATAGATTTTATATTTTTATAATTTTTAACTCAGTCATAAAAGTTTAGTTAATTTTAATATTAATTTAATTAAGTGTACAAATTAAACAGACACAAACACAATAACCCCATATACACATATACGCCCTAATAACCCACTCACACACATCCTACTACCAAACATTCACTTGAACCCAATCACACCTCTCCATCGTCTTACACTTCTCACCACACGTTCTCTCTCCTCGCCTCTATAATCAAACCCATCAAACAAATCAAACCCAAAACCGACCAAGATTCACTACCCTTTAACCCTCCAAACCTCCATCTCAATTGTTACCATGATTCAATCTACCTTAACTCGACCGATCGGAGCATCCCAAACCTTGAAACCCAAAATCCGACCCAAACGACCATACCCAATCGCGACCCCTTGCTTCCATCTCAACCCAGGTTCCCATCTTACACAAACGAAACCGCTACCACCCTTCATATCTCCTAAACCCATGCCACTTAAACCCGTACATGCTTTGCCCGAACTAACACCCACAACTCGAACCCTTCTACCTGCCAATTTGATGCCAAAAACCCAAATAAACCTTTGTATTTCATTTGACTCGGCAAATTCAAGTTGGGAAAATCCCAAAATTCTCTCCATGAATAAAAAATTATGTGTTACAAAGCAAAGAGAAAGAAGACTCTCACACACAAATGACAACGAGAGAAAGGCAGTTCAATTTTTTTATAGCTTAAAATAAAAAATAGATTCAGAAAAATACATAAAACAATTAGTCTAGTTTAGAATAATATTAAGGTTCAATTTTAGTTATTTTGTAATCAAGCGTGAATATTATGAAGAAATTGGACGCATGTCAAGATCTAGTTCAAGACATATTTGTGAAAAGAATGACGTATCGTATTACTTTCTCCTCTTTTCAATTTGTATCCTTCTTGACATATTAGTGATTGTTTTTTATGCATACATGAGAATGTTTGACTAAACATCTCGTTCAAGGGGTGGGATGAAATGCATATGTTGTTGAATTAATTAAATAATTTATTTAATTGCTATATTTCAAGGCTAATTAATTTAGAATTGTCATAGATTAATTTATGTAACAAGAGTTAGTAAATTAATTTTAGAAATTAATATTTGATTTTCGAAATCGAACCAAAGATAGGTTTTTCCTAAAATTAATATTACTTCGGCGTTGAAATTCGAGGATTCATACAATTTTTATTAAATTGATCATAACAGGTAATTTCTTTTAAAAGAGCATATATCTTATATTTTCATAGTGTGATGTTTTTAAGTTAGTTTTATGAAAAATATACTATTAAATTTATGATTGTAACGAGAGTTAGATTATGAATTTAATATTATCTCGAAATATTTCAAATTAATAAATTAAAATAATTGATCACGCGGTGTAATCTCATCTCTTGTGACTTCTCACATTTATCACACTCCATTACGTGTCATTTTTAGTTATTTATTCACTTCATATTTTTAGCATTTATTAGTTACTTCTCCCTGGAAATTGTTTAAAAAAAATAAAGTAATAATTATAAAGTTTTAATAATAATTGGAAATTCCAAGCATTCACATTAATTGTTTCACCTTGAAAGTTAGATCGATACCCGTACTTACCGCAATACGAGTTATTTAACAAGTTTTGTAGGTATTCAAGGGATTTTGATTAGCTTGGATTCGAAGACAATGACTATACATAAAAAGTCAGTTCTCAGAAGGCACGGGCAGGGGATCCATCTTGTTAGTAGAGGATTCAGCAGTTTCTAACAAGTGGAACAGAGTCTTACTCGATCAATTATGACGTCGCTTGCACTTCAATGGGAGCTTGATAGTCCTATGATATGAGTATCTATGTTGTGCAGTTATGTAGGAGGTGCATGGGTCACGATTTTCGGTACATCCCAAAGGGTATAAGAAGTACCAGGATATGAGGAGACAATATTAATGTGCCAGAATGAAGAGGGATAAGACAAAGTTTTTCTCTAGAGGCGCCACTTATCATATGGTGGAAGTCAATCATCAGAGACCAGATGAGATTCTATAGTCGTTAGAGGTTGCGGTGTGGTAACGAGAGAGTATTTCGATGGACTTTATCACATGGTTACCAACATCAAAGTAGGATCACAATTCCATCTTGGTCAGTATGGATAGATTGACTAAGGTAACCCATTTCTTTATAGTTCGGGTATATACTATGACAACCCTCTTAAAATAATAACAGGTGGCCATCCCTATACTACTACATTAAATCAGGTATCTTATATGGCTCAGTATCAACATCAACTGACAATACTAAATAATATAAGGCTAACTACCCAAAACTATTAAAAGCGGATGCCAAATTTAAATAAAATATGCAACAGACAACAAACCAACACTATCAGCTACTAACAAAGGTAGAATGCACAAGTATGGTGATGAAAGAAAGTGATAGAATAAAATAAAATGAGTACATACAAGGAAATAAACCTGAATAAGTTGTCGGGTCACAGAAAGTACAAAAACCGAAATAAAAAAAATATAAACCATTACAAATGACTCTTGGGTGTAAAACCGATATACAACGTGAATCCTACCTAGATTTACAACAAGTAGGAAGACACTACAATCCAAATCCAGCAACAGTCCGCACCTGTTACGGCTCCCACGACACTGGATAGAAGGGCATTCGGCATCCATGCGGTAGGACACCTATAGTAATATGTATGTATATAGCAGGAGAGAAATATAAACGGGTTAGAGCTCGAGGTGTAAAAATGTTTAGCAAGTGTGTTAACCGTGCATAATAAATATAAATGCACTTATTTCATAATAAAATTGGAATCGCACTCTCGTGAAACCCCAACTCACTTCTCATCGAATAGCGTGCACCTATTCGCGTCCTGGAACCTTAATTAAGTTACCCCACCCAAGGACAACCTAACTTACCATAGGCACGACCTATACCCAACAAGGCCTGCCATCCTAACAAAACCCAAGAATCCTTCCCATTCCAATTACACTTAATTATATTTACACATATATGCCTTACTAGGCTTTATTGATTCCAATTTAACTAAATCAGTTATCCATTTTATTACTTCGTATATTAACATTTAACTTCAAATTAAGAGTCTATTCTCTAAATAGCATGCACAATTTAATAAGGACAAAACTTCTCTCAACATTTCACGGCGTTTCATGCGTGGGGCGTCTCGCAAAGCGAAATCCAAACAAGGAACCCCCCGATACACTACTCCTTGACAATGTCGATCCTAGAGATCTATTATATCATACACACAATTCTACTACTACAACTACATACAAGTACAAAAGACAGGACTTCTCACTACTCTCAACAATTGCACTGCGTTTCGTGCGTGGGGCGTCTTGCAAAGCGAAATCCAAATAAGCCCCCCCCCCCCCCCGATACACTACTCCTTGACAATGTCGATCGTAGGGATCCATCATGTCATCTAAACAATCATACTACTGATACATACAAGTACCAAGGACAAAACTTCTCACTACTCTCAATATTACACTGCGTTTCGTGCGTGGGGCATCTCGTAAAGCGAAATCCAAACAAGGAACCCCCCGATACACTACTCCTTGACAATGTTGATTGTAGGGATCCATCATGTCATCTAAACAATCATACTACTGATACATACAAGTACCAAGAACAAAACTTCTCACTACTCTCAACATTGCACTGCGTTTCATGCATGGGGCATCTCGCAAAGAGAAATCCAAATAAGGAACCACCCCGATACACTACTCCATGACAATATCGATCGTAGGGATCCATTATGTCATCCACACCATTTATATTTTGACAACTACTAAAATCTGGATTACTCTCTAAGAGTAACCTCAAAATCTCCAATAAATATCCTTGGGTTGATATAACCGAAATATTCCTTAAGTGTGATACATCAACCCCAACATTCTAGTACATCATAATCACCCAAGATGAACTCCTTAGAAATTTCATATCTTTTCACCTATAGGATATATAAATATATATATAACCATTCATTCTCATAGCCATGTGTACATAACACATATAATGTGCAATTTCCATACTCATAATATAACCGGTTATAGAATGCCAATATACTGCACCATGCTATCATCTTCCATGGCATCACTCATATTCCATCCTGGGGGCCACCGGTGGGACTAAATATCACCCACTTTGTGGTCAACACACACACGACGTCCGGGAAGCGGTCATAGTTTCTAACCAGCAATGAGATGAAACATACCCACCACGTCTCATCCCAAAAAAATGTAAATCACATAATAACAAAATGGACGACTGTGACCTGGGGAATATCCACACTCTGATCCTCGAGCCAGGATGTTAACCCTCATCGCGTAACTTCCCAATGATAGCATGTGCGGGGTATGGTTCACCATATAAGTATATATATCATTCACATGAACAATATATATACATCCATATAATTACATAATATAACTAAACCTTCATATACGATTTAGATATTCACAACATGAGTATACACATATATGCATATCTACATAGACATATATACATACATATATACATACTATCTCCCATTTGTATGTATTAACTTTATAAACTCGACTATTAGCATCCATATTCCTCAATATACTAGCCATCACTCCAATCATAATAGCTTAATTCATTATATGAATACAATCTCTCACTTGAAACATATTCATCCATATCTCCTATGATATAAATAATCTTCCAACAGAGATATATCTCCAACATTAAGGTTATCACCCAAAGTTTAATGTAGGTAACAATCGCTACACATCTCATCTATATTCAAAGTACATCAATATCTCTAGTACTAATTCGACCATTGGTACACACATAACTAACAGTCTATAAACCTCAAGCTCAATCTTAAATTCATCTCATGATCCCATAATTTAGGGAAATACCATTCTGATACATAATCACTATCCCCACAACGGTTAAATTACTCCTGTGAACCCCTAAATCTTATTGCGTTTGCAATCTATTCCTTAAGTTAAACATTGCTAAGGGTATGCGACCACTCTCTCTCGTCGGTCCCCAATTTGTATCTTAATATAATCCTATCTCTATAAGGATTCGACATGAATA
This sequence comes from Sambucus nigra, assembly GCA_949130495.1. NCBI lineage: Eukaryota > Viridiplantae > Streptophyta > Magnoliopsida > Dipsacales > Adoxaceae > Sambucus > Sambucus nigra. The sequence goes on along the minus strand of OX422207.1, from coordinate 622,706,868 downwards.
TAGACCTAGAATTTCACCACATACCCTCATAACTCTCTCTAAGATCTCTTAACCTCACATCATATCTAAACTCACTTTTGATCTATAATTAGGATTCCCATACCCAATGAGGTTTCCCACGATCTTTATACACAACTCCAATGCATACATATAAACATATATTTTCCCCAAACTATTTCAAGAAGTCCCCATGATCATAATATGTGAGAAACCCCTATAAGTCTCGAAAACATATCACTTACATCATAAAAGAAGTTCTCGTATCGATAAACCCAATCAAAAAGGGGTAGAAATCATTCTAGAAAAACTCCACAAAATAACCCTATTTCCGAATCAATTCGGCCTGGCCCGAATCGATTCGGTCTTAAGGGCGAATCAATTTGCTCCAACTACGAATAGATTCAGTCTAAAGGACCTCAGACTCTATCTCAAGCCGAATCGATCCTCCTTGGGTTCGAATCGATTCGTTCATGCAGACCTGCCACTTCTGCCTAAGCCGAATCGATTTGCTTAAGGGGCGAATCGCTTCTGGTCTGCAAAACCTTAAAGTTCTCTTCTTCTTCACTAAAACCCACAAGTTCTAAACCCTAAAATTTCAGTTCTAACCCTTAAGCCTTCATTATATCATGATTACAAGCCAATAAATCAACCCAAAGTTAATCCCAACCATTTCTACACCATCAAACCCATATATAAACATCAATTTCAAGATTAAACCCAAAATTTAGGTTTTGATAAATATACCCAAAATCCATTTCTTTTGCCCATAAATTATGAAATGAAATACACAAATGAAATATTTAGCAAGATTAAACACTGGCCTCGAAATTATAGAGGTTGGATCGTCCCCGAGATCGCGTTTGGTTCGAAACCTCCGAGCTTTCCCTTCCCTTCCCTCTCTCTCCCTTCCTTTTTCTTTATTTCTTCCTTTATTTTTCTCTCTTTCTCTCAAATGAGAAGTCTTGGTCTGTAAGCCTCATAAACCTTAAAAACACAAATCCCAATTTTAAATGTTAATACATACTTTAAATGACTCGTTTACTCCAATTTGAGTCAAACTGACTTAAAAATATTTCGAAACCTAAATAAAATCCAATAACAATCATTTTGACTATCTCGACCCATCCGGAACCAATGGTACACTCAAAATCCTCATTCGACAAACTTTAAAACGTCCTCAATTTTTGGACTTTAATTTTCAAATTCTAAAATTCTCCGATTTGAATAAATTTTATTTCTCCCAAAAATTTAATTTCTCAATCCCAAAGTCACGGGTTATTACATATACATGATGGAGTGGTATGCACAGTTGTTCATAGCAGAGATAGTGATATTGCAGGGGGTGCCTTTCAATATTGTTTTAGATCGGGATAAGGTCTTTGTGTCCCACTTCTAGAAGATCTTTCAAGAGGTTATGGAAACAGAGTTGCATTGTATCACAGATTATCACTCCTAGACTGATGGGAAGACATATAGGGTGAATCATACGTCAGAGGATATGCCGAGGATGTGTATTCTATATTTTAAGGGTATCTAAGAGCAATACTTGCCATTGGTAGAGTTTTCATGTAATATCTCGTAGCAATTCACTATTGGCATGGAACCTTTTGTGTCTTTATACTGGAGATATTTTTATTCCTCCCATTATTGGTTAGAGGTGATGGAAAACAAGTTACTCAGTCAAAATTTGAGTTAAGAGACATTAATGAAGTTCGACATGCTTGGGAGTCAAATTTGGGTTGCTCAGGTTAGGCAAAAGACTTGCCTCGATATGATCGGATATTTGTAGAACTTGACATGGGTGATCAGGTGTTTCTGTGAGTATTTCCCACAAAGGGAGTGATGCGGTTTGGGAAGAAGGTGAAGTTAGCACCTAATTATGTAGGGCCTTTTCTTATTATTGATAGGATTTGGCCAGTTGCATATAGGCTCTCCTTTCGAGATGATTTGCAAAGGATTCACGACGTGTTACATGTGTCATCATTAAAAAAGTATCGCAGAGGTGACATGGCTTACTAGCAAATACCGTTAGAGGAAATTGACCTGGAACCAAATATCTCATATGAGGAACGAACTTCTTCCATTTTGGATCATAGCAAGCATAAGCTTTGGTCAAAGGTGGCACATTTTTCCATTTTAAATTGTTAGTGTGTGTACTTGGGGGACACCACAATATTACCGATTTGACATGGGATCATGAGGATGACATGTAGGAGAAGAATCCAGAGCTCTTCGTGGAAGGTATATTCGAATTTCGAGGATAAAATTTTGTTTGTTAGGAGAGAAGAATTTAATACCCCGTAATTTTGGTATTAATTATTTTTTTATTTTATTAACTTAATTGGGAGAAAATTATATTAGAATTTAATTAATATTAATTAGCATTAATATTTATTATAATTATTATTTACTTATGTGTGATATGTAAATAGTTATAAGATTTATTATATGTCGCGTATGAGTGATAGAGACGTTTAATTAGTGATAGGTCAATAGGGTGGTACATCGAAGGATCGTATTAATTTATGGGCAATGCGTAGGGTATACACTTGTCGAGCCTAGTTAATAAGAATTAGCATCATTGGAGTTGAGTGACTCGTATGACCTTTTCGAGCGCATCGGTGATCCCAAAATGGTCAAAATAGTCCAGAATAAGTAGTCAGATGTTGTGTTTGGGTTATAGGGGCTTTATAGACATAAAAGAACTCGTATAAGGGTATGAGGGTCATTTTATAGCTAGAATTATGAGGAAAACGGAATTATGTTTTTGGGAGAACAGTTAAGGGGTTGGAAAGGTGGATGACAAACCACCTTTCATATTATAAACAAAATATTAAGAGAGATGGAACCTTAGAGAAGAGAAAACGAGGAAAAAGAAGAAGGATCTTCAAGAGAAGAAGAAGAGGATTCAACCTCGCATAGATGACTTCGAATTTGTAATCTAAGAAGGCAATTAAATACTTTATTTATATTTAAATTTCATTGGAGTTAATAACCTTCTTGTTTTAAAATTAGGAATTGGTCATTTGAGTATGAAACATTTAAATTGATGATTTGCTGAAGAAAACTAATGATTAAAGATGAGTGATTTGACCAATGATTATATAGGATTGATTATCCATGTATCTAGATATAAAATTCTCGATGTTAATGGAAAATGATGTACAACTTAGATAAAAGGTGGAATCTTTAAAAATAAACTAGATAAAAGAATTGTGATCTTGAATTTATAGGTATTTTTATGTAAGAATCAACTTGATAAAAGAATTGGAGATCATGTTTTCTTCATGATATATGAGTTGTTGTTCTTGGAATTTTGGTGGAAAGAACCCTAGAAACGAAGTAGGGTTTTCGGGGATGAATCCCGTCTAGGAAAAATTCTTTGGATCTATTTTTTGTAACCTCATCCGAACAAGATGTAGTTTTCGTTCGAACGAGATGTAGTTTTTATTCAAATAAGATGGAATTTCGTTCGAACTACCCGTGGGTTTGGGTCAAATTTGGATTGTGGAAGTGTGTATATCTATTTATAGCATGATCATAGCTACGCTTTGATTATCACGCGATTATTTAATTATATCAAGTACGTTGCTACAATATTGTTTATAGATGTATACCTCATGAAGGTAGTTATACTTAGCTAATAGAGAGTGTTGGCAAGGTTGGGATTAAATAATGGTTATATGTCCTAGTTAGACAAGGTAGTTTAATTAGGATAAATAAAATGAACACATTAAGTGAGCACTATAGTTGAGAGGTGAGGTTTATTTTAAGTGTGAACGATAAATCTTGAAAGCAATACACTACTTTTTTAATCAATTTAATACAATTATTTACTTGCAAAATATTTTCTAGCCTCTGGGATGTGACCTACGAGTTTTTATTTTTTCTTATTTTTCCTTCTTACAAAACATATGTGAAGCAGGGGCAGTAAAAACAACAGGGATAGATCCATTCTTGTTGTGCAGTAGTTATGGATGCCTCATCCTTGCTTAGACAACTCAGTCAATTTTTATATAGATAGGAGCAATTATTTTCCTTTACAGTTGCATGTGTTGCCCGTAGATGGATAGGAATTTATCTTACTATTAGACTTTTGTACTTATATAAGATATTTACTTTTTCATACTCAGTTGTTATTTGGTTTTATACTACGGATATTTTTTTGTGATCGATGGTTTATTCAGTTCACACCTAATACTTATATATGCACAATGATTAATTCATTTTGTATGATTGTACAGGTTGTTCTTATTATATATTTTGAATTGTTATTGAGACAATGATGCTGAGAATGAACCATACTGAGATTCCTATTACATTTTAGTAGAGGATTGACCACCCTCTATTATAATAGGCAGGTTGTCACAAATATGCAGTTCAAGTATATATTTTTTAATACTCAAGTTTTACAAATATGGCATATATTTAGTACATATATGGTTTATGTATAATCAGTTAATGTACAAATTGATTGGTTTTGTGTTCTATTGAATGAATTATTCCAAATACTTTTTGTGATGCCAACATAATAGTGCAATTATTCATGTCCTTATGATTGTCCTAAATACGATTGGAGACAACGAATGAGATTTTAGGACAACAAATAAGTTGTCTTTAAAAAATAAATTTCTAGTAGTGTTCAATATGAATTTAGATGAATGTTTTAAATGTCTTAGAAACAAATCCTTGTGGAAATCAACTATGAAGATAATATATGAGTAATCAAGATTAAGTGTTGATAATTAGTAAATCTTTAACTCTTAACCTTTTTCTTCTTGTATATGTACATATTTATTTTTATTCACTTTTTCTATTTATCATAAATTCAAAAACTGTGAAAAGAAAATATGCATGTTCATACACTTGCATTGCATAGTTTGGGAGAGATGGATTATTTTGGGATTTTTAGGCTTAGAAACTTTTTTTCCAATATAATGGGAGATATGGATTATCCATGTTCCTATTTTTATGCGCACAACGCGCTATTGCACTCATTCACATGGTCTATGGAAATTTGATTAAGGTATTTATGTTGATTTTTGGTCGCTTGGACACATTTACTACATGTGATCATTATAATACCCCGTATTTTAAGGAATTATGCTATAAAATTTATTGACAATTTGGGGATATTTAATTAGAATTCTCTAGATTTTATTTGCCATTGGATTACTTTGTAATAAAAATGGCAGGATGAGGTTATATTAATCATTTGGTTAAGCTTAGGGATAAAGATAGGATCTTGAAGGGTGGTATCTTTGTATATAATTAGTAGTGAGAGATAAGTTAAAGAGTGAAGAAAAAGAAAAAGGAAAGATAAAGGAAGAAACAAAAAAGGAAAATGGCAATTTTAAAGAGAGGGGAGAGAGCCGCTATACCGGGTATCGAAGTTAGTATAGTGCGTATGCCTAGCCGGTATAGTGCTAGTCTGAAAAAGGAGGACGTTTTTGTTAGTTCTATATTAGAATAAAATGTAGTTTATTTTTAATAGTGAGATGCCTATCCTTTTTATAATTCAGCATATTCATAATAACCTCTTAAACCCTAAACCCAACCCTATATATCCGTTAGAGGGACTTGAACTTGGAATTTTGGATTACTTCAAGAGGGAGAGTTAATTAGATTTTTTAGGAGAGCATGGATTCAAGATCAAATTTTGGATATGGAAAATTTCATATTTCCATATTATAGCTTTGCATATTTTATTCATTTAAGGTAGGCGTTCATCCTCCCGTGATTTATTTTGTGTTCAACATATATTCACCCTTGTTTGTATTAATATATTAAATGTTATTTGTTGCATATTTATATGTTACAATTGTATGTAAATATCATCATTCTTTCACTCATGATTATGTGACATTGTTTCCATATCATGTAGTTGTGATAACGTGATTAGATCAATTTATTGCGACAAAGGATTTTGGTAGAGAATTTAAACCTAAATTGTGAAATTAAATCTGAATGTTTAAAAATGAAACTAAGAGATTGATATTGTTATTAATGTTGGAACATGAGTCCCTTAAACAAACCACCCACAGGATAGGGTATGGTTTTAGGCTACAGAATTATCTTTTATTGAGGGAACTAAGCCATGGACCCCTTGGGTCATTGCACCATTTTCCAATGAGTGGTCAAACCATTATGGTAAGATGATTAGGGGAGTACCCTATCATACTTTGTGGATGTTTTATGAGACATTTTTTTATTGGGGGCCATTGGACTGTTCGAAAGATAATTGGCAAGAATATGAACGAGAGTCCGGACCATACTAAGAGAAGTATATAGAGAAGAATTTGTGATATGGGAGACTTTAGGATGAGTAGTTACACGCGAAGAGGTCCTAAAATTTAATATAATCTTGGGATGTTTGTTGAATGCTCATTTTATACTTTCTTAGATATGTTCACGCATGATTATGTGTAGTTCACTTAGAACATTTATAGGTACCTACTTAGTATCCCACTCATACAACCAAGGTTTATATGCATTTTAGGTTTTGATATATATATAAATAATTTTTTATGTTGCGACCCATTTCTCATTATTGGGATTGAGTGACAAGTAGACAACTTTGTACTTTTTTAATTATTATAAAGAATTTTACCATTTTATTGTTAAAATAATCCTAAAATATATTATTTTATTAATGAGAATGAATAGTTTTATATATTCATTTATACTTCTGGAAATGTTTATTTAGAGGTTTTTGAAGATTAATTGATTTGAATAATATTTTGGAAAATGATCAAATTGGCACACATTTTTCTTTTTTTTTTAGGACCTCTTGGGGTGTGATAAAGTGATATCAGAGCTTTAGGTTACTTATATACTCGGGCCTGAGGTTATTAGTTCGTTGTGTGTATGTTGTATTATCTTTGATTTTCTATGATGAGTATTCTCAGGCTTAAGGTTTTTAGTTCGTTATGTGTAGGTTGTGTTTTCTTTGATTTTCTATGATGAGTGTTCAAAAGAACAAGTTTTGGTGAATTTCGAGGACAACACTCCTTTCTTATGGGGAGATTGTAGTACCCCGTATTTTAAGGAATTATTTTATAGGATCTATTAACAATTTTGGGTATTTAATCGGAATTTTATATATTTTATATGGCATTGAACTATGTTGCAAAAGGGTGGAAGGACAATATATTGTTCATTTCGTTAAGCTTCGAGAGGAAGATAGTGTAATAACCCATATTTTTTATGATTTAAATAATTATGGGATTAATTATTACAGATGGATTAATGGAAATTAAATGTGAGAATTAAATTATTAATTAATTCGGATTTAATAAAAATAAATATTAACTAGCGTGCCAAGGGTTAATACTTATTGATTTAATATTATTGTGCGATATGTAATACAAAACTATACACTTTGATAGATTATTGAGAGAGAATAATACGAAAGTTTAGTGAATTAAGTCAGATGCGCGTGGGAGTCGTGTTGGGACTACTTTAGTGGAATAAATATATTAATTATTTTTAGTAACTCGTATGGTCATTTTGGAGTGTACCATTGAGTCCGAAAGGGTCGGGATAGTCAAAATTGTATATCCGAGTGTTTAGTTTGGGTCCCGAGACAATTTTAGGCCTAACCGGCACCCCGAGAGGGTATTATGGTAAATAGGATTTTTAGGCTTAATTAATGGACGAAAATTAAGAATTATATTATCAGCCAAAGAAAATCCATTAGGGTTAAAAAAAGTTACAGGAAGTAAGAGCGGCCATAGAAAGTGTGAGGGAGAGTTATTTCCAAGAGAAGAGGGCCAAATTGACACCACCTTGCACAACCACCACCACCACTACCACCGTGTAGATCGAGACAAGGGGAACACACCCATACTAACAACGTCAAGAGATCAGACGTCAAATTATAGGCAAGTGTTTATAACTTGCTGTACTTTAGCGTTTATCATACTCATGTAAGTATAGGATTGTTAGGAACATGTTTTGGTTCATAAAAAATTTTGAAATTGAGGAATTTAGATATGTAAATTGATTATGCGATTTGTTAAATTGAAACCCTTCATGTATGTAGACTAGAAATCACGTTTTGATGAACTTATGTGTAGAAAAAATCTGGAAATTATGTGTTCTGGAATATGAATTTGAATAACTAGGGTTTTGATAAATTAAATTGGGGATTTCATGTTTTATGGATGATTCGTAATAATTTGATGATTCTAGGATGTTAGAATTCAAATATTGTTGATGGCATTCGAATTAGGATTGTTTGTTTGGAGTTTGGGATGTTGAATTAGAGGTTTTAAGTTTAAAAAGGTGGAAAAACGCTGAAAATCTGGGTAGAAGACGAACAACACAATCTCGCGCAAAGTCGCTCGAAGTCGTTCAAGTGAGATTACATCTCGCGCGAAGTCGTTCGAGTGACACGTGGCAGTCGTTCAAACGACATGCCATATGGTTCGAGCGACAGAGTGAAATTTTGGAAATTTCTTAGAACCCAATTTTGAGTGTATTGGTTTATGGAAGAGAGATAAATTACCAGATAATAAACTTAAGTAAGGCGGAATTACGGGAAAAGTATGAACGACTGAATACTTTAATTAATTCGGCATGGAGAGAATGTACCTTAGAGATTACGAGAGGAATAATAATCTCAATAATTGTACTACGAAATGTTGAAATCAAAATATTTAAGAGAAGTATTTATGTAGGTGAGAGGAAAATCGATAATTTATAATAGGATGTGTGTATGCCTATTATGTAATATTATTATTAAAGGCACTAATGGGGGATAACCCGGGGGTGTAAGAATATTATTATTAAGTGGACTAATGGGTGATAACCCGAGGGTACAAGAATGAATTATAAGAGTACTAATGGGCGATAACCCGGGGGTACAAGATTATTAAAATAAGTGTACTAATAGGTGATAACCTGGGGGTACAATATTGTGGTTAGGTGCGCTAATGGGTCTTAGCCCGAGGGTGTAGTATTATAATATATATATATAAGTATTATAATATATATATATATATATATATATATAGGGCAGATGTGACTATATGTCTATATGTACATGAGTTTGTGAATCCACCTTCTGGGTATAACTTGTAGAGATGGGCATGTATATTTATAAAGTAAATCTCAAGTGTATAATCGATTTATTATGAAAACGGGAAAATATACTAATTAGCTATTCGACATAGGCTAATTTGATAACGTATTGTATGGGCAATACAAGTTTATTAATGGTGAGAATAAATACTATTAGGATGAATTCAGACTAGTTATAATGTGTGGTGTAGCTAAGGAAAAAATTAAATATACATTAGGCGTGCAGAATAGAAGAGAGGTGAGAATCTCATGTGAGAGTTCGAACTAACATGCACTTGATACTTGCTTTATTGCAAATTTTAAATACTTACTTAAATAAATTTTTTTACACATCAGGCTCTGGCCTGTTTCTTGTATCTCTTCTCTCTCTCTTGTTATATGTATGTATTATATCAGGTGCTCAGCCACAGGGACACCAGTCTTAGAGACTCGGATTGCTTGGCGTGCTGCAGCTGTTGTGGAAGCTGTAGGTCTTTGTATTGTACGCATCAATCATTTCATTTCCATTATTTATAGACATTCTCTTTAGGGCATGTGTCACCCATTCCTTAGATAGTTTTCAGAGATTGTGTTCAGTTTGCTTTTCGTTCATTTTCATTTGGATTGTTAGTTATTATGGTTTTGTTTTAAGAGTTTTGAACTGGAATGTTTTATCCAGTCTTATCGATTTCAGCATGTGATTCTGATTCAGTATTTATATTAATTAATTATGCGTGGATGGTTTATATTTAATTTCTTAGTTTGGTAATTAAATGGTTTTAAATTAAAAAGGAAAAAAAATGTTTTGACACTTAGCTTAATTATTTTAGGTGATTAAATGAGTTATTATGTTTTTAACAGTGATGCTAAGAATGACATTCTGTTATAAATTTTATAAAACACAATATTTAATTGGGTGGGGTGTCACAGGTGGTATCAGAGCATCAGGTTCTAGTGTGCTTTAGGATCTGTACGGCTTACTATGTTTTCATCTTTGTGTCCTTTGATATAAAGACCTATCTTTTGGACTGTTGGGATCTTAATTTTGCATTTACGTCTTCAGCTATTTTAGATTTAGTAATAACTATGGACTAATAAAATTCTTTCTCATCTCAGATGCCTCCTTGACGTGCACCAAGAGATTGACAGGCCCAGCCAGAGAAGCCGATAATATAGGCTCAGGGGGTAATGAACACATCAGAAGTTTCCGCGATAGTTGCACAAGCGGTGAATGCAGCCTTAGCGGTGGTACAATAGGCCCCACCCCAGGTTCAGGCAGTAGCACTAGTTCCATTGCATCCGTTTCCCACTGCATGGAAAAGAGTGAGGGAGTCCTTTCAGAGGTCATGTCCCACAGAGTTCATGGGTAGTTCTGATGTGGTTATTGCTAGTCAGTGGAAGAAGGACATACAATGACACCTTTATATGTATGAGTGCACAAAGATTCAGAGGCAAGTTTTGGCTACCTTGAAGCTGAGAGGGGCAGCCTTACAGTGGTGGGAGTCCATTACTACTACTACCAAGGAGCGAGATTTAATGAAGATCGGTGATTTCTGGGTGCGGTTCGACCGTAAGTACTTTCCTTCCACCATCAAGACTGAGATGAGGCAAAAACTCTTAGACCTCACCCAGGAAGGGAGAACAGTTGCGGAATACGAGGACGAGTTCATGCGATTGACAAACATGGTACCGGATGAGGTGCCTACTGAGGAAAAGCGCATTAAGATGTTCATGGATGGCTTGACATGGAGGATACGCCAGCATCTATTGGGTAACCTTTCCCTACACTCATATACCGACGTTCTGAATGCAGCCTTATTTCATTGTCAGGACAAACGCTTCCATGCTAAGGGAAGCAAGTAAGGGGGAGAGCCCAGCCAGTTAGGCAAGATAGGGGGAGGTTGTGACAATGGGGTACCAGTTGAGCAGAGGCAAAGGCAGAGGCAGGGTTCCCAGCAGGGGAAGTGTGCTAAGAGGTTTTGTTTCGGAGGTTTCAGGCATGGTCAACCACAAGGTCAGCAGTAGGGCCAGCCACAGGGCCAGAAGTAGGGCCAGCAGCAGGGAGGACAACAAGGCCACTAGGGCCAAGGTAGGGGTCGTAAAGGCCAACAGGGCCGAGGCTATCAGGGACATAGGGGAGGAAACTTCATAGGGAGATGTTATACTTGTGGCAAGACTAGCCATAAGAAACAGGAGTGCCATGATAAGGACAGAGTTCCTCGGCAGCAGGGTGCTCACCAAGAGCCTAGAGACCTATTTTTCCCACCTGCGTACCAGTACCAACTTCAGTTCCATCTTTGCCCGCATTTATGATGCAGTAGGGGCAGTTATGGTATGGACGTGTCTATAACGTTCACCAGGCCGCAGTTCTGCAGGCACCACCTGCAATGGAGGGTAAGTTTTCTATCTACGGTACTTTGGGTCGTATCTTATTTGACACGGGGGCATCACACTCCTTTATAGACACTAACTTTGCACGATCCACTAGGTTGTTAGGCACGGAAGATAATACAGTGACATGTGTAGACTCATCGCTAGGTAATGGGTCGATGATTTTCTTCATATGCCGGGGAGTAGGCATGAATATTTGCAGTTTGATTTTACCGGCTGATATGCTAATGTTATATATATCTGAGTACGACGCCATTATTGTCATGGATTAGCTAATCGAGTATAGGGAGATGATTGATTGCTTCAGTAGGAGTATTGTGTCTGCTATTCCGGGCCAGGAGATGTTCTTAGTGGCGATGTCTCGTTCTGAGGGAGGGTCATCCACCCACTTATTTTATATAGAGGATGAGACCTCTGCAGTAGTGGTTCCACTCGATTCAATACCGTATGTCTGCGAGTTTGTTGATGTATTCCAGGATACACCGGGGTTGCCTCCGACTAGGGAGATCAATTTTGTGATAGACTTATCACCGGGAACTTGTCCGATAACACATGCGCCTTACCATATGGCTTCGATGGAGATGAGGGAGTTACGGGATTAGATAGAACAGTTATTGGTATAGGGTTTCATTCGTAGGAGTACCTCGCCTTGGGGTGCCCCAGTTCTGTTTGTGAAGAAGAGGGATGGGTCTCTACGACTTTGTATTGATTATCGGGAGCTTAACAAAGTCATGGTACGAAATAAGTATTTATTGCCGCGTATCGATGACTTGTTTGACCAACTGAGAGGAGCGGCCCACTTCTCGAAGATAGATTTGAGATCCGTATACCATCAACTATGCATCAGAGAGTAGGACGTGGCTAAGACTTCTTTTTTGACGAGGTATGGGTCGTATGAATTCAGGGTTATGCCATTTGGGCTAACCAATGCCCCTGTAGTATTTATGGACTTGATGAACACAGTATTCAGAGAGTTCCTAGATAGTTTGTTATTGTCTTCATAGATGACATCCTGATTTATTCCCTCACCAAGGAGGAGCATTCCGAGCACTTACATATGGTTCTACAGACCTTACGAGAGCATGAGTTGTATGCCAAGTATGAAAAATGTGAATTTTGGCAGCACGAGGTACAATTTTTGGGACACATTGAATCAGAGAAAGGGATATCTATGGACCCTAGTAAGGTATCAACGGTGAGGTACTGGGGACACCCCATGACATCGATGGAGGTGCGAAGTTTTCTGGGATTATCCGGATACTACAGACGGTTTATTCGGGGATTATCGAAGATTGCGAGTCCGATGACAAATCTGACTCGTAAGGATGTGCCGTTTGTTTGGGATGATGCATGTTAGTTAGCATTCGATGAGCTGAACGAAAAGTTGACTTCAGCACCCGTATTAGCACTTCCCAGGGCAAGAGTGGAGTACCTGGTATATACTAATGCATCCTTACAACTGCTTGGGGGAGTAATCTAGCAAGAGGAGCGGACTATAGATTTTGCTTCCCAGAAGATTAAGCCTCATGAGAAGAATTACCCCACCCATGACTTAGAGCTGGCTACAGTCGTATTTGCACTTCGGATTTGGAGGCATTACTTATTGGGGGAAAAGTTTCGCTTATTTACAGACCACAAGTCACTGCAGTACTTGTTCACGTAGAAAGAGTTGAATATGCATCAACGTAGGTAGCTTGAGTTTGTAAAAGATTATCAGTTTGAAATACACTATCACCCAGGTAAGGCTAATGTAGTTGCTGATGCATTAAGTCGTAAGCTGGTAGATGACACAGCCGAGGTGTGGAAGGAAAAATGGAAGGAATTAGGACATTAGGATTCCATGGCCCGATCATTTATGTTTGTGATGACAGTTACGCCTCAGATTGTTACACGAGTAGTATAGGCACAGGTAGCGGATTCGTTCTATCAAGATCAAATTCGGCAGTTTGTATCCGGGGGGAGCCGAGTCTTATTTAGTAAGTTATGAGGGTGGTTTACGCTTTAATGGGAGACTCCTTATTCCAGAGGGGGAGGACCTTTGACATGCGGTGATGACGGAGTCGCATGGGTCCCGATTTGCAGTACATCCCGGTGGGGAGAAAATGTACCAGGATATGAGGCGACAGTATTGGTGAAGCGGGATGAAAAAGGACATCGCAGAGTTCTTATCCAAGTGTAACACTTTCCATTTAGTTAAAGTAGACCATCAGAGACCACTAGGTTTGCTTCATCCGTTGGATATTCCTACGTGGAAATGGGAAGGCATTTCCATGGATTTTATCACCGAGTTGCCCACTTCGCAGAGGGGGCATGATTCTATATGGGTCATTGTGGATCGTTTGATGAAAGTAACCCACTTTTTGCCCGTCAGAACAGACTATATGGCAGGAAAGTATGCCCAACTTTTATTGCATAGATAGTAAGACTGCATGGTGTACCTCTTAATATCATGTCAGACAGAGATAAGACTTTTGTGTCTCATTTTTGGGAGAGTTTCCAGGAAGCTATGGGTACCGAGTTGTGGCTGTGTAGAGCGTATCACCCACAGACCAATGGGCATACTGAGCGCACTAATAAGATGCTCGAGGACATGTTACACATGTATCCTTGATTTTGGTGGAGGCTGGGAGCAGTATCTTCCACTGGTGGAGTTTGCTTATAATAACTCCTATCAGTTTATGATTGGCATGGCCCCGTTTGAAGGACTGTATGGTCGACCTTCTCGTTCCCCAGCATGCTGGATAGAAGTGGGAGACAACAAGTTACTTGGACTAGAGGTAATTCAGGATACATCTAGCAGGATTGAGATGATTTGGGATCGCATACGGGTAGCCCAGGACAGACATAAAATCTACGTCGATGCTAAAAGGTTCTTCTGAGAGTTTACAGTGGGGGACCAGGTTTTATTGAGAGTATCTCCGATGAAGTGGGTAATGAGATTTGGGAAGAGAGGGAAGTTGGCTCCAAGATATGTAAGGCCATTTCCTATTATATAGAAGGTCGGACCAGTGGCATATAGACTTGGGTTACTAGAGCACTTGCATCGTATCCATGATGTATTCCATATTTCATCACTGAGGCGATACCTTCGGGATGAGTTAGCACACACTCACATTACAATTGAGGAGATTGAGTTACAGCCAGATAGTTCATATGAGGAGAGATCGGTGGCTATCCTAGATTATAGTGAGAGACGGCCGAGGTCAAAGGTAGTTCTACTTGTTCGGGTGCAATGGCAGCATCACAATGTGGAGGAGTCTACTTGGGAGTGTGAGCCGGATATGCGTGAGAAATATCCAAATTTATTCACACCAGGTATGCCTTATTATTTCCGAATTTCGGGACGAAATTCCTTTATTAGGGGGGAAGTATGTAATACCCCATATTTTTATGATTTAAATAATTATGGGATTAATTATTACAGAGGGATTCATTGAAATTAAATGTGAGAATTAAATTATTGATTAATCCAGATTTAATAAAAATAAATATTAACTAGCGTGCCAAGGGTTAATACTTATTGATTTAATATTATTGTGCGATATGTAATACGGAACTATACTATTTGATAAATTGTCGAGAGAGAATAATACGAAAGTTTAGTGAATTAAGTCAGACGTGCATGGGAGTCGTGTTGGGACTAATTTAGTGGAATAAATATATTAATTATTTTTAGTAACTCATATGGTCATTTCAAGTGTACCGTTGAGTTCGTAAGGGTCGAGATAATCAAAATAGTATACCCAGGTATTTAGTTTGGGTCCCGGGGAAATTTTAGGCCTAACCGGCACCCCAGAGGGCATTATGGTAAATTGGATTTTTAGGCTAAATTAATGGACGAAAATTAAGAATTATATTATCAGCCAAATAAAATCCATTAGGGTTAAAAAAAGTTACAGGAAGTAGGAACGTCCATAGAAAGTGTGAGGGAGGGCTATTTCAAAGAGAAGAGGGTCAAATTGACACAACCTTTCACAACTACCACCACCACCGTGTAGATCGGGACAAGGGGAACACACCCATACCAATTACATCAAGAAATCAGAAGACAAATTAAAGACAAGTGTTTATAACTTGCTGTACTTTAGCATTTATCATACTCATGTTAGTATAGGATTGTTAGGAACATGTTTTGGTTCATAAAAATGATGAAATTGAGGAATTTAGATATGTAAATTGATTCTGAGATTTGTTAAATTGAAACCCTTCATGTATGTAGACTAGAAATCATGTTTTGATGAACTTATGTGTAGAACAAATCTGGAAATTATGTGTTCTGGAATATGAATTTCAAGAACAAGGTTTTTGATAAATTAAATTGGGGATTTCATGTTTTATGGATGATTCGTAATGATTTGATGATTCTAAGATGTTAGAATTCATATATTATTGATTGGATTCGAATTAGGATTGTTTTTTGGAGTTTGGGATGTTGAATTAGAGGTTTTAGGGGTGGGAAAATGAGGAAAATCTGGGAAGAAGACGAAGAGCACAATCTCCCGCGAAGTCGCTCGAAGTCGTTCAAGCGAGATTGCATCTCCCGCGAAGTCGTTCGAGCGACACATGGGAGTCGTTCAAATGACATGCCATATCGTTCGAGTGACAGAGTGAAATTTTTGAAATTTCTTATAACCCAATTTTGAGTGTATTGGTTAATGGAAGAGAGATAAATTACCAGATAATAAACTTAAGTAAGGCAGAATTACGGTAAAAGTATGAACGACTGAATACTTTAATTAATTCGGCATGGAGATAATGTACCTTAGAGATTACGAGAGGAATAATAATCTCAATAATTGTACTACGAAATGTTGAAATCAAAATACGTAAGAGAAGTATTTATGTAGGTGAGAGTAATACCTATAAATTATAATAGGATGTGTGTATGCCTATTATGTAATATTAGTATTATTAAAGGTACTAATGGGTGATAACCCGGGGGTGTAAGGATCTTATTATTAAGTGTACTAATGGGTGATAACCCGGGGGTACAAAAATGAATTATATGAGTAATAATGGGTGATAACCCGGGGGTACAAGATTATTAAAATAAGTGTACTAATAGGTGATAACCCTGGGGTACAGTATTGTGGTTAGGTGCGCTAATGGGCCTTAACCACTTCTCTTACGTATTGTAAATCTTAAGAGTATAATCGATTTATTATGAAAACGGGAAAATATACTAATTAGCTATTCGACATAGGCTAATTTGATAACGTATTGTATGGGCGATACGGGTTTACTAATGGTGAGAATAAATACTATTAGGATGAATTCAGACTAGTTATATTGGGTGGTATAGCTAAGGGCGAAATTAAATATACGTTAGGCGTGCACAATAGAAGAGAGGTGAGAATCTCATATGAGAGTTCGAACTAACATGCACTTGATACTTGATTTATTGAAAATATTAAATACTTTCTTAAATAAATATTTTTACACATCAGGCTCTAACCCATTTCTTGTATCTCTTCTCTCTCCCTTGTTATATATATGTATTATATCAGGTGCTCAGCCACAAGGACACCAGGCTTAGAGACTCGGATTGCTTGGCCTTATGCAGCTGTTGCGGAAGTTGTAGGTCTTCGTATTATACGCATCAATCATTTCATTTCCATTCTTTATAGACATTCTATTTAGGGCACGTGTCACCCATTCCTTAGACAGTATTCAGAGATTGTGTTTTTATTTACTTTTCGTTCATTTTCATTTGGATTGTTAGTTATTATGGTTTTGGTTTATGAGTTTTGAACTGGAATGTTTTATCTAGTCTTATCTATTTCAGCATGTGATTCTGATTCAGTATTTTTATTAATTAATTATGCGTGGATGGTTTATATTTAAGTTCTTGGTTTGGTAATTAAATGGTTTTAAATTAAAAAGGGAAAAAAATGTTTTGACACTTAGCTTAATTATATTATGTGATTAAATGAGTTATTATGTTTTCGACAGTGATGCTAAGAATGAACCAACCGAACATTCGGTTTTAAATTTTATAGAGGACTGATCACCCGATATTTAATTGGGCGGGGTGTCACAGATTGCCTTTTGAAAGGTGGTAACTTTGTGAATAATTAGGCATAAGAAAGAAGTTAAAGAGATAAGAAAAAATAGAAAGGAAGAAACAAAAGAGGAAATGTGAAAAGTTATGATACCAGGAGAGAGACACAATAGAAGACCCTTTGAGACGATGTAGAGTGTATCAGGGCTACTATAACGAGTATCGCTAGCCGCTACAACGGTAGTCCACGAGAGGAGGGAGTTTTTTATGAGAGGGGATAATTTTTACTAGGATAATGAGACTAGATTAATTTATACCCATATCCGATAATTATCCTCTTGTACTTGCTAGGATAGCATAAAATGCAAAGATGCACAAAATCTTCAGTGCGACTGGAAGCTCAATTAACATCATCTTCATAGATGTTAACAAAGACAAGGGTCTCACCATGAATGACCTAATACAAAGCATGACTGCACGTGTTTGTTTTAAGGGAGAAAAGATCTTTCCAATAGGTTATATCACTCTCCCACTCAATGTTAGAGCAAGAAATCATATAATAAGTTTACGGATCAAGCTCCTTGTAATAGAAATACCCTTAACTTGAAATGTCATCATGTGAAAACATTATCTTAATGAGTTAGATGAGATCATCTCAACTAGTTGAATGTTAATGCCCTTACCTAACCCTTTGAGGTTGGATAGATTTATGGAGACCATAAAAAAGGCTCAAGAATGTTATAATCTTATCATGTGAGATTAAAAGTAGTGCCTTGATGAACATTAACCCCTTACAATAACCCCTAAAATTTGCTAGCACCTTGGATCAAGCAGACATGTGAAGTCCCTACTAGTGTTGATTTAACCGTATATAAATCTATAAGCCAAAAATCAATGGAGAGAAAGGCTCAAGTACTCCCAATATTGGATTATTAACCATGTGGATAAAGAAATATTTTGTAAACACTTTGTGTGTTGGAATGAAAAAAAATATTTTGGTCATTGTATTAAGTGCAAACCCTATATTCAAAGAGTTTTAAGGATCCGAGCTATGGCTCTATAGTCTTGAGGTCCGAGTAACCTCTGACTTTAAAATCAATCTTCAATTCCAAGTACCACCCCTAAATTTTAATTTTGAGGTCAAAATACCCTTGACACCAAACCTTTTTTTACAATTCCAATTATATATTTATTCTAAGGTGAGCATGTAGGATAGTCAAGGGCCAAGCAACCTTCACTCCAAAAATTATCATGGATTAATCTCTTTGGACCATCGCATTCTTTAAAAAATTCTAATTATTTGTCCTCAAGCATCTTTAAGGTTGTCAAAGAGTGGTGAAATATAAGATGCTTAAGAAAAGTGTTAAGATGTGACATGCTTGATAGTGAGAGTTAATATCACAATAATAACATAAAATTATGTGTTTATTGAATAATATAATGATGGAGTACAAATATAAAGGAAATGACAATAAATGAAAGATCTTGAACGAGCCGAATCGAAGGGAGAGAGAACAAGAACTTCAACCACACGTGAGTAGGAAGGTTTAAAGCACCAATATGTGAATGATAAAAATAAATGGGGAATGTTATTAGTGGAAGTGTATTAAATGATCAATGATTTTGTTTAAATGATTCTTACTTAAGTGTTTATGGACTCAAAGTTCTGCATATTTTGTTTTTTATAATTGTAATACCCCGTACTTTTGGCTATATTTATTTTTGGGATTAATTAATTAAATGCCTATTAATTGGGAATTAATCCGGGTTATAAATACTAACGAGATGCGAGTTGGTATTTGATTATGTGCATACATGTTTTGATATATGTATTTGGTATTATAAAAGTTGTCGTGAGATTTATATACGGCATTTTAGAAATTTTGTTGAGACGCGTGGGACCGCCGCGTCACGGTGTAATATTTTGATTATATAAAGTGAATTTAAAATCTATAAACCGTATGGTCATTTTGAGTGCGCCAACGCGACCGGAAGGGTCGAGATAGTCAGAAAACACTAGCCGGGGGTGTAGTTTGGGTCCCGGGGTATTTTTAGGTCATACCGGCAACTTAAAGGGTATTTTGGTAATTTTACATTTTGAGGAATTAAAAGTGACGAAAATTAGAGATGTAAATCTGATGTGGATTAAACCCACTAAGCCCATTAACCAAACCATATTAACCTAGAAGGCTACATAGGTTATTAGAAGAGTTTTCTAAGTTCCCAAATCAAAACCCTAGCCACCTTAAGCCACCATTGGAGAGGAAGCTTGGAGAGAAGAAATTATGCAGAAAAGTTCTACCAAACCTACACCAAAATCAGAAATCGAACCAAGGCAAGTGACTTTATTCCATTTAATTTCAGAGAATGTCTCTTCCATGTTAGAAATTGAGGAATTTTAATTGTTCTTGAAAGATGAATGAAAACCCATGTAGTTTGGAGTTTAGAACTTGAAAATTTTGAAGAGAATTGCATGTAGAATGATAGGTAGATGATTTCTCTCATGATAATTGTGATTAGAAGAAATTAAAACGGATTAAATTCTGGGATTTGATGATGATATAAATCTAGGGTTCATGTTCTTGATAAAATTGGGGAAAAGTATAAAATCGTGTGATTTAATGATGTTTAGGATGCGTTAATGTATTAAAAGATGTTAGTATATGACCTTAACATGTTGTAGTATGATTAGAGGACTTAAAACTCTGTTAGAACGAACTTTGGAGAAGGATTGAGGTGTTAAAAATGGTGAGAAACGTAACTTAGAAAATCTGGGACGAATCTGGTAGCTCGTTAGAAGCCCCTACCCAGGTCGTTCGAACGAACTCGTTCGAACGAGCTTCTAACGAGTTGACCAGTCGCTGCTAACGAGAAGGGATCTCGTTCGATATCTCGTTCGAACGAGATATCGTTAGAAGGTACAGTTCGTTGGAACGAACTGGAATCTCGTTCGAACAGCCTCGTTCGAACGAGACTTCTAACGAGTTGACAGAGGAATCTCGTTCGAACAGTCTCGTTCGAACGAGACTTCTAACGAGTTGACAGTTTGGTCCTTTTAGGACTGTTTTGATTTTTAGAGTCCCGTAAACTGGTTCGAGGGTAGAGTTAACATTCCTTGATGATGTAAGGATAGATTTGGGACTTTTGGGTTATTACGAGGAGTAAATTTATATACGAGAGATTTAGTTCAATAAACCATTTGGGTTGAGACGTGAGTGTCTACTACGACGTGAGAATCGATTATGGCGCATATGACGATAAACCGGAATAATATAAGTGTAGATATTATAAGTTAGTACGAGAATGCGATATGTACTACGATTAAACTACAGTATTACTAAGACGTGTGTTAACTTAGTATTGGTATATGAATTGTGTGTATGACATACCTACCATACTTGCTATCACGGGAGGTTTGCGTTCGCTTAGGGCCCTCTAATCCTTGTGTTGCCCGGATTTAGACTGGTTACCTTGATGAACATAGGTCATAGAAAGACTTATTGGGATATTAATAAGTCCGCTGACCGTAGGAGCGTAGGTATGTGCGTGACCTATGTGATGTGACTGTGTTCGCCTCCATTATTTGTGATTTGTGTTATCGGAACTATTCCTGAGAGATTCGGAATATGTGATCCTTATATACGTGATGTACCGGGATGGATAGCAGAGTATGTGTGCACCACAGCGTAGTTCTCGGGGTGCTTATATTGTATATTTATGATGTGAATAATATACACTTAATTAATGGGAACCTTCATGTTAATGTTGTGAATATAATTACGGTATTGTTTCGAGAAATATAACGAGTTAACTGATAGTTATATATATTGCATATTGAACATCGGAGTTGCGTTAAACCCCTACTTAATTACGAGCGTTATTATGTTAATAGAACCGAGTAATAAGGGTAAGACCTATGATAGTCTAGCTAGATACGTTGTCACTTAGCTAGTAGTTTGTACCACTCTAGATGGGTACTTACGTTAGGAGTGCACAGTTAGACGAGAGGTGAGAATATCATGTGAGTGCACGTCCTAACATGTACTTTGCATTTAATGTTTTAAATGTTTTTAAAGCACTTGCAGGTTTTTAAATATAACTACACATTCGGGCTCTGACCCGTTTGCTTTTCAAATCTTTTTCTTGTAAAACCATTTTAGGTGCCCAGCCACAGGGACACCAAGCATAGGATTCTCATTCAGGTGACGAGCTGTAGCTGTTTGTGGAAGCTACAGGGATTTTCTTGTAGACGTTTCTATCTTTTGGATTCCAGAGACACTATCTATCAGTTGTAGGGCATGTTGCCCATTTCTATTTAGAGACATCTTTTACATTACAATTTTCAGACTTTGATTTGTATTGTTTTAGCATTCGGTTATTTATTTCAGTATGGGATTGTAGTGAGGAGTTTTCCTTCAGACTTTATTTACACTATGTGATGGTTATTCGTTTTACTTCAGTATGGTGAATGGTGTTGCTATTCGTTATTACACTTGTTGCATGTTCATCAGACTTTAATTAAAATTTGGCACTTACTTTTTAAATACTAGGTGGTTAGTAGTCATTAAAATGTTTTCGACAGTGATGCTATTAACTGGACCAACTTGGCATTTTGAATTAATTTAATAAAGGAGTAGCTACCCGATATTTAATTAGTCGGCGTGTCACAGGTGGTATCAGAGCATCAGGTTCTAGTGTCCTTTAGGATCTGACGGCTTGTTATGTTTTCGCTACGTTTCTTTGATATAGATCCCTATATTTTAGGACTGTTGTACTCTTTTTGTGTATGTTTGGTTCTTCAGATATATTAAGTTTATAACCGTGAACTTATAAACTTTGTTCTTATTTCAGATGCCTCCACGACGTGCACGACGAGTTCCCAGGGATGCAATGCCCGAACCCCAGCCCGTTCCAGTTCAGGGCATGATGAACGCCGCTGAGGTTGCAGCTATAGTAGCCCAAGCGGTAAATGCCGCCATTGATGTTGTTCGGTAGGCACCACCTCAGGCGTCGGTTGTCGCGCCAGTACATGTTAATGCATTCCCGTCTGCTTGGGAGCGTGTACGTGACGCTTTTCAGAAAGCGCATCCGCCAGAGTTTGCAGGTAGCTCAGATGTGGTAGTCTCGAGCCAATGAAGGAAGGATATGCAGAGGCACTTAAGGATGTATGAGTGCACGGATGTTCAGAAGCAGGTGCTAGCTACTTTCAATATAGTTGGATCTGCACTACAGTGGTGGGAGTCTATTACCACCATGGAGGAGAGGGATACTATCACGATTCAGAAGTTCTGGGTGCGGTTCGACCGCAAGTACTTTCCGTCAGCTGTTCATACGAAAATGAGGAGGAGATTGATGAGTCTGAAGCAGGAGGGTAAGACAGTGGCCGAGTATGAGGCCGAGTTCACTAATCTGTTGAACATCGTTCCAGACGAGATACCAACAGAGAAGAAGAAAATTGAGAAGTTCACCGACGGGTTGACTTGGAGGATCCGTCAGCATCTGCTAGGGAACCTATCGTTGGCCACTTATTCTAATGTGGTTAACTCTTCATTGTTGCACTGCCAAGACCACCGTTTTCATATGGCCGAGGGTAAGAGGTCGGGGGAGTCTAGCCATCAGGGCAGGACTGGAGGACATGGTGCCAGCGGGGCACAATCTGGTCAGGGGCAGAGACAGAATGAGCAGGGCTCCCAGCAGGGGGATAATAAGAGGTTCCAGTCAGGGAACTACAGACAGGGACAGGGAGGTTTCCGTCAGGGCCATCAGGGTCCAAACGGCCATCACGGCCAATAGGGGCAGAATGGGCAGCAGTTTCACCAGGGTCAGCAGGGCCAAGGGAGGAATGGTAACGGCCACCAGGGCCGGGGACAGCAGGGGCAGAGAGGAGGGAACTTCCCAGGGAAGTGCTTTGTTTGTGGAAAGACTGGCCATAAGCGACAGGATTGTCCTGATAGGGGCAGGGCCCCACAGCAGCAGCAGCAGGGCGCTCGCCAGGAGCCATAGAGGCCTATGTTTCCCGCCGCACTTCCTGCACCGCCACAGATGGTAGCATTTCCACCCATTCCAGCAGTCCCACCTCAGCAGGGACAGCTACAGTATGGACGTGTCTACAACGTCCACCAGGCTGCAGTTCCACAGGCACCGCCCGCGATCGAGGGTACGTTTCCTATCCATGGCACTATGGGTCGAGTATTATTTGATACGGGTGCTACACACTGTTTTATAGCTACACACTTCGTGAAAGCTTTAGGATTTTTATCTACTGCAGAGAGCACAGTGACGTGTGTCGACTCACCATTGGGGAGTGGGTCACTTATATTCTTTATATGCCGGGGAGTGGGAGTAGGGATTGGTAGTCTGGTATAACCTGTGGACATGTTAGTATTAGATATGCATGTTCACGATGTGATCATCGGTATGGATTGGCTCGTAGCATATAGGGCCATGATTGATTGCTTCAGCGGGAGCATTGTTTTTGCCATTTCGGGGCAAGAGATGTTTGTGGTGGCGATGCCTCGCCCAGAGGGAGGATCGACCGCTCATCTGTATTACATTGAGGAGGATACCTCTAAGGAGGTAGTGATTCCTTTAGATTCGATCCCGGTTGTCAGGGAGTATTCGGATGTGTTTCAGGAGATACCAGGCTTACCACCCAGTCGAGAGATAGACTTTGTTATAGATTTGCTACCGGGTACGAGACCTATAGCACGCGCACCGTACCGTATGGCTCCAGCTGAGATGAGGGAGTTACGGGATCAGATAGAGCAGCTGTTAGGCCAGGGCTTTATTCGCAGGAGTACCTCACCTTGGGGCGCTCCAGTTTTGTTTGTGAAAAAGAGGGATGGTTCACTGAGATTGTGTGTGGACTATCGAGAGTTGAATAAGGTCACGATACGGAATAAGTATCCATTGCCTCGAATCGATGACTTATTCGACCAGTTGAGAGGAGCTTCTTTCTTCTCGAAGATTGACTTGAGATCGGGATACCATCAGTTGCGTATCAGGGAGGAGGATGTCTCGAAGACTGCGTTCTTGTCGAGATATGGTTCTTACGAGTTTCGGGTTATGCCTTTTGGTTTGACCAACGCTCCAGCAGTGTTTATGGACTTGATGAACAGAGTGTTCAGGGATTTCCTAGACCAGTTTGTCATTGTCTTCATTGATGATATTCTGGTTTACTCCCAGACAGAGGAGGAGCACACCGAGCATTTGAGGCAGGTTTTGCAGACATTTTGTCAGAACGAGTTGTATGCAAAATATGAGAAGTACGGGTTTTGGCTGAAGGAAGTCCAGTTTTGGGGACATATCATTTCCGACCAGGGAATATCTGTTGATCCGGGGAAAGTATCAGCGGTGAGGGAGTGGGGACAGCCCACGACACCGACTGAGATTCGTAGTTTCTTGGGTCTAGCAGGATACTACAGGAGGTTTATTCGGGGTTTCTCGGAGATAGTAGGTCCTTTGACACATCTGACTCGTAAGGGTGTGCCCTACATCTGGAGTGATGCCTGTTAGTTGGCATTCGATGAATTGAAGGACAAGTTGACCTCAGCACATGTGTTAGCATTGCTGAGACTGGGAGTTGAGTATTTGGTTTACACCGATGCGTCTTTGCAAGGACTAGGAGGTGTATTACAGCAGGAGAGACAGGCCATAGCTTATGCTTCCCGTAAGCTTAAGCCTCATGAGAAGAATTACCCCACACATGATTTGGAGTTGGCGGCAGTGGTATTTGCCCTACGGATTTGGAGACACTATCTTTTGGGGTAGAAGTTCCAACTGTTCACGGACCACAAGTCCCTACAATACCTGTTCACACAGAAGGAGTTGAATATGCGACAGCGTAGGTGGCTTGAGTTTGTGAAAGACTACCAGTTCGACATCCAGTATCACCCGGGTAAGGCTAACATGGTAGCAGACGCGTTGAGCCGTAGGCCAGCAGATGAGGTGGCAGAGGTGTGGAAGGCTAAGTGGAAGGAATTGGGACACCAGGATGCAGTGGCCCGATCTTTCATGTCTGTGATGTCCGTTACACCGCAGATTGTCACGAAGGTAGTACGGGCACAGGCCAATGACTCGTTCTGTCAAGAGCAGATAGTTCGATTACTAGCAGAGGGAGCCGAGTCCTATACCATTAGCTCAGACGGGGGATTACGCTTCAATGGGAGATTGGTAGTTCAGAAAGGAGAGGGATTGCGGCACGATGTGATGACAGAGTCGCACGGCTCACGGTTCGCGGTACATCCCGGAGGGGACAAAATGTACCAAGACATGAGACGACAGTATTGGTGGAGCGGTATGAAGAAAGATATCGCTGAGTTTGTTTCGAAATGCGCCACTTGTCAGCTTGTAAAAGTGGATCATCAGAGACCGGCAGGATTGCTACAGCCATTGGAGGTCCCGGTGTGGATGTGGGAGAGCATATCCATGGACTTTATTACGGGGTTGCCTACGTCGCAGAGGGGCCACGACTCCGTTTGGGTAATTGCGGACAGGTTGTCCAAGGTCGCTCACTTTTTACCCGTTAGGACTGATTACACTGCGAGACAGTATGCCCAGCTCTTCATTTCAGAGATTGTGAGACTTCACGGTGTGCCCCTAAATATCGTGTCTGACAGAGACAAGATAATTGTTTCGAGGTTTTGGGAGAGTTTCCAGGAGGCCATGGGCACGAAATTACGGTTGAGTACGGCGTATCATCCGTAGACTGATGGGAAGACTGAGCGCACAAATCAGATGTTGGAGGACATGCTACGCATGTGCATTATTGACTTTGGGGGTGGATGGGAGCAGTACCTTCCATTGGTGGAGTTTGCTTACAACAACTCCTATCAGTTCACTATTGGCATGGCTCCACTTGAGGCATTTTACGGTAGGCCTTGTCGTTCCCCAGCATGTTGGTTAGAGGCGGGGGACAACAAACTGCTTGGGCCGGAAGTAATTCAGGATACTTCGGCAAGGATTGAGCTGATTCGGAGTCGCATTCGAGTAGCTCAAGACAGGCAGAAGAGTTATGCTGATGCGAAGAGATTTTTCAGGGAGTTCCAAGTGGGGGACCAGGTTTTGCTCAGAGTATCTCCTATGAAGGGGATTACGCATTTTGGGAAGAAGGGGAAGTTGGCACCGAGGTATGTGGGGCCGTTTCCTATTATTGAGAGAATCGGACCGGTTGCGTATAGACTCGGGTTGCCGGACCATTTGCATCGGATTCACGATGTGTTCCATATTTCCTCGCTAAGGAAATACCTTAGAGATAATTTGGCTCATTCTCACATTGTTGTGGAGGACATCGATCTCCAGCCTGATAGCTCCTACGAGGAGGCGCCGATTGCTATTTTGGACCGAAGCGAGAGGAAACTGCGGTCAAAGATAGTCCCGTTAGTGCGTGTTCAGTGGCGACATCACAATGTCGAGGAATCCACATGGGAGGGCGAGGATGAGATGCGCGAACGTTATCCAGAGTTATTTTTAGCAGGTACTTTCTAGTTTCGAATTTCGGGACGAAATTCAGTTATTAGGGGGGGAGTATGTAATACCCCGTACTTTTGGCTATATTTATTTTTGGGATTAATTAATTAAATGCCTATTAATTGGGAATTAATCCGGGTTATAAATACTAACGAGATGCGAGTTGGTATTTGATTATGTGCATACATGTTTTGATATATGTATTTGGTATTATAAAAGTTGTCGTGAGATTTATATACGGCATTTTAGAAATTTTGTTGAGACGCGTGGGACCGCCGCGTCACGGTGTAATATTTTGATTATATAAAGTGAATTTAAAATATATAAACCGTATGGTCGTTTTGAGTGCGCCAACGCGTCCGGAAGGGTCGAGATAGTCAGAAAACACTAGCCGGGGGTGTAGTTTGGGTCCCGGGGTATTTTTAGGTCATACCGGCAACTTAAAGGGTATTTTGGTAATTTTACATTTTGAGGAATTAAAAGTGACGAAAATTAGAGATGTAAATCTGATGTGGATTAAACCCACTAAGCCCATTAACCCAACCATATTAACCTAGAAGGCTACACAGGTTATTAGAAGAGTTTTCTAAGTTCCCAAATCAAAACCCTAGCCACCTTAAGCCACCATTGGAGAGGAAGCTTGGAGAGAAGAAATTATGCAGAAAAGTTCTACCAAACCTACACCAAAATCAGAAATCGAACCAAGGCAAGTGACTTTATTCCATTTAATTTCAGAGAATGTCTCTTCCATGTTAGAAATTGAGGAATTTTAATTGTTCTTGAAAGATGAATGAAAACCCATGTAGTTTGGAGTTTAGAACTTGAAAATTTTGAAAAGAATTGCATGTAGAATGATAGGTAGATGATTTCTCTCATGATAATTGTGATTAGAAGAAATTAAAACGGATTAAATTCTGGGATTTGATGATGATATAAATCTAGGGTTCATGTTCTTGATAAAATTGGGGAAAAGTATAAAATCTTGTGATTTAATGATGTTTAGGATGCGTTAATGTATTAAAAGATGTTAGTATATGACCTTAACATGTTGTAGTATGATTAGAGGACTTAAAACTCTGTTAGAACGAACTTTGGAGAAGGATTGAGGTGTTAAAAATGGTGAGAAACATAACTTAGAAAATCTGGGACGAATCTGGTAGCTCGTTAGAAGCCCCTACCCAGGTCGTTCGAACGAACTCGTTCGAACGAGCTTCTAACGAGTTGACCAGTCGCTGCTAACGAGAAGGGATCTCGTTCGATATCTCGTTCGAACGAGATATCGTTAGAAGGTACAGTTCGTTCGAACGAACTGGAATCTCGTTCGAACAGCCTCGTTCGAATGAGACTTCTAACGAGTTGACAGAGGAATCTCGTTCGAACAGTCTCGTTCGAATGAGACTTCTAACGAGTTGACAGTTTGGTCCTCTTTGGACTGTTTTGATTTTTAGAGTCCCGTAAACTGGTTCGAGGGTAGAGTTAACATTCCTTGATGATGTAAGGATAGATTTGGGACTTTTGGGTTATTACGAGGAGTAAATTTATATACGAGAGATTTAGTTGAATAAACCATTTGGGTTGAGACGTGACTGTCTACTACGACGTGAGAATCGATTATGGCGCATATGACGATAAACCGGAATAATATAAGTGTAGATATTATAAGTTAGTACGAGAATGCGATATGTACTACGATTAAACTACGGTATTACTAAGACGTGTGTTAACTTAGTATTGGTATATGAATTGTGTGTATGACATACCTACCATACTTGCTATCACGGGAGGTTTGCGTTCGCTTAGGGCCCTCTAATCCTTGTGTTGCCCGGATTTAGACTGGTTACCTTGATGAACATAGGTCATAGAAAGACTTATTGGGATATTAATAAGTCCGCTGATCGTAGGAGCGTAGGTATGTGCGTGACCTATGTGATGTGACTGTGTTCGCCTCCATTATTTGTGATTTGTGTTATCGGAACTATTCCTGAGAGATTCGGAATATGTGATCCTTATGTACGTGATGTACCGGGATGGATAGCAGAGTATGTGTGCACCACAGCGTAGTTCTCGGGGTGCTTATATTGTATATTTATGATGTGAATAATATACACTTAATTAATGGGAACCTTCATGTTAATGTTGTGAATATAATTACGGTATTGTTTTGAGAAATATAACGAGTTAACTGATAGTTATATATATTGCATATTGAACATCGGAGTTGCGTTAAACCCCTACTTAATTACGAGCGTTATTATGTTAATAGAACCGAGTAATAAGGGTAAGACCTATGATAGTCTAGCTTGATACGTTGTCACTTAGCTAGTAGTTTGTGCCACTCTAGATGGGTACTTACGTTAGGAGTGCACAGTTAGACGAGAGGTGAGAATATCATGTGAGTGCACGTCCTAACATGTACTTTGCATTTAATGTTTTAAATGTTTTTAAAGCACTTGCAGGTTTTTAAATATAACTCCACATTCGGGCTCTGACCCGTTTGCTTTTCAAATCTTTTTCTTGTAAAACCATTTTAGGTGCCCAGCCACAGGGACACCAAACATAGGATTCTCATTCAGGTGACGAGCTGTAGCTGTTTGTGGAAGCTACAGGGATTTTCTTGTAGACGTTTCTATCTTTTGGATTCCAGAGTCACTATCTATCAGTTGTAGGGCATGTTGCCCATTTCTATTTAGAGACATCTTTTACATTACAATTTTCAGACTTTGATTTGTATTGTTTTAGCATTCGGTTATTTATTTCAGTATGGGATTGTAGTGAGGAGTTTTCCTCCAGACTTTATTTACACTATGTGATGGTTATTCGTTTTACTTCAGTATGGTGAATGGTGTTGTTATTCGTTATTACACTTGTTGCATGTTAATCAGACTTTATTTAAAATTTGGCACTTACTTTTTAAATACTAGGTGGTTAGTAGTCATTAAAATGTTTTCGAAGTGATGCTATTAACTGGACCAACTTGGCATTTTGAATTAGTTTAATAAAGGAGTAGCTACCCGGTATTTAATTAGTCGGGGTGTCACAATAATCAATATGAAATAAATGCCCACAAAAAGTTCCATTTATAGTGTAAAAGTTGGAGTATCCCCCAAGGGAGCATTATATTTGGAAATAAGTATTCCTATAACTAGCATGTTATAAGAATTAATTGTGAGTGAAATTCTAATGGACCATCCGCTATAGTTAAGTACAACAGTGGCCCATCAGCACATGTTTTAACCTTCATATCTACAACCACCGTCCATGTTATATTAATGGTTTGACATATCATCTTTGATTATACATTTGTGAAAGGTTTTATAGAAACTTAGATGGTGTTGGTGCCAGAATATATGTGGCTTAGAATGCATGATGATGAGGTTTTTTATAAGTCCTTGAGTATGTTATTCAAATCACGTTGGTGCTTTAATTAGTGTGTTTAAAATGGTTAAGTTAAAATCCTTATTGATTTCTTGCTCGCTATCCGCCGATTTCCCTCAAGGAATCCCACGAATGAGATCCCTCAATAGAGCATGTTAACTCTCCCAATCCCTCCCAAACTTTGTATGTCGTTGATACCGAGGGTACTGAAACTTTACGTGATTCATATATTTCTAAAACAATCATGTGATTCATCTATTTTCTAACATAACCTAGTTCGTTACAAAGTCTCTTTTCCTTTTTAGATGAAACTAGTAAATAGGTTATTAATCTTTATCTTGTCTTAAATTCACACTATTAAGTAGGTGAGGTGTTTTATCATTAGACCAATCATATAGAGTTTTACATACCCTTAATCTTAAAATTTTATAATGTTATGGAGGTCCCATCCTTAATTTAAAAAATATGGAGATCCAAGGACTCAAATTTTTTCTACTTCCAGGAATTCAAAGGACTTTTGTCTTGGTTTCACTCTTGATTTTTATGTCTAGTGACCTTTAACCTATCTTTTTTAGTTTGATATTTTTTTAAAAATATAGGGCTTTTTTTAAAAGAAATAGGGACTAGGAACTTTACTTTACCTGAAAACTTTAGACACAAATTCCAAGGAAAAATTAAAAAATTCTTGTTTGACAAAGCACAAAAGCATCCAAAGACTGACATGGCTAGGAAAAATATAAAGACATGAAAAAGTATAATTTTTTATATTTCATAGGAAACTGATTACAAAAGCAGCAAAGTTGCAATACCCCATTTTTTAATAATAAATTAAATTGATAGAATTTAAATTGATTTGGTAGAATTTAATTTTTGTGAATAAATTACTTAGTTGTAATTACGTGTTTACATGATTCATTTATACATGTTATGTTTACTCGTAGAAAATAAATTGAATGCTAATTAGATTATTTTTATGTGGTGTTTAACATAATAAAAATATGTAAATTAGGTCGATATAGCACGGGCAAGTTCTGGGATGATTTGGGGACTCGTTTAACTGTTTTAGACATGTTTGAGACATAAGTTCACCATTAAAGTAGTTATTCAGCAAATCTTAGTATGGTTTCGGGCTATTTTTTTTTTTTGGGGGAGGGGGGGGGGGGGAGGGGTTTATGGACAACTCTAGATTATCGACTATAATATGGTAATTAACAATTGAGGAGTCATTTCCCATCTACCATAACATAAATGTTGCACTCCCACACCCATTGGAGGGGTTAGCAAGTCTAGAGTAGGGAGAAAGATTAAGTATCCAAAAGGAGGAGATCCCAATTGATGGTTTAAGGTAATAATTCTCTTGCTATGTCAATTTTCAATCTGTTTCTTAATTCATTTGTGTATTCCTCATAGCAATTTCTGGGTTAATTAGTCAATTTGATGATTTTCAACAATTAGAATGAACTTGAAGAACAAATTTGAAACTATGGTGTTTAAGGATTAAATGATTGGTGACAACCCAAAAATTGGTATAATATTACTTAGGAATTTTGCCATGAAAATCATTTTGTAGGGTCGATAATGTGATGATTATAGTTCAGATGTTGATCACTCAAATCGGAGAATGGTTAGATGGAAAAGATAATCAAAAGTTGGGTCATAAGGACTCCAATGACTGATTTAATTTATGGGATTTTGGGAGTAAAATATTATGTTGATTTTGTTAGTTAATAATCTAAACTAAATAGTGTTATTAGGTCATAACGAATGTAATTTTATTGTTACATAAATAGGTAAGGCATTGAGATGAAAATTGGGTTTGGGATAATGAATCCCATATAGAACAACTGCAACAGTTTTGGGCTACTGCCCATTTCTAGATCAATTTGGCTTCCAACGTGAATTGAAAGAACCGATTTGGCCTTGAAGGAAAATCGATTTGGCCTCTAGACCTGGGTTAGGGTAGGATTGGGGAAGGGTTTGGGCGATTTTTATGAACTTAGGTGAGTATGTGGGAGTCATCTAAGTGAGTGGATAATTTTTTCAAAATGGATTCGTATCGCTGTTTCATTACATGGAAAAATTGACAATAAACTAGATGGTTAATTTTTAAAGTAAGGATATTAGATGGAAGATTAATGGGAATTATTAGTGGCCATAATAAGGTTAATTACCAATAGATATTATGTCCTAAAAATATATATTTATTTATTTGTGTGAACATACTCATGTTTGTGGACGACCTATTGTAACACCTTACTTAATTAAATGCCTGGTGATCAATCTTTTATAAAATTAAATTAGAATATCTGGTTGTTTCAGATTATGCATCACTGTCGAAAGTCATCAGTTTTATTTAATAAAAACTAACTACATAATATTTAAAAAGTTTGATGTCAAAAGTTTATCTTTTTATTAACCATCATATGTAAAGGGGAATATTTAATCATCACCATGCATCACAATAGCAATAAGGAAAGAACTAATTGAATTTAAATAAAGAACTGGAGTAAACACTTCCAGTCAAAATCCCATACAATAATCCAATAACATGAAATCAAAGTTTAATGATAGAATAAGACAACTCTAAATCACTGACTGCAAAAAAGGAGGGACGACATGTCCAACTGAAATAAATGACTGATAAATACAGAGAAATAGACTCAGAAGCGTCTGTTAGTAATATCTTGTAACTTCCACATCAGCTACAGCTCGTCAAATGAATGGAATCTCCTAAGTCTGGTACCCCTATAGCTGAGCACCTAAAATAATAAAACTATAAAAGATATTTGCAGAAAAATGAGTCAGAGCCCGAGTAGAAAACAATTTAAATATAGCAAGTTCTTAAATTGATTAATTAGCGCAATATAATTCATGATAACTTAGCGTACTCACTTGGGATGCTCACCTCTCATCAAATGTACACACCTAGCGAGCCTAACTACCCATATTAGTCTCGATACTCTTCCTGACTACACGTAGTTTATCCACTATGCCTGATAAAATATCTAAATAACCCAAAGCCAATATATTTCCATTATTTAGGAATAGGTTTAAAGATGTCTTAACTCATTCTCATAACATTCTTAATTCTCAACTGGTGACCCAATACGCATACACTTTAATAAAGTAGCCAACATGAAACACATAATAGGAACTCAGTATACATATATAAAATCTCTCGACGTATACATGCAAATATATATATATATATATATATATATATATATATACTACACCCATGGTTAAGAAACCCTGGAGCTAGGCATACTCGGCTATCTAGCCCCATTGCAAACACTCGCCCATAAAGGACAACAGGTTCAATCTCTCAAGAACCAATAAAACATATACACTTATTTGAGGCGAACATAGTCCCAAGCCGATGGGCTATGCACATACCTCCATACGACCGTCACCACTATCGTTCTCATAGATAGCCCATACCTAGGTTCCATGATCTAGTGGTACGACTCAAAATCCCCCGAAGGCACACATAATATGGTCGTCCATAACGCGCTAACCTCCGTTCGATAGCCAGTAGCTAGGTATGTCATACATATAATATTCCAAGTAATAAGCATGCTCACAACTGATTTAACTTAATAGGCATTCACGTAACCCAATTACCATAATACGTAAGTAATATTAACGTCTCTACTCTCCCCGATATCCATTTATATATAACCTCTCTAGTACTTTCATTCTCTCCTAGGTTTCATACCAGTTCAATACCTCGAGTATAATTTCACCTTTAATTCCCTAAAACTTTGGATGTCACTCGTTACTCATGTAGGTTAATACACTCGCTTAGATAAACTTAGGATGATTTTTAACTCAAACGGACCCTAAAAACCCATTCAGGAATCTTATTAGATGTTAAGGGATTCTCGCTCGAATAAGGACATTTGATTGAAGTTCTAACTTCAAACGAACTCAGTTACTTGTTAGAAGCGTCGTTGGAAATCTCGTTAAAAGGCTCGTTCGAACGATCAGGGAATGTCTTCGAACGAGATTTTCGAATTGGCCCTGTTCTTCCCCAAACTCATTTTTCTCCAATTTTCATTCTTCAATCTCATTCCAAACACAGCCCAATCCTTATGTAATTATTTCTAAACTATTTTAATTACCATAGGACACACTAACACAAATTTGACGTTAATTCCTTATGGAATCAAGGGAATCCAACAAATTACTCAATTTCGTATAAATCTCTTTGATATGAACCTAGAAATTTCTAATCCTTCAAAACCCCCAATTAATTTCGTGATTTCAACATTTTATTAGCGACATTAATAGTTATAAGAAGGGAATTTCTTCTACATGCCAACCTCTCTCCAATTCATGGGGTTTATTTACCAATCAGTCAAATTAAACCCTAGTTTTCATTACAATACTTTTATATTATTTTATATAAATTAATCAGGAATAATATATGCTATGATAAGAGCAAGATAAATACTCTCCTTGGAATGGATTTCTGATTCTGGGACTAAAATGGGCTTGTAGTTGATCCTCTCACCGCGATCAAAACTTTGGTGTTATTCTTGGTGGGAAACCTTGAGTTCTTGGACTAGTTCTACAATGGAGTTCTTCTTCCTCTTTGGTTCTTTCTCTCTCTCTCTCTCTCTCGTGTAGGTTGAAATTGGAAATAACCTCTAACCCACGTACAACCTTTGTTTTAATTCCTAATTTCGTCCATCTAAATTCCCAAAAATATCAAAAGAACAAAATACCCCTCTGAGGTGTCATTTTGGGCTAAAATGCCCCGGACACCAAATATAACATCCGAGTAGTGTTTGTTGACTATTTTGACCCTTTCGGACAAACTGACGCACTTAAAATAGTCGTTCGAGTTATATAAAAATAATTTACCTTTTTAACCCCCAAATATATAAGAGTGACATAACTCATACGCGCATCCCAAATAACGATATCTTAACTGCTGTGTATCTCATCCCCGACCATATTATTATTTTCGAAAACATCTATTACATTACTCACTACGTAATGCTCAACATAGTTATTACTCAACATGATTTTATCGTAATTATTTTTGGTAACTACTAACTCTCGTCACGCTAGTAATTATTACCATAAAGTCAGATTAATTATAAATAAATTTTTCTCTCTTAAATTAATTAATCCCAATTTCAATAACTTCATTATAAAATAAATATGGGTAAAAATACAGGGTATTACACATACCAATTGGGGCTACGTCCGTCTTGTAACTGTATCATGCATTGACACAGGAGGGCTAATCATTGTGTAGGTCATTCTTTTAGGTCCTATATGGAATCTCCACTTACGAGGAGGTAGGTGTAGAGACTGAGATACATTATCATTTTCGGGAGTATGAACTGTGCGATGGTGTACTTCATCGGAACCATCCCGCTTGTGTGTGTTTTGTGATGCCCATTTGTATGAGGGACTCCTCCAAAGTTACCGATAAAGCATGAATGGGACGCTGAAGGTAGATGCCTTTATGTGTCATATATATGTAAGGACATATATAATAATATTGATTAATTGAGATTAAATCCCAGTAGTCTAATCATATAGATAATTGACAGTGAATCCAATATTACATATAATACATAATGGATGATATGCTATTTCTTATGGGTAATATTATAGGGATTACTCTTAGAAATATAAGCACATGTGTAGATGATTAGCTTCAGTGTATGAATTACGTTAAACACTTTTGTAGAAGCCCCATTCTAGCACATCCAAACCTCTGCTTAGGTCCCTAGCACCTCCCTTCATCACTACAAACCTAAGTCATACCCCGAGTACTGACCTAGAGGCCACCAGATGCTCCTGGGCTCCGTTTGACCAAAGTAAACTCTTCATATCGATTGAGAATCAATGAATCTTCAAAGGGTGATGAATCCCCTTTCCAACAATCCGCCTCGTGCGTAATTCTGACTTACGGTACGGACGAATGATCCGCTTTACTTCGAAAGGTCATCGAATGCTTACTAGCCCCGGTTGACCAAAGTCAACTCCCCAAACTGAGTCAAGATCTTTGTAATGTCGAATTACATCTCCTAACCTTTCCAAACGTTCGCATTGTGCACGATTCTGACTTACCATGCTCACGATCAGTCCGTTTGTGTCCGATAGTTCCCCGTCCAAAGGACCGACGAGCGCTTCCTAGACACATTTGACCCGAAGTCAACTTCCGAACCTGGGAGAAGTCCAAAGGACTTTCTAAGGTCTCAGAAGTAACTTAGCATCGTTTCACCCCGTGCGCAATTCGGATCAATGGTTTGTGTTTTACGATCATTTTTTCGAAAGAACCTGAAAAAGACTGCCAAACGGTAATTTCCAAACCCTGCCTATCGGCAGTGTGCTTAAAAACTCCTACCGATTGGTAGGACTAGGACTATGACGATCGGCAATTCCCAAAATGAGGGACTGGCCTCATTGCAAAGAGGACCCAATATCTGAAATCCATCACTCTCAGAAGTAACTTAGCATCGTTTCACCCTGTGCGCAATTCAGATCAATGGTTTGTGTTTTACGATCATTGTTTCGAAGGACCCTGGAAAAGACTGCCAAATGGTAATTTCCAAACCCTGCTTATCGGCAGTGTGCTTAAAAACTCCTACCGATTGGTAGGACTAGGACTATGACGATCGGCAATGCCCTGGGCCAATAAAAAGGAGGGCCTGACCTCATTGCAAAGAGGACCCAATATCTGAAATCCATCACTCTCAGCAAATTCAGAAAACCTCTTTCAAAGTCAGTGTGATTTCCACATCCAAATACCTTACCAAACCTCATTTTTCATCATATTTTCCATTAAACTTGGTGAATAAACTTCCCTTCATCATCACCCAAGTGCAAGGGATGATCTCCAATATTCAAGATCATGATCAAGATCTTCAAGAAGGTCTAACTTTCTCAAATTCTCCTAAATTTACATTAACTTGTTCTATTACTTAGCACTTTTATTCTCTCCATCTCACATAGCCTAATATACTTTTTATTTATTATTATTGCACATCTCTAATTTTCAAATAAATAAAACCCAAAAGAAAAATAAAAAGAGGGTTTGCTCATAAATTCCAAACGGAAATTCTCACACTTTTCTCACAACTAAAACACTTTCTTACACACACACACATATAAGAGAAGTCCCCGGTCGGATTTATGGGATAAATCCCACCCCTCATTTTGCATATGAGCTACGTGGACTTTGATGCCTGTATAGGCTACGTAGGCGTCTCGTGATAAAACCCGAGACTCGAGTCCTATTCCTTCCATTTTTGTTATTTTTCTATATTCTTTAACTTAATTCTCCTAAAATTTGTATATTTACATATACATATATTTTTTCTTAGTGGCATATTATTCTACATGTGTTATCTTTCCTTTATAATGATTAATGAAAGGATAATCACATAAACCCTATTTTCTAATATTACTTTTAGGAACATTCCTATGGATGCCTCGCTTTATCTCTTCCATGATACAAGTATATGATTCCTATCTCCACTACTTATACACATGCACACATATCAAGGGTAAATAAAGGAAAATATCAACAATCCATGAGAGACCGCAAGGGCGAGATGGGTGCCTAACACCTTCCCATTTCGTAGCTGAGCCTCAAAATCCTTTTCGAATCAATTTTTATTTTGTATGTATCAGTATATCTTTATATGATGTCCTTCAGGACGGCTCCACCTTCTTTTGTCTGTTTTGAGTAAAATAGATTGGCGACTTCATCTCTCTACATTTTTCACCTCACACATCATCGATGATGGTCGAAGCGCTCCTGAGAGGGATGCACGGGACCAGGATCCTCTCGTCGCAGAGATGACACCCCCTCTTATCATCTCTCTCCTTCCACAAGGATCATGGATGGCCATAGTGGCGACTCCGCTGGGGAAATTTTTCTTTAAGAGGGCTAGACTCTATTTACACGGGTGTTTTATTCTCTTATATATTCCCCTATTTTTCATGTTCCCCTTTTATCATTCATGTGTACCTTATGCTTATGCTTCTATTCACACACTTGTAGAAGATTGTCTATGTACACTTCGCACCACATGCACCTAGGATCATGTGTATCCACATATTGCATGCATCACCCATCCATACTTGGTATACCATTAGTACTTGTACTTTACTCCCAGTTTAGCATGATCAAGAAAGATACTCTCATCATAAGATACTAATAAGAGAATCATCCATGACTCACACGACATCACCAAAGAGCATTGGTATTGACCAATTTTTGTCCAGTAACTAGAGGGTCACTTCTTGATGGGCGCTGGTCCGACAGAGCGCTATTAGCCTAAGCGATATGACTCTCACCTTCCATTGGTCAAGTACCTTCGACGTATATCGAATGGTTTTCCCGCATCGTACCGCTTGACCGAAGTCATGATGGGAGGTATATCACAGGGAACTTCTTCACGTGCACCGAGTATATCGAATTCTCTCTCACAAGTACCGTTCCCACGAGTTTTATAGTGAGGCAATTCACGTACACTCAGGTATATCAAATGGCTTGTCCACACGTACCGATTACCCTCAAAAGCAAGACGTATATCTTGGAAGCCATTCCAGGGAACCCTTCCCAATTCACCCAACCAAGAGCATACCCATATATAGGTGTCAAGCCTAGGACACACATGTTAGATTACCAGTTTCAAACCGAAACTCTACCGAAATTTCGGGTCGACTTGTGGCCCAAATTTTCGTGCATTTTTAAATGGGACCCTGCCCGTGATCCTAGTCACAAGTCCTACCATAGCTTTACATATGATACAAACCTAACTTTTCCATGCTCGGGTCCCGTCTGGTATTTCATTTTTGCATATAGGAGAATTTAATACAAATGAGAACATAATAATTATAATAATCATTCTGAGACCCATCCCCCAAAAACATTTCTCCTTCCTTTATCAAAAATCCAAAAACATTTTTCCATTCTTTATAAAAAATCCAAAAATATTTTGTCTTTCAATCTCAAAAAAAAAAGAAAAAAATATAAAAAATATTTTCTTTCTTTTTCTCCAAAAATAAATCCCATTTTACGCCTTCTCAGGTCGATTGCACGCCCTTGGCCTGGCTCCTTATTAGCTTCGATCTTTAGTCAAATCACCCCGGAGTTTCGTCTATTCCTCTTCTACTTCTTCTGAGTCCGGAATCCATTTTCTTTCCATGAAGAACATAGATCAAGTACCAGTTGTGCAGCCAGATCTGACGGCGGTCTTAGCTCAGTTGGTGTCCAAAATTGAAAACCTCCAGACTGAGGTCCGAGAGATGCAACGAAACCAGGTTCCTATTCTTTAAGAAATTGAGGAACTATTACCTCGTGATATGGGTCCACTCAAGCCTATATGGGTTCCCGAAGAGTATCATCACACTCCACGTGCCCCTCCTTCTAACAGGTAGCTTCCTGCCCAGCTTTCTATGCCAAACCTTTCCCAGCCTGGGGTTAACTTTCCTATGATCATTAATCCAAAAGAGGAAGAGTTTAAGAAGGTCAAAGAAGATCTCAATGTGCTAACTAAGAAGTTCGACTAAGTCAGAATCTCTTGAAATTACATGGACTACACCCACATGTATCCTTATCCTAAGCCGAGGTTACCCGAGAAGTTCAAGATGCCAAATATCGAGAAATTTAGAGGAAGTGTAGCCCTGATTGTTCATCTTCGCAATTATCACCATTCTATGACTCTCTTAGGGGATTCTGAAGAAGTAATGGCCTAATTACTTCACCAAACTTTGAAGGATAGAGCCTTTTTAGTGCTTTTTATCTCTCGAGGAGTCCAAAATCCGTAGTTGGGAGGATGTAGCCGAAGAATTCATGTTGCAGTACAAATACAACGAAGAGCTTGAGGTCACCCATCGTGATTTAGAGCTTCTCAAACAGAACTCTGGGGAATTAGTCAGTAACTTCATAGCCCGATGGAGGGAAAAACTAGCCACCATGACCAATCGGCCATCCAAAGAAGAACAAGTCAACATAGTTGTTAACGCAAAAAATTATCCATATATGTGGACCAGTCAGAAAAGGATACCTGTTATCCTACATAGCAATATTCATACTTGCTCGGAACCCGAGGAGGCACCCGAAGAGAGTTGGTCGGCACCCGAGGAGAGTTGGTCAGCAAACCAACCAACTCAAGGCAGACAAACCATCCAGAAGATCAAAATCCGTTAAAAGAACACTCACCAACGGTCATGGAACCCTTGTTACATTCATTGTATATAGATGCAATGTATTGAAGACCAACAGTTATATTCATTGTATATAGATATAAATGTCTGAATGTATAAAGACATTGTATCTCTTTAACTCCCATCACTATAAATACATGTATTCCCTTAGCTAAAGGGACAAGTAAGAGACACGATACACTAGAAACACACCTCTCTCTCTCTCTCTAGACCATATTGTTCTATTGTAAACCCCTTGGAATAAAATAACAGTGGACGTAGGCTTTTCCTTATAGCCGAACCACTTTAAAAACCTTTGTCTCTTATGTGTTTGATGTGATCACCATTTCATCTTCAATCATCATCTTTATACCTTCATTGTATCTGTTGTTGATGCCGATAAGATATCATGGCTGTTATTTCTAGTCATCAACAGATTGGTATCGTCCGTGGGAATTCGAGACAAGAATTCCTTCCATTCTAATTTAAAGAGATGAAGATCATCATCATACACTAAGTTTTATCTATATTTACTTATAATAAATTATATATTGTATATACATCATTTGATTTAGTCATGATTTTTATGTTATCCAATTTTTATTTTCAAAATCTGCAAAATATTGTAAATCACGCTTTTATATTCATAAATTACTGCATCGATTTTTATTTCCAGATATGCATAAACGTAACTTTCATAATCACAAATTCGTTAAATATTTCTATATAGAC
This sequence comes from Sambucus nigra, assembly GCA_949130495.1. Lineage (NCBI taxonomy): Eukaryota > Viridiplantae > Streptophyta > Magnoliopsida > Dipsacales > Adoxaceae > Sambucus > Sambucus nigra. Next base: position 622,665,656 of record OX422207.1, on the reverse strand, counting down.
ACGTTTATATAGACCATATTTTTAAGAGAACATGAGATATTTTGATTGTTATCTCTCATATTATCTTATAGGAAATAAACATCAGAGAATTTTTCTCATTGTAACCTTTTCCTACATAAATTGATATCTGATTCTTATACATCTTGATTTGCAAACCTCATCAAAACTGCTAAAGCAAAAGGGATTTCTGATTCGAATTGAATCTGGAAATCATATCAGTAAATAAAATATACATGGATTTTTTATTCGAATCGAATCTGGAAATCATATTAGTAAATAAAATATACATCTGGGTTATCTTAATTGAATTCTCTCAAACTGCGGAGCAAAAGTATTTTATTCATCCACCGAAAAACAAAATTCCACTATACATGAATGCTGAAACACACAACCCAATATGTATGGTGACAATATAACATCCTTTTAAATCGTAAAGATAAATCAAATGTCTAGATTTTCTTGATCAGAAAAACATTCCTCAAACTGGTATTAGATTTGACCTACAGTTAGAACCAACATGGTTTCTAATTCGAAGTCCGGAGAATCCATTGCCCAACCGAACAGAATTCATAAGTAAGCAATGTTTTATATTATTTATTGAGATCCCAAGGAAGACCTATTGCCTTCAATAAAAAAACATGACCATTCTGACCAAGCACAAATATCTCGTTCACACATGACCAACGACTCACAGTCGACTTACAATTATCATATCTTTATCGGTCAAAGATATCCCTCTTTATGAACAAAGAAAAGAGAGAAATGAACCCAAAAAGCTCAGGTTGGTCGATGACCAAAATTTCTTAGTCAGCACTAGGTCAGCAGCAACTTTGAAACATATAGGCAGCGTCAATTTATTGATTGGTGACAAGTATTGCACAGCTTGAGGTGTTCCCGACCTCCTATTGTTGGTCGACAATTCTCATATACCTGGTCGGCAGCCGTCTAAGTAGGTCGGCATCATCCAATCTTGGTCGACCCCATATATTAATTGGTCGGCATAATTAATTATTGATTGAAACTGGTGGTCGGCTCAGGTCGGCACCATTCAGCACTTGTCCGAATCATTTAAACAGGTCGGCGATCATCTACTTCTTCGTCGGCAACATCTAATGTTGGTCGGTGACTGTTGATACCAAATTTAGTCTGCTGATGTGGATCAGTTAAGTGGAGACACGTGTCAATCTACATGGCACTTACAAACATTTTTGAACAATACCTTGACTTCGAGGAACTCAACTTCCTCGACTAACTCAGACACTCCGAGCAATAGGTGCTCTCCAAGGAACTTTACTGTACCGAGCAACTCATGAATACCGAGCTACTTAGGCGGTTTGAGCAGCTTAGGCGGTCTGAGCTGAATCTCGTACAGAGCATTAATGACCGGATAGTCAACAAATCAACTGCTCAATAAATGCTCATTATCATCATACAGATGTATACGCCTATTGGACAGCTATGTATTACCCTTTCACATTTACATCCTGAGGGCTATAAATAAATTGTATCATCCTCATTGTAAGGGGACTCAAAATTTCTTGGTAAAACCTGTAATCGAGAATTCCCAAACAGTCAATAATAACACAAATAGTGGACGTAGGCCATTCATTCAAGGCTGAACCACTTTAAAAATCTCTTGTCTTATTTTTTTTATCTGTAATTAAGTAATTAGAGATAATCTAATTTTTTGCATCAACAGATTGGCACCGTCTGTGGGAAATGACTTAAATTCTCATTTTTCACCAAAATAATTTATCACCAATGGCTGATAATCCTGAATCCAGTAATCGAAACACTGGAAACCCCCCGAATCCATCCGCTCCTCCAAATGTCCAAGATCTGGCTGGAATTATGGCCAATTTGGCTAAAGGCCAAACGGCTATGCAAGAGACTATGCGACAACTCATGCAAACTATCCAAGGTGGAGCGCCGAACCATTCAGGACAACGAAGTGTTCAAAGAAATACCCATTCAATTTCTTCGCGTATTAGGCAAAGCGATTCATATCGCACTGAGAAATATGATGATTTTTCTTATCAACCGGGTCGAACTTCGTCAGTACGATCCACAGATACTGAGCAACACATCATTCTCTCTCCAGAAAGGACTAGTGCATTGGAGAGATTAAATAGGATCTCTCATTTTGATCGATTGGGCCCTAGGAAGAATAAAAGTCCTCCTAAGGCTGTGTCGAGAAATTTTCGATGACCATCTGATCAAAGAGAGGGTTCTGCCCAATCACGACCAGTTACTCCACATGATAGATCCCAGGAAGCGACTTCAACATGATCAATTGCTCGAACAAATAGGCCCGAGGAGGGAAAAGATGCATGGAAAGTCTCTATTCAAAAAGTTGGAGGATAGACTAGGGGAAATGGTTAAGGCCAAGAATCCTCTACAAAGAACTTTTGTCCAAGGGACGCCTTTTATACAGGCAATTGTGGATTTTCCCACACTATCGAAGTTCAAAGCACCTGTTGTGACCCCTAAATATGATGGAAAAAATGACCATGTCCTTCATATAGAACAATACCAAGCTGCTGCCGACATCTATGTCGTGCCAGACGAGATGAGATGCAGGGAATTTTCAGGAACTCTTACCGGATCTGCACAAATATGGTACAATAATCTTCCTCGGGGGAAGATATCAACTTCCTTTCAATTGTCCAAGCTCTTTATTGGAAATTTCTGTTTTGGAGCAAAACCAGTTAAACGAGTGGCACATTTGTTAAGTGTTAGGCAAAAAATAAGTGAGAGCACCAGGGATTACATAACTCGTTTCAATAACGAGAAGCTCAAAGTTATTGATTACCAGGAAAAAACAGTAATTACTTCTTTGATGAGTGGACTGTTGCCTAATCAATTGTACTATACTTTGGCAAAAGATCCACCCAGAACCATGTCAGAATTAATGGCAAAAGCGGACAAGATCATGAATGCCGAGGAGGCTATGGCTGCGAAGAAGGGCATGGACACCAAAGAGACCAAGGTGGAGGTTGATAAGGCTAAAAAGAAAGAACATAAGAACAGTGGTTGTGACAAGTAGTCAAAAGCAAAGCCATCATGGGAAATATTGAAGAAATTTGAAAATTATAATACTTTGAAAGTAGACATAAACCATGTCCTGGAAGAGATCATGAACAGCGAGGAACTAAACTGTCCTGAGAAAATGAAGTTAGATCCTGACAAGAGGAATACGACCAAATATTGTGAGTTCCATAAAGACCATGGTCACACGACCAAAAATTGCATAGCTCTCCAGAATAAGAACGACTCATCACATGAGGAAAGCTGGCAAAGTATGTTGATCGAAGAAATGAAAGAAAAAGCAACAACCGACCAAGACACAGGTCTAGATCTCCTCGTCGAGCAGAAGAAAACAAGAAAAGATATCATGAAGATGATCTAGAAGATGACCCCGATCTCCCCAAGAGACCAAGACAGCCAGAACGTGAGGTATTTTCAATTCGTTTTGGATAATTTTATTGTAACGTTATTACAGGTGGAGATGCAGGAGGTGGGGATCTTACTGCGGAAAGGAAAGCTTACCTCAATGAAGCTCAAGCTTGTTCATACATTCAGTGAATAAATCTAGCTAAGGATGATCGCCCGAGGAAGGTGAACAAAGAAAAACTGGTCATTAGTTTCTCCAAAAATGACCTGGCAGGTGTAATATATCCTCATGATGATCCACTGGTGATCAAAATGAGGATGAAGGAAGTAATAATCTCAAGAGTACTAGTGGATAACGGTAGCTCGGTGAATATCATGTTCTACTCATGCTTCGATAGTTAAAATCCAAAGTTATCTCAGTTGGAACCTTATCACAAGCCCCTCCTCGATTTTGCTGGCGAGAAAGTCTTTCATCGGTACATGGCCTGCTTATCGAACAGAAAGAGTATGTTTCTTTGTGATGGATAAGAATGTACAGTCATCTTACAATATCATCATGGGAATGGTAGGTTTGAAGAAGTTCGAAGCAGTACCATCTACTGTACATCAATGTCTGAAGTTTCCAACCAATTTTGGAGTAGGAGTTGTAAAGGGTGACCAAAAAGTTGCTCGGGAATGTTATTACTCATCTGCCGAGCAAGAAGAACAGGAGGAATCTAGGAAAAAGAATACGACCTACCAAGTGGATGAAGGTGCAGAGATTGAAACATTGGATCCTAGAGACGAATCACAACTTGTGAAAGGTCAGGTGGTGGAATCTACCAAAAATATCATTTTGGACGACGAGCACCCGAAATGAACAACTCAAATAGGTTCATCGTTAGATGCCTCACTAAAACAGGAATTGATAGTTTTCCGAAAAAGCAGAAAACAAACTTTTGCTTGGAGTCATGAGGATATCCCCGGAATAGATCCAAATTTCTTATGTCACGAGCTCAATGTGAATAAGGAGATCAAGCCAGTGAAGCAGAGACGAAGAGTGTTCAGCCCCGAGAAGAACCAAGCCATACAAGAGGAGGTCGAGAAACTCCATAATGTTTGCTTTATTAACGACAAGTGGAGGATGTGTGTAGACTTTACCGACCTTAACAAGGCATGCCCAAAGGATCATTTTCCTTTACCCCGAATTGATAAATTAGTGGATGCTACCTCGGGACCTGAGTTTTTGAGCTTCATGGATGCTTATTCTGGTTACAACCAGATTAAAATGAAACCTGAAGACAGGGAGAGTACCTCTTTCATTACCCCTAGGGGAACTTATTGCTATAATGTTATGCCTTTTGGTTTGAAAAATGTAGGTGCAACATATCAACGGCTGATGAACAAGTTATTTGCAGAACAAATCGGTTGCAATATGGAAGTTTATGTTGATGATATGTTGACGAAGAGCAAGAGAGTTGTTGACCATCTAATTGACTTAGGCCCGACCTTTGATCAACTAGATAAATATCAAATGAAGATGAATCCCACCAAGTGCATATTCGGAGTACGAGAAGGCATGTTCCTCGGGTATATTGTCAACCAATGAGGAATCAAAGCAAACCCAGAGAAGATCAAGGCTTTATTGGGACTACGATCTCCAACGACGAAGAAGGAAGTATAAAGTCTCACTGGGCGAGTTGCAACACTTAATAGATTTGTATCACGAGCAACAGATAGATGCCTCCCATTCTTCAAAACACTTCAAAAAACGTTTGAATGGAATGACGAATGCGAGAAGGCTTTTCAAGAATTGATGAAATATCTGGGAGCACCTCCACTGTTATCAAGGCCGGTGATGGGGGAAAAATTATACTTGTATTTGGCAGTGTCGGAGAATGTAGTTAGCTCGGCATTGATAAGAACGGAGGATGGAGTGCAAAAACCAATCTATTACACTAGAAAATCCTTCCGAGGAGCAGAGATCAGATATCCAAGACTGGAAAAATTGGCACTAGCATTGATCGAGGTGAGTAAGAGAATGAGGTCGTACTTCTAAGCTCATACCATAGTTGTGTATACTGATATGCCATTGAGGCAAGCTCTTCATAAACCAAAAAAATCAGGGAGATTGATGTATTGGGCAGTAGAACTTTATGCATATGACATAGTTTATGTGCCTAGATCGTCGCTTAAAGGGCAAGCAGTAGCAGATTTTATAGCAGAATTCACTTATCCTGATACTTTTGAGGAACAAAAGCTGCACACCGACCAACCTGTGGATGTTACAGGATCATCAAATTTAACCCCCGATCAACTTAAGGCGATCGGCGAGCAAAAGAAGATGGTCGACGAGCAGCAAGAAGTGCTAGAGGAGGATAAAAGGAAGCAGAAAATATTCCATCGAGTAACTCTATCCGATTAAAAATTTGAAGATGAGGTACCTATATTGAACCTATATTTGGATGGCTCATCTTGCACTACAGGCTGTGGAGAAGGGATTGCTTCAAACAGCCCGGATGAGGTCGATGTAGAGTATGCTCTTTGCTTCCAATTCAAGGCTTCTAATAATGAGGCTGAATATGAAGCTATGATTGTAGGTCTTAATTTGGCAAAAACCATGGGGGCAGAATAAGTTATTGTATTCAGTGACTCGTAGTTGATCGTAAATCAAATATTGGGAGTATATGTAGCCAAAGGAGAATTAATGAACAGGTATGATGCAAAAGTAATGAAGATTTTATCAAGTCTAATGGCAGTGCAGATAATTAGAATACAAATATTGGAGAATGACAGAGCAGATGCCTTAGCTCGGTTAGCTTCAGCCACACGCACCGAGCTACAAAGAACAATCCCAATAGAAGTCTTGGCTAGTCGGAGCATAGATGAAGATCTGATGATGAACTTTATTACCCTTGATTTAGGACCATCTTGGATGGATCCTATCAGGGCATATATTGAAGAAAGGTATTTTCCAACTGATAAACTCGCCGCCAAGAAACTAAAGTTTAAAGCTGCTCGTGATGTATTGACCAGTGGTGTTCTGTATAGACGAGTAATTATAGCTGGCTTGAAGAGATGTGTACATCCCACCGAGGTGAAAGACTTGATCGAAGAAGTTCATGAAGGGTCTTGTGGAGCCCATGTAGCAGGTCGGACACTTCTGCAAAGGATAATGATGCAGGGATACTATTGGCCGACAATGAGGGCTGATTCTATAGCCTATGCCAAAAAATGTGAGAAATGTTAGCGCTTATCCACTATCCGAAGAACTCCCCAAGAATTGTTAACACCCATTAATTCCCCTTGGCCATTTGCGATATAGGGAATTGATTTGGTCAGGCCACTTCCGACGACCAGAGGAAGGTTTAAATATCTCGTCGTCGCAGTGGATTATTTTACTATGTGGGTAGAAGCTGATCCCCTTATCGATATGACATATGACAAAGTGTATCAATTTATATGGAAGAACATCATTTGTAGATATGGTCTTCCTCATGCATTCATCACAGACCTGTGAACCCAATTCGACAATGAGGAGTTTGTTGCGTATTGTCATCGGTCGAACGTATTGAAAACCCACTCTGCACCAGGCCACCCTCAAAGCAATGGACAAACTGAAGTGACAGACAGAACGCTGTTGAATGGATTGAAGAAAAGATTAAATGATGAAAAGGCAAATTGGATCAATGAGCTACATTCTGTACTATGGGCATATCGTACTACTCCACGAGCAGCCACATGAGAATCTCCATATATGCTGGCATTTGGAAGTAAAGCTGTTATACCTGCCGAGTTGGGTCTTCCCAAACATAGAGTTCTGAATTTCAATTGTCCTATCAGTGACTTGATGAGAAGATTAGATTTGGATATGCTCGAGGAAGTTAGAGAAGAAGCTGCAATCAGAAATGTTGCATACCAGCAATAGACAGCCATGTTCTATAACAAGAGAGTAAAGAAATGCAACCTAAAAGAATGAGACTATGTGCTAAAGAAAGTAATTCAAAAGCACAACAAACTGGAAGCTCACTGGCATGGGACCTACAGAGTAACAGAGGTTATTCGACCAGGGACGTATAGAATCGAAACCTTAGAAGGAAAGGAGTTTAAGAATGCATGGAACGCAGAGCATCTGCGCAAATATTATCAGTAATTTAATCTCTATGTAATGAAGTTTTCTTCGATATGAAGAAAGTTTTGGATATTTCGTCCAATTCTCTCCTTTTGTTGAAATTTTTTCGGAGTATTAGTGCTACACACAACGCATCAAGCCCAGAAACACCAATTACGGTTGGTTGGGAAGAAAATCCACCAACTATAGTTGGTCGAGAATAAAAAATTTCCCAGAAATACCAACTACGGTTGGTTGGGAAGAAAATCCACCAACTATAGTTGGTCGGGAATAAAAATTTCTCAGAAATACTAACTACGGTTGGTTGGGAAGAAAATCCACCAGTTAAGGTTGGTCGGGAATAAAAATCTGCCAACTAAGGTTGGTCGGGAACAGAAACCACCAACTCTGGTTGGTCGGAAACAATTGTTTAAACAAATGAAAGTCATTTCAGGGCTTAAAATTAAAAAGTGATAAATTTCTTGATACTTATGGCATTTTAACCTACCACCATAGTTGGTCGAGAAATAAAATATCACCAACTCTGCTTGGTCGTCAGATAAATTCAGATAGTCAACAATAAATTTTCACCAACTCTAGTTGATCGACAATTTAAAATAGCACAAAATATCTTTATCTTTTCAACAGATATACATGCACATTCATTAGAAAATGCCTTACAAAATATTTCCAAAGACAATGACAATTAAGATTGCAAAGAAAATTAGAAGTTATTCATTAAATCCAAAACAAAATACTTTGAGAATGAAATACATAAAAATTGTTACATCAAGAATCCTATTCTATTGATTTCTTCCCCTCTGCCTTTGAAACAGTTTCTTCACCAGCAGGAGGATCGTCTAAGGCATAGGGGGAATTGATGAAATGTATATCTTTAAGCATCCTGACATTCATTACTGAGGGACGGTCAAGTAGGTGTTCAGGGTGAGATATCTCAAAATTGGAATGAAGACTGTAGTCACTGAGATACTTTGAAATCAGACATTAAGGAATGGCCCGAGCAGGAATCCAGCTCATATCCAGTTTGAAAGGTGGCACCGACAACTCGAGCAACCCAGGGTCATAGTAATCCCACAAATAGTGACCCTGTTCTAACTCTAGCACACCCAAGGCATTCAGACATCCTTGCTTGTAACCCACATTATTTACATTTTGGATCCGATCATCTAGATGGTAGAGGGCTTCATTATAACCAGCCATCCATAACTCTATGGGCTTCTTGTGAAATTGATAGGTTAACCTCTCCAGTTACTCATGGAGGTTCTTCGTTAAAAGTTATTTACTCTCCAAGGCAGACTTTTGTGCAGAGAGCTGCTCGTCCAGATTCAGAATCTTCTTGGACATCTCAACTAATACTTGATTCTTCGCCACCAACTGGAATGCTTGATTCTCCAAGGCTGTCTGCATTCTAGCTTCTTCAATAGTAACCCGAGCAGCCCTTGCTCATCCCCGAGAAGCTCTTGCTCGTTCGTGAGCAGAGGTAGAAGGACCAGTTCTCTTTAAGGTTTCTAATTCGTTTCTCAGATTGTCATTTTCGACCTCTAAGAAAGAAAAACCTTCATCGTTGATAGGAACTAAGGCTCCCGAGGTGGAGGCTGCAGATTTTAGCTGAGATATCTATCCTCGCAAATTATTGTTTTCCTACTCTAACAATTTGGCGATCTGCCTATGCTCTTCAACCTCGGTCTTCAAAGTCCTTTCCTTTATATCATAAGTAGTGAACAACTTATCATATCCTTTGTCAGCACTTAGTTGCTAATACTTTTTCTCATATCCCTGATGCAAAAGGGTTGTAGACTCCTTGTATTGTTGTTGAAGTTCCTCAAGAGTACCCTGGAGGTCTTCAATCATCTCATAATATGCAACATTGTTGGCCACTGAATGGTCGAGCAAGCATTTCAAATACTGGTAGGCTTCTACTCCTCACTCAGAAGTGTCTGGACCGAGGATATCAACAATTTGAGCTTCATTCAAGTCAGCATGGCCAGCCTTGAAGTAGTCATTACATTTTTTCATGAGTTTTGTATCATGGGCTGATAGGAGTTCCATTCTAGCCATAATCTAGTAAAGAAAAGAGATAGAAAGAATCAATAAAATGCAGACAGAGCAATAAGAATGCAAGCAGAGCAAGAAAAAGGGAGTTAAGTTGCACAACCAAAAACTTTAAATTTTATTACATCATAAAAGAAGTACATATCCCAGAGTTACATTTAACAAAAAAGCAAAGAAAAAAGGTATGAACAACTATACACCTTCTCCTTGTCTCCTAAAACTTTCTCGGGAGGCTGGGACAAAGAAGTAGGTTGCTCAGATGGCATAGAAGGTTGCTCGGAGGGTGTTGGAAATTACTCGGTTGAAATGCTGGTTGGTTGAAGTTGCTCGCAGGAGGTCTGGACAACCGGGGGATGAGAAATCTGATCTTCGATCACCATAGAGGATTCCTCAAAAGCAGCTTCGTCTTCTTCTTCTTCCCCGGGAGAAGGAGGGAGGCCAGGAATGTGTCGCTAAAATAGGTCTGAATTCTCATCAACATTCATCTCTCTAAGAGCAGCCACTCAACCGTCCCTAAAATATTTAAGGCTGCCATACTCCATTTGTGATATTATGTCAGCCAAACCCTTATTCCAACCCTTGTCCCAGCCATTACTGAAGGACTTCTTAACGGAAAGTTTCCTCTTCGCCTTCTTTGAGGAAACCCTCTCAGTCATGAGCTCCTTAACAGCTTTTAATTTCTTTTTTGCCTCTTCCCACTAGTGATCCGCTTCACGGAGTTTTCCTAACTCATCTTCAGCAGCTTTAAGCTTTTTCTCAAGCTCTCCAGTATTTTTAAGCTTTTCCTTAAGATCAGTATTCTTCTTCTCACATTCTTTCACTTTCTTCTCCAACTCCTGAGAGGCCTCCACAGCTTTCCCTTTCTCTTGCTCAATAGCTTTTAATTGCTTTTCCCAAGCAGTTTTATCTTCGTCATACTTCTGATGAGAATCGTTTAATGACTGTGTCAAACCTATGAGAGATTCCTCTACACCTAACGAGGAGCTCAAAGATTTAATAGCTTCATCCTTTTTCAAAATGGTATTGAAACAAGTTACCAACTGGAAAAAGAAAACAATTGTAAGTCAGTGCAAGTACATAATATTGAAAAGTGAAAGTTTAGATTAGTAATACTTACTGAGGCAATATGTTGAGCTTCCAAGGTGGTAACCCTATCTCGGGAAATAATGTCTTCAAGACCTTGGATTTCAGGGATAATCCAAGACTTCACAGAGCTCATGGCAGAGCTCGGAGCAACGAAAGTGGGAACACCACTTCCAGCAGTTAGAGGCTGAGAAATGGATTTGGCCACTTTATCCGAGGAGCTTTTCTTTAACTTCCTCATGGGAGAAGGAACATTCTCGATTAATGATGTCGTCTTGGTTGGTGATATAACTATAACCTCCCTATGAGGGGAAATAACTGCAATCTAGCTTGGATCCACAGGGGGCTTCTCGGCAACCTTCTTAGTAGAAGCTGGAGGAAGTGCCTCAATTTGTCTTGTCCCTTCTTCTAGGACATCCTTCTTACTTTTCTTTGCCTCTCCAGCAGTAGAGGAAGACTTATCAAAAAGGGTGGGATCTCTTCTTCTCTTCATTCTATCACCGAGAGGAATATGCGATTCAGGAGAAGAACCATCAGAAACTGGTGCTGGTTCTATATTACTTATCACTGGACGAGCAGTGAAAGATGAAGTGTAACTCTTGTACTGCAACAAGTACGAGGCTGATCTGATATGTTCGTTAGCAACAGTTTGATGCAAACCCCAGATAAGTTTCATATGCTTTAGATTAACTTCTGTCTCCTTTGGAGACCTTCTTTTGCTGTCAACTGAAAGTAAATAAAAATCAAAATATCAGTGACGCATTTTATCGAATATAAAGAAAATATGATTTCAAAAACTAAACAAAATAAAAAAAACATATCCCATTGTCATAGGGAGGGCATCTGGGACCCTGATATACGTCGTTTTCAGTTAATGGAGCATGTTGCCAATTTTTCATAACAACCCCATGCTCGAAGTAATCCCTGTTGGCATCTGGGATATTGACAACTACAGCCCTATTTAAAAACCTAGTTTTCAAATAAAAAGTACTATCACTGATAGCCCATCTATAGTAAAACATCATCTCTGGAATTCTTAAATGGGTTCCATGAATCTGATTTAACCTATGGACTCCATTAACTGTTATCCATGTATTGGGGGCTATTTTTTCAGGTACTACATCAAAATATTAACAGAATTCCAAACACAAGGGGTTTGGAGGAATAGAAAATCCACATTCGGCTACAAAGAGACTGGGGAACCAATGTCCCTCAGCCAAACGAAAATAATCAGGAGGACCAGAAAGTTCTTCCAAAATGACCCAGGAAGGAATAGAAAAATCAGAATGAAATTTATCAAGTGACTCAATAAGGTAAACCATGATGAATAAAGAAAATAAAAGAGAAGGAAGAAGATCTTACAGAAGAAGGGTAGATCAGTTGATAACGAACGATGGAAGGAATGAATGCACAAGATGGAGAAGAAATGGAGAGATCAAAGATATAGATTTGAAAAAGTAAGAGACGATAGGATTTTCTGCAACGCTTAAATACCTTACCCTGGGAAGGGGTAAAAATAATGATTACAAAGAAAGATGTTTGCGCTACCGACGACTAAAAGGACAAAAAAGGCACGGAGACCAAAGCAGCGGGAAAAATTCAAAAAGTCTGATTCTATGAATTCGAAAGGAAAATTAAATACAAGGAAAACACTCCTACAATTTAGGATGACTATTTAATCCCGCCATATTTCAAGAAGAATGTTCCACACTCCTCAACCTCGAACTGTGAAACATTGGGGGCTTCTGTTGATACCAAATTTAGTCTGTTGACGTGGATCAGTTAAGTGGAGACACGTGTCAATCTACATGGCACGTACAAACATTTCTGACCAATACTTTGACTTCGAGGAACTCAACTTCCTCGACTAACTCAGACATTCCGAGCAACAGGTGCCCTCCGAGGAACTTTACTGTACCGAGCAACTCATGAATACCGAGCTACTTAGGCGGTCCGAGATGCATCTCGTACAGAGCATTAATGACTGGATAGTCAACAAATCAACTGCTCATTAAATGCCCATTATTATCATACAGATGTATACGCGTATTGAACAGCTATGTATTAGCCTTTCACATTTACAGCCTGAGGACTATAAATACATTGCATCATCCTCATTCTAAGGTGACTCGGAATTTCTTTGTAAAACATGTAATCGAGAATTCCCAAACAGTCAATAATAATACAAACAGTGGACGTAGGCCATTTATTCAAGGATGATCCACTTTAAAAATCACTTTTCTTATTTATTTTTTATCTGTGATTAAGTAATCAGAGATAATCTAATTTTTTACATCAACAGTGACCATCCAACCTACCACTGGTTCTCAACATCCACTGTTGGTCGACAACTAAAGAAATATAACATATAAAGATTTCTTTCAGGGTGATGGGTTTAAGACCTCACGTTGGGACCCAAATTTATTTGACTTCATCAAAATAAAGTTTTGTTGTTTAAGAAGGACTTTTAGTTTATTACACCAACTTATAAATTGGGTATTTGCTATGGTACCATATATTTATATTTCCACACATTTATATTTCCAAGCTTTATGTGGAGTACCACACCCTTATGCTTCAAAGCTTTACGTGGGAATAATTTTTGAAAACCAACATATTTTTAGTATTTGTTGGGATTGCAAATAATGTTGTAAAATTTTTAAATCTCCCATATGATTCATATGTGATAAGAATCTCCTCACATGACACATGTTTTCCACAAAACATATTATTTCATATTTTGAAATTTTATTGCCTCATGCTTGAGCTGATACATATTATTTGGCTGAACAAATTTGTTAATGATAATTTATATAAGATCCGGTTTCAACTGGTGTTCAAGCAACTTATTAAACTCCACAGGTACAAGATTCAGTGTCGACGAATGCTCGGGAAAAATCTTAAACGTCTGGAAAATATTATAATTTCTCGGCATTATGAAATTTTACCTCAGCGAGGCACTATTCATTTATTATTTCTCTGGTCTATGCTCAAGCACGAATCATTATCTATAGTCAATCGGATGCATATTCTATATTCATCTCAGCATGGAGCTCGACGAGATACTTATTATCATATTCAACTCCGAGGAGAACTGCAACATTTATTATATTTCACCCCCAACGAACAGTTGGTCTGGGTCATTCTTATTTATATGCAAGCTCGACAACGTACTCGGCCATATTCTTATGTTCTGGAAAATATTATTCTTGTTCGGCATTATGCAATTTTGCCTCAATAGATCAGCGAGACACTTTATAATTATTCTGAATCATTCTTTATATCTATTCAAATGCATATTATATATTCATCTCAGCATGGATCTCGGCAAAATATTTATTATCATATATTCAACTCCAAGGAAATCTTCATCAGTTATGATATATCTCCAACGGAATGTTGGTCAGGAAAATTATTTTCTCTATATATATTCAGCAACCACCAACTCCGATTGGTCAGCATATTAGCAACCACCAACTCCGATTGGTCGGCACCAATAAATTTAACCAACAATATTGGCATAACAAACATACAAGGCAAAGCCTGTTTCATCACAGGTGATCTCAAGGGACACCCCAAACTAGGCAAGAAGCTGGGTGACCCCATGGGTCATCCACTGTCTAGGCACCAAGGACCAGTCAATCCTTTCCTTATTATTTATCTGGACTTCTTATAAAGCCCGAAAGATGGTCATAATTCTTATTATTTATCTGAATTTCTCAGAGCTTCTATTATGTGGATTTATCATTTGCATGGATATTCAATGCAATTTATATATTATGCTCAATGAGGCTTATTATTGGATCATTATATCAAGTCTAGGAAAATGATCAGTCATCATCATTATTATTCAGTCTCCTAAGCCCAACTGGGCTCCACAATGCGTCGATCAATGGCACATATCAGAATTAGATTCCTAATTGGAATATATCACATTCTTAATGCCCACACATTCCTAATTTGAATGCCGGCACATTTCTAATTGGAATATGTGTTGAAAGAAGTTTTACTCAACCAAAATTACTTGGTCGGCATATTAGTTCTATGGTTACATCGGGACAGTATGAAAATGCAAACATGCAAAGCTCTTAGGAAGTCATTTCAGGGAACATTTCCTCGGCCTTTTTCTAGAAAGTCCAACATACTTCAAGGCCAAGAAAGCATTCAAAGTTCATATTCCACACTTGGGGGCTTCTACTACAGAATTAGTTGTTCATTCGGTGGCACATTCTCATAACATCATGCAGTCGAACATCGAATTCAACTCTACAAACATACATGGTCGGGGCCCCGACCAATACTTATTCAGGAGTTATTTTTGCTCAGAAGTTAGTTTTTTCTATTGAAGTTCAGGAGGCATATTCAGAAGTTCAAGAAGCATATTCAGGAATTATAATGCACATGCTATTGAAGTTCTGGAGTCAGATTCATCATCTATGGCACTGGGATCTTTACTACTGTTGTACCGACCTTCACTGAAGGAGAAGTTGTACTTATGTGTAAATGTTTCAAAGAATTTTACTAGCTCGGTACAGAAGGTAGTTGGTCATCTAGCCAACCAACCAACATACTTGAAGATTATGATAAGCCACTAGCTACAAACTATGACATTGCTTCATCCAAATTCCCAGGGGTGATACATAGCACACGTTCGCTCGATGAACAAGGTTCCTTAAAGGAAAGATTAGCTCCAACGCAACCATCCATCAACCTGAATCATCCGTTGACCAGAAGATAATGCTTTTATATGTTGAGCAAATCAAGAAGGCAGATCAAGAATCTCATTATGCACGAGCACCAACCAACACTGCAGAATGAATACTCCATCCTTTCAGTAAACTGTCAAGCATGGAGCATTAGGGGCTTCTGTTGACACAAAAAATTATCCATATACGTGGACTAGTCAAAAAAGGACACATGTCATCCTACATGGCAATATTCATGCTTTCTTGGTACCCTAGGAGGCATCCGAAGAGAGTTGGTCGCCCTTGGACCCACGTCCATTGCCAAATCCACTTCTAAGAAACTTCAAGGAAGATACCCACTCCGCCTTTCACCAGACTACTAACTATGACATCAACCAATGCTTTCACCTCCAAAGAATAATCCAAGGTCTAATTGACCGGGGTACCATTACCCCACCAGCCAATCCTAAGACAAACGCTACTCACAACCCACTCCCTAATCATGTAAATGTTATATTCCTAGAAGAGAACCCAGAATTTGATTTCTCAACACAAATCACACCCATATACTCTCCCAACCTCTCCAAACTTTCCCATATTTCCTCCTACACCCTGTTAGCCTCGTTGATTAGGCACTGTCACTCCTTACCAGAGCATGCATCGCTGTCTGTACGCATTCTAAAAATGGAAGTAATGAATTATCAGAAGTATTAAACCAACTCCTAGAGTTCGGGATGAAATTACCCTTATAGATGACCATTGATTGCCAGAGGTTCAGTATGCTATTCTTGGAAGCACAAAAATGGGACCGAGAGTCATAAAGTTAGGTAGTACCAACCGATGAAGTCAACTAAGATGACATTGTCCAGGTTATGGTAGAATTATTTAGACAAACCAACAATATTTGCAGTATGACCCAGTTACTTAATATTCTGAAGTTACAAGGGAGCCTTATCCCTTCACCCGTACACCTCCCCGCAGAAGGGGAGGACCTGTATGAAGAAACCATTGAAGTTGTGGAATGCAGTGACTTTAAATGGAAAGCCATAATTGTTGCCATCGGATGGGGGGGGGGATAATTTGGAGATTCAAACGAAGAGAAAGCTTCAGAGAAAATTGTTTTGGTAGCCGACACGTGTGGGATGATATCATTTTAAGAAATCCTCGAAGAAATAAATAAGGTGTCAGAACAACCCGAGATTGACGGGGAAATAGGATTCATGTTCTTCCCTTCTTCAGTAAATCACATGACCAGATCGGGAAGGCATTACCAGATACCAAACTTACCACCAGTTAATGACAAAGGGAAGGGTGGTAAAAACCTTCCTATTCTAGATATGACTCTCGAGGAAAGCAAGATCCTCGATCAACTGATGAAAACTCAAGCTAACATCACTCTATGGGTCCCTTTCATATCTTCCCAGCTACACTGAAATTCTTTGATCAAGTTGCTCACTGGACCCACAATTCCTTCTTCCACCACACCAGAAGAAGCTATAAATTTAGTCGAATCCCTGACCTCTACCCTAATGCTTTCCTTTTTTGAAAAAGAAATCCGCAGAATTGGGCCAAACCACAATCATGAACTCAACATCTCCATCGAAGTTATGGGGATGATCATACCACTCTCTCTTGTCCATAATGGATCCACCTTGAATGTTTCCCATTAGGAACTTTCAAATTCTTAGGAGTGAAGGAAAGTTATCTAGATCCAACCTCCGATGCGGTGCATGCCAACGATAATACCCGTTGGGAGGTGATGGGATCCCTAAAACTTGTAATCGGGGTTGACCCTATAAACCCTGTCGTTGAATTCCAAGTTATTTACATCCTAGCTTATTTCAACTTATTGCTTGGATGAACTTGGCTCCAAAGTATCAAGGGTGTGTCTTCCTCCTCCATCAGAAATTGAAGTTCTTCGTCGACAGCCGAGTCATCATCATTTTAGGTGATGATGACAATGTCGAGGGTGCAAGTACCAGCAATCCAATCTTTGAGATATGGCACCGGTCAAATGATATGCTCTTATCAGGATTTTGAGTTGAGAAACTTCTACTCCCGACAGGGGACAATTTCAAAGAAAGGGTTTGTCTAGAATACGACCCTTATGGAAATGTCAATGTGATTCAGATGTTTAGAAACATGCACTTCGTGCCTGGACTGGGTCTAGGACAAAGACAGCAAGGGATAATTGAACCCATTAAATTGAAAAAAGCTTTCCTTCCTTGTGGTTTGGAGTATCAACCATCAGAACAAGAGCTAAGAATGACACACCAGTCTTGACTAACGAGAAGATTAGATTTCATCTAGACTATCCCAAGTGATTCCTTGAATGGACAATTCATAAAAGAGGGTGAAGACTTCCCAATTTGTGGCTTTTTGGAACCATGGCATGACAATAAAGACAAGAAGATTAAGGCTGGAATGGAGATATTTTTCCAAGACAGCTACCCATGGGCCTAAAATTCCCAACACCATGTACAACAACTCATCAAAGATATCGCAGATTCGTGGGGAAGTGAGTCCGAGGATTTGTTTCCCTTACATACACTAGGGTTGACACACTGCATGGTTCATTCAGGCACTACATCACTAGATCCATCCCACCTGATTAAAGTTACTGATACACCACTCCTCAACTGGCATGTTGCGCCAGTTCTACCTGTTGAACTCCCACCTAACCCCAATGTTTACCCAATCTCTTCTTTTGTTCTCTATCCTTTCTTAAATGTATTTGAGACCTCCTTTGATGAGATTCTCGATGTTGTTTTTCCTATCAATGAAATAAATGAAGATTTTGAGTATCTTGATACGCCTTACATTATTATTTTTAATTCTAAGCAAACTTTTGATGATGATGATTTCGCAAATGAACAATTCTTAACTGGCCTAAATAAGGTTAATAATAAATAATATAACCGCGTTCAAGTTAATGAAGAAGAAATTGTTATTCTTAACCTCAGTTCTAATAACCAAATGCGCGAGATTAGGATAGGGGCTACCCCTGACAAGCATGAGCGCCCACAACTCAAAGAATTACTAAAGGAATCCGTGGATGTCTTCGCGTGGCCCTATAACGATATGACCTGCATTGATCCTGAAATAACTCAACGTGAGATCCCCACTCTTTCAGATTACAATCCAGTTAAACAAAAGTTGAAAAATCTCCGCACTGAATGGTCACTCAAAGTCAAAGAAGAATTGGTTAAGCAACTGAACGTGGGCTTCATTCGCGTGATCGAATATCCCACATGGCTAGCCAACACAAAGCCTGTACCAAAATTGGGAGGGAAAGTTCAGATGTGTGTAGACTACCGGGACTTGAACAAATCCTCTCCAAAGGATGATTACCCGTTACCCAATATCGATATGATCGTGTACAACACAGCCAGTCATGATCTTAAGTCATTCGTTGATGGGTTTAATGGATACAACCAAATCAAAATGAACCCAGATCACCAAGAAAAAACCGCGTTCATCACCCCATGGGGAAACTTTTGCTACACCGTTATGCCATTTGGTCTCAAGAATGCTAGGGTTACCTACCAAAAGGATGCCACAACGATCCTACATGATCTTATTCATAAAGAGGTCGAGGTTTATGTGGATGATATGATTATCAAATCCAAAACTAGAGAAGGTCATGTCCCCACCCTCCGAAAGTTCTTCACACGACTGCGACGGTATCATATGAGACTCAATCCATAGAAATATGTCTTGGACGTTACAAAGGGAAAACTCTTAGAATTTATGGTTAGTGAGAAGGGGATAGAAGCAGATCCTTCCAAGGTTAAAGCCATACTTGAGATGCCACCTCCCCGAATGGAGAAATAAGTTCGTGGTTTCCTTGGAAAATTGCAATACATCAGTCGGTTCATCATCCAGCTAACCTCCATATGCGAACCTATTTTCAAACTCCTCCAAAAGGATTCAACCAAGGTTTGGAATGAGGCCTGTCAAGAACCTTTTGACTAAATCAAACAATATCTGACCCAACCTCCGTACTCATGCCACCACATCCTGGTCTCCCCTTGCCCCTATACATAACCATAACCGACACTACAACTAGGGCTTTGCTAGCCCAATACCTTAAAGATTCCTGCAAAGAAAGAGCCATCTATTATGCCAGTCGCAAATTGATCGGGTACGAAGTCAACTACACTGCTTTAGAGAAGGCATGTGTCACGCTTGTTTGGGTCACCCAAAAGTTACGAAATTACATGCTCGCCTTCCCCATAAAAATTGTATCCCAAATGGACCCCATCAAGTACCTTCTTGAGAAACCCGCCATATCCACCTAAATGTCTTGATGGTTGATTCTCCTAGCCGAATTTGATATCATGTATGTCACACAGAAATCCATGAAAGGAAGATCCCTCTCTAACTACCTCGTTGACTATCCCATAGAAGAAGATGATGTTTGGATCTCCAATTCCCAGATGAAAACATCCTCTACACCGCTCAAGACGAGCTTTGATGGAAAATTTTCTTCAACGATGCTGCCAACAAAAAGGGATGTGGCATTAGGATACTTCTGATCGCCCCAGATGACTCCCACACTCCTATAGCTATTAAATTGGGTTTCCCCTGCACTAACAACATGACTGAATATGAGGTGTGTACGGTAAGCCTCAAAGTTGCTCTTAAGAATGGAAATCAATGTCTAGATGTCTACGGAGATTATGCCCCATCATCTGTCAAGTGCTTAGAAAATGGAATGTCAAGGACGAGAAGCTCCAACCCTTCCATGCCCACTTAGAAGAACTAGCCTCCCAATTCCAAGACACACCTTCCACTACTTACCTCAAGCAAAGAATAACCTAGTCGATGCCCTTGCTACCTTAGCCTCCATGGTCGATATGCCCAAAGGAATAACAATGGCCCCCTTCCTAGTTCAAAAGCAAGATAAACCAATCCATTGCTACCACATTAAGATCATCACCAAATAAGATCTCGGGCTAGCCAATTGCTGGTAATATGATATCTGGCACCTCCACAAGCATAGTAGGTACCCTAAGGTTCCAACAAGAAAGGTTGAGCAACCTTCCGAAGACTTGTCGCACAGTACATTATCTGTCACAAAGCATTATTCAAAAGAACCTTTGATGGAACCCATCTACACTGCATCGTAGGGGCTGACATTTAAGAGATAATGCTAAAAATCCACAGCGAGGAATGCGGGACCCACATGAATGGTTACATGCTTGTCAAAAAGATCATCCGACAAGGTTACTACTGAACCACCATAGTCCAAGATTGCACCACCTATGTCCGGAGATGCCTAAAATGCCAACAGTTTTCCAACATTCAACACCTGCCTCCGTAAGAATTATACAACATGACTTCTCCCTGGTTGTTCTCCACCTGGGGCATCGACATCATAGGGAAGGCTACACCTAAGGCTACCAATGGGCATGAATTAATCCTAGTTTCCATTGATTACTTGACCAAATGGGTCAAAGTCGAGTCATACGTAGTTTTGAACGCCAAGAAAGTGGCCAAATTCATCAACAAGAACATCATATGTTGATATGGGGTCCCGCATGAGCTAGCGTTAGATACGGGGTTGCATTTCGAGGTAAAAGTCACAGAAGTAGTCAACAAGTATGGGATTCAGAGACACAAATCTTCTCCCTACTGACCTCAGACCAATGGTGGAATTGAGGAGGCCAATAAAAACCTCAAAGCCATCATCAGTAAGATGACCGAAAGTTATCGAGATTGGTCCGACTGAATCCCTTACACCCTCTGGGCTACCGAACCTTAATCTGAACCTCTACTGGGGCTACCCCTTACTCTTTAGTCTACGGCATGGAAGAATTCCTACCCATAGAGCTAGAAATTCCTTCACTTCATGTCATGCTCTAAAGCCAAGTCGGTGAGGAGGATTGTCATCAAAGCCGTCTTGACGAGCTATCACTCTTGGACGAAAAAATATTGAAATCTCTATATCACATACAAGGGTACCATCGCCGAATAGTGCATTCATTTAATAAGAGAGTCAAGGGCCGCGGTGTCCCAGAAAGGTATTTATTCCTCAAAGAAATAGTAGAGCCCATCTGGGACCCCAGAGGGAAATTCAATCCCAATTGGAGTGGCCCATACATTGTGAAGAAGATCTTGTACGACGGTGATGCTATGCTCGCCGACCTAAATGGAGAAGAGATGGATCGTCCAGTCAACCTAGACCATCTCAAGAAGTTCTACCCTTAGTCAAAAATCTCGGCGCGCTATGACTCTTCTCATCTCCCTTCTATTCTAAAAAAAATCATTTTTAGAAAACTTAAAACCATTCAAAAAAAAAAACAGAGGTACGTAGGCAGCTCATACATCTTACATGAGCACAACCCTTTCTTTTTCACAAAAAACTACTCTTTTCTTATCTCCAAGCACGACAGTTCATTCTAACATATACTTAGACAAAAGGATTATGCATGCCTTAGTGATCGGAATAGATAAATACAAAATTCATCAAAAGGCACAGCTGGATGATCAAAAACTTATTTATCTCACTAATAAGAAGTTAAAGTGCAATTATATAAGAAAGGGAACGGATATCTCCCTTCACCGTACCCTCCTAAAAAGCCAAATAAATTATCAAATTCATTCCCCATTACAAAACAAGATCTCAAAGAGTCCTACCGACATCTACCAAAGGAGCCCGCTCCATCATCATCTACATCCTGGGGTCCCAAGATTTCTCTGCCTGAATGGAGTGCCGTGGAAACTCCATGGACAGATAAGCTCGAACCAACCTTGGAAAAACTACCACACCTCCCTCCATGGTATCAGATAAGGTAAGGTACCTTTGTTCGGTCTCCACTACCAATATCTTACTCACTATTATTCTCCACAACCACTTTATATAATCCTAGGAATGTGCCAAACTCTTCCAACAGATTGAGAGGGATGGTAGACGGACGCTGACTCTCCCACAAAGTGCCAAGCCATATGCGCAGACTCTCTGTCCAATAATCTACCGAAAAGAAATCTAGTGTCCAAGGTGGCACGATCTTCTCACAACCAAATTGGTCCAGAAATTTTCAAGGGAAATAAAAAAAAGGTCTGTCTGAGACTAAGCAGTCGAACGTACTAGTATTCCCCTAGCTCCAGAATAGACAACAAGTGTCCCACCAAGGCACTGACCAGTGCAGATTTAGAGCCCCATCCTCCACAAGACAGTCCTCCCAGCTCTCAATATCCAGTCCAATGCTGATAAAATGGCACGAAAAGAAGTTGGGTACAGCCGACAATGGGTATTTCGGAGGACTAACCAGGCAGAGTCTTTCAGACAACCACATGAACATCATAGGGCTACCCTTCAAAAAGTCAGAACGAACTTCTTGCCAGGCATCCAGGCCATTCAAAGTCTCCTCTAGTATCATCGTCGCATGATTATGACGGTAGGACATCCATGAAGTAATAGCTAAAAGTTATGGGTCCACCAGCAGTTCCCCAGTCACTAGTAGCAATTTCAAAACCAAGCCTAGAATGACGGCTCCGACATATCCAGCATCACCAACCTCCTGCAAATGCAGAGACCGCAGCACCGCCAGAAGGGGGATCATTCCTCCAATAACCAAAGATCTACCCACCGAGGGCTAGACACGAAGAAGTCCAGCCAATAACTCCTAAGGAGATCGAGAAAACTTAGGCATAATAGCTGCCACAATAGGATTTACAGCCAACATGTAAGAAAACTCCTTATAAGCCGAACAAACTTCTTCCAAGACAAAGCGAAATACATGGTCTTCGGGGTACCAAAATTGTACCGCCGACATCAGCATGTTCAATTCTATGGGTTGATTACACCATAAAGAGACTCGATGCATGTTGAAAGTATCGTAGTCAACATTATAAGAGCACATTGCTTCCAAGGCTTAGAGGTAGTTATCAAACTCAATACTTCCAGGGAGATACATGTTGCAAGAAATAGTAAACAAGTGTGAATATGGAAAAGGAAGAATGTGAGTGATGATACTGGAAACAGCACCACCAAATAAGGTGTTAACAGGCTCAAGCAAGTGATAACAATGACAGCACAAGAGTACATATATAGTAGGAGATGAGGAGAAGGGGTCGAACACAATAATATAAGTGGTTCCGTAAATGTCTACGTCCACTGTGAAGGTGAGTGTGAATATCACAATCAAAAGAGGATCTAATGGCCTTAGTAATACAATCAATCCAGTTTCTCTCTCTATTGTAAATGCAATAGTGTTTGGCTAGGGTTTATAATTCTGCATCCTTTTCAAGGTAGGAGAAAATAAGTATATATAGTGTTTGGGGGGGTGTAATGTACCCCCCAAGCATGCAATGAGCATGTGTGTGATGCTCTAGGCAATCTAATGAAGTCATCTGTCAGCGTCACTTGTAGAGAATGATGACAAAATATTCCCTCACGTGAGGGGATTGATTTGGTTACAAGTGATTTTATCCACGCATTCCCAACCTTGCATATTCTTAATAATACTCGACCTTGTCCTTGACTGGTACAACCTCGGCCTTAACAAGCAGAGTCAACCGTGGTTACTTTATAGCGATGGCCTTTGCCAGGAGGGTTGTCTGAGGTTGTGTATGAGAGAGTTGTAACATTAGCTGGGGTCGATGATGACGTTAGTAGATGATTGACTATGAGATGCTAATTACTGCTAGTGACCGCAATGTCGGTTGGGGCCGATGATGAGGTTGGTAGTTGATTGAGCCCATGAGGTCCTACTGACCCCGGTTGTTCATCAGCCGAGGTTGGTGTATGGATTACTGCAACGTCGTCTAGGGCCGACCTTATGAGAGACGATATTACTGATGATTGTCATAGAATTTTGGTCACCTCGGGTGTGAGACTAGCTGAGGTTAGTTTCTCTGAGTAGGAGGGCGTACTTTGGGCATATCAATCACCCCCTAGCCCTTAATCTTCTATGTAATTAGATGACTGAGGGGTATGTTGTTTAGGCCGAGGCCGAATTTCTCTGTTCGCTAATACTTTATTCACACATGTCACTTGCTGAAGTGTAGCGTGTGTCCCAAGATGATGTGATCATGTCTTGCATTTTGGGTTCCCTAGGGTAATGATAGGCCCTCAAAACTCGCACTTAATCATTTAGTGGGTTTAAATCCCTTTCTCTTTCTTCCTTCTCTTTCTTCTCCATTTCATTTTTCCCGCTTGAGCTCTTTCTACAGCTGCACCTTCAAACCTCAACAGTTGGCTTCCATTTGAGGGTTTCTTCGCTTCTAATCCTCTTCTCCTTTATTTCGTAATCAGTAAGGTATCATTTCCACCTTTCTTTTCCATTTTTAACCCTTATTATTCATTTCTGAATTTTTCGGTGAGGTTTTGTGTTTTTCGGCAAGTGTTTCCACCTATATTGGAGGTTATGAGGTTAGGTAAGTAGTGGTTTGAGTAACTTTGTTACAGTCATAGGTAACTCTGAGGTGGCCTTAGTCAAAAAATCCCTTCTTTAGGTTTCTGGTTGACCTCCGAGCACCCTCTCCGACAAACTTATTCTTGACTGTTCGTAATATTCTTGCTTTGAAAACCTTTCACATTCCTAATTTGATCCTTAAATTATATTGAATAAGTTATTTGACTATTTTTTGTTTTGATTCCAAGTGTAGTGTCGTCTACCTTATGCTCAGACCCTTGTACCAACTCATAAAAGAGTTCCCATCTCTTCATGAGAAAACCTTTGAGAAAATAAGTCAAATAGAGTTAGCCTAAAAGG
The DNA here is from genome assembly GCA_949130495.1 of Sambucus nigra. Classification (NCBI taxonomy): domain Eukaryota; kingdom Viridiplantae; phylum Streptophyta; class Magnoliopsida; order Dipsacales; family Adoxaceae; genus Sambucus; species Sambucus nigra. The sequence continues at coordinate 622,640,610 of OX422207.1, read as the reverse complement.
AAGCTCGTAGGGCTGAGGCCTTCCCTCTCAGACCCATCTTTCCTCCACCTCTGAAGGTTATCTACCGTGAACCAGCCGAGCCTGTTGAGCCTATAAATATTCCTGTAGAACCAACACCAATGTCTGAGTCGTCCTCCTCAGACCCTATGTTTATAGACTATTTTCAAGAGGGTATGGATTACTCTCCCAAATAGGGTGAGGTCTTTAAGGAGGCTGAGGTTTCGATCTGTGCCTTGTCTCATCAAGGTGCTAGCACCTCACATATATCTTCAGATGTTGAAATCATTGGGCCAAGTATGGCCATTCCCCCTCCCATTGATGCAATTCCTCTAACGGATGCTACCTCTGCTGAGTTTTCTCAGAGGATTCTTGGCGGTTTCCCTGCACCTTCTCAGGCCTACGTTGCCAGGGATGATGACGATGGTTAGGAGAGTGATATTGATACATCTGAGGCGGCGGAAATTAAGAGCTCCGTCAGCGAGTATGACCTTCTAGCTTTTAGGCACTTTTATTCGATAAACTCTTCCATCACACTTAGGAAACCTCTGAGGGATGAGAGGGCATATGATGGCAGAGATGGAGAGATCTGCCTCTATGAGAAGATGTTCAAGTTGGGTTTCTGTCTTCCTATCCACCCTTCTATCAGAGGCATATTATCCCATATAAATCTAGCCCTTCCTAATTATACCCTAATGCTTAGAGGTTTATGATTGGGGACATCGTCCTTTGGAGAGTTGTCCACCACTCAGACCTTCTAGTTAGGGTCTTCATAGGTTGTTACATCCCTTACTCTACCAAAAACCACCCTAACTATTACCACTTCTTAGCTAGGAAGTCAAAGAATAAAATGTTGTTGGTTACCCAGACTTCAAACCATAACTGGAAACCCTGATATTTCTTTATTTTTAGGGCATGGGAATTTTGTCCCAATGAGGTTGCTGGGACATCGGTTCCAAGGACCCCTCTTAGATGGGGGAAGGTCTCACTTGCTGCTAAAGCTAACACTGGGCTTAGCTAGGATAATCTTCAAAAGGTTGAGGATCTTCGTGATTGGGGGAGTAGGGTATTCTAGTAAAATATGAACATCTGATGATCCCCTACTACCTCTCTCAGATAGGCCTAGGGGGTAGTCCTTTGACAGAGCTTCATAAGTCTCATTTTGCATAAGTTGTACCTCTTACTTTTTATTTTTCTGGCTTACTAACTCAGATACTTCTTTTTACAGAGATCCCTGAAGGCATTTTAGACAACCTTTAGGAAATGTCTGCTCCAAGACTTGCGAAGATGATGGAGAAGAGAGGTGGAAAAAATGTGCCCCCGATTACCAGCCTGAAGAATGTTGGGACATCCAAGGCCGATGTTACCAAGAAGAGGAAGACTGCAACAGACCCGGAGCATCAGAGGTCTGGAAAGACTCAGAGAGGGGATCGTGCCATTCCCATCTCTACATATGAGGCCCTGGATGCTCGTCTTTCTTAGTTGAACATTAACGATAATATCATTGGTCATATCCTGAAGGCCACTGATGCTATCGAAGTTGTGATGACTAAAAAGGATAAGCGTTTCTTATGCTCCTTGGATGTCCCTTTACTGGCTGAGTTTTCTCTTCATAGATCGATTCAGGTATTAGTTAAAAATATAAGCTTGGCTATTTTACATGTTATAGCTCATATGCTTATACATCTGACCTTCTACTACATGGTATCTTGTCCATGAACCTTTTTGTTAATTGGACCCTGAAGATGCTGCCCCTCATAGAGAAGGGTCAAGAAGCTATGAAGGTTTAAGCCTCTTTGAATGAAGAGGTTGAACGTCTAAATGAAGAGCTAAAGGAGGTTGACAAGCTGAAGGAAATTATTCATCAAAGAGATAGGGACATGTCCAGGTTCAGGAAGGACCATAATTTAGCTCTGAAGGATAAAGATGATGTTCTGCAGGCTAAGGTGGCAGCTGCAGTTAAGGCTTATTTATAGGACTCTTCAGAGAAGATCCTAGAAGACTATAAAGTATCTGATGAATTTTTTAGTTTTGTCTTTAAATACCTTGAAAGAGTTATCAAAGCAACTAGCAAATGGGCAGCTTCTAAGGAAAATGATTCAGGGAGTCTGACTGCCTCAAACTTTGAAGGTCTAGGCTTTGGTGACCCCCGATTTGCTCAAGCCTTGCAAGAGGTTGAATAGGTCGATGTTGCACCTACTGAGACTGCTCCCCTGGAAGCCAATGAGGCTGAATATGCTAATCCTTAAGATGATCGGGCTGAGGTGACAAACGTCAGCCACGAAGACACAACTGCAACTGCATAGACATAGGCCTGGCCTTGTGAAGCTTTTATTGTAATTTTGATTTCCTTTGTGTACCCCTTAGCTTTTATGAACTTTGATGGCCTCTTAGGACATCTGATTTGTAACTCTTGAATGTTGTTCATTGATAGATAATCTCATCTTCTACAGGTTATATTGCTTTTTTCAATGCTATACTTGAATGTCTTACCTCTTCCTTGTTTAAAAGTTCTGAGGTCACCATATAATGACGTTTACCCTCATACTTTTAAAAAATAACAATGTTTATGGTCCGAGGTCACCATATAATGATGTTTACCCTTATAAATTTCACCAAATTAATGATGTTTAAGGTCTGAGGTCACCATACAATGATGTTAACCCTCATAAATTTCACTAAATTAATTATGTTTCAGGTTTGAGGTCACCATATAATGATGTTTACCCTCATAAATTTCACCAAATTAATGATGTTTAAGGTCTGAGGCCACCATACAATGATGTTTACCCTCATAAATTTCACTAAATTAATGATGTTTAAGGTCTGAGGTCACCATATAATGATTTTCACCCTTATAATTTTTAGTAAATTAATGATGTTTAAGGTCTGAGGCCACCATATAATGATGTTTCACCTCATAATTTTCACCCAATTAATGATGTTTAAGGTGTGAGGTCACCATATAATGATGTTTACCCTCATATTTTTCACCAAACTAATGGTGTTAAAGGTCTGAGGTCACCATATAATGATGTTTACCCTCATAATTTTCACCAAACTAATGATGTTTAAGGTCTGAGGTCACCAAATTATGATGTTTACCCTCATAATTTTCATCAAACAAATGATGTTTGAGGTCTGAGGTCACCATATAATGATGTTTACCCTCATAATTTTCATCAAACTAATGATGTTTAAGGTCTGAGGTCACCATTTAATGATGTTTACCCTCATAAATTTTACCAAATTAATGATGTTTAAGGCCTAAGGTCACCATATAATGATGTTCACCCTCATAATTTTCGTCAAATTAATGATGTTTAATCATATAACATAAGTACCAGCATAACATTGCTCTTTTCATTAACATCCTCTTCATAAAATGATACATGTATTACAAAAAAGCAACTATAACATCATATGTAATATTTCTTCAGGTGGTCTGCATTCTAAGGATTGGGTAAAGGTTCCCTTTCGAGATTTTCTAGCCAGTAGGTACCAGGCATAACCTCGTCAACTACTCTGTAAGGACCATGCTCTTCAAGGGCTGATAGTTTTGTTGTCTGAGATGAGGGTATTTGGAAGACCATACCTCCATATGATGTTCTTCTAAACGAATTGGAAGGTGTTATGTTCTATAATCGTGATCATCGGCTCAGCCTCTACCCACTTGGAGAAGTAATCAATGGCCAGCACTAAGAATCGATAGTTGTTCACAGCCCTTGGAAAGGGTCCAACCAAGTTAATACCCCATACTGCAAATGGCCAAGGTGAGCTGATTGACGTCATATGTTGATGAGGTTGATGGGGGATGGTGGAGAATGATGCGACGAAAATATTGCATTTTTTCACCCGTTAACATACGCGTTATTAGCCCCCTCGGGTATCTTAATCCCTATATTTATGCTCGTTAACCAGAAAACCCTCGGATTTCTATGTTAACATGTTTTGCAGGGGTTAATTGAGCTTTTGTAGGTATTTGGATGCTTAGTGTGAAGTTCGGTTGCATTCCGGCAAAGTTCTGTACACTATCGCACGTTCGGGGGCATTTTAGTCTTTTCACAGCTTGGTTACCTGGCCCGACATCTCACGGAAGTTGTATCACTCCTCGCTAGCTTCGCGTGGCCGTAAATGGTGCGCGATTCCGATTCATAACGAAGAAGTTACGGCGTTTCTTGCGGAGGAAATACAAGAAAGCAAAAGAGGAGAAGAGAAGAAGAAGAAAAGAAGCAGGGGCCGCTGCTGCCTTATTCTGCCCTGCTTGATCGATCGATCGACATTTCTTGTCGATCGATCGACCTTTCAGGATTGTCGAAATTTTCCCTTGATCGATCGATCGACCAAAGGGGCCGATCGATCGATCCCCTGTTTTTCTGCAGATATTTTCTTTTCTTTTCTTTCTTCTTTTCTTTTATTCTAACTTATTATATAAGCCAAATTTTGGTTTGTATTATAGAGACCAGACCTTATAGGATTTTAGATTAGTTTTTAGTTAGGTTTTGGGGTTTTGATTGGTTTTTCTTCTTCCTCTCTTGGATTGACACACCAATTAGTTGTAAGATTAACTATTCATCTTCCCTCTCCATTAATCTAGTTGTTTTCCATTCTTTCCTTGCTTTCTAGATAGATTTACATGCTTTCTAATTAGGTTTATTGTGTTTATTTATTGCTTTTCTAGTTTAATTAGTTTAATTTAGTTAATTTACCATGCATCCCTAGATAAATAGGGTCGGGATTGCGTTTCCGCCATTTTCGGGTTCGAACCTCGAAATTTAGGGTTTTGTGTGAAATTGCATTTAATTGAAACCTCTCGTATTAAAGTCGCATTATTATGCGTTTAACTTTATTTGTCATGCAACATTAGTGTTTATAGCGATTATCCGAATTTAATCCGCGTGTGACCATTTTCCGTTAAATGTTTTATCTCGCAACTTTGGGTTAAATTCCTTCTTGCGTGATGTTTATGCTTAATTGAAAATGCTCGATTAAATTGCTTTCGAGCCTTAATTCTAATTAATAGTTGTTTCGATCCATTTGGTAGAATGAAATCCCGATCCTCGCTTTCCTTTAATTTAGCGTAACTTATTCTTTTCTTTTGTCACGACAACCACCCTTACACCTTTTCATTTATTTATTTTACACTTTTTATTCCCGAAGTAATTAAAGCAATTAAAGTCTAAAATTCAATCACTCCCTGTGGATTTACGATACCCGACTTACCGCTGTACTTGCTTGTCAAGTGTAGTAGTATATTAGGTTTTCTTTTGTATTGCGGCGGCGAAACACACGACGATTGTGCACTCACACGCGCACACTTTTTCCGCCGCACCACAAAATGGCGCCGTTGCCGGGGAGTGTGTTTTAGATAGTAATTGTTTTATTATTTCGTACAATTTTTCCTTTTGTATTTGTATTCTTTGTTTTAACCTTTTTTGCAGGATAGCATACTTGAGCGCTAAGAAACTTTGATTCGCGGTTGGTCACTTTCTTGCTCGGATTCTCCATCTACAAACAACGAGGTAATCATGTCCTACTATTATAGTTATTACGGTTATTCTAATGATTCATACTTTGGGGATAGTTTTCAAGTTTTCCATTTTCAAGATTTTCTTGAAAATGAAAGACTTGAAAACATTTATCGAAATGAAAATCATTATTGGGAGCTTGAGTTGGATTCATTATTCGAATCCAATGACGATTCTCATTTCATTACTTTCGAAGACGAGTTTCAACCAAATCAGGAGTCCGAGGCTCTTGAGCCGAGGAAGACTACTTTGGAAGAGACTTTGCTTCTTTATTCCCAAGGTTTGGAAAGACTAAATGATGCTGGAATGAAACTAGGCGCACTTTGTGATGAGATGAATTCTTTTGCACGAAACAACGATGAGGTGGAAACTTGTGTTTTACCTCGATTTTTCAGAGAATTTCTCATCGAATGTGAATATTTCTCCTCTGAAATTCAATCTCCTTCCGACGATGAGTCGATTGAGATTGAATTTGTTTCATCACCATATTCGTTTTCCGTGATCAAACCATTAGAAGTACCGGTTGATGCCTGTGAGTCGGTAGAAATTAAAACTTCTACACTTTTTGCCGATGAGGACTCTTTGCCGACTTTGTTTGTTACGATGGAACCTATCCCCGTGTGTGCACTATCTCCCATTCCATTTGAAAAACCTTTGGGAGATGAGTCGATTTTTCTTGGACCTCTAGTGTACCTTTCCCCCTCATTATCCAAATCCCCCATCGTCCGCCCAAAATTTCAAATTGGCGATGGTTCACTTTTTTCACCACCCACATGCCTTCCGTTGTTCAAACGGAATTCTTATTTTCCGGGAGGCATGTTCTCTTTGGAGGGTCCACCGTTGATCTTTCAAAGTCAAATACCTTTTTGGGTGGACCCTCAGCTATTTAGACTTCTAGTGTATAGTTAGTGTGAAGCCTAAATAGTAGGTTGTAAATAGTTAGCTTTTTAATTTTCTTTCTTTCCTATTTTTCTTTCCTTTTAATTTAGTCTAGTGTAATTAGTTAACTTTTTGTTATTTGTTTTTGCTATGCTCGGTACTAACTTGTTTTGTAGATTTCATTGGACTCGTGCTTATGGAGATCGCTCCAATTTTGGGTAATATCGTTCTTTTCCTCTCTTTATGTTGTGTTCTTAATGCGCATTGAGGACAATGCAACTTTAAGTTAGGGGGTGTACGATATTCTATCCATTTTATGTGTAGTCCATGGATTTGTTTACTTTTACTTACTTAGTATGCCTTTTTGTGAAAAATTTAAAAATTTTCAAAAATATTTTCTTTCTTTTTTCTCCTTTATTGGGCATTTTGCCTTGTTTCCAGTGATAAATTTCAATAATTGCCCTATCCGATTGACAACTCAATGATGCATGTTCTCGATTTTAGAAGTTATTAGACTTTAGTCCTCAAATCATTGATATTGTGAATAACTTCATGAATTAAACTTTATCCCATGAGCATATGCACTTTCCTTGTTATATTGATTTGGTTTAAGATTTTTATAACTCAGTAATCTTTTGTTGCGTTGTATATACTTACACCGAGTAAGCTTTGTACCTTTCATCGTTTGTGAGTGTTATACACTATTCTTTTCTCATTGAAAATGTTGAATTCGTTGGTAATCTCTCTATTCTTTCATTTATCGTTCATTAATTGAGTTTATATCTTGAAATGTGTTACTTGAGCATGATTTTCATATATTGTTTTGACTCGAGAATTGCGTAAACTTTTGGAAATGATCATAGGCCCTCTTTGTTATATCACCCATATTAGCCTTGACCTAACCCTTATACGTTTACCCTCGTTAACCCCTTTGAACCTAAATATAGCCTTTCATTTCATACCCCATTCCCATAACCAACTCTAAATTGGAGTTATAAACCATACATACACTTTCCATACCTTTGTTTGGAATGTTACTTGGGATTGAATGATGTTTTTATGATGTTGGTTGCAATTTAGGCATATGAGAGTTTGATAAGAAAAGAAAAGAAAGTAGTGAAAAAAGTGAAGAAAAAGAGAAAGCAAGAAAACAAAAGAAAACAAAAGAAAAAGTGAGAAAAAGGAAGAAAAGAAAAAGAAAGAGAAAGTTGTAAATATTGTTTGTAGTGTTCAATAAGCTTTGATTACTCTCCCCGATGATAAATCTAATGCCGTTTTGGAACTTGTTTTTTCCAATTTTGTTATTGCCCGCATTATCCCATTATCCCGAGTTTTCATCCCGAAAACTTTGAATCCGTATATACATTCCTTCATTTCGTACCCTAGCCATACCTACATTATAACCCTATTAAAGTCATATGTGATCTTAGGGTGCATTTAATTTAAAAGTCATAATAGTTTTGATAATCTGTGAAAATGCATTTCGCCTCTTTTAGTGTGCGGTATCCTTTCATTGAGATTACAGTTTTTCCTTTTATATATAGCGTTCTTCATTTGTGACATGTGTGCGGCCTAGTTTCCATTTACATTTACTCTTTATGCCCGCATGTCCCGTGTATTACCTCCCATTCCGAGTGATTTCATTTGTTGAGCGTAATGCCCGTGAGGATTGAATACATGCTTTCTTTATGTTTATCCGGTTTATTTAAGTTTTTACCAAATCATACTTTGCATGTGCTCACTCCCCTCCCACATTTTAAGGTTTCAATTCTATGAGGTGCATTCTATAATGTTAATGATTTGGACTTTTGTGTGAATTCATTCACTTTACTAATAATGCATATGAAATCCTTTTCGCCATTATTGGGCTTGTCGCATGTTTGATTGGGCATATTTTGAGGAAACCATGTGATGTTTGTGGGTATCATCCCTGAAAACCCTCACGAGACGACACTCGTCCACTAGGGTAACCTAGGGGTTTAACGGCTTATTGCATACACTAAATGCAATCGAATCGCCCGCGAAAGTGGCCTTATCTTTTTATTGCTTTTATACCATATTTTTGTACTTCTCCTTCTTTTGGTTTTCTTGTAGTTCTTGTGGTTTCCTATTTCATTGCTAGGGACTAGCAATGTGTAAGTTAGGGGGTGTGATGCGACGAAAATATTGCATTTTTTCACCCGTTAACATACGCGTTATTAGCCCCCTCGAGTATCTTAATCCCTATATTTATGCTCGTTCAGATTTCTATGTTAACATGTTTTTCAGGGGTTAATTGAGCTTTTGTAGGTATTTGGATGCTTAGTGTGAAGTTCGGTTGCATTCCAGCGAAGTTCCATACACTATGGCATGTTCGGGGGCATTTTAGTCTTTTCACAGCTTGGGTACCTGGCCCGACATCTCACGAAAGTAGTAGCACTCCTCACTAGCTTCGCGTGACCATGAACGGTGCGCGATTCCGATTCATAACGAAGAAGTTACGGCGTTTCTTACGGAGGAAATACAAGAAAGCAAAAGAGGAGAAGAGAAGAAGAAGAAGAAGAAAAGAAGCAGGGCCTGCTGCTGCCTTATTCTGCCTTGCTTGATCGATCGATCGACGTTTCTGGTCGATCGATCGACCTTTCAATATTGTCGAAATTTTCACTTGATCGATTGATCGACCAAAGGGTTCGATCGATCGATCCCATGTTTTTCTGCAGATATTCTCTTTTCTTTTCTTTCTTCTTTTCTTTTATTCTAACTTATTATATAAGCCAAATTTTGGTTTGTATTATAGAGACCAACCCTTATACGATTTTAACTTAGTTTTTAGTTAGGGTTTGGGGTTTTGATTGGTTTTTCTTCTTCCTCTCTTGGATTGACACACTAATTGGTTGTAAGATTAACTATTCATCTTCCCTCTCCATTAATCTAGTTGTTTTCCATTCTTTCCTTGCTTTCTAGATAGATTTACATGCTTTCTAATTAGGTTTATTGTGTTTATTTATTGCTTTTCTAGTTTAATTGGTTTAATTTAGTTAATTTACCATGCATCCCTAGATAAATAGGGTCGGGATTGCGTTTCCGCCATTTTCGGGTTCGGACCTCGAAATTTAGGGTTTCATGTAAAATTGCATTTAATTGAAACGTCGCGTATTAAAGTCGGATTATTATGCGTTTAACTTTATTTGTCATGCAACGTTAGTGTTTATAGCGATTATCCAAATTTAATCCGCGTGTGACCATTTTCCGTTAAATGTTTTATCTCGCAACTTTGGGTTAAATTCCTTCTTGCGTGATGTTTATGCTTAATTGAAAATGCTCGATTAAATTGCTTTCGAGCCTTAATTCTAATTAGTAGTTGTTTCGATCCATTTGGTAGAATGCGATCCTGATCCTCGCTTTCCTTTAATTTAGCGTAACTTATGCTTTTCTTTTGTCACGACAACCACCCTTACACCTTTTCATTTATTTATTTTACACTTTTTATTCCTGAAGTAATTAAAACAATTAAAGTCTAAAATTCAATCACTCCATGTGGATTTACGATACCCGACTTACCGTTGTACTTGCTTGTCAAGTGTAGTAGTATATTAGGTTTTCTTTTGTATCGCGGTGGCGAAACACACGATGATTGTGCACTCACACGCGCACACTTTTTTCGCCGCACCAGAGAATCTATGGCACTTATCACAGTTCTTTACGTATGCCGGTGCATCTTTGGCCAAGGTTGGCCACCAATACCCCTGAGTGATTATCCTCTAAGTTAAACCTCTTCCTCCTATGTGACTGGAGGAAGACCCCTTATGTACATCTTATAAGACATGTGGAACCTCTGAAGGGTGGACACATCTGAGGAGAGGGAGTAGGAACCCCTTCTTATACAAAACATCTCCTACAATTGAGAACTTGGCAGCCCTGAACCTCAGCTTTCTCCTTTATAACTTTGATTCTGGAAACTCTACCTGTTTGATGTATCTGATAAGAGGGTCCATCCAGGAGGCTCCCATATTCAAGTTGAGGCAAGTTATGACAACCTCTTCTTTTTTAAGGGTTGGCTTGAGAAAGATTTTAACTGGTACTGTTCTTCTTATATCTCTCCTCATTGCTGAGGCTAACCTCGCGAGTGCATTGGCTCCATTATTGTCTTATCGAGGTATCCTCTTTATCTTCACTTCCTTGAATATTTCTAGCATCATTATCACCCTCTTCAGGTATTTAGCCATCCTTTCATCTTTGGCCTCATATACCCCCAGCATTTGGTTGACAACTAACCTTGAGTCACTATGGACTAAGAGTTGGCCAACATTAAGGGCTTTTTCTAAGGAGAGACATGTTATCAATGCCTCATACTCTGACTCATTGTTCGAAGCCTTGAAGTTGAACCTCGGCACATATTCAATGTTGGTACCATCTGGTGCTGATACTATCAGCCCCGCTCCACTTTCACTTTCACAAGATTACCCATGAACAAATAGGTTCCAAACATCTTCATTTTAAGAGAAGTTCCCTTCTGACAGGATCCCTTTCTTGAAGAGGTACCTATTTTCCTCATTCTCAACTACACTTTTTTTGGACCTGCTTGACCCAACCTCGTTCGGATCTTGGAAGACATTTTTATTTGGTTCATCCGCATTCCCCTAACTAATTTCAATCTCAACCTATTCCCAGGTAAACTCTGCTATAAATTTTATAATTGCTTGCCCTTTAATGGAAACCCTGGGTTGATAAACAATGTCATACTCCTTGATATGCTCCAAGTGTAACCTCGACCTGGAGACACCAACCTCGGCCGAGATCATGGCCGACGTTGGACGAGTCTTGGGCATACGATATCAGACCTCGACCATAGCAAGGTCGGCCAGGGCCGACACTACCATGAGCCTCTCCGGGGGACGTCACAAGGATCGTCAGCATTCTCGTATACCTTGGAATGGAAACTTCGGCCAGATGTAGGCCGAGCTCGTAGGAGGCCACCAGCTACCTCATCAAGCCACCAGTTCAACCTCGTCTCAGGCCGACCTGGGCCATTATCTCGGCCAGGGTTAGGCCGAGACCTCATGGAATACTCGAACTGAACAGGTATCAAGACTCACCAACCTCGGCCTCACCAAGGTCGAGGTCATACCCCAGACGCGATATCCGAGCACCTGCTAACATTTAGATAAGGACACGTGGACACAAGTCAGTTATAACAAGATTATTCCCCACACGTGGGGAGAATATTGCATCATCATTCTCTACATGTGACAGTGACAGATGGCACTCCCATATTGGTGAGGTAACCACACACATGCTCATTGCATGCATGGGGGGTACATTACACCCCCTAGGTACTATATATAGAGGTCATCCTCTACCTTGCAAAAGGATCCAAAAATACAACCCTCGCTGAAATTATGTCTAAATACACAGTAGAGAGAGAAAGCTTGAGAGATTATATCTATGGCCATTAGAGCCCTCATATAGTGATACACATCATACACTTGCACAGTTGGCCTGATTGGCTGAACCACTTATATTTCGGTGTTGATTCCTCTTCTCCTCACCTCCTTCTACTATATATATAGCTTATTTTGCCATTGTTAACACTGAATTGAGCTCACAAACCCCTTGAAGGGTGGTGCAATTTCCTGCATCATCATTTTGGCGTCGTCTGTGGGAAGAGAGAAGCTATCTCTTCCTCTTTTTCTGCTTAACCTCACCGGAGATTCTGGTGGTGAACCATGCCTCCCTCTAGTGCGAAACTCTTTCACCATTGAAAGAGGTCCTGTGAGGTACTAAGCTCATCTGCTACTTAAGCTCTATAGTGTTAACATATGGCACCAGACTTACCACCGCCTCTTCCGCCGCCAGGGGGTGGAGGGCCTAGTTCCAGTCAGGCGCCCCCAGTCCGAAATAGCAGAGGTAGCTGCAGCCTTGAGGTCTTTAGCTGCAACAGAACAAGCTATGCAGGAGCAATTTTCACAGCTCAGCCAAACAATGATGAAGCCACTTGAAGTCTCACCGGATATGATCACTCCGGCGGTTATTCAGCCTCATCCTGATGCCAGGGGACCACCCAAGGCACCAATGAAGGACCAGCCTACACCCCAGCGGAGAAGGGACGTTGCTGACCCTAGGCGCTTGCGCCTGGGGAGGCAAGGAAACCCTTGCCCAGAGGATAGGTATGACGATCTAGAGGCGAAAGAAGCCCCGGAAGACTATTGGGAGCCATATGAGGTGTCAAATAACACTGTACGGCCTCTTAGGCAAAGTCAAGGTTGTGTCGGCCGAAGAGGTGAAGAGGCCCAGCAAAGAGGGTCAGGTTTTGATAGGTTAAGCAGAGGGTCGGCCTTTGAGAGACTGGGCCCGATGAATGACCTAAGATAGAGACTGTCAAGATTAAGGAGCGCAACAGGCTCTTAGAGAGGGAACAGGCAGGGTCGGCCAGACCAAGGCCGACACTGTGAAAAAAGAGGCAGGGAACAGGAAGAGGTCAACAGCCAACGTGTCATGGCAGGGGAACCCTCGGTCCATCCCAGGGAGGTAGCAGGGGATAACCTCGGCCAAGTCGATGGCCGAAGACCATGGAATGATTCTATCCAACGCCTCGAGGAGAAGATAGGAGACCTCATTAAAAGCAGGGACCCATTATAAAGGGGTTACTCAGAGGGCTCCCCATTTGTGGCTAGGATAGTGGGATTCCCAACCCCAGCTAAGTTCAAGCCTCCTATAGTGTCTCCCAAGTATGATGGCAGCACTAACCATATACATCATATCGAGATGTACTAGTCGGCAGCGGACATCTACTCGATACCCAATAAGATGAAGTGTAGAGCCTTCTCTGGGACATTAACAGGGGCTGCACACAGTTGGTTCACCTCCCTTCCGAAGAACTCAATTGAGAACTTCAAAGGCTTGGCTGAGAGATTCATCCACAACTTCTACTTTGGGGTGAGGCCTCAAAAGAAGACTACCCACCTACTGTATGTCAAGCAGGCTAAGAGTGAGAGCCTAAGAGACTACATAGCAAAATTCAATAAAGAAAAGTTGGAAGTCGAAGATTATGAAGAGAACATAGCCATGACCGCCCTGATAGGAGGTCTCCAGAAGGGGAAGATATTGTGGAAACTGGAGGAAGAGCCCCCTAGGTCTATGGCGGAGATGCTGGCAACCGCAGGGAAAGTAATGAATGTGGAAGAGGCAATGGTCGTCAAGTATGAGGATGAGAACCGCGGTGGCAGTGTAAAGTCCCAAAGCAAGAAAGATGGGAAGAAGAGATCGGTTGATGACAAGTTCGCTCACTATACTCCTCTTACTGTGACCTGTGAGCTCATCCTCAACGAGATCAAGAATGACAGGTCTTTGAGATGGCCAGAGAAGGTCAAAGCTCCACCGCATAAGAGGAACAAAGACCTATGGTGTGAGTTCCACCAAGATCATGGTCATGTCACAGATAAATGCTTCGCTTTGAAGGATGAGATTGAGAAGATGTTAAAATCTGGGAAATTGAGAAAATATGTAGACGGTAAGGCTCCTAAGAGTGGAAGAGATGACCATAAGAAAAGGAGGAATGACAGATGTCGTGACAACGTCCCGGCCCGAAGAGACGATGATTCAGAAGGTGATGATGAAGATGATCCGGATCTCCCACCAAAGGATGATAACACCCCCGTAAAGAGGGTTGGTATGATCTCTTTCGGTGTTGGCAAAATATGCGGAGGATTTGCAGGTGGTGGATCTGAAGTAGCTGATAGGAAGGCTCATGTAGCCGAGGCCAAATCAGTGGCCAAGCTTGAAGTTGTGAATCTAACGTCTTTCGATACAGTACAGAAGAGGAAGAAAGTAGACATGAACACCCTCGTAGTTGGGTTCTCCAGGCTCAACTTCAGAGGTATCTTAGCCCCCCATGATGACCCTTTGGTCATAACAACAAAGGGTACATGGGTATGAGGTGCAGAGGATCCTCGTGGATAGGGGGAGCTCGACAGATGTGATGTTTTGTCCTTGATTCAAGAGCTTAGGCCTTAGTAGAGCAAGACTGGTCCCCTATCACCACCCCTTGATAGGCTTCAGTGGTGAAAAGGTTCACCCCTTGGGCATGTATGAGATGGACGTACGAATGGGTGACGAATGGCCTAAGAGGTTGACCAAGAGGATTAATTTCTTCTTGATGGACGAGAGTGTCTTCTCGGCCTATAATCTCATCATAGGAAGGGTGGCCCTTAGGGAGTTCGAGGTTGTGCCATCAACGGTCCATCAGATGCTAAAATTCCCGACTCCTTATGGAGTAGGGGAAGTGCAAGGTGACCAGACCACAGTGCAAGAATGTTACTTCAACTCGGTCGAAGAGAGAGAAGCCCATAAGCGGGCCATCACCACTTATAGCATTGATACTCTTAATCCAAGAGATGAAACAAAATTAAAGAAGGGAGAGGCCGTGGAAGAGGTAGAATCCATCGTCCTCGATGAGGACGAGCCAGAAAAAACCATCCAGGTCGGTAAAGCCCTTAATCAGGAAATCAAGGAAGAGCTGATAAACTTCCTTAGGAAGAGGCAGAGTGTCTTCGCATGGAGTCACGCAGACATGCCCAGCATCAATCCTGAAGTGATGAGTCACAAACTCAACGTAGCCAAAGATTCCAGGCCTATCAAACAGAGACGAAGAGTCTACTCCAGGGAAAAATACAATGTCATCCGTGAAGAGGTCAAAAAGTTGGAAAAGGCCGAGTTCATAAGAGAGGTTACCTACTCGGAGTGGCTCTCAAATGCAGTCATCGTGCCTAAGGCCATTGGGAAGTGGCGAATGTGTGTGGATTTCACTGACCTGAACAGATCTTGCCCAAAAGACAGCTACCCCTTACCTCGGATAGATCAGATGGTGGATGCTACAGCAGGACATGAGCTCATGAGCTTCATGGATGCGTATTCAGGATATAACCAAATTTTTATGGATGTCGAAGACTCAGAGAAGACAACTTTCATTACAGACAAAGGGACGTACTGCTACAAAGTGATGCCCTTCGGTCTGAAAAATGCAGGGGCAACATACCAACGTCTTGTCAATAAGATGTTCGAAGAGAAAATAGGTAAGACCATGGAGGTGTATGTAGACAATATGCTAACAAAGAACTTGAAAGCTTGTACTCACGTAGCGGACCTTGAGAAGACCTTCGATGTTATGGACTCATACAAAATGAAACTCAACCCAGCAAAGTGTGTCTTCGGAGTAGGAGCTGGGAAGTTCCTGGGATTCATCGTTAACCAGAGAGGAATTGAAGCGAACCCTGAGAAAATCCAGGCATTACTCGACATGAAGACTCCTAGGAGTATCAAGGATGTTCAAAGACTCACGGGAAGAGTGGCTGCCCTTAACAAGTTTGTTTCTAGGAAAACGAATATGTGTCTTCCATTCTTTAAAGTTCTAAGAAAGGCCCTCCAATGGGACGAAGAGTGTGAAAAAGCCTTCAACCAACTCAAGTCCTACTTAGGTTCTCCCTTATTACTGTCTCGGCCCATCGCAGGAGAAAGGTTGTTTGTATATCTGGAAATCTCTGAATCATCAATCAGCGCGGCCATCATACGGGAAGAGGATGGGATCCAAAGGCCTGTATACTTCAATAGTAAGGCCCTTTAAGGGTCTGAACAAAATTATCCCCTCATCGAAAAGTTGGCTTATGCCCTAATACATGCCTCAAGAAAAATGAAGCCTTACTTCCAAGCTCACTCCATGGTAGTCCTCACTGACTCCCCACTAAGGCAGGTCTTGTATAAAACTGAAAAGTCCCGGAGATTGATGACCTGGTCCATCAAATTATGGGAATATGATCTTACCTACCAGCCTAGGATAGCCATCAAAGTGCAGGCCCTCGCAGACTTTGTTACAGAATTCACCTGGGAAGAGGTCGAGACAGAGAAAGGCCTAGAGGATGCCGAAGAGACAAACCGTAGTGTCTTCCAAAATTCATAAGAGACGACACCAAACGTCTTCCGAGATCGGGAAGAGGTCATCTCAGGCAAAACCCGAAGTAGAATAGAAGAGAACGAAGAGGATCGATACCTCTTCAAGCAAGGAGTTATGACATAAGGGGTCTTCTCATCAGATATAGACGTCAGGAGCCTCTTCTTTGATGGCTCTTCTTGTGATAGTGGAAGCCATGCAGGGCTAATACTCTCGAATCCAGATGGCGCCAACATTGAATACGCCTTGAGATTCAACTTCCAGGCATCGAACAATGAGTCCGAGTATGAGGCCATGATAGCAGGTCTCTGATTGGCAACAACTCTTCGCGTAAAGTGACTCCTACTCCATAGCGACTCAAGGTTGGTTGTCAATCAAGCACTGGGGATATACAAGGCCAAAGACGAAAGGATGACCAAGTACTTAAAGAGGATAAGAAGGTTGTTAGATGTGACACCCCGACTAATTAAATACCGGGTAGCTACTCCTTTATTAAATTAAACCAAAATGCCAAGTTGGCTCAGTTAATAGCATCACTGTCGAAAACATTTTATTATTACTAACCACCTAGTATTTAAAAAGTAAGTTGCCAAATTTTAATTAAAGTCTGATTAACATGCAGCAAGTGTAATGAAGAATAATAACACCATTCATCATAACGAAGTAAATAGAATAACCATCACATAATGTAAATAAAGTCTGGAGGAAAAATTCCTCACTACAAATCCCACAACTGAAGTAAATAACGAAATACTGAATACTGAAATCAATACGTGACAAAATCTGAAAACTGAAATGGAAAGATGTCTCTAAAAGAAATGGGCAACATGCCCTACAACTGATAAATACTGAATCAGGAATCCAAATGGTAGAAGCGTCTAAAAGCAATTCCCTGTAGCTTCCACAAATAGCTACAGCTCGTCACCTAAATGAGTATCCTATGCATGGTGTCCTTGTGGCTGGGCACCTAAAATGGTTTTACCAAATATATAGATTTGAAAGCAAACGGGTCAGAGCCCGAATGTGGAGATATTTTAAAAACCTGCAAGTGCTTTAAAAACATTTAAAACATTAAATGCAAAGTACATGTTAGGATGTGCACTCACATGATATTCTCACCTCTCGTCTAACTTTTCACTCCTAACGTAAGTACCCATATACAACGACACAAACTACTAGCTAAGTGATATCATATCTAGCTAGACTGTCATAGGTCCTACCCTTATTACTCGGTTCCATTAACATAATAACGATCTCAGTTAAATAGGTGCTTAACCTAAATTCAGGTTCTTATACAAAAGTAATACAACTCGTTATAGATTAGCCTTCTATGTTATTCCATAGTTACACACAATACCATATGAAAGTTCCCAGTTTATTAAGCGTATATTTTCCACAACATAAATATACAATATAAGCACCCCGAGACTAAGCTGCGGTGCACACATACTCTGCTATCCATCCCGGTACATCACGTACATAAGGATCACATATTCCGAATCTCTCAGGAATAGTTCACAGATAACAACATCATAAATAATGGAGGCGAACACAGTCACATCACATGGGTCACGCACATACCTACGCTCCCACGATCACCGGACTTATTAACATCCCAATAAGTCTTTCTCTGACCTATGTTCATCGAGGTAACCAGTCTAAATCCGAGCAACACAGGGATTAGAGGGCCCTAAGCGAACGCAAACCTCCCGTGATAGCAAGTATGGTAGGTATGTCATACACATAATTCATATACCTATACTAAGTAAGCACATATCTTAGTAATCCCGTAGTTTAATTGTAGTACTTATCGCATTATCGTACCCATCTTAATATATATACAACTTATATAATCCCGGTCCATAATTACGCGCGCCATAATTTATTCTCACGTCGTGGTAAACACTCACATCTCAATCCCATATTAACCATTATTTAAATCACTCGTATATAATTTACTCCTCATAATAACCCAAATGTCCCAAATCTATCAATATATCAACAAGGGAATGTTATCTCTAACCTCGAACAAGTTTACGGGACTCCCAAAATCAAAACAGGCCAAAAAGGCCTAAACTGCCAGCTCGTTAGAAGTCTCGTTCGAACGAGGCTGTTCGAACGAGATTCGAGTTCGTTCGAACGAACTGGGCTATCTAACGAGATCTCGTTCGAACGAAACCCTAGATTTTTATCATCATCAATTCCAAGAATTTAATCCGTTGTTACATCACATAAATATGAAATCTCTGAATTCAATCTTCCAATAACGTTTCTACATGCAAACCTATACCCAAAATTAAACTAATAACTTCCAATTTCATGGGTTTTCCTTTATCTCTTAAATAAGAATGATTATTAAGATTTCTAACATGGAAGAAGCATTCACTGCATAAATAATGTAATTTAAATCACTTGCCTTGATTCGATCTCTGATTTTGATGACGATTTCCTCTCTCTTTCGGCAGAATTCCCTCTCTCTCTCTTTCTCCAAGCTTCTTCTCCAAAGGTGGCTATGGTGGCTAGGGTTTTCTTTGGAAAAGTTGGAAACCTAATTTGATGACTCCCGTAGCTTATTGGGTCATTAAGGGTTGGTTAGTGGGTTTAGTGGGTCTATTCCCAATCAGATAAAGACTCCAAATTTTCGTCATTTTTAATTCCTCAAAATACAAAATTACCAAAATATCCTTTATGTTGCCGGTATGGCCTAAAAATACCCCGGGACCCAAATTAAACCCCCGGCTAGTGTTTTCTGACTATCTCGACCCTTCCGGACGCGTTGGCGCACTCAAAATGACCATACGGTTAATAGATTTTAATTTCACTTTTACAAATAAAATAATTATATGCTAACGCATCTATCATCCACGTCCCAATAAAATGACCAAATTGCCGTATATCAATCTCACGACAAATTTCATAATTCAATATTCATATAACATCATATATACTCAATATAGTCAAATACCAACTCACAACTCGCTAGTATTTTATCCGGATTAATTCCCAATTAATTCACAATTAATTAATTAATCCCAAAAATAAATATAGCCAAAAATACGGGGTATTACATACTTTCCCCCTAATAACTGAATTTCGTCCCGAAATTCGAAACTAGAAAGTACCTGCTAAAAATAACTCTGGATAACGTTCGCACATCTCATCCTCGCGCTCCCATGTGGACTCCTCGACATTGTGATGTCGCCACTGAACACGCACTAACGGAACTATTTTTTATCGCAGCTTCCTCTCACTTCGGTCCAAAATAGCAATCGGCCCCTCCTCGTAGGAGCTATCCGGATGGAGATCGATGTCCTTCACAGCAATGTGAGAATGAGCCAAATTATCTCTAAGGTATTTCCTTAGCGAGGAAATATGAAATACATCGTGAATCCGATGCAAATGCTCCGGTAACCCAAGTCTATACGCAACCGGTCCGATCCGCTCAATAATAGGAAACGGCCCCACATATCTCGGTGCCAACTTCCCCTTCTTCCCGAAACGCATAATCCCCTTCATAGGAGATGCTCTGAGCAAAAACTGGTCCCCCACTTGGAACTCCCTGAAAAATCTCTTCGCATCAGCATAACTCTTCTGCCTGTCTTGAGCTACCCGAATGCGACTCCGAATCAACTCAATCCTTGCCGAAGTATCCTGAATCACTTCCGGCCCAAGTAGTTTGTTGTCCCCCACCTCAAACCAACATGCTAGGGAACGACAAGGCCTACCGTACAACGCCTCAAACGGAGCCATGCCAATAGTGAATTGGTAGGAGTTATTATAAGCAAACTCTACCAGTGGAAGGTACTGCTCCCATCCACCCCCAAAGTCAATAATGCACATGCGTAGCATGTCCTCCAACATATGATTTGTGCGCTCGGTCTGCCCATCGGTCTGCGGATGATAAGCCGTACTCAATCGCAATTCCGTGCCCATGGCCTCCTGGAAACTCTCCCAAAACCACGAAACAAATATCTTGTCTCTGTCAGACAAGATATTTAGGGGCACACCGTGAAGTCTCACAATCTCTGAAATGAAGAGCTGGGCATACTGTCCCGTAGTGTAGTCAGTACTTACGGGTAAAAAGTGAGCGACTTTGGACAATCTGTCCACAATTACCCAAACGGAGTCGTGACCCCTCTACGACGTAGTCAACCCCGTGATAAAGTCCATGGATATGCTCTCCCACATCCACACCGGGACCTCCAACGGCTGTAGCAATCCTGCCGGTCTCTGATGATCCAATTTTACAAGCTGACAAGTGGCGCATTTCAAAACAAACTCAGCGATGTCTCTCTTCATACCGCTCCACCAATACTGGCGTCTCATGTCTTGGTACATTTTGTCCCCTCCGGGATGTACCGCGAAACGTGAGCCGTGCGACTCTGCCATCACATCGTATCGCAATTCCTCCCCTTCCGAAACCACCAATCTCCCATTAAAACGTAATCCCCCGTCTGAGCTAACGGTATAGGACTCGGATCCCTCTGCTAGTAATCGAACTATCTGCTCCTGACAGAACGAGTCATTAGCCTGTGCCCGTACTACCTTCGTGACAATCTGCGGTGTAACAGTCATCACGAACATGAAAGATCGGGCCACTGCATCCTGGTGTCCCAACTCCTTCCATTTTGCCTTCCACGCCTCTGTCACCTCATCTGCTGGCCTACGGCTCAACGCGTCTGCTACCACGTTAGCCTTACCTGGGTGATATTGGATATCGAACTGGTAGTCTTTCACAAACTCAAGCCACCAACGCTGCCGCATATTTAACTCTTTCTGCGTGAACAGGTATTGTAGGGACTTGTGGTCCGTGAACAGTTGGAACTTCTCCCCCAAAAGATAGTGCCTCCAAATCCGTAGGGCAAATACCACTGCCGCCAACTCCAAATCATGCGTGGGGTAATTCTTCTCGTGAGGCTTAAGCTTACGGGAAGCATAAGCTATGGCCTGTCTCTCCTGCTGCAATACACCTCCAAGCCCTTGCAAAGATGCATCAGTGTAAACCAAATACTCAACTCCCGGTCTCGACAATGCTAACACAGGTGCTGAGGTCAATTTGTCCTTTAGCTCATCAAATGCCAACTGACAGGCATCACTCCAGATGAATGGCACACCCTTACGAGTCAGATGTGTCAAAGGACCCGCTATCTTCAAAAATCCCCGAATGAACCTCCTGTAGTATCCTGCTAGGCCCAAGAAACTACGAATCTCCGTCGGTGTCGTGGGTTGTCCCCACTCTCTCACCGCGGATACTTTCCCCGGATCAACAGATATCCCCCGGTCGAAAATAATATGTCCTAAAAACTGGACCTCCTTCAGCCAAAACCCGTACTTCTCATATTTGGCATACAACTCGTTCTGACAAAGTGTCTGCAAAACTTGCCTCAAATGCTCGGCGTGCCCCTCCTCTGTCTGGGAGTAAACCAGAATGTCATCAATGAAGACAATGACAAACTGATCTAGGAAATCCCTGAACACTCTATTCATTAAGTCCATAAACACAGCTGGAGTGTTGGTTAAACCAAAAGGCGTAACCCGAAACTCGTAAGAACCATATCTCGATAAGAACGCAGTTTTCGAGACATCCTCCTCCCGGATACGCAACTGATGGTATCCCGATCTCAAATCAATCTTTGATAAGAAAGAAGCTCCTCTCAACTGGTCGAATAAATCATTGATTCGAGGAAACGGATACTTATTCCGTATCGTGACCTTATTCAACTCTCGGTAGTCCACACACAATCTCAGTGAACCGTCCCTCTTCTTCACAAATAAAATTGGAGCGCCCCAAGGTGAGGTACTCCTACGAATAAAGCCATGACCTAACAGCTGCTCTATCTGATCTCGTATCTCTCGCATCTCTGTCGGAGCCATATGGTACGGTGCGCGTGCTATAGGCCTCGTATCTGGAAAAAGGTCTATAACAAAGTCTATCTCTCGACTGGGGGGTAAGCCTGGTATCTCCTGAAACACATCTGAATACTCCCTGACAACCGGGATCGAATCTAAATGAATCACAACCTCCTTAGAGGTATCCTCCTCTATGTAATACACATGAGCGATCGATCCTCCCTCTGGGCGAGGCATCCCCACTACGAACATCTCTTGCCCCGGAATGGCAAAAACAATGCTCCTGCTGAAGCAATCAATCATGGCCCTATAAGCTACGAGCCAATCCATACCGATAATCACATCGTGAACATGCATATCTAATACTAACATGTCTGCAGGTAATACCAAACCACCAATCTCTACCCCCACTCCCCGGCATATAAAGAAAATAAGTGACCCACTCCCCAATGGTGAGTTGACACACGTCACTGTGCTCTCTGCCGTAGCTAAAAATCCTAAGGCTTTCGCGAAGTGTGTAGCTATAAAACAATGTGTAGCCCCCGTATCAAATAATACCCAACCCATAGTGCCATGGATAGGAAACGTACCCTCAATCGTGGGCGGTGCCTGTGGAACTGCTGCCTGGTGGACGTTGTAGACACGTCCATACTGTAGCTACCTGCTGGAATGGGCGGCAATGCTGCCATCTGTGGCGGTGCGGGGAGAGCGGCGGGAAACATAGGCCTCTGTGGCTCCTGACGAGCACCCTGCTGCTGCTGCTGTGGGGCCCTGCCCTTATCAGGGCAATCCTGACGTTTATGGCCAGTCTTGCCACAAACAAAACACTTCCCTGGGAAGTTCCCTCCTCTCTGCCCCTGCGGTCCCCGGCCCTGGTGGCCGTTACCGTTCCTCCCTTGGCCCTACTGGCCCTGGTGAAAATGTTGCCCATTCTGCCCTTATTGGCCCTGATGGCCGTTTGGACCCTGATGGCCCTGACGGAAACCTCTCTGTCCCTGTCTGTAGTTCCCTGATCGGAACCTCTTCTGATCCCCCTGCTGGGAACCCTGCTCCCCCTGTCTCTGCCCCTGAACAGATTGTGCCCCACCGGCACCATGTCCTCCTATCCTTCCCTGATGGCTAGACTCTCCCGATCTCTTGCTCTCAGTCATTTGAAAGCGGTGATCCTGGCAGTGTAACAAAGAAGCGTTAACCGCATCAGAATACGTGGCCAACGAAAGGTTCCCTAACAGATGCTGACGGATCCTCCATGTCAACCCGTCGGTGAATTTCTCAATCTTCTTCTTCTCTGTTGGTATCTCATCCGGAACGATATTCAACAGATTTGTGAACTCGGCCACAGTCTTACCCTCCTGCTTCAGACTCATCAATTTCCTCCTCATTTCCGTGTGAACCGCTAACGGAAAGTACTTGCGGTCAAACCGCACCCAGAAGTCCTGAATAGTGAGAGTATCCCTCTCCTCCATGGTGGTAATAGACTCCCACCACTGTAGTGCAGATCCAACTAGCTTGAAAGTAGCTAGAACCTACTTCTGAACATCCATGCACTCATACATCCTTAAGTGCCTCTATATCCTTCCTCCACTGGCTCGAGACTACCACATCTGAGCTACCTGCAAACTCTGGCGGATGCGCTTTCTGAAAAGCGTCACGTACACGCTCCCAAGCAGACAGGAATGCATTCGCCTGTACTGGCGCGGCAACCGGTGCCTGAGGTGGTGCCTGCTGGACTACGGCAATAGCGGCATTTATCGCTTGGGCTACTATAGTTGCAACCTCAGCGGCATTCATCATGCCCTGAACTGGAGCGGGCTGGGGTTCGGGCGTTGCATCCCTAGGAACTCGTCGTGCACATCGTGGAGGCATCTGAAATAAGAATGAAGTTTATAAGTTCGCAGTTATAAACTTAAAATAGCTGAAGAACGAAGCATACACAAAAGAGTACAACAATCCTAAAATATAGGGCTCTATATCAAAGAAACTTAGCGAAAACATAATAGCCGTACAGATCCTAAAGGACACTAGAACCTGATGCTCAGATACCACCTGTGACACCCCGACTAATTAAATACCGGGTAGCTACTCCTTTATTAAATTAAACCAAAATGCTAAGTTGGCTCAGTTAATAGCATCACTGTCGAAAACATTTTATTATTACTAACCACCTAGTATTTAAAAAGTAAGTTGCCAAATTTTAATTAAAGTCTGATTAACATGCAACAAGTGTAATGAAGAATAATAACACCATTCATCATAACGAAGTAAATAGAATAACCATCACATAATGTAAATAAAGTCTGGAGGAAAAATTCCTCACTACAAATCCCACAACTGAAGTAAGTAACAAAATACTGAATACTGAAATCAATACGTGACAAAATCTGAAAACTGAAATGGAAAGATGTCTCTAAAAGAAATGGGCAACATGCCCTACAACTGATAAATACTGAATCAGGAATCCAAATGGTAGAAGCGTCTAAAAGCAATTCCACGTAGCTTCCACAAACAGCTACAGCTCGTCACCTGAATGAGTATCCTATGCATGGTGTCCTTGTGGCTGGGCACCTAAAATGGTTTTACCAAAAATATAGATTTGAAAGCAAACGGGTCAGAGCCCGAATGTGGAGATATTTTAAAAACCCGCAAGTGCTTTAAAAACATTTAAAACATTAAATGCAAAGTACATGTTAGGATGTGCACTCACATGATATTCTCACCTCTCGTCTAACTGTGCACTCCTAACGTAAGTACCCATCTACAACGACACAAACTACTAGCTAAGTGACATAATATCTAGCTAGACTGTCATAGGTCCTACCCTTATTACTCGGTTCCATTAACATAATAACGATCTCAGTTAAATAGGTGTTTAACCTAAATTCAGGTTCTTATACAAAAGTAATACAACTCGTTATTGATTAGCCTTCTATGTTATTCCATAGTTACACACAATACCATATGAAAGTTCCCAGTTTATTAAGCGTATATTTTCCACAACATAAATATACAATATAAGCACTCCGAGACTAAGCTGCGGTGCACACATACTCTGCTATCCATCCCGGTACATCATGTACATAAGGATCACATATTCCGAATCTCTCAGGAATAGTTCACAGATAACAACATCACAAATAATGGAGGCAAACACAGTCACATCACATGGGTCACGCACATACCTACGCTCCCACGATCAGCGGACTTATTAACATCCCAATAAGTCTTTCTCTGACCTATGTTCATCGAGGTAACCAGTCTAAATCCGGGCAACACAAGGATTAGAGGGCCCTAAGCGAACGCAAACCTCCCGTGATAGCAAGTATGGTAGGTATGTCATACACATAATTCATATTCCGATATTAAGTAAGCACACATCTTAGTAATCCCGTAGTTTAATTGTAGTACTTATCGCATTCTCATACCCATCTTAATATATATACAACTTATATAATCCCGGTCCATAATTACGCGCGCCATAATTTATTCTCACGTCGTGGTAAACACTCACGTCTCAATCCCATATTAACCATTATTTAAATCACTCGTATATAATTTACTCCTCATAATAACCCAAATGTCCCAAATCTATCAATATATCAACAAGGGAATGTTAACTCTAACCTCGAACAAGTTTACGGGACTCCAAAAATCAAAACAGGCCAAAAAGGCCTAAACTGGCAGCTCGTTAGAAGTCTCGTTCGAACGAGGCTGTTCGAACGAGATTCCAGTTCGTTCGAACGAACTGGGCTATCTAACGAGATCTCGTTCGAACGAGATTTATCGAACGAACATCCCTCTCGTTAGAACCCCAAACTGTCAACTCGTTAGAAGCTCATTCGAACGAGCTCGTTCGAACGACCTGGGTATGTCTTCTAACGAGTGACCAAAATTAAGCCCAGAAATTCTTATATTCGATTTTCCAAATTCTCTACACCTCAAATCTCATCCCAACCTCAATCTAACCATTGTTTAAGGTCTCTAATCGCCCCTAAACATGTTAAAGTCACATACTAACGTATTTTAAATGATTAATTCTTCCTACACATCATCAAATCATAAGTCTCTACTCTTTTCCCCAATTTTCTTCAAGAACATAAACCCTAGATTTTTATCATCATCAATTCCCAGAATTTAATCCGTTGTTACATCACATAAATATGAAATCTCTGAATTCAATCTTCCAATAACGTTTCTACGTGCAAACCTATAGCCAAAATTAAACTAATAACTTCCAATTTCATGGGTTTTCCTTTATCTCTTAAATAAGAATGATTATTAAGATTTCTAACATGGAAGAAGCATTCACTGCATAAAGAATGTAATTTAAATCACTTGCCTTGATTCGATCTCTGATTTTGATGACGATTTCCTCTCTCTTTCGGCAGAATTCCCTCTCTCTCTCTTTCTCCAAGCTTCTTCTCCAAAGGTGGCTATGGTGGCTAGGGTTTTCTTTGGGAAAGTTGGAAACCTAATTTGATAACTCCCGTAGCTTATTGGGTCATTAAGGGTTGGTTAGTGGGTTTAGTGGGTCTATTCCCAATCAGATAAAGACTCCTAATTTTCGTCATTTTTAATTCCTCAAAATACAAAATTACCAAAATACCCTTTATGTTGCCGGTATGGCCTAAAAATACCCCGGGACCCAAATTAAACCCCCGTCTAGTGTTTTTTGACTATCTCGACCCTTCCGGACGCGTTGGCGCACTCAAAACGACCATACGGTTAATAGATTTTAAATTCACTTTTACAAATAAAATAATTATATGCTGACGCATCTATCATCCGCGTCCCAATAAAATGACCAAATTGCCGTATATCAATCTCACGACAAATTTCATAATTCAATATTCATATATACTCAATATAGTCAAATACCAACTCACAACTCGCTAGTATTTTATTCGGATTAATTCCCAATTAATTCACAATTAATTCATTAATCCCAAAAATAAATATAGCCAAAAATACGGGGTATTTCATTAGAATATTTTGAAGAAGCAAAACTGAAGAGAGTGCCTCGGCTAAGTAACAATCACGCTGACGCATTGGCAAGGCTGGCCTCGGCAATGAAGACAGATATGGGAAGGACCATTCCGATCGAGGTCTTGAGAAAGGCAACCATCGAGGAGGAAGAGGTATGTAACCTCTGTCACAATTTGAACCTAGGAGACTCATGGATCGACCCGCTCGTCAGATACCTAAGAGAGGGAGAGCTGCCTGAGTCCAAACTAAAAAGGAGAAAGTTGAGATATAGGGCTGCCAAGTTCTCAATGGTAGGAGAAGTCTTGTACAAAAAGGGGTTTCTATTGCCTTTCCTCAGATGTGTGCATCCCATGGAAGTTCCTCGGGTCTTACAGGAGGTTCATGAGGGTTCTTGCTCTAGCCACATAGGGGGAAGGCCCCTGGACAAGTGGATCATCACTCAGGGATACTGGTGGCCTACCTTGTCCAAGGACGATGCAGACTACGTGAAGAGGTGCGATAAATGCCAAAGGTTCACCACTATACCTCATCAACCCCATCAGCCTATGATGTCAATCTATTTTTCATGGCCATTTGCGGTATGGGGGAATTGACTTAGTAGGACCTTTGCCAAGAGTTGTCAACAACTATAGATTCTTGATAGTTGCCATTGACTACTTCTCAAAGTGGGTGGAGGCAGAGCCGATGATAACAATCACAGAGCAGAAGACCTTCCAGTTCATTTGGAGGAATATCATATGCAGATATGGCCTCCAAAACACTCTCATCTCAGATAATAGGACCCAGTTTAAGAACTCATCCTTAGAAAAGTACTGCCTAAGAGTAGGGATTAAGCAGTTCTTCTCATCTCCTGGTCGACCTTAGGCAAATGGTCAGAACGAGGTCACAAATAGAACTATCTTGGACAGAATCAAGAAGAGGTAAGAAGATCCGAAGGGAAGATGGACTGAAGAGGTCTACGCTATGTTATGGGCCTACAGAACCACGGCAAGAACACCAACAGGAGAAACCCCGTTCATGCTGGCACATGGCTCAAAGGTCATCATACCAACAGAAGTAGGACTCCCAACTCATCGGATTCAGACCTACGACCCTGACAATAATGGAGAAGAGAGGAGGCTAGATCTAGATCTTATCAAAGAAAGAAGAGAGGACGCAGAGGTCAGACAAGCAGCCTACCAGCAGAGGACAGCGAAATTCTACAACTAGAGGGTGAAGTCAAGACCCATTGCAGTAGGAGACCTAGTGCTAAAGAAGACCCTACAGAAAGAAAATAAGCTTCACCCAAACTGGCATGGCCCCTAAAAACTGACATAAGAGGTTGTGCCTGGCACTTATAGGCTAAAAAACCTAGAAGGATAACCTTTCACTAACATATGGTATGCTGATCACCTAAAGAGATATTACATATGATGTTGCATATAGTTTTATGTAAATATACCATCTTATTATGAAGAGGTTATTAATGAAGATCAGTTCCCATGACAGTTCTTGCTACATTCTTATATCAGAGATTAATTATGAGGATAACATCTTAGTTGATGACCTCAGACCTTCATAACATCATTCATTAGTGACGAGTTCTGAGCTCAGACACCATAATGAGATGACCTCAGACCCTTAACATCATTAATTTGGTGAAGACTTATTATGGGGGTAACATCTTAGGTGATGACCTCAGACCCTCATAACACCATTCAGTGGTGATGAGGTCTGAGCTCAGACACCATAATGAGATGACCTCAGACCCTTAACATCATTAATTTGATGAAGACCCTTAGCATCATTAATTTGGTGAAGACCCTTAACATCATTAATTTGGTGAAGATTATTATGGGGGTAACATCTTAGGTGATGACCTCAGACCCTCATAACACCATTCAGTGCTGACGAGGTCTGAGCTCAGACACCATAATGAGATGACCTCAGACCCTTAACATCATTAATTTGGTGAAGACCCTTAACATCATTAATTTGGTGAAGACCCTTAACATCATTAATTTGGTGAAGACTTATTATGGGGGTAACATCTTTGGTGATGACCTCAGACCCTCATAACACCATTCAGTGGCGACGGGGTCTGATCTCAGACACCATAATGAGATGACCTCAGACCCTTAACATCATTAATTTGGTGAAGACCCTTAACATTATTAATTTGGTGAAGACTTATTATGGGGGTAACATCTTAGGTGATGACCTCAGACCCTACTAACACCATTCAGTGGTGACGAGGTCTGAGCTCAGACACCATAATGAGATGACCTCAGACCCTTAACATCATTAATTTGGTGAAGACCCTTAACATCATTAATTTGGTGAAGACTTATTATGGGGGTAACATCTTAGGTGATGACCTCAGACCCTCATAACACCATTCAGTGGTGACGAGGTCTGAGGTCAGACACCATAATGAGATGACCTCAGACCCTTAACATCATTAATTTGGTGAAGACGCTTAACATCATTAATTTGGTGAAGACTTATTATGGGGGTAACATCTTAGGTGATGACCTCAGACCCTCATAACACCATTCAATGGTGACGAGGTCTGAGCTCAGACACCATCATGAGATGACCTCAGACCCTTAACGTCATTAATTTGGTGAAGACTTATTATGGGGGTAACATCTTAGGTGATGACCTCAGACCCTCATAACACCATTAAGTGGTGACGAGGTCTGAGCTCAGACACCATAATGAGATGACCTCAGACCCTTAACATCATTAATTTGGTGAAGATTTATTATAAGGATAACATCTTAGGTGATGATCTCAGACCCTCATAACACCATCGAGGTCTGAGGTCAGACAATATAAATGAGATGACCTCAGACCCTTAACATCATTAATTTGGTGAGATTAATTATGAGGATAACCTCTTAGGTAATGACCTCAGACCTTCATAACACCATTCATTGGTGAGAAGGTCTGAGCTCAGGACTATTGGTTGAGTTTAAACAAGACCATTGCAAATTTATTTTTAGCAGACACCATAACAATGGAACTAAGAATGAAAGACATCACATGACATTCAATAAAAAGGAAGTGAAGATGGTCATCATCAGAGGTTGATATATATATTCAGAAATTGTATGTTCAATGATTACAGACAAGTTCCACAATACAGTTAAGTTACAAACAGTGATCAAAATATCCTAAGAGTCTGAGGGGGGAACATTGACACCCTCGGCTTGATTAGTCACCTCGGCCGCATCATCACAAAGGTCTGCCCCTCCAACCTCGGTGACCTCAAATGTAGCAGTCTCGGCAGGAGCGGCAGCCTCTTCCTCAACCTCTTGAAGAGCTTGGGCAAATTGATCATCAGCAAAGCCGAGACCAACGAGATTAGAGGCCTTCAAAGTGCCGGCCTCTCTCTCCCTGACGTCTGACCATTTAATAGTGGCTTTGATACCTCTTTCAAGGTATTCAAAGCCGAAGACCATGAACTCGTCAGAGGCCTTGTAGTCAGCAATTATCTTTTTAGGGGCGTCCTCAAGGGCGGCCCTGACGGCTGAGTTAACCTTTTGCTACAAAACGTCATCCTTAGCCTTTAGTGCAGCAGCATGATCCTTGCCGAGCTGGGAGATGTCCTTCTCCAACCCCTTCACCTTCTCCTCATAGTCCTTCAGCTCAGACTTGAGGCGCTTGATCTCTGCGTTCAGAGTACTCTGGACTTTCTCGGACTCTTGCCCCTTTTGGATGAGGGGCAACTTCCTCAGAGTCCAGTTCGATAAATGGTGCATAGCGATCAAGCCCTGCATATTTAATGATTATGAGTAAGCTGAAGAAGAATCAGAGGTTACATTTAGAAGAATTTCTGAAGAAGTATCAAATCATACCTGAACGGATCTATGAAGGCCGAACTCAACCAGCAATGGGGTGTCAAGGGACCTAAAGAAGCGTTTGTCAGCCTCGGTCATTACAGAGCCGACGGCATCCAGGGCCTGAAGGCTGTGGCTGACTACACTTTCGGTTCACTTCAGCTGATTCAGATAAGCCGACAGGGAGTCAGCTGAAGAGATAGGGATGGAAGGTTTAGCAACCTTCTTCTTCGGCCTCTGATCCTCAGGGGCATGACCTTTGGGGGCCCTCTTCTTTTTTGATGGGGGCTTAGAGGCAGAGGGAGCTGGGGGAGGAGCGTTAAGACCTGCTTTCTTGGCAAGTCTTGTCAAGCTTGGTGCAGCCATCTCCCAAAGCTCATATGGAATGTCCTTTGGTCGCTCTGTAAAAAATTAGTAGACCTGAGTTAGATAATCAGATATGAATAAAATCAGAGGTTAAACTTGCAAAACAAAAATACTTACCAAGCTCGACAAGGGGACTTCCACCCAGACCTATACCAGAGAGGAAGTGGGGAGTCATCAAGTGTTCGAACCTGACAAATAGACCATGTACCCCCTGATCTTAAAGGCTTTCACCTTCTGGAGGTTCTGTAGACTTAGGCCAGGGTCGGCCCTGGAAGACATGGTGACCTTACCCCATCTCAGGGGCATCCTCTGCTCCAGATTGGACGAGGGAACACATGGGCCAAACTCCCATGGCCCTGAAGCAAAGAAGTAGCGAGGCTTCCAGTTATGGTTAGAAGTCTAGGTCACCTGAAGCAATTTCTTCTCAGGCCTCCGAGCTACAAAATGGTAGTAGCTCGGATGATTTTTGCCTAAGGAAGGAACGTAACAACCTACGAAGACCTGAACTGGAAGGTCTGAGTGGTGGAAAGCCTTCCATAACACTATGGCCCCTATTAGGATTCTCCAGGAATTAGGAGAGAGTTGGGAGGGGGCCAAATTAATATAAGAAATGATGGACTTGATAATAGGGATGGCCATAGGCCCGAGGCCCGCCAAGCCCGCCCAACCCGCCCAATAAAAAAATAGGTCTTGGGTAAGGTAAATAGGCCCACAAAGCGGGCTTGGCAAAATTTTATAGGCCCGATTTTTTTTCGGGCGGGCTTGGGCATGAGTTCTTAAGCCCGATGAGGCCCAGCCCGACCCGAGGCCCGAAATATATATATATATATATATATATATATATATATATATATATATATATGTGGGGGGGGGGGGGACTTCTATAAATATAAAAACGTATACCAAGTCTTTTCATGTAAAGTCTTTTCATGTAAAGTGAGAAACTTTATAAATGGACTTTGTAATATATGGAGTTTAAAACAGATTTTTAATTAAAAAAATTGGTCTTTAAATAAAAAACTAGGTATTTTAATTTTAAAAAAAAATCTTTTAATTAACATAATAGGGCCCGATCGGGCGGCCCTGGGTAAAGAGCTTTCAAATCTGGGAGGGCTTGGGATTACATAATAAGGCCCGATCTAGGCCCGAGCGGGCTTGGGATAACACTTAATTTTTCAAGCCCGGCCCGAGCCCAACCGGGCCTGCCCAGGCCCGGCCCACGGCCACCCCTACTTGATAATGGGGTGAATGGGCAGACGAAACCCCAACTTGAACATCTGCTCGACAAACAGATCTCGCCGTCTCGGCCATGATAAGCCCTCTCTTCCATCAGAGGTCTCCTAAGTTTTATTGAGGGGCTGATAGAATACAGATATCTGAAGCAGAGAAGGTCTACCTCAGTAATAGTACTCTCGATCTCGGCCGCCTCAGAGACATTGACATCGCTCTCAACCTCATCATCATCCAACTCAACGTGGGTCGGAGCAGATGTTATTGGGTAACTCGGAAACCTCTGAGCAAACTCTGCCCCTGTGACGGCTGACATAGGGATGGCGTCAATTGGTGGTGGAATGGCCACACTCGGCTCAATAATATCAACCACTGAGGAAGACCCTGAGGTGCTTGCGTGGTTATGGGACAAGGCTCGGCTGGATACCTCGGCCTGATCAGGGGCCTGATTAGGCCTAGGTGTGAATTCCATGGCCTCTTGAAAGGAATCCACAGACATGGGGTCTGAGGTAGACGATTCAGACTCAGACATAAGTATGGGATCAGTAGGAACCTCTATCTGATAGAAGTTCTCCGGGGGGTCAGGATATATCACATTCAGAGGTGGTGGAAATATGGGTCTAATGGGAAACTCTTGTGATCTACGAGCCTCCTCTTGTGCTCTTTCTATTTGCCTAATCTTTTCTAAAGTCTTCTCTCTAAGAGAGGGGAACTCCTCAAGAAGCTGATATAAGGGTCTGAGCATCAGAGGATGACACTACACTTAGGGATTTTCCTAAACTCCAAAAATTACAAACAAGGCTGGCTGATAAAGCAAAGGAATCTAAAGATCAAACTACTTAAATTTGGCAAGCATAGCTCGCCTAAAAATATGGTGGTGTCACCGGAAAACTAAGAAACTCATCGAAAAATACGAAAATAAGGGTGCTTGTAGGAAAAATAGAGGAAAAAGTATGGTAGACCTTACCTGAGGATGAAATGGTAAGGAAGAGAGGAGAAGACGCGAGAAATCACCACCCAAAAGCCTTGAACCAAGATCTTTTTAGAGAGAGAAAGATGCAGGAATGAGAGCGACTAAAATGGAAAAAATGAAGAAGAAAGAAGGAAATAAGGGTTCAAAACCCTTATATACTCGGGCATAACTCCCAAGGCCCATCATTGCCTTGGGAGCCTCAAAGGGTGACTGATAGCACACGCCTACCAAGCAAGCATGTTCCAACATTGGACAAGTGTTAGGCACGTATTGGCTTGTAACAGACAGGTCTCAGACGTGTAGTAATCCCCTAGTCACTTGCTCTCACATATGACTAAGGGCTAGGGGCTGATTAATATGCCCCAAGTGTAACCTCGGCCTAGAGACACCAACCTCGGCCGAGATCATGGCCGACGTTGGACGAGTCTTGGGCACACGATATCAGACCTCGACCATAGCAAGGTCGGCCAGGGCCGACACTACCATGAGCCTCTCCAGGGGACGTCACAAGGATCGGCAGCATTCTCGTATACCTTGGAATGGAAACCTCGGCCAGATGTAGGCCGAGCTCGCAGGAGGCCACCAGCTACCTCATCAAGCCACCAGTTGAACCTCGTCTCAGGCCGACCTAGGCCATTGTCTCGGCCAGGGTTAGGCCAAGACCTCATGGAATAATCGAACTGAACAGGTATCAAAACTCACCAACCTCGGCCTCACCAAGGCTGAGGTCATACCCCAGACGCGATAGCCGAGCACTTGCTGACATTTAGATAAGGACACGTGGACACAAGTCAGTTATAACAAGATTATTCCCCACACGTGGGGAGAATATTGCATCATCATTCTCTACATGTGACAGTGACAGGTGGCACTCCCATATTGGTGAGGTAACCACACACATGCTCATTGCATGCATGGGGGGTACATTACACCCCCTAGGTACTATATATAGATGTCATCCTCTACCTTGCAAAAGGATCCAAAAATACAACCCTAGCTGAAATTCTATCTAAATGCACAGTAGAGAGAGAAAGCTTGAGAGATTGTATATATGGCCATTAGAGCCCTCATACAGTGATACACATCATACAATTGCACAGTTGGCCTGATTGGCTGAACCACTTATATTCCTGTGTTGATTCCTCTTCTCCTCACCTCCTTCTACTATATATATAGCTTTATTCTGCCATTATTAACACTGAATTGAGCTCATAAACCCCTTGAAGGGTGGTGCAGTTTCCTGTATCATCACTCCACTAACTCGATGGTGCATGTCATCAACCTTCCTGACTTCTCAGCTTATGGAGGACCTATCTGAGTGGGGAATCAATAAGGACAACCATAGAATGGGATTGGAAGTATAGCTTCATCTTCCTAGAAGAGTGTATCAGATCATAAGCTAATTTTTCCATTCGAGGGTACTTATGTTCAGACCCCTAAAGAGCTTTATTATTGAATTATACTGTCCTTTGCACTCCTTCATCTTCTCTTACTATGGTTGCACTAATGGTTGATTCTGAAACAGCTAGATCTACATATAACCTTCCCCCCAGAATGTACCGAGACAGAAGTAGAGGGGATCCGAGGTATGACTTGAGCTCCTTAAAAGCCTTGTCGCATTCCTCATCCCATTCTAAGGCCTTTCTAAGAACTTTGAAAAAGGAAAATACTTGTCTGTAGCTCTTGAGATGAACCTGTTCAGTGCAACAACTGTTCCGGTTAACCTTAGAACGTCTTTGATGGTTCTAGGTGTCTTCAATTCCAGCAGGGCCTTGATCTTTACAGGCTTAGCCTTTATCCTGCTCTAATTGACAATGAATCCCATAAACTACCATCCTCCTACCTCGAAGACACACTTGGCTGGGTTGAGCTTCATTCTGTATCTGTCCATGGTGTCGAATGGTTTTTTAAGGTCATCCATGTGAGTGTCGGCCTTCAGGCTCTTCATTAATATTTCGTCCATATACACTTCCATGGACTTACCTGTTTGATCCTCAAATATCTTATTTACAAGACGTTAGCAAGTATCCCTTGCATTCCTCATCCCGAAGGGCATGACCTTGTAGCAATAAGTCCCCATGCCCTAACTAAAAGAACACTGTGAATCAAATGAAGATAGGCTTCTAAGCAATACTCCATAGCTCCATAACTCGTCATACTTCTCTAAGGTTGGCTTCCTTGCTGCTGGACACCAGATATAGAAGGTACAATTAAAAAGAGAATATGCAAGGAAATGGGTTAGAGCCCGATGTAAATGATTTTTAAAATAGCAAGTATTTAACAAGTGCAATAAAGAATTTATTATGTACATGTTAGTCTCCATAATCTTACTTGTTATTCTCACCTTCCATATAGAGTGCACACGTAACGCTTCCTATTAACCTCTTAGTTAATGGTTCCTCCTCACTAGTTTCCATAATATGATTCTATCGCACATCATAACCCCATATGTCCCATACCATACGTCGTATAATCATTCATATACATCTCCCATTAACATGCAACGTTTCTCATTAATATGAATTAATCTTTTCAAATCTATGAGAATATACATTCATTAACTTAATTCAATTCTTTTTCTCTATTCACCGTAATCTACAATTATCACACAGTAGATTGATTTAACCACTATATACATTTATTCATTTAATCCATTATATATATACACATATATAATACGGCACCCCGAGACACAGCAGCGGTGCATGCATTACTCTGCTATCACGTCCTTATATCGCTGGTCTCCGAATAGGGGACTAAAGGTTCGGTAAGGATTCCTCCAACCACAAATAACACAAATATTGGAGGTGAACATAGTTCTCTTACCCATGGGTCACGCACATACCTACGTTTCCTTAGTCAGCAGACTTACCAGCTCCCTGATAAGTCTTTCATAGACCTATGTTCTCGAGCGACAAATCAAAGATCCCATGGATTCATCAGGATATGACTGCCCTCACTCGTAAACCTCTCATCGATAGCAAGTAAGCTAGGTATGTCATACCCATAAATCATCAAACAATCAAATAGGAATTATCGTCTACCTATAAATATAATATCAACAAGGTACTCACAATACCCCAAGATAATTTCCATACGTAGCATTATATCTCTTTAAATCCTATGTATTAAATTATTATGACTTTACTTCTCTAATTTTATAACTCAGAGTCTCACTCATTACTCAAGGTTTAAATAGGTTTTTCCTCATTATATTTATTCAGTAAGAAATCACTAATATCCTACTGGTCCATATCATCTTATCTCCCTAATTACTATGAGTTAAACTCTCATTTAATTAGGGTTATAACCGATAGTTTCTAATCTCTCATAAACACATCCTCTATCACATAGGATTAAACCCTCTTGTAAACTTAAGGCTAACCAGGTGGTTTATTAAATTTCCCCTACTGGACCTATCCTTAATCCTCATGCATACAAATTAAAATCCAACACATGAATCTAGCAATCGAAATTTGTTTCAATTTTAATTAACATAATTCAAATCAATTAAATCTCAATCACATTAATTCGATTCTTATCTAGGGCTTACTGAACCTTTGTTAAGTCCTATAATATCCAATCAATAATCACCAAAGATCTACAAAAGGTTTGGAATAAGAACAAGCATTAAAAGAAACAACTTCACAAATTCTGGGGAGGTCGATCGATCGAAGGCAGGGGTCAATCGATCGATCGCCCAAATAACAGCCCAGTTTTCTGCATTTCTTCTACTACGGGTTTCATCACTTTTGATCATTAAAACCTTCATATTAACAACCCAAATTCCTTATAAACCTTACTACATGATATAGCAGCATATATGAATGATTTATAATGCTCTAAACATCCTAGAATCATCAAGAGTTTGAATTAAAAGCATAGGTTTATCCTTTTTTTCCAGAAAATTATATACATGATATCTTCAAGAACACCCCATTGAATCTTAGAATTTCTTCAATAGATTTATGGTTATTTCGTGGATTCTTATCTACCTCCAACATGAGATTGATTCCTATATATTTCCATATTTCCAGAAATCCATTAACAACTCCATCTTTTATCTTCCAAAAATGAAAAATCTCATCTTTTTATAACTATCCTAACATGGACAATATACAAACTTAGATTACAATCATCAAATACTTGCCTCTAATGAAGGTCTGATCCTTTGGGGTTGTATATCACACGTGGTTCTCCCCTTCTCCGGCCAACTTTCGATGGTGGTTGGTGGTGGTGACCTTTAGCCTTTGGTTCTCCTCCTTCCCAAGTAAACTTCTCTTCTTCCAAGCAACCTTTCACTCTCTCTAAGAAGATGACCTCTCAATATTGTGTAGAAGATATGAATGAACCCATGTACAACTAATCTCCAAATACTTATAATAAGATAAAATCCAAAATCACTATTCATCCCCCTTGTAAAAATGACCAAAATGCCATCTTGGGTTGTCTTTTCATTTCCAAATGTCCTGAGACCCAAAACCAACATCCAAATAGACTTTTCTGACTATTTCAACCCTTTCGGATGCAACGACGCAGTCGAAATGACTATAAGGTTGATTAAAATATGTTTCCTTTTTAATTTAACAAATTAGTCCCGACACGTCCCATACCGCGTCCGACTAAAAATTCAAATTACTGAATTAATAACTCACAGCAATATCAATAACACCATATTCATACATTACCTAAATATCTTTAAGTAATATACAGAATCATTCATTTTAATATCCACAATACGGATAAAACCCAATTGAATTAATTTATAATAAAATCCAATTAATCCATTAATTTAAAATATAACCCATTTTAAAAGTCATTAAAATTACGGGGTATTACATACTTCCCCCCTTATAACAGAATTTCTTCCCAAAATTCATAAAGATCAATCGTACTAGTAAGGTCAACTCTGAGTATAAATCTCACATCGCAATTAATCTATGTCACACCGCCCATACAATACGTTATCAAAAATCCCCATTGATGTTACACCAAGTCTCACCATATAGTTTCAACTGAATCGAATTTAAACTTTACCCAATCTTCCCTATAACATCCTCATAACAAAGTTAAAAAAAGTGATTCTTAATCATTAAGTAAATAAATCCTGAAGTCACAAATACTTACTGTTTCACAATTATGAAAAATACTACAATCCAACCATCCAGGGCGCCCATACACCCTATCGTACAACTTTCATTATAAAAAATGGATATGGTTACCCGCATAATACTATGATTTATCGCAAAGGTTATAAACTCATATCCTAAAGACCTAACTTATTTAGACTCCCAACGTTTATTAGTTTCATGCGTGGGGCGTCTCGCAAGCGAAATCCAAACAAGGAACCCCCCGATACACTACTACCTAAAGTATTCGGTCATCGAAACTCCTCAGGTCCTCAGTCAATAGTATATAACTTCTCTATTGGTCTTGTCAATTTCAAATAAAAGTCTACTCATCTACTCTCTTGTTAAAGACAAGACGATGGCTGTAGTAGTACATACGCTCTCATATACCACAAGTCAATCCACACCAATAGTCACATCATGTTCGGACATGCCTAAAGTAAGTAATTCCATGATAAAAATTAAACCCACGTGATGATATGTAAAATATAGGTGTCCCACACCCCTCGGTGAGTCTACGTAAATAACAGTGCAATAGGCTAAGTTTAGTAACCCTTTTTCCCATACAATATTAATCCCTACAAAAATCAGTATACGCCTCACAACTCCTTAGATAGAAAACATACCCTCATTCGCGGGTGGTGGTTATTGAATCGTTGCCTGATGGAAGTTATATACACGCCCATACTGACCCTATTGCACGGGTGCTGCTGGAATGGGAGGTAGTGCTAGCACCGGAGCTGGAGCTGGAAGAGCAGCTGGTGGAAACACTGGTATCTGTGGCTCCAATCGAGCATTTTGTTGTTAAGGAAGTTTGTCTTTATCAGGACAATCTTGTCGTTTGTGGCCATACTTGCCGCACACAAAACATTTTCCAGCAAACTTCCCACCATTTTGTCCCTATTGACCCCTGCCCTCCTGGCCATTACCTCCTTTCCCTTGTCCCTGATGAGCCTGCCTCTGGCCCTGATGGCCCTGCTGTCCTTGCCCATTACCTCTATCCTCAAATCGAGAATCTTCAGATCGTAAACGCTTAGCATAATCCCCTGTCTGGGAACCCTGCTCACCCTGACACTGATGACTTTGTCCTGGCCGAGTCCCACTAGAACTGCCTCCATTATACTTGCCTAGTAGGCTTGACCCAAACCCCCGCTTGACACCCTGAGTATGTAAGTGATTATCCTAACAGTGAAGCATTGCATCATTAAGAACATCTGCATAAGTTCAGAGTGAAAGATTTCCCAATAAATGCTGGCGAATCTTATAGTTCAACCCATCAGTGAACATTAGAATTCTTCTCTCCTCAGTAGGTACCTCTACGGGTACCAAATTAGTTAGACGCGTAAATTCTTCCTCGTATTATGCCACAATTTTCTCTCCCTATTTCAAATCAAGTAATTTTCGCCTCATCTCCGTCTGGATGGCGAAAGGAAAGTACTTTCGATCAAACTGTATCATAAAGTCTTGGATAGTCATTGTGTCTCTCTCCTCGATAGTGTTTGTAGCCTCCCACCATTGCAAAGCTTCCCCTACTAGCTTGAATGTGGCTAGTAATTGACTTTGAACCTCAGTACATTTGAGCATCCTCAAGTGCCTTT
Source organism: Sambucus nigra (assembly GCA_949130495.1). Lineage (NCBI taxonomy): Eukaryota > Viridiplantae > Streptophyta > Magnoliopsida > Dipsacales > Adoxaceae > Sambucus > Sambucus nigra. Next base: position 622,600,331 of record OX422207.1, on the reverse strand, counting down.
GGATATCTTTCTTCCATTGGCTAGAAATCACGACATTTGATCCTCCCTGAAACTCAGGTGGGTGTGCCTTCTGAAAGGCATCCCTCGCTCGTTCCCATGCAGTAGAAAACACTTACACTTGCGTGGGTGGAACAACTGGTGCTTGTGCTGGACCCTGTTGAACAGCAGCTAGAGCTGTATTGACTGCCTGAGTGATAATTATAGCAACTTCGACCGCAGTCATTGTACCCTGAGCTGGGCGGGCTGAGGTGCACGTCGAGGAGGCATCTGAAACGAGAGTATACCATCAGTATTTGATATAACAAAATAACTAAAGAACATAGGCGTTAATAGAAAAGCAATAATCCTACTCATAGGGCTCTACATCAAAGAACGCTAAGCTAGAAACACAATAAGCCGTACAGACCCTAAAGGACACTAGAACCTGATGCTCTGATACCACCTGTAATACCCCGCCTAATTAAATACCGGGTGGCCAGTCCCATACAAAATTAAAACAAAATATACAGTTGGCTCATTCTTAGCATCACTGTCGAAAACATTTACAACTCACCCAATACCCAATTAAGCTGGTGTTAAAAACTTTCCAAATTTTAATTTCAGCAAAAATCATTTTTAGTTTACAAATAACACTACACATATTATTCTACAACACTAATAACCGAACAGATAACACAAAAGAATTTAAATGCAATTGGAATAAACATATCCAAATAATTATCCAATACAGTAATCCCAACAATAATAAATGTATTAAAATGACACGAATACAAGAGTATTTGACTCAGATAGAAAAGAGATAACTAAATTCCTTTGGGCGACATGCCCTAACTAAAAGAACACTGTGAATCAAATGAAGATAGGCGTCTAAGCAATACTCCATAGCTCGTCATAATTCTCTAAGGTTGGCGTCCCTGTTGCTGGACACCTGATATAGAAGGTACAATAAAAAAGAGAATATGCATGGAAACGGATCAGAGCCCGATGTAAAATGATTTTTAAAACAGCAAGTATTTAACAAGTGCAATAAATCATTTATTATGTACATGTTAGTATCCGTACTATCACTTGCTATTCTCACCTCTCATCTAGAGTGCACACTTAATGTTTCCTATTAACCTCCTAGTAAATGGTTCCTCCTTACTAGTTTCCATAATATGATTCTATCCCACATCATAACCCCATATGTCCCATACCATACGTCGTATAATCATTCATATACATTTCCCATTAACATGCATCGTTTCTCATTAATATGAATTAAGCTTTTCAAATCTATAAGAATAAACATTCATTAACTTAATTCAATTCTCCTTCTCTATTCACCGTTATCTATAATTATCACACAGTAGATTGATTTAACCACTATATACATTCATTTATTTAATCCATTATATATATACATATATAATACGGCTCCCCGAGACACAGCTGCGGTGCATGCATTACTCTGCTATCACGTCCCAATATCGCTGGTCCTCGAATAAGGGACTAAAGGATCGGTAAGGATTCCTCCAACCAAAAACAACACAAATATTGGAGGTGAACATAGTTCTCTTACCCACGGGTCACGCACATACCTACATTCCCATAGTCAGCAAATTTATCAACTCCCCGATAAGTCTTTCATAGACCTATGTTCTCGAGCGACAAATCAAAGATCCCATGGATTCATCAGGATATGACTGCCCTCACGCACAAACCTCCCATCGATAGCAAGTAAGATAGGTATGTCATACACATAAATCATCAATCAATTAAATAGGCAGTATAATCTACCTATAAATATAATATCAACAAGGTACTCACACTACCCTAAGATAATTCTCATACGTAGCATTATATCTCTTTAAATCCTACGAATTAATTTATTATGACTTTACTTCTCTAATTTTATAACTCAGAGTCTCACTCATTACTCAAGGTTTAAATAGGTTTTTCCTCATTATATTTATTCAGTAAGAAATCATTAATATCCTACTAGTCCATATCATCTTATCTCCCGAATTACTACGAGTTAAACTCTCCTTTAATTAGGGTCATAACCGATAGTTTCCAATCTCTCATAAACACATCCTCTATCACATAGGATTAAACCCTCTTGTAAACTTAAGGCTACCCAGGTGGTTTATTAAATTTCCCCTACTGGACCTATCCTTAATCCTCATGCATACAAATTTAAATCCAACACATGAATCTAGCAATCGAAATTTCTTTCTATTTTAATTAGCATAATTATAATCAATTAATTCCCAATCACATTAATTCGATTCTTATCTAGGGCTTACTGATCCTTCATTATGTCCCATAATATCCAATTAATAATCACCAAAGATCTACAAAAGGTTTGGGATAAGAACAAGAATTAAAAGAAACAACTTCACAAATTCGGGGGAGGTCGATCGATCGAAGGCATGGGGTCGATCGATCGATCGCCCATATAACAGCCCAGTTTTCTGCATTTCTTCTACTACGGGTTTCATCACTTTTGATCATTCAAACCATCATATTAACAACCCAAATTCCTTATAAACCTTACTACATGATATAGCAACATATGTGAATGATTTCTAATGCTCTAAACATCCTAGAATCATCAAGAATTTGAATTAAAAGCATATGTTTATCCTCTTTTTCTAGAAAATTATATACATGATATCTTCAAGAACACACCATTGATTCTCATAATTTCTTCAACAAATTTATGGTTATTTCATGGATTCTTATCTACCTACAACATGAGATTGATTCCTATATATTTCCATATTTCCAGAAATCCATTAACAACTCCATCTTTTATCTTCCAAACATGAAAAATCTCATCTTTTTATAACTATCCTAACATAGACAATATTCAAACTTAGATTACAATCATCAAACTTGCCTCTAATAAAGGTCTGATCCTTTGGGGTCACAGGTGGTTCTCCCCTTCTCCGGCCAACTTCCGGTGGTGGTTGGTGGGGGTGACCTTTGGCCTTTGATACTCCTCCTTCCCAACTAAACTTCTCTACTTCCAAGCAACCTTTCACTCTCTCTAAGAAGATGACCTCTCATTATTGTGTAGAAGAGATGAATGAACCCACATACAACTAATATCCAAATACTTATAATAAGACAAAATTCAAAATCACTATTCATCACCCTTGTAAAAATGACCAAAATGCCCTTTTAGGTTGTCTTTTCATTTTCAAATGACCCGAGACCCAAAACCAACATCCAAATAGACTTTTCTGACTATTCCAACCCTTTCGGATGCAACGATGCAGTCGAAATGACTATAAGGTTGATAAAAATATGTTTTCTTTTTAATTTAACAAATTAGTCCCGACACCTCCCATACCGCGTCCGACTACAAATTCAAATTACTGAATTAATAACTCACAGCAATATCAATAACACCATATTCATACATTACCTAAATATCTTTAAGTAATATACAAAATCATTCATTTTAATATCCACAATTCAGATAAAACCCAATTGAATTAATTTATAATAAAATCCAATTAATCCATTAATTTAAAATATAATCCATTTTAAAAGTCATTAAAATTACGGGGTATTATAGACCCCTGGGTATATCTAAATCTACGCAATCTGGGATTTTCCTTTTTTTCTAATCTCATCTAACGAGCTCTTATCTACGATGTGAACCATGGTGGAAATAGAAAAAAAGATGATAAACAGAGATAAGGGAAAAGAAGGCTTACAGAGGATCATAAACGATGGTAAAAACTAAAGATAAAATGGCAACAAACGATCGCAAAGAAAGAAAAAAGCTTGAAGGCAAAAAAACTGCTCAAAAGTTTAGAAGGTTTGAGGTAAGAATAAAGGAGGGAATTTTTTTACCTATTTATAGGTTGCATCGATAAATGGGAATTAAATAATTAACTAAATGAATCGTATAGCTACCATCGATTGCACGCTTCTCGAAGCGTCAAAAGATGACTGTGTCCTTTGGCTGTTCAAAAAAGTTTGAATTATTATTAAAAATGCCACTATCAAACAGTGCCAGTGAAAATTTTTACAAGTTTGGAAGGTCGGCTACTGACCAAACACTCAAAACAGTACGCCGAGCAACTTCTTGGACTAAATACTCTACACTTTCAATCAATCATGGAGCATTAAGGACTTTTGTTGTATGTAAAAATTACTCTCCTATGTGGACCAATGAAGAATGTACATCTGTCCTCCTACGTGGTTGACCAACCTACTTGATCATCATTCGAGATACTTAGTCCGCTAGAAGACCGACCAATGCTAGAAGGCCAAGAAACAAGAATATCAATAGTTACTCGAATGGGATGCCAACCATCTCTGAATTCTAAGAGTTTCATATATGGCCTACAGATATAAATGTCTGTCAATATAAAAGCGCTCCATCTCTAGGGATTTCCACCCCTATAAATACAAAGTTCTCCCTTAGCTCAAAGGACGAATCGAATCACTCATATGCACACCATACTGAGCTATTGTAAACCCTACTAAATAAAAACTAACAGTGAATGTAGGCTATTTTACAGCTAAACCACTCAAAAAAACATGTCTCTTCTGTGTATAGTTTAAATTACTTATCTTATTTTTATCTATGGTTACGAATTTGGAGTTAGTCCATTTTTAGACATCAATAGGGTGGGAGGTGTCATTTTACCCCTCCTGATAGAGTGCTCACCCCCGACAGCCGTGATAAGATCCACTCGGAGACTACTCTGCATGACTAAAAATGTCTCCGTCACCAATTTTATACTCTCTTGCATTGCTTCTTGACCTCTAGATTGATACGTCGCCCATACCAATAGGTTTTGAAGGAGGTTTTCCCTATGCAACACGGGTACTTTCTAGGTTTTCTCCCATTCTCCTAAAATTTCCAAAAGAATAAAGTATCGCGGATAAAAAAAATAGATAGCACCAGAAGAGAAATAAAGATTATAAAAGAATGGATCCGAAGTTGGGGGAAAATGAATCCAAGTGTTGGTTATGGAAATTTATCAAAAATTGGAAGGAATTTGTTAATCAATTGACTCCAGTCCGGTGACACACAAATGAATCAGATCGTGATTCACTATATTCTCTAATTCTGCTATCCTTGAGTTAGAGGAATCAACAACCATAGGAAAGAACAAATTCCTTGTCTAATTCCCACATATGACGCCACTATGTTATTGTCTAAAACTAGTATATAAATTTATGGGCGTTATTGCAAGAATTTACCAATCATAAACTATAACAGATAAGAGATAATAACTACTGAAATGTCAATTTAGAATAATTAATGAGAGAAATGAGAAAAAAAGGAAACCAAAGATTACATAGTTTAGCCCAAAGTGGTGCCTACATTCACAGAAGCAGTATAAATATGTTGATCTCAACGGGAAATAGCCATGGAAATATGATGGATATAAGCTCTCATGTTCTCTCTAAATCTGGGCAACATAACAGTAAGGTAAACTCTCTCTCTCTCTGTATATATATATATAAGGGATTGTGTGCTATTTATAGGCTGTTATGGGAGAGAGAGTGTAGTGGGATAGGTGGCGTACCTTTTTAGGTTAGGCAGTTGCATCTTTTATATGCATGTGGGTAGATAATCATGAGTTTGTTACAACACGTGGAGGAAGAATATTGTGTATCTCCCTCACGTGCACAAGCAGAGAAAGTGTAACTGTCGAGATTCCAACACGTGGTACAAGCTTGCATTAATGGTGTTAATTAACAATTTTAGTTAACATTGTGTTAATAGTGATGATATGGTTGATAATACTGCCTTGCTGAGGAGATTCTTACCTGAACCGACCTCATTGGTCTAGCTGGTCGAATTCAGTGCTAGGTTGAACCCCCTTTCTTCCCTTAATGAGGTCACGCGTCACCTCCTGAAAGGCCCACAAGGTGTTTCATGTTTAGGGTATAACAGGAATGAAATGTGAGAGTGTGTAACTATGTTACTTTTTTCCTCTGCTTAGGTGAAGGATAAAATGAAGACAAATTTCCTATTCTTAATGTTGGCATTAACTTTGTTATAAAACTATGGTTAAAGTCACATTTCCTATTCTTAATCTTAGCATTAACATTATTATATTGTTTATCAATTAGGGTTTGAAATTTGTTTTTTTTGTATGTGTAACTATGTTACATTTTTTCTCTGCTCAGGTGAAAGATAAAATAATATGATATCATCCACACCTCACAACGTCGATGAATTATTGTACGCATAATGAAACTTTTCCTATCTTTTTAGTTGATATCTTATTCAATTGCTTGATTTGGAGTCTGAAAATTTAAGTGGTACGAGTTACACAATATGAAAATTATTTAAGAGATTTGTAGACTGAATCATTTAAGTTTTGTTTGAGTATTATGCTACTTATTTGGGTTCTTTATTTATTTGAAACAATGATGAAGGTTTGTGGTTTCTAAATTATATTCACCAATTTTGGATGCATTTCCTTTGCACTTATATGATGTGAATGTGTATTTATATATAATTGTTAATTATATGGGATGCAGGTTGTTGATTTATGTTCAAAGAAATGAAAGTGTATAAGAAGAAAAAATATGACACGTTGCATCCCGTGTTGTAGTGAAGTATGGTTATTGAGATTTTATTTCTTACTCTTATATATTGATTTATTTGTGCGGATTGTTTATTACCTGGAATTGAATTGGGGTTGAATACATTTTCCACTACGGAGTAATATGCCATTATTTTAAATTGTTGTAAAGTTATCAAAAAGAATTTTGTCATCATATCATGTTTTTAAGCCTAGATTTTTGTATGTGCATATGGTCATTTGTTTATTCCATTAGTCTTTCACTTTTTTATAGTAGTTTAAGAGTGAACAAGTCTTTATCTTATTCCAATGTGTTAATAAAATAGGCAAAGCCTTGCTTGTACAATATCGACAAAGACATGTACTTTTAATATCTCTTGTAGAGTATATACTCTCTAATGTGATGATAATGTATAAGCGCGTAGTTATTGGCACCCGGTTATATGCACCCACCTATATTCTTACAAATATGAATGTGTTGATAATATATAAGCAATAACACTCATATGTTGATCATCAATTGGAGGGTCCTATATTGGTTTATTTGAGAATTAGGATTGCATATAGAATTGAGTCCCCAATTCAACTTCCAGATAATGATTTGTTCTTTCCTAGTCATTATGATTGTTTATGTTTGTTGTGCTTTATATTTGTGTTCATTTTCTCTCAAGATTTCATGTTCTAAATTTAATTTTATTTGAAGGTGTCCACTCAAGATTTTTATTTTTGCAACTCATAACTCAACATGTATGATGTATATCTCACATAGGAACACACCTCACTTTTAACGTTTGAGGCTCTTATATTTCAACAACTTATTGTGTAATGTCATTATGTATGTGTAGTGTTTTAGATTGCAATATTTTTAGTTGCCACTTACATGTCATATATTGGATACGAGCACATCTACTTTGACATTTTATCCTAATACATAAGCAATTTAGTTTATTTATTTTATATGCTTAAATCGAGGACCGTACATATGTAAGGGAACCAATTTAAATTTAACAATAAGTCTATTACGTAACAAACCCAGAATGAAAGTGACTCTCGAACTAATTTACGTATGAGACTATAAATATCAAATATATGAACTATTAATGGCAGCCGTCAAGTACACATAAACTATGATAAGTGTCATACGTAATACCTACAGATGATGCACAAATTTTTAATCGACAACATGTGTGTTGTGCACACGAGTAATGCTATTATCATTTCGCCCTACGGTATCACATACACTAGAATAAATTTACAACCATGTCATTGGCATGGGTTATATCTAGATTGTCTACACATTTGTGTTGTAAACAAAATTTATGACTTCAATTATGCATGATTTGAAAAAATTTATATGTGCTTACAGGCACATGATATATATACAGGCTCGAGTACATATTATTTTTGTTTAATTGTATAAGAATTATTTTTGGATTGAATTTTTTTATTTGATGTTTAAATATTTCAAGGAACCTATTTTAAAAAAATTAACTCAAAATACCTTTTTTTTACTATTTTAAAAAAATCGATCAAAGAAGTTATTTTGAGTTGATTTTTTTTTACGGATCCCTTGAAATGTTTATAAACCACATGAAAACTCAACCAAAAAACAATTTTTTTATAATTTTGAAAAAATTAGTTTGTGCTCGCAGTATGTATACTTTAATACAAATCCCTTGAAATGTTATATATATATATATAATTATAAGTTTAAATGATTTTTTTTAAATAGCAAAAAGTTTATTTTGAATTAATTGTTTATATGGATCCCATAAAATGTTTAAATACCACATAAAAAATTCTACTAAAAAATATTTTTTTTAATATTTAAAAAAAATAGATTTGTAACACCAAATACATTTATACTTAGTATATATAAGAGTCGGTCTCGGTATTTATACATTCTCTCAAATTCGAGGGTGTTACATGTAAATTCAAAATTGTTCTTTATTTTCACAATTTTCAATGGCTATTCTTCTTTGTCGTAATGAGAGTCTATTTAAAATTGCTCGAGACAATCATCCTTGTTGATACATCGAGATAACAAAGAATAAATAGCATAAACAACGTCAGGCATGTTCTTATTAATTTGCTTGAATGTTAATATAATGAACACTGTGCATGTCCATGTAAACACCCATAAAAACGAAGTACAATATACAAAGCAACCAATTTTCAAGAAATAATAAAGATAACTCACTCGGGCGTTTTTTTCTTTCCACCCACAAACACAGCATGCATATATTGCAGCAAGTAGTTTGGAAACTACAGATCTATAGATACCACCAGGGGAGACCCATCACCTTTCTCAACCACAAATGTTTTTGTAACGTCTTTGCAGAAATCAATAACTTCGACTTCATATGTTCCCTCAAATCCTCTGAAACAAAACTGTCCATGAGCATCAACATGTCCATGAGCATGCGACAACCATTGTTTCTTAATCTCAAGAAATCTCTTTCCCGCTTCATTAATCTCACCTTCAGCATTAATTAAATGCGAATTCTGTCGGCTCATAAACAACTCCCAAAACCCCCATAACATTACCCCCTCCACCGCTGGATGTGCGTAAGCCTCCCTAAGCATAACTTCCAAATCATCAGCTCTAACATACTCATTGATCGAAGACACATCAAGTTCTGTGAACCAAATTGGAAGACCCAAAATACCCAATTTATCAAGAGCTGAACAAACAATGGTTCCAACCGGGCTATCTATGTGACCTTGAATACCAATCCCTCCCACGGGAGCTCCTTGTTGTACCAGACCAAGTATTTGCTGAACATATTTCTCGGGGGATGATCTAGGGTCACACCCGTCCTCAATGTGATAATCATTAACGAATAAGGTGGCAGCCGGGTCCAGTTGGTTTGCAATCTTGAACATGTCTGCTCTAATACTTCTACCCAACCGGTCTTGAAAGAATGAGCCATGCAACATCTCGTTGTTCACGTCGTAATGTTTAAATTTCCCCTTGTAGCGGGTGAGCAGGCCCGATAAACGGTTTTGAACAGCTTTTAATAAATCTGCTTTGTTAAGAGCTTTTACCCATTGTTGAACATTGGAGTCCACTTCCCAGAAAATACAATGGCCGCGTGTTTTGATGTCGTGGGTGTTGCACAAGTTGAGAAGCTCGTCGGCGTCTTGGTAGTTGAAGTTTCCTTGTTGGGGCTCGGTCCAGTACCACTTTAATTCGTTTCCAAAGACGGCCCAGTTAAAGTGTTCTATGAGGAAATCAACGAAATCTTCATTGTCTATGTTGGTTCTGTTCACGCATGATCCGATGGGGAAGTTGTTTTGCGTTTGTTTGACTTTCACAAAAGTGCCAAATATACTACCCGAGTCAGAGCCTGTGAATTTAAGGATGACATCCCGTTTACGTATCTGCAGTAAAATCATGACAATGGCTATAAGGGTGATGGATTGATATCATTGTCCTACTATTCAACATTATACCACGAAGGTGAATTACACTAACCTCCCTTACTTTAATACAATACTAATCTTTCACTTTAAACTTAAATATAACTTTATTTAAAATTTAATTTTTAATACAAAATCATTAAAAAAAATCTATTATCTTAACTATCACGTGGCATTTTCAATTAAAATAATTATAAAATATAAAAAATTCTTCATAAAAATAAGAAAAATAAATAAGAAATGAATTTTTGAAGTAAAAAAAATCTTAAATCTTAAAAAAAAATGCTCAAAAATTAAAACCCACCAGTGTTAACATCACCCTCCCCCAACACAACACCCCCCAACGGCGCATCTCTTCTCCTCCCCTCCCACACCCCCACCCCCCCCCCCCCCCCCCCCTCCAAAAAAAATAAAAAAGAAAAAAGAAAACACAAACCAAATCTAGGAATCCACCTTAAACCTCAAACCAAAACACCAATAAAATCCAACTAATCGAACTTAATTCTCAAACAAAATCCTCAAACAAAAACACAAATCAAATCCAACGGTCTTAAATCTCAAACCAAAACAAATATTAAAACCCCAAACCAAAACACAAATCAATTCGAAAACAGAAATCAAATCTCGGTTCTGGGTTGGGAGAAGGCTGGGGTGGGGGGTTGTGTGTGGGCGGGCAAAAGGTGTGCCGGTGGAGGGTGTTGTGGGTGCAGGGTGGCAGGGAAATTGGCGGCGGGTTGACACTCGTAAGAATTTTTAATATTTAAAATTATTTTAATTGAAAATGCCATGAGACAGTTAAATTAATAGATGTCTTAACGATTTTGTACTAAAGTTTGATTTTTACAAAAATTTGTATTTAAATTTAAAATCAAAAATTAATAATGTATTAAAGTTAAATTGACAAAAAAAAGGTAAACCTTTGCATGCTGATCAACCTTAAAATTTAGATAACCTCTCCTTTGGTATGTTACATATCTGGAAAATAATCGGAAAAGTTGACCAGTAGAGGGAAATCACTCAATGTTAAATAACTCCCATGTGATGGGATGTTATTAAACTTTCAAACACATAATACTTAGTAATAAAACACAAAAATCAGAGGTGGTGGTCAATGTAGTTATTTCCAAGAAATAGTTGTACAATAGGGTCACTCAAAATATAAAAAATAATGTTATGCTTCTCAAAACACTCCCCAACACATTCAAAAATGCAGGAAGTGGTTGTACTATATATGAGTCAAATTTAATTGTATAAATATTTAATACACTTTGAAAATGTTTTGGGAGACAAACTTGAAAACATATTATTATCCAGAAATAACTTAGATGTGATGCATGTTATCCCAATTCCTTCACCTTAGGTGTAAGATTATCTGAGCTCAATAAAGCAACTGATTACATTAAAATGAGGAAATTTTTTTGTGAATTCAAAATTAAGAAGACGCTGCTCAATTGAGAATGCTTACATGGGAAATTTCTGTCGCTTAATAAAAATTATTAATTTTAAAATCAGACCCGCTTATCTTTAGAATGGGACATAACTAGTATGAAAAACCAAAAAAAAAATGTGTAATGGTGTGTGGAACTGTGACTGATCTGATAGATGAAATAAAAAAAACAGGTCTCGGAAATACCATATCAGTTTGTGTGTTCAAATATTTGAACCTCGCCTTTCTATCCACAGGGAAAATTTGAAGTCCAGCAACCATAAAGTCAACACCAGCAACAGGACCTTGCATATAAACCATCACCTTGGCTGGTTGCTTCTCAATTCTAAATGACCCGCCAATTTCATGCCATCTTTCATTATCAACCTCAATTTGCCCCCCATTAACCCATTGGTTGTCCACACTAAGTGCAACATTTACATTCTGAGGACCAAGTGCCCCATTGCCAATTCGAACCCAAGCAGATACTTGGTATGTCACATACAGTTTAAGTTTATCAGTGATCATCTGAGCGGGACCCATCCAGTTTTGGGTTCGTTTGGTTACAAGAATATACCGTCCGCTTAGCGGTTGATGAGGTGGGAGGGATTCTTTGGCCATTGGAGGAAGTATATGTGGGGAACCACTTCCAACACTCAAAGTGCAATTACCAAGTGGAAACCATCCATTGGTTCCTTCATAAAGGTTGCTGTTTGCGATTATATTTACTCCAAAATCTTCATCCTAGAAGAAAAAAGGGAAAAAAAGTTATATTTTGATGCTTATCTAACTTTATGAAGTCTGTATTGGATATAAGAATGCCATTGATTACAAACAATATTTTGAAATTCATAAAAAAATTGGATAAGTAAAAGTTCACTTCACCAAATCATTATATCTTCAAACTTCTAATAAAAATGGGTTGTCTATAATTTTTCTTTTAACTTTGACATCAAATGCCCCCAAATAAAGAATACGAGCAATTTTTGTCGAAATCATATATTCAACCAACCTCAATGACTGGGGGAAGTGTAGGAGGGATCTTCTCTGCATGTTTTACGACTAAACTGTTGAGAAGTATATCGGTGCCAGGAGGAGGGCCTTCTAAGTAAATTATTGCCCTTGATGGGGAACCATTTAAAAGGAATTTTCCTTGCAATTGTACCCAATCTTTGTCTGTTGCCTGCGAGCTTCATACAAACCAACTTTTTCAGCAAATTTGTGGAAAATTAGGGGGAATTTTTATGCTTAATTAGGTCTGATGTCAATTCAAGTTAACAATAAAAAAAGAAACAAACTTTTATAGTATTAGAGCAGAACACATATCGTTTCCCACTAATTACTTAAGACCATCTCTGGCTTGGGTAACTTTTACTTCTTCACCTAATTGAAAAAGTAAATGTTGTAAATTTATTTTTACCTCTTTTAGAGTAAAATATTCACTAGTTTGGTTGAAAATCACATCATAGATGATATACTCATATGTACAAACTAAAAATCTAATTACAGTTACAGATGAAAATATTTTTATCTGGAACAGTACCAAAATATAGTAGCTCTCTTTTCTCTTACATCAACACATATATAAATATATATACAATACTTGTCTTGTGCGAAACAGTGGAGACTAAACATGTGTCATCTGAGGGTGAACCCAAAAAGTATCGACTAAATTATCGGCACTCTCTCTCTCTTTTGTGTGCTTATCGTCAGGTGACACATATCTAGTCCACACTGTTAATATGTGGGACAATCCTACTATATATATATATATATATATATGCAGTCATGCTCTTGTGCGGAACAGTCCACAATTTAATAATGCGGACCGGACATGTGTCACCTGGCCGCGAGCCCAGAAAAGAGAGAGAGTGTACTTATAATTTAGGCTATAATTTCTAGATGCACCGTTAGGTGACACATGTCCGGTCCGCATTCTTAAAATGCGAACTAGTCCGCACAAGAGCATTATTATTATTATTATTATTATTATTATTATTATTATTATTATTATTATTATTATTATTATAGTCAGACTCTCATACATATTAAATTTACGTACGGATTTTTTTAAAATAGTAAAAAAATTATTTTTGATTTGAACTTTTTTATATGGTATTTAAACCTTTCAATGGACCCATATAAAAAATCAACTAAAAATAAAGTTTTTGCTATTTTTAAAAAATGGGCGAAACTTTCACAACTTTTAAAGTGCTTTAAAAGCTGTCAAAATTTAACCGATTTTTTAAAAATAGCAAAAAACGTTATTTTAAGCTTATTACTTTTATATTAGTCCTCCAAAATGTTTAATTATAACAGAAAAAATTCAACTCAAAATTTACATACCAAGTTTACATATCGTTGGTGCAGACCAATTTTTATAAATGATTTTGATTTGAATTTTTTAATGTGGTATTTCAACATTTCGAAAGATCCATTTAAAAGTTGTGAAAGTTTGACCGATTTTTTAAAAATAGCAAAAAAAGTTATTACGAGTTGATTTTTTTATATATCGATCCATTGAAATGTTTAAATAACATATAAAAAATTCCACTCAAAAAGAATCTTTTTACTATTTTAAAAAAATGGTATATAAACTTCTTATGTATAAGAGTCTGGTTCTCTCTCTCTCTCTCTCTCTCTCTCTCTCTCTCTCTCTATATATATATATATATATATATATATATATATATATATATATATATATATTAGGCTCTCTAACATACCTCATTAAACATACTTATTTTTTTTAAATAGTTAAAAAAAAATAACTTTGAGTTAATATTTTTTTATATGGGTTAATGATATTTCGATGTGCCCCTGTAAAAATATTCAGATCAAAATAATGTCTTTTGATATTTTTTAAAAAATAGGTAAAAAAACTGACAGTTTTAAAGGGTAAAAATTTTACCTATTTTTTAAAAATAACAAAGGTCATTATTTTCAATTGATTTTTTTATAGGGGAACACTGAAATATCATGAACCCAGATAAAAAATATCATCTCAAAATTATTTTTTTTACTATTTTATATATATACAGTACTGCTCTTGTGCGGAACTGTCCGCATTTTAAGAGCAGATTGGACGTGTGTTACCTGGCGGTGAGCCCAAAAAAAATAGAGAGAGTGCCTATAATTTAGACGATAATTTATAGGCTCACCTCTAGGTGACGCATGTCCGATTCGCACTCTTAAAATATGAACTGCTGTACTAGTCCGCATTTTAAGAATACGGACCTGACATGTGTGACCTGCCAGTAAGCTCAAAAAAGACCAATAATTTAGTCGATAATTTTTAGGCTCACCGCCAGCTGACACATGTCCGGTCCGCACTCTTAAAATGCTTATATATTTATATTTATATATATATATATATATATATATAGAGAGAGAGAGAGAGAGAGAGAGAGAGAGAGAGAGAGAGACGCGCACAAACATGCATGTGATAGAAAGAAATATATAAAAGTGTTAACTCTGAAGTAGATTTTCAATGTATATGAGAAATAACATTTATAAGTTGTACCCTGTCATGCATTATAGGCGTGAAGTTGAACGAAGGGGGTACTTTGGAGGATTCTAGATATTACCACATGTAAGAATACAAAGAAACATTAATATCTTCGTTTATTATATATAACTAAAATCAATAATTCCTAAACCATTTCAACAAAAATAAAAGAAATGAGTATATCATGCTTGAAGGATTGTCAATGTTTACCATATGTGTCAGCACTATTTTTGAGTTGTTATTAGACTCTCTCCAAGGCATTCGTGTATTTTAGTACACTCAAAATGTTCAAATATATTTTTGTTTCACAGAAAAGTTGATTTGATCCGCAACTTTAATATTCTAGAGAAAGAAAGAAACTAACTTGGCAACGCCTATATAATGTTCGCGGAGATCTGGTGTTTGGACCCACAAAGTAGCCTGTACAACAGCATTGGTAACATTATTACCGAAGATGCGAACTTGAGCAGTAATCTCATAAGCAAACTTTCGTTGAACTCTTCCAGTAATCTCCTGTTGAATTCCATTCCATGTTTGAGTGCGTTCGGTTGCAGACGCAAAGAACTTTCCGGACACTGGAAGGATTTTTCCCCCTCCCATAGAGTCGTGTAAAACAATTTTGCAGCCTCTTCCAGACCAATTATTAAGGCCATCATCAAATGTGGGGTTTAATATGATGTTCTCATCGCCATCAGAGACACATGTCTTCTATCAAATTAGGAAACAAGCATATGTGAATACTTTAATAAGACGTTATCATACAAATAGATATGACATTTTTACTTCAAAATATTTTTCAAGTAAAATAATATATTTTCTTAAATTTAATAAAAAAACACCCTTAGATAATGACCCAAAAGACCCAACAAGACCTAATATTTTCCAGCACGAATGTTTTCCGTTACAATGAAACGAGACTAAACCACTAGAATTTAATATTAGTTCATAAAACAACAATGTGAGCCGAAACACATGTAAATTTATAATTTTAATGCCTAAAACATACAATGTGACACCAGAGGGCTTCTAATTAAATTGACCTAATTTGTACATTAGTTCTATATGCAACCAACCTTACCACAAAACTTCAAAATAATATAAATGGGCATGTACCCTTTACAAAAAAGTTTTTTCCCATTTCCAATTGCAATGTCACATAATTTGTTGCACGAATCATATATTTTGTTTAATGTAGTTGATAGACTAACTAAGGTGATTCCCACTACATTCTTTGCTTTGCTTAGTCGCAAATCACTTTGCAAGTGATTATTTAATATTTAGGATCCGTTCGAATGATGTTGATTTATTTTCTAAGAAAAACACATATTTTATTTTATTTTATTTTGACTTTGTAATGCTAGACTTCAAATATATTTTATATAAATAATAATTATAAATATGATATGTGCTTCGTAATTTGAACATTTTTCATACAAAATATTCATGAAAAACATAAAATCTAAAACCAAATCATTCCAATCTTTTTTCATTCATTTTTCAATTTCTCTTAAAAATAAAGTATACTTTTACTCATTTTTCAACTTTGTAGTCGATCAAATTCTTATTTCATAGTAATTGGGTTTCATTTAAAAATAAGTAGACTCTGTAAGATTTCCTAGTGACAGTTTGTGGATTAACTTTACGAAAACCGTTTGTAACTTCAGCAGCACCATTCCATTCCCAATTACGTCAGCCAATAGAACAACCGCAAGTAGGACAATGTAGAGAAGGGAAAGAGAAGTTTCGCCACTAAGAAATAAAAAGAGTGAAAAAAATACGTCAGACCTCAGAGTGAAAGTCATTGCCGACATTGCTCGTAGATGGGCTCTCCATAGCTGCTTTAAACAGATAACAAGCCTAATGACTTTAGTTGTCCACTCGCCAAAAAAAATAGAGTTGTACAAGTACCGACTCTGTCTGTGAGTATACATTTGGAACCCTCCTTATATACACATGTAAAACAATGTGTATTGTGTTACAGAAATTCTGATGTGAAGTCTACGAAAAGGTTGGGACCATTCAAACTCACCAACCAATCAAAACCCGTCTGGCACAACAGTCGGATCTTCTTTTTCCCCCATCTTCGGTATCTTACTCTATACGTTCATCGTAACATCATATTAAATAACAATAAAATTATGTGTAACGCCATTGTCTACCCCATCCATGCCCTCTCCTTTAAATGTTTATATCTTATTATTGTAGGTTTCTTTAGATTACAATTTGTTATTACCTTATCTTATTATAGAGTATAAAATGAAAGTCCGTGTAGTATTACTCATTAAATAAATGGTATCCATCCACAACTTTTGTAACTAAATTCATTTAAAGATATTATTAAGGTAATTCATAAAAATGGAATATGTATTTAAAAACACTTATTTTGTGAATGTCTTATTTTTATAAATTAACTTATTAATTATTTTTTTAGTAGATGTGCTTATAGAATTTTTGAATGAATACAAGATTATGCTAAGGGATCCGTTTGACAACCAAGTTACAAGCCATGAAAATGATATTCAAAGGCAATTTTAATTTCACGGAATTAAAATTGGCAATCGAATTTCAATTTGCCAAACGAACCCTAAATAAATTCTAATTTTGAAAAAACCCTTCTTTTTCTTTGTAAAACTTAGGCCCTACCCTAAGTTTTCTTAAACATTTTTGTTTCGGTAATGGTCTGTGTTAACTTTGCCTTGCAGATTCGGCTAACCCACGTTTTTCTATGTATGCTTGCTTTGAAATAGAAGTTTATAACTTATAACGCTTTGCTATTGTTTTGGTTTCCTTTGTTCAGTTTATTATGTTCATGCCTTTGTTTGCAATGACTTGGAATACAATCCAAATTTATAGTATTGAAAAATTGAATCTCAATTTCGAACTTAATATATTCAATTTGTTAGAATTATTTAATATATAATAATTTCTTTATGTTCTACATAATTTAATAATAAGTTTATTATATATTGGTTACATATGAACAAAGTTTTTCTAATTAAGTCCAATTGACTTTTCAATCATTAAATATGTCATACTCCTAACTTTTTGGACTTTTTTGTCACAATTATACCCTTTTAAAACCAATCATCCATAACTTTCTCGGGAAACTTACATCAAAAATACTATTGTGACTTAATTTTTGATATAATTTTTTGGAACAAACTGACGTGGCAGTTTGTTATTGGTTAGTTTTTGAAATCCACGTCAATGAGACCTAAAAACCAACCAATAACAAACTGTCACGCCAGTTTGTTTCAAAAAATTATGTCAAAAATTAAGTCACAGTAGAAGCACTCAACTTACTTAAATGGTTGAACTTTTTTTTACATTTTATTTTTAGTTTTCAAATGATCATAACTTTTGATTGACAAATCCGTTTTTCGCAAAATTATTATTTTTGAAACCTCATCGCCAAGATCTATCAAACAAGATTCATGAAGCCTATAAAATTTCAAAGAAAAAAAATTATACAGACAGTAAACTTTACTGTATGCACCAGAAAATGAAATAGTTTTATATCTGTGACATTTTCACAAACAGTGACATTTTTGTGTTAATATTACAAAAATAATAAAATTTACTGTGTTCTCAAGAAAAAATTTACTCATATATTTATTAAACAAGATCTACGGAGTACATAATATTTCAATGAAAAAAATTTACACAGACGGTAATATTTACTGTTTACACATTTAAAGTAGAATTAATTAATGGTTGAATAGTCAACGGGACTTAAATCAAAAAAATACTCAAAATAAGAATTACATATAATAATACATATTAAATGGGTTGTCACATTTTGTTGTTATTATTAAATAATAATACAAACAATTTGATTAAACAAATGGGTCAAATAATCAATACCCCCTCCCCTCACACACACACATCTATATATATATATATATATATATATACTACCTAAAAAGAGGGGAGTTCTCCTTCAATGTTCAAAAGACTAAACTACCCTCATCAAATTTAAAATCGCTATTGTACCCTTAGTAATAGTCGGTCATCTCTCTCCACAATTCATTAGCCCTTATGAAATACACACATTCATTTCATCCCATCTCTCTCCTATTCATTCAGACATTCCAAGCTTCCAAATACATTCATGTTCCAACCGTACAAATTCAAATTCAGTTGTCCCCAAAATTCATTCTCCAATTCATTCCCATATATAAGAAATTACACCGTCCATCTTCCAACCCTAAAACACAATATTCATTCTCCACCCACATTCATTCATCCTACATCTATCCTATTCATTTACGAACACCAACTATCCAAATACATTCATCTTCCAACCCTATAAATTCATCTTTTCAAATTGCAGGTGAAACCCCAAATATCCAATATACCTACGTAAGTTATTTGTATGCCTATTTAATTGAAAGTCCATCAATTATTTGCTTTGTTGCTAGCATTTCTTCTGCCAAAATCAAGGTCAAGACTCCTAATTTCATCTAAAAAAATTTATAATGTCTCCAAAGTATGCATTTGTTAAATATTCTCTCTCATTTGTGATCAGAGTTTGTATTTTCTATTTTCATTTTTTTCATGTTTTTAGAGATATATACTTCTTACATATTCTAAATTAAATGTATGCATATTGATATAAACCTTTTGGGTATTAAACATTCTGCCTATTGTTTGGTGTTTTCTTTTAATTCCGAAAACTTCACTCATCATAACAATTTTTTGTAGTTAATAAATTTTTTTATTATTTTCGTAAGGTAGAAGTTCAGTATTGTAGTTAATAATTTTTTTACTATTTTTGTAAGGTGGAAGTTCACTATTTTGGTACTACAGATTATGCCTATTGTTTGGGGTTTTCTTTTAATTACATAAATTTCACTCATGATAATAATTTTTTTAATTAATTTCGTAAAGTGGAAGTTCAATACTACGATAGTTGATGGCAATAAGATGAGTACTTAATTTTATGGTTTATTATCATTCTTATATAATACGATGTTCTTACTCCTTGTAAGTATGTTAATAGTAGTAGGAATGTAATTTAGTTCGTAAGAAATTATTATCATTTCACTCCTTCGTAAGTAATTGTTAATTGAAATCTTATAGGATATTGTCAATATTGGTGGTACAAACTCGAATTATGAATCTGAGTGAAGGAATTTCACTTTTGTTTACAAGGTATGTGAATTACTTAATACCATATTGAAACTCTTTCGTAGAAATTATATTCGAGATGGTCATATATTTCGTTTGAAACTTTGTAGGATATTGTCAATATTTCTTGTAGAATCTTGGACTTGCAATCTCATAGTGAAGGAATCTCAATTTTGTTTACGAGGTAATTGCAATTGATTAATGTATGATTGAGATTTTATTTATCATTTTTTATTTAATTCACTGGCCATTATGAAACACATTGAAGAAACTAATCTATATAAGATTGTCTTATGTTCAAAAAAATGAAAAAGAAAGTTCAGCCCTAATAGTGATGATAAGACAAACTATGCGTGTATAACAAATTATAGAGTAGAACCAAGTAGATACACAAATCTTTATTAACTATAATGAAGAACATAATTGTTTGGATAAACAAAATTACATCATTGCAATATACATATTAAACCTTTTGATATCATGATAAATTTCTCAAACTATTTTCATTATGTCATAATTGTTGGCTTCATATATATGGGAGAGTAGATGGATACATATATAGAGAAAATGGGAATGGGTTTGGCATTGGTTTTATAGGTTGCGATTTATTTTGGAAAGGTGATGGTGTACTGTGAAGTACACATCTAACAATGGGCAAATGATAGCTCTACTAGGAATATTTGAAAGAGAACCAAAAGATGTGTAATTATAGCATGGGAAATACAAGAGAGGACCCAAAAAATGAGATCCAATTTCAGAAGTTTTCTCGAATAATCTGGGGAGGAAATTCAAATTTATGGAATTTGAAATTATAATTGATGAAATTATTGGTTTTAATGGTTTTATATATTTGGGAGAAATTTTAGTTGAAGATGCTTTAGTACGTAATTAGGATCGGCCTTAGGTAATAGGTGACTGGAAGGTTGAGTATAATGAAGATGGTGGAACATATTGTCCCATTTATTCAGTCCTGAAAATCCTATTTCTTTGGTGGGTAGAAAAGTAAACCAATATCAAGTTGGAAGTTGTATAAAACAATCCACCAACTTAATGGAAAATAATGCGACTGGTGGTTTCGACTGTAACACCTGCCTAGACATGGTTTAAGACCCTGTGATCGCCCTCTGTGGCCACCTCTATTATTGTCCCTGTATTTTCAAATGGATTCATTACCCAAGAGTATCTGCTGAAATCCAAAATCACCAATAGTCTCAATGCCCTGTGTGCAAGGCTAAAATTACCGAAAAAATAAGTGTACAACTCTACGGCCACGGTCAAACAGAAAAGCATCCGAAGATAAAGTCCCACACATGGATTTAGTCGTACCTTAAAGGCCTTCGAGTCCCCAATGCGGATTTAGTCATCAATCGATATCACCCACATGCATGACAGGCTGGCAACAACAGCAGCTGCTGGTGTAAGCAAAGATAACTGTCAACTGGAAGGCACGGAGGAGTAAACACGGATGAATGACTAAGCAAGAACAGTAGCTTCTGCTACTGTTACACATTTGCAAACCATGGTGCATATGTGAATCTTCTAAGTAATTTTATAATTTGGTATTATTAGGCTTACAGTGCATAAAACTTAATTTATACCACAAATATTAACCTCAAGATCAAAGCCCTCTCCCTGATGAAACTTAATACTCAAAACAACATTAACTCTATCTCCAAGAATCTTAGTTTACTCCCAAAATATTATTTATATAAAATTTGTGTTATGTGTCTTAGTTCTAACATATGCTCTATTTATACAAATTTGGGATTCCCCCTAAAGAGGATTTAACCTGTTTTGTTTTAAGTACTAATATTTTATTTGGTTTTCTTATAATAATGGAAAGCAGATATAGTATTTTCAAAAACAGTTTAGTGGTCTTCATAAATTAGAAAGGAATACGTACTGGAAGTTTACGTGTATTATAAATAAGACAAGCAATTAAGAGCTATTTAAAATACTTAATAATATAGAGGAAGTCAAAAGTTTTGTTTGGGGGATGGATGAGACCAGTGATGCTGGTCCTGATGGTTACACATGCCATTTTTCAAAAGTTGTTGGGACATTATTGGTGAGGATGATATATTGTGTATGATGAAAATGTATTCGATGTCAGAGTGAGTTATTATAATGTCATGTAATAACTCCTAAGACTAATCTTTATATGCATGTTAGCACCAAAACAAGATTAGTACTTTATATACATGTTAGCAAGATCTGAGTTTAATAATAATGTGTAGGTAAACAATAGACTATGAAAATTATTTTCAGGCAAAAATTATACACCTGAGAATGGAGCAATTTTATTACAGATTTTGTGTTCTCTATTATTGACTGTGTACAAGTTGGATCAAAATGTATTGTTTTTATTTTATTGTCTTCAGTTATAAACTTTCTTTTATCTTTGTAGGATCATGTCGGCTTTGTTGTGCAACATAATATTTGATTTTCCTGAACTTGAGGATATTCTCATTTGTTTAACGAGCTAATTTTACAACCATTTTATTTCGGTTTGAATTTAGTCATTGGTCTTCTAAAATTTTTTTGTGATCAACAATGTGAATGTCGCATAAGTAACATTCCCAAGAAACCAATCAAATGCCCCTTCTGTAGACAGAGTAAGGGGGGTTTAACCTGTATGACTGAAATTGAGGGACTTTGTTACTGGACACCTTATATTTCAAATGAGTTTAAATTCAATTTAGCTTGGGATTCAGTTAGATAAATTGGACTTCTTATAAATGGATATTCAAACATCTCTACTTATAAATAACAGAAGAAGGTTTGCAATATCTAACTGACTTACCATAACAATCAGTACTTTAAAATTAAACCTGTATGCAAAATGGGAACATATATTAATGATAAAACACACAAATAGAAAAGCAATGATTAGTTACCATCTTAGCATTTCTATTACCTACGACTTTAACATTAAATTCTTTTGCCTCCAATTCCATTTAAAGTAACGGTAGATATAAATGATAAAACACACAAATAGAAAAGTCATGATCAGTTACCAGCTTAGCATTTCAATTACCTAGGACTTTAACATCAAATTATTTTGACTCCAATTCCATTTAAAGTAACAGTAATTTTTTAAGGTCAACCAATCTACTTGCCACTGACCGTTACTCTTAAACCATGACCACCACTAGGCACCGAGAAAAAGACATTATTGAAGACCAGTTCAACCTGTATTGCATTCAATCCGCAGTTTAAGGAGTGTATTTCTACACTTATTTTAGGTCCCATGACACATAGTTCTTTATATGTATTTATTTGTTCAAAGAATTTCACTTTGTTCTTCACTGCTCTTAATATTTTCTATGATACTTATGGAATACATTTCATTATAAACGCTCTTGCTTTATGGTTAAGTTATATCAAGTGTTGCATTCTATTTATACTGTTATTATTCTGTACTTTAGTAGCGTTTGAATTTTTTGCCATCTTTTTCATTAGTTTAGTTGAAAAGATAAATGTTGGCTTTGGTGATTTCAAGTTTGCATAAAAAATATTAGGCTTCTTCAATGACTGTCCTACCATGATTCTCTATTATACGTAATAAAATTATCAAAAATATTTTCCCGTCATAATATATGTGCATGTTATATGATGGTTACGATGACAAGATGTATATATTATCTATGATTGTATTTATACGTACATATAAAGACATATATACTATATATGATCCTGTTTATACGAAAAAAGTCTCATAAATAATCTCGGGCCTCGCGCCAAAATCACTACTTTTTTCTTTATAACTGTTTTTGAGAACATATACTGTTAATAAGGTTCTAAAAAACGTGAAGCATGATTGAGGCGTGGAGGCCAAGCCTTAAGCCTTAGAAGCCTAGGCGGGCCTAGGCGTGAAAAAGTGTCAAAAAGCGTTTAGGCCTTCTTAATATATTTTAATATTTTTTAACCAAAGCAAGGCTATTAAAATACAAAAATTGAACATATCATAAAAATATCTCTGAATATATGCAAATTAAAACACTATTTGATTATTTTGGATGAGATAATGGTCCGGTTTGTAAACAAATTCTTTAAAAGGCGACATCGTTTCACTAAAACATTGTTGTTTTTAGAAAAAGTGCGCCTCAAGGGTTTTACCAAGAATAAGGCATGAAAAGCGTAAGGCGAGGCATTTCTCCCAAGCCTTAATCCTAGGCGTGCCTAGGCGGAGCCTAGGCGGGTTTTTTAAAATTATAACATTTTTCCCACAAGTTCGCTTTTAAATTATTTGTCTTTTAGAAAAACATCATAAAAGTTTTATTTAACAAAATACACATTCATTATAGACTTTATAAAATTATGATTAAAAAACGTTTGATTGAGGACTATAGTTACAAAGACTTTTTGTGACTGTGTTGGTAGATCTATTTGAAATGGGATAAGATACTTTATGCTTGCTTCCATTATAACAGTAATATTCATCTATTCCTTATTATCATAGATAAGAGGAATCTTATTTAATGAATTACAGTTGGAAATTTTTACTACAGGAGGAGAGACTTTGTTAATATAACCACGCGAAAGAATTGGTGAAATTAAAGAGGAAGAAGAACCATCAAATCCTAGCAAACGTCAAAAGAACCATGTTTGATGACTACATTTTGAGTTTTTAGCCTTAACTATTGTTATTATCCAATGTCCTTGAATAACAAATTATCTACTGCTGTACATTTTACATTTTCAATAATTTAGATTCATTGACAGTGATTTTAACTATTTCTCAAAGTTCATATCTTCTTACGTCGTTGTCGCTTAATTATTTCACAAAAATCGTTTACTTAACTTTGTTAACTGTGCATAGTTTGTTATAGGATTTATGCTTTATATAAACAATTTTGAAATTGACAGATTCATATTCATTTATTAAAAAACACAAATCAAAGATCTTGAATCAGCCACACGTGCAACGCACGTGGGCACAACTAGTATATATAAAGGCACCTAATTTTAGTTTAACACATTTAGTCGTTCAAACACCCATTTATCCCATATTATCTTATTTTGAAAGTTTCGCGCCATCGGCACCCAATCCTATCCCGAGTCACCCCAAATCGGAGAAGCGATGGATCCAAACCTCATTTATCCAATATTCTCTTATTTTTAAAGGTCTGCGCCAATGATAACTCATGCCAGCGCTACCCACCCCAAACTTGAAAATGAAATAGTTTTATATCTGTGACATTTTTACAAATTCTTGTGAAAATATCACATTTTCTTGTGAACACAATAAACTTTACTGTATGCACCAAAAAATGAAATAGTTTTATATTTGTGACATTTTCACAAACAGTAACATTTATTGTGTTGATATTACACAGACAGTAAAATTTACTGCGTTGGTCAATTATTGTATAAACCCATATATATATACATATATATATATATATATACATATATATATATATATATACATATATATATATATATATACATATATATATATATATATATATATATATATATATATATATATATATATTGTAGAACATACACATATTTTTAGTTTAACCTATTTAGTCGCTCAAACGCTCATTTATTCAATATTCTCTTATTTTTGAAGGTTCGCGTCAGCGGCACCCCATGTCACCCCTACTCACCTCAAATGGGAGTTCCGGTGGATCCAAACCACTTTTTTTCGATATTGTCTTATTTTTAAAGGTCCGCACTAAAGGCACCCAATCCCCACCACCACCCACCCCCATTGTCGGAGCTCCAACAACCTTCATCAAAGCTCCGATTTGGAGTGGTAGGGGTGGCATGGGTGCTGCCGGTGCGGACCTTTAAAAATAAGAGAATATTGAATGTATGGATTTATAGATTATTTGACCCATTTATTTAACCAAATTGTTTGTATTATTGTTTAATAATAACAACAAATGTGACAACTCAGTTAATATGTATTATTATATGTAATTCCTATATATATATATATATATATATATGGGTTTATACATTAGTTGACCTGTGTAATATTAACACAGTAAATGTTACTATTTGTGAAAATGTCACAGATATAAAATTGTTTTATTTTTTGGTGCATACAATAAATTTTACTGTGATCACAAGATAATGTGACATTGTCACAAGAATTTGTGAAATGTCACAGATATAAAAGTATTTCATTTTCCGATTGGGGTGGGTAGGGATGGCATGGGTTGTCGCTGATTCGAATCTTTATAAATAAGAGAATATCGGATAAATGAGGTTTGGATCCACCGGATCTCCGGTTTGGGGTAAGTAAGGGTGGCATTGGGTGCCGTGGCGCGGACCTTTAAAAATAAGAGAATATTAAATATAAGGGTGTTTGAGCGACTAAACGGGTTAAACTAAAAATAGGTGTTCTCTTTCAATATATATATATATATATATATGGGTTTATAGATTTGACCCATTTATTTAACCAAATTGTTTGAATGATTGTTTAATAATAACAACAAATGTGACAATCCAGATAATATGTATTATTATATGTAATTCCTATTTCCAGATTTTTTTTTAATTAAGTCCCGTTGACTATTCAACCATTTATTAATTCTATTTTAAAGGTGTACAGAATAAATATTACCGTCTGTGTATTTTTTTTATTGAAATATTATATACTTCGTGGATCTTGTTTGATAAATATATGGATAAAATTTTCTAGAGAACACAGTAAATATTACTGTCTGTGCAATATTAATACAAAAAATGTCACCGTTTGTGAAAATTTCACTGTTGATGTAAAAAATTAGATCACTCTAATGATTTAACCACAGATAAATAAATGAGACAGAATATTTTAAAGTGGTTCAGCCTTGTATGAATGGCCTACGTCCACTGTTATGTTATTGCTAAGTGTTTGCGAATTCTCGATTACAAGTTTTATCAAGAAATTCTGGTCCCTTTGAATGAGGGTGATACAAGGTATTTATAGCCCTTAGGCTGTACATGAAAGGGTGTTACACATATGAAAGGGTAATTCATTTAATGCTCTTCAAACGTGTGCGTCAAGATGATAGGCATTCAATGAATAGTTGAACTGTTGATCATCTGGCAATCAATGCTGCGGTCGAGATGCAGCTCGAACCATCTTAGTTGCTCGTCGTTCAAGAGTTCCTCGGAGCGTTGAAGTTCCTCGTAGCTTTGGAGTTCCTCGGAGAGCTGGAGTTCCTCGGAGTATACTTGTTGCTCGGAGTGAGTCTGACTTGGTCGGGGGAATGAACTTCCTCGTTGCTATTGTGCCACGTAGATTGACACGTGTCTTCTTATTATTCGTCTACATCAGCATACTAATATTGGTATCAACAGAAGCCCCCAATGTTTCATATTTTGAACTTTGAGGAGTATGGAACATTCTTTCTCGGTACATGGCAATATTAAATGACCTTCCTGGGTTTTAGGAGCCTTTTCTTCGTATTTGAATTTCCTTCCAAATTCGCAGAATCCGCCTTTTTACATTTTTATAAGCGCTTCGATCTTCGTGCCCTTTTTGTCCTTTTAGCCGCCGGTAGCGTAATAGTTTCCTTTTTGTAATCATTTCTTTCGCCGTTTCCCAAGGAAAAGTATTTATGCTTCAGAGGCAATCCCATCGTCTTCTACCTTTTTCAATTTCTGTTTTCGAGTTTTCTATAGCTTTTCTCTCTCCTGTGCGTTCATCCCTTTCTTCGTTTGTTTGACAACAGATCTCCTTTTTCCTGTAAGATTTTCTTCCTTCTTCCTCATTTCTTTTTATTCACCATGGTTTATATTGTCGAATCTCTTGAGAAATTCCGTTCTGACTTTTCTATTCCTTCTTGGGTAACTTTGGAGAGTCTTTCTGAACCTTCAACTTATTTTAATTTGGCTGAGGGATATTGGTTCCCTAGCCTCTTTATTGCTGAATGTGGATTTTCTTTTCCACCAAACCCTTTGTGTTTAGAGTTCTGTCAGTATTTCGATGTTGTCCCTATAAAAATAGCCCCCAACACATGGAGAATAGTTAATGGGGTGTATAGGTTAAATCAAACTCATGGAACTCCTATAGGAATTCCTGAGATTATGTACTGTTACAGATGGGCTGTTTTAGATAATGTTTTTTATTTAAAAACTAGGTTTTTGAATAGGGCCTTAGTAGTCAACCTCCCTGATGCAAACAGGGATTATTTTGAACACGGGGTAGTCATCAAAAATTGGCAACATACCCCTTTAGTTGGAGATGAAGTATATGAGGGTCCCAGATGCCCCCCCATATGGCAATGGGATAGGTTATTTTCATCTTATTTTGTTTTTGAAATTATGATTTCATTGTGTTTGAAAAAATGTATGACTGATATTTCACTATGTATTTGTTTGCAGTTGACAGTAAGAGAAAAACTCCAAAAGAATCAGAAGTAAATATTAAACATTTGAAACATATCTGGAATTTGCATCGAAGAGTTGCAGACGAGCACATCAGGTCTGCTTCATATTTGTTGCAGTACAGGAGCTACACATCATCCTTTACTGCTCGTCCTGTGGTCAGCATTAGTGAACCATTACCAGCTTCTGAGGAATCTTCACCAGAATCTCACATTCCTTTAAGTCAGAAGATGGGCAAAAGAAGAGTTCATGCTATCTTCGAGGAGACTTCCTCTGCTGGAGATGGAAAGAGAAACAAGAATGATGTTCCAAAGGGGACAAAGAAAGTAGATGTTGCCCCTTCTGTTGCTCCTTAGAAGGCTGCCGAGAAGCCTCCAGTGGCTCCGAGCAAGAGAAGTACTTCTGTGGAAGTGGTCACCATTTTCCCCACCAAAGGTTCTTTGGCTAAAACTGTTGAAGTTCCACTGAGGAGATTGAAGAAATCCTCCTTGGTCAGTTTTTCTGAAACCATTCCCCAGCTCCAAGCTAGTGGAGCTGGTGTTCTAACCATTATTCCCCCGAGTTATGCAATGAGCTCGGTAAAGACTTGGACTATTCCTGAAGTCCAAGGAATTGAAGAAAACATGTCTAGGGATATGCTGACATCCCTAGCTACTCGTCACATTACTTCAGTAAGTTTCTCTTATCTTGAATTTTTCTTTCTTTCCATCAATTCATGTATCTCGGCATTGACTTATCATTACCTTCTTTTTCAGCTGGTGAGTTGCTTTAACACCATAGTGAAGAAAGATGAAGCACTCAAGGCTTCTAGCTCCTCGTCTGGAGTGGAGGATGCCTTTCTGGGTTTGGCCCAATCTCTGAATGAATCCCGTCAAAAATACGACGAGGATAAGGGTGAATGGGAGAAGAAGTTGACTGCGTCTGAGGCAGAGAAAGTGCAGTTGGGAAAGAAGGTGAAGGACTTGGAGAGAGAGAATAAAAAATACGCCGAGAAGCTCACAAGTTTTGGGGAGCTTGAGAATAAGTTGAAATCGGTCGAGGAAGAGCTGTCCCTTCTGCGAGAAGTAAATCGCCAGAAAGAGGAGGTGGAGGCCAAATTGAAATCCACCGAGGATCTTCTATCCGAGAAGCCCTCCTCGGAGAAAATGAAGAGAAAAGTGGCTGTTAAAAAATCCTTTCGAACCGGTTGGGACAAAGGATGGGATAGGGGGTAGCTGCAATGATGGATCAGGTGCAGTATGGGAGTTTGAAATACTTTCGAGATGGTTAGGTTGCTTCCTTGCAAGAATTGAAGGTGAGCGAGGACTCTGAACTATTTCAATAATATTTTCCTGGTCCTCCTCCAGCTATTGAAGATGAAGAAGAGGATGAAGCTGCATCCGAGGAGTCCTCACTGATAGTGGGTGATCAAGTCCTTGCTACACAACCCAACCAGACATCCACTGAGGAGATTTCTTCTTTGCCTGCTCCTCCTGAACAAATCCCAAATCCAGCCGACCAGATTATTGTTCCCACCGAGCAACCAAGCTCCTCGTCCCAGCCTCCCGAGAAAGTCTTGGGAGATAAGGAAAAGGTGTGAAGTTGTTCGGTATTCTCTTTTATTTTTCCTTTTAATTGTACTTTGTAACCCAGATATTTGTAACTTTGCCTTATGATCTAATAAAATTTGAGTTCTTTTCTTCCATATGATTGTCTCTTCTCTATCTGCACTCTGTCTTGATCTTCTTTTTGATGATTACTTTTTCTTTCTCTGCAAGTTTCTGGCCAGGATGGATCTACTGTCTGCTAATGACACAAAGTTGATGCAGCAATGCCATGAATATTATAAAGCTGGTCACATAGACCTAAGTGCATCAGAAGTTGCCGACATCCTTGGCCATGGTGTTTCATAGCAGGCTGTGGAGGCATATCAGCACTTGAAGGATTTACTTGATCGAGATGTGGCCAATAACGTGGCCTATTATGAAATGATCGAGGATCTTCAATGTACTTTAGAGGACCTTCAAAATCAGTATAAGGAATCAACCGCCCTGTTGCATGAGGGGTATGAGAAGAGATATCAACAGCTTTCTGCCGAGACAGGTCACAAAAAGATCCTTGCTGGGTACGATGTTAGGGAGAGAACCCTAAAGGGTAAAGTTGAAGCTTGTAGACAAATTGCCGAGCTGCTAGAGTAAGAAAACAATAATTTATAGAAAGAGCTGGCACAGTATAAGTCTGCAGCATCTTCTTCAACAGCTGTAATCCTAGTGACTGACGAGGGATTTTCCTTTCTAGAGGTTGAGAATGCCAAATTAAGGCAAGAGTTGGATACCTTGAGAAGATCTGGTAATTCTACTGCTACTCGGGGGCGAGGAAGAGGTTCTCGTGGACGAGGAAGAGCTGCCCAGAATATTGTCGAGGTACCAAGTTCCCGACCTGCTCGGGGATGATCAAGAGCTCTTAGTCGTAATGTTGAGGAAGCTCGTACTTTATCAACGTTGGAAACTCAGGCGTTCCAAATGAATGCGAAAGATCGGGCTTTGTCTGAAATGTCTAAGAAAATCCAAACTCTGGAGGATCAACTTGCTTCGACAAAGTCTGCTCTGAAGAATAAGGATGTTTTTTCTAGGAACCTTCATGAGCAGTTAGAAAGAATAACTTTCCAATTCCACAAACAACCTCGTGAGTTCTGGATGGCAGGCTACAATGAGGCCCTTTATCACTTGGATGCTCGCCTTGAAAATGCCAATAATGAAGGTTATAAACAGGGATGGTTGAACGCCCTGGGTGTATTAAAACTAGAGCTGGGCCATTATTTATGGGATTATCATGCTCCTGGGCTACTAGATTTTCCTGTGCCACCTTATAAATTTGACATGGAATGGATCCCAGCTCATGCCATTCCTCGGAGATTAATTGCAAAATACCTCGGTGACTACAATCTTCATTCCCAGATCGAGGTATCTCATCCCGAGCACCTACTGGATACACCTTCTGTGATGAACATTAGGATGCTGAAGGACTTGAACTTCATTAACTCTCCTCAGACTTTAAATGATCCGCCTGCTGGCGAGGAACCTATTTCAAAAGCAGAAGGAAAGAAACCAATAGAGTAGGGATCTCAATGTAATAGTTAGTACACATATGTAACTTGTAATTCGTTTTGAATTTTAATGAAAGGCTTTCATTTTTTGTTTGCAAATCTGTATTGCTATTGTATTTGTCAAACACTTTATATTTGTGCTTGCATAACAATATTGTATGGTTCATCGACCAATTTAGTAATAAACAGTTACCAGTATCAGAAATGTTGCTTGATCACTTAATAATAAAGTAATGAGTATAAAAATGTTGAAAATTATTCCAACCAACCAAGATTGTTAAATTGTGTTTGTCGACCAATTATAGTTAGTGAGAGTTTTTATCCCCGACCAGCTATACTTGGTAAATTTTTGTCTTTTCCATAATATGTGCCCGACCAACCAAGGTCGATGATTTTTCCTCGTCGACCAACTACAGTTAGTGGGTTTTTATCCCCGACCAACTATACTTGGTTCAGTTTGGAATATTTGTTCTTCGAGGAACTTTTATGTAATAAACTTACTTCCCAACCAACATAAGTTGGAATTTGAGATAATATCTTACTTCTCAACCAATATAAGTTGGCATTTGAGAGCATATTTTGTTTCCTAACCAACTGAAACTGGCCTTTCGTCGATCATCTTGTGTTCTCGCTCTTTTACCAATCAGAGTTGGTCTGAGTTCGAACTATCATGTCCACTAGCTCTTTTACCAACCTGAGTTGGTCACGCTAATTTACGCCTCCTAACCAAAGGAGTATAGTTTGTTCTCGCCCTTTTACCAACCGGAGTTGGTCGTGGGTTTGAACTATCATGTCCACTAGCTCTTTTACCAACCTGAGTTGGTCACGCTAGTGTACGCCTCCTAACCAAAGGAGTATAGTTTGTTCTCGCCCTTTTACCAACCGGAGTTAGTCGTGGGTTTGAACTAGCATGTCCACTAGTTCTTTTACCAACCTGAGTTGGTCACGCTAGTGTACGCCTCATAACCAAAGGAGTATAGTTTGTTCTCGCCCTTTTACCAACCGGAGTTGGTCGTGGGTTTGAACTATCATGTCCACTAGTTCTTTTACCAACCTGAGTTGGTCACGCTAGTGTACGCCTCCTAACCAAAGGAGTATAGTTTGTTCTCACCCTTTTACCAACCGAAGTTGGTCGTGGGTTTGAACTATCGTCTTCTTTTTACTACCGAGCAGCGTTGTTTTACTGTCGAATAGCGTAGTGTTAAACACACTAGTATTCCCTGAAAAACTTTCAATAAAAGGAGAGAAGATTGTGAAATATCATCGTTTTATTCATATTGATGGAACTGCTTTACATTTTACATCACTGATAATACTTGCGTAGGTGTTCAGCATTCCATGCATTCTTAAATTCCTCTCCTTCTAGAGTTGCTATTCGGTAAGTTCCTGGTCGGACAACTGCAGTAACTCGGTAAGTTCCATGCCAGTTTGCTTCCAACTTATTGTGCTTCTGAATGACCTTCTTTAGCACGTAATCTCCTTCTTTTAAGTCACATTTTTTCACCCTCTTGTTGTAGAACAGGGTTGTTCCCTGTTGATAAGTAGCATTCCTAATGGCTGCCTCTTCTCTAACTTCCTCGAGCATGTCCAAATCTAATCTTCTCATCAAGTCGCTGATTGGGGAATTGAAATTCAGCACTCTGTGTGTTGGAAGACCAAACTCGGCAGGTATTACAGCCTCACTTCCAAATGCCAGCATATATGGTGATTCTCCAGTTGCTGCTCGGGGAGTTGTTCGGTAAGCCCACAATACTGACTGTAGATCATTAATCCAATTAGCTTTAGCCTCACTTAGAGTCTTCTTCAAACCATTTAGTAATGTTCTGTTCATCACTTCAGTCTGCCCATTGCTCTGAGGATGGCCTGGTGCTGAATGAACCTTCAAAATGTTTGACTGATGACAATAGGTGGCAAACTCCTCGTTATCAAATTGTGTTCCATGGTCTGTGATGAAGGCATGAGGGAGACCGTATCGGCAGATGATGTTCTTCCAAACGAATTGGTACACCTTCCGTATGTCATATCAATCAGAGGCTCAGCTTCTACCCACTTAGTAAAATAATCCACTGCGACGACGAGATACTTGAATCTTCCTCGGGTCGTTGGCAGTGGTCTAACCAAATCCATCCCCACATGGCGAAAGGCCAAGGGGAAGTTATGGGTGTCAGCAATGCTTGTGGAGTTCGTCGGATGGAGGAAAAACGTTGGCATTTATCACATCTCTTAGCATAGGCTATACAATCAGCCATCATCGTTGGCCAGTAGTATCCTTGTGTCATCACCCTTTGCAAAAGTGTCCGACCTGCTACATGGGCTCCACAGGATCCTTCATGGATCTCTTCAATCAATTCCTTCACCTCGGAGGGATGCACACATCTTTGCAAACCTACCATAATTTCTCGTCTATACAAAACACCATTAGTTAGTACATACCGAGCAGCTTTAAACTTCAATTTCTTTGCAGCGAGCTTATCCTCTGGCAAATCTCCCTCCTCAATATATGCCCTGATGGGATCCATCCAAGATGGTCCCAAATCAAGGGTAATAACATTCATCGTCTGGGCTTCATCTATGCTCCAAGCTTCTAATACTTCAATTGGTATCGTTCTTCGCAGCTCGGTACGAGTAGCTGATGCTAGTCGGGCCAGTGCGTCTGCTTATATATTTTCCAGTCTTGGTATTCTGATCAACTGAATGGCATCAAATTCTGCCAATAATTCCATCACCTTTGCATGATACCTGACCATTAATTCTCCTTTAACAGCATATATTCCTATCATCTGATTCACAATTAATTGAGAATCACTGAATACCATCACTTGTTGTGCTTCCATAATCTTTGCTAAATTAAGACCTGCTATCATCGCCTCATATTCAGCCTCATTATTGGAATCTTTGAATTGGAATCGTAGGGCGTATTCCACGTCGATCTCGTCTGGAGTGCTCAGAACTATTCCCGCGCCACATCCTGCAGTGCAAGATGAGCCATCTACATATAATCTCCATATAGGTAATTCGTCTTCAAATTTCTTATCTGACATAGTTCCTCGGTGAAATATCTGTTATTTCCTTTCATCCTCCCTTGGTATATTTCGCTCTTCGTCGACCATCTCTTCTCGCCCTTTTACCAACCGGAGTTGGTCTGGGTTTGAGTTTGATGATCTTTCTACATCCACAAGCTCTTTTACCAATCGGAGTTGATCTGGACTTGTGTCTGTTGATCCTGTAACATCCACAGGTTGGTCAGCGAGTAACTTTTGTTCCTCGGGGGTATCAGGATATGTAAATTCTGCTATAAAGTCTGCTACAGCCTGCCCTTTTAATGATGATCTGGGTTCATACACAATATCATATTCACCGATCTCTATTGCCCAATACATCAGTCTCCCTGATTTTTCTGGCTTGTGAAGGGCTTGTCTCAATGGCATGTCGGTATACACGACGATGGTATGGGCCTGGAAATAAGGCCTCATTCTTCTACTCGCTTCAATTAATGCCAATGCCAATTTTTCTAGCTTTGGGTACCTGATCTCTGCACCTCGGAAAGCCTTACTTGTGTAATAAATTGGCTTCTGGACTCTATTCTCCAATCTGATCAATGCCGAGCTGAATGCATTCTCTGATACTTCCAGGTACAAGTACAATTTCTCTCCCATTACTCGCCTGGATAACAATGGAGGTGCTCCCAAATATTTCTTCAAGTCTTGAAAGGCTTTTTCACATTCATCATTTCACTCGAAAGTTTTTTGAAGTGTTTTGAAGAATATGAGGCATCTATCAGTTGCTCGGGATACAAATCTGTTGAGCGCTGCAACTCTTCCTGTAAGACTCTGCACCTCTTTCTTCGTCGTTGGAGATCGCAACCCTAGAATAGCTTTGATCTTTGCTGGATTTGCCTCAATGCCTCGCTGGTTGACGATGTACCCGAGGAACATTCCTTCTCGTACTCCAAAGGTGCACTTCGTCGGGTTGAGCTTCATTTGGTATTTATCAAGTTGATCAAAGGTCTGACTTAAGTCAACTAGGTGATCAGCAGCTTTCTTGCTCTTTGTCAGCATATCATCGATATAGACTTCCATATTGCAACTGATTTGTTCGCGCGAAAACCTTGTTCATCAGCTGCTGATATGTCGCTCCTGCATTTTTCAAACCAAAAGGCATAACATTATAACAATATGTTCCCCTAGGGGTAATAAAAGAAGTGCTTTCCCTGTCTTCAGGTTTCATTTTAATCTAGTTATAGCCAGAGTAAGCGTCCATGAAGCTAAGCAGCTCGTGTCCCGAGGTAGCATCCACTAGTTGATCAATTCTGGGCAATGGAAAGTGATCCTTTGGGCATGCCTTGTTGAGATCGGTGAAATCAACACACATTCTCCATTTATTGTTTTTCTTCTTTACCATCACCACATTTGCTAACCAATCTGGATATTTCACATCTTCAATGAATTGTGCTTTCTGGAGCTTCTCGACCTCTTCTTATATAGCTTGATTCTTCTCGGGACTAAACACTCTTCTTCTCTGCTTTACAGGCTTGATCTCCTTATTCGCATTGAGTTCATGGCATAAGAAGTTTGGATCTATTCCTGGCATGTCTTCATGACTCCATGCAAAAGTTTTCTTTCTGTTTCTCAAAAAAGTTATCAACTCCTGTTTTATTGAAACATCCAACGATGAACCTATCTGGGTTACTCGTTCAGGGTGCTCGTCGTCCAGAATAACATTTTCTGTAGATTCCACCACCTGTCCTTTTACAAGTTGGGATTCATCTCTGGGATCAAGTGTTTCAATTTCTGTACCTTCCTCCACCTGGTAGGTGGCAGTCTTTTTCCTTGACTCTTCAAGCTCCTCTTGCTCGGCAGATGAATAATAACATTCCCGAGCTACTTTCTGGTCACCTTTCACAACTCCCACTCTGAAATTTGTAGGGAATTTTAAACACTGATGTACTGTAGATGGAACTGCTTCGAACTTCTTCAAACCAACTATTCCCATGATGATGTTGTAAGCTGACTGCACATTCTTATCCATCACAAAGAAGCGTATTCTTTCTATTCGACAAGCAGGCCAAGTTCCAATGAATATATCCAACTTGATCGTCCAAGTGGAAAAACTTTCTCGCCAGCAAAACCCAATAGAGGTCTGTGATAAGGTTCTAATTGAGATAATTTCAAATTTAAACTGTCAAAGCATGAATAGTACATGATGTCGGCCGAACTACCATTATCTACCAGCACCCTTGAAATCACTACTTCTTTCATCCTCATTTTGATCACCAAAGGGTCGTCGTGAGGGTAAATAACAGCTGCCAGGTCATTTTTTGAAAATCTAATGACCAGCTTCTCTTTGTTTACCTTCCTCGGGCGATCTTCCTCAGCCAAATTTATTCGCTGAATATATGAGCAAGCTTGAGCCTCTCCAAGGTAAGCCTTTCTTTCTGCAGTAAGGTCTCCTCCTCCTGCATCTCCTCCTATAATTACATTACAATCAAATGATCCAAAACGTATGGAAAATACCTCTCGTTCTGGCTACCTTGGTTTCTTGGGAAGATCGGGGTCATCCTCTGTATCATCTTCATGATCCCTTTTCTTTTTCTCCTCTGCTCGACGAGGAGATCTAGACCTTTCTCTAGTTCGGTCATTATTTCTTCTTTCGCCTCCCCGATCAACATACTTCGTTAGCTTCCCTCTTCGGATGAGTGTTTCAATCTCGTTCTGAAGAGCTATGCAATTTTGGTCATATGGCCGTGATCCTTATGGAACTCGCAATATTTATCCATGTTCCTCAGGTCAGGGTCTGACCTCAGTTTCTTTGGCCACTTTACTTCCTCGTTATTCTTGATTTCTTCCAAGACATGATTAATACCCATTTTCAAAGGAGTATAATTATCGAATTTCTTCAGGACTTCCCATGATGATTTTTTATTCTTGGAATGCTTGTCACCGCCATTGCCCTTATATCCTTTCTTCTTGGATTTGTCATCTTCCACCTTGGTTTCTTTATCCATATTCTTCTTCGCAACCATAGCCTCCTCGGCATTCATGATTTTGGCCGCTTTCGCCATTAACTCTGACATAGTTGTAGGTGGATCTTTGGCCAAAGTGTAATACAACTTGGTAGGCAACAACCCACTCATCAAGGCGGTGATTGCTATCTTTTCTTCATAATCTATAACTTCCAGTTTCTGGTTATTGAAACGAGTTATGTAATCTCTAGTACTCTCACCAGATTTTTGTCTAACACTTAACAAGTGTGCTACTCTTTTTACTGTCTTTGCTCCAAAACAGAAATTGCCGATGAACAACTCGGCCAACTCAAAGAAAGTTGAAATCTTACCCCGAGGAAGATTGTTGTACCATATCTGGGCAGATCCAGTAAGAGTTCCCGAGAATGATCTGCATCTCATCTCGTCGGGGACAGCATAGATGTCGACAGCATCTTGATATTGCTCTATGTGTAGTACAGGATCTGTCTTTCCATCATATTTGGGGGTCACCATAGGTGCTTTAAACTTTGAAGGGGTAGGAAAACCCACAATGGCCTGGACAAAAGGTGTCCCTTGAACAAAAGTTCGTTGTAGGGGATTCTTCGCCTTAGCCATTTCTCCCAATCTATCCTCCAATCGCTGAATAGAACCTTTCCACGCATCATTTCCCTCCTCGGGCTTGTTAGTTCGAGCAATTGATTGCTCTGAAGTAGCCTCCTGAGATCTATCTTGACGAGCAATTGGTCGTGATTGTGCTGATCCTTCTCTGAGATCTGATGGTTGTCGAAAACTCCTCGACATGGTCTTAGGTGGACTCCTATTCCTCCTAGGGCCTAATCGACTGAAAGGAGACACCCTACTCAGTCTTTCCAAGGCACTGGGTCTCTCTGGAGAGAGAGTGATACGTTGATCAGTATCTGTAGCCCTTATTGACGAAGTTCGCCCAGGTTGATAAGAGAAATCATCAGATTCCTCATTACGATATGACTCAGTACGCCTGGATCGTGAAGAAAGTAAGTAGGTTTGCCTCTGACCACTTCGCTGTCCTGAACGTGCAGGTGCACCGCCATGAAGGGTCTGTATGAGTTGTCGCATTGTTTCTTGCATGGCTGTTTGTCCTTGAGCCAAATTCATCATAATCCCAGCCAGATCTGGAGGTACAGAGGGATTTGGAGGATTTCCAGCATTTCCAGCGTTTCGATTGCTGGATTCCGGGTTATCTGCCATTGATGATGAATGATTTTTGGTGAAAAACGATAATAACAATCGTTCCCACAGACGGCGCCAATCTGTTGATGTAAAAAATTAGATCACTCTAATGATTTAACCACAGATAAATAAATGAGACAGAATATTTTAAAGTGGTTCAGCCTTGTATGAATGGCCTACGTCCACTGCTATGTTATTGCTGAGTGTTTGGGAATTCTCGATTACAAGTTCTATCAAGAAATTCCCGTCCCTTTGAATGAGGGTGATACAAGGTATTTATAGCCCTTAACCTGTACATGAAAGGGTGTTACACATATGAAAGGGCAATTCATTTAATGCTCTTCAAACGTGTGCATCAAGATGATAGGCATTCAATGAATAGTTGAACTGTTGATTATCTGGCAATCAATGCTGCGGTCGAGATGCAGCTCGAACCGCCTTAGTTGCTCATCGTTCAAGAGTTCCTCGGAGCGTTGAAGTTCCTCGGAGCGTTGGAGTTCCTCGAAGCTTTGGATTTCCTCGGAGAGCTGGAGTTCCTCGGAGTATACTTGTTGCTCGGAGTGAGTCTGACTTGGTCGGGGGAATGAACTTCCTCGTTGCTATTGTGCCACGTAGATTGACACGTGTCTTCTTATTATTCGTCTACATC
Organism: Sambucus nigra; assembly: GCA_949130495.1. Taxonomy (NCBI): domain Eukaryota; kingdom Viridiplantae; phylum Streptophyta; class Magnoliopsida; order Dipsacales; family Adoxaceae; genus Sambucus; species Sambucus nigra. The sequence goes on along the minus strand of OX422207.1, from coordinate 622,561,033 downwards.
AGCATACTAATTTTGGTATCAACAGTCACAGATATAAAACTATTTATTTTTCTGGTGCATACAGTAAAGTTTACTATATGTGTAATATTTTTTTTATAGGCTTCATGGATCTTGTTTGATAGATCTCGGCGAGGAGATTTTAAAAATAGTAAATTTGCAAAAAAACGGATTTGTCAATCAAAAGTTGTGATCATTTAAAAATTAAAAAAAAATTCAACCACTTATGTAACTTCTCCAAGGAAGTTACATATAGTTGGTTTGAAAAGGGTATAATTGTGAAAAAAAAGTCCTAAAAAGTTAGGAATAGGACCTATTTAATGGTTGAAAAATCTATAGGACCTAGTTAGGGAAACTTTGTTCCTATGGGACCTATATATAATAATCTCTTAAATAATACTAATAGTCAAATTTGTTAATGAAAGAATACTTTAAATAACAAAAACTAATATTATTTAAGATGGTTATTCAAAGGATATATCTTCTATCTTCCTCTATATAAGTAATTGGTTTCTATAATTCAAACATACTCAAAGATAACATAACGAAACTATTAGCTAAGGGGAAGAAATTCAAAATTCTCATAGAGTGATTTAAATGTGTTTAAGTTATGATTCAACGCACATTCAACCCCTCTTACAATCTCAAGAACATTATTGGCATGGATCAAGGTAAGTGTTCTTAATCTCATATATAGGCTAATATGTGATTTTTATAATGATTCAAGGTGTCATTATATAAATAAAAATTACATAATTTATTAATTAATCGATTAATATTTTGATTAATTAAATCATGTTTAATGTTTTATGTTCTTTAATTAATGTATATTTTATATGTGGTATCAGAGGGTTGTGTTGTGATTACATGATTATCCATTAAGTTTTGCCTATAAAATGGTTAATGTCATTGATTTTCACGTACATCATATAATGTATGTGTTTATTTATTCTATGAAATTATGCTATTTTGCACACCGTATAGGATCAATATTTAATATACGATTATTAAGGATGAAATAGACTCATGATTCTTTGTGCATGAAACCAAATGAATACATTGGTACATATGTAAAAGCTTATAAAAGGATATATCATAAGATGGAATTGTTGGTTTCCAAATGTTTTTTCTTGTGGCCAAATAAAAAATGGAATTGATCCCCTTATAGTGTTGTTTAAGTTTTGTGTCAATGTAATTATGTATTTAGATCTCCATAAAAACATTACAATGATGATGAATATCTACATTGTGTGGAAAAAATTACGCGATGCTTCATGTCGCTGAATCTTTTTTGTTTTGTATATAAAAATTTATGCTAAATCTATTTATTTTATAAAACTATGAATCTAGCACATTTAAGGACGTTTACAGTGACAGTTTTCTAATGCTTGTAATAAAAAATAATAGAAATCTAAAGTGCAAACTAATTCGGAATTTAATGAAATCTTTTATGTCAACCTAAAACTACCTAATGATAAAAATTTATTAGTTTTGGTGTTGATGCACGACTATTTTTTTTTACTATTCGAGCCCAATTATGCCTTTAAAACCTTAAAATTTTCATTTTTGGCAATAAAGCTTATAGTTATTTCTCTCGCATTTTTTTACGTTTCACTAATTGGACAGTGATCCTAAAGTAAATCATAATATTTTTATACTCGTGTTTCAATTTTTCTTGTTCTTAGAATTTTTAGGTTTTTTCATATCTCTATATTATGTGTTTTATTAAATATATGAGTTATCTTACCTTATTGGTTGTTATAAGATTCATGTTATCTTGTATACAATAAATATTGTTATGAATATTATATTTATGGTTAAGGTTTTTATGCTAATATTTATATTATGTTAGGTTAGGTGTCCATCAAAGTGCCATACTCTATGCTTATGAATATCAGATTGTTTTGCATAAAATTTTGACATTATGTTTAACTACTATGGATAAATTATGTTGCCTAATATTTTCATTGTGTTAGATTAGGTGCACACTAAAGTGCCTTAGTATATAATTGTAAACATTATATTATCTTGTATAAATTTGTTTATCCAAAGGTCCAAATATAATCATGAATGATAGGTTGTTGATGCTATTATTATGTGACTTGTTCATTTAACCATTGTAAGTTGGTTGCCCAAATGTATAATTATGATTGTTAATTGAACATCAATGAGCAATGTAGTTTTTGCATCAATTTAACCTTATGATTTTTACCCTTTTTATCTTTAGAACTAATATTTACGTTTAGTTTTATTAGGTGCTTAAAATATTTTTCCAGTCTAAAGTCATAAATATTATATTATCGCATTCACATTCATATCATGTATGCTTTGGTTTTTCAAATGTCCATTTATGTCAATAAATGTTAATGTTTATTCAATCATTGTGATTAGCTGATGAAAAAGTTCAATCGTATTGAATAACTTAAAGACTTTTACAATTCCATAGTCCATTTGATATTAATATTACAACAAACTAAAATATATCATGAATATCAAATTAAGTAACAAATATTAATGTAAATTATTCTTTTATTTCTGACGTTTAAAAATGAAGAATTTAGTTCATTATTTATGAGATATTTAATGATCACCTAAAGGTGGATAAAATATTTCTTTTTATTAACATAAATGAAAATTTTGCATTTGATACTTATGAAAATATTTTATTAATATAACATTCATATAACGAATGGTTTGGGAGTCACTAAAGTGACCCAACTATAATGCTTGTAGATATTAAATTTAAAGATAAAAGTGGTAGAAATTAATCATGATGCTTATAAAATGTAAAGATATTAATGGGTTATATTTGGTTTATTTCTTTAAGGAATATATTTTCCCAATGAAAATTGATTTTGAGTAACTGAAATAAATATTAAGGAAATATGTAGTGAGCCGGTGAAAGGTTATCCATGGATAACGTGTCCGACTAATTAAATAGCATACTATCCAATAAAATAATAGAAAAATTATAATTGATATCTTATTGTTATTATGAAATAAAGTTCACAGTTATACACTGTTGTTAATGTGCGTGTTGTCAACTCATAGTGTTAATGCAGTGAGCTATTTATCTCATTAATTTTGTATCATTTTATTTCTCTAATGTTGCATATTTTATTTGTCTTAATGTTCTCGAGACTCACTTCTTATAATGATATGAAGGAGTTAAGTTTCATTTAAATGTGTTGAATCATTATAAATCTTTTTAATTAATGAACCCACTATTTATTTTCTTGGGAATCAATTCATCTTTTACACCTTCAAAAACCTTCGATGACGTTTAAACATTATTTTGTTAAACTTGATCGTGACGGATTTTGTCTATTTTATCAAACTATCTTTATGTTTATATAAGAATATAGTTTCCTTAGTTATGGTGTTCTCCTTGATGGTTTGTACAATTATATTTTTGATAAAACCTTTTAAAAGGGAAATAGTTTTGACCCTTTATCATAATATTGAACTAAAACATACCTTTATTATTATGCATCGTGAGCTTATTCAACTCCCTATAATCCACATATAGTCGAAGTGAACTATCCTTCTTTTTCACAAACAACATCGATGCGCTCCCCACGGAGACGTTTTCCTCTGTCTAAACCCCTGGCTCAACGGTTAGTAAATTTGTTCCCTTAACTCCTTCATCTCTAACGAATTCCATCTTGTAAAGTGACTAAGCAATGGGTCTGGATCTTGGTGCTAAGTCTATACATAAATCTACTTGCCTCGTTGGCGGTAACCCTAGAACCTCATCAAATACGTCTGTAAACTCCTGGGAAGCTGGTATCGAAGCTAACAACACGGTGACCTCCTCTGGCGAAGTCTCATATATATATATATATATATATATATATATATATATATATATAATGTGTACTATAGCCTCCCTTGAGCCTAGGCATAACAAATAAGGATATATCATGTTCGGGAATAGCAAACCTAATTGCCTTCCCATTACAATTTATCTCTATGTGATATTAAGCTAACTAGTACATGCCCAATATGATATCATAAGTCGACATATACACTAATAATACGTCGATGGAGAAACATAATTGAATGATCTCTACAGCCATGCCTCTGTAAATATTGCATAAGGCAGTGCCCCAACCTACTGGGGTATCCATATATGAAGATACATTCTCAATTATATTTACCAATCCCAACATAAATGAAAATATATAACTAGTGAAATATTTTTATGTGCCTGTATAAAAAAGAACTCGTGTAAAACTACCATAAATATAAAACATACCCTTAATTGCCTGAGGTTGTTCTGGTTGGCATGACTAATGGACGTTGTAGACACGTCCGTAGTGAATTTGTGTATGTCCCTGTGCCTGAGGTAAGGACATGTACGCTAATGCTAGTGCAAGGCCTGATATTATGGTGGCGCTAGAAGAGCCTGCTACTACACCTCACTACACCAAAATGGGCAAATTGTCACCTTTCAGCCGGCCAGCCTTGTCAAGGTCATTGACCGTGACAAAAAAACACGCGTTTTATGTCATGGTCATTGACCTTGACACGATCGTGACAACGAATTGTCACGGTCATTGACCGTGACAAGCCCGTGACAATTCAATTTGTCGCAGTCGTGTCACAGTCAACGACCGTGACAATTCGTGTCACGGTCAAAGACCTTGACACGACCGTGACAACTTTTCCAGCAAAAACCCTACCCCCCTTATTTTTTCCCTCCCGCGCCCTTCCCTCCCTCTCTCTCTCTCTCTCTCTCTCTCGACGCTGCTCTCTCTCTCTCTCTCTCAGGTCCAATTTCTCTCTCTCTCTCTCTTCCATTTATATATATATATATATATATATATATATATATATATATATATATATATATATATTTGTCTGTATATTTATGTGTGTATGTGTATATATATATATGTGTGTATGTGTGTGCGTGTGTGGGGGGTGGGGCGGGATGGGGGGAGGGGGTGGTGGAGGGGGGCAGGGTGTGGGGCGGGGTGGGGGAGGGGGGCAGGGGGTATGTGTATATATATATGTGTGTATGTGTGTGCGTGTGTGGGGGGTGGGGCAGGGTGGGGGAGGGGGTGGGGGGTGGGGCAGGGTGGGGGTGGGGGTGGGGAGGGGTGGGCCGGGGTGGGGGAGGGGGTGGGGCGGGGTGGGGGAGGGGGTGGGGCAGGGTGGGGTGATGTGTGTGTGTGGGTGGGCAGGGGGTATTTTTTTATATTAACATTGAAATCCTTAGAGAATAAGAAGGCCTAAGAAATGATTACAAAAATCAAATTGTATACTCATTATAATGATAACAAGGTTAATATGATAATTGTTCAAGATTTGAAATCCGTGCCTTATGATTTTTCATTGAGAATTGAAAGATGAAATATGATTATGATTAATCAATCCCGTGGAATTGTATTACAAAATTACTAATAGTTCTCTTGGGAAATATTTAATTGTTGGGTAACTCATATGAATTTATGTTTGATGGAAATTACAATTCCACGGGATTGATTAATCATAATCATATTTTTAATTGTTGGGTAACTCATATGAATTGTTGGGTAACAAAATTACTACCTTAAATTGTTGGGAAATTACATATTTGTTTGATGGATTTGTTTTTGGTGTTTATTATCGATGGGACTTAATTTGTTGAATGATAATATTTGTATTAGATACTTGCGTGGTTTTACCTAACTTGAATGAATTAATAAATGTTTCAGTAAAGGTTGAAGTGGACAAAAAATGTGTGAATTGATTAATATCCATAATGTAAATAAAAGGTAAAGTAAGTGTGTAAATGGGTGGTTGATCAAGCTAAGAGGTCTAACCCATATTTAATACATAGGTGTGTTATGAAAGGTTTTCAAAGGGTAATTAAGTATTTTCAAATAATGACCCCGAAACATAGAAATTCAATCTCAAGCAATTTAATTTCAATCTCTACAAATTTATGCATGTATTCAAGGGATTTATGAAGGATTAATATTAAAATTCAATTCCTATACATAATCTAAAAATTATAACTCAGATTCAACTAGAAATAAACCAAACCAAAGTTAGTTAAATAAACCAAAGGATTAATATTAAAATTCAACTATATTAGTTAAATTATAAATGTAATATAATTAATCCATATAAATCAGATTTTAATCACAATTAGGTTTTAGAGTTACATAGATAGGCATAATCTAAATCAATTTCAGTCCTACAAATATTCTAATTAACTTGCCTCAAATTTGATGAATAACAAGGGCTAAAAGTATTGTTCATTTAATTCAATTAGGTAAAACCCATGATAATGAAATTTATGCTACAATTATAATTATCTCATGTCATAATTTTATTGATAAACAATATATGTAGTTGTCACGGTCGTGGGGGGGGGGGAGGGGGTGGGGGTGGGGTGTGTGTGTGTGTGTGTGCGTAGGTGTGCGTGTGTGTGTGGCGGGGGGAGGGGGCAGGGGTGGGGCACCCATTTAATAACTCTTTAAATATTTGGAAAAAACATAATATTACAAAATTGAAACGAAATGGTATTGACAAAACTTACACATACGTTATAATATAGACGGAACATTTTTTTATCTGTACTAATAACATTTTTTTATCTATACTAATAATATTTTTTTTACAGCAAAAATGTCTCCTTCAGATGTTAGGGCGAAGATGATGATGCTGTTTATGATGATGTCGTCGTCTGGGTTCGGTGGTAGCGGTAATATTTATATGAATATTTATAATACTACAGGTAATATTTATAATACTACAGGTAATATTTATATGAATATTTCAATTTCAATTTATATTTATATTTATATTTATATTTATATTTATATTTATATTTATATTTATATTTATATTTATATTTATATTTATATTTATTCGCAACTAACATTGTATTTGTTGGACAGGAACAATTCAACTTGGATCCAAAGCTACGCGATTCTGTCTTGGAGCAGTTGAGGGAGCAACACAAGACGTGGAAAAAAAATATGCGGACACGGTACTTTGGAAAAACACGAGAGTCCATTTTACAATGGCGCGGATCCGTCCCGCCCAAGGAGCCGATCTCATTGGCACAATGGCAAAAGTTCATTGACAATGAGATCGAGGATCGACAATTGGCATCTCGCCAATCGGGGAGGGAAAATCGGGCTAAAAAGACGGACGTGCACTACTCCGGCCGGACCTCTTACGCTGAGGTGGAGCATAGGATGAAGGTAATCTTTAATTTATCTATAACTACAGAAATATATTATTGGATATTATTTTACTTTGCGGGGCCGATACAAATTTTACTTTACTTTATTTTATTTCAGGGGGTAGGGAGTGGGCCAGGGGGTAAGCCACATAGGCTCGATACTTATGTGGCTCTTCGGACGAAGAAGGGGAAGGACAAGGAGGTGTCCCCGAGCGTCGCGGCCACGATTGTAAGTAATCCGACAGTTTAATTATTGTTAATTACGTTATAATTTTTTAGTTTACTTATTTTACTAATCATGTGCTTTTTTTCATTTCAGGCAAAGCTTAAGGAAGTGCATGAGTCGCAGTCTGATGCCGACAAGGCATCTTTGTCCACAGACACACTCAGCCAAGTGCTTGGCTCTGATCGTAAGAGGAGGACAAGGGGAGTGAGCTCGCGGGTGGCCAAATCTAGGATCATCGGATTGGAGACGAGCGACACCGGGTTGGCTCGAACGGTGGATTCACACGACGCGAAGATGTCTCGTTTGGAGGCCACGGTCCAAGATATGTACGCATTCATGAAGCGTACGTTGGGTGGAGACCATAAAGAGAAAGGGAAAGGGAAAGGGAAGGAGAAGGCGGTGGAGGAGGAGGTGCGAGAGGACGAGGAGGTGCGGGAGGACGAGGCGCAAGATGACGAGGATGTGGACCTCGCTGCTTCATCACCGACACGTTCGTACTTCGACGATCCACTTCCCTATTTGACGCCCTCCAACAGACCATTATCGACAATTGGTTGGCCGAGCGTGTTCATATTGGACATATTTGATGGCCAGCGGATAGGGCGGGGGTTGAGGGACCCGAATATCGTCAAGGGTGGAATAGTCCATGGACGTGTGCTTCAACAGATGGAGTCCAGGGTGCTCATCACGCATGTCATACCCGGGAAGGAGAACTCCCTATTGTGGTTGCGCGAACAATGCGGCACGACGTATATTAGTGGGTGCGTTAATTCGTATGTCGTGTGGCCTACTCACCTCCTCAGTTTTATCCAAGACATGTAGTAACATTATTTTCTAGTTTGTCCATTTTAATTATATTTATATTATATCGTCATGTATATTATTTTTACTTTGAAGATTTGGATTATACTGTCATGAATATATATTTTCATTATCTTTAGTTTGTGTTGGATATATGATGTTTGGAACAGGTACAACGTTGCTATAATAGGTACAAATATACTGCTGGGCAGTGGCAGTGGCCATACTGCCCAGCAGATTTTTTTTAAATTCTGCCCAGAATTGTCACGGTCATTGACCGTGACACGTCCGTGACAATTTTGTCACGGCCGTGTCACGGTCAATGACCGTGACAATTTTTTTAAAAGGGTCACGGTTTATAACCGTGACAAACGTGTCACGGTCATTGACCTTGACACGACCGTGACACAAAACGCGAGTTTTTTGTCAAGGTCAATGACTGTGACACGACCGTGACAAAAAAAGTTGTCTCGCCTCAAAATGTCACGGTCATTGACCTTGACAAGGTGGATTTGTCAAGGTCAATGACCTTAACAAATGGGCAGATTTGGTGTAGTGCCTATTGTTATTGGTTGCCCTGACATAACCGATTGGCCTTAGGGAAATGATAAAATGAATAACCAAACTCGCTAAAAATATAACATTATCCCCTAATTTAACGTTTCATGCGATAGCCCTGCTGACCATACCCATGGGACCTATCCAAATGCCTCTGACCTATCCCCTCTAGTCCTGTTGGTGGTACTCTCCATGACCCGGGTGGCCCTGTCCCCAGCTGCTCTGACCATGACAGTCATATCCTCCTCTAAATCATTTCTGTAGTTTTTCCCCTAAATATATCCTCACGAAAACTGTGATCCTCCCTGTCCCTAGATGACTCACCTGACTCCACTGCTTTCGTCCCTTGGCCATTTCGGCCATTTCCCCTTTCTCTTTATTTGTTTCCCTCTCCCCCTAACACTCACTAAAGTCGTGAAAATAGCATAGTGATACATACGCTATCAGCATGTAACAGGTGTATGGTAGATTTCCCATCAATATATGCCTCATCCCCCATGTTAGGCTTATCACAAGGCGGTTAATCTTCCTCGACTATGAATTTATGATCTTTGGGTCAAAGTGCACAAATCGAGTAAATTATTTCTCGCATTCCACCACTGTGTGGTTGTCCTGCTTCAATCGATCAAACATAGCCCTTAAAGATTCCTATTTTGATGGACGTGAGTATTTTCTCTCAAACTTCTCCTAGAACTATGAATTGGTCAACTAAGACGATCATCTATGGTGGTAATAGAGTCCCAGCACTATAAAGTCTCTCTTACGAGTTTAAAACTGTTCAACATATGCTTTTGAATGTCAGTACACGCCAATAGGCATATATAGATCTCAATGTCATGCCTCTACTACAACACAACAATGGGGTATGTAAATCCAGAGAACTCTGGTGGACGTCTCTTCTCAAAATCCCCAATAGCTTTCATCCATGAAGCAATAATGAACGAAACATACACAGGTGCAGCAATAGGTTATGGTGGTAGTCGTTGAATGGTTGCCATAGTCACAATAATGGTATGTGCAATAATAGTGTACAAGTTTTTCTGAGAGATAATTGGTGCTTGCCCCTTTTGTTGTGTTGCTAAGGTGCCACAACTCTGACTCATCTAGCATCCTATCGCAATCGTCTTGCTAATATGCGTGTGTTCACCTTATGAAAGATTGGAAATAAAATGTATGAGTACACATAAGAAAATGAAGTAAAATGTCTAAATAACAATCTCTAATGTATCAAAGGACTCTACGCATAAAGTGATGGATGAACTAAAGATCCAAGGAGACTAGAACTTGGAATGCTCTGTTACCAACTGTGACACCCCATAAAATTTAAACTAGATTTAACATGTCTAAAGTAAATAAAATAAGAGCTTAAAAACAATTTGGTATTATTTTAGGCATGACTGTGAATAAAAATGAATACATAAATAATTAAATATAGATAAAGTGGTGAACCATACAATCTCTGATACCAAATAAGCAATAGTAATAGAATCATCACCTACTACGCTGTCTTGAAATAAAATCCTAAAACAAAGTAATAATAATACCGACTAGGCAAAATAGTAAAGGTCATTTAAATAGTGATCACACAGGCTCGACACTTATATCCTAAAAGATCAGCAACTCAGAACTCAAGATTGGATCAGGGGTGAGGCTGCACTTATCGCCTATGTCCTAACAAGTTTAAGTATTGTAAGAATATAATTGATTATGGATTACAATCATAAATATCACATGCATTTAATCTCAGACCCAGGTTACCCTAATGATTATGTATTATTCGTCTTAATTGAATATCTTTTTATAGTTCTCGAATATATACCTGTAACCAGGAAACACAATCTATATTCATATTAGTACTTGTCATACCAAATAATTTATAACTAGTCATCGGATTACCGAAGATGAATTTCCATCGCACAATCGAGGGTACAATTTACCATAATATTGAATTGATCATCATCGTACCATCCAGAGTAAAACCATCTCTTTCTATCGGGATACCAAACATGGATTCATATCGCATAGTCCATAAGAATGTCCCCTCTATGATGTATCATATATGAGTACATAATTAATATATCGCATATACTATAAAATAAATTTGTTTAAGTTTCAAGAAGGATATGAATCTTATCATGTCCCCGAGTAATTTCGTACGTATGATTAAAGGTCTTAGATCAGTAATTTAAAGCGTCTAAGTCTTCTAATTCCATTCCCATTTCCCTTTTTATCAAATATGAAAATTTCCAAATTATGTCCTATATGTACGCATGATACTAAATCCTAAACGTTCGCACTACCCATTCGGACAAGCCACAATTTTGGTCTTTCAAATGAGAAAACCTCAAAACCCTCTAGAATTTTCTTTGTCTTCAACCTATGGACACTGTTACGACCCCTCTATCCAGAACCATCATTAACGACATAATTCATGGTTTTACTACTTTCCTTATACTCTATATTTTCCTACAAACTTCCCCGAATCAAATCCCATGATATCTCTATAAATTTACTAGGTTTTTTTATAAGGATTTATAAGTATTTTTAGAATTAGAACCCTAGGTTGTAATTTCATTCTAAATTCCTAAATTTCCCATTTGTTAATACCAAGACTTTTACTCCATTCTTCAAGTATACACAATTCTAACCTCAATTGGTTAACTATAACCCATATTTCATGACAATTCGAATCAAATTCGATTTATATATAAAAACTAATTTTTTTTCAAATTAATTTCAATTCAAAACTTCTCAAGTATTCTATTTTTAGATTTAAAATATAATCAATAACTATATTCTAATAACTTAAGGAATTATATTAATATACTAAGTAAATTTTCCTCTAAATCAAGGTGATGAATCCTAAGTCAATTACCCCAATTATTCCTCTCCTTTTGAACCCCTTGTTCTAGTTCTTCTCAAAGTTATCTCTTCTCTCTAGCCTCTATCTATTCTTAGGATTTTCTCTCCAAAGTGTTAACATGGACTAGACTAACCCTAATCCCCTTTTTATCTTATTACCTAAGAAAATAGGGTTGAACATTTTATTAACCTTGATCCATTAAGCCCAAAACCATAACTAATTAGTCTTAAACTAACCCAAGATATATACTAATCCACAAGGCTTAAAACCAATCCTTTTAAGGTACAATCAGACATTTTAGTTATCTCCCAAGTCATCCAAACTATCTTATCAACATTTTAATATCTATACTTGCTTGAGTTTATGTTTATTTATTTATTTTATTTATTAAATAGTTATTAATTCATTTATGTGTATTACGTTAAATTTAAATAATTGTACATGTACACACATACAAATATGATACAAAATAGTAACATCACTAGTCACTCCAGATAAATAACAATTCACAATATAAATTAAATTTAAATAATGCATTAAAATTTTAAATTACAGGGTATTACATAATCTTTGAAAGCGAAACACACCACGCGTATAAACCACCAAACAGCCGAGCAATGAAATTTAACCACTTAGTAAACCTTGGATAGAAATTTGATGTCTCTGGGACAACAAAATTTTTGATGTCTTGGATTCTGATTTGTCAATACCGCTTGCGCGGACCCATTTCCATAAGTGATGTGAGTTCCCACCAGCAGTATTAACCAATCACAATCCAAGACATCAAAAAGTTTGATGTCTCGGAGACATCACACTTTTTTCTATAAACCTTGTCATCCACTCACATACCCATCTTCAACCAAGGAAAAAATTGACGAGGGAGAAAAAAAACAAAACTTTCTGTGAGTTGAGAGAGATCCTCTTATGGTTATTCACCCCCTAAAACGCCATCAGCATAAGATCAACCAGAAACCCACTCTCCTTAAACTAACCACAAACAAATATAGTTTCAGAAAACACGAACCAAACGAGGATATGGAGAAAATCATGGATCGCAAGATAAAATAGATAAACTTGAACACCCACGTGAGAATGAACCAACCATGCATCTCAACATAGAAGGAGCCAATAACACTTCTAGGGGATCTATAAGCAAAAAGAGCAATATAATAATAATATCAATCTATAAACATAACAAATGGCCATGCGTATATTAGATAATCAACCAATAGCAGAACAAAATCCATCAACATATCGATTAGACACTTAACATGAAAGACCTGGGACACCATCAGCATACAAGACTCATCATCTAATCACATAAAGCTATCTTCAAGATGGCATGGACACAAGAGGATATAGGAAACCATCATTCAACTTCAGCACGCCATAATATTAAAGGATCACAACCTTCAACTGATGATAAATGAACTCTCATTTTAATATTAATTATGATAAACCCCATTTATGAGTAGCATGTTGAATAATTTTTTTCAATTTTTAAAATATTAGACTTTAAATCCCCATGAGTATTCCAAAAAATTCTATTATTTTATTCACCCCACACACTATACACTGTAGATGTAAGAGATAACTTAAGAATATTTCTTTTAAAGTCATTATCTCTGCTAACAAGTCACAAAATTTCATCATCATTTGTTCTGCCAACTCTGTTAATCCCACTTAGATGTAGAGCATGAGTCCAGACTTTGTTTGAGAAATGACACACAAAGAAAATATAATCTATAGATTCATTAAAGTTACCACATAACACACATTGATCTTCATTAATTCTTCCCTAACCTTTCAGTTTATCCATAGACCAAAGTTTGTTATGGAAAATGATCCACATTTAAACAAAATATTTAGGGATCCCTCTTTTAAACCAAACCACTATATGCCAATAAACGTACTATTTTTTTGTTTCTAAGAGCATTATTTGTGTCTTTACTATTATAAATACCATTACTTAAATTAATCAAAGAAACCCAATCCCTTACTCCTACATATGGAATCACACTAGTGTTAGTAGTCTCCATAAGTTCTCTAAAGATAGGATTAGGAAAACTCCATCCATTAACATTGTAATTAGCTTCTTTAACATTACTTTTGTTGGTTGAATTACATGCCATCCTCATCCCATAGTGATATATCAGAGGACCCTCTTAGTGTTAAAGTGATGGATGAATGCATTAATGTGCAACCACTTAAGCTACTATAGGTGGTTGATGGGATGCATTTAATGGACTTTAATCTCTACCATCAATCTCATTGTTGATCTAGTGGATGTGGTGAATGCCAAGAAGCTATAAATAGGACCCTCTTGAGAAGGATTAAACACACCAAAACATCAACACAATAGAGAAACTAAGGAGAGTTAGAGAGTGAGAAAGAGTTCATTTAGAGTTTTGAGTATACACATTGTATTTTTCATTTGGAGTGTATTTGTGAGAGTCTCTTTTGAAACTCATTTGCAATAGTGAATTGATCCGAGTGTTAGTGGACGTAGCCAAATTGGTGAACCACTTAAATATTATGTCTTCCCTTGTGTGTGTGTCTTTCTACTCATTATACTTTTATTGTGAGTGTGCCATATTATTATTTGGGATTACAGTCAGTGCCATTTGTTGACACGCTTCCGCACAACAAATTGGTATCATAACCAAGGTCCTCCAATCTAGGCATTTTGGATATTTTTTTTTGGAGAAATAACCATACACATAGTACTATTCATACGTACTATTCATATAGTTACTATTCACACCCGGAAAAATTTCTAAACTTGGAATTTTTCGTTTGCATTTTTTTAAGTGTGATCGTTTGAAAAATGGCAACCGCAAAATTTGACATAGAAAAATTTGATGGGCAAAGAAATTTTAGCATATGGTAATGTGAAGTTATAGATGTCTTAGTCCAATAAGAGCTGGAAATTGCTCTTGGAGATATGCCAGAAGACATGAAGGAAGATGACTGGAAAAAAATCAATTGCAAGTCTTGTGGTTATATTTGTCTTTATCTCGGCAAGGATAAAAAATATCCTTATATGCGCGAGACCTCGGCACAAAAATTATGGAAATAACTGGAGGACAAGTACATGATGAAGAGCATTGAAAATTGGCTCTATTTGAAGAAGAAATTCTTTCGGTTCCAATACGCAAAAGGTATTTCTATGTCTGAGCATCTGGATAATTTTAACAAAATTATTGTTGATTTTCAAAATTTGGATGTTGAAATTGACAATGAGGATAAAGCATTGTTAGTGCTAAATTCTCTACATGACTCATATGAACATCTCATTACCACACTATTGTACGGAAAGGAGGAAATAAAATATGTTGAGGTCTCCAATACCTTAATGAATAATACGGTTCGTAAGAAGGATAAGGAGGTATATAGAGACTCAACATCTGAAGCGTTGATAGTTCGTGGCAGAATAAATGAAAGGAAGAACGGCAACTGTGGAAGATCTCGATCTAAATCGAGAGGTGGAGCATCAACTTCGGGAAGGAGAATTCCTGCAAAAGATGAATGCACCTTTTGTCACCAGAAAGGGCATTGAAAGAAAGATTGTCCTAAGTTAAAGAAGGACACGAAGAACCCCATTGCAAACGTTGTGGTGAGTGACGATGAAGATTCTGAATTTGCTTTGTCTATTTCACCATTTGGATCTAGTTCCTAGGAATGGATTTTGGATTTCGGTTGTTCCTATCACATGTGTCCCAATAGGGAGTGGTTTTATAGCTTTAAGGAGCTAGAAGGTGGAGCTGTTTTAATGGGAAATGATCATGCTTGTCAAATAAAAAGGATAGGAAAAATCCGACTGAAGTTGTATAGTGGAATAGTTAGAGTGCCGAAAGCGTTCGGTATATACCAGACCTGAAGAAAAATCTTATCTCACTTGGCGCTTTGGCAGTTAAAGGTTATGATATCACACTGAAAGGCGATGGTCTGACAGTGGCAAACTCAAAAAGTTCAGAAGAGGTTGCATCTGATGCTACAAGATTATGGCATGTACGCTTGGGATATGCAGGAGAGAAGGCTTTGTAGGGATTAGTGAAGCAAAGTGTATTGAAGGTTCCAAGACAAGTAAGCTTGTATTTTGTGAACATTTTGTTCTGGGCGAGCAGGCAAGAGTAAAGTTTGGCACAGCAATACATTGTACAAATGGGACTCTTGATTATGTTCACACAAATGTTTGGGGACCTACCAAAGTTTCATCTTTGGGATGTAAGCATTATTTCATATCTTTTGTGGATGACTTCTCCAAACGAGTTTGGGTATGCACCATGCGACATAAGAATGAAGTCTTGAAGATTTTCTTAAAGTGGAAAAAGAAGATAGAGACCCAAACTGGCAGAAAAATTAGAAGACTCGGGTCAGATAAAAGTGGTGAATATAAGTCAGACCATTTTTGCAAGTATGCCAGGAAGAGGGGATCGTGCGACACTTCATAGTAAGAGACACGCCACAACAAAATAGGGTGGCCGAACGTATGAATTACACTTTGCTGGAGAAAGTGCAATGCATGTTGTCTAATGTTGGTTTGGGTAAGTCATTTTGGGTTGATGCTGTTACATATGCATGTCACCTCATTAATAGGTTACCTGTAGCTGTAAATGAGGGCAAAACACCCGTGGAGGTATGGTCGTGAAAACCTGTTAAAAATTATAATTCTTTACGTATTCGTCTCCCCTGCATATTTCCATGTTAGGGAAAGCAAATTGGATCCTAGAGCTAAGAAAGCCATATTCTTGGGCTTTAGTGATGGAGTGAAGGGGTATAGACTTTGGTGCCCCGAGACGAAAAGATCAAAAATAGCAGGGATGTTACATTCGATGAATCTTCAATGTTGAAGAGTTCTCCTAGGGAGAGCAAAACCAAAGAAGTTCCACAGTATGTAGATCTTGAGACTCCAATTATTTCACCGAGGACTGTCACAAATTCAGAAATTAATGAGACAAGTACATATAAGGTGGAGGATCATGCCATTAAGTCTCCTCAGCAACCATATTTTGTTGCATCTAGTAGACCAGAAAGACAAAAAAGGAAACCTGGATGGCTTATTACTGACATGGTGGCATATGCACTACCCATGGTTAAAGATGACATTCCATCTACTTACAAAGAAGACGAAAGAAGCTCAGAAAGTGTAAGTTGGAAGAAGATGATAGACAAGGAGATACAGTCTCTTCATACGAACCAGACTAGGGAGTTAGTCTAGTTTCCAAAAGAGAAGAAAGCCATTGGGTGCAAGTGGGTATATGCCAAGAAAGGAGGATCCTCGGAGAAAACGAATGTAAGATTCAAGGCTAGGTTAGTGGAGAAAGTCTACGCGCGAAAAGAAGGGATCGATTATAATGAGGTATTTTCCCCGGTTATAAAGCATTCTTCCATTCGTATTTTGCTAGCATTGGTTGCGCAATTTGATCTCGAGTTGGCACAACTTGACGTGAAAACTGCATTCTCACATGGAGATTTGGAGGAGGAAATTTATATGACTCATCCAGAAGGGTACAAGGTTACTGGTAAAGAAAATAGGGCCTGCAAACTAAGAAAGTCATTATATGGGTTGAAGCAAAGCACAAGGTAGTGGTACAAGAGATTTGATCGATTTATGTTTGGGCAATAGTACACAAGGAGCCACTATGATCATTGTGTGTATTTTTGTAAACTTCGTGATGGATCCTTTATTTATTTTCTCTTATATGTTAATGACATGATGATTTCTTCTAAGAGCAAGGTGGAGATTGAAAAACTAAAAATTCAGTTAAGTCATGAATTTGAGATGAAAGAACTAGGCGAGGCAAGGATAATACTTGGCATGACGATTAGCACAAATTATTCTAGGGGCATTGTTTGTTTGTCATAAAAATAGTATTTAAAGAAGGTATTACAGCATTTTGATATAGATTCTAAAACCAAACCTGTAAGTACTCCCTTGGCCCCACACTTCAAGCTAAGTTCCATAGAATCCCTACAGACAGATGAGGAATGTTTATAAATGGCTCATGTTCCCTATGATAATGCAATGGGAAGTTTGATGTATGCAATGGTGTGTACGAGGCCTAATATTTCACAAACTGTTAGTATGGTGAGCAGATACATGCATGATCCAGGAAAAATGCATTGGCAGGCTGACGGTACATCCATGGTACTGTAGATTTTGGTTTAAAATCTGAGACGGATTCACGTGCTCGTCAGCATGTGATTGGATATGTGGATTCAGATTATGCCAGTGATTTGGATAAATGATGATCCACTACTGGTTATGGGTTTACATTAGCTAGAAGCCTAGTCTGTTAGAGATCTACGCTACAGTCTACGGTGGCTTTGTCAACTACAGAGGCAGAATATATGGCAGCAACAGAGGCCACTAAGGAGGCCATTTGGCTTCATGGTTTGATTTTAGACTTGGGAATTATTTAGGATCACGTGGATGTCTTTTGTGATAGTCAGAGTGCCATCCACTTAGCCGAGAACCAGGTTCGTCATCACGGACAAAGCACATCGACGTTTGTTTCCACTTTGTTCGAGAAATTTTGGATGAGGATACTATTCTCCTCAAGAAGACTGGAACCATGAATAATCCTACGGATATGCTGATAAAGATTATTACTAGGATCAAATTTTAACACTATTTAAGCTTGATCAATATTCTTCGTATTTGAACACCTTTGGGTGTATGGCGTTTATGAGCGCATTTGGAGGCTACTCGGATCATTTTGGATAATATATGGTTACGTGCTTTGGTGGATCTTTGCATATCTATGCCATGATGGGATTGTCAATTTTTTGGTTGGCAAAAGTTTGACAGAGCGACCTGTAAAATTTTTGTCAAGGTGAAGATTGTTGGAGTGGTCGATGAATGCATTAAATGTGCAACCACCTAAGCTAATATAGGTGGTTGATGGGATGCATTTAATGAACTTTAATCTCTACCATCCAACTCATTGTTAATCCAATGGATGTGGTGAATGCCAAGAAGCTATAAATAGGACCCTCTTGAGAAGGATTAAGCACACCAAAACATCAACACAACAAAGAAACTAAGAAGAGTTAGAGAATGAGAAGAGTTCATTTGGAGTTTTGAGTATACACATTTGTGTAGAAAAATACACATTGTATTTTTCATTTGGAGTGTATTTGGGAGTCTCTTTTGAAACTCATTTGCAATAGTGAATTGATCCGAGTGTTAATGGACATAGCCAAATTAGTGAACCACTTAAATATTATGTCTTCCCGTGTGTGTGTGTGTCTTTTTACTCATTATACTTTTATTTTGAGTGTTCCATATTATTATTTGGGGTTACAGTCAGTATCATTTGTTGACACGCTTTCGCACAACACTTAGGCCATTTGCCAATCCAGAAGTAGTTGTCTTTTTCCCTGCATATATGATATTTAATAAATTTCCTAGATTTGGGCATACATTTGCATAACTTACTGAAAGCCCAAGAAGCTTCATTTCATATTTTAGTTTTCCACAATGTTTCCTTTTTTTCTATTACATTTTAATGAATCCATTTCACCCGCACACTAATTTTCTTTTTGGAAGGATCCCATATGTGTTTGATCATACAAGTCTTGTTACACACAAATAAATTTTAACTCGAATGCCTCCCTCATTCTTAGGGTGAAAAATATCTTCTCGCGCCACTTTGGCTCCATTATTATTTAATTCAGCCCCACACCAAACAAAATTTTTAAGAATTTGGTCCACCTCTTTAATAATTCACTTAGGAAGAACGAAAACATTAATCCAGTAAACCTTGATACTTTTCAACGCAGAAATGACCAGTTGATTTCTCCCATCATAATAAAGAAATCCATTGGTCTAATTTTTCACTTTCCCAATCATTTTTTTCAGTTAAAGTTTTATAATCTTGAGCCTTGAGTGTGGTAGAAATTAAATGAACACCCAATTGTTTAACAGGTAACTCATCCACATTCATACCCAGCATGCTAGTTATGGCCCTTTTTCTTCTTTATTAACATGAGAAAAAGATTTCATACTTCTCCTTACTAGGCTTTAAACTTGAGAGTAAACTATATTCTCTTAGAACCTCATCAATAGCCTTTAAGGTACTCTCATTATCTTTAGCCATAATGAAAAAGTCCTCAGCAAACATGATTTGGGTGAGATTCGAGCTTTGACAATAATTATGGAAACAAAAACCCCTTTATCAACCTCATCATTAAATATCCATTAAAATCCCTACATAACTAATAGAAATACATATGGAGATAATAGGTCTCCTTATATAAGATCATGAGTTCCTTTAAATTATCCATGAACTCTACGATTGATGCAAATGGAATAATTTGGGGGTTTGAACACATTTTATGATCCAATTAATACAATTAATAGAAAGCTCCGTCATTTCCAATATAGTTCTAATAAAGCTCCATCCAACTGAATCGTATTCCTTCATAATATCATTTTCTATGGAACACCTAGCTTCTCTAACAATCTCTTGCATAAGAAGGACATTATCAGTAAAATTCCACCCCTGAATCTTTTGTCTATTAACAGACACTTTTGAAATTACTTTATAAGTGGTATTACAACATGATACCTGAAGTCCTTCATAGTTCTTGGGTTAGGGATTTTAGGAATAAGGCATACTTGAGTCTTATTCCACTCCTTCAATATTCTTCCTAGCTTAAAAAGGGATAACAAGGAATTATACCCATCAGGGTCAAGTGCGTTTTGGGGACTTATTTTAAACGTGGCATACTTAATATCCTCCTCAGAAACAGGTTTCTTTAATATATTGTTTTGATTCTTTATCATCCATTTATACTTAATTATATCCATGCTATCTCTTTCATTGCTCATGACATCATTTGTCAATCCCAGTAACTTCTTAAAATATCCCATATCATCCTCATGAATAACTTCTTAACCAATGAAAACATTTCCCTATTTTTCTTTAATTGATAAAATTTTATTTTTTATAAGTTTGAGCTTCCACTTTCCTATGAAAATGCATAGTGTTCTTATATCCAACCTCATGCCATAGGATTCTAGATTTTTTCCCTGTAAATGTCTTCTTCAATATGCCTAATCTCCAAGCATTCTCTTTGGCATTTATTTTTAGCAAGAAGAAGCTCTCCATCACCCCCATTATTACAGAACAATCTTTGAGTATTATCCAACTCATCCTTTTTAGTTTTAACTATAATATAAATGTTGAAAACCATTTCATATTAAGAGATTTAAAATCCTTGTTTATACCCTTAAATTTTTTATTAACAAAAAATATTAGGCTCCCCTCATTATGAGTTTCCCATCCTTTCTCTAAAACATCCCTAAAAAGAGTAATGTTTCATCTACTAACCCAAAAATTTTAAAGGTTTATTAAACTTGTCTTTTTCAAATTGAATAAGAGGTGAATGTTCTGATATACCATGGATGTCAACCTCAATTTCATAATTCATGAATTCTTGGATCCACACATCATTACATAGAATTCTATCAATTCTGTTTTGGAGATTTTCATTATTATCTCTAGCATTTGACCAAGTAAACCAACATCCCTTCACAAGGTATTCTTTAAAACAAATCTTTGAAATACATTGATTAAAATCATTAGTTTTTTCCCAATCAATATCCAAAAACTAATTAAAATACAACTCTAATTATTTCTTTAGGATTTCTAACCATAGTAAAATCTCCACAAACTATCAAGTCCTAATTATTGTAGGAGCTACTCACACTCTCCAAATAATTCCATATCCCAACTCTTTGAATTTTGTCATTTTCTCCATAAATTCAAGTAAAAATAAAGTATTTATTAGAAGTTCTAAGAACCTCTAACAAATAATGCTTGATTTATGCTAGTTAAATATTTAACTTCAAATAACATTGGATCCCAAGCAACCCAAACTCTACCAGGTCCAACAGTAAAAGTATTGTGAATAACTTGCCAATGAAAAAAACAACCTTATCTCATATTATTAATATTTCCCCTTATAGGTTTCACTTCAACTAGACAAGGTAATTTAATATTACTATTCTTAATATAATTATTGGATTTTCTCTGTTCTTGATGGGCAATACAACCCCTAATGTTCCCCACTGTGCACTTAATCATTTATTCTGAGTACCCCCCTTACCTCCTTCTTTCCTGAATCTCCATGCAGTGCAAAGTTATTATTTTTCTTCCCTTCATTATTGTAAAACCCCATATTTTTACGCATATTTATTATTATGAAATTATAAAAAATGGGATTAATTAATTTAAAGGGAGAAAATTGAATTTGTAATTAATCCAATTTTATGGTAATAATTACTAGCGTGACGAGAGTTAGTAGTTATCGAAGTAATATTATGGCCGGGATGAGATACACGGCAGTCATGTTATAATTATTTGGGACGCGTGTGTGAGTCGCGTCACGAGTATGTATTTGGGGGTTAAAAAGGTATATTATTTTTATATAAATCGAATGACTATTTTGAGTGCGCCAGAGTGTCCGAAAGGGTCAAAATAGTTGAAAAACACTACTCGGGTATTTTATTTGGAGTCTGGGGCATTTTAGCCCAAAATGACTATTTGGTCTTTGGGGATTTTTTGGTAATTAAATGGACGAAAATTGGGTTAATTAAAAGAATTGAGGGTTAGCGGTCTTTCAGTTTCAACTTACGTGAGAAAGAGAGAAAAAGAGAGAGAGAACCAAGGAAGAAGAAGATTCCATTGGAGCCCTAAGCAAAGAACTCGAGCTTTCACACCAAAAATTACACCGGCGCGTAGATCGTGTCAAGATGATCATTCCCATACCAATTTCAGTCCAAGAATCAGAAGTTCATTCCGAGTCAAGTGTTTATCTTGCTCCTCTTTTAGCATATATTGTTCTTGTTAATTTAGGTTTGATTATATAAACTTGGTGCTATGAAAACTTAGGTTTAATTAGACTAAATTATGAAGAAACCTTATGAATTGGAGATGGGTATGCGTGTAGAGGTTTTGCCCTTGGTTGGACTATTAAAATTTGGGAATTTTATGTCTTAATCACGAATTATACTAAGAGTTTTGGACAGTTAAAAATTTTGGGTTCATATTTAAGAAACTTATTGGAAAATTAAGAGATTGTTGGATTATAATTGATTATATAAGGTTTTAACCTTTAATTCATATTAGAAAGTATCTTCGGGTGATTGGGATTATTGTAGGAACATTTTATTTGGATTGGGTTGAGTATTTGTGTGTTTTTGAAGATTAAAAGTTGAGAAAAATCGAAATTTGGAAGAACTGGGTCTGTCCGGAATTATCGTTCGAAGACCTACCCAGGTCGTTCGAACGAACCTTCTAACGAGATTTCCAATGACCTTTCTAACGAGTTGTTGAGTTCGTTCCAAGTGGGAACTTTGTTCGAACGACCTCGTTTGAACGAGAATCCTGGAACTTCTAAAGAGATTCCATATTGAGCTTTTAGGGTTCGTTCGAGTTAAAAACCATCCTAGGGTTATCCAAGCAAGTGTATTAACCTACGTGAGTAACGGGTGGCTTAAATTCCAAAGTGTTAGGGAATTAAGGGTGTAATGGTCCTCGGTGTGTGAAAACCTAGGAGATAATGTAAGTCCTAGAGAGGCTATATATATGTATGGATATTGTGGAGAGTAATGGCGTTAATACTACTTACGGATGACAGTATTTGGGTTATGTGATTACCTATTAATTTATATAAGTTGTGTGCATGCTTATTACTTGGAATATCATGTGTATGACATACCTAGCTACTGGCTATCGAACGGGTGTTAACGCGTTGTGGACGACCATATCTTGTGTGCCTTTGGGGGATTTCAAGTCGTACCACTAGAGCATGGAACCTAGGTACGGGCTATCTGTGAGAACGATAGTGTTGACGATCGTATGGGTGCGTAGGTATGTGCATCGCCCATCAGCTTGGGACTATGTTCGCCTCCAATATATGTATATATTTTATTTGGTTCTTGAGATATTGAACATGTTGTCCTTTATAAGTGAGCATTGTAATGGGACTAGATAGCCGAGTATGCCTAGAACCAGGGGTTTTCTAACCATGGGTGATGTATATATATATTTGTATGTATACATAGTGAGATTTTATATATGTATACTGAGTTCCTATTCTGTGTTTCTTGTTGGCTACTTTATTAAAGTATATACTTATTGGGTCACCAGTTGGGAATAAAGAATACTATGAGAATGAATTATAACATCCTTAAACCTATTCCTAAATAATAGTAATATATTGATTTTGGGTTATTTAGATATTGTATCCGGCATAGTGATTATCCTTCATATAGTCAGGTAGAGTGACGAGACTAGTACTGGTAGTTAGACTCGCTAGGTGTGCACATTAGATGAGAGATGAACATCTCAAGTGAGTCTACTAAGTTAACATGGGTAATATATGTGCTAATTAAATCAATTTAATCACTTGCTATATTTAAACTATTTTCTACTCGGGCTCTGACCCGTTTTTCTGCAAATCTCTTTTCTTGTTCTATTATTTTAGGTGCTCAGCCACAGGGACACCAGACTTAGGAGATCCCATTCATTTACCGAGCTGTAGCTGCGGTGGAAGCTACATGATTTTGCTAGTGGACGTTTCTGAGTCTATTTCTCCTCATCTATCAGTCTTTTATTTCAGTTGGACATGTCATCCCTCTTATTTTACATTCAGAGATTTAGAGTTGTTTTATTCTATCATTAGACTTTGATGTCATTTTATTGGATTATTGTATAGGATTGTGACTGGATGTGTTTACTCCAGTTCCTTATTTTACTTCAGTTAGTTCTTACCTTATACTATTGTGATGTATGGTGATGTTTAGATATTACTCTTTAATGATGATGGTTAATAACAAGATGAACTTTTGACACCAACCTTTTTAAATATTAGGTGGTTAGTCTTTTATAAATTAAATTTTGAGTTTTCGACAGTGATGCATTATCTGAACCAACTTGATATTTTGAAATTAATTAATTAAGGACTAATCACCCGGTAATTAATTAGGCGCGGTGTCTTCCACCCATTTTTGGACTATCTTGAATTTTTTCTTTCCCCTTCTTAATCAATTCATCCTTGTTTTCCACCTCAAGCACTTTATTGTCATGTTCTTCATCTTCTTGTAGAATACTGAAGTGATTTCCAATTTTAATATTTAGATCTGAACTGTCTTCAATATAATTCACATGAACTGCATTATTAACATCAATTACTTATATAAATCCAATTTTCATGACCTCCCTTGTTATTATTTCCATTTCCCCTACATTTTCCATTAATATCTTCATTATCTCCCAACTTAACAATTTTTGACACAGAGGTTCCTGTACTTTCCAAAATAATGGAAGTACTACCCTGCTTTGGTATTCAAAAATCACTTTCCCCATTCCCTTCCAGAGCATTTTCGTTAGTACTAGCAAAGATAAGATTTTTCCTTTATTTTTACTACTTGTTTTGACCCACTTCAAATTAGTTTTATTACCCAATCTATAGTTATCTTCCTTGTTCCTCTTGAAGATTCTACAATGATTACATCTTGTAATGGTCCATTCATACTATATCTCCTCTTTTATCACCATTCCGTCATGATAATATATAAAGACAAAGTAAGGGAGATTAATGTTTTCATCAATCTCCCCATAAATTCTAGCATAGGTCAACATTTCTCTATTGCAGTCATTTTGTCAGTAAAGAAAGGATTCCTATCACACTAGAAATTTTACTAAGCACAACATATGAACACGTGTGTAATTTTAAAACATATAATCTAATCCATATAGTAAGTTTGGCCAAACATTCTCTCTCCAACCATGCATTAGGACTCTATGGTTTCATAATGAGTGGTCTACTATCAAAAGCCCATGGATCAAGCTCAAGAACTTGGGCTTGTACTTTTGGATTCTCAAAATCAAAGATGAAAAAAATATGATTTTAGTAAAATTTAAACATGGCATACTTACTCCATTTTCTTATTAGATATCCTTTCATAACTCCAAAAGACACATTAGACCAATGACATCAGAAACTATTGCATAAAAGAGGAACTCACTCTTCACTTTAGGAACTGTTACTTTTGAATTCAAATTGTGTATGCTCAGCTGCAATTCCTTAAGACTAGGACTCTATTGTAAGTCCCCTTAGAATTAGGAAGCAGTTCCATAACTGTAGGAGCTTTTTGTTATTTTCCTGCTTGTATTTATTTCGTGTCTTCTTAATGAAAATAAATGGAGATTCATCAAATATCTGTCATTGCATTCCTCCATCTATGATGTTCCTCTTTGACATCATCATATTCAATTTTAACATAATTTCTTCCCTCATCATCTCTAGTAGTAGGTATGAATTATAATTTTTCCCTAGTAAATTTATCTTTGTTTGTGTTAATAACATTTACCCAGGTTTTCTACTCAAAATTCTTCACATTTACCTTATCCATTGTATGTTCACTTCGATTTCCAGATTTTTCAGATTTCGCTACTAGATTTGGAAAATTCTCTTCATAGTTTTTGTCATCCATTATTAAATTCCTATATCTCACCATATGATTAACTTAACCATCATCTATACTTATCCTTGATATTATTTCTTTATCATTTCCTTATTCAAAACAACGTTCGATCCTATAGTGTTATCGACAAGTTCAACCTCTTTGAATCACATTTGTTCTTCCATATCTTTACTCGTTGTGCTAACTTTGTTTTTTGATCCAGAATTATGATTTGCAACAATATAGTTGAAATTTTTCTTGGTTCTCTTTCTCATTACTTTTATTAACATCTCCACTATTTTTATATCTAGAATGGATCACCTCATCATAATCCACTACTTTCTAAATAAATCCTCAGCATACCAATCAATTGGACGACCTCTAACCGAAGTTAATCTCCTCATGTCATGGTGACAAGAGGATCAAATTGAAGATAGCGATGAAATAAGAATAAGAAGGAATATGGTTTTAAAGACAACTGAGAGAGTTTTTTCTAGAGAGAAAAAATGATTCGTGAATATGAGAAAAATTATGGCAAAATCACAATTACTTACTCACTATTATAATGCCTTATACATAAATGACAACAACAATTTTTACTCTTATCGCAATTTTACAAACATACTTAATCAAACTCGATTTTAATGTCATTACATATCTTTATAATGAAATCATTGATAAAATATCAATATATCTTTTTGAGAAATTTGATTATAAGAGGTATGCCATAATTAAAGTGACAGGCGTTCCCATTCTGACTATGGAAGTAAATTGTAGTAAAATGAGTATTATTGGCCCAGAAATATACCCAAGAGGGGGGGAATTTGGTATATGGGCTTAATAGCTAACTTTATAAACATTCTTTACTTAGTTGTAATGATTAATTGTAATGTGATAAATTTAATTCTAAGTACGGAATTAGGTAAAAATAAATATAAGCAGTTAAGAGAGAGAGAGTAATGAAACTTTGCAAACTGATATTTTAACGTTGTTCGGACTCTACCTATGTCCATGCTTAAGATAGTAGTCAAGAAATTCACTATTTCCAGTCCTTATGGAGGAACTAAAACCTCACAAGGAAACACTACCTTGCAAATCCCAACCAATAAGATGCTAAATTCGTCATTTCCTAAGGAGTATCCACTCAATAACCCAAGGACTTAAAATGCCTTGAGTACTCGCAATAATGGCACTATCGACCAAGAAGATAAAATTAAGTAATTGTGAGCACAACAATAATATTCATAAAAGAAATGTAAATCCAAGTAGCTTTATGAAAATAATGAAGCACGTTTACTTTTTCTCTATAAAAAAGTAAGTAAACAAGAATTAATAGTATGTTGCTCAAATGGTTGTGGTTATATAACAAGTGGGTATTGAGTTTATAACTTTGCTAAAGAGGGCTTAGAAAGGAAGCTTTTGTTTTAAGTTGATTTTCTTGAAGCTTGATCTTTAATGGGGTTTTGGGACTAGAACTCATTTTTAGGATATTGACACAAGATAGGAAGATAGAGTTTTACTAAAAGAGATTTTATTTTTAATCTTCAGTGTTTTGGAATGAAAGAGGAATGATTTATTTATAGTGGTAGGAGTTAGCCATAAGTTGGTAAAAAAAATGGTACTCATGTTGGAAGACATATAGTATTAGGATAAAATGATAGGGGATTGTACCAAATTATTTTTTGAAAACCTAAAACTTCTAGTCAACTAATAGTCAGGGTTTGGTCGAGTAAAACTCCGTATGTTTGAATTTTAGTTTGTTGTCTCAAGGTTTTGTTGAGTGTAAAAAATTTAACTAGATAAAACTAGTTCTAGTAGACTAAAAAGAAATGTTTAGTTAACTAAACCTCCCAAGGTTTGGGTTAAAAGATGTTGGGATTAGGTATATGTTATGGGAAAGTTTTAGGGAGCTCTAGGGTGGGTTTAGGTGTGTAGTTTTTGATCATATACAAGATAAAATATGTTACTTTAATTTTTTACAATAGTTCCTAAAGTACAACAAAATAATGTAATAATCAACTAGGATTTCGAGCACTCTTTGACTTCCTTGAATCATTAATTGTGGGGTCTTGTGATGTGATTTTTGCTTTAGTTTGATCACTATAGGTTATGGGATGTGGTGGAAGCTATTTGTTGGACTAGTTGATCTTTGGACAATGCTTGATTCTTGAGACATAGGGTTTGATGCAACCAGTATATCAATCTTTGAATAACTTATGAACTTCATTATCTTGGTTATAATCTTTATTGTTATGGTTAAAAGGCTTCATTATATTTACATGGATAAAATTGCATGGTTACTAGGATGACATGTCCCTGGTAACATATCTGATAATGTTTTGAGTGCTTGTTTAAATATCAAGTACACTTAGAGAGAAGATAGTGAAGTTGTGAACTTATATCAATTGTGTTGTCATCATACAAAATCCTTTTGGTTTAAAACATTTGGATTCACAATCTCTACCTTTCTGATTATGACAATACATATGATATTTTGTATAGTATTCCCCCTAATTTGAGAATTGATTTTTTTATAAAACTATCTTCCCCCCTTAGTTGCAGCATCTTTTTCCTTATATCATATTTCTCCCCTTTGTCATTATCAAAATGGGTAGTGGTCTTTTGAAAACTGTATTTTTGGTGATTAATGATTTGAACATCTTTTTTCATATCACATAACTTGTATCTTTATTTCCTTTCTAGATCATTGAATGAAAAAGTCAGTGAGTACATGTAGGGGAAAATAATTGCATGCGTAGGGAACAATGTTACTCTGATGTTGTCTTAGAATTTTAAAGGATTCCTTATATGTGGTATGTGTGTGTACGATATAAGGAGGTGTAAAGTTGAGGTATTTAGGTGAATGTGAGACATATTATATGTGTTGTAAATATGGCATTTTGTTAGTTTTGATGGCTTTTGGTTCATCACGTTTTTGCTAGAATCTAAATTTCAGGCATAATTTACATGGATTGATTAACATGAGACAGTAGGAGATATTGTGAGTAAAAACACAAACATCACATACTTTTATTCATTATATTATAATACTAATACAAACTTCATAAAATTATGGGTAATAGGGATAGTTGGGGTTGGCTTAATTATTTGGTTTCATTCCTTTATTATCATGAGAGGGTGCTTAGGAAAAATAGGTGTACTCCATGGGCATGTGTGGATAAGAGAAGGATGTGTAGTGATAAATAATTTCTTATCTACCCTAATATGACATGTTGGATGTATTAGTCTTTTAGGTGGACTAATTAGTCCATTATTAGGCATAGAGATTTTTGGCATTGGTGAACATTTGTAGGTTGTTGGCTTGTTCGTCTAAATGCCGATCAACTTGTTAATGCCACTGGCAATTTTCATGAGATAGGGAGGTGATGATGTTAGGGTGTCAATACGACGCATAAAATGATCATACCGAGTGTGAGATGCGGGTATTTCTTTGTACATCCAACCGATGAAGGTAGAGAAATCACGAGTTAACTTTTTCACAAGTAAATGTGTGGAATATGGATAATGATGGGGAATGTCACGAGGAATGTTATGGATATAGTCATGGTCAATATTATGGATAATGTTATGGGTGTTGCATTATTTTTCTTTTTTCTTCCTCTTCATATTCTTCTTCTTCTTCTCTTTTTTCTTCCATTCACCATAATTCTATTAAAGATCCATGATTTTGAAAATACATTGTGATAAATAAAAGGGTTCAGTTGTAGGTAGGGGGTCATGTGCGCGGGAGAAAAGGATGTTATTTTCTTTAAAAAGATTAGTGACTATGATCCTGTATGGAAGACATGTACGACCTCTTTTTGGATAGTTCAAAAAGTGGTGCATGATGAATAGGGGAAGGTTGATGTAGAAATTATGTTGGATGCTCCATTGATAAAAATTTCAAGGTAAGAGATGGCTCCATAATTACTTCCTCATGGAGTGATACAGTAGGTTATGAGGTTGTAAATTACCCTTGAGGTATCATGGAGTTCGTTAAGGTGGAGACAACATGTGTTGGTGGAGGCGACATCTCTTCCTTCAAGGAAATTCATTACAGTAACGAGATTAAAATCGCTAACTCTGTCCATTTTTGGGATATGCAGTTATGAACCCTAGTGTTAGGAATATCAATGATAGTGGATATATCCTTGAGTGTAAATTTAAATTATATTCTAAGTTCATAAGAATATATGGTATTATTTTTATTAGAGAGGTTAGTGTAGAATGCCATAACAAATTTTGCATATGTGGCTTTAGTTGTCTCAAGGACGTTGAGCCACCCTTGATTATTGAACATGGTGTGGATGTGGAAAAGTTCGATTTCGAGTAAACTTGAGGGAACGATCCTCCCGGATGTGAATGCTATTTAGCAATATGAAGAAATTAATGTACTTTTATGATTGAGGTTTTATGGAAGTGTAATTCAAGGTGGGGAATGTTTTTAATATCACTTTTGGATCTTTTGAATGGTGTTCTTGAAGAGTGGGCGATTAGAGGTTTTTAGAGGAAAGGATTTTGGTTATTAAGGAGGTAATAAATATAAAAGGGAGGATGGTGGATATATGAGGTGAAAGCCTGTAGTGTTATAGAGGGGATGTGAGGGTATAAGTTTGTTAATGTAGGAGACATTTAGGATAAGTAACCAATAAAATTATGAATTCATTTTTGGGTTGAAAACAACTTTTGGTTTTTGCTAGGACTTTTAGTCAAGTCTAAGCAAACTTAGACAATTTTAATCGCTTGGTTTAGTCTACTAAACTCCACCAGAATTTGTTTTTTTGTTTGTTTTCCTTTGATTTGATGTTATGGCTTTGGATGGTAGTGTGAAGATCATATTATCTTATGAAGTCTTAAGGTGTTGTTAGAAATGATGAAATTCATGTGAATAAAGGAGTATAATATTGTAGGTGTGTAAGAGTGTGTATATGGGTAAAGAGTTAAAGAGTAAGAGGACAAGAAGGGACGTGACAACTCAAAGCTTCTTCACATGTATTGGCTAGTGATATTTAAATAAGTTTCATTTATTTTTAAGGATGATGACTTTTGAAAGATGATGATAAAGACTTATATTTGGAAGTGTATAATTTTCATCTGTGGGTTGAAGAGGTCTTATTTGTTTGCTTGGAGGACAAATTATTTTTTTAGATATTTTTTTCCTAATTGTTTATTCCATTGTTCTCCTTTCAAATTCATGTGTTCATAATGAATTAATCCATACAGATGATGAAAATATATTTTGGGTTTATTTGGAGTTTTGAATTGAGGTCGACATGATTTTCTGTTGAGAAATTTAATTGATTGATAACATGGATTTGTTTGAATTTTCAAAATAAATATTCCTTTGAATTTTCATTAGAATGACTCTTTCCTTGTGCGAAATATTGGGGTTTTAACTGGATATTTTATATAAATGTGATCTTTTCTTTCACATTTGATACAAATAATAATCCTCTCATTTAATGGTTTGTTTGGGAATGGTCTTAAATTTCTTTTTTGTTTGATATTTTGACAAATTTTTTAGTTTAAAAAATGTTTCTTTGTTTTGATTTGGTCTATTATTTCTTTCGAGATTTTTTCCTTTAATTTTTTAACAAAAGTTTTTTCGTGTATTTCCTTATCAATTTTAGAATTTCAAAAAAGTATGTGTAATGGTATTTTACTCAATTTTCTAAAAGAATTTCTACTCATGTCAAATTATTTTCTTAATTGATTGTTTTCATTCATGATAAGTATTTTCCTTCGTTCATAGTGTGAATTTATTGTATGTTTTTTTATTTTCCCGAGTTTGAATACTGCTTTTTTTCTTTTTGTTTTCTAATTTAAAGTATGGATTTTTGTTTTCATATTGAATTGTTGTGAGATAATAAATAAGGTTTCTTTAGCTTATAACTTGTAAGAAGGTAGCCCCCTTGTAGCCTGGGCGTATGGTAATACTAGTTGAGTTGTAACCCCTATAGGTATGGAGATAAATGATAACGCATAAATTTTTTAATGAACAAAAATAAACACACAATATTATATTTGATCAACACTCATATTGGACTCACAATACACTCGTGTACAACTCAAATAATAATGAAGGAAACTCAGAAGTAACTCGACCGGAGGGAGAGAGAATCAAGCACCCTAGATACACCTCGGGAGGCAACCAAACACAGCAACAACCTCTGAAAGATATCTAGTTAGCTATTAAAAGCTTCACGGTAAATGACAATGGTGGGTGAGTAAGAGCTCTGGTTTGCAATAACTTCCCCTGGACTCTTTTCTCTCTAGCCAATAAATCTTTAGAAAAAAACCTCCCTCTTAGAAGTGGTTAAGGCCAATAAATAGCCCCCACACCATTTTCGAGATGCCTCAGTCCTTCACAGCTGTAAAAGACATCCCCTCACACATTACTTCACAAACATTAAATGCATGATCGGCCAATCAGCTCTACATCATAAACATTAAATTCCAAGACATGCCTTTTGCCTAACCACTGTGCGTCAAAGGACTGTCACCACAGAAATGGCTCACTAACTGTTTGACAGCCCCAATTACCACAGTGGTTTACTCAAGTACGGATTGGACAGTGTTTAGTTGGCTAGTGACATCACCTGAAGTAGATGTGACGTTTAGTAGAGGGTTGTTTGGTTCAAAAATTCAATGAACGATGGAACTCAAGGCTGCTCCGCTCAAGCTTCCACGGTGAAAGGTCTCTCGGTGTTTTTACCGGGTGTATCTAAACTGGTCAGGAAAAGTCCTAAAGCTGCCTCACTTATCAATCCTCCAAACCAAGTCCCTCTGAGGTTCCCACAGCGATGTCATTTGATAGAGTATGAAAGATCTCCTAGGCCCTGTCAGGCTTGGTCTCTCATGAGTACCGTTTGTCCTCACTCTAAATATCACTACAATCGTTACATCGTTATAATCTGTGTTAAATTACAACATAACTAGGTAAGACAAAGTAAATAGAGGGTGAGCTATCATGGCCAACCTCTTTATTAGGAGACATCCCTGGGCTGCCACGCTGAGATGCCTCACTTGAGCTGCCACGCAACGTTATTCCTTTAAGTCTATTGTATTTGCTGGGGAGGCTTATCTCTAGTCCCGAGATTATCTTCAAGTCCCCTACATTTGCCCCTTCGTGTAGAGATTTTTTGTGGTAACAAGAAATGTCTGCACGAAAAAATTCTCAATCTGATGAACCCTCTCTTTGTAAAAAAAATCTTGCATCTCTATCTTCATTACAACTTCTTCCGTTATCTCTGCCAGAAAAAAGTTAAATTATCCCCTATGTATCTGAATCAATGCACTGCAAGTTGTCAGCGAATGGCGAGGGGACATCGTAACTTTTTTCTGTCGTTGCACCTTAGCCGTTTCGTCTTCTTCACTAGCGATTGGAATTTTTTGAAACATCTGAGTAAGTTGCTAATTATCCGATCTGACTGTTCAAAAGTTAAACTCTCCCCTGTCTGCACTGTTTTATGCCACCATGCAGCGTAGTTGTAATAAGTTGGTATTTACGTTATGACTGCCCCTAGTGGTATGAAATCTCCCTCCTAAAAATTCCTAGCATTTAGATTTGTGAAATTCTCCCAAAGTAACTGTTGAACTATAAAATTCTCCCCACTTTAGTCATTTCTTTACTCTTCTTCATTTTGTCTTGTTCAAAAAGTAAAATTCTCCCCGATGTACCAAAGCCAGATATAACTCCGAATGGGCTTGTGGCGAGGGGACATCGTGAACTTCTTATACTGCGCTGTGTGGAGTCTTTCCTCTAACGTTGGAATTCTCCTGCGTAAATTTTCCCAACAAAATTCTCCCCAAGTTGAAGGTACTGCCTCGTTTGGACTATGTTGTTTCATCATTTCATCTTGTTCAAAAAGAAAAATTATCTCCGATGTGCCTAAGTCAAATCTAACCCCGTTTGGACTTGTGGCGAGGGGACCTCGTAGGTTTTTTAACCGTGGTAACAGCTACTGCATTGTGGGATATTCGATGTGCCTGACAAAAATTCTGGCAACAAAATCATAACTTGTTTTGAAAGCAACCCTCTCTATTCCCCATGCTCCACTTCACTAATGACGTGGTACTGTATTTTTAACTGTCAGGGAACTACCCGAAGTCCCCGTGTCCATTTGAAATAATTATGGGCGGCTTGTCATGTGTGGAAGTGGGAAACTCAAACACCAAATTTAAAAATAAAAAAAAAACGGCTTTTATCCAATACTTTGACACTTTTCTCATTTACCTTGGTTTCATCTCCTTCAAACTCCCAGAGCTTTCAGAGAGAGAGAGAAAAAGGCAAAACCTCCATTATTGTCAAGATTCCACCTGATTCTTCCCGTTCTTTGCCTTTCTTGTCGTCTTCAGTGACTATGTTCTACCACTTTCAGCCTCCTCCTTCTTCCTTAGAATCTTTTTTTCTTACCATTGTCTACCATGGCTTCTTCCATCACTCCAAATGATCCCACGAACAACATTTCATCTACAACCACCATAACGCCTATCCCTGCCACCGCTTTACTGGCGGTGCGCCAGGAATGGTCACATTTCTACCGTCGTTCTCCTATTTTTGGTAAAGATGACAATTTTTCTAATGCGTGCAAGACTTGTAGTTTTCCATCTAAGCAAGACCCTTTCTTGTTGGGTGATGAAGATGAAGAGTCATCTAAATGGGATTTTCTCCCTCTAGAGGGAACTCTGTGCTTAAGATTGGATCGCGGTGAATTTCCTTCCTCCCATATTGATTTCGAAGCACCTGAGGGATCTCCAACTCATTTTTGTCACCTGGCATGCACATATGCAAAGCTCCCATGCTGTAACTCTTTCCAAAGTTGGTCTTCATTGATCCAACTGGTTTGTGGAGTTCACTCTCTCCAAACACAATGATGCACTCCAAATGTTGGTCTCTAGATGGAACATCACAACTTACACCTTTTTTTGCTCTCTGGGGAGAGTTCACCATTTCCTTAGAAGATGTATGTGAGCTTCTTGGGTTTGAACCCATGAGTGATTTTTCTTATCTTGATGAGGCCTTGAATGCCAAGGAAGTTGTTAATCGGGCAGAGTTAGATCGAATATGTCGACGCTACACTAGGTCTTCCAGAAAAGCTACATTTACTCCTCTAATCAGTTATTTCTTCGAAGCTCCTACTGCGAAGGATGACACTTATGTCAAGTCGAATCTCCCTTAGATTCATTCCCCATCGTCTTCATTCCTTTTTCTATGTCTGCTGAAGTGAGTGAGGAATTAAGAAAAAAAGTTCAAGCTGAGGTGGAACGAATAAACACTGAATTTCACCGGCACACTCCTTCTATTACTCATACTGCTACTTTCCCCACCATTTTGATATATCCATCTGAGGGGGGATCAAAGCGAAGGAAGAGTACAGGAGTTCCCTTATTCCTTAGTGCTTCTGATGTTAGAAAAAAGGCCCTAAGCACCAAGTCTCTAAAGAAACGATTTCATGAGGTGCACCCCATTATTACTGCTTCTACTGCTGAAGCCTCTCCCCCATCAAATCCAATTGAAGTTATAACTGTGGATGACATTCTTGACGCCGAACAAGTTCAAATCGATAGGGCTTCCTCAGTTCCTTCTCCACCTTCTTCGCCAATAGTCATATCATCCCATTCCCCCTCCTGAACAAGCGGTAACTTTTTTCTTTTCATACTTTGTCATTTTTCAGTATACTGAGCGTATTTTCTAACCCTTTTGCGTAGCATATTGAAGAACAAGGACTAAGTCCTCTTGTGAGCTCCTTCGTGGGAGGATGCTTCGGGAGCTCTTCGTTCGATGCATCACCTCCCCATTCTTCCATACATGAGCTCGCCTACTCATGTCATTCTACCTCCAGGCATGCATAGGAGGTTTCTTCTCCTCTAGAAATTATTAGAGCTTCTTTCTATCCAGAGGAAACTCCTCTAGCTTATTTTGTGCCATCTTCCCTTCCAGTAGTTCCTCTAGAGATTGTCCCCGTTGACTCTAGTATCCCTTCAGAGGTAATAACTTGATAATCCCTTAGATTTCTTTTACCTTCATATTTACTAAGTCTCTTGACCTATGTCAGGTTGGAGCTGGATCCCGGTTAGCCTTAGCCATTGTTGAATCTCTTCTTCAGCTTCCTCTGTTGAGGCTAATCTCTGGGTTTTCCCCTTTCTCCAATATAACTAAGGTAAGGAGAAAAATTTCACTTGACCCTGCTTATGTTTAATCTCTTGTATGTTACATTTATCTTTGTTATTGCAGCTTTCTCCAGTTCTAACTCGCTCATTTTAACTTGAGGTTTTACGTGAACCTGAGGCTAGGACCGGTTCATCTAGTGGGTTAGGGGTTCCTTTGAATGCGGAGTCATTCATATCTCCCCATGTCACCACTACTTTAGGGGATCTTTCTTTAGCCTTAGCGCTTGTGCTCCTTAATGGCCAAGGTACCTCGGTTCATGTTTCTCTGTATGAAGGTTTTTCTGAGAGCCCAAAGGGTGTGGGCGTTACAGATCCTGTGGATATTTTTCCTACCATTGCCACCGAGATAACTAGTGCCTTTTATTCTATTGCATAAATTCGTTAATTATGCCTATAGAATGACCAGTCACCATAATATATATCTCGTTTTAACAACGCTTACTTAACAATGAAAAACACTTTGTTAAGATTTTTCGCCAAACACCACCAGTAATGGTGACTTAATAATGAAAACCACGTATTAAGATTTTTCATTAAACTCTACCAGTAACGGTGACTTAATAATGAAAAACACATGTTAAGATTTTTCATCAAACTCTACCAGTAACAGTGACTTAACAATGAAACCACTTATTAAGATTTTTTCATCAAACTCCACCAGTAATGGTGACTTAATAATGAAAACCACTTGTTAAGATTTTTTTCATCAAACTCCACCAATAACGGTGACTTAACAATGAAAACCACTTGTTAAGTTTTTTCATCAAACTCCACCAGTAACGGTGACTTAATAATGAAAATCACTTGTTAAGATTTTTCCATCAAACTCATTCTTCTCTTTATTCTCACATCAGGTTGTTAGGGAGTCCCTTCTTGTCGAAGACCAAACTCAGCATATCCCTTCGCCTGTTGTCTTGCCTCATCGGGAACCAGCTAGTTCTGAGGAGTCTATCCACAATGATCAGGGTTACAGGACCAATGTTCTAGCTGATAATGAGTCTGGTTATGAGATTCCTCTACCCACAATGGCTCCTCATGAGTTCTGTCTCCTGGTGCTTCGTCAATCTCCCCGGGTCCTATCGTGTCATTGTGCTATCATAGAACAGATTGTGACTTATCATCCCCATACTTTTATGCTTGGCTGCGTTCATTCAAACATAATAGTGATGGGTTTCAGACTTCAGGGTATGGTGACCGTTATTACAGATATTGCCAATACCCAGACTTCAAATCTCACCAGGCCCCTCATTAATCAATACTTGGGCAGTTTAAAGGAGTTGGGTAGAGATGGGTTTCAATTCGACTGGTTGACTAGTCACTTGAAGATTTTGAAGAGCCGTCAGTTAGTGAACCATAAGGAGGTACTTCAGAAGCATCGGGAGGCCCAATGGGCTAAGGAGGCAAAGCTGGCTGACCTGGTGTGATTGTTGGAAGAAATTGATTGAGAGGTCCAAACCATCGAAGAGGCTCTCCATGCTGCCAAGATGAAACGTGAAAGACTCCTTATTAAGAATGGCCAACTCCAAGCAAGACTTGAGGTTTCTATCAGTGGGCAGAGAACATGTTTTGAAGCCTTTTCAAGCTTACCTGGGGATTTCTTTTCTTCCCCAGACTTGTGGTTCCTATTAGGTTGATGAATCCCAATGCCTTGAAAAAAAACTCCCTTTTTTTATATGTAATTCTTGGGCGGTAGTCCTCAAATTTTTAATGTATTTCCAAGTATATGAATGAAAAACAATCTCATTCTTCTCATATCATCTCTTTGTGTTATAACCACTCTTTTATCTCTTACATAAATTAAAACTCCTATAATCTTCAATCAAACTCTACTTATAACAATAGATATAACTTCAAAATGATTTGTATATACATGGAAACCAAATACACCTATATTCTAAGGTTACTTGCTTATACATGATAGACCTTCAGCCATTTTTTATTAATCTTGAATGATTTATCTTCTTCCATTTTTGAAATTAAATAGTAACCTAAATCGTAAGCCTCCTTCACAATGAAAGGTCCCTCCCAATTGCAGTAAACTTAGGGAGAGGGATCCCTCTGATGTGCTTCACTGCTAATTTTAAAACTAGGTCTCCTTCAACGAACTTCCTTGGTCTCAACAAGTTATCATATGACCTTGAGAATTTCTTCATGTACAAATGGAAGTGTTACATCGCGTTATCTCTATGATCGTCCAACGCTTCCAGTTGTATGTGTCTGCTCTGAGGGAGCATGCTGCTTCACAGGACGTAACGGGCAGAAGGAACTTCTAACTCTACTGATAGGATTGCCTCAACTCCATATACAAGGGAGAACGGTGTATATCATGTGGGTTTTCTCTTGGTCGTTCGGTAGGCCCATAGTATTACTGGGATATTGTCGTCCCATGATCCTGGGAAGTCTTCCATCCTTTTGGCTAAAATATTGACCAAAGTCTTGTTAGTCGCTTTGGCTTGACCGTTTCCCATGGGGTATGGCACCATTGAGGTATAATGGATGATGGAGTATATGTCGGTGAGCATCGTTACCTCCTTGTTGACGAAAGGGGTTCCGTTATTAGAGGGGACGACTTTTGGGATACCAAAATGACATATTATATACTCTCTGATAAAATTAGCTACCACATCGACCGTTGCTCTTTTGAGTTGTATCGCTTTAGTCCACTTTGAAGAAATTCATTGCCACCAATATTCAGATCTTTCCTCTTGACGAAGGATATATTGCCCCCACCAGATCAAACGCCCAAGTGTGGAATGGATAAGGAGTGGATAAAGAATGTAAGTCGACCGAAGGGGCATGGATCATATTTCCATCTAGCTGGCACACATTGCACTTTTGTACAAACTCATAGAATCCTTCTCCATAGTTGGCTAATAATACCCCAAGGTCATAAGTTGGTCATATAGCTTGGCCCCTCCAATATGGGCTGGATCGTGAGCTTATTTTAATACTTTTGTTGACTCCTCCTTCGTGATGCATCTCAAATACCTATTGAAGTATCCCCTTCAATAGAGTTGATCCTCCTGGACGTAAAATTATGGATCCCTCTATTTGAGTTCCAGCGCATCTATTTTCTCCAAAGGAATAACTCCATCTTTGATGAAGTCAATGTAGGGATGTCTCCAATCTGTTTGAGTTTCAGTGAACTGACATTCAGCTCCTTGAAAGAGAAGTTGGCATTTATCACACTTTCATTGCAACTCAGTTGCATCTTGTTTCATCGTTGGCCAAAAGTATCCTTCTCTTTGAATTCTTATGTACAAAGGGATCTTTGTTGTTTCGCAGTGGCCTTCATGTGTTTTCTTCAATCTTTTCTCTGCTTCTTTTGGGCCGACATATCTTGACAACCATCCTTCTATGTTCTTAAAGTAGAGGTTACCATGATTGACGAAGTATTGTGCTAGCTCTTTCAGTTCCATCTCTCCTTCCCCAGACTCCAACTTCTTTCTGATTTCTCCCATCTAATTCGAATCACCTTCCATAGGTAGGATTAATTGCACAATTGATGGAGTTGTTCTTCGTTGGATAACCACAGTAGTTGTATCGATCTTCATAGATAGATTTTGAGAAATAGTGGTATAGACATCAATATGTCTATTCATCGTTCTAGAATGCCTTCTTATTTTGACTTGATGGAACTGATTGATCATCCATTGGATGATCGTTATATAAGGCGCTAAACTGAGGTGCTTCAACGCATATTTCACATTCACTTATCTCCTTTGATGCATAGTGATCGGATGCCTCTTCGAAGGGCCTCTAGCATCCCTATTACTAACACCTCATACTCTGTTTCTTTGTTGGAGCAAGGGAAATCCAATTTATAGTAAAGGAAAAATTCCTCCTTTCCTTTAGAGAAGACAACCCCTGCCCCTCCTTTTTTTTCTGCCACAAAACCATCAAATTTCATCATCCATTCTTCAAGGTCGACCTCCAAAAATTTGCTTGCAAGTCATCCCCCAGGATGTTCTCTCGGGGTGTCTCAAATACTCCAGATGGAAAGATTGCCAATAATTCTACATATGTTTGGCTCTTGATCGCGTGAGGAACCACAAACTTTAAGTCATATTCTGAAAGAATGAGGAACCAACTAGATATCTTCTAATCAAAATAGTTCTTGCCAATAAAAACTTAATTGGGTCACATCTTATCACAATGTGAATTGTGAAATATACCATGTAATGTCTAAGTTTTTTTGCTATGAAAACTAAGGCTAAACAGTGCCTTTCTACATGATCGTACCTTTCCTCTGGTCCATGTATGATTCTACTCAGGTAGTGGAATAGCCTTTCTTGCCCATTGACTTCCTGTGCCAAGAGTGCTCCTATAGACCTGGTGGTAAACGTGAGGTAGAGCTGTAATGGTACTCCTGCTTTTGGAGGGATCATCATTTGTGGAGAGGTCAGTGGCTTCTTTAGCTTGGTCAAAGACTCCTGGTGAGCTTCCTCACATTTGAACTTCATGGCCTTTCGTAGTAGATCCATCAATGGGTGACTTATTTTGACTAGTCCTGGTATAAATCTCCTAACGTAGGAGACTTTGTCGAGGAAACTCTTGAGCTCCTTTGTCAGCATTGAACATGGCATTTCTAGGACTTCTCGCTACTTGTCCTGGTCGATCTGTGCTCCCTTTCGATCCACCACGAACTCTAGGAACTTCCCACTTGTGACCCCAAAATCACACTTTAGTGGGTTTATCTTTAGCTTGTATTTTCTGCAGCGAATTAACACCCTCCTTTGGTGGCCTAGATGGGACTCTTCCTTTTTTGACTTGATGACCAAATCATCTACATAGAATTATAAAACATTATGAAAGAAATCATGGAAAATGTCCATCATTGTCCTTTGATATGTTGTCCCGACATTCTTTAACCCAAAGGGCATCACTTTGTACATGAAGTTGCTCGACGGAGTCCTGAATGTCGTCTTCTCTGCGCCAACTCGATCCATCTTAATCTGGTTGTATCCCACGTACCCATCCATGAAACTATACATTTTGATCGATCATGCTATCAATGGAGGGCATAGGAAAATCATATTTCGGGCAGGCTCTATTCAGATCTCTGAAGTTCACACAGATCCTTATCTGGTTTTTATCATTCTTCCTTACTGGGACGATGCACTACAACCAAAGTGGGTATTATATCGGCTCAATAAACCTTGCTACTAGCAACCATTGGACCTCATCCTTAATCTTCAAATCCAGCTCTGACTTGTAGGTTTTTGTGGCTTGCTTCATCGGTATGGCTGAAGGCATAACATTCATCTTGTGGAAACTTACCTCTTAGCCTAGTCCATCCATATCTGTGTATTTCCACGCGAGGACATCTCTAAATTCTCGAATCAACTCTATTAAGGACCCTTTTTTCTCTGTGCTCAGGTCCTTAGAAATGAAAATGGGCCTTGCATATTCTTCTTCTTCAGTAAGGTTCAATTTCTCTAACTCTTGTACTTGGGGCTTTGGGTGATTCATCATGTAGACTGGTTTTTCGACTACGTCCTCCAAATTTTTTTGTATATTTTAGTTGTCAATGACCATGCATTGCCCCTGCTTCTCCACCAGGAAACATTTGTATATCGGGTCAGCCTTTTCATTAGCTCCTAGATTAGTTCCTTAGACTGCCCGCTCATACCCTCAGGGGAGGTAAATCATTCTCCCATCCTCCGTGATCTTCTTTTTACAATGTCTGCTCATCGTTACAACCGCTTTTCTCTTCCTTTACCTCGAAGCTTCTTCCAGCCTATCTCCTGAATATCTACTCAGCATGATCTATAGTTGGACCGGATGTTCCATCGGGTCCATCTTGGGCCTCATTCGATCCCTGAGCTTCTTTGAAAGGTTCTGCTTCTTGGGATCAGTAAAGTGAACTTCTTCGGCTATTGCTTTTCCTTTTTTCCCTTCGTTGCTTTGGTTATTCACAGGCCCCATCATTTCTCTAATATAGGGAACTCTTGCTCCTTCCATTATTCTTATCAGCACCCTATAATCTTTCTCCAACTCTGTGTAGAAAGCTGAGTCATCTAAATGAGATTCTTTGGTGGTGAAATTACTATTCGTGGCACGTATAATAATCTTAGTCCCTTTAATATTTTCCTTTGTGCATTGGTGATACGTCGAAGGGCCTAGACCATGGTTGTGCATCCATACCCTCCCTATCAGTAAGTGGTACGAAGTGGAACTTTCAATCACGCGGAACTTGATATGCGAGGTAAGGTTCCCCATCACAATCCCCACATTCACATATCCGATAGACTTGGATGATTGATTATCATGGCCAGAAATCACCAAAGGCACTGGTATTAATCTTTCCTCTATAATATTGGATATTAGGAAGGAACTAATAGGCATGATATTTATTGATTCTCCCTCGCCCATCAAGGCCCTTGCAAAGCTTACCCCGTTGATGCTTACTGTTACGTATAGAAGCCTGATGTGTAGGAATCTCCCAGTCGTGTCAGCATCACTAAAAGTTACTTCAGATAAGAACTTTCTCACCAGTCTGGCCATGGTCCCCTTCTATCTCCATGATGGTATCGTGTTCTTCCTCGCGATGTCTAGAATCACTTGCGTTATCTCCAAACGGATTTCCTTTGGCATCCCCACTTATTCGTAGAACCACAAGAACTTGGATGACTGCGTAACAACTTGGTACTCTAACCTTTGGTCCACTTATTCCCCTTTTAGGTTGTATACCTCCCCATCCCTCGCACTTACTTCATCGTAGGCTATAACCATATTATCTATGCCCCTTGTACAATATTCCAAATCATCCTTAAAGACTTCCCGTTGGAACTCCAATTCCCTCGCTTTTAGTTCGACCTCCTCATCATAGGCAACCACCAGATTTGTCCCATGTGGGGGGAGGGGGTTAACTTTTACATTCTCTTGAGGGATCTGCAGAGTCCTCATCTTCATATATTTGTTGATGATTTTCCTCAATGTGAAACAAGTCTCCATTGGGTGACCCATTTTCTATGGATGTAGCAGTATTTGGGATCATCTCTCGTTGCCGCATCTGGATCCACAGCTGGAATGATTTTGGGTTCGTACACCATTCCCCCTTGGACCATGGTGTTGTATTAACTTATAGCCTCTTCAACTGTGCAAGGCAGTGGTGGTGGGTCTTTTCTGTCTCTTCTAAACTTTCTTTTATTATCTTTCTTTGGTTGCTTGTTCCCCTTCACCTCCATCGGCGTATCCTACTAGTGGGGAGTGGCCACGTGCTGCAATGGGTTATATCGGTTGCCTGAACACCACCGATACTATAACGGGGCTTGGTCGAACCACGAGTGATATATTTCTTATTTCTTTCAGAAATGCTGTAAAAGTTCCTTCGCATGTTTCATTAAAGAGTTGAAAGATAGATTCCGGGAGCAAACCTTCAGTGCAAAGATGTAACAATTTGTACTCTTTAGCCTCTTCCCTCACATGGAGAGACCTCTCCCTGAATCTTCGAACATATGCCACCATGTCTTCCCCTGGTCGTTGCTTCTCCCTGCCTAACTGAATCAATATAAACTCATCTTCTGCCAAAAAGAACTTCTGGACACACAGCACGTGTATCTCTTCCCACGTTGAAACTCTTTTTAGCGCCAAATGGGAGTACCAGGTATATGCTTTATCGATTAAGGATTTCGAGAACTCCCTCAACCTTAGTTTCTTGTTATTACAATGAGCTCCCAAGTGTTCGATAAAGCGTTTGATATGCTCATTCGGGTTCCCCCCCCCCCCCCCCCTTCCCAGTGTATTTTTCAAAGATGGGAGGAATGTAGTCCTTTGAGTAGGGCTCATCATTGTATTCTTGGGGATAAGGCGTATGGAAATCATTATACGCCGATGCCATCTCGCCGAATGATTGCGAGGAATCTTTTATTATCTTTAACATTTATTTATGCATCTTTTTTCGGATCTCTTCTAAAGAAGATGCTGGTGTTT
The DNA here is from genome assembly GCA_949130495.1 of Sambucus nigra. Taxonomy (NCBI): domain Eukaryota; kingdom Viridiplantae; phylum Streptophyta; class Magnoliopsida; order Dipsacales; family Adoxaceae; genus Sambucus; species Sambucus nigra. Next base: position 622,516,815 of record OX422207.1, on the reverse strand, counting down.
TCTCGATCGTTAGGGGAATATCCAGAGGGACCACTGGTGGGACACTCGTTTCACCTAGAGTAACCCTACCGGGTGGAACTCCCGCCACACCTGGGGCACCCACCATTGGAACAGGAGTGGGTATTGTATTCGAGGGAAGCAGTTCTCGTTGGAGCTGCACTTATTGGGGCTATCGAAGCCACTATTGGCATCACAAAAGAACTAGCATCAAATCCCCCCAAGACTGTGATAGCGGGAGTCTGTAAAAACTTTTAAAACTTACTCAAGAGGAGGGCCACTTGAGCTTGCCCCATCCCAGCGCTCGTGGAATCTTGTGTTAACCCTGGGACTCCCGTCGTCATTTGAACTCGAGGCACAGCCACCTGGGGGACCCCATCTCTAGCTACCTCAAGCTCTCTTTCAAGTTGCTCTTCTTGATGTTGAATTACGTTAAAATATATAACATGGTTAACATTATCTCGAGACATACTTCTATAAGAATACCGCCCTAGTGGAGTCACAAAATGTAAGAGGGTAGTCCCCTTGTAGCCTGAGAGTGTGGTAATACTAGTTGAGGTATTACCCCCATAGGTATGGTGATTAATAATAACCCAAAAACTCTTAAATGAACATAAATAAACATACAATGTTATTTTGATCAACACTCAGATTGGACTCACAATACACTCGTGTACAACTTAAACAATAATGAAGAAAACTCAGAAGCGACTCAGTCAGAGGGAGAGAGGAGTAAGCACCCTAGATACACCTCGAAAGGAAGCCAAACACACTAACAACCTCTGAAAGATCTCTAGTTAGCTATTAAAATCTTCACAATAAATGAAAATGGTGGGTGAGTAAGAGATCTGGTTTGCAATAACTTCCCCCGATCTCTTTCTCTCTAGCCAATAAATATTTAGAAAATAACATTTCTCTCAAAGTGGTTGAGGCCAATAAATAGCCCCCACACCATTCCCGAGATGCCTCAGTCCTTCACAACTGTAAAAGACATCCCCTCACATATTAATTCACAAACATTAAATGCATGATGGGCCAGTCAGCTCTACGTCATAAACATTAAATTCCAAAACATGCCTTTTGCCTAACCACTGTGCGTCAGAAGACTGTCACCACGGAGGTGGCTCACTAACTGTCTGACAGCCCCAAATACCATGGTGGTTTACTCAAGTATGGATTAGACAGTGTTTAGCTGGCTAGTGACATCACCTAAAGTAGATGTGACATTTGGTAGAGGGTTGTTTGGTTTAAAAATTCAATGAATGATGGAACTCAAGGTATCTCCGCTCAAGATTCCATGGTGAAAGGTCTCTCGGTGTTTTACCAGGTATCTAAGATGGTCAGTGATGATGTTGGAAACAGCACCACCCGTCAAGGTGTTTGTAAGCTCAAATCAGTAATGACAATGGCAATACAAGAGTATAACAAATATAAGAGATTGAGATGAGGAAAAGAGGATGAACACCAATATATAAGTGGTTGAGCCAATTAGGCCTACGTCCACTGTGCAAGTGAGTAAGGTCACTAAAATAAGGCACTAATGGCCATGGATACAATCTCTCAAGTGTGACACCCCGACTAATTAAATACCAGGTAGCTACTCCTTTATTAAATTAAACCAAAATGCCAAGTTGGCTCAGTTAATAGCATCACTGTCGAAAATATTTTATTATTACTAACCACCTAGTATTTAAAAAGTAAGTTGCCAAATTTTAATTAAAGTCTAATTAACATGCAACAAGTGTAATGAAGAATAATAACACCATTCACCACAACAAAGTAAATAGAATAACCATCACATAATGTAAATAAAGTCTGGAGGAAAACTCCTCACTAAAAATCCCACAACTGAAGTAAATAACGAAATACTGAAATCAATACATGACAAAGTATGAAAACTGAAATGGAAAGATGTCTCTAAAAGAAATGGGTAACATGCCATACAACTGATAAATATTGAATCAGGAATCCAAATGGTAGAAGCGTCTAAAAGCAATTCCCTGTAGCTTCCACAAACAGCTACAGCTCGTCACCTGAATGAGTATCCTATGCATGGTGTCCTTGTGGCTGGGCACCTAAAATGGTTTTACCAAAAAATAGATTTGAAAGCAAACGGGTCAAAGCCCGAATGTGGAGATATTTTAAAAACCTGCAAGTGCATTAAAAACATTTAAAACATTAAATGCAAAGTACATGTTAGGACGTGTACTCACATGATATTCTCACCTCTCGTCTAACTGTGCACTCCTAACGTAAGTACCCATCTACAACGACACAAACTACTAGCTAAGTGACATCATATCTAGCTAGACTGTCATAGGTCCTACCCTTATTACTCGGTTCCATTAACATAATAACGATCTCAGTTAAATAGGTGCTTAACCTAAATTCAGGTTCTTATACAAAAGTAATACAACTCGTTATAGATTAGCCTTCTATGTTATTCCATAGTTACACACAATACCATATGAAAGTTCCCAGTTTATTAAGAGTATATTTTCCACACATAAATATACAATATAAGCACCCCGAGACTAAGCTGAAGTGCACACATACTCTTCTATCCATCCCGGTACATCACGTACATAAGGATCACATATTCCGAATCTCTCAGGAATAGTTCACAGATAACAACATCACAAATAATGGAGGCGAACACAGTCACATCACATGGGTCACGCACATACCTATGCTCCCACGATCAGCGGACTTATTAACATCCCAATAAGTCTTTCTCTGACCTATGTTCATCGAGGTAACCAGTCTAAATCCGGGCAACACAAGGATTAGAGGGCCCTAAGCGAACGCAAACCTCCCGTGATAGCAAGTATGGTAGGTATGTCATACACACAATTCATATACCAATACTAAGTAAGCACACATCTTATTAATCTCGTAGTTTAATTGTAGTACTTATCGCATTCTCGTACCAATATTAATATCTATACAACTTATATAATCCCGGTCCATAATTACGCGAGCCATAATTTATTCTCACGTCGTGGTAAACACTCACGTCTCAATCCCATATTAACCATTATTTAAATCACTCGTATATAATTTACTCCTCATAATAACCCAAATGTCCCAAATCTATAAATATATCAACAAAGGAATGTTATCCCTAACCTCGAACAAGTTTACGGGACTCCCAAAATCAAAATAGGCCAAAAAGGCCTAAACTGCCAGCTCGTTAGAAGTCTCGTTCGAACGAGGCTGTTCGAACGAGATTCCAGTTTGTTCGAACGAACTGGGCTATCTAACGAGATCTCGTTCGAACAAGATTTATCGAACGAACACCCCTCTCGTTAGAACCCCAAACTGTCAACTCGTTAGAAGCTCGTTCGAACGAGATCGTTCGAATGACCTGGGTAGGTCTTCTAACGAGTGACCAGAATTAAGCCCAGAAATTCTTATATTCGATTTTGCAAATTCTCTACACCTCAAATCTCATCCCAACCTCAATCTAACCATTGTTTAAGGTCTCTAATCTTCCCTAAACATGTTAAAGTCACATACTAACGTATTTTAAATGATTAATTCTTCCTACACATCATCAAATCATAAGTCTCTACTCTTTTCCCCAATTTTCTTCAAGAACATAAACCCTAGATTTTTATCATCATCAATTCCCAGAACTTAATCCGTTGTTACATCACATAAATATGAAATCTCTGAATTCAATCTTCCAATAACGTTTCTACATGCAAACCTATACCCAAAATTAAACTAATTACTTCCAATTTCATGGGTTTTCCTTTATCTCTTAAATAAGAATGATTATTAAGATTTCTAACATGGAAGAAGCATTCACTGCATAAAGAATGTAATTTAAATCACTTGCCTTGATTCGATCTCTGATTTTGATGACGATTTCCTCTCTCTTTCAGCATAATTCCCTCTCTCTCTCTTTCTCCAAGCTTCTTCTCCAAAGGTGGCTATGGTGGCTAGGGTTTTCTTTGGGAAAGTTGGAAACCTAATTTGATAACTCCCGTAGCTTATTGGGTCATCAAGGGTTGGTTAGTGGGTTTAGTGGGTCTATTCCCAATCAGATAAAGACTCCTAATTTTCGTCATTTTTAATTCCTCAAAATATAAAATTACCAAAATACCCTTTATGTTGCCGGTATGGCCTAAAAATACCCCGGGACCCAAATTAAACCCCCGGCTAGTGTTTTCTAACTATCTCGACCCTTCCGGACGCGTTGGCGCACTCAAAACGACCATACGGTTAATAGATTTTAAATTCACTTTTACAAATAAAATAATTATATGCTGACGCATCTATCATCCGCGTCCCATTAAAATGACCAAATTACCGTATATCAATCTCACGACAAATTTCATAATTCAATATTCATATAATATCATATATACTAAATATAGTCAAATACCAACTCACAACTCGCTAGTATTTTATCCGGATTAATTTCCAATTAATTCACAATTAATTAATTAATCCCAATTAATTAATTAATCCCAAAAATAAATATAGCCAAAAATACGGGGTATTACATACTCCCCCTCCCCCCCCCCCCTAATAACTGAATTTCGTCCCGAAATTCGAAACTAGAAAGTACCTGCTAAAAACAACTCTGGATAACGTTCGCGCATCTCATCCTCGCGCTCCCATGTGGACTCCTCGACATTGTGATGTCGCCACTGAACACGCACTAACGGAACTATTTTTTATCGCAGCTTCCTCTCACTTCAGTCCAAAATAGCAATCGGCCCCTCCTCGTAGGAGCTATCCGGCTGGAGATCGATGTCCTCCACAGCAATGTGAGAATGAGCCAAATTATCTCTAAGGTATTTCCTTAGCGAGGAAATATGAAACACATCGTGAATCCGATGCAAATGCTCCGGTAACCCAAGTCTATACGCAACCGGTCCGATCCGCTCAATAATAGGAAACGGCCCCACATATCTCGGTGCCAACTTCCCCTTTTTCCCGAAACGCATAATCCCCTTCATAGGAGATACTCTGAGCAAAACCTGGTCCCCCACTTGGAACTCCCTGAAAAATCTCTTCGCATCAGCATAACTCTTCTGCCTGTCTTGAGCTACCCGAATGCAACTCCGAATCAACTCAATCCTTCCCGAAGTATCCTGAATCACTTCCGGCCCAAGTAGTTTGTTGTCCCCCACCTCTAACCAACATGCTGGGGAATGACAAGGCCTACCTTACAACGCCTCAAACGGAGCCATGCCAATAGTGAATTGGTAGGAGTTATTATAAGCAAACTCTACCAGTGGAAGGTACTGCTCCCATCCACCCCCAAAGTCAATAATGCACATGTGTGGCATGTCCTCCAACATCTGATTTGTGCGCTCGGTCTGCCCATCGATCTACGAATGATAAGCCGTACTCAACCGCAATTCTGTGCCCATGGCCTCCTGGAAACTCTCCTAAAACCGTGAGACAAATATCTTGTCTCTGTCAGACACGATATTTAGGGGCACACCGTGAAGTCTCACAATCTCTGAAATGAAGAGCTGGGCATACTGTCCCGTAGTGTAGTCAGTCCTTACGGGTAAAAAGTGAGCGACTTTGGACAATCTGTCCACAATTACCCAAATGGAGTCGTGACCCCTCTGTGACGTAGGCAACCCCGTGATAAAATCCATGGATATGCTCTCCCACATCAATGGCTGTAGCAATCCTGCCGGTCTCTGATGATCCACTTTTACAAGATGACAAGTGGCGCATTTTGAAACAAACTCAGCGATGTCTCTCTTCATACCGCTCCACCAATACTGGCGTCTCGTGTCTTGGTACATTTTGTTCCCTCCGGGATGTACCGCGAACCGTGAGCCGTGCGACTCTGCCATCACATCGTGTCGCAATTCTTCCCCTTCCGGAACCACCAATCTCCCATTGAAGCGTAATCCCCCGTCTGAGCTAACGGTATAGGACTCGGCTCCCTCTGCTAGTAATCGAACTATCTGCTCCTAACAGAACGAGTCATTAGCCTGTGCCCGTACTACCTTCATGACAATCTGCAGTGTAACAGTCATCACAGACATGAAAGATCGGGCCACTGCATCCTGGTGTCCCAACTCCTTCCATTTTGCCTTCCACGCCTCTGCCACCTCATCTGCTGGCCTACGGCTTAACGCGTCTGCTACCACGTTATCCTTACCTGGGTGATATTGGATATCGAACTGGTAGTCTTTCACAAACTCAAGCCACCTACGCTGCCGCATATTTAACTCTTTCTGCGTGAACAGGTATTGTAGGGACTTGTGGTCCGTGAACAGTTAGAACTTCTCCCCCAAAAGATAGTGCCTCAAAATCCGTAGGGCAAATACCACTGCCGCCAACTTCAAATCATGCGTGGGGTAATTCTTCTCGTGAGGCTTAAGCTTACGGGAAGCATAAGCTATGGCATGTCTCTCCTGCTGCAATACATCTCCAAGCCCTTGCAAAGACGCATCGGTGTAAACCAAATACTCAACTCCCGGTCTCGATAATGCTAACACAGGTGCTGAGGTCAATTTGTCCTTTAGCTCATCAAATGCCAACTGACAGGCATCACTCCAGATGAATGGCACACCCTTACGAGTCAGATGTGTCAAAGGACCCGCTATCTTCGAAAATCCCCGAATGAACCTCCTGTAGTATCCTGCTAGGCCCAAGAAACTACGGATCTCCATCGGTGTCGTGGGCTGTCCCCACTCCCTGACCGCGGATACTTTCCCCGGATCAACAGATATCCCCCGGTCGGAAATAATATGTCCTAAAAACTGGACCTCCTTCAGCCAAACCCCGCACTTCTCATATTTGGCATACAACTCGTTCTGACGAAGTGTCTGCAAAACTTGCCTCAAGTGCTCGGCGTGCTCCTCCTCTGTCTGGGAGTAAACCAGAATGTCATCAATGAAGACAATGACAAACTGATCTAGGAAATCCCTGAACACTCTGTTCATCAAGTCCATAAACACAGCTGGAGCGTTGGTCAAACCAAAAGGCATAACCCGAAACTCGTAAGAACCATATCTCAACAAGAATGCAGTTTTCGAGACATCCTCCTCCGGGATACGCAGCTGATGGTATCCCGATCTCAAATCAATCTTTGAGAAAAAAGAAGCTCCTTTCAACTGGTCGAATAAGTCATCGATTCGAGGCAACGGATACTTATTCCGTATCGTGACCTTATTCAACTCTCGGTAGTCCACACACAATCTCTGTGAACCGTCCCTCTTCTTCACAAACAAAACTGGAGCGCCCCAAGGTGAGGTACTCCTGCGAATAAAACCCTGACCTAACAGCTGCTCTATCTGATCTCATAGCTCTCACATCTCTGCCGAAGTCATACGGTACGGTGCGCGTGCTATAGGCCTCGTAACTGGCAATAGGTCTATAACAAAGTCCATCTCTCGACTGGGGGGTAAGCCTGGTATCTCCTGAAACACATCTGAATGCTCCCTGACAACCGGGATCTAATCTAAAGGAATCACAACCTCCTTAGAGGTATCCTCCTCTATGTAATACAGATGAGCGGTCGATCCTCCCTCTGGGCGAGGCATCACCACTACGAACATCTCTTGCCCCGAAATGGCAAAAACAATGCTCCCGCTGAAGCAATCAATCATGGCCCTATAAGCTACGAGCCAATCCATAACGATAATCACATCGTGAACATGCATATCTAATACCAACATGTCTGCAGGTAATACCAAACCACCAATCTCTACCCCCACTCCCCGGCATATAAAGAAAATAAGTGACCCACTCCCCAATGGTGAGTCGACACACGTCACTGTGCTCTCTGCCGTAGCTAACAATCCTAAGTCTTTCGCGAAGTGTGTATCTATAAAACAATGTGTAGCCCCCGTATCAAATAATACCCGACCCATAGTGCCATGGATAGGAAATGTACCCTCAATCGCGGGCGGTGCCTGTGGAACTACTGCCTGGTGGACGTTGTAGACACGTCCATACTGTAGCTGCCCCTGCTGAACTGGGACTGCTGGAATGGGTGGCAATGCTTCCATCTATGGCGGTGCGGGGAGAGCGGCGGGAAACATAGGCCTCTGTTGCTCCTGGCGAGCACCCTGTTGCTGCTGCTGTGGGGCCCTGCCCCTATCAGGGCAATCTTGACGTTTATGGCCAGTCTTGCCACAAACAAAACACTTCCCTGGGAAGTTCCCTCCTCTCTGCCCCTGCGATCCCCAGCCCTGGTGGCCGTTACCGTTCCTCCCTTGGCCCTGCTGGCCCTGGTGAAACTGCTGCCCATTCTGCCCCTGTTGGCCCTGATGGCCGTTTGGACCCTGATGGCCCTGACGGAAACCTCCCTGTCCGTGTCTGTAGTTCCCTGATCGGAACCTCTTCTGATCCCCCTGCTGGGAACCCTGCTCCCCCTGTCTCTGCCCCTGAACAGATTGTGCCCCACCGGCACCATGACCTCCTGTCCTGCCCTGATGGCTAGACTCTCCCGATCTCTTGCTCTCAGTCATATGAAAGCGATGATCCTGGCAGTGTAACAAAGCGGCGTTAACCACATCAGAATACGTGGCCAACGAAAGGTTCCCTAACAGATGCTGACGGACCCTCCATGTCAACCCGTCGGTAAATTTCTCAATCTTCTTCTTCTCTGTTGGTATCTCATCCGGAACGATATTCAACAGATTTGTGAACTCGGCCTCATACTCGGCCACAGTCTTACCCTCCTGCTTCAGACTCATCAATTTCCTCCTCATTTCCGTGTGAACCGCTGACGGAAAGTACTTGCGGTCAAACCGCACCCAGAAGTCCTGAATAGTGAGAGTATCCCTCTCCTCCATGGTGGTAATAGACTCCCACCACTGTAGTGCAGATCCAACTAGCTTGAAATTAGCTAGAACCTTCTTCTAAACATCCGTGCACTCATACATCCTCAAGTGCCTCTGCATACCCTTCCTCCACTGGCTCGAGACTACCACATCTGAGCTACCTGCAAACTCTGGCGGATGCGCTTTCTGAAAAGCGTCACGTACACGCTCCCAAGTAGACGGGAATGCATTTTCCTGTACTGGCGCGGCAACCGGCGCCTGAGGTGGTGCCTACTGGACTACGGCAATAGCGGCATTTACCGTTTGGGCTACTATAGCTGCAACCTCAGCGGCATTCATCATGCCCTGAACTGGAGCGGGCTGGGGTTCGGGCGTTGCATCCCTGGGAACTCGTTGTGCACGTCGTGGAGGCATCTGAAATAAGAACAAAGTTTATAAGTTCGCTGTTTATAAACTTAAAATAGCTGAAGAACAAAGCATACACAAAAAGAGTACTACAGTCCTAAAATATAGGGCTCTATATCAAAGAAAGCTTAGCGGAAACATAATAAGCCGTCAGATCCTAAAGGACACTAGAACCTGATGCTCTGATACCACCTGTGACACCCCGACTAATTAAATACCAGGTAGCTACTCCTTTATTAAATTAAACAAAAATGCCAAGTTGGCTCAGTTAATAGCATCACTGTCGAAAACATTTTATTATTACTAACCACCTAGTATTTAAAAAGTAAGTTACCAAATTTTAATTAAATTCTAATTAACATGCAACAAGTGTAATGAAGAATAATAAAACCATTCACCATAACGAAGTAAATAGAATAACCATCACATAATGTAAATAAAGTCTGGAGGAAAACTCCTCACTACAAATCCCACAACTGAAGTAAGTAACGAAATACTGAATACTGAAATCAATACATGACAAAGTATGAAAAATGAAATGGAAAGATGTCTCTAAAAGAAATGGGTAACATGCCATACAACTGATAAATACTGAATCAGGAATCCAAATGGTAGAAGAGTCTAAAAGCAATTCCCTGTAGCTTCCACAAATAGCTACAGCTCGTCACCTGAATGAGTATCCTATGCATGGTGTCCTTGTGGCTGGGCACCTAAAATGGTTTTACCAAAAAATAGATTTGAAAGCAAACGGGTCAGAGCCCGAATGTGGAGATATTTTAAAAACCTGCAAGTGCTTTAAAAACATTTAAAACATTAAATGCAAAGTACATGTTAGGACGTGCACTCACATGATATTCTCACCTCTCGTCTAACTGTGCACTCCTAACGTAAGTACCCATCTACAACGACACAAACTACTAGCTAAGTGACATCATATCTAGCTAGACTGTCATAGGTCCTACCCTTATTACTCGGTTCCATTAACATAATAACGATCTCAGTTAAATAGGTGCTTAACCTAAATTCAGGTTCTTATACAAAAGTAATACAACTCGTTATAGATTAGCCTTCTATGTTATTCCATAGTTACACACAATACCATATGAAAGTTCCCAGTTTATTAAGAGTATATTTTCCACACATAAATATACAATATAAGCACCCCGAGACTAAGCTACAGTGCACACATACTCTTCTATCCATCCCGGTACATCACGTACATAAGGATCACATATTCCGAATCTCTCAGGAATAGTTCACAGATAACAACATCACAAATAATGGAGGCGAACACAGTCACATCACATGGGTCACGCACATACCTATGCTCCCACGATCAGCGGACTTATTAACATCCCAATAAGTCTTTCTCTGACCTATGTTCATTGAGGTAACCAGTCTAAATCCGGGCAACACAAGGATTAGAGGGCCCTAAGCGAACGCAAACCTCCCGTGATAGCAAGTATGGTAGGTATGTCATACACACAATTCATATACCAATACTAAGTAAGCACACATCTTATTAATCTCGTAGTTTAATTGTAGTACTTATCGCATTCTCGTATCAATCTTAATATATATACAACTTATATAATCGCGGTCCATAATTACGCGAGCCATAATTTATTCTCACGTCGTGGTAAACACTCACGTCTCAATCCCATATTAACCATTATTTAAATCACTCGTATATAATTTACTCCTCATAATAACCCAAATGTCCCAAATCTATAAATATATCAACAAAGGAATGTTATCCCTAACCTCGAACAAGTTTACGGGACTCCCAAAATCAAAATAGGCCAAAAAGGCCTAAACTGCCAGCTCGTTAGAAGTCTCGTTCGAACGAGGCTGTTCGAACGAGATTCCAGTTTGTTCGAACGAACTGGGCTATCTAACGAGATCTCGTTCGAACGAGATTTATCGAACGAACACCCCTCTCGTTAGAACCCCAAACTGTCAACTCGTTAGAAGCTCGTTCGAATGACCTGGGTAGGTCTTCTAACGAGTGACCAGAATTAAGCCCAGAAATTCTTATATTCGATTTTGCAAATTCTCTACACCTCAAATCTCATCCCAACCTCAATCTAACCATTGTTTAAGGTCTCTAATCGTCCCTAAACATGTTAAAGTCACATACTAACGTATTTTAAATGATTAATTCTTCCTACACATCATCAAATCATAAGTCTCTACTCTTTTCCCCAATTTTCTTCAAGAACATAAACCCTAGATTTTTATCATCATCAATTCCCAGAACTTAATCCATTGTTACATCACATAAATATGAAATCTCTGAATTCAATCTTCCAATAACGTTTCTACATGCAAACCTATACCCAAAATTAAACTAATTACTTCCAATTTCATGGGTTTTCCTTTATCTCTTAAATAAGAATGATTATTAAGATTTCTAACATGGAAGAAGCATTCACTGCATAAAGAATGTAATTTAAATCACTTGCCTTGATTCGATCTCTGATTTTGATGACGATTTCCTCTCTCTTTCAGCATAATTCCCTCTCTCTCTCTTTCTCCAAGCTTCTTCTCCAAAGGTGGCTATGGTGGCTAGGGTTTTCTTTGGGAAAGTTGGAAACCTAATTTGATAACTCCCGTAGCTTATTGGGTCATCAAGGGTTGGTTAGTGGGTTTAGTGGGTCTATTCCCAATCAGATAAAGACTCCTAATTTTCGTCATTTTTAATTCCTCAAAATATAAAATTACCAAAATACCCTTTATGTTGCCGGTATGGCCTAAAAATACCCCGGGACCCAAATTAAACCCCCGGCTAGTGTTTTCTAACTATCTCGACCCTTACGGACACGTTGGCGCACTCAAAACGATGATACGGTTAATAGATTTTAAATTCACTTTTACAAATAAAATAATTATATGCTGACGCATCTATCATCCGCGACCCAATAAAATGACCAAATTACCGTATATCAATCTCACGACAAATTTCATAATTCAATATTCATATAACATCATATATACTCAATATAGTCAAATACCAACTCACAACTCGCTAGTATTTTATCCGAATTAATTTCCAATTAATTCACAATTAATTAATTAATCCCAATTAATTAATTAATCCCAAAAATAAATATAGCCAAAAAATACGGGGTATTACATCAAGCTTTCTCTCTCTACTGTATAATTTGACAGAGTTTCAGCTAGGATTGTAATGATCGATCCCCTTGCAAGGTAGGGGATGACCCCTATATATAGTGTTTGGGGGTTGTAATGTACCCTCCAAGCATACAATGCACAAGTGCATGGAGTGAAAGGATGACACCTGGATGATCTTCATCTAAGTAATGACAACCTCAATATTCCCTCACATGGAGGGAATGATTCAGTTATAAAAGATTTATCCACGTCTCCCAAGCCATATATGTACTGTTAGAAGCTCGGTTGTCTTCGCTTGGTACCAACCTCGGCCTGGGTGAGTACGAGGTTGGTATGGTATGACCCCTGCCTTGGCTGGGAATTATAAGATGACCTTGGCTAGGATGCCTACCCGAGGTTAGAGATATACAACGTCGGCCAGGGCCGATGTTGACCTGACAATTGGCGCTGAGCTTGTAGGGCTGTTGATTCTCATGTGGCATTTACCATGTCGGCTAGGGCCGATGATGATGTCGAAGGATGGTTAAACCTATGAGTCTTTGATGACCTCGGCAGGTGATCAACCAAGGTTGATGTATGAGGTAGGTGCGATGTCGGCTATGAAAGACCTGACAAGAACTGTGCTCCAATGCTCTAGATGATCTCAGCTTATTCCAAGCCGAGATTTGGTCCGTTATCGTGGGGGGCGTCAGCTGTGGCCGACCTCCGTAGGATGATGTTGCTATAGTGTATCCTCTAACTTCTATTACCTCCACTATCATAAGGCCGAGGTTGAGATCTCTAGATTATCCGGTACACTTTGGGCATATCAATAACCACCTAGCCCTTAGTTACCTATGTGAATAGTTGACTAAGGGGTATACATGTCCGAGGCCTTTCTTCCTAATGTGCCAGTATGCCTTTGACAAGTGTCACGTACTGCAGTAGGTAGCATGTTGGGCAAGTGCCATGATTCTGGTTGTCTTTTGGGCTCCTAAGGCAATGATGAGCCTTGGGAGTTGTGCCAACCCATTTAAAGGTTTAAACCTCATTTCTTTCTCTTTCTTCTTCATATCTCTCTTTCTCGCCTTGGCTATCTCTGCGATTCTCTCTCTCTTACAAGGGCTTGGCTACTGTGTGTTCAGGGGTCTCTTCATTTCTTCACATTTCCTTCATTTTGTGAGTCTAAAGGTATCATCTCCTCCTCACTCTGCCATTTTCAGCCCCTTTTATTCTTGTTTCTTTAGTTTTTTGGCGAATTCAGATGAGTTTACCAGGGACTGTTTGAGTTTTCCGGTGAGATTCTTGAGGTTTCTAGTGACTGTTCTTGCTTGTTTTTGCCCTAAAATCCCAGTTCGATCCTTAGTTAAGTTGCCTATTTGTTTATTTTTTATTTGAGTTACAAGTGTAAGGTCTGACTCATATGCTCAGGCCCCTTTATCAGCTCTTAGAGGAATTCCCTCCTCTTAGGGACAAGACTCTAGACAAGATTAGGAAAATAGAACGAGCCCAAGAGGAAGCTCGTAGGTCTGAGCCATTCCCTCTCAGACCTATATTTCCACCCCCTTTGAGGGTGATATACCCTGAGCCGGTGGAGACTCCGTTGGAACCCACTCCAATGTCTGAGTGTGAGTCATCCACCTCAGACCCCATGTCTATTGACTCATTCCAGGAGGTAATGGATTTCTCTATTAGGCAAGATCAGGTCCCTGATCAGGCCGAGGTAGAGAGTCGCGCCTCATCCCACAACGATTCTAGCACTTTTGGGACTTCTTCTGATGTTGAAGTTGTGGGGTTGAGTGTGGCTGTTCCCCCAATCATTGATGTTATTCCCTTGTCGATCGCCACGGGGGCTGAGTTCGCTCAGAGGTTCCCTGGATGTGTTCCTACTCCTTCCCAGGCCGATATTGACAGGGACGAGGATGATGGTCATGAAAGTGATGTTGACACCTCGGATGCCACCGAGATAGAGAGAATTGTCAGCAAATTTGACCTCCTCGCCTTCAGGCATCTTTATTCCATAGGCCCCTCTATCAAGCTTAGGAGACCTCAAAAAAGTGAGAGGGCCTACGGTGGCCGAGACGGTGAAATTTGCCTATACGAGCAGATGTTTAAGTTAGGATTTTGCCTCCCCTTTCATCCAATAATCAGGGTCATATTGTCCCATATTGACTTGGCCCCTTCCCAATTATCTCCCAATACTTGGAGGGTGATGATTGGGGCCATCGTCCTATGGAGGGCGGTACATCACTCAGGCCTTCCTGTATAGGTCTTTATAGGGTGTTATGTGACTTCCTCTACCAGAAACCATCTGAGCTATTATCACTTCCTGGACAGTAAGTATGATTAGAAAATATTGCTGGTCACCAAGACCTCCAACCATAACTGGAAACTGAGATACTTCTTTGCCTCAGGGGCCTGGGAGTTTGGTTCTTCTGCTACCTCTTCATCTTTAGAGCCGAGGGTACCCCTGAGATGGGGGAAAGTGTCATTGGCTACTAAGTTCGACCCCAGATTGAGTTAGGATAACCTACAGAAGGTCAAGGACCTTAAAGATCAGGGAGAGCTTGGCTATCTGGTTAAGTATGAGCACTTGATGACCCCCTACTACCTCTCTGAGACTGGTCTTGGGGGGAGTCCTCTAACCGATCTTCGGAAGTTATTTTGATTTTTCATCATTTTTGGTTTTTCCATTCCTCTGATCTTTTAACTCAAACCTTTCTTTTTGCAGAGCGTCCGGAAGGATTATCAGACGATATCTGGGAAATGGAAGCCCCTAGTCTCACCAAGCTGGTTAAAAAAGCAGGCCTGAATGCACCTCATCCTCCTACTTCTTCAAGGGTCGATGCCTCCAAAAAAAGGAAATCCAATGTCCCTACCCCTGAGGATCAGAGGCAGAAGAAAGCCTCTAAAGGGGATCGTGCGATCCCCATCTCATCTGAGGATGCACTAGCTGCTCATCTGGATCAGCTGAAGATTAGCGACAGCCTCATTGGCCAAAGTATGAACGCCCTGGACACTATCGGCTCCGTTATAACCGATGCCGACAAATGATTCTTCCGTTCTCTAGACGCCCCTCTACTGGTCGAGTTTTGCCTCCACCGATCTATCCAAGTAAGACTTTTGCTTTTATATTTCAAATGTAACATCGGCTTTGAATTTTATTGACCCTTGAACTCATGTGTCTGAATATATTTTGCAGGGTATCCTCACCATGCACCAGTTAATCGACTGGACTCTGGGGAAGTTGCCCCTGATTGAAAAGGGAAGAGAGGCCTAAAAGATAGAGGTCGCTCTGAATGCCGAAGTGTAACGTCTGAAGACTGCCTTTAAGGGGTATGAATCTAGGGCTACGCAGCTGGAGAAAGACATTGCCAAATTTAAGAATGATCACAGCTCTGCTATGAAGTCCAAGGATGAAGCCCTTCAACAAAAGGTGGATGCTGCTATCAAAGCTGCCGTGGAGGACGCCTCAAAGAAGATCTTGGAGGATTATAAGGTCTCTGACGAATTCATCGGCTTTGGCCTTGAATACCTCGAAAGGGGTGTTAAGGCCACTGGAAAATGGGCTGCTATGAAAGAGAAGGAGTTCGGTACCTTGACAGCCTCTGACTTCGTTGGTATGGGCTTCACTAATTCTCAATTTGCCCAGGCTTTACAAGAGGTGGGGGAAGAAGGTGCTGCTCGGGCAGAGACCACCCTTTTGGAGGTTACAGGGACTGAGGATGTCAACCCTCAGGATGATGGGGTGTAAGTGGCCAACATCGACCAAGGGAGTAGGGCTATGACCACCAACCCTGAGAATGCAGACTCATAGACCGTACCTTGTGAAGCTCTTATTTATAATTTTTGTTTCTCATTCATATTGGTCTGTAACCTCTGATAAAGTTTTCTATTACATTTCGACTTGTAATTCTAACTTATGTGCTATATCATTCTCTGAGGAGAACTTTGCTTCTTTTGACCTTGAATATTTTTATATGTCGTGCATTGATTTCTTCATCACTAAACTATGATGTTACCCTTGTAACCTATTACCAAATCATTTCAAAGTTATGATGTTTAAGGTCTGAGGTCATCAAACTAAGATGTTACCCCCATAAATTTCACCAAATTAATGATGTTTAAGGTCTGAGGTCATCCAAACATGATGTTTCACCTCAGAACTTGTCACCAAGTTATGATGTTTAAGGTCTGAGGTCATCAAACTAAGATGTTACCCCCATAAATTTTACCAAATTAATGATGTTTAAGGTCTGAGGTCATCCAAACATGATGTTTTACCTCAGGCCTTGTCACCAAGTTATGATGTTTAAGGTCTGGGGTCATCAAACTAAGATGTTACCCCCATAAATTTCACCAAATTAATGATGTTTAAGGTCTGAGGTCATCTAAACATGATGTTTCACCTCAGACCTTGTCACTAAGTAATGATGTTTAAGGTCTGAGGTCATCCAAATATGATGTTTCACCTCAGACCTTGTCACCAAGTTATGATGTTTAAGGTATGAGGTCATCCAAACATGATATTTCACCTCAGACCTTGTCACTAAGTTATGATGTTTAAGGTCTGAGGTCATCAAACTAAGATGTTACCCCCATAAATTTCACCAAATTAATGATGTTTAAGGTCTGAGGTCATCCAAACATGATGTTTCACCTCAGACCTTGTCACTAAGTTATGATGTTTAAGGTATGAGGTCATCAAACTAAGATGTTACCACCACAAATTTCACCAAATTAATGATGTTTAAGGTCTGAGGTCATCCAAACATGATGTTGCACCTCAGACCTTGTCACCAAGTAATGATGTTTAAGGTCTGAGATCATCCAAATACGATGTTTCACCTCAGACCTTGTCACCAAGTTATGATGTTTAAGGTCTGAGGTCATCAAACTAAGATATTACCCCCACCAAATTAATGATGTTTAAGGTATTAGGTCATCCAAACATGATGTTTCACCTCAGACCTTGTCACCAAGTTATGATGTTTAAGGTCTGAGGTCATCAAACTAAGATGTTACCCCCATAAATTTCACCAAATTAATGATGTTTAAGGTCTAAGGTCATCCAAACATGATGTTTCACCTCAGACCTTATCACCAAGTTATAATGTTTAAGGTCTGAAGTCATCAAACTAAGATGTTACCCCATAAATTTCACCAAATTAATGATGTTTAAGGTCTGAGGTCATCCAAACATGATGTTTCACCTCAGACCTTATCACCAAGTTATGATGTTTAAGGTATGAGGTCATCAAACTAAGATGTTACCCCCATAAATTTCACCAAATTAATGATGTTTAAGGTCTGAGGTCATCCAAACATGATGTTTCACCCAAGACCTTGTCACCAAGTTATGATGTTTAAGGTATCAGGTCATCCAAATATGATGTTTCACCTCAGATCTTGTCACCATGTTATGATGTTTAAGATCTGAGGTCATCAAACTAAGATGTTACCCCCATAAATTTCACCAAATTAAAGCACAATGAACCAAGAATTGACATAGGAACTGATCTTCTAATTAACAATCTCTTCATAAGATGACACATTTACATAGAAACCATTGCAACATCATATGTAATACTTTTCAGATGATCAGCATTCCATGGATTATAAAAAGGTTCCTCTTCAAGGTTTTCTAGTCTGTAGGTCCCGGGTACAATCTCCTCGATCACTTTATAAGGGCCATGCCAATTTGGGTGAAGCTTGTTTGCCTTCTGCAGTGTCTTCTTCAGCACCAGGTCTTCTACAGCTATGGGCCTCAATTTTACCCTTTAATTGTAGAATTTTGTTGTTCTCTGTTGGTAGGCTGCTTGTCTGATCTCGACGTCTTCCCTTCTCTCTTTAATTAAATCTAGGTCTAGTCTTCTCTCTTCCCCATTCTTCTCGGGGTCATATGTCTGAACTCTACGAGTGGGGAGTCCTACCTCTGTTGGTATGATGTCTTCTGAGCCATGCGCTAACATAAATGAGGTCTCCCCCATTGGTGTCCTAGCCGTTGTTCTGTAGGCCCATAACACAGAATAAACCTCTTCAGTCCATTTCCCCTTAGCTTCTTCTAACCTCTTCTTGATCCCGTCGAGGATTGTTCTGTTTGTGACTTCGGTTTGACCGTTTTACTGAGGTCGGCCAGGAGAAGAGAAAAATTGCTTGATCCCAACTCTCTCGCAATACTTCTCTAAGGAAGAATTCTTGAACTGGGTTCTGTTGTCCGAGATTAGGGTGTTTGGAAGGCCATGTCTGCATATGATGCTCTTTGAGATGAATTGAAAGGTCTTCTGCTATGTAATCGTGATCATCGGCTCAGCCTCCACCCAGTTAGAGAAGTAGTCAATCGCTACATCAAAATTCGGTAATTATTTGCATCCCTTATCAAGGGACCCACCAAGTCAATCCCCCATACTACAAATGGATAAGGGGAACTGATTGACATCATAGGTGAATGAGGTTGATGGGGGATAGTGGAGAATCTTTGTCATTTATCGCATCTCTTCACGTAGGCTGCAGCATCCTTGGCCAAGGTCGGCCACGAGTATCCTTGCGTGATAACCCTCTTGGCCAAAGGTCTTCCTCTTATGTGACTAGATCAAGAACCCTCGTGTACCTCCTGTAGGACGCGGGGGACCTCTGTGGGATGAACACATCTGAGAAGAGGTAATAGAAATCCTTTCTTATATAGGACATCTCCTATTATTGAGAACTTTGCAGCTCTGTACCTCAGTTTTCTCCTTTCTAGCTTTAAATCCGATAGTTCTCCCTCTCTGATATATCTGATGATGGGATCCATCCATGAGTCTCCCAAGTTCAAGTTGAGGCAAGAGTTGGCAACCTCTTCTTCCTCAATGGTCGGTTTGAGCAAAATCTCGACTGGTACTGTCCTTCTGATGTCTGTCCTTGTTGCTGAAGCCAACCTTGCTAGTGCATCAGCATGGTTGTTATTTTGTCGAGGTACCCTCTTCATCTTCACCTCTTCGAAGCCTTCTAGCATCATTCTTACCCTCTTCGGGTATCTGGCCATCTTTTCATCATTGGCCTCATAAACTCCAAACACTTGGTTGACAACTAACCTCGAGTCTCTATGAAGTAAAAGTCAACCAACCCTAAGGGTATTTTCCAAGGGGAGGCATGCTATTATGGTCTCATATTCTGACTCGTTATTTGATGCTTTGAAGTTAAACCTTAGTGCATATTCAACGTGGGTACCATCCAGAGCTGACAGTATCATCCCTGCCCCGCTTCCACTTTCTCAAGAAGACCCGTCAATAAAGAGGTTCCAAACATCTTCATTCGAAGAGAAGCTCCCCTCTGACAGGGCTCCTTACTTAAAAAGGTATCTATCTTCCTTATTTTCAACTACTCCTTTTCTGGGTCTGTCGGACACAACCTCTTCTGGGTTATGGAAGACGTTCCTATTTGATCCCTCTGCGATCATTGGATTGTTATCGACCTCAGACTCTTCCCACATGAACTCAACAATAAAATCTATAAGTGCCTGCCCTTTAATAGCCACCCTGGGTTGATAAATAAGGTCATACTCTCCCAACTCGATGTCCCAGGTTATCAATCTACCTGACTTCTCAGGCTTGTGGAGGACTTGCCTTAATGGGGAATCAGTGAGGATGACCATAGAGTGGGCTTGGAAGTAGGGTTTCATCTTCCTGGAAGCATGTATCAAAGCATAGGTCAATTTCTCCATCTGAGGATAGTTATGTTTAGACCCTTTAGGGCCTTACTATTGAAGTATACAGGCCTTTAGACCCCAACGTCTTCCCGTACTATGGATGCACTTATAGTTGATTCTGAGACTGCTAGATAAGCATACAACTTCTCTCCCAAGATGGGCCGAGATAAGAGCAGGGGGGATTCGAGGAAGGATTTAAGATGCTTAAAGGCCTTGTCACACTCTTCGTCCCATTCGAAGGCCTTTCTAAGCACTTTAAAAAATGGAAGACACTTGTTCGTGGCTCTGGAAATAAATATGTTGAGTGCAACTACTCTTCCAGTGAGCCTCTAAATGTCTTAGTTACTTCTTGGTGTCTTCATATCAAGAAAAGCCTTGATCTTCTCAGGGTTCACCTCTATTCCTCTTTGATTGATAATGAATCCAAGAAATTTTCCAGCTCCTACTCCGAAGACACACTTTGCGAGATTGAGTTTCATTCTGTACAAGTCCATGGTATCGAAGGTCCTCCCTAGGTTTGCTACGTGAGTGCCGGCCTTTAATCTCTTTATCAATATATCATATACATATACCTCCATAGTTTTGCCAATTTGATCTTCAAGGATCTTATTTACAATACGTTGATACATTGCCCCTATGTTCTTCAAGCCGAAGGGCATGACCTTATAGTAATAGGTCCCCTTATCTGTGATGAAGGTTGTCTTCTCTGAGTCTTCAGCATTCAAGAAGATCTGATTATAGCCTGAATACGCATCCATGAAGCTCATGAGCTCATGCCCTACCGTGGCATCTACCATCTGATTAATCTGAGGTAAAGGATAACTGTCTTTTGGCCAAGACTTGTTTAGGTCGGTGAAATATATGCAATCCTCTATTTTCCATTGGCTTTGGGCACAATGACGGCGTTTGATAACCACTCTTGGTATATGACCTCCCTGATAAATTCTACCTCTTCCAACTTTCTGACCTCTTCTCTGATTACATCATACTTCTCCCTAGAGTAAACTATTCGTCTTTGTTTGATTGTCTTAGCACCTTCTGCCACATTGAGTTTGTGGCACATAACCTCCGGGTCGATGCCAGGCATGTCTGCATGGCTCCAAGCGAAGACACTCTACCTCTTCTTCAAGAACTTTATCAGCTCTTCCTTGATTTTTGATTTTAAGGCCTTGCTGACTTGGATAGTTTTTTCCAGTTCGTACTCATTGAGGACGATGGATTCTACCTCTTCCGTAGCCTCTCCTTTCTTCAACTTCGTTTCATCTCTAGGGTCAAGTGTATCAATGTTATATGTGGTTGTGGCCCTCTTATGGGCCTCTCTCTCTTCAGCTGAGTTAAAGTAGCATTCTCGTGCTATGGTCTGGTCACCCTGCACTTCCCCTACCCCGTAGGGGGTCGGTAATTTTAGCATTTGGTGGACCGTCAATAGCACAGCCTCAAACTCCTTAAGGGCTACTCGTCCTATGATGAGGTTGTATGCCGAGAAGACATTTTCATCTATAATAAAAAAGTTGATCTTCCGGGTCAACCTCGTAGGCCACTCGTCCCCCATTCGCACATCCATCTCATACATGCCCAACGGATGGACCTTACCCCCGCTGAAGCCCATCAACGGATGGTGATAGGGTACTAGCCTAGTTCTACTAAGGCATAGGCTCTTAAAATAGGGCCAGAACATCACGTCCGCTGAACTTCCTCCATCTACGAGGATTCTATGTACCTCACATCCATACACTCTTGTTATTATTACCAAAGAGTCATCATGTAGGGCTAGTATACCTTTGAAATCGAGTTGAGAGAATCCAACTATAAGAGTATCCATATCTACCTTCTTCCTCTTCTGCTTTGCATCTGAAGATGCTAGATTCACAACCTGTACTTTAGTCACTGACTTGGCCTCTGGCACATGATCTTTTTGGTCAGCTACTTCAGAGCCACCCCCAGCAAGTCCTCCATAGATGGTGTTAACTCCAAAGGAGATCATTCCAACCCTCTTCACCGGGGCATTATCGTCTTTTGGTGGGAGGTCCGGATCATCTTCATCATCCCCATCTGAGTCATCGTCTCTTCTTGATGGGGTATCATCTCAACATCTGTCGTTTCTCTTCTTTTTAGGGTCATCTCTTCCCCTCTTAGGAGCCTTACCATCAACATACTTCCTCAACTTTTCGGATTTCAACATCTTCTCGATCTCATCCTTCAAGGTGAAGAACTTGTCTGTCACATGGTCGTGGTCTTGGTGGAACTCACACCACAAGCTCTTATTCCTCTTATGCGGAGGAGCCTTCAGCTTCTTCATCCATCTCAGAGACCTATCATTCTTGATCTCGTTGAGGATGTGTTCACAGCTCACAGTTAGAGGAGTATAGCGTGCAAACTTTTCGTCGACTGACCTCTTTTTTCCATCTTTCTTTCTTTGGAACTTCCCGCTGCCACCTCCATTCTCATCCTCATACTTTGCGGCCATAGCCTCTTCGGCATTCATGACCTTTCCTACAGTTGACAATAGCTCTGCCATAGACTTGGGAGGGTCTTCCGCCAGCTTCCATAGCAACTTCCCCTTCTACAGTCCTCCAATGAGGGCTAGCATGGCTATATTCTCTTCATAATCTTCAACCTCCAATTTTTCTTTGTTGAATCTAGTAATGTAGTCTCTTAGGCTCTCGTTCTTGCCTTGATTGGCATACAACAGATGGGTAGTATTCTTGTGAGGTCTTACCCCAAAATAAAAATTGTGAATGAACCGTTCAGCCAAGACCTTGAAGTTCTCAATTGAGTTCTTCAAAAGAGAGGTAAACCAGATATGTGCAGCTCCTGTCAAAGTCTCGGAGAAGGCCCGGCACTTCATCTCATCTGGTATTGAATAAATGTCCGTCACACACTTGTACATCTCAATATGATGTACAGGATTGTTACTACATTCATACTTGGGAGACACCGTAGGTGGTTTGAACTTGGTAGGGGTTGTGAAGCTCACTATCTTAGCCACAAAGGGAGAGCTTTCTGAGAAACCTCTTTGCAGTGGGTCTCGACTTTTGATGAGGTCCCCTATCTTCTCTTCAAGACATTGGATGGAATCATTCCATGGCCTAGTAACGTCGGCCTGGACGAGGTTGTCCCCAGCCACCTCCAAGGAATGGACTGGGGGATGAATCCAAAACAATGTCATTCAAAGTTATCAAATATCCCCAGCAACGACGCCATTTGATAACTTTGCTTTTCGTGTGTATCGTTGTTGAAAGCCAAGTTAGTCAAAACCTTAAATACCTATAAAATAATATCAACTCAAGTGCAAAGGTAATTAAGGGTATCAATCCACCTCCAAGGGAGTAAGCTAGAGAAAAATTCAATTGTAATTCACTTTTTAATTGCTTTTTGTGCTTTTTCAAATATTAAAACAAATGGGTGAGGTGATGGTTTAAACTAAACTAAATTAAATGTGAGATAAAAACAGCTAACTAGGAAGTGACTAAAATGGAAAATAAAGTCTAACACTAAAATAAGGGATAAAGTGAGATAAATAATTGTGAGAACAATCAAGGAATGGGATTACACCACAAATTTTAGCTATTCTAACTAATTAATTTAATTAATTGAATTCTCCCAAATTAATATCAAAATTACAAATCAACTCTCGTTGAAAATGTAATTTTAATAGTAACCTTTTAGAAAATTAAATTTAACACCTCACAACTCTAGAAAAATAGATCTACACTCCTTTTAATTAATCACCCGCTAGGATCGATCAATTAGAATTTATGTAAATCTTATAAAATAAATTTAGAGTTGAAATTCAATTAATAATACCCCACTTAAGAAACCTCTATCTCTAGTTTGAATCTAAAATGAGTATTATAACTAGAATTTCGATTTTCTCTTGAAAATCATTTACCCTCTCTCGAGGCGTAAATTTAAGGGTGAGGGATTAAAATTAACATTCAAAGGGGATTTTCAAGTAATTAAACTAACTAAAATAAAATAACATCAAATAAGGGTTTTACCCCACCCCTTGAAAGGGGATTTAGCCTAAGATGATATGAAATATGACAAATTAATAATCAAAGGAATAAAATAAATGAGATGAGAAAATAACAATCAAACCCCAATCTCTTGATGCTTAATTGATCTTCAATCCATGAGTTGAAATTCATAATCCATCAACTTGAGTGATCCAAACAATATTACATAAAAATTTCACTCAAATTAATCCTCACAACAATTTATTTTCTCCTCACTATCTAAAAAAAGAAAAAGAAAAACTATTTACAAAATGGTGTTTATCCTAATTTATTTCTAACCCTAAACTTTCTCTCTCTAAAAATTCCTATCTAACTAGCTCCTTTCTTCCATATGGGGTCTTCATCTTCATTTATAGTAGGCACATGGAGCATAGGGGTATTTTTGGGTATTGGCTTGAGTGTGCATGGGAATGGTGAGGTGTGAGGATAAATGGTAGTAGAGGGAATAAAAAATCGGATTTGTTACAAGGGTATTTTGGGGAAAAGGGGATAAGTAAGTAGTTAGGGGTATAATGGTAAAAGGTGATAAGTGGATTTTAAGCACATGTGAGTTAAAGGGGTTTGGCTTTGATTTGTTTTGTGCAGGTGAAGTCGTGTGGCTTATATGGGTTATGAGAAATGGGTCTATGGAAAGGTTTGGGGATGAGACGGAATGGGTTCTCGGCTTTTGGGATTGGTTGGGTCGGGCGATGGTGGCTGGGTGGAGATCGGGTCGGGCAGATGGGATGAGAGACGATCGGAGTTAGGGGCGGACAGGGGATCGAATTGGTGTCTCCAGCCGGAGGTAGGTAGGCCTTGGCGGCGGGGTTCGCGGGTTGAGGTGGTTGCAGGCACCTTTGGATGTTGATCGGAGATAAAGGAGTGAGGGGTTGCCCGACGGAGGTGAGTTTGTCCGTCGGTGATTTTGTCACCGGATGTAGGTCGGGGAAGGGGTTGAGGGGTGCGAGGGCAGCGGGTTAGGGAGGTTCGAGGTGGTCACCGGCGGCGGCTGGGTGTGGAGCTGGTAGGGGACACTGGACAGGGGTGAGGGGGTATTGTTAATGGAGTGATGATAGAGAAAGGTTGTTTTGGTTATGGAGGTTTAGGTGAGGAGAGAGAAGTGTTGGGTGAGTTGGAGAAGATGATGGTGGGAAGGATTGGGTGTATTGAGGGAGTATGGGAAGGGGGTGTGGCTTAGGATTGGTTTGTGTGTATGTGTTGTGTATAAAAGTAGGGTGTGTGTGTGTGTAATTTGTACCCAATAAAAATAACACAATTAATGAAACTAAAACTAAAAACAAACTAAAAAATAAAAATATTAAAACTAAAAAATAAAAAATAAAACCCTAAGCTATTAAAAACTAAAATAATAAAACAAAAGAAATAAAACATGAAAAATCTAATAAAATATGAAAACAAAAGTCCTAAAATATAAAATCTAATAAACTAAAAATAAACTCCTAAAATTAATCCTAATAAAATAAGACTAAACTAAAAGCTAATAAAAATCAAAATAAAATAAAATTATATTAATAAAAATAAAATATAAAAATATAAATTAAAACATAGAAATCCTAAATAAATCAAAAATAAATCCTAAAAATAAAAAATGACTCAAACTAAAAATCTAAAAAATAATAAAAAGACATAAACAAAACACACACAGGGTTTAGGGTAGGTTTAGACTAGGCTTAGGCTCGGGTAAGGTTACGGGGTTGGTAATTAGCTCCATTTTAACTGCAAATTGCTCCGAAATAGAGCTTTTGACACCGCAACTGCAATTAAACCTGCATATTGAACAATTAAGCACATAAGACCCATATTGTCGAGAATTAGCAACTAAAGTACATCTATTCGGGGTATAAATTATACAGTTTTGGGTGCTTATCAGGGTGGAATGAGGGTTTCCCAGCCGCAGTATAACGTCGGCAGTTGACCTCCTCTTGATGAGTGTCTCGACCTTGCTGGGGTCGGCCATGATGAGGCCGATGTCCCCGTCTTCCCTTTGTGACCCTGTTGCACTTCTTGACCTGGATAACCTCTGCCTCAAGTCATTTACTGCGCCGAGACTTTCAAAGGTCGACCCTCTGCTCAGACGATCAAAAGATGATCCTCTCTGTTGGGCACCACCATCCCTTCTGTCCCCACAACCTCAGCTTTGGTGGATAGGACGTACAGTGTTGTTTGAAACCTCATACGGCTCCCAATAGCCCTCTGGAACATCTTCTGCCTCTATATCGTCATACCTATCCTCAGGGCAAGGGTGTCCTTGCCTCCCCAGACGTAAACGCCTAAGGTCAGCAACGTCCCTCCTCCATTGAGGTGTAGGTTGGTCTTTCCACGGTGCCTGGGGTGGTCCCTTAGCTTCAGGATGGGGCTGAACAGCCGCCGAAGTAATCATCTCTGGTGAGACCCCGGGTGGCCTCATCATATTTTGATTGAGCTGTGAAAATTGCTCCTTTATTGCTTGATGCGTTGCATCCAAGGACTTCAAGGCTGCATCCACCTCAGCCATTTCGGACTGGGTTGGTTCATGGCTGGAACTAGGTCCTCTAGCACCAGATGGTGGAGGAGGTGGTGGCAGCTCCGGTGCCATATGTTAAAACTAAAGAGCTTGTTTAGAAGATGTGCTTAATGCCTTAAAGGACCTCTTTCAATGGTGAAACAACTCCATGCAAGGGATGAGGCCTGGTTCACCACCAGAAGCTCCGGTGAGGTTAAACAGAAAAAGAGGAAGAGACAGCTTCTCGTTCCCATAGACGGCGCTAAAATGATGATGCTGGAAACAGTACCACCCTCAAGGTGTTTGTAATCTCAAATCAGTAATGACAATGACAGCAAAAGAGTATAACAAATATAAGAGATTGAGATGAGGAGAAGAGGATGAACACCAATATATAAGTGGTTGAGCCAATTAGGCCTACGTCCACTGTGCAAGTGAGTGAGTAAGGTCACTAAAATAAGGCACTAGCGGCCATAAATACAATCTCTCAAGCTTTCTCTCTCTACTGCATAATTTGACGGAGTTTCAGCTAGGATTGTAATGATCAATCCCCTTGCAAGGTAGGGGATGACCCCTATATATAGTGTTTGGGGGGTGTAATGTACCCTCCAAGCATACAATGAGCAAGTGCATGGAGATCAACCAGTGAAAGGATGACACGTGGCTGATCTTCAACTAAGTAATGATGACCTCAATATTCCCTCACGTGGAGGGAATGATTTAGTTATAACAGATTTGTCCATGTCTCCCAAGACATATATGTACTGTTAGAAGCTCGGTTATCTTCGCTTGGTACCAACCTCGGCTTGGGTGAGTACGAGGTTAATATGGTATGACCCCTGCCTTGGCTGGGAATTATAAGATGACCTTGGCTGGGATGCTTAGTCGATGTTAGAGATGTGGAACGTTAGTCAGGGCCAATGTTGACCTGACAATTGGCGCTGAGCCTGCAGGGCTGCTGATTCTCATGTGGCGTTTACCATATTGGATGGGCCAATGATGATGTCGAAGGGTGGTTAAAACCATGAGTCTTTGTTGACCTCGACAAGTGATCAGCCAAGGTTGATGTACGAGGTAGATGCGATGTCGGCTATGGACGACCTGACAAGAATCGTGCTCCAATGCTCTAGATGATCTTGGCTTATTCCAAGCCGAGATGAGGTTCGTAGTCGTAGGGGCATCGGTTATGACTGACCTCCGTAGAACGATGTTGCTATAGTGTATCCTCGAACTTCTATTACCTCGGCTATCATAAGGCTGAGGTTGAGATCTCTGGATTGTCCGATACACTTTGGGCATATCAGTCAGGAGAATTCCTAATTCTACTTCACTTCTTAATCCTCCAAACCAAGTCCCTCTGAATTTCCCACAGCTATGTCATTTGATAGAGTATGAAAGCTATTATAGGCCCTGCCAGGCTTGGTCTCTCGCGAGTACCATTTGTCCTCACTCTAAATATCACTACAATTGTTATATCATTACATTATGGGTTAAATTACAACATAACTAGGTAAGACAAAGTAAATAAAGGGTGAGCTCTCTCGGCCAACCTCTTCATTGGGAGATGTCCCCGGGCTTCCACACTGAGTTACCTCACTTGAGTTGCCACGCTGAGTAAGCTCGCTTGAATTTCCATGCTGAGCTACCTCCCTTGAGTTACCACGCTGCCTTATTCCCTAAGTCTATTGTATTAGCTGCGGAGGCTTATCTCTAGTCTCAAGATTATCTTCAATCCCCCTTTCTTTTCCCCTTCGTGTAGAGATTTGTTGTGGTAACAAGAAATATCTGCACAAAAAACTTCTCAATCTGATAAATCTTTTACTTGTGAAAAAATTCTTACATCTCTATCTTCATTACAACTTTTGTTGTTATCTCCACCAGAAAAAAGTAAAATTCTCCCCGATGTATCGGAACTAAAGGCCTGCAAGTTGTCGGCGAATGGTGAGGGGACATCGTAACTTTTTTCTGCTGTTGCGCCTCAGTCGTTCCGTCTTCTTCACTGGCTATTGGAATTATTTAAAACATCTAAGGAAGTCATCAATTATCCGATCTGACTGTTCAAAAATTAAACTTTCCCCTCTCTGCACTGTTTCGTGCCACCATGCAGCATAGTTGTAATAAGTTGATATTTGCATTAGGATTGCCCCTAGTGGTATGAAATCTCCCTCCTAAACATTCCTAGCGTTTAGACCTGTGAAATTCTCCCAAAGTAACTGTTGAACTATAAAATTGTCCCCAGTTTCGTCAGTCCACTATTCTTCTTCATTTTTTCTTGTTCAAAAAGATAAATTCGCCCCGATGTACCAAATCTAGAAATAACTCCGAACGGGCTTGTGGCGAGGGGACATCGTGAACTTCTTATATTGTGCTACGTGGAGCCTTTCCTCTAGCATTGGAATTCTTCTGCGGAAATTCTCCCAATGAAATTCTTCCAAGTTGAAGGTTCTGCCTCGTTTGGAATGTGCTGCATCATCGTTTCATCTTTTTCGAAAAGCATAATTCTCCCCGATGTGCCTTAGTCAAAGCTAACCCCGTTTAGACTTGTGGTGAGGGGACATCGTAGCTTTTTGAACTGTGGTAACAGCTTATACATTGTGGGATATCTAATGTACCTGATGAAAATTCTGTCACCAAAATCATAACTTGTTTTGAAAGCAACCCTCTTTATTCCCCATGCGTCACTTCATTAATGACGTGATACTGTCTTTTTAACTGTCAGGGCACTCCCCGAAGTTCCCGTGTCCATTTGAAATGATTATGGGCGGATTTTCACGTGTGGAGGTGGGAAACTCAAATGCCAAATTTGAAAAAAAACTAAACGGACATTATCCAACACTTAGCCACTTTTCTCATTTACCTTGGCTTCGTCTTCTTCAAACTCCCAGATATTTTAGAGAGAGAAAATGGCAAAACCTCCATTGTTGTCAAGCTTCCACCTGATTCTTTCGGTTCTTTGCCTTTCTTATCATCTTCAATGACTGTCTTCTACCACTTTCAACCTCCTTCTTCTTCCTTAGAAGCTTTTTTTCTTACCACTGTCTGCCATGGACTCTTCCAGCACTCCAAAATGATCCCACTGACAGCACTCGGGCACACGTAAACCCTCCATTTTCAATAACAATTACGCCTGCCCCTTCCACCGCCTTATTAGAGGCACTCCAGGAACAGCTACGTTTCTACCGTCATTCTCCTATTTTTGGTAAGGACTATGATTTTTCTGATGCATGCAAGACTTGTAGTTTTTCAGCCATGTATGACCATTTGATGTTGGGTGATGAAGATGAAAAGTCGGCTAAATGGGGTTTTATCCCTCCAAAGGGGACTCTGGACTTCAAATTGGATCCCGGTGACTTTCCTTCCTACCAGATTTATTTCGAAACACTTGGGGGATTTCCATTTCATTTCGTCGCCTGGAATGCACATGTGCCGAGCTCCCACCCTGCCGCTCTTGTCAAAGTTGTTCTTCACAGATCCAACTGGTTTGGAGAGTTCATTCTCTCCAAACACAACGCTTCACTCCAAGTGTTGGTCTCTAGATAGAATATCACAACTCACACATTCTTTGCTGCCGGAGGAGAGTTCACCATTTACTTAGAAGATGTCTGTGAGCTGCTTGGGTTTGAACCCATGGGTGAGTTTGCATATCTTGATGAGGCCTTGGTTGCTGAGGAAGTTGTTGATTGAATAGAGTTAGATCGAATCTGTAACAAAGATACATTTACTCCCCTAATCAGTTATTTCATCTAAGCTCCTACTGCGAAGGGTGCCACTTCTGTCACAGGAAAGGGTAAAGGTACATCCCTAGAATTACCAGCCTACTTACTTATGTTTTCTCTCCCATTTCTTCTTGACTAGAAAGCCCAACGACCAGCCTAGGAGGGACCTCATAAACATATACATTCATTTAGCCAAAGGTTTCAATCTTCCTCTAGCCACTATTGCTATGGGGTCCCTCTACACTTTGTTGGATCGGACCCATCTTGGCATGGAACGGTCCCTTGGCCGTTACAACCTAGCCAATTTTGTTAACGCCATTACTTTAACGGGTTTCCTTTACACCAGTTTTCCTGTTATTGTCGCCAAATCTGTTCCTTATCCCCTTAGCCAAGCTATCAAGCCCCCTCGCCTCATGTGCTTTCACAAAAAATAAAGTCGAAAGGAGACAATGGGATTTTTGATCGTTTGGACTCCTTTGTCATGAGGCGATATGGGGAATCAACCTTTGCCCACACTTGGAATTTTTTCTCTTCTGCAACTATAACGGTCACTTACGTTCCTATTGTAGAAGATACTTCACAAGTCGTGGTGCTTCTGTTCACCCTTGGGTTACTTCATTAATTCATCGAGTGGGGATGTACTTCTGAACCTCACAACCCCGATCGATGCAACAGTCGGTTCGTTTTTATCAAGGGGCTCATTGACCTGTATTTCAGTTAACAAATGAGAAGGCTACTTTTTTATGAGGCCTGCACTTTCTACCTTCATGCTGCTATACTTGGCATAACTTGTACTATGGATGGTCGGGTTACCATCCCCAGTGCCACCAGGAAAGGGGATGTGTCCACTTTGTTTTCCACCAAATTATGTCCGATGCAACTGACCAATATTCATGAATTTATACAAAGTCCCCCTCGGTATCCCCCAGTTCTCTATTTCCCTGCCTTGATATTAGGCCTCCAGGGCAACTCTATTCTTAGGGTTGAGTTCCCTCTGAGCAAGACCCCTAAAGATCCTCCAAGCGAGCTACCTCCTTATTGCCCCATGATCCCCATTTCCATGCTCAAGCCCAAGAATGTTCCAACCCCAAAATAACCTTCCCCTTGTGAAGGTGTTTCTGGTGAGGATGTTCCAACCGGTGCCGCTCCTAGTGAAGGACCTTCCAAGCCACTGGCCAAAAGGACTAGGAGATCAAAGAGTGGGACTTTTTCAAAGTCCAAGTCCCAACCTCAAGCTCCCTTAGATGCATTCCCCATTGCCTCCGTTCCTCCTCCTGTGTCTACCGAAGTGAGTGAGGAATTAAGAAAGAAAGTTCAAGATGAGGTTTAATGAATAAACACTGAATTTCACCAGCACAATCCTTTCGTTCCTCCTACTCCTTCTTTCCCCACCATTTTGGTAGATCCATATGAGGATGGCATCTGGTTTACCTCATTGTTGTCTTATGTATAAAAATGACATTTGGTTTGTTTACTGGATGATGAAGTTGAACACTCTTATAGGATAACTTCATCGATATACATAAGTATGGTCTCATCCATTTGGCAATCAGGAAGAATGACCACTATAGACACATCCCTTAGAAGAGCACAATGATCTCACGCTAGCCTACATGAGTGGTCTCATCCCTCAGTGGTCTCGTCCCCCAGTGGACTTGTTTGGATAACACCCAAATAACCTACCATGCTCCTTAGTCTTGTCTCATAAAGTAGACCAACCACGCCTATATCATCATGTGTGTTTGCCTCTGACAATACAAACATTACATTAAAACAACCTCATCCTGACTTGACAATAAAAATATTACATGACAATAAAAATATGGGTGACTCAATCACAGACGACCACCCTAACTTGTCTCGGCTTGTAGTATGGATAAAGGCATTCTATAGTCTCGGCTAGGTTGAGACCTCCTACCTCTGATACGTATTCACAGGCATGTAAACCATGATAATGGCGTTTCAGTCATATCTACACAAAACTATTATCGAAGATTAACAAACCAAGTGGGGGAATATTCATCATGATGACATTACTATATGCACATACAACTAACACTCCCTTATTAGCCACAACCTCAACTGGGTGTGGGACATATGATAGGGGTGACACTGCACACTCCCGGCCTATATAAGACACACCGTGTCTTCTTCACCTGGATTGACATTTATGAACCCTATTGTTACTCTACAGAATTGAGTCTAGAGAGATCAATATTGAGTGTTTATCTTCCATGGTCATTAAAGACTCATTATACTGAAATCACTCCCATACTCTTTCTAGTGGACGTAGGATAAGGACAAACCACTTAAACACTTATGTTCAGCTATGTTCTCTCTCATTTCTTTTGTTAAATTATTTTCTAATTGTTGACTTACTACATTTGTACAATACCTTCACTCTTGTTAAATCCATTGTATGATATATGTATTAACAATTTGCTCCATTTGTGGGAACTTTTTCATTGTTCTCATTCTCATCTTGTATTTCCCTCTGATCTCTATTGTGATTCAAGTCCACCATTGTTGGATTTGAATCATTATTAAAATAGCTTAGGTGGAGGAATTAATCAGCTACCTATTTTATTCATCTTATTTTGAGGTCTTTGCACACCTATTACTGTTGTCTTATTTATCTGATCGATGTTGTCTTGTGACCCACCATTAATTGTTGGGGTTAGTTCCATCCAACCACCCCCTCAATCTAAGATGGACGAATCATGAAGGCATTGAGATACTTGATGCCCAATCAGCGGGCCATGAAACACCATATATTAGCGTTCATCCAAGACATAATGAGACGGATCCCAGAAATCACAACCGTGAATCTCATCACGTCGTCTGCTTT
The DNA here is from genome assembly GCA_949130495.1 of Sambucus nigra. Taxonomy (NCBI): domain Eukaryota; kingdom Viridiplantae; phylum Streptophyta; class Magnoliopsida; order Dipsacales; family Adoxaceae; genus Sambucus; species Sambucus nigra. Next base: position 622,483,773 of record OX422207.1, on the reverse strand, counting down.
AAGAGGGCCAAGAGACATCCTATCAGTAGCCCCCCAGCTCTAACCAAAGAGGTTCAATACAGTTTGAGGATAAGGGAGATCACTAACCCTCATCGTTTATGCCTTAGCAAGGAGGTACAAGGAAGACATGAGGACATGGAATGTGAGTAGGGGCACAGCTGGGACCACAGCGAACAGGACGAGATGACATACACATACTACCGACTAGATAAAACCCCTTCTCCTACTCATCAAGTTAAATGTATTCAATACACCCCTAAGAGTCATCACAATGAAAGTGCATTCACATGGCTAATCAGAGGATCATCATTTTATCATCTCTGTCCAAACAGGCATTGTAACTGAGACATCATCCCAAATAGCAACTGTGGGATAAGGATAACTGGTCGCCTTGGCTAAGATTATCCAAGGCGTCATCCAGACCAAAGGGAATGTCGAGAGGTAAATAGCATATAATGAAATCCAACCAAAGTATCCACCTTTAGAGTCTTCTCTGAGGTGAAAGATTCAGGTGATAACATTATTCAAGATGAAAAGCCTTGGAACAAAGAGGTTGGAGGAAAAAATTAGTAATCTTATCAAGAGGCAAGACCCCATTCACATTGTATATAGAGAGGCTTATCTTTTTGGACCAAGCATTTTCGGTTATTTGACACCCGACAAGTACAAACCATCGGCCCAAATATGATAAGAGCACCAACCCTATTCATCACATAAAAATATACCAATCGGTAGCCAATATCTATTCCTCTCCATACGAGATGAGATGTCAATCATTTTCTAGCACTCTCATAGGCTCTACCCATGTATGGTATACTAGTCTACATAGGGGAAAGATAGCAAATTTCAAAGAGTTGGCCGAGAAGTTTATCCATAATTTATATTGCTTCATAAAGCATACCAAGTGAGTAACTCATCTGTTGAATGTGAGATAAGGAAAGAATGAAATATTGAGAGATTTTATATACGGGTTCAATAAAGATAAGTTAGAAGTTGAAGATTATGATAAGAACATTATGATGACAACCCTTACTAGTGGGATTACACCTGGAAACTCTATCGGAACCTCTTTAAAGATCCTCAAAAATCCATAACAGAACTCCTGGCTTTATCCAGAAAGATCATGAATGCAAAAAAGGCTATGGGGGACAAGAGAGGAGACAAGAAGGAGTCAGATAGCAATAAATCTGGAAAGACTCGATATACTGATAAGGATAAAGAGAGGAAGAAAAGGTCAAACGTTGAAAACATTTCCAAGTATGCTCCACTCGTTGTTATCCCTGACCACGTACTAAATGGGATAAAAAAAAGAAATAAAGACTTGGACCTTCCAGACAAGCTTAGGACCCTGGCCCACCAAAGGAATAATAACAAATGGTGTGAGTTCCACCAAGATTACGACTACACAATTGATCAGTGTTATTCCTTGAAAGAGGAGATTGAAAGACTATTGAAATAAGGATAGTTAAGGAAATATGTGGATAACAGTGGAAGTCAAGAAGGGAGAAAAAAGTGAAACTCTTCATCAATGTACTCATGATAAAGAAAAATGAGGTACAGACAAACCAGAACAACAAAAAATCAGATGACGAGGAAGAAGATGATCTTAATCTCCCAAAAAAGTCGAGACCGACAAAGGGTACCATTTAATTTGCGATAGTTTTTAATGGATAACATTAAAAAAGAAAATTAAAATGGATACATTATTGTAGAAAGTCAATTATCAATGAATGAAAATCAAGTGTTTCCTCTTGTATTGAGCATTTTCATTTTGGTTAATTATAGTCATGAAATCCCCCTTCATTGTGATAAGTTTACTCGGACTCTCGGCCCCAAGGCATGTCTCATTCTTCGAGAGATGTAAAGATTAAAGGAAGATATCTCGTACAAATAAATATCCCAAACTAAACATCATTATTTTTATGGTGAGAATTAACATCACTATTTTATGGTGAAAGTCAAATTAAATCTCTCTCGTCGGTACGAGAGTGTTTGGAGTCTTGTCTCCTCACTATATCTCAATGTAAACCCTTAGTGGTGGGAAAACTGAACATCATTATTGTTACGGTGAGACTAAGGCTCAAACCCACCGGGAAAGACGTCTCATCTAAATAAATACCTCAAACTAAACATCATTATTTTTATGGAGAGACATAACATCATTATTTTATGGTGAAAGTAAAATTAAATCTCTCTCTCGGCAATATGAGAGTGTTTGGAGTATCGTCTCGTAGCATATCTCAATGTAAACTAAACATCATTACTAAACACCATTATTGTTATAGTGAAAATAAGGTTCAGAACCACCAGGAAAGATGCCTCGTCCAAATAAATATCCCAAACTAAACATCATTATTTTTATCATGAAACTTATTATCGTTATTTTATAGTGAAAGTAAAATTAAATCTCTCACTCCCTCTCCCTATCTCTCCCTCTCTCTCTATCTATCTCTATCTCTCTATCTATCTATCTATATATATATATATATATATATATCGGCGGTATAAGAGTGTTTTGAGTCTCGTCTCCTAAGCATATCTCAAGTAAACCATAAGAGGTTGGAAAACTAAACATCATTATTGCTATGGTGAAACTTAACATCATTATTCTTATGGTGAGATTAAATATCATTAAGAACATTGGGACAACATTGGAACACCATAATGCTTTTTATCATGTCTAATCTATGAATAATGGAGAAATACAAAAAGGCAGAAAATACTTATATAGACATATGAAGAAAGTAAAGAAGAATATATTAAGTTCATTAATGAAAAACACCCAACTATGGGGTGTCATGAATTGAAGTAACATTGTAAAAATCCCAAATTAGGACAAGAAGAATGTTTAAAATAATTAGGTGGGCATCGAAGTCCACAGGTGGATGCCCAGGTAATAAAAAATAAGTAGATGTAAGTCTCGATCGCTAAGCCATCAACAGTTGTGGCTTTAGGGACAATATATTCCTTTTGGATAGTAGTAGTGGCATCTTGGTCTCCATATTGATCCTCATCCTCCATAATTTGGGTTGTCTAGTCCCAAAAAACCTCGGCCTCAATGACCCCTTTATTATTGAGATCATCTTGAATTTTTTGTGGCGCAGTTATAATATGTGGATCAGCTAAACATGATTAGTTTAGAGTATGGGCCACTTCGTGGTATTTCGAGGTGAGTTCAGGAAATTGGTTGACCGCTTGTCTTCAAGTGTCCATAGTCCCCCTCTCTATGTATTGGAAAAAATAGCCCATGAACTCTTCAGATTCCTTAAACCTTACCACAACTGACTCACTACTCGCATTCATATGCTCATTTTCGGAATCATCTCATTTCTTCAATGTCTATTTAATCTCCGACACTTATTGTTTGTCATTATCCTTTAAGGCATCTAAAAGATACATATAATGGTCTCGGAGCTTCATCGTATCTTCCTCATTATAGGCCTTCTAGTCGTCTAATTTCTTCTACATATTGACAAATATGGACACAGCCTACTCAGTTAATTTGACCTTGGGCTCAAACTCCACCACCCATCGATGAAAGTGTTAGAGAGAAATGACATAGTACAATAAAAATTTACAAGAGGTAAAATAAGTACTCACTAAGAAAAATATATGACGAGACAATAATTTTTAAAAAGATGAAGTGCAAGTTTTTTCCGGAGTGACCCTATAAAGGGAGAAGTCCGACACTCTGCTGTTGCTCTGAGCATTAAAAAATTAATTGTCAGGACCGAATCACTTATTTGATGACTTCCTCGGCCTTAGTTTGTCTCCTAAGAAGAGACTCAAGATTTAAAGCTAGCTGAGCAAGATGTGCAGCAGCCGACATGTCATCAGAGATAAGGATACAAGTGGTAGGGGTCATCTCAAAACCTTTGACTTTTTTTGCTAAGGAGGAATAGTCCCAGACCTAATAACCTCCTTCCTCTTCCCTGAGACATCAACTTCAATAGGGCCTGCAGTTATAGCTTTTTGCCTTGGGGCTGTGGATTGGGAAGTCTTTCCCTATAACTTGGCTAAGATCTCACCAGTCATTTTGTATTCCATCTCCTAGATATGATCAGGATTATTCTAAACGATTTGTAAAATGAAAAATATCAACAACTGTTAGTATCATCTAAGATAAATTGAAATGATAATAAAAGTTAGAAAAACTCTGAGGAATCTTATGAAGAGACTCCAATGGGTTTGACCACATCCAAAAAATCAAAGGATCTCAGGGTTGATCATCTCCTTAAAGAGAATAAGATCATCAGTTCCCCTCAATTTGTCTATCCATTTCCAGTTACACGTACTCAGACCAGGATCAATTTTGGTCAAAATAATGATCTTGTCCCACATACGGGGTGGCATATTTATCTGAGCACCAATGAATCGCCGTCACTGAACTTCCACAAACCTAAGATAAAGAATTATCGAGACTTTGAGTTATGGTTGGATGTCTAATTCAGGTGTAAGAGTTTACGATTTGGTTTTGGGGTGACAAAATAGTAATCACATGGGTTGAATTTTGTTATGATAGATGAGTATCATGCTCGAAAGACATCCGGGGATAAGTCCTCCTCGTAGGCAATCCTTCAGGGAATGGATGACCCCAAGATAATCCTATAAGAATTTAGGGATAGTTGGGTGGGGGAAAAGCCAATAGCCAAAAGAATCTCCTTGATTACTGGCCCAAAAGTAAGGAGAAAGACGACATTAAACATTTGTACATAGAAGGAAATATTGTCCTTATTTCTTAGGTTGTATGCTCCCTCGTCTTCGGTCATCACCCTCATGTGTATGGATGGATCAATGCCATATAAGTGTCTGCCGATTATAAGATCAGTTTCATGGACGTCACTCGAGTAAGATGAGGAAATACTCGTAGAAACTTTAAAGACCTCATCATCCTCTTCCTCCTCAATAATTGGAGCTTTGCCATGACGATCTCGATCTCAAAACTCATCCTAAGTCATGGAAGTCAAGGGCTGGGGCATTTTTGGGGCTGGAGGAATGTCCTTTCTAGTCTTTTTATTAGAGATGTCATAGATTATGGGCTCAAAATCCCTCAATTGATGAGATGATGTACTAGGGTAACCCCTATTGATTGATTCAATGGACTCATAAAAATAATCAGAGGAACTAGAGCCTATAGTGTCATCATGAAAGCCCAAGCACTCAGATGGACTATAATCCTTAGAAGATGACAACAGGATGTCACTACTAATGTTAACAACACTTGGATAATTAACTTCATGTGTAGTGTCATAGTGAGGTAAGTTGTTCAAACAAAGTGGAGGGGATACAACTACCAAAGGTGTCAAATTCAGAGATGTCGGAGACCTCTCTCGATTAAGATTGGCCTCGGCCTCATCACTTTCCCGACAGAAGTGGTTACAAAGGCGACGTAACTCTATTCAAGTCTCGTACAGATTTTAGTAGATTAACAAAATACAATTTAAAGGTATTATAAGGCTACAAGGATAAAAAAAGGAAAGAGAATCATTTTGAGGAAGAAAAGTCAAGAACACATAACCCAAAATTCAGCAGACGACACAGGAATGATCATCAAAGAACCAAAAATAAACCCAAACTTTGCTACAAAGCCCAAATTCTTATGCAACCACCTAAAAAACCACCTCCAAAACCTAAAGCTCCTAAAACTACCACCACCAAAAAAGGAGGTATAAACTCAAGAAATATCACCGAAAATAATAGAAATTGAAAAATGTTATAAATAACCACGAAAAAGATTGAAGAGACGAGAAGGATTACCTAGAAAAGTGGGGTGAAGACTTGAGAATGAAAGAACACACCGAACAAGACAACTAGACAAAAGTTTGAAGGTAGAGTTTATAGAGAGAAATAAGCCATTGGTTTTTCAATACTTTAATAGTTAGAGAAATGGGGAAAATGGGGTATCCTGCCTAAACCAAACAAACTTCAATCTTAAATGAGGGGAATGATTTAGCACAACTTCTAAGTCCTAGAATGATGGAAAGGTTACCCGTGGTCTAGATACGCTTAGGAAATCGAACCACCTCTAACAGAATCAAGGAATGGTCGACAACTAGCTAACATCTCATGGCGTGATGGGACCTTAGAGGACAGGGGGAGACACGTCCATTTCATATGATGACCTTACCTTTCACTCCCTAAGTTATGACTAACATCTAATAGACAACTAGGTTAACAAAGTCACGATCTGTGAAATGTAAATCAGGATGAGACGAGATATTTAGAAGAGTTGTATTTCATCTATAGGGGACCAAGTTTAAACCTCAACCTCCTACTGACACCAAAGGCTAAGGTATAGGGGTAATTGATATACATAAATATGGTCTCATCTATATGGAACACAAGAAGTATGACCACTACAGACTCATCCCTCTGAAGAGATAAATGCTCTCACCCTAGCCTAGTGGACTCATCCGAATAACACCCAAGTAACCTGGCAAGATCCCTAGTCTCATCTCATAAAGTAGACCAACCCCGCCTAAATCAACATTGGTGTCGACCTCAGATGACACCAACATTACAGGATAGCAACCTAAGCCTAAGATGGGTGCATCGATCATAGACAACCACTATAACTCGTATTGGCTTGTTATATGGAGCAAGGTTATCTACAATATCATCTAGGCTAAGAACTCTTACCTATGATATGTTTTCACAGGCATGGGAAGCATGACACTGGCATTTATGTCACATCTACATAAAACCATTATTGAAGATTAAAAACTCACATGGGAGAATATTCTCTACGATGACCTTATTTTACGAACACAAAGTTTGCACTCTTTTATTTTCCACGACCTCCTCTAGGCGTGGGACACATTCTGGGGCCGACACTGTGCACCCACCCTATATAAGACACACAATGTTTTCTTTATGTGGATTAACTTTTACAAATCCTATTGTTACTCTACAGAATTAAGTCTAGAGAGAGAAAGATTGATTGTGTGTCTTCTATGGCTATTAGAGCCTTATTATAGTGAAATCGTTCCCATACTCTTTGCAGTAGATGTAGTCCAAAGCCAAACCACTTAAACACTTGTGTTCATCTATGTTCTCTCTTCTCTTATATTAAATTTCTTGTTAATCACTAACTTAATACGTTTGTACAATACCCACACTCTGGGTGAATCCATTATATGATATCAATATCATTAATCTTTTGAAATTGAGGTTGTGAAAGTCATTTTTCTTCTATATTTGGTGAACATGAGGCTATAATTTATATATGGTTGAATAAGGCTTTTTTCTTTATAATTATTTCCTTCCAAGAATTCTTTAACAAGGAAGTTCCACAAATCATTTACTTTCTTGAAGTGAGACACCTTGGTTAAAATATCATGATGTAAAAATGAGCATAAGATCTTCAAAGCATCAATGTTAAGTGAATTTTTATTTTCAATGTTTAATCCAAATTGAAGGGGTGAGTATATTTTGGGAACTTTGGTTTAGTTGAAACAACGCTCTTTTTTATTCAAAGCCAATGAAACCTAACATCATTGTGGATAAGGTGATAACCAGAATTTTAGAATTAAATCATAATATTTGCTTTAAAGGAAGAGCTAAGTATATCAGTCCAGAAGCTGTGAGAATATTCAGAATAAAAATGATACAACCTACATCAACAGTTGAGAACATTGTGCACTGGGAGAAATCATCTACAAGATGATTAATGCTCAATTATTCAGGATGCTCATATCCAAATACCATTATGGTATCAAGAGAAATTATAAAAGATGATATAGGGAGAATGATTTGGACAACAACAAACTTCTTAGTAGAAGGATCCATCTAAGAAGATCAAGTTCAAGAAATCAATGAAGGCATAAGATTCGGCACAAAGAAGAATTTTGATCAGATTGATATTGAAATTGATTCCAAGATCATTTTTGGGATTCTTTCATCCTTTTCCAGAGTCATCCCATGTAAACCTAGATCAAGCATAAAGGATATTAAAAAATTCCTCCACGGGAATCATTGTTGCATCAAATGTTGTCCTACATAAGTGAATAAGGTAGCTTATCTTCTATTAAAATATGGTGCTCCTAAAAAATGTCGTTCAATTTTCTTTAATTTTGAAGAAATTCCAAGACAAATTAAGGTAGCAATTGGAATAGATTCTTTAAAATTCCCTTCAAATAGATCTTTGATGTAATACTTGGTCTAAAGCTTTCCTAGTTGTGAGCCACCTAGAGAGGTATGCTTATCTAAATATCAATAAAGTCCTAGTTCTTTTTAAAGTAAAAAATTGGTGAGTCTTTATTGATGGTTATTTTCCATATATAATAATCAGCAGTTTGGATAACAAGAGATATTCTGGTTTTTCATAACTTATAAATCCTTCTAAAAAAAGGAAAGATCATACCTTTGCAAAATAATTTCAAAATACTTGTCATTTTCATCTTTGTACTCAAATTATACTTTTCAAAAACAAATATACATGTGCTAGGCTCTAATACCAATTGTTTGCCCAGAAATATAACCAAGATGGGGGGAGGGAATTATGTATATGAGTTTAATGGCTAATTGTAAAAACTTTCTTAACATAGTTGTAATAATGAAATGTAATGTTATAAATCTAATTATAAATATGCAATAAATCATTAATAAATACACACAGTTGATAGATAGATAGATAGATAGATAGATAGATAGATAGATAGATAGATAGATAGATAGATAGATAGATAGATAGATAGATAGATAGATAGATAGATAGATAGATAGATAGATAGATATATAGATAGATAGATAGATAGATAGATAGATAGATAGATAGATAGATAGATAGATAGATAGATAGATAGATAGATAGATAGATAGATAGATAGATAGATAGATAGATAGATAGATAGATAGATAGATAGATAGATAGATAGATAGATAGATAGATAGATGGATAGATAGATGGATGGATAGATAGATAGATGGATAGATGGATGGATAGATGGATGGATAGATGGATGGATATAGATAGATAGATAGATAGATAGATAGATAGATAGATAGATAGATAGATAGATAGATAGATAGATAGATAGATAGATAGATAGATAGATAGATAGATAGATAGATAGATAGATAGATAGATAGATAGATAGATAGATAGATAGATAGATAGATAGATAGATAGATAGATAGATAGATAGATAGATAGATAGATAGATAGATAGATAGATAGATAGATAGATAGATAGATAGATAGATAGATAGATAGATAGATAGATAGATAGATAGATAGATAGATAGATAGATAGATAGATAGATAGATAGATAGATAGATAGATAGATAGATAGATAGATAGATAGATAGATAGATAGATAGATAGATAGATAGATAGATAGATAGATAGATAGATAGATAGATAGATAGATAGATAGATAGATAGATAGATAGATAGATAGATAGATAGATAGATAGATGGATGGATGGATGGATGGATGGATGGATGGATGGATGGATGGATGGATGGATGGATAGATAGATAGATAGATAGATGGATCGATAGATGGATGGATGGATAGATAGATAGATAGATAGATAGATAGATAGATAGATAGATAGATAGATAGATAGATAGATAGATATATATATATATATATATATATATATATATATATATATATATATATATATATATATATATATATATATATAGAGAGAGAGAGAGAGAGAGAGAGAGAGAGGAGGAGGGGGGAGAAAGAAAGAAACCGAGAGAAAAAGATAAAGTGAATAATGAAACTTTGCAAACCAATATTTTGATGTTGTTAAGCATGTGCCTGCTTCCACGCTCAATACAATACTCGAGACATCACTATCTTTAGTCCAATTATGACAGAACCAAAACCTCATTAGGAACCCCCCTTTCAAATTGCAACCAATAAGATCCTAATCTCATATTTACCCATGCAGTATCCACATAACAGCCCAATGGCTCTAAAGGCCTTGACTACCCACAATTATGGCACTACCGGACAACAAGATACTACAAAGTTAACTGCGAGTCACAATAATAATATTCGTAACCGAAATGTAATGACATTAATTTTATTAAAAATAATGAAGTGGGTTTACTTTCACTCTCTAAAAAAAGTAACCCTGCCCTATATTTTATTTATTTCCCCGCATAAGTTGTAATAATATGAAGATATTGAGATTTGGATCATTGTGACTGGGTTTATATTCTTATTTAACTGTTTTGGAGGCTTAATGAAAATTATTGGAAGTTTGTCGATTAAAATTAGAAAATTTTGAGGAATTAGAAATGGTCATTCGAATTAGTTCAGGTCGTTCAAATAAGAAATCAAGGTCATTCGAAGTGGGGATCAAACGAGGTTCGAACGAGATCCCACTAAATAACAGGTTCTGGTCAATCGAAGGTCGTTCAAAGCACAGTTCGAACGAAAAGCCATTCTCGTTCAAACGAGAGGCTATTCTCATTCAAATAAGGTTGCCCAAAGTTTTTAAATTGGATTTCCCTTGTGTGTTGTCACAGTTTAGGCAGTTGGATTGATGAGGTATCGAGCTCTGGTGAGCCCAGATATGGAAAAAATGGTATTTCAAGGATTAGGGGTGTTTTTATAAGGATTTTTATGTTTATTTGTGTTAATTTAAGTTAGAAAAAGAGAGAGAGGGGGGGTGAGTCTACTCCCACCATTTTCATATTTCTCCATCACAAACTATCATTCTACCACCATCCCTCCACCTTATACCACCTTATTTTACATGTATTCCACCATACTTTATCCATAGATACCCATTTTCACCATTGTTGGACAAATCTAGAAATTGTAGAGATGTTGTTAGGGGTTTCAAAGAAGATGAAGATGGATATTTATGAAGCTTTAAGTGGGTTTTGATGGCACTTTCCTGGAGACAAGCTTGTTGGAGCTAAGCAACCTCTCTAAGGCCGCCTTAGGAGGTGGGAAGTTATCATATTCTTAGATATTTCATGCCTTCCATTGTTGGAGCTTTATTTGAGGTGGTAAAACTCTAGTCTTAGTATTAAGACTCTATTTGTATAATTAGTAGTCATGTTATGCACTTGATTAAAATGATGGGTTTCAAGTAAATGTATATTAAACATTTTTATGGAATAACAATGTTGGAAGAAAGTTATTTTGTTAAGATTAAAATATGAATGAATATTTTAAGGTTTTCTTGAAATAAAGATTTAGGATTTTTATGAAAAATGGTGTATTTTTAGAAGCTTGATGTTAAAGATTTTATGGAATAAAATGTTTGGAAATGATATTTATCTTGCTAAAACATTTGGTGAAATAATTTTTCAAAGTTTCTTGTAAAAATGTATATGTTGTAAAAGTTGGACATTTGTTGATTTTTGAAGAATTTAAAATGTCCCCTAGTCTTGAAAAGTGTATTTTGCAAGTGTTATGAGTTTCTAGAATATATCGTGTGTTAAACTCATTAAATAGGATCTTGAAATTTAAAATTCACCTTTTCATGTGTATAAACTTGTTGTATTTTGACGATGAACATAAAAACAAGTTTAAAGAATATTTTGTAGGGTTTAAACATGAGAGAAGAAAAAATATAGAAATTCTAGTCCTCAAAGTGTGTGAAAAAGTAGTTAAAACTGTGGTAAGTGTAAGGCTGTAATAAACATGTGTTAATAAAAGGAAATGGTGTTTTCTTATAAAAGTAGTCTTTAAATGTAATTGGATTTCTCAAATAAGAGAGTAAAGACATTTTAATTTTTAGAATGGTTAGAAAAAGTGTTAATGGTTAAAACATTGGGAATTTGATATGCATAACTTAATAATATTTTGAAATATTAACACTTATGAAATTGGGAAAAAAATAATGGAAACAAAAGGGTAAAATAATAATTTTACGTCAAGTGGAACATTTTTTAGGAATAAAAATGTTGAAAAAGATTGTTACACAAAATGGTCCTAAGTGAACATTATCTGGAATAAAATCAAGACTAAAGTGTAAAGTACAAAAGATGATGATTTTCAAAGTGTAACACAAATTGGGGTGAAACCCCGGGTTTTGGCTTCTGCCGGGTAAAGAGAAAAAGTGGAATAATGTGGACATTTGCAAAATGTTAAAACACATTAAAAAGGAACTCGAATGACATCGGGATAATTAAGGAGGGTACGAAGCCCAAGGTGAAAGGCTTAAAACCACTGGCCAGAGCATGTGGTGGCGTCGCCGGCGGTGTGGAGCTCATTAAAGTACGCGGTATATTGAAAAACTCTGAGGAAAAGATTAAGAAATAAGGAACATATCAAGAAATGGGTTGTGTGGTAAAAACGTAAAGGAAAAACTTAATTAGAATGAATCAATAAATGTTCCGGTAAAGATTAAAGTGGAATAAAAATGTAAAAATTGATTAATGTCCATAAAGTAAAGGAAAGGTAAAGTGTAGTGAGTAAATGGGTCGTTAGTCAACCTAGGAAGGTTTAACCTCTAAGTAACACAAGGGTGTGTTTGCAAAAGTTTTTCAAAGTCAAAATAAGTATTTTCTAACACGATGTTAGCGTGTGTTGAAAAGGTAATTTTCAATGAAAATACTAATGCGAATTAGTTTAAATAGATAGGGTAAATTTTGATAAGAAATGGCTTTCGGTTAAACAAAGGGAAGTTGTTTCAAATATTTAATCTTGTGTGTTAAATAAAAGGATTAATGTCAAATTAAGAAAGGGGAATTCTTTTATAATATTAAGGTAAATTAATTGGGATGAAAAACGTTTTCGAAAATAAGATGTTTCGTGCATTAAGTACATGTATACGTGTATATATATATATATAGTAGTTGTGTGTGCACATAGGTATAACGTATTAGAGTCTTCATTCTGTCATTCGATTCTATCTAGTATTGTTATATTTTTTCCACTGAGCATTCAGCTCACACTCTCGTCTTTGTTATGGGACATTAAGTACAATTTCGTATTTTAAGAACGTTATATAGGTAAGTACTCTCTTTTGTTTTATATTAGTAGCTTTGTATGCTTGGGCTCTGGAGACGCTTCCGACGATTTCCTCACGCAGTTTAAATTGAAACTGGATTCACATGCTAAATAATTTAAATGTTAATTAAAATAAAACTTGATTAGCAACATTATATAGGTTGTTTCATTGCACTTCACACCTAACTCTCAGGTCGGACCGGGTTGACTACGAGAAAAACATAAATTTGGGCCAGGGCATTACAATAAACAAGAATCACTAGTATGTTAATCAAATAGGTATGGCTTTAGCATAAGTCAGTAATGGGTTTATGATATTGTTAAAAAAGGTGGAAAGGAAACTTATGCGTCAAGTAGGTTCTTGAAACTTGAGATTTGATGAGGTTTGGGGATTAGGACTCTCAAATAGGATTTTAGGATACTGACACATGATAGGAAGATGGATCAGATATTTTTATAATCTTAGGTAATTTGGAATGAAAGAGGAAGGCTTCATTTATACTCCTAGTAGGCAGCCATAAGTTGGAAAGAAGTTCAGTACTCATGTTGGAAGACATATGGTATTAGGACGAAAGGTTGGGGTATTTTGCCAAAATTGTTTTTGGAAATCTTGACACATTTAGTCGACTAAAATTCAGGATTTAGTTGAATAAAACTATTTATGTTTGAGTTTTAATTATTGTCTCAATGGTTTAGTTGGGTGTAAAATGTTTATCAGGCTAAAACTATTTTAAGTTGAGTGAAATAAAGGTTTAGTAGAATAAACCTCCCAGGTTTTGGGTCTAGCCATCCTCGGTTTAATATTCCTCCTCCTCCCCCTCAGGGAGATTTTAGGGGGGAGGAGGGAGAGACGAAAGTCCCGCTCCCCTCACTACAACGTGGAGTGCTTCGACAGTCATCGGTGTTGGGGTGATGTAAAGAGATAGAGTCGCCAACTTATATTTCACAAAATAAGCAATAGAACATGTTGCCGCCTCGATAGAGCGACATTAAACACAAATTGATTCTTGAGAAACCAATTAGTTCAGAGGTTCGGGGGCTAAGTTACAGAATGGTCGTAAAACGTAATTAGTTGGATTTGGGTTCAGATGTTTGTGCAGATTTTTCAAAAAAATGGTCGTAAAACGCAATCTATAAGTCCAAATCGCACACAGAGCATACCGTTAGAAAAGTAATTTAGAGACCTTTAAGAATCATTCGGGTCAAATGGGACTTGGAAACTCCCGTTAGTCCTTTGGATAAAAGATCGTCGGACCACGATGGATCGTTTGTCCAAACTATATGTCCGAATCACGCACGAGGTAGACCATTGGAAATGTTATGCACGGTAATTTGACATTCCAAAGAGCTTCAAACATTTTGGAGAGCTGACTTTGGTCAAACGGGGCCCAGAAGAGCCCAGTGACCTCTCGGAGTAAAATAGATTGTTCGTTCGTACCGTAAAGGTGAATCATTCAGGGGAAGGACAAACATTGAGCTTTCTCTCTGATGATGGAGTTGATTGAGGTTAAATCGGGGCTCAAGAGGGCCCGGTGTCCTCCACATTGATTTTTAATTGTAAAATGGTTCATTCATTCGAACTGTTATTTTGATTCATGCACGGGGCAGACTGTTGGAAAGGGGATTTAGGGCCCTTCATAGATTCATTGGTCTTTTGCTCTGACGATGAATTTGGCCAGAGTTAAACAGGGTCCGGGAGTGCTCGATGGCCTCTAGATCGGTACTCGGAGCATGTCTTGGGGTTTGTAATGAATTGGGGAGGTTCTAGAGACCTAAGGAGAGACTTATGGGGTCTTAGAATATGGTGTCTATAGATCCCCTCGACGGGTGAGCTTGGAATAAGTGAAAGCCATCGAATAGATACCACATGATGTTTTAGGAAAAAGGTCAATTCAAGGGACGAGGGTGACCTATAGGGTCGAGGTTAATTTCGAGGACCTAAGGTAATGTTAGGGATAGCCGATTCTTAGGGACGAGATCAATTTTGAGGACCTAAGATAGGAGCGAGCTATTCTGAGAGTCAAGGTCGATTTTGAGGACCTTAAGTGGGAGTGACCAATTCTGAGGTCGAGGTCAATTATGAGGACCTTAAGTGGGAGCAACCAATTATGAGGGTCGAGGTCAATTCTGAGGACCTTAATTGGGATCGACCAATTCTGAGGGTCGAGGTCAATTATGAGGACCTTAAGTGGAGAGCTACCAATTCTAAGGGTCGAGGTTAATTTTGAAGACCTTAAGTTGGAGCGAATAATTTTGAGGGTCGGGGTAAATTTTGAGGACCTTAAGTGGGAGTGACCAATTTTGAGGGTCGAGGTTAATTATGGGGATCTTAATCTAGGAGCAACCAATTCGGATGGTCGAGGTCAATTCTGAGGGCCGAGATAAATTCTGAGGTCCTTAAGTGGGAGCGACCAATTCTGAGGGTCGAGGTCAATTCTGAGGACCCTAAGTGGGAGCGACCAATTCTGAGGGTCGGGGTTAATTCTTAGGACCTTAAGTGGGAGAGAACAATTTTGAGGGACAAGGTCAATTCTGAGGACCTTAAGTTGGAGCGACTAATTCTGAGGGTCGAGGTCAATTCTGAGGACCTTAAGTTGGAGCGACCAATTTTAAGGGTCGAGGTCAGTTATGAGGACCTTAAGTGGGGGCCACTAATTCTGAGGGTCGAGTTCAATTTTGAGAACCTTAAGTTGGAGCGATTAATTCTGAGGGTCGAAGTCAATTCTGAGGACCTTAAATGGGGTGTGGGAAATAGCTCTCCTGGGGAATTTTAAATTTTCCTTTTTGTAGACTCTATCGAGGAATAGACATTTGTCTAAGGATCTCAGTCTGGTTTGGGGAAATAGTTGATGACTCAAAGTTTAGGATTTCGTTGGAAAATGTGTTACTAGGGAGATATTTTGGGCTTCTAGATCCTTCTTGGGAAAATTGGAATTTTACTGGGAGAAAATTCGAGAATTCCTGCTATAAAGCGGGTAGCTCTGCCGAGGAAGCATTTGATTTCTGGTGCGAATGAAGTATTTGGGATTTCGCTAAGGAGTAAGTTTTTGGGATGCGGATGTGCTTATTTTTAGGGTTTAAACTGGGTAAAATTTGGCATTAATCCAGCTAAGGATTTTGGGAGCTTAAAAAAAGATTTTCTTAATAAATAAATGTTCTAATATTTATTCGGATATTTTTGAAATTTTTTGGCATTTTCTTGGATTTTTTATAAGAAATTTTACAGGGTTGCCGACCGGCATGTTATAGGGGTTGCCAGCTGGTAGTGGCATGGTCTTCTGGGTTACCTTGGGAAGGATAAGAGGCAGTGCCGATCGGTGGGTGTCAGGGGACTGCAGATCGACGTACCCCTTAGCCTCCGATAAAAATGGGTGGATTCTTTTCATTTTTTGCAATTTCTAGTTTCCCTATCTTCTGATTCTCTTTTCTGTGATATGCACTCGAGTTCCTTTCTCATTTGAGACTAAAAATGGACGAATTTCTCAAGTAATGAGACTCACATGGCGTGGCTGAGTGTTGACGATTGGGAAAATCTGGAGTGGCGGGCTAGAGTGCCATTTTCGTTGGGCAACGAGAACACTTTTGATTTGTTCGATCCTGTTATCAATGACTAGAACCTTCTACATAAGACTTAGCATCATCTCTCTTCTAGGGTGATGAACCTTAATGGTTATGTAAGTGATGCATGACCTTTGGCTTTCTTTCCCTTTTTCGTATTTTTTTATTTCTTTGAATTTTGACAAAAGGTTTCTCTTCTATTTTGGTAGACTGGCATTACTGCTATGAGCTTCCTCTCCCGAGGGATAATGGTATTTAGGGATGTGTAGGAGCACCTTCCTACGGTGGTGCGTTGGGTAGTCTCTTTCGTGAGTTTTGATCATTTGGCATCTACATTGGATGATATGCCACGCTCTATGACAGTTTTATGATCTTCGAAGGAGAGGTGGTGGGACACTACCCACACCATACATTTAGGATTTTTGGAGATGATGGTGACCCCTAATGATATCCAGCAGCTGCAAGGATAGACTATGAGGGGACACAGATAGAGGCGGACCGGTCCCTGAGGGTGACACCGATAGCGGTAGATGCGGCGATGGGCATTGTGGTGCAGATAGTCTCGGGGGACTCGATCTGTATATCTAGCTTCGGGAGGTTTTGCTGAATCAGAAGTTCAACGAGGCTGAGGGATTGTAGGTGCGGCAGATGGCCCACTTATTTATTCTTCTGTTGTTGTGAGGGTTTTTTATGGCATCCAGTGTCAACGTTGTCCATTTGTGGTTTTAGCGACTCCTTATTCTTCTATGGATGCTTTCAGTCGGTGTTATTAGTAGACTTTTACTGGAGCCACGTACCTTTTGGAGGCATTTTTCTCTATGCATTTTATTTCATTTCCTTTTTTATTTCTTCTGATTATTAACTATTGTCCTTTTGCAGACGTGGTTCTATAAGGTAATAGGGCTCAATGGCCATTTAATTGGCTCGTGTGATGATTCGTGGAAAACTTCCGTCGAATGTACCGATGGAAGAAGTCCAACCGGTGGTTAAAGCACTCTCTCTCCTTATCGGCGGTATGTCAGGTCTTGAATGTCCTGATGAGCGACCAAGTTATTTTTTTTCTCTTTTTAAATCCTTTTCTTTGGAGTTTTCTTTATTTGTTTAAATGTTGACTTTATCTTGGGAAAACTGCAGGTGACCTTCTATCTCTGGGGATGGCCATCCAGCACACAGGGGTGATTGAGATGCACAAGTAGATGCAGGGACTATTGACGCATGAGATTGACTACTCCTAGTATCTAGGATAGAGAGTAGTCTGGTAGATCCTGGAGGATGAGGTGGCAGTCTCACTACCAATGCCATCAAGATATATAAAGCGAGTCTGAGAGATATCAGAGGAGGCCAAGGCGACAGCGATGATTGGTGATCCCTATTCATCGTATACGGACATGGTGTCGACTTACGACTACCTTAACTTCGTGAAGAGATGGCTTATGTCGTCATGTATCTACGACGTGGTGAATATGCATCCACCTCCTATAGCTTTAGGCAAGGGTACGAGTCGGCCTATGGGGTCTGCCCATAGCACCAGTGGTGCGTCGACATCAGCAGCGACAGTGATGTCATATATTCCCTTTCTCCAGTTTTCTCCTCCTTCCTACAACATTCGAATGCCAAGATGGCGATCGTTAAGTATTTAGCATCGCCCTAATGTGATGAACCCGACGGTTTTGGGGATGGCAGAGGATGTCCTTCATCCAGAGGTTTATCTTTTCATCTCTTTGTCCTTTATGTTTCTTATTTCTCTTTTTACTTTGGACTGACTGGTTTGCCCTTTTATTTTTCTTGTAGTATGTCTAAGTGTCGACTACCTGGCTGAGGGACATCCAAGACTAGATGTCTTTTGTGGCAGCTTATATTCAGGATTTGATCTCGGTTCCTTCATGTCTTGTTCCATCTACTTCTTCAGAAGAGTGATTTGGATCAAGTAGCGGAAGCTACTCAGTTCATCACCATGGTAAGTGTATCTTAGGGATAGAGAGAGAGAGAGAGAGAGAGAGAGAGAGAGAGAGTGAGTTTGGGGTTTTAGTCTAAGTCCCATTGTTTCTTTTTTCCTGCCAAAATGTAATGATGGCAATATATATGAAATGAATGGGATTTTTATTTATTTATCTTTACTTAATCTACATGAACTTTTTACTTTACTTACTGAGACAGTAAAAAAGATTAGGATTACTCAAGAGAAAATTATTATAAGACATGAAGTGTAAAAATATGGGAAGGGAAATCCTGAATTTTAAAAGAAAGATTATTTATTTTGAGTTTTTTATTTATTTTGACAAAAAAGAAAAGATGGAATTTTCTAAAAATAGGGGGATATCGATCGGCACGATAGGTCAGTCCAGTCAAATCACCCCAAAGCTTTTATTGCACTTTCTTCATCTATTAGTACTTAATGGGGAAGTCTTTCATTCGGATTTCGCAGGTTCTTTGTTTTTTAGCCCAATTTTTCAAGTATAAAAATGGGTAAGGTGGGGAGGTTTCTCACCCATTAACATTTTCTTCCTCTTTCTTATTTATTGTCTTTGTCGTATCATTTCCAAAATTATCCTTCCCATAAGTGTGGAATTTGCCTCTTATCTTAAGAACATAGAAGTTATGTCTTAGTACAATGTAGAATATGACACCTCTAACATGCGTCGGGTATCTCTGTGTTACAATCGGCCCATTGACTGGAACATGCTAACGGAAGCAACACAATTTTGGTACCCCTAGGATCATGTTTTTCATTTTGTCTTGGACGAGGTCTGTTTGACCTATGAGGAGTTTTATGCTATGTTGGGGGTAAATCCCAGAGCGGCAGCGACCATAATTGAATTCTCTCGGTCTCCTCAAGCATTGTTGATAGAATTTCTCCACATCTCCCCTTTGGCAGCTCAGCCATTAGTTACAAGAGGAATGGTCTCCCTCCCAGTTATATTGTACACCTTATGTCTATGGGATGTTAATGATGCGGGCTATGCCAAACCCGTTGCGTTTGGCTTAACTTCGAAGCTACTGCTGGTGACCTGGGATCTGATGGTTGACCCCCAACTTATTGCCATTATTGTGTGGATGTCATATCATCGTAATCCTTCGATGGTGATACTGGTAGAGACCCTGAACGGTCTACATGCTTGGCGAGAAGGTCGTTCTAATTTTTTTAGAGGTAGCCCAGTTATGCTATTTATGTGGCTATCTGAGAGATTTTGTTTGGCAGTTCCCCTTAAATGTCCCTTGGAAGATATGCTAAATTTCTTCACCCGCTATCAGCTTTGGCACGACTATTGAAAACTGGGTAAACTGGTATGCGGAGCATGGGGCTCGATGTATGCATTGGTTGTGCCCTGGTGGGGGAAGTTTCAGCCTATTCTGGATATGTGGGAATACTGGAATGTTTATTAAGTTAGCCTTCGGCATAACTCCTTTTATTTTCTCTGGCGACTCCTGCATCAAGTCAGATGGGATCATGTTGTTCCCTCCCGTACCCTGGACTTCTTTCTTGTAGAGGATTTGATGAAAAGCATGCACATGCGATTAGTCTCTTTGTGGGAGAGTCTTTGGACATCAACCTGTCCTTCTAAATCTATTGGAAGGATTTGGCATGTGTCCGTAGATTGTATGAAATGGATTTGGAAGAAGTTAGTTGCTAAGATCTTGATCGAGGAGATCGGGCAGAGATTGTTTGCCATGTTTAACACTATAGAGGGGGTGTAGTAGTTTTATCTAGGCTAGTTCGGGGGTACTATTCCATAGAGCACCTTCGATATACTATCGAGGCAGGGGAAGTTTTGGCGGCCTTAAGATGATGATGGGGTTAAATCTTCTGGTAGTTGTGAGTAGGGTCTTTTGTGAAGCTAATGGTATTTGTGAAGCTGGTGATATTTGTGAAGCTTTTATGTGTTTGGTTATCTATTTGGTTATGGGAATAAATTTGGGAAAATTTGGTTAGTTTGTTTAGTAGTGGTTTGGTTTGATTTATTTTTAGGATAGTTAGTTTGGTGAGGGTGGTTGTTTGACTCCCTACGCTGATATTTCCTGTAATCGTGCCGAATTTTCCCATAATGGAATTAAAAAGGATTTTAATCATATTATTGTTCATCTTGATGAGTTTTTCATTTGAATTATCTATACCAATCGCTAAGGCATACATATTCCTTTTATTCATGTAAACGATAAAATACTCTATCATTCTCGGAGGTAAGAAAAGTATAGCATTTTGTAAAAAAGAAGGGGACCATGTCCATGTAAAGAGTATGAGTTGCTTACGTACCTCTGGGTGTTTTAAAAGTGTTCTCAGTTTCATTTTTAAAATCAAAAGTATTTTTTAGAATAAAAGGGAGATGAGAGGAGTCGTAGCGCATCGAGATTTCGAACTAAGAGTAAAATTTCTTGAGACAGTCCAGGTTAATTGGACGCACCATTTATTTTCAGTCAAGGTGAGTGAGCATAGCGGCACCACTGGATAAATCTTCTTCACAATATAGGTGCCACTCCAGTTTGGCTTGAATTTCCCATTGGGGTCCCAGAGGGGTTCTACGATTCCTTTGAGGGATAAATCCCCTTATCGAACACCGCGGTCCTTAGCTCTCATATTGAAAGATTTCACTATCTAGTAATGGTATGCCTATATATAATATAGAGCCTTTAGCCTCCATTCGTCTAAGAGCGATAACTCGTCAAGTCGACTCTGATGCCAGTCTTCATAATTGACTTTATTTTTAAGCATGACGCAAAGTGAAGGTATTTTTAGTTCAACGAGTTGGACTGCTTCCATGCAGTATACCAGAGAGTAAGGGGTATCCCCAGTAGATGCTCAGACTGAAGTGAGGTAGCCCCAAAAGGCTTAAAGAATTCGATCATCCCAATATCAGTAACTCTCAGTCATTTTAATGATGATTGATTTGAGATTCTTATTGGTGGTTGTAACTGGGCCGTTGGTTTGTGGTCGATAGGGAGAAGATTTATGTCTCTTAATCCCATACTCGTTTAGCAATTCTGTGACTTTTACCTCAAAATGTAACCCATTATCTGACACTAGTTCATGCGAAACCCCATATTCGCAGATGATCTTCTTCCAGATGAACATGGCTACCTTTCTAGCATTCAACACTGCATATGACTCGACTTCGACCCATTTGGTGAAGTAGTCAATGGAAACCAGGATGAACTCGTGCCTATTGGATGCTTTGGGTGTGAATTTTCCTATGATATCGATGCCCTATGTGGAAAATGGTCATGGAAAAATCATATTGTATAATTCCCGTGGAGGCAAGTGTTGGAGGTTAGAAAATTGTTGCCATTTAAGGCATCTCCGAACATAGGCCGTGCAATCTTGAATCATGGTAGTCTAAAAGTAACCCTATCGAATAATCTTTTTATCGAGCATATGGCCATTCATGTGGGGTCTGTATTCCCCGTTATGCATTATTTCTTCAATGCCAATCCCTATGATGTAGTGTAAGTGGGTTTCATCGAAATTTCTCTTGAATAGTACTTTATCACTGACAATGTACTGGGCATCTAGCTTATGAAAGGTTACTTGGTCTTTCTTTTGGGCATCCTAGGGGTACCTACCCTGCTTGAGGAGGCGCCAAATAATGTAATACCAGCACCCGACCATATTAGAATCATCTTTTGTGATGAGCTTAATGTGGTAGTAATGGGTTGGTTTGGCTTGCTTTTAGAATAGGAAGGGGGCCATCATTATTCCCTCAAGCATGTCGACCATGGAGGCAAGAGTAGCAAGGGCATCGGCCAAGTTATTCCTTACTTAGGTAAAGTAGTGGAAGGTGATATCTCGAAACTGGGAGGCCAACTCTTTTAGGTGGACATGGAAGGGTAAAAGTTTTTCATCTTTGACTTTCCATCTTTAAGGACCTGGCCGATAATGAGGGCAGAATCCCCGTAGACTTCTAAGCATTGGATTCCTTTCTTGAGAGCAACATTGAGGCCTCTAGTGCATGCCTCGCATTCAGTCATATTGTTGGTGCAGGGAAAATCTAACTTGATGGCAATGGGAGTGTGAGAGCCATCAAGGACGATGAGGAGTATCCCAATGCCATATCCCTTTTCTATTGGCAGCACTGTCAAAAAACATTTGCCCCTGAAGGTCTGCCTTGGAGGTGCAAAGGATATCTTCGATTAGGCATTCAAAGATCCAAACATCGGCTTTTTCCATATGGTAGTCAATAAGATAGTCAGAGATGGCTCTTCTTTCCATGGCTTTTTGCGTGACATACACAATATTGAACTCAGCTAGAAGTATTAACCATCAGGCCATTCGTCTAGACGGGGCAGGTTTCTCGAGCAGGTATGTGATAGGATCCATTCGGGATACAAGTTTGATAGGACAAGCGAGCATGTAGTGTCGTAATTTCTGAGTGACCCAGATAAGGGCAGCATGTGCTTTGTCTAAGGAAATATAGTTGACTTTGTACCCGGTCAATTTGTGACTGTCATAGTAAATGGCCCTTTCTTCGGGGGATTCTTCAGGGTATTGGGATAACAACGCCCTAGCTGTGGTATCTGTTACGGTTAAATATAAGATTATAGGGAGACCAGACTAAAGCGACATGAGCACCGGAGGTCAGATTAAATACTGCTTAATTCAATCAAAGGCTGGCTAACAAGCTTCATTCCAAACTTTGGTGGAATCCTTTCAGAGGAGTTTGAAGATGGGTTCACAAATAGAGGTCAACCGACTGATGAATCGGCTGATATATTATAATTTTCCTAAGATTCCTTGCACTTCCTTCTCTGTTCAGGGTAGTGACATTTCGAGTATGGCCTTCAATTTGGCAAGTTTTTCTTTAATTACATTCTCTTGAACCATCAATCCTCAAAGATTTCCTTTTGTGACGCCAAAAACACATTTCTATGGGTTAAATCGCATCTGGTATCGCTGCAGTCGTTTGAAGAACTTTCGAAAAGCGGGAACATGACCTTCCCGAGCCTTGGACTTAATAATCACATCATCCGCATAAACCTCGACCTTTTTGTGTTTCAGATCATTCAAGATTGTTATTGCAGTCCTTTGGTAGGTAGCCCCTACATTTGTTAGCCTGAATGGCATAACTGTGTAACATAAGGTTCCCCAAGGGGTAATGAATGAAATTTTTTCTTGATGATCAGGGTGAATTTTAATCTGATTATATCTGGTAAACCCATCAAAGAATGACTTGAGAGCATGATTGTCCATGTTGTCCACAATCATGTTGATATTGGGCAGCGAGTAATTGACTTTCAGAGAGGCTTTGTTCAAATCTTGATAATCAACGCACATGCGAACCTTTCCTTCAGATTTTGGCATGGGTAAAATGGTATCTAACCATGTGGTATATTTGATCACCTGGATGAAGCCTACGTTCAAATGCTTGACCACCTCTTCTTTAACATTTAACGAACATTTAGTGTGGAGCTTTTGCAAATTTTATTTGACCGGTTTACATTTTGGGAGAGTTGAAATCTCATGTTGAGCTATTTCAGGATCGATGATGGGCATGTCGTCATAAAACGATGAGAAAACGTCCATAAATTCCCTCAATAGTTCTTCGAGTTGCATGCTTATGCTCATCAAGGGTGGACCTTATCCTAATCTTGTGCAGTTGGCTATAAGAACCGAGAATGATACAATAGTTTCATCTTTATTAATTTGAATGCGGTTATGTTGTTTGTTATTAACCTTATTAGGATCAGTTAAGAATTGTTCATTTGAAACATCATCATCATCAAAAGTTTGATTAGAATCAAGACAATTAATGTAAAGCACAACAAGATACTCAAAATCTTTGTTTATTTCATTGTTAGGAAAAACAAAATTGAGAACCTCATTAAAGGAGGTCTCAATTACATTTTAATCAAAACAAGGAGGAACAATAAAAGAAGAAGAAATAGGATAAACATTTAGGTTGGGTTATATCTCAGTAGGTGGAATTGGTATAGCATTCTAGTTGAGGAGGGGTTCATCATTAGTCTTGATCAGGATGGATGGATCCAATGATGTAGTGCCTTAGTGGATCATACAGAGTATCAGCCCTAGTGTCTGCAAATTGAATGTGTCCTCGGAGTCACATCCCTCAAAATCCTCGATAACACTTGTAGTGTTCACAATGAGTGGTTGTACGTGATGCTGATAACTTTTGGCCAATGAGCAGCTATCCTGGAAAAAGATATTCATTCATGTCCTCATCTTCTTGTCCAAATGATCATACCACGGTTCGATAGCCATAAAAGGAAAAATCTTTACCCTTTTTGATGAATTCCCCATTCAATGAATCTCTTCTAAGAGTCTTGGCACTTTCTAGCCTTCTCTTCAACCGAGGTTGGTGAAGCATTATGAGTTCCTCTGATGATGGATGATAACCCAGGACACATGGAGGAAAGGCCTTCTTTAGCACTATGGGTTCCAGTATCTCCTGTTGTCATAGTCCTAACGCTAGTCCATGCATAAAGTGCATACTGTCGAACATCTGTATCACTTTGACATTGTTGTGAGGGTTGTGCTCTAGACAAACTTTATCTGTGAAATCATCCCCTACTAGGAGTGGAAGTGGTTTGACTCGAAAGCCAGATAGAAGTATGTCATTCGCGCCATGTAATATTTCTAGTACCATATTACTGGTGCTTACATTCTCAGTATTTTCATCGTCTCCCAAGATGGTGATGGCCTGCCCCTTAGTGAAGAATTTCTATTTCTGATGGAGAGAGGAGGATACCCCATTAATGTTGTGAATCCATAATCGATCGATCAATAGGTTGAAACAAGTAGGTATATCGATGACCTGAAACTCAATAATGGGATTTATAGGGCCAGTCCCTATTGTAAGATTTATGGATCCCATTACCTCTCGATGAGTATTGTCATAAGCACGTAGTGTGATGGAAGTTGGAGCACGATCACTTACTTTCAAACCTAAGAAGTTGAAGATTCTTAATGGGAAAACATTAAGTGCTGATCCGTTGTTGATGAGTGAAAGTAGGAATGTCTTCCCCATTACCTCAACGGAGATATTGAGAGCATAGTTATGATTAGGACCAAAATTAGGGATTTCTTTATCAAAGAAAAAGGACATTCTAGTAAAGGTTAAGGATTCGACCAAGTTCACGGCCTCTTCTGGAGTGGTGGAAGGAGGGACAATGTGCCCGGTAATCAATTTAATCAAGGAATTTCAGTGTAGTTGGGAAGACATGAAGAGTCCCAACAAAGTGATGTTAGCCTAAGTTTTCTTCTTATGTTCGAGGATCTTGATCTCCTAAATGGTCATTTTTGGCATAGGGAGTTTCTTGACAACACCCTATCCTTTATCTATCGTTGCTAATTGAGGATTTGGACTCTGGTAGTGCCTCCCAGATCTTGTCATATGGTTCACATAAGAGGGGAAGAATAAAAACCCTATTTTTTCATCTATTTCTGGGTATTCGGCCACTTTATTGATCTCTCCTAGAAGATCTTCGAACGATATCACCCCACATACACTAATCACTGGGTTAGCCTTCTCCTGGCTCGACTCTTCATCTGAACTATCAAATTCATCCCCCCATCCGATGGTAATGATGTCATCCTTCCATCAAATTCTGGGTCATTTTCTAGAAAGATAGCATTTGCATGATTTGGAAGAGGATTATGGGTGGTGTTTTGTTTAGGATTGGCTGGTGGGGTGCTAAACCCCGGTCAATCAGACCTTGGATTACATTTCAAAGATGGAAGCACTCATCATTTTTATGGTCTACTTTTTGATGAAAATCATAATGATGTCACCGCACATACAGTGATGTATCTCCACACAATTGCCATAACTATAGCCCAATTTTCTTAGGTCCCTCATATATTAAAGTAGTCATTAAACCCTATGCATTTCACATACCATGATGCACACATAAATGTAACACCCCGTAATTTTGGAAGATTTAATATTTAATTATTTTTTGGAGTTATAAAAATATTTAAATTGGAGAAACTTAAATTCAGGAGTTAGAGAATTAATTTGAGTGAGCCGAATTAATTATAATTGGCAACTTTAGGTTTAATTATTCGAATTAATGTGCGTCACATTTTGGGGTCGAAATTTGAAAATTTTGAAAAGTATATCAGATGGCAATTCCGAGCTCGCGGTTGCATCCGGATGGGTCGAGATAGTCAGAAAAGAGTACCCGGGGTGGTAATTGGATCTCGGGGTATTTTTGGGCATAGTCGGGCCCACACCGTGTGAGTTGGGCCTTTTTAATTAGGCCCACATTGCCAAAAATGGGATTGAATATTTTTAACCTAATTGAGGGATTTGGGAACGGCAGTCAACACACCTCTAAACCTAGGGTTTGAGGGGAGAATTGGGGAAAAGCTAACCGAGAGCCAATTTGGGAATTTTGGAGCCAAATTAAGGGACTACACCGACGGATCAGACACTACGAACAATTCAAGGCAAGTGGTTAACTGTTGTGATTTCTAAATTGATGATAATCAATTCATATCATAGTGATGTGTAAACCAAATTTTGTTTTGGGGATAAATGGGTACAAAAATGGGGTTTTTGTTCATGGAACTATTGAATGAGATTCAAAGTAAAAATTGTTGTGTTGTATATCTCTGAGTATAGATATCTGATTTGATTGAAAATCCGGAATATAAATTGGTGGGATTTGGATTTGAAATTTGGTTTGTAGAACAAAGTTGATGAACTTTAATGGAAAACCCATTTCGGGAAATTATGAAGATAAGTGGAGAAATTGTGTATCTTAAGATCCATATAATGTGTAGGATGTAGATTAAACATATTTATATGGTAAGGTCTTTTGATTAGAGGTTTGATTTAAGGTTAAAAACCTTGGATTTTCGTCAATGGTGGAAAACAGTGGCCTAGAGAAGACGAAGTCTGGATCGATCGATCGATCGACCCAGGGGGTTCGATCGATCGATGGTTCAGGAATCTGGGCAGTTCGGGCAATTTGGATTATAAAGAGAAATTTATTTAAGATTTAATTCCTTGTTGTTATTTAGTGATAAATTCATGTGAGGCATATATTCCTTAACAATTATAGGGTGATATAATTGGGTGTAGGAGGGTGGAAATTGTATGTCATGAGATGAACGGATTTGGGGAAATAATTCATAAGTATTGATATCGGGCCGAGAAGTATTATTCGGGTATGGTAGTTGGGTGACGCTACCTTATTAAAGGAATTGAGGTCAAATATTTAATTATAGACCAAGTGGGCGAGTCCGGGTATGTTGGTAATTATAGGTAAATATAATTGGGAAATTATGGAGATGAATGTGCGACACATTGTGGGCGAAAATGTGGGAATGAAATTACGAGAGGTAAAATGGACCAAGTGAGCGAGTCCGGGGATAATGGTTGGGTGACA
This sequence comes from Sambucus nigra, assembly GCA_949130495.1. NCBI lineage: Eukaryota > Viridiplantae > Streptophyta > Magnoliopsida > Dipsacales > Adoxaceae > Sambucus > Sambucus nigra. Next base: position 622,455,939 of record OX422207.1, on the reverse strand, counting down.
CCAAGTTATTAAATTAATAAGTGTGATAATTAATTTAATTAGAGTCGGATTGTAGACTCAGGTAGGATTAAATTAATAAGTGTGATAATTAATTTAATTAGAGTCGGATTGTAGACTCGGGTAGGATTAAATTAATAAGTGTGATAATTAATTTAATTAGAGTCGGATTGTAGACTCGGGTAGGATTAAATTAATGAGTGTGATAATTAATTTAATTAGAGTCGGATTGTTGACTCGGGTAGGATTAAATTAATAGGTGTGATAATTAATTTAATTAGAGTCGGATTGTAGACTCGGGGAGGTACTGAATTAATAAGTGTGTTAATTAATTATATTAGAGTCGGACCACAGACTCAGATTGGTGTAAATTAATTAATGTGTAAATTAATTAACTGGGAGTCGGACCACAGACTCGGATTGGTATTAAATAAATGGGTGTGTTAATTAATTTAATTAGAGTCGGATGATAGACTCGGGGAGGTATTAAATTAAAATGTGTGTTAATTAATTTAATTAGAGTCGGACGATAGACTCGGGGAGGTATTAAATTAATAAGTGTGTTAATTAATTCAATTGGAGTCGGACCATAGACTCGGGGAAAGTATTATATAAATTGAGGTGTGAGCTAAATATATTAGAGTCGGACCATAGACTCGGGAAGACAATAAATTATTAACTGAGAAAATTAATTATGTGGAGTCGGGCCACAGACTCGGGAAATTAGAGACAGTGTACGGAATTTTTAGTACACGGTAAAGCCGGGGTTTATAATATATATATACGGTGTAGAGATAGTATATATATATACGTGTATATATTGTGTGTGATATTAAATTACAGGCAGTGTACGGGATTTTGAGTACACGGTAAAGTCGGGGTTTATATTATATATATACGGTGTAGTGATAGTATAAATATACGTGTATATATTGTGTGTGATATTAAATATCAGTGATTAGATATTTATTCAATTTATATACTCTAATGCTATCAAGGGAGGTTGCCCGATGTGGGTGAATCCCCTAGCTTGAGGAGTAGGGCGAGTATATCCCCAGGTCATAGCGTCCGTTATATATGGGTGAGAGATTTATCTCACTTTCAGGGAAGGAATATGACCTCCTCCATGTCGTTTATGTTTTGGGCCAGGCTGGTGAGCGATTCCAACTTAGGTAACTAGGTTATGTGAGCACACCTAGTGAGATAGCAATTTATAGGGAATCATCCGGCGAGGGTATACTCGAAGGGATGGATATACGTATGTTATATGTGTGGATGTTGTAGTAAAGGTACGTATATAATGGTAGTAAATATTATATACAGGTAATAAAATAATGTGTGGTGTATTTACTTTATATAACTTGTGACAAGATTGTATGATACTATTTAAGAGGAATTAATTAAGTTAATTGTGAGATAACTTATAATTCAAGAATCATTATACTCATGTTAGAGTAGTATGACAAGGGAAGGTTATACCAGTACTAGTTGGACGGGGTAGTAAACCTAGGTGGGGTTAAGGTAACCGGTAGGTGTGCACAATAGTGGAGGGGTGAGAATGTCCACAAGGGAGTGCGACACTAACTTAAATATGAAGCGCATTCATGCATTTTAAATTACTGCAGTTAATTCCCTTGCTAAATATTTTCAAAATGTTTTGGGTTCTAACCCTTGCTATAAAACTATTTTCAAAACTTTTTAGGTGTCTAGCCACAGGGATGCCAGGATTGATATTCTATTCCAGGGACACGGAGATGCGGCATATGTGGATGCTAACAGGAGTTTGGATTAGACGCATCATTCATTCATTCCTAGAGTAAGAATCTTGTATTAGTTTCAGTTTTATTTAGGGCATGTCGCCCAGACTTTCAGTTCAGTTTTCAGATTTGTTTTATTCCGGTGTTGAATATTTGTATTGGATTATTTCACTTTGGTGGCCGATGGTTTATTCGGCAAGTTGTGTAATTAATTATTCAGTTAAGTTTTATTCAGTTGTGTGAATGGTTTATATTTATTTCCGCATGTACTATTTTGTTTAATTAAAAAGTTAAAATTTGGCACCAGCTTTTGGAATACTAGGTGGTTAGTATGTTTTAAAAAGTTTTCGACGGTGATGCTAAGGATGAACCAACTGGGATTCTTGTTTTAATTTGGTATAGGACTGATCACCCGATATTTTATTAGGCGGGGTGTCACAGATGGTATCAGAGCATCAGGTTCTAGTGTCCTTAGGATCTGTGCGGCTTTTCACATTTCGGCTTAGCAATCTTTGACATAGAGCCCTATTATAGGATTGTTGTATTCTCATACGTATGCGCATATACGTTCTTCTGCGAAATTTATATTTGAGAGTGAACTCATACCAATTCGGTTCTCACTCCAGATGACGCCCATGAGAGAGAGCGGCTAGGGCAGCAGGGGGAGATGAGACGAGGGAGGCTCGTCAGGAGCAAGAGTTACCGCAACAACTGCCAGAGATGATTTTGGCAGCACGGGTAACTGAATTAGTGGCACAGGCAGTTTAAGCGACGGTGGTCACAACGACAGGGTACTTTCCACGGGATCCGCTACAAGTGGCGCCAGATGTTCAGACTCACGCGGGGTCATCGTGGTGGAAACAAGAGAGAGAGGTTATTTTTAGTGGGAACCCACCAGTGTTGCGAGGGGGTTCAGATGTAGTGCTAGCGTGTCAAGGAAGAGAGATATCCAGCGTCACCTACGCATGGGAGATTGCGATGAGGTGAGGAAACAAATGCTAACCACTTTTAGTTTAGTGGGAGCAGCGCTACAGTGGTGAGAGTCGATCACCACAGTTGAGGAAAGGGACACACTAGCTATTGTAGAGTTTTGGGTGCGGTTCGATCGCAAGTATTTTCCTCCAGCGGTTGAGACCGAAACGAGGAGAAAATTTTGTGAGGTGACTCAAGGGGACCGTTAAGTGGCCGATTATGAGGAAAAATTCAATCGTTGGCAAAATTGTGTACCGGATGAGGTAAGCGGGGAAAAGAGAAAGAAAGTAAAGGTTTGTGGATGGGTTGTCTGGAGAATCAGACAACATTTAATTGGTAAATACACATTAGTATCTTATACTGATGTCGTTAACGCAACACTCCGGCACTGTCAGGAATATCGCTTCCACGCGAAAGGAAGTGGGAGGGGAGTGGGAACTAACCAGTCGGATAAGGCTGGAGGGAACAGTACTAGTGGGGTATCCCAGAAGCAGACTGGGGGAGATCAGGGACAGAATTCCGGCAGGTAAATCATGCCAAACGATTTAGAACTGGAGGCTATCGGCAGGATGGCCAGGAATTTCAACAAGGTCGGCGTGAAAGGGACCAGTGGCAGGGTGAATGTATTAGAAGGTTTTTCGTTTGTGGGGAAAGCGAGACACATGAAGAGATATTGCCTTAAATGGGGCAGGGGTCAACTACAGGATGAGGTCCTGGATGTACATCCACTAAAGCCAGTCATGAGTGCATTCGGGGAGGGAGAAGATGCTCTGAAACCCGAGAATCAGCCATTGCAGCTGGAGTATAGAGGTAATTATTTTTTACCCTAGGGGCATGGGGTATATTTTTGAGTGACAAGGAGGATGTCACAATATAAGACTTATTTCTCACTAGAGTTCGTGGGTGAGTCGAATTTAGTGAGTGCGTTGGTTGTAGCAGCCATAGTATGTGGATAAACTTTCCGTAGGGTAGCGGAGTTTCCTTGGTGTTCTTCACGGGAGAGTGGAGGTGTACACTGAGTGAAGGTTTAAATTATGTGAGGAGTTACTACTTTCTAGAACTATGGGAGTAGAGTTGATAATATTTCCTAAAAAAAAATCGGCTGGATAGCGATGGAATTTAACTATGGTGGATAGTGGTGTAAAATTTTGGTGTTCGCGACACTAGGGTATGGTTGATACTAGGTATCATCGGAGAGGGAGTATATCCTATATATATGTGGATATATAAGTTGTATTGCGTGGTACGATAGCACATAGTGAGGTTTTGTGTTCTCACATTTTATCCCGATAAGTGGGGATGTTTACTAAAGTGAATCAGGGTGGTTAGATTTATTTTCGAGCAAGAGAGATAGCTCGGGGTTTATTTTGCGCAAGGACTAGTGATAGTAAGGGCACGGCATTTTATGTTGTCCTTGGTAACATGAAAGTAAGCGTATATACTTTTGTGTTGAGAGACAAGTATTTTGTGGGAAGATGGTTAGACGATAATACATGGGTTGAGTACCTGGGCAGTAGATATATATATGTGTGTGTGTATATATATATATATATATATATATATATGTGTGTGTGTGTGTGTGTGTGTGATATGACTACGGGTTCGAAGTTATATTACGGGTTACGACTAGCATAGTCGGGTAACTTTCGTGCGGTAAAGCGCGGGGATAGGGTGTATGGGCACCCGGGTTAATTAAGGCAAATTCTATGCGGTTAAGCACGGGTATAGGGTGTATGGGCGCCCTGGTTATTTTAAATGAATACTTGTGTAACGTTTGGTTAGAAGCGGATGGGATAGATATAGCAAGCTTGGAGGCACATGACTAGAGAGTAATATGCAAAGCTTGGGACATTACGCTCATCTTAATTTCGAGGACGAAATTCCTTTGTAAGGGGGGGAGTATATAACACCCCGTAATTTTGGAAGATTTAATATTTAATTATTTTTGGGAGTTATAAAAATATTTAAATTGGAGAAACTTAAATTCAGGAGTTGGAGAATTTATTTGAGTGAGCAGAATTAATTATAATTGACGACGTTAGGTTTAATTATTCGAATTAATGTGAATCACATTTTGGGGTCAAAATTTAGAAATTTTGAAAAGTATCTCGGATGGAAATTCCTAGTGTACGGTAGCATCCGGATGGGTCAAGATAGTCAGAAAAGAGTACCCGGGGTGGTAATTGGGTCTCGGGGTATTTTTGGGCATAGTCGGGCCCACACGGGGTGAGTTGGGCCTTTTTAATTAGGCCCACATGGCCAAAAACGGGATTGAATGTTTTTAACCTAATTGAGGGATTTGGTAACGGCAGTCAACACACCTCTAAACCTAGGGTTTGAGAGGAGAATTGGGGAAAAGCTAACCAAGAGCCAATTTGGGGATTTTGGAGCCAAATTAAGGGACTACACCGACGGATTATACACTACGAAAAATTCCAGGCAAGTGGTTAACTGTTGTGATTTCTAAATTGATGATAATCAATTCATATCATAGTGATGTGTAAACCAAAATTCGTTCTGGGGATAAATGGGTACAAAAATGGGGTTTTTGTTCATGGAACTATTGAATGAGATTCAAAGTAAAAATTGTTGTGTTGTATATCTCTGAGTATAGATAACTGATTTGATTGAAAATCCGGAATATAAATTGGTGGGATTTGGATTTGAAATTTGGTTTGTAGAACAAAGTTGATGAACTTTAATGGAAAACCCATTTCGGGAAATTATGAAAGTAAGTGGAGAAATTGTGTATCTTAAGATCCATATAATGTGTAGGATGTAGATTAAACATATTTATATGATGAGGTCTTTTGATTAGAGGTTTGATTTAAGGTTAAAAACCTTGGATTTTCGTCAATGGTGGAAAACAGTGGCCTAGAGAAGACGAAGTCTGGATCGATCGATCGATCGACCCAGGGGGTTCGATCGATCGATGGTTCAGGAATCTGGGCAGTTCGGCCAATTTTGATTATAAAGAGAAATTTATTTAAGATTTAATTCCTTGCTGTTATTTAGTGATAAATTCATGTGAGGCATATAGTCCTTAACAATTATAGGGTGATATAATTGGGTGTAGGAGGGTGCAAATTGTATGTCATGAGATGAACGGATTTGGGGAAATAATTCATAAGTATTGATATCGGGCCGAGAAGTATTATTCGGGTTTGGTAGTTGGGTGACGCTACCTTATTAAAGGAATTGAGGTAAAATATTTAATTATGGACTAAGTGGGGGAGTCCGGGTATGTTGGTAATTATAGGTAAATATAATTGGGAAATTATGGAGATGAATGTGCGACACATTGTGGGCAAAAATGTGGAAATGAAATTATGAGAGGTAAAATGGACCAATTGAGCGAGTCCGGGGATAATGGTTGGGTGACACCAAGTTATTAAATTAATAAGTGTGATAATTAATTTAATTAGAGTCGGATTGTAGACTCGGGTAGGATTAAATTAATAAGTGTGATAATTAATTTAATTAGAGTCGGATTGTAGACTCGGGTAGGATTAAATTAATAAGTGTGTTAATCAATTATATTAAAGTCGGACCACAGACTCGGATTGGTGTAAATTAATTAATGTGTAAATTAATTAACTGGGAGTCGGACCACAGACTCGGATTGGTATTAAATAAATGGGTGTGTTAATTAATTTAATTAGAGTCGGATGATAGACTCGGGGAGGTATTAAATTAAAATGTGTGTTAATTAATTTAATTAGAGTCGGACGATAAACTCGGGGAGGTATTAAATTAATAAGTGTGTTAATTAATTTAATTAGGGTCGGACGATCGACTCGGGGAGTATTAAATTAATGGGTGTGTTAGTTAATTTAATTAGAGTCGGGTGATAGACTCGGGAAGGTATTAAATTAATAAGTGTGTTAATTAATTTAATTGGAGTCGAACCATAGACTCGGGGAAAGTATTATATAAATTGAGGTGTGAGTTAAATATATTAGATCGGACCATAGACTCGGGAAGACAATAAATTATTAACTGAGAAAATTAATTATGTTGAGTCGGGCCATAGACTCAAGAAATTACAGGCAGTGTACGGGATTTTTAGTATACGGTAAAGTCGGGGTTTATAATATATATATACGGTGTAGTGATAGTATATATATATATATATATATATATATATACGTGTATATATTGTGTGTGATATTAAATTACGGGCAGTGTATGGGATTTTGAGTACACGGTAAGGCCGAGATTTATATTATATATACACGGTGTAGTGATAGTATATATATACGTGTATATATTGTGTGTGATATTAAATATCAGTGATTAGATATTTATTCAATTTATATACTCTAATGCTATCAAGGGAGGTTGCGCGATGTGGGTGAATCCCCTAGCTTGAGGAGTAGAGCGAGTATATCCCCAGGTCATAGCATCCGGTATATATGGGTGAGGGATTTATCTCACTTTCAGGGAAGGAATATGACCGCCTCCATGTCGTTTATGTTTTGGGCCAGATTGGTGAGCGATTCCAACTTGGGTAACTAGGTTATGTGAGCACACCTAGTGAGATAGCATTTTATAGGGAATCATCCGGCGAGGGTATACTCGAAGGGATGGATATACGTATGTTATATGTGTGGATGTTGCAGTAAAGGTACGTATATAATGGTAGTAAATATTATATACGGGTAATAAAATAATGTGTGGTGTATTTACTTTATATAACTTCTGACACGGTTGTATGATACTATTTAAGAGGAATTAATTAAGTTAATTGTGAGATAACTTATAATTCAAGAATCATTATACTTGGGTTAGAGTAGTATGACAAGGGAAGGTTATACCAGGACTAGTTGGATAGGGTAGTACCACTAGGTGGGGTTAAGGTAACCGGTAGGTGTGCACAATAGTGGAGGGGTGAGAATGTCCACAAGGGAGTGCGACACTAACTTAAATATGAAGCGCATTCATGCATTTTAAATTACTGCAGTTAATTCCCTTGCTAAATATTTTCAAAATATTTTGGGTTCTAACCCTTGCTATAAAACTATTTTCAAAACCTTTTAGGTATCCAGCCAAAGGGACGTCGGGATTGATATTCTATTCCAGGGACACGGAGCTGCGGGATATGTAGATGCTAGCAGGAGTTTGGATTAGACGCATCATTCATTCATTCCTAGAGTAGGAATCTTGTATCAGTTTCAGTTTTATTTAGGGCATATCGCCCAGACTTTCAGTTCAGTTTTCAGATTTGTTTTATTCCGATGTTGAATATTTGTATTGGATTATTTCACTTTGGTGGCCGATGGTTTATTTGGCAAGTTGTGTAATTAATTATTCAGTTGAGTTTTATTCAGTTGTGTGAATGGTTTATATTTATTTCCACATGTACTATTTTGTTTAATTAAAAAGTTAAAATTTGGCACCAGCTTTTGGAATACTAGGTGGTTAGTATGTTTTAAAAAGTCAACCAACTGGGATTCCTGTTTTAATTTGGTATAGGACTGATCACCCGGTATTTTATTAGGCGGGGTGTCACAATAAAATTGTTAGTTTAGCATGTTTTCCTAGGCCTCACATATTTTCATAACCAATCAACACTAAACCTTGCACATACCCTAACTCCCACATAATCTCGTCAGAGTATTTAAGCCAATGCAGATCCTGCTCATATATGTTGCTAGCCGATGCACACCTGCACATATAATTATGCCACAAATCCATGAATTTTAGAATATCCGTAATTATTTAATGTATTAATTATATTATCATTTATTTATATAATGTCATCATCATTTATCACTTGCCCCCAAACCACTCGAGCATCACGACCTAAGTCGTCCCTAGTCCCAGACCTAGAGATCACCAAAATTCACACGTATCTCCTAATATCATACCTAGGAAATACTAAACACCATAACAAGAAATACTAAACACCATAACCATTCTCTAGTCCCTCACCTAGGATGTAATCAAAATAACACGAATGTTGTATTTTCACACCTAGGAAACACCCAAGGCATACACGTTCCCTAGTCTCATACCTAGTAAATAACCAGTTGTAACAGTGACAACTTCGTAGTCTCATACATAAATAACAACAACTACAAATAATATAAATTTGAGTACAACTAAAGTGTGACACCCCGCCTAATTAATCCCGGGTGATCAGTCCTAAATCAAGTTAGAACAGGTTTCTCAGTTGGTCCATTCTTAGCATCACTGTCGTATTTTTAATTACTAACCACCTAAGTGAGAAAATAGACTGGTGCCAATTTTTATCTATCAATTAATTAAATGAAACTCATGCGGAGCATACAAATATACACAATCACAGTTAAATGAAATAACCATCCATAATTAAAATATCTAACCAAATAAACCATCGGTCCAAATATCCAATACGAGTAGGGTCAAGAAGAAAATCTCAACAAGTCCAATACTAATAAATGAACTGTGAGCGACATGCTCAAATAACTACTAGAGAGTATCTACACGAATGAAAGAAGGAGGCATCTATCAAAGACCCCGCAACATCCACATGTGCTGCAGCAACGGATACCTGGAATAGAGTCAAGCCTGGCGTCCCTGTGTCTGGACACCTAAAAGGTTTTTACAAATTTATATAGCAAGGGTTAGTACCCAAAAACATTTGAAAACATTTAACAAATGATTAACTTGCAGTAATAAATAAATATGCATGCTCTTCATATTTTAGTTAGTGTCGCACTCTCTTGAGGACTTCCTCACCCCTCCTCTAATGTGCACTATTAATGCTTCCATTTAATTTACTAGGTCCTACGCTCCTAACCTAATACTTATGTTAACCCTTGAAATTTACCTACTCTAACCGAGTATGCCTTAATTCATGATTTTTAAATTATTATAGACGTCAAACTGAATTGAATCATTACCCTTTTGAATTTCATATAACATTCACACCTGTTATGCACATAATACATTTTACACTATGTATTAATCATCCCATATATAATTATTTACCTAATTATATATTTAATCATATTACAGTATTCACAAACATACTGAAATAACATTTAATACAAACTTTCGACTGAGTAAAATACTCACAAAATATAAATTTTCCCAAGTGCTATCCCACTAGGTGTATTCACATAACCTAGTTATCCAAGTTAGATTCGCTCACTAACTTAGTTTAACATACGAATTGGAGGCGGTCATATTCCTTCCCTGAAAGTGAGATGCCCCTCACCCATATAACGGACGCTATGACCTGGGATTATACTCGCCCTACTCCTCAAGCTAGGGGATTCATCCACTACGCGCAACCTCCCCCTATAGCACTAGAGTATATACTAATAATATTCAGTCACTGATATTAATGCACACACACTATATATATATATACTGCCACACTCCGTATATATATATATATAAATATAAAATGTCCCGGCTACACCATGTACAAAATCCGTAACATAAGCCTATTTAATTTATTAAGAGTTTATGGTCCAACTCTAATTATTAATTAATTCGCACATTAATTAATTAAGTCACCTTTGGTGTCGCCCCCACCATAAAATTGAACTCACTCTCGTAGTCCGAACTAACCTCACCCGAGTCTAAATTCCCGACTCCCAAATTATTAAACCTTTACCTAAATAAGATTTATCTCTCGGTATTCCTCAACCGTTATCCCCGGACTTGTTCTCTACATCTATATTTAATCCTTTCGAACCCTTCCCAAAAAAATTCAACCTTAGTGTGTCACACCTAATTTCTTTAAAACCAAACAAATTTAAATTATGATTGCCACACTAAGTCGTCTCTAAATTCTAATTAACTTTATTCACCATTAATTAGATTTAAAACCCATGTATAAATTTCTCACCAAATTAATTCATGGAAAAAGATTAAATTAAATTTTCTTCATATAAAAGAAAACTGGGCGAACTGTCAAAATCTGCCGACCATCGATCGATCGACCCCAGACCTTCGATCGATCGATCAAGCAGGTCTTCGTCTTCTTCGCGAAGACAGATTCTGCCATGGAGGAGTTTCATAAAACCCTAACTCCTTCTATCAGCAATCTCAAGCCTTCTTAACAATAATACAAGTTAGGAACCTTATTAGGGACCTCCAGAATGTCCTCCAACGTTATTAATTCGTCCATTAACTACAATTTTTGAATTTAGGAAAATATTCATCTTTAATTCCTTACCCATTTACATCCCAAATCCCTTCACCAAATTCGTTTCTAATTATCCAGATATCATCCTACCAGATATGTATCAATTTATAATATCAGATTTCTACAAGAATCCTCATTCAAATTCGTAAATCATATTATTATTTTCAAAACCTCATGTTTATGCCATGAACACCCAAAACAAATTTTGATCAAACACATCACATGAATATGAATTGAAAAACAGATTCAATACTATTGCAAGTTATCCACTTGCCTTAGGTTTCGTAGTGTCTGATTCGGAGATGAATTCCAAGGTTGAAAATGATCCTCGTTGGCTCTCTAGTGATCCCAAAACTGCCTTTAACTGCTATTAGGGTTCCTTAATACACTTAGCCTTTTTCTAAAACTCTATCAGTCGTTTCCTTTCTTCTCCTAACTTAACAATTAACCTAAATCCCGTTTTTTGCCTAATGGGCCAAGCCCAAATGACCCAATTACCCCCGTGTGGGCCCGACTATGTCTAAAAATGCATCGTGACCCGTTTACTATCCCCGGGTACACTTTTCCGACTATCTCGGCCCATCCGGACTCAACCGTACACTCAGAATTGGCATCCGAATTAATTTATAAAAATACTTATCCCCCCACCCCTTTAGTCTATACCGACTCCCGGTTGAGATAAGTGCATACCTTGTCATTAATACTAAAAATGACTTAAATAAATGATTACTATTCACTTAGTAAATAAATTCCCGTAAATATTAACCATTCACTCCCCGATGAATATTTAAATAAAATTTCCATAATTAATTCAATTAAAATTACGACTCACACGTATTTAATGCATGAAAAATGCGGGATGTTACATAAAGTACGTGACCCGATAATCCTAATCATGCCATTATTTTAACATCTATCAATTTTACTATAATTGTATTCTCTATGCCAATGTTGTATTCTTTTATTCCCTATTTATACGAGTTTTATTTCATGCGCATTAAATAAACTTTACTTTATTGTTAACAAGTTCTACAAAATATCCTAACAAGTTGTCAAAATTTAATATTCTAATTCCAGTGAGATTTAATCAAATCAAAACATATAATGGTTTAAACATGCGAGTTCAACATTTTAAATAAATATTTCAATGTTCTAAGACATATTCATGATCTATTTGATTACATAACCCTCAACATATTTCTGAAATTCATATCAATTCAACATATAATTCGATCTAATTTCCAATGTCAACCATAATAATATCCATCACCATGCTAGAACTCTAATCATACAAAACTTAAATGACATAATTTCTTCAACATAATCTCTCTAGATGCGTACCATGAACCACTGTGAGTTTAAGAACCCAATAAATCGAAATACAATTGTCTCAAAAAAATAAAGGAGTGGAAAGGAAACTATCTAAAGTGATAAAATAAATTCCATCTATACATCCCGTTACTCCAAACTATGCTGCTAACAAGAACCTAACCTGAAATATTAGTCAACATCAGTAGCTCAAGGCTCACTGCAAGAATCGCAACTACTTTTTCCAATTAGGGTTACATGAACCCAGTCATAAGTAACAAATGAGATAAATTTCACAATAGAATCTTTTAATTAACAATGTGCAATTTAAATAACGATGTGAATAAAGTAAGTTAAACCAACTATCCATATTTCCATTTATGTTTCTTTTTCCATTTTTTATTATTATTATTATTATTATTATTATTATTATTATTATATAAAAATTTTAATACCGCTATAGCCACTTTGCCATCTATATGACCCTATACATACCATGGTGTGTCGCCCAACTCATTCTATCAATAATCAATACATAACTATAGCCTAAATACCCATAATTCCACATGCACATACTGTGATGTACCCCCACACAATTACCATAATTATAGCCGAATTTGACTAGGACCATCACAAACTATAGTAGATAACCAACCCTAGATACCTCACACACCATGACGCACACATAAAACCGTTACATTAGCCAGTTTGCCTAGGCCCCTCATGTATTGTCATAGCCAGTCAACACTAGACCATGTACATACCGTAACACCCACATAAATCATGTTAAAGTAATGTATGTAGACGACGCACACCCGCATATACAAATATGCCATTAATCCATCAATTTCTAATACTCGTTATTATTTAAGATATTAATTATATTCTCATTTATTTATATGATGTTCATATTGTTTATCACTTTCCCCCAAACTACTCAGACATCACAAACCAATATATCCCTAGTTATATACCTATAGATAACCAAAATTCACTTGTATTTCCTAGTCCCGTACTTAGGAAATACCCAAAACTACAACCATTCCTTGGACCCTCACCCAATTAAAACAGCAGGTATCTCCTAGTCATATACCTGGGAAATACGCATGGCCATATATATTCATAGTCCCATACCTTGGAAATAAACAACCATCAAAGTGTCCACTCTTTAGTCCCATACCTATAGAATATCAACTACATACGATATAATCCAAGTAAAATTATAGTAAATAACCCTATAATCCCAACGATGACATTATTTTAACATATGCCAATTCTTCAATTATTACATTCTTAACGCGATGAAAAAATGTGTGCAACGCGTGTAACTATGGCTCAACTGCAAGCCGATCGCTCAAGTAATAATACCGATAAGTTGGGGTCGATCCTTAGGGAATAGGATGAAATCGTAATGACTCTTAAGGGAAGGCATATAAAACCTAACTATCGACTCACCAAGGAAATAAGAAAAGGAGATGAAATTGTTCATACAAAGTCCTACGAATTAATGAAACTAACTAATGAATGCAATTTAACTAATAAAATGAGATTAAATTTTTTTGACTTTTTAGAAATAAAGTATATGAGAAAATGGGGATGGAATACACTCCCCCGAACAATCGGTAATTATGTTGAATATAAAATGTTCAAGAATTAAATATATAATTTAGATAAAACCTTAAAATTTATTTAAGCACTAAACATATGAGGATTTTACTTCGCAGAATATCTAGTCAAAAATAAATCTAATGTGAATGAAAAAAATGGTTGACACGTGTATTGTATCCTTAAATAATCCTTTTACCAATGACAAATGAAGTTAAAAGGTCTACAATACTCATTTAGACAAAGTATCAAGCCCCGTAATTATTTATTTAATTATATTCAATTTTATATTCATCCATAATACCCAGGTTGGGTTCATGTACCCCAACCCTCTTAAAACTTAGTTGAACGTGATATTATTAACCACTACGCATGAACTATCAAGATTGCATGAAGACATTGTTATTAAATAACAAGAATATAGAATGAAAACAATGTTACAAATATGTAAAGAATGAAGAATGTGCAAGAAATAAGCTTTTTCAATTTCTAGAGTCGAATCAACTTCTTATTGAATCTTGCATGAAAAGAAAGCACAAACTTTGATCCACTTGTTCCAAGGGTTCTTCTATACTTTCAATCAATTCATATCTAATAATAATACTCCTAATATTTATTTACAAGTTATGGATTTCAATTTTCGCATTCCTAAACTAACACAACTCTTGTAGCTAAAAACAAGGAGGAAATGATAATTCTCGTATTATTCAATCAGGTACCCCTAGCCCATTCGCCCCAGGGAGCCCAAATCGATTCGTAGGCCAAACCAATTCACTCTGAAATTCAAACCAGTTTGCTTACTTTCTCTGCATAAGGGTTCCTTCTTTGGTCTTTTTCTCCTATTTGCACTTTTCACCCCTCGATTCTTATCCCAACTTCAAATGTGCATAACTTATTCATTGTAGCTCGGATTGAGGTGCCGTTTTTTCTAGAGTGTTTGTGACTTTGAGTTCTTAGATTTTCCATATGTAGTTAGCAGGTTCATTGGGGAAGGTGATTGTAAGCAAAAGGAAGTCATTTTTTTAAAAAAGCAAGCTCGAGCACCTCTTTCAAATTATGGATGGAAAATTACGAATTTTCCCTTGACTTTCCTTTCTTATGTTCCTTTTACTATTTCAATTTCTCTTTCACATCCACTTGCATAATTTTCCTGTTAAAAATGAGAGAAATACCCAAAACACGAAATACTCAACAAAAAGGGTTAGTGTGACTATAATGAGAAAAAATCGGGGTAAATGCAATGAATGGGACCATAAAAGTACAAAATTAAGGGGACATTTATAAAATATTTACACCGAATTCAATTGTCTAAGACAAAGTCTTGTTATTTTATTTCCTATATATATTAGTTATATTTCTTGTGAATTAAATCAATTTCATCATATGATTTTAAAAGTTCTACAAAATATAGTTGTCAAAATCTAATATTCTGATTCAGGTGAGATTTAATCAAATTAAAGAATATAATGGTTTAAACATGCAAGTTCACCATTTTAAACAACATATTTCAATGTTCTAAGCAAGGTCCGTCATCTATTGGATTTCATAAGATTTAGTATATTTTTTGTATTCATCAAAATTCACCACAAGATTCGATCCAATTTTCAATATCAACAAAGCCAAGTAATCTAAATATGTGAGATTTCAAGTATTACATCCAATACCATAAGTTCATAAAAATACATTTTTATTTACATTATCATTCCCCCCCAATTAGGTTCCTAATCATTTTTACCAAACATACGTAAGTAGAATTTAGGCAACATTAAAATCAAATAATACATAAGGAGAAAAATAGAGATATTTTATCCTTATGAAAGTGCACTGAAAATTTGATTAACATAAATTGTTCCTCTTTCAAAAATTTCCAAGTTATATTCTTTGGATTTATTTAAATCCTAGTGTAAAGCTATGAAATTAAGGGTTGAAGGTGTTTGAATGGAGTTTTAGGAGTTAAAAGAAATAAGATTTGTGTGTTGGTTTGGGAGGAAAATAGTATGGTGTGAATGATAAATCTCTATGAGGTTATTGATATATATAAGTATAGAATTCTATCCCCGCAGGCAATCCGTAAAGTACCGTATAAGCCATTAGGCCACAGTTACGATAAAAATTAACTCATGGTCACGGGCTTAATGCAATTATACTGGCAAGTAGACTCGTTATTATGGATTCAATAGCGATCATGTTTCTTCTTTCTCCGATCTCATAATTTAATTTAATTTAATTTAAATAATTAGAGCCCCCAAAATTCACAAATCTAAACTAACTAGTAAAACTACATGTGATTGACTGTTGAAAATTCCTAGCTTGGTGTCCAAGCAAGTCAAAAAATATTCCAATGCCACTAAAGTTTTTCCTAAAACCCCGAAATACCAAGTAAGTAATTAATTACTCAAAATTTTCATTTAATTAGCCAAAAATACAAAAATTATTTAAATTAAATCTTTTTTTATATAACTCAAATTCAAACTTGAAAATTCATTTCAAATAATTAGACCATTTTATTGCTTAATTACGGTTATCAAAGGTACATGGTATTATAATATTGTGACTTATTAAAATTTAATGTGGCATTATCATTAACTTTTGTTATAGTTACTTTTAAGTTAGAGAGTAACTGTTGGATATTAATTTAATTTATTTGTACGAGAATATTGTGTAAAATATTACATGGTTAGTTCAAGGATCATTTTAATTAGTTTTATAATTTGTACTAGATAACAAGAATTGTATAATTGCAATTTATGGCCCCATCCATTATCTTCTAAACACATGAGAGATTTAGATATGTTTTTTAATTGTGTTTAAACTGTAAGTTAAGGAAATGTATATATGTATCTTGGCTTTTTTTATTGCTTTTGGAAAGTTTTTAAGTATGTTAATAATTATATTTGAGTAATGGGGACATAATATTAAATTAAAATAATAATTAGTATGCTTATGTTTGGATGGGTTTACGAATCCCATATTGTGTTAAAATATATAATTAATATTAAAATTAAGTGCTCGGATCATGGGTACCCTTTGGGCTAGTGTTTTAAAAATAACGGAGTTCATTTTAAGTCCATGAGAGCGACTTTTATGAGCCCACATGCCAAAAAGGGGAAATTGGAGAGAGAGAGAGTTTGTATATGCATAGGAGTGTGGGCCATAAATTTTAGGAGAGTAAGAGGAAATGTTCAAAGAAACCTTCCAATAAAACAAAATAGCAAAAAAAATAGAAGATTGAAAGAAGAGACAAGAAAGAACATTTAAAAAGGGAAAGGAGAAAAAGGCTGCAAGAAAAAAGCATAGACTCCATTAGAAACCCTTCAATATTTAAGTTAGATGGTCAAATTAGTTTCTCTAAAAACTCACAAATGTATTTTTTTAATCTTGAAAGAATGTCATACTCAAGAACACACAATTTTAAAAAATAATTTATTGGCCTGATTACAAAAGTCTTGCTTTCAAGGATGAGAAAATGAATCATAAATCTTTAAATACACACAAGATATGCAATAAGAATATTTATTTTTAAAAACTGAATAAATATATATTTTCTTATGAAAGTTCACTCCAAAATAAAGATGGAAGAAGGAGGAAAATAAGAGTATATATATTTATAACTTGTGTATGAAAGCAAGTGGGATAATACTCAAGTGATGCAACCTAAGCGGCTTAGGAAAAATCTCTATAGGATGTGAATAAAGATTGCCAAGCACAACTTCAAATGAGATCAAATAGAAAGATCTCAAAAAAAGGTGTCAAAACTGATGGCTCCGCGGACTCTACGCTGCTGCAATTGATTTTGTTTCGTGATGCAAAAGGTCAATTACCAAGGTCGCTATAAGGAAGATTTTCATTGTGTCAATATTTATTATAAAAATTTGTAATATTGGTTTCAATCAGTTTGGACTAAACGTTTGAGTCATAGGTTAGGATTTGAGTTTAGTTTGTCCTTCAAACCTATAATGCACCTTGAAGACCATAGAGGCTAATTTAAAACGACATCAACTTCTATGTTGAGTTTACTCTTCATCAATGGTATCTCACAAAGGTATGAATGGTGTATTTGTGTTGATCCTTAGATTTCCTTTTGGACAATTTCCTTTTTGAAAGTTTATTGAGGCTCCAGAAAGATTTTTAAAGAAAATTATAACACCCCATGATTTTTGAGACTGAGAAATAAAATTTTTGGGAAAATGAAATTTAATTAAATCGGAGAATTCTAAAATTTGGGAATTGATGTCCAAAAATAGAGGACATTTCAAAGTATTTCGAATGATGATTTTGAGGGTACCATCGATCCCGAAAGGGTCGAGATAGTCAAAATGACTGTCATTAGGTTTTATTTTGGCTCCGGAATGTTTTTAAGTCAGTTTGACTCGTATTAGAGTAAACGAGTCATTTAAATTGTGTATTAACAATTAAAACTAGGACTTATGTTTTAAGGGATTTAAGAGGCTTACGGGACAAGCCTTCTCATTTAGAGAAAGAGAGAAATAGAAAGAAAATAGAAAGAAGAGGAAAAGAAGAGAGAAAGAAGAAGAAAGGAAGAGAGAAAGGAAGAAAGCTTGGAGATTTCCGGCCCAACCGCGACATCGAGGATGATCCAACCTCTACAAATCTGAGGTAAGTGTTTAATCTTGCTAAATAAGTCATTTGTGTATTTCACTTCATGATTTGTGGGGTTAAAGAAATTATTTTGGGTATAAATATCAAAACCTAGATTTTTGGGTTTAATCTTGAAATCAATGTTTAAATATGGGTTTAATGGTGTAGAATTGGTTGGGATCAACTTTGGGTTGATTTATTAGCTTAGAATCATAATTTGATGAAGGTTTAAGGGTTAGAAATGGAAAGTTAGGGTTTAGAATTCGTGGGTTTTGATGAAGAAGAAGAACCCTTCAAATTCTGCATATCCAAATCGATTCACCCCTTAAGCGAATCGATTTGGCCTAGGCAAAGTGCCAGGTCTGCATTGACCGAATCGATTCAAACCCAAGCCGAATCGATTCGCCTCTGAGGTCGGATCAATTCGCTAGACCGAATCGATTCGGAATAGGGCCTAATTGATTTGGAAACAGGGCATTTTGTGTAATTTTCTCCATAGTGATTTCAAACCCTTTTTGGTTAGGTTTATTGATTTGGGGCCTTCTCTTATGAGGTAAGAGATATGTTTTGGAGACACTAGGGGTTTCTCACATATTGTGATTATGGGGACTTCTTGGGATAATTTGGGAAAAATATATCCATGTATGCTTTTGGAGTTGTGTATTGAGATTGTGGGGAAACCTCATTGGGATTGAGGATCCTAGTTATAGATCAACTATAAGTATAGATGTGATGTGAGGCTAAGAACTCTTAGAGAGAGTTGCGAGGGTATGTTGTGAAATTCTAGGCCAACATTTATGTCGAATCCTTATAAAGATAGGATTTTATTAAGATACAATTTGGGGCCAATGAAAGAGAGTGGTCGCATACCCTTAGTAATAATAAACTTTAAGAAATAAATCCGAGAGGTCTTAGACTAGGGGATTCACAAAAGTGATTGAACCATAGTCGAAATCGAGAGCTTAGGAGACTATTTATCACAGGAAAATGGATGAATATGCTTCAAGTGAGGGATTGTATTCACATATCGAGGTAAATTAAATGAGTTTGTTGTGACGGCTTTTATATTGAGGATTATATATACTTATAGCCGAGTGTATATATATCTTATACATATGAACGAGAATTAGTTTGTATATATAGATAAATGGATATGTGAATATATGTATATATATCTATATAGATTTGAATATATGGATATATTTATGTTTTGGACATACATGGTATGGATATCTAAACCGTATATGATGGTTTAGGGTTTGATCATATGATGGGATCATATGGATGTATGTATATTGTGCATGTGAACAATATATGTACTTATGTGGTTAAGCATACCCCGCTCATGCTATCATTGGGAAGTTTCCGCGCAGAGGGTGAGCATCCTGGCTCGAGGAGCAGGGTGTGAATATTCCCCAGGTCATAGTCGTCTCGTGTGTTATTATGTGATTTATATATTTGGGATGAGACGTGGTGGGTATGTTTCGTCTTATTGTCGGTTAGGAGCTATGACCGCTTCCCGGGACGTCATGTGTGTGAGTTTACCACGAGATGGGTGTCGTTGATCCCCACCATGGTGGTCCCCAATATTTCTACGTGAGCCGGGCACTGGGAAGATGATAGCATGGTGCAGTTTATCGGCGCTATATATAGCCGGGTATATTATTGTGCATGGCCATTGTACATCAGATGTGATATGTACACTTGGTCATGGGTATGGATGATGGTATATATATATATGATTAGAATAAAATGCCTATATATATATTTATATATCCTATATATGAAAGGATATGGAATCTTTGTGGAGTACATCTATGATGATTATAGTGTACTAGGTTGATGGGGGTTGATGTATCTCATTTAAGGAATATTTCGGTTACATCATCCCAAGGATATTATTGGAGATTTTTAGTTGTTTTCATATGGTAATATAAATTTAGTTGTATAATTTTTTATGTATGGCATAATGGATCTCTAGGATCGCCATTGTCAAGGAGTAGTATAACGGGGTGGTTTCTTGTTTGGATTTCGCTTTGCGAGACACTCCACGCACGAAACGTAGTGCAGTGTGGAGATTAGAGAAAAGTTTTGTCAAATAATTATGTGTGGCATGATGGATCTCTAGGATCGACGTTGTCAAGGAGTAGTGTAACGGGGTGGTTCCTTGTTTGAATTTCTCTTTGCGAGACACCCCACGCACGAAACGTAGTACAATGTTGAGAATGGAGAGAAGTTTTGTCAATAATAATTGGTATGCATGTTACTTAGTAATTAAATCATATGATTCAACCCAAATGTATACGGGTAACGTGTTAAGAATTATAATTGAATAAATTATAAATCGGAATCCATTAAGCCTATATGGCATACATGTTTATAAAAATAATTAAGTGTGGTTAAAAAGAGTGGATTCTTGGGTTAAGATAGGAAGGCAATTCTCGTGGGTATAGATTGGGCCTATGTTAAGTTAGGTTGTCCTTATAATTGGGGTGATTTAACTAAAATCTCTGGACGCGAATAGGTGCGCGTCGTTAGATGAGAGGTGAGTTGGGGTTTCACGAGAGTGCGATTACACTTTAATTATGAAATAAGTGCACCGATATTTATTATGCACGATTAACACACATGCTAAATGTTTTTCACAACTCGGGCTCTGACCCGTTTATTTTTCTCTCCTGCCTGTATATATATATATATATATATATATATATACAGGTGTCCTACCGCATGGATGCCGGATTAACTCCTATCCAGAGTCTTGGGAGCCGTGATAGATGCGGACTGTTGCGGGACTTAGCTTGTAGTCACTTCCTACTTCTTTAAAAATCTAGGTAGGATTCATGTTGTACATCGGGTTTATACCCAAGGGATATTTATAGATGTGTATATTTATTTCATTTCAGTCATTGTATTGGCTGTGACCCGACAGCTTATTCGGGTTTATTTCTTTGAGGTATATTCAGATGTAGTTATTTATTTCATTTGATTCTAGCATTTCATTTATCATAGTTCTTTTATGCATCTTTCTTTCCTTTATTAGTAGTGTTATAGTGTTGGTTTGTTGTCTGTTGCATATTTTATTTAATTTTAACATCTCGCTTATTTGATATCGAGTAGATAGTCTATATTATATTTGTATCGACAGTTGATGTTGAGACTGGGCCATCTGAGACTCCTGATTTAATGTAGTATAGGGCAGGCCACCCGTTATTATTTTAAGCGAGGTGTTACAGATGGTATCAGAGCATCAGGTTCTAGAGTCCTTAGGATCTGTGCGAGTTTTCTGCGTTCTTCCGTTAATGTTCTTGATATAAAGCCCTACTATTAGGACTGTTGTGTTCATTGCGTTGTTTTCTTCTGTGAAGTGTATTCACTTGATCGGCGTTCTGATAACAGTTGCTCTCGTTTTGTTTCAGACGTCACCTAGATTATGTCGTCTAGGAAAGGACATGATTAGAGATACAATACCCATAGCATATCTTGGGTAAACTTTAATCGGGGGTATTTATTTTTCCCCGATTTCGGTGGAGATATTGAGGAGATTTCTAGCAGTGGTTCAAGGTGATTTATCCGTGGTTGAGTAAGAAAGGGAAATTTATTCGAATGGTGAATCTTGGACTTAGTAAGGAAAGTTTGAGGAGAGATTAGTGTAGTCCTTGGGAGGTTTAGATTGAGAAACCCATCAACCTTCGTTAGGAAACCTGGTGTTGGTGAATCTTACCGATGTGTGGAAGGTGTAGTTGTCCCAATATCAGGAGTATCGTCTTCTGGGAAGAGGGAGAAAGAATTTGGAGACTCAGTTTCATTGTGTAGGACTGAGGGAGTTTTCGGTAGTCGCAATCGCGTTTTGTCCTTCAATATGGTTAGGAAGGATTTTGAGGAAGATGTTTCTCTTGTGGAGAAATAGGTTCAAGATTAATTATTATCCTTGAAGAAGTAGAGTACCCTGAGTTTATATTCAAGGACTTGCCTTGAAATGATGTTTTAGGGTGATGAAAAGAATTAGTATGGTTGGGAGGTTTAGACCTTAGTGGATTTATTTTGAGCGGAGAATTTAGCTCATAGTTGTGCTAAGTTTTGAGAACTAGGTAGTGGTTAGAAGTGTTGTATTTGTTGAGTCCTTGTGTTCTAAACATAAGGTATTTGTTTGGCATGACGAAAGACGCGGGATTTATTTATATTATATATTGTTACATAGGCCTTCAGGCAGTATCTAAAATATGAAAACCTTTTATAAAACCTTAACCCTGGTTCAACTAATCTCAATCCCCGACCTAGCTACACAGTAGTGTATTGGGAGGGTTCCTTGTCTGGATTTCGCTTGCGAGACCTCCCCCGCACGAAGGTGGCTAGCGTCAGGAATTAAGGAGAGTTCAACCATTGGGAATTTTAAACTTTTATATAGTTAATATGTTATTATAGATTATATTGGTGGTAGTTATGTTACGATTTGAGTCTAATGGAGCCTGATTATAATTTTACGAGTGGAAACTCGGGTACGGGGTGTACGGCCGCCCTGGGTAGTAGTTTGTTTTAAAATCTATATGGTTCGACGTGAGAACTAGAAAGGATCGGTATAGTGATCCTGAGGGTTGATGTAAGGACTAGATGATATCAAGGTCCTAGGCATGTCTTAAATTTTGCGGGCGAAATTTTTGTAAAGGGGGAAGATTGTAACACCCCATGATTTTTTAGACTGAGAAATAAAATTTTTGGGAAAATGAAATTTACTTAAATCGGAGAATTCTAAAATTTGGGAATTGAGGTCCAAAAATAGAGGACATTTTAAAGTATTCCGGATGATGATTTTGAGGGTACCATCGATCCCGTAAGGGTCGAGATAGTCAAAATGACTGTCATTGGGTTTTATTTCGGTTCCGGGATGTTTTTAAGTCAGTTTGACTCATATTGGAGTAAATGAGTCATTTAAATTGTGTATTAACAATTAAAACTAGGACTTATCTTTTAAGGAATTTAAGAGGCTTACAGGACAAGCCTTCTCATTTAGAGAAAGAGAGAAATAGAAAGAAAAGAGAAAGAAGAGGAAAAGAAGAGAGAAAGAAGAAGAAAGGAAGAGAGAGGAAGAAAGCTTGGAGATTTCCGGCCCAACCGCGACATCGAGGACAATCCAACCTCTACAAATCTGAGGCAAGTGTTTAATCTTGCTAAATAAGTCATTTGTGTATTTCATTTCATGATTTGTGGGGTTAAAGAAATGATTTTGGGTATAAATATCAAAACCTAGATTTTTGGGTTTAATCTTGAAATCAATGTTTAAATATGGGTTTAATGGTGTAGAATTGGTTGGGATCAACTTTGGGTTGATTTATTAGCTTAGAATCATAATTTGATGAAGGTTTAAGGGTTAGAAATGGAAAGTTAGGGCTTAGAATTCGTGGGTTTTGATGAAGAAGAAGAACCCTTCAAATTCTGCAGATTCGAATCGATTCGCCCCTTAAGCGAATCGATTCGGCCTTGGCAAATTGCCAGGTCTGCATTGATCGAATCAATTCAAACGCAAGCCGAATCGATTCGGCCTGAGACAGAAGCCCAGGTCTTTGGACCCGAATCGATTCGCCTCTGAGGCCGAATCGATTCGCCTCTGAGGCCGAATCGATTCGCTAGACCGAATCCATTCGGAATAGGGCCGAATTGATTTGGAAACAGGGCATTTTTTGTAATTTTCTCCATAGTGATTTTTAACCCTTTTTGGTTGGGTTTATTGATTTGGGGCCTTCTCTTATGAGGTAAGAGATATGTTTTGGAGACACTAGGGGTTTCTCACATATTGTGGTTATGGGGACTTCTTGGGATAATTTGGGAAAAATATATCCATGTATGCTTTTGGAGTTGTCTATTGAGATTGTGGGGAAACCTTATTGGGATTGAGGATCCTAGTTATAGATTAACTATAAGTATAGATGTGATGTGAGGCTAAGAACTCTTAGAGAGAGTTGCGAGGGTATGTTGTGAAATTCTAGGCCAACATTTATGTCGAATCCTTAAAAGATAGGATTTTGTTAAGATACAATTTGGGTCCCAATGAAAGAGAGTGGTCGCATACCCTTAGTAATAATAAACTTTAAGAAATAAATCCGAGAGGTCTTAGACTAGGGGATTCACAAAAGTGATTGAACCATAGTCGAAATCGAGAGCGATGGGATCATATTACCAACTAGAGTAGGGTGTATAAATCTAGTTGGGGTAGATGTTGTTTATCGGTGTGTGATTTACAACGGGTATTTTCCCTAACAAATGGGATTATTTGATGAAGGTAAGATTGAGCTTGAGGCTTATGGACTATTAGTTATGTGTATACCGTTAGTCAAAATTATTACTAGATTCTTTAATGTGCTCTCGGATATAGATGGTATGTGTAGTGATGGTTTCCTACACTAAACTTTGGGTGATAACCCTAATATATATATATATATATATATATATCCATATGTTGTTTAGGAGACTATTAATCACGGGAAAATGGATGAATATGATTCAAGTGAGGGATTGTATTCACATATCGAGGTAAATTAAATGAGTTTGTGGTGACGGCTTATATATTGAGGATTGTATATACTTATAACCGAGTGTATATATATATGTTATACATATGAACGAGAATTAGTTTGTATATATAGATATATGGATATGTGAATATATGTATATATATCTATATAGATATGAATATATGGATATATTTATGTTGTGGAGATACATGGTATGGATATCTAAACCGTATATGATGGTTTAGGGTTTGATCATATGATGGGATCATATGGATGTATGTATATTGTGCATGTGAACGATATATGTACTTATGTGGTTAAACATACCCCGATCATGCTATCATTGGGAAGTTTCCGCGCAGAGGGTGAGCATCCTGGCTCGAGGAGTAGGGTGTGGATATTCACCAGGTCATAGTCGTCCCGTGTGTTATTATGTGATTTATATTTTTGGGATGAGACGTGGTGGGTATGTTTCGTCTCATTCCCGGTTAGGAGCTATGACCGCTTCCCGGGACGTTGTGTGTGTGAGTTTACCACGAGATGGGTGTCGTTGACCCCACCATGGTGGTCCCCAATATTTCTACGTGAGCCGGGCACTGGGAAGTTGATAGCATGGTGCAGTTTATCGGCGCTATATATAGCCGAATATACTATTGTGCATGGCCATTGTACATCAGATGTGATATGTACACTTGGTCATGGTTATGGATGATGGCATATATATATGGTTAGAATAAAATGCCTATATATATATTTATATATCCTATAGATGAAAGGATATGGAATCTTTGTGGAGTACATCTTGGATGATTATGGTGTACTAGATTGATGGGGGTTGATGTATCGCATTTAAGGAATATTTCGGTTACATCATCCCAAGGATATTATTGGAGATTTTTAGTTGTTTTCATATGGTAATCTAAATTTAGTAGTATAATTTTTTATGTATGGCATAATGGATCTCTAGGATCGACATTGTCAAGGAGTAGTGTAACGGGGTGGTTCCTTGTTTGGATTTTGCTTTGCGAGACACCCCACGCACGAAACGTAATGCAGTGTGGAGATTAGAGAAAAGTTTTGTCAAATAATTAAGTGTGGCATGATGGATTTCTAGGATCGACATTGTCAAGGAGTAGTGTAACGGGGTGGTTCCTTGTTTGGATTTCGCTTTGCGAGACACCCCACGCACGAAACGTAGTACAATGTTGAGAATGGAGAGAAGTTTTGTCAATAATAATTTGTATGCATGTTACTAGCAATTAAATCATATGATTCAACCCAAATGTATACGGGTAACGTGTTAAGATTTATAATTGAATAAATTATAAATCGAAATCCATTAAGCCTATATGGCATACATGTTTATAAAAATAATTAAGTGTGGTTAGAAAGAGTGGATTCTTGGGTTAAGATAGGAAGGCAATTATCGTGGGTATAGGTTGGGCCTATGTTAAGTTAGGTTGTCCTTATAGTTGGGGTAATTTAACTAAAATCTCAGGACGCGAATAGGTGCGCGCCGTTAGATGAGAGGTGAGTTGGGGTTTCACGAGTGTGCGATTCCACTTTAATTATGAAATAAGTGCACTGATATTTATTATGCGCGGTTAACACACTTGCTAAATATTTTTCACAACTCAGGCTCTGACCCGTTTATTTTTCTCTCCTGCCTGTATATATATATATATATATATATATATATATATATATATATATATATATATATATATATATATATATATTACTACAGGTATCCTACCGCATGGATGCCGGATGACCTCCTATCCATAGTCTTGGGAGTCGTGATAGATGCGGACTGTTGCGGGACTTAGCTTGTAGTCGCTTCCTACTTCTTTAAAAATCTAGGTAGGATTCATGTTGTACATCGGGTTTATACCCAAGGTATATTTATAGATGTGTATATTTATTTCATTTTAGTCATTGTATTGGCTGTGACATTTATTTCATTTTAGTCATTGTATTGGCTGTGACCCGACAGCTTATTTGGGTTTATTTCTTTGAGGTATATTCAGATGTATTTATTTATTTCATTTGATTCTAGCATTTCATTTATCATAGTTCTTTTATGCATCTTTCTTTCCTTTATTAGTAGTGTTATAGTGTTGGTTTGTTGTCTGTTGCATATTTTATTTAATTATAACATCTCGTTTATTTGATATCGGGTAGATAGTCTATATTATATTTGTACCAACAGTTGATGTTGAGACTGGGCCATCTGAAACTTCTGATTTAATGTAGTATAGGGCTGGACACCCGTTATTATTTTAAGCGGGGTGTTACAAAATTATTTTTCAGTTTTAAAGTCGTTCGAACCAAGTCTTTTTTCATTCAAATGAGTTTGTCTTATACGTTCGAACATGTTATTTGTCTTGTTCAAACAAGGTATGTGTTGTCATTGAAACGAGTTGCGAATGATCTTCGAGCGAAATGTTTTTGCTTGTCATAACTTTCTCGTGTAAAGTTCGTTTGAAGTCCGTTCAAACGATGTAAGCTAGGTCATTCAAATGATTTTGTTTTGATTAAAATAAAATGGTTAGTGTGGTTCGAATGAGATAGCATTTTTTATTCAAAAGATTTGCCTTGGTATGTGTATCGCCATTTTTTATTGTTTGTTATTAATACAAGGCACAACAAAGTTATTATGAGGAGAGGGTTTGCGAAAACATTTTTATAGATGAAATGAGATCCTGCAAAACCCTAGTTTACACCCTATTGTTTAAAATCTAAGAATCATCATATGATGATTTTTTGAGATCTGAACTTTGAGAACCAATATCAATTTACTCTTTATTCTTGCTAAGTACGTTTTGTGAGGTGGATTTCGTGTTTCGTTGCAATGATGGTTGACTAGTCAACAAAAAGAAGATCGGTAGATACCGAGATGTGGGAGGCTCTTGTGTTGTGACGGCTATTTCAAGGCTTCGAGTGGTGGATGTTAAGAAGATACAAGGAAAGAAGAGTGCATTAAGGCTTGAAGATGTTGAATTTATGAGTAACACAAATCCATCCTTGTATGATACCTATATCATAGTGGATTTGCATGGCAAGGCCATCCAATGTTTTTCCCGTTGTAGGGTTTCCTCATATATCACGATGTTGTGTGATTGATTTATTTTACTCTTTCTTATTCACCTATGTGCATTCTTAGGGTAAGAGAAAATTGGTTTATTGTTTACACAACTTTGGTTTAATCGATGCAAAGATAAAATTGGATTAATTTCTCACTCGGTTTAATTAAATTAAAATTAAAACTTGGCAATCCATCTTTATTGGCACTATTTGCATTTTTCAAATTAGTATCGAAGTATGTTATAATAATTTCTTATGTTGATCATGTTTTAGTGCAGTTTTAGGGTTATTTGTTTATTCATCTCAATGGATCCTCAAATTGATAATTCTAGAGATGGCTTTAGTAATGAGGATGATTTTGATATTCGAGAAGAGTTTAATGAGATTCATAGCCACACTAAAAAATTAAATCGTTTGAATTTGATATTTGCAAAAGGATTAAAAATCCTTGAAAAGGAATTTTTTTCTTAAAATATGAAAATAAATTTTCGCAAAGTATTCAAAGTCAAAGATATATTCGTTATGAAAATCTTAAGGACATGAAACGTGATTTACATAAATTATAAGAGTCCAAGAAAGAGAGTGAGGCTAGAGTCTGCATTTTAGAGAGTAAGTTAAAGGACTCTAAGAATGTAGAGGCTAAGTTTGAATAGCATGCCACATAAGGTAATGATGAATTAATTGTACATTTGCGGGCACGTGATAGTACACTTTGGGATAAGTTCTCTTACATTTAGTGGGAGAGAGATAATATTCTAGGAATAGCTGGAAATATGATGAAGGATTTCCTAAAGGTGAGAGAGATTTAATGATCACGAAGCTTTCGCTCCCAAAGCCAAGATCAAAATTTGAGAGATTTAACTATTGCCAAGGATGATAGAAAAAGGTTAACTCAAAGGTAGCATTCCACGTGTCTGCACCTTCACACATTGTGGTAGGAAATATCACCTTTGTAAGTTTTGTTGTGATCTTATCGAAGGTCCTAAGAAGTCTTGATCATGTGTCACCATTTCTCTTACAACCCTAGGTATTACATTTTCATCTATTTGAGTGAAGAAATCGAATTTAGAGGCATTGAGTGCTACAATTATTGATTCTTACATTCTTTCACATGATTCCTCACGTGATATATCTTATGAGTGATTTTGTTTACATGTTTTTCATACACTAGTTTTTGTGCTTCATGGCATGTGCTTTGACTAGTTGTATGGTGTTTATGTCTTTTGTATTTTTTTCCTTCATTTTTTGAGTTTATATTAGGAGAATAAAAAAGATTTTGTTTATCATTTAAGTCATGTTTGAAATTTGTTTAAAAACGTAAAAAAAAATTGGGTTTTTTTCTACAATTGGTTTTACACATTTTTATGCATATGGGTGTGTTTAAATCCTATTTGTTCCGTATTTTCCATGTGGATAAACAACAATGTATGGTTTAAAATGATTTGGATTGTTACTAATCATACTTTCATGGATTATTCGAATTTTTTTTTATTAATGGATTCATATAAGTATATGCCTTCGCACACACTTTTAAGATCTCTTGTGGATTTTAACTACATTTGATGCATGAGCTAAGTGAGGTGTTATATATATATATATATATATATATATATATATATATACTTGTGCATGTAAGAACAATTGCAGTGAGTTTGCTCTTAGGATTGAAAAACTAAAAAGTGTGCAATGGAAATGGCTATGAAGGGAGCAAAACATCTTTACATGAAAGGCCACCATTGGCAAGATCCTTGAAAAGGAAAACAAAGGCAAAAGAAAATAAAAATTTTCCAAGGCCAAGTTTAGAAATTGATCATCCAATGTGATATCCTTAAAAACAAATATAATATATTTATATTTTTAGGGTGTTATAAATTGAAGATCAATGATTTTTCATAATGAGTCCTAGTTAATCATAAATGTTTTACGCTTTAGATTTGAGAATCATTAATATTTTCTACTATAAATCTAAGTTTTATTTTTCACAAAATTGAATATGTTTAGTTCGTTTGTCCATTTGAGTTCACATTATTATCACATGAGCATAACCATTGCGGTGAGTTTGCCCTTAGGATTGAAAAGCTAAAAAGTGTGCAATGGAAATGGCTATGAAGGGAGCAAAACATCTTTACACGAAAGGCCACCATTGGCAAGAGCCTTGAAAAGGAAAATAAAGGCAAAAGAAAATAAAATTTGCCAATGCCAAGTTTAGAAATTGATCATCCAATGTGATATCTTTAAAAAAATTGAATATGTTTATATTTTTAGGGTGTTATAAATTGAAGATCAATGGTTTTTCACAATGAGTCCTAGTTAATCATAAATGTTTGACGCTATAGATTTGAGAATCATTAATATTTTCTACTCTAAATCTAAGTTTGATTTTTCACAAAATTGAATATGTTTAGTTTGTTTGTCCATTTGAGTTCACATTATTGTCAAATGAGTGTAACCATTGCAGTGAGTTTGCTCTTAGGATTGAAAAACTAAAAAGTGTGCAATGGAAATGTCTATGAAGGGAGTAAAACATCTTTACATGAAAGGCCACCATTGGTAAGAGCCTTGAAAAAGAAAACAAAGGCAAAAGAAAATAAAATTTTGCCAAGGCCAAGTTTAGAAATTGATCATCCAATGTGATATCTTTAAAAAAATTAGAATATGTTTATATTTTTAGGGTGTTATAAATTGAAGATCAACAATTTTTCGCAACGAGTCCTAGTTAATCATAAATTGTTTACACTATTGATTTGAGAATCATCAATATTTTCTACTCTAAAACTAAGTTTGATTTTTCACAAAATTGAATATGTTTAGTTCCTTTGTTCGTTTGAGTTCACATTCTTATCACATGAGCGTAACCATTGTAATGAGTATGCTCTTAGGATTGAAAAACTAAAAAGTGTGCAATAAAAATGGCTATTAAGGGAGTAAAACATCTTTATATGAAAGGCCACCATTGGCAAGAGCCTTGAAAAGAAAAACAAAGGCAAAAGAAAATAAAAGTTTACCAAGGCCAAGTTTAGAAATTGATCATCCAATGTGATATCTTCAAAAAAAAATTGAATATATTTATATTTTTAGGGTGTTATAAATTGAAGATCAACTATTTTTCACAATGAGTCCTAGTTAATCATAATTTTTTACACTATTGATTTGAAAATCATCAATATTTTCTACTCTAAAACTAAGTTTGATTTTTCACAAAATTGAATATGTTTAGTTCGTTTGTTCGTTTGAGTTCACATTATTATCACATGAGCATAAATCTAAGTTTGATAAATTAATGCGATCAAATTGAACTCCTTGGACTACATTGAGTGGTTGGGACATATTTCTTTTGTTTTTTATGTCATGTCCCTTTACTCCGCACCACATTTGGTTACCACATTTATACCAAACAAGTACGGAAAGTTATATTTTTATGTCTCATATGTGTTTATACATATATATGCATCTGCGTTCTTGATATATGTGTGTGTTATATATATGGTATGTTTATTTTGAGTCTTTGCATTGAAGTCAACCCAAGTTAGTCATATGCTTTATATTTGTATCTCATTGGTACCGTATGCTTCATTGTTAGGATTATTGCACTTGTGTTACCATGTTGGTTTCTCGCTTTCATTTCACTTCACATCCCATGAAATGCATGTTTCCTTTATGATCATTTATGTCTAATTAAGGGGGACAAGTTGTTTCATATTATGCACCTTGCCTTTTGTTTATTCCTTAACAAAAAGGGGGAGAAGTCTAACCTAAGGGGGAGAAGTATTCTTTAAGGGGTAGATGTTTAACAAAGGGGGGCGATTGTGTTTTCATATGCGGATTAGAGATTTCTCATTCTCTTTGCATTTGAAAGGTCTGTTGAGTGTGTAGGTTTCGATGATGATGCGGCAATGTTATTTAAGAGAAAATCTACTCAAGAGTTAAAGTTGATTAATTATCAGTCTGTACCTTTTCATTTTAGGGTTGAAATTGAGGCTTAGAGAGCTTGACGGCCTAGTAGTATTTTTAATTTTGTCTCCGAGAATACACAAAGGGGGAGATTTGTAAGGGAAAATTTAAAAATGTCAATGTTTATTGGAAAAATTTGTAATATTGTCTTTATTCCATTTGGACAAAATCGTTTAAGTTTCTGTTCTTCAATCATACGATGCACGGTAAACATCGTAACGGTTGATTTAAAGTGACATCAACTTTTGTGCCAATTTTGTCTTCATCTATAGGATCTCGAAAAGGTACGAATGGCGTATTTATCTTGATCCTTGGATTCCATTTTTGATGTTTTAGTTTCTGAAAGTTATTGAGGTGATTTTTGAAAAACATTTTGACAGAAAATATATCTCAGTTTTCAATTCATCAGAACCAAGTATTTTTTTTATTTAAACGAGTTTACCTTATTCGTTCTAAAGGGTTACTTGTATAGTTCAAATGACGTACTTGTTTTCTCCAAACGAGATTTGAAAGAATTTGGAGAAAAATGTTTATTCTTTGAAGAAATTTCTCCCTCAAAGGTCGTCCAAACTCCGTTCAAATGAGGTTAGATATGTCATCAAATGACTTTATTTTGGTTAGAATGAAATGGATAGTGTCCTTTGAAAGAGATAGTAGTTTTCAGTCAAAAGGGTTACTTTTGGATGTATTCGGGAGTTTTTTACTATTTTTTATAAATACATGGCACAACAAAGTTATTTTGAAGAGAGGATTTGCAAAAACATCTTTCATAGACAAAACAAGAACCTCAAATACCCTAGTTTACACTCAAATGTTTGAGATCCAGGAATCATTATATTATGCTTGTTTGAGAACCAATATTAGCTTACTCTTCATTGTTGTTTATTATGTTATGTGCGTTGAATTCTTCGTTTAATTGCGGTGATGATTGACTAGTCAAGAGAAAGAAGATCAGCGGATAGCAAGATGCGAGAATCGCCTAAATTATAAATGCCAATGTAAGGCGTTCAGTGTTTATTGTGAAGAAGGTTCAAGGAGAGAAGAGTCCTTCGGGGCTTCAAGGTGTCGACTCTATAAGTAAATCAAATTTATCCTTGTATGATACCTATATCATAGTGGATTTGTGTGGCTAGGTTAACCGTGGATTTTCCCATTATGGGTTTTCCTCATACATTATGGCATTATGTGATTGATTTATTTTACTCCTGCTTATTCACCTAGGTGCATGATTAGGGGAAGATAAAATTGGTTAATTTCTTACACAATTTTGGTTTAATTGGTTCAAAGATAAAATTGGATTGATTTCTCACCCAGTTAAATTTAATTGAAACTAAAATTTGGTAATCCATCCTTATTCGCACTATTTGTGTTTCTCACTCGCACATGTAACTATATTTTTACTGCGTATGTTAACATATGTCATAACCAACTAACCAAACTCTTAGTTAATGTGAAGTCATAACTCGTTGAGGCCACAATCCAATGAATGAGATTGTGCAAGAGACTAGAGATTTGAGCCGACATAGTCTCCATAGGTCGTGACCAGCAAACCAACCATTTCATTGGTATAAAGTCATGTGTCGCTATAGCGAGCTTCTAGAAAACAAGTCGAAGATGGAAACATAAATTGCCATATTTTTCAAACTTTCACTGAACATATAATTTTCCTTTATTTAACTAAGGGAAAGATATATTATAACTACAAAAGATTCATTTTAAAAGCATAAGTTTTTTATATGGAAAGAATATAACATCTTGTATTTGGCAATCTCAAAATGACCACAGCGTTAAAAACATAAGATTTACTAATTTGGAAAATTAATTTAACGAAGGTTCAATATAAGTCCCTATTAGATAATATATACTTATCCTATGTGATTAACTCGGAGCAATGGCATGAATGATCCAATATGATTTTTAAGTAGATTTTCGAAGACCTCTTAGACTAATCTCAATGTGTGCTTCCAAAGCTGTGGGGAACGTGAGTATACTATACTCGTCAAGTCTCCCTGTAACACCCGCCCCCGCGGTTCTAACCATACCCGTGCAAGTTGGTGACTTTATGTGAATTAATTGGGCTTTAAACTTTATAAGACGAATTACGGGTCAATTTGGGTAATATAGTGGCCTTGGTGAAATAAATTGGATTTAGAATCACATTCTATTTAATTTGGAAGAAAACTTTTGGGTCGTTCGAACGAAATGCTAGGTCGTTCGAACAAGGAAGCTCCGTCGTTTGAACGAATTCCTTAAATGACCATCGATCAGAAAATACCTCATCTCCTTTATATCCTCGTTACATCCTCATTAGAACCCTCTTTAAATGACATGCGATGTCGTTCAAACGAGGTCTAGTCTCGCTCAGACGAGACTACAGAAAATTAAAAATTTTACAAAAATTATGTGATATCACATGTCGAACACTTGAATCATTTGAGATGTCAAGCTATCAATGGATCAAATAAAATCATGAGGGGGAGGGGATTTTAGGTGACCTTTGGGTAATGAGTTTTTTGGGGTTTTTTTATATATATAGGAGAGAAGGGGTTGTGTGAGGTCCATTCCCAACCATTTTCCAATAAGATTTCATCTCTCTATAACTCTTAAGAACTCCTCCACCACCAACCTCACCATAGTACCACCGACCCTCCACACTAAACCACCATATATACCTTATACCTAATTACATTTATGCCTATAAAACCGTATACACCATTTTTTGGTTAAGGTATTGATTTATAAAGAAGATATCAGGGGACTTTTGGAGAGTAAATAAAGAAGAAATTATGGAGTTTGAAGGGTGATTTCATGGATCTTTCAAGGAGCAATCTAGTGGAGTTTGGCAACATCTTCAAGGCCACATTAGGAGGTGGGAGGTTGCCATCATCTTCTTCCTCTTCCATCCATTTTTGGAGCTTCATTGAGGCAGGGAACTCTACTCTTTAAGTTTAATAACTATATTCCATTAGTACTTGGTCTTGTATGTAGAGTTTTATGAGTAGAATGCATGCATGCCATAAGAAGGTTATTTCATCATGATTTATATAAAATGGTTCTACAAATGGTTTCAAAGTTTTGAGAAAATGATATGTTTCAAGAAGACTTCTATTAATCACCTTATATAATAAAATATTTTGAAATGATATTTATCTTGTTAAGATATTTTATGTGCAAAGTTTAGAGTTTTCTTATAAAAATGGAATTTCTATGAAGTTAGACATTTGTTATAGTTTTGAAGAACAAAATGTCCTTTGGTCTTCAAAAGTGTGTTTTTGCAAGTATTATGAAACTTCTTGTATAAATCATGTCCTAAATTCATTTTATTGGATTTTGGACTTAAAAACCCTCTTCCCATGTATATAAACTTGTAGTAATTTAGAAATGAGTTTATGAACAAGTTTAGTAATGGTTTTAATGAGTTTTAACATGAAATAAAGAAAATATAAAATTCAACCCTTAAAGTGTGTTAGTAAGCACAGAAAATGTGATAAGTGTATGTTTTCAAGACTGCATATGATGATAAAGGTAAAATAGTGTTTTGTTGTAAAGTAGCCTTCAAAATGCCGAATGATTTCTTTGATAAAGAAAGTAACGAAATAAAGAGATTTTCAATTTGAGTAGTATGTTACTATAAAGTGTTAAAGAAATGTTAATGAGTTAAAAATATTTAAGAATTTAGTGTGTGCAACTTTATAATGTTTTTGGAGAAATAATACTTGTGCAAGTGGAAAAAAGGCAAGTTTGGAAACAAATGGGTGCCATGGTCATTTTACATAAAGTGGGACATTTTTATGAAATAAAAATGTAGGAAAAGGTGTTACATAAAATGGTCCTAAAAGAAATTTATTTTAAAGATGAAATCAATGTAAATGTGTAAAGCATGGGAAATGGTGATTTTCAAGTGTAACACAGACGAGGGGCGTAGTTCCTAGGATTTTCGCTTCGGCCGGTAAAGGTGGAATAATGCAGACATTGAAAACTATTAAAACACATTGAAATGGAATTCGGATATAATCAGGAATAATTAAGAAAGGCCCAGAGCCTTGGGGTGAAAGACCCAAAATAACTGGTCGAAGCATATGGTAACATAGTCAGCAGTGTGGAGCCTGTTAAAGTACGCAATTATATGGTAAATTCTGTAAAAAAGATAATGAAAAAAGTGGAACATGATAAATAAATTGGTTGTGCTAAGAAAATGAGACCAGACAAACTAAATTTTCCTGTCTTAAAAAGATAAGTTGGACAAGAAATATGAAAATGACTAAGTCCAACTAAAACATGACTTAAGGAGACAAGTGAAGTGGTTCATGGGTGATCAATCAACCTCAGGTGATTTTAACCCATAATTAATACAAGTGTGTTGTGAGTGGTTTTCAAAAGGAAAATAAGTCTTTCCTAACACGGAGTGTGTGTATATTGAAAGGTAGCTTACAAGGAAATTGCTAAAATGGATTTGGTGTGAGTAAATGGGAAATTTTGATAAATGAAGTATTTTTCATAAATAAATGCAATTTGTTTTAAGTATTTAAACGGTGCATTAAATTGGGAAAATAATTCTAAGTTAAGTAATATGGGGCAAGAAGGGTCCTTTCGTAAGATTAATGTGATTTAATCAAGTCAAGTAACTTTTTAGAATAAAAACAACTCACGCATTAGTATATGTACGTGTGTATATATACGGTATTTGCATGTGCACGTAGGTGGTACGTTATAAAGTCTTTTTTCTATCATTTGATTCTATGTTGCATTGTTATATTTTCCATTGGGCATTCGGATTATTCCCTTTATCTATCACGGCAGGTTGTATGTGATTTTGCACTTTGAGAGCATTATGCAGGTAAGCATTCTTGTATTTTATATTAGTAGCTCCATATGCTTAGATTTCGAGGACGCTTTCCACAGGTTGCACACGTAGCTTGATATAAATTGGAATCACATGCTAAACAAGTGATATTTGAATTAAATAAACCTGGATTAGTAACATTACTTAGGTGGTCTCATTGAACTTCACACCTAACATTCGATTCGGACTTGGTTGACCCACAGGTAATCCACAAATTCGGGTTGGGGCATTACAAATGGTATTAGAGCACTAGGTTCATAGTTCCTTTTGGGAGTGATGTGGTGAGGTCAATAATGGATCTTTTAAAATCGTAATTTATTTTAGGTCGATCATGCTAAATAGGTTATAGTTTCGGTTCGTGTTCTCGATGATGGAGTCAAGGAGATTAGCGTGACGAGAAATTCATTACCAAGTAGAGACTAGCTAATCTAGTTTCCATTAATAGTTCTCAGTGCTTTTAATGTAGACATGTTAGTACTTTGCGAGTGTCTACATAGGCCATTAGTTGAGACATCGCATTCTCTAGTGTTAGGTTATTTTGTGTCAACCCTTGAAAATGTGAGAAACCGACTACAATGTTAATAAAGGCGAATAGTGTCCCTGAATGTAAAGGTGCAAGTTATTTAAGTCAAGTGTGGAAATTAAATGGTTAGAGTAGCATGACTAAGCGACATTGATTCCATAATAAGGACACATTAGGCCCCTTGGATAGGAACACGTGGGTGGTTAATAGTGATGATGCAATTAGGCGAACACGATCCTTGGGGTATTGTCATATAGGGGATATTTAACAATTCGATGTGTATGTATACCCATGTTGGTCATTACTTGAAGATGTGTACTCAGTCCTTAGTTGATATGATACTATCATAATAGGTGAGTGCCCTAGTATTTTTTTTATTGATAGATGTATAGTATAAGCTTTGATGTGATTTATGAGACATTTGTGGTAAGTGTGTTACGTGGGTAAGGATGATGATTTGAAGTGACATAAGAGTAGACCCTAGGTAGCCTTCTATGATGTGGTTTTGGGGAATATGATGTGACATTTGAGGAATAGGATCCCTTGTGACATCAGTAGTGTGGACATGGACTTCTATGAAATGACTCCATCCTTGAACACTGGTGTGGACTTGAGACTCAATATCTCTGTTACGACACACATCAATTTGGACACTATCTGAACTATTCTTAGAAGCTAAAATGAGAAATAAACCATTATGATTTAAAAACCCCAACATCCATAGTGGATATCTGTGCTAACGATAAAGCTTCAATACAGTTCTTAGGGTTCTCATTGCTTATAACAGAGCAATTTTTGCGACTAAAATGCATTGTGCCTGATAATCACAATAGAAATAGTGATCAGCTCAATTCACTACCAATAAAACTAAATCGAGGAAAATAAGACAGACTAATATATCCACCTACAAATTAAATGTGAAAGATCACAGTAATACTAACTTTGAAAGATAGCATGTGCTAAAAATTGTTGAGAGTCATCACCACCTAAGTAAATAAAAACTAACCTGCTGCCCAGTAACATAAGCATTACTTTCCTTGAACTAGGAAATAAGAAGATCCTCATTAGAAGTTGAGTTTCATATTGTTGTAGCTGAAGTAGGGTTCTAACTGGCTTGGGAGGAGGTGTATGGTCCGTAGTTGTTGTAAACTCCAACATGAGTTGAGTTTCTTGCATTACTTCCTGGCTTGTATTGAGAAAATGAATATTTTAAAAGGTCCCAGTGATGGAGATAGATACACACCATCAACTAAAAAATAAATAACCGCAATACTTAAACAAAAAGAAATAAAACTGTTTAAGGCTCAATGTGCTAAACATAGTGCACATATGTTGAAATGTTTGTAGTAAAAATGTCCATTTATTAATCATAATATTATTTATAGCCCAAAATTTACACTCACAAATAAAAAAATACACCAGCTTAATAAAAATCAAACACACGCAGATTTTTACCCACTTTTTTTTAACAAAAACACAAAGAAAGGAACGAATTTGAGGGTTTTAGCCTTAGGTAGTATATATTTGAAAAAGAAACTAACATGGTTTAAAAATGCAAGACTTCGTTAAAAATGCAAGAAATTAACACGGTTTAAATAAGCAAGACTTGGCATCTTCTATCCATCATGGATGGACCAGAAACTTTTTCTCCTTTACTCCCCATTATGATTTCTCCATTCCATAATTCGTGGAGGACACATGCATTACCAATAAATCAAGTTTTATCGAGCACGTAGCTCTTAGTTGATTTGCCACCTTTCAAAAATTAGTGATTTTTAGCCTAGAATTTAGTTGGAAATACCCGGCTAAAAACAACTTTACACCCATTTAAAACTCCCTTTTAAACTATTTTCAGAAGCTGCCACAATTACCAACATGTGTATTTGATTCTCAAATTGATAAACTAAACAAACCTGTAAGAGTTTTCATATGTCAACGAAGAGATATTTCAAGTTTAAAATAGGGGTCACCCCAAGATTTATAAAATAAACATGTTTATAGTTACATCACAAAATGATTGATTTCCCAACATATCAACTCTAATAAGCTTATGGTGAATGATCAGGACAACAAATGAATTTTTACAAAAGAAATGTTATCATTGGAGTGTATGGTGAATGATTAGGAGAACAAATGAATTTTTACAAAACAAATATTATCATTCGTAAATCTGTTAGTGCATAAGAAACATGCATTATGCACTATTGTTGATAGATATGACTTCTCTAGCATAGTGAAAATGTGTGGAAAAAAAGCACTTGTACTGGTCCAAAAGCTTCATTTCATCTTCTTTTTGGTATGGATTCAAGTATATTATGCCTATTGTTGATAATTTCACATTGTGGTGGGTTGAAGATGGTCATTCCCTTGATTTTTAACATAATTATTGGCTTGGATATGCTATAGGCTACTACCTAGATCTTAATTGGTGTATCTCAAAAAGATAAAATGTACAGTTAATGAATTCATTGTTAATGGTAGGTTGTGTATTCCTCTCCCATTCCAGCAAGCCTTTCCTGAAATTTACCGAGATATTATAAATGTGGATAGATACAACGCTGGTGACCGATTAATTTCGACTAAAATCTCAACTGGTGTATTAACTCTTAAAGACATATATAACTCTTTGAGATCTATAGGACGCCAATTTCAAGTAATAAATGAAATTCTGGCAGCCTTACATCCCCCCAATAGATCTCTGTATGATTGGAAAGTCTTGTGTTGTGATGAAATATTATAACATCATGGTATTATTATTATTTCCTATTACAGCTTATGTGATACACCATCTGCTGTTAAATCTTTAGACCATATGCTCATTCATTGTGATTATGCTAAGTATGGATTGAGGTGTATTTGTTATCTTTTTAAAGTCAACTTGAATTTTAATAGACTTATTACTAAGGTTCTTAAATTTTTTATCAAAATTACTTTGAGTTCTCAAACATTTGGATCGCTATCGTTTCCTTTTTATTTGGTAAATTTGGCATGAAAGAAACAAAGTGAGATTTGAAAACAAGAAGCCTAGTGACGATGTTATTCCTATAGCAATTTTGGGATGCATTAAGAAAGTGGACAACATTAGTGGGTTGTATGCAAAAAACAATGGAAGATTGGAGCATTAAGAAAGTGGACAACATTTGTGATTTGTGAGACAGAAAAATTGTAAGCACCAAATGTGTCAACAACAGAGAGCATACAGACATTGAACAATAAAAACATCATAAATGTTAGCCATATGGGTGTGTATCTTAATAAACAAAGCATACAAATGTGTCAATGACATTCCCCACCCATATAATGTTGTAGGCTTATGGAAATCATATATAAAAACTCAGATATTCATAATAGAAATCAAGCATGTCACTGAATAAAGCACAAAAAAACACCAATATTCAAAATAGAGATTTTTTAAAGCAAATGCATATATACATACCAATTCCAAAATCGAAAAACATCAACGATCATATAAGGACATCAAAATGCAAATCGAATATAGAAGCATCTGTAACATGTATATGGTCAAATCCCTGTTAACCGCGTGATTCCCAACTAAAGATTAGGGTTTATAAAACTTTAATTTGAACAAAAAAAACACAAAATCTCAATCCAAGAGAGATAGAGAAGGTTTACCTGATGTGGATCTGTAAAAAATGGATATAATTAGATCTGCGGAAAACATTAAAAAAAATTGCCAAAAACCATGATCCCCAACCATGACACAAACCCAAAAGGCCCAAAATCCATGAGACAACCCTTATAATTCGAAAAATACAAAACAAACCTGAAACCCCCTAAAACTTATGTACCCAAGACCCTAAAATATGAATAATAAATATCCTTATTGATATAGAATAAATATATATATATATATATATATATATATTTATATATATATATATATATATATATATATATATATATATATATATATATATATATATATATATGTGTGGTACACGTGAGAGAGAGAGTGCCTGCAACACACATGCAAATAAATGAAACTAAGTTAGTAGTTTAGTACTCTAAAAACCTAAACCACAACAAATTCAAATCAAAAGTCACCAAAAATTCAAGACAACTCAACAATAGAACCCAAACTAAAAAATCTAAAAACTAAAGTCAAAATCAATATTTAAAATTAAATCCCTAAAACTGAACTAATATAAACGACGGGGAATAACATTAAAAGTATCTGAGAACAATAAAACCAATACCCATTATAACAACCTAAAATCTGCAAGAAAAAAAACTAAAATCGATGTGAGAGATAGCGAGAGAGACTTACGTATAAGAAGATGAATGGCTTGACATGAGAGATAAAGAGAAATGAGAAAAGTGGGGGAAATGAATTTGTTGAGGAAAAGGACGTTGAGTTTGTCAAGGGTTGTGTTGGGCGGGAGAATGAAATTGGAGAATCAATCCTGACCCATTATTTTCTCTTAGAGAATCAGGAGCGTTAATGTGCTTTTATATTTTTGGTATCCAAAAACCAGATAGCATGGTTTTTGGATACCAAAAATATAAGATAGCACATTAACGCACACACACACACACACACACATATATATATATATATATATATATATATATATATATATATATATATATATAGAGAGAGAGAGAGAGAGAGAGAGAGAGAGGAAGGCTCTCCTAATCACGCTCTATACATCACACCATACACCAGACCTAGTTTGAGGCCTTAAGAAACGTTTTTTTCCAAATTTTTTATTTTTGTATTGAAACTAACCTTTCAATCAACACATGTTCAAAAAATTAGTTCAAAATATATTTTTTAGCTATTTTTAGAAAATTCTGCTAGCACAGACCCTTATAAATAAGGTATTTTCAGTAGTTTTTTGTTGAATTTTGTAAAATATAGCTAGAAATTAAAGTTTGACCTAACTGTTTGAACATGTGTTTATTGGAAGGTTAACTCCACGGTTAAAATTTAAAAAAATTGAAAAAAAAAAGGTTTTTTAGGGCATAGAACTATGTGTAGTGTATGTGTAATGTAGGAATCATGATGTATAGGAGCCTTGCTCTCTCTCTCTCTCTCTCTCTTTATATATATATATATATATATATATATATATATATATATATATATATATATATATATATATATATTACACTTATTTTTGTGTGAATTATGTTAAATAGTTCACCTTTTTGTTTGACATTATGAAGTAGTAATCATTGGTTGTGGTTATTGTCAGTGGTAGTCCTAGTATGAATATTGTTCCTTGGTACTTTTTAATTAGTATATATTTTGGTTGTGGGACTTTAAGTTGAATGGTGGGTAATATAGTAACTTTGGTGTTAAATTATTGATTTAGTTTTCTTATGGTTATAGTTAATTATTGAGTTAAAACATATTTTATTGTACAATTGCAGGTTGGTTTCATGTAAAATTAATCTATATTAAAAAAATACTTTTTATGTCGATTTTTACAAAAAGTCATAAGAAATAGTAATCCCTGGATACTACAACCACTTCCCACTTAGATTAGGATGGACTATTGGACAGCATACGATGCTACCACATAGGCTCCAAAATCAACCTTAATGATTCGGTGAGGTCCTCCACATGAAAGAAATTAGTTATGCACGGAGGAAATATTTTCTCCAAGCTCCCTTAATGTAGAAGACTCCAAGGGAATTAGACAGAAGCCTAGTGAAGACCTATCAGTCGAACGTAATGATAGTCCTCTAACTGCAAGATGGGCTATAACTCACCCCGGCATGGCTTAAACCAATGAAGATGTCTAGCTCCATGGTCCCCGAGTCAATCAATCAAGTTCTTCACAGAAGGACATAAACTCTAAAAGTGTCACATAACAAAATTCGGGTTGCCAGACAGAGGATATTCAAGAGGATCCATTACATGAAGCCTCTCTGACAACAACATGAATAGCACCATAGGGCTTCCTCATAGGAAAAAACATCGACAGTCACCAAAATCATTTAGTGCCTCCGCTAATATGGTCGTAATACGTTTACAGTAGCAATTCATCCACATAACTATGATGGCTACATGGGGGTCCGCACTCGAATTGCTTGTCACCATAAGCCTTTTAGACATCAAGACTAAGTCCATAACACCATTAAAGCCATTATCCCTAAAATCCCTCTAATGCATAGAATTCAGCACCACAGGGAAAATGATACCTCCTGCATGCACCAGTGGTTGGATGACAAAAGGATAAATGTGCAACAATTAAGCTATATATAACAGAGGAAAATGGGAAAGTCTAGACATGGTTGCAGAAATTTGAGGGTCAACACACAGCATAGCAAAAAATTCCTCATAAATAGGCATACCTCGTCCAAAATAAAATTAAACATATGGTCTTCAGGGTTCTAAAATTATAGATATGCCTTCAAAAAGTTCCATTCAATCAAGCGATTATGTCACAAAGTTTCTGGACACAATTCGAATGCCTTATAGCTGATATTGTATGAGAACATGGCCTCCAACCCTTCAAGATAAGTAGCAAAATTCTCAGTCACGGGAACAGCCCTTTCAAAAGAACTAGGGAAC
Organism: Sambucus nigra; assembly: GCA_949130495.1. NCBI lineage: Eukaryota > Viridiplantae > Streptophyta > Magnoliopsida > Dipsacales > Adoxaceae > Sambucus > Sambucus nigra. The sequence continues at coordinate 622,412,101 of OX422207.1, read as the reverse complement.
TTTGTGAAAGAAAGGATAAGAAGAATTAAAGTATGGTTTTAAACTCCACCCAAAGGCTCCCTTATATCCTTGGAACTATCGAGAGGAGGATGAAATAATCAATTTATTGCAGCAATAACAAGTCCTAAGTACCAAGTGATGTAAAATAGGACAATCATAGTTGATATGCATTTACACTGTACTGGTGCACTGATAGGCAGGATAGGGGATATGTCAGTCGACACCCCCCATTTGAAAGTCCTCCATTTTCTTCTTTTGACCCTTCATTTTTTGAATAAATCATTTCAAAGACCAATGTTTTACAAAAAGTCTCTTGAGTATTTTTATTTACTTAAAATAATTTAAATATTCTCAGGAGGCACAATATCCAAAAAAATAATTGTAATTTTCTTACTTTTCATTCAAATAAGCCCCAGTGGAAAATTAATGAGTACATGTTGATTAAGGATCCCAACGGATACCCATCTCATGATGGTGTGAAGTGGACCCCCACTTCCCGATCTCACTTTTGGCACAAGATCATCAGTATTTACTAGAGGTGCCATGCAAAACTGTGTCATCCTCTGTACATGCTCAATTATGAAGACCTTACAGTCCCAAAAATTTCCTAACTAGGATGATAGATGACCAAAGTCTACAAAAAATAATAAAGCAAAGAATTCCCGTCAGTCACAGAAAAAGATGTAAAAGGAACTCAAAATGTAAAAGCAAAAATAAAATAAACATCCCTCTCTCTAAAGATCAACCTCGGGTAAAGGAGGTAAGCCATCAAGCATCTCCTGAGGAAAATAGGGCACTAACACAATGGTCCCCCGGCCATTTGGATGTACTAAAAAGCAATGGATAAGTACTAAAGAATAGGATCTTTCGTCATCACCACCACTTCATCACTCCCAGATGCCTGCGTCGAAGTACTTGGTTCATTACCTCCACCTCTAGTCCTTCTGACGGTGGATACACATCCTCCATTACGTATATCGATAGTGGCATCAACCAATTGCATGCGAAATCCGAATAGTCGTACCCTTCCACTACATCAGTATAGAGTGCATAGTATTCCCCCTTCATTGTCGTCGCTCGCGCCGCATCGAACATCTTCCCCACACTCCTAATATGATTTGGAAGGACCGACGGTGGGACCTACACCTCACTCTTTATCACCTACCTAACCACCTTCTTGCCTAATTACCAGATTTACCCAAAATTGTGCTCTAGTAGCCGTCGTATTTGGGGGTGAATTCCTGTAGACCCCAGTGCTCCCGAAGACAGATCCCAAGGGTAGAACGAGAGTTGTCACCAAATAAAAATTAAATCATCAATATCCAAACCAAAAATAAACAAAATAATAATAAATACACAAAATAAAAAAAAAAATCTAACCTAACATGGTCACAACTCATAAGGGCATTTGGCCTGTCCCCCACATCCTCAATGAGTAGAAACTCCTTTGATACCATGTTTCTATTTCTCCACTAAAGCATTCTCGGCCACTCTCTCTCCTACACTTTCAACGGCATCAACCCCACGTTATGCCCCATCACCTCATAAAACCACATCTAGGATGACAACACAAATTTTCAAATTAAAATCCTAAAAAATCCCTAAAAATAACAAAAAAATTAAAAATAAAAAAGACAATATTTAAAAGTTACCTCAAGAAGATATGTGGGCCTAGTAAAAGTCTGCCGACAGTGTCGACCGAAGACGTCAAGGAAGCATAAATAAACGCTAATATCAAACTCCCCCAGTCATATATGTAAATCTAAAAAATGTCCCGAAGAAATGGCAAAAACCACAGATGGACGACATTTCCACACGTTACCACCATGAATCCCCCCAACAAAGGCAAAATAAATATGTGAATTGCCTGCCACACCTGCCGCCCATCTGTAATATCTATCTGTCTCGACAACAAGGTCTTATTCATCATCAACACCTTCACCTAATCCCCAGAGCCAATCCTCTCAAAATCTCCTAATATTGATTGAATTGCCTCCTTAATTAGGCGAAGTAACTTGTCCACTTCTACCTGCACTCCCTTACACTCGAACCCCATCCGTTGATGGATATCAATGTGAGTAACAGTCATCTCACCTACAACAAAGTGGAAAGTGTGAGTGGTGTCCTACCACCTCTCGCCTAGATCGCATAAGAACTCCATCGATCAAGACGTATCATCAAAAAATCCCGTGAGAAGACCAAATCAAGTAGCACCCACCATGAGTCGCACCTCCTCGGGGATCTTCTTCCACACTTTCTTTATCCCCGTCATGCCTCAGGAATGATTGCTCGACTGAGCAATATCAGTATATAAAATTCAAAACCAAAAAGATATATCAATACCCAATGGAAAAATAAATTAGAAAATTAAAAAAAAAATCATAATCATAATCCTAAAAAATAATAAAAATTAAAATTAAATAAATACTCACGTAACCATCTTGGTTCCTCACCCTCACAGATCGATGGATATCAGGCTCCCATAGCAAGATCCTCTTGTCATCCATGGACCTAACACCAAGATATTCATTCTCAATGCTAGCGGCCATCGCTCTAGCACATCGTCACTCAATATCATTACAATCATCGGTGGAGACAAAAGGATTGTATATCATTCCTTCCACAAGGAATTTTTGAAGATTCGCTTAAAACTAATATATATATATATATGTGTGTGTGTGTGTGTGTGTGTGTGTGTGTGTGTGTGTGTGTGTGTGTGTGTGTGTGTGTAGAGAGAGAGAGAGAGTAGTGAGAAGTGAACTGCCTTGGCTCTTTTTATAAAGAACCAAGATGTATGTCAATCGGCACCCCCTGGACATGCCAATCGGTAGTGACCCTTGGGAATCCCTAAATCCACTTAGAATTGTGTGCCTCTGCGTATAGGCACCTCCCAGTCTATGCCAATCGACACTCCTCCCAATTTTGTTACAAAAATCACAAAAAAAGTCCAAAAATTGCAGAAAAACTCAAAAACCTCAAAAATCCAAAATCTCATAATTTTATCAAAATAACATTTTTTCCATGAAAAATCACCCAAATAACCCCTCAGAAAAATTCAAATAAATTCTTAAAATTCTAGAAAACTCCTAAAATCTCAAAAGTCAAAAGCTTTCCTAAATTGCATAATTTACAATGAAAATAATCAAGTCTCGAAAACATGCAATCATCAAAATTGAAACATGCCTCTCAAAGAAATCTCAAACCTCCCAAAAAATTCTTGGTACATCGCACTTCCATCCCAAGACTACTTGGGTTCATAGAATTGACCTCTTTGACTATTTGTGTCCGCATAATTGAACTATTCAACTCTTTACGGCCACATAATTGACCTCTTCAACTCTTTAGGTACACATAATTGACATCTTGAATTATTTATGTTCATAGAATTGACGTCTTCAAATCTTAAGTTCTGCATAATTGACCTCCTCGACTCTTTTGTTCGCATAATTGACCTCTAAATTCATTAGGTCCAACGAATTGACCTTTTGAACTCTTAAGGTTCGCACAATTGACGTCTTCATGCTATTTAGGTCTGCAGAATTGACATTGTCCCTAAGAATTGGCCTCAACCCACTGATCGGTTGCCTACACTCCCATAAGTTCGCGAAATTGACTTGGGCCTTTCAAATTGGCAGAGATCTTATGAATTGATCACAAACACTCTTTAGGTCCTTAGAATTTACCTCAACCCATTGAATTAGTCGCATACACTCCCTTAGGTCATCAAAGTTAATCTTGGCCCTTGGAATTGGCTATGATCCTATGAATCTGTCACATATACTCTTTAGGTCCACAAAATTGATCTTGGCCCTTAGAATTGGTCGTGATCCTCAAAATCGATCGCATACACTCTTAGGTCCTTAGAATTGAATTTGATCCTCATAATTGGCCATGATCACTAAATTAGTTACATACACTCCTTAGGTACTTGAATTTGACCTTGGCCCTCAGAATTGGCCACGACTCATTAAATCAGTTGCATACACCCTTTAGGTTCTTAGAACCATGCCTTACCCCCCAGCACTTGTAACTTTCATCAGGGTGTCGATATTTTGATGAAATTCACGTATTTTAAGCTCACCTATCAAGGGTATATATAGACACCATATTTTAGCACCCCCCGGTAATACCCGTGCCCAATATTTTATTATTTTTCTAGTGCCAATTGGAATAATATGAAACCTGGATATTTAGATCATTAGAATGGGCTTTCCTTCTATATTTGGTTTAGTTTTGTGGCCTTGATGGTATTTGTTGGAATTTTGTTGGGTGAAATTGGAGATTTAAGGAACCTGGCTAGAATGAACGAGCTCAAAAGTCGTTCGGATGAGATTCTCATTTCATTCGAACGAGGTTAATGAGGTTCGAACAAAAAGACCAGTTCATTCGAAGTGGACATCTAACTACGATCCAATGACCCTCATTTGCATAAGGTTCCAACTTCTTTAGATGGTCGTTTGATAGGAAGATCATACGAGATCTCAGTCTCATTCGAACGAGGTCCCATTCTCGTTTGAATGACATGTTCAGAAAACTTTTAAATCGTATGCCCTTGTGTTCAGTCACGTTTTCGACCGTTAGATTGATGACGTGTCGACTATTTGTGAGTCCAGATGAGCCAAAAATGGGATTTAAAAGCTGGGTGGGTTTTTATAAGGTTATGTTGGGGGGTTGGGGGGGATATTTAGGGTTGGAATAAGAGAGAGATTGAGGTGGGTCTCCTCTCCATTTTTAGAATTTCATCTCTCTCTCTCTCTCTAGATCTTGGAGAGTTTTTCCCCTTCTCCCACCACTAAAAATACCATAAACCACCATGTCTCCACTTATTCCACCACATTTTAAAAGCATTCCACCATATTTAAGCCCAGTACACCAATTTCCATCATTGTTGGGCAAATTTATAACTTTTGGAGGTGTTGTTGGGGGGTTGGAGAAGAAGAAGAAAAGAAATTTATGGAGTTTTAAAGGGGGTCTTGCTTGGAGATTTCTTGGGGCATGTTTGTGGAGTTAGGCAACCTCCTTGAGGCTCGATTAGGATGTAAGGGGTTGTCATCATCTTCTTCTTCATCAACCATTTTTGGAGCTCCATTTGAGGTGGGAAAAACTATACTCTTAGTTTGAGACTCTATTTTACATATTAGTGGTATTGTAGCTAAAATTGTAAGACAATGACACATTTATGATATAAGAATGATATTTCTTATTATTTGTAAAAATGGGTTTACAAAGGGTTTCAATGGTTTTGAGAAAAATGAAATATTTCAAGACAACTTGGTATTAAACATGTTTATGAATAAAAATGTTGGAAGAATGATCATTTTGGTTTGGAATATGTTATAAATAAATGTTTCAAAGTTTTCTTATAAAAAATTGGAATTTATATAAATGGACATTTTATTCAAGCTTTGAAGAAACCAAATATGTCTTTTGCCTTGAAAAATATGTGTGTACAAACATTATGAAATTTCTAGAGTAAATCAAATGTTATACCCATTTAATAGGATTTTTGGACTTAAAATCCATCTTCCCGTGCATATAAACTTGTAGTATTTTGAGGTTGAACATATAAACAAGTTTAATGGAGGTTTTATTGGGGGTTAAACATGCAATAAAGAAATTATAAATTTCAGTTCTTATGGTGTGTGAAAAGGGTATTGAAATGTGAAAAGTGTAAGGTTTCAAGACTACACATATTAATAAAGAAAATGGTATATTTCTCATAAAGTAGTCTTAGATGTTCAATGATTTCTTGGAAAAGAAAGTAATGAAATAAAGAGATTTCCAACTTGAGATGTGTGTTACTCCAAAAGTGTTTTTTTTTTTTTAAGGTTCAAGTCTTGGGGAGGGGGTGAGACTTGAACCCCCAACCTCTTGCAAAGCAAGTGTTAAATAAGTGTTAATGAGTTAAAAACTCTTAAGAAGTTAGCGTGGTTAACTAAATGGTGTTTGAGAAATAACAATTGTGAAAATGGAGAAAAAGGACAAGTTTGAAAATAAAAGGGTAAATGGAAATTTTACTTAAAGTGGAACATTTTCAAGAAATAAAAATGTTGGAAAAGGTGTTACACAAAATGGTACAAAATGAACATGATTTTTGGGATAAAATCAATGCAAGAGTAAAAAGGATAAGAAATAATGATATTAAAGCCTAGGTTTTGCCATCATTTGGCAAAAAGGAAAATGTGAAATAATGTGGACATTTGTAAAATGTTAAAACACATTAATATGGAATCATATGACACTAGGACAATTAAGGAGGGCCCGGAGCCCTAGGGTGAAACCCAAAATCACTTGTCAGAGCATATGGTAGCATAGCAGGTGATATGGAGCCCGTTAAAGTTTGGGGATATTGGAAGATTTCAAGAAAAAGATAATTAAAAGTGGAACGTGTCAAGAAAAGGGTTCTGTGGTGAATATATGAAAATACAACCTAACTTGAACGAATTAATAAACGTTTCGGTGAAGGATAAAGTGGATAAATAATGTGAAAATTAATTAATACCCATAAGGTAAAGGAATGATAAAGTGAAGAGATTAAATGGGTAGTGAAGTAACCTAAAGAGGTTTTACCCTGTAGGTCCCCAAAATGTAACTTTTGCTTGAGCGGAATTAAGTTAAGGATGAATACAAACTAACTTTCTCTTTTTATAAAAAACTCTTTTTCAATTTTATCAAACCAGGTTGTGACACAAATTAACTTAACCAAAATTTATCTTGATTAATCCTAAACATGCATCTAGAGATCAAAGCAAGTAAAATTAAGTAAAGATACTCACAACATCGGATGTACGAGGAAAAACCCAAATCGGGAAAAACCTCGGACTGCCCAAGCCAAACTATCACTATGAACAATGGTTTTACAGAAACAGATTAGCCTTACTCAACGACTTGATCCCCCCGGGTCTTGACGCTCCTTCTTATCTTCTACCATTCTTAAGTAGTGCCCATATAAAAATTCCGTCTTCCACGATGCTCGTCCATAACACTCGATTCCACGAATGTCTCAGTGTCTATCGATACGGCTTGATACGTCTACGATGTTGAACACGATGTACGTCGCTTCTCCACCGCAAAACCAGTAATCACAAGTTGTCCAAAGATGAACCAACCAAACTTGGTGCAGCGAAGATCACATAAACATAACGTAGTGAAAATCTCGGATCTTTGTAAAATCTAAGGATGTGTTTAAGCCTTTAAAACCTTAGAAAACATGTGTAAACAGGTTTCTGGATCGTAAACCATTTTTCGAAAAGCACACACTTCGAGGAAACAAAACACACCTATATATAATAATTTTAAGGCAGTGTCAGAGTCTCGTTCGAACGAGATACTGCGTCGTTCGAACGACAGCGGATCTCGTTCGAACGACAACCTTTGTCGTTTGAACGACGTCGTGATTATAGTCTGATTTGAATCCATTTTGAAAAATAGAGTTTTACTAAACACCAACTCTAATTCGTACTCATCTAATTAAAATGAAGTCTAACATTTCAAAAAAAAATTAAAACATTTTTCTTTTCAAAATAACAACATTATTTTTGTAAAATGAAATACTGAGTTTCATTAACATTATGCATTCATACCTGTGAGATCTCGGAATGCAATAAAACCTTGAAGATGAGAAATCGCACCAATTAAACTTCGGCATGATTAATATCATGTTGATTTTCCGCAACGTCTTCAATTAATCTTCGATACGTCATAGACTCGTGGGATCAAACAATAACAACCTATCTATGACTTAAACGAGTTTTGTTCCGAGAATAAGTCAAAACTACATTAAGACTCAATTGAAAATTTGGTTCTTACAAATCTTCCCCTTTGACTATTTCGGGATAAAACCAACAGTGAAATGCCTAAGTCGGGCCGTCAAGCCATATAATGCCTAAATTCCATCCCATAAAACCCAAAAAGAAAAATACATCATCAGTATAGGTTAAGGTTCTTCAATAATGGACGAGAAAGCATTAAACTGTCTATGAATGTATGAATGCGATGTAGACTTGAAATCTCGAATCTCTTTAAGCATACCTACACACATAAAACAGGCAAATACCAAGGGAAGTATGGAGGAACAAATTATATAAATCAATATGAAATATCAAATTCGAATCATTATGAGAGTAAAACATGATACCAATTTATGTAGACACAAAAACATGATAGCAATATGTATAAATATAAAAATCGACTCTCACAAAACTCCCCCTACAACACAGACATCTCTCCCCCTTTTGTCTCAAATAGACAATTCGGTGAAAAGATAGACAAATATAGCATGTGACATACCAATATGATTAAACCAACATGAAGAATAACTAGATGAGCATGAGACAACCAACTAAATATGATCAATCAAGGTCAAATCAGTAGCTAGTAAACAATGAATCACACAAAAAAATATATCAGACTAAGCGGGTGTGATAAATGAACCAATGCAACAAAATATGTAATCTATCAAAGTATACTTCATAAACAGAAACCGGTAACAAAATATGAATCAATATGCAGCAGGGTACTGAAACAGAAAGACAGTCAGCCAAAAGTGAAACTGGTCAAAACAGGTTATCGTTCGAAGGAGCCAGGGATGTCGTTAGAACGAACAAAGACATCGCTCGAACGAAATAACATGTCGTTTGAACGACATACTCAAATTTTCATAGTCTCCTCAGAAAATCAAATAGGTTGCCCAGTGGAAAGATTTTAGGAAAATTCAAAGTGGAAGGGGCTCAAAACTGAGAAAAGAGTGACTAAACTAAAAAAAAACTTAAAAACAAATATGAGTAACATGCTAACATAGTATCGATGTGCCTAAACATGAACATGGAATGTATGTGCGTGAACTAAAATAAATGAATCACAATTCCAACAATCAAAACGATCAAGAAGCTATAATCAATAGAAATCGATCATAAAACTTTATTATAGCCATATGTGATAATAAAAGTGTGAGCTTAATGAACTAAAAAACATCATGCACATGAAATCGAAATTTTGACAATTCTACAAACAATAGCGTCATGACATGATTTTTCAATGTTAGGATTCTTTGTGCAAACCCGTTTAAATTTTTAATCCATCCAAACTCCCTCACATATAACATATTTTCTTTTGAATGAACTAAAATAATTTGGCCCATTTTTGTCAGATGTTTCTTTTTATTGCCTTTTGATTTTTCAGGGCTCTTTTATACGGTGGCTTTCACGACGAGTCAATTTTACACTCTCGCAACCCTTTCCCGTACACTCATCATATTTTCAATTAATCCTCATGGTAAATGGTTATTACATTCACACCTCCTTCTTATGTCTACTTACGCATAGATGATAAAATTGTGATAAGAACGTCTCACCAAACTCAAATATACAAGATTAGTCAAACATCCATATAAACTCGTGCATGTGTGCAAAGATGGCATATATACAAAGTCGTATCAAAACGTATATCAATGTCGAAACAACCCCATAATACAATGGTTAAGATCATTCTAAGCATCGACAATAATGACCAAATGTCCTATCCACATGGATAATGGAAGGAAGAAGGTCCAAGCACACCAATATGCCACATCAAACATGTTAACTCATGACACAAAAATAAAAACCGAAAATCTTTTTTGGCTTTTTCAAATATTTTGACTCAAATAAAAGCAAAATATTTTTATGTGTTTTCTCAAAATAAAATTTTTTAAGCACAAATCTTTTTGTATTTTTCAAATAATATGCAAAAAAATGATAAACATGGTAACGCACTCAACCTTTAGATTTAGCATGAGAAGAATCAAGTGCAACCTCACGAGAACCATGAAGTTTTATTCCTAAAGCTACCAAATCCGACTTCCTAACCCAAGTAGGTGTGTAACTATGCATGGGGGTGGGGGGAATCGGGGAAAATTTATTCCTAAACTTCCGAGGAGCATTCCTAAGGTCTTAGCAAAACTTTCTAAGGTAACCTTTCCTACCACGAAACGTGCAAGTGTAGCGATGGTATGGAAAGTGGCCTACATGTGGACCTTTTCTAACGTTCCTGTGTGGCTCTCTCACACGTGCGGGGGTGGGGGGGATGGGAACAACACGATCATCAAAACCAATACCTCCCCTATCTCTCTTAATTTGGACGGCGCCTAGCATCCTATCCAACTTCTCACTTTTATACTCCAAGTCAAACTTAACTCTAGACGAGTTTTTCAACCTCTCATCTAACTCCTTAATCCTAGACTCGAGTAGACGCCTAGACTCCTCAAAATCCATCACCTCCTTTTTCAAAGCCTCCATCAAAACTCTAAGGGTGTCTCTCTCTTTCTCGACGTACTCTAGCTTCTCCCTAAGCTTCTTCTCCCGTGCCCTAAGATCCTCAATTAACGCATCATTATTTTCTACGGGACGCTCTTTCAACATAGCTTGCAATTTCGAGTTTGCCTTTTTCATCTTCACCGTCTCCTTAAACAACTCTCGAAATTCAAATTGCAACTCTCCTACGTCTATCCCCTCATCCTCGCTCTCATCACCCTCACCCTCTCGGGAAACACTCCCAACAGCCTCGTAAGTGTCATGCACATGAGTATCCTCGCGCGAAGATATATCGTCGTCACTCACATGACATGACATAAACGCAACAAAATTACGCTCAATGGGGGAATCATCCCCTTCTTCTGGTTCACTACAACTTAAGTTAGCATTACAATCAATTGGTTGCTTGTCCTCTTTCTTAAGTCTAGTGGGGTACTCCTTAACTTTGTGACCATACCCCTCACACCCAAAGCACCTATCAGACTCATATCTCTTAGGTTTCTCACTTTTATCCCCAGGGGTGGAGTCTCCCTTGTTCTTAAATTTTTTAAACTTTTTGGCATCTTTCGATTGCTAATGAATTTGAAGAAATTTTTTTAACTTTCTTGCCAACAAGGCGACATCTTCAAAGTCGGAACCGGAGTCGTCATTCGAAACTTTTGTTTTCTCCTTTAGGGAGTTCAAAGCAATGCCCTTTTATTTCATTGGCACTTTCTTGGAGGTAAACATATCGAGTTCATAGGTTTATAAGTCATCTACGACCTCTTATAGTTTTGACGAGTTAAGCATACTAAGGGAATTCATAACGGTCACTTTAGCATCAAACCTACTCGGCAATGATCTCAAAATTTTCTTAATCACTCGGTTATCAGGAATCTTATAACCTAGTTTAAACGCCACATTAACAATAGTCGATAACCTAGTGTAAAAATCATCAAACATCTCACTCTCTAACATCTTAACCGTCTCAAACTGTGTGGTGAGATTTTGAAACTTAGACGCCATAACCGTGCTTGTGCCCTCGTGAGTGAGTGAGTTCCAGTGTATCCCAAGCTTATTTCGAAGTTTCACAAGTTATTATATGACTATACTCTTCAGGTGTGATATGTGAGGAAATAACGTGCAGACCTTTAGAGTTATACTGTGCAAGCCTATGTTCAGCCTCAGTCCATGACTCAATGGGTTTCAAACTAGTGACCTCACCTTCTCGTGTGACAGGTGGTGACCAACCTTTTCCAATAGCTAACCAGACACGCTCATCAATGGATTTTAAAGTACTTCTCATTCGCATTTTCCAATGAGCAGAATTAGTGCAATCAAACACAGGAGTGCGAAAACTCTCAAAATTACCAAAATTCATCCTTGTAAGCAAAAACGGATCAAACATAATAAAAATGTATTTCTAGCTCTGATTCCAATTTGTAAGTCCCTAAAATATAACTTTTGCTTGAGAGGAATTAAGTTAAGGATGAATGCAAACTAACTTTCTCTTTTTATGAAAAACACTTTTTTAATTTTATTAAACCAAGTTATGACACAAATTAACTTAACAAAAAATTATCTTGATTAATCCTAAACATTCATCTAGAGATCAAAGTAAGTAAAGTTAAGTAAATATACTCACAACGCCGGATGTACGAGGAAAAACTCAAATCGAGAAAAAACTTCGGACGGCCCAAGCCAAACTATCACTATGAACAATGGTTTTACAAAGACAGATTAGCCTTACTCAACAACTCAATCCCTACGGGTCTTGACGCTCCTTCTAACTTCTACCATTCTTCAATAGTGCCCACGCTAAAATTCCGTCTTCCAGGATGCTCGTTCACAACACTCGACTCCATGAATGTATCGGTGTCCACCGATACGGCTTGATATGTCTACGATGTTGAACACGATGTTCGTCGCTTCTCCACTACAAACCTAGCAATCACAAGTTGTCCAAAGATGAACAAACCAAACTGGGTGCAGCGAAGATCACATAAACATAACGTAGTGAAAAGCTCGAATCTTTGTACACTCTAAGGATGTGTTTAAGCCTTTAAAACCTTAGAAACCATGTGTAAACAGGTTTCTAGATCGGAAATAATTTTTCCAAAATGCACACACTTCGAGGAAATAAAACACGGCTATATATAATAATTTTAAGGTGGTGTCAGAGTCTCGTTCAAACGGGATACAACGTTGTTCGAACGATAGCAGATCTCGTTCGAACAACAACCTTTGTCGTTTGAACGACGTCGTAATTAGAGTCTGATTTGAATCCAATTTTGAAAAACAGAGTTTTATTAAACACCAACTCTTATCCAACTCTAATCCATCCTCATCTGATTAAAACGAAGTCTAACATTTCAAACAATTTTTAACACATTTTTCTTTTAAAAATAACATCCTTATTTTTGTAAAATAAAATCCCGAGTTTCATTAACATTATGCATTCATACCTGTGTGATCTCAAAATGCAATAAAACCTTGAAGATGAGAAATTGCACCAATTAAACTTCGGCATGATTAATTCCATGTAGCTTTGCCACAACGTCTTCAATTAATCTTTGATACGTCATAGACTCGTGGGATCGGACAATAACAACCTATATATAACTCAAACGAGTTTTGTTCTGAGAATAAGTTAAAACTACATTAAGACTCAATTGGAAATTTGGTCCTTACAGACCCATAATTAACACACGGGTGTATTTATGAAAGGTATTTAAAGGAAAAATAAGTATTTTCTAACACCGTATCTGCGTGTGTTGAAAGGGTGATTTTTAATGAAAATAATAATGTGAATTTGTATGAATATAGGGGTAATTTCGCGGAAAGAAATGATATTTACTTAAACAAAGTGAATTTGTTTTACGTATTTAATTGAGTATGTTAAATCAGGGAATATATGTCAAGTGAAGTAAAAGGGAAATTCTTTTGCAAGATTAAGGTGAATTAATCGGGGCAAGTAACGAATTTTCGAATAAAAATGGTTTCACGCATTTAAGTATTCATATGTGTGTATATATATAATGTAGTTGCATGTACACATAGATAAATGTGTTAGAGTCTCCTGTCTTCTAGTCAATTATATATTGCATTCTTGTATTTTTCCACTGGACCTTCGGCTCACTGCCTCGTCTTTATTATGGAAGGTTGAGCATGGTTCTACATTTTGAGAGCGTTGTAAAGGTAAGTATTATTTTATTTTATATTAGTAGCTCTATATGCTTGGATTCCGAAGACGCTTCCCATGAGTCCCTCACGCAGTTTGATTTGAAATGGAAGTTACATGTTAAACAAGTGAAATGCTAATTAAATAAAACTGGACTATCAGAATTGTGTAGGTTATTTCATTGCACTTCACACCTAATGCTCAGGACGGATTAATATGACCATGGGTAACCCCCGGATCGAGGCGTTACACACCATCCCCTCACCTCGTATACCTTCATAGGTCCAAACACCATCCCTTTTGCCCTCGGACCCTTATTACTCTTTTAAACCCTAAATCGAAGGTCACCAAGAACTTACTGAGATATAATTAACCTTATTCAACTCTTGGAGATGAGATTTCTAAGCACACTTTCATAAATATTTGAATCCCCTCTCCAACGATCCGTACCATGCACGAATCACACATACGGTTTTCATTTAATGCCCTTTTTACCGAAAAGCTGACCAAATGTCTTTCAAGCCCCATGTTACTTTGTTCAACTCTCAGACCTAAGGTTTCTCAATTCAATATCATAGATCTCTAAATACCATGTCCTAAGATCCATATTGTGCATGGATCATACTTGTAATTTGCATTCAACTATCTTTTTACTTCGAAACCCTAAACTGAAGGTAACTTAATGCTTTCGAGGTTTGTTTAACTTTGGCCAACTCTTGGACCCGAGAATACCTTAATGCACTTTCATGTAGCTCTTAACCCCTTTTCTAACAGTCATGGTCGTGCATGAAACAGACTTACGATTTTGAGTTTATGGTCTTCTCCAAAAATCCACTAATGGACTGCCTATAGGCACCCCCTCACCTATGCTTATAGTAAGATGTTAACCAAGTTTGGCACCTGTGCCGATAGGAACCCCAAGACCTATGTCAGCCAGCAGACCCCCCGGGTCATCCTATTCTTTTATCCCTTTTAGGGTTTCCTATTTAAGGAAACCCTAACCTTATTGTTCAGAGGTGTTTTCTCAAAATCAGTGTACAGCTTTGAGAAGCCTCCTTTTCAAAACATTCTCTCAAACATTTCATTACCACACATTCACCTCATCTTTCACCATTGTCTTACTCCCTTACATCAACAATCCAAATTAGCCTACATTCTTCCAAAAAATCAGACTTCAAGCTACCTAGAAGGTCCACATCCTATCCATCCAAGCTCATTAATTTATTGTCATTTCTATCACTTTACTAGTTTGAGCATCTTTGCACATTTATTTTCTACATTATCACCCCAAATCACCTATTTTACTATATATTCACAAAACTTATTTTCATAAATATATAAAAAAAATATAAGGTTTACGTCATAAACACCAAATTGGAGTTTTGTTCCATTTTCTCTACATTTTCACCACATGAGCATGCTTTTCCACTAATCAAAATATAAAACTCTAGTTTTGGGTTTATATGTGAAATCCCACCCTTCTATTGTTTCAAACTACGTGGACTTTGATGTAGGTTCTGGCTATGTAATAATCTCGAATTTTCCTTGGTATTCGAGTCTCTTTTCCTCACTTTTCATATTTTTCCTCATTTCTCTTCGTTGTTATTTTCATACATAATTTTGTTTACTTTTAGTAGTTTCATCATACATGCGTACTCATTTTCTCATAATGAGTAATGATTCAACTTATAATATATATGACGCATTTTACTACCCTTTAGCGGTCCCGTCTTTCCCATGTTGTGGATGCGAGGATTCCACCCCTTATGCATTTTTCAGGCATATGTATACTTCTCACCCCATATTCAATATACATATTTTTGGAGAAAAGGGAGAATATTTTTATATCCCATGAAAGATAGAAAGGCCAAAATGGATGCCTAACACCTTCCCATTCCATAACTTAGTCCCCAGACCCGTGATATATTTGGTATCATATGCATCAGTTAGTCTTTTGATGTCATTTCCTAATGGACGACTGTATCTTTTGTCTATTTAGAGAAAAATAATCTCGAAAATCCATTCTTCACATTTTACACCCCTTGACGATGGTTGATTTATATACATGGGCACTCAGGAGTGTGTCACACCCCGCCTAATTAAATACCGGGCGATCACTCCTTTATTAAATTAAATCAAGGTAAACAGTTGGTTCATTCTCAGCATCACTGTCGATAAAAATAATTTTTCCAATTTAACACCCTAAATAATTAAGCTAAGTGTCAAAACATTTTCCATACAAAACTTTCCAAATTTTAATTAAAGAAAAAGATTTATTTTAATTAAAACAACATTTCTACAATAAAGAATCACACCACAATAAACCAAAAACATAATACATTCGTCAATCGAATGTCAACAAATGGAACTAAAACCACAAATCCATCCTGAATAAATCCCATAGAACAATACTGGAAATAAATGAAATACAAAATCCCAACAACAAATGAAATGATGAAAAGGGCGACACGTGCCCAATAAATGAGAGTAATAGGAGTGAAGTCAATAACAGAAGTCGTCTACTCAAGTGACCTGCAACTCCCACCTAAGCTGCATCTCGTTCTTCTCAAGGGATCCTAAGCAAGACGCCCCTGTGGCTGGGCACCTGAAATATATACATATATATATACAAGAGAGAAAGAGAGAGGAAAAGAAACGGGTCAGAGCCCGAAAGTGTGTTTGATTTTAAAATACGTTAGGCAAGTATTTAAATTGATACAGGCCAATGCAAATCATATTAGTTCGACACTCTCTTGAGAAATTCTCACATCTCTTCTAATGTGCACGCCTATCGTACTAACCTTCCCAAATAATTTAGTTTATCTTAACTTACTCATAAGTTTTCAAAACCGAACGATGACAAAGTTTTAAAAAGGTTACTTTCAATATGTAGCACTCCTCTCGTTTTAGCTTCATTAAATTATAAAGTTTCCCAGTGTCTTCTCATACTTTCACAAAACAAGTATTTAATAATTTGAGTCAACAACCATGTTCTACTTATCAAATCACAGTAGACAGTTTAAAGTTTATAACCTCATATATATATTAACTACTCGTATAATATATATATATATATATATATATATATATATATATATATATATATATATATATAACAGCACCCCAGCTAAACTATGGTGCGGGCATACTCTGCTATCCAATCCCCGTATCGCTCACACAAAGGGAAATACAAGTTCGAAATCACTCTCGAACTGTATTAACATATACAAAACAACGTTGAGGCGAAGCATAGGTTCCAAGTCCAAGAGGTCAGTACATACCCACACGTCTCTTAGGACCGTCCGACTATCAATCTGATAGTCCGTACCTAGGATCTCTATCTTCTAGGGTACGAATCAATATCCCCCGTAAAGCAACACAGGATAAGATCGTCCCAGCGCGGTAACCTCAGGGATAGCAAGTAGCGCGGGTACGTTTTTCACATGTATATAATACATGTACACACAATCATATAAATATACCCATTTCATCATATTAATATAGGTTCCTCTCGTAACCCATAGTCACAACATTTATCCTTAATTTCCCATTATTATGATTACGTATAAGGTTTCGTCTCTAGCCTTAACTCGAACGGTTTTCTCACTAGTTACGTGACACTCGTGGATTCTATCCATCCAAGTAGCAAAATCAGTAGGTAAACGTCTATTCACTATCGTAAGTATTTGACGTAATCTCTCACTTGAATTACGCAGTTTCCTCATTCTATAAATAATTGTCCCTAAGATACAATTATCGTCTCATAATAAAGTTCTCAACACTTAATCATATGCCCTACTGGTCTCTCCTATATCCCAAAATATTTTATTCATAAAGCCCAAAAATTATTTCACGATGAATCATGTTCAATTAATTCAACAAGGGGAAATAAGAGTCTGCCAGGAGGGGTCGATCGATCGAGGTCTGGGGCTCGATCGATCGAACCTTCGATCGATCGAAGCTCTAGGCTCGATCGATCGATCAAGCAGGTCTGCGAAATCCTGCAGAAGTGCAGATACGGGTTTTACCAAAATTCTTCACCCAAATCAATATTTTCCAACACTAATCGTCCCAAAACTCCTACTATAAACATAATCACATATTTCCAGATGTTTTTAACATTAAGCATGCGTATATCCATCATTAAACATGATTAAACAACCCAAAATCTCATTTAAACATCAAGAACCCTAATGTTTTCTTAACTTTTGTTCTAATCAGTTTTCTCCAGAATTTCCTTCTAACATAACATCAAAAATTCGTGGGTTAATCATCTACTTCACATACTATTTCCAGAATATGGTTATAATGTTTTCTACATGCAAATTCCTATCAAAATTTGGGGTTTTCTTCCATTGATTACACTCCTAATCATTCCTACACTAATATGAATATTGCACCAACGAAAATACGCAAGTTAAACACTTGCCTGGGATTTCAGAGGTCTGGTTTCCTGCTGATATTGGTGTGGTTGCGTTCTCCTCCTCGCGATCTACGCGTTGGTGGTGACGGTGGTGCAAATGGTGGTGTTTTGGCCTTGAATCCTCCTTGAGAGCTCTCTCCTCTCTACTCCAATGGCCGTTCTAGGGTTCTGAATGTTCTAACCCTAAAAGGCTGACTTAAATGGCTGCTAAGGATGGCTGAAATTCGTGGGTTTAATTACCCTATTTTGTAAAATGACCAAAATGCCCTCCCGGGTCACTAATTAAGTCTAAAAACACCCCGAACTTATATTTCCCTTAGTACGAGTGATACGGGGACTGGATAGTAGAGTATGCCCGCACCATAATTATTATGTGGGGTGCCGTTAGAATATATATATTATATGAGTGTTTAATATATATATCTAAATTCTGGAATTTGGGAACTACCTACTGTGTTTATGGTAAGTAAGAAATGATTAATTATTTCAAATTGAGAATAGGAATTTGAAAAGTATAATATATTGCCAAGAGACTCTATTAAGTAAATAAGGTTAAATGATAACTTTGATGTTAATTGAAATTAACCTCTTGAACCGTTGAAATTGTCAGTTTAAATCTTACGAGCGACGTAAGATAAGATAAGTTAAACCGTTGGGAAGGTTAGTACGATATGCGTGCACATTAGAAGAGAGGTGAGAATTTCTCATGGGAGTGTCGCACTAATATGTTGTTGCATTGGCCAGTAAACATTTTAAATACTTGCTAAAGAAATTTTAAATCGTTTTTACAATCAGGCTCTGACCCATTTCCATTTTCTTTTCTCTCTTGTATATATATATATATATATATATATATATATATATATATATATATATATATATATATATTACAGGTGCCCAGCCACAGGGGCGTCTTGCATATGATCCTTTGGAAGGAACGCGCTGCAGCTTAGGTGGGAGTTGCAGGCCTCTTGCTTAGAGGACCTCATTTCTTGATTCCACTCCTAGCATTTATTTTATCAGTTGGGCATATGTCGCCCTTTTCCATTATTCAGTTGTTTTATTGGATATTGTAATTCATTTATTTCCCGTATTTGCACTTTGGGATTTATTATTGTCAGGATGTTTTCCTTTAAGTCTTAAATGTTGGGATTTTCTCAGTTGGATGTTTAATTAATTGGATTGTTTGTTCTAGTATAATTGTTGTGTGATTCTTTAAATTGTGAATTATGTAAAGTTTTAAAATATTGGTTTTGAATAAAATTTGGAAAGTAATATCTAAAATGATTTTGACACTTAGCTTAATTATTTAGGGTGTTTAAATTAGAAATTTTATTTTGACGACAGTGATGTTAAGAATGAACCAACTGTTCACCTTGATTTTAATTTAATAAAGGAGTGATCGCCCGGTATTTAATTAGGCGGGGTGTCACAGGCTGCACAAATGAAAAGACAATGCGCAGTTGTTTAGTAGACATGTACATCTGTATGATAGTAATGAGCATTTAATGTGCAGTCGTCTCTTTGATTTTCTTGTTCTGCACGCTAAGTTGCTTGGGGCACCTGAGTTGCTCGGTACAATGAAGTTCCTCGGAGAACATGGGTTGCTCGGGACGCCTGAGTTGGTCGCGGAGTTTAAGTTCCTCGGAGTCAGTGTCTTGTTCATTGAAAGTGTTTGTAGCTGCCATGTAGGTTGACACGTGTCTCCATATAATTTATCCACGTTAGCAGACTAAATTTGGTATCAACAATCGTCCTACTCATATTCACAAGGAAATTAGAGGGTTATGTATTACCTGAGAGCCAAGAAGGCAACTAAAGTGCTAGCTGAGAGTTCAGGTTGTTGTTACATGGTTACAATTGATCGCACACCAATCAATCGGGGTGGTTCCTATTTATAAGTGAAATTAGCCTACAAATATATGTCTCTCCTATCTTATCTTATGCCTATAGTAGTAGAGTTATGGTTGGCTTGATGCATTCATGTTAGTCTATGATCCTTCTTGATTCTCTATTGGCAGTGCCACGATATTCGACCGATTATGCTGCCTCAACTTCTAGATGCCATGTGCCACACCATGTGGTGTGATCATCCAAATGGCCCTTCAAGTATTATAAAATGAAATACAGTAGTTAATATTTCTCACTCATTAGGCATTCCACATGTCACACCTATTAAATCTCTCTTCCACTCATTCATTTTCAATTCCACTTCCACAGATATAAAATGATATATTTAAGAGGAGACATATTTCCAGATTTGTATTCACCAATAAGATTAGTTATCTCCATTATGAGACTGCTTATTTCCCTCCCTCTCCCACCCATTTCTCTCTTTTATTTACAATTTTCTTTTCTCATTCATATTATAATTTCTCATCTCCACCCTTGATTCAAGTCTAATTATTTATCTATTTTATGATGGGAAATTTCTTCTCTCTACATATCTTTATGGTTAATAGCATGGATTTACTTCTCCATTATTTATATATATTTGCTTTGTAATACACACATACTCGTGGCTATCTCATTTTCCCATTTTGCTCCAAAACAAAAATAAACAAGCCACATTTATCTCAATCACATATGTCTCTATATATACACTCATTTTTAGGTTCATATAAGTATGTGATTATGGCATCTGCTTAATTTAATGGGGATTATTATCAAATGATTATTTGTTGGTGAGTCTAAAACATCATACATATGAGCTTTTATGTTTCATATAATTCTTATAAAGACCTGGTGTTTTTTTCGTAAGTACTTGCAAATTATTAGTATCCATTTTTCCTACTTAATCCAGGGCAAATAAAAAAGTTGATTGCACGTTGATAATCAAATGGTGTGTTAAACAATTTGTTATTTTGGAATGTGTTAGTTTGATTATATATGTTTTTATGGTATGCACATTAAGTGGTATTTGATTGTATTTCATGTTCTTCCATATTCTCCAATGTATTATCACTCATATAACGTTTATATCTGTAAGTTGGCGTAGTGAGCCTTTGAATTGAACATTTGAAGTAAATTGTATTATCTTCTAAAGTTAATATGCAAAGGTAATGTTTAATTTTATATTATGAAATTATTTTGAGTGTTTATGGTGCACAATAACTATTTGATAAACTGTCATAGAGTAGTTGGCTTATGTTACATTTTATAATCTCATTCTTATTCATACATTTATTGCCTTAAACTATTTAATGATAGTAAGCGTGATCTTTCTAGAACAGTTAGGAAAATAATACTCACAAACTCATCATTTTTTACACTCCTCTATATACTATTCAAACATAATATGGTATTCGACAACATAATGCAACCTCTTGCGCATCGTGCGGGATGTAAACTAGTATTTATATACAATATTTTAAAATTGAATAATTTTTAACTCTTTCATTAGACCACATGTCAACATTTGAAGTCTACACTTTATTGCTATCATCAATCTCCCTCCCTTTATTTGTATATTTTTTCTCTCTGTTCATTTATCTCTCTTCAATTTTATTGTTCTCATTTATAAATCTTTTAGTTATCTTTTTTTCTTCACCTTCCATGTATCTATATTTTAAAATCAAACTATTATTTATTCCTCCATTTCTTTATTTATGTTGAATTTTGTAATATTAATGTTTTATTAACATTTATTATGTTTTCTTCATTTAAACCGCCCACATATCATGCGGGGCTAAATACTAGTCTAAATAGTAGTCGAACCCTTGCAAGGAGAATGTTCCAAGTCCCAACTGTGACACCCCGCCTAATTAAATACCGGGTGATCAGTCCTTTATTAAATTAAAATCAAGGTGAACGTTTGGTTCATTCTTAGCATCACTGTCGCAAAATAAAATATCCAATTTAAACACCCTAAATAATTAAGCTAAGTGTCAAAACCATTTAAAACCGTATTTCCATTTTATTTAAATTCCATTATGAAAACCTTTTTAATAATCAACAGTTTAAGTGCCAGATAAATAATAAGGATGACAATTATCACACAAGAATTTAAACCATCTAGATAAATCACACCAAGTTATGAAATATCAATAAAATCCTCCTGACAGGAGTTAACTCCAAAGAGTACCAAATACTGAAAATAAAATAAACATAAATCTATGATAAATCCAAACGAAATAGGTAATCGGGTAACACATGCCCTAACTATAAAGAACTAAAATAGGAACAGAGTCAGTAAAGAGATTGTCTAAAGCAAAGGCTTGTAACTCCCACATAAGCTGCAACGCGTCCAATCCAAAGAACCTATGTATAACGCCCCTGTGGTTGGGCACCTGTAATACACACACACACACACACGCACACACACACACACACACACACACACACACACACACACACACACACACACACACACATATATATATATATATATATATATATATATATATATATATATATATATACAAGAACGAGAAAAGACAGGAAATGGGTCAGAGCCCGAGTGTAAAATAGTTTAACAAGTATTTAAATTGCTTACTGGCTAATGTAACAAGCATGTTAGTATGCGACACTCTCTTGAGAATTCTCACCTCTCATCTAGTGTGCACGCCTACCGTTTTACTGATCTCATAAGTTTATTTAACTTATTCCCATGAAGTTTATCTCGAGAAATACTAAGGCCATGATATTTAATTTTAGAACATTAATCTCTTCCATTTCCTTACGTTACTTAGGACCACACAATATCGTTACAAAGTTCCCGAACAATTATTATAAAGTTGGAGTGCTTATTCATTACTTAACTACTTATACGCACAGTAGAAAGTTTCCATAAATATAAGTATATATGTTTGTCACTCCTATAATATATATACTATCGACACCCCACATAAAATCTATGGTGCTGGCATACTCTGTTATCAAGTGCCCGTATCACTCGTACTAAGGGAAATACTAGTTCGGAATCACTCTCGAACTGTATTTACACAAGACACACAAAAATGGAGGCGAAGCATAGTTCCAAGTCACTAAGAGGTCAGCACATACCCTCACGTTTCTTAGGACCATCTGACTATCATTCTCAAATAGCCTGTATCAAGGATACTATCTTCTAGGGTACGAGTCAATATCCCCCATAAAGGTCCAATCGAGATAAGACTGTCCCGGCGCGAAAACTCCCCGTGATAGCAAGTAGCTCGGGTATGATTATACACAGATAAAGTATTTAGTATATGTACACAGTCACATGGCCATATATAGATACACATTTTCCACTAAGGTTCGCCCACGACCCATAATTATTATTAACCGTATTTAGTACAATTTTACCCAATTATCTCCTATAAGGGATTCATCTCTTTTATTCCCACTTAGAATTCACTTTTCACTTGCTTCTCATCTCTCGAAGTATTCTCTCTTGGTAAGTACAATTTCAGTAGGTATACCATCTTTAACCTTCTGGCCTAAGTCTTTCACGAGTCCCTCGATTCATTAATGAATTTACTCACAATCTCTAATGTGTACCGAAATTCCTCGTTAACCCAAAATTTCATCCCATATTAAATTTCATTCAACAGAGTCTATTTAGACCCTACTGGTCTTCCTCACAACTCATCATACTCTATAAATAATAATCAAGGGTTCCTACGTAATTAAACCGGATTAAAGAAAAAGGGGGAAAATATGCAGTTTTCAGAAGGGGTCGATCGATCGATGTTCTTGGGTCGATCGATCGATCAAGCAGTTCTTGCCCAGAAACTGTAATTTCAACCTACGGGTTTCAACCAATAATTTTCTCCAAAACGCCATTTAGAATTCCCAAACTCCCAAATAAGATTACTACTGGTTCTATATACATATATGCATGATTTTCTACATAAAACATGTACAATTCCATCAACGGAATTGAATTAAAGGGCCAATTTTTATTAACTATCAAGAACCCTAATTTTCATAAAACTTTCATTCTTTTAATCTCTTTTCCATATTTCTTGCTTCTAAACTCATACCAATTCGTGGGTTATCCTCTACATATGATTGGGATGTCCAGAATATAATTATTGCCACCAAGACATGTGATTAAATCCTCAAATTCCTTAAATTCTTCTAGGAAACATGTGTATAACAATCCGAATTGAACATGGATGAAACAATAACTAAAAGAAAAGCAAGATAGATACTTGCCTGGAAATTTAAGAGTCTGATTTGTGGATGAAAAAGGTACGATTGTGTTCCTCGTCATGCGATCTACGTTTTGGCGGTTGTGGCGGTGTAAACAGATGAGTTCTTGGCCCTAATTGCTTAAAAAGCTTCCTACCTTCTTCTCTAATGGCCATTCTTGAGTTTTGTGATTGTTAACCCTAAAAGCCTAACTCAAATAGCTGATATACCTTAGGGAAATTCGTGGATTTAATTACCCGAAAATACAAAATGACTATTATACCCTTTCGGGATGCCAATTAGTCCTAAAAATGCTCCGAGACCCAAACTAAACCACCGGGTATACTTTTCTGATTATCTCGACCCTTTCGGACACATAGGCGCACTCGAAATGACCATACGAACGACTTATAATTTAATTCACTACATATAATAATAATTTAGTCATGACGCGACACAGGCGCGTCCCGACTTAATTTCCACAATTGTCCAATTATATACTCGTGACAATTTTAATAAATTCAATTATACATATTACTTTACTCATCTAGTAATATTCAACAAATTCTCAATAACTACTAACTCTCATCACGTTAGTAAATATTTAAAAATAATTTCTGGATTAATATTAAATTAATATTTAAAATTAAATTTAATAAATCCCCAAATTAAAAGCCATATAAAAATACGGGGTATTACATACTTCCTCCCTAATAACGGAATTTCATCCCGAAATTCTGAAAATAAGGCATACCTAGTAAAAATAAGTCTGGATATTTTTCACGCATATCTGCCTCATGCTCCCAAGTGGATTCCTTCACATTATGATGCTCCCACTGGACCCGTACAAGTGGAACTACCTTCGACCTCAATTTCCTCTCGCTATGGTCTAGGATCGCCACTATTTTCTCCTCGTTAGAACTGTCGGGCTATAAGTCGATATCCTCAATCGCGATGTGAGTATGGGCCATATCATCCTGAAGATATCGTCTCAACGATGAGATGTGGAACACATCGTGAATGCGCTGCAAATGCTCTAGCAATCCCAATCTATATGCCACTGGCCCAATCCTATCGATAATGGAAAATGGTCCTACGTACCTCGAAGACAACTTCCCCTTCTTTACAAACCTCATTGCTCCTCTCATAGGAGATACACGCAGTAATACTTGGTCCCCAATGTTAAACTCTCAGAAAAACCGCTTCGCATCAGCGTATTTTTTCTGTCTGTCCTGTGCTACCCGAATGATACTCTTGATGAGCTCAATCCTAGCTAAAGTTTCCTGAATCACCTTAGGTCCGAGCAATTTGTTATCCCCCACCTCTAGCCAACAAGCGAGAGAACGACAAGGCCTGCCATACAACGCCTCAAATGGGGCCATGCCGATCGTGAACTGATAAGAGTTATTATAAGCAAGCTCTACTAGTGGAAGATACAGCTCCCAACCTCCTCCAAAATCAAGCACACACATGCGTAACATATCCTCCAACATTTGATTGGTACTCTCTGTCTGTCCATCCATTTGTGGGTGATAAGCTGAACTCAATCTCAACTCTGTACCCATAGCCTCCTGAAAGCTCTCTCAGAAGCGCGACACAAAAATCTCGTCTCTATCGAACACAATATCCAGGGGCACCCCATGTAGCCTAACGATCTCGACAATGAATATTTGTACATACATGCCCGTGGTTTAGTCCATCCGTACCGGTAGAAAATGAGCTACCTTGGTCAATCGATCCACAATCATCCATATGGAATCGTGACCCCGTTGTGATGTAGGCAGTCCAGTAATGAAGTCCATGGAAATGCTTTCCCATTTCCACGTGGGTATCTCTAACGGCTGAAGTAACCTTGACGGTCTCTAGTGGTCCACTTTTACCATCTGACAAGTAGAACATTTAGACACGAATTCAACAATGTCTTTATTCATCCCACTCCACCAGTACTGTCGCCTCATATCTTGGTACATCTTATCCCCTCCGAGATGTACCGCAAATATGGATCCGTGCGATTGTGTCATAACTGCATAATGCAAGTCCTCTCCTTTCGGGACTACCAATCTCCCATTAAACCTCAAACCCCCATCAGAACTTACTGAATAGGACTCAGCTCCCTCAACTAAGAGATGTACAATCTACTACTCACAAAATATATCCGCTGCTTGTGCTTGTATCACCCTCGTAACAATCTCGGGTGTGTCTGACATGGCAGATATAAAGGAACGGGCTAACGCATCTCGGTGACCCAGTTCTTTCCACTTCTCTCTCCACACTTTCGCTACGTCACCTACCGGTCGACGACTCAACGCATCAGCAACTATGTTAGCCTTTCCCGAATGGTATTGTATCTCGAACTGATAGTCCTTCACAAACTCCAGCTACCTACGTTATCGCATATTCAACTCTCGCTGAGTGAATAAGTACTGCAGTGACTTGTGGTCTGTGAATAAGCGAAACTTCTCCCCCAACAAGTAATGTCTCCAAATTCGCAATGCAAATACGGCCGCTGCTAGCTCTAGGTCGTGGGTGGGGTAATTCCTTTCGTGAGGCTTAAGCTTGCGGGAGGCAAAAGTTATAGCCTGGTCCTCCTGCTGAAGTACTCCCCTGAGTCCCCGTAAAGAGGCGTCAGTGTATACCAAGTACTCCACTCCCGACTTGGGCAAAGAAAGAACTGGCACCAAAGTCAACTTATCTTTCAGCTCATCAAAAGCCAATTGACAAGCATCATCCCAAACGTACGGTACTCCCTTACGAGTCAGATTCGTTAACGGACCCCCTATCTTTGAAAAACCTCGGATGAACTTACTGTAGTACCCAGTTAACCCCAAGAAACTACGCATCTCGGTCAGTATCGTGGGTTGTCCCCACTCTCTTACTGCCGACACTTTATTCGGGTCAACCGATATCCCCAATTCTGATACAACATGTCCCAGAAACTGTACTTATCGTAGCCAAAATCCGCACTTCTCATACTTAGCATACAACTGATGCTCTCGTAGAGTCTGAAGAACCTGTCTCAAGTGCTCGGCATGCTCCTCCTCACTGTGAGAATAAATCAAGATGTCATCTATGAAGACGATGACAAACTGATCCAAGAACTCTCTGAACACTCGGTTCATCAAATCCATGAATATGACTGGAGCATTTGTCAGCCCAAACGACATGACTCTGAACTCATGGGATCCATACCTCATCAAGAAAGCAGTCTTCGACACATCCGGCTCCCTAATCCGTAGCTGATGGTGTCCCGATCTCAAATCTATATTCGAAAAGAAAGTTGCTCCCCTGAGTTGGTCAAACGGGTCATAGATTCGGGGCAACAGATATTTATTCCATATCGTAATCTTATTCAACTCTCGGTAATCCATGCATAACCTCAGTGAATCATCTCTCTTCTTAACAAATAAAACCGAAGCGCCCCAAGGTGAGGTGCTCCTACGAATGAAGCCCTGGCCTAACAACTGCTCTATCTGATCTCGTAACTCCCTCATCTATGCAGGAGCCATACGATACAGTGCACGTGCTATTGGTTGAGTGTCCGACATCAAGTCTATGACGAAATTTATCTCTCAATTGGGGGGTAGGCTCGGTATCTCCTGAAATACATCCGAGAACTCACGAACCACTGAAATTAAATCTAGGGGAATCACAATCTCCTTAGAGGTATCTTCCTCTATGTAATACAAATGGGTGGAAGATCCTCCCTCTGGGAGAGGCATCACCACCCAAAACATCTCCTGCCCTGAAATGGCAAAGATAATACTCCCACAAAAACAATCTATCATGGCTCTGTACGCAGCGAGCCAATCCATGCCAATAATGACATCGTGCTCATGCATATCTAAAACTAACATGTCTGCAGGTGAAATCAAACTACCAATCTCTATACCTACACCCCGGTATATAAAGAAAATCAAAGACCCATTCCCCAGTGGTGAGTCTACGCATGTCACCGTGCTCTCTGTCGTGTCTAATAACCCTAAGGCCTGTGCAAAATGGGTAGCTATAAAATAGTGCGACGCCCCAGTATCAAATAAAACTCAGCCCATAGTGCCATGGATAGGAAACGTACCCTCAATCACGGGTGGTGCCTGAGGTGCTGCTGCCTAGTGGACGTTATAGACACATCCGTACTGTAATTGCCCCTGTTGAATTGGAGCTGCTGGGATGGCTGGTAGAGCTGGCATCTGAGCTGGCGCTGGGAGGGCGGCGGGAAAGAGTGGCCTCTGTAGATCATTATGGGCATCCTGCTGCTGTGGGGCCCTATCCCCCTCTGGGCAATCTTGGCGCCTATGGCCATTCTTGCCACATCCGAAACATCTGCCCCTGAAGTTACCTCCCCTCTGCCCCTGCTGTCGATGACCCTGTTGGCCGTTACCACCCCGCCACTGGCCCTGCTAAAAATGTTGTTGGCCTTCCTACTGACGGTGTTGGCCCTGCTGACCTTGTCCAAAATCCCCCAAATCCCTGTCTGGAATCACCTGATCGGAATCGCTTGGCAGGGTCCCCCTGTTGGGAACTCTGCTAACTGTGATGGGTCTGTCCCTGGGCTGTTGGCGCCCCACCAGTGTTACTGCCCCTGATCCTGCCCTGCTGGATGGACTCACCTACTCGTTTGCTCCCCTGCTGATGGAAGCGGTGATCTTGATAGTACAGTAAAGCAGCGTTGAGTACGTCAGTGTAAGTACCCAGTGATAGATTGCCTATGAGGTGTTGACGAATCCTCCAGGCCAATCCATCTGAAAACAACAGTATCTTCTTCTCCTCGGTGGGTGCCTCATCTGGCACTATAGTGAGAAGTCTGGTGAATTCCTCCTCGTATTCAATAACGGTCATACCCTCCTGCTTATGATTCAGTAGCCTTCGCCTCATCTCAGTCTGCACGGCGGATGGGAAGTACTTGCGGTCAAACCGCGCCCAAAACGACTGAATCGAGATGCTATCCCTCTCCTCCAAGGAGGTGGTGGACTCCCACCACTGCAAAGCGCTCCCCACTAGCTTGAAGGAAGCCAGTAACTGTCTCTGTACGTCAGTGCACTCATACATGCGCAAATGCCTCTGGATATCCTTCTTCCATTGGCTGGCGATCACGATATCCGAGCTACCCGAGAACTCCGGGGGATGCGCCTTCTGAAAGGCATCCCTGACTCGCTCCCATCTAGTGGGAAGCTGTGCTGGTACCGGTGCTACAGCCTGAACCTGGGGTGGAGCCTGCTGCACCACCGCTAATGCGACATTCACCGCCTGAGCAACGTTAGCGGCTACCTCAGTTGCGTTCATCATTCTCTGGGGTGGAACTACTGGCTACTCGGGCTGGGTATTCTTGGCTCGGGGTGCTCGTCTTGGAGGCATCTGAAACAAGAAGGAAGTTTATTAGTCAACAGTTATTAGCAAATCTCAAATAGCTGAAGACGTAAGCGTAAACACAAGATTACAAACAGTCCTACAAATAGGGCTCTATATCAAAGACGCTAAGCTGAAAGCGAAATAAGCCGTACAGATCCTAAAGGACACTAGAACATGATGCTCTGATACCACCTGTGACATCCCGCCTAATTAAATATCGGGTGATCAGTCCTTTATTAAATTGAAATCAAGCTGAACGGTTGGTTCATTCTTAGCATCATTGTCGCAAAATAAAATTTTCAATTTAAAGACCCTAAATAATTAAGCTAAGTGTCAAAATCATTTAAAACCTTATTTCCATTTTATTTAAATTCCAATATGAAAACCTTTTCAATAATCAGCAGTTTAAATGCTACATAAATAATAAGGATGACAATTATCACACAAGAATTTAAACCATCTAGATAAATCACACCAAGTTATGAAATATCAATAAAATCCTCCTGACAGGAGTTAACTCCAAAGAGTACCAAATACTAAGGCCAGGAGTTAACCATCTAGATAAATCACACCGTTCTACTGATCTCATAAGTTTATTTAACTTATTCCCATGAAGTTTATCTCGAGAAATACTAAGGCCATGATATTTAATTTTAGAACATTAATCTCTTCCATTTTCTTACGTTACTTAGGACCACACAGTATCGTAACAAAGTTCCCGAACAATTATTATAAAGTTGGAGCATTTATTCATTACTTAACTACTTATACACAGAGTATAAAGTTTCCATAAATATAAGTATATATGTTTGTCACTCCTATAATATATATACTATCGACACCCCACATAAAATCTATGGTGCTGGCATACTCTGTTATCAAGTCCCCGTATCACTCGTACTAAGGGAAATACTAGTTCGGAATCACTCTCGAACTGTATTTACACAAGACACACAAAAATGGAGGCGAAGCATAGTTCCAAGTCACTAAGAGGTCAGCACATACCCTCACGTTTCTTAGGACCATCTGACTATCATTCTCAAATAGCCTGTATCAAGGATACTATCTTCTAGGGTACGAGTCAATATCCCCCATAAAGGTCCAATCGAGATAAGACTGTCCCGGCGCGAAAACTCCCCGTGATAGCAAGTAGCTCGGGTATGATTATACACAGATAAAGTATTTAGTATATGTACACAGTCACATGGCCATATATAGATAAACATTTTCCACTAAGGTTCGCCCACGACCCATAATTATTATTGACCGTATTTAGTATAATTTTACCCGATTATCTCGCATAAGGGATTCATCTCTTTTATTCCCACTTAGAATTCACTTTTCACTTGCTTCTCATCTCTCGAAGTATTCTCTCTTGGTAAGTACAATTTCAGTAGGTATACCATCTTTAACCTTCTGGCCTAAGTCTTTCACGAGTCCCTCGATTCATTAACGAATTTACTCACAATCTCTAATGTGTACCAAAATTCCTCGTTAACCCATAATTTCATCCCATATTAAATTTCATTCAACAGAGTCTATTTAGACCCTACTGGTCTTCCTCACAACTCATCATACTCTATAAATAATAATCAAGAGTTCCTACGTAATTAAACCGGATTAAAGAAAAAGGGGGAAAATATGCAGTTTTCAGAAGGGGTCGATCGATCGATGTTCTTGGGTCGATCGATCGATCAAGCAGTTCTTGCCCAGAAACTGTAATTTCAACCTACGGGTTTCAAACAATAATTTTCTCCAAAAACGCCATTTAGAATTCCCAAACTCCCAAATAAGATTACTACTGGTTCTATATACATATATGCATGATTTTCTACATAAAACATGTACAATTTCATCAACGGAATTGAATTAAAGGGCCAATTTGTATTAACTATCAAGAACCATAATTTTCATAAAACTTTCATTCTTTTAATTTCTTTTCCAGATTTCTTGCTTCTAAACTCATACCAATTCGTGGGTTATCCTCTACATATGATTGGGATGTCCAGAATATAATTATTGCCACCAAGACATGTGATTAAATCCTCAAATTCCTTAAATTCTTCTAGGAAACATGTGTATAACAATCCTAATCTAACATGGATGAAACAATAACTAAAAGAAAAGCAAGATAGATACTTGCCTGGAAATTTAAGAGTCTGATTTGTGGATGAAAAAGGTACGATTGCATTCCTCGTCGTGCGATCTACGTTTTGGTGGTTGTGGCGATGTAAACGGATGAGTTCTTGGCCTTGATTGCTTGGAAAGCTTCCTACCTTATTCTCTAATGTCCCTTCTTGAGTTTTGTGATTGTTAACCCTAAAAGCCTAACTCAAATGGCTGATATACCTTAGGGAAATTCGTGGGTTTAATTACCCCAAAATACAAAATGACTATTATACCCTTTCGGGATGCCAATTAGTCCTAAAAATGCTCTGAGACCCAAACTAAACCCCCGGGTATACTTTTCTGACTATCTTGACCCTTACGAACATATTGACGCACTCGAAATGACCATATGAGCGACTTATAATTTAATTCACTTTATATAATAATAATTTAGTCATGACGCGACACAGACGCGTCCCGACTTAATTTCCACAATTGTCCAATTATACACTCGTGACAATTTTTAATAAATTCAATTATACATATTACTTTACTCATCTAGTAATATTCAACATATTCTCAATAATTACTAACTCTCATCACGCTAGTAAATATTTAAAAATAATTTTCGGATTAATATTAAATTAATATCTCAAATTAAATTTAATAAATTCCCAAATTAAAAGCCATAAAAATACGGGGTAATACACCAACCATCTAAATGCCCTCCCATATATATACAATATAGTAAAATGGAGTGCTTTTGAACTCTCTCATTGTGCCATGTGGAAACATATGAAACCTCCAGTTTTATTACTCTCTTCAATATTTTTCCCTTTATTTATGCCTCTCTTTGTCCCTCCCTTCATTTATCTCTCCTTCTCCAACTCACTTATCTCAGCCCTTCATTTATCTCAATATTTTTCACCCCTTCCTTTATATCTTATTTTACATCAAATGATTATTGTACACTAACACAAGACGACCAAAGTTATAGCTTCCATTTATATACATGGAAGAGAAATATCAACTTGCCTGAGGTAGCTTTTTATCATAATCTGATAACATGTTCATAGCACTCCAAAAAAATTTCTTACAGCTGTTGCTCATTTAAGGATAAAATTCTATATCTTAAGGTTATATATAATATATATTCATATTGATAACAACTATCTCCAATGACAAACAGGAACCCACGTCCACACTTCAAGCAGCTAACCTATTCTCCAGGTGAAGTAAATAGTTTGAAAATGTCCAACCCATTTCCAAGATTGTAGGAAGTCAAGGCTGCCAACGTTTATATCTGCAAGTAAATAGAAACAGTTCCAACGTTAATATTATTCTGTACATGTATATAAATGATTAGCCAAGACACCAAAAAAATATAAAACATAATATACATCCATTTTGTATTAAGTGGGAATAATTAACAAACCTGCCGTATCCCACACCCCTAGGTTAACAGTGCTCCCATCCATAACCACATTTGCACTGAAATTGTCAAAAATGGTTGGCACGTAATCCTGTTCACATTTCATGGTTATATTAACAGAAGAAATACTTAAAATTTTACTAGATTACCCTATATATCCACCTTTATGATTAACCATATCAATACCACTTTATTCTAGCAATTTTAACATTGAATTGGAATATTCCCCAAATTATTAAAAATGGAAGAAGAATGTAACATTAAAACCAACAAATAAACTAATGCTCAGGTTTGTCTAATGAATCAAAACTTAAAAAAGAATGAAATAGATGAGGCTGACAGTGGGGAAGGTGTTACTGGTGTAGGAGATGAGCATGCTAGTTTTACCAATAGCTCCGTCTCCAATGGTCACGCACTTTATGAACCTAGACGAGCTCATTTTCTTTGCCTGCAAACCCATTTCACCCTCCGAATTGTTCTTACCTCTCATACAAGTTATCCAGGTATTTGTAAATTAATCGGCTTCGTAACATTTAGTAGAATTGTGAAGAATCAATCGAGGAGAGAGAAAGTTGGAAATCCAAAAGATAGTAACTGAATGGATAATCGAATCGGCAGTAGATGATCAATGAGATGGAAGTTGAAGTTAAATAGTAAAACCTTAATTACAATTGTCCATAAAATACGAGTAAATGTGACAAATGTCCATAACGTGTTTCGCTCTCAACTTTAATTATATACTATAATCAAGGTTCTAAAAAACGCGGGGCGTGATTGAGACGTGGAGGCCAAGCCTTAAGCCTTAAAAGCCTAGGCGTAAAAAGGCGTGAAAAGACGTTTAGGCGTTCTTAATATATTTTAATATTTTTAAACCATAACAAGGCTATTAAAATACAAAAATTGCACATATCATAAAGATATGCCTGAATATATGCAAATTAAAATACTATCGGATTATTTTGAATAAGATAATGGTCCAGTTCGTAAATAAATTCTTTAAAAGGCGACATCGTTTCACTAAGGCATTGTTGTGTTTAGAAAAAAGTGCGCCATAAAGATTTTATCAAAAATAAAACGTGAAAAGCGTAAGACGAGACGTTTCTCTAACTCTAGTCGGATCCTAGACCGAATTTTTAGAACAATGACTATAATTAAAAAAGAACATGGTATGGAGAGTGACCGTACCGGCCCCAAAGAATCCCAACAAGCAATGGTAAACGTCAACCCGTCACCCTCCACACCAAAGAAAAAAAAAGAGAGGAAAGAAAATGGTTGGGAGAGTGGAGACCTTTCTTATACAAATATTCTTCGTTGACCGACAACCGCCTCCTTAAATCTCTTCCTCTCTCCGTATATAATTCATTACATTACATTACATTACATTACATATGATCATTGCTACTGTTTTATGGAGTTGGAGATGAGTTCGAAAGCCATTGAAATACAGCATAAAACCTCAGAGAGGGACACACGCACACCCACACCCACACCCACACCCACACCCAAGATTAAGAATAGGAAGAAAAAGAAAAAATCTTTGTCAGTCCCCAAATTCGGTTGTTTTAGATCGAAGAATGAGTACCCAACAGTTGAGAAATCGGAGGATGGCAAGAGCTTTGAAATGGAGTCTGCTTTTACCAAAAAGGATGACCCTCCAACTCACCTGGTTATTATGGTTAATGGTCTCATTGGCAGGTTAGACCCACCTTTGTTATCCCGCTGATTTTGACTCTTACACTTGGGATGCGTTAGATAAATTTACTCAAATCATATCTGCTTTTATTTTGTTTCTTTTTTTGAATTTTTAACGTCAGATTTTCTTTCGAGCTCCGTTTGGTTGTGGGTAAAATCTTTTTCATTCAGGTGAAAAGTAAAATGATGTTTTCACCGATCTAGGGTTAAATTTTATTCACTGTTTTTGTTCAAAGTAAAATGGCAAATTTTTTAGCAGAGTTTTTTTTTTTTTTTGTTAAATTGGAAAAATGGTTATTTGGGGGTTGGCCTTCATCAATTTCTTTATATTGACTTTGGCCCCCAACATTTGCATTTTAGGAGTTTGACCTCCAAAATAAATTTTAGTGACGGGGGAGAGTGTCGCAAAAGATACCTCGTAAAACTTTTCATGGCACTTTTTGTGTTGCTAGAAGACATTTTTGGGGCCAAACCCCAAGAAATAAAAATTACCATAACACTCAATTACATAGAACTAATGGGGGCTAAACCTTAGATAACCATTAAAAAAAGATAAGTAGAGTATTGACGGTTATTTAATTAATGAGATAAGTACACTTAGGCCCCTCACAAACAATTTTATTACTCTAAAACATGGATAAAAAAAATTTAAACACTTCGGTCCCTCAAATACCCATTTACACAATACTCTTTTACTTTTAAAACTCTGGCGAGCGAGGGGCTGCTGGAGCTCCAGCAGTGAGGTGGGGGTGTGGGGGTAGGTGGCGCTAGCGTGGACTTTGAAAAATAAAAGAGTATTGGGTAAATGGGTGTGTGAGGACCTAGGTGTTTAAAATTTTTTTATCTCGATTTTAGAGTAATAAAATTGCTTGTGAAGGACCTACCTAAAGTGTAAATGCCCCTTTTATTTATTATAGAAACACATATCTAAATAGTAAGTTTTCGTTCAACAAATCATTTAAGCTATGCTAAAAAACCCTTCATATGCTTGTTACTAAAGTCTTGTGGCAATACAAAATTTCATAGGACATGATTTGTTTGTGTTTGGTTGTGCGTGCTTACGTGAGAGAGTGTTCATTATGTAAATTATGATTCCATGGAAATTACATGTTTCGCTTTAACTGTTAGAGGTAAATTCTTATTTCAGTGCTAAAATATTTTTCTCATTGGTTTAATCACTGTAAACATATTTCCTAAAAATAAGGAGGAGATCAAGGATGTTTTCTATCACTACCGCTTGCACTTTGTGAACATAACATGCGAGCTTAACAGAATTATTGATTAGGGTGGAGTTTTAGCAAGTTAAGGTCACTAGCGGCTGGGCCCAAAGCATACTTAACAAGTGGATCGACACAAATTTGGTTATATAAGAACCTAGTTTGACGACAGACGCTGCATATAAGCAACACAAATCCAACTACACACGATAAAAATAGGTTTTGTACAAGTTGAGTTAATTTTGACATGTCACAATCATAGTTGTCAAATCGCGAATCGTATCGTGAATCGTTTACCCCCCGAATCGCGAATCGTGAATCGAATCGTGAATCGTATCGGTCGAATCGGAACCAAACGATAAAAACGTAGTAAAACATATGTAAATGGAATTTAACACTATAGAATTGGTAATTAAGCGTAATATGACAAAAAACTAATCATAGCACATGATAATATACCAAAATATATCACAAAAATTAACCGTAGTACATGTTCTCATCCATTTTAAGCTTAAAAATGTAAAAAACAAAAATATTTCATAAAATAGCCTACATATTAATTTAAAACACCCTACATAAAACAAATATATATATATCATAAAGAGCCTATATATTAATTTAATGTAAAAAAATCGCGGGAAAAAAAAAAAAAAAAAAAAAAAAAAAAAAAAAAGTGAATCGGACCGAATCGGACCCGAATCGGAAGATTCGAATCGTGAATCGCCGATTCGGTCCGATTCTTTAGACATTTGCGATTCGAAGGTTGATTCGAATCGTTTTGGTACTGAATCGAATCGAATCGTCCGATTCGAATCGCGAATCGGACGATTTTGACAACTATGGTCACAATATACATCGTTTAGTACCCAACACGACAAGTATAACAAATTTTGATTGTTTTTTTCTCACTTTACGTATAAATTGAATGCTGAGAGTGGTTTCTTATTAGGGTTTTGTTGACATTTTGAGAGCTATTCATCAAAGAGAGGTAAGAAAGTGAGAGGTTTAAGACTTTTAAACTTGGTTCCAAGATGAGATTCTGGTGTTATTTAGGGCTTGGATTGAGAGTGAGGGTAACTCTTGTATGATCTTTCCATTGTAACCTAATATCTCACATAATGAAATTGTTCTCTCTTGTGGATTTTGGCGAGGTAAGTTTGTCGAACCGCATAAAATCTCGTGTTCATCTTGTATTTTATTGTGTCTTGTTTATATATCTATCATTTTGCAATGTAAATTTCCTTGTTTTGATTGGGTGTGGTGCCATTGGAGTATTCAAGGTGTCATCATACTACTGTTTGAAATTCTTGGGTTTGTTATTTGCGTTCAACCATGTCGAGAAATAGTGTTTTGTATTAGAAGGTGGATAAATTTGATGGAAGTTGTCGCTTTACTTCATGGCAATTTAGAGTGAAGGATCTCCTCGTTTCATAAGATGAGGACATAATGGCAAAGTTGTGGGTAAATCTAGATGTGTTTAGCAAAGAATCTTACAACAAAGATCAATATTAAGAGGGAGCTTTACCGGTTGAAGATGGAGGAGGGAGAAAACAATATGGATCACATGAGTATCAACTCAATTAAGTTAGTGAAGATAAACCAAGAAGATAGGGGCTTGTTGCTTCTTACTTCTTTTCATAAATTTGTATGAGAACATAGTCACCACTATTTTGTATAGACAAGATACGGTTAAAATGGAGTGGAATAAACTCTATTGTCCTATGAGAAGAGGAAGTCTTCGGGGGAGGAGAGTTTGAGCGTATGGTCGGAATCTGGGATGGTATACTAAATGGGGATCTAGTGAAAGTAGTAGGCCTAGGGGTGGTGAAAGAGGTCGGTAATGTTACAAGTGCAAGGAGTGGCGTCATATAAAGAGGGATTGTTCTTTGTAATAGTACGGAGGTGATTCCGATAGTGCACTGATGACATATGCGAAGGGAGAAGATTTTGGACCGACTCACACTTTTCAAAGGTAAACTCTCTATCTCAAAATGAATGGATG
Source organism: Sambucus nigra (assembly GCA_949130495.1). Lineage (NCBI taxonomy): Eukaryota > Viridiplantae > Streptophyta > Magnoliopsida > Dipsacales > Adoxaceae > Sambucus > Sambucus nigra. The sequence goes on along the minus strand of OX422207.1, from coordinate 622,374,314 downwards.
TTGGATTCGGGATTTTCTAATAATGTTTGCTTCAAGAGAGAATATTGTGAAACTTTATAAGAGAAGAGAATAAAAGGTTTATTGTCTTAACCTAATGGGAAGAAATGTGCCGCTAAGAGGGTGGGAATAGTGAAGATCAAAATGTTCGATGGGGTGGAGTATACTTTGAGGTGTGTGGCCTATGCACCAAAGTTACGAACAAACTTGATATCCATTGGCCAATTGAATTCCAAAGGTTATCGAGTGCTGGTAGCGGGTAGAATCTTAAGTGTCATATGTGGGAGAATAACAAAGGGAGAAGAGAGAAAAATGTTTGTATTGTCTGACACAAACTTCGAGGGTAATGGGGGAAGTGGTATGCTCACGTTATCAGGCACTCGAGGCATGTATTGTTTGTGGATAGAAAGAAGGCATCGGTTGCAAGTTTCCCTGAAGTAAACGATGGTGGGATGAAAAGTTCTATTAGGTGAGGCTCGAGTTCCCCTTCCAGGGCCAACAAATGATTTTGGCTCGATCCACATGCGGTGGTCGTTGGTGAATCAACGGGTGTTAGGATCATATTTTGATTCACGGTGTGTAACTAGTACAATGAAGGTTTGAATGAAGGATTTGCAAAGCGTGGAGTCTCGATTTATGGAGTATCACTATTTTCTCCCAAATGTGGATACTTTTAATGTTTGGCTACATAATTTTCTATCCTCACTTGAGCAACTAAGTTCCTCACGCAATGGTACACTGAGGCGACAAGTCATGCCTATTACGCGTGACACATGACACTACTAGCTACTTCATAAGCCTACGTTTGGTGATAAGTGCCATCACTATATATCAGTCACACAACAAGGACTTTGTAGTCCTTGCTCGGCCGCAGATGTCGAGCAAGTTACCTCTGCCATTAATGTAGTATCAGAGCATTAAATGCTCACTTCTCACTTTAAATAGGATGTTAAGAAAATCTTAACACACATAAATTATTCTTGAAGATCATTTTCTACCGAATGTAATTGCTTTCTGTCCTGGTCTTGCCCTTGTAAGGCCGCGACGAGATACCTTGCCTCGGGTCAGATGTCAAAGGAACAATGGGCATGCCTAAGTCCTTGTCGCGACCTTTGCTAAGACATCGATTCAATTTTGGACCCCTCGACATATTTACTGAACTTTCAATTCGGCTTATCCTAAACAGAGTTAGTATAACAGTCTAACAGATATCTGCCAACTCAAGAATACTCAAATGATAAGTAACAGAGTAATATAACTATCATGGTACAACTTAATAAGAAAGCAAGATAAGGGAGTCCCCAATATATAGCAATTTTCACCCCAGCCCTTGACCTCAAAAGTACTAACACTAGCCAAATGAATCTCGTCAACAAGGGGCATCCGCGACCCATATACTAAGGGATCATTTGTTTTTGCATCTTAAGTCTGAATATGAACCATTCAGACTTAAAGATACTAAATACTGTTTTTTTTAAAGGATTAGGAGCTAACGGCTATATTTGCCTCTGAATGATTAAGAGGTAAAATTACCTCTGAATCTGAACTCTGAATGTGAATCTGTCGAAATACATCCATTGAGAGGTCCATTTAGACATAAAAATAAACATATTTTTCAGATTCAAATTTTAGATTCAGATAGAAAAACAGACGCAACCTAAGTCTGTCATATAGCTCTTGCTTTTGGGCAAAAAACTACTCTTACCAATTCCAATTTGGATTCTTTCGAAAATTGGACTTTGTTTCCGAATTCAGAAATTTTGAAAAAATCGCTTTCTTTGAAATATAAAAAAATCAGAGCTCTTGGGGAAAATGGAAAAACTCGGAAAACATCGAATCAACATATATTAAAAAATTCGGAAAGATAGAAATTTATCAAGAAAAAACCTTTTTTTTTTTTTTTGCTGACCATCCGGATCGGCATAATTATACATTTGGGATTTTTGAATTTCATCATTAATATCAATTCCGATCTGATTTGTTTTTCTTCCGGAAAAGCCGGAAATTGGAAACTGGGAAGTTGAAAATATCATTCTAAAATTTGAAAAATTCGAATAAGATTTTGAAAAATTGGGAAGTTCGAAAAGAAACTTATACACGACATAATTACTTGGCCAAACTCACGCAAATTTCTAATCTGGTAGGCATTAGGCCAACCAGACTTGCTAGGCTAGGAAAAACCCTATAAGGAATCACAAATGTACTATGTATATTGAACATATTCTCCTTGGCAGGTTAAAAACTTAAGACACACGGATTACATTGTAATTTATATTATTTTTGTTTCAGATTTTCTAATAGCGTGGATTGAAAGCATTTTGATTGATAAAGGGATTGGATTGATTAATCATTCTTCTCATATATTAACTAGGTTTTATCTTGCATCTAATTATTATTCAAATTGGTGAGTAATCGTTTTCAGATTTATCCTCTTAATCTGTATTCATTATTTTTAGAGTAATGCTACATACCCCAAATAACTCCCCCAAACCTCCCCCAAAATGACTTGGACTTTGTGCCCTGGCGGGACCCGTACCATATGGCAATACATGACAGGCAAGTGGAAGAATGACGTGGCGTCCACGTAGGATTTGGGGGAGATTTGGGGGAGTTGTTTGGGACTCAAAGCATTTTCCTTATTTTTAACATCCATGCAGTGCTCAAAACTGGAGATTTGCTGCAAAGCAGTTTTTAGAGAAGTATCCAGAAGATGTTATCGTTCACTGTGAGTCATATTCTTTTGATACATCACTTTTGTTTCATCCCTGTTTTTTTCTTACAATAGTTATGTTTTATTTTTTCCAACTTCAAACTAGTGTTGGTGAGATGGTTTTTTGTGTCCGTAATATATTGTTAAAAATTACTTGAAGAAATAAATTGATGCAAAAACCAAAAATTGGATCCAAAGAAGAAACAAAACACAAGCATCAATCTGAATATTGTATTATATCACCATAGAATATATTGTATCATATAACCATAGAATTAATTATCTCTTTATACCATCACCTATTTTTATCAGAACTAATCCTACTCTAATTAGGATAGCCTTAAAAGACCCTTCACTTAGTCTAGTATTTCCTAAAGAGTACTTTAACCTCTTTTATTACATTTAATACCAACAATCAACAAAACAAAACTATAAACCCTATTCCACATCATTCTGCCCTCCTTTGGAAAAGTTCGTTCTCGAATTTGAAGTTGGAATCGAGTGCAAAAATTCCCAAATATGCCGCCGTGAAGAAGGGAAAAATTTTGGGTCCCAAAAATAATTGTCAAAAATTTGGGAAGGCCAAAATAATTTTTATCTCCAAAAATTGGGGATAATTAGAAATATTTGAACTGCAGAAGTGGCAGCCCAAATTGAATTCAGACTTCCTCTATAAATTCAGCACCATAAACCTGGCACTCAATTAAAATCCATTAAACCTAGACCAAATCACTCCTTTCTTTTCATTAAACCCAACCCAAATCATGAGTCAGAAAGCATACAAGTGAGAAAAGGGTGTGAGGCACCCAACGCACCACTCCAAAAGCGCTAATCAGGTTCTGTGTGTTCATCCACCAACTAACAACAACAATCTCCAATCTCGCTGTCATCTCTTTCTGATGTCGCCAATGTTTAAGGCTGCCGAGGTAAAAAATCAACTTAAGGTTGTAAAGCCCTAAAACCAACCCTCTCGAATCATTGCCAATTTGATTCGCCACTGACGGAACTCACCGAAGCATTAAAAGAACTGATGGAAACCACCCATCTTTTGAACCCCTTTATTATTTGATTGTGTCTTGTTCCTCTTCTCTTTCTTCTTCCTTCTGTTTGATTGAACCTTAGGGGCTGAATGGGATTTCGAATTAGAGGGTTGGTGGGGTGTCACTGTGAAATGGTTATAAGAGGCTACTTAGTTGGTTACAATCCTAAATGATGGCTGATTAGGGTTCGTGGGTTATTAGGACAAATCGACGCCCTCGGGTTTCGTGACAATATGGCTTGTGAACTCTTTGGGGTTTGGGACAAGTGGAATGAAAGGATGGGGCAGATGTGACACCCCGCCTATTTAAATAACGGGTGGCCGGCCCTGTAACTGGAATCTCAGAGTGGCTCATAATTAGCATCACTGTCGAAAACCAAATTAATTATTAATAACCTATTAAGTCCGGTGTCAAATTTTAAAAACTTATCAACTTGCCTTAATAAAATTTCCATTCATACAAAAAACCATTCCATACACTTTCACCACAATAGTGTAGTGACATGAGTACTGAGAGAAGAAATAAATAAAATTAACTGATAATTCTCGGTAAAACTCAATACAATAATCCAACTGAAAATGAAATAACATAAAGTCCGAATAAAGTAAAGACTGTTCAACAATGGGCGACATGCTCGAATGAATAAATGAACTGAAATCCTAACTAGATATCAATGATAGAAGCGCCTAATCAATCCTTGCAGATCTACAGTTGTTGCAGCATTGTCTGATCGGAAGGATAGCTAAGCCTGCGTCCCTGTGGCTGAGCACCTAAAAGGTCTTGAAAAAGATTTTTGATACAAGTCAGAGCCCAAAACCGTTTAAAAATATTTTGCAAGTATTTAAAATGCAGTAATGCAATTGCAGCATAATCGTTCATATTTAAACTGGTGTCGCACTCACATGAGATAATCCTCATCCCTCATCTATAGTGCGCACCAAACGCATTTATTTTAATTCCCTAATTACGCTACCCCGCCGAACTAGCATAATCTTATCTTAGTCCCACACGCCAATCATCTAGCCCAGTCGTACTACATGTATTGTTACTTTGCTTTATTTCTCATTTAGCTATCAGATAAGCTGTATTATTATAATTCTCAATTATAATCTCATCATCACCCGATTCACATAACTTTACACTAGTTATAGTTTCAATATTAACACATTCATTTAATTCACACGTATATATTTAACACGCATATATACGGATATACATATCACATCTCGTACACATACATATATTTTACTCGCTATATACGTATAACCGCATCCCCAGAGATGAGACCTCGTGGATGCATTCTCTAGCATGCTATCAGGCTCCAGGTACATCACGTACCACTCCTGGGCCACCGGGTCGGAGTCTCACCACCGAACCCAAATCGTAAACACATAACTGGAGGCGGTCATAGACATACATCCGTGGATCATAATCATATCAAACTACCTCACTAGACTCTAAACTCACATACAATGGCCATGCAACAGTCCTATGACCTGGGGAATCGACCCAACACTTGTTGGTCAACGCCAGGGTGGGTCGCCCCACTATGCGCAACCTCCAACGATTGCATCCATAAAGTAGGTATGTTCACATATATCAATTATATATATATATATATATACATAACCGACTAAATGTGAATAAATCTCTCGTAGCACTAGCCCATAATTCCCGAGTCTATCCCCGACTCTCGAATATTCAAATATTCACTTAATATAAATTCATAAACGTTATTATTCTGGATACTAAGCTATTCTACTCCACTCCATATCCAAATGCTATCCGAAATCCCAAACCGATTTAATTAATCATATTCCGAGTATCATTCACCCTAAAACATCTATATATCCGTACCCGAATTTTATTTCCGACTAACTCAAGGTAGTTATGATTTCTCACATATTTTTCTAGAATGTGAACTCCCTAAATTTATCCGAACCCACGTAAAACTCAAATCAACAAAGTAGGTCAAACAGTAGGACCGAATCGGTTCGCCCCCTAGACCTGAACTGATTCGCCTCCAGTGGCGAATCGGTTCGATTCTGGGCAGAGGTCTGGTTCGTTTTTGACGGAATTGTACTCTTTCCTTAACACCATATGGATACCAATCCTCATCCAAACCCAAAATAACATCTTCCTATCATTCTTAAACGTAATGACACACGTTTTTACGTCCGAATTCATTTGACAACACTTCGATTCATGGGATTCAACATAATTTATCAAGAATTAATTCCCTTCTTAATTCTAATTCAAGATCACACTATTTCCTATTTTAACCATTAAAGATCACACCTTTTTAACACGAATCAATCTCAGATTTAACATGTTTCAAACTAAATTATTTCTTAAATGATTTCATTCCCCAAAGTCCATTTTACATGTGAATCCCACCCCAAAATTCATATTTCTTCACCAACTATGATATGAATTATTAAAACAACATAAAGCATCAAAACAAGATAAACACTTGCCTTTAGATTGTTGGAATCTCATATACACGATGGCTCTATGCCTGGAATTGATCCAATCTCTTTTCGGAATGATTTTCTTCACTTTCTCGTGAGTTCTCCCTTCTCTTTTCTCTTCTCTCTCAACTCTAGGTCGTTTGGGATGGTGGAATGGCTGGCCATTCCATCCATCTTCCCTAATTATAACCCCAATCCCGAAATTAGGTTAAGTGCTATGTTCAAAATGACTCGAACGCCTTTATATGGGTCTCATTTGGTCTAAAAAGTCCCTTCGGAACCCGATTACAACCCCCGGGTACCTAATTCTGACTATTTTGACCCATCCCGGATCATTGGCGCACTCGAAATCACCATGCGAGTCGTCATTTCTAACAAGACCTCACACGCGTGTCCCGAATGAAATACCGTCAAATCTGTCGATTTTACTCGCTCACGATGTAATGTAAAATAACACGTTTTCATTTACTTATCACACAAGTAAATATAATAACACATAAATATTATTCCTCATAATCGCTAATTAACATTTATTCAGTCATTTCATTTTCCATATTAATTAAATTATGTGCACACGTGTAAATTAAAATACTCCCCAAAATATGAGGTGTTACATACTCCCTACCTTACATTGGAATTTCGTGCCCAAAATTCCAATATACCTGGTACCAAGAACTCCGGATACTTATCCCGCACGACATCTTCACGTTCCGAAATCAACGCACGACTGTATACACTAACAGTACCATCTTGACCGAAGGCTTGCTCACTACTGCCCAAAACTAGCGACAAGTCTCCTGAAATCATTGTACGCTGATATACTACGTGATTCCTAAGGTCTCTCCTTGACACACGAAACACATCGTGAACCCGCTGTAAATGTCCCAATTAGAGGAGCCTATAATGGAGATGCAAGAATGGGGTGATAAAGCACATTGATTAGATTGCGTGCACACGTATAATTTAAAATACTCCAAAAAATATGGGGTGTTACAGCAGATTGAGTATTTTTTTGTTGAAGATCAGAATTAGGGTTTCAAAAATGGGGTTAGGGTTTGTATTGGAGGGGCCATCGATGGGGAAGGAGGAACAATTCTCTCCAATTTTTCCAAATCGAGGGCCATAGTTTTCTCTCGGCTTGCCAATCGATTTTCAGAATTGGTGTTCGTATTTCTCTTCTTGGGAGCCACTAATGGAGATGCAATAGGACACAAACGTGCACACACAAGGTGGTTGTCAATTTGATGCAAACACTAAAAATTGGATTCGAAGAAGAGAAAATACAAGCATGAATCTGAAAATTGTATTAGGAATCCAAGTAATTCAATTATCCCTTTACATCATCAAATATTTATAATAGAAATAATCATACTCCGACTAAGCTGACAATTAATAAAACAAATCTATAAACCCTATTCTACATCATAAATGGAAAGATATATGGAGAAGACCTTTGTATGGTTATCAAAAATTTAAATAAAGCTTGGAGGCATAATGACGTAAACTACACGTTAATGGCTAAAAAGAAATACCAAACCCTAATTTTAGGGAGAGAATGAAAGTTGTCTTATATTTCAAGTATTGCAAAAAGTGAGTACAAATGAGATTACAAGCCTATGTATAGGGGCTGTTACTTGCTAATCAAGTAATTAGCTAAAATAACTAAAAGGGCCTACTAAAAATAAAAGAATGCATAATTAGTCCCAAACATGCTTGGAGGCTAATTAAGGAAGGAAAAGGGCCTAAAAAGAACAAAATAGAAGAATAGAAATAATATGGAAATATAACAGAAAATAGCAACGGATTCCCATCACATAACATCACATCGTTTAAAGAAAAAGGATTTCTTAAATACACATATTGTACCAGTGAAGAACAAACCCTAGAACCCTCATGTTCTTTGGGTTTGGTGGTTGTAAGAGGAGGAAGATGATCCCTTGGATGATGGGGCTCGAGAAAAATTGATCATTTGTGGCAGATTTTACGGCTACTTGAGAAGAGTAGCACCTGACATTGGGTGAAGAAGGTGAAAAGTACTATTCAGTTTTGGCTAAAGCTGAAAAAACACACGAGGGGTGCTTTCTTTCCTCAGACATACATTCAAGAGATACCTCTATGTTAGAGTAACATGTTTTGATTACCGTAACAGATTGTTTAAAGTAATTTCAGCAGTTATGTAATTGGGATGGGATGTGTGAGAGTAAGTAACAACATATTGAGAGGTACATTCACAACCTACTACCCCGTATACACCACGAGTTGGGCCTTGGGATACTCTTACTTTGGGGAAGGCACTCGAGATGCCCTTAGGATCAAGAAGTATATCCATCAAGACATTAGACACCACCACCACTACAGGCCAAGTTTAGGCCATTTAGACTACCATTGTTGCATTCCAAGTGTTTAATGCTTTTGGTTGCAATGTTTTTAGCCATGAAGTGACACAGTGCCCAAAGAACAATGCATTATGCACCGTTGTCATAACGGATGGCATTAAGACCAAGATTCTCGCTTCGAGGAAGCCCAGTGTGATACTAATGACGTGGGTGGTGGATGTTTACCCCGAGACAAAGAACATACCAACACTTTTAAGGAGGGGAGTTTGATGTAAATAATGGATATATGTCTTATTTGTCCATCGGTGTTGCTAATTGTATAGTATGAGCTTCTTTTAGTTATTGCCCTTCGTTTTTGCCCTTCTTCCCCTTTTATAGCTCCTTGGAATCAATATATATTGATATAATAGTTCTCTATTTGATAGTGAATGTGTAGGAGGGTAGTAAGTTCTGGTTCAGGTCATGGATAGGGCTGTAAATTGAATCGAGCAAGCCCGGGCTCGCCGTTCGACCCGTTAAATTTGGGCCGAGCTTTAATTGAGTTTGAGCCGGATAGAGCTTGAGCCATATTTTCAGGCCCGAACAATAATTCGGGCTCAACTTGAGCTGCATGTTAATGAGCCCGAATTGGAACCGAACCCGAAGATTATTATATATACATATTGCAATTGATTTCTACATGGAGTATATTATCTATTTAAACAGTATATTTAAAGATTTATTTAGTGATTTTTGTGTTTAAATCATTTTGACTAAAACTTTTGAAATTTCGAATTTTTATTCAAGGGTTATAAACATTTGTGTTTTATTATTTTCCTTTTTATTTAATTTTAATTTTTATGATTATATAAACCTTAAATGGATATTTTATAAGTTATGCCCACTGAAATCGTGTTTGGGCCGAGAATGTGAGCCGAGCTTGAGGCAAGGGGTGTGATTTAAGTTTGGGCTGAGCTTGGGCTTGGGAAGGCACTGGGCAGAGTTTAATTTGGGTCGAGCCTGAGAAACCCTAAGCCCTGATCACTCAGTCTGATTTACAGGCCTCTAGTTATAGAGTTTGTCCCGTAGTGATCGAGGCGTAACCCGTCATCTTGTTAAAGGAGTGGAGTTAAGGATGATCACTAAACAACCATACAGTGACAAACATGGAATAATAATTACTAATAAATAAGAATGAGGGATCTCATTGGAGTGCTGGGATGGAGGGTGAAAGAGCAAGCAACCTTTTAAGAAAGTAAAATTAGGAGACATTCTAAACACCATAGGATTGTGGGACGTCCATTATGAAACCAGAAAATTTATTTTTGTCACTACTGCGTAAAGGTTGTGGTTATTATCATGGTGGAGTTGAGAGTGATTGATGATATGAATGTTTGATAGAACCGCGGGGGTGGGGGGTGGGGGGTGGGTCGTTGTGGGAAAAGGGGTTCTCAAGAAGTGATGTTATAAGGCTGAGGTAGGTGGAACTAACTGAAGTAAATTGGAGTGGGTGGTCTTATATAGTGGGTTGGGGGAAGATCTCAACCCTTAGTTTTGATCCAGAAGAGAAAGTTCAACTTGTATTAATGAGGTCTGGGTGGTAGTTAATGAGTTGATAGCATACCAGGCAACAGATTTGATAAAGCTAGTTTATCGGTTGGCTTATATGGACAGTATGTCAGGTGCTGTATCAGTTTGCTTTAGATTATATCGGGAGTAGAATGGGTCCAAAAATGGTAGGTCGTGGTTGTGTCTTGAAATCAAGACTATTGACGTTAATGGTTCATTTTGGTCTTTTATTAAGGTGGTTGGCACAAGGTTCGAAAAGGCGCGAGGTGTGGTCATGCCACACAAGCCTTAGGAGCTTAGGCGTAAAAATGCGTTTTTCCCTTTTTAAAAAAAAATTTATTCTAAGGCTAGTAATACAATAAAATAATACATACCTTGAAATTTGAAAATATATTCGTATGTTTGTTAGTCATCATTCAACTATCAATATCAATAATCATTCAATAATCAATGCAAAATGGTTCAATATAAGAAATATATTTCTTAGCTTTCAAATGAAACAAATAGATAATAAAAAAACACTGAATGTGTTTATGTTGTCAAAACTTAATAGAAAACATAGAAAGTATTTAGATTTTTCAGTTCGGAGTTGAGACTTATGGCTGAAAATAGGGAAATAAAAAAAGCTGAAGTGATCAGTAAAAAAAATGAAAAAAGAGGGATATACCATAAAATCTGAAGGTTGGAGTCGGAATAAAAAATGTGTCGGAGGATAGGAGGTTTTGGTCGGAAGTCGGTCGACAGTGTAATTTATTTTTTTACGAGAGACAGAAAAAGGCTCAGAGGTTTGGGTTTACATTTCTTTTGATCGTTTTGGACGATTTATTGGTCCGGTTTGTAAAAAAAGGTCTTTGACAAACGACATCATTTTGCTAAAGCTTTAAAAAAAAGCCCCTTGGCGTCGTTAACCACACCTTACACACGCGTTGACAGCCTTTTACCATGCCTAAGGCATTAGCGGGGTGTTTCTCCCACGCTTCACACTTAGGTGCGCCTTTTAGAACACTGGGTCGACATGTGAAAGCCCAACAACCTTACTCTCCAGTCTCCTAGTCTGTACTTAGAGGATTTCAAATGGAAGTAAAAAAACTATCGAATGAATCCTCCGAATCCCATGGATTTTGTCTAGTATAAGTCCATTTTATGAGATTCGATAGTTTGAACAAGTGTTGAGTTATTGACATACTTGGGCATCGATGATAAATTATCGAATGTGAAGGGGTTCAAACTATCACACCCCTACAAAATGATATCGAGAAGCTTATCTTATTTTGGTTATGTTGTGATAATTTTTTAGTGTTTTGTTTATGTCAAAAACTAAGTAAATGAATGCAACTCTATTGAAAGTAGAACGAGATACCAAAAAAATGAGTAGTTTTGTTATATAGGCTCACTTTAGTTATAAAGGTAAGGAAATGGAGATGATGGCGCTCATTAAATTAAGAAGATTGCTAAATTGGGTAAGTATTGTAGTTTACTATGTGATTGTTTTATACATTTGAAGCTATTAGATTTATTGCTATTTTTTAATAAAATTAAAGCCAACCACTATCCGCCTCTGATAATAAAAGAACCGATCCCTATTTTCCATAATCTGCAACTAAAAAACTATAATTGAACTAAGTAATATGGATTAGAAGGTGAAACTATGAAATAGAAGAACATATAAAATTAAAAAGGACAAATACATGAGATCACGAAGTTTTCAAATTGGGTAGGATAAAGGGAAAGTCGACTAAGGCGATGTGGACATGTGCATCCCCGATATTTACCACCGCTTAATATTCACTCCATAATAATATCACTAAATGGTTATGGAAATGACTATAATTATAGTCTGGTAGAATTTTTATTTACCTTTTATGCTTAAAAGTAAAAGAAATCCTGCCTACTAGCATATTAATCTTTTAGGCGTAATCATATTAGATATTATTTTATTATATCTGTTTATCACGTATGTTATACCATAAATATGGTATGGTTCATGGACCAATCAGAAGAGGACATCTGGACTCACCAGCGAGGTCGGCCTAGTCAATCTGGTTGGCCCCTGCATCACATTCAGTCAGCATATCCCAGTTAGATCACAGTCGGTTAATACCGTTATGTAACTCCGTCAAGACAAGCATGTATTGTGTGATTGGACGACGCCAGCAGTGCACTACACATGGGGGAGATATGCTAATGTACCCCCATGTGCTTATAACAAACTTTATGATTATTTTCCCACTTGCATGTAAAATGTGTGCCTGCCTAACCTATAAAGGCACGATGCCTGTCCCTCTCTATTCTCTCTCTTTTAACAGCCTATAAATAGCACACACACCCTCACTGGAGGAGGATCGAGATATTTTTCATACTATTATGTTGTCCAAGTCTAGAGTGAATTTGAGAACTTGTTTTCAACCCTCAGTCACGACTTTTGCCCATTGAATTTGCTGTAGATTAGCTTTTCCGTGATTTATCTCTTTATCTCTTATTGTTTATGATTAGTGTACTCTTGCTAAGACCCAATTAGTATGCTAGTTTTAGGCAATAACAACATGTATACCAAACACATCATTATTATGTTTCATATCTAGATTTGTCTTTCAATTAAGTTACCAAACACTTTAAAATGTTAAAAAATAGACAAAACTGGTATATAAAACTATTCTCAAAATAATTTTTAGAGCATTTTTTTTGGAAAATATAACCAAATGTTCCCATAAGTTTTTCAAAAGCATTTTCTGATGTAGGAGCATAGGATGCGGGTGACATTTTTATGATTCTTTCTTTTTTTTTTAGCCTTTCTAGTCTTCAGTGTAAATCGCCTTAAGAGGCTCATTTGTTAACTCTTTTGAGAAATGAGAATGTGAATTTAAAGAGAGAAATTGAGAAACTTCTGTGACTTTTCTTTTAGTTGTTGTTATGTAGGTTAATTTTACGCTTTCGCACCTTTTTTTTTTACATCAAATTGGTATCAGAGCCTCGTTTGCTCTTGGATCAAAGATGTTTGTAGATGATTGGAACTCGGGTCAGATTAACCCCTCTAAATGTGCCGAATACCATCATTAAGAAGCCCTAACCCTAGAAATCAAGAAATCGTTAACTCCACCCTACCACCCAATCGCTACCATGAAGATATAACCCTAATAACACCCCAACCCGCACCTAAATAACACTTCGGGATCACCCCGGAATCGGCCAAACCGCCCCTGCCTTGAAACCCTACCCGATCACAATTTAGTCCCGTCGAAATCCTCCACCTTTCACTGAACCCTCCCAAAAAATAAAATTCCCCGCCCCTATTCATCACTGGACCAACCCTACCCCGGCTCCTACACTTTAGCACACCACCTAAACTCTATTCCGATGGTTCCTAAATCCCATTTTGAAACCTCCAAATCAAATCCTAATGCTAACAGACCCCAAGAAACCCTAATTCCTAATCCAATTAAAATTTTTAGCGCTAATCCTAATTCTTCTATACCTAATTTGGTAAAGAACTCCCATTCTTCCCCGAATACCCAATTTTCTTAATACTAACTCATTAGCCTTAACCAAACACCCAAAGATTAAAACCCTAATGACCAAGACCCTTAAACCCAACCCTATTTACAAAGGGTGTTCTTCATTGGGTATCCTTCCTATACCACTCCATGTCCCATTGTCCACCGCTCAATTTATTTGTAGACGGCGGAATTCATTTTTTCCATGCTCAGACGGAGCTTGCGGGGGTTTTACCGCCTATGCATGGGTCCGTACGAGCATTTCTTTACCCGTTGCATCGCCTTGGGGCGATTATATACAATGATTATTGATGGGGGAGCCAGCGACAATTTGGTGGCGCAAGAGATGGTGGATAGACCGAGACTAGCGACGGAGTTTTTGACCGCCCTATGTCGTATCGGATGGTTGGGTAGTGGAGCTACGCTTTCCCCAGTAAACAGTGTTGAGTTGCTTTTTCTATCGGGAATTACCATGATGAGATTCTTTGTACTGTAGTGGATATGAGAGTCTACCACCTTTTGTTGGGCAGGCCATGGCATGTTGAAATTCACAACATGCATGACGGGCGAGCTAACTCTTATTCATTCATATATGAGGGACGAGACTTTCTCCTCTGTCTTATGGTAAGGCCATTCCCGATGTCTCGACCTTCAGCCCTGGTGGTATCACAGGGGAGTTAGCTACAGAGACCGCGGAGTCAGGCTTGTGTTATGCCCATGGTTCAAAGTCTCGGCCGAGTCAACTCGGTATCGTAAAGCACCGCACCTATTCCGAGAGGCGAATAAAAAAAAAATCTGTATCGTGGTATATCGCCGAGATATCGGCGATTCCGAGATGGAACGCCGATATCTCTGCCGAGACGGCTGGGACGACTAGAAATCGACCGAGTTGATCGAGAATAAGAAGCCAAATCAAGAAGAAATAAAAGAAGAACAGATCGAGAAGAAGAAAAAGAAATCGGCTGACCTGATTGAGCAGCAGAAGCCAAATTTCTGGCCGCCTAGTGTTCGTACAAGTCCACTTCAATTTTGTCTAGGGTTTTCACAAGAGGTGCTTTGGACGTGGTTTTGTAAAAAGGGGAGACTTCTGTCATCCTTTTGTTGTTTTAGTTGAACGTCTTTTTTAAGGAATGGCTTTTGTTTTTGTTGTACTGTACAAAACAAATACTTAAATGCTTTTTAAAAAACTGTACTGTACAAAACTTTACAATAGTACTGCACAATAAAAAGTGTACTATGCAAAAGTAAAAAGTGTACTGCAAAAGAAAACAGATTAATGCTCTTAAATTTGTATTTTACAGCTGTAAAAGCTCATTTTATTGTACGAAATGAAATATATCTGTTTTGTAGAAAAAATAATAAAAATCTGTTGTTTCACATGTGTACAAAAAAAAATACTTTTACAAAAAATGTTATTTGTGTACACAAAAAATTAATTGTGCAAAAAAAAAAATATTTTTTGCCAAAAAATGTTAACATACATCTTTTTGTAAATAAAACATTTATTTGTACATTTAAAAATGCTAAAAATAGAATATTTGTATCCTCTTTTGTAAAAATATAACATGCTAAATAACATTTGTTTCCTCTTTATTATGGAATAACATTTGTATCCTCTTTGAAAGAATACATGTGTGTGTTTAAACGAATATTTTTTTAAGGAAGCATGTGCTATTTTAAAAATTGTAGTTGAATATTTTTTGTAAAAAAAAAATACTATTTGCATCCTTTTTTAAAAAAATAACTCAAAATTGTATTTTTTTACCACAGTTAATGTTTTTAAATAAATAACTCTTCTAAAAAAATAACATTTGCATTCTTTTTTTAAAAAAAGAAAAAAGAAATCTAATAAAAAATAATAGTTACTTTTAAAAAAAAAAGATGCAAATATTATTTTTTTTACAATGTTAACTCTTGTAAAAAATAACATTTGCATTCTTTTTTTGTAAAAAAAAAAAGAACTCCAGTAGAGTTCTTTTTAAAAAAATGTAAATGATATATTATTATTAGATTTATTTTTTTTAAAAACGTTAACTCTTGTAAAAAGATAACATTTGCATCATTTTTAAAAAAATAACTCTAGATGGTATTTTTTTACAAGAGTTAACATTTTAAAAAAAATAACTCTATCAAAAAAATAACATTTGCATCCTTTTAAAAAAGAACTCTACTAAAAAATAAAAGTAGAGTTATTTTTAACGTAGAGTTATTTTTTAAAAACTTAGAAAAAAATAACATAATAATAAAATAACATTTGTAGCCTATTTATTTTATCAAGTTCTATGTGTCATTAAATTGTTTTTCAATATTATTATTGGTTTACTATGCAAATTGAATCCGACAACTCTATCGCGCTTCAGTATAACCAATTCTACAATGCAATGCATATTGAATGATGGATTTGAATGTATCTCACTGGTCCACATTGTTAATCTTATATTTTTAGAATTTTCTATATTTTTTACGGAATTTTTTGCACTCTCTAAATAGCGTTTCTTTGCGTATCGCCCGATACCGCGACAGATACCGCGACCGAGTTGAAAATCGGGTGTCCGATTCCGGTACCGATACCGAGACTTTGAACCATGGTTATGCCTATCAGTCCCATCACTACTCTATAGAACGACTGTTTTCTTAGAGGTTCAGAGCTTGTTGGATTCCTATTCTGATGTGTGTACCCCACCAGATGAGCTCTTTCCTTTCAAAGATAAACAACATGCCATTGGTTTTGTCCCTGGGGTACAACTCCCCAACCTACCCCATTACCGCATGTCACCTACAGAGCATGCGGAGCTTCAGAGACAGGTCATCAAGTTATGTGACAGAGGGTACATATGAGAGAGTATATCACTATGTGCAGTGCCGACCCTTTTAGTGCCAAAGAAGGATGGGAGTTGGTGGATATGTGTTGATAGTCGAGCTGTTAACAAGATCACGATGTGTGTTGGGAGTTGGCGGATGTGTGTTGATAGAGGACATGTAAGACCAACTCCATGGTGCTCGAGTTTTCTCCAAGCCATCAGTTCCGTATGAGGCCCGGGGATGAGTGGAAGACTGCCTTCAAGACGAAGGGTGGCTTATGTAAGTGGACAGTGATGCCTTTCGGCCTGTCCAATGCCCCGTCTAATTTTATAAGAGTGATGACTTAGATTCTACGCCCTTTCATGGAAAAATTTATGGTAGTGTACTTCGATGATATATTGATCTATAGCCGATCCGAGGAGGAGCATTTTGATCACGTGGCTGAGGTTTTGGCTGTCCTAAGGGCAGAGCGCTTCTTTCTCACGTTGAAGATGTGCGCTTTAATAGTACCTTCAATGACCTTTTTGGGGTATGTGGTTTCAGGTGATGGCGTGAGGGTGGACGACGCCAAGGTTCAGGCGATAGTTGATTGGCCCCCACCTACGTCAACCAAAATTCGCAGATTTCATAGTCGGACAGGATTTTACCGGTGTTTAATAACAGGGTTCAGCACCGTCATGGCAACTATTACGAATTTGATGAGTACCTCTTCGACTGTTCCGATGTATAGAGGAGGTGAATAGGGCCTTCAGATGCATCAAGGAGTTGATGACCACGACACCCATCCTAGCTTTACCAATTTTTGACCAGTTGTTCGAGTTGTCTTGCGATGCTTGCAAGACGAGATTGGGTGCCGTTTTGAGCCAAAACGGGAAGCCGATTGTTTTTTAGTCAAAATTTAGAGTTTTATGTGGTAGTGAAGGCAGTGAAGTTGTGGTCGTCTTATCTCCTGCACAAGGAGTTTTGTGACACCCCGCCCAATTAAATATAGGGTGATCAGTCCTTTACCAAATTTTAAAACAGGATATACGGTCGGTTCATTCTTAGCATCACTGTCGAAAACAATATAATCCATATTAATCACCTATAATATAATTAAGCTAAGTGTCAAAACATTTTTCCTTTTTAATAAAACCATTTAACCACAACATTCCAAAAGTAAATTATAAACCATTCACCATACATAGGAATAATAAGTACTGAACAAGAATTAAATACGGAATTAAATAAGACTGGGTAAAACCTCCCAGTTCAAAACTCCAAACCATAAAAGAAACTAAATACAATATCTCTGATAAAAGACTAGAAGCGGGCGACACATGCCCTAAATAGGAAGTCTAAGAGAAACTGAATGAAAAGAATAGATTGCGTCTACTACAAGGACCTACAACTTCCAAAATAGCTGCAGCACGCCTAACAATCCAATCTCTAATTCTGGTACCCCTGCGGCTGAGCACCTGGAATAATATGTATATAGCAAAAGAGAGAAAAGATGCAATAAACGGGTCAAGGCCCGAGGTTTAAAAATGATTTAGCAAGTATTTAAAACTGGTTCTTAAAATAAGTCTTATACGCATGTTAGTTATCGAACTCTCACATGAGCTTCTCACCTCTCATCTATAGTGCACGCCTAACGTACATCTAATCTTCCCCCTAGTTATACCACCCAGTCTAACTAGTCTGAAGTCATTCTACTAGTACCTATACTCACCAGTAGTATACCTGTATCTCCCATACAATACGCTTTCAAATTAGCCTATGTCGAACACCTAATTAATATGTTTTCTCGTTTTCATAATAAATTAATTATACTCTTAGGATTTATTTTATATATCAACATTTTCATCTCTACTAATTATACACAGTAGAATGATTCACAAGTTTACGTATATATACATATAGTCACATCTTCCCTATATATATATATTTTAATACTGCGCCCCCGGGCTAAGACCCATTAGCGCAACTATCCATAATAATACTGCACCCCAGGATTATCATCCATTAGTGCACCTATAACAATAATCTTGTACCCCCGGGTTATCACCCATTAGTATACTTATAATGATATTCTTGTACCCCCGGGTTATCACCCATTAGTACACTTAACAATGGAATCCTTGTACCCCCGAGTTATCACTCATTAGTGCACCTAACAATATGATCCTTGCACCCCCGGGTTATCACCCATTAGTGCTCTTAACAATAATATCACATAATAGGCATACACACATCCTATTATAAATTATAGGTATTTCTCCAACCTACATATATACTCATACGTATTTTAATCTCATCACTACATATAGTATAAATATTTAGATTACTATCTCTCTCGTAATCTCCAAGGTACATTCTCTCTATACCGAAATAATTAAAGTATTAAGTCTCACATACTTTTCCCGAAATTTTGTATTGTTTAAGTTTACTATTGGACATTTCCTCTCACTCCAAGAAACCGATAAACCCAAATTTGGACTTAAAGAAAATTCCCAAAAAGTCCCTCTGTCGCTCGAACCAGATGGCATGTCGTTTGAACGACTTCCACGTGTCATTCGAGCGACTTCGCGCGAGATGCCATCTCGCTCGAACGGCTTCGCGCGAGATTGCACTATTCGTCTTCCTGCCCAAATTTTCAGCGTTTTTCACCATTATTGAACTTAAAAACCTCTAATATTCAATCCCCAACATCTCGTCATTAATACCTATCCACACATGTCAGATTATAAGTCATTCCTAACATCCTAGGATCCTTAATTCGTCATTAATCATCATAATTATATGAAACCCCCAAATTAATTCACATGAACCCTAGTTTCCATAACTTTAATTAAAGAATCTAATCAACCGAGATTTATTCATCAATATATGATTCGATTTCGTAGTTTAACCTCTACATACAAGAAGGAATATCAACAACTAATCTGCCCAGTCTCTATTCATCAATTAAACGCCAATTTTCACCCAATTAACATGTAAATCAAAGATTAATTTCACCTACTCTAACATGAGTATGATTATTGCTAAAGAAAACAAGTAATAAACACTTGCCTTAAATCGAAGGTCTGAATTCTTTGGTGATGTTAGTATAGACGCGTTCCTCTCTTCTCGATCTACGCGTTGGTGGTCACGGTTGTGCAAGGTGGTGCTAATTGAGCCTTCCCTTTTGGAAATTGGTTCTTCCTCACACCCTCTGTGGCCGTTCTTGATTTTTGTATATCTTAACCCTAATGGAACTCCCGTAGCTGATATAATTGTTCTCTAATTTTCGTCCATTTAATTTTTTCAAAAGTCCAAATTACAAAACTACCCCTACGGGATGCCGGTTTGGTCTAAAATCTCCTGAAGTCCAAATAAAATACCCGGGTAGAGTTTTCTGACTATTTCGACCCTCCCGGACTCAACGGCGCATTCGAAATTACCATACGAGTTACATAAAAATAATTTATCTTTATATTCCATTCAATTAGTCCAGACACGACTCACACGCGTGTCAGACTTAAATTGCCAAACTGTCGTTATTCCCTCTCGACAATTTATTAAAGTGTATA
Source organism: Sambucus nigra (assembly GCA_949130495.1). Taxonomy (NCBI): domain Eukaryota; kingdom Viridiplantae; phylum Streptophyta; class Magnoliopsida; order Dipsacales; family Adoxaceae; genus Sambucus; species Sambucus nigra. Next base: position 622,354,368 of record OX422207.1, on the reverse strand, counting down.
GTTCCATATTTCATATCACACGATAATATTAACTCAATAAGTATTAACCCTTGGCACGCTAGTTAATATTTATTTTTAAATCCGGATTAATTAAAAATTAAATTCTCACAGTTTAATTCAATTAATCCCACTATAATAATTACTCCCATAATTATTTAAATCATAAAAAATATGGGGTATTACTAGTTTGTCAAGAAGTTTGATCATGAGGCCATTCGATTCCTATATAGCCAACGGCATGTTAGTGACAGACACGCCAAGTGGACGATATACCTCCAGAGATACACATTCCATCTACAGTATAAATCGGGGAAGGAGAACCAGGTGGCTGATGCTCTTAGCCGGAGGTCGTATGCTTTAGTGACTCTTCGGAGTCAGGTTTTCGGATTTGACGAGGTCTGAGCTCTCTATCCGACCGATGTAGAGTTTGGACCGATATTTCCAGCTTGTCAGTAAGGCAATGGAGCATTGAGCGAATATTTGTTGCAGGATGGCTTCTTACATATGGGTACAACTTTATGCATTCTTGCTTCTCTTCGAGAGAAGATTATTTCGGAGGTCCACGAAGGGGGATTATCAGGCCATTTAGGACAGGCGCATCCTCACGCGATGCTGAGGGACTGATTTTATTGGCCGACTATGCGGAGGGATGTCAATGCCTTCATTTGACGTTGCCATACATGTCACACGACCAAGGGGCAGCACACCAACGCCGGTTTATATTCCCCTTTGTCTATCCCCGAGAGGCCATGGCAGGACGTCTCGATGGATTTTATAGTGGGACTTCCTCGCACATCTAGTGGGCATGATTCCATTTTCGTGGTGGTGGACAAGTTCTCTAAAATGTACCATTTCATACCTTGTACTCGCACGATCGTGCTTCCCATGTCGTAACGTTGTATTTTCGCGAGGTAGCCTGTCTCCACGGGGTTTCCGTAACATTACGTCTGAAAGCGACGTGCATTTTACTGGACATTTCCGGCGCACTTTGTGGCGGCTCTTACGGACAGAGTTACAGTTTTCCATAACCTTCCACCTCCAGATCGACGGACAAACCGAAGTGGTCAACCAGAGTGTTGGCGATCTTTTACAGTGCCTCTCTTTCGAGCACCCGCGGCGATGGGATGTTATGATAGTGCAGGCTGAGTTTGCCTTCAATAATGCTGTTAATCGTTTTACCGGTTTATCACCATTTCAGATTATATTGGGGATGTCTCCCATTATTCCCATTGTACAATTGATTATATTGACGTGCTGCAAACTTGCCAGATTCAATATTCCATAATAACTCAATGTTTTTTTTCATGGAGGATACAAATATTATGTTTTTACGAAGAAAAATAAATGTTACTTTTTTAGGTAGAGGATAATTTTTTTTTTACAAAGAGGATACAACTATTATATTCTTAGTATTATTTTTAGTAAGAGGATACAAATGTGTTTTTTAAGTAATATTTTTCTAAAAAGGATAGAATTGTTTCTTTTTTAGTATTGTTATTTTTTTACAAAGATGATACAAATAGTGATTTTGACAAAACACTACATTTTTTTTACAATCATTTTTTACAAAAATGATGCAAATGTTATTTTCTTACAAAAAATGATGCAAATGTTATTTTTTTATAAAAGGAATGTAAATGTTATTTTTTTGTTGTTGTTGAGTTGCAAATGTTATTTTTTTTAAATTGATGCAAATGTTATTTTCTTACAAAGAGGATGCAAATATTTTTTTTTTACTTGTGTTGCAAATGTTATTTTTACATACAGGATGCAAATATTATTTTAACAAATGTTTAGAGGATACAAATATTATTTTTACAATAATTACAGTTGTAGATTTGTTTGTAAAAGAATAAAATTTACTTTTTTTTATAAATAATAACATATTAAAATATAACATTGGGAACATTATTATAAAAAATAATAACAAATAACATTTGGATCATTTGTATTCTTTAAAAAAAAAAACTGGCACATATACAACGCACTAAATTAAACTCACAGGATGACCAAATAACCCACACACAGAGCACACTAAATTAAAAAAACAATTAGCATTTCGTAACCCCCCTAAAAAACCACGCTTACCAATACAACACTAGAGAGAGAGAGAGAGAGAGAGAGAGAGAGAGAGAGAGAGAGAGATTGATTCTTAATAACTTATACACCGATGTGGGTCGATACTATTGTGATATCGCCGATATGGGCCGATTCCATCGCGATATCGTCGATTCCATCGCGATGTCGCCGATATTGTCCGATTCTATTGTGATATCGTTGATATGGGCCGATTATACCGCTATATCACCGATACTACCGAGAAATTACCGATATAGGGTCGATTCACATCAATAATTGAAAACTCAACTCGTAACTCGGATTCGGATCGGTGGGCACCAATACTTAGTCAACTCGGCCGTATTGTCGCGGTATCGGCCTTGACTTTGAACCATGGTTGAGACAACTTTGCTACCAATGATATAAGAACTCGTATGGAATTCATCTTGGCAACCGGAGAAAATGTCTCATGATAATCAATTCAGTATGTCCGAGTGAAGCCCTTTGCAACTAATCGGGTTTTATACCTTTCAATTTTTTCATCAGCCTGTATTTTATTATATAAACCCACTTGCAGACTAGTGATTTCTTACCTTTAGGTAATGGAACAATATCCCATGTCCTATTCTTCTCAAGAGCATCCATTTCTTCAACCATAGCCTTTTTCCATTGAGGAACAGAAACAGACTATACAAAGGAAGTGAAAGCACAGTTTGTTGGAGATAAGCTATTATAGGATACAAAGTGAGATATAGGATGTTTTGTACAATCACAAACACCCTTACATAGGGCAATAAAGATATCAATATTAACTGAGGGATTACCTGAATCACACTTCTTGATCCTGGGGTGAGACAATGGTTTGTTTTGCTTTTCTTGTATACACAAGAATGTCCCTTTGTTACTGTTGCAATTCATTAGTATTAGTAGTGAAGACTTGCAATTCATTACTATTAGTAGTAAAGACTTAGGCATAACCCCCCCCCCCCCCCCGAGTAAAAGAAGGACGGAATGATTCTCTACACTAAGTAGAGTCTCCCCCTTAAGAGAATCTCGAGCAGTGAAAAAAAGGAAACAGTCTCAAAGAATGTCACATTTATTGACACAAAGCGACAATGAGTGATAGGGTTATAACATTGATACCCTTTTTGAGTGACTGAGTAACCTAAAAACACACACTGAACCACTTTAGGGTCCCATTTTATTCATTCGGTGATGAATATGAACATAACAGACACAACCAAATACTTTATGTGGAACGATAAACAATGACATCAACCTAATAAGTTTTAGGTGCTCTCATACCTAGGAGAAGAGAACGACTCACTTTTGTAATATGACGATGTTTTCGTTCAACTACATTATTTTGTTGTGATGTATCAACACATGAGGATTGATGGACAATTTCGTTATCAGTGAAAAAGATGCAAGACTACCATACATAAACTCCCCTCCATTATCAGATTGAAGAATTCTGAGAGAGCAATCAAACTGAGTACACACCATTTTGTGAAAGTTCTAGAAAATAGAGTGCAATTCACTTTTATTTTTCAGAAGATAAAGCCAAGTATAATGAATAAAATCATCAACAAACACCACATAATATCGAAAACCAAGTAAGAAGTTGTAGATTCAGGATCCCAACCATCATAATGAACAAGTTGTAAAGTAGCAGTAGTTGCTTTAAAACTGATAGGATAAGGAACACCCCATTGTTTTGTAAGGACACAAGGTTCATAATTTAATTTAAGAGGTTCAACACAAGCAAACTCAGGCTGCACACGCTTCAAAACAACAATAGGAATATGACCTAGTCTATTATGCCATCGCATTAACAGATCTTTATTCACACTACTAGCCCTAATAATACGTTGATTTGTAACATGAAAAGAAAGAGGCTTGATTTCCAGCAAGTACAAGCTCTTGTCTTCACGTCCACTCCCAATCATCTCCCTTGTGTCCAAGTCCTGAAAAACACAATGAGTGGGAAAGAATGTCACACTACAATTCAAGTTTTTAGTAATGTGAGTGAGAGAAAATATGGCCGGTTAGTTTTGGAGCATGAAGGACGGAGAGTAGGATAATATGAGGAGAGGATGAAATAGTTTCTTTTCCTGCAATAGAGGAAAGTGTTCCATCAACCACTCTAATCTTATCCCTACCCGAGCATACACTATAGGAAGAGAAACTAGAGGTTATACCAGTTTCATGATGAATGGTTCCTGAATCAATGATCCAAGGCAGTGCATTAGAATTTGTGGAAACATGGCGTGCCGAATGATAGGTAACTGTTTGAGCAAAGTTGGAGGCGGAGGGTGTATCAGAAGGGCGGTGTGGGTCAAGTTAAGATATCCACAAGACATTTCTTGGCGAAAGGCATCTGCATCTTGCACTAGAAGGCTCATTAGCAGTAGTGTGAGCCATTTGTGGCCTCCTAAATGGAGATGGTGCATAGGATGCCCCTTAGCTGAAGATCTTTGTCTAGCATTGGCTCTAGGCTTCCCGTGAAGGTTCCAACAAGTTTCCTGAGTGTGACGGGTCCAATCACAATGGTCACATTTCAAGTTACTTTCATCATCTTGTTTCTTCCCCTTATAGAGAATGTTTCAGTTCCACTGCTGACTAATAAGAGCAGTCATTTCAGGCATGAGCACTTCGGATCAAATTTTAAACACATTGCCTTCCTCTTACTTTCTTCGGTTTGAATATATGAAAAGACCTCTCTGACATAGAAGGGAGCTGGAGATCTACCCAATTCTTGGACCCGGGTATGCTCAAACTGAGGGTGCAGACCACCCAAAAAGTGATAAATACAATTTCTTTTCATCATAGACTGCAAAGCAGTAACATTGGTTGCACAAATAGGGACATAGTCTTGATAATGATCGTACTCTTCCCACTTTCCACGCAAATTATGATAGTATGTAGCGAGGGACACGTCGCCTTGTTTAAAATTTTCAATTTCGTGTTGAAGCTCATACAACTTTACAAAATTACCCACGGAAGAGTAAGTCTCTCTGATAACATTCCACAACTCCTTGACTGTCTTAACAAATAAGAAAACCTTGCTAATCTGTGGTTGCATGGACTGTAATAACCATGTCATAACTAGTGCATTTTCAGCGGCCCAATTATTATATTTAGGATTGTCCAGGGAAGGGTATGTGACAGTCCCATAAACATGAAAAATTATTCGACGTCCAGTAATATATACATACTAGCAGATTGAACCCACATCATATAGTTTGTTTCGTCCACCCTTATAGCGGTGATACACATGTCGGGATAATGATCATTACTATCTCCCATCGTTGGATTCACACAAACAAAAGAGATACCTCCTCAAGAATTTACTTCACACATTTTTTCCAAGCAGTTCCTAGGCAACACAAACCTCTGAAACAAAACAGATCAACTCAAGAACACAATCACAAAAATTGCGATGAATAGTTGCAAACACTTGGATCATAGACACGAAATATACATGAGTAACTAACAGTACAAAATGACGTTGAACACCTGATTCCATATCCATGACCTAAGGTTCTGATACCATGTAAACTTATGAAGTAACCAAAACCTAGATTATATTTGTGAGAGATTAAGGTATAAAAGAGGAAGAAAAGGTAAGAGAAAAGAGAGAAATCTGATATGAGAAGAGAGGAGAAGGAATGAAATGAATTAGGTCATAGATTCTCCCATCTCATTCTATTTATAACATAAAGTTTCAGTAATTACACATAAGTACCCTACAAAATAAAAGTAATATACATAAGCTTTCAAATATGCCCTGGACAACACAAACCTGGTGTGTTGGCAGAGCAAATTTTTTTAGGGGGAAGTGGGATGCACTTCCTAGACTGTTAAAAGTGATATTAAGTAGTAGAAAGATCTTGGTTTTGGTTGTGGGGGTGGGGGGGGTGGGAGATAGGACCTAATAAAATTTTTGGCTCAAGCAATTATGTGCAGTGACAAATCAACAAACGCCTAAGGTTGATTTTGCAAAATAATTTCCAATCTAATTTTTTAAAAATTAATTGTTCAATTAGGTTTGGAAACACATGGATTGGCAATGAAATGAAAGATGACAAAACCTCTAATCTAAAGATAATTGCCAAATGAAATGAAAGATGACAAAACCTCAATTTAGATGAATTAAGTAAGAAAACAATCTCTAGCCTTTAATTGTCAACACATTCAATTAAACTATTTGCTCCGATCCAACCAAGTGTGTAGTGTGATTAAAAGTTGAAAATCAACCACAACTGACACAGAACACAAGTATATATGAGGGAAACATCTCAATGGGTAAAAACCTCAATAGATGCAAGCTAAATTACTAGAAGTAGGAAATAGTTACTGATTACAAGATATAAGACACAGACCTATACTTGAGATCATACCTCACAAGTGTTCCAATCAAATCATCAATGAAGCTCCATTATAGGTGAGAGAGATTCCACTCCCAAAGCTTCTCAACATCCTCTCCAACACAAGTCCGTGTGCGGAATCCCAGTCCCCATGCTATGAAGCTTTGATCCTTCCAATTAACTCCTCAATCAGAGAAGGCGTGAACCTAAGTTGCATATGTAAACCTCACAAAAAAACTCAATTAATGGGGAATTTGTATCTAGGTTGTGAAAGTCTAGAGAGGGGAATATGGGAGAGTTGCTCATATAGTGCTTTGAAGTTCGTGGACCTAAAATGAGAGTGATCAAAGATCTTGAAGTTAAATTAGAGACAAAATGAGGTTTGTATAATATTTTGAATCTGTCAAGACTGTGCGCACTGGTCGGGAACGAAGCTATGCACATGCCATCTTAAACTGCCCTATAGATATAAGACACGTTGTGAAATCAGACTTGAGGAATACTTAAGCAATGCACTTGTGTCAAAATTGGCCATGCTTTTCAAAACGCGTGAGGTGGAGGTGAAGGCTGAGGCGAGGCGTAAGCCTCGAGGCACATTGAGGCTTAAGCCTCAAATTTGGAAAAAAAACCAATAAAATATTATAATAACATTTCCAATGAATCACACAAAATATGTGACATAACAGTTTTCTCCAAAAAGATCAATATTAATATCACTAACAAAAGAGTTCTTATATTTCAAGAATTGAGAAGTAAGTACAAAATGAGAATAGAAGCCTATTTATAGTAAATGTATTACTTGCTAATCAAGTAATAGCTAAAATGACTAAAGGACCAATTAAGAAATAAAAGAATACCTAATTAGTCCCAAACATGCTTGACAACTAATTAAGGAAGGAAAATGCCTAAAAAGAACTAAAAATAGAAAATACACTGAAGATAAAATGGATTCCCACCACTCTCCCCCCCCTCAAAAAGAGTTCGTCCACTAACTCAAAGAGGAAGACCAACAGAATCACCCTCTAAAATGGTAATCAATGCAGCGTCAGGGGACTGCTCGGCCTCGTTGAGATACTCTGGGGGCTGATCCATCGCTAGTAGGGCCCGTCGACGTGGTTGAGGACAATCAGAAGCTCGGTGTCCCACGGTGCTGCAATTAAAGCAGCGAAATCTGGGAGGGCCTGTATGGGTCACAGCGGAAGTGGCAGTAACTAGAGTAATGCCCGAAGATATCGAGGATGAAGCTGCAGGAGGAGCATAACTCAAGGAAGATGGAGGTCGGGATGCTGGAGAAGCTGCTAAGGCTGCATGATAGGCCTCGACCTTAGTAGCATACTCTACCACCTTAAAAAAGGTCGGTATCTCTTTCAATCAAAGGTCACGACGAATATGTGGCTGAAGTCGCAGAATGTAGTGGCTGATCCGCTGATCCTCCGTCTCGGCCAGGCGTGCTTTGGTGAAGAGGAGTTGGAATTGCTCTGTGTACTCTACGACCGAAGACGTGTCCTGCTGGCGAGTCTGAATACGCGTAAAGAGGTTTCTCTCGTACGTCGGAGGTATAAAGGAGGTTTGAAGAGCTGCCTTGAGATCGAGCCATTCTTGGATATGTGGGAGTCCTGCAGCCGTCCTACGATAACAAAGTTCATTCCCCACCAAACACGAGCAAACCCCTGAAATTTGGTCGCAGCTAGAAGAACACACGAGCGGCCCTGAATCCGCTTGTAATCGAAAACTGTCTCCATAGCAGCGAGCCAATCGGTCATATCATTCAGGGAGAATCTTCCATCAAACATAGGAATGTCTATACGAATGTCCCCATGGAGACTCCGTGAAAGTAAATGGAGTGCTAAAGAGAGTGGGTCTCCATCCTGATGAGCTCTCGGGCCCACCACATCACTTGGTGCAGCTGCAACATAATCAACCGGGTCTGGTGGCATCTGTACAGGTGGTGGGCAAGGAGGATGATCATGTGGAGCCATGGGAGGTGGTCGGGGATCACACTGATAGTGGGGACACGTGACAATGAGGTGACCACATTCTCCACAATAGAAACACTGACGATCCTGTAGTGGAATGGGGTGATGGGCATCGGGTGGGGGAATCCACTCATAGATACTGCGACGTGTATCTCTAATGTCAGAGGAAGAAGAGGAATCGGTGTAAAGTAAAGAGAGGTCATGATGAGAGGGTGTGTGATGTGATGACAGGTGGGGTGGTATGGGTGGTGGTGCGTGGGGATGCAAACGCGGATCGATATTTTGATATTCAAAAATACTAAAATCAAATGGGTCGGGCGGTTTGGGAGGTCGAATAGGGTTGGAATTATGTGGTGGGTTAAGGGAAATTGTATTTGGGATTTCCGGCAACTCGGGTAGGGTGGATTTTTTTGTGGGTGTCCGTTCTTAGGTAAAATTAGGGTTTCTTGGGTTTACATTTTGGTTGGAAAAATTATGGTGAAGTCCGGGTTCAGAATGGGTTTTACGGTTGGGGTAAGGGAAATGGTCGGTAGATTGGGGTAATGATTTGGTTAAATTCACACGGGTTTGGGTTTCAAACGGGGCAACAGATATTAGGGTTTTGGGGGTGATGTTTGGACAACAATTGGCATTTAAAGGGTTTAAAACATGTTCTTGGTAGGGGTGTGTGGTATATACACTTGAATTAGGGAGTCCCATGGCAAAAAAATAAGGATTGGCCACCGGGAGGGTGGTTCGACTCAGTGGTGGAACTGCTGTGTGCCGCAGGTGGCCATCGGCTGCCATACATCCAATTGGAGGGGGTGTCGGTCCCTTTTAGGGTGTTCCGACACTGCAGAACCCCTACCCAGTCTTGATCGGCAGCCTTAGGGCCCATTTCTGATCCGTCCGGCGCCGGAAACTGACAATAAGGATGAACAACTTCATTGGGTTCCTTTTCGGATCTGTTGGGGGATGCATTCGGGCTGTTTTCCAGGCCTTCGGGTGACTTCTTGTTGGTGAATTGAAACTAGGGTTTCAATTGAGGGGCAAGGGTTTTGTAATTTCGTTAAAAGTTAAAAAATGGCCTCCATTTGTTGTTTCATCTCACGATTATTCTCTACCAATTCTTGATAGTTTTGTTTCAGTTCTTGATTGCTTTGTTTCAATTCTTCTTTAATCTCATCTTGAATTCGGGTTGCCTTCTTCGGGGCCATTGAGAATGTAGGACACGATTTGATATTCTACACACCGATACACACGAGCACCAATGTTTGGAGCGACACCTGCTCTGATACCAATTTGACGTGAATTACACGTCAATGATAAAAAAATCAAGACTATGATTTCTAAAGAGAGAAACAAAAGAGTTTTTATATGATGGAAATGGGCCCTATTCAAGGGTTATTTTTGTCATTTCTATTTTCTTTTTTTTATATGTATTTTCCTTTAGTTGCTTTGTTATTTAAAGGAAGGAGTAGTAATGGCATTTTTGTAATTAGAGCCTTAGCTTGGAGCCTAAGCTACACCTCCCTTTAAATACCCATGTAGTCTTCATTTGAAGACACTCCATTTTGAAATATAAAAAATCTCGTAATTCTCTCTCTAAAGTTAGGGTTTGTTTATTTTCTTGGCCATTGACGTGTAGTTTACGTCAAATTGGTATCAGAGCGAGGTGCCGTTCCCCAAGTGGTGTATTGGTGTGTAGGTATTCAAAATCGTACACTACATTGATGGCTCCAAGAAGATCCAAACAACAACAAGAAGAAATCCAAGAGTTGAGAGACAAAATGGAACAACAAACCCTAGATTTCAACATTAAATTTGATGCCATAATGCAACAACTTACTAAGTTGCAAAACCCTAACCCTAACCCTAACCCTAACCCTAGCCCACCCAAAACTAGGGGTGGCAGTTCGGGTTAGTCGTGTCATTTTCGAGTCGCGTTGATTTTTATTCTAGTATAAGTTTTGGGTACTCTTAAATCTATACAAGCTAATCGGGTCATGTTCGGGTCATTTCGGGTTATTACCATAAACGGGTTATCGGGTCAAAAATTGCCAGCTCTACCCAAAACCCTAACATCCACTCCCACTACCTTTTTCCCTAATCCCTACCCTTACAACGCCTCCAACTCAGCTGCCGAGGGGCTGCCCCAACCCCACCGCACCCTTGCTGCCCCTCCCCTTCCAAACCCGAGCCAGATCTGCCCAAATCTGCCCAAAAACCTAGCAGCACCCCTGCTACCCTGTTTGTAACCCACCCCCTGCCTTCCCACCTCATTTTTGACCACCCCTCACACCCTTTAGCTATCGGAAAAACCTCCCTAGATCCCCAAAACTCTGCTGATCCTGAACAGACCCAAGCTCGCCCCTATTCCGACCCGGGTCAACCCGTTTCACCCAACCCCGAAATCCTACCCCAGCCTTCCCGAGCCCCTTCCCTCCTTCTCGGCCACAAATAAAACCCTAGAAGTACCCCCCTAATTCCACGTGATACCCGACCCATCTCGACCCAATTTTTAGCCCCACCCACCTTGGATACCCCAAAACCCGTTGTCCCGACCAATTTTTACCAATCGGACCCTCCACTTTACTCGGAGGCCCTCCCGTGCCCAACTCAACTCAATTCCCACCCCCACTTATACACCCTTGCCTGCCACCGTACGCCCCACCACTTCCACCCTCACATCACACCCCTTCCCATCATGATCTTTCCCTACTCTACACTGACTCCTCCTCATCCTCCGACGCTGGGGATACACACCGCAGCGTCTTGGAGTGGATTCCCCCTCCCCCACCTAACCCTCATCGCTTCGTACCGCTTCGGGACCGCCAATGCTTTTATTGTGGAGAGAATGGCCACCTGAATGGCACGTCTCCTCATCGCGGTTCTCCAGCACCCCCGTGGCCCCACATGTCCATCCTCCTTATCCACCACCTGCCCAGGTACCACCTATCCCTGCTGCTTATGTTGCACCTGTGCCGGGCGATGTGATGGGTCTGAGGCTCATCAGGAGGGAGACCACCTGTTTACGGCACTTCAGTTGCTTTCTCGGAGTCTTCAGGGAGATATACGCATTGACGTCCCCGTGTTTGATGGACGATTCTCCCCGGATGCTATGATTGATTGATTGATTGGCATCGATGAAGACGGTTTTTGATTACAAACGGGTTCAAGACCGCTCTTGTGTTCTCCTAGCGGGCACCAAATTTCAAGGATTCGCGCGGGTTTGGTGGAACGATCTTTGCTACCGCCGGAAAGCGGCGGGGTTGCCTCCTATCCAGACATGGCTAGAGCTGAAGGCCGCGTTACAGGCTTCATTCATACCACTGACCTATGAGCGTGACCTTTTTGCCCGCGTCCAGACCCTCCGCCAGGCTACATCTACGGTGGTGGAGTACAGGGAGCAGTTCCAGTTCCTTTGCACTCGGGCTCGCCTCCCGGAGACTGAGGATCAGCGGATCAGCCGCTATATTCTTGGACTTCAGCCATACATTCAGCATGATCTAGGCTTGAGGGAGATACCGACCTTTTTGAAAGCGGTCGAGTATGCGACCAAGGTCGAGAACTACCACACATCATCATCAGCTCTTTCGACCTCACGAGCGCTTCTCCTACATCGCCCTCCGCTCCTGCTTTTCCTCGGTATCGGCTCCAGTCTCTACTACCACCACTACTGTTGCGCCTTACTCGGGTCCTCCAACATTCAGGTGCTACAATTATGGAAATGTTGGCCACCGAGCTTCTGACTGTTCTCTTCCGCGACGCCGTGCCCTATTGGCTATGGAGCATCCACCTGACTATTTGGACACGTCCGAGGAGTTTCCCCAGCATGCACTGTTCACTGTTTTGGAGGGCGACTCCGTGGGTCTCCCACTGTGAGCTTGCCTGGGCACCTATTTTTGGAATTTCCTCGCGACTCTTGTTTTTTTTAGCGCTCATGGACGAGCTTGGTCTTAAGAGGAGAGTGATGGAAATGGACCCTATGCTAGGGTTATTTTTGTCATTTCTATTTTCTTTTTATTTTCTTTATTTTTGTTATATGTATTTTCATTTACTTGCTTTGTTATTCAAAGGAAGGAGTAGTAATGTCATTTTTGTAATTAGGGCCTTAGCTTGGAGCCTAAGCTACACTTCCCTTTAAATACCCATGTAGCCTTCATTTGAAGGCACTCCTCCATTTTGAAATAAAAGAAATCTCTTGATTCTCTCTCTAAAGTTAGTTTTTTTTTTTTTCTTGGCCATTGACGTTTACGTCATTATATTTCAAGAATTAAGAAGTAAGTACAAAATGAGAATACAAGTCTATTTATAGTAGAGGTATTACTTGCTAATCAAGTAATAGCTAAAATGACTAAAGGACCAATTAAGAAATAAAAGAATACCTAATTAGTCCCAAACATGCTTGACAACTAATTAAGGAAGGAAAATGCCTAAAAAGAACTAAAAATAGAAAGTACAATGAAAATAAAAGAAAGATAAAATGGATTCCCATCAAGTTATGTTATATCATTATTTTTAGCGAGTTGAACTATGAATCATTAAACATGTGTGCTTAAGCCCAATATGCCAATATCTGTTGCCATCTTTCTCCTCCCTTCTCTCCATTTTTTCGATGTGTGCACTTGTGGTCAAGTCTTCGCACTTCTTCTCATGAAAAATATTTATCTGTACTTCACTTTATATACAGATAAAGAATTTGTTTATTGAGTTGTCATCAACGCCTAACTTTTTATGGTTTCTGGTGTTGTCGTCTTTAATATGTCAGATCTGTATTGTATCTCCTTCCATCCTTCATATAAATTGCAGTTGACTAACGTGCTATGTCCAGGCTGTGAATGTAATCCTGCAATGATGACATTTGATGGTGTTGATGTGATGGGAAATAGAGTAGCAGACGAGGTGTGTAATGTTTGTTCATCAAGTACTATGACACATTCTGCTAGAAATAATATTGGTTCACAGTTGGTTCACTTGCATTGTTATAATTTCATCAAGGGTAATTTGCAATATACAATAAAAACTCCTCGACTGTTAAGCTCTACTATTTATTTTGCAAAAATGTTCCTTGAACATTTTTATAAAAGTTGTGAATACCCCCTTCAGTGATGCTTAGATGGGTAGACCTCTCCATAGTCTATTGTTAATGAATAATATTCATGTATTCCAACCGTAGCAAGAAATTTAAATGAGTTTCCATTTTTCCCTTCAGGTGATATCTGTTATTAAACGGCATCCTTATCTTCAGAAGATTTCTTTTATAGGACACTCGCTTGGTGGTCTGGTAGCGAGATATGCTATAGCTGTACTTTATGGAGGAGATTTCAAAAGGAAAGATTGTCAAGAAGAGGGAGAATGTAGAATTGATGAAACTGTCGACCAATCAACAGAAGAGGAAATGGGAGGCAAAATAGCCGGACTGGAGCCCGTGAACTTCATAACCTCTGCAACTCCACACCTTGGCTCGAGGGGACATAAACAGGTGATACATTTATGCTCGCCTTCTTTTCCTTCTGATGATGAGTGTCTCTCACATATATGGAGGTACTTTCGCATAATTAACGTAGAGAAATAAAACCATGGAAATATGTTTTTAATGTATCACAAGTATACAAACGATGTTGTAAATGCGAAGAAAGAAGAGAATGTATGTTATGCATGGTAGGCCCATGAATGTGTGTATGTGTGTGTGTGTGTATATATATATATATAATGTGGGTGATACTAGTAATATATTCATTCCAGATTTGTAGGAGATGTTATGGACCTTTTAAGATTAGGAATGGGATTTCTTTTAATTGTTTCCATATTCTTTTATTTTTCAATATAGGCCTTTGCCTATCCTTGTAATCAGATGAGTAGTCTTTTGAGGGATTGTTCTTTATTCCGTAAGAGATTACATTAGTCAATGTTTATTGTCACATTCATAAAGGATCCACTAGTCCTCATGCCATGACTTGGTTTTCCATTGCAAGGAATAGGCAATTCAATCAAGTCAAGAAAACACGAAACTTTATTTAATAAAAATCAACTCTATTGAAATAAAGGGGTTTATATGAAATTTTAAGAGGCATTCACTCATTTCCCCCTCGGAACAAGCATGTGGACACATGCAAGCTAAGGCTAAAACATCTTTAATAAGAAGGCCAAAGTCTCTTAGTCTAGATCAAAATACCCTTCACCATAATAAACCCATTGTTAATTCATTTTCTCTCTCCAAATCAACCTCCTCCAGATCTCCGACCATCCTCAATCAAATCTTCGGCGCTGTATCTCCAGTGAATCCCTGTAGACTCCCCCACGACGCTTTGACAACCGTTTGGCGACAATTCTGCGACTCCTGCGACCCTCCGATGAGTATCCGATAGCACCCCTGTGACTCTGACGAGTCTCCGGCGACCCTTCAGTGGCCTCTCTGGCGAGTCCCCGACGCTATAACAAATTCACATTGCGAATCTGCAATGTGAAATTTCACATGCAATTTCGGATTGCAACAAGAAGAAGAAATAAATAAAACTTAATAAAATCAGAAATAGAATTGATGTGATATTAAATGGTGGAAGCATAAATTACTAACTACACAACAACAACATAATGTTTAAAAGGCCAATGGCCCAAGAAATATCTCTAATTCATCTATCAAAATGTAAAGTGAGCACAACAGGAAGCCAATGGTTAAATATAAATAAGAAAAGCTTAGCTTGCTAGTCAAGCTAAGCCTAAAAGGTAAAAAAACTAAAAAGGGAACTTGCCACCCTCTAACGTAAAATAACAACTAAAATAGGGAAATAAGCCTAATAAAACATGAAAATAAAATAAAAAATACATATATTTCTGGACCCCTGTACACATCAAGAATAAAAAAAATTGTGGATAAACTTACAAGCAAAGTAAGTTACAGGTGTAGGGTTCTTTGTTTGAAAGGTTATGTTCAATGAGGTGGCCTTTTTCATTTGAGAAGCCCACTCATTTTGTTACTAATACTCCTCTTAATTTTTTTTTTAATATTAATATGTTTTTCATTCAATGTTTTATATTATTAAACATTTGATCACATTTTAAGTTTTCAAAATACTAAAAAAATACCCCCCAGCATGTCCAACAATGTGTCCGAAAAATATATGCGTGTCCCCAACTTGTCCTAAAAAATATTTGCATGTCCAAAAAAGGACACTCATGTCCGAGCGTGTCCCCAACTTGTCCCATGTACCACACGTGTCAAATTTGATTTGTCGTCTTCGGGTGAGTGTCTGTGCTTCATAGCATATTACTCAACCATGCAATCTATCAGAAAAGTTAAAAGTCACGGCTTCACTGTTCATACTCTTTTCCTTGTATATATTTTCATGAATTTTTATATATTTTCAGGTCCCAGTGTTCTGTGGATTTTACACCCTGGAGAAAGTAGCTTCTCGCACATCATGGTTCCTCGGAAAAACTGGGAAACATTTGTTTTTAACGGACAGCAATGATGGGAAGCCTCCTCTTCTACTTCAAATGATCAATGATTGTGAAGATCTTCCATTTATGTGAGCTCCCGTTTTGATGAACTAATAATTATATATTAATTACATCTGCAAGTCTCTGTAATTTGGATTATTTCCTCGAATCTTTGCTTGTCTCTGCAGGTCGGCCTTGCGGTCATTCAAGCGTCGGGTGGCCTATGCAAATGCACGTTTTGACCGTATCCTCTAATACTTTTTGCGCTATATATATACTTGTTTGACTAATTCATTCCCTTTCTAGCATAATATAGGGGTTTAAATTTACAATAATGGACTTCAGATTAGATTATCAAAAGTTTAAATCTATAAAACATGGACATAAACGCAGGGGACAGGCACATTGACATGTCAATCTTACAAAATAGTACACACACGGTGAGAGCATAATAAATTAACATATTTTTCAACATATAATATTTTTTCTTAAAAATAAAAACATTACTTTATATTATGTATGTATATAATATTTTCAATGGTAACATCATGATCAATAATCAGCCTTGTTGCATAAGACAGCACACTGACAGGATATGCATGTGGATGGATTTTTGCTTACGTGGATGTGTTTCTGGAAGTACACATTTCATCATCCACACTGAATACTATATGCGCACTTGTGGGTAAGGGTCCCGCAACTCATCGTACCGATGAGGACCCTCCCTCTGAGAAGAGGAGAGGAACCTCCTAGCCTCCTCCATAGTAACAATTTTGTAGGGTGATTCCACCAAACCCATACCCTTGGTTGTTGGTGAACTTGATGGCACCACTACTTGCTCCGGCACCACTTTCCGTGGCGGAGCTACTTCCACCGGAACCATTGTAGAAGTGGTTGCCCCTCCAGAGGGGGCTGCTATTGGTGTTACACAGCCTTGACCCAAATTTTCCATGTCTACGTTATTTTGTTTCAAAAACTCAAAAAACCTGTCCCCGGAGCCGTTGCCGGTGAACTGGTCTGCCCTCCCTGAGGAGCAGGCACTCTAGCTCCGGTCACCACCACATCCTGCTGAGTGGTCTGGTCTTTTTTGAGCTCCATTCCCAGATAGAATGTCTTCAAAACTAGGTGCTTAGAAACATTAAACCTTCTTTGTCCATGGAAGTGAGGATACCTCCCCAGCAGTGACCCTTGCAGTGGCACTTCTCAATCTTGGACTTCTGCGGTGGCCCTTGCGGGGCACCTCTCGAATGTCATTGCTGCAGTGACTTTTGCAGTGGCAGTGACCCTTGCAGTGGCACTTCTCAATCTTGGACTTCTGCGGTGGCCCTTGCGAGGCACCTCTCGAATGTCATTTCTGCAGTGACCCTTGCGGCGGCACCTCTCGACTTGGACTTCTGCAGTGGCCCTTGCGGGGTCTTTCTTAACTTGAGTTTCTGTAGGGACCCTTGCAGTGGCCCCTCTCAACTTGGGCTTATGCAGTGGAGGGACCCTGGGGTTCCTTATACAATATGGCACTTCTGCACTGGAGGGACCTGGGGGGGGGGGGTTCCTGCTCAATATGAGTTTCTGCCAGGACCTGGGTGGGTTTCTTCTCAATATTTACAATATAAAAATATTTTTTTTTATATATTTTTTTGTAGTTAGACACCCTTCTACAGTGTGCGTGTGAACTCTGGTAAGGTTTGTGCATAAATAAAGGACTTAACACTTGGCATAGATCTTGTGGGATGGAGTACATCATCGTTGCGGCGTCAAAATGAACTCCCGAAGGTAATATAAATAATAAATCATTTATCGAAACATTGTTTGTATATCTTGAGCATCTCGGTATGTTTTTATTTTTATTTCATAATTTCAGCGTCAACATCTTTCAAGGAAGGATAAGTACCCGCATATTGTGAATGTGGAAGCTGCTACTCAACGAGAAGTCTCTGTGGAGGCCCAAGTCAATGGATACAAGAGGGATGACCTAGAAGGTTTGTCAAGTGGTTATCTTATTCAACCGATGGCCAAGGCTTTATTTTTTATTTATATATTTATTTATTTTGCGCGCGTGTATGTCGAGCTCTTAGAGTTATATCGAAATTCATTTTTTTTCGAACTTATTATCTTCTGCTGTTTGCAACTCCAGAGACAATGATAAGAGGCTTAACTAAATTAAGCTGGGAACGGGTTGATGTTAGCTTCAGCGGAAGTAGACAAAAATACTTTGCACACAGTACCATTCAGGCAAGTATCCATGCTATCTTCAATCTAGCCAACAGATCTTGCATGGCTTCATTTCTATTATCAGGCATCTAAATTAAAGTTTAATTACATATATTTGAAACAAAAGAAATTTGACAAGTCTCCTTTTTGGTTTGAGACCGAAATATTTTTCACCTATGTGAAAAGTAAAATGTTAGAACACTATTTTGACGCATTCTATGTCAACTTTGGTCTGTATTTTTTTTTCCGAAATCACATAATTCTAGTCTGTAGGATCACTGCATGCTGATATTGGTAATGATTTCAAATATTAGGCTTATGCCTTTTCATATAAATTCCAAACTTATTAATCTAAATCATGAAATCCAAATTGCAATCCAATTATGTCCATTATTGTGCCCTCATCTGGTTCTTCCCTGTCCGTACAAACAAATTGCACCACATCTGCTGGTTTCCACAAGCTTTATGTGTACCAATATATATTTTTTTAGAATGATGTTGACAGTTGGTAAAAAAGGTTTATTAACCATGATTCTTTGTTACGGAAGAATGCGCATCACTTGAGTGATATTTTCCTTTTCTATGCGCAGGTAAAAACCTACTGTATCAATTCTGATGGAGCCGACGTAATACAACATATGGTAGACAATTTTCTGTTATAAGATTTACAAACATTGATTTTACACATCAGTGTACATTTCATCTTTTTTCAAAAATTCCTCCCATAGGGGTAGCACATCAATATCATGCATTGATATTTGCGCGCCCCCACACTTTTGGGTGAAAACGTTCAAACATTCAGACACTATTGAGCTGCTGTTATGCTACCTACCTGAGCGGATGTTCTGTGCGCCCACACACACTATTATACATTTGGTTGGTTATAGAGCCATTTTAAAATCCATGCAGTAGTCTATCTACTGCTGACTTGGCAGCCGCTTCAAGCATGCGTTGTGCAGGAATATTTGACACATTGTTCACAATGTTACAGAATCAATAAAAAACAAGTTTTATAAATTAGAAGCCTGGATAATTTCTCATTGCCAAAAAGAATTGGAAACTGAATTTATTAAAACAGGAAAGAGTTATATTTGTTACTGTTTTTCGGTGGTGGTGAATATCATGAGTTGCCTGTGGTGAGAGCCGGAGTGGACTTTATATGAGCACGCAGTAGATAGTCCATATATAGCTGTCTTTGAAAATGAGAAGAACATTTCCAAAATCATTGAGGGTACATTTGAGAACTCTAGTTTCATGCCTTGAAATTGAAATATTTTTGTGTCAACTTGGGGCCGTTTGGTTATGTATTCAGAAAACTCGATTTAAACACTGTTTTTAAATACATTTTAAAAATTCAGTAATCTATCTTATAAATATTATTATCCATTTAGTAAACTTGTTTTTAAATACATTTTTCTGAAAATTTGACATTTGGCAAACACGTATACTTGTATATATACTAGGGTACCTGAATGCACGGCGTTAATTTTTGAAAGTGTATGTCGTTGATAGGATTATACGTCGTATTTAGTTCCCAACAGATAAACAGTTTTTGAAATAACCTATGTTACGAACCTATTAATTTTAAAAAATGGGAAAAGTTTCATTTGTTTAAGTCGTGTTATACGATGTCGTGCGATGTTATGTTCATAAGTAGTGTTATCGTGTATTTTCATTTTAGTTGTATTTTTACTCGTGTTTTCATGTATCATCATACTACATTGGCTATCAAACACGGTGTATGAACCTAAAGTATTTTTAAAACAAATATTTTAGAAATTTTGGGCAGAGTCTCCTTTGTTTATAGGACTATCCCCCTATTTAAAAAATAAAAGACGCCCAACAACAATAGTAATCTCCCATGAATGAAAGTCTGTTAACAATAGAAAACAAAATGAAAATATGTCATAATCAAAAGCCTATAGTGCATTTACTTCTAAATCTGAACAAAACGTAATATGCTAAATATGGATTCGAAAACATGGTTGACATAATATATATGATGTTTAACAAAAAAACCTTATAAGACATGGAAAATGTCATAAAAAAAGCTACACGGAATGTAAGGGAATCACTGCGCCTTGAAAGATTTTAGGACTGAACTGTATGCTTCTTGCCAGGTGGTGGATTTGGGACTCCATATCACTATACATCCTTGGCTATGGGGTTGAACCTACTATAGGTCTTCCATTTCATCCATTTCCTGCAATAAGTGCATTATTACCTTTACTGCTAATATTTTTGTGGTGATGAAAAAATATTAGTAGCATTAAGACGTATGTGATATTTCTTTCCCATTTTTTAGAACAACACCATTAACATCAATGTGTGTATATAACAGTAATACAAAAAAAATGCATTTCAGTAAGACAAACCAACAATTTAATATCAAACTACCGATTCTACTAAATAACATATATGAATTTACTGAAATAACTTGCATGCTTATCGATTCATGCATAGTTAGTCGCACGATCACCAATAAGAAAGTTTGGTACAAAACTTCGTTCACATGAAGTAACTTTAAAGAAGATAGTAGTATCCAGCCACTAAAAACATCAAAACTACTAAAGCCGCGGGAGCAACCAATAGCAAATTGTTAGAATTTTTAATTCAGAATGATAAAAAAATTGTTTACACAGACAATATAAATGAAATAAAAGTTTGTCCCCCCTAACTATGACCATAATGATGGTCGATATACTTGTTTAACAAAAACAAGTTCCCCTACATCTTTGGATCACACATTGAAAACGCGAAAGGCCCCCAAATTTAAAAATCTTGTTACTTCACAAAAAGTAATTTCCTTTTAAGTATATGCGGAAGCGTTGATGGTTCAATTAAACAACAAATTTTAATTTCTTTTGAAATTAAAATTAAACCAAGTGAAATAAGATTAAACACACACAATTTTATTTCACTTAAACACGATTAATTAACCCAAGTCCTAGAAATTTGCCTAGGTCATATTTTTCGATTTTACCAAATTAGGCCAAACCAATTTTTAACAAATTAAATTAATGACTTGAATTAATTACACAATATCCAAATTTAATTTAACACCAAATTAGACAACTAGTGATTAAACCAAATTTTATCTTTTTACCTAAACATGCGTTCTAGGTGATATAGCAAGATAAAATTAAACAATGAATCACTACGCCACGATGTACGAGGAAAAATCTACAACGGGAAAAAACCTCGGACGACCCTAGCCTCAAATCCACTAAGTATGGTTTTACAAATACAAGACAGTAAGATTTACAACACTCGACTCGATCCCTCTCAAGCCCCGACGCTTCTTCTTGTATTCACCTTCGCCTAGCGAATAATCATGGAGCTCCACCGCGGTCTCGGAATCCACCGATCGGACTTTTTATGGTCACCGTCACCCAAACTAGGAGCCTTTCTCCAAGTGGGTAAATCAACGCAAACTTCTTCTTCTTTGTGGGATGTAGAAGCAAACCCAAACCTCTCTTCAAACGGTAGAGATAAAAGAACTGGTGCCAAACTCCAAGCAAGTATAAATATATATGGAAGCTTGGTATAATAAATAATGGGTGTAAACTAGAGTGTTAAAAGATCTTTTCTTGAAAAATTAGACACTCAAAACATGAACTTTTTCTTAGAAAGTTGAAGCTCTCAAACTCTCTCTTGGAGATGGAAAGATGTGAAAAAGTTAAGTTAAAAAACTTGGTTCCCGCACTTAGATATTCAGTAAAAGAGTTAGTGGAAAAAGTAGTGGGAAAGTGGGAAAAAAACTACTAAAAACTGCCAATTAACTGTTCCCGCCATAACTCGTTCGAACGAGATTTTTGTTCGAACGAAGTCTCGTTCGGAGGAGCCTTCTAACGAAGTTCCAGTGTGAACTCGTTAGAAATCTCGTTCGAACATCATGTTCGTTCAAAAGACACTTCGAACGACATTCCAGTGACCAATGTGGGAACTCGTTGGCAAACTCGTTCGAACGAAAAACTCGTTCGAACGACAATTCGAACGAACTTCCAGAAAGAGTAAATTTCGATTTTTTAGCCCAAAAACTTTATATACTTTATTTTAAAGTTTAAATAAAATCTTTCTGAAAATAAACAACAATTTTAAATAAACGTACACCTAATATAAATTGTTCCAAGCTCCTATATATATATATTAAAATGCACTCATACCTTAGGAGCAATGGAACCAATGTTGTTGACGTAGAAACGAGGCATATTAAACTCGACATTTTGATGAAGCTTTAAACTTGGCCGCTACGTCTTCAACAAACACGTCATGGGCTTGAAGGATGGTCAATTACTCTATCCTATGACTCAAACGTTTTTTTTCCGGAATTGAGCAAAAACTACAAAGGACTCAATTGAAAATTTGTGTCCTTACACACATCATGCAAACAGATAATGCAAATTTTCCAAAGCTTTATACCATTTCTTGTCAGTTGAACGCACATCACATGAAGACTCAACAAGATAAACAGGTGGAAAACTCACCATCATTTTCTTTGGGTTGGATTGCGGCTCAGTCCACGCCTTTTTAGCATTTTTATAGAAATTTTGACAGGGCGATAACCATGCTTAAGGTGTTGCTTTGTTGAGATTGAGAAAGTATCCACAGTAAGTGACCCCTTCTTTGTGGACATTGAGAATGTATCCACAGTAAGTGGCTCAACGATGTATATTCTGTTTTAAATAACTATCTAGGCAGCCATCCAGAAGATACATTCCGAAAAGTGTTCAAATAAACAAATTCCAATGAGTAACACATTTAGATATAAAGACGTACTAATAATGCATTAGGCTATAAAATGTGCAAGGTCAAACACATTAAGATATAAAGGCATACTAATAACTGATCTAGGAAAATAAATGTTCTGAGTACATAGAGACAATCTTCTTACAGTGTTGATGAAGCATATTGTAATTAAGGCCTATTACAATACACCAAAAATAACAATCTGACACGATTTAAAACTGTGCTAGATCAAATCTGAAATGGTTTTGAACTGTGTCAGAATCAGGTGTTCCAAAATGACCATTTTTTTGGCATGATTTAAAAGTGTGTCAGATTTGGCCAAACATGAACACTTTTGGCACACTTTAAAACCGTGCCAGAATTTAATATTTCTGGCACACTTTATAACTGTGCCAGATTGAGTACATTTTAGGACGCTTTTGGCAGAGGTTCAAAACCGTACCAAAATTTGATACACTTTTGGCACGATTTTGAACTGTGCTAAATTTTTGGATCAAAGAAAAAAAATTAATTGTTTGAAAATAAGAAAATTCACAAATTGCGAATCTTGCACGTTGTTGATAAACTAATGTACATACAAACTTCAAAATATTACAAGTCTTAATAATTCACAACCCCAAAAAAATTAGGCAGAATTTTCTCTATTTTCTAGACATTCTAAAACCTGCTAAAATAAAACTTGCGTAATGTAAAGCCCGCACGGTCATAAAATATAACAATAAAATTACAAATGCCCGCACGACCATAAAAGTTAACAATAAAACTACAAAAGCCAACACGACCATGACAAAAAAAAAATAGAATCCTGAATATTAGCGACATCAAATAAATAATCCCCTTATTGTAAACCATTGACTTCTTCGTATGTTCTACGTGGATAAAAGCTAATGATAAAATGTTATCCTGCAAAAAAATAGGACACAAAAAAGAGATGATATTAGTAACCAAGTAATTTTAAAAAAAATCTTATTCAAGCTGAAAAATTACATGTACGAGTTACAATTATTATTGTATTCTCAAACCAGAAGTCTTATGACTACTTGGTCAGCTCCTATGAGTTACATTAGTCCCATGCGAGGTGTTATTGCCTCTTACGGGGCCGTTTGAGGACTGATTTGAGTTTTCACCCTCAAACGGCATGTTTTTAAGAATAATCTAAGTATTTTCAAATTATCGTCATATTCTCAAATCGGGAGACCCGTGAGTACGCGGTCATTTTCTAAAAGTTACAATGGTCCCGTGCGAGGTGTTCATGCCTCTTACGGGCCGTTTGGGGGTTGCTTTGGGTTTTCATCCTTTAACGGCTTGTTTTTAAGTCTAATCTATATATTTTCAAATTATCGTCGTATTCTCAAACCGAGAGTCCCATGACTACGGGGTCAGTTCCTACAAGTTACATTGGTCTCGTGCGAGGTGTTCGTGCCTCTTACGGGACCGTTTAGGGACTGGCTTAGGTTTTCACCCTCTAACGGTATGGTTTTAGGTCTAATATAGATATTTTCAAATTATCATCGTATTTTCAAACTGAGAGTCCCGTGACCACACGATCAATTCCTACGAGTTAGATTGGTATCGTGCGAAGTGTTCGTGCCTCTTACAGGGCTATTTGGATGCTGGTTTGGGTTTTCACCCTCTAACGATATGTTTTTAATAGAGGAGATAGTTGACTCTCTAAGGAGTGTGTTAAAGGGAATTTGTTGTAATTTAAATGGAAACATAACTTTTATGACAACTATTATATAACATTGTTTAAGATGCATCGAATTTATAGAGTAGGATGAGGACTTGTGATTGTATTAGCCAAGAAAACACGATGATAGGCTTGAGTTGGATAATTTTAAACATCTCTAGTAAGAATAATTTTGAAGATTTTTCAAGGCAGGATCATAATGGTTGATGATTCATTAGAGGTGTCTTGTTCACTCTTATTGTTTGTTCTTATAAATGGAACTTTTTTCTATCCGAGAGAGAGAGAAGGTAATGACTATATAGAGGATACAATAAGATAATAATGATGTACTATCTTGTAGGCGTAATGCCAGTTCCGACCAGTTTCAGTCAACTTTGTCCAAAGATAATTCATAACCATTTAACATTCAGAGCTGGAGAACATCTCAAAAGATTATCCATGTAAAAGATAACCAAATCATTTATCTATCAACAAAAAGATATTTGATAAAGGAATAATAATGTTAGATCAATAAATTGAATACAAAAATTAGGAAGGACAATTTTTTCGTTGCATGCGCAATCTCTGCTAATGAAGTACCATGAGGACCCCATGGTTCATCATTTGTTTATCCTGCATAAATGTATAATAGTCGTGATAACAATAATGTAGAAAATGGACAATACATAATTAATGCAAAATTAAGTTTTGTAGAGTTTTCTAAGATTATCGCTGATCTATCATGATTCACAAGAAAAACTTGTATATATATATGTATGGCAAATAAAGGTAAACAAAACTTAGTATTGAAAGGTGTAAGTGCCGCTAGAGCAGATAGTGTAGCAATATGTGCCATTAAAGAATGAAGCGCCACCTATTGTTGTGTGAGTTTAATTACAAGTTACCTACACATACACAGAGACTTCTTATCTCGGGGATAACGTTACGAGGACAATCTGACAATAGTTGATGAATCCAATTACAAGGCCACTAAAGAAGGTAGCCATGTTATGAATATAATTTCCAACCTATTGTGTCAAAGGCCCATTAACAAATACAACAACACATTTTCAGGGACAAAATCAATTAAAAAGCAACTAACTATTTAAGAAGATAATATTACAAAGCCACAGATGTTACTTTTTTCACTAAGAGTAAACTAGATGAACAACACATCACTCAACACTTGGATCACATTGTATCCTTTTTTCTCGTAGGGGTAAAAAAACTCATATCTTGATTAAGTAACACTTGAACATATCTTGACCTGATTAGACATAGCTAACAGAAAAATAAAACAACATAGAGTCCAATTAGGATTGTAAACGGATCGGATTCGGACCAGATCGGGCAAATCCAAATCCATATATGTTTATGTTAAATGGATTCGGATCTGATCCATTTACTAATCGGATCAGTTCAGGCAATTCAAATCCATATCCGTTTATGTTAAACGGATTCGGATCCGATCCGATTATCTGTTTATGTTAAACTTGATTTGCAACATTTTTATTTTTAACTCTTATTTCATAAATTTATTTTGCAAATGTTCCAAAAAAATAGATAATGAACTAAAGAACTATTATAATACATATTTCAAATATTATTAAATACAATACAATATATATATATATATATATATATATATATATATATATATATATATATATATATTAAAAATATTAATCGAATCGGATTATTAACGAATCGGAATATATGAATTCAAATCCACTCCATTTAATAAACGGGTAATCGAGTAATCGGGTAATCGGATTTTAGGCATGATCCATATCCGCTTAAATGAATCGAATTCGGATTTGGATTTGGATAAAATTCAATCCATTGACAGGCCTAAGTCCAATAGTGAGTGAGAGAAAAAAAGAGATCGAAGATTCACATAGTGAATGTGGTGGGTTTGATTCGTATGGCATCTCGTGACATGAATATTACACAATTACAATCGGAATCGATAGCATTTGGACTAGTTTGGTGGTACACATACGCTGGGATCTCATGCTTCTTAGTTCTGTTTGCCGGCATCATGCCTGGTTTGACATTAGGTTTTATGTCGGGGTCTCGTTGAGCTCGAGATTCTCCAATGTAGCCACACCTCTTTTGAAAAAAATACAAGCAGCTGCCATCTTTCCAGCTGTTCAGAAGCAACACCAGCTTCTACTCACTTTGCTGCTATGTAATGCTGTCGCCATGGAGGCCCTGCCTCTATACTTGGGTAAGATTTTCATCCAGTACGTTGTTATCTATCATTTATATAATCTTTATGTCCTTTCTTTATGTGTGTGGGTTCTTCAGTCCATTTGGATTTTCCTCAAAATTCAAGTCTGTACTTGAAATATGCAAGAATTGTCTAGTAGATTCAAAATCAACCCATCACTAAACACTATCTCTTCATAGTCATGTTAATGTAAATAGTGATCTAAGAGCATATGCAACAGGAGGTACCGAAAGTAAATCATATATGAGGAAGAAGAAAACAAAGATAAATGGATTAATATGGTTCAACACATGAAAATGCCTACTTCTACGGTACTTCCTTCTCATCCTTAGGAAGTTGAACGATGACAACCTCCATTGTAGTCAACAAAGACGAGACACTACATATCCAACAAGATGACCACATTAGCTCATGAACAGAAAAGAACCATGACCCTATAATGGAAAATATCTTTAAAAGACATTACCTAGCAACATCATCGACCAAAGCTATCCTAATGACCAAACTAAACAAAAAAATTTTCACAACCAAATAGTACGATTCACGACTATAAAAAAAAAGAATATCCAGTGGTGGGTTCTCTGTATATTCTCCACCTCTTGTTAACATGAAAGTCCTCTAATTTGGTCTAATTAGGCAACGTTTAATTTTATCAAGTTTTATTCAACATTCACATTATGATAAGTTGTCTTGATAGAAAAAAAACACTATTGAATTCACTTTATTTATGCATAAAGTCACTACTGAATTCACATTATGGCGAAGATGAAGATAATTGGGAGCCCTATGAGGTTTCAGATGACATAATATGCCCGACTCCAGCCTGTAGGGAAAAGAGTGGTAGGCCAACACATGATGGATGACTAAGGATTTTAGCCTTTGAGAGGCTCAACAACAGGGGCTCGACCTTCGACAGGCTTGGCGCACAAAGTGACCTACAAGATCACCTATCTCTCTCCCGTAGCGTTGCGGCCTCTAGAGAGAATGCCATATGCAACGGATATTGGTTTAGACAGAGCTGAGAAAGAGGACCAACAGATCAAAGGGAAGTTAATAGCCGACAGAGGACTACAGGTAGGAGTAAATCCCAACCCCTTTGCCCCTTGAGGGAGGGGGAGATAATGTCGTCTCGACTGTGGCTGAGGAGAGGTCCTGGAATAACTCCATTAAGAGGTTGGAAGATAAGACCGACATACTACTGAAGAGACGATATCCAAGCCACCGAGGTTACACAGAAGGGTCTCCCTTCATTGCCAAGGTAGTAAGCTTCCTTATTCCCGCTAAATTCAAACCTCCCATTGTGACCCCAAAATACGATGGAAGTGAAAATCCAGTGCGCCACATAGAAATGTATCAGTCGCTAGCCGATATATACTCCACCCCAGACGAGATGAAGTGTAGGGATTTATCTAACGCACTCACAGGTGAAACCCATATGTGGTACACATCCTTTCCCAAAAACTCAATTGAAAACTTCAAGCAGCTAGCTGAGAAGTTTATCCACAATTTCTGCTTCGGTATGAAACCTCCTAAGAAGGTGACTCACCTCCTACACGTGAAGCAAGACAAGAATGAAAATCTGAGGGATTGCATTTCCCGATTTAACAGAGAAAAGATGGAAGTTGAGGACTACTAAGAGGACATAACCATTATGTCTCTCATTAGTGTCCCACGACCAGGAAAACTCCTATGGAAACTCTCTGAGGAACCTCTCAAAATTATAAAAGAACTTCTGGATACGACCGGGAGAGTTATGAATGCAGAGGAGGCCATGGCGGCCAAGAGAGGAGACACTAAGGAGGCTCGTGGTAGCAAGAAAAAAGACAAGGGAGGGAAGAAAAGAACGGCCCAGGACAAGTTCGCCAAATACACTCCACTAACAGTAAGTCCATATATTATCCTAAACAAAATTAAGGACGACATAGCGCTACGTTAGCTGGAGAAGCTTAAGTCCCCTCCTCATAAGAGCGACAAAAGCAAGTTATGTGAGTTACATCAAGATCATGGGCATATGACATACAATTATTTCGATCTTAAGGATGAGATTAAGAAGGTGTTACAGTAAGGAAAACTCTAGAAGTATGTGGACCGAAATGAATCTAAAAAGAAACAAAGTGGGTCAAAAGATGAAAAGCCAAGACGACTGGCCCCGATCGATAAGAAGGATAATGAATCAGACTGTGGAGAAGATGACCCTGATCTCCCGCCTAAGATACTAGAAGCTAAAGGTCGGATGAACATGATATCCTTCGATGTCAATATGATATGTGGTGGATTAGCTGGGGGAGGAACATAGTTGACTGATTGTAAAGCCCACGTGGTGGAATCAAAGTTGGCACCTAAGAGGTTAGATGTTAACTCAGACGCGACAGAGCCAAAGCTGGGGAAGTTGAAGAAAGTGGACGTAGACACCCTGGTGGTGGGGTTTTCACGAATGGATTTAAAAGGCATCTTGACCCCTCATGACGACCCTCTGGTCATCAGCACCAGGGTCCATGGGTATAACGTGTCGCGCATACTCATTGATGGAGGCAACTCAATCGATGTTATGTTTTTGGACTCCTTTAAAGGTTTGACACTCAACAAGAAGAGGCCAATCCCGTATCATCAGCCATTGATAGGTTTTAGCGGAGAGAAAGTTCATCCTCTCGGGGTATTTGAAATGGATGTCTGTATGGGCACCTGGTCGAGGTGCCTCACCAGAAAAGTAAGCTTCTTCGTCATGGAGGAGAATGTGTTTTCAGCACACAACATCATTCTTGGAAGAATGGCATTTAAGGAATTTGAGGTAGTCCCATCCATAGTCCACCAAATGATAAAATTCTCGATTACTTATGGGCTGGGAAAGTTCAAGGGTACCAAATGGAAGCACGAGAGTGTTATTTCAGTTTAGCTGAGCAGAAAGAGGTCCATAAGAAGCTGACCACTTCCTATGACATAGATACTCTCGACCTAAGGGACGAGTTGACACTGAAGAGAGGTGAAGCCTCTGAGGAAGTAGAATCCATCATCCTCAATGAGGATGAGGCAAAAAAAATTGTCCAAATCGAAAAAGCCTTGAAAAGGTAAGTGAAAAAAGAGTTGGTGAAGCAACTGAGGTAGAGGCCAAGCATCTTTGCATAGAATCATGAGGACATGCTATGAATAGATCCAAAGTCATATGCCACAAATAGAATATTGATGAAAAGATGAAGCCTATAAAGCAAAGAAGAAGGATCTAGTCAAGGGAGAAGTATGAGGTCATCCAAGAAGAGGTAAAAAAATTGCAGACAACTGAATTCATCCTAGAGGTATAGTACCCAAAATGGTTGCCCAATGTCGTGATCATCTTAAAGGCCAATAGAAAGTGGAGAATTTTCGTTGATTTCACTGATCTAAACAAATCTTGTCCTAAAGATAACTTTCCTTTGTCTCGTATAGATCAGATGGTAGATGCCATGGCCGGGCATCAGCTAATGAGATTTATGGATGCTTACTCAGGGTATAACTAGATCTTCATGGATGAGGCCGATGCCGAGAAGACTTCCTTTATCATAAATAAAAGAACCTACTGCTACAAGGTCATGCCATTCGGCCTTAAAAATGCTGGGGAAACCTATCAGAGGTTGATCAACAAGATGTTCAAAGAATAAATAGGGAAGACTATGGAGGTTTATGTCGATGATAGTTGACAAAGAGCCTCAGGGTCGAAGATCATATGACCGGCCTTGTAAGAACGTTTAATACCATGAACCTTTACAAGTTGAAGTTGAATCCTGCAAAATGTGTTCTTGGAGTCGGCGTGGGCAAGTTCCTTGGCTTAATTTTCAACTAAAGGGGTATTGAGGCAAACCCGTCAAAGATCAAAGCACTAATTAACATACAGACACCCAAAACCATAAAGGACGTGCAAAGGCTGACGAGAAGAGTGGAGACTCTCAACCGTTTCGTCTCTAGAGCTACATATAAGTGTCTGTCCTTCTTTAATATCTTGAGAAAAGCGTTTGTCTAGGATGAAGAGTGTGAGAAAGATTTTTAGGAACTTACGACCTATCTGGGGTCCCCAATACTCCTGTCTCGGCCCATTAAAGGAGAAAAGTTATTCCTGTACCTAGTAGTGTCGGAATCAGCCATAAGTGCATCTATCGTCTGAGATAACGAGGGGGTTCAAAATCCCGTGTAGTTTAATAGCAAGGCTCTTCAAGGGGTCGAGCTAAAAAAACCAAGGATAGAAAAGCTGACATATGCTCTGATTCATGACTCCAGAAAGATGAATCCCAATTTTCAAGCTCATACAATGGTAGTACTCACTAACACTCCTTTGAGGAAAGTCATCCATAAACTTGAGAAATCGAGTATGCTGATGGCTTGGTCAATCGAGTTAGGAGAGTCATTTATTATCCAAGGAGCGCGATAAAAGGGTAGACATTGGCCGATTTTGTGGCATAATTTACTTGGGCTAAAGTTGATGTTAGAGATAACGGAACTACAGTATCGCCTGAAAAGATAATGGAATGTCCGGTGCTGGATGATGAAGAGAGAGCCGACGCTGCAAAACATGGTTTTTTGTTAAAAATTGGAGCACTGGCCAAGGGTCCTTTCTTAGGTGAAAGCCCAATCTGGAGCTTGTTTGCGGGTGGCTCCTCTTGCGAAGGTGGTAACAGGGCAGGGCTGATACTGTCGGCCCCGGACGGAACTGATATTGAATGTTCTCTAAGATTCAATTTTAAAGCATCGAATAATGAGTTTGAATACGAGGCCTTGCTCGCCGACTTCTCCCTAACCAAGGTGTTGAGCGCTGTCCATATGATAGTGTACAGTGACTCGCACCTAGTGGTGAACCAAATCCTAGGAATCTACAAGGCTAAAGATGAGAAAATGGCTAAGTATTTGGCAAGAGTAAAAAAGTTAATGGTGTTCAAGGAA
Organism: Sambucus nigra; assembly: GCA_949130495.1. Classification (NCBI taxonomy): domain Eukaryota; kingdom Viridiplantae; phylum Streptophyta; class Magnoliopsida; order Dipsacales; family Adoxaceae; genus Sambucus; species Sambucus nigra. The sequence continues at coordinate 622,322,778 of OX422207.1, read as the reverse complement.
GTAAAGGTGAAGAGAATCGCTCGTCTTGAAAACAGCCGAGCCGATGCAATAGCGGGATTAGCCTCAACCATGAGAACAAAGATCAGGTGGCCTGTTCCAGTGGAGATTATGCAGAGGCCCAGTATTGAGGAGGACGACAGTGGGGGTGGAATTTTTCTTAAACTTTTATTTAGAAGGCTCATGGATGGATCCTTTGATCAAATAGATCAGAGATGGGGAACTCCGAGATACTAAAGTCGAGAGAAAGAAACTGCTATACCGGGTGACAAAGTTTACTATTATATGAGATATTCTCTATAAAAAAGGTTTCACGCTGCCCCTTCTCATATGTGACCATCCTACGGAGGTTGATTATGTCCTACATGACATCCATAAGGGGTGGTCATGCTCAAGCCACTTCGGAGGAAGATCTCTCACAAAGAGAATTGTGATGCAGGGATACTAGTGGCCGACCCTGTCAAAGTTTGTGGCCTACCATGTGAGAAAATGTGATAAGTGTCAAGGGTATGCAAGCATTCCCCATCAGCCTCATCAGCCACTCTCGTCCATTACTTCCCCGTGATCGTTCACAGTTTGGAGAATTGACCTTGTTGGTCCACTTCGAAAGGCATCCTGTGGATACCAATATCTGATTGTGGCTATTGATTAAAATAGGTAGAGGCAGAGGCCATGATCTCCACTACTAAAGTGAAAATCTTCAAGTTTATTTGGAGAAACATCATCTGCAGGTATGGACTACCCAACACACTCATCTCAGATAATGGGAAACAATTCAAAAATAAATCCTTAGAAGCATACTATGAAAGAGTAGGAATAAAGCAGTTCTATTCTATATCGGGCCAACCCCAAGCCAACGGCCACACCAAAATCACAAATAGGATGATATTTGAGGGTATTAAAAAGAAACTGGAGGATGCTAAGGGCTTGTGGACTGAGGAATTACGTGGGATCTTATGGGCCTATAGGACAACAGAGAGAACACTGATAGGTGAAACGCCATTTATGTTAGCCTATGGGTTCGAAGTGGTTATTCCCATCGAACTTGGACTTTTCAGCCATAGAGTTCAAACCTATGACCACAATGCCAATAATGATGAGAGGAGGCTTGACCTGGACTCAATTGAAGAAATACGAGAGGGCGTAGAGCTTCGGTAGTATGCCTACTAACAAAGGGACACCAAATTCTATAATGAGAGGGTAAAAGCGAGGCCGATAGACGTGGGAGACTTAGTATTGAAAAAGGTTTGGCAGAAGCTGAACAAACTGCATTCGAATTGGCATGGGCCGTATCGGGTCACAGAAGAAGTCGTCCCAAGGACCTACAGGTTGGAGAATTTAGAGGGCGAACCTTTTTCCAACCCTTGGAATACAGACCATTTGAAGATATTGCATGAGTGTCATCCTCTTTATTAGAAAAAATTCGATGTATTTGTATGACAATGAAAGATAAATGAAAAATACAAGTGTTGTTTCATATATGTGTTTTGGTGAATAGTTATAGCTTACTATCGGTGATACGAGAGTTCATGAACAGACTTGTCTTGTCCATGAACTCTCAATAACGCCGAGAGGGGGGAGGAGTGTAGTAACTTCACTTAAGTGGTGGAAAATACAAAACTTACAAAATCATTTTGTTATTGTTACTTAAACATCATTAAGTGGTGAGTTAAGAGTCAAAACTCTTTCGATGAGATGAGACTCGTCCATACACTTTAAAAAATGACGAGAGGGGACTTGAATCACAACATCATTAATTTGGTGATCAAATTGAAAATCATTTTATTATAGTTATTATTTAAACATCACTATGTGGTGAGCCTAAGATTCAAAACTCTCTTGGGGAGACAAGAGTGTATGAAGAGACGGGTCTCGTCTATACACTCTGAAAAAGGACAAAAGGGGACTTATGTCGTAACATCATTAATTTGGTGATCATAACATCACTAATTTGGTGATCAAAATTAAAAAAATTATTTCATTATGGTACTTAAACATCATAATATGGTGAACTAAGAGTCAAAACTCTCTCGACGAGATAAGGGTGTATGAAGAGACAAGTCTTGTCCATACACTCTCAAAGACAACAAGAGGGGACTTATATGCAAACATCATTCATTTGGTGGTCAATTTTGTTTATCAAAACTTAGAAAATCATCTTTGTTATGGTTACTTAAAACATCATAATATGTTAAACTAAGAGTCAAAACTCTCTCGATGAGATGAGTGTATGAAGAGACAAGTTTCATCCTTATACCCTTAAAGACTACGAGAGGGGACTAATGTGCTAACATCATTCATTAGGTGGTCAAATTTTTATCAAAACTTAGAAAATCATATTTTTTATGGTTACTTAAAACATCATAATATGGTGAATTATGAGATGAAATTATACATCAGCCTATTACAAATACATCAACAAATGTTGTGCATAAAACATCAGTAAAAAAACAACAAAACATAAAGGTGTAGACATTACACTTCATCAAATAACTTAAATGATGAAAATGAATTGCATTCATATATGCACAAGTAAAACTTAAGATTACAAATGTTAAAGATGTTTAGAGACAAGAATTATAAATGTTCAAAAATAAGAGAATACAAGTGGAAATGAGCAACATGCCACAGGCGGTTACCTAATAAAATTAACGATTAAGAAGGACTAGAACTGCTGGTCGGCTTACCCAAAGACGACATTCTCAGTTGCAAACCTGGTCTCAGCCACATTATCGTTTACTGCTCCAATCGTTGTATCGGCCCCAGCTTGTTCAGTGGTATTAACCACTGTCTGCTCAGGTGTTGCAGCTGCAGCCTTTACCTCGATTAAGGCAGTCACGACTAGAGGATCAAAGAGGTCAAAAGCCTCTAAGTCTTTCTTTAGTGTATCCCCCACCTTAGGGAACTTAAGAACGACCTAGAAATAGGCCGTCCTTACACTCCTTTTAGGGTTTTGAAAGGAATACCCAACAAACTCGTCTGAGGATTTAAAATCAGCAACCACCCTCTCCTTCACCTCATCTTCAACCAAGGCCTTGAAGTCACTAAGGCCTTCTCTTTGGCCTCATCCACGACCTTCTTGACGACAGCCTCAATGTCGGCCTAATATTTTTCAACTTGGGCCTTCAAGGCATCATCCTGTTCCTTCTTCATCTTGGCCAAGGCATCAGAGTGTTTTTGCTGAAGTGCTGTCACCACCTTTTGATGGTCGGTATCCTTGGTGTGTAGTTATTTCCTCAGGTTCTTTTCGGCCTTCAGAGCATCCTAAGCCTTTTGGATATGGGGGAGATTTTATTCTATTTACTCACCGACCCTCACAAAGGCCAACAGAGACTACAAAAAATAAAAGAATATAAATTAATACGAGGCAACAGTTAGATCAATAGACAAGTGGGAAGATCAGACAACTACCTGAGTGGCCTTGTGAAGGCTAAATTTATAGAGATGAGAGGCATCCATGGCCTCCGAAAAATACCTATCGGTTTCAGGCATCATAGAGATTGTATCGGCCCTGGCCCTTTTTGGGTCACCGATCAGAGTATCGTTTCTAAGGGTCAACTGCCCTAAGAGAGTTGCGAAAATAGCAACAAACGAGATGGGGATCGCCTGATCCGATCCTCCTCTGTATGAGATGTCCTTCTTATTTTTCTTTTGGAGAGGGAGGACTGGAGTGTCATCGATGACCTCCTTTCTTTTCTTGGAAGCCTATTCAGTGCCAGGGTTGCCAATTGTGTATTTCTTTATCTGAGCCCGTACTGCCAGATTCTTCTCGAATTTATTCAACATGTTGGAGATTTAGGTGCTGCCATTTTCTAAGTAGCTTTTGGGGTGTTTTCTGGATGACTTGTATAAATAAAGACGAGGTTAGTATCGTAAGCAATAATAAAAGATGAAATTAAAGTTGTAAAGGAAAGGAGCTTGAAAGACACTTACATAACTAAGTGGGGATTCATCAGTTGTTCGAACTCCACAAAACCACCTTTTTCCCCTTGACCTCTAATTTGATCCATTTTAGTCTGATCGCCAGTTCTCAAGCCAGGATCAAGCTTGGTAGCAATGGAGGCTTTAGAACATCTTTGGGTAACCCTTGACTCAGAGGTACCACATGCAAAGTCGGCATCAAATTCCCATGCACCCGACATAAAGAAATATTGAGGCATCCAATAATGGTTTAATGTTTGGTTGACCAACAAAGATTTTTTTATCGTATTTCCTGGCCCCTTGATGGTAGTATCTAGGTTGGGTCTTGGAGGACGAGAAATTATAGCATGCCCAAAAAATGATAATTAGAATTGTCTCTGTGGACCAACTTCCAAAGGGAGACAAAACCGAGCAAAATTCTCCAGGCATTTGGTGAAAGTTGCGACGGGGTGAAACCCATACTGGCCAAGATCGTCCGCACAGTAGGGTGGACAGGAAGCCTAAAGCCAACCTTAAACATTTGTTCATAGATAACTATTTCTCCCTCTTGGCCGTTGAAATCCTCCTCATCCTTGTCCGTCACTCTCATGTTTATAGTCGGCTTGATCCCATACATGTGCCCTTAAAATTAAAGGTCTAACTCCTTAATGGTCATGCTAAAGGTCTAAGCATAAGAAGTGTCTAGTGTTTCCTCGGCCTCGTCCTCAGAATCGATGATCTCAACAGCCAGTACTCCACTTGGGAATCTCTCATGAAATTCACCCTCGGTCATGATCGATAGGGGAACGACCGTGGGGGTGGGTGGTCTAAGCAACCGTGACCCTCAGCCCCTAAAAAATCAAGACCCCAGGAGATTGATCATGCCCACTAGATCTGGAAGCACTAGAATCTGCCACACGAGAAGAGGGTACTTACATAGCTTTCTTAAAAGAGTCAACTTCCCTACAGATATGAGACGCGAAAGGGTTATAGCCCTGAGAAGACGAGGAAGACTGAGAACCCTGAGACGAGTCTTTGCTCATGGAGTCACCACTAATATGAACTATGGGAGGAGGGATGAATTATAAAGGAACAGGGTAAATGGGACATGTAAGGTCGGCCCAACTTTCCTTTTAGCCTCGACCTTAGATTCGCCCTTTCGTATCTCCTTAAGGATTCGAGTACTGAGATGGGGAAATGGATCAAGTAATTGGTATAAATTCTTAAACATTCAAACAATAGGTTTGACTTTGATTGGATTTTAGATCTAAAGGACAAAACTCTATCGTTTTCAAGAAGAATGTTAAGAACAGTGGGTAAGAAGGTCACCGGAGAAGATGATCAGTGGAAGATCGAAAAATCCAACCAGCGCTGGAATCTCCATATGGACCCACAAAACCTTCTATACTTAAGGTTTAACACCTAAAAAAACCAGAAAAGCTACCAAAGCTTCCCTAAAGTAGCCTACACAACCCACCAAAAAACTCGAAGCTCGTCGAAAAAAACCAAAATGCAAAAATAGAAGAAATAACAAATTGAAAATGGGAAAAATGATAGGGAAAGGTTACCCGGGTGAAGACGACGGACTGGTGAGAAATGGGAGCCCTAATGCACATTAGGAATGCAGGTTTTGAGAGGATAAAGAGAATAATCTTGGAGTTCCAGAGAGAAGTGGAGGGAGGGAGAATGAGTTGGAGAAGAAAAAGAAAACGTTGATATTTTGGGTAATTAAATACCCTAATCATTACACATAAATTCCTAAGAAGTCACCATTTGGGAACTGGAACCAAGGCAAGCCTGCAGCCGCCCTGCCTTGGTTAATATGCCAAGCCACACATCCAATGCCAAGTGTTAACCCTAGACACTTGACTAACACTTCAACGTAGGGCTTTAAAAGGATGCTCCCACCCTCAGCCAAATTGGTTTATGTCTTATAAACCCATAGATATTAGGGTGATTAACCGACAGTACCCCTCATCCTTCCATTCATATTAAAGACTAAGGGATGGGGGTGATTAATATACATAAGTATGGTCTCATACTTGAATGGACTCAGTATAGGCCGACCGACACTACTCAACACTCATCACCTGGGCATGCCCATCAGTCGACATTGCATAGACCCTCTACCGTGGTCTTATCTTTCGAGACCACACTGCAAGTACATCAGAGACAACCACCAGAGTACGCTCTTCAGCATCATCGGTCTCGTCTCGACCATATGCCACTCTGTCATGGTCGAGACTAGACTACACAACTCAACAATTACTTACACGGATGTCAGATCTATCGGTCTCGACTCGATCGAGAGCACCAGGGATATCATCTATACCACATGTGACACAAGGTTCAAGCATGGTTAGTTCACGTGGGAATACAATTATAAGAAGATCTTCCCCTCATGTACATCATACACTTAACATATGGCATTATCTCAATGGAGTAGTTACCTAATGCACATATTTGGGATGCTTAAGGGGTGCATTATGCACCCCCAAGACTATAAAAGGTAGCTCCATATCCTTGCTCAAAGGTTCCAGAATATAAACCCTTGATAAACTCTGTAGAGAAGGAAAATACTTGAGAGTTATAATTCTGGGCCATTAGAGCTCCAAAGTTAATATAAACTCACCAAACACCTTGTATAGTGGAGTAAGCTATCAAGTTGAACCACTTATATCATTGTGTCTTCCTCTTTACCTCATCTCCTTCTCTTATTTTCATGCCTGCATTATATCCCCATTATCATACAATTTTTGAGCTTGAACCGCATATACAAATTTAAGTGGTGATTTCATAGACATCATTACGCACAAGTGTTAAAAGGATAATTTATGTTTTAAGCGAACGTTTCACGTAAAAGTCCAGATACAAAAATTTATCTGTAGAATACGAAGGTTAAATATAACAAATACGAATTTGCATACCGTGTTCGGATTTGGCTTGGTGCATTCATGACACGCATACATAAAAATGATAATAAATGGTACTTGAATTTAAACGATGAAATAAAAGTGTGTGAACTGCTTGAACTGTGTGAGTGAATATCATATAATAAGTGTTGCATACATATTTCAAGGGTTATTTTAATACATAGGGTACACACCTCACTTTGGTAAAATTATATTTTTGGTAATAAAATAATTTGGGAAGGAAAAATTATTTTGTGAAAAAAATATTTGAAGTATACTTTTATAAGCATTTTTATGAAATTATAAATTATTAAGAATGAATATCTTCATATATATATATATATATATATATATATATATATATATATATATACACAAAAAGTGTCATGTAAGGACTCCATATGGTGTAGACCCCGGTACATACTACTTTTTTAAAATAGTAAAAAAATGTTTCTTTTGATGAAACTTCATTGATATGATCTCCACGGTGAAAAGATCATCTCCATTTTTTTTCATCCAAAAATTCATTAACAAAGCCGTTGAGATGAGGTGATATGTAAAAAATGGTATAAATATGCATTTTCGACCGTTTAAATTTTGGGTTTGTGCTAACCACTTGATTGATTGAATTGTTTGATGAAACTTCATGGATATGATCAGTGAGAAGATCATATCCATGAAATTTCATAAAAAAATTCAATCAAATTGTGGGTGAGATGATCACAAAAATTTCAACGGTAAAAAATGCATATTTATACCATTTTTTTATATATCACCTCATCTCAACGTTTTTTTAATTGAATTTTTTGATGAAAAAATTAGAGATGATCTTCTCATTGTGTAGATCATATCCATGAAGTTTCATAAAAAAAATCATTTTTTTACTATTTAAAAAAAATGGTATGTACCCGGGTCTGCACCATAAGGTGTCTGATCGAGTGCGAAAAACGTGCGCGTGTAAGGGCACGGTAGTTGTTTTGGTTTCGCCTACTCAATACAAAAAAACCTAAATTACTACGACACTTGTGAGGCAAGCACATCAGTAAGTCGGGTATCGAAAATCCAAAGGGACGAGGTGCTAGAATTTATATGATTTAGTGCTCCGAAATAAAAGTGTAAAAGGTGAATTACAAACTAAAACGAAAAAAATGCATGAAAGGGAAATGATTAATATAGGCAAGGGAAAATAAAGCTAGACTAACAAAGCGGTAAAAATATAGGTTGCGTCGAATATCCCTCACCCGAGTTAATTTGTATAAAATGGTTACATGGGTCGACGAGTTATTACAAATGCGTCTCGTTTCGACATTTAATTAAATCAAGGGTTGTCACGCCCCTAAATCCGCATAAAAGCCTAATAAGATTTTGGCGTCAACAAATACCCTGAAAATTGCGCGCGAAAGTTCGTAAGCACGGGACATACATGATATGCCCAGTCAAATCTCCTAGGCGTAATAACTAGGATAACGCACCCGAAATAGACCCATAAACACTATCACCAAAGCCAAGCAATGCGTTAACTCGAGTGAGTTCTATTCAAACACAACTTAATCTAAATTAGCTAGAAAGCCTATTAAAAACGCGGTAAATAAAGAGGTAAATAAATGCGATAAATCTACACTAGAAAGCGAGCAATCAAAGCATGTAAACTAATTAACAAAGCATGTAAACCTAATTAACAAAGCAAGAATTAATGGAAAACAACTATATTAATGGAGAGGAAGGTGAATAGTGCAACTTACAACCCAATTGGGTGTCAAACCAAGAAGAATCAAAGAATAACTCTTCAAATCCCCCAAACCCTAAGTTATTCTAACCTAAAAACTATTATAAAACGTTCATCTTGATATTACAACAAAAATGGGTATTCATAGTAAGTGGGATAAAGTAAAGAAACGAAAAGGAAAAGAAATTAAAAGTAAAAATATCTCCTGGAAACAGGGGATCGATCGATCGACCCCTTTGGTCGATCGATCGATGGTGAACAAAATATCCCACTATCGAGAAGGATCGATCGATCGACCCCTTTGGTCGATCGATCGATCAAGCAGGTATCAGCACACTACATTGCTGTTTTGGGCTGCTTGGATTTCCCGTCCGCTAAAACTCTCATAACTTCTTCGTTCTGAATCAGAATCGTTCACGGCCACACGAAGCTTGTGAGGAGGGCTATAACTTTCGTGTAGATGTTGGGTCAGGTGCCCAATCTGTGAAATGACTAAATTTCCCTTGAACGTGCGATCGCGTACGGAAATTGAGCAGAATGCGTCCGAACTTTACATTTAGCATCCAAATACCTATAAAAGCTCAATTAACCCCTGCAAAACATGTTAACGTAGAAATCCGAGGTTGTCTGGTTAGCGAGCATAAATATAGGGAATAAGATACCCGAGGGGGCTAAAATGCTTAGGTTCGGAGGATGAAATATGCAATATTTGCGTCGTATCACCCCCCTAACTTACACATTGCTAGTCCCTAGCAATGAAATATGATGCAATAATAACTACAAGCAAACCAAAAGTAGGATAGTACAAAAGTATGGTATAAAAGCATAAGGCCACTTTCGAGGGTGATTCAATTTCATTTAGCGTATGCAATAATACGTTAAACGCCTAGGTCACCCTAGTGGACGAGTGTTGTCTCGTGAGGGTTTTTAGGGATGATACCCAAAAACATCACATGGTTTCCTCAAAATAAGCCCAAACCAACATGCGACAAGCCCAACAATAGCGAAAAGGATTTCATACACATCATTAGAACATTGAACGGATTCAAACAAAAATCCGAATCATTAACATTATAGAATGCACATCATAGAATTGAAACCTTAAAATGTGGGAGTGGGAGCGAGCACATGCAAAGTGTGATTTGGCAAAAAACTTATATATACCGGATAAACATTAAAGCAAGCATACATTCAATCCTCACGGGCATTACACTCATCAAATGAATTCACTTGAAACAGGGAGGTAACACACGGAACATGCGGGCTAAAGAGTAAATGTAAATGGAAACTAGGCCGCACACATGTCACAAATGAAGAACGCTATATATAAACTGAAAAAGTGTAATCTCAATGAAAGGATACCGCACATTAAAGGAGGCGAAATGTATTTTCACAGATTATCACAACTATTATAACTTTTAAATTACATCAACCTAAGATCACGTAGGACTTTACTAGGGTTGTAATGTAGGCTAGGCTAGGGTGCGAAATGAAGGAATGTATGTACGAATTCAAAGTGTTCGGAATGAAAACTCGGGATTATTGGAAAATGCGGGCAATATCAAAATTGGAAAATAAGTTCCAAACAAGCTTTAGATATATCATCAGGGAGAGTAATCAAAGCTTATTGAACTATATACACATTTACAACTTTCTCTTTCTTTTATTTTCTTCTTTTTTCTCATTTTTCTTTTGTTTTCTTTTTCTTTTTGCTTTCTCTTTTTCATCACTTTTTTTCACTTTTCTTTACTTTTCAAACTCTCATATGCCTAAATTGCAACCGACATCACAACCATATAATTCAATCCCAAGCAACATTCAAAACAAAGGTATGGAATGTGTATGTATGGTTTAAAGCTCCAATTTAGAGTTGGTTATGGGAATGGGTTATGAAACAAAAGGCTATATTTAGGCTCAAAGGGGTTAACGAGGGTAAGCATATAAGGGTGAGGTCAAGGCTAATATGGGTGATATAACAAAGAATGCCTATGATCATTTCCAAAAGTTTACTAAATTCTCGAATCAAAACAACACATGAAAATCATGATCAAGTAACACCTTTCAAGTATAAACGCAATTAATGAACGGTCAAATGAAATAATAGAGAAATTACCAACGAATTCAACGTTTTCAATGAATAAAGAATAGTGTATACACTCACAAACGACAAAAGGTACAAAGCTTACTCGGTGTAAGTATATACAATGCAACAAAAGATTATCAAGTTATAAAAATCTTAAACCAAATCAATAGATCAATAAAAGTGCATGTGCTCACGGGATTAAAGTTTAATTCATGAAGTTATTCATAATATCAATAATCAGGATTAAAGTCTAATAACTTCTAAAATCGAGAACATGCACCATTGGGTTGTCTATTGGATCGGGCAATTATTGAAATTTATCATCGGAAACAAAGGCAAAACGCCCAATAAAGTAGAAAAAGAAAGAAAATCTTTTTGAAAATTTCATTTTTTCTAAGAAAAGCATATTAAGTAACTAACATGTGAGCAAAAACATAGACTAAATAAATAAATGGATAGAATATCCCACACCCCCTAACTTAAAACTTGACATCGTCCTCAATGTGAATTAAAAACCAAGTTAAAGAGAGGAAAATAGGGATATTACCCAAAATTGGAGCGATCCTCATAAGAATAAGTCCAAAGAATCTACAAAACAAGTTAGTACCGAGCATAGCAAAAACAAATAACAAAAAGTTAACTAATTACACTAGACTAAATTAAAAAGGAAAGAAAAAATAAGAAGCTAACTATATACAACCGACTATTTAGGCTTCACACTAACTATACACTAGAAGTCTAAATAGCTGAGGGTCCACCGTAAAAATGATTTGAATTTGGAGGATAATCGGTGTACCCTCACATACAAGCATGACTTTCGAAAAATATGAATTCCGTTAGAACAACGGAAGGCATGTGTAAGGCGGAAGAAATGAAGCATCGTAAATTAAATTTTTTGGAGGGACGATGGGGGATTTGGATTGAACGGGTGACAAAAACATGTGAGGACCGAGAAAAGCCGAAGATCCTCCTAATGATTTTGAAATTGGAATGGGAGGTGGCACACACAAAGGCACGGATGCGATCATGGAAGGCGACTCGAGCAAGTACTCCTCATCGGCAAAAAGGTTTAAAACATTAAAGTTTGAAATCGAATGATTGGGTACTTGTGATGATGTGATAATAGAGAATGAAAATGGGGATGAAAGAAATTCAAACTCATGACATGAATCATCATCGCATGAAGATTGAGTTTCGAAGGAAATAATATCATTTTCAATGAAATGTTCTTGTTTGGGGTCCAAAGAAGAAATCATTTCATTGCAAATAGATATTACGTCATTTTCATCCTCGCTTTCAATATCTATTACGCAATGGGAAAAGTCAAGAATGGTTTTTTCCAAAGTAGGCACAAGTACCTCATTTGGTTCAAAACATTCCTCGACTTCGAAAGTCTCGGAAGCAAAATCTTCGTCGGACTCAAATAATAAATCCAATTCATGTTCCCAACAATGATTTTTTTCCCGATAACAAGTTTCAATTTTCTCATTTTCATACATACGCAAACCCTCATCGAATGTCATGGGTCGAGGTGCGGATCCATGAAAATTGGAACTTTAAAAATTACCATCGGACTTAAACGAAAACTCATTATTATAGGAATTTTGAAAACTATTGTAATTTGTTTCAAAATTCCTATTATAAGGAGGTAAAGGCCCAAAATCATTATCATCATCATCAAAATTCCAATAACCTAAGTTTTGACTTTCGTTATACTCGCCCAAAGTCATATTTGAATTTGTTATACTTTGGGATTCTAAGTATTCACCGAAAGTCATAGGTTTGCGAGAATTTTGAGAATTATAACAAGGATTACTGAAAGAATTGGAATAAGACATGCTTACCCCAAAAATGGCTCGAAGTGGCGGAATTCCACAAAGTAAGTGCGCGTGGGAAAAATTCGAGCTTTTCTAAGTGCTCAAATGTGGAAGTCCTGCAAAAAGGTTAGCAAATAATACAAGTAGAAAGAAAATACTATGAAATACTAAATCAAATAAAGTCTAAAATAAACTCATCCCCGACAACGGTGCCATTTTGATCGAGTGCGAAAAGCGTGCGCGTGTAAGGGCACAGTCGTTGTTTTGGTTTCACCTACTCAATACAAACAAACCTAAATTACTACTGCACTTGTGAGGCAAGCATATCGGTAAGTCGGGTATAAAAAATCCACAGGGACGAGATGCTAGAATTTATATGATTTAGTGCTCTGAAAAAAAGTGTAAAAGATGAATTACAAACTAAAACGAAAAAGATGCATGAAAAGGAAATGATTAATCTAGGCAAGGGAAAATAAAGCTAGACTAACAAAGCTGTAAAACTATAGGTTGCGTCGAATATCCCTCACCCGTGTTAATTTGAATAAAATGGTTACATGGGTCGACGAGTTATTACAAATGCGTCTCGTTTCGACAGTTAATTAAATCAAGGGTTGTCACACCCCTAAATCCGCATAAAAGCCTAATAAGATTTTGGCGTCAACAAATACCCTGGAAATTGCGCACGAAAGGTCGTAAGCACGGGACATATATGATATGCCCCGTCAAATCTCCTAGGCATAATAATTAGGACTACACACTCGAAATAGACCCGTAAACACTATCACCAAAGCCAAGCAACGCGTTAACCCGAGTGAGTTCCATTCAAACACAACCTAATCTAAATTAGCTAGAAAGCATATTAAAAATGCGGTAAATAAAGCGGTAAATAAACGCGGCAAATCTACACTAGAAAGTGAGTAATCAAAGCATGTAAACTAATTAACAAAGCATGTAAACCTAATTAACAAAGCAAGAATTAATGGAAAATAACTATATTAATGGAGAGGAAGATGAATAGTGCAACTTACAACCCAATTGGGTGTCAAACCAATAAGAATAAAAGAAGAACTCTTCAAATCCCCCAAACCCTAAGATATTCTAACCTAAAAACTTTTCTAAAACATTCATCGTGGTATTACAACAAAAATGGGTATTTATAGTAAGTGGGAAAAAGTAAAGAAAAGAAAAGGAAAAAGAAATTAAAAGGCAAAATCTCTCCTGGAAACAGGGGATAAATCGATCGACCCCTTTGGTCGATCGATCGATGGTGAAAAAAATATCCCACTATCAAGAAGGATCGATCGATCGACCCCTTTGGTCGATCGATCGATCAAGTAGGTATCAGCACACTGCATTACTATTTTGGGTTGCTTGGATTTCTCGTCCGCTAAAACTCTCGTAACTTCTTCGTTCTGAATCGAAATAGCGCACCATTCACGACCACACGAAGCTTACGAGGAGGGCTACAACTTCCGTGAGATGTTGGGATAGGTGACCAATCTGTGAAATGACTAAAATGCCCTTGAACGTGCGATTGTGTACTAAAATCTAGCGGAATGCGTCCGAACTTCACACTTAGCATCCAAATACCTATAAAAGCTCAATTAACCCATGCAAAACATGTTAACGTAGAAATCCGAGCTTTTCTGGTTAACGAGCATAAATATAGGAAATAAGCCCGAGGGGGCTAAAATGCGTAGGTTCGGAGGATGAAATACGCAATATTTGCGTCGTATCAGAGTCCTTACACAAGACTTATATATATATATATATATATATATATATGGTTTGAGGTCATAATACCACTTTGGTTTTGACCGAGTGTATAACCACTTGACTGACTGTTTATATAGTATATACATATAAGGATCATGAGGTTTTATCGTAGGGCAGTGCGTATTGAACAAGTAAAAAATAGAAGCTCAAAAGGGGGCTCATCCATTCGTTTGTCCAAACTGTGTACATTAATTAAGGACAAGACAAAGTATAGGCATAGTGGATTATTGCTTTATATATATGTGTGTGTGTGTTTGTTTGTTTGTGTGTCATTAAAGGGATTTAGGGAGACATAAGGGGACCCTCAATTTTATACCTGTGGCCGATTCTATTTCTACTCAATAAGAGGGGATAAGTTTCTTATACTTGTAGGAAAGTGTGGAAAGAGTTATAAGGAGTTGAGGGACCGTACACCCATAGCTAGTTAAAAACTAGAAAGAAACAAGGGTCATTTTTTCATCATTCGAAACATGTCGAGATCAAATCCATTACGATCCTTGGAATCAAATGGACTTTATGTAAACACCAATCCATCTTATCCCCTCAGCATATCCGACTACCCCTAAACCAAGAAAAAGAGAGAGACTCTTCTTGAAAATGTGCCCAATACTCTTACTGCCCAAAGACCAAATACACATGTAACATCCCCGATCCCACCATTTTAAAAAGGTAAAACATGATTTTTATCCAAAATACCCACACAAACCCTTGAGGAAACAAGATATATTATTTTGATCATTCTATATAAATTATTATGAGGTTCTTTACGGAAGATTGTAAGGGTCCTATTATGTGACAAACCGCATATTAAAATAATGGGTGGCCAGCCCTCTACTATAATAAATAGGAATCTCAAATGGATTATTCTTAGCATCAATTGTCGTATAACCAAAATTTATAAAGGATATAAACGAACAACCACCCAACAAATTAATAAACGGGTGCCAATTTTTTTTAACAACAATAACACAAACCAATAGTAGCTATATGAGATGATCATGACAAAATTCCACCCACAAGAGACATATATACACATGCCATCATACCAAAAACTTACACGTATCATTACAACTAACCGAATAGGCCTCCAATTAACAAACCATTACAATATCCCTTCTGTAACAACCTAATTATACAAGAGTTCAAGTTTGGGTAACATTAACCCCAATAGTGACTGAAGCATCTAAACTAGATACCAAAATAGGATGCGTCTGCTTCAAAATCTCGCAACGGTCCACCTACGTTGTGGCTCCCAAAATAACCTTGGAATGATAATTAATATGGGCGTCCTGGTGGGGGAACACCTGAATAATATACAGAAGGATAGAAAAGAAATACAAAGAGATAAAAGAGGTTCAGAGCCCCCGTGTGAAAAATATTTTAGCAAGTGAAATAAAGTGCATAATAATAATGAATATGCAATTCCATAATTAAAGTAATGCCACACTCTTTTATGATTCTGACTCGCACCTCAACTATAATGCGCACCTAAATGTTGACCAATAAATCCTAGTTAAACTACCCAATCTATCTTGGATAATTTAACTTTTCAAACCTATCTTGACCCATGGCTCATATATGAATCACACAATAACACATTTGCGTAAGATTGGTACTTAACTCCCTAATAGTTCCTAAGTTCATTTCGATTAACCTTCACTACTTAATAACATAAGGATTTACGCATCATTTTGAATAAGTCCATGTATAATAATTCACTCGTTTATTGTACATGAAATAATACAACATAACAAGCATACATAAAAATCACCCATTTTAAATAACTACTCATCTCGCAGTTATTAGCTCATAGGATGAGGTCTCTATGTGCTACCATCTTCCTGGATTTACTCGCTTTATCCTAGGTAACCAGCGATCAGATTGCCACACCGACTTGGTATTAACCTAATTGTAAGTGTATGGGAGGCTACCATAGTTCTTGACCTAGAGCAAGACAAATTATACCCAAGACGTCTTACCTCTACCTCACACACGATAAAATATTAGACGCTATGACTGGGGGACTATACTCTTCTGCTCCTCAAGCCAGAAGATTCATCCACATTGTGTAACTTCCCATGATAGCACTAGAGTGGGTATAAGGAACAAAATACCACACTTAAGATATATAAATACATATACATACCATCTCATATCCGTATGCACATAAAACAAACCTAACTCCCCGTGTATCTCGCTTACTACACTAGTCGGTCAAATACTCACATCCAAATATTAATTCAATTACACAATTGATTAAAGGTATAATCACAAATGATTTTTTCAGAATATCTAACTTCACTCACCTAGTTCTTATCCATCATCTAAATATATTCCCTTCCATAGGAAAGACTCGACATAGAACTGGAGTACTAATTCCTCAAAAACACTCCTATAATTACCCCGGATGTCTCCCAACTATTCGATAATGTCCCAAATCCCAAATTATAGCACCAACATTGTTATCACACCAATTTAGAAGGTTTACGATCCCTAAACCCAAGTGAAAAGGTATAGAATGAATTTGCGGTCAAATTATATCTAAGATTCTTCCATCAGACAAAATATTTCACTTATCAACTGTGGTGACTGACTCCCACCACAATGACACTTCCCTAACGTGCAAAAATTTTCCTTTAAATCTCCAGTTCTGGTTACTCGACATACTGTTACATACCCAAGCTTCTAGATAACTCGCACTCCTCGACTAACCCATAAAATACCCATACCTAAAAAAAATCTCCAGTGAGTATACCCAAGATAAGAATCCAACAATATATTTTCTCCCTTTCAATTGTAACCTCTATTTTACCAAAATCTCAAGTAGTTGAAAAAACTATGTCTGGCACTGGTGATCCACTTTCACAAACCGACTAATGGTATGTATGGAGACATCTCAACTATGTCTCTTTTACACACCATCCCATCGAGCATGTTTGTATATAACTCCGGGGACAGCTTGTCCCTATCGGGATGCATTATAACTCTCAACCCATGTGGCTAACATATACCTCAAATTTCCATCACTAGGAACTGCTAGATTCATTTTAATGCATAACCCAACCTTAAGGAAATTTGGGTAGTATCTCGCTTCCTCGGTTATTAAATTATTATATCTGATCTTTAGACTCCTGCTTTCATAACATGCATCACCATCCCGGTTGTAGTACTGCCACCCACGCCATGATGACTACATCATTCTAGACTTACTCCTTCCACTAGACTTTACATGATTTCGTAAATTTTCCGCTGGGTTGTCGACTCAATGCATTGGCTACCACACTAATCTTCTTTAGGTGGCAGTAAAATATCAACATGACATTCTTTCACAAATTCCCCCCTCTACGCTACCCCATAGGGTATAGTTCTGAGTTAGCCAGTACCACATCACTTGTAATCCATAAAGAGACTAAGCTCCTATCCCAGGAGGTAGTGTCTCCATATCCTCAAGGAAAATTCTACTTCATCAAATACCAATTGTTATATGTAACAACTTCACTCATGGGACTAATGTTTGTGATCCTAACAATCGATCGTCCTATCCTTCTGTTATGGCACACCTCCGTGTCCCTGTAGGAATGCATCAGTGGAAGCTAAATACTTCACTTCCGCCCTGGGAATCACTGCACGATAATGAAGTAATTTAGATCTTTAGTTTATCAAAACTAACTGACCATAATCATCCCAAACAAAAGGGCAGAACTTAAGGGTCAAATTTATCAATGACCCCCCATTTTTGAGAACCCCACCCCAAAAGGTACTGATCTTAGTCAATGTTGTGGGTTGACCCTATTCTCTCACTACCGCAACTATACTCGGGTCCATTCAAAATTCCTCTAATAGACATAATATAACTCAAGAACTACCACGCTCGCAACCCAAAACTTAGACTTCTTATACTTGGCCTATACTCGATTATCCTTCAATTTCAGTAGAACCATCTGCATTTGCTCTACATACACACCTTTAGTCTAAGTATAAACCTGAATACCCCAAATAAATATGAGCACAAAATGACTCAATAACCCTAAAACACTCCATTCGTGACGTCTCTAAACTCTTTCAGAACATTGGGTATTCCAAAAAATCTTACCAGAAAATCGTACACACTATACCGTTTAAAAATACAGCCTTTGAGACATCTTGTTTTGTAATACACAAGATGGAATACTCCGATCTCTAATATATCTTGAAGAGGCACATAATGCCTCATACTCAGTCAATTTAACCATTGATTTAAGGTAACAGTTCTCAATTTCGAATTGCCACCTTATTCGTTTCTCAACAATCAACATATCAACGAAGAGAACCATCCCATATCTTCCTAATATACACTAAGACCCTTTTCTAAAAACTTTTGGATCTAGTCTCCTAGCCTATCACACCTTATAAAGAGCCATATGCTATCGAGTTTGTGTAAAACCATTCAAATTCCAGGCACTAAATCAATAACGAAAATAATATTTCATTCTAGCAGGAAGCCTAGTATTCCCCAAAAACATTCGCAAACTCCCAGACTATAGAAATCAAATCTAAAGAAATCATCACTTCATGAGAGGTCCCTTCCTTAATACACCACTGTTGAACACATATAAATGCCCCCAGAAGCAGCCTCGCGACTAAAATAATTCTGGCCAATAATAGTTCAACTACCGAGTCCTCCCCGAAACAATGCACTATTTCCCCATACTCATTTAGTCAGTACAAGTCCAATATAATAATGTTTCCAATCGTATACTTAAAACCAAAGTTTGATTAAATAACACACTCTCCCAAAACCTATATCCAACCCTTAAGTGGAAAGAAATAGCACATATCCACTCCTGGAAGAACCTATACTCACCATAAAACTTATTAGTTGATTCTAACGGTCCCACCACACGAGAAATTTAATAGCAAAAGATTTTCACACCCCATAACACCTAAATTATATACCCATGGATAGGTAACATACCATTGATAGTTGGTAGCATTGGTTGTATCTATGGGAACACTGTATCATGAACATCATAAGCACGCCCAAATTGCCCCAGTCTTCGAGGCAAAGGAAAAACTTGAACATATGCTGGAAGAGGTAGGGGTGCTAGAGATGTCTAGTGTGCTTGTTGAACTAGTACCGATGTCCTATCCCTTTGCGGATACTCCTTCATTCTATGGCCTACCTCCCCACACCAAAAATAACACCCATTAAAATCTCTTAGTCTCTGGCCCTGTTGAACATTTCGCTGTTGCTGGGGCCTGCAATGGCTTCGTCTGAAGCTTTCGTTACCACATTTAAAAACTATAGCACGTTGCCTCTTAGCCGACTTCCCTTGCTTCCTAGGCTATTTTACCATACTAGCACCATCACCTCTTGACTTTCTTGAATGTCCAATCTCCCCTTCTCTTTTATTCTCTATCGATTGAGGGCCAAAGCTCTGGCAATGCCCTAACGCCGCATTCATGGCCATGTTAACAACTTTAGCCATTATATTGGCTACCTCCTTGGCCATCAAAATCCCCAACTGCACCTGGGATTCGTTCCCACTTTCAGTCCTGACTGGGAAATTTCTATTTGATGTCATCTGAAAGAAAAGCAAATTGCATCAGTCCATAATCAATGCAATTTACTATAGCAATAGATGCAACGCAACATATATATAAAAATCATAGTAATAATTCTCTATATCAACGAACGTTACGGTAGAGCGTAGAAAGTCCGCACATATCCTAAGACAATAGAACCTGATGCTCTGATACCATCTGTGACACTTCGCATATTAGAGTAACAGGTGGCCAACGCTATACTATAATAAACAGGAATCTCAAATGGATAATTCTTAGCATCAACTGTCGTATAACCAAAATTTATAAAAGATATAAACAAACAACCACCCAATAAATTAATAAACGGGTGCCAAAAATTATTTTTAACAATAATAACACAAACCAACAGTAGCTATATAAGATGATCGTGACAAAATTCCACCCACAAGAGACATATATACACATGCCATCATACCAAAAACTTACACGTATCATTACTACTAACCGAATAATCTGTAGATTAACAGGACAATATAATATCAGTTATGTAACAACCTAATTATACAAGAGTTCAAGTTTGAGCAACATTAACCCAAATAGTGACTGAAGCATCTAAACTAGATACCAAAATAGGACGCGTCTACCTTAAAATCCCGCAACGGTCCACCTACGCTGCGGATCCCAAAAGAACCTTGGAATGATACTTAATATGGGCATCCTGGTGGGGGAACACCTGAATAATATACACAAGGATAGAAAAGAAATACAAAGCGAGTCAGAGCCCAGGTGTGAAAAATATTTTAGCAAGTGAAATAAAGTGCATAATAATAATGAATATGCAACTCCATAATTAAAGTAGTTCCGCACTCTCGTGCGATTCTGACTCACCCCTCAACTATAATGCGCACCTAAACATTGACCTAGAAATCCTAGTTAAACTACTCGACCTATATTGGATAATTTAACTATTTCAGCCTGCCTTGACCCATGGCTCGTAGATGAATCACACAATAACACATTTGCGTAAGATTGGTATTTAACTCCCTAATAGTTCCTAAGTTCATTTCGATTAACCTTCACTATTTAATGACATAAGGATTTACGCATCATTCTTAATAAGTCCATGTATAATAATTCACTCGTTTATTATACATGAAATAATACAACATAACAAGCATACATATAAATCACCCATTTTAAATAACTACTCATCTCGCAGTCATTAGCTCATAAGATGAGGTCTCTATGTGCTACCATCTTCCAGGATTTACTCGCTTTATCCCAAGTTACTAGTGGTCAGAATGTCACACTGACTTGGTATTAACCTAATTGCAAGCGTATGGGAACCAACCATAGTTCTTGACCTATATCAAGACAAATCATACCCAAGACATCTTACCCCTACCTCACGCACGGTAAAATACTGGACGCTATGACCTGGGGACTATACTCTTCTTCTCCTCAAGCCAGAAGATTCACCCACATCGTGAAACTTCCTATGATATAACTAGAGGGGGTTTGAGGCACAAAATATCACACACACAAGATATATAAATACATATACATACCATCTCATTCCCTTATGCATATAAAACAAACTCGACTCCCCGTGTACCTTACTTACTACACTAGACGTTCAAATACTCAACTTTACATCCAAATTCAATTACACAATTGAATAAAGGTATACTCACAAATGATTTTCTCCAGATATATAACTTCACTCACCTAGTTCATATCCATCATCTAAATAGATTCCCTTCCCTAGGAAAGACTCGACATAGAACCGGAGTACTAATTCCTCAAACATACTCCTATAATTACCCCAGATGTCTCCCAACTATCCGATAATGTCCAAAATCCCAAATTATATCACCAACATTGTTATCACACCAATTTAGAAGGTTTAAGATCCCTAAAACCAAGTGAAAAGGTATAGAATGAAAGTCAGGACAATTTCATAAAAATAATAAGGCACCGAATCGATTCGCTA
This sequence comes from Sambucus nigra, assembly GCA_949130495.1. Taxonomy (NCBI): domain Eukaryota; kingdom Viridiplantae; phylum Streptophyta; class Magnoliopsida; order Dipsacales; family Adoxaceae; genus Sambucus; species Sambucus nigra. The sequence goes on along the minus strand of OX422207.1, from coordinate 622,301,048 downwards.
TTGGCCGAATCGATTCGCCCTTTACAGTGAATCGATTTGCTAGTAATAGAATCGATTCGGGTGAAAGGACCTGATACTTTTGAATTTATTCAAATCGATTCGCCACTGCAGCGAATCGATTCGCCCACAAAACCTGACACTACTGGTTAGTAGCGAATCGATTCGGCAAGGGTCGAATCGATTCGCCCCTGCTACGGCAGCTAACTGTTTCCATTTAATGGTTCCTACGAATTTTATACCCAAAATTCATCTTCAACCTCATATTCCTCAACAATAAACCATCCCAAAATGAACCCTAAACCCTATGAATTTATACCCATAATCACATAATCAATAACAATTTAAGGTCTAAACTACACCAAAACCCATTTTAAACCCTAAGTTCCCTAAATTAACAAACCCACTAATTTAACCATGAAATGAACACACACATACATTATTTATCAAGATTAAATCACTTGCCTCGAGTTGTAGTGCTGGATCCTCGTTGAATTTGCGGATTTGAGCCAAGAATTTCCCAATTTCTCACTTTCTCCTCTTTCTCTTTTCTGTCTTAAGCCTCTCTCTCTCTCTCTCTCTCTCTCTAATGAGATTGGCTTGTTTCCTATGCCTAATAAACCCAAACTCACCTTAAGTATTAATACAAAACAAATGACTCTTATGCCCTTAATCGAGTCCTAAATAACTAAAAAGACACCCGAAACCTAAAAATAACCCGTGCACTTATTTGGACTATCTCGACCCATCTCGGATCAATCGTGCATTATAAATTTTCATCCGAGTCTCCAAATAAAATAAATTTATTTCACCATAAAATTTAAATTCCTATGTCCTCTAACACACGGGGGATTACATATTATGCAGTGGTGATGAGTAGTTTAAATGAGATAATTTAGGATGCTGAAGGGAAATGTTGAACTGAGATTCTTGGGGTGTTTATAAGTGGAAGCTACACATATCCTTTTAGAGTTTGCAGGGGGATATATTTATGAGGTATAAAAGGGTATTTTTGATGGATCTTACTTGGGGTCTTTCATGGAGGCTTGGAGCACACCCTCCACACATGGAGAGGATTTCACCATTGAGGTGGGGTTTATTTGATGGCATTTATATTATAATTTTTTTTATTATGCATGCTAGATGATGGGTGTCAAAATCTCTTAGTACTTCAGACCCACATATGCTCCCATATAGACCTCAAACGAGCATGAGGAGAGGTGTGTCATAGTGTGAGATAAATGAGAAAAACTGTGTCATGATTTCATGTGAAATAAAGTGTTAAAATGGGGTTAACACATGGTTTTCAAGTTATTAAATTTTTAGAATATAAAATGGGAAAAATTCTTAAATTATTGAATAATTTCATGGAAAATGAATAACTAAAAATGAATCTTGAATATAGTTTCAAGTTGCAATTTCAGAGTATAAAATGTTGATTTTTATGAAATAAAAATCCTACTACTGTGTTAAAAATTTATGTTTTCATGAAAATGCTTATGAAGATGTGAGACTAGAATGCTAAGATAATTTCCAACAAATTTTAAAATATTGGAGTTATACTCTTATGTAAGTGATGAGTAAAAATATATTATTTCATGAAGAGAAATATTAAAATAAGTGGGCTAATACTTTATGTGTGAAAAGTTATGAAAAGTCACATATTATCATTTTTGTACTTAAGACGAACATCTTTAAAGATTTATTAGGGTTTTGGGAAAGGTCCTCATAATTCTCAAAGTGTATAAAAATAGGACACTCCACATAATTTTATAAATTTAGTCCCTCTACTAAAAACACCATGAAAAATGGTGAAAAATTGCGCCACTGGCGCGGACCAAAAAAATGAACTCCTAACTCTAAAGGAACCACACAAATAAATGCTATTGTACCACAGGGACTAGATTTATAAACTTGAAAATAATTGTCCTAAAAGTCCAAATATAGAAATGAACATGAAATTTACCTTAATTCTCTAAAGATTTATTTACATGAAAGCATTCAGATAATATTTTTGAAATATTGTGTGGGTAGAATAATGCGACTTTAAAGTGAAAGAAAGTATAAAAATATTGTTAACCATTTTTAAGGGGAATAAAGTAAAATATAATAAATATGGGTTCAAATGCAATACTTTGAATATTTGATGATTAAAATGATGAATTGTAAGTAAAACTTGAAAATGGATAATGTACATAATGAACCTCAAAGAGGATGAACTCTTGATTTTTTGCCCCAAACATGGTAATTTGTGATAAAAAGGGGACTCTTTTATGCAAGACTTAAAATGAACACTAAATGATGGAAATGGTCCTTAAACATGGCAATGAAATAAGACTTTGTAAAAGAAAATATGTTAGTAATACATCTAAATGTGTTATAAGGACTTAATGGTAAAATGTGTTTAAGTGTATAACAAGGATGACAAGGTGGTATTTACCTTGCATTTTGGCCCTCAGGCCGGGAAAAATGATTAAAGTAACATAAGGGACTACAAGGTGCACTTAAGAAAATTGGTTACATCGATGTAACATGTGAAGGGATATTTGGAGCAACTGATAAAGTTTTAGGAGGGTCCGGAGCCTTCGGCTCCGTCTTGCGGCATTTGTGGTAGTCATTGCAAGTCTGTAAACACAAATGGGATTTGGTGAACTTTGATTAATAAAGTGAGAATATAATTTAGAGCATAACACTCGTTAAAGGCTAAAAAGGGCAAAAAAAGATTAATTACAAGGGATTGGTAAAATTTTAAGGAAAAACAGTAGTAAACAACGATATACGAATACGATAATCCGGGTTTTAACGATACATAATCTAATTATGGGAAATTTTGAAGTTAAGATAATTGATAAATCAATGGCATAATGGATTAAAGAGTACATTTAGTTAACAAAGTAGTGTTTTGATAAAGAATTAACAGTGCAATTTTTCATAATGGAATAATAAAGTATTGAACAAAAAGGTCAATGGTGTTTTAACTAAAATTAAAGGAATTTTTTTGAATAAAATATAATTGATGCATATACTATTTAGTTATTTTATGTTTGATGTTGCATCATTTCCTTTTGTCATTCGTTTCTACATTACATTGTTGTTGGGAATCCCACTAGACATTGGCTTACCTGTTCCCTTTGTTACGACATTATATGGGATATTTTGTCTTTTAAGAGTGTTTCGCAGGTAAGTGATTCTTACTATTTATGTTAGAAGTTCTTATTACGGGAATCGTAAGGCATTACCTAATGAGTCCCACACTTGTTCTTATTTAATCATATGCTTGAAAAAATAAATTTCACGCTCACTTGGTTAAATCAATTAAATTAAATGGACTAGAAATATTATCTAGGTTGTTTTATATCACTCCGCACTTAATGTAGTCGGACAAGTTCGGGTCGACCCATGGGTGACTCTTAAATCTAGCTCAGGGCGTTACAACTTGGTATCAGAGCTTTAGTTTTAAATACTTTACGTGAGTGACGTTTAGTCATCAAATAGAGTTATGATCTTCGATCCTCGAAAGTTTAACTTTGGGGTCGGCCTTGTAAGGCAAACGATAACTCAAATTTATGCACGTGTGCAACCGTGGCATTGGAGTTAAGGATTACCCATCGTCGGAAGTTTCTTTATTAAGATTGAGGGGTGGAGTTTAGTCGTTGAACTATCTCATCGGAATCCTCGGGTAGGATGCCAAATGGCTTAGTGAGTATTCACCACGAAAGTATGTAGCAACATTGATATTTTTGGAAAATGGGTGACACCCCATGTAAAGTAGCGAAGGGTGTTTAATCCTTGATGACTATCGATTAACATCTTAAGGTATTAAATAGGAAGGATCCCATAAAAGAATTATGATCTCTCCTGGAACTGGGTCATCAGAGTAACGCATCAGAAGCGTGGTAGGTCCTACTAAAAGGAAAAAGCCTTTTTATGACCTTTTTTAGTGTCATAAAACGCCTTTTATGGTCATTTATTTTTCAATAAAAAATGTCATAAGTTTGGGTGTCATAATTGATACCTATAGAAACTGTCATATTAGGTTAACAGTTATGTATGACTGTTTTGGAAAAACAATCATATCTGTCATAAAAACAGTCATAATATATTCTATAAGCTATCATATTTGATTTAAAAAGTGTCAGGATAAATAGTTTTCAAAAATTTAAAAAGGTTATATAAAACATGTCATCACATGAGGGTTTAATATAAATGGTGATAAATTAAATATACTATAAAAAAATTAATAACCAATATTACAGTCATAGTTGATAAATAAATCTAAACATAAATCAAAATTCACAATAACATAAAAATAGTCTTGAAATTTTTTGTATTTTAAGTTACGTACACCTAAAATGTATCAAACCAAGTCATTTGTTCATATTAAAAAATAGTGGGACACAAATAGATATATCCATCATCTAAATTAATTATTCACAAAAAAATAATGACCTACTACATATATCATAGCTAGATATACCCACTATGTACATCATTCAAAATTATGTCTCCAATAAAATGTACATATAAAAATCACGCATCTATGCGCCGGTCCTCCTTTGGCTTTCGCGAAAATATATCAATAAAGTGCTCCAAATCTTACAATATAAGGCTGAATGAATTCAATAAACTCATGTTGAAGTTCATTGATCTCATGAGTTTGATATGACGATTTTCCACCCAACTCCTTCATCTAAACAAGACAAATAAAATTACGTTTAGCCTTTATCACATCTAAATAAAAAATAATATAAAAAATATGTGACCTTCATTTTTATAGACTTTAATGAATTTTTCAAGAGCTCTCGCAAGAACTTCAATACAAAAAAACCATACACAATGTTGATGTAAAAAATTAGATTATATCTAATTATTTAATCACAAATAAAATAAATGAGACAAAGAGATTTTAAAGTGGTTCAGCCTTATAAGAATGGCCTACGTCCACTGTTTCTGTTATTGATGACTGTTTGGGAATTCTCGATTACCAGTTTTATCCAGAAATTCTGGTCCCTTTACAATGTGGATAATACAATGTATTTATAGCCCTCAGGCTGTAATGTGAAAGGGTAATATATTAAATGCCCCTTAAGCGTATACATCTGTATGATAATAATAAGCATTTAATGCACAGTCAAACTGTTGGTTATCCTGCTATTAATGCTTTGTTTGAGGTGCAGCTCGGACCGCCTAAGCTGCTCGGACCACCTAAGCTGCTCTGTACTCAAGAGTTGCTCGGTACTCAAAAGTTCCTCGTAGAGTTCTTGTTGGTCGGAGCGTCTGAGTTCCTCGGGAAGCAGCGTTCCTCGTTGCAGTATGGTTCCTCGGAGCGTCTGAGTTGCCACGTAGATTGCCACGTGTCTTCACTCAATTGAGCCATGTCAGCAGACTAAATTTGGTATCAACAGAAGCCCCCAATGTTTCATAGTTCAAAATTTGAGGAGTGTGGAACATTCTTTCTCGAAATATGGTGGTTTTAAATGGTCATCCCGAAACTTAAGAGCCTTTTCTTTTGTATTTATTTCTACTTTGAAATTCGTAGAATCGATCTTTTTTGAATTTTTCTACCCGCTTCGATCGCCGCGCCCTTTTTGTCTTTTTAGCCGCCGGTAACGTAACCATCTCTTTTTGTAATCATTACTTTTTCCTTTTCCCAAGGCGGAGTATTTAAACGTTGCAGAAAATCCCATCGTCTTCTACTTTTTCAAATTTGTCTCTTTGAGTTTTCCATTGTCTCTCTCTCCTGTGCGTTCATCTTTTTCATCATTTGTTGTCAACAGAATCGTCTCTTGCCTTTAAGATTTTCTTCTTTCTCTTTGATTTCCTTCTTTCATCATGGTTTATCCTGTAGAATCGATTGATAAATTTTGCTCTGATTTCTCTATTCCCCCATGGGTTATTTTGGAAGAGCTTTCTGAGCCTTCAGACTATTTTCATTTGGCTGAGGGACATTGGTTCCCCAGTCTCTTTGTTGCTGAGTGTGGCTTTTCTTTTCCCCCAAACCCTCTATGTCTGGAATTCTGTCAATACTTTGACGTGGTTCCTGCAAGAAGAGCTCCCAATACATGGAGAATAGTTAATGGTGTTTATAGATTAAATCAAATCCATGGAACTCGTATAGGAATTACTGAGATTATGTTTTGTTATAGATGGGCTGTGGGCGATAATACTTTTTATTTAAAAACTAGGTTTTTAAATAGAGCTTTAGTGGTCAATCTCCCAGATGCCAATAGGGAATATTTTGAGCATGGGGTTGTTATGAAAAATTGGCAACACCCTCCGTTAACTCGAGATGAGGTTTACCAGGGTCCCAGATGTCCTCCCTATGGCAATGGGATAGGTTGTTTTTATTTTATTTTCAAAATTATGCTTCTTCTGTGTTTGACAAAATGTGCCACTGATATTTTAAATTTGATTTATTTGCAGTTGACAGCAAAAGAAAATCCCCAAAACAGGCAGATGTTAATATAAGGCATTTAAAACTTATCTGGAGTTTGCATCAGACTATTGCCGACGAGCACATTAGGTCAGCTTCATATTTGCTGCAGTACAAGAGTTACACCTCATCTTTCACTGCTCGTCCGGTGATAAGCGACGCAGAACCAATACCAGCCTCCACAAGTTCTTCGTCTGAGTCACATATTCCTTTGAGCGAAAGGATGAAGAAAAGAAGACCTCCCACCCTTTTTGAGAAATCTGCCTCTGGTGCTGGAGAGGCAAAAAGAAGTAAGCTTGATGTCCCAGGAGAAGGGACAAAGAAAATTGATGCACCTCCCCCGGCAGCTCCTGTGAAGGTTGCCGAGAAGCCCCTAGTGGCCCCGAGCAAGTCTGTTGCTCCAAGCGAGGTGATTGTCATTTCTCCGACTAAGACTACCTCGTTAGTCGAGAAAGTTGATGCTCCTTTGAGGAGGCTGAAGAAAAGCTCCTCTATCAATTTGGCTGAATCCATCTCTCAGCCTCCGACTAGTGGTGTTACCACTTTTGTTCCCCCAAGCTCTACTATGAGCTCGGTGAAGACTTGGATCATTCCCGAGATCAATCGTATTGAAGAAAACCTTTCTCGGGACACGGTTACCACATTGACAGCTCACCACATTGCTTCTGTAAGTCCTATAGTCTTAAATTTTCCTTTTTTCCTTTTTGTATCTGCGTACTGACTTGCTTTCGTTTTCTTTTCACAGTTGGTGAGCTGTTTTAATACAATTCTGAAGAAAGATGAAGCTATTAAAGCTTCAAGCTCCTCGCCTGGCGTAGAGGAAGCTTTGATGGGCCTGGCTCAGTCTCTGAAAGATTCTCGTCAGAAATATGATGATGACACGGCGATTTGGGAGAAGAGGCTTGCTTAGACCGAGCAGGAGAAGGATTAGTTTATTGAGGTCTCCAAGGGGTTGGAGAAAAAAGTAAATGATTTGGAGGGGAAGAATAAAGAGCTCGAAGGGAAGCTCAGAAATGCTGGGGAGCTTGAAAATAAGCTCAAGGCTGCCGAGGAGGAGTTGGGTCATCTTCGGGAAGTAGGTCGTCAGAAGGAGGAAATTGAGAGTAAATTAAAAGCTGCTGATGACCTTCTTTCCGAGAATCTTTCCTCGAAGAAGGCAAAAAGGAAATTGGCTGTTAAGAAATCCTTCAGCGCCGGCTGGGATAAAGGGTGGAACAAAGGCTTGGCTGCCATGATGTCGCAAGTAGAATATGGCAGCCTCAAATACTTTAGAGATGGGTGGGTCGTTGCTCTATAAGAGATGAGAGTTGAGGAAAATTCTGAATTATTTCAGCGACACATCCCTGGCCCCCCTCCAGCTCCTGAAGACGAAGAAGAGGACGAAGCTGCCTCTGAGGAGTCTTCCATGGTGATGGGAGATCAAGTTTCTCATCCCCCATCCATCCAGCCTACTAACGAGGAACTTTAGCAACTCGTTACCTAATCCGAGCAACTTCCAGCGCTCCCCGAGGAACCCTCTGTTCCCTCCGAGCAACCTACCTCCTCGTCCCAGCCTCCCGAGAAAGTCTTGGGAGATAAGGAAAAGGTGTAGAGTTGTTCGGATTTCTCTCTATTTTATTTTTCTTTGTCAAATGTAACCCTGAACATGTAACTCTGAACTTTGTGATATAATAAAATTTGAACTTTTGTTTATGCATACTGTTGTTTCTCTTCTTCATGCTCTGTTTGAACTCTTATTGATTATTGTTTTTTCTTCCTTTACTAGTTTCTGGCCAGGATGGAATTATTGATTGCTCATGATACAAAACTGTTAAGGCAATGTAATGAGTATTTCAAAGCTGGTCATACAGACATGAGTGCAGCTCAAATCATTGACATCCTTGGTCAAGATGCTTCAGAGCAAGCAATTGAAGCCTATCAGTACTTAAAGTGCTTACTCGACCGTGCAGTGGCTAACAACGTAGCATACTATGATATAATTGAGGATCTCCAAGGCACTCTTGAAGAACTTTCGGCAAAAATATAAGGAATCCACTGCCCTTTTGCACGAGGGGTATGAGAAGAAGTATTATCAAATCATTGCCGACAAGGGATACGATAAACGATTTGCTGCTTACGATGTGAGGGAGAGGACTTTGAAAGTTGAGGTCGAAGAGCACAGACAGATAGCTGAGTTATTAGAGCAAGAAATAATAACCTGCAAAGAGAGTTGTCTCAGTTGAAGTCTGCATCTTCCACCTCAAACGCCTTGATCCCTGTGAACGACGAGGGATTCTCTTTCTTAGAGGTCGAAAATGCCAACCTGAGGGACAAATTGGAGACCTTGAAGAGAAATGGCCCTTTTACATCTTCTCATGGATGAGCAAGAGCTCCTCGAGGACGAGCAAGAGCCGCTCGGATTCCTGTTGAGGAATAGAGAACTCAATCTGCCCTAGAGAACCAGGCCTTCCAACTGATGGCAAAGAACCAGGCGTTGGCTGAAATGTCTAAGAAGATCAGGGGTCTGGACGAGCAGTTTTTTGCGCAAAAATCTATCTTGGAGAATAAAGAACTCTTCATAAAAAATCTCCACGAGCAACTGGAAAGATTGACATATCAATTCCACAAACATCCCAGAGAATTCTGGATGGCTGGCTACAATGAGGCTCTCTACCATTTGGATGATCGTATCCAAAATGCAAATAATGAGGGCTACAAACAGGGATGGTTGAATGCCTTAGGTGTGCTGCAACTGGAACATGGTCATTACCTGTGGGATTACCATAATCCTGGGCTGCTCGACCTACCAGTGCTACCATTCAAGCTTGATATGAGTTGGATCCCTGCTCGGGCCATCCCTCGATGTTTGATTTCCAAATACCTTGGCGATTACAATCTCCATTCCAATGTTGAGATATCTCATTCCGAGCACCTACTAGATCGACCATCTGTGATGAATATCAGGATGCTAAAAGATCTTAACTTCATAAATTCTCCTCTTGCTTTAAATGATCCACCTGCTAGGGAGGAACCTGTTTCAAAAGCAGAGGGGAAGAAACCAATAGAATAGGAATATTGATGTAATAAATTTGTATTTCATTCCTGATGTATTTTGTTCTACATTTAATGAAATAATTTTATTTGCAAATCTTGACTGCCATTGTCTTGCAACATTTTACATCTGTGCATGTGTATCTGTTAAAAAGATAACAATATTGTGTTATTTGTCGATCAACTTATTGTCGACTAGTTTGAATTTGTGGTAGTCATTTGACAAAAATGATGTTTTGTTTCTCGACCAACTTAGTAGTAATTTAAAAAGTTACAAGTATCAAAAATTTTGCTCGATCACTTTCTCGTATTCCTAAAATGTTTCCGACCAATCAAGGTCAGTAAATTTTCCTTTTCGACCAACTACAGTTAGTGGGTTTTTATTCCCGACCAACCATAGTTAGTGGATTTTTTCTTAACGAGCAACTTTGGCACTTTTTGGAATAGTTTTACCTCCCGACCAACTTTAGTTGGCATTTTTGAGAATATATTTACTTCCTGACCAACCTTAGTTGGCATTTTTAGGAATACTTTTACTTCCCGAGGAATACATTTACTTCCTAACCAATATAAGTTGGCATTTTTAGGAATACATTTACTTCCTAACCAACATAAGTTGGAATTTTTAGGAATACTTTTACTTCCCGAGGAATACATTTACTTCCTAACCAACATAAGTTGGCATTTTTAGGAATACATTTACTTCCTAACCAACATAAGTTGGCATTTTTAGGAATACTTTTACTTCCCGAGGAATACATTTACTTCCTAACCAACATAAGTTGGCATTTTTAGGAATACATTTGAGTAGAGTATTCCGAATTTTGCTGAGTAGTGTGTAGCACTAGTATTCCGCAAAAAAATTCCAATAAAAGGAAAGAACTGGGCAGAACATTATCGCTTTATTCATACTGATGAAACTGCATTACATGAGAGTTTACATTACTGATAATATTTGCGCAGGTGTTCTGCATTCCATGCATTCTTAAACTCCTCCCCTTCTAAAGTTTCTATTCTGTATGTCCCTGGTCGAACAACTTCTTTAACTCGGTAGGGTCCATGCCAGTTTGCTTCCAGTTTGTTGTGCTTTTGAATCACCTTCTTTAGCACATAGTCTCCTTCTTTCAAGTCACACTTCTTCACTCTCTTGTTGTAGAACAAAGCTGTTCGCTGTTGGTAAGCAGCATTTCTAATGGCTGCTTCTTCTCTAACCTCCTCGAGCATGTCCAAGTCTAACCTTCTCATTAAATCGATGATAGGGGAATTGAAATTCAGTATTCTGTGTGTTGGGAGACCCAATTCGGCGGGTATAACAGCTTCACTTCCAAATGCTAGCATATATGGAGATTCCCCTGTTGCTACTCGGGGAGTAGTTCGATAAGCCCATAGTACTGATTGTAGCTCGTTGATCCAATTTGCTTTCGCATCATCCAGTCTTTTCTTCAAGCCATTCAGTAGCGTTCTATTTGTCACTTCAGTTTGTCCATTGCTTTGAGGATGGCCTGGTGTCGAGTGGACCTTCAAGATATTTGACTGATGATAATAGGCAGTGAACTCCTCGTTGTCAAATTGTGTTCCATGGTCTATGATGAAGGCATGAGGAAGACCATATCGACAAATGATGTTTTTCCAAATAAATTGGTACACCTTGTCGTACGTCATATCAATGAGAGGTTCAGCTTCAACCCATTTAGTAAAATAATCCATAGCGACCACAAGATATTTAAATCTTCCCCTTGTCGTCGGTAGTGGCCTGACCAGATCTATTCCCCATATGGAAAATGGCCAAGGGGAAGTAATGGGTGTCAATAATGCTTGGGGAGTTCTTCGGATGGAAGCGAATCGCTAACACTTGTCACATTTCTTAGCATAGGCTATACAATTAGCCCTCATCGTTGGCCAGTAGTTTCCTTGCGTCATCACCCTTTGCAAAAGAGTCCGACTTGCTACATGGGCTCCACAGGACCCTTCATGGACCTCTTCAATTAAATCTTTTACCTTGGTGGGATGCACACATCTCTGTAAACCTGCTATAATTCCTCGTCTGTATAGAATATTGTTGGTCAGTACATAACGAGCAGCCTTAAACTTCAATTTCTTGGCTGCAAGTTTGTCAATTGGTAATTCCCCTTTCTCAATATATGCCCTGATGGGATCCATCCATGATGATCCTAAATCGAGGGTAATAAAGTTCATCGTCAGATCTTCATCTATACTCCGACCAGCTAAAACTTCAATTGGGATTGTTCTTCGTAGCTCGGTACGAGTAGCTGATGCTAATCGAGCTAGGGTGTCTGCTCTCGCATTCTCCATTCTTGGTATTCTGACCAGCTGAATAACAGTAAATTTCGACACCAGTTCCTTTTACCTTTGCATGATATCTGATCATTAATTCTCCTTTGGCTACATATACTCCCGTTATTTGATTTATGAACAGTTGCAAATCACTAAAGACAATAACTTATTCCGCCCCCATGGTTTTTGCCAAACTAAGACCTGCAATCATGGCTTCATATTCAGCCTCATTATTCGAAGCTTTGAATTGGAAACGTAAGGCGTATTCCATGTCGACCTCGTTCGGACTGTTCAAAACTATCCTTGCGCCACATCCTGTAGTGCAAGATGAACCATCCACGTACAGACTCCATATAGGTAACTCGTCTTCAAATTTCTGATCTGATAGAGTTCCTAGGTGGAAAATTTGTTGCTTCTTTTCACCATCTCCTGATATTTCTTGCTATTCGTCGATCATCTTTTCTTTCCCTTTTACCAACTTAAGCTGGTCTGGGCTTGAATTTGATGATTCTATAACATCCACAGGTTGATCAGCGAGCAACTTTTGCTCCTCGGGGGTATCAGGATAGGTGAACTCTGCGATAAAATCTGCTACAGCTTGCCCTTTTAGCGATGATCTGGGTTCATAAACTATATCATATTCACCAAGTTCTATTGCCCAGCACATCAATCTTCCCAATTTCTCTGGTTTATGAAGGGCTTGCCTTAATGGCATATCAGTATAACTACTATAGTATGAGCCTGGAAGTATGGCTTCATTCTTCTACTTGCCTCGATCAATGCTAGTGCTAATTTTTCCAGCTTTGGATATCTGATCTCTGCTCCTCGGAAGGCCTTACTTGTGTAGTAGATCGGTTTTTGTACTCCATTCTCCATTCTTATCAATGCCGAACTAACTGCATTCTCGAACACTGCCCGATACAAGTATAATTTTTCTCCCATCACTGGCCTGGATAACAGTGGAGGTGCTCCCAAATATTTCTTTAAGTCTTGAAAAGCCTTCTCACATTCATCATTCCACTCAAAAGTCTTTCGGAGTGTCTTGAAGAATGGGAGACATCGATCAGTTTCTCGCGATACAAATCTGTTGAGTGCTGCTACTCGTCCTGTAAGACTTTGCACCTCTTTCTTCGTCGTTGGGGATCGCAGCCCTAGCAGAGCTTTGATCTTTTCAGGGTTAGCTTCAATGCCTCGCTGATTGACCATGTATCCAAGAAACATGCCTTCTCGTACTCCAAATATGCACTTCGTCGGGTTCAACTTCATTTGATATTTATCTAGTTGATCAAAGGTCTGGCTTAAGTCAACTAGATGATCGACAACTTTCTTGCTCTTTGTCAGCATATCGTCAACATAGACTTCCATATTGCAACTAATTTGTTCTGTAAACACTTTGTTCATCAGCCGCTGATATGTTGCACCTGTATTTTTCAAACCAAAAGGCATAACATTATAACAATAAGTTCCCCTAGGGGTAATGAAAGAAGTACTCTCCCTGTCTTAAGGTTTCATTTTAATCAGATTGTAACCAGAATAAGCATCCATGAAGCTCAGCAGCTCGTGTCCCGAGGTAGCATCCACTAGTTGATCAATTTGGGGCAGCTGAAAGTCATCCTTTGGGCATGCTTTATTGAGGTCGGTGAAGTCTACACACATCCTCCACTTGTTGTTCTTCTTTTTCACCATCACCACATTTGCTAACTAGTCTGGATATTTAACATCTTCAATAAAATAAGATTTCTGGAGCTTCTCGACTTCCTCCTGTGTATCTTGGTTCTTCTCGGGACTGAACACTCTTCTTCTCTGCTTCATTGGCTTGATCTCCTTATTCACATTGAGCTCGTGACATAAGAAATTTGGGTCTATTCCGGGTATATCCTCATGACTCCAAGCAAAAGTTTGCTTTCTGCTTCTTAGGAAAGTTATCAATTCCTGTTTTATTGAGACTTCCAACGATGAACCTACTTGAGTAGTTCGTTCAGGGTGCTCGTCGTCCAGAATGATGTTTTCAGTAGCTTCCACCACTTGACCCTTCACGAGTTGCGACTCATCTCTAGGATCCAATGTTTTAATTTCTTCACCTTCATCCACTTGATAGGTAGTAGTCTTTTTCCTCGATTCCTCCAGTTCCTCTTGCTCGGCGGATGAATAATAGCATTCTTGAGCTACTTTCTGATCACCTTTCATAATTCCTACTCCAAAATTTATTAGAAATTTTAGGCATTGATGTACCGTAGATGGTACAACCTCGAACTTCTTCAATCCTACTCTTCCCATGATGATATTATATGATGATTGAACATTCTTATCCATCACGAAGAAGCGTATTCTTTCTGTTCGACAAGCAGGCCACGTACCAATGAATATATCCAATTTGATCGTCCCAAGTGGAAATACTTTCTCGCCAGCAAAACCGAGGAGGGGTCTATGATAAGGTCCCAGTTGAGATAGCTTTAGATTTAAACTGTCGAAGCACGAGTAGAACATGATGTATGCCGAGCTACCATTGTCTACCAGTACTCTTGAAATCATTACCTCCTTCATCCTCATTTTGATCACCAATGGGTCATCATGAGGATATAGAACACCTACGAGGTCATTCTTTGAGAAACCAATGACCAATTTCTCTTTGTTCACCTTTCTCGGGCGATCCTCCTCAGCTAGATTTATTTATTGAATGTACGAGCAAGCTTGAGCCTCACAGAGGTAAGCTTTTCTCTCTGCAGTAAGGTCTCCTCCTCCTGCATCTCCACCTGTAATAACATTACAGTCAAATGACCCAAAGCGTATTGAAAATACCTCTCGTTCTGGATGCTTTGGTCTCTTGGGAAGATCGGGGTCGTCTTCTGGATCAACTTTATGGTTTCTTTTCTTGTTCTCCTCTGCTCGACGAGGAGATCTAGACCTCTCTCTTATTCGGTTGTTGTTTCTTCTTTCGTTTCCACGATCAATATACTTTGCCAGTTTTCCTCGTCTGATGAGTGTTTCGATCTCATTCTGAAGAGCTATGCAATTTTTGGTCATATGGCCACGATCTTTATGAAATTCGCAATATTTTGCTTTATTCCTCCTGTCAGGGTCTACCTTCATTTTCTCTGGACAGTTTAATTCCTCGTTCTTGATTTCTTCTAGAACATGGTTGATGTTTTTCTTCAGAGGAGTATAATTATCAAATTTCTTCAATACTTCCCATGACGACCTCGTTTTTAAGTGTTTGTCACTACCATTGTTCTTATGCTCTTTCTTCTTAGCTTTATTACCTTCCACCTTGGTTTCTTTAGCATCCATATTCTTTTTCGCAGCCATAGCCTCCTCGGCATTCATAATCTTGGCCGCTTTTCCCATCAGGTCTGACATGGTTCTAGGTGGATCTTTGGCCAAAGTGTAGTACAACTTGTTAGGCAGTAGTCCACTCATCAAGGTGGTAATCGCTGTCTTTTCCTCATAATCAATGACTTCGAGTTTCTCGTTATTAAAACGAGTTATATAATCTCTGGTACTCTCACCAGCTTTTTGTCTAACACTTAACAAATGCGCTACTCGTTTAACTGGCTTTACCCCAAAATAGAAATTCCCAATGAATAACTCGGCTAGTTGAAGAAAAGTTGAGATTTTACCCCGAGGAAGATTATTATACCACATTTGAGCAGATCCGGTAAGAGTTCTCGAGAATGCTCTGCATCTCATCTCATATGGAACATCATAGATGTCGGCTGCAGCTTGGTATTGTTCTATATGAAGGACAGGGTCGGTCTTCCCATCATATTTGGGGGTCACAACAGGTGCTTTGAACTTTGATGGTGTTGGAAAATCTACAATGGCCTGGACAAAAGGTGTTCCTCGAACAAAAGTTCATTGTAGAGGGTTCTTGGCTTTAGCCATTTCCCCTAATCTACCTCCAGCCTTTGAATAGAGCCTTTCCACGCATCGTTTCCTTCCTCAGACCTGTTGGTTCGAGCAACTGATCGCGTTGATGTGGCTTCCTAGGATCTATCTGGACGAGCAGCTGGTCGCGACTGGACAGATCCTTCCCTTAAGTCTGATGGTCGTCAAAAACTCCTCAATGTGGCTCTAGGAGGACTTTTACTCCTTCTAGGGCCTAATCAATCAAAAGGAGATACTCTGCTTAATCTCTCTAACGCACTAATCATTTCTGGAGAGAGAGTGATACGTTGTTCAGTATCTGTGGCTCGCACTAACGAAGTTCGTCCAGGTTGATAAGAAAAATCTTCAGATTCCTCAGTACGATATG
Organism: Sambucus nigra; assembly: GCA_949130495.1. NCBI lineage: Eukaryota > Viridiplantae > Streptophyta > Magnoliopsida > Dipsacales > Adoxaceae > Sambucus > Sambucus nigra. Next base: position 622,285,041 of record OX422207.1, on the reverse strand, counting down.
AATAGGTATGCCTAGTACGCGAAGAAGGTAAACGGGTATTTCTTTGAATACTTTGCGGTCCTGAATGGGTTGATGCACCGCCCTGGAGGGTTTGTATGAGTTGTCGCATAGTTTCTTGCATGACGGTCTGGCCCTGGGCCATATTTGTCATTATTCCAGCCAGATCTGGAATATTAGGCGGAGCAGATGGATTTGGAGGGCTTCCAGCATTTCGATTGCTGGGTTCTGGAATATCAGCCATTTGTGATGAATTATTTTTGATGAAAAACGATATTACCAGTCGTTTCCCACAGACGGCACCAATCTGTTGATGTAAATAATTAGATTATATCTAATTATTTAATCACAGATAAAATAAATGGGACAAAGAGATTTTAAAGTAGTTCAGCCTTATAAGAATGGCCTACATCCACTGTTTCTGTTTTTGATGACTGTTTGGGAATTCTTGATTACCAGTTTTATCCAGAAATTCCGGTCCCTTTACAATGAGGATAATACAATGTATTTATAGCCCTCAGGCTGTAATGTGAAAGGGTAATATATTAAATGCCCCTTAAGCGTATACATCTGTATGATAATAATAAACATTTAATACACAGTCAAACTGTTGGTTATCCTGCTATTAATGCTTTGTTCGACGTGCAGGTCGGACCGCCTAAGCTGCTCTGTACTCAAGAGTTGATCGGTACTCAAGAGTTGATCGGTACTCAAAAGTTCCTCGTAGTTCCTCGTAGAGTTCTTGTTGGTCGGAGTGTCTGAGTTCCTCGGGGAAGCAGTGTTCCTCGTTGCAGTATGGTTCCTCGGAGCGTCTGAGTTGCCACGTAGATTGACACGTGTCTTCACTCAATTGAGCCATGTCAGCAGACTAAATTTGGTATCAACAGAAGCCCCCAATGTTTCATAGTTCGAAATTTGAGGAGTGTGGAACATTCTTTCTCGAAATATGGTGGTTTTAAATGGTCATCCCGAAACTTAGGAGCCTTTTCTTTTGTATTTATTTCTCCTTCCAAATTTGTATAATCGATCTTTTTTGAATTTTTCTACCCGCTTCGATCGCCGCGCCCTTTTTGTCTTTTTAGCCGCCGTTAACGTAACCGTCTCTTTTTGTAATCATTACTTTATCCTTTTCCCAAGGCGGAGTATTTAAACGTTGCAGAAAATCCCATCGTCAAATAAGGATTAAACTTTGTTATTATCAAGCATATTAGCATATTAGCATATTTAATCGGAAAAAGTAATCATTACTTCTTCTGTGTTATTATCAAGCATATTAGCAAATGAAATAATTGCGCCATCTTTACCATCGGAATCTTTATTTTTTTACTTACTATTTACCTGATCAAAAATGTCAAAATACAAAAGGTTAAATTACAATTATTCCTACCAAGCAAGCAATCAAATTACTGCTTTGTTTTCTGAAGTTTAAGTTGTACTTGATATCAAGTATATAGTTAAAGTATGTCAGATTAGCATTTGAGACCAAAAATACTTTAGGATAATGCAAAACCATAAAAATAAGGATTAAACTTTGTTAGAGATATTAAAAAATCTTTAGTTATGTCTATATCAAAGCTACATAAAACCCCAAGTAATATTGTTCATAAAGTTACAAAAACTAACACGCATACATGTGTGTACATGTGTTATATGCATTGTCCATCAATATAACTTACACACATACATGAGAGATTAACTAAATTTGAGACTAAAAAAAGCTCTTGGGAGATTGAATTAAAACTAAGACTGGGAGATTGAATAGGGAAAAAAAAGATGTTTGGAAGATTTGATGTGCTTGTGAATAGAATATAAAAAAGCTGAACCGTTCATTTTCTAGTAAAAAATATTAGCAATATGAAGAAAATAAATAATAAAGAATAAATCAAATTTATAGGCAAGTACCATTTTTTTTATATAGTACTTGCCTGTTATTTTTTAAATAAGAATAAACAACACCAATTCAGCTAGTACCATATTTGAAATAAATTTTACCTATATAACTGGCATACATTTAACAGAAATTGGTGGCTCCTCGTTATGTTTTATTGAGTGACAATGGTGTTTTGATAATTTTTGGGATCAATTGGACATTTGTCACAACCCAGTAATATGATTAGCCTACTGGCTTGTTATTTTTTTAATAAGTATACTTGCCTGTAAATTTGTGTACAATCTCTTATATTCAATAAAGTTTATTTTTGGTAATTTGACATTGTTTTATGTTATATTGTCTAACCATTTTCAGGGTTGCATTAGATCCTTACATAATGTCTATTCACTTCAAACATTATCCTCATGCTCTCTCAAATCACTAGACGTAAAGTTATAAAAATTATGGCAGGGCATTAAAAACATATAAATATTTAATTTAGTAGTGTAAACTGTTGATTCACGAACACACGGTATATATTTTGGAGTTTTTAGTGACATACATGTAACTCTGGACTGTTGAAAACTTTGCACAAGAAATCCCAGTCCTCTTGTGAGCTAACCTTTCGATGCTTTTATTTCTCGGCTTCTTTCAGAGACCGAAACTTATTGAAGTGTTGTACAAATTTATTGCGGTCATCATTATACCAACGAAAAATAGTTGAGTGTAGGTGTCTCAAAACATCCGAATTTTACACATTGACGTCGAACTTCGCCTATAAATTAAAATATATTAGTAATCCTATTAGTTATATTACTGTATCTATGTAGTTATATTTTATACGTACAAAAATCCTGTCAATTAATGCATTCTTCTCTTCATGGGGAATCACATTCCAAATACGAACCTTAAGAGGTGCATAGTGCCTTACCACAAAACCAATCTCATTGACAAAGTCCTCATGATAAAGACCCGATGGGGCCCTGTCCCAAGGAGGAAAGTAACGGGGAACTTCATCCCTATTTGTTTCAATAGTTTATCTGTTTTAATTCCCCTTGTATATTTTCAAACTTTCTTGATCGTAGGTGCTGGAAAAAAGACAAGAATATCAGAAACACCACCAATAACTTAGTCAATCAAATGAGATAGTTTAAATCAAACAAGACCATTCACAATCACTAACCAAAACTATTATTTACAAAACTAACAAATATTAAAAAGTGTGTGAATTTTGTGTGCAACAAGCAAATGGAGGTTATGGATCTCAGCCCGATAAGGTTGGCTTAATTTTTGGATATGCTCATCTCTCCTAGTTATAGTAAATTTATGGATTAAGTAACTCATTGGATTTGGGATTAAGTAATAATAATTCTCTCAAAACAATGATTGTGTTGAGTATCAAAGTAATAGTGATACTTGGTACTGATGATCATAATAATTATTATTAAAATACCACCATGCTCTGTGAGATAAATAATGGGGGCAATAAATACAATACCCATAACCTAAGAACTCAATTACACAAAACTATTATAACTAAACAACGACTAACATAAATCTGACATTACACACATAGGTATACGACATTATGACAACTCTAGAATCTTTTTGTATTTTGAGATAAAGAATTGTGTTGCATTTATGTTTCTTCCAACAAGAAAAATATAAACTTATGATATTTAAATTCAAATAGGAGTGTAAAATGAGCGAAGTAAGTGGATTATAATATAATGTGAGATTTCAAAATATCAATAATATATAACAATCTTTCAAGATGTAGTACTATAAAATGAGGTCCATTGAAATTGATAACTTATCTTGGATATATCTTTTTTATAACAAAATTTCAATTATCCTTCAAAAGAGTGCAAAATATTTCATAACAAATTAGTGGGGCTTCAATTTATTAGCAAACACCTATTCACCTGTCCAGAATTTCAATTATCCATGGTTTATTCCTGCTCGGGAGAGTCAACCAAGTATTGGACTCTGAGTCATAAATCTATGTTGAGGTCAGGATATTACCTGATGGATCACATCTGCCTGCTACTATTGCAATTTCACCAAGACTCGCCAACCTAAACAGACATCTAGGCGTATTTGTCTTTATGTTAGATGACCACGAGTTGGTCAATATGCTATAAATAAAGCTTATATTTAGTGTTCTCGAAGGATTGAAAATTAGAAACCTTGGCATAAGCTTAGTTTACCATTAAAGAATAGGGGGACTATTTTTAACAGTAAACTATATTAGTTGAGTTCCTAGGATTTAAGTTTTACGGGTAATTATGATTTTTTGCCCCATCTACTTAGAGATGCTATGAACTAACCATACCATCTTGTGTCATGATTTTTGAATATTTTTGAATAGTATATCACATTATAAATATGAATAGGCTGGATGGTCTTTACCATTCAAAAAGAAGATTAATATACAACATAAATAAAAAACTAATATTAAATAACTTTGGAAATTCTCAGTATTACATGCGCATTGAATGTTACTCTAATTTCAATGGTTGATTGAAGCTTGTATACCAATTTTTAAGACGGAGTTCACTGAAAAATAGTAATCGGAGTACACTATTAACCTACTTCTCTATGGACAAATTTGTAGTAATAAAATTAGCATTTAACCGGGAAGCTTTTTTGGATATGAACAAGTGGAGAATTAATGTGTAGGATTTTAGATGCCTCTATACATGAATATAATCTACTGGATTTGAAGTAGATTGATGAAACAATGTGTTGAATTCTTTGGTTGATGTTGTTAATGAATAATTGATCCCTTATTCTATGACCATAAAAAAAGACTTGTTCCTACTTAACCATATCTCCCAAAAGGAGCAGCATATGATAATTTTGTGGAGCCATTTGAATACCTGATCAGATCCTGAATGCATCCACCAAGACATGATGAGAGAGTTAGGAGAAGTGAAAGAGAAATAATTGGTAACTATCCCTAAAATAGACCCATATAAATTCCAAATATGAATAACAATTGGTACAAAAATGAAAAAAAGGTGATTAAAAAATTCCTTTGAGTTGTAACAGTAATGGCATCTAGAAGCAAGTCTAATTCCTGATGACTTGATATTCAAATCTAAAGGAACAACATTATTAAGCAATTTTTAGGCAAAAGCAGATAAATTAAGGGGTATATGACGATTCTAAATGAAGTTTAGAGTTATAGCCATCAACCTCACTTTTCTGACTAATTCAACAGTAGAGGAGAAGGAAAAAACTCCTGGTTTGAAATTCCATGCCATCTTTAAGTTAAAGGCTTGAACAATATACTCCAAAGGTCTAATGCCAATCCCTCCTTCTGATTTAGAGGAGCATATTGATTTCCAAATCACCCAATGGTGTTTTCTCCCAAAATCTTTGCTAGACCCTAAAGGAAAGAACTGTAGATTTTGTCTTAAGTTCAAAGTCAATTTAGGAGGACTAAGGGCTGCTGGGGTGTAGAGAGGCATGTACCTCAGAACTGAATAAATTAACATCATGCTACCTCCCAAAAATAGGGCGTAGAAAAGCATGGACCTCAGAACTGACTGAATTAATATCGTCCTACCCAATAAATTAACAATGAACTCCTAAATATAAAATTTGCTACAAACTGACTTCATAAACTCTACCCCATAATTTGTATCTAACAACTAGTAACAAGTCTTTCATTTAACCTAAAGTAAAACTAATTACATTCAATCACTTTTTTAATTAATTGTTATCAGTTTGAGCTAGTGAAATTAGGTCTCTAACATGAACATTGTTCTCTTGGAAATCAGTCCAATAAAATAATCTATATAAAAAGGTTTCCATAAGTATTTGTTTCAAAGGGATGATGGATCATAGACACATTCAAAAATAATCTGTCGAAAAGTAATTCACGGAGTCAATAACATGCCAAACCAAAGTTTCAATATTACGTCTGCTTGATGATGTCTTTAATAAGCATAAAATTATTCCACACACATATATCTATACAAAAGGGAAAAAATAATTAGGAATAAAAAGACATAAGATGCAACATAAAATTACCAATGTGTTCTCGTTCCCCATCAACTTATCTGGCTTGAATATGACCCACTCCCTAGAAAACATAGATGACTACATTATACTGTCAAAAAAGAGAGTAGAACATTAAAATGTAAATCCTTGAACAAGATCACAATTTAATTACCTAACCATTAAAGTCCTTGGAAATCCTCACATGTATAGTGCCAAATTTCATTTTATTTAAATCTATATACAACCAATTGTCCTGCATCATTAGCAACATGATAAAACCTCCCTAAACAACATACCAAACATATGACATGTCTAATTAATCTTACGATATCACAAGTACATAGCATTATGTATCCAATATTTCAATAAACCATAATCATTATAGCCCGTCCAAAAAGGGGGTGTGTAATTTAAAGATTTATCATATTTTTCGTCTGTATACTACCATGGTCAGGGGACCTTTTAAGATGAACACACCTATGCTAATTTTAAACAAGTACATTGGTAAAAAAACAATAACATCATTTAAACAGGAAATAAGAGCATATTCATCACCACTTCACTATGGATAAAAATTAAATAAGCCATTTGGGGAAAATACATCAAACCATATGTCAACCAAAACACTATACATCCAAAGAGTGATCTCTTCCAAAACAAAGCTATCAACTAACGATCATCTTCCACAAATAAATCTAATATAATTTAAGTCTAATGTCAATCTTCCACTCAACCAAGACATATAAAATTCAGAAGATTTATACAAATGCAAGTGCATAAGATGAATATAAATAATACAAATCCAATCACAATAACGAAAAATCTCATTCATACTAATGAAGTACCATTACACGAATGTGCGATTTTCCGCCGCACAATCCTACCATCATCAAACCCCTAAAGTCACATTGCCGATCAAAATATCAATAATATGCAGAGTTTAGCATGGTTCAATGTCAAGGGTGATACCGCGATATATATGACGGAGTTGACTAGGTATCGGTACCCATCGATCTGATTTTGAGTTACGAGTTGAGTTTTAGGATATTGGTGTGAACTGACCCTATATCAGTAATTTCTCAGTAGTATCGGTGATATCATGTTAGAATCGGCCCATATCACGATAGAGTCCTCCAATTTCGACGATATCACGGTAATATCGACCCATATCGGTGATATATCGACCGAGATGGTATAAATTACTTAGCATCAATCTCTCTATCTCAACTTCTAGCTCGCTTAATTGAGGCTCGATTTTGCATTCATGTCACGATCGGAGCAATCGCTTTCAATTCGGTACATGTTATATGATATTTCGTGGTCGCAAATTGGGTTTTTTTGTTGAATCTCTCATTTATTTTCTTATAGTGTTAGTAAAGGGGTTTTATCCCATGTAACGTTCTTTTTGTATTTACTTATTTTGTATTAAAATGTATCATTATTCAATTGTCTTTAAAGTGTATGATTATTTATATTACATATCTCCTTAATTAGTAATAAGTACTATTATAACATTCACGAAGAATTAATTACTAAATATATAAAGATTTAGATAATGTTATGCATACTAAATAATGATTCAGTATAAACAATTACACAATGTTATGCGCACTAAATGTTGATTAAGTATAAATAATTACCTAATGTTATGCATACTAAATGATGATTTTGCACTTGTCTAATTGAGCCATATTCTTCTTCTTATTTTTCTAAATTTTTTCATATTTCATTCAAATTTATTGAGCCCTCTAAATAGTGTATAGTTGTGTATCGCCCGAGATCGAGATCGATATCAGGTCAAAAATTCAGTGTCCGAGTCATAGACCGATACTGCGACTTTGAACTAAACTTTAGTTCATATATCGAGCACACAAATTTTACTGGCAAGTTGAAGCTCATCAACAATAGTTGTAGGCTCGAACCTACAAGGTTAATACCATTAAAGATGGAAACACATATGCATGTCCTTTTTTAACATAATCACACACATTACCTGAAGGACATGAATGAAATGGTGAAATGATAATCAAGAAAGTATCTACCATATCTAATATGGAATACAATCAATTATTGGCTCCAATTCCATGAACCAATTGAATTCTCGTCACCAACTTCATTCATTAGCACTCGTGTTGAATATGCTTTTAAGGAAAGGATTCCACCAACAATTAACCGAAAACATCAAAGCATTGTCTCACACCTTCGGTAATAAATCAGAAAATAGAATGATGCAAGCACATGAACCAAAAGTAAGCAAACAAAACATAATAGTTACATCAATCACAAATAGCTCCAATAGAAAATCAAATAAGGAATTAATCAAGCATTTTGATGAAAATCCATTCAGTCACTAGAAGATTACATCCTCAATTTCTCATCTAATGAATTTAAAACAAAATCAAACACAATTACATTTATTAAAAATCATGGCAAAGCCCATAAAAGCAACCAAAATATATGAAAAAGTTAACTACGAAAATCAAACAATACTTGCAATGCTACTCTTTTGGGCAATTAATATAACAACTATATGGATCATCGAACCTTTGCAGAGAGTTATTTAGATTCGTGGGCGAATACATAATAAACACGGGAGAACTTGAAATTTCATAAATCTATACCTCAAATGTAAAAGGCATTATCAATCACATTGTATTTAAAAATCAATACTTCTATTTCAGAATCATACTTAAAAAATCTAACTATTATTATTTGTAATAAAAAACAAAATTAGTAAAAAACTATTATTAGAGTCATACTTTCAATTAAAAACATCAAACATGCCAAAATTCATAAAAATAATTAAATCAAACATAGACTATCTATTGCAATATTTGTTTAATATCCTATAGTATATTATTCTTTATCAACAAGCCCATGGATTACATTTATGAATATTCAACTCCATTGCACCAATATTAAATCCGAGCTGGGAACTTTATCAAAACATGCTTGGAATTATGAAAACTTTCACATTTCAATTTGGTGTAAATGTCGAACAATTAACAGTAAACTGTATAGGTTGGGCACCATAGGTTTAGATTAAAAAGAAACACATTGTCAATACATAACATGAATAATTTTAAGTATAAATGTGTCTATCTCTAAATTTATACCAAATATGGAAATTAAATCTATCATGTTAAAAGAGAAAAATAAAAAAAAGCTGAAAAAATTAAGAAACTCAAATGATTGAATATTAAACATAAACTTAAACAGTTAGGGCTCAAAAATTCCAATTGGAATTACACACAAAGACACAACGCTCTAATTGAGAGCATTGAATTGTATTAACTAAAATTGAAGCTTATGTAGAAAAATGTCTGCAAAACAAAAATAAACATCAAGTTAATACATGCAAAAAAAAACATTAAAGATGAATAAAAAATCCACAAAACCACTTGAGCCCCTAAATTCTTAACCCCAAAACCCTAGAATTGATGTCAAAATTATATGTGCAAGAGAAAGAGTATTACCATAAAGGCCATAATCCAATATGCCCAACACTTTAAACCTACATTTCAAAATAAGAACCGAAATCCTAGAAATACAAATGAGAGAGAATAAAAATATAATAAAACGTAATCTCATAAATTTTTCCTAAAATTATAACTTCGAATTAAACAAATTTCAATCTACAAAATGAGAGAGAGAGAGAGAGAGAGAGAGAGAGAGAGAGAGAGAGAGAGAGAGATGTTGGTACCTTGAGATTACGAGGGAAAGAGAGAAAAAGAGGAGTGTAGACACATTTGAGAAGGTGAGGTATGTTTTCGCCTATGGTTTTGTAGAGAAAGAGGTTTGCATCGGGAAGAAGAAAAAATCCTTTCCACCGAGTAGCGGAAGATGAAAATTGGCACCCTACCTTTTTTTGGATTTATGTCATTTTTTTTGTTAAATTGTGAAGAATGTGTTGATACATATGTCACACTTTTATACAATCTAATATAAATTGTAGCTCATATTTATTACAAATGTGAAAAAAGATCATCCTTATACATAAATTGTGATAAATTATATTGTCTAAATGTTATTTATCTCATTTAAACCTTATCTGACATAACGTCAATTTAAAAATGACATAAATAATCATTTTTCTTGTAGAGCCCTACAACAGGCCTTTAACACCTCTAAGGGACAACAACAATTGATAATTAGAGTTAATCCCCTGCTACTTTAACTATAAAACGTAACTTTTATATCCACTTCACCTTATTCCTTCAACCCAAAACTTTTAAACCAAATTATAAACCCTAATCAATTGCAAAACATTAAAAACAAAAATCCAAGTGACAAGACTGACACATTAAATTTAGTGTGGAAGATTTGGAGTACGTGAACTAAAACTGTTCGAGAAAGCTTTTTAGGCCAGCTTACAAATAGTTCTAAGTTTAAACTAAGGAAAATACATATATGGTAATTATAATTTTAAGATGCTTTTGAACATCTACTATAATTTTTCCACTTCATGTAAAAACTCAACACATCTGTTACAATTAAACTCAATGCATCAGTTACATTCATGTCAAAACTATTATAATTTTGAACATCTGTTGTAAGTCTAATTAAAATTTTTCCATAACAGACAATTAACCTTGAATATCAAAACATCTGCTTAAACAGTTACCTAAAGCCGAAATTTTAAGAAAACATCAACATTCACTTTAAAATAGTTATCTAATAGTTACCACCATAAGAGTTCCATCGATTTTTAGTTTGTACGAATATCTGAACAAGACTCCAACCATAAGAGTTCCATCGATTTCGGAATATTAAACAGAAAAATTAATGCCCTATTTTGATTAAACAAAAAAAATGAATTCCTTGTTTTGATTAAACAAGATACCTTATTTCGATTAATACCTTGTTTCGATTAAACAAGAAAATTAAACAGCCCTAGAATCCTACGGCCAAAACATTAAACAAAAAAATTAATACCTTATTTTGATTTGTTGAGCCTCAATTTTTTGTGAGGAGAGGGAACGACTGAGAGAGAAAATGTACCAGAGAATGGAGAGGAGAGCATGAAAGATAAGGAGACTAGCTTGAGAGAGAATGGATGGGAGGGCCACGAGGAGAATGAAGAGGGGTACCATGAGCGGGTAAAACCAAATGTTTGGAGGGAGCGGGTAAAAGACAAAAATTTTTAGAGGAAAACCGCCGTTTAAAATTTTTTGGAGGAGAAAAAAAAGGTCATAACATATATATTTAGATTAGAAACTCTTAAAAAATGTCATAATATCTATAATCATATATGATTTTTATATTTAAACTTTCATACAAAATAATACCAATATGAATAAAATGATATTTTATATTAAAAATGTCACATTAATTATATCATTAACCTTTAAATGATATTTTTGTAATAAATGTCTTTAAATTATTTTTTTGAGCATCATAAAAAGGTTTTTTCTTGTAGTGACCATAACCCACAAAGAAAGTGCCCCAGCTTGGCACCCACCGTTGTATAAAGGTTATCACAGTGACCAAAAATGCCTTGGAACCGACATTGTGTCAGGTAATAGGTAAGGTCTCAATGTGCTTTAGAACATGATAAAGTGTCAGTAATAGTAGGGGAATGTGCACTGAGGGTTAATGTTGGTGGAAACTTGGTATCGTTGAGTAAATGTTCCAAATGGGTTCGGTACCTAGTTTAAAAAGTACCTATACCCAAGGAAAGTGTCAAATCTCAGTGAGGCATACTTCACCGCATCACGTGATATAAGGATTTTCATCCGTTGGTGAAACATATACGTAGCCTTTGGAGGTCAAGGAGAAATTTATTTTTCTCAAAATATCATTAATGGCGGTGTTGTCATTGAAATAATAAGTATACTCTCAGGTGAACATTGAGATGCCTCGTGTTATAGGAGTTATAGAACTTAAGAGTTGGTTAATGATGTTGATTATATAGGCATTTAGAGCAAGAGTGTTACAACCAACGTCTTTGGGGTTAAGACAAGTTTAGTGATCATGAATCGTTAGAGAAGTAGGAAATTATGGTTTTTGTCGTCTTTGGAGATTTGTGGACAAGGGCTTATGCTAAATGATAAAGTTTTTGTAGTTTAGTCAAATTCATCAGGTGCATAGGTCTTGGGTATCCTAGTGTTGGGAATGTCTTGGACATTGAACATCGGGATGTACATAGATATTTTGAGTCGCGTACTGATTTGATAAGGGGAAGTCATAGGCGAACATTCCGGCCTCATGAATAGTTGGCAAGAAAGAGTGGTGGTAACGTTGATTTTACAATTTAGGAGTAATATCCAAGCATGGGTAGTAAGCTCAAGTGGCATTGCATTGTGTGTGTGCCGGCACACTTCTATCAAATTTTAGACACAGGAATAAGTAGGCCCTTCGTGTGTCCCGCTCAGGAAGTGAAAACTATGGAAAGTAATTAAAGCACGGTTTTTCTAAATGTGTCGGTGTCTGTTGGAATGATTAACATACAAATCAAGAGAATTCATATTTACTTAAACCACTGTGAAGTATATGATAAGTTGGTATTATGGTAACGTCATTCATAGTTAGGTGGGCACACCATGAGATAGGCATGTGGACAATAGCGTTCTTGGACACCGATCACTTGTGTTATGGCGATCTATGCGAGTTTAGTGGGTTTATTATTGAGGTTCAAGTCAAGGTGTATTGAGTTCACAATGGGTAAGGAAATATTTTGAACGTGGCAACTAAGAGAATTCATCGACCTTTCGACAGTTATTTTGTGTTCACTAGGATTAAACAAAAAGGGGTAGGCACCGCTCCTAAGGAGGTAATTCCATCGTTGTGATCCTCCTAATAGTAATGTATTTGTATCCATCGTGTAAGGTTGACTATTTCTTTGCTCAACTCATTGTAGGTTGACACCTTGGGCCAAGGAAGTGTGGCCATGTAAGGATTGCGTCGATTTCTAACAAGAAAACTTATCAATTTCTCCAGTTACGTGTGGTGTTGAATCCACGATGAATAAGGTAAGGTTTGTTGTTTACATGAATAAATCTCTTGAGGTTTTAAAAAGGAATATCGGGTGGCCGACCATATTCTGAAGGCATTTCGTTTGATTCTAAGGTTAGAATACTGTTACTCAATGTCCACCTGGGTACTACGCGATTTTGACTCAGTATTGGTGCAGTTTAAAATGAGCATGGCTTGTGCACCACTATAACTGAGGGTGTGTTCTATATGATTATTCATTTAGATTGCATGAGCATCCTATGTGTGCATGGCTACACGGCACTTAAAATTTTTGTATAAAAAATTGAAATTATGGTACTAAAATGCATGATTAATTGAAAATGTAGGCATATTTGTTTATTGTTTTGGGCCTAGTGGTTCACTGTATGTGGCCGGTGGAGAATATGATACAACCAAGGTCATGGACATTCGGTTTCATAATTCATGATTGATTTGTTGGTATTATAAGATTTTGACACTAAGTAATAGAAGTGAAGTCATCAAATTAGAGGTTTGGCTTCTTTTGGTTACTCGTCCTAATGGAATGGCATGTTTGGCATCGTTGTGTGCTACCATGCGCTGCTCGGGTTGTCATAGCGCACACATTCGTGCTTCATATGTGTGAAACCTAAGTCATAGTTATATGTGTATGGGATGAATATCTGGAACAATGACCGTGTAAATGATTTTTTTAAAAGAAATTTAAAACATTTTTTCCGAATGAAACATACAATCCGTATATGGGGTTAAAAGTAAGGCGTATATTGATATATGGCTTAGGTGACTCTACATAAAGGATTCAAGTGTTAGTATATATGTTGGATTGTGGTTTAAGCTTAGGGAATAGATAGTCCTTGTTATTTTTTTACTGGTAGTTATAACTCTTATGGGTGATACTCAAGGAAGGGAATGCGATAAAGTTGGTAGTACTTATGTGGATGTCGCGCGTTTGGTGATTACGTAAGGTCTAGAGTAGGGATCATTGATAAAATAGTGGCGATGTAGGGACATCAATAGTTATGGATGGAGGAAGAAATTTCGAGGACGAAATTTCCTAAGGAGGGAGGAATGTAATACCATTAATTTTAATGAATAAAGTAATTATTAAATATTTGTATCGCGCAAAACTTTTATGTAAAACAGTTACATGTGTTGCACTACATTAGTCTCGTAAAAAGGATAATTTATGTTTTAAATGAACGTTTCTACGGAGGTTGAATATAAAAAATATGAATTTTCATGTTGTGTTCGAGCCTAACTTGGTGCATTCATGACACGCATGCATAAAAAGGATAATAAATGGCAAAAAAAATATTATTTGGCCTTAAATGATGAAATAAAAGTGCGTGAGCCCCTCGTCTTTGTTAATATCATATAATAAGTGCCGCGAACATCTCTCTCTCTCTCCCCCTCTCTACATAAACCTTTTCTAGCGTTTGCATGGCTGCCCACCCTACTCCCCCCATGGGGGTAGGGTTACCTTCTTCAACCCCATTCACCCAAGCCATAAAGGAATGCCCTACTAATAGCCAGCATCATGCACCCAAATACTTTGCCCAAGTTCTTGGTTCCAAAGCTTCAATGAGTTATGAGTTACAGGATGTCACCTGTTATAAAGGGGAACCAAAATAATATATGAAGATCATAAGCTGCAAGAAATGGCAACACCATTTAAACACACAATAGTTGGAAAATTTTCCCATGGAAGACCAACAATTGATGATATACGTATGTTCTTCTCCTCCCTCCATTTAAGAGCATAATCCCATATTGGTTTGATAGACCAAAAGCATGTATTGATTAGATTAGACCATGAGGAAGATTATCAAAAAATCTAGTTGAAAGACATATGGTATGTACACAGCTATCCCATGAGAACATTTAAATGGGATATTGAATTTCACCCGAACAGAGAATCATCGATTGTCCCTTCATGGCTCCTTTTTCCCCTCCTTGCAATTCATCTATACAATAGGAATTCTTTGTTTTTAATTGCCCAAGTAGTAGGCACCCCCCTTAAAATTGATAATTCAACAGATTCCTTAGCGAGACCGAGCCAAGCAAGAGTGTGTGTAGAAGCTGATCTAAAGAAGATTTTACCATCAAGAGTGTGGATTGGTAATAAAGATAAGAGGACAAGTTTTTGGCAACCAACTGTGTATGAAGACCTCCCTACCTTGTACTTCCAATGTGAAAAGAAAGGTCACCACCAAAATAAATGCTATATAAAGAAGGCAGTAGAAAGCTGTCCAGCCATTCAACCTTCAGGAGTGTAGAAGGATAAAGAGAAAACAAAAATATGGGTTCAAAAGTTATTTTATTCTAAGGAGTAGGGAAAGAAAAGTCCAGAAATTGAGGAAGGTGAAATAATTAATGGGAAGCAGAAGAAAGTATTAAGGAAAACATTGATATCCTCATTTGTGATAAAAAGCACACCAGGTTAGGCAGATAGAATGGAGACACAGAACATGGTAGACAAATGTAAATAAGGGGTAGAGAAATTAGTACAGCTAACTCAAGATAAGGCTATATATGATGAAGAAAAACTAAAGGGGAATAATTCAGCTTCTCAACCTCAATTGGAGATGTAATCGCTGGATGTAGAACCAACTGTCAATCAGGATGTTAATACATCGGTTAATAATTATTTAAGGGGAGGTATTATCGAGGGGTCCCTACAGGAGATTGAATGTGTCAACAGTACTGAAGAGCATAGGTGGATGACTAATTCAGTACCACATACTCAACTGGAGATGGAGCCTCTGGTAGTAAATACAGCAGGAAATCAATATCGAATTGAGGTGATTGAGTGTGACAAAACCACAGAGGAGGTTCCAAATTAGTGCACTCAGAGCCTAGGTGTTGTATTTCCCATAAGGACTATAGAATATGATGCAGATGATAGCTTCACAGTTGTTTCAAGGAAGAAAAATCAAAGTCACTTCTTATGGATCCATTAGGATCCTAAGATCAAACTCAAAATTTTCAAACTCTAGCAAGTCTCAATGATAAGTGCCCAGATATGGAATATTAGAGGAATATAAAAGAAAGGAGTTATAAGGAGAATTAAAAGACTAAAGAAAATTCACTGTCCTCAAATGTTAGTAGTGCTTGAACCAATGCAGGAGGTAAATAAAATACAGTCTATATGCTTGAAATTAGGCCTTGGCTCCTATGTGGCTAATCAGAATAGCAAAATATGGTGTTTTTTTAAGGAGGAGATTATGTGGGAGATTATTTTTGAAATATATCAATGCATCACAGTTAGAATCTCTGTGGATAATAGTCATATGTAGTGTAGTATGGTTTATGCAAGTTGTAACAGAAATGACATAAGGGAATTATGGGATTACATCAATGATAGCAACACAAATGATCTATGGATGATAGGAGGGGACTTCAATATTGTGGCCTCTTTAAATGAAAAAGTAGGGATAATTCAGTAAACATAGGAGCCAAGTATGAGTTTGTGGAGTGCATTGAGTTGAATGGCCTTATAGATGTGGGCTTTCAGGGGTACAGGTATACCTGGCATAATAAAAGGGATGTGGAGAATAGTATATGGTGCAGATTGGATAGAGTTATGATCAATCAAGCCTGCATGGATATGAACTATAACTGGAGTGTTTCTTATTTAAATAAAATTATGTCAGATCATTATCCACTTCATCTTAGAGGAGAATCTCACCTGAATGCAACAGCTAGAAGTTTTTGATTCCTTCACTTTTGGACAAGCAAAGAAGAGTGTGGTAACATAGATAAAAGTTCATGGATGAAAGAGACATGTCCCAACTCAATTACAGCTATTTTTCAGAAGTTAAAAGTTATTAAAAAGAATCTTAGATCATGGAGCAAATCCACCTTTGGAGATATTTTTAAACAAGCTAGAAATGCTGAGGATGACCTACTCAATGCTGAGATTTCTTATGATCAGAACCCAATAGAGGAAAATAGAGAGAATTTACATAGAAATACTGCAATGTATAATCATAGGCTTAAAGTTGAATCAGATTTTTGGAGATAAAAAGCTTATGAAAAGTGGGTTGAAGAAGGTGATAAGAATTCAAATTATTTCCACAGTGTAGTTAGAGGGAAGAAAAAGAGGTTGAAGATTCAGAGAATTAAAAATAGTGATGGAATTTGGATTGATACAGCAGCAGACATTGAAGCAAAATCAATAAACTGTGACACCCCGCCCAATTAAATATCGGGTGATCAGTCCTTAATAAAATTTCAAACAGAATGTTCGGTTGGTTCATTCTTAGCATCACTGTCGAAAACATAACAACTCATTTAATCACCTAATATAATTAAGCTAAGTGTCAAAACATTTTTTTTCATTTTTAATTTAAAACCATTTAATTACAAAACCAATAAATTAAATATAAACCATCCACGCATAATTAATTAATATAAATACTGAATCAGATTCACATGCTAAAATAGATAGGACTGGATAAAACATTCCAGTTCAAAACTCTTAAACCAAAACCATAATAACTAACAATCCAAATGAAAATGAACGAAAAGCAAACTGAACATAAGCTCTGAAAACTGTCTAAGGAATGGGCGACACATGCCCTAAAGAGATTGTCTATAAATAATGGAAATGAAATGATTGATGCATCTAATACGAAGACCTACAGCTTCCACAACAGCTGCAGCACGCCAAGCAATCCGAGTCTCTAAGCCTGGTGTCCCTGTGGCTGAGCACCTGATATAATATATACATATAGCAAGAGAGAGAAGAGATACAAGAAACGGGTCAGAGCCCGATGTGTAAAAATATTTATTTAAGTAAGTATTTAAAATTTGCAATAAATCAACTATCAAGTGCATGTTAGTTCGAACTCTCACATGAGATTCTCATTTCTCTTCTATTGTGCACGCCTAACGTATATTTAATTTTCTCCTTAGCTATACCACCCAATATAACTAGTCCGAATTCATCCTAATAGTATTTATTCTCACCATTAGTAAACCCGTATCGCCCATACAATACGTTATCAAATTAGCCTATGTCGAATAGCTAATTAGTATAATTTCCCGTTTTCATAATAAATCGATTATACTCTTAAGATTTACTTTATAAATATACATGCCCATCTCTAGAAGCTATACACAGAAGATTGACTCACAAACTCACGTACATATATACATATAGTCACATATGCCCTATATATATATATATATATATATATATATATATATATTATAATACTGCACCCCCGGGCTAAGCCCCATTAGCGCACCTAACCACAATACTGTACCCCCGGGTTATCACCCATTAGTACACTTATTTGAATAATCTTGTACCCCCGGGTTATCACCCAATAGTACTCTTATAATTCATTCTTGTACCCTCGGGTTATCACCCATTAGTACACTTAATAATAAGATTCTTTCACCCCCGGGTTATCACCCATTAGTGCCTTTAATAATAATAATATTACATAATAGGCATACACACATCCTATTATAATTTATAGGAATTCCTCTCACCTACATAAATACTTCTCTTACGTATTTTCATTTCAACATTTCTTAGTAGAATTATTGAGATTATTATTCCTCTTGTAATCTCTAAGGTACATTCTCTCCATGCCGAATTAATTAAAGTATTCAGTCGTTCATACTTTTGTCGTAATTCTTCCTTACTTAAGTTTATTATATGGTAATTTATCTCTCTTCCATAAACCAATACACTCAAAACTGAGTTATAAGAAATTTCCAAAATTTCACTCTGTCGCTCGAACCAGATGGCATGCCGTTTGAACGACTTCCACGTGTCGCTCGAACAACTTCGCGAGAGATGCAATCTCGGTTGAACGACTTCGAGCGAGATTGCGCTGTTCGTCTTCTACCCAACTTTTCAGCGTTTTCCCACCCCTTTTAAACCTAAAACCTCTAATTCAACATCCCAAACTCCAAACAAACAATCCTAATTCAAATCCCATTAATAATATATGAATTCTAACATCCTAGAATCATCAAATCATTACGAATCATCCACAAAATATGAAATCCCCAATTTAATTTATCAAAACCCTAGTTCTTCAAATTCATATTCCAGAACACATAATTTCCAGATTTTTTCTACACATAAGTTCATCAAAATGTGATTTCTAGTCTACATACATGAAGGGTTTCAATTTAACAAATCTCAGAATCCATTTACATATCTAAATTCCTCAATTTCATCATTTTTATTAACCAAAACATGTTCCTAACAATCCTATACTAACATGAGAATGATAAATGCTAAAGTACAGTAAGTTATAAACACTTGCCTTTGATTTGTCGTCTAATTTCTTAACGTTGTTGGTATGGGTGTGTTCCCCTTGTCCCGATCTACACGGTGGTGGTGGTGGTTGTGCAAGGTAGTGTCAATCTGGCCCTCTTCTCTTAGAAATAGCTCTCCCTCACACTTTCTATGGCCGTTCTTACTTCCTGTAACTTTTTAACCCTAATGGATTTTCTTTGGCTGATAATATAACTCTTAATTTTCGTCCATTAGTTAAGCCTAAAAATCCAATTTACCATAATGCTCTCTCGGGGTGCCGATTAGGCCAAAAATTGCCCTGGGACCCAAATTAAACACCCGGGTATACTATTTCGATTACCCCGACCCTTTCGGACTCAACGGTACACTCGAAATGACCATACGAGTTACTAAAAATAATTAATATATTTATTCCACTAAATTAGTCCCGACACGACTCCCACACGCGTCTGACTTAATTCACTAAACTGTCGTATTATTCTCTCTCGATAATTTATCAAAGTGTATAGTTCCGTATTACATATCGCACAGTAATATTAAATCAATAAGTATTAACCCTTGGCACGTTAGTTAATATTTATTTATATTAAATCCGGATTAATTAATAATTTAATTCTCACATTTTATTTCCATTAATACCTCTATAATAATTAATCCCATAATTATTTAAATCATAAAAAATATGGGGTATTACATAAAATTTTTCTCAAAGCAGTTTTATCAAGATGGTGTTCAAAATTCAGTTGTTCAGGACCACTTATTGGAAGTAATTCATCATCATATTTCAGAGGACATGAACTCTTTCCTAGTTCATTGCCCAACAATGGAAGAGTTGGAAGAAGCAGTGAAGGTATTGAATGCCAATAGCTATCCCGAAGTTAATGGTTTTGATGGTAAATTCTTTAATTTCTATTGGGATGTAGTAAAGGAAGACTTGCTAAAGGCAGTCCACTCTTTCTTTGCAGTCAATTGTCTTCCAAAGATTTGCACTACTACTAGAATTGCTTTGGTTCCTAAAAAAGATAAGCCACAATCTTTAAATGATTTTAGGCCAATTAGTATGCAAAACTTCATAAATAAGATATTTTCAAGGATTCTTAATGATAGAGTATCCAAACTTCTCCCATCTATAATCTCTCCAATGCAATCAGGATTTATAAAGGGGAGATCTATCTCTGAAAATGTCTTATTAGCCCAGGAATGTATGTCTAGAATCAATGCTAAGAATGTGGGGGGTAATATCATTATGAATTGGATATGTCTAGGGCATACGATAAAGTTAATTGGGCGTTCCTGATCAAAGTAATGAGGAAATTGGGCTTTTGTAAACAATGGTTAGACTTAGTGTGGAGAATAATATCTAATAATTGGATAACCGTTATGGTCAATGGGAAAAATATGGGATTCTTTCACGCTACAAGGGTATTCGTCAAGGGGACCCTCTATCTCCAACCCTCTTTGTTATTATGGCTGATGTGCTCTCTAAGAACTTACATGAGCTTGTTCAACGCAATGGATATGTTAGGTTTAAGATGCTAATTTCATGTCCCAAATTTAATCATTTGGCATTTGTAGATGACTTGATAATTTTTAGCTCTGGGATGAAGAGAGAAGTTAAGAAGATCATGGGGGTGTTGAACACTTATGAGCAGGGATCAGGCCAATTAGTAATAAGGCCAAAATCTCTATAGTTATATCTCAGCAAATTAGGTCTCAAGTAGTTTCAAACTTGAAGATGATTACTCAGATGCAATTAAAAAATGTCCCTCTGTCTTACCTAGGTTGTCCTCTGTATAGTGGGAGAAAGAGAATATGATTTTTTGAAAACATGGTGCTCAAAGTGAGAAAAAAATTAGCTGGATGGACGGCAAAGAGTCTATCAGCGAGAGGGAAGTTAGTGTTAATAAAAGCAATCCTTGTTTCAATGAATTTATATCTGCTAACATATTTATCTCCTTCAAAAGCTATTATTTCCAGACTGAACAGGATTCTAGCTAATTTCTTATGGGGTTCAAGCTTTGGGGATGACAGGCATTACTGGTGTAAGTGGGATCAGATTACAAGGCCTGTCAAAGAAGGTGGTTTGGGGATCAGAGATTTCCAAGACATTATAAAATCTTTGAGTACGAAGTTGTGGTGGGTTTTTAGAACTCAAAAGTATTTATGGACAAAATATATGCGTGCAACTTTCTGTAGAACTCATCATCCAACTATAGCACCTATAAAGAGTGGAGATCATACATGGAATAGGATTTGTTCAGTGAGAACAGTAGTAGAAGAAAATATGTTATGGAAAATAGGAAAAGGTGACATATGTATATGCAAAGACAATTGGGGTTTTGAAGGTTGTAAGAATTATGAAGAAGTAGCAGATTAGCCAATAAACTATTTCTGGGGGCCAAATCAGACTTGGGATAGACCATTACTTGAAAATAAATTTCCTTCTACCGTAGCTGTTAAAATCTATAGATTCAAGGAGATATGGTATAACCAAGCAGATACTCCGATATGGAAACCAAGTGCAATAGGTACTTTTAATTCTAAATCTGCATGGGAGATATGTAGGTCTAAATTCTCCTCCCAAATCAGTTCAAAATTTATCTGGCATAGTCTAATCCCATTGAAAGTGTAAGTTTTTATGTGGAGATTGTTAAATAATCTTCTTTCAACTGACGATAAAATTAAATCAATTGGAGTAAGGGGGACGTCAAAATGTAACTGTTGTGTTAGTTCAATAGAAGAAAGCATAGATCATATATTTGGGTATGGTGAAGTCCCTATAAGTGTTTGGGGAAAATTATTTCAAGAGTATGGGGTAAAGAGATCTTTGTGAGGAGTTAGAAGCATTCTTTTTAATAGTGGTTTCATGGGACTATAGCAGATCCAGAGATTAATTTTCTTATTCCATCCTTAACTTGTTGGTGCTTATGGTTGCACAGAAACAAATGTAGGTATGACAATGGTTCTTCAAATGCTAATTCAGTTTTGTATCAGGTCAAATATCTAAAAACTCTTTATAGTTCAAGGTAAAACAAGGATGCAAATCAGATGGATCCCCCCTACAGGTGCTTTAAAGCTTAATACTGATGGTAGTGTGATAGGGAACCCTGGGAATGGAGGGATAGGAGGCATCCTAAGAAATCAGAAAGTAGAAATGTTGTGGGCTTTTAGTGCCTCAATTGGGGAAGTTTCTAACATGGAAGCAGAGGTTTTGGTGATGAAGAGTGGAGTGGATTTTCTAAAGGATCTGGAGAAGTATGAAGTTATTATAGAGAGTGACTCTAAAGTTATTATAGACATTCTCTAAGGAAAGGCCCAAATTCCTTGGAAAATAGCTTGGTCTATTAACATCATAAAAAATATTTTAAAGGATATGAAGTACTCTCTACATTATTCTCATAGGGAAGAAAATCAAGTGGCTGATTTTTTAGCTAAAAGAGGAAGTATCAATGAAGAAGAAGTTTTCTCCCATTCAATATGGGAGTTTCCAAATCAATTGAAGGGTTTGATTAAAGTGGACTCATGGGGTCTTCCAAATTTTAAGTATGTCTAAGTGTAAATGGGGTTTTATATCCTCAGTGTCAGGATTCAAGCTAGCATTAATTTGTTCTATTTGTCCAAATAATCTTGTAAGGGCTCTCTTTTATAAAGAGCCTAATTTAATTTTAAGTCAGGTTAGTAGTATTCTAGAGGATATGTCATGTAAGCTATCAAGTGGAGGCATGTTCTACTGATTATGCCACCTGGAGAGGCTATTTCTCTATTCATCAATAAAACTTGTGGGGGTACCATCCCTCTTCCCCCCCAAAAAGGGGTTGTTTTTATACATAGGGTACAAACCTCAATTTGGAAAAATTATATTTGTGGTAAGACAATATTTTGGGAATGAGAAATTACTTTGTGGAAAAATAATTTAAGTATACTTTTAAAATCATTTATGTCAAATTATAAGTTATTGAGAATGGATATCTTTATAAATAAATAAATAAATAAATAAATAAATAAATAAATATATATATATATATATATATATATATATATATATATATATATATATATAGAGAGAGAGAGAGAGAGAGAGAGAGAGGCTCTCCTAAATCACACCTAATTCTAGGCCCTAAGAAACCTTTTTTCATTTTTATTGAAATCAACCTTTTAATCAACATATGTTCAAAAAATTAGGTCAAAATGCATTTTCTAGGTATTTTAAAAAAAATCACAAAATTTTGCTCACAGAGACTATAGTATTTTAGTAGTTTTTATTGAATTTTTTAAAAATAGCTAAAAATTGTATTTTGACCTAATTTTTTGAATGTATGTTGATTGGAAGGTTAAATCCATGGATAAAATAAAAAAATTAAAAATTTCGTTTTTAGGGCCTAGAACTAAGTGTGATATATAATTGATGTAGGAAGCATGATGTATAGGAGTCTTTGTTTCTCTATCTCTGTGTGTGTGTGTGTGTCTCTCTCTCTCTCTCTCTCTCTCTCTCTCTCTCTCTCTCTCTCTCTCTCTCTCTCTCTCTCTCTCTCTCTCTCTCTCTCTCTTTATATATACATACACACACACATACAAAATGTCTCATGTAATGACTCCTTATGGTACAAACTCCGGTACATATTATTTTTTTAAAATAGTAAAAAAATGATTTTTTTGATGAAACTTTATGGATATGATCTCCACAGTGAGAAAATCATCTCCAATTTTTTTCGTCAAAAAATTCAGTAAAAGAACTGTTGAGATGAGGTGATATCTAAAAAATGGTATAAATATGCATTTTCAACCGTTAAAATATTGGGTCGGCGCCAACCGCTTTATTGATTGAATTTTTTGATGAAACTTCATGGATATCATCTTCTCACTATCAAGATCATATCCAAGAAGTTTCATAAAAAAATTCAACCAAAAGTGGGTGAGATGATCGCCAATATTTCAATGGTCGAAAATGCATATTTATACCATTTTTTTACATATCACCTCATCTCAACGATTTTTTTATGAAAAAAATTGGAGCTGATAATGTTTATATATTATATACATAGAAAGTGCATGAGGTTTTATGGTAGGACCAGGTGTGTGTTGAACAAGTATTAAAAAAAGATCAAAAGGGGGCTCATCCCTTAGGTTATCTTAATCATATATATTAATTAAGGACAAGAAAAAGTATAGGCATATGGATTATTTCTTTATATATATATATATATATATATATATATATATATAATAATGCTCTTGTGCGGATCAGTCCGCATTTTAAGAGTGCGGACCGGACATGTGTCACTTGGCGGCGAATCCAGAAATTATTCGCTAAATTATAGGCACTTTCTCTCTCTTTTCTGAGCTCACCGTCAGGTGAGACATGTCCGGTCCACACTCTTAAAATGCGGACTGATCCGCATAAGAGCAGTACTATATATATATATATATGTGTGTGTGTGTGTGTGTGTGTGTGTGTGTATATGTGTGTGTGTGTGTAAGGATATAGGGAGAGATGAGGGAACCCTTGGTTTTATACCTGTAGTCGATTCTCTTTTTAGTCAATGGGAAAGAGTTATAAGGAGTTAAGGGGTTGTATGTCCGTAGCTAGTAAAAAAAGAAATAAGGATGATTTTCTCATCGATTGAAATGTGCCTAGATAAAAACCATTACAACCTTTGGGTTCAAATGAAACTTTATATAAAAACCAACCCACTTTATCCCCTCTACAGATCCGACTAAACCAAGAAAAAGGAGACTCTCCTTAAAAATGTGCCCAAAAATCTTGTTGCCCAAGGACCAAATAAACATGTAACATCCCAAATCTCACCATTTAAAAAGGTAAAACATGGTTTCTACCCAAAACACCTATACGAACCCTTGAGCATGCACTATATACTATTTTGATTGTTGTAGATAAATTATTATGAGGTATCTTTGTGAAAAATTTTAAGGGTCATAATATCAAGTGGTTGAGTGTTTTAAAGGAGTTAGTTTAGGTTGTTTAAGGGAAATGTTGAACTGAGATTTTGGGGTGGTTTGTAAATGGGAACTATATACATCCTTTTGGAGTTTGAAGGGGTATATATATATATATATATATATATATATATATATATATATATATATATATATATATATATATATGTGTGTGTGTGTGTGTGTGTGTGTGTGTGTGTGTGTGTGTGTGTGTACAGACAGACTCCGGTACATATCAAGTATACATATCGATTTTTTTGCAATAATAAAATTATTTTTTGGCTGGATTTTTTATATGACATTTAAACATCTTAAGGGACCCATATAAAAAAAATCAGGTCAAAGTAAGATTTTTTGCTATTTTAAAAAATCGATCAAACTTTTGCAGCTTTTAAAGCACTTTAAAAACTGAGAAAGTGATCATTTTTTTA
Organism: Sambucus nigra; assembly: GCA_949130495.1. Classification (NCBI taxonomy): domain Eukaryota; kingdom Viridiplantae; phylum Streptophyta; class Magnoliopsida; order Dipsacales; family Adoxaceae; genus Sambucus; species Sambucus nigra. The sequence continues at coordinate 622,259,540 of OX422207.1, read as the reverse complement.
AATAGAAAAAAATTTTATTTTGAGATTTTTTTATATGGATCCCTTGAAATGTTTAAATATCACACAAAAAAAACCTCAACTCAAAAGTAATTTTTTAATATTAAAAAAAAATGGTTTGCACCAGAAGATATGTATACTTGGTATGTATGAGGGCTGCTCTTTCTCTCATAAGGGTATTTTTAAGGGAGCTAACTTGGAGTATATCATGGAGTCTTGGAGCATACCTTCCACACACTTGAAGAGGATTTCAGCATTGATGTGGAGTTTATTTTACAGCATTTATATTCTAATTTTTTCATTATGAAATTGCATGTGTGTGTATATGTGTGTGTGTGTGTATATATATATATACATGCTACTTTTGAAATTGTGTCATAATTTCATGTGAAATAAAGTGTTAAAAATAAGTTTAACACATGATTTTCAAGTTATTAAATTTTAGGAATATAAAATGGGAAAAATTAGGAAATTATGGAATAATTTCATGAATAATGAAATATTAAAAGTGAGTCCTTGATATATTTTCAAGTTGCAAATTTTTGGAATATAAAGTCTTGATTTTTATGACATAAAAATCCTAGTAGTGTGCTAGAAATTGATGTTTTCATGAAAATGCATATGAAGACGTGAGACTTGAATGCCTTGGATAATTTCCAACAAATTTTAGAATATCGAAGTTATACTCTTAGGAAAGTGATGAGTAAAAATATATTATTTCATGAAGAGAAATAATAAATAAAAAGGGTTGATACTTTGTGTGTGAAAAGTCGTGGAAAGTAAAATATTATCATTTTGGATTTAAGATGAACATGTTTAAAGATTTATTTACATGAAAATATTCTGTTAACATTTTTAAAATATTGTGTGACTTTAAAGTGAAAGAAAGTATAAAGATATTGTTAACCATTTTTAAGGGGCATAAAGTGAAGTATAGTAAATATGGTTTGAAAGGAAAAGTCTTTGAATATTTGATGATTAAAGTGATGAAGTGTAAATAAAATTTGAAAGTGGATAATGTACATAATGAACCCCAAAGAGGATGAACTCTTGATTTTTTACCCCAAACATGCTAATTTGTGATGAAAATGGGACTTTGTTATAAAAGACTTAATATGAAAACTAAATTATGGAGATGGTTCTTAAACCTGGAGATGGAATAAGACTTTGTAAAATCAAAGATGTTGGTAATACATCTAAAATTTGTAATAAGGACTAAAAGGTAAAATGTGTTCAAGTGTATAACAAGGACGACAAGGTGGTATTTACATTGGATTTTGACCTTCGTGTTGAGTAAAACAATTGAAATAACATAAGGGACTAAATGATGCGCTTAAGAAAATTGGTTACAATGATGTAACAAGTGAAAAGATACTCGGAACAATCGAAAAAGTTTAAGAAAGGCTCCGAGCTCTAGGTTACGACTTTGGCTTAGAACCAAAACCACTGGCTAGGGAAGCATATTGCGGTATTTGTGGTAATCAGTGCATGTCCGTATGCAAAAATGGGCTTTTGTGAACTTTGATTAAGAAAATGAAAAAGTTATTTAGAGCATATCTCTCTTTAAACGCTAAAAGGGTAAAAGAACATTAATGACAAGAAATTGATAAAATTCTGATGATGAACAATAGTAAACAACGGTATATTAATATGATAATCTGAGCTAAAAAATTACATAATCAAATTATGGGAAATTATAAAACTTATGTAATTGATAAATCCATGGCATAACAAATTAAATAGTTAATTAAGTTAACACCGTAATGTATTGGTAAAGGATTAACGAAGCGGTTTTTCATAATGGAACGGTAAAGTATTGGGCATAAAGATTAATAGTTTTTAACTAAAATTAAAGGAAATATTTTTGAATAAAACATAATTGATGCATATACTGTTTGGTTATTGTATGTTCGATATTACATCATTTCCTTATGTCATTCATTTCTACACTACATTATTATTGGGAGCCCCACTGAGCATTGGCTCACCTATTCCGTTTGTTATGGGAGATTAGGCGATATTATGTCTTTTGAGAGTGTTTTGGAGGTAAGTGATTCTTACTATTAAGTTAATAGCTCTGATTACACAAACCGTAAGGCATTACCTAATAAATTCCACACTTGTTATTATTTATTCATATGTATGGAAAACGAAGTTGCATGATCACTTGGTTAAATTAATTAAATAAAATGAACTAGAAACATTATCAATGTTGTTTTACATCACTCCACTCTTAACGTACCTGGGTCAGTTCAGGTTGATCCACGGGTGGCCCTTAAATCTGTGTGGAGGATTTTAATTACTTGTAAATAAGGAGAAAAAGATTTCCTAGGAATGCTCGATCACATAGATTGTATTCATTAGCAATGGAAGAATTTTTATGTTACATGGTCAGGAAAATATCGTGGCGATAACATAGGTTGAATTTTTTTGACATGCTTTTTTCGGTGCTGATATATAATTAAATAGGTTGAGTTTTTCCCCAAAATTTAACAACTGGAGAGTGAAAAGTAGAAGCACTTTACTAAATGCCAAGAAAGCGCTTTGAAGGATGTGGAGTGATCATTTGGTGTTTTACATGTCCACTGATATCTTCAAAGGTTAAGGACATATTTGGTAGCACGAAGATTTAGAGGCTCCATTATGATGACTCATATAATTTTGCACAACATGATCATCGAGTATGAACGAGACCTAGTGTAATAACCCGTATATTTTAACCTTAAGCATGACCAATTCTTAACATTAGAATATACAAAAATAATTTAAATATCATTCTCATCATGAAAGGATCAAATGAAAGATGTCACAAATATAGGAGTACGATATGAAAATGCTCCAAATATAAACATCATAAAGATGTACCAAAACTATAATAAAGTGTGAGAGAGATAGGTACCTATAACTAAAAAACAAATCTTAAATACATATTCCAATAATGAATCTTAATAATACAAGTCAAGTCCTGCCGGCTAATATACATGTCATCTAAACCCAAATTTGAACTCACAGGACTGAAAAATGTAAATGATAATCTATCAAAATATGCACCTACATCGATATCTGAAGCCAAAAGTCTCGGGAGAGAAGAATGGGGAATGTGTGCTAGATGGAGAAGAGAAAATTGATAGGGGTGGACTAACTCTATCATCTAGAAGTTTACCACTGATAAAATTGGTCAAAACCCTAACATGTCCCCATGCTACACAACTCAAAACATATATATATACACAAATGATATATTCATAATTTATATAATCAGTAATTATCACCCACAATGTGTCATCTAATCTCACAATCCAATCAAATATCTGATTCATATCATCAATTAATTAACCTTTTAATTAATTACGACGTAATCGACATGCACCCATTCTCCCTTACCATCTCAAGAACATGCGGTACATCCATAAAGAATTGTCACACAACTTGTAGCCACCTACTTCACAGTGAAGAATACCCGTCGCCATCTATTATGCGGTGCTAAAGCTCCCCAACACTCTGTGATGTACCAAGGTCCTTATCAAACCACACTCCTCGAGTACACCAATATAAGAGCATTCACTATCGTCACAGACCCATATATTCACATTCATTAGTTAATTCATTAATAACATTCCAAATTTCAATCGTAGTTTATCTCTTATCATTACATCATTATTATTCAAGTATCCCATCCTCCGGAGTCATTTCCAATAGTTTACTAAATTTATTTTAATGACAATACATTAATAACTAAAGGGCTGATAAGACTATTATGGAACTACAAATATATCGAACATAAAATAAAGAGATGTATTAATTAAAGGTTATAAACTCGTCAATCCTATCCGCTTCCAAACTCCATGCGCATGACTACTCATAAAAATGAAATCCAAACCAGGAATTCTCGATACACTTCCATTCCGAAAGGGTAGTCGTTAATACAATTAATTAGTTATAGATTTGTTAGGATGAATTTATTTAAAATATTAAGCTAATTAAATATCCAACTTCCAAACCAACCGTAATCCGTTCAACACAAGCCACAACAACCATAACCCAACAAGCCAACAAGTTTATCCCGTACTCCTTCTAATTCATCTACATGATTAATTCATTATTAACAACATACTAAAAGTAGTAGAGGGCTTACATTGGATTCTTACACAAATTAGTCAAATTCCAAATTTCAAGAATGTAATTTAACATAAGGGATTTTCTTCATGTTTTAAAAGTTTCAACATAGACTAATCACTAATAATGAATCCATAAAATTTCCTATGCAATAAATAAAAATCATCATACTAAAAATCTCATCAATTAGGTATTTATTAGCAAAGGTACTACTCTTAATGCTAAAAGTACTCAATACTAAGCACATGCATTTTAAAAATTACTTGAGACTTAAATATATCCAGATTACTCATTATATAATCCAATTAATCCTAAATCCATGTTGAAACTTCAAATCCTTGAATATCAATTTATTACTAAAGGTTCATTATTCAATTTCTTACATTAATTAGGGCTAAAAAACTCAATGTATAACATGTGAGGCTAAGTAATTTGACCTAAATAAGATAATATCATAAGGAATCCCAAATTATAAAGGTTTTTTAAAATATTTTAAATATATAATAATAGTTTAGGTGAAGTTAAGCTGAGTATATATAAAAGGAGAGGAGTAGAAAACTACTGGCCTCAAAAGATGAACTTAAAACTTCATTTGAGGTTAGAAATATAGACTTGAAAACGCTAGGCTTGAAATCCTCTTAAAAAACTTGGTTTGAATTCCCTTAAAAAATCTCCTTTGAATCTTCGTTTGAAAACCTTGAAAATCTCTTTATTTTATTTAATGGCAATAAGGTTGCTTGAGGGAGAATTTAGAGACTTTTAGGGTTTCTAGGTGAAAGGGACATTTACAAATGAGGGTGATATGTGAAATGAGTCTTAAAAGATAAAAAAGGTTATTAAAATAATCCACAAACCCCTAGAGCTCACGACCAGGCCGCGGTCTAGTCGTGGTCTAGCCGCAGTTCGCACAATCCTGCAATCGCGGCTCCAAATCTGTAGAAACAGCGTTTGTGGCCAAAAGGCGTGAACCCCTAATTTCCTTGACGGCTGAAAAACCTTAGAAACACTAATATTACCAAACCCCAGTTGCTCCCCAAGAAAAACATAAGCACCAAATTACCCCCAAGCCTTTCTAAGAATTACCCAAGAATCCAAGTCAATTTATATCTTAATTTTATTACCAAATTAAGCGCAAATTTTTTAGTAACTTAACTTTTAGTCCAGAAAATTTATTAGTTAATAAAATGAACTCTAAAATTCTAAATTAACTCATTTTTAGCTTTAAATCATCATAATTGATTTTAAATTCTCAATTTCAATTCTATAATAAGTCTGAGTTGTAATTTAACTAATTAAAGTTATTCTCAATTAATTAATAATAAATTCTCTTAATTATACGAGGTATTACACTAAGCTTTCGAACCATCAAAATGTGGTAAAGGTGAACTTGAGATGACATTTGTTGAGTTGTTTAACAAAAATCATGCTGATGTTTCAAACCACATCTACTCACGTGTTCACTTTCATTACTCCACCACCAATATATATTTCCACAATTATTTGGTCACAATTTTGTGACAGCATATAGTGTTTTTTTAAATGTATTTCATTAATTACAATTGATAATTTATGGTCTTGATTAAGTTATAATTTGAAGCTTTTATTTCATTAATATTTTTTTCTTGGTGGAGCAATACATAATTGGTTGGTCGTAATTCCATTAAACAAATAATTTATAATATTAAGTTTTTCACTTCAATACATCCACAATTACCCCCTTTTGAATTTGGTATCTTTTACAAATTGACTTAAAGTTTGACACATTTTCCATTAGAGGTCTATTTAATTTGACAATCATATTTAGTAGTTGTAGGTTATAAAATCCATTTGGTAATGATTCAATTCAGTTTTAGCCGAAAAGAAAGATTAAATCATGCACACACACAAGAATAGGATTTACATGGTTCGAGAATGTGCCTATGTCCACAAAAGTTTCTTCTTTTTGATTAGTAAAGGTTTAATACTTATGATTACATTACCCTTTTCCCTGGGGGCTAGATTTAAATTTATAGGACTAGATGGATCAGTCCTTAAGAAACTTAATCACTGTATTAGTTATCCCTAGTTTGTTTATCTGTATCTTCTTCTTGATTCTCGCACGTCGGTTAACTTCAAGAGCCTATTTTATGGGTGAGGATTCCTGGTAAGATTAATAGGGTACGTTACCTTCCTCCCACATGTGGTTGAATTATTTCCCTTTCAATTTCCCCAAAGCTCTATAACTGGTTAAGATCATGAAAGTATGATCAAATTTTGAATTTAATTCGTACTTGGTCATAAATAGTCCTGATCATCTACATACGCCATGGTCGAAGGGCATAAAAGTATTTTTTCTTGATCATGGAGATTTATCTCACTTGTTAAGTCTTGGGGGCACACTAGTCTTTTGTTCCACTCATTTAAGGGGCATACTAGTCATTTGGGCAGCATAAGCTGAAGAGGTAATTGTCTGCCAACCGTTATTTGGGATCCTGTCAGTCTAATGATGAGATTATGCCTTGGTAACTGTTTTAAGCCACTAAACCCACCTGCTCGTCAGTTTGATTCATTATTTAAAATATTAGCTTCCTTCAAGTGCTTCCATCCTCCCTCCAACGCCTGTAAGTCTTATTCTTCCTTTTCACTCAGAATTTCTCTAATTTCTTCAAAGTGTTCTATATTTCTTTTGTGTTTTGCTACCTGGGTTATGTGATAAATGAAAACACCATTAAAGCTTTTAAGAGCCGTTACATCCCTTCGTGGATGACTATTGAGTTATACCGTCCCCATGGATTACTACAAAATTGATGATAGCTACTAGATCTTCTCATAGTTTGTGGATGAGGCCGAGTTCTGTGAATACTTCAATGCCATCCCTGGTTAGTGTTCACTAGAGTATGGTGATCCTTAAAATGGACTCAAGTTCCTTGAAAGAAGGCACAAGACAAGTCTAACTTTTTTTTATTTAAATTTCTCTATTCATAATGTGTTCTACTATTCACATTCATTGCATTCTTTTGACACGTTGATTCTTATTGTCCAGATGCTCGAACGAAGATAGAGCCTATTCCAGAAAACATCAATTTTTCCACTTTGAAGAAAGTTTGGTCGCTCAAACGGGGTCTTAGAGGTCCCGACTACAACAATCGGTTGAAATTTTGATCCCTTACACTTCATTAACAACTTCTTTCATTGTTCGACTAGTGGATAAGGGGAAAGAGATCCTAGAGGGGTTTGTCGACCATAACCTTTATGCTGCGAGTACTTCAGAATCCTTTGAGTTTGTTGATATTCCTCCATGCCAATAGTTATCCCTACTTCCTTTTAGGTGTAACACCCCATGATTTTTGAGACTGAGAAATTAAATTTTTGGGAAAATAAGATTTAATTTAGTTGGAGAATTCTAAAATATGGAATTGATGTCCAAAAAATAGAGGATATTTCAAAGTATTCCGAATGATGATTTTAAGTGTACCATCGATCCCGGAAGGGTCGAGATAGTCAAAATGACTGTCATTGAGTTTTATTTTGGCTCGAGAATGTTTTTAAGTCAGTTTGACTCGAATTGGAGTAAACGAGTCATTTAAAGTGTGTATTAACATTTAAAATTGGGTTTATTATTTTAAAGGATTTAAAGTCTTACGGATTAAGCCTTCTCAATTGAGAGAAGAGAGAAATATAAGAGAAAGAAAAAGAAGAAGAAGAAAGAAGGAGAAAAGAGGGAGAGAGGAAGGAAGCTTGGAGATTCCCGGCCCAAACGCGACATCGAGGACGATTCAACCTCTACAAATTTGAGGCAAGTGTTTAATCTTGCTAAATAAGTTATTTGTGTATTTTATTTCATAGTTTGTGGGTCAAAGAATTGATTTTTGGGTATATTTATCAAAACCTAAGTTTTTGGTTTAAATCTTGAAATTTGAAGTTTACACATGGATTTATGGAATATAACTTGATGAAACTAGATGTAGGATGAAATTTGATGTTGGGAACATATTTGGATTGAGGAAAATGGGGTAGAAGTTGTATAATTTGGGTTTTGGAAGTTTTTGGTTTTGGAGAATATAGCCATTTTCGTGGCTTTCTGAACTGGACGAATCGATTCGGCCCCACCGAATCGATTCGCCAGGTTGCAGAAGCCTCAGGTATTTAGGGCCGAATCGATTCGCCCCTAGCGAATCGATTCGGAAGGTTACAGACTCTCAGGTCCCTTGGACCGAATTGATTCGGATGGGCCGAATCGATTCGCTGTTGGGCCGAATCGATTCGGAAACAGTGCATTTTGTGAAATTTTCTTTGTGGTGATTTCAAACCCTTTTTGGTTGGGTTTGTTGATTTGGGGGTCTTCTCAAATGATGTAAGAGGAATATTTTTGGAGACACATAAGGGGTTTCTTACATATTATGATTTTGGGACTCCTTGGTATAATTGGGGAGAAATATGTCCATGTATGTATTAGAGTTGTGTATAGAGATTTTGGAGATACCTCGTTAGGGTTTAGAATCCTAATTATAAATCCAAAGTAAATTATAGAGACGATAGGGGGTTTAGAACTCCTAGAGGGAGAGTTGAGAAGGTATGTTGGGAAATTATAGGCCGATATTCATATTGAATCCTTATAGCGATAGGATTCTATTAAGTTAGAATTGGGGACTAACGAGAGAGAGGGGTCACGAATCCTTAGAAATGTTTAAATTAAGGAACAATTGGTAATGCGATAGGAGTAAGGGTTCACAAGAACAATGGAACCTTAGGAAAAAATTTGGGAACGATTGGATAGTACTACCAACTAGAATATGAGGTTGTATAATTCTAGTTAGGATAGTTTACACATAATTAGGTGGAAATAATCACATGGGATTCCAACACTTGAAACAAAGTGGAATAAGTTGAGGTTTGTAGACTTTTGGTTAGGTGTATACCTTTAGTCAAAAATTTGTATTGGAGGTATTGATTTGCTCTCGGATATAGATGGTATGTATAGTAATGGTTTCTTACTCCAAATTTTGGGTGATAACCCTAATGTGGTATATATAAGTATATACATACATATGATTTTTGGGAGACTATTCATCATAGGAAAAATGATTGAATATGTTTCAAGTGAGAGATTATATTCACATATCGAGTTAAAATTTAAAGGAAATTGTGGTGACGGCTTGTATATCGAGGATTATGTATACTTATAGCCGAGTTTATATATCTCATACTTATGAACGAGAATTAGTTATATATAAAGATATGTGAATATATGTTTATATATCTATATAGATATGAAAATATGGATATATTCATGATGTGGACATATGTGGTATGGATACTTAAACCGTATATGATGGTTTAATGTTTAATAATATGATTGGATCATATGGATGTATATATATTGTGCATGTGAATGATATATATACTTATGTGGTTAAGCATACCCCGCTCATGCTATCATTGGGAAGTTGCGCGCGTAGAGGGTGAGTATCCTGGCTAGAAAAGCAAGGTGTGGATATTCCCCAGGTCATAGTCATCCCATGTGTTATTATATGATATATATATGTATTTTTGGGATGAGACGTGGCGGGTATGTTTCGTCTCATTGTTAGTTAGGAGCTATGACCGCTTCCCGGGACGTCGTGTGTGTGTGTTGCCACGAGATGGGTGTCGTTTAGTCCCACCATGGTGTCCCCAGTTTTGCTATGTGATACAAGCACTGGGAAGATGATAGCACGATGCAGTTTATCGGCGATATATATAGCCGGGTATATTATGTGCATGGCCTTGTACATCATATGTAGTATGTACACTTGGCTATTGGATTGATGATCATATATATATATATACGATTAGAATAAAATACCTTTATATATATTTATATATATCCTATAGATGAAAGGATATGAACTTTATGGAGTACATATTGGATGATTATGGTGTACTAGATGATTGGCGGGATCGATGTATCGCGTTTAAGGAATATTTCGATTACATCATCCCAAGGATATTATTGGAGATTGTAGATGTTTTTATATTGTAGTCTAAGATTTAGTAGTAGTAGTAGTAGTATTATATGGTATGTACGGCATTATGGATCTCTATAATCGACATTGTCAAAGAGTAGTGTAACAGGGTGGTTCCTTGTTTGGATTTCGCTTTGCGAGACACCCCACGCACGAAATGTAGTACATTGTTGAGAGTAGAGAGAAGTTATGTCGATATTTATGTGTGGCATAATGGATCTCCAAGATCGACGTTGACAAGGAGTAGTGTAACGGGGTGGTTCCTTGTTTGGATTTCGCTTTGCGAGACACCCCACGCACGAAACGCAGTGCAGCGTTGAAATTGGAGAGAAGTTTTGTCAATAATAATTCTGCATGCATGTTAATTAGAAATTAAATCATATGTTTCAACCCAATTATCAATGGGTAACATATTAAGAATTATAATTAAATAAATTATAAATCGGAATCCATTAAGCCTAATATGGCATATCTGTTCGTAAAAATAATTAAGTATATATAAAAAGGGGTGGATCCTTGGGTTATGATAGGAAGGTAGATCTCGTGGGTATAGGCTAGGCCTATTACAAGTTAGGTTGTCCTTATAAATTGGGGTAATTTAACTATTAAAATTGAGGATGGGAATAGGTGCGCGCCTTTAGATGAGAGGTGAGTTGGGATTCCACGAGAGCGCGATTCCACTTTAATTATGAAATAAGTGCACCGATGTTTATTATGCACGGTTAAAACATTTGCCAAATATTTTTCACAACTCGGGCTCTGACCCATTTACTTTTCTCTCCTGCCTGTATATATATATATATATTTATTATTACAGGTATCCTACCGCATGGATGCCGGATGACTTCCTATCCAGAGTCTTGGGAGCCGTGACAGGTGCGGACTGTTGCGGGATGTATCTGGTAGCCGCTTCCTACTTTAAAAATTCTAGGTAGGATTCATGTTGTATATCGGGTTTGTACCCAGGGGATGTTTATATAAATGTTTATACTTATTCCATTCCAGTTATTGTATTCGCTGTGACCCGACAGCTTATTCGGGTCTACTTTTTGGATCACATTCTATTGTAGTTGATTATATCATTTTATTATATCATTTCTTTTCTCATAGTTCATTCCTGCATATTTCTTTCCTTTATTCATAGTGTTGGGTTGTGTTATGTTGCATGTTTTAATTTATTTTAACATCTCGCTTATATGATATCGGGTAGTTAGTCCTATATTATATAGTACCGGCAGTTGATGTTGAGACTGGACCATCTAAAATTCCTGATTGAATATAGTATAGGGCTGGCCACCTGTTATTATTTTAAGCGGGGTGTTACAGATGGTATCAGAGCATCAGGTTCTAGAGTCCTTAGGATCTGTGCGAGTTTTCTGCATTCTTCCGTTAACGTTCTTGACATAAAGCCCTACAATTAGGACTGTTGTGTTCACTGCGTTGTTTTCTTCAGTGAAGTATATTCATTTGATTGACGTTCTGAGAACGGTTGCTCTTGTTTCGTTTCAGACGTCGCCTAGATTTTGTCGTCTAGGAAAGGATAGGATTAGAAGTACAATACCCATAGCATATTTTGGGTACGCTTTAATCGAGGGTATTTGTTTTACATAATTCCAGAGGAGATATTGAGGAGATTTCTAGCGGTGGTGTGAGGTGATTTTTCAGCAGTTGAGTAAGAAAGGAAAATTTACTCGAAGGGTGAACCTTGGACTTAGTAAAGTAAGTCTGAGGAGAGGTTAGTGTAGTCCTTGGGAGGTTTAGGTTGAGAAACCTGTCAGCCTTCGTTAGGAAACTTGGTGTTGGTGACTCTTACCGATGTGAGGAAGGTGTAGTTGTCCTAATATCAGGAGTATTGCCTTCTGGGAAGAGGGAGAAAATATGGAGACTCAGTTTCGTTGTGTAGGACTGAGGGAGTTTTCGGCAGTCACCATCGCGTTTTGTCCTTCAAAATGGTTAGGAAGGATTTATGAGGAAGAAAATTCTTTGAGGAGAATTAGGCCTTGGGAAGGAGGGAGCAAGTGTGGTCTTTGTGCGACATCTTTTGGGAATAGTAAAACGTCTTAGGATGAGCTAGTAGAGAGTGGCTCTATTGATTTTGGGAATGTAAATTGTTAAGGTTGTTGGTTCTTTAAGGGGAGAACTTAGTTTATGGAAAGGTGTTGATGTGATGTAGAGGAATTTCATAACTGAGAGGTTCAAGTTTGGTAGATTTTGTTGAGCGGATAATTTTGCTCCTAGTTGTGCTAGTTTTGAGAACTAGGAAATGGTTAGCATTATTGTATTTGTTAAGGCCTTGTGTTTTAAACATAAGGTATTTGTTTGGCGTGTCGAAAGACGCGAGATTGATTTATATTGTATTGTTGTATAGGCCCTCGGGTAATATCTAAAATATGAAAATCTTTATATAAAACCTTAACCCTGGTTCAACTAATCTCAATCCCTGACCTAGCTACACAGTAGTGTATTGGGAGGGTTCCTTGTTTGGATTTTGCTTGCGAGACCTCCCCCGCACGAAGGTGGCTAGCGTCAGGAATTGAGGAGAGTTTAACCATTGGGAAATTTTTTAAACTTATATATATATATTTAATATGTTATTATAGATTATAGTTGTGATGGTATATTACGATTTGAGGCTAATGGAGCCTAATTATAATTTTACGAGTGGAAGCTCGGGTACGGGGTGTATGGGCACCCCGGGGTAGTTATTCATTTTAAAAATCTATATGGTTCGACGTGAGAACTAGAAAGGAATCAGTATAGTGATCCTAAGGGTTAATGTAAGGACTAGATGAGATTGAGGTCCTAGGAACATTTCAAATTTCACGGGCGAAATTTCTGTAAGGGGGGAAGATTGTAACACCCCATGATTTTTGAGACTGAGAAATTAAATTTTTGGGAAAATAAGATTTAATTTAGTTGGAGAATTCTAAAATATGGAATTGAGGTCCAAAAAATAGAGGATATTTCAAAGTATTCCGAATGATGATTTTAAGGGTACCATCGATCCCGGAAGGGTCGAGATAGTCAAAATGACTGTCATTGAGTTTTATTTTGGCTCCGGAATGTTTTTAAGTCAGTTTGACTCGAATTGGAGTAAACGAGTCATTTAAAGTGTGTATTAACATTTAAAATTGGGTTTATTGTTTTAAAGGATTTAAAGGCTTACGGATTAAGCCTTCTCAATTGAGAGAAGAGAGAAATAGAAGAGAAAGAAAAAAAAGAAGAAGAAAGAAGGAGAAAAGAGAGAGAGAGGAAGGAAGCTTGGAGATTCTCGGCCCAAACGCGACATCGAGGATGATTCAACCTCTACAAATCTGAGGCAAGTGTATAATCTTGCTAAATAAGTTATTTGTGTATTTTATTTCATAGTTTGTGGGTCAAAGAATTGATTTTTGGGTATATTTATCAAAACCTAAGTTTTTGGTTTAAATCTTGAAATTTGAAGTTTACACATGGATTTATGGAATATAACTTGATGAAACTAGATGTAGGATGAAAGTTGATGTTGGGAACATATTTGGATTGAGGAAAATTGGGTAGAAGTTGTATAATTTGGGTTTTGTAAGTTTTTGGGTTTGGAGAATATAGCCATTTTTGTGGATTTCTGAACAGGCCGAATCGATTCGCCAGGTTGCAGAAGCCTCAGGTCTTTAGGGCTGAATCGATTCGCCCCTAACGAATCGATTCGGAAGGTTGCAGACTCTCAGGTCCCTTAGACCGAATTGATTCGGATGGGCCGAATCGATTCGCTGTTGGGCCGAATCGATTCGGAGGGGCCGAATCGATTCGGAAACAGTGCATTTTGTGAAATTTTCTTTGTGGTGATTTCAAACCCTTTTTGGTTGGGTTTGTTGATTTGGGGGTCTTCTCAAATGATGTAAGAGGAATATTTTTGGAGACACATAAGGGGTTTCTTACATATTATGATTTTGGGACTCCTTGGTATAATTGGGGAGAAATATGTCCATGTATGTATTAGAGTTGTGTATAGAGATTTTGGAGATACCTCGTTAGGGTTTAGAATCCTAATTATAAATCCAAAGTAAATTATAGAGACGATATGGGGTTTAGAACTCCTAGAGGGAGAGTTGAGAAGGTATGTTGGGAAATTATAGGCCGATATTCATATTGAATCCTTAAAGCGATAGGATTCTATTAAGTTAGAATTGGGGACTAACGAGAGAGAGGGGTCACGAATCCTTAGAAATGTTTAAATTAAGGAACAATTGGTAATGCGATAGGAGTAAGGGTTCGCAAGAACAATGGAACCTTAGGCAAAAAATTTGGGAATGATGGGATAGTACTACCAACTAGAATATGAGGTTGTATAATTCTAGTTAGGATAGTTTACACATAATTAGGTGGAAATAATCACATGGGATTCCAACACTTGAAACAAAGTAGAATAAGTTGAGGTTTGTAGACTTTTGGTTAGGTGTATACCTTTAGTCAAAAATTTGTATTGGAGGTATTGATTTTCTCTCGGATATAGATGGTATGTATAGTAATGGTTTCCTACACCAAATTTTGGGTGATAACCCTAATGTGGTATATATAAGTATATACATACATATGATTTTTGGGAGACTATTCATCATAGGAAAAATGATTGAATATGTTTCAAGTGAGAGATTATATTCACATATCGAGTTAAAATTTAAAGGAAATTGTGGTGACGGCTTGTATATCGAGGATTATGTATACTTATAGCCGAGTTTATATATCTCATACTTATGAACGAGAATTAGTTATATATAAAGATATGTGAATATATGTTTATATATCTATATAGATATGAAAATATGGATATATTCATGATGTGGACATATGTGGTATGGATACTTAAACCGTATATGAGGGTTTGATGTTTAATAATATGATTGGATCATATGGATGTATATATATTGTGCATGTGAATGATATATATACTTATGTGGTTAAGCATACCCCGCTCATGCTATCATTGGGAAGTTGCGCGCGTAGAGGGTGAGCATCCTGGCTAGAAAAGTAGGGTGTGGATATTCCCCAGGTCATAGTCGTCCCATGTGTTATTATATGATGTATATATGTATTTTTGGGATGAGACGTGGTGGGTATGTTTCGTCTCATTGCCGGTTAGGAGCTATGACCGCTTCTCGGGACGTCGTGTGTGTGTGTTGCCACGAGATGGGTGTCGTTTAGTCCCACCATGGTGGCCTCAGTTTTGCTATGTGATCCGAGCACTGGGAAGATGATAGCACGATGCAGTTTATCGACGATATATATAGCCGGGTATATTATGTGCATGGCCTTGTACATCATATGTAGTATGTACACTTGGCTATTGGATTGATGATCATATATATATATATATATATATATATATATATATATATATATATATATATATATATATATATATATATATATATATACGATTAGAATATAATACCTATATATATATTTATATATATCCTATAGATGAAAGGATATGGACTTTATGGAGTACATCTTGGATGATTATGGTGTACTAGATGATTGGCGGGATCGATGTATCGCGTTTAAGGAATATTTCGGTTACATCATCCCAAGGATATTATTGGAGATTGTAGATGTTTTTATATTGTAGTCTAAGATTTAGTAGTAGTAGTAGTAGTAGTAGTAGTAGTAGTAGTAGTAGTAGTAGTAGTAGTAGTAGTAGTAGTATATGGTATGTACGACATTATGGGTCTCTATAATCGACATTGTCAAAGAGTAGTGTAATAGGGTGGTTCCTTGTTTGGATTTCGCTTTGCGAGACACCCCACGCACGAAATGTAGTACATTGTTGAGAGTAGAGAGAAGTTATGTCGATATTTATGTGTGGCATAATGGATCTCCAGGATCGATGTTGACAAGGAGTAGTGTAACGGGGTGGTTCCTTGTTTGGATTTCGCTTTGCGAGACACCCCACGCACGAAACGCAGTGCAGCGTTGAAATTGGAGAGAAGTTTTGTCAATAATAATTCTGCATGCATGTTAATTAGAAATTAAATCATATGTTTCAACCCAATTATAAATGGGTAACATATTAATAATTATAATTAAATAAATTATAAATCGGAATCCATTAAGCCTAATATGGCATATCTGTTCGTAAAAATAATTAAGTATATATAAAAAGGGGTGGGTCCTTGGGTTATGATAGGAAGGTAGATCTCGTGGGTATAGGCTAGGCCTATTACAAGTTAGGTTGTCCTTATAAATTGGGGTAATTTAACTATTAAAATTGAGGACGCGAATAGGTGCGCGCCTTTAGATGAGAGGTGAGTTGGGATTCCACGAGAGCGCGATTCCACTTTAATTATGAAATAAGTGCACCGATGTTTATTATGCACGGTTAACACACTTGCTAAATATTTTTCACAACTCGGGCTCTGATCCATTTAGTTTTCTCTCCTGCCTGTATATATATATATTATTACTGGCATCCTACCGCATGGATACCGGATGACTTCCTATCCAGAGTCTTGGGAGCCGTGACAGGTGCGGACTGTTGCGGGATGTATCTGGTAGCCGCTTCCTACTTTAAAAATTCTAGGTAGGATTCATGTTGTATATCGGGTTTGTACCCAGGGGATGTTTATATAAATGTTTATATTTATTCCATTCCAGTTATTGTATTCGCTGTGACTCGACAACTTATTCGGGTCTACTTTTTGGATCACATTTTGTTGTAGTTGATTATATCATTTTATTATAGCATTTCTTTTCTCATAGTTCTTTCCTTCATATTTCTTTCCTTTATTCATAGTGTTGGGTTGTGTTATGTTGCTTGTTTTAATTTATTTTAACATCTCGCTTATATGATATTGGGTAGTTAGTCCTATATTATATAGTACCAGCAGTTGATGTTGAGACTGGACCATCTGAAATTCTTGGTTGAATATAGTATAGGGCTGGCCACCCGTTATTATTTTAAGCGGGCTGTTACATTAGGATGAAATGGAACCCAAGAGGAACATTCCCAAATTTATGGAGGATGCACTATGTATAACCTCCCCTTTGCCCATCCGACCAAGAGGAATAGGTTAACGGTCTCTTTAACCCCATTTCTATTCCCTCAAGAAGATGCAAGTCAAGACTGTAAAGGAGAAGAAGGAGAATAATAACATTGTCATTTAATTGTCAACCTCCAAGTTGGCGGATGCCCTTGTCAAGGGGATGGCCCCTTACGAGGGATCCGTTTCCAAGAAACCTTAGTTGGCTCTTCATTTTTTGAGAGGAGGGTAATTCAAATAAGTTTTTCTTTGCTAGAAATTTTGATAATTTTGTATGAATATGATATGGTGACATGTATACATAATATGTTATATTTATAAAAAGACTATTTTGAAAGATGAATAAGTGTATCAATTTTAGTTTTAGTTTAAGAACCAACAATTCAAACTCAATTTTCACCCCTTCCCTATGAAGAATAAAGCTTTACAGCACACAAATTCATATGAACTTAGTCCAAATTCTCTACATGGTTCTCACAATAACTAAGAGTCCTTCACCCTAATTTTTTTTTTGATTTTTTAAAATTATTTTTCACTAGATTAAACACAAGATTTGAGAAAGGAAAGTTGTTTTCCTTTCTCGTGAACAACTATTGAAACATAAATTTTTAAGGATATTTTGCACTGTTGCCTGGTAATCCATGCAAAACTTATTTTTCAACCATATTTTTGCACTTAAGTGTATGGTTATGTTGTATTGGATCAAGCCTTACCTAGTTGTCTCCTAAGACTTATATTGACAGTGTTAAAGTACTATTTAGGTTGGACCTTAACAAATAGATACTAGGGATCTTTTTGATAAGCTTGATTTTATAGAGAAAAACACATTTGTTGATATTTCACATGCAATAGTTTTTCATTCAAGAATTGTGTGTTCATTGACATATTAATTTTATATATTTGTGAATCCAATTTTCTTTGAAGTTTCATTACCCCATATCAAGACTAGGAATAAATCTCTTTCAAATCTTATTCTTGAGAGACTTTGATTCACTTGATATCTTAAGTCACACTTTGTGAGTTTTGATAAGTGTTTTAAGACATCTAAACACTTCTAAAAAACCTTTAGGATCTCTCAATCCTAGGAAATTGTATTTAAAATTTTCATCATTTTCTTATGTAATTATACTTTAAGAGAAGTTCTGATTTTTAACTTAAAAGAAGACTTTGTTTGGGTTGATAAAGAGGACACCGATTGATGAAAAAATTGTATTGCCATTGTGGATAATTCTCTAGTTGATGAGCGTAAGACATTGTTACCCAATTTCATAGTCCATTTGTCATTAATTCAACTCAAGTTTTTTCCTATTAGTGGATTTTCCTTGTCATAAATTTTGTTATGTTATTGGTTTATCCTTTGTTCATTTGGATTCATCACCGTGAATAATAAGATATAACATGATGTAATCTCTTTGGTAAAATATATATCACATAAACATAGGTTAAATGTGCGTGCCCATACATTAGATTAAAAAGAAACCTTTACCCTACTAATAGTAATTGATTTTAAATGGGTACTATAAATCTATTTCGATAATTATTAGACATTTCTATACGTAAGTGACATATTCATACCATGACTAGTAAATTTCAAGGTCAAAATGTAAAAAAAGATTTATGGGGTGGTCGAGTTATATTGTTAAATGTAGAAACCGTAAAGTAGGTCACACACAAGCCAAATGCAATCTTAGTCCAATCTTATCTTGATTCATCAGGTTAACCTAAACATGCATGATATTGAATCTGAATTGATAACCAAACCACAACACGTAACATATGAGGAAAAAATTCCTTTCGGGAATTTTTTTATTTTTCAGAACTATTACAACTCAGTATCACATAATGATACGAATAGACTTATAGAATTAGACTCCACTAAGTATTGAAATTATGTTTTCCTTTCTTATTGTTGATAAAGAGATGCAAATCCAGCAATTCCCCACACATTAATCTCCACTTGCCACGATGTCCATCGATCAGCCTCAGGAAACTCCTTCCCTATCTTCAGCAGTGAAGAATCAACCCCACAAGGATATGAACATGTGTTTTGTTCTTCAAGGTTTGATGAAGTGATCACAAAACATCCAAGAGGTTTGGATTTGAAAAAAAATCAGTGTTTGATCATAAAATATGTCTAAAAGGCTTTATTGAAATTACAATCTCGTATCTTTACATATAGGGAGATAAGTATCTAAGTGATAGACTTGAAAAAATTGCATTTGAAATCAGGTAAAAAATAAATTTCTTCCATCTCGTTCGAATGATGTACATCTCGCTCGAATGAAAAACCTAATATCATTTGAACCACTTCTGACGACTTATCTAACGAGAAAACAGAGCGAGTCAAAAGTTTCCACTCGTCGAAGTTCGTTCGAAGCTGTGCTAATGAGATCGTTGTAAAAAGATCTCATTTATTTGAAGTTAAAAGTTACAAAATCAATCTCAAACATCTTTGCTTGAGATCGAGATACTATCCGCGATAACTTTCAAGATTAATATGGTCATTTGATGTAAAAAATTGGATAAGATGCTTTTTGGTGCCAAGTTCTCCACTTCTCATAAACGAGGACTTAGTTTTGAGAATGATAGCTCTACGTCTAAAAAATATTTCTAAGCATCCCAATCCATTTTTTCACCCCCCATTGGTGAATTTTCCACTCTTTCCGTACCCGAAGGAATCTAAGGGAAGGTGAGTTTCATGTGTTCTTTTTACCACAAGGAAGGACATTTGAAGAAGTTTTTTAGACTTCATAAGAAACAATTCAAGATCTCCATTGACCCACAACCATATAGGTGCACACATTGTCATAAGTTAGGAAACCTTAAGGAGTTTTGTGTTTTGGTTCAACCTCCGTCATACTTTTGTGATTTTTATAAGGGTAGAAAAGTTAATTGGAAAGGGAAGAAAAAGGCGGAAGACCTTGAAAATGTTTCTTCCAAAGTAAAGGGAAAAGGAAAAATGTTTGATCCTCCCACACTTTCCAATTTGGTTCCTAGATCAAACTCCTTTAGAATTGATCCAAGTAGGTTCCCGAAAAACATTATTTCTATAGGAGAGATAGAATCCCCAGATAAATGTTCCAAGGCTAGGTCATTGTTTAAGAATAAATGTGATTCTTTTAGTTTAGGTGTCTTAGAGTGTTTGGTTTACTCTTTTTGGATAGACATCTTGATTTCTCTCTATCACTCTTTTATTCTTTATATATGATATTGGTTTATTCATGCCTTTATATTTTGGCCTTGTACAATATTGGTCTTCTATGCTTGTTAGATATTATTTTATCACATAAAATTAAATGCGAATCCACATACTTAGTTGTTTTACTAATGGTTTTATTTATAGATTTTAATACTCCATGATTAAATTTTTATAGCTTGAAATGCCTTAGTAAAGTGAGCTTGCCATTTTAGAGTAATTTTCATAACTCATGCACTTTACATTGCACAATAAACTTGAGGATTTACATGAAAAATATAATGAAGGGATTTATTTTTTACTTCTATCGAAAATTAAAAGTTTTTTGTGATCTTTTGATAAAATGGTGTAGTTATTAATCCTTTTGTGCATGATATTTTTATCATCATGATTGGAGATGAATATATATATATATATATATATATATATATTCAAAATCATGAGTGATGATGTGGTAAGGGATGCAGCTGGGGTCATAAGAATTACCTTTGAAATATCGAAAATAGCTTCCCACCCTTTGTAACGAATGAGCGAAAGCCCTCACATGCAAAATTTTATCAAAAGCAACGTCTCAAAGATTCTTATCTATCCAAAAATTTAGTGACATCAAGGATATGAGACGTAAAGGGTTTCAATCATAAATCGTTCTTTGATGAAGCAAAAAATGGTTATTGAAATTTTATTTACTTTTAAGAAAAAATGAGGCTTTCTCTTTATTGCATAAAGTCTAAAAATTTCGAAAGTGAGTTCAAACATTAATCTTCATTCTTCGATTTTATGGGTGTGACAACCTTCCTATTATAATACCAGTTGCTAATGCTTTTGTTAAAATTACGTGAAAATCAATTATGATTTTATTCTTAGCACCTGTAGTAACCAATATATAAATACAACCACCATAAATATGCACCAACTAAAATACAATAGAACTGATGAGATTATACTCATAAATAATGTAAACAGAATAAACCACCGATCACTACAATAATACCAACATAAACATGCTACTGAGAAGTAATAGAAAATATTGTCTCTAAAGAAAAGTCCTAATCATATACGGACAACACGTCTAAAAGGAAAATACTAAAATAATGAGTCCTCTGTAGATATAATGAACTGAGGCAGCTACAATCAAATCTTTCATAATCCACAACTATTGCACGCAATAACATGGTTAAGAGACTAACCCTGTGATCCCTGCTGCTGAATACATGGGGTTTTGAAAAAATCTTTATCAATGGGTCAAAGACCGAAAAACATTTGAAAAATATTTGCAAGTATTTAAATGTTTTAAATGTAAAGGTGTAGTGTATTACCTTCCAGTCATACTCACATGAGATGTTTCCTCACCTCACATCTAAAGTGCACACCTAACACATTTATTTTATTATCCTAATCGTGCTACCTAGTCAACAACTACTAACATAGCTAATCCCGCTAATAATCATTGTTAGCTAAATGTACTACCTTCACTAGGTTTATCATTACAATTATTACATAGTTACACATATGCTCCAATTAGATATTCACACACACATACACACACACACACACACACACACACACACACACACACATATATATATATATATAGAGAGAGAGAGAGAGAGAGAGAGAGAGAGATCACTCACTTTATACATATATTATATATCCCCGGAGCGTACTAGTTTATAGTACTGTCTACGTACGAAAAATCCCACAGCGTACTAGTTTACCAATCCCGAAGTTTGAATTGACTTCCTGATTTCCAATTAAGTGTCCACTCACTTAATCAATTCATTTGACTCGAATTTAACAATTGTTGGCCTAAAACACGCATCAACCCCTTTCTAATGTTCCAATGAAATTCAAATCTTTTTCGATAACCCACACACTCATTTATCCAACACTAATGGGTCAAAACAATGCAAAAACAATTAGGACAGACCAGCAAACCTGAACCGGTTCATTGGCAGACCAAACAGGTTCGGCCCAGGGAACATATTTGCTCCCCCAAGCGAACCGGTTCTATTTACTAGGCTCCCCTTCGTCTTCAACCTTGAGATTTCACCTCCCAAACCCATCAGTGGAGGCTCGAAGCCTCCCAAAATAATTAATTAAGATCCTAAATACATATATAAACATCTCATATGTATTTTAAACACGATCTAAACCTGAATCCAACGTTTATTCTAAAATATTCTTAATCATTGATTCAATTCACCCAATCTTGAATTAATCAAGACTCAAACCCATTGATCTAACACCCTTTTAATGTTCATCATTATCATATTATAAGATTTAAATCACTAATTTCATCCATATAAATTCTTAATCACATTAACATGTTGAAACACAAACCAATCCTCTATTTAACCCAATAATTATGTTCCCAATTTTCAGATTAATCATTAGTTAACTATGAACATAATTAATCGCAGAAACACAAATATAAATCAAGTAAACACTTTCCTTGATGGATTAAAATCCGAAGCTTGGCATGTTCTACTTTAATTGATTCCAGAATTAGCTATTCCTCTATTCTCCAATCTTTCTTCCTCTTCTTTTCTCTTCTCAATTATTCCCTCACTTAATCCCCACTAAGTAGAGGTTAAATGAGTCTGCTATCCACCCCACTAGTCTTTAAATACCTCATAATAAAATCCTAATTTCGTATTTGAGTTAAGCCTTAAGGATAAAAAGATGACCATAACCTTAAATGGGCCATTCTCTGTCTAAAAAGCCCTCGGAACCCAACTATAACCCCCAGGTACCTATTCTGGATTATTTTAACCAATTTTGAATCACCGGTGAACTCAAAAAGACCATTCGATTCACCAAACTAAAAATGTTCAACCATTTCATTAATCAGGCCCGACACATGTGTACAGTACGCATCGCCCTTAAACCTTTTAAATTCGTCGTTTTAACTCTCTAACGACATAATATAATAATACGTCACTTTTCACTCATTAAACGACAATATATTAATTCAAATCAATATTTATATATTACAAAAAATTAAATAGTTTTAATCATAAATATTAATCGTAAAATAGCTAATAAAATTAATTTCACAACGATCATGTGGAATACAATACTGTCGAAACTATGGGGTATTACATTCTCCCTTTTAGTAACGGAATTTCGTCCCCGAAATTCGAATGTACCTGCCGTGAAGAGCTTTGGGTACTTTTTTCGCATGTCATTCTCGCTATCCTAAATCAATTTGGCGGCAATGTGATGCCCCCACTGCACACGTACTAATGGTACTACCTTTAACTGAAACTTTCTCTCGCTATGATAAAAAATGGCAATAGGTCTCTCTTCGTAAGCAATGTCCAACTGTAAGTCTATATCCTGTAATGCTATATGCTAGTAAGCCAACTCATCCCTGAGATACCTCCTTAATAACGACACATGGAATACATCATGAATCCACTACAAGTGCTCGCGTAAGGAAAGCCTATAGGCAATCGACCCTACCTTCTTAATAATGGAAAAATGCCCCACATATCTAGGTTCTAGCTTTCCATTCTTCCAAACTGTATAACTCCCTTCATGGAAGATACCTACAATAACACATGATCACTCACGTTAAATTCCAAGAGTTTTCGGTCCTCATCGGCATAATTCTTCTGATGATCCCGAGCTACCTAAATATGACTTCTGATCAACTCAATCTTCATCGATGTATCCTAAATCACATCCGTCTTGAGAAGCTTGTTGTCCCCAACCTGTAACCAACACGAGGGCAAACGATAAGGTTTATCGTGAAAGGCGTAAAAAGGTTCCATGCCAATAGTAAGCTGGTACGAGTTATTGAACGTAAACTCCACCAATTGTAGGTATTGTTCCCAAATACCTTTAAAATATAGAATACGCATCCTCAACATATCTTACAGCATCTTATTCACCCTCTTCATCTACCCATTGGTCTGCGGGTGATACGCCGTGCTCAAATGCAATTTCATTCCTAATGCCTCATGGGAGCTCTTCTAAAAGTGGGACACAAAGATCTTATCCCAGTTCGAAACACTGTTAAGCGATACTCTGTGTAGTCTCACTATTTCTACAAATGAAGAGTTGGGCATACTTCCCTATCATGTAGTTAACCCGAACATGTAAGAAATGAGCTACCTTCGTCAAACGATTCATAATAACCCAAATGGAATCATAACCCCTTTGTGACGTCGATAACCAATGATTAAGTCCATCAATATACTCTCCCACCCACACTGAAATATCCAATGACCGCAAGCCCCGACTAGTCTCTAATGATCAACATTCACATCTGGATAGTGGTGCAGCTGGAGACAAACTCTATGATATTTTGTTTCATACTTCCCACCAATAATGCCTCCTCATATCCTGGTACATCTTTCCCCTCTTGAATGAATTGAGAATAGTGACCCATGCGACTCCTCCATAACTGCACAGTATATGTCCTCGTCATTTGTGATAATCAACCTCCCATTAAAGTTTAATCCACCCTCAAATCTGACTGAGTAGGACTTTGCTCCGTTTGCCAATAACTGTCTTACCTTCTCCTGAAAAAAGGTATTTTTTTCTTATTCCTTCACGACCCTCAAAATGATATTAGGTGTGATGGTCAGCACTGCTATATACGCTCTGACGACCTCTTCCTCATTACAAAGTTTATACCACTTCGCTTCAAACTGTCATCAACTATCCCGTAGGCTTACAGCACAACACACATGCCACCATGTTAGCCTTTCCCTAATGATACTGAATGTAGAACTGGTAATGCTTCACGAGATCAAGCCCCCTGCTCTGCCTCATATTTAACTCCTATTGCATGAAAAGATACTAAAGTGACTTGTGATCCGTGAACAAATGAAATTTCTCGCCTAATAAATAATGGCTCCAAATCCTCAAGTCAAAAAAGAAAAAAACTGTTGTTAGCTCGAAGTTATGTATGAGATAGTTATTCTCGTGGGGATTAAGCTTGTGAGATGCAAAAGCTATAGCACTGTAATACCCGTGACCAATATTTTATTATTTTTCCTATGCAAATTATAATAATATGAAATCCTTAGAAATTTGATCATTTTTATATGGGCTTTTATCTCTAAACGATTGTTTTGTAGTCTTGATGGTAATTGTTGGAAGTTGTGGGTGAAAATTGGAGATTTTTGAATTCTGGCAAGAGCAAACAGCTTAGAGGCAGTTCGAATGAGATCAATATTGCGTTCGAATGAGAATCAAGTTATTCGAACAAGAATCAAAGGACATTTGAAGGTCGTTCAAAGATGAGTTCTAATGAGGATTAAATGAGATGCCATTGTATTGAATTCATTAGAAGGTTGTTCGATGGTCGTTAAAACGAGGTTCCTTTCTCATTCGAACGAGGTCTCATTTTTGTTCGAACAAGGCTGCTATATATTTTAAATTGGGCACCCTTGTGTGCTATCCCATTTCGGGGAAATGGACCGCTGACGTATCGAGTTTTGGTGAACTAAAATTGGGAAAAAAATGGGATTTTGTGTTTGGGTCTTGGTTTTATAAGGGTTTGTGGGTTTATTTTGGGAGAGGAGGAGAAAGAGGTGGGGAAGTTCTCCCCGCGAAAGAACCCATCAGATTTCCTCCCCCTCTCTCTCTCTAATGTTAAGGGTATTCCATCTCCCCAAAGAATTTTCCACCATTGTTACACCATATCACCACCTTATGCCACCATATATTACTATTATTCCACCGTATTTAATACCAATACACCCA
This sequence comes from Sambucus nigra, assembly GCA_949130495.1. Taxonomy (NCBI): domain Eukaryota; kingdom Viridiplantae; phylum Streptophyta; class Magnoliopsida; order Dipsacales; family Adoxaceae; genus Sambucus; species Sambucus nigra. The sequence continues at coordinate 622,233,510 of OX422207.1, read as the reverse complement.
TTTCCACCATTGTTGGGGAAAGATACAAATTCTAAAGGTGTTGTTGGGGGGTTTTGGAGAAGAAGTAGCAATTTATGGGGTTTGGAGGGGGTTTTCTTGGAGATAAGCTTTGTGGAACTAGGAAACCTCCTTGAGGCCACCTTAGGAGGTGGGAGGTTGCCATCATCTTCTTCTTCATCCATCATTTTTGTGGCTACATTTGTGGAGGATAAACTCTACTTTGAGGTTAAGATTCTATTTTGCGTATTAATAGTCTTATATCTAGAATTAAAGAGTAGGATGCATCATGATATAAGAATGATATTCCTTATGATTTGTAAAAATGGGTTTACAAAATGGGTTTCAATGGTTTTGAGTAAATTGATATATTTTAATAAAACTTGGTATTAAACATTTTTATGGAATAAAAATGTTGGAAGAATGTTTATTTTGTTGGGAACAATTTATGAATAAATGTTTCAATTTTTCTTCTGAAAAATTGGGATTTTGTATAAATGGACATTTTATCCAAGTTTTGAAGAAAAAAAGTGTCCTTTGCCTTGAGAATTATGTTTGTGCAATATTATGAGATTTATAGAATAAATGATATGTTTGATCCTTTAATAGGATTTTTGGACTTAAAATCCATATTCTTATGTAAATAAACTTGTAGTATTTTTGTGTTGAACATATAAACGAGTTTAAAAACATGAAATAAAGAAATTAGAAATTTCAATCCTTAAAGTGTGTGAAGAAGGTGTTGGGAATGTGATAAGTGTATGATTTCAAGGCTACAAGTATTAATGAAGAGAAATGGCATTTTTCTTATAAAGTAGTATTTAAATGTTCAATGATTTCTTAGAGAAAGAAAGTAATGAAATAAAAGGATTTCATCCTTGAAAAATATATTAATCCAAAAGTGTTAAAGAGGTGTTACTGAGTTAAAAAAATTTAAGAAGTTAGTATGGGTAACTTAATGATGTTTTAAGAAATATCACTTGTGAAATTTGAGGAAAGGACAAGTTTGGAAACAAATGGGTAAAATTTTAATTTTATGTAAAGCGGAACATTTTTATGAATTAAAAAAATTTTTGGAAAAGGTGTTACACAAAAAGGGTCATAAATGAACATGATTTTGGGATAAAATCAATGTTAGAGTAAATAGGTCAAGAAATTATGATTTTAAAGTGTGGCACAAGTTAGGGTAAAACCACGGATTTTGGCTTCGACCGAAAAAAAGGAAATGTCAAATAATATGGACATTTGTAAAACTTTTAAAACATATTAATAAGGACTCGGATGACACCGGGATAATTAAGGGGCCCCGGATCCCTGGGGTGAAAGACCCAAAATCACTGGCCAGAGTATATGGTAGCGTAGCCGACGATGTGGAGCTCGTTAGAGTATGAGGATATTGGAAGATTTCGAGAAAAAGTTAAAGAAAATAGAACATATCGGGAAATGAGTTGTGGGGTGAATATGTAAAAAAGACAACTTAACTTGAATGAATTAATAAGTGTTTTAATAAAGGGTAAATTGGACAAGTAAGGTAAAAATTGACTAATGTCCATAAGGTAATGATGGAATAAGTGGGTAGTTAAGAAACCTAAAGAGATTTAGATCATAATTAATATAGGGATGTTCTTATGAAAGGCTTCTAAAGGAAAATAAGTATTTTCTAATGCGGTGTTTGCATGTGTTGAAAGGGTGATTTTCAAAGAAAATACTAACGTGGATTGGTATAGATAAAGGGGAAATTTCGAGAAAAGAAATTATTTTCCTTAAACAAAGTGCGGATGCTTTAAGTATTTGAGCGGGTGTGTTCAATCGGGAGATAAATATCAAGTCAAGTAAAAGGGATTTCGTTTACAAGATTAAGGGAAACTAATATGGGAAAAAACATTTTGGAATAAAAATGGTTTGACGCATATAAGTATATATATGTATGTGTATATATGGTAGTTGCATGCGCGCGTAGATATAACGTGTTAGAGTCTTCTTTCTTCCGTTCGATTCTATATTGCATTTTTGTAATTCCCCACTAGTCATTCGGCTCATTTCCTTGTCTTTGTTACGACAAGTTGGGTGTTACTCTGTATTTTGAGAGCGTTGTACAAGTAAGTATCCTTTTTATTTTACGTTAGTAGCTATATATGATTGGATTCGAAGGACGCTTCCTACGGGTCCCTACGTAGATTGATTTAAATGAGAATCACATGCTAAAAAAGTGAAATGTTAATTAAATAAAACTGGACTAGCAACATTATGTAGGTTGTTCCATTGCAGTTCACACCTAACGCTCAGGTTGGACTGGGTTGACCACTAGTAACCCATAAATTTGGGTCGGGGAATTATAAGCACTCTCCTCTGGCTGTAGAACTCCCTTAAGTCCTTGTAGGTACGCATCGGTAAAAATAAAGTATTCTACTCCCCTCCAAGGCAATGCAAGCACTGGTGCTGAAGTCAACTTGTCCTTTAGCTCATCAAAAGCTAATTGATAGTGATCATCCAAAACAAAAGGTACACCCTTACGAGTCAAATTTTTCAAGGAGCCCACAATTTTCAAAAACCTTCTGATAAATCGGTGATAAGAACCCTTTAACCCCAGAAAACTACAAACCTTCGTCGGTGTTGTGGGCTGTCCCCATGCCCTCCCCGCTGACACTTTACTCGGATTCATTGAAATCCCTCTATCGAAAACTATATGACCCAAGAATTGTACTCCCGTAACTAGAATCCACACTTCTTGAACTTGGGATACAACTGATGGTCCTGCAAGGTCTGAAGAACAATTTGAAAATGCTCTGTGTTCTCAGCCCCTGTTCGAGAATAAAACCGGATGTCATCTATGATGACAATGATAAACTAATATAAGAAATACCTAAAAACTCGATTCACTAGATTCATGAAAACTATCGGTGCGTTGGTTAGCCCAAATGTTATAACCCTAAACTCGTAAGACCTGTATCTCTAAAAAAATACACTCTTAGGGTCATACTACTCCTTGATTCGTAACTGATGGTACCCTAACCTCAAATTTATCTTCAAGGATTAGGAATATCCTATTAGCTGAACGAATAAGTCACGCGATAACGGATACTTGTTTTGAATCGTGACTTTGTTCAAATCTTGGTAGTCGATACACAGCCTCAATTACAAGTCATTCTTCTTCACAAACAGTACTGGAGAACCCAAATGTGAGGTTCTCCCATGTATATATGCGTACAATAAAGATGTTGAGTTTTATCTCTAAATTTCGCATCTCTATTGGAGCCAGACGATATAGCGCACACGCTATCGGCCTAGTCCCCAATTATAATTCTATCACAAACTCAATCTCCCTACTCGACGGTAGCCACGGTATCTCATAAAATACATCGACAAAGTCCCTAACCATAGGGATCGAATCCAACTTGACAATAGTACCCTCTCAAGTCTCCTCCTCGATGTAATAAAAATACGTGCTCAACCCTCCCTTGGGACGATGCATCTCCACAAGAAACATATCCTGCCTTGGAATATCTAATACGATAGTCCTACTATAACAATCCACCATCGCTCTGTGACACATTGCCTAATTAAATATCGGGAGATTATTCCTTTATTAAATTAAATCAAAATATCTAGTTGGCTCATTCTCAGCATCACTGTTGAAGAACAATTTCTTTATTAATTCACCTAATAAATAATTAAGCTAGTGCTAAAATTTTTTCCATTTTCAATTTAATTAAAACCATAACACAATACGGAATATTAATAAGCAACATCACATCACAACAGAACTAAATATAACAAGAATAAAAGTGACTGGAATAACTCTCCAGTTAAAATATATCATTACCATAAAATAAAACTGATATCCACAGTACTGACATAAATAATTACAATCTCTAGAATCCTGGGTGACATACCCTAAATTAAAGTAAATACTATAGATGTATGAATTAATATATTCGAAGCATCTAAACAAAGTCTGTATCCCCAGTTACAGCTATAATCCGCCGAGACATCCACATTCTATGTCGGTATACCTGACACTGGACACCTGATGTACAAGATATAATAGAGAAGAGAATATGCAAGAAAATGGGCCAAAGCCCCATTGTAAAATATTTTTAAAATAACAAGTTCTTAACAAGTGCAAATAATCAATAATTATTATGTACATGCTAGCTTCCCGGACTCTCGCTGGAGAATTCTCACCTCTCATATTTGCTCATATTTCTCACACAATACGTATGGTAATTAAACATGTTCATTTCTCCTTAATATGAACTAGGCTTTCACAGCTTTAAGATTAAGTATTCACTTACTTAATTCAATCAAATCTTATTATTCATTTTTATCTATTAATTCACATAGTAGATTACATCACAATATATATTTTAATCTATAATTCTCACACAGTAGATTACCTCACAGTATATATATTCATCACATTATTATATATACTAATACGGCAACTCCTAGACACAACTGCATACTCTGCTATCATGTCCTGATACATCTCTCATTGTATAAAGGACTATTGGTTCGGCGTCTCTCATAAACCATAAATAACATAACACACATATTGGAGGCGAGCATACTCCCCAGCCAAATGGGTCATGCACAAACCTACGTTCCCATTCAACTGTCGAAACTATCATTCACACCGATAGCATGTGTCTAAGGTCCTATGATCAGGGTATAAATCTAAAATCTCCCAAAATGGGCTCATCATCATAAGATCGTCCATAACGGGAAACCAGCACCCCGATAGCATGCAGTGTAGGTATGTCATGCACGCAATAAATAATAATATAGGTATTCAACCCACCTATATATAATAATAACAGGGCACACGCACAAACCATATAAATATTTCCATACGTAGTATATTTATCTCTAATATCTTACGTATCTACAGATTATGACTTTACTTCTCAAATTATGTTCCCGAGCATGTCTCATCACTCGAAGGGTAATCGTTTATTTCTCATATAAATTCAGTAGGTAAACATCCACGCCCTACTAGTCTATGTCATCACAACTCCTGAAAATCTATGAATTAAAATTATCTTCAATTAGGTTTATTCCTCGATAATCCCTAATTCCATCTTAACCCTTTATTCCATCTGTTAGGGTTAATTCCATATAAGCCTAAGGTTATTCCGGTAATTAATGACCCTCTTGCTACTGGTACTAAACTTAAGTCCTCCTTTATCCGATTTAAACATCAATTTATATAATTCTCCACCGTAATTCATTCAATTAACACTCGTTAATTTCCCCCATTCAATCCCACACATAATAATATTTTTTCGAGTCTTAAGTATATCCTACAGCCCTTCTCTAAGTCCCAATACGCTCAATTAATCAACACTAAAGATTTCTCAATGTTGGGATTTTCTCAAAAATTAAAAAAGGAAATAAATCACATTTCCAAGGGGCGTTGATCGATTAACGATTTCGGTCGATCGATCGATCAGTCGATCAATCAACATTCTTGGGTCGATCGATCGATCGATCGAATATCTGCCCAAATTTCTGCATAAGTTTACCTACGGGTTTTACACTTTTCCATCATTAAAACCATTATCAATTAATCCCAAACTCCTCATAATTCATCCCAAATGATATATCAAGGTGTATAAATGATTTCTAACATTTACAACATAAATTCATTAAGAAGTTTCAATTAAATCATGTTATTTCCCTTAAAATTCAGAAACTTCTTATTTTATCATTTCTCTAAGAACAACTATAAATCCAAGATTTTGTTCACCAAATGATTCCCAAATTTTGTGTATTAAACTATATATTCAAAAAGATATTAATCCTACATAATTCTCATTTCAAGGATTTAATTAAAATCACCATAACCATCTTTGGGTCATGCAACTTTTCAAAATTTCACAACTATCCTAACATGGACAATATACATGATAAATTTGCAATGGTTAAATCACTTGCCTCTAATTCGTAGGTCTGAACTGTTGGGGAAGATAATTCTATTGGTATTCCTCCATATTTCGGCCAACTTTCGGAGGTGGTGGTGGTGTAAGATGAGTTTTAGCTTTTGGTCTCCTAGAAATGCCTCTTCCTTTCCCAGAGAAGCCTCTCACTCTCCCCTAAGTCTTTTCTTTTGATTTTTGGCAAATGAACCTTAATACCACCACCTTTACACTTATATAATATTACCAAAATTTCGTGGGTACTATTCACCCATTTTGAAAAATGACCAAAATACCCCTCTGGGGTGTCAGTTTGGTTCCAAATTACCCCGAGACCCAAAGTAATCCCCCAGGTAGACTTTTTTGACTATTTAAACCATTCTGAACATTTTTTCGCAGTCAAAACAACCATTCATATGAAATTAAAATAATTTACTTTTCATTCTATTTAAATATAGTCCCAACACGACTCGCACGCGCGTCCCGATTTAATTAACGTAATTGTCGTAATCATCACTCGCGATAATTTTATAAAATCATAATCATATATAAAGTCATAATCATATATATATATTAGTTTTAATTATAAGTAATATTCAACATAAATCACATATTACTTTATTCCCAAGTAATATTTAAATCCGAATTAATTTTCAATTATCCCACAATTAATTCTAATTAATCCCATTTTAAAAGTCATTAAAAATACGGGGTGTTACATACTGCCCTCCTTACAACGGAATTTCATTCCCAAATTTGGAAAAAGTATACCAAATAAGAATAACTCGGCTATATGTTGCGCATCGAAACCTCACACTCACAAGTAAACAACTCCATACCACCCATAAAGTACGCTATCAAATACCCTCAATAATGAACACCTCACATATGTTTGTTTTAAACTCCAGGTTACCCTGTCAAGTAGGTTCTTGCCCAAGCCTTACCATTTAAGTATCACTACTTAAACGTTTTTTTAGATACTCACTATCTAACTTTCTACTATTCGCACGTTAGTAGATTAATCGTTCTTGAGATATATACGATCTCGTCTCGCGACGATTGCACACAAGTAGGTTATTTGAACAGTATATATTTTACAGACATTATAAACGAAGTATCAACTTATCTTTGATCTTCATAATAGTACTTCGTCCCCCACCTTTAACTACCAAGTAGGAGAACAAGAAGGCTTACCGTGCCATACCTCAACTGGAACCTTTCCCAAAAGTGAACTTATATGAGCTATTGTACACAAACTCCACTAGTGGAAGGGACTGCTCTCGTCCTAACCTGAGATCCAAGGGTACACATATAGTTTATTTTCCAACATCTGATTAGTCCGCTTGTTCTTCCCATTCATCCGCGGATGATAGGTCGTACTCAATCACAACTTGGTACCTATGGCCTTATGAACACTCTTCTAAAATTTAAGGACAAAGATCTTGTCCTAATCAGACACACTATCAAGCGGTACCCATGTAACCTCACTATTGCATCTATTGAGATCGGCGTATACTGTCCCGTAGTACGATCAGTCCTAACTAGCATAATGAAAGCTACTTTGGTCAACCGATCCACTATCACCCATATAGGATCGTAACTCCTATAGGAAATATTTACCTTCGCGATAAAATCCTTGGAATTCTCTCCCATTCTACTGGTTGCAGTGTTCTAAAAAATGTGCCTAGGAGGCACCAAGGCGCAAGGATTTTTAGATATGCCAAGTTTTGTCCCTAGGCATGGTCAACAATGGTTAACATTTTTTGGGATAAGGCGTGAAAAAACGCGCATTTTTTGGGGGTAAGGCGTGAAAAAATGCGAGTTTTTTAGAAGTAAGACGTGAAAAGACGCAATTTTTTTGTTTTAAAAAAATGATATTTTAATTTATAAATATTTAGACATATTTTTAAGGTATGTACCATTTTAGTATTTTTAATAGCCTTGTCATAGTAAAAAAATATTAAAATATATTAAAAATGCCTAAATGCCTTTTCACGCCTTTTTACACCTAAGGCCTGCCTAGGCTTCTAAGGCTTAAGGCTTGGCCTCCACACCTTGGTCAAGCCCCACATTTTTTAGAACCTTGACTAGTTGAGAAACCCCTTTCAGATTTTCCATCCTTTACCAACGAATAGGTGACCCATTGCGAAACAAATTTAGCAATATTTCTCTTCATTAAATCTCATCACCACTATCATTTATAATATGATAGATCTTATATTCTCTCAAATGTACCTCTAACCGTGATGCACGTGACTTTGCCTCACCGCGTGTCATAAATCCTTCCCTTGTTCTAAAAATTAGTTTCTCATGAATAGTAAGCCTCTGCCAAATCTTACGAAATAAATTCAACTTCCTCGATTAAATGTTGTCAAATTCACATGACAATCATAATCTACAACCTGTTACAATACCATCCTCATGGAAATTTGGGGAATGGTGGTCTAACTAATATAAATGATTGGACAATCAAGTCTTGATATCTCGACTTCTATATTTATTTACCTTATCCCATAAGTCCCGAATGGGAACTCAAGATTCAATTATCTAAGGCATCCACATGAGATAAGTTTCGAGATTCTTTCACATCCCTATTAAAATTGCAGATGAACGATTTCAGGATTGAACCATAACCAAATTTCTCATTTTAGATTCACACGTGCTTCTTTATATGTGACGTCTAACTCTTATCACTTTAGATTGCTCATATGAGAAAAAATTTCACCCGAAATTTGAATTCCTGGGTGTTACTACACTTCACCCTACATAATTGCCTTTAGATTTCTTCCTTTACAAAAGTCCTTCCGACTCCCTCACCCTTCACTGATAGTGCTGGGTAAGTTTGGAATGGCACAAATTTCATCCATGGCGATGATTGGAATACTACAACTCCCGAGCAACTACTTTATTATCCTCACCCTGAACAACAATTTTGGTGGGTTCTATCTCAATCACCATTTCCCAAAAAACTCCTCTTGGTGTCCTTCTAACGACCCTTGCTAGTCATCGATGACTGACTGAGCTCATATAAGAATTACCTCACTTATATTTCCTGGTTGGATCACGTAAGTCGTAATACGTAGAGGAATACAACATCCTAATAATAAGGCTCTACATCAAAGAACGCTACGCTATCCGGTAGAAAGCCGTACAGATCCTAAGGACACTTGAACATGATGCTCTGATACCACCTATGAAACCTCGCCTAATTAAATATCGGGTGATTATTCCTTTATTAAATTAAATTAGAATATCCAGTTGGTTCATTTTCAGCATCACTATATTAACTATTTCTTTATTAATTCACCTAAACCATACCACAATACGAAATATTAATAAGCAACATCAAATCACAACTGAACTAAATATAACAAGAATAAAAGTGACTGGAATAACTCTCCAGTTAAAATATATCATTACCATCAAATAAAACTGATATCCATAGTACTGACATAAATAATTACAACCTCTAGAATCCTGAGCGACATGCCCTAAATGAAAGTAAATACTAAAGATGTATGAATCAATAGATTGGAAGAGTTTAAACAAAGTCTGCATCCCCAATAGCAGCTATAATCCGTCGAGACATCCACATTCTATGTCGGCATCCCTGACACTGGACACTTGATGTACAAGATATAATAGAGAAGAGAATATGCAAGAAAACGGGCCAGAGCCCCATTGTAAAAGATTTTTAAAATATCAAATGCTTAAGAAATGCAATTAAGAAATTTGTTATGCACATGTTAGCTTCCCGGGCTCTCGCTTGAGAATTCTCACCTCTAATATAGTGTGCACCCCTAACGTACCTTATCATCTCCCAACTTAAGGTTTTCAATCATAATACGTATGATAATTAAATAATTTCATTTCTCCTTAATATGAACTAGGCTTTCACAGCTTTAAGATTAAGTATTCACTTACTTAATTCAATCGAATCTTATTATTCATTTTTATCTACTAATTCACACAGAAGATTACATCACAGTATATATTTTAATCTATAATCCTCACACAGTAGATTACATAAAAGTATATATATTCATCACATTATTATATATACTAATATGATAATTCCCAGACACAACTGCGGTGCTTGCATACTCTGCAATCATGTCCTGATATATCTCTCTCTATGTAAAGGACTCTTGGTTAGGTGTCTCTCACGAACCATAAACAACATAAAAAACATATTGGAGGCGAGCATACTCCCCAGCCAAATGGGTCAGGCACATACCTACGTTCCCATTCAATCGTCGAAACTATCATTCACATATATAGCACGTGTCCAAGGTCCTATGCTCTGGGTATGAATCTAAAATCCCCCCTAATGGGCTCATCAGCATAAGATCATTCACAACGCGAAACCTCCACCCTGATAGCATGCAACGTAGGTATGTCATACACACAATAAATAATAATAATATAGGTATTCATGCCACCTATATATAATAATAATAGGGCACACACACAACCCATATAAATATTTCCATACGTAGTATATTTATCTCTAATATCCTACGTATCTACATATTATGACTTTACTTCTCAAATTATATTCCTGAGCTTCTCTCATCACTCGAAGGGTAATCATTTATTTCTCATAGAAATTCTGTAGGTAAACATCCACACCCTAATAGTCTATGTCATCATAACTCCCGAAAATCTATGAATTAAAATTATCTTGAATTAGGATTATTTGTCGATAATCCCTAATTCCATTTTAACCCTTTATTCCATCTCTTAGGGTTAATCCCATATAAGCCTAAGGTTATTCTGGTAATTAACAACCCTCTTACTACTGGTACTAACCTTAAGTCATCCTTTATCCGATTTAAACCTCAATTTATATAATTCTTCTTCATAATTCATTCAATTAACACTCGTTAATTTGTCCCATTCAATCCCACACATAATAATATTTTTTCGGGTCTTAAGTATATCCTACTGCCCTTATCTCAGTCCCAATTTTTTCAATTAATCAACGATAAAGATTTCTCAAAGTTGGGATTTTCTCAAAAATTAAAAAAGGAAATAAATAACATTTTCAAGGGGAGTCGATCGATCGACATTCTTGGGTCGATCGATCGATCAGATAGCTGTCCAGATTTCTGCATAAGTTTACCTACGGGTTTTACACTTTTCCATCATCAAAACCATTATCAATTAATCCCAAACTCCTCATAATTCATCCCAAATGATATATCAAGGTGTATAAATGATTTCTAACATTTAACAACATAAATTCATCAAGAAGTTTCAATTAAAGCATGTTATTTCCCTTAAAATTTAGAAACTTCTTATTTTATCATTTCTCCAAGAACAACTATAAATCCCAAATTTTCTTCACCAAATGATTCCCATATTTTGTGGATTAAACTATATATTGAAAAAGAGATTAATCCTACAAAATTCTCATTTCAAGGATTTAATTAAAATCACCATAATCTTCTTTGGATCATACAACTTTTCAAAATTTCATAACTATCCTCACACGGACAATATACATGCTAAATTTTCAATGGTTAAATCACTTGACTCTAATTTGTAGGTCTGAATCGTTGGTAAAGATAACTCTACTGGTGTTCCTCCGTTTTTTGGCCAACTTCCGGCGGTGGTGTAAGATGACTCTTGTCTTTTGGTCTCCTAGAAATGCCTCTTCCTTTCCCAGAAAAGTCTCTCACTCTCCCCCGAGTCTTTTATTTTGATTTTTGGAGAATAAACCTTAATCCCACCATCTTTACAATTATTTAATATTACCAAAATATCATGGGTACTATTCACCCATTTTGGAAAATGACCAAAATACTCATTTGGGGTGTCTGTTTGGTTCCAAATTTCCCCTAGACCCAAAGTAATCCCATTGGTAGACTTTTTTGACTATTTAAACCCTTACAGACACTTTGACACAGTCAAAATGACCATTCATATGACATAAAATAATTTACTTTTCATTACATTTAAATATAGTTCCGACACGACTCACACTCGCGTCCTGACTTAATTACCATAATAGTCGCATTCATCACTCGTGACAATTTTATAAAATCATAATCATATGTAAAGTCATAATCATATATATTAATTTTAATTACAAGTAATATTCAACATAAATCACATATTACTTTATTCCCGAGTAATATTTAAATTCGGATTAATTTTCAATTATCCCCTAATTAATTCTAATTAATCCCATTTTAAAAGTCATTAAAAATACGGGGTGTTACACGCTCTATGCGTTGCTAACCAGTCCATCCCCATTATAATGTCATACTCGTACATATCCAAAATGAGCTAATACACTTCCAAACACAACATCCCAAAGCCCACACCCACTTCCTTGGAAATAGAACATATGAGAGTTCTGCTACCCAACGGTGAATCTATAGTCATCACAACATGTGACGCTATGTCCACTAAACCCGATTCCTGCGCGAATCTAGTGCTAATAAAAGAATGTGACGTTCCCGTGCCAAATAATACCCATCCTATGTGCTCATGAATAGGAAACATACCGTCAACAATGTGACACCCTGCCTATTTTAATACTTGTTAATCTAGCCATTATTAAATGAGAATCATATCTGGTTTAATTCTTATCATCACTGTCGAAAACTAATTAATTAAACAAATAACCTATTATGTCCGGTGTTAAAATTTTAAAACTTATCAATATGCTTCGTTAAACCATTCAACCATAAAGGATAAACATCTGCAACAACTAAACATAACGAGTACTGATAGCATAAATAAATAAATAGTCAAATAAACTTTCGGTAAATCCCAAGTACAATAATTCAAATGATAAATGAAATACTGTAAAAAAGGTATAATAATAAAGATGTATAAGTGCGGGTGAGATGCCCAAGAGAACTACTGAAATAACATCCTAACTAGATAGAATGGAAAGAGGCGTCTAAGCAAATCCTGCATGCATCCACCACTGTGGCAACATTGTCTAACAGGAATGAAAAACTATCCCTGGCGATCCTGTAATTGAGAACCTAAAAGGTTTTGAAAATATTTTTTATATGAGTCAGTGCCCAAAATATTTTTAAAAATATTTGCATGTATTTAAATGCATTAATAAATAAGCAGGAAGAAATATCCATGTTCATCTGGTGTCGCACTCACATGAGGTTATCCTCACCCCTCATCTACAATGCTCACCTAACGCATTCATTTTAATTACCTAGTCATGCTACCCCACCTAACTACTCTATTGATTCTCGACATAATCCAATCCGCTAAACTTCTAGCTTACTCGTACTACTCGTATATTACTTTACTTTATTTATCACTTAGCTACCACATAAGTTATAACATAGTATTTCTCAACTGTATTCATATCACTATATAAGTAATGTAACTATATACTAGTTATAATTTGGTTTTCACACAATCATTTATATACACAGATAAATATAACACTTTTTATATGTATATACATAGCATCCCTGAGCTGGACTCTCGGATGCATTCCCTAGTAGCTATCAGGCATGAGGTGCTTCCCATACCATCGCTGGGCCACCGAGTCAGAATCTCATCACCGAACCCAAAATTTCAAATACATAATGGAGGAGGTCGTAAACATACATACGTGGGTCATAACCATACCAAATTTCCATAACCAAACTCAAAACTCAACTATTCTCATACACGGATAGTGGTCATGCAACCGTACTATGACTTGGGGAATACTCCAACATCTGTTGGTCAACGCCAAGGTGGATCGCCTACTACGCGTATCCTCAAATGATAGCATATTGGAGTAGGTATGTTCAGATAAACTCACTCACACAAAGACATACATATACTAGTCATACTCAATATATATATAGTCAGCCAATGTGCGTAATATCTCTCATAGCATTAGCCTATAAGATCCCAAAGTCTATTTCGACTTCCAAATCTTAGCTAAGTATTCACTTTCTTATTACTCAACTCTCTAAATTTATACTTCTGGCCAATCATGCTATCCTACCCAAGCACTAGCCTAATCATTCCCAAAATCCTCATCTGATTTCCTAATTTTCACCCGAGTGTGTTCACACACTTATTCATGTAATTTTATACCCAAAATCCATCCTCGGTTAGCCTATGACACTTACTAACCTTCCCTCTGAATTCCTAAAATCCTAACTCTATCCCCAGACCCAATATTCCATGTCCATCCTCAAATGGTCCAAGAAAAACCAGACAAGGCAAAAGGAGGCCAGCCACCAGAACCGAACCAGTTTGCTTCCAAAAAATTCAAATTTCAAATCTATAACCACTAATAAAAAATTTCGATTTTGTGCACCTTTTAGTAGAAAATTCATAAAAAATTAAAAAAAAAATCAAAAAAATATGAAACCGGCGTCACGCCTTCGTAATTCAATTATGCACAAAATTATGCAACTTGCAAAAGAGAATTCATTTGATTTTTTGTGCTATCAAAACAAACGTTTGATGGGATTTTTCCTTCTCCCTTCATCAAGGTGGTTCTAACCTTTATCCAAACCCTATATATGAACTGTAATCTATCCCCAACCATGAAACAATAATTCTCTACATGAAAATCATCCCGAAAACACATCTAATTCATCCAACAATAATTTTTATTAAGAGTCATGTGTGAAACCCCGCCTATTAAAATAATGGGTGGCCATACCTTTACCAAAATAAAATGGTAGTCTCATTTGGCTCATTCTTAGTATCACTGCCAAAACATGATTAATTGTTAACCACCCAATTAATTTAACAAGAAGTGCCAATTTTTATCTTCCATTAACATACAACAATATTAACCAATACACAATAATTCCATACAAAGTAACCAATATAAATGAAATCACAATATATGGTTTAAAGATGAGATTAATAAATAAAGTCTCAGAATAAATCATTGGGTAAAAATCCAATACATCCAATCCAAATGACTAAAATTATGACAACCCGAATATAATTATGATAAATTATGTTGAAATCATGATTAGCTTATGTGATATGGATAATATGTTATTAGTATATATAATGTTAAGTCATTATGTTTACTCTGATCCTAGCTTCATAAAGCATGAAATATCGAATTAGTTACAAATATGAAATTTTGAAGTTTTCGGTAGGAATGTTCATGTTTAAAACTAGTTTTGACCTTTATGACATAACAATTGACTTGAGGTGAAAACTAGATAGTTGTAGACAGGTGATTATGGTTGTAACACAACAAACGGTGTGTGAAACAGAGGTCCTAGTAAGAAGTTATACCAAAATTACTAACCAAGGGCAAACCTATCCATCCGTTTAAGTAGTAATTTATCCTTTATACCCAATAAGTGTCTTAAATTGATTGGTTGGAGAAAGAGGTTGGTTTGGCCGAATTAAACCCTTGAGATATCCTCCTTTCTTCAGAAAACTCAGTTTGGGAGAGTTTTAGGTTGAGGAAAAACAATTGTAAAGGTTAGGAAGAAGAAAGTGAGGAGAAAAATTCATAGAAAATTACGTATAAGCCCCTAAGGTAATTCCACCCATGAATATTGTTATTTTTTTTGTATTTATGATTTATATGATAGAAATCATTGATTTTTTATTGAACTTTCATGCTTGGGTGCATATGTATGGATATATGAAAGTTTAAACAAAGTTGAATGTGTAAACCCTTAAATTGCTTCGTTTAGTAATCTTGTTTATTCAAACTTCCATATATTTTTGTATGACTACTGAAATTGATTAATTCTAGTTGGAGATTAACATAGACCCATATATTCATAACATATCCAAAAAATATATAAAAATTGCAATAAATGAATCTTGGGTAATAGTTCGAAGTTCGGGTATGAAATCTGCCCCAAAAGAGTAAATATGCATACCATATGTTTGATGTTTTGCTTGACATAGCAAATGAACTCTCAAAATTATGAAATTTTAATCTTGTATTATTAAATATGTTTTATGAAATTGGGTGAAATATCATAGAAATTTATGATGTATAAAAATTATGAAAATTCTTGGAAGATGACTGAATGATAGGAGCCTATAGGGCGGATTTGCTACGTAGTAAAGAAATGGGCATATCTTGCTCTAGGAAACTAGGAATGATGTGTCATCTTTTGTGTTGGAAACCTAATATTATAAGGATTGGATTAACAAGAATAATTAAATTAGGGTTGGGCTATAATTTGAATATGTTAGATATCATAACCT
Organism: Sambucus nigra; assembly: GCA_949130495.1. Taxonomy (NCBI): domain Eukaryota; kingdom Viridiplantae; phylum Streptophyta; class Magnoliopsida; order Dipsacales; family Adoxaceae; genus Sambucus; species Sambucus nigra. The sequence continues at coordinate 622,217,410 of OX422207.1, read as the reverse complement.
GAATCTAGATGGGACTTCATTTATGATGAATGATTTGAATAGAATCATATGATGCTTATGAATTGAGTTATGTTGAAGTTATTCTTTGAATTTTTAATATTATTATGATGATACTAATATTTTAAGAATGATTGGAAGAGAAGAAGAACCAATTGAACAAGATCCAGATAAAGGAAAAGGGAAAGCTTGTTAAATTTCCAAAGTGAGTGTACTTCTGATTGTTTCACTTATAACTATGAAAATGATATGATGGTTATGAATATAGATCTAAGAGAAGGATTTGTTTGGATGTTAAATTATCCAGGATTGGTTTGAATACTTCGATATTTAGGATTTGTTTGGATATTCAAATATCCAGGATTTGTTTGGGTCTTATGATCCAGGATTGGAATTGGACAAAGATTCCATGATTTGTTGGAACTTATGTTCCAGGATTTGTTATTGCCAATGGGTAGGATTGTTTAGATTTTATATCCACATATTTGATATAGAACTGTTAATTCATTGCAGGGAAGGATTACCTCACTAAGCTTAATGCTTATGGTTTATATTTTAACATTTTCAGGTTTGTATGCTACCAGCTAGGATACCATATGATCGGTGATTTTGAGAGCTGCACCGTTAGAAAGAGTTGGGGTTAAATATGGGGATTTTGTTATTATCACAAGGAGGATTTTACTACACTCACACATGGTATATATTGAGTTAGTGTGAATGGATTTGATGATTGTAAAATTTAATTGTAGTTAATCACAGTATTGTATAATATCTAATTATGACTATGATGTTGACTTCGTTATGGGACAAGAACAATATTATGTTCATTATGCATGAAAATATTAATAAATGAATTACTTTTCAATTGGACTAAAGATAATGATTTAATTATTATGAATATAAATGATTAGAATGGATTTGGGTTCGGGGTGTGACAATTAGTGGTATCAGAGCGGTCTAGGTTATTAATTCTGGACGTGTGTGATGATTAGATGGTAGTTATTGAGTTGCTTTTTATAATTATGAATTGTTTAGGTACTGACCAACAGTTTAGTATTGTAAACTGTTTATATTGGTTGTTAGAATTTTGTTCTATTACAGATAATTACAAATGGAACCTGGGAATGGACAACATAGAGAAGAGGGAGTGGCTTCTCATACAGACAATACTAAAGTAGAGCAGAGTGTTGCTGGAAGGGATAGAGAGCATGAGCATCCTACAGAGATGCAAATAATGGCACAAGAAATACTGAGGATGGTAGAATAATAGGAATGAAATATGGCATTAATGGTAGAGCAACATACTAAACATCTTGAATCAAAGACTGTAGTTAGAACTGAGAAAGAGGCAAGGAAGGAAATGAAAGATTCCATGCATGAGAAGTTCTTGAAGTTAAATCCTCCAGAATATTCAGGGTCAGTGGAACCTATAGAAGCTGAGATGTGGGTCAGAGATCTAGAGACCATCTTTGTAGTGATGAAAGTTCCAGATGACCAGAAAGTAAATTTTGTTGTGTTTAGGCTTAAAGGGTAGGCCAAATATTGGTGGGAAGCCAGCAATCATTTGGTGCCCAGGATGAAAGGTACTGATGTTATTACTTGGGCTGAATTTATTAAACCTTTGTATGTTAAGTATTTTCCTAAAGTATATAAGAGGAAGAAAGTGAGGGAATTTATAAACTTGACGCAAGGGAAAATGTCTGTGAGGGAGTATGAGGCTAAATTTACATCTTTGTCTAGATTTTCTACTAAGTATATGGAGGATGAAGAAGAGAAATGTAGTAAGTTTCAAGAGGGACTGATTTGTCCCATTCAAAATAGAGTGGCTACTTATGAGTTAGAAGATTATGCTTCTCTGGTGAATAAAGTCACGATTGAAGAAAGGCAAATGAACCAAGGGGTGGAGAGTAGAGAGAGTTTTAAGAAAAGTTGATGAGATGCATATCAGTCTAAGGGAGGTGAGGGTGGAAGTGTTAAGATATAACCTCATAAATTTCAGAGAGGTGGTGGAGATAGTGGTAGAGGTCAGGTGAGATTTGGCAGAGATACTAGGGGTGGAGAATTTTCTAGTCTGGTTAGGAGGTCAGGAAAAGGTGAGGCACCGGCGAGAGTTGTTATATGTTTCTTTTATAAAGAGGAGGGGCATTATAAATCCGAGTGTCCTAAGCTTAAAGGAGTGGAATGCTACCATTGTCATCGAGTGGGGCATGTTAAGAAGAATTGTCCACAATTGGCAGAGACTCCAGCAGCACCTCGTGAAGGAACAAGCAGAGTGTTACCTCCAGGCAGTGGAGTGAAAAGTGTGGGTAGAGGATAAGCTAGTGGTTCTAGTCTAGGTGGACGAGTCTTTACGATGAAAGAGGCTCATATTACCCCGGATGTGGTGACACGTACACTTTCTGTTACTGATAGAAATGCTTATGTTTTGATTGATCTTGGTTCCACACATTCTTTTGTGTCCTATGCTTTTGCTGTATGCCTGAATAGACCATGTACTCGTTTAGATGTGGGGTTGGGTATTTATATGCCAATGGGGGATATGGTTGTAGCTGAATATATTTTTCGTGATTGTGTTTTGACTGTGGGGGTTAGAGATACAGTTATAGATTTACTTACACTGGATATTTCTGATTTTGATATAAATCTAGGAATGGATTGGTTATCTAAATATCATGCATCTATGTATTGTTTCTTTAAGGAAGTTGTTTTTAATATGCCTAGTGAGCCTGAATTTAAATTTATGGGGGAAAGAAAAATTGATCCCAGTTGCATCATTTCTGCTATTCTGACAAGGAAATTATTGAGTAAGGGTTGTGAGGGTTTTATTGCATATGTTCTTGACACTAGGAAGGGGGATCTAAAATTAGTCGATGCTCCTATTATATGGAATTTTTAGAAGTGTTTCCTAGTGAGTTATCGGGGTTACCCCTAGAGAGAGAAGTTGAATTTAGTATTGAATTGGCACCGAGGACAACCCCTATTTCTATGGCACCGTATAGAATGGCACCAGCTGAGTTGAAAGAACTCAAGATTCAATTGAAGGATTTACATGATAGGGGGTTTATACAACCTAGTGTATCTCCATGGGGTGCATCCGTTTTATTTGTGAAAAAGAAAGATGGTACTATGCATTTGTGTATTGATTATAGGAAACTGAATAAAGCTACAGTTAAGAACAAATATCCTTTACCTCGTATAGATGATTTGTTTGATTAGTTACAGAGTGCTAAATTATTTTCAAAAATAGACTTGCAATCGGGTTATCATCAGTTGAGGGTCAAGGAGAGTGGTATTTCTAAAACTTCTTTTCGTACTCGGTATGGCCATTTTGAATTTCTGGTGATGCCTTTTTGGGTGACTAATACTCCAGCTGCATTTATGGATCTTATGAACCGGGTATTGAATCCTTTTATTGATTCATTTGTCATAGTTTTTATTGATGACATTCTGATTTATTCACGTGATATGGTTGAACATGAAAAGCATCTCATAACTATTTTGAATTTGTTGAAAGATAAGAACTTGTATGCTAAGTTTATCAAGTGTGAATTTTGGCTATCAAAAGTTGTATTTTTAGGCCATGTTATTTCTGGAGATGGTATATGTGTTGATCCTAAAAAGGTATAAGCTATTGTAAAATGGGAGAGGCCCAATAATGTGACTGAGGTGAGGAGTTTCTTGGTTTTATCTGGGTATTATAGAAGGTTTATTACGGGATTTTCTTCGATTGCCTTGCTAATGACTAAACTAACCGAGAAAGATGTTAAGTTTGAATGGAATTTCGATTGCGAAAATATTTTTGATGAATTGAAAAAGAGGTTGGTAACTACACCTGTTCTTACTATTTCGCATGTTGGAGATGGTTTTGTTATTTATACCAATGCTTCACATCAGGGGTTGGGTTGTGTTTTTATGCAACATGGTAAAGTTATTGCTTATGCTTCTAGGCAGTTGCGTACACATGAACGTAATTATCCTTCACATGATTTGAAACTTGCTGATATTGTGTTTTCATTGAAATTATGGTGTCATTATCTATATGGTGAGGTATGTGAAATTTTTACTCGCCATCAAAGACTTAAGTATTTATTTACTCAGAAGGAGTTGAATTTGAGGCAGAGGCGGTGGATGGATTTAATTAAAGATTATGATTGTACAATTCACTACCACCCAGGGAAGGCAAATGTAGTTGCACATGCTTTGAGTAGAAAGGCTTCTGGCAGGTTATCTTTTATTTAGTGTGCTAGAGTTGCCCACATCATGGAGTTGAGATTGATGGGAGTAGAATTGAATCTAGCAGATGGGGACATGTTCTTTGCTCATGTAAGTGTGAGGCCTTTGTTAGCTACCCATATTCGTGATTTGCAAAGTCAAGATCCTTTTCTTGAGAAGAAATGGCAAGATGCCCGAGATGGTAAGTCTGAAAATTTTTCTATTGTGAATAATGGCATTTTATTATATAAGCAACGATTATGTGTGCCTAATATGGGTGGATTGAAAGAGGAAATTTTATATGAGGCTCATAATTCCGTTTATACTATGCATCCCGGTAGTACTAAAATGTATAGGGATTTAAAGGAGCATTATTGGTGGAATAATATGAAGAAGGAAATAGCTGATTTTATTGCTAGGTGCCTTATATATCAGCAAGTGAAAGTGGAGCATCATAAAACTTTTAGTTTGCTTCATCCATTGCCAATACCGAAATGGAAATGGGATCATGTAACGATGGATTTTGTGGTTGGGCTTCCATGATCTCAGAAGGGGTCAGATTCGATTTGGGTAGTGGTGGAAAGATTGACCAAGTCCACTCATTTTCTAGCAGTCAAGACTACATATATAGTTGTTAGGTATGCTAGATTGTATGTTAATGAGATTATTTGATTGCATGGAGCACGGGTATCTATTGTTTTAGATAGGGACCCTACTTTTACATCCAGATTTTGGGATAGCTTGCAGTATGCTATGGACACTAACTTAAAGTTTAGTACGACTTTTCATCCTCCGACAAATGGGTAGTCTAAACAGCCAATACAAATTTTGGAAGATATGCTTAGAGCTTGTGTTCTTGATTTTAAAGGAAATTGGGATGAATATTTGCCTTTGATATAATTTACATATAACAATAGTTTTCAATCTACTATTGGTATGGCACCATGTGAAGCGTTGTATGGTAGACGGTGTCGTACACCCGTATATTGGGGTGAAGTTGGTGAATGGAAGATAGAGGGTCCAGAGTTGATTGAAGTCACCACTGAAAAAGTGAAGATTATTCAAGATATAATGAGAACGACTCAAAGCATACATAAAAGTTATGCGGATAAACGGAGAAAAGATTTGGAATTCCAAACAAGGGATTATGTATTTCTTCGGATATCACCATGGAAAAGAGTTATGAGTTTTGGAAAGAAAGGTAAATTAAGTCCACGCTATATTGGACCTTATGAAATTCTTGAGAAAGTCGGGATGGTTGCCTATAAGTTAGCGTTACCACAGGAGTTAGCTCGATTACATGATGTTTTCCATGTTTTTATGTTGAGAAAGTATGTAGAAGATCCTTCACATGTATTGGTGGAACAACCTATTGAGTTGAAAAAATTTGATCTATGTGGAAGAACCACTTGCAATCGTCGATAGGAAAGAACAAATATTGAGATCAAAAGTGATCCCACTTGTGAAAGTTGTGTGGAGAAGGAATTCCATGGAAAAGGATACATGGGAGAGCGAGGATACCATGAAGATGCACTGTCCGTATTTATTTGATTCAGACAACCAAGGTATGTCAATTTTGGGGACGAAATTTCCTCACAGGGGGAGAATTGTGACAACCCGAATATAATTATGATAAATTATGTTTAAATCATGATTAGTTTATGTGATATGGATAATATGTTATTAGTATATATAATTTTAAGTCATTATGTTTAGTCTAATCCTACCTTCATAAATCATAAAATATCGAATTAGTTATAATTATGAAATTTTGAAGTTTTCGGTAGGAATGTTCATGTTTAAGACTAGTTTTGACCTTTATGACATAAAAATTGACTTGAGGTGAAAACAAAATAGTTGTAGACATGTGAGTTATGGTTGTAACACAACAAAAGGTTTGTGAAATGGAGGACCTAGTAAGAAGTTATACCGAAATTACTAACCAAGGGCAAATCTATCCATCTGTTTAAGTGGAAATTTGTCCTTTATACCAAATATGTGTCTTAAATTGATTGGTTGGAGGTGGAGGTTGGTTTTTCTGACTTAAATCCTTGATATATCATCCTTTCTTCAACAAACTCAGTTTAGGAGAGTTTTAGGTTGAGGAAGGTAAGAAAAATTCATAGAAAATTACGTAAAAGCCCCTAAGGTAATTCCACCCATGAATCTTGTTATTTTTTTTGTATTGATAATTTATATGATAGAAATAATTTATTTTTTATTTACCTTTCATGATTGGATACATATGTATGGATATATGCAAGTTTAAATAAAGTTGAATGTGTAAACCCTTAAATTGCTTCGTTTAGTAACCTTGTTTATTCAAACTTCCATATATTTTTTTATGATTACTGAAATTGATTAATTCTAGTTGGAGATTAACATAGACCCATATATTAATAACATATCCAAAAATTATGTAAAAATAGCAAGAATTGAATCTTGGGTGATGGTTTGAAATTCGAGTATGAAATCTGCCCCCAAAGAGTAAATATGCATACCATATGTTTGATGTTTTGCTTGACATAGCAAATGAACTCTAAAAATTATGAAATTTTAATATTGTATTATTAAATATGTTTTATGAAATTGGGAGAAATATCATAGAAATTTATTATGTATAAAAATTATGAAAATTCTTGGAAGATGACTGAATGATAGAGGAGCCTATAGGGCAGATTTGCTATGTAGTAAAGAAATGGGCATATCTTGCTCTAGGAAACTTGGAATGATGTGTCATCTTTCGTGATGGAAACCTAATATGATAATGATTGGATTAACAAGAAGAATTAAAGTAGGTTTGGGCTATAATTTGAATATGTTAGATATCATAACCTGAATCTAGATGGGACTTCATTTATGATGAATGATTTGAATAGAATCATATGATGATTATGAATTGAGTTATGTTGAAGTTAGTATTTGAAATTTTAATATTATTATGATGATACTAATATTGTAAGAATGATAGTAATAAGAAGAACCGATTGAACAAGAGCTAGATAAAGGAAAAGGGAAAGCTTGTTAAATTTTCAAAGTGAGTGTACTTTTGATTGTTTCACTGATAGATATCAAAATGATATGATGTTTATAAATATAGCTCTAAGAGCAGGATTTGTTTGGATATTAAATTATCTAGGATTGGTTTGAATACTTTGGTATTAAGTATTTGTTTGGATATTCAAATATCCAGGATTTGTTTGGTCTTATGATCCAGGATTGGAATTGGACAAAGATCCAATGATTTGTTGGAACTTATGTTCCAGGATTTGTTATTGTCAATGGTTAGGATTGTTTGAATTTTTATCCACATATTTTATATAGAACTGTTAATTCATTGCAAGGAAGGAGTACCTCACTAAGCTTAATTCTTATGGTTTATATTTTAACATTTTCAGGTTTGTATGCTGCCAGCTAAGATACCGTATGATCGGTGATTTTGAGAGCTTCACCGTTAGGAAGAGCTGGGGTTAAATATGGGGATTTTGTTATTGTCACAAGAGGGATTTTACTACACTCACACATGTTATATATTAAGTTAGTCTGAATGGATTTGATGATTGTAAAATTTAATTGTATTTAATCACAGTATTGTATAATCTCTTATTATTACTCTGATGTTGACTTCGTTATGGGACAAGAATAATATTATGTTCATTATGTACATTATGCATGAAAATATTAATAAATGAATTACTTTTCTAATGGATTGAAGATCATGATTTAATTGATATGAAAATAAAAATTTGGAATGGATTTGGGTTCGGGGTGTGACAAAAATAATTTAAAAAACATAAGTCGGAAGAAAAAAGGCAACACGCCCAACATATGCTGGAGTATAGAGAACCTAATCTAGAATGTTAATATTAGAGTTGGCTACTCAAGAATCCTATAAAACTCCACATTAGCAGCAACTATGTAATCCATGGAAGATGAATCGTCCTTAGCGTCCCTGTAGCTGGACACCTAAAAGTTCTGAAAATAGATTTAATACGGGTCATATCCCAAAACCTTTGAAAATATTTTGCAAGTGTATAAATTGCGTAAATGAAAATGTTAAGAAATCGCACTCTCGTAAGTCACCCCTCATCCCATATCTAATGTGTGCGCCTAACGTATGCTCTTGACCATCTAAGTTGTGGTACCCCTAGCTCGTCCCATAACATGTTAGGTTTCACACATTATCCTATCCCATGTATTTTATAAGCCTAGGTATCACATCCTCTTAACATTATATTTCTCAATTATAAGGCATCGATTCATTTCAAGTAACTTTCAACAATTATAATTCATCATCATCATCATCATCATCATCATCATCCTTGCCTTAATCCCATCAATAATTATAATTATCATTTATAATTTATTACTTTATTTCAAATAACTCTCACTGGTTATTTAAATGGCACCCACATACTATCTTAACTTATATATTTGCTTACACTTAAATATACATAATAATATACTACAAAACACACACATAGGTCACATATAGCCATCATCCCCCAGAGTCAGAACTCACCGGATGCGAGTCTCTACAATGCTATCATTATCCAGGGCATGCTCACATCATCCTGGTTATCGAAGGTCGAAATCTCACACCGACTCGGTAAAATCGCAAATGTATTGGAGGTGGTCATATTCCATCGACAGTGAGTTATAACCATACCCACAATTACCTCACTTCGAATATAAATCACACAAACAAAAATATGGCGGTATGATGTGGCTGTGATTTCCTAGGGAAGATTACCCATATCGTCCAACCTTCGCTAATAGCACCATAGGTGTATGTTCCACATAATATCATATATATATATATATATATATATATATATATATATATATATATATATATATATAATCACATCAATTGACTAATCCGTGCCTATTCCACGAAGCACTAGTCTTATAACCTGAGTCTAATCCCGACTGTTATTTAATTAAATTCTTCTCTTAGTTAAATAATTTAACATATCTTCTCATCTATGAGTTTTCACGGACATTCCCAACCAGTCCTAAATTTATAACGGGAAGTCACTCCGTCACATTCCGTAGTCTACGTTTCGAGTATTTTATCTCCTAAATACCCTACATACATGTAAATCGAGCGAATTACTGTATACCCGAATTACCCTTACTGATCACTAGAGGTCGGACTGTAGTTGAGGTCAAGGAAATTATAGTTGAGGTCATTTAATTTAACTTTCTTAAATAATTTCCTTGACCTCAACCAATTTGCCAATATCCAAATCTATCATTTTTCACAATAAAAGGTCAAGTTGTGTCCCCCAAAGTAGGTCCAAATCGATTCGTGTTCATAGTTGAATTGATTCGCTCGCCGAATCGATTCACCTATGAAGGCCGAATCGATTCGATTATGGGTAGGAGCTCATATCTAGGACCAAAGTGTCGGGTTTTCAACAACAACAAGTCTCCAAATCATCATCCAACCAAACTCAATCCCTTTTCTACACATCTTTATGATCCTAAACATTAACCTAATCATTTTACGCCCTTAGATTCATCGATTAACACGATTCAATCTCGAATTTAATCAAATTATCACTTTTTAATATATGTATTAATTTTCTAGAATTTTCTTAATGAAATATCATACATTAATCATCTCAAATCTAAAATTTTCTCCACAATAATGTAGATTACCTAAGACATGCATCCTTTCACAATTTATGATATTGTTCATCAATTCATATATTATGGGTTTTCTCCCCAAACCCATTTTTTATGTAGTAATCCCTAACGCGAATTCAGTTAATTACTACCAATTTTTATATGAATGAATACTACACATAGATCAAGAAATCAAGACATATAGTTGCCTTAAATTTATTGGATTCTGAATTCCTTTATGTTGGGTTTAAGATGGGAAGAGTCCTCCTCAATTTCCTTCTCCAAATCAAGCCCTTTAGATCTCCTAAGTGTTATTCCTCCTTATTTCCTCTTAATAACTCTCTCTGTAGGTTTTTGGTGTGTTATGGTTGCCTCCATAACCCTAATCTACTTTTAATTAACCCTAATCCAGAAATTATTTAAAGCTCTAGGTATAAAATGATCCTTATGCCCTTACTTTGGCTCGATTAGTCTAAAATACCCTTAGTAACCAATCTCTACCCTCGGGTACTTGATTTTGACTATTTTGGCCACTCCTGGATCAACCATGCACTCGAAATCACCATACGAGTCACTAAATATAAACATCCTATCTCAATCCAAAAAATAGCCCACATAAAGTCCCTGGTTGAGATACCATCAATTCCCATCGTTTTTACTCACATACAATGCATTACAATTAACTCAATTTAAATTTACTTAATCACGCTAGTAAATTTATACATAAATATTAATCCTATTATCACTAATTATTATTTATTAATTTCATATTATTCTCATTTTAATTAAATTACATCACACATGTAATTTAAGATGTTAAAATAAATTAATCAAAATTACAGGGGATTACATACTTCCCCCCTTATAAGGGAATTGCGTCCTTGAAATTCGGACTCTCTCATATCATCCTCCCGCTCCCACGTATTCTCATCTACATTATGGTGTCCCCACGAAACCCGAACTAGGAGCATCACCTTAGACCATAGCTTACGCTCACCACGATCAATAATAAAAACTGATCTCTCCTCATTCGAGATGTCTAGATGCAAGTCTATCTCCTCAGTTGGGATTTGCCAGAAATTCCTCTCATTCCTATGATATCTCTTTAGCGATGACACATGGAATACATCATGAATCCTCTGTAGATGCTCAAAAAACCCTAGCCTATAAGCAACTGGTCCTACTCTCTCAATGATCGAGAAACTCCCAACATACCTCGGCTCTAGCTTCCCCTTCTTACTGAACCTCAGGACTCCTTTCATGGGAGACAAGCGTATGAAGACCTACTCCCCAATCTCTAGCTCTATGTGTATCATGTTGGATTCAGTGTAACTCTTATGCCTATCCTAAGCTATCTGTATGCATCCCCGAATGAGCTTAATCTTAGAAGTGGTGTCCTGAATCATCTCTAGTCCCAACAACTAATTGTCCCCAACCTCTAACCAATAAGTGGGCGAACGACAAGGTTGTCCATAAAGTGCCTCAAACGGTTCCATGCCGATGGTGAACTAGTGGGATTTGTTATAAGTGAAATCCACCAGTGGAAGGTACCACTACCAACCTCCCCCAAAATCGAGTATACGTTTCCTGAGTATGTCCTCCAACATCTGATTAACCCACTCAGTCTATCCATCTTTCTGCAGATGATACACTGTATGCAATCGTAAATCAGTGCCCATCGCCTTCTAAAAGCTCTACCAAAAGTGGGACACATATATCTTGTCCCTGTCAGACGTGGTATTGATTAGTACCCCAAGGAACCTCACTATCTCATCAATAAATAGATGGGCATACTATCTTGTCTAAAAATTTGTACGAATTAGCAAGACATGGCCCACTTTATTCAAATGATCCATGATAACCCAGATGGAATCATGACCCCTTTATGACGTTGGTAACCCAGTTATGAAGCCCATCGAGATGCTATCCCACTTCTAGACTGGAACATTCAATAGTTACAACATCCTTGTCGGTCTCTAGTGGTCTATCTTCACTAACTGGCAGTTGTGCACTTTGAGATAAAATCTGCTATGTCCCGCTTCATCCTCGATCACCAGTACTGTCTAAGCAAATCCTAGTACATCTTATCGACATCAGGATGTACCGTAAACCTCGACCTATGAGACTCAATCATCAGTGCGTGTCTTAAATCCTCATCCCCCGAAATAACGAGTCTCCCATTGAAGTGTAAGTCTCCCTCATAACTGATTGACTAGGACTCCGCCCCATCTGCTAATAACTGGTGCACCCTATCCTTATAGAATTTATCCCCGACCTGTGCTTTGACCATCCTCATAATGAACTCGATAGTGATAGCCAATACTTCCATACATGCTCTGGTGACCTCGTCATCATGCCTATGCTCATCCCACTATGCCTTCTAAACCTCCACTATCTCCCTCGTAGGCTGTGGGCTTAACGTGTCTTCCATCACCTTAGCCTTCCAAAGATGATATTGAATATCAAATTGGTAATCCTTCACAAACTCTGACCATCTATGTTGTCGCATATTAAGATCCATCTGCCAGAACATATACTATAGCGATTTGTGGTTCGTGAATAAACTGAGTCACTCACCTAAAAGGTAGTGCCTCCAAATCTTAAAGGCAAATACAATTGCTTCTAACTCCAGTTCATATGTGGAGTAATTAATCTCGTGGGTCTTAAGTTTATGATAAGCATAAGTGATATCCCGATCATGCTACTGGAACATATCCCTAAGTCCCTATAGGGATGCATCGGTGAAAACATTATACTCCACTCCTCCCCTAGGTAGAACACGTACGGGTGTTGAAGTCATTTTGTCCTTAAGGTCATCAAAAGATAGCTGGAAGTAGTCATCCCAAACAAATGAAAGCCCTGGATGAGTCAAATTTGTATGTGGACCCATAATCTTTGAAAATCCATTTATGAAGCAACGATAATACGTGGCCAGCCCCAAAAAGGTTCGAACCTCCAATGGTGTCGTAGGCTGACTCCACTCTCTCAGCTGATACGTTACTCAGATCCAGAGAAATCCCTCTATTCGATACAATGTTCCCTAAAAACTACACCTCATGTAGCCAAAGTTTTCACTTCTTGAACTTGTCATAAAGCTGATGGTCCCGTAGTGTCTACAGAACCATATGAAGATGCTCTACATGCTCACCCTCAGTACGAGAATAGACCAGTATGTCATCTATGAACATGATCACAAATTGGTCAAGAAAATCCATGAACACCCTGTTCATGAGGTCCATGAACATTATTAGCGCATTTATCAATCCAAATGGCATCACCCTAAACCCATACAATCCATACCGTGTAAGGAATGCAGTTTTAGGAACATCCTCCTCCCTGTTGTGCAACAACTGATACCTCGATCTCAGATCTATATTCGAAAAGAATGTTGCTCCCCTCAATTGTTCGAATAAGTCATTAATTTGAGGCAAAGGATACTTATTCCAAATCATGACCTTGTTCATCTCTCTGTAGTCTATCCACAGATGAAGCGACCCATATCTCTTCTTCACAAACAATACAGGCGCACCCCACGATGATGTTCTCCATTGAATAAAACCCCGCCCCAGTAGATATTGTATTTGATCTCTCATTTCTCACATCTCTATTGGGGCCATGTGATACAGTGCTCGTGTAATCGGTCTAGTCTCACGCACTAAGTCAATAACAAACTCTATCTCCCGACTGGTTGGCAACCTGAAAAACATCTATGAACTCCCTCACTACCTAAATTGAATCTAAGGAAATAACCACCTCCTTTGAGGTCTCCTTCTTAATATAATAAAGATGCGTGGTTGACCCTCCCTCGAGAAGAGGCATCGCCACAAGGAACATATCATATCCTGGGATAGAGAACACAATGGTTCGACTATTGTAATCCACTATTACCCGATACCCTACCAATCAATCCATAACCAAAATGACATCGTACCCCATCATATAAAAAATAAGCAAGTCGGTCGCTAAACATAATCTCCCGACATCTATATTTACTCCCCTACAAATGAAGTGTATAAGGGATCCATTGCTTAACGGTGAGTCTACACACATAACAATACTGTCAATTGTCTTTAGTAGTCCAATCATGCGTGCAAATCTGGTAGTTATGAATGAGTGGGAGACTCCCATATCAAATAACACCCTACGCATTTACCCATGAATTAGAAAATGTACCCTCAACTGCTGGTGGCGCCTGGTGCATTTGTGGTATGATTGCATCCCGAACATTATAAACACAATCATACTATAGCTTCCCCTGTGTCTATAAGGATAGTAGCACTGGTACTGTAGATGGTAACTATGCCTTCTTTCCCTGCTGGGCATTCTGCTGCGGTCCACGTCCTTGCTGTGAGCAATTCTTCCTTTGATGTCCTAACTCTCTGCAAGTGAAACAACGGACAGGGAAATCTACCTACCTCTGGCACTAATGGTCCTATAGGGTTGTCCCTATCTCTGTCTCTACTAACCTCGACCCTTATGGATGCCCCCATTATTCCCATAGCCTTGGCGGCCTTGGGGAACATGCTGCTGCCGAGGGCCCTACTAACCCTGCATGTCCACTACTATCTGGTCAAAAACCTCCCGATAAAAATATCTTAGCCTAATCCCCTATCAGGAATCTTGATCATACTACTTACCCGTATGTTACTGTTGTGCCCCAATAGTACTATACTTACCTGCTCTACCTGCCTGGCTAGTATCTCCTGCTCTCTTATTTCCCTTCACATGGAAGTGATGGTCCTAGCAATGAAGTAATACGACATTAACGACCTCAGAGTAGGTGGTCAATGTTATCTTACCAAGTAAGTGCTACCTGATCCTTCAAGTGAGACCACCCATGAATTTCATCATCTTCTTCTCCTCTGTGTTCACCTCGTTGGGCACAAAGTTGGCCAGACGAATAAACTCCCCCTCATATTTATCCACCGACTTATCTCCCTGATTAACATCAAGAAATTTCTATCGCATCTCTGTCTAGATTACTGATGGAAAATACTTGAGGTAAAACCCCACCCAGAACCCTGCTATAGTCATAACATCCCTTTCTTTTATCGTGTTAATCGACTCCTACCACGGAGGCGCTGCACTTACTATCTCGAAAGTAGCCAGTATTTATCTCTGGACGTCATTGCACTCCATAAGGGGAAGATGGAGTGTAATGTTCTTCTTCTACTGGGTGGATACCACTACATCTGAGCTGCCCTGAAACTCTGGTGGATGCCCTTTATGAAAGGCATCCCTCACTTATTCCCAAGATGATAGACCCGAGTTAGTCTGAATGACCAATGCCACCTATGATAGAGGCTGTGTTTGGCAAAAATGCTATACCATTGTGGTCATCACCTCATTTACTGCCTGTGCAACAATAGTGGCCACCTCTGTGATTGTCACCATCTCTTGTTGCCCCTATGGCTTATGCTGAGCCTCTCCCTCATTGGTCCTCTTGGCAGCCCTAGCTGGTCATCCTTTCTTAGGTGGCATCTGAAATAGGATTGAAATTTGTATAAGTTCATAGTCAAATATAAAATAATAACAGAAGATCATAAGCACGAAAAATGCATAAGTATGAATGCAACAATCCTAAAATAGGGCTCTATATCAAAGAACGCTGCACTGAAATTGTAGTAAGACATATAGATCCTAAAAAGACTCTAGAACCATATGCTCCGATACCATCTGTGATACCCCGCCTATTAAAATAATGGGTAGCCATCCCTTTACCAAAGTAAACAGTAGTCTCATGTATCTCATTCTTAGAATCACTGTTGAAACATGATTAATTACTAATCATCTAATTAATTTAACAAACAGTGTCAATTTTTTTCTTTCATTAACATACAACAATATTAACCAGTCCACAATAATTCCATACATAATAACCAACATAAATGAAATCATAATATAAGGTATGAAGCAAAGATAAATAAAATCCCCGAATAAACCGCCGGGTAAAAATCCAATATATCCAATTCAAATGACTAAAATAATATGAAATACATAACTTTGAATAAAACACACAACACACCCAACCAATACTTGAATATAGAGAACCTAATCTAGAATGTGAATATTAGAATCAGCTACTTAGAAATCCTGCAAGCCTCCACATCAGCTACAACTACATAATCCCTAGAAGATGAATCACCCTTGGCATCCCTGTGGCTAGAGACCTAAAAGTTTTGAAAATAGATTTGATACGGGTCAGAGCCCAAAACCTTTGAAAATATTTTTCAAGTCTATAAATTGTGTAAATAAAAATCTTAAGCAGTTTTCATATTAATAAACCGGTAGTGCACTCTTGTGAGTCACCCGTCACCCCTCATCTAATGGGCGCACCTAATGTATACTCTTAACACTCCTAGTTGTGCTACCCCTAACTAGTCCCATAAAATTCTAGGTTTCACGTATTATCTTATCCCAAGTATTTTATAAGCTTAGTTATCACATTCTCTTAACCATTATATTTCTCAATTATAAGGTATCGATTGATTTCAAGTAACTTTCAACAATCATAATTCTTATTTATAATTTATTTCCAATAACTATCACTAGTTATTTAAACAGTGTCTGCTTAGTATTTTAACCCGTATATTTGTCTACACATAAAGATGCGTAATAATATACTACAACAAGCATACATATGTTACATATAGCCGCTATAGCTTAGAGTCATAACTCATTAGATGTGGTTCTCTACAATGATATCATTGTCCAGGGTATGCTCACATCATCCTTGTTACTAGAGGTCGGACTCTCACATCGACTCGATAAAATCATAAACGTATTGGAGGAGGTCATAGTCATTCGACAATGAGTTATAACGATACCCACAATTACCTCACTTAGAATATAAATCACACAAACATAAACATGGTGCTATGACCTGGGGTCGATACTTAGCCTGTTGTGATTCACCAGGGAAGATTACCCACATCACCCAACCTTCACTGATAGCACTAGAGGGGTAATATAATACACATAAATATCATAATTCACATATATATACTGCCCACACACACACACACACACACGTGTGTGTGTGTGTATATAATCACATCAACCGACTAATATGTGCCATTTCCCTGAAGCACTTGTCTAATAACTCGAATCTAATCCCGACTCTTCTTTAATTAAATTCTTCTCTTAATTAAATAATCTAACATATTTTCTCATCTCTGAGTTTTTTGGACATTCCCAACCAGTCTTAAATTTGTAATTGAAATTCATTCTATCACGTTTTGTAGTCTATGTTCCAAGTATTTTATCTTCTAAATACCCTATGTACATGTAAATCGAGCTAATTCCCGTCTACCCGAATTACCCTTACTCATCACATCTCCAAAAGTACTAAGAATTATTCACTTGGCCTCAACCAATTTGCCAATATCTAAATATACCCTTTATTCGGAATAAAAGACCAAGTTGTCCCTCACAGCAGGCCCAAATTGATTTGGGTTCATAGCCGAATCGATTCGCCTATGAAGGTCGAATCGATCTAATTCTAGGCAAGAGCCCAGATCTGGCCCCAAAGAGACGAGTTTTCAACAACAAGTCTCCAAATCATCATCCAACCAAACCCAATCCCTTTTATACAAATATTAATGATCCTAAACACGAGCCTAATCATTTTACATCCTTAGATTCATCAATTAACACAATTCAATCTCGAATTTAATCGAATTATCATTATGTGTGTGTGTATATATATATATATATATATTTCTTCTTCTTCTTCTTAATAAAACGTCATACATTAATCATCTAAAATCTAAAAATTTCTCCACAATAAAGCAGAATATTCAAGCCATGCATCGTCTAACAATTTGGAATATCGTTCATTAATTCATTCATTACGGTTTGTCTCCTAAAACCCATTTTTCATGTAGTAATGCCCAACCCAAAATCCAGTTAAGTACTACCAGTTTTTATATGAATGAATACTATACATAAATCAAGAAAGCAAGATATACACTTGCTTTAAATTCATCGAATTCTGAATTCCTTTGTGACGAGTTAAAGTTGGGAAGAGTTCTCCTTAATTTCATTCTCCAAATCAAGCCCTTTGGATCTCCTAAGTGTTATTCCTCCTTCTTTCCTCATAATAACTCTCTCTGTAGGTTTTTGGTGTGTTATGGTTGCCTCCCTAACCCTAATGTCCTAATCTTGAAGTTAATTAAAGCCCTAGGTATAAAATGACCCTTATGCCCTTACTTGGGCCCCGACTAGTCTAAAATACCCCCAGTAACCAATCTCTTCCTCGTATACTTGATTTTGACTATTTTGACCACTCTCGGATCAACTGTGCACTCGAAATCACCATTCGAGTCACTAAATATAAACATCCTATCTCAACCCAACAAATATCCCACATAAATGCATCGATTGATATACCATCAATTCTTACTGTTTCTACTCACATACGACGCATTACAATTGAGTTAATTTAAATTTACTAAATCATGCTAGTAAATTTACATATAAATATTCATTCTACTCTCACTAATTAATATTTATTAATCTCACATTATTTCCCACTTTAACTAAATTACATCATACATGTAATTTAAAATGCAAAAATAAATTACTCAAATTTACGGGGTATAACATCATGCGCTAATAAAACCCTAGTTTAAAGATTCAATATTTTCTCTTTTAAAACATTAATGAACCTATATTTCTTATTCGATTAACATCAGTTTCAACATGAAATTTTCCTTAGATTTAACTCCTAGCAATTTCTTTATTCAAAAATCGTATTCATATAATTTTTCCAACCTGAAATTTGTTTTTTTTACTCCAAATTGCATGAATAATTGAAAATACAATGAATATTACTCTTCTTGAATTTCTTAGTTGGTGATGATCTTCAATCTGGTAGCACTTGATCTTCACCCCGGATCCTTTTCTCTTCTCTTTTCTCCCTTTTCTCTTCACTTTTATCTCTTTTCTTAAAACCCTAGCCTGTTGGGTGGATGGATAGTTGCCCATTCTACACACCTTACTTAAATATAAACTTAAACACTCCAAATCTCGAAATTGAGTCAACCCTCATATGTAAATGACCCGAATACCCTTTTACAGTTCCCGTTTAGCCTAAAAAGGCCCCAGATACCTATTTCGGACTATTTATCGCCATTCTTGACTATTGGATCACTCAAAATTATCATCCGAGTTATTTAACATTAATTTCCAACTCGTTCCTGACACGACTCTATCCGCGTGTCCCGAATGCGATACCGATAAACCCGTCGCTTTAACATTTACGACATACATAAGCTAATACATTTCCGTTTACTTATCACATAAGTAAATATTGATATACATAAATATTAACCCTTTTATTCACTAATTAATATTTTTATAAGTCACTTTATTTATCGGTTTAATTAAAATTACGTGAACACGTGTAATTTAAAGTGCTATAAAATACGACGTGTTAAATATACATATACATAAATATTAACCCTTTTATTTGCTAATTAATATTTGTATAAGTCACTTTATTTCTCGATTTAATTAAAATTATGTGCACAAGTGTAATTTAAAATTCTATAAAAATATGGGGTGTTACATACTCCCCCTAACAACGGGATTTCGTCCCCAAAATTCGGACATACCTGGCACAAAGAGCTTCGAATACTTTGCTCACATGTAATACTCACGCTATTAAGTCGACTCATCAATATTAGGATGCCTTTACTTAACACAAACTAATGGTAACACCTTTTACAAAAGTTCCACTCATTATGGTATAAAATGCTAACAAGTCTTTCCTCGTATAATTGTCCTACTGTAATTCAATCTCCTATAATAGTATGTGCTAGTTAGCCATGTCACTCATTCAGTACTTCTTCAATAGTGACACATGGAACACGTTGTGAATCCTCTATGACAGCCCTAGCAAGGAGAGCCTATATGCAATTGGCCCTATCCTCTCATTGATCGGGTAAGGCCCTACATACCTCGGTGCCAACTTTTCCTTCTTCCCAAAATGCATAACTCCCTTCATGGGAGACACCTGTAATAACACCTAATCACACACTTCAATCTTTAAAAAAAATGGGTTCGTATCGATGTAACTTATTTGTCGTCATAAGCTATCCGAAATATACATCCTCAACATATCCTTTACAACTGCTTCACCCTATCTATTTGCCCATCGATCTGTGGGCAATACGGCATGCCTAAATCCAACTCCATCCCGATAGGATCATAAAAATCTCTACGAAGTAGAACACAAATATTTTATCTAAATTTAACATAATGTTGAGCGGCACCTCGTGCAGGATCATTATATTTTTGCAATGAAAAGATGGGCACACTGCTCGATTATATAATTCACCATAACTAGCCCATACTGCCCACTAATAATGCCTCCTCACATTGTTGTACATCCATTCCCCTGGAATGTACCAAAAATCCTGACCCATGCGTCTTCTCTATAGTCGCGCGCCATTGGCCCTCATCATTTACGACAATCAACCTACCATTTATGTGCAAGTTTCCCTCAGAACTGATCAAATAGGACTCCAATCCACCTATTAATAACTATTGGACCGTCTCTTGACAAGACTAATACCTTATTTATGCCTTCACAATCCCTTAAATGATCTCGAGTGTGATATTCATCACTGCTATAAACGCTCGAATTATCTCCTCCACTTGAAAAGGCTCAGTCTAATTCTCCTCCCAAAAGTATTGTCCACTGCCATACGGTTCAATGAATCAACCACCACATTAGCCATCCTCGTATGATACTCAATATCGAACTGACTAGGGTACCCATACACCCTATAGCACATGTAGACATGCAAAAATACCAGAGATGCAACCCATATATATTAAATTCCACTACTCATTCCATTAATGATTATAAAGTAAAGGTAGACTATATTAACCTATTACTCACGACTCTATTCCTTTTAAAATTTCCCCACTTATAAAATAGTGGTAAAAACGTTCCCTAGGGCTCTCTTCATAACACTACTTGGCCCTGCTAGCCTTAACCATATAATAGCTCTCTGCTCGAAGCGTTATATATTCACACATGTAGTGACAAAATAATAAACCACTGCTCTAGAGCCTAAATGTTTCCCAACTCAAGACACTTACTTAGGTTCATTTGTGGGACATCTCGCAAGTGAAATCTAAATAAGGAGCCCTCCCGATACACTACTACCTAACTTTGTCGATTATCGAGATCCATAGGCCCAAGAAACATTATATGATAACTCAAAATTATATCCCCAAACATTACTAAATCTATTTCTCAACTCTCGTCTCTCTAAAGGAGTCATATAATACAATGCTCACACTATCACTAAGTCCCCAGTGCTAAGTCAGTCACAATCTCGATCTCTTGACTCATCTATAACCATTGGTATCCTCTAAATCACTCAGTACAACCCCTAAATGTAGGGATCGAATATAATGAGAATTATACTCTCTGAAGTCTCCGTGATAATATTATATAAATGTGGGCTCGACCCTCACTCATGAAGAGGAATCGCAAAAAGTAACACATTTTGCCCTCGAATAGTGAATATGATAGCCTTACGGTAACAGTCCACGATCGCTCTACACGTCGCTAACCAGTCCATACCCATGATAACATCCTACACATACTTCTCTAAAAAGAGTATATCCACTAAAACATGACCTCCAAATGTCCACACCTGCTCCTTTGTAAATCGAAATAAAGAGAGACTCGTTACCCAACGATAAAAATACACTCATCATAGTAACTGGCGTTATATCCACTAAACCTGTCTCACACGCGAATCTAGTGCAAACAAAAGAATGTGATTCTCTCGTGTCACCCAAAACATGCCCTATATACCCATGGATAAGAAAACTCACCCTTAATCGCTAACTGCCCTGCTATAAAACTTGTCCATGGATGGATACACACGCCGAAAGTGCCCCTGCCCCTTCGAAGGAGGTAATGCTAGAACTGCTGGTGGGACTAGAAGCTTCTACAACTATTTCCCCCTATTGGGCACCCTTCTCCTGAACCCTAGCCCTATTTAAATGCGCAAGCAGCATGTGGTCCTACTCTCCACACACAAAACACCTCCCTAAAAAATTTGCCTACCTCTAGCCTTAGTGACCCTATCAAGGTCGACCTTGTCTATAGACCCGCTGACCCTGATATTTTCAGCCCTACGAGAATTTAGTTTGGTTTTCCTCGCCTTGATGGCCCTTCCTGTAATTATCGTTACCCGACCTAAATCTCTTAGCTGAGTCCCCTTACTAGGAATCTCGCTTATGATGCCTACCCTGCTGCTATGGTGCCCTATTGGCACCGTTGCCCCACTCTTCAGCCCTCTTCTCTCCCTTTTGATGGAAGTGATTGTCTGGATAGTGTAAAAGTGCGGAATTAATGACATCAATGTAAGTCCTTAATGTCGGGTTTCCAATAAATGTTTGCGAATCCTCCAAGTGAGTCCATTTGCAAACTTAAGAACCCTTTTCTCCTCAATGTTCACCTCATCTGGAACAAAGTTTTCCAGGCATGTGAGCTCCTCATATTCAGCCACAGTCCATCCTTCCTATGAAATTTCTAGGAACCTCCTCCTCATTTCTATTTAAACTACTGACGAAAAGAACGTCTGATCAAAATGCACCCAGAACCCTGTATTGTCATTGAATCCCTCTCCTTTACTATAATAACTGACTCCCACAACTATAGAGCTACCCTGAATAGCTTTAATATATCTAGTAGATACATTTGAGTGTATCTGTAATCCACCATATGCAAATGCCTCTAGATGTGTTTCTTGCATTGGCTAGTTACAACTACATCCACGTTCCCTTGGAACTCGGGCGGATGGCCCTTTTAGCTACTGTAGTTGTGCGTGGGGAAAATATTATGCTAAGGCAGTCATCGTGGCTTTAATCACCAGTGCTATAATATTGGCAACCTTTGTTGCGGTTACCATCCCTTGAGTGGCATGCGGCTCCGACTGAGGTACTCCTTCTGTGGCCCTTCTTACTGCTCGACCTGGTCGTCCTCTCTTATTGATGGTGTTGGAAATAGCACCACCCTTAAAGGTGTTTGTAAGCTCAAATCAGTAATAACAATGGAATCTTAAGTATATACTAAATGTAAGAGATTGAGATGAGGAGAAGAGAAGAGGATGAACACCAATATATAAGTGGTTCAGCTAATTAGGCCTACATCCACTATGCAAGTGAGTGAATAAGATCACTAAAATAAGTCACTAATGGCCATGAATACAATCTCTCAAGCTCTCTCCCTCTACTGTGTAATTTGACAAAGTTTCAGCTAGGGTTATAATTTTGGATCCCTTCTCAAGGTAGGAGAAGACAAGTATATATAGTGTTTGGGGGGTGTAATGTACCCCCCATGTATGCAATGAGCATGTGTGTATTGATCTAGCCAATCTAATGAAGACATCTATCACTGTCACATGTAGAGAATGATGATGAAATATTCTCCCATGTGAGAGGATTGATTTAGTTACAACTGATTTTGTCCACGTGTTCTTATCCTTGCATATGCTTATAAATGCTCGGCCTCGCACTTGACTGGTACAACCACGGCCTGGAAGAGTATGAGGTTAATGAAGTCTGACTGTTGCCTCATTTGAGGTTATTCATGATGACCTCGGCTAGGTAAACTGACTGAGGTTAGGCCGGGAGAGTTGTAACATAAGCTTGGGTTGATGATAGGGATTTCAGAAGTTCCCTATGTAACACTACTGATCTCGACCGTTGACTGTGATGTCGGTTGAGGCCGATACCACTGTTGGAGGGTGGCTGAGTCCACGAGTCCTTGCAGACCTCGACTGATGACTAGGTGAGGTTGATGTATAAGGAAGATGTGATGTCGGTTGTGGATGACTTGATGGATAACTAACCCCATGAGTAATGAAGACCTCGGCTATTCCTGATTGTGGGGTAACTAGTAACGTCGGCTGTAGCTGACCTTATGTTGGACGAGATCACTGATCGTCAGTCTTGAGCCCCTGTTACCTCGGTCATCGTGCTAGCTGAGGTTGGTGCCTCCGAGCTGTCAAGTACACTTTGGGCATATCAATCACCCCTAGCCCTTATTTACCTATGTAAATAGGTGACTAAGGGGTATACAACTCCGAGGCTGTTCTTCCTTGTATGCTAATATTTCTTTGACAAGTTTCAACTACTGAATTGGGTAGCGGGCCTAACAAGTGCAATGACAATGGTCTTTCGGGATCCCAAGGCATTGATGGGCCTTGGGACCCGTGCAAGAAAATTTTGAGGGTTAAAACCTTTTCCACTCTCTTTCTTCCTCATTTTTTCACTTTCTTGCCTGCGTTTCGTCTGCTTTATCTCTCTCTCTCTTTAAGAGCTCCATCGCTGCTGGGTTTTAGGATCTTTCCTGGTTTCTGGTCTTCCTCTTCTTTATTTCTCCTTCAGTCAGGTATCACCTTCACCCCGTCTTTCCATTTTCAGCCTTATTTTTCTATTTCTCATATTTTCCAGCGACTGTTTGAATTTTTCGATGGTCGTATGAGTTTTTTGGTGGCTCTTTGAGTTTTTCGGTGACCTTTGTTCTTGGCTTGAACTTGGTTTGAACTTGATCAAAACCAGGTTTTGATCCTTATTTTAGCTTGCTTCTAGTTGTTTATTTTTTATTTAGGGTCCCAAGTGTAAGGTCGTCTTCCTTTGATCAAACCTCTTTATAAACTTATTGAGGATTTCCCTTCTTTTAGAGAGATGACTTTGGCAAAAATTAGGCACATAGAGCTATTCCAAGAGGAAGCTCATAGGGCTGAGGCCTTTCCCCTCAAACCTATCTTTCCCCCACCTTTGAAGGTAATATACCCTGAGCCAGCAGAGGATCCAATAGACCCTTCTCCAATGTCTGAGTCTGAGTCATCTACCTCAGACCCTATGTCTGTAGATTCATTCCAGGAGGTAATGGATTTCTCCATTAGGCAAGATCAAGTCCCTGATCAGGCCGAGGTCAAAAGTCAAGCCTCATCCCACAACGGTTCTAGCACTTCACAGACTTTCTTCTGATGTTAAAGTTGTGGGGACGAGTGTGGATATTCCCCCAATCATTGATGCTATTCCCCTAACAGCCGCCACAGGGGCTGAGTTCACTCAGAGGTTCCGTGGAGGTGTTTCTACACCTGCCCAGGCCGATGTTGCTAGGGATGAGGATGACGGTCTTGAGAGTGATGTTGATACCTCAGAGGTAGCCGAGATAGAGAGTACTGGCACCGAGTTCGACCTGTTAGCCTTTAGGCACCTTTATTCCATAGGTCCTTCTATCAAACTTAGGAGACCTCTGAGGGATGAGAGGGCCTTCGATGGCTGAGATGGGGAAATATGCGTATATGAGCATATGTTCAAGTTAGGATTTCATCTCCCCATCCATCCAATAATTAGATCCATATTATCCCATATTGACCTGGCCCCTTCCCAATTATCTCCCAATGCCTGGAGGGTGGTGATTAGAGCCATCGCCCTATGGAGGGTAGTCCATCATTCAGACCTTCCTGTCAGGGTCTTCACAGGGTTCTATGTGCCATCCTCTGCCAGGAACCATTTGAGTTACTATCACTTCTTGGCTAGAAATTCTGATAAGAAGATGTTGTTGGTTACCCAAACCTCAAATCATAACTAGAAACCACTATACTTCTTCATCTCAGGGGCATGGTAATTTGGTACTTGTGCCCCCTCTTTATCACTAGAGCCGAGGACCCCTCTGAGGTGGGGAAAATTATCATTGGCTGCCAAAGGTGACCCTGGGTTAAGCTAAGATTACCTTCAAAAGGTCAAAGACCTTCAAGATCAGGGGGAGCTTGGCTGGCTAGTCAAGTACGAGCATCTGATGACCCCCTTCTACCTTTCTGATACGGGCTTGGGGGAAGTCCTTTAGCTGAGCTTCGTAAGTATTTATTTTTCTAAGTTTTACTTCTGATATTCATTGTCTCTTATTTATTAACTCAGACCTTAGCCATTTTCAAAACGCCCAGAAGGTATATCAGAAGACCCGTGGGAGATGTCTGCACTAAGCCTAATAAAGTTGGTAAAGAAAGCTGGGCTCAATGCACCTCCTCCTCCCCAACCAAAGTAGAACATCAACACTTCTAAGGTTGACGCTACAAAGAAGAGGAAATCCACTGTTGCTGCTCCTGAGGATCAGAGACAGAGCAAAGCCCAAAAGGGGGATCGCGCCATCCCCATCTCATCCGATGATGCACTTGCTGCTCGTCAGGAGAAGTTGAAGATTAGTGACATCCTGATTGGTCATGGTCTGAAGGCGATGGATGCCATTAGCTCTGCGATGACCGATGCTGACAAGCACTTTTTACCCTCTATGGATACCCCTCTGCTGACCGAGTTTTGCTTTCATAGGTCCATCCAGGTAGAGATTTTTACTTTTTTGGTACCAAGTGTAACCTCGTCCTTGATTTTGGTTGTCTTGATCTCATACATTTGACTTTGTGTTGCAGGGTGTCCTATCCATGCACTAGTTTATTAACTGGACCCTGAGGAAACTGCCCCTTATTGAAAAGGGAAGAGAGGCCTAGAAGGTGGAGGCCTCTCTAAATGCTGAGGTTCAACGTCTGAAGATAGCCTTGGCTGAATATGAGAATAAAGTGAAGCAAATTGATTGGTACATTGCTAATCTCTAGAAGGACCACACCTCTGCCCTGAAGACCAAGGACGACGTTCTTAACAAAAATTTGATGCTGCATTGAAAGCTGCCCTTGAAGATGCCTCTGAGAAGATCTTAGCCGATTACAAGGTCTCTGATGAATTTATAATCTTCGGCTTTGAATACCTTTAAAGAGGTGTTAAGGCTACTAGTAAATGGGTAGCCATTAAAGAAAAGGATTCAGGGAATTTTATAACCTCGGACTTTATTGGTCTCGGCTATGGAAACCCTCAGTTTCCCCAGGCCTTGCAAGAGGTTGAAGAGGAAGTTGTTGCTCCTATAGAGACTGCCTAACTAGAAGATACAAAGACTGAGGATGTCAACCCTTAAGATGATGGGGCCGAGGTTACGAATGCCGGCCAAAATGATGGGGCCGAGGTTACCAACCCTGTGGCTGCAGACACCTAGACCATAATTTGTGAAGCTCTATCCTTGTAATTTTTACTTTTCATCTGTAATTATTTGTAACCTCTGATAACATTCTCTTGCGCAATTTGACTTGTAATTCTAACTTCTTCATGTTATATCATCATCTTCAAAGTATTTTACTTCTTTTGATGAATGCTCCTTTGAATTGTTTTATACGTCATGCAATGGTGTTTGTATTAAGGTCTGAAGTCTCAATATAATGGTGTCTTCATCACTAAAATATGATGTTACCCATATATATAATTAATGATGTTTAAGGTCCGAGGTCATCCCACTACGATGTTTCACCTCACACCCTGTCACCAAATTATGATGTTTTAAGGTCTGAGGGCATCTAACTATGATGTTACCCTCATAAATTTCACCAAATTAATGATGTTAAAGGTCTGAGGTCATCGAACTAAGATGTTTCACTTCAGTCCTTGTCACAAAATTATGATGTTTTAAGGTCCGAGATCATGTAACTAAGATGTTACCCTCATAAATTTCACCAAAATAATGAAGTTTAAGGTCTGAGGTCATCAAACTAAGATGTTTCACCTCAGACCTTGTCACCAAATTATGATGTTTTAAGGTCTGAGGCCATCTAACTAAGATGTTACCCTCATACATTCCACCAAATTAATTATGTTTAAGGTCTGAGGTTATCCAAATTAAGATGTTACCCTCATAAATTTCACCAAATTAATGATATTTAAGGTCTGAGGTCATCAAACTAAGATGTTACCCTTATAAATTTCACCAAATTAATGATGTTTAAGGTCTGAGGTCATCAAACTAAGATGTTTCACCTCAGACCTTATAACCAAATTATGATGTTTTAAGGTCTGAGGTCATCCAATTACGATGTTTCACCTCAGACCTTGTCACCCGATCATGATGTTTAAGGTCCGAGGTCATCAAACTAAGATGTTACCCTCATAAATTTCAGTAAATTAATGATGTTTAGGGTCTGAGGTCATCTAATTATGATGTTATCCTCATAAATTTCAGCAAGTTAATGATGTTTAGGGTATGAGGTCATCCAATTATGATGTTTCACCTCAGACCTTGTCACCAAATCATGATGTTTAAGGTCAAATTGGTCATCAAATTAAGATGTTACCCTCATAAATTTCACTAAGTTAATGATGTTTAAGGTCTGAGGTCATTCCATTATGATGTTTTACCTTAAACCCTGTCACCAAATTATGATGTTTTAAGTTCTGAGGTCATCATATAATGATGTTACCTCATAATTTTACCATTAAAGCAATCCAAACAAAGTATTGACATAGGAACTGATCTTCTCATTAATATTCTCTTTCATAACATGATATATTTACATATAAATAACTGTAATCATCATATGTAGTACTTCTTCAGGTGATCATCATTCCATGGATTGGAGAAAGGTTCCCCCTCGAGATTTTATAGTCGGTAGGTACCGAGTACAACCTCATCGATAACTTTTTAGGGACCATGCTAATTCGAGTGAAGCTTGTTTGTCTTCTGCAACGTCTTATTTAGCACCAGGTCTCCTATAACTATAGGTCTTGATTTCACCCTTTAATTATAGAAACTTATTATTCTCTGTTGGTAGGCTGCCTATCTGATCTCAGCATCTTCCCTTCTCTCCTTGATCAAATTTAGGTCAAGCCTTCTCTCTTCCCCATTCTTCTCGGGATCGTAGGCCTGAACTCTGTGAGTGGGTAGTCCTACTTCTGTAGGTATGATGACTTCTGATCCATGTGCTAACATAAATGGGGTTTCCCCCGTTGGTGTCCTTGTCGTTGTTTTGTAGGCCCATAACACTGCATAAACCTCTTCCGTCCATCTCCCCTTGGCCTTTTCCAACCTCTTCTTAATCCCATCGATGATTATTCGATTCGTGACTTCGGTCTACCCATTTGCTTGGGGTCGGCCCAGAGGAGAGAAAAATTGCTTGATCTCGACTCTCTTGCAGTATTTCTCCAAGGAAGAATTCTTGAACTAGGTTCCGTTATCTGAGATGAGGGTGTTCAAAAGACCATGCCTACATATGATGCTCTTTCAGACAAACTGTAAGGTCTTCTGCCCTGTAATCGTGATCATCGGCTCAGCCTCTACCCATTTGGAGAAGTAATCAATCACTACTATCAGAAATTGGTAATTATTCAAAGCCCTTGGCAATGTTCCCACCAAGTTAATCCCCCATATCGCAAATGGCTAAGGGGAATTAATCGATGTCATAGGTTGATGAGGGATAGTGAAAAATCTTTGGCACCTATCACACCTCTTCACGTAGGCTGCAGCGCCTTTAGCCAAGGTCGGCCACTAGTATGCCTTCGTAATTATCCTATAAGCTAAAGGTCTTCCTCCTACTGGAGCAAGAACCCTCGTGTATATCCTATATGATGCGGGGGACCTCTGTGGGATGGACACATCTGAGAAGAGGCAGTAGAAATCCTTCCTTATATATAACATCTCCTATTATTGAGAACTTTACAGCTTTGTACCTCAATTTCCTCCTTTCCAGCTTCAATTCTGGAAACTTTCCCTCTCTGATATGTCTGATGTGAGGGTCCATCCACGAGTCTCCTAGGTTCAATTTCAGGCAAGAGCTGGCAACCTCTTATTCCTCAATGGTCGGTTTGAGCAGGATTTCAACTGGTACTGTCCTTTTGATGCTGGTCCTTATTGTTGAAGCTAGGCTTGCCAATGCATCTGCATGACTGCTGTATTATTGAGGGACCCTCTTCATCTTTACCTCTTCGAAGCCTTCTAGCATCATTCTTACCCTCTTCAGGTATTTCGCCATCCTATCGTCCTTAGACTCATACACTCCAAGTATCTGGTTGACAACCAACCTCGAGTAGCTGTGTATTAAGAGTCGTCCAACTCATAAGGTTTTCGCTAAGGAGAGGCCTACTATCAAGGCCTCATATTCTGACTCGTTGTTTGATGCTTTGAAGTTAAACCTTAGTGCATATTCAACGTCGGTACCATATGGAGCTGACAGTATCAGCCCTGCACCGCTTCCACTTTCACAAGAAGATCCGTCAACGAAGAGGTTCCAAACATCTTCATCTGAAGAGAAGTGTCCCTCTGATAGGTCTTCTTACTTGAAAAGGTACCTATCTTCCTCATTCTCAGTTATTCCTCTTCTGGCTCTGCCGTACACAACCTCTTACGGGTCTCGAAAGATGTTACTGTTTAATTCCTCTATGATCTTTGGAATATTCTCAACCTCGGCCTCTTCCCATGTGAACTCAGAAACAAAGTCTGCGAGTGCTTGCCCTTTGATGGCCTCCCTGGGTTGCTATATAAGGTCATACTCTCCCAACTCGATGGCCCAGGTCATCAATCTTCCCGACTTCTCAGGATTGTGGAGGACTTGCCTTAGTGGGGAGTCAGTGAGGATGACCATAGAGTGGGCTTGGAAATAAGGTTTCATTTTCCTGGAAGCATGTATCAAGGCATAGGACAACTTCTCCATCCGAGGATAGTTCTGTTCAGACCCTTACTATTGAAGTATACAGGCCTCTATATCCCATTATCTTCCCGTACTATGGCTGCGCTTATAGCTGACTCTGAAACTGCTAGATAGACATACAACTTCTCTCCCAGAATTAGCCAAGATAAGAGCAGTGGGGATCCGAGGTAGGACTTAAGCTGTTTAAAGGCCTTATCACACTCTTCGTCCCATTCGAAGGCCTTTCTAATCCCCTTAAAAAATGGAAGACACTTGTCTGTATCTCTGAAAACAAATATGTTGAGTGCAGCGACACTTCCAATGAGCCTCTGAACGTCTTTTATACTTCTTCGAGTCTTCATATCAAGAAAGGCCTTGATATTCTCGGGGTTGGCCTCTATTACCCTCTGATTGACTATGAATCCAAGAAACTTTCCAGCTCCTACCCCGAAGACACACTAGGTAGGATTGAGATTCATCCTGAATAAGTCCATGGTGTCAAAAGTTCTCTCCAGGTCTGTTACGTGGGTGCAGGCCTTCAAGCTCTTAGTCAACATATCATCTATATATACCTCCACGGTCTTGCCAATTTCATATTCAAACATCTTATTTATAAGACTTTGATACGTGGCCCCTACATTCTTCAAGCCGAAGGGCATGACCTTATAGAAATAGGTCCCCTTATCTATGATGAAGGCTGTCTTCTTTGAGTCTTTAAAATCCATGAAGATCTGATTGTAGCCTGAATAATCGTTCATAAAGCTCATAAGTTCATGCCCTACCGTGGCATTTACCATCTAATCAATCCGAGGTAAGGGATAGTTGTCTTTCAGGCAAGACTTTTTCAGGTCGGTGAAGTTTATGCACATCCTCCATTTTCCATTGGCTTTAGGCACAATGACTGCGTTTGATAACCATTCCGGGTATATGGCCTCCCTGATGAATTCTGCCTCTTCTAACTTTCTGACCTCTTCCCTGATGACATCATACTTTTCCCTGAAGTAAATTCTTCGTCTTTGCTTGATTGGCTTAGCATTCTCTGCCACCTTGAGTTTGTGGCATATAACCTCCTGGTTGATGCCAGGCATGTCTGTGTGGCTCCAAGCGAAGACACTCTGCCCCTTCTTCAAAAATCTTATCATCTCTTCCTTGATCCTCGATTTTAAGGCCTTGCTGATTTGGATGGTTTTTTCCGATTCGTCCTCATTGAGGATGATGGATTCTACCTATTCCGCGACCTCCCCTTTCTTTAATTTTGTTTCATTCCTTAAATCAAGTATATCAATGTTATACATTGTTGTAGCCCTCTTATGTGCCTCTCTCTCTCTTATGCCGAGTTGAAGTAGCATTCTCATGCTATGGTCTGGTCACCCTGCACATCCCCTATCCCATAGGGGGTCGGTAATTTTAGCATTTGGTGGACCGTCAATGGCACGGCCTCAAACTCCTTAAGGGATACTCTTCCTATGATGAGGTTATAGGCCAAGAAGACATTTTCATCTATAACAAAAAAATTGATCTTCCTGGTCAACCTCTTAGGCCACTCGTCTCCCATTCGTACATCCATCTCATACATGCCCAATGGATGGACCTTTTCACCGCTGAAGCCCATCAACGGATGATGATAAGGTACCGGTCTTGTGCTACTGAGGCCCAGGCTCTTAAAATATGGCCAAAACATTACGTCCGTTGAATTTCCTCCATCTATGAGGATTTCTGTACCCCACATCCATGCACTCTTATTGTAATTACCAACGGGTCATCATGTGGAGCTAGGATACCTTTGAAGTCGAGTCGGGAGAATGAAACTATAAGAGTATCCATATCTACCTTCTTTCCCTTCTGCTTGGCCTCTGAAGATGCCAGATTCACAACCTCCACTTTGGTCACTACTTTAGCCTCTGCCACATGAGCTTTACAGTCGGCTACTTCAGGGCCACCCACTTCTAGTCCTCCATATATGGTGTTAATACCGAAGGATATCATTCCAACCCTCTTCACAGGGGCATTGTCATTATTTGGTGGGAGGTCTAGATCGTCCTCGTCATCACCATCGGAGTCCTCATCAATTCTTGCTAGGATGTCATCTCGACATCTGTCACTTCTCTTCTTTTTAGGGTCATCTCTTCCCCTATTGGGAGCCTTACCATCGATATACTTCCTCAGCTTTCTGGACTTTAACATCTTCTCGATTTCATCCCTCAAAGCGAAGCACTTGTCTGTCACATGGCCGTGGTCTTGGTGGAACTCGCACCACAGGTTCTTGTTCCTCTTATGCGGAGGGGCCTTCAACTTCTCCAGCCATCTCACAGACCGGTCATTCTTGATCTCATTGAGGATGTGTTCGCAACTCACAGTTAGAGGATTATAATGTGCAAACTTGTCATCTGCAGACCTCTTTTTTCCATATTTCTTTCTTTGGAACTTCCCGCTGCCACTTCCGTTCTCATCCTCATACTTTGCGGCCATGGCCTCTTCAGCATTCATGACCTTCCCTGTAGTTGCCAATAGCTCTGCCATGGACTTGGGAGGGTCTTCAGTAAGCTTCCATAATAACTTTCCCTTCTAGAGTCCCCTAATGAGGGTTGTCATGGATATATTTTGTTCGTAATCTTCAACCTCTAATTTTTCTTTGTGGAATCTAGCAATGTAGTATCTTAGGCTCTCATTCTTGCCTTTCTTGACATACAACAAATGAGTGATCTTCTTTTGAGGTCTTACCCCAAAGAAAAAAATTGTGAATGAAACGTTCAGCCAAGCCCTTAAAGTTCTCAATTAAGTTCTTCGGAAGAGAGGTAAACCAGATGTGTGCAGCTCCTGTCAAAGTCCCGGAGAAGGACTGCCACTTTATCTCATTTGGGATTGAATAAATGTCCACCGCAGACTGGTACATCTTAATATGATGCACAGGGTTGGTACTACTATCATACTTGGGAGACACCATAGGTGGATTGAACTTGGCAGGGGTGGGGAGGCTCACTATCCTGGCCATGAATGGGGAGCCATTTGAGAAACCTCTTTGCGATGGGTCTCGACTTTTGATGAGGTCCCCTATATTCTCTTCAAGACGTTGGACGGAGTCATTCCATGGACTTGCTATATCGGCATGGCTGGGGTTGTCCCCAGCCACCTCCAAGGGGTGGACTGAGAGTTCCCAGCCGCAACACAACATCGGGTGTTGACCTCCTCTTGATCCCTGTCTCGACCCTGATGAGGTCGGCTATGATGGGGTCGGCCATGATGAGGCCGATGTTCCCCATCTTCCCTTTGTGACCCTTCTACACTTATTTACCTGGATAACCTCTGCCTCAGGTCATTGACTAGGCTGAGCCTTTCAAAGGCTGACCCTCTGCTCAAGTGATCATAAATTGATCCTCTTCGTTGGTCACCACCATCTCTTATTCCCTCACAACCTCGGCTATGCTGGATAGGATGTACAATGTTTATTCGAAACCTCATATGGCTCCCAGCAGGCCTCTGGAGAACCTTCTGCCTCCATATAGTCATACCTATCCTCAGGGCAAGGGTGTCCTTGCCTCCCCAGATGTAAATGCCTAGGGTCAGCAACGTCCCAGTTCTGTTGAGGAGTAGGTTGATCTTTTCAAGGTGCCTGGGGTGGTCCCCTGGCTTCAGGATGGGGTTGGATAGCTGCCGGAGTAATCATCTATGGTGAGACCCCAGGTGGCCTCATCATATTTTGACTGAGTTGTGCAAATTTCTCCTTCATCACTTACTGTGTTGCAGCCAAGGACTTTAAGGCCGCCGCCACCTCATCCATTTCAGACTAGGGTGGTGACTGGCTGGAACTAGGTCCTCTAACGCCAGATGGTGTAGGAGGTGGTGGCAACTCCGGTTCCATATGTTAAAACTAAAGATCTTGTGAAGAAAATGAGCTTAGTACCTTAAAGGACCTCTTTCAATGGTGAAATAACTCCACGCAAGGGGTGAGGCCTGGTTCACCACTAGAGTCGCCGGTGAGGTTAAGCTAGGAAAGGAAGAGTTATGTCTTCTCGTTCCCACAAACGGTGCCAAAATGATGGTGCTAGAAATAGCACCACCCTTTAAGGTGTTTGTAAGCTCAAATCAGTAATAATAATGGCATCTCAAGTATATACTAAATATAAGTGATTGAGATGAGGAGAAGAGGATGAACACCAATATATAAGTGGTTCAGCCAATTAGGCCTACATCCACTGTGCAAGTGAGTGAATAAGATCATTATAATAAGGCATTAATGGCCATGATACAATCTTTCAGGTTTTCTCTCTCTACTGTGTAATTTGACAGAGTTTCAGCTAGGGTTGTAATTTTGGATCTCTTCTCAAGGTAGGAGAAGACAAGTATATATAATGTTTGGGGGGTGTAATGTACCCCCCATTCATGCAATGAGCATGTGTGTGTTCATCTAGCCAATCTAATGAACACATCTGTCACTGTCACATGTAGAGAATGATGATGAAATATTCTCCCACGTGACGGGATTGATTTAGTTATAACTGATTTTATCCACGTGTTCTTATCTTGCATATGCTTATAAATGCTCGACCTCGCACTTGACTGGTACAACCTCGGCCTGGAAGAGTATGAGGTTAATAAAGTCTGATTATTTCCTCATCCGAGGTCATTCATGATGACCTTGGCCAGGTAAACTGGCCGAGGTTAGGTCAGGAGAGTTGTAATGTCATCCTGGGTCGATGATAGGGCTTCCAGATGGTTCCCCCATGTAACACTATTGATCTCAGCCGTTGACTATGACGTCGGTTGAGGCCGATACCACTGTTGGAGGGAGGCTGAGTCCACGAGTCCTTGCAGACCTCGGTTGATGACCAACCGAGCTTGATGTATGAGGCATATGTGATGCGACTATGGATGGCCTGATGGATAACTGACCCTATGGGTAATGAAGACCTCAGTTGTTGCCTGATTGTAGGGTAACTAGTAACGTTGGCTGTAGCCAACCTTATGTTGGACGAGATCACTGATCGTCAGTCTTGATCCCTTGTTACCTCGGTCGTCATGCTGGCTGAGGTTGGTGCCTCCGAGCTATCAGGTACACTTTGGGAATTTCACTTATTGTTCGATAACTGAAACCAAACCAAATTTGTATTAGATTCACTTTAACTATATACAATAGCAGAAGAACGTAAAAGCGCAACATGAATTAACAATCCTAAGCATAGGGATCTAAATCAAAGAAAATGTAACACTGAAAATGTAGCAAGTCCGCACAGATCCTATGGACACTAGAACCTGATGCTTTTATACCATCCGTGATACCCCGTCTTTTCTAATACCGATTGATCAGACCATTATTAAATTAAATGGGAATCATATCTATTTTTATTCTTAGCATCACTGTCGATCAATTAATTAAGCTAATAACCTATTAAATCCGGTGTCAAAATTTTAAAACTTTTTAACAGGCTTTGTTAAACCATTCAACCAAATAAGATAAACACCCACAACAACAAAACATCATGAGTACTGATAGAAAATAAACAAATAACTGAATAAACTCTTGATAAATCCCAAGTACAATAATTCAAATGCTATATGAAATACTGTAAACAAAGTCTAGTAATAAAGTTGTTTAACTCCAGGCGACATGCCCAATTGAAATACTAAAATAACATCCTAACTCGATAGGTTGCAAAGAGGTGTCTAATAAAATCCTACATGCATCCACAGTTGCTGCATGAAAATGTTGCGATATCGATAATCAATTTAATTAGCAATTTTCCAAACTTTAAACTTATTCAATTAGAGTCAATCTTTGATCCAAATTAATTAAACCCTAAAACATGCATCTAAGTGAATAAATTAATCATGCCATAAAAAATAATCACAAATTGATGGACACACTAATTTCAAGAAAAATCCCCCGAAATCGCAAAACCTTTATTTTTATAAATGTTTGTAAATCGCAACGTACAACACACCTACAAAAAATTGCAATGGATCTACTAAGAAAACTCACATAGGTCGCAATCTTGAAACTAGCAATGGACTCCCACAAGAACCCACAATAACTGCAACTCTGTTCAATTGTCAGCAAGTAACTCCTTCAAGAGCTACCAATCTAGAAGTAGAGATGCAATCCACAAGAACAAACTTCAACAAGAAGTTATTTTGGTCCACAAAATATTCATAAAAGAATTAGGATGTTTTGGTGTAAATACAACACATAAAAGTCCAAAAAGTGAAAACTAAAAGTTTTGTAGAATTGTAATTTTTTTGTATCAAAAGTCTTAATGAAAAAGGTCTTCACAATAAGTATTTATAGCTGATAAATTAAGTTGAGGCAATGCATGTCAGTAGAATGACATCTCTAAGTCATTTGAACGACATTGGATGCCAATAGAAGGAACTTCGAATGACCTTAAAAATGACCTTTAAAAAATAAAACAATACGGGTTCGTTTGAAGCAAACAAGAAATGACCCTTCGAACGAAATTTCATGTTGTTAGAAGTTATCATTTGAATGACTTATCAATGTCATTTAAAAGACATTGCTATGTCATTTGAATGACAAAAGCGACAAAAAATATTTTTAAAATGTTTTCCTACAGATCTTGAAAAATTATTTTGAATTAGAAAAAATGCCTCATTTTGTTTAAAAACATTTTCTAAAAGTATCCCAATACTAATGTATAGTAATTACAAAAATTAAACACATTCTATATGAAATTGTACCTCATATCGCACAAATATTGAAGATACTTGAAATTCAGATCAGTCTTCAAGAATGTATGCTTGAGCTTCCCTTGACGGTTGTAGCGGTATATGACATATTCTATGTAAACTACGGATAATAGAAATTATGTTCTTACAAATCTCTCCCTATGTCTATGTCGGTACAAAATAGAAATATCGAATTATCAATCAAATGCCTATACAATTATAATACCCTCCCATGCAACCCAAAAGAGAAAAGGTACTAAAAATGCAATTCATCAAATTCTTTGAAGATCTTCAACTTTGA
Source organism: Sambucus nigra (assembly GCA_949130495.1). NCBI lineage: Eukaryota > Viridiplantae > Streptophyta > Magnoliopsida > Dipsacales > Adoxaceae > Sambucus > Sambucus nigra. The sequence continues at coordinate 622,180,048 of OX422207.1, read as the reverse complement.
AATTTGTCAAATCATATCTCTTTGCTTTCCTAGCGCTTCTTTTGTGTGCTTTCCAAATGATCATCAAAGTTCTACACATAATAAACAAAGCAAATACCTTCATGACATATCGAGTTTGAAATGAGATAACATAAATCAAGTAAAATCTCAAATCTCCCCCATAATTCAAACTCTCACTCCCCCGTAATTCATAATTCTTTCTCCTCCTTTTTATTTGTCCGAAATAGACAAGGAAAAGAATAAACACGAAAAAAAGCACAGAGTGTCACAATCAATAAAATCATCAAGAATAAAGAAACTACGATCATGCAAGGATAAATACAAAAATATCCACAAACTATTTTTGATTTTTCAAATTTTTCAAGCAAAGAAAATTTATAAAAATAACACGCACCATGAATTACACTAAGATAACTAAAACGTGGAAACAGAATGAATGGGTGTGAACATATTCAATAGGTAAATTAACTCAAGCATACATAACAAATGTGCATGATGAATATGGATACTCCTAACGAATGAACATCACAATCATCCTTAGGTATAAAATTGCTGAATTCAAATGATATCAACTCAATATAATCAACAAATCAAAGTCTAAAATGAGTTCCACACCAATAATGTCTAAAACTATTTAATGCCTTTTCAAGACTTTACTAGGACGTGCAAACCCAATGATATATTTCCAACAAAACTCCCTCAAATATAAGATAACGATCATATTTTTATATTCAATTCGTTTCTTTTGAGTGATCATATCAAACTAAACTAATTTAGCCTTGGCTACTTTTTTCAATGCCACACTTTTTTAGCTATTTTCAAACTCTTTGGACCTTGGCCACTTTTTACAATGTCAAACTATTTTAGGTCCGATTTAAACGGTGGCTTAATGTTAAAGGACATGTGTACCTTCTGTATACCTTCTCCGTGTTCACTCATTATATTTTCAAATTAAATAAATACCTCATGATCAACGGTTCTACTTTCATTGCCAAGTTTTATCGCATATGGTTTGTTTTAAAGATAGAATTGAGATGAAAAAACTTCGACCAACATGTGATACACAAGTACAATAATCAAATAAATCCCTCCAAGTGTCAATTAAAGGAAATCCTGAGTCAAACATGTAAAAAGTAATCTCAAATCTCATTTTATTGACTCCAAACATTATAAAGCAAGTGGATGAAATGACGTATCATCTCAAAACACTATCAAGTAGTCCCATGGATATGGAATGACGTTGTGACTTGGTCATCCTAAATTTCCATCCATAAACGGTGTAAATCAAAATACAATTTTTTTTGTCTTTTCCCCAAAATTTTATCAAAATAAAATATTTTTGGCATTTTCATTTTTTCTTAAAAATAATCTTTTTGTATTTTTCCAAAACATAAATCTTTTTGTGTTTTTCAAAAAATATATCAAAATGGAAAAATAATAGATACAAAAATGGTACACACTATCAATAAGCATAAAATATCATCATGAAAATCAACCTATGCTAGAAAATAAGTCTAAACCTCAACCATTAGGTGCGGAGGAGTCTTCCAAAGGTGGTGACATCCTATGAAAAACATACATCAAATTATATGAAGTTTAGACTAAAAACTTAACTTGCTCTCAAATATTTGCAAGGTCTCTAATGTAATCTCTCGGAGCAGGAAAAGTATCATGTGTGGAAACACGTGGCAAAACTCCATGTGACACACACCCAACTTAAAACATAATTGCTAAGGTGTCATCTCTTATTGTAATGGGTGTAAACATACATGAGCCTAGGAACACCTCATTAAAACGTCTAGGGCACGCACTCCTATTGGGTAACGGACTCCTAGGTGGGTTGGGTTGATAGTCATATGGATCTATCACAAACTTGGGAACCGACTCGGGTGCAACATGGAAAGTGGATGCACCGTCATGATCTATTACTAATATCTCAATATTACACAAACTAGGACCAAGGAGTATATTTCCTACCTTCTTAGATGTATTCTATATAGTTACCTTTACCTCTTAGGCTCGTTCGAGATCTCTCTCTAGTTGGACCACACGGGTTTCAATTTCACTATTTTCCCAACCTATGACGATTAATTGCTCACTCAAAGAAACCTTCATCCTCTCGAGCTGACTCGCGATGCCTAAAATCCCATCAAATATTCTCTCTCTCTATGCAAATCAAATACCTTAAGACTTAACTCCTTATTCAACTTATTCGCCTTTAAGGTCTGGGCATACAAATCTCTAAATGCTCTTTGGAGTTCACTTCCATCCCCACTTCTAACCTCGCTCTCACACTCACTAGAAACACTCAAATCATCATCGAGGGTCTCACGTACACAAGTATCCTCATCGTCATGGGACAAACTAGGTGTGCTCAAGTGACTTATCATAAATTCGACACACATACCATGTGATTACTCATCCTCATAATCTTTCACTTCCTCATCACTATCGTTAAGAGTGGATAGAATTGCAACTTTCTGGTCCTTTATCTTTAGCATAGTGAGACATTCAAATACTTTGTACCCTTGACCATCGAACTCAAAACATCTCTCCTCTTCATTTTTCTCTTTCTCACTGCTCTCTTTGTACTCTCCTTTCTTTTTATTTTTATCAAAAATCCTTTTATTGGAAGAATTTTCTTTGGAAAATTTGAGAAATGTTTTAAATTGTTTAGCAAGCATGGCCACATCATCAAAATCAAATTCTCCCTCAGACTTGGAATCACAAACTCTCTTTTTCTTTTTCTTTTCTCTCTTAGACACTTCCTCACCTATTCTAAATTGGCCTTAAGTGTTATCCCTCTATCCTTAGGCTTGATAGTGTTAGGAAACATGTTAATTTCATACATCTGGAGGTCTCCTACCAGTTCTTCTAACTTAAGATTGCTCAAATTTGCTAAGCAATTCAACACAATGATTGTAGGGATGAAACATTTAGGCAATTATCTCAAAATCTTTTTAACTACTCGTGCATCAGGAATATGTTCACAAAGATTGAAACTATTATTGGCAATATTAGACAAAAGAGCATAAAACTCATCAAAACATTCAGATTCAAGCATGATTATTGTTTAAATTCAGTAGTTAAATTTTGCAATTTAGATTCTTTCACTACATTTGTGCCTTCATGGGTAAGTTGAAGAACATCCCATGCTTACTTTGACTTGGTATACGTCATGATGCACCAGAGCTCGTCAGGTGTGAAAGCTCTAGAAATTGCACTTAGCCCACGAGAATTATATGTGCTCCATTTAAATTCATCCTCAGTCCAGTCTGACACCGATTTAAGATTTGTCACATTATTAATGGTGACAGCGGGAGGAGTCCACCCTCTTTCGCAAACAACCCAAACACGTTCATCGATAACCTCAAATGAAGATTTCATGCGGGCTTGCCAATAGGCGTAATTAGTGCCATCAAAGACGGACATTCGATTATATAAGTTACCCATTGGAAAATTTACGATTTTTTTTTAAATCAGATTTTTCGAAAAAAATCGATATAAAAAAAAATTGTGAAAAAGGATCACTCGATAAATTAGAGTAACTCGCTCTGAAACCAATTTGAAAATATTACGATATCGATTATCAATCTAATTCATAAATTTCCAAACTTTAAACTTATTTAATCTAAGTCAATATTTGATCCAAATTAATTAAACCCTAAAACATGCATCTAGGTGGATAAATAAATCATGCCATAAAAAACAAACACACTAATTTTCCCGAAAGGTCAAAACCTTTATTTCTATAAATGTTTGCAAATCGCAACATACAACACACTTATAGAAATCTGCAATAAATCTACTGCAACAAACTCACATAGGACATAACCTCGAAACTAGAAATGGACTCCCGTAAGAATCCACAATAACGATAACTCTGTCTCCATCAAGGAACACCCTCAAGTCTTCCCAAGTGATCGCAATCGTCAGAAAGAAACTCCCCCAAGAGCTACCAATACAGTAGTAGAGATGGAACTCCATAAGAACAAACTTACATCAAAAGAGATTTGGGTTCCATAAAATATTCACAAAAGAATTGGGATGTTTTGGTGTGAATTAAACACATAAAAAGCCCTAAAAGTGAAGACTAAAAGTTCTGCAGAATTGCAGTTTTCGTATATAAAAAATCTTAATGAAAAAGGTCTTCACAACAAGTATTTATAGCTGAGAAAATAAGCTGAGGCGGCACATGTCGTTAGAATGACATCCGTATGTCGTTCAAAGTAACTTCGAACGGCCTTAAAAATGACCTTAAAAAAACCAAAACATTACGGGTTCGTTTAAAGAAAACAAGAAATGGCCCTTCGAATGACCCTTCAAAAGACATTGCATGTCGTTAGAGGCTGTCGTTTGAACAACTTATCAATATCATTTGAACGACATTGTATGTCATTTGAATGATAGAAGCGGCAAAAATTAATTTTAAAATGCTCACATACAGGTCTTAAAAAAATATTTGGACGTAGAAAAATGCCTCATTTTCTTTAAAAATGGGTTCAAAAAGTATCCCAATACTAATGTGAACAATTAAAAAACTTAAACACATTCTATATGAAATTTTACCTCTTGTTGTGCAAATGTTGAAGATACTTGAAATTCGGATCCGTCTTCATGTATATATGCTTGAGCTTCCCTCGACGGTTGTAGCGGTATACGACATATTCTATGTAAACTATGGATAATAAAAATCATGTCCTTACACTGTAGCATAGTCTGACTAGAATGAAAATCAATCCCTGGTGACCTTGTGGCTGAGCGCCTAAAAGATTTCAAAAATATTTTTAATACAAGCCAGTGCCCATAATATTTTTAAAAATAGTTGCAAGTATTTAAATGCATTAATAAATAAAGTCGGCCGCACACTACGCGTAACCTCCATTGATAGCATATTAGAGTAGGTATGTTCACACACACACACACACACACACACACACACATATATATATATATAAAGTCGGCCAATGTGCGTAATAACTTTCGTAGCACTAGCCTATTAGATCCCAAAGTCTATTCGACTTCCCGATCTTCGCTAAGTATTCACTAACTTATTTCTCAACTCTCTAACTTTATACTTTTGGCCAATCATGTTATCCTACCCAATCACTAGTCTAATCATTCTCGAAAATATAAACCTAATTTTTTGATTTTTTTTCCTGAGTGCATTCACACACTTATTCATGTAATTTCATACTCAGAATCCATCCCAAATTAGCCTATGACACTTCTTAACCTTCCTTATGAATTCCTAGAAGCCTAACTCTATTCCCATATCCAATATTCCATGTCGATCCTCAAATGGTCCAACAAAAAACACAGGGCAAAGGAAGCTAGCCAACATAACTGAATCAATATGCTTCCTCCAAATTTAAATTTCCAAAAGAAAGCCAAATCTAAAACCACCAATTTAAAAACTCGGTATAGTGAACTTTTTAGTAGAAAATTCATAACAAATTAAAAAAAAATCAGAAAAACACAAAACCTACACTCACACCTTTTGACCAAGCATAAATTCTTCTAAATTTAGGCCCTTAAGTTAGTAATTTTGATATCTAGAACAATGTAATTGAATCAGTTTTACCCCATATCATTGCTAATGACTTCTTCTAACAATTACCCCGAGTTTCGTGTATTTCTTATTGATTTCATAGGAATTTAGTACAAGAAAAGAAAGAAAGAAACCGGAAGAAAGGAAGAGAACAAAGGAAGATAAGTCAAAGGGCAAAAGCATAAATTTACACCTAGATTTTGGATTCGAAGCCTAAGGAAATTTGAAGATCCTTGTTTCATAAGAGCATCAGAAGAAACGACAGTCAAATTGGAGTTCGTGATCAAAATTTATGACCAGTCAAAGATGGAAAGGAAAAGTCAAACTTGAAGATAATCGGATCGATCCGAAATGTCACATTTCCAGTAGACCCCGGATTGATGCCGAACCGATGGAACGAGAACCGATCCACCACTATAAAAAAAGAACCGATCCGGTGATTGAAAATCGAGCCGATTCGATGGGAGACGGACCGGTCTGGCGGTTAGAATTCCTGGCATTAATTGTGGAGCTCCAGAGGTGCATATCGTGGAGAATCTTGTACAGATAATTGATATTAGCTGTAAAATCGTGCTAAGTTGGTGCTATAAAAGGCCAAGACCTATGTCATTCCAGGATAGAGTCGAATTAGAGAGAGATAGTTAGATTTTAGAGAGTTTTCTTAGTTTTTCATAAATGCTAGTTTGTAAGTTTGAGGAATAAGGAGAATTCTGGATTCAATTTCATCTCTTGTCTCTATTATTGATTACAAGTATCAAATTACATTCTCTTAGTTAGTTTCAATTCTGTTTTCAATTCAATTATCATTGATTTTGTAATTTATGTTCTTACAATGTTTCTTAGATCCACAATTACCTGCATTGTTATGAATTTATTTTCTCATAAAACCATGTCTAGCTAAATTTTCAAGGGTTGGGGTACATGAACTCATTCCGAGGCAAATTACCCATGTAGAAAATAGGGGGTAAATTAAAATATTTATCGAATCGTGTATGGGAATTATCCAAATATAGACGATCTTTTAATCTCTCTTGCCCTAGGTACTTGGGATGTTTAAGAAGACTATTGAAGTATAATTGTCCATTCACCGCTTTGTATTTGCCTTTGATTTCATATGATGAGGTCTAGTTCCCTCATATATGTAATTCTTAGGATCTATAAAGACTGGATTTAGTCAAAATTTCAATTTACAATTATAGTATTCTATACGGTAATTTATCAAGGCTTGAGGGATTGTACTCCACCCTATTTTCTCTCATTTTCAAATCTAAGTTCTTTACAATTCTCATTGTTTTGTGCACATTTTATTTCCTCACCAATTGGAAATAGAAACCCATCCATCATCTTTTCTTTTCTTTGGAGAAATCATTTCAAGGATAAATAACTTTTCCTGCATAATTCCTTATTGCCAATTTCTGATCCCTATGAAAATGATCCCGACTTGTCGGATTATTACTAATGCGACAGGCTTGCACTTGATCCTAGAAAGAACGCATTTCTGAGAAAAATTCTTAGTCGCGTCACCTTTGTAATTCGATTATGCACAACATTATGCAACTTTTAAAAGCGAACGAGTTCAATTTTTGTGTTGCCAGAATGAACTTTTGATTGAATGTTTTCATTATCCCTTCATCCATAATGGTTCTAATATTCATACAAACCCCATATATGAACTCTAATCTATCCCCAACCATGAAACAACAATTCTCTGCATGAAAATCAACCCGAAAACACATCTAATTCATCCTATAATAATTTATATCAAGAATCATGCACTAATAAAAGCCTAGTTTCAAGATTCAATATTTTCTCTTTTAAATCATTCAAGAACCTATATTTCTTATTCAATTAGCATCATATTCAACATGGAATTTTCCTTAGATTCATATCCTAACAAGTTCTTCATTCAAAATTCGGATTCATATAATTTTCCCAGATCAAAATTTATGTTTTTTACACCAAATTGCAGTAATAATTGAAACTACTGTAGATATTAAAGAAATTTAAATACTTTCCTTGAGAGTGATCAATTTTTGGGACTCCTCCTCATGAATTCCTCTATTAATGATGATCTTCAACTCGGTAGCACTTGATCTTCACCCTGGATCCTTTTCTCTTCACTTTTCTCCTTTTTCTCTTCACTTTTATCTCTTTTCTCAAAACCCTAGCCTCTTCGGTGGATGGATAGATGTCCTTTCTATCCACCTTACTTAAATATAAACTTAAACACTACAAATTGAAAAATAGAGTTGACCCTCATATGTAAATGACCTGAATACCCTTTTACGGCTCCCGTTTAGCCTAAAAAGCCCCAGGAACCCAAATGTTACCCTTGGGTAAGTATTTCAGACCATTTTGACCCATTTCCACACTCATAATTATCTCCAACTTATCTAACATAAATTTTCATCTCATTCCCAACACGACTCTATTCGCGTGTCCCGAATAAGATACCAATAAACCCACCGCTTTAACTCACTTACAACATAACATAATTTAATACATTTTCATGTACTTATCACATAAGTAAATAAATATGAATATACATACATATTAACCCTTTCATTCACTAATTGATATTTATTTAAGTCACTTTATTTCTCTGTTTAATGAAAATTACGTGCACACCTGTAATTTAAAACGTTATAAAAATACGGGGTGTCAAATATAAATATACATAAATATTAACCCTTTTATTAGCCAATTAATATTTTTTTAAGTCCTTTCATTAGCTAATCTTGGGTGCCTCAAGCGCCCCTCAAGAAGCTATGGCTTTAGGCTGGTAATCTCATTGGGGAGACCAAGATTTTGAATGGAAAAGAGAACATCTTGAAGGCCTTAGTTATCCTGTCGGTTTGCTCCTTGCTGAGCTCAGGATAAGAAGCAAAAGAAAAATGTTAGCAAAACTACAATCAAAGGTGAAAAGAGGAGCGTGGAGACAAATGAAGTCTTACCCATAGTCAGAGGAGTGAACCAAATGGTAGGTCAACCAGTCCTAACCTCTGGATTAGGAATATCAAATCTCCCCCAATAAAAAAGAACCTTTCCATCCATTTCTTAGGGGCGTTATGCTTGTGCTTAGTAAAGACGAAAGGAGCCCTCGGTGAAAAATATTTCAGCCCTTTTTCCTTAGTCTTATTCTTCTCTTGGACCCTGTAAAACTTGAAGAACTGGGCTGGAGTGACATCATGTACCCCCACAAGACTCCTAAAAGTCCAATACTATGGCCATCAAAGGACTCCATGCATTCACCACCAACTGAGAGAGGCCTACCACAATAGGCTTCAGAATCTTCACCATAGGCAGAGGCAAGGGAAACTTGGCTATCTAAAAAAAAGCATTTATTACAGTAGACAAACTTTAAGACCAAGGAATATGCCCTCTCTTCAGGCTTTGCAACCCTCAGGAGGATCACGGAGTCTAGAAATTGGTACTTCTCACGGATCTCCACTAGGTCTTACATCATGATTCGTGAAGTCACTTGGGCTCGACCCGAGAAATTAGGGTCACTTGGCCCCAAGTAATTGATGATTTATCAATTAAAAGGAATGGACCATTTTGGGGGCTGAGCTAAGGTTTTAACCCTTTATTTAGAAGAATAATGGAATGAAACGTAAGGTCTTACTGCTGATAAAGGTGTGGGGTTTAAAAACTTTAAAGGTGAAATATTCTCAAAATACATTATAGCATGAAGAGGTAAAGGGATAACAATATTCTTTTAAGTTAAAACTTGAGAAAGATGGAGATAATTGCTGAAAAAAGTGGTAAGGATTTCAAACCAGCCCAAGGGCCTTATTTATAGCCACCCAAGGGCTGGCGTGTCACTCTTGGACTGCTCAAACACTTAATGTAAACTCCTTCCTAATGAAATCTCATAATGACAACAATATTTATGGTTGTTTACCTTGCTACCCTTGTTCATTTATACAACTAAGTGTTACCCCTTGAAATTCTTGCAAAGAGCAACAAATGGCTATTGCTAATACTATAAGGATAAATTTTCGAATCGAGTCAATTTATATGTATTGGCTTAATTTCGTGTTTGGACAAAACTTGTTAGCATCATAGGTTAGGACTTGAGTTATTTTTCCTTTAATACCGTAATGTGTTATTAAAGATTGTAGTGGCCTAAGATAAAATGACATTGAGTATTTCAAGCCAAGTTTAATCTTCATCATCCAAGGGATCTCAATGAGGTATGATTACATGTTTATGTTTGATCCATGGATTTTTTATTGGGTTTTAGGTTTTTATAAAAATGATTTTATCCCTTTAAATATTTTTAGAAGAGAAACATTTTTTTGAGAGGTCATTAAAACAACATTAGGCATGTTGTTTGAACGAAATATGGTATCTTGTTAGAATAGGTTCCCAAAAATTATGAATGAACTAACTTCAACTATTATTGGAATCTAGTTGGATAGCTCGTTGGATATGTGTTTGAACGAGATACCATAATTCATTCGAACGAGGTTCAAAGTCATTCGAATGAGTCTGTGAATTTTTCAAGATATTGAAATTTTCTTTAAGTGTTTCATCCTTATCTCTTTTTTAGAAAACCTCCTATAAATAGGAGTGCGGAGCATCAGTTTGATGTGAGACTTTTCCAAGCTTTTTAAGTTCCCAAAATTGTTTAAAAAGGACTCTGTGTTTTGGTGATATTTAACGATCAAGTTTTCAAAACCCTAGTTTACAACCATATTTGATATTCAAGAATCATATATACATATGTCGTTTTGATACCTATTTATATTGCATCAAAGTGGTTTTCTTTTCATACTGTGAGCATTTTCTGAGGTGGATATTGTGTTTGGTGTTATACGACAGCTAGATTGGTCAAGAGACAAGTAAGATCCATGGGATATTAAGATATGGGAAAGTGCGTGTGTTATGTGGCTGTTGGAAGACGTCCAACAGTGATTGGGAAAAAGGTTACACGGATCAGGAAAGCGCGTCAAGGCTTGAAGGCATTGAGTCTATGAGTAAGTCTAAGGTTACAAAAATCATACATGTGTACTGCCATGTTGTGATTTATTTATTTTACTCTTTTTTATACTCATCTAGATGCATGCTTAGGTAAAGAATAAAATTGGTAAATTATTTGACACAACATTTGTGGTTCTCTAAATTTGTGCAAGTTGATTAAAAATTGTGAAGATAAAATTTGGTGGTGGTTTTCTATACAAACCCAAAGTCACTTAGCTTAGATCCATGTTTTGTGATTGTTTAGGGTTTAAATGGTGTTTAACCAAGAGGATAGTTCCCTTTCCCGACGTCTATTACTTGATGGGTCAAACTGTCTTTATTACAAGGTGCGGATGCAATTTTTCCTGAAATCGTTAAATGAAAAAGTTTGGAACTCGATTGAGTTTGGGTGGATGCCTCCTAGTGAAGGTGGTTATCCTAAGACATATAATTCTTGGATAATGACTGAAAAAAATGCCTCGAATTTTAATTACAAGGGTGTGAATGATATTTTTGCACTGTGACCACTGAAGAATTTAAACGTGTTATGACTTGCAAGAGCGCAAAAGATGCTTAGGATATTTTACGATACACACACAAGGTTGAAAGTAATATTTGGACTCAATAATGTTATGATAAAAAAATATCTTTTAACTCTCTGATAAAAACCCTTTAAACAGTAATGGTTGGAATATACACATAAAAAATATAGATTAGGTAGGTATGATGTTCGAAGTACAACAACTTAAAATAGGGAAATAATGAGATAAGGAAGAGTGAGAATAACATAATACATGATAACAAGGAACCCGGCAAAACTAGTAATGCCAAGATCTTCTAGTTATAAAGACAACGCAGATTACAAGTCTACTATAACAACAATTTAAGTACATATTATAGTTTATAGATGTGTAAATCAAGTATTACTCCGAATACACTTAGTATTCCAAGGCAAGCACTAAATCACCCCCACAAACCACTGAATTAGACCAAACAGAATAATAGTTATGTAGAAAAACACAAGTTCACACTCAAAGATAGAGTATCTAGTGAAGAGGTAATAAAAATAATATAATAAGTTGAAATTTACAGAAGCTTGAGAAATCAACTCTAAAGATAAGAACATAAATGTCTTAATTTATAAATTGATTTTCCAACCTTGTAAAAACAGTTTGTGTGAGAAAAATAAAACCTTGAGATTTACAAAAACCATAAAATGATCCTCATAAATAAAACACAACAAAACCAAGGTTAGAGTATGTATATAATTAAGATGAGTAGAACATGTTTAATTTAAACAAGATCCACAAACAACAATATATATCCATAATAACATATTAATATATCAATAAGAGAATAGTACAGAAGGTAAAAGGAACATTTTTCATGAGATTATGAATGAAAACATCTAAAATGAGGGTTTGTAAAAGTATAAAAGCAGTCAAGTCATTAAAAATCCCAGATTACAAAGGAACACGCAATATATGATTTTGTATGTAAAAAGTGGGTTTAAAAAGAATACGCACAAAGGAAATCAAAAGAAAAATGCAGTTTCCAAAGTAGAACACGCTTTAAAGAAAAACCAACAAGCTCTATCTCCCTCAACATTACTGGAAGAAGAAAGACATCCCCAAAACTCACACAACTTAAACACCCATCCTCACAAAATATGTATGGTAAAAAGTATATGATGAAATGTGTAAAAGTTCTCTCAAAACTAGTATGACATAAGTGAAAATATAGAGAGAGAAAGTTGAGAAAATATTTTGACAAATTTTCTCTAAGGTTTAAAAAATATCACACAAAACAATTTCTCTAAGTTTTAAAACAATTCTCACAAAACAAGTGAATTGAGCTCTCTATTTATAGAGACATTAGAAAGGGTTTAGGTAAACTTGTAAATACCCAAACAATAAGAGCACATAAGTAAGCAACCACACCCATTCAAGGGTACAAAAGGAATCACACAAAAGCCCACGCAGTGGGGTTAAAAATGTAAACCACCAATGTATAGAGAGAAACACAAATGGTAGATCACAAAAAACAAAACGACGAAAATTTTGCCACAACGACACATGGCCAATCCACTTAATAAACAAAAACTCTGCCTTTTAAAGTTCGCATATTTAAAATAAGAAACAAATTTTTTTTTTTTTATTTCATTAATTACGTAAAGTAGCTTTAATAAAATCCAAAAAAATAATATAAACATATGAAAAATAATTTTAAATTTCAAAAAAGTATAAAACTAAGAAAAACTAGAATTTTAAAATATTTTAAGAACATTATTTTATTGTCCATTCTCAATTGAGTAAGTCGTATGCCACTACAACCGTCGAAGAATTATTGAAGATCATTCAAGTGTCAAGACGGATTCGAATATTAAGTTTTCTTCAATATTCAAGCCTCCGCAAGTTTAACTTTGGTAAGGTTGTGTTTTAAGTCCTTAATGATTCACTTAGAATATTGGAATAACTTTTATGAAAATTTTTCCAAGTGTTGGAGAGGTCTTTCTAAATTTTCCGTCAAAAATATTTTTCTAAGTGTTGAGGCGGATTTTTAAAGACGAAATAAAAAATTAATTTTTATTTAATTTCGTTCGAGCGACAGAAGCTGTCATTCGAGCGACATCCTTATATCGCACGATGTCGTTTGAATGACACTAGTACCTGTTCGAGCGACGCTGATATTTCGTTCGACCGAGCGACCGCTTTAGATTTTCTATAAATTACTTTTTTCAACTTCGTTTTCTTATCAAAAGACATGCGAATTTCAATAGAAAAAACTGCTTTGGTAGAATACTTTGTCTTCTCATTTTTAGGATTTTAATCCTTTATTTTCAATTCACAAATCATCCCAATAGTTTATATGAGTTGTTTTAGAACCCAAGAACACATCTTTGTTTAAGTTTCTCTTATAGAGTAGATCTCTACTGCTGATCTAGGTTCTCTTGAGGGGAGTACTGGGCTGACGATGACTGCCAGTCATATGGAGTGCTCGTGGGTATTCTTGGGCTGAATTGGAGTTGCGGTTCTTGCTGACTCTGGGTTGCGATCTATGTGGGTTTTCTTCGGTTATCTCATTATGGATTTCATTATAATCATTGAAAGTATTATAGAAAAATATAGGTTGTTTTCGAATCTTTTTTTTTTCTAAAATCTGCGAGTTAGCAATTTTATTTATGATGGCTTTACACACACACACACACACACGTAGTTGCATGTTTAATGGGCTAATTTAATTTGGTTTAAAATTAACTCCAGTGAAATAATTTTAAATTGGGAATTTGTGAAATTATTTAAATCGGTATCACGTACGGTACTCTTAAAATTGGTATCAGAGCAGGTTATACTAATTTTTTATGTATTTTTATTTTTCGCAAAATTTGTGTGATATTGATTTTTTTTAAAAATCTTGATTTTGAAATATTATCACAATGTTTACGAATGAAAACTTATATAATCAGTTGCCTATTTTTGACTGGTCTAGTTATGTTTACTGGAAAGCCCGCATGAAATCTCATTTAACGACAATTGATGGGAGAGTTTGGGTAATTTGTGACAGAGGCTGGACTCTTCCCACTGTCACCGCAAATAATGTCACGAATTTAAAACCTTTTACCGACTGGACTGAGGATGAGTTTAGGAGGGGCACTTTTAATTCACGTGGACTTAGTGCAATTTTCGGACACATCACTCTCGATGAGTACTGACGTATTATGATGTGCACCATGTCTAAAGAAGCCTGAGATGTTTTATAACTCACCCACGAAGGCACTGATGCGGTTAAAGGCTCTAAAATTCAAAATTTAACTACTCAATTTGAAACGATAGCCATGCTTGATAATGAGTGTTTTGATGACTTTTATGCACATTTATCTGACATTTTCAACACTAGTTTCAATATTGGTGAGCCTATACCTGATGCACGAGTGGTTAAAAAGATTTTAAGATCGTTGTCAAAACGTTTTATCCCTAAAGTGACTGTTTTGAATACCTTAGATAATTTGAGTCATCTGAAATTAGAAGAGCTAATAGGAGACCTCCAGACATATGAGATTGATAAGTTTCTTGACACTATCAAACCTAAGGAAAGAGAGATATCACTTAAAGTCCAGTCTAAGAAGAAAATGAAAGTAGTGCATGTAAGAACCATTTACCGTGAGTATTTAATTGCAACAAAATATGATGAGTGAACCATGGGACAGGGCTGCGAGAGTTCAAAATTAACTCGTCATGAAAGCTACCGTTTAAAAGAGCTCGATTTTTTTTTAAAGGCAATAAAAAGATAAATATGCCAAAAAGGGGCCACCTTAAAATAAGTATAAATGGATAATTATTTATGAAGGAGTTTGGATGGAAAGAAATAAAAAACAGGTTTGCACGTCTTGACAACGTCATGAAAAATCATTTACATAGTTTTATATGTTACTGGTGTGGAAATTATTCTTGACTTTAATGTGTTGATGGACTGAGTCTATGTCATTTAAATTCAACACTTTCAACACCTAAGGATGATTTTGAGATTCATTCGTTAGGAGTACACATATTCAACATGCACATATGTTATGTTTGATTGCTTTGATTTTCCTATTGAATATATTCACACCCATTCATTCCGTTTCAATGAATTGGTTGTCTTAGTGTAAATTTCATGGTGTGTGATTTTTGTAAAATTATTTTTTGCATTTTTGTATGACAAATTGAAAAATCAAAAATAGTTTGTAGAATCTTTTCAGTTATTCTCTTTTGCATGAGCGTAGTTTGAACCATATTTTCTATACATGCTTGTCGTGACAAATCCTTGCTTATTTTTAATTTATTCATTTTTTTGTCTTTTTCGGACAAATAAAAAGGGGGAGAACGAATTATGGGGGAGTTTTGGGGGGAGTTTTTTAATTGTGGGGGAGATTTGATTATATTGGTTGATTAATGCTTATATCATATCAAACTCAATGCGTCACGAAGGTTTTTGCCATGTCTCATGTGTGTAGGTACAAAGATTTATGATCATTATGTTGCACACTCTGATGACAAAAACTTAAATATTTGATGTTGAATATTTTTGAAGAAAAGTTTAGACTTACGTGTTTAGTACCTTTTCAGTTTTGGGTTCATGGGAGGGTATCAGATTTGTATAGGCCTTTTGATTTGTTAATACATATATTTTTATTTTGTACCGACGTAGACATAGGGGGAGATTTGTAATGACATTATTTTATTGTCCGTTCTCAATTGAGTATGTCGTATACTGCTACAACCGTCGAAGAATTATTCAAGATCATTCAAGTGTAAAGATGGATCCGAATATCAATTTTTCTTCAACGTTCAAGACTTCTCAAGTTTAACTTTGGTAAGGTTGTGTTTTAAGTCACTTAGAATATTAATATAAATTTTATGAAATTTTTTCTAAGTGTTGGAGCGACTTTTTTAAATTTTTCGTTCAAAAATATTTTTCTAATTGTTGAGGCGGATTTTTAAAGACGAAATAAAAAGTTAATTTTTATTTAATTTCGTTTGAGCGACAGAAGCTCTCGTTTGAGCGAAATACTTATGTTGCGCGATGTCGTTTAAACGACACGTGTAACCGTTCGAGCAACGCTGATATTTCGTTCGAGCGAGCCACCACCTTAGATTTTCTATAAATTGATTTTTCGAACTTTGTTTTTTAAGCATAAGACCTGTAAATTGTCAATAGATGAAATTGCTTTGGCAGAATACTTTGTCTTCTCACTTTTAAGGTTTTAATCATTTGTTTTCAATTCACAAACCATCCCAATAGTTTATGTGAGTTGTTTTGGAACCCAAGAACACATTTTCGTTAAAGTTTCTCTTGTAGAGAAGATCTTTACTACTGATCTAGGTGCTCTTGAAGGGAGTATTGGGTTGACACGACTACGTGTCATTGGGAGTGCTCGTGGATATTCTCGGGCTGAATTGGAGATGATGTTCTTATTGACTCTAGGTTGCGGTCCATGTGGGTTTTCTGCGATTAATTCATTACGGATTTCATTGTAAGTATTATAGTGAAATAAAGGCTTTACCCGAAAGGTTTTTTTTCCTGAAATCTGCGAGTTAGCAATTTTATTTGTGATGGTTTGGCACACACACACACATAGTTGCATGTTTAAGGGGTTGATTTAATTTGGTTTAAAATTGACTATAGTTAAATAAGTTTAAATTGGGAATTCGCGAATTTATTTAAATCCGTATAACGCACGACACTCTTCAAATATTTAAGTATAAAATACATATAACATGTATAAATACAAAAATATACAATATATTATAATTTATTATTTTATAAATTTAGAAAATTTGATTTTAAAAATTATTAAAAAATCTTTTTTGGAAAATATTTAGAGTGTGACATGAAACGTAGGGTATTGGGGTTGTTGTTATAAAATTAATCCAACAAAGTAAAAAAGGACAAGAGAGTGTAATTTTAATCTCCCATTTGGCCAATTTTGGGATAAAGGACAATGAGACACCAAAAAATAAGTCTCATATACACAAATGCATAACTCAACTATACACATATTTTCTAAAAAGAAGAGTACATAACTCAACTATAAAAAAAAAGTCCTATAAAACTCGATACAAAGAACAAACGAGAAAACCAGGAGTCTCACATTCTCCCCCTGTTTGTCATAAAAGGACAAAGGGAAGAGCCTTCAAAAGGATGTTAGCACTAGGAGATATTATGAATAAATAATTTTTAGAAATCCTTTTAAAGATTATATAGATCAAATATATGGTATTAACTAAAGAGCTACTAACATACAACCCTAACATATTAAATATGTCAGGCATAAACACCAATAAACATTCTAAGAGTTTCAAAACGTTAATTGTCTAATGGTTTTGTAAAAAGTTATGGTAATTAATTTGTAGTGTTAAGATATTAAATTTCAATTTCTTTCTCAATTAATTCTCTAATGAAATGTTCGCACATTTTTATGTGTTTTTTCCTAAAAGTGAAAGACATGATTCTTGGATATACTATCGCTACTTTGATTATCACATAGAATTAAAGTCGATTTTTCATTTATCCTATAATCACTTAACATTTTTTTAATCCAAAACGGTGAGTACAAAAACTGCCAGCTACAATGTATTTGGCTTCTGCTCATGAAAATGAGACACAATTTTACTTTCTAGATGGACAGGGGACAAGATTGCGTCCTAAGTAAAAACATCCACTAGTGGTGCTTTTACTATCATCGGTACAACCAACCCAGTCACTGTCTGTATACCTAATTAATTTAGGGTTAGTCTCAAAAGTGTACATGATACCATAGTTTATAGTTTCATTATGTATTTAATAATACGGTTTACATCAAGCAAGTAGGATTCCTTAGGTTTATATTAGAATCTAGCACATGCACACACGCGTGCGCACGCGCACACGCACGCACACACACAAAATATATGGTTTTGTATGTAAAAAGTGGGTTTAGAAAGAATACCCACAAAGGAGGTTAGAAGCAAAACCAAGGTTCCAAATTAGAACAAGTTTTAAAGCAAAACCAATGAGCTCTATCTCCCTCAACATTACTGGAAGAAGAAAGACATTCCCAAAATTCACTCAACTTGAACATTCATCCTCACAAAATATGCATGGTAAAAAGTATAGAATGAAATGTGTAAATTTTCTCTAAAAACATGTAAGACATAAGTGAAAATATATACAAAGAAAGTTGAGAAAATATTTTAGCAAAGTTTCTCTAAGGTTTAAAAAAATTCTCACAAAATAAGTGAACTGAGCCCTTTATTTATGAGACGGTAAAAAGGGCTTAGGTAAACTTGTAAATACCCAAACAATAATGGCACATAAGTAAACAACCACACCCATCGAAGGGTATACAAGGAATCACACGAAAGACAAAATGGTAGGGTTAAATACGTAAATCACCAATGTACAGAGAGGGGCGCAAATGGTAGATCACAAAAACAACACGATAGGAAGTTTGTGTAACACCCCGCGCGCCCGAAAAGAGACACGCAGCGTGCTACAGTGATAAAACTAAACTAAATCCATCAATAATAATAAGTATAGAGAATCTATATTTCACAATTTAAATATAACAAAAGCACGATTCTTCTATTTCCACAATAACAATTACAATCAAGTTTCATGCAAATACAAAATACCCAATTCTCCAACTAAAATTACACCACCAGTTTATACATAAAAGAAAATAAATCTTCGAAGCCAAGCTCTACAATATTTCTCCAAAATAGTCCATAGCGTCCCAATCCATGCTAATCTGCCAACTAAAAGAAAATACGGGGAAGTACACAATATGATAGGAATAGATGCTAAGAAATAATTAGCACGATGAATAAATCGCAGCAATATGAATCGCATATACAAATCAAATGCAATACTCCAGCATTATATAAATATTAATTTCTTAACAACACATCAATGTGTCACTAGGCCTCACCTCACCGAGCCTACGCATTCTTAAGCATATCCGAATTTTGGACTATTGGCGGGTGCCCTTTCTCCATGCCATATTAAAATCTCATGACATTAGGCTCAAATAAATAATATAATATATCTCAATGAATTAAATAATAGATTCCAATAATTTTTCAGGATTCCAATGAATATCACAATTCAACATGAGTGCAATTGACACAGAAAACAAACGGAATACTCTCGAGAGAATTTAGGATCATCTTGTGTAAGTCCCGTACCTCCAAATCATCACATGAATCGACACATAAAAATCAACCTCTAAATCGGATCGCACCATCACGTCCCTCTCGCAAAAATAATCAAATCTAGTTCTAGCCCAAACTCGAGAAAACACCAAATAAGCCTTCTAATCTAAGGTTGAAATCTTGAATAAGTTTGGGTTATGATTTGTAGATGAAAGGGAGTAATTTTGGAGAGGTCTTCTGGTTGAAAAGTTTGAGAAAAAGTGATTTGAAGAGTCCATCCACGAATTAGTTGTGATATATAAATGATTAAGAGTTTGATTAAGAAAAGAGTTCTAATCAGATACAAATACTAAAAAAGACATTCCGGACGATTGGTTCGTTGGAATTGGCTAAAATTTATGGAGTAGTAGTTATAGACGAGAGGAAGTTGCACAAAAAATTTCAGCTCTATCGGACGGTCCAATATTTTTAATATTTTTTTTTGTAGAGAGTTTTATGTTTTGATGACTCTTCTATATAATAAAAATTCAATTAAAATTCCATTTTAATTCCGATTCCAATTCCGTTTGAAAATTTATTTTTCAAATTTAAAAACCAACATTTTAAATTATAAAATTTATAAAATCCGAAATTTCATTTTTCTCTGATTTCCAAAATTAATTTAAAAATTCCCATTTAATAAAATGCGGGTTGTTACAGTTTGCCACAATGACGTATGGCTAAAACACTTAAGAACCAAAAACTTTGCCTTTTAAATTTTGCAGATTTAAATAAAGAAATAAGAAATTAATATTTTTGTTTCATTAATTATATAATTCAGATTTAATAAAATCCAAAAAATTAATTAAAAAATATGAAAATTAATTTTTAAATTCTAGAAAATTATAAAACCAAGAAAAACAATAATATAAAAACATTTAAGGATAAAATACATATAAATTTATAAATGCAAAAATATACAATATTTTACACATTCAATTTAGGGTTTTATCAATTTAGAAAATTTAATTTTAAAAATTCTTAAAAATAACTTTTTAGGAATATATTTAGAGCGTGCCATGAAACCTAGGGTATTAGGGTTGTTGTTACAAAATTGAACCAACAAAATAAGAAGGACAAGAGAAGGCACTTTCAGAGGGAACAAATACTATTAGGGTTTCCAAGTTACAAAATTTGATGATTAAGTTTGAGACGATTAAGATGTTAGAGAATGAGTCTTTTGATGATTACAAAATTTAATGACTCGTTTAACTTAGGTGAGGCTGTCATTGAGACTAAAGTGGTATGAAATTTTTTAAGGTCGTTGCCTAAAAGATTTAACGCTAAAGTCACGATCCCAGATTCCTTAGGTGGTGTCGAAACTATGAGAGTCCAGGAGATTGTAGGTGATCTTCAAACCTATGAGATGAACTTGTGTCCTCCAAATAAAAAGGATTAAAAATAGGACATTACTTTGAAAATCCAAAAAGAGGATGTGTCAAATTCTGATAGTAATGGTGAGCTGGATGCTAAAGAGATTACTATGTTTGATAGGAACTTCAAGAAATTTATTAATATTAGAGATGAGAAGAGTTTTATGAAGCAATTTAAGAACTTTATTTATCGTGATCGGTAGAATGAGGATGGTACTAAGAAGGTGGATGACCAAAACAAGTTCTTTGAATAACAAGGGTTTGCGCATTATTCTCATAAATGTCCCACTATACTAAGGAAGGAGGGAAAGAAATCGAAGGTATATAATACCACCTTTAGTAATAGTGAGTCAGAAAAAGGAATATAATTACCCCCATGAGAATAACTACACCACGTTCATGGATAGTCATGTGGGATTCAATGAAGTGTCTTCCTCCGATAAATATAATCATAAGAATGATGGTTTCGATGTCCAGTCTTTGGGTTCCCATGCTAGTGAGGAGAGAAGTGATGAAGAAGAAGAAAATGACGAGGAGGATAATGAGCTTCAAATGGTCTTTAGAGAGTTATACGTGAAGTCATTGAAGTTAAAAAAGGCCAACTTACATTTAGAAGCTAAGAGGAAATAACATTTTATAGGAAATGATGATGTTAAATTGATTAAGGATCTTAGGGCACGTGAGAAGACTCTTAAGGAGAAGCTTGAGTATTTTGAGGGAAGAGAGATAGCCTTCATGGTTTTTTAGAGGTTTTAAAGAATGAGCTTCTTGATTTTGAAGATTCTAGGTGTTTTCTCAAGTCTAGGACAATGGGGTTAGAAGAGAAATTGAGATACTCAAGTAATATCAAATTTGATTTTGTGTCTTGGTAAAAAAACTTGGATAAAATGTTAGGCATCGTCCGAATCAAAGATGGCAACTATGGATTGGCTTAGATGATATAAATACTTTTGTTGCTAAATCCAAGACCAAAGTTTGAGAGAGTCAACCCTTTCTAGGGGCGTTAGAAAGGGTCAACACAAAGGTTTTTTGTGTCTACACTTGGACACATTGCGGTAGGAAAGGTCACCTTAGGCATTTTGTTATAATCTTAGAAATGGTCCTAGGAAGTATAAGATTATTTTCAACAAGGTTCTCCAAGCCCTAGATCATCACGCTAAACCAATGTGGATTAGAAAGTCCAATTTATAGGCATGTAATAGTAGACTTGTTAATTCTCACATGTTATCACATGATTCTTCGCATGTTATATGAGTGATTGTTGTTACATTTTTTCATACACTAGATTTTTTGCTTCATATTATATTATTTTTTTAGTTGTATGATGTTTATCTTTTTTATTTTGATTTTTCATTTTTTAGGTCTTATTGAGGAAAAATACAAAAAAAATTATTTGTTTTTTGAGTCGTTTTGAAAAATATTTAAAACTCAAAAAGATTTTTGTTTGTGTAGTTTAGTTTTACACATATTGTGTGTCATATTGGTGTGTTTGACTCCTCTTTCTTCCATGTATCTATGTGACTAAGACTTTTGATTATGATTTGCAATGCTTAGTATTGTTCTTAATCATCCTTTCATGGAGTCATTCGAAATTGATTTGCATGATGGATTCCTTTTGTATATGCCTACGTACACACTTTGCACACTCTCTTTTAGATTTTAGCTGCATATGTCACATGAGGTGAGTGAGGTGTTCTCCCAAGAATGTTGTCATATTCATAATTTTTTTTACTGTGGGGGAGTTGTTCATGTAAAAACCATTGCCCATGATTTTGATGCTTTATTGAAAATATGAGTGTGCATGGGAAAAGGCCACGAAAGGACCAATCTCCTTTGCATGAAAGGCCACCTTTGGTAGGAGCCTAAAAGATTGAGAGGCAATAAAAAGATAGAAAAATGACAAGGCCAAAATTTTAACATTGATGATTCAAAAATTAGATATCTTCAAATTAAAAAGAGAGAGAAAAATGATACGAAATTTTGAGAGTATTTAGTTGAAGATCAATGGGTTTGCACAATGAGTCCTAGTTGAACTTAATTGTTTTGACGCTATTGATTTGAGAATCATCAAAATTTCTAGGATAGTGTGCATTGTGTTTATTTGTCCTTTTGAGTTCTTTATTTTTTCATATGAGGCCAATTCAAAGGTTGATTAACTATTGCGGTCAAATAGAACTACTTGGACATATTTTAGTGTTTGGATCATTTTCTCTTATTTATAGTTTAAGTCCCTTCACTCCGTATCCCCTTATTTAGACATATTGATAGATAGTGAGTGTGTAAAGCTTATGTATTTGTGTCTTTTGGGGTGGTATATACATGTATATAGTTGTGCTTCATTGGTATATGCGTGGTTATATGTATGGTATGTTTTTTATTTTGAGTCTCTTCATTTTAATTTAATCCATGTTTGCGTTATGATTAATCTTTGATTTATATTGGCATGTGTTGTGATCATCTTGGTATCTTATACTTAAATGCTTGCATCATAGTTGATATTATTTGTTCGTGGTTTCAATTATTTGTGCTTGTGTCACCGAATTATTTGTCATTGCATGCTTACTTCGCACCATTGCAGGGATATAATTTCTTTCCCTATTCTTACATGTTTTAACATTATGGGGGATATTTGGTTTATTATTGTGCACCTTATTCTTTGTCTATTCCTGAACAAAAAGGGGGAGAAATGGTATCTAATTCTTTTCACGTGTTTTTTTTACCTTAGGGGGAGACGTCCTATCCTAAGTAGATATTGTTAAACAGAGGGGGAGGATTTTTCTATGTAGTTTATATATTGCTATATTCTCTTTGCATTTGAAGGTGTATTTTGTAAAACCATTTTCAAGAACATCATAATATTAATCATTGATACATTATTGATTTAATTTTCACATACAATTGTTCTTAATAAAAGGATCTTGGATCTTCATGATAATCACATATAATCATTATGTGGAACATAAAATGGTATTAAAATAACATACCTCCATCATGTCACAACTAGAAATATTTATGGACTAGTCAACCTCGATGTCCGATCTGGCTGAATTTTGAAACATGGCTTCATCTTTTATATGGAAAGAACATACTCTTATTTCAACCCATTCCAACTGTTAGATCTCCTTGTAAGGTCAAAACACTATTTCAAAATTTACTCTCCTTGAGAATTTAGATTTTTCTCCCTTTCCTTTATGTTGTCTTTTTTTAGAGTGCCTGAATGATGGAAATCGTCACTTATTTATAGGCAACGACATGACCTAAATCTCCAACAGTCACTTAATATCAACCATCCATGAAGGTAGATGCCCAAGAGTCCTTTTGACTCTTGGTATTTGGAGTACCCTTTCATTAACCAAAGTAACTCTTAGTGGTAATATAATTTTGGCGCACATAATGAATAATTGTTTAAAATAATTATAGCAGTATCCCTTTTGATCTATAATTATCATAATGTGCGCAATAATCTTTGAGTCATCCTTAAATGGTTTTCCATAAACACATTAATCAAACAACTCATTAATGCGAGTCATGGCGCTCACATACTAATTCAAGAGCATGATCACTCCCGTGTACCACAACATTAAAAACTTATCCAATAAGGTTTATAAATAGGGTTATTCAACAATGGTCTAATAATGTCTTTATAAAATACTATTTCTATCACATTCTTTCATTCACATTCGTGTGTACAATAACGACAAAAATAAATGATTTTGAGACGCGGTATGATATCATATCGTAGTGTCAAATAAGTACTAAAAAATCCACCACGTCGAGATTCTATCAACTATATTTAAGACTCGTATCTTAAGCATGCTTCATTAATGTCTTTTATAATAGCCCAATCATATGGATTTTCCATGTTAACACTTGTACAAATGTGTTAAATGACACTTGTTTCAAAATTTATTCTTTAAAAAGTATTTACATTCAATGTGCTTAATTACTCACATAATACCTAATGTATCTTAATAAAGAAGATTGTAATGATAATATCATAATATTTCAGCAACATAGTAATAGCGTCGATAACTCTAAGTCTCAAAATTTAAATTACATTGCCATAATCAATAAGTTGTAGCATCAAAGCATGCTACATATTCAAATTTCCACAATAATCAATGGATTGTGTTGCACTCCTTCATTATATTGGTCGCTAAACCAATATAAACATAAGTACCTAAGAGTGAACTTCATACTTTCCATAAAACCAACAAATCTTATTTGTATTACTAATCGTCCAAAACTGAACAATCAACTTTAATATGAGCATATAACCTTTTAGTATCTCATAACTTCATCCATTATATATTAAAGGTTCATGAAACATTTTGTTTTTCTACTTTAAAATAAATTGAATATATAAACTTACTCCCACTGATCCACTAAAGTGGATAGGGGGCTTTGTCTTTGTCGAAGTTGAGGAGAGAGAAGCTTTGAAATGATGAACCCTACAAACCCAATTTTCCCATCCAACCGCCAGTTTGTTGGATTCAATCATATGAATCTATCAACTCATGAACAAATTCAGGTTGAAAATAATGAATCCAAACCTTTTGCCTCACTTCTGAAAGTCAACGATGAATTTACCGAATCCCTCAATAAAAGGGGAATTTACATCTATCAAAATAAGCAAAGAAAGGTAAAAACGTGGTCTTGAAAAATGTAAATCCAATCTAATTGGGCATATTTCAATGGAACCTAAGAAGAAACCATGTAAGACAAAAGACCTAATCATAAGAATCCAAGAAATTTGGAATTTAAGAAATGAGTTCAAGATGACACAAATGGTTAAAGGTTTCTTCAATCTGAGTTTTGCTTCTATTGAAGATCATGAAAAAGTTTGGGACACTAGATCTTGGTCCCTTAATCCCAGTATCATGAGAATTTTGCAATGGATTCTAGATTTTGACCCTCTAAAAAAAACTATTGCTCATGTATGGATTAGAACCTTCAGACTTCCTCAAGCGTATTGGGAACCACAAACTCTTTTTGAAATTGGCAAAGGTTATGGAATGACCATTGTCATTGACAGACCTACTCTTGACAGATCTTTTGGATATTTCTCTAGAATTCTTGTGGATGTTGATGTTTCCAAACCCTTGCCAAAATTCCTCTTAATTGAGAGGAATGATTACTCATTTCTTGTGGATATTGAAGTTGAAAAAATGCCTTTATGGTGTGTCAAACGCTCAACTATCGGACACCATGTTGGTCATTGCAAATTAGGTCTACCTACCCAAATCCATCATAAAGAACTTGATAAGTCTGTTTATGGTGTTAATGATGAACCATCCAAGAAGTTACCCACAAAGTCCCTATTTACTCCTATAGCTACCCCTACTCATGCTGAGGATATATGCCCTCATACTGTTAATAAAGGAAAAGATATTAATGCTTATGAAAGCCTTGTTGTTAACATTCATAATTATTTTTCTTCCCTTGAACCTAGTGATGAACATAATGAAAACATATATGGAAATGCTTAACATTGTCTTGATTATATTATTACTTTAACCTCAAGTACAAAGTCATGGAGTCAAATCTTTGAGCAAGAGATTCAATAAGATGATAAGGATCAGGGTAATTCCCAAATTGATAAAGAGGTTATGATGATTGCAAATGTGGATCACAATGAAAACCAAAAAAAGGAACCCCCCTTTATGGTATCCGTATCCAAATCCCAGAAAAGGAAATTGAGACTCAGAAATGTAAAGGAGTCAGATCATACCCCACCCGAGGCAATGGGTTTATCCAAAATCAATGAAGTTTATATTCTGGAATTTAAGGGGGTTTGGCAACCAAGAAACTCAAAATGAACTCAAATTATTATGCTTTTGTCATCATCCAACCCTTATTACAATTGCTCAACCCATGGTTCTTTTTTACTCTATTCCCTCCTCTTATTGGAATTCTATTAATTTCAACTTGGTTGCTATTAATAATAGGGATTCTCTTGATCCCAATATATGGGTTCTTCATCATTATTCATTTAATTATTTCTTTGTCCTTTAAAATACCTCTCAATTTATCTCTATTCATCTCTCCCTTAATAATCACTCTTCTGTTATTTCTTTTGTTTATGCTAGTACCACTCTAAGAATTAGAAAAGATCTTTGGAACTCCCTTCGCTATATTCATTCTAATCTCTCTTTTTCAAGTTTTTTAGTGGGAGATTTTAATGTTATTCTTGGCTTCCATGAAAGAATTGGAGGCAGAATCCCTTCTACATCTTCTTGTAGTGATTTTCAAGCTAAGATTGACTTTTTCTCCCTTATTCATATGTCTTTCACAGATCCCCATATGATTAGGTCCAATGGTTGGAATTCTAGTGGTCATATTTGTAACAACCCTTGCTTTTAAGAACCTATTTATATTTATTTACTATGTGAAGTAATTATATATAAAATGTTGGAACGTGGAGTAAGTATTAATTTAATGAGATAAGTTAATATTTACTAAAATGTTGTATGTTTACCTTATATGTGGGTAAATATCACCATGTTGCAGTTTATTGTGTCATAAGAATTAAAATGACGTTGCGGTTTAAAAATGAAACCGGAACTTGAAATGAGTTATAAAATTTCCAAATGACAATTTGGAGGGTGTAGTTAGTCCCAAATGGTGCGAGATAGTCGAAATAAGTGCCATATTGTATTTTGGTGTTTTGGGCACTTTTGACTGATTTTAGCATAATGCGTATTGGGAGTCACTTTAATGTGGTATCAACCATTTAAGTTGGAGATTTTAGACTAATGCCACGATTTAGTCTTGCTAAGCCCTCTTATTTCTCTTAAGAGCATTTGTTAACCAGGAGTGAGAGAGAGAAGAAGAGAACTTGTGGAGAAAGAGAGAGATTGATCTTGCATTCAACTTCCTCAAATCTGAATTTATAAGCTTAAGGCAAGTTTTCTACTTTCTAATATATGATTTATGGTGGATAATTTGTGTGATAGTTGTTTATTTGGGAGATTTGGGTAAATATTAGGTTTGGATACCTATTTTGGGTATTTAAATTATTAGATCTTAGTTTGGTAGGATTTCTAAGGATTTTTGTGTGTTTGTTGAGGTTTGGAAATGTTGTTGGTATATTGTACTTGGGGGTTTTGGGGAGAAAGGCAAAGGTTGAAATTTTACCTTGGATTTATCTTGGTAGAAGATGAAAATGGTCTAGGTCTGCTATGACCGGTCGACCGGGCCTTCGGGGGAGGGCATACTGCTTTCCCACAAAGGCATAAAAATTGGTGTGTGGCTGACCGCGGTCCCCTGACCGATCGACCGACCCCTCTAAACCGAGCTTTCTTATTTTCCTCTTAAGTAAAGTTTTGAGACGCGGTCGACCGCGGTCCCAGGACCGGTCGATCGGTCCCCTATTTTTTGCCTTTAATCCTTATTTTATTTCCTAGTTTTATTTTCTTCTAATAGGGACTAGGAACCTTCTTGAATGAAGTAAACTTAGAGTTCTAAAGTCCTATATGAGTTATATAACTACCCTCCATTAGGATTGGGTTAAATGGGGCTTATTCCGGATGTGTACAAATTGAGGTTTGGGTTTTCCTTTTCATTAGAAATCCGTTAAGTGTCTTGGAGTTGTAGGTCCATACTTGGAGACTCAAAGGGCTCTAATGAGGTATATAAGACCTTGGGACTTGTGGCATTATTGTGATCACTTAAAGATCAATTCGGGACTTAAAATATGATGAATATTAATGAGAATATTCAATGATTGTGGTTTCGGATAAAATGAAACAAATATGAATAATGGAAATGAAATTAAGATTTAAATGGTAAATGCTAATTTACTTAAACACACCTCTCTAAATGCTATCATAAAGGAAGCTCGCGCATGAGGTGATGTCCCCTGGCTAGTGAATGCAGGGAGACTATAGTCCTCGGCCATATGCGGGGTTATTATGTGTTTTATTCTGCGCTAGTGAGGTAATTCCTGGTGTGGTTATGTCTCACTCGCAGGCATATAGCCACTTCCCGACGTGCGTTAGGTACCCAGGTTGTCTTGTTTGATGGGCCCTGGAAGATGATAGTCATTTAGGGGGGCGCCCAGTGGGGAAACTCGGAGGGGCGGTCTTAGAATCGTTATATATATAAGAATATGACCATTCTAATTCAAGTGGGACTTGAGATATGTAAAATGCCATAAGAACATATGATGGTATTATATTCCTGTTAAGGAATGGAAATTGGAATGAAATGGTAAATAATGATGGAGGCTTTTAAATTTATGATGTCTAATTATATTCCCTTGGATAATGTAATAAAAGAAATAATCATTTAAACTTCTTTATTATGCTTTGGGTTTTTGTTGTTAGACTCTTATCCTTATCATTCATGATTAATATCTCATAACTATCATGCTCCTTATTCATCTGGTAATCATACAAAATTGGGCCTTGACCCCTTCATTTTCCTTGCTGTGCATGAAATTGCATCCGCTCAGGTGCTCCGCCGCAAGGGAGCCCGTTATGATATTCCTAATCCTATGCTTTTAAGGAGCTGTAAGATCTTGCGGATATTACAGGATGTGTTGTTAGACGTTTCCTTCTTTGGTAATCTAGATATGATCGGGTCTGTCATTCGGGCGTGTGGCCCAAACTTTGTAACTGTTTAATGGATGTATTATGTAAATTATTAAACTATTGTAACACGTTGTATGTACCTGTTGACCGACAGCATATTCGGTCCTCTATTGTATATTTGTTGTTGATGTAATATAAGGCCTTTTGTAATCCCACTTTCTTTTGAGATTTGGGTTGTTTTAATTGTTTTCTTTACTTGCAATCAAACTAAATTAAAATTTTTGCAACCCATTTTCTGAATTATTGGTCGGTTTGCCCATATACTTATTTAATTGTTGCGATGCTGAGAATGATTTCCATCCATGATTCCGTTATGTTGGAGTATCCGGCTGGCCACCCCTTATTTTGATTTGCGGGTTATCACAGATGGTATCTGAGCATCAGGTTCTAGAATCTTTAGGATCTTTGCGGAGTTGTCACGTTCTACCGTAGCGTTCTTTGATATAGAGCCTAATGTTAGGACTGCTTTGTTTCTTATATTTGCGATCTTCTGCAATATAGATTATTTTGAATAGTATTCTAGCTCTATTGTTCCTTTATCTCAGATGCCACCTAAGAGAGGTCGCCCAGCGAGACGTAATAGAGTTGTAGAAGATGATGTTGGTCCCCCGCCGCCACAAGGAACAATTAATGCTGCTGATATAGCAAATATAGTGGCCCAAGCGGTTAATGCGGCTATGACCACCGTGGATCAGCAAATGCCACAAGCTCAACAACAACAAGCGCAGGATGTACAAGCTCCTATGGGACCTTCTCCGTGGGAGAGAGTTAGAGAGTCCTTTTTAAAGGGCCATCCCCCGGAATTTGACGGACGTTTTGATGTTATTCGAGCAAACCAATGGAAGAAGGACATGCAACGCAATCTACGAATGGTGGAATGTAGTGAGGAGAAGAAACAAGTCCTTGCTACATTCAAACTTGTTGGAGCCGCGTTACACTGGTGGGAGTCGATGATTACACCAGAACAGAGGGATACCATGATGATCACTGATTTTTGGGTTTTATTTAACCAAAAGTATTTTCCTCCCGCAGTTCAAAGGGAGATAAGAAGGAGACTTCATGATATGGTACAGGGAGAGCAGTCCGTTGCCGAATACGAAGAGGAGTTCACCCGATTGGAAAGTTTTGTACCGGATGAGGTGACTCCGAAAGAGAGGAAGGTTTCAAAATTTATGGGAGGTTTGAACTGGAGAATACGACAACATTTGTTGGTTAATCTAGCCTTGCAAAGTTTTGGTGAGGTAATGAATGCAGCATTGCTCCATTGCCAAGAACATCGATTGTACAAGCAGAGTAGCAAGAAATCTACCGTAGTGGGGCAAGAGGGAAAGCCTGGAGGCAGTGGGAATGGAGGAGGAGCTTTTTCCTCATCCCAATCTACGGGTAATAAGCAGAAATAAAGGGATCCCCAGCAAGGGGACTCGTAAAAAAGGCAACGCTTTGGTGGGCTTAATTCGGGTGGCAATACTACTAGGCACAGTCAGGGTGCTTCGCAACATCAATAAATCGTTCGGGGTGGTCAAGGGGTAGGGGCCATTGGGACCAAGGTGTTAACCAGTTTAGAAATAACTAGGGCCGTGTTTCAGAGAATATATTGGGGAAGTGCTTACAATGTGGTGAGGTGGGTCATTACAAGAAGGAGTGTCCTCAGTTGGTTGGGCAGGGATTGGCTTGTCAAGTATCATGCAACAGTTAATTATTATGAGAAGAGTATAGTCTTTTCCGTTACGGGACAAGAAATGTTCTTGGTAGTCATGCCTCGTTTAGAAGGAGGTACTAGTACTTATTTATATTGTATTATGGAAGAAACTTCTCGGGATGTAGTTGTTCCCTTGGATTCCATTCCAGTTATTCAAGATTTTGTAGATGTTTTTTGAGAAATACAGGGTTTGCCTCCGAGTTGAGAGATTGAATTTGTGATTGATTTAGCGCCCGGGACGAGACCGATTGCTAGAGCTCTGTATCGTATGGATCCCACTGAGATGAGGGAGTTAAGAGATCAAAATCAGTAGTTGTTGGAGCAGGGGTTCATAAGGCATAGTACGTCGCCATGGGGTGCTCATGTGTTGTTTGTGAAGAAAAGGGACGATTCTCTCCGGTTATGAGTTGACTATAGAGAATTGAATAAGGTCACCATCCGGAATAAATACCCTTTGCCTCGTATTGATGATTTGTTTGATCAACTTAGGGGAGCATCGTACTTCTCTAAGATAGACTTGAGAACGTGGTATCACTAGTTGAGGATACAGGAGCAGGATGTATCCAAGACCGCTTTTCTGACGAGGTATGGGTACTATGAATTTTGGGTTATGCCCTTTGGACTAACCAATGCCCCCGCTGTATTTATGGACCTCAAGAATAGGGTATTCCGGGACTTCCTGGAACAATTTGTTATTGTATTCATCGATGACATCCTTATGTATTCTCGAACGGAATCAAACCATGCTACTCATTTGAGGTTGGTCTTGCAAAGGTTAAGAGATCACGAGTTGTATGCTAAGTTTGAGAAATGTGGTTTTTGGTTACGGGAAGTGCAATTTCTGGGTCATATTGTTACTTCGCAGGGCTTTTCGGTGGATCCGAACAAGGTGGTTGCGGTGAGGGAGTTGGGTTAGCCCACGACACCTATCAAAATTCGTAGTTTTTTGGGTTTGGCGGGTTATTACCGTCTGTTTATCAAAGGTTTATCTAAGATCGCTAGCCCTTTGATAAATTTGACCCGAAAAGGGGTTAGGTTTGTTTGGGATAACTCGTGTCAGGTTGATTTTGACGAACTTAGAGATAGATTGACTTCTACTCCAGTCCTTGCGTTGCCAAAGCGGGGGTTGGAATACGTAGTCTTCACCGATGCATCTCTACAAGTATTAGGAGGTGTACTTCAACAGGAGCGACGGGCTATTGCTTATGCTTCTCGCAAGCTAAAGCCCCATGAAAGAAATTATTTGGTTAATGACTTAGAACTGGCCGCAGTTATCTTTGCCTTGAAGATTTGGAGGCATTATCTCCTAGGGGAGAAATTTAGTCTTTTCAGGGACCATAAGTCGCTGCAATATTTATTTTCACAGAAAGATTTAAATATGCGACAATGCCAATGGTTGGAGTTTGTGAAAGACTATCAATTTGACATCCACTATCATTCGGGCAAGGCGAATGTGGTAGCGGATGCTTTGAGTAGAAGGCCCGAGGGAGAGTTAGCTGATGTACGGAAAGATAAGTGGGAAGAGCTCAGTCATGAGGATGCGGTTGCTAGGGCGTTCATGTCGGTGATAACCGTTACACCTACAATTGTGGCAAGGGTTGTAGAACCCAAGGAAGAGATAAAGGTTGTCAGGACCACATATGCTGATTACTGTCCGAGGGAGCGGAATCCTACTCGATAAGTTCAGAGGGTGGACACGCTTCCATGGAAGACTCATTATCCCAGAGGAGGGGGATTTGAGACGGGCGGTGATGGCAAAATCTCACGGATCTAAATTTACGGTATATCCTGGTGGGGACAAGATGTATCAAGATATGCGCCGTCAGTATTGGTGGCTAGGCATGAAGCGAGATATTTCTGAGTTCGTATCTCAATGCACTACTTGTCAATTGGTCACAATAGATCATCAGCGACCGACATGTTTGTTGAAACCATTGGAGATTCCGATATGGAAGTGGGAGAGCATATCGATGGACATTATTACAGGTTTGCCAAGGTCACAGAGTGGTTGTGATTCTATTTGGGTGATTGTCGACCGCTTGACTAAGTCGGCACACTTCCTACCCGTGCGTACCGATTATGACACTACTCGCTATGCCCTATTATTCATCCCGAAGATTGTCAGACTCCATGGGGTGCCATTAAATATCGTTTCCGATCGAGACAATATTTTTGTTTACCACTTTTGGCAAAGTTTCCAATAGGCTTTGGGGACCGAATTGAAGTTAAGCACTTCTTATCATCCTCAAACAGATGGCCAGACTGAAAGAGTAAATCAAATGTTGGAGGATATGCTCCGTACGTGTATGCTTGATTTCAAGGGTGGTTAGGAACAATATCTCCCTTTGGTCGAGTTTTCTTATAACAACTCATACCAATTTACTATTGGAATGGTGCCCTATGAAGCACTTTATGGCCGGCCCTGTAGATCACCCACGTGTTGGTTAGAAGTGGGGGATAATAAATTCCTTGGACCTGAAATGATCCAGGATACTTCTTCTAAGATCGAACTCATTCGGAATCGCATTCGGATAGCTTAAGATCGCTAAAAGAGTTATGCCGATGCAAATAGGAGACACATGGAGTTGGAGATTGGAGACCAAGTCTTGGTGTGAGTGTCACCAATGAAAGGTATCAAGCGTTTCGGAAAGAAAGGAAAGCTTGCGCCGCGTTTTGTTGGACCTTTTCCCGTTATCGCTAAGGTGGGTCCAGGGGCGTATCAACTTGCCTTACAGAAACCTTTACAACAAATTCATGATGTGTTCCATGTATCCTCTTTGAAGAAGTATAAGAGGTGTGATGGTGCCCTTTGGCATATCCCTTTTGAGGATATCGACTTCCAATCCGACATTTGATATGAAGAACAACCTGTTGCTATTTTAGAGCATGGGGAGCGTAGGTTGAGGTCTCGAGTGGTGATCTTGGTGCGAGTCCAATGGAGTCATCACAACGCTAAGGAATCAACATGGGAACGCGAGGATGATATGCGGGAAAAGTATCTGCATCTCTTTATTCAAGGTTGTAACACCCCGCCCGCCCGGGGAGAGCGGAGCGGAGAGCCACTATCGATAAAACTAACCAAATCCGCAAATAACAAGGTATAAAGGACCTAAATCCCACAATAATATAAATACACTCATCTCAATTCTTCATATACAACAAGTCTCTCGAATAAATACAACTATCTAACTAGAATAAAAATACAAATCTCCAAATCTCTAGACATCAAAATAATACAAATCTTCCAACTTGTATTAAAAATTCTCCCCAATATAATCCACGCTAAAAATCATCCCAATTGGTCCATAGCGTCCCAAATCCACGCTAACCTGCCAACTAAAAGAAAATATGGGGAAGTAAACAATACGACAAGAAAGAAGCTCAACAAATATATGTCAGCGATGAATAAAACGTAACAACACGAGTATGAATATTCAAATCGACATGAAAATCTCAAAGCATTTATCAATATAATTTCTCAACATCACTTTAACCGGGTCACCAGGCCTCACCACATCCGTATATGCTTTATCAAGCCATAGCCCGGGACACAAGAATTTTTGCGGGTGCCCAACATCAGTGACTTATTAAAATCTCACGACAACGTGCTCATCAACAATATAATGATACCACATGAATCAAAATAATTTCAACAATTATTTTCCAGATTTCAATGAATTTATCAATTCAAATATGAGTTCAATTAAACAAGAATTCAAAGAGAATGACACTCGCAAGATTTAAGGAGCATATTGTGTAAAACCCCATACCTCAAACCATGATGAGAAACCAACGATCACATCCTCAAAATCAACTCAAAAGATCTACAAAAACTCCTCCAAGAACCTCGAACAAAATATCCCCAAGAACACCTCTAATCTAAGGTTGGAACTCACAAATCACAAGGGCCAAAGTATAATTAAAAAGGAGAGGAATATAAAATATATTTGCTGCCAAAATTTGTGCCAAAAGTAGGTTAAAAAGGTTGCCCACGACTTCCTTTTATAATGCAAAGAAATGAAGAGTTGGAATCCAAAAGACTCCTTTAAATAAGGCAAAGAAATGAAGAGTTGGAAGTCAAAACAACTCCAAGAGTTAAAAACATTATAAAATCATTTTAAAATCCGTTTTAACTCCGATTTCGAAACCGTTTGAAATTCTCTCCTTTAAAAATAATATTCAACATATTTGAGCAGTAAAAATAATTTTATCAAAAACATTATTTTTTTCTCTTTATTTTGAAAATAGCCCAAAAATTATGCGGGTTATTACACTTCCCCACTAACAATGGAATTTCGCCCTCGAAATTCGCCGAATGCCTAACTCTCAAAAATCAGGCCAACAATCTCCAAAAATAAATCACGTCTCCCGAAAATAAATTCCTCACATCTAATCTCAAAACCTATCACGAATATCACCTAAAATTATCTATCTCTAAAAATTGTTATCCACGCAATGAACCCAAAATTCAAGACCCGAGGGTTACCGAATACCTAAGCTCTGATACCATTTGTAACACCCCGCCCGCCCGGGGAGAGCGGAGCGGAGAGGCACTATCGATAAAACTAACCAAATCCGCAAATAACAAGGTATAGAGGACCTAAATCCCACAATAATATAAATCCACTCATCTCAATTCTTCAAATACAACAAGTCTCTCGAATAAATACAACTATCTAACTAGAATAAAAATACAAATCTCCAAATCTCTAGACATCAAAATAATACAAATCTTCCAACTTGTATTAAAAATTCTCCCCAATATAATCCACGCTAAAAATCATCCCAATTGGTCCATAGCGTCCCAAATCCACGCTAACCTTCCAACTAAAAGAAAATATGGGGAAGTAAACAATACGACAAGAAAGATGCTCAACAAATATATGTCAGCGATGAATAAAACGTAACAACACGAGTACGAATATTCAAATCGAGATGAAAATCTCAAAGCATTTATCAATATAATTTCTCAACATCACTTTAACCGGGTCACCAGGCCTCACCACATCCGTATATGCTTTATCAAGCCATAGCCCGGGAAACAAGAATTTTTGCGGGTGCCCAACATCAGTGACTTATTAAAATCTCATGACAACGTGCTCATCAACAATATAATGATACCACATGAATCAAAATAATTTCAACAATTATTTTCCAGATTTCAATGAATTTATCAATTCAAATATGAGTTCAATTAAACAATAATTCAAAGAGAATGACACTCGCGAGATTTAAGGAGCATATTGTGTAAAACCCCATACCTCAAACCATGATGAGAAACCAACGATCACATCCTCAAGATCAACTCAAAAGATCTACAAAAACTCCTCCAAGAACCTCGAACAAAATATCCCCAAGAACACCTCTAATCTAAGGTTGGAACTCACAAATCACAAGGGCCAAAGTATAATTAAAAAGGAGAGGAATATAAAATATATTTGCTGCCAAAATTTATGCCAAAAGTAGGTTAAAAAGGTTGCCCACGACTTCCTTTTATAATGCAAAGAAATGAAGAGTTGGAATCCAAAAGACTCCTTTAAATAAGGCAAAGAAATGAAGAGTTGGAAATCAAAACAACTCCAAGAGTTAAAAACATTTAAAAATCATTTTGAAATCCGTTTTAACTCCGATTTCGAAACCGTTTGAAATTCTCTCCTTTAAAAATAATATTCAACATATTTGAGCAATAAAAATAATTTTATCAAAAACTTTATTTTTTTCTCTTTATTTTGAAAATAGCCCAAAAATTATGCGGGTTATTACACTTCCCCACTAACAATGGAATTTCGCCCTCGAAATTCGCCGAATGCCTAACTCTAAAAAATCTGGACAACAATCTCCAAAAATAAATCACGTCTCCCGAAAATAAATTCCTCACATCTAATCTCAAAACCTATCACGAATATCACCTAAAATTATCTATCTCTAAAAATTGTTATCCACGCAATGAACCCAAAATTCAAGACCTGAGGGTTACTGAATACCTAAGCTCTGATACCATTTGTAACACCCCGCCCGCCCGGGGAGAGCGGAGCGGAGAGGCACTATCGATAAAACTAACCAAATCCTCAAATAACAAGGTATAGAGGACCTAAATCCCA
Source organism: Sambucus nigra (assembly GCA_949130495.1). Taxonomy (NCBI): domain Eukaryota; kingdom Viridiplantae; phylum Streptophyta; class Magnoliopsida; order Dipsacales; family Adoxaceae; genus Sambucus; species Sambucus nigra. The sequence goes on along the minus strand of OX422207.1, from coordinate 622,143,054 downwards.
CAATAATATAAATCCACTCATCTCAATTCTTCAAATGCAACAAGTCTCTCGAATAAATACAACTATCTAACTAGAATAAAAATACAAATCTCCAAATCTCTAGACATCAAAATAATACAAATCTTCCAACTTGTATTAAAAATTCTCCCCAATATAATCCACGCTAAAAATCATCCCAATTGGTCCATAGCGTCCCAAATCCACGCTAACCTTCCAACTAAAAGAAAATATGGGGAAGTAAACAATACGACAAGAAAGATGCTCAACATATATATGTCAGCGATGAATAAAACGTAACAACACGAGTATGAATATTCAAATCGAGATGAAAATCTCAAAGCATTTATCAATATAATTTCTCAACAACACTTTAACCGGGTCACCAGGCCTCACCACATCCGTATATGCTTTATCAAGCCATAGCCCGGCAAACAAGAATTTTTGCGGGTGCCCAACATCAGTGACTTATTAAAATCTCATGACAACGTGCTCATCAACAATATAATGATACCACATGAATCAAAATAATTTCAACAATTATTTTCCAGATTTTAATGAATTTATCAATTCAAATATGAGTTCAATTAAACAATAATTCAAAGAGAATGACACTCGCGAGATTTAAGGAGCATATTGTGTAAAACCCCATACCTCAAACCATGATGAGAAACCAACGATCACATCCTCAAGATCAACTCAAAAGATCTACAAAAACTCCTCCAAGAACCTCGAACAAAATATCCCCAAGAACACCTCTAATCTAAGGTTGGAACTCACAGATCACAAGGGCCAAAGTATAATTAAAAAGGAGAGGAATATAAAATATATTTGCTGCCAAAATTTGTGCCAAAAGTAGGTTAAAAAGGTTGCCCACGACTTCCTTTTATAATGCAAAGAAATGAAGAGTTGGAATCCAAAAGACTCCTTTAAATAAGGAAAAGAAATAAAGAGTTGGAAGTCAAAACAACTCCAAGAGTTAAAAACATTTAAAAATCATTTTGAAATCCGTTTTAACTCCGATTTCGAAACCGTTTGAAATTCTCTCCTTTAAAAATAATATTCAACATATTTGAGCAATAAAAATAATTTTATCAAAAACTTTATTTTTTTCTCTTTATTTTGAAAATAGCCCAAAAATTATGCGGGTTATTACACTTCCCCACTAACACTGGAATTTCGCCCTCGAAATTCGCCGAATGCCTAACTCTAAAAAATCTGGCCAACAATCTCCAAAAATAAATCACGTCTCCCGAAAATAAATTCCTCACAGCTAATCTCAAAACCTATCACGAATATCACCTAAAATTATCTATCTCTAAAAATTGTTATCCACGCAATGAACCCAAAATTCAAGACCCGAGGGTTACCGAATACCTAAGCTCTGATACCATTTGTAACACCCCGCCCGCCCGGGGAGAGCGGAGCGGAGTGGCACTATCGATAAAACTAACCAAATCCGCAAATAACAAGGTATAGAGGACCTAGATCCCACAATAATATAAATCCACTCATCTCAATTCCTCAAATGCAACAAGTCTCTCGAATAAATACAACTATCTAACTAGAATAAAAATACAAATCTCCAAATCTCTAGACATCAAAATAATACAAATCTTCCAACTTGTATTAAAAATTCTCCCCAATATAATCCACGCTAAAAATCATCCCAATTGGTCCATAGCGTCCCAAATCCACGCTAACCTTCCAACTAAAAGAAAATATGGGGAAGTAAACAATACGACAAGAAAGATGCTCAACAAATATATGTCAGCGATGAATAAAACGTAACAACACGAGTACGAATATTCAAATCGAGATGAAAATCTCAAAGCATTTATCAATATAATTTCTCAACATCACTTTAACCGGGTCACCAGGCCTCACCACATCCGTATATGCTTTATCAAGCCATAGCCCGGGAAACAAGAATTTTTGCAGGTGCCCAACATCAGTGACTTATTAAAATCTCATGACAACGTGCTCATCAACAATATAATGATACCACATGAATCAAAATAATTTCAACAATTATTTTCCAGATTTCAATGAATTTATCAATTCAAATATGAGTTCAATTAAACAAGAATTCAAAGAGAATGACACTCGCGAGATTTATGGAGCATATTGTGTAAAGCCCCATACCTCAAACCATGATGAGAAACCAACGATCACATCCTCAAGATCAACTCAAAAGATCTACAAAAACTCCTCCAAAAACCTCGAACAAAATATCCCCAAGAACACCTCTAATCTAAGGTTGGAACTCACAAATCACAAGGGCCAAAGTATAATTAAAAAGGAGAGGAATATAAAATATATTTGCTGCCAAAATTTGTGCCAAAAGTAGGTTAAAAAGGTAGCCCACGACTTCCTTTTATAATGCAAAGAAATGAAGAGTTGGAATCCAAAAGACTCCTTTAAATAAGGCAAAGAAATGAAGAGTTGGAAGTCAAAAAAACGCCAAGAGTTAAAAACATTATAAAATCATTTTAAAATCCGGTTTAACTCCGATTTCGAAACCGTTTGAAATTCTCTCCTTTAAAAATAATATTCAACATATTTGAGCAATAAAAATAATTTTATCAAGAACTTTATTTTTTTCTCTTTATTTTGAAAATAGCCCAAAAATTATGCGGGTTATTACACTTCCCCACTAACAATGGAATTTCGCCCTCGAAATTCGCCGAATGCCTAACTCTAAAAAATCAGGCCAACAATCTCCAAAAATAAAATCACGTCTCCCAAAAATAAATTCCTCACATCTAATCTCGAAACCTATCACGAATATCACCTAAAATTTTCTATCTCTAAAAATTATTATCCATGCAGTGAACCCAAAATTCAAGACCCGAGGGTTACCGTATACCTAAGCTCGGATACCATTTGTAACCCCTCAGTCGCCCGGGGAGAGCGGATCGGAGAGGCACTATCGATAAAACTAACCAAATCCTCAAATAGCAAGGTATAGAGGACCTAAATCCCATGATAATATAAATCCACTCATCTCAATTCTTCAAATACAACAAGTCTCTCGAATAAATACAACTATCTAACTAGAATAAAAATACAAATCTCCAAAGCTCTAGACATCAAAATAATACCAATCTTCCAACTTGTATTAAAAATTCACCCCAATATAATCCACGCTAAAAATCATCCCAATTGGTCCATAGCGTCCCAAATCCACGCTAAGCTGCCAACTAAAAGAAAATATGGGGAAGTACACAATACGACAAGAAAGATGCTCAACAAATATATGTCAGCGATGAATAAAACGTAACAACACGAGTACGAATATTCAAATCAAGATGAAAATCTCAAAGCATTTATCAATATAATTTCTCAACAACACTTTAACCGGGTCACCAGGCCTCACCACATCCGTATATGCTTTATCAAGCCATAGCCCGGCAAACAAGAATTTTTGCGGGTGCCCAACATCCGTGCCATATTAAAATCTCATGACAACGTGCTCATCAACAATATAATGATACCACATGAATCAAAATAATTTCAACAATTATTTTCCAGATTTCAATGAATTTGTCAATTCAAATATGAGTTCAATTAAACAATAATTCAAAGAGAATGACACTCGCGAGATTTAAGGAGCATATTGTGTAAAACCCCATACCTCTGACAATGATGAGAAACCAACGATCACATCCTCAAGATCAGCTCAAAAGATCTACAAAAACTCCTCCAAGAACCTCGAACAAAATATCCCCAAGAACACCTCTAATCTAAGGTTGTAACTCACAAATCACAAGGGCCAAAGTAGAATTAAAAAGGAGAGGAATATAAAATATATTTGCGGCCAAAATTTGTGCCAAAAGTAGGTTAAAAAGGTTGCCCACGACTTCCTTTTATAATGCAAAGAAATGAAGAGTTGGAATCCAAAAGACTCTTTTAAATAAGGAAAAGAAATGAAGAGTTGGAAGTCAAAACAACTCCAAGAGTTAAAAACATTTTAAAATCATTTTAAAATCCGTTTTAACTCCGATTTCGAAACCGTTTCAAATTCTCTCCTTTAAAAATAATATTCAACATATTTGAGCAATAAAAATAATTTTATCAAAAACTTTATTTTTTTCTCTTTATTTTGAAAATAGCCCAAAAATTATGCGGGTTATTACACTTCCCCACTAACAATGGAATTTCGCCCTCGAAATTCGCCGAATGCCTAACTCTCAAAAATCAGACCAACAATCTCCAAAAATAAAATCACGTCTCCCAAAAATAAATTCCTCACATCTAATCTCGAAACCTATCACGAATATCACCTAAAATTTACTATCTCTAAAAATTATTATCCACGCAATGAACCCAAAATTCAAGACCCGAGGGTTACCGTATACCTAAGCTCGGATACCATTTGTAACACCTCAGCCGCCCGGGGAGAGCGGAGCGGAGAGGCACTATCGATAAAACTAACGAAATCCTCAAATAACAAGGTATAGAGGACCTAAATCCCACAATAATATAAATCCACTCATCTCAATTCTTCAAATACAACAAGTCTATCGAATAAATACAACTATCTAACTAGAATAAAAATACAAATCTCCAAAGCTCCAGACATCAAAATAATACAAATCTTCCAACTTGTATTAAAAATTCACCCCAATATAATCCACGCTAAAAATCATCCCAATTGGTCCATAGTGTCCCAAATCCACGCTAACCTGCAAACTAAAAGAAAATATGGGGAAGTACACAATACGACAAGAAAGATGCTCAACAAATATATGTCAGCGATGAATAAAACGTAACAACACGAGTACGAATATTCAAATCAAGATGAAAATCTCAAAGCATTTATCAATATAATTTCTCAACAACACTTTAACCGGGTCACCAGGCCTCACCACATCCGTATATGCTTTATCAAGCCATAGCCCGAGAAATAGGAATTTTGGCGTGTGCCCAACATCCGTGCCATATTAAAATCTCATGACAACGTGCTCATCAACAATATAATGATACCACATGAATCAAAATAATTTCAACAATTATTTTCCAGATTTCAATGAATTTGTCAATTCAAATATGAGTTCAATTAAACAATAATTCAAAGAGAATGACACTCGCGAGATTTAAGGAGCATATTGTGTAAAACCCCATACCTCAGACAATGATGAGAAACCAACGATCACATCCTCAAGATCAACTCAAAAGATCTATAAAAACTCCTCCAAGAACCTCGAACAAAATATCCCCAAGAACACCTCTAATCTAAGGTTGGAACTCACAAATCACAAGGGCCAAAGTAGAATTAAAAAGGAGAGGAATATAAAATATATTTGCTGCCAAACTTTGTGCCAAAAGTAGGTTAAAAAGGTTGCCCACGACTTCCTTTTATAATGCAAAGAAATGAAGAGTTGGAATCCAAAAGACTCCTTTAAATAAGGAAAAGAAATGAAGAGTTGGAAGTCAAAACAACTCCAAGAGTTAAAAACATTTTAAAATCATTTTAAAATCCGTTTTAACTCCGATTTCGAAACCGTTTCAAATTCTCTCCTTTAAAAATAATATTCAACATATTTGAGCAATAAAAATAATTTTATCAAAAACTTTATTTTTTTCTCTTTATTTTGAAAATAGCCCAAAAATTATGCGGGTTATTACACTTCCCCACTAACAATGGAATTTCGCCCTCGAAATTCGCCGAATGCCTAACTCTAAAAAATCAGGCCAACAATCTCCAAAAATAAATCACGTCTCCCAAAAATAAATTCCTCACATCTAATCTCGAAACCTATCACGAATATCATCTAAAATTTTCTATCTCTAAAAATTTTTGTCCACGCAATGAACCCAAAACCCAAGACCTGAGGGTTACCGTATACCTAAGCTCTGATACCATTTGTAACACCCCGCCCGCCCGGGGAGAGCGGAGCGGAGAGGCACTATCGATAAAACTAACCAAATCCGCAAATAACAAGGTACAAAGGACCTAAATCCCACAATAATATAAATCCACTCATCTCAATTCTTCAAATACAACAAGTCTCTAGAATAAATAAAACTATCTAACTCGAATAAAAATACAAATCTCCAAAGCTCTAGACATCAAAATAATACAAATCTTCCAACTTGTATTAAAAATTCTCCCCAATATAATCCACGCTAAAAATCATCCCAATTGGTCCATAGCGTCCCAAATCCACGCTAACCTGCCAACTAAAAGAAAATATGGGGAAGTACACAATACGACAAGAAAGATGCTCAACAAATATATGTCAGTGATGAATAAAACGTAACAACACGAGTACGAATATTCAAATCAAGATAAAAATCTCAAAGCATTTATCAATATAATTTCTCAACAACACTTTAACCGGGTCACCAGGCCTCACCACATCCATATATGCTTTATCAAGCCATAGCCCGGGAAATAGGAATTTTGGCGGGTGCCCAACATCCGTGCCATATTAAAATCTCATGAGAACGTGCTCATCAACAATATAATGATACCACATGAATCAAAATAATTTCAACAATTATTTTCCAGATTTCAATGAATTTGTCAATTCAAATATGAGTTCAATTAAACAATAATTCAAAGAGAATGACACTCGCGAGAGTTAAGGAGCATATTGTGTAAAACCCCATACCTCAAACAATGATGAGAAACCAACGATCACATCCTCAAGATCAACTCAAGAGATCTACAAAAGCTCCTCCAAGAACCTCGAACAAAATATCCCCAAGAACACCTCTAATCTAAGGTTGGAACTCACAAATCATAAGGGCCAAAGTATAATTAAAAAGGAGAGGAATATAAAATATATTTGCGGCCAAAATTTGTGCTAAAAGTAAGTTAAAAAGGTTGCCCTCGACTTCCTTTTATAATGCAAAGAAATGAAGAGTTGGAATCCAAAAGACTCCTTTAAATAAGGAAAAGAAATGAAGAGTTGGAAGTCAAAACAACTCCAAGAGTTAAAAACATTTTAAAATCATTTTAAAATCCGTTTTAAATCCGATTTTGTAACCGTTTGAAATTCTCTCCTTTAAAAATAATATTCAACATTATTTGAGTAATAAAAATAATTTTATCAAAAACTTTATTTTTTTCTCTTTATTTTGAAAATAGCGCAAAAATTATGCGGGTTATTACACTTCCCCATTAACAATGGAATTTCGCCCTCGAAATTCGCCGAATGCCTAACTCTGAAAAATCAGGCCAACAATCTCCAAAAATAAATCACGTCTCCCAAAAAAAATTCCTCACATCTAATCTCGAAACCTATCACGAATATCACCTAAAATTTTCTATCTCTAAAAATTGTTATCCACGCAATGAACCCAAAACCCAAGACCCGAGGGTTACCGTATACCTAAGCTCTGATACCATTTGTAACACCCCGCCCGCTCGGGGAAAGCGGAGCGGAGAGCCACTATCGATAAAACTAACCAAACCCGCAAATAACAAGGTATAGAGCATCTAAATCCCACAATAATATAAATCCACTAATCTCAATTCTTCAAATACAACAAGTCTCTCGAATAAATACAACTATCTAACTCGAATAAAAATACAAATCTCCAAAGCTCTATACATCAAAATAATACAAATCTTCCAACTTGTATTAAAAATTGTCCCTAATATAATCCACGCTAAAAATCATCCCAATTTGTCCATGGCGTCCCAAATCCACGCTAACCTGCCAACTAAAAGAAAATATGAGGAAGTACACAATACGACAAGAAAGATGCTAAACAAATATATGTCAGCGATGAATGAAACGTAACAAAACGAGTACGAATATTCAAATCAAAATGAAAATCTCAAAGCATTTATCAATATAATTTCTCAACAACACTTTAACTGGGTCACCAGGCCTCACCACATTAGTATATGCTTTATCAAGCCATAGCCCGGGAAATAAGAATTTTGGCGGGTGCCCAACATCCGTGCCATATTAAAATCTCATGGAAACGTGCTCATCAACAATATAATGATACCACATGAATCAAAATAATTTCAACAATTATTTTTCAGATTTCAATGAATTTATCAATTCAAATATGAGTTCAATTAAACAAGAATTCAAAGAGAATGACACTCGCGAGATTTAAGGAGCATATTGTGTAAAACCCCGTACCTCAAACCATGATGAGAAACCAACGATCACATACTCGAGATCAACTTAAAAGATCTACAAAATATCCTCCAAGAACCTCGAACAAAATATCCCCAAGAACACCTCTAATCTAAGGTTGGAACTCACAAATCACAAGGGCCAAAGTATAATTAAAAAGGAGAGGAATATAAAATATATTTGCTGCCAAAATTTGTGCCAAAAGTAGGTTAAAAAGGTTGCCCACGACTTCCTTTTATAATGAAAAGAAATGAAGAGTTGGAATCCAAAAGACTCCTTTAAATAAGGAAAAGAAATGAAGAGTTGGAAGTCAAAACAACTCCAAGAGTTAAAAACATTTAAAAATCATTTTGAAATCCGTTTTAACTCCGATTTCGAAACCGTTTGAAATTCTCTCCTTTAAAAATAATATTCAACATACTTGAGCAATAAAAATAATTTTATCAAAAACTTTATTTTTTTCTCTTTATTTTGAAAATAGCCCAAAAATTATGCGGGTTATTACACTTCCCCACTAACAATGGAATTTCGCCCTCGAAATTCGCCGAATGCCTAACTCTAAAAAATCTGGCCAACAATCTCCAAAAATAAATCACGTCTCCCAAAAAAAATTCCTCACATCTAATCTCGAAACCTATCACGAATATCACCTAAAATTTTCTATCTCTAAAAATTGTTATCCACGCAATGAACCCAAAACCCAAGACCCGAGGGTTACCGTATACCTAAGCTCTGATACCATTTGTAACACCCCGCCCGCTCGGGGAGAGCGGAGCGGAGAGCCACTATCGATAAAACTAACCAAACCCGCAAATAACAAGGTATAGAGCATCTAAATCCCACAATAATATAAATCCACTAATCTCAATTCTTCAAATACAACAAGTCTCTCGAATAAATACAACTATCTAACTCGAATAAAAATACAAATCTCCAAAGCTCTATACATCAAAATAATACAAATCTTCCAACTTATATTAAAAATTGTCCCTAATATAATCCACGCTAAAAATCATCCCAATTTGTCCATGGCGTCCCAAATCCACGCTAACCTGCCAACTAAAAGAAAATATGAGGAAGTACACAATACGACAAGAAAGATGCTAAACAAATATATGTCAGCGATGAATGAAACGTAACAAAACGAGTACGAATATTCAAATCAAAATGAAAATCTCAAAGCATTTATCAATATAATTTCTCAACAACACTTTAACTGGGTCACCAGGCCTCACCACATTAGTATATGCTTTATCAAGCCATAGCCCGAGAAATAAGAATTTTGGCGGGTGCCCAACATCCGTGCCATATTAAAATCTCATGGAAACGTGCTCATCAACAATATAATGATACCACATGAATCAAAATAATTTCAACAATTATTTTTCAGATTTCAATGAATTTATCAATTCAAATATGAGTTCAATTAAACAAGAATTCAAAGAGAATGACACTCGCGAGATTTAAGGAGCATATTGTGTAAAACCCCGTACCTCAAACCATGATGAGAAACCAACGATCACATACTCGAGATCAACTTAAAAGATCTACAAAATATCCTCCAAGAACCTCGAACAAAATATCCCCAAGAACACCTCTAATCTAAGGTTGGAACTCACAAATCACAAGGGCCAAAGTATAATTAAAAAGGAGAGGAATATAAAATATATTTGCTGCCAAAATTTGTGCCAAAAGTAGGTTAAAAAGGTTGCCCACGACTTCCTTTTATAATGCAAAGAAATGAAGAGTTGGAATCCAAAAGACTCCTTTAAATAAGGAAAAGAAATGAAGAGTTGGAAGTCAAAACAACTCCAAGAGTTAAAAACATTTAAAAATCATTTTGAAATCCGTTTTAACTCCGATTTCGAAACCGTTTGAAATTCTCTCCTTTAAAAATAATATTCAACATATTTGAGCAATAAAAATAATTTTAGCAAAAACTGTATTTTTTTCTCTTTATTTTGAAAATAGCCCAAAAATTATGCGGGTTATTACACTTCCCCACTAACATTGGAATTTCGCCCTCGAAATTCGCCGAATGCCTAACTCTAAAAAATCTGGCCAACAATCTCCAAAAATAAATCACGTCTCCCAAAAAGAAATTCCTCACATCTAATCTCGAAACCTATCACGAATATCACCTAAAATTTTCTATCTCTAAAAATTGTTATCCACGCAATGAACCCAAAACCCAAGACCCGAGGGTTACCGTATACCTAAGCTCTGATACCATTTGTAACACCCCGCCCGCCCGGGGAGATCGGAGCGGAGAGCCACTATCGATAAAACTAACCAAACCCGCAAATAACAAGGTATAGAGCATCTAAATCCCACAATAATATAAATCCACTAATCTCAATTCTTCAAATACAACAAGTCTCTCGAATAAATACAACTATCTAACTCGAATAAAAATACAAATCTCCAAAGCTCTATACATCAAAATAATACAAATCTTCCAACTTGTATTAAAAATTCTCCCTAATATAACCCACGCTAAAAATCATCCCAATTTGTCCATGGCGTCCCAAATCCACGCTAACCTTCCAACTAAAAGAAAATATGGGGAAGTACACAATACGACAAGAAAGATGCTCAACACATATATGTCAGCGATGAATGAAACGTAACAAAACGAGTACGAATATTCAAATCAAAATGAAAATCTCAAAGTATTTATCAATATAATTTCTCAACAACACTTTAACCGGGTCACCAGGCCTCACCACATTAGTATATGCTTTATCAAGCCATAGCCCGGGAAACAAGAATTTTGGCGGGTGCCCAACATCCGTGCCATATTAAAATCACATGACAACGTGCTCATCAACAATATAATGATACCACATGAATCAAAATAATTTCAACAATTATTTTTCAGATTTCAATGAATTTATCAATTCAAATATGAGTTCAATTAAACAAGAATTCAAACAGAATGACACTCGCGAGATTTAAGGAGCATATTGTGTAAAACCCCATACCTCAAACCATGATGAGAAACCAACGATCACATACTCAAGATCAACTTAAAAGGTCTACAAAATATCCTCCAAGAACCTCGAACAAAATATCCCCAAGAACACCTCTAATCTAAGGTTGGAACTCACAAATCACAAGGGCCAAAGTATAATTAAAAAGGAGAGGAATATAAAATATATTTGCTGCCAAAATTTGTGCCAAAAGTAGGTTAAAAAGGTTTCCCACGACTTCCTTTTATAATGCAAAGAAATGAAGAGCTGGAATCCAAAAGACTCCTTTAAATAAGGCAAAGAAATGAAGAGTTGGAAGTCAAAACAACTCCAAGAGTTAAAAACATTTAAAAATCATTTTGAAATCCGTTTTAACTCCGATTTCGAAACCGTTTGAAATTCTCTCCTTTAAAAATAATATTCAACATATTTGAGCAATAAAAATAATTTTATCAAAAACTTTATTTTTTTCTCTTTATTTTGAAAATAGCCAAAAAATTATGCGGGTTATTACACTTCCCCACTAACAATGGAATTTCACCCTCGAAATTAGCCAAATGCTTAACTCTCAAAAATCAGGCCAACATTCTCCAAAAATAAATCACGTCTCCCAAAAATAAATTCCTCACATCTAATCACGAAACCTATCACAAATATCACCTAAAATTTTTTATCTCTCAAAATTGTTATCCACGCAATGAACCCAAAACCCAAGACCCGAGGGTTACCGTAAACCTAAGCTCTGATACCATTTGTAACACCCCGCCCCCCCAGGGAGAGCAGAGTGGAGAGCCACTATCGATAAAACTAACCAAATCTACAAATAACAAGGTATAGAGCATCTAAATCCCACAATAATATAAATCCACTAATCTCAATTCTTCAAATACAATAAGTCTCTAGAATAAATACAACTATCTAACTCGAATAAAAATACAAATCTCCAAAGCTCTATACATCAAAATAATACAAATCTTCCAACTTGTATTAAAAATTCTCACCAATATAATCCATGCTAAAAATCATCCCAGTTGGTCCATAGCGTCCCAAATCCACGCTAACCTGCCAACAAAAAGAAAATATTGGGAAGTACACAATACGACAAGAAAGATGCTCAACAAATATATGCTAGCGATGAATAAAACGTAACAACACGAGTACGAATATTCAAATCAAAATGAAAATCACAAAGAATTTATCAATATAATTTCTCAACAAACTTTAACCGGGTCACCAGGCCTCACCACATCCGTATATGCTTTATCAAGCCATAGCCCGGGAAACAGAAATTTTGGTGGGTGCCCAACATCCGTGCCATATTAAAATCTCATGACAATGTGCTCATCAACAATATAATGATACCACATGAATCAAAATAATTTCAACAATTATTTTCCAGATTTAAATGAATTTATTAATTCAAATATGAGTTCAATTAAACAAGAATTCAAAGAGAATGACACTCGCGAGATTTAAGGAGCATATTGTGTAAAACCCCATACCTCAAACCATGATGAGAAACCAACGATCACATCCTCAAGATCAACTCAAAAGATATACAAAATCTCCTCCAAGAACCTCCAACAAAATAGCCCCAAGAACACCTCTAATCTAAGGTTGGAACTCACAAATCACAAGGGCCAAAGTATAATTAAAAAGGAGAGGAATATAAAATATATTTGCTGCCAAAATTTGTGCCAAAAGTATGTTAAAAAGGCTGCCCATGACTTCCTTTTATAATGCTAAGGAATGAAGAGTTGGAATCCAAAAGACTCCTTTAAATAAGGCAAAGAAATGAAGAGTTGGAAGTCAAAACAACTCCAAGAGTTAAAAACATTTAAAAATCATTTTAAAATCCGTTTTAACTCCGATTTCGAAACCGTTTGAAATTCTCTCCTTTAAAAATAATATTCAACATAACAAAAGATCTACAAAATATTCTCGAAGAACCTCCAATAAAATAACCCCAAGAACACCTCTAATTTAAGGTTGGAACTCACAAATCTCAAGGGCCAATGTGTATATAAAAAGAAGAGCAATATAAAATATATTTTCTGCCAAACTTTGTGCCAAAAGTAGGTTAAAAAGGTTACCCACGACTTCCTTTTATAATGCAAAGAAATGAAGAGTTGGAATCCAAAAGACTCCTTTAAATAAGGCAAAGAAATGAAGAGTTGGAAGTCAAAACAACTCCAAAAGTTAAAAACATTTTAAAATCATTTTAAAATCCGTTTTAACTCCGATTTTGAAACCGTTTGAAATTATCGCCTTTAAAAATAATATTCAACATAACAAAAGATCTACCAAATCTTCTCCAAGAACCTCCAACAAAATAGCCCCAAGAACACCTATAATTTAAGGTTGGAACTCACAAATCTCAAGGGCCAATGTGTATATAAAAAGAAGAGGAATATAAAATATATTTGCTGCCAAAATGTGTGCCAAAAGTATGTTAAAAAGGTTGCCCACGACTTCCTTTTATAATGCAAAGAAATGAAGTGTTGGAATCCAAAAGACTCCTTTAAATAAGGCAAATAAATGAAGAGTTGGAAGTCAAAACAACTCCAGGAGTTGAAAACATTTAAAAATTATTTTAAAATCCGTTTTAACTCCATTTTCGAAACCGTTTAAAATTCTCGCCTTTAAAAATAATAACCAACATATTTGAGCAATAAAAATAATTTTATCAAAAACTTTATTTTTCCTCTTTATTTTGAAAATACCCCAAAAATTACGCGGGTTATTACAAAGGTACGCCTGAATTTTGGGGGCAAAAATCCCTCATAAGGGGGGAGGGGGAGTATGTAATAACCCTTGGTTTTGAGAACCTATTTTATATTTATTTACTATGTGAAGTAATTATATATAAAATGTTGGAACGTGGAGTAAGTATTAATTTAATGAGATAAGTTAATATTTACTAAAATGTTGTATGTTTACCTTATAAGTGGGTAAATATCACCATGTTGCAGTTTATTGTGTCATAAGAATTAAAATGACGTTGCGGTTTAAAAATGAAACCGGAACTTGAAATGAGTTATAAAATTTCCAAATGACAATTTGGAGGGTGTAGTTAGTCCCGAATGGTGCGAGATAGTCGAAATATGTGCCATATTGTATTTTGGTGTTTTGGGCACTTTTGACTGATTTTGGCATAATGTGTATTGGGAGTCACTTTAATGTGGTATCAACCATTTAAGTTGGAGATTTTAGACTAATGCCACGATTTAGTCTTGCTAAGACCTCTTATTTCTCTTAAGAGCATTTGTTAACCTAGAGTGAGAGAGAGAAGAAGAGAACTTGTGGAGAAAGAGAGAGATTGAAGATTTGGAAATTGATCTTGCATTCATCTTCCTCAAATCTGAATTTACAAGCTTAAGTCAAGTTTTCTACTTGCTAATATATGATTTATGGTGGATAATTTGTGTGATAGTTGTTTATTTGGGAGATTTGGGTAAATATTAGGTTTGGATACCTATTTTGGGTATTTAAATTATTAGATCTTAGTTTGGTAGGATTTCTAAGGATTTTAGTGTGTTTGTTGAGGTTTGGAAATGTTGTTGGTATATTGTACTTGGGGGTTATGGGGAGAAAGGTAAAGGTTGAAATTTGACCTTGGATTTAGCTTGGTAGAAGATGAAAATGGTCTAGGTCTGCTATGACCGGTCGACCGGGCCTTCGGGGGAGGGCATACTGCTTTCCCACAAAGGCATAAAAATTGGTGTGCGGTCGATCGCGGTTCCCTGACCGGTCGACAGACCCCTCTAAACCGAGGTTTCTATTTTTCCTCTTAAGTAAAATTTTGAGACGCAGTCGACCGCGACCGGTCCCCTGTTTTTCGTCTTTAATCCTTATTTTATTTCCTAGTTTTATTTTCTTCTAATAGGGACTAGGAACCTTCTTGAATGAAGTAAACATAGAGTCCTAGAGTTCTAGATGAGTTAGATAGCTACCCTCCATTAGGATTGGGTTAAATGGGGCTTATTTCGAATGTGTACAAATTGAGTTTTGGGTTTTTCTTTTCTTTAGAAATTCGTTAAGTGTCTTGGAGTTGTAGGCCCATACTTGGAGACTCGAAGGGTTCTAATGAGGTATATAAGACCTTGGGACTTTTAGAATTATTGTGATCACTTGGAGATTAATTCGGGAGTTAAAATATGATGAATATTAATGAGAATATTCAATGATTGTGGTTTCGGTTAAAATGAAACAAATATGAATAATGGAAATGAAATTAAGATTTAAATGGTAAATGCGAATTTACTTTAACACACCACTCTAAATGTTATCATAAGGGAAGCTCACGCATGAGGTGATGTCCTCTGGCTAGTGAATGCAGGGAGACTATAGTTCTCGACCATATGCGGGGTTGTTACATGTTTTATTCTGCACTAGTGAGGTAATTCCGGGTGTGGTTATGACTCACTCGTAGGCATATGGCCACTTCCCAACGTCCGTTAGGTACCCAGGTTGTCTTGTTTGATGGGCTGATAGTCATTTAGGGGGGCGCCCAGTGGGGAAACTCGGAGGGGCGGTCTTAGAATCGTTATATGTATGAGAATATGACCATTCTAAATCAAGTGGGACTTGAGATATGTAAAATGCCATTAGAACATATGATGGTATTATATTCCTGTTAAGGAATGGAAATTGGAATGAAATGGTAAATAATAATGGAGGATTTTAAATTTATGATGTCTAATTATATTCTCTTGCATAATTTAATAAAAGACATAATCATTTAAACTTCTTTATTATGCTTTGGGTTTTTATTGTTAGACTCTTATCCTTATCATTCATGATTAATATTTCATAATTGTCATGCTTCTTATTTATCTGGTAATCATATAAAACCGGGCCCTGACCTGTTCATTTTCCTTGTTGTGCATGAAATTGCATCTGCTCAGGTGCTCCGTCGCAAGGGCGCCCATTATGATATTCCTAATCCTATGCTTTTGAGGAGCTGTAAGATTTTGCGGATATTACAGGATGTGTTGTTAGACGTTTCCTTCTCTTGTAATCTAGATATGATCGGGTCTATCATTCGGGGGTGTGGCCCAAACTTTGTAATTGTTTAATGGATGTTTTATGTAAATTATCAAACTGTTGTAACACGTTGTATGTACCTGTTAACCGACAGAATATTCGGTCCTTTATTGTATATTTGTTGTTGATGTAATATAAGACCTTTTGGAATCCCACTTTCTCCTCAGATTTAGGTTGTTTAAATTGTTTTGTTTTACTTGCAATCAAACTAAATTAAAATTTTTGGCAACCCATTTTCTGAATTATTGGGTGGTTTGCCCATATACTTATTTTATTATTGCGATGCTGAGAACGACTTCCATCCATGATTCCGTTATGTAGGAGTATCGGGCTGGTCACCCCTTATTTCGAATTGCGGGTTGTCACAATATTGAGCAAATTTTTGATAGAGCTTTATGTAACACTCAATGGTTGGATCTTTGGTCTAATTCCTCCTATGAAGTCTTACCTAGACTTTCATTTGATCACTCCCCCATTATTATTTCTCTCTCTGATTCAACCCCAAGAGGTCTAAGTCCCTTTAAATTCAAATCTATGTGGATGATGCACAGTTCTTTTAAGGATATATTGGCCACCTGCTGGTTTAACTTCAATTTTTCTGGAAGTGTTATTTTTATTGCTATCAGCAAGCTTAAGAAGCTAAAATTTTATTTGAAGGAGTGGAATCATAATATCTTTGGAAATGTCTTTGAAAGTGTTAAAGATTCCCAAATCTCTCTCAAAATCATCCAAGAAGATATTGCTTATGGAAATCTATATGATGATAACCTCAAAGTTGAAGTTGAAGCTAAAGTAAACATGTAGATGGCTCTTAATATGCAATTTGAATATTGGAAGGAAAAAGCTATATCCTTCTATAAAAAGCTCCTACTGATATTGCTTCTCATGCTATATCCTTCTATAAAAACCTTTATTATGATCCTAGCCCTGATTTCATGGACCCCCACTCTCTTATTGGCAGAATTCCCCATCTCATTTCTGATGCAGACAACCATATGCTTACCCCCATTCCCTTTGATTTTGAAGTAAAGGATGTTGTTTTCAACAGGAGTGGATCTAGTTCTCCTGGACCTGATGTTTCTAATGGCTCTTTTTATCAAAATAATTTGGATATCATCAGCAAAGATGTTATTGGATATGTAAATCATTTCTTGATCCTTGGTTGGATCCTTTCTTCTGCAAATTCCAACTATATTACCTTGATCCCTAAATTTTAGGGTGCTAATGATCTTGCTCAATCCAGACCCATTTCCATGGAAAACTTTATCTTTAAAATCATCCCCAAAATCATTGCTGACAGGCTTGGAGGTAGAGCCTCTAAAATCATTGCTCCAAATCAAGTCACCTTCATAAAAGAGAGGGATATTGCTGATAGTATTGGTATAGTCTCTGAAGGTTTTAATCTCCTTGATAAAAAGTTTTTTGGTGGAAATATATGTCTCAAAGTTGACATTGCCAAAGCCTTTGATACTATCAAATTGAAATTCATCCTCGCAATTCTCCATAAATTTGGATTTTATGCTAAGTTTACCAATTGGATGGATGCCCATCTTAAATCTGCTAACCTCTATATTCTTATTAAATGTAGTCCATGTGCTTAGGATTAGGCAAGGAGACCCCCTGTCTCCCTTACTCTTTTGCATTGGTGAAGAAGTCCATAATAGAAGTATTCGGCAACTCATCTTAAAGGGCAAGGTTAAGCCTGCATATACCCCTCCTGGATGTCTAGTTTTATCCCACTCTCTTTATGCTGATGACCTAGTTATTTTTTGCAGAGCTGACAAAAGGTCTATCCAAAATTTGCTTTCCTTTTTAAACTCCTATACTTATGTCTCAGGTCAACACATTAATCAAGCTAAAAGTACTTTCTTCTTGGGTAAATATGCTCTGAATATAAAGGATTCTATAAAAGATATCCTTGGTTTTAAAGAAGGTGTTTGTGACACCCTGCCTAATTAAATACGGGGTGATCAATCCTATACCTAATTAAATCAGAGTATACAGTTGGTTCATTTTTAGCATCACTGTTGAAAAACATTTTCTTTATTAATTCATCTAATAATTAATTAAGCTAGTGTAAAAAACTTTTCCATTTTTAATCTAATTAAAACCATTCCACAAAGCGTAGGAATAATAGATAACATCACATCACGACTGAACAAGCCTAAATATGACTGGAATAACTCTCCAGTTAAAATATTTCATTACCAACAAATAAAACTAATATCAATAGTACTGACATAAATGATTACAACCTCTAGAATCCTGGGCGACATGCCCTAAATGGAAGTAGATACTATAGATATATGAATCAACAGAATGGAAGTGTCTAAACAAAATTTGCCTCTCTAGTAGCAGCTATAATCCGTCTAGATATCCATATACTATACCGGCATCCCTGATACTGGATACCTGATGTACAAGATATAATAGAGAAAAGAATATGCAAGAAAACTGGTCAGAGCCCGATTGTAAAATATTTTTAAAATAGAAAGTGATTAACAAGTACAATTAAGCAGGTATTATGTACATGTTAGATTCTCGGGCTCTCGCTTGAGAACTCTCACCTCTCATATAGTGTGAACGCCTATCGTACCTTCTCATCTCCAAATTAAGGTTTTCAATTACGATTCTAACCCATATCATATCCTCATATTTCTCACATAATACGTATGATAATTAAACATGTTCATTTCTCTTTAATATAAACTAGGCATCCACAGCTTTAAGATTAAGTATTCACTTACTTAATTCAATCAAATTTCATTATTCACGTTTATCTACGATTTTCACACAATAGATTATCTTATAGTATATATGTTAATGTACAAATTTCATACAGTAGATTACATCACAGTATATATAGTTTAATCTACAATTCTCACATAATAGATTACATCACAGTACATATATTTATCACATTATTATATATACTAGTACGGTACCTCCTAGACACAGCTTTGGTGCATTCATACTCTGCTATCATGTCCTAATACATCTCTCATTATATAAAGGACTATTGGTTCGGCATCTCTCAAGAACCATAAATCTCATAACACAAATATTAGAGGTGAGCATACTCCCCAGCCAAATGGGTCACGCATATACCTACGCTCCCATTCAACTGTCGAAACTATCATTCATATCGATATCGCGTGTCCAAGGTCCTATGCTCAGTTTACGAATCTAAATCCCCCCGGGTCCAATCTAGATAAGACCGTGCACAACGCAAAAAACCTCCACCTCGATAGTAAGTAGCGTAGGTATGTCATACACAAAATAAATCACAATATAGGTATTTATCCCACTTATATATATATATATATATAGGGCATACGCACAACCCATATAAATTCCCTTACGTAGTATATTTATATCTCGAATATCCTACGTATTTATAGATTATGACTTTACTTCTTAAAGTATATTCTCGAGTTTTTCTCAACACTCGAAGCTTATCAAATATTTCTCATATTATTTCAGTAGGCTACTGGTCCATGTCATCACAATTTCCAAATTTAATTATTTCAATCGAGTTTATTCTTCGATACTCACTAATTTGATTTTAACCCATTATTCTCGTTCCCTAGGATTAATTCCACCTATCAATATTTTTTCGGGTTTTACCTATCACCCTACTGACTTTCCTTAAGCCCCAAAATGTTCAATTAGTCACCACAAAATGGGATTTGATCAATCCTTTTAAAGAAATAATTTTCAAAAATCTAGGAGGAGTCGATCGATCGAAGGGAAGGGAAGTGTCGATCGATCGATCCAGTAGATCGAACGACATTATTGAGTCGATCGATCGATCCATCAGGTATGACCATGATTTTGCATATATTTTCCTACGGGTTTAACCATTTTTCATCCTCAATTCATATGTTTTAAAGTCTCAAACTCCTTATGATCTATTATATATGATATGACAATATATATAAACGATTTACAATCATTAAACAATCCTAATTCCTCAAGAATATTGGATTAAAACATCATTTTCCATAATTTTCAGAAATCTCATATTTTATCATTTCTCTAAGAACAACTTATAAACTCAGATTTTCTTCACCAAATGATTCCCAATTTCATAAATTAAAACATATAATCAAAACGAGATTAATCCTACATATTTCTCATTTCAAGGAATCAATTAAAATCACCTTAATTCATATCACTTTTCAGAATTTTCTAAACAACCTAACATGGACAATATACATACTAGAATTTGCAATAGTTAATCACTTGACTTTAGATTGTAGGTCTGAACCTTTGGGGATGATAGTTTACTATTAGTACTCTCCCTTCTCCAGCCAACTTCTGGTGACTGTGGTGGTGTAGGGTGACCTTTGGCCTCTTAGCTTCCTAGAGGTGTATTTTCCTTTCTCCAGAGAAGTCTCTCACTCTCCCTAAGTCTTTTCCTCTAATATTGGTGAATGAACCTCATTGTTACCAACTCTCCAACTTATACAAAATCTCTAAAGTTCATGGGTACTATTCACCTCATTTGAAAAAATGACTGAAATACCCCTCCCGGGTGTTTATTCTGTTCCAAAGTGTCCCGAGACCCAACTCAAATACCCAAGTAGACCTTTTTAACTATTTAAACCCTTCTGAACACTTTAGCGTAGTCAAAATGACCATTTGGATGACAAGCAAAATATTTTACTTTTATTTCCATTTAATTATAATCCCGACACGACTCACATGCGTGCCCTGACTTAATTATCATTATTGTCGTATTCGTCACTTGTGACAATTTATAAAATCATAATCACATGTAACGTCATAATCATATATATTACTTTTAATCACTGAGTAATATTCAACGTAAATCACTTACTACATTATTCTCGATTAATATTTAAATTCGGATTAGTTTTTTACTAACCCACAATTAATTCTAATTAATCCCATTTTAAAAGTCGTTAAAAATACTGGGTGTTACAGTATTGCCCCTTTTTACTTATCTTGGAGTGCCTATATTTAAAGGCAGACCTAGAAGAATCCACTTGAAAGCTATAGCTAACAGAGCTAAAGCCAAGCTTTCCTCTTGGAAAAATAAGCTTCTTTCTGCTGATGGTAGGTCCCAACTTATTCAATCGTGTTCTAAATTATGCTTCTTAATTCCTTCAGAGTTTATAAATGGCCCGCTTCTCTTATCAAAGATCCGACTAGACGGGCAAAGAATTTCATTGGTCTGGTGATGCTTCTACCAAGAAGTTACTTACTGTAAGTTGGAAATTGATGTGTTCCCCTCATTCTGAAGGAAGCCTTGGGCTTAAAGATCTATCTCATTTGAATGATGCTGCTATTGGTTCCTTCTCTTGGTATATTCTTAATGGAAACTCTCCTTTTCACCTCTTCATGAAATCCATATATAAAATTTCTACTCATTCCTTTTCTAAGTCATATATATCTTCATCCATATGGTCTAGTATCAAAAACTTTCTAAGCTCTATTTTACCTCATAGCGGATGGATCATAGGTTAATCTCTCCTATTTCCCACATTATGCATAATGACACTTGGTTAAGCTCTCCTATTTACCACATTATGCATAATGATTCCCTTTCTAGGAGTGACCTCAAAGTCAGTGATATCATTAAAATTGATGCTTGGGATATCCCTAAATCTTTCAATAATCATCTTCCTCTGACTATGGAAATTATTAATCAATATAATAAGCCATGTTCTAATTCTAAGGATAAATTCATTTGGGAACCTTATACATCTGGATCTTACTCCTTTAAAGAAGGATATGAGTTTCATATAATTCATTTTCAAGACAATTCTAAATTTAATCTTATATGGTCCAGCTTCTCTCCCCCCCCCCCCCCCCCCCCAAACTCTCCTTTTTGGCTTGGAAATTACTTCATAACAAGCTACCCACTGATGATAATCTTCAAAAGTGTGGTATTCCTGTTGTGTCAGCCTGTCTTTTTTATCCATCTCCTTCTAGTCATGAATCTACTTTTCATTTATTTTTTCAATGTTCCTTTGCTAAAACCATTTGGAATTGGGTAGCAGCTGCTTTATTGATTCATTTCCCTGATTCTAATGAGGTTGAAGACTACTAGGCAGCCTACCGTTATTCTAATCTCAGTCCTCAACTCAAGAACATTTGGAGAATTACTTTTCTTTGTATTCTTATGAATATATGAAAAGCCATAAACCATTTTAGATTTGAAGATATCAATCCCTCCATGCATAAAATCACTCAGAACATCAAAGTTTGCTTTCAAAGAGCTGGTAAAGTTTGCCCTAGTTATATTTTGGGTCCCAAAGACTCTACTACTTGTAATCTTCTTGGTATTCTTATCCATTTGAGAAAGGCTCCCAATATCATATTGGTTATGTGGCATCCTCCTCCCCTTGGTATGGTAAAAATTAACATTGATGGCATGGCTCATGGGTCTCTTGTATGGATGTTTGTGGTGGAGTTTTTAGAAATTCCAGTGGTGAATTCATTGGAGTGTTCTATTGGTCTATTGGTGTCAAAAAAAATTTCTATGTAGAGCTCCAAGCTGCTATCACTGCTGTTGATTTAGCCTATCACAAAGGATGGTTTAATATTTGGCTTGAATTTGAATCTCTTAGCCTCTTGTTGAGTTTTTATTCCACTTCTTTTCATCCCCCTTGGCAACTCCTCATAGTTTAGAATAAATTCAAATGGCAACTTAGTCATATGAAGTTCAAAGACTCTCACATTTATAGAGAAGGAAACAAAGTAGCAGATAAAATGAAAATTTTGGGCATACATCAATCCAATCTTCAATGGTGGACTGATCCCCCTGTGGATATTAAGGGTCTTCTTAACAATGATTTCTTAGGTTTGCCAAACTATAGATTTTCTTGATGTATACTTTGATGTGCTTATTTTGGTTTTTCATCCTCTCTTCTCTTCATTTTCCCCCTCTTGCATATGTCACTGGGGAGAGGCTTTTTCTCCCTAATTTTCCTTTTATGTAATTGTTAGTTGGATTGAAAAAAAAAACTTACTGCCACTGATCATAAGTTGTATAAATTGAATATATAATGATTAGAAAATATAATGGTATGACTTCTAAAATACCATAAGTGGAAAACTTATTTAAGTTTATACAATCATTTCTTTATAACATGTGTAAAATATCATAAGCACAATAGTTTTCACATACACTAAATGTAACTCTCATCATACTGAGTTACTCATATCAAAAGAATTTTACATCCTTAAAAAAAGTGACATCCTTGGAAAAGGTGAGAAGGATCATTTAACCTACAAGTAAAATATTTGACTACAATTTAACTCTATTCATTTAATTTAAATTGGTGTCGTGTTTAGTCTTGTAGTCTAGTATGTTTACTTCTTATGATTTGTGAAAACAAAACCAGATCTTTATTTATCCTTATACCAAATTCATATTCATGTAAGTACACCACACAATCATTTAGGATAGTAAACTCAATTCAGTATCTTCTTAATACCATTCCTTATGATTTTATCTATATTTGTCTCACAGTGACAATAACATATTTTAGTGGTTTATCATTTATTTGTTCTTTGTTGTTTAATCAATTCAACAACTAAAAGAAAAAGTATTAGAGAAAGTTATCGCTAATGGGATAAATACCCTACCATCCTTTATAACCATATTTCTTTATTTTCAACTCCCACTAATTTCTCCATTCATAATGAATTTCACATTCGATTTTCTTTAATGCAATACGTACATGTCAATAACGATTATATGATCTGTGGGTACATGAAACTAGAATGATGGGCCTGGACGAGTAGCCCACTTGTAGCGGCCCAAAGTCCAGGCCCCTTATACCTTAAATCGATTATGATCTAATCTCTTCCCATGTTCCCATTAAGGGGCACCCTAAGAGGAGATGGGAAACATGGAGGAATCCCACACCCCCACTCACCAGAACGAACATGTATATAACAAACCCTAGGTCCAGGGAAAAGGATAAGTTGTATTCTCTGTAACCACTCTCCGGAGTATATAGAAATAACACTGACTGCACCACCGTGGACGTAGGCACATCGTTGTTGAACCACGTACATCCTTTGTTGTGTGACTGTCGTTTTACCTTCCTTATTCTTACTTGGTGATTGCTTGTCTCTTATCTATTTGTGTTGCAAAATAATTGTCACCACAATTAGTGCCGTCTGTGGGAACGTTTATCTTCCCTGAGAAAGCCCACACAAAAAAAAAAGGAGTTTAAAATGTCCGGTCACAATAGAAATGCTTCCCAGGCAGGGGATATTCAAGAATCACTTGTTCCTCGCAGGATTAGATCTGAAGTCCGATGTTCATGTCAGAGGGCTAGCTTAGAAAGGATAGCCTCAGAAGAAAGACAAGGACTAGCGAGGTCCACGCAGATATCCAGGCTGATTGACGCATATGAGGCAAGGCTCCACAAGCAAAGGGAGTCCTCTTGCAGACACGAGGCCGAGAATGCTCACCTTAAAAGAAGATTAGAAAGATTGGAGAAAGAGATCCATCATGAAGCCAGGAGACGTCCGTACCGCACTCCTAGCCCTCAAGCGAGCAAGTCTCGCAGCCGAGGAAGGATCCCCAGGCGAGGGTCCCAAAAGGTTGAGGGAACCGAGTCAGAAGACGACCTGCGCGAGAAGCTGCGACAAGCTCGCCATTACCAAAGCCCAGATCACAGCAACGTAAACATACGAAATCTGGTCCGACGAGAGATGGACCAACATCCTGCCCATCACGGTACTAGATCGACCCGAGAACTCGCTAGGCGAACTCTCAAAATTCAGATGAAATCACCTTTCTTGAGGAAAATCGAAGAAGAGGAAGCCCCCAAGAAGTTCTCCATTCCAAGGTTCAAAATTTATGACGGTAAGACTGATCCCATTGATCACGTCAGGCAGTACCGGCAGGCCATGACCCTCTGGAACCATCGAGACGCACTAATGTGCCGAATTTTCCCCTCGAGCCTGCATAATGTGGAGGAAAAATGGTTCGAAAGGCTCCCCCACCAGTCCATCAGAAGTTTCAAATCCTTAGCCGAGCTCTTTACGACCCGATTCATCACTAGCATCTCCCATCCCAAAAGGATGGATGCTCTATTGACAATGAAGAAGGCGCCCCAAGAGACACTCCGAGACTACACGAAGAGGTACTGGGAATTGTTCAACGAGGTCGAGGATTGTTCGGAACAAGTGATAGTGGCTTATTTCAAAATTGGGCTACCCATCTCTTCCCTTCTGTATCAATCCCTGACAAAGAAAGAGGCCATGACCATCGACGACCTAATGGCCCACATCGAGAAGTATGCCCAAGTGGAAGATGTGACCCACCTCAGCACAGGGGAAAATGGCAGAGATAAACTCACTGCCAAGGGCAATGACAAAATTGAGAACCAGAAGAAAGGAGGAAAGAACGGGGGCAAAAACGGCTCTAAAAATGGAGGTAACAATGATGTATCGAAAGCATTCCAGGCGGTCAACACCGTCTTCAAAGAACCGATTTACAAAATACTCGCAAAAATCAAAGACGAGCCATTCATCAAATGGCCCAGGAAGATGGGAGGAGATCCCTAGAAAAGGAACAATGCGCTGAGATGCGCTTTTCACAAAGAGGGAGGACATAAGATTGAGCATTGCAAAGCTCTTAAATCTCACCTCGAGGAGCTAGCCCAATCCGGGCATTTGAACGAGTTTGTGGAGAAAAAGGCAGAGAAAGTGGCTGCCAATAGAGAGGCGAGACCTGACAACGTGCTCGAAGATGACGCTGGACATGAGTTCGCGGTAATTCATAGGGCATCTGATGCCAAGAAAATCCAAGGAAATTTAGCTCAAATGGAGATGAAGAAACTTACAATGGTGATGCAAGCTTTTCAGATCGATCCAGCAAAGTCACAGTCAGGAAAGCGTCGACGAGCAGACGACGTCAACTATAATAAGCATATTGTTTTCACAGATGAAAATATGGTGGGAGTAAGAACCCCACATCACGATGCCTTGATCATTACCCTCAGAATAGCTAACTTTGACATCGATAAATTGCTCGTCGACCAAGGAAGCTCATCCGAGGTAATGTATCTCGACCTATTCAGAAAATTGAAGTTAAGCGTCGCCGACCTAAAGGAAGCTACCATCCCTTTAGTTGGCTTAGCTGGAAAAATAACTATGCCCCTGGGAAAGATTGTGCTTCCAGTACACGCAGGAAACGTCTCCAAGATGATTGAATTTTTGGTGGTCGACCTCGACTCGCCATACCAAGCCATCCTAGGCAGGGGATGGCTCCATGCGATGAAGGAAGTCTCCTCGACCTACCATCAGAAACTCAAGTATGTAACCGAGCGAGGAGTAATGGAGATTCACGGCGATCAAGCGATGACAAGAACGTGTTTCATAACAGCCATCCGACCAAGGCCAGAGAAGAAGGCCGATCAGCCCAGCGAGAAAGTTGAAGAACAAGAAGGTCTGACACCTTCTAAATAGTAATTAAAGTACAGAAGACCTGGAGTAGAGGAGACTAGGATCCTCCCCTCTGAAAGAGTCATCGAAGACCTGGTAGAGGTTGCAGCTGGTGATAGCGACAGTAACAGAGTTTTCTTGATTGGTGCCTCTCTCACCGACCAAGAACAGAAGGAATTGACAACTTTGCTGAGATGCAATGTAGATGTTTTCGCATGGGAACCATACGAGCTGCCTGAAATTGATCCTAGTATGGTTTGTCATCAATTGCACTTCAATCCCACCTTCAAACCAATCACGCAGAAGGCACGACGAACTGCACCCGAGAAAGCAAAAGACGTGGAAAAAGAGGTAGAAAAACTACTAGATGCAGGATCTATACGGGAGGTACAATTCCCCGAGTGGTTATCCAACCCAGTAGTAGTTCCAAAAAGCAACGGGAAGTGGAGAGTTTGCATCGACTGCACTGACCTCAATAGAGCGTACCCTAAAGACAGTTTTCCCCTTCCAAAAATTGACCAACTGGTGGACGCCACTACAGCTCACGAGCGACTGATTTTTCTGGACGCATACTCAGGATATCATCAGATCCCTTTATATGCCCCAGACCAAGACAAAACAACATTTATCACCACAGTTGGGCTATACTGCTACAAAGTCATGCCCTTTGGGCTAAAAAACGCAGGGGCAACCTACCAGCGGCTAGTCACCAAGATGTTCAAGGATCAGATGAGAGACACCATGGAGGTCTACATCGATGACATGCTCGTTAAAAGCAAGAAGAAAGAAGACCACCTCTCAGACCTGTCAAACACCTTTGAAATCCTCAGGAAATACCGAATGAAACTTAACGCGAGCAAGTGTTCATTCGATGTCCAGTCAGGAAAATTTCTTGGGTACTTGGTCAGTAAGAGCGGCATAGAGGCTAACCCAGACCAAATCTATGAGATTAACAGGGTACAACCTCCTCGAACAATTCGAGACGTACAGAAGCTCACTGGTATGCTCGCTGACTTAAATCGATTTATCTCTAAATCCTTCGAGAAATGCAAACCTTTCTTCCAGCTTCTAAAGGGAAACAAAATGGTATAGTGGAACCCAGATTGCTCGCAGGCATTGGTCGAGCTCAAAGCTTACTTAAGCTCTCCACCACTGCTCCTCATACCACAACGAACAGATTCTTTGTACCTGTACCTCTCTGTTTCGAACAACACTGTCAACTCTGCATTAATGTGCGAAGTTACAGGAATCCAGCACCCCGTTTACTATGAGAACAAAACCCTGCTTGAAGCTGAGCAGAGGTACTTACCACTGGAGAAGCTCGCCTTTGCACTAGTAGTGTCTTCAAGGAAGCTGAAGCACTATTTCGAAGCCCATACTATAATCGTCCTTACATCGCACCCCCTTAAAGCAATCCTAAGGAAGGTGGATTTGTCAAGCAGACTGTCTAAATGGTAAGTCAAGCTCGGACGATTTGATATCCAATTTCAACCAAGGAACAATCAAGGGGAAGATCCTTGCTGATGTCATAGCCGAATTCACAGGCGAACGACCTTGCGACCCACCACAGCCAACCAAACAAGAACAAAGCCACACGACGAAGGGAATCTGGAAATTATTCTTTGATGGAGCCTCCAATTCAAAGGGGGCAGGCGTAGGCATCATACTTATCACTCCAGAAAATGAGATCCTCGAGCAAGGAATCAGGCTTGGATTTGAAGCCTCCAATAATGAAGAAGAATACGAGGCCCTGATAGCCGGCCTCCAGAAAGCACACGCTTTGGAAGCAAAGAAATTACAAGTGTTTGGCGACTCACAATTAGTCTTCAATCAGATCATCGGGGATTACAATGCAAAAGATGAAAGGATGGCAGCCTACCTCGTCTTAGCGAAGAAGCTATTGGCTGACTTTGAGGAAGTCAAGCTCCAGCAGTTCCCCAGGGGACATAACAGCCATACTGATGCCCTAGCATCCCTAAGCTCAGCAATCGATTTTGACTTAAAAAGAACAATCCCCATCGATTTCCTCGCTCACCCGAGCATCGACCGCAACAGCGAGCTACCGAGCATGGAGCAAGTGCTCCTAATTGAGTTCGCAACCAACTGGATGGACCCACTAAGGGATTATTTAAAGTATGGCATGCTTCCAAATGATAAGAAGGCTGCTCACCAGATAAGAGTCAAAGCTGCTCGCTTTCACTTATCTCCTGAGGGCAGGCTATACAAGAAATTGTTTTCCGATCCCTACCTCCAATGTGTTCACCCAAAAGATATCGAGCAAGTCCTACATGAGCTTCACGAAGGAATCTGTGGAAGCCATATTGGAGGAAGATCTCTGGCTTTTCGAGCAATGAAAGAGGGTTATTGGTGGACATATATGCAAATGGACTCTGCAATGTACGTACGCAAGTGCGTAATATGCCAACTTCACACCCCTATGGTTCACCAACCTGCTAGCGACCTAAAATCATTATCCATCCCATGGTCGTTCGCCCAATGGGGGATGGACATCGTAGGACCACTTCCTACCGCCACCGACAATCGCAAATATCTGCTGGTCGCGACTGACTACTTCACTAAATGTATCGAGGCAAAACCCTTAGTGAATATCCGAGATGCAGATATGATAAGATTCATATGGAGAAATATAATCACTCGTTTTGGCATCCCCAGAACCATCATCACCGATAATGGAACGCAGTTCGAGAGTGGCTCCTTTTAGAGTTTTTGCGACGATCATGGAATCAGACACCATTTCAGTTGGATGGCTTATCCTCAGAGCAATGGCCAATCCGAGGCTTCCAACAAAACTGTGATCGACGGGTTAAAGAAGCGATTGGAGCGAGCTAAAGGTGCATGGGTAAATGAATTACCACATGTTCTATGGGCTTACAGAACCACTCCCCGACGAGCAACAGGGGAAACCCCATTCTCACTAACATATGGAATAGAAGCAGTTATTCCATTAGAAGCAGGCTTACCGACTATGAGGTCCATCCTTGTCGACCAGGGCCATAATGATACAGCATTGCTCGCCGAACTCGACCTAGACGATGAGCGCGGAGAGCTAGCCCTAGTAAAACTAGCGAGCTATCAGCAACATCTCGCGAGGCACTATAATAAGAAGGTCAATCCAAGGACATTCTGAGTTGGAGACTATGTCCTAAGGAAAGTCCTGGGCAGCACAATGAATCCATCAGACGGTAAGCTAGGGCCAAACTAGGAAGGACTATTCAAGATAACAAGAGATAATCTGCAAGGCG
This sequence comes from Sambucus nigra, assembly GCA_949130495.1. Lineage (NCBI taxonomy): Eukaryota > Viridiplantae > Streptophyta > Magnoliopsida > Dipsacales > Adoxaceae > Sambucus > Sambucus nigra. Next base: position 622,113,231 of record OX422207.1, on the reverse strand, counting down.
CATATCACTTACAAACGCTGGAAGGAAGAGATATACCTTGAGAATGGAATGCAGCCAATCTCAAGAAATTCTATTTTTAGATCCTTATTTTGCATTGTACTCATAAAACTAAAACTTACTAATCAAAGTTATTTAGCAGTTGCATTCTACAAAGTATCAGTTAACTAGTAGGATTTAGACTATACAACTCACACACCCTTTCCAAGTAAAAGACACGGTGATCATTGCACTATAGCAGGGAAATACCCCTCCTCAGGTTTTCGTTATGAAACACGAAAAACCTCTTAGCATTGCCCCTGGCAATATATGAAGCCCTACAGGAGACCCTTAGGCAATATGGCCAAATTTAAACTGGCCAACAAACCATCTTTGGTTGAATAAAATCCTGATTGGATAGAACATCCAATACCAGGTTTATCCTCGCCAATTGTCGCACTTAGGCCTAAGGGAGTGTGACGACACGACCTAATAGGTAAAGTGGTGAATAATGGTATCTCGATGTTATACTGGACTGGAAGGACACTTGCGTGATAATGCAAATTTAGAGATCATAAAGGAGCAAGAATATGGAAAATATAATACACTTGTTTAGTCGGCTAAAATAGCCCAAAACATAAATTTTATATTAATCCATAATATTTATAACAAGTACAATACATGTTTAGTCGGTGAGCTCGCCCAAAACATTGACGTAACATCACTACAACACAATATACATAGAGAAGCTACTGGTAAAATCTCAGTGGGGATGAGGCCTCTGAATGAGATAATCAACAACTTGAGCCCTTCAACCATCATCAGGAGCAGTAGCCAACTCTTCCTAGGCATCGTTAGCATCTGACTCCAATAGCTACCGAGGGATAGCATCGATGGGTATCCACTGATCATCTCTCCGGAAGGGATTGGGCATCCGAGTGGAAGGAGATATTTCGTGGCGATACCAGAGCATAGAGTTCCTTGGAACCTGCATCTCCTTCAAAGCACTCAACCACCTCCTGATGAAGGCGAGCTCCTCAAGCCTCGTCGGAGCATCCAGCCAACCCTGGTCATAACCATCGCCCATACTCGTCGAGGTCCTTTTTTAAATAGATGCCGCAGTCGAGTAACATCCCTTTGGAGCCCTACGGCAATCACATATGCTCGTTGAACGTCACCATGAAGATCTTCCATTTCTCTATCTGAACGCCTGGTGCTCCTGCCAGCTCGCGGAATGAATGGACCAGTGGAACCTCACAGCACAAGGGGAACGTCGCTTGAGCCAGCCCTAGCTCGCGTCGATGAAGAACCTCGCAGCACAGGGGGAACATCAATCGAGCCAACCCTAGCTTGCATTGATGAAGAGCCTCGCAACACTGCAGGAGCGGTGCTCGGTGCGTGCTCCCTAAGACGCAAGACCTCTCTCCTTAAAGCTTCATTTTCTTGCTGAAGAACCTCCCCGACCTGATTGATCTCAGAGGAATCTAGGAGCCTCGCCCTCAACGTATTCACCTCCTCTTGAACTGAAGCACCAACTTCCTCCATCTCTTGAAGCCTGTCCTTCAGTTTGGCTACGAGCTCATACTGATCTTTATACTTTTGATTCCTCGATCTAAGGGATTTGCACAGCTTAACAAAGTCTTGGTGAACCTGAGGGATTGCATTGGGACCAAGGGTCCTGCCTAATTGAGATGTGGCGAGAATATAGTCTTCAACATCAATCGACTACAATCAATAAAAGGGGATGGGAGAGAAAAAGACCAATCAGTGCACTGAGAAAAAGATACCTTTTCATTGATAAGGGTTAAAAGTACATCGAGCAGTAAAAAGAAAATTTACAAACAGAAAAAGCAGAAGTATAAAGCAGTCCTAGAAGAGAAAAACTAACTAGCAACCTCAGGTTGCCCAGGATTCGATGGCTGCTTCCCTTTATCAGCATCAACAGGAGCACCGCCCTCAGCAGGGGTAACCTCTGTCGCCACAACGAGGGGAACGTCAGCAGGGGTTGTCTGGGAAACAGGGTCAGCACCTTCGATAGCAGGGACAGGGGATTCATCTACAACTGGCCTCGGTCCTGGATCGTGTTCATCGAACAGAGGAGATGCAACCTCCACTCCGGCAGCTAAAAGGGCCTTGTTCCAGCCCTTCTTGAAGTTCAGACGGCTAATATAGCCTATCTGAACCTCAGCATCCTCGTATGTTGTAGCCCAACCAGAATTGTATGAGTCTTCCTTGACAGTGATCGCCTCAGACTCCTTCTTCTTCAGCTCTTCGGATAGCACTCTATTCTCTTCCACGACAGCCAGCTTGCTCGAGCAAACCAGGTTGTAGGCTTATCGCAGCTCTTTCAACTCTTTAATTGCTACGTCCTTCTCCCAATTGGCAGTAATAAGAGCCAGATCGGATGATATCTGAGAAGCATCAACTACTTTAAAACCAGCCTCGATCTCTATACCCCTCAACCTCAAGGCTTTATTTTGTTGCTCCAGCTCACCATTTCTCTTCACCAGCTCATCGCGAGAACGATAGAGCACGGCGAAGTCGGTCACAAACTACAAGAAGAAGAAAACATTAGAAGAAAAAATGATGTAATTAATTAAAACATTGGAGAAAAGAAATAGTCTTACCAGGGCTAGCCTCTAGCTAGCCTGTAGGGCCAGTTCATCAGACCCCAGCGCCCTTTGGCGATCAGTAGGAAGAACTGTTCTCTCGAGCAGCGCGGGGGCTAATTGAGGGGAAATTGCAACAGAATCCCCCTCGGGCAGTGCGGACACCGGGACTAAGGCTTGCCCAACCTTCATCCTTGCCTCCATCTTCCTCCTCTCCTCCTCCTTCTCCCTATCCATTCTTCTCCTCTCCTCTATCTTCTTCTTCTCCTCCACCTTCTTTCTCTCCTCCTCCTTTTTTCTCTCTCTCTATCTAACTTGCTCTTCTTCTTTCCTCTTCTTCTCCTGCTCCTGAGCAGAAGACCAAGAACCAATAGCCACGGCCCCAGTGCTAGACTTCTGCTTCTTCGACCACTGAGCGAGGAGAACGTGATCATCATCATCATCATCCCAAATTAAATTCTTCCTTATAGGAACCATCTCCACGCTCGAACTACTAGATGTTCTTGATGACCCTCGAACTTCAGAAACCTCCCCCGAATTAGAAGAGCTGCTACTACTGGAGCTCCCTTCACCTAAATTGCCTCCAGCACCACCTGCGGTATCACTTTCAGAGCTGCTATCCTCCTTGTCCAACTGAATAGGATATACAGCAGTCTCTTCGAAAGTATCAAACTCAGGGATACTGTCCACCGGCCTCGCTATAAAACTAAAACTAATGTTCTTATATTCGAGCAAAAAAGCAGCAGACCGAGGATGCTCGCCATCAGCCAAGGGCTCCCTGATATTCCAGGCCTTGACCAATTTAGAGAGACGAACCTCGCTGAGAGCAGGTTCCAAATTATTTGACCTCGCTGAAGAAAAAACAGAGAAAAGTCAGAAAGATCACAAGTCAACAAAAATTAAAAGAGCAGAGCAAAGTCTACCTATGTATTCTTCCCCATAAAAGGGAACAGAGAACCTATCAGACCTCGACCCTTCAAACTCGGGAGAAAACTGCCAATTTCTGGCAAGGAAGCCCTCTTGCCAATAGTCCTTATGGGAATCAGGTAGGTTTACTACCAATACCCTATCAGGACTCCTGGCTTCGAGGTAGAGGACACCAGAACTAGTCCGAGAAAAAGAATAGAAAAAGAAGACCTCAACAAGCCTTAACTTGGTACCATATAATTGATTTATTCTATGGATTCCATTAATTATCTTCCACACATTGGGCGAGCACTGTGCAGGAACAATATTGAAATAGCCAAAGAAGTGCAAGAACAGATCGTTGGGAGGAAAAGTGAGCCCCCCTTGGGAAAGAAACAAAACATGGAGCCAATGGGCATCCTCTATCTCTCTAACGTTTCTAGGGGGAGAAGCGCAACAATCAATATCTACCCACGTCGGGATGTTATAAAACTTCTTAAATTCAGAGACCGACCTATTCCCAATCTTTGCCATTGGAAAATCCTAGAAAACTACATATTCAAAGAGAAAGTACAAAGAAAAGGCACAGGAGACTTACAAGATGGAAGTTCGACTCGAACAATGAAGAATCACGAGCTCAAATAATAAGGAAGCAATGAGAATGGAGACTGAGAGAAGAGAATATGAGTCACTAGAGCTCACAGGAAATGAAGGAATGCTGAGAAAGTTGAAACGACGGTCGAAAAGTGGCTGGTCTGAATAAAACCTTGAAGTGTATCTAATCATAGTGCACAGACCACAAAGCGGGTGCCGCCAGAATCAGTCCTCAAATTTTGGGAAAAGTTGCACGATACACAACTCAGACATTATGACAAATCATTTAAGTTTATTAAGCCCAAAGCATGGCCCAACAAACTTAGGGGCAATTGTGGGTACATGAAACTAGAATGATGGGCCTAGACGAGTAGCCCACTTGTAGCAGCCCAAAGTCCAGGCCCCTTATACCTTAAACCGATTATGATCTAATCTCTTCCCACGTTCCCATTAAGGGGTACCCTAAGAAGAGATGGGAAACATGGAGGAATCCCACACCCCCACTCACCAGAACAAACATGTATATAACAAACCCTAGGTCCAGGGCAAAGGACAAGTTATATTCTCTGTAACCACTCTCCGGAGTATATAGAAATAACACTGACTGCACCACCGTGGATGTAGGCACATCTTTGCTGAACCACGTACATCCTTTGTTGTGTGACCGCCATTTTACCTTCCTTATTCTTGCTTGGTGATTGCTTGTCTCTTATCTATTTGTGTTGCACAATAATTGTCACCACATGATCTATGTAGGTCCACTTTAAGAGAATTTTCTCATAATCTCCCACTTGGGACACATAGGTTACCCTTATATTAGATATTGTAATACCTTAAGGGCATAACTCGACTATCAATATTTATAAGAGATACTACAAAATCTTGTCCATAAAAAATTATCAAGGGATTTTTAGATTTAATTTGGTATAAGATTAAAGATTTTTATCAATAATGCTATGGTTATGATGCAGGATCAAAACAACTTTTAAAAGAAATATGTCCAAACTTCATTTTATATAAAAAATCAAAGTAATACCATAACCTTTGAAAAAGACTCAAAGATTTTTTAGAAAATATCCCTCACAATCAAGTCTAGATAAACATTTTTTAAGAAAATCAAAAGCATTGAGGGTTTACGAAAAATAAAAGGCAATTTGATTCCCCAAGAAGAAAAGAAAAGGAATCTTATTTTTATTTTTAGTTTGTTTTCTAAACAATCCTTGCATAAAATGTAAATACTTTACATAACACAGTAAGTTTAACTTGTAAACTCTACTAAGATGAAAACTCGTTACAAGCCATAAAAGCTACCTATAATCTCTATCATTATTTGTTTGAGTGTGCAACATGTAAGAAAATTTAATTTGTTTAGTTTCTTCAAACTTTATATGGAGTGTTACACACATTATTGATCATTAATAGTGGGCTCAATATTTAATTTTCATATAAAGATCCAACATAATAATCGATACTAAATCTCTTTGGAGTAACAAAATCAGACCATAACATGTTGAAGATATGAGATAAAATTCTTACTAAATTAATGCTTTGATTTGACAACACACAGGTTAATAGATCTCAAATAAATCAATGGATTTTTATTCATATAAACTGTATTATATTCAAGTGAATAACAAAAACAAATGAGTTGTTCAACATGACATTTTCCTTGAGCCTTGGAAATTGGCTGAGTTGGTTGCGCTCTCTCCATTCCAGCAGGAGGATCATTCAAAGTATAGGAAGAATTAATAAAGTTTAAATCTCTTAAAATTATTCTATTGCTGCTGCTCCGTGGATTGATCAGATGAGGAGGGTGAACTATAGTTTCCCAAATATTTATTGATAAAACACCCGGAATAACGTCAACAGGAATCGATTATACGTCCAACTTGAAAGTAGGATCTTCACAGTCTAATAGACCAATCTCATTCCAATACCACAACTGGCTAGTACAATCATGTTTTAACAAAGTCAAGCAGTTGTTCCATCCCCACTTATAGCCTTCACGATGGGTCTGAGCAAGGTGATCATCAACATGGCTAAGAGTTTCATTGTAGCCTTCCATCCACACCTCTCTGGGTTGTTTGTGAAATTGAAAGGTTAGCCTTTCAACTTGATATTAGATTTTCCTCAACACATCATCCTTCACCTTCAACTAAACAGATTGGTTGGCAATAACATTATCCTTTCTATCCAGTTTTTTAGACATAAATAACTTGACTCTTAGCTTTCAGCTGGGCGGCTTGGTAGGCTAACATTTCTGGGTCCTGCCCTCATCAGCAGTCGGTCAGCTCATCCTTTATTGTCTAGAAGTTTTGTCCAGGTTTGGATTTCTTCAAAGTTTCAAGTTCTTCCATTAACCTGGCATTCTCATTCTCCAAAAAATAGGCACCTTCATCGGAATAACTGATAAAAGACTATTTTGAAGTATCCAATTAATTCCAGAGTTTATTATTCTCTTCCTCCAAGAGCTTGGCAATATCCTTGGCTTTATCAACTTCATGTCTCAACAAAAATTATTTTCTTCTGTACAGGGAAGCATAGTCCTCCAACTTCTTCTCAAATCTCCAGCCTTCACTCAAAGCTTTGTATTTAGCCTCATAGTCGGAGAGGAGTGAAGCCAAAGAAAATTTATGATCTTCTTGTAGATATTCAATCATTTCATAGTAAGCTGCATTATTTACTATATCTCTATCAAGAAAATATTTGAGATGAATGTATGAATCTTTTAATTGAGTAGATGATTCTGGTCCAAGTAGGTCGACCAAGTCTTCCTTAGTCAAATGCACAAAACTAGCTTCTAACAAATTTTTAATCTGCCTGAGTAGGTTAGATTCAGCGAAAACTATGGCCTGCTTCCTAGCATCAAAATGAAAATTACAAGTGTAAGTAAATAAGTATGATTACTAAGCAACAATAACAAAAATATGAGAATTCATTCAACCAAGAAAGAAGATCAGAAAATATGATAAGCATAACACATATAACAGGAAAGATGAAATAACTCCATTAATAACCAAAAATGTGTTACAAGTTATTCAAACTGGTTATCCTATTACACAGTAGAAATATATAAAAAAAAAGGAAAAGGAGTTAAACATTCTCTTTGTCTTGGGCATTGCCTCTAAATGGATGGTCGATAGAAGGAGAAGCTTCTTCAATAGTCTTTAAAGCAGACCCATCAGCTTGAAGGGAAGATTCCCCATATCCCTCATCATCATCAAACTCTCCCTCCAAGTTGGGAGGAGAGCCTAGATCATGCCTAAAAAACAGTTCAGACTTAACCTCCTTGAGTGCCTCTGACTATCTGTCCTTGAAAGACTTCTTCCTAATGAACTCTATCTGAGCAGAGGTTGCTAAAAAGGCCTTGTCCAGCCCTTGTTAAAAGAGTCTTCCTTAAGCTTCTTATTTTTGTCCTTCTCTGTGACTAACTCAGAGGATAAACCAACAGCTTTTTCGTCGAAAGCTTTCAGGAGACCTTCACTTGAAGCTAATTTCTCCTCGACCGACTTGGACTTATTCTCAGCAGATAATACATTGGCCTTAGTAATATCCAATTTGCCTTTAGCAGCTGTCAAACTGGTCTCAACAATGACCAGTTTTCCCTCAGCAAGAGTGGCCCTATTAACAACCTTTTGCATCTCCTCATCCCATATCTTCTGATTGGACTCTAACAACTACCTTAAAGCCTCAATAGATTTCCTCAGACCCTCAAAGGCTTCTTCAAATTCTCTACCCGAAGAACGAACATGTGTAACAACCCGTGTAATTTTAAGGTATTTTAAACTAATTTAAAAAATATAGAGGAAAATAAAGTTTTTGATTTAATTATTTTTCTTGCTAAAAAATGTTGAGAATTATTTTTAAAGACGAGATTTTCAATCGGTTTCAAAATCGGAGTTAAAACGGATTTTTAAATGATTTTGAAAAAATTATCCCTTGGTTTTATTTTAAGTTGGTAGAATCAAAATCCCCGAGGGATCGATCGATCGACCCTTTTGGATTTCGTGCGCAACAGGTTTTTTAAAGAGTTTTTGTTGGTTCAAATTCTATTCTTTTGCCTTATAAAAAGGGAATGTGGGTGACAATTTGTAAAAAAAAATTATCACAAAAATATGAAGTAAACATGTTTTTATTCCTCTCCTTTTTATATATACATATCCCCCTTTATATTATCATGTTCAACTTTAGTTTTTGGAGGTGTTCTTGAGGATTTTTTGATGTTGGAGCTTGGAGATAATTAGTGGATCATTATGAGATTATTTTGATGGTTTAATATGAGTTTCTGGGCAGATTCATGTTGGTTTCTTATGTTGGTTTAAGGTATAGGGTTTTACACAATATGCTCTTAAATCTCCCGAGAGTTACTCCCTTTGATTTCATGTGATTATTGAACTCATATTTGGATTGCTAAATTCATTTGGAATTTGGAAATTATTATTAGAATCTGATTTTGATTCATGTGTTATTATATTGGTGTTGAGCATGTGTCATGAGATTTTAATATGACACAGAGGTTGGGCACCCGCCATGATTCCAATTTTTGGCTACTTGATAAAGTATGGGCGCGATATGGTGAGGTCTGGTGACTCGGTTAATGTGTTGGTTAGAAATTATATTGATAAAATGTTTGTGAGAATTGCATTTGATTTGAATATTCGTACTCGTATTGTTACGCTTTATTCACCGCTAATATTTGTTGAGCATCTTCCATGTCGTATTGTGTACTTCCATATATTTTTTCTTAGTGGCAAGTTAGCACGGATTTGGGCGCTATGGACTAATTGGAGATTGATTTTTAGCTTGGTTTTATTTTGGGAAGAATATTCGAGAGTACAAATGAGAAGATTTGTATTTATTTTGTTGTATAGAGCATTGGTGATTTATTTTATTTCGAAATATATAGTTGTATTATTTCGAGAGACTTTTGGTTGTATTTAATTTGAGAATTGAGATTAGTGGATTCTTTTATTTTATATTGTGGGATTTATTTAGGTGCTCTATACCTTGTTGATTGTGGATTTAGTAGTTTTAACGAGTATCGCTCCGCTCTCCCCGGGTGGGGTGTTACAACATGCTCGTCCTTCTTAAACATTTATTTAAAGCTTGCTAAAAACTACACAAAGAACAATATTAGATTAGAAGGAGAATCAAAAGAACAAGACACCAAGAGGCTATTAATAAAGGAGAAAGAACTACCATTGCCAAACTTTGGTAAGCATTTTCTGCCAATTTTAGTCTTGGTAAAGGGGCAAGAGTTTCTCTATCAACAAAGCGAGTACGAGTCTTGATTAATATCCTAGCAACACCAGGATGGATAGTGATGGAGGATGACTTAGCAATAACTAAGTCTTCCTGAATTTTCTCGACCCACTCCAGGTTGGCAGAAGAGATTTTCTCAACCTGCTTCTCGGGCAAGACTTTCTTCAACCTCTTAAATTGAGGAGAAGCAATATTGACTTCCTCAGGAGTGATGACTCGAGTAACCTTTTCCTTCTTAAAAACCTTAGGCATTTTTTGTAGCTTCTTAGTATTCCCAACAGCTTTCTTGGCAGGTGGAGATAAGGATGTAGTAATTAAGTCATGGATTTTTCTCTTTCCTAAAAGTGGAGAAAAGGAAAAGTTAAAATATCCAAACATTCAAAAGACGAAAAGTCCCAAAATCCTTTTCTGCAGCAGCAGATTCTTCAGCGGAGGAAGTAGGGATTGGTTCTTCCTCAATATTGATGGGATCAGAACTGTAGAAGTGGTGGGATGAGCAACAAATGAAGTTATAGAGCTCCTATACTGTAGGAGATAAGAGGCAGCTCTAGGATGTTCCTCACCAATAACTTGATAGATGCTCCAAAGGAACTTCAACTCACGAATGTTCACGCCCTCTTCCTTAAGACACTTCTTCTTTCTCTCAACTGTGCAAAAAATAAAAATAAGAAAACAAATTATTGATTATCATATTATCAAATAATTGGTAAACAAGGAACAAAAGAGTACAGTAATGAAAATTGTCAACCTATGCAATGACCCACTTGAGGGCACCTGGGCCCATCATATACTTCTCCTGTTTGTAAAAGAGCATGTTGCCAATTTTTAGAAATGACTCCAAAATCAAAGTAATCCTTATTAGAGTCCGAAAAATAACAACTAAGGCCCTATTGACAAACCTAGTCTTCAAATAATATATACGATCACGGATAACCCATTTATAACAGAACATCAGCTCAAGGATATGCCAATGTGGGTTCCATGTATTTGATTCAGCCTATGAATCCCATTGATCACTCTCTAATTATTGGAGGCTATCCTTATTAGGAAAACGTTAAAATACGAACTAAATTCTAAATAAAATCTATTAGGGGGAAATTTGAAGCCACACTCAGCAATGATGAGAGAGGGAATCCAGTGACCCTCAGACACATATAACACATCTACAGGTGGTATATGCATATCTAAATGAACCCAGTCAGAAATATTTTGTTCCCTCATAAATTCCTCCAGGGAATCCCCATGTACGATATAAACCATGGTTATAATAAAAGAAAGAAAGAGAAATGAAAGAAGAGAAGAAAGCTTACACAATAATGAAGATTAAAGCAAATGAAGGATGTAAAGAAAAACTCAGAAACAGAGAACTTGGGGAAAAAGTGGAGTTTGAAAGCTTGGAACAGGTTTGATAAAAAAAAATCAGGTAAAATCTCACCTTTTATAGCTTACATAGGAAATCGTGTAAGAAATGATTACTTTGTATCGACGATTGACATTCAGACGTCTTCATAATACGAAATGTGCAAAATATCGATTTACCCTTTTGCGGTTAGCTAATTTTCAAATTAATTACAAAAATTCCATTTCAAAATAAAAATATGGTAAATTTTTACAAGTCCCACACGTCGACAAATGCCGACTAACTGTGAAGAAAATATACTCCATCCTTTCAACAAAAGAATCAAGAATAAAGTATTGCGGGCTTCTGTTGATACTAAAAATTAGCCACCCACGTGGACCAATCAAAAGTGGACAAGTGCCTCCCTACGTGGCATAAATCTTAGTCAGTAGATAGTTGCTTAGCAGGCATGCTGACCAACGTGAATAATGCAAACCATCAATATAAATGAAGAGCCACCACATGAGGAGTACAATCAAAGGTCTTATATCACATGGTTCATACAATCAACCATCACATTCATTATGTATGGGTGTAAATACTTAAATGTATAAAGGCATTCCATCCCTTGACATTCCAACCCTTGATCTTCGGGTCACTACAAATACATTATATTCCTTTCATCAAACGCAAGAGAGAACGTATTCTAGGATATTTTTATTAATAAGAGTACCTAGCTTTCTGTAATTTCTGAAATCGATACCATAACAGTGGACGTAGGCTTTCTTACATAGCCGAACCACTTTAAGTCTCTCTCTTTTAATTATCTCATTACAATTCTACATTTTATCTGTGATTAAAAAATTGGATCAAATCCATTTATTGACATCAACAAATACATTATTGATTTAATTTTTACATGAAATTGTTATTAATAGAAGGATCTTGGATTTTCATGATAACCACATATAATCATTATGCGAAACATAAAATGGTATTAAAATAACATACCTCCATTGTAACGCCCCGACTCGGATTTATGGGTTACCTGTAGTCAACCCGATCGAGCGTTAGGTGTGCAATGTAATAACCTATATAATGTTGCCAGTCCAGTTTTATTTTAATTAATATTTTACTTATTTAACATGCGATTCCAGTTTCAAAGTAAGTTATGTGAGGGATCCATAGGGAGCATCTCGAAGTCGAAGCATACAGATCTACAAACGTAAAATAAAGAAATTACTTACCTGTACAGTGCTCTCAAAATATGAAATCACTCCCAACCTGTCGTAACAAAGCAAGGGTGTGAGCCAAGCTTAGTGGAAAATATACAAATGTAGTATAAAATCGAACAAAAAAATGGATACTTAACACGTTATGCCTACATGCACATGCAAATACGTCGTATACATACATATACATACATATACCCATACTTAATGCATGAAATGGTTTTACTTCCGAAAATCTTAATTAACCAGATTAATTTACATTAATCTTATAAAGACTATCTTTTTACTCATTTTAGCATTACTTGCTTTTTTAACACCCCTCAACAATTGAAAACACTACATTTTATTTACCGAGAAGCATCCTTTTATCAGAATAATCCCTTTTATTCTATAAAAAAAACTTTAGTATTTTCGTTGAAACTCACCCTTTCAACACACGCGAACACTATGTTAGAAAATACTTATTTAATCTTTGAGAATCCTTTTTCAACACATTCTCGTGGTTATTATGGGTCTAACCACTTAGGTTGCTTAATCACCCATTTATCCACTTAGTTTACCCTTTTCATTACTTTATGGGCATTAACCAATTATATTTACTTTTTCATTTTAACCTTATCGAAAAATTTATTAATTCATTCAAGTTAGGTTGTATTAACACATTTTACCACACAATTCATTTCTTGACAAGTTCTTTATTCCTTTATCTTTTCTTAAAATCTTTCAATATCGCATACTTTAATGGGCTCCACACCATCGGCTATGCGTACCATATGTTTTGGACAATGGTTTTGAGCTTTTCACATTAGGGATCCGGGCCCTTCTTGCTTATTCCGGTGTCATCTGAGTTCCTTATTAATTTGTTTTAATATTTTACAAATGTCTACATTACTCCACTTTTCCTTTTTTACCCGGTCGAAGCCAAAACCCGGGGTTACACCCCTGCTTGAGTTACACTTTGAAATTTTACCATTTCATATCCTTTACACTTTAGCCTTGATTTTATTCCAAAAATCATATTCATTTAGGACCACTTTGTGTAACACCTATTTCAATATTTTATTTCATAAAAATGTTCCTCTTTATGTAAAATTACCATTTTACTCATTTTTTTTCCAAAATTAATTTTTACTCCATTCCTACAAGTGTTAATTTCCCAAAAATACTATTAAGTCATCCACACTAACTTCTTAAGTGTTTTATCACATTAACACCCTTTTAACCTTGGAGTAATATTCTTCTCAATTGAAAACATCTTTACCTATTTAATTTCTTTCACTTCATAAGTGTCAATCTTTTACAATACTACTAAGTTATACACATCAACTCCTCCATGTTTTCCTATTAAGACTTATTGAATATCTTTATCAACAATTTTTCAAACTACACATTTCTTTACTTTCTTTATTCAAGAAAACCATTTACACTTAATACTACTTTTATAAGAAAATACCATTTCTTTCATTTTACATAGAGTCTTACACTTTATCCTTATCATATTTTTAACCTCTTCTTCACACACTTTAAAGGCAAGAATTTTTACTTTTCTTATTTCATGTTTAAGCCTAACAAAATCTTCTTCAAACTTCCTTACACACTTAGTGCCAAAATGCTACAAGTTTATATGCATGAGAAGATAGACTTTATATCTTAAAATCCTATTAAATGGTTTAAACACAGATTTTATTCAAGAAATTCACCGTACTTGCAAAATTACACTTTTAATGCATAAGAGACATTTAATTTCTTTAAAATCACAAAATGTCCATTTTTCATAAAATCTTCAGTTTTGCAAGAAACATTATTTCACCAACGTTTACCAAAATAAATCATTATTTCAAAACATTTTATTTCATAAAATGTTTAGCATCAACCTTTCTAGAAAATACATCATTTTTACAAAACACCGACTTTAATCTATCAAAAACTTGAAATATTTATCCATTCTTTAATTTCAACAAAATAATATTTTCCCAATTTTTTTTTATTTCATAAAAATGATTATTGATTCTACACATTAATTATATCATTTAATCAAATGCACCCTACTCATATAATCTAACTACAAGACTACAAATATGCAAAGTCAAGTCTTATATTAAGAGTAAGGTTATTTGACATCTAATGGATCCAATGGTGGTAGAAATATTGGTGTAGGAGGAGCAACTCACGCCTACAAAGGTGGCCTCAAGGAGTTACCAAATGCGTCCTCTAAATCCTCCAAAATGTGCACCTTTTATGTTTCCAAGCAAGATCCACTTCAAACACCATAAAAATTCATCTTCATCTTCTATAAAAATCCCCCCAACACTTCTCCAAAATTTGTATCGCTTCTTCTACCATGGTGGAAATGGGTGTATATGGTTCAAATATGATGGAATATATCATAAAAATGGTGTTTTATGGTTGTAGTATGGTGGAGGAGTGGTGGTTCTTAGTGGGAGGTGGTGGAAGACTACCCACCTCTCTCTCTCTCTCTCTCTCTCTCTCTCTCTCTCTCTCTCTCTCTCTCTCTCTCTCTCTTTCTTTTATTTTCCCTACCAATAACCTCAAATAAATCAAACAATCCCTTATAAAAACCCTTCCAAAGGCCAAAAATCCCATTTTACCCCTTTTGGATTGATCTGAGCTCCACAACTCAACGATACAACGACCAAAATCGTGACAGTGCATAAGGGGAGACTGGATTTAAAAATTCAATTTATGTCGTTCGAACGACAAGCCTAAGTGGTTCGAACGACTTCTCCATATCATTCGAACTATGGATCGCGTGACCCTTCGTGCGACCTGCTACTTTAAAGAAGTGCCATGTCATTTGAATCCTTGCATCTCGCAAGATCCATCTCGCTACTAACGACGTTGATATGTCATTTGAACGACCCCCTTTATTTTCCATTCTTTTATTTTCTTTAATTCTCAATTCACAATTTTCCTATAATTATCATCAATCCTCATTCCATCATAATTTGTACAATTTTAAATGAATTATTGGGACAGGGTATTACATCCATCATGTCACAACTAGAAAGATTGATGGAGTAGTTAATCTCAATGATGTCCGATCGGGCTGAATTTCAAAACATGGCTTCATCTTTTATATGGAAAGAACATGCTCTTATTTCAACGCATTCAAACGGTTAAATCTCCCTTTATGGCCAAAACACTATTTCAAAATTTACTCTCAATGATAATTTAGACTTCTCTCCCTTTCCTTTACGTTGACTTTGTTTAGAGTACCTGAATGATGGAAATCAGTCACTTATTTATAGGCAGGGACATGACCTAAGTCTCTAACAGTCACTTAATATCAACTGTCCATAAAGGTAGATGCCCAAGGTCTTTTTGACTCTTGGTATTTAGAGTACCCTTTCATTAATAAAAGTGACTTCTAGTATTAATATAATTATCGAGCACAAAATTAAGAATTATTTAGAATAATTCTAACAGTCTCCCACTTGATCCATAATTATTATAAAGTGTGCAATAATCTTTGAGTCATCCTTAAATATGTAAGTGTGTACGTTTGCAGTAATGCGACAAAGGTTTACACAAGAGCAAAGTTACTCAAGTTTGTATCGATTGAGCATTTTTACTTTTTTTCTTTTTGGGGTTGGGGATTGAGTCTTAATGAGATTGATAGATCAATACACTACACCAAAAACAACAATTTGGCACGGTTTTGAACTATGCCACAATCAGGTGTTCCAAAATGGCCATTTTTTCTGGCACAGTTTAAAAGTGTGCCAGATTTGACCAAACAGGAACACTTCTGGCATACTTTAAAACTGTGCCAGAATTTGAAATTTCTGGGACACTTTTGGCACACTTTATAATTGTGTCAGATTGAGTACATTTTGGTACACTTTTGGCACAGTTCAAAATCGTGCCAAATTTTAATACATTTTTGGCACGGTTTTGAACTGTGCCAAAATTTTTGGATCAAAGAAAAGAAATTAATTATTTGAAAACAAGAAAATTCACAAATTGCGAATCTCGAAAGTTGTTGATAAACTAATGTACATATAAACTTCAAAATATTACAAGTCTTAATAGTTCACACAAAAAAAATTGGATAGAGTTTCCTCTATTTTCTGGACATTCTAAAACCTGCTAATATAAAACCTGTGTAATGTAAAGCCCGCGTGACCATAAAATATAACAATAAAATTACAAAATCTCGCACGGCTAAAAAAGCTAACAATAAAACTACCAAAGCCCGCACGGCCATATCACAAAGAAATAGAATCCTGAATATTAACGACATTAAATAAATAATCCCCTTGTTGTAAACCATTGATTTCGTGTGTTCCACATGGATAAAAGTTAATGACAAAATGTTATCCTGCAAAAAAATAGGATACAAAAAAGAGTTGATATTAGTAACCAAGTAATTTAAAAAAAATCTTATTCAAGCTGAAAATTTGCATATACAAGTTACAATTACTATAGTATTCTCAAATCGGAAGTCTTGTGACTACGTGGTCAGCTCCTACGATTTATATTAGTCCCATACGAGGTGTTAGTGCCTCTTACGGGGCCATTGAGGACTTGTTTGAGTTTTTACCCTCAAACGACATGTTTTTAAGAATAATCTAAATATTTTTAAATTGTTGTCATATTCTCAAACTAGGAGACCCGTGACTATACAGTCAGTTGCTACAAGTTACATTGGTCCCACGCGAGGAGTTCATGCCTCTTACGGGGACGTTAGGGGGCTAGTTTGGATTTTTACCCTTTAACGACTTATTTTTAAGTCTAATTTAGATATTTTTAAATTATCATCATATTCTCATACCGAGAGACCCATGACTACGCGGTCAATTTCTATGAGCTACATTGATCCCGTTCGAGGTGTTTATGCCTCTTAAGGGGCCATTTGGAGGCTAGTTTAGGTTTTCACCCACTAACGACATGTTTTTAAGCCAAAGTGTAGATATTTTCAAATTATCATCGTATTCTCAAACCATATGTCCCATGACTACGCGATCAATTCCTACGAGTTACATTGGCCCCGTACGAGGTGTAAATGCCTCTTACAGGACCGTTTAAGGACTGATTTGAGTTTTTACCATCAAACGACATGTTTTTAAGAATAATCTGAATATTTTTAAATTATCATCATATTCTCAAATCGGGAGGCCCATGACTACACGGTCAGTTCCTACAAGTTACATTGGTCCCACGCGAGGTGTTCATGTCTCTTACGGGGATGTTAGGGGGCTAGTTTGGATTTTTACCATTTAATGACTTGTTTTTAAGCCTAATCTAGATATTTTCAAATTATTATCATATTCTCAAATCGAGAGACCCATGATTACACGGTCTATTCCTACGAGTTACATTGATCCCGTTCGAGGTGTTCGTGCCTCTTATGGGGCATTTGGAGACTAGTTTAGGTTTTCACCCACTAACGACATGTTTTTAAGCCAAAGTGTAGATATTTTTAAATTATCATTGTATTCTCAAACCATATATCTCGTGACTATGCGGTCAGTTCCTACGAGTTACATTGGCCCTGTACGAGGTGTAAATGCCTCTTATAGGACCGTTTAAGGACTGATTTGAGTTTTTACCATCAAACAACATGTTTTTAAGAATAATCTGAATATTTTTAAATTATCGTCATATTCTCAAACCGGAAGACCCGTGACTACACGGTCAGTTCTTATAAGTTACATTAGTCCCGTGCGAGGTCTTTATTCCTCTTACAGGGCCGTTGGGGGCTAGTTTAGGTTTTCACCATTTAACGGCTTATTTTTAAGCCTAATCTAGATATTTTCAAATTATCATCATATTCGCAAACCGAGAGACCCATGACTACGCGGTCAATTCCTACGAGTTACATTGATCCCGTTCGATGTGTTCGTGCCTCTTATGGGGCCATTTGGAGGCTAGTTTAGGTTTTCACCCACTAACGACATGTTTTTAAGCCAAACTCTAGACATTTTCAAATTATCATCGTATTATCAAACTATATGTCTCGTGACTATGCGATCAGTTCCTACGAGTTACATTGGCCCCGTGCGAGGTGTTAATGCCTCTTACGGGATCGTTTAAGAACTTGTTTGAGTTTTCACCCTTAAACGACATGTTTTTAAGAATAATTTAAATATTTTTAAATTATCGTCTTATTTTCAAATCGATAGATCCGTGACTACATGGTCAGTTCCTACAAGTTACATTGGTTCCGTGCTAGATGTCCGTGCCTCTTACGGTGCCATTTGGGGTCTAGTTTAGGTTTTCACTCACTAATGACATATTTTTAAGTCAAAGTCTAGATGTTTTCAAATTATCATCGTATTCTAAAACTATATGTCTTGTGAATACGTGGTCAGTTCCTACGAGTTACATTGGCCCCGTGTAAGGTATTAAATCCTCCTACGGGACCATTTAAGGATTGGTTTGAGTTTTTACCCTGAAACGACATGTTTTTAAGAATAATCTAAATATTTTAAAATTATCGTCATATTCTCAAATCGGGAGACCCGTGACTACATTGTTAATTCTTACAAGTTACATTGGTCCCGTGTGAGGTGTTCATTCCTCTTACGGGACTGTTTGGGGCCTGGTTTGGGTTTTCACCCTTTAACGGTTTATTTTTAAGCCTAATCTAGATATTTTCAAGTTTGCATTATAATTATTAGCATTTTCATTTGTCTAAAAGGTAATGATTTTTTTTAATTAAACATGTATGTTTTCTGATCTTTCTAGCTCCTTTAATTAGATCCTCGCATTCATATGCTAAATCTAATATATAGGACTATTCCATCATCTCCACCATTTTCTGAAGCATTATCGTAGGAGTATTTAATTTCCCATCATCTTCCAGTAATTGTCGCGATCCTCCTACTTCCATCTTCATCTCTGTGCTTCAACTTCAACATCTTCAATGCTTCCTTCAGGATTTATAACTTCCATATCTTCAGAACCAATCATACCATTAACTGATTTATGGAAAATAGAAAAACAAAATAATACCCACATTACATAACTAAATATAAATCATACCATTTATTTTAATAATTACAATATCACAATTTTATATTTCCTAACCCCATACAAAATCATAACTGATGAAATAGAAGTTTGCATAGTGCTATCTTTCAGCATATACCCCACTTTAATTGAGATAATTTTACTCAAAATTAACTTAAAGTATTAGTTATATATCTAACACACATCAATCATTGTTGTGACATGGAATCAAGTATCATGTAAATAATACAGTATTTAAAGACTAAGTTCAATGTTTAATAAGAGAAATTTTAAAAAAAAATTAGTGTTTACTGATCATTCAAATCTAATACTGATAAAACATTTGGAAGCTCAAACTTGATCATTTATATCCATTATACCGTGTAGTCATGAAAAAAAATAACAATGAATGTACAGTTTATCACTCAAGTAAGATCACATACATACATATTCATATATTAATTCTGAATATAAAATTAGATTTAACACAACATAGTGCACTTCTCCATAGTTTGCAAAGAGAAATCTAATACGACAAACATAAACATCGGTATAAAGAATGAAAATACCCCAAGAAAAAGAACTCAACCCAAAACTTAGAAGGTAGACATTATTATCAATCTGACTATACACATAAAGCTATGCATATCTCCATGAAATCTGCAACTGACACTAATTACAATTTGAATACACACATATATTGGGGACTTTTGTGATGATCGAGCCAAAATCAATTTGTATTTAATTACTCCTGGTCACAATGCATAGGACAAAAATTATTATATACTCACAAAAGTTTAAGAAAACTACCAAACCGTTCAAACTCCTGATCCAAAATAGTGCGTCAGAAAACATGTGTTATAGTGAAATTTAAGTCATATTTGTTTTATTAGCACGACATATTCTATTTATATAACAGTTTATATAACCCCCATTTATAAACATGGGCATATCTTAAATGATCAAAGGTGAAACATGTTCATAAAAAACCCCTACGAAAACTATTTATGAACTATTTCGAGCGTATCCTAGTCTTGAA
Organism: Sambucus nigra; assembly: GCA_949130495.1. Lineage (NCBI taxonomy): Eukaryota > Viridiplantae > Streptophyta > Magnoliopsida > Dipsacales > Adoxaceae > Sambucus > Sambucus nigra. The sequence continues at coordinate 622,093,299 of OX422207.1, read as the reverse complement.
ATAGGGGTTTTGTATGCAACACAAATAATACCACAACCCCGTGTTTCATACAAAATAAAATATGTGTTATCAGAGTCCTACATGCCTAAAGGCATTGCATTTGAACAAAACTTTAACTCCGTCAGGCATTTGAACAAACATGGTGTAAATAAATAATTAACTCGACAAATCTCATATTCACCCAACTCGTAAAAAAGCGTCGCCAAACCCCCAAGCTCCAACCCCGTTCGCCGCATTACCCTAATAACCAAACCAATTATTTCTCTATATGTATATAACTCTCCCTCACACACACACACACACACGTGCACAAAGACACACATTGCTCCTTTTTAATTTATTAAATTGGCTACTTTGGAACCAATCCAATAAGCTGATGTTTAACTAAAAAATAACCTCAACTCAACTAAACCTAACAAAGTATAAGTACTAATAAAACAAATATAAAGTAATGCTTACAATTTGCAATTTCCTTTTGCACTGATCCCTCGCCTTCGGCAATGCTCCTCCCCCGTGTATGTAAATAAATCAAAATATGAGACATATGTTTATGAACAAAACTAAAAACACACTAAATTTAGGCCCCACTTCAGCTTAGATGTCTCTTATCTATAATCCAAGAATCACATAAATGTCACCCAGGCATACAGTGCTGCAATATGTGGGCATTTTTACACACACTCGCACTACTTAAATCTCATCCCGTATTATACACAGTCCTATGTAAATAAAAGAATATTAATAATAATGAAACCAAGTCAAATGTATTAAGGTATGCATAATACTAATAGAAAATACACAGTTATTGAACATGAATACTAATGTTCAATAGCTATTTCTTTTATATTTAATGTTCAGTACTAATGGTATACTGAATCAATATATACATGAATATTAATTGGGGTTCCAGGCCAAATATTTGGACGATGGCATCGAAAGATAGAAATTCAAAGTTCAAAGTGATCAAATAATCAATTGTACAACTTCAGGAAAATAATTACTTAATCATAGAATTTAGTGTTCATTACTTACCAAAAGGTATGCAAAAGATCTTTAGCTTCATTAATGTGTCGAGTTCTTCGAGCTCCTGCAATAAATTGACATAAAAAGTCAATATAAAAACGATATTACCTAAAAACTACATTCAATGTTGGCCTTGTGATGGTCTCGGTTTATCCCAATGATGCTTCTTGTGCCTACGACACACGTATTTTTCTCATATGAGACATTATGTGCAATTAACACCCGTGCACTAAGACTATGTTACGACCCTATCGTGTCACGTCTACACATGGTTGATATACTTTAAAAATTTTAACCAGATGTAGGTAATTATACCCCACCAAACTACAACACGTCTCTTTCATCAGTTAGAATGAACCAACCCCATCGGTTAGAATGAACCAACCCCATTATTTTGTGACTTAAAAACAAATAAATTGGTTTCCATACATATAAGGAAAACACACCCGAAAGAACAATAGTTCATTATCCATACATTTATATGTTAATAGAGAAAACCAAACAAACATATATAAAAATATGCAAAATAATCATTTCAATTCACATCTGACACCTGCGAACTCTACACCACTATTCACTCTCTATTCCCACTAATGCACTGCACCACCATGAATAAACCCTAAGACCTGATCTATTTCTCATCCACCACTTGCCTTGTCCAACTCAACTTATTCCCCATCAAACCCTAATTTCTCAACCTCAAAACAAAATAACAAAATAACACAACGTAAAAATCAACAACAAACGAAAAACAAATATACAAAAGAAAAAATGAAAGAGATGAACAAGTGAGTAAAAATAAAAGGCAGCAAATGTACCTTTATTATAGGTCTGTGAGTTACAGAGACAAGGATTGAGATATTTATAGTTGTGAGTTTTAGAGACTGTATCACCAATTTGAGGCGGAAGAGATAAAAACTAGATGAAATTTTCTTGAGCAAGAGAGAGAGAGAGAGAGGGAACCTACTATTCAGAGTGGAGAGAGAGCGGGAGACCAAAAAAAATGGAGGGCTTAATTTTTTTAAAGATATTTATATTTTTGTGAAGTGTCCTCAATTTTGACACACTTTTAAACCATACCAAATTTTGACACACTTTTAAACCGTGCCAAATTTTAACACCGTTTTAAAGTGTGTCAGATTATCTATAAACCGTGCCAGAATTTTGCATTATTTTAAACTGTGCCAGTTTTTTAATATCAAGATGTGTCAGATTGCTGTTTTTGGTGTAGTGATAAGTTTTTTGTTTGAGTTTTGTCCCGAAATAGCTAAAGGGGGAGATTTGTAAAGACAAATTTTTGAATCGAGTCAATTTGTATGTATTTGCTTAATTTCGTATTTGGACAATATTTTAGGACTTGAGTTGTTTGTCCTTCAAGCTAGTGATGTGTTATTGAAGATTGTAGCCACCTATGATAAAGCGACATTGAGTTTACATCGTGATTCGAGCCGAGTTTTGTCTTCATCATTCGAGGGATCTCAATGATTTATGAATACATGTTTACGTTTGATCCCTGAATTTTGTTTTAGGTATTAAATTTTTATAAAAAATGATTTCACCCCTTTTAATATTTTTTAGATGAAAAATATTTTTTCTGAGATGTCGTTAGAACGACATTGATCATGTTATTCAAACTAGATATGGTACCTCATTAGAACAGGTCCCAGCGAACTTCGAATGAACTAACTTCAGCCTTTGCTGAAATCTCGTTAGATACGTGCTTGAACGAGATTATTTACTTCGCTCGAAGGAGGTTGAAAGTCATTCGAACGAGTCTACGAATTTTTCAAAATTTCGAGGTTTCCTTCAAATGTTTCATCCTTATCTCATCTACTCTTCTTCTATTAGTTCTTTCATCTAAATTCATGTCCTTAGTTTGTTTTTTTCTATTAATAGAAGAAGAGTAGGGAGAAATAGAAAGATAGTAGATTAGATTTCGAGAGAAAAGATAAAAGAAGAGGGGAATGCATTTACAGTTAAGATTCTACCTTTTATATATGATCAATTCAATCTCTAACGACCAGGTGGCTTCCTAACTAACTTTTAACTATTTTGGTTACAAAACTAACTATTAGACTCACATTATTAACTAATCAACTAACTGAACAAAGCTCATGTCCATGTCCATCAAATCCTGACATTAATCGAAATAATCTTACCTGAACAAGATAAAATGTTTATTGAGAAATCAAATAAAATAAATGATTGGTAAAATAGAGATCTCACATTATTTATAAGCCAAAAATGATGTTGGTATACAAACGGTAGTTATGAAATTATGTGAGAAGAAAAAGAGCTTATACTTTTTGTTTTCACAAGTTTATTTTACCAAAATAACTTAGTAAAGAGTCGTTTCATATTTTCTCATTTATCCCGCAAATTGGTACGGTACGAGAGCTTCTCTCTCTCTCTCTCTCTCTCTCTCCCTCTTACATATGTATATTTACATACAATTTTTTTCATTTATCCCTTCTTTAAAAAAAGTACTCTTAGTAAAACCTTCTCTTGTAAAGTTGTATCTTGTTTTTAGGAGAAATCATTTTTAGTGAAGAAAGGCAGTTTATTTACCTTGTCGTTTGGATGAATAATTGGAATCTGATGACCCTTACACATCTCAATCATCGGAAGGTGTGATAATAATCAATCACTACATGCATGGAAATGTAGATTTCATAGTCTATATTACTAAAGGGTGCCCTGAATTGCCAACTCTCCATTCATAGGTAAGAGGGGGGGGGGGGGGGGGGGTGGTCTTGTTAGGATGGAGAATAATTTTGCAAGGAGGTTTTATATCAGCCCCTTAATTTTATTGAACAACCCCTAAAAAAATTGGGCTAATAATAGGCGAGATACTCCAAAATAACCACCCTAGCGAAAACTTCTTAAATTTCACGTAACTATCTAAAGTTCTCACGCATAAAAGATAATAATATCAGAAGCCATATATTTCTGTTGCTGCAAGTGAACCAAAGTTGTCACATCCCAATCCTCAGTAGAAACTCGTATTGTTAAGTTATATTCCCCTAAAGTTATAATCTATTTTTCTGCTAGTGTAAGTTACAACGTAAGTCATCGAATATATATATATATATATATATATATATATATATATATATATATATATATATATATATATATATATATATATATATATATATATATATTGATATAAATTTGTATTACTTGATTTATTACCATTTTCAATAAAATTATTCAATTGGTATTGCTCGATTCATTACGAGCTAAAGATTCAAAGGTATGAAAAATACACAACTATTGTATTATTTTTTAACTAAACCTCCTACGTATAACTAACAAATGCAACCATAAACATTAATTTTTTGAATGCTAGCGCTTTGTTTTTAAGAATTTAATTGTTATATTTTTCATCATTGTGTCATTATTATTTCGTAGAATGTTAATTACAAGTATATTTTTTTATCGCTATTTAAAACTAATTCTTTTCGTGTATTGTACGTATGTTGCATGGTGAGAAATGGAACCAAAAAAGGAAGCATAAAGAAAAATTTACTAAGAAATGACATAAATAAAAAGAAACAAAAAAGAAATCAAGAGGAAGCAAAGAAATGAAAATAAAAAAAAATAAAGAAAGTACGTTTGTTAAAAAAGCGAAAAGTATCAAAGATGAAGCAAACATATAAAAAATAAAGGAGGAAAAAAAATCATTTAGAGTGTTTGCATATGTGTTTAAAATATACTTTGGTATTCATTTAAACCACCCCATAGGGTGCGGTCGTCAAATAGGAATTCAGCCAACAATGGAGTTATATTAAAATTGAGGTGGTTAGATAAAATTAAGGAATTGGAATAAAACCTCCCTTTTGCAAGCTTGTTGAATTTCAATGCACTATATATAATTCCATGGTTTGAAGATCTGCCTCATACAAGAAATAGTATTATGAGAATCATGAATGAAGGAATACATAAATGTGTCGACAACACCACTAACTTTCTGTATACAAGTGGATGATGTTGAGGATATTTTAAAAAATTATCCGGATGAAGATTTTCATTTTCGATAGAATTTCATGTTTTGGAATATTTTTAAGATTTTTATTTTGTTCTTTATTTTTAGGAACTAATTTTGTAAGATTGTCCAATTAGGTCAAATTTTGTTAATATAGTTTAATGTTAGAATGTAAATACAATTTGATTTTTGAAATGTTGCTTTTTATGCAAGATGTGCATGGAGTAGTTATGATACAAATGTAAATCAAGATATATTTTGCGTGTATTTTTTTCTTTTTGAATGTATTTTTTTAGATATATGTGTGTACTTAGATTTATGTGTATACTCGTTTACTTGTGAATTAACTTTGTTGATTAGTTGTACACCCTATAATTGATTCATGCGTGTACTTGCTGATTCATATTTATAATTTTTTTTAAAATATTCGTGTAAGTTGGTTTTATTTTTTTAGTACGAAGACATGTTAAGTTTTATATGTATTTATATACTTACTCTAGGGTGTAATTTGTACTTAATTATTTTTTTTTAGGGAAGAGGGACATGCCCACATACATTTCATTAGAATAAAATGAAGATAAAGTCTTTCCAGTGGCTCTTACATCACTAATGACTATAAGAGAAATTTTTTGGAATTTATAAATATCCTCGTTACAAAACTAAAGCCAGAAGAAACTTGGAGGTTTATAACTACCTCCATTACAATAATTTTATGCATGTAATTGACGCTAGATCTAATTTGTTTAATATGTGCTTAATCATGAATTTAGTGATATTCCTTGTATCAGACCATTTCAAAGGCATTGGAGCATTTTGCTTTACTAAAATACTCCAATGATGTTTTACTCCACCAAAAAACAAGTGCAACCCAAGAGAAATAACCAAAATGAATGGCCCTAAATTTGAGAACATTTTGCTCTAAAATTTACAAATTAAAAAAAAAAAATGCTATTTCGCTCCATATACTGGAGAACCAAAACTACCAAATTGTAAAACAAAAAAAAGACGCAGATGGTCTTAAAACAAAGTTTTTTATGCAGTAAGGCAGGGGGTAAAAGGGGATGGTACAGTGTACGTGTCTGGAATTGCATGTATCTTCATTTGGAAAAGTTTTTTTTAACAAGTGATTGTGATTTAATGAGAGGTGGTTGTAACATGTGAAAAATATGTTAGGCACTGTTATATACGAGAAATTGCTTCCACTATAATGAAGTTTATGACATATAGTGATAAAAAAAAATGTAAATGAGATGTAACATGGACAAAATATATTTGTATGATGGGGAACTTGCTTCCTATTTTTAAACGATTTATGTTTTAGAGTAAATCGGATTTGAAATTGATATTTACTGTGTTTTAAAATCTTGAACTAATTTATTTGAAATGATTTTGGACTCAATTCTATCATTTTTCCGACTAAACATATTTTGCACGTATTTTGTATATGATTTTTAGTTTGGTTTGAGAGCTGTAAGAATATAAACATTTGTTTTAGTAAATTGTGAATGTAATCACTTACACCACATCCATAGCAGTCAACATATTTATAAAATGGTATTTTTATCGACCCATCGTTTATTTTACTCTTTTGAGCCGTTGGTATATTTGCAAAAACTATTTGGGTAAGCAAAATAGGTTACACAATGCAACCGATTTTACTTTCCTGAAAGTGGCAAAACTAGGTTATTGCGACACTTCATTTGCTGCGCGAACCTTTTTCATAATTATCTTTTAGTATTTTTTGGTATTTTTAATTTTTTTCCTCACGACACTTTTCAGAGAAGCATTGTTTTACTTATTTGATTTGGAACAAATTCGTTTATCGAGAAACCAAAAATACCTTTGAGCAATGAACACATACTTGGCAGATGGTCTCAAAATCTTTTAATTGTTGGAGTAAGAGCAACCCTTATGGGTAGTCTAAAAATACATGATACTAGCTCAAATATACCCGGTATAAAAATAAAAAAATGTTGTGCGCAGTGTAAATATACCCTACGAGGAAACCAAGACGACACCGTTTAAAACCCCATAATCTTCTGTGGTAGAACATGTTCCGCCTGAGGGATTCTACACTATTTCTTAGGCGGAAAACAATGTTTCGTTTAAGGCTTCTTGCATTTTCCACTATCTCCCCCAAACTCTTGTTAATTAATTTAAGACCCCATATTTATTATCTCCATCCAACAACCAACTACCCAACCAACCCAATTAAATTTTTTACCTCTACAAATATTACTCCTCCCGAACAACAATTTAACCACCACAATTTTTACAAATCTCATCAGCAAAGCTATCTGCTTCTAAAGGTAATTTTTTTAAAAAAAAATTGTAAGTTATTAATTGTATTGATAATGCTAAGATATTTATTTTGTTTGTGAATGATTTTAGTATGTTAGCCATATTTTAGTATGTGTAGCCACGACTGTTAAATATTTTATATAAATTTTAATCATTTTATTGAATTTGTTAGCCCTATTTTATGCCAAAAAATTGTTACTGTTATTAAGCCATATATTGTTAGTAAAAAATATTAGACTTTATCCATTATTTCTTAGTCCAAAATATATTTAAGCGAATATATTTTTTTTGAAATTTGTTTCGTAAATATATAAATATATTGGAGCTAAAAATAAAGGATATGGGAGTTTTTATAAACTAGATAAGGGAAACTGTTTTCAATAATAATATTGAGTTGAGACTAGGATATGTGGTTAACCAAATTCAACTTCTATTTATAAAAAAAAAAATAGATGGGCCGTTGCAAAATTAAAATATAGCTGTTGATATTAAGTCTTGGGCGGAATATATAAAAAAAATTGTTTTCAATAACAAATATAGCCGTTGCAATCATTTGGGGTTAAAAACACAGCTATATTTTAATTTTACAACGACCCTTCTATTATTTTTTATAAATAGAAGTTGAATTTGTTTAACCACATATCCTAGTCTCAACTCAATATTACTATTGAAAACAGTTTCCCATATCTCGTTTATAAGAACTTCGATATCTTTATTTTTAGCTCCAATATATATTATATATTTACCAAACACATTTCAAAAAATTATATTTGCTTAAATATATTTTGGACTAAGAAATAATGGATAAAGTCTAATTTTTTTTACTGACAATCTATGGCTTAATTATAGTAATAATTTTTTGGCATAAAATACGGCTAACAAATTCAATAAAATGATTAAAACTTATATAAAATATTTAACATCCGTGGCTAACATACTAAAATACTAAAATATGGCTAACATACTAAAATCATTCACAAACAAAATAAATGACTTAGCATTATCAAAACAATTAATAACTTACAATTTTTCTAAAAATAATTTACCTTTAGAAGTAGATAGCTTGATGAGATTTGTAAAAATTGTGGTGATTGTTGTTCGGGAGGAGTAATATTTGTTTTGGTAAAAAAATTAATTGAGTTGGTTGGGTAGTTGATTGTTGGATGGAGATAATAAATATGGGGTCTTAAATTAATTAACTAGAGTTTGGGGGAGATAGTGGAGAATGGCATGAGCCTTAAACGGAACATTGTTTTCCGCCTAAGAAATAGTGTAGAATCCCTTAGGCGGAACATGTTCTTCCGCGGAAGATTATGTGGCGTCTTGGTTTTCTCGTAGGGTATATTTACACTGCGCGCAACATTTTTTTGATTTTATAGCTGGTATATTTGAGCTAATATCGTGTATTTTAAACTACCCATAAGGGTTACTCTAAAAGCATTTCTTTTTTTTTTCCTTTTCTTAGATTGATCATGATATTCTGTTTTAACTTGGGCCCACAAAAAATTGAACTAATCTAATTCTACATTTATTAGTTTTTACCCTACCAAAGTGTATATATATACACACGCTCTTTTACCTTACTCATAGAATATTACATATAAATGGCACATATACAAGTTTACCCTATTTGCTGTAAGAGCAACCCTTACGGGTAGGGTAAATCCGCATGAATGCAGTATATGTGTATGTTATAGTTAAGGTAGAATTCCAAATATAGCCGTGGATAGTGTAAAAAATAACAAAGATGTAATTGGACTAGTTGGTTTTTTGTGGGACCCACTCTCAAAACGGAACATCATGTTCCGCGCAAGGAAGGAAAAAAAAAAGAAAAAGGCTTAAGCGGAACATCATGTTCCGCCCAAACTTTAACCCTTTTCCCCCTATTTATGTTTTGACCCCAAATTATTCAAACAGTTTGAACGACTATATTATCCAATGTTTTTTTTTTTATTATTTATAAATAGGAGGTTCAAAACTTTCTTCATTTTCAATTATATTTTTATATGGTGGTTGGGTATTAATATGGTGGTTGGATATTAAATTTTGGGTTAAAAAGAATAAGATAAGGAAGTTGGGGGAGGAAATTGGAAATATGATAACCCCTTAAGCAGAACATCATGTTCCGCCCAAGGGGGTCAGCTCACCAGCTAATCCGACGACGTTTTCACTTAATATGCTATATATGGCTTAAATCTATAACAATTTCTACACTTTCACGCGTGTAAATTTACACTAATTTAGTTCATTTATATTATGTGCATAAGAGTTGCTCTAATTGAACACAAAATCTATTGACTCCCCATCAACGGAACCTAATGTATCTATCCTTCGAAAATATATATACTGTTCCAAAGAGAGAGAGAGAGAGAGAGAGGAACAGCAAAAGTGATGCACAAACAAGGGGGACAAATTGAGTGAATAAAAATGAATGAATATGGAAACGCATAACCCTATACCTGTTATTCACAAGTCCATTACTGGAAATGCCTTATCAAATATCTACATTCTTTTTTCTTTAATTTTCTAGTGATACTGTGTTAGTACCTACCTCTCTCATGAAAGCATTCACTCTCACAAGTACGACACAGTGCCTTTTTCTTTTCCCCTTGTATACTTCTTTTTAGCAAAGCCTTGGTTTTTTGGGTTCATGAAACGAGGCTAAGGTCTTTTCCCTTTTCACGGACTACCTTTTCTTTCTTTCTTTAGAGCTCTCCTTATGCCCTTTGTGTTACATAATTGAAAGCAAACAACTTGAGTAAAAAAAAATGAGGTTATTAAACAGCTCTTCTTAAGCATCAACTCTTTGTACTTTCTGCACTACTCTCTACACCCGCTCTATCATTCTCTTCAAAAATTCAAATGGGCTGCATTCAACATTGCGTATTTCGCCACAAAAGCCAAGAATTAATTATTTCCTTGCTCTTTCTGTTGATTTCAAGCTTTACCCATGATAGAGATATGGTTGAAGGTAAGTGAGTCACTCTCATAATTTACTTCAACCATCTCCTCTTTTTCTCCTAAATGAGTTTTCCTTCCTTCTATGTACTACAGGTAGAGTAATCCCCAAGCTGCTTCAGGCTGTGCAGGTGAGAGTAAAACTAGACACACATAGCCATGTCATGTTATATTTCCTCTTATTTGTGTTATATTAATTTGAAAGTATTGGTGGTGATATAATAAGAATTATCTCATGTATCATACACAGACGAGAAGGGAAGAGAGTTTGGTGATAGAAAGAAGTCTTATAGGATCAAGGCCACCAAGATGTGAGAGAAAATGCTTTACTTGTGGCCACTGCGAGGCAATTCAAGTCCCTATTGTTCCTCAATTTAACGCCCTACAAAAAAGAAGAAGTCGCCATTTCTATGAAGCATTTTCAAGAGATGAAGACTTCTCCAATTACAAGCCCATGTGTTGGAAGTGTAAGTGCGGAGACTTTATTTTTAACCCATGATTGTAAAATATTAACAATAAGGAGAAGGAACGTATACCATGTTAGTTGTTCGGCGAAGTTAAATTTTATCCATTTGTATAGATGCCTTCAGTTTAGTTGTGTGTCAGTGACACTCTTCGCTGTAGTCAGTGAACATCGGAGTATCTCTTTCGAATATATATTTTTAGCTCCTTTATAATCGCCTCCAATAATATATTTCACAATCTTTGTAGTAGGAAAATGATGTGCTTTACTCAACTCTTGAGTTACTTTAAAGAAAAAGCAACTTGTTCCTTAATCTCAAAGGAGAAACATCATACAGTTAATCATACATTTATAGAAAAAAGGACCTAATTTTCCTCCGGGGAAGATACTCATAATAATTAATAGGTTTATCTTATAGAAACGTCCTTGTGACACTCTAATACACGGCGGAGTCAGGAATTATATCGAGTGGGGGTCGGGGGTCCTTGTGATACTCTGTTTTTATTATTTGTAGCGTATAATTGCCCATATTTTAATAACGAGATAAATTGGCAATCAATTATAAATAATAAAAACACATCACAATACATAAATTTATTCGGTACCATTTTTTTTAGTACTTCTCTATAATTTAATCATACAACATCAAATATAAACTAACATTCATCCCCAAATTTATATCTACAGAGAAATTGATATATTTTAAAAACCTCTCTATTCCCAAATTTGTATCTTTTAAAAAAAATTAAGTTCATTAATATCTTTCAAAAATTGATAGCATAAAATTAATAGCATAACATCAATACAAATTTGTATCTACAAATAATAGCATAACATCAATACAAACACAACCAATCAAACAAATTTAACATATATACAAAATAAACACAACCAACCAAACACAAATATAATATCTTATAAAAATAAACCTACACAGTAACACAACAAAGCAAGCAGCGCACGGGAGCAAAAGCAACGAATTTTTTTTTTACCAATCGAAAGGGACTGCGGCTACCCCAAAATAAAGGGAAGAGAAGGGTTGCTTAGTTTGTTAGGTATTAAAGCTATTTTATTATTTAAAAAAAAAAAACAATGGGGTCACAAGCCTCCACTGGCCTCACATAGCTCCCTGTGTGTGTGTATAAGCGTATTTTTTATCACGTCGGCAAAAAGATCCATATGGTAAAACATTATAAAAATAATAATAATAGATTTTTAATGAGTGCTTAAGATTTTAAAAATATTAATAATAAAATTTTAATACTTAAATAGTATATAGTACAAATACTTTGTAGAATTCAGTAATATTTGATCACCTGTTATTACTTTTTAGAAAAAGATGAAATTAATATTTGTTCATGTGTTGATTTCAAAGGTACTTATCATTTAAAAAATATATAATTTACTTTTAAATACTAACTAATAATTTGGGACAAGAGTAGTATATAATTGATAAGGAACACTTTAAGTTATTATTTAAAAACTAACTTTTTTATATTAATTATTTTATAATTTTACATTTAGATGATTGTACAAAAGGATATTTTATAATATATTATGTTTGTTTTTATTATTTTCCTTCATAAACTTGTTGTAGTTTGCTAGGGCCGTGTTTTTTTTCCCAACATTTCAATTTTTCCGATATCCGATCCGATATTTTTCGATTTTGGAACGTATATAAGGTTTCCGATTTCCGATTTTTCCGAAAAAAATTAGATCGAAATTGGAAATAATTCTGAATTTCCGATTTTTCGATTTTTTCGATCCGATTTTTCTGAAACTATGCCGATCTGATTTTTTCGAATTATTTCCAAAATATTTTCCGATTTCCAATTTTTCTAATTTTTTTAAACATTCTCATGTGTTCCATATCGGCTAGGAGAGGAAGAGAGACCCAAAGAAGTCCTCTATAAAATGAGAATATCCCTTTATCCTCTACACAAATGAAAAAAAATGGTTAAATCCTTATTTTAAAGAATTTCCAAACATGTAAATTAATATACTAAAAATCCAAATGAAAATTAATATACTAAATATCCCTCTATATTAATTTTTTTGAAATTTTGGAATTTCCAAAATTTCTCTATTTTTAGTATATTTTTTGAATTTCCGATTTTTCGATTTTTTCGAATTCAGAAACTTTTTTGATTTTCCGAAAAAATTGGATAGGAAATTGGAACAAGTATTTTATTTCCGAAAAAATTGGAATTTTTTCCGAAAGATCATTTTTTGATCCGATTCGGTCGAAACACAGCCCTATAATTTGCAATAAGATTTGTACGTTTGGACAATGCTGACTGCAATAAAAATGCAGTAACTAATGTCATAGTGTATTAAAATGTTTCTTATGATAAATAATTTTATAATAATGTATAATAATTTATTGTCACATTATATAACGTAATTTTTAGCATTTTTAGTGCATAAAGCGTTTTGGTGTAAAGTATTACTGTTATTAATAATAATTAGTGTCATTATTATTTTGCATTTTAGGAGTGAGAGATGGGATGGGAGGGTGTTGAAAGCCATTTTGATGTTTTTAAGAAGAGCAGTTCTATACTGACTGAAGATTCGACCGAATTTTTGGGGACAAAATAATGTGACAGTCTCATATTGATTGGTTTTAGGATCTTACTGGCGTGGACCCACAAAATTAACCAATAACTAACCAATAATAGCTTGACACCTCGGTGTGTCTAAAATTTTTATGTCAAAAATTCACTCCAAATAGCATTTTTGTTTTAAGAATCGGAGATGATCTTGAACAGAGCAAAGTTACCGTACTGTTTGTTTAATGTTTTATTGTTTTCTGGGGTATGTTTAGTAACATGATTGAAAATGTGACGACACATGATGTGTACACTAAATGGGAAAGAGATGTGAGAGGTGTCACTGAATTATTCTGATATCGTATCCAACAAGATATATAATATTTATGAATCACAACAGTCTCCTCGAGGGTATCAATATTTTTGGGCTTCGGGTTGAGCGGATCAATATTAACAACCGGTAAACCCACGTCTTCTTGTCATTTCCTACGTACATTCTTGTTTAGTTTTCTTTTTTTTTTCATTTGTCTTCGCCTTTCACAACGGTAAAAAATTAATTTTATACTAATTTCATTAGGAGCGTAATGATGGATTCATTAATGTATTGCATTTGTATTGATTAGTATTTGGACCTCATTAATGTTGGTCAGACAGAGGATTGACCCTAAAATTGGAAGTGTTTTGTGCGAAAATTAATTTAGTGTCCTTCTAAAAAAATATTGTACAAATATATAAAATACTTAAAATAGTCCGCTAAAAAATAACATTTTAGTTGGGTGAGATTTTTGGATAGTTGAATCATTCTTTGTACAAATTATTTTTGGATAGTTAAAAAAATGGGTCCTAAAAAATTAAACTTATTTTAGAACGTGACATTTTTAATATACATAAAATATTTTTGGACCCCTATAATATACATATATAGACGCATACTCTAAAATAGGCCATATGCCATTGCCCATTCGGCACATAGCCAAAGTCGGCCATGGTCAGACACGAGCCAATGATGGTACGACGTGTCAGTTAATCGCACCCATTGAATCCCAAATAAGAGTGTTATTTGTTATATCACACCATTCATAAGACAAACTCCATGTTAATTGACCAAATTTGTCTGATTCAAAACTCGTTTTTGTCCTTTTAGAATCGTCATCAAATAAATTATTTTAAGTTTGAAAAGTAAAATTTGTTACCAATTTTGGTGCCCTTGAGTTAATAAAATTACTCTAGTAAGGCAATTCACGTACGATAGTTGACTAGCCGTAACATGTTATTTATTTATTTATTTTTTTGATAAAAATGAACGTTGGGTGTAATTTGAAATCAAATTGTATAACATTAAATTTCACTAAATGAAATTGCATGAGAATAATTTTTACGATCATTTTCTTCAAATCAATCCAAAATTAAAAGAAAAAAATGAAAAACCTAAGGGGTGTTGCCCTGACTACTCCGTCGCTATTAACGGCGACTGAGACTAAAAGATTACTTGGGCACATCATGACTTTTTGATGCAACTGTCATACATTCGCTGCAACTAGTCTCGCTCCATACATGTCGCATCCACCTGTATATGCATGCTAGAGAACTCATGAATCATGTGTCATAGATGGTCCTGCGTGTAACGTATCGTGTAATATTGATCATGTATCTTAGTGTACAATGCATCTCGTAGGCTCTGCTCACGCATACTGAAATCACGCAGGCGGTTCTGACACTCGTCTCACGTAAAAGAAATGAAAGAGTATTCGTAATTAAATAGTAAGAGAATATCAATAATGAAATAAAATATTACCTCTGACACCTAGTAGATATTGTACATAATACCCACCGCAACCTCCAAGTAGTAACAGGCCATGGGAACGTACTCATTCTCCCCCTTTACTCTCACTACACACGCATGTAGATGATAATTTAGATGGGCGGTGTGGATGTGGTGCTACAGGATGGTACCCTCCCAGCGCTTTAAAAGCCTTTTCGAAGTGTGGGATCTGGAACATCGGGAGTATCTCATTGGCCAAAATAACATGCACATTAACTACTCGGTAGACCGACTCTACCAATGGATAATAGCCCTACTACCGCCACCATGTCTTGTAATCAAACTGCATATCGACAAAGGTGAGTGTAGCTGGCCACTTGGAAGGTCTCGGTGGTATGTGATCTTTTTGGGGCGTGCGTGCTGGCACGTCATGTCGACTGGATGAGGAAATGGGACCAATGGAAATCCAAGATGCCATCATCGACAACGGTTCCCTAAATACCAAATGTGGATCCCATCATCAGTCGATAGGATCACCCTTTGCCTTGTGTAAGAATCAGGGATTGCGATCCCCTATCCATGTTGAAGTGCTGACTATTTATCCACGACTGCCACACTATCATCTATGCACCCTGCATCTCCAACTACCCACGGGCCATAGGTATATTGTGATGAATCGTACCCACTTTATGCTGCTCGTTCTTCTATCTCTATCGTAGAATGCAGGGAAATAAATCATTAACGGCATGCTCTTCATCCAATAGTGGGTGCATCCAACGTAGATACTCAAACCACCAAAACTGAAAAGGAAATTTATTGCAATACATTAGCATTTTGAAATTTAAACAATAATAGAATTAAAATAACTAATTGAAATAAATTAAATGAAATATAATTTACCTGGAGAATTCAATTGAACATTGGACTAATTTCTCCAATGGGGAATGCCTGGCGTGTGCCCTGTTAACACGCGACATCCATCCCAAAATACAAATATCCCATGATAGCGTCACCCTAATCGTAGCCATCTAGATGATCTAGGTGAACCAACGAAGCCAACCAACCACTCTGATGTTGGTATTACCAGTTGTGAAGAAGAATTAGCCTAGAGTGTAGAAATTAACACTCGTAATATACTCTCTGAATCGATTGAAATAAGTCACTAGAGGAAATATCAATCGTCTCAAGACCAAGAATATACTAACTCGCATACCTAAAAGAGTCATCCACCATAACAAACTTTACAATCTCTCATCTCCCAATCTATAACCTGATAAGTAAGGTAAAATCTAGGGGTGTAAACCATATATTCCCATAGGGGAAATGAAAGGCGTGGGTAGTGTCCCACCACAGCTCAATCAGTGTAGAATAAGACCACGATCGGTCCGAGTTTAGGGAATCGTGATAATTGGTCTAAAAAGGCATGTGTGAAGCCAACCAATAATATGTACCCAAGGTTGACCCAACCGTTCCATAGCATGCCACCAATTATACACATGATAAATATCGGTGCGCAACTTATACGTAGTGATAATAGGTTAATGTAATTTAAATTTAAAATTAATTAATTAACGTAGTAAAATTAATTTATTGCGTGATTCAGCATTAATTAATTAATTAAATATATTAACTAATATAAATAATACATTAACTATAAATATTCAAAATAATAACGCAAATAATATCAGTTGTGGGTGAATTACCTGGTTAAGAAAGAACTTTTGACACGTGTCCGGTAAGTTAAATCAACCACCATTCCTCGAAGATAAGAACAAAGATAAGTCAATCACCTGAAATCTCGGAGTTGGATTCTCTCAACCAAATCGCAACAACAATCCAAGGCCATGAAGTCTCACATGAATCATTCACTTTCTCAAGAGTTGATCAATAAAGAGATAGAGAGAGAGAGAGAGAGAGACACCTCGTGAACATAGGCACTTTATCGAACCACGTATATATTATGTTGTGTGATTATGATTTTACTTTCTTATTGGCTTAACTGTGTTGAATTAATTATCATGGGATTTATCCACCTACAATTAGTGTTGTCTTCGGAAAACGATTTCCTTTTCTCATCCAAAATGAGCCAATGAATAACTAAATGATGAGTGTTAAAATCATATGTGTCTTTAAACCCACACGTGCCCCCTCTAGACCTCAGACTGGCAAGAGGAGAGAAGTGAAAAAGTGAAAGACAAAGGTTTGAAGTGGTTCGGGCCTCAAGAGATGATCCTACGTCCACTGTACAAAGGTGTTATACCTATTTATTAGAATATAGATGCGTATTATAGTATAATAGACCTTTTGGTCTTTGGCCAAGATAGTGTGAGGTCTTAAGGCCTTCCTTACTAGTACATGGAACCTTAGGATGTACCTGAATGCCTTCTTTACGTGTGCCAAGGGACCGATTTAGAACTTTATAAGATATGCAAATGGTTTAAGAAATGGAACTGGTCCAAATTATAAATATAAGCTCATGATAATGGGTCCTGAGTATGGAATGGAGTAAAAACACTTATAAATTCTAGAACTTTTGTGAGTCTAATTGTTTTGAATGATATAATTTCTTTAAAGGACTGAGAGCGATCTATTTTCCTATTCCACTTGGTTATTAATTATAAGAGAACTCTTGGAAAGAGAATGAGTGGGTTGTCAGAACATGGCTTTGGCCATTTCGAGGTTTGACGATGCTAAGAAGGAGGTAAAATGTTCTAAAATGTACTTTTTATTTAGTTCTTGAGTGCATTTCATGTTGGTAGAAGCATCCAATGCGAGTGGAGTTGGGTAGTGGTGATTGGTGGAATAGTATTATGCTTTCTTCCTACTCTAGAAGACTGGTCGTGGAAGCTCTATCGAGGTCTTTTGAGCTCAGGAACTATCATAGGTTTGTCTTAAATTATTCTTAAGATGTTTTAGGGTGATACACCTTAGTGCTGAGGGCTAACCATCTTGGCGATGCCACTTTTCTTTCGGCTGAGGTGTGTTATGGGCATTAGACTTGACGGAACTTTAGTTCTGAGGTCTTTGAGCTATCCTAGGGAGGTATGCTGGAACGACTATGGCTAAGGTTTGCTCCAGTACCATAACTCATCTTTATGAGGGACTAAGGTCTATGAACCAAATATCTCTTTGTTTGAGGATCGAGATCAGTTAAGGATCCTCTTTTCTTGCCCGAGGTTGCTTCAAGGGGATTTTTAAACTTTAGAAGGTCAATGGTTTAATATGGTATCATCAATGTTTCACTCACGCAACCCCAACAAGTCGTTTGACAACAGCCATTAGCATAATCACAGCTGAGGTCTTCCCTAATATGAGTCATAACACTCCTAAATCACATTATCATCCCAAGGAGGAATGAATTATGGAAAGAAATTAACAATCAAGATTTACCCAGATCTCACAACTTATAGACGCCTATCACTACACCAAATCATGCGAATGGTCACGGCCTAAAGCCAATACCAGCTAGTCACGACCCATAACTATGACCATATCAACCTTTGGCGTGATCATATACATGATCCAATGTGGGCATGGATGCTCTTGGAAATGGTTACGGATCGAATCTTGGTGGGTCAAGACTTTAGGTCGTAACCATAACATGGCCATCTTGGCGCCAAAATTCCCTATAAGTTTGGCCATGGTAGGGTCATGACCTTAGTCCGTGGCCAATGCCAGAATACACACCCAGTGGGTCACGGCTTGGGTTCATGACCATCTCAATGTCCTCACGCTCATAAGTCACAGAGGGAGGCCGTGACCATTTCGTTGCCTACAGGCTGATGTGGTAAATTTTAACGGGTCATGGTAGTGGGTCACGGCTCTAGGCCGTGACCCTGTTCCTTATACTAAAATCGACAGCCCCACTTTCATTTCTCTTTCGTGAGTAAAAATCCTTTCTCTCTCAACTTCTTTTGTGCGAATTCGGCGATTACCTCGAATATCTCTCTCAGTCTCGGCATTTACCTCAAATCTCTCTCTCAATCTCAAAGGTAACCCTAATCTTTTGTATATATGTGTGTATTTGTGTGTTAAACCTTAATATTTTGTATATATGTGTTCGTATTTCTACGTATATGTGTGTGTGTATTTCTATGTGTATGCATGTGTATTTCTATGTATATATGTGTGTATGTGTGTATTTTTGTGTATATAATTTTTCACGAAAAGGAATGTATAAATTAGTTCTTTTAGCAATGCTAAACATATAAACATTCATGTCAATAAACCCTAGACATTGTATTGGGGGTTAATTTTTTTTTTTACAAAATATTATTCAAAACCCTAGACATTATATTTTTTTCACAAAATATTATTCAAAACCTTAAACTTTATATTTTTTTGACAAAATATAAGTAAATGGATTTTTAATAAGTAAAAATAAATTACGTCTATCGTGTTGTGTGTTAAATGCGTGTTATGACATTGTATTGAGGGTTATATGCGTGTCATGATTTTATTTGACAAAATATAATTAAATGGATTTTTTTACATTGTATTGTGGGTTGTATGCATGTCGTGACATTTTATTTGGGGTTGTATGCGTGTCGTGAGTTTTTAATAGTAACTTCTATTGTGTTGTGTTCGTGTGAAAATTAAGACTCGCGTTAGTCATCTTATCATGTATTTCATCGTGCCATTCATGTTTTACTTATTTTTTCATATTATTCATGTTTTAGCAATTCTTTATTTGTCTACTTTAAATAAGAGTCACAACCACGTGTGTACATTATTATGTTGGATTATTGGTTGTTGGATACTATGTTGGATTTATTTGATTGATAATACACATATACTTTTAAAATCTCCCATAATAAATCCTAACAAAATGTGTTACAAACAATTATGGTGGGTTGTGATTTTGCATCGATGAGATCCAAAATGCAATGTGTTAAGAGAAGGGTAGTGATGAATCAAAACCTCAATCAAACTAAAATACCCTTATACATCATATGTTTGAATTAATAGTTATTAATTAATTAGATACCTTAATTGTAGGACTCATATTCACTCCCTCGTATACTTTTCTCAAGAAAAATGAGGCACATTGATAATCATTGGCAATAAGAGTGGGAGAGGTTGCAATTGGACCACACATACAACTCTTTTAATAGTGCGTGCCATATATAGGGTACTCCTATTTATAGGTATGGAAATAAAAAGATCGAATAGTTTAACTACCTTGAAAATCGTGGAGTTGATCTCCAGTAAGATTACTTATTCAATCGTATTCTATTTTTTCTAGCAGAAATTTGGGATGATGTTATAGAAAATATATTTCACACACATAATCTCGACGTAGCCCTGACCTTGGTTACGTTATTGTAAAAGATGGAAAAAATCCACCCGTTATGGATAAAACTGCGTACAGAGAGCATTGCCATAGATTGTGATGTCTCATACCATATGCACGTGAAATTGAATCTTGCCAACAAGTTGAGAAATATGGGATTCCGAGTTCATGTCATGGTTATCTACACATCAATCATAGATACTTTTCCTCCGAGTTGGCCACATGCAAAAATTCACAGGTTCTTAAAAACTAATACCGAATGTATGGAGATCAGACACATTGAACGTATTCTAAAGTCTTACTCAGAAAAGGTATATATATATATATATAGTCATAAGGTTGATTAATTAGTTACAATATCGTATTATTATAATTATTTAGTGATCGAGCGGTAAAAGTGTGTTCGTGTGAGGACACAATCGTTGTGCGTTTCGCCGTCGCGATGCAAAACACCTAAACTACAACTACACTTGACAAGCAAGCACAGTGGTAAGTTGGGTATCGTAAGAAATCCACAGGGATTAAAAATTGACAAGTTATAGGAATAGTTATTTAACCTTAAAATGATTCCTTTAAAGAAATAAAAAGATGAATGATGATTTCCAATATAGTGTGCACAAAAACAATAAAATTTGTTAAGAAATTAGATTTGAAAATGAGAGAAAATAGGGTGGAATACAATTCCTCAAAACCTTAGTAAATTACCATATAGAATTCTAGAATTGTAAAGTAAAATTCTTGACTAAATCCAATCTTTATAAATCCTAAGCATTACATACATGAAGGATCTATCCCTCACCATATGAAATCAAAGGTGATTATAAAGCGGTGAATGGACAATTATACTTGCAAAGCGTTCTTAAACATCCCAAGTACCTAGAGCAAGCGGGATTAAAAGATCGGCTATGTTCGTAGAATTTCCATACACGATTTGGTCAGTATTAAATTTACCCTTTATTTTCTACATAGGTAATTTACCTCGGAATGAGTTCATGTACCCCAGCCCTTGAGAATTTAGCTGGACATGATTTGATTAGAAAACAAATTCATAAATGGAATTATGGATCTAACAAACATTGGAAACAATTAGGAGGACAATTAAAATTTGAATTGTAATAAAGCAGAGATCAAAGAAGAGGATGGAAATTTTATACTTGTATTCAGCAACAGGAAATGCAAATGACTTTGAAACCAGAAACTTCTTCTTTCTCAATCTTACAAACTAGGGTTTATGAAAAACTTATATCAAAGAAACTAAAGATTTCCTAACTTCTGAATTTCTCTCTCTAATTCCACTCTCTTAGAATGAGGTAGGGCATGGGCTTTTATAGCACCAAGTAGTACGAATTTGACAGCTAGAATCGCTTGTTGCGCAAGATTTCACCAGCTATGCACCTCAAAATCTTCATAATTAATGCCAGGATTTCGCATGACCGGACCGGTCCGATTAACACTCGGATCGGTTCGTTTCTCAGACACCGGATTGGTTCTTTTTTTATTCTACCGGATCGGTCCGGTACCCACCGGATTGGTTCTGCTGTCATCGGTTTGTCATCCATCCGGGGTCTACTGGACTTGGGTCATTTCGGATCGGTCCGACATCCCCGGATTGGTCCGATTTCTTCCATGTTGACTTTTTCCTTTTCTTCTTTGACTGGCCATAACTTTTGATCTCGAGCTTCGATTTGACTGTCGTTTCTTCCGATATTCTTGTGAAATCAAGCACTTCAACTTCCCTTTAGGTGTCGAATTCGAACTCTGGATATAAATTTACGCTTTTGCCCTTTGGCTTTTCTTCCTTTCATCATTTCCTTTCTTCCGATTTCTTTCTCTCTTTTCTTGCACTAAATTCCTGTAAAATCCATCAGAAATACACGAAACTCAGGGAAATTGTTAGAAACAATCAATGGAAATGATATGGAATAAAAATGATTCAATTACCTTGTTCGGGATATCAAAATCACTAACTTAAGGGGCTAAATTCAGAAGAATTTATGCTTGGTCAAATCCCCCTAACTTAGGACTTTGCACGTCCCGGGCAATGTAAATGAAATTACCCATTGTTTTATTTTTGAGAATTCCTTTAAAATTCCACTTTCGCAGGCATGCGATTGCATTGAGCATATGCAACAAGCCTTTAAACCCCTAGGTTACCCTAGTAGGACGAGTGTTGTCTCGTGAGGGTTTGCAGTGAATACACCCACAAAATTTTTTATTGACTCAAATAAATATCAATATATAAAAAAATAATCACCATGAATTCATATTCAAATGTCTCAAACCATAGTGTGTGTGTGCAAAGCCAGAAATTAAACCTCAAATTTCCACCGATTGAGCATTACGTTACTTTCCGAAAATTCGTTTTGATTCAAATTCTTACGGATGCACTCGCAAACGAATCACTCGAATTGTGGCTATTTTCTCTCGGTATGCATGATATAAAGAGTAAATATAATGGACACAAATTCATGCATACAAAATTGAAAAGAAAGAAATATATGGTGAAAAGATCTCATCATCGGAATACAGTTATTAGGAAACGGAAAACATCATCTCTATTTCACACCATTTAATCTCTCATTTTATCTTTTTATGTCTTAGCTCTCCATGCGGTAATCAATTTTGCAATTCAGACTCGGTTAGGAATTTTCAGGTTAAAAAGTGTAAAGGGTAAAATTGGGAATATACGGATTGTTCGGAATTGGAAAATATCCTTATGACGTCCATTAGTGCTTTTTTTTCGGGCATTTTCTCATTTTTCTCTTTTCATTTCATTTCATTTTTTTTTTGAACATTTTCTATTATTATTTTTTCTTTCTTTCCCCTTTTTATGCACACTTTTGGACTTACTTGATGAATTTCAATTTTCACAATTTCGGGTTATTTGGGTTTTTTGGGTTATCAAACAAAAAGGAAATATTTTATTAGGCTCAAATCGAGTTGCAAAGGGATAATTTTGTTTTTCACAACTTTTTATAGCTAATATTTTTGGGTAGCAAACGAGGGCCTACTTCATTGTCCAAATTGCTAATCACATTAGCATATGCATCTCGAGATTAATTAAGTTTAGAGATATATTTAGCACGAATTTCGAGACAACATTTCATACATTTCCCATAACCGATCAAAACAAAGGATTGAGATCATCAACGACTTAATAAAATGCTGAAAAGAACTTTGAGTTAGTCATAAACTCGGATTGATTTAAAAACTCATAAAAAAATTGAAAGGCTCGAAATCTCACCGGGTTTGATCAATCTCCACACTTATTCGTTAAGTCGTCAATTTTCTTTCAATTTCCATCTTCGGTCAATTTTGGCTTAGGGCATTATGATTGTTAACAATTTGAGACTTTAAATAGAATAAAGGTGATATTTTTGAAAATTTTAAATTCCAATTTTTTATTTATTTTGATGAAAAATATTTTTGGCTTTTTTCATTTATTTTTTATTTTTTATATATATATATATACATATATGCGAAGTTTTATGAATACGCACTTGTCATCCCCCCTAACTTAGTGATTTGCATTGTCCTCAATCAAATGGACGATAGAGATAAAGAAGACAACATTAGTAGTGCGATAAATAAAATAAGCAAATACCATACTAAACTATATATTACAACACAACTGTGGAAGCAAACATAATTAATAGAAAATAAAGGGGGAGCGGGGCATCCTAAGGGGCGGGTGGGGGACGGGAAGTTCCGGGAGCAGCAGGATCATAAGGATTATAGTAATAGGGAGGAAGGGGGGCCTCGGGTCCCAACTGGATACGGTATAAGTCAGCCTGCATACGCAGGACCAAGCTCATGTCCCTCTCGTATGAAGTCATAAACCCATCAAAACGATTCTCAAAAGAGAGAACGCGCTCAGTTAAACCCGTACCAACCGGAACATAATCCGGATCAGCGGTTTCATCATATTCTTCCTCTTCACCTTCGTCCATCTCAACATCTTCATCAGCAACGTCCTCTTCCGCATCAGTCTCCTCATCACTCGAATCGCCTCCTCGCCTTGCACGGATGAGCTGGATTTGCTTTTCACTTCGAGTGCGGGATTCCTGTCCTAATGGCTTGGGCAAGTTAATAAGATCTTGTGGTGGTACAATCCCGGCATCCTTGAGCAAGGAGGTAATGAGACATCCATAAGGAAGAGGGGCCCGACCCTTTTTGTCGTACGCCACAAAGAGGATATCATTGTAAAACGTGCGGGCTAAATTGATAACAGTTGCATGGTAAAACAAATGATACATCATTGTAGCTTGACGTGGGCGCATTGCCGAATCATTGGAGGTTTGAAAAATGTTGGCACACACGATGTGAAAAGTGATGCGGGCCTTGTCGGTTAACCGACCAACGGGAAAGGTCTCGGTATTCCAAACAACACCCGGAGCGATTCGAGAGATGCAAACAGCTTTGGTGAGAACAGGATCAGGACTAGGATAATCAAATTGGGCAGGAGTGACCACACCTTTAGACTCGAGTTTCTGGGCCATAAGTTCAAGTGAGAACGGTATAGGAGTCGAGTCTACAAAAGCTTGAGATTCGACGTCAGCGGTGCGTACGAGTGTGCCATAAAACTGACGCACTTCATTCTCCCAAACTGCCTCATATGGTTCATTAAAAAATATGCACCAGCCTCGTGACATGAACATGCCTGTGACAGAATTAGGTAGCTGATCCCAAAGCACTTGTCGCTCAATGTGGATTTTTTGCGTCGGACTGAAAAACCTACGACACCAATTTGCTTCACGGCGAGAACGATATTCTCCATTTTCGCCGGGGAGGACATCAATGGAATTATATTTTTGGGGAGCAGCCATGGGTATGGAAGTATTACACAGAAAGTGAGAGATAAGAGAGGAGTTGGAGGGGTGAAGGAAAATGGGGTGGGGGATGTGGGTATTTATAATGGGGATGATGGAAAAGGGGGGAATGGATGGGGGGGAAATAGAGGAGACGAAATTTTTGGGGAAAGGAAGGGATTGGGGGAATGAATGTAATGTGGATTAAAGAGGTGTGAACCTAGGGAAGTGGCACCTGCAGAATACCAGACCGATCCGACTTAACCGGATCGGTTCTTTTTATTCAGGACCGGACCGATCCGACTTAACCGGATCGGTTCTTTTTATTCAGGACCGGACCGATCCGGTCTCCTGATTCTCAGAATTTCTTTGTTTTCGTTTCTTCTCACTGTTATGCTGCCTTTCTCCATTCCAATGATTCCTTTACAATTCCTCGCACTTCAAAACTCCCGCAATGCTCATCGAAACCTTAACACCCCTCAAAACATTGGATTCCCTACCCCGGGCCTAACACATATTTACGACTCCTAACATCCTAAGACTATTATACACAACCTTCACCCCATACACGTTGGGGGTGCGACGACCTCACCTTTCTTTTTCAGTCAAGCCCCATAAATGGGGTCCGAAAACCAGATTGTGTCGGCTTCCTTGACGACCGCTTCCAAATACGGCTTGAGACGATGTCCGTTGACCTTGAATGTGTTTCCCCCTTTTTGATCTTCTAATTCTACAGCTCCATGAGGAAACACTTTCTTCATAATGAATGGTCCTGACCATCGTGACCGCAATTTTTCGGGAAACAAGTGCAACCTCGAGTTGTAGAGAAGTACTTTTTGTCCCAAATGAAATTCCTTCCGTCGAATGATTCGGTCGTGAGCTTGTTTCATTCGTTCTTTGGATATTTTAGCACTTTCATACGCATCATTGCGTATTTCTTCCAACTCGTTCAACTGAAGTTTTCTTGTTTCACCGGCCTTTTCCAATGTTAAAGTTCACCCTTTTGATAGCCCAATACGCTTTGTGTTCAATTTCAACCGGAAGATGACAAGGCTTGCCATATACAAATCGAAATGGGGACATCCCAAGGGGATTCTTGTATGCAGTTCTATATGCCCAGAGCGCATCATTCAATCTGAGAGACCAGCCTTTCCTTTTAGGTTCGACTGTCTTTTTCAAGATATTTTTGATTTCCCGATTGGCAAGCTCGGCCTGGCCATTCGATTGAGGGTGATAAGTTTCTCCAACTTTATGGACAACTCCATACTTTCGCATTAGCTTTTCCATAGGCCTATTGCAAAAATGAGTACCATTATCACCGATTAAAGCCTTAGGAACTCCGAATCGAGAAAGTATGTTTTATTGAATGAATTTTATCACCACCTTATTGTCATTCGTCCTTGTAGCTATGGCCTCTACCCATTTTGAGACGTAGTCTACAGCGACTAGGATGTATAGAAAACCAAAAGAAGGGGGAAAGGTCCCCATGAAGTCAATACCCCAACAATCAAATAACTCCAAGACTAGTATTGGGGTCAATGGGATCATGTCACGGCGAGTAATAGATCCCATTCTTTGGCATCTATCGCATGATTTGTAAAAAGTATTCACATCCCGGAAGATAGTGGGCCAGTAAAGACCACTTTGAAGGATTTTCGCAGCAGTTTTATTTTTGGAAAAATGACCGCCACATGCTTCCGAATGACAAAATCGAATTACCCCTTGAATTTCTTCATCAGGTATACATTTTCGGATGATTTGATCACCACAATACTTAAACAAATATGGATCATCGTAAAAGAACATGCGTGACCAAGTAAGGAACTTCCTTTTCTCTTGCGAACTCCAATGGGATGGAATAATTCCAGTGATAAGGTAATTGACTATATTCGTAAACCAGGGGAGAGAAGAAGTAGCAAGTATAGTTTCATCCGAAAAATACTCATCTATGGGAATGGGATCAATAGGTACGTCGGACGAGAGGCATGACAAATGGTCAGCAACGATGTTTTCTACTACCTTCTTATCTTGAATCGAGAGATTAAACTCCTGTAAGAGTAGGATCCACCTGATTAGACGTGGTTTGGCATCTTTATTGGTTAAAAGATATTTGAGGGCTGAGTGATCAATGAAGCAAATGATAGGCGACCCAACAATGTAAGAGCGGAATTTATCGAGAGCAAAAACGACTGCTAGTAATTCTTTCTCTGTGGTAGAGTAGTTAAGTTGAGGGCCAGATAATGTTCTGCTAGCATAGTAAATAACATGAGCTTTCTTGTCTTTTCTTTGTCCAAGAACGACCCAATCGCGTAATCACTTGCATCACACATAAGCTCAAATGGGAGTGACCAGTCAGGAGCTTGCATGATAGGAGCTGAAATCAGCATGATTTTAAGTTTATCAAAAGCTTCTTGACATGCTTTATTCCATTCAAATGATGTGTCCTTCATGAGAAGATTACTCAAAGGTCTAGCGATGGCGCTAAAGTCTTTGATAAATCTCATATAAAAGCTGCATGGCCTAGAAAGGACCTCACATATTTAAGAGATTTTGGCGGGGGTAACTCAGCTATTACTTCAATTTTTGCTCGATCAACTTCAATTCCCCTAGATGAGACTATGTGGCTTAAAACTACGCCCTCGATGACCATAAAATGGCATTTCTCCCAATTGAGGACTAAGTCTTTTTCCACACACCGGAATAGAACTCTTTCAAGATTAGCTAAATATTGGTTGAAAGATGGACTGAAAACGCTGAAATCGTCCATGAACACCTCAAGACCTTTTTCTATCATGTCACTAAAGAGACTTAGCATGCACCTTTGAAAAGTTGCTGGCGCATTACATAGCCCAAATGGCATACGTTTATAGGCAAACGTACCAAACGGACATGTAAAAGTCGTCTTTTCCTGATCAAGAACATCCACTTCAATCTGATTATAGCCAGAGTACCCATCTAGGAAACAGTAGTAAGGATGGCCCGCCACTCGTTCAATCACTTGATCGATGCACGGCAAGGGAAAATGGTCTTTTCTGGTTCCAGCATTGAGGTTTCGATAGTCAATGCAAACACACCACCCGGTGGTGGTGCGTTGAGGTATTAATTCTCCCTTAGCGTTTTCAACCACGGTCATACCCGATTTTTTTGGAACAACCAGAATTGGGCTCACCCATTTACTATCAGAAATGGGATAAATAATCCCAGCATCTAGCAATTTGATGATTTCCGCTCTTACTACATCTTTCATCATTGGGTTTAGTCGCCTTTGCATCTCACGCGAGGGCTTCACCTCCTCCTCAAGATGGATTTTATGAGTACAAATCAATGGACTTATACCTTTCAAATCTGCTATAGTCCAACCAAACGCACTTCTATGCTTCCGTAGCACATCCAATAACATGCCCTCTTGCTCTTTTTTTAAATTGGAAGAAACAACAACAGGGAATGTATCATTATATCCCAGAAAAGCATATTTGACATGAGAGGGTAGTTTCTTTAACTCTAGACTGGGAAATTTATTTTCAGAGGGAATCATGGTTGACTCCCTCGGAGGTAATTCTTCAAACCTAGAAATCAGTTCAACATCTTGTAAAGTCTCAAACCTCGCTTCTTCTTGTAACCAAGTTTCCAACTCTTCCACCTCACGCTCAAACTCAGTATAAGGACTCTTATTCTCACCACTTTGCACTAAACAAACTTCCAGTGCATCTCCTCCTATGATCTTCTTGATGTGCTCATCTACCACTTCTTTAATAAGTTCAACCTCAAGAATTTCATCCTCATCACCCATTTGGTTAGCGACATTGAAAATATTGGTCTCGAGAGTCATGTTTCCAAAAGTGAGTTGCATTTGGCCATTTCGTGTATTGATCAAAGCATTAGCAGTAGCTAAAAATGGACGGCCCAATATTATTGGAACATGATTTCTCGCATGGGAAGAAGGCTCAGTGTCCCAAATGACAAAATCAATAGGGAAGTAAAACATGTCCACTTGAACTATCACGTCTTCCACAACCCCACGAGGCACTTTCACTGTTCGATCCGCTAACTGTAGAGTGATTCGGGTAGGCTTTAAATCACCTAAATTAAGCTGCTTATAGATAGAGTATGGAAGGATATTCACACTCGCACCTAAGTCAAGCAATGCTTTTTCCACTCTATTCTCTCCTATGACACACGAGATTGTAGGCGCACCAGGATCCTTGAATTTTGGTGGAAGATCATTAAGAAGAACTGAGCTCACATTTTGTGCCAAGAAAACATTCTTCTTCACCTTGAGCCTTCGTTTGACAGTCAAAAGATCTTTGATGAGCTTCGCATATGCTGGAATTTGTTGAATAGCATCAAGGAATGGCAAGTTCAATTTTACTTGCTTCAAAACATCTAACACTTCTATACGCAACGCCCTTTTTTGGGTGGAGCTAAGCGTTGAGGAAATGGAACAGAAGTGGGCAATTTTACTTCAATTTCAGGTTCAACTCCCTCATCTTTATCTTTCGTATGCAATGGTAACTCAGCAGACTCTGTAGCTTCTTTAGCTTTAGGTTCCTTGGGAAGTGTTGATGCTAGATCAATTACGCGACCACTACGAAGAGTAGTGACAACTTGACATTGTTCTGGCAAATCCGATGATGTGGAACTAACCGTGGGTTGTCCTTGAAGAGGAGGTCTTTGGCCTTGAGCTGGGAATTTACCCTTCTCCCGAGTATTCACTGCAGATTGCAACCTGGAGATGCTAGTATGAATTTTAGTGAACATTCGATCATATTTAGCATTGCTCTCCTTTTGAGATTGGATGAATTGATTCAGATTATCTTCAAGAGATCGCCTAGGTGGGGCAACATACGGACCCGAAGGTGGTACTTGCATAGGAGCATGCATCGGAGGAGCCACTTGTTGAAATTAAGGGGGGGTGGTAGAGTCACATGAGGGTTAGGAGCCATCCCCCCTTGTGGTTGTCCATATTGGAAACCAGGATGATTCCTCCACGATTGATTGTATGCATTCCCTTGCTGTGCATTAAAACTGCCGCGAAAACCCCCGATTGCCTCAACTTGTTCAGTGTACATTGCCTTGTATGCAGGAATGGTAGGGCATACTTTAGTAGAATGATCGGCAGCACAAATGGCACACACTTTCTCCTTTCCGGCTTGCACAGGTCCAGCTACCTCCCTTAATCGCACTGCAAGCATGTCTCTGAAATTCTTTTCCAATTGGTCAACTTTCGATCTAACAAAGTGTCCTTGTCCAAGTGATAAATACCGGACGCAGAAGGCAAGTTGGACACTTGTCGATTTCTATTTTCACTATCGGGATCAGAAACATCCCATGCTTGGGTAGTCTCTGCTACATATTTTAGATAAGCCTCAGCATCGCTTGAGTCTAACTCCCAAAAAGGTCTTTCGCACATGGTTTGAACAAGTTGTTTAGATGCTAAAGTAAGGCCTTGATGAAAAAATGAAATTAGATGATGCTTTTCGTATCCATGATGTGGGCAAGCACTAACTAACTCCTGAAATCTCTCCCAACACTTGTCAAAAGCCTCATTCTCATTTTGTCGAAAAGCTTGAATTTGGGCTTTGACAAAATTGGTTTTGTGTTGTGGAAAGAACTTGGAGAGAAACTTGGTTTGCATATCTCTCCAAGATAACACTGAATTTGGGGGTTGTGACCATAACCAAGTTTTGGCTTTATCCTTTAAGGAAAAAGGGAAAAGCTTTAACTGGATAACATCTTGTGGGCAAGCTTGATCGCCAAATGTCTCACATGCTTCCTCGAACTCTCTAATATGGAGATATGGTTATTCCGAATCCATCCCATGAAATGTAGGAAGAATTTGGATCATCCCATTTCGAAAGTGGAACTGACCGGCATTATACGGGAGTAAAATGCAACCAGGGGTAACAATTCTCTCTGGAAATAAAAGGTCTTTCATGGGGAGATATGGTATTTCTTCCTCTCCAGCACCAACACCAACACTACCGTGCACCGACATATTGCTACCCAACGATTCGGAATTCACACTTGGTGTTTGACTCAAGGAGCGACTTGTGATTGAATTATTAGGCGAAGGAGGTGGAACCCAAAACTGAGGAGAATCAGTGGTGTGAGAATTTTCAGAATTTGCTTTTGCAATTGGGTTTTCGTGAACTTGGGTGGAAGATGAATTCTGCATGTAAGCGCATAAGAGATGAGATAAATATATATATATATATATATATATATATATATATTTTTTTTTTTTTGAAATCACCTTTGGATTAAAATTACTTTCCTAAACTATACCAATTGATAATCCCCGGCTAAGTTGGCTAGGATTAAAAATTGACAAGTTATAGAAATAGTTATTTAACCTTAAAATGATTCATTTAAAGAAATAAAAAGATGAATGATGATTTCCAATATAGTGTGCACAAAAACAATAAAATTTGTTAAGAAATTAGATTTGAAAATGAGAGAAAATAGGGTGGAATACAATTCCTCAAAACCTTAGTAAATTACCATATAGAATACTAGAATTGTAAATTAAAATTCTTGACTAAATCCAATCTTTATAAATCCTAAGCATTACATATATGAAGGATCTATCCCTCACCATATGAAATCAAAGGTGATTATAAAGCGGTGAATGGACAATTATACTTGCAAAGCGTTCTTAAACATCCCAAGTACCTAGAGCAAGCGGGATTAAAAGATCGGCTATGTTCGTAGAATTTCCATACACGATTTGGTCAGTATTAAATTTACCCTTTATTTTCTACATAGGTAATTTACCTCGGAATGAGTTCATGTACCCCAGCCCTTGAGAATTTAGCTGGACATGATTTGATTAGAAAACAAATTCATAAATGGAATTATGGATCTAACAAACATTGGAAACAATTAGGAGGACAATTAAAATTTGAATTGTCATAAAGCAGAGATCAAAGAAGAGGATGGAAATTTTATACTTGTATTCAGCAACAGGAAATGCAAATGACTTTGAAACCAGAAACTTCTTCTTTCTCAATCTTACAAACTAGGGTTTATGAAAAACTTATATCAAAGAAACTAAAGATTTCCTAACTTCTGAATTTCTCTCTCTAATTCCACTCTCTTAGAATGAGGTATGGCATGGGCTTTTATAGCACCAAGTAGTACGAATTTGACAACTAGAATCGCTAATTGTGCAAGATTTCACCAGCTATGCACCTCAAAATCTTCATAATTAATGCCAGGATTTCGCATGACCGGACCGATCCGGTTAACACTCGGATCGGTCCGTTTCTCAGCCATCGGATCGGTTCTTTTTTTATTCTATTGTATCAGTCCGGTACCCACCGGATCAGTTCTGCTATCATCGGTTTGTCATCCATCTTGGGTCTACTGGACTTGGGTCATTTCGGATCGGTTCGACATCCCCGGATTGGTCCGATTTCTTCCATGTTGACTTTTTCCTTTTCTTTTTTGACTGGCCATAACTTTTGATCTCGAGCTCCGATTTGAGTGTCGTTTCTTCCGATATTCTTGTGAAATCAAGCACTTCAACTTCCCTTTAGGTGTCGAATTCGAACTCTGGATAGAAATTTACACTTTTGCCCTTTGACTTTTCTTCCTTTCATCATTTTCTTTCTTCCGGTTTCTTTCTCTCTTTTCTTGCACTAAATTCCTGTAAAATCCATCAGAAATACACGAAACTCGGGGAAATTATTAGAAACAATCAATGGAAATGATATGGAATGAAAATGATTCAATTACCTTGTTCGGGATATCAAAATTACTAACTTAAGGGGCTAAATTCAGAAGAATTTATGCTTGGTCATTTAGTCACTTATTATTTTTCATTTTCGTAGATAATTTCGGGAGGAAACAACCAAATGGTACCACGTGACGAGGTGACACCCCAACGAGGCTCCTCATCTCATGCACAACTCGAATTCTTAACACCAATGGATAAGAAATTCACATCTACACTAATGGTTCACTCTTCACCAATTCCAACTCCAAGTGCTCCAACGCCCACATCCAATGCTCTGGACGTCTCCCGCTCAAAAGAGAAGAAGCCTATTGGGGTTTCCCTTCTCTAGAATAACCTAACGGGTGATAGGAATGATGTGCTGAACTTTAAAGCACAGTGTTTATCACTGGGAAAAATGAACGGGAGAGTCGGTGGACCAAACAACTGTAACCTTATTGATCGAGCCATCAAAGATGACATATATGATCAACTCTACAAGAATTTCTCATTTTCCAACTATTTTAAGAATAGGGTTCTATCTGGAATTGCTGAATCACTGAGGACGTACAGGAGAAACCTTCGGAAGAAATATTTCCCAAAGGAGGCAGCGAGCTCCGATATTTTGTCTTTGAAAGAAAGATTTCCTCCAAATGTTAAAATGTCTTTGGAGCAGTGGAATAATTTTTAAGAGAATGAGACGAATGAGAAAAAGCTGGTCCAAAGGGAGCAAAAAAAAATAGGGCACAAAAATCTGATGTCCATAGGCTGGGATCCAAATCATATGAGGATTTGAAGAATGAATGGGAGAGTGGGAGAAAGGATGATCCAGATGCTGGTAAATAACCAAATCTGTCCAATTTATATATTCAAGCTCGACTAGACAAAGATAATAAATTCCTACCGCACTTGGCTAAGACACTAGAATCAATAGAGGCCATTAGTAGTCAGTCGGGTTCGAGCCCTAATGATTACCTTGACATTGAAAATGATTCCCTGACCCAGACCTTTGGAAAGGACAAAAGGGGGAGGATGAGATGTGTTATCCCACATATGCCTAAAACAAAATTTAAATACACCGCACCTCTCGTGGATGAGATTTCTTCGGTCAGGGATCGTATCTCGACCCAAGAGGAACAACATTTCAGGGTCGTTGGGGATGTCCAAGAGATTCAAAATAACCTGAAATTCTTGTCAAATAAAATTGGAAAATGTGTGACTCTTTTTTAAGGTTATAGACCCCTAATGCCTCCTCAAGGTAACCTTTACCCTCCTTCTCAAGGTTTCTCTTATCCTTCTCCTTTAAGTTTCCTTCCCAAATGCCACCTCATCCAACATTCTCCTCCTAAATACCGACTCATCAAAAATTCCCCTCCCAAATTTTGACTCCTCCAACATTCCCCTCCCAAATGACAACTTCTCCAATATTCCCCTCCCCTGTGGCTTTGCCTCTCACAGTACTTGTGTCATCATCAATAACTAACGGTGACTATGGATAACTATACTGTATAAGGAACTTGGGAAATATAAGGATTGTTGTCATGTGCAAACTCATCTCCATAGTTTTGAGGACTCTAGTTAACGGTTGATCTTTGGAGCGGGGTGAGGCTCAAATAAAGATCGATCAAATATATAAGGGCTGCGAAGATATATCTGTGTACGTTGACAACGAGGAAGGGATAGAATTGAGGAATTAAGCAAAAATTTTTATTACTTGGCCAGTTTATATGTTGGTTCTAATAATATTTTCCTTCATTTCAGTTGTGATAACATTTTTTTATTTCAGTTGTTATTATTATGTTTTTCAATTATAAGAATATTGGTTTTGTTTTAGTTGTAATAATATTTTTTTTGGTTCCAGTTATAAGAATATTGTTTTTGTTTCAGCTGTAATAATATATTTTAACCTATTAACACACAACTGAAATTTTAAGATTATTACATGTATTTCCCACAATATAAAGAGTGGAAGGGAGAGATTAACTGAATAGCAAATAATCACGTAAAGGGTATTCAAGAATTTGTTAAATACGCTTTCAAAAATATTAAAAGTGATAAGATTCCGTGGCCATGCACCCACTGCGTGAACGATATATTAAGTCATTGGAAGTCATTTAGATGTATTTAATAAAGTGAGAAATTTGTCAAGACTATAAAATATGGACATAGCATGGTGAAAAAATATACCTTATATCCCGAAAGAATTGTCGGTACCCGACCGCATAATGGAGCTGACGTGACTAAATAAATGTGTCTTTAACATGGGTGTTCACGACTCAAGTGCAAACCAGTTGCTCAACTAATAATCCGATAAACCAGGTGTCGAACTCAGGGAATAGAACGCATAACGTAACGATGAATAGGGTAGAAGAATAAATCTCACAATCGAATCAGAGAAATAAGGAAAATATGATGGTTTGTGACTTTCCTATCAACTAATGCAATGTATTAAACTAGTAAATGAACTACATATGCAAGAATAACTAAGTGAATTTTAAATCAATGTGGGAAAATGGAATTAAGGTACACTCCACCGAACCTTCGGTGATTACTCAGAACATAAAAACTTAAAAAAAAACTAATTCTCAATTCAAAGAAACATCAAATACTCTTTAAGCATTTGACTTATGCGAATTTTACTCCTCACAATATCAAATCAAAAATTGTATATGGAGAGAATGATAAATTACCAAAACTCCAATTACACCCTTAAACATTCCGGTTACTTAGGAAAAACAGAATTAAAAAACCTACAACCTTTATTCTGATAAAAATCAAACCTTTGAATTTTTAATTACATTTTATTCGTTTTTAAATCCATTCATAACACCTGGGTTGGGTTTATGTATCCCAATCCTCTAAAAACTTAGTCGGACATAACTATGTGAGAAATAGCCAAAATTCTAACGTTGAAGGCGATGGAAATCATTATGAAACTATTGTTAAACATGCATGGAAGTCATAGAATCCCAAAAAAATAAATAAAAACATGTACAGATGGAGAATATGCAAGAACATGATAGGGAGGACAAACATCATATTAAAACCTTGAGAATTGATCCACAATTATGTAGGTTTAGTGTAGGAATTAAAACAAGGTTTTTTTCCTCTTCTCGTCTCTAATTGTAAGTTGAAAACTGATTAAAACCTGGTCTAATGTCAAACTATAACAATTCAAAGTCATTTTGCAAGAGTCCTAACCTAATACAACTTCTAGGAAAAATTAGCAATAAAAAGAAATTTCTCGCTTCAGATGGGTTGAACAGGTTCAGGAATGAAGGCAAACCGGTTCGGACACAAATGTAATACCCCGTATTTTTATGACTTTTAAATTTGGGGATTTATTAAAATTAATTGGAGATATTAATTTAATATTAATTCGAAAATCATTTAAATATTTACTAGCGTGATGAGAGTTAGTAATTATTAGAATTTTTTTGTAAATTACTTTATGGGTAAAGTAAGATGTGTAATTAAATTTAGTAAAATTATCACGATAATCTAATTTGATAATTTTGGAAATTTTATCGGGACGCGTCTGTGTCGTGTTAGGATTAAATTCTCATTATTAAAAATGAATGAATTATAAGTCACTCGTATGGTCATTTTGAGTGCATCAATGTGTCCGAAAGGGTCGAGATAGTCAAAATAATGTACCCGGAGGTTTAGTTTGGGTCTCGAGGCGTTTTTAGGCCTAATTAACATCCCGGGAGGGCGTTTTAAACATTTTATATTTTTGGGTATGGAAACCCACGAATTTTTTAAGGCTATATCAGATATTAGGGGTTGTCTTATAGGGTTAACATAATCAAAAAATAAAGAACGGCCATTGGAGAGGAAGGGTAGAAGCTTTCTAAGGAGTTTTAAGCCAAAAACTCTGCCATTCGCACCGCCGTCACCGCCAAATTGTAGATCGTGCGACGAGGAACACAACCACACCAATTTCTTCCACAAATCAGAAACAAAGATTTCCAGGAAAGTATCTATCTTGATTTATATTAGTTAATGCTTCAATTATGTTAGTCTAGGGTTGATTAGAACTAGTTTCATGAAAGAAGACATATATTGGAGACTAGAATTTGCATGTTATAGAGGTAATAATCACATTCTGGAAATCTAATTCACATGTAGAGGTTATATCATGAATTTTCTTTGAGATTAGGAGTATAAAATCTAGAAAAAGACTTGGAAGAATTAAGTTAAAGAAAATATTAGGGTTCTTGAGGTTTATAAAGATTTTGCCTTTTTAATTTGTGATACTTGATGGAAACTCACATGTTTTACGTAGAAAATTATTTATTTGGGTATATCACACCTGTAGTATCATTTTTTGGGAGTTTGAGAGTTATATATGATGATTTGGTTGAGTTTGGAGAAGGATTTCCGTAGCTGGGTTTTCTGCAGTTTCGCCATAACTGCTTGATCGATCGATCGACCAAAGAGCATCGATCGATCGACCCCCTTATATCGATAGATCAACCCCTCCTGAAAAACTCAGAGTCCTCTTTTAAATAGTTTATTTCGATTAAAATGAGTAGTAACCTTAAACATTATTGTTAGAATATTTTGGGACATAAAGAGGACCAGTAAGACTTTGTAAAAATGGGGCATTTAATATAAGATGAATTTAGGGTTAACGGGGAGTGATTTACACTTAAGAAATAATGGAAACTTATGACTAAAGGAGTGAGACTCATAAGGAAGTTACATTATAAAATGAGAGAGTACCTACTGAAATTATACTTTGGGAGATAGGATACTACGAGTGATAAGAAGTAAGTTTGGAATAATCCCATAAATAAGAATAAAAGAGACGAGCTGTTATACGGGATAATCTAGTAATGTGTACTAAGAACGAATATCATAAGTGTGGGTCGTGGGCGTACCTAATTAAGAAATTGGAATGGTAGTATACATATATATGACTGTATTCGTGTATATACTATATACATGTAAAAACCATGCCCGCACTACTTGTTATCACTGAGGTTATCGCGCCGGGACAGTCTTATCTCGATGGGACCTTTATGGGGGATATTGACTTGTACCCTAGAACATAGGATTCCTTGGTACATGCTATCTGATTGATAGTGACTTGGAACTATGCTTCGCCTCAATTTGTATGTGTTTGTTGTTAATACAGTTCGAGAGTGATTCCGAACTAGTATTTCCCTTAGTACGAGTGATATGGGGACTTGATAGCAGAGTATGCCGCACCATAAAATTTATGTGGGTGTCGATAGCATATACATATTATACGAGTGATTAATATATATATATATAGACATGAAACTGGGAGCTTTCTACTGTGAATAAAAGTAGTTAAATAATGAATAAATATTACGACATTATTATACGTGTTTGAAGAGTTTGAGATAATACTGGAATATTTTATAATGAAATGTAATTCATGTGAAGACTTTACTTTCAGAAAACAATTATCTTAGCGCTAGTAATTGTCGCCATGAAACCTTATGAGAAATTTAAGTTAAGCTAAACGTTTGGGATTAATAGTGCGGTAGGTGTGCACACTAGATGAGAGGTGAAAATTTCTCAAGAGAGTGTCGCATACTAATATGATTGATGCATTAGTCGGTAAGCATTTTAAAAACTTGCTAAACTAAATTTTAAATTGTTTTTACAATCGGGCTCTGACCCGTTTCCTGTTATCTCTTCTCTCTTGTATATATATGTATATATTACAGGTGCGTAGCCACAGGGGCGTCATGCTTCGGTACTTTGGAATGGATGTGCTGCAACTTAGGTGGGAGTTTTAGGCCATTTGCTTAGACGATCTCCTTGTTGATTCCCTTTATAGTTCATTTCTAATTAGTTGGGCATGTGTCACCCGTTTCCTTATTTAGATGGATTTGTCAGAGATTATGTTTATTTATCATTAGAATTTTACTCGTTGGGATTTATATACTGTGAGGATGGTTTTCCTTTATAGCTTGGAAGTTGTTAATTGTTGTTTGAATGCTTAAATTCTTGGATGTTCATTCCCAGTCTTAAATAAGTGTGTGACTCTTAAACTTTTTACTGTAAGGTTTTTATAATTGGATTTAAATAAAAATGGAAATAACGTTTTAAACGATTTAACACTTAGCTTAATTATTTAGGGTGTTAAATTGAAAAGTTTATTTTGCGACAGTGATGCTAAGAATGAACCAACCGTTCAACTTGGTTATAATTTAATAAAGGACTGATCACCCGGTATTTAATTAGGCGGGGTCTCACATCAAATCGGTTTGGGATTCAGTTCTGAAAAAGTCACTACATTGCTTGGTTTTTCTTCCTTTTTTTCTTTGTATTTCCTTCTCAACTTCAATTGCTCGTAACTTTGTTACCGTAGCTCGGAATTGGACGCCGTTTTCTCCAGTGTTCTCATGATTTCATACACTTCAAATTTTCTTTAGGCTATGCTTCCGGGATAAGGTTAAAAATTATCAAAATACCCTTCAACTCCTCATTTCTTTATTTTTTTCACTGTTTCGAGTTCTCTCGCGCACTAATTAGTGTGAAATACTTGTAAAACACACGAGAGATATACAAAACATGAAATACTCACGGAGGAGGGTTAGTAACATAAATATGATATAAATACAAGTTAATGACATTGAACGGGATCATAAAAAGACCGAAAGTAAGGGGATAAATATGAAATATTTACGCCTTATCAAATCCCTGTAACTTAGAACGTTGAGCCCCCCGAGCAATGTAAAGGAATAAAAGTATGAGTTAAGGAACATTCAAAAACTTTTTTGGGTTAGGATACCTCTTTCGTGGGAAAGCGATCGCATTTAGTGTATGCAACAAGTCGTTAAACCCCTAGGTTACCCTAGTAGGACGAGTGGTGTCTCGTGAGGGTTTGTAATGAATATACCCCCAAAATTTGGTTTTCGAGTCAAAGAAAAATCAAAATACTTAAAAATTGTACAATTTAAATTCCCCAAACATAATCACCATAAATTTATATTCACTAGTCTTAATTTGTAGTGTGTGTGTGCATGACAAGCTGCAAATTAAACTGCTAACTTTCACCGAATGATCATTACGTTACTTTACAAACAAATATTTTGATTCAATTTCTCACGGATGCTCCCACAAAATAATCACTCGTAATATAACTAATTCTCTTGGTGTGCATGATTTTTAATAGTAAATATAATGGAATATTAATTCACGCACATAACTTGAAAGACATAATATTTGAGGTGAAAAGATCTCATCATCGGTTACGGTTATTAGAGAATAGGAAACATCACCTCTTATCAACACGAATTAATCTTTCTTTTTATCTTTTCAAGTCTTAGGCTCTACATGTGGTAATTAATTTCGTTATTCGGACTCGACTACGACTTTTTCAGGTTATAAGGTGTAACAAGTAATATGGAAATGTTTGAAAAAATTTCGGAGTTGGAAAATTTTACTTACTATGTCCTTTGCCACTTTGGGCATTTGCTATTTTTCTCCTCTTTTTTCAATTTCTTTCCTAATTTTTTTCTTTCTATTTTTGTTGAGCAATTTTTTTAAATATTTTTTTCTTGCCCCTTTTTATTACACCATTTGGACTTAATTGAGGAATTTTTTGATTTTAATAAATCCAAGCTTCATGATTTTTTTGAGTTATCAAACGAAATTGAAAATTTTATTTGTCTCAAAATGGCTAGCAAAAGGATAATTTTTCATTACTTTTGATGACTAATATTTTTGGATAAACAAATGATGGCCTAACTTTATTTATCCAAATTACTCATTATTTGACCATGTGCGTCTCGAGATTATATTTAGCTTAGAGATTTTTACAGTGCACTTTTTGAGACAATATCACACTCGTTTCTCGTAAATGATCAAAATAAAGGAATATAGATCTTTGATGACTTATATAAACACTGAATCGAACGTTGAGTTAACCATTTAATCGGATTGATTTAATTACTCACAAAAATGAAGGGCCCGAAATCTCACCGGGTTAATTAATCTTCACACTTATTCGTAAAGTCGTCAATTTTCCCTCAATTTCCATCTTTGGTCAATTTCATCTTAATGATCTTGATTTTTTACAATTTGAGACTTTAAACAAAATTTTAGTGATATTTTTGAAAATTTTAAATTCCAATTTTTATTCATTTTGAAGGAAAATATTTTTGGCCTTTTCGACTTTTTTCAATTTTTTTGGAAAATTTTGAAAATTTCTAGTATTTTTTTGGACATTTTAAAAATTTGTGAAGTTTTAAAAATATTCACTTGTCACTCCCCTTTAACTTAGACTTTTGCATTGTCCGCAATCAAAAGGATCAAAAGTAAAATATGATAACATAATAAGTACGACACATAAACAAACAAATATTCAAAATGCAACTTTTCATTATAAACCACTAAAAACATAGGAGACGGAAATGTAAAAGAACTACATAGTTCTTTCAAATAAAAATCAGCAAATGAAAGCATATAACCACATAAAAGAAAACTCCTCGGAAACATCGACCAACGGGCTTGCTACTCGGGCAGTGGTTGGGAAGTGTCGGGAGCGCTCGGGTCATATGGATCGTAGAAATACATCGAAAGTGAGACATTTGGCCCGACTTGCAACCGATACATTTCATCTTGTAGGCGGGACATCATACTTGTGTTGCGTTGATAGGCTTGATGATTTTCCTGATATTTATTCATAAACCCTTCAAAACGCGTCTCTAGTGCATTGATCCGACGAGTAATGACCTCTCCCTACGACTTATAATTAGAGTCTTCATCCTCGTCGTATTCTTCCTCATCGTGAACATCAATCATATCCGGCATTAGGGCGTCGTTCTCATTTCCTCCTCTTCATTAATAATACTAGGCAACGCGGGGTGGGCCACTTGCATTTGATGGCCTCGGGTAGCAGACGTAGCCCCAATCGATTTAGGAATTGTGGCATGCGCATTAGGGTCTCGCACCCTGGCATCGTGCATGATCTCCGTGATGAGGCATTCATACGATAGGGACGCTTTTCCATTCTCGTTATAGGCGGCGTGGCGAATTTACGTGTAAAATAGATAGGCAAGATTGATTGAGCTCTCTGGGTCGAGGAGATCATAAAGAAAATTCCCATAGCATTGGAGAAAAACTGAATCATTGGTGGTTTGGAGGATTGCGCCGTAAGAGATGAGGTGCGCGTAGTGCACAGTCTTCGGTAGCCGATCCACCAGGAATGTATTTTTCACTCATTTCTAGCCCTGTGCCATACGCTCGATGCACTCATATTTTGTGCGTGGTGCCTGTTGGTGGGGTAGGCAAATGGTATGGGTAGAGTGACCCCTTTTTTGCCCATCTTGTTTTCAATTATTGCGATGGAGAACGGGATGTGTATGTTGTGGATGAATACCTCGTGGAGGGTGTTTGATTTGCGAACAAGAGTTTCTTAAAAATAGCGCACATCCTCCTCATAGACTTGATCGCTCGTCGGGGATAAAAGTGCACCACCCTCGGCAATAGAAGAGGGCGGTGACTTCGCTGGTTAGTTCATTCCAAAGGACCCGTCGCTTAATGTCAATAGTCTAGGAGGACCAAAAAGTAATCTTAAAACCAATCCCATTATTTTTTGGATGGAATTCATGGTCCACCCCCTCGTCGAGGATAATGGTGGAATCGGTCTTGCGGGGTCGGAGGTGGCGGAATAGAGCCATGGTGGAGGAAGAATTTTGAGAATTGATAATTTTAGAGGAGAGTGAATAATAAGAGAGGTGTGAAGGAAGGGGTGGAGAAAGGGTTGTATTTATAGGCAGGGATGGTAGGGAATTGGAGGGAAAATGAATGGGGGATGGTAGGAAAGGGTGGAGGGAAGAATTTGGGTTTGGAAATGGGTGGGGGAAAGTATGGGAGGAAAAGGGTGAAAAGGGGGAATGGATTGAAAAGGGGGGTGAATATGATCAGGTGCTTCGAATCGGTTCGGTCATGCAGGCGAATCGGATCGCCTGCGAACTGATTCGATCGACGGTTTTGGGAAAATCTCTACCTTGGAACACTAATTTGCCTTGTTTCTTGTATTCTAAGTGATCCAACCCCTCTCCTATCCTCTTTAATGTACCTCAAGCTAACTTAAACACTCGGGACCCCAGGGACACCTCAACTTCGCTCTCAAAATGTGTGTATACTCTCCAAGGCGTGAATCCTCAACATAAAGCTTGAACCCTTCCTAAATCCTAACCTCCACTGACATCTAAATGACCTAAAAACTAACTCTACTTACTAATATACAACACCTACTCACCCCATACGCGTTGGGGGTGCGATGACCTCTCGTTTTAAGATCTTTTAACCCCGTAAATGGGGTCCGACAACCAAATTATGTCAGCTTACTCAACACACGCCTCGAGATATGGCTTTAGACATTGTCCATTCACATTAAACATGTCTACCCTTTTAGGATCTTCTAGTTCGATGTCTCTATGGGCAAACACTTTTTTCATAACGAACGGGTCGATCCAATGCGAACGTAACTTGTCGAGAAACAACTATAAACGTGAGTTGTATAGAAACACCTTTTGACCCGAATGAAACTCCTTTGAATGGATAATTCGCTCATTTACGAGTCTCATTCTTTTTTGGATATTTTGGCACTTTCATATGCATCGTTGCCTATTTATTCCAACTCATTCAATTGAATCTTGCATGCTTCACCGGATTGATCCATGTTATAATTCAACCTCTTAATTATCCAATATACCTTTTTCTCTAGCTACATGGGGAAATAAAAAGTCTTGCCATACACAAAGAGAAAAGGGGACATCTTGAGGGGGTTCTTATATGCGGTTTTATAAACCCATAGCACATCGTTCAAATAGAGAAACCAATAATTTCTATTGGTATCGATGGTCTTTTCTAGATTCTATTTAATCTAGTAATTTGCTAATTCATCTTTCCCATTCGTTTGGGGGTGATAAGTCGTCCCAATTTTGTGGACGAACCCATACTTTCTCACGATTTTTTCAAACGGCCTATTGCAAAAGTATTTTCCATTATCGCTAATGATTGCCTTTGGAGCTCCGAAGTGAGAAAGTATGTGTT
Source organism: Sambucus nigra (assembly GCA_949130495.1). NCBI lineage: Eukaryota > Viridiplantae > Streptophyta > Magnoliopsida > Dipsacales > Adoxaceae > Sambucus > Sambucus nigra. The sequence continues at coordinate 622,049,391 of OX422207.1, read as the reverse complement.
CTTGTAATAACTTTATCACCACCTTGTTGTCATTTGTCTTTGTAGCTATGGCCTCAACCCATATGGACACATAATCTATCGCGACAAGGATTTATAAAAAACTAAAGGAGGGTGGAAACGGACCTATAAAGTTAATGCCCCAATAATCGAATATCTCAATGACAATAATAGGGGTCAATGGCATTATATCTCGCCGTGTGATGGTTCCCATCCTTTGACATCTATCGCAAGATTTGAAATAAGCACTAACATCCCAAAAAATTGAGGGCCAATAGAGACGACTTTGAAGAATCTTCACAACCATCTTATTCATTGAAAAGTCGTCTCCACAAGCTTCCGTATGACCAAAGTGAGTGACGTTAGGTATCTTGTCATCCGATAAACATCTTTGGATGATTTTATCCGTGCAACATTTGAACAAATAAGGGTCATCATAGAAGAACAAGCGCAACCAAGTTAGGAACTTATTTCTCTCTCGCGGTGTCCAATTGAAGGGAACGAATCCCATGACAAGGCAATTCACTATATCCGCGAACTAAGGGAGAGAAGAAGTGGCAAATAATTGATCATTCGAAAAATATTCACCTATGGGTATGGGATCACTAGGTACGTTGGAAGAAAGCCAAGAAAAATGCTTAGCTATGACGTTTTCTACTCATTTCTTTTTTTTATGGAGAGATTGAACTCTTATAGGAGTAGGATCCACCTTATGAGGCGCATCTTAGCATCCTTTTTGGAAGGGAGATATTTAAGAGCCGTGTGGTCAATGAAGTAAGTAATCGACGAACCAACGAGGTGAGAGCGAAATTTGTCTAGGGCAAAGACTACTATTGGCAATTATTTCTTTGTGGTGGAGTAATTGAGTTATCATCTGGTTAACGTCCGGATAGCATAGTAGATGATGTGAGCCTTATTATCTTTTCTTTGGCCCAAGATAGCCCCTATAGCATAATCACTCGCATCACACATGAGATCGAATGGAAAGGACCAATTCGGAGCTTGCATAATGGGAGTGGACACGAACATGCTTAAATTTTTCAAAAGCACTTTGGAATGCTTCATTCCACTCAAAGGGGCCATCTTTCACAAGTAGGTTACTCAAGGGCCTAGCGATGGCACTAAAGTTCATAATAAACCTCTCATAAAAACCCGATTGGACTAAGAAAGAGTGCACATCCTTTAGTGACCTAGGTGGGGGAAGATTGGATATGACATCTATTTTCGTCCTATCTATCTCAATACCTTTAGAAGACACTATGTGGCCAAGAACTATTCCTTAGGTAACCATAAAATGGCATTTCTCCCAATTTAGTACGAAGTTCTTTTCCGCACAATGGGATAACACTTTTTCTACACGAGCGAGAGAGAACTCGAAATAATGAAAGAAAATAAAAATGGGAGCATTTTCATAATTTTTTAACCTTATTCCGAAGGTGGGGCCAACTGAAAAGTTGAAGATCTTGATGTCACAAGAGTACTGAAAAAAATGGCACCTCAATCCGAGTTACGGTGAAAAAGTTATGCCCATTTGAAGATGAAGAATCAAATAGGCAAAACTAAGGAAGGCAGAAAGTAGAACCAGTTCGGTTAAAGGAGAATCAACTCTCCTTTAGTCACAATCTGTAACCGTGACAAATATTAGTCACGCTTTAAAACCATTACAAATTTTCAAAAGCGGGACTTTTTATTTGTCGTTATCTTTTAGCCAAAACAGTTTTATATTTTGGAGACTCTTCTAAACGACTTCTAACCTATATATTTAACCTTTTATTCAGATTTCATTCGTGGAAAAGCTCCTAATGAAGGAGGAACATCTAGGAGAACAATTTACCAGTTTTGCACCTTTAATTCAAGAGCTTTTCTAGTTTTTCTTCAAGCTTTGATTTCTTCTTGCATGCTTATGTTCTCCAACCTTGGTTACCTTAAATTCCAACACTTTTATTATTCTTTCCTTATCTTCACATGCTTGTTAATGGATTCGTAAGTAGTTAATACTACCATGTCTAGCTAGTTCAAGGGTTGGGATCATATTTCCGCCATCGATGGGTGTTGAGTTTTAAAAGTTAGGTTTTGTGTAGAAATACAATTAATTGAAACCTCGTGTATTAAAGTTGAAATATTATGCATTTAACTTTCTTTGTCATGCAACGTTAGTGTTTATAGCGATATTTTAAAATTAATCAACTTGTGGCCATATTCGAAGGAACGTTTAATCTTTCATTGTTGAATTAAATTTCTTCGTGTTTGATGTTTATAATCAATTGAATATGCTCGGTTAATTGTTTTCGAACCAAAATCCTTTATACGCGTTGTTTAGCCAATGGTGGGGATGTGATCCTAATTCCATTTTTTATTCTTTGCTTAAGTTTTAATTAGTTTTAGTTAACTTCTTTATTTTTTCCCTTTTTTCTTTCTCACCCCATCATCATCTTTTTCACCTTTATTTTAGAAATAATAAATCAATTACAATCTATCAAACATTCCTTATGGATTCAATACCTAGACTAGCCACTATACTCCATAAGAGTGTAGTTACAGTTTAGTTTTTTTTTTGTATTGCGATCGGAAGATGATAATAACGATTAGCGTATTACACAAACGCTCGATTTTTGGCTCGATTAAAATGGCGTCGTTGTTAGAGAATGTTTTGTTATAGATTATAATAGATTCATTTCGTAAGATATATATTTATTTTCAATTTTTTTGTTTTAACCTTTTTTGCAGGCTTGCACGATTGAGAGCCAAGAAACGTTGAATCCTCGACCACACACCTCTTTACGGGAATTGTCTATCTATAAACCATTCGATAATCATGTATTTTCATAGTGAGTTCGGTAATTGTAATGGTTCATATGGGAATCATTTTCAAAAAATTTATTCTCAAGAATCCGTACCTCTACCTATCATCATTGGTGAGGGACTTCGAATTCTTGAGAATGAAAGGCTTGAAAACTCACGTTTGTATAAGAATAGTTCTCTTGCTTTTTGTGTGCAAGAATTTGCGGCTTGACCTAATACCCTTGGTGAGGCCATTCGAATTATTGAAAATGAAAAGTTTGAAAACAAATATCGAGAAGAAAATTGTTTTCAAACTTTTTATTCTCAAGAATCTGCTCCTCGACCGAATACCAATTGTGAGGTCATTCCAATTCTTGAAAATGGAAAGCTTGGAAGCAAATATCGGGAAGAAAATCATTTTCAACCTTTTTATTCTCAAGAATCCACGCCTAGATCTAATACCATTGGTGAGGCCATTTGAATTCTTGAGAATGAAAAGCTTGAAAATAAATATGAGGAAGAAAATCGTTTTGGGGAACAAGAGTTGGATGCATTATTCGAATCCAATGACGATTTTTCTTCCAATATTTTTGATAATGAAGAATGTTTTCAACCAATTGAGGAATCCGAGGCTCTAGAGCTAAGGAAACCTACTTTGGAAGAACTCTTGCTTGTTAGAAAAAATCAATTGGATGACGCTATTGCTATGGGTTTGAAAATTAGAGCAACTAGCAAATAGATTAATTCTTATTTGGAAAACAAAGAGGCGGTTGAGACTTACATTTCACCTAAAATTTTGGAATAACATCTCATTAAAAGTCAGTCTTCCTCCCTTGAAATTCAATCTATAAGTGATGATGAATCATTTCAGATTGAATTCATTTCATCCCCATTTTCATTCTCCATTATTGAACCCTTACAAATACCGCTAGATTGCTATGAGTCAGTTGAAACTTTTGAAACATTTAACCCTTTTACCGACAATGACTCTTTTCTTGAATTATTTTCGAAGATGGACTCTTCATTTTTGTGTGTAACTATTTCCATACTACTTGAAAAATATTTGGGAGGTGATTCTATTTTTCTTGGATCCCAATTGTACTTGTCCCCTAGCATCCAAATCCCCCATCATGCCTTTGAAATTTTTAATTGGTGATGGTTCATTTTTTCCATCTCACACATGTCTTCCGTTGTTTAAACGAAATTCTTATTTTTCGGGAGGCATACATGAAAATGAGGTTACACCAAGCATCCCTCAAACTCATATCGTATTTTGGGTGGTCCCTCAAATTTTTTGACTTTTAGTGTATAACTTATTAGAAGTTCAAATCGTAGGTTGCACATAGTTAGCTTCTTTATTTCCTTTTCCTTTTTTTTCCAATTATAGTTTAGAGTAATTATCTAAAGTTTTTGTTATTCTTTTTGTTATGCTTGGTTCTAACATATTTGTAGATTCAATGGACCCGTACTTATCGGGGATCGCTCTATGTAGGTAATATCTTTCTAGTCCTCTCTTTATGTTATGTTCATGATTTGCACTGAGGACAATGCAACATTTAAGTTAGGGGTTTGAAGATATTCTTCCCATTTATTGTTTAGTTTCATTGACTTGATTACATGTTCATTCCAAGTATGCTTTCTTAGAAAATTTCAAAAAAATTAAAAAAAAAAGAAAATGTAAAAAAAAATTGGAATTTAAATCTTTAAAAAATATCACTAATTTTTTTAAAGTCTCAAATTATAAAAAAAAATCAAATGCACAAAGCCGAAGTTGACCAAAGATGGAAATTGAGCGAAAATTGACGACTTAACGAATAAATATGGAGATTAATAAACTCGGTGAGGTTTCGAGCCAATAACTTTTTGAGAGTTTTTAAATCAATCCGAGTTAATGGTTAACTCAAAGTTCAATTTAGCTCTAAAAAAGTCATTCAGGATCTCAACTCCTTTGTTTTGCTCAGTTACGGGAAAGTGTGAGATGTTATCTTGAAAGCGCGCTAAAATATCTCCAAACTAAATTAATCTCGAGATGCATATGGTAAAATAATGAGTAATTCGGATAAATGAATTTAGGCCATCGTTTGTTTTCCCAAAAATACTATCCATAAAAAAAGGTTGGGAAAAATTATCCTTTTGCGATATGAATTGAGCCTAATAAAAATTTCCCTTTTCGTTTGTAACCCGAAAGACCAATTGGATAGGAATTGTGGAAATTGAACATTAAGCAATTACGTCCGAAAAGTGAACAAAAGGGGGAAAGAAAAAAATAAAAGAAAAATGCTCAACAAAAATTGCAAGAAAAGAAAAATGTGAAAAATAGAAAAAAATGGAAAAAGAAGAGAACAATGAGCAAAAGCCCGAAAGGCACTAATGAACATTGTAAGAATATTTTTCAACCGTTCCCATATTACCCGATACACCTTTAAACCCGACAAAGTCCGAACCGAGTGTGAATTTTAAAATTAATTACCGCATGGAGAGCTAAGACACAAAAAGAAAATATGAGAGATTAATTGGTGTGGATAAGAGGCGATGCATCCCATTTTTCATTGATCGTAACCCGATGATGAGATCTATTCACATAAAAATTCGATCGTTCAAATTTTGTGTGTGAATTTGTGTTCCATTATGTTTACTCTTTATATCATGTATACCGAGAGAAAATAACCACATCTCGAATGATTCGTTTGTGAGAGCATCCGTGAGAAATTGAATCAAAATGAATTTTTAAAAAGTAGCGTAAGGATCAATAAGTGGAAATTAAAAGTTAAATTTTCAGCTTCGTACACACACTACGAATTGAGACTATTGAATATAAATTTACGGTGACCATTTTTGGAGAATTTAAAGTGTATATTTTTTAATTATTTTGAGCTTTGTTTGAGTCGAAAATGAATTTTGTGCGTATATTCACTACAAATCCTAATGGGACACCACTCGTCCTACTAGGGCAACTTAGGAGTTTAACGACATATTGCATACGCTAAATGCAATCGCTTGCATGCGAAAAAGGTATTCTATACAAATAAAGTTTTTGAAGGGTCCTTAACTCTTACTCTCATTCTTTTAAATTGATCGAGACATGCAAAGTTCTAAGTTAAGGGAATTTAATTAGGCATAAATTCTTTACATTTATCCCCTTAATATCTATATTTTTATGATATTGTGTATTGTAATTAACTTGGATTTGTCTCATATTTATGCCACTAACCCTTTTTGGCAAGTATTTCGTGTTTTGTGTATCTTTTGTGTTTTACAGGTATTTTATGCAATATAATGCGAGAGAGAACTCAAAATAGTGAAAGAAACCAAAAACAGAAAGTTAAAGGGAATTTTTGTAAATTTTCAGCCTTAGTCCAGAGGTGGGTCCAACTGGAAAGTTGAAGATCTTGAAATCACAAGAATACTGAAAAAATTGCACCTCAATCCGAGTTACGATGATGAAGTTATGCCGTTTAAATATGAAAAATCAAAGAGGCAAAACTAAGGAATGAGGAAAGTAGAACCGATTTAGTTAAAGGAGAACCGACTCGCCTTTTGTCATAATCCAAAACCGTGACAAATATTAGTCACACTTTAAAACCGTTACAAATTTCCAGAAGCAAAATTTTTGTTTTGTTCTTATCTTTATGCCAAAAGAGTTTTATGTTTTGGGAACTATTCTAAACGACTTCTAACTTATATATTTAGCCATTAGGTTTATGTTTCTTCAGATTTCATTTACATAAAAGCTCCTAATCAAGGAGAAACATCTAGGATAAAAATTTACAAGTTTTGACCCTTTAATTCAAGAGCTTTTCCGGTTGTTCTTCAAGCTTGGATTTCTTCTTGCATGCTTATGTTCTTCAACTTTGGTAACCTTAAATTCTAATACTTTTATTATTTTTTCCTTATCTTCACATGCTTGTTAATGGATTCTTGCGTAGTTAATACCATAGTTAATACCACCATGTCTAGCTAGTACAAGGGTTGGGATCATATTTTCGCTATTGATGGGTGTTGAGTTTTGAAAGTTAGGTTTTGGATAGAAATACAATTAATTGAAACCTCATGTATTAAAGTTGGAATATTATGCGTTTAACTTTCTTTGTCATGCAACGTTAGTGTTTATAGCGATATTCCGAAATTAATCCACTTATGACCATATTCGAACGAAAGTTTAATATTTCATTGTTGAATCATGTTTGATGTTTATAGTCAATTGAATATACTGGGTTAATTGTTTTCCACCAAAATCCTTCATACGCGTTGTTTAGCCCATGGCGGGGATGTGATCCTAATCTCGTTTTCTTATTCTTTGTTTAAGTTTTTATTAGTTATAGTTAACTTCTTTATTTTTTCCCTTTTTCCTTTCTCACCCCATCATCATTATCATCTTTTTCGCCTTTATTTTGGAAATAATAAATCAATTAAAATCTATCAAACATTCCCTGTGGATTCGATAACCAGACTAGCCATTATACTCCATAAGAGTGTAGTTAAAGTTTATTTTTTTTGTATTTCTATCAGAAGACGATAATAACGGTTAGCATATTACACGGACGTTCAGTTTTTTCCTCGATCAAAATGGCCTTTGAAAGGTCGCGGGTGCATTACATAATCCAAAAGGCATACGTATGTAGTCAAACATGACAAAAGGACACGTGAACGTCGTCTTTTCTTGATCTAGCACATCTACCTCAATTTGGTTGTACCCGGAGTAAGCGTCAAGAAAATAATAGAATGGGTATCCTGCTACTCGCTCTAGCATTTGGTCGATAAATGGTAAGGGAAAGTGATCTTTCCTAGTGACGACATTGAGCTTCCGGTAGTCAATGCAAATGCGCCACTCGGTGGTGGTACAATGTGGAATAATCTCACCCTTTGCGTTCTCAACCACAGTCATTCCCGACTTCTTTGGGATGAATTGAATATGACTCACCCACTTGTTATTCGAAATGAGGTAAATGATGCCCACGTCCAATAGCTTAATAATCTCTACCTTCATGGCATCTTTCATGGAGGGATTCAAATTCCTCTGTATCTCCCTCGAAGGCTTCACGTCCTCCTTAAGGTCGATTTTATGATAAAAATTAAGGGACTTATACCCTTCAAATCTGCGATGCTCCAACCAAAAGCACTATGGTTCTTCTTCAAAATCACTAACAATTTACCCTTTTGCTCTTTACTTAGGCTCTAGGAGGCAACAACATGAAATGTTTCATCCTCTCCCAAATAAGCGTATTTAACATTGGAGGGTAGTTTCTTTAATTCAAGGGTGGAAAATTTTTCATCGGAGGGAACCATGCGTGACTCCCTCGGTGGTAATTCCTCAAATCTAGAAACCCATATAACGTCTCTCACATCCTCATCCATCTCACTCTCATCCAAAATCACTCTGAACTCATTCACCTCCATCTCGAAATCGATGTACATCCTGTCGCACTCACTACCCGAACTAAGGCATGCTCCTAGCATGAAACTCGTCCTCATCACCTACTAGCTTGGTGATGTTGAAGATATTTGACACAAGAGTCATATTCCCGAACGTGAGTTTTATTTTCCCATCTCGAGTATTAATTAATGCGTTAGTCGTAGCTAAGAATGTCCGCCAAGGATAACGGGAACATGATTACTCAAGGGGATAGAGGGCTCCGTGTCCCAAATTAAAAAAATCTATCGGGAATAAGAATGTGTCCACTTGGACTATCACATCTTCAACAATCCCTCGAGGTATCTTTACGGTACGATCCGTAAGTTTGAGAGTTATCGTAGTGGACTTGAGGTACCTAAATCTAATTGCCTATAGATGGAGTAAGAGAGAATATTAACACTCGTACCTAAATCTAAGAAGGCTCTCTCGATGCAGTTCTCTCTAATGATGCATGAAATGGTCGGTGCACTTGAATCTTTAAACTTCGGTGAGAGGTCACTTAAAAGAATCGAGCTTACATTTTGTGAAAGGAAAACATTTTTTTTCACCTTTAATCTACGTTTCACCATTAATTAGTCTTTAAGGAACTTTTGGTATGCGAGAATTTTCTTTATAGCCTCGAGAAAAGGTAAATTCAGCTTGACTTATATTAGTACATCTAGCACATCATCACGGGAGGCACGTTTAGGGGGAGGAACCAACCATTGAGGGAAAGGCGCAGTAGTGGGAGGTTTCACTTCAACTTCAGGACTACTAGTGTCATCATTGTCACTCACATTCTAGGGGGAATATTTAGCCTCTTTCATGATGGGCAAAACCTCCTTGTCTTTAGGTTCATCATGTGGAAGAGGTGATAAATCAACAACTCTCCCACTACGTAGATTGGTAATGACTTGACATTTCTCTTTATGATCGTCGGACGTAGAGATTACACTAGGTTGACCTTGGGCCAAAAACTTTCACTTCTCTTGGACACTTAAGGAATATTGCAATCTAGAAATATTCGCATTCATTTTAGTAAGCAGTTGGGCATTTTGAGCGTTGGCTGTCGATTGAGCTTGCATAAATTTGTTCAAAGTATCATCGAGATTTCTCTATGGTGGGGTGATATAAGGCGCAGGAGGTGGTGCTTGTGTGCGTATAGCTTGTTGGAAATGAGGCAGCGGTGGTGAAGGAGGGGTAAATGTGAAGTAGGATTCAACACAAGATGTTGTGGCCCATAACTAAAATCGGGATTGTTCCTTCATAAAAGGTTGTGAGAATTCTCGTGAGGGGCATTAAAATTACCCTTAAATGCTCCAATAGTTTCCACTTTCTCTTTAAGCATGGCTTTATAAGTAAGTATCGTCAAGCTTTCCTTCGTTGAATTCCCTTCCTCACAAATTGCACACACCTTCTCTCTCAATGCTCATGTGGAGTCGGATAATTCTTTTAATCGTGATTAGACTACGTCTTCCAATCTTTTAGTAAGTTGGTTGATTTGAATTTTAAACTTGTCTTCTTTGTTCAATTGATGGAGTCCGGACGCAGAAGGAGTTATGGATGTGTGTTGAGTCTGAGATTGGGCATTTGGTCCCGATGTTTCCCATGCTTGGGAAGTCTTGAAGACATACTTAAGATGAGCCTCATCATCGTCCGCATCTAACACTAGAAATTGCACTTGGCACATAGTTTCCATGAGTTTTTTGGATATTGAGTTTATCCCTTGATGAATGAAGGTGATAAGTCCCCACTTCTCAAATCCGTGGTGTGGGCATATATTGAGCAACTCGTTAAACCGCTCCCAATATTTATTGAATGGCTAATTTTCTTGTTGTTGAAACGTTTGAATTGAACTTTTATGGAATTGCTTCGATGTTGGGGAAAGAATTTTAGGAGAAATTTATCTTGAATATCTCTCCATGTTCTTAATTGAGTTCAGTGTTAAAGACCATAGACAAGTCTTGGACTTATCCTTCAGTGATAAGGGGAAAAATTTGAGGCGAATGATATCTTGGGTACGCTCTTGATCGCAAAAAGTTTCACATGCCTCTTCGAACTCACAGATGTGGAGGGATGGTTTTTTCGACTCCAGACCATGGAATGTGGAAAGAATATAAATAATCCCATTGTAAAAATGGAATGGCCCTGCATTTTACGGGAATATAATGCATCCCAAAGTGACGGTTCGCTCGGGATATAAGAGGTCTCCTATGGGGAGATACGGTATCTCACCCTCAATCGTACTATAAATAGCGTTGTTTAACATTTCTCTCTCTCCAAATGACTCGATATCCTCACTCGACGCCCTAGACGCGAGGGCGTGTGGGAGGTGGTACCCAAAACTGTGGAACACGAGGGCGTGTGGACTATCAGGGTCGTTCTCAATAATAAGATTTTTGTAATTCTGGTAGGAGTAGACTGAGGAGTTGGTTGAGGATTTTGCATGTAAGGATTTGAGAGATTATATTTTTCCCCCTTTTTTATTTATTTTTTATTTTTTGATTTGTTTGGCCTTTTTAATAATTAGAATCAAATTTTGGATTAATTCGACCTAACCTAAATGTCTAACTAATCCCCGATAATAATGCTAAAAACTTGATACGACTAAATAAACGTGTCTTACGTGTGTGTTCACGGCTCAAGTGCAAGTCGGTCTCTCAAGTAATAATCCAGTAGATCAGGTGTCTAACTCAGGGAATAGGATGCAGAACGTAATAACCAGGGAAGAAGAATAAATCTCACGATCGACTCCGAGAAAAACAAAAAAGATGATGGTTTGTGACTTTCCTATTAACTAATGCAATGTAATTAAACTAGTAAATGAACTTTTTATGCAAGAATAACTAAGCGAATTTTAAATCAATGTCGAAAAATGGAATTAAGGTACACTCCCCTGAACCTTCGGTGATTACTCAAAACATAAAAACTTAAAAAAAAAACTAATTCTCAATTCAAAGAAACGTCAAATACTCTTTAAGCATTTGATATATGCGAATTTTACTCCTTGTCATATCAAATCAAAAATTGTATATGGTGAGAATGATAAATTACCAAAACTCCAATTGCACCCTCAAACATTTCGGTTACCTAGGGAAAACAGAATTAAAAAACCTATAACCTTTATTTTGATAAAAATCAAATCTTTGAGTTGTTAATTACATTTTATTCATTTTTAAATCCATTCATAACACCTAGGTTGATTTCATGTGCCCCAACCCTCTAAAAACTTAGCCGGACATAGCTATGTGAGAAATAACCAAAATTCTAATGTTGCATGCAGTGAAAATCATTATTAAAATAAACATGAATCGAAGTATTAGAGTCCCAGAAAAATAAATTAAAACATGTACAAATATAGAATATGCAAGAACAAGATAGAGGACAAACATTATATTAAAACCTTGAGAATTGATCCACAATTATGTAGCTTTTGTGCATGAATTAAAACAAGGATTTTTGCCTCTTCTCCTCTCTAATTCTAAGTTGAAAACTGATTGAAACTTGGTTTAATGTCAAACTATAACAATAAAAAGTCATTTTGCAAGATTCGTAACCTAATACAACTTCTAAGAAAAATCAACAATAAAAAGAAATTTTGCCCATCAGGTGGGTCGAACTGGTTCGGGAAATAAAGAGAATCGGTTTGGGGTTCGGTTATCGAAAACTCATTGCATTGCTTTGTTCTTCTTCCTTTTCTTCTTTGGATTTCTTTCTCAACTTCCATCATTCATAACTTCTTCAGCGCAGTGTTCTCTTGATTTCGTACACTTTGACTTTTCTTTAGGCTTCTCTTCCGGACTAAGGAAGAAAAATTACCAAAATGCCATTCAACTCCCCATTTCTTGGTTTCTTTCACTGTTTTGAATTCTTTCTTGCACTAACCTGCATGGAATACCTGTAAAACACATGAGAGACACACAAAACATGAAATAATCTCCAAGGAGAGTTAGTGGCATAAATATGAGATAAATCCAAGTTAAGTAAAATGCACAGAATCATAAAAAGACTGAAATTAAGGAGATAATTTGAAATATTTATGCCTTATCAGGAATCCCAATGAGTGAAAGTGGTACACGATTCACTAACACATTGTCGATTGATCGAATTAATTGATGATGCTTATGAACTCTATATCCATAAAAACCAGTAACCTATGGATAAGAATAATGCACATTATTACCATGTAAACGAACAATTTGATGCTAAACTGCCAGGAGATCGGGAATGCATACGGTTGAAAGTCGATGCGACTAGACCATTGTATAAATATTGTGATGAATATGACTCGGTATTATATGCAATGATTGGTTTTTAGAATTTTAAGAGCCAATTTGGTTTGTCTGGGCATAGCGTAATCGAAATTCTTAAGTGGATTAAAGAAATTCTCCCCAAAGAGAACACGTTACCAGATAATTATCCTACCGTGAAAAAAAGCTTGGAAGGTTTGGGATTGAAATAAAAATCTATTTACGCATGCAAGTATGATCGCATAATATACCGTAACGAGCATGAAGAGAAGAACGAATGTCCTGTATGTAATGAGCCTCGATATGTGGTTTGTGAGAATAGAACAAATAAAGATGCAAAATATCACAAGTGCTGGCAATTCAAACAAAAGGTTTTGAAGTATTTTCCACTTAGCCATGTTTAAAAGGGTTTTTTACTATACCGTGGATAGAAAAGGTCATGACATGGTATGCTCGATGCGAGGTGGGTGGGAATTTGATGAGTCATCCGGTTGATTCACTCATCTGAAAAATTTCAAATGCACGACACCATGAATTTGCAAAGGAATTGCGTAATATTCGTCTTGTAATTTCAACTAATGGGCTTAACCATTTCAATAATTTAAGTACTAGTCAGAGTTATTGGCCAGTTCTTAGGCGCCTTTAAGTCTCCCTCTGTAAGGGTGTGAATTCATGTTTTTGCACTAAAAAGACACGACACGACAAGGGTTTTTCGAACACGAACACGAACATGACACACGAATTTGTGTTTTTTTCAGTTGACACGACCACGACACGAATAATAAGATTTCTTAATTGAACACAAATAGACCCGATAAGCCAAATAAAAACATGATTAATACGACAAGACACGATAACATGACTAACACAACTCATAATTTTGACATGAACACGACATGACACGACTTCGTGTAAAAAAAATACGACACGAATATGACATATCGTGTCAATTTTGGGTCAATTTTGGGTCATCCCATGTCATGTTTTCATGTCATTTCTAAAATTACCCCCATATCCCTCCGACATTGTGTATGAGAAAAGAATTCACATTGTTATCTTTATTGATATCTTGGCCAAAGGCTCCCAACTTTGATATTGATATGCTGTTAGCCATTTGTGGGACAATGGCAAGGCGACATTCGACTCTCATAAGGGTGATGAGTTCACATGTAAAGCAATGATGATCTGGGTGATCCACGACCTTCCTGCTTATGGGACCTTGTACGGTTATAATGTTCATAGTTATTATGGATGTCCCATATATGGGGAGGAAACTGAAGCTAGTTGGCTAAAACATAGTAGTAAGATGAGTTATATATGTCATCGTAGACTTTTGCTGACCAGACACCCTTTTAGGAATGCAAGTTTAACTTTTTGCCTATCGGACACGAGCGAAGAATGCCACCTGCCTAGATTTATGGTCAGCAGATTGAGGAGAAGGCGGTGGAGGAAACTACATAAAATAGGTACGTGGGCAAACATCTTTAGTTTGTAAACCTGAATCGTAAATCTAGGGGGGATCCGAACGACCTTAGTAAAGTGAAGCCATGGTCTAGGCGATTAGTACTTTTTGATTTGCAGTATTGGAAAGATCATCGTGTAAGCTATGTGATTGATTCGATGCACACAGGGAATAATGTTGTAAAACATCTGATAGGAGCATGTCTGGGCGGATCTCATTCCAAAGATGGAGAGTGGGCCCACCGAGATCTACATTATATGAAAATAAAGAAGAAAATGTGGTTAAAAAATGATCCGATAACAAGAAAAATTTCTACCCCCGGTTGCTTTCATTTTGACTACTAATGAGAGGAAGATCCTCTTAGACACGTTGTTTAACATGAAGACTCCAATCGATTATTTTGGTAATTTACGTAGGGTAGTAAGATACCAAGCGAATGACTTGAAACAATGAAAGTTCCACGGTTAACATGTAATAATCCAATTAATCCCTATGCTATTTTAATATTGCTTCTCTGAACACAAAGGGCTTTGTTGGGTAATTTTTTAAATTAGTTTGTACGTTACCCTACTTTGTGCAAAATTGGTAAACAAAAGGCACATTAAAGTTGTGAAATCAATTTTTTACCTTGCTTCATTCAAATGAGATGGTAATCTCGTTAGAATGACTTGGGATCTTGTTAGAAGGTCATTTGAAGCATTTTTGACATGAGGTTTGAACGAGTACTTACTGTATTGGATTTTTGCATCTCGATAGAAATGAAGTCTATGTTGTTTTAACGACATCATCATATCGTTAGAATGAAGTCATAGTCTCGTTCGAATGACACTACTTCACCTCGATTTATGTGTTTGCCTATAAATGCCTGTTTTCGATAGGGTATTTGTTTAGACTTTTGATTTACGAAAACTATAGATAGACTGCATTTAGTCTTCAGTTTAAAAGGGAAAAAATTGTTTTGATTCACTCAATCTCACATATATACTTTTCTGAATCATCTTTGGAACCCAAAAAATTTATGTATTAAAGTTACTCTTGTAGAGAAGGAGTCTCTACTGTTGCTGTTGTGATTTTTGTGGGAACCATTGCTGACTGAATGTTTCATTCTTTGTGAGTTCTTATGGGAGTTCATTGTTAAAGAAGACGAATGTCACCTACAAAATATTTGTCGGGATGCATTTTTCCATTGTTATTGTGAGTTACGATTTACAAACTCTAGTGTAATAAAAGATTTTTCCCTAAAAATCTATTTTTCATTACATTTTTGGTTTGGTTTATTATTTGAATCACATAGTTGCATTTATTAGGGTTATAGGAAAAACAATTATTTATTGGTTGAGATATAATTAAATAAGTTCACTCCATTACAGAATAGCGCACTCTAAAAATGAATCTCGTTCGAATGACTTTGTCATCTCATTTGAATAGGCTTCAAACGACCTTTAAACCAGCGCCAAATAGTATGCCCGTACACCCTCATTAGATGCTCATAGATAAAGATATCAAATGACCTTCGAACGACTTAGGCATGTTGTTCGAACGAGAATGCCTTCTTGTTTGAATGAGACAAGCAAATCTTGAAAAAAAAAATGCCTCGATTTTTTTAAACAAAAAAAAAAAAATCCTATTTTCGTTTTAATAAAGAATAGAACATCCCAAAGTAAATTTAAGGAATAAATTTAAATTGCAAAAATCTTTATACCTTCATAAAGTCGAGTTCATCTTAAATTTGGAGATGCTGGATCATGACGGCTCGAGTCAAATGGCAGGAAGATACGCCAAAATCTATCTAAGACTAAGATATGAGCAAATGAAATAAATTATTATCTTACACTTATTTTACACTAGGTGGCACATTTTTTCTTGGATTTTTCTAACTGGGAACTACTAAATCTATCGCACAAGGATCAGAGTCAGGAGAAAAAAAAATTCGTTTGCTTTAGAAGGATCATCATTTGTAGAATCACTAGACTTCGAAGAAATCCTGATGAGTTCACCATTCGAATCATCCTCGAGATCAAGTGGAGGAGGCATTTGTCCATTAGCTAAAGCAATAATGATTCCCTCTTATAAAATGATCGGATCATATACATAGTCACGCATTTTCCTTGAAACTTATGTTTTTCCTGAAGCACGCTTTGTCAAAAAGCATCATTTCCCATCGCAGCTGGAGTCGAGCCATTCTTCATCATCTTTCCTAATCATGCAATAAGTCGAATAAATTCCTCTTCTCTGACTGTGGTTTCCCATTAGTTGTTAGGTATGACAGAAAAATTTAATACGAGCGAAACCCTTGTATTAATGCTGCAAAATAAATTTGTTATATGAATAGATAAAGAAGTTATGAAAATGTAAAATAACTAATATATTATGAATTTTTTTTCGTATAGGAATCTAACTTGGTGTATTTTTACTTTCAAAACACGCTCTGATACCAATTTGTCATACCCTATTTTTTGGTATGAATGTACAAGAAAGTAACAAAGTATTGAATTAAACTTATGGCTGAAAACAAAACTTTATTCACTAAGTAACATCGCACGTTTATTATACTACCACCACAGGGGAGTATTACATTTTATTCTCAAAGTGAAAAGTAAAATAGGTAATTGATAAACTCAGCTCATTTCTCCCATCTTCTTTAGTCTCCACACATATAGTTATATACGCAAACATGGGGCCCACGTATATCACAAAAGGGGGGGGGGGGGGGGGGGGACTATCATCTTTCTCTTGTAAGATTTGGAGCACAAATATGCTAATCAAATCTTACAATTTTTATAACAAATTATAGGTATATAGAATCTTAGGGTGTGTAAAAAATTCACTATTTGGTATAACAACATAGATAATAAATATAATGATAAATCCAAGGAATTTAAGCTGATAATACCATAGTTACCAGATTGCAACTGGGTATAGAAATAAGTGAAGCGTCGTCAATATAACAAAATTTGAATTAACCCAAAACCTTTGGAAAAAAGTAACTGTCTAGGCACACTATTATAGCGACACTCATATGTATGTAGCTAAAATCTATGCTCTCAATCATTCGAGACCTTAGGCCAAGTAGAAAAGTTCCATGAGACAACACGACAGTATACTCCTTAGTTAATATTCATGCTTTTATAATAGATAATATGGATAGAGGTGCAGGGTGAACTGACTCAATCAGTACAATAATTTTCATGATATCAGTTATTAGGTGAGAAGGGTTAAAATTGGCATGATTAGTAATAATTAAAAGTGAAAAGAGACATCATAACATATTAGTATGTTAATTTTTACACATACTAGGAATCAAGTAGGGCTATAACATAGTGATATCAATAGCAGTTTAAAGAAGTATGCTAAATGTACTATTAAAAAGGTAAAACATACTTGCATGAAGTATCAAACGAGCTTAAATGTGATTGAAGAGGAGATCGGGAGGGGATGATACTTGGTTATCTGTACATAAACACTTTTGTGAGTAAGTGTAACTGATAATATTGTTAGTTTGGTGAAAATAACTACGAAATCCGTGTTTGTTAAAATTTAGGGGGCTAATTTGTAAATAGTTTAGGATCTTTAAAATCTTAGGGTTATGGTCCAATTTGAAACTTAAAGGATATTTTGACTTAAAATCTATCAAAGTAAATGTGGAAAAAAGTTGGGGTTAAAATTCATAACTTGAAAAAGTCCGAAGGTCTCAATTAGTAATTAAAAGAAAATATTTATAACCTAAAACTTTATTTTTTTATAACATAAGTTTGAATTGAGCAAACATTTCGTTACCTTACACCATTTTGACCCGATAAATTTAGTAAAATTATTAAAAAATTAAAAAAATTTGATCGGCCATGTGCCCTCAGGCACTTGTTAAAGGTTTCTAGCTAAAAAGATCATCTCCAATCTCTCGAGGTTGACCTAGGGTTGGAAAAAACATTTACCTTGAATAACTCCTGATTTTTAAAACCATTTGAGATAATTAAGAAACCAATCCAACCTAATTTTTTGCAAGGAATTGAAAACTATGATGTTTATGGATTGAGGTTCAGTATTCATCGAGTTACAAATACTCTGTATTTTTCTAAAAATTTGACCAAACTTTCGAAGATTTTCTAAATATAGAAGAGGGTTTTATGGATATGGTTGTGTTTCTACTATCCTAAGGAAGGATTTGATTTTTGTTTTAAGGATTGAGGTGGTCCGGTTTGGGTGAATTTGAAGTTTTTATTTTTCTAAAATAGAAAACTCTTTTGAGAAATTGAGGCTCTAAACTTATGATTTTTTGAAAATGACCATTGCATTTGAGCTCATGAGTTCATAAGAAACATATTCCTCCATTTAAAACTAGTTAAGAGCTAAGGAATCAAATTTTACCATTAAAGCTCTGGCTTTAATGGAGTTTTTAGTGGTTGCTTTGAACATAGGTCGTTTTCGCCGTAACAGTTTGGTTTTTTTATATATGCCTAGCAACAACACAAAAAACTCTTGTAATTGAAAGAATTAAGCTTAATCAATAAAGTAACAGAATACCATATTAGAGGTAAAATTTTAAACCTTGGGCAGGCTCAGGGGGTGGGATTTGTTGCTTCTGATCGTTGGGGGTTTATAACATGAGGTGAATGGAGAAAATTGGAGTACAAATGAGGTGGATTCCTCCTTTGTTTAAGAAGATAAAGTTGTGGAAACTTGAACTACACATGGTTAAATGGAGTAACCATGTGATTTTAGCTTCTTCTGCCTATGTGGAGGCTGATGTGGGAAGGAGTAATGTGTAAATATTGGGTTTTAAGTTTTGGTCCATGGCTTGAAGTATTTATATTTATCTGGGACTAAATATGGGATTTTTTAGTTTTAGGGAAATTTTTGCAATTTCTTGAAAGTTTAAGGGATGTAACTATAAATTCTAATTAGTCGGAGTCTAGAGGTTTTATTTGATATAAATTTTGGGTCTGTAGGTTAAGTATAGATCAAGTTATGCTAGTTTAAAAAGTTCAAGGGGTACTTTGGTAAATTTTAAACTTTAGAAGTCCTTGGATAATTAAATAAAGTTATAGGTTTAATGATATGGTTTCATCTTTGTTAGAATATATTTAGGTTTGAATGACACATAAGGGAGATAGTGGGAATTGTAGACTGTTTATTGATACTAACTAGCTCGGTTGAAATGTACGAGTGTTATAGCTGTGACTTCATTAATGATCGGCCTACCAAGTAACTCCATGTTGCACCACTTTCTTACAAAAAAAAGAGGCCAACACTATTGGCGACTCGATGTCCAAGATTTAAACGAATGCCAAAGTGGAGGATGTGGGGGATATCACCAAACACGACAATGGTCGGTCAAAGATGACCAAGAACGATAAGAAAGAGAGTGCCCCCAAGAAAGGGCAAGATACAAAATGTTGGGTCTAAAGGTAATGATAAGGAAGATCCTATCAAAGCCCACTAGGCGATCAATACAGTCTTTAAAGAAGCGATCTACAAAATATTGACCAAGCTACACTACTTGCTCAATATTGAAGGCAAAAGATATTTAATTAGAAAATAATATGTGTTTAATCTTTTAAAATATATTAATTATTATAAATATAAAAAAATCATACCATATAGCTGAGTAGATGTAGTTGACTGGTTTATGACGGGGCCTGAGCTTGTGGCTGAATCTCTACCTGTGGTTAGACTTGTGGCTGGATCTGTGCATGTGATTGGATATGGGCCTGGATTTAAGACCGAGTATGGGGGTGTAACTGAGGCTTAAGCTTAGGCTCGTGCTTTACCTCGGGTTGGAACTACTATCGCAATAAACCTAACATTTTTCTCCTATGAATCCTGATTTCCCATACCTTGATATGATTATTAATTAAAAACACATACATAAACGATCATATTATTTAATGTTTATGATGCACGAAGTTATAATCAATTATAAAATAAATGTGGATAATAAATTCATTATAATTCACTAATGCCAACATGTAAACTAAAAAAAGCATTGTCCGCAAATTCTATATAATTCATTTTGTCAATACCAAAATAAAAAGGCCTTAAAATCCATGTTAGATAAAATAAAAATGACATCATACTGATTTTCATCGTAATCATCGATCTCATCATATTTTTGTAGTTCATTAATAGTTATGTCAATTGTTTTCCCATTTATTCCTTGTCTAACCCAAGGAACATCATCATCATGAAGGGAAATAGTTTTATCAACTTGTTGATGATAAGATATCTCAACTTGAAAAATTACTCTCATAGATGAATTATCTTTGGATACATGTAAAATAAATCCCTAAGTGTCATCCGAACAATGACACACCAATCCAGCTCTATGGGATCTTGCGCATACCACACGTTCTCTTCTTGGGATGCAAGGATGAAAGGTTTATCAGTTACTAAATTATGTGGGTATAAGAGGTAGTTAAATTTTACTAAAGTAAACTTGTATTCATCTTCTTTCCTCCCATTTCAATTATGAACCCAATTTCACTTAAAAAAATAAACTTCATAGCATTGGTGTAATGAATTTCAATAACATATGTCAACTCTCCGTAAAAGGTAGCATCCTCACAAGGAGGATTTCACTCCCTTCGACTAATATAACTCATTGTATGTGACTTCAGAACAACTTCATTATTTTAAGGTTTTTGACTCATATCACGATATTTTATGAGAAATCAAAATCCATTAATGAAATACTCTTTGAATATCCTTCCAAATCGGTTCGGATCATTAGCTGATGTTTTTATTTCCTCCGAGGTTTTTCATTATTTTTCATTCGCAAACATTTAACTTATTCTGGAATAGGGATAATAATTTATTATGATTATGTAGAAACAACAAACATAATTCTGGTATAAATATATGTAGGAATAACCTACTCGACAATATATGTATACCTACATGATTCTGAAACCAACTAAGAAATTGTTCACTATGAATATATCGAATCAATTCTCTAGTAAATGTCTCATTTCTTGTAAAATAATCTCATAATGTTGGATGTGAAGAAAACAAGGTCATGGTTAAAAAACTAAGGTATGGCATATATGTATGTGTGTGTAATTAGTTTTTATTAGTGAAGCGATTACTTACTCTTAAAATGGTGTCACATCATCAATGTTCGCAAGAACATACTGATGAGCTTGTGTTCATGTGACATGATCCAAGATAAAACATTTCCCTTTTCCCACAGAATGGCCCAAATGGTCATCTCCATAAAAGTTTTTGATCTGTCGACTTGACTTGGTTTCTACTTCATCCAAGTACCTTAAACAAAATTATAATGCCCCGACCTGGGTTTTGTCCCCGTTGGGTTAACCCACATAGAATCAAGGAGTTAAAGGGGTAGGGTGAAGGTCTAGTTTTATTATTGCGGAAAAACCCTTTAAGTGCACCGTTTGTTAGGGATTAAATTACTAGTTTTAATTTGAGAAAAAAGTGACCACTGTAAGTAATTAAGTTAATTTGTTTTAATTTTTTTTATTTATGTTGAGAAAAATAACCTTTCTTTAGTGGCTATAACAAGCTTAAGAGCAATGAATTTTGAAATTTTTTAAAAACTCAAAATCTAATTTAGACTTATAGCCTGTGAAAGGAAAAGCTAAAATTAAATCTATAATACCATGATGGATATTAGAGATTATAAAATCAGTCTTTGTAGGATTATCATCAAATTTAGATCTATTTGTTCCTTTCCATATCTCCCAATTGATAATACAAGGATCAATGATGAGAAGAGTGGAAATTAATCCATTCCTTTTATCTTTGATCCACCATGAAATAAGTTCTCCTCTTATTGAAGTAAATTAAGTTTTGATTCCACGAAAGCCTTTGAAATAATTCCATATTGAGGATGCCATTTATCCCTTGCAGAAAAGATGATCAATTGATTCCTGATGATGGTGATGCAACATTGACACATTGAAATGATGGTAATATTGAGCTTAGCAACAACATCATATATAGGCACATTGTGATGAAGAATTTTTTAGATGAAAATGGATACTTTTGACGGAAGCCTTCCATGTGTATTTAAAGGATAGTTGAATACAACTTTTTTCTCTGACTATGTGACACGATGATTGATGAGAAAAGAGGCCATTTGAGTTTCCCAATAAAATGAAGTCTGAATCCTCATTAATCCATTATTTAGACAAAGATAAAACCTTATGCATACTTTTACATACATGAGAAGAATTGGTTTTGAAAGAGGAATTAAGAGGAGAACATCTCTTACAATATTTTTTCTTTAAAAATCTGCTCCCGGTTGAATCCACTGTCAATAATCTCCACCAATGCATACAGGAACTAGCTTCTATAAAATCAGGAATGATTTTAAGACCTAGGCCCCCTTCTTCATATGGAAGACAAATTGAATTTCCTTTCTTCCAGTGTCTTCTAGTAATACTTTTTGGAGATCCCCAAAAGAAGTTTGAGAATAAAGATTCTAGTTTTGAAGATGGAAAAAGGAGGATCTAGAGATGTAAATAAATGATAGAACATTGATTGAGTCACATGCTTAAGAATGATGAGTTTTCCTTCGTGACTAAGCAGTTGACAAGACCAACCTTCAAGTCTTTTTTTTGATTTTGACAATGATCCCATTAAATAGAGATATATTATTTATTCCTGTATAAAGAGGCACTCCTACATATAGTAATGGAGGATTTTTAAAAGTAAAGTTTTTAGTCATCTCAATAATTCTTCAACGAGATATTGAACAATGGGGAGGAATCATAAAGCGCACTAGGAGCTATTAAACAATTGGTCGGATAGGATTTCATAATCTTTGATAAAAAGACACGAGATGCTTCAATGATTTTTGACTTCTAGAAGTGAAGATGAGGATGTCAACTGCAAAAAAAAGACTTGAGATAGTAACGCTGCCAGGTGGCAAATAGAAGGAATCAATTATACTATTCAAAAATAAGTTTTACAGGCTTCTATTTAAGACTTCAGCTGAGAGAATGAAAAGAACAGGGGATAGAGGACTCCCTGCCTAATTCCACAAGAAGACTTGAAGAAATAATAAGAGGAACCATTGATGAGAATAGAGAACCAACACTTTTATATTAATCTCCAAACCATGTCAATGAATATTTTATTAAAGCCAAATTTTCTAGGACCTTGAAGAAGATACATCCAAGATACCCTGTCAAATTCTATTGACATATCAAGTTTGAACAACATATTTGAACCTCTGATTTTAATATTGGAGATGATTTCTTGGGTAAGAAGAACCTGTAAGATATGGATCTTCCTTTTATGAAGCCTGCCTGATTGGGACCAATAATTCTATTAGGGAGACTCCCAAGTCTATTAGCAAGAAATTTTGAAAAGATTTTGTTTGAGGTGTTCCATAGACTTATGGGTCTATAGTCATTAGAATCTGGTGGATTAATATTTTTGGGAATGAGAGTAAGAAGAGTGGAAGTCCAACTTTTTGGGAGATGATTCACCATAAAGAATCTTGAAATGGCTTTGAATAGATCTTCTTTAATAATATCCCAACACTATTTATAGAATAAGGAATTGAAGCCATCTGGACCTGCAGTGCTTGATGAGTCCATAAAACTAATTGCATCTTTAATTTCATCCATAGAGGGAGAAGATAAGAGAAAAAACATTGTCACTCACTACGATCAGCTGGGGAATATGATTTAGGAGGGATACATCCTCATGAATATAATAAAGAGAGGACAAAATATCTTTGAAATACACATAGAATATATTTTTAATAGTCAGTGGATCAAATGTTCAATTTCCATTTGAGTCCTTGATTCTGGAGATCGTAAGTTTATTCCTCTTTTGATTCACCACAGTATTGAATTTTTTTACATTTTCATCACCTTCTTACAACCTTTTTATTCTAGCCTTTTGCCTCCAAAAATCACTTCAAATGTCAACTGGAATTGAAAATTTTCCTTAACCTGCTTGTACTCAATATTGGCAGTCCGAGTAAAGTTGGATTCTAAGGCAACTTCTTTTTATATCACATCATCTTCTGCCCCAATGGTAGCTTGAAAAATATTCTTGAACGTAGCTTTATATCATAGAGCAAAGGCCCATTTAGTAGCCTTAAGTTTTTGAGAGAAGATTTTGAGGGGATCACTTGTACAGTCAAGGTTCCAAGATTTTTCTCCTACTGAGAGGAAATCACTGTGTTTAGCCTAAAAGTTTTGGAATCTGAAACTTCTATTGATTGTGTCATTATTTAGAAAGAGACTGAGAAGAAGTGGATTGTGGTCAGAATTAGTTCTATTTAAATGAGCTACAGATGAAGAAATAAAAGTTTGTCTCCATTGGAAATTACATACAACTCTATCCAATTAGTCCCAAATTCGATTAAGACCATCTTGATGATTACAACAAGTGATTTTTGATCCATTGTAGGAGACTTCAGACAGACCAGTTGATCCCAAAGCATTATTAAACAGGGATCATGCTCCTAGATCAATATAATTACCTCCCAATTTGTCTCTTGGAGAATAAACCACATTGAAATCTCCACCAACATGTGACAACCCACCTAGTTAAATAGCAAGTGATCAGACCTTTGTTAAATTAAAATAGGACTCCCATTTGGTTCATTCTTAGCATCACCATCAAAAATATCTTTAAACAATTACTAACCATCTAGTATTCAAAAAGTCAGTGCCAAATTTTATCTATTTATTTAAACAACAACAACAACGAGCGAAAATAATTACAATAATCGACATTCCATGCAATAATAAATAATCTGAATAATCATAAGATAAATAGCTAAAATAAAATAATACCGAATAAACCATCGGGCTCCAAATCCAATAAAAAATTCCAACATGAATAAAAAATCTGAATCTAAAGTCTGACTGACATAAATGAAATAACTGAGGGTAACACCCCCAAAAGAAATACTGAACTGCACCCTACGCTAGGAATGAAGTAAATGAAGCGACTAAGTCCAAATCCTGCAAGCATCCAAATGTGTTGCAGCTACGCATCCCTGAACAGATCATCCTGCTTGGCATCCCTGTGGCTTGACACCTAAAACATATTGAAAAAGTTTTGCAGGTACGGGTTAGAGCCCAAGTAAAAATCATTTGAAAACATTTATCAAGCATTTAAATTCCGGTTTAAATGAATATTTATTAGATATGCATGTTAGGTTGAGAACACTCCGTTGAGTTATTCACCTCCTATATATAGTGCACACCTAACATTTGCTACTAAGCCCACCTAGTCATGCTACCTAACTAACTAGATCTCCAATATCTAACTAACTACTAACCAATCTAGCTCACCCATGCTGCCCATACAGTACATTACAATATATACATATCATTAAGTCCTTAGTTTGGTTTTCCTTTAACTAACCCGTACCACCCATACAGTACGCTATCACTTTACTTAATAATTAACATCTCCCTTATGATATTATTAAATCAAAATTAACATTTCACATATGTTATCATTCATCTTTTTATTAAGTTTTCCTACTTAGATTTCATGTAGGATATACACTATCTATATTTCCTACTATTTTCACATTAGTAGATCAAACGTTGTTTAGATATACACTATCTAATCCCCCTTACTATCACATATAAGTAAGATTACAAATTAATTAGATATACACTATCTAGTCCCCTTACTATCACACATAAGTAAGATTTCACATCCATGAGTATATATATATGTCACACTATAGATATATAAATAATACCGCATCTCCCTATCTGGTCATCTGCTATCAGTCCAAGTACCTCTCGTACCTAATCATGAACTATCAGTTCGGAATGTCTTCTCGAACCATCAATCAAATCAAATAACAAACAATGGAGGTGAACATAGTCCTAAGCCTTTGGGCTATGCGCATACATAATGTACCCAAACGACACGCTGGTCCCACTAGTACATGAAACATAGTGAGCTGTCCTAAGTTTTATGTTCTGGTGGACAAATCCAGACCTCCCTGAAATCGACAAGGTGGGATCGCCCACTAGGTGGGAACCTCTGTGATAGCAAGAAACGGAGGTATGTTCACACACATATGAAAGCACATAGTAGGTATACACACAACCTAATTCCTATGTCGCACATAGGTATACACACAACCCAAGAATATCATCTATATAAGTATACACTCAACCTATAAAAATAATCTGTATAGGTATATACTCAACCTATAAATATAATATGTGTAAGTATACATTAAACCTATAAACATAATCCGTATAGGTACACACTCAACCTATGATTATCTCCCGCACATCGTATTTATCTCTCGAATAATGACCTTGCAATTAATTTACAATATTACTTCACTATCGTATATTACCGAGCATTAATCTCTACCGGAAGGACCCATGGTTACTTCTTAAGTTAATTCACTAGCTAATTCACAAATACCCTACTAGTACATCGCATAATTTCCCTTACCCTCACCATAATCCATTGACATTCTCTCAAATTATTACGTTAACCGTTATGCCCATCTAACCTTAACCTTAAACTCTCACATATTTGGCTAAATCTCAAACTTACCAAGGCCTACTGCTATCCAATATATCCTTTATTATATTCTTCCCCAATTAATAAATCAAATTATAAGGGCTTAAAAGGAAATTTCAAAAATTTGGCCAAATCGAATCGATTCGGCCTTGGCTCGAATCAACTCACCTAGCCGAATCGATGCGGCTAAGGACCGAATCGATTCGAAAATCTGCAGAAAACCAGTTCTTGTACGCAGTTGCATTTTTTTCAAGTTTTCACCCATCAAAACCTCATGATTCTATACCAAACCTTAAACCAACATAACTACACCTTATTCTAGTGCTTAGGGATGATTTTCAGTGAAAAGTTTTCACAAAAACATTAATGATTCAATCTAAGAATCGATTTCTTCCTCAATTTACACAAAACTCTAGTTTTTTCATATTCTTCATCTCTATAACCAAGAAGACATAATTTATTCATATAAATCAACTAAAACCCTCTGATTTCATGTTACCAACATAAAGGAATATCTCTACATGCATCCCTAGTTCAATTTATGGATTACACCCACCCAAATTCACATTAAATCTCCCCAAAGTATGTAAATTAAACCCTACTCTACTTGGGTATTATAACATGCTTATAATAAAATTCAATTTAAATACTCTCCTCTCAATAGAAGGTCTTAAATTCATTTGTGTGATGCTATGGTTGTTCTCCCCTTGCTCCGATCTCGATTTCGGTGCGTTCGGGGCGAAAAGTGGCATAGGAAGCTTGGTTCTCTCATCCTCTTCCTCTCCTGTGGCCTCTCTTCCTTTAGATTTGTGTTAAGCCTAGATTCCTATATCTAATGACATATATAAATCTACAAGTTTCGGAGTTCTCTAAACCTCAAACTCCCGAATGATCGAAACGCCCTTAAACGGTGTCGGGTTGGTCTAAAATCGCTCTGGGACCCAAACTATACACCTGAGTATAGTATTTCGACTATTTCGACCCCTTCGAAACCAATCGTGATCTCTAAATTACCGTTCGAGTCACTTTATAAAATTATCTTATTTCCACCTCAAAATACGACACAATTTAAAATAACTTCTCCCGAATTAATTTAACTTCTAAATCACCAAATTAAATAGATTCTCCGAATTAAATAAATCTTAATTCACCGATTTAATTGAATTCTATATTATCCAAAAATATGGGGTGTTACACAAAAATTATAGGAAGAGAACTATTACATTGATTAAATATTTCCTCCCACATGCCTTTTCTTTCTTCTTTGTTTCATTTACCATACATCTATGAATTTAATGGGGGCAAGGAAGAGAGTTTTCATGAATTTCCAGAGCTATTGACTGCATAGAGTTATGAGTAATTCAGGTGTTCCATTAATGTTTCCACAGAATCCAAATTCAATTATTTAGGTTGGAGAGACTATCTGAGAAATTAAATTTCATCACCAGATTTGAAAAATTAACATCATCAACTTTTGCTTCCATAATTACTATCATAAAAAGGTTATGGATCTTTATTAATTTTTTAAGCCTTCTAACAGTAGGCTTGTTACCAATTCCCCTCACATTCTAAAAGAGGATTCTAATCATTAAGAGAGGGTGTTAGAAGAAGTTTTTGAATAGAATATTCTACCCCTATATCTGGTGATGATAGGAGATAACTCAGGCTACATTTTAATTGTATCCTTCTTTTGTATTTTTGGTTCCTCACCAACATTCCTAGGGTAAGAAACTTTGTTTGATAGATCAATAAAATAGTATTTTAATTCATTAGTTAGCTCAAGCTTATCAGCATTGTCTCCACCTATCTCACAGTAAGAAAGACTATTAGAACTCCAGTCCAATATTTTTTATAAGGCAGGCTAAGTTTGGGAAAAAGGTTGTTAGAGTTAAGCCAAAAAAACCTAGGGATCATGAGTGTTTTCTTATGAATTTTGGGAAGAATAAATTTGGTTGTATTTGTGATATCAATAGAGTTAATGAGAGGTATCTCACCCTCTTCAATTGGTGAAAGTTGTTAGTCAACAAAAATAAGATTTAGAATGGGGGATCACTATTATCACAAGAATAAGGAGAGGTTGCAACTTGAAGAGGAGAAAATTGATGTTTGTTAGAAGCAAGAATTTTAGTAGGAGATGATTCTTTCCTTGGTTATCCAATAATCAAGTTGTTTTGGATTTACCCCACACTTTAACTGGAGGATTTATATTGGTAAGAAGTCCTGAATGTTTGGGGATACTAGGGATAGATCCATCCTTAATTACATGACAAACATTTGGAAATGAAGGATTCTTCTTCTTGCAATCCTTATCATAATGACTACGGTGCCTGCATATTTTATAGAAAGATGGAATATTTTCATATCTTACCGACTGCCACAAGCCTATATCTCCATTGCCAATCCAAACTCGATGAGTTAAAAGTTTGGAAATATCGATTTAAACACAAATTTTATCCCTACTAGGCCTAGAAAGACCTGCAGTGGATTCATTAAGCTTTAAAGGTTATCCAATTACTTGTGCTATAGAGAAGAGCGCATCTTTAGAAAAAAATGGCTGGGAAGAAAATAAAGGATATCCAAATTGGTTTTAAGGAATAGTCTTCATTACATGAAAATGAGGGGTCCATTTGGATATTTTCGTAGGATATTTATTATGTACCACTGGTTTCGAAGCCGCAGTCTCAAGAAATCCTCTTCACTATTGAGCTTGGTGAGAATATGTTTCTCATCCTGCTAACCAATGTTGAAGTCAATTTTGCTGGAGAAAGAACGAAAAGTTTTTCGAATCACATTTAAAGGAGGTCATCCAATAGTGAACTTACCAACTATTGAGTATTTGAAAGCCTCGGCAAGAATACGAATATCCACATTTGAAAAAAGTACATCAGATTCACCTTTATGAATGCATGGGGATCTTAATGGGAAATAAGTCGCAGGTTTACTTCCCAGAAGAGAAGCAAAGGATTTGTCAGGAAAAAGGAGAAAGTATTTAGAAAGAAGGTTTTAGGATGGGAGGGATGGAGGATCAGGTAGATTGGTGGTGGTGGACGGGGCTTCCACGACCGCCATACCATGGTGGTCATAGGGTTAGTAATAGATGAGAGAGGGAGAGTATTTACTAAACACATAGGAAGTTAATCACAGTTGTAACTGTATTATTACATCATATGGCCAACGACCTGAATAGAATGGTTTATATATCCCGAATTCCAGTGTTTCAAAATACAATTTAAATGAAATGATAGAGACTCTGATGCACACTATATCTTTGACTCACTTGAGTCTACATTATATAGGAGATCATCTAGTTTGGAAAAGGAGATAAAATTTGATTCATCCCTGGTTCCTCCATTGCATCTTCAAACTCTTTAAGTCTGTATTAACAAATAGCAAAATGGTCATTAAGGTATTAAACCAACAACACTACACACTCTAGTATTGCATTTCATTATATTTATGAGGGGTGTGTGTGTGTGTTAATTTGAACTAAAATGATTTTTCTATATTTTTAAGGATTTTTAGGATCTTAACTTTAGAGGATCAATCTCAGCTTCATCTCAAGTTTGAAACAGAATGCAAATAAATTGGGAGGATTTTTTGAATAATTTTGATAATCATTCCGGGAAATGGTCTTTGACAAAAGATGGAATTTTCAAATTAAATCCGCTTGGCATTTGGTAAGGGAAAATGGTAGCATTCAACGATCCTTCTCTCTAATTTGGGATAAGAGGATCCCCCAAAAAATCTCCATTTTCATGTGGCGATTACTTCTTAAAGGGATTCCAATTGATGAGTACATCAAACGTCTCAAAATTCCTATGGTGACAAAGTGTAGATGTTGTTTGGTGGCTTGTGAGGAGGAGAGAGATCATATTTTTTGGAATAGTCCCATTGCTCAAAATATTTGGAGGCGATTTTACAACCTCATCGGATTGAAGATCTATTCTCCAAATTTTAACGGTAACCTGATGACCTGGGGGATAAACTCTAAGAGCAATAAAATTAGAGGGATTCTCTGCCGTATCATTACTGCGTACATATGTTGGTACCTATGGTGTGCTAGGAACAAAACCATGTATGCAGGAATGCCAATAACAGAATCCTCTATTTTTCATCAAATTTGCGGGGAGATTAAGCTTACGTTTCGCACATATCCTTTTTTGGGCACTAAAACTAGATATTGTTTTGATATTTTAGATACTTTTTCTTCTTTTGGTGCTCATATTGCAAATATTTGATGTAAGCCACCGGTGGAGGGCGATTCTCCACTCCTGATATCTAATAAATCTAGGGAGCTCTTATCCTCTTAAAATAAAAAAACTAAAAAAAAAGGATTTTGAGGAATTTTTAAACATTTAAAATCTATTTTTCTAAGAAATTAAAATTATGGTTGTAAAATGTTTGGGTTCAATTTGCAAATATAAAACCATCCTAAAAACTACATTGGATAGGAACAAAAAGCACTAGATAATATTGGGGTAGAAAATGGGATTTTCTGGAATTCAAAAACATGCGTGTGAGAGTGCTTTTGAGCCTTACACGGGTTGAGAATTTAGCGAATGGATCTGTGTTTGTTTACTCTAACATATTTAATATTCATTTTACATCTTTGGATTAAAGCTATCAACATTCTTCATGTATCTTAAACCAATTAATGTGCCAACCCTTTGAACCAATTAGTGAGCATTTATATGCAGTGCATTGTGAGCCATGTGATTTACATCGACTGATGAGAGTTGATCTAAGCCGTTGATTTCATTCGACATTCCATAGACTTCTAACTTCCCTATAAATAGATACCATCGTTACCATATTTATAATCTTTGGGAGACTTTAGGTCTGAGAGAGAGAGACAGACAGACAGACAGGGAGAATCTAGAGGAAATTTTAAAATCCAAACCAAACACTATCAAAATTGTTTTAGAAAAAGAGAGAGAGAGTTAGGTTTTTCTGGGATTATGTTTCAAAGTTACAAACCTTCTTTATTCTTTATATCTTAACTAATAGCCTCACTTTAAAATGATGTAGTTTCTTATTTTGAAACTTTAAATATAATTCAACAAGTGATACAGTCACACAGTGGTTTAGGCTGATTCCTATTTAAAAAATCTTGTTAATGTTGGATCTAATTTTTACTCATATTATTTCATTTATCCAACATCTCTCTATTTTTCAAAACTGAAATAAAGGTTCACATATTTCAGATCTAAGTTTTTCATCTTGTAAAACTTGTAAATAAATAAGCTTCGAAGGATTTTTATTTTAGAAAGATTTTTGTATACACAAATCTGAAAATTAGAGTTCAAAATCAAAACCTGATTTCAGTAGTGTGAAAAATGGGATTTCATACTTAGAAAGATTTATGTAATTTGAATAAAATTTCTTGTATAAGTGTGTGTGAGTACATGCATGTGTATTAGGCACTTCACTCACAACACAGTCACACAACATCACTAAAATAGTGTTATTGGTCTCAAGATCTTGAAAATTTGAGTCGACTGAAAGCTGAAGGAGGAAAGAGACAAACAAAAGAACGCTAAAGACCACATTAGAGCCTTAAGGGAGTTGGAGGAACCTAACGGAGCTAGTATATCTTCTGAACATAAAATAGGTCTGTATTTGTTTTTATAATTCGTTAATTATTTGTAACCTAAACTCTATTCTAGTAGATTTTTGTTTTAAGGTGTAGAGACCTCCGTGGATGTTTTCCCAATTGGATGGGATTTTACCACGTTAAAAAAACCCTCTTGCATGTGTGTTTTTTATTTATTCATTCCTACTACTGCATATATAGACTTAGTTGTTGGGATTTTAAAACCTGATTTCAAGCAACTCAAATATCTCATTCATAATAATCAAACACATCTTGTGTTCTTATATTGTTTTAGAAAAGAGTTTCCTAAAGAAAATAACTTAGATCTTACTTAACTAATTTAAATTTTGTTAAATGATTTAGTAAGAATATTTTCAATTGGTATGAGAGAAGTGTACTTAGTTTTCAAAACTTTCTAAGATCCTATGTTTTTTGAAACGGTTTTAAAAAACAACCAACTATGGGCGAGAAATTTGAGAGACTCGGAAACTTATTTAGGCCTCCCCTCTTCGATGGGACTAATTTTCCTTACTGGAAATTAAGTATGATAGCCTTAATCCAAGGGACGTTGGGAGATGATGTCTGGGATGCTATTGAAAATGGCTATATACATCCAACTAAGCCCACTGCAGAGGGTAGTACTATAAGAATTAAAAACTCCTAAGCGAGTTAATTAAAGAAGAAAAAATACCTCTCTGAGTAACAATGAAGGAAAGAATGATATATTTATGTTAGTGAATGAACATGAATTCAAAAGCATGTCTATTTCTTCTACCTCCAAGGAATCCCGAGACATGTTGGTCACTGCTCATGAAGGTGACACACGTGTTAAGGCTGC
The DNA here is from genome assembly GCA_949130495.1 of Sambucus nigra. Classification (NCBI taxonomy): domain Eukaryota; kingdom Viridiplantae; phylum Streptophyta; class Magnoliopsida; order Dipsacales; family Adoxaceae; genus Sambucus; species Sambucus nigra. Next base: position 622,016,589 of record OX422207.1, on the reverse strand, counting down.
CAACACCCAAATGCTGATCCAATCGTATAACACTCTGTTAATGGCTGAGTCTGAAACTTCAGACAAATTTTATATAAGATTGATTGATATTGTTACAAAAATTCATGCCAATGGTATAATATATGATAGATGATAGATTGTATCCAAAATTCTAAGATCACTTCCACTAAAATTTGACAACAAATGTTATGCCATTGAGAAGATGGACGATCCCAATCTGATTCTAAAACACCTCAGTAGTCAACTTCAAACTGTGGAAATGGAATTAGAATTTAAGAAATACCTCTCAAACAATCCAAAGAACCATACCAGTCCTAATTATTTCTTTAAATCCAAATTTACCAAACCATAGTTTTGTTGCCCCTAATCTTGACTTGGACTTTGATGAGGAGAATGACTTAGATAATTTGGACAATCAGCTTGCCCTTGTATCTAAACAGTTTAAGAAAGTTCTGAAGTTTAGAAGAAAAATTTCATCTAAATAAGGAAAGGATGATTATCCAAATTTCTCTAACAACAAACCTCATGAGAAAAGATAAGATAGAAACCATACTGAGAACAACAATAGACCTGACAGAGACCCTGAGAAGATTGAATGTTTTAGATGTGTCAAATTATGTCATATTGCCAGTAATTATAGGGTTAAGTCAAAAGACAACTATAATAAGGCCAATCTTTGTAAGACTTGGGATGATTTAAGCGATTCTGATGAAGATGAGCATGAATCATCCAATGTCTTTGACCCCTGCATGTATTTTTTCCCAAAAAATGTATACACTAATGATGTGCCTACAAATCATGCTAAACCTGAAATTAGAATGCTTGATTCTGTGATGTTATATGATAACTTGCCTACTAGTTTATCTTTTCTATGTATAGATTATGTTAATGATATTGTTAGTAATTCATTAAGAGGGTGTGTGAGTCAAATGGAACATTTGAATGAAGGATTGAATGTGTGCATGAGTCCTAAAAATGAAGCATTAGGGGACAATCCACACACCACACTTAGTGACTCTGATAATGATGATCTCCCTGATATTCACACACTAAACTTGAGAAACAATCAAGGACCTTACTGAGAAAATAGAAGCCCTGAGTCTTATGGTAAAATAGAGTGTTGAGGATTACACCACTCAATTTCTGGCTCATGAAAATAAAACTAAATATTTTCTTGAAAAAATCAAAAATATTTCAGAGTCAAAGGAGATTTTGGAAAAGAAATACAAAGCTACTTTGATGGAATCGGAACTATCTAAAGAGAATGTCTCAACAGTCTTCAAGAATTCTCTAAATTTGAAAATAATGCTAATTATTTTGAAGATTGTGTAGCGTCAAGTAAAACCAATTCTCATGATTAAACTGGCATAGGATTTTAACAAAAACCTAAGGCACCAAATAAAAATTTTCAAAATGTGAAATTTTTACCTGGGGGAATAAGACCTAAAGAGTTATGTCCAGATTTTCAAGAACTGAAAAATGACTTTGATAAAAAACAGAAAGGACCAGAAATTGTTATGGGAAATAGTTCTAAGACAAATGTTGATACTAAAGCTAAGTACGTCTGCCTCCTATAAGGAATGGAGACCCTTTGTTTCAACCTGTTACAGTTAGACACAAGGCTAAAGTCCAAAAAATTGGCAAGCCTATTTTCAACGATTTTCAAAATGTTAAGAAACCATCTAGCCATCTACGTTGTTCTAATTGCAATGTTTAAGGACACTTCTTTGAAGAATGTTTTCCAAACATCTGAATAAGCTTGTCTTTAATTTACCAGTTTATAAAAAATCTAACTATGCTAGATAGAATAGAAATAACAATGTCCTTCCTTGGAAGCCCGATAAGAACTCTAACTATAGAACTAAGAAGAAATGTCACTACACCAAAAAGGCTGAATTGGCACCCTTTAGCTGGCCAGCCTTGTCACGGTCATTGACCATGACAAAAATACATACACTTTTTGTCACGGTCATTGACCGTGACAAGTCCGTGACAAAGACTTATCACGGTCAATGACCGTGACACGACCGTGACAACTGTACTTGTCACGGACTTGTCACGGTCAATGACCGTGACGTGTCCATGACAATTTCTTCAGTAAAAAAAACCCTACGATTTCTTTTTTCCCACCCTTTTGATTTTCCCTCTCTTTCTCTCTCTAAGGGATTTCTCTCTCTCTCTCTCTCTCTCTCTCTCTCTAAGGTATGTCTTTTTCCTCTCTTTCTCTTTCATTTCTACATGTGTGTGTATGTATGTGTGTGGTGGTATGTGGTGGGGGGAGGGGGCAGGGGGTGGTAGGGGTGGAGATGTGGGGTGTGTGTACGTGTGTGTGTGCGTGCGTGTGGTGTGGTGGGGGGAGGGACAGGGGGCTGGGTGGGTGGCAGGGGGTGGTGTGTGTGTGTGCAGGTGCGTGCGTGTGTGATGGGGTGAAGGGGGCAGGTGGTGGTGGGGTGTCTCTGTGTGTGTGTGTGTTCCGGTGTGTGCGTGTCTGTGGTGGGGGCAGGGGGTGGGGTGTGTGTTGTGGTGGGGGTGGGGTGGGGTGTGTGTGTGATGGGGCAATCTCAACAATTGAAATGGACAAATTGATTAATAAAATATGTATTGCCACTTTCATATGCAAGTAGAATTCCACTCATTAACAGATAATTGTTGAGATTCGAAATAACTTTAATTGTATAGCTTTAATAAAATAAATTGTATAACTTTAACTGTAACTTTAATTGTATAGTTTTATGTGAAAGTAAATTAATAATTAGTGCCCATTTTATATGAAACTAGGATTTCCCCTCATTGTTAGTTTAATTGATGAAAATAATTAATTGAGTAGACGAATTAGAAGGAGTACGGGATACACATTTGTTGTTGACATTGCTGTTGGACTATAGTGGATCGATGTTGGGTTGGTTAATTTTAAAAGTGGCATGACCACTAGATTATTGTCCATATGGGGGTGGGATTTTTCAACTTTTCTTGAAAATTACTTTGTATATCGAACAATATATATATAGTATGATAATTAAATGAAACATACTTCAACTCACCCTTTAGAGGAGATGGAGGAGATGGGGGGGGGGGGGGGAGGGGGCAGGGATGGGTGGGTGGGTGGTGGGGTAGGGGCTGCGTGTGTGTGAATGTGCGCGGGTGTGTGTGTGTGTATGTGCGTGTGTGTGTATATGTGTGTGTATATGCGTGTAGTGTGCATGTATGTGTGTGTTTGTGCGTAATGTCCCTTGTAAACGAATTGATTGGTTATTAATTTTTTTAGTAAATTAATAAATGATTGCCCCTCGTTGTAAATTAGTAAATTAATATATGATTAATTATGAAAGTAGGATTTCCCCTCATTGTAAATGGGTAAATTAATAATTGTATACTTTAATTGTTAGTTTAATTGATGAAAATAATTAATTGAGTAGATGAATTAGAAGGAGTATGTGATACACATTTGGTGTTGATATTGTTGTTGGATTATAGTGGATCGATGTTGGGTTGGTTAGTTTTAAAAGTGGAATGACCGCCAGATTATTGTCCATAGGGGGTGGGATTTTTCATCTTTTTTTGAAAATTACTTTGTATATAGAACAATATATATATATATATATATATATAGTATGATAATTAAATGAAACATACTTGAAATTACGTATGTGCATGTGTGTGTGTGTGCGCGTGTGTTTGGTAGGTGGGGGGTGGGGGTGGGGCAGGGTGGGGGAAGGGGTGGGGCAGGGTTGGGGGGAGAGGGCAGGGATGGGTGGGTGGGTGGTGGGGTAGGGGTGAGGGGCTGCGTGTGTGTGTGTCAATGTGTGCGGGTGTGTGTATGGTGTTTGACAGTAACAATTACTTTTTATTTGTAGTAATTGTACATATTTGCATGTCTTCTTTTAATTCATTTTGATATGTACTAATAATATTTTTTTACAGCAAATGTCTCCTTCAGGTATTAAGGCGAGGATGATGATGCTTGTTATGACGATGTCATCTGGGCTCAGTGGTAGCAGAGGCGACGAGGTCCCTTCGTCCCCTAGACTCCCCAAATATGGAAAATTGGGGATAGCCATCGGGAACAAGTCAGGGCTATTAGCGAGATCCCTCGGGCTGGTAAAGATGATCATCGGCCCGGCGTACATTAGTTGGAAGGAGGTGCCATATGAGCTCAAGTTAGCTATTTGGGTGGCACGAAAGGTAATGTATTTATATTTATATTCATATGAATATTTCAATTTCAATTTTGATTTCAATTTCATTTTATATTTATATTTATATTTATTTGTAACTAACATTGTATTTGTTGGGCAGGAACAATTCAGCCTGGATCTAAAGCTACGCGATTCCGTCTTGGAGCAGTTTAAGGAGCAACATAAGACGTGGAAGAAAAATATGCGGACCTAGTACTTTAGGAAGACACGAGAGTCCATTATCCAAAGGCGTGAATCCGTCCCGTCGAAGGAACCGATCTCATTGGCACAATGGAAAAAGTTCGTTGACAATGAGATCGGGGAGTGACAATTGGCATCTCACCAATCAGGGAGGGAAAACCGGGCAAAAAAGATGGACGTGCACTACTCTGGACGGACGTCTTACGCCGAGGTGGAGCATAAGATGATGGTAAGATTTAATTTTTCTATAAATACATAAATATATTATTCTGCATTATTTTACTTTACGGGCCCGATACTAATTTTACTTTATTTTATTTCAGGGGACAGGGAGTGGCCCTGGGGTAGGCCACAAAGGCTCGATACTTATGTGGCTCTTCGGATGAATAAGGGGAAGGACAAGGAGGTGTCCCCGTGCGTCGCGACCACGATTATAAGTAATCCGATAGTTTACTTTTTGTTAATTACGTTATATTTTTTAATTTACTTATTTTACTAATCATGTGCTTTTTGTCGTTTCAGACAAAGCTTAAGGAAGTGCATGAGTCGCAGTCTGATGTCGACAAGGCATCTTTGTCCACAGACGCACTCTGCCAAATGCTTGGCTCTAATCGTAAGGGGAGGACAAGGGGGGTGAGCTCGCGGGTGACCAAATCTAGGATCATCGGATTGGAGATGAGCGACACCGGACTGGCTCGAACGGTGGACTCGCATGACTCGAAGTTGTCCCGTTTGGAGGCAACGATCCAAGATATGTTCTCATTCATGAAGCGTTCGTTGGGCAGTGGAAAACGTAAAGGGAAAGGGAAGAAGAAGGTGGTGAAGGACGAGGTGCGGGAGGACGATGTGCAGGATGACGAGGATGTGGACCTCACTGCTTCATCGCCGACATGTGCGGACTTTGATCATCCACTTCCCTATATGGCTCCCTTCGACCAACCGATGTCGATGCTTAGTTGGCCGAGCGTGTTTATTCTGGACATATTTGATGGCCAGCGGATAGGGCGGGGGTTGAGGGACCCGAATATCGTCCAGGGTGGACTAGTTCATGGACGTGAGCTTCAAGACATTGAGTCCAAGGTGCTCGTCACGCGTGTGATACCCGGGAAGGAGAACTCCCCGTTGTAGTTGCACGAACAATGCGGCATGATGTATATCAGTAGGTATGTCAACTCGTATATCATGTGGCCTACTCACCTCCTCGGATTTAACCTTATCCAAGACATGTAGTGGCAATATTTGAATTGAATTGTATTATTTTTAAGTTAGTACATTTGAATTATTTTTAAGTTGGTACATTTGAATTATATTTGGATTATATCGTGATGCATATTGTCTATATTTTGAATGTATATTTGCACTATCTTTATGTTATTTGGATATATAATTTTTGAACAGGTACAACGTTGCTATAACAGGTACAAATATACTGCTGGGCAGTAGCAGTGGCCATACGGCCCAATATTTTTTTTTTTAATTCTACCCAGAATTATCACGGTCATTGACCGTGACAAGTCCTTGACAAAGACAGTTGTCACAAACTTATCACAATCAATGACCATGATAATTTTTTTAACATTTTAACGAGTTTGTCACCGTCCTTAATCGTGACAAAACTTGTCACAGTCAGGGACAGTGGCATGATCGTGACAATTCTAACGAGCTTGTCACGGTCCATGACCGTGACAAAAAAAGTTGTCTCGCCTAGAATTATCACGGTCATTGACCTTGACAAGTTGAACTTGTCAAGGTCAATGACCGTGACAATTCGGCAGATTTGGTGTAGTGTGATCTAATGCTAAAAAGAAGTCCAGGAGAAAGAGTCCCATATTCGTGACTAAACCAAATGCTCACAAACCCTTCAAAACATAAGCAGATGCTCAGAAAACCTTTTGAAAAATAAGATAATGCTAAAAAAAATTAAGATTCGAGCAAATGCGTACAAACATTTTAAAGTAAGAGCAATTTGGGTTAGAAAATATGATCTCATACCCCAAATGAAGTGTAACATTGTGGTCAGAACTTTAAAAGCCGAAGACACTACTTCTGGATAGTATTTAGACTCTGGTTTTTCCAAATATATGACCGGAGATGATACTGAACTAACCAACATAACTGACTTCTAAGGCGGAAAAGATTTGTTTGGAGATGGAGTATCATCTCACATCATAGGTAAATATGACACCCCGCCCAATTAAATACTGGGTGACCCGTCCTTTATAAAATTTAAAACAAATTATCCTGTTGATTCATTCTTAGCATCACAGTCGAAAAAAATTTACCTTATTAATCACCTAATAATTAATTAAGCTATTGTCAAAAACTTTTAACCTATTAATTAATACTTAACAAATTAAACCTTTAATAAATGATAAATCAACCAGCTAAATTTAATAAACCTAGAATAAACGTCCCAGTTAAATAATCTCAAATCCAACAAACCAATATAAAACTGAATCCAACTAAAAAATGAATACTGAAGTAAAATGAGTACAATATCTCTCTAACATAAATAAGAACTGATAATGGGCGACATGCCCTAACTAAAATATATAAATCATGACACTGAGAGGGTAAGAGTCGAGGCATCTAAATATGAGGATCTACTACTTCCACAGTAGCTGCAACGCATCAAATCATTTGAAAGTCGATGCCTGACATCCCAATGGTCGGACAACTAAAAAGAGTTGCACAACAGAAAATAGATTTTCAAGAGACGGGTCAGAGCCCGAGTGTAAAATATTTTAAAATAGTTTGGCTAGTAGTTAAAATGCGTAAAGCAAATGATTTATAAATGCTATCTTTTCGAGATCTCACATGAGATTCTCACCTCTCAACTACTGTGAACTCCTAACGTACCTCTAAACCATTCTAGTTATCTTTATCACACCTAACTAGATCATAGGCATAAACCTTCTAACTATCACTCATAATAATATCCTATATTTCCCATATAATATTAATAAATATTTTTGCCTTTAATATCCCGAGTAAGAGTTTTCACAAGTGCAGTTAAGTGTTCACATACTTAAGTTAATTTAGATTTCACAATCTTTCTCATCTACTAATTCCATGTAGTAGATAATAGCACAAGCATATATATATATTCATCACTACACTATATATACTAATACCTCACCCCTGGACTCTGCTGCGGTGCATGCATACTCTGCTCTCAAGTCCTGGTACATCTCGTACAAAATAAGGACAATTGGTTCGGTATCTCTCACGAACAATAAATACAAATCGCACATATTGGAGGTGAACATAGTTCTAAGTCTTTGGTCTACGCACCCAAATGACCGTTAACACTACCGTTCTTACTGATAACCGGTACCCAGGTTCCATGTTCTGAGGCACCAAATCTAAATCCCCCCAATGGGCTCATCAGGATAAGGCTGTCCCCTTTAAAAAATATCCTGTGATAGCAAGCGGCGTAGGTATGTCATACACATAATAAATTACACTGTAGGTATTCACACAACCTTTAAAAATCAGTAGGTATACACGCAACCCGAATATTATGATTCATACGTAGTATTTTTTCCCACTAATACTACCGATATATTTATTAACTTATGAATATTCTCCCCATCGTATTTTCCCAAGGATGATTCACTACCCAAGAATCTTTTAACATAATTAACCCAATTCTCACACTATTAATTTACCCTAATAATCATCATGGGTTAGTCCATTTCCCTCGAATTAATTACATCGCAAGGTTTTAACTCAAACGAAACAATTTTCTCAATTATCCCAATATTTATTCGTCTCACTTTATGTAAAATTAATCTCCACTTTAGTCCTAATGTCCTTATTATATAACAACAATCACAATCAATCAATCTAGGCAACCTCCAATGGAATAACAACTAAAATAGCATTTCTAAAATTTCCCCCCCACGACTCTGCCTAGATTTTTAAAATGCACTTTTGAGGCATTTCAGAGTCGTTTTTGGAGAAAATGTATTAGAGAACAAAATTCATAAAACATGATTTTCTACAAAGGCAATGAGGATAGAATATCCATTTTTAGAACTAAAACGTCTCAAAACTGTTTCTAAAACGACGATTTATTTTACCCAATTTCATAGACTTCTTCAAATTCAAGAAATTGTTCCACAATTCAATCATACCCATCAAAATCCATATTTCTTCATCAAGATTCTATATAATTTCGTGGGTTTCATACTACCTACATGGAGGATCCTATTATATTTCAATTTCACCCAAGATAATGATACATGTCTTCAAAATTTCATTCAAATTACATGAATTTCATAGTTAATTCAACTTACACTAACATGGATATAATATATGCTATAAGTTTGCAAGATTAAAAAATTGCTTCTTTTGGTAGGTCTGATCCATTGAAGATGATTGGTAATATTGGTGTTCTCCTCTCCTCGATCTACAATCTGGCGGTGGTGGTGGTGGTGGTGCAAGAAGGTGATTCTAGCCTTGGAACTCCTCTCCTCTTCCTCCTATGGCCTCTCTGTGATTTTTCTTTGTTTCTCATGTAACTAGCCCTAAACCCCTTTTTCTAATCAGATATATTACACTTCGAAATTCATAGGTGTTATTCCCCCAAAATGCAAATGACCAAAATGCCCTCCTGGGGCGCCGGTTTGACTTAAAACTGCCTCGGGACCCAAACTAAACTCCTGGGTAGATTTTTCTGACTATCTCGACCATTTCGAATACTTTTGCGCACTCGAAATGACTATTTGGATGACTTAAAAATAAATTATTTTTTATTCCATTAAATTAGTCCCGACATGACTGACACGCACGTCCCGACTTAATTACTGTAATTGTCGTATTTTTCACTCACGATAATTTTGATAAATTCATAGTCACACATTACTTTATTCCTCAAGTAATAATCAATATAATTCACATCAATAAATACTAACCCTCATCTCGGTAGTTAATAGTTATTTTAATCGAATTAATTATAAATTAATTTCCCATATTTAATTTAATTCATCCTATATTTGAAAATAATTAAAAATACGGGGTTGTTACAGTAAATGGACACTCAAGAAAATGGACTACCTATTCTCAAAGGAGTCCTTTTAGTAAAATGTCTTAAAGAAAACTTGTCAAGTATATAACAGTTTTGCGACTCCAACCACACATTTACATTCTAAAAAACAAACTGTAAGATTTTAAACGAGATAGAGACCGCATTATTACAAGTCTCAGAACTTCTGATAACTCTTACACGGTAAATCAAGGTACTGAGATTTGTAATATAGCCAGGATTGAAGATAATGAAATCTGGCACAGCAGGTTGAGTCACATAAATTATGATAGCCTAGGCAAATTAAGCTCCTAAGAAATAGTTGGAGGTCTTCCCAAAATAAAATCTATTTCAATCGTTGTTTGTGGGCCCTGCCAAGAAGGAAAGATAGTTAAAACTTCTCACAAGATAGTTAAAGAAACCTTAACAACAAAAACCTCTAGAGCTTATCCACATGGACCTAATGGGTCCTTCACAAATTGTAAGACTTTGTGGTAACAGTTATATTTTGGTAATACTGGATGATTTCACTCGATTCACTTGGTTAGATTTCTTTAAACAAATATTCGAGGCATTTTATGCTTGTTTAAAAATTCTTTTACATATTGAAAATGAAAAGGATACCCAAGTAAATTGAATTCGTAGTGATACAGGTGAATTTAAAGACTTGGGCATAACAAAATATTGTGACTACACGAATTCAATTCTCCTAAAGCACTATAACAAAACAGTATAGCCGAGCGTAAAAATTGCACAATCCTAGAGATTGCTAAGGTAATGATACATGCTAATAGCTTGCCAAAATACTTTTGGGCTGAGGCAGTTCAGACTGCATGTCACATAATCAATAGGGATTATCTTAGGAAAAATACCCAACAGACTCCCTATGAACTCTCGTATGGCAAAAAGCCCAATTAAAAATATTTTTGAATATTTGGGAGTATTAGCTATGTACCTATCTAAATTTGAAACCAGTGGCGACAAAGAAATCTTTTTGGGTTACTCCCTTAATAGTCGAGCCTATCGTGCTTATAATACATGTACCAAAGTTCTTATAAAATCTATAAATGTGATTGTTAGCGACAGTAATGTTGAGAGTAAAGAACAAGAGCCAACTATAGTGGATGAGTCTGAAAATGTTTTAAATTATGACTCTCCAGAGACAGTTGGTTTTTTACTAACTCAGACCCTGAAGTACCTAATTGGGTTTCTACAGATCATCCTTTAGATAAAGTAGTTGGATACCCTGATGAACCTATTTGTTCAAGATCCCATTTTGCATGCTTTGTTTCTCTAGTAGAACCAAAGAATGTGAATGAAGCACTAAATGACTCTTTTTGGATTGACGTTATGCAAGAGGAGCTCGCTCAATTCAAGAGTCATGATGTGTGGTATTTAGTACTTCAGCCAGAAAATAAAAGGGCTGTCAAAACTAGATGGATTTTTAAAAATAAAACTAATGAATCTGGGATGATTGTAAGAAATAAAGCCATATTAGTGGCTCAAGGTTACTCTCAAATTCATGGAATAGACTTCGAGAAAACATTTGGCCCTATTACTCGCCTCGAGTCTGTTCAATTACTCTTAGCAATAGCCTGCCTTTTACACTTTTCACTTTTTCAAATGGATATAAAATTTGCATTTCTTAATGGTATTTTGACAAAAGAAACCTATGTTGAATAGCCTAAAGGCTTCATTGACACTCATTACCCAAACCATGTCTATAGATTAAAAAAGGCTTTATATGGTTTAAAGCAATCCCCTTGGGCCTGGTATGAACGTATGTCGACCTTTCTTTATCAATAAAGGTTTTTGACGAGGTGGCAATGACCAAACATTATTCGTTAAATTTTTTAACAAACATGTCCTAATCGCTGAGGTTTACATAGATGGCATTATCTTTGGATCAGCATCCCCTACTAAAGTTAAAAAACTTTTCAAATATTATGCCTGGCGAGTTCCAAATGTGATTAATGGAGGAGCCACAATATTTCGTAGGTCTCAAAGTCAAACAAATGTCTGATGGGTTATTTATTTCGCAATCCAAATACGTGATAGATTTAGTAAAGAAATTCGGACTGGAAAATGCCAAAGATGCTGGGACACCCATGAGTACCGCAGTCAAAATATCGAAAACTTAACATGAGAAACCTATCAATCCTACCTTGTATAGAAGTATGATATGTAGCCTATTATACCTCACCGTCTCGCATCTGTATATAATGTATGATGCATATGTGTGTGCTCGCTATCAAAGTTCTCCTAAAGAAAGTCACATACTATGTGTCAACAGGCTTATAAAATATGTTAAAGGGACTATCAATTTAGGAATTTGGTACAAAAACGACACATCTAGAAAGATTATAGGATACACCGACGCTGATTGAGACGGGTGTTTTGATGACAGAAAAATCACATCAGGCGCATGCTATTACATAGGTAATAACTTGGAAGGATGGAATAGTAAGAAACAAAATTGCATTTCGTGTTCCACAACCGAATCATAATATATAGCCGCAGGTAGCTGTTGTGCTCAATTGATGTGGATTAAGCAAATGTTAAGCGACTATGTCATTAGTGAAGATAAATTACATCTCTATTTCGATAATCAAAGTGCGATTAATATTTCCAAAAATCTGGTTCAACATCCGTGCACAAAACACATAAAGATTCCACATCACTTTATAGGTGAATTAGTAGAATCCAAGGTATTAAAAATAATTATTTACCCATAGCACTTCAATTAGTAGATTTGTTCCCTAAGCCTCTAGATCACTCAAGATTTGAATCTTTAAGGAAGTATATTGGCATGATACATCTTGAATAATATCTATCTTGTTTTAATATATCCTCATGTCATACTCATGCTTATAATTGATCTTTGAGGGTATAGGGTAAGGTCATTTAAAAAATGAGAAAAGATGCCTCCTATATCTATTTTATGTAGGTGATCCGTAATGTGACCCGTTTATTATTATAATTTGATAGATAAATATTCCATTTATTCTTTAGGTATGATTTTTTGTGATTTTTTCACCATCTATCCATTTGAGACAAAATGTGGGAGAGATATTTGAGTCCATCTTGGACATTTTGTTGTATAATTAAACTAAAATTCGTGATCTTTGCCTTGAGATTGTTTCATTTTTCATGAATCCAGTACCACTACTTCCATTGGATATGTTTAGGGTATTGATCTGTAAATAGTTGAGTTATGTACTTTTCCATTTCTAGGATCTAGGGTAGATAGAATTTTGTATAGGAATAGGTTTTTCTATTCTTTGTTATCCCTATGAGTCCTAGATGACTCAAAGGATATTTTTCTTTCATTTTAAAAGGGAGAGATTGAAACATACTATATCTTTGACTCACTTGAGTCTGCATTATATAGGAGCTCATCTAGTTTGAAAAAGGAGACAAAATTTAAGTTATCCTTGGTTCTTCCATTGCAACTTCAAACTCTTCAAGTCTTCATCAACAAAGAGAAAAATGGTCCTCAAGGTAGAAAACCAACAACACTACACACTCTAGGATTGTATTTCATTACATTTATGAGGTGTGTGTGTGTGTGTGTGTGTTAATTTGGCCTAAAATGATTTTTCTACATTTTTTAAAGATTTTTAGGAATTTTAAACATTTAAAATCTATTTTTTTAAGAAATTAAAATTAAGGTTTAAAAATGTTTGGGTTCAATTTGAAAATATAAAACCTTCCTTAAAACTGCCTTGGGTAGGATCCAAAAGAGCTAGATAGTATTGGGGTAGAAAATGGGATTACCTAGAATTCAAAAACACTCGTGCGAGAGTGCATCTGAGCCTTTCATGTGTTGAGAAATTCGCGAATGGATTTATGTTTACTTACTCTCACATATCTGATATTCATTTTACATCGTTGCATTAAAAGCTATCAACATTCTGCATGTATCTTAAACCAATCCACTTGCCAACCCAATGAACCAATCAATGATAATTTAAATGCGGTGCATTGTGAGCCGTGTGATTTACATCGATTGATGGTAGTAGATCTTAGCCGTTGATTTTGTTCGACATTTTAGACCCTTATAACCTCCCTATAAATAGATACCATCATTCTAAAATTTACTACTTTTGGGAGACTTTAGGTCTGAGAGAAAGAGAGAGAGCGAGAGAGAGAGAGAGAGAGAGAGAGAGAGAGAAGAAATTTCAAAATCTAAAAAACTCTATCAAAATTGATTTCGAAAAAGGGAGAGAGAGAGTTAGGGTTTTCTGGGTTTCTAGTTCGAAGTTACAAACCCTATTTAGTCTTTATCTCTTAACCAACAGCCTCATTTGAAAACAATATAGCTTATTATTTTGAAACTTTAGATCTAATTCAACAAGAGATATAGTCACATAGTTGTTTAGGCTAATTTCGATTTAAGAAATCTTATTAATTTTGGATCTTATTTTTACTCATATTATTTTGTTTATCCAACATCTCTTTATTTTTTCAAAACTAAAATAAAGGTTTACATATTTAAGATCAAAGTTTTTCATTTTGAAAAACTTGTAGATAAATATGCTTTGAAGGATTTCTATTTTTGAAAGATTCTTGTATACGCAGATCTTAAAATAATAGTTAAAAATCAAAACCTGAATTCAGTAGTGTGAAAAATCGCATTTCATACATAAAAAGATTTCTGTAATTTGTAGGAAATTTCTTGTATAAGTGTGTGTGAGTACATGCATGTGTATTAGGCACTTCACTCACAACACTGTCATTAAAACATCACTAAAAGAGTGTGTTGGTTCTGAGATATTCACCATTGAGTCAACTGGAAGCAGAAGGAGGAAGGAGAGAAACTAAATAATGCTAAAGACCACACCAGAGCCTTAAAGCAGTCAGAGTAACCTAATGGAGCTGGCATATCTTCTGAACTTAGAATAGGTCTATATTTGTGTGTATAATTCGTTGATTGTTTGTAACCTGAACTCTATTCTAGTGGATTTTTATTTTGAGGTAGGGTGGGGTTTTACCACGTTAAAAAAACTCTTTTGCATGTGTGTTTTTTATTTCTTCATTCCTACTATTGAATAGACAGACTTAGTTGTTGGGATTTTAAAACCTGATTTCAAGTAATTGAAATATCGCGTTCATAATAATCAAACACATCTTGTGTTCTTATATTGTTTTAGAAAATAGTTTCCTCAAGAAAACAACTCGGATCTTACTTAATTGATTGAACTTTTGTTAAACGATTTAGTAAGAGTATTTTCATACTCGAACTACGATGAATGCCCTCAGGGGCCTTACCGACATCCTTTCCAACGTCCTTATTCGATGAACCTGGGATGGGGTGGGGATTTTTACATGAAAAACAGGGGTGAACGAATGCTCAGAAGGGTGGGTAATAGTAAGTTGTACGTTTTATACAAAAATACCATCCATAACATAAATTTTAAACATTTTAAAAAATATTTAACCATTTAGCTAGTACTAATGTAGCTACCATGCAATGCACCTGAGCTATGTGTTTGTACTCACACTTAGCCATTTCATACCACTTTTTATCGAGTACAGAGACTAATTAATCCTATTTTATCCCTTATTCTCCCTTTTATCATTTTACATTATCTTGTCCCATTTATATTCTTTAAGCTCAACCATATTCATTTCATTTTCATTATCTTTTCTTGGAATCCTCAAAATATTCGCATACTTTAACAAGCTCCACACCACCGGCTATGCTACCATATGCTCTGGTAAGTGATTTTGGATCTTTCACTCCATGGCTCCGGGCCCTTCTTAATTATTTCCCAATTTCATCCAAGTCCATATTTATGTGTTTTAAAATTACTACCAATGTCCACATTATTCCTTTAATTCCACCATTCCATGCCATTATGTTCATTTATCCGCTTTTCACAAAATCGATCGACGAGGCCAAATGAAGAAGTCCATCCATTAGGATTCTCTAACTTTGTCAAAATTACCTTTGTACCCTTCTTTTACCAAAATCTTGTGAAAAGCATATTTCTTTCATCATGCCATCATAAATCATCATTTTATGTTTCAAAACCACCTTTCATGATTTTATATCCTAAAATTATACATTATCCTTTTTCTGTAAGAAAATCCCATTCTTTAATATTTCTTTTCAAGAAACATATTTAATGTCATGAAGACCAGTTAACAAAAATATCCATTTTACCCTCTTATCCTAATGTTGAATTAAATATAATTTTTTTCTTTATTTTAACAACATTTTTAGGGTTAATATTTCCAACCTTCTTATTTGAACAAGAAACTCAATTTTAATTTCATATATGACTTTAATAATTCCTTTTTTTATCATACTACAATACGTTAAGCATTTTGGAGGGGTTCAAGAAGAGAAACCTTTTTTTTATGCAACTAAACATAACATTAACATGGAAACTATATCCTCTTGTTTATTTCCTCATTTTTGCAAGAAAAGATAACCCCAAAAGTTCTAATCGAGTCCGAATTACGAAATTAATTATACACGAAAAGATAAGATGAGAGATTAATTGGTGGCGATAAGAGATGATGTTTTCCGTTTACTAATGACTGTATTACGATGAAGATATATTTTCACCATAAAAATTCTTTCATTCAAATTCGTGTGCACGACCTTGTGTCCATTATATTTACTCTTATGAATCATGCATACTGAGAGAGCTAACCACATTTTGAGAGATTCGTTTGTGGAATCATTCGTGAGCATTTGAATAAAAACGAATATTTGAAAAGTAACGTAATGATCAATCGGTGAAAATTAGCGGTTAAATTTTTGGCTTCGCACACAGACTACGAATTGAGACTTGTGAATATAGATTTACGGTAACTTTTTTTTAGAAATTTAAATTTTACAATTTTTAATTATTTTAAGTTTTCTTTGAGTCAGAAAATGAATTTTGTTGATATATTCATTGCAAACCCTCACAAGACACCACTCGTCCTTCTAGAGTAGCCTAGGGGTTTAACAGCTTGTTTCATACGCTAAATGTAATCTCTTGCCTGCGAAAATGGTATTATTTCCCAATAACGTCTTTAAAGTGTCCTTAACTCATACTCTTTTACATTGCTCGGGATGCACAAAGTTCTAAGTTAGGGGGATTTGATTAGGCATAAATACTCTATATTTATCCCCTTAATTTCGGTCTTTTTATGATCCCGTGCATAGTATTTCACTTGGTTTTATCTCATACTTATGATACTAACCCTTTTGGAAAGTATTTCATGTTTTATGTATCTCTCATGTGTTTGACAGGTATTTCAGGCAACATAGTTCGAGAGAACTCAAAATAGTGAAAGAAATCAAGAAACGGGAAGTTGAAAGGAATTTCATTTCAGCCTTGGTCCAGAGGTGGGGCCAGTTGGAAAGTTGAATATCTTGAAGTCACAAGAATACTGGAAAAAATTTCACCTCAATCCGAGTTACGGTAAAAACGTTATGCGCATTCGAACATGAGAAGAATCAAAGAGGCAAAACTAAGGAAGGAAAAAAGTAGAATCGGTTCGGTTAAAGGACAACCAGTTCGCCTTTAGTCACGCTCTAGAACCATGATAAATATTTGTCACGCTTTAAAATCGTTACAAATTTCCCGAAGCGGGATTTTTATTTTGTCCTTATCTTGTAGCAAAAAGAGTTTTATATTTTGGGGACCCTTCTAAACGACTTCTAACCTATATATTTAGCCATTAGGGTTCTTTTAATTCAGATTTCATTCATGTAAAACCTCCAAAACAAAGAGGAACATCTATGAGAACAATTTACATATATTGCACCTTCAACTCAAAATCTTTGCGGGTTCTTCTTCAATCTTTGATTTTTTATTGCATGTTTATGTTCTTCTATCTTGGTAACATTAAATTCCAGCACTTTTATTATTATTATTTCATTATATTTTCATACATATTAATGGATTCTTACATAGAGACTTATAATATCATGTCTGTCTAGATAGTTAGAGGGTTGGGATACATGAACCCAACCTAAGTTAATGAGTTTGATATAAAATTTGGATGAAATTGTAGAGATAATTCATACTCTTGATATTTTGTTGAGGCCAGTATTATAGGTCTCTTAACTTCGTTTGCCCTAGGTAACCGGAGTGTTTGAGGCTGTAATACGCGTGTTGGCAATCTTGTTATTCACGTTAAATTATATATTGACTGATATTGTGTGGAGTAAAATTCTCTTATGTTTAGTACTTTGAAGATTTAATGTTTTCTTTGAATTATTAATATAATTTTTTAACCTTTTATAGTCCAACGACTTTACTGACTGTGTGGGGATATGATCCTAATTCCGTTTTCTTATTTTTTTTTATTTAGTTCTAATTAGCTTAGTTAACTTCTTTATTTTTTTCCCTTTCCCCTTTTTCAACCATCATCATCTTTTACACTTTTATTTTAGAAGTAATAAATTAATTAAAATCTATCAAACATTCCCTATGGATTCGATACCCAGAATAGCCTTAATAGTCCACAAGAGTGTAGTTAAAGTTTAGTTTTTTTTTTGTTTTACAGGTGGAGGTCGATAACAACGATTAACGTATTTACGCGAACGCTCGGTTTTTGCCTCGATCACCCCACATTATGACAACACATTAAATTGTGCAGAAAATCCTAATATGCATTTGGTCATTTGAATGATTAAGATCTTGTTCAAAGGAATCCCCCCATTCGAATGAGAGTTCTAATGAGGTACTGATGAGGCAAAATCATACTATTAAAAGGGGCAAGATACGTACCTCGTTCGAATGAGCAAGTAACCCTCGTTAGAATGACAACGTAACTCATTCAAACATGAGCTTTCCCACGAGATTCGAGAGAAAGAGGGAAATCAATCATTTCTCAGTCGTTAGAAGGTCGTTCGAACCTCGTTCGAATGATAACTGGTATCTCATTCGAATGACAATGAATTTTGTTCGAACGATTGCCAAAAATCTCTACATCAATTTTAGGCCATAAAAACTCCGATTAAGTTGCACAAAAGCCACAAGGATAGTTTATACTTAAAAAATATTCATAATATAAAGTTCATGGCTCAAGGGAATTCAAATTACAAGGTTCGAAGTACAAATCGTGGGCACGAGTGTTACATTCGCCCATCCTTAGAAGATTTCATGCCCAAAATTAAGACAACTAAGATAAACAAAGAGTTTTGGATACTTCTCTCACATTCCTAAGTTGCACCTTAAACACCTTGAAACTACCAGAGAAGCTTCACTAAAGGGATGAACTTATTGCACAAGACTCTGTCCTTGCTGCCCAAAATGGACACATGTCACGTCAAAAATGTAACATCTTCCTCCAATTCGATGTGGTTCCAGTTAATGATGTGTTGTGATTCATGAAGATACTTCTTCAACATAGAGATGTGGAACACATTATGAACTTGGAATAACTGTGGGCCAAGAAATATGATACATATCCAATTTGTTCCAAGATTTCAAAGGGGCTAATATACTGAGGGGCCACCTTCCCCTTATGCCCAAGTTGTTGACTAATAGTTTTGACTCTAACCTGTAACAACATATGGTCACCTACCCTGAACTCCAATAGTACCGTCGATTATCTGCGTAATTCTTCTGCTAACTCTAAACCGTTGGAGCCTTTATTTAATTACCCGAACCTTGTCGGTCATCTCCCAAATAAAGTCCTAATTAGTGATATGCTTCTCTCCCACCTCTATAAAATAGATCGCAGAAGGACACGACCTCTTGTAAAGGTCCTCAAAGCGAGCCATATCAATGTCTGCCTAGTAACCATTGTTGTAGTAAAACTACACCAGATGCAGGTTTTTTGCCCAACTTCCTTGAAAATCGAGTGCTCAAGCTCTCAACATGTACTCCAAAATCTGGATGGTCTGTTATGAGTATTCTCCAGTCTCTGAATGATACATTGTATTCATGTTCAATACAATTCCCAATTCTTGCAGAAATTTCTTCTAGAATCAAGACACAAATCGAGAATCCCTCTTCGAGACAATTAAGAGTGAAAAACTATGAAATCAATCTATCTCTCTGATATACAACATTGCCAAATTAGCCATGATATTCGTGACCTTAATCCGTAGAAACTGTGTGGACTTGGTGAGCCTATCCACTATAACCCATTCAGAGTCGTTACTATGCTCAAATTATAGTAACGATGTGATGAAGTCCATCATGATATGCTCCCACTTCCACTTAGCTATGGGTAGTGGTTACAATAGCCCTTTCAGCCTCTTATGCTCAGCCTTCACTTACTGACATGTGTAGAACTTGGTCACATACGATGCCACATATATTTTCATACTGAACCACCAAAATCTCTGCACAGGTCCTTATACATCTTCATAAAATCAAGATGTATGTTGAAGCACGAGTGATTGGCCTCCACCATCATCTCATCTTGAAGCTCATTAATCATTGAGATAATCAACTAGCCCTTATGCCAAACATTACCATCCTTGTCCACAGTACGAGTATTGAAAGCCTCACTTCTTTATACGCGGTCACGGTATAATGTAAAGTTAGTATCACACACGATTGGGTGTCTAGAACTTTTTACTAAATGAGTGGACTAGACACCGCACCCTAAAAGTATGTCCTATCATAACCCCACTGGACATGTGGATCAAACTTCTGCAGCTCGTCGAAAATATTTACTCGGTGAAACTTCATCGCTGCCAGAGTATGGCTAGACTTTCTACTGAGATCATCGTCCGCCACATTGGCCTTGTCGGGTGATACCCCAAGGAGAATTCGTAGTCTTCCATAAAATTCCTTCCATCTTCTTTGACGAAGGTTGAGGTTATGCTGTGTGAAAATATACTGGAGGCTCTTATGATAAAAAAACACCTCAAATCGTTCCTTTTTACAGAAAATACCTTAAGCTCTTAAGTGTAAACACCACATCGGCCAACTCCAAGGCATGGGTGGGTTAGTTCCTCTCATGAACCTTTAGGTCACATAATGAATATCCGACCACCTAACTGTTTTGCATCAATATTACGTCGAACCTTGTACCAAAACATCATAATATATGGTGTAACCCTTGCCACACTCTTAAAGGATAAGAACGGTCACATAAGTTAACCTAACCATCAATTTTAAAAAGGACAACTCATAACTCTCGGACCACCAAAAGTGCATATCTTTTCGAGTCAATACAATAACGGGTAATGTAACCCTCGAGAAGTCTTGCACAAATCTGTAGTCGTAACCAGAAAAAACCTATAAAACTGTGCACTTCTGCAACTATATTTGGCCTATTACAACCCAAAACAACCTCCACCTTGTAAGGGTCAATGGAAATGCCCTCATCGAAAACCACATGGCCAAGGAACTTTACCTTATCCATCAAAAATTCACACTTGCTAAACTTTGCATACAACTGGTTCTCCCTAAGAACTTACAACATCCTACAAAGTTGGTCCTCGTGATCTACATATGACGCCAGATAGACCAATATTTCATCGATAAAATCAACTACAAACCGGTCTAAGTAAGGGAGATAACTGCGGTTCATTAAATATATGAACATTGACAGGGAATTAGTCAAACATAAGGGCATCATTAGAAACTCATAGTGCCCATACCGGGTCCAAAATTATATTTAGGAATATCCTCCTCTATGATACGCAACTCAAGAACCTGTCTGCCCCATGCATAGGGGTGTATAGAACCCGAATGGACCGGACGGACCAAAAAAATTCAAGCAGATCAGACCCACTTTTTCAGGTTTTTAAATTCGATCTTAATTCAGTCTTAAAATGTGTAGGACCACACTATTTCGTCTGGTCTCGACCTTGGGTATTAAAAAGAGGCTATAGATCGAACCAGACCGCTTTTATTAGATACAAGCATACAACCCATGCCATGCACGGGCGATGTAAAATAAACAAATGTAATAACGATTATAAAAATTAGTATATATTATAGATACAATATATTCTCTTAAACTCATTGTAAAAGGTTAATTTTTTCATAAATAAAAATTTTCCATTATTTTTAAATGTGTTTATTATATAAAAACTATTTTTATATATAAAAACTTCAAAACAATTGTACATATTTTATATTAATTCTTTTATAAATATTTTTATTTTCTTTTAGTTTCAAAAACTATATGTCATAAATCATTCAAACCATGCATGTGAAGCAAAGACGACAAATTTCGGAAAAAAAAACCTTTCGGGTAAAAACCTTTTTAAACACTTTGAAAAGTTTACAAGACCATTGAGTTACATAGAACTTGATAATTACCCACAAGTGTAATGCACGGTGTCTTCATCAAACCTTCAAAGCTATGAGAGACAGCGAAATACCCTCTAGGTGTCGATTCGTCATCTTCGGCTCGTCCACATTCAGAATAACTACGCTCGGTATCCACCGATCAGATATGGCGATGCCTTCTCCACAGAGGTTGAACTACAATAAATTATGCTTTGGGTTACACAAAACAACTCACATAAAAGATATCGAGATTGTGAATTGCTAAACAAAAGTTGAACCCTAAAAAATTGTTGGAGAATAAGCCAAAACACTCAAAACGTATTCTGTTTAAAACCAGTGTTTCTCCACACGAAAATCAGAAGCCTGACACACTTATTTATATTAAAAATCAAGAAGGTGATGTGTCGGCTTAAAACAGCTCACGTTCGAACAACATGCGAAGTCGTTCTAGTGAACTTCCATCTCGTTTGAATGAGATGTGACGTGTTGAACGACACTCACTGATCCCCTTGAAAAGACTTTTAAACCTTTAAATAACTTAGAATCCTCAAATCTTAAAACTGTTCACGAGATCAGGAGATATTTATCCAAAACTTTTTATGATAAAATTTTTTGAAAAAAAAAATAATTTATTAAAAATTCCAAAAAGCATTTTAACTTTTATAAAAATTATCCCTACACTTTTAAAGTGAAATGAAAATGAAAGTTAAACACATTTTACAAAATTCATCCTTATTGGGCTTGAATGTTGAAGACTTCTTGAAATTCGGATTCGTCTTTCGTAGATGTTAGCTTCTCAATTCTTCGACGACTTGATAGCGACTTGTAGCGGTATATGACATACTTAATTATGACAGAAAATGTCCTTACAAGTCTCCCCTATATCTATACCGGTACAAAATAAAAATACAAATTTTTAATCTCAAATTCCCTATACAAATCTACCCTCCCAAAAATTTAAACGTGGAAAGATAAACTGACAAGTCTTCAAATCTTTTCAAACGATGCTTCAATAATCAACTTTTCAAAACTTCAAGCTTTTATCATCAGGGTGTGCGACTTAATGATCTTCAATTATACCTACACACATGAGAAAAAGAAAAAATCTCGTGACGTATCGAGTTTGAAATGATATAAACATAAACATGTAAACATAATCAAATCTCCCCCATACTTAAACTCCCCCATTATATCATAATTCGTTCTCCCCCTTTTTACTTGTCCAAAATCGTCAAGGAAAAGAATAAATCACATAAAGCAAATCGGAGTGTCACGGTAAACAAAGAAAAAAAATATGACAAACGTGCTCAATGCAGGATATGCTCAAAAAACTTCACAAACTATTTTTTATTTTTTAGTTTTTTTACACAAAAGTGTTACAAACACACACCATGAATTCATACTAAGATAACCAAATCATGGAAACAGTATGAATGGGTGTGAACAGATTCTATAGGAAATAAAACTCAATCACATTATATGTGCACGATGCATATTGTGTATTCCTAACGAATGAGCATCAAAATTGTCCTTAGGTGTAAAAGTGTTGAATTTAGATGACATCGTCTTAAATTAAAATCAACAAATCAAAGCCTACATGATTTTCACACCAATAACGTCTAAAACAATGTAATGTTTTTTCATGATTTTCAAGGACGTGCAAACCGTTGAAAATTCCATCCAAACTCCCTCAGTAAAAGATAATGATTTTATTTTTCTTATGAGGTGATGAAACTAAACACCTATTAGGCCATTTTTTGGCATATATTTTCTTTTTATTTCCTTTAGAATTTTTTTCGGGCTCTTTTAAACCTCGTTGGACCCGGGATAATTTTCAATTCCTCACTTTTTTAGGACCATAAAAATGGTGGCTTAATTGCAAAGGATGAATGAGTACCTTTCGTAGCTCTTCCCCATTTTTCAAAACACACAATCTCACAAACGGTTTATAATATGCACTAGATTTTGTCAAGCTTTATCGCATTTGATTTGCTGTATAGATAGAATTGAGATGGAAACACTCAACAAATATGTGATAGACAAGCACAAAAGTCAAACAAATCTGTGCATGTATGCAATAAAGGACAAATAGAGTCAATCATGTAGGTAGTAATACTATATCATCTCACAGACTCCAAACTTTGTAAAGCACATGAATAACACAATATATTGTCTCAAAACAATATCAAATAGTCACATGGATATGGCATGAAATTATGACTTGGTTATTCTAAGAGTCAATTCATATAAATTGCAAACAAAATAAAAATCTCTTTTTGGAATTTTCAAATTTTTTTGGAAAAGAAAATCTTTTTGTATTTTTTTCAAACACTGTTCAGAAAACAACCCAGTAGTACCAAATATTTTATTAATATGAAGTAGAGGACTACAAGCAAAATAGACAAAATTCTCCAGGGGTCGTTTGAACGAAGCGCTATGTCGCTCGAACGAGAAGGGCTCTCTCGAGAAGCAGCTTTGTGTGACAGTATAAGTCGCTCGAACGAAATAATATCTCGTTTGAACGAGAAAACAAAATTTTCAAAGTTCCTCAAAATGTCAGGCAGTTTTATCCAGTGAGGAAATTTTGTGAGAACAATTCTTGAAAGGGGCAAACATATTCAAAAAAGTGATAAAACAGTACAAAAAAATAAGAAAAACAAACAAAAATGCTAACAAAGTATAAAAACAAATGGTACATACTAGCAATTGGCATAAGATAATATCAAAAATTCCCTTAGGCATCTTCTCTTTTTGCAATAGGAGAAAACATAAACCGACCTAGTTACACTTCTCTAAAAAACTCTAGGATGTTCTCTCCTAATAGGTATAGGATGCCTAAGTGGGTTGGGTCGAGTCACCAAAGTGGGAACCGACTCGAGTGCAACAATAGAAGTGGATACACCGTCATGACCTTTTCCTTAATTTTCACCACTACCTGAAACGGGATTGAGAACCATCATTTTAACTTTCTTAAATGCATTCTGTAAAGGGACTTTGACTTACCGGGCACGTTCGAGATCACTCTCGAATTGGGATACACATGCCATTAAACTAGACACTGTGTCCGTCAAATCACACTTTTCCCTCCAAAAGACTTCTTTTTCTTTCTCTAAATCTAAAACTCGATGACCTAAATCTCTATTATAATTCTTCATTTTCGAGGTCTCGGTGTACAAATCCCAAAAAGTTTTTTGGTGATCACTTTCATCTCCACTCTCAAACTCGCTATCATCTCCACTAGAAACCCTCGAGTCATCATCTTCTCTCTCGTGAACACTATCATCGTGAGAAAAAGTGGTTGTGCTCACACGACTCAAAAAATCTACACACATCCCATGTTATAAACCTTTATTGGCCTCATCTTCCTCATCTCCCTCACTGCCACTAGGTGTGGCGGGCATAATAGTTTGTTTTCCCTTTCTCCTTATCCTAGTAGGACACTCTTTAGCTATGTGCCCTTTACCCTAACACTCAAAGGACTTGATCTCATCCCCCTTATCACTTTTTTTTGCCTCCTCTTTCTTTTTATTTTTCCTAAAACATCTCTTTTTATTGGAAGTATTTTCTTTAGACATTTTGAGAAACTTTTTAAAAAATTTCGCAAGTAAGGCCATGTCAAAATCAGACTCGTCCTCGGACTTAGACTTAAAAAAACTCATTTTATTTTTCTTATCCCTTTTACTCGAAACATCCTCACTCGATCTCGACTGTGACTTAAGTGTAATCCATTTATCTTTGGGTTTGATAGTTTGTGGAAACATATCTAACTCGTAAGTTTGAAGATCACCTACCAACTTTTCTAACTTAAGTGTGCTCAAACTTCCCATCGAATATAAAACAGTGACTTTCGGAACAAAACATTTTGGAAGGGATCTCAAAATATTTTTCATAACCCGCGTGTTATCAATTACCTCACCCAAATTAAAACAAGTGTTGACAATGTCCGACAAACGTGCGTAAAACTCATCAAAAGTCTCGGACTCTAACATAGTAATGGACTCAAATTGGGTTGGTAGATTTTGCAATTTTGACTCTTTAACAGCGGTTGTACCTTCGTGTGTCAATTTTAAAACATCCCATTCCTCTTTAGACATGGTGCATGTCATAATACGATGAAATTCGTCGAGAGTGACGGCTCCAAAAACAACACTTAAGCCATGGAAATTAAAGTTAGACAATTTATAATCGTCCTCGGTTCAGTTTGACACAGGTTTTAAAGAGGTGATATTATTAATAGTCAATGTGGGAGGAGTCCAACCATTTTCAACCAACAACCAAACTCGCTCATCTATGGCTTTTAAAACAGATTTCATGAGAGCTTTCCAATAGGCATAATTATTTCCATCAAACATGGGAACCCAATTATATAAGTGATCCATTGAAAAAACTTGTTATTTTTAAACAAAATCAATATCACACAAGTTTGCGAAAAAACAGGAATACGCGATAAATTAGCGTAACCTGCTCTGATACCAATTTGTAAAAAGTTATATGATATCAATTAAATTTATTTATTTGAACACTTATTTAATTAGGTGTCTAAATTTGATCAAATCAAATTCAATTTTAGATTAGCCCCTAAACATGCATCTAAGTGTCATTAATCATTCAAACCATGCATGTGAAACAAAGATGACAAATTCAGGAAAAACTCCCTTTCGGGTAAAAATCTTTTTTTCAACACTTAGAAAAGTTTACAAGACCATTGATTTACATTCAACCTGATAATCGCCCACAAGTGTAATGCACGGTGTCTTCGTTAAACTTTCAAAGCTACGAGAGACAGCGAAATACCCTTCAGATGTCGGTTCGTCGTCTTCGACTCATCCACACGAAGAATAACTATGCTCGGTATCCACCAATCATATATGGAGATGCCTTCTCCATAGATGTTCAACTACAACAAACTATGCTTTGAGTTCCACAAAACAACTCACATAAAAGATATTGGAATTGTGAATTGCAAAACGAAATTTGAACCCTAAAAAATTATTGGAGAATAAACAAAAACACTCAACACGTATTCTGTTTAAAACTAGTGTTTCTCCACACGAAAATCAGAAGCCTCACACCCTTATTTATATAAAAAAATCACGGCGGTGACGTGTCGGTTCAAAATAGCTCTCGTTCGAACGACATACGACGTCGTTCGAGCGAACCTCCATCTTGTTCGAACAAGATGTAACGTGATTTGAATCACAGTCGGAAAGACTTTTAAAGTTTTAAATAACTTGGAATCCTCAAATCTTAAAACTGTTCACGGGATCAACAAATATTTATCCAAACTTTTTATGATAAATTGTTTTTGAAAAAAAAACATTTATTAAAAATTTCAAAAATGATTTTAACTTTTATAAAAAGTATTCTAACACTTTTAATGTGAAATGAAAATGAAACTTAAACACATTTTACCAAATTCATCCTTGTTGGGCTTAAATATTGAAGACTTCTTGAAATTCGAATTCGTCTTTTGTAAATGTTAGCTTCTCAGTTCGTCGACGACTTGATATTGTCTTGTAGCAGTATATAACATACTTAATTGTGATGGACAATATCCTTACATTATTTATTTTTAGTTTAAAATTTTTATGGCATTTATAGATAAAAAATTGAAGTTTTTTCTATAAACACAACGTTAAAATGTTTTTATAATTAAATTTTTTATTTATATAAAAAATAATTTTGAAAACCTTGTTTAATTTTTTTTCTAGAAATAAAAACGTTATATGGATGTCGTAGTAGCAGCAGCAGCAGCAGTAGTAGTAGTAGTAGTAGCAGTAGTAGTAGCAGCATTGTGAAGAGTGCGCGTGCGTTCAAACACAGAAATTATTTAATTAAATTCAGTTTTTCAATTAAATCCTAAAATCATGCATCTAGGTGTGATTGAAATCAATATGATCATGGAAAACATTGAAACACACAAATGAGGAAAAATCCTCCAAAGGGGAAAAACCTTTTTATTTTTACTATAATTTGTAAGAAACGGTTACACGGATTACAATGAAAATAAGAGTGAAATACGAAATACCCTCAGGTGTCGGTTCCAATGTCGTCGGCTGGAATTTCCCGCAAGAACTCCAGGTGGGTAGCAATGAAGAAGAAAACGTCTTCTCCACAAATTACTCCAGATGACTAAAAACGATCCTCTTGAAGGTTTAACGATTCACATACATAGATGGGAGTGTTTATGTGAATAAAGAAGGCATGAAACCTTAAAAAGTGAAGTCTGTTTTCTGGGCTGTTAATCGCATAAATCGTGTGTGAATAAGACTTGGAAAACTTGTAGAATGAAGCAAGATATTTATACGAAAATCGAGGCGGCGACGGCGCTCGAACGAGATAGGCATCTCGCTCGAATGAAGGACATGTGTCATTCGAACGATATCGCGCGAGATGCTTATCTCGCTCGAACGACAGTGTGAACTCGTTTGAACGAGCTCGTCGACCGAGGCACTCCGCTTCTACACTTAGAAAAATCTCTGCTTTCGATAAAAATCATTTCAAACTTCAAAAAATATTTTCTAAAAAAATTCCCAAATATTTATGCAAATATAAACAACTCTAATAAATCATTTTACTAATAATGCATAGTGGAGTAGTAGGAATGAGTTGAGCAGCACGTCACATGTAGAATTATGCACGTGTGAAGATGAATGATGCATGGATTCAGATCAAGGCCGTCGTGGATGATCGTGTTGACGTGCCGAATGTAGCGGTATCAGACATACAAACTGTGATCTAGGGAAAACAGAAAATCCCTAGATTCTACCCCAGACATTTATAAAATTATGTCCTTACACATTGTTTAATGGTATTTTATTGGAGAATGATGAAAAGATATTAATTGAATCTATATTGTGTTGGACTGAAAAATTAATTATTGGAGACTAGAATGGATCATCTTTTTAGTTTTCAAGAGATGTTCGATTTATTCATTTTCTTTTTGTTTCCAAAAGATTTTTGATTTATTTATTTATATATTTTTTTCCAAAGAACACAATGTTCAAGATGAGAGAAAAAATAGTAAGTATTAAAGAATGTTCGGTAAAACTATGAGAAAAAATAAAACTAATTAACTAATTATAAAAAATGATGCATATAAAGACATTTGTTGGGGGTTGCTTAAATTACAACTGTAACTATATAATTGTGTGAAAAAAATTATAAATAAATATAGCGAATGAAGAAAAAATATGTAAACAAATACCCATTTCAGTAAACATGTGAGAAATATGCATTTGAAATAAATGCATACAGCCTTAAAAGGAATATAAATCATCTTAAAAAAACTAAATAAATAAAATTACAAAATCTTAATATATAAGTTACTAATAAAATTCAAGATTACATTTTTTTCATCAAGATATAGTTTTCAATAAACCCATTTGATATTCTAGTGGGTCTTTGAAGTCATCAAGGGATTATGTAAATGGGAAATAAAAAGAAAATCACCAACATTCCAAAAATATACACATACTCTGCACTT
This sequence comes from Sambucus nigra, assembly GCA_949130495.1. NCBI lineage: Eukaryota > Viridiplantae > Streptophyta > Magnoliopsida > Dipsacales > Adoxaceae > Sambucus > Sambucus nigra. The sequence goes on along the minus strand of OX422207.1, from coordinate 621,987,489 downwards.
TTATATGTGAATTTGAGCAATAATTAAAATTTTCTCTTCACAATATGTTATCTTCTTATAGATCTAAGAAGGTATAAAATAATTTTTTATTTAAAGTTAAAATATTGGGCAAATCCAATAAGAAAGCCTACAAAATCACTATATAAATTTAATGAACACAATAGGGACGATTCAATATATTAGTGTTGGAACTTAAATGTGCATAAAACATTAAAATATATCAATTGTACAATTTTATTTTGTTGCTCTGTTATCAACATATGCAAAGGTAGATAATTATTGATAAGTGCCCTTAAGTGTTTAATTTATGCCCTAAATAGAAGTATTTTAGTCGGTCGTTCTTAATAAAATTGGCATTATATTCGTATTTATCTATATTGCAGGAAAATATGCAATCGCAGTATTAAGTTTTGCCAAATCAAATTAATTACGACAAAATAGCGGTCAAAAGCAGTCAAGGAAGAAAATCAAAGTGATCGCGAAGTCATAAGTCCCGTTTGAGCTTGCCCCGATGAATTCCGATATCCTAAGCCCTTTTCCGTACCAAACCGAACTCTAAACTGAGCCCACACCATCACCCGATCCTCGTGTGTGTTTAGTTTATAATTTTATTATTTTTTAGATTTTTATTTGAGTTATAATAAATTTTGGAATTTCTGTAATTTATTTGTGTGCATATAGTTATACATATTAGGATCCGTTAGTTTCCATCAAGTGTTTTTATGTTTTTATATTTTAAGTTCATTTGTTTTCAACTTTATTCGGGTAGCTTTATTATTTTTATTATTATTATTTAATTTGAATCTTTTATTTTTAGGTCAGGAATTTAATATATTTAGTTTTAATAGATTTTATAGTTTTATTTATTTATTTTAATTGACTTGTAAATATATATTTTTTTAGGTTAGGATATATATATATATATATATTTTTTTTTTAATTTTAATAGATTTTATTATTATTAATTGAGTCTGAATTTTATGAGATAATTATATTTAAGTCCCATTTGTCGGGTCAACATTCATATAAATCCTATTGACTTTTCAACAATCCTATAGGTCCTATTCCAACTTTTTAGGAATTTTTTTCACAATTTTACCCTTTTATAACTAATCATCCGTAACTTCCTTTAGGAAGTTACATAAGTGGTTGGACTTTTTTTTTAATCTTTAAATGATCATAACTTTTTATTCACAAATTCGTTTTTTGCAAAATTACTATTTTTTAAATCTGCTCGACGAGATCTATCAAACAAGATCCATGAAAGCTATAAAATTCCAAAGAAAAAAATTTACACAAACTGTAAACTTTACTGTATGCACTAGAATATGAAATAGTTTTATATAGGTGACATTTTCAGAAACAGACAGTAACATTTACTGTGGTAATATTACACAGTATATATATATACGGTGGATCCAAACCCTCTTTTTTACCACCATTGTTGGAGATTCAACGACCTTCGTCAGAGCTCCGATTTGGGGTTTGTAAGAGTGGCATGTGGTGCCGCTGGCGCGGACCTTTGAAAATAAGAGAATTTTGAATAAATGGGTTTCGTATCGACCGGAGTGTCATGGGGTGCCACTGGCGCGGACCGTTGAAAATATGATTGGATAAATGGGATCTGGATCCTCTTGAGTACCGATTTGGGGTGAGTAGGGGTGGCATTAGGTGCCGGTGGCGCATAGCTTTAAAACTAGGAGCATATTATATATATATATATATATATATATATATATATATATATATATATATAATGCGATAATACAGTCAATGATATTGTTTGTAAAAATGTCATATATATTAATCTTTATTGTATACAACAAAAAATGAAATAGTTTTATATCTGTGACATTTTCACAAACAATAACACTTAATCTGTGACACCCCGCCTAATTAAACCTTTGGTGATCAAGCCTTAATTTGATTTAAACAGGTTTCTTGAATGGTTCATTGTTAGCATCACTGTCGAAAACTTTTCAAATTACTTACCACCTAAGTGAAATTAAGCTAGTGCCATATTTTATCTTCCTTAAGCAGAATAAACAACCCATACGAAACAATATAATTCCAGGAATACTAGAACAATTCGCATAAATAACTGAATAAAAAAATAGTCTTGCCGAAAATCACGGCCAAGAAAAACCAACTCAAAATCCAAAATCAGAATAACTGTAAAAGTAAAGATTGAACAACATGTCCCAACTGAGAGAACTAAAACTGAGATCCTACACTAGAGCTGAAAAAGAGAAAGCGTCTAAATAATCCCTGCAACATCCACACGTGCTGCAGCTCCCAAATCTATAGAATGAAATCATGTTGGGTGTCCCTGTGGCTGGGCACCTAAAAGGTTTTTAAAAATTTTTACATAGCAAGAGTTGGTACTAAAAAACATTTAAAAATATTTTGCAAGCAGTTATCACAATTGAGTTATTGATTACACATATTAAGATTTCGCACACTCCTTTGATCTTCCTCACCTCTCTTCTACAGTGCATATCTAACGAGGGTACTTAGTTCACCTAGTTATACTACCCCAGTTAACTTGATCAGAATACCCCACTGCATGTACCCCCTCGCTAAGTCCCCATAACATACTCGCAGTATTATAATAATCCATATTTCATACTCTATAAACGTCGATAACTTACTTACTTCTTGTTATTCTTATTCTTATAATAATTACATCACTCTACTTAATTATTACTAAGATATTTTCAATCCATCTCATTATCTACTATCCTAAGTCACTAGATTATACATATGGAATACATTTTATCACGCAACATGTATTGAATATTAGTTATCACAAACATTTCCTTTTGACACACATAAAGGACTCTTGGTTCGGAACGATTCATCGACCCCAAGTGAGAGTTGGTTTGGAATGATCCATCGACCCCAACTATTTATATATATATATATATACACATATTCAGGTTCAGGACTCTTTCATCGCGACACCAATTTTAAGGTTTGGTTCGGCATTTTACATCGACCCCAAACATATAGTAACTTTATGTTAGTTCGGAATATCTCATCGACCCTAACATAATTAATTTAGGTATAATTCTCTTAACCCAAAAATTCATATAATTTAGTAGGTACACACCCAACCTATCAAATCTTGCCCGTACGTAATATATTTTACTTATATTCACCGTACTCATTAATTTACGATTTATTTCACTATGGCATTTATTCGAGTATTCACACAACTCTAAGGGTCCTAGTTACCCCTCCCTTGATTCAGTAGTTAAGCTATCTCTAACCTACTGGTATTTTTTTCGGAATTGACTCTCACCCTTTCCGTAACTAAATTCTCACATTCTCGACACACGACTCAATCGGTTACCTTCCCGTTGGTCCATTTTTCCAAATTTCACACTCAATCATTTATGAAGAAATCTCACGGTACACCTGTTGGTATCTATTAAGTCCCTTCATAGGTAAAATGTCATCACAAAGGTTCCCATTAGGTGACGGTAATTGAAAAGAAATTTATCCAGAAAAAAACTCTAAAGTACAGCCAGGGGCGATCAATCGATGGGATATGGTCGATCGATCGACTGCTCGATTGATCGACATTCAAGGGTCGATCGATCGATCGAGCAGTGACAGACCCAGATCGTCTTCTTCATGAAGGTTACACCATTTTTGTTTATCCATCTCCCATGATAATTCACCATACTTGCAACTAACAATTTCTAATCATTCCTACATATTCTGAGATGATTACTAACGATCTAAAACAGTAAAATCATTACAAATTTAGTCCAGATTAACTAAAAATCTTCTTATTATTCAAGAACCTAAAAATACAATTCTTCCAACTTTTCATCATAAGTCCAAATTTTTAGTTCGATTTAATCATCAAGTCTTCTATGATATCAGATTATTTGGAGATAAAAAACGTTCTACATGAAATCCCTATCAATCATGGATCATATTCAAGTGTTTGTACCCAAAAATATCATAAAAATCATGTTCTTTCTAAAACTTACATATGGGTATTATAACAAAATTTATTTTGCAAACAACCACTTGCCTTATGTTTTGTAGGGTCTAATTTCGTGGTTGTTGTTGATGATTGATGATTCTTATCCTTCAATCCTTCTTCCCAACAAGTTGGTAGTGAAATCTCCTTTGAATTCTGCATACTTCCTTCTTTTGCCTTAGGAAACTATTTCTCTCTTCTCTCTAATGGCTATGGTGTATTTTTCTCCTCTCTAACCCTAGCCTCCAACTCTTACAATCTGAATTAGGGTTCCAAAATTCGTAGGTCTCCTCACCGTTAAATGTAAAGAGACCAAAATGCCCTCGTATGGTCCCGGTTTAACCCAAAAATGACCCGACACTCAACTAGTACCCCCGGGTACACTATTTTGACTAATTCAACCCTTTCAGAATCATCTGTGGACTCTAAATTATCTTTGGAGTCTCTTAAAATATGTTTCTCATCTCACCTTCAATTTTGTCTATGTGCGACACTCGGTCGAGATAACTCAGGTACGTTCATATAAATCGCTAGGTCGTACATATCAACTTTCAATATTTACTATTCACATTTAGTAAATTTTTAATCGTCATATTAATCAGTGTCTAACTTTCAATTTATGTCTAATAGCCATAATGATTAATTAATCACTTAATAATCATTATTATTATTATTACATCACATTAAATTACTCTACTCACGTAATTTAAATTAAAACGTATCACATTAAATTACTCTACTCACGTAATTTAAATAAAACGTATTTTCCTTCTTAATTTTAACTATGCAGAATTACGGGGTATTACATACTTCCCCCCTTACAAAGGAATTTCGTCATCAAAATTTAGAAAATACCTGTGGTGAATAATTCTGGATACTGTTCTCAAATATCCTCCTCCCGCTCCCTAGTAGACTCATCCATATTGTGATGTCCCCACTGTACTTGCACTAAGGGTACCACCTTGGATCGTAGTTTGCGCTCACTATAATCCAGAATAGCCACGGGTCTTTCCTCATACGAGACATCTGGCTGCAAGTCGACCTCCTCAAGTGGAATGTGCCAGAAGGCTCTCTATCTCCTCTTGTATTTTTTCAGCGACGCCACATGGAATACGTCGTGTATTTGCTGAAGATGCTCTGGGAGTCCCAATCTGTAAGCTACCGGTCCCACCCTCTCAACGGTAGGAAATGGTCCCACATATCTCGGTGCTAACTTCCCCTTCTTGCCGAACCTCATAATCCCCTCCATAGGAGATACCCGAATTAACACCTAGTTGCCCACATCTAATTCCACGTGTCTCCTACTGGCGTCATCATAACTCTTCTGCCTATCCTGAGCTATTTGAATACGTCCTCGAATCAACTCTAGTTTGGATGAACTCTCCTGTATCATCTCTGGTTCCAATAGCTTGTTATCCCCCACCTCTAACCAACAGGCGGGCGAACGACAAGGCCTCCCATAAAGTGCCTCGAATGGAGCCATACCGATAGTGAATTGATAAGAGTTATTATATGCAAACTCTACCAAAGGAAGATATGAATCCCATCCTCCCCCAAAATCTAGGACACACATCCTCAACATTCCTCCAACATCTGGTTTACCCTTTCGGTCTGACCGTCTATCTGCGGGTGATACGCCGTACTCAACCGTAAGTCGGTGCCCATGGCCTCCTGAAAGCTCTGCCAGAAATGTGACACAAATATTTTGTCTCTATCAGACACAATATTAACAGGAACTCCTTGCAGCTTAATGATCTCTGAAATGAATAGTTGCGCATACCGCATCGTATCATAATCCGTACGAACCGGTAAGAAATGAGCTACCTTAGTCAGCCGATCCACTATCACCCATATGGAATCATGACCCTTCTGCGAGGTTGGTAACCCAGTAATAAAATGTATCGAGATACTCTCCCACTTCCACACGGGAATCTCCAGTGGTTGTAGCATCCCTGAAGGTCTCTGATGGTAAACTTTTACAAGATGACATGTTACACACCTTGAGACAAACTCTGAAATGTCTTGTTTCATACCCGGCCACTAATATATACGTCGCATGTCCTGGTACATTTTGTCCCCACCTGGATGTACCAAAAACTTTGACCCGTGCGACTCCGTCGTTAAGGCATGCCTCAAATCATCCTCCTCGGGTACTATCAGTCTACCATTAAACCATAGTCCGCTCTCTTAGCTGATAGAGTAGGACTCCGCCCCCTCGGCCAGTAACTATCGTACTTTGTCCTGACAAAATGGGTCCTCGGCCTGTGCCCTCACTACCTGCATAACACTCTCGGTAGTGATAGCTAAAACTGTCATGTATGCTCCAGCTATCTCATCCTCGTGTCGAAGTTCACTCCACTTCGCCTTCCAAATTTTTGCTAGCTCTCCGGTAGGCCTTCTGCTTAACGCATCCGCCACCACGTTAGCCTTACCAGGATGATATTGTATATCAAAATGGTATTCTTCATGAATTCAATCCACCTCCTCTGCCTCATGTTTAGGTCCTTCTGTGTGAAAAGATACTGAAGTGACATATCATCCGTGAATAGAGTGAACTGCTCACCCAGAAGATAGTGTCTCCATATCCTCAATGCAAAAATGACCGCTGCCAACTCGAGGTCATGGGTGGGGTAATTCTTCTCACGTGGCTTAAGCTTTCGGGACGCATAAGTTATAGCTTTCTCTTCCTGCTGTAACACACCCACAAGCCCATGTAAGGATGCATCAGTATAGACTCGGTACTCCATTCCGCTCCTAGGCAAGGAAAGAACGGGTTCTGAGGTCAACTTGTCCTTTATCTCATCAAATGCTAACTGACAAAAGTCACTCCATACGAAGGGCACTCCATTCCGAGTCAGGTTCGTCAAAGGACCGATAATTTTTTAGAACCCCTTGATGAAGCGACGATAATAACCGGCCAACCCCAAAAAGCTATGAATTTCAGTCGGTGTCGTTGGTTGTCCCCACTCCCTCACTGCCGATATCTTACTCCGGTCAACAGCAATACTAGAACAATTCGCATAAATAACCGAATACAAAAAAAGTCTTGCCAAAAACCACGGCCAAGAAAAACCAACTCAAAATCCAAAATCAGAATAATTGTAAAAGTAAAGATTGGACAACATGTCCCAACTGAGAGCACTAAAATTGAGATCCTGTACTAGAGCTGAAAAAGAGAAAGCATCTAAACAATTCCTCCAACATCCACACGTGCTGCAGCTCCCAAATCCCTGGAATGAAATCATGTTGGGTGTCCCTATGGATGAGAACCTGAAAAGTTTTTAAAAATTTTTACATAGCAAGAGTTAGTACTCAAAATATTTAAAAATATTTTGCAAGCAGTTATCACAATTGAGTTATTGATTACACATATTAAGATTTCGCACACTCCTTTGATCTTCCTCACCTCTCTTCTATTGTGCAATCTAACGAGGGTACTTAGTTCACCTAGTTATACTACCCCAGTTAACTAGATCAGAATACCCCACTGCATGTACCCCCTCGCTAAGTCCCCATAACATACTCGCAGTATTTTAATAATCCTTATTTCATATGATATAAACGTAGATAATTTACTTACTTATTGTTATCCTTATTCTTATAATAATTACATCACGCTACTTAATTATTACTAAGATATTTTCAATCCATCTCATTATCTACTATCCTAAGTCAGTAGATTATACATATGGAATACATTTTATCACGCGACATGTATTGAATATTAGTTATCACTAACATATCCTTTTGACACACATAAAAGACTCTTGGTTCGGAATGATTCATCGACCCCAAGTGAGAGTTGGTTCAGAATGATTCATCCACACACACACACATACACACACACACACACACACACACACATATTCTGGTTCAGGACTCTTTCATCGCGACACCAGTTTTAAGGTTTGGTTAAGAATTTTACATTGACCCCAAACATATAGTAACTTTATGTTAGTTCGGAATATCACATCGACCCTAACATAATTAATTTAGGTTAAATTCTCTTAGCCCAAAAATTCATATAATTTAGTAGGTACACACCCGACCTATCAAATCATGTCCGTACGTAATATATTTTACTTACATTCACCGTACTCATTAATTTACGATTTATTTCACTATCACATTTATTCGAGTATTCACGCAACTTTAAGGGTCCTAGTTACCCCTCCCTTGATTCAGTAGTTAAGCTATCTCTAACCTACTGGTATTTTTTTCCAGAATTGACTCTCACCCTTTTCGTAACTAAATTCTCACATTCTCGGCACACGACTCAATCGGTTACCTTCCCGTCGGTCCATTTCTCCAAATTTCACACTCAATCATTTATGAAGAAATCTCACGCTACACCTACTGGTATCTATTAAGTCCCTTCATAGGTAAAATGTCATCACTAAGGTTCCCATTAGGCGACGGTAATTGAAAAGAAATTTATCCACAAAATTCTCTAAAGTACAACCAGGGTCGATCTGAAAGGCGAAGTGGAGTGAACTTCGACACGAGGATGAGATAGCTAGAGCATATATGGCAGTTTTCGCTATCACTCCCGAGAGTGTTATGCCGGTAGTGAGGGCACAAGCCGAGGACCCATTTTGTCAGGACAAAGTACGACAGTTACTGGCCGAGGGGGCGAAGTCCTACTCTATCTGCTCAGAGGGAGGACTACGGTTTAATGGTAGACTGATAGTACCGAGGAGGATGATTTTAGGCATGCCGTAATGACTACCAGGACATGCGACGTATATATTGGTGGTCAGGTATGAAACGAGACATTTCAGAGTTTGTCTCAAGGTGTGTTACATGTCAGCTTGTAAAAGTTGACCATCCGAGACCTTCAGGGATGCTACAACCACTGGAGATTCTCGTGTGGAAGTGGGAGAGTATCTCGATGGATTTTATTACTGGGTTACCAACATCGCAAAAGGGTCACGATTCCATATGAGTGATAGTGGATCGGGTAACTAAGGTAGCTCATTTCTTATCGGTTCGTACGGATTATGATACGATGCGGTATGCGTAGCTATTTATTTCAGTGATCATTAAGCTGCACGGAGTTCATGTCATTATTGTGTCTGATAGAGACAAAATATTTGTGTCACATTTCTGGCAGAGCTTTCAGGAGGCCATGGGCACCGACTTACAGTTGAGTACGGCGTATCACCCGTAGACAGACGGTCAGACCGAAAGGGTAAACCAGATGTTGGAGGATATGTTGAGGATGTGTGTCCTAGATTTTGGGGGAGGATGGGAGCCATATCTTCCTTGGGTAGAGTTTGCATATAATAACTCTTATCAATTCACTATCGGTATGACTCCATTCGAGGCACTTTATTGAAGGCCTTGTCGTTCTCCGGCTTGTTGGTTAGAGGTGGGGGATAACGAGCAATTGGGACCAGAGATGATACAGGAGACTTCGTCAAAAATAGAGTTAATTCGAGGACGTATTCGAATAGCTCAGGATAGGCAGAAGAGTTATGCTTACGACGATAGGAGACACATGGAACTAGATGTGGGCGACCAGGTGTTAATTCGGGTATCTCCTATGAAGGGGATTATGAGGTTCAGCAAAAAGGGGAAGTTAGCACCGAGGTATGTGGGACCGTTTCCTATCATTGAGAGGGTGGGACCGGTAGCTTACAGATTGGGAATCCCAGAGCATCTTCAACGAATACACGACGTATTCCATGTGGCGTCGCTGAAGAAATACAAGAGAAATGAGAGAGCCTTCTGGCACATTCCACTTGAGGAGATCGACTTGTAGCCAGATGTCTCGTATGAGGAAAGACTCGTGGCTATTCTGGATTATAGTGAGCGCAAACTACGATCCAAGGTGGTACCCTTAGTGCGAGTACAGTGGGGACATCACAATATGGATGAGTCTACTTGGGAGCGGGAGGAGGATATGCGAGAACAGTATCCAGAATTATTCACCGCAAGTATTTTCTAAATTTCGAGGACGAAATTCCTTTGTAAGGGGGAAAGTATGTATTACCCCGTAATTCTGTATAGTTAAAATTTACCAGGAAAATACGTTTTATTTAAATTACGTGAGTAGAGTAATTTAATGTGATATGTTTTAAATTAAATTACGTGAGTAGAGTAATTTAATGTGATGTGATAATAATATTGATTATTAAGTGATTAATTAATCATTATGGCTATTAGACATAAATTGAAAGTTAGACACTGATTAATATGACGATTAGAAATTTACTAAATGTGAATAGTAAATATTGAAAGTTGATATGTACGACCTAGCGATTTATATGAACGTACCTGAGTTATCTCGACCGAGTGTCACGCGTAGACAAAATTGAAGGTGAGATGAGAAACATATTTTAAGAGACTCAAAATATAATTTAGAGTCCACAGATGATTCTGAAAGGGTTGAATTAGTCAAAATAGTGTACCTGGGGGTATTAGTTGAGTGCTGGGTCATTTTTGGGCTAAACCGGGACCATACGAGGGCATTTTGGTCTCTTTACATTTAAGGGTGCGGGGACCTACGAATTTTGGAACCCTAAGTCAGATTATAAGAGTTGGAGGCTAGGGTTAGAGAGGAGAAAAATACACCATAGCCATTAGAGATAAGAGAGAAAAATTTCCTAAGGCAAAAGAAGGAAGTAGGGAGAATTCAAAGGAGATTTCACTACCAACTTGTTGGGAAGAAGGATGGCAAGTGGTTATTTGCAAACTAAATTGAGTTATAATACCCATATGTAAGTTAAGGCAAGTGGTTATTTGCAAACATAACATAAGGCAAGTGGTTATTTGCAAACAAAACATAAGGCAATTAGGGACTTATGTGAGTAGAGTGAAACAGGAATAACTTATGAAACAATATATAAATATATGCTTAATAATATAGTCTATCCTGACAATAGTTTTGAAGTTGGGATCGTGATATGATTTGTGGTTGTGTTTTCCTTAGTGATTGCAATTGTCGTTGTGATTGAACCTCTTACCGGAATTGCATCGACGGTAGAAATGATGCTAAAGGATCAAGATTGGCTCTGTTAGGAACCTATGGGAATATAAAAAAATGTTAGATGTAATGCACAAAAATTAGCCGATTGTACTCATATAAATCTATAATTAATAGTCATTGACCTCTTCAGTTTTTGAAGACACATCTTCTGGAGATTGCATAAAACTAACCTTGGCATGCATATGAGCCTCCAAAGCTTCCATCCGAGATTTCATAGTGAATACTTTTTCTTGCATTTGAGCTTCCATATACTCTTTCATTTCTTCTTGCTTCCTTTCATAGTTTTCAACCATATCACGCCGCATATGCTCATTTTCAGCCTCCATCTCATGCCTCACCTGCTCATTTTTAGCCCCCATCTCACGTCGCATCCTCTCTAACTTTTATTAATGACGTGTCTCAATATCCCTCATTTGAGACTCGAACATTGTATATGACTGGCCGAATACCATACTCGTCTTGACACCAAACCCAGATATCCGCACACGACCATGCCTCTCAGGTCCCATAATTGGCCCAAATATGTCATCTCGTGCAACAACCGTCTCCGTAATCTCTGGATCTTACGATTCTAAGGCTTCCATTTATTACTAAAAAAATCATATCAAGATATTATAATTAACTTCGTTCCAAAAAATATAATTTGATATTTTGCACATCTGTACAAGTATTATAAGTTCACAAACAAATGTAACTTGTAGAAGCATGCATTGAGTTAAGTGCATTAACACTTGACTAGCACCTAAATCCATTTTCAAATGAAAAATAATATTTTGTCAAAAGATAATAGACACGCAAACAAAAATCAAGTTGTTGAAATTGTCATTAAAATCCAAAATATACATACAATTAATCGAGCAGCTTCTTCACTAACTGACCCCTTATCCTGGGTTATATGTGTCTCTTTATATACCACCTTATGAGTTGGTTGGTGTCCAATTATTTTAGAAATCTACGAGCAGAAGATTTTAAGTGTCAAGATATCATCTCCTTTCACTTAATTTGTCCTCAATGAAAAAAGAACATAGTAATCATTAAAAGTATCAAACTTTTACCTTATTTTTAACTTGATCATGACTAGTCCTACCAGATGTGTGTGGCGTTGCCAAACGTGCATGAATGGATTTTTTCTTCTCAACTTTTTCCTGTTATATGGAAAACGCAATTGATATATATCATGTAACGGTGTCAATGACACTACCACAATTTTTATTCTAGTGTATCCACTCTTATGGCACTACTATTGAATGGAATCAAGATCATAATTCCATTGGGTGGTGTAGTGACACATATATATTGATTGATAACATAGTTTCACCATAAATATAATTTATTTAAAAAAATTCTAATCATGCCTTTAGGCACATGAATCCACTAGTGTATACATATACACCTGTAAAATCATTATATGGCTCTCATGCTCAAAGTGACAAAACACCTAATCGAAGATAGAATCATGTTAACAATCTTGGTAAAATATACCTCTGCTTCAGTCGAGTTAGAAAGATAGACGAGCGTTTTCCATTGATCTTCCTTGACACTTGGGAGACAATGCGCCAAGCGTTCCTCATTAGTCCTATATTTACAATAGCCCTCACTATTTACTGTGGCCTTCCACTCCTTCCACTTTTGTTTTGATAGACTCCGTGAGGAATTTTCTCACCTCATTCGTGGCATTTGTATTATCCTGTATTAAACGACATGTTAGAAAGCTAAACCACAAATTCGAAACCAAAGAGTCAATCAATGTTATTTTAGATTGAAAAAATGAAAATCAAATATCTATGCAAATTATGGTACGTAAGGTGTATGCAAATTATGGTTACCTAAAAGAAAGGTCAATTTATGATTGTAATTTTGATAAAACTACATCCACGAGTATGTATAAAATTACCCCTACATCTATCTTCATTTTTAGTGATAAGTGAGGGTATTGTGAGAAATTAAAAATTTGACAACCTATAATAGTAGATGATACCGTGATATGAAAACCAACCACAAAATCAATTGTGTAATATTAGCTTTCCTTACTTGTGTCATGATCTTTTTTTCACTATTGCGTGCCAAATGAGGGCTAAATAGTGTAGTAGTAGCGCTAGTAGGTGTCCAATTCGACAGAGGTTGAGGCATGACAAATGGTCTTTCACCTATGTGCTCTTGCGGCACACTAGGGGATGGCATAGCTCCTCTAACGTGTTGGGTCTAAGATCTACTTGTTGGCATCGTACTACACAAAACAAAAACAAATGGTTATCGTGTAAGCATTTCAATTTTTTAGCATATATATTTATTTAGTATAATTTGTGAAGGACATTATTATATTGTGTTTAATATTAAAAAATTTGGGGGATATTATTTACAACTTTTCAAAATTTAAGGGGGACCATAGTAGATCACATAGTCCATTGTCTGGATAGGAGAAAAATTCAAATTGATACTAATGGAATCTATTAGAACACTAAATTGCCAATAATTCATCCTAAATAAATTCACTAACTTAACAATTACAAAAGACTATAATTTCGATTACCAGCTACATTTTCTCTATAGCTCCACGATAGTCCAAAAGAGCACAAAGACCCAATTTTACACAACGAATGGAATCACAAGACCCAAATGCAAAAGACTATATACAAAACATATAAACACGACATATTTATACACGACAATTGGGTTCAACAAACCACACCTTTATACGAATGATATGACATACATGAATAGCTTGGTCTTTTTATACTTGGGTAACCAATTAAAATCTTTTCTAATATACGATATGTATTACGCCTAACATGGTACTAATTTTAATAACAGGCAGGAGGATATGATAAGGGAGGTAGCCTAAATATTTGAGAATTTTACTTAATGTTTGATGTTTGGGCCAATTAACTGCCAATTTGTCAAATTCAATATTTTACACTTTAACCGACTTAGACTACGTGTTAGACATTTTCATATAATTCTTTCGTTAGGCGTTTTATTTTAAATTTGTACATTCTTATCTAATTAACTTTTTCATTCCAAATTGTGAATTAGGATTCTGTTTTGTTTACTATTAACATTAAAATCAAAACATCTGGTCACCAACTAAATATGCAAGTCATTTTCTCAACATCTCCCGTTCTCATGCACTTTTTTCCGTAAATTCCTAAATTCCTTATAATGTGTGGTTGTGGGAATACATATGCATACTACTTCAGAGGTCAGTTATCAAGTGCTCAAAGAGGAACCTCATTCTTACATTGAATTTCCTAACTCAAAGATCAAACACTTAAATAGATTCACCTCTGATTAGACCCTCTCACGCTCTTAGTTAAAACTGAGTTGGATACCTCTCCATGACCATTTAAATTTCAAGAAATGTGGTGCAACCATCCTCATTTTCAAGACCTTGTTCAGAAGTCTTGGAATGCGGATTTAAATGGTCATGGAGTGAAAAAGTTTTCTATGAAATTACAAAGATTAAAAGGGGACATGAAAAAAGGGAAAATGGATATTTCCAAAGATGTTTCCCGTTCGTAAAAGATTTGGAGGATGAAACACTCCAATTGGAACTTAATTATGAATTGGACAACAATGACTCAAATAGAGCAGCTATGAATTAGTGTAAAGCTAAATTGAGGTATGCTTATAACATAGAGGAGATGTACTCGAGGGAGAAGTCATCAATTAAATGTTGAAGCAATGGGAATCTAAACCAAGTTTTTTCATGCTAGTGTAAAAGAAAAACAAAATAACTTGATGATTAACTCAATCAAAGATAATGATGTAATTTTATTAGAGGATATGAAATATATTAAGAACCATATTGTGCGGTTTTATCAAGACCAATTAACTGTTGCTCAGTTGGTTTCAATGGTCGATGTATCAGACACAATCCTATCCCTCATATCCTCTGAGATTAATGATACTCTATTGGCTTATATAACATACAAATATGTGTTTTCAACTGTCTCTAACCTTAATTAAGACTCTGCTCCAAGACGTGATAGTTTTTAGGGGCTCCTTCTATAAAAAGTGCTGGAATTCGATTAAGAATAACATTGTTTTTTCTATTAATTGTTTTTTTGCTGGGAATGAACTGCCTCAAAGTTGGGACAACACTTTAATTGTCCTAATCCCAAAAGTAAAAGTCCCAAAGAAATGTGGTGATCTAATGCCTATTAGCTTGTGTAATTTTTTTTTCAAGATTATATCAAAGATTCTATCTAGTAGATTATCCAAGGTTATGTCTATGATTATTTCTCCTAATCAGAGTGGATTCACCAAAGGAAGCTCCATACAAACAATGCTCCTATCACTAAAGAGATGGTTCAAAACTTGTATTTATATCAACATACTTGATTTTTGAAATATCTTCCTTTCAGTATTTCGAACAAGTAGAGAACATATAACAATAATGACTAGAAACAAAACCACAATAAACTACTAAAATCTATAATTAAGAGGAATAATTATTGAATAAAAGAAATCAACAAAACCAAGACGTCTTTATATGAAACCCATTAGGAAAGATCAATTAATATGAATGAGTAGGAAAAATAATTTGAAATCAAGTTATCATTACAAGTTCAAATGCCCAGCTAACAAAATTTTCTAATCATCTTCATCTATTTCCAGTTGTGCTTCCATATCAACTGTTATTCCAGTAACGCTTTGTCTGGCCCAACGAACATCGTCATCATGTGTGAATGGTGTGTCGTCCAAATGTTGCTTACTCCATACCTCCGTTTGATCTAACATAATCCCTTGGGTTGTATGTTGTTGTCTAAATACATCAAAAAAGTTTCTAGGCGTTGTATTAATTACAATATTCCAGTCTTCCTCCATTGGGTCTTGTATGTAAAATACTTGTTTTTCCTAAGAATCTAGTATGAAAGGCTCCTCATTTATTTGTTGCCTTGGATACTGTTATTCCCCATGTGATTTAATACTTTAGGTTGACCAGGTCCAAATCATTAAATCATATAGAATACTAAAATTAAAGAATATAATTCTTAGCATGCGAAGTGTAAATAAAAAAAAGCCAATATGATTTCAGAAAAATGAGGTAGTAATCCTCAACCTAAAAGAAGGTGTTCAGAATTTAAAACTAGAGAATAAGTGTTTCTATTGAACACGTACATGATTTTCACTAGAAGTCTAAACTAATACATGCCAAACTAAGTCTCAATAAACATTATCCACACAAAAAGTCTATAAAAAATAAAGAAGGGATAACGCTCTATAATATCTATGGAGCCGGAGGTCTTGAGATGGTGAGTATCCTGCGCTAACTGGAAGATAAAGAAATCCAAGTCTGGGGTCCCGCCCTAGCACATGGTTTCCACAAAAGAAAGGAGGTTAAAACCCCAGCAAGTAGTTTAGTTACGCAACTCAATCCGTCATATGTATAGTTGAAAAATGTCACAATATTTAGTTTAAGTGAATGACACGACCCATGATTGGAATCTCGCAATTAGTTACAATATACCCAAATCACAATAATCAATTAATTGACCTTATTACTTAAAAAACAACAATTAATGTGTAACCGACAAGCACCCCTTCATCTCGGTCATCTCATAAACATGCGGTACGTCAAACTTACACATTTACATTTTACATCCAGGCGCCACTTGATATTAGCATGGCCAGACTGTATATTACGAAAAATCATAAAAATCATGTCTCATGTCCTCGCGCCACCTGTATTTGCATGGCCGAGAATATATATATCATAACAAATCATAGATATTGTGCCTCATGTCCTCGCGCCACCTGTTATTCGCATGTCCAAGAATCTACATATCGTACATCAGGGTGTCCCTCTATGGTACCCGCCCTTTCATTTCCATTTAACGTATTCAATTAATATTCCCATTTTAATGCATAATTTATCATTCTAAGTAAGAACAATCAAACCTCAATTACCCTAGTTCCCATGATTCATCTCTACTATTTAGGATTCATTATCTATCTTAAACGATTTTATAGAGAGCTAAAGGGGACAACCATCATGCAAGTAATTTTTCATAACTCAAAGCGTAAAATTCGAAGCATATAAATTTTATTCCTGAATTAAAGCCGTCACAACAACCCGTCTCCAAACTCCGTGCGTGGGACGTCTCACAGAAGTGAAATCCAAACAAGGAACCCTCCCGTACACTTATGTTTAGATAGAGTAGTTATTAAGGCCAGTTATTTAAGGTTTATTATGTGAGAAAGTGTCAAGAATTTAAATGTCTAGGCGTGAATTCTCCAAATTAATTCACACTACTATTGAATAATCATAATAATTTCCCGTACACCTTCTGACGTCAGCATAATAGAGTATATATCAATAATAACATGTTTTCCAGCATGAGTTCTTACATAAAAAGAAAAACGGCACATCATTATCCTACGTAAGCATGTTATATCATAAGGGGTTTATTAACGCTTATCAATTTTCCCAAGACATTTACAATATTTTCATACAGGTTATCATAGCATAAATAAGCGTCTCTTGATGAATTTCATCGGTTTATAACTCACATAACAAACATACTACTCCTAAAGCGTAAAGTACAATCCTATTGAGAAATTGAGATTTCAAATTATTTTAACTCTAAATAAATTTGGCATCGTCCATTGTTGTATCTCAGATTATCAATTTCTACAAACGGGGTCGAAATCTACAATTATCATTATCATGTGTAATAATTACCTTTTTTCACGAATTAGAGGATTCGACATGAGTTCTTAAATATGTAGCACTATTTAAATTCACCTAATGCGATGTAAGTTATGATTACACATTTCTCTAAGGGTCACTAATAATTTTTAACCTTAACAGTTTAGTTTAGGTGAAATTTGTAAATACACATATAAAAGGAGGGGAGTAGAAAACTACTTGCCTCGCAAAGTGACCCGAAATTTCCCTTCTGAATTTGTGGCGAGAGCCCCTATCGAAGTCTCCTAAATTTTCCTCGAAGTCTTCTTTAGAAGAAGTAATAAAAAAAAAAAATATTATTCGGCCTGAGTTCATTAATTGGTAAAATTATAAAAGGTTTAATTAAATAAAAATAACAAATTAGCAAGTAGCTAATTCCATTAGTTACCTGTTACTATCTTCATGGATAAACAGTAAAAAGAAATCACTACTTTGACTACTTAACTTCCCTTGCAAAGAAAAGTAAGAAATGTCACAAGTGGGTTGTGGGGGCCGCCATTCGGCAAACAGTAAGAACGCATGTTCAAGCTTTCGGTATTCCCAATAATTAGCTCAGAAATCTGTGTAAAGATCAAGTGCAACTGGGCCCACTGCTATCGTACGTAATAAAAATGAGAGGGATGCTTCTAATGGAGTTTGTTAGGTCGTGTAAAGATAGATGGGGAAAACATTGGGGAACTAAAGGAAGTTAATTGCCTTTATTATTCGAAGAGAAAGAATGAAGGTGACCCTAGGTGGTGAGCATGAGTGTGACAACCCGAATATAATTATGATAAATCATGTTTAAATTATGAATATATTATGTGATATGGATAATATGTTATTAGTATATACAATGTTAAGTCATTATATTTAGTCTAATCCTAGCGTCATAAAACATGAAATATTGAATTAGTTACAAATGTAAAATTTTGAAGTTTTCGGTAGGAATGTTCATGTTTAAGACTAGTTTTCACCTTTATGACATAACAATTGACTTGAGGTATAAACTAGATATTTGTATATATATGAGTTAGGTTTGTAACACAACAAATGGCCCATCGAATGGACATCTGAGTGGGAAGATATTGTCCTTTTACGAACAGGGGCTAAAGTAGTCATTTCGCCTTAAATGATATTTTGTTTTATATGATGCCACATGTTATAAATTGATTGGTTGGACATGGAGGTTGTTTTGGCCGACTTAAACCATTGAGATATCCTCCTTTCTTCAGAAAACTAAGTTTGGGAGAGTTTTAAGTTGAGGAAAAACAATTGTGAGGGTTAGAAAGAAGAAAGTGAGGAGAAACATTCAAAAAAATTCATAGAAAATTACGTAAAATCCCCTAAGGTAATTCCAACCATGAATCTTGTTATTTTTCTTGAAATTATGATTTATATGATATAAATCCTTCATTTTTTATTGACCTTTCATGATTTGGTGCATATGTATGGATATATGCAAGTTTAAGTTAAGTTGAATGTACAAAACCCTAAAATTGCTTTGTTTAGAAACTTTGTTTATTCAAGCTTCCATATATTTTTGTATACTTACTGGAATTGATTGATTCCAATTGGAGATTAACTGGGACACATATATGTACGACATATCGGAAAATCATGTGAAAATACCAAGAAATGAGTCTTTGGCGAGAGTTTGAATTTCGGGTATGAAATCTGCCCTAAGGGTGAAAGTATGCCCGCCATGTGTTCGATGTTTTGCTTGACATAGCAAACGAACCTTAAAAATTATGAAACTTTAATTTTATTTTGTTAAATATGTTTACTGATTTTGGGTGAAATATCATAGAAATTTATGATGTATAAAAATTATGGAAATTCCTGGAATTTGAATGAACGATAAAAGAGCCTATAGGGCAGATTTGCTATGTGGTAAAGAAATGGGCATATCTTGCTCTAGGAGACTTGAAATGATGTACCGCCCTTTGTATTGGAATAAGATATGATAAGGATTGAATTACCAAGAATAAATGAATATATGTTTGGTCTATGATTTGGATATGACAATTATATTAACATGAATTTGGATGAAACTTCATCTGTGACAAATGATTTGAATAGAATCGTATGATGCTTATGAATTAAGTTATGTTCAAGTTATTCTTTGAACTGTTGATATTGTTATGATGAAACTAATATTGTAAGAATGATAGGAAGGGAAGAAGAGCTGATTGAACAAGTACTGAATAAAGGCAAGGGAAAAGCCAGTTAAACTGTCATGGTGAGTGTACTTATGATTGTTTCATATATATAGATATATGAATATAGCTCTAAGAGCAGGATTTGTTTGAATACTTCGGTATTCAGGATTTTTTTGGATATTAAAATATCTAGGATTGTTTGGGTCTTATGATTCAGGATTTGATATTGCCAATGGGCAGAATTATTTGGGGCTTATGATCCAGGATTTGTTATTGCCAATGGGCAAAATTATTTGGGTCTTATGATCCGGGATTTGTTATTGCCAATGGGCAGAATTATTTGGATCTTATGATCCAGGATTTGTTATTGCCAATGGGCAGTATTGTTTGGGTTTTATATCCACATATTCGATGTAGAATTGTTATTCCATTGCAGGGGAAAAGTACCTCACTAAGCTTAATGCTTACGGTTTATATTTTAACATTTTCAGGTTTGTACACTGTCAGCTAGGATACTATATGATCGGTAACTTTGACAGTTGCACCGTTGGAAGAGCTGGGGTCTAAATATGCGGATTTTAACCTTGTCACACTGAAGATTTTAATACACTCACATATTGTATATATAAATTTAGCATGGATTGAGTTGATCATAGTTAATCACGTTATTGTATGTCTGCTTAATTACGACTTTGATATTGATTTCGGTATGTAATAAGAATAATAGTATGTTCATTGTGCACATTATGTAGAAAAATATTGATAAATGAATTATATTTCCAATGGGCTCAAGATCATGATATAATTATTATAATGAGAAATTATTAGTATGGAATTTGGTTTGGGGTGTGATAATTAGTGGTATCAGAGCGTGGTTATTAATTCTGGACGTGTGTGACGATTAGATGGCAGTATTGAGTTGATTTTATATTTATCAATCGTTTATGTACTAACCAATAGTTTAGTATTATAAACTATTTATATTGGTTGTTAGAACTTTGTTGTATTTTAGATGATTCCAGTTGGAACCTGGGAATGGACAACATAGAGAAGAGGGAGTAGCTTCTCGTACAAATAATGCTGAAGAAGAGCAGAGTGATGCTGGGAGGGCCAAAGAGAATGAACAACCTACAGAGATTCAGATAATGGCACAGGCAATGTTGAGGATGGCAGAGCAACAAGCTAGATATATAGAATCAAAGACTGTGGCCAGGATTGAGAAAAAGGCAAGGAAGGAAATGAAGGATTCCATGCATGAGAAGTTTTTGAAGTTAAATCCTCCAAAATATTCAGGGTCAGTTGAACCTACAGAAGCTGAGATGTGGGTCAGGGATCTAGAAACTATCTTTGCAGTTATGAAGGTTCCACATAACTAGAAAGTGAATCTAGCAGTGTTTAAGCTGAAAGGAGAGGCCAAATATTGGTGGGAAGTCAGCAGCCATTTGGTGCCCAGGATGGAAGGTACTGATTTTATTACTTGGGCTGAATTTATTAAAGCTTTGTATGTTAAGTATTTCCCTAAAGTTTATAGGAGGGAGAAGCTGAGGGAATTTATAAATTTGACCCAAGGGAAAATGTCTCTGAGGGAGTATGAGGCTAAATTTACTGCTTTGTCTAGATTTGCTACTAACTATGTGGAGAATGAAGAAGATAAATGTAGTAAGTTTCAAGATGGGCTGATTTGGCCTATTCAAAATAGAGTGGCCACTTATGAGTTAGAAGATTATGCTTCTTTGGTAAATAAAGCCACGATAGAAGAATGGTAAATAAACCAAGGGGTGGCGAGTAAAGAGAGTTCTAAGAAAAGTATATTTTGACGCATTTCAGTCTAAGGGCGGTGAGGGTGCAAGTGTTAAGATAGAACCTCATAAATTTCAGAGAGGTGGTGGAGATAGTGGTAGAGGTCTAGGGAGATTTGGCAGAGATACTAGGGGTGGAGAATCTTCTAGTCTGGTTAGGAGGTCAGGAAAGGAGGAGGCACCGACGAGAGTTGTTACATGTTTCTTTTTTAAAGAGGAAGGGCATTATAAATCTGAGTGTCCTAAGCTTAAGGGATTGGAATGCTATCATTGTCATCAAGTGGGGCATATTAAGAAGAATTATCCGCAATTGGCAGAGACTCCAGTAACACATAGTGAAGTAGCAAGCCGAATATTATCTCCAGGTAGTGCAGTGAAAAGTATGGGCAGAGGACAAGCTAGTAGTTCCAGGCCAAGTGGATGAGTTTTTACAATGAAAGAAGCTCAGATTACTCCAGATGTGGTGACATGTACACTTTCTGTTACTGAAAGAAGTGCTTATGTTCTGATTGATCCTGGTTCCACACATTCTTTTGTGTCATATGCATTTTCCATATATCTTAATAGACCATGTACTCATTTAGAGGTGGGGTTGGGTATTTCCATGCCTATGGGGGATATGATTGTAGTTGAATATGTTTTTCATGATTGTGTTTTGACTGTGGGGGTTAGAGATAAAGTTATAGACTTACTTCCATTGGGTATCTATGATTTCGACATAATTTTGTCAATGGATTGGTTATCCAAATATCATGCATCCATGGATTGTTTCCGTAAGGAAGTTATTTTTAAATTACCTGGTGAGTCTGAATTTAAATTTGTGGGGGAAAGGAAAATTGTTCCTAGTTGCATTATTTCTGCAATTCAGGCAAGGAAATTATTGAGTAAGGGTTGTGAGGGTTTTATTGCATATGTTCTTGACACTGCGAAGGGGGATTTACAATTAGTTGATGTTCCTATAGTACGAGATTTTCCAGAAGTGTTTCCTAGTGAATTTCCTGGATTACCGCCAGAGAGAGAAGTTGAATTTAGTATTGAATTAGCACCGAGAACAACACCTATTTCTATGACAGCGTATAGAATGGCACATGTTGAATTAAAAGAACTCAAGATTCAGTTACATGATCTACTTGATAGAGGGTTCATATAGCCAAGTGCATCTCCATGGGGTGCACCAATTTTATTTGTGAAAAAGAATAATTTCACTATGCGTTTGTGTATTGACTATAGCCAACTGAATAAAGCTACAATTAAGAACAAATATCCTGTACCTCGTATAGATGATTTGTTTGATCAGTTACAGGGTGCTAAAGTGCTTTCAAAGATAGACTTGCGATCAGGCTATCATCAGTTGAGGGTGAAGGGGAGTGATATTTTTAAAACTACTTTTCGTACTCGGTATGGTCATTTTGAATTTTTGGTGATGCCTTTTGGGGTGACTAATGCTCCCGCTGTATTTATGGATCTTATGAACCGGGTACTGCGTCCTTTCGTTGATTCCTTTGTGATAGTTTTTATTGATGATATTCTGATTTATTCACGTGATATGGTTGAACATGAAAAGCATCTCCGAACTATTTTGAATGTGTTGAAAGATAAGCAATTATATGCTAAGTTTAGCCAATATGAATTTTGGCTATCAAAAGTTGTATTTTTAGGGCATGTTATTTCTGGAGATGGTATATGTGTTGATTCCAAGAAGGTAGAAGCTATTGTAAAATGGGAGAGGCCCAATAATGTCACTGAGGTGAGAAGTTTTCTGGGTTTAGCTGGGTATTATTGAAGGTTTATTAAGGGATTTTCTTCAATTGCCTTGCCAATGACTAAATTGACCCGGAAAGATATTAAGTTTGAATGGAATTCTGTTTGTGAAAATGGTTTTGAAGAAGAGGTTGGTAACTGCACTTGTTCTTACTATTCCACACAGTGGACATGGTTTTGTTATTTATACCGATGCTTCACATCAGGGGTTGGGTTGTGTTTTTATGCATCATGGTAAGGTTATTTATTATCCTTCTAGGCAGTTGGGTACACATGAACGTAATTATCCCACACATGATTTGGAACTTGCTTCTATTGTGTTTGCTTTGAAATTGTGGCGTCATTATCTACATGGTGAGGTATGTGAAATTTTTACTGACCATCAAAGCCTTAAGTATTTATTTACTCAGAAGGAGTTGAATTTGAGGCAGAGGCGATGGATGAAGTTAATTAAAGATTATGATTGTACAATTCACTACCACCCAGGGAAGGAAAATGTAGTTGTAGATGCTCTAAGTAGAAAGGTTTCAGGCAGGTTATTTTGTATTCAGTGTGCTAGAGTTTCCCACGTCATGGAGTTGAAATTAATGGGAGTAGAATTGAAGATAGCAGATGGGGACAGGTTCTTTGCTCATGTAAACGTGAGACCTTTGTTAACTACCCGTATTCGTGATTTGCAAAGTCAAGATCCTTTTCTTGAGAAAAACGACAAGATGTCCGAGATGATAAGTCTGAAGATTTTTATATTGTGAATGATGGCACTTTATTGTTTAAGAAGCGGTTATGCGTGCCTAGTGTGTGGATTGAAAGAGGAAATTTTAGATGAGGCTCATAATTCCATTTATACTATGCATCCTGGTAGTACAAAAATGTATAGGGATTTAAAGGAGCATTATTGGTGGAATAATATGAAGAAGGAAATAACTGATTTTGTTGCTAGGTGCCTTATATGTCAGCAAGTAAAAGTGGAGCATCAGAAGCCTATTGGTCTGCTTCAGCCATTGCCAATACCGAAATGGAAATGGGATCATGTAACGATGGATTTTGTGGTTGGGCTTCCTCGATTTCAGAAGGGGTCAGATTCGATTTGGGTAGTGGTGGATAGATTGACAAAATCTGCCCATTTTCTAGCAGTCAAGACTACATATATAGTTGATAGGTATACTAGATTGTATGTTAATGAAATTATTCGATTGCATGGAGCACCGATATCTATTATTTCAGATTGGGACCCTACTTTTACATCCAGATTTTGGGATAGCTTGCAGTGTGCTATGGGTACTAACTTAAAGTTTAGTACGACTTTTCATCTTCAGACAGATGGGCAGTCTGAAAGGACAATACAAATTTTGGAAGATATGCTTAGAGCGTGTGTGCTTGATTTTAAAGGAAACTGGGATGAATATTTGCCTTTGATAGAATTTGCATATAACAATAGTTTTCAATCTACTATTGGTATGGCACCATATGAAGCGTTGTATGGTAGACGGTGTCGTACACCCATATGCTGGGGTGAACTTGGTGAAAGGAAGATAGAGGGTCCAGAGTTGATTGAAGTCACCACTGAAAAAGTGCAGATTATTCAAAATAGAATGAGAACAACTCAAAGCAGAAAGAAGAGTTATGCGGATAAGCGACAGAAAGATTTACAATTTCATAAAGGGGATTACGTGTTTCTTCGGATATCTCCATGGAAAGGAGTTATGAGGTTTGGAAATAAAGGTAAATTAAGTCCATGCTGCATTGGACCTTATGAAATTATTGAGAAAGTTGGGATGGTTACCTATAAGCTAGCGTTACCACAGGAGTTAGCTCGATTACATGATGTTTTACATATTTCTATGTTAAGAAAGTATGTAGAAGATCCTTCACATGTGTTGGTGGAACAGCCTATTGAGTTAAAGGAAGACTTGCGTTATGTGGAAGAACCACTTGCTATCGTGGATAGGAAGGAACAAATATTGAGATCAAAAGTCATCCCACTTGTGAAAGTTGTCTGGAGAAGGAATTCCATGGAAGAGGCTACATGGAAGATCAAGGATACCATAAATATTAGTTATCCGTATTTGTTTTATTCGGACAACCAATGTATGTCAATTTCGGGGATGAAATTTCCTAACAGGGGGAGAATTGTGACAACCCGAATATAATTATGATAAATCATGTTTAAATCATGATTAGATTATGTGATATGGATAATATGTTATTAGTATATATAATGTTAAGTCATTCTATTTAGTCTAATCCTAGCGTCATAAACATGAAATATTGAATTAGTTACAAATGTGAAATTTTGAAGTTTTCGGTAGGAATGTTCATGTTTAAGACTAGTTTTGACTTTTATGACATAAAAACTGACTTGAGGTATAAACTAGATATTTGTAGATATATGAGTTAGGTTTGTAACACAACAAACGGTCCATCGAATGGACATCCGAGTGGGAGGATATTGTCTTTTTACGAACAGGGGCTAAAGTAGTCATTTAGCCTTAAATGATATTTTGTTTTATATGATGCCACGTGTTATAAATTGATTGGTTGGAGGTGGAGGTTTTTTTTTCTGACTTAAACCCTCAAGATATACTCCTTTCTTCATCAAACTCGATTTGGGAGAGTTTTAAGTTGAGGAAATACAATTGTGAGGGTTAGGAAGAAGAAAGTGAGGAGAAACATTCAAAAAAATTCATAAAAAATTACGCAAAAGTCCCTATGGTAATTCCAACCATGAATCTTGTTATTTTTCTTGAAATTATGATTTATATGATATAAAACCTTGATTGTTTATTGAACTTTCATTCTTGGGTGCATATGCATGGATATATGCAAGCTTAAGTTAAGTTGAATGTACAAAACCCTAAAATTTCTTTATTTAGAAATTTTGTTTATTCAAACTTCCATATATTTTTGTATACTTATTGGAATTGATTGATTCCAATTGGATATTAACCTGGACTCATATATGTAATACATATCCAAAAATCATGTGAAATTATCAAGAAATGAGTCTTTGGTGAGAGTTTCAAATTTGGGTACGAAATCTGCCATAAGGGTGAAAGTATGTCCGCCATGTCTTCGATGTTTTGCTTGACATAGCAAACGAACCTTAAAAATTGTGAAACTTTAATTTTGTATTGTTCAATATGTTTACTGATGTTGGGTGAAATATCATATAAATTTATGATGTATACAAATTATGGAAATTGCTAGAATTTGAATGAACGATAAAAGAGCCTATAGGGCTGATTTGCTATGTTGTAAAGAAATGGGCAAATCTTGCTCTAGGAGACTTGAAATGATGTACCGTATTTTGTATTGGAATAATGATATGGTAAGGATTTAATGACTAAGAATAAATGAATTTATGTTTGGTCTATGATTTGGATATGAAAATTATATTAACATGAATTTGGATGAAACTTCATCTGTGATAAATGATTTGAATAGAATCGTATGATGCTTATGAATTGAGTTATGTTCAAGTTATTCTTTGAATTGTTAATATTGTTATGATGATACTAATATTGTAATAATGATAGGAAGGTAATAAGAGATGATTGAACAAGTACCGGGTAAAGGCAAGAGAAAAGCCAGTTAAACTGTTAAGGTGAGTGTACTTATGATCGTTTCATATATAGAGATGTATGAATATAGCTCTAAGAGAAGGATTTATTTGAATACTTCGGTATTCAGGATTTGTTTGGATATTAAAATATTTAGGATTGTTTGGGTCATATGATCTAGGATTTGATATTGCCAATGGGCAGAATTATTTGGGTCTTATGATCCAAGATTTGTTATTGCCAATGGGCATAATTATTTGGATCTTATGATCCAGGATTTGTTATTACTGACCAAGCATAAATTCTTCTGAATTTAGCTCCTTAAGTTAGTGATTTTGATATCCCAAACAAGATAGTTTAATCATTTTCATTCCATATCATTGCCATTGATTGTTTATAACAATTTCCCCGTGTTTCGTGTATTTCTGATGAATTTTACAGGAATTTAGTTCAAGAGAAGAGAGAAAGAAACCGGAAGAAAGGAAATGATGAAAGGAAGATAAGTCAAAGGGCAAACGCGTAAATTTCTATCCAGAATACAAATTCGACACCTAAAGGGAAGTTGAAGTGCTTGATTTCACAAGAATATCGGAAGAAACGACACTCGAATCGGATCTCGAGATCAAAAGTTATGGCCAGTCAAAGATAAAAGAGAAAAGTCAAACATGGAAGAAAATCGGACCGATCCAGTGTATATCTGGACCGATCCGAAATGACTCAAGTCCAGTAGACCCCGGATGGATGACAAACCGATGACAGCGGAACCGATCCAGTAGAATAAAAAAAGAATCGATCCGGTGGATGGAAAACCGGACCGATCCGAGGGCTATCCGGACCGGTCCGGTCATGCGAAATCCTGGCATTTATTATAAAGATTTTGATGTGCATAGCTGGTGAAATCTTGCGCAACAAGCAACTCTGGCTGTTAAATTCGTGATACTTGGTGCTATAAAAGCCCATGCCCTAACTCATTCTAGGCAGATTTTCTTAGAGAGAGCAATTCAGAAGTTAGGAAATTTTCATTTTCTTGGATAAGAAGTTTTCATAAACCCGAGTTTGTAAGGTTGAGAGAGATACAACAATTTCTAGATTCAAATTCTTTTCCTGTTGCTGAATACAAGTATAACAATTCCATTCTCTTACTTGGTATCTGTTGATGTAAAAAACTAGACCGCTCTAATAATTTAATCACAGATAAATAAATGAGACAGGATATTTTTAAAGTGGTTCAGCCTTGTATGAATGGCCTACGTCCACTGTTATGTTATTGCTGAGTGTTTGGGAATTCTCGATTACAAGTTCTCTCAAGAAATTCTGGTCCCCTTGAATGAGGGTGATACAAGGTATTTATAGCCCTTAGGCTGTATATGAAAGGGTGTTACATTAAATGATACACATATGAAAGGGTAATTCATTTAATGTTCTTCAAACGTGCGCGTCAAGATGATAAGCATTCAATGAATAATTAAACTGTTGATTATCTGGCAATTAATGTTGTGGTCGAGGTGCAGCTCGAACCGCCTTAGTTGCTCGTCGTCCAAAAGTTCCTCGGAGGGTTGGTGTTCCTCGGAGTGAGTATGTTGGTCGGGGAAATAATCTTCCTCGTTGCTATTGTGCCACGTAGATTGACACGTGTCTTCTTATTATTCGTCCACATCAGCATACTAATTTTGGTGTCAACAGAAGCCCCCAATGTTTCATATTTCGAACTTTGAGGAGTATGGAACATTCTTTCTCGGTATATGGCGATATTAAATGACCTTCCTGGGTTTTAGGAGCCTTTTCTTCGTATTTAAATTTCCTTCCAAATTCGCAGAATCCGCCTTTTTGCATTTTAATAGGCACTTCGATCTTCGTGCCCTTTGAGAGTGCAGCTACAGCGGAAATATTGCGACTTCTCAAATAAAAACCAATTTTAATTACTCCCAAATTTTAGTTAAACCCTAAGACATGCATCTAGATGATTTATGAAATAAAATATAGCATGCAGGATAAAACACACAATTTCAAGAAAAATCCCCCAAAGGGGCAAAACCTTTTATTTTCATTATAATATTGTAACATAAAATTTTGGATTACAATGAAAATACAGTGACTAAGAATTACCCTCAGGTATCGGATTCTGTAGTCGACGGCTGGAAATATCCCTTTCCAGGAGGGCTGCAATGAAGAAGAGAAACGGCTTCTCCACAAGTGTGTGACACAGAAATACCCGCAGGTGTCGGTTCCTATGTCGGCGGCTGGAATTTTCCCTTTCCAGGAGGGCAGCAGTGAAGAAGAGAACGGCTTCTCCACAAGGGTTGAACAATAGAAAAGCTTGTGTTCTAGGGTTCCAAAAGATTCACAAAAGTAATTGGGATTTTTTGGTGTGAATCAAAAAGAGTCTTGGGACTCAAAAAGGTGAAGACTTAGAGTATTTAGGACTCTGAAAATCGTCTTGAAAAGTCTTAAAAAATAACTCCCCGAAGATGGCTTTAAATAGGAAAACTTTGAGCCTAAAAAATCTCCAGCGAATCTGGCCGAATTCATCCCAGACGGACCGGTCCGGTTCTGAGGCGGATCGATCCGGTCAAGCGGATCGATTCTTTTATTTTGGCCTTCATCGGTTCGCTTGCGGTCCGGGGTATACTGGATCTGCAGCAAGCGGATCGGTCCGGGGTATACTTCATATTTTTATAAAAAATATTTTATAAAAATTTCCCAATACTAAATATGAACTTTAAGGAACGTAAAAAAAAAAATTTACCAAGTTCATTCTCGCAGAGGCTATGATGTTGAAGACACTTTGATATTCGGATCCGTTGATGTAGATGCGATCTTGAGTTTCTTCAACGGTGTAACGGCGTACGACATACAAATTGATAATGGACAAAAATGTCCTTACACCCTTTTTGTCCTTTTAGCCGCCGGTAGCGTAATATTTCCTTTTTGTAATCATTTCTTTCGCCGTTTCCCAAGGCAAGGTATTTAAACTTCGGAGGCAATCCCATCGTCTTCTACCTTTTCAATTTCTGCTTTCGAGTTTTCTAAAGCTTTTCTCTCTCTTGTGCGTTCATTTCCTCCTTCGTTTGTCAATAGATCTCATTTTTCCCTGTAAGGTCTTCTTCCTTCTTCTTTTATTCATCATGGTTTACATTATCGAATCTCTTGATAAGTTCCGCTCTGACTTCTCTATTCCTTCTTGGGTAACTTTGGAGGTTCTTTCTGAGCCTTCAAGTTATTTTGATTTGGCTGAGGGACACTGGTTCCCTAGCCTATTTATTGCTGAATGTGGATTTTCTTTTCCACCAAATCCGTTGTGTTTAGAGTCATGTCAGTACTTCGACGTTGTCCCTGCAAAAATAGCCCCCAACACATGGAGAATAGTTAATGGGGTATATAGGTTAAATCAAACTCATGGAACTCGTATAGGAATTCCTGAGATCATGTACTGTTACAGATGGGCTGTTTTAGACAACGTTTTTTTATTTAAAAACTAGGTTTTTGAATAGGGCCTTAGTAGTCAACCTCCCTGATGCTAATAGGGATTATTTTGAACATGGAGTAGTTGTAAAAAATTGGCAACATGCCCCTCTGGTTGGAGATGAAGTATATGAGGGTCCCAAATGCCCTCCATATGGCAATGGGATAGGTTATTTTTAATCTTATTTTGTTTTTTGAAATTATGATTCCATTGTGTTTGACAAAATGTATGACTGATATTTCACTATGTTTTTTTTGTTTGCAGTTGACAGCAAGAGGAAAACTCCAAAAGAAACAGAAGTTAATATAAAGCATTTAAAACATATCTGGAATTTGCATAGAAGAGTTGCAGACGAGCACATAAGGTCTGCTTCATATTTGCTGCAGTATAGGAGCTACACATCATCCTTTACTGCTCGTCCTATGGTCAGCATTAGTGACCCATTGCCAGCTTCCAAGGAATCTTCACCAGAATCCCATATTCCTCTAAGTCAGAAGATGGGCAAGAGAAGAGTTCCTACTATCTTTGAGGAGACTTCCTCTGCCGGGGATGGAAAGAGGAACAAATCTGAAGTCCCAAAGGGGACCAAGAAAATTGATGTTGTTCCTTCTGTTGCTGTTCAGAAGGCTGTCGAGAAGCCTCCAATGGCTCCGAGCAAGAAAAGTACTTCTGTGGAAGTGATCACTATTTCCCCCACCAAGGGTTCTTTGGCTGAAACTGCTGAAGTTCCACTGAGGAGATTGAAGAAATCCTCCTCGGTTAGTTTTTCTGAAGCCATTCCCCAGCTCCAAACTAGTGGAGTTGGTGTTCCAACCATCATTCCCCCGAGCTCTGCAATGAGCTCTATAAAAACTTGGATTATTCCTGAAGTTCAAGGCATCGAGGAAAACATGCCTAGGGATATGCTGACATCATTAGCTACTCGTCACATTGCTTCAGTAAGTTTCTTTTTATCTTGAATTTTTCCTTCTATCAATATATGTATCTCGGCACTAACTCATCACTACATTCTTTTTCCAGCTGGTGAGTTGTTTTAACACCATTGTGAAGAAAGATGAATTGCTCAAGGCTTCAAGCTCCTCGTCTGGAGTAGAGGATGCATTCCAGGGTTTGGCCCAATCTCTGAAGGAATCTCGTCAGAAGTACGACGAGGATAAAGGTGTATGGGAGAAGAAATTGGCTGCATCTGAAGCAGAAAAGGTGCAGTTGGGAAACAAGGTGAAGGACTTGGAGAAGGAGAACAAGAAATACTCCGAGAAGCTCACTACTTTCGGGGAGCTTGAAAATAAGCTGAAATCAGCTGAGGAAGAGCTAACACTTCTGCGTGAAGCCAATCGTCAGAAGGAGGATTTGGAGGCCAAGATGAAAGCCTCCGAGGACCTTCTATCCGAGAAGCTCTCCTCGGAGAAGATGAAGAGAAAAACAGTTGTGAAGCAATCCTTTCGGACTGGTTGGGATAAAGGATGGGATAGGGGGTAGCAACAATGATGACCCAGGTGAATTATGGAAGTTTGAAATTCTTCCATGATTGTTGGGTTGCTACCTTGCAGGAATTGAAAGTGAGCGAGGACTCCGAGTTATTTCAACAAAATCTCCCTGGTCCTCCTCCAGTTATTGAAGACGAAGATGAAGACGAAGCTACAACTGAAGAATCTTCAATGATTGTGGGTGATCAGATCCATGGTCCTCAACCCAACCAAACATCTGCTGAGGAGATTTCTTCTTTGCCTGCTCCTCTTGAACAAATCCCAACTCCATCCGATCAAATCAGTGTTCCCACCGAGCAACCAAGCTCCTCGTCCCAGCCTCCCAAGAAAGTCTTGGGAGACAAGGAAAAGGTGTGAAGTTGTTTGGTACTATCTTTCTGTTTTTATCTTTACCTGTACTTTGTATCTCAGATCTTTGTAACTTTTGCCTTATGATCTAATAAAATTTGAGTTCTTTCTTTCCATATGATTGTCTCTTCTTTATCTGCACTCTGTCTTGATCTTCTTTTTCTTTCTCTGTTAGTTTCTGGCCAGGATGGATCTTTTGTCTGCTAACGACACAAAGTTGATGCAGCAATGCCATGAGTATTATAAAGCTGGTCACACATACCTCAGTACATCCGAAATTGCCGATATCCTTGGTCATGGTGCTTCAGAGCAAGAAATCGAAGCTTATCAGTACCTGAAGGACTTACTTGATAGAGCAGTGGCTAATAACGTGGCCTACTATGATATGATCGAGGAGCTTCAATATACTATAGAAGATCTCAAGGATCAGTACAGGGAGTCAAATGCTTTGTTACATGAGGGGTATGAAAAGAAATATCAACAGCTTTTTGCCGAGAAGGGCCATGACAAACTCATTGCTGGGTATGATGTTAGGGAGAGGACCCTAAAAGGTGAAGTTGAGGCCTGCAGACAGATCGTCGAGCTGCTAGAACAAGAGAACAACAATTTGCAGACAGAGTTGGCACAGTATAAGTCTGCAGCTTCATCTTCGACTGCCTTGGTACCAGTCTCCGACGAAGGGTTCTCATTCTTAGAGGTTGAGAATGCCAAATTATGGCAAGAATTGGATACTTTAAGAAGGTCTGGTATTTCTGCTACTGCTCGGGGACGAGGAAGAGGTTCTCGTGGGCGAGGAAGAGCTGCCCAGGATGTTAATGAGGAACGAAGCACTCTAACTGCTCGGGGTCGATCAAGAACTCCTCGTAGTGTTGAAGAAGCTCGTACTCTGTCAACATTGGAAACTCAAGCGTACCAGTTGAACGCAAAATATCGGGCTTTGTCTGAAATGTCCAAGAAAATCCTCACTTTGGAAGATCAACTTACTGCGATGAAGTCTGCTTTGAATAATAAGGATGTTTTTTCCAGGAACCTTCATGTGCAGTTAGAAAGATTAACTTTCCAATTACATAAACAACCTCGCGAATTCTGGAATGCAGGCTATAATGAGGCCCTTTATCACTTGGACGCTCGCATTGAAAATGCCAATAATGAAGGTTATAAACAGGGATGGTTGAACGCCCTGGGTGTGCTGAAGCTTGAACAGGGGCACTACCTGTGGGATTATCATACTCCTGGGCTACTTGACCTGCCTGCACCACCCTATAAATTGGACATGTAATGGATCCCAGCTCGTGCCATTCCTCGAAGCTTGATTTCAAAATATCTTGGTGACTATAATCTTCATTCTCAAATTGAAGTATCTCGTCCCGAGCATCTCTTGGATACTCCTTCAGTAATGAATGTCAGAATGTTGAAGGACTTGAATTTTATCAATTCTCCTCAGACATTAAATGATCCTCCTGCTGGCGAGGAACCTGTATTGAAGGCTGAAGGGAAAAAACCAATAGAATAGGATTTTCAATGTAATAGTTAGCATACATATGTAACTTGTAATTTATTTTGAATTTTAATGAAAGACTTTCATTTTTTTTGTTTGCAAATCTGTATTGCTATTGTTTTGTTCTTGTCTAACACTTTTATATTTGTGATTGCATAACAATTCTTTGTGGTTCATCGACCAATCTAATAATAACTGACAAGTACCAGTAATGTTGCTCGACTACTTAACAATAAAGTAACGAGTATAAAAATGTTAAAATTTCTTACAACCAACCAAGGTTGTTTAAATTGAGCTCGTCGACCAATTATAGTTAATGGGTTTTCATCTCCGACCAACTATACTTGGTTCAGCTTGGAATATTTGTTCTTCGATGAACTTTTATGTAATAAGCTTACTTTCCGACCAACATAAGTTGGCTTTTGAGAGCATATTTTGTTTTCACACCAACCGAGATTGGCATTTTTAAGAATGTTGTTCTTGCCCTTTTACCAACCGGGGTTGGTCATGGGTTTGAACTATCATGCCCACTACCTCTTTTACCAACCGAAATTGATCACATTAATGTATGCCTCATAACCAAAGGAGTATAGTTTGTTCTCGCTATTTTACCAACCGAAGTTGATCACGCTCGAACTATCAGTGTCCACTAGTTATTTTACCAACCGAAGTTGGTCACGCTAGTGTATGCCTCCTAACCAAAGGAGTATAGTTTGTTCTCGCCCTTTTACCAATCGGGGTTGATCGTGGATCTGAACTATCGTGTTCTCGCTATTTTACCAACCGAAGTTGATCACGCTCGAACTATCAGTGTCCACTAGTTATTTTACCAACCGGAGTTGGTCACGCTAGTTTATGCCTCCTAACCAAAGGAGTATAGTTTGTTCTCGCCCTTTTACCAACCGGGGTTGATCGTGAGTCTGAACTATCGTCTTCTTTTTGCTGTCGAGCAGCGTAGTGTACAACACTAATATTCCTCGAAAAACTTTCAAACAAAGGAGAGAAAAATGGTGAAACATCATCGTTTTATTCATATTGATGGACCTGCTGTACATTTTACATCAGTGATAATACTTGCGAAGGTGTTCAGCATTCCAGGCATTCTTGAATTCCTCTCCTTCTAGAGTTGCTATTCGGTAAGTTCCTGGTCGAACAATTTCTGTAACTCGGTAAGGTCCATGCCAATTTGCTTCCAATTTATTGTGCTTCTGAATGACATTCTTTAGCACGTAATCTCCTTCCTTTAAATCGCATTTCTTCACCCTCTTGTTGTAGAACAAAGCTGTTCGTTGTTGATATGCAGCATTCCTAATGGCTGCTTCTTCTCTAACCTCCTCGAGCATGTCCAAATCTAATCTTCTCATCAAATCACTGACTGGGGAATTGAAATTCAGCACTCTGTGTGTTGGTAGACCCAACTCGACAGGTATTACAGTCTCACGTCCGAATGCCAGCATATATGGGGACTCTCCAGTTGCTGCTCGGGGAGTTATTCGATAAGCCCACAATACTGACTGTAGCTCATTAATCCAATTTGCTTTAGCCTCATTTAACCTCTTCTTCAAACCATTTAATAATGTTCTGTTCGTCACTTCAGTCTGTCCATTGCTTTGAGGATGGCCTGGTGCTGAATGAATCTTCAAAATGTTTGACTGATGACAATAGGCGGCAAACTCCTCATTATCGAATTCTGTTCCATGATCTGTGATGAAGGCATGAGGGAGACCATATCGACAGATGATATTCTTCTAAACAAATTGGTATACCTTCTCGTACGTCATATCAATAAGTGGCTCAGCTTCTACCCACTTAGTAAAATAATCCACTGCCACGACGAGGTACTTGAATCTTCCTCGGGTCATTGGCAGGGGTCCAACCAAATCCATTCCCCACATGGCAAAAGGCCAAGGGGAAGTTATGGGTGTCAACAATGCTTGTGGAGTTCATCGAATAGAAGAAAAACGTTGGCACTTGTCACTCTTCTTGGCATATGCTATACAATCAGCCCTCATCGTCGGCCAGTAGTATCCTTGCATCATCACCCTTTGCAAAAGTGTTCTACCTGCTACATGGGCTCCACAGGACCCTTCATGGATTTCTTCAATCAATTCTTTCACCTCGGAGGGATGTACACATCTTTGCAAACCTGCCATAATTCCTCGTCTATATAAAACACCATTAGTTAATACATACCGAGCAGCTTTAAACTTCAATTTCTTGGCAGCGATCTTTTCCTCCGGTAATTCTCCTTCCTCGACATATGCCCTGATGGGATCCATCCAAGATGGTCCTAAATCAAGGGAAATAATATTCATCGTCAAGCTTTCATCTATGCTTCGACTTTCCAACACCTCAAATGGTATCGTTCTTTGCAACTCGGTACGAGTAGCTGATGCTAGTCGGGCCAGTGCGTCTGCTTGTGCATTATCCATTCTTGGTATTCTGATCAACTGAATGGAATCAAATTCTGCCAACAACTCCATCGCCTTTGCATGATACTTGACCATTAATTCTCCTTTAACTGCATACGTTCCCATCATCGGATTCACAATTAATTGAGAATCACTGAATACCATCACTTGTTGCGCTTCCATAATCTTTGCTAAATTAAGACCTGCTATCAAGGATTCATACTCAGCCTCATTATTGGAAGCTTTGAATTGGAATCGTAAGGCATATTCCACGTCAATCTCGTCTGGGGTGTTCAAAACAATCCCTGCTCCACAACCTGTTGTACAGGATGACCCATCTACATACAATCTCCACGTAGGTAACTCGTCTTCAAAATTCTTATCTGACAGCGTTCCTCGGTGAAATATTTGCTGTGTTGTTTCATCCTCCCCTGGTATTTTTCGCTCCTCATCGACCATCTCTTCTCTCCCTTTTACCAACCGTAGTTGGTCTGGGTTTGAATTTGATGATCTTTCTACATCCACAAGCCCTTTTACCAACCGGAGTTGGTCTGGACTTATGTCTGTTGATCCTGTAACATCCACAGGTTGGTCAGCGAGCAACTTTTGTTCCTCGGGGGTATCAGGATATGTAAACTCTGCTATAAAGTCTGCTACAGCTTGCCCTTTTAAGGATGATCTGGGTTCATACACAATATCATATTCACCGAGTTCTATCGCCCAGTACATCAGTCTTCCTGATTTTTCTGGCTTATGAAGAGCTTGTCTCAATGGCATGTCGGTATACACGATGATGGTATAGGCCTAGAAATATGGCCTCATTCTTCTACTTGCCTCAATTAATGCCAATGCCAATTTTTCTAACTTTGGGTACCTGATCTCTGCACCTCGGAAAGCCTTACTTGTGTAATAAATTGGCTTCTGGACTCCATTCTCCAATCTGATCAATGCCGAGCTGACTGCATTCTCTGATACTGCCAGGTATAAGTACAACTTTTTACCCATCACTGGTCTGGACAGCAATGGAGGTGTTCCCAGATATTTCTTCAAGTCTTGAAAGGCTTTTTCACATTCATCATTCCACTCGAAAGTTTTTCGGAGTGTTTTGAAGAATGGAAGGCACCTATCAGTTGCTCGAGATACAAATCTATTGAGCGCTGTAACTCGTCCTGTAAGACTCTGCACTTCATTCTTTGTCGTTGGAGATCGCAACCCTAAAAGAGCTTTGATCTTTACTGGATTTGCCTCAATGCCTCGCTGGTTGACGATGTACCCGAGAAACATTCCTTCTAGTACTCCAAAGGTGCACTTCGTCGGGTTGAGCTTCATCTGATATTTATCCAGTTGATCAAAGGTCTGACCTAAGTCAACTAGATGCTCAGCAGCTTTCTTGCTCTTTGTCAGCATATCGTCGACATAGGCTTCCATGTTGCAACTGATTTGTTCGGCAAAAACCTTGTTCATCAGCCGCTGATATGTCGCTCCTGCATTTTTCAAACCAAAAGGCATAACATTATAACAATAAGTTCCCCTAGGGGTAATAAAAGAAGTGTTTTCCCTGTCTTTAGGTTTCATTTTGATCTGGTTGTAACCAGAGTAAGCATCCATGAAGCTGAGTAGCTCGTTCCCCGAGGTAGCATCCACTAGTTGGTCAATTCTGGGCAATGGGAAGTGATCCTTTGGGCAGGCCTTGTTGAGATCAGTGAAATCAACTCACATTCTCCATTTATTGTTTTTCTTCTTTACCATCACCACATTTGCCAACCAGTCTGGATATTTCACATCTTCAATGAATTGGGCTTTCTGGAGCTTGTCGACCCCCTCTTGAATAGCTTGATTCTTCTCAGGGCTAAATACCCTTCTTCTCTACTTTACAGGCTTGATCTCCTTATTCGCATTGAGTTCATGGCATAAGAAGTTTGGATCTATTCCTGGCATGTCTTCATGACTCCATGCAAAAGTTTTCTTTCTGTCTCTCAAGAAAGCTATCAACTCCTGTTTTATTGAAATATCCAACGATGAACCTATCTGGGTTACTCGTTCAGGGTGCTCGTCGTCCAGAATAACATTTTCTGTAGATTCCACCGCCTGTCCTTTTACCAATTGGGATTCATCTCTGGGATCCAGTGTTTCAATTTATGTACCTTCATCCACCTGGTAGGTGGTAGTCTTTTCCCTTGATTCCTCAGGCTCCTCTTGCTCGGCAGACGAATAATAGCATTCCCGAGCTACTTTCTGATCACCTTTCACAACTCCCACTCCGAAATTTGTTAGGAATTTTAAGCACTGATGTACTGTAGATGGGACTGCTTCGAACTTCTTCAAACCAACTCTTCCCATGATGATGTTGTAAGCTGACTGCACATTTTTATCCATCACAAAGAAGCGTATTCTTTCTGTTCGGCAAGCAGGCCAAGTTCCAATGAATATATCGAACTTGATCGTTCCAAGTGGAAACACTTTCTCGCCAGCAAAACCCAAAAGGGGTCTGTGATAAGGTTCCAATTGAGATAATTACAAATTCAAGCTGTCAAAGCATGAATAGTACATGATGTCCGCCGAACTGCCATTGTCTACTAGCACCCTTGAAATCACTACTTCTTTCATCCTCATTTTGATCACCAAAGGGTCGTCGTGAGGGTAAAGAACACCTGCCAGGTCATTTTTTGAAAAGCCAATAACCAGCTTCTCTTTGTTTACCTTCCTCGGACGATCCTCCTCGGCCAAATTTATTCGCTGAATGTACGAGCAAGCTTGTGCCTCTCCGAGATAAGCTTTTCTTTCTGCAGTAAGATCTCCTCCTCCTGCATCTCCTCCTGTAATAACATTACAATCAAGTGACCCAAAACGTATGGAAAATACCTCTCGTTCTAGCTGCCTTGGTTTCTTGGGAAGATCGGGGTCATCCTTGGCATCATCTTCATGATCCCTTTTCTTTTTCTCCTCTGTTCGTCGAGGAGATCTAGATCTTTCTCTAGTTCGATCATTATTTCTTCTTTCACCTCCACGATCAACATATTTTGCTAGCTTTCCTCTTCGGATGAGTGTTTCAATCTCGTTCTGAAGAGCTATGCAATTTTTAGTCATATGGCCATGATCTTTGTGAAACTCGTAATATTTATCTCTGTTCCTCGCATCAGGGTCTGACCTCAATTTCTTCGGCCATTTTACCTCCTCGCTATTCTTGATTTCTTCCAAGACATGATTAATACCCATTTTCAAAGGAGTATAATTATCTAATTTCTTCAGGACTTCCCATGACGACCTATTATTCTTGGAATGCTTGTCACCGCCATTGCCGTTATGCTCTTTCTTTGGATTTGTCGTCTTCCACCTTGGTTTCTTTATCCATATTCTTCTTCGCAGCCATAGCCTCCTCGGCATTCATGATTTTGGCCGCTTTTTCCATCAACTCTGACATAGTTTTAGGTGGATCTTTCGCCAAAGTGTAATACAACTTATTAGGCAATAACCCACTCATCAAGGCGGTGATTGTTGTCTTCTCTTCATAATCTATGACTTCCAGCTTCTCGTTATTGAAGCGAGTTATGTAATCTCTAGTACTCTCACCAGATTTTTGTCTAACACTTAACAAGTGTGCTACTCGTTTTACTGGCTTTGCTCCAAAACAGA
The DNA here is from genome assembly GCA_949130495.1 of Sambucus nigra. Taxonomy (NCBI): domain Eukaryota; kingdom Viridiplantae; phylum Streptophyta; class Magnoliopsida; order Dipsacales; family Adoxaceae; genus Sambucus; species Sambucus nigra. The sequence continues at coordinate 621,947,709 of OX422207.1, read as the reverse complement.
AATTGCCGATGAACAACTCGGCCAACTGAAAGAAAGTTGAAATCTTATCCCGAGGAAGATTGTTGTACCATATCTGGGCAGCTCCAGTAAGAGTTCCCGAGAATGCTCTGCATCTCATCTTGTCGGGGACATCATAGATATCGGCGGCAGCTTGATATTGCTCTATACAAAGAACAGGATCTGTCTTTCCATCATATTTGGGGGTCACCACTGGTGCTTTAAATTTTGATGGGGTAGGAAAACCCACATTGGCATGGACAAAAGGTGTCCCTTGAACAAAAGTTTATTGTAAAGGATTCCTCGCCTTAGCCATTTCTCCCAATCTATCCTCCAAACGCTGAATGGAACCCTTCCACGCATCATTTCCTTCCTCGGGCTTATTAGATCGAGCAATCGATTGTTCTGAGGTGACCTCTTGAGATCTTTCTTGATGAGCAATTGGTCGTGATTGTGTTGATCCTTCTCTTAGATCTGATGGTCGTCGAAAACTCCTCGACATGGTCTTAGGTGGACTCCTGTTCCTCCTATGGCCTAATCGACTGAAAGGAGACACCCTACTCAGTCTTTCCACGACACTAGGTCTTTCTGGAGAAAGAGTGATACGTTGATCAGTATCTGTAGCCCTTATTGACGAGGTTCGCCCAGGTTGATAAGAGAAATCATCAGATTCCTCATTACGATATGACTCGGTACGCCTAGATCATGAAGAAAGTAAATAAGTTTGCCTCTGACCACTTCGCTGTCCTGAACGTGCAGGTGCGCCGCCATGAAGGGTCTGTATGAGTTACCTCATTGTTTCTTGCATGGCGGTTTGTCCTTGAACCAGATTCGTCATAATCCCAGCTAGATCTGGAGGTGCAGAGGGATTTGGAGGATTTCCAGTATTTCCAGCATTTCGATTGCTGGATTCCGGGTTATCTGCCATTGATGATGAATGAATCTTGGTGAAAAGCGATAATAACAATCGATTCCCACAGACGGCGCCAATCTGTTGATGTAAAAAACTAGATCGCTCTAATAATTTAATCACAGGTAAATAAATGAGACAGGATATTTTTAAAGTGGTTCAGCCTTGTATGAATGGCCTACGTCCACTGTTATGTTATTGTTGAGTGTTTGGGAATTCTCGATTACAAGTTCTCTCAAGAAATTCCGATCCCCTTGAATGAGGGTGATACAAGGTATTTATAGCCCTTAGGCTGTATATGAAAGGGTGTTACATTAGATGATACGCATATGAAAGGGTAATTCATTTAATGTTCTTCAAACGTGCGCGTCAAGATGATAAGCATTCAATGAATAGTTAAACTATTGATTATCTGGCAATTAATGTTGTGGTCGAGGTGCATCTCGAACTGCCTTAGTTGCTCGTCGTCCAAAAGTTCCTCGGAGGATAAGAGTTCCTCGGAGGGTTGGTGTTCCTCGGAGTGAGTATGTTGGTCGGGGAAATAATCTTCCTCGTTGCTATTGTGCCACGTAGATTGACACGTGTCTTCTTATTATTCGTCCACATCAGCATACTAATTTTGGTGTCAACAGTATCTATGTTAGTTAAATCTCAATTGTAATGCAAATTATTTCCAATGTTTGGTAGGTCTATAATTCTGTGTATGAATTTGTCTTCTAATCAAATCATGTCTAGCTAAATTCTTAAGGGTTGGGGTACATGAACTCACTCCGAGGCAAATTACTTATGTAGAAAATAGAGGGTAAATTAAATATTGATTGAATCGTGGAAGGAAATTACATGAACATGCCAATCTTTTAATCTCTCTTGCCTTAGGTACTTGAGATGTTTAAGAACGTTTTGCAAGTGTAATTGTCCATTCACCGCTTTATATTTACCTTTGATTTCATATGGTGAGGGCTAGATCCTTCATATATATAATGCTTAGGATTTATAAAGATTGGATTTAGTCAAGAATTTTAATTTACAATTCTAGTGTTCTACACAGAAATTCGTTAAGGTTTGAGGGATTGTACCCTACCCTATTTTCTCTTACTTTTCAATCTAATTTCTCCACAATTTTTTTAGGGTTTTCTTTTCTTTGAGGATATTTTATTCCAATTGCAATTTCTCATCATCAATCATATTTATATTTCTTTGGAGGAATCATTTCAAGATTTAATAACTTCTCCTACAAAAGTGCCAATTTTTTATCCCTGTGGATACGATCCCGACTTGTCGGATTATTACTAACGCGACAGGCTTGCACTTGAGCCTTTAGAAAACGCACTTTTGAGACAAATTCTTAGTCGCGTCAAGTTTTTGGCGCCGTTGCCGGGGATCATCAATTGGTATAATTTAGGAAAGTGATTTTAATCTACAAGTGATTTAAAAAAAAAATATTCTTTTTACATCTCATCTCTTATGCGCTTATATGCAGAATTCATCTTCTACCCAAGTTCACGAAAATCCTATTGCCGAATCAAATTCTGAAAATTCTCATACCACTGACTCTCCTCATTTTTGGGTTCCTCCTCCTTCGCCTAACAATTCAACCACAAGTCGCTCATCGAGTCAAACACTAAGTGTGAATTCTGAATCTTTCAGTAGCAATATGTCGGTGCACGTTAGTGTTGGTATTGGTGCTGGAGAGGAAGAGATACCATATCTTCCCATGAAAGATCTTTTATTTCCAGAGAGAACTGTTACCCCTGGTTGCATTTTACTCCCGTATAATGCCGGTCAGTTCCACTTTCGAAATGGTATGATTCAAATTCTTCCCACATTTCATGGGATGGATTCGAAAAAACCATATCTCCATATTAGAGAGTTCAAGGAAGCATGTGAGACGTTTGGTGACCAAGCTTGCCCATAAAATGTTATTCGGTTAAAGTTTTTCCCTTTTTCCTTAAAGGATAAAGCTAAAACTTGGTTATGGTCGCTACCCCCAAATTCCATATTATCTTGGAGAGATATGCAAACCAAGTTTCTCTCAAAAAAATTTCCTCAACATAAAACCAATTCTGTCAAGGCATAGATACAAGCTTTTCGACAAAATGAGAATGAGGCCTTCGACAATTGTTGGGAGAGATTTCAGGAGTTAGTTAGTGCTAGCCCACATCATGGATTTGAAAAACATCATTTGATTTCATTTTTTCATCAAGGCCTTACTTTAGCATCTAAACAACTTGTTCAAACCATGAGCGAAAGACCTTTTTGGGAGTTAGACTCAAGCGATGCGGAGGATCATCTGAAATATGTAGCAGAGACTACCCAAGCATGGGATATTTCTGATCCCAATAGTCAAAATAGAAATAGACAAGTGTCCAATGTGCCTGGTGCGTCCGGTATCTATCTCTTGGACAAGGACACTTTGTTAGATCAAAAATTTGACCCATTGGAAAAGAATTTCAGAGACATGCTTGAAGTGCGATTGAGAGAAGTAGCTGGACCCGTACAAGCCGGGAAGGAGAAAGTGTGTGCCATTTGTGATGCTGGTCATTCTACCAAGGGATGTCCTACCATCTCTGCATACAAGGCAATGTACACTGAACAAGTTGAGGCAATAGGGGGTTTCGTGGAAATTATAATGCACAGCAAGGGAATGCATACAATCAATCGTGGAGGAATCACCCTGGTTTCAACTATGGACAACCACAGGGGGGGATGGCTCCTAACCCACATGTGACACTACCACCCCCTCAATTTCAGTAAGTGGTTCCTCAGATGCATCCTCCTATGCAGGTACCACCTCCTGGCCCGTATGTTGCTCCACCTAGGCGATCTCTTGAAGATAATCTGAATCAATTCATCCAATCTCAAAAAGAGAGCAATGCTAAATATGATCGAATGTTCACTGAAATTCATACTAGCATCTCTAGGTTGCAATCTACAGTGAATACTCAGGAGAAGGGGAAATTCCCAGCTCAAGGCCAAAACCCTCCTTTTCAAGGACAACCCACGGTTAGCTCCACATCATCGTATTTTCCAGAACAATGTCAAGCTGTTACTACTCTTCGTAGTGGTCGCGTAATTGATCTAGCACCAAAAATTCCCAAGGAAACTAAAGATAAAGATGAGGGAGTTGAACCTGAAATTCCCAAGGAATCTAAAACTTCCGAGTCTGCTAAGACTCCATTGGATACGGAAGACAAAGATGAGGGAGTTGAATCTGAAATTGAAGTCAAACTACCAACTGCTGCTCCATTTCCTCAACGCTTAGCTTCACCCAAAAAAGGGGCGTCGCGTACAGAAGTGTTGGATGTTTTGAAGCAAGTAAAATTGAACTTGCCGTTCCTTGATGCTATTCAACAAATTCCAGCATATGCCGAGGTCATCAAAGATCTTTTGACTGTCAAACGAAGTCTCAAGGTGAAGAAGAACGTTTTCTTGGCACAAAATGTGAGCTCGGTCCTTCTCAATGATCTACCACCAAAATTCAAGGATCCAGGTGCATCCACAATTTCATGTGTCATAGGAGAAAAAAGAGTGGAAAAAGCATTGCTTGACTTAGGTGAGAGTGTGAACATCCTTCTATACTCCATCTATAGACAGCTTGATTTAGGTGATTTAAAACCTACCCGAATCACTCTACAGTTAGCTGATCGAACAGTGAAAGTGCCTATTGGGATTGTGGAGGACGTGATAGTTCAAGTGGATACGTTCTACTTCCCAGTTAATTTCGTCATTTGGGACACTGAGCCTGCTCCCCATGTGAGAAATCATGTTCCAATAATATTGGGCTGTCCATTTTTAGCCACTGTTAATGCTTTGATCAATACACGGAATGGCCAAATGCAACTCACTTTTAGAAACATGACTCTCGAGACCAATATTTTCAATGTCGCTAACCAAATGGGTGATGAGGATGAAATTCTTGAGGTGGATCTTATTGAAGAAGTGGTGGATGAGCACATCGAGAAGATCATAGGAGGAGATGCACTGGAAGTGTGTTAAGTGAAAAGTGGTGAGAAAAAGAGCCTTTATACTGAGTTTGAGCGTGAGGTGTAAGAGTTGGAAACTTGGTTACTAGAAGATGTGAGTTTTGAGAAATTAAGAGATGTTGACTGAATTTCTCGGTTTGAAGAATTACCTCCGAGGGAGACAACCATCATTCCCTCTGAAAATAGATTTCCTAGTCTTGAGTTGAAGAAACTACCCTCGCATGTCAAATATGCTTTTCTGGGAGATAATGATACATTTCCTGTTGTTGTTTCTTCCAGTTTAAAAAAAGAGCAAGAGGGCATGTTGTTGGATGTGTTATGGAAGCATAGAAATGCTTTTGGTTGGACTATAGCAGATTTGAAAGGTATAAGTCCATTGATTTGTACCCATAAAATCCATCTTGAGGAAGAGGTGAAGCCCTCGCGAGAGATGCAAAGTCGATTAAACCCAACCATGAAAGATGCTGTAAGAGCGAAAATCATCAAATTGCTAGATGCTGGGATTATCTATACCATTTTTGATAGTAAGTGGGTGAGCCCAATTCAGGTCGTTCCAAAAAAATCGGGTATGACCGTGGTTGAAAATGCCAAGGGAGAACTAATACCTCAACGCACCACCACCGGGTGGCGTGTATGCATTGACTACTGAAAGCTCAATACTGGAACCAGAAAAGACCATTTTCCCTTACCGTTCATCGATCAAGTGATTGAACGAGTGGCGGGCCATCCTTACTACTGTTTCCTTGATGGGTATTCTGGTTATAATCAGATTGAAGTGGATGTACTTGATCAAGAAAAGACGACTTTTACATGTCCGTTTGCCTATAAACGTATGCCATTTGGATTATGTAATGCACCAGCAACTTTTCAAAGGTGCATGCTAAGTCTCTTTAGCGACATGATTGAAAAAGATCTTGAGGTGTTCATGGACGATTTCAGCATTTTCGGTCCATCTTTCGACCAATGTTTAGCTAATCTTGAAAGAGTTCTATTCCGGTGTGTGGAAAAAGACTTAGTCCTCAATTGGGAAATATGCCATTTTATGGTTACCGAGGGTGTAGTTTTAGGCCACATAATCTCATCTAGGGGGGTTGAAGTTGATCGAGAAAAAATTGAAGTAATATCTGAGTTACCCCCTCCAAAATCGCTTAAAGATGTGAGGTCCTTTCTAGGCCATGCTAGATTTTATAGAAGATTTATCAAAGACTTTAGCGCCATCGCTAGACCCTTGAGTAATCTTCTTATAAAGGACACTCCATTTGAATGAAATAAAGCATGTCAAGAAGCTTTTGATAAACTTAAAAGCATGCTAATTTTCGCTCTTATCGTGCAAGCTCCTGACTGGTCGCTCCCATTTGAGCTTATGTGTGATGCAAGTGATTACACGATTGGGGATGTTCTTGGACAAATAAAGGACAAGAAAGATCATGTTATTTACTATGCTAGGAGAACATTATCTGGCCCTCAACTTAATTACTCTACTACAGAGAAAGAGTTACTAGCAGTCGTTTTTGCTCTAGACAAATTCCGCTCTTACATTGTTGGGTTGCCCATCATTTGTTTCACTGATCATTCGGCTCTCAAATATCTCTTGAGCAAGAAAGACGCCAAACCGCGTCTAATCAGGTGGATCCTACTCTTACAAGAGTTTAATATCTCGATTCAAGATAAGAAATGATTAGAAAACGTCGTTGCTGACCATTTGTCACGTCTATCGTCTGACGTACCTATTGATCCCATTCCCATAGACGAGTATTTTCCGGATGAAAATCTATTTGCTACTTCTTCTCTCCCCTGGTTTTCGGATATAGTCAATTACCTTATCACTGGAATTGTTCCCTCTAATTGGACTCCGCAAGAGAGAAGGAAGTTCATTACATGGTCACGCATGTTCTTTTATGATAATCCATATTTGTTTCAGTATTTTGCTGATCAAATCATCCGGAGATGTGTACCCGATGAAGAAATCCAAGGGGTAATTCGATTATGTCATACGGAAGCATGTGGAGGTCATTTTTCCAAAAATAAAATTATTGCGAAAATCCTTCAAAGCGGTCTCTACTGGCCCACAATCTTCCGGGATGTGAATACTTTTTGCAAATCATGCGATAGATGCCAAAGAATGGGAGCTATTACTCTTCGTGATATGATGAAATTGACCCCAATTCTTGTCTTGGAGTTGTTTGATAGTTGGGGTATTGACTTCATGGGTCCCTTTCCACCTTATTTTGGTTTTCTATACATCCTCGTCACTGTAGACTACGTCTCAAAATGGGTAGAGGCCATAGCTATGAAGACGAATGACAATAATGTGGTGATAAAATTCATTCAAGAAAACATACTTTCTCGTTTCAGAATGCCTAAGGCTATAATTAGTGATAATGGTACCCATTTTTGCAATAGGCCTATGGAGAAGCTAATGCGAAAGTATGGAGTTGTTCATAAAGTTGGGACAACTTATCACCCTCAATCGAATGGCCAAGCTGAGCTTGCCAATCGGGAAATAAAAAATATCTTGGAAAAGACAGTCGAACCTAATAGGAAAGACTGGTCTCTCAGATTGAATGATGCGCTCTGGGCATATAGAACTGCTTACAAGAATCCCCTTGGGATGTCCCCATTTCATTTTGTGTATGGCAAACCATGTCATCTTTCGGTTGAAATCGAACACAAAGCATATTGGGCTATCAAAAGGGTGAACTTCAACATGGATAAAGCCGATGAAACACGTAAACTTCAGTTGAACGAGTTGGAAGAAATACGCAATGATGCGTATGAAAGTGCTAAAATATCCAAAGATCGAATGAAATGAGCTCACGACAGAATCATTCGACGGAAAGAGTTTCATTCGGGACAAAAAGTCCTTCTCTACAACTCGAGGTTACACTTGTTTCCCGAAAAATTGCGGTCACGATGGTCAGGTCCATTCTTTGTGAAAGAAGTATTTCCCCATGGAGCTGTTGAACTCGCAGATGAAAAAGGGGGAAACACATTTAAGGTCAACGGGCATCGTCTAAAGCCGTATTTGGAAGCGATGGTCAAGGAAGCCGACACAATTTGGTTGTCGGACCCCATTTATGGGGATTGACTGAAAAAGAAAAGTGAGGTTGTCGCACCCCCGACGAGTATGGGGTGAATGATGTATATAGTAGTCATAGGATGAGAGGTTAGTTAGGAAATCCTCGTTGTGTGTCACTACCAGAAGTGGGAATCAACAACATATCTCGGGTGTGGTTTGGGGATCGATTAAAGTTTTGAGAGTTTTGAGGTCCAATTGAGTTGACGAAAGCGTTGAGGTGGAAAAAGCAGGGTAAAAGTGGCCATGGAAGTAAAGTAGGAGAAGATGGGATTTCAGCAATCCGGATCGGCCCGGCCCAGAAAAAAAGAACCGATCCGGATGAAGGCAGATCGATCCGGCTCAAAATAAAAAGAACCGATCCGGATGACCGGATCGGTCCCGTCTATAAAATCGGATCGGTCCGGTATTCTGCAGTCAGTGCAATTTCCCGAGGTTCACACCTCTTCAATCCTCACCACATTCATTCCCCCAATCCCTTCCCCTCCAAAATTTAATTCGTACACCCCCTTCCCCATCCTTTCCCACCATCATTTCCCACCCCTCCAATCTATAAATACCCCCATCCCACACACCATTTCTCTTCAAACCTCCATATACTCTACTCTCTCTCCCTTTCTGTCTACTCCTTCCATACCCATGGCTGCTCCCCAGAAATATACCTCCATTAAAGTCCTGCCCGACGGCAATGGAGAATACCGTTCTCGTCGTGAGGTAAATTGGTGCCGGTGTTTTTTCAGTCCAACCCAAAAAATCCACATTGAGAGTCAAGTGCTTTGGGATCAGTTACCCAATTCTGTCACAACCATGTTCATGTCAAGAGGCTGGTGCAGATTTTTCCATGAGCCATATGAAGCTGTATGGGAGAATGAAATTCATCAATTTTACGGTTCGCTCGTCAGTACCGCTGAATTTGAATCTCAAGCATTTGTCGATTCGACACCGATACCATTCTCGCTTAAGATTCTGGCCCAGAAACTCGAGTCTAAAGGTGTGGTCACTCCCGCTGAATTTTCTTATCCCAGTCCGAACCCCTTTCTATCCAAAGCAATTTGCATCTCAAGAATCGAGCCAGGTGCAATTTAGACTACCGAGACCTTTCCTGTTGGTCGATTATCCGACAAGGCACGGTTCACTTTTCACATTGTTTGTGCCAACATTTTGTAAATCTCCAATGATTCGGCAATGCGCCCGCGTCAAGCTACAATGATGTATCACTTGTTTGACCATGCAACTGTTATCAATTTGGCTCGCACATTTTATAATGATATTCTCTTTGTGGCCTACGACAAAAAGGGTCGGGCCCCTCTTCCATATGTCCGTCTCATTACCTCCTTGCTCAAGGATGCCGGGATTGAACCGCCACAAGATCTTATCAACTTGCCCAAGCCATTAGGGCAAGAATCCCGCACTCGAAGTGAAAGGAAAATCCAGCTAATCCGTGCACGGCGCGGCGGCGATTCGAGTGATGACGAGACTGATGCGGAAGAGGACGTTGCTGATGAGGATGTTGAGATGGAAGAAGGGGAGGAGGAAGAATATGATGAAACAACTGATCCGAATTATGTATCGGTTGGTACGGGTTTGACTGAGCGCGTTCTTTCTCTTGAAATGCGTTTCGACGGGTTTATGACTTCATACGAGAGGGACATTAGTTTGATCCTGCGTATGCAGGCTGACTTGTACCGTCTCTAGTTGGGTCCCGAGGCCCCCCTTCCCCCCTACTATTACAATCCTTATGATCCTGCTGCACCCGGAACTTCCCGTCCCCCACCCGCCCCTTAGGATGCCCCCTATCCCTTTATGTTCTATTAACTATGTTTGTGATCCTTTGTTTCCACAGTTGTGTTGTAATATACAGTTTTAATATGATATTTGCTTGTTTTATTTATCGCACTCCTAATGTTTTCTTCTTTATCTCTCGTCCATTTGATTGAGGACAATGCAAATCACTAAGTTAGGGGGGATGACAAGTCTGTATTCATAAAACTTCGCATATATGTAAAAAAAAAATTAAAAATTTTTAAAAAAAAGCAAAAATATTTTTCTGCAAAATAAATAAAAATTGGAATTTAAAAATTTCAAAAATATCACCTTTATTATATTTAAAGTCTCAAATTGTTAACAATCATAATGCACTAAGCCAAAATTGACCGAAGATGGAAATTGAAAGAAAATTGACGACTTAACGAATAAGTGTGGAGATTGATCAAACCCGGTGAGATTTTGAGGCTTTCAATTTCTTACGAGTTTATAAATCAATCCGAGTTTATAATTAACTTAAAGTTCTTTCCACCGTTTTAATAAGTCGTTGATGATCTCAATCCTTTGTTTTGATCGGTTATGGAAAATGTGTGAAATGTTATCTCGAAATTCGTGCTAAATATATCTCTAAACTTAATTAATCTCGAGATGCATATGGTAATGTGATTAGCAACTTGGAAAATGAAGTAGGCCCTCATTTGTTACCCAAAAATATTAGCCATAAAAAGTTGTGAAAAAAAATCATCCCTTTGGAACCCAATTTGAGCCTAATAAAATATTTCCCTTTCGTTTGATAACCCGAAAAACCCAAATAGCCCGGAATTGTGAAAATTGAGAAAATTCATCAAGTCCAAATTGTGCAACAAAAAGGGGCAAGAAAAAAAAATGAAAATTGAAAAAAAAAGAGAAAAATGAGCAAATGCCCGAAAAAGCACTAATGGACGTCATAAGGACATTTTCCAATTCCGAACATTCCGTCCATTCCCATTTTTACCCTTTACACTTTTTAACCCGAAAAGTCCTAACCGAGTCCGAATGGCGAAATTAATTACTGCATGGAGAGCTAAGACATGAAAAGATAATAAAAGAGATTAAAATGGTGTGATTAAGAGATGATGTTTCCCGTTTCCTAATAACTGTATTCCGATGATGAGATCTTTTCACCATATATTTCCTTCTTTTCAATTTTGTATGCGTGAATTTGTGTCCATTATATTTACTCTTTATATCATGCATACCGAGAGAAAATAGCCACAATCCGAGTGATTCGTTTGTAAGTTCATCCGTAAGAATTTGAATCAAAACGAATTTTCGGAAAGTAACGTAATGCTCAATCAGTGGAAATTTGAGGTTTAATTTTTGGCCTTACATACACACACTATGGTTTGAGACATTTCGAAAAGTTTAAATTGTACAATTTTTAAGTATTTTGATATTTATTTGAGTCAATAAAGAATTTTGTGGGTATATTCACTGCAAACCCTCACGAGACAAAACTCGTCCTACTAGGGTAACCTAGGGGTTTAAAGGCTTGTTGCATACGCTAAATGCAATCGCTTGCCCGCGAAAAAGGTATTCTATCCCAATAAAAGAATTTTCAAGAGTGGAGCATTAAACTAATTTCTTTTACATTGCCCGGGACGTGCAAAGTCCTAAGTTAGGGGGATTTGACCAAGCATAAATTCTTCTGAATTTAGCCCCTTAAGTTAGTGATTTTGATATCCCGAACAAGGTAATTGAATCATTTTTATTCCATATCATTGCCATTGATTGTTTCTAACAATTTCCCCGAGTTTCGTGTATTTCTGATGAATTTTACAGGAATTTAGTGCAAGAAAAGAGAGAAATAAACCGGAAGAAAGGAAATAATGAAAGGAAGATAAGTCATAGGGCAAACGCGTAAATTTTAATCCAGAATTCGAATTCGACACCTAAAGGGAAGTTGAAGTGCTTGATTTCACAAGAATATCAAAAGAAACGACACTCGAATCGGATCTCGAGATCAAAAGTTATGGCCAGTCAAAGATGAAAGAGAAAAGTCAAACATAGAAGAAAATCGAACCGATCCGGTGTATATCCGGACCGATCCGAAATGACTCAAGTCCAGTAGACCCCAGATGGATGACAAACCGATGACAGCAGAACCGATCCGGTGGGGACCGGACCTATCCGGTAGAATAAAAAAAGAACCGATCCGATGGCTGGAAAACCGGACCGATCCGAGGGCTATCCGGACCGGTCCGGTCATGCGAAATCCTGGCATTTATTGTAAAGATTTTGATGTGCATAGCTGGTGAAATCTTGCGCAACAAGCAACCATGGCTGTCAATTTTGTGCTACTTGGTGCTCTAAAAGCCCATGTCCTAATTCATTCTAGGCAGATTTTCTTAGAGAGAGCAATTCAGAAGTTAAGAAATTTTCATTTTCTTGGATAAGGAGTTTTCATAAACCCTAGTTTGTAAGGTTGAGAGAGAGACAACAATTTCTGGATTCAAATTCTTTTCCTGTTGCTGAATACAAGTATAACAATTCCATTCTCTTACTTGGTATTTATGTTAGATAAATCTCAATTGTATTGCAAATTATTTCCAATGTTTGGTAGGTCTATAATTATATGTATGAATTTGTCTTCTAATCAAATCATGTCTAGCTAAATTCTTAAGGGTTGGGGTACATGAACTCACTCCGAGGCAAATTACTTATGTAGAAAATAGAGGGTAAATTAAATATTGACCGAATCGTAGAAGGAAATTACATGAACATGCCAATCTTTTAATCTCTCCTGCCCTAGGTACTTGAGATGTTTAAGAACGTTTTGCAAGTGTAATTGTCCATTCACCGCTTTATATTTACCTTTGATTTCATATGGTGAGGGCTAGATCCTTCATATATGTAATGCTTAGGATTTATAAAGATTGGATTTAGTCAAGAATTTTAATTTACAATTCTAGTGTTCTACACGGAAATTCGTTAAGGTTTGAGGGATTGTACCCTACCCTATTTTCTCTTACTTTTCAATCTAATTTCTCCACAATTTTTTTAGGGCTTTCTTTTCTTTGAGGATATTTTATTCCAATTGCAATTTCTCATCATCAATCATCTTTATATTTCTTTAGAGGAATCATTACAAGATTTAATAACTTCTCCTACAAAAGTGCCAATTTTTTATCCCTGTGGATACGATCCCGACTTGTCGGATTATTACTAACGCGACAGGCTTGCACTTGAGCCTTTAGAAAATGCACTTTTGAGACAAATTCTTACTTGCGTCAATTACCAATGGGCGGGATTGTTCGAATTTTATATCCACAGATTCGATATAGAATTGTTATTCCATTCCAGGGGAAAAGTACCTCACTAAACTTAATGCTTACGGTTTAGATTTTAACATTTGCAGGTTTGTACGCTGCCAGCTAGGATACTATATGACCGGTAAATTTGAGAGTTACACTTTTGGAAGAGATGGGGTTTAAATATGGGGATTTTAACTTTGTCACACTGAAGATTTTAATACACTCACATATTGTATATATAAATTTAGCATGGATTGAGTTGATCATAGTTAATCACGTTATTGTATGTCTGCTTAATTACGACTTTGATATTGATTTCGTTATGGAATAAGAATAATAGTATGTTCATTGTGCACATTATGTTGAAAAATATTGATAAATGAATTATATTTCCAATGGGCTCAAGATCATGATCTAATTATTATAATGAGAAATTATTAGTATGGAGTTTGGTTTGGGGTGTGACAATAAGTGCAGAGGTGATGGGATGGTTTCACTATATAGGAGCCCTTTCTTTTATTATACTATCCCTTTAGCTCATTATCGGACCAACAATTACAATGGATCTCACTGTATACAGGTTTGCAAAAATTATGGGAATGAAATAATGGGGCAAAGGTGGTAAAAAGAACAAGGCTTGCTTCCTTGAGTATGATAAGGCGCTGTCACTTTTCGAAAATGTAACCCTACTATTCACAAAATAACATAGATGGTAAATCTCAACCGTAAAACAAAATGACACAGATGTCATCTCTGTTTAACCTTTTTTATTAATGTGATAATGCCAATCTTTATTATTAACTAATTACTCAACTCTATTAACTAGTTTAAAATAACTATGCTCCCTTAAATTAACTATAGGTTTAATTTTTATATTTATTTTTATTTTTTATTTTATTATATTTACCAATTAAAATTAGAGGGGTATTACAGATACAACAACTTCTTGAAATTTACGAGCATGAATTCGAAATCATCTTTCGCAATGAGACCTCTATTGTTGTCAACCGAGTCACACTTGAACAACACAAACGTATAGTCTTAGCATAAATCAATTTAATGATATCCTTTAAAACTTCATAGAAATTAACATCTCCTCATATGGGATTACTATCTCTAGCTGATGGTCCCTTTTTAATTTCTTATGCGGAAAGTGCTTTAAGGATGACAAAGAAAATTCTCTTTTTTGTGAAAAATCTTTTCCAATTTTTTTAATTCACACCAAGTTGTGAAAAAATTCGAACTTAATCAAATATTTACTTGATTAATCCTAAACATCCATATAGTGATTAAACCAAGTAAATTAAAGTAAAGAATACTCACAACACCAGATGCACAAGGAAAAACTCAAACGGGAAAAATCTCGGACAGCCCAGACAATCACTATGAATATGATCATACAATGGTACAGACGGTAGTCTTACTCAATTACTCGATCCACCCACGAGACTTTATTCTCCTATGATCTTCAACCACTACTCTCATAGTTCCTGCGCAGAAAGCAACACTCTTCCACGATGCCTTTCCACAACACACGCGTTCACGTATGTCTTGGTGTCCACCGATATGTCTTCTGACGTCTACGATGTTGAAATCGGACTCCACCGAATCTTCACCGCAAAACCAACAATGTTCAAGTATAGAACTAATCTTCTTAGTTCCACAAAGATAAATATATCATATATCAATGATAACTCAAATCTTCAAAACTCTAAAGATGCATTAACTTTGGAAAACCTTAGAATACTTGTGTCAAGACATGTTATGGATGAATACTGATTTTCTAGAATGCACACTTGCAAAATCTGATGGAAAACACACCTTAAATATTATCCTTGAGGTGACGCGTCGTTCAAGCGACATTGGTCTGTAGCTCGAACGAGATAGCAATGTTGCGCGAATGGCAGGCAATCTCACTCGAACAACGTGTCAGGTCGTTTGAGCGACATGTGAAATTATAGTTTAATATTAAACCAACTCTTAAGATAGAGTTCCACTTAAATTTAACTATAATCCATCCTTATCAGATTAAAACGAAGTGTAAACCTTTTCAAACACTTATAAACCAGTTTAAAAACATTAATTTAACAAAAATTTCATCCTTAATCATTTTAAAATAAATTTTGAGTCCCATTAAATTTATGCATTCATACTTGAGTGATCTCAAACATCAATTACACGTTAAAGATGAATAAACTTGCACCAATTAAACTTCATCACAATTAATTCCTTGAAGCTTTGCCGCAACGTCTTCAACACGACATACTGTGTATGGGATCGTGACAAATAAAAATAGACCTATGACTTAAACATGTTTTATCTCGGGAATAAGTCAAAACTATACAACAGACTCAATTGGAAATTTTGTCCTTACAAATATCCCCCTTTGACTATTCTGGGACAAAACCAACAATGCCTAAGCCGGGTCGTCAATCCGTATGATGCCTAAATTTCATCCCATAAACAAAATATAAAAAATACATGACAAGACTAGTAAACATGGACTGACAAGCATGAAATTGTCTCTGAATGTCTGAATGTGATGTAGTCTTGAAATTTTGAACCTCGTTAAGAAAATTTACACAGATGAAAATGACAAATACCAAGTATGGAGGAACAAATGATATAAATCATGATGAAACATGTGAGAAAAATATTTTAATACCAATTTGAAACAACTTTTAAATCCGAATACCAAATATGCACATAAATAGGATACCAATGTAGATATAAAAGACTGAAACAAATAATAACAGTGCTCAACAAATCTCCCCTTACATCACATACATCTTTCCCCCTTTTTGTCTGGAATAGACAACCCAGTGAAAATATACCAATTTAACGAAAAATCTAGCACAAGCATAATCAATTAAATATATATAGATAATCATGCAAACAACTAGCTAAAAATGATCAATAGAATCAAGTCAATAGGTAGCAAATAGGTAGTCGCACAAATTAAATAATCAATCTAAACATGTGTGACTAAACAAATTCAAAATGCGGCAAAAAAACATAATATATCAATGTGAAATGCATAACAGAATCCCAGTAGCAACCAGTTGTACCAAAATATATAACCAAATAACCCAGGGTACTGAAACATGATAAACCCCAAAACCAAGACAGGTCGCTCGAACGAGTCAGAGGCGTCGCTCTAACGATAAACCGTTCTCGTTAGAATGACAACATCTCACGACAAGAAGATCTTGCTCGATCGAGAAAAAAAAACTCAGTTCCAGCTCCGAAAGTTAAATAGTGTTTCCTAGTGAAAAAATTTCGTAAAAAATCTAACTAGAAGGGGCTCAAAATTAAAAAAAAATCACCTGAATCTCAAAGGGTTAGAGTCATTTATAAGAAAATTTATTTTATTCCTTGAAATTCCATATATCTTTGTTTAGATCTTTGTATTTTTTGCCTTAGATTTAGAGTTCCTCTAAGTACATCTATTTATTATTGAGATACTATGTTTTATGTTGAAAATTTGCTTAGTATGGCTGAAAATTTGAAAAGAAGTAGAGTATGAGGGAATTTTCCTTCATCTATACCTGTTGGTTTAGGTGACTTACATGCAATTATTAAGATCCTGGCTCAAGATAGGAGGCCATGCATGGAAATATGAAGTAGCTGACACTGATTATCCTAGTTGGATGAAACTGATTAGAATTAAACCCGATTACTCCTGTAGTTGGGTTAAAATATAATTAAAGATGTGAGATGACATCTCCATACCCAATAGGGACATAAGATAAGTTCATTGAGAAGTAGCATTGAAGAACCCTAGGATATTGGATATGTGGTCATGTGTGTAGGGAGAAGGTTTAGGAGATCAACTGGATTCAATTAAATCAATCAATCCTAAATGCTAAGAAAAACATCAACCATTCGATCAAAAAGTTATTATGATGATCAAATCTATCTATGGAGTGATCTAATGTCCTGTAGAGGTTGAGCATATGCTCTTCCTTTGATCGATTGGGATCTATGGGTAGCACAACGACATCCATGAAAAGAGCCTAGATATCGTTGTAAGAGTCCTAGAGATTTAAAACCAAGAAGATTAAAAGCTCGGCCAAGTCTAGGTAGTGTGTAAGAGGGTCGGCCAAGTCCAATTGCACTTCAAGAAGTGGAAAAAGTTTGGCTAAAATCCATGGACAAATGGAGATGTCTGTCATGGATGAATAGGAGGAGAAGGATCAACATTTGAAGTTCAATTCAACATTTGGAGAATTGATTAAGGGATTTTCTAGAAACTAATAACCATATGCATCGGGGTTACATTTAGGGATCTTCATTTATAGATATTGTTATGAGTTATCAACCAGTGATGTAGTTTAACGGCTTATTTGGGGGTTTTATTTTGGAGAGAAAAGAAAGGAAAGGAAGGGAAATTATCTTTCTTTTCCATCGTTTGGGAGTTTTCAAAGGAGATAAAGGTTGTTTCGCCATTTTTCGTCGTTTGGAAGTTTAAAAGGAGAGAAAATAAATCAAATGTTTTTAAAAAAATTCCCTTCCGTTCTTTCAAAAACTTTCCTTCCAAATAGGAAATGAATGAAGAGAAAGGAAAGTTTTCTAAAGAGTGTACCTTATTTCCCTTAAAAACATTATTTTCCTTCCAACTCCTAAACACTAGAAAAGAAAATTATTTTATCTTCCTTCCTAAATCCTTTATCTTCTCTTCCTTTCTTTTTTCTCCCATAAATTTTCCTTTCTTTTCTTTTCTCTCCTAATAAAACTTTCATTTCCTTTCCTTCCTCTAAAAAACTCCTAAACAGGCCATAAGCCTCTAATGGTAAGATTAAGGTATGATGGAAAAATGATCTGATGCACCAGGTGGAGCAGTACCATATTAATTCATGCATATATTCAATTCCTGATGAGATGAATTATAGGTTTCTTTCATTACCCTAATTGGATCATCCCATGTATTATACAGTGGGTTTCTGTGGGGGGGTGGGGGGGGGGGGAATTACAAGCTTCACCGATCTATTTTTTCAATAACATTTTCTTCGGCATCAAACCAGGGAACATCGTGACCCACTTATTACACATCCAACAAAATAGGATTAAATGATACGAGACTATATCACTAGGTTCAATACTAAAAATCTTGAGGTGATAAAATACGATCAGAAAATAGTAATCACTGCAATCATGAGTAGTTTTTTGGATAGAAAGCTTTACTGGGCATTGAAAAAGGAACTTCTAAAAACTATGGTTGAAATCCTAGCCAAGGTAGGAAATATAATGAATGCTGAGGAGGAAATGATTAAAGAAGTCTGGTCATACTAAATTCGATGTTGGGATCCGATACTTGGGGAAGTTGAGATAGGAAAGATAATTCCAATGATTCCAAGAAGCTGAAGCGAAAGTAATTCGACGAGTACACACCCATCACTATGGGGGTACATCATATCCTTGATGAGATCCAAGGAATTAAGAAAATTAGGTGTCCCAACATGTTGAAAACTATCACTATCCTAAGTTGCAAAAGTAAATTCTATGACTTCCATAAGGAGCATGGTTATGCTACTGATAAGTATTTGGGCCTAAAAGATGAAATTGAGGCCTTAATTACGAGGGATAAGCAACTGAAATATGTAGATAAGTAGGGATGAGAAACAGAGATCCAGAGGGATCTTAAGCCAAGTAGACAATTAAAATATCATTACAAAGAAAGGGATGATAAGAAATGAATCGAAATAAGGAATCAGACGATGAAAATGACCCTGACTTACCCAAAAATCCAAAGAAATTGATAGATAATGTTGGCATGATCTTATTCGGAATGCACTTCATTACTGGTGGAGGTGATGGATGTGGAGATGGACCTGATGAGAGTAAAATATATATGAATGAGGTGCAATCTTGTGCACATGTTAATAAAGTGATTATGGTCAAGGTAGCGATGAGCCTCCCTCGTAAGGTAAAAAAAAAGTCATCTAATTATTTTTTTTCTAAAGATGATTCATGTGGATTATTGTACTCCCATGGTGAACCTTTGGTTGTGAATGTTTGGTCTATGAGAGGTTTGTCCAAAGAATTACGGCAAACCATGGTGTTTTGCATATGTGTTGTTTTGTGATTGTTTCAAAAGGCTTAAATTATCAAAAATAAATCTGCAGGTATACCATAATCCACTCATTAGAATTTCAGGGGAGAAGGTGTACCCCCTGAGAACCATTAAATTCATATTCATGGTTTGAACATGGCCTAATACCAAATTAAAATTAAGCCTTTTGTCATCATGGAAAAGAACATAGCCACGACCTATAATATCATCTTTGGTAGGGTTGGTTTGAAGAAGTTTGAAGTGGTGTCCTTCACAGTACACCAAGTCATGATGTTCCCTATTCATTATGGAGTAGGTTAAGTTAATCAAAAATAGGTGGTAGCAAGAGAATGATACTACACATCAGTAAAGGAATGTGAGAAGCTAACTACCACTTATCAAATCGAGACATTAGATCCTCGAGATGAAGATAAGCTAGTCATTAATGAAGTGTTCGAGTAGATGGATCCTATAATCTTGGATAACGAGCATCCAGAAAGGATAACTCAGATGGGCATGTCTTTGGATCTAGCATTAAAAAAAGAATTAGAAGACTTCATGAGGCAAAGGAAAACGTATTCCCATAGAGCCATGAGGACTTGACTGGTTTTGATCCAGGTGTTCTTTTCCGCGACCTCAGTATTATGAAAGATGCAAAGCCCATCGAATAAAAGCGTAGAGTTTTTGCAGAAGAAAAGAATATGGGCATTCATGAATAAGTAAATAAGCTTAAGAAAGTTGAGTTTATCCAGGATGTGAAGTGCCCAACCTAGCTCTCGAATATCATTATGGTTAGAAAGAATAATGAAAAATGGCATATGTGTGTTGACTTTACCAACATCAACAAAGCATGTCCAAAAGATTACTACCCACTATCCCGAATCAACCAGTTAGTCGATGCCATGGCTGGGTACGAGCTTCTCAGCTTCATGGATTTATATTCAGGGTATATAATTAGGTAAAGATAAATCCATTTTAGAGGGGAAAAACCTTGTTCATCGCTAACATAAGTACATACTGCTACAATGTTATGCCATCTAGGATGAAAAAAGCTGGAGCAACGTACCAAAGGCTAGTCAACAAGATTTTTAAAGTACAAATTGGGAAGAGTATGGAGGTCTATGTAGATGACATGCTTACTAAGAGTAAGAAGTCGATCAATCAAATTTATGATCTCGGCCAGTCTTTCGACGAGTTGGAAAAGTACCAGATCAAAGTAAATCTTGCAACATGTGTCTTTTGGGTATGAAAAAGAATTTTTTTGGGTTTATTATCAACCAAACCGGTATAGAGGCCAACCTCGATAAGATTAAAGAGATAATCAACGTGCGATCTCCAGCAAGAAAGTAGGAGATCCAAAGACTAACTGGCCGAGTTGCTGCACTCAATAAATTTGTATCGAGGTCCACAAATAGATGTCTTACATTCTTTAATTTTCTCAAAAACACCTTTGAATAGAATGGAAAGTGTGAGAAAGACTTTGGATAATTCAATAAGTACCTAAGATCCCCTTCTTCATTGTCGAGTCCGTTCCTAGGAGAGAAGCTCTGCTTGTATTTGTCTATATCTAAGTTTGTTATGAGCTCGACACTTATGAGATTAGAATATGGTGTTCATAAACCCATTTATTATATAAGCACGTCTTACCATGAAGTAGAAATATGGTAACCAAGATTGGAAAAATTAGGATTAGTTGTGATTGAAGCCTCTAGGAGGATACATCTATATTTCCAAACTCACACGATCACGGTGAACACTGATTTACCCCTCCAGTAAGCTATCCACAAACCTAATAAATCTAGTAGGTTGATGGCTTGGGTCATCGATCTAGGGCAATATGACATCGTGTATGAGCCAATAACAGTAATTAAAGGGAAAGCAATTATAAATTTCATGAGAGAATTCATATATAATGAGGAGCCAGTGGAGAAACTGACCGATACCGAGGATCCACCAGTTCCGAGCAACAATAGGACCTAATATTCTACAAGGTAAAAAGAAAAACCTTGAGAGTTAGGGAAAATAAAGAGGCTTTTTAAGAATGAGTCTTTTGTTGAAGGAAATTTTGAGAAATAACCACATAGTCTGGAAATTATTTATCGATAGCTCCTTATGAACCAATGACGGTGAAAATAGTTTGTTCATCTTAACTCCAAAAGGAAAAGATGCGGAGTATGCTCTGTAGTTCAACTTTGATGCCTCCAACAATGAGGTAGAGTACGAGGCATTAGTCGCAGGTTTGGGGCTAGCCTCACTACTTGTAGCATAATAATTATCGATGCACAGTTACTCTCAATTAATTATAAATCAAGTACTTGGTGCCTACAAAGCAAGGGAGGAAACCCTGTCAAAAAGTATAGAAAAAAGGTGAACCTACTACTCTCAAAGTTTGATATTTTCCATATGGTAAGAATTCCATGGACAGAAAAGTCCCGAGCTGATGCATTAGCTCTTCTAGCATTAATAACCATGGCCGAGGTCAGTAGAATAGGGCCTATGGAAATATTAATGCAACGTATCATTAAGGAAAATAATGTGTAGGTAATAGAGTAAAAAATGAGACCATCTTGGGTGGATCCCATCATATCATACTTAAGGATCGACATAGTTACGGAAGACCCTAGAGAAGAACGCAGAGTCCATTATAAAGAAATAAGATACGTGTTAAAATATGGGGTCTTATTCAAGAGAGGTTTTGTTTTCCCCCCACTACGTTTGTACACCCTAAAGAGGTCCCTGGCCTGATTAAACAAGTTAATTAAGGGTCTTGTTGGGTGCAATCGAAGTCGATCGTTGGTGAAAAGGATATAGAGACACGATATTATTAGCTGACAATGAAGGAGACTATGCAAGATATAACAGGAATTGCGACAAGTTCTAGAGGTATGTTGGAATTCATTAGAGACCTTATGAAACCTTGACACATATAACTTCCCCATGGCCTTTTGCCATGTGGGGAATAGATATAGTCAACCCTCTATTGAAAACCAAGAGAAGTTTCAGGAATCTTTTCATCGTATTGGACTACTCTACGAAGTGGGTTGAGGCCGAACAATTGGTGATGATGACTTATGTAAAGGTTTTCCACATCATATAGAGAAACATCATATGTCATTATGGGATGTCCTCTACATTCATTACATATCATGACATGCAGTTCAACAACAATGAGCTTGAGGCTTAATTTATTAAATCAAAATAAAAAAAAATGGCATTCTGCAGCTAATCACCCTCAATGCAATGGGAAAACCGAGGTCATAAATAGATATTTACTAGATTCGATGAAGAAAAGATTGGATGCTACTAAGTCCAACTGGATTGACAAATTTCAGAGTGTTCTCTAGGCATACTGGATGAACCCAAGAACCCCACAAGAGAAATTCCTTTTATGCTAGCATTTGGCATAGAAACAGTGGTCCCAACAGAGATTGGTCTGCTGAGGCAGGGGGTACGGAGATCCAGTTCACCGGGAGTGATCTGATGCATTGAATTGATCTTGATTTGGTGGAAGAGGTCAGAGAAAGAGAACCCTCAAAGTATCATTATATAAGTAGAGAACATTGAGTTTCTATAATAAAAGAATCAATCCAACCACACTGGAGCAAGGTTACTTAGTCCTAAAGAAAGTGATCCAAACAGGGAACAAACTTGAGCAGATCCGGCATGGCCCTTATATATTGAGCATCATGGTCCGACCAGACACCTACATAATTGAGAATTTAGAAGAGGAATTGTAGAAAACGTAAACTTTATGTGTGTAAAATATGTCGTTTTGTGTTTTCACCCAATACAAACAAATACCAAGACTTTGCACGCTAAATATGGAGTGTAGCGGTAAGTAGGGGTCAAATCCACAGGGAATTTCTATTAGAATTCTATTAATTTATTACTTCTAAAATAAAAGTTTTCAAGGTGATGAGTGAGAAAATCATTAAATAGGCGAGTAATGAAACCAGATTAATAAGACAAATAAAACTATAGATTGAGAAAAGAAAAGTATCCCTCACACGGAAAAAATAACATAAACGGTTGCATGAAAAGAAAAGTATTAACAAGATCAATATCATTTAGGCAATTAATAAAACCTAGAGTTATCACCCAATAAATTCTCATATAAGTTTAATTTGATTTCGACGTCAACGCATATTCTCGAAATTACATATGAAAGGTCATAAATATCGCGTATACATGATGTACACCATTGAATATCCTAGGCACAATACCACGAACAAGTAATCCATTAACACTATCTTAAACCAATATAATAGCAAGGAAACAAATCAACCCATATTAATTCAGTAATCTCAACCTAAATTAAATTACCTATAAATCATGATAAATTTAATGTATTTAATGATATTAATTAAGAAAGAATGAAACCTAATTAATCAAAGCAATAAACTAATTACCAAAGATTGAAAGTAAGAAATGAAAATACAATTAATTGGAGAAGAAGATTGAAAATAGTCTTCCACAATAAATCCTAGGACAAACAAAGGAGGAAAGTTCTCTCAATTTTAACAAAACATTAAACTATCTACTAATATCTGAATATGCAATGAATATCCAAATTACATATCTGTAGTAAGTTAGATTAAAAGAAAAGAGGAAAGAAAACAATAAGCAAAACTTAACAAAAATCTCCTAGTGTCAATCAATTGATGAAATCCATCGATAAATTAATGAATCTAGAAAATTCTCACTTTATTCCTTCTACATTAAAATTGAAACCATTGATCAAGTGATCAATTTTGATCGGTTGATCAAAACTTTATTTCAAGACCAAACATTTTCCTCAAAACCCAAGAAAATTCTCCTCAGGAAAATGGTCAAAACTCAATCATTAGGAACCGAATTGATGCATTGTCAGCGACTATGTGAATCTAACTTGGGGAGCTACAACGTCCGTGAAGAGTTTGGGTGCGAAGCTCAAAAATTGAAATGACTAAAATGCTCCCAAAGTTGCTTAATGTGTTGAAACTTTCCCGAATAGCGCCAATTCCACCATTAAGCTTTCTAATACCTAAAAATTACCAAATAGACCTTCAAAGCACATATATATATATATATATATATATATATATATATATAATGAAAATAAAGGTTATACAGTATATGAGCTTAAATACAGGAATCAACGGGCACAATTGTTCTAGAATACATAAGTAAAATGGGCGATAATATACAATATTAGTGATGTATTAGGGAACCTTTCAAGAACCAATAAAACGTGGAGCATTCAAGGAAATATCATCACTGGGTGACCATGACAGCTTATGAAAGAAATAAGTGTAAATAAGGAGATTATGAAAAAACATTCCGCATTATCAATGAAAATCAATCTTTTATGCAAGTTGTTGATTATTCAAGATTTTCCATTATGCATTGAAATGATTATCAATTTAAGAGATCTACAAGAAGCCTAGGATGAAGACATCTCAGAGCTAAACATAATAAATCGACTATGATCATCCCACAATTGGAAAAGTTAGTTGACATATGGGAAATCAATGTTATTATAAGGTCAGGTCAGCCATGAGCTAACCCAGTTCACAAGTATGTTGACTAGAGCATTGGTAAAACCGAGCAAGAAATAAGTACATCATTGAGCATAAGCAAAGAATACACCCATATAGATTGATAGGGGAAATTTAAGTTAAAACTTATAACAACCCTATTAGGACAACTCAATTTCGTCCACTCGTAGCTAGTAAATTATACAAGGTCGACCTGAAGCTGACCACAAGGCTCAATTATTGGAAAACCTAATTTAATCTAAATAATTATGTCAAAAAACTGTCCCTACAATTAACTATATAAATATGTTTTGCATTCTAAGCAACACCTCAAAAAACACATGTTATATGCGAGGCCTAATAACTTAGCCAAACAAAATAACTTGGCCAAAAATCTAAGCATATATGAAGAAAAATGAATGTACAAATTCATCAAGACAAGAGAATAATGGAAATCATTCAACAAAATAAATATATTTGTTAATAAACCATTCAAGAGTCAATAATTAAAAGTATGATTGTTCAAAAATTATAAGAAAATTAAAGACAAGTCATAACATTAGGAAAGGAGTTCAAGTTGTAGGAAGATATTGTCTAGGGTGGCCAACAACTACATTAGTTATAGGCGTGTCTTAAGGGTTCACTTGGATCACCAAAGGAAGGGTCAACTTAGTAGTTGTAGCCTGATCAACTTGAGAAATAGGCAGGATTTCTAGCATTATATTGTTCGCCTTCATAGTAACATTAGTATTGGGCAAAACTATGCCATTCATATTGTCTCCCTCCTACATTTTGAT
The DNA here is from genome assembly GCA_949130495.1 of Sambucus nigra. Taxonomy (NCBI): domain Eukaryota; kingdom Viridiplantae; phylum Streptophyta; class Magnoliopsida; order Dipsacales; family Adoxaceae; genus Sambucus; species Sambucus nigra. Next base: position 621,922,321 of record OX422207.1, on the reverse strand, counting down.
GACATCAATATTATTTGACTAATTCATTATTACCCACTTTTTAAAATCCATGTACCCATCAATAAAAAAGTCACGACATTGAGCTCAAAGTCATAAGAAACTTTTCACTTCTCTATTACCTCTTTCTCGACATTCTCTAAGGCCTCCTTCAAACTTTAAATTGTGATTACATTAACACCAAAATCATCTTTGACCTTTTAGAGATCCTCTCTAGATGTGCTAAGATCTCGAGTCTTCTCAACCAACAAATCATCCTTTTTCATTTCTTGTCATCTATAACCTTCGGATCGTCTTGAGCACTATTAACTTCCTTCTAAAAACTAGTAACCTTCTTACCTAGGCTATCAACTTGACTACGAAGATCTTGGTTCATGTTCTTTTTATTTTTGAAAGTCTTCTTATTATCTTCATTTAAGTATCTCTCTCTCGAAGAATCGTGGAAGTAAAGAAGACGAGATTGATGCATAAAATAAAAGTAATAGAATATTTGAAGATCACTACAAACATCTTATGATGGAAAAATGTCCATAGGTGGTTAATTGTCAGAGTCTAGAGAAGCTCATAATCTGGAATGTGCTTATAGTAGTCGAGCACTTCTAAAGCATTAAGCAGATGATCGATAATGGACCTCTTGTACTTCTTTATCATGTTTGGAGTCACTAGGTATTAGGTTCCCTCAAGTAATCCTCAACTATGGGGTACTGATAAGATGCTTCATCATCCTTGGCCAACCGATGAAATGGTTGCTCACTAATCAGGACATGTGTCTTCCTTAACCTAGCAATCTTAAAAGATCCACAACCTTGGCTATTTTGGATCAGTCTCAGAGGTTAAGGACTCAATATTCCTCTTAAGAGAAGATAATTGAAACTCCACCTAAGTTTGGTCAAGATTAGTGGTGCCCCTCCTGTTTTCTTTTTGGCCTCAATTTTTGATTTCCTTTTGGCCTCGTCTTCAACTTTTCTTTTCGTAGACTAAACTTTTTGTTGTAAAATAACCTCAAACTATTGACGATTATATAACTTGGGTGCTATCTCCCAAGAATGTTCAATTTGAAATTCCGAGGTGGATGGAGTATATGTTTTATAAGAAAATACAATAGTTAGTAAAACTACAAAAGAAAGTCGAACTAGCACTTATTAAAATTTCCTTACCTTATTCAACCTCTTTAATGACTGGAGTTGGTGCATGGCCTACTCCTTGATCTCTTACTGACCCTAAAGGTCTATAATAAATGAGCTTTGTAAACTTGGTCAAGTTGAATATGTCCTCAAAGATTGGAGGATCAGCTACACAAATCATGTTCACCAAGTTCTTCAAATCAGAAAACAACTTGGGAACAATTTAACTGAAAAAGGGAAAATGCATATTGAAATACGAGTAAATTAAGAAAAGTAAAACATAAAGAGTTGAATATATACCAATTATGATTGGCCCACGCTAGTCACGATGAACATTGATAGCTCTCTCCCTTTCATTTGGGCTGAACTCCCAGTTTCCCTTAAACTATAAAACTTTATGTTTCCGGAAGTGGTTGGTCATTCGAGACAATGTCACCAAATTCTAATGGGATTTTTGAAAATACAATAATATTATAGACACCCCATAGTATCCCCCATACACCTCCATAGGTCCAGGCACTATCTTTTTAACCGTTGGACCTCTCGTCCACCTTTAAACCCTAAAACTTAAGTTAGTGGAGGGTTATTATGTTTTTTTCGGATTTTTTCAACTTAAAAACTTAAGAGTATCTCAACAAACTTTCATAGAGCTCTGAATCCCCTTTCCAACGGTCTATATTGTGTGCAAATTGGACCTGGGGTTCAAATTTAACACCCGCTTTACCCGAAAGATCCTTCTCGAGCTCTGTTTTACTTTGGTCAACTCTTTGAACCAAGATTCCATCAACTCACTTTCATAGGAATCTGCATCCCCTTTCCAATGTCCATACCATGCACAAATTATACCTATGATTCACATTTAGTTTCCTTTTACCTTAAAACCCTTAATCGAAAGTCATCGAACACTCCCAATCTCCGCTTGACTTCGGTCAACCCGAGAGCTTCTCAATGAACTACCATTGAACTTTGAATATTCTTTCCAACGATCCATACCATCACAAAATGGACTTATGGATTGTATTTTACATTTATTTTTTCAAAAAAAATCCATTTTTGGACTTCCTATAGGCAAACCTTCCCCCTACCTATGGGCAACAGACACTTTACTTGGCCACTAAGTCCGGCATGCTTTCCAACGGGTATGCTGACCAACATATCCCCGGGGGTAGATTAGTGTATTGTTCCCTTTAGGGTTTCCTCTTTAACGAAACCATAACCTCATCGTCATGACAAATTGCCTCCAGATCAGTGCACAACCTTCCAAAACATCCCTTTCTGTGCATTCTCTCCAACATTCCATTACCTCGTTCTCACCTCACTTTCAGCACAACTTTTCAACCATAACACCATCAATAAAAATCACTCCGCATTCATGTAATATCAAATTTCATGTCATTTAGAAGGTCTACATTCTACCCATTCAAGCTTATGAATTTAGTGCCATTTATTACATTTTACTACTTTTAGTGTATCTCTGCCTCTGGTTTCGACTTTATTACCATTTTTATTATCTATATACTCATGACAATTATTATTCTATATTCAGAACCCCAAAAGTGGGTTTAATCCATAAACTATAAATTGGAGTTTCTTTTATTTCTCTATATTTTCACCCCTTGAGCTCATTTTTCCCCAAATCAAAATAGAAAAGTCTAGTTTCAGACTTATGAGTTAAATCCCGCCCTTATTATTTTCAACTATGTGGAATTTGATACTACTTTCTAGCTACGCAGGGATCCGGAGTTTACCTTGGGATTCGAGTCCTCTTTTTCTTATTTTCCACACTTTATTTTTCTTACTATTTTCCCCTTAGTATTTTCATAAATATTTTTGCCTATTTATTTTTACTTCTACCGGTCCCGTCAAACATACGTACTCATCTACTCGTAATGAGTCATGATCTGATCCGCAACTCATAGTATATATATCTAACTTATTTTAATATATTTTAGCTATCCTGTCAGACATGTGTACTCATTTATCCATAGCGAGTCACGATGTGATGCACCGCCAATATTCTAATTATATATATATATATATACATTTTTTCTCTTTATTTTGTCTACACTCTTCAATTGATTCGTTTTCATCGTTTTCATTGATGTGTACACGATAATTTGGTTCCTTATATGCTTTTCATATATATATACACTTTCCACCCCACATACACTATGCACATCTTAGGAAAAATGGGAGAATATTTTTATAGCCCCTAAGAAAACGAAAGGGTAGAATGGGTGCCTAACAACTTCCCATTTCATCACTTAGGCGTCATACCTGCGATGTATTTCATTCCATATGCATCGGTTAGTCTTTTTGATGTCGTCTTGGTACAGGTATATCTTTTTCCTATTTTGAGTAAAATAGGTTCACGACACCACTCTTTACATTTCACCATGTGATGATGTATGGTTTTATATCCTTGGGAGTCCGCGAATATCAAGCGAGTGGTGAAAACGGAGTTCTCCTCCTTGACCCCATTTTCATGCCATTCGTTTTTCGGGGTACACCCGATCTGGGATGGCCATAGTGACGATCCGCTGAGGACTTTTATTGTTTAGAGGACTAAACTATATTTTACTTGGGCTTTGTTTTCCCTTTTCTCATTTTCTCTATTTTTCTACATGTCTATATATGTTTCCACTTATATATTTTTCTTTTACTTTCATACTCACATGTTGTATATATGTACCATGCTCATGTCACACTATCCATATATTCTTTTCTTTGTTATGCTTATTTTCTCATGACATAAACATACTATTTTTTCTATCACATGCTATATGCTTTCTTCACTTGTATATATCTCATGATTCACATTCATTTATATATATCTTCCATGTGTCACTCCATTTATTCACATGATTCATATACTTTATGTCAATTGTAGATACTCATGCTTATTCCCACTTATATAAATATTCACATGTTTATCCTCATGCTTCACATCACTTGTATATATCCCATGCCACTCGCACACACTTCCACATTACTCTCACTTGATCACACTTCCATGTTAATGACACTTGTACATATCACCATATTACCACTTTTCCCATATATGCATCTCTACTTGTGTATATCCACATGTTTCATACCTTGCATATATCCCTATGCGTTGTTTGCTTGTACATACTTAATGTATGATGGTTACTTCTACTTACTTACTCGGTTCTTTTTATACTTAGTTCTTCTTCAAATGCCGCTTGTGTATATTCTCCTGCTTTATTCAATGCTAGTAGTCATGCATACATCTATTTTCATACATAATTCTCATTCTTTATTCCATGCTCAGTAGTCGTGCATATATTTATTGTCATACATAACTGAATTTGCATAAAATAATAATTAAGACTTATGCATTTTGCACACTAAATCATGTGAGTACTAAATTTTGACCATATAGTTGTCTCATACTTGTGGGTCACTTTGTTATGGGTTGTCGGTTCTGCAGGGTATGATTAACCTTAATGATATGAATCCCACCTTCCATTGGCCAAGTACGTTCGACGCATATCGAACGGTTCCCCCTCATCTTGCCACTTAAAGAAACTTATGGCGAGAGTACATCAAATTTTCTCTCACACATACCATCACTACGAGGTTTGTTGTGAGACAATTAATGTACACTCGGGTATAAAAAATGGCTTTACCACACATACCGACTAATGATTGCCCTTATAAATAAGAGGTATATCATGGAAGTCATGACAAAGGGGGAGACTTTATGTCACGACCCCGACCCAAAATAGTATTAGGTAGCGAGTGTCTTGACATGACACCAAGGCAACAAATATTCCGATTTAATTGTTTCCTTAAATAAATGCAACAGATATATTATCATATGGTTATGAATCGTAAAATACAGAAAGTATAGTAATTACGTCATTAGAGCTTTCTAAAGGAAACTTCGTATATATTAAAAGTAACAACGGGTTACAACTTAAGAGAAAATTTAAACCTTATTACAAGAGAGCCAGACATACTCTAAATAAACATTTTACAAAAAGAGCTCTAAAAGCTAAATCTTCAATATAGTCCATTTTCATTCCGTCCGTGAGCCTAAACGTTTCCTGAAAAATGGTTATTTATACAACATCAGCTAAAAGCCGAATGAGGTTCAATCTCCAAACATTCCAGGGTTTTCAGAAAATAGATACCTATTCAAGTCAAAAGAGAAGGCATATACATATATGGAGAGGAACTTGCAGTAAATAGATATAATTTTGAAATGAAATTATATATATCACAATTGGATAGCTCAGAATAAGAAGAAGGCAACAAATCAAATGTGATATCTTTTTCTTTCAATCATATCATTTTGATGGCCAAGTACACTCTAATACCGTATTCTTCTACCGTATTATACCCCGGTAGTTGAGGGTCAATCGAACTAGTTCGTCACAACGCCTTATTTAGGGAACACCAGCGATAACCCAGCTGGGAAGGTCAGTCAGTAAAGAGGTCCCTTAGGCCTAATCATAATTTCAATATTCAATATCCTTTTCAATAATCATTTTAATCGGTATGTTTATTTGGACAAATATAAACATGTCACAATTGAATCAGTCATCGGTATCACATGAATTTTGAGAATAAAAGTAGTTCATAAAATATATATAGTTTGCATAATATCATATAATCAAAATACACAAGGAATGTCAGAGTACTCACCCAAAATAGAGGTCGATTTTACTGGTATCGAGTCTTCGATCACACGTTAATCTGATAACGATTTAAGTACACGTTCTAAGGTCCAGTTTATACTACATTTTAATAACAACTTCTTCTTTTTAAAGGATTGTTGAAACCCATTTTCTCAATTTTTAAAACTCATTGATCGTAATTGAAGAATTCAATTCATAGTTCTTCCTAATCAGTCGGTTCCCAGTAGAGATGGAGGGTCACAGGGGCACCACTTAAATACCATCTCATCTAGACAGAACTTCACCGGGCCTTACTTTGGAATTACTTAAATGGGATTCCATAATAACGAGCAATTCCTTTAAAAAGAATCATTTTTAAAAGCGTATAATTTCAAACAAGTTTATAAAATCAACAACTTGGATTTGTTCTAAATTTTAAGTTTTGATTAGTGAATTATTTATTGTATTTTACCAGCATAACTACTAAGTAAAGCTATAAAACAATAAATTAAAACTATAAAGATGCATTATAACATTAAGATTACCTTAAGATGAATATACCTAAGAACTTCTTCTTAAACTTTCTCACACTTTCTCTCACTATTTCTTTCTATAATTCTCAAGGAATTAGTGTGAGTTTCAAATGATCCCCCAAATGCCCTATTTATAGTTTTCCAAAGATATACCGGGGTTGACACATGTCCATGATGACCAAGCTTTTACAATGGGAATCAGCGTTGACGTGTTGTGTAACAGAGGTGTCTTGCAGTCTTATTTCACCGGACTGCGACACGTGTTTTAGCTTCTCCTCTAACGATGACACGTGTTTTGGCTTCTCCTCTATCGATGACACGTGTATGGTGGAGGTGTCAAAATCGAGCACGAGGTTGTGGATAGGTATTAAGGGTATAAGGGTCATTTCGGACCTGAAGGGCATTTTGGTAATTTCACACCATATATTTTCAATATTTCTTATAGGTCCGTGAAAATATTTTATTTATGAAAAGGCCCCTTTTATTTTTCATTTTGGTCCCTGAAACTTTCTTTATTAAAACCAAGTCCCTAAAGTTTCATAAAATTACATTTTCTACCCCAAAACTTATCACTTAGCTTAGGATGTGCCATAAAATCTCAATCTGACCCATTTTACCGTTGAATCTTCAAATTTAAAAATGGGCTTTGTCATATTAAGAACTCGGAATATCATATATGTAATAATATATCATTATTAGATAGTAAGTGTGACGAAATTGAAAGAAGACAATTATATATTGGCATAAGAAAATGGGGTCATTACATCCTACCCTCCTTATAAAAAGTTTGGTCCCCAAACTTTACTTACATTAATTTCCAAAAAGGTGTGGATATCGCTCTTTTATTTCATCTTCTCGCTCCCATGTTGCTTCTTCAACAGAATGATTTCGCCATAATACTTTGACTAGTGGAATAACCTTGGTTCGTAATATTTGATTTTTATGGTCCAAGATTTCCACTGGATGCTCGGTGTATGTCAAATCTTCTCTAACTTTAAGAGGATCTTGACTTAAGATATGTGCTAGATCAGGGATGTATTTCTTCATCATTGAAACATGAAACACATTATGGACACTAGAGAGTTCAGGGGGTAAGGCTATTCGATACGCAACAACACCTATCCTTTCAAGGATTTCAAAAGGTCCTATGTACCTTGGACTCAACTTTCCTTTCTTCCCAAATCGGATTACTCCCTTTGTCGGTGATACTCATAAGAAAACATAGTCTCCTCTTTGGAATTCTAACGGTCGATGCCGATTGTCAACATAACTCTTTTGACGGCTTTGAGCGATTTGAAGTCGATCTTGTATCAATTTCACTTTCTCTGTTGTGACCTGAATAAATTCTGGTCCCAATAATTTTCTTTCTCCAACTTCTACCCAACATGCAGGTGAACGACACCTTCTACCATAGAGTGCCTCATACAGAGCCATTTGAATACTTGCTTGATAGCTATTATTATATGCAAATTCCACTAACGGTAAATGATCGTCCCAATTCCCCTTCAAATCAAGTACACATGCCCTAAGCATATCCTCTAAGGTTTGTATGGTTCTCTTCGATTGCCCGTCTTTTTGAGGATGAAAAGCGGTGCTGAAATTCAATTTTGTTCCCATGGCTACTTGTAGGCTTTTCCAAAAGCGAGACACGAATCTAGGGTCACGATCAGAAATAATTGAAATTGGGGTTCCATGAAGCTTAATAATTTCCCGTATATACAATTTAGCTAGCTTTTCTAAGGAATGGGTAATCTTAATGGCAAGAAAATGAGCAGATTTAGTTAACCTATCAATAATTACCCAAATGGAATCATTACCATTGGAACTCTTTGGTAGCCCTGTCACAAAATCCATGGTAATATGTTCCCACTTCCACTCAGGGATTGGTAAAGGTTGTAATAGTCCTGATGGTTTCTGATGTTTAGCTTTTACTTGTTGACAGATCAAACACTGAGATACAAACTCTGTTATCTCCTTTTTCATGTTATTCCACCAAAACACTTCTCGGAGATCTCTGTACATCTTGGTATTTCCGGGATGAACTGTGAATCTCGAGTAGTGACCTTCCTCCAAAATCTGCCTCTTTAGTTGGGCATCACCAGGTATACAGACTCTATTTCCAAACCTTAATATATCATCTCGTATCGCAAATTTAATTCTCTTCCTTTCAATAACCTCTTCTTTAATCTTCCTCAGTTGTGGGTCATTTACTTGTGCAACTTTAATTCTTTCCATCAATGTGGGTTGTATTTGTAAGTTTGCGATTATTCCTCCTTCGTCATAAATACGTACATCTATTTCCATACTTCTCAAATCTTTTAATAGAGTTTCCTGGCTGGTAATAAGACATGCTAAATTTGGTGTAGACTTTCTACTCAAAGCGTCGGCAACTACATTAGCTTTCCCCGGGTGATAGTGAATATTTACATCATAATCCTTCATCAATTCTAACCACCTCCTTTGTCTCATATTCAATTCCTTCTGAGTAAAGATATATTTCAAACTCTTATGATCGGTATAAATCTCACAAGTCTCACCATACAAATAATGTCTCCAAATCTTAAGAGCAAAAATTACCGCTGCTAATTCTAAGTCATGGGTTGGATAATTTTGCTCATGGGGTTTTAACTGTCTCGAGGCATAAGCTACTACTTTTCCATTTTGCATTAGCACACATCCCAAACCATTTTTAGAAGCATCACTATAAATCACAAATCCTCCTGTACCGGAAGGAATAGTCAAAATTGGGGCAGTTACTAATCGATTCTTAAGTTCTCGAAAACTATTCTCAACTTCCTCAGACCATTCATATTTCACTATCTTTTGTGTTAACCTAGAGAGAGGTTTGGCAATACTAGAAAATCCTTCAACAAATCTTCGGTAATAACCTGCTAACCCTAGGAAACTATGAATCTCCGTCACATTAGTTGGTCTTGGCCAATTTAGTATAGCCTCGATCTTTTGAGGATCAACCGACACTCCTTCCTTGGATATGACATGTCCTAGAAAAGAAACACTAGGCAACCAAAATTCACACTTCTTTAATTTCGCATATAATTTCTCTTTCCTAAGGATTTGTAATACTATCTCCATATGCTTCTCGTGTTCTTCAATACCTTTAGAATAAATAGGGATGTCATCAATGAAAACAACCACACACTGATCCAGATATTTCCTAAACACTCTATTCATCATATCTATAAAAGCGGTTGGTGCATTAGTTGATCCAAATGGCATCACAAGAAATTCATAGTGACCATATCTAGTACGAAAAGTTGATTTCGAAATATCCTCTTCCTTAATATTCAATTGGTGATAGCCTGACCTAAGGTCAATCTTCGAAAATACTTGTGCACCTTACAGTTGGTCAAAAAAATCATCTATACGAGGTAAGGGATATTTATTCTTAATGGTCACCTTATTTAGTTCACGATAATCTATACATAACCTCATCGTTCCATCCTTCTTTTTAACAAATAATACTGGAGCACCCCAAGGGGATACACTAGGTCTAATAAAACACTTGTCTAATAGATCTTGTAATTGAACTTTTAATTCCCTTAACTCTAAAGGTCCCATGCGATAAGGTGGTTTTGAGATTAGTGTGGTTCCAGGAACAAGGTCAATGGTAAATTCTACTTCTCTACTAGGAGGTAGACTGGGCAAATCATCTGGAAAAACATCTGGAAAAAGCCTAGCTATAGGAATATCTTCTAAACTAGGCTCTTTTGTTTGCAAATCAATAACACTGGCAAGGAATCCTTGACATCCCTTCTTAAGAAAATTACAAGCTTGCATTGCAGAGATAATACGCATGGGAGATAAGATGCTAGTTCCTTCAAAACTGAATTCTGGTTGGTTAGGAATTTGGAAAATAACTCTCTTCTCAAAACAATCCACCCTAGCATGATATGATGCTAACCAATCCATCCCCAAAATGACTTCAAAATCTCTTATGTCTAAAACTATCAAATCAGCGAATAGTTTATGACTACTGACATTTATAGGGCAAGACTTATATACTAATGTTCCCGTCAATAACTCACCCGAAGGAGTAGAAACGTGTATGATATGATTCAAGGGTTCAGTAATATTAGGAAAGCGATTAACAAAGCGCACAGACATAAATGAATGGGTAGAACCAGGATCAATTAAAACTTGAAAAGGTTGTGCACATATATAAAGTGTACCTGACACTACTGCATTAGAAGCCTTTGCATCAGAAAGATTAAAAACTCTAGCCTGTCTGCCCTGATCCTTATTGTCATTAGAGTTCTTTGTTGTCGTCTTCCCTTTGTTAGGAAAATCTCGCATTTTATGTCCCTTTTGGACACACCCAAAGCAACTCCCCGTCTCCAGGTAACACGGTCGCCCTCTATGAATATTACCACAACGTTGGCATTTATCAACATTAGAGGGTTTGTTTACTAAAGGTTGCCCTATATTAGGTATAGTCCTAAAGGGTTTGTTATTGGGGTTCCTTCCTCTTTGTTCTCCAAACTTCCTCTTCCCCTATCTAACCTGATTATATTCTTCACTATCCTTCTCAGCTATTGTTGCCCTAGCCACCACGTCATTATATGATGTCAACTTTAGGATGGAAATTCGGCTACGAATATTCAACCTTAATCCATGTTCAAACTTCTTGGCTCTTAAAACATCGGTTATCACAACATGAGGTGAAAAACGGGATAACTCAGTAAACTTTGCCTCATATTGACTAACCGTCATATTTCCTTGAACCAGACCCATGAAGTCAGCTGCTTTTTGGTCTTGCACCGTTTCGGGAAAGTATTTCTCGTAGAAGATCACTAAGAAGTCATTCCAACCTATGGGATTATTCCTTTCCCCATGCATTCTCTTAGTCATTCTCCACCAATGTTCGACTTCGCCTTCTAACATGAATGTTCCAAATAAAACCCGTTGTTCATCTGTACACTTAAGAACATCGAACATCTTTTCCATTTGTATCACCTAATTTTCTGCTTCAGTGGGGTTAGGAGTACCTTTAAAAGACGGAGGATTCAACTTCTTGAACTGTTCAATAGTACAACTACTTAGTTCAAGATTCCTTGATGCTCCATTATTCACTTGATGCTCCACAATTCTTGCTAGACTTTCAATTGCCTTGTATGCACCTTCCAGTCCTTCCATACTCGAACCACTAGTCCCTGGAGTTGATCTTGCCTTGGTCATTTTCTACAGTCATGGACAAACGTAAGATGTATTATACTAGCCCAAAATTGCATTTTAGAAGAACAATGATATATAAACAATTATATATAGACTATAAGAAATATGGAGGGTTATCACATAAGTCGGATATTTAATCCTATAACCTATGTATGGAGACTTAAAATCGATAACTTTCGAAACTTATGTTCAGTAGTCTACGGGTTCATAACCTATGCTCTAATACCACCTCTATCACGACCCCGACCCAAAATAGTATTAGGGAACGAGTGTCTTGACATGCCACCAAGGCAACAAATATTCCGATTTAATTGTTTCCTTAAATAAATGCAACGGATATATTATCACATGGTTATGAATCGTAAAATACTGAAAGTAAAGGAATTACGTCATTAGAGCTTTCTAAAGGAAACTCCATATACATTAAAAGTAACAACGGGTTACAACTTAAGAGAAAATTTAAACCTTATTACAAGAGAGCCACACATGCTCTAAATAAAAATTTTACAAAAAGAGCCCTGAAAGCTAAATCTTCAATATAGTCCATTTTCATTCCGTCCGTGAGCCTAAACGTTTCCTGAAAAATGGTTATTTATATAACATCAGCTAAAAGCCGAATGAGGTTCAATCTCCAAACATTCCAGGGTTTTCAGAAAATAGATACCTATTCAAGTCAAAAGAGAAGGCATATACATATATGGAGAGGAACTTGCAGTAAATAGATATAATTTTGAAATGAAATTATATATAACACAATTGGATAGCTCAGAATAAGAAGAAGGCAACAAATCAAATGTGATATCTTTTTCATTCAATCATATCATTTTGATGGCCAAGTACACTCTAATACCGTATTCTTCTACTGTATTATACCCCGGTAGTTGAGGGTCAATCGAACTAGTTCGTCATAACGCCTTATTTAGGGCACACCAGCGATAACCCAGCTGGGAAGGTCAGTCAGTAAAGAGGTCCCTTAGGCCGAATCATAATTTCAATATTCAATATCCTATTCAATAATCATTTTAATCGGTATGTTTATATGGACAAATATAAACATGTCACAATTGAATCAGTCATCGGTATCACATGAATTTTGAGAATAAAAGTAGTTCATAAAATATATATAGTTTGCATAATATCATATAATCAAAATACACAAGGAATGTCAGAGTACTCACCCAAAATAGAGGTCGATTTTACTGGTATCGAGTCTTCGATCACACGTTAATCTGATAACGATTTAAGTACGCGTTCTAAGGTCCAGTTTATACTATATTTTAATAACAACTTCTTCTTTTTAAAGGATTGTTGAAACCCATTTTCTCAATTTTTAAAACTCATTGATCGTAATTGAAGAATTCAATTTAGTTCTTCCTAATCAGTCGGTTCCCAGTAGAGATGGAGGGTCACAGGGGCACCACTTAAATACCATATCATCTAGACAGAACATTTTCGGATTCATTCCCAGTAGAGATGGAGGGTCACAGGGGCATCACTTAAATACCATCTCATCTAGACAGAACTTCACCGGGCCTGACTTTGGAATTACTTAAATGGGATTCCATAATAACGAGCAATTTCTTTAAAAAGAATCATTTTTAAAAGCGTATAATTTCAAACAAGTTTAAAAAATCAACAACTTGGATTTGTTCTAAATTTTAAGTTTTGATTAGTGAATTGTTTATTTTATTTTACCAGCATAACTACTAAGTAAAGCTATAAAACAATAAATTAAAACTATAAAGATGCATTATAATATTAAGATTACCTTAAGATGAATATCCCTAAGAACTTATTCTTAAACTTTCTCACACTTTCTCTCACTATTTCTTTCTATAATTCTCAAGGAATTGGTGTGAGTTTCAAATGATCCCCCAAAGACCCTATTTATAGTTTTCCAAAGATATCCCAGGGTTGACACATGTCCATGCTGACCAAGCTTTTACAATGGGAGTCAGCGTTGACGTGTCGTGTAACAGAGGTGTCTTGCAGTCTTATTTCACCGGACTGCGACACGTGTTTTAGCTTCTCCTCTAACGATGACACGTGTACGGTGGAGGTGTCAAAACCGAGCACGAGGTGTCGAGCACAAGGTGGATATGTATTAAGGGTATAAGGGTCATTTCGGACCTGAAGGGCATTTTGCTAATTTCACACCATATATTTTCAATATTTCTTATAGGTCCCTGAAAATATTTTATTTACGAAAAGGCCCCTTTTTATTTTTCATTTTTGTCCCTGAAACTTTCTTTATTAAAACCAAGTCCCTAAAGTTTCATAAAATTACATTTTCTACCCCAAAACTTATCACTTAGCTTAGGATGTGCCATAAAATCTCAATCTGACCCATTTTACCGTTGAATCTTCAAATTTAAAAATGGGCTTTGTCATATTAAGAACTCGGAATATCATATATGTAATAATATATCATTATTAGATAGTAAGTGTGACGAAATTGAAAGAAGACAATTATATATTGGCATAAGAAAATGGGGTCATTACACTTTACACTAAAATGATACGCATAAACCTTATATAGGCATGTGCCCTAGGACACTCGTTCCTAGTTTTCCCGTTTCAATGCAAAATTCTATCGAAATTGTGGGTCGTCTTACTGCCCAAATTGCACCCTATTTCGTCCGTTGTTAAAATAGGACCCTGTCCACGAGTCTAGAATCATTTCCCAGATTTGGGTCTTATTTGGAACTTAACTTATGCCCGAATATAATACAAGTAAAACCCAATAATAATTACAACACTAGGGCTCTTACTAACTCCTTTCCTTAAAAATACAAAAATTATTTTCTCTATTTTTTAAATATACCAAAACTATTCTTTTTCAATAAAAGTAAGATACTTTTCCCACTCACGTGTGGTCGAACACCTTGGCCTAGCTCTCTATGTGCTTAGATCTCCTATTAAGACACCCGGGAGTTGTATATCATCTTCATCCACTTGATAAGAAATTGAACATTCTTATTGGAGATACCCCATAGAGAACACTGATCAGAATACCAATGTTCAACTGGACCTAATGATGATACTAGTTCAGCTTAGTGCGAAGATCGATAGTCAATAAGTTGGTGTTTAAGAAATGTAATGAAACATGGGTCAAATCTTAGAGGCTCTAGAACCAGACATTACCTTATGCCATTTTTTAGTACCACAAATATGTGAGCCGATATGGGATCCAGAAGAGTATCAGCAAACTCATCACTCTCCTCATGTCCCAAGTGTCAATAGGCCACTATTCGATCATCTACCAATGCTAAACCTTACTCAGCTAGGGTATAACCTGCTAATGCCCATTCCTAAAGATACTAAGGAAAAGGAATTAAATTAAGTCCAAGTAGTTCGATCAGGTCAAGATATCAGGCAACTACGTGGATTACACACACATGTATCCTTACTTGAAGCCCGGTTGCCATAAAAACTCAACACGCCTAACATCAAGAAGTATGGAGGTAGTAGACCTCCACTCATCAATATTCACCACTACCACAATTACATGAGCCTACTTGGGTATACTGAGAAGAACATGGATCATATGTTCCAACAGAATCTTAAGAAAAGCGGCCTTCATTGGTTCTTATCACAAGAAGAATTCAAAATTCATAGTTGGAAAAGCCCATTGCCATAACCAACCACCCTCCTGAGGAAGGACATGTCAGTATTGTGAAGAATAATTTTCTACTACACATTCGAATCTCTTTGAATAGACAATATTACCCCCATTTCAGAGCCTTTAGGGTGGTCAGGTTTGAGATGAAAGAAAATGTCAACAACCAAAACACCGAGTCTGAATAAAAGAAACTAACTAAATAGTTCACTCCTGGTAAATATGATAAACTAGCTGCTACCACAATGTCAATTATCAACTACATTTCCTAGCCTGCCAATTCATGGGCACCATAAGCCTTCCCAACTCCAGCTCAGAAGGAATATACTGATATCTATGCCTCCTATCTAAAGGTTATCAAGATCAACTATCCTGAAACCTCATTATGACTTTGGACCCTCGTTACCTACCAAATCCACTTCCCAAGAATTTTAGGTAAGACGCCCATTATAGCTTCCACCAAATCACTAGGCATGCCACTGATCAATTCTATCACCTAAGAAATATTATCTAAGGAATAATAAATAATGGAATCATTGATCCTCCCATAAATCCTAAGCCAAACACCACCTAAAATCCTCTACTTATGCATCAAACTGGCATAAATTCCATCCTCACTGTTGAATTTCTAGATTTTAAACCATCTACCAGAATTAAACCCATCAATAAGCCTACCCTTTTTAGAAGATTACTCAAATCACACAAACCTCTCTAAATTTTCCCATCTTTCCTCTTACACCCTCAAATGATCTTGATTAATCTATTTTACTGATGAAAAGAGCCTGTATCGCTGTCTGAACTCACTCTAAAATGAGGAGTATGGAACAAATAGATATCCTAGAAGAATTCAAAAGATTTGGGATGAAATTACCATTTAAAATTACCCTTGGAGAAGGTGCTTATGAAAAAGTCAGTAATATGTACACGACATCCTAGAAGTGGGCCCATCAGTTTGGCGATTGGTTATTACCTTTGTAAGAGTTCAATTTAGATAGAATCATCTAAGTTTTATCACAGGAATGTGTCAAGAAGAAAAAGATATGCGAAGCTCCCGATCATATCTATGCACTGGAACTTAGAGGATACATAGTCCCTTCCTTCCAACACTTTTTGACCACGTGGGAAGATCTATATGATGAGGTAGTTGAGGTTGTATAATGTATGACAACAATATTATTGCTACTGGCCAGGGATATGATTCCAATCCTTCAAATGACTTAATTGGTGAGCACAACATTGAAATTCCATATTTGAGATTTTCTTGAAGGACGAGTTCATGGACAGAAGGCCCAAAACATGAGGTGGAACCATTGGCCATCAAGTCTGCTGACTCGAGATTCTTTGAAATCACTAAAAGCACTGACAACAATGAACCATTTAGCCTCCATATATTGGGAATGGTCCTCTTCATGGTCCACACCGAGCCATCTAACCCATTTGCAAATATCACTCCTTCAGATAAACCCTTCCTTAAATGGTGAAGCATCTCAGTCAGCCTAACTCTACACATTGAAAACCCTGATGTCTACCTCCTAGAGAATGAACCCAAACTTGTTCCTCCCCTTTTTAATACTGACATGAATGTAAACGAGGACTCCATTAATGATATTCTTAATGATGTATATCCAGAAAATGTTGCTAATGAAATAAATGAGGATTTTGAATATATTATTATGCTTTATATTAATTTCATTGATTCTTATCAACCAATTGATGAAGATGATCTAATGAATGAATAATTATTAATTGACCTCGACAAGGAAAAAATTCAAATAATATAACGACGTGCAAACTACTTATAATGAGACTATTGTTATTACTCTTCATTCTAATAGCACTCCGCGTGAGATTATGAGAGGGCCAACCCTCAATGAGCATGATTGGTCGCAATTTAATGAACTCTTAAAAGAATTCATGGATGGATTTGCATGGTCCTACACCAAAATGCCCGGGATCTACTCAAGGATTATGTAACATATAATTCCCACTTATCCAGAATGTCAGCCTCTTAAGCAGAAAATGCGAAAGATTTTCCCTAAGTGGTTCCTCAAAGTTAGGGATAAGTGGTCAAACAAATGAATGTAGATTTCATCTCTGTTGTCGAATAGTCAACATGGATCTTCAACATCATCTTTGTGCTGAAATCAGGAGGGAAAGTCTTCACGTGCATCGACTAATGACATCTAACTAAAGCTTGTCCAGAGGACAATTATCCTTTGCCCAATATTGATATAATCATTGATGTCACTGCCAATCATGCCTTCAATTCATTTATTCAAGGCTTGGAGGGATGTAACCAGATGAAGATTCATCCTCACCACTAAGAAAATACTGCCTTTACTACCCGTGGGGTACTTTTGGTTACATTGTAATGCCTTTTAATCTTAAAAATACTGGAGCTATATACAAAAGAGGATCTACAACCTTATTGCAATATATTATCCATAATGAGGATGATATTTATGGAAATGATATGATCATCAATTCCAAAACTCGAGGTTAGATTATTGGCTTGAGAAAATTCTTTGAGCTACTGCGATAATACCAGATGCGTCTTAATTAACATAAATGCGCCTTCGGTGACACAAAATGTACACTCCTATTATTCATTGTCAGTGAGAGAGGGATACAAAATTCAAATAAATTATTGAAATTCCACCAACTCAGACCAAGAACGAAGTTCCTGTTTTCTTAGGCAAGGTTAAATATATTGGCAATTCATCATCCAACTCACTTCTATCTGTGAGACCATATTCAACTCTTCCAAAAGGATTTAATCGAAGTTTGAAATTAGGCATGTCAAAAAGCCTTTAATAGGATCAAGAGATACCTAACCTGACCTTCTGTACTCCTTTACCTATATGTTATATATAGTACGGTTGGGGCTATACTAGATTAATACATTAAAGAGTAATGTAAAGAGATATCCATTTACTATGCTAGTAAAAGACTTGCACAATATGAAGTCAACTGAACGTGTGGGAGAAGGCGTGTGACGCCTTAGTTTGGGTCACATAGAAACTTTGACTCTACATGCTTTCCTTACTCATCGTGTTGGTGTATCGAATCCGTCTCGTGATGTACCTCCAAGAGAATCCTGCCTTATCACGCCACATGGCCTATTATTTATTGTTACTAGACGAGTTCGACATCATATATGTTGCGTAAAAAACTGTGAAAGAAAGAGTCGTTTATGATTATCTAGCTAATCACATTATGGGGGTGAAAGATGTATGGATATTTGAATTCTAGGATGAGGATATTCTTTGTATTTCTTATGATGATCTTCGGTGGCAAATGTTCTTTGATGGAGCCACTAACAAGAAGGGAGATTACATTTGGATACTACTAATCATTCTCGATGACTCCCATACTTCAATATCTATTAAATTAGACTTCCCTTGCACAAATAACATGGTGGAGTATGAAGTGTGCCTCGTAGAACTTATGATTACCCTAGAGAAAGGAATTCGATACACCGATGTCTGTGGAGACTCACTCCTCATCATAGTACAAGTCCTCTAAAAATGTAAAGTCAAATACGAGAGGCTCATATATATTTATGAACATCTTGAAGAACTAATTTCCTAATTCAGGGATGTCACCTTCCACTACCTTTCCCACTTATGAAACATTTTTGTCGATGCATTAGAAACCCTGGCCTCCATGGTCAACTCGTCCAAGGGAATAATAATATCCGACTTGATGATCAGAAGCAGTGTCTTTCAACTTATTGATACCATATCAAGATCGCTGCGGAAAAAGATCTAGAAAAAATTAGTTTGTGGTATTATGACATCTAGTGCCTCCGCAAATATGGTTGATATCCTCAAAAGGATGATAAGAAAGACCGTAAGACCCTTCTTCAGTTTCAAGCTCAATACATCATCTACGATTAGCCGCTTATCAAAAGAAACTTTGATGTCACCCATTTGTAATGGATAGCAGGGTCTAACATTATAGAATGATACATAAGATCTACTATGGGGAATTTGGACCCCGCATGAATGGTCATATGCTTGTCAAGAAGACTTCACGACAAGGATACATTTGGGCCACCATGGTCAAAGACTACGTTGCTTATGTTAAAAGATGCCTAAAATGCCAATAATTTTCAAATATAAACACTTATGTCCCTGTGAGTTATACAATATGAACTCTCTTTGGCCATTCTCGACTTGGGACATTGATATAATTGGAAAATCAGTCCCAAAGCATCAAATGGGCATGAATTCATTCTGGTCATCTATTATTTTTCTAAATGGGTTAAACCTGAGTCATACTTGGTGTTGAATGCAAAGAAAGTAGCCAAGTTCACCAGAAATAATATCATCAATCGCTGCGGTGTCCCTCATGAGATGGTGTCAAATAATGAGATTCATTTTGAAGCAAAAGTCACAGAAATGGTCGAAGAGTACGAAATTCAGATACACGGTGTTTTGGTTATATGTTCTTACTAAGCATGGCTTTGTTGTAAAAATTTTAAATTTTCAAAAATATTTTCTTTTCCCCTCTTTTATTGGGAATTTTTTCCCTTGTTTTCAATGATCATTCAAATAATTTCCCAATGCAATAGATAATTCAATTATGCATATTCTCAATTTTTGTAAGTTATCAAACATTAGTCCTCAAATCATTGATATTATAGAAAACTTCATGAATTGAACTTTAAAACCATGAGCACTCCGCTTTTCTTGCTTAGTTATTCAGTTTATGGATTTTATAACTCGATGATGTTTTGTTGCATTTTATATACTTACATCAAGTGAATGTTGCACTTTTTTCATTTTTGAGTGTTTATACATTACTCTTTCATTCTTGAAAACGTTACAGTTGTTCGTAATCTCATTATTATTTCATTTATTATTTATTATGAGTTCATTTTGAAATGTGTTACTTAATCATGATTTTTAACATTGTTTTGACTCGGGAATCGTGTAATCCTTAGGAAAGCATCATAGTCCCTCTTTGTTATTACAACTATATTTATTTTGACATCTCCTTGTATGTTTTCACTAATCAACCCCCTTTGAGCTTAAATATAGTCTTTTGCTTTAAAATTAAAAATTCCATAACGAACTCCACATTAGAGTTTTTAAACCATATAAACATCTTACATACCTTTTTGGAATGATAATTGGGATTTAATGATGTTTTTATCTTGTGTTTGAAATTAATTATGTGAGTTGGCTTTATTATCAAGAAAAAGAAGTGAAAATGGAAATGAAAAACAAAAAGAAAAATTGTGTGAGAAAAAGAAAAAAAAGAAAAAAAACAAAGGGATTTAAAAAGTAAGAATCCCGTAGTTGTTCAGAATATAATAATAAAAGTCATACTCTAATGTATGTCCATTTCCTTATATGGAAATCACATTCCAATTTTAAAATTTCCCACACGTTCCATTTATGCAAAGTGTCATCCTCGAACACTTTGAATCCGTTTATACCCCATTCGTTTCATAAACCCTAGCTAAACATTCATCACGGCCTTATATTGTCCGATATGATCCTAAGGCAAGTGTATTTCTAAAGTCATCATAATTGTGATAATATGTTAAAGTGTGTTTCATCTCATTTAATGAATGGCATCCTTTCATTGAGATTATAATTTCATTTTATATACATCTTTCTTTATTGATGACATGTAGGCAACCTTGCTTCCATATACATTTATTCTTTATGCACGCATGTCCCTTGCATGTTACACTTCATTCAGAGTGTTTTGATTAGTTGAGTGTAATCACCAGAGATGATTTGATGTCATGCATGCTTTAATGTTTATCTGAATTATAATTTTTTTGCCAAATCAAAAAAAAAAATCGCTCTTCCTCCCACATTTATGGTTCCAATTGTGATGAAGTTATTGTAATAATGTTAATGATTGCGTATTATTGAGTAAATTCTTAAGTACTTTGTTAATAAATTGTTGAAATACTTTTCATTGTTATTTAGGTTTTTTGCATTGGATTTTTTGGGCATAGTTTTGAGGAAGTTTCATGTTTGTGGGTTTCATACCTAAAGACCATGACAAGACAACACTCGTCCACTATGGTAAGCTAGGGGTTTAACGGATTTTTTCATTAGCTACATGAAAATCTTTTGCACTTACATGTCAGTGATGACTGTTACACCGCAGATTGTCACGAGAGTTGTGAAGGCACAAGCAGATGACTCATTCGGTCAGGAACAGATAGTTCGATTATTTGCAGAGGGAGCCGAGTCCTATACCATTAGCTCAGACGGGGGATTACGCTTCAATGGGAGACTGGTAGTTCCGGAAGGGGAGGAATTACGACACGAAGTGATGGCAGAGTCGCACGGCTCACGGTTCGCGGTACATCCCGGTGGGGACAAAATGTACCAAGATATGAGACGTCAGTATTGGTGGAGCGGGATGTAGAGAGATATTGCCGTGTTTGTTTCTAAATGTTCCACTTGTCAGCTGGTAAAAGTGGATCATCAGAGACCGGAAGGACTTCTACAGCCATTAGAGGTCCCGATGTGGGTGTGGGAGAGCATCTCCATGGACTTTATCACAGGGTTGCCTACGTCACAGAGAGGTCACGACTCCATTTCGGTAATTGTGGACAGGTTGACCAAAGTCGCTCATTTTCTACCCGTAAGGACAGACTACACTACGGGACAGTATGCCCAGCCCTTTATGGCAGAAATAGTGAGACTTCACGGTGTGCTCCTAAATATCGTGTCTGACCAAGACAAGATATTTGTTTCATGGTTTTGGGAGAGTTTTCAGGAAGCCATGGGCACGGAATTGTGGTTGAGTACGGCTTATCATCCGCAGACCGATGGGCAAACTGAGCGTACAAATCAGATGTTGGAGGACATGTTGCAGATGTGCATCATTGACTTCGGGGGTGGATGGGAGCAGTATCTTCCACTGGTGGAGTTTTCTTACAATAACTCCTACCAGTTCACCATTGGCATGGCTCCATTTGAGGCGTTGTACGGTAGACCTTGTCGTTCCCCAGCATGTTGGTTGGAGGTAGGGGACAACAAACTACTTGGACCGGAAGTGATTCAGGATACTTTAGCAAGGATAGAATTGATACGAAGTCGCATTCAGGTAGCTCAAGATCGGCAGAAGAGCTATGCTGATGCGAAGAGGTTCTTTAGGGAGTTCCAAGTGGAGGACCAGGTTTTACTCAGAGTATCTCCTATGAAGGGGATTATGCGATTTGGGAAGAAGGGTAAGTTGGCACCGAGATACGTGGGACCATTTCCTATCATCGAGCGGATTGGGTCTGTTGCGTATAGACTTGGGTTACCGGAGCATTTACATAGGATTCATGATGTGTTTCATATTTCCTCGCTAAGGAAATATCTTAGAGATGATTTGCTCATTCTCACATTGCTTTGGAGGACATCAATCTCCAACCCGATAACTCCTACGAGGAGGGACCGATTGCTATTTTGGACCGAAGTGAGCGAAAACTGCGGTCAAAGATAGTTCCTTTAGTACGCGTTCAGTGGCGGCATCATAATGCCGAGGAGTCCACATGGGAGCACGAGGATGAGATGCGCGAACGTTATCCAGAGTTGTTTTTACCAGGTACTTTTTAGTTCCGAATTTCGGGATGAAATTCTGTTATTAGGGGGGAAGTATGTAATACCCCGCATTTTTATCGATATTTATTTATGGGATTAATTAAATTAAATGTGAATTAATTGAGAATTAATCCGGATAAAATACTAACGAGATGTGAGTTGGTATTTGATTATAATGTGTATATATGGCAATATATGAATATTGAGAATATTAAATTTGTCGCGAGATAGAAATACGGAAATTTGGAAATTTTGTTGGGACGCGTGTGACAGTCAAGTCAGGAAAATATTTAATTTAATTAAAAAGTGAATTTTATTTTTATTAACCGTATGGTCATTTTGAGTGCGCCAACGTGTACGGAAGGGTTGAAATAGTCAGAAAACACTAGCCGGGGTTTTAGTTTGGGTCCCGGGGCATTTTTAGGCCAAACCGACAACCCAAAAGGGTAGTTTGGTAATTTCGGAAATTTGGTAATTAAAACCCACGAAAATCAGACTTTAATTATAACTTATCATTAAACCCACTAACCCATTTTCAACCCCAATCTAAGTAGTGGGCTACGGGAGAAGTTAAGAAAATATTTCTAACTTGCCAAAAACCAACCCCCACCTCCATTGTCATCTTTGGAGAAGAAATTGTAAGAGAGAGAGAGGAGAATTCTGCAGAGAGAGAGAGAGGAATTCAACCATGTCCAACCAACAACAAATCTGAAGAACATAAGGCAAGTGATTTAGTTACAATTAATTCCATGAATGTGTTCTTCCATGTGTAGGTAATTATCGAATTTTGTCTTGGAATATTGATATAGACCCATGAATTTGAGGATTATAACTATGAACCATGTTAGGAATTGCATGTAGACATATTCTGGACGAATTATGAATTCAAAATATAACCCTTGATGATCTAAAAATGGATTTAAGAAGAGATTTATTAATGTTCTTGAAAGAAATAGAAAACTAGGGTTCTTGATGAAGTTTTGATCCAAATAAAGCCTTGGTTGATGATTTATTGGTTTTAGAACGTTAATAATGTTGTAGGATGGTTGTATGATGATATTATAACGTTAAATTAGAGTTTCATGCATTATAATGGAGTTTTGGGATGAGTTGAGGACTGCAAAATGAAGCAGTCCGTAGCCTACCTGGTGCGATCGATCGATCTACATTCATCAGTCGATCGATCGACCACCATCGATCGATCGAGGTTCAAGGTCGATCGATCGACCTTCCCAGAATGAGTAAAATTTCCCCTAGTTAAATTTTAATGATGTTAACCCTTAGAAAATATTATTGGAGACTTTATGAATATCCTTAGACTTAAGGAAGACCAGTAGGTATGGTTATAAAATTTGGACCTTAATTAGAATTCAATTTGAGGAATTATTCTAAAAGCTAATGAAACTCAATGAGTGAGATAATATTAGGGTTAAAAGAGTAAATTTGAATAAATTGATGAAATGAGGTTTGGGGCAGAAGTAAGGACCTTAAGAATAATGATGTTATATGTGGGAATAATAGGAAACTTAATAGTCCCTTTGAGATAGGTTTTAAGTACAAGAAACTATGACGTGAGATGTGTCGACAGTCTACATTTTATATTATCGGAAGACTTAAAATGTATAAAATTGGAATAATGGTATAAGGATGTAGAATGTACCTTTATTAACATTGAGACATCTAAGATGTGTGAATGCTTAGTATATAATTTTTTGAGTATGACATGCCTACCATACTTGCTATCACGGAAGGTTTACGTTCGCTTAGGGCCATCTAATCCTTGTGTGCCCGGATTTAGTTTGGTACCTAGAGGACATAGTTCAAGGGAATGACTTAATTGTGAGTTAATAAGTCAGCTGACTATGGAGCGTAGGTATGTACGTGACCATGGATATGTTGAATTATGTTCGCCTCCATTTTTGTGTGTGGTGCTTATTCTAACAATTCCTGAGAGATTCGGAATTTGTAATCCTTATGTACGTGATGTACCGGGATGGATAGCAGAGTATGTGTGCACCGTAGCTTAATCTCGGGGTGCTTGTATTGAATATTTATGATGTGAATGATATACGGTTAAATGAACAGACTTGTCATGTTTAATTAAGAAAATAACTTATAGTAACTCCTTGAGAAGATAAATAAGGGTATAACCTCCAGTAAACGGTAATTCTAATAATTGAGAATCCGAATTTACGTAAAGCTACCTATTTAAGTGATAACATCGGGGAATCATTTTGTGAATCGAGTAGTTGGGTTAGAACTTATGACGGCTTAGTTAGATATAAATAACACATGAATGGGTACAGGAACGTTAGGAGTGCACAGTTAGACGAGAGGTGAGTATTTCATGTGAGAGCACGTCCTAACATGTATTTTGCATTCATTGTTTTAAATGTTATTAAATCACTTGCTGTTTTTAAAATACTCTCCACTTTCGGGCTCTGACCCGTTTGCTTTCAAATCTATTTTTGTAAAAACCTTTTTAGGTGCCTAGCCACAAGGACACCATGTATAGGATCTCTATTCAGGTGACGAGTTGTAGCTGTTGTGGAAGTTATAGGGCTTTGCTAATAGACGCCTCTTTTCTAGTCTTGACTCCATATTCAGTTTCATCATTGTAGGGCATGTCGCCCATTTCTTTAGAGACACTTTATATTTCAGTTATTCAGACTTTGGTTTGTATTTAATTCAGGATGCAGATTTGTTTTATTTATTTCCATTTTGGGATTGTTGTGAGGAGTATTTCCTCCAGACTTATTATTATTTGTTGGTCATTCTATTGCTTCTTTATGGTGAATGGTTATGTTATTCTTTCATAATTCTTTTATTGCATATTAATCAGATTTAATTTAAAATTTGACAACTTACTTTTTAAATACTAGGTGGTTAGAAATCATTAATATGTTTTCGACAGTGATGCTATTAACTGAACCAACTTGGCATTTTGTATTAATTTAATAAAGGAGTAGCTACCCGGTATTTAATTAGTTGGGGTGTCAAAGGTTTGACTTGTATGAATTTATAAGACGTTGAAATAATCCTTCCTTTAATAGCAGGACGCTCAATCAAAATATAGATCGACCTCGAATGTGACGAGATGCCTACGTACCCTCGTGGGATTTGGTCTATCGTAGTTTTTTATAACTTGTTCAAGTTACGTTGTTTGTGATTTGTTCATACATCATTTGGATCGTTAGTTAATCGAAGATATTTACTAGACTAATTATAACGTGTAAGGTCGATCTTTTAATATCTAGGACCATTTAGGTCAATGTAAACTCATAAGGCCCTCTTGGGCTGTTTCTAGACGTCAGAGGATAACATTGGTCATCATAGAGTAGATTGATCACTTTTGTTTAGTTTTGATCGTCGAAGATCAATTTGGTTTTCAAAGTTGAAACAAAGCCATTAGGATCCTATCAATGAAGGCTAATATTAGTCGTCTTTGATCGATGTTGCTTGTCATAGACTAACTTATTCATTTATGGTCATTTATAATTGTTGGAAATCAATTTAACTATTTCAGATCAAATGAGGCCGAGATAGTTCGAATTCAGTTGCCTTAGGCTAATATTGGTCGTCATAGGACAACTTGACCGTTAATGGTTAATTTTGATTATAGGAGAATCGGGACGAAATAGGCTAAATTCGATCTCAGGCTAATGTTGATCATCATAGACTAACTTAACTGTTGATGGTCAGTTATGATTATAGGAGATCAATTTGAGCATCTTAGGTAAAATGAGATCGAGGTAAGAAGAATTCAATCGTCTTGGGCTAAGTCTGGTCGTCATAAACCAACTTGACTATTAATGGTTAGTAATGATTGTAGGAGATAAATTTGACCATTTTAGGTCGAATGAGGCCTAAATAGGCCGAAGTCATCCATTTTAGGCTAGTGTTGGTTGTTATATACCAACTTGAGCAATAATTGTCAATTATGATCGTAGGAGATTAATTATACCATCTTAGGTCAAATGAGGCCAAAGTAAACTGAATTCAGTCATCTCAGGCTAATGTCAACCGTTGTAGACTCACTTGACCATTAATGGTCAATTATGATTGTAGGAGATCAATTTGACCATCTTAGGTCAAATAACACCAATGTAGGCTAAATTCATATGTATTGGGCTATTGTTAATCGTTGTAGACCAACTTGACCATTAATGGTCATTTATGATCTTAGCAGATCATTCTGACCATCATAGGGAAAATAAGGCCAAAGAAGGCCAAATCCATCCATTTTAGGCAACGATTGGTCGTCATAGACCTACATGATCGTTTTTGGTTAATTATGATATTAGGAAATCAATTTGACCATCTCAGGTCGAATGAGGCTGATGTAGGCCGAATTCAGCCATTTTAAGTTAGTGTTGGTCATCGTAGACCAACTTGACCATTAATGGTCAATTATGATTGTAGGAGATCAATTTTACGATCATATGTTAAATAAGGCTAAAGTAGGCCTAATTCAATGATCTTAGGCTAATGTTGGTCATCATAGACTAACTTGACGATTAATGGTCAGTTATGATCGTAGGATTCAATTTGACCATCTTAGTCAAACGTGGTTGAAGTCAGACATTTTAGGCTAGTGTTGGTCATTGTATACCAATTTAGCCATTAATTGTCAATTATGATCATAGGAGATCAATTTTACCATCTTAGATAAAATAAGGCCAAAGCAGGCTGAATTCAGATGTATCGAGCTATTGTTAGCCGTCGTAGACCAACTTGATCGTTTATGGTCAATTATTATAGTAAGAGATCCATTTGACCAGTTTAGGTCGAATGAGGCCGGAGTAGGCCAGATTCAACCATTTCAGGCGAGTGTTAATGATTGTAGACCAACTTAACCATTAAGAGTCAATTATGATCATAGGAGATTAATTTAACCATTATAGGTCAAATGAGGCCAAAGTAGGTCAACTTCAATCGTTTGAGGCTAATATAGGCCATCGTAGATTAACTTGGACATTAAAGGTTAGTTATGATCGTAGGAGATTAACTTAACAATCTTAGGTTAAGTGACGTCGAAGTAGGACGAATTTAGCCATTTCATACTAATGATGGTCATTATTGATCAACTTGACCACTAATGGTCAATTATGACCATAAGAGATAAATTTTTCCATCTTAAGTCAAATGATGCCAAAGTAGGTTAACTTCAACTGTCTCGGGCTAATGATGGTCTTTGTATACTAACTTGACAATTAAGGGTAAATTATGATCATAAAATATCAATTTGACCATCGTAGATCAAATAAGCCTAAGGTAGGTCGAATTCAACCATTTTAAGAAATTACTAGTCGTTATAGACCAACTTCATCGTTTATGATCAATTATGATCTTAGGAGATTAATTTTTCCAACTTAGGTCAATTGAGGCTGAAATAAGACAAATTCAGCCATTTCAGGCTAATGTTGGTCATTGTAGACCAACTTGACCATTAATGGTTAATTATGATTGTAGGACACCAATTTTATAATCGTAGGTCAAATGAGGCCAAAGTAGGATGAATTCAACTGTCTCGAGATAATGGTTGTTATCATAGACCAACTTGACCATTAATGGTCAGTTATGATCATAGGAGATCAATTTGACCATCTTAGGTCAAAGAGGACGAAGTAGACTGAATTTAGACATTTTAGGCCAGTGTTGGTCATTATAGACTAACTTTACTATTTAATATCAATTTTGATCGTACGATATAAATTTAACAATATTAAGCCAAACGAGGCATTAGTAGGACAAATTCGACTGTATAGGCTAATGTTGGTATTCTTAGGATAACTTCATCGTTTATGGTCACTTATGATTGTAGGAGATCAATTTGGCCATCTTAGATCGAATGAGGCGAAGTAGGTTGAATGAGGGCGTCTTAGGCTAATCTTGGTCGTCATAGACTCACTTGACCGTTTGTGGTCAATTATGATCGTAGGAGATTAATTGGTGAATGATAGGTAGAATGTGGTTAAAGTAGGCCGAATTTAGTCATCTCAGACTAAAGTTGGTCATTGTAGACCAACTTGACCATTAATTGTGAATTATGATCGTAGGGGATCCATTTTACCATCTTAGGTCAAATGCGGTCGAACTAGGTTGAATTCAATTGTCTGAGACTAATGTTGGTCATCGAAGACCAACTTGACCGTTCATGGTCAGTTATGATCGGAGGAAATCAATTTAGCCATCTTAGGTCAAATAAGGCCAAAGTACCCTAAATTGATCCGTCTCGGGATAATGTTGGTAGTCATAGACCAACTTAATCGTTAATTATCAGTTATGATCCTAAGAGAAATTTGACCATCTTGTGTCAAATGAGGAGGAAGTAAATCGAATTCAACCGTCTCAGGCTAATGTTGGTTGTTATAGGCTGACTTGACTCTTAATGGTCAGTTATGATCGTAGGAGATCAATTTTACCATCTTCGGTCAAATGAGGCCGAAGTATGCCAAATTCAGCCGTCTCTAGCTAATTAGTATATTATTGGTTTTTTTATTGTACCATTGTGAGTGGTGAATTTATGCCCAGTGGGGAGATTAAGTTGTGCAACTACTAGAGTGGTTTTAATGCCAATTAATAGGCAATAAACTTATTTCTAAGTTGTACCACCCGATTCTTAGGTGGGTTTTAGGTGCCACCACAGGGGTGTGCTTGATGCCAAGCGTAGGTGAGCGACTTGTTCTAAGTCATACCACTACTCAAGTGGATTTTGGGTGCCACCACTCGGGTATGTTAGATGCCAAATGTAGGTGAATGACTTGTCCAAAGTCGTACCACTACTTGAGTGTATTTAGGTGAAACTACTGGGGTGTGCTAGAAGCCAAACGTAGGCGACTGACTTATTTCAAGTCGTACACTACTTGACTGGGTTTAATTCCAAAATTAGGAAACTACCTTATGATTAAGTTATACCATCCAATCCTTAGATGGGTTTTTTCCTCTTCTAGGATGACCAACTCAACTTGGGTGGTACCTCTATTTTCAGGTGCATTTAGTTCCAAGTTCTCAGGAAACTACCTTGTTCTAAATCGTACGATTTCTTGAGTAGGTTTAATGCCAAACACAGGTGACTAACTTATGTCTAAATCTTATCATCCAATTCTTAGGTGGGTTTTTCCCTCTTCTAGGTTGACCAACCCAACTTGGGTTGTACCACCATTTTCAAGTGGGTTTAGTGCCAGGTTCTCAGGTGATCGACTTGTTTTAAGTCATACCACTTATTGAGTGGGTTTAATGCCAAACGTAAGCGACCAATGTACGTCTAAGTTGTACCATTCAATACTTAGGTGGGTTTTTGCCTCTTGTAGGATGCCCAACCTAACTTGGGTTGTACCACCATTTTTAGGTGGATTTAGTGCTCGATTCTCAGGCGATCGACTTCTTCTAAGTTATAAGACTACATGAGTAGTTTTAAGGTGCCACCGCTGGAGTGGGCTTTGTGGAAGAATTTTCAGTTGGCGAATTGATCCAAGTGTCTTACTTTAAATTGAATGTCGCGGCACATGCTTCTAGGTAGGCCTAATAAAGCTATGTAGCACCCAATCTTGGTGCATGAATAAGTTGATCTAATTCTGATGGATGATCTTCTACTAATTGTTTGTTAGTGACAAGATGTGATGAAAACTCAAAGTGTCTGACCTCATACGGCTGACTAATATCTATAAACAACCGAACATCTTGTCGGGCTAAAGTTTTTGTCAAATATTGTGTTGATCGATTGATGATATTGAGAAGAGGCCGCCAAGTAACATCCCTAGTTATTCAATAGCCATTTTATTCTAGGATTACATTCACAACAATTTTTTTGAATTCCTTGGTAGTATATTCTCATCTTTGATTATTAATCTCAATGAGTTGGGAACAAATTTGAGATCGAGCGATCAATGATTTGTTTCATGTGTTAATACGGTACAAAGTTCTATGTATAGAAGTGTAATACCCCATATTTTAATGACTTTTAATTATGAGATTAATTAAATAAAATTGCTTTTAATTATGGGATTAATTAAATTAATTTGAAATAATTAATCTGGATTTAAATACTAGCGAGATGAGAGTTGGTATTTGATTTTGATAATAATGTTGAATATTGCTGAGTGAATATGGTAATATATGATTATTGAATTTATTAATATTGTCGCGAGTTATAAATATGACAATTCGAAAATTAAGTTGGGAAGCGCGTGTCAGCGGCATCATGAATCAATTTAAATGAAATTACAAGTAAATTATACTTTTATTATCCTTATGGTCATTTCGAGTGTGCCAACGCGTATGGAAGGATTGAAATAGTAAGAAAACACTAGCCGAGGGTTTAGTTTGGGTCCCGGGACATTTTAGGCCTAACAAGTTACCCGGGAGGGTATTTTAGTAATTTTATTTTTTAATGAATAGTGACCTACAAAAATTAGTTGTTAATTATCAGCCAACCTTAGGGCCACTAGGTCCATTATCTGTCAAAACCAAAGAGTGGGAAACGTGAATAGAGAGGATAAGTTCCAAGGGTTTCCATGGCCATAACCACCACACACAACCACTATCGCCGGATTTGTGACCGGAAAGAGAAAGAGAACCAACCTTTATCGTCTTCAAAGGATCGAAATCTTCATTCCCAGGCAAGTGATTTAACTTCCAACAATTCAGTGCATATATCATCCATGTTAGGTTAGAATTGGAGAATAACCTTGAATAGACATAATTGAATGGATTTTAAGAATTGAAATCGTAATCGGGGTAGGTTTTTCGTGTAGTTTAACTTCTGGGAATATAGCAGCCACTAAATTATGATCCATGTGTAGAAGATTATGAATTTGTAATGAATTACATAGTGTTCTTGAAGAAAATAGGAGAACTAGGGTTTTTATATGAAAATTATGTGAATTAATCCAAGAAATTGATTTTCCATTTTCATTTGATGATTCTAAAACATTGGAAATTATGTATTTATGTTGGTATGATGTTAGGAATAGATATTTGGGAGTTTGGGACATTATAGTAGAGGATTTGAGAGTAAAGTTTGATGAAACCCGTAGACAAAATTATGGAGATTCGTAAAACCTGTTTGATTGATCGATCGACCCATAAATGTCGATCGATCGACCCTTTTCATCGATCGATCGACTCTTCCTAATTTTTGTAGATTATTTCCCGTTAAGGTTCAACAAATCCCAAGCTTGTAAGGACTCTTAGGGGACTTAATAGAATATTAGGGGACTTGGTTAAGGTCAGTAGGGTTGTAGTTAATGCCCGGAATATATTATACATTATGGGATTGGATTGAATACTTTCGAGTGTTTACCTTGTGAGGTACGGCTAGAAGCTTCACAAAAATTGGGATATAAAGTGGACAGGTGTTAATTTAAGGTTAGGACCAGTAGAAGAGGGACTTGGAATTACTGAGATAACCTTAGAGACTAATGAAAAACTTAGTAACCTATGAGATAGGTTTAAGTATTCAGACTTATACGACGAGAGTTATTGCGCTCAACATATTACGTAGAATATTCGGGATGACACTGTGATAAGTATGAGACTTATAAGTTGGAATGTGAGAATACCTATATTGATATATGATTACTTGCGTTGTTTGAATGCCTAGTGTATGGATTTCTTATGTGTATGAGATATCTACCATACTTGCTATCACGGGAGGTTGGTTTTCGAAAAAGGACCATCTTATCTTTGTGTGCCTTTGGGGGTGATTTAGATTCATACCTTAAGGACATATGACTGTGAATGACTTATTTGTTAGTTGATAAGTCAGCTGACTATGGAAGCGTAGGTATGTGCATGACCTATTGGTATGTAAACTTTGTTCGCCTCCAATATGTGTGATTTTTATTGAGACGGTTCCTGAGTGATTCGAAACGCATGATCCTTACGTACGTGATGTACTTGTATTTGACAGCAGAGTATGCGTGCACCGTAGCTTAGCCTAGGGGTGCCATATATGTATATATATATGTATTGAGAGTGATTTATATATATACTTGTGACCGGTTCACTGTTTCTTAGTAGATGTGAATAACTAAGATATTTGAATGGGCTACGAATATGAGAATTTAAATAACACTTGTGATAAGTAATTGAATGAATGTGAATGTGAGATATAAATATAACTTGTTTGTGTAATATGAGTAGACACCTCATATTAGAATGTTAAAGCAACGGGCTAGTACGGACTAGTTTGATAGTGGCATAACTAGGATGGGTTAAGTGTATACATTAAGCGTGCACATTAGTTGAGAGGTGAGAAACTCAGGTGAGAGTACGCAATTAACATGTATATAATATTTACTGTTTAATGCAATTAAACACTTGCTATATTTTAAACTATTTTCACCATGGGCACTAACCCATTTTCTTCCAAATCTATTTTTTTTGTAAAAACCTTTTAGATGCCCAATTACAGGGACGCCAAGCATAGGGGTTCCATTACATTGACGTGTTGTAGCTGTTGTGGAAGTTACAGGATCTCGGTATTAGAAGCCTTCACATTCTGTACTGGATTATACTCAGGGTTACTCATCTGTTAGGTCATGTCGCCCATTTCCATTTAGAGATAGCATTCTCAGACTTTCAGTTTTATTTCAAATGTTGGTTTATTTATTCGGACTCTGGTATCGTGATTTTATTTTACTCTGGTATTATTATTGGAGTGTTGACTCCGGACTCAGTTTATTTCAATTCGTTGGTTATTCATATGAGAAATCTTATACGATTATTGGATGATGATTTAATGACTCGGTTAATTGTTAACTTAATTAGTATAATTTGGCATCTCTCTTTTTAAACATTAGGTGGCTGGTAATAAATTAAATGTTTTCGAAAGTGATGCTACCAACTTGATATTCTGTAATAATTTCATAAAGGAGTAGCTACTCGGTACTTAATTAGTCGAGGTGTCACAAGTGGTATCAGACCATCAGGTTCTAGTATCCTTTAGGATCTGTTCGGCTTATTATGCTTCTAGCATAGCTTTCTTTGGTATAGATCCCTATGTTTAGGATTGTTGATTTCTTTGGTGAGGTTTCGTTCTCCTGCTATAATGTATATGATAGTGAATCTTATTTGCATTCGGGTGTGTTCGTGTGCCGAACAATGAAATATGTCAGGTGAGGAAAGTTGAGCGAACAACAGGAGGCAAAGCTCAATTAAGGTTATTGGGTATATTCAAGAATGATGATCGTAGTTGAGGTCACCCCTATTATGGAACGGACGGATGTGATGGTAAAGATGGATAAGGCACAATATAGGACTTCCGGGTACCACTATAGTAGAAAGTGGGGTCAAATTAGACTCACCCAGCAAGGTTGGATTGGTAAAGAGTCAAATAAAACATTGAAGAGAACCAGCAGCGGAAATTCTAGAAATACGAAAATGGCGTGAGTTAGCCAACGAAGGTAAAATATCCAAAGGCTTGGGCATATGTCGGAGTATGGATAATAGGGAGTGAAAATTTAGGGTAAAATTTTTCTTGGCTCATAAGAGTAGAGTTACAATGGTGAGAGGCAACCACCACACTTAGAAGTGGAATGTTTTGTCAAGGGAAGGCGCATAGGTATGGGTCGACCATAAGTTCCTTCATCAGATGTTCAGGATAAGATGAGAACGTTGTTCTGAACTCACATAAGAGGGTCGAACAGAGGTCACTTTATGAAAGGAAATATAATTAATTAGCAAACTTTGCACCGGATGAAGTAGATGCAATGGAAAAGAGGACATCAAAGGGGAAAATTAACTTACAGGAAGAATTTCTAGCACTTCTAGGGAGTTCTGCTTGGACGATCAATGCAGATGACAACAATATCGCATTTTGTCAATATGGATGTTAACACTTCATTATGTGGGAAGCTTCAAGAATCGAAGAATTTAGTCAGAGAGTAAGACTGGGGAAAATCGATGGTGGTGAAGCACCCTAAGGGGGAGACCCATCAGGGGACCCATTTAAATGATTTGGATAGCTGAATTTTTATCGAGCAATGGTGAATTCAGTAAGGGTTGTTGAAGTTAGTAGCATGTTCCTTAGGGTCATCAAAAATAAGGGAACAACAGAGGTAGCCATCAGAGTCAAGACTAAAAAAGTTCAAGAGACGGACAACCCTAACATGGTCAGTGTGATCGGAGATAAGTGGAGTATGTGTAGAGGTATTTTGTGGGAGTGAAACCGGTGCGTTAAAATTTTCTGAAACAAGTAAAGGGATAAGGGTATGGTGCCTAGCAAGGGTAATAGTTATTGAAATTTTTGGTTTGGTACAGACAGGCGTGTTTAGTCCAGGAACCATTTGAGAAACGAGGGCGATTGGCAAGGTAGAAGTATAAGTTATATCCCCAGATGATGATGCGTGTTGTATGTGACAGGAACGAGTTACTACATTTTTGTGGCTATATTCTCATGAAAGACGAGTTTAGTGAGTATCTCGACAATGTTATTATTTATGTGAATATTTTCCCTGGTATAGTGGGGTTACCTTTAGTGTTATCCGCGGAGGATGAATAGGTGTATCGATAGTGGTATATACTTTATTGAGATTACTCGTTTCAGTGATGTGTTATATGAGTATGACATTATCTTGATTGTGATTTTATAGTAATTCTTAGACCGATAGTGGGCGCGTGTCGCAAGTCTATCGGGGTTACTACCTTAGGGTAAAATGTTTTATTCTGGCGAGACCTCATTTGTGAGAGGGTTGGACTCGCGTTTATATATATATATATATATATATATATATATATATATATATATATATTATCGAGACTTGGAAAGGTATAATGGTCTCTGATATTTGATCTCGGTATGTGTAGGGGACTTTATTGATATGATTCGAAGTCTATTTAGTTTACTGTTCAGCGGTAAGATTTAGCTGGTTATTATAATAAATGCTCAGGATTTGTTAATAGGAAGAGTGCATTGTCATATCACCCTTTAGAGACGTGGAAGTTAATATTCATAGTTGTATGTCTGAGGACGGGATTTTGAGAGCCCCGATTATATTTGCATGGTGTTTATGGAATGTGATTACCATCAATGATAAGAGACAGTATCTTTCGGAAGAAGTTCCTTATTTAAGTGTAATTGCGAAAGGAGATGTTACTTTTTTGTCAAGAGACGGGAATATAGGGGTACATGTTATGGACTGAGGCCTAATGGATTCCAATGACCGACAATGCTAGGTTGTAGTGTATCGGGGGGTTCCTTGTTTGGATTTCGCTTTGTGAGACATTCCACATATGAAATTTAGTGTAAGGTTGGGAGTAGGGAGATGTTTAGTCATTCGTCCATGAGTCTGGTACCTCGATCGTTATGGAAGTATGTAGTTATAACTGAAAGTTAAATGGTAAATTACGATATAAGGCTAGTAGGTCCATTTATGTGGTGAGGAAGTACTGAAAATTTTGTTTTATTCTACGGGTTGAAGGATGGAATGATATTTAAGAGGATTTAGAATTTCAAATTCGGGGGTGATTGAGAACGCCCAAGTGGTATAGCCACGTTGCGAATGTAGGGGAAATAAAGAGTTTGGAGTACGTATGAAGCGTATATGATGATTAAAACCATATTCATGATTTATAGGGGGTGTATGCACCCTAGTTTGCTGAGGTAAAATCGCTGGAAGAAGAGACATGGAAATAGATAAGTGAAATTTATACTTGTGCAACTGATATTACAAAATGGTAGTGGTAGAATGGATTAAGCGTCATAAGAGAAGGATAATAAGAAGTATATTCGTGTGCAATCAGAGTATCACATCCAAATTTGGTGGAAAGGTAGTGGGAAGCCATTTAAAAAAAGGGGTATCCCTTGAGAAGACAAATATTTAACTATTACGGACAATTTAGAGAGGAGTTCCACCTAATCGAATGTTGAGAGTGGCTTACATGTAAATAAAATGATGATGTAGATAAGGTATAAAGAGTCCAGAAGTGCACATCATGGAGAAAAGTGAACGGGTGAAAACTTTCGGTATATGCCGAGGGAAGAAGAGGATCATTAAGTACCATTTAATGCGAAGAATTATAAGTAAAAGTCGGTATTGAGTGGTGCATAGTAAGTAGTCTCCACGTGCATGATTAGGCATATATTCTTCACATTTATCCCCTTAATTGCGGTATTTTTATGATCCCGTGCAGTGTATTTAGCTTGGATTTGTCTCTTATTTATGCTACTAACCTTTTTTCGCAAGTATTTCGTGTTTTGTGTATTTCTCATGTGTTTTACAGGTATTTCATGTAAGTTAGTGCGAAGGAGAACTCAAAACAGTGAAAGAAACCAAGAAATGGAGAGTTGAAGGGCATTTTCGTAATTTTGCAGCCTTAGTCTGGATGTGGGGCCAACTAGAAAGTTGAAGAGCTCTAAATTACAAGAATACTGGAAAAAACGGCACCTCAATCCGAGCTACGGTGAAGAAGTTACGATGCTTTGAAGTTGCGCGATAATGAAGAGTTTGGATGTGCGGATTTCTGTCATTAATTATGCAGATTTTATGGTGATTGGTTGGCAAAAACTTGTTCCACAAGCAAAATTTGATGCCAAATTCGTGCAACTTGGTGCTATAAAAGACCAAGCCCTACGTCATTTTCAAAGGGGGTGGAATTATAGAGAGAGGGAGTTGCTGGAGAGAGGCTAGGTTAGGAGTAGGTTAGAAGTGCTAGATTGAATTTTAGAGTTAGATTTTGAGAGCAAATTTTCTATTCCTTCAAGAGTTTTCATGAAGATTCCAAATCCATTTTTTGTTGCTGAATTCAAGTAATATCTTTCCATTCTCTATTTTTATTATTTGCAAATTATTTCCCATGTCTTGTAGATCCATAATTTTGTGTGTGAATTGATTCTTGAACCAAATCATGAGTAGCTAAATTCCCAAGGGTTGGGGTACATGAACTCAATCCAAGGCAAATTATTTATGTAGAAAATAGAGGTTAAATTAACATATTGATTGAATCGTGAAAGCACCGCTTTATATTTACCTTTGATTTCGTATGGTGCGGGCTTGAACCTCATATACGTAATGCTTAGAATATATAAAGACTGGATTCATTCACCGCTTTATATCTATCTTTGATTTCATATGATGCGGGCTAGATCCCTCATATATGTAATGCTTAGAATGTATAAAGACCGGATCTAGTCAATAATTTTAATTTACAATTCTAGTATTTTATACGGTAATTTGTTAAGGATTGAGGGATTGTACCCTACCCTATTTTCTCCCATTTGTCAGATCTAATTTCTTTTGCACTTTTCAGTTTGTTTTTCTTAAGTAATTTTTTAATAGAAATTTTCCCAATAATTAATCATCTTTTCATTTCTTTTACGAAATCATTTCAAGATTTAATAATTTTTCTTATTACTATTTGGCAATCTCGATCCCTGTGGATACGATCCCGACTTACCGGGTTTATTACTTGAGCGACAGGCTTGCACTTGAGCCTAGATTGTACGCACTTTTGAGACAAATATTAAGTCGCGTCAAGTTTTTGGCGCCGTTGCCGGGGATTGAAATTGTTAAATTTTTAAGAAAGTTATTTTTATCTACAAGTGATTTGGAAAAATATATATATATATATATAACAAAAATTTTAAAAAAAATGGGTGTCACGTTCTTGAATTGCCCAATTTGAAATGTCTTATTTTAACTCTTTTGGTGGCTTTAATTGTTATGCTAATAGTGAGGAAGAGGAGGCACTCAAGACTTATGAACATTGGATCAATATCACTAAAGATGATTATATTAAATATAAGCCTAGTGCTGAGAAACTCAAAATTTATCAAAATCAATTGCTTGAAGAAGAAAGACTTGAAAAAGAATATCGCGAACAAAATCGTTATTGGGAGCAAGAGTTAGATGCATTATTTGAACCCAATGAGGATTTTTTTTTCAATAGTTTTGAAGATGAAGTAAGTTTTCAACCAAATGAGGAATTCGAGGTGCTAGAACCAAGAAAGCCTACTTTGGAAGAACTCTTACTTGATCTAAAAAAGCAATCTGATGACCGTGCTGTTCTCGAGTCGAAAATTATTGCAACTTGCAAGGAGTTGAATGATTATTTGGACAACTTAGAAAAGGTCGAGACTTGCGCTTCACCTAATACTTTTGGGAATGAAATCATTGAAATTGATCCAAGTTCTTTTGAATCTCAACCTATTATAAATATTGCAAAATCTACTGAGGTTGAGGATCATTTGTCTCCTTGTGTCCCCACCATTATCGAACCATTAAATCCATCACAAGAATTGGATGAATGTCTTAAGGATGTTGATCCGCTTCTTGTATGGGAATGTTATTTTGGGATGCTTCATCTTACGGGCCACACACTTAGACGTGTCACTCCACCAGATCCAATTGAAAATTTTGAGGGAAAAAATTTTGAGGACACCAAGCAAGAGAGAGAGCTAGAGGAGTTGAGCCTAGCAGAGTTTGAGCGCGAGTTTGGACCGGTGGATGCGAGCCTAAATGATGAAGTCCAATCTTTCTGGGCCTCAGTTTGTCATTTGGACGAAAGCGAGTGGGACAATAGAATTGATGAATTTCTCCTTCCTAAACCTCCACCCATACCATTTGAGTCTTCGGAGGTACTTGAAGATACGACTCAAATATCGTCCGACTTAGAGACCAACACACGTGCTACGCAACAAGTGGATCATTTTCCGGTTTATGAGGACAAACACTCTATGCTTAAATTGTTTTCTAATATGGATTGTTCCTTTTTGTGTGCCCCTCTCCCCATACTACTTGAAAAATCTTTGGAACGTGATTCTATATTTCTTGGATCCCAATGGGACTTGTCCTCTTATGCACCAAAATCCTTCATTATCCCCCTAAATTTTGTAATTGGTGATGGTTCATTTTTTAAACTTTTCACATGCCTTCCGTTTTTCAAACGGAATTCTTACTTTTCGGGAGGCTTGCATCCTAATGAGGGTACACCATTAATCCCTCAAAGTCAAATTGTATTTCGGGTGGACCCTCAAATTTTTCGACTTTTAGTGTATGATTTATTAGCCGTTCAAATGTTAGGTTGTAAATAGTTAGTTTTTTTTCTTTTTCTTTTTCTTTTTCTCTTTTATTATAGTCTAGTTTTGACAGTTAGAGTTTTTGTTATTATTTTTTCTATGCTTGGTTCTAACATGTTTTGTAGATTCAATGGACTCGCACTCATCGGGGATCACTTCATTTGGGTAATATCTTTCTTTTCCTCTCTTTATGTTGGGTTCTTGATTCGCATTGAGGACAATGCAACATTTAAGTTAGGGGGTGTGGGATATTCTTCCCATTTATTGTTTAGATTCATTGATTCGATCACATGTTCTTTCCAAGTGTGTGTTTTTTTAAAAAAAATCAAAATTTTTTAAAAAAAGTAGAAAAAAGCCAAAAATATTTTTGTTCAAAATAAATAAAAATTGGAATTTAAGTTTATCAAAAATGTCACCTTTATTCTATTTAAAGTCTCAAATTATAAAATTCATAATGCACTAAGCCAAAATTGACCGAAGATGGAAATTGAAAGAAAATAGACGACTTTACGAATAAGTGTGGAGATTGATCAAACCCGGTGAGATTTCGAGCCTTTCAATTTTTTATGAGTTTTTAAATCAATCCGAGTTTATGATTAACTCAAAGTTCTTTTCAGCGTTTTAATAAGTCGTTGATGATCTCAATCCTTTGTTTTGATCGGTTATGGGAAATGTGTGAAATTATTGTCTCGAAATTCGTGCTAAATATACCTCTAAACTTAACTAATCTCGAGATGCATATGGTAATGTGATTAGCAATTTGGACAATGAAGTAGGCCCTCATTTGTTACCCAAAAATATTAGCCATAAAAAGATGTGAAAAATTATCCCTTTACAACCCACTTTGAGCCCAAAAAAAAAAAATTTCTTTCGTTTGATAACCCGAAAAATCAAATAGCCCGGAATTGTGAAAATTGAGAAAATCCATCAAATAAAGTCCAAATTGTGCAATAAAAAGGGGCAAGAAGAAAAAAATAGAAATTCTCAAAAAAAAAAAGAAAAATCGCAAGAAAAAAAAAAGAAAGAGAAAAATGAGCAAATGCCCGAAAAAGCACAAATGGACGTCATAAGGACATTTTCCAATTCTGAACATTCCATCCATTTCCATTTTTACCCTTTACACTTTTTAACCCCAAAAAAAGTCCTAACCGAGTCCGAATGGCGAAATTGGTTACCGCGTGGAGAGCTAAGACATGAAAAGATAACATGAGAGATTAAATGGTGTGAAATAGAGGTGATGTTCCTGTTTCCTAATAACTGTAATCCGATGATGAGATCTTTTCACCATAAATTTCCCTCTTTTCAATTTTGTATGCATGAATTTGTGTCCATTATATTTACTCTTTATATCATGCATACCGAGAGAAAATAACCACAATTCGAGTGATTCGTTTGTGAGTGCAATCCGTAAGAATTTGAATCAAAACGAATTTTCGGAAAGTAACGTAATGCTCAATCGGTGGAAATTTGAGGTTTAATTTTTGGCTTTGCACACACACACTATGGTTTGAGACAGTTGAATATGAGTTGATGGTGATTATTTTTCGAAAATTTTAAATTGTACAATTTTTAAATATTTTGATATTTATTTGAGTCAAAAAAGAATTTTGTGGGTATATTCACTGCAAACCCTCACGAGACAAAACTCGTCCTACTAGGGTAACCTAGGAGTTTAAAGGCTTGTGGCATACGCTAAATGCAATCGCTTGCCCGCGAAAAAAGTATTCTATCCCAATAAAAGAATTTTCAAGAGTGGATTTTTGGTTAGATTCATTTACATTGCTCGGGACGCGCAAATTCTAAGTTAGGGGGTGTGATTAGGCATATATTCTTCACATTTATCCCCTTAATTGCGGTATTTTTATGATCCCGTGCAGTGTATTTAGCTTGGATTTGTCTCTTATTTATGCTGCTAACCTTTTTTGGCAAGTATTTCGTGTTTTGTGTATTTCTCATGTGTTTTACAGGTATTTCATGTAAGTTAGTGCGAAGGAGAACTCAAAACAGTGAAAGAAACCAAGAAATGGAGAGTTGAAGGGCATTTTCGTAATTTTTCAGCCTTAGTCTGGAGGTGGGGCAAACTAGAAAGTTGAAGAGCTCTAAATTACAAGAATACTGGAAAAAACGGCACCTCAATCCGAGCTACGGTGAAGAAGTTACGATGCTATGAAGTTGCGCGATAATGAAGAGTTTGGATGTGCGGATTTCTGTCATTAATTATGCAGATTTTATGGTGATTGGTTGGCAAAAACTTGTTCCACAAGCAAAATTTGATGCCAAATTCGTGCAACTTGGTGCTATAAAAGACCAAGCCCTACCTCATTTTCAAAGGGGGTGGAATTATAGAGAGAGGGAG
Organism: Sambucus nigra; assembly: GCA_949130495.1. Lineage (NCBI taxonomy): Eukaryota > Viridiplantae > Streptophyta > Magnoliopsida > Dipsacales > Adoxaceae > Sambucus > Sambucus nigra. The sequence goes on along the minus strand of OX422207.1, from coordinate 621,880,268 downwards.
TTGCTGGAGAGAGGCTAGGTTAGGAGTAGGTTAGAAGTGCTAGATTGAATTTTAGAGTTAGATTTTGAGAGCAAATTTTCTATTCCTTCAAGAGTTTTCATGAAGATTCCAATTCCATTTTTTGTTGCTGAATTCAAGTAATATCTTTCCATTCTCTATTTTTATTATTTGCAAATTATTTCCCATGTCTTGTAGATCCATAATTTTGTGTGTGAATTGATTCTTGAACCAAATCATGAGTAGCTAAATTCCCAAGGGTTGGGGTACATGAACTCAATCCAAGGCAAATTATTTATGTAGAAAATAGAGGTTAAATTAAAATATTGATTGAATCGTGAAAGCACCGCTTTATATTTACCTTTGATTTCGTATGGTGCGGGCTTGAACCTCATATACGTAATGCTTAGAATATATAAAGACTGGATTCATTCACCGCTTTATATCTATCTTTGATTTCATATGATGCGGGCTAGATCCCTCATATATGTAATGCTTAGAATGTATAAATACCGGATCTAGTCAATAATTTTAATTTACAATTCTAGTATTTTATACGGTAATTTGTTAAGGATTGAGGGATTGTACCCTACCCTATTTTCTCCCATTTGTCAGATCTAATTTCTTTTGCACTTTTCAGTTTGTTTTTCTTAAGTAATTTTTTAATAGAAATTTTCCCAATAATTAATCATCTTTTCATTTCTTTTACGAAATCATTTCAAGATTTAATAATTTTTCTTATTACTATTTGGCAATCTCGATCCCTGTGGATACGATCCCGACTTACCGGGTTTATTACTTGAGCGACAGGCTTGCACTTGAGCCTAGATTGTACGCACTTTTGAGACAAATATTAAGTCGCGTCAAGTTTTTGGCGCCGTTGCCGGGGATTGAAATTGTTAAATTTTTAAGAAAGTTATTTTTATCTACAAGTGATTTGGAAAAAAAATATATATATATATATATATATATATAAAACAAAAATTAAAAAAAAAATGGGTGTCACGTTATTGAATTGCCCAATTTGAAATGTCTTATTTTAACTCTTTTGGTGGCTTTAATTGTTATGCTAATAGTGAGGAAGAGGAGGCACTCAAGACTTATGAACATTGGATCAATATCACTAAAGATGATTATATTAAATATAAGCCTAGTGCTGAGAAACTCAAAATTTATCAAAATCAATTGCTTGAAGAAGAAAGACTTGAAAAAGAATATCGCGAACAAAATCGTTATTGGGAGCAAGAGTTAGATGCATTATTTGAACCCAATGAGGATTTTTTTTTCAATAGTTTTGAAGATGAAGTAAGTTTTCAACCAAATGAGGAATTCGAGGTGCTAGAACCAAGAAAGCCTACTTTGGAAGAACTCTTACTTGATCTAAAAAAGCAATCTGATGACCGTGCTGTTCTCGAGTCGAAAATTATTGCAACTTGCAAGGAGTTGAATGATTATTTGGACAACTTAGAAAAGGTCGAGACTTGCGCTTCACCTAATACTTTTGGGAATGAAATCATTGAAATTGATCCAAGTTCTTTTGAATCTCAACCTATTATAAATATTGCAAAATCTACTGAGGTTGAGGATCATTTGTCTCCTTGTGTCCCCACCATTATCGAACCATTAAATCCATCACAAGAATTGGATGAATGTCTTAAGGATGTTGATCCGCTTCTTGTATGGGAATGTTATTTTGGGATGCTTCATCTTACGGGCCACACACTTAGACGTGTCACTCCACCAGATCCAATTGAAAATTTTGAGGGAAAAAATTTTGAGGACACCAAGCAAGAGAGAGAGCTAGAGGAGTTGAGCCTAGCAGAGTTTGAGCGCGAGTTTGGACCGGTGGATGCGAGCCTAAATGATGAAGTCCAATCTTTCTGGGCCTCAGTTTGTCATTTGGACGAAAGCGAGTGGGACAATAGAATTGATGAATTTCTCCTTCCTAAACCTCCACCCATACCATTTGAGTCTTCGGAGGTACTTGAAGATACGACTCAAATATCGTCCGACTTAGAGACCAACACACGTGCTACGCAACAAGTGGATCATTTTCCGGTTTATGAGGACAAACACTCTATGCTTAAATTGTTTTCTAATATGGATTGTTCCTTTTTGTGTGCCCCTCTCCCCATACTACTTGAAAAATCTTTGGAACGTGATTCTATATTTCTTGGATCCCAATGGGACTTGTCCTCTTATGCACCAAAATCCTTCATTATCCCCCTAAATTTTGTAATTGGTGATGGTTCATTTTTTAAACTTTTCACATGCCTTCCGTTTTTCAAACGGAATTCTTACTTTTCGGGAGGCTTGAATCCTAATGAGGGTACACCATTAATCCCTCAAAGTCAAATTGTATTTCGGGTGGACCCTCAAATTTTTCGACTTTTAGTGTATGATTTATTAGCCGTTCAAATGTTAGGTTGTAAATAGTTAGTTTTTTTTTCTTTTTCTTTTTCTTTTTCTCTTTTATTATAGTCTAGTTTTGAGAGTTAGAGTTTTTGTTATTATTTTTTCTATGCTTGGTTCTAACATGTTTTGTAGATTCAATGGACTCGCACTCATCGGGGATCACTTCATTTGGGTAATATCTTTCTTTTCCTCTCTTTATGTTGGGTTCTTGATTCGCATTGAGGACAATGCAACATTTAAGTTAGGGGGTGTGGGATATTCTTCCCATTTATTGTTTATATTCATTGATTCGATCACATGTTCTTTCCAAGTGTGTGTTTTTTTTAAAAAAATCAAAAATCTTTAAAAAAAGTAGAAAAAAGCCAAAAATATTTTTGTTCAAAATAAATAAAAATTGGAATTTAAGTTTATCAAAAATGTCACCTTTATTCTATTTAAAGTCTCAAATTATAAAATTCATAATGCACTAAGCCAAAATTGACCGAAGATGGAAATTGAAAGAAAATTGACGACTTTACGAATAAGTGTGGAGATTGATCAAACCCGGTGAGATTTCGAGCCTTTCAATTTTTTATGAGTTTTTAAATCAATCCGAGTTTATGATTAACTCAAAGTTCTTTTCAGCGTTTTAATAAGTCGTTGATGATCTCAATCCTTTGTTTTGATCGGTTATGGGAAATGTGTGAAATTATTGTCTCGAAATTCTTGCTAAATATATCTCTAAACTTAACTAATCTCGAGATGCATATGGTAATGTGATTAGCAATTTGGACAATGAAGTAGGCCCTCATTTGTTACCCCAAAATATTAGCCATAAAAAGATGTGAAAAATTATCCCTTTACAACCCACTTTGAGCCCAAAAAAAAAATTCCTTTCGTTTGATAACCCGAAAAAACAAATAGCCCGGAATTGTGAAAATTGAGAAAATTCATCAAATAAAGTCCAAATTGTGCAATAAAAAGGGGCAAGAAGAAAAAAATAGAAATGCTAAAAAAAAAAAAAAAAAAATAGCAAGAAAAAAAAAGAAAAAAAAAAGAAAGAGAAAAATGAGCAAATGCCCGAAAAAGCACAAATGGACGTCATAAGGACATTTTCCAATTCCGAACATTCCATCCATTCCCATTTTTACCCTTTACACCTTTTAACCCCAAAAAAAGTCCTAACCGAGTCCGAATGGCGAAATTGGTTACCGCGTGGAGAGCTAAGACATGAAAAGATAACATGAGAGATTAAATGGTGTGAAATAGAGGTGATGTTCCTGTTTCCTAATAACTGTAATCCGATGATGATATCTTTTCACCATAAATTTCCCTCTTTTCAATTTTGTATGCATGAATTTGTGTCCATTATATTTACTCTTTATATCATGCATACCGAGAGAAAATAACCACAATTCGAGTGATTCGTTTGTGAGTGCAATCCGTAAGACGCTGAATTTATCAGAGAGGTCATCTACCCTGAATGGTTGTCCAATGCAGTCATTGTCCCAAAGGCCAACGGGAAGTGGAGAATGTGTGTGGACTTCACAGACCTCAACAAGCACTGTCCCAAAGACATCTTCCCTCTCCCCCGCATCGACCAGATGGTAGACACTACCGCAGGTCATGAGCTCATGAGCTTCATGGATGCCTATTCAGGGTATAACCAGATCTTCATGAACCCTGAAGACTCAGAGAAGACATCCTTCATCACTGACAAGGGGACATACTGTTATAGGGTCATGCCCTTTGGCCTAAAAAATGCGGGGGCAACGTACCAACGCCTGGTAAATAAAATGTTCGAAGACCAAATTGGGAAGTCTATGGAGGTCTATGTAGATGACATGCTGACTAAGAGTTTGAAGGCAAAGGATCATGTGGCAGACCTGGAAAGGACCTTTAATACGATGGACAAATACCAGATGAAGCTCAACCCGTCCAAGTGTGTCTTCGGGGTTGGAGCAGGGAAGTTCTTGGGGTTCATTGTCAACCAAAGTGGCATCGAGGCCAATCCTAAAAAGATAAAGGCCCTTGTTGAGATGAAGACCCCCAAGTCCATTAAAGACGTTCAGAGACTCACAGGGAGAGTTGCTGCCTTGAACAGGTTTGTGTCTAGGGCCACAGACAAGTGTTTGCCATTCTTTAAGATCCTTAGGAAGGTCTTCGAATGGAGTGAAGACTGTGATGAGGCTTTCAGGGATCTAAAGTCATACTTAGGGTCTCCCTTGCTGCTGTCACGACCCGTGTAGGGTGAACGACTTTATGTGTACCTCTCCGTCTCAGAGTCGGCCATCAGTGCAGCCATTATGAGAGACGAAGACGGAATACAGAAGCCTGTGTATTTTAACAGCAAGGCACTCCAGGGGGCAGAGCAAAGACACCCGAGGATGGAGAAGTTGGCCTACGCCTTGATCCATGCCTCAAGGAAGATGAAGCCATACTTCCAATCCCATACAATGGTCATCCTTACCGACTCTCCTCTTAGGTAGGTCCTACACAAACCAGAAAAATCAGGTAGTTTAATGGCCTGGGCTATAGATCTGGGGGAGTTTGACAATGTATATCAGCCTAGGACGGCCATTAAGGGGCAAGCATTGACAGACTTCGTGGTTGAGTTTACTTAGGAAGATGATGAAGCCAAGGATGAGGGCCTCGGGAGGATAGATACCCGACAGGGTGAGCTCACCGACACGCCTACAGATAAGGCTGAGACGAGCACCACTAGAAGGAAAGTGGTTGAAAACAAAGAGGGAATATATCTCTTTAGACAGGGGTCACTCACCGAGGGAAGTTACTCAGAAGAACGCACCGTGTGGAGTCTCTTCGTCGACGGGTCCTCTTGCGAAAGCGGGAGCGAAGCTAGGTTAATAGTATCAGCACCCGACGGCACCGACATTGAGTACGCCCTGAGGTTCAATTTTAAGGCCTACAACAATGAGGCCTTGATAGCAGGCCTCTCCTTGGCCAGATCACTTAATGTCGGCCAGATTTTGGTTCACAGCGATTCGAGGCTAGTAGTGAATCAGATACTAGGAGCCTACGAGGCCAAGGACGAGAGGATGGCTAGGTACCTTGAGAAGGTGAGGTCGTTACTGAAGGGCTTCAGAGAAGTGAAATTAAAGAGGATACCTAGGCTCGACAATGGCCGTACTGATGCCCTTGCTAGGTTGGCCTCGGCAACGAGGACAGACATCAGGAGGACGGTCCCAGTAGAAATTTTGCTTCGACCAACTATTGAAGACGCTGAGGGAACACTCAAATGTTTCGCAGGAAGCTTCGTGGATGGACACTCTGATCAGATACATTAAGGAGGGGGAGATGCCAGAAGCAAGTCAAGAAAGGAAGAAGTTGAGATACAGGGCTGCAAAGTTCGCTGTCATTGGGGACACCTTGTACAAAAAGGGATTTTTACTCCCTTTACTTAGGGCCGTGCACCCATCTGAGGTCTCATCCCTTTTGCAAGATGTGCACGAAGGATCGTTCTCAAGCCACATTGGGGGAAGATCCTTAGCAAAGAGGGTGATCACCCAAGGGTACTGGTGGCCGACCTTGGGGAAGGATGCCACAGCATATGTAAAAAAGTGCGATAAATGCCAGAGATTTTCCACCATCCCTCACCAACCCCATCAGCCTCTAACCTCCATCACATCCCCATGGCCATTTGCAGTGTGGGGGATCGACCTCGTAGGACCCTTACCAAGAGCAGTCAGTAACTATCGGTTCCTCATCGTAGCTATTGACTATTTCTCAAAATGGGTGGAGGCCGAACCGATGGTCACGATAACAGAGCAGAAAACCTTCCAGTTCATTTGAAAAAATGTTATATGCAGATATGGTCTCCCCAACACCCTCATCTCGGATAACGGGACTCAGTTCAAGAATACCTCTCGACAGAAGTACTGTGAAAGGGTGAGTATCAAACAATTTTTCTCCACCCCAGGCCGACCTCAGGCCAATGGGCAAACATAAGTTATAAATAGGACAATCCTAGATGGAATCAAGAAGAGGCTTGAGGAGGCAAAAGGAAGATGGGTCGAGGAGTTATATGTCGTGCTGTGGGCATACAGGACGACAGTGAGGACCTCTATTGGAGAGACCCCATTCATGCTAGCTTATGGCTCAGAAGCGGTCATCCCCACCGAGATTGAGCTTCCTATGCATAGATTCCAAATGTATGACCCCCAGAAAAATGCGGAAGAGAGGAGACTCGACTTAGACCTGATTGAGTAAAGGAGGGAGGACACTGAGATAAGACAGGTAGCCTACCAGCAGAGGACCGCAAGGTTTTACAATCAGAGGGTGAAACAGAGGCCTATCGCAGTGGGGGACTTGGTCCTCAAGAAGACTTGGCAAAAGCCCAACAAGCTCCATCCTAATTGGCATGGCCCATATAGGGTCATCGATGAAGTTGTCCCTGGGACCTATAGACTAGAAAACCTAGAAGGGGAACCTTTTTCCAACCCCTGGAATGCAGATCATTTGAAGAAATATTATCAGTAGTGTTGTAAGGTCTTGATAGACCGTAATTGTAATAAGAGTTGCTCCAACAAAACACTTGGAAAATTAATGAGAAATATCAGTGCTTCCCCTCATCCTGTGGTTATCAGTTCTAGTACGCATGGAAACATCTACAGAGAACCACCCTCGGCTATAATGAGGGTCAGTGGAGGGGACGACCCCACCACTGTCCTCAAGAAAGACGAGGGAAAACTTTGTTAAAACCCATTAATTTGGTAAGTTGAACCCTCGGCTATAATGAGGACCAGTGGAGGGGACGACCCCACCACTATCCTCAAGAAAGACGAGGGAAAACTTTGTTAAAAACCATTAATTTGGTAAGTTGAACCCTCGGCTATAACGAGGGCCAGTGGAGAGGACGACCCCACCACTGTCCTCAAGAAAGACGAGGGAAAACTTTGTTAAAAACCATTAATTTGGTAAGTTGAACCCTCGGCTATAATGAGGGCCAGTGGAGGGGACGACCCCACCACTGTCCTCAAGAAAGACGAGGGAAAACTTTGTTAAAAACCATTAATTTGGTAAGTTGAACCCTCGGCTATAATGAGGGTCAGTGAAGTGGACGACCCCACTAGTGTCTTCAAGAAAGACGAGGGAAAAATCTGTTAAAAACCATTAATTTGGTAGGTTGAACCCTTGGCTATAATGAGGGTCAGTGGAGGGGACGACCCCACCACTGTCCTCAAGAAAGACGAGGGAAAACTTTGTTAAAAACCATTAATTTGGTAAGTTGAACCCTTGGCTATAATGAGGGTCAGTGGAGTGGACGACCCCACCACTGTCCTCAAGAAAGATGAGGGAAAACTTTGTTAAAAACCATTAATTTGGTAAGTTGAACCCTCAGCTATAATGAGGGCCAGTGGAGGGGACGACCCCACCACTGTCCTCAAGAAAGACGAGGGAAAACTTTGTTAAAAAACATTAATTTGGTAAGTTGAACCCTCGGCTATAATGAGGGTCAGTGGAGGGGATGACCCCACCACTGTCCTCAAGAAAGACGAGGGAAAACTTTGTTAAAAACCATTAATTTGGTAAGTTGAACCCTCGGCTATAATGAGGGTCAGTGGAGGGGACGAACCCACCACTGTCCTCAAGAAAGACGAGGGAATACTTGTTTAAAAATATTTGTTTGGTGATTCGATACCTCGGCTATAATGAGGGCCAGTGGAGGGGACAACCCCACCACTGTCTTCAAGAAAGACGAGGGAAAACTTCATTAAAAACCATTAGTTTGGTAATTTGATCCCTCGGCTGTAATGAGGGCCAGTGGAGGGGACGACCCCACCACTGTCCTCAAGAAAGACGAGGGAAAACATTAAAACCATTAGTTTGGTAATTTGATTCCTCGGCTATAATGAGGGCCAGTGGAGGGGACGACTCCATCACTGTCCTCAAGAAAGACGAGGAAAAACTTCATTAAAAACCATTAGTTTGGTAATTTGATCCCTCGGCTATAATGAGGGCCAGTGGAGGGGACGACCCCACCACTGTCCTCAAGAAATACGGGGGAGAGGTTAGTGATTATACGAAAAAAACTCACAAAGCAAACCATACAAAAGGCAAGTAAGGAAGACAGTAAAGGAGATGATAGTATAAATGAAATGCCAGTGTTATATAAAATAGACTACAAAAATGATAATTACATTAAGAGGGTATGGGCTACAGACAGCCACCCTATGGGACAATATCGGAGGGCAGTGCCTCAACATCCACCAGAGGGGTTTCCTCAATGACCACAACCGACTGATCCCCAGATGTGCCGACACCCTCGACTTTCACTTGTGATTCCACCTGAGTCCGAGCCTCGGCGATCAGAGGGTCGTCCAATCTGACTGCTTCAATCGACGGGCGGACCGAGGAGACAACATCACCAAACCTGAGGACGACCCACCGATAGGCCGTCCTGATTCCTCTCTCCAAATATTCAAGGCCGGAGCCTTGAAACTCATCAGAAATTTTATAAGCCTCAATAGCATCAGCCTCGGCTTTCCTGATAGCTGCTTCAAGATCAGTCATGTGCTTGAACCCCATGTTGGTCAAGGCCTCATCCTTTTCCTTGATAAGCAAGTCTTTGGCCTTAAGGTCCTCGTCGTGCTACCTCGTCAGCTGGTCCAGGATTCTTGCATGCTCAGTCCTGGTACTTTCCAACTCGGCCCTTGCAATATCAAGCTCTGATTGAAGATCTGCCTCGTGTTGAATAGCCCTCTCGGCTTTATGGAACTTTGCTTGGTTCTCAGCCATCCACTTGGTGGCCGAAGTAAAGGTGCATACAGACTGCACAGAAAAATAAACAGATGTCAAGAGGCCGAGGAAACAGTTGGTGAAAGAATGCAATTAAAAGAAATGAATCAAGATCGATACCTGGGCTAGAGCGTGCAGACCGTACTCATACACTTTGGCTGGAGGCATCTTTGATAAGAAGTTGTAATCAGCAGCCGAGGGAGCAGAAAACATTGATGCCTTGGTTGCCCTAAAATTTGCAATGAGCGATGACGGCTCGGACCTCAGATGTGCTAAGTTCTGGGACCAGAAGGCCCCCATGCAGGACGAAGAAGCAGCCCCTTCAGATGCTTCGACCCTGGCCCTCATCCGAGAATCCGGTCGAGGGTCAACAGGAATCTCAGGCTCCTTTCTTTTGTGGCTATCGGTTGTCGGCTTAACAACCGTCGGCCCCACAGCCTTCGTCTTCCTTGGAGCCTGCTGAGGCTCCTTACCCTTCTTCTTTGCCAGGCCTGATAGTAAACTGGGAGCAGTCATTTCCCAGAGAGAGTCTGATACACCGGCAGGATGACCTGAAAAGGGTACGACACATGAGAAAAATGCAGAGATAAAAAGGAAACACTTAAAAAAAGTAAAGAAAAGTACAACTCACATAGTTCTGTAAGGGGGCCGACCTTCAAACCAGCTTCCTTGAGGAACCGAGGGGTCATCGGATCTTCAAACTTTGGAAGTTCACCCCCTCTCCCTCGTACTCTCAGATACTCAACGATGTCCTTCTCCTCCAGATTAAGTCCGGGGTCTGACCTGGCCTTTATTGAAGGGTTAAACCATCTTCTGGGGACCCTCGGACCATCGGCTACAAGTTGAGCCTCGGCGATGAACTCCCACTCCCCAGAGATAAAGAAGAATCTCTTCTTCCAATCGTGGTTGGAGGTTTGTGCCACGTGGAGAAGTTTTTTCTCAGACCTCCTCGGCCCTAGATGATAGTACCCAGGCTGTTTGGACGAGGAGGTGATATTGTAGCACACCAAGAATACGTTAGCCGAGGGCTCATCAGTGAAAGCATTCTTCCACAGGGAGATGTAGCCCAGGACCGTCCTCCAAGAATTAGGAGGAAGCTGAGAAGGGGCAACACCAAGGGCTGACAGGATATCTACGATAGCAGGATGCAGAGGGAATCTGACACCAACCTTGAACATCTGTTCATATACTGCAACCTCTCCCTCTTCACAATCAAAAACCCTCTCAGACTAAAAGGGAACCCTCATAGTTATGCTGGGGGGCACTCCATAGGCATGTCTCCATAATAAGAGGTCGCGGTCCCTAATGAAGGAGATATAGGACGAGGCATGGGAGGTATCAACCTGGTCATCTGTATCATCGCTCTCATCCTCAGTCCCATCTCCCTCGGCCTCGTCATCTGCCAGAGGACCATGGGGAAAGGCTATCTGGAAGGCATGTGGAGATAGGGTTGTCACAGGGACAGCCTCGGAGGGGACCATACCATCGGCCTGTCGACCTAGGCTTAGGTCATATGTCTCTATTCTACCAGAAGGTCCAGCGCCAGTTGGCGAGGATACTCTCTCGTCCATCTCACTTGAATGACACTCGGCTGGACGATGGGACGACCCATAAGACTCGGACGATTCAAATGGATTTATTATGGCAAGAGGAATGGGAAAGATGGGTCGTACCCAGTTAGGGTCGGCCCATCGTCTCTTCTCTTCCTCTTCCTCTATTCGTCTGATCTCTGCAAAGAGCTTCTCTCTCAAGGATGGGAATTCAGATGCTAAACTATAAAGCCTCCTAAGCATTAAAAGGGAAGACCCTACACTTGGAGGAATTTGGGGAACTTAACTATAAACAAGTTTGCAGTTGACCAAATTAGACTTTTGAATTAAAACAAAGGGAATCGATGGTTTTCACTCAAGAACACTCAACAACCAGTCGCCGGAAAAGTTGTAAAACGACCCAAATCAAGCCCTACAAGCCTAAACCCAAAAAGCAAAAAAAGTAATGAAAGTAAAGAGGACGCTGGGGGTGAAGGATTACCTGAGGAGAAAGGGCAAAGTTGCTAAGCTTGAAGGATCGAAGACTGCAGAAATGGCAATGAAGACTGGTGAAAGGCTAGAGAGAGAGAGCTTGGGCGCGAAGAAGAAGAAGAAGAAGAGAGAGAGAGTTTAAAAATCTCTTAAATACCTTAGTAATGAGTGGGCCCATTAACCAAGGCAGGGCACAGCCCATGAGGAAGGCATCATTAGGGAACAAAGCCCCAAGCAAAGTATGCAGCCGCCATGCCTTGGAAACTGGAACAACAATGAGTATCTGCCCAGGTGTCACTCACCTAACTGATCATACACGTATCTCAATTACAACACTATCCCTCAGCCATCTCAACAGCACCTATGGCTAAGGGCTGGGGGTGATTGATATACCCAAATATACCCTCCTACTAGACGACCCCTCAGGGGCCGACCCTTCATCAGGCTCCAGACGACCCCTCAGGGGGCCGACCCTTCATCAGGCTCCAGACGACCCCTCAGGGGGGTCGACCCTTCATCAGGCTCCAGACGACCCCTCAGGGGGCCGACCCTTCGATAGGCTCCAGACGACCCCTCAAGGGGCCGACCCTTCGATAGGCTCCGGACGACCCTCCAAGGGTACGACAGTACGAGGCAATAATTGGGCCAGACTCACTACTAGAATGAACTTTTCCCTCGGCCTCGGCTCATAGGCCGAGGGTGACATCATCGTAGTGCTTGGTTTGGGAGACGAGTGGAACAGTGCGCGTGAGGCTCACATGGCACATGGGATATCGTTATAACAAAATCACACCCTCACGTGAGGGAATATTATGTCATCATTTGGCATCTACAGGTGTCAACAGGGGATTGGCTAGATCATCATTCACATGCACCATGCATACTTGGGGGGTACACTACACCCCCCAAGACCTATATATACTTGTCTCCCACAACCCTACAAGAGGGATCAATTTATTGTAACCCTAGCTAAAACTCTGCTGGTACACACAGTAGAGAGAGAAAGTGAGCTTATGTGCATTGTATCCAAGGCGATTAGTGCCCATACTTAGTGGATGTCACACTCACAGTGGATGTAGGCCAAATTGGCAGAACCACTATACATCATTGTCTTATCTCCTCTTATACTCATCCCCTTCTACATACTTATACACTTATACATCTCTATGGCTTCCATGGTTACTACTGTTTGAGCTCCTTATCACTTACCCGGTGGTGCTAAATCTTAGCATCATCATCTAATAAGAAGATGTTGCTAGTTACCCAGACTTCAAACCATAACTGGAAAGCACGATACTTCTTCACCTCAGGGGCATGGGAGTTTGGTCCCTATGACACCTCTTCATCTTTAGAGCCGAGAACACCTCTGAGGTGGGGGAAGGTGTCAATGGCTGCCAGGTCCAACCCTAGGTTAAACCAGGATAACCTTCAAAAGGTCAACGACCTTTAAGATCAGGGGTCCCTTGGTCAGCTGGTCAAGTACGAGCATTTGATGACCCCATACTACCTCTTTGAGACTGGCCTTGGGGGGAGTCCCTTGACTAAACTTCGCAAGTTACTTTACTTTTTTAACAAGTTGTACTTCTGAATTTACTATGTCTCTGATCTTTTAACTCAGACCTTTCTTTTTGTAGAACACCCCGAAGGAAACTCAGACGACCTCTGGGAAATATCGGTCCCTAGTTTAGTCAGGCTGGTGAAGAAAGCATGCCTAAATTCACCTACTCCTCCCCCAACCTCTTCTAAGGCCGATGCTTCAAAGAAGAGAAAATCCAACGCTTCTGCCCCTGAGGATCAGAGGAAGAGCAAAGCCTCTAAGGGATACCGTGCCATCCCTATTTCAACTGATGACGCTATAGCTGCTCATCTAGAGAAGTTAAAAATCGACGATAGCCTCATAGGCCAAAGCATGAAGGCCATGGATTCCATCAGCTCGATGATGACCGATACTGACAAACCCTTCTGTCGTTCTTTGGATACCCCTCTATTTGCAGAGTTTTGCCTCCATAAGTCAATCCAAGTAATACAAGAAACTTTATACTCCAAGTGTAACCTCGACCTTGAATTTTATTAGCTCCTGAACTCATGTATCTGATTCTGTTTTGTAGGGTATTATCACCATGCACCAGTTTGTTGAATGGACTTTGAGAAAGATGCCCCTCATTGAGAAGGGAAAGGATGCCCACAAGGTGTAGGCTTCTTTGAATGCTGAGGCAGAACGTCTGAAGGCTGCTTTTGAAGGGTCTAAGACTAAGCTTAAGCAGATGGAAAAGGAGATTGCCAAACTCAAGAATGACCATAGCTTTGCTATGAAGGCTAAGGATGATGCCCTTTAACAAAAGGTTGACGCTGCAGTGAAAGTTGCAGTTAAAGAAGCTTCAGAGAATATCTTAGCTGACTACAAGGTCTCTGACAAATTTATCAGCTTTGGATTTGAATACCTCAAAAGAGGTGTTAAGTCCACTGGTAAATGGGCGGCCGTGAAAGAGAAGGAGTCAGGGAGCTTGGCATCTTTGGATTTCATTGGTCTGGGCTATGCTGACCCTCAGTTTGCTCAAGCCCTATAAGAAGTGGAGGAAGAAGGTGTTTCCCCTGCAGAGACTGCCCAGCCGGAAGCCTCAAAGACTGAGGGTGTCAACCCCCAAGACGATGGGGACGAGGTTACTAATGTCGGCCCAAATGATCAGGACGAGGTTACCAAACCTATGGCTGCAGACCCGTAGTCCATAATTCGCAAAGCTTTTTAATTTTTGTTAATCTGTAACTTATGATAACATTCCCTTACGCATTTTGACTTGTAATTCTTAACTTCATGCTATATCATCCTCTGAAGAGGGCTTTGCTTATTGTGATGTATGTTCCTTGAATGGTTTTATGTGTCATGCAATGGTGTTAGTATTGAGGTCTGAAGCCTCAATATAATGGTGTATTCATCACTAAACTATGATGTTACCCCCACAAATTTCACCAAATTAATGATGTTGAAGGTCTGAGGTCATCCAAATATGATGTTTCACCTCAGACCCTGTCACCAAATTATGAAGTTTAAGGTCCGATGTCATCTAACTAAGATGTTACCCCCATAAATTTCATCAAATTAATGATGTTTAAGATCTGAGGTCATCCAAATATGATGTTTCACCTCAGGCTTTATCACCAAATTAATGATGTTTAAGGTCTGAGGTCATCCAACTAAGATGTTACCCCCATAAATTTCACCAAATTGATGATGTTTAAGGTCTGAGGCCATCCAAATATGATGTTTCAACTCAGACTTTGTCACCAAATTAATGACGTTTAAGGTCTGAGGTCATCCAACTAAGATGTTACCCCCATAAATTTCACCAAATTAATGATGTTTAAGGTTTGAGGTCATCCAAATATGATGTTTCACCTCCGACCTTGTCACCAAATAATGATGTTTAAGGTCTGAGGTCATCCAAATATGATGTTTCACCTCAGAGCTTGTCACCAAATTAATGATATTTAAGGTCTGAGGTCATCCAACTAAGATGTTACCCCCATAAATTTCACCAAATTAATGATGTTTTTAGGGTCTGAGGTCATCCAAATATGATGTTTCACCTTAGACCATGTCACCAAATAATGATGTTTAAGGTCTGAGGCCATCTAACTAAGATGTTACCCCCATAAATTTCACCAAATTAATGATGTTTAAGGTCTGAGGTCATCCAAATATGATGTTTCACCTCAGACCATGTCACCAAATTATGATGTCTAAGGTATGAGGTCATTTAACTAAGATGTTACCCCCATAAATTTCACCAAATTAATGATGTTTAAGGTCTGAGGTCATCCAAGTATGATGTTTCACCTCAGACCATGTCACCAAATTAATGATGTTTAAGGTCTGAGGGCATGCAACTAAGATGTTACCCCCATAAATTACACCAAATTAATGATGTTTAAGGTCTAAGGTCATCCAAATATGATGTTTCACCTCAGACCTTGTCACCAAATAATGATGTTTAAGGTCTGACGTCATCCAACTGATATGTTACCCCCATGAATTTCACCAAATTAATGATGTTTAAGGTCTGAGGTCATCCAAATATGATATTTGACCTCAGACCTTGTCACCAAATTAATGATATTTAAGGTCTGAGGTCATCCAACTAAGATGTTACCCCCATAAATTTCACCAAATTAATGATGTTTAAGGTCTGAGGTCATCGAAATATGATGTTTCACCTTAGACCCTATCACCAAATAATGATGTTTAAGGTGTGAGGCCATCTAACTAAGATGTTAACCCCATAAATTTTACCAAATTAATGATGTTTAAGGTCTAAGGTCATCCAACTAAGATGTTACCCCCATAAATTTCACCAAATTAATTATGTCTAAGGTTTGAGGTCATCCAAATATGATGTTTCACCTCAGGCCTTGTCACCAAATTAATGATTTTTAAGGTCTGAGGTCATCCAACTAAGATGTTATCCCCATAAATTTCACCAAATTAATGATGTTTAAGGTCTGAGGTCATCCAAATATGATGTTTCACCTCAGACCTTGTCACCAAATAATGATGTTTAAGGTCTGAGGTCATCGAACTAAGATGTTACCCCCATAAATTTCACTAAATTATTGATGTTTAAGGTCTGAGGTCCTCGAAATATGATGTTTCACCTCAGACCTTGTTACCAAATTAATGATGTTTAAGGTCTGAGGTCATCCAACTAAAATGTTACCCCCATAAATTTCACCAAATTAATGATGTTTAAGGTCTGTGGTTAGCCAAATATGATGTTTCACCTCAGACCCTATCACCAAATAATGATGTTTAAGGTCTGAGACCATCAAACTAAGATATTACCCCCCCCCCCCAAAAAAAAAATCACCAAATTAATGATGTTTAAGGTCTGAGGTCATCCAAATATAATGTTTCACCTCACACCTTATCACCAAATAAGGATGTTTAATGTCTGAGGTCAACCAACTAAGATGTTACCCCCATAAATTTCAGCAAATTAATGATGTGTAAGGTTTGAGGTCATCCAAATATGATGTCTCACCTCAGACCTTGTCACCAAATTAATGATTTTTAAGGTCTGAGGTCATCCAACTAAGATGTTACCCCTATAAATTTCACCAAATTAATGATGTTTAAGGTCTGAGGTCATCCAGATATGATGTTTCACCTCAGACCCTGTCACTAAATTATGATGTTTAAGGTCTCAGGCCATGTAATTAAGATGTTACCACCATAAATTTCACCAAATTAATGATGTTTAAGGTCTGAGGTCATCCAAATATGATGTTTCACCTCAGACCTTGTCACTAAATTAATGATGTATATGGTCTGAGTTCATCCAAATATGATGTTTCACCTCAGACTCTGTCACCAAATAATAATGTTTAAGGTCTGAGGCCATCAAACTAAGATTTTACCCCTAAAAATTTCACCAAATTAATGATGTTTAAGGTCTGAGGTCATCTAAATGTGATGTTCCACCTCAAACCTTGTCACTAAATAATGATGTTTAAGGTCTGAGGTCATCTAACTAAGATATTACCCTCTTAAATTTCACCACTAAAGCATAATGAACAAAGAATTGACACAGGAATTGATCTTCTCATTAATATTCTCTTTGTCATCTAATACATTTATATTGAAACAATTGCAACATCATATGTAGTAATTCTTCAGATTATCTGCATTCCATGGATTGGAGAAATGTTCCCCTTCAATGTTTTCTAGCTTGTAGGTCCCGGGTACAACCTCATCAATTACCCTATAAGGACCATGCCAATTCGAGTGAAGCTTGTTTGTCTTCTGCAACGTCTTCTTCAATACTAGGTCTCCTACAGCTATGGGTCTTGATTTCACACTTTGATTGTAAAACTTTGATGTTCTCTGCTTGTAGGTTGCCTGTCTGATCTCGACGTCTTCCCTTCTTTCCTCAATCAAATCTAAGTCAAGTCTTATCTCCTCCCCATTCTTCTTGGGGTCATATTTCTGAACTCTATGAGTAGGAAGTCCTACCTCTATTGGTATTACAGCTTCTGAGCCATGTGCCAACATAAATGGGGTTTCCTCCATTGGTGTCTTGGCCGTTGTTCTGTAGGCCCATAACACAGTATAACCCTATTTATTCCATCTCCCCTTAGCTTCATCCAACCTCTTCTTAATACCATCTAGGATTGTTCTGTTCATGACTTTAGCCTGACCATTTGCCTGAGGCCGGCCTGGAAAAGATAAAAATTGCTTCATCCCAACTCTCTCACAATACTTCTCCAAGGAAGAATTTTTGAACTGGATTCCGTTGTCTGAGATGAGGGTGTTTGGGAGGCCATGTCTACATATGATGCTCTTCTAGATAAATTGGAAGGTCTTCTGTCTATAATCGTGATCATCGGCTCAGCCTCTACCCACTTAGAGAAGTAATCAATTGATATAATCAGAAATCGATAATTATTTGCAGCCCTTGTCAAGGGACCCACCAAGTCAATCCCCCTACTTCAAATGGCCAAGGGGAACTGATTGACGTCATAGGTTGATGAGGTTGATGAGGAATAGTGGAGAATATTTGGCATTTGTCACACCTCTTCACGTAGGCTGCAGCATCCTTGGCCAAGGTCGGCCACCAGTATCCTTACGTGATTATCCTCTAGGCCAAAGGTCTTCCTCCTATGTGAGTGGAGCAGGAACCTTCGTGTACCTCCTATAGGATGCGGGGGGGGACCTCTGTGGGATGGACACATCTGAGGAGAGGTAACAGAAATCCCTTCTTATATAGGACATCTGTTATTATTGAGAACTTTGCAGCTCTAAATCTCAGCATCCTCCTCTCTAGCTTCGATTTCGGAAGCTCTCCCTCTCTGATATATCTGATTAGGGGGTCCATCCATGAGTCCCCTAGGTTCAAGTTGAGGCAGGAGCTAGCAAACTCTTCTTCCTCAATGGTCGGTTTGAGCAGGATCTCGATTGGTACTATCCTTTTGATGTCTGTCATTATTACTAAAGCCAACCTTGCTAGTCCATCTGCATGATTATTGTTTTATCGAGGTACCCTCTTCATCTTCACCTTTTCGAAGCCTTCTAGCATCATTCTTACCTTCTTCAGGTATCTGTCTATTCTTTCATACTTGTCCTCATAAACTCCAAACATTTGGTTGATAACTAACCTCGAGTCGTTGTGAAGTAGGAGTCGGCCAACTCTAAAGGATTTTGCTAAGGAGAGGTCTACTACCATGGCCTCATATTCTGACTCATTGTTCAATGCTTTGAAGTTGAACCTTAGTGAATATTCAATATTGGTACCATCTGGAGTTGACATTATCAGCCATGCACCGCTTCCACTTTCGCAAGAAGACCCGTCAATAAAGAGGTTCCAAGCATCTTCTTTCAAAGAAAAGCTCCCCTCTGATAGGGTTCCTCGCTTGAAGAGGTACATGTCTTCCTCATTATCAGTTATCCCATTTTTGGCTCTGATGGGTGCAACCTCTTTCGGGTATCAGAAGACATTACTATTTGATCCCTCTGTAATCTCTGAATTATTCTCAACATCAGCATCTTCCCATGTGAACTCAGCAACAAAGTCTGCGAGTGACTGCCCTTTAATGGACACCCTGGGTTAATAAATAAGGTCATACTCTCCCAACTCGGTGGCCCAAGTCATCAATCTGCCTGATTTCTCAGGCTTGTGGAGGACTTGCCTTAATGGGGAGTCAGTGAGGATGACCATAGAGTGGGATTGGAAGTATGGTTTCATCTTTCTAGAGGCATGTATCAAGGCGTATGCCAACTTTTCCATTCGAGGATAGTTCTGTTTAGACCCTTGAAGGGCCTTACTATTGAAGTATACAGGCCTATGTACACCATCATCTTCCCATATTATGGTTGCGCTTGTAGATGACTCTGAAACTGCTAGATAGACATACAACTTCTCTCCCAGGATGGGCCGAGATAAGAGCAGTGAGGATCTGAGTTAGGAATTGAGCTCCCTAAATTCCTAGTCACACTCTTCGTCCCATTCGAAGGCCTTTCTAAGTACTTTGAAGAACGAAAGGCACTTGTCTGTAGCTATGGAAATAAACATGTTGAGTGCTGCAACTCTTTCGGTGAACCTCTGAACGTCTTTTATGCTTCTCGATGTCTTTATATCAAGCAAAGCCTTTTTAGGATTGGCCTCTATCCCCCTCTGATTGACGATGAATCCAATAAATTTTCCATCTCCTACTCTGAAAACACACTTTGCTAGATTGAGTTTCATCATGTACAAGTCCATGGTGTCAAAAGTTTTCTCTAGGTCTACCACGTGAGTGCAGGCCTTCAAGCTCTTCGTCAACATATTATCTACATATACCTCCATAGTTTTGCCAATTTGATCTTCAAACATCTTATTTATAAAACGTTGATACGTGGCCCCTAAATTCTTCAATCCTGAATAAGTATCCATGAAGATCTGATTATAGCCTGAATACGCATCCATGAAGATCATAAGCTCATGCCCCGCTGTGGCATCTACTATCTGATCAATTCGAGGTAAGGGATAACTGTCTTTTGGGCAGGACTTGTTCAGGTCGGTAAAGTATACGTACATCCTCCATTTTCCATTGGCTTTAGACACAATGATGGTGTCTGATAACCACTCTGGGTATATGACTTCCTTGATGAATTCTGCCTCTTCTATCTTTCTGACCTCTTTTCTGATAACATCGTACTTTTCCCTAGAGTAAACTCTTCGTCTTTATTTGATTGTCTTAGCATCTTCTGCCACATTGAGTTTGTGGCACCTAACCCCTGGGTCGATGCCAGGCATGTCTACGTGGATCCAAGCGAAAACACTCTGTCTCTTCTTCATAACCTTATCAGCTCTTCTGTGATCTCTGTTTTTAAGTCCTTACCGATTTGGACAGTTTTTTTCGGTTCGTCCTCATTGAGGACGATGGATTCTACCTCTTCCGAGACCTCTCCTTTCTTCAATTTTGTTTCATCCTTAGGATCAAGCGTGTCAATGTTATATGTGGCACTTGCCCTCTTATGGGCCTCTCTCTCTTCCGTCGAGTTGAAGTAGCATTCTCGTTCCGATGTCTAATCCCCATGCACTTCCCCTACCCCATAGGGGGTTAGGAATTTTAGCATTTGGTGGACCGTTGACGGAACCACCTCAGACTCCTTAAGGGTAACTCGTCATATGATGAGGTTGTTCGCCGAGAAGAGATTTTCATCCATAACGAAAAAATTGATCTTTCGGGTCAACCTCTTAGGCCACTCGTCTCCCATTCATACGTCGATCTCATACATGCCCAACAATGGACCTTTTCACCGCTAAATCCCATCAACGGATGATGATAGGGTACCAGCCTTGCTTTACTAAGGCCTAGGCTCTTAAAATAGGGCCAGAACATCACATTTGCTGAACTTCCTCCATCTATGAGGATTCTTTGCACCTCAAATCCATGAACTCTTGTTGAAATTACCAAAGGGTCATTATGCGGAGCTAATATACCTTTAAAATCGATTCGGGAGAACCCAACTATAAGAGTGTCCATATCCACCTTCTTTCTCTTATGATTACCCTCTGAATATGCCAAATTCACAACCTCTACTTTGGTCACTGACTTAGACTCTGCTACATGGGCTTTACGGTCGGCTACTTTGGAGCCTCCCCCTGTAAGTCCTCCACATATGTTGTTAACACCTAAAGAGATCATTCCAACCTTCTTTACCGGGGCATTGTCGTCTTTTGGTGGGAGGTCTGGATCATCTTCATCATCTTCATCCGAGTCATCGTCTCTTCTTGCTGGGGTATCATATCGACATCTGTCGTTTCTCTTCTTTTTAGGGTCATCTTTTCCCCTCTTAGGGGCCTTACCATCGACATACTTCCTCAACTTTCCATATTTTAACATCTTATCGAACTCATCCTTTAAGGCGAAGCACTTGTCTATCACATGGCCATAGTCTTGGTGGAACTCACACCACAAGTTCTTATTCCTCTTCTATGAAGGAAACTTCAGCTTCTTCGGTCATCTCAGAGACCGATCATTCTTGGTCTCATTAAGGATGTGTTCACAGCTCATAGTTAGAGGAGTACAGCGTGTAAACTTGTCGTCGGTTGACCTCTTCTTTCCATCTTTTCTTTCTTTGGAATTTCCCACTGCCACTTCCATTCTCATCCTCATATTTCGCTGCCATAGCCTCTTCGGCGTTCATGACATTTCCTGCAGTTACCAATAACTCTGCCATAGACTTAGGAGGGTCTTCCGCAAGCTTCAATAGCATCTTCCCTTTCTGAAGTCCTCCAATGAGGGCTATCATGGCTATAGTCTCCTTACAATCCTCAACCTCCAACTTCTCCTTATTGAATCTAGCAATGTAGTCTCTTAGGCTCTCGTTCTTGCCTTGATTGACATAAAACAGATGGGTGGTCTTATTTTGAGGTCTTACCCCAAAACAGAAATTGTGGATGAAATGTTCAGCCAAGCCCTTAAAGATCTCATTTAAGTTCTTCGGGAGAGAGGTAAACCAGATGTGTGCAGCCCCTGTTAGAGTCCCAGAGAAGGCCTAGCACTTCATCTCATCTAGTATTAAATAAATGTCTGTCGTAAACTGGTATATCTCAGTATGATGTACAGGGTTGGTGCTACCATCATATTTGGGAGACAACGTAGGTGGTTTGAACTTGGCAGGCGTTGGGAAGTTCACTATCTTAGCCACGAATGGGGAGCCTTATGAGAAACTTCTTTGCAGTGGGTCTCGACTTTTGATGAGGTCCCCTATCTTCGCTTTAAGGCGTTGGATGGAGTCATTCCATGGCTTTGCAACGTCGGCCTGGTCGAGGTTATCCCCAACCACGTCCAAGGGGTGAATCGAGGGTTCCCCAGCCGCTGCATAACGTTGGCTATTAACCTCCTCTTGATCCCTGCTCGACCTTGATGGGTCAGCCATGACGAGGTCGGCCATGATGAGGCCGATGTTCCCCATCTTCCCTTTGTGATCCTGCAACACTTCTTGACATGGATAACCTATGCCTTAAGTCCTTTATTGGGTCGAGCCTTTCGAAGGCCGACCCTCTACTCAAGCGGTCAAAAGCTGATCCTCTTGGTTGGGCAACACCGTCTCTTCTGTCCCCAAAACCTTGGCTTTTGTGGATAGGATGTACAGTGTTGTTCAAAACCTCATACGACTTCCATCAGTCCTCTGGAACATCTTCTGCCTCCATATCGTCATAACTATCGTCAGGGCAAGGGTGTCCTTGCCTCCCCAAATGTAAATGCCTAGGGACAGAAACGTCTCTCCTCCGTTGAGGTGTAGGTTGGTCTTTTCGGAGTGCCTAGGGTGGTCCCATGGATTTAAGATAGGGCTAAGCAGCCTCTGGAGTAATCATCTCCGGTGAGACCCCAATTGACCTCATCATATTTTGACGTAGTTGTGCGAATTTCTCCTTCATTTCTTTCTACGTTGCTACTAAGGATTTTAAGGCTTCCGCCACCTCAGCCATTTCGGACTGGGGTGGTGCCTGGCTAGAACTAGGCCCTCCAGCACCAAGTGGTGGAGGAGGTGGTAGTAACTTCAGTGCCATATGTTAAAACAAAATAGCTTGTGAAGAATTGAGCTTAAACCTAAAAGGACATCTTTTAGTTATGAAACAACTCCACGCAAGGGGTAAAGCCTGGTTCACCACCAGAGTCTCCAGTGAGGTTAAGAAAAAAAAGAGGAAGAGACGGCTTCTCGTTCCCACAGACGGCGCCAAAATGATGATACTGGAAACAACACCACCCGTCAAGGTGTTTGTAAGCTCAAATCAGTGATAACAATGGTAACACAAGAGTATACTAAATATAAGAGATTGAGATGAGGAGAAGAGAAGAGAATGAACACCAATATATAAGTGGTTCAGCCAATTAGGCCTACATCCACTGTGCAAGTGAGTGAGTAAGGTCACTAAAATAAGGCACTAATGGCCATGGATACAATCTCTCAAGCTTTCTCTCTCTACTGTATAATTTAACAGAGTTTCAGCTAGGGTTGTCATTATCCATCCTCTACAAGGTTAGGGTTGATCCCTATATATAGTGTTTGGGGAGTGTAATGTACCCCCCAAGCATGCAATGAGCATGTATGTGATGATCTAGCCAATCCAAAGAGGACATCTGTCACTGTCACATATATAGAATGATGATGAAATATTCTCTCACGTGGAGGGAATGATTCAGTTACAACAAACCTATCCACGTGTTCCAAGGCATTCATGAGTGCAAATGCTCGGCCGTCCTTGAAGAGTACCCACCTCATCCCGGGTGAGTACGAGGTTGGTGGAGTATGACCTTTGCCTTGCTGAGTTGAAATATGATGAGGACCTCGGCAGAGGTTGGCCTTGCATATGACGGCGGCCATGCCGATGTTTCACATTGTTGGTGGCCCTCCTGATAAAAGCTGAGCTTCAAGGTTCTAGATGATCTCGGATTATTCCAAGTCGAGATGAGGTTCTTAGTTGAGGGGGTGTCGACTGTGGCCGACCTTAGTAGGATGATGTTGCTGTCGATTATTCTCGAACTTCTATTACCTCGGCTGTCATAAATGTCAAGGTGGAGGTCTCTGGATCGCCCAGTATACTTTAGGCATAGTATGGAGAAGATATTACCAAAGAGTATAGTTTTGGGAAATCACATGTACCTATTTATAGTGGACAAGGTGCCAACAGAGGTTTTGTGTAGACAAACCTTACTATCCTTCCTCTGGATGCTTAAAAGTGAGGGAATTACCAGAATTTTGGGTCAGTCAGAAGTTAGAGTCTGATGACTGAAATGGGATAACCATAAACAGTCCAAGGGGGGTTTATCCTTTTGTAAAAGTTACATCAACGGGAACAGAGATTCAAAAAATGGATAAGAGTAGTCAGATGTTCTATGATTTCTCCCAGGATGGGAGTTTTGTGTTTAGATAAACGCGGGAGTTGATACGAAGTGACGTGCATCCTCCCAATAATATTGAGATAATGCGGCCAATGATGTATAGGATATTCTTATTCAAATGTTGTTTAGTAAGAGCACCACGTGAGGTGAATTTATTGAGGTGTGACCCCATAACTGATAAAGTGTCAAGAGTGGGGGTTGTAGTGATTGAGCCTTACTTTGAATTTTGTTTTGAGTACTGGAGGATACCTAATTTTTCAGATATGCCTTACTTTTTCGAATTTCTGGACGAAATTCCGTTATTGGGGAGAAATTATGTAATACCCCGTATTTTTATGACTTTTAACTATGAGATTAATTAAATAAAATTTATTTTAATTATGGGATTAATTAAATTAATTTGGAATAATTAATTGGAAATTAATTCGGATTTAAATACTAGCGAGATGAGAGTTTGTATTTTATTATGATAATAATGTTGAATATTACTGAGTGAATATGGTAATGTATTAGTATTGAATTTATTAATATTGTCGCGAGTTATAAATACGGCAATTCGAAAATTAAGTTGGAACGCGCGTGTCAGTCGCGTCAGGAATCAATTTAAATAAAATTATAAGTAAAATATATTTTTATTATCCGTATGGTCATTTTGAGTGTGCCAACGCGTCCGAACGGATCGAAATAGTCAGAAAATACTAGCCGGGAGTTTAGTTTGGGTCCCGGGGCATTTTTATGCCTAATCGTCAACCCGGGAGGGTATTTTAGTCAATTTAATTTTTAATGAATACTGACCTACGAAAATTAGCTGTTAATTATCAACCAACCTTAGGGCCACTAGGTCCATTATCTGTCAAAACCAAAGAGTGGGCAACATGATTAGAGAGGAGAAGTTTTAAGGGTTTCCATGGCTATAACCATCACACACCACCACTATCGTTGGATTTGTGACCGGAAAGAGAAAGAGAACCAGCCTTTATCATCTTCAAAGGATCAGAATCTTCATTCCCAGGCAAGTGATTTAACTTGCAACAATTCATTGCATATATCATCCATGTTAGGATAGAATTGGAGAATAACCTTGAATAGTGATAATTGAATGGATTTGAAAAATTAAAATTGTAATCTAGGTAGGTTTTGCATGTAGTTTAACTTCTGGGAAAATAGAATCCACCAAATTATGATCCATGGGTAGAGGATTTTGAATTTTTAATGAATTATATAGTGTTCTTGAAGAAAATAGGAGAACTGGGATTTTTATATGAAAATTATGTGAATTGATCCAAGAAATTGATTTCCCATTTTGATTTGATGATTCTAAAATATTTGAAATTATGTATTTAAGTTGATATGATGGTATGAATAGATATTTGGGAGTTTGGGACATTATAGTAGAGGATTTGAGGGTTAAGTTTGATGAAACCCGTAGGCAAAATTATGCAGATTCGCAAAACCTGTTTGATCAATCGATCGACCCATGAATGTCGATCGATCGACCCTTTTCATCGATCGATCGACTCCTCCTGATTTTTATAGACTATTTCCCATTAAGGTTCGGCAAATCCCAAGCTTGTAAGGACTCTTAGGGCATTTAATAGAATATTAGGGGACTTGGTTAAGGTTAGTAGGGTTGTAGTTAATTCCCGGAATATATTATACATTATGGGATTGGATGGAATACTTTCAAGTGTTTACCTTATGAGGTACGGTTAGAAGTTTCACAAAAATAGGGATTTAAAGGGACGAGTGTTAATTTAAGGTTAGGACCAGTAGAAGAGGGACTTGGAATTACTGAGATAACCTTAGAGACTGGTGGAAGACTTAGTAACCTATGAGGTAGGTTTAAGTATTTGGACTTATACGATGAGAGTTGTTGCGCTAAACATATTACGTAGAATATTCGGGATGACACTGTGATATGTATGAGACTTATAAGATGGAACGTGAGAATACCTATATTTATATGTGATTACTTGCGTTGTGTGAATGCCTAGTGTATGGATTTCTTATGTGTACGACATACCTACCATACCTGCTATCACGGGAGGTTCGTTTTCAAAAAAGGACCATCTTATCTTTGTGTGCCTTCGGGGGGATTTAGATTGGTACCTTAAGGACATAGGACTTTGAATGACTTATTTGTGAGTTGATAATTCAGATGACCATGGGAGCGTAGGTATGTGCGTGACCTATGAGTATGTGAACTATGTTCGCCTCCAATATGTGTGATTTGTATTGAGACGGTTCCAGAGTGATTCGAAATGCGTGATCCTTACGTACGTGATGTACTTGTATTTGATTGAAGAGTATGCGTGCACCACAACTTAGCCTAGGGGTGACATATATGTATATATGTATTGAGAGTGATTTTTATATATACTTGTGACTGGTTCATTGTTGCTTAGTAGATGTGAAAAACTAAGATATTTGAATGGGCTACGAATATGAGAATTTAAATAACACTTGTGATAAGTAATTTAATGAATGTGAATGTGAGATATAAATATAACTTGCTTCTGTAATACGATTAGACACCTTATATTATAATGTTAAAGCAGGGGGTTAGTATAGAATAATTTGATAGTGGCATAACTAGAATGGGTTAAGAGTATATGTTAAGCGTGCACATTAGTTGAGAGGTGAGAAAATCAGGTGTGAGTACACAACTAACATGTATATAATATTTACCTGTTTATGTAATTAAACACTTGCTATATTTTAAACTGTATTCACCTCGGTCTCTGATCCTTTTGCTTCCAAATCTATTTTTTTGTAAAAACCTTTTAGATGCCCAGCCACAGGGAGTCCAAGCATAGGAGTTCCATTACAATGACATGCTGTAGCTGCTGTGGAAGTTACAGGATCTTGGTATTAGATTCCTTCACATTCTTTACTTGATTCTACTCAGGGTTACTCATCTATTAGGGCATGTCGCCCATTTCCATTTAGAGATATCATTCTCAAACATTCATTTTTATTACAGATGTTGGTTTATTTATTCGGACTCTTGTATCATGATTTCATTTTACTCTTGTATTATTATTGGAGTGTTGACTCCGGACTCAGTTTATTTCAAGTCGTTGGTTATTTATAAGAGATTTCTTATGCGATTTTTGGATGATGATATAATGACTCGGTTAATTGTTAACTTATTTAGTACAATTTGACATCTCTCTTTTTAAACAATAGGTAACTAGTAATAAATTAAATGTTTTCGAAAGTGATCCTATGACTAAACCAACTTGATATTCTGTATTAATTTCATAAAGGATTAGTTACCCGGTATTTAATTATTCGGGGTGTCACAGGTGGTATCGGACCATCAGGTTTTAGTGTCCTTTAGGATCTGTGCGGCTTATTATGCTTCCAGCGTAGCTTTCTTTGGTGTAGATCCCTATGTTTAGGATTGTTAATTTCTTTGGTGAGGTTTCATTCTCCTGATATAATGTATATGATAGTGAATCTTTTTTGCATTCGGGTGTGTTCGTGTGCCGAACAATGCAATATGTCAGGCGAGGACAGTTGGGCGGACAATAGGAGGCAAAGCTCTATTAAGGTTGATAGTACAAATATAACACCCTGCCGCGGATGGGATACTCGACTGCATATGCTTGCATGCCACGGATCACCTTAACATAGGGCGCAGACATACTAAACTCAGGGTACATCCTTACCGAATGCAAGGGCGTGACCCTCCTCATCCTAGGGCGCGATCCCATCAACATGCTGTGGAACCATCCAGTACAGTGCGACATCTTTATCTCTAGTCTTTCAGGATGTGGCACTCACGTTGTTTGCCTTATAGGCCGCATCCCTCTCCATTACATCTCCAGACTTTATGTACGTCACGTGCTCATTTCACGTGAGCATATCTCCTATAAATAGAGGACTACACCTCGAAAATAAGGAGAGACTAGATCGATTCCATACACACTCAGGGAAGGTTCTACAGTACCTATTCTCTCTACACAGCCTCAGTATACAAATTGGAGGTTGTTCATCTGCATTGCATCCACCTCTCCGGCACACCAGAATCATCAATCATCATGTATTCTCATTTATTATCATACTTGTACGCCTTTTTAGGCATGATTATACTGTATAATACAACGAATATAATGAAAATGGAGCAACATAGTAGACGTAGGCCTATTTTCAACTTTACATCTTGTGCTCATGTCACCTTACCTGCTCTATTTATTCATTATGTATTTTACACTTGAATTGTTGGTACGAGAGCGACTAGTGGCCGATTTCTCGTATCATCAATATGTAGAGGCTGAACCACTCTACATCTTGTGTTCATGTGACCTTACCTCATTATGTATTTTACACTTGATTTGTTAGTACGAGAGCGATTAGTGGTCGATTTCTCGTATCATCAATATGGCGTCGTCTGTGGGAACGAGATATTTCAATCTTTCTTCTCTATATATTTGAGTTCTTAAACACCTTATTCGATCCTTGAGGATTCTATGGATCGTCATCTCATGGGTAGATGCTGGTTATTGAACTCTATTTTTATTTACACCCTTAAATGGGTATTTCACATATTCAGATCTATTCTCGGGTCTCCCTTTTATGACCTCGTATCTATTCTACATACCCCTATGATATCATCCCATCTAGATAGTGCTGAAAGGTATGATGGGCTTTAAGCCCCAAAAAGGTGAATGATTAGGGAAGAATTATGTTTTCTCCCTTTTTGTTGTTCTTTGCGTAGGATCTAGGGTTTACCATTAGAATTGTGCCATTCTGTGCACCGAGAGGTTATTCTCTCATGGATAGACTGTAGTAGGCATGATCTCCCCATATTTTGTGAGATGAACTCAGTTTCTGGGTTTCGATTTTGGGATTGCTCTCCCTACCTAGCAGTGGGTGTGGCAGGTAGTTTAAATACCTTCATGTCGCAGCCTCTACTGGGGCAGGTGTTACAGAAGGTTCAGAACATCAAGGAACAAACTCAGGTGGTCTCCAGCACAACCTTGGTGAATACCATTTAAAGTCCACGGTAGTGCACCTATGTGCCATACTGGTCGCGGCCTCGACAGTAATATTGTGTAGCAATGTAAACGCTGCATCCCTATTTCCTACTTGGTCACTCCAATATTTATGTGATTACTCACTTCTGCTGTCTCAGATTATATATCTTTGTAAAGACTAACAAAAGCAAAAAATGAAAGGAGAATCCATCCAGAGCACAGAAATCAAGGATGATATTATGTAGATGTATAATCACCTCAACCACCTCTACGACAGTCATGCCTCACTCCAGACCCAGGTCAACTATTTGACTCAAAGGGTGCTAATGCTAGAGGCCGCGTGCAGCACCCAACATCATAGCTACAGAAGCCTTTGATGTCGCTGTAGTTCAAGAGAATCCAGCAGTAGAAGCAGTCAGCAGGTGCCAAAAAAGAAGAATGGAGAAGGCAAAAAAGAAATCTAGGTCCTACACTCCATTGGCCTTCCTGATTGAAGAGATCTTTGAGTTCATCAAAGAAGACAAGCCGTTGAGGTGGCTAAAAAAGCTGAGAGCTCCACCCCACAAGAGGAA
The DNA here is from genome assembly GCA_949130495.1 of Sambucus nigra. NCBI lineage: Eukaryota > Viridiplantae > Streptophyta > Magnoliopsida > Dipsacales > Adoxaceae > Sambucus > Sambucus nigra. Next base: position 621,850,658 of record OX422207.1, on the reverse strand, counting down.
CAAGGCTACTTGGTGCAAATTCCATCAAGACCACGGCTATGACACTGAGCAATGCTATGCTCTGAAGGATGAAATTAAAAGGCTGATTGGGTATGCTGCGGAGGTTCCTCAATGATGTTTAGGGGATGCAGCCTAATCTCACATACCACATGCTCATCTTTCATTCTTATCTCTTATATTCCATCTGACTCTACTTTATAGTGACAACTCCTCTTATGTTGTTTTAAACTAAACTTTGTGTTATCCTTACAAAGTCATATATATATATATATAAATAGTTATAAAATCAAGTTCACTTTTATAATGTCATATTTTGATTCTCATTTCCATGAAATGTTATCCTATAAAGACCATTTTTATCTTAAAACAGATCCCAATCTGAGACAACATGTTATATCGGGAATGATAATATCGAAATGGGCCACAATGCCCGAGAAGACACCTGATTGTCCAAAAGTTGATAATAATTCAAAGTGGTGAAAGAAAATATTGGAAGCAGTTATCCATAGTGGACTGCGACATCACTCACAAGGGCTTCCAATGCCCGTTCTTAGCTTGCAGGATGCGTCATTAGCCGTAAGGGCTTCTAATGCCCGTTCCAGCATGGGGAGGCTTGAAAGTATCATATTTGTTAGCTGTGGGTAGATGAATAACATAACCCAGCCTGTAGAGGCTTGAAAGTATCCTATATGTTAGCTGTGGGTGGCTTAATAACATAACCCAGCCTGGGGAGGCTTGAAAGTATCCTATATGTTAGCTGTGGGTGCCTTAATAACATAACCCAGCCTGGGGAGGCTTAAAAGTATCCTATATATTAGTTGTGGGTGGCTTAATAACATAACCCAGCCTGTAGAGGCTTGAAAGTATTCTATATGTTAGCTGTGGGAGGCTTAATAACATAACCCAACTTGTAGAGGCTTGAAAGTATCCTATATGTTAGCTGTGGGTGGCTTAATAACATAACCCAACCTGGGGATGCTTGATAACATCCCTTTCACGATGCTAAAGAAGATAAATCCATGAAAGTCAATTGCTATTTTTCTGCAATCACAAAAGCATACCAAAGGCAAAGGCAAGCAATAAAGGTTAATCTGTCGTAGCCATGATCAAGAAGCACTTTTGATTCAGTTGAAGGTGTCGTGGCCTATATAATCCACGATTCATTACAACCGTTAAAGAGACTAAGAGTTGATGCAGTAACGACTTGGATTTAGATCCAATTAAAGTACCCAAAAATGACTGTCAATTTGTCTGCAGCCCTGCTCAAGATGTCGCGGACTTGTTCAAGGGGCCTTGTGAATTATAGCTGCAGCCTGTGACCTGTACATCTTAAGGTGCTGTAGCACTATTAATATAGACATGGAAGATTAAGAACATGTTTAGAAACCATGCTATGGTGCCGCGGACGTAATCTATTAGTTCATTCAATCAAGAAAGCATTTCCAAGTATGAAGGCAGTTGCATTCAAGCCATCAAAGATGTACAGAAAGCATTCATTAAAAGCATTGAAGCAAGCAGAGAAAAAGAAGCAAAAGCTATAAGAAAATGAGGCCAAAATAATTAATGTAGAAAAGGTGGGTGCAACCCTGATATGATTTGTTAAGGTTACAAGCAAATAGGCCGCAGCCACTACAAAAGGCAAAATAATAAAGAGGGGACGCAGCCACCATAAAGAGTTCAAAAAAAATTATAGAGGGACGCAACCCTAAGATTCGGCATCATCGGATTCATCCCCTTCTTCCCATTCCGTGGCCATCATCGTTTCCTCATCCGCGGTAGATGCCATAGCCTCGGCCTTCAATTTGTCTTTCTCCTCCTTCGTGGCCTTGAGCTCAGCAATGCATTCTTGATGATCAGCATCACTGAGTCTCTAAGCGAGAACCTTCTCCTTGGTCTCAGGGAAGGTCTTTATTATTCTCTGCCTTAACTCTTAGTAGCCACGGAGGTAAGCCCTGTTGTTGATGAGGAAGAAGTTCCTAGAGCCCTTGAATGACTCCACAGTATGGTCAATGGCCAGCTGAAGAGTGTCGCCATAATCTACCTCCATTTTCTTTATGATCGCGGCATGGTCTATAGCATCTTTGGCAGACTTGGCCTTTAGCTATTCGTACTTATTTTGAAGAAGTACGAGCTTATTATTAGAAATCTTCATGGCCCTTACAGCTTCCGCGATCTGAGCCTGGGAGGCTTTGAGGGATTCCGCGGCCTATTTGAAGTTTTCCTACGCATCTTCCCTTGCATTATTCACAGCAGCCAAGTCCATTTGGTCCACCTAAAGAGCCGAGATAACAGACTGCTTCCCAGCCTCAAAAGACGAAGTTCGTGCAGCCTCCAAGTTAGCGGTGTGCACCCTCTATGCTGCCTCTTTCAGTTTATAGAGGGCCTCGTACTTCCTCTTTTGAGCCACTGTGACATCCACGACCTGAAAAGAAAAAGTTAGAAGCAGTCTAACAAATGTAAAATCAAAACTAAGAAAACAGTAGCACTAACCCTCAAAAGACTACGGAGGTCGTAGTCCTCCAGATAGTCATGGCCTTCATCGACCAACTTTTCAAGATATGCGGCATCGAAGGCCCTCTTTATTCTTCATGCATCCTTCATGGTAGTGTCCCATGAGGACTCAGAGTCAGGCTGTCTCAACTGAGGCCGCGGACGACCGTCAGGACCACAGACGTCGCGGCACTGAAGAGGTGTCAAGTTTGCATTAACTACAACTACAGGCGGCAGAGGAGGAGAAGCTGAACAAAAGGGAGTGTCAGAAGTGGACATCAACCCTGTCACGTCCAGGTTGGCTCCAATGTCATCATCGAACTCAGCTTACGGTTGGTTTGCAACATTTTTTGTTGTCTCCGCGGCAGGTGGATTTTGGTCACCGAAAGGGACCGCGACTGGAGCTTTCGTCTTGGTCCTCTTCCTGCTACGCGTAGTATTGTTGAGAACGGTGGAATCCTCATCCATTTCTTCCAACTGTGGGGCCAACAGTTCCCTGTCAACCTCCTCACCTGAAAAGGGAATAGCAACAGTAAATATTCGAAGTCAACAAAAAAATTTGCGAACAAATACAAATGATCAGATTATTACCTCCCGCGGCCATGTCTTTTGGAATGGACTTATTGGGAAAGAAACCTGCTTCGAATACGGTTGCAGATGTTACAAGGACACTGAATTTATTTTCTTCAACAGGAATTATCGCGACCTTGACAACTTTTTTTTCTTACCTCCCGTTCATTTGTAAGTCGTCAAGTACTGCAGAATAATAATTCAAAGGTTAGTAGAGATTTATAAGAAACTATGAAGAAAGGACGCGGCTATAATCCAAATACCTAGCTTGGAGGGAGAACCCCATTGTCATGGCATTCGATACTTCTCCCTCTCTTTCTCTTCGGGGTGGATCTCCCAGCCTTCTTTGGAGATGTATAAATACTTGCCCTTCCAGTTCTTTACACTGGTCGGCCTCTCAGTATAAAGGGTCTCGTCCCTGCCGCGGACGGATAAGTAGTAGTAACCGACGAATTTCATGGAATTTTCCTTTGGACGATAGAAGTGAAAAAACTCCGCAGGAGTAATGTCCTTTTTAAATTGGTTCTCCCAAAGAACGACTGCGACAAGTATGGCCCTCCAGCCATTGGGATCTAACTGGGCTGGTGCCAGTTTTATGATCTGGAAAATTTGTCTAATGGGAACAGGAACAGGCAGTCGCAGTGCATAAATAAATGCATGAAGTGAGAAGCAAACTCCATCATCAACTAGAGATGTGCAAGGTCTTTGGTTCACGGACAGTGCTGAGCACATCAATTTTTTTGGAAATTTGAAGGCCTCAGCTACCTGGTCAACCCAGTCTTGGGTCATGATGTTGCGGATGTCAAGCGCATCTAAGGGTCTCTCAGACCTCCCAGATGGACCAATTTGGCTATCCCTAACTTTCGCGGCATCATCTCCTACACCCAATGGGTGATTACTTGAATTGGCTTCCTCTTCCATTGGTGGGGACTCAAAATCCTTCCTAGAAGCAGAATTCGCAGAGTCTGAGTCTAGTATCACACATTTGGGGCAATCCCTCAGTTGGCAAGGACCTATTGATCTCGGGGGGCACAAAAGAGAGTTATGGAGGAGAGGTTCCAAAATGCTTTGCCCAAAAGCCTTTCAAAAATTCATCTGGGTTAAAACTCATATGGCTGCAGAAGTACCTGAAAAGTAGAGTCCGCAGTTAGGCGCCACAGCCAGTATGGTTCGAAAAAGACTTTAAGAAGCCGTGGTAAGATTAGTTATATGAATAGTAAATAGAGGTGATTGGCAAGACTGGCCAAATGTGAAGTGGAGGTTTGAGCCCCAAGAGACAATTGTCGTCGCGGCATATTGGTTTGGTGGGAATTATTTCCCTATTGTAGTTGCTAATGGGCCAAAACACTACTGACCCTATTCATTGAACCTAATGGATTACCCTCTGACCCTAACGATCGCAACCATCTCCTATATCAGTAAGGGAGCTTATCATGCCGCAGCAGCTTACTAAAATAAGGGATTATTGTCTACAGGCTGCAGCCATCACCAAAATTACTATAGATATATTCTACCATGCCGCGGACTCTCGCTCAAACAGTTATCTAAATGTTTGATTCGGTTAAGGATCGAAGACCCAGAATGTGAAGTGTGTGCTCAAAGAACATCAAATAACAATTCAATTTCAATATGATTCTGCATAAACGCAGTTTATATGATCATAGTTGTTCGATTTTGTATTATGGAGGTCGATTCAAGGAATTCTAGCAACAATTACAATTATTTATCAAGGATGTATATTTGATTCTTGGAAATTTGAAGATTGTTCAAAATGCAAGTGTGGGGATTCAGAGCCCTAAAAGACAACTACCGCCGCGACAGATTGATTGGATATGTTCTACAGCGTCGTGGATACTCACTATGTGTTAAAGAGTTGTGGAGGATAAATTTAAGAACCCAAGGGGCCGTGGACATCGCCCACTATATGTCGCGACCAAGGTCCAAAATGGAATATTCAAAGGACCCCTAGATTACTGATATTCTATCATACCGCGGCCTCTCTCTCAGACAGTTAAGTATCTAATGTTTAGTCGCTTTAAGATAGAATACACAGAATACGAAGAGTTTATTTATGGACACCAAAAACAGTTATATGATTTCATGGGATTCAACACGGATAAGAAGATGTATTTTGAAGATCAGGGGTTCAGTTCAGCATACGAAGATGGACTCAAACAATTATTATAATTATTTTATCGTTCATGTGTGATGGCAGATTATTCAATCAAAACCTTAAATTCCTATCCAGCAATCCATAAAAATACAAGTGTTGAAGATCAGAAGGGAAGAATTCATGTGCTCATGTACTTAAAGAAGAATTACGAACTACGAAAGGCTATTAAAAAGGACATTGTTGAAAAATTACCTCGAAACAGAGAAGATGGCAATGCACCGCCACACACAGCCTTGGAAGGTCGCCAGAAAATGTAAGAAAAAGGAAGAACATAATTCTCTCTCGGTTTTCTCTCAAATTTTTGGAAACGTAATGAAGTCCACAGCCTGAATAATTTATATAAGAGAGCACGGAAGACGAATCTTCGCCTTGGACATACCGCGGCACCAAAGAAGACTTAACTAAGCCGCAGCCCCAATCAAATTCTCTTGGTACTACGACTTGGGGGCTTATTAATATTACACATATAGAACCCTGCCGCGAATGGGATACTTGACTGCATATGCTTTCATGTCGCGGATCACCTTAACATAGGGCACGGCCATACTGAACTCAGGGTACGTCCCTACCGAATGAAAGGGCGCGTCCCTCCTCATCCTAGGGCATGGCCCTCCTTATCCTAGGGCACGATCCCATCAACATGCCACAGAACCATCCAGTATAGTGAGGCATCTTTGTCTCTAGTCTTGCATGATGCGGCACTTACGTTATTTACCTTACAGATCGCATCCCTCTCCATTATAACTCCAGACTTTATGTACGTCACATGCTCATTGCACGTGAGCATATTTCCTATAAATAGAGGACTACACCTCGAAAACAAGGAGAGACTGGATCGATTCCATATAAACCTGGGGCAGGTTCCACAATACATTTCTCTCTACATAGCCTCAGCATAAAACTTGGGGGATGTTCATCCGCATCGTAGCCACATCTCCGGCACACCAGAATCATCAATCATCATGTACTCTCATTTATTCTAATACTTGTATGACTCTTTAGGCATGATTATACTGTACAATACAACGAATATAATGAGAATGGATCAACATAGTGGATGTAGGCCTATTTTAGAGGTTGAACCACTCTGCATCTTGTGTTCATGTCACCTTACCTACTCTATTTATTCATTATGTATTTTACACTTGATTTGTTAGTATGAGAGCGACTAGTGGATGATTTGTCATATCATCAATATGTAGAGGCTGAACCACTCTACATCTTGTGTTCATGTCACCTTACCTGCTTTATTTATTCATTATGTATTTTACACTTGATTTGTTCGTACGAGAGCGACTAGTGGCCGATTTCTCGTATCATATAAGGTTATTAGGTATATTCAAGAATGATAACTGTAGTTGAGGTCACCCCTATTATGGAACGGAAGGCCAGGATGGTAAAGACGACTAAGGCACAACATAGGACTTCTAGGTACCACTATAGTAGAAAGTGGGGTCAAATTAGACTCACCCAGCAAGGTTGGATTAGGAGAGAGTCAGACAAAACATTGAAGAGAACTAGTAGTGGAAATTCTATAAATGCAAAAATGGCGTGTGTTAGCCAACGAAGGTAAAATATCCAAAGGCTTAGGCATACGTCGGAGCATGGCTAATAGGGAGTGAAAATTTAGGGTGAAATTTTACTTGGCTCGTAAGAGAAGAGTTACAATGGTGAGAGGCAACCACCACACTTAGAAGTGGAATGTTTTGTCAAGGGAAGGCGCATAGGTATGGTCTGACCATAAGTTCCTTCATCAGATGTTCAGGATAAGATGAGAACGTTGTTCTGAACTCACACAAGAGGGTCGAACAGAGGTCACTTTATGAAAGGAAATTTAATTAATTAGCAAACCTTGCACCAGATGAAGTAGGTGCAATGGAAAAGAGGACATCAAATGGGAAAATTAACTTACAGGAAGAATTGCTAGCACTTCTGGGGAGTTCTGCTTGGACGATCAATGCAGATGACAACAATATCGCATTTTGTCAATATGGATGTTAACACTTCATTGTGTGGGAAGCTTCAAGAATCGAAGAATTTAGTCAGAGAGTAAGACGGGGGAAAATCGGTGGTGGTAAAGCACCCTAAGGGGGAGACCCATTAGTGGACCCATTTAAATGATTTGGATAGATGAATTTCTATCGAGCAATGGTGAATTCAGTAAGGGTTGTTGAAGTTAGTAGCATGTTCCTTAGGGTAATCAAAGATAAGGGAACAACGGAGGTAGCCATCAGAGTCGAGACTAAAAAAGTTCGAGAGAAGGACAACCCTAACATGGTCAGTGTGATCGGAGATAAGTGGAGTATGTGTTGAGGTATTTTGTGGGAGTGAAACCCGTGTGTTAAAATTTTACGAAACAAGTAAAGGGATAAGGGTATGGTGCCTAGCAAGGGAAATTGTTATTGAAATTTTCGGTTTGGTACGGACAGGCGTGTTAAGTCCAGGAACCATTTGAGCAGCCAGCGCGATTGGCAAGGTAAAAGTATGAGTTATATCCTCAGATGATAATGCGTGTTGTATGTGATAGGAATGAGTTACTAGATTTTTATGGCTATATTCGCATGAAAGACGAGTTTAGTGAGTATCTTGGCAATGTTATTATTTATATGAATATTTTCCCTGGTATAGTGGGGTTACCTTTAGTGTTATCTGCGAAAGATGAATGGGTGTATCGATAGTGGTATATACTTTACTGAGATTACTCATTTTAGTGATGTGTTATATGAGTATGATATTATCTTGATTATGATTTTATAGTAATGCTTAGACCGATAGTGGGCGCATGTCACAAGTCTATCGGGGTTACTACCTTAGGGTAGAATGTTTTATTCTGACGAGACCTCATCTGTGAGAGGGATAGACTCACGTTTATATATTTATATATATGTATATATATATTATCGAGACTTAAAAAGGTATAATGGTCTCGGATATTTGATCCCAGTATGTGTAGGGGACTTTATTGATATGATTCGGAGTGTATTTGGTTTACTGTTCAGTGGAAAGATTTAGCTAGTTATTATGAGTAACGCTCTGGATGTAGTAATAAGAAGAGTGCATTGTTTTATCACCCCTTTAGAGATTTGGAAGTTTATACTCATAGTTGTGTGTCTGGGGACAGGATTTTGAGAGCACCGATTATATTTGCATGATGTTTATGGAATGTGATTGCCATCAATGTTAAGAGACGGTGTCTTTCAGAAGAAGTTCCTTATTTAAGTGAAATTGAGGAAAGAGATGTGACTTTGTTGTCAAGATACGGGAATATAGGGGTACATGTTATTGACTGAGGGCCTAATGGATTCCGATGACCGACAATGCTAGGTAGTAGTGTATCGGGGGGTTCCTTATTTTGATTTCGCTTTACAAGACATTCCACGCATGAAATTTAGCATAAGGTTGGTAGTAGGGAGATGTTTGGTCATTCGTCCATGAGTCCGGTACCTCGGTCGTTATGAAAGTATGTAGTTATAACTGAAAGGTAAAGGGTAAATTATGATATAAGGTCGGTAGAGCCATTTATGTGTGAGGAAGTACTAAAAATTTTATTTTATTCTGCGGGTTGAAGGATGGAATGATGTTTAAGGGGATTTAGAATTTCAAATTCGAGGGTGATTGAGAACGCCCAAGTGGTATAGCCAAGTTGCAAATACAGGGGAAATAAATATTTTGGAGGACGTGTGAAGCGTATATGATGATTAAAACCATATTCACGATTTATAGGGGGTGCAGACACCCTAGTTTGCTGAGGTAAAATCGTCGGAAGAAGAGACATGGAAATAGATGGGTGAAATTTATGCTTGTGGGACTCATATTAAAAAATGGTAGTGGTAGAATGGATTAAGCGTCATAAGAGAAGGATGATAAGTAGTATATTTGTGTGCAATCAGAGTATCACATCCTAACTTGGTGGAATGGTAGTGGGAAGCCATTTAAAAAAAGGGGTATCCCTTGAGAAGACAAATATATAACTATTATGGATAATTTAGCGCGGAGTTCAACCCAATCGAATGTTGAGGGTGACTTAAGTGTAAATAAAATGATGATGTCGATAAGGTATACGGAGTCCAGAAGTGCACATCATGGCGTAAAAGTGAACGGGTGAAAACTTCTGGTATATGCCGAGGGAAGAAGAGGATCATTAAGTACCATTGAATGGGAAGAATTATAAGTAAAAGTCGGTATTGAGCGGTCCATAGTAATTAGTCTCCATGTGCACCGCTCATAGATAGAAAACAGTTGGAGTGAAATAATCTGCCAGAAAATTTTGTATCAAGTCGCCGATTCCAATTATGGAAGAGTAAAGTTGGTAAATTTCCTTGATGGGTTGCCAACCTAAAAATAAGTAACGAGTTCCTTTGAATGTGTGGAGCAGATTGTCCAAAAGGAACATAATGGTTATATCTTTGAATGATTTACACTATTAGATAGTGAATGCACCGATACGTGGTCCTACCCAGTAATATTCTGAACTAGGAGGAGATCCCCGAAATCCCCCTTCAACATGGGGTATCAGGAAATAGTAGGGATAACATTTCATTTTGAGAAGGGTGTCTCGCCTATAGCCCGAGGAGTAGGCGCAAGGTGATTGACGATTGATGAAGCAGTATGAAAGTAATTTTGGACTCATTGCGATCATTTCATTTCCACAACGGGTATAGCTAGTGAGCGAAGTATATTATGGTAATGGGGAGAAGATATTACCAAATAGTAGAGTTGTGTGAAAGCACCTGTACCTATTTATAGTGGAAAAGGTGCCTACAGAGGTTTTGTGTAGATAAACCTTACTATCCTTCCTGTAGATGCTTAGAAGTGAGCGGATTACCAGAATTTTGGGTCAGTCAGAAGTTAGAGTCTGATGACTAAAATGGGATAACCACAAATAATCCTAGGGGGATTTTTCCTTTTGAAAAAGATACATCGACGGGAATAGAGATTCGACAAACGGATAAGAGTAGTCAGGTGTTCTATGATTTCTCCCAGGATGGGAGTTTTATGTTTAGATAAACGCGGGAGTTGATACGAAGTGAGGTGCATCCTCCCAATAATATTGAGATAATGCGGCCAATGATGTATAAGCTATTCTTATTCGAATGTTCTTTAGTAAGAGGACCACGTGAGGTGTATTTATTGAGGTGTGACCCCATAACTGATAAAGTGTCGAGAGTGGGGGTTGTAGTGATTGAGCCTTACTTTGAATTTTGTTTTGAGTACTCAAGGATACCTAATTTTCTAGGTATGCCTTACTTTTCAAAATTTCAAGACGAAATTCCGTTATTAGGGGGGAAGTATGTAATACCCCGTATTTTTATGACTTTTAACTATGAGATTAAGTAAATAAAATTACTTTTAATTATGGGATTGATTAAATTAATTTGAAATAATTAATTGGAAATTAATTCAGATTTAAATACTAGCGATACGAGAGTTGGTATTTGATTATGATAATATTGTTGAATATTACTGAGTGAATATGGTAATATATTATTATTGAATTTATTAATATTGTAGCAAGTTATAAATAGGGCAATTCGGAAATTAAGTTGGGACGCGCGTGTCAGGAATCAATTTAAAAGAAATTGTAAGTAAAATATATTTTTATTATTCGTATGGTCATTTTAAGTGTGCCAACGCATCCGGAAGGATCGAAATAGTCAAAAAACACTAGCCGAGGGGTGAGTTTGGGTCCCATGGCATTTTTAGGCCTAATCAAAAACTCGGGAGGGTATTTTAGTCATTTTAATTTTTAATGAATAGTGACCTACGAAAATTTGGTGTTAATTATTAGCCAACCTTAGGGCCACTAGGGCCATTATCTTTCAAAACCAAAGAGTGGGCAACATGAATAGAGAGGAGAAGTTCCAAGGGTTTCCATGATCATAACCACCACTCACCACCACTATCGTAGGATTTATGACCGAAAAGAGAAAGAGAACCAACCTTTATCGTCTTCAAAGGATCAGAATCTTCATTCCCAGGCAAGTGATTTAACTTGCAACAATTCAGTGTATATATCATCCATGTTAGGTTAGAATTGGAGAATAAACTTGAATAATGATAATTGAATGAATTTGAAGAATTAAAATTATAATCCGGGTAGGTTTTGCATGTAGTTTAACTTCTGGGAATATAGCAGCCACAAAATTATGATACATGGGCAGCAGATTATGAATTTGTAATGAATTATATACTTTTCTTTAAGAAAATAGGAGAACTAGGATTTTTGTATAAAAAATATGTGAATTGATTCAAGAAATTCATTTCCCATTTTGATTTGATGATTCTAAAACATTTGAAATTATGTATTTATGTTGGTATGATGTTATGAATAGATATTTGGGAGTTTAGGACATTATAGTAGAGGATTTGAGGGTTAAGTTATATGAAACCCGTAGGCAAAATTATTCAGATCCCCAATACCTATTTAATCGATCAATCGACCCATGAATGTCGATCGATCGACCCATGAATGTCGATCAATTGACCCTTTTCATCGATCGATCGACTCCTCCTGATTTTTGTAGATTATTTCCCGTTAAGGTTCGACAAATCCCAATCTTGTAAGGACTCTTAGGGAATTTAATATAATATTAGGGGACTTGGTTAAGGTCAGTAGGGTTATAGTTAATGCCCGGAATATATTATACATTATGGGATTGGATGGAATACTTTCGAGTGTTTACCTTGTGAGGTACGGTTAGAAGTTTCACAAAAATTAGAATTTAAAGTGGACGAGTTTTAATTTAAGGTTAGGACCAGTAGAAGAGGGACTTGGAATTACTGAGATAACCTTAGAGACTAGTGGAAGACTTAGTAACCTATGAGGTAGGTTTAAGTATTCGGACTTATCTGACGAGAGTTGTTGCGCTAAACATGTTACGTAGAATATTCGAGATGACACTGTGATTACTATGAGACTTATAAGATGGAACGTGAGAATACCTATATTGATATATGATTACTTGCGTTGTGTGAATGCCTAGTATATGGATTTCTTATGTGTATGACATACCTACCATACTCGCTATCATGGGAGGTTGGTTTTTGAAAAAGGACCATCTTATCTTTGTGTGCCTTCGGGGGGGATTTAGATTGGTACCTTAAGGACATAGGACTGTGAATGACTTATTTCTAAGTTGGTAAGTCAGCTCACCATGGGAGCGCAGGTATGTGCATGACCTATGGGTATGTGAACTATGTTCGCCTCTAATATGTGTGATTTGTATTGAGACGGTTCCTGAGTGATTCGAAACGCGTGATCCTTACGTATGTGATGTACTTGTATTTGATAGAAGAGTATGCATGCACCGTAGCTTAGCCTAGTGGTGCCACATATGTATATATGTATTGAGAGTAATTTATATATATATACTTGTGACTGGTTCACTATTGCTTAGTTGATGTGAACAACTAAGATATTTGAATGGGCTACGAATATGAGAATTTAAATAACACTTGTGATAAGTAATTTAATGAATGTGAATGTGAATGTGAGATATAAATATAACTTGTTTGTGTAATACGAGTAGTCACCTCATATTAGAAAGTTAAAGCAAGGGGTTAAGATGGACTAGTTTTATAGTGGCATAACTAGGATGGGTGAAGAGTATACGTTAAGCGTGCACATTAGTTGAGAGGTGAGAAGCTCAGGTGAGAGTACCGGACTAACATGTATATAATATTTACTGTTTAATGCAATTAAACACTTGTTATAGTTTAAACTATTTTCACCTCGGGCTCTGACCCATTTTCTTCCAAATCTATTTTTTTGTAAAAGCCTTTTAGATGCCTAGTCACAGGGACGCTAAGCATAGCAGTTCCATTACATTGACGTGTTGTAGCTGCTGTGGAAGTTACAGGATCTCGGTATTAGACGCCTTCACATTCTTTACTTAATTCTATACAGGGTTACTCATCCGTTAGGGCATGTCGCCCATTTCCATTTAGAGATAGCATTCTCAGACTTTCAGTTTTATTTCAGATGTTGGTTTATTTATTCGGACTCTCGTATCGTGATTTTATTTTACTCTTGTATTATTATTGAGGTGTTGACTCCGGACTCAGTTTATTTTAATTCGTTGGTTATTCATATGAGATTGCTTACGCGATTATTGGATGATGATTTAATGACTCGGTTAATTGTTAACTTAATTAGTGCAATTTGACATCTCCCTTTTTAAACATTAGGTGGCTTGTAATAAATTAAATGTTTTCGAAAGTGATGCTAAGACTAAACCAACTTGATATTCTGTATTAATTTCATAAAGGAGTAGTTACCCAATTTTTAATTAGTCGGGGTGTCACAGGGGGTATCAGACCATCAGGTTCTAGTGTCCTTTAGGATCTGTGCGGCTTATTATGCTTGTAGTGTAGCTTTACTTGGTATAGATCCCTATGTTTAGGATTGTTGATTTCTTTGGTGAGGTTTCGTTCTCCTGCTATAATGTATATAATAGTGAATCTTATTTTCATTCAGGTGTGTTCGTGTGCCGAACAATGCAGTATGTCAGGTGAGGACAGTTGGGTGGACAATAGGGGGCAAAGCTCAATCGAGGTTATTGGGTATATTCAAGAATGGTGAGCGTAGTTGAGGTCACCCCTATTATGGCATGGAAGGCCAAGGCTGTAAAGACGGCTAAGGCACAACATAGGACTTACAGGTACCACTATAGTAGAAAGTGGGGTCAAATTAGACTCACCCAGCAAGGTTGGATTGGGAGAGAGTCAGATAAAACATTGAAGAGAACCAGCAGTGGAAATTCTAGAAATGCAAAAATGGCGTGTGTTAGCCAACGAAGGTAAAATATCCAAAGGCTTGGGCATATGTCAGAGTATGGCTAATAGGAAGTGAAAATTTAGGGTAAAATTTTTCTTGGCTCGCAAGAGCAGAGCTACAATGGTGAGAGGCAACCATCACACTTAGAAGTTGAATGTTTTGTCAAGAGAAGGTGCATAGGTCTGGTTTGACCATAAGTTCCTTCATTAGATGTTCAGGATAAGATAAGAACGTTGTTCTGACCTCGCACAAGAGGGACGAACACAGGTCACTTTATGAAAAGAACCTTGCACCAAATGAAGTAGGTGCAATGTAAAAGAGGACATCAAAGGGGAAAATTAACTTATTGGAAGAATTGCTAGCACTTCTGGGGAGTTCTTCTTGGACGATCAATGCAGATGATAACAATGTCGCGTTTTGTCAATATGGATGTTAACACTTCATTGTGTGGGAAGCTTCAAGAATCGAAGAATTTAGTGAGAGAGTAAGAAGGGTGAAAATCGGCGGTAGTGAAGCATCCCAAGGGGGAGACCCATCAGGGGACCCATTTAAATGATTTGGATAGCTGAATTTTTACCGAGCAATGGTGAATTCAGTAAGGGTTGTTGAAGTTAGTAGCATGTTCCTTAGGGTCATCAAAGATAAGGGAACAACAGAGGTAGCCATCAGAGTCGAGACTGCCAAAGTTCGAGAGACGGACAACCCTAACATGGTCAGCGTGATCGGAGATAAGTGGAGTATGTGTAGAGGTATTTTATGGGAGTGAAACCCGTGCATTAAAATTTTTCGAAACAAATAAAGGGATAAATTGAAGGTGCCTAGCAAGGGCAATAGTTATTGAAATTTTCGGTTTGGTACGGACAGGCGTGTTAAGTCTAGGAACCATTTGAGCAGTCAGGGCGATTGGCAAGGTAGAAGTATGAGTTATATCCTCAGATGATGATGCGTGTTGTATGTGACAGGAACAAGTTAATACATTTTTATGGCTATATTCGCATGAAAGAAGAGTTTAGTGCATTATGATGTGGAGTCCTAACTCTAGTCAGATGATCCTCTATGAAAACTATGTGCTTTTTATAATTTATTTCTTCTAGGCGTCAACGTTTGCCTACTGGACTCTTGGAAGAGTCGATTTATAATGCTTTTGTCACTATGGTGACTTTCTTTAGTTCCATCCGAACGAAGTTGCCTTGAATCTGCTTTAGGCTTGAGGAGCCGTAGATGATCGCAAACTTAAGTCCTATCACATCATCATTTGGATATTGTCAAGAAGCTGGTCGGCATCGACGTTTGAAGCATAGTGGATGACTGCAAACTCGTGTCCTATCTCATAATCTATCGGGACATTATCAAGCTTTTGGTCGATGTTAAAGACAAATCTATCTCCTCTTTTCTCCACATAATCTCTGAAGTGGTCGACTTAGGACAATTCTTTTAGATAAGACTTCAAGGCCTTGTAGTTCTCCATTTTATGCCCATGTTCTTTATGGTACATATACCTGAGTACGTTGTTCCTCTTTCTCGAGTCTCCTCTACCTTCTTTGGCCATTTAAGGAATTATTGATCCTTGATTTTACTCAATACCTTATAAATTGGTTCCTTGAACATGGTATTGACGTCCTGGAAAACCTTGGCATGACCTTCTTAGTCTCCATTCTTGAATCCTCCGTTTTACTTCTTGCCCCTCTCTTGGGGGAATTCTCCTTATCACCATTTTTGGTCGTCTTTGAGAGACCATTATCAATTTGGATGCCAGAGACCACATATTACAATTTATATATTTCTCTATGGGTGATATGAGGTCGTCGATGGTCTCTGCTCCCTTTTTAGTGAGAGACTAGTGCAATATAAAGCTACTGGGCAACTGATTTTGAACAATAACCTGCTCAAAGAAATCTTCAACTTCATTATAAGCTTTCCAGTACCACCTAGAATATTTTTGCGAGGTTTCCTAGGGATTTTTCCCCATAGTGAGGAGAGAATCCATTCTCATAAGATGTCCACTGCTTGTTATGAACCGAGCAGTGAAGGCCTCTACAAGACATTTGAAGTTGTTGATCGACCTGTTTTGCCTTTTTTCAAACCATTTTTGTGTGAAATCTCCCTAGTTGAAACTAAATACGAGAACCATGAGAACATATTTATTGTTCCATAAGATCATATCCTGCATGTACTATCATACGTGGTCAGTGGGGTTAGTATTTCCATTATGGATTTTGAACTTAGGAGTTGTAAACTTGTTGGGAGGCTCTAGATATTTAATTTTCCTTAAAAAGGGGACTTTATGGGGATGATGAGGGAGATCTTAGACAGTTCCTTGGTAGATCTATCCCCATGGTTAGCGAGGTGTTGACCCATCTCTTTCCTGATGAGATCTCATATATCAGATATGCGATCTCCTTCTTGATCTTGTCTCTACGGGCGACTCTCATGCTCAGAGTCCTCCCGATCACTACGTGAAATCCTTCATCGACCTTGAGTTTTGGGCTTGTGGGATAGGGGTTCATCCATGATTCTTTTACTTACCTCTATGGATCTCTCGCTCCATTTTTTATAGACGTCACTGTTGATGTGTTTTTGCCTCGTATTGGAGGCGTGCGACCGCCTCTTGATGACAAAACCATTATTCGTATGCATCGATTAACCATGAGATTTATGTAGACACGGGATGTTCATTTCTCTTCTTAGAGGGTTTCTCTCGATGATAATAATATGCGGGGGGAGAAATGTACTCCTATTGGGGGTAGATATCTGATCTTACCCTAGGGGCTGGATGCCCATTACGGTGATTGTCGTTAAATGGGAGAGGTGTACGGTGAAGTTAAGAGATGACTATTTGTTAGTTCTAACTGATTTCGGAAAATAAAACTCGTTTCCCACAGAGGGTGCCAATTGTAGTTGGAAAAATCAAACAAATGAATAATCCCAAACAAATAAAATAAAATATATATGAACAAGTCACACAATCACAACGCAAGTATTTATATGGTTTGGAATGTCCTACGTCCACAAGATGTTTTTCTTTTTTTTTATTACTTAGTTCCTAATAACAAGAATTGCATGCCCCCTTTCCCAGGGGCGTGTGTTACATTTATAGAGGTCACGAAGAGATTGTGTCATGCTAGACTCTAGGAGTTATTAGCTGGTTTCGTAGTTAATTTAAGCGGATAAACTCTGAGATCCTAGCTAATGGGACTCTCCTCCATTCTTATTTTGAGATCCTAACCTTCATCACCTGATGCTAGACAAATTCCACCTGATGCTAGACAAATTCCACTCAAATCATGTTATTGTGATTAACTAATGTCAAAACAACCATACAAATTAGCCCCATAATTGCACTCGCAATATCAATAGCATTAAATTGATTACTAGATCCTTTTGCATCTTGTCCAAATGGTGCTCTATATTTAACCTTTTTTACCTATTGGTTTTTCCTTCGCATACATTGAACTGAATGCCAGACGCATTCCCATGCAAACTACAACAAGTCACGTAGGTTTTCAAAGTAGAAATTGTATTATTGCATTACCTTTTTTGAGCTTTTACATGTATTTTTGTACTAAAAATATTTTTTCTTTCACTGTATTAAAGGTTGCTACTAAAAGCACCGAGCGCTCTACACGGACACACAATTTAAACACACAAATTGGACACTTTGATATGGCATCCACTAATAGCCACATGTTTCGCCTAATTTGTCCTAAAATTGCTATTAACCCTATATTTTGCCGAATAAAAAAAATAAAAATAATAAAAAGAACAAATTATTGCTTTAATAAAAAATTTAATAATTTACAGCTTTTTATAATAAAAATAACTTTTATATAAAGACATTTTTTTTAAAAGTATAAGTTAGAGTTGTTTATAATAAAAAATAACTTTTATATAAAAAATATATATATATATTAAAGTATTTTTATGAAAAAAATTATGAAAAAGAATATTTATGCCGCTGGAGCGGACTCATATCATTTAATGAATGTGAGTCCACGCCAGCAAATTGCTTTTATATAAAAAAAAATATTTTTTTAATTACAACAAACCTCTACGTTATTAGACTGGGTTTTTTTATCACGAAATCCGTGCTACTTAAATAAAAGAATTTTAAAAATTTATGAAAAAAATATTTATGCCGCTGGTGCCGACCCATATCATTTAATGAATGCGAGTACATGCCAACAAATTGCTTTTATGTAAAAAAATATATTTTTTATTACAAAAAAACTCTACATTATAAGACTATTTTTTTTTATCAAAAAATCTGTGCTACTTAAAAAAAAAGTTTAAAAAAATCTGTGCTACTAATTTTTCAACACTATTTTGCACTTTTTTAATAAAAAAATAGTTTTTAGAAGAAACTGTTTTTAAGAAATAAAAAATTATTTTTCTCGAAAAAAAGGTTTCAATCATTTTTTTAACTGTTTTGAAAAATATTTAATTTTTTTTTTTTACAATTTGTAACATTTTTTTCCTGTCTTTTAGTGAGTGTGTCGAATATGTGTGTTCAAATTGTGTGTCTGTGTAGAATTTCTCAAAAAGCACCCTAAAGTTTTAGACCACAATAATACTTTTAAAACATAATGTATAATACGTATATGGGATATAACTAAATCATTCATTGGATATAATACTTGTGATCCATAAGTATTAAAGGAGAATTTTTTTTAGTGCTTTTAGCACCGCCTCAGAGCAATTAATATTGGAAAATGTTTTGAGTCCCAACCAACTCCCTCAAATTTCCTCTAAATCCTACATGAATGTCACGTTATTCTTTCACTTGCCTGTCATCTATTGCCACGTGGTGCGGGTCCCGTCAGGACACAAAGCCCAAATCATTTTGGGGGAGGTTTGAGAGAGTTATTTGGAATATGAAGCATTACTCATTAATATTATCTTAAGTCCTAAAAATACATAATATATTCATAGAAAGGCATGTTTTTGGTATAAGTAGTGATAAATAAAATTGTCAAGATCAAATTTCAGATGGAATTTACTTTCATATATTATTTTTTTTAAATTTCAATTTCCCCATTTTGGGGGAATAAATAGCTTTGGAAAGTTGTTTGCCCTACTTGATATACCAAATAGAACACGGACATGAAATTGAGCTCAATTCAGACTTCCCAACCCCCTTAACAAGCCAAAATGTATCATAATAATTATCCATAACTATTTGAATTATTCAACTTTGTATTTACTTTACTTCTAATGGAAAATAGAACTCTTTATGCAATCTTACTACCCTCATGAGTCGTTCTAGAGGTACCGCCTGGGTACCGTCTAGAGACCGCATTTGGCTTTTTTTATTATTTTGTTTTTAAAGATTGATATGTAAAAAAACAATTTTTTTATTAATATAAAAAAAGCTTTTTTTTCTTATTAAAATTAAACCGCTTTTTTATTCAAATTAAAAAAAAATATTTTTTTTCATAAATAAAAAGAAATTATATTTACTAATAAAAAAGCTATAAAACAGTTTTTTTAATTAAAAATAACATTTTAAAAAATACATTTTTTAATTTTAATAAAAAAATATGTTTAATTTGATGTCTTAGATTATCGATGGATTAACACATTCAATAAATGATGTGGGTCCGGGAACGTGAGTTCGCGTCAGCGACACTAATTAATCAGGATATTTTTTTCATAAAATATAGCGATTAATTAGTGCAGCTGGCGCGGACCCATATTCAACAAATGATGTGGATCCGAGAATGTGGATCCGCGCCAGCGGCACTAATTAATCGCGATATTTTATGAAAAAAATATCGCGATTAATTAGTGCCGCTGGCGCGGACTCACATTCAACAAATGATGTGGTTCCGGGAATGTAGGTCCGCCCCAATGACACTAATTAATCGCGGTATTTTATTGAAAAAATATCGCGATTAATTAGTGCCGCTGGCGCGGACCGACATTAAACAAATGATGTGTGTCCTGGAATGTGCGTCGGCACCAGCCGCACTAATCAATCGCGATATTTTTACCAGCGGCACTAATTAATCACGATATTATGAAAAAATATTTTTAATTTTAATAAAAAAATGTTTGATTTTAATTAAAAAAATATTTTTATATTAATTGAAAAACAGTTTTTTTAAATAAAAAGCTGTTTTTTAAATATAAAAATGTTTTTTTAATATAAAAAACTGTTTTTATATTAAAAGTTAAAAGCAAAACAGTAACAAAAAAAAAAAAAAAAAAAAAAAGCTATATGCGGTCGCGCGGTAAAAACCTGCGGGTGACACAGCTTTTCTCCTACCCTCATTGTGCAAAGGTCAAATATTTATATAGATTACAGAAATATTATTTTATAAAATAACATTGGCAATTGAAAGAAAGTGCAGTTCAGATTTTAACCTAGCCTTAGCAAACCTACCTGACATAGACTCCGATTCTAGGGTTACGAGTCTTTAAATTGTCATTGTTCCAGAATCGAGAATCATGGAAATGAAGTGAAAGTTGAGTGGAGGTCTTGCATGTGACGCCTTTTTGTTCAAAAGATTTGGTAAAATTCTCTTGGTCAGTGAATCAAGGAATATGTCTCCAACTTCACCTTAATCGAAGGGATTTCAGATATATTCGGGATCTCCCCAACTTTGTCACGGACTCCCCATATCAAATCAGAACGTGAAGTTATATTAGGGTATCACTTATTTTCAAACTTCTTAATTTTTCATTTTTCGATCCGAATTTTTTTAATTTTGACACCATTATTTAATTTTCTGATTCCGAATTCTTTGAAAAAAATTGGAATGAAATTAGAAATCATCTATGGATTCCGAATTTTCAATCCGAATTTTTCAGTATCACGCCGATCTGATTCATCCAAAATATTTTCCGAAATAATAATATTTTTATTTATTTTAATACATTTTTACTATCCTCATTTATATATAAAAATTATTATTTATTAGTTTAATCTTGACCCTCTATTTAAAACTATCTCAATCATTAATATATATACCTATATAATTAACATTCTACATCACACTAATTCTAAATTGAAAGACAACATCTGGAATTATATTCAATTGTTATGCGAATTTAGATTTCAATGTGATAATATATACCAAAGAACTACAATCAAATAGAAAAGAGAAAGAGAGGGGCTAGGGTTTCATCTTGACATGAACTAGAATACAATACAAATGAAAAGAAGAAGAGTGAATATATATTCTACTACAACCACCTAATAATAAAATAAAAGGAAAAATACTAAACTACCCTTAATGCTAAATAAAACTCTAATATCCCCCCTCAAACTCACGATGCTTCAGCGAGAAGCATTTAGAGTTTGCGAACCAAAAAACGAAAACGCTGAACTGGATGAGACTTCGTAAACAAATCAGCTATCTGTGCGAAAGAAGAAACAAAAGGCAAAGTGATGGCGCCATGCGTAAGATGATGACGAGTGATATGACAATCAATCTCGATGTGCTTAGTCCTCTTATGAAAAACCGAATTGTGAGCAATCTGAATAGCACTCTTATTATCACAGTACATAGGAGTGGGCTGAGAAAGAGAGACACCCATATCTGCAAGTACCCGACGTAGTCAAACAACCTCGCGAGTGGTAGAAGCCATAGCACGATACTTGGCTTCCGTGGAAGACACAGAAACAACAACTTGCTTTTTGCTCTTCCAAGAAACAAGAGAATCACCCAAAAACACACAAAATCCAGTAACTGATTTGCGATCTGTGGGATCACCGACCCAATCAACATCAGAGTATGCACACAGCTCCAAAGAAGAAGTTGAAGGAAGTAAAAGACTCTAAAATCGAGTGCCTCTCAAGTATCGCAATATGCGATGAACAGCTACCCAATGAACTGTAGTAGGAGCAGTAACAAACTGACTAACAACATGGACTGCATGAGCTATATCTGGACGAGTAATAGTGAGATAAACCAAGCTGCCCACAATAGTGCGATATAAGGTGGGATCAGGTAAAAGAACACCATCATACGGGGAAAGATGAACATTAAGCTCCAGAGGGGTATCAACAATCTTAGTATCAGTGAGACGGCACGCTCAAGAATGTCCCCGATGTACTTAGATTGTGAGAGAAGATAACCATTTGGAGAGTGAGCTACCTCAATACCCAAAAAGTAACATAGAGGCCCCAAATCTTTCATCTCAAAACAACGAGATAATTCAGACTTCAATGTTGTAATTCCACCAACATCATCCCTAGTAATAATCATATCATCAACATACAAAGAGACCAGAATACGACCACCCGAGGTGCACCTGATAAAGAGAGTTGAATCATTCTCACTTGGAATGAACCCAAGAGAGGTAATCACTGCATAAAACTTCTCAAACCAAGCCCGTGGTGCCTGTTTCAGACCATATAAGGATTTCTTAAGCCTACAAACTTCACTAGGACCATATGGAACACCCGGAGGAGGAGTCATATAAACCTCCTCATGAATTTTTAACATCCATTTGCGATATATGCCACTGACAAACAGATGCAACAACAATAAGAGTACGAATAGTAGTCAATTTCGTAACAGGATCATAGGTTTCGTCATAATCCATACCATATTACTAAGAAAAACCCTGAGCAACCAATCTTGCTTTGTACCGCTCAATTGACCCATCTGAACTAGTTTTGATTTTATATACCCAACGAGATCCAATTGTCCGCTTACCAGCAGGTAAAGGGACCAAACTCCAAGTATCTGTCTTATGCAAAGCAGAGAGTTCCTCAGCCATAGCCTGTTGCCAAAGAGGATCAAGAACTGCCTCTTTATAAGACAAAGGCTCAGAGAGGCAGTGAATAGAGGATAAAAATGAAGCAAAAGAATTCGAATAACAAGAATAAATAAAATCTGGTGACTGGGTGGACTTACGTGGACGTTTTGGATAGCGAGAAGGAGGTTCCACCGTTTCAGTAGGTGCTTGGGTGGCCACACGAGAAGGGGGAGCATCAAGAACATCGGATGGCAAAGTACCTTCATCAGTAGAAATAATAGGAACAGGAGCAACATGGGGTGGCATACTATCAGTGGTGCAAGGTACTTCAGATGGCACACTCTCATCATTATCAGAGAACGGATCAATATTGAAGAGATCAGATTTAGTGAGTTCATGAGGGCTATCAGGAATAGAAAAGAAAGGAATATGCTCAAGAAACACAACATGGCGAGAGACATATAATTTTTTTGTAACTGGATCATAACAACGATATCCCTTTTGACCCTCACCATAACCAAGAAAGACACAAATAACTGATTTTGGAGATAATTTGGTACGTTCCACGCGAGGTCGAAGAACAAAACAAGTACAACCAAACACCTTTAAGGAAGAATAATCAGGGGCACACCCATACAACTTTTCAAAAGGTGACAAACCTGAGCAATGAGAAGTCGAAATCTTATTAATCAGATTGACAGCAGTAAGGACAGCCTCTCCCCAAAACTCACTAGGGACATATGCGGATAATAAGAGAGAGCGAGCAGTTTCAACAATGTGCCAATGTTTCCTTTCAGCAACACCATTTAGCTCAGGAGTGTCAGTATAAGATGATTGATGAATAGTTCCATCTAAATCAAGCAACTCACCAAAATTTTGAGAAGTATATTCCCCACCCAAATCGCATCTAAAACATTTTATAATAGTAGAATGTTGAGTTTTGACAAAGGCACGAAATTTATTATAAATATCAAAAAAATCCGAACGTTGTTTCATGAGAAAAACCCAACAGTAACGCGTATAATCATCAATAAAGGAGACATAATATCTGGACCCTCCTCTTGTAATAATAGGAGACGGTCCCCACACATCAGAATGAATAAGATCAAAGGGTGCAAAAGTAAAGGAAATACTTCTATTAAACGGTAAAGCTGAAAATTTTGCAAGTTTACAACCGCTATAATCAGAGATATCATGACAATGCAAATTTCCTAATTTTCCTATAGAAGCCAAATATTTTAATCGTGAACCTGAGACATGACCAAGATGAGAGTGCCATAAATAAAAGCTAGACGAATCTGAACTCAAACGAAAGGATGACAAGTCAACATTGGAAGCTGCAACCATTGGTACATTGAGTTTCTCCATGATGTACAATCCCCCCTGCCTACGGCCTGTCCCAATCACCTTCTGAGACTGTGGATCCTGCACATGACAAAAGGTAGAAGAAAAGGAAATTGAGTAACCGGCATCACATAGTTGACCAACATAGACAAGATTCATTGTAAGCTTAGGAATGTGGTAAACATTAGAGAGAGATAAGTTGGGTGAGTCAATAGTCCCAACACCCGTTGAGGGCATGGGAGTACCATCAGTAGTCATAACGGGCAACGAAGAAGTAGGACAAAAAGAACCAAAAGAGGACAAATTTGGTGACATGTGATTAGAAGCGCCGGAGTCTAGAATCCAAATACCTGAGGACTTACCTGGTGAAGAGATGAACATGGCGTGAGGCTGTGTGGCAAGAAACTTTTGAAACTGCTCAGCAAGAGAAGACATGGATGGAGTTAATGATGAATAACCTGATGCAAATGAGTCTGATGGCGGTACAACTGCTGCAGTATTAGGTTGTGAAGGCCTATATGAACGCTGTTGAGATTGGTTTGGATTTCCAACCAGAAAACTGCTGCTGAAGTGGTCGACTATTTGATTGTTGTTGTTGTTGTTGTGCTCGCAACTTAGGGCACTGAGACTTCCAATGACCCTTCTCCTTACAGTAGCTACATTCATTACTTGCAACTCTCGAATAAGGCTTGTTCTGATTACTGAAAATTGGCCGAGAGGAGGCTGCGAAAATAGATGGATTAGGGTCCGAAGAAATTACCTTCTCTGACTGAGTCTTGAGACGAATCTCCTCGGCTAAAAACTCGTGAACAACGAAATCAATAGTTGGAAGTGGGATACGATGAAGAATCGACCCACGAAGACCCTCAAAATCATCACGCAATGCCATTAGAAACTGAATCAGACGTTGTTCCTCCCTATTGGCAACATATGGTGCAAAGGCCCGCAATTCAGCCGACTTTGTGAGAGCCAATTGATCCCATAGATCCGTCATAGTAGAATAGAACTCCTGAATACTCAAATTTTTTTGCTCAAGAGCCCGAATATCGCACTCCTACTTTTTTGCGAAAATAGATTGGGTATACAATCTGCCCAAATGATCCCAAACATCCTTTGCATAATCATACTTAGCTAACTGCATACCTATAAAAGGTGCAACGGAGTTGTTGATCCAAGTGATGATTTTCGAGTTGTTTGCCTCCCAAACATCCAACAACTCTGCATATTTTTCAACGTTCGTCTTATCGTTAGGCTTACTCAAATCGCCATTAATGTAACCCCAAAGCTTCTTCCCTTTCAAAAAATTCTTCATAACATAACTCCAATACGTATAATTTTTTCCATCTAATCTGACACTAATTGATTGCATCGTATCATCTCTTTCACCAGCCATTGCGAAAATAAACAATCAAACAGCACCCAAATAGAACCAAATCGAACGAACTAAATAATTAATCAAACAAATAGGAGGAAAACGACCATAATTACCTTCAAAATAGTTGGATCTGCGGACTGTGTTGATGAGATTAAGCTTTGATCCCGCTCTGATACCATGATAATATATCAAAGATCTACAATCAAATGGAAAAGAGAAAGAGAGGGGCTAGGGTTTCATCTTGACATGAACTAGAATACAATACCAATGAAAAGAAGAAGAGAGAATATATATCCTACTACAACCACCTAATAATAAAATAAAAGGGAAAATACTAAACTACCCTTAATGCTAAATAAAACTCTAATATAATGATGATTTAAATTGAGTTTCTCTCATCTTCATTTTGTTCGTTTTTTGTAACTGAAATACTGATGCACAGGTTCTGCTACGGATGTTAACCATTCTTGCATTTCATTTTTTTAAGTAGGTAAACTGTAGTTTTTTTTCATCCACATAGCTTTGTAGTTTCTTAGTATCATAGTCAAGCCTTGATTGATCTTTCTACAAAATGGTAAGAGATTCATAGCTCTGTAGTTTATTGCATTTCCAAAATAGTATGAGATGCATAGCCTTGTCCTTCACATAGATCCGTAGTTTATTGTATAGGTGATGAAAAGTGTTTGGTTTTTATTTTTATTTTAAAAATATCCTTTTCAAAAATGACATTTCTGATATTTTTTGAAAATATTATAACTGATAATTTCAATTATTTTGATATTTTTACGAATAATAAAGTTTTCGAATATTCCGAATCAGCTGAATAGGAAAAAAATGATTTTTCTATTTTTATTTTTTCCGAATTGGAAAGGATTTTAAAATTCAAAAAATTTTGGAATTTTTTCCAAACACCCCTATTCCGATCCGATCTATCCGAAACACACCCCTAAGCTATACATATAGGGTCATTATATTTACATCCAAAGAATATCTTCAAAATATCACATAAAAATTAAATCCAAACTTTACTTCAAAACATCCAAAAGTATTATACCTTTTTTTTTTTTGTAAAATGCCTAATATACTCAAAACTAAACAAAAAATTACACACAAATTAACACCATATTATACAAAATCTCAAAACTCTTCAACTCCAAAATTACCTAACTACTTCACCTTGTTCATTTGTCCCCCAAAGCCCAAAAATGTATTGGAATAGTCCTCAAAATAACTCTATAAAGTATATAATATCTAAAACTATTTATAAAACAAATATCAATTTTTTAAAAAAAATTGGGTTTACTGTACTTACGGCCTCCCATCGTCGTAAGTGATGAGTAGTTTCGATGAAATGTAACTGTGGAGTATTTTTCCACGGTTGGAGGTGACCGTGAAAACAGTTGTTACGGTGACAAGTGACCGTGGTAACTGGATTACGGTAGAAAGCAACCGAAACAAATAAACCATGATGGGATGCAACCCTAATGAACCCACATACGGTGAGGTTGGACTGAGTTACACTAGCACCTACGGCGACGTGCAACCATAGGTACAGGGTTCGCATAATATTTTTTTTATTTACAAACCCTAGGGCCTGTTTGGTTTACAACTATAATTCTGTTTTATGTGTTTAAATACAATTTTGATAAAAATTTGCGTTTGGCAACCTATTTCTAAACACTGAATTATAATATTTATGTGTTATAATCGAGTTTTTTTTTTTTTAAATGTGTTTTATAACTTTTGTTTTTTATTTTTCAACTCCGAATTATCCATTCTTAATATTTTAATGCATTTATGCCTTAATATATAATATACATACATAATACATTAGTATGTGTGTAATTCTTATAAATAAAAAATATATATATATATACATGTACACAAAATTACGTATATTTATATTATTAAATTATATAATATATTAAGATCCATATGTTAAATAATATTATCAATAGATATATGTTGCTTATATATAGTTTATACATGTATTATTAACGTATAGAATATTATAAAATATACATATAGTACATATGTATTAAAAAATATTATCAATTCGTGTATGTATATAATTTTATTGTGAATAATACATGCAATATATATATATATATATATATATATATATATATATATATATATATATATATATATATAAACCCCCATCATACCTCATTAAATATACACAAATATACATAATATCAAATATACATGTATATAATTTATGATGTATGTATGTATGTATGTATGTATGTATGTATGTATGTATGTATGAATGTATACATTCATGTATCATGTATGTATGAAAGTTTTATGTATATCTTTATATATATATTCCCACATATATGTATAATATAAATATATATGTTTGTCAATTCAATCAAATTTTTAAAAAACTATATTTAAAAACAAGGTTACCGAACGCACACCAGTAATTATAAACACAAAAAACTGATTTTTAAAACTGTCTTTAAAAACAACATTTAAATCAAGTTTTCTGAATACATAACCAAAGAAGCCCTAGTTTGTCCATTTCCTTTTTTATTCAATATATTATCATGGTAGGATTTGTTAAATAGGTCTATATTTGGGTTTGTAAGGTTGAGAGAGAGATTTGGGAGAGAAGTTAGAGAGAGGGAAAGAAAATAGAAAAAATGAGGTAAAAAAATTTGGGGTTTTTATATGGGTCAAGGTTCATGTGGTATTGTGTTTGTTTGGTGTTTTGTATAAATATTGGATACTTATGTGGTTTTTTAAGTAAAATGGTGTTTTGAAGTAAAATTTTTTGGACCATCTATACAAATATATATTCAAATCAAGTACATAAGAAATCAATCTTGTTATTATGTTTATACATTTATGCAACTTACAATTTAGGAGTCACACTAAATTGATCGGGTATTAGTTTAAACCTCTCAAAATTATAAGGATTCGTTTGATTCAAAAGTGGGAATGACAATATTTTCCATAGGTAAAATTTGTCATGACAAATTTTACCTAGTTTATCACATAAGACTATCAGACAACTAATTAGACAAAATTAAAATCAATGTAATTCGTTTATTTAAATATTTATTTAAACATTTTTATAAAGGAGTTTTTAAAATAATTTTAAAACATTTTTTTTACAACATTTTTTTAAACAATTTCTATAATATTCGAAACAATTTTTTAGTAATTCAAAACTGTTTTAAACCTTTTAAAACAGTGTTTTTAACCGTTTTAAAATAGTTTTTTTATAAAACAGTTTTATAGAATTTTTTTTATTTAAAACAGTTTCTAAATTGTTTTTAAAACAGTTTATTTTAACAGTTTTAAAATATTTTTAAAACAATTTTAGAACAGATTTTTTAATAGTTTTTAAAATAATTTCAAAACATTTTAAAATATTTTTTAAAACATGTTTTTATTTAAACTGTTTTATAACAGAGTTTATAAAATAGTTTTTTAATCTGAAACAATTTTTTAGCTGTTTATAAAACAGTTTTTAAAATATTTTAGAATAAAAATTAAAAAATGTTTGTAAGAAGTAGCAAATTTGTTCGGTGAATATTTCTCAGACAAATAGCAAAGCAAAGTTTGCCAACATTTGTGGCAATTTTATGCATATGAGGTTTTGTACACTGGCAAATAATTTGTAGGCAAACTTTTGTATCAAACACACCAAATTATAGGCAAATACTCCATTTACCAACTTATTTACCATTTGCCAAGGCAAGTAGAGCTATCAAACGAACCTAAATTAATTTATTAATAAATAGATTCATTTACAAATTAATTCATTAACTATGTTTAGTTTCATCAATGAATTAATTCATTAATTTCTCTGTTTTAACTCATGTTTAAAATTTGAAATGGGATATGTAACAACCCGCACTTTCTCATGTAAAGGATGACTAGACACAATACGCCGAAGATGGGACGTGTTATCAATATATACCATTCTCAGCATCAAACCAAAGTAAAACGTTTATTTTGCAAACCATGTTTGAATAAAACTGAATTTAAATTAATAGTCAAGAACAAGTAATAAGTCTATCATCTACATAAGGTAAATAAAATTCTAGTAATGGTACAAATAGTCCCAAATGACTGAATACTAAACTCGGTCTTATGCCGATACAATAATTTGAAATAATAAACTGGCTGAAATGGAAATAACAACCTATTCTATAATCAACCGCATATAATTAGTCATTGTGAAAATATGATCGTAAGTCTGATCTCCTGTCAGTCTTATCGTCCCTGTCTAAATAAACCTGTGGGGGGGGGGGGGGGGGATGTGACACCCCGCCTAATAAAATACCGGGTGATCAGTCCTATACCAAATTAAAATAGGAATCCGAGTTGGATCATCCTTAGCATCACTGTCGAAAACTTTTTAAAACATACTAACCACCTAGTATTCTAAAAGCAAGTGCCAAATTTTAACTTTTTAATTACACAAAACAGTACATGCGGAAATAATTATAAACCATTCACATAACTGAATAAAACTCAACTGAATAATTAAATAAATAATTTGCTGAATAAACCATCGGCCACCAAAGTGAAATAATCCAACACCAATAATCAACACCTGAATAAATACATCTGAAAACTGTACTGAGAAGTCTGGGTGACAAGCCCTAAATAAAACTGAGACTGATAAATGATTCCTACTCTAGGAATGAATGAACGATGCGTCTAATCCAAACTCCTGCTAGCATCCACATATGCCACAGCTCCGTGTCCCTGGAATAGAATATCAATCATGGCGTCCCTGTGGCTGGACACCTAAAAGGTTTTGAAAATAGTTTTATAGCAAGGGTTAGAACCCAAAATATTTTGAACATATTTAGCAAGTGAATTAACTGCAGTAATTTAAAATGCATGAATGTGCTTAATATTTAAGTTAGTGTCGCACTCCCTTGTGGACATTCTCACCCCTCCACTATTGTGCACACCTAACGATTACCTTTACCCCCACCTAGTTGTATTACCCTGCCCAACTAGTCCTGGTATAACCTCCCCTTGCCATACTACTCTAACCCGAGTATAATGATTCTTGAATTATAAGTTATCTCACAATTAACTTAATTAATTCCTCCTTAAATAGTAGCATATGATCGTGTCACGAGTTATGTAAAGTAAATACATCACACACTGTATTATTACCCGCATATAATATATACTACCATTATATACGTACCTTTACCACAACATCCACACATATAACATACATATATCCATCCCTTCGAGTATACCCTCACCGGATGATTCCCTCTAAAATGTTATCTCACTAGGTGTGCTCACAAAACCTAGTTCCCCAAGTTAGGACCGCTCACCAACTTGTCCCAAAATATAAACGTAGTGGAGACGGTCATATTCCTTCCCTGAAAGTGAGATAAATCCCTCACCCATATATACGGGACGCTATAACCCGGGGATATACTCACCCTACTCCTCAAGCTAGGGGATTCACCCACACCGCGCAACCTCCTTTGATAGCACTAGAGTATATAAATTAAATGAATATCTAGTTACTGATATTTAATATCACACACAATATATATATATATATATATATATATATATATATATATATATATATATATATACTATCATTACACCGTATATATATAATATAAACCCCGGCTTTACTGTGTACCCAAAATCCCGTACACTAGCCTGTAATTTCCTGAGTCTGTGGTCCGACTCAACTTAATTATTTTTCTCACTTAATAATTTATCATCTTCCCGAGTCCGTGGTCCGACTCTAAATAATAATACTATACATCATAATTTATATGAAATTTGCCCGAGTCTATGATTCGACACCTATTTAATTAATTTACACATTAATTAAATTTACACCAATCCGAGTCTGTGGTCCGACTGTAATATAATTAATTCACACCTCAATTAATATACTATTTTCCCCGAGTCTATGGTTCGACTCTAATTAAATTAATTAACACACTTATTAATTTAATACCTTCCCGAGTCTATCGTCCGACTCTAATTAAATTAATTAACACACTTTTTAATTTAATACCCTCCCGAGTCTATCGTCCGACTCTAATTAAATTAATTAACTCACTTATTAATTTAATAACTCCCCGAGTCTATCGTCCGACTCTAATTAAATTAATTATCACACCTATTAATTTAATACCTACCCGAGTCTACAATTTGACTCTAATTAAATTAATTATTACACCCACTAATTTAATATCTACCCGAGTCTACAATCCGACTCTAATTAAATTAATCATTACACCCATTAATTTAATATCTACCCGAGTCTACAATCCGACTCTAATTAAATTAATTATTACACCCATTAATTTAATATCTACCCGATTCTACAATCCGACTCTAATTAAATTAATTAACACCTCAATTAATTTGATTACTTGGCATCGCCCAACCATCCTACCCAGACTCGCTCACTTGGTCCATAACTTAATATTTTCCGAGTCTATGTTCCGACTCTACATTAATTACTCTCTCAATAATTAATTTAATACTTTGGTGTCACTTAACCAACATACCTGAACTCACTCACTTGGTCCATTTTACATCTCATAATTTCAATCCCACATTTTCGCCCACAACGTGTTGCACATTCATCTCCATAAATTTCCCAATTATATTTACCTATAATTATCAACATATCCGGACTCGCTCACTTGATCTGTACCTCACTATTTTGGAATAAAATTTCTCAAATCCATCCATAAAGTGCCCCACATAAATTCATCCTAGTCCCAATTACTTTCTCCCATAATTGCTAGGAATATTTGTTTCATAATTATTTATCACTTATTAATGTATGAAACTTAACTTTCAAATAAATTTCCCTTTATATAACAAACTGGACGAACTACACAGATTTCGGCATCATCGATCGATCGAACCCCCTGGGTCAATCGATCGATCGTTCTAGTGGTCGTCCTCTCCAGCCCACTGTCAGCCATGGACGAAACTTAAAGTTTTGATACTAAATCTAAACCCTTACCCAAATACAAATAACATATCCTCCATATAGGAAAATGGTCTAAACATCCTACAGACCTTAATTCATCATCAATATCCATTTATTCCAACGTTTTCCCAATTTGGGTATTATCCGGGTTTCAAATCTCCAATACGAATTTCATTCATATTAACAACAATTAACCATTTGGTCTTATCGATTTTAACACACGATTCATTCATCTACATTCTAGGATCATGAACATAATCAATCTCTCCCTAAATCCCATTAAGGTATATCAATTTTCAAAAATCCAATTTAAATTTTGGTTACACACCCAAAACGAAATTTTGATTTACACATCACTATGATATGAATTGATTATCATCAATTTAGAAATCACAATAGTTAACCACTTGCCTGGAATTGTTCGTAGTGTCTAATTCGTTGGTGTAGTCCCTTAATTTGGCTCCAAAATCCCCAAACTGGCTATTGATTTGCTTTCCCTCAACTTTCCTCTAATACCCTAGGTTTAGAGGTGTGTTGACTCCATTCCCGAATCTCTCAATTAGGTTAGAAACACTAAATCCCATTTTTGGCCATGTGGGCCTAATTAAAATGGCACAACTCACCTCGTGTGGGCTCGGCTATGCGCAAAAATATCCCGAGACTCAATTATTACCCCCGGGTACTCTTTTCTGACAATCTCGACCCATTCGGACCCAACCGCGCACTCAGAATTGCCATCCGAAATACTTTTCGACATTTCCAAATTTCGAGCTCAAAATGCGACACCCGAGATTTTGAACCATTAAACTTAAAAGTCGCTAATTATAAATAAATCGGCTCACTCAAATAAATTCTCCAACTCATGAATTTAAGTTTCTCCAATTTAAATATTTTTATAAGTCCCAAAAATAATTAAATTTTTAATCCTCAAATTACGGGGTGTTACATACTCCCCCCCTTCAAAGGAATTTCGTCCTCGAAATTAAGATGAGCGTAATGCTCCAAGCTTCGCATATTACTCTCTAGTCATGTGCCTCTAAGCTCGCTATATCCATCCCATCCGCTTCTAACCATAAGTTACACAAGTATGCATATAAATTAACCAGGGTGCCCATACACCCTATACCCGTGCTTAATCGCACGAAATTTACCTTAATTAACCCGGGTGCCCATACACCCTATCCCCGCGCTTTACCGCACGAAAGTTATCCGACTATGCTAGTCGTAACCCATTATATAACTTCGAACCCGTAGTCATATTACATATATATATATACATATATATCTACTGCCCGGGTACCCAACCCATGTACTAATGTCCAAACATCTCCCCACAAAATACTTCTCTCTCGACACAAAAGTATATACACTTACTCTCATGTTACCAAAGACGACATAAAGTACCGCGCCCTTACCATCACCAGTCCTTGCGCAAAATTAACTCCGAGCTATCTATCTTTGCTCGAACATAAATCTAACCACCCTGATTCACTTCAGTAAACACCCCTACTTACTGGGATAAAATGTGCGAACACAAGACCTCACTATGTGCCTATCGCACCATGCAATACAACATATATACACACATATATATAGGCTATACGCCCTCTCAGGTGAGACTCAGTACCAAACATATCCTGGTGTCGTGAATACCAAAACTTAACACCACTATCCACAATAGTTAAATCCCATTGTTATCCAGCTGATATTTAAAAATATTATCAATCCTACTCCCATAATTCTTGAAAGTAGTAACTTCTCGCATAAATCAAACCTTCACTCAGTGTACACCTCCACTCTCCTATGAAAAACACCAAGGAAACTCCGCTACCCCACGAAAAGTTTATCAATATACTATGGCTGCTACATCCAATGCACCCACTAAATTCGACTCACCTGCGAACTCTAGTGAAAAATAAGTCTTATATTATGACATCCTCTTTGTCACTCAAAAATATACCCCACACCCATAGGGTAAAAAATAATTACCTCCATACTCCAGTTGCAACGGCTGATCCTCGGAATCCGGAGCATCTTCGCCCTGCCCGAATGCGCCCATGACTTGCTTTAGTGGCTGTACATCCATGACCTCGTCCTGTAGTTGACCCCTACCTCGATTAAGACAATATCTCTTTATGTGTCTCACTTTCCCCATAAACGAAACACCTTATAATACATTCACCATGCTACTGGTCCCTTCCATGCCGAACCTGTTGGAATTCCTGGCCATCCTGCCAATAGCCTCCACTTCTAAATCGTTGGGCATGATTTCCCTACCGGAAATCATGCCCCTAATCTCCCCCAGTCTGCTGCTGGGATACCCCACTGGTATTGTTCCCTCCCGCGTTATCCGACTGGCTAGTTCCCACTCCCTTCCCGCTTCCTTTCATGTGGAAGCGATATTCTTGACAGTGCCGGAGTGCTGCGTTATCGACACCAGTATAACCTACTAATGCGGAATTACCCATTAAATGTTGTCTGATTCTCCAGACTAACCCATCCATAAACCTGGCTTTCTTTATCCTTTTCATTATTTACCTCATCCAGTAAACAAATTTCTAGTAGAGTGAATTCTTCCTCGTAATCGACCACTGAACGGTCTCCACGAGTCACCTCTCTAAATTTTCTCCTCATTTCGGTCTCAACTGCTGGAGGAAAATACATGCGGTCAAACCGCACCCAAAACCTTGCAATAGCTAGCATATCCCTTTCCTCAATCGTGGTGATCGACTCCCACCACTGTAGCGCTGCTCCCACTAACTACAAGTGGCTAGCATTTGCTTTCGCACCTCATCGCAATCTCCCATGCATAGGTGACGCTGGATATCTCCCTTCCTTGACACGCTAGTACTACACCTGCACCCCCTCGTAACTCTGGTGGATGCCCACTCTTGAAAAATCTCTCGTACTTGCTGCCACCCCGACGACCCCGCGCGAGCCAAAACATCTGGCGCCACTAACACTTGTGGATGATTTCGTGAAAGGTACCCTGCCATTGCGACCACCGTCGCTTCAACTTCCTGTGCCACTAGTTAAGTTACCTCTGCTGCCAAAATCATCTATGGCCTGCCAAAATCATCTTTGGTCGTTGCTGCAGTAACTCTTGCTCTTGATGAGCCACCCTAGTCTCATATCCCCCTACTGCCCTAGCTGCCCCTCTCCTGGGCGGCATCTGGAATGAGAATCGAATCGTATGAGTTCACTCTCAAATATAAATTTGGCAGAAGAACGTATATGTGCATACGTATGAGAATACAACAATCCTATAATAGGGCTCTATATCAAAGACTGCTAAGCCGAAACGTGAAAATCCACACAGATCCTAAGGACATTAGAACTTGATGCTCTAATACAATCTATGACACCCAGCCTAAAAAAATACCGGGTGATCAGTCCTATACCAAATTAAAATAGGAATCCCAGTTGGATCATCCTTAGCATCACTGTCGAAAACTTTTAAAAACATACTAACCACCTAGTATTCTAAAAGGTGGTGCCAAATTTTAAATTTTTAATTACACAAAATAGTACATGCGGAAATAAATATTATCCATTCACACAACTGAATAAAACTCAACCGAATAATTAAATAAACAATTTGCCGAATACACCATCGGCCACCAAAGTGAAATAATCCAACACCATTAATCAACACCTGAATAAATACATCTGAAAACTGTACTGAGAAGTCTGGGCGATAAGCCCTAAATAAAACTGAGACTGATAAATGATTCCTACTCTAGGAATGAATGAACGATGCGTCTAATCCAAACTCCTGCTAGCATCCACATATGCCGCAGCTCCGTGTCCCTGGAATAGAATATCAATCTTGGCGTCCCTGTGGCTGGACACCTAAAAGGTTTTGAAAATAGTTTTATAGCAAGGGTTAGAACCCAAAATATTTTGAAAATATTTAGCAAGTGAATTAACTCCAGTAATTTAAAATGCATGAATGCGCTTCATATTTAAGGTAGTGTCGCACTCCCATGTGGACATTCCCACCCCCTCCGCAATTGTGCACACCTAACGGTTACCTTTACCCCCACCTAGTTGTATTACCCCATCCAACTAGTCCTGGTATAACCTCCCTTTGCCATACTACTCTAACCCGAGTATAATGATTCTTGAATTATAAGTTATCTCACAATTAACTTAATTAATTCCTCCTTAAATAGTAGCATATAACCGTGTCACAAGTTATGTAAAGTAAATACATCACACACTGTATTATTACCCGCATATAAATATATACTACCATTATATACGTACCTTTACCACAACATCCACACATATAACATACGTATATCCATCCCTTCGAGTATACCCTCGCCGGATGATTCCCTCTAAAATGTTATCTCACTAGGTGTGCTCACAAAACCTAGTTCCCCAAGTTGGGATCGCTCACCAACTTGTCCCAAAATATAGACGTAGTGGAGGCGGTCATATTTCTTCCCTGAAAGTGAGATAAATCCCTCACCCATATATACCGGACGCTATGACTTGGGGATATACTCGCCCTACTCCTCAAGCTAGGGGATTCACCCATACCGCGCAACCTCCCTTGATAGCACTAGAGTATATAAATTAAATGAATATCTAATTACTGATATTTAATATCACACACAATATATACACGTATATATATACTATCACTACACCATATATATATATATAATATAAACCCCGGCTTTACCGTGTACTCAAAATCCAGTACACTAGCCTGTAATTTCCTGAGTCTGTGGCCCGACTCAACTTATTTATTTTTCTCACTTAATAATTTATCATCTTCCCGAGTCTGTGGTCCGACTCAAAATAATAATACTCTACATCATAATTTATATGAAATTTGCCCGAGTCCATGATTCGACTCCTATTTAATTAATTTACACATTAATTAAATTTACATCAATCCGAGTCTGTGGTCCA
This sequence comes from Sambucus nigra, assembly GCA_949130495.1. Lineage (NCBI taxonomy): Eukaryota > Viridiplantae > Streptophyta > Magnoliopsida > Dipsacales > Adoxaceae > Sambucus > Sambucus nigra. Next base: position 621,813,331 of record OX422207.1, on the reverse strand, counting down.
ACTGTAATATAATTAATTCACACCTCAATTAATATACTATTTTCCCTGAGTTTATGGCCCGACTCTAATTAAATTAATTAACACACTTATTCCCAAGTCTATCGTCCGACTCTAATTAAATTAATTAACACATTTTTTAATTTAATACCCTCCCGAGTCTATCGTACGACTCTAATTAAATTAATTAACACACTTATTAATTTAATAACTCCCCTAGTCTATCGTCCAACTCTAATTAAATTAATTATCACACCTATTAATTTAATACCTACCCGAGTCTACAATCCGACTCTAATTAAATTAATTATTACACCCATTAATTTAATATCTACCCGGGTCTACAATCCGACTCTAATTAGATTAACCATTACACCCATTAATTTAATATCTACCCGAGTCTACAATCCGACTCTAATTAAATTAATTAACACCTCAATTAATTTGATTACTTGGCATCGCCCAACCATCCTACCCGGACTCACTCACTTGATCCATAACTTAATATTTTTCGAGTCTATGTTCCGACTCTACATTAATTAATCTCTCAATAATTAATTTAATACTTTGGTGTCACTTAACCAACATACCCGGACTCACTCACTTGGTCCATTTTACATCTCATAATTTTAATCCCACATTTTTGCCCATAATGTGTCACACATTCATCTCAATAAATTTCCCAATTATATTTCCCTATAATTATCAACATACCCGAACTCGCTCACTTGATCCGTACCTCACTATTTTGGAATAAAATTTCTCAAATCCATCCATAAAGTGCCCCACATAAATTCATCCTAGTCCCAATTACTTTCTCCCATAATTGCTAGGAATATTTGTTTCATAATTATTTATCACTTATTAATGTATGAAACTTAACCTTCAAATAAATTTCCCTTTATATAACAAACTGGCCGAACTGCCCAGATTTCGGCATCATCGATCGATCGAACCCCCTGGGTCGATCGATCGATCGTTCCAATGTTTGTCCTCTTCAGCCCACTGTCAGCCATTGACGAATCTTAAAGTTTTGATACTCAATCTAAACCCTTAAACAAATACAAATAACATATTCTCCATATAGGAAAAGGGTCTAAACATACTACAGACCTTAATTCATCATCAATATCCATTTATTCCAACGTTTTCCCGATTTGGGTATTATCTGGGTTTCAAATCTCCAATACGAATTTCATTCCTATTAACAACAATTAACCATTCACTCTTACTGGTTTTAACACACGATTCATTCCTCTACATTCGAAGATCATGAGCACAATCAATCTCTCCCTAAATCCCATTAAGGTATATCAATTTCCAATAACCCAATTTAAATTTTGGTTACACACCCAAAATGAAATTTTGATTTACACATCACTATGATATGAATTGATTATCATCAATTTAGAAATCACAACAGTTAACCACTTGCCTGGAATTGTTCGTAGTGTCTGATCCGTTGGTGTAGTCCCTTAATTTGGCTCCAAAATCCCCAAATTGGCTATTGATTTGCTTTCCCCCAACTTTCCTCTCAAACCCTAGGTTTAGAGGTGTGTTGACTCCGTTCCCGAATCTCTCAATTAGGTTAGAAACACTAAATCCCGTTTTTGTCCATGTGGGCCTAATTTAAATGGCACAACTCACCTCGTGTGGGCCCGGCTATGCCCAAAAATATCTCGAGACCCAATTACTATCCCCGGGTACTTTTTTCTGACTATCTCGATCCATACGGACGCAACTGCGCACTCAGAATTGCCACCCGAAATACTTTTTGACATTTCCAAATTTCGACCTCAAAATGCGACACCCGAGATTTTGAACCATTAAACTTAAAAGTCGCCAATTATAAATAATTCGGCTCACTCAAATAAATTCTCCAACTCATGAATTTAAGTTTCTCCAATTTAAATATTTTTATAACTTCCAAAAATAATTAAATTTTTAATCCTCAAAATTACGGGGTATTACAGGGGGGAACATTTAAAAATTTTGGTGAGAGCCAAAAAGTGTGCAAAAATTAACTTACTTATTTTAAATGGGACAAAAATACAATGAATTCAAAGTGAGTATTCCTATCGTCACTCTCGTGAATAATACATCTCACCGCTCACCTAAAAGCAGTGCTACTTGAAAACTCACCCATAACCCGACACGGATACAAAATAAGTACAACTGGTAGTATATAGATGCATATAGCAAGATAGTGTAAAGAAACAGAGTTAAATATTCTCAAGTAATTGTTTTCCAATTTACCTCGGTGTACTACCCATCAAAAGATAATACTTAATATCATTCATACTACGTGGTATTAGGTCTGCATCATTAGTCCACAACATCATACATCAGAATTCTTCTATTTATTTCCATGAATTTTATATATGTCATTATATATGTGACACTAAGGCATCTACCTAAAGTGTCTCGTTCGTGCTCTATCGCTGAGTCCGTAGTAGTCACTTATCCAAAACGGACAAACAAATCACAAGCAAGTGGGGCGGTCCCTATACAGTACACGAGTTCACGGCCCATACCCAGCGGTGACAAAGGATCCCAGTATCTACACCTACCTCTCATAGATGGAGCTGCTACATAGTACCGAAAATGTAACACCCCACGATTTTGGGATCGATAAATTAAATTATTGGGAGAAATAAAATTTATTTAAATTGGAGAATTTTAAAATTTGGAAATGGAAGTCCAGAAATTGAGGAAGTTCTGAATGCTCCATTGATTCTGGATGGATCGAGATAGTTAAAATGTCTGTCATTGGGTTTTATTTCGGTTCTGGAATATTTTTAAGTATGTTTGACTTAAATTGGAGTAAACGAGTCATTTAAAGTGTGTATTAACATTTAATACTGGGATTTGTCTTTTAAAGGTTTAAGAGGATTACGGATTAAGCCAATCTCATTTGTGAGAAAGAGAGAGAGAGAGAAAGAAAGAAAGAAAGAAAGAAAGAAGAAGAAAGGAAGAGAGAGAGGAGGAAACTTGGAGATTTCCGACCCGTACGCGATCACGAGGACGATTCAACCCCTACAATTTCGAGGCAAGTGTTTAATCTTGCTAAATAATTCATTTGTGTATTTCTTTTCATAATTTGTGGATAGAAGAATTGGATTTTGGGTATTAATATCAAAACCTAGATTTTGTGGTTTAAATCTTGAAATTGATGTTTAAATATGGGTTGGTTGGTGTATAGATGGTTGGGATCAGATTTGGGTTGATTTATTGGCTTACAATCATGTTTTGATGAAGGCTTAGGGGTTAAAAGTGATTATTTAGGGTTTAAAAATTCATGAGTTTTGTGAAGAAGAAGAGACCTTCAAGGTTCTACAGACCCGAATCGATTCGCTCGCTAAGCGAATCGATTCGGCTTGGGCAAAAGTGTCAGGTCTGCATGACCGAATCGATTCGGACCCAAGGCTAATCGATTCGAATTGAGACAGAATCCCAGGTCCTTTGGACCGAATCAATTCGCAATTGGAGAAAATCGATTCGCCCTTGAGGCCGAATCGATTCGGGCTAGGCCGAATCGATTCGAAAACAATGCTGTTTTAGTGAGGTTTTTCTAGAGCTAGTTTTGTTCCACATCAATGGGGCTTATCGGTTCGAAACCTTATTCTATGATATGAAGGATATAATTTGAAGATTTTTAAGAGGTTTCTTATATGATATGATGGTGGGGACATATCGAATTATTTTGGAGACGATTTTACGTGCGTATTGGGGATTGTTGGATTACTGTAGTGTGGGAATTTCTTTAAAAACGGGGGTTCTATTTAGAGGTCATAAGTGAGCTTACATATGACGTACGACTTAGGACTCTTTGAGAGAGAGTGGTGAGGGCTTGATGTGAAATTATAGGCCAATTGTTGTGCCGAAACCAAATAGCGATAGGATTCTATTTAAGTTATGATTGGGTGCCAACGAGAGAGAGAGAGAGTGGTTGAGTATCCTTAATGATGATAAATTTAAGGAATATATTGTAAATGCGTCAAGGTTGAGGGTTCATAGGGACAATTGAACCGTAGTCGGAAATCGGGAGCGATTGGATAGTACTACCAACTAGAATAAGTTGTGTTGAATTTCTAGTCGGGATAGTTCCTATATATAATTGTGTGGGAGTAACAATGGGAATTACAATATGTGATGGAAATCTTGGAATGAATTTAAGATGAAGCTTGAGGTTGTAGGCCATTAGTTATGTGTATGCCAATAGTCGAAGTTATTACTCGATATATCGATGTGCTTTCGGATATAGCTAAGATATATAGTGATTGTTACCTACATTGAACTTTGGGTGACAGCCTTAATGTTGAATACAAATATTAGAAGACTATTCATATCATAGGGTAAATGGATGAATATACTTCAAGTGAGGGATCGAATTTTTATAACGAGTTAAATTAAATACGCTCGGGACGACGGCTAGTATAAAGAGGAATATATATATACGTATAGTTGAGTTTATGAATTTCTTATATACGGATGAGAGATGGTATATATATATATATATGTGGATATGTGGATACATATATGTACTGATATGTATATATGTGTGTACTTATGGTGTGAATCCTTATACCGTGCGTGATGGTTTGAATACATATGATGTGATCATATGGATGTATATATATATTGTGTGTGTGAATGATATATATAATTATGGTGTGAAGCATACCAGGCATATGCTATCATGGGAAGTTGCGCGATGAGGGTGAGCACTCTGGCTTAAGGAGCAGGGTGTGGATATTCCCCAGGTCATAGTCGTCCATTATTATTTGTGTGATTTTATTTTGGGGGTGAGAAGTCTTGGGTATGGGTCGTTCTCACTTACCGGTTAGGAACTATGACCGCTTCCCATGCGTTGAGATTTGGTTTTGACCGCGATGTCAATGATATTGAGTCTGATCGCTAGTCCCCATGATGGTATGTGAGTGATGCCCTGGAAGATGATAGCATGGTGCAGTATTTTGGCATTCTATGGCCGTTTATGTTATGTATGTATGGTATAGTGTACATTGTGCTTGATATGTATACGTGGTTATAGAAGTGATTGATTATATATATATATATTTAGAGTAAATATATATACCTAGATATCCTATATTTGATGAGGGTACGAAGTTTCGATGATGTACATCTGGGGTGATTTTTGGTGTACTAGTTGGTTGAGGTCGAAAGATCGTATTTAGAGACAATTGCAGTTATATCGACCCAAGGATTAAATGGAGATTCTAATTATGTTCTTAGATAGCACTCTATAATTAAGTAGTTGCGGTGGTAGGATTTGTGTGGATGACATAATGGATCCCTATGATCAACATTGTCAAGGAGTGGTGTATCGGGGGGGGTGGGGGTTCCTTGTTTGGATTTCGCTTTGCGAGACGCCCCACGCACGAAACGCAGTGCTATGTTGAGAGTAGTGAGAAGTTTTGTCCTTTGTACTTGTATGTATCAGTAGTATGATTTGTGTGGATGACACAATGGATCCCTACGATCAACATTGTCAAGGAGTAGTGTATCGGGGGGGTTCCTTATGTGAATTTCGCTTTGCGAGACGCCCCATGCACGAAGCGCAGTGCTATGTTAAGAGTAGTGAGAAGTTTTGTCCTTTGTACTTGTATGTATCCATAGTATGATTTATGTGGATGACACAATGGATCCCTGCGATCGACATTGTCAAGGAGTAGTGTATCGGGGGGGTTCCTTGTTTGGATTTCGCTTTGCGAGACGCCCCACACACGAAACGCAGTGCAATGTTGAGAGTAGAGAGAAGTTTTGTACTTATTAAATTGTATGCATGTTTTAGAGAATAAAGTCATATTGAAGCCAAATGTTAATGTGTAACGTATTAAGATTTATAACTGGTGTAAGTTAATAATTTAGAGCCACTATAGCCTAATAAGGCATATATGTGTAAATAAAATTAAGTGTGATTAAAAAGGGTAAGGATTCTTGGGTTATGTTAGAATGGCCGGTCTTGCGGGTTTAGGCAATGCCTATTGTAAGGTAGGTTTTCCTATGGGTGGGGTAACTTAATTAAGATTCCAAGACGCGATTAGGGGTGCGCTGTAGATGAGAGGTGAGTTTGGGGTTTCATGAGAGTGCGACTCCACTTTAATTATGAAATAATGCATTGATATTTATTATGCACGGTTAACACACTTTCTAAACATTTTTACACATCGGGATCTGACCCATTTATATTTCTCCCATTTTATATGTATATATTACTACAGGTGTCCTACCGCATGGATGCCGGATGCTTTTCTAATCCAGAGTCTTGGGAGCCGTAACATGTGCGGACTGTCGCAGGACCTAGATTGTAGTCGCTTCCTATCTCTTTGTAAATCTAGATAGGATTTATGTTGTACATCGGGTTTACACCCAAGAGTTATTTATAGTTGTTTATATTTCTTCTTTATGGTTGTTGTATTGTTTGTGACCTGACAACTTATTCGGGTATATTTCCTTATGTGTATTCTTTTTATTTCAGTGTTTAGCACTTCATTTGTCATTGTACTGGTGTACGATATACCTTTGTTAGTAGTTCCATATTGTTGGTTAATTGTCCGTGGCATGTTTTATTTAATTTGGCATCTCGCTTATATGGTTTCGGGTAGTTAGCCTTAATGTTATTGTATAGTTTGTTGGTGCTGAGACTGAGCCATCTAAGATTCCTGATTTAATATAGTATAGGGCTGGCCACCCGTTATTATTTTAAGCGGGTTGTCACAAAAAATATGACCTAACACAACGCCTAACCCACTTGTGCCGACGTGTTCTCTAGTCCTGAATGCACGCAACCCCAATTGATAGGACGGTCCACGAACATAGGTATGTCCACACAAAATATAGATATATATCATCATATGTAAAGATAATTATTCTATAATTACCCCTAGCTACCTCGTAGGCATTCCCCACAATTATCCTCATTTAATAATCAATCCACGTATGAGTTATTAAATAACCTTTCTTTAAAAAGGTCAAATTAACCATTTAGTTAATTTCTTCCGGTATTTACATCATAAATTACCCCTAGTTGCCCTGTATTAATTTTCCTATAAACAGTCTATGTCAATAATTGATCATCTTGTAATTTATTACATTCCTTTTTTTTCTATAAAGTATACTTAACCATCCAGTTAATTATTCGAGTCGAGTCTCCATCCTTTGGATAATACCTTAAACCATATAGTGGATTCTTTTCGATAAGCACCCCCTAAGTTACCCTTATTTAATAATCGACCAGCCTGTGAATTGTAAAAAAACCCATCTTTATAAACATGTCATTAACCACCTAGTTAATCTGACGCTGCTTTATTTATAGCATAGCGTTACCGTTTTTAATAAATTCCAAGGTTACCCAAACACGGTTCCATCTGAGAATGCGGTGTGATATCGATTTAAACTATTTCACAGATTTCTAATTTAAACTTATTTAATTGGATTCAATTTTTAAACCAATTTAATTCAGCCTTAAAATGTGTAACTATGTGGGAATAATCAGACCAACATAAATTATTGTTAACAAAAAGATTTCAGGAAAAAACCCAAAAGTGAAAACCTTTTTATTTCACTATGTAAAATAAATTGCAACTTACATACACAATGAAATCTGCAATGAATATCACGCAGATATTGACAAAGACAAGCTACCTAGAATTAATGATGGAATAGCCGCACCAGCCGATACGAACATGCATCTCATAATTAACAAGGAAGACCCACGAGCACTCCCAAATGACACACAGTCAGCAGCCGTAGATTTACCCTCTCTACAAGAGAAACTTTACCAAAGATGTATCTTGGGTTCCAAAACAATTCACTAAACTATTAGGATTTTTGTGAATTGAAAAATAAAGGTTTGAACCCTAAAGTGAAGAAGGCAAAGTATTCTGCAGTTTGCAGTTTCTGGGTTCTGAAAAATGTCAGGTCTTTTTAAGAAACCGGTACTCATTTAAAAAGCTTTATATAAAAAACTTGAGTAGGCAGATCGCTCAAACGAAATCTTTATGTCTCTCGAACGATGACACGTGTCACTCGAACGAGGCTCCGCGCGAGATACATATGTCGTTTGAATGACATTAGCATGTCGCTCGAATGACCAAAGCGACAAATTTCTTTTCCTTAACACTTAGAAAAATTTCCATTTGATGAAAAACAACGCCTTAACTGATTAAAAACAATTTAGAAAAAAATTTCAACACTTAGAAAAAATATCTCAATATTTTAAATGAACCGTAAAGGGACTAAAACATAACCTTACCAAAATTTATATTGCTGAGGCTTTTCTGTTGAATAACGTTGATATTCGGATCCGTCTTGATGCTTGATAGGTCTTGAATAAATCTCCGACGGTTGTAGCAGTATGTGACATTAACTAATGTAAACCAGAACTAATAAAATATGTCCTTAGAAATCTCCCGCTATGTCTATGCCGATACAAACTAAAAACATTCAAATTGTCAAATTAAATGCCTATACAATGTAATACCCCCCCATGAACCCAAAACTGAAAAGGTACTATAAATGTTATGACTTGCATCTTCAAACTTTCTTTAAAATCTTCAACTTCAAATCTTCAAATTTTCTTCGTCATCATCAGGGTTTGCAAAATATGATCTTTAATTTTGTTCCTACATATATGAGGCAAAGCAAATACCTTAGTGATGCATCAAGTTTTAAATGAGATAAACATAAATAAAACAAAGCTCAAATCTCAATTCTCCCCCATAATTAAAACTCCACCATAAAATCATAATTCGGTCTCCCCCTTTTTATTTGTCTAAAATATACAAGGGAAAGAATAAATAAAATAAACCTGCAGTGTCATAACAAGAAAATCAAACAACTACTACCATCCAAGATATATTCAAAAGCATTCTACAAATTATTTTAAAATTTTCAATTTTTTCAAATAAAAATGTAAAAATAATTTTTCAAAAATCACACACGATGAATTTATACTAAGATAACCAAATCATAGAAACAAAATGAATGGTTTTGAACAAATTCGATAGAAAAATCAATGCAATCAAACATAATATATGTGCACGATGAATACGAATATTCCTAACGAATGAACTCAAAATTGTCCTTAGGTGTCAAAAATGTGAATTTATATGACATTGACTCAATCTAATCGACACATCAAAGTTTAAAATAATTTCCACACCAATAATTTCTAAAACTATGTAATGCTTTTTTAAGACTTTGTCAGGACGTGCAAACCCGTTGATTACTTTTCCGTCTGAACACCCTGATAAATAATAATGCATTTTTTTTTTCTTGAGGTGATTTATTTTTCTCTCCTTAGAGAAATCCTATTGGCCCCATTTTGGCATACGATTATTTTTATTGCCTTAATTTCTTTTGGTCTCTTTTAAGCAGTGGATTTCACGACGAGTTAATTTTGTACTCTCGCAGTCCTTTTTTGTGTTCACTCATTATTTTTTTCAAATTTAAATAAATTCCTAATGGGTAATGTTTATTACATGCACTACTTTCATTGTCGAGTTTTATCGCATTTAATTCGCTTTAAAGACAAGATTGAGATGGAAATACTTTGACCAACATGTGATAGACAAGTACAATAATAAAACAAATCCATGCAAGTGTGCATTAAAGGAGACTAAGAGTCAAACATCCAGGTAGTAATCTCAAATTACATCTTAATGACTCCAAACATTATATAGCACAAAAATAAAATGATGACGCATATCAAAATAATATAAAATAGTCATATGGATATGGAATGAAATTGTGACTCGATCATCCTGTATGTCCATCCATAAACGGTGTAAGCAAAATACAAAACTCTTTTTGTCTGTTTCCAAAAATATTTATAAAAATAAAAATCTTTTTCTCTTTTTCAAATTTTTCTCAAAAAATAGAAAATCTTTTTGTATTTTTTCAAAAACGAAAATCTTTTTGGTTTTTTAGAAAAAATATATAAAAAATGAAAAATAACTACAAATATGGTACACACTAGCAATAGGCAAAAAATTATCATCATGAAAGTCATCCTATTCTAGCAAACAAGTCTAAACCTCAACCGTTATGTGCAGAGGAGTCTTTCCAAGGTGGTGACATCCTATGAAAAATATTTATCAAGTCAAGTGAAGTCTTGACTAAAAAATTTACTTTCTCCCTAATATGTGCACACTCTTTCACATAATAATCTGGAGCATCATGTGTGTCAACACGTGAAGTAGAAAAACTTGACACATTACCCAACTTAAAACAAAATTCCGTAAGGTGTCCTCTCTTTTTGTAATGGGTACAAACATACACGGGCCTAAAAATACCCCTCTCAAAATGTCTACGACGCACTCTCCTATCCTGAACGGGACGTCTAGGTGGGTTAGGTTGAGAGCCATATGGATCAATCATAAACTCGGGAATCAGCTCGGGTGCAACTTGGGAAGTGGACGCACCGTCATGACCTATTCCTAGTCTCTCAACATTACCCAAAGTGGGACTGAGAAGCATCTTTCCTACCTTCTTAGATGCATCCTCTAAAGTGACATTTTCCTCCTGAGCACGTTCAGGTTCTCTCTCTAATTGTGACATATGAGTTATAATCTCACTATTCTCCCGATTTACGACGATCAATTGCTCACTCAAAGAAACCTTCACCTTCTTGAGTTGACTCGTCGACGCCTAAAATCCCCTCAAACTCTCAATATATCTCTCCAAATCTATCACCCTAAGACCTAATTCCTTATTCAACTTCTTAGTCTTTAAGATCTCGGCATACAAATCTCTAAACATAATTTAAAGCTCACTCTCACCCTCACTAGCGCACTCACTCTCACATACGCTAGAACCACTCAAACTCTCATCATCGAGGGTCTCACATGCACAAATATCCTCATCATCATAGGATAAACTCGGTGTGCTCACGTGACTAGCTAAAAAGGATACACACATCCCATGTAAAGATTCAACCCCAGAATCCTTCACATCCTCCTCACTATCGCAAAGAGTGGCTGGCATGGAAATATTTTTTACCTTTCTCTTTAGCCTAGTGGGACACTCAAATGACTTACTCCCCTTGCCATCACATTCAAAAAATATTTTCTCTTTCCCTTTCCCTTTCTCACCCTCTTTCTCACTTCTCTCTTTGGCCTCATCTTTCTTTTTTTTTCCTAAAAAAATCTTTTTTTGGAAGAATTTTCTTTGGCAAATTTGAGAAACTTTTAGAAAACATTCGCGAGCAAGGCCATATCAAAATCAAATTTGCCCTCAAACTAGGACTTCCAAACTTTCAATTTATTTTTCTTATGTCTTTTCGACACTTCCTTTCCCTTCCTAGACTGGGCTCTAAGTGCTATCCCTCTACCCTTAGGCTTAACAATGTCAGGAAACATGTTAATCTCATATGCCTCGAGGTCTCCTACCATCTCTTCTAATTTTAAATTGCTCAAATTACCTAAGAAATTCAAAACAGTCACTTTAGGGATAAAACGTTTTGAAAATGATCTCGAAATCTTTTTAACCACTTGTGCATCAGGTATGTGCTCACCAAGATTGAAACTAGCATGGACAATATCACATAAACGTGCGTAAAAATCATTAAAACACTAAGATTCAAGCCTGGTTATTATTTCAAATTGAGTAGTTGAATTTTGAATTTTAAACTCTTTGATCGCATTTCTGCCTTCATGGGTAAATTGTAAAACATCTCATGCTTCTTTCGACGTGGTGCATGCCATGATTCGTCAGAATTCTTCAGGAGTGACGACACCAAAAATGGCGCTTAGCCCACAAGAATTAAAAGTACTTCATTTTAACTCATCCTCAGTCCAATATGTCACGAGTTTTAAATTAGTAACATTACTTGCACTGACAGTGGGAGGAGTCCAACCTCTTTCACAAATGACCCAAACATGCTCATCGATTGCTTTAAAATGCGCTTTCATATGGGCTTTCCAGTAAGCATTATTAGACTCATCAAAAATTGGCAACTGATTATATAAGTTTTCATTCAGAAACATTGCGATTTTTCAAAAAAAAAATCAATATCATAAAATTTTGTGAAAAACAGGCTCACTCGATCAATTAGAGAAACCCACTCTGATACCAATTTGAGAATGCGGTGTGATATCGATTTAACTATTTCGCAAATTTCTAATTTAGACTTATTTAATTGGAGTCAATTTTTAAACCAATTTAATTCATCCTTAAAACATGTAACTACATGGGAATAATAAAACCAACATAAATAATTGCTGACACACAAATTTTAGGAAAATACCCAAAAGGAAAAACCTTTTTATTTCACTATGTAAAACATATCATAACTTACATACATAATGAAATTTGCAATGAATATCACACAGATACTTACATAGACATGTAACCTAGAGTCAGCAATGGAACAACCGCAGTAGCCCACATGAACACGTAGCTTAGAATCAACAAGGAGTACCCATAAGCACTCCTAAATGACACGTGGTCGTTAGTCATAGATTTACCCCTCTCTACAAGAGAAACTTTACTAAAGATGTATCTTGGGTTCCAAATAATCACTAAACTATTGGAATTTTGGTGAATTGAAAAATAAAGGTTTGAACCCTAAATTGAATAAGACAAAGTATTATGCAGTTTACAGTTTTGGGTTCTAAAAAACGTCAGGTCTTCTTAAGAAATCAGGACTCATTTAACACGCTTTACATAAAAAAAACTTGAGTCGGCAGAATTCTCAAATGAAATCCTTATGTAGCTCGAACGATGACATGTGTCGCTCGAATGAGGCTTCACGTGAGATACATATGTCGTTTGAACGACATTAGCAGGTCACTCGAACGATTGGAGCGACAAATTTCTTCACCTCAACACTTTGAATATTTTCCATTTGACGAAAAACAACGCCTCAACTGATTAAAAATAGTTTAGAAAAGCATTTCAACACTTGGAAAAATTATCCCATTATTTTAAATGAACCATAAAGGGACTAAAACACAACCTTACCAAACTTTACCAAACCTTACCATAAAGGGACATTCACTAACTTGTGCCCCCAAGAGTCTTTAAGTTGTAAAATTTAAACAATATAATTTAACATACTAATTTTCACAACTATGGTGAACATGCTTGTCCAACCACTCTTTCTACACTTGACCACTAACTCACAACGTTCCCCATTTTCATGCTTTTTGAAGGTTAAATACTCCTGAAGTCTTGCTAACGCTCAAATGAAAGCAAATGATATCGACACATGCGTCATCTTGACATCGGATTGCAAAATCCTATAATGGGCTCTAGACACATCAAATAACGCTCAGTAGAAGACGAAATGAAGGCAACACAGATCCTAAGGACACTAGAAGTTGTATGCTCTGATACCAACTATAACAACCATCATTTCCTCACGTAAAGGTTATCTAGACACAACACGCCGAAGATGAGGCTTGTTGTCAATTTATACCATTCTCAGCATCAAACTAAAGTAAAACATTTATCTTACAAACCATGTTTGAATTAAATTGAATGTAAATTAATAATCAAGAACAAGTAATACTCCCATCATCTACATAAGGTAAATAAAATTCCAACAACAATATAAACAGTCCCAAATGACTGAAACTAAACTCGGGCTCATGCCCATACAATACTCTGAAATAATAAACTGACTGAAATAGAAATAGTAACATATGCTAGAATCAATCGCATAGAAGTAATCATTGTGTAAATATGACCGCAAGTTTGTTCTCTTGTCAATCCTTCCGTCCATGTCTAAATAAACCTGGGGGGAAAACATTAAAAAAATTTAGTCAGCGCCTTAAAGTGTGCAAGAATTAACTTACTCATTTTAAATGGGTTAAAAATATAGTGAATTCAAAGTGAGTATTCCCATTGTCACTCTTACGAATAATACATATCACCCCTCACTTAAAATCAATTCTTCTAAAAAACCCATCCATAACCCGATATGGATACAAAATAAGTAAAACTGGAAGTTTATATATTCATATAGCAAGATATTGTAATGAAACATAGTTAAATATTCTCAAGTAATTTTTTTCTAATTTACCTCGATATACTATCCATCATGAGATAACATTTAATATCATTCATACTACGCGGTATTGGGTCTGCATCTTTAGTCCACAACATCAGACTTAGGAATTCTTCCAATTATTTCGATAAATTTCATATGTCATTGTATATGCGACACTAAGGCATCTACCTAAAGTGTTTCATTCTTGCTCTATCAGTGAGTCTGTACCAAGAGGTGACAAATGATCCTAGCATCTACATCTACCTCTCATAGATGGAGCTGCTAAGTAGTACCTAAAATATGACCTAACACTATGCCTAGCCCACCTACCGAATGCCTGCAACCCCCACTGATAAGACGGTCCATGAACATAGGTATGTCCACACAATATATATATATATCATCACATGTAAAGGTAATTACTATATAGTTACCCATAGCTTCCCTGTAAGCCTTCCCCAAAATTAACCTCTTTTAATAATCAACCCACATAAAAATTATTGAATAACTTTCTTTAAAAAGGTACAATTAACCATCTAGTAAATTTCTTCTAGTAATTACATCATAAATTATCCCTTAACTTCCCCGTATTAGTTTTCCCGCAAACAGTCCATGCCAATAATTGTCCATCTCGTAATTTTTTACTTTCCTTTTTTTTCTTATAAAGTACACTTAACCATCCAGTTAATTATTCGAGTCTCTATCCTTCCGATAATACCTTAAACTACCTAGTGGATTCTTTTTTATAATCACCCCTTAAGTTACCCTTATTTAATAATTGAACAACCTGTGAATTATCAAATATTCCATCTTTATAATCATGTCATTAACCACCTAGTTAATATGGCCCTCCTGTATTTATAGCATCGCGTTGCCATTTTTAATAAATTCCACGGTTACCCAAACATGGTTCCGTCAACTTGTATGAACTCTTAAAATCACCAGACCCAATGGCGGACACCATAACCCGGACCAGTTCGGTCCATGGAGCGAACCAGTTTGCCCCGGGATGAACCAACTTACTTCCCAGATTTCTTTACTTGGGATTTGTCCTCCTTCCTACAATTAAATTCAATTCAATTTCTAAAGTTTTACTCCTTATGATAACTTTTAATACCAATCACAATGACTTAGTTCATCCCATTATTAGGGTTTATTATGTGTTATCTAACCCGAATTGATTTTCCTAAATCTTATAGTGCAAAGTCATGGATAAATTCATATCTACTTAATTTCGGTTCAACATTTTCTCAACAATAACCATGTATAACGATCCAATTCAAATCCAAGTCCCAGATTTTTATTTAAAATTATCTTCCTCTACATTTGAATCGTTCAAATCATTATACTAAGGGCCTTAAACAAGAATTCCATCAATATAACCCTTAATTTTTAACCACCCTAAATCCTAAAATTTTTACTTAATTGTAAACATTGATTTCATCAAGATTATAATTTAATTATCACCATAAATCACCAAACCTCCGAAATCTGAAATTTCGACATGGGAATTTAACAAACAATGAATAATGAAGCAATTTGAAGCAAGAAAATTAAGCAAGAAAATTCTTGCCTTAGATCTTGGATGTTTCTTGGTTGTAACTAGAATGCTTCCTTGGATATTTCTCTCCTAAATCCTCATGCAAGGGTTATTGCCTCTTTCTCTCAAAGTGGCCTCTTAGGGTTCTTGGTTGTAAAGTGGTTAGGAGTTATTTAACTCTTAATATAGATGATTTACTCACTAATCCCGAGTTGGGCCTTAGGCCACAACTTTATATTACCAAATAAGCCCGAGTATCTTATTTAACCAGTCCAATAACGTCATAACTCATATATAAACCATTTCTAAAGGTCTAAAACATCCTAACGAGTTCTTATAACCTTCCAACGTGTGCCCCAAACATTTTTATTTAAAAAAAATTATTTTCATTGAGTTACATGAAAATTATTGAATGCACATGCAATTGTTTTCCTATTGAAATTTACTTATCATGCAAGGTCCATTTCACATAATAGGTAACAATAGTAAATAAATTCACTCGCAAATTAATAAATTTGATTTGATCGATTTAATTTAAATTCCCTTGAATTTTATTTCATCCAAAAAAGTTTTTTGTTTTATTTTTTCTTAAAAATACATGGTATTACATGACCATTTTACAAAAAACGTAAAATGGATCCATTTAAAATAGGAGTCAGAGAAAATGCGTGCTCTTCTCTCTTTTTCCATTCTTCCCCCTCCCCATCCCCCTGCGCCTCTTAATTTGTTTTTATATTTGTTTTCATCAATTTCAAATCATCAAACACTATGTAAAATTGGATTTAGAGTAATTTCAAATCCACTCATTTGTAATTCACTAACTCACAGTGAGCCAATTTACATGATCAAATAATTTGTGCAACCAAACGGAACCTTAGTGTATAAGAGTATCTCCAATAAAATAATTAAATTTGGTACCTTAGTTTATAAGAGTATCTCCAATAAAATAATTAAATTTGCATAATAAAAAAGTGACATAAGAGCTTTTAACTAGCGTTTTAACGAGTTGATAAAGTTATCAACATCAACATTCGTAATGGTTCACTTTTCCAATAATCGAAATCAAATAGTTAAATTTGTAATTCTTAACCAAACTTTTACGGTGAAAAAATAGTGAAAAAATTAATTGCCCGTGTGCAGTCCCCTTTTATACGTAGATACAAATTTCGATGGTGGTAAATCAAAATTCCTATCGGGGTGTCGGTTTGGCATCCACAGAGTTGATTTGTATAGATCTAAAATGTTTCTAAATAGATCTTGTTCAACTCGTAAAGACATGGGAAAATTTACATATTTTTGTTCGTGGGTAACTTGTGAATCAAAGATGGGATCAAACATAGGAAAGAGAAAGAGCAAGAAATAAGAAGAAATAAGGGAGTTGAATTAGAGAGTTTCCCGAGAGGTAATTATTAGTGGAGTGTGGGGCGAAATATACCAAGTACGACCTCGTCCATGGGCTATACTCCCTCGACCAAGGCTGACCAGTGGCATACCATCAATTTGAGAGAACTATAGCTCGATTGTGGACCCAGCAGGAAGGGACTTGTCCTCGGTCGTAAGCCCATCACAAATAGGTATCATCCTCATCTTAGAATACATTCAACGATATCAATATCAATGATTTTATGACTCAACTTCCCTCGGCCTCGTCCATTGCTGGGAGGACGGGGATAAACAAAACTCGGATCAACAAGATAATTACCTTATCCTCAGAGTATCGAACTTGATAGCTCGGCCTCGGCCAGGTCCGGATGGCCGATAATTGACACCTGGAAGACCACATGGAATGTGCACGTGTGGAGGAATGCACGCAGGTTACAGACCCCACGTGGGAAAAACTGTTATAATAAGATCTCCCTCACATGTGAGGGAATATTTCATCATCATGACCTATATGTGCTAGTGACAGGTGGACTATCCCTATTGGCAAATACATTCTACACATGCTTGCTACATGCTTGGGAGTACAATACACACCCCAGTAACTATAAATACTCATCTTCTTCATCAGTAAAAAGGACCAAAGTTTTCAACCCTAAGCTAATCTTTGTTCCAGTCACGGTAGAAAGATAAAGTAGTGAGAATTGTATCACTAAGGCCATTGGAGCCCTTTTTATATTGAAACCCGCAGTCACTTGCATAGTGGAGTAGGCCAATGGCTAATCCACTTACAAGCTAGTGTTTCTTCCTCTTATCCTCATCTCCTTCTTAATTTATATACTTTCTTAAAAACCATTATTGCACTTATAAAGCTATTTTGGATTGAGCTCATATAAATTTACTTTTTGGTACTATAATTGGTATCATCAGGTTGTGTCATCCATGGGAACAAAATTTATTCATCTTCCTCCTCTCAGTTTGTATCTCATTTCATTCTCTGGTGGTGATCCATTTCCACATTTGGTTGGATCTGCATCACAATTGGAAGAGATCTTACTGAGTTTTTTAATCTTTTCTCTCTCTCACTTAGCTCATCCAGTTCACCCTTTTAACTGTTTATTCACCAAATAGATGGATTTCGATTTTCCCTAATGCGTTGGCCCCAGCTTTATCCAGGTGCCTCCTCAGTCAAATATGGTTGAGGTTATGGAGATGCTGGGCTTATTGGAGGCCATTGAAAATCCAGGAACAACTTGCTGCTTTCAGCCAAAATATGATGGCTAGACACACTGGCACTGTAGTGTAGATGATAACTTCCGCCGCTAGGGAGGGTGTAGATTTGGTGATAGGGGGACCACCCCCGGTCCCATAAAAATAAATGACACGGCATCTGAGATGCAAAAACGTGGAGGACCCTAAGCTATTGCGCCTGTGAAGATGATGTTAGGAATTCAAAGATGACTAATGCTGTGATGAGGACGAGTATTGGGATCCTATGAAATTTCTAGAGATATAGTGCGTCCTGTAATTAATTTAAGTGTCGCCTAAAAAATTAATTACATATTTCTCTTAAAATAAATTAGCAGCTTTAATTAGAAAAAATGAGAACTAATTTGGTACTATTTTCATGAAATTTTTTAATATGAAATAAGATTGGAAATCCTTGGGTGCATAGGATAGAGTATTGGTTTTTGGTTATTATGGGTGTAGGTTCGCATGTAGAATTTTATAGAGTTTATTTAAATGAAAATGGGGCTCGTACACACCCATAAAAATTATGTAGTTAATAAAAGTCGACGATTATTTTTTGTTTCATAAACATGCATGTTGATTAATCTAAAATTCTTGGATGGAAATAATTATGTTAATAATGGCGACGGTGTTATTAATTAAATTAAATTAAATTAAATTGTGTCATTATGAATAAATTCCAATATTGTTCATATATGTTGTTGGATTGTGTGATTAATTGTTATTCAAATTTGCCATTGTGGAACGACAGGATTTTTGGTAGTATGCTCTCACCTATGTTTTAGGATGCTCTCTAGGTATGGGACTAGTCGATAGTCCTTAGTTGCGATTTATACTTTCTAAGTATGGGACTAGTTAGTGTAGATTTTTACGAATGGGATATTCCGGGATGGGGATGATTTTTATGTCGTGTCGTCGATTCCCTAGCCTAAGACTAAGATTAGGGTAGGACATATTTGTATTTTGGTGGCCTTTAGGTATAGGACTAAGGGTGTTTTAAAGATCTCACGTCAATAATAAGGGTGGGGTGAATAAAATTATGATAATGAGGGAGATGAGAAATTGAGAATTAGTATCTCAGATAATAAAAAGGGTATTAAAATATATTGGCTCCGTTAAAAAGTGCAAAACTGACAGTTAAACAGGTTGGCTAGCTATTGCGGTATGGGGTGTGACGGCGTAATAAGTACAGGGCTGACAGTTAAATGGGTTGGCCGACTATTATGACATGTCGTGTGTGGAACCTCGTCAATAAGTGTAGGATTGGCAGAATACGGACTGTTGTTTAGCTATTATGAGGGGAATGAGTGTGGTGTAGAACTTGTGGGAGTCCCACAACTAAATATGACATAAAACTGTAGTGGGAGTCCCTCACTAAAATGATTAGAATCTAGTGGGAGTCCCACAACTGAGACAGTGTAAAACTTATATGCGGGAGCACCGCAACAGATAATAAAATGAGAAAAATGATAAATTCGAGTAAATTGATTTATTAAATAGAAATGGAGTTATTAAAAATTAAATACTTGAACTTGGATTTTTGATAGATTTTGTTGTGGGAAGATAGTAATTTATTTCTATCGCATGTTAATTTATCTTGTTTAATTTAAAATACTCTATTGTGATATTTATCATGTATAATGCTATTATTTGGGTTCACGGACCCTAATTGAGAGAGTAGTGTGTATTCATGCTCGGGGCTATGACCCTGTGAGTTGACCAACTTTTTCAAGTATAAGTTTTGATGGTGCAACTGGAGTTTATTTATTTGATGCGTAGTAGTTTAGATTAATTTCCATTCCTTTGCATTTATATTAAGACTCAGTTTATGGATTTGGTGGGCCATTCGGTTCCATAATTGTTACAGTTTTTTCAGATATTCTTAGTTGGATCTTTTTTCAATTTCATATTTATTGAAGATTTGATTAGTTTGGAGATTAGCATGGTGATGGATTTTTGTATCGCGTGAATGGTTATTATTTATTTGGATTTTTCATCCTTGTCTTGTGAAATGAATTTAATATGTCTCATATCTGTCACATGGTAAGAATGATATTTTATTTAGTTACCACCCGACATAGTTTTGGTGGCGGCTGACTCCAAAATTACGCGAGGTGTTACAGATGTATCGACCATCAACCTCCACAAGGTCTAGCCTAAGAACAAAGAGAGGTTAGTAGTCATAAAAGAACAACTAAAAGAGATCCTGTGCAATGCCCAACCGATACAGAAGGGGTTGGGGACAACGTAATTGTAGCTCAAGGAGGCAATGCAGCATTGACCGACAAGACATGTAACAGTTACATACAGAGGCTTGAAGATAAAATCGGTGATATCTTGAAGAGTCGAGACCCCCTGCATAGGGGTTATATAGCAGGGTCACCATTTATTTTAAGAATTGAAAGCTACCCAACCTTAACCAAGTTCAAGCCGCCTGTTGTCATGTGAAAATATAATAGGAGAACAAACCTTGGTCATCATGTGGAAATGTACCCGTTGACTACCGACATATATTCAGTTTCCAATGAAATGAGATGCTGAGCTTTCTCAAGCACCCTTACAGGTGCTGAACATGTATGGTACACCTATCTCCCAAAGAACTCTATTAAGAATTTTAAACAGTCGGACGAAAGGTTTATCCACAGTTTCTATTTTGAAGTAAAACCTCAAAAGAAGACCACCCATCTGTTGTACGTCAAGTAAGGAAAAACCATCAAGGATGTTCAAAATCTCCAATTGAGATGAAGACCCTAAAAACCATCAAGGATGTTCAAAAGCTGATAGGACGAGTTGTTGCACTGAATAGGTTTGTATCAAGGGCCATAGACAAATGTTTTCCACTCTTCAAAATTTTAAGGCAAGCCTTTGAATGGGATGAAGAATGAGAAAAAGGCTTCCAGTAGCTCAAGGCTTACTTAGGATCCCTAATGTTATTATCTCTAATATATATATATATTTGAAAAATTTTGAAAAAAATCAAAAATATTTTCACCCCCTAACTTAGAACTTTGCGCGTCCCGAGCAATGTAAAAGAAATTAGTTTAAAGTTCAACTCTTGAAAATTCATTTTATTGGGATAGAATACCTTTTTTGCGGGCAAGCGATTGCATTTAGCGTATGCAACAAGCCTTTAAACCCCTAGGTTACCCTAGTAGGATGAGTTTTGTCTCGTGAGGGTTTGCAGTGAATACACCCACAAAATTCTTTATTGACTCAAATAAAGATCAAAATACTTAAAAATTGTACAATTTAAACTTTTTGAAAAATGATCACCATAAATTCATATTCAAATGTCTCAAACCATAGTGTGTGTGTGCAAAGCCAGAAATTAAACCTCAAATTTCCACCGATTGAGCATTACGTTACTTTCCAAAAATTCATTTTGATTCAAATTCTTACGGATGCACTCACAAACGAATCACTCGGATTGTGGCTAT
Source organism: Sambucus nigra (assembly GCA_949130495.1). Taxonomy (NCBI): domain Eukaryota; kingdom Viridiplantae; phylum Streptophyta; class Magnoliopsida; order Dipsacales; family Adoxaceae; genus Sambucus; species Sambucus nigra. The sequence continues at coordinate 621,791,709 of OX422207.1, read as the reverse complement.
TTTCTCTCGGTATGCATGATATAAAGAGTAAATATAATGGACACAAATTCACGCATACAAAATTAAAAAGAAGGAAATATATGGTGTAAATATCTCATCATCAGAATACAGTTATTAGGAAACGGGAAACATCATCTCTTAATCACACTATTTAATCTCTCATATTATCTTTTCATATCTTAGCTCTCCATGCAGTAATTAATTTTGCCATTTGGACTCAATTAGGACTTTTTGGGTTAAAAAGTGTAAAGGGTAAAATTGGGAATAAACGGATTGTTCGGAATTGAAAAATGTCCTTATGACGTCCATTAGTGCTTTTTCGGGGATTTGCTAATTTTTCTCTTTTTTTTTTCTATTTTCATTTTTTTTTTTTTGCTATTTTTCTTTTGAGCATTTTTTTTTCTTCTTCTTACCCCTTTTTATTGCACTTTTCGGACTTAATTTAATATTCCATTTTCGCAATTCCGGGCTATTTAATTTTTTTTAGGTTATCAAACGAAAAGGAAAATATTTTATTAGGCTCAAAGTGGGTTGCAAAGGATAATTTTGTTTTTCACAACTTTTTATGGATAATATTTTTTTTTGTAACAAACGAGGGCCTACTTCATTGTCCAAATTGCTAATCACATTACTATATGCATCTTGAGATTAATTAAGTTTAGAGATATATTTAGCACGAATTTCGAGATAATATTTCACACATTTCCCATAACCGATCAAAACAAAGGATTGAGATCATCAACGACTTATTAAAATGCTGAAAAGAACTTTTGAGTTAATCATAAACTCGGATTGATTTAAAAACTCATAAAGATCGATAGGCTCGAAATCTCACCGGGTTTGATCAATCTCCACACTTATTCGTTAAGTCGTCAATTTTCTTTCAATTTCCATCTTCGGTCAATTTTGGCTTAGTGCATTTTGATTGTTAACAATTTGAGACTTCAAAAAGAATAAAGGTGATATTTTTGAAAAATTTAAATACCAATTTTTATTTATTTTGAAGAAAAATATTTTTGACTTTTTTCAATTTTTTTTTTTAAAAACACACTTGGAAAGAACATGTGATCGAATCAATAAATCTAAACAATAAATGGGAAGAATATCTCACACCCCCTAACTTAAATGTTGCATTGTCCTCAATGTGAATCAAGAACACAACATAAAGAGAGGAAAAGAAAGATATTACCCAAATGGAGCGATCCTCGATGAGTACGAGTCCATTGAATCTACAAAATACGTTAGAACCAAGGATAGCAAAAATAATAACAAAAACTCTAACTATCAAAACTAGACTATAATAAAAGAGAAAAAGAAAAAGAAAAAAAAACTAACTATTTACAACCTGAAATTTGAACGGCTAATAAATCATACACTAAAAGTCGAAAAATTTGAGGGTCCACCCAAAATACAATTTGACTTTGAGGGATTAATGGTGTGCCCTCACTAGGATGCATGCCTCCCGAAAAGTAAGAATTCCGTTTGAAAAACGGAAGGCATGTGCAAATTTTAAAAAATGAACCATCACCAATTAAAAAATTTAGAGGGATAATGAAGGATTTGGGTGCATAAGGGGACAAGTCCCATTGGGATCCGAGAAAAATAGAATCACTTCCCAAAGATTTTTCAAGTAGAATGGGAAGAGGGGCATACAAAAGGGAAGAGTCCATCTTGGAAAATAATTTAAGCAATGAGTCCTTGTCCTCAAAATCTTCTCTCCAAAAATTTTCACCGAGACCTCGAGGTGGGGCATGTTCAGAAACAGAGAATTTATCTATCCTGTCATTCAACGCGCTCTCATCTAAGTGACCAAGTGAGGCCCAATATGATTCAATTTCAAGAGTGATGTTCTCATTCACCGAGCCGAATTCTATCTTAAATGCCGTTAAGCTCAAATCTTCTAGGTCTCCCTCTTGCTTTGTTTCTATCTCACCTAGAAGAAATGTATCTATCGTGTCTTGCCATTCGCTCTCTTCTAGGTAACCCAATGAATCTCTTTTGATGCCCTCTAAATTTTCTCTTTCGCTAACGCTCAAGGAGTGTTCTCCTATGTCCCGTGGAATGTTCTCAAGATCTAGTCCTCTAAAATGGTCAATTGGATCTGGTGGAGTGACACGTCTAAGTGTATGGCCCGTAAGATGAAGCATCTCAAAAAAATATTCCCATACAAGAATCGGATCAACATCCTCAAGACATTCATCCAGTTCTTGTGATGGATTTAATGGTTCGATAATAGTGGGGACACAAGGAGATAAATGATCTTCAACCTCAATAGATTTTGAAATATTTATAAGAGGTTGAGATTAAAAAGAACTTGGATCACTCTCAATGATTTCATTCTCAAAAGTATTAGGTGAAGCGCAAGTCTCGACCTTCTCTAAGTTGTCCAAATAATCATTCAACTCCTTGCAAGTTGCTAAAATTTTCAACTCGGTAACAGCAAGGTCATCAGATTGCTTTTTTATATCAAGCAAGAGTTCTTCCAAAGTAGGCTTCCTTGGTTCTAGCACCTCGAATTCCTCATTTGGTTGAAAACTTACTTCATCTTCAAAACTATCGGAAAAAAAATCCTCATTGGGTTCAAATAATGCATCTAACTCTTGCTCCCAATAACGATTTTTTTCTCGATATTCTTTTTCAAGTCTTTCTTCTTCAAGCAATTGATTTTGATAAATTTGGAGTTTCTTAGCACTAGGCTTGTATTTTTGCTAATCATCTTTAGTGATATTGATCCAATGGTCATAAGTCTTGAGTGCCTCCTCCTCTTCACTATTAGCATAACAATTAAAGCCACCAAAAGAGTTAAAATAAGACATTTCAAATTGGGCAATTCAAGAACGTGACAATCATTTTTTTAAAAAAAAAATTTTGAATTTTTTGAATTTTTTTATTTACTTTACTTTTTTTTTTACGAAGTAGTAAGTCAATTATAATCTATAACAAACACTCCTCGGCAACGGCGCCATTTTTATCGAGTGGAAAACCCGAGCGTTTGTGTAATACGCTAGTCGTTGTTATCGGCTTCCAATCTCAATACAAAAAAACCTAAACTTGTAACTACACTTCTTAAGGAGTATAGTGGCGAGTCTGGGTATCGAATCCACAGGGAATGGTTTATAGAATTTAATTGATTTATTACTTCTAAAGAAAAAATGAAAAAGATGATGATGGTTGACAAGGGGAAATATGTTGGAACAAATTTATAAAACTAATTAAAATGAATGAGGAAATAGGTTGGAATACAATCCCCCAATCCCTAGTAATTACCCATTAGAATACTAGAATTGTAAATTATAAATTTGAATGAATCCAGTCTTTATAAATCCTAAGCATTACATATATGAGGTTCAAGCCCGCATCATATGAAATCAAAGATAAATATAAAGCGGTGCTAAATAATTACACGCACATCATATTCTTAAATATCCCAAGTACCTAGGGCAAGAGAGATTAAAAGATCTAGGATGATTGTGAACTTATCTTACACGATTCTTTCAAATTTAAATTTAAATTATATTTCCTACGTAGATAAATGACATCGGGATGGGTTCATGCATTCCAACCCTTAAAAATTAGCTAAACATGATGAAAACAATAGAAAACTCTAACAAACATTGTTAACAATTTGCAAAACAATTGAGAATTGAATGGAAAAATAAAATAGAGAATAGAAATTGATACTTGTATTTAGCAAGAGGAGAAAGAGATGAATTTGAATCCAGCAAAACTTCTTCTTCAAACTTACAACTAGGGTTTATGAAAACTTCTACCAAAGAAAACTACAATCTAATTTTCTCTCTCTAATCCTACTCCTACCCTCTAGAATTTGACTCCCTCTCTCTAGAATTCAACTCCTTTTGAAAATGAGGTAGGGCTTGGTCTTTTATATCACCAAGTTGCATGAATTTGGCATCAAATTTCGCTTGTGGCACAAGTTTTCCAAGAGTTGCACTGCATTAAATGCATAATTAATTACAGAAATCCGCACATCCAGACTCTTCATTATCGCGCAACTTCAAAATATCGTAACTTCAAAACCGTAGATCGGATTGAGGTGCCGTTTTTTCCAGTATTCTTGTAATTTAGAGCTCTCCAACTTTCTAGTTGGCCCCACCTTCGGAATAAGGCTGAAAAATTACGAAAATGCCCTTCAACTCTCCATTTCTTGGTTTCTTTCACTGTTTTGAGTTCTCCTTCGCACTAACTTGCATGAAATACCTATAAAACACATGAGAAATACACAAAACAAGAAATACTTGCCAAAAAAGGTTAGTAGCATAAATACGAGACAAATCCAAGCTATTTACACTGCACGGGATCATAAAAATACCGAAATTAAGGGGATAAATATGAAGAATATGTGCCTAATCAATCCCTAATGTTATTATCTCGACCAATTTAGGCAGAGAAGCTGAATCTATATTTGGATGTATCTGAGTTGGCCATTGGGGCAGCGATAGTACGAGACGATGATGGGGTGCAGAAGTCAGTCTATTTTAATAGTAAGGCCCTTCAAGGGTCGAACAAAGGTACCCTAAAATGTAGAAGTTAGCGTATGCCTTGATACATGCCTCAAGAAAAATAAAACCCTATTTTCAGGATCACACGATGGTCATCCTCACTAACTCTACTCTGAGACAAGTCATCCATAAGACTAAGAAATCGAGTAGGTTGATGGCCTGGTTGGTCAAGCTAGGAGAATTTGATATTTTCTATCAACCGAGAACAACAATCAAAGGGTAAGCTTTGGCTGACTTTATAGCCGAGTTCACTTGGGACGAGGCTGATAGTGAAGAGTTTGAAGTACCAACAAATGAGTTTGAAAAGTAAGGTGGAAGCCCTACTGAAGCTAAGACAAGTGTAGCAAGTTATTGAGGAAACTCAGGAACATAATTTTTATTTAAGAATGGAGTTCTGGATAAAGGCACCTTCTCAAAAGAAGGCTCAATTTATAGCATGTTTGTAGATGGCTCTTCATGTGAGACAGGGAGTGGAGCCGAGTTGATTATATCGTCCCGGATGGAACCGACATTGAATATGCCCTGAGATTCAGCTTTAAGGCGTCCATTAATGAGTCAGAATATGAAGCTCTTATAGTAGGACTCTCCCTTACCAAGGCGTTAAAAATTGGACAGATGATAGTTCACACTGACTTTCGTTTGGTGGTAAATTAGATCTTGGGAGTATACGAAGCTAAAGATGAAAGGATGGAAAAATACCTATCAAGGGTGAAGGCAACGTTGAAAAACTTTAGGGAGGTAAATCTCAAAAGTATTCCTCGGCTAGAGAACATCCGAGATGATTCCCTGGCAAGATTAGTTTCTGCAATAAGAACTAATATCAGACAATCAGTGCCTGTAGAGATCCTATATCGATCGACCATTAAAGAAGAGGACAATATAGTATACTTTTTCTTAAACCTAAACCTAGGGTCATCATGGATGGATCCCCTCATACGATACATCAGAGATGTTGAATTTCCAGAGTCAAAGGTTGAGAGAAAGAAGTTGAGATATAAGGCATCAAAGTGCTCGATCATAGGCGATGTCTTGTACAAAAAAAGGGTTACCCCTCCCTTTACTGCGATGTGTTCATCCAAAAGATGTGGATTACATACTAAAAGATATACATGAGGGATGTTGTTCAAGACACATTGGAGAAAGGTCTTTGGTGAAGGAAACAGTTACTCAAGGATACTGATGGTTGACCTTAGCCAAAGATGCAACCAACTATGTGAAGAGGTAAGACAAATGTCAAACATATGCCTACATTCATTATCAACCGCTATCATCTATCACCTCCCCGTGTCCGTTTACCATATGGAGGATTGACTTGGTAGGACCCTTTCCTAGGGCTAAAGGTAATGACAGATACCTAATTATGGTAATTGACTATTTTTTAAAGTGGATTGAGGATGAGGTCATGATCACTATAATCGAGACGAAGACCTTCAAATTTATATGGAGGAATATCATCTGTAGGTATGGTCTCCCCAACACTTTGATCTCTAAAAACAGTAAATAGTTTAAGAACTCATACCTGGAGGCCTATTATAAGAGGGTCGGCATTAAACTGTTTTATTCAGCACCAGGTCAACCCCAGGAAAATGGCCAGACTGAGGTGACAAACAGGACAATCTTAGATGGGACAAAAAAGAAATTAGAAGATGCCAAGGGTTTTTGGACAAAAGAAGTACATGATGTCCTGTGGGCCTGCAGGATGACAGAAAGTATGCCAATAGGGGAGACCCCTTTCATGCTTGCCTACGGCTCAGAGGCCGTGATACCCACTAAGATTGGCCTAGCAAGTTATAGGGTTCAAATATATATCTCAAAGTCAAACATAGAGGAGAAAAGATTAGACCTGGACCTCATCAAAGAGAGACGAGAAGACGCAGAGGTCAAACAAACTACTTATCAGCATAGGATTGAAAATTTTTACAATAAGAGGGCGAAGTCTAGGCCGATAGCCATTGGAGACCTAGTTCTGAAGAAAACCTAAAAAAGCTTAATAAGCTCGACGCAAATTGGCATGACCCATATAGAATTACTGAAAAAGTTAATCCTAGGACCAATAGACTTGAGAATTTGGAGGGAGAACCATTCTCAAACTTATGGAATGCTGATCATTTGAAGAAATACTATCAATAGGATTTTGTAAAAGTTTCATTTTGCCATTGTATGATAAATGTTTAAAAGTGATGAATGAGAAAAATCTCAAGTGTTCCCTCATATTTTTGTTGTACGAATTGTTTAAATTGCATGTTTCAAGTTGTCCTGAGCCAAAAACATCACTCATATGGTGAATTAGCATTAACTCACTCTCGTCTTGAATTATGATGATTTTAATTATTTGAAAAAAATTACTACTTTTAATTATTAAGATGGTCAATGTGATTATTGTCTAAAAAACAATTTAAGTTTGGATATTCTATTACAGAACCCTATTTAAGTTATACTGTTAAATTTGATTAGAATTAGATTTTTAATTATTCCAATGGAGATATTCCAATGTTTGTGTCAGGTTTTTATGACAAAAAATTATGTCGTATCAAAATCATGACACGTGTTAGTCGAGTTATATTGTGTTATATGTCTTTGTACTCATGTTTACATGTATTATCATGTTTAATTAGTCATAAAATTTATTGATCGTGTAGTCATGTCGGGTAATGTTGTGTTTTAAATGGATCGTGTTCATGTTATGCTAAACCTGACGATTATATGGTGGGTCATGTTTGTGTTTAAATATTGTTTGTAGTGCCATGTTAGCCCAAAAGATGAATTATAACCCCTAATCACGAGTGATCTTAGAGAAAAGAGCGAGTCAAACAGGCCATGGCGATGTTTGACACTGAAAAAATAAGTTTTTTTAAGAAGAAAAAAATCGAAAAAAACTCTACATACATGAAAATTTAGAAAAACACGTTCAAGTTTGACCTTTCTGTAGATGAAAAATTATAAGATGCATTCAACTTGTCAGTAACTATTCTTTTTTTTCGATTTCTAATTTTCATCTCCATTTTTAATTATAATTTTCAATAAACATTTAGAAAAGACATTTGTTTAGTAGAAATAAGTTATGGTTTTCATAATTTTACCATAAAAGGGGATCAAAATGTAATTTACATAAAACGTTGTGGGTCATGATATTTTTACAAAACTTTCTGGGACCAGACTACAGATTAAAGCGTCCAATGGTTAAAATATAATTGGAAAATACTTAAAGGGCTCAAATGTAATTTATGAATAAAATTTAAGAGTTAAACAAAATTGATAAAAAGGTTATGACATGATGTTTAGGGGTCAAAGTGTAACTTGTAGAATGCCCAAAAGCCAAAATACTCATTTTAGCGTCAAATATGTTTAAGAAATTAATTTAAAACATGTTAAAGTCATTTTTTGAATTTCTAGAAAATTATATAATTTGAAAAGATATTTCTATTTTGAGAAATATCAAAACTGTCACGAATTTTATATTTTTGTAGAGAACATTTGAAAAAAAAATACAAAACAACTATTGGATTGTGTAAACAAATTTACAACAAAACCAATTAAACTCATATGTAAATCCACATAAATAGTAAAGCACTACTTTTATTGTTAACAATTGTATAACAACTACAAAATTGTATAGACTTACGAGTTGGAATAACCAGACACAAATGCAGATTTTGATCGAGACTATTGTTGGACAATATGTCCTTAAGGTATTTATGTCCCCGCTATGCTACTGATGGTTCTTTGAACAACTATCTCTCGGGATACAATGATTATGCAAACCAGTATAGTATTCCAATTAGTCTACCTACGAATCAAGGTTTTAATAATGAACTCTTTGTTTATGCAGACTTGAGGAGATCAATGGAAAAGAGTGAGTGGTAATTATTTTTCAAAAGTATAATTGCAGGAACGAAATGGAATTATTTATACGAGAATGAGTTTATTCCGGATAGGTGCAAGTTCGTGCAGAATAGACACAAGGACCAAAAGACACAACTTTTTAAACAAAAATATAACAGATACAGAGTTTAAATAAGATAATTCAGGACATAAATAATTGTTAACTGTCTGAAAATTTTCCCAAATGGTTGGGTTAAATTATGCATTGTGTCAAAATTAAGGCCTAATTCATTCTAAAAAGTAATTTTTGCCAGACCCAATTCAATAGAAAAATTCAAAAAAATAAATAAAATGTGGACCAAAAAGAAAGGATGACTCACGGATCAAGGACTCGAACACAGCACGGGATGGTGGCGGCGTGCGCGTGTTTTTTATTTTTGAGTCAAATTTCAAACCATGTATAAAGTAGGTCCTCCCTCCTTTAATGCATTGGGATACACCATGGGCATCTATGCCTTAAGGTCAACTCGTGAGTAGATATACTACTCACTTTTTTTTTCTTGATTTTTCCAACTTCACCAAACTAAATACTAAATCACCCACTTCGAATGGAGTACTTTAAGGCCAACTTCTCATTCACCTCTTAATGATTTTTAACATGTGAATATATCATGCTAATATCCTTCTAAAGAGAAACACATTAGTATGTGAACCCGTACTAAAATGTGTGTGAGTCCCACTTTTATTTGGTCCAAACGTTAACCCATTTCATGTTCAAAAACCCATTATTTTCCAGCAATACCCCATTTATATTAAATGGGAAGACAAAGTCCAAAAATACAGGCAGATACTATAAAACATTCATTTGAAAATTCAATGCAGTAGGGGAGGTAGCTTGCAGCTATGAGCATTCACTAGTGAGATTCTATCGGATTTACTAGCTAAGTAGTGAACATGACATCTTGAATTGCAAGTCATTTTAGTAAACCAAGATAATAGGTCTCAAACATATTATCCCCCCATATATTTGGTCCTTTGAGTACGATATTCAATTTGTATCACTATACACTTCAAGTACCATACGGTACCTTGTGTAGGATAACATATAGTTCATAGTGTACCTTCAGTACTTTATAACCCTTACTAATGCTTCCCAATGTTTAGTCACTTAGCTACACATGTATTTACTTAGTTTGTTTAAAAAATAAGAAATATTGGGTCTTCTACAATTCAGAATCTTCATTAGACTCCTAATGATTCGAGAATATTCTAGTTGAGAAACTGCATTCCCATTGTTATTTTCAAATGATGCTCCATTGGAAAAGGTGTTCTCACAACTGTTTATTCATCTTTGTTAAACTTATTGATCTTATTTTCAATGTAATGAGATTGCGAAAAGATCAAATCATTCGTGTAATACGCCGTATTTTTATGCTATATTTAATTTGGGGATTTATTAAATTTAATGTGACTATTATTTAATAAAAATCCGGAAATTAATTATGTTATAATTATTAACGTGACTAGAGTTAGTAATTATGGGAAACTTGTTGAATATTACTAATGAGCATAGTAATATATTATATTGGTTATATTGAATGTCATAAGTGAATTAAATGACTATTTCGGAAATTTAAGTCGGGACGTACCCGTGTCACGTCGGGACTAATTGTGTTAAATAAAAAGTGAATATTTTAGAAGTTGTCCTTATGATCATTTTGAGTGCGCCGATGCGTCCGGAAGGGTTGAGATAGTCAGAAAAGTATACCCGGGGGTTTGGTTCGGGTCTCGGGGTGTTTTTAAGCCTAATTAGTGACCCGGGAGGGCATTTTGGTCTTTTTCCAAAATAGGGTAATTAAACCCACGAATTTTAGCAGCCTTTATCAGCTGGTTAGGTTAGCCATTTAAGGTTAGAACATACAGAACCCTAGGACGGCCATTGGAGAAGAGAGGAGAGACCTTTCTAGGATATTCAAGGCCAAAACACCTCCGTTTGCACCGCCGTCACCACCAACGCGTAGATCGCGAGGAGGAGAACGCAACCACACCATAATCCACACGAAATCAGACTTCTAAAAATCCCAGGCAAGTGTTTAACTTGCGTATTTCGTTAGTGCAATGTTCATATTAGTTTAGGATTAATTAGGAATGTAATCCATGTAAGAAAACCCCAAATTTTGATAGGAAATTGCATGTAGAGAAGATTAAAACCATATGCTGGAAACTCTTGATGCTATAGATGTATTACCCACAAATTTTGATGTTATATGAGGAAGAAATTCTGGAGAAAAACTGAATTGGATAATAGTTATGAAAACTTTAGGGTTCTTGATGTTTAGATGATATTTTGGATTGTTTAACCATGATTAATGATGTATACACGCATGCTGAACGTTAAAAACATCTGGAATTATGTTAGAATGTTAGTAGTAGACTTTTTGGGTCGATTAGTGTTGGAAAATATGGATAGTGATGAAGAACTTTGATGAATCCCGTAACTGCAATTCTGCAGAATTTTTTTTACCCAGACCTGCTTGATCGATCGATCGAACATAGAACATCGATCGATCGAAGGTTCGATCGATCGAGCCCCAAGCTTCGATCGATCGACCCCTCCTGGCAGACTCCTATTTCCCTTGTTTAATTAGTTAACGTAAGTTATCGTGAAATTATCTTTGGGCATTCTAAATAAAATGAATTGGGAGACATTGAGGACCAGTAGGGTATATGGATAAATGTTCGAACCTTTAATCTTCAACGAAAATGGTATTTATGGGATATTTACTTTAGGTTGGTAGATTTATGAATTTAAAGGGTGAGGTACGTAATAGAGTTACGTTGGAATCTAATAAAGTCACTTACTGAATTTCAGAATTTTGAGGATGTAATCCATGAGTGTTAGGTAATAAGTGAGAAAACCCTTCGAGTTAAGGTTAGGAATAAAACCTTATATGTAATTCCATAACCGTGTAATTAAGGATAAAGGGTATAATTACGGGTGATGAGAAGAACCTATATTAATTCGATAAAGTGGTATATTTATATGGATGTGTGTACATATATTATATGCATGTGAAAATCATACCCACGCTACTTGCTATCCCTGAGGTTTTCGCGCGGGAACAAGTCTTATCTCGATGGGACCTTTATGGGGGATATTGACTTGTACCCTAGAAGATAGATGTCCTTGGTACAGGCTATCGATGTGATAGTTCAGACGGTCCTAAGAGACGCCGGTATGTGCCACCCTCTTAGAGACTTGGAATCTATGCTTCGCCTCAATATTGTTTGTGTATTTATGTTAATACAATTCGAGAGTGATTCCGAATGTATTCCCCTTAAAATGAGTGATATGGGGCTTTGGATAGTGGAAGTATGCACGCACCATAGTTTTATTCGGGGTGCTGTTACATATATATATTATACGAGTAGTTAATATATATATATATATATATGAGATTATGATATTTGAAACTGTCTACTGAGTTTGATAAGTAGAACATGGTTGTTGACTCAAATTATTAAATACTTATTTTGAGAAAGAATAAAATGTCACGGGAACTTTATTATTTTTATGAAGTTAAAAATAGAGAATTTAGGGCTACTTATTGGAACATCTTTTAAAGTGGATATCGTGTATTATAAATCTTACGAGTAATTTAAGTTAAGTTAAAGCTGTTAGAAAGACTAGTATGTTAGATGCTAAAACAAACCGTTGGGAAGGTTAGTGCGATAGGTGTGCACATTAGAAGAGAGGTGAGTATTTCTCAAGAGAGATACGCACTAATATGTTGTTGCATTGGCCTGTATCAATTTAAATACTTGCTTAACGTATTTTAAAATCAAACACATTTTCGGGCTTTGACCCGTTTCGTTTTCTCTCTCTCTCTCTTGTATATATATATATATATATATTTTCAGGTGCCCAGCCAGAGGGGCGTCTTGCTTAGGATCTCTTGAGAAGAACGAGTTGCAGCTTAGGTGGGAGTTGCAGGTCACTTGAGTAGACGGCTTCTGTTATTGACTCCACTCTTAGTACTCTCATTTATTGGGCACGTGTCGCCCTTTTTATCATCTAATTTGTTGTTGGGACATTTATATTTCAGTCATTTCCAGTATTGTTCTTTGGGATTTATTTCAGTATGGACTTGTAATTTTAGTTTTATTATGTTGACATTCGATTGACGAATGTATGTTATTATTTAGTTCTTCGTGGTGTGATTTTTAATTGTAGAAATGTTGTTTTATATATATAAATCTTTTCTTTAATTAAAATTTGGAAAGTTTGTATGAAAAATGTTTTTGACACTTAGCTTAATTATTTAGGGTGTTAAATTGGAGAATTTATTTTTATCGACAGTGATGCTGAGAATGAACCAACTGTTAACCTTGATTTAATTTAATAAAGGAGTGATTATCCGGTATTTAATTAGGCGGGGTGTCACAATTCGATGTTCTAATGATCTTTTTTTTCAAAATCTTATATGCCTTTCCTAGGTCTTTTATGTCAAAATTTCTTGTCCAATTTTTCTTGTTGGCATTTATTGTGTCAACATTAGTTCCTATGTGTTGATGTAAAAAACTAGATTTAATGTAATTAATTAATCACAGATAAATATGAAATAAAAATAAGACAAAGGATTTTTAAAGTGGTTCAGCCTTATGAAAATGGCCTACGTCCACTATTTTGTATTGCTGGATTTTCTTGCCTTAATCTTGATCACAATTGTTAATGATCAATTACCCCGTTATGGGGGGTGTTACAATGTATTTATAGCCTTGGGCTTATTAGTATGAATAGACGATATGTCGTTATCTAATAGACATATACATCTGTACAATAAGAATATTCATTAAATCCGATGTTCATTGAATGTGCAATTTTCGCTTGATCTTTCTGGCCAGATGCTCTACATGTTGAGTAGCTCGGCAAGCTAAATAGCTCGAGGTGATGACTAGCTCGGTGCTGCGAGTTACGCGGTGAGTATAAGCATTTACCACGTAAGATGAAACATGTCTTCATATCATTAGTCCACATCAGCCGACTAATTTTCATATCAAGCCCCCAATGTTTCACAGTTAAGTTTTGATATGAGAGTGTGGAATATTTTACTCGAAAGTTTCTCAGGCACCTTTTTATGTCTTGATTAATTACAGATTTCCAACATTTAGGAATTTTCCCTTTAGTCTTGTCATTTGCGCGCGAAATGGAAAATATTTTGAATCTGCGACAGATGATTGGGTATTTGCGTCTTTTTCATCATTTAACCGTCGGAAACACAATCGTCTTTGCTAGTAATTATTTCTTTTCCCACTTCCCGATGCAAGGAATTTAAAAGAGATAGATACAGATCGTCATCTACTTTTCACCTCCAGATTTCTAAACTCTGTCTTCTCATTCTATATTTGTATTTTCATTCTTTCTATCATCCGCCTTAGCAGATTTCTCAATCCCTCGATAAGAATTTCTTCGTTCTTCTTTCTTTACTTTAGTCACCATGGTTTATCTTATAGAATCGTTGGATAAGTTTCAAGCTGATTTTGTGATTCCCTCTTGTGTTATTCTAGAAGAACCTCCTCTCCCTTATGATTATTTTCTTTAGCTGAAGGACACTGGTTTCCTTCCCTTTTTGTAGCGAAGTGTGGCTTTTCTTTTTCGCCTAATCCCTTGTGTTTGGAGTTTTGCCAATATTTCGATATTGTTCTTGCAAGAGTAGCTCCAAATACATGGAGGGTAATTAATGGAGTACATAGGTTAAACCAGATTCATGGGACTCATTTAGGGATCCCTGAAATTATGTTTTGTTATAAATGGGTTACCAGTGATACCACATTTTATTTAAAAACTAGGTTTCTCAATAGAGCTTTAGTGGTCAATCTTCCCGATGCTAACAGGGACTATTTTGATCATGGAGTTGTGATGAAAAATTGGCAACACCCCCCATTAAAAGGAAATGATGTTTACCAAGGTTCCAGATGTCCACTATATGGAAATAGGATAGGTTGTTTTTAATTCTTCGGTTTAGCTCCATTTGTATTTGATTAAATGCGTCACTGATATTTTTTTTGCAGTTGATAACAAAAGAAAGCCCCCCCAAAGAGAGTGACATTAATATAAAAGCTTTGAAACTCATTTGTGTTTGCATCAATCAGTTGACGGGGAGCACGTTAGAGTTGCTTCTTATTTATTGAGATACAAAAATACTACTTCATCTTTTATTGCTCGTCCTCTTGCCCCTCCTGTGATAATTGATCTTGATCAAGTTTCTTCATCTCAAGCTGGAATAGAAGATTCTTCTTCTGATTTAGGTACTTCTATTGCTGATTTGATGAAAAAGAAGAGGAGAATGCCTAAATTCTTTGCCAAGGATGCTCCTGGCACTGATGGGGGTAAAGAAGAGCAAAGGGGATATCCCGGCTGAAGGGATGAAGAAAATGGATAGTACTCTATCCAAAGGAATAATTCCACCTATCAAGGAGGTCGACAGGAAACCACCTGCTATCCCAAAAGAGGCAGCACCTTTGATTGAAGGTGTTGCTATTACGCAAGAAGAGGCAACACCTTTGATTAAAGGTGCTCCTTTAAGGAGATTGGGGAGAGGTTTTGCAGAAAGACCTACAAAAATTACTGCTCAGCCTTCTGATGTTGAGGATCCTTCTTTGAGAGCGAATAATCCAACCCTCATTACTTTGAGCTCGGCCAAAGGATTGATC
Source organism: Sambucus nigra (assembly GCA_949130495.1). NCBI lineage: Eukaryota > Viridiplantae > Streptophyta > Magnoliopsida > Dipsacales > Adoxaceae > Sambucus > Sambucus nigra. Next base: position 621,776,653 of record OX422207.1, on the reverse strand, counting down.
AAGTCTTGGACCATTCTCAAATATCGAGCTGCTGAGGGTTCTTTTTCTCGGGAGAAGGTCACTGATTTAGGAGCCCAACATATTGCGTCAGTAAGTATCACCATCCTTACTACTTTACCTCCATATACCGTATTCATATTCTAATCTGAGCTTCTTTTCTTTTTCAATTTATAATGTGTTTTAATAGTATCCTGGAGAAAGATGAGGCTATCAAGGCTTCAACTTCCTCCAGTGGGGTGGAAGAAGCTTTTACTAGGTTATCATAATCTTTGAAGAGCTCCCAGCGAAAGTAAGAGGAAGATAAAGTTGCTTGGTAGAAAAAACTTCTATCTACAGAAACAACTCGCCAACAAGATGATACAACTCGAGGCCAAGATGTAAATGCCTCCAAGGAGTTAGAGGAAAAATTGAAGGTCGCCATTTTAAGCAAAGAAGAAGCTGATGGCAAGCTTGAAGAGGCTAAACGGCATAAAAAAGACCTGGAGGAGAAAGTGAAGCTTATTGAGGGACATGCTTCTTCTGAGAAAGTGAAGAGAAAAGATGATATGAAGAAGTCCTTCAGCTCTGGCTGGGACAAAGGATGGAACAAAGCCCTAACTTCTATTACTTTCCAGATGGAGTATGCAAGTTTGAAGTACTTCAGAAACGGTTGGGTCGCAGCGTTGAAGGAGTTGAGTGTTACAGAGGATTCTAAATTATTTTGGAAACACACTCATGGCCCTCCTCCTACTATTAACGAAGAAAAAGAGGATGAAGTTTCATCTGATGAGTCTTCAATGATGATTGTAGAACAAGTACCTGCTGTTAATGTTCCTCAGCCCGCCGAGCAAGTTCAACAGGTAACAACTTCTGCCGAGCAAAACCAATGTCTTTCGACCAACCAACTCCTTCTTCCAAGCCGATTGATGATGTTATAGTAAATAAGGAGAAGGTCTAGAGTTGTTCGGCTCTTTATTTATGTTATTCTTCTATTTTTCCTTTCTTCGTTGTAAATTTGGTTGTAATCTCTCTTCTTATGATCAATAAAATGGATTTTGTTATATAGTCTGAATTTCTCCTTGACTTACTCTGTTTATATCATTGTTGATGCATTTTTATTTTCCCTTGCTAGTTTATTGCCAGGATGGAACTCTTATCAGCTCATTACACAGAGTTGATGAAAAAAAGTAATGATTACTTCAAAGCTGGTCACACAGACTTTACTAAAGCTCAGATAATTAATATCCTCGGACCTAACACTTCTGAGCGAGCAGTGGATGCGTACCAATATTTGAAATGTTTACTTGATCACGCTGTAGCCAACAATGTGGCTTATTATGAAATGATTGAAGATCTCCCAGGAGTAATCGAGGAGCTCCAAATTCAACACAAAGAAACCACTGCACTCCTACATGAAGGTTATGAGAAAAAGTACCAACAGTTGAGTGTTGATCAGGGTTATGGAAAATATATCTCGGACCATGAAAAGAGGGAAAGTGTGTTGAAACTGGAGATCGAGGAACATAGGAATATTGCCAAGTTGTTGGAGGAAGAGAATATTGACTTACAAGAAGAAATGAAACAACTTAAATCTACTACCTCGACCTCTTCGGGATCTTTAGTCCCAGTTAATGATGAAGGTGTTTCCTTTTTGGAAACTAAAAATGCTGCCTTGAGAGAAAAGTTGGAGACTTTAAAAAAATTGGACCTACTTCGTCTGCTCGTGGCAGAGCAAGGCCTTCTACTTGTGGTCGAGCAAGGGCTGGTCGGATTAATATTTAAGAGGTGAGGACCGAACTGGCTTTAGAAAATCAAGTCATTCAATTGATGGCAAAAAATCAAGCCCAGGCAGAAATGTCTAGGAAATTTTAAAGTCTTACCGATCAACTTTCCAAGCAAAGCTCTGCCTTGGAGAATAAAGAAAATTTTGTGAAGAAGCTTCATCAAAACATTGAGAGATTGACATATCAATTCCACAAATAGCCTAGGGAGTTTTGGAATGCGGGATATAATGAAGCTTTATGCCATCTCGATGCTCGGTTGAGACAATCAAATAATGAAGGGTACAAGCAAGAATGGTTGAATGCACTTGGTGTTATGTGTTTTGAGGAAGGAAATTCCCTGTGGGATTGGTATGAACCTGGGTTTCTTGACTTACATGTACCTCCTTTCAACTTAGACATTAGTTGGATTCCAACTCGTGCCATACCTCAATGTTTGATCTCCAAGTACCTTAGTGAATCTTCATGAACACTATGAGATATCTCGACCTCCTCATCTTTTTGATCGACCAAGTTTGAGCAACACTAGGATGCTACGAGATATGAATTTTATCAATTCTCCTTATGCTTTAGATGACCCTCCTGCTGGAATGGAACCTGTGCCAAAATCAGAAGGAAAAAAGACAATAGAATAGGAAATTTGTATTGAATGAAGAAAACTTCATCTTTTGGAATTTGTTTTTCTGTGTTTAATGAATAAAAATGTTATCTTTATACACTCTTCTTTCCTTAGAAATAGTGTTTAAGATGTCTTTCTTATGCATATCTATCTATAGAGGGACGATTTGTCCAATTTTGTTTTGTTTGCCTAAACAATGGAGCTTGCCCCATGTGTTGCCTAGTTGTAGTGACTTATCACCCATAAATGCCTAAGCAATGGAATGATTTTCATCCCATGATCCTACTTAGTTGTAGTAATCTTTTCAGGATTACCTTGGTGCCTAGACAGTGGATGCCCCGTGAGGTCACCCATCTTCTTGCCTACTTTGGGATGCCGCTTGATGTCACCCGTGATGAAATAGGCTTTGCCTTGTATGATTATTATGCCAACATTGTTGGTAAAATTAATTGATACCGACCAACAGTGGCTAGTGGTTGTTGATATGCTGACCAACCGTAGTTGGTGGTTGCTGATATGCTGACCAACCGTAATTGGTGGTTTAATGCGTAACACGAGTACTCCAAATGAATAAAAGGAATATGGAGAAAACCTCATCTTTATTCATACTGGAAAAAAAATGAAGTACATGTGAATCTGTGTTACTGATAATATTTGCGCAGATGCTCTGCATTCCATACATTTTTTAATTCTACTCCCTCCAAGGTCTCTATTCTGTAGGTTCCAGGTCGAGCAACTATAGTTACTCGGTAGGGCCCATGCTAGTTGGCCTCTAACTTATTATGCTTATAAATCGCCTTCTTGAGAATATAATCTCCCTCTTTGAGATCACATTTCTTGACTCTTTTGTTATAGAACATGGCAGTTCGTTGCTCGTAAGTTTTATTCCTGAGTGCCGCATCTTCTCTTACTTCTTCGAGCATATCCAAGTCTAAATGTCTCATCAAATTGCTTATAGGAGAGTTAAAATTAAGCACTCTGTGTGTGGGTAAGCCCAGTTCAGTTGGTATGACTGCTTCACTTCAAAAGGCTAGTATGTAGGGAGATTCCCCAGTTGTTATTCGGGGTGTTGTGCGAGAAGCCCATAATACAGAATGTAGCTCGTTAATCCAATTGCCTTTTGTATCATTGAGTCATTTCTTCAACCCGTTTAGCAGAGTTCTATTTGTTACTTTAGTTTTTCCATTACTTTCGGGATGACCTGGTGCAGAATGGATTTTCTGGACATTGGATTGATGACAACATGCTGCAAACTCCTTATTATCAAATTGGGTACCATGATCAGTGATGAAAGCATGTGGCAGACCATATCGACAGATAATATTCTTCTAAATAAACTGGTAAACTCTTTCATAGGACATGTCAATGAGAGGCTCTTCTTCAACCCACTTGGTGAAATAATCAAAAGTGACTACTAAATACTTGAACCTACCTTTGGTAGTCGGCAGAGGCCAGACCAAATCTATGCCCCACATGGCAAATAGCCAAAGGGATGTAATGGGCATTAACAAAGCCTGGGGAGTTCTTCGAATGGAAGAGAAACGTTGGCACTTATCACACTTCTTAGCGTAAGTTGTACAATCAGCTCTCATCATTGGCCAATAATATCCCTTCATCGTTATCGTCTACAGGAGAGTCCGATTTGCTACATGATCTCCACAAGAGCCTTCGTGACTTTCTTTTATAAAATTGTTAACTTCTGAAGGATGCACACATCTCTATAGACCTGCTATGATACCCCTTCTATACAAAACACCATGGTTTAGTACATACCAAGTAGCTTTATACTTCAGGCTCTTGGCTATAAGGTGGTCAGTTGGTACAACTCCTTCTTCGATATATGCCTTGATGGGGTCCATCCAAGATGGTCCCATATCCAGGGTGATAAATCTCACTATTAAATCTTCATCTATGCTCCGGTCTATCAGAATCTCAATAGGAATCATTCTTCGTAGCTCAGTATAAGTAACTGAATCTAACCGAGCTAGTGCATCAGCTCTTACATTTTCTTATCTCGGTATTCTGATCAATTGAACTACAACAAGAGTGGACACAATCTCCATAGCCTTGGAGTGATACCTTGAGATCAAGTCTCCCTTCGCTGCATACAATCCAAGAATTTAATTTACGATTAACTGTGAGTCACTAAACATAATAACTTGCTCTGCATTCAACGTTTTGGTTAAACTGAGTCCCACAATCATAGCTTTATATTCAGCTTCATTGTTAGAAGCTTTGAACTAGAAACACAATGCATATTCAATATCCAATCCATTTGGGCTGTGAAGAATTATACCGGTTCCGCTGCCTATGGTACACGAAGAGCCATCAACATAAAAATTCCATATGGGGATGCCATTATCAAATTCTTGGTTTGACAAAGTTCCCTGATGGAATATTTGGTACTTCCTTTTACCCTCTTCTAACAGTGGGCTGTTCTTTGATGGTTCTAACTGCTCGGTGCTTGTCCCCTTCGTTACATCTGTTGATAGGAGTTGATCGGGGGTAGTCTTTGATAATTCCCTAACATCCACTAGTTGTTATGTATTAGACCCTTGTTGGTTGACAGTATCTGGGTAAGTGAATTTCGTAATGAAATCTTCTATCGCCTGCCCTTTGAGTGAGGTCCTTGGCTCATACATAATATCATACTCTCCTAGCTCGACTGCCTAATACATCAGTCTTCCAGATTTTTCTGGCTCGTGCAAAGCCTGTCTGAGTGGCATATCAGTGTACACCACTATGGTATGGGCCTGGAAATAAGGTTTCATCCTCCTACTTGCGTCTATCAATGCTAAGGCTAGTTTTTCCAACCTGGGATATCTTACCTCTGCTCCTCGGAAAGCTTTGCTCGTATAATACACAAGTTTTTGTACTCTATCTTCAACTCTTATCAACGTTGAACTGACTACGCTCTCAGAGACAGCCAGATATAAGTATAATCTTTCTCCCATCACCGGCCTAGAAAGCAAGGGTGGTGTCCCCAAGTATTTCTTCAAAGCTAGAAATGCCTGCTCGCACTCGTCATTCCACTCAAAAGTCTTTCTAAGCACCTTGAAGAACGGGAGGAATTTATCCGTCGCTCTGGAAACGAACATGTTTAGAGCTGCAACACGCCCCGTAAGGCTTTGCACTTCCTTCTTAGTGGTTGGAGATTTTAGTTCTAACAAAGCCTTGATTTTATCAGGATTTGCCTCAATGCCGCGCTGATTCATAATGTATTCGAGGAACATGCCTTCTCGTACACCAAAAACACACTTAATCGGGTTTAGCCTCATCTGATATTTCTCCAGTTGATCAAAATTTTGGCTAAGATTAGCTATGTGGTTTGTGGCTTTCTTGCTCTTCGTCAGCATATCATTGACATAAACCTCCATGTTGTTGCCAATTTATTCTGCGAACACCTTGTTCATCAATCACTGGTACGTTGCACCTGCATTTTTAGACGAAATGGCATAACATTATAACAGTATGTACCTCTTAGGGTGATAAAAGAAATAATTACCCTGTCTTCTGGTTTCATCTTAATCTGATTGTAGTTAGAACAAGCATCATAAAGCTCAATAATTCATGCCCCGAAGTAGCATCCACCAGCTGATCAATTCGGGGCAAGGGAAAGTGATCTTTTGGGCAGGCTTTATTGAGATCTGTGAAATCTACGCACATTTGCCATTTGTTATTCTTCTTTTTTACCCTCACCACATTAGCTAGCCAATCAGGATATTTGACATCATCAATAAAGGAAGCCTTTTGTCGCTTCTCAACCTCCTCCTGGATAGCTTGGTTCTTTTCAGGGCTAAATAGCCTTCTTCGTTGTTTCACTCGCTTGATATCTTTATTAACATTTAGCTCATGGAACAAGAAGGATGGATCTATCCCTGGCATATCTTCATGACTCCACACAAAAGCTTGCTTTCCATGCCTAAAAAATGCCATTAATTCATGCTTTATTGACGGGTCCAGTGAGGCGCCAATTTGAGTTGTTCGTTCTCATCCAGAATGATGTTCTTCATGGTTTCCATAACCTGACCCTTTACAAGTTCGGACTCATCTCTGGGGTTCAGAGTCTCGATCTCTGCATCTTCAGACTCCTCCACTTAGTACGTGGTGGTATTTTTCTTAGCTTCCTCCAATTCTTCCTGTTCAGTAGATGAATAGTAACATTCTCAAGCACTTTCTGGTCACCCTTCACAACTCCAACTCTGAAGTTGGTCAGAAACTTCAGGCATTATTGTACCGTGGATGGCATTGCCTTGAACTTTTTCAAGCCTACCCTCCCCATAATTATGTTGTAGGTTAATTGGACATTTTTATCCATTACGAAAAAACATACTTTTTCTATTCTGTAAGCAGGCCAGGTACCAATTAGCATATGCAACTTGATCATACCAAGTGGAAAGACTTTCTCGCCAGTGAAGCTAAGGAGGGCCTGTGATATGGCTCCAATTGAGCTAACTTCAAATTCAAGCTATCAAAGCACGGGTAGAATATGATGTCTACATAGCTACCATTACTCACAAGATCACCACATCCTTCATCCTCATTTAGACAACCAATAGATCATCGTGACGATATAAAACACCTTCCAGGTCATTTTTAGAAAAACATATGACCAGTTTATCATTGTTCACCTTCCTCGGACGATCATCTTTAGTAATATTTATGCTTTGTATATAAGAACAAGCATGGGCCTCATTGAGGTAAGCTTTCCTTTCAGGCGTGTGATCCCCACCTCCTGTATCTCCACCTGTAATCACATTACATTCAAATAATCCAAAATGGATTGAAAACACCCCTTGTCCGGGTTGCTTTGGCCATTTGGGAAGGTCGGGGTCATCTTCTGGATCATCTTCATGGTCCCTTTTTTAATTATCTTTTCCTCGGCGAGGAGATTTGGACCTTTGACTTTTGTTTTCGTTAGCCTTTTGATCATTTTGACGATCAACGAACCTGCTCAATTTTCCCCATCAAATAAGTTCTTTGATCTCAATCTGGAGAGCTATACATTGCTTGGTCGTATGTCCATGATCTCTATAGAACTCGTAATATTTAGACTTATCCTTCTTGTTCGGGGCCGTCCTCATTTTCTCCGACCAGTTTAATTCCTTGTTGTTCTTGATCTCCTCTAGAATGTGGTTGATGTCCACCTTTAAGGGAGTATAATTCCCGTACTTCTTCAACTATTCTAAAGTTTCGTTATCTTTCGGCTGCTTACTGACCCCATTATGCTTTTGGTCTTTCCTCTGAATTTTAACTGTGGCTTTCGTCTATGCTTTCACGTCAGTATTCTTCTTCGCATCCATGGACTCTTCGACGTTCATGATCTTAGTTGCCTTTGCCATCAGTTCTGCCATGGTCTTGGGAGATCTTTGGCCAGTGTATAGTACAACTTATTGGGTAACAGACCACTCATCAGAGTTGTAATGGCTGTCTTCTCCTCGTAGTCGATTACCTTAAGTTTCTCGTTATTAAAACGAGTGATATAATCCCTGGTGCTCTCTCATGTTTTGTGCCTTACACTCAGTAGATGGGCTACTCTTTTTACTGGCTTTGCTCTAAAATAGAAATTTCCTATGAAGAGCTCTGCTAGCTGATGGAATGTAGCAATCTGCCCCCGAGGAAGGTTGTTATACCATATTTGGGCTGACCCGACGATAGTTCCTGAAAATGCTCTGCACCATATCTCATCAGGAACAACGTAGATATCAGCAGCAACTTGGTACTACTCTATGTGAAGGACGTGATCAGTTTTTCCATCGTACTTAGGCGTTACTATAGGAGCTTTAAATTTTGATGGTGTGGGAAAATCCACAATTGCCTGGACAAAAGGTGATCTCACGATGAAAGTTCTTTAGAGAGGGTTCTTGGCCTTACCCATTTCCCCTAACCTGTCCTCTAACCTTTGAATGGAGCCCTTCCATGCGTTGTTTCCATCTTCGGACCTATTCTTTCGAGTAACAAATCGCGTTAAATTCTCCTCTTGGGATCTTTCATTACGAGTTGCTAGTCATGATTGGGCAGAACCTTCCCGTAGATCATCTGGTCATTGAGAATTTCTTGATGAAATCCTAGGAGGGTTTTTATTCCTCCTAGGGCCCAAACAGTCAAAGGGAGAGGCTCTACTCAACCTCTCCAGAGCGCTTGTTTGTTCTGGAGCTAGAGTAACATTTCGTTGAGAATTTATAGCTCTTATAGAAGAGGTTCAGCTAGGCCAATGAGAGGGATTATTGGTCCCCTCAATATGATGAAACCCGATACGTCGGTACTGAGAAGCATCTAGAAATAGCGTACATCTGGTTCTTGAAGACGGTAAATGGGTAGGTCTCTAGACACTTCGTTGACTTGATTGGGCAGGTGTGCCGTTACGAACGGTCTGAATGAGTTAACGCATGGTCTCTTGCATATCTGTTTGCCCCTGGGCTAACTTGGCTACCATGCCAGTGAGATCCTGAAGAGTTGGGAGAGCAGATGGATTGGGGGAACCCGGTCATTGTTCCGGTTACTGGATTCTAGGATTTCAGCCATTTGCGATGAATATGTTAGTGAAAATGCTATGTATAGTCGTTCCCACAGACGGTGCCAATCAATTGATGTAGAAAACTAGATTTGATATAATTAATTAATCACAGATAAATATAAAATAAAAAATAAGACAAAGGATTTTTAAAGTGGTTCAGCCTTATGAAAGTGGCCTACGTCCATTGTTTTGTATTGTTGGATGTTCTTGCCTTAATCTTGATCACAATTGCTAATGATCAATTACCCCATTATGGAGGGTGTTACAATGTATTTATAGCCTTGGGGCTGTCAGTATGAATAGACGATATGTCGTTATCTAATAGACATATACATCTGTACAATAAAAATATTAATTAAATCCGATGTTCATTAAATGTGCAATTATCGCTTGCTCTTCTTGGACAGATGCTCTGCACATTGAGTATCTTGGTATACTAAATATCTTGAGGTGGTAAGTAGCTCAGTGCTATGAGTTCCTCAGCGAGTATAAGCATTTGCCATGTAAGATGACACATGTCTTCATATGATTGGTCCACGTCAGTCGACTAATTTTCGTATCAACACTATGATTAACATATCATCAACATGGAGGCAAATAATGACATATGCATTATTAATTTGTTTAACATAAGTGCATTTATTACACTCATTAATTTTGAACCCATTAGTTATCATGACTTTGTAAAATTTATCACGTCATTGCTTGGGAGCTTTTTATAATCCACATAAGGATTTAACAAGGAGACGTAATTTCTTTTATCATCCTTTGTAAGTAAAACCTTCACCCATATAAATTTCTTCATCTAAATCGCCATCTTAAAATGAGGTTTTTACATACAATTGGTGAATTCTAAGATTATTTAAGGCTCTAATAGCGGTTAACATCCAATGGATGCTATTATAGTTACTGGGGAATACGTGTCAAATAAGTATAAGCCAACTTTGCCTTTATCCTTTAGCAACCAATCTTGCCTCATATTTATCAATGGAAACTTCAGGATTCATCTTCCTTTTGAATATCCGTTTATACCCAATATGTTTATTAATAGGTGGGAGATCCACCAATTCCCAAGTGTGGTTTTTCATTATGGATTTTATAATATCACTACTAATACCCTCATTCTAATAAGGAGATTCGGGATCAGACATCGCTACACCAAAAGTTTAAGTCTCACTTTCTAATAGATAATTTAAAAAGTCAGGACAAAAATACATTAAAGTTCTAGCCCTCTTACTACGTCTAGGTTCAAACACCACGTCATTATCAACATTCTCATAATTATTATTGATGAGTGTTAAAACAATAAATGACTTTAGACCCGCAGGTACTCCCTTTTAGACCATGGACAAGCAAGAGGAGAGGAGTGTCAAAGTGAGAGACAAAGGTTTAAAGTGGTTCGAACCTCAGAAGTTGGTCCTACGTCCACTGTACAGAGGTGTTATATTTGTTTATTATAATATAATGGAGTACTATAGTCTAAGAGGCCCCTTGAGCTTTGGTCAAGGGAGTCTGAGGTCTTACAGCCTTTATTAACGGTATACAGGACCTTAGGAAGTAATTGAATGACTTCTTATAGGGAGCTTAGGTATAGTTTTAAGGCTCTTGCAAGATATACAGAGTCTATTAACAATGGAATTGGTCCAAATACAAGTATAGACCTCACAACAGTGGGTTACGAGTATAAAATAAGGTGGAAACACTTGTAAAATTCTAGAATTATTGTGAGTCATATAATTTTAATGTTTGAACTCTTTCAATGCTTGAGATCCGTCCATCTCCACCTTATACCAACCTTTTATTTATAGGATAACTCTTGGAGAGAGAACGAATGAGCTGTCATAACATGGCTTTGACATCTCTATAGTTCATCAGTGTCATCAAAAGTTGGAGTATTGGGCAAAGTATTTGTAAGTGGTAAAAGATGGTTGTTGAGTGCATTTAATGCTAAAGGGGTCATTCAATGCAAGTGGATTTGTGTAATAGTGGTAAGTTGAATAGTGTTATGCTTCTCACTTATTACGTCAGACAGCTAGCAGGAGTATTGCCGGAGGTTAAAAGAGGATGGAGGGATCATGGAGTTCTTATACTTAATACAAAAGTACCATGTGATGCCATATCCTAAGATTAAGGTTTGGGTGATGTTTGGAAGCTATTATCCCTAAATCTGAGGTCGGGTGAGAGTGCATACCATAACTAAACCTTGATGATATGGTCTTTGAGCCTGCTGGAAGGGATATACTAGAACGACTAACCTTCTCTAGGGAAAGGACGAATGATTAAGGTCTACTATAATACCATAGCTCACCCTTAAGGGTAGCGGAGTCCTTACTAGATAAGTAACGATCTATCTGAGGTCAGGATCCAGCCTTGGTACTCTTCCCTACCTCGGAGGCAGTTGGGGAGTTGGGAGATCTTTAAAACACCATGTCTAAAATAGGGTATCATCAAGGATTATCAGTACTTGATGCTATATAATGTGATCGTTTATAATTATGCATAATATCTTCGTGATGTTAGATTTATGCACTAAAGAACTATATGCGATACTATTGGTATCATATCCAATCAAAACAGAATCAAATGTTTAGACCTTATTCAAACATTCACAATTTTCAAGTAGTTGTATAAATGAATTTTAGCTTTCCATAATTCATATGGGTTTTTATAAGTTTTCTAGTGAATAATTATACTAAGTATATGATTTGCGAAAGGTAATTTTTTGCCCTTAAGTTCTAAGGCAATACAGAGCTCGCAAAAATGGTGTTAACCATGTCTTTCAACATTTTATTATTCCACTCAAAAATTCCATTTTCCCGTGGAGTGTAGGGTGTTGTTGTTTGGTATATTATACCATGTGTGCATAATTCATCTAAAGGTTGTGAATATTATCCCCCTTTATCGAATCTTATCATTTTAATATTTTTATTAAGTTGATATTAAACTTCGGTTCTATAATGAGTAAACATTTCAGGTGCTTCTTATAGAGTATTGTTAAGTTCCTTGAGAATATGATTTTGTCACAAAAAATCAGAATGTTTTAATGCATCAATAGCAACAACAATTACAATGTCAACATTATCTTTTAATTTCGGGACTTCTTCCCTTAAGAATTTGTGAAATTCAATGTTCTTAAATAAAATAACATTTTTTGTTTCCAATGTTTGAAATTTATTCTATTAAACCTCTCTAGTTTCTTATGGTGGTTTGTAGGAGAATTAATATTTTCCATGAATTTGTGATTCACACAGCTAATTGGCTTAAGTTTGTTGGATTGTATGAACATTTTAAACCTAACTATTTAAAATAATATGTAAATTTACGAAAATAATAAATCAGTAATTTTATTACCAATAATTGTATTAAAAGTAAACAATTGTATAGACTTACACACTTGATTAAAAAGATACAAATGAAGATTTTCATAAGGCTTCTATTGGACAGTAGTCCTTACGACAATTAAGTCCTTCCTACGGTACGCACAATCCTTTAAACTTGTCCCTCCAAGCATACAATGATCACAAAAATCAAATAAGTACTCTAATTAGTTTGCCTAAGAACCAAGGTTTCTAAGATGAACTTTTTTTTTGTAAAGTCAAGGAGATTAACCAAAAAATTTGACTGATAATTGTTTTTCAAAAGTAACAATGCAAGCACAAGATTGAATTATTTATAGGTGGAAATGTGTCTATTTCAAATAAGTGCAAGTTTGTTCAGAATAGACACAATGACGAAAAGACAAAACAATTCAGACAAAAATAGAACATACACATGCCTTAAATAAGATAATTTTTAACATAAATTACTACCAAAACAATTAAAAATAACTGTCTGAAAATTCACTCAAATGAGTCGATTAATCTATGCACTAGGTTAAAAATTAAAGCCCAATTAATTTTAAAAAATAATTTCAGACAAGCCCAATTTAATTAAAAAAATAAGAATAAAATTAAATAGAGCGTGGCCCAAAAAGAAAGGACAAGACCAAAATTCAAGACCCATGGATCACGGACTCGGACACATGCATTGACACACGCATGTGGTTTTAGGGCCAAATCCCTGCCCATGCATAGTGTAGGTCCTCTTTCCTTCAAAGGGTAAGGATATCCCATGGTCCTCCATTCCTTAAGGGAAACTCGTGAGTAGATACACTACTCACTTTTCCTCTAATTTTTCAATGTGGGACTAACCCACTTTATCTAACCAACCACTAATTAACCCTCTTAAAATAGGATACTTTGAGATCAATTTCTCACTTACCTCTTAATGGTTTTAAACATGTGAATATACAACATTAATCTCCTTGCATAGAGGAACGCGTTGATATATGGACCTGCACCAAAAGGTGTGTGGGTACCACTTTTATTTGGGCCAAAATTTAACCCATTTTATTTTTAAAAGCCCATTATTTTCCAATAACAACTACATTCCTCCACAAGTAGCTTTAAACATCAATGTATCCTTTTTTTCCCTTTTTTCAATGATATTTGATATATAAATTTTTAGAATTCACTATCATATTTTAGGCTATAAAACTATTTTAGCGAAACTATTTTATGAAAATTGAACATGAACAGTAAATAAAAATTCACGGAATCACATAACGCAAGATATATGTGGTTTCGAAATGTGCCTACGTCCACAGGGTCTCTTTATACCTCTCTCATTAATCAATGCATAAAAATACGAATTACGTGCCCCTTTTCCTAGGGGTGATATTGAAATTTATAAGGAATGGAAGGAGGATGAGTCTTATGGGACTCCTGGATATAGTTGCAATATAATTGAACGGATCCAATCCCGAGATCCTTGCTGATCAGATTATCTTTTATTCTTATCTCCAAGATGTGATCATTTATCTGAGCTATCGTAAAGTAGTCAGTTGATCAGACTAGATCGAACAATCCGGATAATTACCACACAATTTCTGCTAAAGCTTTGCACCTTGGTAGGGTTGAAAGAATTTTTATCTCTAGTGACATTCAATGATGGTAGACAATGATGTTGACTCATCAGTTTAAGATAAGGTTGAAGATTATCAACACTTATAACATTTTGAAGTAAAAATCCATTTTGTTCTACCAATTAGATTTGGAGGGAACTCTCGTAATTTGTCCCAAATTTTTATATGTATGTTGGTAATACGCAAAATTAGGATCCCAAAGGTGAGGCGCATTTGTAAGTTATCACCTAGGGCTCCATTTTAAGTGATGAGTGCCTTATAAGTTGAACCAAACAGTTCAAAAGACTTCTCCTACCTCCATTTTTCATCTCCACCTTCGCTATTCAAGACATTAGAGCTTTCAGCCTTTTTCTTCACCGGTAAGCCTTCTTCCCTTCTCATTTTTCATTTTATATGCAAACATTCATATCTTCTTCTTAATTTCTTCTTATTTTTCCATCGTTTTCATTATTGGATTGAAAAAATGGTGTGTGTGGTGAATGATAAAAACATAGGAGAGTTTAGGAAGAGGTTTTGTATTATGGACTGGGTAGTGATTGAGTTTGCTGAGGAGCCAGGCGATTGTTATAATATAAAAGAGTGGCATTCAATACACACTCGATTTGTTGCTAAGGGTAGGATTGCTTTTCCTCCAAACCAATTATTTCAGGAGTTTTACGAGTTTTTTAGGGTAGTACCTGCTCAATGTACCCCAAACACATGGAGGATTGTGAATGGGGTGCATAGAATCAATGAATTATACCAAACCAAAATTAAAATACCAGAGATTAGGTATTTCTACTCATAGGTTAAAACGAACGAAAACATCTTTAACTTGTAGGTGAGGAAGACTGACAGGGACTTTGTTGTGAACCTTACAAACTCTAATAAGGGTTATTGGAGTTATGGCTTTGTTAAAAGAAAGTGTCAAAATCCACCGATTCCTGAGGGGGTGCACCCTATAGGGGTTTTAGGGCCACTAACAATGGGCATAATATAGGTTGATTGATGCGTTTTAATTTTTGTCGATTAACTTCCTCATAAGATATTTTCAAAATCCTTTCTTTTGGTTTTGTGTATAAGATTCTAAGAAAAAAGAACCCGACACTTTTCATGTCAACTGGGGCGATCTTGTGAATGGTTGGAATTTGAAGCAGCCTTTATTTCCTAGTATCGAGAATCCCAGATCGGCTTCCTTGTTACTCAAGTACGTCAATAACGTCACTAGACCCATGGATATATGTCACACCCTATTTTTTGGTGTGAATGGGAAAGAAGTACACATAAAGCAATGAATTCAAATTAAGGCGGAATAACATAACTTTATTCATATATTAAAGTGGTTTACATAGGCTTATACCACCGCAAGGGTGAGTTACTTTTTGAGTGCAAACTTTAATGTAGAAAATTAAAAAGTGTCACTCCATGCTCCTATCTAGCTAATTCTCTGCCCACACAGTCACATACACAAATAGATGACCGGTATATGTCTCTAATAGATAAGAGATATTGTCCTATTTCTCCAGGTTCCTCTGGAGAAAAAAGGAATTAGCACTAATATGCTAAATAGGTTCTACCAGTTCTATAACAAATATATGTATAGATGAGAGTTGGAGTGTGTATAAAATCAGTGTTTAGGAATGCTAAATAAATAAAGATGACAATCCCATACTTATCAATTTATAAAAAAAAACATTATGGTTCTTGAACTAATAACCTCATACTTACCAATTCATGAAGAAACTAATGTTCGTTACAAGTTCATTAAGGATCATGTAAAGAAAATCAAAGATTCTTGAACTAATAAGATTATTATCACTACTTATGAATATATGTTGTGAAATGTGTGTTAAAAATGGTTAAAAGTTGAAGTTGGAATTAAGTTTAAATATTATAATGTTTAAGAATGTGGTGTTAGTGACAACTTGGTGACGAGCAATCGATTTTTTTCCTGGAAAAGGACTTAAGCGGAGATATTTGATAGTTTTTTTTGTTTTTTTTTAATTTTAGAGGGAAAATTAAGGCTTTAAATGTTAATTAATGTTTATTTTAGGTCAGAATTCTTATATAAAATTGTTGAAAAAAAAAATAAAGGAGGGAATGGCTTTAAATTGATTTTGGGCAAAGAAAATTAATACAAAAATATTTTCATCCAAATAACATTATCTCAAATATAATATTTTACTCTCAAACTTAAAGTTTTTGAAATACATGTGGTGAAAAATAACCAAAATATAGAGGATGTAACTATTTATATGAAAATTGTTTAAAACATATGGTATATACAAAACATGAAAACGGGTATGCGTATCATATCTAGTGGACACTGAATACAAATATACAAAAAAAATTATAAAACGAGAATACAATATGGTCGAAATACGCTAATTGAATAATAACATAATATATTTTTATATACATTAAAAATATAATAACTTAACAACACTTTGAATAATATGACTAAAAATATTTAAGTTGATAATAATCGTACAAAAAATAAAAAATAAAAAATAACAATTCATATCGAGCATACATGTATTTGCTGCATACAAAGCAGTAACATTGTTAAATGAGTGAGACGGGTTGTTTTAGTTTATGAACTTTTGTTGTTTTTTCTTCTACAATGAGATAAATGTCTAATTTTTTTAGACAATTTTTTAAGCCTACAGTCTGATCAAGCCCCCTCATTTACCCCTAAGATAGCTTGAAAAATATATATAAATCTAAATATGTGAATATGTGTCCATTTATCATAATTTTTCAATTTTTTGAGTACTTATTAAAACTGTATGGCCAGGTACATGCTTTAAGACTATTTAGAGCCTGAATAATTGCAATCAATATTTTGGGGATTACATATTAAGTGGTCCCAGCCCAGCCTACGCACATCCCTACCAACTCATAGAGTCATATTCCCCCACACCAGGCACTCCTTGGTTGTTTAAGACTCTTAACATCTACTTTTTGGAGACTTTTCCCGCAAGAACAGTAGAGTTATTCAAAACCAACATTATGTTTTTAAAAAGGACGTCTTATCCCTTAAAAAAATAATAAACCTGCTCTAATTTATAGACCTGATGGAGGATGGTTTTTTTTATTAAGCTCGCCACATGACCACATCAATAGAGATTTACAACTATCATCCACATTTATCACAGTAATTAAACCAATTAATCAATTTCGCTTAACAGACTCAAATTGTGCTAGTTTTTCAACCCTTGCTTGCACGCTCCGAATGCTACACTTTCATACGTAAGTGTAAAGTATATTTTCATTCATATTTATGCATATAATATCAGAAAATCGGGACCAATTGACAAACCATCTGTTTTTTACATTAACTAATAAATTTTTTAAGAGTCTATTTATATATAATTAGTCCAATTGACAATATTGTCATTTCTTAAACTTAAGTTTTAATTAGTTAACGACAAGTTCAAATGATACAATTACGCTCATTACTGCAGATATAATTATACTAATTTAGGCTCCATTATTCAAAATAATGGAGATATTAGTGATGATGTTACTCATAGGATTAAAGCGAGTTAGGTTAAGTGAAGAACTGTTACCGGTGTATTATGTAATCGACGTATACCTTCGAAGTTAAATAAAAAAATTATAGAATGGCCATTAAACCCACCGTGTTATATGGGGCGGAGTGTTAAGGAACTAAAAAGTAAAATGTGCGGAAAATAAGCGTGGTGGAGATGTGAATACTAAGATAGATTTGTGATAAAAATCGAACGGATAAAATTAGAAATAAAAAAATTCATGTAACGGAAAAATTAGCTCCTATAGAAGATAAATTAAGAGAAAATCAACTTAGATGGTTTGGACACGTCAAGCATATAACAGTGGATGCCCCGTGAGAAAGAGTGATTTAGTTAGTGTTGATGGTAACGCAAGGGGTAGAGATAAGCATAAATTGACTTAGTGAGATATTGTAAAAAAATACATGATATCATGTGGTTTAACCGAATATATTGCATGAAACAAGACGGAACGAAAAAATAGGATTCATGTAGCGGAACCTATATAATTGAAAAAAGTCTTTATTGAGA
Organism: Sambucus nigra; assembly: GCA_949130495.1. Classification (NCBI taxonomy): domain Eukaryota; kingdom Viridiplantae; phylum Streptophyta; class Magnoliopsida; order Dipsacales; family Adoxaceae; genus Sambucus; species Sambucus nigra. The sequence goes on along the minus strand of OX422207.1, from coordinate 621,758,751 downwards.
TTAGTTGGGTATAGTTACACTTATTAATGTACACACAACTACAAGTGTAACTCTATCTACACTAATAAGTGTAATTGTATCTATATTAATAAGTGTAACTTTATGTATATTCATTAGTGTAGTTATATTTGTATTAATAATTGTGACACACGTGGACTTATTGAAAAATCTAAAAAATGCATGTCCTTAACATGAATTACAATAAAGTTAATGGTTTTTCACCATCCTCCCATTTTTTCCCTTATTTTCTTAAGATATTTTCTTTTTTTCTTTTTTGTGCCTAACAAATTAGTCTCACGTATAATTATTCCATGCAGACTACATATAGCAACTAAATTGTCATTACTGTGTATGTTGGATAATGTTTTCTAGAATCAACACATATTAAGTCAAACCTATTGGGCAAATCACATATATTAGGAAACATTTACAATTTTTGTATTTAGTTTCCATATGCATATCACATATATTATGGTTAAATCCTCCCAAAAAATAATGTCTATCACATTTTACTCTTTTAGACGCATGGTTATTGAATTACAACATTATGGGTATAAACGAATATTTGAAATTTAAATCTATCCAGTATTAGAATCCATTCATTGCGGATATTTATCCAATTTGAAATCCGAAAGAGAGGATCTGGATACCATTTTAAAATATTTGGGAAAAAGAGAATATGGATGTAGATATTAAGGTATCCGTCACGGATAATTCGTATCCAAAGCAAACTATCCGTATTTACGAATATTTGTTCAGGATATCTATATCCGTAATAGTATTTATTATATATTATTTTAATTATATGTGTGTGTGTATATATATATATATATATATATATATGTGTGTGTGTGTGTGTGTGTGTGTGTGTGTGTGTGTGTGTGTAAATAATTATCTAGAAAAAAAATTAAACCATTAACTATTTAATGTATGAACACAATAAATAATATTATATCATTTTGTCTCTTATCTTGTATACCATCTTAGACACTATGTATATATTTTACACTCATCGTCTAGACATTGCCCTTTTCGGTTGACATATTCCTCATAAATGGTGGTCTTATCATTGTACTCTAGTTGAGAACTAATATTTCTTCCTTTATGTGTTCACTAAAATGATTCTTCAAACCCTCGTTGACCCGATATGACATGTTATCACGTCAATGAATGGTCATTTAGTACACATTAAATGTTAACACTTGTTTTTAATCCTCCAAAACTTTGATTCTCTAATTTTCGATAGTTATATCTAACATAATATTATATATTATTCAGAATATTGGGTAAAAAATATATCTAATAAGATTTCAAAAAAATTCAAATTATTGATTCATAAGAACAATGTATGTATATTAAATAATGTAAACGAATACGGATATAATCTGAATCCTGGATATCCGAAAGAATATGAATAAGGATAGTTGTGTATACTATCTGGGCGAATAAGGATAGTGCACTTGTAAACGGATATGGATAATGGATAGTTTGGTATCCGATCCGTATCCGTATATTTTACACTCTATACAACATTCATCGTACTATAATATGACTACAAGAATTAGCATTTTGCCTAAGTTAATATGGAAAAAAATTAATTTTCATGTTTAATTATTGAGGTGGAGGTCCTGGCGGATATGCAAAACGCTATTTTTAATAGCACTTAAACTGGCGCAACACAACACCTCATGAGGTAATTGAAGTATCACATGAACAATGTGTATAAAACCCTCAATTTTCCCCTACCAACCCCATTCAAACATTTCATCTCTCTCAAAATATTATGTAGTCTCAAATCACTATTTAAAGCCTCTCAAATTTCTTGAAAATTTGAGGATTGAGAAGATAAGTTCCTATAGGGAAGACGGACTTAAGAATTGTTTGCTCGTATATGGTAAGTCTGAATTTAAATTACTTACATTTAAGATATGGAAAAGAGTGTTTTTTTAATGTACAATGTTAACGAATATATTTGCGTCTGAATGGTTAAAAGGCAAGTTCAAAGAATGAAATCTGAATTTAAGTAAATGTGTCCAATCAGACATAAAACAAATATATTTTTCGTATTCAAATTCAAAACTTTATATTCATATATCGATCTTCATATTCATATAAAAATAAATAAGCGCACCCTTAAATGGTGCGTCGTCGTCATACGTTGTAAAGCTTGACGTTGAAAATGTTGGATTTATATTTAGATAGGTCTTTCTGAACCCGTCACCCCTTACACATTTTTCTCGTTAATGGCTATGAACTTTTATGTGAGTTTAAAATTTTAAAAGTAATATAGCTTATGTTTCTTAGTATATATATATATATATATATATATATATATAGCTTGGATCCAATGCAGATCGAATTAAGGACCGCTCCATGCAGACAAATATTTTTAAAATATTAAAAAATTATTTTGAGTTGATTTTTTTCTAGGGTATTTAAACATTTCAGGATACCAAAAAAAATCAACTTAAAATGAATTTTTTTTCCTATTTTAAAAAAATCGGTCAAAATTTGTCAGTTTTTAAACTGTTTAAAAACTAACATATTTTGATTAATTTTTATCAAATAGTAAAAAAAATCATTTTTAGCTAAATTTTATTTGGGGGTACCCTCAAATATTTTACTGCACCATTATAAAAATTAACTCAAAATAATTTTTTTGCTATTTTAAAAAAATCGATCCATATAAAATGGCCCTTAAGTTGGTCCGCGTTTGATAGATAGATAGATAGAGAGAGAGAGAGAGAGAGTATGTATATAGTAGACATAAAAAAAATTGCATGGTATTTAATTTTAGGGTAGATATTGAGTTAGTGTTTATTGTGATACGTTTGATACGCATTGATATTATAAAATAATCATGTTGGTTTAATTTATTAGGAGGTTTTGAGTTAGTGTTTATTGTCAAACATTTGGTAAACCTTAAATATAATTATTTGCATGTTGATTACTTTTAGGAGAGATATTGAGTTAGTGTTTAATTTCACACATTTGTATACGCTAAATTTCTGATTTAGTATGTAAATATCATTTTAGAAACTACATTGAATTAGTTTTAATTTGGACACACTCGGTGTACTTTATATTTAATTATGTACATGTTGGTTTGGAATTAGTAAAATTATTGATTTACTAATGATTTTGACATGTTTGATATACTTTTGATTAAAAAATTTACATGGTGGTGTAATTTGAGAAATCACATTCCGTTGTTATTTATTTTAGGCATTTAATATGTATTTTACATTTAAATATTCACATGTTGGTGTTTGAAAATTTGAATTGATATTAATATTTTTAGTTTATTACTTATGTATGAGTTGGTTGAGATGTATGTTGTAATTCGTAAAAAATGGTGGAAGAAAATGGGTGTTATTAGAGACTGGTGGGTTGGTTTTTATATTAAAATTTATGCATGAGCTAATTTATGTATGCATAATACGGAATCATAAAATATGAGATGAAATAAAAATTAAGGGATAAAAAAAGTAAGAGGGGTAAGGATTTAATTGATTCAACCCCCAACTTTGTGTCCCACGCCCATAAGTAAGACGTACTTCACTATCATAGAGCCTCGATATTCATTTCAGTACAATATAGAAACAACAATACAATAGAATATAGTTTCCCTTTTGGAGATGTCTATCTGATATATTTATATGGAGGAAAAAGATAAAACGTGTGGTTCCAAATCCACATGAGCTTCCATGTTTACGGAGAGATGGAGGAGGGGAGAGGGGATCACACCCCTGTGGAGTAGAATAAGATAATGATAACTCACCTAGTGGACGTAAGTTATAATATTCCAAAATATTCTCTTGATGTTTTTATGTTGCTATTATGTGCCCCTTAAGGAAGGTGTTGACGGAGTAGGATAACAATTGTAAAGACATATTTTCATAGGTCCGTTATCAATTTATTATGTCATATACCGCTAAACCGTCGAAGAGCATTCAAGAGACATCTACATCAAAGACGGATCCGAATTACTCAAGTTCTTCATCATTCAAGACTCCACGAAGTGTACTTTGGTAAGGTTATGTTTTTAATACCTTAACTTTTCACTTAGAGCTTGTGGGATATTTTTACAAAATATTTTCTAAGTGTTGGAGCGGACTTTTTCGTCAAAATTTGAAAATGAGAATTTTTTCTAAGTGTTGAAGCGGACATTAAAATAATAATTTTTTGCAACAGTCGTTCGAGCGACATAGCATGTCGTTCGCGCGAGATAGCATGTCGCGCGATCTCATTCGAACGACAGTTGTCCTTCGTTCGAGCGACATGATGATATCGTTCGAACGAGCTCTGTTTTTGAGGCGGTGCATTTTTATAAATACTCATTATTTGGTAACGTTTTCATTAAGAAGTCCATACGTTTTTCAGAACAGAAACGCTGCGAAAGCAGAATTCTTTAGGCTTCTTCCTTTAGGGTTTTAATCCCTTTTCGATTTTTCAATTCACAAAACTCCCATATGCTTTAGTGAATTGTTTTGGTGTTTAAGAACAACTTTGCTTTTGTTCAACCTCTGTGGAGAAGGCATCTCCATCTTTGATCGGTGGATACGGAGCATAGTCATTCTGCGTGTGGATGAGCCGAAGACGACGAACCGACACCTGAAGGGTATTTCACTATCTCTCGTATCTTTGAAGGTTTGCTGAAGGCACTGTGCATTACACACTTGTGGGAGATTATCAGGTTGTATGTAAGTCAAAAGTCTTGTGAATTCTTCAAAGTGTTATAAAAGGTTTTCCTATATCGGTCGTCTTTATTTTTCATGGATGGTTTGAATTATTTATCATAAATAGATGCATGCTTAGCGGCTGAATTAAGCTTGTTCAAAAATAGACTATAATTAAATAAGTGTGCCAAATTAGAAATTTACGAATTTAATCAATTATTACACAGTCACGTTTTTTCAACAATGTTATTCTTGAACTAATGCCTATATTATTTTATCAAGGACAAGGTTTGTAATGGTAGTACCACCTTCCCGAGAGGCATAGTCATCTTCCCAGCAAATACGACCAAAAGGATGGTCGCTAGCTTTAGATTTTCTATCTTGAGGTTGAGTTTGCTGAATAGTTTCAAGTACATGACTGTTGTGGGTCAAATTATTCATGCCACTTGGACCTATGATATTAGGACACTTGTCCTCATGAGCATACATCTCAGCATTTCATTTACACTTAGTTGGATCTATAACTACTTGGTTAGCCTGCTGGACGACCAATTTAAGAAGATGAACCATCAGTTAGAATAAATTCCATTCACATGGGAATTATCAAGAGACGTTCACACGTGCCTTTGAAGATCAATAGTCTCATTCATTATATACGGGTCTAAATGTCTGGATATATAAAGACATTTTGTCTCTTGGTTTTTGGGGGCCATATAAATATCTTATTTTCCTTAGCTCAAAGGACAAGTTTAGCACACACAAGCAAGATTAACCAGAATTCTACGTAATTACCTTCAATCGTAATACCACAACAGTGGACATAGGCTTTTCTTAAGTTGAACCACATTAAAAATCTTTGTTGTCCTTTATTATTTTCTTTTACATTACTAACTAATTATCTGTGATTACGAAATTGGTAATTTCTAGCTAAGATAAAATCCTTACCAATTTTTGACATCAACTAAGTGGTATCGTCCGTGGGAATGATTGTTGGTCAACATTATCTATCCATCCTATTCACTTATTACCCTAATTTTTTTTTTAAGGGATGAGTAATGTTCCTGAGAGAAACTTTACAGTTGTAGCAACACTTTAGATGCATTTAATCCTCCTAGTGTTGCAGATTTTCAAGGAATTCTACTCAATCTTGCCAATGGAAAAAAGGCCATGCAAGAGTCAGTTAGGTAGTTCTCCAAAATGTTGCAGGACAAGTCTACCTTTATGCCAACCTAGAGGGAGAGGCCCCATCCTCTTGTTAGAAATGAGAGAAGTGGCTATTCCAGGCTTTCCCATGACAGATCTTATCATCGAGGGTCAACATTGTCAATTCAGTTTACCAATTACTATGATGGTTGGTCCTTCACCTCTGAACGACCGAGCATATTAGAACGCTTGAGCAAGTCATCTTCTTATGATATTTTTGGTTCCCGAGTAACCAAAGGTCATTATAGATAGTCGGTTCGATCTTCCGAGCATAAGGAATGGTCAATTAGGTCCAGGTCTAGCATCAAAGGTGATGTACATGCCGAGCAAACTTCTCAGGAAGAGAGCTCACAACAGATGCATAGAAAGGCCACCACAACCACCTCATCCAAATACAAACTAGAAGAGAACTCTTGGAAAGGATCTATACAGAAATTGGAAGATCGATTGGGAGAAATGACTCAAACTAAGAATCCTTTGAAAAGGATTTTTATGAGAAACTGGAGAAACTACCCGAGAATATATCACTTGTTTCAATAATGAGAAACTGGAAGTTGTTGACTACAAAGAGAAAATGTCCATCATAGCTTTAATGAGCGGGCTGCTTAACCTCCAAAGACTATGACTAAATCTGGGGAGATCATAAATGTCGAAGAGGCTATGGATGCTAAGCAAACTCCCGGGACAAAATCTAAGGGACAAAATAATTCTGATAAGAAGGAACAAAAAGATATAAAAGCAGAGAAACCTAAAAAAATATAAGGAATATACCCCTCTCACTATAGATGTGCATCACATTTTGGAGGGGAAAGGGGGTAATAAGGACTTAAAATGGCCTGAGAAACATAAACCCCTCCCAACCGGAGAGATAAGTCTAAGTACTGTGACTTTCATAACGACAGTAGACATATCACTGATAACTACATTAACTGAAAGAATGAAATTAAATTTCTAATCCATTGAAGAAAATTGACCAAGTTTGTTAACCGGAATGAAGGTTAGGACACAAGAAGAAGATCATAATCCCCTTGCAAAGGAAAAGAGGATGATTTTGAAGATGACCCTAACTTGCCAAAAAAACCCAAGGAGCCTGAACTTGAGGTAGGCATGATATCTTTTGGTTGCCATTTCATTGCAGGAGGGGATGCTGGAGGCGGAGATGAAGTTATCGATACAAAGGCCTATTTAAATTAGTCCAAAGCTTGCTCTTATATTAGGCAAGTGAATTTAATAGACAAAGTATATGATCAGCCCAGAAAGGTGAACAAAGAAAAATTTATCATCGACGTCTCTATGATTGACTTGTATGGGGTGTTTTACCCTCATGACGCCCTCTAGTCATTACCTGTCGGGTTCATTATGCCAGGATAGTAAGAATTCTCATGGATAACGGTATCTCAATAGATGTTACATTCTATAGTTGCTTTCATAGTCTAGGGTTACAGGATAATAAACTGGAACCATAGCATCGTCCTATAATCGACTGGAAGTTTTGATCGGCACTTGGCTAGCCAGTAGAATAGAGAAGATTAATTTCCTCGTCCTAGACCAGAAATGTCACACCCCAAACCCAAATCCATTTTAATCATTTAATTTTAAAATAATTAAATCATAATCTTCAGCGTATAAAAAATTTAATTCATTTATCAATATTTTCATGCATAATGGCATAATAAACCTAATCATGTTTTTTGTACCATAATATAATTAACATAAACCGAATCGTTTGAAGTTTGTAGGAAGATGGCGTCTACGATTTGAAAAGTAATTTGGGCCTTGTCATTAAGATTTCCCACCAAAAAAGTTTTATGAACCCAATTTCTTCGGGTGTGAGGTGGGTGATGCACGTATTTTTCGGAATTATGGGGGCATTATTGGGATACACGTACCGGTCAGGACTCAAAACCCCCTTGCCTGCTATCTTTCGGCCAAAATTTCTAATGATAAGGGGATGGGGGTCGCGTCGACATAATCTTCGGCTTCAAACTGGCCCGTGCGAAAGAGAGAGCCGTAAAAAGAACGCACTTCGTCCTCCCACACCACTTCATGGGGCTCGTTTAAAAATTGGTACCACCCCCTTGGAATTTTTCACTGAGGGAGGTAACTCGTTCCAGTTGACTTAGCGCTCGATGTGTAATTTGCGGGAATGATGGAAAAAACGCTCGCACCATAGATGCTCTAAACGTGAACGTAACTTCCCGTTGCCATCGGGGAGGATTTCAACGGAGGTGTATTTGAGGGGTAGAGCCCTGTTATCGATTTGGAAATAAATTAGGGCTACTGGAAAAATGAGGGAAAGTAAGAGTAAGGGATGGAAGTGAATGGTGTGAGGATAAATGGGTGGGATAAGGGGTGTATTTATAGGTGGTGTGTGGAGGGGGGGAGGAATTTGGAGGGAAATGGGTGGAGGGAAAAGGGGGAAGAATGGAGGGAAATGGGTTGAAATCGGATTTGGAGGGAGAGGAATGGATTGGGGGGAAAGGGGGGTGAACCTAGTGAAGCAGTAAAAATCTGCGAAAAGAAAATGGGTCCGATTACCTTTTTATTTTATTCATTTTTTTATTACCGAACCGATCCGGTCCCTTCCAGGGGCGTACCGGTCCGGTATGCTGTTAAGCCTCCTCTTCTCTTTGAAGTGTAGACTCTTTCTCTCTCGATTTTTCGTACACTTCCACAATTATTCCTACGCATGATTAGCTCAGGCTGCCTTACAACTTCCCTCGAAGTTCTCATTGCTCTCTCGAACTGTGTGCTTAAGCTTCTATCCTCTCATAACTTGCACTTGCGGACTCCTAACAATCCTAACCTACACATTACTAATATACACAAGAATCACCCCATACGCATCTGGGGTGTGACGACCGCTCCGTTGCACCTCACTGAATCCCGTAAATGGGGTTTGACAATTAGATAGTGTCGACTTCTTCCGCACACGCCTCTAGATATGGCTTTAGGCGTTGTCCATTAACTTTGATTGTATCTCCGCCCTTTGGATCTTCCAATTCCATAGCGCCATTAGGGAACACATTTCTCACAATTAATGGGCCAGTCCATCTCAACCACAATTTTCCAGGAAACAAGTGTAGCCTATAGTTGTAGAGAAGCACCTTTTGGCCCGAATGAAACTTTTTTCGACGGATAATTCGATCATGGGCGAGTTTCATCCTTTCCTTGGATATTTTGGCATTATCATAAGCATAATTGCGTAGCTCTTCCAACTCATTCAATTGAATATTTCCTGTTTCACCGGATTTATCAAAATTGTAGTTCAACCTCTTAATGGCCCAACCTGCCTTGTGTTCTATCTCCACAGGGAGATGTCAAGGTTGCCATACAGAAAAAGAAACGGGGACAATCTGAGGGGTTTCTTGTATGCGATTAGATAAGCCCATAGAGCAATGTTTAAGCGTAAGGACCAATCTATCCGATTAGGATCAACAATCTTTTCTAAGATTTGATTAATCTCACGATTTGCTAACTCGAATTTCCTATGTGATTGGGGGTGATAAGTCGTCCCAACCTTATGGGCGACTCCATACTTTCTCATAAGCTTTTAAAACGGTCTATTGAAAAATGCATACCGTTATCACTAATAATTGCCTTCAGAGCACCGAAGCAAGAGAGTATGTGTTCTTAAAATAACTTGATCACCACTTTGTTGTCATTTGTCCTTATAGTTATGTCCTTAACCCATTTTGGCACATAGTCTACCACGATAAGGATGTATAGGAAGCCAAAGGAAGGATAGAAAGGTCCCATAAATTCAAGACCTTAGCAATCAAATATCTCGATGATGAGTATAGGGGTTAATGTAATCATGTCTCGTCGAGTGATAGCTCACATCCTTTGACATCTATCACAAGATTTATAATAAGCATTCACATCCCGAAAGATCGTGGGCCAATAGAGGCCGCTTTGAAGAATCTTAGCAGCAGTCTTATTTGTGGAAAAGTGACCTCCACACTCTTCCATGTGACAAAAACAAATGACGCTAGGGATGTTGTCATTCGGTACACATCTTGGATGATTTGGTCGGCCCAATACTTAAATAAATATGGGTCTTCATAAAAGAACATGTGTGACCAAGTAATGAATTTCTTCTTCTTTTGCGGTGTCCAATAGGGAGAGACGACTCCTAATACAAGGTAGTTAACTATATTCGCAAACGAGGGGAAGTGGAAAATAGTTACTCATCCGGGAAGTATTCGTCTATAGGTATGGATTCACTAGGCACGTAGGACGAAAGTCGAGACAAATGATCAATAACGACGTTTTTTACCCCTTTCTTGTCTTTAATGGACAGGTGAAACTCTTGTAGGAGTAAGATCCACCTTATGAGGCGCGCCTTAACATCTTTCTTAGCAAGGAGATATTTCAGCGATGTATGGTCGGTAAATCATGTGATGGGCGAACCAATGAGGTACGAGCAAAATTTGTCTAGGGAAAACACTACCGCTAGCAATTCTTTCTCCGTGGTGGAGTAATTGAGTTGCGGTCCGGTTAAAGTCCGGCTAGTGTAGTAGATGAAATAAGCTTTCTTACCCTTTCTTTGGCCCAAAAAATCCCCTGTAGCATAATCACTCACATCACACATAAGCTCGAATGGAAGGGACCAATCCAAAGCTTGCATGATGGGGGAAAAAACAAGCATGCTTTTCAATTTATCAAAAGCACCTTGGCATGCTTCGTTCTACTCAAATGAGGCATCCGTCATAGGGAGGTTACTCAAGGGTCTAGCGATGGCACTAAAATTCTTGATGAACCATCTATAAAACCATGAATGTCCTAAGAAGGAGCGCATATCCGTTAATGATTTAGGTGGGGGAAGCTCGACTATGACATCTATTTTGTCCATATCTACTTCGATTCCCTTGGACGACACTATGTGCTCTAGAACTATTCCTTCGGTTACCATGAAATGGAACTTTTTCCAATTAAGCACTAAGTTCTTTTCCACACACCAGGCGAGTACTTTCTCAATATTCGTAAGACAAAGATCAAAAGAGGAAACAAAGATGATAAAGTTGTCCATAAATACCTCAAGGCATCTTTCAACTATGTCACTAAACAGACTAAGCATGAACCTTTGAAAGATTGTGGGTGCATTACACAATCCAAATGGCATACGTTTGCAGGTAAACGTGCCAAAGGGACATATGAAAGTCGTCTTCCCTTGATCAAGGACATCTACCTCTATTTGGTTATATCCGGAATAACCGTCAAGGAAGTAATAATATGGGTGTCCCGCTACTCTCTCTAGCATTTGGTCGATGAATTCTAAGGGGGAATGATCTTTCCTTGTGCCCGCATTGAGTTTCTGGTAATCAATGCAAACGCACCACCCCGCAGTGGTACATTGAGGAATTAACTCACCCTTGGCATTCTCGACCGCAATCATTCCTGACTTCTTCAGGATGACTTGGATAGGGCTCACCCATTTTCTATTCGATATTAGGTAGATGATCCCGACGTCCAATAACTTAATAGTTTTGGCTTGCACTACCTCTTTCATTGTGAGGTTCAATCTTCTTTGCATTTCCCTCGAGGGCTTCACGTTCTCCTCAAGGTGGATTTTATGGGTAAAAATAAAGGGACTTATACCCTTCAAATACGCTATGCTCCAACCAAAAACACTTCAGTGCTTTCTCAAAATTTCTAGTAATTTACCCTCTTGCTTTTTATCTAGGCTCGAGGAGACAACAACAGGAAATGTCTCATCCTCTCCCAAATAAGCATATTTTACATTAGAGGGTAGTTTCTTTAATTCAAGGGTGGGAAATTTTTCTTCGGAGGGGATCATGCATGACTCCCTCGGGGGTAACTCCTCGAATCTAGAAACCCAATTAATCTCTCTCAAGTCCTCAGTCAATGCTCTCTCATCTGATAGAGCTTTTAACCCCTCTACCTTTCGCTCAAATTTGGTTTATGTACCCTCTCTCTTATTACTCCTCATAAGGCATGTTTCTAAGGAATCCCCACTAATAGTTCCCTCTATGTGCTCTTCCACTATCTCATATATGAGATCGACCGCATGAATTTCTTCTTCTTCACCCACTTGTTTCGCGATATTTAAAATTTTTATCTCGAAGGTCATTTTCTCGAAAGTAAGTTGCATTTTCCCATTGCGTGTATTGATCAAAACGTTAGCCATACCTGAGAATGGATGTTCTAGAATGACGGGAACATGATTGCTAGAATGGATGGAGGTCTTTGTGTCCCAAATGATAAAATCTATCGGGAAGTACAATGTGTTCACTTGGACTATCACGTCCTCGACATTCCCTCAAAGTATCTTTATTGTACAATCTGCTAGTTAGAAAGTGATTCGTGTGGGTTTAAGGTCACCCAAATCGATTTGCCTATATATGGAGTAGGGAAGAATGTTGACACTCGCCCCTAAATCAAGCAAGGCTTTTTCTATTTGATTTCCCCAATAATGCACAAAATCGTAGGTGCACCCATATCTTTAAACTTTGATGGGAGGTCGTTAAGTAGAACATAGCTCATATTTAGTGCTAAAAAGACATTATTTTTCTCCTTTAGCCTTCTTTTCACCGTCAATAAATCTTTAATGACTTTGGCATAGGCGGTAATTTGCTAGATGGCATCAATAAATGGTAAATTTAACTTTACTTGCTTAAGGACATCTGGCACATCTTCGAGGGAGGCTCCCTTTTGGGGTGGAGTCAATCGTTGAGGGAATGGTGCAACGGTGGGCAGTTTCACTATGACTTCAGGCTCACTAGTGTTGTCACTTTTATTCTCTTTCAAGGGGGCATCTTCAACCACTTTCGTGCCAGGTGAAACCTCCTTGTCTTTAGGTGTGTCGTGGGGGGGAGGTGATCAATCAACAACTCACCCATTACGTAGAGTGGTGACATCTTGACACTGCTCTTGATGATCATTGTAGGTAGAGCTAACATTACCTTGACCTTGAGGAGGTCTTTGGCCTTAAGCAGGAAACTTGCCCTTCTCTTAGATATTTAAAGATGATTGCAACCTAGAGATATTCGCAATTATCTCGGTGAACATGCGATCATACTTAGCATTGGTTTCATTTTGAGATTGGATAAATTTATTTAAATTTTCCTCAAAATTTCCCCTCGGTTGGGTGATATATGGCGCGAGAGGTGATGCTTGCATATGCACTTGCATAAGTGGCGGTTGTTGAAAATGAGGAGGTAGAGGTGGGACACTGTGTGAATTATGATTCAACACAACCTCTGGTTGCCCATAGCTAAAACTAGGATGGTTTATCCATGAATGGTTATAAGAGTTCCCATGTGGGGCATTGAAATAACCCTTAAATCCTCCTATCGCATACACTTGCTCGTGTAACATTTTTTTATAGGCGGGTATCGTCGAGCATTCCTTCGTTGAATGGCCTGCCTCATAAATAGCACACACCTTCTCTTTCATGGGTCAGGTTGATTCTTTTAGACTTAATCTGACAACATCTCCCACATGATAAAGTTTTGGCACTAAAGGAGCGGTGGGAGTTTGTCAAACCCAATTTTGGGTATTAGGATCGAATGTGTCCCACGATTGAGTTATCTCAACAACAAACTTAAGGTGATCATCTGCATCATGTTCATATAATTCCTAAAAACTAGCTCATTGAAACGTTCATAACATCAATCAAATGACTCATTTTCTTATTATTGGAATGTTTGAATTTGAGTCTGGATGATATTTGTTCGATGTTGGGGAAATAACTTTAAGAGGAATTTTGACGCCATCTCCCTCCATAATCCAATTGAGTTCGCTGATGAAGGCCAAAGTCAGGTCTTAGCTTTATCCTTTCGGGAAAAGGGGAAAAGCTTTAGGCAAACAACATATTTTGTGCAAGCTTGATCGCTAAATATATCGCACGCCTCTTCGAACTCACAAATATGGAAATAAGTCTTTTTCAAATTCAACCCGTGAAATGTGGGAAGAATTTTTATCATCCCATTACGCAAATGGAATTATCCAGCATTGTACGAAAGTAGAATGACAGTTCTCTCAGGATAGAGGAGTTCTCTCATGGGATAATATGGCATCTCACCTTCACCCATACCAAGACTAGTATGCCCATACATATATCTCTCTCTAATTAACTCAGTATCCTCACTCGGTGCCTTAGAAGTATGACTCGTAATAAAATTTGGAGTTGTAAGTGGTGGAACCTAGAACTGAGGTGCATTAGGACTGCGAGGTCTATCAGGATCATACTTAACTATTGGATAATCGTTAATGCGCATGGGAGTAGATTGAGGGTTTTGTTGCAAATTTTGCATGAAAGCGCTATGAGAGATGTTATATTTTTTTTACTTTTGAATTTACTGAATTTTTTTTGGATTTTTTTTTTATAATTGTTTTAGGATTTTTAGGATTTGGAGTCAAGTTTTAGATCAAATCGACCTAATCAAACAGTCTACCTAATTCCCCGACAACGGTGTCAAAAACTTGACGCGACTGAAAATTTGTCTCTAGTGTGTGCTTATATCGATTCAAGTGCAAACCGATCGCATAAGTAATAAATTTGGCAAGACGGGGTCGAATCCTCAAGGAAATAGGACGTGAAACGTGATGACGGTAAGAAAGAAGACTAATCTTATGCTGACTCATAAAAAGAACGAAAAAGATGATTGATTTTTGGAATTTTATATCTACTAACTAAGTGTAAATTAATTAAACTACGTATGCAGGAGCAAACTAACTGTGATTAACCAAATATGAATGAGAAAAATAAGTTGGAATACAATCCCCCGAATCCTAGTAAGTTTACCAGATATAAAACCAGTCGTGAATTAAATAATTGATTAAACCAAGTCTTTATTAATCTCAAGCATTACATATATGAGGGCACTATCCCGCATCATACATAATCAAGAGTAAGAATACAATGGTGTCAAAATAGCTACCCGCGTGTCGCACTCTTAAACAGCCCGGTTACCTAAGGCAAATGACTTTAAAGTCCCTACGATAATTGTGACTACTACATAACACGATTCAATCATTTATTTAATTCAGAGAAATAATTTTATAGTCATGCAAACCACATCGGGTTGAGTTCATGCATCCCAACCCTTAAAAGTCTAGCCTAGCATGGTGCAATTAAGTAAAGCTACGTTGTCTACTGTGCATATATTCAAAACCATTATGAAATTATACCTAGATAAGCAAGAGAATATAAAAACTTCTCTAAATAAACAAAGTATGCACGAATTATAATCTTCAACCAATAAAGAAAAATAAACAAACTCTATTGCAGAAATCTTGAATTGCAACCCAAAATACTATAAAACTCGAGTTCTTAGGGTTCTTAGCCTTTTTATCTCTCTAAAACTATGAAGAAAGGAACTCCCTAATGTCTGGTAACAAGTTGGAATAAAAACACTACGTTTTACAAGAGCTTTGTCCGTGCACAACTCTAATTTAGAAGAAAGATAATTTGAAAAATCTTCAGCCGAATCGGTTCGGGCCAGGGGTATCAGTTCGGTTCGTTTTTTACAAAAGTTCTGGAAGCATCGGATTGATTCATTTTTCCTTTTCATCAGTTCGGTTCACCTCTTGCAGAACAATTACCGGCACCGGAACGTTTCATTTTTCTTCTGTTCCTTATTTTTCTTCTTGATTTCTTCTCATCTTCGACTCTTCATAACTTTTGATCTGGGACTCATATATGGATGTCATTTCTTATTACATGCTCATGGACTCGAGGTATTCAACTTTTCTTTAGGCTTCTCGTCCAAATTCTAAATATAAAATTACTCTTTTCCCCTTTGACTTTTCTTCTTTTCATTATTTTCTTTCTTTCGGTTTCTTTCTTTCTTTGCGTGCACTAAATACTTGGAAAACTGATGTAAAATACACGAAACTCGACGTACTCGTTAGGAAATGTCAGTAGCAATGATATGAGATAAATCAACTCCGCACAGAGTGTTAAAGAACTCTAAATTACGAAGATAAATATGAAGAATTTATGCCTAATCAAGCATGATTCAAACGTAAATTATCATAATTATATTCGAGTTGTCACAACTATCCTCCCGTTAGGAAACTTCATCCTCGAAATTGACATACCTTGGTTGATCGAGTCAAACAAATACGGATAATGCAGCTTAATTATATATGCGCTCTCCCATGTAGCTTATTCCATGGAATGCCTTATCCACATAACTTTCACATATGGAATTATCTTTGATCTTAACACTTATTCCTTCCTATCCACGATAGCATATGGTTATTCCACATAGCTCAAGTCTTCCTTCAACTCAATAGGTTGATCCACCAATAAATGTGAAGGATCTTCTATATACTTTCTCAACATAGAAACATGGAAAACATTATGTGATAGGGCTAACTCCGGTGGCAATTCTAACTTATAGGAAACCCTCCCGACTTTCTCAAGAATTTTATAAGGTCCAATATAGCATGGACTTAACTTCCTTTTCTTTCCAAACCTCATAACTCCTTTCCATGGTGATATCCAAAGAAACACATAATCCCCTTTCTGGAATTTCAAATCTTTCCGCCGTTTATCCTCATAACTTTTATGTCTGCTTTGAGTTCTACTCATTCTATCTTCAATAATCTTCACTTTTTCAGTGGTGACTTCAATCAACTCTGAACCCTCTATCTTCCTTTCCCCAACTTCCCTCCAACATTTCGGTGTATGACACTGCCTACCGTACAATGCTTCTATGGATCCATTCCAATAGTATATTGAAAACCATCCTTATATGCGAATTCTATCAAAGGCAAATATTCATCCCAATTTCCTTCAAAATCAAGCACACAAGCTCTAAGAATATCTTCCAAAATTTGTATTATCCTCTTAGACTACCCAACCGTATGAGGATGAAAAGTCATACTAAACTTTAAATTAGTACCCATAGCATACTGTAAATTATCCCAAAATCTGGAGTTAAAAGTGGGGTACCTATCTGAAACAATAGATACATGTGCTCTATGCAATCTAATAATCTCATTAACATACAATCAAGCATACCTATCAACTTTATATGTTCTAGAAAATGAGTTGACTTAGTCAACCTGTCCACCAATACCCGAATCAAATTTGTTTCTTTTTGAGATCAAGGAAGCCCAGCCACAAAATCCATCGTTACATGATCCTATTTTCATTCCGGTATTGTTAATGGTTCAAGCAAACCCATAGGTTTATTATATTACACTTTCACTTGCTGAAGTATAAGGAATCTAGCAACAAAATTAGCTATTTCGTTCTTCATATTATTCCACCAATAATTCTCCTTCAAATTCATATACATTTTTGTACTACGAGGATGCATTGTATAAATGGAATTATGAGACTCATCTAAAAAAAAATTTTGTAATCACCCCCACATTAGGCACACTTAATCATTGCTTATACAACAAAGTGTCATCATTAATAATACAAAAATCATCAGACTTATCATCCCTAACATCTTATCGTTTCTTCTCAAGAAATGGATCGTGACTTTTCAAATCTCGAATATGGGTAGCTAAGGAAAGCCTCACGTTTACATGAGAAAAGAATTTGTCACCATATTCTAGTTGTAATTCCACTCCCATCAATCTCAAATCCATAATATGAGCAACTCTAGCACACGAATACAAGATAACCTCCTTGAAGCCTTTGTACTTAGAGGATCTGTAACTACATTTGCCTTCCTTGAATGGTAGTGAAGTGTACAATGATAATCTTTAATTAACTCTATCCACCGCCTCTGCCTCAAATTCAACTCCTTCTGAGTAAATAAATACTTAAGACTTTGATGGTTAGTAAAAATTTCACATACTTCACCATATAAATAATGACACCGTAATTTTAGAGAAAATAAAATAGCAACAAGTTCCAAATCATGTGTAGGATAATTACGTTCATGTGTACGCAACTGCCTAGAATCATAAGTAATAACCTTACCATGCTGCATAAAAACACAACCCAGCCCCTGATGTGAAGCATCGGTATAAAAAATAAAACCATCTCCACCATGTGGAATAGTAAGAACAGGTGCGGTTACCAACCTTTTTTCAATTCTTCAAAAATATATTCACAATCAGAATTCCATTTAAACTTGACATCTTTTCATGTTAATTTAGACATTGGCAAGGCGATAGAAGAAAATCCCTTTATAAACCTCCTATAATACCCATCCAAACTCAGAAAACTTCTCACCTCAGTCACATTATTGGGCCTCTCCCATTTTACAATAGCTTCTACTTTCTTTGGATCAACACATGTACCATCCCCAGAAATAACATGGCCTAAAAATACAACTTGTGATAGCCAAAATTCATGTTTGATAAACTTAGCATACAGTTGCTTATCTTGTAACAAATTCAAAATATTTCTAAGATGATTTTCATGTTCAACCATATCACGTAAATAAATCAGAATATCATCAATAAAAACTATCACAAATGAATCAATAAAAGGATGCAATACCCGATTCATAAGATCCATAAATATAGATGGAGAATTAGTCACTCTAAAAGGCAATACAAAAACTCATAATGGCCATACCGAGTATGAAAAGAAGTTTTAGAAATAACACTCTCCTTCACCCTGAACTGATGCTAACCTGATCGCAAGTCTATCTTTGAAAACACTTTAGCACCCTGCAACTAATCAAACAAATCATCTATATGAGGTAAAGGGTACTTGTTCACAATTGTAGCTTTATTAAGTTACCTATAATCAATACACAAATGCATAGTACCATCTTTCTTCTTCACAAATAAAATCGGTGCACCCCATGGAGATACACTAGGCTATATGAACCCCCTATTAAGTAAATCTTGTAACTGAATCTTGGGTTCTTTCAACTCAACAGGTGCCATTCTATAGGGTGTAATAGAAATAGGGGTTGTCCCCGATGATAATTCAATACTAAATTCAACTTCTCTCTCTGAAGGTGACCCAGGAAACTCACTAGGAAATACCTATGAAAAATCCTGTAGCCCCCCTCTTGGTGTCAAGAATATATGCAATAAAACCCTCACAGCCCTTACTGAACAATTTCCTCATCTGGATAGAAGAAATGATGCCATTGGGAAAAAATTTCCTTTCCCCAAAAAAATTTAATTCAGAAACACCAGGCATATTGAAAATAACTTCTTTACAAAAACAATCCTTAGATGCATGATATCTAGATAACAATCCATTCCTAGAATTATGTCAAAATAAGAGATATTCAATGGAAGTAATTCTATAATTGTATCTTTAACACCCACAGTCAAAAAACAATCACGAAAAACATATTCAAGTACAATCATATCCCCAATAGGCATATAAATACTCAAACCCACATCTAAATGAGTACACAGTTTACTCAAATATATAGCAAAAGCATATGACACAAAAGAATGTGTGGAATTGCGATCAACGGAAACATAAGTACTAATATCAGTAACAGAAAGTGTACCTGTCACCACATCTGAAGTAAACTGAGCCTCTTTCATCATAAAGACTTGTTCACTCTACCTAGAACCACTAGCTTGTCCTCTGCCCACACTTTTCACTCCACTGTCTGGAGATAACACTCTACTTACTGCTTCACTAGATGTTATTGGAGTCTCTTTCAACTGCGGATAATTCTTCTTAACATGCCCCACTTGATGAAAATGGTAGGATTCCATTCATTTAAGCTTAGGACACTCGAATTTATAATGACCTTTTTCTTTACAAAAGAATCATATAACAACTCCCACTGTAGCCTCACCTCTTTTTGACCTCCAACTAAATTAGAAGATCCTCCACCCCTGAGATTTCTACCAAATCTCCCATTACCTCTCCCACTATCTCCACCACCTCTCTGAAATTTATGAGGTTCCACCTTAACACTTCCACCCTCACTTCCCTTAGACTAGAATGAGTCAAATATACTTTTCTTAAAACTCTCTCTACTCGACACCCCTAGGTTAATTTTCTTTGTTCTATCATGGCTTTGTTCACCAAAAAAGAATAATCTTCTAACTCATAAGTACCCACCCAATTTTGAATGGGCCAAATCAACCCCTCTTGGAACTTACTATATTTCTCTTCCTCATCCTCCACATACTTAGGAGTAAATATAGACAAAGCTGTAAATTTAGTTTCATTCTCCCTCACAAATATTTTTCATTGGGTCAAATTTATAAATTCCCTCACCTTCTCCCTCCTATAAACTTTAGGAAAAAACTTAATATACAAAGCTTTAATAAATTTAGCCCAAGTAATAACATCAGTACCTTCCATCCTGGGCACCAAATGGTTGTTGACTTCTCACCAATATTTGGCCTCTCCTTTCAGCCTAAATACAACCAAAATCACTTTCTGATTATCTAGAACTTTCATCACTGGAAAGATAGTCTCTAGATCTCTAACCCACATCTCAAATTCTATAGGATCAACTGACCATGAATATTTTGGAGGATTCAACTTCAAAAACTTCTCATACATGGAATCTTTAATTTCCTTCCTTGCCGCTTTCTCAACTCTGACTACTTTCTTTGATTCCACAGATATCTAGTATGTTGTTCTGCCATTAAGGCCATATTTCATGTATGTTGTTCTGCCATCCACATCATTGCCTGTGCCATTATTTGCATATATGTAGGTTGCTCATATTCTCTAACTCTTCCTGCTATGCTCTGCTTGATTTTAGTATCCTCGTGTGAATGAGAAGTTACTCCCTCTTCTCCATGTTGCCCATCCCCGTGTTCTATATGTAATTATCTATAATACAATAAGGTTCTAACAACCAAGATAAACAGTTTATAATAGTAAATTATTCTTTAGTACATAAACAATTAAACAATATCACAACAAATCAATAACTGCCATTTAACCATCACACACGTCCAGAATTTATAACCTAGACGCTATGATACCACTAATTGTCACACCCTAAACCTAAATCCATTCTAATCATTTACTTCTACAATAAATAAATCATAATCTTCATCCCATTTGAAATATATTTCATTTATCAATATTCCACGCATAATGGACATAATGAACATAATCATGTTCTTTTTATCATAACATAATTAACATCTGAGTCATAATTAAGCGAACATACGATACTATGATTAACTATTATAATTATCTAGTTAAACCACTCCAACTCAACATATATAATGTATGAGTGTAGTAAAATCCTCGGTGTGACAATAAAAAATCCCCAGATCTAAACCCCGGCTCTTTCAAACGGTGCAGCTCTCAAAATCACCAATCATATGATATACTAGCTGGCAGCGTACAAACCTAAAAATATTAAAATATAAGAATTAAGATATAAGCTTAGTGAGGTACTCCTTTGCAGTGAAATAATAGTTCTATATCAAATCTGTGGATATAAAATATAAACAATTCTGCCCGTTGTGGCAATAACAAATTCTGGAACAGAAGTTCCAACGGATTCTGGTCATAAGATAAAACAAATCATTGGATCTTTGTCCAATTCTAATCCTGGATCATAAGACCCAAACAATCCTTAATATTTGAATATCCAAACCAATCCTGAATACCGAAGTATTCAAATCAATCCGCTCTTAGAGTTATATTCGTATCCATCATATCATTTTCATATCTACGTATAAAACAGTCATATGTATACTCAACTTGTCAAATTAATGGGCTTTTCCCCTGCCTTTTTCTGGAACTTATTCAATCGGTGTAACAACCCCGATTTTATTTAAATAGGTATTTTTAAACTAATTTTGAAAAATTCGAGAAAAATAAAATTTTGGATTCAATTATTTTTAATAATTAAATATGTTGGTTTTATATATAAAAATAAGGTTTTAAGTGGAATTTAAACCAGTATTAAAATTTTGAAATTATAACTTCTTGTATAAACATCGGGGGAGGATCCGAGGTAAGGAGGATAAAAATAATATTTTTAGAAATTTGACCGTCCGATCGAGCTAAATTTTTCACAGAAGCTCTGTCTCGCTGTTCGCTACAACATACCAAAATTTCTAGGTATTCTAATGGTTCGATCGTCCGTAATGATTTTTTGAGTGTTTGTATCTGATTAGAACTCTTTTCTTAATCAAACTCTTAATCCTTTATATATCACCACTAATTCGTGGATGAACTTTTCAAATCACTTTTTCTCAAACTTTTCAACTAGAAGACCTCTCCAAAATTACTCCCTTTCATCTACAAACTATAGCCCCAAACTTATTCAAGATTTTAACCATAGATTAAAGGCTTATTTGGTGTATTCTAGAGGTTGGGCTAGAACGAGATTTGATTATTTTCGCAAGAGGAACGTGATGGTACAATTAAATTTTGAGGCTGAAATTATGTGATGATTTTGAGATACGGGACTTACACAATATGCTCCTAAATTCTCTTGAGAGTATTCCATTTGTATTTCTGTGTTGAATGCACTCATGTCGAATTGTGATTCATTTGAAATCTGAAATAATTGTTGGAATCTAATTTTTAATTCATTACGATATATTATATTGTGATTTGATCACCGTGTCATGAGATTTTAATATGGCAAGGAGAATGGGCACCCGCCAATAGTTCAAAATTCGGATATGCTTAAGAATGCATAAGCGTGGTGAGGTGAGGCCTGGTGACTCATTGATGTGTTGTTGAGAAATTAATATTGATATAACGCTTGAGTATTGCATTTGATTTGTATACGCGGATTCATTTGTTGCGATTTGTTCACCGCGCTAATTATTTTTAAGCATCTATTCCTGTCATATTCTGTACTTCCCCGTATTTTCTTTTAGCTGGCAGGTTAGCGTGGATTGGGACACTATGGACTATTTTGGAGAATTGTTTTAGAGCTTGGATTGGAAGATTTAATTTTGATGTATAATTAGTGGTGTAATCTTATATTTGAGAGACTTTATTGTAATCATTATTGTGGAAATAAAAGAATTGTTGATTTATTTCATTTAAATTGTGGGAATTTAGATGCTCTATACTTGTTGATTGATGGATTTAGTTTAGTTTTATCGTAGTAGCATGCCGCGTGTCTCTTTCTGGGTGTGCGGGGTGTTACAGGTGACATCAGAGCTTAGGTATACGATAACCCTCGGGTCTTGGATTTTGGGTCTAGCATGCGCGTTAGACGATTTTTCTTTAGAAATAGAAATTTTTTGTGATAACTCGTGTTAGGTATAGAGGTTAGATGTGAGGTATTTATAGTTGATTTTTGGAGACGATATTTATCTTTAGAGACTGTTGTTGTGGCCTGATTTTTTAGTATTAGGCTTCGTTGAATTTCGAGGGTAAAATTTCTTGTTAGTGGGGAAGTATGTAACAACCCTAATTTTTTTTTTTAAATAGGTATTTTTAAACTGAATTTGAAAAATTTGAGAAAAATAAAATTTTGGATTTAATTATTTTTAATAATTAAATATGTTGGTTTTTATATATAAAAATAAGGTTTTAAGTGGAATTTAAATCAGGATTAAAATTTTGAAATTATAACTTCTTGAATAAAAATCGGGGGAGGAGCCGAGCTACGGAGGATAAAAATGATATTTTTAAAAATTCGACCGTCTGATCGAGCTGAATTTTTCACAAAAGCCCTATCTCGCCGTTTGCTACAATAAAAATTTCTAGCCATTATGATGGTTCGATCGTCCATAATGATTTTTTGAGTGTTTGTATCTGATTAGAACTCTTTTCTTAATCAAACTCCTAATCCTTTATATTCTTGGATGGACTTTTCAAATCACTTTTTCTCAAACTTTCCAACCATAAGACCTCTCCAAAATTACTCCCTTTTATCTACAAATCATAGCCCCAAAATTATTCAAGATTTTAACCATAGATTAAAGGCTTATTTGGTGTTTTCTAGAGTTTGGGCTAAAATGAGATTTGATTATTTTCGCGAGAGGAACGTGATGGTACGATTAGATTTTGAGGCTGAAATTATGTGATGATTCATGTGATGATCTTGAGGTATGGGACTAGACTTACACAATATGCTCCTAAATTCTCTCGAGAGTATTCCGTATGTATTTCTGTGTCGATTGCAATCATGTTGAATTGTGATTCATTTAAAATCTGAAATAATTGTTGGAATCTAATTTTTAATTCATTGCGATATATTATATTGTGATTTAAGAATCGTGTCATGAGATTTTAATATGGCACGGATAATGGGCACCCGCCAATAGTCCAAAATCCAAATATGCTTAAGAATGCATAGGCGCGGTGAAGTGAGGCCTGTGACTCATTGATGTGTTGTTGAGAAATTAATATTGATATAATGCTTGAGTATTACATTTGATTTGTATACGCGGATTCGTATTGTTGCGATTTATTTACTATGCTAATTATTTTTTATCATCTATTCCTGTCATATTGTGTACTTCCCCGTATTTTCTTTTAGTTGGCAGGTTAACGTGGTGGGACGCTATGGACTATTTTAGAGAATTATTTTAGAGCTTTGATTGGAATATTTAAGTTTGATGTATAATTAGTGGTGTAATTTTATATTCGAGAGACTTTATTGTAATCAGTATTGTGGAAATAAAAGAATTGTGGATTTATTTCATTTAAATTGTGGGAATTTAGATGCTCTATACTTGTTTATTGATGGATTTAGTTTAGTTTTATTGTAGTAGCACGTTGCGGGTCTCTTTTCGGGTGTGCGGGGTGTTACGACCGGTTCTTATTCCCTTCCTATCATTCTTATAATATTAGTATCATCATAATAATATTAATAATTTAATTAATAACTTAAATGTAACCCAATTTATAAGTATCAATTGATCTCATTCAAGTCATTTATCATAAATGAAGTCCCACCTACATTCATGTCAAGATATTTAACATATCCAAATCCTAGCATAAATCATAATCAACCATTTCAATTCAATCTTTATCATATTGGGTTTCCAAGACAACGCATCATTTCAAGTTTTCTAGAGCAAGATATGCCCATTTCTTTACTACATAGCAAATCTGCCCAATAGGCTTCTCTATCATTTAGTCAACATCCAAGAATTTTCATAATTTTTTTACATCATAACTTTCTATGATCTTTAACCCAATTTCAATACACATATTTAATAATAAAAAATTAAAGTTTCATATTTTTTAGTGTTCATTTACTATACCAAATGGCACACCAAACTCAAGTAATGTAAGCACAAACCCTAAGGATAGCAACTATGTATCAACTTTCAACCATCACCACGGTTTAACCACAAAGGAGTAAAATTCTAATTTTTGGATATGCTTTGCATTCGTGAGTCTAGTTTCATATCCAACTAGATTTTCTCAATTCGAGTAAGTACACAGAAAGATATAGAAGTATGAATACACAAGGTTTCTAAACCAGGAAATATAAAGGGTTTACGCATTCAACTTTCTTCAAACTTGTATCAATACATACACACACACCAAGGCATAAAAGTTTAGTAAAAAATTGATGATTTCTATCATTTCAATCAGTAATACAAAATAAAAACAATATTTATGGATAGAATTACCTTAGGAACTCTTATGTAATTTTCTATGATTTTTTCTCAATTTTTCTCCACGCATTCTTTTTTCCTAAACTTCACAATTCTCTTTCATCAAGCTAAAACTCTCCAAAACTGAACCAAAGGTTAAATTTGATGAAGAAATAAGTGAGACTGATAGCATTAAGTAGGCAAGATCTTCCTTCCTTTTCAACCAATCGAATTAAACCATTTGGCTTACTAAAAGATAAATTAGCACTAAAAAGGAATGGACAGATTTTCCCTCATTCGTAATTTTGGTATAACTTATTAATTAAACATCGGTTTAACACACCGTTTATTGCATTACAAATCTAAATCATATATATACAACTATATAGTTTCCACCTTGAGTTAAATATTACATAATAAGGGTCAAAACTAATTTCTAATATGAACATTCCTACTGAAAACTTCAAAATCTTATGTTTGTATCTAACTCGATAATTTAAAATTTTTGAAGCTAGGATTACTAAATACAATAACCTAACATTATATATATTAATAAACATTATCCATATCACATAATTCAATCATGATTCAAACATAATTTATCTTAATTATATCCGGTTTGTCGCAAGAATGTTTTCTCAACCTATAATATGATAATCGACAGAGTTGGATTGAAAAAGTTCGAAGCATCTACAGTTCATCAATGTATGAGGTTCTCCAGTCACTATGGGATTGGCATTGTAAATGGAAGTTAGATGGAGGCTAAAGAATTCTACTATAGATCTGCCGACCAGCAAGAAGTTCAAAAGAACCACACCACTTACCAAATTGACAATTTGGACCCCTGTGAAGAAGTTGATTTAGTCAAAGGCCAAGTCATGAAAGACATGAAAACCATTGTACTGGACGATGAAAGGGCAGAGAAAACCACCCATATTGACTCAAACCTAACACCATCCCTCAAACAAGAATTAATTGTATCCTTAGTGAGCGAAAAAATATGTTTTCTTTAAGCCATGAGGATATCCTTGGAATTGATCCTAATTTTATATGCCATGAACTCAATATCAATAAGGATGCCAAGCCGATCAAACTGAAGCACATGGTTTTTAGTCCTGAGAAAAATGTGGATATCCAAGAAGAACTAGACAAATTGCAAAAATCTCATTTCATAGACGTTAAGTACCCTAATTTGTTGGCTAATGTAGTGATGGTTAAAAAGAAGAATGGAAAATGGCGAATGAGTGTGGATTTTAACGACCTCAACAAAGCATGCTAAAAATATCACTTTCCTTTACTAAGGATTGATCAAATGGTAGATGCAACAACAAGTCACGAGTTTCTAAGCTTCATGGATGCCTACTCTAATTACAACCAGTTCAAAATAAAGTTGGAGGATAAAGAAAACAAATCTTTCATCACCAGCCGAGGTACTTACCGCTACAACGTTATGCCTTTTGGGCTTAAAAACACTGGAGCAACCTACCAAAGGCTTGTAAATAAAGTTTCTGAGGAGAAAATCGATAAGAACATGGAATTATATATGGACAACATTTTTTCCAAGAGTGGAGTAGCTGCCGACTACATCAAAGACCTGAGTCAGACGTTTGATCAGTTGAAAAAATATCAAATGAAGCTCAGCCCGACTAAGTGTGTGTTCAGCCAAGAAAGGAATGCTCATAGGCTTTATTGCGAATAAGAGATTAATTGAGGCCAACCCAGATAAAATTAAGACATTACTTGAGATGTAGTCTCCAATATGCAAGAAAAATGTGCAGAAATTGACTGGAAGAGTGGTCGCCCTCAATCGATTTGTGTCCCAAGATATTGATAAATGCCTACCATTCTTTAAAGTAATTAGGAAAAATGTCGAATGGAATGAAGAATGCGAGAATGCCTTTCAAGAGTTGAATAGGTACTTGGGATCTCCACTACTGCTCTCCCGACCAATTTTAGAAGAGAAAATGTATCTATATCTGGCAGTTTCCGAATCCGTTGTTAGCTCGGCATTAGTCAAGCTGGAAAATGGAGTTCAAAAACCAATTTATTACACCAGCAAAACATTTAGAGGAGCAAAATAAAAAATTCCAGCCTGGAAAAGTTAGCCCTTACTCTTATTAAAACTTCAAGGAGGATGAACCCTACTTTCAAGCGGACATCATTGTGGTTTACACAGATTTACTTCTACGCTAGGCACTTCACAAAACAGATAAATCGGGGAGATTGATGTCCTGGGAAGTATAATTAGGAGAATAAGAAATCCTTTATGAACTAAGGACAATGCTGAATGGACGGGTTATAGCAGATTTCATTGGTGAATTTACATATCCAAAAGTGATCCGTACTCCAAGTTTTCCTGTCGAGCACACTTCCTTAGAAGAAAGATCCACTCTAAAGTAAACTAAAAAGATTGCCGACCAACCTTAAATGTCAGTTGCCCATGAGATGGCTCAAAGGTACAATGTATAGAGCAGGAAAATATTCCAGCGATGTGTACTGTCTGAGGAAAGCTTCAATAACGACGTTCCAATTTTGAAGTTGTATGTAGATGGTTCCTCTTGCACTACTGGAAGTGGGGCGGGCTTATCATCAGTACTCTAGATGACATTGATGTGGAGTATGCACTTCATGGGGGCATTTGGGACCAGTGTATTTTACTCCCTCGAGAAGGAGGGCATAGTGCCAATTCTTCACCAATACACTATAACCCCAATAATATTTGTTTGAAAATCGGCCAGATTAACTACTAGCTCCCTATTGACATGCCTAGTCTTCAGATAATAAGTGTTATCCCCAATTGTTCCCCATTTGTAATAGTACATCAGCTTAGGAATCCCAATGTGGGTCCCATGAATTTTGTTTTAACGATAGACCATGTTTACTACCTTCCAAATGTTGGGGGCTACTCTAGTAGGGACCACATCAAAATATTAATAGAACTCAAGGAAAAAGTTATTTGGAGGGAAATTTATTCCATATTTCGTAATAAATAATTTGGGGATCCAATGGCCCTCATCAAGTAACAATAAGTCCACATGACCATCCACCAATTCCAAGGTTACCCAAGTGGTGATTTTTCGTCTTTCCCTAAAATCTATTAGGGAATCCTCATCCACAATATACACCATTGTTTAAATGAAATAACAGAAGGGAATGTAAAAGAAAGAAATCTCACAGAATTTTCTACCGAACATCAAGGAAGGAATAGCAAAGGAAAATCTCAAAGAAACGTAGATTTCTTAAATGTGAAGGTTTAAGGTGAGAAAAAAATGGGGGGAGAGTTTCGTCCTTTTATAGCTTACCTCGAAGGTTGAGAAGTAATGACTAATTGAACCAACGATTGAACTCTTAATGTCCACACGGTTCCCAAAGGCACGAAAAGACCAACTACCTTTTGGCGGTTATCTATTTTTTAAATTATTCACAAAGATGCCATTGGATGATAAACTTGTGGAAAATTTACAACTCCAAAAGGTCAACTACTGACAACTGTCATGTTAAAGCGCCAAGCAACTTTTTAGATTTAATACTCCATCCTTTCAACAAATCATCAAGCATGGATCATTGGGGGCTATTATTGTGGGTCAATTATTCATGCCACGTGGACCTATGATATTAGGACACTTCTCCTCATGAGCATATATCTCAACGTTTTATTTAAACTTGGTCGGCTCCAGAACTATTGAGTCGGCGTATCGGCCGACCAATTTAAGAAGATGGACTATCAGGAAGAAGAAAGGTCATTAACATGGGAATTATCAAGAGACATTCACACGTTCCTTAGAAGATCAATAGTCTCATTCATTATGTATAAGTGTAAATGCCTAGATATATAAAGGCATTATGTCCCTTGGTTTTCGAGAACAATATAAATATCTTATTTCCCTTAGTTCAAAGGAAAAGTTTATCACACATAAGCAAGACTACCCAAAATTCTATTTAACTACCTTCAATCATAATAGCGTAATAATGGACGTAGGATTACCCTAAGCTGATCCACTTTAAAATCTTTGTTGTTCTTTATTATTTTCTTTTACATTAATCAACTAATTATCTGTGATTAAGAAACTGGTAATTTCTAGCTAAGATAAAATCTCTACCAATTTTAGATATCAATAATGACCTATGAAGATCTCCTCTAGTCAACTAGTATCTTGTCCAAATCCTAGTTTGCAATCCTGAGAGTGATTACGAGCATTTTTGTATGCGAAGTCTTGACTCTGACCATGTCTTCCTAGGTGAAGACTATATGCTTATTATAGTCAATGTCTTCTTGTCAACGGTGCTTTCCTATTGAATCTTGGCAGGGTCGATCAGGAAAAATTTTATGACTGCAGTAACTTTCTTTAGCTCCATCAGAATAGCATTGCCTCGAATCTGGTTCGAATTTGATTCCCCATGGATGATCGTAAACTTGTGTTTTATCTCGTCATAATCTAGTACATTTTCAGGTTTTTAGTCTAGCTCCACGGTGGTCTTTGTGCCCTTCTTCTCCATATAGTTGTCCAAATGGCTTGTTTAGGATAACTCCTCCAAATGGGACTTGAGTGCTTTGCAATTATTTGTATTATATTTGTTGTCCTTGTGATATGAGCATTTCAGGACAGTGTTCCTCTTTAACGGATCTCTTGTCATCTTCCTCAACAACTTAAAAAACTATTATGTTTTGATTTTACTCTAAATTTTATAGATTAGCTATTTGAAAACGGTGTGGTAGCTTAGTGGGGTCAGCCTTATCATTTCTTTTAGATCCATCATTCTACTTCTTGCCCTCTTCTTAGGAGCATTTTCTTTGTCCTCATTATTGTCCTTTTTTACCAACCATTGCCATGCTGGATGTTAGCTACCACCCTCCACTTTAGCATATTTCTCATTTTTGGACCCAATGTTGTCAATTGTGTTGGCCTCCTTTGAGAGAGACTAGTGCAACATAGAGTTTCTAGACAGAACAATCTTGAAAGAAGTCACGAAAACTTTCTCGGAGTAATCCTCCACTTCATTATATATTTTTCGGCATCGTTGAGCGTATTCCCGCAAGGTTTCCTGGGGATGTTTCCTCATAGTGAGGAGTGAGTCCATCATCTTGGGATGAGAGCTGTTGGTTATGAATCTAGCACTAAAAGTTTCTGCGAGATGCTTAAAGTTGGTTACCGACATGTGTGGTAACTTCTTAAACCACTTTTCTACGATATCCCCCAGACTAGAACGGAATATGAAACATATGACGGCTTCGTTATTGCTTGAGATAGTCATTGTTTGATATTACTAATGAACATGATCGACGGGATCAGTCTTGTCATTGTAGATCTTGAATCTAGGGGTGGAGAATTTCTTCAATCGACGGGGACTCCATCTGATTGATGATGGTTTTTTTGTCCAGTTCTTTGGTGGATCTAGCCCCGCGATAAGTCAGATGCTCATCCATCTCTCATCGGATGTGATTGTCGAGGTCATTCTTATGATGACCCCTTAATCTCTTCTCGTTAGCGGGCTCCATTATCTGAAGCATTCCTGATCTCTTTGTGAACTCCTTCATCAGTTGTGAGTTTTTCTTACTTGAGGGCTAGTGTTCGGGCGTGGATTTTCTCCCCATGGATCTCTTGCTCCATTTTTTTAGCCGACGTTGTAAACGGGTGTTCTCATCCTACTAGAGGCACGTGGCATCCTCTTGTTCACGAAGCCACTGTTCATAGGCGCCTACAAGTCGTGACATCTGGGTAGATATCATTTGTTCATTACTCTCCATAGTATGTTCCTTATGTGGATGATATCGTGAGTTGGGAGTGTTATGAATCTTATAGGGATGAACCTCAGACCTGACTCTAGGTGTTGGAGGCTCGTTTTTATCATCCTGATGGTTGCCATTAAATTGTAAACGGGGTTGTGCAAGTGAGACATGATTGCCCTTTAACTCTATGTGGATGAGAAAAGAAAACTCATTCTCATAGACGGTGCCAATTGCAAGTAATAAAATCATACTATGATGATTCAACACAATTATGACAAGCAGAATATAAAATCGTAATCACACAACAAAAATTATACATAATTCGGTAATATTCTTGCGTCCAGAGGGGGGTCTTTCTCTCTTTATTGATCAACCGTTGATAACGAAGATTACATGACCCTTTTCCCAATGGTGTGGATTACATTTAGAGATAACAGAAAGAGAACGAGTCATGTGGGACTCCATGGTCTTGTAATGCTATTGTGATATGATCGATCGAATCTAGCCCGAGATTATCGTTGATCGTCTCCTCGTTTGTACTTATCTTCCAGTTGCGATCATCCATCTAACTAGTCGAATAAGTGTCAGGTATTCTTGTCATGTTTCCAACTCGAAACTATTTAATATTTCCTAAAAAGGGTGTGCACGATACAATTTTGGAGTATTTTCATGCCTAAACTAACTTTTGTCAATTTTCCCTTTTTTGGAACCAAAAGAGAATTAAGGAAATTTGATTTTGATCGGTTTGGTTTTGGTCAATTTTCAATTCTAAAAATTAGTCCCAAAACTCAAATTCATACAAAAAAATTGTGACACCCCGCCTAATTAAATACCGAGTGATCAGTCCTTTATTAAATTAAAATCAAGTTGGACGATTGGTTCATTCTTAGCATCACTGTCGCAAAATAAAATTTTCAATTTAAACATCCTAAATAATTAAGCTAATTGTCAAAACCATTTAAAACCTTATTTCCATTTTATTTAAATTTCAATAAGAAAATCTTTTTAATAATCAACATTTTAAGTGACACATAAGTAATAAGGATGACAATTATCACACAAGAATTTAAACCTTCTAGATAAATCAAACCAAGTTATAAACAATCAATAAAATCCTCCTAACAAGAGTTAACTCCAAAGAGTACCAAATACTGAAAATAAATAAACATAAATCTTTGATAAATCCAAACGAAAGGAAATCGGGCAACATATGCCCTAACTATAAAGAACTAAAATAGGAACATAGTCAATAAAGAGGTCGTCTAAAGCAAAGGCTTGCGACTCCCACACAAGCTGCAACGCGTCCAATCCAAATAACCTATGCATGACGCCCCTGTGGCTGGGCACCTGTAATACATATATATATATATATATCAGAAAGAGAAAAGACAGGAAACGGGTCAGAGCCCGAGTGTAAAACAGTTTAAAAATAGTTTAGCAAGTATTTAAAATTCTTACCGGCTAATGTAACAACCATGTTTGTATGCGTCACTCTCTTGAGAATTCTCACCTCTCATCTAGTGTGCACACCTACCATTCTACTGATCTCATAAGTTTATTTAACTCATTCCCATGAAGTTTATCTCGAAAAATACTAAGGCCATGATATTTAATTTTAAAATATTAATCTCTTACATTTTCTTACGTTACTTAGGACCACACGGTATCGTTACAAAGTTTTCGAACAATTATTATAAAGTTGGAGCGTTTATTCATTACTTGACTACTTATCCGCACAGTAGAAAGTTTCCATAAATATAAGTATATATATTTGTCACTCATATAATATATATACTATTGCCACCCCACATAAAATCTATGGTGCTGGCGTACTCTGCTATCAAGTCCCCGTATTACTCGTACTAAAGGAAATACTAGTTCGGAATCACTCTCGAACTATATTAACACAAAACACACAAAAATGGAGGCGAAGCATAGTTCCAAGTCACTAAGAGGTCAGCACATACCCTCACATCTCTTAGTACCATCTGACTATCATTCTCAGATAACTTGTATCAAGGATACTATCTTCTAGGGTACGAGTCAATATCCCCCATAAAGGTCCAATCGAGATAAGACTGTCCCGACGTGGAAACCCCCCTGATAGCAAGTAGCTCGGATATGATTATACACAGATAAAGTATTTAATATATGTACATAGTCACATGTCCATATATACATTCGCATATTTTCCAACAAGGTTCTCTCACGAACCATAATTATTATTAACCGTATTTAGTACAATTTTACCCAATTATCTCGTGTAAGGGATTCATCTCTATTATTCCCACTTAGAATTCACTTCTTACATACTTCTCATCTCTCAAAGAATTCTCTCTTTCTAAGTACAATTTCAGTAGGTATATCATCTTTAACCTTCTGGCCTAAGTCTTTCACGAGCCCCTCGATTCATTAATAATTTTCTCACAATCTCAAATGTGTACCGAAATTCCCCGTTAACCCATTGTTTCATTCCATATTAAATTTCATTCAACGGAGTCTATTTAGACCCTACTGGTCTTCCTCATGACTCATCATACTCCATAAATAATAATCAAGGGTTCCTACGTAATTAAACCGGATTAAAGAAAAACGAAAAAAATATGCAGTTTCCAGAAGGGGTCGATCGATCGAGAAAATGGGGTCGATGGATCGATGTTCTTGGGTCGATCGATCGATCAAGCAGTTCTTTCCCAGAAACTGCAATTTCAACCTACAGGTTTTAACCAATAATTTTCTCCAAAACGTCATTTATAATTCCCAAGCTCCCAAATAAGGTTACTACTAGTTATATATACATATATACATGATTTTCTACGTAAAACCTGTACAATTTCATCA
The DNA here is from genome assembly GCA_949130495.1 of Sambucus nigra. Taxonomy (NCBI): domain Eukaryota; kingdom Viridiplantae; phylum Streptophyta; class Magnoliopsida; order Dipsacales; family Adoxaceae; genus Sambucus; species Sambucus nigra. The sequence continues at coordinate 621,724,884 of OX422207.1, read as the reverse complement.
AAGGAATTGAATTAAAGGGCCAATTTGTATGAACTATCAAGAACCCTAATTTTCATAAAACTTTCATTCTTTTAATTTCTTTTCCAGATTTCTTGCTTCTAAACTCATACCAATTCGTGGGTTATCCTCTACATATGATTGGGATGTCCAGAGTATAATTATTTCCACCAAGACATGTGATTAAATCCTCAAATTTCTTAAATTCTTCTATGGAACATGTGTATAACAATCCTAATCTAACATGGATGAAACAATAACTAAAAGAAAAGCAAGATAGATACTTGCCTAGAAATTTAAGAGTCTGATTTGTGGATGAAAAAGGTACGGTTACACTCCTCGTCGTGCTATCTACGTTTTGGTGGTTGTGGCGGTGTAAACGGATGAGTTCTTGGCCTTGATCGCTTGAAAATCTCCCTACCTTCTTATCTAATGGCCGTTCTTGAGTTTTGTGGTTGTTACCCCTAAAAGCCTAACTCAAATGATTGATATACCTTAGGAAAATTCGTGGGTTTAATTACCCAAAAATACAAAATAACTATTATACCCTTTCGAGATGCCAATTAGGCCTAAAAATGCTCCGAGACCCAAACTAAACCCCCGAGTATACTTTTCTGACTATCTCGACCCTTCCGGACACATTGGCGCACTCGAAATGACCATACGGATGACTTATAATTTAATTCACTTTGTATAATAATAATTTAGTCCTGACGCGACACTGACGCATCCCGACTTAATTTCCACAATTGTCCAATTATACACTCGTGATAATTTTTAATAAATTCAATTATACATATTACTTTACTCATCTAGTAATATTCAACAAATTCTCAATAATTACTAACTCTCATCACGCTAGTAAATATTTAAAAATAATTTCTGGATTAATATTAAATTAATATCTCAAATTAAATTTAATAAATCCCTAAATTAAAAGCCATAAAAATACGGGGTATTACATAGTTCCCCCCTATCGTCCTGAAATTCAGAAAATAAGGCATACCTGGTAAAAATAAATCTGGATATTTCTCGCTCATATCTGCCTCATGCTCCCAAGTGGATTCCTCCATATTATGATGCTCCCACTGGACCCGTACAAGTGGAACTACCTTCAACCTCAATTTCCTCTCGCTATGGTCTAGGATCACCACTGGTCTCTCCTCGTAAGAACTATCAGGCTGTAAGTCGATCTCCTCAATCACGATGTGAGTATGGGAGATATCATTCCAAAGATATCGTCTCAACGACGAGATGTGGAACACATCGTGAATGCGGTGCAAATGCTCTGGCAACCCCAATCTGTATGCCACCGGCCCAATCCTCTCGATAATGGGAAATGGTCCCACGTACCTCAGAGCCAACTTCCCCTTCTTTCCAAATCTCATTACTCCTCTCATAGGAGATACATGCAGTAATACTTGGTCCCCGACACTAAACTCTCGAAAGAACCGCTTCGCATCAGCGTATCTCTTATGTCTGTCATGTGCTACCCGAATGCGACTCCTGATGAGCTCAATCCTAACTGAAGTTTCCTGAATCACCTCAGGTCCGAGCAATTTGTTGTCCCCCACCACTAGCCAACAAGAGGGAGAACGACAAGGCCTGCCATACAACACCTCAAATGGGGCCATGCCGATCGTGAACTGATAAGAGTTATTATAAGCAAACTCCACTAGTGGAAGATACGGCTCCCAATTTCCTCCAAAATTAAGGACACACATGCGTAACATATACTCCAACATTTGATTGGTACGCTATGTCTTCCCATCCGTCTGTGAGTGATAAGCTGAACTCAATCTCAACTCTGTACCCATAGCCTCCTGAAAGCTCTCCCAGAAATGCGACACAAAAATCTTGTCTCTATCGGACACAATATCCAGGGGCACCCAATGTAGCCTAACGATCTCGATAATGAATATCTGTGCATACTGGCCCGTGATGTAGTCCGTCCATACTGGTATAAAATTAGCTACCTTGATCAACCGATCCACAATCACCCATATGGAATCGTGACCCCGTTGTGATGTAGGCAGTCCAATAATGAAATCCATGGAAATACTCTCCCACTTCCAGGTAGGTATTTCCAACGGCTGAAGTAATCCGGACGGTCTCTAGTAGTCCACCTTTACCAACTGACAGGTAGAACATTTAGACACGAATTCAGTAATGTCCTTCTTCATTCCGCTCCACCAGTACTGCCGCCTCATATCTTGGTACATCATATCCCCTCTAGGATGTACCGTAAATCGGGATCCGTGTGACTGTGTCATAATTGCATGATGTAGGTCTTCTACCTCCGAGACCACTAATCTCCCATTAATAATCAAGTCCCCATTAGAACATACTGAATAGGACTCAGCGCCCTCAGCTAAGAGTCGTACAATCTTCTCCTGACAAAATGTATCCGTTGCTTATGCTTGTATCACCCTCGTAATAATCTTGAGTGTGACTGACATAGAAGATATAAAGGAATGGGCTACCGCGTCCTAGTGTCCCAACTCTTTCCACTTCGCTTTCCATACGTCCGCTACGTCCCCTACCGGTCTACGGCTTAACACATCAGGAACCATGTTAGCCTTCCTCGGATGATACTGTATCTCGAACTAGTAGTCTTTTATAAACTCCAACCATCTACTCTGACGCATGTTCAACTCTCGCTGAGTGAACAAGTACTACAGTGACTTGTGGTATGTGAACAAGCTAAACTTCTCCCCCAACAAGTAATGTCTCCAAATACGTAGTGCAAATATGACCTCTGCTAGCTCTAGGTCGTGGGTGGGGTAATTCCTTTTGTGAGGCTTAAGCTTGTGGGAGGCAAAATCTACATCCTGGTGCTCCTGCTGAAGTACTCCCCTGAGTCCTCGTAAAGTGGCATCAGTGTATACCAGGTACTCCACTCCCGGCTTGGGCAAAGCAAGAACTGGCACCGAAGTCAACTTATCTTTCAGCTCATCAAAAGCCAATTGGCAAGCATCATCCCAAACGTACGGTACTCCCTTGCGAGTCAGATTCATCAACGGACCCGCTATCTTTGAAAAACCTCGGATGAACCTCATGTGTACCCGACTAACCCCAAGAAACTACGCACCTCTGTCGGTGTTGTGGGTTGTCCCCACTCCCTCACTGTCGATACTTTTCTCGGGTCAACCGATATCCCCAATTTTGACATAACATGCCCCAAAAACTGTACCTCTCGTAATCAGAATTCGCATCTCTCACACTTAGCATATTGCTGATACTCTCGTAGAGTCTGAAGAACCTGCCTCAAGTGCTCGGCATGCTCCTCCTCAGTGTGTGAATAAATTAAGATGTCATCTATGAAGATAATGATAAACTGATCCAAGAACTCTCTGAACACTCGGTTCATCAAATCCATGAATACGGATGGAGCATTTGTTAGCCCAAACGGCATGGCTCTAAACTCATAGGATCCATACCTCGTCAAGAAAGCAGTCTTCGACACATCCTGCTCCCTAATCTGTAGCTGATGGTATCCCGATCTCAAATATATCTTTGAAAAGAAGGTTGTTGCCCTGAGCTGGTCCTACAGGTCATCGATTCGGGGCAACGAATATTTATTCCATATCGTGACCTTGTTCAACTCTCGGTAATCTACGTATAACCTCAGTGAACCATCTCTCTTCTTAACAAACAAAACTGGAGCGCTCCAAGGCGAGGTGCTCCTACGAATGAAGCCCTGGCCTAACAGTTGCTTTATCTGATCTCGTAACTCCCTCATCTCTACAGGGGCCATATAATACAGTGCATGTGTTATTGGCTGAGTTTCCGGCATCAAGTCTATGACGAAATCTATCTCTCGACTAGGGGGTAGGCCCGGTATCTCCTGAAATACATCCAAAAACTCACGAATGGCTGGAATCGAATACAGGGGAATGACAATCTCCTTAGAGATATCATCCTCTATGTAATACAAATGGGTGGAAGGTCCTCCCTCTGGGCGAGGCATCGCCACCAAAAATATCTCCTGCCCCGGAATGGCAAAGATAATACTCCTACCAAAATAATCAATTATGGCTTTGTACGCGGCGAGCCAATCCATACCAATAATAATATCGTTCTCATGCATCTCTAAGACTAGCATGTCTGCCGATAAAATCAAGCTACTAATCTCTATCCCTACACCCCAGCATATAAAGAAAATCAAAGACCCATTCCCCAGTGGTGAGTCTACGCATGTCATCGTGCTCTCTGTTGTGGCTAATAACCCTAAGGCCCGTGCAAAATGGGTAGCTATAAAATAGTGTCACACCCCAGTATCAAATAAAACCCGACCTATAGTGCCATGGATAGAAAACGTACCCTCAATCGCGGGTGGTGCCTGAGGTGCTGCTGCTTAGTGGACGTTATAGACACGTCCGTACTGTAACTACCCCTACTGAACTGGAGTTGTTGGGATGGCTGGTAGGGCTGGCACCTGAGCTGGGGCTGGGAGGGTTGCGAGAAAGAGTGACCTATGTGGATCATTACGGGCACCCTGCTATTGTGAGGCCCTATCCCCCTCTGGGCAATCCTGACGCCTATGGCCATTCTTGCCACATTCGAAACATCTGCCCCTGAAGTTACCTCCCCTCTGTCCTTGATGTCCACAGCCCTTTTGGCCGTTTCCACCCTCCCAATAGCCCTGCTAGCCATGCTAAAAATGTTGTTGGCCCTGCTGACTCGACTGGCCCTGCTGACCTTGCCTAAATCCCCCAAATCCCTGTCTGGAATCACCTGATTGGAATCGCTTGGTAGGTCCCCCTAATGGGAATTCTGCTCACTATGACGGATTTCTCCTTGGTCTATTGGTGACCCACTAGGGTTACTGCCCCTGGTCCTGCCCTGATGGATGGACTCACGTGTGCTCGTTTTCTCCCCTGCTGATGGAAAAGGTGATCCTGATAATCCAGCAAAGCAGCGTTGAGTACGTCAGTGTAAGTACCAAGTGATATATTGCCTATGAGGTGCTAACGAATCCTCCAGGCCAATCCATCTGAAAATAACAGTATCTTCTTCTCCTCGATGGGTGCCTCATCTGGCACTATAGTGAGAAGTCTGGTGAATTCCTCCTTGTATTCAGCAACGGCCATACCCTCTTGCTTAAGATTCAGTAGCCTCCGCCTCATCTCAGTCTGCACGACGGATGGGAAGTACTTGAGGTCAAACCGCACCCAAATGACTGAATCGAGAAGTTTTACCTCTCCTCCAAGATGGTGGTGGAGTCCCACCACTGCAAAGCGGCCCCCACTAGCTTGAAGGAAGCCATTAACTATCTCTGCACGTCAGTGCACTCATACATGCGCATATGCCTCTAGATATCCTTCTTTCATTGGCTGGCGATCACGATGTCCGAGCTACTCGAGAACTCCGGGGGATGCGCCTTCTGAAAGGCATCCCTGACTCGCTCCCATGAAGTGGAAAGTTGTGTTGGTACCGGTGCTACAGCCTGAACCTAGGGTGGAGCCTACTGCACCACCACTAATGCGGCATTCACCGCCTGAGCAACGATAGCGGCTACCTTAATTGCGTTCATCATTCCCTGGGCCAGAGCTGCTAGCTGCTCCGACTGGGCATTCTTGTCTCGGGATGCTCGTCTTGAAGGCATCTGAAATGGGAAGGAAGTTTATTAGTCAACAGTTACTAGCAAATCTCAAATAGCTGAAGACATAAGTGTAAACACAAGATTACAACAGTCCTAAAAATAGGGCTTTATATCAAAAATGCTAAGCTGGAAGCGAAATAAGTCGTACATATCCTAAAGTACACTAGAACCTGATGCTCTGATACCACCTGTGACACCCCGCCTAATTAAATACCGAGTGATCAATCCTTTATTAAATTAAAATCAAGTTGGACGGTTGGTTCATTCTTAGCATCACTGTCGCAAAATAAAATTTCCAATTTAAACACCCTAAATAATTAAGCTAAGTGTCAAAACCATTTAAAATCTTATTTCCATTTTATTTAAATTCCAATATGAAAAGCTTTTCAATAATCAACGGTTTAAGTGCCACATAAGTATTAAGGATGACAATTATCACACAAGAATTTAAACCATCTAGATAAATCAAACCAAGTTATGAACTATCAATAAAATCCTCCTGACAAGAGTTAACTCCAAAGAGTACCAAATACTGGAAATAAATAGACATAAATCTTTGATAAATCCAAAACGAAATAGGAAATCGGGTGACACATGCCCTAACTATAAAGAACTAAAATAGGAACAGAGTCAATAAAGAGGTCGACTAAAGCAAAGGCTTATAACTCCCACATAAGCTACAACGCGTCCAATCCAAAGAACCTATGCATGACGCCCCTGTGGCTGGGCACCTGTAATACATACATATATATATGCAAGAAAGAGAAAAGATAGGAAACGGGTCAAAGACCGAGTGTAAAATAGTTTACAAATAGTTTAGCAAGTATTTAAAATGCTTATCGGCTAATGTAACAACCATGTTAGTATGCGACACTCTCTTGAGAATTCTCACCTCTCATCTAGTGTGCATGCCTACCGTTTTACTGATCTCATAACTCTATTTAACTTATTCCCATGAAGTTTATCTCGAAAAATACTAAGGCCATGATATTTAATTTTAGAACATTAATCTCTTCCATTTCCTTACGTTACTTAGGACCACACAGTATCGTTACAAAGTTTCCGAATAATTATTATAAAGTTGGAACGTTTATTCATTACTTAACTACTTATACGCACAGTAGAAAGTTTGCATAAATATAATTATATCTATTTGTCACTACTATAATATATATACTATCGGCACCCCACATAAAATCTATAGTGTTGGTTTACTCTGCTATCAAGTCCCCGTATCACTCGTACTAAGGGAAATACTAATTCGGAATCACTCTCGAACTGTATTAACACAAAACACACAAAAATGGAGGTGAAGCAAAGTTCCAAGTCACTAAGAGGTTAGCACATACCCTCACGTCTCTTAGGACCATCTGACTATCATTCTCAGATAACCTGTATCAAGGATACTATCTTCTAGGGTACGATTCAATATCCCCTATAAAGGTCCAATCGAGATAAGACTGTCCTGGCGCAGAAACCCCTTGTGATAGCAAGTAGCTCGGATATGATTATACACAGATAAAGTATTTAATATATGTACACAGTCACACGGCCATATATAGATACACATATTTTTCAATAAGGTTCGCCCACGACCCATAATTAGTATTAACCGTATTTAGTACAAATTTACCCAATTATCTCTCATAAGGGATTCATCTGTTTTATTCCCACTTAGAATTCACTTCTCACTTACTTCTCATCTCTCGAAGTATTCTTTCTTGCTAAGTACAATTTCAGTAGGTATACCATCTTTAACCTTCTAGCCTAAGTCTTTCACGAGCCCTTCGATTCATTAATGATTTTCTCAAAATCTCTAATGTGTACCAAAATTTCCCCGTTAACCAACTATTTCATCCCATATTAAATTTCATTCAACGGAGTCTATTTAGACCCTACTAGTCTTCCCCACGACTCATCATACCCCATAAATAATAATCAAGGGTTCCTACATAATTAAATCGGATTAAAGAAAAATGGGAAAAATATGTAGTTTCCATAAGGGGTCGATCGATCGAGAAAATGTTCTTGGGTCGATCGATCGATCAAGCAGTTCTTGCCCAGAAACTGCAATTTCAACCTACGGGTTTCAACCAATAATTTTCTCCAAAACGCCATTTAGAATTCCCAAGCTCCCAAATAAGGTTACTACTGGTTCTATATACATATATGCTTGATTTTCTATGTAAAACATGTACAATTTCATCAACGGAATTAAATTAAAGGGACAATTTGTATTAACTATCAAGAACCTTAATTTTCATAAAACTTTCATTCTTTTAATTTCTTTTCCAGATTTATTGCTTCTAAAATCATACCAATTCGTGGGTTATCCTCTACATATGATTGGGATGTCCAGAGTATAATTGTTTCCACCAAGACATGTGATTAAATCCTCAAATTCCTTAAATTCTTCTATGGAACATGTGTATAACAATCCTAATCTAACATGGATGAAACAATAACTAAAAGAAAAGCAAGATGTATACTTGCCTGGAAATTTAAGAGTCTGATTCGTAGATGACAAATGTACGGTTGCGTTCCTCGTCGTGCGATCTACATTTTTGTGGTTGTGGCGGTGTAAACGGATGAGTTCTTGGCCTATATTACTTGGAAAGCTTCCTACCTTCTTCTCCAATTGTCGTTCTTGAGTTTTGTGATTGCTAACCCTAAAAGACTAACTCAAATGGGTGATATACCTTAGGGAAATTTGTGGGTTTAATTACCCAAAAATACAAAATGACTATTATACCCTTTCGAGATGCCAATTAAGCTTAAAAACGCCCTGAGACCCAAACTAAACCCCCGGGTATACTTTTTTGACTATCTCGACCCTTCCGGACACATTAGCGCACTCGAAATGACTATATGGGCGACTTATAATTTAATTCACTTTATATAATAATAATAATAATAATAATAATAATAATAATAATAATAATAATAATAATAATAATAATAATAATAATTTAGTCCTGACGAGACACTGGCGCGTCCCGACTTAGTTTCCACAATTGTCCAATTATACACTCGTGACAATTTTTAATAAATTCAATTATACATATTACTTTACTCATCTAGTAATATTCAACAAATTCTCAATAATTACTAACTCTCATCACGCTAGTAAATATTTAAAAATAATTTTCGGGTTAATATTAAATTAAGATCTCAAATTAAATTTAATAAATCCCCAAATTAAAATCCATAAAAATATAGGGTATTACAAAAACGCAGTATCAAAGCAATACATATACAAACTCGATGATATTCACAAAAGAAAATTACACAATATCAAATTACAACTTCAGCTAAATTCACAAAAAATGTAATTGAAAATATACATAATGAATCCATACAATCTTGTAACACCCCGTATTTTTATTTATTATTTTAATTAATTAATTAGAATTTTCGAGAAAAATAAATTTTTGAATTTTAAAATTTTTATTGGTAAAATATGTTGGTTATGATTTTAGAAGAACAAAACTTCAAGCGGAATTAAAATCGGAGTTAAAACGGATTTTATATTGATTTTACAATATTTTTGCCTTATGGCATTTTTTGGGCAAACTGTCAGTTTTTCGGGGTGATCGATCGATCGACGGGGGGGTAGATCGATCGACCCTCCCAGAAAACGTGCGCTGTAAGCTGTTTTTTTTAAGAATTTGTGTAGGATTAGGACTCCTAATCACTATATAACCTTGTTAATCCGTAGGGGGACTTCTCATAATCACTTTTTCTCCAGTTTTTCACCAGAGAACACTTCCAAATATTTTTCCTCTCCCTCATAATCATCAACCTTCAACAAAATCAAGTTTTTGTCACAAGTTTTGGCACAAGTTTTTGAAGGCTTAATTGGGGTTTAATCAAGATCGTTCAAGAACACTCTTTTGCTAATTTTTCGAGAGGAATCCAGATTTCTAATCAGATTTTCAACACAATCTTTGCAGGCATGAATACTCTATTCTTTTCCTTTAGTATTATGCGTTTTAAGTGTCGCCTAAACACTTAATTACATGTTTTCTTAAAAATAATTAGTAACTTAATTAGAAAAATTGAATACTAATTATGGAGCTGTTTTTATAAAATCTTTTAATCTGAATAATATTCATAACCCTTGGGTACGTAGGATTGATGAGTGATTTTGGGTTTTATTGGTGTAGGTGGCATGTAGAAAAACCCTAGCTTTAAAATAAATGATTTTTGGGTGCGTACAACTCATGTAATACATGTAGAGATAATAAAATTTGGGTTTTGATATATATATGATGAAAAATTGGTATATTTAATTTAAAATAATTAAGTGAGATTATTTGGATATTGTTGACATTGTGATAATTAAATTAAAGATTTAATTGAATTGGACTATCATGCGTAGTTTATATATTGATTAATTATGCTTGTTTTGTGTGACTTGTTGGAATTATGATGTTACCTTTGTGACGACGGGTTGTTGGGTATTATTGCTCTCCCTATACTTTAGGATGCCTTCTAGGTATGGGACTAGTGGGTAGGCCTTTTGATGATTTACGCCTTCTAGGTATGGGACTAGTGAGGGTAGATTATCGCATTTTTTTTTTCATCTTGGGGGTGGGCTGATTTTTGGTACTTTATCGTCGTTACGCTAGCCTAAGCATGAGACTAAGTTAAGATATATGTTAGAAAATCCTCCTATACATAGGATAGGACGTATTGATAACTTGGGGACCCTTAGTTATGGGACTAAGGGTTATTTTGAGGATCTCACATCGATAAAAAAAAAGGGGTGGGGTGATTATAAATTGAGAACTTGAGAATTAATGCCTAAGATAAAAACGGGTATTAAAATTTGTGGCGACATAATGTGTCGGGGCCGACAGTTTAAACGGGTCAGAGGACGATTTATGTCGTGTCGTGTGTGGAACCTTGTCATATCGCGAGGGTCGCAGGATAAAAACGGGCCAGACGGCGGACTTGACAAGGGGACGGGTGCGTGTGTGGAACCTTGTCATATCGCGAGGGTCGCAGGATAAAAACGGACCAGACGGCGGACTTGACAAGGGGACGGGTTTTGGTAATAATCTTCTTGGTTAAATTAATTAAATTTAACATTATGGGAAGGTGGGTTAATTTAAAATCATATTGGTGTGCCTTTATAAATGGGAATTTTTGTGGGTAGTTAGTAGATTATAATTATCGCGTTTAATTATCCCGTTTAATTTAAAATATTCTATTGTGATATTTATTGCGTATAATGCTAATAATCTGGATTCAGGGATCCTATTTGAGGAGAGTAGTGTGTATTCTTGCTCGGGGCTTTGGCTCTGACCCATGCGTTGACCAATCTTTTTCAGGATTTAATTTGGAGAAGTTGCATAAGTTTATCGGAGTTATCATTGGAGGTGCAACTGGAGTTATTTACTTTATGGCATCGTTTAGTTAGAATTTATTTTTCAGTCGTATTATGAGACTTCATTGGAGTTTTATTGGGCCATTCGGTTCCAAAGTTGTTTAGAGGATTTCTGTTGGGATTATTCAGATTTTATTTAATCGTTATTGGAGTATGAATTTATTTTGGAGTTAGCATGTGATGGATCTTTTATCGCTTAGTCGTTGATGATCATTTGAGATTGATTCAATTATTTATCTTATGGACTGATTTATTTATGTCTCATATCTGTCTCATGCTAAGAATGGTATTTTATTTACTCACGCCCGACTTAGTTTTGGTGGCGGCCGACGCCAGAATTAGGCGGGGTGTGACAGATGGTATCAGAGCATGGTCTTAGGTCTCGTAGGTTATGAGTCCGTTTAGTTTTCGCGTTGCCGATCTTTGATTCCCTTTGTTGATTCGTACTTCTTAAGGTAGATGTTCTAGCATGCGTGTTAAATGTGTTTCTTGGAGATGTGAAGTTTTGAGTTAAGGACGTTGTAGACATTGAGTTTAAAATTAGTAAGCTTGATGTGGGGATCCTTAGAATGGATTTTGGGGACGATAATTTTTTTGGAGATTTTAGTACAGATGTTAGGTACCGTAGGTATCGATTTTTGATGTTGAGATTTAATTTGAGGAAGTTAGAATTTTGATGACTTTCGGATATAGGATCGAGTGGGGGATTTGTGAGGGCATGTGGTACGCCGTTATTTTCATAGTTATGTGTATGTATATAGGCAATATATATTATTTTGTTATTCGTGGGGTAGGTGCGCGTAGGATTGGGTGTATGGGCGCCCAATTATGGCATTCTACGGGTAGGCATATATGAGCCTTATTTTCTTTTGCGAGATTTATGCGTTGATGAGTATGCTTCGTCTAATTTCGAGGACGAAATTCTTTGCTAGTGGGGAAGTATGTAACACCCCGTATTTTTATTTATTATTTTAATTAATTAATTAGAATTTTCGAGAAAAATAAATTTTTGAATTTTAAAATTTTTATTGGTAAAATATGTTGGTTATGATTTTAGAAGAACAAAACTTCAAGCGAAATTAAAATCGGAGTTAAAACGGATTTTATATTGATTTTACAATATTTTTGCCTTATGGCATTTTTTGGGCAAACTGTCAGTTTTTTCGGGGTGATCGATCGATCGATGGGGGGGTAGATCGATCGACCCTCCCAGAAAACGTGCGCTGTAAGCTGTTTTTTTTAAGAATTTGTGTAGGAGTAGGACTCCTAATCACTATATAACCTTGTTAATCCGTAGGGGGACTTCTCATAATCACTTTTCTCCAGTTTTTCACCAGAGAACACTTCCAAATATTTTTCCTCTCCCTCATAATCATCAACCTTCAACAAAATCAAGTTTTTGTCACAAGTTTTGGCACAAGTTTTTGAAGGCTTAATTGGGGTTTAATCAAGATCGTTCAAGAACACTCTTTTGCTAATTTTTCGAGAGGAATCCAGATTTCTAATCAGATTTTCAACACAATCTTTGCAGGCATGAATACTCTATTCTTTTCCTTTAGTATTATGCGTTTTAAGTGTCGCCTAAACACTTAATTACATGTTTTCTTAAAAATAATTAGTAACTTAATTAAAAAATTGAATACTAATTATGGGGTTGTTTTTATAAAATCTTTTAATCTGAATAATATTCATAACCCTTGGGTACGTAGGATTGATGAGTGATTTTGGGTTTTATTGGTGTAGGTGGCATGTAGAAAAACCCTAGCTTTAAAATAAATGATTTTTGGGTGCGTACAACTCATGTAATACATGTAGAGATAATAAAATTTGGGTTTTGATATATATATGATGAAAAATTGGTATATTTAATTTAAAATAATTAAGTGAGATTATTTGGATATTGTTGACATTGTGATAATTAAATTAAAGATTTAATTGAATTGGACTATCATGCGTAGTTTATATATTGATTAATTATGCTTGTTTTGTATGACTTGTTGGAATTATGATGTTACCTTTGTGACGACGGGTTGTTGGGTATTATTGCTCTCCCTATACTTTAGGATGCCTTCTAGGTATGGGACTAGTGGGTAGGCCTTTTGATGATTTACGCCTTCTAGGTATGGGACTAGTGAGGGTAGATTATCGCATTTTTTTTTTTTCATCTTGGGGGTGGGCTGATTTTTGGTACTTTATCGTCGTTACGCTAGCCTAAGCATGAGACTAAGTTAAGATATATGTTAGAAAATCCTCCTATACATAGGATAGGACGTATTGATAACTTGGGGACCCTTAGTTATGGGACTAAGGGGTATTTTGAGGATCTCACATCGATAAAAAAAAAGGGGTGGGGTGATTATAAATTGAGAACTTGAGAATTAACGCCTAAGATAAAAACGGGTATTAAAATTTGTGGCGACATAATGTGTCGGGACCGACAGTTTAAACGGGTCAGAGGACGATTTATGTCGTGTCGTGTGTGGAACCTTGTCATATCGCGAGGGTCGCAGGATAAAAACGGGCCAGACGGCGGACTTGACAAGGGGACGGGTGCGTGTGTGGAACCTTGTCATATCGCGAGGGTCGCAGGATAAAAACGGACCAGACGGCGGACTTGACAAGGGGACGGGTTTTGGTAATAATCTTCTTGGTTAAATTAATTAAATTTAACATTATGGGAAGGTGGGTTAATTTAAAATCATATTGGTGTGCCTTTATAAATGGGAATTTTTGTGGGTAGTTAGTAGATTATAATTATCGCGTTTAATTATCCCGTTTAATTTAAAATATTCTATTGTGATATTTATTGCGTATAATGCTACTGTCTGGATTCAGGGATCCTATTTGAGGAGAGTAGTGTGTATTCTTGCTCGGGGCTTTGGCTCTGACCCATGCGTTGACCAATCTTTTTCAGGATTTAATTTGGAGAAGTTGCATAAGTTTATCGGAGTTATCATTGGAGGTGCAACTGGAGTTATTTACTTTATGGCATCGTTTAGTTAGACTTTATTTTTCAGTCGTATTATGAGACTTCATTGGAGTTTTATTGGGCCATTCGGTTCCAAAGTTGTTTAGAGGATTTCTGTTGGGATTATTCAGATTTTATTTAATCGTTATTGGAGTATGAATTTATTTTGGAGTTAGCATGTGATGGATCTTTTATCGCTTAGTCGTTGATGATCATTTGAGATTGATTCAATTATTTATCTTATGGACTGATTTATTTATGTCTCATATCTGTCTCATGCTAAGAATGGTATTTTATTTACTCACGCCCGACTTAGTTTTGGTGGCGGCCGACGCCAGAATTAGGCGGGGTGTGACAAATCTTAACCTCAAAGAGAAGAAAATTTACAAAATATTAAAATACGGCTTCAATTTGAGGTAAATGAAGGGTGGGAAACGCTAGTCATAGAAGAACACATGTACTTTGATTCCAAATTTTCAACATTTTCCTTAAAAAAAAATTATTTCTTCAATCTTAATCTCAGACTTCTTTAAGTTGTTCAAATTTTGTGTAGATACTTTTGATTTGTTTAGTATTTTGCCTTCAATTTTATTCAATTTTGAATTGAATTTCTTTGTTGAATCGTTGAATCACTGTCACGGAGAGAGAGAGAGAAAGAGAGAGAGAGAGAGAGAGAGAAACGAGGGAAAAGGTTTGCTTTAATCTTTATTGCCTAGTGAGTCTGAACCGTTTGATAAATCGTCTGAATTTTTGTCTAATGGAGAGAGAAACAGTGAGGAATAAGAAAAGAATAGAGGAAGAAAAATGTCGTGACCAGAGAGCTTGATGTTTAATAATCTGAAGAGGTAAAATGTTTGAGAGATATAGGGATTTATTATTTTATATATGGGGGCAGTTAAGTTCAGTTTTGAACATGTTTTCTTATTGGAATCAACGGCTGAACTGAACTTAGGTATTTTTCTACGGTACAACCAGTCGGGAAAACCATACTATAAAAATAATGCAAACCCAAAGCCAAGTCATCCATCTTTGGGTCGATAGGCCAATTTTTTGCTAACACCTACTTAATTGTTAAGGGTGTAATTGGATATTTTTTATTTGCATTATTTACAACAAATGGAAATGAAATTGTAAAAAGGACAACCAGTTTGGCTATGCTTAAATGTCGCTCCATTGGAGTTGTTATTTTATACCATTTCGAGGGCATTTTGGCAAGGTTAAAATGTGAAAATGTTAATTTGTTTAACCAAAAATAGTCATCAACTCCATAGTCTTATACATAGATGGTGTTCTCAAAGCATTTGAATTACCACGTAAGGAACAATTCGACAGTTTTTTACTTGTCACGGGACCAATAAACATCTTTTAACAGTTTTGTCATGCATTAGTGGTTATAGATAGATAGATAGATAGATAGATAGATAGATAGATAGATAGATAGATAGATAGATAGATAGATAGATAGAGAGAGAGAGAGAGAGAGAGAGAGAGAGAGAGAGAGAGAGAGAGAGAGACTTAAATATAGACATTTTAAACTAATTACTTCAATCTCATACTCATTCTCCCAATATGCAAATTTCTTCACAAACTCATATTTATTGTTAATCTCAATTAAGAAACTCATATTTTTTTATTAATCTCAATTAAATTGAATTCGAGTGAAAGAAAAAGTCCTAGAAAATCAAACGCAAAAAATTTGGATATGAGTGGTCAAAAAAATTAATTGGGGGTTAGGGAATAAGATGAAATAAGAAGTTAGGGGTTGGATTTAGGGAAGAAGATGAAATGAGAAAACTTTGCCAAAAAATTTAAATGGGAGTTAAATTTAATTATGGTACACGAATTTTTTAACATATTTCCAACGGTGTTAAAAACTTAGGGATTATATCTAAGAGATTATGAAACTAAAGTCAAATACGACATTATAAAGTGGGAGTTAAATAAAAAAAATTCAAAATTTAATTGCAAAGAAATACAATCGTAAGCAACAATTAACAACTCACGAAGCAATGAAGGAAATACTCGAGTATCATTAATGAGACTAAAGTATTAATGGGCTTCACGCATCCCCGGAGCAGCCCAATGGCACCCCAAGTGTCATTTTGACACTTTTCTACTTAACTCCTTGCGTTGTGAGGGTGCGATGATTCATAACTAATGTGTAATTTAAGGTATAGAATCACTTGAGGTTCTCTTAGATCATCCACAGTGGGGATGCTAAAATCCAATTGATTTTGTAAGTTTACGAATTGAGAGATCTATAGTGTTAGGTTGAAACAAGAAAATTATGTAGACGGATTCGTAGGGGTTCTTCAAACTTGCAGAACGTGGAGAGAATTTGTAAATGCTTCTTACGAACTTCATTTGTTCATAGGAGAACAAATGAAGTTCGTAGAAAATATAAATAATTATTTTTATCATATATTTGGGTTTGTATGAACAACATAAGTTCGTAATATTTCCTACGAACAAATGTTGTTCATAAAAAATATGTTTTATATTTCCTACGAACAACATTAGATCATAGAAAATGATTTAGCAAATTATGGATTCTCCACCATTGTGAGTTAACCCAAACGAAAGGTAAAATAAGCGTTGTGTCCTCTAAATCTGCTATTCATGAGCATTCAACACTGTTGATGCTCTTATGAACCCATATATATAATTAGCACAAAATAAATAAAAAGAAGATATAAGTGTGTTGGAGTTAAATGCTTGTGCATATAGTCATTTTTTTCAATTTGTTCATAACAATGTCATCTTAAATTATCAATATAACAACAAGTGTGTGTGTGTGTGTGTGTGTGTGTGTGTGTGTGTTGTAGAGGGGTGTTTTGGTTTTGTTCACATTTTTTAGCGCGGGACCCCTCCAGCCCCTCCTTCCAATTCTAGATGACTTTTGGGCGAGGGACCCCTTTAGCCCCTACTTTCAGTTCCAAAAGACTTTTGGGCGAGGAATGCCTCCGGCCCCTCCTTCCAGTTCCAGATGAGTTTTGGGCGAAGGATACCTCCAACCCCTCCTTCCAGTTCCAAAAGTGTTTTGGACGAGGGACCCCTTAAATACCCCCTCCAATTCCAAAGGTGATTTGGGCGAGGGACTCCCTCCCCCACCTCTTCCTAATTCCTAAGATGATATAGCTTGGTGAGGGACTTTCCCCAAACTGAAACTAGTTGAAATGATACCTAGTCAAGGGAGTCCACAAACGAGGGACCCCTCTGCCAGTACCAGTTCCAATGTAAAATCTAGTAAGGAAGTCCAAAGTGAAGGACTCCTCTAATAAATGTTCAAATAGTATTTGTTTTACACTGAGAGGGTCCAAGTAGTTATTCTTTTATAGAACAAAAGTACTAATACTTACTTTCTGGTACAGGTTTCCTAGTTGAGTAGGCATGGCTCAAATAGGCCAATTGAGATCTTTTAGGAGTTTTGACTTGTTGGTTGAGGAACAAGGTTTGTTGAGGAAACACAAAAAATTAGCACTTTAAGATAGAGATAATACTAGTAGAGAGACCCTAAGAGTCACTCAAGTCCTTACACAACGCACACTTAGTTATAACTGAAGTTAGCCAAAGGGCTACTCACAACAAATGAATATTTTATAAAATAATTGTAAATAAGGGAGTCATCAAGGCCCCTCTCAAAATTTTCAAATTTTTTACCATAAGTTACTGTTTTAAAGGATATTTCAGATATTTTGTCTCCATTAGGAGACATTTGTCTTTTGACATTAATTCAAGCCAAGCGTCATCTATCAGAGGAGACAAGCCGCTGCAGACCTAGTAGGGACAAAGGGTACATTGAAGACCTTGTTTCTCCAAGTTTTCCCTCTTGATTTTGGAACCCAAAACGGCCCAAATCAGCCCAATGTTCATCAATAAGTAGGGTCATTGATGAGGACAAATGGGACATCAGAAACTCAAGTCATACCGTTATCAAAATCACATCAAACCGCCTAGTATTCTTTTCTTGCTCTATGTAAGTGCTGAGTGCTTGTTTCTTCATTCTCACTATGACAGCCATCATTCTCAGAAGATCCTCTCGAGAGAATTTACTGTTATTGTTGTGAAGTTCATCTTTTTGTAGGAGGTGGTTTGGTTCTAGCTTTGGTTCCATTTCTACCCAAAAGGGAAGGGTTTACCAAGTGTTGCTCTAGAAACTCTTCAAGACCTTGAAGGTCGAGTTCGTTGAAGTGGATCACGCCTCACCCGTTTCAGTATCTTACCAGACTCCAATCACACTGCCCTCCTATATATATATATATATATATATATATATATATATATATACTAGGGTGTACTCGTGCCGATGGCACGACGATAAATATGTTCCCGTAATATTTTAAACACATGTTAATGGAACGACAATTAATGTGTTCCCGTGATATTTTTTACTTGTGCCGATGGCACAATGATAAATATGCTCCCGTAATATTTTGTACTGGTACCGATGGTACGACGATAAATTTATTCGCCAATAGTGCAAATATGGACACATGTAATAAAATGAAGTTAGATGACCAATTTTGAATATCATAAAATGGTCCATATGGACGGCGTGACAAAATAATCCATTTTAAAAAATTGTTAAATATGATCAATGCACACATAGTGAGCATTTGTGGCATTGTAGAACTTTCTTTCATCTACTTCTTCAGCTCCCGTGGACACCAAATAAAACGGCGCAATGGTTGCATAAGATTTTTTTTTGTCTGATGATGTTAGTAGCCTTTAATTATAGCTTGAAAATGATACGATTTTACCTTGGTGTCCCTGTGCAGATAGCACGACTAAAATTTTAATTTTGTTTATTTATATTTCTTGCAAATCAAATTTAAAAAATGAAGTTAATGTCCATTGATTCACACAAAATGCTCGAAGATATCACAAATTTAAAATTTGATAGGGTGTACCTGTGTCGATGGTACAATTGTAAAAACGTTCTAAATATTTCGCAATAATACTTAGGTCGAACAAAATAAGACACAAGATAACATGATACGAACTGGAGCTAAATTATAAGTTAATGTGTGCGCCCTAAATAATTTTTGAACATATCAACACCAAACCAATAAATATGATAGTTAACTTGTAGGATTTGTGTTGACTAACTTTCGTTGTTAATAAACATTAAGATCGATCAAGCTTAGTAAATAATCAAAATTCTTGGGGATCGTAAAGTATTTTGTAGATTAATGTTAATTTAACCATAAAGAAGTTTCATAAATGAGAGATTTAGTATTAGTAATGAATTAATAAGTGTAATTGTGTTTAAAATGTACTAGTTTATTAACATTTATACGATCCAAAATAATTCATTATCTTAATAAGTAGTAATATATATAAAAATGATGCATCTATATGAAGACGACGCATTTATACATTCAAATATATTTGACTTAGTAGGGATATGTTGGTGCTTAGTAAAAGAATAAGATTATGTATCGAGTCATTTGTTGTCTTGTCTTGTCACTTTTATTTAAATCATGTTTATATTAGAAACAAAAGCCATAAAAATAATAGTTAATTAAAGAACAGTTTATTTAAAAAAAATGTTATTATACGAACATGGAAAATAATGTCCAATGGGGGGGATGAACTTTAGTTACACAGCATGGAAATTTTGAAATATATAGAAAATGTAAAATTGTAATTTTCTCGTATTTATTCATAATTGCAAAATATTCGAAATTAATACACATGTTAGATTAAATATATATATTTAGCCATACATATTTAAATTTTGAAAAATGCTATTTAAGCTCTATAAAAAAATTGAAACAATTTTAATGAGCATGGACAAAAAGAAGATTTGTTTTATACAACCAAAGGCTACAGTAAAATGCCCACTTCATATTACTTGTGCTTGTTTGGTAAAAATATTAGAAATTATTGTCCTATCGTGTCCATTTCATCTGGGACATGTTCGTGCTATTCAAAAATATAGTGTTTACTGAGTTTTGTTCGTATTTGATTAAATAAAAGTATTTCATGTAATGTACATTTAAAAATAGAAAGGTCTGACAGGATTAATTATCTTTCAGAATGGTGATCCTTTAAAAACAATTGTATTAAAACTCGCTTTTTCATTTTGTGCTTTCATCAAGTGTTAGTGTCTTCATCAAGTGTTAATGTAGTAACTCTATAGACTGTATATTGAATTGTTGTCATGCATAAGTACACATCTTGAAATTTCATATTCACGGTAAAAAAATGTCACATTTTCCTATAGACTACCAAACATATACGATCAGGCAGATCTTGAATGATCTCCTCAAGCCATTCAAGCTTTCATCAAGACATTTTCACACTTTGGCCTAGGGCAGTGTTTTTTTTCCGAACTTTTCGATTTTTTCGATTTCCGATCCGATTTTTTCCGAATTTGGAATGAAATTTTAGTTTGCCGATTTCCGATTTTCCTATTTCCGATTTTTTCGAAAAAAATCGGATCGGAAATCGGAAATAATTCTGAATTTCCGATTTTCCGATTTTTCCGATCCGATTTTTCCGAATCTATGCCGATCCGATTTTTTCGATTTTTTTCCGAATTATTTCCGATTTTTTCGGAATTATTTTTCGATTTCCGATTTCCGATTTTTCCGATTTTTTTTCCGATTTTTTGAAAGTTTTTTATATCCCACATCGGTTGGGAGAGGGAGAGGGATCCAAAATATGCTCTATAAAAGGAGAGTATCCTCCTAACTTCTACACAAATGAAAAATGAGCCAAATCCTCATGTGTTTACATGTTGGGTTAAGCTATTTTCATTGTTTCTTTAAAATGAGAATTTCGAGTAATCGAAAATCCATAATTTATTTTTTTTAAATTTTGGAATTTCCGAAATTTCTGGATTTTTAATATATTTTGTGAATTTCCGATTTTTGTCGATTTTCCGATTTTTCCGAATTCGGAATTTTTTTTAATTTTCTGAAAAAATCGGATCGAAAATCGGAATAGTTATTTTTTTTCCGAATAGGCATTTTCCGATCCGATCCGGCCGAAACACAGCCCTACTTTGGCCCTTTAACTCATCATTGCTTTTTTTTTTTTTTATCAATTCTCTGGAAGAGGAAGTTTTTTCACTACCAGTTGATATAAAAAAATCACACTTGCATTGGATATGCTCAGGAGCAAAATAATTAAATAAAAGAAAATAATAAATTAATAACATATGCTTATTTATTAAAAATATGTTCAAACTTTCACTATGATTAAAAACCAGCAATACCATAAAAAAAAACACCTGCTTTCAACATATTCCAAAACCCAAATATATATATTTATTTAAATTCGTCAGTGTAAACCCACCAATATATCCAAAATCCCTTGTGTGCAATATGTTAGATACATTCAAAAACGTCATAAACTAGTACACCTTTCAGAAAATAAACCACACCAATATATACTCATTTATGTGAGTTTTTGTGTGTATATCATAATCTACAAACAAATTATATGTAAAAACAAATTAAATTAGTTGGACAAAAGAGGCCCAAAATCAAAATTTAGAGAAAAAACAAATACCTATTGAAGGATTGAATCTGCAAAAATATCAAAGAAAAGTGCGTCAACCTAAATAAAATTCATATATTAAAGGAAAAAAATTGGCGCATGGTTATATAACCCAAACCCTCATTCATTTGTCAAGAACCCAGAAACCGAAAGTATAAATATGAAAACGCCATGTTTGAAACCCTCGTAAACTCAAACTCTATATAAATTTGGGTTTTGATCAAAATGAATATAAATTTGAAAATCAAAATTACAAAACAAACTTAAAACATAACTCAATCAAGTATCAAATACCCAAATAAATGAGGCACTGTTTTAAAACCAAAAATACAGTTAGAAGTGCGAGTATGAGAAATTAAATCCAAAAGTACGGTCGAAAAAAGTGAGAATAACTCAGGATCGCCAAAATTGAACTCTTGACCGCCAAAACTACACTAAAATCCATCTGTGCATTAACCGTTGAAAACCCATCCGCCCTACTTGGGTGGTTTCTTGATCACTATACAAAACTATAGTTAGTACTCAAAAAATATCTCAACCAAGTATCAAAGATCCAAAAAAATGAGACCCTGCTTTGAAACAAAAATACGGTTAGAAAAGAGAGTAAAAGAAATTAATTCCAAAACTACGATCGGAAAAGTGAGGAGAACTCATGACCGACAAAATCGAACTCATGACCGCCAAAACTACACTGAAAACCCATATGTGCTTTAACCGCTGAAAACCCATTTAGCCAACTTGGGTGATTTTTTTTGTCACACTTACAATTTAAGCTAAAGATTTGGTCGATCTGGTGATTTTTAGGAGATTCACACCAAGGTGAGAGATAACATACATGGAAACGGAGAAAAAAAAATGATTTGTGAGAGGGGCGGAGGTAGCTCTTCATCTATAAAAGAAAAAGGGAAAAAAAGTTGATTTTACATGGAAAGAGGCTTGAACATGGTGAAGAGGGTACTAACCAAGGATGGAGAGAGTCTGCTTCTAGGCTTTGGCCATTTTGAGAAAGGTAATAAAGAAGGAACTCCGAGTTAAGGAGAAAGCTGTGTTTTGTAATTTCCTAAAACGCCATGTTTGAAACTCTCGTAAACGCCGTGTGCACACAAGCTATCAAGGACACTTCCCAAGCCCAACCGTTAGATTTCTCCCCTGTACACCATCTTTAACCCTTAGATTCACTAAATCTCAGCCGTCAGTTGATAAATACCATACTCACCAACTTTCGATCTCAGCCATCAATTGGGAAAGATCAAAAGTATTTATATATATATATATATATATATAGAGAGAGAGAGAGAGAGAGAGGCATAAATAAGCTTGTGCTTCGACCGGATCGAATAAGAAAATGCCTCTTTGGTAAATATTCCAATTTTTTCAAAAATAAAATAATTATTCCGATTCCCGATTCCCAATCCGATTTTTTCAAAAAATTAAAAAAAAAATCGAATTCAGAAAAATTGGCAAAAATCAAAAATTCACCAAATTTATTAAAAGTCCAGAAATTTACGAAATTACAAAATTTCAAAAAAAAAATGAATTTTTAATTACTCGAAATTTTCATTTTAAATAAACAAAGAAAATGATTTTAATCCAACATGTAAATACATGAAAATTTAACTCATTTTTTTTTTTGTAGAAGTTAGAAGAATACTCACTTTTTATTGATCATAGTTTGGAGCCATCTCCCTCTCTCAACCGATGTGGAATATAGAAAACTTTAAAAAAAATTAAAAAATTAGAAATTGGAAAATAATTCCAAAAAAATCAGATGTACATAGTTTCAAAAAAATCAGATCAGAAAAAGCAAAAAATCAAAAATTCAGAATTATTTCCGATTTTTTATTCGAGTTTTTTCAAAAAAATTGGAAATTGAAAAATCGAAATTCAGCAAACTAAGATTTCATTTCAAATGCAGAAAAAAAATCGGATCGAAAATCAAACACATCGAGGAAAAAAAACACAAAGCCCTAGGCATAAATATGGCTCCATTGAAGTATATTATTATGAGTAATGCTACATACCCCAAATAATTCTCCCAAACCTCCCCCAAAATGAGTTGAACTTTGTACCCTGACAGAACCCTCATCACATGGCAATAGATAACAGGCAAGTGAAAGAATGACGTGACATCCACGTAGAATATGAAGGAGATTTGAGGGAGTTGTTTGGAACTCAAAACATTTTCCTATTATTATATCACACATTCAACTTTTTCTTTGTTGTTTAATGGGCAAAAGTTTACTTAATCAACCTTGATTATTCATGCTATACAAAAAAAAAAACGCTACCCCATTTGCCAAAATCGAAAAGAGTGCACTGAAATCCATTGCTTTACTTCAAAGGTAGGTGACAGCAGGTATCCTAAATCCATCTCTAACAATCCTCTAACCTCTGAGAAGAACGAGATATTTGAAACAGTCAGCTTGATACAACAATTAACGAAGAAGGTTTAAAAACTACATAAAGAAACACACCTAGAAAAAAAAAAAAAAAAAAACGCGTGCTCTCTTCATCACATTGTCTCTTCTCTCAATATGTACAAAATTACGTAGTCTGTTAGTAGCATCAAACCTCACGATCACGACGGAATACAAAATCCATCGACCCTAACCTCTTACTAAAATAAAACCAACAACAAAATCAAACTAAAAAAGACCAGCTCTGAAGCATCCATCAGTTTCACGAAAGAGAATCCTTAGACTGACATAACTCCTTCCTGAGCTTATGAGAGAAAAGCCTACAAGCATCCATGCTCAGATCAATCGCAGCTGACAATGCCACAAAAGCCGCTGCATCCTCCGTGCAGCTCACGTGCTGCACACTAACCTGCACAGTCGGTTTACTACACTTACTCCCCTCCCCTTCCACACTCGCCGACATTACAAACCCTTTATACACACAATACGGCAACAAACCATACCCGAAGTCCCCGCTGCCTCTAGGACTACAAGCAGGTGACGCTGAACTTCCAGGTGTCGTCCTCCCATTCGCTGTGTTATTATGACCTCCCAAGTCAATAACAAACTCGCCCCCTTTGCTCGAACTTAAAGTGGACTCAGCTAAAACAACCCCAGCCGCGGATGTGTCTGGGCTGAGTGCGAAACGGTAACCAAGGCCGTCACTTGAGCCACGCTCCCGCCAAGCCTCGAGCCGGCCCCATGGTTTCCAAGTTCCATCTCCAGGTCTAAGTATTAGCCACGAGCCAGGGTTGGACCGGCTAACCCGGTCTGAACCGGGGGACGCTACAAATGGTGTAACCATCGAAGCTGCGGCGACTGGTGAACCGGATAAATCATGGACCGTTATTGACCATCCTTTCCTTTCTTTTCCCGGTCGCTCTCTCTCACTTCCAAACGAACTCAACCATTTCCTCGACCCACCACTCTCACACTGCAACGATCTGTCAAAACATAAGTACACAAAAGGTCAGGTCAGTTCCCATTAAGTAATTCGGTTCACAAAAGGGTAAAGTAACTTGACGTAGGATAAGGGCAGAGTTGTGTGGCATTAAATGCAATGTAAAGAACCTAAGCCGATGAGGTGTGTCGAATGTAGAATTTATTCCTTTTTTAGAAAGTGAAACTGACCTTGACCTTTGATTACGATCGCCGGTGCTTCTAAAACTGAACTTGCAAGTGAACACCGGTTGACGAATGTGGCCTTGTAACTGAAACACCTGTGGACTACACTCCGGTTCTCCGTCGAACTGAAACACGAATCTGGGATCAGGTTCGGCTTTCACATTTAAGTGAAACTGAGCGCTTGAATATTTAGCTTCTTTACCTACTTTAATCCAACCATTCTGAAAAACAGAAGCTTTACACTCCGTTCCAGAAAGATCCAACGGCACCGACACTTTCCCCAACAGCCTACCAGAGCTCACACCACATGTTGTACCTCGACGCCCACTGTAAATTGAGATTCTCAAGTGAAGTTTCCCGGCAAAAAGAGATTTCCCAGCTAGCTTTTCTAGATCTAATTTGGTTAAATGAAAACTTGCAGCTAGTGTGTGAAACTGGCATTCCGTCAACTGATTTTCTGGCAGTAAACAAGGAACAATAGCAGTTTGGAGAGGGAAGTTTTTTAGCTTAATCTTACAAAAGCACGGCGACGACGAGGGATGAACTACAGACAAAGCTGGCTTTGTGGCTATAGGTATTTTCAAGGCGAGATTGCTTATACTAAGCCGCACGAAAGGGCATGGATCCATTTTTTTACCCCGAGATTGCTTATACTAGTTGCCACAAAGGGAATGGAGTTTTAAATTAAAGAATGGTGGTAACTGTAACCTGGGTGCAAAGTAAAATCCATAGGGATGTGTGCTACAAGAAAGGGTATACCAATACCACACTGGCTCCACCACACCCTTTTTCGTCGTCTTCTCTCTTATCTGGGCTTCGAGGGTTGTTTTCGGAATGGAAAATATCTAGTCCATATATATACTTTATCTCTATAATAATTCCTACGACTGTGCGAGGTTTGATTTGCACTACAGCTGTGAACAGCCTGTCTTTAACTAATTTTTATTTGTTGGACCCAAGTTGACGGTATCTCAAGTACTCGCACACAACAACTCCAACACTGGCTCCACTTTTTGCTTGACCAAATTGCCATTGTCTCTATCCTTTAAACAGTTAAAAATGTATCCGTGGGTCCCATTTTGGGAGATCTCGAACAAAATGAAATGTTTAGGTCATCGATGGCCGTTGGATTAGTGTTGTCACGTGCCGCTGCTAATGTGATTAGCTGGTGTTGTGTCCTACGTGGTGAAGACACGTAGATCGACTGGATTATTTATGTGACTCGTGTCATATATCCTGATTCGGCGGCATAGGCCCACCCCCGTACGTCATGGTGAGGTACGAGTCTAGTCATCTGAATCTGATTGAGCCCAGATTTCTCTAACATTTCGATCTCTGCCCCCATTATTTTAAAAAAAATGTTACGTGTCCCAAATAACTCTCTCAAATCATCCCTCAAATAATTTTAAGTGTTATACCTTATGGTATGGATCCCGTCAGGGCACAACTCATCAATGTTATTTGGGGGAGATTTGGAAGAGTTATTTGGTACCCATAGCACCACTCTTATTTTTAACTCTTTTAACTTTAAATCTCGACAGAGTCAAACATAATTACTTATATATATCGCAAAAAGTATCTCAAAAAAATTTAAATAGTAATAAAAATCAAAACATAAATGAGAGCCAATAAATAAAATAAATAGGATTGCTTATTCTTTTGACCTACATTAATTAAGTGGACTAGTTTGCAGGTCATGCGTTGCGAGATCGTAAAAGAGAATATAGTTAAGGCATATTAAAAATATATTTAACATAGTGAAACGATATTTTGGTGGTGGTTAATCTGTCTAAATATCTTAATATAATTTTAAATAAATAAAAATTCATATTAAATCAATATATAAAAATTGTTATGAAAGGTGTAAAAATACATAAAAAATAATGTAAAGTACCCCTAGAACATTCAAGATGAACTCATCAAATAAATTACAAAGTCTTAATATGTAACATTAAACATTTTATACAATTATGTCACGTTATAAATTTATACAAAACATACTTTAACAAATATAATAAGCACACCGTATTAGTGCACTATTAATGCATGAATTAGATATACAAATAAAGAAACCTATTAAAGCATTTAAAACCATCATACCCCAAAAATTCATACAGGAAAAGAATTTTCATTAGAGCCTTCGTTTAAATAACTAAATTATTCATTCAACTTGAGAACACCTCCGTAAACCCCTTCATCCAAATACATGACTGTCAAAAATAAAAATAAAAAAGTACTTGAGAGATAATAAAGTACACTAACACATTCAATATTTGAAAGATAATACTTAACACGACGACAAAAAAATTCTTTCCTACTCACACAATACTTTTAACTTTTTATGACTTTACTTCAAATGTCAACATTTTATGGGTATTTATAGGATCTCTATCTACCCAAATACATATATCTATTATATTTAATATAAGCATACCCCCCATTTAGACTTCTATCTATGAACCTCCGAATACATGAACCAATTAAATGCATGTGTTGACCAAATGTATATGTGTCTACATTAATTGAGATAATACAAAATTAATAGATGGCTTAATTAAGTGTATATGTGTCGTCGTGTGGGCGCGACAAATGTTGACGTTGTGTTGTGATACCAACTTTAGGTATATACTATAATTTGTGATTTTACAAACGGTATGTTTGAAAATATAAGTTTGCACTGAAAATTACGTGCATCCATGGGTGGGATTGGTTGAGCGTGGGTTGAGCGTGCACTTTAGCGTAAGGTGTAAGGTCTTTAACTAGGTCCGCTAATGTCTGCATTAAGCTTAAATGTGTTTGATCAAGCCCCCAAAGTCGTGATTCAAACTTTCTCGCATTTTAAATTCAAATTTATGAAATATGTATGTTTTTTAAAGAACCTTTTTTACACATATATTGGCGTGGTGTAATATCCCACCCCAATATTTTATTTATTTTTTCCACGTAAGTTGCAATAACCTGAAGACATTGAGATTTGGATGATTATGAATGGGTTTATATTCTTAATTGACTGGTTTGGAGTCTTGATAAGGATTATTGGAAGTTTGAGGGTTCAATTTGCAAATTTGAAGAAAATTTAAGTTAAGGTCGTTCGAACGAGATTCTCATTTTGTTCGAAGTGGGGATCAAAAGAGGTTCGATCGAAATCCCACTATATAACATGTACAGGTCGTTCGAAGCAGAGTTCGAACGAGAAGCCAATCTCGTTCAAACAAGGGGCGAATCTCGTTCGAAGGAGGTTACGCAAAATTTTTAAGTCGTGTTGCCCTTGTATGCTGTGACGTTTTCGGCAGTTGAATTATTGAGTTGTCGAAATTTGGTAAGCCTAGATGGGCAAAAACGGGATTATTAAGATTTATGGGTATTTTATAAGGATTGTTTGGGTCATTTGGGTCATTTATAGTTGAAAGAAGAGAGAGGGAGAGAAGGGTGGGTCTTCCACCATTGTTGAGCATCCATCCACTCCTCTCCACCTTAAACCACTATTCCACCACCACATATTTACCTTACACCATCATTTTCTTCTTGTCTTCACCATATCCAAGCTTTGGATACCCATTTTCACCTTTATTGAGCATAGCTATGAAATTCTGGAGTTGTTTATGGAGGTTTTGGAGAAGATATAAATGGAAGATTCATGGTTCTTAAAGAGGGTTTTTGGATGGAGCTTTCATGGAGACAATCTTGGTGGAGCTAGGCAACCTCCTTTAGCCCACATTAAGAGGTGGGAGGTTGCCATCTTCTTAGACATTTCATGCCTTCCATTGTTGGAGCTTCATTTGAGGTGAAAAACCTACTCTTAGTTTAAGACTCTATTTTGTGCACTTGTTGTTAAAATTTAAGAGTATAGAGCATATTATTAAATGATGAATTTCTAGTAAATTTGGTATTAAATATTTTTATGAAATAAAAATATTGGCAAAAAAGTTATTTTGTTCGATAAATGATGAGTAAATATATTTAAGGTTTTCTTGAAATAATTGGGATTTTCATGTGAATGGTATATTTCAAAAAGTTGGGTGATAAACATTTTTATGGAACAAAAATGTTTTAGCTTTACATTTTTATCTTACTAAAGATATTTGGTAAATTAAGTCTGATTTCTTACAAAAATGAAGTTTTTATAATAATGTGACATTAGTTTGAGTTTTTAAGAAATAAAATGTCCTTTAATCTAGAGAAGTATATTTTGCAAGTGTTATGAATAATCTATAAATAATTATATGTTTAACCCATTTAATAGGATTTTTGGACTTAAAATTCATCTTCTCATGTGCATAAACTTGTAGTATTTTAGTGATGACATTAAAACAAGTTTAATGAAGGCTTTATTGGGTTTAAATATGAAATGAAGAAATAAGAAAATTCATCCCTTAAGGTGTGTGTAATGGGTGTTAAAATGTGTTAGAATATATGATTTCAAGACTACAAGTGTTAATAAAGAAAATGGTATTTTTTTTCTTTAAAA
Source organism: Sambucus nigra (assembly GCA_949130495.1). Classification (NCBI taxonomy): domain Eukaryota; kingdom Viridiplantae; phylum Streptophyta; class Magnoliopsida; order Dipsacales; family Adoxaceae; genus Sambucus; species Sambucus nigra. The sequence continues at coordinate 621,695,364 of OX422207.1, read as the reverse complement.
GCAATCTTATATGTTCAATGATTCTTGGAAATAAAGGTAATCAAATAAAGATATTTTCAATGAAGAATAATGTTACTCCAAAAGGTTAAAAATGTGTTAAAAACACTTAAGAAGTTAGTGTGGTTAACTTAATAGTATTTTGAAAAATTAACACTTATAAAAATGGAGTAAGAGATGAGTTTGGAAATAAATAGGTAAAATGATAAATTTACATAAAGTGGAATATATTAATGGAATAAAAATATTGGAAAGGGTGTTACACATGATGGTCCTAAATGAATATGATTTTGAAATAAAATCAATGCGGATGTGTAAAGGAAAAGAAATGACGATTTTCAAGTGTAACATAAGTTGGGGTAAAACCCCAGGTTTCGACTTCGGCTGGGTAAAAGGAAAAGTGAAGTATTTTGGACATTTGAAAAATGTGAAAGCACATTAAAAGGAATTCGGATGACACCCGGATAATTAAAGAGGTCCCAGAGCCCGGGGTGAAAGATCAAAAATCACTGGCCAGAGTATATGGTGGTGTCGCCGGAGGTGTGGAGCTCATTAAAGTACACGATTATTGAAAGATTTCGAGAAAAGATAAATGAATAAGGAGCATGTCAAGAAATGGAATGTGTGGCAAACATGTGTTAAGACAACATAACTTAAATGAACTAATAAATGTTCTGGTAAAGATTCAAGTGGATAAGAAATGTATAAATTTATTAATGTCCATAAAGTAGAGGAACGGTAAAGTATAATAGTTAAACGGGTGAGTTAAGTAACCTAAGAATGTTTAGCCATAATTAGCACAAGGGTGTGTTGTGAAAGGTTTGCAAAAGTTAAATATGCATTTTCTAACATGGTGTTTGCGTGTGTTGAAAGGGGTGATTTTCAATGAAAATACTATTGTGAGTTGGTTTAAATAAAAGGGGGGTATCGGTAAAAAAATGGTTTTCGGTTAAATAAAGTGTAGTTGTCAAGTGTTTAACCGCTTGTGTCAAGCGAAGGGATAAATCGCAAGTCAAGAAAGAGGAAGTTCTTTGTTAGATTAAGGTGATTTAATCAGAATAAATCATGTTTTTTGGGAAATAAAAATGGTTTCATGCATTAAGTATATATATATATATAAGGTAGTTGCACGTGCACATATGCATAACGTGTTAAAGTCTTATTTTTGTCATTTGATTCTATATTGTATTTGTATATTTTCCACTGAGCATTCGGCTCACACCTTCGTCTTTGTTACGGCAGGTTGGGTGCGGGTTCGTATTTTGAGAACGTTACATATGCAAGTACTCTATTTTATTTCACATGAGCATCTCTGTGTGCTTGGACTCTAAGGATGCTTCCCACAGGTCCTTCACATAGTTTTATTTAAAATTGGAACCACATGCTAAACAAGTTAAATGTTAATTAAAATAAAAGTGGATTGGCCATATTATATAGGTTGTTTCATTGCACTTTACACCAAGTGCTCAGGTCGGACCTGATTGACTACGCGTAACCTATAAATTCGGGTCAGGGCGGTACAAATGGTATCAAAGCTCTAAGTTCAAAGTTCCTTTCAGGATTGACATGGTGAGGTCGATAGTGGATCTCTTAACGTCTTTGTTGGTTTGTGTCGGTCATGGTTGTTTCAATGATGGTTTGGTTCATGTCCTCGACGGTGTAGTCAAAGAGGTTGGCACGACGAATGAATTCGTTTCCAAGTAGCAGGAGATCAAGTTAGTTACTTTAATCACTTTCGCTCTTCTGATTTAGGTAAGTTAGTAAGTTGCGAGTGTTCATGCAAGCAGTGGTAGCGGCACCGTAGGTTTTTAGTTTGAGGTGTGTGTGTGTGTGTCAATTTTTGATGATATGAGAAGCCAGTTGAAATTTAGATAATGGTTAATGACGTATGTCGAATTTGAAAGATGAATCGTGTAAAGTCAACCGTGGAGACTAGGTGACTAGTGAGTCATACCTAAGCAGTGTTGATTGGTGATAGAAATGCGTTAAGTTCTTTGACTAGGTACTTTTTGGCAGTTAGTACCGATGGGGTGATTAGACGAATTCAATCCTTGGGTTAGTATTACGTCGTAAAGCAATTGATGATTTAGTGGGTATGATGAACTGTGTTGGTAAACGCTTAAGATGTTTACTCGTTCTGAGTCGATAAGATAATTCGTTGTAAGTGTCCTGGTTATTTTTTATTGAAGGTCGCACCTCGTGGGGCATGATGAGAGCTACGAGCTAATTGTGGTAAGTATAATACGTATGAAATGATGATGGTTGAGAAAACTTGGGAGTGAACTCTAGGTTGTCTTCTATGTTCGGGTTTTAAAAAATATGATGTGATTTTAAGGAATAGGATCTTCAGTGATGTCGATGATGCAAACCTTGAGGTTTATAAGTTATAGGAGACGTCCTATATCCTGCCAGAATCCTTAGTAGTAGTATTTTTGGTTTGGTATGTGGCTTATGATCACAGCCGTTTGGATGAAAGATAAGACTTTTATCTAAATGTCAATGCTCGTTTTAGCCACTGAAGTAATGGTTGGGTATAGGGTATTCCTTGGGTGAGTGTGGTTTAAGGGCTTCTTGAAGTGTCCGTAGGACACATGGTGTGGGACATTATTGGAGATAGAAATCGACTTATTATGACATCTTAAGGTATTCAACGGTTTAGGCTCATTATGTGTAGAATCTCGTAGACTTGCGAGCACCTTGTAATCACGATGAGGATATTAAAAGTTTTGTAGAGCGCATATATAATGATAAAGGTATGAATGATGAAATCTTGTCGGGTCTTAAGGACTTTTACATGGAATATGTTTGGTGTCCTTACGATACCAGTTAAGTCCGGTATAAAGAAGTACTAGCATCCTAGTAATAATTATGTTGATGGTCAGATGATGCCCTTATGATTGTTGGTCAAGGTGTAGAAGAGTCGAATAGCTCATGTGTCGGGTGCTATTATCCGAATTGGCACAAATGGGTGGGATAACCTCCTAAGAGAAGTGGAAAGCATGTGTCGTTTGTGGCATGATGCTCGTATGTCATGAAATGACTAGTATTGGTGGTGTGACACTTGGTTTTGAGGTGTACTAGAAAATGTATTCGAGACTTAGGTTGATGACACCATGTGGAGACATGAAAATGGCAACTAATGTGGGGTAATATTGAAGCATGATTATAATGTTGTCATGTGTCGATGTTATATCCTAGGATAACCTTAGCAAGGTAAGGACTAGTTCTTGGCACGTCGTTCCAAACCGGTATGGTTTAAAAGATGTAGCCCTATGTGATACTTACTACCCTTAGAATGCCAATGGCGACTAGTGTGGCCGTTAAGTGAGTTCGGTTTGGGTTAAACCCGAAAGTAAGCGTAGTGACAATCTTGTATAGTGAAAGGGGTGTAGTAGGTTGGTGACTTTGTCACTAATAAAGGGACAAGGTCATTGTAGACAAGGGTGCTTGGCATTCACCAATCAGAGTGGTTCATGTGTGCCAAGGATGTGAGGGGGAGGATCTTACTCCCCAAAAGGGAAGTTGGACGTTTGACTTTTTAGAGAACTACAGGTTTGTACATGGCTTTCGTCTTGCGAAGATGAATGGTTGTAATTCGATTCGTTACAGTTGGTGATCCAAGCCAAGGTATGAGGATAGGATAGTACCCAGTAAGGACGTATGTGATGAGTTATGAGACTTTAAGCATATAGTGTAGGTTCACTTTTCGTAAATCACAGTCTCATGCGTATGGGCACAATTTTCTCGAAACGATTACATGTTCCTTCTGGATCTTGTGTGTTCCTTTCGATTTTGGTAATCGAGGATCAATATTCTCATATATGTGGTAGCTCGAATTAGTATCATATCATGGGACGGTGCGATTGGGCCTGGTAGAGCGTTGGTGGACCTAGTATGGTCAAAGCAACTCGATAATTGGGTGCGCCCTATATGAGATATTCTTGTTATTGCACAATGTTCAGTGTGCGGGTGGCAGCGCTTTTGGACACACGGTCTGCTCATAGTATTTTATTTTCTTAAGATTAGTAACCTTTCGACTGGCAGGCATGGAAGTCAGTGGCTCTGTTTTTAAAGAGCAAGATGATGACTTGAGGACATTGTGTAGTTTTAATACCCGTGTAAACTTAGCACACAATGTTATTTGGCCACGGTGAGTGGATTGGTGCGATGCTCAAGTGAGTGCTCAAAGGTAGACGCCTAGAGTAGTACTAGGGTCATTAGAGTGATGCATCAGAAGGTGTCAGCCAAGTGCGCGATGATGATTTGGTCGTTGTATTACATCTCAGAGTGAGAAATTAGTGTAGTCAGGATGACCAAAAAGTGTGGGGACGTATGATATGTAGTCCTAATATTGGAAATGGTTCTTGATGATAAATTTGATGATTAGTTGTGTTATGGTTCACTCTTGGGTGAGTGTCGATCACTAGAGAGGGTTGTCCATAGAGGCACCAATGTGCTTTGGGTATTAGCAAAGATAGTCCTAGGATTTAATTGAGCATGATCATCAAGTAAGTGGAGACTAGGAGGCGGTTATGTGACACTGTTGGTTAGCGTAATGGTGAATATTAGAGCATGTTGTGTGTTGAGCCTTTAGGTGACAAACCCAGTGTAAAGGCGTGTGATGTGATATTAGTTGTTGAGGACTTCGATGATTTTGTCTTAGAGGGTTTCTATTCTTAGAATGAGAATCGGTAAACCCTATGAATTTGAAGAATTTACGAATCGAGAATTTCAAGGACAATATTCCCCAATGACGGAAGTTTGTAATACCGAGCCCCAATATTTTATTTATTTTCCCCACATAAGTTTCAATAACCCGAAGACATTGAGATTTGGATCATTATTCCTAGGTTTATATTTTTAATTGATGGGTTTGGAGTCTTGATAAGGATTGTTGGAAGTTTGAGTGTTCAATTTGAAAATTTGAAGAAAATTTAAGTTGAGGTCGTTCGAACGAGAGTCCCAAGTTGTTCGAAGTAGGGATCAAACGAGGTTCAAACGATATCCCACTGTATAACTAGTCCAGACCATTCGAAGGTCGTTTGAAGCAGAGTTTGAATAAAAATCCAATCTCGTTTGAACGAGGGGTGAATCTGGTTCGAACAAGGTTACACAAAAATTTGAAGTCGAGTTATGTAACACCCCGTATTTTGGAGAATACAAAATTTGATAAAATTGGTGATTTAGGAATTTATTTAATTAGGAGAAATTATTTAATTTGGTGATTTAGATTTAAATTAATTCTGTTTAAGTTTAATTTCACGTGTGTCGTATTTTGAGGTGGAAATAAGATGATTTTATAAAGTGACTCGGATAGTAATTTCGAGGTCATGGATGGTTCCAAAAGGGTAGAAATAGTTTGAAAAAGTGTATTCCGGTGTATAGTTTGGGTCCCGGGGCGATTTTAGACTAACCCGACACCATTTAAAGGCGTTTTGGTCATTCGGGAGTTTGTGGTTTAAAGAACTCCGAAAATTGCAAGTTATATCTTCCCATTAGAGATGAGGGTCTAGGGTTAACACAAAGTTAAAGGAAGGAGGCCATGGAAGAGGAAGAGGAGGAGAGAACCAAGCTTCCTACACTATTTTTCGCCCCGAACGCAAAGGAATCAAGATTAGAGCGAGAAGAGAACATCCATACCATCATACCAATGAATTTCCGACCTGCTATTGAGAGGTAAGTGTTTAAATTGCATTTTTATAAGCATGTTATAATACCCATGTATAGTAGGGTTTGATTACATGTTCTTGGAAGATTTGATAAGATTTGGGTGGGTTTGATCCATGAATTAAAGTAGGAATGCATGTAGAGAGGTTAAATTATAGGGTTTGGGATGATTTTTATCAATCAAATCTGAGTTTTTAAATGAAAATATGGGAAGAACACAAAATTAGGGTTTTTAATATTATTGAGTTTGATTCATTCTTGACTGAATTTCGTGAGGATTTAATGTGTTTAGAAGGTTAGAAATCATCCTAATGCATGTGTAAAAGGATTGGAAAAGTTGGTTTCAAATTTGGTGAAGAAACAAATAAGACACATATATGAAAATGGTGAAAACACATGAAAAATCAACGAATAAAATGACCTGTGCAAATCTAATTGATTCGGCCCAAGACCGAATCAATTTGGCAAGGCGAATCGATTCGATATTTGGGAAAATGGATTCGGCTCAACCAATTTTGCAAATTCTGCCAATTTCAGCCTTGAAACTTTGTGTAAGGGTGACCTTTGGGGCCTATTTAAATCATTATGAGGGATTTTGGGGATTATAGTAGGACCTTGATAAGGGCATGTAGTAATCCTCGATAGGGAGTTAAGACTAGAATAATTCGGGCTTAAATGGTAATGTAATTAATTCGAGAGAATGAGAATAAAATTACGGGAAAGCATGAGTGAGCTTATAGTATGGACCAGTAGGGAAAGGAAGACATAGCCACTGATATAAAATAAGGGGTAACTAGGGCCCATAGAGTAGATATCAATACTCCATTAAATACGATAGTGAGATTAATTATAGATTGAATGTACGATGAGTATTTGAGTGATATATACTACATACAAATGATGGTATTTAGGTTGTGTGAATACCTACTGAATATATTTATAGGTTGAGTGTATACCTATACGGATGATATTTATAGGTTGAATGTATACCTATACGGATGATACTTATTGGTTGAGTGTGTGCCTATACAGATTATGATTATAGGTTGATTATATACCTATATGGATTGATTATTATAGGTCATGTGTGTGCATATATTGGATCTACATATGGTTAGGAGGTGTGTATGCATATTATGTGCTTTTGTGTATGTGAACATACCTACACTTCTTTCTATCAAGGAGGTTCCCATGCAGTGGGCGATCCCACCTTGTCGATTCTAGGGGGTCTGGATTTGTTCCCCAAAACATAGGACTTAGGGAAGATCACTATGCGTCGTGTATTAGTGGGACCGATATCTCGTTTGGGTATGTGCGTAGCCCAAAGACTTAGAAATACGTTCGCCTCCATTAATTGTTATTTGATTTGATTGATGGTTCGAGGATACATTTCGAACCAATAGTCCTTGATTAGGTACGAGAGTTACTTGGATTGATAGCAGAGTATGTAAGTACGCATCGTTATGACTAGATAGGGAGATGCGGTATTATATATATATATATATATATATATATATATATATATATATATATATATATATATATATATATATATATATATATACTCTTGGATGTTTAATATTACTTATGTGTGATAGTAAGGAGACTAGATAGTGTATATCTAAAGCGACATTTAATCTACTTATGCCTGATAGTAGTGATACTAGATAGTGTATATCTAAGATATGATTAATCTATTTATGTATGATAGTAGTGAGACTGGATGATGCATATCTAAAAGTGGCTAAATCTACTAATGTGTAAATAGTAGTAAGGATATATAGTGTATATCTGACACATAAATTAAGTAGAGAAAGTTAATGGAAAGGCTTGAATGATAACATATGTGAAATGTTAACTTTGGTTTAATAATAACATAAGAGAGATGTTAATTATTAATTAACTCGATAGAGTACTGTATAGGCGGTACGGGTAAGTTAAGGAGAAACTTAACTAAGGACTTAATGGTAATTAAGGGTATACAAGAGCGTACTGTATGGGCAGTACGAGTGAGCTAGACTGATTGAGAGTGTTTTAGATACTTGTGCCCTAGCTGGATTGGGTAGAATGACTAGGCGGGTTGAGTAGGAAACGTTAGGTGCGCACTATAGAAGAGAGGTGAGGAACTCAAGGGAGTGTTTGCAACCTAACATGTGTATCTAATAACTGTTCATTTAAACTGCAATTTAAATGCTTGCTAAATATTTTCAAAAGAACATGGGCTCTGACCCATACTTGCAAAACTTTTTACAAAATGTTTTAGGTGTCCATCCATAGGGACACCAAGGAGGATGATCTGTTCCAGGGATGCGTAGCTACAACACTTATGGATGCTTGCAGGATTTGAACTTAGTCTCTTCAGTTACTTCATTTCTAATGTAGGGTGCAGTTTTGTATTTCATGCAGGCATATTGCCCTAAACTATTTCATTTTTATCTGTCAGACTTTTTACTCAGAGATTTTTATTCATGTTGGACTATATATTGGATTTTGGAACCGATGGTTTATTCTGTATTATATTATCTCAGTCATTTATATTGTGGATGGATTTATATTACTATTGCATATGATGTTGATTATGGTAATAATGTTCCGTAGTTATTGTTGTTTAATTAAAAAGATAAAATTTTGCATCGACTTTTTGAATACTAGGTGGATAGTAAAAAGTTTTAATCGTTTTCAACAATGATGCTAAGAATGAACCAAATGGTAATCCTATTTTAATTTAATAAAGGCCTGATCACCCGGTATTTAATTAAGCAGGGTGTCACATTGCCCTTGTACTCTGTCGTATTTTTTGCCCTTGGATTGTTGAGTTGTCAAAATCTGGTAAGCCTAGATGGGTAAAAATGGGATTATTAAGGTTTGGGGATATTTTATAAGAGTTTTTTTGGGTCATTTGAGTTATTTAAAGTCGAAAGAAGAGAGAGAGGGAGAGAGAGAGAGAGAGAGCGAAGGGTGGTTAGTCCACCATTCTTGAGCATCCCTCAACCCCTCTCCACCTAAAATCACCATTCCACCACCACATATCCACCTTAAACCATCATATTCTTCCAGTCTTCACTATATCCGAGCTTTAGATATCCATTTCTACCATTGTTGGGCATAGCTACAAATTTTTGAGTTATTGACAGGAGCTTTAGAGAAAATGAAGATGGGAGATTCTTGGAGTTTGAAGAGTGTTTTTAGATGGAGCTTTCATGGAAACAATCTTTGTGGAGCTAGACAACCTCCTTGAGGCCACCTTAGGAAGTGGGAGGTTGCCATCTTCTTAGACATCTCATGCCTTCCATTGTTGGAGCTTCATTTGAGGTGGAAAAACCTACTTTTAGTTTAAGACTCTATTTTGTGTATTAGTAGTATTGTTGTTAGAATTTAAGAGTAGAAAGCATATGATAAAATGATAGTTTTTTAGTAAATTTGGTATTAAATATTTTTATGAAATAAAAATGTTAGCAAAAAAGTTATTTTGTTGGATATAAATTATGAGTATATATTTTAATATTTTCTTAAAATGATTGGGATTTTCATGTTAATGGTATGTTTCAAGATGTTAGGTGATAAACCTTTTTATGGAATAAAAATATTTTATATACAGTTTTATCTTGCTAAAGATATTTGGTAAATTAAGTTTGATTTCTTGCAAAAATGAAGATTTTATAAGAATAGGACATTGGTTTGAGTTTTTAAGAAATGAAATGGCCTTTAGTCTAAAAACGTATATTTTGCAACTGCTATGAATTTTTTAGAAATAATTGTATGTTTAACACATTTAATAGGATTTGGGGTGATAAAATCCATCTTCTCATGTTCTTAAACTTGTAGTATTTTGTTGATGAACATAAAAATAAGTTTAATGAAGGTTATATTGGATTTTAACATGAAATGAAGAAATAAGAAAATTCAGTCGTTAAGGTGTGTGTAATGGGTGTTGAAATGTGTTAAGAATATAAGATTTCAAACTACAAGTGTTAATAAAGAAAATAGTATTTTTGTCTTATAAACTAGTCTTATATGTTCACCGATTCTTGGAAATAAAGGTAATGAAATAAAGATGTTTTCAATGAAGAAGAATATTACTGCAAAAGGTTAAAAAGGTGTTGAAGTCAGTGTGAGTAACTTATCGGTATTTTAAAAAATTAACACTTGTGAAAATAGAGTAAAAGATGATTTTGGAAGCAAGTAGGTAAAATGGTAATTTTATGTAAAGTGGAACATTTTTATGGAATAAAAATATTGGGAAGGGTGTTGCACATTATGATCCTAAATGAATATGATTTTGGAATAAAATCAATGCGAAGGTGTAAAGGATAAGAAAAGGCGATTTTCAAGTGTAACACATGTTGGGGTGAAACCTCGATTTTTCGATTTTGGCTGGGTAAAAAGAAAAGTGACGAATTGTGGACATTTAGAAAATATTAATACACATTAAAAGGAACTCGGATGACACCGAGATAATTAAGAAGGCCTCGGATCTCTGGGGTGAAAGACCCAAAATCACTGGCAGAGCATATGGTGGTGAAGTCGGCGGTGTGGAGCAGTTAAAGTATGTAGTTATTGGAAGATTATGAAAAATGATAAAGGAATAAGGAACAAATCAAGAAATGGGTTCTGTGGCGAAAATGTGTTAAGATAACCTAACTTGAATGAATTAATAAATATTCCGGTAAACGTTAAAGTGGACAAGAAACGTATAAATTAATTAATGTCCATAAAGTAGAGGATCAATAAAGTATAATGGTTAAATGGATGAATTAAGCAACCTAAGAATGTTTAACCATAATTAACACAAGGGTCTGTTGTGAAAGGTTTTCAAAAGTTAAATAAGTATTTTCTAATACGGTGTTCCCGTGTGTTGAAATGGGTAATTTTCAATGAAAATACTAATGTGATTTGATTTAAATAAAAGGGGTGATTTCGGTAAAGAAATGGTTTTCGGTTAAATAAAGTGTAGTTGTTCTAGTGCTTAACCGCGTGTGTTATGTAAATGGATAAAGTACAAGTCAAGAAAGAGGAAGTTCTTTGTAAGACTAAGGTGATTTAATTGGAATAAATCACGTTTTTTTTAAATAAAAATGGTTTCATGCATTAAGTATATATATATATATATATATATATAAGGTAGTTGCATCTACATGTAGGTATAATATGTTGGAGTCTTCTTTCTGCCATTCGATTCTATATTATATTTGTATATTTTCCACTCAGCATTCGGCTCACCCTCGTCTTTATAACGACAAGTTGGGCATGGGTCCTTATTTTGAGAGTGTTACACAGGTAAGTATTTTTTATTATTTTACGTTAGTAACTCTGTATGCTTGGACTCCGAGGATGCTTCTCACGGGCCCCTCGCGTAGTTTAATTTCAAATTAGAACCACATGCTAAACAAGTGAAACGTTAATTAAAATAAAATTGAATTAGCAACATTATACAAGTTGTTTCATTACATTTCTCACTTAGTGCTCGGGTTGGACCGGATTGACTTCGAGTAACCCATAAATCCGTGTCAGGGCGTTACACGTGGAAAAATGTGGCACAGCACGATAACATCATACAAAACGACACAAAGTTATTGATTAATCAATGAACTCTTAATGGGTTTGTAGACACCTTATCATAACACTCCCACACTCCTCTATATGATCCAAACAAAGTCCCTTCAATTTCGGGCCCCAACTCCTCCTTAAAACCTTAATCAGAGAACAACTGCACTCTCTTCGAGCCTCATTTGACTTTGGTCAACTCTCACACCCCCGGAGTCCCCCATCATAAAATCATAGAGCTCTGAATCTTCTTTCCATCGGTCCGTGATGTGCGTGAATCAGAATTATGATTCGCATATAATGTTCAAAAAAATCATGTATGCCTTCTTATAGGCTAGACACCTCACTTTCCTATTTGTAGGCTAAAGCTTTACATGGACAGCAAGTCTGAGCACCCTACCGGTAGGCAGGGCATGGAACCTTCTTGTCGACATGTCCTTATGGCAGACTTATCTTTAACTTTATTTAAGGTTTTCTGATATAAGGAGTCCCTAACTTCATTTGAGAGGGACCTCAATTTTATTGTAACAGTCACTCCAAATTTTTAATACATCACTTTAATCACATTCTCTCCAACCTTTCTCTATATCATCTTTCCCCACCTTCAACCACCACTCGACCAACATCATCCACCATCAAAAGTTATCCCCCAAAAGTGCTTAAAACATAATTCAGAAGTATTCGAATGTCCAAACTACTTTCCATTTTATTAGTCCAATAATTGCCTATTTACACATTTTAGTATTCTTAGCATATTTCTAGTTTGGTGTGCTTATTTACACACTAATCCCACACTTTTTCATTACATATATTTTCAAGTATATTTTTATAAACAAAAAACCAAAAAAGGGGGTTTACAATAGAATTCTCAATTTAGAGTTCTCACCCATCAATCTACACTTTCACCACATTTTTTCACTCATTTTTTTCATAAATCAAAGAGATACTTTAGATTCGAATTATGAGTTAGACCCCAACCTTGTTCTTATTACGAAATACTTGGGCTTTGATGTTTATTTTGGCTACGTAGGCATCCTGAAATCATTTTGGGATTCAAGTCCTACTTTATTTAGTTAATCCCCCATATATTAACATTTTATTCTCATAGTTAGATTTTTTTGCTCATGTAGTTAGTTGTCGTTCACTTATTATCTCTTTGGTGGACCCATATATGCGTATTCACTTTTCCATAGCGAGACTACGATTTCAGGCGGTGGTTCATAGTTTAGCCATTTTTTACTTTATTTTAGCATTTTATTCATGTTTAGTTAGTTTATTTCCGTAAGAGGATTCATTCCCATATTTCTAATGATGTGCACCTGATGATTTTACTTCTCACGCACATACACACACTTGAACACTCATGTATATTTCAACTTTGCACACTTCGCATACACGACACATTTTACACACCTACACATGCTCATGTATACAGGAGAAGGAGAACATTTTGAAGCCCATATGAGAGACTGAAAGGACAGAGTAAGTTCCTAACACCTTTCCACTCCGTAACATAGTCTTCGAGCCCATATCTCATTTGATTTCACATGCACTAGTTGTCTTTTTATGTTGTCTCTTCGGGGGGTGGATATTGTTTTTTTCTCATTTTGAGTAAAATAGGTTGACGACTCTGATCTTTACACATTCACATACCTCACATCGTTGATGACGGTCATTTGCATCCTTTTGGACTGTTGCCATGAGGAGTGTCCATTCAAGTCCGGGTGGCCATAGTGGCAACTCCACTGTGGAAATTTTGAGGAATATACTATATTTACACGGGCTTTGCTTTGTTATTTCTCCTACAATATTTTCTACATGTTTATATATTTTCTCACTTGTACTTTACTTATCTCGTCTCCTATTGTACATTATCACATGTTCCATGTAACATGGTTTTATTACGTTATCCATGTATACTCACCCCCATCTCATGTATATACGTATTTTTTTATCACATGTATATCCCACTTTCTCTATCACATGCTTCACTACACTTGTACATATTTCCATGCTTCATTCCACTTATATATTTGCATGTTTTATTTCACTTGTAAAGATAGTGCTTTATCATAGGCCACTTATATATATTTCCCTTTTACTTCATGCTTATCAGTTGTACGTATCTCCATATCATACATAAGACTTTGCATAAAGATAATAATTAAGACTCATGCATTTGCACACTACATTCAAGAGCATTAAGTATTAGCCTTATATTTTCCCCGTATTGGGGAGTTTTCGATTCTGCGGAGCGCGATTAACCTAAGAAATAGGCTCCCACCTTCCATTGGCCAAGTACCCTCAACTTATATCAAATGGTTTCCCTGTATCATACCGTTTGACCGAACTCATTATGGGATGTATATAACAGGAACTCATTCACGTACGTCGACTATATTGAATTATCTATCACACTTATGCTCAATATGAGGTATATCGCGAGGCAATTCATGTACACTTGGGTATATCAAATGACTTCTCCACATTTACTGATGAATGATTGCCCTAATAGGCAAGAGGTATATCATGGAAGCCATGCTAAAGGGGGGAACCCTTACACTAACCTCCCATACCCAACCCTCATATAGATGTCTACCTTAGGACACTCATATCTAAATTATCGTTTCCAACACAAAACTATGTCGAAATTCTTGGTCGCCTTACCACCCAATATTGCACTCTTTCGCCCATTTTTAAAATAGGACCTTGTCCTCGAGTCTTGAAATAAGTTAAACCGTGTCTTACATTACACACCTTACTTTCTCCCAACCTTGGGTCATGTCCATCATTTCACTTGCACCCTACGTGGAACATAATACAAGTGGAATATAATTATAATAACTACACTAAGGGGATTTTCCCCCCTTTTCCCTTTTTTCAAAAATACCAAAAACATTATTTTTTCCAAAAGTAAAAGAAAACACCTTTTTTCTAAAAAAAAAAATATTTCCCTCTTAAGTGTGGCCTCATTCCCCCTTGTTTGGCCTGACTCCTTACTAGTTACAGTCCGCCATCTTACCACCGCAGAGTTATACTTCATCCTCACTCCTGCTAATTTTTGAAGGAACATAACAATCTTACCCCAACTACCTCATGGAGAACCCTAATCAATAAGTTAATCTTCAGCCAAATTTGATGACTATGTTATCTCAGCTCATTGCCATAATCGACAACCTGCAATCATTCTGTGGATCAAGGAATGCTCGAGCCTATTTGTGCTCTAAAATAATACCAGCATTCTCAACATATCAACATGCCTCCGCTTGCCCAAGATGATATCTCACAAGTTTAATCAGGTGAAACTCTCCGAGAACTATGTAGATTACTCTTTATGTCTCCCTACCATAAAGCTCGTCTTCTCGAGAAATTCAAAATGTTGAATATTGAGAAGTTAGGAGGAAGTGGGCCTCCAATTGTCCATCTGAGCAAATATTATCGAACCATGAGTATATTGGGTGCTACCGAATATATTATGGACCAAATGTTTCAACAGATCCTCAATTAAAGCACCCTCGGTTATTTCTTATCTCTAGAAGAATTTTGAATCCAAAGTTATGAGGATGTCACTCATTATTCATGTCATAATACAAGTACAATGACGAACTGAAAGTGACCCATCGTGACCTTGAGTTGCTCAAGCAAGGAAGGAGAGAATTTGTTAACATCTTTATGGTCGAATGGAGAGATAAAGCTGCAACAATGACCAACTAACCATCAGAGGAAAAATAAGTGACTATTGTGAATAAGAACTTCTTGCCACATATCAGAAATACCATGGGTAGTCAGATTATCCTCATTTCAGAGCTCTCCAGAAAGTCGGTCTAGAAATCGAAGAGAATGCCACCAGTAAAAATATGAAGATAAAATCATAAGCAAATAAATTAGTCGGTCAGTTCACTCCTCAAAAATATAAGAAGCCATTCACTTCCATCAATAACATATCCTCTCATCCAACCACTTCAAGGGGACCAGAATCCCTCCCTGCTACTGTCAAAAGATATTACAACGAGTTCTAAGTTCCCATTTTCCAAAGTTTACCAACCACTTCCCTCTCGTAATCTCATCAAACCATTCGACCCTTGTCTATTACCTGTTCCTCTTCCCAGGTACTTCAAGCATGATTCCCACTGCGATTTTCACTAGACAGGTTGGCATACCACTAATCAATTCCGTTATCTCAAGAACATTGTATAAGGGATCACTAATAAAGGCACCATCTCCCCTCATGCAGGACCAAAGGCAAACACTACCCAAAATCCTCTATCGCCACGTTAAGCCGGCATGAACACCATACTAATTGATGAAGATTCAGATTTCAAATACTCATCCAAAATTAAGCCCACAAATAGTCCTACTTTATCCTAAAACTCAAATAATTCCCTAAAGCCCCTCCAAACATGCCCAACCTATCTATTACATCCACAAACAGCATATGATCGATCCCTCGCCCTGATGACAAAGGCTTAAATAATTGTTTGAACCAAGTCTGATACGCAGAGCATGGATATTCTAGCCGTCCATAAATAGTTAAAAGAATTCGAATGAAATTTCTTCCAAGACTAACTCTCGAGGAGGAAAAATGTGCGAGGATAAAAAATTCTTTATATGAAAGCTCAGAAGCAGTCCCTCAATCCCATGACTGGTTTGTGTCTCCCTAAGAGTTCATCTTGGATATCATAGTTCAAGTCCTAGCAGAGGAAAGTCTCAGAAAGGGAAATATTTTTTAAGCGCACGATCTTCTTATTGCAATGAAAATCAAGGGGTATTTAGTCCCGTCTCAAAACAACATATCTTTAGCATGGATATTCGTATTTTGAAGTCGGCGAATGCATAGAATTTTTTGGGAACAACCGAATATCTACTACGAGATGGGGTGATGACTCCGATGACTTGGGTGAACCTAAAAATGAAATTGTCGATATGCATACCTCCTTATGTGGGGTGATCTGTTTTGAAGAACTCATATCTGAAATCACGAATTCTCTGGTATCCCCGAGGTTGATGAAGAAACAAGATTAATCTCTTTTCCCTTACTAATAAATCATTTTATTATGAATTCCTCTGACTCGAGCTCTTCTTATAGTGAAAGCACCGACAATGATGAATCTTTTGGCCTCGCTAAATTGAGGTTGGATATTTGCATGCTCTGCGATAAATTTGAGACATTTGAACCCACTGAGAAGTTATCTCCTACTGGTAAGCCTCTAAGTAATTTGTGGAGCATCTCGTCCAATCCGACCTTACCAACCAACAACCATGATTTTTTTAACTTAAGACACAATATATTTCCATTTTTCTTGTTTCTGATTTGATGTAAATGAGGCCTCCTTTGATGAGGTCATCTCTGTTATTTTCCCTTAAGATGATATCAATGAAATAAATATGGATTTTTATCATCTTGTTGTGTCTTATATTAATTGCAATTATTTTGTTAATCAAACAATTGATGAAAACTATTTAATCAATAAACAATTCTTAATTCACCTCAATAAGGGGAATATTCATTTTTTTCTATTTCTTTTCCTCCATTTCCTCCTTTTTTTCATTTCTTAATACAAGCAAAACTTAAAATAAGAAAAACACTAGGGGAATATTCATTTTTTCTATTTCTTTTCCTCCATTTTCTTCCCAACCACCCTTTGGATGCACAAGCTATTTTATGCAAATTTCTTATCTCTTAGGATTTAGACATTTTTATCCAGTTATGGCCTACTGTCTTATTGGTTATGATCTTCCAGTCATCGGCCCCGAGGTACAACTGCTAGAACACCAGTGTCATGTAATATACCGTATTTTTGTGGATTTTATTTATTATTTATTAGTTGAGAAATGATTTAATAAATGGAAAAATTATTACTCGTGTGAATTGGTAATAATAAAAGCGCAAAATTTAGATGATAATTAAAATTTTCATGTTATGTGATTTTTGTGCCACACATTAATTGGTGATATTGATTATATGAGATCTGGCTATGTGAGGTTACGTGTAAAATAAGTGAGTGTGTATTTTATTTGTTTACGTCGAGAGGAATTACCATGTGTTATGAGGTACTGCTATTTGGAACAGACTCTAGAGTGACACAAAAGTTCGGAGTCGTGTTTTTATTGATTTGGATTGGGCCCAGTGGGTAGGTATACCTTTGGACTAAGTTTTGAATGAGTTTGGATAGTATTTTTGGCTCATTTGGAGGTCCAAAATTAGTCCTTTTAGTGACCTTCGGGTTTAGAGTTATTTAAGGGGTGTTAACCGTTATTAGTTAAACATTTATACACAAAATATAAACCCTAGATCCCTAAGTGATTTGGGAAAGCTTGAGGAGAACTTTGGAGAGGAGGAACAGGGGATCAAAGAGAAAGAATCACGCGTTCTTCATTGTTCAAGCAAGAAATCTCTTGCTTTATCATCACATAATGTAATACCTCGTATTTTGGAGTAATTAATTAACTGTTAATATGGATTGTTGGATGGTGATGAGTTATAATTTGAATGTGACTTGCGGAATGTGACTCATTATATTTGTTTTATGTTTCTATGTGATTATTATATGTGATCGTATATATGTTACGTGAATTAAAATCTTTTGGAAATTGGCATAATACAAAGTAATACATTAATTAAATATTTTAAGTGACTTAGTATTATGGGCGACTATAAAATGGTCAGGAACTAGGTGTCGCGAGTTTATGTATTTGGATTATTCCGTTGGTATCGGGTCCCACCTATTGTGAAGTATTTTCTTATAATGATAAGTCACACAAGAAATTAATAATAAAGTTTGAACTTAATTGATTCGTATCGGCTTAAAAAATTAACTTATGGAGAAAATTAATTTATTAAAATATGTTCTAATTCGGATGGACATTTGGGATGATTATAAAGTCATTTTTAACATAGTTTAATTTAAGTATGTTGGGTTAATATATGATTTGGGCCAACTTATGGGCCATTTGGAGCATGTTTCAGGCCTTTTTAATTAGAGTTACTTTTTGGGATTAGGCTTAATTTTGCAGGTAATGGTTTATTATAACCTAATATCTTAACTCAATTGCATAAAACACTTTTGATATAACCCTAGAGACGAAGGAATGGGTGGTAAAACACTAACTTGAAGATGGAGGATTTGGGTTTATAGAATTGGGGGAACTGAAAGTTGATTCTTCAATCACTCCAAGGCAAGTCTATTTTGATTAAGAATATGATTAGGTTTGTGATAGAATAGTGGTGACATGTTGGATTATATAGCCAAACTCTTGAAATCTATTTTTAAATTGTGTTATAAATAATTTTCTTAATTAGAGTTAATTACACTTTTTAGTTATAATCATATCTTAAAGAACTAGTGTAGTTTGGCAATAAATCCTTGCTTTGAATCATGAATCTTAAAAATCAAAACTTAGAAACGTTATATGTAAATATTGATGTTGTAAATCTGCAAAACCCCTCACTTTATAATGATTTTGGAATGTAATCAAAAGGATAATTTCAAAAATCTTGAAGAGATGACGAACACGTAAAACCCCTCACTTTACAATGATTTTGGAATGTAATCAGAAAGATAATTTCAAAAATCTTGAGGAGATGAAGAACTTAGGGTTAATTATTTAGAAGGTGATATTTAATCCGTATATGTATGTTATTTAATCCACCTAGATGCTTTAGGTTTATTATTTTCTTGGGTTATGGCCATTTTGGATAAAGGAAGAAGAAGGGATAATGCGACTAGAACTCTAATAAAATATACGATCAACCGACATTTATCAAATTTGAAAAAGAGTTAGAAGAGATGGTTTGATCCTCTTATTTTTGTTTCACGAACCGAGAGCTCCATGAATCGCCTGTGACACCCCGCCTAATTAAATATCGGGTGATCACTCCTTTATTAAATTAAAATCAAGGTGAACAGTTGGTTCATTCTTAGCATCACTGTCGTAAAAATAACTTTTCTAAATTTAACACCCTATTTAATTAAGCTAAGTGTCAAAACCATTTTTTTAAACATTACTTTCCAAACTTTATTTTGAAAATAAAGATTTTAATTATCTACAACAATTTAATATTTAAAGAATCACACCACAATAATCCTGGAACATATAATCCAATTAATTTAAACATTCAACAACTAAATCCCGGCATTTAAAACTTAAAGTAAAACATACATGCTGAATAAATCCCAAAGTAATAGTACTAGAAATAACTGAAATACAAATGTCCCAATAAAACAGATAAATAGTGGAAAGGGCGACACATGCCCCAATAACTGAGAATAATAGAAGTGGAATTAAGTAAATGAAATCGTCTAATCAAGTGGCCTGCAACTCCCACCTAAGCTGCAGCACGTTCCTTCCAAGGGATCCTAAGCAAGACGCCCCTGTGGCTGGGCACCTGTAATATATACATATATATACAAGAGATAAAGAGGAATAGAAACGGGTCAGAGCCCGATAGTGTATATGATTTAAAAATTCGTTTAGCAAGTATTTAAATTGATACAGGCCAATGCAACAACATATTAGTGCGACACTCTCTTGAGAAATTCTCACCTCTCTTCTAATGTGCACTCCTATCGCACTAACCTTCCCAATGGTCTATCTCATCATATATCATACTATCTTTCCCCAAGGATTTAACTTATCTTAGGTGACTCTCAAGATTTAAGATTTAACAACATCATGGTTTAAAAAGATAATTTCATTTAGTACCCAAACGCTCATTTTAACTTTATTAACTCATAAAGTTTTTCAAAATCATATTATACTTTTCAAAACAAGTATTTCCAATTTGAGTCATTATACATGTCTTACTTACCATAACACAGTAGGCAGTTTTACAAATTTCAGAAGTTCATATATATATTAAATACTCGTATAATATATATATATTCTAACAACACCCCACATAAAATTATGGTGCGGGCATACTCTGCTATCCAATCCCCGTATCAATCGTACTAAAGGGAATACAAGTTCGGAATCACTCTCGAACTGTATAAATACATACACAAACAATATTGAGGCGAATCATAGTTTCCAAGTCCAAGAGGTCAGTGCATACCCTCACGTCTCTTAGGACCGTGACTACCGATTCGATAGCCTGTACCTAGGATTTCTATCTTCTAGGGTACGAGTCAATATCGCCCATAAGGCACACGAGATAAGATCGTCCCAGCGCGGTAACCTCAGGGATAGCAAGTAGCGCGGACATGATTTTCACAAGTATATAATATATGCATACACAATCATATAAATATACCACTTTTATTATATCAATTTAGGTTTATCCCATAACCCACATTCACAACATTTATCCTTATTTTCCCATTATTATTTATCAAGTATAGTGGTTCGTCTCTAACTTTAATTCGAAGGGTTTTTCCAACTTACTACGTAACACTCATGGAATCTATTCTCCCAAGTATAAATTCAGTAGGACTTCATCTATTTTCCGTCGTAATCATGTTTACGTAATCTCTCCCTTTAATACAAGATTTCATCGTTCCTTATGTAATTATCCCAAAAATACAATTCTCGTCTCACATTAAAGGCCCTAACATTTTTCATATGTCCTACTGGTCTTCCACATCTCCCAAAATATTTTATTAAGGATGTCTAAGGAGTTTTCTTCATTTCAAATCAATTCAACAATTTTAAAAGGGGAACTTAAGTCTGCCAGGAGGGGTCGATCGATCGAGGTTAGGGGCTCGATCGATCGAACCTTCGATCGATTGAAGCTCTTGGCTCGATCGATCGATCAAGCAGGTCTGCGAAATTTGCAGATTTGCAGTTACGGGTTTCATCTTCTAACCTTCACCAAATCCATATTTTTCATACCCAATCGATCCAAAATTTATACTACTGACATTATATCATCATACTATGAAATTTCAATGTAAAGCATGTAGATTTCTATTATTAAACATGGATCAACAAGCCCCAAATTCATATAAAACCTCATGAACCCTAGACTTTCATTAATATGTTCCAATCCATCTTTTCCAGAGTTTTCTTCATCTACAACCTCATAAATTCATGGTTCAATCCTCTACATGTTAAGGGGTTTCCAGAATAACAATTAATCCATCCCTACATGCAATTTCCTATCTCATCTTTTAGGTTTCTTCCATAAAAACTCATTCTAATTACTCCTAAACTAATATGAAAGATGCATCAATGAAATAAGCAAGATAAACACTTGCCTGGGATTTTCATAAATCTGGTTTGGTGTTGAATTTGGTGTGGTTGCGTTCCCCGTCTCGCGATCTACGCGTTGGCGGCGGTGCAAACGGTTGAGTTTTGAGCCTTGGAATGCCTTGAGAGCTCTTTCCTCTCTTCTCTAATGGACGTTCTAGTGTTTTGTGTTATCTAACCCTAGGAGATAACCTAAACATCTGTTATAACTCCTTTAATTTTCGTGGGTTTAATTACCTAAAAATACAAAATGACTAAAATGCCCTCCCGGGGGTACTAATTAGTCCTAAAAACGCCCCGAGACCCAAACTAAACCCCCGGGTACACTTTTCTGACTATTTCGACCCTTCCAGACGCGTTGGCGCACTCAAAACGACCATACGTACAAATTATAAAATATTCACTTTTATTTATCAATATTTAGTCCCGACGCGACACGGGCACGTCCCGACTCAAATTTCTAAAAATTGTCATTTTATTCACTCGTGACATTTAATATGACCACTATTATATATTACTTTGATCATTAGTAATATTCGACAAATTTTCCATAATTACTAACTCTCGTCACGTTAATAATTATAACATAATTAATTTTTGAATTTTATTAAATAATTAATTCACATTAAATTTAATAAATCCCCAAATTAATATAGCATAAAAATACGGGGTATTACATACTTCCCCCCTAATAACGGAATTTCGTCCCGAAATTCGGAAAATAAGGCATACCTGGTAAGAATAAATCTGGATATCTCTCGCGCATATCGGCCTCGCGCTCCCAAGTGGATTCATCCACGTTATGATGCTCCCACTGGACCCGTACAAGTGGAACTATCTTCGACCTCAATCTCCTCTCACTATAGTCTAGGATAGCCACCGGTCTCTCCTCGTAAGAGCTGTCAGGCTGAAAGTCTATCTCATCTATCGCGATGTGAGTATGGGCCATATCATCCCAAAGATACCGTCTCAACGACGAGATGTGGAATACATCATGAATGCGATGTAATTGCTCTGGCAGTCCCAACCTGTATGCTACTGGCCCAATCCTCTCGATGATGGGAAATGGTCCCACATACCTCGGGGCCAATTTCCCTTTCTTCCCGAACCTCATCACTCCTTTCATAGGAGATACACGTAGTAACACTTGGTCCCCCACATTAAACTCCCGGAAGAACCGTTTCGCATCGGCGTAGCTCTTCTGCCTGTCCTGGGCTACTCGAATGCGACTCCTAATCATCTCAATCCTCGCGGAGGTTTCCTGAATTACCTCTGGTCCTAGCAACTTGTTATCCCCCACCTCGAGCCAACAAGTTGGAGAACGACAAGGCCGACCATACAAAGCTTCAAATGGAGCCATACCAATCGTAAACTGATAAGAGTTATTATAAGCAAACTCTACCAGTGGAAGATGTGTCTCCCAACCTCCTCCAAAATCAAGAACACACATGCATAGCATATCCTCTAACATCTGATTAGTACGCTCTGTCTGTCCATCTGTCTGTGGGTGATAAGCTGAACTCAACTTCAACTCAGTACCCATAGCCTCCTGAAAGCTTTCCCAAAAATGCGACACGAAAATCTTGTTTCTATCTGACACAATATTCAGGGGCACCCCATGTAATCTGACAATCTCAACAATGAACAACTGAGCATACTGACCTGTGGTATAATCTGTCCGCACTGGCAGAAAATGAGCCACCTTGGTCAAACGGTCTACAATCACCCAGATAGAGTCGTGGCCCCGCTGTGATGTAGGCAACCCTGTAATAAAATCCATGGAAATACTCTCCCACTTCCACGCGGGTACTTCCAATGGCTGAAGCAATCCTGACGGTTTCTG
Organism: Sambucus nigra; assembly: GCA_949130495.1. Lineage (NCBI taxonomy): Eukaryota > Viridiplantae > Streptophyta > Magnoliopsida > Dipsacales > Adoxaceae > Sambucus > Sambucus nigra. The sequence continues at coordinate 621,672,125 of OX422207.1, read as the reverse complement.
ATGGTCCACCTTCATCAGCTGGCAGGTAGAACACTTGGACACGAACTCAGCAATGTCCTTCTTCATCCCACTCCACCAGTATTGCCTCATCATATCCTGGTACATATTATCTCCTCCAGGATGTACCGCAAATCGAGACCCGTGAGATTGGATCATCACTGCATGACGCAATTCTGCCCCTTCTGGAACCACTAACCTCCCATTAAACCTCAAACCCCCATCAGAACTAACAGAATAGGACTCAACACCCTCGGCTAAAAGTCTTACAATCTGCTCCTGGAAAAATGGATTTGTGGTTTGGGCCTGTATTACCCTCGTAACAATCTCGGGTGTGACTGTCATAACAGATATGAAGGAACGGGCTACTGCGTCCTGGTGACCCAACTCCTTCCACTTCGCTTTCCAGAGGTTCGCTACCTCATTTACCGGTCTACAGCTCAACGTATCAGCAACTACATTGACTTTCCCCGGATGATACTGTATGTCGAACTGATAGTCCTTCACAAACTCTAACCATCTGCGCTGACGCATATTCATCTCTCGTTGAGTGAACAGGTACTGCAGTGACTTGTGGTCTGTGAACAAACGGAACTTCTCCCCCAATAAATAGTGTCTCCATATCCGCAGTGCAAAAACGACCGCTGCTAACTCTAGGTCGTGGGTGGGGTAATTCTTCTCATGCGGCTTAGGCTTGCGGGAGGCAAAAGCTATAGCCTTCTCTTCCTGCTGAAGTACTCCCCCAAGTCCCCGTAAAGAGGCATCGGTGTAAACCAGGTACTCCACACCCGGCTTTGATAAAGCAAGGACTGGTGCTGAAGTAAGCTTGTCTTTCAGCTCGTCAAAAGCCAATTGACAAGCATCATCCCAAATATATGGTACCCCTTTGCGAGTCAGGTTCGTCAATGGACCCGCTATTTTGGAGAATCCCCGAATGAATCTCCTGTAGTATCCGGCTAACCCCAAGAAACTACGCACTTCCATCGGTGTCGTGGGCTATCCCCACTCCCTCACCGCTGACACTTTACTTGGGTCAACTGCTATCCCCTGTTCTGAAACAACATGCCCAAAGAACTGTACCTCTCGCAACCAGAATCCACACTTCTCGTACTTAGCATACAACTGATGCTCTCGTAAAGTCTGAAGAACCTGCCTCAAGTGCTCGGCATGCTCCTCCTCGGAGTGTGAATATATCAAAATGTCATCTATGAATATGATGACAAACTGATCCAAGAACTCTCTGAATACTCGGTTCATTAAGTCCATGAATATGGATGGAGCATTTGTGAGACCAAATGGCATCACTCTGAACTCGTAAGACCCATATCTCGTCAAGAAGGCAGTCTTTGAAACATCATGCTCCCTAATACGTAGCTGATAGTACCCCGACCTCAGATCTATCTTCGAAAAGAAAGTTGATCCCCTCAGCTGGTCGAACAGATCATCGATTCGAGGCAACAGATACTTATTCCGTATCGTGACCTTGTTCAACTCCCGGTAGTCCACACATAATCTCAGTGAACCATCTCTCTTCTTCACAAACAAGACTGGAGCGCCCCAAGGTGAGGTACTCCTGCGAATGAAGCCCTGACCTAACAGCTGCTCTATCTGATCTCGTAACTCTCGCATCTCCGCCGGAGCCATACGGTATGGAGCGCATGCTATCGGTCTAGTATCCGGTAATAAGTCTATGACAAAGTCTATCTCTCGACTGGGGGGTAGGCCTGGTATCTCCTGAAACACATCGGAATACTCACGAACAACTGGAATCGAGTCTAACGGAATCACAACCTCCTTAGAGGCATCTTCCTCTATATAATACAAATGAGCGATCGAACCTCCCTCTGGGCGAGGCATCGTCACTACAAACATCTCTTGCCCCGGAATGGAAAAAACAATGCTCCCACCGAAGCAATCAATCATGGCTCTATAAGCTGCGAGCCAATCCATACCGATAATAACATCATGCTCATGCATATCTAAAACTAACATGTCTGCAGGTAATACCAAACTACCAATCTCTACCCCCACTCCCCGGCATATAAATACAAATAGTCCAATGGGAGCAAGAATTTCCAGGAACACTTGGAACAAGAAAGGAATATCGCTCTAACGACTTGGGGTTTTCATTCGAATGAGAAAGGATATCTCGTTTGAACAACATAGATTTTAGTTCGATCAACTTTTTTTCAAGGACGATTTTTGGGTTGAATTTTAACTTGGTTTCCGTTAAGGACCTTAGACCTTACTAGTGGTATTTCTGATCAATACTTTATAAGTTTAGAACCTATTTTATTTTAGTGGGAGTCTGAGTGGATGATTGTAGCACCAAATAGTGTTAATAGATAACATTTATTTTATAATGGCAATATCATATTTTTACCTCCGCCTGGTAGGGTAGTCTCAAATTTATAATGATTATTAAATATTAAGATGTGAGACATTACCTAGACTTTGAGAGCATTGGGAGTTTGGGATATTAACTAATTAAAGAAAAGAAATATTATGTGTAACCCAATTGAGTCGAGTTTGTACTTGTTTGTTTGACTCCATTTATGTAGTGTCTGGAGTGCTCGTGGGAAACTTACTTGGAGGGATTTTTATAGGTTGTGTACGATGTTGACCGCGTTGGTACTCCAGTGATAGACACGAGTTTACCTTGGTCCTTTTACCTCGATCTTACAGTTGATGTACCTATATCCCGAGGCATAATAAACGGGGGATTTCTATCGTATAGCCTTAGGTATAGAGGTCATGCGATATGACGGAAATGTATGGTGATTAACCCTTCTTGGGACTTTAGGGTTATAGATTTGGGGAGTTTTATAATTATACCTAGTACATACGAGTGATTCATGAAGGCAATATACATAGGCCTTCGTATCTTTCATTTATAGGCTTGTGCACAACCCATGCAAGTTGATATGAGTTGTGTATACTCACAAATATTTCTGGATTATTTGATTATGTTCTATTGTACCTTGAGATGATGGTAATGGATTAAGACTTATAGTTGTAATGTATAATTATAAGTTTATGATTCGAGAAAATTGTGGTGATAATATAATAGAGATGTATATGATGAAATGTGACTTGAGAACATTAAAGACTGATATATTAGAGATGGACATATATGGAATTCTAACTTGAGACGGTTAAGATAAGAGAATAAGATTTAATAAGAGAATTACTGTTAATGTACGATTTTATTATTAGAAGAGATGAACTTAAAACTGTTGAAGTAAAGATACTTATTTAATAAATAAAATTATTTCACATTAGGCCTCACTTGGGTTTGGGAGTATAACCACATGCTTATTTAGATTTTTTGGGTTTGGGTGTCTTAAATAATTTAAAATCCAGTTAATCTGGAATGAAGATATGTTATTATTATTTTTTTAAATGTATTTACATTCTTACTCACTATAGACTTATTGGGTTTAATCCTCGTTGATGAACTATTTTCTATAGGTCTTAGGTCATTGTTGCTACTGCAGACTTAGGTCATCTGTTGTAGGTGTACCTCTTTAGGTCATCATTTGTAGGTGTACCCCTTCAGACATTATATCCATCATTCCAAGGATATAGGCATCGATAAGTGTAGCTCCTTAACATCTTTCTATTTATCTATATTTCATCTCAGCGAGTTGTATTTATTTAAAAATTTTCGAGTTAGAGATTGTATGAGATGTACTTGTAATCCTTGTAGATATTGTACTATTAAGATTTTTATATTCCAGATTTGAAGTTGATATCTATTGTTAGTGGATGTTATTATAGATGTCTTTTTTCATTCAACATTTTATTTCTCATATTTTATTTACTTGTTTCGTTTCATTTTATTTATTATGCTAAGAATGTTAACAAATATTTTTTATTCTGATAAATTTTATATTAGTCCTAATCAATCTATTTAGGGATTTTATGGGGTGTCACTACAACTAATTTATTGTTGAACTATAGTTTAATATGATTTGGGATTAAGAACATGTTTAGGAATTAAATTAACTATCATAATCATGTTGTTATTAGGTTTAATTGGGTTAAAGCTTTGGATTGTTAATGGCTTGAAAATTTGGACTTTTTTTTATAGATAACTTTAAATTGACTTTTTATGATTTGTGATTATAATAATAGAACTCATTCTTTGGACTGATTTACTTGTGTTAATCAAGACCTTATATTATGATGAGTGTTAAAATCGTAAGTGACTTAACACCCTCACGTGCTCCCCTCTGGACCACAAATGGGTAAGAGGAGAGAAGTGTCAAGTGTGAAATAAAGGGTCAAATTGGTTCGGGCCTCAAGAGATGTTCCTGCGTCCAATGTACAAAGGTTTTATGCATGTTAATTATAATGTAGTTGAGTATTACAGTCTAGGAGACCCCTTGAGCATTGGTCAAGGGAGTCTAAGGTCTTGCGACCTTTATCAACGATACAAATGGCCTTTAAAACTGGATGACTTCTCTAAGGATGCTTAGGTACTATTTTAGGGCCCTTGCAATATGTACAACTGATACAAAAAATGGAATTGGTCCAATTTAAAAATATAAGCTCTTAAGAGTAGGTCGGTAATATGAAATAGAGTATAAACACTTGTGGAATATCTGATAGTTGGATGCTCTTAATATCTATGAATGCTAAAGATTGATCATTTTCTTTCTTTCTACCACCTTCTATTTATAGGAGAACGTTTGGAGAGAGAATGAGCGGGCTATCATAACATGTATTTGACATCTCTGAGGTTCGTTAGGGTCAGTTAAATAGTGGAGTGTTAGACAAAGTATTTGTAGGTGGGGTACCTTGGTTGTTCGGCACATTAAATGCTGATGGGAACATTCAATGCATGCAGAATTAAGTAGCGGTGGAAGGTGAAATAGTTCTCTTCTTTCTACCTGCTTTGCCAGACATCTTGCAGGAGTATTGTCGGAGGTTCAAAAGGGATGTAGAGATCGTGGAATTCCTGGGAACTGATCCTGAAGTACTATGTATTACCACATCCTAGAACTGAGGTCTGGGTGACCTATGAATGTCATTATCCCTCAGTCTGAGATCAGCTGAGGACACTGATTGTAATAGGACCTTGATGTTGAGGTCTCTAAGATTACTGGACGGGGAATACTGGGATGACTAACCTTCTTAGGGAGAGGATGCATGATTAGGGTCCTCCATAATGCCATATCTTACCCTCAAGGGTATTGGAGGTCTTATCAGATAAGTAGCAGTCTGTCTAACGTCTGTGGCTATCCTTAGAACCTCTGGCATAACTCAGGGGTAGTTAGGGATTTGGAAAATCTTTTAAACACTAAGTGTGAAATTGGGTATCATCATATTAATTAAATAAATGGACCTGAAATCACATGTTTAACTTAATCAATTGAATGTAGAAGATGAAGTTAGGTTTAAAATGGGATTTTGTAGATTTAAACCTTTATTCATGTTGGAATAATGTTAATCCTTATAGAAATGGGTTAGGGGCATAAATTCGTGGTTTTTATGGGTGGAAATTGAGGTTTGAGTGTTTATTTGAAGTTTAAGGACAATTTCCATGTAGGTTTATCTGCTATTAGAGTTTTTGGAAGAAGAGTTGATGACCATACCCATCAGATCAATATGGGTCTTAGCTTAATCTATGTGTGTGCATGTTTGTTTTTTAAATCTGTTAGGCGTGGGACTCCTTTGATTTTACTGATAGAGGCACGAAAGGTCACTTGAAGGTAGATGCCTTCATGCGGTTGTTACGAGACTTATATAAATATATTGTATTAGTTCGGTGATGGACACCTTATTTAAAAATACCATATGTCACATTAATGTGTTATAATAGGAGATTCTGTATATCTTATTATTCAGGTTACATCTGTGAGGTTGGAACTGGATCATATTCTTTACATATTGTGGCACCCCTCCCAATTAAATATAGGGTGATCAGTCCTCTACCAATTTTAAAACTAGATATTCAGTTGGTTCATCCTCAGCATCACTGCCAAATTTTTTTTTAACATATTAATCACCTATTATAAAATTAAGCTAGGTGTCAAAACATTTCCAATTTAATGAAACGAAGTAAATCCATTTCTTTCCATCTTAAAATATAAACCATTCACCACACATAGGAATGTAAATAAATACTGAGCATGAATCAAGTACTGCAATAAATAAGACTGAGTAAAACTCTTAGTTCAAAACTCCAAACCATACAATAAACTGAATACAATATCTCTGATGGAAGAACTAGAAGTGGGCGACATATGCCCTAAACAAGAAGTCTAGATGAAACTGAATAAGAAGGATAGATGCGTCTACTGCAAGGACCTACAGCTTTCACAACAGCTGTAGCACGTCAAGCAATCCAAATCTCTAAATCTGATACTCCTCTGGCTGAGCACCTGATATAATACATATATATAGCAAAAGAGAGAAGAGATACAAGAAACGGGTCAGAGCCCGATGTGTAAAAATGATTTAGCAAGTATTTAAAACTGCTTCTTAAAACAAGTCTTATACGCATGTTAGTTATCGAACTCTCACATGAGTTTCTCACCTCTCATCTATTGTGCACGCCTAACGTACATCTAATCTCCCAGTCTAACTAGTCCGAAAACATACTAATACTAACTATGCTCACTAGTAGTATACCCGTATCGCCCATACAATACGCTATTCAGATAGTTTATCTCATATACTAAATTTCATTATTCACCGTTTAAATGGTTAATCTTTTATTCACTAAGATCATTTTACTTCTCATTTTCATTTTTATCTAATAGTCTCACAAAGTATAAAGTTACCCAAGTACACTCATACATATATATAGTCTCATCATCCCTATATATATACACTAATCCTGCTCCCTTAGGTTAAGACCGTTTGGTGCAATGTAACAATTATTATTATTACCAAGTCTACTAATTTCACACAGTAGCAATATTCACAAGTCCATATATATATATCACATCATCCCTATACATATATATATATATATATACTAATCATGCACCCCCGACTAAGCCCCATTAGTGCATATCTCCAAAAAATCATGCATCCCCGTGTTAGCACCCATTAATGCACCTATCAATAATAATTCAGCACCCCCGGGTTATCACCCATTAGTGCGCCTAATAATAGAATATTGCATCCCCGGGTTAGCACCCATTAATGCACCTATCAATAATAATTCAGCACCCCCGGGTTATCTCCCATTAGTGCACCAAAAATAAAATCATCTTTGTACCCCCGGGTTATCACCCATTAGTACACTTTATAATAATATCACATAATAGGCATACTCACATCCTATTATAATTTATAGGTATTTCTCCAACCTACATATATACTCCCCATACGTATTTTAACCTCATTACTATGTATAGTATAAATAATTAGATTACTATCTCTCTCGTAATCTCCAAGGTACATTCTCTCTATACCGAAATAATTAAAGTATTAATTCCCACATACTTTTCCCAAAATTCCTTCTTATTTGAATTTACTATTTGGTAGTTTCTCTCACTCCAATAAACCAATAAACTCCAAACTAGACCTTGAGAAAAATCCCCCAAAATTCCCTCCGTCGCTCGAACCAGAAGGGTTGTCGTTTGAACGACTTCCAGTGTCGTTCGAGAGGCTTCGCGCGAGATGCCATCTCGCTCGAACGACTTCGAGCAAGATCTACATCTCGTTTAAACCACTTCGCGCGAGATCCCCATCTCGTTTGAACCACTTCGTGCGAGATCGCGCGAGATTGCACTGTTCGTCTTCTTCACCAAACTTTAACATTTTTCACCATATTTAAACCTAAAAACCTATAAGATTCAATTCCCAACAACTCATCATCAATACCCATCAACCCCTAACAGGTTATAGATCATTTCTATCATCCTAGGATCCTTAATTCGTCATTAATCATCATAATTTCATAAAACCCCCAAATTAATTCACATGAACCCTAGTTTCCAAAATTTCAATTCAAGAACCTAATCCACCCAGATTCGTTCATCAATATATAATCCAATTTCGTGATTAATCCTCTACATACATGAAGGAATTCCAGCCACTAATTAAACCAATCCTTAATCATAATTTAATCTCCAATTCTCACCCAATTAACATATAAATCATGATTAATTCCACCTAGACTAACATGAGCATGATTATTTCTAAAAGAATGCAAGTAATAAACACTTGCCTCGAATATGATGGTCTTATCCATTGGTGATGTTGGTATGTTCGCGTTCCTCTCCTCTCGATCTACGCGTTGGTGGTCACGGTTGTGCAAGGTGATGCCAAACGAGCCTTCTCTCTTGGAATTTGGCTCTCCCTCACACCCTCCATGGCCGTTCTTGATTTGTGTAATCTATTAACCCTAATGAACTTTCCTTAGCTGATATAATTAATCCCAATTTTCGTCCATTAGTTTAGCCCAAAAATACAATTTACCAAAATGCCCTCTCGGGGTGCCGGTTAGGCCTAAAATTGCCCCGGGACCCAAACTAAACACCCGGGTATACTATTTTGACTATATCGACCCTTTCGGACTCAACGGCGCACTCAAAATGACCATACGAGTTAATACAAATAAATTCTCTTTTTATTCTATTCAATTAGTCCCGACATGACTCACACGCGTGACAGACTTAAATTACCAAACTGCCGTATTTCTCACTTCCGACAATTTATTAAATATCATAATTCCATATTACATATCACATAGTGATATTCAATAGTTCACAATAATAAGTATTAACCCTTGGCACGCTAGTTAATAATTATTTAAAGCCGGATTAATAACAAATTAATTTTCTCATTTTAATTTAATTAATCCAACAATAATAATTAATCGCATACTTATTCCCATAATAATAATTATTCCCATAATTATTTAAATCGTCAAAAATACGGGGTGTTACATACTTCCCCCCTCACAACGGAATTTCGTCTCGAAAATCGGAAAAAGTATACCAGGTACAGACAACGCTGTAAAAATATTGCGCATCGCATCCCGACGCTCACAAGTAAGCTACTCCGTACCACCCATATAGTCCGCTATCGAATACCCTTAATAATGAACACTTCACATGTATTTGCTTTAAACTCCAGGTTACCCTGTCATATAGGCTCTTGCCCAAGCCTTTCTGCTTAAGTTTCACTACTTCAACTTTATTTTAGATATTCACTATCTAGCCTTCTACTATTTGCACCTTAGTAGATTTCTCCTCTTTTCATATACATACGACTTTATCTCGTGTCATTCATATAAGTAAATTGGTTGTGCAATATATGTTTCACACACTATATCTACAATGATATCGATCATTCTCCGATATTTGAAATCATAACTGGTCCCCCACCTTTAACTCTCAAGTAGGACAACAACCAAGTTTACCATGCCATACTTCTACTGGCACTCTGCCCGAACGTGAATTTATAGGAGTTATTTGGACACAAACTCCACTAGTGGAAGATACTACTCCCGCCCTCCTCTAAGATCTCAAGGTTCACATAAAATTTTCTCTCCCGCATCCGGTTAGACCGCTTGTCCTTACTCATCCCATTGTGGGTATTAGGCTGTACTCAATCGCATCTTAGTATCTATAATCTCCCAATCTCAGCTACATGAGAAGATCCTTGGGGATACTCTTATATTCTCTAGTGGAAGGAGTCCCTACTGGTTTTGAATCGTCACTATTTTTCTAACAGTTAGCTGACCCACTGCAGACTAACTTTGAAGGTTACTCTACATTAAACCCATCACCACTGTTGTTTGTATTCTGACACATCTTGTCTTTCTTGAATAAATTTCAATTTATCTAGAAACGTAAGTCTCTGACAAAACGTCGTGAATAAGCTCCGGCTTACCCGACTACATGTTATCGAATTCACATGCTAATCACAATCCATTACCTGATTCAATCCCTTAGGGTGTCCATACACCCTATACCTCACACATCATTATACAAAAGACATAAAATTTTCTCACCTCAATTCTTGCACACTCGGTATGCTGATGTGGTAGGGGTAAACTCAACCGCCCCACTAACCATAACTTAATCAATCCTTCAATGTTATCATTGCTCTATTCAGAATGATACTGAAACTAGGCGACTCTATTGGCCTTAAGTCATAAATGAATTATTAACTCTCAATTATATCCTCCTATAGGTACAGTAACCAACATACAAAACTTATGTACTATCGGCTAAACTTCTCTCCAACTCCCGACGTTCGCTAGTTTCATGCGTGGGATGTCTCGCAAAGAGAAATACAAACAAGGAACCCCCCGATACACTACTATCTAACCTAATCGGTTGTTGAGGTCCGTAAGGCCTTCAGTACCTACTATGTTTTCCCACAATCTACGGATTGTGATATAAAATTTTACTCGTCCACTCTCATGTCTCTAAAAATGTAACACGAAGCATGGCACCCTCACTATCCCAAGTACTTGGCACTATAAATATATAATGAGCTATTTTTCGCCGCTCGATAAGAACACATTGTATTCTAAGTCTTAGCAGACAAATAAATTCCTATGCTCGAAAATCACATATAATTAGGCACTATACTCGCTGAGGTCTATATTACCATGAAAGTTTCATATATACACTCATATCTGGGCCCAAACCTATTTCAGGTGGCGCCGTACAAAACTAAGATCACTCCTCCCGGAGTATACGGCACGATAGTCATATCACTATATTTTTACTATCGTTTAACCATACGGTAATTAATCACTACACATTATCATAATAAACTCTACTAAAGCTGACTCAATGCAGTAGTAAATTATAACAACAAAACATATTCTTAGGGCCCACCCGATTTATTCACGGGCAATCATCAAAATGACCTTCTAACAACGAGAAATACGTTTGTAACAAGACTATTAAAACTAACGTTCCCACTAAACTCAACCCGCACGCAAAGTTTAGGGTTTCCAATTTACATAAAAGTTATGGCACACCCATGTCACTAGAATCTATCCTTTACTCACAAGGAAGAAGTAAAACCTCGCCAGTCTCGTTAAATCACAGGGTCTCAGCACATGGCTGCCATCACGACGCATGAACATCTGCAATCGTCATACATCCTAAGATTTCACCCTATGGTTATCCCCTCTCACCATGGACAATTTATTCCATCTTGTGGATTTCGCGCCCATTATTAAAACGTTGGCCCAAACTCTCCAGGCCTCAATTATAGCTTTATAAAACTCTCGTTTACATCCCGGGCCTCGTAGACCCTGACATACTGTATGCTGCTATTAACGAGGACACTACTGGTCCAGCCTGAACCCATCACTCTCGGGTTATAAATTTCCTGGGCCAAATTCCCTTGACCCCAAATTCTTTCGCTGGAAGTCTCGCTCCTCCAGTCGTTATGCCTAACTGGCAGAGTTTACCATTTCTAATCTCTCCGGTCTCACTTCTCAATTGTGGACACATTCAACACTTGTAGTTCTACTTCCTTCACATAAGGAAAACTTCACGAACTATTTCCCATCACTGGTCCCACTGACCATTTTGGGATTGTCCTTCTCTCGTACCGACAGTCTTAACTCACTATTATTCTTCCATTTTCCCTTTGGCTACGCTAGCTATTCAGAACTATGGTTGGCCTCTACAACCTGATTGACTTCATCGTCCTCTTGAGGTTAATCACTTAAAATCATCTAACCGAGTTCCCTATCGGGTATACTCTTATGTGGTGTTTCACTAACACCGTTGAATTCAGTTTTTGCTCTTCAGCAGGTTCGTTAACCCTCTTTACTCCCTTCTCTTGGAAGGACTGCAATCACTAGAACCGTATAAATTTGATGACATCAACATTAGTCATCTTAGCTGGATTTCTCATCCATACTGGTATTCTGCTCACGGGTTCTTTATCAACTATAAACCCTTTAGATAATTTATACCCCTCTGCCAGGTACGAAGTTCATTATGCAATTCAACCTCTCTCTCATGATCGGTTTCTATCTTACCCATCATTTTAACATCAAAATTTCACTCGCATTTTGTTACCACATCGAATGGAAGACCTCACGGTCAACTCGTACCCAATTTCTCTCTAAATTTCAAACACACCTCTTCATACATGGTGATTGCCTCTAATCACTACACGATGCTCCTAAGAGCTATAACTTTTAACTCCAATTTAATTATGAGTTCCTTCACGCCCCACTTTACACAATTGCCTTCGAATTTTCTACCTTCGCTGGTCTGTTACACTTTCTCATTTTCTTTTCTGCATCTTCAACGATGGGTTTTCGAAAGAGTCCCTCTGATTTTCCTTTTTTATCAATTATTCTAGGTGGTCTTGAAATCATTCCACCGTTATCTATAAGTGTGTCCTGGGAACCCACAGTTCCCGAGTAATAGTTTTTTTTTTACTATCCCTTACTTACGTAATTCTCATTGTGATTTTTTTTCCCAATCACTCTTACCCGATTGCTCTATGTCTTCTGTTGAGCTTCTCCTCCCGCAGTTCTTCTTACGGCCCTCGTTGGTCGTCCTAAAATGTTCGGTGTTCGAATCACACTGAATTTCGTATAATGAGTCACATCCATTATAATTCGTAGCAGGAGAACGTAAGTCGCATACGTAAAGGGACACAACAATCCTATCATAAGGCTCTACATTAAAGAACGATATGCTGAAACGTAATAAGCCGCACAGATCTTAAGGACACTAGAACCTGATGCTCTGATACCACCTGTGGCACCCCGCCCAATTAAATATAGGGTGATCAGTCCTCTACCAATTTTAAAACAGGATATTCAGTTGGTTCATCCTCAGCATCACTATCGAATTTTTTTTAACATATTAATCACCTATTATAAAATTAAGCTAGGTGTCAAAACATTTCCAATTTAATAAAACCAAGTAAATCCATTTCTTTCCATCTTAAAATATAAACCATTCACCACACATAGGAATGTAAATAAATACTGAGCATGAATCAAGTACTGCAATAAATAAGACTGAGTAAAACTCTCAGTTCAAAACTCCAAACCATACAATAAACTGAATACAATATCTCTGATGGAAGAACTAGAAGTGGGCGACATATGCCCTAAACAAGAAGTCTAGATGAAACTGAATAAGAAGGATAGATGCATCTACTGCAAGGACCTACACCTTCCACAACAGCTGCAGCACGTCAAGCAATCCAAATCTCTAAATCTGATACTCCTGTGGCTGAGCACCTGATATAATACATATATATATAGCAAAAGAGAGAAGAGATACAAGAAACGGGTCAGAGCTCGATGTGTAAAAATGATTTAGCAAGTATTTAAAATTGCTTCTTAAAATAAGTCTTATACGCATGTTAGTTATCGAACTCTCACATGAGTTTCTCACCTCTCATCTATTGTGCACGCCTAACGTACATCTAATATCCTCCTAGTTATACCTCCCAGTCTAACTAGTCCGAAACCATACTAATACTAACTATGCTCACTAGTAGTATACCCGTATCGCCCATACAATACGCTATTCAGATAGTTTATCTCACATACTAAATTTCAGTATTCACCGTTTAAATCTCATTTTCATTTTTATCTACTAGTCTCACAAAGTAGAAAGTTACCCAAGTACACTCATACATATATATAGTCTCATCATCCCCATATATATACACTAATCCTGCACCCTTAGGTTAAGACTGTTTGGTGCAATGTAACAATTATTATTATTACCAAGTCTACTAATTTCACACAGTAGCAATATTCACAAGTCCATATATATATATATATAACGTCACATCATCCCTATACATATATATATATATACTAATCATGCACCCCCGGCTAAGCCCCATTAGTGCATATCTCCGGAAAATCATGCATCCCCGGGTTAGAACCCATTAATTCACCTATCAATAATAATTCAGCACCCCCGGGTTATCACCCATTAGTGCGCCTAACAATAGAATATTGCATCCCCGGATTAGCACCCATTAATGCACCTATCAATAATAATTCAGCACCCCCGGGTTATCACCCATTAGTGCACCAAACAATAATCATCTTTGTACCCCCGGGTTATCACCCATTAGTACACTTAATAATAATATCACATAATAGGCATACACACATCCTATTATAATTTATAGGTATTTCTCCAACCTACATATATACTCCCCATACGTATTTTAACCTCATTACTATGTATAGTATAAATAATTAGATTACTATCTCTCTCGTAATCTCCAAGGTACATTCTCTCTATACCGAAATAATTAAAGTATTAATTCCAACATACTTTTCCCAAAATTCCTTCTTATTTGAATTTACTATTTGGTAGTTTCTCTCACTCCAATAAACCAATAAACTCCAAACTAGACCTTGAGAAAAATCCCCAAAAATTCCCTCCGTCGCTCGAACCAGAAGGGTTGTCGTTTGAACGACTTCCAGTGTCGTTCGAGCGGCTTCGGACGAGATGTCATCTCACTCGAATGACTTCGAGCGAGATCTTCATCTCGTTTGAACCACTTCGCGCGAGATCCCCATCTCGTTTGAACCACTTCGCGCGAGATCGCGCGAGATTGCACTGTTCGTCTTCTTCACCAAACTTCAACGTTTTTCACCATTTTTTAACCTAAAAATCTCTAAGATTCGATTCCCAACAACTCATCATCAATACCCATCAACCCCTAACAGTTTATAGATCATTTCTATCATCCTAGGATCCTTAATTCGTCATTAATCATCATAATTTCATAAAACCCCCAAATTAATTCACATGAACCCTAGTTTCCAAAATTTCAATTCAAGAACCTAATCAACCCAGATTCTTTCATCAATATATAATCCAATTTCGTGATTAATCCTCTACATACATGAAGGAATTCCAGCCACTAATTAAACCAATCCTTAATCATAATTTATTCTCCAATTTTCACCCAATTAACATATAAATCATGATTAATTCCAGATAGACTAACATGAGCATGATTATTGCTAAAAGAATGCAAGTAATAAACACTTGCCTCGAATATGATGGTCTGATCCGTTGGTGATGTTGGTATGTGCGCGTTCCTCTCCTCTCGATCTACGCGTTGGTGGTCACGGTTGTGCAAGGTGACGCCAAACGAGCATTCTCTCTTGGAATTTGGCTCTCCCTCACACCCTCCTTGGCCGTTCTTGATTTGTGTAATCTATTAACCCTAATGAACTTTCCTTAGCTGATATAATTAATCCCAATTTTCGTCCATTAGTTTAGCCCAAAAATACAATTTACCAAAATGCCCTCTCGGGGTGCCGGTTAGGCCTAAAATTGCCCCGGGACCCAAACTAAACACCCGGGTATACTATTTTGACTATCTCGACCCTTCCAGACTCAACGGCGCACTCAAAATGACCATACGAGTTAATACAAATAAATTCTCTTTTTATTCCATTCAATTAGTCCCGACATGACTCACACGCGTGACAGACTTAAATTACCAAACTGCCGTATTTCTCACTTCTGACAATTTATTAAATATCACAATTCCATATTACATATCACTTAGTGATATTCAATAGTTCACAACAATAAGTATTAACCCTTGGCACGCTAGTTAATAATTATTTAAATCCAGATTAATAACAAATTAATTTTCTCATTTTAGTTTAATTAATCCAACAACAATAATTAATCGCATACTTATTCCCAAAATAATAATTAATCACATAATTATTTAAATTGTCAAAAATACGGGGTGTTACACATATATAATATAGTCTAATGATGTTCACATTTAATTAAAAGACACTAAGTTAAGTTAATGTGTTACCATGCCTCCCTCTTAATGTGGGGATACCATTACATCCTTCTCCTTTGAGAGGGGACCATAAGAAGTTTCCTTAACATGTGAGATCAGGGGCCGCAAGTCCACTAGAATTAAAGGATCGCTCTGGGTTTCCCCAGAGGTTCCACTTGCCCCCGAATATGCTTGTATCAAGGGCAGGATTTGGATAATAGACCCTAACAATGGCCTTCACCAAAGCCAGAATTCATGTCATCCTTATCCACCAACTTAATATTAGGAACTGGGATGTCCATCTTCGTGGTGAATTTCAAACGCATGGTATACTAGGATATCTTCCCCTTAGTAACCACATGCTCAACATAGGCTTACTTGGAGTACAACCGTTCCATCCTCTATCTTTCCATTCATCTACTGGATCATTAATAGCATCAAAGTTAGTTACCAAGAGCTAAATATAAGGATAAAAACATAAGAAAGGGAAAGTTACTTACTCAGGGAACAATCAGAGTCTATCATAATTGCACTTCTGACTGTGGAGAGGGCCTTTTCAATCTTGAAGGAAAGCTTATCCTTAACCTAGGCTTGTCATCCTCACCTTCGGAGGTCTCAAGGACTTTGAAATGACCACATTAAATTTTCCTCTTCCTAAGAACTAGAGAAATGGACTTGGTCCCCTCAAATTCCATAACCACAATCTTAGGAGCCTCTGGTGCACCATTTAATGTAAGGGATTTGGGCTTAGAACCAAAAAAATTCTTGAAAAGGTTCCTGGGTGTAATGAGGACCTCAAAAGGAGTGAAAGCCAGCTTCAGGGACTCATCTCTCCTATCATCTTCTTCCTTGTTAGGCTTAGCATACACTGACAAGAGAGAAGATATTAGTAAATGTCCCCTATGAAGTCATTAAACAAGTTAAAATAACAAAGAAGAAGTAAAGTCCAAACTTACCCACAGTAAAAAAGGTGAACCAGATTATAGGGCAACCGATCTTATCTTCTGGGTTAGTGGTGGCCTAAGCTCCCCCAATGAAGAAGAACTTCTCATTCCAATTCTTTGGGCAATTGTGTTTATCCTTGGAGAAGACCACGATGGCCTTGGGAGATAAGTACTTCAACCCCTTATCTTTGGGTTTTCTTTGATCATGTACCCTAAAAATCTTGAAAAACCAGATTGGCGTGACATCGTGTTTATATTCACTCGACTCCCCAAAAGCTAAGAGAGTGGTCATAAGAGACCTCAAAGAATTGGCCACCAATTGAAAAAGGGTTATCCTAATGGCCTTCAAAATTCTCACCATCAACAATTATAGTGGAAACTTTGTTGCGTACTACAAAAATCAATCGTTAAAGCATTCACTCTTGGACACTAAGGAACATGATCTCTTATTAAGCCTTGCATCCCTTTAAGTCATAGACTCGGGAATTTGGTGTGTTTTCCTGATTTCCACCAAGTCTTATTTAATAATATGAGATAAAGGGTTGGCTCCACCAGAGAAGGTAGGATCATGGGACCCCTGGTAATTACTTACCAATGAGCCTGCGGGAATCATCTATGTGGGCAAATGGGTTGAAGCACTAGACTCATGTTCAACATTAGAAGGAAAGGAAACATGGGGACTAATGGTAGAGAGAGGTGTGGGGTCCAAAACCTTAGGGGGGGATGTTTTAGGCAGACATTTTTTAATAAGGAAAGGAAAGAAAATAGTTTTTTTCTTATGAGAGAGATAATGGTTGGAGCGAAAGGTGAAGAATTCAAAATAGGCCAAGGGGCTCCTTTATAGCCCCTAAGACTTGACGGTTCACTTCTTTAAGTCACATTTGTACTTTTATCCACCTTTCACACCCAATGCAAGTTCCTTGCCAATGAAATCTCATTATGGCGAGAATATTGGTTGTTAGTTACGCTCCTACCCCTAATTTGAGAAATAGGTAAGTGTTGCCTTTGCAATTCTTGAAAAAAGCAACAAAGGTCCACTGATGATACCATATTTAGTTGTTGGTATTCTAACGCTCATAAAACTCTCTAACCTTACTCTCCTATTAACAGAGGTCCTAAGGTCAACCTATGACCTCTGATAGAACATTACCAAGATCCTAAAACCTCTGCACCTTCAATAAAGGGTCACGGTCCTATTGAAAGCCTCAACCACCTCCTTAACCTCCCATAATTCTTACACGTTCTAATATATCTACACAACCAAGCTCAAATACCTCAACACTAGCATCTTGTTGTCTCTAATGCAACTAACATACCACATTTTGAAGACAAATGGCCTCTAGATGTCGCATATCCATTCGCATAAAAATTTTTGATCACAGCATACCTAATAGTGAGCCAATGATGATTTTCGACCTCCTAGATGCCAAGTTAAGCCCCTGAAACGTATCTGGCAGGCAAGTGAAAGGATAATATTATTCCGCCTACCACCATCAGTCATCCCCACTTTTATTGATGACTCCCATCCACATTCAATTCACCCAAAAATTACCTTACACCACTTTTAAGTTGTTCTACCACACTCCACCTTGGTACTGTATTCGTCAGACCTCGGAAGGAACCCCGACCATGTTACTACATTCCACTCACTCTCTCTCTCAGATAATGCATATAAAAGAAGGCTTGGGAATAGTTAGGTACATGTTGAAACATCAAACACCAGAAGAACAAAGATATTTAACATATACAAGTGATTTCGCATTGTTCAACACACTCTCAGCTCACTATTGTGATCTTTGAACCATAGCTTGGATCATTTCCATCTATTTTATATCTTGTACACCTTGTTAAGTCCTAAATCAATACCTTGGAACCCTTATAGAAGTTCGTAAATTACTTCCTAAGGTCCTTTGGCTTTGTGATAATGGTCGTGGGGACCTTAGACTCTCTTGGACAAAACCTAAGAGGTCTCTTAAATTGTACTAACCATTTTATGATATAATAAATAATGAAACACCTTTTTGATAGTGGAAGTAGGATCCTCAGCTGAGGTCCAAACCACTTTATATAATTATATTTTATCTTCACACATATCCTTTTAACCTGTCTAAGGTCCTAAGGGGAAAACCTGTTAGGTTTGAGGTCTATCACTATTTCAATACCCACCACCCCTTATGAAATTTAGAAAGTCAAAAAACATAAGATTGGGAATTTCAGAGTACTTTGGTGCAAATGTTTTACTTTAAATGATAAGGATAATTTGAGCAAATTTGATCCTAAATCCGACGAAGGAATATTTTTAAGATATTCTACCAATTGCAAAGCATGTAGTAAATTTAACAAAAAAAACATATCATCCAAGAATCCATGCGTGTTACATTTTATGAAAATAATACCTATGCCCCCGATGATAAGATGATGATGAAGGGTTCAACCCAGTAAGAAAATTAATATAATCCCTTTCCATAAAACCATCCAAAAATTCACACGAGTGACCACTAGGTTTAAGCTAAGAGATCTATGCAACAACTTTTCATCGCATCCCAAATCGAACCTAAAATCATTAATGAAGGTGAGATAGATGAATCATGGAAATGAAAAAGGAACTCGTAGAATTAGAAAGAAATCAATTTTGGAACCTTTCACTTTAACCCAATAACAAATCCATCATAAAAAATAAATGGATCTTCACAAATAAGAGAAATGATACTAGGAAAATCAACTAAAATAAAGCTCGCATTGTTTCTCGAGGATTCACACAAAAGGAAGGAATTGGTTACCAATAAACATTCGCCCCCATTGAAAGGTTAGAGGATATATCTATTTCTAGATTTTGCATGTTTTAAAGATTTTGAACCTTTTTAAATGAATGTCAAAAGTGCCTTTTTAAACAGCTTCATAATTAAGGATGTTTACATAAAATAACCCCCCAGTTTTGAAAATCATACATATCGAAATCATGTTTCAAACTAACAAAAGACTTATATGAAGTCAAACTATCCCCACTAACATAGTATGAAAGACTAAATGGTTTTATCATCTTTAACAATTTTGTGCGAGGATTAGCAAATACAAATCTTTTTATCAAAATTCAAAACCAAGAAATCCTATTTATTCAAGTTTATGTGGATGATAAAATGTGTGAAGATTTTACGAAATGTATGCAAATCGAATTTGAAATGAGTCTTATGGTAAAGACAAACTTTTTCTTAGGTATCCAAGTCAAGCAAAACAAAATGGAATTTTTATCCATCAATGCAAGTACATTAATGGCCTAATCCACTAATTTGGGTTATCTATCTTGAAACCCATCACCACCCCTATGAGCACATCCATAAAAATAGAATTTAATGAGAATAAAAATGAATTTAATAGAAACTTATATCTAGGAATGATAGTAAGTCTATTATACCTAACCACAACTCGTCTCAATATCATGTTTACTGTTTGTTTTTACGCTCATTTTCAATCCCAACCAAAAGAATACCATGTAATTGTCGTTAAAAGAATTTTTTGCTGCTTATAGTAACCCTAAAGTTAGGTGTTTAATATCATAAAAAATCAATTTTTGATGCTACAAGCTACTCAGACGTCGATTGGGAAGGATGTAAGATTAATATAAAAAGCATTAGTAGAGCATGTCACTTCTTTGGACACTCACTAGTTCCGTGGGTAAGTAAGATACTATTGAGGAAAATAACTTGGGATTGACATTAAAATGAAAAAAAAATTAATCCCTAAGATCTTTAAAAAATCATGCAATGGAAAAAACAAGAACTAGGTTTAAATAATAAACTTAGGGTTATAAGAATACAATACCATGGCGAATCATGTTGTGAATTGTACGAGGAGACAAAGTTTAAAGAAGATGAAATCTTATTGTCCTCCAAGGCCTCCAAAAACATTATTATAATTCTCCAAATGACTTGAATCTTCTAGCATGTGATCCACCCAAAGTAAGCTCTGTGTATGGACACTCTTGGAGATGACACCATGGTGAAATATGCGAAAAATCACATTCTCTCTCTTCACCCCTTCACAAAAATGTGAATAGTGTTTTATCTCTTCCTCTCTAACCTTCCATAATGGAACATTCACCTAAAACCCTATCTTAGACCATTATAAATAGGTTTGGTCCATGGGCTTTAGTCATACTGGGCTTTCATAACATTTTGAGCCTACTACTTGGGTATTAGACTATACCAGGGACTCAAGACAAATAATTAAATTGGTTTCCAAATAAATACTCGGAAATACCAATTACAATTATCATAATCATTTCCTTTTTATATTCAATCAAGATTAACGCCATTCAATAATCAGGACTGCACTCCAATTTAATTATATCTAAAAACCCAAAATAAAGAGGTCATATTTGTAAAGCTGATTATGGTACATAATATGATTCTCCACATTAAGTTTTCGATACCCTTTGTGGTAAAATTATTTTACTACTAATCAATTTCAACCAACCTCTAATCAATTCATTGATTCTCAGACCTAACTTATCTGATACTCTAACAAGATTATAAAATAATCCATCGTGTGGGTTTCACTAGTGAAAAAAACATATAAGTCTATCAATGGGGTATCACAATCCAAGGTATAGCCTCGACGTGTATTCCTCCAAGTTATGATCTCAGACCTAATCACACAACTGTCATTCAATATACGGGGATCATTTGACCTGATATAAAATCAGATCGCACCCATAGCAATCAAAGTGACATTTGCGGAAGCATTCTAATGCTCATAATTCTCGAGATTAAGTATCTATTCACCCATTCCAAATGGTGTGAGATTACCTAAGTCTAGTCAATATTTTCCTTAAAATTAAATCTCATGGGTGGCCTTGTTCAATACATTCGTGGATGTATCCATCACAATCCTTTTTTGAACTATCGTACAAGTTCTAGAACCATCAGATAAATTCCCACAGTTTGAGATAAACAACAAGAATTTCACCAAAACCTTTCCGATAGGATGTCAACTCCCTATCTAGATTGCGAACTATTTAATTGTACTAGAATCAAAATTCGATCTCCAGTGATCAAGTCAAACCCAACTCATCGAAGTTCCTACTAAGTATAATTGACTAACATATTTATAATATATTTAACGAATAAATATAAGGCATTCTCGTAATCACGATTCTTATGTCAAAATGAACTGATACACCTTTACTGAAAAGTAAACAGCATACCTGGATTTAAGAATAAACCCTAATATAAACAACAATCAGTCACCCTATCCATAGCAAAGTCTGAATATCTTGTCGCCAAAAATTGTTGTGCTAAAACATTATACATTAAATAACAGTTAAGGGATTTTCAAATATTCGTCACAAAAATCCTGATTTTATGTGATAACACAAGTGTTATTTCCATGACCAAAAACCCAATACATCACTCTCGAACCAAAGATATTGAGATCAAACGCTATTATTATGAGACTATACATAAAACGGACATGTGAAACTCCAATTTATTTCTACTGAAAACCGACTTGCGATTATTTTCACTAAACCTCCTCTGGAAGATTGGTTTTATACCATCGATCGTGAACTTGGAATTAAAAACCTACATCAAATTATTTGAATTAAACTGTATCACTACATTCATATGATTTATCTATTCCCATATATGTTTTACTAGCCATCTTTTCAGAAAGTGCACTTCCTCACACACTAACTACCCATGATATCTTCACGATAGACCTTCCAAAACCTCGTCTTTTTACCAATTACAAAGGGGGAAAGATGATGTTTGACAAAACGAAAATCTATAATCGGGGGGGGGGGGGGGGAATAAAGGAAAAAGAGAGTTTACAAAAAATGGCGATTTGTATCAAAATTATTTTTTTAGACCATATCAATTGTAATGTCATCATCTAAAAGGGGGGGATTGTGAAATCTAAAGTATTTCAAAGAAAATTATTTTTTATGATAACAACAAAATTGATATATGATAATAATACACTATCTTCCTCTAATGTACATGTGATAAACATAATCACTCAGTACATAATGAGATACAGCACAAGGATCATATCATTCATGAAACTAAGACCTCAATATCACAAGCATTGCAAAAGAAGATACAAGCCATAAAAAGTCAATACATTTAACAAGGAACACACAGATATGTGAAGATAAAGATAAATAAACCTTCCCAATCCATGCAGGAACAAGCAAAGAGTTCCATGATACAAAGAAGTAAGTTAACCACGCAACAAGACCATGATCTAACCAAAGAAAGATCAAGTCTCACTTCAAGAAGCAACACCCCAAGTCATATGATCAAGAGAATTAAAAAAAGTTATTCTAAAGATGAAATGGTTTAGGAGAGTTTGTAAATAAGTAAATAATATTAAAAAACAAGCTGAAGACTTTTACAATGATCCTAGAGCGAGAAATATTTTTTTGAGAGGATTGTTAAAGTGATTGATACAAGCGAGAGCCAACATATATATAGAGGGTCTAATGGGTTGGAAATCACGTGTTGAGCAAGGCTTTGGGAAATGTAATCCAAGCAAGGGAAAGATAGTTTTTAGAATATCTCAAACATATCCTACTTAAACTTTACCTTATCCCTAGACTAAAAGACCTACAAACTAGTTTATATGGTGTATAGAGGGTCGAATCGGCTCCTTCGACTAATAGGTTCGGCTCATACATTTAAAGGATCCTCATATCCTTCGCCCTATGGAGGGTCGAATCCAAAGTTTAGGTACCCTCGGCTCTTTCTGGCCTATGGAGGGTTATCTCCTATATTTAAAGCACCCTAAGCTCCTTCAACTTATAGAGGTTCAGCTCCTACATTGCAAGGACCCTTAGCTCCATTTCCCTATAGATTGCCGAATCCAACATTTAATGGTTCCTCAATTCGTTCAATTCCATCATTATAAGTACCCTCAACTCCTTCGATCTATAAAGGTTCGACTCATATATTTAAAGGACCATCGGCTCCTTTGGCCTATAAGGGGTCGATTTCAACATTTTAAGGACCTCATCTACTTTGGCTGCTATATTTCAAAGACCCTTATCTCCTTCATCCAATGGAGGTACGACTCCTAAATCTAAAGAACCCTCAGCTCCTTCAGCCTATAGAGGGTCGTATCCAAAATTTTAAGGACCCTTTATTCCTTTTGCTCCATTATTAGAAGGACCCTCAGCTCCTTCGACTTATAAGTGGTCAGCTCCTACAATTCAAGGACCCTTATCTCCTTAGGCCTATAGAGATTCGGATCCTACTTTTTAAGGACCCTCAGCTCCTTCGGCCTATGGGGGGTGGATCCAATATTTTAAGAAACTTCAGCTCCTATGGTTTATAAAGGGTCGGCTCTAACATTTTAAGGAACAATAGTTCCTTTAGCTCTAGGAAATGGTCTCATATCGTAAATTATGAATATTTTGGAATTTTAGACTCAGAGGGTCGACTATATACCTCGAGCTTCATAACACGTGCCTTAGCACCTCGGCCAAATTGTAGCAGAAAGCTGAAATCACATATAATTCATCAAAAAAGGTATGTTAGTCATATTAGGCCTACACAAATGCGAGCACATGTTTGTATTGCACATGAAGAGAATGTTTATGCATTTTAGACATCTCCTGGAAGGATATATGGCAACATCTAAGAGGAGAATGACATTCAACATACACCATGTGACTTGGGTGGAAATTACACCTTAATTCCCTTATAGATACCATATACATTGTTACTTATTTCGTGAGTCATTCTACTATCAAAACACACTAAAGCTCTATGAAAATACTCTCTGGTGAGATAAAGTACAATTGTAACTTGTAAAACACTATTTCGATAATGAAGAATGAGTTGCACCATAGTGGATGAAGGCCAATTGGTTGAATAACTATAAATTCTGTGTGTTGATCTCTCTCTTACCTCATTTAATTCACTTTTATTATTCATTGTAATACCTATATCATGTTTATCTTAATGACTCAATGTGTTTCTCTTATTGTCTTAATTGTTGCATTTCTCTGTAACATCAATGAACTCATAAATAAAGTAAAGAAAGAGATGTGAAGATCAAGATCAAAGAAACTTTTCCAATCCATGCAAGATCAAGCAAAGAGTTTAATGATGTAAATAAGAAAGCCAACCAAAGAAACCTTAAGTATCATTTCAAAAGGCA
The DNA here is from genome assembly GCA_949130495.1 of Sambucus nigra. Classification (NCBI taxonomy): domain Eukaryota; kingdom Viridiplantae; phylum Streptophyta; class Magnoliopsida; order Dipsacales; family Adoxaceae; genus Sambucus; species Sambucus nigra. The sequence goes on along the minus strand of OX422207.1, from coordinate 621,647,277 downwards.
TTACTCAAAGTCAAATGATAAAGCGTATCTAGAAAATTTCTTCTTAAGTTTTAAAGGATTAGGAGTGTTTATAAAGAAGTAAAAAATATCATAAAAGAAAGTACAAAACCCAAACCTACTTCCCATAACCTTCTTAAACCTTGCCTAAAATAAAAGATCATTTTTACCCATATTTCCCCTTATAGAGATGACTTCATAAGAGGATAAAATGGACTCCATACCTGGTTGGAGTCGAGTCTATAACCAGGTATTTTAGGAAAAATTAATCGGACCAAAAATGAAAAGTGCAACTTCCAAATTAATTTCCCTTCATATAGAGTCAACTCTATATATGTAGAGTCAAATCTGATGAGTGTTAAAATTGTAAGTGACTTTAAAACCACGAGTACTCCTTTATGGACCTCAGATGGGTAATAGAAGAGAAGTGTTAAAGTAAGAGACAATGATTTAAAATGGTTTAGACCTTGCGCTATTATAATAGAGTGTATATGAGGTATTACAGTCTATAATAGGATCATCAATATTGTTGAAACTCGCCAAAAGTGTTATTATATCCACTGAGAAAAGTGGGGCCATCAGGGATACTTCGTAGATATGTCGAAGGATCTTGTTAACTTGAAATGGGATAAGTGGAGGATAATTTGATTGATGAAATTCTAGCCTTATAAGAGGAAGAGGCATAGGCCTAATCACAACCAAAAAGTGGAGACCAATCTTATCAACCAGGTAAAACCTCCTCCATCTAAAGAACAATACGAGTAATACGGACGAAGTATCCATCATAAAAAAGAGTTAGTTCCTCATTAAGATCATAAAGATATCAACCTTTAATAGGCAGGTACCCAAATGTTGTACCCTACCTGTTACTCATAGCTAGTGTGACATGAGGCAGTGTCTTGAGAAACATAAGGGAACACCGAACCCATGGACCTACGTTGGACCAAGGGATATGTCTCATACTTTTATTATCATGAGCATAGGGGAATCGAGGAAAGAAGGATCTAGAAATGACCATCATTAAAGTGATTCGACCTGGAAAAGTTCCATTTAAAGGATTTAAAACAAGTTGGGGGACCGGATGAAGAGTAAGAATCCCTTGGAGAGGGTATACATGGAAGGGTCACCCTTCATCCTAGAAATTGTTAGCCATCCCACCCCTATAAAGTTCAAACGTCCAATGGTCACACCACATTATGATGGGAGCTCAAATTCTATCCATCATGTAAAAATGTACTAATCGGGTGACTATATATACTCTGCTGCAGATGAAATAAGATACCGAGCATTCTCAGGCACTCTTAAAAGAAGATCACACGTATGGTACACAAGATTTCCTAAGGGACATATCAAAAACTTTAAAGGTTGCTGATAAGTTCATATACAACTCTTGCTTCATCTTAAAACTAATTAGGAGGGTGAATGACCTCCTTAAAGTCCGATAGAAGAAGGACGAAACACTTAGAGACTTCATCTCCAGGTTTAACAAAGAGAAACTTAAAGTTATTAATTATGATGACAACCTTCATCAATGGGCTCTTATCCGAATAGCTATATTGGGCCCTTTTGAAAGACCTTTCTACCTTAATGAATGAAATTCTAGTAATTGCTGGGAAATTCATGGCAGCCGAAGAATCAATGGAAGCAAAGAAGGGGGAACTCAAGGAAGATAGATCTAGTAAGACTTCTCAGAATAAATATAAATATAAAGATAAAGATAAAGATAAAGATAAAGATAAAGATAAAGATAAAGATAAAGATAAAGATAAAGATAAACACAAAGACAAAGATAAAGGAAGCATGAAGTCTCAAGAGATGTCAAAACATAAGTTCACCTAATACAAACCCCTTACTATGCAACTGCATCATATCCTAAATGAAATCAAGGATGAAGAAGATATTAAATGGCCATCTAAACGATAATCTCCATCGAACAAGAGGAACAAGAATAAGAATAAGTACTAAAAACTTCATAAGGATTTTAACCATGACACACTAATGATTGTTATTATCTTAAATATAAGATTGAAAAAGTAATCATGAAGGTTTGGCTGAAAAGATTCGTGGATTAAAATAACCATCCTTAAGAGAAAAAGAAGAGGTAGGGGTCTCCTTTATGGAAAAAAGTGAACAAAATTTGATGAATAGCTAGAGATACTAGAGAAACCTAAGGATGCCATGGGATACCTTAAATTCATATCATTCTGCATGCACATGATTTCAGGAGGAGTCGCTAGTAGAGGAGTTGAACTGTCCGATGGGAAAGCATGCATGGGAGAAGTAAGAGCCGATGCTCGATGAATGGATATGAATCATACAAGGGAAAATGAGAAAGAAATAAGACCTAGGAAGGTGAATATCGATCGATTAATCATTGGATTTTCTAGTCTTGATTTCAAGAACATTCTTTACCCACATGATGACCCATTGGGTATGAGTCTCATGGTTCGCCAGTATAATTTTTCTCGAATCCTTGTTGATGGAGAAAGTTCAGCAGATGTTATATTCTGGCACTATTTCAAAGGTCTAAATCTCAATGCAAAACATCTTAAACCCTACCATTAACCCCTCATCAACTTTAGTGGGTAGAAATATTTCCTACTCCGCATTGTGGAGTTAGGTGTTTGTATAGGTAAGTGGTCGACTTGCTTAATAAAGGAGGTGAACTTTTTATTTTGAATCAACATCTGATCTCGGCATATAAAATAATTCTATAATGATTCTTCCTCAAATAATTTGAAGCGGTCCCACCTTCCATTTATCAACGGATAAGGTTTCCTATTAATTTTAGGGTAGGAGAGCGCTCAGGTGATTAACTGGAAGAAAAATAATGATATTTCACACCTATCGAGCAGAAGGAAGCTTATAAGTGAAAGACTACTGCACATAGTATTGACACACTTCACCCAAGTGATAAGGAGAAACTAATAAAGGGTGAGGCAACCAAGCAAATAGAATCGGTGGTTCTCGATGAAGAGGAACTCGAAAAAATTGTGCAATTTAGCTCATCCTTGAAACTTAGTGTCAAAGTTAAGTTGGTTAAGCTCTTAAAAAAGCGACGGGAAATATTTACATGGTCTCATAAGAATATGCCGAGGATAAACCCTAAAGCCATATGTTATCACCCAGATGTAGACCCTTCAGCTAAAGAAAATAAGAAAAAGTGGAAGCATTTTGCCCCAGATCGATACAAGAACATCTAACAATAAGTGAATAAAATACTCGATGCAGGATTCATAGAAGAAGTCAAGTATCCCTATTGGTTATCTAACGTTGTGCTCATACCAAAGTAAAATGACAAATGGAGAATGTGTGTAAATTTCACCAACCTAAACAAGGCTTGACCCAAGGATTATTTTCCTTTGCCAATGATATATTAGATGATAGATTCCATGACAAGTCGTGAATTGATGAGCTTCATGTCTTCCTATGGTGGGTACAACTAGATCTCGATGAAAGAGGATGATGTTGAAAAAGCCTCGTTCATAACTGACAAAGGCATATACTGATATACAGTGATGCCTTTGAGCCTAAAGTATGCCAGAGCCACGTACTAGTGGTTGGTGATTTTTTTTTTGAAGATGAGATAGGCCAAACTATGTAAATTTATATAAAATACATGTTAGCTAAGAAAATTAAGGTCGAAGAACATGTAAAGGAGTTGGCCAATACCTTTGGTATAATGAAAGAACACTAGATGTAGCTAAGTTAACTAAATGTATTTTTGGGACCGGATCAAGAAAATTCATCGGCTTTATGGTAAACCATAAACGCATAGAATCCAATCCAGAAAAAATCAAGGCCCTGATCAATATGAAGTTGCAAAGTAACAAAAAAGAAGTTCAGAGAATCACAAGTTGCATAGCTGACTTAAATAAATTCTTTTCCAGAGTCACTAAAAAATTCTTACCATTCTTTAAAGTGTTGAAAAAATCATTCGAGTGGAATAAAGAATGTGGGAAAGCATTTTAAGGGTTAAAATTTTATTTAGGACTCGATCCCTTATTGTCAAGACATTTGTACGGTGAAAAGTCGCATTTTGTATCTATCTCTCAGAGTCGACGGTTAGTGCGACAATCGTTGAATTATACCAAAGAGTTCAGAAGCCAGTCGACTATACAAGCAAATATTTTCAGGGGACAGAGAGTCGCTACCCTAAGATGGAGAAATTAGAATTTTTGCTTATCCACATGGTGTGACACCCCGCCTATTCTAGTAACAGGTGATTATTCTTCTACTAAAATAAAAGAGGAATCTCAGTCTGGTTCATTCTTAGAATCACTGTAAAAAATCAAATTAATTACTAATAACTTATTAGGCATGGTGTTAAAATTTTAAAACTTAATAACTGAACTTATTAAAACATTTAACCATTCAAATTACCATGCCACCATATAAATAAACATTTACCATAAAATAATCCTAATACATATGATGAAATAAACAAATAACCGAATAAATCTTAGTTCTCTCCAAATACAGTCATCCAACTAATAACGGGAGTAACGTAATAAAATCTGAATAATCAAGATTGTCTAGCAATGGGAAACATGCCTAAAATAAATAACTGAAAAGAAATCCTATTTATATGACAAAAATAGAAAAGTCTAGTCAAGGCCTGCAGTCATCCACAGTTGCTACAACATCATCTGATTGGAAGGATGCTATGCCTAACGTCCCTTTGGCTAAGGACCTAAAAGGTTTTGAAGAGATTTTGATACGGGTCGGAGCCCAAAACCATTTGGAAATATTTTACAAGTGTTTAAAATGCAATAATAAATATGCAGCATAATCGTTTATATTTAAACTGGTGTTGCACTACAATGAGATAATTCTCGCCCATCATCTTAAGTGCGTACCTAACGCATGTATTTTAACACCGTATTTATGTTATCCTGCCCAACTAGTACCATCACTTATCTTAGCCCCACACGCTTAACTTCTAGCCAAACCATGCTATATATATTTTACCTTGCTTTGATTCACAATGAGATATCACATAAGTAATATCATTATAATTCTCAATAATAATCTTATCATTAACTGATTCACATAACTTTACACTAGTTATAATTTTTAATATTCACACATTAGTTTAATTCACACATACACATATATCTCTCTTATATACGTATATACATAGCATCCCCGAGCTGTTCTCTTGAATGCATTCTCTATCATGCTATTAGACTCCAGGTACATCACGTACCACTCCTAGACCACCGGGTCGAAATCTCACCACCGAACCCAAATCATAAACTAATAACTGGAGTCGGTCATAGACATACATTCGTGTGTTATATCCATACGACATTACCCCTATAGACTCTAAACTCATGTACAATGATCATGCAACTGTCTTATGATCTGGGAAAATGACCCAACACCTGCTAGTCACTCTAGGGTGGACCTCCCCTTATGGGTAACCTCCAACTATAGCATCCATAGAGTGAGTTTGTTAACATATATCAATCACACACACACACACACACACACACACACACACATACACACACACACACACACACACACACACACATATATATATATATATATATATATATATATATATATATATATATATACACACACACATACTATCTCTCTCCGTACGTATATATATATATAACATGTTAAACGTGCATAAATCACGCATAGCACTAGCCCATAATCCTCGAGCCCACCCTCGACTCCCAAATATTCAAGTATTCACTTATTATAAATTCAAAAATATCATACTTCTGGCCACTAAGCTATTCTACTCCATCCCATAGCCTAACTCTTTTTGAAATCCTAACTCGATTTCATAAATTATATCCTGAGTGTCATTCACCCTAGAACACCCGTAATCCTGTACTCGGATTTTATTTTTGTCTAACCCTAGGTAAGTTATAGTCTCTCCAATGGATTTCTAGAAATCCTGAATCGCCTATTGGACTTTAATAACCAGGTCAAACCTCAATGACATACGAAAAACCACAAAACAAAAAGTGAGACATCCTTACCCAGTGAACCGGTTCGCAAGGCTGCTCGAACCAGTTCTATGGGCAAACCAGTTCTCCCCCTGCTCAGCAAATTGGCTCAGTTCCCCTGAGCAGTGAGCCAAATTTTAACGGTTTTCTTCTTCCTCCCATTAATCATATGAACACCCAACATTATTAAAACTCAAAACTAGATTTCCCCATCAATCCTAAACGTAATAATACACATTTGTACATCTAGATTTACCCGAAATCATATCAATTCATGGGATTTACCGTAGTTTGTCCAGAATTATTAAGTTTATTAATTCTATTTTAAGGTTTCGTAAATTCTCATATTAATCATTTAAGATTACACCTTTTTAACTTAAAACCATCTCACATTTAATGTGAGAATGCATTCTAATTATTTCTCTATAATTTCATTCCAAAAATCGTGTTATACATGTGAATCCCACCCCAAAATTTGTGTTCCTAAACAAAATTTTGATATGAAATAAAAAACCACATAAATCATCAAAGCAAGAGAAACACTTTCCTTTATATCATAGGAATTCTGATTTCTTCTCTTTATATCCTCTTTACGTAATGGTTCTAGACTCGGAATGCTCCACTTCTCTTCCTGGATTGATCCTCCTATCTTTCCCTTAGGTTTTTCCTTCTTTTTTCTCCTATCACTTAAAGCCTAAGTCTTTTGGATGGTGGAATGATTGCCCATTCTATCTACCTTCCCTAGATTTAACCTCAATCCTAAAATTAGGCTAAATGCTATGTGCAAAATGACTCGAACGCCCTTATGCGGGTCCCATTTAGCCTAAAAAGTCCCCAGAACCCAATTACAACCCCTGGATACCTAATTCAAACTATCTCGACCCACTACAGATCATTGGCGCACTAAAAATCACTTTTTGAGTCACCTAACATAAATTTACCATCTCATTCCCAACACGACCCTACTTGCGCATCCCGAAATAGATACCGTCAAACCCGTCGATTCCACTCACTTATGACGTAATATTATTTAACATAATTTCATTTACTTATCACAAAAGTAAATAAAATAATCACATAAATATTTATCATTTTCTCTCTAATTAATATTTATTTAATTCACTTAAATTCTCAATTTTATTTAAATTTCATGCACACATATAATTTTAAAATGCCCAAAAATGAATTCTAAAAAATACGGGGTGTTACATGTGGCAATGAAGATACAATCGTACCTCTAAGATCATGCAATAGTGGTTATAACATATCAACCTCTAAGGCAAATAATGTGTAAACCAGAAAAATATGGTTGGCTAATGGCATGGTCCATTGAGCTAGGAGGCTATGGCATAAATTTCTAGGCTCGTACCTCAATTAAGGACCAAGCACTAGAATATTTTATGGTATAATTTACATGGGAAGATAAAAATTTAGTCGAGGAAGGATAATACTCTAAACCAGAATCTTTAATTGTTGCTTCGGCTCCCACAAAGAGGCTCCCTCTCAAGCTTCGGCTCCCACAGGGGAGGCTCTTACTTAACCTTCGACTCTAACTTATGAGGCTCCCTCTGAAGCCATGCCTTAGGCTCCTACTTTGGGGACTCCCTCATAAGAATCGGCTATAATGGTGCAACCTCCTTACCAAGCCTCGGATTTGACTCAAGCACGACCCTCAAAAGCGATAGGTTCTAACTAGGAAAAGCGAAAACATTACTTCGAAGGGAGACAGAGATATCAAATTAACACCATCCAACCAATATGAAGAGGACCATGAAACTTTTTCTTAGATATTCTAGTTTATAAATTATATGTCGATGGATCCTCGCATGCAGTAGGTTGTGGTGCATGTGTCATTGTATCAACCCCTGATGAAATATACATTGAATACTCTCTTCGATTCAACTTCTCGGCCTTTAATTATGAAGCGAAGTGTGAAGATTTGATAACAAGATTCAATCTTTTCCTATGAATTAGAGTGAAGGAAATACAGGATTATAGTGACTCATAATTAGTAGTGAGGAAAATATCAAGTGAATATGAGGCCAAATATGATAATATGTCCAAGTAGTTATCAATAGTAAAGGCATTTATATCCCAATATGTGAAGGTAAAAATGAAAAAAGTCAAGGATAGATAATGAAAAGTAGATGTATTGGGAAGATTCGCTTCAGCGATTAGAATTGAGATAAGAAGGGTAGTACCAATAGAAATCTTAGATGAGCCGAGCATTGAAAGACGAGATCTAGAGATAAAAATCCTCAATCTGAACCTCGACCGTTCATAAATGAATCCAATTATAAATTATCTACAAAATAAGAAGCTACAATAAGAAAAAGTGTATCCAGAAAATTAGGTTCAAAGCAGCCAAATTTACCCTTCTTAGTGAGATGTTGTATATAAAGGCTTCTCTTACCCCTCTTAAGGAGAGTTAATCCTACAGATGTAGAATATATTCTGAAGGAAGTACATGAAGGATCTTATGGAAGGCATATAGCTAGAAGATCCCTGGAAAAATGAATAGTTTTTCAAGGATATTATTATCTAACCTTGGCCGAGGATGCTCATGCCTATGCAAAAAAGTGTGATTCATGCCATAGACATACAAATATAAGTTGAACCTATGATCGAAATCACAAACATAGAGTGCTTCTAACTAATATGGAGTAATATTGGTGTAGGTATGAAGTACTTAAATATTTCATCACTGATCGTTGGGAAGATTACGATAAAGACTCATTTGAAGATTATTGTGAAAAATATAGAATCAAACATGTTTACTCGACCCTAACTCATCATCAAACTAATGGTCAAACTGAAGTAACGAACCAAACTCTACTCTCAGGTATGAAATCCAATCTTGAAGAAGATAAGGTCTAGTTTATGGAAGAACTAAATAATATTCTATGGGCATATAGAACTAAGCCCATGACCCCAATGGAGGAAACCCCATTTATGCTTGCATTTGGGCCCAAAAATAGTTATTCCGGCTGAACTTGGCCTACTGAGACACATCGTGCAACATTTCAATTAGAAGAATAATGAGGAAGAGCAAAGGCTGCACCTGGACTTGTTTCAAGATTTTATAGAAGATGCTTAAGTATGACAAGTGACATATTAACAAAGATGTGTTTGGTACCATAACAAGCAAGAAAGAGCTTACTATTAAAAGTGGGGAATTACATTCTCAAGAAGGCGATTCAGAAGAAGAACAGGCTTCATCCTAACTGGCACGTCCGATATAAGATTATAGAAAAAATAGTTTTAGGAACATTCAGACTTGAAAATGTTGCACCAAACTGTGGAATGTAGAATATTTAAAGAGATATTATCACTAGGGACATAAATGAAAAGGAGTAAAAGTATTCCTCTTACCCTACCTGTTGATTTTTTATCTTTTCCTTCTTAGGTTAAGACTCATTTATTGCATAAGAAGGGAAATGCTTAGGGATTTTAACTCATTGGCATTTCACATAATGTGTTATAGATGCGTTATAGGCTCCTGAAATAGGATGAGACAAATGAAAGTTCAACTCATCCTTGGGATAAAACTACGATTAATTAAAGTCACTACTAGGTTAAATAAGCCTCATATGAAAATATTAAGGCCGAGACCCTACAGACTAAAAAAGATTGGATAAGTCTTAGCCAATTACATTAATGGTAAGAATATTTTACAAAAAGAGGCGAGCATAAATTCCCCTAGTAAAAGTTATAAATCATAAATAAAGTGATGAGTAAAGTCTCAATAAAAACTCTTTATAAAAAAAATTTACCTTCATCCTAATGCAAAAGTTAGTTACGATCGAGGATAAACATAAAAGGAAAAACTCAAATAAGATTCCAAGTTTTACTTGGACGAAAATATTTAATTGATTCGGATAATTAAATAAAAATAGTCTAAGGACAAATTGGCATATTTATTCAATTTATTTAAGAAAAAAATGATTTTGAGACAAGTTAGCTAATGCATCAAAGGCAATGTCCCATAGGACTTTTAAGGATCCGTCCCAAATATAAATAAAACTTAAGTAATGGAGTCAAGCATATGGGGAATACCAACAAAAAAACATGTAAAATAATATGCTTAACTACAATACTTGAGTAAGGTGCCACCATCCATTAAAATAATAAATATAGAATAATCAAAAGAAATAACACTGCAAAAGAAATCCAAGGAGTTAAATTTAACACCCCTCAAATTGGAGAAATGTAAAGGTTAAAAACTACATGTTCACAAAAAAATCAAACAAAGGCCAGTCAGGGACAAGGTAATGATCAAAATAAAGGAAAAACTTAAAGAGGCGGATGCTAAATTTGAGGGAGAGGTCAGTTGGAGTAGTGTCATCTCCCTCGTAAATTCCATCAACATCTAAAGGGTTCTCAGCTATGATGTTAACATCGGCCTCAAGTGGAGATTGAACATCCTCTTGGACATCGAACTCTATAGAGATAATTTTCCTCTTAACATCATCGATCTGCCAAGTGTCGACCTCTTGCGTGACATCAGGGAAGTTTCATCTTGTTCCCATATTCATTTCACTATAACCTCGGTGTATGTAGTATAATCTAAGATCTTAGAATTCAGTGGAGGAATGATACTCAATAATGACATCCTTCTTAGTCATCTCTATTTCTTAGGAAACAACTTCATCCACCTTCATTTTAAATTCATAATCGATTGTTTGAAGAGAAAGCCTAGAAGTATCCCTCTCATTGGTAAAAGTTATGATCTTCTTTGTCTTCTCCTTCTTATAAGCCTCTAGCTCAGAGTTTCTCTTATCTATAAGGGCCTTGTAATTGCCTTAATAGTAATCCAGGACCTTCTAATTATCATTGACATCCAACAAAGCATCATTATTTTTCTTAGTCCACTACTGGAGGTCAACCATAAACATCAAACCCTTTAATAATAAAGGATTATAGGACATCAACAGCCAAGAAAGACTTAGAGAAAAATTAATAAATTAACAAATCAATAAAGGCACAAACCTAGAAAATCTTGTTTACGACAAGGTTAACCTCTTTTACCCTCCTCGTGGTATCAAAGAACCCCATATCATAGTCAGGTAGGCTTTTTTACCAAAAAGTCACGAGCCCTAATAGAGTTTGCATAATGGTTCTTGGGGTCGGCTTAGAGAGCGTAGTATATTTCCCTAGAAGAAGTGAGGTTTTATTGCGCACTGGCTTAATTAGACAAATAGTGTCCTCGAACTTTTGGAAGGACTAGTCTCCTTCCTTTTCTTCTTCAAGGGTTTTATATAGAACCATTCTTTTCCTTTCCTATTAGTTTTTTTCAACGAGCTTGTCGAGCCTTCCCTCGATTTTTGTAACACGATTGCATACGAGCTTGGGAAATAATATATCCCACTCTTATTCATTAAGATCATAAGGCTTATCTACACCAAATATATATTTTACAGGGGTACTCATTCAACACCCTCATAAAAATTAATTTTGGTGTGAGCAATCTTAAATCCAAAATAGAGTAATAACGACAAGCGGGCCTAAATAAAAAATAAATGATAATGGACGAGCAAGTCCAAATCGCGAGCAAATCCAAAAATTGGCAAGGAAAGACAAACAATGGGAGAGCAGTCCCAAGACAGAAGCAAATCAATGATAGACGAGTAATTAAAAAATTACGGGCAGGGAAAATAAGGCAAATCCAAATAGGGGATGCGATACGAGCAAACCCAAGTCAGCGAGGGGGTGCTCTGCAAATAGACTCAAGTCTTTTTAAGACTGATGTTTATGTAAAAAAATATTTACCAACACTTTTTTTTATTTATACATAGGAGTGCTTATCAAGATTACTTTGCCGAGAAAGCAGGGATCGAGCATATAGCTAGTTGTGATCTCTTGAGAGTTTTGGTTTGGAGGCTGATAGGTAAGCATTATTGAGAAAGCTAAGGCTCAATAAATTCAGTAAGCTAGGAAATAAAAAATACGAAGATAAGGGGCCCAAGAGGCCACTCATATACTCACAAACACTTACACACCTCACATTCAGTAAAATGAGCAAGCAGTCAAGACACTACTCACAAAGCCATTTTTAAAATCAATAATGGCAAGTGGCTCTTAAGGCTACTTGTAAGTTTTCAAATTTCTTTGCCAAGTAACCGTTTGAAATATTCACAAAATTTTACTTTTTGGCACGATGGCCGACATATTTATTTTTTTTACTTTGGTTACCCCAGATGTCTCCTTTTAGAGTCGACATCGAAAAATAGTAAAATAGGACAAAAAGTACCACCCAGATAATGTCACAAGAGAATATCCTTTTGGCGCGTGCACACACCACGTCAACCTTAATGTTTAGCTATAAATAGAGCACCCAGATAAGGTCAAATCATACCATACTTGAGCACTGTTAATCTGCACAAATTCAGACATAAAGCATTCTCTCCTACTCTCTCCTAGGTACTTGGAGTGCTTGTCTCTTCACTCTCAAATAATCATCACTCTTACATAATCATCACTCTTAAGTGATTCCAATATTTTTGTTCCTATTGAAAAGTTTGTATTTAATCATTGTCTTCTTCATATTGTAATAAAAAAGTTGTCATTGTATTGAAGAAGATAGTTTTTGATTTATTTGATGCTCTTGAAATTTTGAACACCTTGAAGGTTGTTTCTATTGGAGTGGGTCACGCCTCACACTTTCAAGATTATTCATAGACCTTAGTACCACTACCCTCCTATAATTGGCAACTCCGTCCGGGAGGTATTCTCATTACCATGATAAAGAAGGTTATAACAGTTCGAAGCAGTTGGTTTTTTAAGAAAATCCAGTCGATAATGGAGTCTAGAGAAATTAGACAACAGATGAGGAAGTCATGGTTATCGGAGAAAGATCTCCTGCTCTTTTAGGGGGTAGACGAGCACTGCAGCAGCTGCGCCGCTGAACGGAATGAACTGATGAATATGATTTTTTTTTAGTTTTTAAGGCAACACAATGTGAATGTGTCTAGTTTAGGCCAATCTTCTATGACACCAATGATGGCTCTTGTTAGAGGATCAATTGTAACGGAGATGGCACCGACGAGAAAAGTGGCGACAGAGAAAGTTACGACTTTAGTAAGCTCAACGATTACAAAGAAAGTAGAAATGAAGGAATCAACCTCCAAAGCCGTCATGATGGAAGAAGTGAAAATTTGTTCACTTCCCAAAAAGAGTCACCTTTTATGCATGAGGAGTTGCAGAACCCCTATCCAGATAGTATCAATGAAAAACTATACCGTGAGGGATACATTCCTCCTAAATTCATGAAGTTCAACGGGAGAGGTGAAAATCTCAAGGAGCTTATCAAGAGTTTCGTGGAGTATCTTGGCATGCATGGCAATGATAAGGAGTTAAAGTTGAGGGAGTTATAAGAAACTCTCATTGGAAAGGCCTTCATATGCTACTCTCACTTAGAGCGAAACAACATCCCCACTCAGGAAGAAATGTATAGATAATTTTTTTAGAAACTTTTCTTGTCTAAAGATGAGTTCACGCTGAGACACTTAGCCCAAGAACTGCAAAATCTAGATGAAGAGTTTATGAAATACATTAAGAATTTTAGATAATGGGTGCTAGATGTACACGAAGGTTCCGTAGAGGTAAGGTTATTGCAGATCTGTATAGAGGGGCTTTTGGAGGAATATAAAATTTATCTAATCAATGAGACCCGAGAGGGTAAATTTAGAGAATTCAGGCGATCGAGTTGTAATACCGCTATGATAATTCAACCAAGACACCAAGGATGGAGGGAACGGATGTCTTTGCCAGCTGGTAGGTTCCAATTTTCACTTTGGCAAGACGTGAACTACATTGACAGAAGTCTTAAAGGAAAAAAAGGGGGCTAAGGGCCCAAGAATGTTAACGCCACTAGAAAAGGAACATTTGGGAACAAAATCCCACTGTTATTGCCATGTACCGTGGCAGAAGCAATGGAATATTATCAGATGTTAATGCGCAAGGGGGTGGAAGGCCTCCATCACTCAAATGATCAGGTGCCCATGGTGGTAGACAAAGAAGATACAAAGTTTTGTGTGTTACACCAGAGGGGTGCAACATGCAACCAAAGATTATTATTATTTGAGCAGGATAATAGGGGAAATAGTTGCTAATGGCACCATGAAAATCCTGCCTAAGGACGTTAATGAAAATCCACTGCCAACTCATCACTACGGCACAATAAACATGGGGATAGCATGCGATGGGGAAAAATGTTCAAGTCTGAAGAATGTCTGAATAGTGAAGATGCATATGAAAGATGGCTATCCGATTTATCCAAGGAAGATCCCAAAAATGAGTGGGGCAAGCAGTTGAACCTTGAAGGAGGAAGTGTTGATGTGGTCCTTGACCTTGATGAGGGGGAAACATCAAAAGCTGAGTACGTGTGTAACACACAAACATACGAAGTTGAAATGGATTCAGAGTGTGAAGTTATTACAAGAAGCCTCAAGTTCAAATGGTTCTTTGACCAAATTGGGTTGAAGTGTGAGACACGAACAATAATCACTAAGATCTTGGAAAAAGTCCGGGAGCGAGGGGACCCTTATCTCAATTGGCATGGTCTTATGGGGAGGCTAATCAAGAGGTACACATCTGAGGTAATATTTTCGAAAGTGGATAGATAATTACCATTCTTCCAGAACAGACCGCTATATGTTACTCTTCTAGTAAATGGAATTATTTTTCCAAGTGCGCTTCTTGATGGAGGGGCATCAATAAATATCATTCCCATTAGCACCCTATACGAGACTAGAATTTGTCAGGAAAAGATTTTGCCAATACCACTCGTAATCTCTGGCTTTGATAGCACGAGGATGCAGTCACTTGGTTATGTCAATATGGGGATTAAGTTGGGAAACTTTGCATCCAACATTAAATTTTATATCATTAATGCCAGTACGAGTTACCAACTTCTGATAGGTCGGGTGTGAATGCACATGCATAGAATTATGTCATCGACATTCCACTAATGCACAAAAGCCAATATTCGCGAGATGTAGATTGTGATCAAAGGCACAAAAATACCATCGTTAATAAAATAGTCCCACTTGGTTGATGTGGTATTCTACATAGAACTAGATGAGGAAAGAAGATGTTTAATAAAAAGAACAGGGAATCTCGCATAGCCCAAGAAGAAGTTAAGGTCAAGAAATCAGTGTGATATATTAGGACCACGAGCAGACCCCTAGGAGAGAAAAGGAAAGAAAAGGAAAAAGTTTGAAGAAGAAGAAAGACCCATGCAAACTTTTATGAAGATTATTTTGCCTAGTAGCAGAGTCATCTACCACTTATAACGATCTGAGTAAACGATGTTTTGGTATGAAAGCGTCGACTCGGTGCCATAATGTTTTATTATTGAGGAGTCCCACATTGTTGAACCTGTTAAAGAGGCAAAGGAAGTGCTAGAACGCATACAGAATGAACCGCGATAATAGATCCAAGAGCTTGAGAAGCTAAACTTAGAAATGGAAGTGGTGATGAGTGGCCCATCCTCATTTCTAAGGGCCTAAGTCCTAAGAAGTGAGAGGAGATCATTGGTCTCCTCAAAGAATTTATAGATTTTAGGCATGGAAGTATACATAGATGCCGGGAATAGATCCTTAAGAAATATCTCACAAGTTGAATGTTTTGCCTAATGCTTTGCGTGTGAGGCAGGCCACGTAAACCAATAAGGCTGAGTTAGATTTTAAGATTAAAGTGAAGGTAGATAACCTAATCGTAGCTAGAGTCATCAACCCCATTCAATATCCAGTATAGCTATCAAGTATCATGCCTGTGGCAAAGAAAGATAAGAAGCATATAGGAGTTTGTGTGGATTTCTAAGATCTGAATCGCGCTTACCCAAAGGATGAGATTTTTCTACCTAGAATTGACAGTTTAGTGGATGCCACCGCTTGTAATGAAATGCATATTTTCATGGATGGGTGTGTGGACTACAATCAAATCCCAATGGATCCAGAAGTCGTGGAGAAGATAACTTTTGAACCCCTCTAGGCGACTTCCACTACATCGTTATTCCTTTTGGGCTAAAGAAAGCAGGAGGAACTTATCAGTGGACCATGATGGCCATATTTCATGATGTATTGGAATTCGATGTAAATAATTTAGTTGTGAAGTTAAAATGGAGAAAAAAACATGTCTAGGACTTATAAGAGTCTTTGAACGATGCTTAAGTACAAAATGAGGATGAACCCCTTAAAGTGTGCTTCTGGAGTCATCGTGGGGAAGTTTTTAGGATTCATCTTCAGCAGATAGGGAGTACAAGTTAATGAAGAAGAGTAAAGATTCGTTATGATAGTGTCATCGCCAAAGACTAAGAGATAGCTTAAGAGTTTCTTAATAAAGTTTCATACTTAAGAAGGTTTATACTAGATTTAGTGGAAGCCACTCACCCTTTTGCGCCACTCATGAAAGATAAAGTGAAATGGGTATGGGGAGATGAATAAAAGAAGGCGTTTAATAGGGTTAAGGAAGTACTGGCTTCCTTTACAATAATGATCCCACCAAAAGCGAGTGTGCCTTTACTGTTATACCTCACTTCTACGGAGCGGTCCATGAGGGCCTTGCTCGTTCAAGAAAAAGGAGTGGGGCGACTTATATACAACCTATATGGAGTAATTTTAGGAACAAAATATAGGTATACGAACATAAAAAAACATTGTTTAGCCTTGGTCTTTGTAACACAAAAGTTGAGACATTACTTTCTCGCATTCTCGATGAATATTGTCACCAAGTGGGACCCCATAAAGTACATGTTGGCACAAACTATCTTGGTGGGATGAGAAACCAGATGGTTTCTGATACTCCCTGAGTATGACTTAAATTGTTTTGTCCCAAAATATATTAAGAGTCAATCTATGGCTGACCTGCTAGCTAATTTCACGAATCAAAATTTTGAACACCCAATTAAGATTTACTAGGAGGAAACTTCCAGGTATGTTTAACCGAAGAAATGGAAGAGTGGATAATGGAGTCTGATGGATCCTGCGCACAAGGAATAGGTGGTGTAGGCATTACCCTCTCTAATAGCAAAGAAAATATCATTCCCTCCTACAAATTGTATTTTAAATGCTCTAACAATAAGTTAGAGTATGAAGCCCTTTTAATTAGCCTATTGGAGGCACTAAGAATAGGAATTATAGTGCTTCGTATACGAGGTAACTCTAATCTGGTTTTTGAGAAAGTCAATGGGGAATTCGCGCTCAAACATGCTAATCTTGATCCGCATAGAGCACTCATCCAGAGATTGTTGAGATAATTTTTTGCAATGAAAATAGAGAGGCACCTAGGGAAATGAATAAAAATCTAGACACTTTAGAAATAATTGCACAAATATTAGAAATGGAGGATCCTGAAGCCACGATCACCATCAAACGAAAATAGTGGCGATAATGATGAGGTCTTTATTCATGAGTGAAGAGACTAAAAACGCATGAAGGAAGGATGAAGTTGTCAAAGTTAAGGAAAATTTCACATGCTGCAGGGCATCCTTTACTTTAAAAGTTCGGGTGGATTCTTGGCGAGGTGTATGGGGTAACACTACACCAAAATATCTAATCTGACATGCTTGAACAAGGAGAATTTAGCATAATTTAGAACCATGCTAGATTCTGACATGGTTTAAAGCGAAGCCAGAGTTTGGAAACCGTGCCAAACCCGTGTCAAATTTGGAAAGACTAAGTAAAAAACAAAATACTTAAAATCAATTGACTTTCCATTTGGATCCATCTTCTTTCATCTCCTCTCTCTCTTCTTCCCACTCTCTCTGCCAAGCATGATTCTCTCTTTCCCATACAAACATTTTCACATAACAAATATCAAATCAAATTACGATCCCTAGAAGGTTTTTCACACATACATACCATAGATTCAAAATAGTATATCCTCAATCTCTCATTAACTTATTTTTTTGGCCTTGTGAAAGTAAACCTAGAAAGTTTGATAGAGAGAAAAGCTTTATTGTCTCTAACATAGAATCCAATCTGATGGATTGATGCTTAGGTATGCTTAAAAATGTTTATATTTATCTATTTTTTATTGTATTAGGTGTTTATTTAGTGTGAATCTGATGTAAAATTGGGAGCTTGTGTTAGAGTGGATCTATTTGTTGAAACACTATTCGGTTGATTTATAATTTTTGTGCTAAAGATGAAATTTGTGTGATTTTGTGCTTCAAATAGAACGTGTAGGTCAAATAAGGATTTTTATGTTCAAAATGGATGTACTATGTTCTACCATAATTATATTGAAAATTAATGTACTAGATTCAACGGTCAAATTAGATTGAAAATCAATGTACTAGATTCAATGGTATAAGTGTATGTTTGATAATGTGTATATATAGAGATAGTGATGTTTGTTGTGTTTTTTGTATTATTTGTTTGTTTAGTGTAAATCTGGTGTATAAATGAAAGCTTGTGCTAGTGTGGATTGTTTGATGAAAAAAATTTCGATTTGTTTTTACGTTTTTATATGAAAATGTCAAATTAGATTAAAAATCAGTGTAATAGATTCTACCATGTATTTACATATTTAGTTATGTAGACACACATAGATACATATGGATAAATACAAAAAATAAGTATTATTTCATCTCCAACATAGCATTAGCATAATTCTATGGTGCTCTGATGAAGTATAATGACATGATTGCATATTTTTGTTGCTGCTAATATGCTTTCTTCAGTTTTGGGAAATGTGATACCAGATGGTTTGATGGAAAAAGAAAAATGTATTCCTGTGCAAACTTTGGTTTGGTACTAATTCAACTCCTAATTGGTTTAAGCAACTGGGGAATGATAAATATGTGTTTATTTACGCCTAATTTTTAGGATTAAACCGAGATTTATTTTTTGATTGTGTGTGTATGTGCTTAGAACCTTGGTCTAATAAATTAGTTCAATAATGGTTTGTATGTGAATTACCTGTTACTGTACAAAAACGTTTGAAGACTTTGATAGTGTGGATGGGTATTTTGCTGTGGGAAGGAAACACTACACTACGAAAAGAAGCATATATGTAAATTTGGAAAATTTCACTGGATACACGAATTTGGGTGCTATTGCATAAGCACCTGTAATTGATTACAATGTAGTTTGTTGTGTTTTTCTTTTTTTGTTTGTTTAAATCTAACTTTAAAAAGTGTATCTTATGATAAATTCTTGATTGTAGGTCGTATTGCGCATCAAAGTGGTGTCAGGTACACTTACGATTACTGTGGTGGCTAAAGTAAAGGGTAGTGAATCTAACTGGGTAATACTCGACAAGTAATTCAAGTCTATTATTTTGTTATATCAATATTTTGTTTCTTTCGAATTACCATTGCTGGAGTGTTGGTTGGATGATTTTCCCTCTTTTATCACGCATCATTTTAGACGAAGGGAAGGATAATGTTGCATCTTCTTAAACGTGTCCAATGAATTATACAAGTTGGTGAGAGCGAGTGTCAGACTCAAAAATCCTTCAAATTAGTCAATGGTAAGCAATTACAACATTAGTGGGCCAAAAGGTCAAAAACGTACATCTCTATATATTGTATTAAATTTTATATCTATTACCAATAAATTATATAAAATTTGGAATGACTTCCGATGAGAAATAAATGGTATAGAATGCTGAATGACTTTCGATGAGAAATTATGTTATCAGAAGGATGTGGATTCTAGTACGACTCATCATACTTATCATCTGTTAACCATATATAACTACTGAGCTTTACTGTCCAGTTTGAAGACATAACTATAGTTGGCAAGTAGTATTTATATTTATGCAAAAAATTTATTTTGATCTCTATATGCACATTACCCATATTTTCTTGCTGATACTTTTTGAAGAAGTTGTATCAATTGCACATTATGCAAAATTGTTGTTATGCTATTTAGTTTTGTGATTCTTTGTTAATCAGCATAAGGGTTATGATTGCATCCATTTTTTATCAATTCATATTTAGTCTTAGGCAGATTACAACCATAAATTGGTCATTGTTATAAACTTGATAATTTAAAAGACATCAAATTGCCACACATTTGCCGTGATTAGTCACCATTGTCCCAATTTTTGCACATGTATTGGTTGCTTTTGGTGTACATGTATTGGATGCTTTTGGTGTCCAAACAGGAGGGTCTATTTCTTGGAATGGGAATGCTCCGTCTTAGTTGTATGGACTTATTCACTGTTGATACGTTTAATGTTATTGTATGAAATCTCTTCTCTAAATTAAAAGTCAGTTTTTATAATGCTTAGGTACATGGAGATTTTTATCTTCACATTTTACGGTTTCAATGGAGATTGTCTTTGCGTTTTTTCTCTTAAATATTTATTGTTGAGTAATTTTATGGTTCATTTTTTGTCTTTGGTTGATGGTGGTTAGGTTATTCATATGCTTTTGAATCTTAAGTGTTGTGTTGGATTAGTCTGTGCTTTTAGCCTTTGACCTTTCACTTTCTTAATATCGATGGAATGCAAATATTCATGGTATTGCACGTAGTTTGTACTTTCACCTTGAACCAAATTCAATTATTCAAGGTCCTACACATATTCTAGGGATAGTTGTCTTATTTTGAATGGCTGACGAAGATAAGAATCCAAAAAGGGTAGGGTCGAATGTTGATAATATTTGTGTTTTATTTTTCAAGTATTTAAAGATAATAACTAGATTTTCTATTTTTTGTTCTTATAATGAACTTCACTGATAACATGAGGCTCTAGTTAAATGAAATATTGCAGAGATGTGTTATCTAACCTCATATATGAAACAAAGCTCACTATTATGATTTGAATTATTTTATTGCCTTATATTAACATATTTAATTGATTTGGTTACAGGAAAGAAAAATTCGGCAACCAAGATACATCTATTATTTGTATCCATTGGGAAGCTTCTTAGGTAAATCAATTGACCTTTCATTTCAAAACTAATGTTGGCTCTTGATCCTCTATTACCCCAGTGTGTTCACTTATTATTGCAATTGAGGACCCAGGTACATCATTGTTCAGTCTGCCAGACCATATGGTCAGAGAGCTATCTTGAAGTTTTCTCAGTACACTGGTGCTCATGCTATTGTTGGACATCACACTCCTGGAACCTTCACTGACCAACTTCAAACTTCATTCAATGATCCCCGTCTCCTCAACTTGATGGACCCAAGAACTTATCATCATTCCATCAAGGAAGCTATAGTGGGTAGCATCCCCACCATTAGCTTTTTTTTATATCGATTCTCCAATGGGATACATTGACACTGGTGAAATATTTGTGCATTTTGAAATTTCTTGAATGATGAAAAGCCTTTGTGATGATTTAGATTTCACAATTATAGAGTCAATATTGCAGTGATGTGTTTCATCACACAAACTTATGTGATGAAAAACCTATGGGATTTATTTAACCCCTTTATGATGCTTATATTCTGATAGCAGAGTAAACACCTTAATGACTGCTCATTCAATTGGTTGCATCCTTCCACTAAGATGAGAATGTTGCTCATTTAGTAATGATGAATATGTCAAATCAGGTTTAGCTGAATTAGAACATTGGTGCTATAAGCAAATGATGAGGTAATCTTAATGTAATTCCGGCACACTCATTAAGTAATGGTTGTTTTTTAATTTGGATAAAATTTGAACCTGTCTCCCTTACTTTAGTCCCCCTGAACTATTTTTAATGCAAAAAACTCCATGAACCATACATTTTATTGTAATAGCTTTAAGCATTAATTTATGCTGCTTAAAACTTCCCCGAAGGGGGGGGGGGGGGGAGGGTTCTAGCTAAAAGTATCATGTTTTTTATTTAGTTATTTTTTATCACTTTGACATATTTATTTCATTGACTAAGTAAAGAAATAAAATTCTAGTATGCATGTTCATCTTGGGATGACCTCAAGCATATAAGACATGCTATTGGGTTCCTGGTATTGCATCTCATATTTAGTTCACCGCTAAAAATTCTTAAAAAACTGATTGTTATACTATCTTACATTAAACAAATAACTATATATTTATAAAAAAAAAAAAAGAAAAATTGGAAGCAGTAAAGGAGTGTAATTATCCTTATCCTTTTGGGTTACTTTTGTAGGTCATACATCAAAAGCCAAAGAAGATGCTTGATGAACTAAGTCATGACATGTGCCCGGTAAGTGGTGCACTTATAAGATTATATAGTTATTTTATTTCAATTTAAACACATTTCATTATTCTTAAATTTGAAAATATCCACAGGTGCTTAGTATTAAACAACTCTACAGAATAAGCAAAATGAATTGGGATGACAAGTATGGCACACATAGCCTTTCCCATGAATTAAGTCTCTGTCAGTGTATTTAATTAGGTCATTCTTTTCATTATTATCGAATGTTATAGTTATATAGTATTAGTGTAGTAAACATATAATGTACCATCCCTAGTTGTTACTAGGGACATTAGAATAGTTCCATGTGATTATTCACATATGTGGTGAACATTATGGCTCTAAAAAATGTTGGAAACAGTAAATTTTAAAAAGGGGGTGAGGGTGGGGAAATCGCTTATGCTAGAAATTTTCTTAAGCTATTATCAATGTGAAAACTCCGTTAGAGGTTGAAAATAAAAATATCTAGACTTGGGTTTAAAAACATGCCGTTAGAGAGCGAAAATAAAAAAATAGCCCCCAAACGGCCCCGTAAGAGGCACAGATACTTCGCACGGGATGAATATAACTCGTAGAAACCGAACGCGTGGTCATGGGAACTCCAGTTTGAGAATATGATGATAATTTATAAATATCTAGGATTTGACTTAAAAACACGCCATTAGAGGGTGAAAACTCAAAACAATCCCGAAATGTCCCCATAAAAGGCATAAACATCTCGCACGGGACCAATGGAACTCGTAGGAACTGACCGCGTAGTCACGGGACTCCCAGTTTGAGAATATGATGATAATTTGAAAATAATTAGACTTAGGCTTAAAACATGCCGTTAAAGGGGTGAAAACCCAAAATAGTCCCTAAACGGCCCCGTAAGAGGCATGGACACGTTGCATAGGACCAGTGTAACTCGTAGGAACTGATCGCGTGGTGACGGGACTCACAGCTTGAGAATATGATGATAATTTAAAAATATCTAGACTTTGGCTTACAAACATACCGTTAGACAGCATCGTAAGAGGCACAAACACCTCACACGG
Source organism: Sambucus nigra (assembly GCA_949130495.1). NCBI lineage: Eukaryota > Viridiplantae > Streptophyta > Magnoliopsida > Dipsacales > Adoxaceae > Sambucus > Sambucus nigra. Next base: position 621,624,148 of record OX422207.1, on the reverse strand, counting down.
GATAATTGTAATTTGTAGGAACTGGCTGTGTGGTCACAAAACTCCAGATTTGAGTATATCGAGGTAATTTGAAAATGTCTTGACTTGGGCTTAAAAACATGCTGCTAGAGGACAAAAACCAAAACAGCTTCTAAATAGTCCCATAAGAAGCACGAAACACCTCGCACGGGACCAATGTAACTCGTAGTAACTAACTGCGTGGTCATGGGACTCTTGGTTTGAGAATATGGCAATAATATAAAATTATCTAGACTTAAGCTTAAAAACATTCCGTTAGAGGCCGAAAACTCAAAACAGTCGTCAAACGGTCCAGTAAGAGGCATAAACACCTCGAATATGATCAATATAACTAGTAGGAATGGACCGTGTGGTCACAGGACTCCTGATTTGAGAATATAACGATAATTTAAGAATACCTAGACTTAGGCATAAAAACATATTATTATGGGGCGAAAACCAAAAACAACCCCCCAAACGGTGCTGTAAGAGGCAAGAACAACTTGCACTGTACCAATGTAATTTGTAGAAACTGATCGCTTGGTCATAAGACCCCTCATTTGATCATATGACAATAATTTGAAAATATTTAGACTTAGGCCTAAAAACACGTCGTTCGGGGGCAAAAACCCAAAATAGGCCCCAAACAGCATCGTAAAAGGCACGAACACCTCGCACAGGACCAATGTAACATGCAGGAACTTATCGTGTGGTGATGGGACTCTCGGTTTGAGAATTTGGAAATAATATGAAAATATTAAGACTTAGGCTTAAAAGCATGTCGTTAGAGGGCAAATATCCAAAATAGCCCCTAAACGGCCCCATAAGAAGCATGGACACCTCGCACGGGACCAATGTAAGTCGTAGTAACTGATCGCGTGGTGACGAGACTCCAAGTTTGAGAATATGGAAATAATTTGAAAATATCTAAGCTTAGGTTTAAAAACATGTCGTTAGACGGTGAAAAATCAAAACATTCCCCCAAATAGTCTTGTAAGAGGCACGAATACCTCGTACGAGACCAATGTAACCCGTAGGAACTAATCGCGTGGTTATGTAACTCCCGTTTTGAGAATATGATGATAATTTGAAAATATCTAGACTTAGGCTTACAGACATGCCGTTAGAGGGAGAAATCCAAAGCAGCCCCCAAACGGTCCCATAAGAGGCACGAGCACCTCGCTCAGGACCAATGCAACTCATAGTGACTGATCGCATAGTCAAAGGAGTTTTGATTTGAGAATATGTTGATAATTTGAAAATATCTAAACTTAGGCTTAAAAACATGTCGTTAGATGGCAAAAACCCAAAACAACCCACCAACGGCGCCCTAACAGTCATAAACACCTCGTACGGGACTAATGTAACCCATAGGAACTGACTATGTGATCACGGCACTCTCAATTTGAGAATATGGTAATTAGTATATGCTATTTTCCAACTTGAATATGATTTTTTAAAATTATTTGATCAGTGATATCGTCTTTTTCTATATCCTATTTTTTGTAGGACAACTTTTTATCGTTAACTTTGATCCATATGGAATACGCGAAGAAATCAATGGTTTACAATAGGGAGACTGTTTAGTTAATGTTGTTTACATTTAAGATTCTATTTTTATATGTTTGGTCCATGCAGGCTTTTATAATTTTATTGTTAAATTTTATGGTCGGGTGGACTTTACATTACGCAGGTTTTAGAATATTCAAAAAACAGAGGAAATTTTGTCCAATTTTTTTTATTTGTGAATTAGTAAAACTTGTAATATTTGAAAGTTTGTATGTACATTAGTTTATCAACAAAATGCCAGATTCGCAATTTGTGAATTTTCTTATTTTTTTTATAAATAATAAATATTTTTCTACCAGATTTGGAATTTTCTAATTCTCCTGATTTTTTTTAAATAATAAATATTTTTTATATTAATTGAAAATTTTGGCACGGTTTAAAATCATGCCAAAATCGTATAAAAAATAAAATTTGAGTACGCTTATGAATCAATCTGGCACGTTTTATAACCGTGCCAAAATCGTGTCAAAAAATAAAAATCTGGCACGATTTAAAATCGTGCCAAAAGTGTGTCAGATTCAATGTCTGACACATTTTAAAAGCGTGCCAGATTAAAATCTGGCACAGTTTAAAAACGTACCAGATTAGTAATTTGGCACGGTTTTAAACCCTCCCAGAAAATCTGGCACCCCTGATTCTGGCACGGTGTTAAACCATGCCAGATTAGGTTTGGCATGGTTTTAAACCGTGCCAAATTGTTATTTTTGGTGTAGTGGAAGAGTAAGCTAGAGAGATATTATAAGGACTACAGAAAAGGCATTGTGGGGATATATATATCCTTCTTTACTGACGGATACAATAAGGGGCCTATTTTTTTATCTACAATCAGCGCGGAGGCTCCTCGCATGCAGCAAGGCTTCTGAAGTTCCAGACATAGTTTGATCTGCTAATAGAAGCAAATTTCATGGAAATTTCCAAAGTCTGGATGAGTCCCTACATCGCCTGTCTTAAATATGGAATGCTACTAGTTGAGAGGGTTTATCAGATTTACTTGAAGAAAATAGTGGGTCGATTCCACTTGGTGAATAGGGAACTCTATAGGAAAGGGTACAATGAGAAAGATTTGAATATGCGTGGAAGGGGAAGAAGTGGCGAAGGTACTAAAGAAATACCATGAGCTTTCGCACATGCGCAGTGCAAAATTATATGATCAACTAATGACCTTGGGTTCCTATTGACCAACAATAGAATCTGACTCTATCAGTTTTGTAAAAAAATGTAGAGCTCGCCAAATCCATGGAAATATGGTTTATACCCCATGGTAAGTTTACAAAGCTTAGCTACTCCTTACGCAGTCCACACTTGGGCATTCAATTTGCTAGGAAAAATCACCCCAGCCTCTCATGGAAAAGATTTCATTCTGGTCGCCATGGAAATGTATACTAAATGGGTTGAAGCGATTCCTTTGGGAAGGGTTATTTCTCAGGTGGTGACATAATTCATTCAGGAATATGTAAGTTTAACATTCCAAAGTTCACCCTCATACATAATGGCAAGCAGTTTATGTTTAAGGAAATGGGTCTACTCATGAACAAGTACAAAATAATCCATAACAATTCGACTATCTCTTAATCTAAAGGGAATAGTCATGCGGAGGCCACTAACAAAACATTAATCAATATTTTGAAAAATATGTTGGAAGATATACTGGGAGCTTAGGACGATAAATTGTCATCGGTCTTATAGGCTTACAGGACCTCAAAGAGGAAGCCAACCGATTTTACCCCGGTCACTCTGGTTTATGGTAGAGAAATTATCCTACCGGTAGAGTTGGTTGTGCCTTTAGCCCTAAGACATAATATGGTGCTAGACCGGAGACCTATACAGTTAAAGGCTTTGGATGATCATCGTGATAAAGCTAAATAAAGCTTTAAAGTAAACATCAAGCAGTTGTCTAGAGCTTATAAGAATTTAGTTAAGCCAATAGAATTCTAAGTGGGAAACTTAATTTTATAAGCATCCACTCATCACCTAAAAAGCGTGTCAACCTCAAAGTTCAAACTCAGCTGGGAGGGGTCACTCATGGTGCAAGGAGTAGGTAGATCATGATAACTGCCAAATCTCAGAGTTGAAAAATGAGTGCATTCAAACGATTAATTGCAAATGGCTCAAGAAGTATTATGCCTAAGGCACCCTAATTTTTTTTTTCAAAAGTTCATTCTAGGAAAGTAATCTCCTTAATAAAAGAGGAAAATTGTGGATAACATTCTATTGTAAGAGCACACTTAAAACAATATTACCTTTTTACACAGTAAATACAATAGTGAATGTTCGGCTATGACAAGTTTCTTCATAAATTATTTTTAGTGATGATTATAATGTTTATCAGTTTACATAGCAAACCACTTTATTATGCATCCGTTTTCAAATTATGCGACTAGATACATAAAAAATGATAATTTTGCTTTTGCGAAGTAAATTTTACAAGAAGAGCGGCCTGAGATTCTCACAGTATAAGAGATAAGATATCTAACTTAAAGGAGCATTGCCCATCATATTTGGAGGGATATATACCTCCCATAGATGAAATATGATGAGCAAAGAACCTCTGCCTACAATGTATTGAGGGATATGCTCCCAAAACATAGTGCGTAGCAAAATATAATAAGGAAGTACACAATTTCAAAATGTTGATAAGATTATAGAAGTTGTACGTCTTTTATAACATTAGGAGGAATTGACTCCCAAGTATCATTCTCATGTTAAAAGAAGGAAAATATTCCATAGGATATGGTAAAGTTATATATATTACTTGCTAATTTGCGAGTAGGCACCCTACAGAAAAAGAAATTGATAATTGTTAACACTTACTTGTAATATTGTGAGTAGATACTCCCATAGCATAAGGGAAAGATCATAGCATATGAAATAAATAAAGATATTGAAATGCAATATAAGAACAAATACCATTCTTTCTTTATCACTATAGAAATGACTTGATCGAAAAAGAGCAAGCCATGATATTATAAACAAAATATGGAGATTGTTTACAAAAGTTCAATCATCTAAAAGATAGTGAATGTTCGCCTTGGAATATAAGTCTTCGAATAAGGGGACAATCTCACAAACAACGTCTCCTTTGGGTCTAGTCATCCGAGAAGAATCTCTTGCTTCACTATCTAGGACTTTGGCTAGCTTTGATTCCAAAGTTTGGATATGCTTGCAAATATGGTTGGCCTCGGAATGACGTTGCTCGGATCTAGTTTACTAGACAACTTAGCCTTTATCAATTTCTTTGTAACTGGATGTAGGAGCCTGCAAACAAAAGCATCAAGCCAATCAAGCTTAAAGTTGTAACAACTCTCTTGGTTTTTGATAACCGCCAAAAAGATGCAGACACCCACACCGGTAACATCATTGGGAGAAATCTTAGTAAAATTATGAATATGGCTAGCAAGTGATTTCAAATTGAGAACAATCAAGTTGTCAACATTACAAACACTCTCGGTTATGAACGTCTCAGGACGATGCTATAAGATCAAGTTCAGGACCACATGCTCAGATTCCCAAAATCTCTTAAATTGATACATGTACCACATATCACTCATAAAATCTTAGGAATGTCTATCTCCATTTAATGTAAACTAGTATCCATCGAGATAGCCTCAGAACAAGGGGAAAATTCCTCACTTGACCGCTCCCCCTTAACTCCCTCGGAATGAGCTCATAACTTGTCTCATTCTCTTCAATAGCCTCCTCCACCTCATCTATCTCTCCTAAAAAATGAGGGAAGGAATAAGATAAGAAATGTATTGCAAGAATGGAAGAAAATAATAACCAGGCAAAAGACTTAAATGTATGCCAATAAGAACCAACATGCTACCATAAAGCCTACGCCGCTCCCTTTGCCTAAGTCTAGGCTCCGAAATTATAGGAGCACTCATGGAAATAACTTAAAAATAAAGTAAGGAGAAGTGGTCACTCGAGTTCTTGTAGAGTGAAAGAAAATTGAAAAAAAACAAGCATGACAGTATAATACCTGAAGAGCACTCACAACAATTCTCGTAAAATGTTCCATGGGTAAAGGAATGCTCATGGCACTAACCTTAAAGTAAAAAAACATGAGAGTGTTATTTGAACATTTTTAAAGTAAAACCAAGTCATAAAAGAATAAGGTATGATAAAATAATAACTGAAGAACACCCACAACAATGCTCATATAATGTTTCGCAGATAAAGGAACACTGCTATCACTGTTTTGAAAATAAAGAAACAAGAAAGTGTTACCAAAGCACTTGCAAAGTAAAATCAAGTTACAGAGAAATAGAATATGACCAAATAATAAGTGAGAAACGCTCATAGACAGACTCACAAGAGGTTCCAAAGTTAAAGGAATACATGTAGTGCTAACCTAGAAATAAGAGGAAGAAAAAGTATTAAGAGAGTACTTGCACAGTGATAACAAGGTCGAGAGGGCTAGGTCTGACCAAATAATACCTAATCGCTCACAACCATACTCGCAGTTGGCTCTAAAGTTAATGGACCACACACAGTTATGCTCAGATGAGTTTCCACAGTTATGGGAACACTCATGATGCCAACCTAAAAAGTGGAAGGGGGAATATTATCACTTGAGTAGTAACCCAAAACAATACAAGTGTAAAGAATTTGCAAGAAGAAAATCAATGAATACAAATTTAATACCTGAAGTAGCATAAATGGAGTAATCGAAGTTAATCCTCTCGTGCAAAGCTAAAAGAAGATACTAGCATAAAGTTCATCTCGCATTAAAAGGGAGGGCAACGAAGGATATGAGAAGAAGGTGAAGGACTTACACTCACCTTGGAGGGGCCACTCGTTCTTGTAGAAGAATACAGCTAAAAAATGAGAGGAGTTAGTAATAAGATAAATTAAAATCAGATGAAGACGTAATAAATAAAAAAGTATGCAATTGTTTTAAGAACTTACAGGCTCATCACGACGAGCTTGCCCATAAGGAAAAGGCCCAGTAGTTAGATTGGTGGAGGAAGGTAAGTAGACCATTGTGTTATCCTAGTCATTGTTAGTTTGCTCCAGTTACAAAGTCAACCCCCTCATGGATGATAAAAAAGGACAAACATCAAATGAGTGATTTTTACTGATGCTAAGTAAGTCAATGCCATTTGAAGAAGAACTGTGGAAATCATAAGAAAAATTACTTCCATAATCAATAAGTTCCTCTTCAGATGAATAGGGCATGGAGCGAGTGCTCATAATTCCATTACTTATGTTTTTACTAAGTAAAAGAGGAATAACAAGAGTACCTTGCACTGAGGGAGTAGAGACTGGAGTCGAAGGTTGAGAAAGAGTGTCTTCAAGAGCCTCGTTGCCCTGCTCATGATTAGTCTGTAAAGTTTCTTTAGCCCTAAATGTGTCAGTGTTTGAAACTTAGTCTTCAACGGTAGAGGGGCTAATGGTATTAAATGCTTTCTTCTTTTTCCTGGATGCTCGAATCTTAACTTGAGGGTTAGGGGAAACAGCTTCCTTAACTTGTGCAGGTATGAAGTTTAAAACATCAAGATCTGGGTGTTTCCTCTTTCAAGGGGACCTTGGATTTACCTTTCCCCTTGCACTTTCCCTTGGTTTGTTAGGATTTTGCCTTAGGATGTTTGGAATAAATTCTCTCCTTGTGTAGAGGATTCACATGGATATGTACAAATTACTCGAAAGGAGTCCTTTCAACTTGACTACGATGTTAAATTTCTTTGCGAGTGTGCTTTGTCATGTATTTGTCTGAAGATCGAATGCCCTCAATAAAAGGCTCATGATGGGCATCTAGTCTGCAATTTTTTATTAACATGACTTGGCACCGCCATAGGCCAAAACACGATCGCTGAAGGAAGGAAGATAATCACGAGCGGGTATAAAAAAGTTCCTAAAATGGGAAATTCTCTGTACCATCCCCGCGGGAGTAAAGTTGGAGTAGGCCTTCAAGTACAAAGCTAATGGTGAGGGGCTGGTAGGAAAATACGAATTGTAAGTGCCTTGGTCATATCAAAATTGCCTCCTCACCCTCTCGGGTGTTAAACTTCAACCCCTGTCTAAGCTCAGTCAAAGATAGTTATATACATGGGAGAACAAATCCCATGATAGAGATTTTAGGGCAATAATTCACGGAATCAGCATTGGCTGGAGAGAAAACAATGTTCCAAGAGAAGCGGATCACCGAGAGAATATCCCACCCACTAGCTTTGAGTAGGGGCAAAAAAAAACTCACCAATATTGTCCAAAAATAGACTAAGTGATTGATTAGGGGCCTTTTTATGCCACCCGAAAATGAGAGCATCCTTACTATGTAGCGAGTGGGGATCAAGGGCCCAATTGGGGAATCTTTCGAAGAGAAAACCCATCAACACAAAAGAATTGATAAAAATTACCACATCAAAACGGTTATGCGAGAATTCAATATCAACGTCAGTCCGATCCAGCCAAGTATAGATGTATCCCAAAGTAAGAACAATGAGTGGGACGCTCCTGCCACAAGCAAGCCTGATGACCAAAGAAAAACTAACTCGCGAGGGGAATAATTTAGCCTCCCTTGAAATAGAAATCGACTTAAGAATGTGACAAAGAAAGCAACGAAATGAGTTCTCAATTAGAGTTTTGGACCATCTTGTCTCTTAGGCATCTTGACCTGAGTCTCTTTCTTGGATAGTGGCTCAAAGTATTTGAAATAGTACAATTTCAATTTAGAAAAATAGTTCTTGCTCGCTCCAGTTTGGGTAAGAGTAACATAACGAGTACAATCTTCCAAGGATTGATGGAGCTCCTCGCACATTTCATGTTCCGTAAAGTCTTCATAGCCATTAACAAATGCATAGTTCCCAAAGATGGGCAAATATTCGTTTATAAATATCTTCTACTATGATACAAAAAAATTACCCCCAATTGGTAGCAAAGGTGTGAGAATCCATTATCCATCAAGAAAGTAAAGTGTTATAGGCGCTCGTATACGTGGGGATAGTGTAGGGTTCGAGTCAAGCCCAACCCCTTAATAATGGTAGGATAGGCTGGGAAATTAATGACATAGTCAACCCATGACACCCACCCGTTTGGGGCACTTACCCAAACATCAATGTTCACATTGGAGAAAGAAAATTCACCTTTGTCCACTCGAACGCACATAATGCTATCATCAAGAACTGAATTATCCGCAGACTCAGAAAATCCCAAGAGTGGCCGCTTATTAATCTTCTCCACAAACTCAACTTTAAGCCTCTCAAGTGAGAGCATGAAGTCATCTTGCCAAAAAAGGGGGAAAGGTGGTAAATTGAGAAATCCCTCTTTTCCCTACTTTCCAGAAATTATCTTTAGCCTTTACGTAAGGTAGAGACATCCCCCATAGAGGGTCCGACACCATCATAAGTGGCAGTGATAGCAACAGATGAAATCTCCATGGAGGAGGTTTAGAGGTGGCATCGGTGTCCATAGACGTGGTGACAATCACGTTGATGGATAGGGAACCCACCAAAACCTCACTCACAAAAGTTGCAGAGGCAGATGAAATGTTCAACTGAGAAGAAGCCATTAATGAAGACGATTGAAGAAGAAGTAGATAAGGAAAGGATATTTATTAAAAACTCTGCAAAAGCTCTCAAAGTTTCTCTTTCTAAAATAAAAAAGTAAATGGCAAGTGAAAGTTTGAAAAAGATAAGAATAAACGTATTTATAGGGCGTAGGAATGAACGCCCGATGGTTTAAAAATAAGGGCAAACATTACCCCAAATTATGGAAAAGACTTCCCAAGATAACATGTATCTCCTCAAGACACTAAAAGGCGACCTAGGATTGACTCCTCTGACAGAGCATTGAATGATCACAAAGAGATCAATGATGATATACAAGGGTGTCTCCTCAAATTCTTAAAGATTCCTTTTCATACATTAAATTTCAATTTTCATCCAAAAGAACACTTTTGCATGAAGGGGCTAATGTAGAGGGGTACTCATTCAACGCCCTCATAAAAACTAAGTTTGACGTGAGCAGGCCCAAAGCTTAAACAAAGTAATAACGGGCGAGCAGGCCTAAAATAGAAATAAACGATATCAGATGAGCAAGTACAAATCATGAGCAAACATACAAATTAGCAAGGAAAGAAAAATTATGGATGAGAAGGTGCAAGACAGGATCAAATCAATGATAGGCGAGCGAGTACAAAATTACAAAATAGGAAAATAAGGCCAAGGTAGTGAGAGGGTACAATACGAGCAAACCCAAGTCAGCGAGGGGGTGCTCTAGAGCAACCCCAAGTCTTTTCAAGACTGATGTTTTTGCAAAAGAATATTTACTAACACGTTTTCAGTTTATAGATAGGAGTGCTTAGAAATAATCCTTAGTCGAGTAAGAAGGGCTCGAGCAGATGACTAGTCAGGATCTCTTGAGAGTTTTTATTTGGAGACTCAGAGGCAAGTCTTGTTGATCAAGATAAGTCTCAACCACTTTAGTACTCTTGGAAAGAGAGAATAATAAGATAAGGGTCTCAAGAGGTCACTCACATACTCACAAACACTTACACAACTCACATTTAGTAAAATAGGCGAGCAGTGACTCTCAAGGCTTCTCGCAAGTTTATAAAGTTGTTTACCAAGTAACCATTTAAATTATTCAAAAAATAATGTTTTTTTACACTATGCCCGACATATTTGATTTTTGATTTTGATTGCACCAGATGTCGCTTGTCAGAGTGGATAACGATGAACAGTAAAATCGGTCCAAAAGTACCACTAAGATATTTTCACAAGGGAATATCCCTTTGGCGCGCACACATCACATTAGTCGTAGTGTTTAGTTGCAAATAGAGCAACTGGGCAAGTTCAAATCATACCGTACTTGAGCACTGTTATTCTCCATAAATTCAAAGAGAAATTATTCTCTCCATGCTTTCTCCTAGGTATATGAAGTGCTTGTCTCTTCACTCTAACAATATCATCACTCTCAAGTGATTCTATTATTTTTGTTCCCATTGAAAAGGTTATATTTAATCATTTTGTTCCTCATATTGTAATTAGAAAGTTGTGATTATATTGCAAAAGTTTATTTTTGATTTATTTGTTGCTCTTGAAACTTTGAACACCGTGAAATCTATTTTCATTGGAGTGGGTCACTACTCACCCTTTCAAGATTATTCATAGACCCCTGTATCATTACCCTCCTATAATATTATAGTTAGACAAATATATTACAAGTCCGAAATATAAATAAGGCACGGAGTTGAAAACTTATGAAGTTGTTTAAGGGATGTGGGTAAAAAATAATCCCAAACTCCTCAAGATTTTCCAAATGAGATAACTCCTCGAATTAATAATGTTGTCTGCTAGTTTCCAGTTAGTAATGCTCAGACTTGGGGTTACTCTATCGATAATAGATATGAAAATGCTACGATAAAGATAATACATCAAAGGGAGGAGTACATAATGAGATAAAAAGAATCACTCAATATGTAATGAGATACAATATAAGGAACTAAGACCTCAATATCACAAGCTTTGCAAAAAAAGATACAATCCATAACAAATCAATACATTAAAAAAGGAATATAAAGATATGTTAAGATCCAGATAAATCAACCTTCCCAATTCATTCAAGATCACGCAAAGAGTTCCATGATACAAATAAGAAAGTTAACGAAGCAATAAGACCATGATCTAATCAAAGAAAGCTCAGGTCTCACTTCAAGAAGCAAAACTCCAAATCAAATAATCAAGAGAATCAAGAAAAGTTATTCCCAAGATGAAAAAGTTTAGGAGAATTTGTAAAGAAGTAAATAATATCACAAAAAAAACTAAATACTCTTACAATGATCCTAAAGAGAAAAATATTTATTAGAGACGATTATTAAAGAGAATGATACAAGTGAGAGCCAACCTTTATATAAAGGGGGTAATGGGTTGGGACTCTAGTGCTGAGCAAGGGTTTGGGAAATGTAATTAAAGCATGGAGAAGATAATTTTTTCAATCTCTCAAACCTTTCATGCTAATACTTGACATTGACCCAAACTATAAGATCTACGAAGTAGTTTATGCGGCTTATAGATTGTCGGCTATAACATTTAAAGGACACTAATCTCCTTCGACTTATAAGGCCGAATCCTAAATTTAAAGGACCGTCTCCTCCTTCGGCCTATATAGGGTCAGATCCTAAATTTCAAGGACCTTCAGCAATTTTTTCCTATGGAGGGTTGGATCCTACATTTCAATAGCCCTCAGCTCCTTCAACTTATAGAGGGTTAGCTCTTACATTGCAAGGACCATCAGATCCTTCATCCTATAGATGGTCGACCCCAACATTTAAAGGACCCACATTCCTTTATCTCCATGATTACAAGGATCCTCAACTCCTTCGGCCTATAAAGGATCGACTCTAATATTTTAAGGAACCTCAACTCCTTTTGCCTATAGGGGGCGGCTCCAACATTTTAAGGACCTCAGTTACTTCGGCTCCTATATTTCAAGGAACCTTATATCCTTCTTATGTAGGTACAACTCCTAAATTTCAAGAACCCTCAGCTCCTTCACCTTATAAAGGATCATCTCCAACATTTCAAGGACCCTCAGTTCCTTTCACTCTATTGTCATACGGACCCTCAGCTCCTTCGGTCTAAAAGTGGTCGACTCTTACAGTTTAAGGACCTCATCTCCTTAGTACCATGGAGGTTCAAATCCTAACTTTCAAGGACCCTCAGATCCTTTAGCCTGTGGAGGATTGGTTCTAATATTTCAAGGACCCTAAGCTCCTATAGTTTATAAAGGGTCGACTCCTATATTTTAAGAAAACTTAGTTTCTTCAGACTTAGGAAATGGTCTCATCTATGAATTATGAATTTTTTGGACCTTAGACTTAGAGCATCGACATCACACCCTGAGCCTCATGTCATGTGCCTCTGACCCTCAACCAAATTGCATTAAAAATCTGAAATCATAGATAATTCACCATAAAAGGTATTTTAGTCATATCAGGCCTACACAAATGGGAGAACATGTTTGTATTTCACATTAAGAGAATGTCCATGCATTCAGTACATCTTCTGGAATGATATGTGGTAGCGTCTAAGAGGAGGATGTCATTAAACATACACCATGTAACTTGGACTGGACATTATACCTTAAGCCCCCTATAAATACTATGTACCCTGTTACTGAAGCCCTTATACTCTTAACTCACTTGAGTCTATATTGTATAAGTGTTCATCTAGTTTGGAAATTGTGACAAAATTATGTCTAACCTAGAAACCAAAGAACCTCAGAGCTTGCATTACTATTTCATCTTTGATTGAAGAGACCTAGATTTAATTACCAACACTCACACACAATAGAATGATTCATTTACATGTCATGTTGCATATTAGTGTGTGTGTATATATGTTGAGTGTTTTTAAATCCCTAAATTTGTTTTTTAAATATTTTTTGGGATTTTTTAAAACATTTTAAAATAAGGTTTTATTAATAAAACTTGATTTTAAAAGGTTATGGGCTAAATATGTTATTTTAGAAATATTGTTTTAACTCTCTAAAGTTGGTTTGGGTAGAAACCAAAAGCAGCATAGACTTCAGGGTTTACTTTGTAATTATTTTGACACGCGTTTTACCTCGTGTTATTGACTAACATTTGTCACCCTCTGATTGGTGAGAAGTGTGTTTCTTTGAAGAGAGTAAAACTACGCCTGCTTTCAACCCTTGGATCATATGTAATCAACGATCTGCATGTCTTCTATCATAATCCCTGTGATTACCTTTTGAACCAATCAGAAGCGTTTTAACCACCGCTTATCGTATGCCCTTGGATCTTAGTCAATCCATCTTGACTCTATCTCGACCCTTGATTTTGGCCCTCGATCTCGAACCTTCTCAGCCTCCTATAAAAGGAGCCCTTTACTCAGCTTTCTGAGACTTTTGTTATTTCGTCATTTGAGAGAAAATAAAGAGAGAGTAGAGAGAAGAGAGAGAGAGAGAGAGAAACCAGAAGAGAGAGGAAGAGTTAGAAACCCTAACCCTAACCCTAAATCATCTACGCAGTTCAAACCAAATACAAACCTTCAAACCTCTATACTTTACCAAACACAACCTTGAGTGTTTGAGTGTTTTTTGAGAGATTATTTGAGAGTTGGTTTGTTGCTGTAACCTCTTCTTCTTTGGATCTTGTTTCCAACTTAATAATTTTCTTAGATCTGTTGTTCTAGTATATTGAAACTTTCAGACCTAAGTTTTTCATGATATATTACACTTAGTTTGCATGTTTGTTTCTCATCTTGAGAAATATTTTGTTGATTCGTTTTTTGTAAATGTTTTTAACTTTGAAATCAACAAAAATGTTTTCTGTTTCTAGTTCTCTTGAAACAAGACCTTAGACCTAGTTTGGAATCACACTTGGAGGTTTTCAATCTCGAAAAACTTTTCTTAACTCTGAGATTGATTAAGACCTTGACTGTCTTCTAAGCAAGGTATACGTGGATTCTGGGATTGTTTTAAAGGTCAAAAAGGTTAAGTTTTGTGAGAAGAGAGAAAAAGAAAACTCACAGCATATAGACTTATTTATAATTTGCTAGGACTGTTTGTACATGATAAGTGTGTGTGTGTGTGTGCATGCATGTGTTAGAAAACACCTCCAAAAACACTTTCACACTACAACACAAAAAGTGTTGGTAATAAGATCTTGAGATAAAGAGTCGACGTAAAGAGCTTGAACAAATTGGAGTTAACAAACTGAGAGGACAACATCAACAATCAGAACTGCAGAGAAGTTATAAGGACACCAGAGGGTACATTCCTAAACTTATATAGGTCTGAGTTGTATGCATGTTTGTTATATAGTTTGTAACTGTTAAATTTGTTTATAGTGAATTTTTGTTTTACTCCGTAGAGGGAGTCGTGGATGTTTCCTCAATTGGTGAGGTTTTACCACGTAAAAATCTTGTACTTAATCTTCCTACATCTTCTCATCTCATTCCTGGTTGTGCTGGGTTTTAAAGTTTGTTTAAAATTGTTTTATAAACTTGTTAGTAAAATCTTGAATAGATCTCGTACATACTATTTTGTTAAACACATCTTGTGTTCAAATAGTTTTGGTTTTTCAAGAAAAGAGTTTCCCAAAAAAACAGATCGGAGTTACTTAAATAGTTTATTTTTAATAAACGGCTTTAGTAACATAATTTCAATTGGTATCAGAGCGGGATATACTTATTTTAAAGAGATCCTGTGTTTCTGAAATTGTTTTTTGAAAATCAAATATGGACGAGAAAAATTAAAGATTTGGTAACTTGACCAGACCTCCTATCTTTGATGGAACCAATTTTTCTTACTGGAAAGTAAGAATGATTGCTTTCATTCAAGGAACTCTGGGAGATGATGTCTGGGATATTGTTGAAAATGGTTACATTTTTCCTACAAAACCAGTCACTGAAGGAAGTAATGAGAGGGTTAAGAAAGTTTTAAGTGAGTTCACACAAGAAGAGAAACAAGTTTCTCGAAATAATAACAAAGGAAAGAATGCTATATTTATGTCTATAAATGAACATGAGTTCAAAAGAATCTCATCCTGTACCACTTCTAAGGAAGCTTGGGACACTTTAGTTACTGCTCATGAAGGTGACACTAGAGTTAAAGCTGCTAAAACTCAAATGCTCATTCAACAGTATAATTCCCTAATTATGTCTGAGACTGAGTCATTTGATGACTTCTATATGAACCTGACTGATATTGTGACTAAACTGCATGCTAATGGGATAACTTATGACAGATAAGAAATTGTGTCTAAAATTCTGTGATCATTACCACATAAATTTGATAACAAAAGATATGCTCTTGAGGAAATGTGTGATATTAATCTCACTCCTGAACTACTCAGTAGTAAGTTAAAAACTGTGGAAATGGAACTGGAATTTAAGAAACATTTAACCCAGTCCCATAGGAAACAGACTAGTTCCAATCTAAGCTTCTCTTCTAAATTGATTAAGCCTGAGTTTAATACTTCCAATGATGATTCTGATGAGGAATGCGATATAGAGAGTTTGGACAATCAGATTGCCTTAATGTCAAAACAGTTTAAGAAAATCATTAAATTTAGAAAGAACATGGCAAATAAACAAGGAAAATCTAATTATCCAACTCCTTTCAATCACAGACCTCATGAGAAAAGCCATGATAAAAATCATAAGGACTCTCACACTAGACCTAACAGAGACCTTAAGAAGACTGAATGCTATAGATGTGGTAAACTAGGACACATTGCACAAGACTGTAGAGTTAACTTGAACACTCAAAACAAAAACACTAGGGCTAACATTTGCAAGACATGGGATGATTCAAGTGAATCTGAAAATGAGGAACTTGAGTCATCTGATGTTTTTGACCCTTGCATGTCTTTCTTTGCCAAGATTATCTATAATGATGATATGCCTGTGTTTGTTAATGAGGATGAATATAGTAATTCTACTTTTGATGTTTCGAACACTGCTGTTACTGGTTTAGATGCTTTGATTACTGAGAATATTGCTACTTGTTCTTCGGGGTGTGTGAGTCAAAGGGAAAGAGATAATGACGATGTCAATGGGTATGTGAGTACAAAGAATGAAGCCCTAGGGGTCACTTCACACACTACACTTAGTGACTCGGACAATGAAGACCTCCCAGATATTCACACTCTCTATGCTAAAACTCTCAAGAAAAGCACTAGACTAGAAAACATTGTGAAAGATCTCACGAAGAAGTTAGAAGATCTAAGCCTAATGGTTAAACTAAATGCTGAAGAGTATACTACCCAATGTTTGACTCATAAAAGAGAAATCAGAATGTTTGATGAAAAACTCAGAAATTTAAATGAAACAAATGAAACTATGGAGAAAAAATACAAAGGGACATTGTTAGAATTGGAACCAACTAAAGAAAAGATAGCAACTGTTTTAAAAAAATTTACAAAATTTGAAAATAATTCAAAATGTTTTGATGAATTTGTTGCTGAATCAAAAATCAATTCTGATGATCGAACTGGAATAGGGTTTTGCCCCAATTTGAAAACACAAACAAAATCTTTTGAACCTATCAAGTTTGTGTCAGGAGGCAAAAGACCTAATGAAACATGTCCAGACTTTCATTCTCGAAAAACTGAGTTTGATTCAAAACATCAAAATTCTAACATTGGGGAATAAAGTTGCTCTAAACATGAAAGTTCACCTAAGGCTAAATACGTCTGCCCCTCTATTAAGAAGAGTGAGTTTGCATTGAAGACTGTCACACCTAGGAATAAAGCTCAACCTCAAAACTTCTCAAAACCTTTGTTTAGAGACTTTCCTAAGGAGACCCCAATCTTGAGCAATCTTTATTGCTCTTACTGTGATATATACGGTCACTCTTTTTATAGTTGCTATGCTAGGAGACTAATTACACCTTTCTATAGTTCTCCTATTTATCATAACTTTAACTATTCTAGAAGGAACCGAAACAATTATGGACTTCCTAGACAACCTGATAAAAACTCTAATTATAGGAAGAGAAAGACCAAACCTAAGAGAACATTTCCTAGAAGGAATCCTAAGCACTTTCCTAAACCAAATGCTCATGTTTTTCATAAAACTCAAAATCATGCGCAAAATATTTTTTAACAAAAATCTAATGCTCGCAAATTTTATCAATTGAGAGCTAATAAGCGCAAAATGAAAACTAAAGCAATATGGGTTAGAAAAGATGATCTATTGCCTCAGATGAAGTGTAACATAGTTGTTACTGCTTTAAAAGATGAACACACATCATCTGGTTGGTATTTAGACTCTGGATGTTCTAAGCACATGACTGGGGATGAAACTAAACTTTTAAACACAGCCAACTTTGCTGGTGGTAAAGTCATTTTTGGTGATGGAGTTTCATCTCAAATCATAGGCAAAGGAACTCTCCAAGAAAATGGACTTCCTGTTCTAGAAAATGTCCTTTTAGTTAAAGGTCTTAAGGCAAATCTACTTAGCATATCGCAATTTTGTGACTCAGATCATACTGTTACCTTTTCAAAGAACAATTGCAAAATTTTAAATGATAAAGGTGAATGCATAATTAAAGGATTCAGAACTCCTGACAATTGCTATATTGTCATGAATAAATTTTAAATCTGAAATGTTTCTAGAATGGATGACAACGAGATATGGCATAACAGAATGGGTCATATAAATTACGATAACCTTAGTAGACTTACCTCTCAGGA
This sequence comes from Sambucus nigra, assembly GCA_949130495.1. NCBI lineage: Eukaryota > Viridiplantae > Streptophyta > Magnoliopsida > Dipsacales > Adoxaceae > Sambucus > Sambucus nigra. The sequence continues at coordinate 621,606,420 of OX422207.1, read as the reverse complement.
AATAGTTAGAGGAGTTCCTAAAATCAAACCCATTCCTAACATAGTCTGTGGTTCCTGTCAGGAAGGTAAAATTGTTAAGGCACCTCATAAGAAAGTTAATGATATTCTTACCTCAAACCCCTTAGAGCTCATCCATATGGACCTAATGGGTCCCTCCCAAACTGTTAGTCTTTGTGAACACAGTTATATTTTAGTTATGGTTGATGACTTCACCAGATTTACTTGGGTAGCCTTTTTAGAACAAAAGTCTGACACTTTTTAAACTTTCTTAAAAAAAATTCTCCGGATTGAAAATGAAAAGGACACTCAAGTAAATAGAATCCGTAGTGACAGAGGTGGTGAATTCCAAGACACTGGTATTATTGAATACTGTGACTATAATGGTTACAAACATGAATTCAGTGCTCCTAAGACTCCTCAACAAAATGGAATTGCCGAAAGAAAGAATCGTACCCTTCAAGAGATGTCACGTGTTATGTTACATGCCAAGAATTTACCTAAGTATTTTTGGGTAGAATCTATTCGTACTGCTTGTCACATCATAAATAGGGTCTATCTTAGAAAGAATTCCAAACAAACTCCTTACGAACTTTGGTACAAGAAAAAGCCCAATCTTAAGTACCTTAGAACTTTTGGTAGTACTTGTTATGTATGCAAAGATAGGGAACACTTATCCAAATTTGAGAGCCGAGGTGATAAATCTATATTTTTAGGATACTCACCTAACAGTAGAGCCTATCGAGTGTATAATCTTCGCACTAAAACCTTGATGGAATCCATAAATATAATTGTGAGTGACACTACTATAGAGAGTAAGACTGGTGAATCAACTATTGAGGAAGAGCCTACAAACATTTTAGAAAATAACGCTCCTGAAATAGATGATTCATTACCAATTGAGACACCTGAAGTACCTAACTGGGTTTCCAAAGATCATCCCATAAATAACGTAGTTGGTAACCCTAGTGAGCCAGTACGTACAAGATCCCAACTAAGAAACTATGCACATTATGCATGTTTTGTTTCCCTAGTGGGACCAAAGAATGTAAATGAGGCCTGAATGACTCTCACTGGATTTCTGCTATGCAGGAAGAACTTCTTCAATTTGTCATTCATGATGTTTGGTATCTTGTTCCTCGTCCTGATCACAAAAAGGTTATTGGCACGCGTTGGATTTTTAAAAATAAGTCTGATGAAAATGGGATAATCATTAGAAATAAAGCTAGATTAGTTGCTCAAGGATACTCTCAAATTGAAGGAATAGATTTTAACGAGACCTTTGCACCTGTTACTCGTTTAGAATCTGTTCGTCTGCTCTTTGCTATAGCCTGCCACATGCATTTTACACTTTACCAAATGGATGTCAAATCTGCATTCCTTAATGGAATATTGACCGAGGAGACCTATGTAGAACAACCTAAAGGGTTCATTAACCCTCAATATCCAAATCATGTATTTCGTCTCAAAAAGGCTCTGTATGGCCTTAAACAAGCACCTAGAGCTTGGTATGAGCGTCTTTCCAGTTTCCTCTTAGATAAAGGTTTCAAAAGAGGTGGAAATGATCAAACTCTTTTTGTCAAACATTTTGACAAACACATTATTATTGCTCAAGTTTATGTTGACGATATTATCTTTGGATCAACTTCTCCCTCGGAAGTCAAATCCTTCTCTGAAACTATGCATAAGGAATTTCAAATGTCTCTTATGGGGGAGTTACAATTCTTCTTAGGCCTCCAAGTCAAACAAAATTCAGAAGGATTATTTGTATTGCAATCCAAGTACGCTTTAGAGATAGTAAAGAAATTTGGCCTCGAGAGTGCTAAAGATGCTAAAACTCCCATGAGTACTACGTTAAAACTTTCTAAAGATGAAAATGGAAAATCCGTAGATCCTACTCTATATCGTAGTATGATAGGAACCTTACTATATCTTACTGCCTCGCATCCTGATATTATGTATGTTGTGTGTGTATGTGCTCGTTATCAAAATAACCCTAAAGAGAGCCATTTGAATGCTGTTAAACGTATCATTAAATATGTAAAAGGCACTCTAAATCTAGGAATTTGGTACACTAATGACACACCAAGCACTATAATTGGGTACACTGATGCTGACTGGGTTGGGTGTACTGATGATAGAAAATCACTTCAGGAGCATGTTATTATATAGGTAATAACTTGGTAGGATGGAGTAGTAAGAAACAAAACTGCACATCACTCTCGACTGCCGAATCTGAATACATAGCCGCTGGCAGCTGTTGTGCTCAATTACTGTGGCTTAAACAAATGCTAAGTGATTATGGTATTCAAGAAAACCAATTGATCTCTATTGTGATAATCAAAGTGCGATTAATATTTCTAAAAACCCTGTTCAACACTCGCGAACAAAGCACAAAAAAATTAGACATCACTTTATACGCGAATTGGTTGAAACTAAGGAATTAGAAATCAGTTATCTTCCTACTGATTTGCAACTCGCAGATATGTTCACCAAACCTCTTGATTATAATAGATTCATTTCCTTGCGTAAATCTGTTGGTATGGTTTGTGCTGAGTAATACCTTTGCTGATTATCCAAGTTTTTTTCCCTTTGTACATTTGAGACAAAATAGGGGAGAAATTTGAGTCTCTAATGATTGTTTATATATGCTAAAAAGCTTGATCTTAGTGTATTGAAGGTTTATGTACAGTCATACTCAACTGATGTAATAGGGTATTCAATTGTTAATAGTTGAGTTATGTACTTTTGCTTTCTAGGATTTGGGTAGATAGAATCTTTATAGGAATAGGTTTTTCTTATTCTTTTTGTTGCCCTACGAGTCCTAGTTGACTCAAAGGAGATTTTGTCTCATATTTCCAAAGGGGGAGATTGAAGCCCTTATACTCTTGACTCACTTGAGTCTATATTGTATAAGTGTTCATCTAGTTTGGAAATTATGACAAAATTATGTCTAACCTAGAAACCAAAGAACCTCAAAGCTTGCATTATTATTTCATCTTTGATTGAAGAGACCTAGATTTAATTACCAACACTCACACACAGTAGAATGATTCATTTACATGTCATGTTGCATATTAGTGTGTGTATATATGTTGAGTGTTTTTAAATCCCTAAATTTGTTTTTTAAATATTTTTGGGGATTTTTTAAACATTTTAAAATAAGGTTTTATTAATAAAACTTGGTTTTAAAAGGTTATGGGCTAAATATGTTATTTTAGAAATATTGTTTTAACTCTCTAAAGTTGGTTTGGGTAGAAACCAAAAGCGGCAGAGACTTCAGGGTTTACTTTGTAATTATTTTGGCGTGCGTTTTATCTCGTGTTATTGACCAACATTTGTCACCCTCTGATTGGTGAGAAGTGTGTTTCTTTGAAGAGAGTAAAACTACGCCTGCTTTCAACCCTTGGATCATATGTAATCAACGATCTGCATGTCTTCTATCATAATCCCTGTGATTACCTTTTGAACCAATCAGAAGCATTTTAACCACCGCTTATCGTATGCCCTTGGATCTTAGTAAATCCATCTTGACTCTATCTGGACCCTTGATTTTGGCCCTCGATCTCGAACCTTCTCAGCCTCCTATAAAAGGATCCCTTTACTCAGCTTTCTGAGACTTTTGTTATGTCGTCATTTGAGAGAAAATAAAGAGAGAGTGGAGAGAAGAGAGAGAGAGAGAGAGAGAGAGAGAGAGAGAAACCAGAAGAGAGAGGGAGAGTTAGAAACCCTAACCCTAACCCTAAATCGTCTACGCAGTTCAAACCAAATACAAACCTTCAAATCTTTATACTTTACCAAACACAACCTTGAGTGTTTGAGTGTTTTTTGAGAGATGATTTGAGAGTTGGTTTGTTGCTGTAACCTCTTGTTCTTTGGATCTTATTTCCAACTTAATCCTTTTCTTAGATCTGTTGTTCTAGTATATTGAAACTTTCAGATCTAAGTTTTTCATGATATATTACACTTAGTTTGCATGTTTGTTTCTCATCTTGAGAAATATTTTGTCGATTCGTTTTCTGTAAATGTTTTTTACTTTGAAATCAACAAAAATGTTTTTTGTCTCTAGTTCTCTTGAAACAAGACCTTAGACCTATTTTGGAATCACACTTGGAGGTTTTCAATCTCGAAAAACTTTTCTAAACTTTGAGATTGATTAAGACATTGACTGTCTTCTAAGCAAGGTATCCGTGGATTCTGGGATTGTTTTAAAGGTCAAAAAGGTTAAGTTTTGTGAGAAGAGAGAAAAATAAAACTCACAGCATATAGACTTATTTGTAATTTGCTAGGACTGTTTGTACATGATAAGTGTGTGTGTGTGTGCATGCATGTGTTAGAAAGCACCTCCACAAACACTTTCACACTACAACACGAAAAGTGTTGGTAATAAGATCTTGAGATAAAGAGTCGACGTAAAGAGCTTGAACAAATTGGAGTTAACAAACTGAGAGGACAATATCAACAATCAGAACTGCAGAGAAGTTATAAGGACACCAGAGGGTACATTCCTAAACTTATATAGGTCTGAGTTGTATGCATGTTTGTTATATAGTTTGTAACTGTTAAATTTGTTTATAGTGAATTTTTATTTTACTCCGTAGAGGGAGTCGTGGATGTTTCCTCAATTGGTGAGGTTTTACCACGTAAAAATCTTGTACTTAATCTTCCAACATCTTCTCATCTCATTCTTGGTTGTGCTGGGTTTTAAAGTTTGTTTAAAACTGTTTTATAAACTTGTTAGTAAAATCTTGAATAGATCTCGTACATACTGTTTTGTTAAACACATCTTGTGTTCAAATAGTTTTGGTTTTTCAAGAAAAGAGTTTCTCAAAAAAACAGATCGGAGTTACTTAAATAGTTTATTTTTAATAAACGGCTTTAGTAACAGAATTTCAGTTACTAATTCCATAAGTCATTCTATTGTAAAAACTCTGTTAAAATACTCGGGTGAGATAAAGTACAATTATAACTTGTAAAACAGTATTTAGCTAGTGAAGAATGAGTTGCACCATAGTGGATGCAAGCCAATTGGTTGAACCACTATAAATTATGTATGATGGTCTCTTTCTTACCTCATTTACTTCACTTTTATTGTTCATTGTCATACCCATATCATGTTTACCTTAATCACTCCATGTGATCCTGTTATTATCTCAATTGTTGCATTTATATTTAATATCAATGAGTTCATAAATAAAGCAAAGAAAGAAATGTGCATATCAAGATCAAAGAAACTTTGCCAATCCATGCAAGGTCAGACAAAGAGTTCAATGATCAAAATAAGCAAATCAACCGAAGAAAGCTCAAGTATCATTTCAAAAAGCATTACTCAAAGTCAAATGATTAAAAGAATCTAGAAAATTTCTTCCTAAGTTTTAAAGGTTTATGAGTGATTATAAAGAAGTAAAAACTCTCACAAAATCAAGTACACACACCAAATCTACTTCTCAAACCTTCTTAAACATTCCTTAAAACAAAACATCATTTTGACCCATATTTCCCCTTATAAAGATGACTCCATAAGAGGATAGAGTCGACTCCATACTTGTTTAGAGTCGAATATACAACCAGATATTTTAGGAAAAATGAATCGGTATTTTTTACTTAGGCCAAAAATTAAAAGATCAAGTTTTAAATTAATTTCCATTCATATAGAGTTGACTTTATATATCTAGAGTCAACTCTGATTAATGTTAAAATCATAAGTGACTTTAAAACAACGAGTGTTCCCCTCTGGACCTCAGATGGGTAATATGAGATAAGTATAAAAGTAAGAGATAATGATTTAAAGTGATTTGGACCTCAGATGAGGGTCCTATGGCCACTGTCAAATGGGTTGTGCAGGTATATTAGAGTGTAAATGAGGTATTACAGTTTAAAAGACCTCTTGGGCTTTGTCTAAGAGAGTATGAGATCTTGTGGCTTTTGTTAACAATATAGAGGACCTTAAGAAGTAACTTAATGACTTCTCTAAGGATGTTTATGTTGATTTTGGAATCTATAAGATGTATAAATTGTGTAAGGAATGGAAATGATCCAAGTTACAAATATCTGCTCATAATAGTGGTTGCAAGTGTGGAAGGGAGTGTAAAAACTTGTGTATGTTTAGAACTCTTGCAAGTCTGATTACCTGAATGCCTTAATTTCTTTAAATGATCTAGATTAGTTTTATTTCACTTTCTACCAGCTTCCAATTTATACATAAATACATAGAAAGGTAATTAATGGATTGGCACAGTGTGGCTGGGACATCCTTGAGGTCTACCGGCATCAATAAGGTGGTAGAGTTTTGGAAAAATATTTACAGATGGTGTAAGGTGGTTGTTGAGTGCATTTAATGCTGATGGGAGCATTCAATGCAAGTGGATCCGGGTAGCAGTGGTAGGTGAAATAATGTTTTGCTTCTCATACATTATGTCAAACTACTAGTAGGAGCCTTACAGGAGGTCCAAGGAATCTGAAAGGGTTAATGAGTTGATCAAAATTGATCATGAAGTATTATATGCTACTACATCCTAAGACTAAGGCATGGGTGACCTTAAGAGGTCAATTTCCTTCAATATGAGGTATGCTCTGAGCGTAAGTTTTGACGGAACCTTGATGATATGGTCTTTGAGCTTACTTAAGGAGGTATACTGGAACGATTGGACTTCTAGGGGGAATAATACATTATTGAGGTCTGGTATAGTACCGTAGCTTACCCCTGAGAGTAGGGGAGGCTTTATAAGGCATGTAGTGGTATGCTCGAGGTTTAGAGATAGCTTTGGGACCTCCGTCCTGCCTCAAAGGTAGTTGGGGAGTTCAAGGATCTTTTAAATACCAAGTTTGAAATTGGATATCATTAAACTCCATAGATAGTTTGGTTAAGTTTATCAACAACTCTATTTTAAATTTCAAAATCCCAAAGTCCCTGAATATACCAAATTACCCTCTAATGGTTTGTTCTTTGAAATGCCTATAAAAGACCCATTTGGATTCCATTACAGTCACAGAATCTATTACAATATTATCTCAATATTAAAAGTTCCATTATCAAGTTTGTGTCGTGCATCTTTGAGTTTCTTCAGAGAGAAACAAAGTCCCGAACCCATTTGGATATTTCAAACCCAAAAACTCCATTAAAGAAAAAGCTTCAAGAAAACTCACTTGAGCAAAGTTCCGGACCAAAAACCACATTATAAAAGTTATAAATTCATCACCTACTTGTTCTAAAGATCCAAATGTTTTAACTGTTGAAAATTTTACTTCTAATTATTTGAAAGTTTACTTTATAGAGAGAGAAAGTAAAAAACCGTTTCACTATTATTTCTTACTGAAGTAATCTTTCGTTTAGATTTTAATTTTGATACTTATTGTTATTACTATGGATTAACTTCATTGTATCTTCATGTTCAGTAGTGTTGTGGTCATGGGGAGTCAAGGTACGATTAGACCTTGGGTTCTTGCTTGGGTACCGCTATGGGAATGGAGGGTTTAGCATCTTGTTGGTTGTTGTTTGCAAGGTGTGATAAATTCTTATGAGGTTATCGGTTGACCTTATTGAACTAGAGATAGCGACGTTTCTCGAGTACTATCTCGAGATTGGATATAGCCAAGTTCGAACCACGTGAAAATACCTATTTGTAAAGTCTCTCTAAATTCTCTTTAATATAAATATTTATTGTTTAGCTTATTACTTATTATTTGATTAATTACTCTATTATTAATTAAATCATCATATTGCAATTAATATTTTAGAAGATAAATTTTAAAAGTTTTAAATTTCCAGTTAATTTATAATACACAATTCACTCCCCCTCTTGAGAATATTTTAGCCATATCAAACATGCATAAATGTGAGCACATGTTTGTATTGCACGTGAAGAGAATGATCATGTATTAAATGTAGCTTCTAAAATGAAAAGTGGCATCGTCTAAGAGGAAGATGCCATTCAGCATACACCATGTGACTTGGGGTGCACATTACACCCAAGACTCTATAAATACCATGTACCTGTTACTTGTTCCATAAGTACTTCTATTGAAAACACACACTGAAACTCTATCAAAATACTCTTTAATGAGATAAAGTACACTTGTAACTTGTAAAACACTATTCAACTAGTGAAGAATGAGTTCCACCACAGTTGATGTAGAATAATTGGCTAAACCACTTTAAATTTTTTGTGTTGATCTCTCTCTTACCTAATTTACTTCACTTTTATTGTTCATTGTCATACCTAGATCATGTAAACCTTAAGCACTCATTGAGTTTCGATTACTATCTGAATTGTTGAATTTTTATGTGATATATAATTGACGTCGTCTATAGAATCGGCTGTTAACTCACTTGTTTTTCATGGGTAAACTCACCCACAACTTAATTATACTCAGATATGGATTTATAGTTTGAGGGTTTATTTTGGGTATTATATGAACTTGATATTAATTTAAGTGGAATTATAGGTGAAAATCACTATTTACCATCATATTTCTGGTAGTTTGATTGTAAAATTACTATCAGCTCATATATAGTTCTAGTCGTTAATTAGATCTAAAAATTCTAGGTAAAATTATCAACCCGAAAGTTTAGATTTCATGTTCACTGTTCGACCTATTTTTAGTGTTTACTAGGTAAAATTCCTTGTTAAAAACACAAATCAGGTGATAAAAAAATGTCATCAAACCTACCAACTCCACCATAATTAACCGGAATTAATGAATCAAGTAGCGCAACACCTTCAAATATGACTGAGATCACCAGAGCACTAAGAATGATAATAGCCAATAAAGAGAAAATCCAGTTATAAATCTTATCTCTTACCCAAACGTTGGTATTAAGGTCATCAAAGGGGGTTTTGAGATCTCATACTCCGGTGGTCAAGGGTAGCCAAAACCTACCAAAAAAGTTTATCTATGCACCAAGAAAAGTTTGTCTATTAGGGATACGATTTAGAAATATTGAAGGATCCCGTTAACTTGGAATGGGATACAAAGAGGAGAATTCAAGTGATGAAATTCCATCCTCATAAAAGGAAGAGATATAGGCCGAATCACAACCAAGAAGCCGAGATCAATATTATCAAATAGGTAATACGTCCTCCTTCTAAAGAACAATACGAGCAACATAGGCAAAGCATCCATCATAACAAAAGGGTTAGTGCCTTATTAGAATCACAAAGATATCAGCCTTTAATAATCTAGGATCCAGATGTCTTGACCCACCTATTGCTCATAGCTAGTGTGACATGAGGCAATATCTTAAGGAAAACAAGGGAACGCCGAACTAGGGGGCTCAACCAACATTAGACCTAGGGATTTGTCTCATACTTTTATTAACATGAGCATAAAGAAATCGAGGAAAGAAGGATCTAGAGATAACCATCATAAAAGTAATAAGCCATGGAAAAGTTCCATCTAAAGGTTCTAAAATAAGTTGGGGGACATGATAAAGAGTACTAATCCCTTGGTGAGGGGATACATGGAAGGGTCGCCCTTTGTCCTAGAAATTGCTAAATATACCACTCTTTTAAAGTTCAAACCTCCAATGGTCACACCATGGTATAATGGGAGCTCAAATTTTATTCATCATGTAGAAATGTACCAATCGAATGCCGATATATACTATATTCTAGATTAAATAAGATGATAAGAATTCTCATGCACTCTCATCGGAGGAGCACACGTATGGCACACAAGCTTTCATCAGGGACATATCAGAAACTTCAAAGAGCTTGCTGATAAGTTCATATACAACTCTTACTTTGGATTGAAACTAACTAGGAGGGTGATAGACCTCCTTAATGTCTAATAGAAGAAGGGTGAAACACTTAGAAACTTTATCTCCTGGTTTAACAAAATGAAACTTGAAGTTATTGATTACGATGACAAACCTCATCAATGGGCTCTTCTCAAACAACTATACTGGGCCCTTTTAAAAGACCTTTCTACCTCAATTAATGAAATTGTAGCAAATAATGGGATGCTGAAGAATTATTGGAAGCAAAGAATGGGGAACTTAAGGAAGATGGGTCTAGTACGTCTTCTTTGAATAAAGACAAAGACAAATAAGTCAAAAAGTCTCAAGAGAAGTCAAAACATAAATCAAGGATGAAAGAGCATCATATCTTAAATGAAATTAAGGATGAAAAAGAGATCAAATGTCAGTAGAAATTAAAATCCCATTAAAAAAGAGGAACTAGAACAAGTACTGAAAATTTCACAAGGATCGTGACCATGACACTGATGATTGTTATGATCTTAAACATGAGATTAAAAAACTCAACAGAAATGGTCTACTAGAAAGACTTGTGGAACAGAATGACCATCCTCATCAAGAGAAAAGGAATGGGAAGGGGTCTCCCTTACAGAAAAAGGTGAATAAAAAGTAAGGTAAAAAGCTAAAGGATGGGGATTCATAGAATGACTCTGATGAATAGCAAGAGCTACTAGAGGAGCCTAAGGATCTTATGAGATACTTTCACTTAATCTTAATCTGCCTAAACATTATTTCAAGAGGAATCGATATTGGTGGAGTTAAACCATCCGACATGAAAGCATGCATGGGAGAAGCAAGAGTCGATGCTCGACGAATGGATGTGAATCATACAAGGGAAAATGAGGAAAAAGTTAGCCCTAGGAAGGTGAATATCGATCAATTAATCATTGGATTTCCTAGTCTTGATTCCTAAAACATCCATTACCAACATGATGACCCATTGGGTGTGAGTCTTATGGTTCGCTAATACAATGTTTCTCGAATCCTTATTGATGGAGAGAGATCAACAGATGTTATCTTTTGGGACTATTTCCAAAGTCGAAATCTTAATGTAAAATATCAAACCCTACCATTAACCCCTCATTGACTTCAGCGGGGAGAAAGCTTTCCTACTTTACATAGTGGAGTTAGATGTTTTTATAGGTAAGTGGTCAGCTTGATTAATAAGGAGGTGAATTTTTTTTTATGGATCAACATCTGATCTCGGCATATAAAATAATTTTGTAACGAGTCTCCCTTAAACAATTTGAAGTGGTTCCATACACCGTTCATCAAATTATGAGATTTCTTATTCATTTTAGGGTAGAGGGATCTTAGGTGACTAAGTGGAAGAGAAGAGAATGATATCTCACATCTGTCGAGCAGAAGGAATCTTATAAGTGAAAGACTACTGAATAAAACATTGACACACTTGACCCAAGTGACAAGGAGAAACTAAGAAAGGGCGAGGCAATCGAGCGTGTAGAATCAGTGGTTCTCGATGAAGAGGACCTTGAAAAATGTGCAATCGACTCATCCTTGAAACTTAATGCAAATTTAAGTTGGTTAAGCTCTTGAAAGAACTAAGGGACATATTTTTCATAGTCTCATAAGGATATTTCGGGGATAGACCCCGAAGCCATATGTTATCACCTAGATATAGACCCTTCAGCCAAAGAAGAAAAGAAAAAGAGGAGGTAGTTTTCCACAGATCGGTAGTAGATCATCTAATAATAAGTGAATAAATTACTAGATTCAGGTTTCATTGAAGAAGTCAAGTATCCCTCTTGGCTGTCAAATGTTGCACTCATACCAAAGTAGAGAGACAAACGGAGAATGTGTGTAAACTTCACCAACCTAACTAAGGCAAGCCCCAAGGATTATTTTCCTTTTTCACGGATATATCAGATGATAGATTGCACGACATGACATGAACTGATGAGCTTCATGGTTTCTCATAGTGGGTAAAACTAGATCTCAATGAAAAAAGGATGATGTTGTGAAAACCTCGTTCATAACTAACAAAGGCACGTAGTAATATAAAGTGATGCCTTTCCACCTGAAGCATGCTAGAGTTACGTACCAGCGGTTAGTGAATTTTTTTCACAATCAGATAGGCCAAACTATGTAAATTTATATAAATTAGGTTCTAACTAAGACAATTAAGTCCAATGACCATGTGAAGGAGTTGGACAATAACATTAATACAATAAGAAAAACCCAGATGAAGTTAAACCCAACCAAATGTATTTTTGGGGTCGGATTAAGAAAAATCCTCAGTTTATAGTAAATCATGGAGGGATAAAAGCCAATCCATAAAAAATCAAGACCCTGATCGATATAAAGTCACCAAGAAACCAAAAATAAGTTCAGAGACTCATAGGTTATGTTGCTAACTTAAATAGTTTTTTTTCAGAGCTATTAAAAAATGGTTTCCATTCTTCAAAGTGTTGAGAAAATCATTCGAGTGGAACAAATAATGTGAAAAATAATTTCAAGGGTTAAAATTTTATTTAGGATCGAATCCCTTGTTGTCAAGACCTTTGTATTCTTAAAAGTTGCACTTGTATCTGGATATCTTAGAGTCGGTAGTTAGTGATTTAAAGGTTTGGTTAGACCAAGGAGTTCAGAAGCCATTCTATAATATAAACAAATATTTTCACGGGGTAGAGAGTCGGTGCCCTAAGATGGAGACATTATCATTTGCACTTATCCACGTGGCAAGGAAGATACAAGCATACTCCCAAGCTCATGCAATAGTGGTTCTAACAAATTAGACTCTTAGGCAAATCATGCGTAAACCAAAAAAAATATAGTCGGCTAATGGCATGGTCCATTTATCTAGGAGGCTATGACATAAAATTCCAGGAACGAACCGCAATCAAGGGCCAAGCACTGGTAGAATTTATGGTAGAATTTATATAGAAGATCCAAATTTAGTTAAGAATTATACTCTAAACTAAAATCTTCAATTTTAGCCTCAACTCCCACAAGAAAGGCTCCCTCTCAAGCCTCGAATCCCACAAGGGAGGCTCCTACTCAACCTTCAACTCTGACATTGGAGGATCCATCTTAAGTCATGGATTTGGCTCCAGCTTTGGTGATTCTTTATCAAGCATCGGCTCTAATGGTGTAGTCTCCCTCCCAATCCTCGACTTTGATACTAGCACAACCCTCAGAAGCGATATGTTTAGACCAAGAAAAGGGGCAAAATTACTTCAAAGGGAGACAGAGATATTGAAAAGGCTTCAGCTGACCAACATGAGGGGGATCATGAACCTTTATTCTCAGAGATTCTATCTTGGAAATTATATGCCGATGGATCCTTATATGTAGCAAGTTGTGGTGCAGGTGTCATCCTATCATCTCCTGATCAAATATACATGTAATACTTTCTTCGATTCAATTGCTTGACCCTCAATTATGAGGCGGATAATGAAGCTCTTATAGTAGGATTCAATCTCTTCCTATCAACTGGAATGAAGGAAATTAAGGATCATAGTGACTCCTAATTAGTAATGAGGCAAACATCAAGAGAATATGTATAAGTAATTAATAACTATGAAGGCACTCATATTCCAATTTATGAAGGTTAAAATTGAAAGTGTTCCAAGGACAGATAATGCCAAAGCAGATTCACTGGAAAGATTAACTTCTGCTACTAGAACTGAGCTCAGAAGTACTAATAGAAATCATAGACAAGCATTGAAAGAGAGGATACAGAGATAAAAATCTTCAATATGAACCTCGGCCCTTCATAGATCGATCCAATTATAGACTGCCTACGAGATGAGAAACTACCAAAAGAAAAAAGTGAAGCTGGAAAAATCGGTTCAAAGCAGCCAAATTAGCCAGTTTTGGTCCGATGTTGTATAAAAAGCTTTCTTTTACCCATCCTAAGGCGCTTTAATCCTATGGAGGTAAATATATTCTGAAGGAAGAAGATGAATGATCTTGCAGAACGCAAATAGATAGAAGATCCTTGGCAAAATGAATAGTTGTTCAAGGATATTATTAGCTAACCTTAGCCAAAGATTCTCATATATCTGCAAAGAATTATGCTTCGTGCTATAGACATGAAAATATATGCTGAACATATGATCGAAATCATAAACATGAAGTGCTTCCAACTAATATGGAGGAATATTATGTGTAGGTATATAGTACCTAAAGATTTCATCATTGATCGTGGGGAACATTTAGACAATGACTCATATGAAGCCGATTGTGAAGGGTAAGGAATCAAACATTTTTACTCGGCCCCTATTCATCATCAAACTAATGGTCAAGCTGAAATAACGAACCTAACTCTACTCTCAGGTATGAAATCCAAACTTGAAGAAGATAAGGTTAAGTGGATGGAAGATCGCACTAATATTCTATGGGCATATAGAACTATATATCCCCCAATGGGGGAAACCCTATTTATAATTACATTTGGGGCCAAAAATAGTTGTTCTAGATAAAATTGGCTTATCGAGACATAGGGTGCAACATTTCAATGAGAAGAACAATGAGGAAGAGAAAAGCTTGTACCTGGAATTGCTAGAAAAAAAAATTAAAGAAGATGCTCAAGTACGATAAACGACATATCAAAAAAGATCAACTAGGTACCATAATAATAAAGTAAAGAGCTGACCATTAAAAGTGGGGGATTACGTTCTCAAGAAGGCGATTCAGAAGAAGAACAATCTTCATCCCAACTGGAACATCCCTTATAAGATTACAGAAGAAGTAGTTCTGGGAACATTCAGACTCAAAATTTTAAAGGAGAACCTTTTTCCAACCCATGAAACGCAGAACATTTGAAGAAATTTTATCATTAAGGATAAAAAGGGGGTATTATGTAAATACAAGCTTTCAATACAGTGTAAATATTTCCCATATGAATTAAAAGAAGTAAAAGTTTTCCTCTTACCCTACCTATTAATTTTTTTATGTGTTTTTCCTTATGTTAAGCCTCATCTATATCATAAGAAGGGAAATGCTATAGGATTTTAACTCATATCATTTCTCATAGTGTGTTATAAATGAGGGGCAGGATCCTGAAATAGGATGGGATAAATTAAAGTTTGACTCATCCTTAGGAAAAAACTATCATTCACTAAGGTCACTACTAGGTTACACAAGCCTTATCTAAAGAGATTAAGGCTGAGACCCTACTGACAGAAAAAAGACCGGATAACGGTTAGCCAATTACATTAATGGTAAGAAGATTTTACAGAAAAAGGTCGGCATAAATGCCCCTAGTAAAAGTTATAAATCATAACTAAAAGCGGTGAGTAAAATCTCAATAAATTCTTTATTTAAAAAAAAGTCACCCTTACTCTAATGCAAAAATTTATTATTATCGAGGATAAATATAAAAGGAAAAACTCAAATAAGATTTCGAGTTTTACTAGGAGGAAAATATTAAATTGATTCGAAAAAATTTAATAAAATAGTTTAAATACAAATTGGCATATTTGTTCGGTTGATTTAAGAAAATATAGTTTTGGGACAAGTTAGCGAATGCATCAAAGCCAATGTCCCATAGGCCTACTATGGGTCAGCCTCAAACATAAAGCAAACTTAAGTAATAGATTCAATCATAGGGGGAATGTCAACTAAGAAACATGTATAATATTATATGCTTAACTACAAAATTTGAGTAAAGCACCACCATGCATTAAAACAACAAATATGGAATAACCAAAAAGACATAACATTGCAAAAGAACTCCTAGGAGTTAAATATAACACCCCTCAAATGGGGCTAAATGTTATGGTTACAAACTAACTGTTCATAAAAAAATTGAACAAAGGCCAAGAAGGGATGAGGTAATGTTGAAAATAAGGGAAAAACTCTATGAGGAAGATGCCAACATTGATGTTGAGGTATGTTGGAGTAGTGTCATCTCCCTCATGAATGTCATCAATATCTAAAGGGTTCTCAACTATAATGTTAACATCGGCCTCAACTAGAGCTTGAGGATCCACTTGGACATTGAACTCCACAAAGATATATTTCACTCAGCATCATTGATCTGCCAAGTGATGACCTCTTGTAAGACATCAGAGAAGTTTCGGGTTATTCCCACATTCATATTATTATAACCTCAATGTATGTAGTATAAGCTAAGATCTTGGGATTCAGTTGGGGAATGATAATTAGTAGTGGCATCCTTCTTAGCCTTCTCTATTGCATAGGTAAAAACTTCATACACCTTCTTTTTAAATTCATAATCAGTTATCTGAAGAGAAAGACTAACATTATCCTTCTCATTGGTTAGAGTTGTGATCTTTTTTGTCTTCTCCTTCTTGTACGCCTCTAACTTAGAGTTTCTCTTGCCTTTAAGGGCCTTGTGATTGGCCTTGTAATGGTCCAAGACCTTCTTATTATCATTGAAATCCACCAAAGCATCATTATTTTTCTTATTCCACTACTGGAGGACAACCATTTACATCATACCCTATATTTAGAAAGGATATGAGAATGTCAACAACCGAGCAAAACTTAGAGAAAAATTAACAAAATAACAAATCAAGAAAGGAACAAACCTGGAAAACCTTGTTTACGAAAATGTCAACCTCTTCTCCCCGCACCAAGTTATAAAAAACTCTTATCACATTCAGGCAGGTTTTTAGACCAAAAATTCATGATCCCTAATAGAGTTTGCATAAATGATCTTAGGGTCAGCTTAAAGAGCCTGGTATATTTTCCTAGAATAAGTGAGGTTTTGTTGCATCACTGGCCTAGTTGGACTCAAAGTGGTTTTGTACTTTTGGAACGACTGGTCTCCCTCCTTTTTTTGTTGGAGGATTTGCTACCAAGTGGTTTTTTGCCCTTTCTATTAGCTTTTTCAACGAGCTTGTCGAGCCACTCTTCTTTACTAAGATCATAGGGATTATCTATGCGAAATATATATTATAATTAGACAAATATACTATGAGTTCGAAACATAAACAAGGAACGGAGTTGAAAACTTATAAAGTTGCATAAGGGGATGAGGGTTAGAGATAATCCCAAACTCCTCAAGATTTTCCAAAGGAGATAACTCCTAGAATTGATAATGTCGTGTACTAGTTTCCAATTAGTAGCACTCAGACCTGGGGTTACTCTATCTATAAATAAAAGAAAAGAAAATGAATGTAAGTATCAATAGTAAATAATGAAAATGCTATGATAAAGAGAATACATCAAAGGGAGGAATAAATACAACTCAAATAAGGCTTTCCCCGGTCACGAGGACCCTCATGTCTCCTTCATGTACCTATCCTTCTAGAAACTCCCAATCTCCACTCACATAAAAGAAGTCAGTCTTCAAGTGGTGGTTAGAAGCTTGTTAAAGTTTCATCAGTTTGAAGTTTGAATTACGCGAGATCAAGTAATAATATTGAGGGAAATGCTTAGTACGTACGAACTGTGTAAATGAACTGAAATATTTCCCCAATGATATTCTCAACATGAATGGGTCTTTAGGATTTAATGGGGCTGAGTAAGATCCTACATTAGTTGGGGGCTAATTGGGAAGGTGTAACCCCGGATTTAAAAGTATATCTTGACTGTAAGTATGAAAGGGAAGTCAAAAACCTAATCGAAACATAACATCGTGCAAGGAAATCTTGGAGGCATTATTCAGGTTGTATACTATCTTATTATCCTCTGGATATCTCATAGCAATGGAAGATTTTATGTCATATAAATGTTGATGCATACAAGCCTATATCTTGTTAATTGTACTCCTATAAAGTTTGGATCGAGCAAGGTCAAGTGTATGAACCCCATCATCGTTTACAGACTCCTCTAAAATACTATAATTCGAAGGGGTAACTGTCACGACCCCGACCCAAAATAGTATTAGGGAACGAGTGTCTTGACATGCCACCAAGGCAACAAATATTCCGATTTAATTGTTTCCTTAAATAAATGCAACGGAAATATTATCACATGGTTATGAATCGTAAAATACTGAAAGTAAAGGAATTACGTCATCAGAGCTTTCTAAAGGAAACTTCATATATATTAAAAGTAACAACGAGTTACAACTTAAGAGAAAATTTAAACCTTATTACAAGAGAGCCAGACATGCTCTAAATAAACATTTTACAAAAAGAGCTCTAAAAGCTAAATCTTCAATATAGTCCATTTTCATTCCGTCCGTGAGCCTAAACGTTTCCTGAAAAATGGTTATTTATACAACATCAGCTAAAAGCCGAGTGAGGTTCAATCTCCAAATATTCCAAGGTTTTTAGAAAATAGATACCTATTCAATTTAGAACAGAAGGTATATACATAGAGATAGGAATCTCAATTAATATATATATAAAGTAAATGACAATATATATATTCAGAATAAACAGTTCAGAACAGAACAGATAAAACAATTGAGCATGTGTCAATTATTCAGTTTTAGTGGCCATGTACACTCTAATACCCAGACAGATAGTGTTATCAAATGTTTCCACCCGATAACATCACAGACAGATAATCATGATTTCTGGAACAACGCCTTGTTTAGGGCACACCAGCGATAAACCAGCTGGGAAGGTACCACCCAAATATTTCCACCCGGTAGTCAAGGCCAATATAGTAAGAGAGTTTTCATAGGCCGAATCAATAATTTCAGAATTCAAATCAGATGTTTATATGGAGAGATATAAACATATAACAATTGACGGAATCATCGGTATCAGATGCATTTGAGAATAAAAGCATTTAACAAAATATACATAGTTTGCATAATATAATATAATCAAAATGCGCAAGAAATTGCATAGAGTACTCACCCAAAATGGAGGTCAAATTTACTGGTATTGAGTCTTCGATCACACGTTAATCTGATAAAGATTTAAGTACACGTTCTAAGGTCCAGTTTATAATAACTTCCTCTTTTAAGGGATTACTGAATCTCTATTTGTTAACTTTTAAAACTCATTGATCGTAATTGAAGAATTCAATTCATAGTCTTTCCTCATCAGTCGGTTCCCAGTAGAGATGGAGGGTCACAGGGGCACCACTTAAATACCATCTCATCTAGACAGAACATTTCCGGATTCATTCCCAGTAGAGATGGAGGGTCACCGGGGCACCACTTAAATACCATCTCATCTAGACAGAACTTCACCGGGCTTGACTTTGGAATTACTTAAATCGGATTCCATAATAACGACTAATTTCTTTGAAAAGAATCATTTTTAAAAGCGTATAATTTCAAACAAGTTTATAAAATCAACTTGGATTTGTTCTAAATTTGATTAGTGAATTCTTTATTGTATTTTACCAGCATAACTACTAAGTAAAGCTATAAAATAATAAATTAAAACTATAAAGATGCATTATAACATTAAGATTACCTTAAGATGAATATCCCTAAGAGCTTCTTCTTAAACTTTCTCACACTTTCTCTCACTATTTATTTCTATAATTCTCAAGGAATTGGTGTGAGTTTCAAATGAACCCTAAGGCCCTATTTATAGGTTTTCAAAAGTATTACGGTGTTGACACGTGTCTGGATGATAAGGTTCACTTTGGTGAGTCGTCGTTCACGTGTCGTGCAACGGATCAGCCTTGCAGTCTTGGTTTACCAAACGGCGACACGTGTTGTTTTCCTTTTTCTAGAGGATTTACATGAGTTTTATCCTTTCCTATAGAGGTGACACGTGTGCAGTGGATATGTTCAAAAACCGAGCACGAGGTGTCGAGGATAGGTATTAAGGGTATAAGGGTCATTTCACACATGAAGGGTATTTTGGTAATTTCACACTATATATTTTGAATATTTTTTAGAGGTCCTTGAAAATATTTTATTTACAAAATGGCCCATTTTATATTTTTATTTTAGTCCTTAAAGTTTCATAAAATTATATTTTCTACCCCAAAACTTATTATTTGCCTTAAGATATGTCATAAGACTTCGATTTGATCCAATTTACAGTTGATTCTCCGTAAATAAAAAATGGGGGTTTGTTATATTGATAACCAATAATACCACATATCTAATAATACAACATTTATAAGATAATAAGTAACATAAGAGTGTAAAAACAAACTATATATAAAAGTGGGGTCATTACAGTAACTATGTATCAAGTTCAACGAAATAAGAATTTTCCAATTCCCCATTGTACACATCAAGTTCTATCACTTCTTGAGCATCGAGCTCTCTTTTAGAAGAAGTATCCTCCGACTCAAGTGATGAAGTTGTATTAGAAATAAAGACTAAAGATTAGGAAGATTGGGAAGGTGAAAAAGAAGCAAAGGGTGCAGTTGGATCATCTACCCTAGTAATATTCGTAGATGAAGAAGCTAAGATAATAATCATAGCTAAACGAAGGATCGGCACACCACAATGGATGTCATCCATTATAGCCATGAAAGAATTTCCATCTACACTCATGGTATTTTTGCTAACAGATAAATGTTTGGTCAGTGATACTCAATCGGCCTAAATCAAAGTGGTGGCTACGAGGGCAAGGGAGCCCTCGACACAAGGTTTTTAATGGGTACTGAATCGATAGAGGCGTCGATATATAATTACCCTCGGTTAATATCTCAATATAAAGAGTGTCTTCATTTAAAAGCCTACTAAACTCTCTAAAAAAACTCTTAAAAGCATTGGGCATACACAGAATTAAAAACACATGTTAAATATTCAGATTAAAGATCAAATAGATAAAAGTTTTAGAATTAACACAAGAATAATGAGAGTAAATGTCGTAAATGCAAATAATGATTTTAATGACAATAAATAAGTTGTTACAGATCAAATAGATAAAAGTTTATGAATTAACACAAGAATACTAAGGGTCGGCTCCTATGAAGGGTCGGCTCCTACATTGCAAGGACCCTCACCTCCTTCGGCCTATAGATGGTTAACTCTAATTTTTCAAGGACTCCCAATTCCTTCGGCTCCATCGTTATAAGGACCCTCAACTCCTTCGGCCTATGAAGGGTTGACTCCTCCATTTTAAGGATCCTAAGGTTCTTTAGCCTATAAGAGGTCGACTCCAATATTTTAAGGACCTCGGTTCCTTTACCTCCTATATTTCAAGGACCCTTATCTCCTTCGGCTTATGGAGGAATGACTTCTAAATTTTAAAGACCCTTATCTCCTTCGGTATATAGAGTGTCGGCCCTAATATTTCAATGACCCTCGATTCTTTTGCCTCTGTCATTACAATGATCCTTAGATTATTCGGCCTATAAGTGGTTGGCTCCTACAATTAAAATAACCTCATACCCTTTGGTCTACGGAGGGTAAGCTCCTACATTTTAAGGACCCTATGATCCTTCGACCAATGCAGGGTTGGCTCCTACATTCCAAGAACCCTCATTTCCTTCGGTTTATAAAGGGTTGACTCTAATATTTCAAGGAGCTTTCGTTCTTTTGGTTCAAGAAAATGGTGTCAACACAAAATTATGAATATTTTGAACCTTTTGCGTCAAACAATCGGCCTCATACCCCGCGCCTTATACCCTCAGCCAAATTTCACCAGAAAAATGATATCACAAAGAATTCAGGAGAAAGGGTATTTTATTCATATTAGGCCTACACAAATATGAGAACATGCTTATAATGCATGTGAAGATAATGTGCATGCACTCATTACAACTTTTGAAAGGACAGGTGGCATCGTCTACGAGGAGGTTATCATTTAGTATACACCATGTGACTTGGGGTGGACATTACACCTCAAGCCCTTATAAATACTATATACCCTATTACTTGTTCCATAAGTGAGAAAGCACGTGAGGGGACTTATAAGGATTTACTTGAATCTTAGGCCGAACACATAAATTCACTTTTTACCAAATTTTATCTTAATTTAAGTTAAAGTGAACATGCAAGATAAATTGTGAAGCCAAAATCCAAATCAACTCTGAAAGAAGAAGAAATGGAGGAAAAATCCCTTTTAGGCTAAACCTTTAATTTAGCACTATATCATAATTGAGATATACTAGACAACTTATAGACCACTTAGATATCCACTAAGTATAATGTGGAGATGTCTTCAAATCTTTAACAAAAAATGATGCAGTCTTGCACCGCCCACTGGAAACAAATATTCCCTCGGTATCCACTGATTCGCCTCAGGAATCGCAATTCTTTCTTCTTTTCTTTAGTCATAGGGCCTCGACTCCACAAATCACGAGTAGAAAAAATCTTTACAAAGGCTTAGAACTTTAGATTGTGTTATTCTTGGTTTGGAAAATCGATCCTCAAAGATCCAAGGTATTTTGATGAAAAAACTGTAGAGTTTGATCACAAAATGAACTCTAAAAAGGATTATTGAAAAGTCTAATCTCGCAACTCTATTTATAGGAAAAGTTGTTGCAATGATGTATGGATTATAGATTTGGAAAAGATATGATTAAAACAAACACGTATACTCGTTCGAATGAACTGTAACCTCGTTCGAACGATTTCCAACGAAACTTCGAACGATATTCCAGAAAGAACCCAAGAGGCAATGTTCCAGATCTCGTTCGATCGTCGGAACCTCATTTTATTGTCTTATGCAATCTTGTTTGAATGACATGCCAATTCGTTATAACGATCTGGCGAAATTCTCTTTAAATATCATTATAAAAAAAATTTGAAAACTTTTAAATGAAAATTGTTTTAAAAATGACCCCTTGATATATAAGACTTTTACCAAACCACCTCATAACACTTCTCGAATGACGTTGTGACGAATAATCTTCATTTTTCCAAATGTCACCAAACACTTCTCTTTAAATACCTGGAAGTGGTCATGAAAGTGTAGTGGGGTATAACGAGATAAGCCAAATAAAAATAAGATGAGCAATTATAAATAATTCTCTTACAAATCTCCTCTTTGGCTATTCCGGTATAAAACACAAATCAAAACCAAATTTACCCCTAAGACTAATACAACTAATTCCCTCCCAATCTAAGAAACAGAAATGCATAAATATATAAGTCTTTAACTAAAAGTATTCATCTTGTTTGGTCGATGAAATCATCGTCAAGGTGAAATGACCTACACATATGAGACAAAAGAAATACCATGATGCATACGAGTTTAAATAAAAAAAATCAAACTCTACCTCATGAAAGCATTAGCGTACCAACTATTTTTGAATATCGAAGAAGCATGCCAACTAATTAATAAGGAGCATACGTTGAATATCGAAGAAGCATACCAACTATTTTTGAAATATTTTGATTTTTTGTTTTTAAAGTATAAAAATCAAGTATGTTTATAAAAAGTACATATGGGTACAAATACATCACACCCTGGAATAGCACTAAAATATTCGAATCATGGAAGTGAGATGTAATTGTGTGAACATTTTTCATAAGCAAATGAATATATGCATTCATAACATACGTACACGAAGTCAATGAGATACTTTTAAAGAAATAAATCGATTTCAACATTAGGTGTAAGAATGTTGAAGAAGATGAAATTGATTCGACTTATGCAATATGCCATGAATTTAAATGCCACTCAAATCAATAACACCAAACTATTTAATGCTTTCCAAGAGAGACCGTTATGCGAACCCATTGATCTTCTACTTTAGAACACCCTCAAAATCTCACATATATAAGAATTCACCTTCAAACTTTTGAAGATATCATAATGATCATATGTAGCGAAGCCTCAATGAAATAAAATGGCCTTAGCACTTCTATTTTTATGTGTCGTTAATCTTTTAGGCTCTTTTTGCAAATGGCGTCTTTTAACGTAAAGAGAATTTTCTCTCTCGTATCCCCTTTCCATTGCTTAAAATAAATAAATTTTTCCAAAAACTAAATCCATGCAATGGTTCTTACAAGTACAACTTATCTCTAGTACATTTGGTTCATTCCTAAACACTAATGAGATGAGAACACAATATTCGACACGTGATAATCAAGTACAATGTTCAAAAAGTGTGTGTAATAAATGTAATAACAAAGTCTAGCATGAAGAAAGTAATCATCAATGAATAACGAAATGATAGCCATGCATTATTAAGCACACTAAAGGAACGAAGCCATGTATCAAAACACCGTGAAAAGTCATATTAATGGATGGAATGTAGGGATGATTCAAACATCTTTAGTGCACATCAATAAATGGCGAAAAATGAAATATAAAAATATTTTTTACTTTTTTAATAAATTTATTAAAAAATAGATTTTTTGGGAATTTTTCTAACTTTTTCTTAAAAATTGAAAATCTTTTTGGAATTTTCAAAATATATCAAAAAGCATAAACATATAAATACAATCAAACAATAGGGATAAATGCTACCAACATGATAATCACCATATACTAAATGAAGGTCATAACCTCAATCATTAGTTCGAGATGAGCTCTCAAAAGGAGTAGACATCTCCTCGATCAAACTTTGAGAACACATGTAGTAAAATGAATAACATGTGTTGGAGTGCGTGCAGGAATACATGTGTGAACTCGTGTGGGAGCATATTGGGAAATACGCTTGTGTGAAATGATGAATCAGGTACTTAATAAAAATATAGGAAAGTTTGTTGTTGTTTATTTTGTCAACTTATAGGAAACTGGATCACTTGCTTACATACGTGATTATGTAGCTGGCCCAGCAACTGGCTATGTTGCTGACTCTTCCGCTGAAGTGACAGAACCAACTGCATAGAATGTATAGTCAACAGAAGCAGCCGGATCATTGGCTAAGGGGGGTTTGTAGCATGGCTCGGCTTAACCGAGAATGGGCTTACTTATGGGTCAAAATCGGGGTCTCAATCTTGAACATCCTCTTCTACCTATTGATCACTAAGATATGAATCTGGATCTCGAATAGTAGAAAGGTATGGCTTTGCAAATCGAAGGGATGTTTCACCGCCTAGGTACGTGTCTGGATCTGCCTCGGGCTTTATTTTTATTTTTATAGGATTTACTGCTCCAACCGCATCTACCTCGGGCTTTGTCTTTGTTTCCTAAGGTGACCTATCCTTTTGTAATGGGTGTAAACATCGACATGTTTGGGTTAACCTTGGTTAGATCTTTTAGGTTGGACTCTCTTTGGTAGGTTTGATCGAGGCTCATATGCATCCACCACAAAGTTAGGAACCGGTTCGGTACGGTATAGGAAGTGGATTCATCATTGTTACCTATTCCTGACCTATCCCTAAAATCTAAAGAAGGACCGAGGAACATCTTTCCTACCTTTTTTTATGTATCCTCGATAGTAACCTTAACCTCCCGAGGACGTTTGAGATCTTTCTCGAGTTGGGATACAAGAGCTTCAAGCTTCTCATGAATCTCCAATGAATCTTGAAGATCTCTCGTAAGACTAGGCAACTTGTTGGTTAAATTGGTTTTCTCTTTACTAACCAAAATTAATTGATCACACAAATAAACTTTTAACTTTTCGAGTTGACTCACCAACGCCTCACATTCTCTCAAAACTTTTACCTCCTTTTATAAACCAAACAACCTTAGAGTAAAAATCCTATTTTTCTTTTGGTTCTCAAAGACATGTTGTAAAGTTCAGCGCTGGCGTGTTGAAGTCCATCTTCTCCCTCGTTCAAATTCTTTTCATCGCTCTCACTCTCTCTAGAATGGTTCAACAAAGTATCGAGGCTATCACGTTTAGAAATTTCCTTACGGCGTGGTACGAACTCGAAGTACTAATGTGACTGTCCATGAACACAAGATAAGGTTCATGTGGTGATTCATCCCCAAAATTCATTAACTCAACTTCACTATCGCTAAGAGTGACTTTGTATGCACCTTTCCTTTGTATTGTCTCTTTAACCTAGTGGGACACTCATGTTCTTTGTATCCTTTCCCATCATATTCAAAACATCACTTGATTATTCTCAGGAAGGCTCTTGCCCTCATTGACATTTTTATTTTATTTTAAACTTTTGTTTTCTTTGGAAGAATTTTCTTTGTTAAATTTGTGAAATTTTTTCAAATTTTTCGCAAACAAGGCATGATCATTAAGCTCAAATTCAAATTCAGAATCAAAATAATAAACCTTTTCCCTTTTATTTTTATAATGGGCTTTGAAAGCAATCCCTATTTTCCTTTTCTTTTCAATTTTGAGAAACATATCTGTTTCATAAATTTTAAGGTCTCCTACGAGTTCTTCAAACCTAAGAGTATCTAAGGTTCCTAATGAATTGAGGACTGTGACTTTAGGGATAAAATACGACAGCAGGGATCTCAACAAAATTGACAACTCTCATCTCAGTAATTGTCTCATCCAAATTAAAACGGAAATTAATAATATTAGATAATCTAGCATAAAATTCATCAAGAGTATTAGATTCTAGTATAGGGACAGTTTCAAACCATGTGGTGAAATTTTGTAGCTTAGAATCTTTCACAGTGTTGGTACCATCATGAATGAGTTGGAGAGTATCACACGCTTTCTTAGACATGGTATATGTCATGTAGTGGTGGAACTCGTTAGGGGTAATGCCTCCAAAAATTGCACTTAAGACGCGAGAGTTAAAATGACTCCACTTAAAATCATCCTACGACCAAGCAGTGACAGGTGTAAGACTTTTAACATTATTTTTAGCCACAGTGGTTGGTGTCCACCCTTTTTCACACACAAGATAGACTCTCTCGTCAATCCACTTTCGTGTCAACCTCAGTCGATCTTTTTAATATGCATATTTTGATCCATCAAAAATAGGTAGCCTGTAATACAAATTATCTATATAATCCTAGTTTAAATGTCACACAATAAATTAGTGTAACCTGCTTCAATACCAATTTGAAAAATTGGTATCCAAAAAAATCTATAAAAAAATCAGGATCACACGATAATTTAGTACAACCTGCTCTGATACCAATTTGGTAAAGCACGGGTTGGGGACTTATGGGGATTTACTTCTATTTTAGGCCAAACACATAAATTCAATTTTTATCAAATTTTATCTTGATTTAAATTAAAATGAACTTGCAATTGTGAATCCATTTTCCAAACCAAATTATAAAGAATAAGAAATAGAGGAAAAATTCCTTTTGGGGCAAAACCTTTAATTCAACATTGTATCAGAATTGATGGGCACAAGATGACTTATAGAATACTTATATATCCACTAAGTCTATTGCAGAGATGTCTTCAAATCTTCAACAGAAAATGATGCAGTCCAGCACCACCCATCGAAAGTAGATCTTCCCTCAGTATCCACCGATCAGCCTCAGTAATCGTAATTTCTTTCTTCTTCAGCCGTAGAGACTCAACTCCACAAATCGTAAGTAGAAAAAATCTCTACAAGGGTAAAGAACTTTCGATTGTGTTCTTTTTAGTTATGAAAACGTGATCCTCAAATATCCAAGGGGTTTGGATAAAAAAAATTATAGAGTTTGATCATAAAAAGAACTCTAAAAAGGCTTATTTGAAAATTCCCTTATGTGCTATCACATTTTGAGTCGTTAGATCGATGGTGTGTCGACTCCTGGTGAGTCCAGATGACCCAAAAATGGGATTTTAGAGTTGAGGTGGGTTTTTATAAGGTTATGTTGGGGGTTGTTTGGGGTTGGAAGAAGAGAGAGAGTGGGGGTGGGTCTCCCCGCCATTAGATTTATCCCCCCTCTCTCTATCTCTCTCTCTCTCTCTCTCTCTCTCTCTATATATATATATATATATATATATATATATATATATATATATATATATCTTGAGAGCTCCACCACCCTCTCCCATCATAAACCACCATGTATCCACCTTATGTCACCATATTTTAGAAGTATTTCGCCATATTTAATCCCAATACACCCATTAGCTCTATTGTTAGGTAAAGCTATGAATTTTGGAGGTGTTGTTGGGGTTTCTTGAAGATGAAGATGGAAGACTAATGGAGTTTGAATAGGGTTTTACTTAGATCCTTTTATGGAGGCAAGCTTTTCAACTTTGGAGGTGAGGGGTTGCCATCACCTTCTTCTTTATCCAATCATTTTTGGAGCCCAATTTGAGGTGAAAAAACTCTACTCTTAGTTTAAGACTCTATTTTGCATATTAGTAGTCTTGTAGCTGGAATTATCAGAGTAAAATGCATATATGAGTAAGAAGATGACTTCTTAAGGTATGTGTAAGTGGTTTATAAATTATTTCAAAGATTTTGAGAAAATATTATGATTCAAGAATGTTGAATAAATTATGTATTTCAAGAAGTTTGGTATTAAACATTTTATAGAATATAATATTTTGAAAATTATATTTATATTTTGGATAAACTATGTTTTAAAGTTTCTTGCAAAAATGAAGATTTTATAAAGTTGGACATTTGTTGAGGTTTTGAAGAATAAAAATTTCCTTTAGTCTTGAAAAGTGTATTTTTGCAAGTAATATGAAATATTTAGAATAAATCACATGATAGACCTATGTAATTGGATTTCGGACTTAAAATTCATCTTCTTATGCATATAAACTCTTAGTATTTAGAGGATGAACACATAAACAATTTTAGTGAGGGTTTTAGTGGGTTTAAACAAAAAATAAAGAAATTTAAAATTTCAGTCCTTAAAGTGTGTTAAAAAGGTGTTGAAAATGTGATAAGTGTATGGTTTTAAGACAACATGTATTAATGATGAAAAATGGTATTCTTCTTATAAAGTAGTCTTTAAATGTCCAATGATTTCTTAGAGAAAGAAAGTGATGAAATAAATACGTTTTCAACTTGAGAAGAATGTTAATTCAAAATGTTAAATAAGTATTAATGTGTTAAAAACACTTCAAAAGTTAGTATGGGTAACTTAATGGTTTTTTGAGAACATAACACGTGAAAAATGGAGAAAAAGACAAATTTGGAAACAATTGGGTAAAATGGTAATTTTACTTTAAGTGGAACATTTTTCTGAAATTAAAATGTTGAAAAGGGTGTTAGACAAAATGGTCATAAATGAACATAATTTGAGATCAAATCAATGTTAGAGTAAAAAAGGTAAGAAATTATGATTTTAAAGTGTAACACAAGTTCGGGTGATACCCCGAATTTTGGCTTCGGCATGAAAAAGGAAAAAGTGGAATAATGTGGACATTTGTAAAATATTAAAACACATCAATGTGGACTTGGATGACACCACAATAATTAAGGAGGGCCCGGAGTCCTGGATTGAAATACCTAAAATCACTGGTCAGAGCATATGGAAGCATAGACGGCGGTGTGAAGCCCGTTAAGTATGCGGATATTGAAAGATTCCGAGAAAAAGATAATGAAAATGGAACACGTCACGAAATGGGTTGTGTGGTGAATATGTGAAAAGACAACATAACTTGAATGAATTAATAAATGTTCCTGTAAAGGATAAAGTGGAGAAGTAAAGTGAAAAATGTTTAATGTCCATAAAGTAAAGGAATGGTAAAGTGAAGGGATTAAATGGGAACTTAAGCAACCTAAAGAGGTTTAACCCATAATTGGCACATGAGTGCTCGTATGAAAGGTTTTCAAAGAAAAATAAGTATTTTTCAACATGACGACTGCGTGTGTTGAAAGGGAATTTTCAATGAAAATATTAAGATAAGTTTGGAATGAGTAATAAGGAAATATCGGTAAAAGAAATGGTTTTCCTTAATCAAGGGTTATTGTTTAATATATTTAATCGGCTGTGTTAAATCAAGAAATAAATGTAAGTCAAGTAAAAGGGATTTCTTTTACAGGATTAAGATGAATTAATCGGGGTAATTAACGTTTTTACAATAAAAATGGTTTATATATATATATATATATATATATATATATATAAGGTAGTTGCACGTGCACGTAGATATAACGGGTTAGAGTCTTCTTTCTTTCGTTTGTCTCTAAATTGCATTGTTGTAATTTTTCACTCAATATTCGGTTCATTCCCTCGTCTTTGTTACGTCAGGTTGGGTGAAGTTTCGTATTTTGAGATCATTATACAAGTAAATATTCTTTTTTATTTTACGTTAGTAGCTCTATATGCTTGAATTTCGGGGACGCTTCCCACAGGTCCCTCACGTAGCTTTATTTGAAATGAAAATCGCGTGCTAAACAAGTGAAATGTTAATTAAATAAAACACGACTAGAAATATTATGTAGGTTGTTTCATTTCACGTCACGCCTAAAGCTTGGGTCAGACCGGATTGACAACATGTAACCTGTAAATCCGAGCTGGGGCGTTATAATTTTACTATAAATAAGGGTAAAATGTCATGAATGATGTATGTAAGCTTCTCTCTCACACACACGAGGTGTCTTTTATAGGTCTGGGTTTGCATGGTATCACCCCCCCTAAGCATGCACTCTATGCACGAATAGGAGATGAGCTAATTGGCATGTGACACCTGTAGAGAAGGGTGTAAAACTCGTGATGGATAATATTCCCCCCACATGTTAGTTGATCTCCCATAACGGTTTTAGTTGGATATGTCAGCAATACCATTATCATGATTTCTACGTGTGCACAAGGTGTCTGAGGTCGAGGGTATCGGCTAACCAAGAATGTTGGAGCTTCATTCCACTATGGCTAAGTTGAGATGACACCAAATTGGTATTAGAGCCAAAGCGATAAATTACTTCGTTAAGATCCTTTAAATTTTGTTTTGGCTAAAATGGAATTTTCCCCATTCTCAAAATTTTCTATTTCTAATGGTTCTAATTACGCGTACTGGAAAGCGCGTATGAAATCGGCACTTAAATCTATCGACGAGAGGGTTTGGTTGTCTGTAGTTAACGGGTGGTCCCCACCAACTCATTTAGTAGATAATGAACGTGTTCCCAAACTGGCCGATAGATGGAGTGAGAATGAATTTAAGCTTTCAAATTTTAATTCCCGTGATTTAAATGCCTTGTTTAGCGCTGTCACACCGAATGAATTCCGACGCATTATGCCGTGTGAGACCACTAAAGAAGCTTGGGATATTTTACAACTCACTCGTGAAGGTATAAGTACCGTAAAAGCTTCAAAACTCCAAAACCTCACCACTCAATTTGAAACCATCAAAATGAACGAAAAATAAACTTTTGATGAATTTTATGCTAGACTTTCCGATATTGTTAATTCATCTTTTAACTTGGGAGAGAAAATACCCGATAATCGGATTGTAAAGAAAATTTTAAGGTCCCTACCCGATAGATTTATTCCAAAAGTGACCATTTTAAATTCTTTACCAACTTTAGCCTTTACGAAATTAGAAGAGCTTGTAGGTGATTTACAAACCTATGAACTGGACATGTTTTCCTCTAAAACTGAAAAGAAAATAGAAAAGGGCGTTGCTTTAAAAGACCGAAAAGAGGAAAAATAATTAGTAGAGTGTGATAGTGATATTGACTCGGAAGACATGGCTGTGTTTGCTAGAAAATTTCAAAATTTTCTTTAATTGAACAAAAATAAATTTAAAAATGATTTTAATAAATTTGATAAATCTAGGCATGACAAAGTCGAGAATATCCCTAAAACTTTTAATGAAAATGTAAATAGGGACGAGTCGGACAAATATTTTGGTTGTGAAGGGTATGGCCATAGGGCTTTTGAGTGCCCTACTAAACTAAGGAGAGAGGGTAAGAAACCAATTTCTTTTAATGCAACCCTTAGTGATAGTGATAATGAAGAGGGACTCGATTCCCCTACTAAGCCCAACTTTGTGACTTTTATGGCTAGTCATATGAGTGATAGTGAGCATTCCTTTATTGATGAGATTTCAACACATGACACTTCCAAGGTCATAGTTTATGATTCCCTTGTTTTTTATGGTAGTGAGAGTGGAGAAGAAAAAGAAAGTGAAAGTGAAGAAGAGGTTGATGTGAATGAACTTCAAAATGCTTTTCAAGAATCTATTAAATTAAAAAAAGCTAATTTGAAGTTAGAAGCGAGTTTAAAAGAGCGTGTCAAGGTTGGTGATGAGAGTTCGTTAGTGGAAGACCTTAGGACACGAGAGAGATCTCTTCGAGAGAAGCTAGAATATATAAAAGGCGAGAGAGATAGCCTTAGAGGTTTAATGGAATCCTTGAAAATGAGATTCTCGAGTTTGAAGAGAGAAATGTCTTATTAGAGTCCATAATTTTAGAATTAGAAAATAAATTAAAAGACTTTAGTAATGTCAAAATTGATTTGGAGTGTCGTTCGAAAAAATTAGATAAAATATTAGGAACGGTCCAAATTAAAAATGACACTTGTGGTTTAGGCTTCGATACTTGTAATGAATCAACTCATAAAGCCAAAAATCATGTTTTAGGATAATCACCTAGGAAAGACTTTAGAGATCAATCCTTAGGTACCAATTTTCGACGTGTTTTTACTTGTGCACATTGTGGTCGAAATGGTCATCTTAGAAAATTTTGTTTTGATCTTAAAAGATTTTCTAGAAAATCCCAACGTAAGGCAACGAAGGTAGCCAAGATTCCTACACCCCGAGATAGTCACTCATCATTAGTTTGGGTTAGGAGATCCGACTTG
Organism: Sambucus nigra; assembly: GCA_949130495.1. Lineage (NCBI taxonomy): Eukaryota > Viridiplantae > Streptophyta > Magnoliopsida > Dipsacales > Adoxaceae > Sambucus > Sambucus nigra. The sequence continues at coordinate 621,574,332 of OX422207.1, read as the reverse complement.
GTAGCTTTACAAGATAGGGTTTTTGATTCTCACTTGCTTTCACATGCTTCCTCCCTTGCAAAATCTAAAGGTTGAATGTGTTAGTTTTAATTGCATACGTTAGCTTTTGTTCTACATGTTATATTATCATGCTAGATGTATGCTTGTTTTAGTCATTTTCTATTCATTGCTTTATTTCATATCCTATGCTAAAAATCATGACTTGTTTATCTTTTGTATTATATTTCATTCACTTTTGTTTGCATTAAATGAAAAATACAAAAAGATTTTTGTTTATCGTTTGGATTTTTATCTCTCGGTAATTTAAGCTTAATGAAAAAATCAAATGATTTTTGTTTGTCTTTTGAGAATATATATATATATATATATATATATTTTGGTTAAAAATTTGAAAAACTCAAAAAGATTTTTTTTGTGTGTGTATTTTAGTTTGACACACTTTATGTGGCATATTCTTGTGTTAGAATCCCATCTTTTTCGCTGCCATGTGGCTAGAACTTTTGGTTTAGATTGTCAATCCTTATTATGTTCTTTACCATTCTTACATGGAGTAGTTGGATTTTATGTTGATATAATGGATTCTATTTTTATATGCCTCAATTCACACATGAACGAGCTCTTTTGAAATTTAACTTCATATGTGTATTTGAGCTTTGTGAGGTGTTCTCCTACCAATCTTGTCATCTACATATTTGTGACCTAGGAGGACTAGTGCATGTCAAAATCCGTTGCACGTGAGATATAAAAAAATGATAAATATAATTGTTCACGGGGAAGGGCTCCGAAAGGATTTATTATCCTTTGCGAATAGTAAGCCACCATTTGTTTGGACCTAAAAGAAATACGTGGTCCAAAGGCCTAAAAGAAAATATGGCATTAAAAAAATATAATTGCCAAGGCCTATGTTTGACTGATATATTCATTCAAAATTAATATATATGCTTATTGAGGGAGATTGGATGGTATATCAACGGTTTGCACAATGTCTGTTTATCCTAGTTTCACTTTCAATGTCATGACTCTATTGGTTTGTAGAATCATCAACATGCTAGGTTTGTATGCATTGTGTATGTTTGTTCATTGAGTTCAATTTATATTGTCACATGAGGTTATATTCAAATGTGATGAAGTTTGCAATCAATTGAGAACTCCGTGAACATGTTTTAAGTGATTGGGTCAAAATTTATTTGTTACTAGTTCACACCCCAACACTTCCGTTTCCATATGACACATTTTTGCCATACGAGTGTGAAAAACTTGTCTTATTTTGTGTCATTTGTGTATTTATATCTATATATATATGCATGTGCATCTTTGGTATATCTAGAGTATGCATATATAAGATATTTTTGTTTAGTCTTTGCCTTGCTTTCTAGTCCATATATACTTTAATTCATGATTGGTCTCCATCTTGTTGCATTCTTTGTTGATATCACATGCTTAATACTTATGTATCATATTGGTATCTGTTTCTTGCATCTTTGTTGGTATACATTATTATTTGTTGAATTAGTTATGATTTTGTTGCCCATGTGCTTTAATGTTCTCATCACTTTATACGCAATTGCTTGTTTTTATCTTGTTATCCCATTCCATTTATCCCTTGCTTAGTTTAGAGGGTGTATATGCTTTAATTGGGGAAGATAAGTTAATATTTTGATTCATTAGCCTTTGTCTATTCCTGACCAAAAAGGGGGAGAATGATAGGGGGAGAAATGGTATCTAATCCTATTATTATCGTATCTTAGTTTGTGGGAGATTTATCTTAGGGGGAGACGTCTTTCTAAGTAGGTCATTTCTTTGATAAAGGGGAGAATTAATTTAGGGGTATTTATTTTAATTGCATTTAATATTTTGATATTCCTTATGCGTTTAATGTGTTTGCTTAAGTGTGCAGAAATTCTTCTATATAGTGGCAGCTTTCACCGGCAAAGATTTTGATCCTTTGGGTTGTTTGAGTCAAGCATTGTATTTTTATTTTGGGTGGGACATTTTGTTATGTCTAGTAGAGCTTGACGGCCCTTTAGGATTTTTGTTGGTTTTTGTCCCGGAATAGCCAAAGGGGGAGATTTGTAAGGACACAAATTTCCAATTGAGTCCTTTGTAGTTTTGGCTCAATTTCGGACAAAAACGTTTGAGTCATAGGATAGTGTTAATTGATCATCCTTCAAGCCTATGACGTATTTGTTGAAGACGTAGCGACCAAGATATTAAAGCTTCATCAAATGCCAAGTTTAATGTGCCTCGTTTCTACGTCAACAACATGAGTTCCATTGCTCCTAAGGTATGAATGCATATATATATATGGGACAATGGTGTTATGAATAGTAACTTATACATGATAAACATCCATGGCATTTTATGTGTTGCATGCTTGCATGCATACACATGCATATATACATTATTATTTTATTATTTTTTTAATAATATATTTTTTTTTAAATAAATTTTTTAAAAAATAAATTATAAAAAAAAAATTTAAGTTTTTTTTTTTAAAAATGAAGCTTATTATGGGTTGGGTTTTATCACGAGGGCAAATTTATCGCCGTGCCCTCGGGCACGGGCATCCGCTAGTATATATATATAGGAGCTTGGACATTTTATATTGGGTGTACGTTTATTTAAAACTGTTGTTTATTTTCAGAAAGATTTTAATAAAACTTTAATCCAAAGTATATAAAGTTTTGGGGCTAAAAATAGAATTTTTCAAACTTTCTGGAAGTTCGTTCGAAGTGTCGTTCGAACGAGTTTATCGTTCGAACGGCAATGTCGTTCGAACGAGTTTGCAAACGAGTTCCCAGATTGGCCACTGGAATGTCGTTCGAAGTATCGTTCGAACGAGAATGATGGTTCGAACGAGATTTCTAACGAGTTCACACTGGAACTTCGTTAGAAGCTCGTTCGAACAAGACTTCGTTCGAACGAGATTTGGCGGAAAGAGTTATTTGGTAGTTTTGAGCGGGTTTTTTCATGTTTCCCACTTCTTTACCCCACTAACTTTTGACAGAACTTCTTAAGTGCGGGAACCAAGTTTTCTAACTTAACTTTTCATTCTATTCCAACTCCTAGAGAAAGTTTTTGAGAGAAAATTCTTCCAAGAAAAGTTCATGGTTTTGAGTGTTCATCTTTCAAAAAAAAATATTTAACACTCTTGTTTTACACCCAAAGTTTGTTTTATCCAAGTTCATCTTTATGTATATTCATTGCTTGGAGTTTTGGCACCGGTTTATCTCTACATCCGTTTGAAGAAGAGATTGTTTGGGTTTGCTTCTAAATCCCTCAAAGAAGAAGAGCTTGTTTTGCTGCGGCATTCTCATGTGGTGAAAGGCACCATGTGTGGTTGACGTTGTACCTATGTCTCATTGGTGAAAGCCAAGATTCCAGTGGAGCTCCGGGGTTGTCAACTAGGCAGAGGTGTTTACAAGAAGAAGCGTCAGGGCTTGAGAGGGATCGAGTCGAGTGTTGTAAGTCTTACTGTCTTGTAATTGTAAAACCCTACTTAGTGGACTTAAGGCTAGGGCCGTTCGAGGTTTTTTCCCGTTGTGGATTTTTCCTCGTACATCGCGACGTAGTGGTTTCATTGTTTATTTTATCTTGTGCAAACTCACCTAGAACGCATGCTTAGGTAATTCAAGATAAAATTTGGTTTTAATCACTACATGTTTAATTTGGTGCTAAATTAAGTATTGGGTATTGTGTAGTCAATTCATGTTTGTAATTTAATTTGATAAAATTGGTTTGGCCTAACTTGGTAAAATTGACAAATATGACTTAGGCAAATTTCTAGGACTTGGGTTAAATTAATTGTGTTTAAGTGAAATTAAATTGTGTGTGTTTCATCTTAATTTCACTTGGTTTAATTTTAATTTTGGAAAGAAATTAAAATTTGTTAATTTGTTTTTAATTGAACCATCGTCATCGCTTCTGCATCTCATATCTATAACAAGGAAATTGAAATTACCTTTTTGTGAAGTACAAAAAAGAAGATTTTAAAAATTGGGGGCCTTCTCACGCTTCATGTTTGTGAGAGCTTTTGGAAAGTGACGACTTTGAAGGTGTGTGAGGAAGACTTCTTCCATGATGGATACTTAAAGAAGAGACCAGATTTTTGTGTATTAATAGGGATGAGACCAGACATTTATGTGTATCATTAGGGACGAGACCAGACTTATGTGTATCAAAAATTACAAATTTTCCACCCATTTGTAAATATGCATCGACATTCATACAAATTTTTATATATTTAGTTTGGGGTGGAATTTGAATTTGTATATATTTGTTGATATATACGTATATACATATATATAATTGACGCATGTATGTAGATTGCGAGGTTTGGGAAAATGTTTTGAAAGGTGGTTTAGGGATGGGTTTGGAGCAATAGTGGGAGGGTGTAAGGACAATTTGTCCATCTTTATGTATATGTTATGTCATACACCGTTACAAGATTGATGGTTGAAAAGATCACATCGTCATCAACGAAATCCGAAGATCAAAAGAAGAAAGAATTTGGGAATCTGACCTGACCGGACCGATCCGGCTAAAGGGACCGGACCGATCCGCCTGCTGAGTTGAGACCAGTACACCCCGGATCCATAACGAACCGATGAAGCCAAAATGCCGAACCGATCCGATGTCAACTGGATGGATCCGGTTTCAGAAAAAGAACCAATCCGAGTTAACCGGACCGATCCGCCTAAATGACCGGACCGATCCGACGAGGATAGACTCTGCCAGATCGTGTAGCAGATTTTTTAGGGTTTTGACTCCTTATTTAAACCACGATCAGTTGTTGGTTTTCTTAAGACTTTCCCACGATTATCAGAGCATATCAACCCTAAAGTCTTCACCTATTGAGTCCTATGATTCTAGGTTTTTAGATTCACACATCTTCCATATCTATGTGAATCAAAGTTTGGTAACCCAAGAACATCATTGCTGTTGTTCAACCCTTGTGAACTGGACCGTTCCTTCCTCTTCATTGCAGCCCTACTGGACAGGGATAGTTCCAGCCGCCAACCCTACTGGAAAGGGATATTCCAGTCGCGACTACAGAATCCGATACCCGAGGGTAATTCTTAGTCAACCTGTATTTCATTGTAATCCGATTGTAAACCGTCTTTTACAAATTATAGTGATATACAAATGGTTTTGCCCCTGTGGGGGATTTTTCCTTAAACTTTGTGCGTTGAATATCTTGTGCATGATTCCATATTGTTTCAATCACACCTAGTTGCATGCTTAGGGTTAATTTGGGTTAAAATTGGTATTTATTATATTATTTCTTAATTGAACGCAAGCGCCAACTCTTTCAAATTGGTATCAGAGCAGGTTGCGCAAATTTATCGCGTATTCCTTTTTTCGCAAAATTTTTCTAAGATATCAATTTTTTGAAATAAATTGATTTTTGAAAAGAGCGTGTTCAAATGGAGAAATCATATTATAAAATGCCTATTTTTGACGGGACAAATTATGCTTATTGGAAAGCCCGTATGAGGTCGGCTTTAAAAGCCATTGATGAACGTGTCTGGATTTTAGTTGAACGAGGGTGGACTCCTCCCACTGTGACTGTTGATAATGTGACCAACTTGAAACCTGACATTTCTTGGACTGATGATGAATTTAAATGGTCATCTTTTAATTCTAAGGGTCTAAGTGCTATCTCTGGGTCTGTCACACCTGATGAGTTCAAACGCATAATGACGTGTACCACGTCAAAAGAAGCATGGGATGTTTTGCAACTTACCCATGAAGGAACAAATGCTGTTAAAGAGTCAAAATTGCAAAATTTAACAACTCAATTTGAAACCATCACCATGCATGAACATGAATGTTTTGATGAATTTTATGCTAGGCTGTCTGACATTGTTAATACTAGATATAATCTTGGTGAACATATTCCAAATGCCAGAGTTGTTAAAAAGATTCTTCGTTCCCTTCCTAAGCGTTTTATACCTAAAGTCACTGTGCTAAATTCCTTGGGTAATTTAAATACACTAAAATTGGAAGAACCGGTAGGAGATTTACAAACTTATGAAATAGACATGTTTCCCAAATCTGCCAAGCCAAAAGATAAGGGAATTGCCCTTAAAGCCCAAGAGAGAAAAAGTGAGGGGTCGGCAAGAAAGAGAGTCGAGTCATCTAGAAAGATAGAAAATTCTGATTCTGAATGTGAGTTTGATCTAGATGATTTGGCATTATTTGCTAAAAACTTCAAGAAAATTCTGAAATTTAAAAAGGGTGGAAACTTCAATGTTAAAAAGAATTTTCAGAAAAATAAGTTTGAAAAGAAAGATTTCAAAGAACCCCCTAAAGACAGTGAGAGGTGTTTTGAGTGCGACGGTAAGGGACACAGAGCGTTTGAGTGTGCCACTCGTCTGAATAGGGAAAAGGGTAAAGCTGTCCTAAATGCTACCCTTAGTGACGACAGTGAGGTCGAGTCGGTGGACTCGGGAGATGAGTCACCGCATGAGCGTAACTTCACCGCGTTCATGGCTAGTCATGTGAGTACTCCTAGTGCATCTCACGACGATGAGGATGCTACTTCACAGGGATACCTCGACAGCGAGAGCGAAGAGAGTGAGGGAGAGGAGGAAGGTAGTGAGGACGAGAGTAACCTTCAACGCGCCTACGCCGAGTTATATAATGAGTCTTTCAAAACTAAAAAACGTAACAAGGCGTTAGTTCTTAGAATCACCGCGTTAGAAGAGACGAGAGAGAGAGAGTCCTCCACCTGCACCGCCCTGAGAGAGAGAGAGTCTGCCTGGTTTAGTAAAGAGAATTTGCTTAAAGAGAGAGAGAGCAGTTTTGAGAAAGAGAAAGCGGACTTGACTAAACAAGTGGCTAGTCTTACGAGTGAGCTCCATTCCTCCCTGGAAACTCGAAAGAAACTTGAAGCCCTTGTTGCTCAGCTTACTCATGACCTTGAGAGAGCTAGGAAAGTCAAGGTACAAATCGAGGACAGATCTGGGAAGATGGGAAAGATGCTCCTCGATCCCGCTTTAGGTTTTGGTGACAGGCAAGGAATAGGTTTTGATGGTGCCTCCACGTCCCAAATTGCACCCGGACCAATTCCTGAGTTTACTACGACTCCTTATGGCCGTCATAAAAAACCAAGAAGGAGAGTTCGACCAAGAAAAGCAAACCAAGGTCCTCCTAATACTGTGCTCTTTTGCTCCCATTGCAAAAGAAATGGACACCTTAGGGATGATTGCTATAAGTTGGGTCGGACACGACGAACGTTTGCTCCACCACATCAGACTGATGAGTTTGCCAGTCTGAGAGAGCGTGTTGAGTTTCTAGCCGCCACATCATAGAGTTTGATGGAGGAATTCCGACGGATGACCTTACCATCAATGAATGCGCCCCGCATTCCGGCTAAAACCGACAACAACAAGGGAATACAAAAAGGTACCTACACTTGGGTTCCTAAGAAAGAGAAAAAGGCCCTTGTTGTCCATGTCGCTCTCAAAGCCCATAATACCTCACAGTGGTATTTTGATAGTGGATGCTCCAGACACATGACAGGTGATGTCTCATATTTTACCCATCTTGAGGATTATAATGATGGGAGAGTCACCTTTGGAGATGGTAGCAAATCTAGCATAGTTGGACGAGGTACAGTAGAGTTACCAGGATTTCCAAAGCTAGAGAACGTGTTGTACGTCAAAGGTTTGAAAGCAAACCTTCTTAGCATCAGCCAGTTGTGCGACGATGACTTTGCAGTGAAGTTTGACCGAAAAGCTTGTAAGGTCTATAATCAAGCCGGTAAACTTTTAGTGCAAGGGGTGAGGACAGAGGATAACTGCTATGGGACTGAGCCCACATCCTCACTAGTTTACAACAGCGCCACGATCACTCCTATGGATCTGTGGCACCAACGTCTAGGTCATATGAACGTTAGAGACTTATCTTGTTTAGTCAAAAAGGACCTAGTACGTGGCTTACCATCTCTTGGAAAACCAACTTCCATGATTTGTGGACCCTGTCAGTTGGGAAAACAAATCCGTAGCCCTCATAGGAAGTTGAATTCCATTACCACCTCCCGTGCTCTTGAGTTGATTCACATGGATCTTATGGGTCCTACTCGCACGGAGAGTCTAGGTTGTAAGAGATACATTCTCGTGATGGTAGACGATTTCTCTAGGTACTCCATTGTAGATTTTCTGAGAGAGAAATCCGATGTTGTAGAATTTTTAACGACCAAGTGCCGTGTCCTGCAAAATCAACACGGAGTCACTATTAACAGAATACATAGTGATAACGGCACTGAATTTAAGGAAGCAAAGGTGGATTTGTACTGTGATAGCCTTGGGATCAAACATGAGTTTTCTGCTGTGAGAACTCCTCAGCAAAATGGGATTGTTGAGAGAAAGAATAGAACGATCCAAGAGATGGCTAGATCTATGCTTCTAGGTCGTAAAGTCTCTAGGAGATTTTGGGCAGAGGCAGTGTCTACTGCATGTCATACAGTGAATAGGGTGTATCTGCGTCCACACACACTTCACACTCCGTATGAGTTGTGGACTGGCAAGAAGCCCAACCTGGCATATTTCCGTGTTTTGGGGAGTAAATGCTACATCCTACGGGATAGAGAGCAATTAGGAAAGTTCGACTCCCGGAGCGACGAGGGAATATTTCTAGGATATTCATCGAATAGTAGAGCGTACCGGGTTTTTAACCTGAAGAGCTCTAAGGTTATGGAATCAATAAACGTCACCGTGCAAGATAATGAACCCCCGACGGTTATTGATCCCAACCTTCAGTGTGAGGATGAGGACTGTTCTGACAGTGATTTTCCTGTTCCTCTCCCACACTCTGTGGACCCTATTCCTGTATTAGGGGACACACCTGCTTGGGTTCGCAAGAGTCATGATCCTTCAGCCATTGTTGGCGATCCCACTCTAGGGGTCAAGACTCGTGCTCAACTAGAGAACGTTGTTAGTCATCACTGCTACACGTCCAAAGTCGAGCCTAAGAATCACAAGGAAGCACTCAAGGATGAACACTGGATATCCGCTATGCAGGATGAGTTGCTTCAGTTTAAGAAGAACAATGTCTGGGAACTTGTCCCCCGACCTAGTGATACTAATGTTATTGGTACTCGGTGGATTTTCAAGAATAAAATGGATGAAAATGGTACCATAATCAAAAATAAGGCTAGGTTGGTCGCTCAAGGCTACACACAGATAGAGGGTGTAGACTTTGGGGAGACATTTGCTCCTGTTGCGAGGCTTGAGTCCGTCCGTTTACTACTCGCCATCGCATGTCATCTGCACTTCAAGTTATATCAGATGGATGTCAAGAGTGCCTTTTTGAATGGCATTCTACAGGAGGAGGTTTATGTGGAACAACCAAAAGGGTTTGAAGACTCTCAGCACCCTGAGCACATCTACTATCTGAGGAAAGCCTTGTATGGTTTGAAGCAAGCACCCCGTGCTTGGTACGAGAGGCTTACTTCCTATCTCTTAGCTCGTGGCTTCAAGAGAGGGGGAGTTGATATGACGTTGTTCGTCAGGAGAGATGACAGTGCTATCTTGGTTGCCCAAGTCTATGTGGACGACATAGTCTTTGGATCCACATGCTCCCATCATGCTCACCACTTTGAGGAAGAGATGAAAAGTGAGTTTGAGATGAGCATGGTTGGTGAGCTTACATTCTTCCTTGGTCTCCAGGTTCGTCAGCTAGAGGATGGGATGTTCATCTCCCAATCCAAGTATGCTAGAGACCTAGTGAAGAAATTTGGTTGAGACTCCGCTAAGCATGCACGTACACCTATGAGTACTTCTACCAAGCTTAGTAAGGACACTTCAGGCAAGGACGTAGAGCAAACCTTGTATCGGAGTATGATAGGTAGTCTTCTCTACTTGACTGCTAGTCGTCCCGACATTGCCTTTAGTGTTGGAGTCTGTGCGCGTTATCAGGCGTCTCCTAAAGAGTCACACTTACTCGCTCTAAAACGTATTATCAAATACGTAAGTGGGACTCTCTCATACGGTATTTGGTATTCCTTTGATACCGATGACCGTTTGTCCGCCTATTCGGATGCCGATTGGGCCGGGGACGTAGATGGATGTAAGAGCACTTCGGGTGGGTGTTTCTACTTTGGTTCTGCTCTTGTCTCTTGGTTGAGCAAGAAGCAAAACTCCATCTCTTTGTCCACTGCGAAGGCTGAGTACATCGCCGCCGGGAGTTGTTGCACGCAACTCATGTGGATGAAGCAAATGTTGGAGGATTATGGGATTTCACAGGACACCATGTTCATTTCCTGTGATAACACGAGGGCGATACACATATCCCGCAATCCTGTTCAACATTCGCGCACAAAGCACATCAGGTTACGCGAGCACTTTATACGTCAGTTAGTTGAGGAGAAGTTCGTAACCCTGAATTTTGTTCCTACCGACCGTCAGTTAGTCGATATTTTCACGAAACCTTTAGATGCCCTTAGATTTGAGAGTCTTAGGAAGTCTTTGGGGATTTGCACAGTTGACTGAGGGGTTGGTCTATGTCTAGAATAGGATACTTCTTCATGTTCATATCATATGCTTCCTATTGCTAGTCTGTTTTATATGTACCATAGATTTGTTGTACAGCTTTTATGTATTTTTTATTATTCTTTGAAAAATACAAAAAGATTCTCTTTTTAGAAAATTTTTAGAAAAACACAAAAAGATTTTATTTTGATAAAATTTTTGAAAAATTCAAAAAGAGATTTGCCTGTTATGGATGAGCATTTAAGATAGCCAAGTCACAACCTCATTCCATATATCCATGTGACTGTTTGATAGAGTTTTGAGAGGCTACATCATTTCATCCATGTGCTTAACATTGATTGGAGTCCTTGAGATGTAATTAGTGATATTTCCTACATGCTTGACTCCTATATCCTTTATTGCACACATGCACGGCTATATTTGATTGTTGCACTTGTCAATCTCATGTTGGCTTGAGTGTTTCCATCTCAATCATGTCTATACAATGTATAAAATGCGATAAAACTTGACAAGATTGGATTGCATGTTAAAACCGTTTTGGTGAGACTGTGTACATTTTCATAACCGGGAGGGGCTGCGAAAGTTTATTCTTATCCTTTGCGCAAAAGCCACCGTTACAAAGGACCTAAAAAATGGAGGAATTTTAATATCCGAGGTCTTAAGAGGTTAAAAGAGCCCGAAAAAATTTAAAGGCAATAAAAAGTAATTCATGCCAAATATGGGCCATTTAGGTTTCACCCAATTCTCCAAAGTTTGAGAATTTAGTTTTCCTCTATTCAAAATATAAATCTGAGGGAGTTTGATTGGAGATTGAAAAACGGGTTTGCACTTCCTTGAAAGTCCTGAAAAAGCATGAAAATCATTTTGGACGTTATTGGTGTAGAAATCACTTTGAGCTTTGATTTGTAGATTTGATATAGTCAATGTCATATATTTCCAATCTTTTACACCAAAGGAAGCATTTGAGTTCATTCGTTAGGAATATCCAATATTCATCGTGCACATATGTCATGTTTGTATGCTTTGATTTTCCTATCGAATTTTATCACACCCACTTCATTTACCTATCACTGACTTGGTTGTTTTATGATTCATTCATGGTGTGATTTTATTCCTTGTGTCACCCCGATACTTGATTGCTTGATTTATTTCTCTCATTGGTCTATTTGGGGACATCATAAAAAGGGAGAGAAAGAATTATCATATTATGGGGGAGTTTTGAAATTTTGAGTTTGCTCCTAAATTGGTATCTAGATTTATTTCAAACTCGATACGTCACTTGGTATTTACTTTATCTCATGTGTGTAGGTACATCCTTGATAATCCCATGATACACACCCTGATGAGAAAAGCGTGAAGATTCCTGAAGAATTGAAGAACAAACGATGCAGCCTTAGTCATATGTACCTCTTTCAGTTTTGGGTTCATGGAAGGGTAGATTTGTATAGGCATTGTTCATACTTGATAATTCGGATTTTTTATGTTTGTTCCGGCATAGACATAGGGGGAGATTTGTAAGGACAATTTGTCCATCTTTATGTATATGTTATGTCATACGCCGTTACAAGATTGATGGTTGAAAAGATCACATCGTCATCAACGAAATCCGAAGATCAAAAGAAGAAAGAATTTGGGAATCAGACCTGACCGGACCGATCCGGCTAAAGGGACCGGACCGATTCGCCTGCTGAGTTGAGACCAGTACACCCCGGATCCATAACGAACCGATGAAGCCAAAATGCCGAACCGATCCGATGTCAACCGGATGGATCCGGTTTCAGAAAAATAACCAATCCGAGTTAACCGGACCGATCCGCCTAAATGACCGGACCGATCCGACGAGGATAGACTCTGCCAGATCGTGTAGCAGATTTTTTAGGGTTTTGACTCCTTATTTAAACCACGATCAGTTGTTGGTTTTCTTAATACTTTCCCACGATTATCAGAGCATATCAACCCTAAAGTCTTCACCTATTGAGTCCTATGATTCTAGGTTTTTAGATTCACACATCTTCCATATCTATGTGAATCAAAGTTTGGTAACCCAAGAACATCATTGCTATTGTTCAACCCTTGTGAAGTGGACTGTTCCTTCCTCTTCATTGCAGCCCTACTGGACAGGGATAGTTCCAGCCGCCAACCCTACTGGAAAGGGATATTCCAGTCGCGACTACAGAATCCGATACCCGAGGGTAATTCTTAGTCAACATGTATTTCATTGTAATCCGATTGTAAACCGTCTTTTACAAATTATAGTGATATACAAATGGTTTTGCCCCTGTGGGGGATTTTTCCTTAAACTTTGTGTGTTGAATATCTTGTGCATGATTCCATATTGTTTCAATCACACCTAGTTGCATGCTTAGGGTTAATTTGGGTTAAAATTGGTATTTATTATATTATTTCTTAATTGAACGCAAGCGCCAACTCTTTCAGAGGGGTGATGGTTTTATTTGGTTGAAGGTGGGTACATTAAAATCGAGAGATGGGGGTGATGATATGGCAGTGGTGGATGGGAGAGAGAGGGGGGTGATGGTGGAAAGATTAGGGTTCTATTTTGGTTGAGGAAAATATAAGTGTATGTATTGTATGAGCTATGTAATTTAAATGATATTTGTGGGATTGTCTTTTTCCAAACATTAAAAAAAGGTGAAAAATATGTGCTCCTTTAGTTAAAACAAAAAACTGATTTTTCTTTTGTTATATTACTACTAAAAATGGGGTGTCTTTAACGTCATTCACTTCAGAAAGTATAATCATACTCAACAAACTACTATGCCATCACACGTAACTCACCTACCCTCACAACCACATAATTGTTCACAAGCGTACATTTTGGTGTGCACCAATGGAACCACACCTAACCAAATCAAGGATATATATATATATATATATATGCAAGATCGACGAGAATATAAACAATCACAAAAATAACAAAATGAACACGAGATTTAACGTTATGGTGGGATCTTACAAGAGCTATAAACATTCTCAACCCAAGCCACAAATACACCCCAATCTCACCTTGGAATCAAATTTTTACCACTTAACCTCACTCACTTTCTTGGTCTCACTTTGATGAATAGCTCTCTTGATGTTAAATAAATCATAATGAGAAACCCCACATATCATTCTATTTATACCCCCAAAGGTTACATGGGTCTTTCTTGATCGCGGGCTCCCAGATGAAAACCTCCCGAAAAGTTGATCACATCCACGACCCGCAAGGAAAACTATCGTTGTAGCGAAGCCAGGGAAGCCCTGGTTGCGCATTTTGATAGAATATGAGTTTGGGTTCTTTTTAGCCAAATTTCACACATTTATATATATATATATATATATATATATATATATAAAGAGAGAGAGAGAGAGAGAGAGAGAGAGAGAGAGAGAGAGAGAGAGAGAGAGAGAACTTATCTTGAACAAATATCTACCTTATCCATATAGGTTTATGATAGTTGACATTATTTATATTTATCAAAAGACAGAAAATTAATAAAATTAAGGATCAAATATCAAAAAGTCCATCAAACATTTTTTAATACACATTTAGTCCAAGCCTTTTATTTTGTACCAAAAAGTCCTTCAAACACCTTCGCGCTAGCGACGGGGTGAAGGACTTTTTGGAGCAAAATAAAAAAACTTGGATTAAACATGTATTAAAAAATATTCAAGTGACTATTTGATATATAGGCTTAAAATTAAAACATTATGAGATTTCTTATACCAAACCATGTATTTATATTTCCTACGTATAAGAGAGGCAAGAAAAGCATAAAGCAACAAAAAAGTACGTTACCAACAACCAAGAAACCATCCAAATTAACTTGAAGCAATAGTCCTACACTGAGTTGTGGAATTGAAAAAAAAAGTGTATCTTCCATCTTATATCTGAGATTTTCCTCTTCTAATCCTATCATTGGGTAATATTAAATTTGTTTCTATAAAACTGAGAATTCACGACAATAATCAACTTTCTTCCTCCAACTAGAAATAAAAACTTGAAAAACCTCATTTTCAGCCACGGATTTCACGGAACGTTGAGAGCAGCTTGTCGTTCCCAACTATTGATTGTAACCCTCTCATGAAAGTTTCCTTTGCCACTTTTCCACCCTGTATAGACAATAAATTGTTCTTATTAGAGATTGCGTTTATGATTGCAAGTTAACAATGATAGTATTTGTTGACATCCCATTAGCCCATTGGTTGATATGTGGCGCCCATTGTCTATCATATATAGACCAATCAATTAACTATATTAGAATTGGATTTATGATTGCGAGACGTTAACAATGAAAGTATTTGATGACATCGCATTGGTCCATTGGTTGCTATCATCATATGTATTACACCAATCGAATAACAATACAATATTGTTATGTCAGCAATTCAATCAAGAGTTATTAGTTTAGAATATTTATTTTTAAAGTCTTTCATAGGATTATCATAAAAATGTGGAACTAATTAGAAGCAAAAAAAATTATAAATCCTATCTTCAAAGCGAGGTTTATTAGGGCTACTGACCTTGTAAGAACTACACAAACTTTGCAACTCCCGTACTTTGGAGGAAGGAAGGGAACTCCCGAACTTGGATAATAAATTTATAATCACCGTATTCGATGCATTTGACACCGATTTGGAAAATGACGACCCATTAAATTGTCCTAGAAATAAACAACATAAAAAAAAATTAGCATATAAAAATCCCCATGTATATCCTAAGATTGGAACGGGATGAAAGTAAACGAAAATTCCATACAGATAATTTTACCTGGCAAGCACTGAGAAGATTTGTAGCTTACAACGCACTCGGGGAGAATGTGTGTGTTCATATTGGAACACCATACCACATAGCATTTAGGATTATTAACATCATCCACACCAGTATCAAAATCCACACTTGAAGGATATAGCTGTTGCGAACCTGCTTCAACTTTTTCACATCTTCCCAATATAACTCTACACAACATAACATGCTTTTCACCATTCTCATCTACCTCAGATGACATTGCACTGAAACACGATACAACCATAAAAAATAACTATTAAACCAAAATGCATAATAACCAAAAACTTCATTAAAGGGCATCTTTAGTTGGGGGAAAACAAGGACACTTTCTCCAAGAAAATAAATAACTAAAAAAACTCCAGAGGAATAAGAAACAAGTATTCAAATTCAATATTTTTCCAAACATGTTTTAAACAAATTCTCAAAACATCCTTAATAAAAAATACAATTTTACCCCCTAAATTTTAAGAACAATGAGATGTCCCAAACTTTAAGTAAATTACAATCTGGCCCTGAAATTTGTGTAATTAAAATTCTGATCTCTGGACTTTTTGTACATTACATTTGGTGCCTAAACCTTCTGTAAATTACATTTTACCATTTAAACTTTCTTTAAATTATATTTTGATATACACCTTTCTAAATTTTGTTTTGAAAATGAAAATCAGAAATAGAAACGAAACGTACCTCATATGGGATGATCGTACGGGCGATAAATAAATTCCAACTCCAAGAGTTTCATGATTGGTAATTTTACTGGGCATCCCAAACCCATGACTCAAAATGCTTGCCACATTTTTTGCCGAAGTCCCATGCCACGCGAATGTCATGTTGGGTTCTCCTCTAACAGCTTTCGTAATCTCCATCTGTTTCTGAAAAACCTCGTATCTTGCTTTATCCAACGGGCCACTTCGAATACACTGATGAATATTAGTAATTGTAGCACCAGGCTCAACCACACCGAACCAACTCAAAAACAGCTTCTTCACAACTAAATACGCCTTCTCACTTTCTTTCAACAACTTAGCCTTTGGCCAAATTGATGTCACCGACGATGATATTGTTTTTTTCTTCTTTGATACGTCATTCGAAGAACTCCCCTCGGAGTTTTCCACGTCATCTCTCTTCCTCTTGTTAAAATCAACATCGTTAAATTCTCCGGTAACAAATGTTTTTGGGAAGAAACAGTTATTATTAACATCAATCCAAGCAATGGACCTTTGATTTCCAGTGTCATACTCAATCTGCAACATCCGATAAAAATCAAAAAGGAACCGACAACCCTGGGTTTCAACTTCAATCATTGGTTCGCCTTCCAAGAAACCCGAATGAATTAAATGAAAAAACTCATGGGAAAAATCAACCCATGATCCATTTTCATAGTACATGAACCGAGCCGGTACACCACTCCGTTTGAAATTTGACTGGTTTTCAATCAAGAATTGTGTAGAACGACAATCGCCGACATCATTCATGTTTGTGGTGGTGGCGGTCATGCAAATTTGAGAAGCTTTCGTGGAATAATATTACACAAAAATGGACGAACAACTTCTAGGACACGTCTTTGCCGACTCTAAATATATAGGCGGTGGGTGGTGTATGGGAATGGTGACGTGTTTTGATTAATTGACTTGTGGGTTAAGTAAAGCTGAATTTGGATTAATGAGGGCTTTATGGGCTTGACCTGTCATTGTAGGATTGCTTCGGCCCAAAGAAAGTTCTAATATTACAAGTCTATCTTTTGACTTTTTTATATTTCTAAACCAACTTCGCATCGATCCTTCGCATTCTTTAATGTTGAATATCGACATAGGAAATTCAGAATTATTAAAGACAACAATAATTTATCTTTCGTGTGGAAATCTTAATGTATGGAATTTGAGAAGCTTTTGACTTTTAACTTTAATGACTATGCTTTTTGACTCCACTTTCCATTCTCAGTATCGAAAATAAGAGTAATGATACTTTTATCGAGTGATAGTATCGATCTAGTACCAAATGCGTTTTAAATGGATTGTATCCTGACGGGACCCACACCATAAAACAAGCAAACCATGTCATAGTATAAGTAAATAAAACAGTACCGATACTAAATCGATACTGCCATCCGATGCCCCTATTATTATTCCTAAAATAAAGCTTTAGTGTTGGATTCAACACCTTAAGGATTATTTTTATTTTCTTTTAGAGTTCTTCTACTGAAACAGAATTTTTGACATAATTTTTTACTGAAATTACACATGTCAATGTGGTATTGATTGATTTCTTTATCCCACAAACTAACCAATAGAAACCCTCCACTTAATTCGCTATCTCCAATTTCGATAAAAATTTCGATTATAATAACTTTTTTGTTTCTTTTATGGAGCAAGAGGTCTCATCGAATACAATTTTATACCCTAATATGTACCTAAATTATGATCACAGTAATAATGGGTGTGTTAAAAAAAATACCCTAATATGTTTCTAACCCGGTGAACACCCCATAAGAAGTCATGTGGCTCGGGAAGCTCGACAACAAAGGATCTAATTCTACAATTTACCCATTTACCTAGAGTGTTGTGCAATTATTAAATGGACACAAGATATAAAGTGGTTTGGCAAGTCTTTCTTGCATACGTCTAGAGGGAAAAGAGATGGATAGAGGTTTATTGTACGTGGTAATTTTCTACAGGTAAAATTATCAAATACACACAAGACAAATAAGAATAAATGCTAAAGAGAGAGATAAAATCACACACAACAACACAAAATGTACGTTGTTCGGTAAAGTGCTTACGTCCACAGGGTTGAGGGTTCGTTTTTTAAGACTTTAAAGAACTGGCGCGCAGAGTCATAGTACTGTACAACGATACAATGTCTCATGCCCCTCTCAATGGGAGGTGGGTTTATATTTATAGGGGAGCTTGGAGAGTCCTAAGTTCCGTCAATAATTATCCTTAAGAGCTCATACCTATCTTTTATCAACTTCACCAGTTCCAAGTCGTGAACACGTGGGCAGTTTTCTATGACTTGGACTCCTCATGAACTTTGGGCGCAAGTAATTACAGCGCTTGTGCCGATCACGTGCTTGCATAATTACAGACCCCACAATTTCCCCCAAAGCTTAGGCTCACTTAGAGGTTATTGGACTTTGTTGCATCTTGGTCGGTTATTGAGTTGTAACGAGACTTCTCGCTAAGGGAATAATAGTGTTCCTTTCTCGGAAGTTGATTGTTACTTAGAGTCCTCGTCAGTTGGTGAGAGGGAAAATTGGTAAATCCCCCAAGAACTGGAAAGTTTTTGCCTGTTAAGTGCTCCAGGGGAATACTAGTAAATAGAGCCAATTTTCTTGGTGGTGAACTTTCGTTTCGATAGCCGTCACATGAGCGGATGATCATTACACTTTTGGAAAATCGTGAGGGCATTTTCCACCATAAAACAACGGCCCCCACTTTTTTCTTACTTTCCTGTTCATTTCAAAAACCTGCGAACATTCAAAGGAAATTTTTCCATTCTCGTCACTTTGTCTGTAAGAATTTTCAAAACTCTTCACTTCATTTCAATCTCTTTTCTGCACTTCTTCACTTTCTCTTTTTCGATTCTTCCTTTAAGTTGTTGTCTTTGGCGATGGTGTACATGATTAATGAATATATCATCGAAAAATTGAAAATTGACTACAAAATCCCACATTGTGTAAAGGTAGAATCAGTTGGGGGGGCCTGTAACCTGTATGCCCTTCGTGAGAGCCATTGGTTGCCATCAATTTTTATTGTTGAATGTGGGTTCACTTTTCTCCCAAAGCGTTTGTTCTTGGAGTTCTGGTAATATTTTGATGTGGTTCCAGCCTATGTCGCTCCAAATACTTAGAGGATGGTTAATGGGGTTCACCGCATTAACTAGTTGTATCGGACCCATCTCGGCATCACTGAAATTATGTATTATTACTAGCGAGCAACAACTAATGAAAATGTATATTACATGAAGACGAGGGTGGCCAACTGGGCTCTGATTGTGAATATCCATGATTTTAATAAGGATTATTAGGAAATAGAGAGAAATCTAAATTATAGGAAAAGGAGGGAAATTTAAATTCTAGGAAAGGGAGAGAAGTTTTAGTGCTTATTTTGACACTACCATATGATATCATACAGTGTTTCGAAATCATTTATTTCTTTTGTTATTGCACACATGCATGTGAATGAAAGAATGTGATAGAAATAGTCTTTTACAAAGACATTATTTAACCATTATTGAATAACCCTATTTATAGACATTATTGGATGAGTTGTTAATATTGTGGTACATGGAAGCGATAATTCTCTTGAATTAGTATGTGAGCGTCATGACCTGCATTAATGATTTGTTTGATTAAGGTGTTTATGGAAATCCATTTAAGGTTGACTCAAAGGTTATTGTACACTTGAAGATAATTATGGATCAAGTGGAAAACTGTTAGAATTATTTTAAATAATTCTCCATTATGTGCTCCATAATTATATTAATACTAAGAGTCACTTTGGTTAACGAAATGGTACCCAAAATATTAAGAGTTAAAAGGACTCTTGAGCATCTACATTGATGGACGGTTGATATTAAGTGACTGTTGGAGATTTATATCATGTCCCTGCCTATAAATAAGTGACTAATTCAAATTAAGAAATTAAAAATAGCTGAACACACTGTGTAATTCCATCTCTGGTACCTTCTCACATTTATCACACTCGATTACGTGTCATTTTTAGTTATTTAATCACTTCATATTTTTAGCATTAACTAGTTAATTCTCCCTTGAAGTTGTTTTAAAAAAATTAATAAAAAAATTGGAACTACAAGTATTCGTGCTAGTTGTTTCACCTTGAAAGTTGAATTGATACTCGTACTTACCGCAATACAAGTTATTTAACAAGTTTTGTATGTATTCGAGGAATTTTGTAAATACGCTTTTGAAGACAACGACCACATATGCAAAAAGTCAGTTATTAAAATTCAGACACTCTAGAAAGACAACATAATGAAATTATAGGAAAGGGAGAGAAATCTAAATTCTCAAGGACAGTAAATTTTAAAATAATATTTTGGTCATACTGGGAGATCTAACCGTTGGAATGCATTGAAATTTAAGTATGTTCTTGCTACATGCAAGATGAAGTTGCATTTTGAAATTCAACCCGATCAGACATTGTTAAGATTAACTGCTTCGTTAATATTTCTAATTGTGATAATTATGAAGGTATGTTATTTTAACACCATTATTTTTGCATAATGCCAGTGTTCAAAAGGACGTGCCTACGCTTGAGGCTTGGGAGAAATGCCCCCCTTAATCCTTTCATGCCTTATTCTTGGTAAAAGGCTTAAGGGGCACTTTTTTTTTAAATGAAAATATTTTAGTGAAACGATATCACCTTTTAAAGGCCTTTTTTAAAAAATCAGACCAATATTTCATTCAAAATAATCAAAATACAAATGGTGTCCCAAACCTCTCTGCCTCTCGTCCAAAAAAATACATATTTCTTCTTTTCTTTTTCTATTTTTTTCTTAGTATTTAAAAAAATAGTATTTTAATTTGCATATATTCAAACATATTTTAAGGCATCTAATATTTTAGTATTTTTAATAGTCTTGTTATAGTTAAAAATGTTAAAATATATTTTAAAAGGCCTAAACGCCTTTTTACAATTTTTTTAATCCTAAGGCCCACCTAGGCTATTAAGGCTTAAGACTTGGCCTCCGCGCCTCGGTCACGCCCCGCGTTTTTTAGAATCTTACATAATGCTTATATGTGATAATCATGAAGATACAAGATTATTTTATTATGAATATTTAAACGTGAAAGTTTAAAGAAATTAACGTATTATTAATTAATATTACGTGCTCTTAAAAATAGTTTTAGACAAGAAACATTGGGGTAGTGGGTTTTGAGTAGTTCTATATGTAAAAAGGATTCGTACAGAATCGTGTGTACAGACTGACGTGTCGTATCCACATTGATCCGTGCCTTGGATCCAATTAAGTGACAGACCAATACAGACACGACACGTCAGTCTCTACACACGATTCTGTACGAATCCTCTGTATGTG
Source organism: Sambucus nigra (assembly GCA_949130495.1). Lineage (NCBI taxonomy): Eukaryota > Viridiplantae > Streptophyta > Magnoliopsida > Dipsacales > Adoxaceae > Sambucus > Sambucus nigra. The sequence goes on along the minus strand of OX422207.1, from coordinate 621,552,987 downwards.
TGGGTTTGAGTAGTTCTACACATACAGAGGATTCGTACAGAATCGTGTGTACAGACTGACGTGTCGTGTCTACATTGGTCCTTGCGTTAGACCCAAGGCACGGACCAACGTAGACACGACACGTCAGTCTGTACACACGATTCTGTACGAATCCTCTGTACAGATAGAATTATTGGGTGGGCTTGAGTAGTTCTACACGTAGAGAGGATTCGTACATAATCGACACAAATAGAATTATTGGGTGGGTTTTGGGGTTAAAGAGGATGGGGATGAGGGTAGCGGATTAGGTGCGTTGCTGGGTGGTCTAGTGGGGGTAGGCTCTGTCTCCTATGGGGTGGGGTTGGGTTAGGATATGTCTGCTATGCAAAGTCATAAAAATTCCATGGTAGTTCAACTTGTTTGAAAGAAAACCATTTTTTGTTCAAAAAAACACAAATCAAATGTCGACAATCAACAAAATAACCTGAGTGATCAATTAAAACTTTCCCAAATAGCACCATTAAAATTTTTCCTACACACTAAAAAGCATTTAAATCTTACCCAAACACCATATACAATTTGAATTCGGTTGGGATTGTGTTGGGTTCAGCTTGGTATGGGATAATGAGGGGGTGGGGTAGCGGGTTAGGCTCAACTTGGGTTAGGGTATTGAATGTGGGTGACGGGTTAAGCTTGGGGTGTAGCAGCAGGTAGCGGTTGATCACTACCCCAAAAACAGGAATCTGGAACGGTTTAAAACTGTGCCAGATCAAATCTGGCACGGTTTTGAACTGTGCCAGAATCAGGTGTTCCAAAATGACATTTTTTTGCACGATTTAAAAGTATGCCAGATTTGACCAAACAAGAACACTTATGGCACACTTTTAAATCGTACCAGAATTTGATAGTTTTGAACTGTGCCAGATTGAGCACATTTTGATAAACTTTTAGCACAGTTCAAAACCGTTCCAAAATTTGATACACTTTTTGCACGGTTTTAAACTGTGCCAAATTTTTGGATAAAAGAAAAAAAAATTGAAAACTAGAAAATTCACAAATTGCAAATCTTGCACGTTGTTGATAAACTAATGTACATACAAACTTCAAAATATTACAAGTCTTTAGTAGTTCACAGACCAAAAAAAATTGGGCAGAGTTTCCTCTATTTTCTGGACATTCTAAAACCTGCTAATATAAAACCAGGATAACATAAACCCGTACGGCCACAAAATATAAAAAATAAACTTACAAAACCCCGCACGGCTATAAAAGTTTACAATAAAACTACAAAAGCCTGCACGGCCATAACACAAAAAAAATAGAATCATGAATAAACCCCTTGTTGTAAACCATTGAGTTCTCTGTGTGTTCCCCGTGAATAAATGCTAACGATAAAATGTTATCCTGCAAAAAAAATATGATACAAAAAAGATACGATATTAGTAACCAAGTAATTTATAAAAAAAAAGTTTACTCAAGTTAAAAAATTACATATAGGAGTGGCAATTATTATTATATTCCAAAATTAAAAATCTTACGCAAGTTATGACTACCTAAGTGGCCCGTGATCAGTTCGTACAAGTTACATTGGTCTCGTGCGAGGTGTGCGAGCCTCATATGGGCCCGTTTGGGGGTTGGTTTGGGTTTTCACCCTCAAACGGCTTGTTTTCAAGCCTAATCTACATATTTTGAAATTATCATCATATTCTCAAACCGGGATACCCGCGACTACGCGGTCAGTTTGTACAAGTTACATTAGTCCTGTGCGAGGTGTTCGTGCCTCTTACGGGGCCGTTTAAGGGCTGGTTTAGATTTTCACCCTCAAACGGATTGTTTTCAAGCCCAATCTACGTATTTTGAAATTATCGTCATATTCTCAAATAGGGAGACCCGTGACTACGCAGTCAGTTCATACAAATTACATTGGTCCCGTGCGAGGTGTTCGTGCCTCTTACGGGTCCGTTTGGGGGCTGGTTTGGGATTTCACTCCTATAAGGACTTATTTTTAAGATTAATAGATATATTTTCAAATTATCGTTATAACCTCAAACCGAGAGGCCCGTGACTACCCTGTCAATTCATACAAGTTAAATTCGTCCCGTGCGAGGTGTTCGTGTCTCTTACGGGGTCGTTTGGGCGTTGGTTTGGGTTTTCACCCTCAAACGGATTGTTTTTAAGCCTAATCTATGTATTTTGAAATTATCATCATATTCTCAAACTGGTAGACCCGTGACTACGTGATCAGTTCATACAAGTTACATTGGTCCCGTGCAAGGTGTTCGTGCCTCTTAGGAGCCGTTAGGGGGCTGGTTTGGGTTTTCACCCTCAAACGGGTTATTTTCAAGCCTAATGTACGTATTTTAAAATTATCATCATAATCTCAAATCGGGAGGCACGTGACTACACTGTCAATTCATACAAGTTACATTGATCCCGTGTGAGGTGTTCGTGCCTCTTACGGGACCGTTTGGGCGCTAGTTTGGATTTTCACCCTCAAACGGCTTATTTCTAAGCTTGATCGATATATTTTCAAATTATTATCATATTCTCAAACTGGGAGACCCATGACTACAGGGTCAGTTCGAACAAGTTAAATTGGTCTCGTGCGAGGTGTTCATGCCTCTTGCGGGGACGTTTGGGAGCTGGTTTGGGTTTTCACCCTTTAAGGGCTTGTTGTTAAGCTTAATCGATATATTTTCAAATTATCATAATATTCCCAAATCGAGAGGCCCGTGACTACGTTGTCAGTTCGTACAACTTATATTGGTCCCGTGCGAGATGTTCGTGCCTCTTACGGGGCCGTTTGGCGGTTGGTTTGGGTTTTAACCCTTTAAGGGCTTATTTTTAAGCTTAATTGATATATTTTAAAATTATCATCATATTCTCAAATCGAGAGGCTCGTGACAACGTTGTCAGTTCGTACAACTTATATTGATCCCGTGTAAGGTGTTCGTGTCTCTTACAGGGCCGTTTGGGGGTTGGTTTGGGTTTTCACCCTCAAACGGCTTGTTTTCAAGCCTAATCTACATATTTTGAAATTATCATCATATTCTCAAATTGGGAGACTCGCGACTACGCAGTCAGTTCGTACAAGTTACATTAGTCCCGTGCGAGGTGTTCGTGCCTCTTACGGGGCCATTTGGGGGCTGGTTTGGGTTTTCACCCTCAAACGGGTTATTTTCAAGCCCAATCTACGTATTTTGAAATTATCGTCATATTCTCAAATCGGAAGACCAGTGACTACGTGGTCAGTTCATACAAATTACAATGGTCCCGTGCGAGGTGTTCGTGCCTATTACGGAGCCGTTTGGGGGCTAGTTTGGGATTTCACTCCGTTAAGGGCTTGTGTTTTAAGCTTAATGGATATATTTTCAAATTATCGTCATAACCTCAAGCCGAGAGGCTCGTGACTTCTCTGTCAATTCGTACAAGTTACATTGGTCCCGTGCGAGGTGTTCGTGTCTCTCGCGTGGCCGTTTGGGCATTGGTTTGGGTTTTCACCCTCAAACGGCTTGTTTTTAAGCCCAATCCACGTATTTTGAAATTATCGTAATATTCTCAAACCGGGAGACCCGCGATTACACGGTCAGTTCATACAAGTTACATTAGTCCCGTGCGAGGTGTTTGTGCCTATTACGGGGCCGTTTGTGGGATGGTTTGGGTTTTCACCCTCAAACGGGTTATTTTCAAGCTCAATCTACGTATTTTGAAATTGTCATCACATTCTCAAATTGGGATACCCGTAACTACGCGGTCTGTTCGTACAAATTACATTGGTCCCGTGCGAGGTGTTCGTACCTCTTACGGGGCCGTTTGGGGGCTGGTTTGGGATTTCACTCCTTTAAGGGATTATTTTTAAGCTTAATGGATATATTTTCAAATTATCGTCATAACCTCAAACCGAGAGGCCCGTGACTACGCTGTCAATTCGTACAAGTTACATTGGTCCCGTGCGATGTGATCGTGTCTCTTACGGGGCCGTTTGGGCATTGGTTTGGTGTTTCACCCTCAAACGGCTTATTTTTAAGCCTAATCTATGTATTTTGAAATTATTGCCATATTCTCAAACCTGAAGACCCGTGACTACGCAGTCAGTTCGTACAAGTTATATTAGTCCCGTGCGAGTTGTTCGTACCTCTTAGGGGGCCGTTTGGCAGCTGGTTTGGGTTTTCACCCTTTAATGGCTTGGTTTTAAGCTTAATCGATATATTTTTAAATTATCATCATATTCTCAAACCGAGAGGGCCGTGACTATGTTGTCAATTCGTACAACTTATATTGGTCCCATGCGAGGTGTTTGTGCCTCTTACGGGGCCGTTTGGCGACTGATTTAGGTTTTCACCCTCAAACGGCTTGTTTTAATGCCTAATCTACATATTTTGAAATTATCATCATATTCACAAATCGGGAGACCCACGACTACGCGATCAGTTCATACAAGTTACATTCGTCCCTTGCGAAGTGTTCGTGCCTCTTACGGGGCCGTTTGGGGGCTGGTTTGAGTTTTCACCCTCAAACGGGTTATTTTCAAGCCCAATCTACGTATTTTGAAATTATAGTCATATTCTCAAACCGAAAGACCCGTGACTACGCGGTCAGTTCGTATAAGTCACATTGATCCCGTACGAGGTGTTCGTGCCTCTTAGGGGGGCATTTGGGGGCTGGTTTGGGATTTCACTCCTTTAAGGGATTGTTTTTACGCTTATGGATATATTTTCAAATTATCTTCATAATCTCAAACCAAGAGCCCGTGATTATGCTGTCAATTTGTACAAGTTACATTGTTCCCGTGCAAGGTGTTCGTGCCTCTAAAGGTGCCGTTTGCGCACTGGTTTGGGTTTTCACCCTCAAACGGCTTATTTTTAAGCCTAATCTACGTATTTTGAAATTATCATCATATTCTCAAATCGGGAGACCCGTGACTACGCGGTCAGTTAGTACACGTTACATTGGTCTCGTGCGAGGTGTTCGTGCCTCTTAGGGGGCCGTTAGGGGGCTGATTTGGGTTTTCACCCTCAAACGGCTTATTTTTAAGCCTAATCTACATATTTTGAAATTATCGTCATATTCTCAAACCGGGAGACCCGTGACTACACGGTCAGTTTGTACAAGTTAAATTGGTCTCGTGCGAGGTGTTCGTGCCTCTTACGGGGCCATTTGGGGGCTGGTTTGGGTTTTCACCTTTTAAGGGCTTTTTTTAAGCTTAATCGATATATTTTTAAATTATCGTCATATTCTCAAATCGAGAGGCCCGTGATTATGCTGTCAGTTCGTACAACTTACATTGGTCTTGTGCGAGGTGTTCGTGCCTCTTACGGGGCTGGTTTGGGTTTTCACCCTCAAATGCTTATTTTCAAGCATAATCTATATATTTTGAAATTATCGTCATATTCTCAAATCTGGAGACCCGGGACTACGCGGTCAGTACGTATAAGTTACATTAGTCCCGTGCGAGGTGTTCGTGCCTCTTACGGGGACGTTTGGGGACTGGTTTGGGTTTTCACCCTCAAATGGGTTATTTTCAAGCCCAATCTACGTATTTTAAAATTATCGTCATATTCTTAAACCGGGAGACCCGTGACTATGCAGTCAATTCGTACAAGTTACATTAATCCCGTGAGAGGTGTTCGTTCCTTTTAGAGGGCCGTTTGGGGGCTGGTTTGGGATTTCACTCCTTTGAGGGCTTGTTTTTAAGATTAATGGATATATATTCAAATTATCTTCATAATCTCAAATCGAGAGGCCCTTGACTACGCTATTAATTCGTATAAGTTACATTGACCCCGGGCGAGGTGTTCGTGCCTCTTACGGTACCGTTTGAGCGCTGGTTTGGGTTTTCACCCTCAAACGGCTTGTTTTGAAGCCTAATATACGTATTTTGAAATTATCATCAAATTCTCAAATTGGGAGACCCGTGGCTACGCGGTCAGTTCGTACAAGTTACATTGGTCCCGTACGAGGTGTTCATGCCTCTTAGGGGGTCGTTAGGGGGCTGGTTTGGATTTTCACCCTCAAACGGCTTGTTATTAAGCCTAATCTACGTATTTTCAAATTATCATCATATTCTAAAATCGGGAGACCCGTGACTACTCGGTCAGTTTGTACAAGTTATATTGGTCCCATGCGAGGTGTTCGTGCCTCTCACGGGGCCGTTTAGGGGTTGATTTGGGTTTTTACCCTTAAACGGCTTATTTTTAAGCCTAATCTACATATTTTAAAATTATCATCATATTCTCAAATCGGGAGGCCTATGACTACACGGTCAGTTCGTACAAGTTACATTGATCCCGTGCGAGGTGTCCGTGCCTCTTACGGGGCCGTTTGGGGGTTGGTTTAGGTTTTAACCCTTTAAGGGATTATTTTTAAGCTTAATCGATATATTTTCAAATTATCGTCATATTCACAAACCGAGAGGCCCGTGACTACGCTGTCAATTCTCGCATGTTACATTGGTCCTGTGCGAGGTGTTCGTGCCTCTCACGAGATCGTTTGGGGGCTGGTTTGGGTTTTCACCCTCAAACGGCTTGTTTTTAAGCCTAATCTACGTGTTTTGAAATTATCATCATATTCTCAAATCGGGAGGCCCGTGACTGCGCGATCAGTTCATACAAGTTACATTGATCCCGTACGAGGTGTCCGTGCCTCTTACGGGGCCGTTTGGGGGCTAGTTTCGGTTTTCACCCTCAAACGGCTTATCTTCAAGGCTAATCTACATATTTTGAAATTATCGTCATATTCTCAAATCGGGAGACCCGCGACTGCGCGGTCAGTTCGTGCAAGCTACATTAGTCCCGTGCGAGGTGCTCGTGCCTCTTACGGGGACATTTGGGGGCTGGTTTGGGTTTTCACCCTCAAACGGGTTATTTTCAAGCCCAATCTACATATTTTGAAATTATCATCATATTCTCAAACCGGGAGACCCGTGACTACGCGATCAGTTCGTACAAACTACATTGGTCTTGTGCGAGTGTTCGTGCCTCTCACGGGGCCGTTTGGGGGCTGGTTTGGGTTTTCACCCTCAAACGGCTTGTTTTTAAGCCTAATCTATGTGTTTTGAAATTATCATCATATTCTCAAATCGGGAGGCCCGTGACTACGCGATCAGTTCATACAAGTTACATTGATCATGTGCGAGGTGTCCGTGTTTCTTACGGGGCCATTTGGGGGCTGGTTTGGTTTTTCACCCTCAAACAGCTTGTTTTCAAGCCTAATCTACATATTTTCAAATTATCATCATATTCTCAAATCGGGTGACCCGCGACTACACGGTCAGTTCGTACAAGTTACATTAGTACCGTGCGAGGTGTTCATGCCTCTTACGGGGCCGTTTGGAGGCTGGTTTGGGTTTTCACCCTAAAATGGGTTATTTTCAAGCCCAATCTACCTATTTTGAAATTATCGTCATATTCTCAAACCGGCAGACCCGTGACTACGCGGTCAGTTTGTATAAATTACATTGGTCCCGTGCGAGGTGTTCGTGCCTCTTACGGGACCGTTTGGGGGATGGTTTGGGATTTCACTCCTTTAAGGGCTTGTGTTTTAAGCCTAATCTACGTATTTTGTAATTACCGTCATATTCTCAAACCGGGAGACCCCTGACTACCCTATCTATTCGTACAAGTTACATTGGTCTCGTGCGAGGTGTATGTGCCTCTTAGGGGGACGTTAGGGGGCTGGTTTGGGTTTTCACCCTCAAACGGATTGTTTTCAAGCCTAATCTACGTATTTTTAAATTATAGTCCGAATCTCAAACCGGGAGACCCGTGACTACGCGGTCAGTTCCTAGAAGTTACATTGATCCCGTACGATGTGTTAGTGCCTCTTTGGGGTTGTTTGGAGATTGTTTTGGGTTTTCATCCTCTAACGGTATGTTTTTAATCAATTTACAACGTTTATTGATTTTAGAAAATTTTGACATAGTTTCATTTGTTTATTCGTTAAATCCAGCATGTTTTAACATTTAAAATAAACTCAACAGCAATAGAAAATTCCAAAACCAAACCACCAGCAAATCCCTTCCACCAATTTAACTAAATAAGCTCATAAATTTAGCCATGAAGTGATTTTCAAACTTTAAAAGGAATGATCAGATATAGAATGAAAAAGACAAACTATAAATGCTGAGTAGAAATAATTCATTGCATTTTAAAAGGTTAATAAATGGGTACTAAATAATAGTTACATGTAGTAACTTGATTATGATTGGATGGAACTGGCCTGAGTTGAACCTTTATAAAACAAAACCAAACAAATCACTGACAGCCTATGCTGGCCTTTTGATCTCCAAACCACCCCAATACCTGCATTCAATTCCCACCCAGCACTGGATCAAACTCTTTAATATTATAGTACCCATATATGATTATACACACACACATGTGTGAAATTGATAACATGTCCATTTTATGAGTATAATTGGGTATCATTACGTGCCATTAGGATACGCGTTATATTGTGCTTTATTATATGGATATGTATCGATATAAATTAACACATTTGTGCATATAGTGAATAATCTACCTTTGATTGTGCTTAAGATGTATTGAATTGATCTAGAGATCAAAGATTGTGATGGAAGATGATCATGGTTAATCTATTTAAGAAAGTAGTCTATGAAAGAACTTGGGATCTCCATTCAAGGTGATCAAAACAAGAAGCGCCATTCTTTGCATGGTTTTTCCTTCAAATAAAAGCTTGGGATCTCGTACCTACTCACAAAATTCCATATGTCCATTACATATAAGAACATATCAGAAAGGTAAATGGTTCAATATATAATGAAATAAATAAATACTCACATTAATTTTTCTCTCACCTATAAATCAACAATGGGAGGCACTTCAATCTCCTTTATTTTTGTTGCTAGCGAGAAACAGGCCACAGCTAACAATTGGACTATCCAAGCTTTACCCCTCTATGTGCATATTAACAATGTCACAAACATGAACAGGCACAATCAGCATTTAAACACTTAAATATTAATATGAGATTATTATGCCCTAAAATGCATTTTGTGCACATTGAACCATTTTTGTGCCAAAAAAATGCATTTTGTTGCAAAACAAAAAACCCATTCCAAAAATTAGTATGAGAAATACCTCAGAGGGGCGACAACAGCCTTGGAGGGAGTGTTCTCTGAGTGGGCCTTTGAAAACACAATCACCTCACGTGCTTGAAAATCCCATCACCCCCATCAGATCTTGCCAAGAAAACACAATCACCTCCTATATCACACACCCCAAGACTGCAAATGTTATCTGCACATGGCTTTCTCTTTCCTAAACTTGACTATTGAAAAGTTATCTCCATATGCCATAACTTTCATATTTTAATGCAAATGATAAGACATTATTAAAAGCTATTTGTATTCACTAACAAACCATAGAACTCCCAAATGATTCCATTACTCTTTTAGCATATAAAAACAAAACACAACTTCAAAACTAATCAAGACCCAGAATTAGAAACTATACAATTTATTCAAAGTCTTAGCTTCACAAATACTTCAACTCATATAGTTTTCACAAAACACACACACACACACACACATATATATATATATATGAAAGATGATTTTTTTAACAAAAGTTCAACTTAGAGGGTATAAGTAGTTAGAGGCACAAACCAAATATCTTTATCCCCAAATAAATCATATCAGATTACAAAACACTACACCAAATCTGCCGAATTGTCACGGTCATTGACCTTGACAACTTCAACTTACCAAGGTCAATGACCGTGACAATTCTGGGCGAGACAACTTTTTTTATCACAGACTCGTCACGGTCATTGACCGTGACAAGTTCATTAGAATTGTCACGGTCGTGTCGCGGTACTTGACCGCGATAAGTTTTGTCACGGTTAAAGACCATAACAAACTCGTGACAATGTTTAAAAAATTGTCACCGTCAATGATCGTGACAAGCCCGTGATAACTTTCTTTGTCAAGGATTTGTCACGGTTAATGACCGTGACAATTCTGGGCAGAATTGAAAAAAATTCTGCTAGGCAGTATGGCCACTGCCACTGCCCAGCGGTATATTTATACCTGTTATAGAAACGTTGTACCAGTTCAAACATCATATATCCAAGTAAAATAGAGATAATAAAAATATACATTCAAAATAGAGAGAATATGCATAACCATATAATTCAAATGTAACAACTTAAAACAATTCAAATGTACCAACTTAAAAACAATTAAAATGTACCAATTAAAAAACAATACAATTCAATTCAAATAATGTCACTACATGTCTTGGGTAAGGTTAAATCCGAGGAGGTGAGTAGGCCACACGATATACGAATTGACACACCCACTGATATACATCGTGCCTCATTGTTCGTGGACCCACAACGGGGAGTTCTCATTCCCGGGTATCACATGCGTGATGAGCACCCTGGACTCGATGTCTTGAAGCTCACGTCCATGAACTAGTCCACCATGGACGATATTCGGTTCCCTCAACCCCTGCCCTATCCGCTGGCCATCAAATATACCCAGTATAAACACGCTCGGCTAACCAAGCGTCGACATCGATCGGTCGAATGGAGCCAAATAGGGAAGTGGATCATCAAAGTCCGCACGTGTCGATGATGAAGCAGCGAGGTCCACATCCTCGTCATCCCGCACCTCGTCATCCTGCACCCCCTCCCCCCCCCCCACCTTCTCCTTCCCTTTTACCCTTGCATTTTCCGTCGTCCAATGAACGCTTCATGAATGAGAACATATCATGGACCCTCCCCTCCAAACGGGACAGCTTTGGGTCATGCGAGTCCACCGTTCGAGCCAACCCGGTGTCGCTCGTCTCCAATCCAATGATCCTAGATTTGGCCACATGCGAGCTCACCCCCTTGTCCTTCCCTTGCGATCAGAGCCAAGCACTTGGTTGAGTGCATCTGTGGACAAAGATTCCTTATCGGCATCAAACTGTGACTCATGCACTTCTTTAAGATTTACCTGAAATGACAAAAAGCACATGATTAGTAAAATAAGTAAATTAAAAAATTATAACGTAATTAACAAAAATTAAACTGTCGAATTACTTACAATCGTGGTCGTGACGCTCGGGGATACCTCATTTTCCTTCCCCTTCTTCGTCCGAAGAGCCACATAAGTATCGAGCCTGTGTGGCCTACCCCCAGGGCCACTCCCTGTCCCCTGAAATAAAATAAAGTAAAATTAGTATCGGCCTTGCAAAGTAAAATAATGCAGAATAATATATTTATGTAGTTATAGAAAAATTAAATCTTACCATCATCCTATGCTCCACCTCGGCGTAAGACGTCTGGCCGGAGTAATGCACGTCCGTCTTTTTTGCCCGGTTTTCCCTCCCTGATTGACAAGATGCCAATTGTCGCTCCCCGATCTCATTGTCAATGAACTTTTGCCATTGTGCCAATGAGATCGGCTCCTTCGGCGGGACGGATTCACGCCTTTGGATAATGGACTCTCGTGTCTTACCAAAGTACCGGGTCCGCATATTTTTCTTCCACGTCTTGTGTTGCTCCCTCAACTGCTCCAAGACGGAATCGCATAGCTTTGGATCCAGGCTGAATTGTTCCTGTCCAACAAATACAATGTCAGTTGAAAATAAATATAAATACAAATATAAAATGAAATTGAAATCGAAATTGAAATATTCATATAAATATAAATATCAATACATTACCTGTAGTGCCACCCAAACAGATAACTTGAGCTCATATGGCACCTCCTTCCAACTAATGTACCCCGGGTTAATGATCGTCTTTACCAGCTCGAGGGATCTCACTAATATCCCCGATTTATTCTCGATGGCCATCCCTAATTTGCCATATTTGGGGAGCCTAGGGGCCGAAGAGCCCTCGCTGCCTCCGCTACCATCGAGCCCAGACGACATCATCATAACAAGCATCATCATCCTCACCTTAATACCCTAAGGAGACATTTGCTGTAAAAAATGTTATTAGTACATATCAAAATGAATTAAAGAAGACATGCAAATAAACTAACAATTAAAGAATACATTTATTAATTTACTAATTTACAATGAGGGGCAATCCTACTTTCATAATTAATCATAGATTAATTTATTAATTTACAATGAGGGGAAATCATATATTAATTTACTAAAAAAATTAATAACCACTCAATTCGTTTATAAGGGACATTACGCAAAAACACGCATATACACGCACACTATACACACATATACATACACGCCCACATACACACACGCGCGCACATTCACACACATACACGCAGCTCCCCACCCCTACCCCACCACCCACCCACCCATCCTTTCCCCCTCCCCCCCCCCCCCACCCACCCCACCCTCACCCCATCTCCTCCTAAGGGTGAGTTCAAGTATGTTTCATTTAATTTCAAGTAATTTTCAAAAAAAATTGAAAAATCTCACCCCCATATGGACAATAATCCAGTGGTCATGCCACTTTTAAAACTAACCAACCCAACATCGATCCACTATAATCCAACAGCAATGTCAACAACAAATGTGTATCCCGTACTCCTTCTAATTCATCTACTCTATTAATTCATTTCATCAATTTAACTAACAATTAAAGTATAAAATTTACTAATTTACAATGAGGGGAAATCCTACTTTCATATGAAATGGACATTAATTATTAATTTACTTTCATATAAAACTATACAATTAAAGTTATAATAAAAGCTATAAAATTTATTAATTAAAGCTATACAATTGTTGAGATTGCCCCACCACACATACCCCACCACCACCCCACCACCGCCACCACCACCACCACCACACACACCTCAATTCTGAATTCCAAAACAACAGCATCTAGCTCATAATATGTACAAGAGTGAAACATCCCCACCCCCACCCCTACTGCCCACACACATGCAAACTACACAAGAGTGATACAAAGTAATTTTTTCCAAAAAAGTTGAAAAATCCCACCCCCATATGGACAATAATCCAGTGGTCATGCCACTTTTAAAACTAACCAACCCAACATCGATCCACTATAATCCAACAGCAGTGTCAACAACAAATGTGTATCCCATACTCCTTCTAATTCATCTACTAAATTAATTCATTTCATCAATTAAACTAACAATTAAAGTATAAAAATTATTAATTTACTAATTTACAATGAGGATCAATCCTACTTTCATATGAAATGGGCACTAATTATTAATTTACTTTCATATAAAACTATACAATTAAAGTTACAATTAAAGCTGTACAATTTATTTTATTAAAGCTATACAATTAAAGTTATTTCGAAGCTCAACAATTATCTATTAATGAGGGGCAATCCTACTTGCATATGAAAGGGGCAATACATATTTTATTAATCAATTTGTGCATTTCAATTGTTGAGATTGTCCCACCACACACACACCCCACCCCACCCCCTCCCCCACCACACACACGCACACGTACACGCACACACACCACACCACCCCCTGCCCCCTCCCCAACCACACACACACGCACACACCTGCACACACACGCACACACCCCACCACCCCCTGCCCCCCCCCCCCCCCTCACCCCACCACACACACACACACCATCACCACCCCCCTGCCCCCCACCTAGCCCCCTGTCCCTCCCCTCCCTAACCCCCCTCTCCCTCCCCCTCCCCCTCCCCCCACCACACACGCACACACACACACACCCCTGCCCCCACCACACACATATAGAAATGAAAGAGAAAGAGAGGAAAAAAATATACCTTAGAGAGAGAGAGATATCGAAATCGCTTAGAGAGAGAAAGAGAGGGAAAACCAAAAACGGTGGAAAAAAAGGAAAGCGTAGGGTTTTTTTTACTAAACAAATTGTCACGGACATGTCACGGTCCTTGACCGTGATAATATTATAAGGTTTGTCACGATCATTGACCGTGACAAGTCCGTGACAAGTGTCGTTGTCACGGTCAATGACCGTGACAAGACTAGCCGCTAGAAGGGTGCCAATTTACCCATTTTGGTGTAGTGAAAAATAAATAAAAATGTGTGACAAAAAAAAATAAGTCTTGATAACAAAGTGTACACACAAACTGAAATGGGTGTAAATAAACTCTCCAAACCAAACACCCAAACAATTTCAGATTTTAATTCCAATTTAAATCAAATTAGATTTAAAATAAAATTATTTTATTAAACAAATCAGTATATATATATATATATATATATATATATATATATATATATTTATAAAGAAGGAAAGAAATTACCTCAACTCAAGATCCCAAAACAGCTATAAAAAAAACGATGTTGCCGAAAAAACAGGTCGGAAACCCCTCTACGATCGGAACTCCTAAACAGAGAAATGGAAAACACGAGGTCGCCGGAAGGGACACCACGACATTGGATAAACAAAAACCCAAAACCACACCGGAAAATAGGGGTGACGACAGCGGATAAACCCAAGGGGGGGAGGTGATGCGAGGAGGAATAGGGGCGACGACAGCGGCAGAGAGAATGAGAGGGGTAGGGCTTGGGTTTTTGGTCGAGAGAGGGGGGGAGCGGGGGAGAAGATGAGGGAGGAGAGAGAAGAGGGAAACTGAAGTGTGGCAAAATTTTAAGGTATTTTATACCCTAGTCAAGTGTTCTTAATTTTGGCACACTTTAAAACAGTGCCAAAATTTGGCACTGTTTTAAAGTGTGCCAAATTGTCATTAAACCGTGCCAGAATTTGGCACTGTTTAAAACAGTGCCAAAATTTTAATATCAGGGTGTGCCAAATTGCTATTTTTGGTGTAGTTGATGTAGGGGAGATGATCAGTTTCTGGAAGTAACAGGTGGGTGTGGGTTAAGCTAGCGAGTTAGAAACTTAGGATGGGGATGGGGATGGGTGAGCGTGTGCGTGTGTTTGTTTGGAGTTATATGGAGAATAATATTTGGATCGGGTGGGTATTTGGGATATAAAAATTCTACTTTGATAGAATTTTTGACATAATTTTTATGGACACACTGACGTGGTCGCTTTTTATTAGTTGATTTTTGAGACTCGTGTCAGTGGGATCTGAAAAACAATTAATTAAAAGTAACTACCTCATTCGGTCCCCAATGTTTCGGTCAATTCTTCGGTTACCATAGAAAGGCTAGGTGGGATATTAGGAGTATGTGTTGTTGAGGGATGAGTGTTGAGTGTTAACATTGGTATAAGACCAAAATCAATTTTTCCATGGGAAAATAGATGTCTCACTATTTGGGAAGCTTAAAAATATGTGGAAAAATTCATATGTTACCACACAGTCACTACAGGCTCAAAGTTTTCATAAGTTTTCAATAATGCACTTAGCTCTCCAAAAAAAATTACAAAAATGATATTGTGCCCAAATTTTTTATCGAATTTTGACGGACAAACTGACATGGCGGGGTTTCATTGGTTAGTTTTTGGGTCCATACCAGTGGGAACTAGAAACTAACCAATAAAAGCTCGCCACGTCAATTTGTCCATGAAAATTCTGTCAAAATTTTGGTCAAGATAGAACTACTCAAAAAATTATTCACCCTCCAAAATTGTCGTTTTTTTCATCAAAAAAATTTTTTAAAGAAAATTTTTATCTCAAGTCTTGAAACGAAGAAAATGACCATTAACACTAATGTATCCCCAAACACCTAAAATTCAAAAAAAATCAAAATTGATTTAATCACCCCATAAATTTATATGCACCTCCAAAAGTGACATTTCACTGCCCAAATTTAAAAATAAGACCTCCAAAAAAAAACTTGATTATGAACACCCCAAAACCATAAAATGCAAAAACATTCCAAAATGAACCCAGGAGTATGGACCAAAAAATTAATCACCCCTCATGCTCTCTTGACATTAAAAATACCAAAATGATCCCCACGAAGGCAATCAAATGCCACAACGATTTTAACGAACCTAAAGTACAAAAATATTAAAAAAAAACATAGAAAATTACTAAAACACCACAAAATACCAAAATGACCCCTTAACTTCTACAAATGACCACAAAAACATATAAAACCACAATCATTCTGACTCATGTGATGAAGAATGTCAACTGGACATAAATAATGATACACTAATATACAAAAATAACGCGGTGCTATTCTCTCTCAATCTCCCGGTAGACGGGGTCCTCAAGGGATGGATGGACTCCATTTCTGGGATAAACCCCTCCAAGAGTGGTTTCAACCGTTGACCGTTGATTTTAAATGCATCGCCATTCTTGAGATTTTCTACCTCAATCACTCCATGGGGAAAACGTGCTTCATAATAAATGACCCGGACCAATGTGATCGTAATTTCTCAAGAAACAAATGTAACCTAGAATTGTACAATGTAACTTTTTGATTAAGTTCAAAATGTATTTTAAAAATATTTTTATCATGAAAATCTTTTGTTCGTCCTTTATAAATTCTAGCATTCTCATATGCGTCATTACTCAAATCTTCAAGTTTATTCAATTGGAGCTTCTTCAATGCCCCACCCTTGGAAAAATCAAAACTAAGTGCATGAATATCCCAATAAGATCGATGTTCAACCTCAATGGGTAAATGACAATCTTTTACATAAACTAACCTATGGAGAGACATGTCCAAATGAGTTTTATACATCGTCCGGTATGCCCAAAGTGCATTTGTGAGTCTAGTTGGCCAATCCTTTTGGTTGACATTGACCGTTTTCTCTAAAATTCTCTTTATCTCCCTATTGGGCAACTAGGCTTTTCTATTGGTGTTTGGGTGGTAGGTGGTGGCGACTTTATGGGTCATTCAATATTTTCTCATCAAAGAGGAAAATGGAAAATTACAAAAATTCAACCCTTGATCACTAATAATTGCTTTTGGAGTGTCAAATCGAGAAAAAATATCCTCCTTCAAAAAGTGAATGATCGTTTTATGGTCGTTGTTCTTCGAAGAGAATTCCTCAACCCATTTGGACACATAATCCACTGCTATAAGAATGTAGAAATATTCAAAAGAAGGTGGAAATAGTCCCATGAAGTTTATTCCCCAACAATCAAAAACCTCAATTACAAGAATAAGGGTCATATGCATCATATTTCTTCGAGTGAGGCTTCCAAACATTTGACACCTCTTGCATGCCTACAATAGTCATGGGTGTCCTTGAAAAGTGTTGGAAAATAAAGGCCGTATTATAGATTTTTTTTAGTCGGTCTTTTTTGAGGAAAAATGTTATCCACAAGCTTGACCGTGGAAAAAGGAGAGAACTCTATCAATCTCATCGTTCGGCACGACTTTCTAATGACTTGATCGGCATTGTATTTAAAGAAGTGTGGCCTCTCAAAAAAATAACCGTACCTCACTCAAGAATTTATTTTTATCTTGTGAGGACCAATGAGAAGGTACCACTCTCGTGACAAGATAATTTGCAATGTTCGCATAACATGGAAGTGTAGAGATGGAGAATAATTGCTCATCGGGAAAATTATCTCCAATAGGTGAGGGCTCCTTAAACTAATGTTCAAATGTCAAACGAAATAAATGATCGGCAACAACATTATCCACTCCCTTTTGATCTTGATGGTAAGGTTAAATTCTTAGAGTAGAAGGATCTATCTAATCAGTCATGGATTGGTGTCCTTCTTTTAGAGAAGGTACTTAAGAGCTGAATGGCCAGTGAAACAAATGATTGGGGATACAATCAAATAGGATCTAAATTCGTCCAAAGCAAATACTATGGCTAGAAATTCTTTTTCATGGTATAATAGTTTATTTGTGCACTATCCAAAGTACGACTAGCATAGTAGATAACATAAGGCTTCTTGTATTTCCTTTGCCCTAACGCCGCCCCTATTGCATAGTCACTTGAATCACACATGAGCTCAAACAATAAGCTCCATTCTAGAGGTTACATTATGGGTGCATTTGTGAGCAAACTCTTAAGATTTTCAAATGCTTCTTGACATGAATAGAACCACTCAAAATGAGTGTCCTTAGCTAGGAGATTACATACACTACACCAAAAACAGCAATCTGACATAGTTTAAAATGGTGTCAGATCAAATCTGTCACGATTTTAAACTGTGCCAGAATCAGGTGTTCTAAATGGTCATTTTTTCTGGCACGATTTAAAAGTGTGCCAGATTTGGCCAAATATGAACACTTAATCGTGCCGAAATTTGATATTTCTAGCACACTTTTGGTACAATTTATAACTGTGCCAGATTGAGTGCATTTTGGAACACTTATGACACAGTTCAAACCCGTGTCAAAATTTGATACGCTTTTGAACTATGCTAAATTTTTTATTCAAAGAAAAAAAATTATTTGAAAACAAGAAAACTCACAAATTGCGAATCTCGCATGTTTTTGGTAAACTAATGTACATACAAACTTTAAAATATTACAAGTCTTAATAGTTCACAAACAAAAAAATAGGCAAAGTTTCATTTATTTTTTGGACATTCTAATACCTGCTAAAATATAAAACTTTCATAATGTAAAGCCCGCACGGCCATAAAATATAATAATAAAATTACAAAATCTCACACGTCCATAAAAGTTAACAATAAAACTATAAAAGCCTGCATGGCCATAACTCAAAAAAATAAAATCCTGAATATTAACGACATTAAATAAATAATCTCCTTGTTGTAAACCATTGACTTCTTTGTGTGTTCCACGTGGATAAAAGCTAATGCTAAAATGTATACCTACAAAAACATAGGATATAAAAAAGAGTTGATATTAGTAACCAAGTAATTTTTAAAAAAAATCTTATTCAAGCTGAAAAATAACATATACGAGCTACAATTATTATTATATTCTCAAATCGAAAGTCTTTTGACTACGTGGTCGGCTCCTACGAGTTACATTAATCCCATGCAAGGTGTTAATGCCTCTTACGGAGACGTTTGAAGGTTAGTTTGGATTTTCACCCTCAAACGGCATGTTTTTAAGCATAATCTAAATATTTTTAAATTATCATCATACTCACAAATCGAGAGACCCATGACTACGCAGCCAGTTCCTATAAGTTACGTTAGTCCCGTGCGAGGTGTTCATGCCTCTTACGGGACCGTTCGAGACGGGTTTAGGTTTTCACCCTTTTAACGGGTTGTTTTTAAGCATAATCTAGATATTTTAAAATTATCATCATATTATCAAACTGGGAGAACCGTGGCTATACGATCAGTTCCTATAAGTTACATTGGTCCCGTGGGAGCTGTTCATGCCTCTTACGGGGCCATTTGGGGGTTGGTTTGGATTTTCACCCTTTAACGGCTAATTTTAAGCGTGATCTAGATATTTTCAAGTTATCATCATATTCTCAAACTGGGAGTCCCATGACTACGTGATCAGTTCCTACGAGTTACATTGATCACGTGCAAGGTGTTAGTGCCTCTTATGGGGCCGTTTGGGCACTGGTTTGGATTTTCATCCTCTAACGGCATGTTTTTAATCCCAAAATTCTTTTTGAACCTCCTATAGAAATCGAAATGACCTAAAAATGAATGCACATCTTTGAGTGACCTAGGGGAAGGCATATTAAAAATAATCTCTACTATGGCTTTGTCGATTTTGATTCCCTCGGATGAAAAACTGTGATTAAGGACAGTGCTTCGTGTCACCATAAAGTGATATTTTTCCCAATTGAGCACGAAATTTTTATCCTCTCATATCTTCAAAACGCTTTCCAAATTTTATAAACACTCATCAAATGAGTCATTGAAAACACTAAAATCATCCCTCTTGAAATCTTTCCACCATGTCATTAAAAATGCTTAGCATATGTCGTTGAAAAACCATTGGTACATTGCAAAGACCAAATGGCATTATCCAGTAGGCAAAGGTACTGAAGGGACATGTGAAAGTAGAATTTTCTTGATCTTCTGGTGCGATCTTAATTTCATTATAATAGGAGTAATCATAAAAAAAGTAATAATGCTTGTGACCGACTACTCTCTCCAACACTTGGTCTAGAAATGGTAAGGGAAAATGATTTTTACGGGTGACCACATTCAATTTTTAATAATCTATGTATACATAAAAACCCGTGGGAACTCGAGTAGGAATAAATTCACCCTTATCATTTTCAATAATCGCGATTCCCGACTTTTTAGGGATAACTTGTGCAGGGCTCACCCATTAACTATCGGATATTGAGTATATGATACCTACATCTAATAGTTTCAACACCTCATCCATTATTACATTTTTCATGTGTGGGTTCAAACGCCTTTGCATTTACCGGATAGGTTTGACATCTTCTTCTAATAAAATCTGATTTGTGCAAGTTAAGGGACTAATACCCTTCAAGTCCACAATTGTCCATCCCAAATCACTCTTGTGCTTTTTCAACACTTCTAAAAGTTTCCACTCTTGATCCCTATCATGTGAAGACAAAATAACAACCGAAAAAGTGGTTTCCTCTCATAAATATGAATATTTGAGCTCAATAGGAAGTGATTTCAAGTCAAATTTTGAGAATTTCAAACTGGAGGGCATAGGAATGGAGTCCCGCTGGGGCAACTCCTCAAAAAGAGAACACCACATAGATTCTTCACAAATTTCCTCACATTCAAACAACGAACACATTTCATGCATTTTAGGATCAATTAAAGAAAACTCATGAACATCATCCAAAGATTGAAAATCGAGAGAGTTGACCTTGAATGTTTATAAAGTATCACTAAGTCAATTAAGATCAAAGTGTTCTTGCACCAAAACATCAATGAGATCAATATCTCTAACATCCTCCTCTTCACAAAGTGGTTGCTTAGTGATGTTAAATATGTTCAATTAGAGCTTCATATTACTAAATGACAATTGCATCACCCCATTCCGGCAAATAAAAGTGGCATTCGAGGCAGCTAAAAATGGGCGACCTTAAATGGCCAAAATTTATGACTCAACATGTGCTACCAGTTTGGTATCCAGCACGACAAAGTCAACGGGGAAATAGAATATGTTGACTTGCACCAAGACATCCTCAATAATTCGATGAGGTACTTTTATCGATTGGTCCATTAGTTGCAAAGCGATGCGAGTGGGCTTAAGCTCACATAACCTAAGTTTTTCATAAACTGAAAATGGGAGCAAAGTGACACTCTCTCCTAAATTAAACAAAGCTCTATCGATGTAACAATTCCTAATGTAACAAGAAATTTTAGGACAACCGGGGTCCTTGTATTTGGAAGGGATCTTGTGTTGTATGATTGAACTCACTTGTTCGGCTAAAAATGCATCTTTGCAAAATGAAGATTGCACTTTAATGTGTACAAATCTTTCAAAAATTTAGCAGAAGTCGAAACTTGCTTAAAGGATTCAAGCAAAGGAGTGTTGATTTTCACTTGTTCGAAAAGTTCCAAAATATCCGCATTCCGACTTTCTTTTTATGATTGCTTGAATATTTGTGGAAAAGGTGCGTGAATGGGACATTTATCAACCTCAATCGGATAATTTTTCACCACATCTAATCTATCACTTCCTTGATCATTAAATTGCTCCTTAGGCTCTTTTGGAACCGACGGAATATTCTTTTCGACAATTTTTCCACTTCTCAACATAGTTAAAGATATGATATGTTCCGATTGGGTATCATTTGGATATGGGGAACCTATCACCATTCGACCTTTGGGGTTGGGTAGAGGTTAAGTTGGAAATTTTTCTTTCTCTAGTGCACTCATGGATGTGGTCAATTGCGAGAGAGTGTATCTAATTTCACTCAACGATTGTTCATTTGGCTTGGGTGTTGATGGAATGTTGGCCTTGTATGAACTCTTTCAATGTGTACTCAAGGCTCTTTTTATATGGTGGCACGTCAAGAGTAATTAATTAAGAACCATGTTTTTATTGATATGGCGATAGAGGTGGTTGGAAAATGGTTTTTGTGGATGGGATGGATGTAGTGGCTGGAATGACGGGGGATGTATGTGCCCATGATTTTTCTTATACCCAAAGTTTGGGTGATTCCTCCACTCTAGATTATATCTCTCATTGTACAGTGAGGTAAATGACTTCTTGAAGTTGTTTATCGCATTTACTTGCTCGTGAAAAACCTTTTCAAATGCCAAAATGGTAGGGCACTTTTGTGTGAGATGCCCAAGTGTGTCACAAATATCACACACCTCCTCCAAGTCATATCGTGTTGTGATTTTATCAATGTTTTTAAGCTACATTACTTTTACATTCTTAGTGAGTTGTGAAATTTTTGCATTAAGTGCATCCTCTTCCCTAAGATGGTAAAAAACACTCCCTTAGGTGTTAGTGTTGGGAATAATGGCATTGCTCTATCATTAGGATTTGTGACTCCCATTATTGTGATTTTTCTACCAACTAATACAAGTATCTCTCGACTTGCTCAGGGTTCGTGTTTATGATCTCC
Source organism: Sambucus nigra (assembly GCA_949130495.1). Classification (NCBI taxonomy): domain Eukaryota; kingdom Viridiplantae; phylum Streptophyta; class Magnoliopsida; order Dipsacales; family Adoxaceae; genus Sambucus; species Sambucus nigra. The sequence continues at coordinate 621,530,701 of OX422207.1, read as the reverse complement.
CCATTGCATAATGTTTCAACTAATTATTTAGTTTGGGGAGACAAGACCTTAATAAAGAAATTAAATATTATATATTTTTCATACCCATGGTATAGGCAAGCATTACAAAGATCCTTAAATTGTTCCTAACACATATTGAAATTCTCATTATCTTTGTGAACAAAATTTGTAATTTCTCTCCTAAGTGCATTGGTTCTATGTGCGGGGAAGATTTTTCTCAAAAATTGAGCTTGCATTTCATTCCAAGTGCCTATAGAACGTGGATGCAAGGTATTGAGCCAAATTTTAGCTCTATCTTTAAGAGAAAATGGGAACAACTTTAACCTTACCACTTCTTTTATGCACATTTGGTTAAAAAAATGTTGCGCACACCTCTTAAAACTCCTTAAGGTGAAGGTATGGTTGTTCACTCTTAAGCCGATCGAATGTGGGCAAGATTTGGATCACGTCATGCTTAAAATTAAAATTACCCACATTTTGGGGAACGATTATGCATGAAGGCCCAGTGCTTCGCTCAGGTTGGAGATAATCTCCAAGTGTCCACATTGGAGGATCATGGGGTAGCTCGTTATCACCGTGTTCACTTAGGTTATCGGCTATGGTACTTGTGGTATATGAATAGGTAATAGTGGAGGAAGTGAATTTGAAACCAACAATAGAACCATACTCGAAATCGAGAGTATGAAATATCACTAATCGGTCTACATCATCCCTACCGGGGTTAAGAGTTCATATATAAGAAATCTCTGCAAGCTTAACATTAACAAGTACCTTCAAATAAAAACAAGTGAAACAAATTAGATCATTTTTTCATACTTATATATATATATATATATATATATATATATATATATATATATATATATATATATATATATATATATGTGTGTGTGTGTGTGTGTGTGTGTGTGTTATTTTCCCCATTTTTTTTTAGAAAATTAGACTCTATGATTGAAAATTGATGGAATATGCAAGTTGTTAATCCCTAGCAACAACACCAAAAATTTATTTGTAGTTAAAAAGTGTCTGTCAATGGCCCAAGTGCAAGCCATAAAATAAATAGTAAATCTCGATAAATGCAGGAGCGAATTACATAAAGATTGGTAAAACTATAGATTAATTACATTTATAGAGGCATTTTATCAAACATGTAGTGTGAGTATGAAATTTGATGTGAATTTGGTTAAATAAAATGAATGTAATTAGAGAGTAAACACGAAAACAACAAGTAATTGAGAATTCAAATGAGAGTGAAGGTAAAGGACCATGAGTTCAGTATGAATCTTAACACAAATGATTGATTGACTATAGATATGTATTAATTTGGTGAATCCTTATGTGAAATCAAATATCAAGTGTGAAGATATTAACTAACAATATTTAATCAGTATCTATTATGAATAAATAAAACGATTGAATTAAATTATGGAGATCCACTAACTAGACATGTTGCTTGACAATATGGATGAAGAGAAATCCATATAATATTAACTCAACATCACTAATTAATGCATTCTATAGTCAATATATGACTAATTAAAGATGACTCATTGAATTCACTACCCAAACCATATAGATCTAGCAATTCATTGTTGAGAATACAAAAGAAGTAGAAATAAAGATCAAGTCAAGAAATCAAGCCATAGATCTTAAATGAAAATAGGGCTTCAATATTTAACTATCTTCAAATTTGGTACAAATCTTTTGTTTCTTTTTCTTTCTTTCTCTGGAATTCTCTAAGTACAAAGTATGAATTATCCTTAAGCTAAGAATGATGTAATAAAGTTATCCCAAAGCTTAAAATGTTCTAACTTAAAACTAAAATCTTATAATGGCATTGTTGTGATTTTCTAGTGAAGAAAAATACATCCTAATAGAGAAAAAATACATCCTAATATGGCAAAATACATCTTGAAATGGGAAAAATACATCTAACAAGGGTAAGATGCATTTTTCTCTATATTGTCCAAAATGCCTAAAAATTATCCAAAACTTCTCTAATCCTTCTTTGAAGAGTTGGACATCCTCTTTCAAAGTCGGGACATGCCTTTTTGTAGGAAATGAGTTTATATTCACATATCAAATGCTTCCTTAGCCCTACAAAAGCAAATGTTTAAAGTCAAATAACAAGTAAAATTTAAATAAATGAATGCACATAAAAATAGCTCAAAGGGTAGGAATTATGGCCTCAGGGAAGATGTATTGCCCATATATACCACTATATATAGGTAATATTGGGCTCTAATCACCCACTATAAGAGCACGAGTGATGGATCCTAGGACCTCTTAACGATTATTATTATAGTCCCCGATGACTGTAGATAATAGCGTGAACTCATAGGCGGTGTACCTTAGACCGGTGGCGGTGCGGAGGGGGAACACATGGATGGTGGACTCGTTGTCTATCAATATTAAAGGAATAAAAGGTCTACATGCCTCGATGGTGATGTCTAGTGTGAACCGATGATTACGGCCTTGCATAGGGGAGATTCTTGTTAGATAAGTTAATATGTTATCGCATGGTAATGGACCTGATGGTGGCTGAAATCTCAGTCAGAGTTAGGTCTTGTGGCATAGAATCTTAAGACAACAGACGGACGAGGGTATCTCGGTGTTTTCGGTATGTCGTTAGTAACTCCTAGATGGTGATATTAACTGACGTCCATCAAATCTACCCCTGGATTTTTTTATTTCCTTAAGAAGGGTGTGATAACTTCTTCAGCAGGATTTTCTCTTTGCTAGTCGGGTTCGAAGGAGAGTAATGTCATCCAGATCTAATAAAGAAGTCAAATTCTTTATCCAAAGAGAGTATTGGTTTTGCTCGGGCTTTATGTTCAACCTTTTCTTAATAGAGAAAAAGGTCAGTTAAGGATGTGGGACCAATAGGCAGTGTAGTTTTGAAGCCATTACTTAGGTTTAGTGAAGGACATGGGATGGTTTTGGGCTTTCAAGATCTTTGTTGTGAGTTCGAGGGAGGGATTTAGATGTGGTGTTATCTATTCAACATACGACCATATTCGTTTCAAAGGCATGAATGAGGATTCATGCCATTGTTGTGAGGATCTATTCGTCTTTTTTATTCAGGGTGTCAGAAGGCATTTTCGTAGATATAAATGACCTCGACCAGATGTCATTGTCCAATGTAGTCTCATAGACGTCATCATCATTTGAAGAGGTTTCAGATCTCCCCGGGTTTATGTCTTTTGTTATGATTGAAGCCTCATAGTAGGTGTCCCAGTAATAATAGTAGTAATCTACATATTTTGTTCCCTGGGGTAAGAGTCCTTTGATGAATCTGGCAACGATTAATGTAGTCACCATATACTACAGACTGTGGAAATTTTCCTCGGTATGATCATGGAGAGATGGGATAACCATTTTTGTCCACAAGTTATACGACTATCTCTGGGTGGTGGACCTCCTGACAGAGGATGGCCTCGATGGGTCATATTATCTCGGAGTTTTTATGACACTGATAATGTGAGTGGTGTCTAGGTATGTGCTCCCATATCTATGCTCCACACTTATGTATTGATGGGTCCATGGTGATATTCCAAGTACGAATAGATCAAAGGTCAATCAGAGGATTAGTGAGTCCATTTCACTGTGAGGACCGATATGATTTGTTGTAAGGTGCCCTTCAGGTGGTGGGACAATTTTTAGCAGATCGATATCTACTCTGATAGACCTGTGTATGGCGTCCTATATCTATATTGGAAAGTTATACCATCCGATGGACCAGATATTCTAGTATATATTGACATTAGTGTGCCAACGCTTTCCCTCATTGTCGAAGAACTAGAGAGGTGATTCCCTGCATGAGAGACTTGGTCGTAAACTATCTATATTGCAGCCTCTCTTTTCATACAGTAGGTCTAGTGCTTGTGTTGTTCCAGGTGGTTGAATTCCTTGGTGGTAGCTCTCTTTGATGTCGAGAGCTTTAAAGGCTATAGGTCCTTCTTCGTGAAGTCCTAGTCCTTTTCTAAGCGAGTAGTACCATTATGTTATTATAGTCTAAACCTAAGGGATGAGGACAAACTCGTCATCGGGCCCTGGAGATGTGTTACCATCGATGATCAAAAGATGTTGAAAGACATTCGTAATGCCATGTTTTGGTATGTGAGTCATGCTACTCAAAAAGTGTCTCTGGTGCACGTGAATACGACTCAAGTGTAATTCGGTCGCGTATGTAATAATTTTAAAAAGTTGGGTATCGAACTCAGGGAGTAAGACATTAAACGTAACGACTACTAAGGAAGGCGACTAGACCTAATGATCAACTCACAAGAAGAAAAAGAAAAGATGATAATTGTTTTAAAGAAACTTTATAATGAGCTAATGCAACCTAATTTATAAATGTGAACTGACTACGCATGTAAGAAAGAATATTTTTTTATTTAAACTATATGCGAAAAATGGAATTGGAATACACTCCACCTAGCTTCGATAATTATGTCGAACATAAAACTTCCTCAAAATTTAATATTTAATTGGGAGACAACTTTAATTTCATCTAAGCATTATATATATGGGGATTTTACACCTCACAATACATAATAAAAAATAATTTCAAAGTGCATGAAAAAAATTGTCAACACGCATATCGTATCCTTAAATACTACGGTTACCTAAGGCAAACGAAGTTAAAAGGGATATAATAATTACACCAACATAGTATTAAGCCTACAATTAACTATTAAATTGAGTTACGATTTTATATCCCTACATAAGACCTAATATGGGTTCATGTACCCCAATCTGCTAAAAACCTATCCGAACATGGTGACACTACAATTAAACATGGATTTTACGTTGCATGGATTCATATTAACATAAAGAATGCAAACAATCATATGTAGAATCTCTACAGCAAGATAATCAATAATTATAACCTAGAAAAGTAATAAATCTTGAGAGCAAAGAAAGAAGAATACTTGTATAACAATGAAAAACGTGATTTTTTATGAAGAATTTGCCTCCAATGTTTCTTGCCTCCTTTTCCGCCGAAAACTAGGTTAAAACTAATGTAATATATGTCTGATCTTAAGTTACAACTCATTGGATTCATTTTGAAAGAGTCCTAAACTCATAAAACTCTTTAGCTAAAAACTAGGACAAAATTAAAATTCATGCATCTGACTAACCAATCGGTTCGGCCAGGGGAACCGGTTCGACCCTTTAATTTTCAGAATTTACTCTTTTGCCACTGGATTCTCTTCTCAATTTCGGTTGCGTGTAACTTCTTCACCATAGCTCGGATTTGGACACCGTTTCTTCTAGTGTTATCTTGGATTCAAGATATCCAACTTTACTTTAGTCTTTGCCTCTCAATATGGATATAAAATTACTTAAATGCCCTTAAACTTCCTGTCATTATTTTCTTTCTTTATTCTGGTTTCTCTCATGCATTCACTTGCACGAAATATTTGTAAAATACAAGAGAAATACACAAAATAATAAATACTCACTCAAAAGGGTTAGTATAATGAATACGAGATAAATCCAGTTTAATTACATCGCACAGGACCATAAAAATACCCAAATTACGGGAAAATATGTGAAATATTTATGCCGAATCAAACCCCCTAACTTAGGACGTTGCTCATTTCGAGTAATTTAAAAAAGTCAAAAGTATGAGTCTAAAGAAACTTTCAAAAACTGTATTGGGATAAAATACCTTTTTCACGGGCAAGAGATTGTATTTAGTGCATAGAATAAGTCGTTAAACCCTTAGGCTACCTTAATATGACGAATGGTGTCTCGTGAGGGTTTGCAGTGAATTTTACCACAAAATTCATTTTTTCACTCAAGAAAAATATCGAAATAATTAAAAATCGTAAATTTTAAATTTCTTAAAACTAATGGCTTTAAATATTTATTCAAGAATCTTAATTCATAAGTGTGTGTATGTGTGTGTGTGTGTGCAAAGTAAAAAATTATACAACTAATATCCATCGATTGATCATTACATTACTTTTCTGAAAATTTATTTTGATTCAAATTCTCACGGGATGCTCTCACAAGAGAATCTCTCGAAATGCGGTTATTTTCTCTCGGTGTGCGTGATATAAAGAGTAAATATAATGGAATACAAATTCACGCACATAAATTGAATGACATAATTTTTATGGTGAAAAGATCCCATCAACGAATTACGATTATTGAAAAGCGGGAAACATCATCTTTTGTTCGCACCATTTAATCTCTCTTATTATCTTTTCGTGTTTTGGCTCTCCACGAGGTAATTAATTTCGTTATTCGGACTTGGTTAGGATTTTTGCGGGTTATAAGGTGTATTAGCTAAAAATATGAATGGTTGGAAAATTTGAAGTTGGAAATTTTTTTTGCTTGCGATGTCCGTTAGCACTTTTTCGAGCATTTTGCACATTTTCTATTTTTTTTCTTTTTCCTCTTATTTTTCAGATTTATCTTTTTTTTGTTTAGCATTATTCTTCTATTTTTTCCTTCTTCCCCCTTTTTATGCACCATTTTGACTTAATTGATGAATTTTCGATTTTCACAACTCCAGGCTAATATGGGTTTTTAGGTTAACAAATGAAAAGCAAAAATTTATTGGGCATAAAGTGGTTAGCAAAAGGATATTTTTCACAATTTTTTATGGATAATATTTCTGGGGAAATAAACGATAACCTAATTTTATCTATTCGAATTTCGAATTATTTTACCATATGCGTCTTGAGATTGAATTTAAATTAGAGACATTTTTAGTGCATTTTTAAGACAACATCTCACTCGTTTTCCATAACCGATCAAAACAAAAATTTAGAGATCTTTAACGACTTATTTAAATGCTGAAATGAACGTTTATTTAAATACTCGCAAAAATTAATAGGCTCGAAATCTCACCGAGTTAATAAATCTCCACGCTTATTCATAAAGTCATCAATTTTCGCTCAATTTCCATCTTTGATCAATTTTGGCTTAGTGCATTTGATTTTTTACAAATTGAGACTTTAAACAAAAAATTTAGTGACTTTTTTGAAAGATTCAAATTCCAATTTTTATTTAAAGTTTTGAAAAATCACTTGTTACCTCCCCCCCCCCCCCCCCCCCCACCCACCCACACACACACACACACAACTTAGACTTTTGCATTGTTAAGGACTAAAATCTAAATAAGAAAAAGAAGGAGCGCGGAATAGAAACAAGCAAAATCTAAAATGCATTTTTTTTCATTAAAAGCATCAAGACAAATATAAAAGAAAATAGATAGCCAATACATAGTTCTTAGAAGATATGCGATAAAAATAATAAGAACTACATGAAAAAATCATAGAATCTAATGCGAAGGCCCGGGTGCATCGGGATCATGAGCATATGGATCATAGTATTTTGTGGGCAATTGCGAATTGGGACCCATTTGCAAACGATACATCTCCGCTTTTAAATGGACCATCATGCCCGTGTCCCGTTGGTAGGCAAGGCGATCCTCTCTATATTCGTTGACAAAACCATCTAACTGCGCCTCCAATTCCTGATGGTTTATAACCCCCGATTGGTAGGTGCCTTCGTCAAAATTGGGCACAAAGTCGGAGTCACCCTCACTTTCTTCCGCTCCTTATTCCCCTTGCACATCCTCACCCTCCTCATCTTCGTCCATCTCGACATACTCAAAATTAGGAGGAGGGGGTGGACATTCCTCAATTGTCTCGCTTTACGCTCAATGGATGAAGCATTGATCGGCTTAGGAAGTCGTGCGGTAGTGCCTCCTCTGGGCACATGTGCATCCTTGCAAAGAGCGTCAATAAACGTAGCATAAGGAAGAGACATTTTGCCCTTTTTATCAAAGGCGGTGGCAACTATCTCTTGGAGGTATATGTGGGTTGGACTTATTTGGCTTTCTTGGTCGAAGAGGTGGTAGAGAAATGTGTTGTGTCAGAGACGGATGGCCGAGTTGATGGTAGTCAGGAGGATGGTACCACAAATGATAAGGTGGGAATACCTAATATGCTCGGGAAGATGTCCCATCGAAAAGGTATCCTCAGTCCATTCCTCCCCCGACGCCCACCTTGCGGTGCATTCTTGCTTGGAGATGAGTGGGGCGTTGTTGGGATATGTGTGTTGAGGTGGAATAATCACCCTCGTCGCTCTCATTTTTTGTTGAATGATGTCAAGGTAGAGGGGCACCCTCTTTCCATGAACCCGGTCTTCACATAGACCTTGTTGCTTCCGGACAAAGGTCCCATAGAAAAGTCGCACATTGGTGTCATCGACGGTGGTGGATGGCGAACCCAAGAAACGACACCACCCAAAATGGTAAAAAACGTGGTCACTTCCGCGGGAAGGTCATCACATAAGACCTTTATTTTAATAAAAAAACATTCGACTGGGTACAAAATGGACTATGACCCAATTTCTTTCTTGGCATGATCGGTTACCGTCATTTTCTCCTTCGTCGAAGATGTCGACGAAATTGTATTTTATATATCGAGACATGCTTGCAAATGGTTGGAAGAGATTTTTTAGAGGGGACTTTAGAGAGAAAGAATATAGATTGTAGGTGTAGAGAAAAATGGTGTGGGGTGGGTTGTATTTATAGGTGGAAAAAGGGTGGGAAATGGTGGGAAAGGTTGGGAATTGGAAAGGTTTTTAGTGGGAAGAGGTGAGAGGGAATGGATTTGGATTTTGGGTGTGGTTGGAGGAAGTGAAAAGAGTAGGAATTTCGGAGTGGGGGGAATGGATTTGGGGGGGATGAATGTGGAGGGAAAATTAAAAAAGGAAAAAAATTTGGAAACCGATCTGGCGAACCGGTTCGGCCCTGAGGCAAATCGATTCGACTAGGCGAATCGGTTCAGTCCTAGTGCAAATCGGTTCGGAACATGTTTCTGTCCAAACGCACTGGTGACCCCCATTTTCCTAGTTTAAGAGTGGAAACCCTAATTTTCTCCCTAGAATCAATCCTAAAACTATCCTTTGAACTTTGGGCACCAGTTAACCTTGAATTCTCTCTGTTTCACGATGTACATTCACTCGGGCATAGTAGGGCTAAGATTCGGGCTTCTACCTCCTTCTAATGCGGAATCAATGACTCTCTAAAACCCTAAAAACACTCTAGTATACAAAAAAAAACACCCCATACGCGTCGGGGGTACAATGACCTTTCTCTCATGCTTAATCATACCCATAGACGGGGTCCGAATCGTGTCATTTTCCTCCACACACACCTCGAGATAGGTCTTTAGGCATTGTCCATTAACCTTGAAAGTGTCCCCACCTTTCGGGTTTTCTAATTCAATCGCACTATGGGGAAACACCTCTTTTATGACGAACGGGACGATCCACCTCGAACGTATCTTGCTGGGAAACAAATGTAATCATGAATTGTAAAGAAGTACTTTTTGACTTGGACGAAACTCCTTCGATGGATATTTTGCTCGTGTGCGAGTTTCATCCCTTCTTTGGATATGCGGGTGCTTTCATACGCATCGTTGCGTATCTCTTCCAACTCATGCAATTATAGTTTTTGCACTTCACTATCTTTGTCGAGATTATTATTCAACCTCTTAATGGCCCAATACGATTTATGATCGAGCTCAATGGGGAGATGGCAAATTTTTCATAGACAAAGCGAAATGGGTACATTCCAATGGGGTTCTTATATGCTGCCTGATAAGCCCATAGTGCATCGATTAATCGAGTAGACCAATCCTTTCGGTTAGGATCCATGGTCTTTTCGAGAATTTTTTTTATCTCTCGATTTGCTAACTCAACTTTCCCGTTCGTTTGGGGGTGGCATGTCATCCCAAATTTCTGGACGACTCCATACTTTCTTAATAATTTTTCAAATGGCCTATTACAAAAATGCCTGCCGTTATCACTAATGCTTACCTTTGGAGCATCGAAGTGAGAGATTATATGTTCATGAATGAACTTTATCACCGCCTTATTATCATTTGTCCTCGTACCTATGGCCTCAACCCATTTTGACACATAGTCTACCGGGATGAGGATGTATAGTCCATATTGATAAGGGCCTCGTTGTAGTCATCCATCCATATTGATAACAGATTCTATACATCTCAAATATATGAATATATCAGGGGAAAATAGATAATCTCCAAGTTTACATCTACATAAGTACGGTTAGTACCACGTGAATTGAAAATAGGCTTCTTGCTAGACCTCACATAACGAAGGCATGTTCCTACCGCCTTCGGGGATCGCTCGCGCATAATAGGCATACATATAGGTTTTCCCACACCAATAACCATTAAATCATCTGCTAAGTATAATCACTACACCTTCACACAATTCATATATCCCATAACCCAAAAGTTATGTGAAAGGATCCCCTTGTGTACATCTTCGTAAGATACAGTAAGTAATTTCAGCACGTAGTATCCGGGATAAAATGACTAAGGTAAAACTCGTCTCTCTCATTAGGATACCCAAATAGTCATCGTTACTTATGTCTCATAAGTATATACCCTCTATTCCGTATCCCACGAGTAATTACATCAAGTATGTTGCACATAATACATAAGACAAGTTATACACATTTCAGAAAGGATATAAGTTGTATACCTAATAATAACTTACTTAGCCTCCATCTGAGCCATAAAGTATATACAATTAAAGGTCTTTAATCAGTAGTTTACAATGGTTTAATTCTTCTATTTCCATCCAATATTCCCTTTTTACCAATTAAGAAAAAATCCCAATTTTTCCCTGTTCGTGCGCACGACACCAAAAGCTAGTCGTTCGCACAGTCCGTGCATGCGGACCACAAATGTACCCGTTCGCACGGCTAAAAAACAAAACCCTCCAAAAATTCATCTTTCTTCAACCTACATCCCTTTTTATGACCCTTTTCTCTAGAACTACCATTAACGGTCTACCTTAAGGTCCTAACACCTCCGAAATACTGTAAATTGTTTTACAAACTTCACAAACTAAACTTTATACTATACTTACATGTTTAGTTAATTTATATAGAGATCTAAAGGTATATATAGAGTTAAAGCATTATAATCATATATTAGAATTTCATGCTTAAATCCCAAATTTTCAATTCATTCATGAAAAAAGTAGGGGCTTTTACTCAATTATTCAAGTATAACACACTCCTTGTTCAATATAACTAAAATTCATAATGAATTCTACCAATTTCATTTTATGGATATAAAATGGATTTTAATAATATAATTTAAATCCAAAGTTTGTTATGTAATCATCTAAATAATGAATTTTATATCTATATTTAGAATCCAATGAATAACTATATTTTAATACCAAAAACAATCATATTAATATACTAAGTAAACTTGCCTTGATTTGGGAGATGAAGTCCAAGTCCAATTACCCCAATTCTCTCCTTCTCCAAGTCCATTTGTCCCAATTATCTTTTTCTCCTAGTTGTTTCCTCTCTTTAGCCTCTCTCTAGTCTTAGGGTTTCTTCTCAAGTGTTTTATAATGGTTTATATTCACCCTAATCTCCTTTTTTATTATATTAACCACGAAATTAGGGTTGGACCCAATATGGGCCTTAACCCATTAAGCCCAAAACTACATCCAATTTGTCCAGAACCCAACCCAAGTTATTTACTAGCCCATATAGCTTAAAACCCATTATTTTAAGTCCTAACCGAACATTCTTATGTCCCAAATGTTAACCCAAAGTACCAAACCAACCTCATAATATTCTAATCGGTATGAGTCCCAAAAACCATTATTAAATTATTTATTAGCTAATTATTAATTCATTATAGTGTATTAAATTAGATTTCAATTTCGAATATACCATAATACAACACATATGGAAATATAAACAGTGACATCACATGTTACTACAGGAACATATAAATATAAATAATAAATTTCACAATTTAATTAATGCATTAAAAATACGGGGTCTTACACCTTATTCACGAATCCACCCTCTAATCCCTATAATGTTATAATTTCCTTAATAATTCACAAATCCTCATATACTTTACACATGTATAATTCTTTCATTTTACCAACCTTCTTAATTGACTTTGGTTTGTGTATTCGTACTTGTGGAATCAAAGTCTGCGTAGTTCGTGTGTCCGTACAATACGCTGGAAAGAGCTCAATTTTTTGTGGCTTTGGTGCATGGGGGTGCCTAATTCGGCGAGCCGCCTCTTGAACGCCCAGTTTTGGTATCTTTGGTGCGCGGGAGGTGCTAAATCCGTCCATCCGCCTCTCAAACACCCATATACCGTTATATGAAACTATAAAAATCTGCTCAACACTATCAAACCTGTGACGGAGCTCCAAAGGTGCGCGGGGGGGGGGGGGGGGGGGAGAGCTATATTTCCTCTCTTTAATTTTCCCCCAAGACCATCATCCGTCAAATGAGGGGGGAGACCCTCTTTTATAGCAAAAGTTCCCCAAGTGGGCTTGACACATGTCTTGTTCTCTATTGAACCAAGTGTCCAATATTTATGGTGCCACTTGTCACAATATATGTAGTGGCATATCAAATATTTAATTAAATCATTACTAGAGTATTGTCTAGTGTATTTCATCAAATGTAGAGTATATGCAATATATTAAATTGTGCATAATAATATTTCAGCCCGTGTAGGGCCTGAATTGTAGTAAAACTCGATAAATCATAAATCAATATTTGATTAAATCTGCGGGTTAATTTATTAGAGTGTTGGTGGTTAATTCATTTAACCTCACTCTGCATTTGCCCCCTCGTAGACATAGTTGGTGTGTTGACGCCTCTATAGTGGATCTTTTGCAACGTAAGATCGAAACCTGTCGAGAGTACTTGGTCAAGAAACCATTAGTGCCTCGAGTGAATTGGTTTTTAAACCAACATATTTTGTAACTGTGCCCAAGAATCAGGGTCTTTAAGCGTGCTTAGTAATATATGACTTTAGTCTCCTGTAAATCAAGCTTATGCCTAGTAATGTAGGGCTTTTAAATATCCCTTAAGAGGGTCATGCGTGCCAAGTAATATTGGTCTTTAGTGCCTAGTAATATAGGACTTTGAATCTCACATGAGCGAGGGTCAGGCGTGCCAAGTCTTATTAAACTAAAATCTCCTATAACCTAGGGTGGAGGCGGGCCAAGTCTTATTGTCATAAAATCTCCCATAACCTAGGGTCAGGGGGGCCATCTTATTGGCATAAAATCTCCCATGACAGAGGGTCAGGCGGGCGACCAAGTCTTATTGGCATAAAATCTCCCATAACCGAGGGTCAGGCGGGCCAAGTCTTATTGGCATAAAATCTCCCATAACCGAGGACCAGGCGGGCCTAGTAATGTAGGACTTTATGAGAATTGTAATTCACCACTTTGGGAGATCTCACCATAATAATGACAAGGTTTGTGAGAACTATAATGCACATCTGTGGGCGACTTACCACAAAATTAGTAAGGTTTGTGAAAACTATAATGCACCTCTATGGGCGACTTACCTCGAAACTGGTAAAGTTTGTGAAAACTATAATGCACCTCTGTGGACGACTTATCTCGAAACAGGTAAGGTTTTATGAGAAATATAATGCACCTCTGTGGGCAACTTACCTCGAAATTGGTAAGGTTGGTATGCAAACTCTGTATCTATGTCCCAGGTTTTGCGGGCAATTTGGTTTACCCCCTGTTGCTTTACTGGAAATAATGTAACGTAACCAGTGCTATATATGAGCCATCCGGTGGCTATGTTGAACAACTTTAATGTTTCTTTTGGGGATGCTTCATCAATGATGGTCATTCTGGGACCAAATCCGAGCATGCTTGTCACCTGTGTTTATGCCTGACTACAAGTGGTACACTATACAGTACTTTTTCCCCTCTTTACTTTTCTTTGTCTTTTATCTCAAGATAAAATAAAGTAAATAAAAATAAACAATTGGTTACAACACCATCTAAGATTTGAAAGCAATTAAATACATTTCACGGGGTGTTTGCCCCCAATTGAAAATAAATCTTTTGAGTGTTTGGCCTTGAAATCTGTAATACCTGATGTAATTGCTCGAGCTCGATTTGATCATATGAATTCAATATGGGGTGTTTTCTTCACTCTTGTCGAGTTCTTCATGTGTGCGCACGAGGCGTTACGCAACCGGAATCACGAATACCTCCCCACCAGAGTCGCCAAATTTAAGATGTGAGTGCGGATTTGAGGAGGCACTGCGTCGAGCGTGTTTTAGACTTGAGAAACGTGGTTGCACCTGCGTAACCGTCTTTGAGGAGTCAAAGTCTGCGTAATTTGTGGGTCCGTACAATACACTGGAGAGAGCTTGGTTTTGGGTGGTTTTGGTGCACGGGGGGTGCCTAATCCGGGGAGATGCCTCTCGAATGCCCAGGTTTGGTAGCTTTAGTACGCGGGGGTGCCAAATCCGTCCATCCTCCTCTCAAATGCCCGTATACCGTATAATGAAACTATAAAAATCTTCTCATCACTATCAAACTCATGACAGAGCTCCAAAGGTGCGCGGGGGAGGAGAGCTATATTTTCTCTGCTTACTTTGCCTCCAAGACTATCATTCATTAAATGAGGGGGAGACCCTCTTTTATAGCAAAAGTGTCCCAAGTGGGTTGACACATGTCATGTTCTCTATGGAACTAAGTGTCAAATATTTATGGTGCCACTTGTCACAATATATGTGGTGGCATATCAATTATTTCATTAAATCATTATTAGAGTATTTTCTAGTGTATTTCATCAAATGCGGAGTATACACACTATATTAAATTGCGCATAATAATATTTCAGCCCGTGTAGTGCCTGAATTGTAGTAAAACTCGATAAATCATAAATCAATATTTGATTAAATCTGCGGGTTAATTTATTAGAGTGTTGGTGGTTAATTCATTTAACCCCACTCTACAGTTTGATACCCACCAACCAGAGTATAAGTGTACCTCTTGTCTCTCACACGCATATATGTTACAGACATATCTCAATTCTTCTAAATCTTAATTATTAACTTTTAGTTGTTAAATAAATAATTCCCAACTCAATTTTTATTTTTACCTTTGTAAATACCCACCACCTTCTATAATTGTTTTGTATAACTAGCCAAGCAATCTAATTATTTTCACGCACATTAATAATGATGACGAAGTCCCATAGAATTACTTAACCTCATTTTTTTAATCTAAATTAAACTCTTGATCTAATAATTCTCACGATAATTACCTAAATGTTAAATTTGTACTGTAATGCAGATCCTAAAATTCGTAATACTAATTTCGCAATTTTATCCATACCAAGCTAGTTACCCTCGTAAAACATTACCATGTACTAAAACTAACCTGACTAGATCAAAATTATCATCTAAAGCAATGTTAAAAAAAAATTGGGCTATTACATGCAGGTTACACCTTAAGTATAAATTTGGGTTATTACGCCCTAGCGGCGTCAAGATCAACTACTCGCCTAAAGTAACTTGTCATTACTTTCAAATTTTGAAGGAGTAAGGTAAAACTAAAATATTCTTTTTCGTCTTCCTCTTCTTTTACCTCTTATAAAAGACGACCTAGTGTATTTAATCCTTATACGTAAAAGGAAGGGCAATGTCCTCGTAGAAAAGGTCTCCTGATGTTGAACTGATTCAGGCTTCTCTAAATCGGTGGAGATCACGCAGGTTGGTGAACATGCTTCACCAACGTAAACTCCCATTGGCTTTGTGTTGAGGATAAATGTAGTTGTTGGTAATAAATAATCATCAACTACCATGTAATCAACTATTATTATGACAAGGAGAATTTTAAAATTCATGGTTGTTGCAACTGTCAGTTCATATCCAAAAAATATATGAGCTGCTCTCCAAAGGAAGCCTACTCCGTAAGGAGTTCACCAATCCCAAAATTTCTCTGAGTTAGTTAATTTCATCTCAAAGTCTCTAGAATTCCTCTTGTAGTAAGTATATACATTAAAATGGTAGAAGTTGATTAGTAATTGATGAAATTAAAATTAACTAAGAATGGTAAGGAGTCTACCATGAAATTATACCTCCACGAGCACTAAAATACCTACATAGTTTTCATAACAAATTTTCCTAGAAAACATGAATATATCTCTATTAGTGTCCTTTTGGGACCTGGGCAACCAAGTGACCAATTTGCAGGACTTGTCCCTGGCTTGAAAAAATGGTAAGTGATAGATGCAGGAGAAGTCATAAGGTTATAGCAATAATTAATTTCATTGAAGCCCGGGTTAGTGCCAAAAATCTAATTAATGATAATTGTACCCATTACAATCTGTAAGAAAGCTTTCGTTTGCCTAGATAAGTATGATTCTGTAAAGATGGATCACATTTACCAATAATTGGTGAAAGGGGAAATGCCCCCCTATATTATGGCTAATGTCACAAAAGCGTCCTCAGTAGGGAGGAATTAATGTCCTCCTCATTAGGTGAGGTCCTTATCTTGACAGATCTTGGTATATTGTATTTGGTACGAAATGCCTCAAATTCATTCTCTGAAGTCACTTTGTACTTTCTCAAATGCCTAAACATGGCTTATGAAAGAAAGAAAGAAAGAAAGAAAGAAAGAAAGAAAGAAAGAAATAAGAAAATAAGTTAAAGGGGTAAAATTTTAGTAAAATGGATTATATTCAAACTCAAATGGAGGAGAGAAAGAGGGGGGAGTGGTAAAACACTTTATACATTTAGCTTCAAGCAAGGAGGCAATATTTTTTAACCCCCTTATAGCCCTTACCGCTAAAAGGCAAGTGATCTAACGACTTTCTTTAAAAGAGAGACTCACTATCACGTCCCCCAGGTCAAGGATTTCATGCATAATGATTATGTGGGGGAACCCAAACTACGAGACAAAAACCCCTAAACATGAGGATTACGTGCACGTAGGCCTAAAATTGCGTTCCCACTAAAAATAAGTGGGATAAATGGTGGTTAATGAGAGCTTAGTGGGAAACCATGGCATATGTGGACAATATACCAAGGCAAAATTGGGTCAACTCAACCTAAAGATTGATCACCCTAATTTTGGGGAAAATTAAAGGGATTAAGAGCATGGTAGTCTATATGGAACCTAGATAATTACAAAGCCCTGATTGCCCGATGATCACGGAGCAGATAAGGGTAAACTTTCAAGGATAATGATAATATGACTGGATGCAGTCCTGCCATAACTCAATAACCAAAGAGATAAAATTGAAGATGAAGGCCGACTACATGAGAAAAGCTTAAGAAAATAATTGATATAGTTAGGACTTCTGCATCTATAAATAGTGTTACCTACCATGTGTGAACAAATGAAGTGGGAATATTTACACCCCACAATAATTTATTTAGTCTTTTCAACTAATTTTTTCTATTTTTTGCACCAATATGTGATACATAGGGTTTTAGATACATGATACGTATCCTAATATGATTCACAATACGCGGTACATAGGGTTTTATATACAAGATACATATCCTGATTTGATAACTATGGTTGAAACTCTTAGCCACGTATACATTTTAAATCCCAAAATCCTTCATATACATATCCCGATTTGATAACTATGGTTGAAACCTTAAGCCACGTATCCCAATTTCATCCAATATCCTTTATATTTTTAGATATGCCCACAATAATATTTTTTTCAACCAAAATGATTACATTTACATAAAAGAAACATATATATTCAATCTCAAACAAATATCATAGTCAACTATTCACATTATAAGAATGTTCACACCTATATTTTTCACAAATTATTCTAACAATATCAAAGTTATACATGTAAATACAATCATTTTACAACAGAAAAACATATGTATTCAAGCCTAAACAAATATCGAAGTCAAATCATTCAAGCTTAGGTTTTACACAATTTTTTCCAACAATATCAACTATTTTACAACAAATAAACAAATGTATTCGAGAACTACAACTACAACTACACATATATAGAAAAATGG
The DNA here is from genome assembly GCA_949130495.1 of Sambucus nigra. Classification (NCBI taxonomy): domain Eukaryota; kingdom Viridiplantae; phylum Streptophyta; class Magnoliopsida; order Dipsacales; family Adoxaceae; genus Sambucus; species Sambucus nigra. The sequence continues at coordinate 621,512,825 of OX422207.1, read as the reverse complement.
TGGATTTTTTACCTAGGAGAGAGAGGGAGCCGGTTTGATAAGAGAAAGGAGGAAAAGTGTAATGTTTTGGTGGAAAATGGGATTTTAGTGATTAATATCCCAACTTTTTTGTCATGGGTATTGTCACGGTAAAAATCGTGTCAAAAAATATGGCGCATATTTTTTGTTACGGCTTATGACTGTGAAAATACTTGGCTAGAAAAAGAGTGATATTTTTGCTCTTTTGGTGTAGTGACTGGGATTCTTAACTAGCATTCCAAGTAATCTTATTCTAATTGATCTAATACAATCCTCTCTTCCCTTTTCCCTATGGGCATAGGCAGGTCGATCTACTGAACCAAGTATATCTATGTCTCCTTATTGCTATTGTACTCGTATTTGTGAAGCTAATTGGTATTTAACATTATTTTAAGATTTAATCCCCTACAAGAGTTTATTTCAAGTATTGACATTTCTGAAATTGCATAAGATTATAAATAAAGCTTAAATTTATAATACCCATGTTAAAATCTAACACAACGACAATTTATTCATATATTTTGAATTATTTATGTCGCATCCTCGAATTCTATATTTTTAATGGTAAGTAAAGAGTAAAATAAATATAATAAATTAATTAAAGGAAACGAAAATAAAAAGGTTTTTATTTGGGAGATGCCTAGCATCTTATTACATAATTGAGTCTTGCACATAATTATTCGTACATGCCATATATAAGGTAAAACTTAAAGAAATCATAAGAGTTGATAAGTTGTGATGTAAATATTCCAGCAGAGACTACCGTCCTTGTCTACTACCACCCATACGTACGTAATCGAAAAGATTTTTTGAAGTAATGTAGATAAAAGTCCAAACTTATGGGAGGTATCTCGTCTTCATCAGGTTCGTCGTTCATCTAGAAGGAAAACAATTAAGTAGACATGCCAAGTAGATAATTTTATTTCTATACAAGGTATGGGAGAAAATGTATTATTATAGAGTAACTAGATATAATATTGATATCATAAAATCTGGAGACAAACTGAAATATCATAGAACAGTCAGGGATATACTAGCGTCTAATTATATGTAAATGAATAATATGGTGGAGTGTAACCGGATAAGTTATGTATCAAGTCACCAATATAAGGGTTCGGGCTATAACAAGATGACCCATATATTATCGGTTATAGGGCTTCAATTGTGTAGACATGCCATTATAATATCATCCAAAGTATATCATACACTTGGATAGGCAATCCCAAAATTATTGTGGAATAATAATCATAATAAAGGCTTGGCACACTTAGCTAGAGTGGCACTCATACGTATGTAGCAATTAAAAACTAGGCACTCAGCATCTAGGTCCTATAGGCCAATTAGAATAGTCGTGGTATATCGGGGCCTAATCCCTGTATTGTAAGGTATGCTACTAGAGTTTTCACTGATAAAGGTCATAAATTGTAGGGTAATATGAAATTATTGTAGTAGTTTGTTGGGTTATACCACAATTAAGGGTAAAAAAAGAGTTTAGTGGCTTTCAGTGAAGTCGTAAGCTGTAACGATTTATCGGGTTTAGGGATAACTGAAATATCGAGAGAATCAATATACGGGATACATATGAACTACAAAAATGAGTTCCAAATTGAAACGTGAGTTCAAAATTATCACAGGGTGATATAACAATCAGTAATTTTTTAAAGACATAAGCTCAATATGTTTAATACTGATATTAAAATTACCTACATTAAATTTTTGAATCTTAAGTTTGTGTGTCTAATTAGCTGGGGTTAACTGGATAGTCTGAAATCATGGAGAGTATAAATAGGTCATATAGGTCTAAAGAATGCTTATATTATGCAGTTGCATACTAAATTACAACAAGTTTCAGTCTAAAATTAACTTGGAGGGTATAATATATAAATTAAAATGGTTTAAAATTTATGCTTTTCTTTATTTCTATTTGGATTTGAATTTAATGATAGAAGAAAAAATGACTTTATTTATACTAAAAAAATTTGTAGAAAAAGTTTGGGGGTGTTTTGAAATATTTGAAAAACTGATCAGGGGGTTATGTGTAGAATTAAAACTTAATTTTAAACTATAAAATTTATTTTCTCGAGAAAATGCTTCCTGGGATCTAAATTGGGTGATGTAATATACCATTTTGTTCAGAATTAAGAAATAATTTTTTTGGAAAAAAATCATTTTTTTCTGATTGGAGACGCGCCCTCACGCGCTAAATCAAATAATTCATACGCCTGATTTGACTCTCACTCGCGAGCGTATAACCCACTCATCTTCAACCTTCGATCGTTTGACTTTAGGGTTTTTAAACTTTGACCTTAAATTCAAGAAGTTTTAAAAATCCATTTGAGTTGAAAATTACATAATTTTTAAAGAGTAATCCGACCATATTGGTTTCAAGAATTTTGGTGGGATAAATTAAGCTATTGAGTTTCTATTAAAATGGCAAAAATTTGACTAAACATAAGTGACTGAAAGTTATGATTCGCATTTCGACATTATAATGGTTTTGTTCTATGTCGAAAATGTAGCAAAACAAGCCTACTTTGAGGGATTTTAATCGAGTAAAACTCGTGAATTCGTTTTATGAAATTCCAAGCCCGAAAAATTCAAACTTCGATTTGAGCTATTAAAACTTGTTCTTGGTTCAATTAAACCTTGCACCTAGGTTCCTGAGAACCTAAGCTCAACTTACCTCACTTTGAAACTGGTTTAAAGTCAAGAAAGAAAATCCACCATTGAAGCTCAAGCTTTAATAGAGTTTTCTAGTTTTTGAGCTATTTCAATGCATTCACACGTTAACTAACACATGCAAATGCATGATTTCATTCAATATACATGCAGAAACATAACCATTTTAAAGAAACAAATATTCAAGCATAAAATAACATAAATGCAAAAACTCTCAAAAATTTACATTAGAAAAGTGATAGGGCGCGAGAGGCGTGCACAGTCGTTATTTTCTGTCTCGTCGCGACTATACAAATAAGCCTAAATTACTACTACACTTGCGAGGCAAGCACAGCGGTAAGTCGGGTATCGAAATTCCACAGGAACGAGTTGCTAAAATTCAAGTGCTTTAGTATTCCAAAATAAAAGTGTAAAAGGTGATTACAAACTAAAAAGTAAAAGATGCATAAAGGAAAATGATTATCTAGGCAAGGGAAATGAAACTAGATTAACAAAACAATAAAAACTATAGGTTGTGTCGAATATACCTTACCCGGGTTAATTTGTATAAAATAGTTACGTGGGTCGACGAGTTATTCAGAATGCATCTCGTTTCGACAGTTAATTGAACCAAGGGTTGTTACGCCCCTAAATCCTCATAAAAGCCTAATATGATTTTGGCGTCAACAAATATCCCGAAAATTAAGCATGAAAGGTCGTAAGCACGGGACATACATGATATGCCCCGTCAAATCTCCTAGGCGTAATAACTAGGACAACGCACCCGAAATAGACCCGTAAACACTATCACCAATCAAAGCAACGCGTTAACCCGAGTGAGTTCCATTCAAACACAACCTAATTTAAATTACCTAGAAAGCATATTAAAAACGCGGTAAATAAACGCAATAAATAAACGCGGTAAAACTATACTACTAAGAAAGTAAATCAAAGCATGTAAACGAATTAACAAAGCTTGAAAACCTAATTAACAAAGCAAGAAAGTTAAGGGAAGAAAATAAACAAAGCAAGAATTAAAGGAAGGAAACTAAATTAGAAAGCTTACATACATCAAAGTGGGTAAAACATCCAAAGGAAATGGAGTAGGGAAAAATATCCTTACAAACCCTAAACCTAATGTAAAATACAAGATAATGAAAATAGAAAACCAACTTTGGCTTAAATGGTAAGTTGGGAAAGAAATAAAAGAAAAGGAAAAGAAAAGGAAAGAGGCAACAAATATCTGCAATCACCGGTCGACCGGTCGCAGGGGCGCGGTCGACCGGTCCCTTAGGCCAAAGTGTATTGTCTCCTTCCCATGGAAAAATCTCAAACCGCGGTCGAACGGCCCCCTGGGCGCGATCGATCAGTACTCTATTTTCAGGCTGCATTTGGTCCATGAAGAGGGGGAAAAGGTCCATTACGAAAACGGGCCTAGCTTCTTCGTCCGAACTCCAAACGACGCACCGTTTGCTGCCACGCGATGCTAACTCAACGAACTATGCATCCGTGGAATTTCCATAAGCTGTATAGGAAATATGGATTTACTCAAATGCCCTTGAAGTAGCATCCGATGACGGAACTTCTCCAAAATGCAACGGCTCCTCACTTTTAGCGTTCCAATACCTACAAAAGCACAATTAACCCCTGAAAAACATGTATATATCCAAATCCAAGGTTGTATGGTTAATGAGCATAAATACAGGCATTAAGGACCGTAAAAGCGCTAGAATGCATAAAGATAACGGGCAGAAATATGCAATATTTGATACAAATCACACCCCCTAACTTAAACATTGCTAGTACCTAGTAATGAAGAAACAAAACCAGACCACAGAGAGCGGTATAAGACATATATATGAATCGAAATATAAATGCCACTTTTGTAGGGAGCACGATTGCATTTAGCATATTCTATAAGTCGTTGAACCCCTAGGTCACCCTAGTGGACGAGTGTCATCTCGTGAGGGTTTTCAGAGATGGTACCCACAAACATCACATGATGTCCTCAAAATATGCCCAAACCAACATGCAACAAGCCCAACAAAAGCGAAAAAGATTTCATATGAATTATTAGCAAAGTGAATGAATTCACACAAAAGTCCGAATCATTAACATTATAGAATGCACCTCATAGAATTGAAACCTTAAAATGTGGGAGGGGAGCGAGTACATGCAAAGTGTGATTTGGAAAAAACTTATATAAATTGGATAAACATTAAAGCAAGCATATATTCAATCCTCACAGGCATTACGCTCATCAAGTGAATTCACTCGAAACAGGGAGGTAACACACGTAACATGCGGGCTAAAGAGTAAATGCAAATGAAAACTAGGCCGCACACATGTCATAATGAAGAACGCTATATATAAAATGAAAAATTATAATCTCAATGAAAGGATACCGCACATTAAAAGAGGCGAAATGCATTTTCACAGATTATCAAAATTATTTTAACTTTTAAATTAAATTCACCCTAAGATCACACAGGACTTGATAGGGTTATAATGTAGGTTTGGCTAGGGTATGAAACGAAGGATATGTATGTATGGATTCAAAGTGTTCGGAATGAAAACTTAAAATAATGGGAAGAATGCAGGCAATATCAAAAATTGGACAAACAACTTCCATAAAAGGCATTAGATATACATCGGGGAGAGTAATCAAAGCTTATTGAACACTATACAACATTTACAACTTTCTCTTTCTTTCTTCTTTTTCTTTTGTTTTCTTTTATTTTCTTTTGCTTTTTGCTTTCTCTTTTTCATCACTTTTTTCACAACTTTCTTTTCTTTACTTTTCAAACTCTCATATGCCTAAATTTCAACCGACATCATAACAACATCATTCAATCCCAAGTAACATTCCAAACAAAGGTATGGAAAGTGTATATATGGTTTAAAACTCCAATTTAGAGTTGGTTATGGGAATTGGGTTATGAAACGAAAGGCTATATTTAGGCTCAAGGGGGTTAACGAGGGTAAACATATAAGGGTGAGGTCAAGACTAATATGGGTGATATAACAAAGAATGACTATGATCATTTCCAAAAGTTTACGCAATTCTCGATTCAAAACAATATATGAAAATCATGATCAAGTAACACATTTCAAGTATGAACTCAATTAATGAACGGTCAAATGAAAGAATAGTGAGATTACCAACGAATTCAACGTTTTCAATGAGAAAAGAATAGTGTATACACTCACAAACGATGAAAGGTACAAAGCTTAGTTGGTGTAAGTATATACAATGCAACAAAAGATTACCGAGTTATAAAAATTTTAAACCAAATCAATAAGGCAAGAAAAGTGCATGTGCTCATGGGATTAAAGTTTAATTCAAGAAGTTATTCATAATATCAATAATCGAGAACGAAAGTCTAATAACTTCTAAAATCGAGAACATGCATCATTGGGCTGTCTATTGGATCGGGCAATTATTAAAATTTATCATCGGAAACAAAGGCAAAAGGCCCAAAAAGGAGAAAAAAGAGAAAAAAGAAAGAAAATATTTTTGAATTTTTCTAAGAAAAGCATACTGAGTAACTAACATGTGAGCAAAAACATGGACTAAAAACAGAAATGGATAGAATATTCCACACCCCCTAACTTAAAACTTGACATTGTCCTCAATGTAAATTAAGAACCAAGTCAAAGAGAGGAAAAGAGCGATATTACCCAAAATTGGAGCGATCCCCATAAGAACAGTCCAAAGAATCTACAAAACAAGTTAGTACCGAGCATAGAGAAAACAAATAATAAAAAGTTAACTAATTACAAGAGACTAAAAAATAAAAAGGAAAGAAAAAATAAAAAGCTAACTATATACAACCTACTATTTAGGCTTCACACTAACTATACACTAGAAGTCTAAATAGCTGAGGGTCCACCATAAGAACAATTTGACTTTGGAGGATAACCGGTGTACCCTCACATACAACATGCCCTCCAAAAAATATGAATTCCATTTTGACAACGGAAGGCATGTGTAAGGCGTAAGAAATGAACCATCGCCAATTAAAATTTTTGGAGGGACGATGGGGGGTTTGGATTGAACGGGAGACAAGAACATGTGGGGAGTAAGAAAAACTGAATATCCTCCCAATAATTTTGAAATTGGAATGGGAGGCGGTGCACACGAAGGCACGGATGCGATCGTGGAAGGCGACTCGAGCAAGTACTCCTCATCGACGATAGGGTTTAAAACATTAAAGTTTGAAACTGAATCATCGGGTACTTGAGACGGTGTGATAATAGAGAATGAAAATGGGGATAAAAGAAATTCAAACTCATGAGATGAATGATCATCGCATGAAGTTTGAGTTTCGAATGAAATAATATCATTTTCAATGAAATGTTCTTCTTTGGGAGCCAAAGAAGAAATCATTTCATTGCAAATAGATATTACGTCATTATCATCCTCACTTTCAATATCAATTACGCAATGGACAAAGTCTAGAATGGCTTGTTCCAAAGTAGGCACATGTACCTCATTTGGTTCAAAACATTTCTCGACCTCGAAAGTCTCGGAAGCAAAATCGTAGACGAACTCAAAAAGTAAATCCAAGTCATGTTCCCACGAACGATTTTCTTCCCGATAACGAGTTTCAATTTTCTCATTTTCATACATACGCAAGCCCTCACCGAATGTCATGGGTCGAGGTGCGGATGCATGAAAATGGGAACTTTAAAAATTACTATCGGACTTAAACGAAAACTCATTATTATAGGAATTTTGAAAACTATTCGAATTCGTTTTAAAATTCCTATTATAAGGAAGTAAGGGTCCAAAATCATTATCATCATCATCGAAATTCCAATAACCCAAATTTTGACTTTCGTTATACTCGCCCAAAGTCATATTTGAATTTGTAAATTTTTGGGATTCTAAGTATTCACCAAAAGTCATAGGATTATGAGAATTTTGAGAATTATAACAATGATTATCGAAAGAATTGGAATAAGACATGCTTACCCAAAAAATGGCTCAAGTGGCGAATTCCACAAAATAGGTGCGCGCGGGAAAAATTCGAGCCTTTCTAAGTGCTCAAATGTGGAAGTCCTGCAAAAAGGTTAGAAAACAATACAAATAGAAAGAAAATACTATGAAATACTAAATCAAATAAAGTCTAAAACAAAATAGTCCCCGGCAACGGTGCCATTTGATAGACAGGGTTTTACCGCAGCGCAAGCGTCACCTACACGCCGGTCGTTTTGAATTCGGCTCACCTGAGCTATACAAAAAACTAAATTACGACTACATTTAATGGGTGAGTGTAGCGGTAAGTCGGGTATCGAAAATCCACAGGAACGAGTTGCTAGAATTCAAGTGATTTAGTATTCCGAAATAAAAGTGTAAACGGTGATTACAAACTAAAAAGTAAAAGATGCATAAAGGGAAATGATTATCTAGGCAAGGGAAATGAAACTAGATTAACAAAACGATAAAAACTACAGGTTGCGTCGAATATCCCACACACAGGTTAATTTGTATAAAATGGTTACATGGATCGACGAGTTATTACAAATGCATCTCGTTTCGACAATTAATTGAACCAAGGGTTGTTACGCCCCTAAATTCGCATAAAAGCCTAATATGATTTTGGCGTCAACAAATATCCCAAAAATTACGCACGAAAGGTCGTAAGCACGGGACATACATGATATGCCCCGTCAAATCTCCTAGGCATAAAAACTTGAAAAATGCACCCAAAATAGACCCGTAGGATTAAAGGAAGCAAGTAAACAAAGAAAGAATTAAAGGAAGGAAACTAAATTAGAAAGCTTACATACATCAAAGTGGGTAAAACAGCCAAAGGAAATGGAGTAGGGCAAAATCTCCTTACAAACCCTAAACCTAATGTAAAATGCAAGATAATGAAAATAGAAAACCAACTTTGGCTTAAATAGTAAGTTGGGAAAGAAATAAAAGAAAAAGAAAAGGAAAGAGGCAACAAATATCTGCAATCACCGGTCGACCGGTGGTAGGGGCGCGGTCGACCGGTACCTTAGGCTAAAATGCACTGTCTCCTTCCCATGGAAAAATCTCAAATCGCGATCGACCAGCCCCCTGGGCGCGATCGACCGGTACTCTATTTTCAGGCTGCATTTGGTCCATGAAGAGGGGGAAAAGGTCCATTACGAAAACGGGCCTAGCTTCTTCGTTCGAACTCCAAACGACGCACCGTTTGCGGCCACGCGATGCTAACTCAATGAAAACTACGCATTCGTGGAATTTCCATGAGCCGGATAAGAAATGTGGATTGACTCAAATGCCCTTGAAGTAGTGTCCGACGATAAAACTTCTCCGAAATACAACAGCTCCTCACCTTTAGCGCTCTAATACCTACAAAAGCACAATTAACCCCTACAAAACATGTATATATCCAAATCCAAGGTTATCTGGTTAATGAGAATAAATATAGGCATTAATGACCATAAAAGCGCTAGAATGAATAAAGATTACGGGAAGAAATATGTAATATTTGATACGAATCAAAAATCTCTCGATTGGGATGAGTTTTTATTGAGGTGAAGGAGGGTATTTATAGGGTTCGTGGGGAGGATCTGGTTAGTGATTTTGGAAGTGAAGATGGGGCTGAAATTGCACAAGTTTCACCAAGGCTTATGTGTTTGGTAAATGGATACCATGGGTACCCCACATGGTATAACGTATGCTGGCAGTCTAGCTAGTGCCATGTCATAAGGGGGAAAATGGTTACTAAGTTTAGGTTTTAGTTTGGATCCTTGGATAGTTTTTGTATAAGTTTTAAAGATTTTAAGTTATTTTATAAAAGTTTAAGGACTTATGTGTAATTATTCAAATCTAATGGATTAGTTACTGATGATGCTGAGACTCAGCACCACCAGATAAGTGACGATGAGCTCAAACAGTAGTAACCATGGCAGCCATAGAGATGTATGTGTGTAAGTGTGTAGAAGGAGGTGAGTATAAGAGGAATAAGACAATGATGTATAGTGGTTCAGCCAATTAGGCCTACATACACTATGAGTGTATGATCCACTAAGTATAGGCACTAATGGCTTTAGATACAATTCACATAAGCTCCCTTTCTCTCTCTACTGTGTGTACAAGCAGAGTTTTAGATAGGGTTCCAATTATCGATCGATCCCCTTGTAGGGTTGTAGGTGACAAGTATATATAGGTCTTGGGGGTGTAGTGTACCCCCCAAGTATGCATGGTGCATGTGAATGATGATCTAGATAATCTCCTGTTGACACCTGTAGATGCCAAATGATGACATAATATTCCCTCACGTGAGGGGGTGATATTGTTATAACGGTCTTCCACGTGCCATGTGAGCCTCATGTGCACTGTTCCACGCGTCTCCTAAACCATGCGCTATGATGATGTCATCCTCGGCCTATGATATGAGACCGAGGTCAAAGTTCCTTCAGGTAGTGGGTCTGGCCTAATTTAGGCCTCGTAATGTTGTACCCTCAGAGGGTCGTCTGAACCTGATGAGGGGTCGGCCCCTTGAGGGGTCGTCTGGACCATGATGAGGGGCCGGCCTCTTGAAGGGTCATCTGGCCTTGATGAAGGGTCGGCCCCTTTAAGGGTCCTCTGGACCATGATGAGGGGTCGGCCCCTTGAAGGGTCCTCTGGACATGATGAGGGGTCATCCTGGCCTCGCCCAGGTGGAGTACGCCCTCATCCTGGCTGAGGGTATATGAGAGTATATTAATCACCCCCAACCCTTAGCCATCGATGTTGTTGAGATGGATGAGGGATAGTGTTTCCATTGAGATGAGTGTATGGTCAGTTAGATGAATGACACCTATCAAGCTGATGTGACACCTAGGCAGATATCCACTGTCATTCCATTTTCCCAGGCATGACGGCTGCACACTTTACTTGGGACTTTGTGCCCTAATGATGCCCTCCTCGTGAGTTGTGCTCTGCCTTGGTTAATGGGCCCACTCATTAGCAAGATATTTAAATAATTTTTGAAGTCATTTCCCCTTCTTCTTCGTGCCTGAACTCTCTCTCTCTAGCTTCTCAACAGCTTCCATACCCATTTCTGCAACCTCTTTATACCAAGCTTCATTCAGCCTTTGCTTTCATCTACAGGTACTTTTCTTTGCCATAAATCCCATTTTTAATCTTCGCTTTCATTTCATGCATTAGGGTTGACGCCCCTTGTAGTGTTTCTAGGGTTTTCTTCTTTTTTTCGGTGCCTTCTCCGATAAGTCGAGTTCTTCCCTTTCTTGAGTGTTCTTAATCAAAACCTTCTCCTTACATTGGTTTTGATCCAAAAGTCCAACTTAGTCAACTGTGAGATTGTTTGTAGTTAGCTTATTCTTCTAAGTGTAGGGTCCTCCCTTTAATGCTTAGGAGGCTTTACAATTTAGCCGAGGAATTCCCATCCCTGAGAGAGAAGTTCTTCATAAAAATTAGACGAATAGAGGAAGAGGACGATAGGAGATGAGGGGCCGACCCTAATTAGGTACGACCCATTTTTCTCATTCTATTAGCCACTATCGTACCCCCTGAGTCCTGTGGGTCATTCGGTCATCCTGTCGAGAGTAAATCATGCGAGGGAGAGATGGATGAGAGAACATTATCACCAACAGGTGTTAGCCCTTCTGGGAGGAGAGAAACGTCTGATCTTATCCCAGGCCAACAGGCCGAGGGAGTGGTTCCTTCCGAGGCTATTTTGTGACAACTTTATCCCCTCATGCCTTCCAGATGGCCTATTCTCATGGACCCCTAACAGGTAATGAGGCGTAGGGATAAGGGACTGAGGATGATGGTGAGAACTCAGACGCTGACCAAGTTAATACCTTTCACGCCTCGGCTTATGTTTCCTCCGTCAGGGATCGTGACCTCCTACTATGGAGGCATACATTTGGTGTGCCCCCCAACATAAGTATGAGAGTCCCCTCTAAGTCTGCGAAAGTCTTTGAGGGAGAGATCGCGGTATATAAACAGATGTTTAAGGTCGGTGTTAGGTTCCCTCTGCACCCTGCCATAATCAATATATTATCAGCCCTCGGCGTTGCCCCCTCTCAACTTCCTCCCAACTCCTGGAGGACGATCCTCGGCTATGTCTTTTTGTGGAAGAATACTTTCACTGACGAGCCTTCATCCGATGTGTGGCTTGTTATAGTATCACTTCCTCGTCCAAACAGCCTGGGTACTATCATCTGGGGGCAAGGAGGTCTGATAAAAAACTTCTCCACGTGGCACAAACCTCTAACCACGACTGGAAGAATAAATTTTTCTTCATAACTGGGGAATGGGAATTTGCTGCCAAGGCTCAGCCTTTGGACGATGGTCCGAGAGTTCCAAGGAGATGGTCTAACCCCTCTATGAAGGCTAGGTCAGACCCTGGACTTAGTCTGGATGAAAAGGACATAGTCGAGTATCTAAGAGAACGAGGGAAAGAGGGTGGACTTACAAAGTTTGAAGATCTGATGACCCCTCAATTCCTCAAAGAAGCTAGTTTGAGGGTCGGCTCCTTGACAGAGCTATGTGAGTTATTATTATTTTTTTGCTCAATCTTTGCTTTTTTCTAAGTGTTTCATCTTTACCTCTGTATTATTCTGATGTGTCGTCTCCTTTTCAGGTCGTCCAGCAGGTATCTCTGATTATCTTTGGGAAATGACTGCCCCAAGCTTATTATCTGGTTTAGGCAAGAAGAAAGGCAAAGAGCCTCAGTAGGCTCCGAGGAAGCCAAAGTCCGTGGGGCCGACGCATGATGAGCCGACCACCGATAGTCATAAAAGGAAAGACCCTGAAGTCCCTGCTGACCCTCGACCGGATTCTAGGATGAGGTCAAGGGTGGAGGCATCTGAGGGGACTGGTTCCTCTTCAGGCATGGGGGCTTTCTGGTCCCAAAACTTAGCATTTTTTAAGGCTGAGCCATCTTCCCTGATAGCCAATCTGAGGGCGGCTAAAGCTTCTATGTTCTCTTCCCCCTCGGCTGCCGACTATGATTTCCTGTCGAAGATGCCCCCGGCCAAGGTGTATGACTATGGTCTGCACACTCTGGCTCGGGTATTTGTTTTCATTTCACTTAGTTTGAATTTTTCACCAACTGTTTCCTCGGCCTCTTAATAAGTGTCTTTTTCTATGCAGTATGTCTGTGCTTTTACCTCGGCCACTAAGTGGATGGCTGAAAACCAACAAAAATTTTATGAATTCGAGAGGGCCATTCAGCACGAGGTTGACTTGCAGACAGAGCTTAAGACTGCAAGGGCTGAATTAGAGAGTGCGAGGACTGAACATGCAAGGGTCCTGAACGAGCTGACGAAGCAGCATGATGCAGACCTGAAGGCCAAAGACTTGCTTATAAAAGAGAAGGATGAGGCCTTGATCAACTTGGGGGTTCAATTCAAGACTGATCTTGAGGGGGCTATAAAGAAAGTCGAGGTCGATGCTGTGGAGGCCTATAAACTCTCAGATGAGTTTCAAGGCTTCGGTCTTGAATACTTAGAGAGGGGAATTAGGACGACCTGTCGGTGGGTCATCCTTAAGTTTGCTAATGCAGTATCATCTGTCTGCCCCTCTCTTGAGGCAGTTCAACTGGACGATCCTCTTATTGCTGAAGCCCTAGTTCAAGCGGAATCTCAGCATGTAGAAGGCACAGGCACGTCTGAGGCTCGGCTTGTCTTGGTCATAGAAGAATCTCCTGTAGATGTTGAGGCCTTACCCTCTGACGTTGCTCCATAGGGTGGTTGTCTGTAGCCCATACCCTCTTCATGTAACCAATATTTTTGTACCTTACTTTTGTTGAACAAATATTAACATTTTGTAATATAATGCCTCTTGTTGTATTCTATACTTGTCTCTTGTTGTCTTTCTATACTTGTCTCTTGTATGACTTGCATTGTGATGTTTTTAAATTAACAATATCACTAACCCCTCCCTCATCTTTCTTGAGGGTAAAGGAGGGGTCGTCCCCACCATTTTCCCTTATCATAGCCGAGTGTGGCTTCCATTAACTTAATGATGTTTTCAATTAAGTCCCCCCTCCTATTTCTTGAGGGTAAAGAAGGGGTCATCCCCATCATTGACCCTCATTATAGTTGAGGGTGGTTTTTACCAACTTAGTGGTTTTTCAATTGAGTCCCCCCTAGTCTTTCTTGAGGGCAAGGGGGGTCGTCCCCACCATTGACTCTCATTATAGTCGAGGGTGGTTTTCCATCAATTTAATGATGTTTTCAATCAAGTCCCCCCTCGTCTTTCTTGAGGGTAAAGGAGGGGTCGTCCCCACCATTGACCCTCATTATAGTCGAGGGTGGTTGTTACCAACTTAGTGGTTTTTCAATTAAGTCCCCCCTCATCTTTCTTGAGGGCAAGGGAGGGGTCGTCCCCACCATTGACCCTCATTATAGCCGAGGGAGGTTTTCCATCAATTTAATGATGTTTTCAATTAAGTCCCCCTCGTCTTTCTTGAGGGTAAAGGAGGGGTCGTCCCCACCATTGACCCTCATTATAGCCGAGGGTGGTTTTTACCAACTTAGTGGTTTTACAATTAAGTCCCCCCTCGTCTTTCTTGAGGGCAAAGGAGGGGTCGTCCCCACCATTGACCCTCATTATAGCTGAGGGTGGTTTTCCATCAATTTAATGATGTTTTCAATCAAGTCCCCCTCGTCTTTCTTAAGGGTAAAGGAGGGGTCATCCCCACCATTGACCCCCATCATAGCCGAGGGTGGCTTCCACCAACTTAATGATGTTTTCAATTATGTCCCCCCTCATCTTTCTTGAGGGCAAAGGAGTGGTCTTCCCCACCATTGACCCTCATTATAGCCTAGGGTGGTTTTCCTTCAATTTAATGATGTTTTCAATCAAGTCCCCCTCGTCTTTCTTGAGGGTAAATGAGGGGTCGTCCCCACCATTGACCCTCATCATAGCCGAGGGTGGACTTAGCGAGCATCACCCCAATCACACTAGAATTAATCGAACACAAAATGAGAGATCAATGTGACATTCTCATTAACATTCCAAGTGTTCTGTTAGAGCAACACATTAATTACAGCTGTGGTCCGATAGGCCTTTACAAAATTATTGATAGTATTTCTTCAAATGATCTGCATTCCAGGGGTTGGAAAAGGGTTCCCCTTCTAGGTTTTCTAGTCTATAGGTTACAGGAACCACTTCATCGATGACCCTATATGGGCCATGCCAATTTGGGTGGAGCTTATTGGGCTTCTGCCAAGTCTTTTTGAGGACTAAGTCCCCCCACTGCAATTGGCCTCTGCTTCACCCTCTGGTTGTAAAACCTTGCAGTCCTCTGCTGGTAGGCGGCTTGCCTTATCTCGGCGTCTTTCCTCCTTTCCTCAATCAGGTCTAAGTCAAGACTCCTCTCTTCCATATTTCTATGGGGGTCATACATTTGGACCTTGTGAGTAGGAAACCCAATCTCGATTGGGATGACGGCTTCTGAGCCATAAGCTAGAATGAACGGGGTTTCTCCGGTAGAGGTCTTTGTCGTCGTCCTGTAGGCCCACAGTACAACATATAACTCCTCAACCCATCTTCCTTTTGCCTCCTCAAGTCTCTTCTTGATCCCATCTAGGATTGTCCTATCTGTAACTTTCGTTTACCCGTTGGCTTGAGGTCGGCCTGGGGTAAAGAAGAATTGTTTGATACTCACCCTTTCACAGTACTTCTCTAGAGATGTATTCTTGAATTGAGTCCCGTTATCCGAGATGAGGGTGTTGGGGAGACCATATCTGCATATAATATTTTTCCAGATGAATTGGAAGGTCTTCTGTTAGGTAATCGTGACCATTGACTCTGCCTCCACCCATTTTGAAAAATAGTCAATTGCCACGATGAGGAACCGATAGTTATTGATGGCCCTAGGCAAGGGGCCTACTAGGTCGATCCCCCACACTGCAAATGCCCATGGGGACGTAATGGAGGTAAGAGGCTTATGGAATTGGTGAGGGATGGTGGTAAATCTTTGACATTTGTCACACTTTTTTACATATGTCGTGGCATCTTTCCCCAAGGTCGGCCACCAGTACCCCTGGGTGACCACCCTCTTCGTTAAAGATCTGCCTCCAATATGGCTTGAACATGACCCTACACGTCTTGCAAAATGCGTGAGACTTCAGATGTGTGCACACACCTAAGTAAGGGGATCGAAAACCCCTTTTTGTACAAGGTGTCTCCGATGACAGTGAATTTCGCAGCTCTATATCTCAGCTTCTTCCTTTCTTACCTTACTTATGGCATCTCCTCATCCTTGATGTATCTGATCAGAGGGTCCATCCATTAAGCTTCCTTAGAAACATTTAAGAAAGTTCCAAGTGTTCCCTCAGCATCTTCAATAGTTCGTCGAAGCAAAATTTCCACTAGTACTGTCCTCCTGATATCTGTCCTAGTTGCCGAGGCCAACCTAGAAAGTGCATCAGCTCGGACATTATCGAGCCTAGGTATTCTCCTCAATTTCACTTCTCTGAAGCTCTTCAGTAATGACCTCACCTTATCAAGGTACTTTTCCATCCGCTCATCCTTGGCCTCGTAGGCTCCTAGTATCTGGTTCACTACTAGCCTTAAATCACTATGGACCAAAATTTGGCCGACACTAAGAGACTTGGCCAAGGAGAGGCCTGCTATCAAGGCCTCATATTCTGACTCGTTGTTGAAGGCTTTGAAGTTGAACCTCAGGGAATACTCAATGTCTGTGCAATCGAGTGCTGATACTATCAGTCCAGCCCCACTTCCGCTATCGCAGGAGGACCCGTCAACAAAGAGGCTCCACACAGTCTGTTCTTCTGAGAAATTTCCCTCGATGAGGGACCCTTATCTAAAGAGATATCTTCCCTCTTCATTTTCGTCCACTTTCCCTCTAGCGGTATTTGTCTCAGCCTTATCTACAGGTGTGTCGGTGAGCCTGTCTTATTGGGTATCTGTCTTCTCAAGGTTCTCATCTTCAGCTTCATCATCTTCCTAAGTAAATCCAGCCATGAAATCTGCCAATGCTTACCCCTTAATGGAAAACCTAAGTTGATATACAATGTCGAACTCCCCCAACTCTATAGCCCAGGCCATTAGCCTCCCTAATTTTTCGGGCTTGTATAAGACCTGCCTAAGAGGAGAGTCAGTGAGGATGACCATTGTATGGGACTGGAAGTATGGCTTCATCTTTCTTGATGCATGGATCAAATCATAGGCTAACTTCTCCATCCTTGGATATCTTTGCTCTGCTCCTGGAGTGCCTTACTGTTGAATTACACAGGCTTCTGTACCCCGTCTTTGTCTCTGATGATTACTGCGCTGATGGTTGATTTTGAGATGGCTAAGTACACGTGTAGTTGCTCGCCCTATACCGGTCATGACAACAGCAAGGGAGACCCTAGGTATGACTTTAACTCCTTGAAAGCCTCATCACACTCTTCACTCCATTCGAAGGCCTTTCTGAGAATTTTGAAGAACGGCAAACACTTGTCTGTGGCTCTGGACACGAACCTATTCAAAGTAGCCACTCGCCCCATGAGCCTCTGAACGTCTTTGATGGTCTTTGGGGTCTTCATCTCTAGGAGGGCCTTTATTTTCTCCGGGTTAGCCTCAATGCCCCTTTGATTCACGATGAACACCAAGAACTTCCCTGCTCCAACCCCGAAGACACACTTGGCCGGGTTGAGCTCCATCTGGTACTTTTCCATCGTATTAAAGGTTCTCTCAAGGTCAGCCACATAATTCTCTGCCTTCAAACTCTTGGTCAGCATGTCATCTACATATACCTTCATAGATTTCCTAATTTGGTCTTCAAACATTTTATTTACAAGGCACTGATACGTTACCCATGCGTTTTTTAGGCTAAAGGGCATGACCCTATAACAGTATGTCCCCTTATCGATAATGAAAGTTGTTTTCTCCGAGTTTCCAGGGTTCATAAATATATGGTTGTACCCTGAATAGGCATCTATGAAGCTCATGAGCTCATGGCCTACGGTAGCGTCTACCATCTGATCAATGCGGGGGAGAGGGAAGTTGTCTTTGGGATAATGCTTGTTGAGGTCTGTGAAGTCTACACACATCCTCCACTTTCCGTTGGCTTTTGGGACAATGACAGCATTGGATATCCATTCAGGGTAGATGACCTCTCTGATAAATTCATCATCTTCCAGCTTCTTGACCTCATCCCTAATGACCTCATATTTTTCTCGAGAATAAATTCTCCTCTTCTGCTTCACTGGCTTTGCACCCTCTACCACGTTGAGCTTGTGGCACATGACTTTGGGGTCGATCCCTGGCATATCTGCATGACTCCATGCAAAGACGCTTTGTCTTCTCCTCAACAGCTTGATGAGGTCTTCCTTAATGTTTGGTTTCAGAGTCTTGCCAACTTGGAAAGTTTTTTTTGGCTCATCCTCATTGAGGATGATGGATTCTACCTCTTCTGCGGCTTCTCCTTTCTTCAACTTTGTCTCGTCCCTGGGGTCAAGGGTATCAATATTGTAAATGGTTATTGCCTTCCTGTGTGCCTCTTTTTCTTCGACTGAGTTGAAATAACATTCTCGTGCTGTCGTCTGGTCTCCCTGAACTTCCCCTACCCCATAAGGGGTTAGAAATTTAATCATCTGATGGACCGTAAATGGCACAGCTTCAAACCCCTTGAGGGCTACCCGCCCCAGTATAATGTTATAGGCTGAAAAGACATATAGCTAACCTTTTTGGTAAGCCATCTCGGCCACTCATCCCCCATCCTGACATCGTCCTCATACATTCCAAGGGGATGAACCTTTTCCCCACTGAACCCAATTAATGGGTGATGGTATGGGGTGAGTCTGGCACGGTTGAGACCTAAGGCTTTGAAGCATGGCCAAAATATCACATCTGCAGAGCTACCCCCATCTACCAAGATCCTCGGCACCTCGCACCCGTGCATCCTGGTAGTGATGACGAGAGGGTCATCATGTGGGGCTAAGAGGCCTTTGAAGTCCATTCTTGAGAATCCCACTATCAGAGTATCCATATCGACCTTCTTCCTCTTTTTTGACTTTGCCTCCAAAGAGGTTGAGTGCACAATTTTTGTCACTGCCTTGGCTTCAGCTACATGGGCCTTCCTGTCTGCGACCTCTGACCCTCCTCCTGCTAGACCCCCGGAGATCATCCCCACACTGAGAGAGATCATATTAAGTCTCTTGACAGGGTCGTGGTCATCTCTTGGATGCAGATCAGGGTCGTCCTCATCATCGAAAGGGCCATCCCCTTTTTTCGGAGGACCTTCTCTACATGCCTCACCCCGCTTCTTTCTGGGATCGTCCCCTCGGCCCCTCTTGAGGGCACCTTTGTCAACGTACTTCCTGATCTTCCCTTCTTTCAGCATCTTCTCAATCTTAATTTTTAGAGCAAAGTATTTATCTATCACATGGCCATGGTCTTAGTGAAATTCACACCACAGGTTTTTGTTCCTCTTGTTAGGGGTTGCCCTCAAATTCTCAGGTCACTTCAGGGACCGGTCATTCTATATCTCGTTGAGAATATGTTCACAGCTGACCATTAGAGGGGTGTAATCAGCGAACTTATCGTCCGTAGACCTCTTATTCCCCTATTTGTTCTTCTTATGGTACTTACCCCCACTAGTGCCTCCTTTTTCATCTTCGTATTTTGCGGCCATCGCCTCTTCGGCGTTTATCACCTTTCCTGCTGTCGACAGCAATTCAGCCATCATCCTCGGAGGGTCTTCAGCAAGCTTCCATAGCAGCTTCCCCTTCTGGAGCCCTCCAATGAGGGCGGTTATGGCTATGCTCTCCTCATAGTCTTTTACCTCTAACTTTTCTTTATTGAATCTGGATATGTAGTCTCTTAGACTCTCGTTCTTCCTCTGCTTAACATAGAGCAGGTGTGTGGTCTTCTTCTGTGGCCTTACTCCAAAGCAAAAGTTATGGATAAACCGGTATGCCAGCTGCTTAAATCTTTCAATGAAGTTTTTTAGAAGAGACATGTACCATCATGTGCAGCCCCAGTCAGAGTGCCAGAAAAGGCACTACACCTATTCTCATCTGAGATATAGTATATGTCTGCTGCCGATTGATACATCTCAATATGATGGACAGGGTTTGTACTCCCGTCATATCTTGGGGTGACCACAGGTGTCTTAAACTTTGATGGCGTATGGAAGTTGACTATCTTTGCCACAAAGGGTGAGCCTATGGAGTATCCTCTCTGAAGAGGGTCCCGGCTCTTCAGAATATCGCCAATCTTATCCTCCAGTCGCTGGATCGAGTCATTCCAGGACCTCGTAGGGTCGGCCTGGCCAATGTTATCCCCTGTAACCTCTTTGAGGTGGATGGAGGGTTCTGCTGCAGCAGGCCTGTGTCGACTGTTTACTTCCCCTTGACCATTATCCCGTCCTTGGGGTCGGACCCCGTGGGGTCGGCCATCTGCTGCCTCCCTTCTGGACCTCACAGCACTCCTTGATCTGGACAATTTTTCCCGCAGGTCATTTACTGGGCCCAGCCTCTCAAAGGCCGACCCCCTGCTCAAACGATCAAAATCATAGCCTCTCGGGAGATCGTCGGGATTTTGCCTTCCACACTTCCCTCTGCTCTCCTGGAGATGTCGTACAGTATTGTTGAAGACCTCATACGGCTCCCAGCATTCTATGGAGGCCTCCTCTCCCTCCAGATCATCATACCTATCCTCAGGACAAGGGTTTCCTTGCCTCCCCAGGCATAGATGCCGGGGGTCAGCAATATCCCTCCACCGCTGTGGGGGTGGCAAGTCTTTGCGTGGTGCCTAGGGTGGTCCCCTGGCCTCATGCTGACCTGGAGTCGCTGCCGGAGTAATCATCTCAGTCGAGACCCCTTGTGGTCTTAGTATGTTTTGGCTTAGAGTTGTGAATTGCTCCTGCATGATCTGTTGGCTTGCTGCCAGAGACTTCAAGGCTGCCGCCACATCAGCCATCTCAGACTGAGGTGGTGGCTGACTGGAACTGGGTCCTACTTCACTATCTGGTGGAGGAAGTGGTGGTGGTGGCATCTCCGATGCCATGTGTTTGAGCTATGAAGAGCTGAACTGAAGAAAAGACTGGTAAGTTTGAGAACCTTAATGGGTCTCTTTCAATGGTGAAACAGCTCCACGGGGGAGGGGGGGCGGGGGGAACTGGTTCACCACCAGAGTGCCCTGTGAGGTCAAGCTGTAAAAGGGAAGAGATGTCTTCTCGTTCCTATAGACGGCGCCAAACTGATGATGCTGAGATTCAGCACCACCAGATAAGTGATGATGAGCTCAAACAGTAGTAACCATGGCAGCCATAGAGATGTATGTGTGTAAGTGTGTAGAAGGAGGTGAGTATAAGAGGAATAAGACAATGATGTATAGTGGTTCGTCCAATTAGGCCTACATCCACTATGAGTGTGTGATCCACTAAGTATGGGCACTAATGGCCTTGGATACAATGCATATAAGCTCCATTTCTCTTTCTACTGTGTGTACAAGCAGAGTTTTAGCTAGGGTTCCAATTATCAATTGATCCCCTTGTAGGGTTGTAGGTGATAAGTATATATAGGTCTTGGGGGGTGTAGTGTACCCCCCAAGTATGCATGGTGCATGTAAATGATGATCTAGCCAATCTCCTGTTGACACCTGTAGATGCCAAATGATGACATAATATTCCCTCACCTGAGGGAGTGATATTGTTATAACGGTCTTCCACGTGCCTGTGAGCCTCACGTGCACTGTTCCACGCGTCTTCCAAACCACACGCTGTGATGATGTCATCCTCGGCCTATGATATGAGGCCGAGGGCAAAGTTCCTTTAAGTAGTGGGTCTGGCCTAATTTAGGCCTCGTACTGTCGTACCCTCGGAGGGTCGTTTGGACCTGATGAGGGGTCGGCCCCTTGAGGGGTCGTCTGGACCATGATGAGGGGTCGGCCCCTTGAAGGGTCGTTTGGGCTTGATGAGGGGTCGGCCCCTTGAAGGGTCGTCTGGACCATGATGAGGGGTAGGCCCCTTGAAGGGTTGTCTGGACATGATGAGGGGTCATCCTGGCCTTGCCCAGGTGGAGTACGCCCTTGGCCTGGCCGAGGGAATATGCGGGTATATCAGTTACTAATATTCCTACAAAATATAAGTCATTTGATTAAATTTTGAGTGAAAGTCGGCGTTCAATTGATATAGGAAAGTGTAAGTTAATCTAATTTTTCCTTCAGGGGTATTTTGGTAATTTGGTAAAAGTCTAGGGTTTATTTGGAATTTTCTCCCTCTAGAGGGACTATAGGCATGTTTAGAGTATATTTAGAGTGGATTGTTATATTCTTTCCACCTAAGAAATTTCTTCCTCAAAATTACTTGGAGAAAGCGTAGGGTATTGTTGTCTCATAGTGTCTTCTGTTTCCCATGTTACTTCTTCAGCTCTCTGGTGTCGCCAAAGAACTTGGACTAGTGGGATGGTTTTATATCGGAGAAGATTTTCTTATTGATCGAGTATCTGAATAAGAATTTCCTCATATTCGTGGTTGGATTCAAATGTCATATCCTTATAAGTAATGATGTGCTCGGGTAAAAGATATATTTTTTCTCAATTATGATAATTGAAACATGTAATGGAGATTGGATAATTCAAGAGGTAATTCCAGATGATACGATACTGGTCCAATACGTTCAATTATTCTAAATGGACCAACATAGCGAGGTCCTAATTTTCCTCTTTTTACAAATCGAATTGTCCCCTTCCTTGGATATACTCGTAAGAACACGTGGTTATTTATTTGGAATTCTAAGGGATTTTGGTGAGTGTCGGCGTAACTCTTTTATCGGCTCTAAGTTGAATGTAATCTTTACCGAATACGTCGTATATTTTCTGTGGTTTCGGTAATGATCTCAGGTCCTAGTGTGTGATTTTATCATGATTCATTCCAGCATAAGGGAGAATGACAAGGTCGTCCATAGAGGGCTTCATAAGGAGTGGTCTGAATACTGGTCTGATAATTTTTATTATAGGAGAATTCGATCAGGGAAAGATGATTATTCCATGAACCGAAAAAATCTAACGTACATGCTCATAACATACTTTTAGAGTTTGAATTACTCATTCATATTGTCCGTCAGTCTGAGAATGAAATGCAGTGCTTAGGTAGAGTTTGGTTCCTAAGGAGGTTTGTAAGGCATACCCAAATCTTCCGATAAATCTGGGGTCTCAATCGAACACAATTGAAATAGGTACACCATGAAGTCTAATAATTTCCTTGATGTAAATTTCACTTAATCATTGGAAGGAGTCGGTGGATCTGGTTGGTAGAAAATGGATAGATTTTTTAAGATGATCGGCAATAACCCATATCGTATTGTATCCTTGAGAAGTTCGGGATAATATGTTGATAATGTCCATAGTTATATGATCCCATTTCCATTTTGGGATGGAGAGTGGTTGGACACTACACCAAAATGGTCAAATTGACACCCTTCAATCGGCCAGCCTTGTCACGGTCAATGACCGTGACAAGGCCACGATAAAGGCTTATCACGATCAATGACCATGACAAGTTCGTGATAAGTGCAGTTGTCACGGACTTGTCACGGTCAATGATCGCGACATGTCCGTGAAAATTTTGTCAGTAAAAAACCCTTCCCTCTTCTTTTTCCCCACTGATTTCTATTCCCTCCATTTCTCTCTCTCTCTAAGCGACTGCACTCTCTCTCTCTCTCTTTATGATTTTAGTACGTTTTCTCTCTCTATTTCTCTTCCATTTGTGTATATGTGCGTGTGTGTATATATGTGTGCATAAATGTGCATGTGTGTGTGTGGTGTATATATATGTGTGGGTGGGGGGAGGGGGCAGGGCTGGGGGAGGGGAGGGGGTGTATATGTGCGTGTGTGTGTGTGTGTATATATATATATATATGTGTGTGTGTGTGTGTGTATGTGTGCATGTGTGTGTGTATATGCATGTGTGCATATGTGCGTGTGTGTGTATATGTGCGTATACATGCATGTGTGTATATGTGCGCGTGTGTGTATATGTGTGTGTGTATATGCGTGTGTGGTGGGCAGTGGCAGTGGGGGGGGGGGGCTGGGAGGCAGAGGATGTGGGGTTGTGTGTGTGTGTGTGTGTGTGTATGTATATGTGCGTGTGTGTGTTTGTTTTAATTAAATTTTTATTAGTTTATTAGATATTTTTCCTCATATGGTAGTGCCCCTTGTAAAAGAATTGATTGATTAAATATTGATTGGTTGTTAATTTTTTTAGTAAATTAATAATTAGTGCCCCTTTCATATACAAGTAGGATTGCCCCTTATTGTAAATTAGTAAATTAATAATTGTATGCTTTAATTGATGAAAAGAATTAATTGAGCAGATGAATTAGAAGGAGTACGAGATACACATTTGTTGTTGCCATTGCGGTTGGATTGTAGTGGATCGACGTTCGGTTGGTTAATTTTACAAGTGGCATGACCACTAGATTATTGTTTATATGGGGGTGAGATTTTTCAACTTTTTTTTAAAATTACTTTGTATCACGAACAATATATATATAGTATGATAATTAATGAAACATACTTGAAATTACATATAGTGCACATAGATACTAGCCTTCTAGTTCTTATACATACACATTCAATAGCCCTTAGACCCGTTCGAGAGTCATTACCCCTGTAATGAGATCTCTCGAATTGTCCCGTTTGGATAGTTTAGAACTGCATAATTTCTGTATAATAAAATTCTTAGTGGCTTAAAGTTGTTGCTTTTGGAGGAAGTTCTACAGTCATATCCTAATGTTCTCTGGGTACATACTAGATTGACAAGTGTGATTGTTATTTCAATTAATCAATTGAAATAACACTCACTCTTGCCAATCTATGTGGTGTACTTAGAGAACTACGGGGATATGCAGTCAAATTTTTATCAAATCATAACAATGTGCATGAGTTGTTAAGTATATTACAGAAATATGCAGTCTTGAATGGGATAGGACCACTCATAATTTAGAGGAGATGGAGGAAATAGGAATTTCTATTATAAATTGAATTTGAATTTGAAATTTAAAAATCAAATATAAATAAGACATAATTATATGAAACATGCTATAAATCTATGTTTTGTTTATACTAATCCATGAATATACGCTTCTTACCTTTAATAGGTGATTAGTTGTGGTAGCTGTGATGGGATATCCAAAATATAAAGAGTGGATGGGTGAGACAAATAGAATGGGGGATATGTTTCGTAGAGGTGCTAATGAATTTGTGAAATACGCAAAGAAATGTCATAATTATGAAGAGTTTTCGTGTCCGTGTGCTAGGTGTAAGAATGGTAAGGTGTTTGAGTGGAAAATAGTTTAACTACATTTTTTGAGATGGGGTATGCAAGATATTTATTGATTTTGGAGTTTTTACGGTGAATTGAAAGTTCCTTTTGTCACCGAACAACCTTCACAATAGCCTTCAACAAATAGTATAGATGTAGAAGGGGATGATGTAGATCATAATACGTTAGAGGATTTAGTTGATGATGTGTACGAAGTTTATGAAGCGGAGGAGAATGAGGTTACTGATGATGTACAAGGTTCAAGTGCTCGTGAAGATATAGCGATAAACCTCGACGATGACTACCAAAGTTTAAAATTTAAAGCGACCCAACCATTATGCTCTGGCTGTGAGAAAGATAAAATAACTTTACATTCCATGGTTGGTTTGCACAGTTTGATGACGCAGTACGATTTGTCTGATAATAGCGTGACAGGAATTCTGAATTGCGTGAAGAGCTTACTACCCAAGGAGAATATGCTTTATCCTGTTATGAAAAGCAGTTTGAAAGTTTTGGGAATGAAGTATAAATCAATTCATGCCTGTGTGTATGACTGAATACTATATCGAAAGGAGTATGAAAATCTCGATCGTTGTCCAGTATGCAATGAACCTAGATATGTCCAATCTACTGGTAAGGAAGGCACAAGCTCAAAAATGCCTCAAAAAGTGTTGAAATATTTTTTCGTTGGGTCTAAATTAAAGCAATTTTTCACAGTACCATGGATAGTAGAGGCAATGACTTGGCATGCTAGGGCAGAAGTAGGGGGTAATTTCATGCGTCATCCTATTAATTTTACAGCTTGGAGGAGGATAAATGATGAGTATCCCGATTTTGCTCGAGAACACCGCAACATTCGTTTGGCTATATCAATAGATGGTTTTAATCCATTTGGAAATCTAAGCACCAATCAGAGTGTATGGCCAGTGATCCTAGCCCCACTCAACCTCCCCCTTCACAGTGTATGAGACCTAAATTTTTGATGTTGTCTTAGTTGATACCTGGGCCAAAGGCACCAAGTGATGACATCGACGTCTACCTGGATCCTTTGGTAGAAGAATTAAATGAGTTATGGGAAGAGGGTGTGCAATCATTTGACTCTTTTAGAAAAGAAGAGTTTACGCTAAAAGCTATGTTGATGTGGGAAATTCATGATTTTTCAGCTTATGGGACATTATCCAGTTGTGTAGTACATGGTTATTTGGGGTGTCCTATTTATGGAGAGGAGACTAAATCTCTTCGTCTATTCGCTAGCTCAAAAAATTTATATCATTTCCATAGGAAGTTTTTACCCCCAGCTCATAGTTTCTGATTTGAGAAAGGTTCCAATTTTTTATCGAGCGGGGTTGAACACAGGCTACCGCCGAGACAACTTTCAGGTTCAGAAATTGAAAGTAAATCTTCTGAATGTGGCCCTAATATGCCAGGTAAGAATCCCAAATTTAAGAATATCAAGCATAAGAAAACCCCAACTGGGAATGAAACTGAGACAAGAAAGGCATGGTCTAGAAGTTCAATTTTATTTGAATTGCCTTATTAGAAGAATAACCCGGTGCACTATGTATTGGATGTGATGCATGCAGAGAAGAACCTCGCTAAACATAGTGTGGGCACTTGCCTTAGGGGGAGTCATTCGAAGGATGGAGAAATGCACGAAAAGACCTTAAATCGTTGAAACTCAAGCCACAACTATGGTTGAAAGAAGATAGTAGGGGAAGGACAATAATTCCCCCTGGTGCGTTTACTTTGACAAGTGGGGAAAGGAAGGTGCTTTTAGACACAATATATAATTTGAAGGGCCCATCTAATTTTTCTTCCAACTTGCAAAGGATTGTGAGTTATGCTATTCATGATTTACATAAGTGTAAGTCCCATGATTGGCATGTGATCATGCAATTGGTTCCTCTATTGTTTAAGCACTATTTCTCCAAGCACAAGGATTTACGGAGGGCTATTATGCAAATTAGTATTACTTTATCACTTTTGTGTGAGAAGGTAGCCAATCAAGAACACGTAGTGGCCGCAAAATTGGCGGTGACCGAAGTAATTTGTGTATTGGAGAAGTACTTTTCCCCAACATTCTTTGACATAAGTGTTCACTTGTTGGTACACCTATGTGACGAGGCACTTCTTTATGGTCCAGTTAGATATCGGTGGATGTATCCGTTTGAAAGATTGATGAAAGATTTTAAAGATTACGTTAAGAATACGTGATACATTGTAGGATCAATTGTAGAGGAATACATCCCCATGGAGTCATCAATCTATACTAGGGAATATATGCTTGACTCGACCAGTATTGATAGCACTGATGAGTCCGTCGATGATGGTGGTCATGCGATGGGAAAACGAGTGAAATTAACAAGTTTGCAACATGAACAAGTAGCTCGTTATCTATTTGACACACATGAAGATGTCGAAGAATGGAAAAATTAAGTTTAAATTATTTTAAATTTTACATTATTTTAGAATATATTAGATTATTTTATACATGATTAATTTTGTAATACACAGAAAATATGAAACCTGTGAGAACAATAAAAGACGAAAAATAATGGTACAATCAGATAGTGAATTTAGGCTGTGGTTGTCACAAGAGGTAATTATAATGAAAATGGTCATTATATAACGTTACATTACACTCAAATTTTATAACTAATCTAATTAACTTATTTATATTCTCAGCCGTTAAAGACGGGTGATGAGATATCAAGGCTTGCTCGTCTAGCCACTGGACCCTTGTTCATGGCACAAGAGTATAAAAAGTATCGATTGAATGGTTACGTATTCAGTGCAAAAGTGTACGAGGAAAGTACAAATGTACAAAACTCGGGCATTTCATACAAGGCTCTTACTTTCTTTCGAGCGAGCGCAAAAGATAAAAACCTCGTTGAAGGTGAAATGACTTACTATAGTATAATTCAAAATATATTTGAATTGGATTATAGAAGCTTCAAAGAGGTTGTATTTTACTGTTACTGGGTAAGAGTTGAGGATAAAAATGCTTGTAAAGTTGATCTTGGGGCCAATTTAATCATGATTAACTTGTCCAAGTTGAAGAGCAACGATCACGTGAGCGATCAGCTATTTGTTTGTGCATTTCAAAAGGTCAAACAAGTGTTTTACTCGAAGTATATCAACAATGAGTCGTGGACAATTGTCCTACATGCGCCAAAGCGTCTAAATAGTAGTGTGGATGACTTGGCTGCTCCTACCGAATATCAATCCATTTTTTATGATAACCCGAATTTGAAACAATTTTTCAATTTGTAATAAATATTCCAATTTGTACTTTACCAATCCATTTTTAATGCTTTTAATTGATTTTCACTTTATCATTTTCACTCTTGTGTAGTGTGCGTGTGTGTGGGTGGGGGTGGGGGTGGGGATGTTTCGGATTTTTAGTAATTGTACATATTATGAGTTAGATGCTATTGTTTTGGAATTAAGAATTGAGGTGTTAAACAGTAATAATTCATTTGAATTTGTAGTAATTGTACATATTTGCATGTCTTCTTCTAATTCATTTTGATTTGTAGTAACAACAACATTTTTTTACAGAAAATTTCTCCTTCAGGTATTAAGGCGAGGATGATGATGGTGATTATGATGATGTCGTCTGGGCTCGGTGGTAGCAGAGGCGACGAGGGCTCCTCGGCCCCTAAGCTCCCCAAATATGGCAAATTGAGGATTTCCATCGAGAACAATACGGGGCTATTAGCGAGATCCCTCGAGCTGGTAAAGACGATCATAGGCCCGAGGTACACTATTTGGAGGGAAGTGCCAAATGATCTTAAGTTAGCTATTTCGACGGCACTACAGGTAATGTGTTTATATTTATATTTATATGAATATTTCGATTTCAATTTCTATTTCTATTTCGATTTCGATTTCAATTTATATTTATATTTACATTTATTCGCAACTACCATTGTATTTGTTGGACAAGAACAATTCAGCCTGGATCCAAAACTACGCGATTCTGTCTTGGAGTAGTTGAGGGAGCAACACAAGATGTGGAAGAAAAATATGTGGACCCGGTACTTTGGGAAGACCCGAGACTCCGTTATCTGAATGCATGACTCCATCCCGCCGAAGGAGCCGATCTCATTAGCACAATGGTAAAAGTTCATTGATAATGAGATAGGGAGCGACAATTGGCATCTCGCCAATAGGGAAGGGAAAATCGAGAGAAAAAGACGGACGTGCACTACTCCGGCCTTGACGTCTTACGCCAAGGTGGAGCATAGGACGAAAGTAAGATTTAATTTTTCTATAATTACAGAAATATATTATTCTGCATTATTTTACTTTGTGGGGCCGATACTAATTTTGCATTATTTTATTTCAGGGAACGGGGAGTGGCCCTGGGGGTAGGCCACATAAGCTCGATACTTATGTGGCTATTCGAACGAAGAAGGGGAACGATAAGGAGGTGTCCCCGAGCATCACGGCCACGATTGTAAGTAATCCGACAGTTTACTTTTTGTTAATTACGTCATAATTTTTTTATTTACTTATTTATCTAATCATGTGCTTTTTGTCGTTTTAGGCAAAGCTTAAGGAAGTGCATGATTCGCAGTCTGATGCCAACAAGGCATCTTTGTCCACAGACACTCAGCCAAGTGCTTGGCACTGATCACAAGGGGAGGACAAGGGGGTGAGCTCGCGGGTGGACGAATCTAGGATCATCGGATTGGAGACGAGCGACACCGGGTTGGCTCGAACGGGGGACTCGTATGATGCGAGGCTATCCCATTTGGAGGCGACGATCCAAGATATGTTCTCATTCATGAAGAGTTCATTAGGCGAAAACCGTAAGGGGGAAGGGAAGGAGAAGGTGGTGGTGGTGGTGGTGGTGGTGGAGGAGGAAGTGCAGAAGGACGGGGATGTGAACCTCATTGCTTCATCGTCAACACGTGCGGACTCTGATGATCCAATACCCTATTTATCTCCCTTCGACCGACCGATGTCGACACTTGGTTAGCCGAGCGTGTTTATACAGGACATATTTGATGGCCAGCGAATAGGGAGGGGGTTTAAGGACCCGAATACCGTCTAGGGTATGCCAGTTTATGGACGTTTATTTCAATACATCAAGGCCAAGGTGCTCGTCACGCATGTGATACCCGAGAAGGAGAACTCCCCATTGTGGTTGCGCGAACAATACGGCATGATGCATATTGCTGGGTGTATTAATTCGTATATCCTGTGGCCTACTCACCTCCTCAGACATACCCCAGATATGTAGTGACATTATTTGAATTGAATTATTTTAAGTTGTTACATTTGAATTATATTTGGATTATATCGTGATGCATATTGTTTTGAATGTATATTTGCATTATCTCTATTTTTTTTGGATATATGATGTTTGAGAAGGTATAACGTTGCTATAACAGGTACAAATATACTGCTGGGCAGTGGCAGTGGCCATACTGCCCAATAGATTTATTCTCAGTTTTGCCTAGAATTGTCACGATCATTGACCGTGACAAGTTCGTGACAAAGGATAATTATCACGGACTTGTCACGGTCAATGACCATGATAATTTATTTTAAAAAGTCATAGGTTTGTCACGGTTATTAACTGTGACTAATATTGTCAAGGTCATTGACCGTGATAAGTTCGTGAAAATAAACGTTGTCACCCCTAGATTTGTCACAGTCATTGACCTTGACAAGTTGGACTTGTCACGGTCAATGACCGTGACAATCTGACAGATTTGGTATAGTGGGAGTAAACTGTTGACATGTTGATGTTCAATCTTCACTTATTGGAAAGTTAGACACTTTGCTACGAAGTGTATAATATATTTCTTCATACCGAGCCACTAATAATGTTGCTTGAGGGTTTGATACATCTTGGTGCTTCCAGGTTGAATTATGAATTCAGAATGGTGAGCTTCCTGCAGGATTTCCTCTCGGAATGAGGTTATGAGAGGAACATATACTCGATTTCTGAATTTTAACCCACGCACAGGGTCCAAAGTCCAATATTTTTTGGGAAGGTTGTTTCAAAGTTTTTTCTTCTGAGAATGAAAAAATTCATCTTGGTCTTGAAGGTCAATGATTTTATTGTACAGAATGGGGCGAGCGATAATGTATAGTAAAATAATGTGGGTCTTGGAGGGGTCTCGTTATAGATTGTAATCTCCAATGGTTTCCAAGAATATAAGCATATTATGGAGGCTTCTCTAGGCTTTGTGGCTTAAGGCATCATCGGCTACATTACCTTTTTCGAGATGATAGAGTAAGTTAAACTTATAATCCTCTAAGAATTCTATACATCATCTTTACCTAAGGTTGAGATCCTTTTGCATGAAGATGTGCTTAAGACTCTTATGATCAGAAAATAGTTGAAATTCTTCTCCATATTAATAAAATCTCCAAATTTTCAAGGAAATGTTCATTGTTGCTAATTCCAAGTCGTGTACTGGATAGTTACGCTCATGAATTTTCAATTGTTGTGATTCGTACTCGATCACTTTCCCTTGTTGCATCAATATACAACCAAGTCCTTGTAAAGAAGCGTCGGTATAAACATCGTAGTCGCTGTTACTGGAAGGAGTGGTTAGGACGGGTGCAATGGTTAATTTTTCCTTTAAGGTATAAAAGGCTTGTTCACATTCGGAGGTCCGTATGAATCGAACATCCTTTTGGGTCAACTTCATTAATGGTAGGGAAATTTGAGGAAATCCTTCCACAAAGCGTCGATAATATCAGGAAAGTCCTAAAAAGCTAGGTAGTTATGTGATGGTGGTAGGTTGAGGCCATTCAAGTATTGCTGTGTTTTTGGATGGGTCTACTTGTATACCTACTTCAGTGACTACATGTCCAAGGAACTTTACCTCTTTCATGAGGAAATCACACTTACTCTGTTTTGCCTAAAGCTAATATTTACAAAGGGTTTCCAACACTATACATAAGTACTCTTCGTATCCTATCCCGAATTTGGAATAAATTAATATGTCATCTATAAAGATGATCACAAACTTATCTAGTAAAGGGAAAAATATTCTATGCATTAGGTCCATGAAAACGACTAGGGCATTGGTTAATCCAAAAGACATGGCTAAGAATTCAAAATAGCCATATCGTGTCCAGAAAGCAATTTTGAGTATGTCTTCTTCCTTAACATGAAGTTGTTGATATTCCGATCTTAAATAAATCTTTGAAAATATCTTTGAACCTAGCAATTGTTCAAACAAATCACCTATTCTTGGCAATGGATGTTTATTCTTGATGGTTGCTTGGTTCAATTTTCTGTAATCAATACATAACCGAAAATATCCATTATTCTTTCGTACGAATAATATTGGAGCTCCCCAAGGTGATGTACTGGGGCGTATAAGTCCTTTATTGAGTAGGTCGTATAGTTTTGTTCGAAGTTCTCACAATTCTAAAGGAGCCATACGATAAGGGGGTATTGAAATAGGGGAGGTATTTGGCAAAAGATTGATGATAAATTCAATTTCTTGAGGTGGGTGTATTCTGGGTTAATCTTCAGGAAACACATCTTTGTAACTGGTCAAGATGTTAGAAAAGGAGGAGGGTGCTTTTTCACTTATCCGAAAAAGTAGTGGTTGATGAGGATTTTGTCCTTGGAATTGAAATGAAGTTTAATGGGATGGTTTGAATGTCATCGTCTTTGCATGATAATCAATGTAAGCAAAGTTCGGGGATAAAATGTCCATTCCTATTATTAAATTCGACTCCAATAAATCGAGTACTATTAAATATACTGTTAAGATCTTGGTTCCAAAATGTAAAGTGTGATGTTTACAAATCCTATTGGTAACATCCATATTTTCGATTGGCATTCCTATAGTAAAAAGGGTGAGCTAATGGACTAGAGGATAATTACGGATGAGTTATACATGAACAACTAATAAAAGAATATATAGATACAGAATTAAACAATATATGTGCGGAAATATTTTAAAAAAGATGATTACCTTAGACCACACCGTGGTAATTTAGATTTTGAGCTCGGACAAAAGAGGAATTCGACTTTGGTCCCTACTGGGTGGTTTTTACTTTATTTTACGGGGATTTTATTGCGATGGACAATTAGAGTTATTAGTTGGATTCTTGATAGGAGATTTGATAAAGTTGGGGGAGGTAGAAGGAGAAGACATGTGTAGAATAGGGCATTGGGGTCTAAGATGGCCTATATGGTTGCATTAATGACAACGCATCAAAGGTCTACTATGATTGTGTTGAATCTGACTCAATACTCGGCCATCCTTAGTTTTATTGTAGGGATAATCTCGTAGATTAGACTGGTTCCTAATGATATAGGGATTTCGGGAAGGAGTAGGGATTCGGGTTGTGTTGGTAAAGGCGGGGTGTTTTTCTATAAGGGAGGCTATTTCGATCATCCAGTTAAACTATTAAACTTATGATGGAGGATTTGATGTTCTGTCGTAAACCTAGTTCAAAATGCTCGCACCTTTTGGGTTCAGTGCTAACGTTTTCTTTAGCATATCGGGATAATTCATTGAACTTAGCCTCATACGGGGCTATAGATAATTTTTGATGTTTTAGGCTTATGAAATCTATGGTCATTTGATCTCTTATGGATTCAAAAAAGTACTTGTTGAAGAACATTTCTTCAAACTGCTCCCAGCTTAGTTCATTCAAATTTTGGGAATGTAAAATAGTTTGCCACCAGAAATTTTCTTCTCCTTCGAATATGTATTAAACCAATCTTACCCTAAGTTCTGCGTCGGGCTTCCCAAAGAATGTCGAGATGTTTTGTCTCAAAAATGTCTTAAGGGTGTTCATTCTTCGAGTATCTTCTGATGGGTCATTATTAACGAGGGGTAGAAGCATAGTTTGTTGTCACTAGGTTAGTGTAGTTAATTCTTATAGACAACATAAAATTCCTTCATTGGTGGTAGTTGGATTAGGCATTTATGGAATAAATCATTCCTCCTAAGTTCCACTGGTAGTTGCTCGAGTATTAACCATCTTATACAGACAATATTGAGAGATAAATTACAAGGAGAGATATTGCAACATACTTGTTATATTATATCATATTGGGTTACATAGTATTACACAGGCAAAAACAAATAAGATTACCTAGTTATTAAATCTATTTTACAACAAAAGAACACTTAACCAATACAAAAGAACTATTAGTTTAAACTACTGTTGTCATTCGGGAATATGGGTTTTTTCTACTTGCCCCCACACACCTGTAGATTTTTATTTATTTACGACCATATTCCAATGATAATTTTTAATCCATTTGAGGAACCGTTCGGTCGAACTCCAGATCTTGGTTATTTTCGGATGGATCTGAATCATCTGGGGAAGTACTAGTCTTTATGGGGGTAAAGATAGTAGTGGTGGGAGAAAAAAAACTATAGTCGATTGGCGAGTCAGGGGGAGTAATTGTAACTTCATTAGGCGGTAAGACATCCCACATAAGATGGATTGCTTGTTGAAGAGTGTCTCGGGTTGCTTGAGCCTCTCCCATAAGGCGACCAATAAGCAGATTATGTTTGATCTCAGAAGTAGCAATTGCCCAGTCACGATCAA
The DNA here is from genome assembly GCA_949130495.1 of Sambucus nigra. NCBI lineage: Eukaryota > Viridiplantae > Streptophyta > Magnoliopsida > Dipsacales > Adoxaceae > Sambucus > Sambucus nigra. The sequence continues at coordinate 621,478,360 of OX422207.1, read as the reverse complement.
TGCTCCTTATGTGTTGATAAAGCTTTGTATAACTGACTTCTTTAATTTATCATTCAAATCTTTCATGAGTTGAATCACGAATATCAAGGTAGATATCATACCAAATATTCATTACTGTAAATATTATGAGTAATCAAATGTGACAATGGAAATATTATTAATAATAATCGTATAAGTTGTAGGCGAAGGATTCTTGAAATTGGTCCCGTATAGGCATAAAACTCGGTGATGATTTGATACCATGTTATCTCATCCGCAATTTATATGTTTTTAATGGTAAGTAAAGAGTAAAATAAATTAAAGGCAGCAAAAATAAACATATTTTTATTAGGGAGATGCCTAAAATCTTATCACATAGTTGAGTCTTGCAATAAACAAAAGTACATAATTATTTGTACATGCCATATATAAGGTAAAACTTGTAAAAATCATAAGAGCTGATAAGTTTTGGTGTAGATATTCCAGCAAGGACTACCACCCTTGTCTACTACCACTCATACGTACGTAACCAAAAATAGTTTTCGAGGTAATATAGAATAAAAGTCCAAACGTGCAGGAGGTATCTCATCTTCCTCAGGTTCGTCATCCATCTGAAAGGAAAACAATTAAGCAGATATGCCAAGTAGATAATTTTATTTCCATACAAGGTACGGGGGGAAATGTATTGTTAGAGAGTAACTAGATTTCATATTGATATCATAAAATCTGGAGACAAACTGAAATATCATCAAATTATCAGGGGTATATTAGCGTCTAATGATATATAATTGAATAATATAGTGGAGTGTAACCGGATAAGTTGTGTCAAGTCACCAAGATAAGGGTTCAAGCTATAATAAGATAACCTATTAACTATCGGTTATATGGCTTCAATTGTGTAGACATACCATTAAAATATTGTGCAAAGCATATCATACACTTGGACATGCAATCCTAAAATTATTGAGGAATAATAAACATTATAAAGGCTTGGCACACTTAGCTAGAGTAACACTCATATGTATGTAGCAAATAAAAACTAGGCCCTCAACATCTGAGTTCTACAGGCCAATTAGAACAGCTGTGGTATATCGTGGTCTAATCCCTGAATCGTAAGGTGTGCTACTAGGATTTTCACATTGCAAGGTAATATGCAATTATTATAGTAGGTTGCAGGGCAATACCATAATTGAGGGTAAGAAAAGAGTTCAGTGGCTTTTACTGAAGTCGTAAGATGTAATGGGTTATCGAGTTTAGGGATAACTAAAATATCGAGAGAATCAATATACGGGATAAATATGAACTACACAAATGAGTTCAAAATTGAAACATGGGTTCAAAATTATCACAAAGTGATATAACAATCAGTAATTTTTGAAAGACAAGCTTAATTTGTTTAATATTGAAATTATAATCACCTACTTTGAATTTTCGAATTTTGAATTTAAGAGTCTAATTCACTAGGGTTGACTGGATAGTCTGAAATCATAGAGAGTATAAGTAGGTCATATAGGCCTAAAAGAATGCTTATATGATGCAGTGTGATACTAAATTGCAACAATTTCTAGTGTAAAATTAACTAGGAGGGTATAATATATAAATTAAAAAGTTTTAAAATTAATGGTTTTCTTCATTTTATTTTTGGATTTGAATTTAGTGATAGAAGATAAAATGACTTTATTTGGACTAAAGAATTTGTAGAAAAAGTTTGGGGGTGTTTTGAAATACTTGAAAAACTGGTTAGGGTTAGGGGTGGCAAATTTTAACACGACACAAAATTGGCCCGAAAAACACAACTTGTCGTGTTTCGTGTCGTGTTCGTGTTCGTGTTTTTTAACATGAAGTCGTGTTGTGTTCGTGTAAAAAAATTGACACTAAATTGACGTGAATTGACTCAATTGACACGACCTATTTAACACGATTCGAACCCAAATGACACGACCTATTTAACACGATTTGAACCCAATTGACGCGACCCAATTACAGTTAATTAAACCTATTTAAACTTAAATGAATCCTACACCTACACTTGTCAAAATATTAACATTTCTCACATTTTAACACTTAAAACCCCTAATATCTCACCTCATTCACGGTCGGACACACATTTCAACTTCTCCTTCTCACCCAAACTCACTCACACCCCTCTCTCTCTCTAACTCACTCACCCTATCTCATTCTCAATAAGAGCCCCACCGCCCCATAGCCTCACAACCCACCATAATCTTCCCACACCACTACACCACAGCCCACCATCATCTTCCCACCCCACCATCATCTCTCTAAACAGGGTCACCCTCCTCCCCACCTTCAAAACCCGTCACCATCATTTCTCCTCTCTCTGAACAGGGCCACCCTCCTCCCCACCTTCAAATTTCGTCACCATCATCTCATGAGGTGGAACTAAATCTCAAAGAAGAAATTGCTCTAATTTTTTTGTTTAGTTTTTATTGATTGTTGATACCAAAATTCACCACCTTACGTGGATCAGTTATAAGCCAGAACGCGTCATCCAATGTGGTATAAGTCCAAGTCAGCATGATACAATTCCCCGATCAACAAGGCAACCCGACCTATAGGGAAGCCCGACCAACAGAGAAGACAGACCAACATGGCAGTTCGACCAACAGGGGATACCAACCAACTAGGAAGCCCGACTAACGACAGGAAATCCAACCAGTATGGCCAATGAAGCGCCAACAGTCTTATGTTTAATTCTCATTATGTATTGATGTAAATGCCTAACAAATGAAGGCATTCCATCATTTTACATGACAACTCTCAACACCCCTCTTAGGCTATAAATACATTATAACACCCTCATTGAATGGGGACTGAAAAACAAATCAAGGCAGTCAAGGAATACATAATAGTGGATGTAGGCTTTTCCTTTGAGCTGAACCACTTTAAAAATCTCTTTGTCTTATTTGTTTTTACTTATTTTATATGTGATCAATTAATTAGTCCTACTCTAATATTTTGCATCAATAAATTGGCGCCATCTGTGGGAACGTATTGCTAAACGTTTTCACTAATTCATCATACATGGCTAATATCACTGAAACAAGTACCAGAAATAAGGAAATTCTGCCTAATCCCTCTGCCCCTCCAAGTAACAACGATCTAACTGGAATTTTGGCTAGCCTGGCCAAAGGTCAAGAGGTTATGAAGGATACGATAAGACAATTGGCCCAAACTCTTCAAGATGGAGTTCCTACTCAGTCCAATCAAAGGAGTATGCCACCGTCGCTAATAACGAGTGTTGGGCATAGCTTCCAGAACTTCAAAGGGTCCTTCGTATCGTTCTGGAGAAACTTCTTCTATCAGGAATCCTAATTCCTCTGATGGACAATCCCTCATTCTAAAAAGATCACTACACCAAAATGCTCTTTTAGTAACAGACTAATTTTGTGATTAGAAACACTCTTATACCATTACTATTTCTCACACTAAATTACCGTTACCAATTTAATATATATGTTACTCATTTTAGTTTTATATTTTAGAACTGTATTAAAAAAATAGAAGAGGGAGTTTTCCCTCCCAACCAAAAAAAATGTCCGACTTCTATACCCCAAACAAAAATTCCCCACAGTTCACCGAAGTTTTCTCGTACACACCCAAGTGAAAACCCCTTCAAGCTCTGCGAACCTCAATGAGACATACCTTTTTTATCCTTCCTTCAATCTTTGCGAACATTTTCCAGGTATCTATACTTTAATTTTATGTGTTATCTTCGTAAAATCCCTAATTTCTTCTTTTTGGTTCAATCTCCATTTGTTCTCCTTTTTAACTCATGATATGTTCATTTATTGGGATTGAAATATGTTTCCTTTTTTTTCTTGATGAAATCAGAATCTGTTCAGTTTTGGCTTGACAAATTAAAATCGAAAACAGCTAAGTGCCTAATGAAAAGTTACTATGGTTTGAGGTTTAATCTTGGTTCCAAATTATTCTATATGGTGATGGAAACGAGGTATATAAAAGCTCTATATGATAAAACTAGGGCTTGAGGTTTAATTTATCTATTTGTAACTCAGATTATATCTCATATTCTGATTTTGTTTAATTTTATAATATTCGTATAACTTCGGATGGTATCAATTTGTTATGAAATTATGTTATGAACTTTGGATTATGACATGAATATTCTTACTCACTAATATCTCTTTATTTGCGTGTTTAATGTTCTTACTGACTAATAGCTCGACCTTCAATTGTTCAAATTGATGAGAATTCCATACACTATTTTCTTCTAAAAAAAGAAAATCGTCCTCAAATGGTCCTAATTTGATAAGCCAATAAGGTTCCTAGCATGAGAAATATGAAGAGTACGTGGGACGATCATGAAAGGAGCTATTGGGAAGTAATTATTGGTAGAGTTTGTTTAGAAGACTTGGTCTGAGGCTTGTTATCCATTTGAATTAGTATTGGCTATTTAGTTGCTAATAGTGATGGAGTCCTTATTTTTAATAGTTATGGTCGTGAGTTTAAGAGAAGGTTGTTGTTTTCCTCATGTATGCAATAAGTAGTCTTAATGCTTTATTTGTTGCACAATCTCCTATATGGGATAAAATCAAAGCAAAGGTTGTTGGACATCCATACATGGAAAAGATTAGCAAGTTGGCAACTGGAAGTGCAGAAGCTCCTTACACATGGAGAAATTGGTTTCACTGCCCAGCAGTATTTCAATCAGGTCCCAGGGTTTCTTGAAGTCGGTTCAAATGGGTCGTCGTAATGGAAATCGGGTTCGTTTCTCCAACCGGATCAAAAGCATCACTCAACGGTAACATACTAAAATCTACCATTCTCATGATGGCACGTACTTATGTGCCCAAAGTTGTTATAATGAAAAATTTCATGTAATAATGCAGCCGCTGCTTAAAAGAATCAAGATCCCAACAATCCGATTGTGTTTGGATGTGTTAAAGAATATATTCATTTTTTATATAAAAATTGGCCAAAATCAGTTTCCTCCATACAAGAGTTTATTTCAAGAAACTATTGAATTAACAAAAATTTCAAAATCATGTATAAAATTTTCTAAAATTTTTTATTTCTGTAGCATCACTATACTGTTCAACGTGGAATCATTGTAATGAAACATTTGGCATATGTGAAAAACTTCCAATTGACAAGGCATTTAGTTTAGAGGTATTTTATGCCTCGACTAGTATGGATAGTTGTAAGGACATAAATTTCCAATTTAGTCCCTGTATTGTTTTGACTTAATTCCGTGAACAAAAATGTGTTTGTAATATGTCATAGGGAGAATTTTATTTTGTCACGATCCCACTCGGTCTATGACGTATTGAAGAAATTGAAGACGTTGCGGCAAAGCTTCAAAGAATTAATGATGTTTAATTGGTGAAAGTTTAATCGTCTTCAAAGTTAATTTCATTCTGAGATCACTCGGGTATGAATACGTATAATTAATGGTACTCGGAATTATTTTATAAAAGATAAGGATGTAATTTTTATAAAGAAAAATATTTTCAAATGTTTTAAAGTGTTTTAAAAGGTTTAAACTACGTTTTTATTCTGATAAGTTCGAATAGGAGTTTGACTTATTTAAATATCCCTTTGAAGAGACATTTTGAACAAAAAGTCAAAGTCGACTATGTCGCTCGAACGACATCAGATCTCGTTCGAACGAGATGCTGATATCGCTCGAACGACATGCTTAAGTCGTTCGAATGACACATTTTTCGAGGCGGCGTTTAAATCCTATTTAAACAGTGTTTGCATCATAATTTCATAAATGTGCTTTCTGGAAAACAATTTTACGAAACAGAACCTCGTTTGCACATGTTTTCTAAGGTTTAAAAGTCTTAAACACATCCTTAGAGTTTGCAAAGATCTGAGTTATCATTCTTATATGTTTACGTGATCTTGCGGCACCAAAGTTGTTTGTTCTACACATTGAACATGTTTTGCGGTGAAGAAGCCACGGACATCGTGTTCGACATCGTAGACGAATCAAAGCCATATCGATGGACACCGAGATATACGTGGACGCGTGTGTTGTGGACAGGTATCATGGAAGACAGAATTTCTGCGTGGGCACTGTGAGAGGAGTGATTGAAGATCAGAAGAGCGTCAAGACCCGTGGGGATCGAGCCGTTGAGTGAAACTTTGTCTGTATTTGTAAAACCATATTCATAGTGATTGTCTGGCTTGGGCCGTCCGAGGTTGTTTTCCCGTTTTGGGTTTTTTCCTCGTACATCCGGCGTTGTGAGTATTCTTTACTTTACTTTACTTGCCTTAATCACTAAATGCATGTTTAGGATTAATTAAGATAAAATTGGTTTAAAGTAAGAATTGGGTTTTCACAACTTGGTTTGGTGCATAATTAAAAGTTGGATATTTTTCGGAGAAAAATTGATTTTGTTTAAAACAAACATATCGGGCCACTCTCAAGAGTTTCAATAATGTTGTGTAGCTTTGGCGTTTTTGAGTTTTTTTAAAAATTTATTTTTTTTGGTATGTGTGAAAGAAATTTGGCTTGATAAGTTGCATTCAAAATCTTATTGTTTATTTGAATATTTTTTCATTTTTTTATGCCACAATTGTTGTGAATGGTTGTATAGTAATAGAAATCGTTCCTCTAATTTGAATCATTTACGAGACCAAATGAGCAATTAATAAAAGAACTCAAGGGAAACATTGAACTACATAATTCATATAAATGGTGTTTAACCCGTGGTATGACAAGTTATATTGATGTTGCAGCAAAGGGTGCTAGTTCCAGGAGGAAAGAAAGAGGATGAGAAACCATTTGAATTGCAGGTGCACAACCAGGGCATGTCAAAGACTGAGCTGTGCAAAAAATGGCAGCAGGCGGGCCTGCCCATATGGTGACCACTGTAACTTTGCCCACGGTAGTGAGGAGCATTGTCAAGTTCTTCGCCACCCACGCTACAAGACTGAGGTTATACTTTTTTGGACTCGTATCATTATTCAGTGTTGAATGCTTTTAATATTATTAAGCTAATTGATTATAATTTGGCAAGTGTGTCGCATGGTCCTCAATGGTGATCACTGTCCCTATAGTTTGACGGGTTGTCGATCCCAATCCGTTAAACTCCCAACCCATTGCGCTCCTTGATTCTGGAAGTCTTTATAATGAATTGGAACATAGAAATGGTGCTTGGGTGGACTTTATACTGAATTGGTATTAAGGTAAGAAATCAAATCATGGTGTGTGTGTGAACTAATATGCCATTTTCTTATTTAATCCGATGATATTTATACCATGAACATAATTGATCTTCAGCGATTGAACTGATGTTTTGTTGTTCTGTTTGCTATACAACTGTGCTTAACCTCGGCAAGTATGTGTATCTTCTTTGTACATCGATCTTCAGCAATTGAAACCCCCTTATCTGTAGTAATTCTTTTTTTACGCCCACCTCACTTTGGTTCTAAGTACATGAATACCTTATATAATTTACTTGCTTGGTAAAATGGAAGAAAATAGATTCCTGCATAGAATATCTATGGATTCCATTTTCCAGTTCTACTGTTATTAGTATATATGCTTCCTTCATGTGTTGCTAGAGCTGAAATGGTTCATGGTATGGAAACTGGAGTTTGACATTATGATTCATTCATTTAATTAAAGTAATTATTCAAAATATATCTACTAATGTATTTATTAGGTGAAATAAACAAACTGCAGGTGTACATCCGCGAATGGAACTTTGATAGGAAGTCTAGACTACGAAATAATTCATGCTATCAAACTTAGATCGTATAGGATCCTAGGGGCTCATTATTAATCTTTAGGATCATCACGCTTGGTCAAAATTCAATTCGTGATACTTAAAATTACTCAGATTCTAGACTCTAATACCACCCAAGGAATGAAGTATATGCTATTTGGGTATAAAAGAAACCAAAATACAAGGGATATAAATCTTAATTTAAATTGCATTTACTTGTTGACATGGAGCTAGATTAATTATTTCTATTGCTAATCTAAGTCTGTTTAATCATAAAATCTTCTTTATGGCTAATAACTAATTAGTAGTCTAGTTAGAAGTTCTTGCTAGTGGGGTTATGTATATTGATGATTTTGTGTGTTGTTGACAGAGGGTGGGGTAATTAATTAAGTGGTATTTAGGAGGAAGTGAGATCGGTTGGGAGTTTCAGGAGTGATAGATTGGCGAATCTGATTGGTTTTTGCTACGATGGTGACCGGAGATTGCTTGTGACAGAGTTCATGCCCATTGAAACATTATCAAAACATCTATTCCACTATGAGTTTGAATGCTACTGTTCATTCTACACATTTGTGCACATTAGTTAATATTGGACACGTTCACGAAATAAGGGCATTGTATATATAGTGGCTTGGCAAACTAGTGAGATCTTGTATACAAAGCCATTAACTAGTTTTATATCTAGTTGTACTTCATTATGTATTAATGTATTTGCAGTTATTAGATTGGTTGTGTTGAATTTTTTTATAGGGGAGGCTCAACCAATGAAATGGGCAATGAGGTTAAGGGTAGCGTTGTATTTATCTCAAGCTTTGGAGTACTGTAGTAGTAAGGGGCGGGCATTGTATCATGATTTTAATGCTTACAAAGTTTTGTTTGATCAGGTGATGTAGTTTTTACATTTGATTTTGTTGTGCAAGTTTCTCACGATATGCAGCTTTAATTGTGAGTTAGTTATCTACAGGAGGGAAATCCTAGGCTCTATTGCTTTGGTCTTATAAAGAATAGTAGAGATGAACTGATAAACCACAGTGGAGTTCTTCATTTCCCTCCTAACAATCATTATTGCATCAAGTATACTACGTTCGACTTCCTCGATGAAATGATTAACTCTACCGTGTAGAACGATAGTAGCCGTCTGGACCGAGGGGCACCTACTAAATATATTAAATGTCTCATGCCTGACTTTCTTATCCTTGAACAACTCACAAGTACCAAGAACCTCATTAAGGACATTGTTGAAATTCATTTGTACAATTCCACCCGTCGAAACAACAATCAAATTCAAATCCCCTTCGGCCAGATGATCAGCAAAAAATATATTGCAATCTGCAAAATACCGTGTACCAATCCGATTTTATATGCCATTTTGCCTCCACAAATGACCGCGTAACCTGTAACGTAATGGATTTGCATAGGTTTTACAAAACATGGGTTATTATTTTCAGAGGATTCCTTGTTAACTCTGCACTAGACTTCAACTGAGTCGTTGAGGCTTTGGGGTTTGTTGATTTTTCGTATGTTGGAGGTGCCGCTTATAGGAACACAGTTATTGGTCGGGTTTCTACAGCTAATGAGGCACCACCTCATCATAATATCCCATTTTCACCATGAGATGGCTTATGTAAAACTTTTATCTCTACTTTTTTTTACTTCCACATATTTTCATGCATGACAACGCTCTAATTCCTAAAACTCTGTTCAACTTCAATATCTATAAATATTGAAATGAGTTGGAAAAAAACATACCTCGTGTATTTTTATGTTCATATAGTCTTTTAATTGTACATGTGTTACAGCTTCCTGATTACCCAGCCAAGTTAGTTTTCTTTTGCGAAGTAGAACCGGGAAGTGGGAGAAAAACTTCTGTAGTTTTAAGGCATATTGTATATGAGAGGATGAAATAGAAGCACCCAGAATTTGTTGAAAAATTAGAAGAGCATGGATTGAAAGTATTGGTAGAAGAGGATGATCCTACCTCAGTAATCGGACGTGGATAGAAGTATATATGTATTTTAGAACTCCTTCTAACGACCTATGCATTCTGTTATCATTTCCAATCGGACGATCCATTAATCCAACTAGGGGAGGACTATAAATGGATCAATTTTTTTGGTAAAAAATCTCACGGGTTCCAATCCTGTCATCCCTACCTATTCTTCTCCTCTGGGCAGTAACGAGGGATCCATTGAGATCGATTCAAATTGGGCATACATTTTTTCATTTTATGAGACTATATTCGGCTCTAACAATTCCGTCGCCGTCTACCAAAACGACCGGAAATGTTTCAAAAAAGGTAGGCATACGACGTACAAAAAGTTCACGCCAGTAGTATGGTAGCCACGTGATTGGCCGAAAAGACATGTTTAATAAGAGTTATTTGCCACTGAGGCTAAGCCCTATTTGAGAGTGATTCGGCAAATTTGGATTCCTATATATCCACATATCCACCCATGTGGTACTTCATTATACGATATATATAAGATCCATCTGTATAGATATCATCATCTACATCCAGAAAGCCGTATGCTTTGGAAGAAGCTTGTACAGTTTGGGAAGGGGTTTTTCAAAAAAGAATTAAGAAATACTCATGGTAACCATTCGAGCCGACGAAATTAGTAATATTATCTAATTTTCCACCGATGACAAGAGTGTGGTAGAGGAAAGGTTAGTGCTTTTGTTCAGATTTATAGTCTTCTGTTTTAGTCATTGTGTAATCAAAGTTTTTCAACGAGTATAAGAATTTCTAACTATTAAGATATCAAATAGGGCTGCTGAATTAGGCATGAAAGTCGAATGGACAATTGAGGGAATGAAAACAATAATGGGCCCACACCCAGGTGTCAAATTTGAAGAAATGAGGCAAAGTAAGATTTGGTTTAACACCATAGCGACTACTTATATTAGCTGGAAAAACGCGAGAAACGATCCAGTGAAGGCAATTACATTTGGGGATGGAAAGCCATTGCCAGCTGATATCGTGTACGACTCTATGAGAATCCTTGACGAGGAAAGTGTCAATGTCCCTTGGCAAAAGGTGATATTATGTTGCTTGATAACTTGGACATTCTTCATGCCCAAAGAACATTCAAGCTTAAAATGTGTAACTTGGCAAAAAGGTGATATTTTATTTTTGTGTTTAGTTGTGTAATAAGCTACAGTCTGGTTCTGAATTAAAATGCGTAACTATTCTCAAAGGACTTATTTTTTTTATAATAGTCGACGCAGGTTAATACAGGATCAGACTCCTTATAGTTCATGTTGTTTAAAATTGGCTTCAAATATAAATAAAATATTTTGAACCTAATAAAATTACAGGACAATGTCCCTGTAAAATGAAAATGTAAACTGGGATTCGACCCATACTCTGCATGCATCAAATCTCTTTCTTTTTATCCCTTACTGTTTCTGAATAAAAATAAAAAGAAAATACTTTATGTTTATTGTTAAATATTGACTATTTTGTTGTGGTGTTTGTGTCAAACATTAATGTCCATGCATTTTCAGTAGGAAACGGAGCAAACAAGCAGAAAGACAAGAAGACTACCATTTCGAAGGCTCTATAACAATGAAAGCAGCCACAAAACTAGTTCTCAATCAAGATCGGCAACAAACGTTGTTACAACGAATATCACAAAAACTAGTTCTCAATCAAGAATGACACATAAAAATGGTCCAAGATGGACATATTTTCGACGAGTGGGACACCGTCAAAGGGTTATTTTTATTTTTTATTTTTATTATTATTATTATTATTATTATTATTATTATTATTATTATTATTATTATTATTATTATTATTATTATTGCGTGGAACTGTTTGGCCATTTATCAGTTTCTTGTTTAGTTTTAGTTATTATCTCTTAGCAGTAGTTTGTATTCGTCTCTCTTAGTTTTAGTTCCTATTCATCTAGAACTCTTTTAAGAGTAGACACTTCAGTTATTAGTTGAGTGAAAGAGTTTCTTTTATATATTGCAATTTTGAGATCAGGTCTTGTGACGATATTTAGATCGATCATGCGTGTTTTATTTACGTTTTTGCATCCTGTTTACTTATTAATTGTGACAATCGGCTTTGTTATTATTGTATATTATTGCTTTGTCATTTACTACTTACTCCTACTGAGTTTATTCTTCCTTAATCAGCTAAAGTAGCTTGTGCTTGTTTGTAGGTTTATTAAAAACAATCTCCTTTTTTATTAAGAGATATTAAAGGAGCAAATATCCTGGTTGATCCTAATGGGCGTGTGAAATTCGCGAATTTCGGAGTGTCAAAGCATGTAAGTTTTTTTAAAAAAAATTATATTACTTTGTTTTATCTTATGAAGAAATACCATATAATAATACATTTGACTTGAATATTTGCTGAAAAACTATTGTTGATGCGCCATAAGTTACGGAATAGTCTGTTGTGATTAATTTGTCATTTAGATAATAAAAAAAGAAAAAGAAAAAGTGGGAATGGAAATAGTCCTGGCAAGAATATAACTACTTAATTTTTTTTACTAAATTAATTCTATATGACTAAATGTTGATATTATAACTAATATAATAATTTTATTTTGTTTGACAGAATGTCATTTTTGGATCCTCATCAAGTTTCCAATGTTGCGAGTTGAGGCATTGATGGCGATGATAATAGAACGAAGGTTGATAGTCAACAACAACAAACTTCTTTTTTGTATTTCATTTGATTGGTTATAATATAAAAACATCTCATTCGGGGATGATTGTACTAGGATGTTATATTGGATGCTTTTATTAAAATAATATAACTTTTGAGACGATTGTATTATGATGTTTCATTTGTTTGGTTTAAGTTTCTTTTGTAAATAAACAGTGGAGGCTTATATAAATGTAAATGTTGAATATAATGCCCTTGTTTTTGTGGACAATTTTTGTATATGTTCTTAGGATTTAAATAGCGTAATAAGAATAATTGAATTTGTTTAAATTCAGGATATTCGATCTTGAATAATACTTTTTTAAATATGTATTAATATTAGTAACAGAACTTTACCGTTATTAATTCTACATTTTACCGTTACTATTAGTAATAGAACTTTACCGTTACTAATTCTGAATTTTCTGAACTATTAGTAACAGAACTTTACTCTTACTAATCCTGAATTTTTCGTTACTATTAGTAACAACATTTTCCGTTACTAATTCTGAATTTTACCGTTACTATTAGTAACAGAATTTTTCGTTACTAATTCTGAATTTTACCGTTACTATTAGTAACAAAAAATTTCGTTACTAGCTTCGTGCCCCACGCCTTTTTTCTAACGAAAAAATTGTGTTACTAATATTTTTAGTAATGGTAAAATTGTGTTACTAATGGCGTGTTTTGGTGTAGTGGATTGAGTGCATTAGAAAGGCTAAGTAGGGCCTCTCCTTTCGATCGTTTGGGACCCAGGGAAAATGCCCTTTGGGTTGAATCGAGAAATACTTAACGACCAAGCAACTTGAGGGAAGGATCAGCCCAATCCAGATCGAATGCTCGATGAACTACTCGGTCCAGTCAAAGAGAAAGTTCGCAAGAGGAAAACTTAGCACGATTAGTTGGTCGAAATAAAAGAGCTGCTACCAATAGATCTGGCACTAGCAATGATGCTTGGAAGGGATCCATTCAGCGTTTGGAAGATATATTGGGAGAAATGGCCAAGGCCAAGAATCCTCTTCAAATAATTTTTATTAAAGGATCTCCCTTTGTGCAAACCATCGTAGATTTTCATACACCGACCAAGTTTAAAGCTCCAGTGGTCACTCCCAAGTATAATGGGAAGACTGATCCAGTTCTTCATATATAACAATACCAAGCAACAACTGATATCTATGTTGTTCCCGATGAGATGAGGTGTAGGGCATTTTAACAATTAATGGATCTGCTTAAATCTAGTATAATAGTCTTCCTCGGGGGCAGATTTCTAGCTTCTAATAACTCATTGAGCTATTCATTGGTCATTTTCGCTTTGGAGCCAAACGAGTGAAGTGAGTAGCTCATTTTCTTAGTGTCAGACATAAGGTGGGAGAAAGTACCAGGGATTATATCACTCGTTTCAACAACGAGAAATTAAAAGTTATTGATTACGAGGAGAATACTGCAATCATTGCCCTCATGAGTAGCTTGCTCCCCGACAAACTATATTATACTTTGGCAAAAGATCCCCCAAAGACGATGACGGAATTAATGGCCAAAGCAGCAAAGATTGTGAATACCGAGAAAGCTATGACTACTAAAAAGAATTCAGATGCAAAGGCGGAAGCAAAGTCTGAAGGGAAGTCGGATAAGAAGGAGCACAAGAATCACAATGAGCGCAAGAATTCAAAAGTAAAAGAAAGCCTAGATCGACTCTTACTAATTTCACTCCTTAACGGTGGATATACATCATGTTTTGGAAGAAATTAAGCACAACAATGATTTGAGTTAGCCTGAAAAGTTAAGGTCACCAAGAGGGATAAGTCCAAGTATTGTGAATTTCACAAAGACCGTGGTCATACGACCAATCGGTGTATTGCTCTCCAGAATGAGATAGAGGCACTCATCTGAAGAGGAAAATTGGATAGATTTGTAGATCGACAGGCTAGTGGGAGAGCTGGTGGGAGAGGTCGATAGAGATTTAAATCACCTGTTAAGCCTAAAGAAGATAAGAAGAGGAACCATGGCGATGATCCAGAAGACGATCCTGATCTCCCTAAGAAGCCTAAGAAACCTGAACGTGAGGTATTCACACTCAGTTTTGGATCTTTTAATTGCCGTGTAATTATAGGTTAGGATGCAAGAGGAGGAGATCATACAGCTGAAAGGAAGGGTTACCTCAATGAGGCTCAAGCTTGTTCCTATATCCAGCGAATCAACATTGCTAAGGAAGACTGACCAAGAAAAGTCAACAAGGATAAGCTCGTAATTGGTTTTTCCAAGAACGATCTATCTGGAGTATTGTATCCTCATGATGATCCTTTAGTGGTTAGAGTCGGGACGAAAGAAGTACTGGTAGCAAGAATATTAGTGGTTAACGGCGGTTCGGCGGACAATATGTTTTATCCCCATTTTGACAGTTTGGATTTAACGCTCAGCCAACTGGAGCCTTATCACAGGCCCCTCATTGGATTCTCTGGTAAGAAGGTATTTCCATTGGGAACAATCAAGCTAGATGTGTTGATTGGGACATGGCTGGCGAGTAGGACAGAGAAAGTGAGATTCTTTGTAATGGATAAAAATATTCATTATGCTCACAACATGATCATGGGAAGAGTAGGTCTGGAAAAGTTTGAAGTTGTACCTTCCATTGTTCATCAATGCCTGAAGTTCCCGATCAACTTTAGAGTTGGAATAGTAAAAGGAGATCAAAAAGTAGCTCGGGAATGCTACTATTCATCTCTCGAGGAGGAAGAAATGGTACACTTAAAGAGGAAAACAACCACTTATCAAGTGGATATATCTGAGCCAAACAGCGAATCTGAGGTTGAAACCTTAGATCCAAGAGCTGAATTAGAGCTTAAAAAGGCCAGGTGATGGAGGCAACAAAAAACATTATTTTGGACGATGATAAACCAAAGCGAACAACTCAAATAGGAGCGTTATTGGACTCAGTTCTTAGACATGAGTTGATAGCCTTCTTGAGATAAAGAAAGCAGGTGTTCGCGGAGCCACGAAAATATGCATGGCATAGACCCAAATTTCCCGTTCCACAAGCATAATATTAATAAGGAGATTAAACCTATAAAGCAGCGAAGAAGAGTTTTTAGCCCGGAGAAGAACCAACCTATACAGGAAGAAGTGGAGAAGCTTCAAAAAGCCTCCTTTATTGAAGATGTGAAGTACCCGGATTGGTTAGACAACGTAGTTATGGTTAAGAAGAAAAATAATAAGTGGAGGATGTGTGTAGATTTTACTGACTTGAACAAGGCGTGTCCAAATGATCATTTTCCTTTGCCACGAATTGATCAACTGGTGGATGCTACTTCGGGGCACGAGCTGTTGAGTTTTATGGATGCATATTTTGGTTATAACCAGATCAAAATGAATCCAGAAGATAGAGAAAGTACTTCATTTATTACTTCCCGAGGAAATTATTGCTATAATGTTATGCCGTTGCCACTTATCAAAGACTGGTGAACAAAGTATTTGAGGAGCAGATGGGCAAGAACATGGAGGTGTATGGTGACGATATGATGACAAAGAACAAAAAAGCTGCTAATTATATTACCGACCTCAACCAGATGTTTGATCAATTGGAAGATCACCAGATGAAGTAAACCCGACCAAATGCGTCTTCAGAGTTTAGGAGGGAATGTTACTCGGGTATATAGCAAACCAAAGGGGCAATGAAGCTAATCCAGATAAGATCAAGGCCTTGATAGAATTGCAATCCCCGACCAGTAAAGAGGATGTTCAAAGGCTAACAGGGCGTGTAGCAACACTCAATAGATTTGTGTTCCGAGCAACAGACAGATACTTACCATTCTTTAAGGTTCTCAGAAAAACCTTTCAATGTAACGATAAATGTGAAAAGGCCTTCCTAGAATTGAAAAAGTACCTGGGAGCATCCACACTACTCTCTCGACCAGTGTTGGGAGAAAACCTGTATTTATATTTGGCAGTTTCTGAATCAGCTGTTAGCTCTGCCTTGATTAGGGAGGAAAATGGAGTTCAAAAACCGATTTATTACACTAGTAAACCTTTTCGAGGAGCAGAAGTCAGATATCCCAGGCTGGAGAAGTTGTCATTGGCCTTAATTAAGGTTAGTAAACGGATGAAACCGTATTTTTAAGCTCATATCATAGTGGTATACACTGACATGCCACTGAGGCAAGCTTTGCATAAGCCAGAGAAATTTAGAAGATTGATGTATTGGGCTATGGAGTTAGGGAATATGATCTTGTATATGAACCAAGGTCTTCTTTAAAAGGCCAAGTTGTGGCGGATTTTATTGCAGAATTCACTTACCCAGAGGTTCCTGAGTAACAAGGGACTTCTGCCGAGCAATACTCAGGAGTCAGTAGACCGACTGGAAAAACCCCCGAACAAGAAGGGAAAGTGCAGAAGAAGTTACCACCGACCAACCAAATCCTTCTAGTGGAGTACAAGAGATGAAAAGGAAATATGAGGAGGTAAAGGATAAAATCTTCCATCAGGGGATTCTGACAAACCAAGCGTTTGATAATAATATTCCTATATGGAGTCTATATGTTGATGGATCATCATGTTCTTCCAAGACTGAAAAATGCCCGAGCAGATGCAATTGCTTAGCTAGCTTCAGTAACCATAACTGAGCTGCGAAGAACTATTTCTATTGAGCTACTTGCTAATAGGAGCATTGATGAAGACCCGATGGTTAATTTTATTACGATTGACATGGGACCATCTTGGATGGATCCCATAACAACTTATATTGAAGTTATAATTCTACCAGCTAACCTACTTACAGCTAAGAAGTTCAAATACAAAGTTGATAGATATGTATTAGACAATGGTGTGTTATATAAAGAGGACTGATTGTTGGTCTACAACCCTGTGTGCACCCAGATGAAGTAAAAGATTTGATTAAAGAAGTCCATGAAGGGTCTTATGGAGCCCATATAGTCGAAAGAACTTTATTGTGAAGAATCAACACACAGGGGTACCACTGGCCAACTATGCGAGAAGATTGTGCAGCTTTTGCTAAAAAGTGTGATAAGTGTAAAAGGTTTTCCAGCATATGCAAGACTCTACAAGCTCTTCTAACACCAATCACTTCACTTTGGCCTTTTGCTATGTGGGAAATTAACATGATTGGACCTCTATCGACCACCCGAGGAAGGTTCAAGTACCTGGTTGTAGCTGTTGATTACTTCACTAAATGGGTGGAAGCTGAACCCTTGATCGATATGTCATATAAAACGGTTTATCAGTTTATTTGGAAGAATATCATATATATGTATGGCTTGCCCTACGCCTTTATCATTGATCATGGCACACAATTTGACAACGATAAATTTGCTACTTATTGTGCCCAATCCAATGTCCAAAAAATCCACTCTGCTCCTGGCCATCCTCAAAGTAATGTCCAAACAGAGGTAACGAATAGAACTTTATTAAATGGGTTGAAGAAAAAGCTGGAAAATGCTAAAGGGAATTGGATCAATGAACTGTATTATGTCTTGTTGGCTTACCGATCAACCTCTAAAACAGTTACTCGAGAAACTCCCTACATGTTAGCATTTGGTACTGAAGCTGTAATTCCTACCGAGTTAGGCTTACCTACTCACAGAGTTCTTAATTACCATATCCCAGTCAGTGATTTAATGAGAAGGCTAGACTTAGAAATGCTGGAAGAGGTACGTGGAGATACATCTCTAAGAAATGCAACCTATTAATAAAGGGCTACACGTTTCTATGATAAAAGGGTGAAGAAGGTGATTCAGAAGAACAACAAACTTAAAGCCAATTGGCATGGGCCTTATCATATTACAACAGTTATCCGACCAGGCACATATCGAATTGAGACTTTGAAGGGTGAAGAATTCCAGAATCCCTAGAATGCAAAACACCCAAGGAAATATTATCAGTGATGTAACCATGTTGTATTCAGTTTCAATATTAATGAGAATGTGATTTCCCCAAAATTATTATTTTTCTTTTCAGAGTACTAGTGCAATGCACTACACTGCATATGTGTCAGCAAAGCACCAACAATATTGGTCGGCATCAATAAAGGCCCCCATGTGGTTGGTTGTCAACACAAATAAACAACCAACAAAATGTTGGTCGGTATAAATAAAAACACCAATAATGTTGGTCGACATCAACAAGGTTAGTTGTCAACATAAACCACCAACAAAATATTGGTTGGTATCAATAAAGGCACCAATAATGTTGGTTGTCAATACATAAAAACAATGCAAGGCAAAATTGTAAGTCTCAAATGCTTGGTTAATGAAGACCCGGATGAATAATTTTCATCTAAACTGGGCTAAAAGATAGACAAATGTTCCACTCACGTCCGGGAACCAAGGTAAATAATACAATTACCTAAAACTTTAGGTACATTAGTAGAACCATGGTGATGCATTGGTAATTGGTATGATATTTAGGATAATCCTAAGGGTGTCAATAGAACCGGTGAAAAATTAAAAATTGACAAGTCGTCGATCCAAAATTAGAGATTGACTAAAAGTTGATCCATTCACAATCAAAGACTAAAAAAATATTCATATACATAGATTGACTAAAAGTTGATCCATTCACAATCAAACATTGATAAAATAAGTTGATCAAAACTTTTCATTAATTCAATTAAATGATTACATATTATTGCTTGATACTAAACATGCAGAAACAAAATACAAAGCCTTATTCTATAGGGTGTTTCCTTTCAGCCTTAGAAACAGGATCCATGCCAGCTGAAGATCATCCAAAGTATAAGGAGAGTTGATGAAGTTAAAATTCTGAAGCATCCTGGTATTGCTGCTACTAGGATGATAAAATAGATAAGGAGGTCGGATGATCTCTAGTTTATTATGTAGCTCATAATCTCCTAAGTACTTTGAAATCAAGCATTGAGGAATATGATGAACAGGAATCCAGTTAACATCTAACTTGAAAGGAGGATTGTCAAGCTCAAGCAAACCTGGGTCATACCAATCCCATAATGAACTGTTCTGATCTACCTTCATCAATGTCAAAACGTTTGTCCAACTCCATTTATAAGCCTCATTATTAGCTTGCTGAAGCCTATCATTAAGATGCCCCAGTGCTTCATTATACCCATCCATTTAGACTTTCCTAGGTTATTTATGGAATTGAAAGGTTAATTTGTCAACCTACAAATGCAGCTTCTCCAGCACTCCATCCTGAGCTTGTAATTGGGAAGATTGAGTGGATGGTTGTTCAGCCAAAGTCTGTAGTTCTGGGACATCTCAGTAATAGCTTGATCTTTAGTTTTTAACTGCGCACCTTGATTGTCAATGATCTGTTGGGTCCTAATTTCCTTTGTGGTTCCTCGGCCAAGCTTATTTCTTGCTTGGGAAGAGGGTGCATTCTTAGGCTTTTTTAAGGCTTCCAACTCGTCCCCTAATGCTGCATTTTTAGAGTCTAAAAAGGAGTACCCCTCGTTGGCAGTGGCAACAATAGCTCCAGAGGTAGACTTCAAAAGATTTAATTCATCCCTCAAATTATTATTCTTCTCCTCCAAGAGTTTGGCAACAGTTCTAGTTTCTTCAACTTCAAGCTTAAGTAAAGCTTCCTTTTTATTATAAACAGAAACAAAGTTATTAAAACCCCAACCTACACTTAAGCTTCGATATTTCAGCTCGTAGCTTTGGTGCAACATGGTAGTGGATTCTTTATATTATTCGTGGAGCTCTTCTATCATCTTATAGTAGGAAACATTGTTTGTTACTGCCCTATTAAGTAAGTACTTTAAATATTTATAGGTTTTTTTAGCCTGTCTGATACATCATCATCGAGCAACTTATTAATTTCTTCTTCGAATAAGTCTATATGACCAGCTTTGAAAAAAGCATTACACTTCCTTAGTAACTCGATATCATTGGAAGACAGTTGTTCCATCTTCTCTATAAACTAGCAAGAAGAAATGATCACTAATCAACAACAAGAATGAAAAACATGCATAATTAACAAGAGACAAGAAGGAACAAAAGGTTTCTTTTATTGATAATGAAGAGTTTAAGTATAATGAAAGTAAATAAAAAGAAATAAAAAAGCAAAAAGGCAAATGTCGAACAACTTTACACCTTCTTCCTATCATTCTCAACATGCTCAGAAGAAGGGACTATAGACATGATTTGCTCAGTTGGGGGAAGAGAAGACTCAGTAATTTTAAGTTGGTTGGCAGTAGATTCAACCACCAGAGAAGATTCTCCAGAACCAACTTTATCTTTAATCTCATCCTCCATAATAGGAGGAGGACCATGAATATATCTCTGAAAAAGTTCAAAGCTTTTAATAGTGTTTAAATCCTGGAGAGAAGCAACCCAACCATCTCTGAAATATTTTTATTTTACATACTCAATCTGAGAAGAGGTAGCAAAAATGAATTTGTTCCATCCCTTATCCCAACGAGCATTGAAGGACTCCTTTACAACAGACTTTCTCTTAGACCTTTCATAGGTCACAAGTTCCTCAACAGTCTTAGCCCTGCGCGTAGCTGCCTCTGCCCCGCGCTCAGCTTCCTTAGCCCTATGCTCAACTTTTAGGGTATTTCCTTCAGACTTCTATTGAGCAGTTTCAGCAGTCCTCAGTTTATTCGCCCAAGTACTTCTCTCAGTTTCTAAGGCTTGCTGAGAATCGAGCAAAGACTTCTTCAAGCCAGCCAAAGCTTCCTCTATATTATTTGAAGAAGAACCCCGAATTGCATCATCCTTCTCCAATATATTATTAAAATGCACCAAGAACTGCAAAAAAAGAAGGTCAAGTTAGTATATGAAAAATATTAAGACAACAGAATCAAGAAGATGAAAATCACTTACTGATGCAAGGCTCTGAGCAACCAATTCAGAAACCTTTCCTCGGGGCAGCATGCCATCCACTCCCCTGTGGTCTGAAAGAGTTCCAGACTTGATCAACTTCCTAGCCAAACCAGGAGTAATAACTGCTGGAGGACCAGTATTAGAAGAAGGTAATTCGACCAAAGTCTGTTGGTCAGTCACTTGTTCGACCTTCTTCTTTGCAGGACCTCTCTTAATACTTCTCAAATGAGGTTCATCATCTCTGGGGGTTGGGGATTCTTTATCTTTGGGGGCTAGGGGCACATCACTTGTCTTCTTCTTGACCCCTTCAATAGGTTTTTGGGATCCAAAAGTGCTGCCACTAAGAAGATCAGGAAACTTTCTCTTCTTCATGATATTAGAAAGAGGAACGTCTGAATCAACAGCATCTTCCTGATCAAGATTAATCATCAAAGTAGGAGGAGCTGCAGGCCTGGCAATGAAGGAAGAAATTGTATTTTTATATTGAAGCAAATAAGAAGCAGGCCTACGTGCTCCTCGTCCACCTTTTGATAAAGTCCATAAATGAACTTCAATTCTCTCAAGTTTACCTCACTCTCTTTGGGGAACTTTCTCTTTCGATCAACTGCAATCAGTTTTACAAAGCAACAATCAATATGCCATTTTATCAAATATAAACATAGCAGAATTATTAAACACGAAATAACCTATTCCGTTGTCGAAAAGAGGACATCTAGGTCCTTGATATTTAGCACCTCCATCTAAGGGAGCATGTTGCCAATTTTTTACAACTACCCCGTGATCAAAATAATCCCTATTAGAATCATGGAGGCTAACTACTAAAGCTTTACTAACTGTCCTAATTTTCAAATAATAAGTGGTGTCTCTAGTTACCCATTTATAACAAAATATTATTTCTGGAATCTCTAGATGGGTTCCATGGATTTGATTTAACCTATATACTCTATTCACTACCCTCCATATGTTAGGAGCTACTCTTGTAGGTACAACGTCAAAATACTGACAAAACTCCGGACACAAAAGTTTGGGAGGAAATGTGAACCCACACTCAACAATAAAGATGGAAGGGAACCAATGACCCTCAGTAAGAGAGAGAAAATCGGAAGGAAAAGTGGGATGTTCCAGTACAACTCAAGACGAAATATTAAAGTCATTCTTGAACTTATCAAGAGACTCAATAGAATAAATCATGATGAATAAGCAAAGAAGAAGAGAGAAAAGTTCTTACAATGGTTTAAGAATTCAGCAAGAACTGGAAGACAAAAAAGAAAACGATCGCACAAAAGTTTAAAAAATACAGCAGCAGAATCAGAAATGGAAGATAGAAGATGGTTGAAGTTTTACCGCCCTTTTATAAGTCACCTCGAAAATTGGGAAAAGTAATGATTAAAGAGAACAACGATTGAGTTTATGGCGGCTAACAAGAGAAAAGACGAAGATACCCCAAAAATGCTCACTAAAATTTAAAATATTTATAAAACTGCCATTCGCGTTCAAAATTGTCAATTATAAGGATAAATTTCACAAATCTGGAAGGTCTGCAGCCGACCAAGCAACTCGAACTACTATTAAAGCATAATATTCCACACTTTCGCATCAGCTCTAAGTATGAAATATTGGGGACTTCTGTTGATACCAAAATTCACCACCTTACGTGGATCAATTATAAGCCAGCACGTGTCATCCAATGTAGCATAAGTCCAAGTCAGCATGATACAAACCCCCAATCAATAAGGCAACCCGACTTACAGGGAAGCCCCACCAACAGAGAAGACAGACCAACGTGGCAGTTTGACTAACAGGGAATACCAACCAACTGGGAAAATTGACCAACGACCGAAAATTCAACCAGTATGGACAATGAAGTGCCAACAGTCTTATGTTTAATTCTCATTATGTATTGATGTAAATGCCTAACAAATGAAGGCATTCTATCCTTTCACATGACAACTCTCAACACCCCTCTTGGGCTATAAATACATTGTAACACCCTCATTGCATGGGGCAAAAAAATAAATCAAGGAAGTCAATCAATACATAACAGTGGACGTAGGCTTTTCCTTCGAGCCGAACCACTTTAAAAATCTCTTTGTCTTATTTGTTTTTACTTATTTTATCTGTGATCAATTAATTAGGCCTAGTTTAGTTTTTTATATCAACATTGATGTTGGTTTAAATTTTTTGGTTTAAATGCTGCTATATTTTTTTGTTGAGCCAATTGTTGATGTTGAGGTGTTACTTAATGAAAAATGTCATTTCTTCATAATTAGCTATTACTTCATGAAATTACTGTTTCATTTTTGTTGATGTTGAGGTGGAACCAGTTGCATTAGCTGTTACTTCATGAAAATTTATTTACGTTAAATGTAATGCAACCAATTTATATAAGTGTAATTTCGTGTTAGTTTGAACAAAAATTTGGTTTTGTGTAAATCGTGTTAATTTGAACAATTGTGTTAAATCGTGGTAATTTGGACAAAAAATTTTTGTTAATCGTGTGTAGGGGTGTTCACGGGTCGGTCGGTTCGGTTTTGACCGGGTTTTTTGGGCCGAACCGACCATGTCGGTTTTTGGAGGAGGAGAACCGAACCGAATCGAAAATGCTGAAAACCGAACCGAACCGAACAGAATCGGGTCGGTTTTTGACAGGGCCGGTTCGGTTTGCCCGTCGGTTTTTGACAGGGCCGGTTCGATTTTTTCCTTTATTTTAATAAAAAATATATTTTTTTAATACCTAATATAAATATAAAATTAAAAAATATAATATAATATGTCAAGACTAATATAAATATAACATAAAATATAAAATTAAAAAGTATAAAAATTAAATCGGTTCGGTTCGGTTCAAAATCGGTTTTTTTATGCCAAAACCGAAAACCGAACCGACCCTAAAAAAAACTCGGCCCGAAAATTTTTGGTTCGGCTCGGTTTTGTCGGTTTGATCGGTTTTTTTGCACACCCCTAATCGTGTCGTGTTTTTACGTGGTTCGTTACGCTTAAAAAAATACGACTTCATGTCGTGTCGTGTTTACTATTTCATTGTCGTGTCGTGTTAGGCTAAAACACGACCCAATAGCACGAATTGCCACCCCTAGTCAGGGGGTTATGTGTAAAATTAAAACTTAATTTTAAACTTTAAAACTGATTTTCTCGACAAAATGCTTTCCTGGGATCCAAATAGGGTGATGTAATATGCCATTGTGTTCAGAATTAAAAAAAGATGTTGGAAAAAATCAGATTTTTCTGATTGGAGACGTACCCTCATGTGCTAAGTCAAATAATTTATGTGCCTGATTTGACTCTCACTTATGCGCGTGTAACCCACTCATCTTCAACCTTCGACCATTTGACTTTAGGGTTTTAAAACTTTGACCTTAAATTTGAGACGTCTCAGGAATCCATTTGAGTTGGTTGCTGAATGAAGATTGCATAATTTTTAAAGAGGAATCCAACCATATTGGTTTCAAGAATTTTGGTGGGATAAATTGAGCTATTGAGTTTATGTAAAAATGACAAAAATTTGACTAAACATAAGTGGCTCAAAACTATGATCCTCATTCCAGCATTATAATGATTTTGTTTAATGTTGAAAATGTAGCAAAACAAACCTAGTTTGGCGGATTTTGGTCGAGTAAAACTCGTGAATTCGTTTTCTGAAAATTACAGGCCCGAAAACTTCAAGCTTCAATTTGAGCTATTAAAACCTGTTCTTGGTTCAATTAAACCTTGCACCTAGGTTCCTGAGAACCTAAGCTCAACTTACCTCACTTTGAAACTGGTTCAAAGTCAAGGAAGAAGAGTCTTCCATTGAAGCTCAAGCTTTAATGAAGTTTTTTGGTTTTTGGGCTATTTCGGTGCATACAAACGTTAACTAACATATGTAAAGGCATAATTACATTTTATATATGTGCAGAAACATAACCAAATTGAAGAAATAAACACTCAAACATAAAATAACATAAATGTAAAAACTCTCAAAATTTAACATTCAAAAAGCTCTCAGCTGGGATGAGTTTTTAGTGAGGTGAAGGAGGGTATTTATAGGGTTCGTGGATAGGAATTGAATGGTGGGTTTGGAGGTGAAAATGGGGCTAGAATTGCACAAGTTTCACCAAGGCTTATGTGTGTGGTAAATGGGTACCATGGGTACCCCACATGGTACAACCTATACTAGCAGTCCACTTGGTGCCATGTCACCAGGGGGGAAAAGGGCAACTAAGCTTAAGTTTTAGTTTGGGTCCTTGGATAGTTTTTGTATAGGTTTTAAGGCTTTTCAGTTATTTTATACAAGTTTAGGGGCTTATATGCAATTATTCAAATCTAATGGATCGATTCCTAATATTCCTACAAAATATAAGCCATTTGATTAAACTTCGAGTGAAAGTTGGGGTTCAATTGATATAGGAAAATGCAAGTTAACCTAATTTTTTCTTTAGGGGCATTTTGATAAATTGGTAAAAGTATAGGGCTTGTTTGAAATTTTTACCTTCTAGAGGGACTAAAGGCATGCTTAGAGTGGCTTGTTACAATTTATTTCTATTTGAACTATTATCCACCAATGGTTATTGTTGACCTATTGATTTGACAAAACCCCATTTATTAAAATGATTTTAATTTGTGAGGAAATGGTGAAAAACGAAACCGTATGTGTATCTACAAGATAAAAAATGCATATTTTTGTAATTGAAAAAAGAAATATATATGTTTTAGGTAATAAATTTGAAAGAAATCAGATTAGACTTCATTCTTATCAAATGAGCACAAACTTGTTTCTTTGTAAAGAAAAGCAAAAGGATCATAAAAATACACACACAAACATAAAAAAATCCAGAGACACACAACCAAGATTTAAAAACATATAAAATAGGTATTGGCCAAACAATATACATAATCATTTACTTCCCATCGGTTGAAGCTAAGAATGAAAATGCCTTGTTGATACACGTTGATAGTCAAAGTTCTAACCAACACCTATTTTTTTTCTTCTAATAAAATATAATTAATTTGCCATAACTCATAGAAAATTCACTTCACAAATTTTCTCTTTGGGAGTTGAGTGGGGCAAAAAATGTTAAAAGCAAGGTGACGTGACTTAAAGCGAGTGCAAATTTTCCTTAGAGTATCCATAATGGGGGAGATTCACGAACGATAAGTTTACAAATAAAAAAGTTGTTTTGCCCTTTCATCACCGGTAAGTCTCACAATGGTGATATAAGTAGAATTTGTAAATGTAGTTCCAACGAGTAGTTCGTAGGAAAAAAAAATGATATTTCTTGCGAACAACATTTGTTCGTAGGAAATATTACAAAGTAATGTTATTTGTAGGAACCCAATATATAATAAAAATGAGTATTTATATTTTTTATGATCTTCTAAAATTCGTAAGAATTCTTACGAAAAAAAAAAGTTCGTAGAAAGTTGTTACTGAATTTGCATGTGTTAATTAACTTTGTAAATCCACTATCATTTCCTCTACCAAATTTGTAAGCTTTCGTCTACCGATACGAGTCACACAATTTGTATCTTTCACCTATTTTTTCATCTACATACTACGCCATTGTGAATGCTGTTATTAAAAGTATGTTTGATTCGAAATAAAATATTTTTTATAAGACAGTGAAAAGTAAAATGGGTACAATTTTTTTTTCTTTGAAGCGGAAGTAAGATGCCGGTTCTAAAACCGTCATAGTGGGGCATCCAATTCCATCCATCCATCCACTTAAAACCCTAATTATGAGTGTTTTGGTTTGCGTGAGCAGGAGAAAGGAACCCTACCAACTCTATTGACATCCAAGAACACCTCTTAATTTTGTAAGTCATCCATATTTCGATTCTTCTTTAATTCAACTCTCACACACTCAAACACACACATCAATGCATTTCTCTAAATACCATGTATGTGCATATACGGCTAAATTTTTTTATAAAATGCACAAAAGTGTACGCAAATGTTATCTTCAAAAATTTCATCATGTTTGATCCGACTTCAATGACAAAAATTATAATTTTGATAAACCGTACAAATCACATGCCAAAAATCAAAATAAATAAAGACATACCGAAACTTACCATGCTAAGGCATATATCAAAATAATTATGGAATCATTTTGAAATTGTTAAATTATCAAGAATTAGTAAAAGGATATAACATATATCGTGCCACTAGCAGGAAAATCTTAAATATGAAATAATCAGAGTGGGATAACTTGTTATGTACACAAAAAATATCCACACAATATATAAGGGTAAAATCTTCGACGGAGAAGGCATAACAGATGTTGCTTATGTAAAGAAATTGAGGAAATGCCCCTGTGGAAGAAAGTGTTTGATGAGTTATGGGTCATTCCTTGTAAATTGATGAAAATTTTGATTTTGGATTTGGAAGGTTGGGGGGAGGGAGCTAAGGTCGCTTGTCATTGGAGATGTATTGTATTAGCCGTGTTTATGTACATTTGGATTGGAGGAATAATAGAATATTTGATGAGAAAGAAAAACAAATGGTTGTGGGAGAAAGTAAATTTTATAGCTTCTTTGTGGGTCTCACGGTTAATATTACTTCGAAATGCACACTTGCATTTAATATTATTGAGCTGAAAATATATGGTTTTTGCGGGGAATGCAATAAAGGAGGCGGCTTAGATCATGATGAAAACCCTATTTTGGAACAGGATATTGGCAGTTTAGCACCCTTAGCTGAAGATTTTCTTTGTAATCTTATAGATTTTATGTATAATTTTTCTTTTTTTGATTTGGTGGATTTTCTCTTTGTATCCTTCAACTTTCCATTTCAATTTAATAAATTTTTCTCGTTTTTGATGACAAGTTCAATTTTAAATCCACCCCTGAAAATATTGCCTTGATCTGCCAAGTTCTGAAGAAAAACTAAATTCAAAACATAAGCATTTAAATCCATATTGAAGCACAGTAGTTGCCGTTAACCACATGAGATTAGGGGTGACAATTTTTGACCCGACACGATAACCCGACACAAAGTTAGCGGGTTAGGGTTGATGATTTCTTGACACGATCCCGAATATGACACGACTCGCCAACACGAATAATAAATGGGTTGGGTTAGTGTCAAACACGTATAACTCGAAAATGACACGAATAGACCCGTTTAACTCGTATTTTACGGAGAATATATTAGATAATTTATATATCTTGATAGGCATTCTTTAAAATTCATGGAGAATCGAATGAAAAATTATTTATGTGTTGCAAGAAGTTGAAATTAATTAAATTTAAGTTATTGTAGGCCTATGATTGGTATGATTGGTTAAGAGATAAGAAAAAAATTATTTTATATTTTACTTAATGGGTTATGCGGGTCAACCCGAACACGACACGATAATAAATAGGTCGGGTTAGTGTTTGCTCATCTGACACGATTAGTTAAATGAGTCGGTTTAGGGTTGACTAATACTTAACATGAACCCGATATGACATGACCCGAACACGACACGACGCACACGAATTGCCACCCCTACATGAGATCTTATGAAATCACTCAAATCCCCAAAAGCTTTTTTTTTGAACGTATATCACGAATAAAACATTCCCAAATGTAGAATTCCACTAAGTCCTTCTAAAGGCACCTAGTGTGCACTAAAATACGAGATAAAGTTGTAATAATAGAACATCTTTTATTTTGTTTTTAATTTGTTCTTTAATAAAAACACCTTTGTGGGTGTGTGATTGCATGTTGGACAAACTCGTGTTGTATAAAGATACTGCCGTGGGTGTTTATCGCTCGCGTTAACAACCTAAACTTATTAGACTATGGAGTACATCGGTAAGTAGGCGATCGAATCCACAAGGAATGGGTTAAGAGTTTAGTTCATTTATCACCTTATAAAAGAGTGTAAAAGATGATTTTTGTTGAAGTGATGGGTTTTAACTACAATAATACCATAGCAAGAATATAAACTAAATTAATAAATAAGGAAAAGTAGAGGTTGAGGGACATTCCCCCACGACGACCTACCTAAGATAAATGGTTTTATGGTTATGAAGCACATTTAATGGTTAGAACTCATTCAAGCAATCTATCAAACATATAGAGTGCAACTCAGTAATGAAAGATGAAAGCTTCATTTGAGCTTGAGAAAAATGTTCCAATCTGTACCTTTTGTCTCATTCGAGAGTCTAAGAATACTAGTTTCCCTCAATCGCTTGTTTGTTCCCTTAAGGTATCATTAAAAGGTTATCAGAAGAAGGTTATGAGAGATTGTTCTTTAAGAAGATAATATGGGTTTCGAAAATACTTCGTGATTGGATACTTGTATCAAGTTATCCTGTTTTATGGCTTTTATTCAATAGTAGGTTATCCTTCCTTCCCCCCCCCCCCCCCCCCCCCCCACCCCCCCACCCACAACAAACACCCACACCAACTTTGCATTTACCCCAGAAAAAAATCAATCAACTAAATCAAGAGCATCATAGTTTGTTCAAGAGCTCGAAGTATCCTTGCTAGTTGCAACTCTCCCCAACCTTGTTTCACCATTATGATTCAATTCTTCCCCATCACGATTTCGAAAATCTTCCATTTCCTACAACAGTCATATACTCTGTTTGGCGTGAGAGAAATTCCAGGCACCACGAAGCGAATCCTCATTATGTAGAATTGCAAGGGAAGTCAAACTGAGACTGCCTGCCTTCGATTTCCTGTCAGATAAAAAAAAAAAAATAAAGAACCCAAAATAAAAAAGAACGAGAAACTGAGCCATGTTTTGCGAGAGTCTAGTACTTCATATATGATAGCACCAAAGGAAGTAAAGAAAACAAGGTGCCCAGGTAAGGCTAACCTTGGTTGGATGATGTGACAACCCGCTATCCGAAATAAAGGGTGGCCAGCCCGATACCCCGATGAAACAGGAATCATGG
This sequence comes from Sambucus nigra, assembly GCA_949130495.1. Taxonomy (NCBI): domain Eukaryota; kingdom Viridiplantae; phylum Streptophyta; class Magnoliopsida; order Dipsacales; family Adoxaceae; genus Sambucus; species Sambucus nigra. The sequence goes on along the minus strand of OX422207.1, from coordinate 621,448,295 downwards.
ATAGATATCATTCTCAGCATCACAATAATCATACAGAGTATCAGGAATAACCACACAATATTCCAGAAAACGGGTTATCAAAATTTTAGTTTGTAATTTAAAGAAAACACTTTCAACAACCCATAATAGAAAAAGAGGATGGAAACTCCCACAAACATATATGTGTAATCAAATAGATAAGAAAGGACCGAATGAAGCGTCGGTCGATACAATCCATACAACATACATTAAGTTCCATGTGTTACATAATACATCAATTATACGATTACACCATTTGGGCCACACGCCCGAATAAAGACTGATCTTAGCTAGAAAACAATAATAGAGGCGTCTACACAAAATATCCCGTGATACCCGCAAAATGTCACGGCTCCTCAAAAGACTCCGAGAAAAGAAAGTCATTACGGGCGACCTTGCGGCGGAACACCTGAACGAATATAGAGGATACAGACACGACAAGAAAACGAAGAACCGGTCAGAGGCCGGTTTTATATGATCACTAGATAAATGACAGGTATGACAATAATGTACAGGTAAGCATGGATGATATGGACGATATTCTAGCATGGTAAGATCATATAAAGAACTAAGACAGTTAAATGATTATTAAAATGTAATTCAGTTATACAAAGAAATAAAAGTACTTATGAGCCTTTTCATCTTTCCTCATTTTTCATTTCCATCTTCTTTCCATTCCTTATCAGGAATGCAATTATTACCATGTGCTCTTTATGGCACTTATCTCAATAGTATGCTCTTTGTGGCATATACTTTGCTCTTTATGGCATTTATGTTCCATCGAGTCTAACTCGATAATAGAATAGTTATAAATATAAATATAACGATTCTAAGACCGCTCGTCCGGGTTTCCCCACTGTGCGCGTCCCTAAATAACCATCATCTTCCAGGACCTAACATAAGACAACCTGGGATCCTATCGCAAACGTCGGGAAGCGGCCATATGCCTGCGGGGTAGTCAAGACCACACCCAGAATCTCCTACCCATCGCAGAAAAATAGAAAACAAGCGCTCATATGGCCTAGGACTATATCCACCCTGCATTCACTAGCCAGGGGGCTTCACCTCACGCACGGACTTCCCTTAAGATGGTATTTAGAGAGGTGTGTAACATCCATTTTATTAATTTCTATTTCATGATTCAGTAAATTATGTTTTGCTCTATCCATTTTACATTTTATCAAATGCATTATGGTATACTTCACATCATCATAATAACCTTGAAGAATATTTAAACTCCCAAGTTATCTCTCCCAAATGTCCTTATTTGGACTTTATATTAACCCATCAACAGAGATCTAGTTCGCATTTACTCCTAAAGTCTCCAAATTCTACCTTAAGATTCCTAGACTCTTGTTGGACTACCTAACAGAAGAAATGCCTAAACATTACTTTAAATTTCCCCTCTGACAGGAACCCTAGATGAACCCCTTCGAGTCTAGGGAGTCGACCGAACTCAACTAATACTTTAAGTCCCTATTTTTACTTCATTTAAGAAGGTCCCTATGTTCCTATGAAAAGAAGAAGTTAAAGACTGAAAATAAAATGTTTGGGAAGAAAACAGGGGACCGGTCGACCGGTCCTAATACCACGGTCGACCGCGTCTCAAGATTTGGCCTAAGAAGAAAAGCAGAAAGTCATTTCGGCAGGACCGGTCGACCGGTCAGGGGACCGCGGTCGACCGCGCCATAATTTTAGGCCTTTGAAAGAAATGCAGTGAACCCTCTCCCGTAGACCCGGTCGACCGGTCTGAACAGACCTAGACCACGACTTCCTATTTTCAAGCAAATCCCAAAGCCAACTCATTTATTCTCACCAACACAACATAAATACTACTACTACTACCATCAACATCAGCAATCATTCAACTATCCTTCAGTGATTTAAACCCAACCAACATCCAAACCCTAAACTAGTAAACCATAAACAAATACATCATTCTCACACAAATCATTTATCTTAAACCATAAATAGCAAGTAGTAAACTTGCCTCAATGAAGAAAATGCAGATTTTCTTGGTGTGGGAGCAAGAATCCTTCTTAAATCTTCAATTCCCTTTCTTCTCTCTACTCTTTCTCTTTCTCTCTTTAGTTCTCTAGGTTTAGGAAAGAAAATTTGGTGAATAGTGATTCACACAAGACATAAATCGTGCCTTTAGCCAAAAACCCAATTCAATTGATAAATTATTGCGATAAAATAATACGCAATTGCATATTTAAAGGATAATCAGTCAAAAATGCTCAAAATCTCAAAACACATAATGGCACAATTTCTGACTATCTCGCACGTTCCGGAATCAACTGCGGCCTCCAATTTATCATTTGAACATTTTATATATCAATTTAAGTTCCGGTCTCATTATTTAGCCAAATATCATTTTAATTCATATGATATTACTAAGCATAACACAGCAATATTCACCCATAGTTATGGTATATATGCAAACTCATAGTGAATATTACCTTTTCTTCATTAAATTAGCACTCAATTCATAATCCAGAACTTATATCTAATTACCATACCTAGTAATTAATATAAAATACGTTCTCATAAGCGAGGGTTATTACATACTCCCCCCCTTATGAGGGAATTTTGTCCTCAAAATTCAGGCGTACCTTATAAGAAAAGATGTGGATATTTCTCCCGCATCTCGTCCTCACGTTCCCACGTTGATTCTTTCATATTGTGATGACTCCATTGAACTCTCACTAAGGGCACCGCACGAGACCTTAACTTGCGCTCCCCATACTCAAGAATAGCAACCGGTTGTTCTTCATATGAAACATCGGGTTGTAAGTCAATATCTTCAAAAGGGATGTGCCAAAGGGCACCCTCACATCTTCTATACTTCTTCAAGGAGGAGACATGGAATACATCATGGATTTGTTGCAAAGGCTCTGGTAAAGCAAGTTGATACGCCACGGGACCAACTTTTGCAATAACTGGGAAAGGTCCAACAAAACGAGGTGCAAGCTTTCCTTTCTTCCCGAAACGTTTAATGCCCTTCATTGGAGATACTCGCACCAACATTTGGTCTCCAACCTCTAACTCCATGTGTCTCCTACTTGCATCGGCGTAGCTCTTTTGACGGTCTTGGGCTATCCGAATGCGATTTCAAATAAGTTCAATCTTTGAAGAAGTGTCCTGGATCATTTCAGGTCCAAGAAATTTGTTATCACCCACTTCCAACCAACAAGCAGGCGATCTGCATGGTCGGCCATACAAAGCTTCATAAGGTGCCATTCCAATGGTAAATTGGTATGAGTTGTTATAAGCAAACTCAACCAATGGGAGGTATTGTTCCCAACCGCCTTTAAAATCAAGCAGGCACATACGAAGCATATCCTCCAACATCTGGTTTACCCTTTCAGTTTGACCATCTGTTTGAGGATGATAGGAAGAGCTTAACTTTAACTCGGTTCCCATGGCCTCTTGAAAATTTCGCCAAAAGTGGGACACAAATATCTTATCTCGGTCAGAAACAATATTTTAAGGTACCCCATGAAGTCTAACGATCTCCTCGATGAACAATTGGGCGTAACGAGCGGTATCATAATCCGTACGTACAGGCAAGAAGTGTGCCGACTTAGTTAAACGGTCGACAATCACCCAGATCGAGTCATGACCTCTCTGTGATCTAGGTAAGCCCGTAATGAAGTCCATCGAAATGCTTTCCCATTTCCATACTGGAATCTCTAGCGGTTGTAACAAACCTGTCGGTCGTTGGTGGTCAATCTTAACCAACTGACAAGTAGTGCATTGGGATACAAACTCCGAGATATCCCTCTTCATACCAGCCCACCAATACTGACGGCGCATATCTTGGTACATCTTGCCCCCACCTGGATGTACTGTAAACTTTGACCCGTGAGATTCCGCCATCACCGGTCGTCTCAAGTCCCCATCTTCGGGAACAATAAGTCTTCCATGGAAGCGTAGCCCACGCTCGGAACCAATCGAGTACGACTCCGCTCCCTCGGACAACAGTCGGTGTATATGGTCTTGACAACCTTTATCTCTTCCCTGGGCTTCCACAATTCTCGCTATAATCGTAGTATTAACGGTCATCACGGAAATGAATGCCCTTACCCCCGCATCCTCCTGACAGAGCTCTCTCCACTTAGCTTTCCACACATTAGCTAAGTCTCCCTCGGGCTTCCTACTCAAGGCATCCGCTACCACGTTCGCCTTTCCAGGATGATAATGGTAATCAAATTGGTAGTCTTTCACAAACTCCAACCAACGACGCTGACGCATATTCAAGTCCTTTTGGGAAAATAAATATTGCAGCGATTTATGGTCTGTGAAAAGACTAAACTTTTCCCCCAAGAGATAATGCCTCCATATCTTCAAGGCAAAAACAACTGCGGCAAATTCTAAGTCATGCACCGGATAGTTCCTTTCATGAGGCTTCAACTTACGAGAAGCGTAAGCAATAGCTTGTCTTTCTTGCTGAAGAACACCTCCTAATCCTTGAAGAGATGCATCGGTGAAGACTAAGTATTTCAATCCCGGTTTTGGCAACGCAAGGACTGGAGCCGAAGTTAATCTATCTTTGAGCTCATCAAATGCAGCTTGACATGAACTGTCCCAAATAAATCTCACTCCCTTTCGGGTTAAATTCGTCAACGGGCTAGCAATTTTTGAAAAATCCTTAATAAATCGACGGTAATAACCCGCCAAGCCCAGAAAACTATGAACCTCAGTAGGTGTCGAGGGCTGACCCCACTCTCTCACTGCAATCACCTTGCTAGGATCCACAGATACACCCAGGGATGACACCACATGACCCAGAAATTGAACTTCCTTCAACCAAAAGCCACATTTCTCAAACTTTGCATACAATTTGTGATCCCTCAATCTCTGCAGGACCAACCGTAAGTGAGTAGCATGATCAGACTCTGTCTGAGAATAGACTAGGATGTCATCGATGAATACAATAACAAACTGGTCAAGGAAATCCCGAAACACCCTGTTTATAAGATCCATAAATACAGCAGGAGCATTGGTTAGCCCAAAGGGCATAACCAAGAATTCATAGGATCCGTAACGGGTCAGAAATGCAGTCTTGGATACATCTTGCGCCCGTATCCTCAGTTGATGATACCCCGTCCTCAAATCGATTTTGGAGAAGTATGACGCTCCCCTAAGTTGATCAAACAAATCATCGATGCGAGGTAAAGGGTATTTATTCCGGATGGTGACTTTATTCAACTCCCTATAGTCCACGCATAACCGGAGAGAACCGTCTCTCTTCTTCACAAACAATACCGGAGCACTCCATGGCGATGTGCTACGCCTAATAAAGCCCTGCTCCAATAGCTGCTGAATCTGATCTCTTAACTCCCTCATCTCCACAGGAGCCATTCGATACGGAGCTTTAGCAATAAGTCGAGTTCCCGGCATTAAATCAATCACAAACTCTATCTCCCTACTTGGAGGTAATCTCGGTATCTCCCGAAAAATATCTTCAAAGTCTTTAACAATCGGAAGAGAATTTAGGGGAACCACAACATCCCTAGATGCATCTTCCGCAATACAATATAAATAAGTACTCGTACTCCCTTCCATACAAGGCATAACAACCAGGAACATTTCTCGTCCCGGAACTGCAAAAACTATGCTTTTCCCATAACAATTTACAATCGCGCGGTATTTCACTAGCCAATCCATACCCAATATTACATCGTACCCGACTATGTCAAGGACGAGCAAATCGGCCTCAAAACACAAGTTACCAAGATTAATCCCTATGTTTTTACACACAAAGAAAATCAATGAACCATCGCCCATAGAGGATTCAACGCTAGTGAAGGTACTTTCAGCAGATTTTATCAAACCTGTGGTCTGAGAAAAACTCCTAGAAATAAAGGAGTGTGTAGCACCCGTATCAAATAGTACCCGACCCATGTGCCCATGAATGAAAAACTTACCCTCGATCGCTGGAGGTGCCGGAGGAGCTGGAGGAAGCATAGCCTCCTGAATATGGTAAACCCGTCCATACTGCAGTTGTCCCTGTTGAGGAGGAGCAATCGGATTAGGCGCCTGGGGCGGAAACTGTACATACGGCTGTTGTGGAGCCCTAGGAAGATGCCCTCCAACCAACTGAGGACACGCCCTTTTATAATGGCCCAACTCCCCACACTGAAAACATTTATTAGCCGCATTCTCCTGATTCCTACCTTGATTGTTTCGAAATTGCCCCGCACCCCGGCCCTGCTGGCCCCTACCTCCATTTCCACCTCTACCTCCTTGTTGTTGTTGTCCGCCTTGACCTGGCCTGTTATTATTATTATTGCCACCAGCATTAAACCCACCAAAACGTGGACGCTTGGACAAATCCCCTTGCTGAGGATCCCTCTCTTTCTGCTTGTTCCCGGAGGATTGGGACGAAGAAGATGTCCCCCCTCCGGTCCCATTTCCTCCCGATTTCACCACTTGCCCCATTGCTGCAGCCCTCTTATTGTTTTGCACAAATAATCTATGCTCTTGACAGTGAAGTAAAGCAGCATTCATCACGTCCCCAAAGGTTACCAAAGATAGATTTCCAAGCAAATGTTGTTTTATTCGCCAGTGCAAACCTCCTACAAATCTGGAGATCCTCTTCGCTTCCGGAGTCACTTCATCTGGTATAAAGCTTGCTAACCGAGTAAACTCTTCTTCGTATTCGGCAACCGATCTCTCCCCTTGCACTAAATCTTGCAGCTTCCTCTGCATCTCCCTTTGAACTGCGGGAGGGAAATACTTTCCATCAAACAAAGTGCAAAAATTTGTGATTGACATTGTATCCCTTTGTTCGGGTGTCGTCATTGACTCCCACCAGTGTAAGGCTGATCCGACAAGCTTAAATGTAACGAGGATTTGCTTTTTCTCCTCACTACATTCCACCATCCTAAGATGGCGCTGCATGTCCTTCTTCCACTGGTTTGCCTTTATAACGTCCGAACCTCCCTCAAATTCTGGGGGATGACCCTTTAGGAAAGACTCTCTTACCCGTTCCCACTGAGAAGGTCCCGTAGGAACTGGTGCTTCTTGTCCTCTCGCTTGAGCTTGTGGCATTTGTTGTGCCACTGCAGTCATCGCTGCATTAACAGCTTGGGCCACGATATTTGCCACATCAGCTGCACTGATATTCCCCGGTGGCGGCGGTGGAGGACCAACCTCATCCTCGACAACCCTATTGCGTCTAGCGGGACGTCCTCTCTTTGGCGGCATCTGAGATAGAGAAGAGATAGAGTTAGAACATTATATAAAACAATCTATCCAGCAGAAGATCGCATACACAAGCAGCAAGACAATCCTAACATTAAGCTTTATATCAAAGAACGCTACGGTAGATAGTGACAAGTCCGCATAGATCCTAAAGACTCTAGAACCTGATGCTCTGATACCATCTGTGACAACACGCTATCCGAAATAAAGGGTGTCCAGCCCGATACCCCGATGAAACAGGAATCATGGATAGATATCATTCTCAGCATCACAATAATCATACAGAGTATCAGGAATAACCACACAATATTCCAGAAAACGGGTTATCAAAATTTTAGTTTGTAATTTAAAGAAAACACTTTCAACAACCCATAATAGAAAAAGATGATGGAAACTCCCACAAACCTATATGTGTAATCAAATAGATAAGAAAGGACCGAATGAAGCGTCGGTCGATACAATCCATACAACATACATTAAGTTCCATGTGTTACATAATACATCAATTATACGATTACACCATTTGGGCCACACGCCCGAATAAAGACTGATCTTAGCTAGAAAACAATAATAGAGGCGTCTACACAAAATATCCCGTGATACCCGCAAAATGTCACGGCTCCTCAAAAGACTCCGAGAAAAGAAAGTCATTACGGGCGACCTTGCGGCGGAACACCTGAACGAATATAGAGGATACAGACACGACAAGAAAACGAAGAACCGGTCAGAGGCCGGTTTTATATGATCACTAGATAAATGACAGGTATGACAATAATGTACAGGTAAGCATGGATGATATGGACGATATTCTAGCATGGTAAGATCATATAAAGAACTAAGACAGTTAAATGATTATTAAAATGTAATTCAGTTATACAAAGAAATAAAAGTACTTATGAGCCTTTTCATCTTTCCTCATTTTTCATTTCCATCTTCTTTCCATTCCTTATCAGGAATGCAATTATTACCATGTGCTCTTTATGGCACTTATCTCAATAGTATGCTCTTTGTGGCATATACTTTGCTCTTTATGGCATTTATGTTCCATCGAGTCTAACTCGATAATAGAATAGTTATAAATATAAATATAACGATTCTAAGACCGCTCGTCCGGGTTTCCCCACTGTGCGCGTCCCTAAATAACCATCATCTTCCAGGACCTAACATAAGACAACCTGGGATCCTATCGCAAACGTCGGGAAGCGGCCATATGCCTGCGGAGTAGTCAAGACCACACCCAGAATCTCCTACCCATCGCAGAAAAATAGAAAACAAGCGCTCATATGGCCTAGGACTATATCCACCCTGCATTCACTAGCCAGGGGGCTTCACCTCACGCACGGACTTCCCTTAAGATGGTATTTAGAGAGGTGTGTAACATCCATTTTATTAATTTCCATTTCATGATTCAGTAAATTATGTTTTACTCTATCCATTTTACATTTTATCAAATGCATTATGGTATACTTCACATCATCATAATAACCTTGAAGAATATTTAAACTCCCAAGTTATCTCTCCCAAATGTCCTTATTTGGACTTTATATTAACCCATCAACTGAGATCTAGTTCGCATTTACTCCTAAAGTCTCCAAATTCTGCCTTAAGATTCCTAGACTCTTGTTGGACTACCTAACAGAAGAAATGCCTAAACATTACTTTAAATCTCCCCTCTGACAGGAACCCTAGATGAACCCCTTCGAGTCTAGGGAGTCGACCGAACTCAACTAATACTTTAAGTCCCTATTTTTACTTCATTTAAGAAGGTCCCTATGTTCCTATGAAAAGAAGAAGTTAAAGAGTGAAAATAAAATGTTTGGGAAGAAAACAGGGGACCGGTAGACCGGTCCTCTAATACCACGGTCGACCGCGTCTCAAGATTTGGCCCAAGAAGAAAAGCAGAAAGTCATTTCGGCAGGACCGGTCGACCGGTCAGGGGACCGCGGTCGACCGCGCCATAATTTTAGGCCTTTGAAAGAAATGCAGTGAACCCTCTCCCGTAGACCCGGTCGACCGGTCTGAACAGACCTAGACCACGACTTCCTATTTTCAAGCAAATCCCAAAGCCAACTCATTTATTCTCACCAACACAACATAAATACTACTACTACTACCATCAACATCAGCAATCATTCAACTATCCTTTAGTGATTTAAACCCAACCAACATCCAAACCCTAAACTAGTAAACCATAAACAAATACATCATTCTCACACAAATCATTTATCTTAAACCATAAATAGCAAGTAGTAAACTTGCCTCAATGAAGAAAATGCAGATTTTCTTGGTGTGGGAGCAAGAATCCTTCTTAAATCTTCAATTCCCTTTCTTCTCTCTACTCTTTCTCTTTCTCTCTTTAGTTCTCTAGGTTTAGGAAAGAAAATTTGGTGAATAGTGATTCACGCAAGACATAAATCGTGCCTTTAGCCAAAAACCCAATTCAATTGATAAATTATTGCGATAAAATAATACGCAATTGCATATTTAAGGGATAATCAGTAAAAAATGCTCAAAATCTTAAAACACATAATGGCACAATTTTTGACTATCTCGCACGTTCCGGAATCAACTGCGGCCTCCAATTTATCTTTTGGACATTTTATAAATCAATTTAAGTTCCGGTCTCATTATTTAGCCAAATATCATTTTAATTCATATGATATTACTAAGCATAACACAGCAATATTCACCCATAGTTATGGTATATATGCAAACTCATAGTGAATATTAACTTTTCTTCATTAAATTAGCACTCAATTCATAATCCAGAACTTATATCTAATTACCATACCTAGTAATTAATATAAAATACGTTCTCATAAGCGAGGGTTATTACAGATGAGTCCCTACAATGTAATTCATTCCAAATCTTCTTAAATTAAATACATGCATTAAGACACGAAGACTTCTTATTATATAAACAACGAAAGCACTTTCCACACTTTCATTGGACATTTCGCATCCAAAAATTCATGTTCTAGAATGACCTCGTAAACAGCCTATCAATTCGAATTCCCCGCGAAGATGGAAGCGTCAAGGCTTTATAATAATCTAATAATTGAATTGCTAAAACCATTTGGTTCTCTTCTTGACTAATTGAAAGGTTAGGTTAGGGGGCAGAGAAGTAGTTGTTTGCTGCTTGCTCTATACTTTGCGAGCCTTTATTACCCCGTTCGGTAACGTCCCTTCTTTTGTCCGTTCGCAAGGTTGTAAAAAGTGAAAAAGAGTCTGATATTCATTTCTTCATGAATATTCATAGCTGGGTCTACTAATAGAGGGACCAACTCATCGTTATGATTAAAGGACACCTTTAATCGTTTACCTCTAATGTGACACGTGCTGTTCCATTTTGAATTTACACACGGGTTTCAAATATGATTAATGCTGGTCTCTAAATATGAAGGCTCGTTGTAATTTCATAATATCTCTATAAACAAAATGCTTTTGAATGATACACCATAGCAATGAAATCAATGGTTTATTGGTGCACCTATGAACCTCACCTCAACCTATTTATTTTGCTACAAAGCAAAAATAAATTGAAAGTAATAGACTTGGAAACATACCATTAATGAAAGATTTCAAGAAATGAAAGTTGTTCATAGCAAACTAATCAATTACATTAATGGAAGCTAGCTATGGAGGTTGACGAAGAAAAAGAACAAAGAACAAGAACTAAGCAAAAGAGAGAGAGAGAAGCTCTAACCCTTGAAACCCTAATGGCCTCCTAGTGACCGAATCAAACTGTTCTATTTATACAAAAATTTTAAAAAATGAAACCCTAATGGCCTCCTAGCTAATCATAGAACTACTTCTCCTTTAAAAAATGAAGCAAACTGTTCTATTTATACAAAAATTTGAGCTTCCTACCGACCGAATCGATTTGGTTTGTAGCGGATGGGTCCAATTCCCAAACTTCGGGTCGAAAGCAAGTTACCGCTCAATTCTGGATTGATTTGAACCTGGATTGATTTGGGGGCCTGAGACTTGGATCCTTTGACTCCTTTTGTGCTTTTCCTGTACTGAAAACTTCGTATTGTATTGCCATGATGGACCTTTGGAAGTTATGTCTATTAGTCTCTCATGTATTTTATGAACCCTCATGTCAATACAACCACTAGCTATTGTTTTCTTGGGATATGTTGCTACAGTGGGTGGTTAAGCACGGTAGTGTTACTACGCATGGTAAAACAAGAATAATTCTGTATTATATACTCAACTTGTCCGGAATTAAAAGTCCACTATACCTTTTTGGGCTGCCCCCAATCAAGAGTCCACTTTCCTTTTGTTGACATGATCATTGAACCAATATTCACATAGTGAATAAGTGTTGATCTTAGACATTGATTGAGCGTACCCTTAGTCCATACAAAAAACCATATATGGACTCTTAATTTGGGACGGGACGGAGGGAGTATATTAGTTGCGAATAGCAGCCTATTCCAAGAAAGCTCTTATCGAACTGATTTGGAATTTAAACTAAATGGAAAGTAGAAGTTCCTTAGATCGTAGATTGCGTAAAATACATCAATTGGAAATAATTAGCGCATTCTATAAAATCGAAAACAACAATTGTCCAAAAATTTGGATATTCTCTAAAACTATATTTTTATACATTATGAAAACATTCTAGTTATAGAATAGGACTTAACGTAGTTATAACAAGAAATAACAGAACATGTAATAAGACCAATATTAGGTGTTACCCAACTCTAACCTTTAAAATGATCACAACATCTTTTAAGAATTACAAAATGACACACCTTCATTCGGCCAATTCAATAAACATGATACGTTTATGAGACATACACTATAAATTGTATTTAGTGTTTGTACTTAGCTCTGATTACAAGGGATTATGGAATATTCTTTCTAAATATTTTAGAATAACTTTTGGGGTAGTCTAGTATATTACCATACTATAGTAATTTGGGCATCAAGTTCCATGGGTCCTATAAATATCTTATATATCCCCATTTGTACCCTACTTATATAAAGAATAAGAATTAGAGTGAGAAACCCTATTTTTCTATTTGTTTTCATTGTAAATCGCTCTCGCTACTTTATGTCCACCTCTAACGTTGCCATTCACACTTATATGGACAGGTATTTAGACAAAATGGCTTAAAGAAATTCACAAGACAACGTCTCTCGCTCTCAACTAAAACGTATCTTATTAATAAAGTAAGTACAATCAATTTGTAGATTAAGTTAGCTTGATAATCAAGTTAAGCCGATAAAGTGTCTAAACTACCCTTCATTAATCCTAATAGATGTAGGAATACTAGAAAGGACAAAAATACCCTTTTATAGGCTAAGGGCTTTACATCATCAAAAAAACTAAACAAGACATATGTATCCCTAACTAGCAAAAGACTATTAACAAATAAAAATAACTAATGTAAAGATAACCCTAACTTTCGGTTCCAACTCCATCATTCTTCCATACTGAGAAAAGTTGGTCAACGAACGTGAAAGTTGGAGCCGAATGTGAAATTTCCAAAATATGTGACAGGGAAAATTTTAGGGTCCCAAAAGTTGTCAAAATTTCAGGAGCCGAAAATTTATCTCCCAAAAATTTTCCCTCAAAATTGGGCCAAACTTGTAAATATTGGCTCAAAAACTTTCATCCCCAGAAGTCATAATGGGCCCGACACAAAATAATGAGCAATTAAATTTTCCTTTATTTCAACAACACGTGAGGCCCAACTTTTAATTGGCCCATTTCAACAACATTCGTGCTAAATTTTAATAAACCCACCAACATTTTTCATGAAATCCAAAGCTTTCAGCTGCTCTTGGATCAGCAACCTCTGCAAGTAGCAAGTCTGCGTAGGCCACCCACCTCTGGTGAGTTCTCCCCCCTTCTCTCTTCCTTCTCCTCCCCCCCCACCCCACCCAAAGGAACCCACATCTGATCGTCTCTCTCTTCAACCTTCTACTTCTTGACCCACCTGGATCGAAGACAAAATTAGGGTTGTCAAACCCTAGTTTGACCCTTTATATAGAGTTGGCAATTTTTGACCCGATAACCCGTTTACGGTAATAATCCGAAATGACCCGATTAGCTCGTACAGATTTAGGAGTACCCAAACTTATACTAATATAAAAATCAACGCGATCTGAAAATGACACGACTAACCCGAATTGCCACCCCTACTTTTATAGCCGCTAACGTCAGAATCTGCTATCGCCGGAGCATATAGGAGGGTTTTCCGGGTGGAACTTGCAACGGGTTTTGTTGTTTCAACCCTTCTCTCTCGATTTCTTCACTGTTTTCTTTTCCCCTCTCGCCGGAACCCTAGGGCTGGATTTTACCCCCTTTTTGAAGCTTTATCTTCTGCTTTGTTTTTTGGATAGAGGGGTAAAGGGCGGGTTTAGGGTTTTGAGGTGGTGGTAGCTTAATAGTGGATGGAGAGGGTGGTGGTGGGGCTGATATGGGCAATGATGGTGGTGTGAAATAATATGTGGTGTCGTGGGTGGATTGATGTATAGTGAGAAGAGAGGGCAGAGAAGATTGCGATTGTCGGATTGAACTCGTGAAATGATTTTTCTAGGGGTACAATTCGACGATCCACATCAACGGCTTGGTTGGATTTCTTAGGTGCCATATTTGAATTTAGTTACGATTTACAACAACATGCCAACAAAAACTTGGCTCTGATACCAACATGACGTATCAAGACAAAATGGCTAAAAAAAATTCACAAGACAGTCCTCTCTCTAGTAAAACTTATCTTATTAATGAAGCAAGTACAATCTATTTGTAGATGAAGTTAGCTTGAACTACGTTTCATTAAACCTACTAGATGTAGGAATACTAAAAATGACAAAAATACCCTCTGATAGGCTAAGGGCTTTACATCATTAAGAAAACAAAAAAGGCATATGTATCCCTAACCAACAAAAAACAATTGGCAAGTAAAAATAACAAATGTAAAGAAAACCCTAAGTTTGGGGTGCCAACTCCATCATTTACAATTTACCCTTGTCATATCCCAATAGTCCAGCATTTTATTGGACAAATAAATGGTCCCATATCGAATCTCATGCTATGCTTTTGAATTTTTTGAATCTTTGGCATTTGTGCTGGATTAGAGTTGTGTATTTTTGAAATTATAGCCATGAATGCTCACATTTTTTGTATCTTTTCGTGACTACCAGTTCGTACAAGGTCGTCATTATTTCCTTACACATGTCAGTTCAATCCACACCTTCCAAGAGGCCATATGATCGGAGCCTTGCAGAAAGCAATGGCAAAGGGAAGCGGCAGAAGTCTTCGTCTTTTAGTTCACATAATACACCATTGAAAATCCCTCCTGGAAGCACTATTTTCCGTATACTCTGCCCTGCTTCCAAAACTGGTAGTGTCATTGGAAAAGGTGGCAATGTAATATCACAGATACGCCGTGAAACTGGTGTAAAGGTCAGGGTTGAGGAAACTCTCCCCGGAAGTGATGAGAGAGTAATTTTCATCGTAGGGTCTGATAAAAAGAATGCAGGTGCCAGTGAGCAGAACAAAAAAAATAATGAAAAGACTAAAGCAACTGAGGAGGTTGATGATGCTAATGAACATGGTGAAGATGCTGAAGATAAGAAACCTGTCCGCGTGGAAGATTTGGAATCTGAAAGGGGAACTTCCTCATCTCAGAAAGCTCTGTTACTTGTATTTGAAAGAATAGTTGAAGGAGAATTAGAGAGCAAAGGCGGGGATGAAGAAAGTGAGAAGTCTTCCTTATTTGTTGTGAGGTTACTTGTGTTTTCTAGTCAAGTGAGCTGCCTTGTGGGAAAAAGTGGCAATGTAATCGAACAAATGTCTTCTGAAAGTGGGGCGCAAATTCGAATTCTTCCTAGGGACAAACTTCCTTCTTGTGCATCTTCCTCTGATGAACTGGTTCAGGTAATTTTTTTTTATTTTAAAGAATGATTCATGATTCATTGCCACTACCTCGTCACATCCATTTTATGCGATTGTCACTAACAAGGTTGCTGAAGTCCTTATAGATGAACTTTGGTATTTTCATGTGTTTGCTTAGAAAGTAGGCTATTTGAAATGCTGAAAAAGGTTGTCTGTTGCCTTCGAATATTTTATCTGGGAAAAAGAAAAAACATGGGGTCCTAAAGCAATTAGGGAGGTCACCTTAATTGGTCAATGTATTCCAAGAATTAAAAAATGTAATTAAAGTAAATTCGATTTTTGATATGGGAGATCGACTTGTGTTTTGCTCGTAGATAAAATCAGTCAGTACCAAGATGGGGATCGAATTGAAAAAAACATCATTTGGGTAATTGCACCAGATTGACCTTGTAACCTACACGGCTTATCTGTTTGTTGACTTTTGTATGAGTGCCACCTCTCCTCGCAATTGACTCGATGCCTTGCTGGTTAGTTATTACCTTGTCACCTAGAGTGGCACTTCGATGTACAACTAATGTGACACTGGTCAGCGAGACTGAGTATTTCTTTATTGGTAGTTATACTGACTTGGATAACATTTGTGGTTGTTTTATACCCTTTATTATTGTTATTAGATAGTGCTAATTTTACTCGTTAAGTTTATTTGGTCAATGTCTTGACGTAAATTTATTGCAGATTTCTGGGGTTGTGGATGCAGTTAGGAAAGCTCTTCAATCTGTTTCTCAACAGCTTCTAGAGAATCCACCACAGGATAATGACTTAATTACTGTCAATTCTGGTGGGCCATTAACTCATTCCACTGGTCATCCGTTTTCTAGGAAAGAGGCTTACCCGTCACCAAACTATCCTTTCCCCGCTCAAGGAGCACCTTATGCAGCTGGGGCACGTGATGGTGAAAGTGGTGGCCATATTAATCCGTCTGAGGATGTCGTAACCTTTCGGTTATTATGTCCTGGTGACAGGGTCGGAGGTGTAATTGGAAAGGGAGGAACTATAGTTAAGTCCCTTCAGCACGAGACTGGCTGTGAAATTAAAGTTCTCAATGGTGTATCTGATTTAGAGGATCGCGTTATTGTCATATCTGGTCCAGTGGTATGTTGTAGATTATTTTTTATACATGATATATACTGATAAGTTGCCATATTTGGAAGCTGATATTTAAGTCGATTAAGTGCAGCACCCGGATGATAACATATCTGCTCCACAAGACGCAGTTCTTCGTGTACAGTCCAGAATAAATAGGGCGGTACCTGAGAGCATGGAAAAGACTGTGACAGCAAGACTTCTTGTCTCGTCCAATCAAATTGGATGTCTCCTCGGCAAAGGTGGTGCTGTTATAGCTGAAATGAGGAAGTTCACTGGGGCTCATATCCGTGTGGGGAAAGATCAAATTCCAAATTGTGCTTTAGAAAATGAAGAACTAGTTCAGGTGCGTTTGGCTGTATTTGTGCCCTTGAGCATGCTCTTTTAACCACGGCAAGGTTGGACACTTTGGATATGTCTATTTATTTCTATGACATTGTTTATCGGGGTATGGATAATGTTAGGGTAAACCCCTCTAAACTATTTCGTAGATTGCAAATTCTTAACTACCCTCTAAATTATGAGAAAGTCGCAAATACCTTTTTAAAAAAAAAATAATTTCTTTCCGTTTGCCTTTTCTGTTCCATTCTATTTTTGCTTATGTCTGGATGTTACTTTCATACTTCTGATAAACCTTAAACTAACGGGATCTTCAGTATTTAGTCCCATTTTTTAAGATTTATTTGTAGCCACTCTCATGTTTTTATTTTTTTAGTTGTTAGTCCTATTTTAGCAAGTATGGGACAAGTGTCATTCTCTGCGGAAAGGAAGAGGAGTGGTTATAGGCGGTTACAGAGCGGTTATTGGCGGTTTTGGGTGTTTATGGGACTTGCTACAATTTAAAAAATACATGGTATGGGAGACCAACAAAATTTTGGAAGTGGGACAAAACCCAAAAAAACTATAAACTTAATGTACGGGCTATTTGCAACTCACATGATAGTTATATATTTTTTTTTTGCAATTACCCCAAGTTTTATTGACCATGTAAGTCGCATGCTATTTTTTTGGGTATGTATGGTTTTACTTTCCGTAATAAACCCCGACATATATTCCCTTGTTTTATTTTGCATGGTTTTATGTTAATCTTCTGATAGATAAATGGAGAACTGGAAGCGGTTCAAGAGGCTCTTTTGCAGATAACCGCTAGGTTGCGCGATCATTTCTTCCGCGATGCGTTTCCTTCAAATTCTGCCTTTCCAGATCAAGGACCTCCATTTCCTTCGTACATGGGAAGGAGGGAATTTTCCCCTCCAGGAATGCATTCCAACCAGGGTCCATCGTTTCACAATTTTAATGCTGTTGGTGGCCTCCCTCCACTTGGTGGTTTTCATCCGCACGATGATCGCCCCCCTTTTATGCACAATATTCACAGACCTGGCTTCCTGCCTCACGTTTCAGAAAGAATGCCATCTTCAGTACCATGGGATCCTCAGGTTTTATTTCTTTTTATTGTTTTGAATTATAATAAGAAATATACATCCAAGTGGCATATCCGAGAAACTAAAAGGACACGCTCTTCTTAGCAAGAAGAAAGAAACATACTCCCTCCGTCCCAAATTAATAGTCGTGGTTTCCTTTTTAGTCTGTCAATAATCTTGTTTCTAAAAATATTATGCAAAATTAGGTATGATTATAAAGTTACCCATCCGAACAACAATGAACCAAGTGCATCAAAGGATACATCAATTTTAGGAGGATGAATTTGGAAAGGAATATATTTTTAAAAATGTTTACTTAGAAACGGTGACTATTAATTTGAGACGGAGGGAATTTATAATAAATAGATAAGCACAAAATATGACTATAAAAGCACAACCCGAGTCGTAATTTGTAAATAACAAAAGTGTTGAATATTAAATTTAGGAATGCAGAGAACTTGTGAGTGAAAAAATAAATTAACTGTTTGATATTTGTAAATAATTCAAATATTAGCTTAGTAAATAAAAAAAACACGTGAGACGAATTAAAAATGGATGATATAAATTTATTATGCGCACCATACAAATGAAACAGATGTAACATTTGTATGTATAGATATGGAGCATGGGTCATAGTCATGGTATCGAACACTCAATTTTCAACTCGTTCTCGGTGTCGAGGTGATGCACGTTGATACACTATTTAGAGAACCCATTTAAAAATAAACTAAAATATGGAAAATTTAGAAAAGTAAAGAGTAATAATAAGGCTCAATTAGATAGATACAAACCATCATTTAGTATGCATAACATTTACTAATTTCTTATTATGACGTGTGCACTTATTAGTTGCAATATTCGATAATCTGTTCAATAATAAATAAGAAAAGAATACAAGTTTGAGGGTGAGGCTCAGTGACTTATTCCGCCTCGGCCTATTTATCACCAATATATGTAGATACTACTGAGATATCGTCAATATGGGTCGAGACTATTGCGATGCGTGTGATATTTATTAGCATTTCAGCAAACTTTTTTGTTTGCGACGGTCGAGGTCGGCCGATCGATGTTTAGGCGACCCCTTGTATCGAACTTTTCTAGGGTCATGTCATGCTGAGTCAACTTTCTTTCGTTGATATAAAAGTACGGGTAATGGTTTCTTATTGGTGGGTATATTCAACTTGACCTTACTGTATCGGTTTCGGCCTTTACTTTGAACCATGATATGGAGAGCAAAACGATCAACGATGCTGCATTTTTTGGGATTTGAGAGAGTATAAATGAATAGTCACGAAAAATAAGGAAAACTGTAATTTTTTAAGAGTGGGGCAAGAAGAGTTTGGAAAGATAGACCATATGATCGGAAACCCCATTCAAAACCCATTTACAACACTTTAAATATTTATACTATATTTAACATAGGACACATGGTTTAAATTGTTAAAAACTCTAATATCAGAATAGATGTAGGGAATACAAAGAGATAAGTAGTTAGGAGGCTTGTTAGCCTTTTATGAAGTCAAATGGCACCATAAATAGGAATATATACAAAAGAGTAAAAAGGGAAACATAAACTTGTTAATAAATGGGGACACGTGACGTTATATGGTGAAAAACTTATATTTCATGCACACATGTAATTTTATCACACAAACAAACCATGCTTTTTAATTTATGTTACTTGACAATTTGTGTAAAATATGTCAGTAATATATTTTAGCGTGCGTACAAACACTTGAACTATATATTCAAACTGGCTAGATATGTCAGGAGAATTTTTTAGCACCTTTGTAAATACCATGTAATTACCTCATTCGGGAATATCATTTATTGAGAGAGAAAAGTTACAATTTGTGTTTGTTCTTGAGTGTCATTTGTCAATTTACATTACTTCAAAACGTATATTTTGTGTATATTCTTTTTTGTTTTTCTGAAATAGAAACAACGGTTGTAAATGATAGCTGTAAATACAGAATGAAAGACATAATCAGGGTAAACGATTTTGTATATATTCCTCAATGTTTGTGTTTGGTATATGTTTTTCTCAAACATGGACCTTAAAAATTTCTTGGACCTCTTTCTTCATTATAAAAGAAATCTAAAATAATCCAAGCGTGTCATGTTGTATTCTGTTGTATGTATGACGCACTAATGCGGGTGCGGCAAGAAAAATAAATTAATATAATATATAAATTATTATTCTTTATTATATATATCAATTTTTTGAGTTAGAAAACATGCACCATAATAAAATCAACAACTAAATATGAACAATAATTAAATTATAATTGAAAAGTAAACTAGCAGGAGCATCAACTAAGTACCAGAAGAAAAACATCAATGTACCAATTGTTTAATAGAAGTATTTACAAATCAAAACACCATATATGCATCGTCAACTTCTTAGGTGAATCATAACAAAAAGATAGTTTTACAAGAACAAAAAATACCCCCCACCCTTCAACACCATTTCAATTTTCATATAACTCAAGTTTTTTTTTATTTTGTTTTGAAAACGGACCCAAAACTTTTACACAACTTACTTTTTATTAAAAAACGAATCCAGAAACGAATCCTTGCCGAATCCAAAACGAATCGGAATTTTTTTTTTCTTTTTTGCCACCGATTCTTCTTGGGTGCGAATCGGGGCCGAATCAGTGCCGCACCCGCACCTCAGAAGAATCGGATTCGGACTCGAGGCTATTTTTGAAGAATCGGTGCTTATCCAAAAGTCAAAATCGTCAGTTAAGTCAGCGGATACTTATTTGGAGTATTGGTTCTTTTCTGATACTCAAATTTGCAATTTTTGCATTATCTGTGTTTCTTAGTTGGAAGAAATTGGCAACTGCCCGGGAAATTTTTCTCAGGAGAAACATATTTTGGAATGTTAATAGAAATCAGAGAATAAACTTAATACTTTTTTTTGAGATATTGTGGATTTTCTTGTGATTCCGAAAATTGATTGCAGGGAATTATTGAAAGTGGTGATCCTATAGGCTTGCGGGACTATGAAGGAGTTCCGCGAAGAAGAATGGGTGGATTTGGAGGGTTTGTACATTGTAGAATATATTATGATTTTTAGTTATTTAGAGTTTTTATAGCAAATTACTTGCTTCAGGCATTTTATGATTTTATTTCATATTTTATAATATTTATGTAGAGGTAATCAAGCTATTATCACAAACACCACTGTGGAAGTTGTTGTTCCCGGTTCTGTTGTTCCTGTTATTTACGGAGAGGATGGAGGATGTCTGAGACAAATTCGTGAGGTACATTTCATTCGCTTATTATCTTTTGTGAGAAGAGGTCTTTTTGCACAACAATCGATTCTTCATTATCCTGTTTGTTTTGATGGAAAAGAATATCTAAATTGTTTTCAAGAAATACTTCTAAGAAATATTTTTTTCTTTTTGGTTATTTTAGAATTATCTTCAAGTTTCTGGAAAATCTACATTTCATCATATTTTTGAATAATTTCATCATTACCAATCGAGGATTGAATCCCGTGTAAAATTTAATTACCATCACCATCTTGTTGGCATATGAAATATAATTTTTTTATTATTCATACACATCAAATATCAAATCACACAAGTGTACTTGAACTAAAATATTTAGAATACTTTTTTTCTTTTTAAAGTAGACAATCATATCGAAATACCGTATTGGGTATTGATTAAAATACTCAAACAAACAAAAAAGATTATCATTCCGTATATCATAGTTAAAAGGCATCTAGCAGTGTTACCGGAAATTTGTTTCCGGCTTGGTTATAATCATTAACCCGCGGTCACAATTTTGCAAGTAGCGCAATTAATGGCTTCATTTTTTTCCCACCTAACACTTCTTTCCAAACAAATACTTGTATAACAGCTGCTCCCATTTTGCTCTGGTTCTTTAGCCTTTCCACCTTTCGTTTTTCCTGAACTTTGATGATAATGTATATAAGTATATACTTGTGGATATTTTTAGTCATATCATTCTTGACTGGGGAATTTTTTTCATTTTTATACTTGATAAATACTCCTAGCTCGAGACAAATTGTAATTTTTTTATGACTAATATTATCAGATATCGGACGCAAAAATTACAATTACTGAGCCAAAATTGGGAGCAACAGAAACTTTGATTATAATATCTGGGACACCAGAGCAGACCCATGCCGCACAGTCTCTTATTCAAGCATTTGTAATCAGCGAATCGGAAGCTCCTTGATTACTCCTATTGAGGTGATGCCCTTATCCTCTTGTTTATTCCTACGATGACAGTGGATCATGTTGTTAATTAGCAATGTTTCTCGATAATTATTAGTCCCTCCGTCCCAGTGTTTCTCGATAATTAATAGTCCTTTCCGTCCCATATTAATAGTCGTTGTTCGAAAGTCGCTCATTCTAAGAAAAGTTTTTACTTTCCAAATTTAACCTCCTAAAAATGATTAATACCTTTGAATGCAAGAAATGCACTTAAAATGCTTTTACTGATATCGGTATTGTTTGGATGGGCAACTTACTAATCTTGCCTAGTTTTATATACTCCCTCCGTCTCAAATTAAGAGTTCCTAATTTAATTTTGATTAAGGTTGCACTCAATCAATGGCAAAAATCAGCACTTGTTCAGTATCGTGAAATCCGGTTCATTGATAATGTCTAAAAAAGGAATTTGGATTATTATTTTGAGACAACGCAAAAATGAATTAGTTGACTATTTGTTTGTGATGTAGGGAGTACCATAGAAGATCGACTATTAATTTGGGGTGGACTAAAAACGGAAAAAGTATTTTTATTTTTATCTGGATTGGTCAATAATTATTTGGTTCTCGTTTGGAATGAGCAGTTTGATTTTGGCATGCAAAGTTGTGCATAATATAGAATTGATACCCACAAGTGTCATAAATCCATCTTTATAACTTTCGTTGATAATCGTTTATAACGTGTTTGTATGACACTCAAGTGTCAAACCTGTAAATATGCAAAATTTTGGGTGCCAAAGTCACAATCTGCATAACAAATGAGGACCAGAAGGCAAGTGATCCATTAGTTAATATAAATATCAAGGCTTAAATTCTGCTGCATGGAACCTTCTATCTCAGCTGAAGATTGTGGTGAGTGAAGAAGGCAGCCCTTGTTACATGCCACGTACAGGGAAACTCACCTGAAATTTACTGAGGAAGGATCAGATAGTTTGCTGATTAACTTTTTGACTGATATGGTGAAATGGCCTGTTCACTACAATTTGCAGCTTTGTTCGAGCTCAATTGTATTTACCTTTTTTTTGGACCGATGGATTTTTAAAAAGGGAAAACAGAGTTTTCAACTTGCATATTTGGTGGATTGGTTCAAAGGACAAGGAGAATTAAGCTGGTGACTTGCTCGAATGTGTCTCCAGTTTGCATGAATGTATCACAACATATAAGATGTGCATGAAATGTTGGGCCCCATTTGCTTAAATTAAGAGTAAAATGAATCTCTGAACATGTTTTCTGAAAGAGGGTGGAAAGTTGCACGATTGTCATTTGGTTTTCGTTGCTTTGTTTTGTCGTGTGAACTCTTAGACTTAATTTCAGAGGTGTTAAAAAGAAAATGTGATTCCAAATTTGGGAAAGAGGGAGTATGGTAATTGAAATGATATTAAGAAAATGAAAGAGAATGTGAAACAGTAATACGGACATAACTTGAAGGCCAAATACAAGTGTGTGTGGGGAGTATGGTAGATAGTGGATAGATTTTAGATGCTATACAAGCTACTAGTTTTTGAGTATTCAATATTTGTGAACATAAATTGTTGTTTATAGCTGATAATTTTATCAAAAGGATGTGCTGTTTGCAGTCAGTTCGTTTTGAAGGTCCACATTCACTTGGTGAAAATATTTCGTGTTTATTATTGTTTTTTTCTATTTAAATATGTTCATAATTATGTACTTTTTATTAATTGACTCAGTTTGACATCTCTTTGGTTAAAATTCTGTTACACTGCAAAAATAGGAAAAAATGAAAACCAAAAAATCACTCTACTTCAACCCCGGCAGCCCCTGCCCTCACCCCACCCCACGACCACCAAAACTTGGCTCACCCTACCTCCACAAACCTACCTCCAGCCCTCTCCACCACTCAACCTCCGACACTCACCACCACCACCACCACCACCACCACAACGCCCCAACTTCCGGCACTCACCACCACCACGCCCCAACTTCCGGCACTCACCACCTCCACCATCTTCAACAACCCCCAACCGCCAAAAAAACCAGTAGCCCCTCGACCCGCCTACCAACCCCCAACTCCCCCCCCCCCCAAAAAAAAATAAAAATAAAAACTAGGCATCCCCTGCACCCCGTGCCAACCCCCACCGTCGTCGGTCTCTACAACCCCCAGCGCCTTGCCCTCTCTTTGTTCTCTCTTTTTTCTAACCTCTCTCTCTATGTATTTATGTACGCATATACATAACTACAAATACAACCAGTCGCTGCACGGTTTCTAATTTTAATTGTGATTTTGGTTTTGGTTTTGAAAATCGAATTTGGTTTGTGATTTGGATTTTGAAATTGATTTGTAGAGTTTGGTGGTGGTGTTAGGTGGTGTGAGAGGGGGTGTCGGGTTTTGGTGGGCGTGGGGTGGTCATGAGGGCAGGGGCTCCAGGATTCCAATTGATATGTGGTGGTGGGGTGGTGGGATTGGAGGAGGGGTGGGGTGGTGGTGGAGGTTGGTAGTGGTGTTGAGGGGGTGGGGTGGGTTGGGGATGGGGGAGAGAGACTTTTTTTCTTCTTAATTTTTTTCTTTTTTGAATTTTATTCATGTTCTTTTTTCTTGTAGATATTTCCTTTATTTTTTCATATTTGTGATTTTTTTTTGCTATTTTTTTTAATTGACAGGCACATGACCGATAAATCTAATGGATCACTAATCGAAAAGGTAAAAAACTAAATCAATTACTAAAAAGTACCAAACTCAAACTGGGTAATTATGGACATATTTAAGTATAAAAAACCTTCTTTTTAGATATTGTTGATTTGTGTTTACCCTAAGTTCTTCATAATGAGATGCGGTCTATTGGTGTTTTTAACTTGTTTGTGATATTAGATGACGATGAATTTACATATAGGTTCCATTTGGTACGCGGTACCAAATGGTAAAATTGTATAAAATCTGATTCTTTCTTTGTTTTTCTCCAAAAGAAATCATCATATCATAAGATATTCTATAGAGATGAAGATTAACAACAAATAAAGAAGACAAAATACATCATCAAATTCAGGAAAAACCTACACCAAACAAGATTTACATATATGTATAAATCATCGACCAAAAAAATACCAAAAACAAAAGACAAATGCGGACCATAGACCCGCGACTTCAAACGGGTGGTATGCCGATCTATATTTCACGTCTAAGGTCAACAAAGAAAATGGGGCCCAGGAGTAAAAAATCATAATAGATTTGAAGAACAACCAAGCAAAGGGATACCGATCTAAACCATTCGACAATCGACAACCACGATGAAGAAAAGGGAAAAAAAGTCAGGGATAAACCCTAAACAAAACAAGAATAAATTGCAAACTTGAAAAAATCAGGAGAAAAGAGGAAAAAAAATAGGAGCAAACCAGTTAGATATGGGATATTTGAGAGAAAAGATGGTAAAGTGAGGTTCCGGAGGAAGGGAGAATAATATGATTATTTCTTAAACATGAGAAAGTGTAAGATTGTTGTGTTTGGTACAATGTTAATTTGCATAGAAATGTGGATCCCAATGCAATCAGATTATCACATTGTGGGGAAGTGGATGAAATTAAATCCTTCAAATATATATGAGATTCTTACTTTCACATGAGAATCTTAACAACTATTACTTGTGAAGACCAAAACACTCATAAAATCATTATTTTACAATAGGGTTACTTACACTTTCCTCTGAACTTTACCCCATTTTCATTTTACCACCCGAACTTTAATTTCAGCATTTAACCTCCTGAACTTCCTAAACGACTTCAAATTGCGCCATAACGTTAACAACGTTACTTTTTTGGACGAAAAATGGGTCATGTGCATGAGGGTATTTTTGTCAAAAATAATATGAAACAAAACTGATAATCTTATAACTGAAACAAAAAAAATGTTATTACAACTGGAACGAAAGAAAATATTATTACAACTGAAACAAAACAAAATA
Source organism: Sambucus nigra (assembly GCA_949130495.1). Lineage (NCBI taxonomy): Eukaryota > Viridiplantae > Streptophyta > Magnoliopsida > Dipsacales > Adoxaceae > Sambucus > Sambucus nigra. The sequence goes on along the minus strand of OX422207.1, from coordinate 621,422,480 downwards.
TCAATTGATCATTTCCAACAGATAAATTGGCCAAGCAAGAAAAGAGTGTGCATAATTCCTCAATTCCAGCCCATCCCCACCTTCAGCGAACACAAATACATCTCCGCAACCATTGTGTATTAAATCCACCATTATTTAATCCTTACCCGTCGCCAAAGTTCGGTTGTTTACAAGAGTTCTGACAACCTTGGAGATGAGTGTGCACACCCCAAGAACCCTCTTATTGCTAAGGTCTTTGAAATAGTACTTTTTGCTATAGTCATCGTGAGTTGGTGATGATGATGCAAGTCCCATGACAGGCGGAGGCACGGGGAATGGGAATGCTGGATGAGGGGGCATTTGGGAGGGGAATGTTGGAGGCGACATTTGGGAAGGGAAACTTGAGGGGGGGGGGGGGGGGGGGGGGACAGGGAAAACCTTGAGGAGGAGGGTGAGGGTAAGGTAACCTTGAAAAGACGGAATTGGGATCCCATAAAATTAAATAAGGAACACAAGTTGCCCAATTTGATTCGTCAACATTCCCAGGTTATTTTTGATATCCTAGACATCCCCATTGGTCTTGAACTGTTGTTCCTCATTGGACGCGAAATGAGTATTGATCGAAGAAAACTCGTTCACGAGAGATGCGATCTGTTGAAATTTTATTTTTGGCATATGTGATCCAACACCTATTGTCCTCCCCCTTTTGTCCTTTCCAAAGGTCCGGGTCAAGGCATCATTTTTAGGGTCAAAGTCATCATTAGGGCTCGAACCTGACTGACTGCTGATGGCCTCTATTGATTCTAGCGTCTCAACTAAGTGCGGTGATAATTTATTATATATTTTCCCCCTCGAGCATGAACGAATAAGTTGGACCGATTTGGTTTTTTACCCGCATCTGGCCCATCCTTTGTCCTACTCACCCATTCATTCTTCAAATCCCCATAGGATTTGGATCCTAGTCTATAGATATCAGTTTTTTGTCCCCTATTTTGTTGTTTTTCTCCCTTCACCTCATTCTCCAATAAATTATTCCACTGATCCATCGAAATTTCAACATTGGGAGGCACTCTCTCTTTCAAAGATAAAATATCGAAGCTCGCTCCTCCTTCGAAAAATATTTCTTCCGAAGGTTTCTCTTGTATGTCCTTAATGATTCAGCAACCCGAGATGGAAACTTATTCTTGAAACGATCGGGAAATGAGAAATACTTACAGAGTTGATCGCATTTGTCATCTTTGACGGCTTGATCAACCAGGTTCCAGTTGTCTGGTCCACCAACCCCCACGTTCATTTTTCCCAAAGCCAAACACCGGGCTTTAAAGTTCAACACGTCATTCCTTTCATCCGTCGGGTTAGTCCTGAGAAGGGAGAATCCAATGGGCTTCTTTTGGGTTGAGTATAATACCTCACCTCGAGAAAATTCTCAAATTATACATAAAATTTGTATGAGGAAGAATAAGGTGAGATTATCGAAATTTGTGGGTAGAAAATCGAATTTTTAAAGAGAAGATTTAATTAAGCATTTTTTATGGGTTATAGAATGAGTAGTTATAAAATTAATTAAATCATGCATGGATTTTATATTAGGAGGAACCAAAAATAATTTGGGATTTCATGTTATATAAGGATTTTGAGATAAGGGTTACGAACTATTGGGCCTTTTCTAAAGAGGTGAAACTAAGTTGGGGCTAAAGGGGGAAAAGAGAGAAGATAGGAAACTGGATGAAGAAAGGTTGAATTTAGCGGAGGATGATGTCATCTCGGTTGGTTGTTCAAGCGACGATACCGGTATTTTAGCTGTCCTCATCCTACTTGCTGATCAGTATTTTAGCTGAACGAAGGTATGTATATATTACATAATATTGAGGATAAAGAGTTATACGTTTGGGACGAAAAAGAGAGAGAGCATGGTTGGTACGGCCATCCATAAGACTTGGCATTTTAAAGTCAATTCGTTCTGAACAAAAATCAGACGAGATATGGCCTTCTGGATTAGGGGCTTCATCATGGGTACAAAGGATATAGACGTAAGGTTTGCAAACCTGCGATGACAGTGTTGTCACATTGGTTGTCAAAATGGGAACCATCGATAAAAAATCTAACGGCTGAGATTCACTCGAGTGAAGGGATCAGATGTGTGGGATCTTGTTTTGGGTATTAAAGAGAAGATGGGGTTGTGGATCTGCACTACCAAAAACTCTCGAAGCTTCTCCCTCTCTCCTCAGAATCTCCTTCAACCATTTTATTCAAGTGCAATGACTGCACATACACCACAAAGTAGTTATTTATCCCCACTGTTAATATATATATGGCTACGAAATATTATATGGTTGGAGGGTTTTAATGTGTATATAAAGAGGGTTATTTTAGAAGAAGAAGAAGATGTATTTATTGTTGGAGGTTTTGTAGAGGGTCTTTAAAATGGTGTTTTTTGGAGCTAAATCTAGTGGTGCTAGACAATTTCTTTAAGGTCACGTTAGCAGGTGGGGGTTGTCATCTTCATTGATTCTTTCATGCCTTCCACGTATTTGGACTTCATTGAAGTGGGATAATCTACTATTTATATTTAAAACCCTTTGTGTATATTGTAGTCTTGTAATTGTTAAATATTAACACTAGGATTATCATGAAACAATATTGGTTTCCTAATGAATCTGAAATAGACATTTCTATGGAATAAAAATGTAAAATAATATTATTCTAGTGTGTTTGATAATAAATCTAAAAATGGACATTTTTATGGAAATAAAAATGTAAGAAAATATTATTTATGTATATTTTTCAATAAATCTAAAAGTGGACATTTTTATGGAAAGAAAAATGTAAGAAAATATTGCTTATGTATATTTTCCAATAAATCTGCAAATGGATATTGTTATGGAAATAAAAATGTAAGAAAATATTGTGCATGTATATTTTTTAATAAATCTGAAAATGGATATTTTATGAAATAATAAACATTTTATAAAATATAAAATGTATATTTTATGCATATTTTGGTGTATTTCTAGTGAAAAAGAAATAATAAACATTTTATGAAATAAAATGTTGAATGATGTTCATGTTGTTAAAATATTTATGAAATAAATATTTTTAAGCTTCGTAAAAAAATGGAGACTTTATGAATAGAAAGTAAATTTGGGAGCTTGAAGTGTAAATGGTGTTATTTTATGTGTTAAAGTGACAATTATGATATTAAAATGGTTGAAGTGTTTTAAGGATTAAGTTGGAAACTTAATAACCATTTTTAGAAAGATACACTTGTTAAAGGACTAAATTGTAAGTTTGGCAAATAAAAGGGTAAACTGGTAATTTACTTAAAGTGAAACATTTTCTTGGAGTAAAAATATTTAAGAATGTCCTTACGCTAATGCGTGTGAAAATGGATTAAGTCCTAAAGTGTGAATGAAATTAGTATAAACCATGTGTATGTGAATAAGGGACTTAACGAAGGAAAAAATGATTCTGCCAAGTGTTAATGGAATAACGGACGGTTAAGTCCGAGTTTTGGCTTCGAGTGGGTAAAAGTAAAAACAGGGAATAATGTGGACATTTGTAAAATATTAAAATACATGAAAGGAACTCAGATGATATCGGGATAAAGCAAAAAGGGCCCGAAGCCCTTGGGTGAAAAGTCCTAAATCACTGACCAAAGCATATGGTGCGCATAGCCGTCGGTGTAGAGCCCGCGTAAGTATGCATTAATTGGAAGATTCCAAGAAAAAGATAAAGTATATATGTAACATATCAAGAATTATATTGTGTGGTAATGTGTTAATACAACCTAACTTTAATGAATAAATGAATAAATAAATGTCCTGGTAAAAGGTAAATGGACAAGTAAATGCGCAAATGTATTAATGTCCATAAGATAAGGTAAAATGAGATCAAGTAAGTGGATAAATGGGTGATTAAGTGTGACAACCCGAGATCCGAGATAAGGGGTGGCCAGCCTGATACTCAAACGTAACAGGAATCATGGATGGATATCATTCTCAACATCACAAAAATAAACTTAGTATACAGGAAAACCACCCAATAAATCAGAAAATGGGTTGCAAAAAAGTTTTGAAATTTAAAACCTGTTGAGAAAATTAAATTTAAATAACCCAATCTGACAAGCAAGTGGAATTCCAAAAGAGTATATATATATTACAACTAAAACAAATGTAAACAAGAGGACCGAATAGGCTTTCGGTCCACAGCTACATACAAAGTATTACAACCATTTAATATCTTATGTAATACATGCATTAAACAATTACAAAGTTTGGGCCACACACCCGAGTTAATACCCGAACATATCTAGAATACAAAGATGAAGGCGTCTAAAACAACATCCTGTAATAACCCGCAAATCTTACAGCTCGTCAAAAGCGAAGGAATTTCGAAAAGTCAAAACGGGTGTCCTTGCGGTGGAGCACCTGAGCGGATACAATCATATACACAACAAGGAAAATGAACCGGTCAGGGCCGGGTTCTATATGATCACCAGAAGAAATAAAAAGCATGATAGGTATGAACAGTTATGCATGAATGACAAGGATGATAATATGGCATGCTATCTACAATTACAAACAAGAATTAAAAGTAAAGCACTTTAATTTAAAACCTTTACTCATTAATACAATTTCCATTTCCTTCTGACATTCCTTATTAGGAATAAAACCATTTATTCGGTTTAATCAAGAAGTTATAATTTCCTTTCATTAATTAAAACTTCCCATTTTTATCTTTCCATTCCTTAATAGGAATATCATTTACATCAAGTGCTCTTTATGGCACATATATCATTCCCGTGCTCTTTATGGCACGTATCCATGCTCTTTATGGCATTTATCATACTCTCTTTGTGGCGTTTATCAACCATCAAGTCCCACTTGATGAAAAAATAGTTATATTCATATACATATAACGATTCTAAGACCTCCCGTCCGGGTTTCCCCACTGTGCGCGCCCCTAAATGACCATCACCTTCCAGGGCCTAACATAAGACAACCTGGGTACCTATCGCAATACGTCGGGAAGCGACCATGTGTCTGCGGGGTAGTCAAGACCACACCCGAAATCTCCTACCCATCGCAAAAAATATATATATACATAACAGCGCTCACATGGCCTAGGACTATATCCACCCTGCGTTAATTTGCCAGGGGGCTTCACCTCATGAGCGAATTTCCCTTATGATGTCATTTAGAGAGGTGTGTTCAACCATATTTTATTAATTTCCGTATCATTATTTAGTAAATTATCATTTACCTTTTCAATCTCATTTTCATATTCAATTTTCATTACCAATTTCCATTTCATTCTCCATGTGTTGGGTTCATTTTATTCGAACCTAATACCTTTGACTAATTTGGTTCATTTTATGCGAACCTATCACCATCGAATTGTAATACCCCGTACTTTTGGCTATATTTATTTTTGGGATTAATTAATTAAATGTGAATTAATTGGAAATTAATCCGGGTAAAATACTAGCGAGTTGTGAGTTGGTATTGGACTATATTGAGTATATATGATGTTATATGAATATTGAATTATGAAATTTGTCGTGAGATTGATATACGGCAATTTGATCATTTTATTGGGACGCGTGTGATAGTTGAGTCAGCATATAATTATTTTATTAATAAAAGTGAATTTAAATTCTATCAACCGTATGGTCGTTTTGAGTGCACCAACGCGTCCGGAAGGGTCGAAATAGTCAGAAAACACTAGTCGGGGGTGTAGTTTGGGTCCCGGGGTATTTTTAGGCCATACCGACAATATAAAGGGTATTTTGGTAATTTCGTATTTTTAGGAATTAAAAATGACGAAAATTAGAGAAGTAAATCTGATTGGGAATAGACCCACTAAACCCACTAACCAACCCATATTAACCCATTAAGCTACGGAGGTTATCATTTAGGTTTTCAACTTTCCCAAAGAAAACCGTAGCCACCATAGCCACCTTTGGAGAAGATAGCTTGGAGAGGGAGAGAAAGAGAAGGAATTCTGCAGAAATCTTCACCAAATCAACACCAAATTCAGAGACAATAGAGGCAAGTGGTTTAATTACTTTTAAATTCAGAGAATGTTCCCTCCATGTTAGAGAATTTGAAAATTGATAATTGTTCTTGGAAGATAAATGAAAACCCATGTTGATTGGACTTAGAACTTGAATATTGAGAACAAAATTGCATGTAGAATCACATAGATATGATTATTCTGGTATTAATGTATGTTGGATGTAATAAAAACGGATCTAGAATGGACAAACTGATGATTGCTAATTTTAGGGTTCATGTTCTTGAGAAATTGGGGAAAAGTGTAGAGATTTGTGATTTAATTGATGTTTAGGGCGAATTAATTCCTTAAAACATGTTAGGATGTGACTATATATGTTTAGGATTGATTAGAGACCTTAAAACATAGTTGGGACGAAGTTTAGAGGAGATTTGAGAAGTAGAAATTGGGTGAAAAACGATTTTGGAATTTCTGGGCTCGCAGCTGGTAGCTCGTTAGAAACCAACCCAGGTCGTTCGAACGAGCTCGTTCGAACGAGCTTCTAACGAGTTGACCAGTCGCTTCTAACGAGAGGCAGTTTCGTTCGATAATCTCGTTCGAACGAGATATCGTTAGAAGGTACAGTTCGTTCGAACGAACTGGATCTCGTTCGAACAGTCTCGTTCGAACGAGACTTCTAACGAGCTGACAGTGGAATCTCGTTCGAACAGTCTCGTTCGAACGAGACTTCTAACGAGTTGGCAGTCTGGGCCTTTTTAGACTGTTTTGATTTTTGGAGTCCCGTAATCTCGTTCGAGGAGATAGATAACATTTCCGATGATGATGTAATGATAGATTTGGGACATTTGGGTATTTATGAGAAGGAAATTATATACAAGTGAGTTAAATTAAATGGACGGTTTGGGTTGAGACGTGAGTGTCTACTACGACGTGAGAATAAATTATGGCGCGTATGATTATAAACCGGAATCGTATTAAGTGTGTAAATTATATATTGGTACTAGAATGATAATAGTACTACGATTAAACTACGGGATTACTAAGACGCGTGTTTACATAGTATTGGTAAATGACTTGTGTGTATGACATACCTACCATACTTGCTATCACGGGAGGTTTGCGTTCGCTTAGGGCCCTCTAATCCTTGTGTTGCCCGGATTTAGACTGGTTACCTTGATGAACATAGGTCATAGAAAGACTTATTGGGATATTAATAAGTCCGCTGATCGTGGGAGCGTAGGTATGTGCGTGACCCATGTGATGTGACTGTGTTCGCCTCCATTATTTGTGATGTTGTTATCTGTGAACTATTCCTGAGAGATTCGGAATATGTGATCCTTATGTACGTGATGTACCGGGATGGATAGCAGAGTATGTGTGCACCACAGCTTAGTTCTCGGGGTGCTTGTATTGTATATTTATGATGTGAATAATATACACTTAATTAATGGGAACCTTCATGTTAATGTTGTGAAAATAATTACGGTATTGATTCGAGAAAACATAACGAGTTAGCTGATAGTGATATATATTGCATATTGAGCATCTGAGTTTACGTTAAGCCCCTATTTAATCACGAGCGTTATAATGTTATTAGAACCGAGTAAAAAGGGTAGGACCTATGACAGTCTAGCTAGATATGATGTCACTTAGCTAGTGGTTTGGGTCGTTGTAGATGGGTACTTACGTTAGGAGTGCACAGTTAGACGAGAAGTGAGAATATCATGTGAGTGCACGTCCTAACATGTACTTTGTATTTAATGTTTTAAATGTTTTTAAAGCACTTGCAGGTTTTTAAAATATCTCCACATTCGGGCTCTGACCCGTTTGCTTTCAAATCTATTTTTCTTGTAAAACCATTTTAGGTGCCCAGCCACAAGGACACCATGCATAGGATACTCATTCAGGTGACGAGCTGTAGCTGTTTGTGGAAGCTACAGGGATTTGCTTGTAGACGCTTCTATCATTTGGATTCCAGAGTCATTATCTATCAGTTGTAGGGCATGTTGCCCATTTCTATTAGAGACATCTTTCCATTTCAGTTTTCAGACTTTGTCATGTATTGATTTAGTATTCAGTATTTTCATTGCTTATTTCAGTTGTGGGATTTGTAGTGAGGAGTTTTTCCTCCATACTTTATTTACGTTATGAGATGGTTATTCTATTTATTTCTGTATGGTGAATGGTATTAGTTATTCTTCATTACACTTGTTGCATGTTAATCACACTTAAATTAAAATTTGGCAACTTACTTTTTAAATACTAGGTGGTTAGTAATCATAAAAATGTTTTCGACAGTGATGCTATTAACTGAACCAACTTGGCATTTTGAATTAATTTAATAAAGGAGTAGCTACCCGGTATTTAATTAGTCGGGGTGTCACAGGTGGTATCAGAGCATCAGGTTCTAGTGTCCTTTAGGATCTGACGGCTTATTATGTTTCCGCTAAGTCTCTTTGATATAGAGCCCTATATTTTAGGACTGTTGTACTCTTTTTGTGTATGCTTCGTTCTTCAGCTATCTTAAGTTTATAAACAGCGAACTTATAAACTTTGTTCTTATTTCAGATGCCTCTACGACGAGTTCCCAGGGATGCAACGCCCGAACCCCAGCCCGCTCCAGTTCAGGGCATGATGAACGCCGCTGAGGTTGCAGCTATAGTAGCCCAAGCGGTAAATGCCGCAATTACCGTTGTTCAGCAGGCACCACCTCAGGCGCCGGTTGTCGCGCCAGTACAGGCAAATGCATTCCCGTCTGCTTGGGAGCGTGTACGTGACGCTTTTCAGAAAGCGCATTCGCCAGAGTTTGCAGGTAGCTCAGATGTGGTAGTCTCGAGCCAATGGAGGAAGGATATGTAGAGGCACTTAAGGATGTATGAGTGCACGGACGTCCAGAAGCAGGTTCTAGCTACTTTCAAGCTAGTTGGATCTGCGCTACAGTGGTGGGAGTCTATTACCACCATGGAGGAGAGGGACACTCTCACTATTCAGGACTTCTGGGTGCGGTTCGACCGCAAGTACTTTTCGTCAGTTGTTCAAACAGAAATGAGGAGGAAATTGATGAGTCTGAAGCAGGAGGGTAAGACTGTGGCCGAGTATGAGGCCGAGTTCACAAATCTGTTGAATATCATTCCAGATGAGATACCAACAGAGAAGAAGAAGATTGAGAAATTCACCGACGGGTTGACATGGAGGATCCGTCAGCATCTGTTAGGGAACCTTTCGTTGGCCACGTATTCTGATGTGGTTAACGCTGCTTTGTTACACTGGCAGGACCACCGTTTTCATATGGCTGAGGGCAAGCGGTCAGGAGAGTCTAGCCATCAGGGCAGGACAGGAGGACATAGTGCCGGTGGGGCACAATCTGTTCAGGGGCAGAGACAGAGTGAGCAGGGTTCGCAGCAGGGAGATCAGAAGAGGTTCCGATCAGGGAACTACAGATAGGGACATGGAGGTTTCCGTTAGGGCCATCAGGGTCCAAACGGCCATCAGGGCCAACAGGGGCAGAATGGGCAGCAGTTTCACCAGGGCCAGCAGAGCCAAGGGAGGAACGGTAACGGCCACCAGGGCCGGGAACAGCAGGGGCAGAGAGGAAGGAACTTCCCAGGGAAGTGTTTTGTTTGTGGCAAGACTGGCCATAAACGACAGGATTGTCCTGATAAGGGCAGGGCCCCACAGCAGCAGCAGCAGGGTGCTCGCCAGGAGCCACAGAGGCCTATATTTCCCGCCGCTCTCCCCGCACCGCCACAGATGGCAGCATTGCCACCCATTCCAGCAGTTCCAGCTCAGCAGGGGCAACTACAGTATGGACGTGTCTATAACGTCCACTAGGCTGCAGTTCCACAGGCACCGCCCGCGATTGAGGGTACGTTTCCTATCCATGGCACTATGGGTCGGGTATTGTTTGATACGGGGGATACACACTGTTTTATAGCTACACATTTCGCGAAAGCTTTAGGATTGTTAGCTACGGCAGAGAGCACAGTGACGTGTGTCGACTCACCATTGGGGAGTGGGTCACTTATATTCTTTATATGCCGGGGAATGGGAGTAGGGATTGGTAGTCTGGTATTACCTGCAGATATGTTGGTATTAGATATACATGTTCACGATGTGATCATCGGTATGGATTGGCTCGTAGCTTATAGGGCCATGATTGATTGCTTCAGCAGGAGCATTGTTTTTGCCATTTCAGGGCAAGAGATGTTCGTAGTGGCGATGCCTCGCCCAGAGGGAGGCTCGACCGCTCATTTGTATTACCTAGAGGAGGATACCTCTAAGGAGGTTGTGATTCCTTTAGATTCGATCCCGGTTGTCAGGGAGTATTCGGATGTGTTTCAGGAGATACCAGGCCTACCCCCCAGTCGAGAGATAGACTTTGTTATAGACCTATTGCCAGATACGAGGCCTATAGCACGTGCACCGTACCGTATGGCTCCGGCAGAGATGTGAGAGCTACGAGATCAGATAGAGTAGCTGTTAGGTCAGGGTTTTATTCGCAGGAGTACCTCACCTTGGGGCGCTCCAGTTTTGTTTGTGAAGAAGAGGGATGGTTCACTGAGATTGTGTGTGGACTACCGGGAGTTGAATAAGGTCACGATACGGAATAAGTATCCGTTGCCTCGAATCGATGACTTATTCGACCAGTTGAGAGGAGCTTCTTTCTTCTCAAAGATTGATTTGAGATCGGGATACCATCAATTGCGTATCAGGGAGGAGGATGTCTCGAAGACTGCGTTCTTGTCGAGATATGGTTCTTACGAGTTTCGGGTTATGCCTTTTGGTTTGACCAACGCTCCAGCAGTGTTTATGGACTTGATGAACAGAGTGTTCAGGGATTTCCTAGATCAGTTTGTCATTGTCTTCATCGATGATATTCTGGTTTACTCCCAGACAGAGGAGGAGCACGCCGAGCATTTGAGGCAAGTTTTGCAGACACTCCGTCAGAACGAGTTGTATGCAAAATATGAGAAGTGCGGGTTTTGGCTGAAGGAAGTCCAGTTTTTGGGACACATTATTTCCGACCGGTGAACATCTGTTGATCCGGGGAAAGTATCCGCGGTGAGGGAGTGGGGACAGCCCACGACACCGACTGAAATTCGTAGTTTCTTGGGTCTAGCAGGATACTACAGGAGGTTTATTCGGGGTTTCTCCAAGATAGCGGGCCCTTTGACACATCTGACTCGTAAGGGTGTGCCATTCATCTGGAGTGATGCCTGTCAGTTGGCATTCGATGAATTGAAGGATAAATTGACCTCAGCACCTGTGTTAGCATTGCCGAGACCGGGAGTTGAGTATTTGGTTTACACCGATACGTCTTTGCAAGGGCTTGGAGGTGTATTGCAGCAGGAGAGACAGGCCATAGCTTATGCTTCCCGTAAGCTTAAGACTCATGAGAAGAATTACCCCACGCATGATTTGGAGTTGGCAGTAGTGGTATTTGCCCTACGGATTTGGAGGCACTATCTTTTGGGGGAGAAGTTCCAACTATTCATGGACCACAAGTCCCTACAGTACCTGTTCACGCAGAAGGAGTTGAATATGCGGCAGCGTAGGTGGCTTGAGTTTGTGAAAGACTGCCAGTTCGATATCCAGTATCACCCAGGTAAGGCTAACGTGGTAGCAGACGCGTTGAGCCGTAGGCCAGCAGATGAGGTGGCAGAGGTGTGGAAGGCAAAGTGGAAGGAATTGGGACACCAGGATGCAGTGGCCCGATCTTTCATGTCTGTGATGACCGTTACACCGCAGATTGTCACGAAGGTAGTACTGGCACAGGCTAATGACTCGTTCTGTCAGGAGCAGATAGTTCGATTACTAGCAGAGGGAGCCGAGTCCTATACCGTCAGCTCAAACGGGGGATTACGCTTCAATGGGAGATTGGTAGTTCCAGAAGGGGAGGAATTGCGACACGAGGTGATGGCAGAGTCGCACGGCTTACGGTTCGTGGTACATCCCGGAGGGGACAAAATGTACCAAGACATGAGACGCCAGTATTGGTGGAGCGGTATGAAGAGAGATATTGCTGAGTTTGTTTCGAAATGCGCCACTTGTCAGCTTGTAAAAGTGGATCATCAGAGACCGGCAGGATTGCTACATCCGTTGGAGGTCCCGGTGTGGATGTGGTAGAGCATATCCATGGACTTTATCACGGGGTTGCCTACGTCGCAGAGGGGTCACGACTCCGTTTGGGTAATTGTGGACAGGTTGTCCAAAGTCGCTCACTTTTTACCCGTAAGGACTGACTACACTACGGGACAGTATGCCCAGCTCTTCATTTTAGAGGTTGTGAGACTTCACGGTGTGCCCCTAAATATCGTGTCTGACAGAGACAAGATATTTGTTTCGCGGTTTTGGGAGAGTTTCCAGGAGGAAATGGGCATGGAATTGCGGTTGAGTACGGCTTATCATCCGCAGACCGATGGGCAGACAGAGCGCACAAATCAGATGTTGGAAGACATGCTACGCATGTGCATTATTGACTTTGGAGGTGGATGGGAGCAATACCTTCCACTGGTAGAGTTTGCTTATAATAACTCCTACCAGTTCACTATTGGCATGGCTCCGTTTGAAGCATTGTACGGTAGGCCTTGTCGTTCCCCAGCATGTTGGTTAGAGGTGGGGGACAACAAACTACTTGGGTCGGAAGTGATTCAGGATACTTCGGCAAGGATTGAGTTGATTCGGAGTCGCATTCGGGTAGCTCAAGATCGACAGAAGAGTTACGCTGATGCGAAGAGATTTTTCAGGGAGTTCCAAGTGGGCGACCAGGTTTTGCTCAGAGTATCTCCTATGAAGGGGATTATGCGTTTCGGGAAGAAGGGGAGTTGGCACCAAGGTATGTGGGACCGTTTCCTACTATTGAGCGGATCGGACCGGTTGCGTATAGACTTGGGCTACCGGAGCATTTGCATCGGATTCACGATGTGTTCCATATTTCCTCGCTGAGGAAATACCTTAGAGATAATCTGGCTCATTCTCACATTGCTGTGGAGGACATCGATCTCCAGCCGAATAGCTCCTACAAGGAGGGGCCGATTGCTATTTTGGACCGAAGCGAGAGGAAACTGCGGTCAAAGATAGTCCCGTTAGTGCGTGTTCAGTGGCGACATCACAATGTCGAGGAGTCCACATGGGAGCGCGAGAATGAGATGCGCGATCGTTATCCAAAGTTATTTTTAGCAGGTACTTTCTAGTTTCGAATTTCGGGACGAAATTCAGTTATTAGGGGGGAAGTATGTAATACCCTGTACTTTTGGCTATATTTATTTTTGGGATTAATTAATTAAATGTGAATTAATTGGAAATTAATCCGGGTAAAATACTAGCGAGTTGTGAGTTGGTATTGGACTATATTGAGTATATATGATGTTATATGAATATTGAATTATGAAATTTGTCATGAGATTGATATACGGCAATTTGATCATTTTATGGGACGCGTGTGATAGTTGCGTCAGCATATAATTATTTTATTAATAAAAGTGAATTTAAATTCTATAAACCGTATGGTCGTTTTGAGTGCGCTAACGCGTCCGGAAGGGTCGAAATAGTCATAAAACACTAGCCGGGAGTGTAGTTTGGGTCCCGGGGTATTTTTAGGCCATACCGGCAATATAAAGGGTATTTTGATAATTTCGTATTTTTAGGAATTAAAAATGACGAAAATTAAAGAAGTAAATCTGATTGGGAATAGACCCACTAAACCCACTAACCAACCCATATTAACCCATTAAGCTACGGAGGTTATCATTTAGGTTTCCAACTTTCCCAAAGAAAACCCTAGCCACCATAGCCACCTTTGGAGAAGATAGCTTGGAGAGGGAGAGAAAGAGAAGGAATTCTGCAGAAATCTTCACCAAATCAACACCAAATTCAGAGACAATAGAGGCAAGTGGTTTAATTACTTTTAAATTCAGAGAATGTTCCCTCCATGTTAGAGAATTTGAAAATTGATAATTGTTCTTGGAAGATAAATGAAAACCCATGTTGATTGGACTTAGAACTTGAATATTGAGAACAAAATTGCATGTAGAATCACATAGATATGATTATTCTGGTATTAATGTATGTTGGATGTAATAAAAACGGATCTAGAATGGACAAACTGATGATTGCTAATTTTAGGGTTCATGTTCTTGAGAAATTGTGGAAAAGTGTAGAGATTTTTGATTTAATTGATGTTTAGGGCGAATTAATTCCTTAAAACATGTTAGGATGTGACTATATATGTTTAGGATTGATTAGAGACCTTAAAACATAGTTGGGACGAAGTTTAGAGGAGATTTCAGAAGTAGAAATTGGGTGAAAAACGATTTTGGAATTTCTGGGCTCGCAGCTGGTAGCTCGTTAGAAACCAACCCAGGTCGTTCGAACGAGCTCGTTCGAACGAGCTTCTAACGAGTTGACCAGTCGCTTCTAACGAGGGGCAGTTTCGTTCGATAATCTCGTTCGAACGAGATATCGTTAGAAGATACAGTTCGTTCGAACGAACTGGATCTCGTTCGAACAGTCTCGTTCGAACGAGACTTATAACGAGATGACAGTGGAATCTCGTTCGAACAGTCTCGTTCGAACGAGACTTCTAACGAGTTGGCAGTCTGGGCCTTTTTAGACTGTTTTGATTTTTGGAGTCCCGTAATCTCGTTCGAGGAGATAGATAACATTTCCGATGATGATGTAATGATAGATTTGGGACATTTGGGTATTTATGAGAAGAAAATTATATACAAGTGAGTTAAATTAAATGGACGGTTTGGGTTGAGACGTGAGTGTCTACTACGACGTGAGAATAAATTATGGCGCGTATGATTATAAACCGGAATCGTATAAAGTGTGTAAATTATATATTGGTACTAGAATGAGAATAGTACTACGATTAAACTACGGGATTACTAAGACGCGTGTTTACTTAGTATTGGTATATGACTTGTGTGTATGACATACCTACCATACTTGCTATCACGGGAGGTTTGCGTTCGCTTAGGGCCCTCTAATCCTTGTGTTGCCCGAATTTAGACTGGTTACCTTGATGAACATAGGTCATAGAAAGACTTATTGGGATATTAATAAGCCCGCTGATCGTGGGAGCGTAGGTATGTGCGTGACCCATGTGATGTGACTGTGTTCGCCTCCATTATTTGTGATGTTGTTATCTGTGAACTATTCCTGAGAGATTCGAAATATGTGATCCTTATGTACGTGATGTACCGGGATGGATAGCAGAGTATGTGTGCACCACAGCTTAGTTCTCGGGGTGCTTGTATTGTATATTTATGATGTGAATAATATACACTTAATTAATGGGAACCTTCATGTTAATGTTGTGAAAATAATTATGGTATTGATTCGAGAAAACATAACGAGTTAGCTGATAGTGATATATATTGCATATTGAGCATCTGAGTTTACGTTAACCCCCTATTTAATTACGAGCGTTATAATGTTATTAGAACCGAGTAAAAAGGGTAGGACCTATGACAGTCTAGCTAGATATGATGTCACTTAGCTAGTGGTTTGGGTCGTTGTAGATGGGTACTTACGTTAGGAGTGCACAGTTAGACGAGAGGTGAGAATATCATGTGAGTGCACGTCCTAACATGTACTTTGCATTTAATGTTTTAAATATTTTTAAAGCACTTGCAGGTTTTTAAAATATCTCCACATTCGGGCTCTGACCCGTTTGCTTTCAAATCTATTTTTCTTGTAAAACCATTTTAGGTACCCAGCCACAAGGACACCATGCATAGGATACTCATTCAGGTGACGAGCTGTAGCTGTTTGTGGAAGCTACAGGGATTTGCTTGTAGACGCTTCTATCATTTGGATTCCAGAGTCATTATCTATGAGTTGTAGGGCATGTTGCCCATTTCTATCAGAGACATCTTTCCATTTCAGTTTTCAGACTTTGTCATGTATTGATTTAGTATTCAGTATTTTCATTGCTTATTTCAGTTGTGGGATTTGTAGTGAGGAGTTTTTCCTCCAGACTTTATTTACGTTATGAGATGGTTATTCTATTTATTTCTTTTTGGTGAATGGTATTAGTTATTCTTCATTACACTTGTTGCATGTTAATCAGACTTAAATTAAAATTTGGCAACTTACTTTTTAAATACTAGGTGGTTAGTAATCATAGAAATGTTTTTGACAGTGATGCTATTAACTGAACCAACTTGGCATTTTGAATTAATTTAATAAAGGAGTAGCTACCCGGTATTTAATTAGTCGGGGTGTCACACGAATATTATCCTTAACATTCCTCAAATTACAAGTCCCGACTAGATCTTCAAATACTCATAATGATTCTACAATTCCCCAAAGTTTATATAACTTCGATAAGCCCCTAAAGTCTCCAAACATGGGCATTTAACTTCCTAACTTCTAAAAATTTCAATAAAAGAAGTAATGCCTTAGCATCACTTTAAACCTCCCTTGAATAAACCTTAGATGACCCAATTCCAGTCTAGGGTGGCAACCAAACTCAACTAATAATCTAGGACTCTAGGTTTACTTCATTCAAGAAGGTTCATAGGTCCTAATCCTAAAGGAAATGATCAAAATTAGAAAAGGAAAAAAAACAAAAGAAAAAGTGCAGGATTTCCGAATCGATTCGGCCTAGCCGAATCGATTTGGGTTCAGAGAAGCGAATCGATTCGGACTAGCCGAATCGATTCGGTCAAGAAAAATGACCTACTGCATAATTGCCGAATCGATTCGCTAAAGCCGAACCGATTCGGACGACCCAGGCTTGCAAACTGTCTCTCGACCGAATCGATTCGGTTCTACAGGAATTCCTAGTTTTGGTTATGGAGTTTTAAACTCCAAATTTCTTCCAATTCAAAACCACCCAACTCAACCTCAATTACTTCAACTTATACATCATAAATGTATATAACTACCATCTTCAACAACATTTATCATCCAAATCAACATCGGGTTAATACCCAGATAATCTAACAAAACCCTAACTAGACTAAATCATAACAATCCACAATTATCAATGCTAATTAATCCACTTAAATTATATAATAGCAAGTAGGTAACTTGCCTCAAGCTTGCAAGAATCATATTTGATGAAGATGAGGGCAAGAATCCAAGCTTGAATCTCCCAATTTCTCTTTTTCTCCAAAGCTCTCTTCTTTTCTCTCATTCTCTCTAGGGCTAGAAGTGTGAAATGGAAGATTAGGAATAGGATAGGGGAAATAAAACGTGGCTTAAGTATAAAAATCCAACTTAAGTGATTAATACGCGATAAAATAGATCGCAACTACACATTTAAGCTATAATCAGTCAAAAGTGCCCAAAATGCCAAAATACAATATGACACTTATTTTGACTGTCTCGCACCTACCGGGACTAACTGCACTATCCAAATTATCATTTGAGAATTTTATAACTCATTTTAAGTTCCAGTTTCTTATTAAACCAAAATGTCAATTCATATCTTATGACACAATGAATCACCATATGGATATTTTTACTTACTCATCAGGTATACATACAACATTTCAGTAAATATTAACCTTTTTTATATTAAATTAATATTTACTCTACTTCCATCATTTTATAATTAATGACTAAACATAGTAAATAAATATAAAATAGGCTCTCAAAAGTAAGGGTTGTTACATACTCCCCCCCTTATGAGGGAATTTTGCCCCCAAAATTCAAGCGTACCTTACAAGAAGAGATGCGGATACTCTTCCCGCATGTCATCCTCGCACTCCCATGTCGCTTACTTGACACTATGGTGACTACATTGAACCCTAACTAAGGTACTACCCGCGATCTCAATCGCCGCTCTCCACACTCTAAAATAGCAACCGGCTGCTCCTCACAAGAAACATCGGGTTGCAACTCAACATCCTTAAAAGAAATGTGCCAAAGGGCACCATCACCTCTCTCGTGCTTATATAAAGAAGAGACGTGGAACGCGTCATGAACTTGCTGTAAATGTTCCGGCAAAGCAAGTTAATAGACTACCGGACCCGCCTTAGCACTGATAGGAAAAGGTTTAACGTAACGTGGTGCAAGTTTCCCTTCTAATCAAAACGCTTAATGCCTTTCATAGGCAACACTCGCACCAACACTTGGTCCCCGACCTCCATCTCCACATGCCTTCTTCCCACACCGACGTAGCTCTTTTGTCGATCTTGGGCTATACGAATGCGATTTCGAAGGAGATCAATTCTTGAAAAAGTATCCCGGATCATCTCAGGTCCGAGAAACTTATTATCTCCCACCTCAAACCCACATGCTGGAGATCCACAAGGCCTAACATACTAGGCTTCATAGGGCGCCATTCCATTAGTGAATTGATACGAATCATCACAAGTAAATTCAACTAATGGGAGACACTGTTCCTGACTACTATTGAAGTCAAGCACGCACATAAGGAGTATATCCTCCAACATGTGGTTTACCCTTTCAGTCTGACCATCTGTTTGAGGATGATAAGAAGTGATTAATCACAATTTGATTCCCATGGCTTCTTGGAAACTTGCCACAAGTGGGAAATGAAAATCTTGTCTCAGTCGGAACTATAATCAAAGGCACCCCATGCAGTCCAACTAACCCTTCATGCTCGGCCACCAATACTGGCGGCGCATATCTTGACACATGATGTCATTACCCGGATGTAACGCAACCTTAGAACCACGAGATTCCACCATTTTTGACTTTCTTAAGTCCTTCTCATTCGGGACAAAAATTCTCTTATGGAAACGAACCCCACCCTCAACGCCAAAATAGTAGGATTCTGTTTCCCCCGCTCAACAACTTGTGTATGTGGCTTTAACCACCCTTGTCCCTCCTACGATATCTTGCAACGAAATGTTGCCCGCACGAAAGGCTAAATTTCTGCCCAGGAAGTAGCACCTCCTTTCCTACACGACGATCACCCCCACGATGAATTTTAATTCAAGCATGGGATAATACCTCCCACAAGTTTAAGCTTATGAGGCGCATAAACATTAGGTCTATACTCCAGTATAATACTCTCCATCCTGGCAGAGGCTTGTCAATTGAATCCACCCTCGAGCTTAGCAACATGGCTCTAGAATGCGAGTTAATTCACCCTTTCGTTACCTCCGTAGCACTCTACTACGAGAGGCCTCATCTCCTTCGGCTTTACCAACCAAACTTCTCGAAGTCTCATACTTCTTGTTACTAGGAAACCAGTCCCTCTTAGAGTTAACACACAACTTATTCGTGGCCGACTCCCGACATCTTTCCTAAACTAACGTCACATAAACTAAAGGCCTTATGTCCAAGTAATCCTACAGTCTACCTACCTATATCTTATCTGAGTCGTATACGCCTAATACTAAGTATATCCCTAGTGCCCAAGACCTTTCTCAACTCCCGACATTTGCTCGGTTTCGTGCGTGGGACGTCTCGCCGAAGCGAAATCCAAACAAGGAACCCTCCCGTTACACTACTACCTCGCGTTGTCGGCCATCAAGATATACAGGTCTAAGACACATGTTCGGGACCGAAAAGATTCTACTTATATACATTACCATTTAAATAATTAAGATTTTACTAATCAAACATTTACTTTCCATAAAGCCTTATAATTATATACCCCACAACATATATATACATCTTATTAAATAGCCTTCTTATCAAGGCATAACTCGAAGTCCTAATTCGACCTCGCATCCCAGTCTCCCTCACATCAATCAAAGGAGAGAACTATATGCAGTGCTTCTATTTCGCACTTTAATAGCCCTTAATCACTCTTCTACGTGATTCGGCTAAACTTTCCAATCCCACTTCCAACAACAAATTAAATAAAGTAAAAGAAAAGGAAAAGAATAGCGTCTCTCCACTCACAACATCGTTAAGTGTTCATGCGACAGAGTGTCTCGCAAAGCGAAATCCAAACAAGGAACCCCTCTGACACATGCCTACTTAACTGGTTGATCATGGAGATAAAGCGTAATAAACATAAAATAAGAGAAAGGAAAGGTGGCATCTCTCCACTCCCAACGTCGTTAAGGTTCACGCGTGGAGCGTCCCGCAGAAGCAGAATCCAAACAAGGAACCCCTCCTATACGCTACTACTCAACTTTGTTGGTCGTGGAGATAAGGCATACCAATCACATACACAATATCACATCATACTCGACCATGTCAAGGAGTAGTAAATCGGCCTCAAAGAACAATTTACCAAGAGAAATTCCTATATGTTTACAAACAAAGGAAATGAGAGAACTATCACCCATAGAAAACTCGGCCCTAGTAAAAATACTCTCAGCAGATTTTATAAAATCTGTAGTCTGAGCAAAGCTCGTAGAAATACATGAGTGCGTAACACCCGCATCAAATAACACACAACTCAAGTACCCCTGAATTAAAACTTACCCTCAATAGCGAGCGGTGCCGACGGAACTGGAGGAAGCATAGCCTCCTGAATTTGACAAATACGCCCAAACTGTAGTTGTCCTTATTGCGGAGGAACAACCATAATAGGTACCGGAGGTGGAAACCGAACATATGACTGCTACGGAGCCCTAGGAAACTGACCCCCAATCATCTGAGGACAATCCATCTTGTAATGACCTGCCTCCCCACATAGGAAGCACCGTCCCTTCATATCCTCCTGACCTCGACCCCTGTTATTTCTAAACTGGGTAATGCCTTGGACCGGATGGCCTCTACCTCCATGGCCACCCCGACCTGCACGTTGCGAAGCACCCTGTCCATGCCTATTATTATTGCCATCCGCAATAAACCCTCCAAAGCATTGTCTATTAGACGAATTCCCTTGCTGAGGGTCCCTCTCTGTCTGCTTACTACCCGAAGATTGAGATGAGGGAAATGCTCCTCCTCCAATCCCATGCCCTCCAGGCTTTCCTACTTGCCCCACTACAGTAGCTTTCTTGCTACCCTGCATATATAACCAATGTTCCTGGCAATGGAGTAAGGCTGCATTCAAAACCTCACCAAAAGATTGTAAAGCTGGATTACCCAGCAAGTGTTGCCGAATTCTCCAGTTTAGACCTCCCCAAAACTTAGAAATCTTCCTATCTCCAGGAGTCACCTCATCCGGTACAAAACTAGCCAACCGGGTGAACTCCTCTTCATACTCCGCCACATATCTCTCTCCTTGCACAACATCTTGCAACTTCCTCTTCACCTCCCTCTGAATTGCGGGAGGAAAATACTTACGATCAAACGAAGCCCAGAACTCAGTGATCGTCATTGTGCCTCTCTGCTCTGGTGTGGTCATCGTCTCCCACCAGTGTAATGCAGACCCGACAAGCTTTAAAGTGGCAAGGACTTGTTTCTTATCCTCACTACATTCTATCATTCGAAGGTGGCGTTGCATGTCCCTTTTACATTGACTGACTTTAATAACATCAGCACCTCCCTCGAATTCCGGGGGATTACCCTTTAAGAAGGACTCCCGAACTCTTTCCCACGGAGAAGGTCCCGTAGGAACTTGAACATCATAAGCCCACTGTTGAGCCTGTGGCAATTGTTGGACCACTGCGGTCATGGCAGCATTAATCGCTTGAGCCACTATGTTTACTACATTCGCAGCATTAACGGTCCCTTGTGGCGACGGCGGAGGACCTACCTCCTCTCCTACAACCCTATTACGTCTCACTGGGCGACCTCTCTTAAGCGGCATTTGAAATGGAAGAACGATAGTATTAGAATACTATTTAGAACAATCTATCTTGCAGAAGATCACAAACATAAGCAACAAAGAAGTCTTAACATTAGGCTCTATATCAAAGAACGCTATGGTAGAACGTGACAGGTTCGCACGGATCCTAGTACTCTAGAACCCGATGCTCTGATACCATCTGTGACAACTCGAGATCCGAGATAAGGGGTGGCCAACCCGATACTCAAACGTAACAGGAATCATGGATGGATATCATTCTCAGCATCACAAAAATAAACTGAGTATACAAGAAAACCACCCAATAAATCAGAAAACGGGTTGCCAAAAAGTTTTGAAATTTAAAACCTCTTGAGAAAATTAAATTTAAACAACCCAATCTGACAAGCAAGTGGAATTCCAAAAGAGTATATATATATATATTACAACTAAAACAAATGTAAACAAGAGGACCGAATAGGCTTTCGATCCATAGCTACATACAAAGTATTACATCCATTTAATATCTTATGTAATACATGCATTAAACAATTACAAAGTTTGGGCCACAAGCCCGAGTTAATACCCAAACATATTTAGAATACAAAGATGAAGGCGTCTAAAACAACATCCTGTAATAACCCGCAAATCTTACAGCTCGTTAAAAGCGAAGGAATTTGGGAAAGTCAAAACGGGTGTCCTTGCGGTGGAGCACCTGAGCGAATACAATCATATACACAACAAGGAAAATGAACCGGTCAGGGCCGGGTTCTATATGATCACCAGAAGAAATAAAAAGCATGATAGGTATGAACAGTTATGCATGAATGATAAGGATGATAATATGGCATGCTATCTACAATTACAAACAAGAATTAAAAATAAAACACTTTAATTTAAAACCTTTACTCATTAATAAAATTTCCATTTCATTCTGACATTACTTATTAGGAATAAAACCATTTATTCGGTTTAATCAAGAAGTTATAATTTCCTTTCATTAATTAAAGCTTCCCATTTTTATCTTTCCATTCCTTAATAGGGATTTCATTTACATCAAGTGCTCTTTATGGAACGTATCCATGCTCTTTATGGAATTTATCATACTCTCTTTGTGGCGTTTATCAACCACCAAGTCCCACTTGATGAAAAAATAGTTATATTCATATACGTATAACGATTTTAAGACAGCCCGTCCGGGTTTCCCCACTGTGCGCGTCCCTAAATGACCATCATCTTCCAGGGCCTAACATAAGACAACCTGGGCACCTATCGCAATACGTCGGGAAGCAGCCATGTGCCTGCGGGGTAGTCAAGACCACACCCGAAATCTCTTACCCATCGCAGAAAATATATATATACATAACAGCGCTCACATGGCCTAGGACTATATCCACCCTGCGTTAATTTGCCAGGGGGCTTCACCTCACGAGAGAACTTCCCTTATGATGTCATTTATAGAGGTTTGTTCAACCATATTTTATTAATTTCCATATCATGATTTAGTAAATTATCATTTACCTTTTCAATCTCATTTTCATATTCAATTTTCATTACCAATTTCCATTTCATTCTCTATGTGTTGGGTTCATTTTATTCGAACCTAATACCTTTGACTAATTTGGTTCATTTTATGCGAACCTATCACCATCGAATATTATCCTGAACATTCCTCAAATTACAAGTCCCGACTAGAGCTCCAAATACTCATAATGATTCTACAATTCCCCAAAGTTTATATAACTTTGATAAGCCCCTAAAGTCTCCAAGCATGGGCATTTAACTTCCTAACTTCTAAAAATTTCAATAAAAGAAGTAATGCCTTAGCATCACTTTAAACCTCCCTTGAATAAACCCTAGATGAACCAATTCCAGTCTAGGGTGGCGACCAAACTCAACTAATAATCTAGGACTCTAAGTCAAGGGTCCTTCGTGTGTATTAAAAAGGATATATTAGAGGTAAATAATATTAATTACATTGTTGTGGGATAAAATGTTTCTATGTACATAATCTACAAATTGAGAATAGTAGTCAATGAAATGATATGTGAATGTCTTAGTAATAATTTATAGCATGATGAAATTATTACAAGAATAAGGACAACGAACAGAAAATGAGTTAACTACGGTTACGGGAAGTATAACTAGGTAGACTAAGTATCCTCGATAGTTACATATTACGTAAGAGAGGTGAGGAAGTTCAAGGGAGTGTGCGAAACCTTAATATGTGTAATCAATAACTTAATTGTGATAACTACTTGCAAAATATTTTCAAATGTTTTGAGTACTAACTCTTGCTATGTAAAATTTTTAAAAAAATTTAGATTCTGTAACACCCCCGCCCGTCTGGGGAGAGCGAACGGAGCGCTACTGTCGATAAACTAAATCAATTCCATAAATAACAAGGTATAGAGCATCTAAATCCCACAATAAAATAAGAAACCACTAATCTCACCTTCAAATTAATACAACAAATCTCTCGAAATAGTTACAACAATCTAACTATCTCGAAAATAAATAAATCTCCAAATGCTCTATCCATCAAAATAAATACAAGTCTTCTCATCTCTTGTATTAAAAATTCTTTCCAAATAATCCTCGCTAAAATCATCCCAATTGGTCCATAGCACTCAAATCCGTGCTCACCTGCCAACTAAGAAAAAGATGGGGAAGTACACAATACGACAGGAATATGCTCAACAAAGATGTTAGCGATGAACAAAGCGCAACAATACGACTACGAATTCTCAAATCAAATAATGCAAATCTCAATAGCATTTTATCAATAAATTTCTCAACAACACATTAACCGGAGTCACCAGGCCTCACCATACCGCGCCATACTTTATCAAGTATCCGGAAAAGGAGTCTTGGCGGGTGTCCAACATCAGTGCCATATTAAAATCTCATGACAACGTGCTAAAAACAACATGAATAATACCTCATGAATGAAAATAATTCCAACAATTATTTTTCCAGATTTCCAAGAATTTAACAATTCAAAATATGAGTTCAATTAATAAGAATTCAACGGAATAAACACTCGCGAGATTTCATGAGCATATTGTGTAAAACCCCATACCTCAAAATCATCAAATAAATCAGCATGAATCATCACATAATTTCAGCCTCAAAATCTAAACACACCATCACGTTCCTCTCGCGAAAATATCAAATCTCGTTCTATCCCAAACTCGAGAAAACACCAAATAAGCTTTCTAATCTAAGGTTGAAATCTTGAATAGGTTTGGGGCTATGGTTTGTAGATGAAAGGGAGTAATTTTGGAGAGGTCTTCTGGTTGAAAAGTTTGAGAAAAAGTGATTTGAAAAGCCAAGCCACGAATTTGTTGATATATAAGTGATTAAGTGTTTGATTAAGAAAAGAGTTCTAATCATATACAAACACTAAAAATTTTATTCCGGACAATCGGACTGTTGGAATCGCTTGAAATTTTAGTATATTGTAGCGAACGGCGAGACAGGACTTCTGACAAAAATTCAGCTTGATCGAACGGTCGGATTTTTAAAAATATTATTTTTACTAAAGAGTTTTATGTTCCGAGAACTCTTAGAGAGTTTTATGTTCCGAGGACTCTTCTAAATAATAAAAATTCAATTAAAACTCCATTTTAATTCCGATTTCGAAATCGTTTGAAATTCTCGCCTTTAAAAATAATAACCAACATATTTGAGCAATAAAAATAATTTTATCTCAAAATTTATTTTTCCTCTTAATTTCGAAAATACCACAAAAATTACGCGGGTTGTTTTTGGGGTATTTTCGAAATTAAGAGGAAAAATGAATTTTGAGATAAAATTATTTTTATTGCTCAAATATGTTGGTTATTATTTTTAAAGGCGAGAATTTTAAACGATTTCGAAATCGAAATTAAAATGGAGTTTTAATTGAATCTTTATTATTTAGAAGAGTCCTCGGAACATAAAACTCTCTAAGAGTTCTCGGAACATAAAACTCTCTAGTAAAAATAATATTTTTAAAAATCCGACCGTTCGATCAAGCTGAATTTTTGTCAGAAGTCCTGTCCCGCCGTTCACTTCAATATACTAAAATTTCTAGCGATTCCAACAGTCCGATTGTCCGGAATAAAATTTTTAGTGTTTGTATATGATTAGAACTCTTTTCTTAATCAAACACTTAATCACTTATATATCAACAAATTCGTGGCTTGGCATTTCAAATCACTTTTTCTCAAACTTTTCAACCAGAAGACCTCTCCAAAATTACTCCCTTTCATCTACAAACCATAGCCCCAAACCTATTCAAGATTTCAACCTTAGATTAGAAAGCTTATTTGGTGTTTTCTCGAGTTTGGGATAGAACGAGATTTGATATTTTCGCGAGAGGAACGTGATGGTGTGTTTAGATTTTGAGACTGAAATTATGTGATGATTCATGTTGATTTATTTGATGATTTTGAGGTATGGGGTTTTACACAATATACTCATGAAATCTCGCGAGTGTTTATTCCGTTGAATTCTTATTAATTGAACTCATATTTTGAATTGTTAAATTCTTGGAAATCTGGAAAAATAATTGTTGGAATTATTTTCATTCATGAGGTATTATTCATGTTGTTTTGAGCACGTTGTCATGAGATTTTAATATGGCACTGATGTTGGACACCCGCCAAGACTCCTTTTTCGGATACTTGATAAAGTATGGCGCGGTATGGTGAGGCTTGGTGACTCCGGTTAATGTGTTGTTGAGAAATTTATTGATAAAATGCTATTGAGATTTGCATTATTTGATTTGAGAATTCGTAGTCGTATTGTTGCGCTTTGTTCATCGCTAACATCTTTGTTGAGCATATTCCTGTCGTATTGTGTACTTCCCCATCTTTTTCTTAGTTGGCAGGTGAGCACGGATTTGAGTGCTATGGACCAATTGGGATGATTTTAGCGAGGATTATTTGGGAAGAATTTTTAATACAAGAGATGAGAAGACTTGTATTTATTTTGATGTATAGAGCATTTGGAGATTTATTTATTTTTGAGATAATTAGATTGTTGTAATTATTTCGAGAGATTTGTTGTATTAATTTGAAGGTGAGATTAGTGGTTTCTTATTTTATTGTGGGATTTAGATGCTCTATACCTTGTTATTTATGGAATTGATTTAGTTTATCGACAGTAGCGCTCCGTTCGCTCTCCCCGGACGGTCGGGGGTGTTACAGGTTCCTAGGTCCTAACCCTAAAGGAAATAATCAAAATTAGAAAAGGAAAAAAAACAAAAGAAAAAGGGCAGGATTTTCGAATCGATTCGGCCTAGCCAAATCGATTTGGGTTCAGAGAAGCGAATCGATTCGGACTAGCCGAATCGATTCGGTCAAGAAAAATGACCTACTGCATAATTGCCGAATTGATTCGGTAAAGCCGAACCGATTCGGACGACCCAGGCTTGCAAACTGTCTCTCAGCGAATCGATTCGTCCAGGCCGAATCGATTCGGTTCTGCAGGAATTCCTAATTTTGGTTATGGAGTTTTAAACTCCAAATTTCTTCCAATTCAAAACCACCCAACCCAACCTCAATTACTTCAACTTATACATCATAAATGTATATAACTACCATCTTCAACAACATTTATCATCCAAATCAACATCTAAGGGTTAATACCCAAATAATCTAACAAAACCGTAACTAGACTAAATCATAACAATCCACAATTATCAATGCTAATTAATCCACTTAAATCATATAATAGCAAGTAGGTAACTTGCCTCACGCTTGAAAAATCATATTTGATGAAGATGAGGGCAAGAATCCAAGCTTGAATCTCCCAATTTCTCTTTTTCTCCAAAGCTCTCTTCCTTTCTCTCATTCTCTCTAGGGCTAGAAGTGTGAAATGGAAGATGAGGAATAGGATAGGGGAAATAAAACGTGGCTTAAGTCTAAAAAGCAAATTTAAGTGACTAATACGCGATAAAATAGATCGCAACTACACATTTAAGCTATAATCAGTCAAAAGTGCCCAAAATGCCAAAATGCAATATGGCACTTATTTTGACTGTCTCGCACCTACCGGGACTAACTGCACTATCCAAATTATCATTTGGGAATTTTATAACTCATTTTAAGTTTCAGTTTCTTATTAAACCAAAATGTCATTTCTTATCTTATGACACAATAAATCACCATATGGATATTTTTACTTACTCATCAGGTATACATACAACATTTCAGTAAATATTAACCTTTTTCATATTAAATTAATATTTACTCTACTTCCATCATTTTATAATTAATTACTAAACATAGTAAATAAATATAAAATAGGCTCTCAAAAGTGAGGGTTGTTACATTAAGCAACCGAGTTGTTGAACCCAGAAGTTTATAAGTAAGTACTGAAAGGTTTTCGAATAATAAACAAGTATTTTCTAACATGGTGAATGCGTGGGTATTTTAACAAATTTCAATGAAAATACTAAAGTATATATAATTGAGTTAAAATGAGTAATTCCGGTAAAGGAATGTATTTGGGTAGGTCAAGTATAATGGTTTCAAATGTTGAACCGAGCGTGTCTAATAATGTAAAAAATGCTAAATATGTACTAAGAAAGAATTTTTTTAGATTAAGGTAAATTAATCTGAACAAGCACAATATTCGAAAGTAAAAGGGTTAATGCATTGAATACGTATTTTCAAAGGTATATATATATATATATATATTTGCATGCATGTGTTGTAGCAGGTTAGTATCCCTTTCAGCCATTCGTTTCTATACCGCTTTGTATATTTCCACTAGTCATTGGCTTATACCATCGCTTTGTTATGTTAAGTTGGGTGGGAGCTCGTATTTTGAGGGCGTTGTACAAGTAAGTGTACTTTATTTATTTTACGTTAGGAAACTCTGTTGACTTGGACTTCGGGGTGCTCCCCTTGGATTCCACAAGTAATTTATCCTGAAACTGGAATTACATGCTAATAAGTGGAACATTAACTAAAATAAAACTGGACTAGTAACGTTATTTATGTTGTTTCATTGCACTTCACACCTAACATCCGATTCAAATCGGTTTGACTCACGGGTAACCCATAAATCCGGATCGGGGCATTACATTGAGCGGGAGATGTCAACAGCGTTGGATGGGGGTGGTGGAGCAATGGGAGCGATGGATGAGGGCGCCATAGCAGTTGGACTCGGTGAGGAGGGAACCATTGGTGGAGTTGTGTATTGCTCACCAATTGGTGTTGAGAATTCGGATTGTGCACGAGATGGTGAATCTCGTTGCAGTGTCCCCTCAAAACTTTGTTCCCTTGGGTTGTTTCCTCCCGACATTATCTACAAAATTGAAAAATCAGAAATGACTAAAAAATTATGATAAGAAATTATAATTAATTAGTCAAGCTTACGACTATATATATATATATATATATATATATATATATATACACACACCTTTTTAAAGTAAGACTTTAGAATATGTTCAATGTGCCTGATCTCCATCCATTCGGTATTAGTTTTTAAGAACCTATGAATTTTTGCACGTGGCCAACTAGGACTATGATTGATGTGTAGATATTTCTGACATGAACTCATAATCCCATCCTTTTCAACTTATTGACAAGATTCAATTTCGCGTGCATATGGCGTGAGACATCAGAGTCTATGTCAATGCTCTCTGTACGCAGTTGTATCCATAACAGGTGGATTTTTTTTCGTTTTCTCCAACAACATAACTAAGGTCAGGGCTACGTCGGGATTATGTGTATGAAATATATTTTTTATAACGTCATCTCAATTTTCTGGTAGGGAAAATAGAATACGATCGAACATGTAATCTTGCTGGAAATTAACTCCACGATTTGCATGGTAGTTAAATTATTTGATCTTTTTATTTTCATACCTATAAATAGGAGTACCCTCTATATGACGCTGATTAATAAAAAAATTACGTTTTCGGTCCAATTGCAACCTCTCCAACTATTGTTGTCAGTGATTATCATCGTGCCTCATTTTTTCTGAGAAAAATATACGAGGCCGTGAATATGAGTCCTACGGTTAAGGTATAAGGGTATATTAGTTTGATTAAAGTTTTGATAATGAAGAAAGGATTTTGAGTACATTAGTTTGGTTAGGGTACGGAACCTAAAATACTCAATTAATTTCAAACTCTAAATAAATACCAAGCCCTAAATGACAGTACTCTTAAAGAATGCAATTTATTTTAATCCCTAAGTAACCACACTAAGTCAATACTAATAATCCCTAAGTAACCATATTAATTTTAATCCCTAAGTAACCACATTCAGTACATACTAATAATACTCAATTAATTTCAAACTCTAAATAAATTTCAAGCCCTAAATGAGAACACCCTTAAATTTCACAATTTATTTTAATCCCTAAGTAACCACATTCAATCCATATTAATAATGACATCACCCTTAAATAATGCAGTTAATTTTAAACACTAAATAACAATTCCCAATCATTGTTAACAATACCCAATAAATAATGCAATAAATTTCAATCTCTAAATATAACATCCATTTTCTTGAAAAAAAGTATACACAAATACATACACATATACACACATATGCACATATATACACACACACATACACACATATACAGGTGTACACACACATATACAGACGCACACACACATTCACAGAAATATACACACACATACATAGGCATATACACACATATACAAAAATACACAAATATATATTAGGGTTTAACACACACATTCACACATATATATACACAAATATACATTAGGTTTTAACACAGAAAGAATAAAAATTAGGGTTTACCTTTGAGATTGATTGAGAGATTGAGATTGAGATCGCCGAAATTAGGATTCAAGAATCACCGAAAGAGAGAGATATTAACGCAGGAAGAAATGAAATGAAGGCGTTTTTTTTATCATAAGGAGAGTGGTCACGACCTTGAGCCGTGATCCACTGCCATGATCATTAATTTTTTTTCACATTAGCGCGTAGGTGCCCATGTGGTCAAGGCTAAGGGTCGTGACTCACGCGCGTAAACAAATTGATATGGTCACGGCCCAAAGCCGTGACCCTATGAGTGTGAATTTTCTCTTTAGTCACGGCCTTTATCCGTGACCCTATTGTGACCAAACTTGGTAGGAACACTGACACAAATTTGGCGCCGTGAGTGTCACGACCTGGTCACGGCCTATGTTCGTGACCCATGTTCGTCAGGGATTTGGTCCATGACCACACTAGGTTATGGATATGGTCACGCCAAAAGTTGATGTGGTCACAGCCCATGAGGGTGACCATTCGTTGGATTTGGTGTAGTTCCCTCTCTCTCTATGTCAAAAAAATATCTCTTAGTTGTGAAAGAACTCTCTCTCTTGAAGTGGCTGAGATGCTTATATAGTCACTAAAAATCACTAGTGTGGTCTGAGGCCCAATAATTGGGAAAGACAGCTCATAGTATCTTTACGTCACTGGCATTGAATGCCAATAGATAACTTTTAGCTACCAGCTGCGAGTCAAGCAACTGTCACAACAGTGGTAATCCACCAAACTGTCTGACAACCCCTAAACCATTACAATTTACTTAAGTTTATATTGGACAGTAGGTAAGTCACGCTTGGCATCACTTAAGGCATATGTTACTTTCGGTAAAGGGCTGTTTGGCACTAGGCCTAATGTGAAATGAAACTCATGGTTGCTTTGGGTATGCTCTCTCGGGTTATGGTCCATTGGTGTTTTACGAGGCGTATCCAGAATAGTTAAGTCAAGCCTCAACATTGCCTTGCTCTTTAATCCTCCAAACCAGTTCTCTCAGAGGTTCCCTCGGTGAGGTCATTCGATAGAGCACGAAAGCTTTCACAAGTCCCGTCAGACTTGGTTCCTCATGGATACCCATTGACCTCACTCTCATATTACAAAATATTTTACAAAGCATTACAACTTCCAAGTTATAATATACCTTTATAAATACACAAATTGAAAAAGTATAAATTAAAGGGAAACTGAGCCTCCTCGAACGAGTTCCTTAAGGAGCTTCCTCGTTGCCTTCTTGCCTCTTTGTCCAAGCTAATTCCAGAGCATGCTCGCCTGGTTCTCAACCTTCCTCTGTTAGGATAGGAGGGAGAGTTATCTCTAATCACGAGATTACGACTTCTGCTTTAGTTTAAACAATTAGATACAACTTTTCCAATATTGTTTTTATCTTAGTACTTAAGTTGCCATATATTAAATTTCTTTTTGTCTGTTTGTCTTTTTCGACAAATGCACTTATTATCGCAAAGAAAATTTTCATATATAAAAATATTTGATTCAAACATAACTTAAGTCCATTCGCCACACTAGAGTAACAAATTAGAATGGATTGTAACTATTTTGATACATTTGCGATGATTTAATTTGTCATTATTATTGATGAATTTTCTTTATCACAATAACCTTATAGATGAAAAGTTATTTGCGACGAATATAAATGCTTTAGCGATGAAGATATCTACCGAGAATGACCAAAACCATATATTGTAATTGGAAATGCGACAATTTTAATTTCTTGTAGCGACGTACTTATTCGTCACTAGAGATTAGTTGCGATGAATTTTACATTCTTCACAAAATATGTATAGCGACAAGCTTTTTTTCATCATAAATGATGGTTTGCGATGAGGTTTAACTAGTTGCAATGAACATAATGCGTCACTAAAATATAGTTTTCTTTTAGTGCGCAGGAATATCAGACCTTCCATTCTTTATATACCAATTTGTTCAAATCTCGTTATGTACTTTGGTTGAAGAATCTCTGCCTGTTTGCTTGATTATCCCTTTCTTATTAGATGTTGTGGCGCCTTACTTCATATGTATTATAGTAAAACAATAGTCTGTTGCACATGATATGTGCAGTATTTTTCTCATTTTCCGCTGAAAACATTCCTTACCATATATAAGGAATTGAATTCCACGAACAAATGGAAAGTGAAAGTGTCACAACCCTTTCCCTCTATTTTCTAACATTTTTTAAAACAAACTGTCTTTTAAATCATTTTTCAATTTTGTAATAAAATTCATCCTTACTACCTGTATTTTCACATAATTATATCATTTCATGAAGAAAAGCCAGGAGATATTTCTGCATCATATATGATATTCACGTTGAGGCGTGAAAAAAATTCTTCACCACAGATATCAAAGCCTACAGTTTGATAGCTGTAAATTTTCAGAAAATAACATACATTCCGACCTTATTACATCATGACAAATAACTAATAATCTAAGACTCAGTTCTGAGTTTTGAAGGGCTTGTAGGTCTTGAGATCAGTGGCCAAGCCCTGTAAGGATCCAGCAGCGGCAACAAGTGATACAACTAAGCAGGCATAACTCAGTATTTTCAGCCATATCCATGTGAAGGAAAACTTTGGTATTTTTGCTTGAGCAATGTACATCTCAATGGGGAAGTACACTGTCAATGGATAAAACGAGGCTGCCCCAATTAATCCCAAGAAATCATTAAAAAACGGTAATATCATGGCTGTTACCGCTGTCACGATAACGTATGTTGTTCTCCAAACAATCCGAAAGAAGTTGATGTTAAATTCACCGTAAAACGGGACGTTGATGGCATGTTCGGTGGTTATGAACTGGCTTTCTGGCCAGCGCTTGTGGCAGCGACGCTCTACAAACCCGAATATCGGTTGGCAGAAAACCTGTGTGTTTTTGTAATTTTGTTTTGAGAAATATATAGGAGAAAGCATTAGTCACTATAAAAAGGATAGTTCTAAATGCAGCTACCATATAAAAGTGTTAGGCAAGGGACTAAACCCAGTGTGGTTTGAAATAATGGGTATGATGGAATGAGAATTTGATTGAATGACAATTCACGGATGTGCGACTTTAGTGATTCCTTGAGCCTTTATTTTTTTTTCTCTCAAAAAATATATATTTGCCATTTTTGCCAAATTTCTTAACAAAGAAAGGGATACCTAGTCATTTTTCCACATTATCCACTCCATTCCATATTCTTCCACAAATCAAAGGCAAAAATTAAATGATTATTCTATTCTGTCCCAACTTCCATATAGAAACTAGACCTAAAATAGGTGAACCGAACAAGGCCTCCTAAATGACACCTCAAAGTTGGAAAGTATAACTAAATAGAGTTTGTGAGATGGCTGTTTGATCCTACATATAGAGGTATCACGTGATACTCTAACAATATAACCTACTTCCTTTGCCTCAAATTAATTGTTAATCAATCATTGACTAAGGGATCGTTTGTTTTTACCTCTTAAGTCTGAATCTGAACCATTCAGACTTAAGAGGTATCAAAAAGTGTTTGTTTTTTTAAATGATTAAGAGGTTAACGGTCATATTTGCTTCTTAATGATTAAGAGGTAGAGTTAGGTCTGAAGTCTGAATCTGAAGTCTGAATCATTCTAAATACATTCATTCAGAAGTATATTCAGACGTAAAAACAAACACATTTTTCAGATTCAGATTTCAGACTTCAGATTCAGTCTTCAGATTTCAGATTCAGACTTCAGATTCAGATAAAAAAACAAACGCAACCTAAGACTTGTTTAATCGTTGATCACTTTAGAAAAAAGTGAACTATTAAATGGAACATCCCATAAATGTAAACAGTACTACTAATTTGAAATGGAGTAATATGTGATGAAGAAAATGGCCTAGTGTAGTGTGTAGAAGTTTACCTGATAAGCGCCAATGAGGTGGATAGCGATGCAAACATTTGCAAAGTCAATTAGCCAGAAGGGCTCATAGAAACCGAAACCGGTAAGAAAATTTCCAGGCGCATTATTTCCAAATGCTGCATAACCGGTGCATCCGCACAACATATAGAACAAGGTGGTGGTTGACACTCCAGCAAGTGATGCCTTTTTCATCACTTTGTTCTCTGGAGGGTGTGACTTCAATGTGTCCTGCGATCAAATACAATGTGCAAGGTGTGAAATTTTGTTAGTTTCTTTCTTAGAAGGGATCTGTTAACATATTATTACATGTGTGAGTATAATATACATACTTCATTTTTGCAATTAAGGGTCACATTTTTTAAGCATGTCACGAATTCTGACTCATGTAGTAAAAATTAATGTACCATGATAGTAGTAGATAAGTTTTGGAATTGACTACTTATTACAATAAAGTTAATTCATACTCACAAAATCCAAACTTTTCTGGAATAGTAACTCTTAATTTAACACAATGAAAGTATGTTGCGTGTTTTTGTTTTAAGCATCTGATTTCTTGTCCATTCTCACCTTATTTGTGTATGTTTGTGTTTAGCTCTCCAAAATATAATGAAAATGCATGCAAAAAAGAAAAGAAATTGTATTATAAGGTACAGAAAATTGTTGTATATATTATATTTATTTATTTTGCCTCTTCATATATGAAGTAAGGCTAGCCGACGTTCGCCTTTTACATATCCTGAAGTTAAGCGGGAGTCTTGTGCATAAGATACGACTTTTTTTTAATATAAGATATATGATAAACTCTCACCCATTATACTATATATGTTTCCTTTTATCCGCTGAGTATAAAATTTACTCTTATTCTTTCTTCTTTTTACATTTTAAAATCTATTTTTTTTACACAGTGGTACTTGTCAAATTGTAAATAAATACATGATTGAATTGGCAGTGAGTAAATTGTGGCAAAATCCAATTGCTCATCTATTTGACCACACATAAAGTTCCAAAGCTGGTCGAATATATTCTTGGTGCAAACAGTTTCGTGTTTATCATTACATACTTAAGAAGGCTCCACATCCAAAACAATTATACCCACTAAATAAGGTGAACCCTTAATCTTATATACATAAGATAATGACAGCTCCGGGTTGACACAAACATGATCGCATACTAATACTAATAATGCGTTATAAAGAATGATGGAAAACAAGAGATAAAACGGAATAAAATACTAGAAAAGTTGGGCTTTCTACCCACTCTTTGAAAAGGCCGTCAAATTCGATGGACCTAAACTCAGGACGATTGAGGTCCATCAAATTTCAATGGTCCACAAGGAATCACTATGACATCCCTATAAAGAAAAAGTACCGTCAAGCCCGTAAATGAAAGAAAGCTACTGTCTTTCCTTTTTAGTCCAAAACAACCTTTTATTCTCGGGTCCTTCTCAAATATGTGCATGCACATGGGAAAGACACCTTAGTCTGGACCAATATAATTTGTCAGTTTTCAGTGGACCAAAAAGCTCATATTCACTGATCTTGCATTCCCAGTAGCTTTATCATTTCTAGGTGAACCACAAAATTAGTATTAATTTGCATCAGGAAAAACAAAATTAGTACTAATTAATATATGTTCACGGGGGTTAACAGGACTCTTTGTTAAAACTTTAATAATTAAGCATTAATTCTCAGTTTTTAATAATTTAATCAATAACACGTCACTATCATGTTAATCGTGTGAACAGATTTTGATTCAATATAAATATTAAGTTACACAACTCGGGAGTAGTAGTAGGCGCGGTATCTAGAGTTTGGTAACGAGGGCATCGTCAAGTCTAGTTACACAAATATTAAGATACACAAATATGTATTTTAATGGTCGAAAATACATATTTATACCATTTTTTTACATATCACACTATCTCAAAATTTTTTTATTGAATTTTTCAATGAAAAAAATTTGAAAATGATCTTCTCACCGTGGAGATCATATACATGAAGTTTTATCAAGAAATTCATTTTTTTAACTAATTTTAAAAAAATAATATATATTGAAGTCTACACAATAAGAAATCCTTACATGAGGATATCCCTCTCTCTTTTTATATATATAAGAACTCGCCAAGGATCCCTTAATTTTATGACATCTCTGACCGTCCTTATGGTGGACATAGGCTTACTACCTAGCCAGCCCTAGGGCCCACCTTGCTTATTTACTGGGCTTGGTCAAATTAATTAGGCCCGTAGACTAGCTTTGTCACACACTTTTAGGCCTGACCAAAAGCCCGAATATATATATATATATAAATTAATAATTAGGGTTATAACTTATTCTAATATATGTGATTTTGTTTTATGCAAATTCTCTCTAACATTATTTTTATAACATATTTTTCATACATATACATCTACAAGATTTAAAAAAATTAACAAAGTCTATAAAAATAAAGAATTTTAAGTGCTTACTCCCATTTTTTAAAATTTATTTGTATTCACTCGCATATTTTTATTTTTTTAATTGTTGATCCTATTGTAACTACTATGGGACAAGTGTCATTCTCTGCAGAAAGAAAGATGGATGGTTACAAAATAGTTATAGACAGTTTTAAGTGGTTATGGACTTAATACTATTTCAAAAACATATGGGATCGAACCTAAAAAATTCTTAAAAGATGGGACTAAAGTCCAAAAAACTATAAAAGTAATAAATCAATAAATTTAAATTAAATATGCATGCGTATTTGAGTTTTAAGGATTTATACGGATATATATTTGGGTAGACTTTCAAGATGAATGCGCGCTTGAACAAGAACTTTATCCTTTTACCATATATTAGAGGTCCTGCCCGTTCAGACCTGGCTAATATGGTGGGGCCGTGAAGGGGGCTTAGCAACTTGGATATAGATGTTTTAAAGTATATTTTCCCTTTAATCTGTCAAAAAGTTCAGGTAAAAAGTCTTGTGATTATAGTGCCCCAGAATTTTATGGGATATATGGGTCTTAAAAGGTTTTGATTTTTAGCACCGGATTCATGGCCATTGATAATTGGACACCAAATGCCGGCTACCAGTTCCGCACACTAAGTCTCCTGTGGAGCTAAAGTCAATTTGCGATCCAAATTTGTCAAGAAACACATGCGGATCCCCAAGCAGATCTACCTACGTTCCTTTGGTTAGATTGATAAGTTAAAAGGTGCTACTATTATTATATCAATCCTCTAAAAGATGGTTAGGCTGTCATTATTTTAACATTCCCCAACAGTTTGTTATTTTATCTGAATTAAGTATTTATCACATGCTATGCTTGTTAAACCAATACAGATTGAGAAAAAACAAGTGGTATGTAAAACACTAATTCATTATCATGAATAAGTTTCAGACATATAATTCTTTTTTTTTTTACTTTTTGTAATATATAGATTCTTAATACATGATCTAAATATATACATTATCATTATCCTAATAAATACCGACGCATTCAACTCAAAATTAATCGGTAATGAGTGAGGGGCTCCAGAATCTTATATATAGTATTGTGCATGACACTAATTTTTTTATGTGAATCTTTATGTTTCAACACGCCCCCTCATGTGTAACGTTACCTGAGCTTAACACGTGAACATATTTTTTTATTGGGTGATGCAGAGTATTTGGGCCGTTGAGCCATAAATAACCTGCTCTGATACCATATTAAATATTGTAGCATCCAATCCAAAATCAATTGATAATGAATGGAGGGGAAATTGAAATATATTTCTTAGTCTAAAAGGGGAGGTGTTTGATGTATTAATGTTTATCCACTCCCAGGGACATTCTGGCTACCACCGACAAAAAATGAAAGAAAATGAAGGAAAAACATCCCATGTTACACCATGTATATAATGTTTGGAATAGAGGATGCTATGTATGATCGCTATTAGAGGTCATGCATAGCAATGAACTAAGGAACATTTGTAATGCTGGGAGTAGTTACTGTATGATCAACCACTGTCCACTACCGTCTATATCTATGTCTGTCTCATTAAACTTCTTTCGAGAAAGACCCTTTAGTGTAACCAGTTCAACCTTAGGGTGAAAAGATATCGCTGTTAATAGCAAACTAAGAAGCAATGAGTGCTGGGTCTATTATGATTGGAGAAGCTGACATGATAAATCTAAAACATTTAAATTATTGGGACACATCCATAAATAAATATATTTTTATCAATTTACATAATTAACACGATGCTTCCAATCTAACTGATATTGTTATATACTTACATTAAGCACAAAGGCTTGAACTTGTGAAATTAAGTGTCTGGACATTAATTTATATTCAAATTATGCACAAGAATACGGGATTGTTGGACACATGTCAAAGAGTCTTGAGAGAGTGTCGCTGTCCAACACCTACACGAGGGGTTAGGATAAGTGTCCTTAATTCCTAGATACCAACATGTACATACACACACATACCTATAAAAAAGAAAAGAGTAGTTCTATCGTGGCTTAATTTTTAACATAATTTTTTGAAACAAATTGATGTATCAGTCTGTTATTGATTGGTTTTTAGGTTCCACTGGCATGGACTTTCAAAACCAACCAATAATAAACTATCACGTTAATTTATTTTAAAAAAATTATGTCAAAAATTAAGTCACAAGCTCTCATGTCTATTTTTACCGGATGACATGCGGAAATGAAAGTAAA
This sequence comes from Sambucus nigra, assembly GCA_949130495.1. Lineage (NCBI taxonomy): Eukaryota > Viridiplantae > Streptophyta > Magnoliopsida > Dipsacales > Adoxaceae > Sambucus > Sambucus nigra. The sequence continues at coordinate 621,383,510 of OX422207.1, read as the reverse complement.
CTACTATCATTTAACGTTTTTTTTTGCCTTTTAATACGATGGTATTATTATTATTACAATTTTGATTAAAAATAGAAAAAACAATATCCAACCCCGTATTTAATAAGGCACACATTTCAAGTATGTAACAATCTGACGCATCTTCTTTAGGATATGGAGTAGGATCGAACATGCATGCATCCGTCATGTTATATTCATACGTTTACAATGAAGATATGACGCAATAAATAAATATATACATGTGATCATAAATTAGAAGAGAGATGATACATAGCTAGAGGCTTACCTGTATCTCAATCAGAACGGTGGAATAAGCATAAGCGAAGGCTATGTCTCCAATGGCTTGGAACGTTCTCCACACCTTCTCTGACCCGGACACGTCCACCCCAACTTCCACACCTGTTAGGCTTGTCCTCACATCTACCCCACCTTCCAAATTCGTACACCAAATTTTCAGATTCATACGTCAAAAAACCAATCAACCAATCAAAACTGCATCACTGCTAGTATTTTAGTAATAATTGTCATTCAATTTCTTACTTTACTTTAAAATTTTACTTAGTAAGATTTTCATTTTCATATTATTAAAATGGCCGAATATATTATTTTTGTTATTTTAATGTTACCAAACATTGAGAAGTGAAAGTGATTTTCATAGGAGTGTTCATTTAAAAAAGGAATAATATAAGGAGCTGTATAAGTGAAAAATTCTAATTAACTTGAATAATACGATGGAAAAAAGATTGTGTGAACTGTCACATCAGAGTTTTATTGTTAGATTCACTATCAATGTTTATTTTGAGAATAAGTAGCATTAATGAAGTAATACCAATCCTCACATTTACTTTAGAATATAGTCAATAAATGTAAATCTAAACAATATGCTATAGATATACCTGCAACTTTGGCAATGGAGAGTCCTAGACCAATAGAAGAGTAGGCGAAAGACATGACAGCTGCTAAAATAGACAGCCATGAGAGCTCATGGAAGTTTGGTATTTGACTCAAAATGATTTGGATCACAGCAAATATTATCATAAAGGGGTAGTTTGATATTGAGCACTTGACATCATGCCCATGTTGGTGGAAACAATTTGACCTCTTCACCGCCCTATAAATCAGGAACCGAATTAAATTAAACTAAAATTCCATCTTTTCCTTCTTCTTTTCTTTTCTTTTCAAAGTCATCATAATTAGAATACTCTCACTAGTCAAAGAATGAGAATTTGAAGAATATGGGTCTATTTTGAATACTCACACCATACTGATTGAAGCAGTAATTGTGTAACCAATCGTGACGCCTATCAGGTTTCCATACTGTGCCAGTCCACATAGTGTGACCTTGTAGCCTCCTGTGAAATAACAAAGAAAACCAAACCCAATTAATAGTGGAAGTTTTCTATATTAATTCATTTTCAAATTTCAGGAATAGCATTAAAAGATGCCATGGTGGGAAATTGTGATTCTCTAAATACGATGTCAAATATGTCAATATTCTACTTAGTTAATCCTCGAAAATTGTACAACGAATTTATTTAGCGGTATATTATTATGTTTCTTAAAATGTCCGGTTTATTAATGGAACTTTGACCAAATACAGATTACGTAATTACTGCCATACCAAAGTGAGAAAAGTTATGACATACCTAAATGAGCTCTAACAACATCCATATAAGTGTAGTTTCGCTTGCCGGTGACAGGGTCAGGAGACCGGTAACAGTCGGCGAGGAGGGTGGAAGTGAAGTAAGTGATGAAAGAGAAGGCCATAAGAACAGCTGGGCCAGCTGCCCAACCCAACTGAGCTATGGCCCATGCTAGAGATAGAACACCAGAACCAATCACAGCAGTTATGATATGTGCACTTGCAGTGAGCAAAGTTCCTTCAAACCAAAAACAAAAACAGAAACATAAAAACAAACACCGTGAGAAAAACAAAAAGACAGATTGTATAATATATGCTCACTATTTAAAAGTACATAATATTAATTGATAGATACCAGTTCGTTTGTCACGACCGTCATCATCGAAGTTCTTCCTAATATCACCACTCTTAAGTGTGTCTCTGGTTTGTTCTACGTACATGTTGCTCTTCTCAAACGTCCACACAAACACACTCCCTCTATTTCTCTATCTGTTTGTCTTCCGAGGGATGCTAGAAATGGTACATCAAGGGTAGATTATATAAAAGGATTAGAAAATATCTAAACGACAAAAAGTGAGGAGTGAAGATATTGGTGGGAAGACTACGGAGGTCAATGAAAAGTGCTTCAGCTTAAGTGACGGAGTCGAAATGTAACTCCCTCTAATAATAGCGGGAAAATATTCTGTATTTTGGGAAGTTACTATTTTCTCCTATTTTTGGGCTGTTCGAAGAGATCTCCCACGGAAATATACTACCCATTTTCATAAAAGATAATGTAAAAATAGAAAAAATAATAATATTAAAAGATTGTGTTATGTCAATTTATATCTTACTATTTCATTGTGCGGATCAAAATACGTTTCAAAAACATGAATGCCTATGATCCTATCCCTAAATAAATGAGACATTTGGAACTTTAGATAGTGAGTTATAGTATTTGAATACGAACAAAACGGGTAAATAAATGTCTGATTTGTGTGTAAGAAAGTGCTTATAAGTTTAGCCGAACGAATTGTGAATTTCAAATACAGGTATATAAATAATTTGTTTTAAATTTCATGGAGTGGCCATCCCTGTAACAAAACTCTTTTGAGTCCGGGTCATTTACGCTTGCATTTTATTTCCAAGGTTGCCTAAAGATTGACGTTTGTAGTTCGTTTGTTCTTTTGGAGTTCCATCTAACATGCAAAATTTCAAGGTGTTTTGCTGCCATATCTGTGGATGCCCTTAGCGAGAGTAAAAATAGCCCTATAATGTTATTAACTTATTAGTGGGTGATATTGTTGAATTAGTGATATTTTAATCAAGATTCAAGTGCATTGAAGAATCGTGTTTACTTTTAAAATAGTCAACAAATTTAAACTCACAAGATAATATTTTAAACTCACAAGATAATATTTTGAGTCAATAAAGACAAAAGTAATGCACATTTTACCATTGGGAATCTTATAAACGGTTTAACGAAATTACTTACGGGATTACAAGTATTGGATTTCACTTTTAAAAATTTATTTGTAGTTGTTTTTATATTTTTTAATTGTTGATTCTATTTTAATAATTTAATAATTATAAGATACGTGTCATTCTTTGTCTAAAAAAAAAATAGACAGTTATAAGATGGTTGTTGGAAGTTATCAACAGTTATGAGACATAATACAATTTTAAAAATACATAAAAGTAGAGTCTAACAAAACATTGGATATGAGACTAAACCTAAAAAAACTACTTAATTAAATCCTCTTATTCCTCTTATTGACCATGTTAAAAGAGAAAGTGACTATGAAGTAAATGTAATGTACTGATTTTAGAAAGATTTGTGAAAAATAAATCTCAATCACATATGAGCCTATATTTTTCTCCCAATTTTATTGCATATCAGATTTATGGGTTAATTATACTTTGACCACTTGAACTTTGCCTAATTTTCGCTTCACCACCTATACTTTCACTTTCTACACTAAACTCCTAAAGTTTTTAAAACGGATCGAATTACCCCAAATCTTAACGGTGTTAAGTTTTAGATGAAAAACGGGTCATGTGCATGGCACATGAGGGTATTTTCAACTTAACTAAATTTTCATAAAAAAATTAACACTGTAAGACTTCAGGGGGCAAAATGATGCGTTTTTAAAAATTGAGGGGGTTTAATTTAGAAAGTGAAAGTAAGGGTGGTAAAGTGAAAATGAGGATCAAGTTGGAGGGGTCAAAGTGTAATTAACTTTAAATTTATTTTTGGATTTTCTTTGAGACGAGCTGGATTAATCATAAAATAATAAACTTGTCTAAATAAATATGAAATACATATAAGCTTATATTTTTATTTATTTTAATTTTGATTATGAAGAGCAGCATTGGTCATAATAAAATAAAATTAGTAGGCCTTGATGTAAAGTGGAGAATTTCAATATAGGGGGCTAGATCAAAAGCATAGGTTCGGTTTGAATGATAGTCTTCGTTTTGGACCTCTGATGGTGCTTCTTTATGGGGTCGTGTACGAGTGTTCAACCTTGTCCCCACCCTTCCCCTTTTGATTTTGGTACAACCATTGAAAATGAAACATATGCCCATCCATTGAAAATGAAACATATGCGGAGGCCATCCATTGAAATTTTGACTGTTAGGAAAAGTATCGTTGATTTTTGTTGGAGTGTTACTGTACTCTAGCAATTCGCATCTAAATTACGGGCTATTATTTAATGGATTCATTATGTGCCACTAGGAAGATTAAGAAAAAATGATCAAGATGATAAGATTTAATTGGGGTAGAATGATTAAAATTATGATATTTGGTTTGAGTTGATCCGGTATGAGTTAGATTTCTTCAGTGATTCAGTTATTGTAAAACCGTGGCGACTTAATATTAGCGCATAGGTTTATACTATCTGATGTTAAACCATTTCATACAGTCATTGAGTTCATCTCGAAGTAACAATGCCTTTACGGGCGTGTGTATAAGTACGGTTTTAAAAGTTACACAATTTGAAAGGTATTGGGAGTTTATCAATGCAGAATGTTTTGTCAAACTCCAACGATGTTAGTTGGTGCTTTTCTTTGGGAGGAAGTACCACACGGGAAAAAAACGTCAGAGAATTTATCTAGTCAGTATTGATATTCAAACAAATTATGAAATTCATGTTTTGAGACGTCAAACTTTTTTATGTCTTAAATTTTGATTGGTCAATAAAGTTGTTGCAGACTCATTTTCATAAACGATGTGAGTCCTACTAATAGTAGTATTGACCAATCACAATTCAAAACATAAAAAAATTTGATGTATCAGAGACATCAAATTTTTTATCCAGATTCTTTGTATAGGTATAACATTGTATAAATGACTAATTACCCGGTCCCTTTCAATCGCCCAACTCAAAATCTTCTTGATTAACTCCACTGCCGCCTATGGAATAGTGAGACTCAAAAAGGAGACTTAAAAGAGATGCTCCTTTGATAAGAAAGAAGGAAAAGAGGAGACTTTCCTTTCATAAATATTTAAATTTTTTAAAAATTAAGGATAAATTTTTAGACTTAAAAAGATGCTCCTTTGATAAGAAAGAATGTAATTGTATCTACATCGATAAATTTTTAGACTTAAAAGAGATGCTCCTTTGATAAGAAAGAATGTAATTGTATCTACATCAATAAGTGTAATTGTAGTGTTTGAACTTATCATTAATTAATTAAAAATTTTATGGGTTTAAGATATAAACACAATTATCGTTTGGATTGATCATATATAAATAGACATTTAAGGAATTTATAAGCTAATGCCCAAATATCAATCCTTTTTGCTTGGTGGGAAGAAAAATAAATAAATTATCCATTATTAAACAATTATATCCCTAGATTTTAATACTTGGATTTATTAAATATGTTATTATAAGGTTGCACTTTACACTAGTAACTAGCATGAAGGCCACGCGATGCGTGACCGAATATATATATATATATATATATATATATGATATTTGGAGACATTTACAAATAAGCCTTGATGGAAAAAACAAATAAATATATTAAATATACGAAAGACGGATAAAATCGAATAAGTATAGTGTTAATTTATCATTTGAACTCAAAATAAATATTAGCCATTATCGAAAGTAAACATGCAGGAGCTTTAAGACTCTCTGAGCCATTTTCTCAAACAATCAGCGTGCTAAGTAATGATGCACATAAATTAGCTAACCATTTACTCGTCTAATAAGAAATTCCGAAAAAATGGTTCCACAAACATCAACAATATAATAAGAAAATTGAAATTTTTTCTAGGGGTGAAGAATATCATATTAAGCATAAATTTTCACTCTACAAAAATTCCTCATCTCTATTTAACAAATCTTTTACAAATTGCACATATGTTCATCTTTACAACTACTCTAGATTTTTTACACTTTCTTCATTCTGCAGCAGCCTTAATATTGGGGCGCACGGAAGAGCAAGAAAGACACCTTAGCAACATAAAATATCTAACCCGAAAAACCTATTGCCTAAGTTTGTTACAAATAAAGAATACATATAAAAGCTATATAGGATTTTTGGATTCCGGAGCTTTAATGAGAATTTTTTTGAACAGAGTGTAATTAGTAGATAAAAATATTTTATTTTTATAAATAATTCACAATAAAACAATAATAATTAACTCACGGCAAAAAAAATAACAAAATGATACAATGACTCAATTTTCAAGTAATGAGTTTGTCGAAATCTTTCATATGATAAAAATGGTCAAATATATATTTTCCAATGAGTTTTCAATTGCCACCAATATGTGGGCTAAAGAAATAACGAATCAACTATTTATTAAATTTCCATACTTTAATGAAGTTGTATAGTGACAACCTTGTTTTGGTCAAAATCAAAATCAAAATCAATTAGAGGGGTTTTATCTGGAAAACATTTGTATCTCTCCATTGACCAGAGATGCATTGCCTTACTACCTCCACCAGTAAGAACCAATTCCATCTTCATGCGGCATTTATCAACCCCAATATTTTTTCTTTTGTTGTCAATTAAAATCTCAAAGCTGATTGGAGAATCATCAAAACAATGATAACCCAGAGCTCAAAGAAACATATTTCCCAGGAAACAAACAAAACAAATAAGAAAATAACACTAACCCATTACTATCAAACCCACATTATCAAGACTAAGACAGGAAGAGTCCTAAATAACCAAACCCATTTTTAATTTTTATTTTTCTAGATGTAAAACAAAATATGAAATATTATTGTAAAGCCATACCATAGATAGAGAAATTTGAAACTGACCTGGGAAAACAGACTCGGTGGCGGAAAGAAAAAATCCAAGCAGTGGTTTTCTCATAGTCCAAACAAATGATAAATAGAATCGGTAGGAGCTATTGAGATTTAAGGTAGAACGGGAAGGTCCGTTAATAAATAAGAAGAGAGGGAGATAACCAGATTAGTTGGAGAAAGGGCCTTGAGCTCATTGAATGGAGAGAGAAGAAATGTTTAACTTAGATGTGCAAATCAATGGGTAGATGCACGCATGAATAAGGGAGGTGGAAAATAAGTGTAATCAATGACGTTGCAATGTGTATATTCCGAGAGAAGGCACGTAAAAGTAGGCACTCGTCACGTATAAGCAAGTCTTTATTAGCATGTTTACATTTATGTCAATGCCACGTGTCCATCTCACATCACTTGGGTCTACAGTTTTTATATAGATATATAGATTAATAATCAATATTGTAGTTAATTTTTCAATTTATCTCATTTCTCAAATTTTCTTTCCATAGTTAGAGGATATAATTTTATAGGCTACAAAGGAAAATGCATCATTCCACTTACACTACACCAAATACAGGAATCTGGCACGGTTAAAAACTGTGCTAGATTAAATCTGGCACAGTTTTGAACTGTTCCAGAATCAGGTGTTCCAAAATGACAATTTTTTTCTGGCACGGCTCAAAAGTGTGCCAGATTTGGCCAAACAGGAACACTTCTGGCACACTTTTAAACCGTGTCAGAATTTGATATTTCTGGCACACTTTTGGCACAGTTTTTAACTGTGTCAGATTCAGCGCAGTTTAAAAAAATTTGACACAGTTCAAAACCGTGCCAAAATATGATACACTTTTGCCACGGTTTTGAACTGTGCCAAATTTTTGAACTAAAAAAAAATTAATTATTTGAAAGCACAAAATTCACAAATTAATAATATTGCACGTTGTTGATAAACTAAAGTACATACAAACTTCAAAATATTACAAGTCTTTAACAGTTCACAGGCCCAAAAAAAATTGGACAGAGTTTCCTTTATTTTCTGGACATTCCAAAACCTGCCTAACATAAAGCCCAAACGACCATAAAATATAACAATTAACTTATAAAAGCCCGCACAGCCATAAAAGTCAACAATAAAACAACAAAAGACCACAAGGCCATAACACAAAAAAATGAAATCATGAATAAACCCGTTGTTGTAAACCATTGAGTTCTCCGTGTGTTCCACGTGAATAAATGCCAACGATAAACTGTTATCCTGCAAAAAAAAATAGGATACAAAAAATATACGATATTAGTAACCCAATAATTTACAAAAAAAAAATTACTCAAACTAAAAAAGTACATATATGAGTGGAAATTATCGTCATTCTCTCAAATCGGGAGACCCGAGACTACGCGGTCAGTTCCTACAAGTTACATTCGTCCCGCGTGAGGTGTTCGTGCCTCCTACGGGGGTCGTTTGTGGTCTGATTTGGGTTTTCACCCTTTAACGGCTTGTTTTTAAGTTTAAGTGTGATTTTTGCAAATTATCATCATATTCCCAAACCGAGAGACACGGGACTACGCGGTCAGTTCCTATAAGTTACATTGGTCCCGTGCGAGGTGTTTGTGCCTCCTACGGGGTTTGGGGGCTGGTTTGGGTTTTCACCCTTTAACGGCTTGTTTTTAAGTATAAGTGTGATTTTTGTAAATTATCGTCATACTCTCAAACCGGGAGACCCGAGACTACGCGGTCAGTTCCTACAAGTTATATTGGTCCCGTGCGAGGTGTTCGTGCCTCATACGGGGTCGTTTGGGGGTTGGTTTGGATTTTCACCTTTTAACGGCTTGTTTTTAAGTCTAAGTGTGATTTTTACAAATTATTGTCATACTATCAAACCGGGAGACCCGGGACTATGTGGTCAGTTCTTACAAGTTACATTGGCTCCGTGCGAGGTGTTCGTGCCTCCTACGGGGTCGTTTGGGGACTGGTTTGGGTTTTCATCCTTTAATGGCTTGTTTTTAAGTCTAAGTGTGATTTTTACAAATTATCGTCATACTCTCAAACCGGGAGACCCTAGACTACGCGGTTAGTTCCTACAAGTTACATTGGTACCGTGCGAGGTGTTTGTGCCTCCTACGGGGTCATTTGCGGGCTGGTTTGGGTTTTCAACCTTTAACGGATTGTTTTTAAGTCTAAGTGTAATTTTTGCAAATTCGCGTCATATTCTCAAATCGGGAGACCCGAGACTACGCGGTCAGTTCCTACAAGTTACATTCGTCCCGCGTGAGGTGTTCGTGCCTCCTACGGGGGTCGTTTGTGGTCTGATTTGGGTTTTCACCCTTTAACGGCTTGTTTTTAAGTTTAAGTGTGATTTTTGCAAATTATCGTCATACTCTCAAACCGGGAGATCCGGGACTACGCGGTCAGTTCCTACAAGTTACATTGGTCTCGTGCGAGGTGTTCGTGCCTCCTATGGGGTCGTTTGGGGGCTGGTTTGGGTTTTCACCCTTTAACGGCTTGTTTTTAAGTCTAAGTGTCATTTTTACAAATTATCGTCATACTCTCAAACCGGGAGACTCGGGACTACGCGGTGAGTTCCTACAAGTCACATTGGTCCCATATGAGGTGTTCGTGCCTCCTACGGGGTCGTTTGTGGGCTGCTTTGGGTTTTCACCCTTTAACGGCTTGTTTTTAAGTCTAAGTGTGATTTTTGCAAATTATCGTCATATTCTGAAATTGAGAGACCCAGGACTACGCGGTTAGTTCCTACAAGTTATATTGGTCCCGTGCGAGGTGTTCGTGCCTCCTACGGGGTCGTTTGGGGGCTGGTTTGGGTTTTCACCCTTTAACGACTTGTTTTTAAGTCTAAGTGTGATTTTTGCAAATTATCGTCATACTCTCAAACCGGGAGACCCGGGACTACACGGTCAGTTCCTACAAGTTACATTGGTCTCGTGTGTGGTGTTTGTGCCTCCTACGGGGCCGTTTGCGGGCTGGTTTGGGTTTTCACCCATTAACGACTTGTTTTTAAGCCTAATCTAAATATTTTGATATTATCGTCATATTCTCAAACTGGGAGACCCGTGATTATTCGGTGAGTTCCTACAACTTACATTGGTCCCGTACGAGGTGTTCGTGCCTCTTACGGGGTCGTTTGGGGGCTGGTTTAGGTTTTCACCCTTTAACGGCCTATTTTTAAATTTTAGTGTTGATTTTTGCAAATTATCGTCATATTCTCAAACCGGGAGACCGGGGACTACGCGGTCTGTTCCTACCGAGTGAAGAATTATTTTTTAAAAAGAAGTGCTAATCACCTTAGAATCAACTGAACAGTTTTTCTTCTCAATCAGTTAGATGGCACAAATAATGGAGTCTGAGACTTGTTTACTCAAACTGAACATAGTAGCCAACTTCCTTTCAATTTCAAATTAGGCATAAATGTATATTATACCATTGTATTATGGACTAGTCACATCAATCACCACGTTTAATTAACGGCAAATTACATAGTCCTTGAACCTACTAAGGCATCAATTTAATTCAATGCCATATTAATCTGCAGCCCATCATGATGTTAACACAATAAGTAATTTGTAGCCCATTACGATGTTAAATAATGTTTACCATTTGATCAGCTAACATTAAGACTGTCTTCAATGAAAATTTCCGACCACAATACACAAATAAATCTTTAAGACTCGGTCCCAACAATGATGATGATGTGAATTTATGTCTAAAAAGCATCAATGAAACACTAAAAGAGGCAAAAATGATTGAGAAACAGAAGTGAGAAGCTATGAAGAAAATAGCACATCATGATTAATGAATGAAGAAAAGAGCACATCATGAAAAAAATTCAGCAAATAGAAAAATTTAGCAAATAAAAACATTTAGCAATATGCATAAAATAAGAAAATAAACTAAAAAAATTTACCAGTGAATGAAGATAAGGGAAGGAGGGGGAGGCAGGAATTGTCCTCACACACATAGGTTCGCTACCGTATGCAAGAGATGTCCAGGGTAATGCACTGGGAGGAGACCGCAACAGGGCTGTCCGGGGGCAGGGGAGGCATCAACAGTAGCAGTCGGGGCAAGGGAGGGAGAGGAGAGGAGGGGAGGCAGCAACAACAACAGCTGCAGTAGGGTTGTCCGCCCTTGGTTGGCTGCCATAATTTATGGACGACATTGGACGCCAAATACGTGTATATCGCCATGGATAATACAACCTTCAAATCGACATATGTGAGCGTAAGAGATCTAAAGTTGAACTCAATTAATGCGCATCACATTAATTATTACACAGTTTACATAAGGGAACTCAATTGATGCGCATAACATCAATTCCAAGAAGAAAGTAAAAAGTGAAAGGAAAAAACATCATCATGATTAAATAAGGGAACTATATCCTAAAAGATGTGCGCAATGTAAGGGGCGAGGAATGATTGTGAGGAAGTTGCCAACTAAATGTCAAACTTCTTGATCAATATCAGTGCATTCGATATCTGATTCATAATTACTGCATTTAGATTCACAATTTCTGCATTGAGATTTTACCTTACCACTTGACCTGGTCGCTCTTTCCAATAAAGGATCAAAGTGAAAATGCGAGGACTTCTCGGGGTTGAATAATTTCTTGGGCATGCCAGATATGGGGATTTCACTATGAGCCAAGTTGTCTTTCTTGTTCTTGATGGACTTATTCTTCTAATAATTCTTCCATTTCTCATCAAAACTAGCTGAAAAAATTTCAGTTCTTCTATTATGGCGACTTGCTGCTTGTCTTTTTCAGTGTCTGATTGATATTTCTTCTAAAATTCTTGATTTTCCTCATAATTAGGAAGCTCTGTACATCTTGGTTATTCATAAGGCATCGCGGCATCGGCCACATTTGAGACCTCTGAACACAAACTCTCATTAGAATTTGGAATGCATCGTGGTCTCCAAAATGAAAACATCAATCTTACTCCAAATGTTAATCACCTGGAGGATTTCAATGATGAGGATTTGGAAAATTACCAAGTCCACTTCTTGATCATGGTAAATTTCTTTATCCTCGACCATTTGTATTTAAATTTCCTTTCCACTTGTACTCGTGTTTCTTATTTATAGGTTGTTGAGGCCTCTATTAGATAGGGGAACAAGTATATGAAAAAAGTATTTAAGGCTGAGAAAAGGTCATACTTTGAGTTGACAACTAAGGATGAGGTCGATGAAGCTCGAGGACATACTTTGAGATTGACAAAAGGTCAGCAGTCGTGGCCTTTAAGGCTAAAAAAAAAGGGGGAGGGGAAAAAGTGGATGATACAAAAAATGCCATGTCTTTGGCTGAGCAAAAACTGAAAAGACGACAGAACCTTAAAAATTTATGAGGAGAAATGCTCCAATGCTGAAAAAAGGCAGTGAATGAGGCCCATAAGTTTTTAGATCTCCAAGTCCAAATTTCTTCTCTATCCTATAGCCACGCTGAAGCGGATGAAAAGGAGGATGAAACCATGATCCAAATGGAATTCACACCAACTGCAACACTTTCTTCTGTGAGGCTTGCACTTCAATTTAGAGGGAAACATAATGATCCTATTATTGAAGAGGTTGATCTGACCTTGGAGGATTTATTTCCCCTCATAGTAATGGTGGATGCATGCTATGAGGTGCGCAATGTCATATGCTTGTTGGACACCCGACCAACCTTAAAATGATTTCCCTCTTCGAAACAATTAGTTCATAGAGTTTCTTATCTTTTTTTTTGCACAAACTAAACTTAAATAGATTAAGTAATCCAATAATCATAACAAGTCACTTCATTGAATAAGAGTGTAAAACCATAATGTAGCTAGGACGGTTTCATAGGGCATGCCGACTCCCATATTCGGCCATGACTAGTAAGCTCAAATCGAGAGGCCCGTGACTACGCGGTTAGTTCCTACAAGTTACATTGGTCCCATGCGAGGTGTTCGTGCCTCTTACGGGGCCGTTTGGGGGCTAGTTTGGGTTTTCATCGTCAAACGACTTGTTTTTAAGCATAATCTAGATATTTTCAAATTATCGTCATATTCTCAAACTGGGAAACCTGCGATTATGCGGCCAGTTCCTACAAGTCACATTGGTCCCGTGCGAGGTGTTCGTTCCTCTTATAGGGCCGTTTGGGGACTGGTTTGGGTTTTCACCCACTAACAACATGTTTTTAAGCTAAAGTCTAGATATTATCAAATTATCATCGTATTCTCAAACCATATGTTCCGTGACTACGCGATCAGTTCCTACAAGTCACATTAGCCCCGTGCGAGGTGTTCGTGCCTCTTACGGGGCCGTTTGGGGACTGATTTGGGTTTTCACCCACTAACAACATGTTTTTAAGCTAAAGTCTAGATATTTTCAAATTATCATCGTATTCTCAAACCATATGTCCCGTGACTATGCGGTCAGTTCCTACGAGTTACATTGGCTCCGTGCGAGGTGTTAGTGCCTCTTACGGGGCCGTTTGGGGGCTGGTTTGGGTTTTCACCATCAAACGACTTATTTTTAAGCATAATCTAGATATTTTCAAATTATTGTCATATTCTCAAATCGAGAAACCTGTGACTACGCGGTCAGTTCCTACAAGTCACATTGGCCCCGTGCGAGGTGTTCGTGCCTCTTACAGGGCCGTTTGGGGACTGGTTTGGGTTTTCACCCACTAACAGCATGTTTTTAAGCCAAAGTCTAGATATTATCAAATTATCATCGTATTCTCAGACCATATGTCCCGTGACTACGCGGTCAGTTCCTACAAGTCACATTGGCCCCGTGCAAGGTGTTCGTGCCTCTTACGGGGCCGTTTGGGGACTGGTTTGGGTTTTCACCCACTAACAACATGTTTTTAAGCTAAAGTTTAGATGTTTTCAAATTATCATCGTATTCTCAAACCATATGTCCCGTGACTATGCAGTCAGTTCCTACGAGTTACATTGGCCGCGTGCGAGGTGTTAGTGCCTCTTACGGGGCCGTTTGGGGGCTAGTTTGAGTTTTCACTTGTCTAAAAGTAAATAGTTTTTTTATTACACGTGTATGTTTTCTAATATTCCTAGATCCTTTAACCAGACAACTATAACCACAAGATGAATCAATCAAACATGAACATAAAGAAATTTACAAACCTCATTGTTATTTGAACAAGTGAATAATTTTTTTACTTTCACCCTCACTGTTATTTAAACTTTAGTATTACACCCTCACTTATATAAATTAAAACTCAGGGTGGAAGTTAAATATGTCCCTACAATCATTACATGGATACGCAAGTAGCTATGAGGGTAAGAACTTCCAGACGAAGTCAGACGATTTTAACACGATATGATAATAGCAAAAAAAATGGAATTCAAGTCGAAAGTTTTAGATTCGAGACTAATCATAGATCCAAGATCTCAAAGTGAAAAGTGACCCCAACTAGGTTTGTCATACTCCCAACTTTAAGAAGAAAAAGAAAAAAAGTGATTTTTTTTTAATGTTGAACATATGCATATTAAGTAATAGCAAAAAAATTGCATATTAAGTAATAATAAGAATAATTAAGTCAAGAACCCAACCCAAGTACCATAATTTATTGGGAAATTGCTACATATCCGGTGTTGTTCCCAAGTCACAGTTCAATGTGCATGACCCTATACACATTAAATAAGAACTAAATAAATTATTCATAGTCTAGTCCTTATGGTAACTTACATTTGTGAGTAATTTCCCATCCTCGTAATATTCAAGATATGAACCTATAATTTGATATCACAACATTCATTAATGGTATACGTGAAATACTTGTATGAACAAAGGCATGAAAGATAACATTTTACCTCCAATAATCGTTGTTAGGTGTTTTGATGCACCAGGGGTCATATAATTTTTTTTTTCATTTTAATTCTTTCACCTGCAAAAGGTTCCAAAAAAGTAAGGAAAAAAATTCAAATGTTACAAAGCATCAATACCCCTTTCTTTCTTGCCACTAGAATTACAATAAAACTGCAAACTTCATAAACATGGCATTTCAAACTTCATAAACATGACATTTCAAGTAAACATGTAAATTGGGAACCCACAATACTTATAGAGAAACACAAATAATTTCACCATTTTCTTGTGAAAACAATGAAGATAAAGGGAGGGATATCATATTACTTGGACACATTGACATAAAATTTCTTATTTTTGTAAGGTTATCTCGAATACCAAGCCAATCCAATTAATTGGGAATAAACCTACATCGTCCACAATTGACAGATATCCAACACGATGTTTATTAAGTACAAGTGTCGCAAGTGTTTCACTATTCACATCTTCAACAACAATCACCAAAAAACAAACATAACATATTCAAAACTCAATAAAAGTACAAAATTATTATCAAAGTATAATAAACATGAAAATTTCTCAGCCACCCAAACATTAAATCATGAAAATTGTTACATGACCCATGAAAAAAAACTGATTTGGGCATTTTGACAAACATTTCATGGCGAATAAATTGTATACCCATCTCAGGTGTATCTCTTTTCGATCAAAGAACATAAAAATTGATTTTGAGAATGTTCAATCTCAACTCCTTAATTTCTTTTTCTTCATTCTATCCATCTCAGGTTGGTTTTTGTCGGCATAAAAAACCAACAAGTTTCTAACTGACTGTGGAGAACAAACTGATATAGGAGGACAACCCAATATAAAATTTCGGTGACATGAAACAAAGGAAAAAAATGGAAAAAATAAGAAGAACAAACCTTGAGTGCAGAGGAGAGTGGCGCCGGACTGATATAGGAGGAGAGACGCCGGACTGAGTGTGGAAGAGAGAGGGCGCTGTTGAGGGTTTTCGGGGGAAGAGGGAGAGCTGAACGAGGATCGGGAAGATTGAGCGGGATACAACAAAAGGGTAGTATAGTGAATTTTTTTAGGGATTTTATATTTTAGTTAACTGTACTCAATTTTTGCACACTTTAAGACAGTGCCAAATTTTGGCACTGTTTTAAAGTGTGCCAGATTTTCATTAAACCGTGCCAGAATCTGTCACAGTTTTAAACTGTGTCAGATTTTTAATATCAGGGTGTGCCAATTTGCTATTTTTGGTGTAGTGTTATCTTCTCTTTCACTTTTCATTTCTATACCAAACAAATAAAATTGTTTTCTTTCTTCAAGTTTTCCTTCCTCTATTTCAATTTCCAAACTCCAACAAATAAATGCTAAATATAAAAGGACCAAGGATAAGGATAGATACGAGGGGTGTATTTCAAGTCAAGAAAAAAATCTTATAAAGTTGTTATTTTATAATTGCCCAACAACATATAATTATGATTCCTCTAATATACAAGGAATATTATAAGCTATGTTATCATAATGTGTGTATACTATTTTTTTCTCAACAAGTGATTCCTATAGGGTGGCATTCAATGCCTTCTTTAACTGTCCTCACACATTATTTTCGTGGGATACTCGAATGATCTATGACCAACACTTTGTCATTTATAAAATTTCCTCGAGGTATTTCTTATCCTCATTACAATTTTTCTTTTCACGGTTTCCCCATGTTTTTATAATTCCATTGGCACGATTTTTTTCAACTATCTTAGCATTAGAATTTCAGTCACTAAAGTCTTATTCTTCATTTTCGTAGGAGTCAAGATTGAATGAATCCCCCTTTTGGCCCTAAGCAATGCCCTTATTCTTAGGCAGGCGCCAATTTTTAAGTTGAAAGGTTTGTAAAGAACCTATGTGCCTCTCCACCTTCATCTTATCGACGTTCCTTAAAATATTCAATGTCGTGACTTGTGAAAGCAATATAGGTGGTGACAAACTTAAAATCTTTCTCACAAACTTAGAGTCCCTAATTTTCTCTCTTAAATCAAATAAAGAGTTCATAATATCATATAATTTAATATAAAACTCATTAAACATCTTATTCTTTGACATCAACTATGTCTCAAATCATGTGGTGAGTTGTTGGAGCTTTGAGACATAAATGGTATCGATATTCTTATGTGTGATCTCACACATCATAATCCAACGAATCTCCTCTAGTGTGACAGAGCTTGAAAGTGCATTTATTTCCCATGAGTTATATTTACACAACTTATGTTTGTTCTTACTCTAACTCTCAACGAGTTTAGAGATAACTTTGTCACCCACTTTTGTCATGAGATATGTCTATCCCTATTTTACTACTACCCACACTCATTCGTCAAGGGACTTAAAGAAATATTATATACTATTTTAGTATCAACAAGGAAATTTTCTCCAGTCAAACATAGGTCGACGTGACATATATTGACCATCTATTGAAAACCCCTCGTATTCATTCCCAATAGCTTAAGACACTTACCATTATACCATTTGAAAATGCCCATACATAAGTCTTCTATGGAAGTAAGAGAATCAATCTCGGTCCTAAATTTATTAAGGATGGATTATTTAAACATTCCAAGTTTAAATTACAAGTTCAATTGAATCTAATTAAGGATAATATGATTTTACCTAATTCTTTTACTCAGATACAATGATATGCGGTGATTATAAGTTAACTATAATACCCTTTATTTTTAAATGTTTAATATCAAATATCTAATATTGATTATCACTGGTTGTGTACATGGCAATTATGTTTGAATGATCTAAATGGTTTTATTGTGATATTAATTGCGTGTAATAATTAAATTTAAATCAAGTAAGTGAATCATATATAAACACCTCACATTTTAATAATAGAGTTGTTATTTATTTTGTATTGTGAGTGTGTACCTTTAAACTGGGGTCTAGGGGATATAGAGGCACGAAATAGTATTTTTAGTATACTAGATAGGGCCCCAGGATTGGGTAACTCTTTGGGGGCTTAGTTTTGAGAGCATATGAATAGTATTTTGGGATTATTTCGAGATATCCAAATGAGCC
This sequence comes from Sambucus nigra, assembly GCA_949130495.1. Taxonomy (NCBI): domain Eukaryota; kingdom Viridiplantae; phylum Streptophyta; class Magnoliopsida; order Dipsacales; family Adoxaceae; genus Sambucus; species Sambucus nigra. The sequence continues at coordinate 621,365,737 of OX422207.1, read as the reverse complement.
ACATATGAGGCCTACGAAATTAGAGGATTTAAATAAGTGCTTAACTCTCATAATTAATCTAAGAAAATAAAATACCAAACCCTAGTTGTAGAGGAGAGGATTTAGAGCAATAGATTCAACAAGAGACCCAACTAAGAATTTTGAAATACCTACATTTCTTGCACATTACTTTTAACTTTTATATGATCTAATGATGATGATAATCTAAGTTAGTCTTATTCATATGGTAGGGCTCAAATCTTATTATAGATCATGAATATTTCAGATGGATGATTCACATGCTAAAATTGAAGATTGTGATAAAAATCTGCTATCTAATGATTAAATTCATAATTAAGTTGAACCAATATGAAGAACATAATGATAATGATAATGATGGATATTCCTTTCAAATGTTAAATTATGCCTTATTAATGGATATATAATGTTAGAAATATGATTGTGATCCCTTAGAAATGATATGAGGATGGTTTTGGGAATAATTGTAGGTTAGTAAAACCTCTTATTGAGATTTAAAGTATAAAAGATCAAAGAAACTAAGTTATGGGCTCGATTTTTATATTATTACGTCATTCTAGGTGTAGGTTAGGGGAGATCGACCGAGTATTGCCATTGGGCTTCAATTTTGGCTTTGTTGAGGGTTTTGATTTAGGAATTAGGGAGATGACCCATGGGATTTCCAAAGTATATTGGTTAGGATATAAGTTTTCTGATCTTATATTGTGACATAGAGAATATAAATATATGGGTTGATGTTAGGCCGAGGAAGTATAGTCTGATATATATAATTAGGGTTGTAAACTATAGTTGTATACAATTATTGGTTAATTATATGTTTTGTGTGCAATATGTTGATATAAAAGGGATGTGTGGGTATTTCGTGAACAATCTATTAATGGGAATTGGAAGTGATTATTCATGGGATTGGGTACAATGCCCCCAGCTGGTGATGCATATGGTGTTTAGGTTTATATCCCGATCCTATGTGCAGTGGGTTAATTATCTCACGAGATGAAAACATATGAGGCTTGATCAATCGTGTAATATTTGTATGTGATTACATAGTTGTGTGATGACATAATGATTTAACCTATTATGCGTATTTATTTGTAGTCTATTAAGAGTGGGACCTCATATAGATTTATATGATAGGGGCACGAGAGGTCCCCGAAGGTCTGAGCCTTCGTGTTATGCTTATTTATATGTAACTAGTCCGACAATGGACATATGTATACACGGATTTGGTTTGTGCTGCCACTATTAATGTGATATGGTTACTTTATGGATTATGCTTTAACATATAGATAATACACATACTTGTGACTCCTAATACATAGTTAGAGATAATGATATTGTGTTGTAAATCTAGATTGAGATCATGAAGGCATGGGGATTGAGTATGCACGTTGTATCTATGTCTAATGTATATTGACATTTAGATATGATATACCTTAGTTATAACTAAGGCGAGGTACATTGGGTAACTATCGATAGGGATGACATAAGATGTAATTGAGTCGCAGTTAATATTTTTAAAGTAAATTAATGTGGGATCTTACCCACGATGTTTTCTTAAAATCTTTTTAGCTGGCCAAAAGATGGAGAAGTATGGCTGAGTGAGCATACTTATAGTGTTCCAATCATTCTAGTTAGCCATACGTAGATGTATGATGTTTATCTATCTCAATATTTTATTTTATTTAGATTTACCATTTCAGTATTTAGAGATTTTATTATGGGCCCACAATGGGTCACAAATTTGTTTACTTTGGTTGGTTTTGAGTGGTTGAGACATTCATCATACATTATTTAGTTACTTGATGCACTACTCTGTATTATTTCGTGCATTATCTAATTGCGTAAATTAGTTTTATGTGCTTGCTGTGGCATATGATGTCACTATTTATATTTATATGTGTTATACTATTCATATTTTAAATCTAACTTAATATATGATAATTAATTGTTTAAAAATTTGGAAGTGATGAAATATTATGGGCTATGATGGAATGGTTAGAGATTTGGTATCGAGAATTTCGTTTTTTGTATTATTCCCATGGTTTCGGGTTCCATCGATTGTGAAGTAGATTTTTATAATGCGGTATCGTGTTTATTAATAAATAATTAAAAAAAATGATATTTTGACTTATACCGAAAAATATTAGTTTGATTACTATCATATTTTTGGTTGGCTTTTGGAACAATTAGAATGTTAGTTTTTGACTTAATGGGTTTAGAGTCTATTGGGTTACTATATGGAGCGGGTAGAGTTTTAGGCCATTTAGAGGTGTTTTGGGGCTCATTGGGTTGAGGCTTATAGGGGGCCTAGGGTTAATTTCATGGAAAACTATGTTTAATGGTCATTAGTTATAACCTAAAAACATGTTAAACAACTATAGAAACCCCGGGAGGCTAGATATTCAAGGGAAAGAAGAGATTTGGGGATTTGAGGCTTGAATTCTCACATTTGGCCTAAGGCAAGTTTATATCGATTAAGAATTTATTTTGATCGTGTTATGGTAATAGTAATCCATTAGATTCTAAAATTTTATAATTTAAATATGAATTGTAATCGTATAATAATTAATTTTTGTAATTAGATTAATTACATACTTAATTCTTAACCTCATATTCATGATCTAGTTCAAATGGGTGTTGAGTCCTTTAAATTGATTCACGAATTTATATATTTAGAACATAAAAATGTTAGATATGAAAGGGAGAGTATGGAAACTATTTGATAGGATGATTCAAATATACACAAACCAGTTTCTATATATAATTTTTCAAAATTAACTTTTTCTTAAACAAAATTAATTCAAATTAATTAAGCACCAAATAAATATTATACTAAACAAATTAACCCAAAAACATTGCACTAATTAACCAAGTTCTGATTAAACCAATTTTATGTTAAACCTAAGAATGCATCTAAGTGAGTATTTCAAGATAAAACAAGTAACTCACAACGCCCGATATACGAGGAAAATCCAAATGGAAAAAATCACGGACGACCCAGCCACATAAAGTCCACTAAATACGGAATTACAAAAGGACTTGGCGAAAGGATTATAACACAAAATCGATGCCCTCTCAAGCCTTGAAGCTCTTCTATCCTTTAACCTATGCTTAGTGACACGTAGGAGTCCACCCATGTAGCTGCAACGATGTGTGAGCCCACACATGCCTCAAAATCCACCGATAAGGCTCAACACCATCACACACACAGAGTCTACTATATGTAAACCAATAACGAGCAAGGAACACTGCGTAAGAAATAATTTTCAACAATGTGTAGAGAATAAACACAGCTGCCAAAATAAAATCTTAAAGCATATAAAATTGAATAATGGATCATAAATTAGTTGGGTGTAAATAAGGGTTTGTGTTTGAAAAAAATTAATCATAAATGATTAACAAAACTTGTAGGAATTTTTGGAAGAATTTTTTCACTCAAAAGGATGTGAAAAGTCTCCTTTTTAACTGTTGCTCTGCTCTACTTAAGGGAAAAACTGAGATCATGGGAGTAGTGGGAAAAATGCTTTTTTGGAAAACACGATGTGTCGTTCAAAGGACATGATACCTCGTTCTAACGACATGCCCTTTTTGTTCGAACATAATACGAATGAGATATCAAACGAGTCTGAAAGATGTTCGATGTACCTCGTTTGAAGTTCGTTTGAATGAGGATACCAATCTCATTGGAACGACCGTCGAATGAGTTATCTAATGAAATTCTAGCGAGGCCATAACTTTCAAAAGTTAACCTCGTTTGATATCTCATTCACATAAGATAGGAACCTCGTTCGAAGGACATATGAAAAGTCGTTCTAATGAAATCGTGAAAAAGAAAAAATATGTTTCTCTAAAAAATATAAAGACATTTTCGAAAGTATTTTTAAAATAATCCTAACACCCAATTATAAAATATCTAAGGCTCAACATAAATATGCATCCATACCTGAGAGATCGTTGGAATGTTGATGACAAAACATGGCATGAAACACAACGGCATAATGTGTTGTCTTTAGCTTAGTTGCTATGTCTTCAATAAATACATCATAGGCTTGAAAGGCCACTAACTCAAATCCTATCCTATGACTAAAAATGTTTTGTTCGAAATTAAGCCAATACCTACAAATTGACTTAACCAAAAACTAAAATGCCTGTAGGCCGTCAATATCATCTATAAGATTCAATCCCAACCCCACAAAGGAAAAAAGTACATACATTTGACAGACTCATACTATGAGTAACTTTTCTCTTGTGAAAACATTACCATATGTTGTAAACTTGCACACTTAAACACACCTTCAAATACAAAGAGAAAAAATAAATAATATAAATATGCTATAAATAAAACCCATCCTCCTTTGTCTAATAATATATACCTAAGATAGGACGTCTCCCTTTAAAATCTCTCCTGGACTAGAAATATAAGATACCGTTTCTCCCCCACCTTTTGTTTTAGTAATAGACAAAGATTCAGGTGCATAACATAACTAATTTCACCCAATTTAAACTAATTCTTCCCCTAAATCAAACATGGGATAAGCATAAAGAAAAAACAATTATATCATGTAATAATATACAGGTAACTAAGCAACAACAAATCAACTCGGTAACACAAGTACAACTAATCCACACAATGAACAATATATACCAACTTTGATGAAATAACACATGAAACCAACTAGAAAGCACTAAGAGAAGCATATGATACCAACGCAAACAAGCAACAAGAGAGATACAAATTCGAACATATAGTATACCAAGATGAAATATAACATTAAACTGATGGCATACATGGATTAGTTACAACGTCAAAGACTCAAAACAAACGATACCATATATACATAAATATGCAAAAGATACCAATGAAGCATAAACACATATATTGAGAAACCGAATAGGTTCGGTGTGTGATAATTGATTTAAATAAAATTCGCAAGTTTCCAAGAACCCTTATTTAATTAGCGTCTACTTTTAAACCAAATAAAATCAACCCTTAAACATGCATCTAAATCAACCCATCAAATATAAAGCATGCAACACAAAGTTAAGGAAAAATCCCCGAAGGGCAAAACCTTTTATTTCTAGAACTTTAAAGAATTTACAAGACCATTGACTTACATACAACCTGATAATCGCCCACAAGTGTAACGCACGGTGTCTTCGGTAAACCTTCAAAGCAACGGCTAGAAACAGTATGACACAGAAATACCCGCAGGTGTCGGTTCCTATGTCGGCGGCTGGAAGTTTCCCTTTCCAGGAGGGCAACAATGAAGAAGAGAACGACTTCTCCACAAGGGTTGAACAATAGCAAAGCTTGTGTTCTAGGGTTCCAAAAGATTCACAAAAGTAATTGGGATTTTTGGTGTGAATCAAAAAGATGTTTGGCACATCAAAAAACGAAGTCTTGTTGTGTTTTATCTCTTAAAAACGTTTTCTCAAAGACTTAAAAAAAACACCATCGGAATAGTAATATATATAGGAAATATAAGATGGTGGGAAAAAAACACACGGAACTGCTCGAGTATATCCCAGGCGGACCGGTCCGGCTTGGGGGCGGATCGGTCCGGTTGACCGGATCGGTTCTTTTATTCCAGGCTTCATCGGTTCGCTTGCGGTCCTGGGTATACTGGATCTGCAGCAAGCGGATCGGTCCGGTTGAGGGGCGGACCGGTCTGGTGGCGGATCGGTCCGGCAGGGGGCGGACCGGTCCGGATTCCCAGAAAAATAAAAAAACTTTTTTAAAAAGCCTCATTTTGCTTTAAAACACTTACTTCTTATTTTTATAAAAAATATTTTATAAAAATTTCCCAATACTAAATATGAACTTTAAGGAACGTAAAAATAAAATTTTACCAAGTTCATTCTCGCAGAGGCTATGATGTTGAAGACACTTTGATATTCGGATCCGTTGATGTAGATGCGATCTTGAGTTTCTTCAACGGTGTAACGGCGTAAGACATATAAATTGATAATGGACAAAAATGTCCTTACAAATCTCCCCCTATGTCTATGCCGGTACATATATAAAAAATATCCGAAATATCAACTTATGACCTATACAAATCTACCCTCCCATGAACCCTAAAGATGGAAAGATACAAAGGTATAAATCTTCATCGTTTGTTCTTCAATCTTCAATCTTCAACAATCATCAGATCTCAAAGATTTTCTCATCAGGGTGTGCAACATATTGATCTTCAATCTTTATACCTACACACATGAGACAAAGCAAATACCACGTGACATATCGTGTTTTAAATGAGATAAACATAAAATCCTCCAAAATTCAAACTCCCCCATAATATGATAATTCTTTCTCCCCCTTTTTATGATGTCCCCAAATAGACAAATGAGAAGAATGAATCAAATAAGCAAAATCGGGGTGTCATGGTACAAAATAGGGCATCAAATAATATGGTAAACGTGATCTTGCAAGGAGATGCTCAAACAAATCTTCACAAACAATTTTTGAATTTTTCAAATTTTTCGTACAAAAATAAGATACCAATGTGAACAAATATGATACAAAAATCACACCATGGATTTAGACTCAAACAACCAAGTCATGGAAACGGAATGAATGGGTGTGAACACATTCGATAGGTAAATCAACTCAATCAATCATATGTGCACGATGCATACGTGTACTCCTAACGAATGAACATCAAAGGTATCCTTAGGTGTAAAAATTTGTTGAATTTAGATGACATCGTCTTATGCAAATCAACAAATCAAAGTCAAAATGATTTCCACCCCAATAACGTCCAAAACTATGTAGCGCATTTTCAAGAATTTCAAGGACGTGCAAACCCGTTTTAATTATCCAACCAAACTCCCTCATATATATTTTCTTTTAGAGGTAATCTAAATTCTCAAACTTTGGAGAATTGGTGAAAAAACCTAAATGGCCCATATTTGGCATGAATATCTTTTTATTGCCTTTCAATTTTTTCGGGCTCTTTTAACCTCTTTGGACCTCGGATAATAAAATTCCTCCATTTTTTAGGTCCAATTTAACGGTGGCTTAGTATTCGCAAAGGCTAAAGAACCTCTCGCAGCCCTTCCCCGTTTTAAAATAAAGCACACAAACTCACAAAACGGTTTTTATATGCACAATTTCCTTATCAAAAATTTATCGCGCTTGGTTTGTTTTAAGGACAGGATTGAAGTGAAAACACCCAACCAACATGTGATAAGACAAGCACAATAATCAAACAAATCCGTGCAAGTGTGCATTTAAAGGAAACATGAGTCAAAGATGTAGGAAGTAACACTTAATTACATCTTAATGACTCCAAACATTATAAAGCACATGGATGAATTGACCTATTGTCTCAAAACACTATCAAATAGTCACATGAAAATAATGGAATGATGTTGTGACTTGGTCATCCTAAGTGTTCATCCATAAACGGTGCAACCAAAAAAAATCTTTTCGTATTTTTCAAAAAAATATATATATATATACAAAAAGTACACATGTCATAACACTAGCAAACAAGTATAAATCATGAAACCACAACTAGTGTATGACAAACATGCAAACACAATCATCTATATGATATGGCAAGTGAAGAATCATGTGCAAGCAACTGGGAATCAACACGTCTAAAATCTAGTGCCTCTAAAAGTGATTTTCTAACCCAAATAGATGTGAAACATCGTGTGGGGGCTTTGGAAACCACGAAAACACTAGACATAAACTTCCTAGGACTTTTTACAAGATCAAAACAAAAACGCCTAAGGTGACCTTTCCTACCACAATATGAACATGTGTAAACGGGAGGAATGTTACCTAAAGTGTGATCTTTTATAACATCCTTGGACTTAGTTGACCCTCTAAAACAAATAATGGTCTTGGCTTTAGCACTAGAAGCATGAGAACAAGATGAGCCATTACCATCACTATCAAACCTACTCGAGTCAGTCAAATTATTTTTTAACTTCAAAATTTTTGACTCAAGCAACGAATTAGACTCTTCCAAAGACAGGGATTTCTTTTTCAAATTATCAATTAAACTTAACAGTTTATCACTCTCCCCCTCAATTAAAACAAACTTATCCCTAAGAGTCTTTTCACGTGCCGTAAAATCATCGATTAATTTTTTATCCTCGACGGCACAAACGGGAACCCTAGAATTTTTTAAGTCCTCCAATTTCTTCTCTAAAACAAGGACTCTCCCATCACTCTTCTTTTTGGCAATTTTTAAAGAATCAAAATCAGTACACAAATTGCCAAAGTGCTCACGACAAATATCACTTTGAGTTTGAAACGCTTGCAAATATTCAATCTTACTTTTAAAGAGAGAATTTTCTTTTTCCAAAACTTTAATTCTTTTGCAAAGTTTCAAATTCAAACTTTTTAAATTTTCAGCATGGTTGTGAACTTTGTCAAAAATAGGCTCCTCATTAAACGGGCGTTCCATTGAAAAAATTGCGATTTTTCACAAAACTGATTTAAAAAAAAAATCAATATCACACGATTTTGTGGAAAAAAAGGAATACGCAATAAATTAGCGTAACCTGCTCTGATACCAATTTGAGAAACCGAATAGGTTCGGTGTGTGATAATTGATTTAAATAAAATTCGCAAGTTTCCAAGAACCCTTATTTAATTAGCGTCTACTTTTAAACCAAATAAAATCAACCCTTAAACATGCATCTAAATCAACCCATCAAATATAAAGCATGCGACACAAAGTTAAGGAAAAATCCCCGAAGGGCAAAACCTTTTATTTCTAGAACTTTAAAGAATTTACAAGACCATTGACTTACATACAACCTGATAATCGCCCACAAGTGTAACGCACGGTGTCTTCGGTAAACCTTCAAAGCAATGGCTAGAAACAGTGTGACACAGAAATACCCGCAGGTGTCGGTTCCTATGTCGGCGGCTGGAAGTTTCCCTTTCCAGGAGGGCAACAATGAAGAAGAGAACGACTTCTCCACAAGGGTTGAACAATAGCAAAGCTTGTGTTCTAGGGTTCCAAAAGATTCACAAAAGTAATTGGGATTTTTGGTGTGAATCAAAAAGATGTTTGGCACATCAAAAAACGAAGTCTTGTTGTGTTTTATTTCTTAAAAACGTTTTCTCAAAGACTTAAAAAAAACACCATCGGAATAGTAATATATATAGGAAATATAAGATGGTGGGAAAAAAACACACGGAACTGCTCGAGTATATCCCAGGCGGACCGGTCCGGCTTGGGGGCGGATCGGTCCGGTTGACCGGATCGGTTCTTTTATTCCAGGCTTCATCGCTTCGCTTGCGGTCCGGGGTATACTGGATCTGCAGCAAGCGGATCGGTCCGGTTGAGGGGCGGACCGGTCCGGATTCCCAGAAAAATAAAAAAACTTTTTTAAAAAGCCTCATTTTGCTTTAAAAAACTTACTTCTTATTTTTATAAAAAATATTTTATAAAAATTTCGCAATACTAAATATGAACTTTAAGGAACGTAAAAACAAAATTTTACCAAGTTCATTCTCGCAGAGGCTATGATGTTGAAGACACTTTGATATTCGGATCCGTTGATGTAGATGCGATCTTGAGTTTCTTCAACGGTGTAACGGCGTACGACATATAAATTGATAATGGACAAAAATGTCCTTACATATATAAGTATAAACACCACATAAGACACTAAAGACAATAAAATTACACACTCACATGGTATAAATATATTTAAATAAATATGTAGTAAACGAATTAAAGGGGTGTGAACTAGATACAAAATGATTATGAACGAATCACTCAAATATATTCAAGGATTTCTATTTGATCACAAAACTTTATCAAATTAAGATTTAGCCTTAAGTGACAGATAAAGTGAACTCAAAGAACAAATAATCACAATGCACACAAGCCTAGAATATTGATGATTCTACAAATCAATAGAGTCATGACATTATAAACAAAACTAGGATTCATTATGCTACCACATTGATCTTTAACTTTAACACCCTAAAAAACTAAACATATAACATTTTCACCTCAAATCTTGTGAAGATACCAATTTTGATGGCCAATAGTAAACATATGGACTTAGCAATTTAATATTTTCTTTTGCGTCTTAATTTTTTAGGCTCTTGCCAATGGTTGCCTTTCATGTAAGGAAGATTTCTCCCTTTGTAAACCTTTCCCATGAACATTCATATTTTTTAATAAAATTCAAACTCACGGATAATAGTTCTTACATGCACAAATCTCCCATAGTCAAAAGATATGAAGATGACAAGATTGATGAGAGAGCATATCACTTAGCTTAGATATAGCATATGAAGCTAAAGTTCAAAAGATCTCGCGCATGTGTGTGAAGAGGCACATATAAAGTGAAATCATTAATATATCAAAGTCAAACTACTCCATGCAAGCATGATTAAGAATAATTTAATCTTTGAACGTCATAACCAAAGGTTCTAGCCACACAGATACATTGAATTAATTGGATTCAAACACAAGGATATGCCAACTAAAATGTGTAAAACTATACTACACATAAACAAAAAAATATTGTTGAGTTTTTAAACTTTTAAACCAATTTTAAAACAAAGATTATAGGAGGGTGGTTATACCGAGGTCTACGAAGAACTGGATCTGGTGAGGCTTGATCCACTTTTACGGATGCTATCTTCAAGGTCTCTAAGGTCTCAAGAGCAGTTAGAAAAAAATACCTATTTCTGGTAATAATGGAGTCTTTGTAATGCTATGTAAGAAGAAAAATGATTAGCTACAACTTTTTAACAATAATGATGACAGAGAAAAGGGATCACTATGGAAGTGATGGCTGTAGAGCGAAGAGATAAGCACTTCAACTATCAAGGAGTGATAAGGGAGATAATACTTTGATATTAACAGAGTAGCAGTGCTAACTTGAATTTTTCTGATGTGTTTGACCTTACCTAAGAGTCCTATTTATAGGTAAAAACTAGAGTTGGTATGGCATTTAAGCTCCAAAAATGAGATACTCTTTGGAGAACATCTGAAATGTACCTTTTATCTTTGTTAATTGTTTATCGCCTGTCGCCTCTGATAAGATACACCTGGTGTATACTATAGTCAAAAAGTAAAAATGTCGGGCATAGTGAAAAAAGTTTGATTTGGTAAATGTCAATGTCAAAGAATGGATTAGATCCAATTTCCTAACCACAAATAAAATATAATATTGTAATGAAATGATCACACAGGAGATAAAGAGTTTTTAAAGTGGTTTGACTGTGTAAGAAAGCCTACGTCCACTGTCATTGTATTTATTTAAGTGATTACAGAAAGCTAGGTACTTTTGTTAAGAAGAATATCCTATAATCCATTCTATCTTGTCTTTTGTGAAAGGAATACAATGTATTTATAATGACCCGAAGATCAAGGGTTGGGATGCCTTTATATATTCAAGCATTTACACCGTACATAATGAATGTGATGGTTGATTTTCTAAACCACTTGTGGAAGGGCCCTTGACTGTTTCCCTCTAGTGGTGACTGTTCATTTACTTTGATGGTCTGCATTCTTCATGTTGGTCCGAATGCCTGCTCATAATGATTAAGTGACTGCTGACTAGGATTGCTATCACGTAAGGAGAAGATTTTCCATTTATGATTGGTCCACGTAGGTGGATAATTTTTGGTATCAACAGAAGCCCCCAATACTTCATTCTTGATATTTTTATTGAACGGATGGATTATATTTTCTTCAAAGTTGGTCGGCGTAGGCCGACATGTGGGACTTGTGAAAATTTCCTAAGACTTGGTCTTGTAGTGGAAATTTTGTAAATAATTTAAAAATTAGCGAACCGCCAAAGGGTATATTGGTATTTTTGCTCTTTTAGAATCGTGAAGTCATTCAAACATCAATCATCGATACAAGTAATCATTTCTTGCACGATTTTCTAGTTATGCTATAAGAGACGAGAGTTTTCTAGTTTTATACACCATAACTTTTCCAGTCTTTTTAACTCTCCTTTTCCTAGTTCTCTGTCTTTGAGCTTTACTTTGCATCCTACCTTTGCTACGACCACCATTTTCTCTGTAAGCTTTCTTCTCCCCTTTAATTTTGATTTCTTTCTTTCTTTCTTTATTGTAACCATCGTTTACATAGTTCATGGGGATTCTCTAGATTAATTTAGGCGGGAAAGTAACATCCCTGATTGGGCAGAGTTAGAAATGTTGGTACCACCTATTGAAGTGTTATCACTACAAGAGGGTCACTAGATTCCCTCTCTGTTCATAGATGAGTGTGGTTTCATTTTTTCCCCAATCCTTTATGTCTATAGTTTTGTCAGTATTTTGATGTCGTCCTTGATAGAGTAGCCCCCAACACTTGGAGAGTGGTAAATGGGATATGTAGGCTTAACCAAATACATGGAGCCCACATTGGCATCCCTGAGCTGATATTTTGTTACAAATGGGTTACCAGCGAAAGTACCTATGACATGAAGATTAGGTTTGCCAATTGAGCCCTGGTTGTCAATTTGCCAGACTCCAATAAAGATTATTTTGACTATGGAGTTTTTACGAAGAATTGGCAATATGCTCATTTTCAAATAGGATAAGCGTATGATGGGCCTAGGTGTCCCAAAGTAAGACATGACATAGGTTGTTGAATTTAATTACTGTATTCCTCTTTTTGCTAATCAATTATTTGATGATATGTTAACTAGTGTTTTCTTGCCCTGTTTTGTACAGTTAAAAGTAAGAAAAAGTGTCCCAAAGAAGAGGAAATCAATATTCGTGAATTAAAATTCCTATGGAGCATTCACTCGAGGATGGTCAAGGAACACCCAAGGTCTACCTCGCACCTATTGCAATATAGGATCTCAATCACTTCCTTTGTTGATAGGCCCACAACTACTACAACTTTAGCCCCCATAAATCTTAAAGAGGAACCATCCCCTACTTTTTCAATTAAGGAATTTGTAGGGGCTGAGAAGGATTTTGGGAATTCATCTCCTTTTGATTCATTATTCATTTCTACTGTTCCCACCTCCCCACTTGCTGATATGAGAAAGATAAAAATTCCTAACTTGATGACTAGAGCTTTATCTCCCACTGCTAAGAGAGTTGTCGAGAAGATTAGAAGACTGCTGATGCCAAGAAGCTAGAGAAAACCTCTAAAGTTGCTAAAAAAGTTCCTCAGGTCATCACTGTTGGGGAGATTAAAACTACTGCACATCAATTCAAGAGGTTAAGAAAGGGACTGCCTAAGAAGCAGGTTGAGAAGAGTTCTGCCGACCAAGAGTTGGTCGAGACGATTCAGGAGGATTTGGATATTACAGGGTCATCCTCTGTTGTTATCCATCTTAGTATGGCCAGGAAGTTATTCAAAACTGGTACTCACTCTGCTGATAGAGCAACCCTTGCTCCTCTACCACGATTAATGATAGCAGAAAATGCTTGCGAAAGTTTAGCTATGGTAACTCTTTCCCCTTTATTACTTGCCCTTAATGCATTATACTTCTTCTAGTACTCCTTGTAATCCGACGTTGTCCTTTGCGCAATTTTTAGTGAATCTCAATCAACTGATGGAGAAGGACGATCAAATACGTTCTTTGGGAGGAGATGTTGAAGAGGCCCTGGAGGGTCTAAGGAAATATATGGAGACTTCAAGGAAATTGTTGGAGTCTAAGCAGAAAGCTAGGAGGAATAATTGAAGAAGGATACTGATAGAGCCACCACTGCTGAAGGAAAACTGGTAACTACTGAAACTAGTTTGATAGCTACTGAAAATAAGGCCAATATGGCCGAGGATAAGTTGGTAGAAAATAAAGTCCTCCTGAAGTCTACCGAGGAGAAAACTGCTGGTCTGACCTCTGAACTGGTTGTAGAGAAGGCCAAAAATAAGAAAATAAAATAAGACTCCTTCAATAAAGGCTGGAACAAGGAGTTTCTGGTTGCCTTTTCTCAAATTGAGTTCATCAGGAAGAGATCCTTTAAGGACAGCTGGTTGGATGCCCTCAAGGAGGTTGGCACTGCAAAGGATTCTAAATTATTCCTGAGGCATAATCCAGGCTCTCCTCCAAACTTAGAGGAAGATTTTAATGATGAGGAAGGGTCTGGAGAATCCTACATTCAACCTGTTGGGTCTGCCTTAAAGCCCATTGATGAGGCCTTTCCTTCCGCCGGCCTTCCCTCTAGGAGAAATATTCAGGACAAAGAGAAGGTTTAACTCCTTTATTTTTTTTTTTTATCCCTATGTCTTATAACTGGATCATCATTATGTAACACCTCCTGGTTATTAATGAAAACATTTCTCCTTTTAGCTATATGTGTTGTATTTACCATACTTAAGCCTTCTTCTTGGTTGAATTACCTTTATGAAATCACACACTTGGTGTTATGTTTGCTCAGTAATCACATTTGTGTGCTTACATATGCAATTTTTAGTTTGGTGCTAGGAAGAAGCCCATAGTTTATGCTAAATCCAACCTACTTAGGCGGATTAAAAATATTTTGGAAGATGGCCATGTTCCTTTGTCCTAAGAAGACTTATTCGGCTTGCTTGGTCCAGATGTGTCCGACCAAGTTAAGGAGTCATACATTCACATTCATTGCTTCCAGGACAAGGTACTGGTAAATAATGCTACTTATTATGAAATGATTTAAGATCTGCAAGAATACCACAAGTTTTCTTTAGCTTAACTCTATGTTGACTACGAGGCAAAGTACAAAGCTTTGAGTGAAGGTTGGGGCCTTGAGAAGAAACTGGAAGAATATGAATCTAGAAGAAAAGAGTTATGTTGAATCGAGAAATAAATAAAGCTCAGGATATAGCTAAACTTCTTGAAAAGGAAAATAATAAGTTTAGAAATGAGTTAGATAGCTTACATAAGTCATTTGCTAGTGGTACTAATGAGGGGGGTGCCTCTTTCTTGGAGGCTCAGAATGCCAGACTAGTAGAAGAACTTGAAGCACTACAGAAAACTAAGCTTGGGAAAACTTTTAGGCAATAAAGAACTAGCGGACCAATTATAGATGAGGCAAGAACCAATAAAACACTAGTCGACCAAGGTGTCTAGTTGAAGGCAAAGAATCAGTCCATTGCTGAGTTATCTATGAAGGCGAAAGCTAAGGATAAAGTAATCGCCAACCAATCTATTCAGCGGAAAGTGAAAAATGATGTTTTGAAGAAACTTTAAAATTAGGTTGAAAGATTAACCTTTCCATTTCACAAATAACCCAAGGAGGTGTGTAGGGAAGGCTACAATTAGGCCTTTAGCCACGTTGATGATCATCTTTCCTAGAGCCACCGTGAAGGTTACAGATGGGGATGGACCAACTGCCTGACCTTGCTGAAATATGATCAAAACAGTGGGCTATAGTACTGGAATGAGCCTGGTCTGTTAAATTAGGACAAGCCCCCATTCAAGTTGGACATATCATGGATTCCTCCTGATGCTATTCCCCAGTGCTTACTCACCAAATATTTAGGAGATTATGGTTTGCATGATGTTCATAAAATAGTTCATCCTCCTCATCTGATTAATGTGTCGAGCAACAGTAATAGGAAAATGCTGAGGGATTTTAATTTTGTCAATTCACCTTATACTCTGGATGATCCTCCTGCTAGTATGGAGAGAGTGCAACAAACTTCCAAAGCTCAAGGAAAATGTACAACTGAATAAATGTTCTGTATTTTGTACTCATTTGATATCAGATGTAATACAATTAGTGTTTGAATAAAATTCATAATTTTGTGTTGTCACCAGTCAGCTAAATTATCGTTTAATAATGAATTATTAAACTATGATTATAAGGCCATAGATTTTACTAATACACTTAGATGAAACTATGAATAGTTTTATTGATCCAAGTTTAGCATCTGTTATCAGTGGTGACCAAGTGTATGAGGAATATATGTGTATATTCCAATGGTTAGGAATGTTTACATGCCTTCCTAAATTTAACTTAGTCGGGTAAAACTTTTCTGTAATTGTTTGAGTTGTATACGAAGTTATATAGACTTCTTGTTCTTGACTTATCAAAGACAAAGTCATACATGAAGTAAATTATTAGTGTCGAATAAGTATATGAGGAGTGTATTCCCGCATTTAACTTGGTTGGGTAGAACTTCTTATTCGTGACTTATTAATACGAAGTCATACATGAAGTAATAACTTCTTATTCGCGACTTATACATACGAAATCATACATGAAGTAATCTTAGTTGGGTGAGATACGACTAATGCATTAAGTTGTTGGTGTATCTCGAATTTGATAAGTTCAACATGATTAAGTATATGCTGGTGATTGGTAGATAAGTTCAACCTGATTATCGTCTCGAATTTGATAAGTTCAACCTGATGTGCTGCTGATCGACAAGAGCTGAAGATCAAAAGACATTTTTTATTTGTTGTTTCGGGGGGATGTATATCGCAGTACTCCAAAAATTAATTGAAAAATTGAAGGAACTAAAATCAAGAATTTTATTGAACTTAAAAGATAATTATGCTGAACATAAGGAAAAAATAAATACAATATGTCAATGCCCTGATTCAGTGATAATATTTGCGAAGGTGCTCGGCGTTCCAAGGGTTCTTGAATTCTTCCCCATCAAGTGTCTCAAGGTGAAAAGTCCCTGGTCGGATGAATGCTGAAATGCGACATGGGTATGCCAATTGGCCTCAAGCTTGTTTCCTTTCTGGATAACCTTCCTAAGGACATAGTCACCTTATTTTAAATTGGTTGGCTTGACCCTTTTATCGTAAAAGCGAACAGTCCTTTGTTGGTATGCAACATTTCTGAGAGCAGCATCTTCTCGGACTTCTTCTAACATGTCTAAGTCCAATCTTCTCATCAAGTCACTTTTTGGAGAATCAAAATTTAGCACTTTGTGAGTTTGTAGGCCTATCTCGGATGGTACCATGGCTTATGTCCCAAATGCAAGCATATAAGTTGTTTCTCTAGTTGTTGTTCTTGGAGTTGTTCTATATGCCCAGAAAATAGAATGTAATTCATTAATCCAGTTTCCCTTGGCAGCATCAAGCCTCTTCTTCAGCCCATTAAGAAATGTTCTATTTATCACTTATGTCTGACCATTGCTTTGTGGATGGCCTGGTACAGAATGAAGTTTCTGAATCTTGGACTGAACACAGTATGCTTCAGATTCATCATTGTTAAACTGGGTTCCATGGTCATTATGGTATGTCATACTTATATATGTTGCTCTTCCAGATGAATTGGTACACCTTCTTATAAGGCATTTCTATTAAAGGCTCCACTTCCACCCATTTTGTGAAATAATTAACAACAACTACCAAGTACTTGAACCTTCCTTTGGTGGTCAGTAGTGGGCCGACCAAGTCAATTCCTCAGATAACGAATGACCAAGGAGAAGTAATTGGTGCTAGAGCAATGTTGGGTGCTTTGTGAATTGCATAAAACCTCTCGCACTTGTCACACTTTCTTGCTAAGGCCCTATAATCTATCCTCATAGCTGGATAATAGTATCCATTACGTTGATTCTTTAGAGTAATGCTCGACCAGTTGAATGAGCTCCATAATAACCTTCATGCACCTCCTTAATCAAGTCTTCAACCTCCAACAGATGAACATAATGTAATAAGGAGATAGTTAATCCCCTTCTGTATAAGACTCATTTATCCAACACATATCTAGCTTCTTTGTACCAGAGCTTTTTTGCTTATTTGGGATCAGCTGGTAGGATCCCTTCTTCAATATATGCCCTGATTGGATCATCTAGTAAGGACCCAAATCTAGAGTAATGAAACTGAATATTGGATCCTCATTTATGCTCCTTTTTGTCAAGATCTCAAGTGGAATGCTTTCCCAGAGTTTTATTCTTATTGCTGAAGCTAACCGAGCAAGTGCATCAGTTCGAACATTAGCTATTCTTGGTATTCTGTTCATTTGCACACTTGGAAATTTGGACATAACTTTTATAGCCTTGGTGAAATACATAGTCATCAATTCTCCCTTGACTCCATATAGACGAGGCACTTGGTTGATAACCAACTGTGAATCACTATGCGCCACTACTGGCTTGGCGCCTAATAAATGGGGTAATTCTAATCCGACTATCAAAGCTTCATACTCAGCTTCATTATTTGATGCCTTGAATTGAAACCTAAGGGCATATTCAATATCAATATCACTAGGAGTATTAAGTATGATACTTATTCCACTTTTAGTTTCTTATGAAGATCCATCTACATGTAAGTTCCATAATGGGATAACACTGTTGAAGCGGACAGAATTCCATGGTGAAATATCTTCTTACTTTCCTCTGCATATTTCTGATCCATTTCTTGAGTTTTGGATAATTTAAGTTAGTCGGCTATGACTTAGGCTTGCTTTTGAGCTGAGCTCTCTTTCGAAGAAGTCTGATCGATAGGAAAGTTTTATTGGCTGGTAACCTCTGGATAGGTGAACTCTGCAATGAAATGCTCCAAAGCTTATCCTCTTAATGATGACCTTGGTTTATAGACGATGTCATATTCTTTGAGTTCTATTGCCTAATACATCAATCTTCCTGATTTCTCAGGTTTGTGGAGTGCTTATCGAAGATGTAGGTCAGTGTACACAACTTTAGTGTGTGCTTGGAAATAAGGCTTCATACGCCTGGAGGCTTCAATGAGTTCTAAGGCTAATTTTTCCAAGCGTGGATACCTAACTTCAGCTCCTCGAAATGCTTTCCCGGTGTAGTAAACTGGTTTATGGATTCCATTATCCAATCGAACCAATACCGAGCTAACTGCGGGCTCAGAAATAGCGAAGTATAAATATAATTTTTCTCTCAAAATAGGTCGGGATAATAAAGGCGGTGATCCCAAATACTTCTTCAATTCTTTGAATTCTTCTTCACATGCTGCATTCCCCTCAAAAGTCTTTCTAAGTAAGTTGAATAATGGTAAACACCTATTTGTTGCTCGGGAAACAAATCAGTTTAAATCTGCAACTCTACCAGTAAGCCTTTGAACATCCTTCTTGGAGGTCAGCAACTGCATTTCTATCAGAGATTTGATTTTGGAAGGGTTAGCTTTAGTCCCTCTTTGGTTTACTATGAAGTCGAGGAGTATTCCCTTTTATACACTGAACACACACTTGGTCGGATTTAGATTCGTCTGATGCTTTTTAGCTGCTCGAAAGTCTAATTGAGGTCCTTGATATGATTTGAAGCCTTCTTGCTTTTAGTCAACATATCATATATATAAAACTCTATATTTTTCCCAATCTGCTCTTCAAACACCTTATTGACCAACCTCTGATACGTTTCTCCAACGTTTTTGAGCCCGAAGGGCATTATCTTGTAGCAATAAGTACCTCGACTGGTGATGAAATAAGTGCTTTCCATGTTTGTTAGTTTAATTATTATCTGGTTATAACCATTATAAGCATCCATGAAGCTCAACAACTCATGTATTGATGTAACATCCACCAACTAATCAATTCTAGGCAAGGGAAAATGGTCATTTGGGCAGGCTTTATTAAGATCAATAAAATCTACACACATTTACCACTTATCACTTTTCTTTTTGACCATCACAATGTTAGCCAACCAAACTGGATGTTTAACATCCTCAATGAATTGGGCCTTTTGTAGTTTCTCTACCTCTTCCTTTATAGCTTGGTTTATCTACGGACTGAACACTCTATGCCTTTGCTTAATTGGCTTGTCATCCTTATTAATGTTGATCTCATAACAGAGGAAATTGGGATCAATCCCAGACATATCCTCGTGACTCCAAATGGGCACATTCCTCTGTTATCTAAAAAATGAAAATCAATTCCTATTTAAGGAGTGGATCCAGTGTGAAGCCGATCTGGGTGGTTCATTTTATTTTGTCATCATCCAAGATTATTCGTTCGGTGGCTTCAATAATCTGCCCTTTGACTAACTCCATTTCATCTTGGGGATCTAGAGTTTCAACTTCTGACTCATTGTTGGGCTCCGTAGTGTCTACCTGGTAAGTGGTGGTCTTCTTCTTCAATTAAACCAAATCTTCTTGCTCGACAGAGGAGTAATAACATTCTCTGGCCACATTTTAGTCACCTATCACAACACTGTCCCAAAAGTGATTAGGGAACTTCAAACACTGATGGACTGTGGATGGTACCGCTTCAAACTTCTTTAGTCCTACCCTGCTAAAGATCACATTATAAGCAGACTGAACATTCTTATCCAAAAAAAAACATATATTTTCAGTGCAGCTTGCTGACCAAGTGCCAAACAACACTTCTAGATTGGCTGTCCCAAGAGGTTAGACTTTTTTTCTGAAAAAATCAATTAATGGCCTGTGGTATGTTTCCAACTGAATAAGTTTCAGTCCTAAACTCTGAAAGTAGGGGTAAAACATGATATCAAGTGATCTCCCATTATTAATTCGGACCCTAGCGATGATGGCTTCTTGAATTTTAAACGTGGTGACCAACGAACATCATGGGGATACAGTACCCTAAAGAGGTCATTCTTAAAAAAGTGGAATACCGTTTTGTCTTTATTGAATTTCCTGGGTCAATCATCTTCATTCAGAATAATTATATGGATATAGGAATAGGCCTGTGCTTCATTTAAGTAGGCCTCTTTCTTTGCAGTTTGATCCCCTCCTCCTACATCGCCACGTGTAATTACAATACAATCAAAAGATCCAAAACGTACCATAACTAGTTCAAGTTTCAGTTGTTTGGGCTTCTTTAATAGGTCGGGATCGTCTTTATAACCATCTTCATGGTTTCTCTTCCTGTCATTTCTGGATTTGCAGGGAGAATTTGATATTCCCTTTGTTTCTCTACTTTCTCGCCGAATAATAAATTTGTTTAGCTTTCCTTGATGAATGAGAGATTCCACTTTGTTCTTCAAAGCGATATAGTTATCGATTATGTGACCATGATTCTTATGGAACTCATAATACGTATATTTTTCCCTCCAGTTAGGTGGTGCCCTTAGCTTCTCGGGCCATCAAAAATCTCTATTGTGCTTAATTTCCTCTAGGATATGGTGAATACTGACCGTCAATGGAGTATATGTTCCATAATTTTTGAGCTTATCATCCTTCTTTGGTTTCTATTCCTTATTCTCCTTCTTCTCAGGCTTAGTGGTTGGACTCTACTTTGAAGCCATTGCTTCCTCGACGTTCATGATTTTTCCTGCCTTAGCCATGAGATCAGTCATGGTTTTAGGAGGGTCTTTGGCCAGAGAATAGTGTAGATTTTCTGGAAGTAATTCACTCATTAAAGTGGTGATGGGTATTTTCTCTTATAATTTAACCACTTCTAGTTTCTTGTTGTTAAAATAATTGATGTATTCTTTGGTGGTTTCCCTTACTCATTGCCTGACACTCAGGAAATGGGCTACTCTCTTAACTGGCTTGGCCCCAAAATAGAACTTGCTAATGAAAAACCCGACAAGCTGGTTTAAATTGATAATTTGACCTCAAGGCAAGTTATTGTACCATATTTGGGCTGAACCTGTAATGGTGCTGGAAAAATCTCTACATCTCATATCATCAGGAACATAATAGATATCGATTGCAGCTTGATACTGCTTGATGTGCAAAAATGGATCAGTTTTACCATCATACTTGAGGGTAACCAATGGGGTTTTAAACTTGGAAGGAGTTGGGAAATAAATAGTTGCCTGAATGAAGGGAGATCCCTTGACGAAGTTCCTCTGTCATGGATTCTTTACCTTTTCCATTTATCCCAACCGATCTTCTAATCAGTGGATTGATCCCTTCCATGAAGGGCTGCTTGCATTAGATTTATGTGAAGTAGCTCAGCTATCTCGACCATGTGTTTATTCTTATCTCTCTTCCTGATAAGTATGCTCTTCGTTCATAGATCGTTGGACACTTAATCTGGACCTGATTGAAGCTTCACGGTGGTCAGCTGGGTATTGATTAGTTGTGGATAACTCTCTTAGAGGAATTCTATTTGTTCGATATCCCAAATGATCAAAAGGTGAAGCTCTGCTCAATCTTTCCAAAATGATTGATCTTTTAGGAGATAGAGAATGTACATCAAAGAATTCTGTGGATCTGAGTGATGAACTCACTCCTGGATAGTAAGACCTATATCATAAAGATCTGGAATAGCTATATTGGCTATGCCTCGGAGGCGAAGGTGGCATATATCTCCTCAACGAAGGAACCATCTGTTGCTTGGAAAGAGCTGGAGATCTGGCTTGCAATGATTGAGCCAATTGCCTTATTATTTCCTACATGGCATCATTACCCCTGGCAATACTAGAAATAATTCCATTTAAGTTGGCGGCCGTAGGTGGAGCAGATGGGATGGTTAGGTTGCCTTCATTTCTGGCACTAGTCTCAGGATCATTAATATTCCCTCGAACTAGAATGTATAAGATAGATAATGACAATTAGACACACGTTCCCACAGATGACACCAATATGTTGATTTAAAAAAATGGACTAGATCCAATTTTCTAACCACAGATAAAATATAATATTATAATGAAATGATCACACAAGAGATAAAGAGTTTTTAAAGTGCTTCGACTGTGTAAGAAAGCTTACGTCCATTGTTATTGTATTGATTTGAGTGATTACAGAAAGATAGGTACTTTTGTTAAGAAGAATATCCTGGATTCCGTTCTATCTTTCCTTTTGTGAAAGGAATACAATGCATTTATAGTGACCCAGAGATCAAGGGTTGGGATGCCTTTATATATTCAAGCATTTACACCGCACATAATGAATGTGATGGTTGATTGTCTAGACCACGTGTGGAAGGATCCTTGACTGTTTCCCTCTTATGGTGACTGTTCATTTACTTTGATGGTCTTCATTCTTCATAGTGATCGGCATGCCTGTCGATCAACTATCTTTGGGATTGATTAAGTGACTACTCACTAGTATTGCTTCCACGTAAGGAGACGAGTGTTAATTTATGATTGGTCCACGTAGGTGGATAATTTTTAGTATCAACAGTAAATATGTTTTCAAAAAGTAACTTCGTGAACATACTTTGAAGACTTACAGGTGGCTAAGGAGCCACTCGCCAAAAAAGTTAATTTAAAAATACTTTCTGAACAACACCTTGGATACTCACTTATTCTACTAAGTGTGGACTATGTGAGTGATTGATTGACTTCTAAGTTTTCTCCTATTAGTATTCTCTGAAAGGTGCTAAAATTATATGCTCTTATACCACTTGAAAGACCAAATTATATGGATGGTTTCGAAAATTCTCAATTTTAATTTCTTCAAATTAATTTTCTCTTCAATAAAAATTAAATCAAGTTCAAATCAACACAAATCAAACTAAACATGAATTTTGTCAAAATAAACTTTTTCATAAACTAAACAACCCAAATTAATTAAGTACCAATTATACCATTTTATGGTTAAAGCAATTTTTGTTTTAGCCTAAGCATGCATCTAGGAGAATTATAAGATAAAACAAACAACCACAAGGCTCGATGCATGAGGAAAATCTAAAACAGAAAAACCTTAGACGACCCAGCCACAAGTATTCTATGTACGAAATTACAGAAGGACACGATAAAATGCTTACACAATGACTTGACACCCTCACAAGCCTTGGTGCTCTTCGTTCCTTTAATCTCTGCCTAGTAACAATGTAGAAGTCCACTAATGGGGCACAACAATCGTTATGTATACAGAATCCACTGTATGAGAACCAACGAACATGGAATCCTCCATAAGAAAAAATCCTCAATAATGTAGAGAATGACAAACCCGGTGCCAAAACTTGATCTCAAAACATATATGTATGTTGAAATTTGGATCAAAATAAATTGGGTGTAATCTAGAGTTTGTGTTTTGAAAAATTAATCATGAAAGATTAACAAAACTCAAAGGACTTTTTGGAAGAGTTTTTTTCTCTCATAAGGATGGAAAAAGTCTAATAAAAAATAGCTATCCCTCAATCCATAAAGTGAGTAAGAAAGTAGTGGGGAGTTGTGGAGAAAACTGCATGGAAAAACTTATATTTTGAAAAAAACTGCTCTGGTCCTTCAAATGAAATATAGTCTCTTTCGAACGGCAAAGATTTCTCATTTGACCGAGCCTTTTAATGAGATGTCAGTGCATAGAAAAAAAGACCCTCGTTAGAAGTTGTTCGAACGAAGCCCAAATCTCATTCGAATGACACTGTAAAGTCATTCTAACGACCCTAACCAAATTAAAATATTTTCTTTAAAAAGTATAAAGTGATTTTAAAAAATAGTTTAGCAAAATTCTAACACCGAAAAATAAATTTCCAAGGCTCAACAATAATATATGCATTCATACTTGAGAGATCCTTGGAATATTGATGATGAAATGAGGCACGAAACCAGACATAAGATGTAATCTCTTTGACTTGGCCACTACATCTTCAACAAACATGTCATAGACATGAAAGATCGCAACACATAGCTTGTACCCTATGAATCATAGTGTTTTGTCAAGAATTAAGCCAATACATAAAATTGAATCAATTGAAAAATTTTCTTTACAAATCTCACCCTTTGGCTATTCCGGACAATACCAAAAATAAAACAACTATGGGCTGTCAAGCTCATCTAAAAGACTCAATCCCCCAACTTAAAAGGAAAAAGTACAGTCGCTTGTCCAACATATACTCTAAGTAGCTTTACTTGCATTAAAACTTTGCCACATGGATGTAAACCTGCACACTTAAACACACCATAAAATGCATAGAGAATATAACAATATAGATTGCATAATAGAATCCTTCCCCGTTGTCAAACAATGTCCACCTAAGAAAGGATGTATCCCCCAAAGTAATAGATCTCCCTAAAAGAAAAGAGTTAGAGATCATTTCTCTCCCTTTTTGTTCAGGAAAAAATAAAGAATAAGGTGCATAAAATAATTAATTTCTCCCCAGTTAAACAAATTTTTCCCCTACATGAAACAAAGGATAAGCGTAAAGAAAAAACAACTATATCATACAATGGTGTATAGTGATGCAAGAACAACAAAGCAACTTGGTAGCATAAGAGCAATTAATCCACGTAAAGAACAATAGATACCAACTATGATGTAATAAAAAATGATACCAACAAGAATGTACTAAAATGAGCATGTGATATCAATAAAAACTCGCAAAAAGAAAGATGACGATATGAATAAATAGCATACAAGGACTCGATGTAAAAATAAAGACTCAAAACAAATGATACCATATATATAAATATAAAAATATATCAATGATCCATAAGCACATATATATAGGTATAAACACCACACAAGACACTAAACATGGAGCTTTTCACACTCATACGACATAAATGTGTCTAAATGAAATTTGATAAATGGAGTGAAGGGGTGTGAACGAGATAAAAGAATGATGACCCAATCACTTATATATTTTCAAGGAATTCTATTTGATCACCAAACTTTATCAAACTTAGTTTTATCTTTGTGTGAGAAGATAAAGTGAACTCAAAAAACAAACAAGCATAATTTGCATAAGCCTAGAACTTAGATTATTCTAAAAACAATATAGTCATGACAAAATAAGCATAACTAGGATTCATTGTGAAAATCAGTTCATCTTCAACTAAACACCCTAAAACGATAAACGTGTAGACACCCCATTCTGTTACCCCCTAACTCTCCTTAGGTCCCTAGTACCTCCCTTCATCACTACAAACCCAGGTCATATCCCGAGAACTGAACTAGAAGCCATCGGGAACTCCTAGGCTCTGTTTGACCAAAAAGTCAAACTCTTCATCTCGACCGAGGCTGATTGAATCTTCGAAGGGCACTGAAATCCCTTTCCAATGGTTCATCCCGTGCGCGATTTCGACTTACCATGCGGACAAACGATCCGTTTGCGTCCGAAACTTGATACAGAGGCCACCGGGCGCTCCCGGGCTCTGTTTGACCTAAGTAAACTCTTCAGCTCGACCGAGACTGAATCAATCTTAGAAGGGAACTGAAACCCCTTTCCAATGGTCCGCCCCGTGCGCAATTTTGACTTATCATGCGGACGAATGATCCGTTTGACTCCAAGAGGTAACCGAATGCTTCCAGGGCACGGTTGACCAAATTCAACTCCCCAAACCGGGTCAAACTCTTTGGAATGTCGAAGTACATCTCCTAACCTTTCCAACTATCCCCCCCGTGCGCGATTCAGACTTACCATACGGACGAACGATTCCCCGTCTAATGGATCGACAAACGCTTCCGAGCCATATTTGACCCAAAGTCAACTCCCGAACTCGGGAGAGGTCCAAAGGGATTTCAAAGGTCTGTGAATTAACTTTTCAAAGGTCTGCCCCGTGCGTGATTCTGACCAACGGTTTTCCCTTGGCAGCTAATTTTCTGAAAAATCCTGAAACACACTGCCAAATGGCAGTATCTAGACCCTGCCTATCGGCAGGTGCCGATAGGGAGGACCAGGTCTATGCCAATCGGCAGTGACCTGGGACTATAAAAGGAGTCCTTCACCTCATTTGCAAGAGGAGCCCAAATCTGATAAAAATCGCTCTCAGCGAATCCCAAATACCTCTCTCGAAGACAACGCGATTTCAAAATCCAAATCCCTTTCTAACTTCCACTTTTCATCATCCTTTTCATCAAACTTAGTGAATTATCCACTCTCCATCATCATCCAAGTGCAAGGGATGCTCTCCAACATTCAAGATCAAGCTCAAGATCTTCAAGAAGGTCCAACTTTCTCTTCAAATTCCCTTAAATTCACAATAACTTATTTTATTACTTAGCACTTTTATTATTTCATCTCACACATCCTAATATACTTTTTATTTAGTATTATTGCACATCTCTTATTTTCATATAAATAAAACCCAAAAACAAGAAAAAGAGGGTTTGCTCATAAATTCCAAATAGGGAGTCTCATACTTTTCTCACAACTAAAACATTTTTTCTACACACACACACACACTCACCAATAAGAGATCTCCCATTTGGATTTATGGAATAAACCCCACCCCTCGTTTTGTATGCGAACTATGTGGACTTTGATGCCTTTATAGGCTACGTAGGCATCTCAGGTTAAAACCCAAGACTCGAGTCCTATTCTCACTTTCTCTCTCATTTTCTATCTTCTTTAAATCCAAATTTCTTATATTCTATATACTTGTTCTTAGTGACGTAACCCCATTTGCGTTATCGTTCCGTTATAACGATCAACGTAAGGGTAATCGAGTAAATCTTATTTTTTAATATTATTTTTATACCTTCCTACGGATGACTCGCTTTATCTCTTCCATGATACAAGTCGAGGATTCCTATATCCACTATATATATACACATGCACACATATCACGGGGAAAATAAAAAGGGAAAATAGCAAACATCCATGAGAGACCGAAAGGGCATAATGGGTGACTAACACCTTCCCATTTCGTAACTTAGCCTCCGAACCCTTCTCGAGTCATATTGATTTCGTATGCACCAGTATTTCTTTGGATGCCGTCCTTCGGGATGGATTCCCCTTTTTCTTTTGTCTATTTTGAGTAAAATAGACTCGCGACTCTAAATCTCTCTACATTTATACACCTCATATCAAATGATGCCGGCCAAAGCGCTCCCGAGAGGGACGCATGGGACCCGAGGATCCTTCCTTCACGTGCCCGCCCGAGGTGAGGATCTGGGATGGCCACAGTGCGAATATGTTGGGGACTTGTATATTTTGAGGGCTTGACTCTATTTACATGGATGTTATATTTGTTTATATTTACCCTATATCTTCATATTCCCCATTTTCATGTGTATCCCATGCCTATGCTTCTGTTCACACACTTATAGAAAATTTTCCATGTACACTTCGCACCACGTGCACCTAGGATCACATATATCTACATGTTTCATGCATCACCCATCCATACTTGGTGTACCTTTGGTACTTGTACTTTGCTCCTTGTTTGGCATAATCAAGAAAATAATTCTCTTCATAAGATACTAATAAGAGAATCATGCATGATTCACACGACATCACCAAAGAGCATTGTTATTGACCAAATTTTATCTAGTAACTGGAGGGTCACTTCGTGATGGGCGCTGTTCAGGTAGGGCCCAGTTAGCCTAAGCGATATGACTCTCACCTTCCATTGGCCAAATACCTTCGACGTATATCGAACGGTTCCCCCCGCATCGTACCGCTTGACCGAAGTCATGACGGGAGGTATATCGCAGGAAATTCGTTCACGTATGCCAAATATATCTAATTTGCTCACACACGTACCGTCCCCACGAGGTATATAGTGAGGCAATTCACGTACACTCAGGTATATCAAATGGCTTATCCGCACGTACCGATTGCCCGCAAGAGCAAGACGTATATCGTGGAAGTCACTCCAAAGGGGGGAACCCATTCTGATTCACCCAACCAATTGCATACCCGCATATAGGTGTCAAACCTAGGACACACACTTTAGATTGCCGGTTTCAACCCAAAACTCTGCCGAAATTTTGGGTCGGCCTGCCGCCCAAATTTTTGTGCATTTTTAAAATGGGACCCTATCCGTGAGCCTGGTTACAAGTCCAGTCATAGCTTTGCATATATTAAAAACCCCACTTTTCAAGGCTCGGGTCCCATCCGGCATTGCGTTTAGGAGAATTAAATACAAGTGAGAACATAATAATCGTAATAATCATGCTGAGT
Organism: Sambucus nigra; assembly: GCA_949130495.1. NCBI lineage: Eukaryota > Viridiplantae > Streptophyta > Magnoliopsida > Dipsacales > Adoxaceae > Sambucus > Sambucus nigra. The sequence goes on along the minus strand of OX422207.1, from coordinate 621,337,152 downwards.
TTTGTCTCCAAAAATATTTCTCCCTTCTTTATCAAAAATCCAAAAATAGTTTCTTCTCTTTTTCTAAAAAATAAATCCCATTCTACGCCTTCTCAGGTCAATCGCAAGCCCTTGGCCTGGCTCCCTATTGGCTTCGATCTTCAGTCAAATCACCCCAGAGTTTCGTCCGTTCCTCTACTACTTCTTTCGAGTCCGAAATCCATCCACTTTCCATAGAGAATACTGATCAAGTACCAGTCATACAGCCGAATCTAATGGCAGTCCTAGCTCAACTCGTGTCCAAGATTGACAACCTCCAAACTGAGGTCCGAGAGATGCAACGAAACCAAGTTCCTATTCTTCAAGAGCCCGAGGCCCTATTCCCTCGTGCTATGGGTCCAACCGAGCCTATCTGGGTTCTTGAAGAATATCAGCACACTCCACGTGCCCCTCCTATTAATGGGCCACCGTCTGCCCAGCTTCCAATGCCAAACATTTCCCAGCCTATGGGTAACCTGCCTATGGCCGCTAATCCAAAAGAGGAGGAGTTGAATAAAGTCAAAGAGGATCTCAAGATGCTCACCAAGAAGTTCGATCAAGTAAGAATCTTTGGGAATTTCATAGATTACACCCACATGTCTCCTTATCCTAAAGCGAGATTACCCGAGAAGTTTAAGATGCCAAATATCGAGAAGTGGGGAGAGAATGGACTCCCGATTGTTCCTCTTTGCCGTTATCATCGTTCCATGACTCTACTAGGGGCTTCTGAAGAAGTGATGGCCCAATTGTTTTAGTAAACTTTAAGGATAGTGCTCTCCGATGGTTTTTGTCTCTCAAGGAATCCAAAATCCGTAGCTGGGAGGATGTAGCCCGAGAATTCATGTCGCAGTACAAATACAACAAAGAGCTTGAGGTCACCCTTCGTGATTTAGAGCTACTCAAATAGAAGCCCGAGGAATCAGTCAGTAACTTCATAACTTGGTGGAGAGAGCGAGCAGCTACCATGACCAATCGGCCATCTGAGGAAGAACATGTCAACATAGTGAAGAAAAACTTCTTGCCCCATGTCCGAGCGAAGATGGGAGGACAATACTATCCCCACTTCCGAGATCTTAGAGAAGCAGGATTAGAAATTGAGGAAAGCCTTGTTAAAATAGTGGTTGAACCGAAGAAGGTGTCTGAATAATTCACCCCTAGAAAGTATGACAAGCCTGCCAGGACTATAGTCTCAACCATCAACAACATCTCTCAATCAACCACATCATGGGCAACAGAAAGCCTCCCTGCCCCCATCCGAAGGGGATACACTGAGATCTATGCCCCCCTCTCCAAAGTTTACCAAGCCTTGTTAAGACAAAACCTCATCAAACCCTTGGATCCCCGTCCATTGCCAAATCCACTCCCAAAAAACTTCAAGGCCAATGCTTATTGCGCCTTTCACCAAACTGCTGGCCATATCACCGACCAATGCTTTCACCTCCGAAACATAATCCAAGATCTCATTGATCGGGGTACCATCTCCCCACCAGCCAATCCTAAGCCAAACACTACTCACAATCCACTCCCAAATCATGCCTAGGCCATCTTCTTAGAAGAAAACCCAGATTTCGATCCCTCAACTCAAATCACACCCATATACTCTCCTAAACCTCTTCAAATTTGCCAATATTTCCTCCTACACCCTACTAGCCTCGCTGATCAGGCACTATCACTCCTTACTACAACATGCATTGCTGTCCGTACCCATTCTGAAAATGGAAATATGGAATTATCAGAGGTGTTAAACCAACTCCTAGAGTTCGGGCTAAAATTGCCCTCACAGATGGTCATCGATTGCCAAAGGTTCAGTACACTATTCTTGGAAGCACGAAAGTGGGCCCGAGATTCAGACAAGTGGGTGGTACCAATCGATGAAGTCAGCCTAGATGATGTTGTCTAGATTATGGCTGAATTATTTGGGCAAACCAATAGCATTTGTAGTATCACCGGGTTACTTGATACTTTGAAGCTACAAGGGCGCTTGGTACCTTCAACCATACATATCCCCACAGAATGGGAAGACATGTATGAAGAAGCCATTGAAGTTGTGGAATGCATTGACTTTACATGGAAAGACAGAATTGTTGCCACCGGATGGGGGAAGAATTCGAAGATTCAAGTGAAGAACAAGCTTCAGGAAGAACTAGCCCAATAGCCGATATATGTGGAATGATATCATTTGAAGAACTCCTCGGAGAAATCAATAGGGTGACAGAATAACCTGAGATTGATGAGGAAACGGGATTCATGTTCTTCCCTTCTTCAGTAAATCACATGTCCAGATCTGGGAGACATTACCAGGTTCCAATCTCACTACCAGCAAATGACAAAAGGAAGGGTGTTGAAAACCTTCCTGTGCCAGATATGTCCATCAAGGAGAGCAAGATCCTCGATCAACTGAAGAAAACACAAGCTAACATCACTTTATGGGGGCTTTTCATGTCTTCCCAGCTGCACAGAAATGCTTTAATCAAGCTGCTCACTGGACCCACAGTTCCTCCTTCTACCACACCAGAAGAAGCAATAAATCTGGTCGGATCCTTGACCTCTACCCGAATGCTGTCATTTTCTAAAGAAGAAATCCCTAGAATTGGGCCAAATCACAATCATGCACTCAACATCTCCATCGAAGTTATGGGGAAGACGGTGCCACTCTCTCTTATCGATAATGGATCCGCCTTGAATGTCTACCCACTGAGAACCTTCAAGTGTTTAGGCCTGAAAGAAAGAGACCTCGCTCCAACCTTCGCCGCTGTACGTGCCTATGATAATACCTGTCGGGAGGTAATGGGATCCATAAAACTTGTAATAAGGGCTGGCCATATAAACCCTATCGTTGAATTCCAAGTCATAGACATCCCAACTTGTTTCAACCTGTTTCTCGGACGACCCTGGCTCCACAGTATCAAGCGTGTGTCTTCCTCACTCCATCAAAAATCAAAGTTCTTCGACGACAAGCGAGTCATCACCATTTTGGGCGATGACAAAAATGTCGAGGGTGCAAGCACCAGCAGTCCAATCCTTGAGATACAGCACGGGTCAAATGATATGCTCCTATCAGGATTCCGAGTTGAGCCACTCCTACTCATGGCAGGGGATGGTTTCAAAGAAAGGGTTTGTCCAGAATATAACCCTCATGGAAATGTCAATGTGATTCAGATGTTTAGAAACATTCACTTCATGCCCGGACTGGCGCTAGGGCAAAGGCAGCAAGGGATACTTGAGCCCATCAAACTAAAGAAAGCTTTCCCTCCTTGTGGCTTGGGGTATTAACCATCAGAACAAGAGCTCAGAATGATCCACCAGTCTCGACCAAAGAGAAGATTAGACTATATCCCAACTACCCCAGGAGACTCCTTGAATGGATGATTCATCAAAGAAGGCGAATAATTTTCCTTTTGCGATTTTCCAGAACCATGGTATGACCACACAAATAAGAAGATGAAGCCTGGAATGGAGATCTTTTTCCAAGATAGCTATCCATGGGATGAAAGGTATCAACACCGAGTACAAACACTCATCAAAGATACCGAAGAGACTGAGGAAAGTGATAGATTCCTTCAACTCATAGACTCTGGGGCTGGCACTCTGCATGGTTCATTCAGGCACTACATCAATAGATCCATCCCATCTGATTAAAGCTGCTGATACACCCCTCCTCAACTGGCATGCTGCGCCAGTTATACCTCTTTAAATCTCCCCTAACCCCAATGTTTACCATATTTACTCTTTTATTGTCTATCCTTATTCAAATGTAATCGAGACCTCTTTTGATAAGGTTCTCAATCCTGTTTTTCCTATCAATGAATTAAACGAAGATTTTGAGTATCTTGCTGTGCCTTACATTAATTGTTTGGATTCTAATCAAACTTGTGATGATGATGATTTTGCAAATGAACAATTCTTAACTAATCTAAATAAGGTTAATAATAAACAACATAATTGCGTTCAAGTTAATGAAGAAGAGACTGTTATTATCAATCTCGATTCTAGTAGCCAACTGCGCGAGATTAGGATAGGGCCCACCCTTGACGAGCATGAGCGCGCATAACTTGAAGAATTGCTAAAGGAATTCGTGGATGTCTTCGCATGGTCCTATGATGATATGCCTGGCATTGATCCTGAAATAGCCCAGCACGAGATCTCCACTCTCCCAGATTACAAGCCGGCTAAACAAAAATTGAGAAAGCTTCGCAGCGAATGGTCGCTCAAGGTCAAAGAAGAGGTGGTCAAACAGTTGAACATGGGCTTCATTCGTGCGATCGAATATCCCACATGGCTATCCAACATAGTACCTGTGCCGAAATCAGGAGGGAAGGTTCGAATATGTGTAGACTACTGAGATTTAAACAAAGCTTCTCTAAAGGATGATTATCCGCTACCCAATATTGACATGATCGTGGACAACACAACTAGCCATGCTCTCAAGTCATTCGTCGACGGGTTTTCCAGATACAACCAAATCAAGATGCACCCACACCACCAAGAAAAAACTGCATTCATCACCCCATAGGGAACCTTTTGCTACACCGTTATGCCGTTTGGTCTCAAGAATGCTGGGGCTACCTACCAAAGGGCTGCCATAACCATACTGCACGATCTGATTCATAAAGAAATCGAGGTTTATGTGGATGACATGATTATCAAGTCCAAAACTAGAGAAGGTCATGTTCCCGCTCTCTGGAAGTTCTTATAACGACTGCGACGGTATCAGATGAGACTCAATGCAAAGAAGTGTGTCTTCGGCATTACAAAGGGAAAACTCTTGGGATTCATGGTCAGTGAGAAGGGGATATAAGCAGGCCCTGCAAAGCTGAAGGCCGTACTTGAGATGCCACCGCCCCGAACAGAGAAAGAAGTTCGAGGTTTTCTTGGGAAATTACAATATATCAGCCAGTTCATCATCCAGCTAACCTTTATCTGTGAACTGATCTTCAAGCTCCTCCGAAAGGATTCAACCAAGGTTTGGAACGAGGCCTATCAAGAATCTTTTGACCGAATCAAATAATATCTGACCCAACCTCCAGTGATCATTCCACCACATCCAGGTCTCCCTTTGCTCCTATACCTAACCATAACCGACACTGCAGCTGGGGCTTTGCTAGCCCAATACCTTGAAGACTCCTGCAAAGAAAGAACCATCTATTACGCCAGTCTCAAATTAACCGGGTACGAGGTTAACTACACTGCTTTGGAAAAGGCGTGTGCCGCACTTGTGTGGGTCACCCAAAAGTTACGATGCTACATGCTCGCCTTCCCGATCAAACTTGTATCCCGAATGGATCCCATCAAATACCTGCTTGAGAAACCCGCCTTATCCAGTCGAATGGCTTGATGGTTGATGATCCTAATCGAGTTCGATATCCTGTACGTCACGCAGAAAGCCATTAAAGGAAGAGCCATCTCTGACTACCTCGCTGAATACCCTGTAGAAGAAGCAGATGTATGGATCTCCGAATTCCCAGATGAAAATATCCTCTGCACCGCTCAAGACAACCTTCGATGGAAAATGTTCTTTGACGGCGCTGCCAACAAAAAGGGATATGGCCTTGGGATACTTCTGATCGCCCCTGATGACTCCCACATTCCCATCGCCATCAAATTGGATTTCCCTTGCACCACCAATATGACGGAATATGAGGCATGCACAGTAGGCCTCAAAGTTGCTCTCAAGAAAGGTACTCAATACCTTGATGTCTACGGGGATTTTACCGTCATCATAGGTCAAGTGCTCAGAAAGTGAAAAGTCAAGGACGAAAAGCTCCAACCCTTTCATGCCCACTTAGAAGAGTTAGCCTCCCGATTCCGAGATATCACCTTCCATTACCTACCTCGAGCAAAGAATAACCTAGCCGATGCTCTCTCTACCTTGGCCTCCATGGTCGACATGCCTGAAGGAATAACAATGACCCCCTTCTTAGTTCAAAAGTAAGACAAACCAACCCATTACTACCATATTGAGCTTGTCTCCACCGAAGATCCCAAACTAGACGATTGCCGGTACTATGATATCTGGTGCCTCCTCAAACATAGTAGGTATCCCGAGGGTTCCAACAAGAAAGACTAAATGACCCTCCGAAGACTGGCCGCCTAATACATCATCTATCATAAAGCTCTACTCAAGAGGAATTTTGATGGAACTCATTTGCACTGTATCGGAGGGGTTGACATTGAAAAGATAGTGCAGAAAATCCACAGCAGGGAATGCAGGCCCCACATGAACGGTCACATGCTTACCAAGAAGATCATCCGATAGGGCTACTACTGGACCATCATGGCCCAAGATTGCACTGCCTATGTCCGGAGATGTTTTAAATGCGAACAGTTCCCCAATCTTCAATAGCTGCCTCTGCGAGAATTATACAACATGACCTCTCCCTGGCCGTTTTCCACCTGGGGTGTCGACATCATAGGGAAGGTTACACCAAAGTCTTCAAACAGACATGAGTTCATCCTAGTTTCCATTGTTTATTTCACCAAATGGGTCGAAGATGAGTCATACGCAGTATTGAATGCCAAGAAAGTGGCCAAATTCCTCAAGAAAAATATCATCTGCCGATATGGGGTCCAGCACGAGTTAGTGTCAGATAATGGGTTGCACTTCGAAGAAGAAGTCACAGAAGTAGTCAACGAGTACGGGATTCAGAGACACAAATCTTCTCCCTACCGACCTCAGACCAATGGTGCAGTTGAAGCCGCCAACAAGAACCTTAAAGCCACCATCAGCAAGATGACCAGAAGCTGTAGGGATTGGCCCGATCGGATCCCGTACGCCCTCTGGGGCTATCGAACCTAAATTCGAACCTCTACTGGGTCTACCCCTTACTCTCTGGTCTACGGTATGGAATCAGTCCTACCTGTGGAGCCAGAAATACCCTCGCTACGCGTCATGCTCGTAAGCAAAGTTAGTGAAGAAGACTGGTGCCAAAGCCATCTCGACGAGCTGGCCCTCCTAGAAGAAAGGATATTGAAAGCTCTTTACCACATACAGGGGTACCATAGCCTAATAGCGCGATCATTCAATAAGAGAGTCAAGGACCGCGGTGTCCGGGAAGGGGATTTAGCCCTCAAAGAGATAATAGAACCCATCTGGGACCCCAGAGGGAAATTCAAGCCCAATTGGAGCGGCCCCTACATTATGAAGAAAATCTTATCCGACGGTGCCACCATGCTCACTAACCTAGATGGGAAGGAGATGGCTCGTCCAGTCAACCTGGACCGTCTCAAGAAATTCTACCCCTAGTTTGGAATCTCGGCGCGCTACGACTCTTCTCATCTCCCTTCTATTAAAAAAAAAACTCTCTTCATTTCCCTCTACCTAGAACTACGTGGGCCTGATCCTTTGTAAAAAACCATTTTTCAAGAAAAATAATTTTTTTTTCAAAATCCCCAGAGGTACGTAGCAGCTTATACATCTTACAGGAGCACGACCCTTTCTTTTTCACAAAATACTATTCTTTTCTTATCTCCGAGAACGGCAGTTCATTCTAACAAAAACATGAACAAAAGGATTATGTATGCCTTAGCGATCGGTATAGATAATTCAAAATTACAAAATTTATCGAAAGGCACAACTGGATGATCAGAAACTTTCTTATTTCATTAATAAAAATTTATAGCACATATTACATAAGAAAAGGAACGAATAACTCCCTTCCCCTTACTGCCATAAAAAGCCAAATAAAATCCCCACATCTATTCCCTATTACACAAATAAACTTTCCAAGAGTCCTACCCATAGCTACCAGAGTAGCCTGCACCCTCATCATCTACATCCTGGGGTCCCCAAATTTCCCTTGCCTGAACAGAGTGCAGTAAACACTCCATGGACCGATAAGCCTGAACAAGCTTTGACAAAACCACAACATCCCCTTCCATGGTGTTGAATAAAACAAATCACCTTTGTCCAGTCTCCACTGCCAACATCTTGCTGACTACTCTCCTCCATAACCACTTCATATAATCCCCAGGGACATGCCAAACTCTCCCGATAGACTGAGAGGGATGGGTCGATGGATGCCGATTCTCCCACAGAGATCCAAGCAACAAATGCAGGCGCTCAGTCAAAATGTCTACCGGAAAGAAATTTAGTGTCCAAGGTGGCACGACCTGTGCCCAGCCAAATTGGCGCAGAAGCCGCTAAGGGAAATAAAAAGAGGTCTGTCTAAGACCAACCAGCCGCACATATGAGTACTCTCCTAGCTCCAAAATAGGCTGCTACTGCCCCCACCAAGCCACCGACCAATACAGATTCCGATCCCCATTCTCCACAAGCCAATTCTCCTAGCTCTCAATATCCAAGACAATGCAGAAGAAGTAACACAAAAGAAGTTGGGTACAGCCGATAAGGGATATTCTAGAGGAATCACCAGGTGGAGTCTTTCAGACAACCACATGAACAGCATCACGGGGCTACCCCTCATAAAGTCAAAACGACCTTCTCGCCAGGCATCTAGACCATTTAGCGTCTCTGCCAGTATCACCGCCGCTGGATTGTGACTGTATGACATCCACGAAGTAATGACTGCAAGTTGCGGGTCCACCAGCAGTTCCCCAGTCACCAGCAGTAATTTCGAAACTAGGCCCAGAACAACGGTTCCAGCATAGCCAACATCACCTACTTCCCTCAAATGCATGGACTGTAGCACCGTCGGGAGGGATATCATTCTTTCAGCAACCAGTGATCTGGACGCCAAAGGTGAAATATGAAGAAGCCGGCTAACAAATCCCTAGGAGAATGGGAAAATTTGGGCAAAGCCGCAGAAACACAGGTATTTATACCCAGCATAGCAGAAAATTCCTCGTAGGTAGGACAAACTTCATCCAACCCAAAGCGAAATAAATGGTCTTCGGGGTACCAGAATTGTACCGCCACCATCAGTATGTTCCATTCAATAGGACAATTGCGCCACAAGGTGACTCGACGCATGTTGAAAGCATCATAGTCGACATTATAAGAGCACATTGCTTCCAAGGCTTCGAGGTAGTTAGCAAACTCAATGCTACCAGGGAGAGCCATCTTGCAAGGCTAAGAGATAGTGGGAAAGTAAGTAAGAATGCGAAGGTGTGATGAAAACACTCCACCCTTACCCCTCTTTATACTTAAGAACCCTCACTAGAGACATAATCCCTGCAGAAATCGGAGGGAATCCTACCCCACAAAATACAAAAGGCTAAAGAGGGTACCAATCAAAGCTTTGAATTGATAGGACTAGACTGAACTGCCGATAGGCAGGACAGGGTGCTTGCCGATCGGCAACCCCCCATTTTTAGAAATTTCCATTTTTTCCTCTTTTGTCAAATAAGAAAACTCAATAAAAATAAATTGATATTCTCAACAGAATTTCAAAATCCCTTTTCCTCCTTATATAATTTCCCCTTTTAATTAAAAAATTTCCTTTAAAAAATTCCAAAAATACTCCTTTATACGGTCTCAGCGGCAAAGTAAAAAGCGCATGTGCATGCATTCATTCATCATTAAAAGATAATAAAAACTCCATTGTATTGCATATATTTTTTTCTATGTTACATCAATTTTGCAGGAAATAAAAAGAAGAAAAAAACAAAAAAGAACTGGACTCAGCCCGAACCCACATTCTCTCTCTCTCTCACCCACCTTTCTCTCTAAGAGTTCCACCCCTGCGACGTGCTCTCTTTCTCCTACGATGAGACGATGCAACCGTAACTACCTGAGCCATAGTCCTTTCCAGACGAAGCAGATGGAACCAAGCAAGAAGGAACATGAACCGCATCCCAAATATGGGCAGTCGCCGAAGATATCCAGTCTTTAATGTCTCTTAGCCAAGTGGTCGACACTCGGATTTGCTGCAAGAAAAAGGCAAAATCAGTATCAAAGCAGAGATCACCAAAACAGAAAAGAAAGAAAGAGAAGAACAGAAAGGTATACCGCAGGTCGGAGGACCTCCTCTGTCAAACCCAACTCCTCCAGATCCATCGCATGAGGACGATGCAACATAGGCACTATCCCTCCATCAGTCCGCCGAATGTTGTATGAAGGAGTGTACAATCACACAAAAGGAACCTCTGAAGTCGCAGCCGCCGCAGATGCTGTCAGACCGCCTCCACTGTGGGAAGATCCCACCGCCCGACTCGAACTCACAGGAGGGAAAGGCAGGGCATCATATATGATGGGCGCCATCAACCAGCTCGTCACAAAGTCCATATAGTCATACGACGCAGCCGTATCGGTGTACAACAAATAGGACTCGCCGATCATCGCCACGATCCTCGCATCCTCTGAAAGCAGTCGCTCCCGCCTCATAGACGTAGGAGGCTGTGCAGGTGGCACCACCACCACCTCCTCCACAATAATCTGGCGAACCACCCTCTCCTCGAGATATCAGGAATGGCCTAACTCATGCGCCAACAAATGCCTCATTTGCTCGTTCATCCCAGTCATCCCCGCATCCTGAATGGCTATCCCCAGGGATAAAAGGTCACCTGAAAATCTCCAAGCAGACATAAATCAATACAAGATCAGAAGGTGCAAAAATCAAGACTGAAATGGAAAGAGTCTTACCCTACCACTAGTCAGGTCATTCAAGACCTGACGCACCGCCTCTAGAGAGAGAGATTCCTTCGACTGCCGATTAGACTTACGCCATCGATACAATCGGTAGGAGTCCCCAACAGTGTCGTCCTTCAGAGCGATCAACGGGGTATTGCACCCAATCACCTCATAAAATCACATCTGTCAAAGATAAGAATTCACAAACAAAAAGAGATGCGTAAGGAAAATGCGAATGCATGAAAAGAAATGCACAAATTAAAGAATAGCTCAAGAATGTATGTGGCTCTAGTAAATGTTTGCCGGCAGCACCGGTTGAATGCATCTAGAGAAGAGTAAAGCGTCGCCAAAGTCAAACTCCCACAATCATAGAAAGGGATGTTCGAAAACATCTTCAAGTACGACAAGAACCATAAATGGACGACGTCGCCGCTTGACGCCACCATGAAACCTCCCAACACCAGCAAAATAAATAATCGGGCCATTTGCCTCACTTGTAGCCCATCCTCCACATCAATCACCCTACCCAATGGGATATCCTTCAGCAGGGACAGTAGGATAGAATCCCCAGAAACTATCCTCCCTACATCACCAAGTGCCGCACGCACTGCCTTCGGTCTCACTCGCAAAGAGCGATCCACCTCTATCTGCTCTCCATCATAATCTAGCCCCAATAGCTGTTGCACGTCTATGGGAGTCACAGTCATCTCCCCAAAATCAAAATGGAAGGTATGGGTAGTATCCCACCACCTCTCCCCCAAAGCGCACAGGACCGCTGTCGAACGAGGCGTCTCATCCAGCGCAAATGCCAACCTCCCAAAACCCACTGATAATACCACACAACGCAACACAGGTGGGAGATGCTCCCAGACATCCCTGAGCCCCGTCATCCTGTTAGCGCGCATGTTCTTCAAAGAAATATCAGACTGGAAAAAAGGAAAAACCTCATCAGAAGTCAAGAAAGAAAGAAAAATCACCAAAAAGAAAGGAATGCCAAAGGTCAGGTTACTTACATAACCGCCAGGATTCACTCTCGAAGAGAGATGATGCGACGGCTCCCGCAGCAAAGTGCACTCATCCGCAACAGGCTCAAACGCATCAGAGGAGTTCTCACTCCCCAAAGCAAGAGGCGCCCTGGCCCTCCACTCCACATTCGCCCAGTCATCAATGGTCAACCACTCCCTGTGGATTACGGTGCTCACAAAAGTGGCCATTTCTTGAAGATCGGAATGCTAAAATGATTTGCAGAGGAATCGCAGAAAGAGAGAAAGCAAAGAAGCTGTGTAAAAATAAAGGGATTCGACCCCTTTATATAGGATGCCAAATGCCATACCGACCGACACTGACCCCAACCATACCGATCGACACTGAATCCTTACTTTCCCGAGGTAGTCCAAAAGTCTATGCCATTGACGAATGTCACCCCTCATACCATGCCGACCGACACCCCCCTTAAATTTCATACAGAAATTCCTAGAAAATACCACAAATCCCCAAAAAATCCTCGAAAAACTTCTAAATATACCAGGACGGATTTATAACATTTTCACCAGGAAAATTTTGCATTCCCTCAAACGAAACCCCTTTTTCGCAGCAAAATCCTCAAAAACCAAGTGAATATCCTCCCGGTAATGCCTCGGAGGATCTCTAAGGATCTCCTGATCACTTCCCCAGCGGAGTTTTTACAACACCAAAATTGGTTGTTCCCCCCCTACGAGGCCTCCTAAAGAAACCTCCTATGGTGACACTTTTTACCACAATGTGTGCAAGTGAAAGCACGATGAGAAGTATTACCTAAGGGTTGGTATTTTCTAGCGTCCCTAGTTGGTTCTCTCAAAATCATGGTTTTGGCTTTATTTGTAGAAGCATTTTGAGTATCAAAGCCAATACCACACTTGTCATTTTTAATTTGGACGGTGCCTCAGATATTATCCAATTTTTCAGACCTAGACTCCAAATCAAACTTGGCCCGACTCGAGTATTTCAATCCATCTTCAAGATCTATTATGCCAGACTCAAGTAAACTCCTAGTCTCTTCATACTTAAGAGGCTCTTTTTTCATAGCCTCTATTAAATCTTGAAGACTATCTCTGTCGCTTTCAACATACTCTAGATTCTCTTTAAAAGTCCTCTCACATGCCCTAAGGTCTTTAATTAAGATACTCTCATCAATACCTATGACACATTCTTTCATCCTAGCTTCCAACTTTATGTTTTCCTTTTTTAATTTTAAAGATTTTTCATACAATTCATCGAAGGCAAATTGGAGTTCACTCTCCTCCTCATCTTCTTCATTATCACTCTCTTCTCTAATCTCTTCACTATCAAACACTTGGGATTCACAAACAATGGCCTCGAAAGTGTCATGCAAGGAACTATCTTCATAGGAAGATTTCTCATCAAAACTAGCATGACTAGTTGTGAACGTGATGAAGTTGAGCTCAATGGGGGAATCGGGTCCCTCTTTTGGTTCACTATGACTAAGGCTGGAATTATATGCAATCGGTTTCTTTCCCTCCTGTCTTAGTTTAGTGGGACATTCAGCTGTCTTATGTCCATAACCCTGACAACCAAAATATTTACTTGACTCGTACCTCTTAAGATCATCATAATGATTTTTAGGGAGTTTTTCGACTTTTTTATACATAGACTTTTCAAATTTCTCATAATCATTTTTAAATATCTCTTTATTAAACTTAATAATTTTTCAAACTTCTTAGCAAACATAGACATATCATTCAAGTCGATGTCAGACTCATCATTTAAAACAAGTGTTTCCTCCTCCCGGGCTTTCAAAGCTATTTCCTTATTCTTTTTCTTCACATCCTTGGAGGTAAACATGTCAAGTTCATAGGTTTGTAAGTCACTACAAGCTCTTCAAGTTTTGTAGAGTTTAAAGTGCCTAAAGAATTCAAAACGGTCACTTTTGGCACTTTAGGTAATGATCTCAATGAGTTGAAAGTGCCTAAAGAGTTCTAACCAAACATTACTTTAGGTAATGATCTCAAAATTTTCTTGATGGCACGATTGTCGAGTATCTTCTCTCCCAAGTTAAAATACGAATTCACAATATCGAACAATCTAGCATAGAACTCATTGAAGGATTCACTCTTATAAATTTTAATGGTTTTAAGTTGAGTGGTGAGGTTTTGGATTTTGGAAGTCTTAACAGCACTTCTACCTCCATGGGTGAGTTAGGAGTGTGTCTAAAGCCTCTTTAGACATTTAAAAAGTCATTACACGGTAGAAGGTGTGACTGCACTAAAAAGAGCATTTAAACCATGAGAATTGTAATTTGCTAGCTTATGCACATACTCACTCCATATTTATATGGGTTTACGAAGAAAAACTTCTCCTACTAAACACATTAATGGGGACTACCCTCTAACAATCGCTTGCCAAACCCTCTCATCTAATGGAAAAGTAAGAGTCCACCTATGTCTCGGTGTTCACCGATGGGGCATAACAACCATCACACATACGGAGTCCACCATACGAGAACCAACGAGCACGGAATCCTCTATAAGAAACAATCCTCAATAATGTAGATAATGATAAAACCGGTGCCAAAACTTGATCTGAAAACATATATGTATGTTAAAACTTGGATTAAAATAAATTGGGTGTAATCTAGAGTTTGTGATTTGGAAAATTAATCATGAAAGAATAAAAAAACTCAAAAGACTTTTTAGAAGAGTATTTTTCTCTCATAAATATGGAAACAATTTGATAAAAAACTGCCATCCCTCACTCCATAAAGTGGGTAAGAAAGTAGTGGGGAGTTGTGAAGAAAACTTCATGAAAGACTTATATTTTGAAAAAAACCTTCTTTGGTCCTTCAAATGAAATACAAGCTCGTTCGAATGACAAAGATTTCTCAATTGTACGAGCCTTTTAATGAGATGTCAGTGCAGAGAAAAAAGGAACCTCGTTAAAAGTTGTTCGAACGAAGCCCAAATCTCATTCGAACGACACTATAAAGTCATTCTAACGACCCTAAGTAAATTAAAATATTTTCTCTAAAAAATATAAAGTGATTTTAAAAAATAGTTTAGCAAAATTCTAACACCGAAAATTAAATTTTTAAGGCTCAACAATAATATATGCATCCATACTTGAGAGATCCTTGTAACATTGATGATGAAATGATTCATGAAACCCGATATAAAATGTAATCTTTTTGACTGGGACTCTACATCTTCAACAAATATGTCACAGGCTTGAAAGGTGACAAGCATAACTTCTACCCTATGACTCAATTTGTTTTTCTAAATTAAACCAATACTTACAAATTGACTAAATAGAAATTTGTCCTTACATCCTCTCTGTCCTAAAATATCGAAGTGGTTGGTCCTTGGCTTGCCAATAAATCTTATCTCTCTGCCACCAAACCAAAACTCCCTAGAGTTCCCAACTGGCCTTTTCAGCCCTACTTGCTCAATTAAGGCTACTTGTGCAAGAAAACAATAATGTTGGTAACTATTTATCGTATGAGATATTTTGACAATTATTTAACTGTGAGCATCCTCTTAATCTTTTAGGTTTGCTCGCACATTTTCTTTCTTGCCTTGGGGTTTCTCGTTGATTACCCCTTGCCATTTTCCATCTACTCTTTATTCCACTTATTAGGCCTGCTCACTATGAGCCCACTTGCCAATATTTTGTCTAGGCTTTCTTCCTCTTTTTGGGCCTACTCGCAGTGAATTACCATGCCAATATTCAGTATCGGATTTCTTCCTCTTCTTGGTCCTGCTCACTGTGATCCCCCCTCATCAATATTCTATCTTGGCTTTTCTTCCTCTTTTTGGGCCTGCTGGCTGCGAGTCACCTCGTCAATATTCTATGCTGGCTTTCTTTGACTAAGTGCATGTATAGGCCTTCTCGTGTTGCAACCCCTCGCCTATCCTTGCACCCAATCATTTGTGGCCTCTCTCACCTATTAGGTTCATTTGTGGGAGATTGAGTGGGTGCCCCTCTACATTAGCCCCCTCGTGCAAAAGTGTTTGTGTTGGTTAGACCAAAAACTTTTGCACAAAATCATAATTCTTTTCTTGAAATTCAAGAAGTTTTTCAATCATATAATTTCTCAGTCGGGAATTAAATGCCCCTGTCAGCTCAACCTTCATTTAGTGTCTCGAGGGGACCCGTATTTTTAGGTAATCATTTTATTCCTTTCTAGTCGTTAAGCGTGCGATCCCTCCTAGGTATAAATACTTATCTCAAAAATTTGGATTTTACCATTGTCATTTGCAAACTTCCAATTCCAGAGCTTTTAGAGAGAGAAACACTTCTTCCTCCCTAAAAACTTTGTTTCGTCTATAGCCTTTTCTCTAAAATCCTTCCACTGTATTAATGGCATCTTCTTATAGGGTTATTTCTACCACCATCTCCATCGCTACCAGTGAGTTTCTCATTAGTTTAATGTTTATTCAAGTGACGGTTCCACTGTTTATGCCACTGGTGTCACCACCGTGGAAACCACCATTGTCACTTCCACCACCGTCATTGCTAGTGGGTCTGGTGATGCTGCTTCTGACACAACTTCTCTCTTTAAGATAGAAAGAGAGTACATTGAAAACTATTAAAAAGTGACTTTAGCCTTTTCTGCCTTGCCACTTATTTTGGGGAAAATGACACTTTCATGATAGGTCTCGAGAGGTTCGAGGTAGAATTTATGGCCAAGGTAAGCGAGAAACCCTTCTTAGGTTTTGTTAAGTGTGTTGATTTTCCCATCATTTTTGCTAATAGAATTGTGTGAGTTCGAGTGGATAGGGTTGATTTCCCTTACTCAAACATAAACATTGATGTATGCGGGGGAGACCTTAACGAGTGAGTCCTTGGGGTGGACTATGTTCTGAGTGAGCCTACTCACAAGTCTATTATCGAGTAGCTAAGTCTGATGAGGACCCTTGACAGTTTGTAGACTTAAACTTTCACAAATTATTCCAACACTTTCAACCTTTTAGCCTCTCATTAGAGCATCGACTCACACACTTTCATTACCAGCTGGGGTGATTTTTTATCACCCTGGAGGATATTTGTGAGATTACTGACCTTCCCCTCTTGGGAAGTCATGTTTTCACAGAGGATTATGAATATGATGTGGTGAAAGAGATGTGTGAGGAAATCCAACAAGTACTATATGACTATCCTCACTATATTGCAATCAACAAAACGGGGGCCACTAAGCACTCTTTTACTAAGTGTCAAAGATATTGGTTCAGGGAGTTTGATCCCATCCTAAAAGAAGGGAGTTCGATCAGAGTGCCCTCAAGTTAGGATGGTCATAAGATCAAGTTTCCTTCTCACTTGGCAGCGTTCTTTGTCACTTTCATGAGCAGTTTTTTTTATTCCAAGGCAGACCAAATGACTCCTCCTGTGAGTTGTTATTTTACCTCGCAGTTAGGCTTGCTCGGGGGAGGTATGTGCCCCTCGTAGAACTTACATTAGGTTAAATGTACACTTGGTTAGACCATTCCCACGTAGATGTAGAATGATCCCATGGTCGCTATGAAGTGACTAACTTTGTGAATTCCTTTATTTTGATGGACTTTTGTACGAGAGATTTCCTAACTTTGCCCCAGAGCCTTACCAATTACATAGTATTGCCGCTCGGATTACTAGGTGGAACAATAAGTACCCCAACCAAGCCTTGGGTTCTTTGATTAATAAAATTGATGAATTCTCCTTTTTCCCCTACTGTAAATGAGTGGGAGGAATTTTTTCGTGGGCTTCTTCAGAGTTTGTACTGACGCTTTTTACTGTCCTGCTAAAGTGGAGTCAGTCGAAGATTGCCCCCATATATTTGCTATGGCTATGATTTTACCTTGCATGCTTCCCTCGCTGACTGATATTGGCCAAGGAGTTGAGTTTTATCATTCTGAGCGAGTGAGAAGATAATTTGGGTATGACCAAGAAGTTCACACCCCCACTTACCCCTCAAGCCACTGACCCATAAATCTGTACTTAGAGGCATTTGCTAATTTTACCTTTGAGGGGATGCTATAAAGGACTGATGGATTTGGGGGTTTCTTCTTGACTGCTCATGATTACCTTCCCTCATTAAATCATTTATGGTTTTATTTGTGGTAATGTTAGATTTTACTTATCAACTATTGTATCCAGAACATGCCCAACGAAACCATATCCCCATCAAGATTCCACATAATGACAAGTCCTTGGATAAAATAATCCAAAAAGAGTTTATAACACCCTGCCTATTAAAAGAACGGTTGGACAGCCCTCTATCAAAATAAAATGGTAATCTCATATGTCTCATTCTTAACATCATTGTTGTAAGAGGGTAGTTTAGATAAGATGGAGGCGTAACCCCTTTTGAGTACAGTAATGATAAGTTAAATAGCAGCACCATTGATTAACCGTAGGACATTCAAACATTACTCGATGAAGATAAGTTCAGTTTTAGCTCACAGATCTCTCGTGTATAACTCAGAAGGTAATAATGAACTTTAGAAGTAACTTAGCTAGAGGGAGAGAGAAGTAAGCACCCCAGATACACCTTGGAATGCATCCAAACACACCAACCACCCTCAAGAATCTCTATCAAATATTAAAAGCTTCGTAATAAATGACAATGGTGGGTGAGTAAAACTCTCTGGTTTGTAGTAACTCTCTCTGATGTCTATTATCTCTGGTCATAACTTCTGAACTCTCAAAAGATCATCCTCTCCTCAGAGGTGGTTGGGGTCTTTAAATATCCTCCCACAGCACCCCCGAGGCAACTCCGCTATTAATGCTTATGAAAGATCTCCCTCATACTTTATGTCATAAACATTAAACACCTGATGCGCTAGTTATCTCCACATCATAAACATTAAGTGCCAAGACATGCCTTTTTCCTAACCACTGTGTGTCAGGGGGCTGTTATCGTAGAGGTGGCTCACCAACTGCCTGACAACCCCAAATACCATGGTGGTTTACTCAAGTGCAGGTATGATATTATTTAGCTAGCTAGTAACATCACCTACAGTAGATGTGACATTAAGTAGAGGGCTGTTTGGTTCACAACTCAACGCCCGATGGAACTCCAAGCTTCTCCGCTCGAGGTTCCACGATAAGGGTCCTTCGGTATTTTACCAGGTGTATCTAAGAGGGTCAGGACAAGCCCTAACACTACCTCACTTCTCAATCCTCAAAACTAAGTCCCTCTGAAGTTCCCACCACGAGGTCATTCGATAGAGCATGAAAGCTCTCATAGGCCCTGCCAAGCCTGGTCTATCGCGAGTACCGTTTGACCTCACACTAGAACTCATTATTATTCTCGTTACATAATTACAACTGTTATATCCTAGTCAATATAAACAAAGATACAATATGAATAACACATTAAGCCAAAGTATGAGTTACCACGCTAAGCTGCCTCGCTGAGTTGCCACACTTGAGCTGCCACGGTTTCTTAATCCCAAACACTGTTGCTAATGAGGGGATTATCCCTAATATCAGGGTTACCTTCAAGTCCCCTCTACATTTGCCCCTTCGTGGAGAGATTTATTGTTGGAACAAGAATTATCTACACAAAAACTTCTCAATCCGATGAACCTCCTCTGTGAGTAAAAAACTAGCATCCTTTCCTTCGTTATAACCATCGCATTAGTATCTCCAGGAAAAAGTAAAATTCTCCCCGATGTACCTGAACCGAAGCGCTACGACCTATTGGTGCTTTGGCGAAGGGGCATCACCACTTTTTCCTGACACTGAGCTTCAACCGTTCTAACTTTATTATTCGAAATTCTCCCGAAAGGCCTGCTAACCTTCTCAAATACTCGTTTGGTTATTGGTAAGTGAAATTCTCCCTTATAACGCTTCGTTATATTCAAAAAAGCATTAATTCTCCCCGATGTTGCGGAGTCACCATTTAAATAACATTTGGACTTGTAGCGAGGTTCCATTGTAGCTTTTTTAAACCATTGGGACATCTTTTTCAGTTGGGAGTTATTGGATATGTCTGACAAAAAATTCTAGTGCCAAAACTTAAACTTGCTGAAGAAGGTAACCCCTTCTATTCCCCAAGCGTCGCTTCGTAAATGACATGACGCTGTCTTTTCAGCTCTCACAACACCTCCCGAAGTGCCACGTGTCTATTTGCAATGATTATAGGCGGCCTTGCACGTGTGGTGGTGGGAAACTCAACAGACAAGTTCCTTAAAAGCTTTCAAATGTCTTTTTTTTCAAACCCTTCCCTTTATGTCATCTTCTTCAAGCTCCTGTCTTCTTTAAAGAGAGAACTCTATGCGAACTCCATTGTTTACCAAGCTCTTACCTAGCTTCTTCCTTCTCTCATCTTTTACGCTACCACATGTGGTTGTTCTCCTCCATTTTTGTTCCCCATCCCTTTTTTACTAAGCCTTTACACCTTCTTGTTGTCTTCAATGGCCTCGTCAGGTAATCCTACCATGATTGCCACTTGTGCTCCACCTGCTACCGCTGTTGTCACCACCCTCACTGCCGCCTCATTGACTGCTGCCCGCTAGGACCAGTTGCGCTTCTACCGTCGATCCCCCATATTTGGCAAGGGTAATGACTTTGTTGGGTCTTATAATACTTTCAATTTTAATGCCAAGTATGATGCCCTGACGCTTGGTGATGAAGATGAGAGTGCTGACAACTGGGGCTTTCTACCTCCAGAGGGGACTCTCCAATTTCGTCTTGAGCAAGGGGACTTCCCGTGGTCACACATCGACTTCTAAGGGCCTGGGGGCTCTTATGCTCACTTTGCTGCCTGGAACTCCCATATGCAGAGTTCCCATGTTGACCCTCTCACCAAAATTGGGCTTCATCGAGCTAAGTGGTTTGGTGAGTTCACCCTGTCTAAGAATAATGTTTCCCTTCCTGTTCTGGTATCTCGCTGGAATGTTACCACTCATACGTTCATTGCTACGTGGGGAGAGTTTACAATAACATTGGAGGATTTGTGCGAGCTCTGCGGCCTTAAGGCAACAGGCCATGGGCCCTATTCTTATGAAGCCCTAGATGCCCAAGAGACTGTTGACCGTTTGGAGTTAGACCGTATATTCCGAAAGTGCATCGTTACTTCAAACGAAACAACCTTCACTCCTATTATAAACTATTTCTTTAAGGATCCTTCTGAAGGTAGTGCCTCTGAGGCCACCCCCGGTCAAGGTACATTGCTGGAACTTCCTGCTTATATTCTTATCGTTCTTTCTTATTTTCTTTTAACAGGGAAACCCAATGACCAACCACGAAGGAACCTTATCAACTTATCCCTTCGTTTGGCCTAGGGTATCAAGCTTCCTCTGGCTACAATCGCCTTGGGATCCCTCTACACATGGCTTGATAGAACCCTTTTTGACATGGAATGATCTCTGGGTTATTATAACTTGGCCAACTTCACCAACTGTGTCCCCCTAACAGGCTTCCTCTATGTACATTTCTCGACCGTAGAATCCAAGACCAACCGCCCTCCTTCGGGGGAAACAATTTTTCCCCCACGCTCCTTTGTTTATCACAAGAGATAAAGCCTAAAGGAGTTGACCTCCATCATCGATGATTTTGGAATTTTGTGATGAGGCCCTATAAAGCGGACATCTTTCTCTACACTTGTGGTTTTTTCAAACATGAAGCAAGAGTGGTTCTGGCAACTACTCTAGATCTCATTATTGAAGATCCTTCACTAGTTGTGGTCCTTCTACTTTTGCCAGGATACCTTCCCTCTTACACTGAGTGGGGATACACCAGCGAGCACTACAACCCCAATCGATGCAATCGTCAGTTTGGCTTCGATCAAGGGGCTCCTCGCCCAGTGTTTTAATCATCTAACCCCAAGGTCTCCTTTAGCAAAACTGTTCCCTATTTTCCTTAACTACTGCGTGGGGAGTGAGTTTTACAATGGATGGGCGAGTCACCATTCTCAGCATCACCAGGCAAGGGGACGTGACCCCTCTATTTGCAATAAAGTACTAGCTGAGGCAACTGACCCAAATTTCTAAGTTCATCGAGGGGGATCCCGTGTATCCTCTAACTTTTTTGTTTTCTGCCTTGGAGTTGGGGTTAAAGGGTAATTCCGTTCTTTAGATTGAGTTCCCTATAAGCCAGACCCCCAAAGTACCTCCTACTGAACTTCCTCCTCACTGCCCCATGATCCCTATTGTCACGCCCAAACCCAAGGTCTTTGCAACCCCCAAACCATCTTCCCCTTCGACCGAAGCTGTAACAAGCGAAGGACCTTCTCATCCACCTACCAAAAAGACCAAGAAGTCCAAGTCCTCAAAGTCCAAGCCCCAAGCTCAAGCACAAATTCCTTTGGAGGCGTTCCCTATTGCCTCCGTTCCCCCTACTATACCTGCAGAAAAGGCTGAGGCATTGAGAAGGCAAGACTGGACAGAGGTAGAATGAATAAACGCTGAGTTTCAATGATACGCTGTCGTCATTCCTCCTTTGGCTGCCTTCCCTACGATCGTGGTTGATCCAACTGAGCTAACGTCCAAGAGGAGAAAAAGGTCGAGGGTAGCTTAAAGTGCTGATGCAACGAGCACAAGAAAGAAAATACTGGTTACCAAGTCCCAGAAGAAATGAACACCCAAGATACCTCCCTCCCCAACTCCTTCTGCTGCTACCTCCTCGCCACCTTCACCAGTGGTTATATCTTCTCGTTCTCCCTATGGATCTGAGGTATGTGTGCATTCATTTTTATTCTTATTCCCCTATTCTTAAGGCAAGCTGCATCTGCTTACTTCTTAATAAAAAATTGTTTTGGTACAGGGAGTTGAAGAAGAAGGGCCCAGTCCCCCCATCCCCCTGTAAGTCGTTTCGTGAGGTGGGGGGCATTGTGGTATCTCTCCAACCGACGCTATCTTTCCTGTTCCCCCTGATAAGACTTACCTACTCTCGTCGTTTGCCTTCCCAACGGGCCAAAGAAGCTGCTACGGGGGCTGCTACCATTGGATCTATTGAAATATCTGGTCAACAAGAGGCAACTACTCCAGCCCCCTCTGAATTACCCTCCGAGCAAGAGGTTCCTCTGCCCCTCGTTGTGGTCGAGGAGAGTGCCCTTGAGGTAAATTTTGTGTCAAGTCTCACATCTTTAATTTGTCCCATTACTTTGTTTATCATTATGATATGTTGGGATATTTTAGGTGGAAGTGGCGTCTCTGATAGCTAACATTCTCCTTCCCACTGCGTTGACGAGACCCCTGGCTGTAGTTCCCCTTTTTGTTGCCATAATGGGGGTAAGTTAGATGTATTCCTGCCCCTTATTTTTTTCTTTGTATTTACTACTTCTCATGTCTAACACTTTGTTTTGTATTTGCGGCTTTTGCCTAGCCCTACCCCACCCTTTGGTCTTAGTGGCCTTTTCCTTTCCCAGGCCAAGGCTGATGCTGCCGGTCCTCATGTTAGTTCTTTTGTACCCATCGACATTGGTGAATTTCTTGAAGGTCCAACATCTTCTTCTGATGATACGCCCATGTTGGCCTTAGTTCCTTTTATTAGTGAGGGAAGTTTGCCTACCGTTGAGGCTTCTTCAGCCAAGAGCCCCATTGAAGTTATTGAGGAAATGAGCCCGCCCCCAACGGTTTGTACTCTTATGGCCCTCGCGGTGACTCCCGTTCTCACTCCTACTACTGCTGAGGAACTTCGCTAATTTCTCTGCATTTCTCAGTTTTTCAAACTTCACCTATATTGGTGACTTAACAACGAAAGCGCTTGTTAAGATTTTCCATAAACTTCACCTATATCGGTGACTTAACAACGAAAACACTTGTTAAGATTTTTTTAATAAACACCACCTATATCGGTGACTTAACAATGAAAAACCTTGTTAAGGTTTTTTCATAAAATACACCTATATCAGTGACTTAACAACAATAACACTTGTTAATATTTACCATAAACTCCACCTATATCGGTGACTTAACAACTAAAACACTTGTTAAGGTTTTTCATAAACTCCACCTATATCGATGACTTAACAACGAAAAACACTTGTTAAGGTTTTTCATAAACTCCACCTATATCGGTGACTTAACAACGGAAACACTTGTTAAGATTTTTCATAAACTCCACCTATATCAGTGACTTAACAACGAAAACATTTGTTAAGATTTTTCCTAAACTCATTATTTCTTCTACCTCTTCTTAGGTTACACGGGAAAATTCCCCACCAGTTCTTTTGCCTATTGGCTCACCCCATCGGGAACCTGTCATCTCGAAAGTTTCTAGCCATAATGTCGAAGGTTCCACGATCGGTGCTGCTGCTGAGAACGAATCTGGGTGTGATCTTCCTCTGCCCGACTTGGCTCCTCACACCTTCTGCCTGATGGTGCTTCAACTTTCTCCTCAAATACTTGCCAACCATCATTTGGTAGTTGATCAACTTGTGAACCATCATCTTGAAACATTCAGGATGGATTGCCTACATTCAAATATCTCAATTATGAGTTACAGGCTTCAGGGAATGGCTACCCTTGTTGTTGAAATTTCCAATACTTCAACTGCAAACGTTACCAGATCCCTCCTCAACCGTTTCCTGGGTTATCGGAGGGAGTTGGGCCATGATGGGTTCCATTTTGACTGGCTTATCACACATTTAAGGACTTTAAAGATCCAGTAACTGGTCAGCCAGAGGGAACTGTTGCGGAAACATCAGGAGGATCAGCAGGCTGAGGAAGCTAAATTGGTCTATTTGGTACCTCTCCTAGAAGCTATTGATAAAGAGGTGGAGGACATCAAAGAAGCTTTGCGTCTGGTGAAGCTAAAATGGGAGAAGCTCCTTATCGAGCTCACACAAGCACAAACGAGGTTGGAGGTCTCTATCAATGCTCAACGGTCTTGCCAAGTAGCTTCTTCGGGACTCTGTGGAGATTTTTTCTCTTCCTCATATCTATGGTTCCTCTTAGGCTAATGAACTTCTATATATGTTTTTCTTCTTTTTTTTCATGTAATTCTTGGGCAATAGCTCCCCATTTTGTAATTCCCTAAAGTTCATGAATGAAGAAAGATATTTATTTTCTCTTACCATTTCTTTGTATTACAACTGTTTTCATAGATGGTGAAGTTCTGTAATTATTTCATCTCTCCTTGAGTTATAAAAAAAATGAACTTGCATACTCATAGAAAAGAACTTGTGTATTCATAACAACAGCCAGGTACATCAGTGGTCCAAACATAATTGCCTACACATGATAGACTTTCAACCATTTATTATTAATCTTGAATGGTTTATCTTCTTCCATCCTAGAAATTAATCAATAACCTGAGTCATGAGCTTCTTTCACAATGAAAGGTCCTTCCCAATATGCTGCTAACTTGGGTAGAGGAAGCCCCCTGATATGTTTCACTGATGCTTTCAATATGAGGTCTCCCTCCACGAACTTCCTTGGTCTCACTAAGTTATCATATGCCCTGGAGAGCTGTTTCGTATACATTTGAAAGTATTGCTTCGCATTATCTCTGTGTTCATCCAACACTTCCAAGTCTATTCTGAGGGATCATGCTACTTCGCAAGGCATATCGAGCAGAGGTAACTTCTAATTCTACTGGGAGGATTGCCTCAGCCCTATAAACAAGAGAGAACGGGGTATACCCTGTAGGCTTCCTCTTGGTTGTTCGATAGGCCCATAATACAGCTGGTATCTTATCATCCCACGCTCTTGGGAAATACTCCATTATTTTAGCCAAGATATTAACCAAAGTTTTGTTAGTAGCTTCGGCCTAACCGTTCCCCTTTGGATATGCCACCTTGAAGTACGATGGACAATGGAGTACTTGTCTATGAGCATCGTTACTTCTGAATTGACGAAAGGGGTTTCATTATCTGAAAGGATGACCTTTAGGATCCCAAAACGGCAAATGATGTATTCTATGATGAAGTTGCTCACCACCCCCACTGTTTCCCTTTTAAGTGGTATCATTTTAGCCCACTTTGTGAAGAACTCCGTTGCTACTAGTATCCATATTTTCCCCCTCAAAGAAGGATGTAATTCCCCTACCAGTTCGAACGCCCAAGTGTGAAAAGGATAAGGCATTGTCGGGGAGTGTAGGTCCACCGATGGGGCATGGATCATATTTCCATGAAGTTGACAAGCTTTGCATTTTTGAACGAACTCAGCAGAGTCTTTCTCCATTGTTGGACAATAATACCCTAACGTCGTCAATTGGTCATATAACTTGGCCCCTCCCATGTGATCCGGATCGTGCGCCTACTTGAGGACCTCAACTGTTTCTTCCTTTGTTATGTAATGCAACGACCTATTAAAGTATCCCCTTCGATAAAGTTATCCCTCCTGTACGTAGAATCTGGGGGCCCTCTGCTTGAGTCCCATCCCGTTAATTTTCCGTGCTGGGAAATTCCATCTCTGATGAAATCTATATAGGGCTGTCTCTAATCAGGTTGAGCTTCCACGAAATGACATTCAGTTTCCTCGAAGAATAACTAACATTTATCGCATTTTTGTTGTAGCTCCACTGCGTCCTGTTTCATTCTGGGCCAACAATACCCCTCTTTGCATTCTTTGATAGAGGGGTATCTCAGTTGTTTCGCAGTGCTCTTCATGTGTTTTTTTCAATCTCCGTTCTGCCCCTTCTAGACTGAAGCACCTCGACAACCATCCTCATACGTTCCTGTATTAAAGGTTTCCCTAGTTCGTGAAGTATTGGGTTAATTCCGTCAGCCCTATCGCTCCTTCCTCGGATTCCAATTGTTTTTTAATCTCTTCCCTCCAGTCTGCGTCCTCTCCCATTAGTAGAATTGATTGTACTATCGAGGGAGCTATTCTTTGTTGGATCACGATGGTGGCTGTATCATTCCTCATGACCATATTCTTTGCAATGGTGTCATAGGCGTTTGGGTGGCAGTTCATTATTCTGGGCTGCCTCTTGATCTTGGTCCAATGGAACCGGTAGAGGAGCCTCTGAATAATTGTTTTATGTTTTTAGGCTTATGTGTTTCAATGCGTACTCTCCATTCACTTGCTGAACCAACAAGTTTGAATCCCCTTTGATGTAAAGTGAACGAATCCCCTTCGAAGAGCCTATAGTAATCCCAACACCAATGCTTCATATTCTGCCTCGTTGTTGGAACAAGGGAAATCTAATTTGTAGGAAAGAAAAATCTCCTCCATTCCTTTTGAAAGAATAACCCCTGCTCCTCCTTTTTTTTCCGCCGAATATCCATCTAACTGCATTGTCCATTCCTCCTCCATTGCGTCTAGGAGATTGGCCTGCAAGTCGTCTCCTGGAATACTTTCTTTGGGTGGCTCAAACGTTCCTGAGGGGAAAATTGCCAATAAAACAGTGTACGCTTGGCTTTTGATCGCGCGAGGAACCACACACTTCATGTCATACTCGTATAGGATGAGGAACCACCTAGTTGATCTACCAATCAATATCGTTCTTGACAGTAAATACTAAATAGGATCACATATAGTTACATTATGAATTGTAAAAGACAACATATAATGTCTAAGTTTTTAAGCTACAAAGACTAAAGCTAAAATATGCCTTTCCAACCTACAGTATCTGACTTCTGGCCTATGTATGATTCTGCTGAGGTAATAGATTGACCGTTCTTCCCAATCAATCTCTTGTGCCAAAAAAGATCCTACGGACCTCGTAGTGGATGTGAGGTATAACTGCAACGGTATTTCTGCCTGTGGGGGAACCATAATCTGTGGTGAAACGAGTAGCTTCTTCAGCCTAGCGAGAGACTCCTGATGAATCTCCTCCCACTTGAATATCATGTTCCCTCGCAGTAGCTGTATCAATGGATGTGTCATCTCAGCTAACCCAGGCACAAATCTTCTAAGATAGTATACTTTACTGAGGAAACTCTTTAGCTCCTTCGCCATTCTTGGACTTAGCATCTCTAAGATCACTTGCTGCTTGTCCTGTTCCATCTTCACCCCTTGCCGATCAACCACGAAGCCTAGAAATTTCCCACTTGTTACCCCAAAGACGCACTTCAATGGGTTCATCCTCAATTTATACTTCCTGCATCGGGCAAACACCTTCCTCAAATCGCCCAGATGGGAATCCTCCTTCCTTGATTTGATGACCAAATCATCCATATAGAATTCCATAATTTTTTAGAAGAAGTCATGGAAAATGGCCATAATTGTCCTATGGTAAGTAGCCCCAGCGTTCTTGAATCCAAACGACATTACTCTGCACATGAAATTGCCCAATGGGGCCCTGAACGCCGTCTTCTCTGTATTCGAGGGGTCCATCTTGATCTGGTTGTATCCTACATACCCATCCACGAAGCTATACATCTCATGACCAGCCGTTGCATCTATTAGTCTATCAATGGAAATAATAGGTAACTCATCCTTGGGGAAAGCTCTGTTCAAATCTCTGAAGTCCACGCAGATCCTTATTTGGTTTTTGTTTTTCTTTCCCACCGGGATAATGCTTGACAGCCAAAATGGGTGTTGTATCGATTTAATGAACCCTGTTGCCAATAGGCACTGAACCTCCTCCTTTATCTTTAAGTCTATCTCAGGCTTGTACATTTTTTTTGCTTATTTCACCGGAATGGCTGAAGGCATTACGTTCAATTTGTGACAGCTGACTTCCTCATCCCGCCCTTCCATCTCCATGTATTTCCATGCAAAAACATTTATGAACTCTTGAATCAACATAACTAAAGCCTCTCATTTCTTTTGACTGAGATCTTTCACGATAAAAATGGGCCTTGTGTCCTCTTCCTCTTTCGCCAGGTTCAGCTAATCCAGTTCTTACGCCTACGATTTTGGTTAATCCGTGATGTACTCTGGTTCCTCGGCTACCTCCTCTACAAATTCCTGTACGTCAGATTTGTCTATCACCATACATTATCCCCGCTGATCTACTAAAAAGCACTCGTATATCGGGTCAGCCTCATTATCAACTTATTCAGCCGCCCTTTCACACCATTATAATCGATATTTCACCTTTCCTTCTTCGGTGATGACCTTCTTGCACTGTTTGCTAGTAGTTGTAGCTGCCTTCCTCTTCTTTTCTCTAGAAGCCTCGATCATTCTTTTTTCTAAAAATTAGCTCAGCACACTTTACCATTGGACCTCATGCTCCATCGATCCACTATGGGCCTCATCCTATCTTTGAGTTGCTTCGAGATGTTTTGGGGCCGAGGGGACATCTAATGAGCTTCTTCGGTCATCACTCTTGTGCTGCTTGCAACTTCTTTATTCTGCTCATTCAAAGGCCCCATCCTTTTTCTAATCGAGAGAACCCATGCTCCCTCCAATATTCTCGTTAGGACACGAACATCCTCCTCCAATTTTGTGTAAAATGTCGCATCTACCAAGTGAGCTTCCTCGACAGCAAAGGGCCTCTTCGTATCCCTAATGGTCACCTCTGTTCCCTTGATATTCGCTTTAGCACATTGGTGATACGTTAAAGGAACTAGCCCTTGATTATGCATCCATACTCTTCCTATCAGTAGATGGCACGAAGTTGCACTCTCTATTACGTGGAACTTGATACGGGAACTCATATTTCCCATTACAATCCCAACATTCACGTACCCAATGGACTTGGAATATTGGTTATCATACCCCAAAATCACCAAAGGCATGGGGACCAACCTTTCTTCTGTAATATTAGCGGCATGGAAAGAGTTGATTGGCATGATATTGATGGAAGATCCCCCATCTATAAGAGTCCTTGCAAAACTAATTTCGTTGACGCTGGAAGTCACATACAATGGCCTGTTATAAGGGAACCTTACAGCCCTATCTACATCACTGAAGGTTGCTTCTAACAGAAACCTTCTCACTAACCTAGCCATAAGTCCCTTCCATCTCAGCTAAGGGACTGCGTTCTTCCTCACAATATCAAGTATTGCCTGGGTTATGTCTAACCTACTCTCCTTCGATATCCCCACTTGGTCGAAGAACAAGGTGAACTTTGGGGATTTTGAAACTACGTAGTATTCTAGGACTGGGTCTGCTTCCTTACCTTCAATGCTGTATACATCCTCAACGTCCTTAGCAATTGCTTTGTCATAGGCCAATACTACATTAGCCATTCCCTTCGTATAATCTTCCAGAGCTTCCTCGAATTCCTCATGATTCGACATTGTCTCTCTTTCTTCTTTCTCGGCCTCCTCGTCATAGGCCACCACCAGATTATCCCCATGTGTTGCGAGTGGGTTATTGTTAACATTCTGCGGAGGGATTTACAATGTCTCTGCCTATACATACTTATCGATGATTCTCCTCAGTGTGAAACAACTCTTTGTTGGGTGATGGATCTTTCGATGGACCTGGCAATACTTGGGATCCGTCCTTGTTGCCGCATCGAGTTCCCCAATGGGAATTCCTTTTGGTTCGTAGACCATTCCTCCTTGGACCATCGCGTTTTAATAGCTGACAACTTCCTCCACTGTACAAGGCAATGGTGGCGTGTCCTCCATGTCTCTTCCAAACTTCCTCTTATTATCCTTCTTCGGTGCCTTGCCACCATCTCCTCCCTCGGTGTACCATACCCCTGGGGGCTGAGACCTCCCCCCCGTAGGTTGCATCGTCTGACTAAACATCATTGGCACCACCAGTGGATTTGGTCGTACCACTAAGGAGATATTTCTTACCACTTTTAAGAATGCCGAAAAAGTCCCCTCACACGTTTCATTAATGAGATGACAGATGTACTCAGGAAGCAACCCCTAGAGATCTGCAATAACTTAGATTCTTTGGCCTCCTCCCTCACATCGATGGACCTTTCCTTGAACCTTCGAATATACGCCACCACTTCTTCCCCGGGTCTTTGCTTCTCCCTCCCCAATTGGGTAAAAGTAAACTCATCTTCCGCCAGAAAGAACTTCTGGACAAACAAAACATGCATCTCCTCCCATGTAGAAACGCTTTTGGGAGATAAATGGGAATACCAGGTATATGCTTTTTCGGTTAAGGATTTAGAAAACTCCCTCAACCTGAGCTTCTTATTACTATAATGCGCCCCCAAATGTTCAATAAAGTGCTTAATTAGCTCCTTCGGGTTCCCACTTTTCCCTGTGTATTTTTCAAAAACAGGAGGAATATAGTCCTTTGGATAGGGCTCATCGTTGTATTCTTGGGGATAAGGTGTTAGAAAGTCATCATAGACCGAAGCTACATCGCCAGCAGATTGCGAGGAGGCCTGCATGAACCTCAACATCTCTTTCAGCATCTCCTTCCTCATTTCCTCTATGGGTGATGCTACTGGCGTACCAACCAACGAAACCATGGGATGAGTGCCCATTATAGCTGGAACAATCGTCACAGTTGGGGCCATTGATACTCCTGAGGTTCCGATAGCTGGATTCACAACATAGGGTATACTTGCTGGGACTGTTCCCGTTACACCTGCACTCGGTGGGGTCATTGGGGCTGCCCCTGGTGTTACGAAAGAATTGGCTTCAAATCCTCCTAACATCGTTGAAGCTACCGGAGTTTGTAAAAACTCATAAAACTTACTCACGAGGAGTTCCACCTGAGTGGGTCCTGACCCTGCACTCGTGGAAGCTTGTGTCACCCCTGGACCTCTTGTCGTCGCCTGAACTTGAGGTACCTCTATTCGAGGAATCCCTTCTCTTAGAGCCTCCAGTTCTCTCGCCGCTTGTTCTTCATTGTGTTGGATGTCATCAAAGTTGAGCCCTCGATTAACATTATCTTACGCCATACTCCTTACTTAGGAGAATGCCTCCCCAGCAGAGTCCCCAAATGTAAGAGGGTAGTTTAGATAAGATGGAGGTGTAACCCCTTTCGAGTATAGTAATGATAAGTTAAATATCATCACCATTGATTAACCCTAGGACATTCAAATATTAATCAATGAAGATAAGTTCAGTTTAAGCTCACAGATCTCTCGTGTATAACTCAGAAGGTAATAATGAACTTTAGAAGTAACTTATCTAGAGGGAGAGAGAAGTAAGTACCCCAGATACACCTTGGCAGGCAGCCAAACACACCAACCACCCTCAAGAATCTCTATCAAATATTAAAAGCTTCGTAATAAATGACAATGGTGGGTGAGTAAAACTCTTTGGTTTGTAGTAACTCTCTCTGATGTATATTATCTCTGGTAAAAACTTCTGAACTCTCAAAAGATCATCGTCTCCTCAGAGGTGGTTGGGGTCTTTAAATATCCTCCCACAGAACCCCCGAGGCAACTCCGCCATTAATGCCTGTGAAAGACCTCCCTCATACTTTATGTTACAAACATTAAATAACTGATGCACTAGTTGTCACCACGTCATAAACATTAAATGCCAAGACATGCCTTTTGCCTAACCAATGTGTGTCAGTCGGATGTTGTCACAGAGATGGCTCACCAACTGCCTGACAGCCCCAAATACCACGGTGGTTTACGCAAGTGCAGGTCTGACATTGTTTAGCTAGTTAGTGACATCACCTACAGTAGATGTGATATTAAGTAGAGGGCTGTTTGGTTCACAACTCAACACTCGATGGAACTCCAAGCTGCTCTGCCCGAGGTTCCATAGTAAGAGTCCTTCGGTGTTTTACCAGGTGTATCTAAGATGGTCTGGACAAGCCCCAACGCTGCCTCACTTCTTAATCCTCCAAACTAAGTACCTCTGAAGTTCCCAGGGAGAGGTCATTCGATAGAGAATGAAAGCTCTCCCAGGCCCTTCCAAGCCTGGTCT
This sequence comes from Sambucus nigra, assembly GCA_949130495.1. Taxonomy (NCBI): domain Eukaryota; kingdom Viridiplantae; phylum Streptophyta; class Magnoliopsida; order Dipsacales; family Adoxaceae; genus Sambucus; species Sambucus nigra. Next base: position 621,304,987 of record OX422207.1, on the reverse strand, counting down.
CTCGCGAGTACCGTTTGACCTCACACTAGAACTCATTATTATTCTGGTTACATAATTACAACCGTTATAGCTTAGTCAATATAAACAAAGATACGATATGACTAACACATCAAGCCAAAGTATGAGTTGCCTTGCTAAGCTGCCTCGCTTGAGCTGCCACGGTTTCTTAATTTCAAACACTGCTGCTAATGGGGGGATTATCCCTAATCTCAGGGTTACCTTCAAGCCCCCTCTACAATTGTCAAAACATGATTAATTACTAACCACCTAATTAATTTAACAACCAGTTCCAAATTTTATCTTCCATTAACATGGAACCATATTAACTAATATATTATAATTTCCATACACAGTAACTAATAAAAATGAGGTCACGATATAAAGTTTGAAGATGAGATAAAATAAATAAAGTTCCCGAATGCACTATTGGGTAGAAATCCAATACATCCAATCCAACTGACTAAAATAATCAAAAATACATAAATCTAAATAAAATAGTTGTTGATGCAAAAAATATCCTCTACATGGACCAATTAGAAACGACCACCTGTCGCCTTACGTGGCAATGATCATAGTCATCAATCAATTGGTCGGCTCAGAAGACAGTGGATCGGCCAGCAGGCCGACCAACCTGGAGAATACAAACCATCATTGTAGATAAATGGTCATTGCACGGAAAGTGGCCAAGATTTATTTTACCCGTGCTCAATACTATCAACAATCACATTCATTATGTACGGGTGTAAATGCTTAAATGTACAAAGGCTTACCAACATTTAATATTCGGGTCACTATAAATACAACATATTCCTTTTGCAAAAGGAAAGAGAGAAAAGGTACAAGGTTATTCTTCTAACAGATATACCTAGTTTTCTATAATCATCAACAACAATACAATCATAGTGGACGTAGGATTTTCTTATAGCTAAACCACTTAGAATTTCTCGTGTCTCATTTATTTTTCCCTCATTATTTTATCTGTGATTCTAAAATTGGAATCATATAAATCATCATCAATTTTAGACATCAACAGATTAGCACCGTCTATGGGAACGTTTCGTCTATCACTGTTCTCCACCAAAAATATTCGTTTGATCTTCTTGAAAGATTCCACAAGATGAATGAAATTATTAAAAGAAGTAACGCTGCTGAACGCAAAACCCCTCATGGCATAATATATCTAAATGGAATCCTGATCAACCTTGCCAAAGGGCAACAAACAATGCAGGAGACTATGAGACAATTGGCTTAATCTTTTCAAGCTAGGCCAACTGCTCCATCTCAGCATACTAATGATCCAATTTTCAGAAGGGAAATGCCACCTCCTCTTCCTAGGAGGAATCATAGTAGTTATTCTAGGTCCTCACGTGATAGGTCCTTTCACCCAAGGGCCGGTTATTTAATCATATCAAAGGATTACTAAGATGTTATCTCATCCTTTGATCGTCTAGGTCCTCAAGTAAATAGAGGATATTAACAAGAACCATCCATCAAGAGAATGCCATGAGAGATAAGTTAAATCAAGATCAAGTGCAAGAGGATCCGTGCATGTCGAGCAGACTTCCAATGAAGAGATCTTAGCAAAAATGCATGGAATAGATGGCAGAGCTACTTCTAATAGGTCTAAAGTTTAAAATCCTTCATCGAAGGGGTCAATTCAACGATTAGAAGATCGGTTAGGGGAGATGTCCAAAGGTAAGAATCCATTACAATGCAATTTTCTCAAGGGGTCTCCTTTAGTCCAAGCGATTGTCAATTTTCCTACCCCATCTATGTTTTTAGACACAAGTGGTTGCCCATGAATATGATGCTAATAATGACTTAGTTTTGCATATTGTGTAATATCAGGCACCCACTGATAGATATTTTGTTCCTAATGAGATGAGATGTAGAGCTTTTTTGAGCACCATCACTGGTTCAACCCATATATGGTACAATAACTTGCCCTAAGGAAAAATTTCCAGTTTGAATCAACTTGTTGTGACACCCCGCCTAATTAAATACCGGGTGATCAGTCCTTTATTAAATTATAATCAAGGTGAATAGCTAGTTCATTCTCAGCATCATTGTCGAAAAATAAATTTTCCAATTTAAACACCCTAATATTTAAGCTAAGTGTCAAAACCATTTAAACCTTATTCCCATTTTTATTTAAGTCCAATTATAAAACCTTTGATAATTAATAGTTTAAGAGTCACACAATAATAGTAAGGATGTAAATGATCATTCAAGAATTTAACCATCAATAATAAATCCCAACTTTAAAATACCAAAGAAAAACATTCCGACAGTAATAAATCCCAAATTAAAACTACGGAAAGTAAATGAATTAAAATCTCTCACAAAAACCAACTAAATAATGAAAATGGGCGACATATGCCCAACTAGATAAAGTAGAACTAGAAACGGAATCAATAATGAGGTCGTCTAAGCAAGAGGCCTGCAACTCCCACCTAAGCTATAGCGCGTTCCTTCCGGAGGATCCTATGCAAGACGCCCCTGTGGCTGGGCACCTGTAATATATATATATATATATATACAAGAGAGAAGACAAAATAGGAAACGGGTCAGAGCCCGATTGTAAAAATAGTTTAAAATTAGTTTAGCAAGTATTTAAAGTGATACCGGCTAATGCAACCAACATATTAGTGCGACACTCCCTTGAGAAATTCTCACCTCTCTTCTAATGTGCACACCTATCGCACTAATCTTCCCAACAGTTTAACTTATCTTATCTTAAGTTACTCGTGAGGTTTCAAACCGACAAATTCAAATGTTTAAGAGGTTAATTTTATTTTAAAGCAAAGTTCTCAATTAAACCTTATTTCAAAATATAGTTCCTTAATAATATATCATTCTTTTCAAACACTTATACCCAAGTGGAAATAATTATTTATTTCTTACTTACCGTAGACACAGTAGGTAGTTCCCAAATTCCAGATTTAAATATATATATTAAATACTCATATAATATATATATTCTAACGACACCCCACATAACATTTATGTTGCGGGCATACTCTTCTATCCAGTCCCCGTATCACTCGTGCTAAGGGAAATACAAGTTCAGAATCACTCTCGAACTGTATTAACACAAAACACATACAATATTGAGGCGAAGCATAGTTCCAAGTCTCTAAGAGGTCAACACATACCCTCACGTCTCTTAGGACCGTCTGACTATCGATCCGATAGCCTGTACCAAGGATTCCTATCTTCTAGGGTACGAGTCAATATCCCCCATAAAGGTCCCATCGAGATAAGACTGTCCCAACGCGGTAACCTCAGGGATAGCAAGTAGCGCGAGCATGATTTTTACACATATATAAGATATATGATTAATCACAGAGTCATATAGATATATAACTATTCACATTCATAAGTTAGGTACGCCCACGACCCAACATTATATTATTCCATTCTTAGTACATTTTTATTCGATTATTTCTTATAACGGACTTATTCATTTTATTTTCGAAATTTATTTTATTCCGACTCATTTCTCATCTCTCGCAGTATTCCCTTTACCTAAGTACAATTTCAGTAGGCCCTCACTTACCTTCTAACCCAACTCCCAGACATTTCAATTATTAAGTCCACGCACGTTAGATTTCTTAGGTATGAATATTTCCTCGTTTACCCTTCATTTTACCATTTCATTAAAGTTCCACTTAACGGGGTTTACCTTGACCCTACTGGTCCTTTTTATGTTTCATTATGTCCTAATAACATTAATCAAGGTTTATTATGCATTTACTCGAATTAAGTCAACACAAGGAAAAATCTAGTTTTCCCAGAAGGGGTCGATCGATCGAGAGAAATGGGTCGATCGATCGATCAGTCGATCGATCGATGCTCCTGGCTTGCTCGCTCGATCATGCAGGTATGGCGAAAACTGCAGAATACCAGTTACGGGAATTATCATCCAAAATCATCCAAATCCAAGTCTTTAACTCCCAAACTCCCAGAAATTTATACCACAAGCATTATAAACCCAAATGAACAATATTCTACGTAAGGCATGCGAGTTTTCATCAAGTATCATGAATTAAAAGGGCCAAAATCGATATAAATCTCATGAACCCTAAAAATTTCTTTAACTTAATTCTTCTCATTCTTTTTCCAGAATTTCTACTTCTAACCCAATGTAAATTCATGATTCAACCTCTACATGTGAAGGGAATTTCCAGAATGATGTGTATATCTCTACAACATGCGATTTCTAACCTCCAACATAGGTTTTCTTTCATAAAAACTCATCCTAATCAACCCTAAACTAATATGAATGAAGAATTAACTAAATTAAGCAAGATAAATACTTGCTTGGGAATTTTTGTTTCTGATTTGTGGATGAAATCAGTGTGGTGGTGATCCTCGTTGCGCGAATTAACGTTTGGCGGTGACGGTGGTGCAAACGGAGGAGTTCTTGGCCTAGAACTCCTTGGTAAGCTCTTCCTTTCCTTCTCCAATGGCCTTATTTTGTTTTTGGTTGTGTTAACCCTAGAAGACAACCCTAAGCATCTGATATAACCTAGAAAATTCGTAGGTTTCCAAGCCCAAAAATACAAAATGCCTAAAACGCCCTCCCGGGGTGTTAATTAAGCCTAAAAATGCCCCGAGACCCAAACTAAACCCCCCGGATATATTATTTTGACTATCTCGACCCTTCTGGACACTTTGGCGCACTCAAAATGACCATACGGGTGACTTAATATTTTATTCACGTTTATTAATCAAAATTTAGTCCTGACACGACACGGGCGCGTCCCAACTTAAATTTCCAAAATTGTCATTTTATTCACTCGTGACATTTAATAGAACCAATATTATATATTACTTTGCTCATTAGTAATATTCAACAAGTTTCCAATAATTACTAACTCTCGTCACGTTAGTAATTAAAAATAATTAATTTTTGGATTTATATTAAATTAATAACTCACATCAAATTTAATAAATCCCCAAATGTAGAAAGCATAAAAATACGGGGTATTACATACTTCCCCCCTAATAATGGAATTTTGTCCCAAAATTCAAAAAATACGGTGTACCTGGTAAGAATAACTCTGGGTACTTCTCACGCATGTCCGCCTCACGCTCCCAAGTGGATTCCTCCACATTGTGATGCTCCCACTGGACCCGGATAAGTGGGAATACCTTTGACCTCAATCTTCTTTCGCTATGGTCTAGGATAGCCACTGGCCTCTCCTTGTAAGAGCTGTCTGGATGTAAGTCAATCTCCTCAATCGCGATATGGGTATGGGCTATGTCATCCCGAAGGTATCATCTCAACGACGAGATGTGTAATACATCGTGAATGCGATGTAAATGCTCTGGCAATCCCAATCTGTATGCTACCGGCCCAATCCTCTTGATAATGGGAAATGGTCCCACGTACCTCGGGGCCAATTTCCCTTTCTTCCCAAATTTCATCACTCCTTTCATAGGAGATACACCTAGTAATACTTGGTCCCCCACGTAAAACTCTCAGAAGAACCATTTTGCATCGACGTAGCTTTTCTGCCTGTCCTGGGCTACCCGAATGCGACTCCTGATAATCTCAATCCTCGCGGAGGTTTCCTGAATCACCTCTGGTTCGAGCAACTTGTTATCCCCCACCTCTAGCCAACACGTTGGGGAACGACAAGGCCTGCCATACAAAGCCTCGAATGGAGCCGTGCCAATCGTGAACTGATAAGATTTATTATAAGTGAACTCTACCAGTGGAAGATGTGGCTCCCAACCTCCTCCAAAATCAAGGACACACATGCGTAGCATATCCTCCAACATCTGATTAGTACGCTCTGTTTGTCCATCTGTCTGTGGGTGATAAGCTGAACTCAACCTCAAATCCGTACCCATGGCCTCCTGAAAGCTCTCCCAAAAACGCAAAATGAAAAATCTTGTCTCTATCTGACACAATATTCAGGGGCACCCCATGTAATCGAAGAATCTCAGCAATGAACAACTGAGCATACTGGCCCGTGGTATAGTCTGTCCGTACTGGCAGAAAATGAGCCACCTTGGTCAAACGGTCCACAATCACCCAAATGCAGTCGTGGCCACGCTGTGATGTAGGCAACCCAGTAATAAAATCGATAGAAATACTGTCCCACTTCCATGCGTGTATTTCCAATGGCTGAAGCAACCCCGGCGGTTTTTGGTGGTCTACCTTTACCAGATGGCAGGTAGAACACTTGGACATGAACTCAGCAATATCCTTTTTCATCCCACTCCACTAGTATTGCCGCCTCATATCCTGTTACATCTTATCTCCCCCAGGGTGCACTGTAAATCGGGACCCGTGAGACTGGGTCATCACAGCATGACGTAAGTCTCCTTCTGGGACCACCAATCTCCCATTAAACCTCAAACCCCCATCAGAACTAACAGAATAGGACTCATCACCCTCAACTAAAAGTTTTACATTCTGCTCCTGGTAAAATGAGTCTGTGGTCTGCGCCTGTATTACCCTCGTAACAATCTCGGGTGTCACTGTCATGACAGATATGAAGGAACGGGCTACTGCGTCCTGGTAACCCAACTCTTTTCACTTTGCTTTCCAGATGTACGCTACATCGTCTACCGGTCTACGGCTCAACGCATCGGTAACTACTTTGGCCTTCCCCGAATGGTACTGTATATCGAAATGATAGTCCTTCACAAACTCTAACCACCAGCGCTGACGCATTTTCAGCTCTCGCTGAGTGAACAGGTACTGCAGTGACTTGTGGTCTGTGAACAAGCGAAATTTGTCCCCCAATAAATAGTGTCTCCATATCCTCAATGCAAAAATGACCATTACTAACTCTAGGTCGTGTGTGGGGTAATTCTTCTCGTGCGGCTTAAGCTTGCAGGAGGCAAAAGCTATAGCCTTCTCCTCCTGCTGAAGTACTCCCCCGAGTCCCCGTAAGGAGGCGTCGGTGTAAACTAAATACTCCAGGCCCGGCTTAGGTAAAGCAAGGACCGAATCTGAAGTAAGCTTGTCTTTCATCTCGTCGAAAGCTAATTGACAAGCATCATCCCAAACATATGGTACCCCCTTGCGAGTCAGGTTCGTCAATGGACCCGCTATTTTGGAGAACCCCCGAATGAATCTCCTGTAGTATCCGGCTAATCCCAAGAAACTACACACTTCCGTTGATGTCGTGGGCTGTCCCCACTCCCTCACCGCTAACACTTTACTCGGGTCAACTGCTATACCTTGTTCAGAAACAACATGTCCCAAGAACTGCACTTCCCATAACCAGAACATGCACTTCTCGTACTTAGCATATAGCTGATGTTCTCGTAGAGTCTGAAGAACCTGTCTCAAGTTCTCGGCATGCTCTTCCTCGGTGTGTGAATATATCAAGATGTCATCTATGAAGACGATGACAAACTGATCCAAGAACTCTCTGAACACACGGTTCATCAAGTCCATGAATACAGCTGGAGCATTTGTGAGTCCAAACGGCATCACTCTGAACTCATAGGACCCATATCTTGTCAAGAAAGTAGTCTTTGAAACATCATTCTACCTAATACGTAGCTGATGGTACCCTGACCTCAGATCTATCTTCGAAAAGAAAGTTGCTCCCCTCAGCTGGTCAAACAGATCATCGATTCGAGACAACGGATACTTGTTTCGTATCATGACCTTATTCAGTTCCTGGTAGTCCACATATAGCCTCAATGAACAATCTCTCTTTTTCGCAATCAACATTGGAGCACCCCAAGGTGAGGTACTCCTACGAATGAAACCCTGACCTAACAGCTGCTCTATCTGATCCCATAACTCTCGTATTTCCGTCGGATATACGGTATGGAGCACGTGCTATCGGTTGAGTATCCGGTAATAAATCTAAAACAAAATCTATATCTCGACTGGGGGGTAGGCCTGGTATCTCCTGAAATACATTAAAATACTCACGAACAACTGGGATTGAGTCTAAGGGAATCATGACCTCCTTAGAGGTATACTCCTCTATGTAATATAAATGAGCGGTCGAGCCTCCCTCTGGACGAGGCATCGCCACTACAAACATCTCTTTCCCCTGAATGGCAAATACAATACTCCCACCGAAATAATCTATCATGGCTCTGTAATCTGCGAGCCAATCCGTACCAATAATAACATCGTGCTCATGCATATCTAAGACTAACATGTCTACTGGTAATACCAAGCTACCAATCTCTACTCCTACACCCCGACATATAAAGAAAATTAGCGATCCATTTCCCAGTGGTGAGTCTACACATGTTACAGTGCTCTCTGCTGTGGCTAATAACCCTAACGCCTTCGCAATATGGGTAGATATAAAATAGTGTATCTCCCCAGTATCAAATAAAACCCGACCCATAGTACCATGGATAGGAAACATACCCTCAATCGCGGGCGATGCCTGTGGAAATACTACCTGGTGGACGTTATAGACACGTTCATACTGTAACTGCCCTTGCTGCACTGGAGCAGCTGGAATGGCTGGTAGGGCTAGTACCTGAGCTGGTGCTAGGAGGGCAGCTGGAAAAAGTGACCTCTGTGGCTCATTACGGGTACCCTGCTGCTGTGGGGACCTATAACCCTCTGGACAATCCTGGCGCTTGTGGCCATTTTTACCACACCCGAAGCATCGGCCCCTAAAATTTTCTCCCCTCTGTGCCTGCTGATTATGGCCTTGCTGGCCGTTACCACCCCGCCATTGGCCCTGTTCTGATGAGAACTCTGCTCATGCTGACGAGCCTGCCCCTGAGATGTCGGTGCTCCACTAGCACCACTACCCCCTGTCCTGCCCTGCTGGCCGGACTCTCCTACTTTCTTGCTTCCTTGTAGATGGAAGCGGTGATCCTGGCAGTGTAGCAAAGCAGCATTGAGTACTTCTGTGTAGGTACTCAGAGACAAATTTCCAATAAGGTGCTGACGGATCCTCCAAGCTAACCCGTCCACAAACAATAGTATGTTCTTACCCTCAGTGGGGGACTCATCTGACACTATAGTGAGAAGTCTTATGAACTCCTCTTCATACTCAGCAACAGTAGAATTTTTCTGCTTCAGACTCAGTAACTTCCTTCTCTTCTCAGTCTGCACGGCGGATGGGAAGTATTTGCTGTCAAATCGCACCCAAAACAACTGAATAGTAATAACCTCCCTCTCCTCGAGAGTGGTAGTAGATTCCCACCAATGCAAAGCAGCCCCCACAAGCTTAAAGGAAGCCAACAGCTGTTTCTGCACGTCCATGCACTCGTACATACGCAGATGCCTCTGGATATCTTTCTTCCATTGGATGGCAACAATAATATTTGAACCACCTGCAAACTCTGGGGGATGCGCCTTCTAAAAGGCATCCCTAACTCGCTCCCATGCAGATGGAAGATGTGCCGGTACTGGCGCCACTGCCTGAACTTGGGGTGGATCCTACTGTACTACCGCTAGTGCGACATTTACCGCCTGAGCAACGATGGCGGCTACCTCATTTACGTTCATCATTCCCTGAGCCGGAGCTACTGGATGCTCGGCTTGAGCACGCCTATCCTTTGGGGCACGTCTCGGAGGCATCTAAAATGTGAAGAAATTTATTAGTCTACAGTTATTATCAAATCTTAAAAAGCTGAAGACGTAATCATAAAAGAAAGAATACAACAATCCTAAAATAGGGCTCTATAACAAGAACGCTAAGCTGAAAGCAAAATAAGCCGTACAGATCCTAAGGACACTAGAACCTGATGCTCTGATACCACCTGTGACACCCCGCCTAATTAAATACCGGGTGATCAGTCCTTTATTAAATTATAATCAAGGTGAACGGTTGGTTCATTCTCAGCATCACTGTCGAAAAATAAATTTTCCAATTTAAACACCCTAATATTTAAGCTAAGTGTCAAAACCGTTTAAACCTTATTCCCATTTTTATTATAGTCCAATTATAAAAACTTTGATAATTAATATTTTAAGAGTCACACAATAATAGTAAGGATGTAAATTATCATTCAAGAATTTAACCATCAATAATAAATCCCAACTTCAAAATACCAAAGAAAAACATTATGATAGTAATAAATCCCAAATTAAAACTACGGAAAGTTAATGAATTACAATCTCTCACAAAAACCAACTAAATAATGAAAAGGGGTGACACATGCCCAATGAGATAAAGTAGAACTAGAAACGAAATCAATAATGAGGTCGTCTAAGCAAGACCCCTGCAACTCCCACCTAAGCTACAGCGCGTTCCTTCCAGAGGATCCTATGCAAGACGCCCCTGTGGCTGGGCACCTGTAATATATACATATATATACAAGAGAGAAGAGAAAATAGGAAACGGGTAAAAGCCCGATTGTAAAAATAGTTTAAAATTAGTTTAGCAAGTATTTAAAGTGATACCGGCTAATGCAACCAACATATAGTGCGACACTCCCTTGAGAAATTCTCACCTCTCTTCTAATGTGCACACCTATCGCACTAATCTTCCCAACAGTTTAACTTATCTTATCTTAAGTTTCTCGTGAGGTTTCAAACCGACAAATTCAAATGTTTAAGAGGTTAATTTTATTTTAAAGCAAAGTTCTCAATTAAACCTTATTTAATAATAAAGTTCCTCAGTAATATATCATGCTTTTCAAACACTTATACCCAAGTTGAAATAATTATTTATTTCTTACTTACCATAGACACAGTAGGTAGTTCCCAAATTCCAGATTTAAATATATATATTAAAAACTCATATAATATATATATATTCTAACAGCACCCCACATAACAATTATGGTGCGGGCATACTCTGCTATCCAATCCCCGTATCACTAGTGCTAAGGGAAATACAAGTTCGGAATCATTCTCGAACTGTATTAACACAAAACACATACAATATTGAGGCGAAGCATAGTTCCAAGTCTCTAAGAGGTCAGCACATACCCTCACGTCTCTTAGGACCGTCTGACTATCTATCCGATACCCTGTACCAAGGATTCCTATCTTCTAGGGTACGAGTCAATATCCCCCATAAAGGTCCCATCGAGATAAGACTGTCCCAGTGCGGTAACCTCAGGGATAGCAAGTAGCGCGGACATGATTTTTACACATATATAAGATATATGATTAATCACAGAGTCATATAGATATATAACTATTCACATTCATAAGTTAGGTACGCCCACGACCCAACATTATATTATTCCATTCTTAGTACATTTTTATTCGATTATTTCTTATAACGGACTTATTCATTTTATTTTCGAAATTTAATTTATTCCAACTCACTTCTCATCTCTCGCCGTATTTCCTTTACCTAAGTACAATTTCAGTAGGCCCTCACTTACCTTCTAATCCAACTCCCAGACATTTAGATTATTAGGTTTACGCACGTTAGATTTCTTAGGTATGAATATTTCCTCGTTTACCCTTCATTTTCCCATTTCATTAAAGTTCCACTTAACGGGGTTTACCTTGACCATACTGGTCCTTTTTATGTTTCATTATGTCCTAATAACATTAATCAAGGTCTATTACGCATTTACACGGATTAATTCAACACAAGGAAAAATCTAGTTTTCCCAGAAGGGGTCGATCGATCGATAGAAATGGGTCGATCGATCGATCAGTCGATCGATCGATGCTCGTGGCTCGATCGATCGATCATGCAAGTATGGCGAAAACTGCAGAATACCAGTTACGGGAATTATCATCCAAAATCATCCAAATCCAAGTCTTTAACTCCCAAACTCCCAAAAATTTATACCACAAGCATTATAAACCCAAATAAACAATATTCTACGTAAGGCATGCGAGTTTTGATCAAGTATCATGAATTAAAAGGGCCAAAATCTATATAAATCTCATGAACCCTAAAAATTTCTTTAACTTAGTTCTTCTCATTCTTTTTCCAGAATTTCTACTTCTAACCCAATGTAAATTCGTGGTTCAACCTCTACATGTGAAGGGAGTTTCCAGAATGATGTGTATATCTCTACGACATGCGATTTCTAACCTCCAACATAGGTTTTCTTTCATAAAAACTCATCCTAATCAACCCTAAACTAATATGAATGAAGCATTAAATAAATTAAGCATGATAAATACTTGCCTGGGAATTTTTGTTTCTAATTTGTGGATGAAATCAGTGTGGTGGTAATCCCCGTTGCGCGATCTAACGTTTGACGGTGACGGCGGTGCAAACAGAGGAATTCTTGGCCTAGAACTCCTTGGTAAGCTCTTCCTTTCCTTCTCCAATGGCCGTATTTTATTTTTGGTTGTGTTAACCCTAGAAGATAACCCTAAGCATCTGATATAACCTAGAAAATTCGTAGGTTTCCAAGCCCAAAAATACAAAATGCCTAAAACGCCCTCTCGGGGTGTTAATTGAGCCTCAAAATGCCCCGACACCCAAACTAAACCCCTGGGTACTTTATTTTGACTATCTCAACCCTTTCGGACACTTTGGCGCACTCGAAATGACCATACGGGTGACTTATAATTTTTTCACTTTTATTAATCAAAATTTAGTCCTGACACGACACGGGCGCATCCCGACTTAAATTTCTAAAATTGTCATTTTATTCACTCGTGACATTTAATAGAACCAATATTATATATTACTATGCTCATTAGTAATATTCAACAAGTTTCCAATAATTAATAACTCTCGTCACATTAGTAATTAAAAATAATTAATTTCCGGATTTATATTAAATTTATAACTCACATCAAATTTAATAAATACCGAAATTTGGAAAGCATAAAAATACGGGGTATTACACTTGCCAAGATGTTCATCAGAAACTTCTATTTTGGGGACAAGCTAATTAAGAGAGTAGCTCATCTTCTTAGTGTTAGGCAGCGAGCATGAGAGATAACCAGAGAATACATCACTCATTTCAATAATGAGAAACTGGAAGAAGTTGGTTATGAAGAAAAACAACCATCACCGCCTTGATGAGTGGATTACTTCCAAAAAAGACGTATTACACATTGGAAAAAGATCCTCCTAAAACCATGACAATGCTCATGGCTAAGGCTGGAAAAATCATGAATGCCGAGCAAGCAATGGCTGCAAAGCAAAGCCCTGCAACCAAGTCTGAAAAGAAGGAGAAGAAATAAAAGAAAGAGGATAAACCCGTATATAAAGCATACACTCCCCTAATGGTCAGTTTCCACTATGTCCTGGAGGAAATTAGCCACAATAAAGATTTGAAGTGGCCTGAGAAGCTCAGGGCACCTCCCAACAGGAAAGACAAATACAAATATTATGAATTCCATAAGGAACATGGATATACGACTGATAATTGTATTGATTTAAAGAACGAAATTGAATCCCTTATTCATCGAGGAAAGCTGAGTAAATATATTAATCGGCATAAAAGCCGAGAAACATGAGGAAGGAAAAATTCTCCCTGCAAACCTAGAGATGATAAGAAGAGAGTCCATAAGGATGGTAATGAAGACGATCCAGACCTATCGAAGAAGCCCAAACAACCAGAATTTGAGATGACTATGATAAGTTTTGGTTCTTTTAATTGCCATGTCATCACAGGTAGAGATGCCGGAAGAGGAGATCAAATTTCTGAGAGGAAAGATTATCTAAATGTAGCAAAAGCCTGCTCCTACATATAACACATTAATTTTAATGATGATCGGACCAGGAAAGTAAACAAATATAAACTTGTCATCAACTTCTCCAAAAATGATCTCTTCGAAGTACTGTATCCCCATGACGACTGATTGGTCGTCATGTTTAGAATCTAGGAAGCCGTCATTGCCAGAATTCTGATAGATAATGGAAGTTCATCTAATATCATGTTCTATAACTGTTTCCATAGCTTAGGATTAAAGCTTAGTCAACTAGAACCGTACCACAGACTCTATATTGTCTTTTCAGGGGAAAAAGTTTACGCCCTAGGAATAGTCAAATTGGAAGTGTTATTCGGCATTTGGACAGTAAGCACACTGAGAAGATACGTTTCTTTGTTCTGGATAAACATGTTCAATCATCTTACAATGTGATCCTTGGCAAGGTGGGATTAAATAAATTCAAAGTTGTGCCATCCACTGCCCACAAATGTTAAAAGTTCCCTACTCATTTTAGGGTCGGCGTGGTAAAGGATGATCAAAAGGAGGCCAAAGAACGTTATTACACTTCAATCGAGCAGGAAGTTTGAAAAAAAGACCACCACTTACCAAGTTGACACTATGGATCCCAACCGCGCGTCATAAGTTGATACATTGGATCCCCGAGATGAAACAGAGCTAGTAAAAGGGTAGACAGTAGAAGATATTGAAAGCGTAATCCTGGTTGATGAAAAACCATAAAGAACCACCCAAATTGGCTCCACATTGGCGCCACTCCTCAAATAAGAATTGGTTGCGTTCCCGAGGGAACAAAAATAATGTATTCTCTTGGAGTTATGAAGATATGCATGGGATTGATCCCAACTTCCTCTGTCATGAGCTCAACATTAAAAAGGATGCCAATTCGATTAAATAAAAGCACCAGGTGTTCAGTCATGAGAAGAACCAAGCCATTCAAGAGGAGGTAGAAAAACTACAGAAAACCAAATTCATTGAAGATGTCAAATACCTAGCATGGTTAGAAAATGTTGTGATGGTCAAGAAGAAAAATGATAAATGTCAGATGTGTGTAGATTTAACCCATCTTAAAAAGGCTTACCCAAATGACCATATTTCTTTGCCCAGAATTGATCAGTTAGTATATGTTATAGCAGGACATGAGTTGTTGAGTTTCATGGATGCCTATTCTGGATATAACCGAATAAAAATGAAACCAGAGAACAAAGAAATCACTTCTTTCATTACCAATCGAGGTACTTATTTCTATAACATTACGCCTTTCGAGCTTAAAAATGCTGGAGCAACGTACCAAATATTAGTCAATAAGTGGTAAGAAGAACAAATTGGGAGGAATATGGAGGTGTACGTAGATGACATGCTGGCCAAAAGCATAAAATATTCAGATCATATGAAGGACCTTAGTAAAACTTTCGATAAACTGGAAAATCATCAAATGAAACTGAATATGACCAAGTGCGTATTCGACATGCAAGAAGCAATGTTCATTGGCTTTATAGTAAATTAGAGAAGAATGGAAGCTAATCATTCTAAAATCAAAGCTCTGATTGAAATTCAATCACCAACCTACAAAAAAGATGTTCAAAAAATTACTGGTAGAGTGGATGTCCTTAACCGATTTGTTTCTAGAGTAACAAATATGTGCTTACCATTCTTTAAAGTACTCGGACAGACCTTCGAAAGGAGCGAGGAGTATGAAGAAACATTTCAGGACCTAGAAAAGTATTGGGGATATCCACCATTACTCTCCCAACTAATTTTGGGAGAAAATATATTCTTATATTTAGCTATTTCTAAATCCGTAGTTATCTCGGCACTAGTTCGACTTGAGAATGGAATCCAAAAACTACTGTACTACACCAGCAAGGCATTCAGGGGCGCAGAGGTTAGATATCCACTGCTAGAAAAGCTAGCATTAGCTCTGATTGAACCCTCCAGGAGAATGAAGCCTTCATTTCTAGTGCACACCATAGTAGTATACATTGATTTACTTCTTTGACAAGCACTCTGCAAACTAGAAAAATGAGGCAGGTTGATGTATTGGGCAGTAAATCTTGGAGAATATGATATTATCTATGAGCCTAGATCATCATTAAAAGGGCAAGCTTTGGTAGATTTTATTACAAAATTTACATGTGCAGAGGTTATCGACCAACTGAACTTGCCAACTAACCAGACTTCTCCGGAAAGAGCTCAACTCAAAAGCAAGCAACAGTCATAGCCGATCAACTGGAATCGTCCATTGCTAAAAAAAAGACCCAAAAGTATGCAGGATAAATTAAGAAGATATTCTGCCATGGAATTCTATCTACAAAAGGATTTAGCGATGAAATTCAATTATGGAACTTATATATGGATGAATCTTCATGCACAACCAGTAGTGGATCTTGTATGACACTTAACACTCCTAAAAATATTGATGTGGAATAGTCCCTCAGGCTTCAATTTCAAGCTTCAAATAATGATGCCGAGTATGAGGCTTTAGTCACCAGCTTTGAGTTAACCCAATGATTAGGCACCGAGTAAGTTGTGGCACACAGTGATTCCCCATTGATTGGCAACCAAGTGCTTTAGATATATGGAGTTAAAGGGGACTTAATGGTGAGATACTTGTCTAAGGAAATGGAAGTCATTTCTAAATTTCTAACCTTACAAATAAGCAGAATACTAAGGATAGAAAATGCCCGAGCTCATGCAATTTCTCCCCTAGATTTGGTAACAAGGATATAATTTAGGAGAAGCATTACAGTAAAAATATTGGCAGCCAGGAGCATATATGAGGATCTAAAGATTAATTTCACTACTGTAGATTTAAGACCATCCTGGATGGATCCAATTAATGCTTACATTAAAAACTGAGCCTTGGTAACTGATCCAAAAGACGTAAGAAAGCTTCGGTACAAAATAACAAGATATATGTTGGAGAGGGGAGTCATATGCAAAAGAGGATGCACTATGTTGTGTCCATCCATTGGAAGTGGCCGATTTAATCTAGGAGGTACATGAAGGAAAATTGTGGGGCCTTTACTAGAAAGTGTGACAAGTTGTAAAAATTTATAGAAATTCATAGCGCTCTAGGCACTGCTTCAACA
Organism: Sambucus nigra; assembly: GCA_949130495.1. Classification (NCBI taxonomy): domain Eukaryota; kingdom Viridiplantae; phylum Streptophyta; class Magnoliopsida; order Dipsacales; family Adoxaceae; genus Sambucus; species Sambucus nigra. Next base: position 621,288,337 of record OX422207.1, on the reverse strand, counting down.
CCAATCACTTCTCCCTGTCCATTCATCATTTGCGGACTTGACTTGGTCAAAAAAGGAGTGTTCAACTACCTGGTGGTAACTGTTGATTATTTCACGAAATGGGTGGAAACAGAGCCATTGATAGAGATTCCCTACGAGAAGGTATTTCATTTCATATAGAAGAACATCATATGCAAGTATGGCATGCCTTATGCTTTCATTAATGACCATGGCACCCAGTTTGACAATGGTGAATTTGAATCATATTGTGTTCAATCCAAGATCCAAAAACTTCACTCTGCGCCAGGACATCCACAAAGCAATGGTCAAACAGAAGTGGCTAATAAAACCTTGCTTAATGGACTGAAGAAGAGACTTGACGCTACCAAGGGTAACTAGATTAATGAATTGCACTATGTTCTTTGGGCTTATAGAACCACATCGAGAACAACCACCGGAGAAACACCTTATATGCTTGCATTTGGAGTAGAGGCCATGGTAACGGCCGAGATAGGTCTACCAACTCATAGAGTGTTAAATTTTGATTCTCCCAAAAGTGATCTAGTGAGACGATTGGACTTGGACATGTAGAAAGAGGTCCAAGAAGATGCCGCCGTCAGATCTACTGCGTATTAGAGGATTTCTCATTTTTATAACAAAAGGGTCAAGCCGAGCAACTTGACAGAGGGAGATTACATTCTCAAAAAGGTTATCCAGAAAGGAAATAAGCTTGAGGAAACTGGCATGGTCCATACCGCATTTCAACAGTAGGTTGACCGGGAACTTTTCGACTAGAGACCCTTGATGGGGAAGAATTCAAGAACCCTTGGAACGTCGAGCACCTTCGAAAATACTATCAGTGAATAAAGGCATTTTGTATTTCGTTTCGCTTTATGTTCAACAAAACTTTATTCTAAGTTCAAAAAGATATCTTTATTTTAGTTCCCTTATACTTTAATTTTTTTGATTTTTTTTCGGCGTACGGTTATGTACATCCCCAAAACAATACTCAAATAATGTATCTTGATCTTTAACCCTTACCTATCAACAGAAGACAATCAACTACTTAATCAGGTTAAAATTATCAAATTCGAGATACACCAACAACTTAACAAGCAGGTAGAGATTCATCAACGACTTAACAAGGAGTTGTGTTTTACCTGAGCAAGTTATTCTTCATGTATGACTTTATCTTAACAAGTCACGAACAAGAAGTTAGTCAAACTTCATGTATTAACACAAGAAACTTTACCCGACCAAGTTAAACACAGGAATATATATATATATATATATATATATATATATATATATATATTCCTAACACACTTGGTCGCTAATGATAACTACTTCATGTATGACTTTGTCTTTGACAAATTAAGAAAAAGATGCCCGTAAAACTTCATTTATACACACAAGAAGTTTTACCCGAATGGGTTAAATACAATAATACATGTATACATTCCTAAGCACATGAATACATACATACATACATTCCCGATACACTTAGTCACCAGTGATAACTAATGCTACATCTTGGATTAATAAAAATATTTACAATTTTAACTAAGTGAATTAGTAAAATCTAAGGCCCTAGAATCACAGTTTAATAACTCATCATCAACAAGCAGATTACTTAGTCGACCAACTTATTAACTAGTCATAAGTTGATAACAAGTACATATACTTTTATTCAAATACTAAAGGTATTGCAATTAAGATCAAGTAAATACAAAAAAACGTAATTATTTTGCTGAATGTTTCCCTATGCTTTGATTATTTCAAAAGATGTCTGTTACACTTTCTCCATCCCAGTTGAAGGATCATCCAGGGTATAGGGAAAATTATGTAATTAAAATCTCTTAGCATTTGCCTATTTCTACTACTCATCCCATTGATCAAATGAGGAGGACAAATTATCTCATGCACATCATGAATGATGTAATCTCCCAGATACGTGGTGATTAAACATTGGGAAATGATATCAGGAGGAATCCATGTTATGTCCAACTTGAATGGAGGCTTTTCACAATCCAACAAAATAGGATCATTCCAATACCATAACTCACCGTTTTGATAATATTTTAGTAAGGTAAGAAAGTTGGTCCATCCATATCTATAGCCCTCATGATGAATTTGTGCTTGGTGATCATCCACATGGCTTTGGGCCTCATTAGAACCTTCCATCCAAATCTCCCTAGACTGATTGTGAGATTGGAAGTTCAATCATTGTACCTGATGTTGGAGTTTCTTGAGAACATAATTATTGACTTTTAATTGGGTAGCTTGGTCAACCATAGTTTTCCTAGTTCTTTCTTCATCAAAAATTGTTCGGATAAACACCCTTTGCCTGGAAGTTTGCCCAACACTGGTTTGCCGCTGTAATGCTTCAAGTTCTTCCAGAAATCTTGCATTCTCCGTTTCTAGGAAATAATCACCTTCATCATAACCAATGATGGATTATTTCTTTAAGCTGTTAAGCTTATTCCTCAAAGAATTATTCTCCTTCCCCAACATATAAGCCATTTCTCGGGCATTCTCCATATCTTGCTTAAAAGATAATTTCTTCTGGTTCAAAGCAGAAGTGATATCTTATAATTTTTTCTCATAACCCCATCCTTATCTTAAAGCTTTATACTTAGCTTCATAATCATCATGTAACAAAGCATTGGACAGATTGTGATCCTCCTGAAGTTTCTCTATTATTTCGTAATAAGCAACATTATTAGCTACAATGATGTCCCATAGATAACGAAGATGAATATAGGACTCCTTGACTTGGTTTGTTGTATTAGGGCCATAAAACCCATTCAAATCTTCTTCAGTCAAAGAAATCTGACTAGCTTCGAGGAGATTCTCACTTCTTTTAAGTAGATCAGATTCAATAGCTACTATATTTTTCTTCATTACATCAAACTGGAAAATTATAAAGAAGGACATGAGTTTGCAAAACAATCCAAGACACCATACAACAATTAAGAACAAATAATTTTTTTAATCAAGATATTAGAAGCATTATATAATAGAGACAAAATCTTATTCTTTCATTGATAAGCATTTCATGATTACAAAATATGTTACACCAAAGGCAAGAAGAAGATATAAAAACACACAAAAGCTGACTAGATAGACCCTCTCCTTATCCCTATCCTGGGCTTGACAATTAGCTGGTAGGTTGGGTGGCACCACTGCTAGTTTAGAAGGCATGGTAGAAGACTCTTATGATCCTTATTCATCATCAAACTCCTCATCCAATTTGGGATGAGTGCTAGGATCATGTCTAGAGAAAAGTTCAGATTTTTCCTCTGTACTGACCTCCTTCAAAGCTACAGTCCAGCCTTCCTTGAAGGATAATTTTTTTGGCATACTCAATCTGATTAGAGGCAGGAAAAATGGATTTCTCCCAGCCTTTGTCAAAAGCATTTTTGCTCTTGGCCTTCAGGGTAATCACATCAGCAGATAAGGTGGTCACCTTGGCCTTTGCAGCTTTGTCTTGAGCAGAGACATCAACAAACTTGTCCTCAACCAGCTTGGACCTAGTTTCAGCATCTGTAGCCCTATGTTCTACAGTCTTTAATAGGCCCTCAGCATTTCTGGCTCTGTCATTAACTTTCTTCATCTCCTCATCCCAGGATTTCTTCTTCGCCTCCATAGCTCGACGAGATTCCTCCAAAGAGCTTCTCAGACCTAAAAAGGCTATTCAACTTCTCCAGAAGAATGTAGTTAGTTATACTTCTCCATCATTTGATTAAAATCAACTAAGAACTGCACATAAAGGCACAATAGTTATCAAAAATCATCAGTGTATAACCATCATAAGTATACATACCAATAAGAAATAGAAATTTACTAATGCCAAGCTATGGAAAGACCTCTTAGTCGGATGAGACCTCGATAAGGGGGCTAATGTAGCTCAATTAGTAAGAAGAGTCCATGATTTGATTAAACCCCTTGCCAAACCAGGGTTAAGAACAACTGAGGATGGCCCAATATCTAGGTCAGCCTGCATTTTGTTGGCCGATATATTTCTTGGTAGCTACATTTTGTTGCTCAACTCTTGTTTGCTTAACCTATTTTGAAGGATCAGGTAAATCTCTCTTAATTATATTGAGCCGATACTCCTCGTCCTGAGCCTCATCAGTACCTGTATGCATCTTGTCACCGACGTTGGATTTTTTACTGCCATCCCTAGACTTGGGAGTTAGGGATCTGGAACCACCACCCATCAGTTCGGTATTTTCCTCTTTGTCATATCTGCAACATTAGAAGAGGGAGAAATAGGAATTTCAAAATCATCTAAAGACTCAAATAAAGAAGAAGTTCCTCCAGGAATAACCTCAACACCTATGGATTTAGTAACTGAGGAAGTAGACACATGATCTTCCTCAAGATTCATGGTAAGTCGAGGTAGAGCAATAGTAAGATGGGCAACAAAAGAGGTAACCGAGCTTCTATAATGTAATAGGTAGGAGGCTTCTCTGGGGTCCTCCTCAACAATTCTCTAATGAATGCTCCACAAATATTTAAGCTCTTGAATATTAATGTCTCCTTCCTTTGGACACTTTTTCTTGCTCTCCACTGCATAAAAGGAAGACAAGAAGGTTAGTTGACATATCATCAAATAGTTAGTCAGCAGAAAAAGAAAACAAAAAAGTACTGAAACCTATGCCATGTCCCTCCCGGGGACACCTAGGACCATCATACACTTCTCCTCTTTGAAGAGGAGCATGTTTCTAGTTCTTCTCTATTACCCCATAATCAAAGTAGTCTTTATTGGAATCTGGTAAGTTGACCCCTAAAGCTCAATTGGCAAGCCTAGTCTTAAAATAGTAGGTGTTGTCACTAGTGACCCACTTATACCATAACATTAACTCATGAATACCAATATGGGTTCTATATATCTGGTTAAGCTTATGAATCCCATTTACTATTCTCCATGTATTGGGGGCTAGCCTAGCAGGGACAACATCAAAATATTGACAAAACTCCAAAAATAAGTGATGAGGGAAAAAGTAATACCACACTCAATGATAAATAACGAAGGGATCCAATGACCCTATGGCAATGATAATACATAAATTGGAGGAATAGGCATTTCTAATTCTACCCAATGAGGGATGTTTCTTTTTTGCCTAAATTCATCTAAATAATCCCCATGACGATGTACACCATGATTACAACAAAGAAAGACATCAAAGAAAAAGGAAAAACAAAGCTTACAGAGAAAGCGATGGCACAAGAAAGAGCAAAAGTGGATGAAAAAAGAAAGCTTAGAGACAAAAAATAGCTCAAAAGTTTGAAAATTTTAGGAACAAAAACCAGCAAAAATCTCGTTTCTCATAGCTTGCCTAGAAAATATTACAAATAATGATTAACTGTATAGACGATTGGCATTCTGACAACTGCACAACTCCAAAGATGAGAAATTACTGATGCGCCATTTAGCGGTTCGCTAAATTTCAAAATATTCACAAAATTGCCATCACATGATCAAATAATGAATTTTTTTTACTTGTCCTATGAGTCGGCTGCCGACTAAAACCACGAAAGATTGCCAAGCAACTCTGCATAGCTCATACTTCATCCTTTCAAAAAAAATATCAAGAATAAAGAATTGGGGGCTTCTATTGATGCCAAAAATTATCCATCTACATGGACCAATTAGAAATGGACAGATATCCCCTTAGATGGCAACAGTCATAGTCATCAATAAATTAGTCGGCTCAGAAGATAGTTGATCGGCTAGTAGTTCGACCAACCTAAAGAATACCAACCATTATAGTAGATAAATGACCATCTCATGAAAAGTGTCCAAGAGTCATTTTACATGTGCTCAGTAATACCAACGGTCACATTCATTATGTATGAGTGTAAATGCTTAAATGTATAAAGGCATTCCAACCCTTGATCTCTGGGTCACTATAAATACAACACATTCCTTTTGCAAAAGGAAAGAGAGAAAAGGTACATTGTTATTCTACTAACAAGAATACTTGGTTTTCTGTAATCATCAACAACAATACAATCATAGTGGATGTAGGCTTTTCTTATAGCTGACCCACTTAAAAATTCTCGTGTCTCTTTTATTTTTCTCTCATTATTTTATCAATGATTATAAAATTAGCATCATATAAATCATCACCAATTTTAGACATCAACAATGAGCAACACACCCAACCAACAACTAAATTAGAGAACCTAATCCAGATTGCAATAAATGAAGCGACTACTCCGAATTCGACAAGCCTCCATATGAGTTGCAACTATGAGTTCCTGTTAAGAATAATTATTCTTGGCGTACCTGTGTCTAGAAACCTAAAAGTTTTGAAAATAGATTTGACACGGGTCAGAGCCAGAAACCATTAAACATATTTTTCAAGTGTATAAGATGCGTAAATGAAAATTTTAAGAACTTTTCATATTAATAAATCGGTAGCGCACTCTCTTGAGTCATCCCTTACCCCTCATCTAGGGCACCCACCTAACGTATGCAATTTAACCCGCCTAGTTACGTTAACCAACCTAACTAGCCTTGCCACTAACACCAATACTATACTATCCTGGACTGAGTATAATATCTACCTTTAGTTCATTAATTATCTTTCACAATTGCTCAATCAACACCTCATTAATACAGCTTTACTCCCGTTATTTATTTTCACAATCACATTTATAATTTATTACTCTATTTCTAATAATTGTTACTAGTTATTTAAACAATATCCTCTTACTAGTTTATCCCGTATATTTGTCTACATAAATATACATAATAATATACTACAACAAACACACATATATCATGTATAGTCGCCATCCCTCAAAGTAATAACTCACTGGATGTGGGTCTCTACAGTGCTATCATTCTCCAGGGCATGCTCACATCATCCTGGTTACCGGAGGTCGGACTCTCACACCGACTCGATAAAACCATAAATGTACTGGAGGTGGCCACAGTCCTTCGACAGTGAGTCAAAATGATATCCACAATTACCTCACTGCGAATATAACTCACACAAACATAAAAATCGCTATGACCCGGGGTCGATACTTAGACAGTTGTGATTCGCCAAGGAAGATACCTATATCGCGAAACCTCCACTGGTAGCACTAGAGGGGTATGTTTTACATAGTATCATACACACATATATCGTAATACACATATATGTACTACCTATATCCGTATATTTATAATCACATCAACTAACTAATCCCTGCCTATTCCCCGAAGCACTAGTCCAATGAATCGAATCTAATCTTGTCTCTTATTTAATTTAATTCTTCTCTTAATTAAACAATTCAACATATTTTCTCATCTTTGAGTTATCTCGGATATTTATAGCCAAAAGTCACTCTATCACGTTCCGTATTCTACGTTCCAAGTATTTTATCTCCTAAATACCCTACGTACATGTAAGTCGAGCTAATTCTCGTATACCCGAATTACCAATACTTATCACATCTCCAAAAGTAATAAAATTATTCACCTGGCCTCAATCTATTTGTCAATTTCGAAAACTATCCTTACTTGATAATAGAAGACCAAGCTGTCCCTTACAACAGGTCCGAATTATTTCGGGTTCATAGCTGAATCGATTCGCCTATGAAGGTCGAATCAATTCGATTCTGGAAGGATCCTAGATCTTGTGTGAAAGTGACATGTTTCATCATCTCAAGTCACCCAATTCAACCCCAATTATGATCCAAAAAATTTCCAAGTCATTTAATGAGTTTCCATAGAAACCTAATCAATTTTCTTCACTTATATTCATTAACAACATCAAGATTCAATCCAAATTTCATTATTTTAATCCAAACCTCATTATTTCATCATCACGAATGTAACAAAATTTCCAAATTTCTTCCCTTGTCAAATATCATTCTTATAACAATTCTAATCTAAATTTTTAGTCATAAATTCATATTATAATAGAACCTTTTACCACTATAAACTCCGATAAACTTCCATTAATCATTTATGTAGGTTTGTATCCCCCAAACCCATTTTTCACTTTGTACCCCAACCTAAAATCCACACAATTACTACCAATTTTTATATGAACTAAATACTACACATAAATTAAGAAAGTAAGATATATAATTGCCTTAAATCTGTAGAATTCTGAATTCTTTTGTGTCGGGTTGAAGATGGGAAGAGTCCTCAATTTCCTTCTCCAAATCAAGCCCTTTGAGTCTCCAAAGTATTTTCCCCCTTCTTTTCTCAAAATAACTTTCTCTATAGATTTTTATGTTTAAAGTGGCTGCCTCCTAAATCTAATCTCTTATTTAAACCTCTAAATATCGAAATTAGGTTAACCCCTTAATGTAAAATGACCTAAATGCCGCCAAATGGGTCCCGACTAGTCTAAAAAGGTCTCGGTAACCAATCTCTACCCCCAATACTTGATTTGACTATTTTGACCCATTTTGAATCAATCGTGCACTTGAAATAACCATCCGAGTCACAAAGCATCAATATTTATCTCATCCCGAAAATAGCCTACCTGTATGTCCCAGTTGAGTTATCATGAATCCCCGTCGTTATAACTACGACACACTAACAATTTATCGAATTTAATTTACTTAATCACACTTAGTAAATTTTCTTTCCACATAAATATTAATTTTATTCTCACTAATTAATATTAATTAAACATGCACTATTATTATGAGCACATGTGTGTAAATATATAATAGAATTAATTATTCAAAAATACGTGGTGTTGAAGAGTTGTGGTTTCGCAGCACTATGGCGAAGACTCCCCTCAAGCAGGTCACCCCTGTTCTAGTGAGACCTCTGCACAAGGAGTCTATCTATGCAGAACATCCTGAGCCCCAACCATCCAAAGCAAAGGGAAAAGGGAAGGATAAACCTATGGCCCCATCAAAAAGAAAACATCCAGAGATATATCAAACTTTATTGCAGCCCAGGTAGAGACAACTGCTCTTCCTCCTTCACCCATGATCACTCGAGCAAGCAAAAAAAAGAAGAAGGTGGCTGATCCCATTGGTCCCTCAACTATACCAGACTAAGAGTCAGATACTGACACTCTTGGGATGATGAGACCTTTCAGATGGTGTTCGAGCATGGCTATGAGGCATCGGATATACTTCTTTCACGAGCAGTCCTTCTCATCCACCCCTCTCACTGAAGGTACTGTAATTACTTCTCCTTTACTTAGTGAAACTGCTAGTCATGAGGTTTAGAATGCTTGTTCCTTGTATTGCTCACTTGAAGAGAATTTGTTGATTTTTAAAGCACCCCTTCCTATGATGACAAAAGTTTTTCTTTAAATTATATTGGTGTTATTGACTCCCAGTAAGGTCATTCTCTTAACACTTCTTCTTTGTTGTCATCTTCGAGAGGCTTCGACGATGAGCATGATAATATTATGATCTACTCCGCTTCCACCACCATCCCACTACTAGGAAACTTTGTTACGGGCAAGCCCCTCTCTTAAACATTGCAAGTTCTTTTTTATTATCTTTGCCTTATTTTCTTTAACTTGAATTTTACAATATATTTTCTAACTTTAGCTTTTCTTTTTTGAACAGGTTTCTTCTATGGTGACGAGTGTCCCTTTAGAGATGAGGGTCACCCCCTCGTCTTCACCTTCTCCACTTCCATGGTGACCTTTCCTTCCCGAGAGGAACTCCTTGCTTGTCTCCTCTTTAGGCCTTACTAGAGAGTTTTTTCCACAAAATTTTAAGACTTGTATCTGCTCTTACTTGTCAATTATTTTTAACATTTTCTATCTTTATTTATTCTCCAGATCTCTACTATATTTCCTACTATGACGAGGGGATCTTTTGTATCCTCTTGTTCTGTGCAAGTATTCACCAATATATTCAAATCTCTTTAAGTCTCATCAGCTACCGGCTTTTAATTTATTCTTGTGAACTTACTTTTGTACATTTTCCTCTTTGATCGGTGACTGTAGCCCCCAATCCCCCAACCAAGTCTCTTACCACCTCTCTAGTGTGCAGTTCTTTAGCTGGGCCTTTAACTACTACACCTTTAGAGGCACTTCTTAGCATTTCTTCTTTTGTATATATTTTAACTTCTGTTTATGGTCAACACTATCTTATCTTTATTGTGTCTGACTTATTTCGCAGGGTCCCTTTCGAGTGGACCTTCTACCAGTGGGGGGATACTTTTATCCACAAGGGTTATTAAACCTGAGTTGTCACCCATCGAGAGGATATATCTCCCCTGGGTTTACATTCCTATAGATAACAAGCCCCTGATCCAACCTCTTCCTACTGAGCCTATTTTTAGTGTGGCTTCGTGTAAGCCTGTCTCATAGGTCCTTATTTCTTCATAAATACTCAATCACACAACATTGGCCATTTCGTCTCTTTGTTATTTTTATTTCTAATAAGTTTTCTTATTAACAGGCTGGTGTGGGTATCTCCTCAACCTCTGTGGTTGATCTGAGCCCTTCTCCCCCTCTTAAGGTTCAGGTACTTAATTTCACTATTCTTAGAGTCCCATCACTTGTGATTCTAGATTTTTCTTAAATTGTGACTCACTTATTGTTTATTTATATTTTAGGCTAGCATCAGCACTTCATCACTAGCTATTTTTGTAGCCGATGATCAGGTGAACAACTCATCTGTCGCTCCACCTTATGTATTTACTTTTTTCTCTTATGTTTTCTGTACTTGTGAATTTTTTTATTCGAGTGCATCTTGGTCATGATCTTCTTTTTGTTTCTAGGTGATTCCCTCCCATGTCCCTGTTACTGTGGACCCTCCAGTGAGTCTCCCCTCGAGCATCTCTTTGTTAGAGACTTCTCAAGTATACTGTTATTCTTGGTTCTTCAGCCTTTGTCATTTTTACTATATAAGATATCATGGTGACTTATTTTTTGTTTCTTTATTCAGGATTATACTTGTGAAGTCTCTTTGTCCGCGGGACATGCTGCGAGCACTGTTGAGGTGACTCCTTGGGTACTCATTCCAATGCATCTTTTCTTTAAACTTGCTTTTTCTGCACAAGTGCTCGCTAACACATCCCTGTCTCCTTATTCTTAGGCTAGTGTTGTGAGAATTCCAATGACTATGGAATAGCTTGGTAACACAGCTGTGAGTGAGGTACTATATAGTCATACCTTATTCACTCCTTTATATTTTCTCCCCTTTTGTTCTCATTCTTGCTATTACAGTGCAAGTTCTCACCATCACACCCCTGTGTCCTTATTTTCAAGTTAGTGAGGCACCAAGTGTTCCCTTACCCGTGGAACAAGTTGTGAGCACTACGACAAGAACTCCTTAGGTATTATATTGTCATACATGATTTAACTTTGAATATATATATATTTATCTATGTGTGTGTGTGTGTTTCTTCCTAATGAGCAAGTGTTCTATTAATATCAATTTTTCTTTCTTTGCCAGATTAGCATAGCACGTCTAGGGGGAACTTATGTTGCGGCTAGCAACATGCTCACTCCATTGGGCCTGGGGGTAGGTTCTTTCTCTTCCTTGATTTCATTTTCTATTTTCTTTTTGGTTGAACTTATTTAATTACTATATTTTCATTCCTCATATATTTTTACATTTTTGTTTTTAGGATCATGCAAATGGGCCTATGGAGGCAGCTGATGATAAGGGAGTTAATTTTGAGGCCACTCGGTCTAATAGGGCTGGAGGTTCTGCTGAGTAGACTTCTCTTATTCCTTCTGAGCTTCATTCGAGAAACATAGGATATGACGATATTGAAGTGGAGGCCCCTGAGATCTTCATGAGAGACTTTTGGTGCGAGGATCAACCAAAGAAATTTAAAAGCCCCGAGTGAGAGATATTAGATCTGATTCTCAAGCATTATCCAGACACATTCACATCCTAAAGCATCCTTAATATTAAAAGCCTTACTATATATACCCTGAAGGCCCTCACTGTCTATATTCATGACTTCTTATCCATTGCTCCTGCTAATATCACTAGCTCGAAGATTTCACTCTTTTTATAGGTCCCTTCACGACCTTCAGAGTTTATATCACTTCAAGCTGAATTGGCTTGATGCTATAGTGCATCATTTTACTAGTTTCCCATTCAAGAAGATGATGAAGCTTTGCTCAACTAGGCAGACTAGAGTCCAATAACATTATGCTGAGGCCTCTGGTCTGCGTGGTTAGATTTAGTTGCTTAAGGCCAACTTGGCTAAGGTTATGGATGGTGACTCTAAGGACAAGTCCCACGTGGCTAAGCTGGAGGAGGAGTTCATTCAGGATGCTGACCCCTCATATACTAATGTTCACTCTCGAGAGAACCTCTTTTTTATTTTTCCATTTGTTGTTTTCTTGGAAAGAACTTTTTATTTTCCTATGTACACTTCATTTTTCTTGTACATATAAATATTTCTCTATTTTTTTTAGAAGTGTCCTTTATATTAATGAAAACAAACATTTTTCTTCTATTTGTCCATCTTCATCTCTTTTTTGCATTATTTCTTCTTAGACTGGTATTTGTTTGCTGTGAACTGCTCCCCTTTTATGTGGGAATATTTGCACAAGATCTTAGCCAAAATTACATTTAAAACTGCCCCTTAATCTGTGGGGTACTTGTTCCACATTTCATCTAGAACTCTTTTTCTTTAGGGAATGACTTAGAAGAGGGGTTGACCCCCTCTCTCTATTCCCAAATAATTAGAAAAGGGGTTGATCCCCTCTCCATATTCCTAAATAATCAAGTAAATAACTCATAGAGCAAAACTAAATATATCATCTCACTTTTGAAAACTTATTCTCAGGATAAAATAAAAAAATCTATCAATTCTTTTAAACCCGCCCCTTAATATGTGGGGAACTTATTTCACATTTCATCTGTAATGTTTTAGGAAATGACTTAGAGGAGGGGTGGATCCCCTCTCCCTTTTCCCAAATAATCAAGTAAATAATTCCTAGAGAAAAAGTAAAGATTTCGTCTCACTTTTCAAAACTTTTTTTTCAAGATAAGTTAAAGAAATTTGCCAATTCTTTATTTTTACTACTATGTGAAGAGAAAGCTGTATGCCCCATGTTCTGTGGGGTGTTTTTCACTGTAATAAATAGAGGGAATTTTCTCACTATAATTTACCTTTGGGATGTATATACCCCCCAATAATAATGAGTAAATTTCCTTATATTCTGGACCCTCTCACAAACTTCGAGAGTTAAAAATCTATTTTGCCTATGGGAAAACATATATTTCCTTTTCACATCTGGGAAAAAGTAATAAGTCGGTAGATCTGGATGCATACACTTGCAACTTATTAGCGAGTGGGTGCTCATAAGATATTGGAAACATATATAGATGACTAAAGAAAATCTCCAGTGTGGCTGGTCAAAAGAACTTTTATTCATTCATTTCTATGAAATATCACTTGTCTATGCTATTTACATTGATTTCATCTTCAATATTTCTTTTACAAAAAAAGATTATCTATATTAGAGCCACTATTTGAAATCACAAAAAAAAAAGAATTGGAAAATTTAGGCATAGTACTTTTTAAACCACTTACTAGTTAATAGACTGGATGCATTCACTCTTAGGTTCTGATATATGGAAATAACCTGACTTCCTCAATCCTCACACCACAAAGGGTACTTACTAGTTTGGCTTAAAATTTGATGTTGACATGCTTATTAAGTGATGAGTGGATTCTTGCAAGACCAGGTCTTGTATTAAAAACTCTCTAGGCTTAACTAGGTTCTCATAAGCCCTAGATAGTTGATGGGTATAAACTTTGAAATTTTCCGTGCCCTTATCTCGATGGTCATCCAAAGCTTCACGTTGTTCTTGCCTGTAATAAGTTATGGGGCCATTACTTAGAGTCACTCTAGATGAGGGCACTGCCAGCTCTACTCGTAGGATAACTTCTGTCCCATAAACCAGAGGAAAAAGAGTAAACCCTATGGAATTTCTCTTCAAAGTTCTGTAGTCCTATAACACCATTAGTAAATTTTCATCCCAAGCCTCTGGAATATCTTCGAGCATATTCTTCAGGATATTGATCAACGCCTTGTTTGTAGGATCTTCTTGTCCATTCCCTTTAGGATACGAGATAGTTGAACTACTATGAACAATCTTGTATTTATCTTCCAAGAGCCCCATTTCTTTGCACACGAACTATTTCCCCTTATCCATTAGGATAACCTTGGGCACACCAATATTCATATTATTTATTCTCTAATAAATTATGTCACCACTTAGGCAATCACCCTTCTTAAGGGAATTTCTTCTGCCCATTCTAATCGGGTCAGCATGTACTTGCATGGCCAATAGAAAAAATGAACCAATAAATTCCCAGAAAAGCGACTCTGGCGAGTTTGAATTTAGTTATCATATATATACACGTTATAATTAAATATTATCAAAATCATAGTACTAAATATAACATTATGTTAGAGGAAATGCTAAAAGGCATGTCGACTAGTCAGTCTGAGTGCAACCCCTATGACATTGAAGCACATGCCCTAACTAAGGTACCTAGGAGGGACAATAAGGGGAGGAAAAAAGGTGTGGTATCACACATGCAGAGTAGAAAAATACGTCATAGTTCACCTTTATTGTATGAGATCTATTTGGTGAGGAGGCACGTGTTGAGAGAGGCAAAAGCTCATGCCAAGACTAAAGGTGAGGTTCCAAAGGTTTAAAATAGGATTGGAAATGTTAGCAATAATATGTCAATCTTGAAAAATGAAATCTTAGGGTTGGTATGATTCTTTACTCAGTAATAATTTTATCCCTCTAACATGTCTTCCCAAAAATTTCCCAATCCTACACCTCAATGTTTCCATCCCAAATGCTTTTTTGGAGCATTCTCCTCCCAAATTCATCCTCCTGGAACATTCCCCTCCCAAATGCCTCCTCCTAGAACATTCCCCTCCCAACATTTCGTGGATCATACATGCACACCTATGTTTTCCACAAACCTTTTCACCAGTTCCTTAGGGTTTTCACCTTTTCCATTGAATTTTATAAACTTAGGATGAACATACCCTGCTAGGTACGGCTTCTCATTGATGCACTTTGGGTAGAAATTCTATAGCTCCTCATACATGTGACAAGACCCTCTGATAGGAAAGTGATTTATTCACCTCGTCCCCCATTGTACCAACTTCGAAGGGTGACTTCTCTGCACTAACTTTCTTCATTACTGGTGAGCTTGAGAGCGCCACCACCTACTCCATTACACTTTTTCGTGGCAGAGCCACCTCCACTATTGATGTTGTGGTTGTTATTCCTCCTAAAGGTTCCATTATGGGTGTCATGAAAGTCTATATTAGACTCGCCATGTCAACATTATTATGCATCAAAAACTCAAAAAGCACACCCATCAGATTCAACCCCGTTAAAGGCGTGGTTGTTGCTTTACTGGACTGCCCTCCCTGAGGAGAAGGTTCTCAAACTCCGATTACCACCTTCTCTTCTTGGGTTTTTTGGTCATTTTGAACTCCATTACCAACTGAAGTATCTTCAAATACTAGATGATTTGATACATTATATCATTTTTTATTCATGTCAATGAGAAGACCTCCCCAGCAGAGTTGACAAATGTAAGAGGGTGGTTGTATTTGGGTCTGTGAAGAACTAAATCTGGTGAGTTGTGACCCCCTCCCATGGATGCTGTCTTCAAGGTCTCAGGAGAAGCTAAAGATGAAAAATATCTATTTTTAGTAGTAATTGAGTCTCTATAAATAAAAATATCTATTTCTAGTAATAATTAAGTCTCTGTAAATGCTACGTAAGAAGATAAATGATTATCTACAACTTTTTAATAATAATGACGACAGAGAAAAAGGATCATTATGGAAGTGATGACTGTCGGGTGCGAAGAGACGAGCACTTTAGCTATTAAGGAGAGAGAAGGGAGAGGATACTTTCTGGTGAGATTTTTACATAGTAACACTGATAATTTGAGTTTTTCTAAAGTGTTTGACCTTACCTAAGGGTCCTATTTATAGGTAAAAACTATGGATGGTATGTCATTTAGGTGCCAAAAAAATGGGATACTCTTTGAGTCAACATCTGAAATGCAGCCCTTATCTCTGTTAATTGTTTATTACATGTCCCCTTTGACAAATGACACCTGGTGCATACCAAAGTCAAAAGTCAATATGTCGGTCATAATGGCAAAAATTTGATTATGTAGATATCTTTTCCAAGGGTAACTTAGTGAATAAACATTGAAGAATTGCGAGTGGCTTTGGGAGCCACTCACCAAAAGGTTAGTTTAAAAATACTTTGTAGGAAGCACCTTTGCCTCTCACTTATTACACTAAGTGTTGACTATGTGAGTGCTTGAGTGACTTTTAAGGTATATCCTATTAGTATTCTCTCTATCCTAAAGTATTGAACTGGTTGGTCCTTGGCTTTGATAAAAAACCTTGTCTCTTAGCCACCAAACCAAAACTCCCTAGATATTCAAACTGGCCGGCTCGAGCCATGCTTGCTTGTTCAAGGCTACCTGTGAAAGAAAACAATAATGTTTGTAAGTATTTATTATATGAGATATTTTGATAATTATTTGACTATGAGCATCCTCTTAATATTTTGGGCCTGCTCGCACATTTTCTTTCTTGCCTTAGGTTTCCTCGTTGAGCACCCCCTCACTATTTTCCATCTAGTCTTTATTCCTCTTCTGGAACTGCTCACTGTGAGCCCCTTTGCCAATATTCTATCTTGGATTTCTTCCTCTTCTTGAGCCTGCTTGCTGTGAGCCCCCTCACCAATATTCTATCTTCGCTTTTATTCCTCTTTTTGGGCCTGCTCACTATGAGACCCCTTTCCAATATTCTATGTTGGCTTTCTTTTACGAAGGGCATGTTTAGGCCTCCTTGTGTGGTAGTCCTTTCTTCCATCCTTTCACCCACTCGTCTGTGGGCTCTCTCACCCATTCGGTTCATTAGTGGGGGACTGAGTGGGTGTCCCTCTCCAAAGATAAATTAAAAGGAAAATGAAATATTTTTTTTTATTTTTTAGTAAGAACCAATAAATAAAAGAACAAAATATAAATGACTCAAACCACAAACAACTAGCAAACACATATATCATCAAGTACAAAATCTAGTGTATGCTAACATGCGAACACACTCAATTTTAGATTTAGCATGTAAATTATCATAAGCAATCATTCGAGAATCAATAAGTCTATTATGTAAAGCCTCCAAATTATATTTCTTAATCCACATAGGTGAAACATGACACTTTCAGGCTTTGTCAACCTCGATAACTTTAGACTTCGACTTCCTAGGTCCTTTTTTAAGATAAAAGAAAAGTTCCTAAGGTTACCTTTCCTATGTAAATGTGTGCATGTAAAGACATGAGTAACTTTATCTAAGGGTTGACGTCTTCTAACGTTCTTAGGAATGATTGACTCTCTCAAAAGCATGATATTGACTTTAGTAATGGAATCATTTTGGATATCAAAGCTAATACTACACTTGTCATCTTTGATTTAGACGATGCCCAACATGTTATCTAAATTTTTTAACCTAGACTCCAAATCAAACTTTACATGTCTCGAGTATCTCAATTTTTCTTCAGGATCTACTATCCTGTACTCAAGTAAATGCTTAGACTCTTCAAACTCAAGAATCTCCTTCTTTATAGCCTCCATCAAACCTCGAAGACTTTCTCTATCACCCTTAACATACTTTAGCTTCTTATCTCAAAAAGTCCTTTCACATTCCCTAAGATCTTTAATTGAAACACTCTCGTCATTCCCTACAACACGTTCTTTCAGCCTAACTTCCAACTTCAAGTTGTCCTTCTTCATTTTTAATGTTTTTCATATAATTCATAAAAGGAAAGATGGAGTTCACTCTCCTCCTCCTATTCTTTATCCTCACTCTCTTCTCCACTCTCTCTATCATCACACACTTGAGATTCACAAATGATGGCGTCAGAACTGTCATGCAAAGGAATATCTTTATGGGAAGATTTCTCATCAAAACTTACATAACTAGCCATGAATGCGGTGTAGTTGTGCTCAATGGGAGAATCAGGCCCCTCTTTCAAATCACAATCACTACGGGTGGCATTGTTCACCTTAGGTTTCTTACCCTCCTTCCTTAGTTTAGTGGGAACCTCAACTTCTCTATGGCCATGCAAAGCATCTATTCGACTCAACCCTCTTACAATTATTATTATGATTTTGAGGAAACTAATCAACCTTATTCTACGTGTTTTCCTCAAACTTTTTTTTGCATCTTTTGATTGTTTTTAAAACTTGAGAAATTTCATGAATTTATCTGCTAACATATCCATATTATCGGAGTCGTTGTCAGACTCGTCATTCAAAATAGGTGCTTCCTCCTATTGGGATTTCAAATCAATGCCCTTATCTTTCTTCTTCTTAGTTTTGGTGGAAAATATGTCAAGCACATAAATTTGTAGGTTACCTACAAGCTCTTTAAGTTTTATAAAATCTAAAGTACCCACGGAATTCAAATGCATCACTTTTGAATTAAATATTTCATGTGCCGATCTTAATATTTTCTTAATTACTCAATTTTTAGGAATTTTCTCTCCTAACTAAAAAGAGAATATAACTATGTTAGACAATCCAGCGTAAAATTCATCTAAGGTCTCACTCTCCTGCATCTTAATGGTTTCAAATTTAGAGGTGAGGTTTTAGAGTTTGGAATCTTTAATAACATTATTCCATCATGGGAAAGTTATAGTGTGTCTTAAGCCTCTTTTGATGTCTCATAAGTAATAATACGACATAAGTGCTTGGGGTGACTGGACAAAATAGATAATTTAAAACTCAAGAGTTATAATTCATTAACCTATGCTCATCCCCACTCCATAATTCTATGGGTTTCGATATCCTACTCTTTCCAACTAAGGTAATAGGTGGAGTCTAACCATTAAGTACTTCTTGCGTTACTCGCTCATCTATATCTTTAAGTGACGATTTGATACACATTTTTCAATATGCGTAGTTTGATCCATTAAACATAGGGACTTTAAGGCCATCAAATCCACCAAAATTCATGCATAACAACACGAGATCTAAATAGGATAACTTAAAGTTCTAGACTATAAAAAAATAAAGATCACACAATAAATTAGTGTAAACTACTCTGATACCAATTTGATGGGGGAGAAAATGGAAACTATTTGATGTTGTAGATACCACAATCTAGGACCAACCTAAGACTCTCCTTAGGTACCTAGTACTTCCCAATCAATATAAAACCCTAGGTCATACTCCGAGTACCATTCGAGAAACCACCGGGCACCCCTGGGCCCCATTTGATTTCGGTTAACTTTCTCATTAGAGCGAAAGCTTAATGAAACTTTGAAAGGCTATGAATCCCCTTTCCAATGGTCTTCCTTGTGCAATAATGTCCCTCATGGTGCTGACGACCAGGTCCTTTTGACTACTAAAAATCGACCTGGAGGTCAAAGCGCTCCCAGGCCCTATTTTGACCTGAATTAACTTCCTCTACCAAGTGAAATCACAATGAATCTTCGAAGGGAACTGAATCCCCTTTCCAAAGATTTTCCCCATGCAGGAATCGGACTTACCGTTTGGACGAACGATTCATTTTTCCCCGAAAACTGATTTAAAGGCCATTGGGCTTTTTTGAACTCTGTTTAACTCCTATAAACTCTTCAGCTCTAATGAGACTGAATGAATCCTTAAGGGGAACTAAATACCTTTTCCAAAGTTCCACTCCATGCACAAACCAGCCTTATGGTACGGACGAATATCCCATTTTACTCCAAAGGGTCACCGAGCATTTCTGAGCCAAATTTGACCAAGGCCAACTCTCCGAACCAAATGAGAATGAATGAATCTTTAAAGGGATCTGAATACCATTTACAATGGTACGTATGGTGCATGTATCGGCCTTACGGTTCGAACGTACGATCCATTTTCCTTAAAGAATCTACTATCCGAAAGCCTGTTGGGTGATTTCAAGCGCAATTTGGAAAAAGTTAATTCTTGAACCCGCGCGCGACCCAATGGATTATTAAAGGTCTCTGAATAACCTTTCCAATGGAATGCCCTATGCATAATTAAGAATAACGAATTGTGTTTTATGACAATTTTTCTGAGAAATCTGTATGAGGTTGCCGAATGGTAGACCCGTTTCCTTGCCTATTGATAATGTGCCTGGGGATGCCTACCGATAGGCAGGACAAGGACAATGATGATCGACCCCTCTTGACCTTATATAAGGGTAGTATGAGCACACATTGAAAAGCAACCTAGAAACATCAACTTTTGTGATCTCAGTAACATTCTTCTAAAGTCAACAAAGTTTCTTTGTTTAAAACCTCTCCCCACCTTTCATTTCCATCACTTTCACACCCAATTTAGTAAAATCCGCTTATCTATCATCCCATCTTCCTCATCCATTTGCAAGGAAGCCTTTTCAACAATCAAGATCAATATTCAAGTCTCCAAATAAGGTCCAAACATATTCTCTATTTTAAATTTCCTTATTTTCGCATTAGTTATCCAATCTTTACTTCAACATTTCATCCCTACCAGTCCATACATATTAATAATCTAACCTTTTTATTAGTATTATTTCACATAACATATTTTTTATACATAACCAAAAAATAAGAAAAAGATGATTTCCAAACGAGATTCTTCATCACATTTTTTCAAATCAAAATATCCTTTTAGACACACACATTTAAACAAAATCCTTGGATGGATTTATGGAATAAATCCCACTCTCGTATTTCATGCAAACTACGTGGACTTTGATGCCTTTTTTGTCTACATAGGCATCTTTGGCCAAAACTCGAGACTCGAGTCCTTCTTGCATTTTTTATTCATATATTTTTTTCCATATATTGTATTTGTGATTCTTAGTTGCGCTCTATCCAATGCATATATCATCGTTTCACCATAACAATCGATATCCTATTAAACGCACACATTATGTTTTTAATTACTATTTTAGGAACACTTCTACGGATGAAATCACTCTGCCCTTCTCCTTGATGTGAGTTGAGAAATTCCATTCTCCATTTATATATACAGGAGCACACACACTTCACTGGGTTCATTAAGGAGAATAAGAACACATGCCCATGAGAGATCGAAAGATCGGGATGGGTGCCTAACACCTTCGCATTCCATAACTTAGCCCCGAACCTTTGATATAATTGATTTCACAAGAATCAGTATGTCTTTGACGTCGTTGTCTCGGGGCAAAAACATTTTTTTTGCATGTTTTGTGCAAAATAGGCTGGAGACTGCATCTTTTTACATCACCCCACATTGATGAAGCCCGAAGCGCTCCTCCTAGTAAAGGACACGATATCCTTATTCTTCTATCCTTCTAACCCTTCACATGCGAGCATCAAGAAACCTTCCCCTGGGGAAAAGGTAAGGGGAATAACGAAGAGAGAAAAATGATCGGGGATGGCCACAATGGCGACTCTGCTGGGAAAGCATTATCATAAGAGGGCTAGGATCCGTTTGCATGAGTGTTGTCATTTGATGCATGTGTGCGTATGCACCTATCAGTATGTTCCCTTTTTTCCTCTATTTATTCGTTGTATATATTTATCTCATGCTTATGTCACCTATCACTCACTTTTCACCTTCACTCACTTGTATATATCTTCCATGTACGCCTCACACTACTTACACATATATGTAGGATGACATATATAACATGTTTCACACACCACTTAGAACATCCATGCTTAGGTTTATCTAGCACACACCTCCACGTATCAGGGTTATATATATCCTTGCTCACTTGCACTTATCACACTCCACTTGTAGTTGATCTATGCTTAGATTCACTACCACACACTCACTTATAGATATTCACACATCACTCACTCTCTCACACATATCCATGCTTAGTGTAATTTTCATGCTCCATTTACTTTTCATGATACTTGTAAATTATCCCCTATTAGTATAATTCTCATCATGCCGAATAAAAGACTCTCTCCATAATATACTAATCAAGAATCACACATTTTGCACACTACATCACCAAGAGCATGGTAATTGGCAAAAAAAATTATCTCGTACTAGGGGGTCACTATGATGGGTATTGGTCTGGCAGGTCGCGGTTTGTCTAAGAAATATGACTCTCACCTTCCTTGGGCCAAGTATCTTCGACGTATATCGATCGGTTCCCACCACATCGTACCACTTGACTGAAGTCATGATGGGAGGTATATAGCAAGGAACTCATTCACGTGCGTAGATTATATTGAATTCGCTCTCACACATATTGTCCCCACGAGTTACATTATGAGGCAATTCACGTTCACTCAGGTATATGAAATGGCATGTCCACACGTACTGATTTCCCTTAAAGGCAAGAAGTATATCGTGGAAGTCATGACAAAGTGGGGAACCTTTCCAGTTACCCAACAACTGCATAAACCTCATATAGGCGTCAGACCTAGGTCACTCATATTTAGTTTGCCGATTACCACATGAAACTCTGTCGAAACTCCGAATCGACATGTCGTCCAAATTTTTGCGCGATTTTGTCATTTTTCAAAGTAGAACCCTACCCATGAGCCGAGAAACAATTCCAACCCGATATTACTTATTTTTCAAACCCAATTTTTCCCAGGCTCGGGTCATGTCTATCATTTCTTTTGCATTTAAGTAAACCTATTACAAGTGAAAATATAAACATAATAATAATCATGTTGAGACTCTTCTCTCATTTTTCCTTCATTCTTTACCAAAAGTGTTATAAACTTTTCCCCCCTCTTTTAGCGAAATACCAAAATCATTTCTCCTCCTTTTTATCAACAATACCAAAAATATTTTTTTCTTCCTTTTCATCAAAATGCAAAAAACAATTTTCTCCTATTCAATAAAATAAAAATCATTCTTCTTACCCTTTTTCAAAAATAAATTTGAATATTTTTCTTCTTAGGTCGATCGCATACCCTATACTTAGTCTAGCTTCCTATTGGCTTCGGTCTTTCGTTAAATCGCCCCAAAGCTCCATCAGTTCCCTTGCAACTTCATATGAAATCAGAATTTAATTTCACTAGTCCTCCATGGAAAACACCGATCAAGCACGGAATGTACAACTTGGTCTGATGGCAGTCCTAGTCCAACTCGATGGTAAGAAAGATAACTTTTAGACTGAGGTTTATGAGATGCAGTAAAACCGAATGCCAATTCTAGAAGAACCCAAGGTTCTCTTTCCTCATGTCACGAGTTCACCCGTTCTCGAGCCTGTTTTGGTTCTCGAAGAATATCAGCATGCTTCGCATGCCCCGCCTGCCAATGGGATGCCTCCAGCTTAACTCCTTATGCCAAACCATGCCCATCCAGGGGATAATCTTCCAGTACCCGTTGATCCCAAGGACGAAGTACTGAACAAGGTCATGGAAGACCTCAAGCTGTTGTCAAAATAGTTTGACCAAGTTAAGATATTTGGGAACTACATGGGTTATACTCACGTAAGGACATATTTACATAGTTCGTTTACATTAGTGTATGTCATATACCACTAGAACCGTTGAAGAAAGTTCAAAGCTCATTCATGCATCAAGATGGATCCGAATATCAATATTCTTAAATATACAAACTTCTTCAAGAAAGATTTTTGTAAGGTCGTGTTTAAGTCCCTTAATGGTTCACTTAAAGTGTTGGGATAATTTTTCTAAAATATTTTTAAACATCCGAGGCATTATTTTTCTTCAAAATAATTTTTTCTAAGTCTTGAGATGGAATTTTAAAAGAAAAATATTTTTTTCTTTGGTCATTCTAACGACATCATTATATCGTTCAAACGACATTGTGTTGTCACGCGAACGAGGACTTCAAGAGACATGCTATGTCACGTAAAGGCCCACAAGAAGTTCGCATGCTACATTTCATTGAGCGACAACTTACTATTTTGGTTTTTTAACATCGCTTGATATTTCACGCGAAGTGGGATCTAACGACATTTAAAGTCGTTCGAGCGACATGCCTATCTCATTCGAGAGACCTCACCGACTCAAATATTTTATAAATACCTGTTAAATGAGTCCATTTTTCTTAAGAAAACCTGAGTTTTTTCCATACACAAAAACTGCAAAGTGTAGAAGTTTTTATCTTCTTCTTTTAGGGTTAAACATTTGTTTTCGATTCACAAAACTTCCCAATATCTTACTGAATAATTTTGGAACCCAAAAGACAATTTTGGTGAAGTTTCTCTTCTAGAGAGGGTAAATATACGGCTGAATTGGTATCTCTTGAGGGAGGTGCTGGTTATCTACGACTGCGGGCATCGGGAGTACTTACGGGGTTCCTTGCTGAAGATAGAACTGTGGTTCTTGTGGATTTGATGTGGGGTTCACTACTGGATTAGGTTGTAGCCTATGTGGGTATCTGCGGATATTCATTGCAGATTTCACTTGTAATCTTTTAAGTTGTGATTTGTAAATTATTGGTGAAATAAAAGGTTTTTCCCTTTAGGGATTTTTTCCTGAAATTAGTTTCCTTTGCATGCTTCTTGAGTTTATGCTGTCAATCACTTAGATGCATAATTTAGGGTTTAACTAAAATTTGGGATTAATTGAAACTGGTTGGATTGTCATACTATTATATTAATTTGGGAACACTTGGAACATTCTGCTGCACTGCACTCTCAAATTGGTATCCAATCGGGTTCTGCTAATTTATTGTGTGATCCTTATTTTCACATATTTTGTTTTGAGATACCTATTGTTTCAAATTTGTGTTTGTGAACCTGCTTGTCCTAAGTATAACTTGTAGTGGTGTTGATGAATTTAGATGTCAACTTTTTGAAATGTCTAATTGGAATTCTTGTTTTAAATCTTTTGTGAAAAATGACTCTAAAAGGTGTCTTGGTTGTGAGGGATTTGGTCATATGTTTGATGAGTGTCCCACTAATCTAAGGAAGAATGTTAATAAACTAAAATCTCATGTTTCTACCCTTAGTGATAGTGATTTAGAAGAAGAAATTTTTAATGCTACTAAGCGAGAGCTTCCCACTTTTATTACTAGTGATGTCAGTGAAACCCATGAAAGTGAGGGTTATGAGAGTGAGTAGGAAGAGAAAGAGTTGAGTGAGTTGCAAGTTGTATTCAAAAATATGTATGAGGAATCTGAAAAGACGAAGAAGGAAAACTTGAAATTAAAATCTAAGTTGAAAGAACATGCCTTAGATAATAGTAATACCGATGCATTGATTGAGGATCTTAGGGCACGTGAGAAGACGGTTAGAGAGAAGGTAGTATATGTTTAGGGTGAGAGAGATAGTCTTCGAGGGTTGATGGAGGCTATGAAAAAGGAGCTTTTAGAATTTGAGGATTCTAGACGAGTACTCGAGTCGAGGATAGGTGAGATTAAGAAGATTTTTAGAGATTCTAGTAAGGTGAAGTTTGATTTGTAGTCTAGGTCAAAAAAGCTAGATAAAATACTAAGCACTGTCCATATCAAGGATGATAAGTGGGGTATAGACTTCAATGATCGTGTTGTACCCATTTCCAAAGCCAACTCCACACGTGTGAGAGAGCCTCCTAGGGTTGTTAAGAGAGAGCCACCTAGGATAGTTAGAAGAGAACCACTTAGGAGCACTAGGAGAGAGCCACCTAGGAACTTTGTGAGAAAGCAACCCAGGAATTAGAGGAGAGGGCCACCTAGGAACTTTAGGAGAGGGGCACTTTTGGGTAACATTCACCGTTGTACTTACACTTGCACACATTGTGGTAGGCAAGGTCATCTTAGGCTTATTTACTACAAACTTCAAACTACTTCTAGGAAGTTTAATAATAAAGTAAATTCGATTCCAAAACCCCCCATATGTCCTTACAATTCTGTTTGGGTTAGGAATTCAAATTTTGAGGCTTTTGGATTAATTGGTCATGACTCTCGTTTAATTGCACCTGATTCACCCCATGTTAGATCTTTTGGGTGATTGATTTTAACGTTTGTCACATACTAGCTATGCTTAATGATTTACCTCTTCTAGTATTATGACATGTGTACTACCATTGTATTTGTCCTTTTCATTTTATATTTTTCAAAAAATCTAAAAAGATTTTGTATTTTGATTTGCATCGTTTATGAATGGAAATTTAGGATGCCCAAGTCACAACATCCTTCCATATCCCTTTGTCTATTTGATAGATATTTTAGACGCATCATCATTTCATTTTTGTGATTTATAATATTTGGAGTCATTAAGATGTGATTTGAGATTATTTTCTACATGTTTGACTCTGTCTCTTTTAAAGCACACTTGCACGGATTTGTTTGATTATTGTACTTGTCTATCACATGTTGGTCGAAGTGTTTCCATCTCAATCATGTCTTTAAAATGTACCAAATGCGATAAAATGCGACAATGAAAGTGTGCATGTAATAATCGTTTACCGTGAGTATTTATATTGCTTAAATTAAAAAAAATGATGAGTGTTCATGGGAAAGGCTGCGAGTGAATAATAATTACATCGTTAAAGCCACCGTTTAAAAGAGCTCGAAAAAAATTAAGTCAATAAAAAGAATAATATTTCAAAAATGGGGATAATAGGATTTCTTTGAGTCAAAAGAGCTAGAAAAAGAAAAAATATGAATATATTTGAGGGAGTTTGTATGGAAAATTTAAACGAGTTTGCACGTCCTGACAAAGTCTTGAAAAAAGCATTACATAGTTTCAGACGTTATTGGTGTAGAAATCATTTTAGACTTTGAATAAATTCTCATTTTTGACACCTAAGGATGATTTTGAGTTCATTAGTTAGGAGTAGACATATTCATCATGCACATATGTTTTTTTTGATTGCATTGATCTTCCTATTGAATTTGTTCACACCCATTCATTACGTTTCCACGATTTGGTTATCTTAGTTCAAATTCATGGTGTGTGATTTTTTTGTAAAATTTGGTTGTGGTTGAAAAATAAAAAATAGTTGGTTAAAGGTTTTGAGTTTATCCTTGTATGATTGTAGTTGATTTGCATTACTTGTCATGACACTCCATGCTTAATTTGTTTATTCTTTTTCTTCTCTATTTCGAACAAATAAAAAGGGGGAGAACGAATTATGATTTAATGGGGGAGAATTGGGAATTGAGAATTGAGATTTGTGCTTTGATTTGATATATGTTTATATGTTTATCTAATTTCAAACTCGATATGTCACAAAGGTATTTGTTTCTTGTCACATGTGTGTAGGTACAAGATTTGGTGCTCATTATCTTGCACACCCTCATGATGACAAAAAAAAGTTAGAGATTTGAAGATTTCAAGGTGAAGATTTTTGAAGAATGTTTAGGACTTTCACTTTTAGTACCTTTTCTGTTTTGAGTTCATGGGATGGTATAAGACTTGTATAGGACATTTGATTTGATAATTAAGACGTTTTTAGTTTGTACTGGCATAGACATAGGGGAGATTTGTAAGGAAATATTTTACATAGTCTGTTTACATTAGAGTTTGTACTGGCGTAAACATGGCGTAGACATAGCGGAAGTCCACTGTTGGTTAGGTTGCGGCCTATGTGGATATCTGCGGATATTCATTGTAGATTTCGCTTGTAATCTTGTAAGTTGTGATTTGCAAATTATTAGTAAAATTAAAGGTTTTGGCCCTTCGAGGATTTTTTCCTGAAATTGGTTTCCTTTCTGTGCTTCTTGAGTTTATGCTGTCAATCACTTGGATGCATGATTTAGGGTTTAACTAAAATTTAGGATTAATTGAAAATGTTTGGATTGCTATACTATTATATTAATTTGAGAACACTTGGAACATTCCACTACATTGCACTTTTAACTCACACGTCTCCCCACCCCAATGTAAGATTGCCAGAGAAATTCAATATGCTAGCCATCGAGAAGTTCGGGGGTAGTGGGTGCCCAATTGTTCACATTCGCAACTATCACTAATCCATGACTCTCCTTGGTGACTCTGAAGAGATAATGACCCAAATATTCCAACAAAATTTTAAGGACAACGTTTTTCGTTGGTTTCTATCTCTTAAGGAATCCAGAATCCACAGTCGGGAAGATGTTTCCCATGAATTCATGTCATAATGTAAGTACAACGAAGAACTAAAGGTTATACGCCATGATCTAGAGCTTCTTAAGTTGAGCCCAGGAAAAACTATCAGCAACATCATATTAAGGTGGAGAAATAAAGCTGCCACCATGACCAACCGACCTTCCAAAGAAGAACAAGTTATAATAGTGAAGAAGAATTTCCTACCCCATATAAGAGCAATGATGGGACATATACCCACACTTCTTAGCCCTTTGGATAACATGTCTAGATAGTGAAGGAAGCGTTATCAAGACAGACGCTAAGTAAAAGAAAATGGCTGGATAAATCACTCCCAAAAAGTATGAGTAGCCTGCCAATTCCACACTCTTAACCATCAACAATATCTCCCATTCTACTACCTCTTGGGCATTAGAAATCCGCTTTATACCTGCCAAAAGAAGGATACATCGAGTTCCATGCTCCCTTCTCTAAAGTCTACCAGGCCTTGTTAAACCAAAATCTTAATAAACCTCTGGACCCTCATCCATTGTCAAACCATCTTCCCAAAGACTTTAAAATTGATGCTCATTATGCCCTTCACCAGTGAGTCAGACATACTACTAATCAGTGCTTCCATCTCCAGAATGTAGTCCAAGGTCTGGTTGATCGGGGTACTAGCGCCCCACCAGCTAATCTTAAACCCAACACCACTCACAACCCACTTCCAACCCATGCCAATGCCATCTTCCTCGAGAATGACCCATAATTTGACCCATGTACCCAAAGTGGGCCCAGTAAAATGCCCATCATATGCATATTTTCACCTAAACCGCTCAAAGTTTGCCTATATTTTCTTCTACACCCTACCTGCTTCACCGATCGAGCTCTATCACTCCTCATGACGACTTATATTTTCATTCGTACCCATTTCGAGGGATGCGATATGGAGTTACCGACTGTCCTGGAGTTTGAGTTGAAATTACCCTTTGAAATGACCATCAACTGTAAACAATTTAGCATCCTCTTCTTGAAATCTCGGAATTGGGCCTTAAAGTCAGATAATTGATTAATACTCGGTGATGAAATCATTTGGGATGATGTAGTGTAGATTATGAAAAACATGTTTCGATAGACTGATGAAATCTGTAATGTTTTCAATATACTCACTACTTTAAATCTTTAAAAACGGTTGGTCTCTTCTCTCTCATACCTTAAAGTTGACTGTGAGGATTTATATGAAGAAACCATTGAAGTCCTGGAGTGCATTGACTTCTCTTGGCAGGAAGAAAGTGTCACCATCGAAAGAGGGGATGAATTTGATAACTTTGATGATGAACCCAGTCAGGAGAAGGTTAGTTCAGTAATTAACTTGGGCAGGATTATCTTTTTCGAGGACTTATTGAGGGAAATTAGTAAAGTAGCCGTATAACCAAAAATCAATGAAGAAATCGAATTCTTATTCTTCCCGGCCTCCGTAAACCGTATGACTAAATTATGGAGACACTACCAAGATCCAAGTACTCCACCATCAAGAACGGACAGGGAAAAGGGAGTGGCCGAAGAACTTCCCATGCCAGAGATGACCATTGAAGAAAGTAAGATATTAGACCAATTGAAGAAAAATAAAGACAATATCACCTTGTAGGGACTCTTCATGTCTTCCAAATTACACAAAAATGATCTGATAAAGTTACTAATAGGGCCCATAGTCCTTCCTTCCACCACTCCAGAAGAATTCGTGAACCTGGTTGGATCCTTGACTACCACTATATTCCTTTATTTATTTGAAGATTAGATTTCGAAGATCGTCTAGATCACAACTATGCCCTCAACATCTCCGTTGAAGTAATGGGGAAGAAAAATCCGCTCTCACTCATTGATAATGGCTCCTCCTTTATGGTGTTCCCATTATGAACCTTCAATTGCTTGGGATTGAAAGTAAATGACATGACTCTTACTTTTACTACAGTGCCTGCCTATAACAACACATGTCGAGAAGTAATGGGGTCCATAACACTCACAACAGGGCTGGCCCTATCAATCCTGTTACTGAGTTTTAAATAATTAACATACCTGCATGCTTCAATCTGTTTCTTAGTTGATCGTGGCTTTATAGAATTTGAGGTGTATCCTCCTCCCTTTGTCAGAAGTTGAAATTCTTTTCGAAAGCGTAAGTCATTATAATTTTGGGAGACAATGACGGTACTAAAAATGCTAGCAACTAGTAATCTGGTACTAGAAATACAGCATGGGATGAATTACATGCTTTTCTCCAACTTCAAGGTTGAACTACTTTCCATTTCGGTAGGGGATGATTTTAAAGATCGAGTCTATCCAGAGCATAGCCCTAATGACAATGTCAATGTAATACATATTTTCAAGAATATTCACTTTATGCTCAAATTAGGTCAGGGGCGACGTCAACAAGGGATACTGGAACCTATAGTCATAAAAAAGGCCTTTCATCTATATAGTCTGGGTTGTCAGCCTTCACTAGAAGAACTCAGAATGCTCCACCAACCACGGCTGAAGAGAAGTTAGAAGTTGCCTAAAATGTCTCAAGGGATTCCTTGAATGGAAGATTCATCAAAGAAAGTGAAGAATTCCCCTTCTGTTGATTTCCTGAACCATGGTTTGATCATGTGGATAAGAAGATAAATCCAGGAATGGGTATCTTCTTTCAAGACAACTATTCATGGGCTGAAGACTGCCAACATTAAGTGCAACCTCCCACTCAAAAAACTATATCCGTTACCAAGATCTCCGAGAGAAATGACTTTGAAAACTCGTTCAATCTACAGACACTGAGGCTGAGTCTCTATATGATCCATTTGGGTGCTACATCGTCGGACCCGTCCATTCTGATCGAGACCACATATGCTCCTCTTCTCAACTGGAATGCTATACCAGTTCCGCCTGCTGAAATACAACCAAACCCAACTATTTACCCTATCTCTTCCTCTATTGTTGTTCCTCCTTTCTCTAATAAAAATGTAATCGAGACCTCTTTTGACGAGGTTCTCAATGTAGTTTTCCTAAAAATGAAATAAATAAAGATTTTGAGTATCTTGCTGCGCCTTACATTAACTTTCTTAATTCTAATCAACCTCTTGATGATGATGATTTTGCAAATGAAAAATTCTTAATTAATCTTGATAAGGTTAATAACAAATAATATATCCACGTTTAAATTAATAAAGATGAAACT
This sequence comes from Sambucus nigra, assembly GCA_949130495.1. NCBI lineage: Eukaryota > Viridiplantae > Streptophyta > Magnoliopsida > Dipsacales > Adoxaceae > Sambucus > Sambucus nigra. The sequence continues at coordinate 621,257,215 of OX422207.1, read as the reverse complement.
GCTATTATCAATCTCGATTCTAGTAGCCAATAATGCGATATGAGGATATGGTTCACCTTTAACGATCATGAAAATGCACAATTCAAAGAGCTGCTAAAGGAATTTCTGGACGTCTTTGCATGGTCCTACTACGACATGCCCGATATTGATCCTGAGATCACCAAACACGAGATTTCAATTCTCCCTTAATGAAAACCAGTCAAAAAAAACTATGAAATCTCTATGCCGAATGGTCATTAAAGGTCGAAGAAGAGGTAGTCAAAAAGTTGAACGTAGGCTTCATCCGAGTGACCGAATATTCAACATGTCTAGTCAACATCGTACCCATACCGAAATTGGGGGGAAAAGCCCGCATGTGCATCGACTACCGAGACTAGAACAAAGCATCTCCGAAGGATGATTACCCACTTCCCAACATTGACATGATTGTGAACGACATGGCTAGTCACTCTCTTAAGTCATTCATTGATGGATTTTTCGGAATCAGATGAAGATGCACCCTGATCATCAAGCAAAAAAATTCTTTCATTACCCCTTGGGGAACCTCTTATTACATGGTTATGCCATTCAAGAACATAGGGGCTACCTACCAAAGGGCTTTCATAACAACGTTTCATTATCTGATACATAAAGAGGTCGACGTCTACGTGGAGGATATGATCATTAAGTCTAAGACTTAAGAAGGTCACATTCCCGCTCTTCAAAAATTCGAACGACTGTGGCGATACCAATTGCGAAAAACCCTAAAAATGTGTCTTCGGCATCACTAAAGGAAAGATTTTCGGATTCATGGTTAGCGAGAAGGGAATAAAAGTTGACCCTGCCAACATAAAAGTCATACTAGAAATGCCACCACATGGAGCGGAGAAGGAAGTCTGGGAATTCTTAGAAAAATTATAGTATATTAGTCGATTAATTAACCAGTTGATTTTCATTTTCAAACCCATATTCAAACTCCTCTAGAAGAATTCTACCAAAGTCTGGAGTGAAACTTATCAACAGGCATTCGATAGAATCAATAAATACCCTACCCGATCTTCGGTACTTATGCCTTTTAAACCAAGTATCCCTCTATTCATGTACTGGACCATAAAAAATATAGTAGCAGGGGCTTTGCTAGCCCAATACATTGAAGAGAGTCGCAAAGAAAGAGACACCTACTATTTTAATTGAAAGTTGGCCGGGTTCAAACTCACTGCATAGCCTTAGAGAAAGCATGTGTTTGCCCTAGTCTGGGTCACTCAAAATTTACGGCACTACATGCTCGCTTTTCCCATCATACTTGTGTCCCGAATGGACCCCATCCAATACTTTCTTAAGAAACTTTCCCTGGCTAGTCTAATGGCCCGATGGTTGATGTTGCTCTCTGAGTTCGATATCGTGTATGTTATGCAGAAATCCATGAAAAGGATAGCCATCTCTGATTACCTCGCTGACTACCCTATGGAAGAGGTTGATGTTTGGGTCTATGAATTCTCGGACGAAGATACTATCTGCACCTCTCATGAGGACCTCCGATGGAAAATGTTCTTTAACGGCGCTGCCAATATAAATGGATATGGCATTGGGATAGCACGATAGGTATGTGACACCCCGCCTAATTAACCCTGGGTGATCAGTCTTATATAAAATTAGAATAGGTTTCTCAGTTGGTTCATTCTTAGTATCACTGTCGCCCTTTTTAATTACTAACCACCTAAGTGAGAAAATTAGACTGGTGCCAAGTTTTTCTTTCATTAACTAAAATTAAATACTCATGCGGAAACAGAATAATATAAACAATCACAATTAACTGAATTCAACCATTCATAAATAATTATCTGACCGAATAAACCATCGTTTTCAAATCCAACAAAAGTAAAGACAAGTAATAAATCGCGGCAGGTCTGACATAAGTACTGAAATAAAACTGTGAGCGACATGCTCGAATAACTGATAGGAAATCACTACACTAAGAATGAAAAGAACGAGACGCCTATCAAACTACCGCAACATCCATACAAACTGCAGTAACAGATCCCTGGAATGAGTCAAGCCTGGCGCCCCTGTGGATGGACACCTAAAAGGTTTTTAAAAGTTTTTATAGCAGGGGTTAGTACCCAAAACATTTGGAAAACATTTAGCAAATGATTAACTTGCAGTTATAAGTAAATATGCATGCTCTCCATATTTTAGTTAGTTCCGCACTCCCTTGAGGACATCCTCACCCCTCCTCTAATGTGCACTACTAACGCCTTGATTAATTTACCTAGTTATTTATCTCATGACTAGATAACTGATATAATCCCCTTGCCACCACCCTACTCTAACCGAGCGTGCCATAATTATGATTTCTAAGTTGTTATCAACATTAACTTAAATAATCATTTCCCTTTTTAAATTTCATATAAATTTCACACCCATTATATATCTAATACAATTCACGACCTGTATTAATTTACCCGTATATAATTATTTACCTCATTATATACGTATAGTTATATCACAACATTCACAAACATGCTGAAATAATAATTAATACTAAACATCCTACTGAGTAATAACTCACCGGATGCAAATCCTCTAAAGTGTTATCCCACTAGGCATATTCACATAACCTAGTTACCCCAAGTCAGAATCTCTCACTAACATGGATAATACATAAAAATTGGAGGTGGTCATATTCCTTCCCTGAAAGTGAGATGCCCCTCACCTATATAATGGACGCTATGACCTGGGAATATACTCGCCCTACTCCTCAAGCTAGGGGATTCATCCACTACGCGCAACCTCCCTCCTATAGCACTAGAGTCGATATAATAATAATATTTAGTCGCTGATATTGATGCACACACCATATATATACACTATCTCATACCGTATATATATATATATATATATATATATATATATATATATATATAAAATTAACACAAACTATCCTGGCTATCCCGTGTACTAAGTCCGTAACACAAGCCTATTCAAATTATTATGAGTTTATGGTCCAACTCTAATTATTAATTAATTCACACATTAATTAATTAAATTACTTTTGGTGTCGCCCCAACCAATATATTCGGACTTACTCTCGTGGCCCGAAATAAACAATACCCGAGTCTAAATTCCCGACTCCAAATTATTTAGCCTTCACTCTAAATAAAATTAACTTCTTCGTATCGCTCAACCAATAACCCCGGACTTGCCCACTCAATCCGTATTTAATGATTTTGAAATATTATTCCTAAAATTTAACCATAGTGCGTCACACATAAATTTCCTCCAAATCCCAATTAATTTTAATCATGGTGTGACACGTAATTACCCTTAAATCCTAATTAATTTTACTCCTGATTGATTAGCTTGAAAGTCCTATATTTATTTCTCATTAAATAAGCCATGGAAAAGAATTTAACTTAATTTCCCCTTGTATACATAAACTGGCCGAACTGCCCAAAATTTCAAACCATCGATCGATCGATCCCCAACCCTCATTCGATCGATCGTATAGGTCAGCGTCTTCTTCCCCCTTCTGTTTCATCCATGGACGAAAAGATTCAAACCCTAATTTCTTCTACATGAAACCCAAGCCTTCCCATCAACAACATATATCAAAAACCTCATAAGGTACTCCCATAAAGTCTACAAATACCATTTAATTTACGTTCTCTACTGTTTTCATAAATTGGGGGAAAATCCGATTTAACCTTTAACCCATTTAAGCATAAAATCTTTGCCTCAAATTCGTTCCTAGTTCATCTGGATTACATCCTACTATATATATATATATATATATATACTTCTCTTAGATTACGCATGAATTCCTACATAATTTAGAAATCTGAATATTGGTTTACAAAAACCCCATGTTTATACCCTTTAAATCCCAAAATGAATTTTAATTACTCACATCACATAAATATGAATCGAAAGGAAAATTAAATTCTTCAGCAAGTTAACCACTTGCCTTATGATTCGTAGGGTCTGATTTGGAGTTGTGAATTCCCAAGGTTGGAGATGAGATTCCCACTTTTTGGATCTTTCCTTTGTCCCCCAATTTGCCTTTAACTGCCTCTTAGGTTTTCCTCTCCCACTAAGTGTTTCCTAAACTTCAATCAGCCGTTTCCCTTTCCTCTTAATTAGGTAATTAGGCTAAATCCTATATTTAGCCTAATGGGCCATGCCCAAGTGACCCAAATACCCCCGTGTGGGCCCGACTATGCCTAAAAATGTCCCGTGACCCGTTTACTATCCCCGGGTATACTTTTTCGACTATCTCGGCCCATCCGAACTCAACCGTACACTCAGAATTGGCATCCGAATTAATTTATAAAAATCCTTATCTCACACCCAAATTAGTCTATACCGACTCCCGACTGAGATAAGTACATACCCCGTCATTAATACCCGAGATGACGTAATTAAATTATCACTATTCACTTAATAATTTAATTTCCCTAAATATTAACCATTCACTCCCCGGTCAATATTTAATTATATATTGCCATAATTAATTCAATTAAAATTACGACACACAAGTAATTTTGAATTATCGAATTAATTAAATATTAAATGCACAAAAATACGGGATGTTACATACTCCCCCCTTACAAAGGAATTTCGTCCCCAAAATTAGGTCGTACTTGTGGTGAATAGCTCTGGATATTGTTCCCGCATATCCTCCTCCCGCTCCGAGGTAGACTCGTCAACATTGTGATGACCCCACTGAACTCTAACTAGTGGAACAACCTTGGATCATAACTTTCGCTCGCTACGGACCAGAATAGTCACCGGACTCTCCTCATATGAGATGTTTGGCTGTAAATCAATCTCCTCGAGTGGAATGTGCCAGAATGCTCTCTCGCTTCTTCGATATTTTTCAGCGATGCCACATGGAACACATCGTGTATTTGCTGAAGGTTCTCCGGCAATCCCAGTCTATTTGATACCGGTCCCACCCTCTCCATAATAGGTAAAGGTCCCATGTACCTCAGTGCTAACTTACCCTTCTTGCCGAACCTCATTACCCCTTTCATAGGGGACACCCGGACTAATACCTGGTCCCCAACATCTAACTCCACATGTCTCCGTGAAGCATCAGCATAACTCTTCTGCCTATCCCTAGCTATCCGAATCCTCCCTCCGATCAACTCTATCTTGGCAGATGTCTCTTGGACAATCTCCGGCCCTAATAGCTTGTTGTCCCCTGTGACACCCCGCCTAATTAAATACAGAGTGACCAGTCCTTTATTAAATTATAATCAAAGTGAACGGTTGGTTCATTGTTAACATCACTGTCACAAAATAAACTTTCCAATTTAAACATCCTAAATAATTAAGCTAAGTGTCAAAACCATTTAAAACATTATTTCCATTTTATTAAATCCAATTATGAAAACCTTTAATAAGTAACAGTTTAAGAATCACACAATTATTAAGACTAGAAATAAACACCCGTGAATTTAACCATTCAGATAAACCAATAAAAACATTAAAACTACAAAGGAAAATCATCCTGACAGTAATCAAATCCCAAAGAGTAAAAATACTAAGGATAAATGAACATATTCTTTGACATATCAAATGGAATAAGGAAACGGGTGACACATGCCCAACTAATTAGAACTGAAATAAGAGTGGAATCAACAAGGAGGTCGTCTAAGAAAATGGCCTGCAACTCCCACATAAGCTGCAGCACGTCCAGTCCAAAGAACCTAAGCATGATGCCCCTGTGGCTAGGCACCTATTATATATACATATATATACAAGAGAGAAGAGATAACAGGAAATAGGTCAGAGCCCGATTGTAAAACAATTTAAATTTAGTTTAGCAAGTATTTAAAATGCTTACCGGCTAATGTAACAACCATGTTAGTATGCGAAACTCTCTTGAGAAATTCTCACCTCTCACCTAGTGTGCACGCCTACCGCACTATTAAACCCAAAAGTTTATTTTAACTTAACTTTCTCATAAGGTTTCATGCTGACAATTACAATGGCTAGGATAATTAATTTCTGAAATTAAAGTTCTCACATCTATCTCATTTCATTTTAAAATATTCCAGTGTTGTCTCAAAATTCTCAAACACTTAATAATAAAATCGGAGTATTCATTTATTACTTAACTACCTTTATGCACAGTAGAACGTTCCCATACTTAAGTATACATATCTATATTAGCTACTCATATAATATATATATACTATCGACACCCCACATTAGCTTTATGGTGATGACATACGTCCCCGTATCGCTCGTTCTAAGGGAAATACTAGTTAGGAATCACTCTCAAACTGTATCAACACAAAACATAAACAAATGGAGGCGAAGCATAGTTTCAAGTCACTAAAAGGTCAGCACATACCCTCACGTCTCTTAAGACCGCCTGACTATCAATCAGATAGCCTATACCAAGGAATCCTATGTTCTAGGGTAGAAGTCGTTATCCCTCGTAAAGGCCCAATCGAGATAAGACTGTCCCGGTGCAAAAACACCCCGTGATAGTAAGTAGTTCGGGTACGATTTTTACACATATATATAATATATGCACAATCACACAGTCATATGTATATATATATATATATATATATATCACTATTCACATTTCTCAATTAGGTGCACCTACGACCCATAATTATAATTATCCATTCTTAATACATTCTACTCGTTTATCCCGTATAACGGACTCGTCTCTTTTATTTTCATTTATAGGTTATTCCATACATACTTCATATCTCTCGAAGTATTCTATCTACCTAAGTATAATTTCAGTAGGTACTCTCACTTACTTTCTAGTCTAACTTCCTAACGAGTCCAAATCTTTTATTTAAACGTTCGCCTAATTACATATGTGTAAATCACTCCCCGTTAACCCTTAATTTCATATTACATTAAATTCTCACTTATTGGGGTTTACTTAAACCCTACTGGTCCTAATTATATCCCAAAATGTTCTATTAATAATACTCAAGGGTTACTACGCATTTTAATCGGAATAAACCATAATAAGAGGAATATGCAGTTATCCAGAAGGGGTCGATCGATCAATCATCGACCGATTTATGTTCTTGGGTCGATCAATCTATCAAGCAGTTATGGCGAACACTGCATTAATCCAGTTACGGAAAGCCATCTCCAACCTCAACCAAATATCCATATATGATTACCAAACTCCCAACAAATAATACTACAAACACTATATACCTAAATAAATAATTTTCAAATTAAAATATGTGAGTTATCATCCCGTATAACAATTTAAAGGGGTAAAATCTACATAGACTTCAAGAACCCTAATCTTTTCTTTAAATTTCGATTCTTCCAATTCTTTTCCAAATTTGCTACTTCTAAATTCATGAAATTTAGTGGTGTATCCTCTACATACGAATTTGATGTCCAGAATATGATTACTTCTTCTACGACATACAAATTCTAGTCTCCAAACTACACTTTCTTTCATGACACAAGTTCTAAACAACCCTAGACTAACATAATTGAGACATTAACTAAAAATAAAGAAAGATAGACACTTGCCTAGAAATTTAGTTTCTCATTTGTGGAAGAAATTGGTGTGGTTATGTTCCCCGTCACGCGATCTACGATTTGGCGGTGGTAGCGGTGTAAACGGTGGAGTTTTTGGCTTTGAACTCCTTGGAAAGCTTTCCCACTTCTTCTCCAATGTCCGTTCTTTGGTTTTTCTTTTGCTAAACATAGATGACAACTCCTAGAAGCTGATATAACCTTGGGAAATTCATGGGTTTAATTTCCCAAAAATACGAAATGTCCAAAACGCCCTCCCGGGATGTTAATTAGGCCTAAAAATGCTCCGAGACCCAAACTAAACCCCCGAGTACATTATTTTGACTATCTCGACCCTTCCGGACCCATTGGCACACTTGAAATGACCTTACGGGCGACTTATAGTTTATTCACTTTTAATATTACTAATTTAATCCCAACACAACACAGGCGCATCCCGATTAAATTTTCCCAATTATCATATTATATACTCGTGATAATTTTAATAAATTTGATTATACATATTACTTTATCCATTAATTAATATTCAACAAAATCCCAATAATTACTAACTCTTATCATGCTAGTAAATATTTAAAATAATTTTTGAATTAATATCAAATTAATATCTGAAATTAAATTTAATAAATCCCCAAATTTAATAAAATACGAGGTATTACATACTTCCCCCTATAACAAAATTTTGTCCTGAAATTCAGAAAATAAGGCATACCTGGTAAGAATAACTCTGGGTATTTCTCACGCATGTCTGCCTCACGCTCCCAAGTGGATTCTTCCACATTATGATGATCCCACTGGACCCGTACAAGTGGAACTACCTTCGACCTCAATCTCTTTTCGCTGTGGTCTAGAATAGCCACTGGTCTCTCCTCGTAACAGCTGTCAGGCTGTAAGTCAATCTTCTATATCGCGATGTGGGTGTGGGCCATATCATCCCGAAGGCATTGTCTGAATGATGAAATATGGAATACATCGTGAATGTTGTGCAAGTGCTCTGGAAGCCCTAATTTGTATGCTACCGACCCAATCCTCTCGATAATGGGAAATGGTCCCACGTACCTTTGGGCCAACTTCTCCTTCTTAACAAACCTAATCACTCCTCTCATAGGAGACACACGCAGTAATACGTGGTCCTCCACATTAAATTCTCGGAAAGACTAGTTTGCATCGACGTAGATTTTCTGCCTGTCCTGGGCTACCCGAATGAGACTCCTGATAAGCTCAATCCTAGTTGAGGTTTCCTAAATTACCTCTTGTCCGAGGAACTTGTTGTCCCCCACCTATAGCCAACAATTTTAAGAATGACAAGGCCTACCATATAATGCCTCAAATGGAGCCATGCCGATCGTGAACTGATAGGAGTTATTGTAAGCAAACTCCACCAGTGGAAGATGCGGCTCCCATCCTCCTCCAAAATCAAGGACATACATGCGTAGAATATCTTCCAACATCTGATTGGTACGCTTTGTTTGTCCATCCGTCAGTGGGTGATAAGCTGAACTAAATCTCAACTCTGTACCCATGGCCTCTTGAAAGCTCTCCCAGAAATGCGACACGAAAATCTTGTCTCTATCCGACACAATATCCAAGGGCACCCCATGTTGCCTAAACATCTCGACAATGAACAACTGAGCATACTGGCCCGTGGTATAGTCTATCCGTACTGGCAGAAAATGAGCCACCTTGGTCAAACGGTCCACGATCACCCAGATGGAGTCGTGACCCCGCTGTGATGTAGGCAACCCAATAATGAAGTCCATGGAAATACTCTCCCACTTCCATGTAGGTATCTCCAATGGCTGAAGCAACCCCGATGGTCTCTGGCAGTCTACCTTTACCATCAGGCAAGTAGAACACTTGGACACAAACTCAGCAATGTCCTTCCTCATCCCACTCCACTAGTACTGCCGCCTCATATCCTGATACATCTTATCTCCTTCGGGATGTACCACAAATTGGACTCACTGATTATGCCTGTATCACCCTCGTAATAATCTCGGGTGTGACTGTTATGAAAGATATAAAGGAACGGGATACCGCGTCCTGTTGACCCAACTCATTCCACTTCGCTTTCCACACACCTGCTACATCACCTACCGGTTTACATCTCAACGCATCAACAACCATGTTATCCTTTCCTGAATGGTACTAAATTTCAAACTGGTAGTCTTTCACTAACTCTAAGCATCTGCGCTGACGCATATTCAGCTCTCGCTGAGTGAACATGTACTGCAGTGACTTGTGATCTGTGAACAAGCAAAACTTCTCCCCAATAGATAATGTCTCCATATCCTCAATGAAAAATGACCGCTGCTAGTTCTAGGTCGTGGGTATGGTAATTTCTTTCATGCGGCTTAAGCTTGTGGGAGGTAAAACATATAGCCTTCTCCTCCAGCTGAAGTACTCCCCCGAGTCCCCATAAAGAGGCACCGGTGTAAACCAGATACTCCACTCCCAGCTTGGGTAAAGCAAGAACTGGAGCCGAAGTCATCTTATCTTTCAGCTCATTGAAAGACAATTGACAAGAATCATCCCAAACATATGGTATCCCTTACGAGTCAGATTCGTCAATGGACCCTCTATCTTTGATAAACCTTGGATGAATCTACTGTAGTACCCATCTAACCCCAAGAAACTATGCACTTCCATCAGTTTCGTGGGCTCTCCCCACTCCCTCATTGCCGACACTTTGCTCGAGTCAATCGATATCCCCAATTCTGACACAATATGCCCCCCAAACTGCACCTCCCGTAACCAGAATCTTCACTTCTCATACTTAGCATACAACTGATGCTCTCGTAGAGTTTGAAGAACCTGCCTCAAGTTCTCAGCATGCTTATCCTTAGTGTGTGAATATATTAGGATGTCATCTATGAAGACGATGACAAACTGATCCAAGAACTCTTTGAACACTCGGTTCATCAAGTCCATGAATACGACTGGAGCATTTGTCAGCCCAAGCGGCATGACTCGAAACTCATAGGAACCATATCTCATCAAGAAAGCAGTCTTCGACATATCCTGCTCCCTAATCCGTAGCTGATGGTATCCTGATCTCAAATATTTCTTCAAAAAGAAGGTTGCTCCTCTTAGCTGGTCGAACAGGTCATCTATTCGAGGCAACGGATATTTGTTCCGTATTGTAACCTTGTTCAGCTCCCGGTAATACACTTATAACCTCAGTGAACCATCTATCTTATTCACAAACAAAACTGGAGCACCCCAAGGTGAGGTGCTCCTACGAATGAAGCCTTGACCTAATAGTTTCTCTATCTGATCCCGTAACTCCCTCATTTCCGGTGGAGCCATACGGTATGGAGCACGTGCTATTGGTCTAGTATTCGGTATCAAGTCTATGACAAAATCTATCTCTTGACTGGGGGGTAGGGCCGGTATCTCCTAAAATACATCAGAATACTCATGAACGTCTGGGATCGAATCTAAGGGAATCACAACCTCCTTAGAGGTATCCTCCTCTATGTAATATAAATGAGCAGAAGATCCTCCCTCTAGGCGAGGCCTCGCCACCAAAAACATCTCCTGCCTCAGAATGGCAAAGATAATACTCCCACCGAAACAATCTATCAAGGATCTGTATGCGACGAGCCAATCTATGCCAATAATAACATCGTGCTCATGCATCTCTAAGACTAACATGTCTGTTAGTAAAATTAAGCTACCAATATCTACTCCCATAACCTGGCATATAAAGAAAATCAATGACCCATTCCCCAGTGGTGAGTCTACGCATGTCACAATGCTCTCTGTTGTGGCTAATAATCATAAGGCCTTTGCAAAATGAGTATCTGTATAACAGCGTGTCGCCCTAGTATCAAATATAACTCAACTAATAGTTCCATGGATAGGAAACAAACCCTTAATCATCGGTGGTGCTTGAGGAGCTGCCGCCTGGTGGACGTTATAGACACGTCCGTAATGTAACTTCCACTGCTATAATGGAGCTGTTGGGATGGCTGGTAGGGCTGGTACTTGAGCTGGCGCTGGGAGGGCAGCTAGAAAGAGTGGCCTCTGTGGCTCATTATGGTCACCCTACTACTGTGGGGACCTATCTCCCTATGGATAATCCTGGTGCCAATGGACATTCTTACCACATCCAAAACATCGGCCCCTGAAGTTACCTCCCCTCTGTCCCTGCTGACCACGACCCTGATAGCCGTTACCACCCCGACATTAGCCCTACTAAAAACATTGTTGGCCTTGTTGCTATCCCTACTACTAACGGTGTTTGCCCTGCTGATTAGACTGGCCCTGTCCAAATCCCCCAAATCCCAGTCTGGAGTCACCTGATCGGAACCTCTTGGCAGGTTCCCCTAATGGGAACTCTGCTCACTATGATGAGTTTGCCCCTGGGCTGCTGGTACCCCACTAGTACTACTTCCCCCTGTCCTGCCCTGATGGCTGGACTCTCCTGCTCGTTTGCTTCCCTGCAGATAGAAGCGGTGATCCTGACAGTGTTAGAACGCAACGTTGAGTACATTCGTGTAGGTACTCAGTGATAGATTACCTATGAGATGCTGGCGGATCCTCCAGGCCAATCCATCCATAAATAGAAATATCTTCTTCCTCTCTGTTGGTTCCTCATCTAGCACTATAGTGAGAAGTCTAGTAAACTCCTCCTCGTACTCAACTACAGTCATATTCTCCTGTTTCAGATTCAGTAACTTCCGTCTCATCTCAGTCTGCACGGCGGATGGGAAGTATTTGCGGTCAAACCACACCCAAAAGGACTGAATCATTATGATGTCCCTCTTCTCCAAGGTGGTGGTGGACTCCCACCACTGTAAAGTAGTCCCCACTAGCTTAAAGGAAGCCAACATCTGTCTCTGTACGTTCGTGCACTGATACATGCACAGATGCCTCTGGATATCTTTCTTCCATTGGATAGAGACTATGATATCTTAACTACCTAAGAACTCTGGGGGATGCGCCTTCTGAAATCCATCCCTAACTCGCTCCCATGTAGATGGAAGCTATGCTGGTACTGGTGCCACTGCCTGAATCTGGGGTGGAGCCTGCTGCACTATCGCCAATGCGGCATTCACCGCCTGAGCAATAATAGTGGCTACCTCGGTTGCGTTCATCATCCCTTAAGACGGATATGCTGGCTACTTGGCCTGGGCATTTCTGTCTTGGGGTGCACATCTCAAAGGCATCTGCAATGAGAAGGAAGTTTGTTAGTCTGTAAGAGGGTACTTTAGATTATAGATGGAGGCGTAACCCCTTTGAAGTATGGTTATGATAGGTTAATTAGCCAAACCCTTGGATTAGTGATAGAACACCCAAACACAAACTCAATGAAGATAAGACTTATTTTAAACTCACAAATCTATCGTGTATAACTCAGAAAGTAGTAATAAACTTAGAAGTAACTTAACTAGAGGGAGAGAGAAGTAAGCACCCTAGGTACACCTTGGCAGGCAGTTAGAAACACACCAAACACCCTCAAGAATCTCTGTCAAGTATTAAAAACTTCGTAATAAATGACAATGGCGGGTGAATAAGACCTCTGGATTGTAATAACTCTCTCTCTCTCTCTCTCTCTCTCTCTTGTGTATTCTCTCTAGCAATAACTTCTCAAACTCTCAAAAGATCATCCTCTCCTCAGGGGTGGTTGGGGTCCTTAAATATCCACCCACACCATCCTCGAGGCAACTCAGTCATTAAAGACTATGAAAGGCATCCCTCATACTTTATTTTACAATATTAAATGCCTAATGCATTAGTTGTCTCCACGTCATAAACATTAAATGCCAAGACATACCTTTTGCCTAACCACTGTGTGTGAGGGGGCTGTTGTCGCAGAGGTGGCTCACCAACTGCCTAACAACCCCAAATACCATGGTGGTTTACTCAAGTGCATGTCTAACATTTTTTAGCGGGCTAGTGACATCACCTACAGTAGATGTGACATTAAATAGAGGGATGTTTGGTTCACAACTCAACGCCCGATGGAACTCCAAGCTGCTCCGCCCGAGATTCCACGGTCAGGGTTCTTTGGTGTTTTACCAGGTGTATCTAAGATGGCCAGGACAAGCCCCAATGGTGCCTCACTTCTCAATCCTCCAAACCAAGTCCCTCTAAAGTTCCCACGGTGAGGTCATTCGATAGAGCATGAAAGCTCTCTCAAGCCCTGCTAAGCCTGGTCCCTTGCGACTACCGTTTGACCTCACACTAAAACTCTTTATTATTCTCGTTTCATCATTACAACCGTTATAACTAATGGTCAACATAAAAAATCCAATATGACTAATTCAACAAGCTAAAGTATAAGTTGCCATGCCAAGCTGCCTCGCTGAGTTGCCACGCTTCAGCTGCCTCGGTTGCTTAATCTCAAACACTGTTGTTAATTAGGGAATTATCCCTAATCTCTGGATTATCTTCTAGCCCCCTCTACATTTACCCCTTCGTGGAGAGATTTGTTGGAACACGAAATGTCTGCACAAAACTTCTCAATCCGATGAAACCTTTCTGTGTAAAAAATTATGACCTCATCTATTCAGTAGAACCGCAACCTTATAATCTCTCGGAAAAAGTAAAATTCTGCCCGATGTAACTGAGCCGAAGCGCCATGACTTATTAGGGCTTGGGCGAAGGGACATCGCCACTCTTTCCTCATGCTGAGCCTCAACCGTTCTAGCTTTACTATTTGAAATTCTCCCGAAAGTCCTACTAACCTTCTCAAATACTCGTTTGGACTTTTGGTAAGTGAATTTCTCCCTTGTAATGCTTAGCTATCTTTAAAAAAGCAAAAATTCTCCCTGATGTAACTGAGTCACGGATTAAACAACATTTGGACTTGTGGGGAGGGGACATCGTAGCTTTTTTGAATCATTGTGGGAATACCTTCGCCGGGAGTCATTGGATATGTCTGACAAAAAATTCTGGCGCCAAAACCAAAACTTGCTAGATAAGGCAACCACCCTCTTTTCCCCAAGCGTCACTTCATTAATAATGTGGAGCTGTGAAAAAGGCTATGATTTCCTTTTTATAAAATAAACTCGTGATGATGCGGAAGCGTAAAGGTGATGGTTCACCAAATAAACAAATGCCAAATTTTAATTTCACAAAACAAATTAAAATAACACCAAGTCCTAGAATTTGCCTAAGTCATAATTATCAATTATCCAAAGTTAGGCGAAACCAATTTTAGCAAAAGACTTGATTTAAACAAAATTTACCCAATATTTAATTTAGTCCCAAATTTAATGAGTGTGATAATTTAAACCGAATTTTATCTTGAATTATCCTAAGCATGCGTTCTACGTTATGATGCAAGATAAAATGAACAATATCACACTACGCCGCGATGTACGAAGAAAAACCCAAGACGGGAAAAAACCTCGGACGGCCCTAGCCACAAGTCCACTAGATATGGAATTACAATTACAAGATAGATAGATTTACAACGACTGACTCGATCTCTCTCAAGCCTCGACGCTTCTTCTTGTAGACACCTCTTCCTAGCGGACAACCTCAGAACTCCACCGCGGTCTCGGAATCCACCGATGGGGCTTTCTATGGTCACCGTCACCCGAGCAAGGAGCCTTTCTCCAAGTGGGTAGAATCGCAACAAAAAGTCTTCTTCTTTGATGGATGTAGAAGCAAACCAAACTTCTCTTCTTGAATTCGGTAGAGATAAACCGGTGCCAAACTCCAAGCAATTTAATATGTAAATAAGAACTTGGACTAAACACAATTGGGTGTAAACACAATTGGGTGTAAACTAGAGTGTGAAGGATTTTCTCTTTGAAAAAATAACATTCAAAACATGAACAATTTCCTAAACCATTTTTGCTCTCAAACACTCCCTAAGAGATGGAAATATTTTGGAAATGTTAGTTTAGAAAATGTGATTCCCGTCCTCCATAAAGTCTGAAAAAATCAGTTAAGAAACAAGTGGGAGAGTGGGTTAAAAACTGCCAAAAACTGCCTAAAAACTGTTCCCGCCTAGCAGTGCGTTCGAACGAACTCTCGTTCGAACGAGACTTCTAACGACGCTCCAGTTTGGACTCGTTAGAATCTCGTTTGAAATCTCGTTAGAACGAACTATCTCGTTCGAACGAAATTTCGAATGATGGACCAGTTTAGACTCGTTGGCAAACTCGTTCGAACGAAACCTGGTTCGAACGAAAAACTCGTTCGAACGACATTTCGAACGACTTCCACAATTTTTACAAAATTCGATTTTTGGCCCAGAAACTTTATATACTTTATTTTTAAAGTTCTAATTAAATTTTTCTGAAAGTAAACACAGTTTTAATTAAACCTTACACCCATTAAACTTTGTTCCAAGCTCCTATATATATAATTGCATTCATACCTTGGGAGCGTGGAACTATAGTTGATGACGTAGAAACAAGGCACGCAAACCGGCACATTTGATGAAGCTTTATATTCTTTGCCGCTACGTCTTCAACAAACACTTCATAGGCTTGAGAGTATTACAATAACATACTATCCTATGAATAAATGTTTTTGTCCGGAATTGAGCCAACACAATACATGGACTCAATTGGAAATTTGTGTCTTTACAAGCTTTATTTTTAACTGTCGAGACCCTTCCCGATGTACCACGTGTTCATTTGAAATGATTATAGGCGGCCCTCGCGCGTAAGATGGTGGGAAGCTTAAAAGTCAGGTTTAAAAACCTTTAAACATCTCTTTTATTTCAAAACCCTTCCCTTTTCTTTCATCTTCTTCAAGCTCCCCTCTTTCTGTAGAGAGAGAAATTCTATGCGAACTCTGTGCAAACTCCACTGCTGCCCCATTCTTTACTCAGTCGCCTCCCTCTTTCATCTTTTGCGCCACTACCTGCGGTTATGCTCCTACCCTTTTGTTCTTAGACCTTCTTACCCAGCTATATCATTCATCACCACTCTATCATGGCTTCTCCAAGTACTTCCAAGGTTGCCGCCATTACCACTCAGTTAGACTCCCCCTTCACCACTTCTGGCGCTGCTGCTGCCCTAGTACCGCTGCCCTGAATGTTGCTCATCAAGAGCAACTACGCTTCTATCGTCGGGCGCCCATATTTGACGAAGATGATAAATTTTTTGAGTCAAGCAAGACCTGCCATTTCTCCTCCAAGTTCGACCCTTTACTGTTGGATGATGAGGAAATGGACTCATCGAAGTGGGGCTATCTACCCCCAGAGGGGACTCTACATTTCCGTTTAGACCGTGGAGACTTCCTTTATTCTCAAGTTTACTTCGAAGCACCAGGGGGGTCTCCAACCCATTTCAGTGCCTGGCATGCACATATAAGGAGTTCACACACTGCTACTTTTGTGAAGGTTTGGCTGCATCGAGCCTACTGGTTTGGAGAGTTCACACTCTCTAAGCACAATGCGGTGCTTCAAGTGCTAGTCTCCTGATGGAACATCATAACCCACACCTTCTTCGCTGCGTGGGGGGAGTTTTCTGTTACACTGGAGGTTGTCTGTGAACTCCTTGGGTTTGAGCCCATGGGTGAGTTCACCTATGATGACGAGGCTCTGGATGCCCAAGAGGCTACTGATCGAGCTGAGTTGGACCGAATCTGCCGCAGTTGCACTGGTTCATCAAATAAAGTCACATTCACTCCCCTCATTAACTATTTTTTTGAAGCTCTAACTCCGAAGGATGCTAATGCCGTAACGGGCTGAGGTAGAGGTACATCTATGGAACTACCGGCTTACATACTTGTGATGCTCTTACGATTCTTCCTAACTGGGAAGCCCAATGATCAACCCAGTAGGGACCTGATTAACATTTCCATTCATTTGGCCAGAGGGTTCAACCTTCCTCTCATCGCCATTGCCCTGAGGTCCCTCTACACCTGAATGGATCGAACACACATCGATAGGGAACGATCACTGGGTCGTTATAACTTGGAAAATTTTGCCAACACCATTATTCTGACGGGTTTCCTTTACACCTGCTTTCCTTCTATTGCCGCCAAGTTAGTTTCTCTGCCTGTGAGCGAAGGTATCAAGCCCCCACGCCTCCTATGTTTCAACAAGAAGCAAAGTCGAAAGAAGATAATGGAAGTTTTTTGTCTTCCAGACTCCTTCGTAATGGGGCCCTATAGTGAGTCTACCTTTGCCCATAATTGGGGCTTCTTTCCTTCTTCAGCCACAACGGTCAAGTTCAATCCGATTATAGAAGATCCCTCGCAAGCCATAGTGCTTCTTTTCACCCCGGGGTTTCTCCCCTCCTACACTGAATGGGGATACACCTCAGAGCCTTACAACCCTGATAGATGCAGCAGGCAGTTCGGGTTCGATTAGGGGGCCCCTCGGCCTATGTTCCAGGCTAACCACTCAAAAGCCACCTTCGCTGAAGCCTGCACATTCTATATGCAGCCGTGGTGCTTGGTGTGATGTCTACCATCGATGGTCGTGTCACCCTCCCTAGTGCCACCAGGAAGGGGGATGTGTCCACCTCCTTTGCCAGCAAGTTCCATCCGAGGCAGTTGGATCAAATCCGTGAGTACATTCAGTACCCCCTCAATATCCCCCAGTACTTTCTTTCTCTTCTTCTGAACTAGGTCTTAAGGGGAACTCCGTACTTGGGGTTGAGTTTCCCTTGAATATAAACATTAAAGAATCTCCCCAAGAGTTACCCCCTTATTGCCCAATGATTCCCATTTCCATCCCGAGGTCCAAAGCCGCTGTAACCCCCAAACCATCTTCCCCCTTGGCCGAACCTGCCACGGTAGAAGGGCTTTCTCAGCCACCTGCTGAGAAGGCCAAGAAGTCCAAATCTAAGAAGTCAAAGGCCCAAGTTCAAATGAAAACTCCATTGGATGCATTCCCAATTGCCTCCGTTCCCCCTCCCATGTCTCTAGAGATGCTGAGGAGTTGAGGAGGCGAGTGCAAGCTGAAGTTGACAAAATTCATGCTAAGTTTCAATGGCGCGCTGTCACCGTTCCTCCTTCGGGCGCGTTTCCCATGATCGTGGTTAATGCCATGGAGCCAGCGGAAAAAAGGAGAAGAAGGACGAGGGTGCCTAAAACTGGTGGTGCAACGGGCTCCAGGAAGAAAACTCTTGGTACTAAGACCCAGAAGAGACAAACACTCGAGAAACCTCTATCACCAGTTTCCTCTACTGCTCCCTCACTGTCGCCTTCACCAGTAATTGTACCTTCTCGTTCTCCCTCTGGATCCGAGGTATGTGTGTATTCTTTATTTCTTATCCCTCTTATCTTAAGGTGTGTTGCATCTGCCCATTTCTTAACAAGAAGATGTTTTGTTGCAGGGAGTTGAAGAAGAAAGGCCCTGTCCCCCAGTCACCCCGTAAGTCGCTTCGTGGGGGGTGTTGCAGTGTCTCTCTAGCAGACACTACTCTTCCCTGTTCCCCCTGATAAGTCTTACTTATTCTCTTCGTTCAACCTCACAACGGGCCAAAGAAGTTGCGATAAAGGCTGCAACTGTTGAGTCTACAGAGATGCCTGGTCAACTAGAGGGAACTACTGCTGCCCCCTCTGAGTTACCATCGGAGAACAGGGAAGAGTAGCTTTAGTACCTTATGTTGGTGAGGGAAGTTCACCTACCACCCTTGAGGCTTGTTCAGCCAAGGACCCCGCTGAGGCTTCTGAGGAAATGAGCCGGCCTCCAATGGTTTCTACCCTTATGGCCCCCATGGTGACTCCCATTCCCGCTCCTACTGCTGTTGAGGTACTTTGCTAGTTTTCTCTGTATTTCTCAGTTTCTCAAGCTTCACCTATATGGGTGACTTAACAAAGAAAACAGTTGTTAAGATTTTTCAAAAACTCCACCTATATCGGTGACTTAACAATGAAAACACTTGTTGAGGTTTTTCTATAAAATCCACCTATATCGGTGACTTAACAACGTAAACACTTGTTAAGATTTTTCAAAAACTCCACCTATATCGGTGACTTAACAACGAAAAAACTTGTTAAGGTTTTTCTATAAACTCCACTTATATCGGTTTCTTAACAACAAAAGCACTTGTTAAGATTTTTCAAAAACTCCACCTATATCGGTGACTTAACAACGAAAACACTTGTTAAGATTTTTCCATAAGTCCACCTATATCAGTGACTTAACAACGAAAACACTTGTTAAGATTTTTCAAAAACTCCACCTATATCGATGACTTAACAACGAAAACACTTGTTAAGATTTTTCAAAAACTCCACCTATATCGGTGACTTAACAACGAAAAACGCTTATTAAGATTTTTCCATAACTCCACCTGTATCGGTGACTTAACAACGAAAAAACTTGTTAAGATTTTTCAAAAACTCCACCTATATCGGTGACTTAACAACTAAAACACTTGTTAAGATTTTTTCAAAAACTCCACCTATATCAGTGACTTAACAATGAAAAACACTTGTTAAGATTTTTTCAAAAACCCCACCTATATCGGTGACTTAACAACGAAAACACTTATTAATATTTTTTCAAAAACTCTGCCTATATCGGTGACTTAACAATGAAAACACTTGTTAAGATTTTTCCATAACTCCATATTTCCTCTGACTATTTTCAGGTAGCTCGGGAGGATTCTCCACCAGTTCCTTCTCCTATTGCCTCGCCGCATCGTGAACCTATCTCCTCCGAAGGATCTAGCCATAATAATCAAGGTTCTACTATAGGTGCTGCTGCGGAGTGAGAATCTGGGTGTGAGCTTCCTCTGCCCGATTTATTCATCCTTCCTTCTTCATTATGGTGCTCCAACGTTCTCCCCAAATGCCTACCAACCACCGTTTGGCAATTGAAGAACTTGTGAGATATCATCGTGAAACCTTCACGATGGACTGCGTACGTTCAAACATCCCAGTTATAAGCCATAGGCTTCAAGGCATGGCCACTATTTTTGCTGAAATCGCCAATACTCCAACTGTAAACGTTACCCGACCCCTCCTCAACCAATTCCCGGGTTATCTAAGGGAATTGGGTCGTGACGGGTTCTGTTTTGACTAGCTCATTATAGATTTAAACACTTTGAAGAACCAGCAGTTGGACAGCCAGAGGGAGATCTTACCAAAAGATCAGGAGGATCAGCGGATTGAGGAAGCCAAGTTGGTCGAGCTAGCACCTCTGCTTGAAACTATTGACAAGGAGGTGGGGACCTCGAAGAAGCTCTACGCGCGGTGAAGTCAAAATGAGATAAACTCTTAATTGCGCGCGCACAGGCGCATCCAAGGTTGGAGGTCTCTATTAACGCTTAACGGCCTTGCCAAGCAGCTTCTTCGGGCCTTCCTGGAGATTTTTTCTCGTTTCTCCTGGGCCAATGAGTTTTGTATATTTATATTTTTTTCTTTTCTTCTCATGTAATTCTTGGGCAGTAGATCCCAATTTTGTAATGCACCAAAGTTCATGAATGGAAAAAAGATACTTATTTTCTTATGCCATCTCTGTGTTACAACTATTTGCTTTTATTGTGAAGTTCTGTAATTCTTTCATCTCTTCTTGAGTTATAATAAAAAGAACTTGTTTACTCATCATAATAAAAACAAAGAACCCGTGTATTCATAACAACCAATTACATCAGTTCTCATATAACTGCCTACACATGATAGACTTTCAACCATTTATTGTTAGTCTTGAATGGCCTGTCTTCTTCCATCTTAGAGATTAAGCAATAACCTGAGTCATGTGCCTAGTTTACGATGAAAGGTCCCTCCCAATTCGCTACAAACTTTGGTATAAGAAGCCCACTAATATGTTTCACTGCTGCCTTCAATACCAGGTCTCCCTCCATGAACTTCCTTAGTGTTACTAAGTTATCATATGCCCTGGAGAGTTGTCTCGTATACATTTTAAAGTGTTGCATCACATTATCTCGGTGTTCATCCAACGCTTCCAACTGCACATGTCTACTTTAGGGGAGCATGCTACTTCGCAAGGCATATCGAGTAGAGGGGACTTCTAACTCTACTGCGAGAATCGTCTCAGCCCCATAAATAAGTGAGAACGGTGTATACCATGTAGGCTTCCTCATAGTCATTCGATAGGCCCATAACACGGCTGGTATCTTGTCATCCCACGATCCTGGGAAATCCTCCATCATTTTACCCAAGATATTGACCAAAGTTTTGTTAGTCGCTTCGGCTTGACCATTCCCCTTTGGGTATGCCACCGTCAAAGTGTGATGGACAATGGAGTATTTTTCTGTGAGCATTGTTACTTCTGAATTAATGAAAGGGGTTCTATTGTTCGAAAAGATAACTTTTGGGATCCTGAAATGACAAAAGATGTATTCTCTGATGAAGTTGCTCACCACTCCCACCGTTTCCCTTCTTAGTGGTATCGCCTCAGCCCACTTTATGAAACACTCCATTGCTACCAGTATCCATATCTTCCCCCTCGAAGAAGGGTGTATTGTCCCTACCAGGTCGAATGCCCAAGTGTGAAAAGGATAAGGTGTTGCCAGTGAGTGTAAGTCCACTTACGGGGCATGAATCATATTTCCATGAAGTTGGCAAGACTTGCACTTGGCCCCTCCTATGTGAGCTGGATCATGTCCCTGCTTGAGTACCTCCACTGCCTCTTCTCTCGTGATGCAACACAAAGGTCTGTTGAAGTATCCCCTTCGATAAAGCTTCCCCTCTTGAACGTAGAATCCCGGGGACCTTTGTCGGAGTCCCATCGCATCAATTTTCTCTGTTGGGATAACTCCATCCTTATTAAAGTCGATTTAGGGATGTATCCAGTTAGGGGAGCGTCCACAAAATGACAGTCACCTGCCTCAAAGAATAATTGGAATTTATCACACTTTTGATGTAACTCGAATGCATCCTACTTCATGCTAGGCCAGAAATATCCCTCTCTTTGAATTCTTCTATAAAGGGGGGTCTCAGTCATTTCGCAGTGCTCTTTATGCGTCTTCTTCAACCTCTGCCCTGCTTCTTCTGGGCCGATGCATCTTGACAGCCATCCTCCTGTGTTTTTTGAAGTAAAGTTTTCCCTGGTTCGTAAAGTACTGGGCCAATTCTTTGAGCCCCATAGTTCCTTCACCAGCTTCTAGTTGCCTCTTAATCTCTCCCCTCCAGTCCCCATCTTCTTCCATTGGCAGGATTGACTGTACCATCAAAGGAGACGTTCTTCATTAAATCACATTGGTAGTTGTATCACTCCTTATGACCATTTTTTGGGCAATGGTGGCATAGGCATCTGGGTGGCGGTTCATCGTTCTGAGCTGCCTCCTAATCTTGGTCCGATGGAACTGGCAAAGAAGTCTGTGGATGATTATTCTCTATGGTGCCAGGCTCATGTGTTTCAACGCGTACTCTCCATTCACTTGCTGAACCACCAAGTTTGAATCTCCCCTGATGTAAAGTCAATTACTGACTCTTCGAAGAGCCTCTAGTAATACCAACACCAATGCCTCATATTCTTCTTCATTATTAGAACAAGGCAAATATAACTTGTAGGAAAGGCAATTCTCCTCCATTCCTTTCGAAAGAATAACCCCTGCTCCTCCTTTCTTTTTTTCTAATGACCCATCGAACTGCATGGTACATTACTCATTCGTTGCGTCTAGATGGTTGGCCTACAAATTGTCTCTTGGAATATCTTCTTTGGGTGGCTCGAAGGTTCCTGAGGGGAAAATAGCCAACATATCAGCGTATGCCTCACTTTTGATTGCGCAAGGCACCACGAACTTCAAGTCATATTCAGATAGGATCAGGAACCACCTAGCTTCCCTATCAATCAAAATCGTCCTCGGTAGCAAATAATTAATAGGATCACATCTAGTTACAATATGAATTGTAAAAGACAATATATAATGCTTAAGTTTTTGCGCTATAAAGACTAAGGCTAAATGATGTCTTTCTAAGCTACTGTATCTAACTTTTGGTCCATGGATGATCCTGCTGAGGTAGTAGACTGGATGTTCTTGCCCGTAGATCTCTTATTTCAGCAAAGCTCCCACAGAACACATGGTGGATGTGAGGTACAGCTGCAACGGTGTTCCTGCCTTTGGGGGACCCATGGTTTGGGGTTAAACGAGCAGTTTCTTCAGCCCATCAAGAGACTCCTGGTGAGCTTCCTCCCATTTGAACTTCGTGTTTTTTCACAACAAATGCATCAACGGATGTGTTATTTCGACCAATCCAGCACAAATCTCCGAAGGTAGGAGACTTTACCGCGAAAACTCTTCATCACCTTCGCCATTCTTGGGCATGGCATTTCCAAAATTGCCCGCTGCTTGTCCTGATCCATCTGCACCCCCTATCTATCAACCACAAAGCCTAGGAATTTCTCACTTGTCACTCCAAAAACACACTTCAGTGGATTCATCTTTAATTTATACTTCCTGCAACGAGAAAATACCTTCCTCAAATCGCTCAGATGGGACTCCTCCGTCCTCGACTTGATGACCAAATCATCCACATAAAATTCCACAACCTTATGAAAGAAATCATGGAAAATGGCCATCATTTTTCTCTGATAGGTCCCCCCAGCGTTCTTGAGTCCAAACGACATCACTTTATATATGAAGTTTCCCAACTGGGTTCTGAATGTTGTTTTCTTTGCATCCATGGGGTCCATCTTGATCTTGTTGTACCCCACATACCCATCCATGAAGCTATACATCTCATGGCCAGCCGTTGCATCTGTCAGGCTATCAATGGAGGACAAAGGGAACTCACTTTTAGGACAGGCTCTATTCAAATCCCTGAAGTCCACACAGATCCTTATCTAGTTTTTGTCTTTTTTTCCCACTAGGACAATGCTAGATAACCAAAGTGGGTGCTGTATCGGTGTGATGAACCCTGCCATTAGTAATCATTGTACCTCCTCCTTGATTTTCATATCTAGCTTAGGTTTGTACATTATCATTATTTGTTTCACTGGAATGGCTGAAGGCATTACGTTCAACTTGTGGAAGCTTATTTCCTCATCCAACCCTTCCATCTCTGTGTATTTCCACATGAAAATGTCTATAAACTCCTCAATCAACTCAACTAAGGCCTCTCATTTCTCCTTACTGAGATCCTTCGAGATGAAGATGGGCCTTGGATCTTCCCCTTCTTTTGCTAGATTCAACTGCTCTAACTCCTGTATGTTGGAGTTGTCTATCACCATGCATTGTCCTCGTTGATCAAATAAAAAGCATTCATATATCGGGTCAACCTCATCATCAGCTTCCTCGGCTTCCCGCTCACACTGTTATAATCGATACACCACCTTTCCTTCCTCGATAGCGACCTTCTTTCATCGTCTCCTAGTAGCGATAACTGCCTTCCTCTTCTTCTCTCTAGAAGCCTCAGCCACTCTTTTGCCTAACAACCGACTCAGCACGCTTTGTCATTGAACCTCATGCTCTATTGGGTCTGCTCTGGGCTTCATCCTGTCTTTGAGCTTCTTTAAGATGACTTGGGGCCGAGGGACCACCTGGTGAGCTTCGTCGGCTATTTCCCTTGTGCTGCTCGTAACCTCCTTCTTCTGCTCGTTTAAGGGCCCCATTCTTTCTCTGATCGAGGGAACCCATGCTCCCTCCATTCTTCTTGGTTAGGACCCATACATCTTCCTCTAACTCCATGTAAAATGCTGCATCCACCAAGTGAGCCTCCTCAACAGTGAAGAGCCTCTTTGTAGCCCTAATGGTCACCTCCGTGTCCTTGACATTCGCTTTGGCACATTGGTGGTATGTAGAAGGAATTAGGCATTGGTTGTGCATCCACACCTTTTCTATTAGCAGATGATAGGACATTGCACTCTCTATTACGTGGAAGTTGATATGGGAACTCAGATTTCCCATTACAATCCAAACATTAACATACCCAATGGATTTGGAAGATTGATTATCATACCCCGAAATCACCAAGGGCATGGGGACAAACCTTTCTTCTAGAATATTTGCTACGTGGAAGGAGTTAATTGGCATGATATTGATGGAAGCTCCCCCATCCATAAGAGTTCGGTCAAAGCTAACTCCGTTGACACTGGCAGTCACATAAAACATCCTATTGTGAGGGAATCTTACAGACCTATCGGCATCGCTGAAGGTTACATCTGACGAAAACTGATTAGGCATAAATTCTTCCTAATTTATCCCTTGATTTAGTTACTTTTAGCACCTCGAACAATGTAATTGAGTTGACTTTATCTCACAATCTTGCTAATGACTTATCCTAATGAGTACACCGAGTTTCTGGTATTTTGTAGTAATTTTACAGGTATTTGATGTTAAGAAACGAAAGAAAGAAATCGGAAGAATCAATAAAGAAATAAGGAAAAGTCTCAAGGGCAAAAGCATAATTTCCACCCGGAATTCGGATGAGGTACCCAAAGAGAAGTTAAAGAAATCTCATTCACGAGCACATAGGAAGAAACGTCACCTCAATTGGAATCCCGGAACAAAAGTTATGAGTAGTCAAAGAGGAACTAAAAAGTCAAATAGCCGGACCGGTCCGCCTTGCCAAACTCCAGAGGACCCCAGATCGCATGCAAACCGAAGAAGGCCAAAATAAAAAGAATCGGTCCGACCTCGGATCGGTCCGCCCTAAAATAAAAAGAAACGATCCGACTTTGGGGCAGACCGATTCGCCTAAGCCCCGGACCGGTCCGGGCTTCGAGATTTGAAATTTCTATCTCCTCCTAAAAAGACTCCTATTTCAGCTGAACCTTCGAAATGGTTGTAGGGTATAAAAGACCCGATTTATTATTGTTAGGAGAAGGGAGAATTAGTAGGATTTTCCTCTCTTTTTCCAGAAACCCTAGTTTAGTTAATATTTTTAGATTTAATTCAAGGATTGAAGATTTTATTCAGTGATTTTTGTGAGTATCAGTTTCTTTCATTGTTTCACTTATTGCTTGGATAATCTTAGTGAGTAATTCTTAATTCTAATTTCATTCTACACTAATTTCTAGTTTTCTTTAGAGTAATTATGAACACCTGCACATTAATCATTGTTCTCATTAAATTCAACATGTTAGGCTAGATTTTCCAAGGCTGGGATGCATGAACCCAGCCTGATGTGTTAGTGCGTGTGTATAAAATTAATCCGCTGAATTTAGTGATTGATTAGCACCGTATTGCGTAGTTAGACAACAATTTTAGATCTTTATATCTCGTTTGCCTCTGGGTACTCGTGATGATTTAGAGTGCAATTCGAGTGCTACTATCGCGATACTGATTTACTCATCCTTAGATTAGGTATGACGCGGGCTTGAACCTCGTATACATAATGCTTGGGAGTACTGAATTCCGGGTCAAATCAATCAAATAAATTTAAGATTAATATTATATCCGCAATACACTAGGGTTGGGGGATTGTATTCCCGTCCTACTCTTATCATCATTTAAACAAAAAGTCTCAAATCATCATTCATTCTTAATTTAGGTAGATTAGTGTAGTTGCATTTCTCCATAATTTCTTTATCGCATTTAGCTGTAATCAATCTCAAGACCAAATCATTTTTCCTTTTCTTTTTAGAGTCAAACTTAAGATTCCTCCGTCTTTTCCCGTCATCACAACTCCGTTGTCCTTTTTCCCTGAGGATCGATACCCGACTTACTGGGATTATTACTTGAGCGACAGGCTTACACTTGAGCCTAGAGTGAACGCATTTCTAAGACACATTTTCAGTCGTGTTAAGTTTTTGGCGCCGTTGCCGGGGAATTAGGTAGACTTAGGATTAGATCGCACCCCCGACGCATATGGGGTGAGAGTTGTGTGTGTGAGAGTCGTGTGTGTTTTGAGAGTCGTTAGGACTAGGTTTCGTTCGGGATAAGCATTCGTGTGTTTTGGGAATTTTGAGTCAAAGGGTGTTGACCAGCGAAATCGAGAGGGTTTTCAGTCCAGTTGGATAGAGAGTATATCGGGAAAGTGAAATTTTTTTGAAGAAGAGAGCTCGAAACCCAAGTAGAAAAAGTCCATCCCAAAAACCCTGGGGCGGACCGGTTCCTTTTTTTAGGCGGACCGGTCAAACCCCGGACCGGTTCCTTTTATTTTTAAAGGAACCGATCCGTCTATCGAGGGTTTGAAAAGTCAAAGGGCCGGACTGGTCCGCCCCTACCCTGAATCGGTCCGCCCATACCCCGGACCGGTCCGCCTTCTGCAGATCTGTCTTCTCCCCTTCCCAAGATTCACCCCCCTTTTCCCCCAATCCCATTCATTCCCTCCAATCCGTTTTTCCTCTTCCCAACCCCAACCTTTCCCTCCCAAATCCATCCCCTTTTCCATCCAAACCCCTCCCCTCCCCCTTTCCACTATAAATACACCCCAAACCCTCCCCTTCTCCTCACACCTTCAAACCAAATACTCTCTTCTTCCTCTCTTGTGTTTCCAGAAATAAATCCCTACTGTTTCCATGGCCCCCCGTGTTGCCCCCACCAAATACAACTCCATCGTGAGCAACCCCTCCGGTCACGGCGAATTCCGCTCCCGCTAAGAGGAGCGGTGGTGCACTCAATACTTCGGTTTGGGCCGCAAACTCCATATGGAGCGCGCTGTGCAATGGGAAGCCCTACCCAACTCCGTCACCGCCCTATTCATGGCTCGGGGCTGGTGCCGATTCCTCAACCAACCTCACGAAGAGGTTTGGGCAACCGAAGTTCGCTCATTCTATGGCACCCTAGTCCGGACGGGCCAATTCGAGGATGAAGCTTATGTGGATGGGACTCCCATTCCATTTTCCTTGGCCTGTCTCACGGCCAAGTTGGCCGAGTTTGACGTCTTGGACGTCCAAGAATTTACCTATCCCCGAAACGTCCCCCCGGTCGACAAGGATACCATCATGGCCCAAATTGCACCGAATGTGGCTTGGACGGGGCAAACCGTCTCCGTTGGACGCCTCAACGAGAAGGCGCACCTCACATTTCAAATCGTGTGCTCTAATATTTTACAAACATCCAACGACTCCGCCATGCGACCCCGGCAAGCCACCTTGATGTATCACCTCTTCGACTCCCAAACTTCCATCCATTTGGGCCGAACCTTATACGCGGATATCATTAACGCGTCCTTGGATGAGAAGGGCACTGTCCCACTTCCCTATGCCCGATTGATCACTTCCATCCTTCAGGATGCTGGCATAGAGGCATCGAGCGACCATACGTGCATCCCCGGTCCTTTCGACCAAGGGACGCGCACCAAAAGCGCCAAACAGCTAGCTGTCCTCCGGTCTAGGCGGGGTGGTGATAGTGATGAAGAGGCTGCCCCGAGCGACAGTGAGGAAGAAGCAGGGGCAGCCGGTGAGGACGTCGAGATGGGGATATCGGTCCGGATGAGGAGTCGGCGGATGAGGAGGACGACCCAGATTTCGAGTGGGAGGGCACAGACCTATCCGCACGTATGTCGGTGCTTGAGACCAACTTCAACACCTTTCAAACCAACTACGAGCATGACATGGGTGAGCGTGACATGGGCATCGTTCTTCGCTTCCAAGCGGACATCTATCACCGCATAGGGGATCCTAATGAGCCATTGCCTTCCTACTACCAGAACCCTTATGACCCCAATGCGCCCGGTTCCTTCCATCCCCCACCCCGGTGAAGCTTTATATGGTGTTGGCAGCTTTTTCTTTGGTTTCCCCTGTTCACAGTTGTATGTTTTTTTGCACATGTAACACAGTCCTATTGTAATAAATACTGCATTTTCTCTATTTGTTTGTTTTATTTATCGCACTTATTATTTTGCCTTATTTCGATTTTAGTTCTTTTTGCTTGAGGACAATGCAAAAGTCTAACTTGGGGGGGGGGGGGGGGGGAGGGTCACAAGTGCGTATTTCTAAAACTTCGCAAATTTTCAAAAATGCCCAGAAATTTCCAAAAAAATCATAAAATTTTGAAAAATCCAAAAATATTTTTGTTCAAAATAAATAAAAATTGGAATTCAAATTTTGCAAAAATATCATTAAAAGTCGGTTTAAAGTCTCAAGTTGTAAACATTCGACATACACAAAGCCGAAATTGACCAAAGATGGAAATTAAGCGAAAATTGACGACTTAACGAATAAGTGTGGAGACTAACAAACCTGGTGAGATTCGAGCCTATCACTTGTTGCGAATTTTTAAAATCAATCCGAGTTAATTGTTAACTCAAAGTTCTTTTCAGCGCCTAAAAAGTTGTCTAGGATCTCAATCCTTTCATTTTGATCGGTTTTGAAAAATGTGTGTAATATTGCATTGAAAAAACGTGCCAAATTGATCTCTAAACTTAAATTCATCTCGAAGCGCATATGGTAACGCAATTGGCATTTTGGGCCGTGAAGTAGGCCCTCGTTTGTCACCCAAAAATATTGGCCAGAAAAAGTAGCGAAAAATTAACTCTTTTGTAACCCAATTTGAGCCAAACAAATTGTCCCTTTCGTTTGATAACCCGAAAAATCCAAATAGCCGAAATTGTGAAAAATGAGAAAATTCCGAATTTAAGTCCGGAAAGTGCATAAAAAGGGGCAAGAAAAAAATAAATATGCTCAACAAAAATAGCAAGAAAAGAAAAGAAAAAAAAATTAGAGAAAAAAAAAAAGAGCAATAGCCCGGAAAAAGCACAAATGGACATCATTAATGACTTTTCCAATTCCAACCTTCCCGACAATTGTCATTTTATCCCATATACCTTAAAACCTGAAAAAGTCCTAACCGAGTCTAAATTGCAAAATTGATTACCGCATGGAGAGCTAAGACACCAAAAGATAATAAAGGAGATTAAGTGCGCGAAATAGAGGCAATGTTCCCGTTTTTAAAATCGTAATCCTCTAATGAGGTCCTTTCACCACAAAATTTCCGTCTTTCTAACCGTATGCATGATTTTTCTTTCATTACATTTACTCTTTATATCATGCATACCGAGAGAATAGCCATAATTCGAGAGATTCGTTTGTGAGAGCATTCCGTGAGAACTTGAAATCAAAACGAATTTTTGGATAAGTAGCGTAATGATCAATCAGTGGAAATTGGCGGTTATATGTCTGGCTTCGCACACACACACACTACGGTTTGAGACTTGTAAATATGACTTAATGATGACTATTTTCTCGAAAACTTTGAATTGCAAAATTTTTGCGTATTTTGAATTTTCTTTGAGTCGAATTTTGTGGTATATTCTCTGCAAACCCTCACGAGACAACACTCATCCTACTAGGGTAACCTAGGGGTTTAACGACTTGTTGCATATGCTAAATGCAATCGCTTGCCCGCGAAAAAGGAATTTTATCCCAATAAAATGATTTTCAAGAGTTGAGCCATGCTAGGATTCTTTTACATTGCTCGGGACGCGCAAAGTTCTAAGTTAGAGGGGTTTGATTAGGCATAAATTCTTCATAATGTATCCCTTGATTTAGTTACTTTTAGCACCTCGAACAACGTAATTGAGTTGACTTTATGTCATAATCTTACTACTGACTGATCCTAATGAGTACACCGAGTTTCTGATATTTTGTAGTGATTTTACAGGTATTTGATGTCAAGAAACGAAAGAAAGAAACCGGAAGAATCAAGAAAGAAAGAGGGAAAAGTCTCAAGGGCGAATTCGGATGAGGTACCTAAAGAGAAGTTGAAGACATCTCATTCACGAGCACATAGGAAGAAACGTCACCTCAATCAGAATCCCAGAACAAAAGTTATGAGCAGTCAAAGAGGAACTAAAAAGTCAAATAGCCGGACCGGTCCACCCCCTACCCCGGACCGGTCCGCCTTGCCAAACTCCAGAAGACCCCGGATCGCATGCAAACCGAAGAAGGCCAAAATAAAAAGAACCGGTCTGACCCCGGACCGATCCTCTCCAAAATAAAAAGAACCGATTCTCCTTGGGGGCAGACCGGTCCGCCTAAGCCCCGGATCGGTCCGGGCTTCGAGATTTGAAATTTCTATCTCCTCCTAAAAAGACTCCTATTTCAGCTGAACCTCCGAAATGGTTGTAGGGTATAAAAGACCCGATTTATTATTGTTAGGAGAAGGGAGAATTAGTAGTATTTTCCTCTCTTTTTCCAGAAACCCTAGTTTAGTTAATATTTTCAGATTTAATTCAAGGATTGAAGATTTTATTCAGTGATTTTTGTGAGTATCAGTTTCTTTCATTGTTTCACTTATTGCTTGGATAATCTTAGTGAGTAATTCTTAATTCTAATTTCATTCTACACTAATTTCCAGTTTTTTTTTGAGTAATTATGAACACCTGCACATTAATCATTGTTTTCATTAAATTCAACATGTTAGGCTAGATTTTCCAAGGCCGGGATGCATGAACCCAGCCTGATGTGTTAGTGCGTGTGTATAAAATTAATCCGTTGAATTTAGTGATTGATTATAACCGTATTGTGTAGTTACACAACAATTGTAGATCTTTATATCTCGTTTGCCTCCGGGTACTCGTGATGATTTAGAGTGCAATTCGAGTGCTACTATCGCGATACTGATTTACTCATCCTCAGATTAGGTATGACGCGGGCTTGAACCTCGTATACATAATGCTTGGGAGTACTAAATTTTGGGTCAAATAAATCAGATAAATTTAAGATTAATATTATATCCGCAATACACTAGGGTTGGGGGATTGTATTCCCGTCCTACTCTTCTCATCATTTAAACAAAAAGTCTCAAATCATCATTCATTCTTAATTTAGGTAGATTAGTGTAGTTGCATTTCTCCATAATTTTGTTATCGCATTTAGCTGTAATCAATCTCAAGACCAAATCATTTTTCCTTTTCTTTTTAGAGTCAAACTTAAGATTCCTTCGTCTTTTCCCGTCGTCACAACTCCGTTTTCCTTTTTCCCTGAGGATCGATACCCGACTTACTGGGATTATTACTTGAGCGACAGGCTTACACTTGAGCCTAGAGTGAACGCATTTCTGAGACACATCTAGGAGAAAGATTAACATATTTTGCACCATTAATTCAAGAGCTTTTCCCGTTTTTCTTCAATCTTTGATTTCTTACATGTTCTTATTATTCAATCGTTGTAAATTTAATTTCCAGCACTTTTATTATTATTCACCATGTTAGGCTAGGTTTTTAAAGGTTGGGATGCATGAACCCAGCCTGATGTGTTAGTGCGTGACTATAAAATTAATCCGCTGAATTTAGTGATTGATTATGACTGTATTGCGTAGTTACACAACAATTGTAGATCTTTATATCTCGTATTGCGTAGTACCCTTTTCTTCCCTTTCCCGGTCGAAGAACCAGGTGAACTTTGGGGATTTTGAAATTGCACATTATTCTGGAACTGGGTTTACTTCTTCACCTTCAACACCGTGCACCTCCTCTACATCTTTGGCACTTGCTTCGTCATAAGCTATCATAACGTTATCTATTCCCCTCGTACAATCTTCCAGAGATTCTTCGTACTCTTTTGGCCTCATCGTTGACTCTCTTTGTCCTCTCTCAACCTCTTCATCGTAGGCCACCATGATATTGGCCCCATGCGCCGGTAGGGGGTTATTATTGACATTTTGTGGAGGGATTTATAATGTACTTACCTTTACATACTTGTCGATGATTCTTCTTAGTGTGAAATAGCTCTTGATTGGATGTTGGATCCTCTGATGAACCTATAAGTACTTTGGATCCGCCTTCATTATCGCATCGGGCTCCCCAGCGGGAATGTCCTTTGGCTCATAGACCGTTCCCCCATTGGACCATCGCGTTGTAACAGCTGACAGCTTCTTCGACTATACAAGACAATGGTGGTGGTTCCTCCATGTCTCTTCTTAACTTCCTCTTATTGTCCTTCTTTGGTGCTTTGCCCCTATCTCCCCCTTCGGTGTACCCTACTCGTGGGGGTTGAGACCTCCCACTCGTGGGTTGCATCGGCTGCCTAAACATCATGGGCACCACCACCGGATTGGGCCACACCACCAAGGTGATATTCCTCGCTGCCTTTAAGAATGCCGAGAAATTCCTCTCGCACGTCTCACTGATAAGATGACAGATGTACTCAGGAAGCAGCCCCTCAGTGCAGATCTGCAATAACTTTGACTCTTTCGCCTCCTCCCAGACTTCGAGGGATCTTTCCCTGAACCTTCGAACATAGGCTACCAATTCTTCTCCAGGTCTTTGCTTCTCCATGCCCAGTTGGGTTAAAGTTAATTCATCCTCTGCCAGAAAGAACTTCTGGATAAACAACACATGCATCTCCTCCCATGTAGAAACGCTGTTAGGAGTCTAATAGGAGTACCAGGTGTATGCTTTATCGATTAAGGATTTGGAACACTCCCTCAACCTAAGCTTCTTGTTATTTCAATACGCTCCCAAGTGTTCAACAAAGCGCTTAATGTGCTCCATCGGGTTCCCACCTTTCCCTATATACATTTCAAAAATAGGAGGAATATAGTACTTTGGATAGGGCTCATAGTTGTATTCCTGAGGATAGGGTGTTCGAAAGTCATCATAAATCGAAGCTACCTCACTAGGAGATTGTGAGGAGGTTTGCATGAACTTCAACATCTCTTTCTGCATCTCCTTTATCATTTCCTCCATAGGTGATGCTACTGGGGAAATAGCCAATGGCACCATGGTCTCGGTGCCCGTTGCTGCCGGCACAAATGTCATAGGAGGGGCCGTTGAAACTCCTGAGGTTCCCACTGCTGGATTCACAATAGAGGGCACGCTTGCTGGGACCATTCCCGCCACACTTGCACCTGGTGGGACCATTAGAGCTGCCCTTGGTGTTACGAAGGCATTGGCCTATAATCCTCCCAGTATAGTTAAAGCTACTGGATTTTCCAAAAACTTATAAAACTTACTCATAAGGAGCGCCGCCTGAGTGGGTCCCATTTCCTCACTCGTGGACGCTTGTGTCACCCTTGGAATGCCTGTCGTCGCCTGAACCAAAGGTACCTCTATTAGAGGAACCCCATCCATTAGAGCCTCCAGTTCTCTCGCAGCCTGTTCTTCATTATGCTGGATGTCATCAAAGTGGAGCCTTCGAGTAGCATTATCTTGCCCCATACTCCTTACTTAGAAGAATGCCTCCCCAACAGAGTTACCAAATGTAAGAGGGTACTTTAGATTATAGATGGAGGCATAACCCCTTTGAAGTATGGTGATGATAGGTTAATTATCCAAACCCTTGGATTAGTGATAAAACACCCAAACACAAACTCAATGAAGATAAGACTTAGTTTAAACTCAGAAATCTCTCATGTATAACTCAGAAAGTAGTAATGAACTTAGAAGTAACTTAGCTAGAGGGAGAGAGAAGTAAACACCCTAGGTACACCTTGGTAGGCAGGTAGAAACACACCAAACATCCTCAAGAATCTCTGTCAAGTATTAAAAGCTTTGTAATAAATGACAATGGTGGGTGAATAAGCCATATGGTTTGTAATAACTCTCTCTCTCTCTTGTGTATTCTCTCTAGCAATAATTTCTCAAACTCTCAAAAGGTCATCCTCTCCTCAGGGGTGGTTGGGTTCCTTAAATAGACCCCCACATCATCCCCGAGGAAACTTAGTCATTAAAGACTCTGAAAGGTATCCCTGATACTTTATGTCACAACATTAAATGTCTGATACACTAGTTGTCTCCACGTAATAAACATTAAATGCCAAGACATGCCTTTTGCCTAACCACTGTGTGTCAGGGGGCTGTTGTCGCAAAGGTGGCTCACCAACTTCCTGACAACCCCAAATACCCTGGTGGTTTACTCAAGTGCATGTCTGACATTGTTTAGCTGACTAGTGATATCACCTATAGTGGATTTGACATTAAGTAGAAGGTTATTTGGTTCACAACTCAATGTCCGATGGAACTCCAAGCTGCTCCGCCTAAGATTCCACGGTCAGGGTTCTTCGGTGTTTTACCAGGTGTATGTAAGATGGTCAGGACAAGCCCCAACGGTTCCTCACTTCTCAATCCTCCAAAACAAGTCCCTCTAAAGTTCCCACGGTGAGGTCATTCGATAGAGCTTGAAAGCTCTCCCAGGACCTGTCAAGCCTGGTCCTTCGCGAGTACCGTTTGACCTCACACTAAAACTCTTTATTATTCTCATTTCATCATTACAACCATTATAGCTTGTAGTGAACATAAACAGAAATACAATATGACTAATACAACAAGCTAAAGTATGAGTTGCCACGCCAAGATGCCTCACTGAGTTGCCATGCTTGAGCTGACTCGGTTGCTTAATCTTAAACACTGTTGTTAATTAGAGAATTATCCCTATTCTCAGGATTACCTTCCAGCCCCCTCTACATAGTCTACAATTATTATCAAATCTCGAATAACTGAATATGTAAGTGTAAATAAAAGAATACAACAATCCTAAAATAGGGCTCTATATCAAGAACGTTAAGCTGAAAGCGAAATAAGCCGTACAGATCCTAATGGACACTATAACCCGATGCTTTGATACCACTTGTAACACCCGCCTAATTAAATACCGGGCGATCGGTCCTTTATAAAATTGTAATCAAGGTGAACGGTTGGTTCATTCTTAGCATTACTGTCGGAAAATAAACTTTCCAATTTAAACATCCTAAATAATTAAGCTAAGTGTCAAAACCATTTAAAACATTATTTCCATTTTATTAAATCCAATTATGAAAACCTTTAATAAGTAACAGTTTAAGAATCACACAATTATTAAGACTGGAAATAAACACCCATGAATTTTACCATTCAGATACACCAATACCAAAATTAAAACTACAAAGGAAAACCATCCTGATAGTAATCAAATCCCAAAGAGTAAAAATACTAAAGATAAATGAACATAATCTCTGACATATCCAACGGAATAAGGAAACCGGCGACACATGCCCAACTAATTAGAACTGAAATAAGAGTGGTATCAACAACAAGGTCGTCTAAGCAAATGGCCTGCAACTCCCACATAAGCTGCAACACGTCCAGTCCAAAGAACCTAAGCATGACGTCGCTGTGGCTGGGCACCTGTGATATTTACATATATATACCAGAGAGAAGAGATAACAGGGAACGAGTTAGAGCCCGATTGTAAAACAATATAAATTTAGTTTAGCAAGTATTTAAAATGCTTACTAGCTAATGTAACAACCATGTTAGTATGCCATACTCTCTTGAGAAATTCTCACATCTCATCTAGTGTGCACGCCTATCGCACTATTAACCCCAAAAGTTTATTTTAACTTAACTTTCCCATAAGGTTTCATGCCGACAATTACTATGGCTAGGATAATTAATTTCTGAAATTAAAGTTCTCACATCTATCTCATTTCATTTTAAAATATTCAAGTGTTGTCACAAAATTCTCAAACACTTAATAATAAAATCGGAGTATTAATTCATTACTTAACTACCTTTATGCACAGTAGAACGTTCCCATACTTAAGTATACATATCTATATTATCCACTCATACAATATATATATATATATATATATATATATATATATATATATATATATATATATATATATATATATATATATATATATATACACTATCGGCACCCCACATAAGCTTTATGGTGCTGGCATACTCTGCTATAAAGTCTTCGTATCACTCGTACTAAGGAAAATACTAGTTCGGAGTCACTCTCGAACTGTATTAACACACAACATAAACAAATAGAGGTGAGGCATAGTTCCAAGTCACTAAGAGGTCAGCACATACGCTCACGTCTCTTAGGACTGTTTGACTATCAATCAGATAGCGTGTACCAAGGAATCCTATGTTCTAGG
Source organism: Sambucus nigra (assembly GCA_949130495.1). Lineage (NCBI taxonomy): Eukaryota > Viridiplantae > Streptophyta > Magnoliopsida > Dipsacales > Adoxaceae > Sambucus > Sambucus nigra. The sequence continues at coordinate 621,220,103 of OX422207.1, read as the reverse complement.
GTACAAGTCATTATCCCCCGTAAAGGCCTAATCGAGATAAGACTGTCTCGGCACGAAAACCCCCTGTGATAGCAAGAAGCTCGGGTACGATTTTTACACATATATATAATATATGCACAATCACACAGTCATATATATATATATATATATATATATATATATATATATATATATATATATCACTATTCACATTTCTCAATTAGGTACACCCGTGACCCATAATTATAATTATCCGTTCTTAATACATTCTGCTCATTTATCCAGTATAACGGACTTCTCTCTTTTATTTTCATTTATAGGTTATTCCATACTTACTTCATATCTCTCGAAGTATTCTATCTACCTAAGTATAATTTCAGTAGGTACTCTCACTTACTTTCTAGTCTAACTTCCTAAGGAGTCCAAATCTTTGATTTAAACGTTCACATAATTACATATGTGTAAATCACTCCCCGTTAACCCTTAATTTCATCTTACATTAAATTCTCATTTCTTGGGGTTTACTAAAACCCTACTAGTCCTAATTATATCCCAAAATGTTCTATTAATAATACTCAAGGGTTACTATGCATTTTAATCGGAATAAACCATAATAAGAGGAATATGCAGTTTTCTAGAAGGGGTCGATCGATCGATGGAAGGGGGTTGATCGATCGATCATCAATCGATCTATATTCTTGGGTAGATCGATTGATCAAGCAGTTATGGCGAAAACTGCAATAACCCAGTTATGAAAATCCATCTCCAACCTCAACCAAATCTCCATATATGATTCCCAAACTCCCAAAAAATGATACCACAAGCACTATATACCCAAATAAACGATTTTTTACGTAAAATATGTGAGTTATCATCCCATATAACAATTTAAAGGGGTAAAATCTACATAGACTTCAAGAACCCCAATCTTTTCTTTAAATTTCTATTCTTCCAATTATTTTCCAGATTTTCTACTTCTAAATTGATATAATTTTGTGGTGTATCCTCTACATACGAATTTGTTGTCCAAAATATGATTATTTCTTCCACGACATATGAATTCTAGTCTCCAAACTACACTTTATTTCATGAAAAAAGTTCTAAATAACTCTAGACTAACATAATTGAGACATTAACTAAAAATAAATTAAGATAGATACTTGCCTGGAAATTTAGTTTCTGATTTGTGGAAGAAAGTGGTGTGGTTGTGTTCCCCGTCGCGCGATCTACGATTTGGCAGTGGTGGCGGTGTAAATGGTGGAGTTTTTGGCTTTGAACTCCTTGGAAAGCTTTCCCACTTCTTCTCCACTGGCCGTTCTTTGGTTTTGCTTTTGTTAACCCTAGATGACAACTCCTAGACGCTGATATAACCTTGGGAAATTCGTGGGTTTAATTGCTCAAAAATACGAAATGTCCAAAACGCCCTCCTGGGATGTTAATTAGGCCTAAAAACGCCCCGAGACCCAAACTAAACTCCCGGGTACATTATTTTGACTATCTCGACCCTTCCGGACCCATTGGCGCACTTAAAATAACCTTATGGGCAAGTTATAATTTATTCACTTTTAATAATTAAATTTCTACAGTTATCAAATTATATACTCGTGATAATTTTAATAAATTTGATTATACATATTACTTTATCATTTAGTAATATTCAATAATATCCCAATAATTACTAACTCTTATCACGCTAGTAAATATTTAAAATAATTTCTGAATTAAAATTAAATTAATACCTCAAATTAAATTTAATAAATCTCCAAATTTAAAAGCATAAAAATACGGGGTATTACATCCCCCACCTCTAACCAATAAGCGGGTGAATGACAAGGTCTCCCATACAGTGCCTCGAACGGTGCCATGCCAATCGTGAATTGGTTAGAGTTTTATACGTGAACTCTACCGAAGTAAGATATTTCTCCCAACCTCTCCCAAAGTCTAAAATGCACATTCTTAGCATGTCTTCCAGCATTTGATTGACTCTCTCATCTTGTCCGTCGGTCTGTGGGTGATAGGTTGTACGCAAACGTACCTCCGTGCCCATGGACTACTGGAAGCTCTACCAAAAGTGGGCCACAAAAATTTTGTCTCTGTCGGATGCAATATTTATCGATACCCTGTGTAGCTTAATAATCTCTGCTATGAATATCTATGCATAATGCATCGCCTCAAAATCCATGCGAACCGGCAGGAAGTGGGCCACATTGGTCAACCGATCCACAATGACCCATATGGAATCATGACCCATCTACGATGCAGGTAACCCTGTAATGAAGTCCATGGATATGCTCTCCCACTTCTACACAGGAATTTCTAGTGGCTGTAGCATCTGTGATGGTCTCTGATGGTCAACTTTCACGAGCTGACACGTGGCACATTTTGAGACAAACTATGTTATGTCCCGCTTCATTCCTGCTCACCAATACTGCCTCCTCATAACAACGTGCCTCAACTCCTCATCCTATGGCACCACTAACCTCCCATTAAGGCGTAAGCCTCCTTCCGAGCTGATCGAGTAACCCTCTGCTCCCTCGGCTAATAACTGGCTTACCCTATCCCGACTGATCTGATCCTCTGCCTGAGCCATCACAACCCGTATAATGATCTCAGGTGTGATGGATAATGCTAATATGCAGGCCCTGGATACATCATCCTCATATCGAAGCTCTCTCCACTTTGCTTTCCAGATTTCTGATATTTCCCCAGTCGATCTCCGACTCAATGCGTCTGCTACCACATTAGCCTTACTAGGATGATACTGAATATCAAACTGGTAGTCTCTAATGAATTCTAGCCACCGCCTCTGTCTCATGTTCAGATCCTTCTATTTGAAGAGACACTGAAGTGACTTATGATCCGTGAATAAAGTGAATTGCTCTACTAGAAGATAATATCTCCACTTCCTCAACGCAAAAATGACCGTTGTTATCTCTAGGTCGTGAGTGGGGTAATTCCTCGCATGGGGCTTTAGCTTTCTAGTTGCATAAGCTATAGCCCTTTCCTCTTGCTAAAGCACACCCCTAAGTCCCTATAAGGATGCATCAGTGTAAACCCGGTACTCTAGTCCTCCCTTCGGCAAAGTAAGTACAGGTGCAGATGTCAACTTGTCCTTTAGCTCATCGAAAGCTAATTGACAATGATCACTCCAAGTGAAAGGTATCCCTTTCCGAGTCAGATTCGTCAGAGGGCCCGTAATCTTTGAGAATCCTTTAATAAACCGCCTATAACAGCCTGCCAATCCTAGAAAATTGCGCACCTCGGTCGGTGTCATGGGCTGTGCCCACTCCCTCACAGACAACACCTTACTCGGATCCACTGCAATACCCCGGTCTGACACCATGTGGCTAAGAAATTTCACCTCCCGCATCCAAAATCCATATTTTTTGAATTTGGCATAGAGCTAGTGATCCCGCAGTGTCTCTAGAACCTTACGCAGATGCTCTACGTGCTCATCCTCGGTGCGCGAGTAGATCAGGATGTCATCAATGAACACAATGATAAACTGGTCGAGTTACCCTCTAAAAACCCTGTTCATGAGATCCATGAACACTGCTGGCGCATTTGTGAGCCCAAATGGCATCACCCTGAACTCGTAAGATCCATACCGCGACAGGAAAGAAGTCTTGGAAACATCCTCCTCTTGGATACGTAGCCGATGATACCCTGACCTCAAATTAATCTTGGAGAAGTAAGATGCCCCTTTTAATTGGTCAAAAAGATCATCGCTCCTAGGCAATGGATACTTATTCCGTACTATCACCTTGTTCAACTCTCTGTAGTCCACGCACAATCGAAGTGAACCATCCCGCTTCTTTACAAATAACACCGGTGCACCCATGGTGATGTACTCCGCCGAATGAAACCCTGACCCAGGAGATGCTGAATCTGCCTTCTCAACTCACGCATCTTTGAAGGGGCCATACGATATGGGGCTCGAGAAACCGGCCTCGTCCCAGAAATTAAGTCGATTACAAATTCGATTTCCCTGCTGGGTGTCATCCCTGGTATTTCCTGGAACACATCCTCAAAGTCCCTCACTATTGGGATTGAGTCCAACGGAACCACCACCTCCTGTGTGGTTTCCTCCTTGATGTAGTACAAGTGTGTGTGCGACCCTCCCTCAGGTAGAGACATTGCTATTAGGAACATCTCCTATCCCGAAATGGAGAACACAATTGTCCTCTCGTAACAATCCATAGTCACCCAATAACTTGCCAGCCAACCCATTCCCAGGATGACATCGTACCCCTCAATATATAACACTAAGAGGTCTTCTCCTAAACTAAACCTCCCAGTTAGAATTTCCACCCCCTGAAAAATCGAGTGAATCAAAGCCCCATTGCCTATTGGTGACTCCACAGACATACGAAGACTACCCGCGGTCTCTAGTAACCCGACCCATTTAGCAAAATTATATTTAATGAATGAATGCGATGCTCCCGTGTCAAAAAGTATACTACCTTCATGACCATGAATGAGAAACATACCCTCAACTGCTGGCGGCGCATGCTATATTGGAGGATTGGGAACATCTCAGACGTTATACACATGCCCGTAGTGCATTTTCCCTTGCTGCTGTGGGATGGGTGGAACTGGTGCTGTTGGCGGCATCTGCCCCTGTTGGGCACCCTGATGATGACCTCTGTCCCACTGTGGGCACTACCTCTTGAGGTTTCCTGGCTGGCCACAGACATTACAACGTTTCTGACCGTCCCCCTGTCGTTGGCCCTATTGGCCTCCCCCATTGTTCCCTTGGCCCTGACGACCCTAAGGAACAGGCTGCTGCTGATTTGGGCCTGGATGCCTCTGTCTGAACCCCTGTCCTCCCTGTCGAAACCCACCAGGCCTAAATTTCTTAGCCTGATTCCCCTACTGACTGCTAGTGTGCTACTGAGTACCACTCGTGTCACCACCAGTAACTGCCTTGCCCTGCTGGCTCGGCTCCCCTACTCTCTTACTCCCCTTCGCATGGAAGGGATGATCCTGGCAATGTACGAGGGTGGCATTAACGACATCTGTATAAGTCACTAATGCCGAATTCCCAATCAAATGCTGCCTGATCCTCTAGGCCAAGACATCCATGAACCTCGGCTTCTTTCTCCCTCACCGCTCACCTCATTTGGCATAAAGTTTGCCAAACGGGTGAAGTCTTCCTTATAATCTGCCACTGACCGGTCACCTTGCACTAACTCACTGAACTTCTTCCTCATCTCAGCCTCTGTCGCTGGTGGGAAGTATTTGCGGTTAAACCTCACCCAGAACTCGGATATTGTCATCAAATCCCTCTCCTCAGTGGTGGTAACTGACTCCCACCACTGTAAGGCTACCTCCGACAGACGAAAGGTAGCAAGCATCTGTTTCTACACATCAGTACACTCCATCATGCATAGATGGCGCTAAATATTCTTCTTCCAGTTACAAGCCTCTACCACATCGGTGCTACCCCGAAACTCGGGTGGGTGACCCTTCTGAAAGGTCTCCCTAACTCATTGCCAAGACGGTGGCCCCACTAGAGCCTAAACTTCTAGTGCCATGGGAAGTGGTGCGTAAGGCTGAGGAAAATGGGCTGCCATAGCCCTCATTGCTCTCTCAACTTCCTGGGCCACTATCACGGCCACCTGAGTAGTGGAGATCAACTCAGGTGGGGGTGGTTGTAGGGGTACCTGTGGCTGCTGACGAGCCTCCCTTAACTCATCCCTAGCCTCAACCCTCTCCGCCCTCTGCCTCTTCGGTGGGATCTAAAAATAGATCGAATCGTATAAGTACACAGTTTATACAAAAATATCTAATAGCAGAAATACAATAACTCAAAAGCGAAAAATGAATCAACAGTCCTAAAAATAGGGCTGTATATCAACCGAACGCTACGCTGAAACGTAGTAAGCCGCACAGATCCTAAGGACACTAGAACCTGATGCTCTGATACCATCTGTGACACCCTGCCTAATTAACCCCGGGTGATCAGTCCTAAATCAAATTAGGAACAGGTTTTTCAGTTGGTTCATTCTTAGCATTACTGTCGCCCTTTTTAATTACTAACCACCTACGTGAGAAAATTAGACTGGTGCCAAGTTTTTCTTTCATTAACTAAAATTAAATACTCATGCGGAAATAGAATAATATAAACAATCACAATTAACTGAATTCAACGATTCAAAAATAATTATCTGACCGAATAAACCATCGGTTTCAAATCCAACAAAAGTAAAGACAAGTAATAAATCTCGACAGGTCTGAAATAAGTACTGAAATAAAACTGTGAGCGACATGCTCGAATAACTGATAGGAAGTCTATACACTAAGAATGAAAAGAACGAGGTGCCTATCAAACTCTCGCAACATCCACACATGCTGTAGCAACGGATCCCTGGAATGAGTCAAGCCTAGCTTCCCTGTGGCTGGACACCTAAAATATTTTTTAAAGTTTTTATAGCAAGGGTTAGTACCCAAAACATTTGGAAAACATTTAGCAAATGATTAACTTGCAGTAATAAGTAAATATACACGCTCTCCATATTTTAATTAGTGCCGCACTCCCTTGAGGACATCCTCACTCCTCCTCTAATGTGCACTACTAACGCCTTGATTAATTTACCTAGTTATTTATCTCATGACTAGATAACTGATATAATCCCCTTTCCACTACCCTACACTAACCGAGCGTTCCATAATTATGATTTCTAAGTTGTTATCAACATTAACTTAAATAATCATTTCCCTTTTTAAATTTCATATAAATTTCACACCCATTATATATCTAATACAAATCACGGCCTATATTAATTTACCCGTATATAATTATTTACCTCATTATATACGTATAGTTATATCACAACATTCAGAAACATGCTGAAATAATAATTAATACTAAACATCCTCCTGAGCAATAACTCACCGGATGCAAATCCTCTAAAGTGCTATCCCACTAGGCATATTCACATAACCTAGTTACCCCAAGTCAGAATCGCTCACTAACTTGGATAATACATAAAAATTGGAGGCGGTCATATTCCTTCCCTGAAAGTGAGATGTCCCTCACCCATATAATGGATGCTATGACCTGAGAATATACTTGCCCTACTCCTCAAGCTAGGGCATTCATCCACTATGCACAACCTCCCTTCTATAGCACTAGAGTCGATATAATAATAATATACAGCCACTGATATTGATGCACACACCATATATATATATATACTATCGCACACCGTATATATATATATATATATATATATATATATATATATATATAAAACTATCGCGGCTATCCCATGTACTAAGTCCGTAACACAAGCCTATTCAAATTATTATGAGTTTATGGTCCAACTCTAATTATTAATTAATTCACACATTAATTAATTAAATTACTTTTGGTGTCGCCCCAACCAATATATTTAGACTTACTCTCGTGGCCCGAAATAAACAATATCCAAGTCTAAATTCCTAACTCCAAATTATTTAGCCTTCACTCTAAATAAAATTAACGTCTTGGTATCGCTCAACCAATAACCCCAAACTTTCCCACTCAATCCGTATTTAATGATTTTGAAATATTATTCCCAAAATTCAACAATAGTGTGTCACACATAAATTTCCTCCAAATCCCAATTAATTTTAATCATGGTGTGACACGTAATTTCCTTCAAATCCTAATTAATTTTACTCCTATTTAATTAGCTTGAAAGTCCTATATTTATTTCTCATTAAATAAGGCATGGAAAAGAATTTAACTTAATTTCCCCTTGTATACATAAACTGGCCGAACTGCCAGAAATTTCGAACCATCGATCGATCGATCCCCAACCCTCGATCGATCGATCGTATAGGTCAGCGTCTTCTTCCCCCTTATGTTTCAGCCATGGACGAAAAGGTTTAAACCCTAATTTCTTCTACAGTGAAACCCAATCCTTCACGTCAACAACATATATCAAAAACGTCATAAGGGACTCCCATAAAGTCTACAAACACCATTTAATTTACGTTCTCTACTATTTTCATAAATTGGGAGAAAAATCCGATTTAACCTGTAACCCATTTAAACATCAAATCTTTGCCTCAAATTCATTCCTAGTTCATCCGGATTACATCCTACCATATATATATATACTTCTCTCATATTATGCATGAATTTCTACATAATTTTGAAATCCGAATATTGGTTTACAAAAATCCCATGTTTCTACCCTTTAAATCCCAAAATGAATTTTAATTAGTCGCTCACATAAATATGAATCAAAAGGCAAATTAAATGCTACAGCAAGTTAACCAGCCTTATGATTCGTACGGTCTGATTTGGAGTTGTGAATTCCCAAGGTTGGAGATGAGATTCCTTCTTTTTGGCTCTTTCCTTTGTCCCCCAATTTGCCTTTAACTGCCTCTTAGATTTTCCTCTCCCACTAAGTGTTTTCTAAACTTCAACCAGCCGTTTCCCTTTTCTCTTAATCAGGTAATTAGGCTAAATCCCGTTTTTGGCCTAATGGGCCAAGCCTAAGTGACCTAAATACCCCCGTGTGGGCCCGACTATGCCTAAAAACGTCCCGTGACCCGTTTACAACCCCCGGGTACACTTTTTTGACTATATCGGCCCATCCGGACTCAACCGTACACTCAGAATTGGAATCTGAATTAATTTATAAAAATCCTTATCTCACACCCAAATTAGTCTATACCGACTCCCGACTGAGATAAGTACATACCCCGTCATTAATATCCGAGATGACATAAATAAATTATCACTAGTCACTTAGTAATTTAATTTCCCTAAATATTAACCATTCACTCCCCGGTTAATATTTAATTATATATTTCCATAATTAATTCAATTAAAATTATGACACACAAGTAATTTTGAATTCTCGAATTAATTAAATATTAAATGCATAAAAATACGGGGTGTTACAAGGTATCCCCAAGATGACAACAAGAAAGACCACACGACCCTGAGCAAATTGGTTGCCTAGTATACTATTTGTGAAAAAAGTATTGTTTAAGAGAAACTTCGATGGAACCCATTTAGACGGTATCGTAGGGGCTGACATTAAAGGAATGATGCAAAAGATCCGCAATAGAGAATGTTAACCCTACATGAATGGCCATATTATTGGTAAGAAGATTATCTGTTTGGGTATTATTAGACCACCATGGTTCAAGATTTCACTGCCTACATTTGGAGATGCCTCAAATGTTAGAATTTTGCTAATCTCCAGCACTTCTCTCCTTGAGAATTGTACAACATGAATTTTCCCTAGACGTTCTCCACCCGGGGCATTGACATCATAAGGAAAGTCACACCCAAAGCTTCGAATGGGGATGAGTTCATCCTTGTTGCCAATAATTACTTCACTAAATGGGTCGAAGCCTACGAAGTACTGAATGCCTATAAGGTAGCCAAGTTTATCCGAAAATACATCATCTACCGATATGGGATCCTTCACGAGCTAGTATCAGATAATGGGTTACACTTCAAAGATGAGGTCATGGAACTGGTCGATGATTACGTGATTCAGAGACACAAAGCATCTCCCTATCGACCTTAAACTAACAGAGCCATTGAAGCCTCCATCATCAGCAAGATGATCGAGAGTTATCGATATTGGGCTATCGGATCCCTTAAGCCTTCTTAGACTACCACACTTCAGTTAATACATCTACTGGATCTACCCCTTACACTTTACTATGCTATATGGAAGCAGGCCTACCCGTTGAGTTGGAAATATCTTCACTGCATGTTATGCTCCAAAGCAAAGTCAGTGAGGAAGATTGGTATCAGAGCCGACTGGACGAAATGTCACTCTTGGATGAAAAGAAACTGAAGGATCTATACCACATACAAAGGAACCACCACCGGATAACGCGATCATTCAATAGAAGAGTCAAGGACCGCAGTGTTCGAGAAGGATATTTGATGATCAAGGAAATCATAGAACTCGCCTGGGACCCAGAGGGAATTTCAAGCCAAATTGGAGGATCTTGTCAGGCGGCACCGCTATGCTCACTGATCTTGATAGAGAAGTGATGGTGCATTCAGTCAACCTTTACTGTCTAAAGAAATTCTACCCTTAGTCCAAAATCTCATTGCGCTACGACTCCTCCCATCCCCCTTCTATTCTATTTTTTTCTTCATTTCCCTCAACCCAGAATTACATGGGGCTTGATCCTCTTAAATCACTTTTTTCTTTCAAAAAATTAAACTCAAAATTTTTTCAAAACCCCAGAGGTACATAGGCATCTCATATGCTTTACATGGCCTGAATCCCCTTGTTTTTCACAAAATGTTATTCTTTTCTTTCCTCTGAGGACGACAATTCATTTTATCATTTACATGAACAAAAGGATTATGTATGCCTTAAGGATTGATATTGATAATTCAAATGTAAAAATCATCAAGTGTCACAAAAATATAATCAAAATCTTATTTTTTATTGAAAATGGGAGAATTCAGTACAATTACATGAATTATTAGTCTAAGGAGTCAAAACAACCACCCTCCGCTAACCAAATTATCCCTAAAACTAGACTAAACAAACCTTACCAAAATTATTCCTAAAAACCAAAAACAAACCAAAAGCATACAAATACATTCTAGACATAAAAGCTTCACAAGAAATGAACCCAACTTAAAAAGACCCTATCCGTAGCTGCCAAATGACCTAGCCCAATCATCATCTGCTCCTTGAGGCCCCCAAACTTCCCTTGCCTGATTGGTATTCCGAAGGCACTTTATATAATGATATGCCCTGAGCAGTCTAGAGAAAACCACTATGCCCCCTCTATAGTATCAACAAGGGAAAACCATCTCTGTCCAATCTCTTTTGCCAAGTGTAACACCCCGTATTTTAAGGATAAATAATTTAGCTAATTTGGAGAATTAGAATTAAACTAAATTGATGATTTGGAGAAACTTTTTAAACTGTAGAATTTATTTAAATGGGAAGATTCAATTTATTTGGAGAATTGAGATTTAAATTAATTCGGGTTATTTCTTTTAAGAATACAAGTGTCGTAATTTGAGATTTTAGTTAAGTAACTCGAATGATGATTCTGAGTGTAAGGTTGAGTCCGTAAGGGTCGAGATAGTCAAAATAGAGTAACCGGGGGTAGTAATTGGGTCTCGGGGCATTTTTAAGCATAATCGGACCCACACTGGAGTAATTGGGCCATTTTAATCAAGCACACAAGCCTAAAAATGGGATTGACATAAAACAATTAAAATGTGAGAGGGTATGGCAGCCATAATTCATTTTAGAAAAACCCTAGTTGTAGAGGAGAAAAGAGGGATCACGTGGGAGAGCTTTTGGGAGTCAAGCCAAGAGGAGATTGATGTGCTCTTAGTCAAAATCTCCATCTATATAAAAGGATCAGACTCTACAAAATTTCCAGGAAAATAGTTAAACTTGCTTTCATTTAAATTGCGGTATTGTGATTCATATAATAGTGGGTGTAAACCATATTCATTTTGGGATGAGTTATTGTAGCAGAATTCGTTTTTGGAGGGTATCACATGTTAAATCTGGGTTTTAGGGATTTAAGCATTTTAGGTGAGATTGATGTTTAATTAATGGGAGAATACAATCATATGATGTTAGAATATGATTTATAATCGAAAACCCAGTAGGAATTGTTGTTGAATTTGAATTATTGAATCGAATTGAATTTGTGATTTAAGAAATTTTGAGAAAAACCCAATTCAGGAACCTTAGAAGTTTTATTGAGAATAAATGATGATTGATGATATATATTAGTGTTAAAAACTATTTATGGATGTAATAAACATGGAGCATAAATTGAGTTGAGATTTGGGTTAAATCCATGGAGGTTTGAGGGTTATAAATGAAGAAAAACGAGTTAGAGAAGAAGATGGTTCGTAGTTCGTAGGAATAGTCCAATTTTGAGGCATAACTGGTCCGATTTACCTGTTTGTCAAAACATGAAACTTTTAGATCTGTTCGTCACGGTCACGTGGGAGCTAACCTTGTATTTTTTTGATTTTTTTTGAATTAATAATGATTTTTCTACGAAAGAGTGTCTAAAACCGAAATCCTTTGTGAGAAATAAAATCTAGATTTTTAGGGATGTCCGTAGATGAGTGAAGGAGTTTGGAAAAATAAAAAGGAACATTATTTTATCCTTGGATTAGATAGGAATGAATTCAGGGTATGGATTTAGGAGTATTTATAATGACCGACACTCGATAATATATGTAAAAAATATACGAACGTATTCGAATGAAATTTTGGATAAGTTTATCAAACGGGCTGGTATCTTAAGATGAAATTTAATTAATAGAAATTAAATGGAACCTAATACTTAGATTCTTATGGGATGAGTATTAAGGACTATTAAATTTAATATGGGCGTTAAACTTATTAACCGAATTTGGTGAAATGAATTCTAAAAGGTTAAAATACGGGCTAATAAAGGGAGTCCGAGCATTTTCGTTAAATGATACCACATGAAAAAAAAGTAATTGAGGTGATAGTAATTAAATTAAGGGTCGGGGTTTTGACTCTGATATTTCTCAGGCTAGTGGCACGGGAGTTAGGCACATATTAGCCGGTTTAATTTTTTATAGAGATATATAATAAATTGTCGAATAGTGAATTTAACGAGAAATGTTAACCTTAATAGTGGATTTTTCTGTAACAAATTCTAAAGGGTGGAGATACTGACCATATAAGTGAGTCAGAGTATTGTAGTTGGGTGGAACTACTTTAATAAATTAATTAATGTGAAATTGATTAGATTAATATGTGTAATTTGAAATGTAATGAATTTGGGAGATGAGCGAACCTATGACTTAGATTAATAGAATATCTGCAATATTTTAAAGGAAAATTGGCACACTTTGAGCAGTGAGGGATAGTGGGGAATATACGATGAGATGTATAATTAAAATTAAATAGTACGTAGGATATTTGGGAAATATATATGCTATGTATGGAATATATGATATAGGTTGTGTGTATACCTATACTGATTTGTATGATTTATTATATGTATGACATACCTACCATACTTGTTATCACAGGAGGTTGATTTTTGAAAAAGGACCATCTTATCTTTGTGTGCCTTCGGGGGGATTTAGATTGGTACCTTAAGGACATAGGACTGTGAATGAATTATTTGTGAGTTGATAAGTCAGCTGACCATGGGAGCGTAGGTATGTGCGTGACCCATGGGTATATGAACTATGTTCGCCTCCAATATGTGTGATTTGTATTTATACGGTTCCAGAGTGATTCTAAATCCGTAGTCCTTTATATAGTGCGTTATGTACCGGGACTTGATAGTAGAGTATGCATGCACCGCAGTTCCCAGCCTAGGGGTGCTGTATTGTATATATATAATTAGTGTGATAAATATATATACTTGTGATTTATTCTACTACGTGTGTTTAGTAGATGATGTACCAGGACATGATAGCATAGTATACACGTACCACAGCTCAATTTAGGGGTGCCGTATTAGTATATATATAATAGTGTGATATATGTACACTTGTTATTTTATTCTACTGGGTGAGTTTAGTAGAAGAGAAAGACAGTGACATTAACACTAACTATATTATGGGGAGAAATAAACATATACTGAGAAATTTATAATGGGCTAAAAGACATGGAAATTCGATAATGTATTGTATCGGCAATACAGGTAGGCATAGCGAATTATTTTGTGGAAGGAGATTCGATATGGCTAGTTAGGTGGGGTAGCTTAACTAGGAAAGGTAAAAAGGCGAACGTTAAGTGTAGATATTAGATGAGGGGTGAGCTATGTCTCAAGAGAGTGCGACACTAGCTTAAATAGGAAAATTGTGCATGCATATTTAATTATTGCAATTTAACAGCTTGCTGAATATTTTCAAAACTTTTTACTTGGGCTCTAACCCGTGTCAAAAATCTTTTCCAAAACATTTTAGGTGTCCATCCACATGGATGCCCAGTTTGAGGATTCTATCCAAGGATGCGCAGCTATAGCTCATGTGGAAGTTGCAGGACCTTGTTATAGACGCTTCATTCATTTACTCCTACTATAATAACTTTTCTTCAGTACTCATTTGGGCATGTCGCCCTCATATTTTGTATTTAGTTTATTTATTGGACCTTATGTATCCAGTTTATTGCTTCAGGGACTATTGTATTTTATTGTTGAACCGATAGTTAATTCGACTATCTTTATAAATGATTATTCATTTGTGTTGGATTCCATTATCAGTTGTGTGGATGGTTTAAATGGGCATTGATTTCTACGTGTTGTTAAATTAATGTAAGATAAAATTTGGCACCAGTCTAATTAAATTACTAGGTGGTTAGTTACCTTAAAAAGTTTTCGACAGTGATGCTAAGAATGGGCCATATGAGACCAATATATTATTTTGATCACGGGCTAGCCACCCGGTATTTTAATAGGCGGGGTGTCACAGATGGTATCAGAGCCTCGGGTTCTAGAGTCCTTAGGATCTATGAGACTTATTACATTTCAGTGTAACGTTCTTTGATATAGAGCCTTATTATAGGATTATTGTATTCCTTAACATATACTACTAACGTTCTCCTGCGAATAAGTATAGCTTAGGCGATTTATATACGAGTTCGATTGGACTTCATACACCGAACAATTTTGGGATGACCAGCGAGGGCCATTAGAAGGATGGCAGGAGGGGAGACTCAGCAGAAGCCATGAAATATATTGAGAATGGTAACCGCGATAGGAGTCACCATAGTAATGAGAGGAGAAGATCCAAAGATAATTATGTAGGGTGGAGTGCAATGGCACCCAGGATTAAATTTCGAGCGTAATTTTGACTCATAGGTGTGACGTTGAAGTAGTGGGAGTCGGTCACCACAACTATGGAGGGATAGCATGAATAACACAAAATTTGGGGGTGCGGTTTGACCGCAAATCCTCTCATAAACTGTTTAAATAAGAGAGGCAAAGGAGATTTCAAAACCTGTGTCAAAGGGTCCGTACAATAGTCGGTCATGAAGGAAAGTTGACGTGTTTAGCAAACTTCACATGAGATGAGTTGGATACGGAGAATCGAGAAGGTCTGTAAGTTAATGATAAATGCACGGATAGACTATAAAACCATGGATGGGGAAGTCCGAATAGAACAACTGATATCGTTGTTCTCATTATGTGTAAAGGGTAGGAATATATATGTGGATATTATCCACAGTGAGTTGGGGGACATGAACGGGATGCCCAGTAGGGGAAACATTTATATGGATTTTTTGGTTCAGTTGCAATAAGGGTGTTATGTCCAGGAACCATTTGAACCGTGAGTGATATTGACAATTAAAAGCATGAGTTTTATCCTGGGGTGATTGGGATCTGTTTTGTGTGACACGAGTGAGTCACAATAGTTTATTTGCACTATATTCGCATGTGAAATGGGTTTAGTAGGGGTATCTTTAATATCACTATAGTGTGTGTTTATTCACCGTTGAGTTATCAGAACTCTCTCTTTAGTTTCCTCTATAGGGGAGCGGGTGGGGACACTCAGAGGAGATATATTTTATAAGGTTATATCATTTTGAGAGGTGATATTCGAGGTATGGTTTATTCTGGGTACGAACTGTTAAGAGATGGTGGGCGGTTACAGCAAGACTATCGTATTTGTTGTTCTGGTGTATGATGTATATTTATATGACGTCTCGATTAAAAGAGGGTCAAGCTCACGATGATAGTTTTATAAAGTAGACTTCATAGAGTACATAGGTCTAGTTATATTGGATCCCTGTGCATAGGGACTTTTACTAATGTGATTAAGGGTATTCCGAGTTTACCGTTGAGTGGAGAGATTTAACTCATAGTTGTGTAAATGCTGAGAACTTATTCATATTGAGAGCATAGTATCGTGTGATGCCTTGAGAGACATGGGCATAGATGATTTGATTTATGTGTTGGAGACAAAATTTGTGATATCTTGGTTAAGTGCTTGGAATGCACGGATTTCGATGACCGACAATGCTACGGGATAGTGCATTGGGGAAAGTTCTTTTGAACTTCGTTACGGGAGGTTACAGACATGGATCGTAATAAGCCTTGGGAATAGCGAGACGTTATTGGATGATAGTGTATCTATTTTAAATGTTAAATTATTAAACGAGTAGAGGAAACACTTTGAGCTGGGAGCGAATACGATATATGGTCAGTGGAGCCAGGTAGTGCTACGAAGGATGCACTGAGAAATTTTTTGCACCATGAGTTAATGGGTGGGGAAGGATAGAGAAGGATTTAATTTGTAAATTGTAATTTGCACCAAGCCTCTGAGGCCAGATTCTACTCAAACATATTCAAAATTTCCAAAAAAAACACTTTTCCTACTCTTTCTCAAAATAAAAATTCAGTAGAAAATTAAAGTGCATGTAGAGTAATCCACTAAGTCAAGATAATAAAAAAAATATGCATATCTTTTTGCAATGTTGGAGTCTCTTTTCAGGTGAAATACCGATACATCAAACATATAACATGGTCTATGCCAAGCATCTCCAATCACACTGATATATCTGTAAGAAAATTCCAAAGGAAAAGAACTAGAATTAGATGTCACCTCATATGCCCCACAACCCTCTCTCCTAGGTACTAGATGTACCTAAATGCATACGACCACAACCTCCTCATCTTCACTTGATTGCCCGTAAACCCTGCGGAATCACCCCCATGGGATATAAGGTCACTTGCGATCCCCAACAGAAAATTAACATCCACTCAAGAGAGACAAAAAAGGGCTACAAATGCCAGAAAAATCCAAAAAAACTCCAAAAAATTCTTAAAACGGCCATACAAGAATTAGAATTTTTTTTCACCAAGAAAACATTTTATGATCTCACAATCCCTTACTGGATTAATATCATAGCACACCATAAAATGGTGCATCCTAAAATTCCACTACAATTCCCCAACGAAGCCCAAAATCAAATGCTTCTTTAAAATCCCTAGTGGAATCCCCAGACTAAACTTTCTCCCAAAACACCCACCATAAGAATTTCAGCTTCGACAACAGGGTTATATCCAATTCCCGAGCAAAAATTTCGAAGTAAAGATACTTACTCCTAAAAAGGACATGATCTCCACTCAGATGTCTTTCCCAAGAAAAATCGCAAAAGCAATACAAAGACACAAGTACAAAATAATCCCCAAAAGAGCAATCCAACTTTAGCTCCTTAGAATCGACCTCGGCCAGCAAAATTGGCCGCCTCAACCTTAGGTGCTCAGAATTGATCTCGAACATTAGAATCGGTCGTCATCACTTTAGGTCCTCATAATCGACCTCGTCCCTTAAAATCGGTCGCCATCACTTTAGGTCTTCAAAAGTGACCTCGACTCGCATAATCGGTCATCATCAATTTAGGTCCTCAGAATTGACCTAGGCCCTTAGAATTAGTCGTCATCACTTTAGGTCCTCATAATCGACCTATTCTCATAGAATTGGTCACCATAATCTTCGGTCCTCAAAATTGGCCTCGGCCTGTAGAATTCGTGGCCTCAACCTTAGGTCCTCAGAATCGACCTCGAGCCTCAAAATCGGTCTCTATCACTTTAGTTACTTAAAAATTCCCTCGACCCACATAATCAGTCATCATCTCTTTAGGTCCTCGGAATCGACCTGGACCCGCATAATTGGTCACCTCACCTTAGGTCCTCAAAATTGACCTCGGCCCTCAGAATCGATCATCATCACCTTAGGTCCTCAAAATTGACCTCAGCCCGTAGGGTTGGTTACGTCAACCTAAAGTCCTCAAAATTGACCTCGGCCCTCAGAATCTGTCGTCATCACCTTAGCTCTTCAGAATTGTCATCGTCCTTGAGAATCAGTCATCACAAATTTAGGTCCTTAGAATTGACGTCGACTCGCAGAATCGATCATTCCCAGCATTACTTTAGGTCCTCAAAATCGACCTCGACCCTCTAAATCGATCATCCTCATCCCTTTGGTCCCCAGAATCGATCTCCTTCCTAAATATCCATGTGGTGTATATTCAACGACTTTTATTTTTTCCAAAGCCACTAAGTTAAAGGACCATCCTATGACTCTACTTAAGTCCCTAGTACTCCCCCATTCATTATAAAACCCTAGGTTATACACTGAGTACCGATTTAGAAGCTCCCGGGTGCCCCCATGCCCCGTTTGATTCCAATCAACTTTCTTATTAGAGAAAAATCTTAATGAATCTTCAAAGGGATCTGAATCCCCTTTCCATCGGTCTTTCACCAATCAAACTTACGATTGGGATAAATGGTCCATTTTACTACCAAAATTTGATATAGAGGCCACCGGGCACTCTCGGGCCCCATTTTGACCCCGATAAACATCCTCACCCAAGTGAAATATATATGGATTTTTGAAGGGTACCAAATTCCATTTCCAATGGAACTCCCCCGTGCACGAATTGGACTTACCATTCAAACAAACGATCCATTTTTCTCGAAAATTGACCCGGAGGCCACCGTGCGATCCCTAACTCTATTTGACCCCCGTTAACTGCTTAACTCGAATAAGACTGCATGAATCCTATAAGGTAAGTGAATACCCTTTCAAACGTCCCACCCTATGAATGAATCAACCTTCTGGTATGGATGAATAACCCATTTCACTCTGAAGGGTCACCGGGCAATTTTGAGACCCATTTGACCAAAGTCAACTCTTCGAACTAAACATGACTGAATGAATATTCAAAGTGATCTGAATACCCTTTCCAATAGTCCATTCCGTGCATTAATTGTCCTTATGGTTCGGATGAATGATCTGTTTTCCTCCTAGAATCTCCTATCCAAAAGATCGTCGGGCACTTTCGAGCCCCATATGACCAAAATCAACACTCAAACCCGGGAGCGGACCAATGGATTATTAAAGGGATATAAATAATCTTTCTAATGGTATTTCATATGCATAATTCGGACTTACGAATTGCATTTTATGATTATTTTTTCAAGCAATCTACATGAGGTAGCTGAATGGTAGACCCGTTTCCTTGCCTATCGGTAGTGTGCCTCGGAATGCCTGTTGATAGGCAGGACAAGGACAATGCCGATTGGCACCCCCTTGACCCTATATAAGGGGAGCATGAGCTCACTTTTAAAGGCAACCCGAAAACATCAACTTTAGTGATCCCAACAACATTCTTCTAAAGTCAGCTAAGTTTCCTTGTTTGAAACCTCTCCCCACCTTTCATTTCCATCACTTTTACACCCAATTTAGCAACATCCCCTTCTCTCTCATCCCACATTTCTCATTCATTTGTAAGGAATACTTTTCAATAATCTAGATCAATCTTCAAGTCTCCAAAGAGGGTCCAAACACATTCTCTCTCTTTTAAATTTCCTTATTTTCGCATTAGTTATCTAATTTTTACTTTAGCATTTCATCCTAGTTAGTCCATACGTATTAATACTCTCACCTTTTTATTAGTATTATTGCACATAAAATATATTCTATAACAAACCCCAAAACAAGAAAAAGAGAGTTTTACTCATAAATTCCAAACGGGATTCTTCATCACATTTTTTCAAATCAAAATACCCTTTTAGACACGCATCTAAATAAAATCCCCGGCTGGGTTTATGGAATAAACTCCACCCTCATATTGCATGCGAAGTACGTGGAAATTGATGCCTTTTTTGGCTATGTAGGCATCTCGGGCCAAAACTCAAGACTTGATTCCTTCTTGTATTTTTTATTCATATATAATTTCCATATATTATATTTGTGATTCTTAGTTGCGCTTTATTCAACGCATATATCAGTGTTTCACCATAACGATCGATATCCCAATAAGCACACACATTATGCTTTTAATTACTATTTTTAGAACACTCCTATAAATGATCTCAATTCGCCCTTCTCCATGATGTGAGTTAACAATCTCTATTTATATATACACCCACACCCACTTCACAGAGTTTTTAAGGAGACTAATAACACATGCTCATGAGAGATCAAAAGGGAGGGATTGGTTCCTAACACCTTCCTATTCCGTAACATAGCCCCCGAACCTTTGAACTAATTAGTTTCGCAATCATCAATATGTTTTGACGCCGTTATTTAGAGGCGACAACATTTCTTTTGTCTGTTTTGTGAAAAATAGGCTGACGAATCTATATATCTTTATATCACCCCACATTGACGATGACCGATGCCCTCCTCCTAGTAACATCCACGAGACCCTTCTTCTTTTTTCCTTTGAATAGTGTGTGTGCGAGCACCGAGAGACCTCTCCTTGAGGAAAAGGGAGTGGGAATAATGAAGAGAGAAAAACGACTGTGGATGGCCACATATGGGATGGTTAAAATATACACAAATCAGTTTTTATGTATAATTTTTCAACATTAACTTTTTCTTGAACAAAATTAATTGAAATAAATTAAGCACCAAATAAATATTATACTAAACAAATTAACCCAAAGTTAAACATTGCAGCAATTAATCGAGTTGTGATTAAGGAGATTTTGTCTTAAGCCTAAGCATGCACCTAAGTGAGTATTATAAGATAAAATAAATCAACTACCATGCCCGATGTACGTGGAAAACCCAAATGAGAAAAATCTCGGATGACCCAATCACATAAAGTACATTTAATACAAAATTATAAAAGAAAGCAAAAGAATAATTATAACATAGATTCGATGCCCTCAGAAGACTTGACTCTCTTCACTCTTTCAACCTCTGGTCAATGACATTCAAGAGTCTATCTGCGTAGCTACAATAACGTGTGGATCCACACACATCTCAAAATCCATTGATAACTCTCAACAACCATCATGCACACAGAGTCCACTGCATATCGACCAATGAGCATGAAGTACTCTGCAACAAACAATTCTCAACAATGTGTAGAGAATAAACACTAGTGCCAAAATAAGATCTAAAAGCATATAAAGTTAAATCTTGGATCCTAAACTATTTGGGTGTAAACAAGGGTTTATGTTTGGAAAAATTAATCATAAATAATTAACAAAACTTGGAGGAATTTTGGAAAGAGTATTTGCACTGAAAAGGATGGAAAAAGTCTCTTTCTTAACTACTGCTCGCACTACTTAAAAGGTGGGAAAACTTATATAATGGGAGTAGTGGGAAAAAACTACATTTTTTGAAAAAAGAAATAGGTTGTTCGAAGGGCATGTTACTTCGTTCTAATGACATTTCTTTTTGTATTCCATCCAAAAGTAAACGAGATATCAAACAAGTCTACAAGATGTTCGATGTACCTCGTTTTAAGTTCGTTCGAACAAGGGTACCAATCTCATTAGAATGACTATTGAACGAGTTATCTAACGAGATTCTACAGAGACCACAACTTTTGAAAGTTAACCTCATTTAATATCTCATTCGAAAGAAAAGGGACCTCGCTCAAACGACATACGAAAAGTTATTCTAACGACATTGTGAAAAAATATTTTAGTCTAAAACATATAAAGACATTTAAAAAAAATCCTAACATCTAATAATAAAATATCCAAGGCTCCATATATATATATGCATTCATACCTCAGAGATCCATGGAACGTTGATAACAAAATGTGGCACGAAAAACGGTGGCATAATGTGTTCTCTTTAGCTTGACCGCTTCGTTTTCAACACATATGTCATAAGCTTGAAAGGTCACTATGAATGTTTTGCTCGAAATTAAGACAATACATACAAACACACTCAATTAGAAATTTGTCCGCATAAGATATTTAATCTAATGATAATAATCTATAATAGTATTGTAACAACCCCCATTTTCTCACGTAAAGGTTGGCCAGACACAATATGCCAAAAATGGGGCTTGTTTGTCAATTAATACCATTCTCAGAATCAATATCATATAAATAATATATTAATAGACTGTAATTGAGTTAAAATCAGTACTCCGATAATAATGAAAATCCAATCAAGCACTAATCGTATGATAAATCCAACATAAAAGTAAATATCTCAAACTGACATGAAGTAAATAAGTCCCCGGATTACACACATACTGTAGACACCTCATTCTGTTACCCCCTAACTCTCCTTAGGTCCCTAGTACCTCCACTCATCACTGTAAACCCTGGTCACATCCCGAGTACTGACTTGAAAGCCATCGGGCACTCCCCGGCTTAGTTGGACCCAAAAGTCAAACTCTTTGTCTCGAGTGAGACTGAATGAATCCTCAAAGGGCACGTAAAACCCTTTCCAGCGATCTACCCCGTACGCAATTCTGACTTACCATGCGGACGAACGATCCGTCTGCATCCGAAGCCCAACCTAGAGGCCACCGGGCGCTCCCGGGCCCTGTTTGACCTAAGTCAACTCTTCAGCTCAACCGGGGCTGAATGAATCTTCAAAGGGCACTGAAAACCCTTTTCAACAGTCCATCCCGTGCACGATTTTGACTTTCCACACGGACGAACGATCCGTTTGACTCCGAGAGGTCACCGAATGCTTCTCGGGCCCGATTGACCAAAGTCAACTACCCGAACCGGGCCAAACTCTTTGAAATGTCAAATTACATCTCCTAACCTTTCTAACGGTCCGCCCATGCACGATTCGGACCTACCATGCGGACGAATGATCCATTTGCGCCCGAATAATCTCCCGTCCAACAGACCGACAAACGCTTCCGAGCCACATTTGACCCAAAGTCAACTCCCGAACTCAGGAGAGGTCCAAAGGACTTTCGAAGGTCTCTGAAAAACCTTTCCAATGGTATGACCCGTGCGCGATTCTGACCAACGATTTAACCTCGGCGACCAATTTTTCTAAAAAGCCTGAAGCGCACTACCAAACGGCAGGTCCGAGAACCTGCCTATCGACACCTGCCTGCCGACAGGCAGGAAGGGCTCTTTGCTGATCGGCAGTCCCCTGGGGATATAAAAGTAGGTCTTCACCTCATTTGCAAGGAGAGCCCAGATCTAATAAAAATCTCTCTAAACGAATCCCAGAAACCTCTCTCGAAGGCAGCGTGATTTCAACTTCCAAATCCTTTTTTTACTTCCACTTTTCATCATACTTTTCATTAAACTTGGTGAATTAACCACCCTCCATCATCATTCAAAGTGCAAGGGTTGCTCTCCAACATTCAAGATCAAGCTCAAGATCTTCAAGAATGTCCAACTTTCTCAAACTCTCTCTTAAATTCTCTTAATTTGCAATAACTTATTTTCTTACTTAGAACTTTTATTATCTTATTTCACATATCCTACCATAATTTTTATCTAGTATTATTGCACATCTCCTATTTTCATATAAATAAAACTGAAAAACAAGAAAAAGAGGGTTTGCTCATAAATTCCAAATAGGGATTCCCACACTTTTTCCACACCCTTCTCACAACTAAAACACTTTTTTTTTACACACACACACACACACAAACACATTTACAAATAAGAGATTTCTCCATTTCGATTTATGGGTTGAACCCCACCCCTCATTTTGTATGCGAACTACGTGGACTTTGATGCCTTTATAGGCTACGTAGGCGTCTCGGGGTAAAATCCGAGACTCGAGTCCTTTTCTCACTTTTTCTCTTATTTTCTCTCTTCTCTTTAGCTCATTTCTATTATATTCTATACATTCGATCTTAGTGGCATATTATTCCACATGCGTTATCGTTCCCTTATAACAATCAATGCATGGGTAATCGCACAAATCCTATTTTCTACATTAATCTCACATTCCTACAGATGACTCGCTTTATCTTTTCCATGATACAAGTCGAGGATTCCTACCTCCATTCTATATATACACATGCACACATATCACGGGGGGAAATATAAAGGAAAATAGCAAATATCCATGAGAGATCGAAAGGGTGGAATGGGTGCCTAACACCTTCCCATTTCGTAACTAATCCTCCGAACCCTTCTCGAATCATTTTGGTTTCACACGCACCAGTATGTCTTTGGATGCCATCCGTCGGGGTGGCTTCCCCTTTTTTCTTTTGTCTGTTTTGAGTAAAATAGACTGGCGACTCTGAATCTCTCTACATTTTCACACCTCACAAATCGACGCCGATCAAAGTGTTCTCCCGAGAGAGGGGACGTGCGGGACCCGAAGGATCTTTTCTCTCTCCGCAGTAGGGATCGGGGATGGCCACAGTGGTGACTCTGCTGGGGAATTTATTATATTTTGAGGGCTTGACGCTATTTATATGGATGATATATTTATTTATGTTTTCCCCCATATCTGTATATTCCCCTTTCTCACATGTGTATCCCATGCTTATGCTTATATTCACACAGTTGTAGAAAATTCTCCATGTACACTTCACACCACGTGCACCTAGGATCACATGTATATAGCCATGTTGCACGCATCACCCATCCATACTTGGTGTACCTTTTGGGGTACTTGTACTTGGCTCCCTGTTTTGGCATAATCAAGAAAGGCATTCTCATCATAAGAAACTAATAAGAGAATCATGCATGATTCACACGATATCACCAGAGAGCATTGCTATTTACCAAATTTTACCCAGTAATCGGAGGGTCACTTCGTGATGGTCGCTGGTCCGACAGGTCGCAGTTAGCCTAAGCGATATGACTCTCACCTTCCATTGGCCAAGTACCTTTGACGTATATCGAACGGTTCCCCCGCATCGTACAGCTTGACCGAAGTCATGACGGGAGATATATCGCAGGGAATTCGTTCACGAACGCCGAGTATATCGAATTCGCTCTCACGTGAACCGTCCCCACGAGGTATATGATGAGGCAATTCACGTCCACTCAGGTATATCAAATGGCTTGTCCACACGTACCGATTTCCCGTAAGAGCAAGTTATATATCGTGGAAGTCACGCCAAAGGGGGGAACCCATGCCGATTCACCCAACTAACTGCATTCCCGCATATAGGTGTCAAACCTAGGACACGCACTTCAGATTGCTGGTTTCAACCCGGAACTCTTCCGAAATTCCGGGTCGGCATGCAGCCCAAATTTTGCGCATTTTTTAAAACGGGACCCTGTCCGCGAGCCCGGTTACAAGTCCAAACGTAGCTTTGCATATATTAAGACCCCCCATTTTTCCAGGCTCCGGCATTGCATTTAGGAGAATTAAATACAAGTGAGAACATAATAATCATAATAATCATGCTGAGTTCCGTCTAAAAAAAAAACATTTCTCCCTTTTTTATTAAAAATCCAAAAACATTTCTCCCTTCTTTATTAAAAATTCAAAAATATTTCTCCCCTCTTTATTAAAAATCCCAAAACATTTCTTCCTTCTTTATTAAAAATACAAAAACATTTCTCCCTCCAAAAATATTTCTCCATTCTTTATTAAAAATCCAAAAATAGTTTCATCCCTTTTTTTCCTAAAAAATAAATCTCATCTTACGCCTTCTTAGGTCGATTGCAAGCCCTTGGCCTGGCTCCCTATTGGCTTCGGTCTTCAGTCAAATCACCCAGGAGTTTCATCCGCTCCTCTACTACTTCTTTCGAGTCCGGAACCCATCCATCTTCCATGGAGAATGCAGATCAAGCACCAGTCATAGAACTGGATCTGCCGACAGTCCTAGCTTAGCTCATGGTCAAGATTGACAACCTCCAGGCTGAGGTCCGAGAAATGCAACGAAACCAAGTCCCTATTCCTCAAGAGCCCGAGGCCCTGTTACCTTGTGCTATGGGTCAAACCGAGCCCATTTGGGTCCCAGAAGAATATCATCACGCTCCACGTGCCCCTCCTGCCAATTGCCGCCGCCTGCCCAGCTTCCAATGACAAACATTTCCCAGCCTGTGGCTAACCTGCCTATGGTCATTGATCCAAAGGAGGAGGAGTTGAACAAAGTCAAAGAAGATCTTAAAATGCTCACTAAGAAGTTCGACCAAGTCCGAATCTCTGGGAATTACATGTACTACACCCATATGTCTCCTTATCCTAAAGCAAGGTTACCCGAGAAGTTCAAGATGACAAATATCGAGAAGTTCAGAGGAA
Source organism: Sambucus nigra (assembly GCA_949130495.1). NCBI lineage: Eukaryota > Viridiplantae > Streptophyta > Magnoliopsida > Dipsacales > Adoxaceae > Sambucus > Sambucus nigra. The sequence continues at coordinate 621,194,221 of OX422207.1, read as the reverse complement.
ATGGACCCCCAATTGTTCATCTTCGTAGTTATCATCGTTCCATGACTCTCCTAGGGGCTTCAGAACTGGTGATTGCCCAACTGTTTCAGCAAACTTTGAAGGATAGTGCCCTCCAATGGTTTTTATCTCTTGAGGAATCCAGAATCCGTAACTGGGAGGATGTAGCCCGAGAATTCATATCGCAGTACAAATATAACGAAGAGCTCAAGGTCACCCGTCGTGATTTAGAGCTGCTCAAACAAAACTCTGGAGAATCCGTCAGTAACTTTATAGCCCGATGGAGGGAAAAAGCAGCTACCATGACCAATCGGCCATCTGAGGAAGAACAAGTCAACATAGTGAAGAAGCATTTCTTGCCCCATGTCCTAGAAACCATGGGAGGACTGTACTACCCCACTTTCAAGCTCTCAGAGAAGAAGGAGTAGAAATAGAGGAAAGTCTTGCCAAAACAGAAGTTGAACCGAAGAAGGTGTCCAGACAGTTCACCCCTAGAAAGTATGACAAGCCTGCCAATGCTACAGTCTCAACCATCAACAACATCTCTCAACCAACCACATCACGGGCACCAGAAAGTCGCCCTGCCCCCGTCCGAAGGGAATACACTGAGCTTCATGCCCCTCTCTCCAAAGTTTACCAAGCCCCGTTAAGCCAAAACCTCATTAAGCCCTTGGATCCACGACCATTACCAAATCCACTCCCAAGAAACTTCAAGACTGATGCTCATTGCGCCTTTCACCAAACAGCTGGTCATACCACCGACCAATGCTTCCACCTTCTAAACATAATCCAAGATCTCATCGATCGGGGTACCATCGCCCCACCAGCCAATCCTAAGCCAAACACTACTCATAACCCCCTACTAAATCACACCAATGCCATCTTTTTGGAAGAAAACCCAAACTTCGATCCATTAACCCAAATCACACCCCTATACCCTCCTAAACCTCTTCAAACTTGCCCATATTTCCTCCTACACCCTACTAGCCTCGCTGATCAAGCACTGTCACTCCTTACCAGAGCATGCATCACTGTCCATACCCGTTATGAAAGTGGAAGTATGGAATTATCAGAGATATTGAATTAACTCCTAGAGTTCGGGCTAAAATTGCCCGCACAGATGATTATCGATTGCCAGAGGTTCAGCGCGCTATTTTCAGAAGCACGAAAATGGGCCCGAGAATCAGATAGTTGGGTGGTACCAACCGATGAAGTCAGCTTAGAGGATGTTGTACAGATCATGGCAGAAGCATTCAGGAAAACCAACAACATTTGCAGTATCACCGGGTTAGTTAACACTTTGAAGCTACAAGGGCGCTTGGTCCCTTCAATCACACATATCCCCATAGAATGGGAAGGCCTATATGAGGAAGCCGTTGAAGTTGTGGAATGCATTGACTTCATGAGGGAAAACATAATTATTGCCACCGGATGGGGGGAAAAATTCAAAGATTCAAATGAAGAACAAGATTCAGGAATAATTGGCCCAGTAGTCGACATATATGGGATGATATCACTTGAAGAACTCCTCGGAGAAATAGACAGAGTGGCAGAGAAGCCTGAGATCGATGAAGAAACTGGATTTAAGTTTTTCCCTTCTTCAGTAAATCACATGACCAGATCTGGGAGACATTACCAAGTTCCAAGCTCGCTACCAGCAAATGACAAGGGGAAGGGCATTGAAAACCTTCCTATGCCAGAAATGACCATCGAGGAGAGCAAGATCCTCGATCAACTCAAGAAAACTCAAGCTAACATCACTCTATGGGGGCTTTTCATGTCTTCCCAGCTGCACATAAATTCTTTAATCAAGTTGCTCACAGGACCCATAGTTCCTCCTTCTACCACACCAGAAGAAGCGGTAAATTTGGTCGGGTCCTTGACCTCCACCCGAATACTGTCATTTTCTGAAGAGGAAATCCCCAAAATTGGGCCGAATCACAATCATGCACTCAACATCTCCATTGAAGTTATGGGGAAGGTTGTACCGCTTTCGCTCGTTGATAACGGATCCACTTTAAATGTCTGCCCACTGAGAAACTTAAAATGTTTAGGCCTAAAAGAAAGTGACCTCGCTCCAACCTCCGCTGCCGTGTGTTCCTACGATAATACCCGTCGAGAGGTGATGGGATCCATAAAACTTGCAATAGGGGTAGGACCTATAAACCCTGTCGTCGAATTCCAAGTCATTGATATCCCGGTCTGTTTCAACCTGTTGCTCGGACGACCCTGGCTCCACGGTATAAAGGGTGTCTCGTCCTCATTCCATCAGAAATTGAAGTTCTTTGCCGATGGGCGAGTCATCACCATTTTGGGCGACGACAAAAATGCCGAGCGTGCAAGCACCAGCAGTCCAATTCTTGAGATACAGCATGAGTCAAATGATATGCTCCTATCAGGATTCCGAGTTGAGCCATCCCTACTCCCGGTAGGGGATGGTTTCAAAGAAAGGATTTCTCCAGAATATGACCCTCATGAAAATGTCAATGTGATTAAGATGTTCAGAAACATGCAGTTCATGCCCGAACTGGGGCTAAGACAAAGGCAACAGGGGATACTTGAGCCCTTCGAACTGAAGAAAAATTTCCCTCCTTGCGGCTTGGGGAATCAACCATCAGAATAAGAGCTCAGAATGATATGCCAGATTCGATCAAAGAAAGGGTTAGACTACGGCCGAACTATCTCGGGAGACTCTTTAAATGGACGATTCATCAAAGAGGGCGAGGATTTCCCCTTTTGCGGTTTTCCAGAACAATGGTACGTCCACATAAACAAGAAGATGAAGTCTGGAATGGAGATCTTTTTCTAAGATAGCTACCCATGGGCCAAAAATTTCCCACACCGCGTGCAATCGCTGATCAAAGATACCAAAAAAATTGAGGAAAGTGATTTCAAAGATTCCTTCAACTTCCAGATACTGGGGCTGTCACTCTGCATGGTTCATTCAGGCACCGCATCACTGGATCCCTCTCATCTGATCAAGGCTGCGGATACACCTATCCTCAACTGGCATGCTCTGCCTGCTCTACCTCTTGAAACCTCACCTAACCCCAATATTTACCCTATTTCATCTACTGTTGTCTATCCTTGCTCAAATGTAATCGAGACCTATTTTGATGAGGTTCTCAATGCTGTTTTTCCTATCAATGAAATAAACGTAGATTTTGAGTATCTTGTTGTGCCTTACCTTAATTGTTTAGATTCTAATCAAACTTTTGATGATGATGATTTTGTAAATGAACAATTCTTAACTGATTTAAATAAGGTTAATAACAAACAACATAACTGCGTTCAAGTTAATGAAGAAGAGACTGTTGTTATTAATCTCGGTTCTAGTAGCCAACTGCGTGAGATTAGGATAGGGGCCCCCCTTGATGATCATGAGCGCGTACAACTTGAAGAATTACTAAAGGAGTTCGTGGATGTCTTCGCATGGTCCTATGGCGATATGCCCGGTATTGATCCTAAAATAGCTCAGCATGAGATCCCCACTCTCCCATATTACAAGCCGGTTAAACAAAAGTTAAGAAAGCTCCGCATCGAATGGTCTCTCAAAGTCAAAGAAGAGGTGGTCAAATAGTTGAACGTAGGTTTCATCCGAGTAATCAAATATCCCACGTGGCTAGCCAACATTGTACCTGTGCCAAAATCAGGAGGGAAGGTTCGAATGTGTGTGGATTATCGAGATTTAAACAAAGCTTCTCCGAAGGATGATTATTCGCTACCCAATATCGACATGATCGTGGACAACACAACCAGCCATGCTCTCAAGTCATTCGTCGACGGGTTTGTCAGATACAACCAAATCAAGATGCACCCCGACCACCAAGAGAAAACCGCATTCATCACCCCATGGGGTACCTTTTGCTACATCGTTATGCCATTCGGCCTCAAGAATACTAGGGATACCTACCTAAGGGCTGCCACAACCATCCTGCACGATCTGATTCACAAAGAGGTTGAGGTTTACGTGGATGATATGATTATCAAGTCCAAAATGAGATAAGTTCATGCTCTTGTATCCGAAAGTTCTTCGAACGACTGTAGCAGTATCAGATGAGACTCAATCCACAGAAATGAGTCTTCGGCGTTACAAAGGGAAAACTCTTAGGATTCATGGTAAGTGAGAAGGGGATAGAAGAAGATCCCGCCAAGCTGAAGGTCATACTGGAGATGCCACCTCCCCGAATAGAGAAGGAAGTTTGAGGTTTCCTTGGGAAATTACAATACATCAGTCGGTTCATCAGCCAACTAACCTCCACCAGCGAACCTATCTTCAAGCTCCTCTGAAAGGATTCAACCAAGGTTTGGAACGAGGCCTGGCAAGAATCTTTTGACCGAATCAAACAATACCTGACCCAACCTTCAGTTCTCATGCTACCACAACCTAGTCTCCCTTTTCTCCTATACCTAACCATAACCGACACTACAACTGGGGCTTTACTAGCCCAATACCTTGAAGACTCCCGCAAAGAAAGACCCATCTATTATGCCAGTCACAAATTGTTCGGGTGTAAGGTCAACTACACTGATTTAGAAAAGGCATGTGTCGCCCTTATCTGGGTCACCCCAAAAGTTACGACACTACATGCTCGCCTTCCCCATTAAGCTTGTATCCCGAATTGATCCCATCAAATACCTGCTCGAGAAACCCGCCTTATCAAGTTAAATGGACCGATGGTTGATGCTCCTAACCGAGTTCGATATCGTGCACATCACACAGAAAGATGTTAAAGGAAGAGCCATCTCTGATTACCTCGCTGACTACCCTGTAGAAGAAACAGATGTCTGGATCTCTGAATTACTAGATGAAAATGTCCTCTGCACCACTCAAGACTTCCTCTGATGGAAAATGTTCTTCGATGGCGCTGCCAACAAAAAGGGATATGGGATTGGGATACTTCTGGTCGCCCTAGATGACTCTCATACTCCCATCGCCATCAAGTTGAATTTCCCCTGCACCAATAACATGATGGAATATGAGGCATGCACAGTGGGACTCAAGTTTTCTCTCAAGAAAGGTATTCAATACCTTGATGTATTTGGGGATTCTGCCCTCATTATCAGTCAAGTGATCAGAAAGTGGAAAGTCAAGGACGAAAAGCTCCAACCCTTTCATGCCCAATTAGAAGAGTTAGCCTCCCAATTCCGAGATATCACCTTCCATTACCTACCCCGAGCAAAGAATAACCTAGCAGATGCCCTCGCTACTTTGGCCTCCATGGTCAACATGCTTGAGGGAATAATAATGACCCCCTTCCTAGTTCAAAAGCAAGACAAACCGACCCATTGCTACCATATTGAGCTTGTCTCCACAGAAGACCTCAAACTAGCCGATTGTCGGTACTATGATATATGGTGCCTCCTCAAACATGGTAGGTATCCTGAGGGTGCCAACAAGAATGACCGAGCTACCCTCCGAAGGCTGGCCGCCCAGTACATCATCCTTCATAAAGCACTACTCAAGAGGAATTTCGATGGAACTCATTTGCACTGTATCGCAGGGGTTGACATTGAAAAAGATGATGCAGAAAATCCACAGCGGGGAATGCAGGCCCCATATGAACGGTCACATGCTTGCCAAGAAGATCATTCGACAGGGCTACTATTGGACCACCATGGCCCAAGATTGCACCGCCTATGTTCCGAGATTCCCTAAATGCCAACAGTTCTCCAACCTCCAACACCTACCTCCGTGGGAATTATACAACATGACTTCTCCCTGACCGTTCTCCACCTGGGGTATCGACATCATAGGGAAGGTTACACCAAAGGCTTCAAATGGGCATGAGTTCATCCAGGTTGCCATTGATTACTTCACCAAATGGGTCAAAGCTGAGTCATACGTAGCATTAAATGCCAAGAAAGTGGCCAAATTCATCAAGAAGAATATCATCTGTCGATATGAGGTCCCGCATGAGCTAGTGTCAGATAATGGGTTACACTTCAAGGCAGAAGTCACATAAGTTATCAAAGAGTATGGGATTCAGAGACATAAATCTTCTCCCTACCGACCTCAGACCAATGGTGCAGTTGAGGCCGCCAATAAAAACCTCAAATCCATCATCAGTAAGATGATCGAAAGTTATAGGGATTGGGCTGATCGGATCCCGTACGCCCTCTGGGGATATCGAACCTCAATCCGAACCTTTACTGGGGCTACCCTTTACTCCCTGGTCTACGACATGGAAGCAGTCCTACCTGTGGAGCTGGAAATACCCTCACTATGCGTCATGCTCGAAAGCAAGGTTAGTGAAGAAGACTGGTGCCAAAGCCGTCTAGACCAGCTGACCCTCCTGGATGAAAGGAGATTGAAGGCTCTATACCACATATAAGAGTACCATCACCGAATAGCGCATTCATTCAACAAGAAAGTCAAGGACCGTGGTGTCCGGGAGGAGGATTGAGCCCTCAAGGAGATTATAGAACCCGTTTAGGACCCCACAGGAAAATTCAAGCCCAATTGGAGCATCCCTTACATTGTGAAGAAGATCTTGTCTGACGGTGCCGCCATGCTCACTGACCTGGATGGTCAAGAGATGGCTCGTCCAGTCAATTTGGACCATCTCAAGAAATTCTGCCCCTAGTCCGAAATCTCGGCGCGCTACGACTCTTCTCATCCCCCTTCTATTCTAAAAAAAAAAACTCTTCATTTCCCTCTACCCAGAACTACGTGGGCGTGATCCTCTACAAACACTATTTTAAAACTTTTTCAATAAAAAAACCCCGGAGGTACATAGGCAGGTCATACTCCTCACATGAGTGCGGCCCTTTTCTTTTTCACAAAATACTATTCTTTTCTTACCTCCGAGAACGTTGGTTTATTCTAAAGATTTACTTGAACAAAAGGATTATGTATGCCTTAGCGATCGGTATAGATAATTCAAAATACAAAATTCATCGAAAGGCACAGCTAGATGATCATAAACTTGTTTATTTCATTAATAAGAAACCACAGTACAGATTACATAAGAAAAAGGAACGGATAACTCCCTTCCCCTACTACCATAAAAATCAGATAAAATCCCCCACATCTGTTACACAAATAAACTCCCCAGGAGTCCTACCCATAACTACCCGAAGAGCATGTACCCTCATCATCTGCATCCTGAGGACCCCAAGTTTCCCCTGCCTGAATAGAGTGCCTTAAACACTCCATGGACCGATGAGCCTTAACCATCTCCGAAAAGACCACAACACCCCCTTCCACTGAGTCAGATAAAATAAACCACCTTTGACCAGTCTCTACTGCCAACATCTTGCTGACTACTTTCCTCCACAACCACTTCATATAATCTTTGGGGACATGGAAAACCTTCCCGATAGACTGACGATCGCCGATTTTCCCACAGAGATCCAAGCAACAGACGCAAGCGCTCAGTCAAATCTTCTACCGAAAAGAAATTTGAGGTCCGAGGGGGTACGACCTGCGCCCAGCCAAATTGATGCAGAAGCCGCCAAGGGAAATAAAAAGAGGTCTGTCGGAGACCAACCAGCCGCACGTATGAATACTCTCCTAGCTCCAGAACTGGCTGCAACTGTCCCCACCAAGGCACTGACCAATATAGTCTAGGAGCCCCATGCTCCACAAGACAATTCTCCCAATTCTCAACATGCAGGCCAACACGAATGAAGTAGCACGAAAAGAAGTTGGGTACAGCCGATAAAGCATATTTTGGAGGAGTTGACAAGAGGAATCTTTCAGACAACCACATGAACAGCATCACAGGGCTACCCCTCAAAAAGTCAGAGCGACCTTCTCTCCAGGCATCCAGGCCATTCAGAGTCTCAACTAATATCACCGTCGTAGGATTGAGATGGTATGACATCCATGAGGTAATGGCTGCAAGTTGTGGGTCCACTCGCACCTCTCCAGTCACCAACAACAATTTTGAAACCAGGCCTAGAACAACGGCTCCAGCATAGCCAGCATCACCTACTTCCCGTAAATGCACGGAATGCAACACCGTCGGGAGGGAGATCATTCCTCCAGAAACTAACGATCTAGCCGTCGAAGGCGAGATATGAAGAAGCTTGGCCAACAAATCCCTAGGAGAGCGGGAAAATTTGGGCAAAGCTGCAGCAACACTGGGATTCACACCCAGCATGGCAGAAAATTCCTCGTAGGTAGGACAAACTTTTTCCAACCCAAAGCGGAATACATGGTCTTCGGGGTACCAAAATTGTACTTTCGCCATCAGCATATTCCACTCAATAGGTCGATTACGCCACAAGGAAACTCGGCGCATGTTGAAAGCATTATAGTCGACATTATAAGAGCACATGGCTTCCACGGCTTCAAGGTAATTGGCAAACTCGGTGCTACCAGGGAGAGCCATCTGGTAGGGCAAAGAAATAGTAGTCAAGTAGATAAGAATGCAAAGGTGTGATGAAAATAGTCCACCCTTCCCCCTTTTTAATACTTGAGAACTCTCACAAAAGACATGATCCCTGCAGAAATCGAAAAGAATCCTACCCCACAAGGTACTAAAGGCTGAAGAGGGTACCAATCAAAGCTTTCAATTGATAGGACTGGACTAAACTGCCGATAGGCAGGCCAGGGTGCTTGCCGATCGGTAACCCCCCCATTTTTGGAAATTTACTTCTTTCCTCTTTTGTCAAATCAGAAAACTCAATAAAAATAAATTGATATTCTTAAAAGAATTCCAAGAATCCTGTTTTCTCCTTGTGAGATTCCCTTTTTTTAAAAATAAAACATCTTTCCTTTGAAAAATTCCAAAATACTCCTGTTTTTACGGTCTCAGCAACAAAGTAAAAAAGCGCATGCATTCATTCATCATTAAAATAAAAGATAGTCAAAAAACTACATTGCATTGCATATATCTGTTTTCTGTGTTACATCATTTTTGCAGGAAATAAAGAAAAAGCCAAAAACAACGGGGCTCAGCCCGAACCCACTCTCTCTCTCTCTCTCTCTCTCTCAAGAGCTTCCACCCCTGCAACACGCTCTCTTTCCCCTACGACGAGAGGACGCACCCCCATTACCCGAGCCAGAGTCTTCCCCGGATGAGGCTGACTGCACCAAGCAAGAAGGAACAGAGATAACATCCCGAATGTGGGCAGTCACCGATGATATCCAGTCTCTGATGTCTCTCAGCCAAGTGGTCGACACCTGGATTTGCTACAAGGAAAAGATAGAATCAGTATCAAGCAAAAGAAATCAAAAAGAGGAAAAGGACCGAAAGGTTTACCGAAGGACGAAGGACCTCCTCTATCAAACCCAGCTCCTCCGGATCCATCGCGAGGCGACGGTGCAGCATCGGCACTATCCCTCCATCAGCCTGCCGGGTGTTGTACGAAGGAGTGTGCAGCCGAACAAAGGGGACCTCCGATGTCGTCGCCACCGCAGGTGTCGATGGACCACCACTGTGGGAAGACCCCACCGTTCGACTCGAACCAGCAGGAGGGAAAGGCAAGGCATCATGTATGCTGGGCTCCATCAACCAGCTCGTCACAAAATCCATATAGTCATACGACGTAGCCGTATTAGTGTACAACGCATAGGATTCGCCAATCATCACCGTGATCCTCTCATCCTCCAACAGCTGTCGCTCCCGCCTCATAGACATAGGAGGCTGTGCGGGAGGCACCACCACCTCCTCTTCAGCAATCTGACGAATCACCCTATCCCCGAGGTACCAGGAATAGCCGAACTCATGCGCCAATAAATGCCTCATCTGCGCATTCACCCCTGTCATCCACGTATCCTGAATGGCTGTCCCCCAAGGATAAAAGGTCACCTGGAAATCCCCAAGCAGGCATGAGTCAATACAAGATCAGAAGGTGCAAAAACTAAGACTGAAAAGGAAAGGACCTTACCCGACCACTCGTCAGGTCATTCAAGACCTGACGCACCGCCTCCAGGGAGAGAGATCCATTTGACTGTCGGTTGGCCTTACGCCATCGATACAGTTGGCAGAAGTCCCCAATAGTATCATCTTTCAGAGCAATCAGTGGGGTGTTGCACCCAATCACCTCATAGAACGACGTCTGAATTCACAAGCAAAAAGAGATGCATGAAAGGAAAATGCGAATGCATTAAAAGAAAATGCGAATGCATGAAAATAAAATGTGAATGCATGAAATGAAAATGCGCAAAGTAAAGAATACCTCAAGGAGATACGTGGCTACAGTAAAGGTCTGCTGGCAGCACCGGCTAAATGCATCCAAAGAAGAGTAAAGGGTCGCCAAGGTCAGACTCCCCCAATCATAGAAAGGGATGTTCGAAAACATCCTCAAGTACGGATGAAACCACAAATGGATGACGTCGCCGCTCGACTCCACCATGAAACCTCCCAACACCAACAGGATGAACACCGGGCCATCTGCCTCACTTGCAACCCGTCCTCTACATCAACCACCCTGCTCAGCAAAATATCCTTCAGCAAGGACAGCCGGATAGAATCCCCAGAGATTATCCTCCTCACATCACCAAGTGCCGCATGCACCGCCTCTGGCCTCACCCACAAGGAGCGATCCACCTCTATCTGCTCCCCGTCACAATCCAGCCCTAGCAGTTGCTGCACATCTATGGGAGTCACCGTCATCTCCCCGAAGCCAAAATGAAAAGTGTGGGTAGTGTCCCACCACCTCTCTCCCAAGCCACACAAAATCGCTGTCGAACGAGGCGTCTCATCCAGCGTAGCCGCCAACCTCACAAAACCCGCTGATGATACCATCCAGCACACCACGGGTGAAAGATGCTCCCAAACATCCTTAAGCCCCGTCGTCCCGTGGGCACGCATGTTCTTCAAAGAAATATCCGACTGGCAAAAGGAAAATTCAGTCAAAGGTTAATAAAAAGGAAAAATCACCCAAAAAGAAAGGAATGCCAAAGGTCATGTTACTTACATAACCTCCGGGAATCACTCTCAAAGAGCGATGATGTGACGACTCCCGCAGCAAGGTCCGCTCATCCGCAACCGGCTTGAATGCATCGAAGGCATTCTCGTTCCCTAAAGCAAGGGCACCCTATCCCTCCAATCCAAATTTGCCCAGTCATCAACGGTCAACCACTCCCGGTGGAAAGCGATGCTCACAAAGGCGGCCATTTCTTGAAGATCGAAACGTTAGAACAATTCGCAGAAAGAAATCGCAGAAAGAGAGAATGCAAGAAGCTGTGAAAAATGAAGGGGATTCGCCCCCTTTATATAGGAGGCCAAGCGCCATGCCGATCGGCACTGACCCCAGCCATACTGATCGGCACTGTCTCCTAACCTTCCCGAGGACGTCCAAAAGTCCGTGCCACTGCCGAATGGCACCCCTCAGTCTATGCCGGCCGGCACCCCCTTAACATTTCGTACAAAAATTCCCAGAAAATACCAGAAAACCCTAAAAAATCCTCAGAAAATTCCTAAAAATCCTCAGGAGGATTTAGAACATTTTCATCAAGAAAATTTTGCACTCCTTCAGGCGAAACCTCTTTTTCCCCAACAGAACCCTCAAAATCCAAGCGAATGACCTCTCAAGCACTACGCCTGGACCACCTAATCACCTCCTCAGCAGAGTTCATGACCTCAAACCAGTTATCTCCCCAATAATCAGCTCCTTCGCTCAAATCAAGGACATAAAGCCTCCCCAGCCAACGTCTACCCGGTGCAAAACAATATCGCATGGTATTTTCCCTAGCAGATTTGAGATGAATCACTCACCCCAGGCGATCTCTCCCAAAGGATGATCCAAATATTCTCCAGCTCATTCATCGTTCCCCAGCAGAACCTCAAATCTAATTCTTATCCCAGTGGAACTCTTTTATTTTCCCAAAGGAAATGCACTCACTCTTGGGTCATAATTGGCCCCGATCTTGGATCGTCACCTAACTTAGGTGAGAATTGACCTCGGTCCTCGATCGTCACCACTCTTGGGTCAAAATTGGCCCTGGTCTTGGATCGTCACCTGAGTTAGGTCAGAATTGACCTCGGTCCTCGGTCGTCACCACTCTTGGGTCAGAATTGGCTGCGGTCTTTGATCGTCACCTGAGTTAGGTCAGAATTAACTTCGGTGTTCGGTCGTCACCACTCTTGGGTCAAAATTGACCCTGGTCTTGGATCATCACCTGAGTTAGGACAGAATTGACCTCGGTCCTCGGTCTTTACCACTCTTGGGTCAGAATTGACCTCGATCTTGGATCTTCACCTGAGTTAGGTTAGAATTAACCTTGCTCCTCAATCGTCACCACTCTTGGGTCAGAATTGGCCTCGGTCTTGGATCGTCACTTGAGTTAGGTCAGAATTGACCTCGGTCCTCCATCGTCACCACTCTTGGGTCAGAATTGGCCCCAGTCTTGGATCGTCACCTGAGATTAGGTCAGAATTGACCCCGGTCCTCGGTCGTCACCACTCTTGGGTCAAAATTGGCCCCGGTCTTGGATCGTCACCTGAGTTAGGTTATAATTAACCTCGGTCCTCGGTCATCACTACTTTTGGGTTAGAATTGGCCCCGGTCTTGAATCGTCACCTTAGTTAGGTCATAATTGACCTCGGTCCTCGGTCGTCACCACTATTGGGTTAGAATTGGCCCCGGTCTTGGATCGTCACCTGAGTTAGGTTAGAACTGACCTCGGTCCTTGGTCGTCACCACTCTTGGGTCAAAATTGGCCCCGGTCTTGGATCGTCACCTGAGTTAGGTCAGAATTGACCTCGGTACTCGATCATCACCACTCTTGGGTCAGAATTGGCCGCAGTCTTGGATCGTCACCTGAGTTAGGTCAGAATTGACCTCGGTCTCGGTCGTCATCACTCTTGGGTCAGAATTGGCCCCGATCTTAGATCGTCATCCGAGTTAGGTCAGAATTGACCTCGGTCCTCGATCGTCACCACTCTTGGGTCATAATTGACCTCGATCTTGAATCGTCACCTGAGTTAGGTCATAATTGACCTTGGTCCTCGGTCGTCACCACTCTTGGGTCAGAATTGGCCCCGATCTTGGATCGTCACCTGATTTAGGTCTGAATTGACCTCAGTCCTCGGTCATCACCACTCTTGGGTCACAATTAACCCCAGTCCTGGATCGTCACCTGAGTTAGGTCAAAATTGGCCTCGGTCCTCGGTCGCCATCACTCTTAGGTCCTCAAAATCGACCTCGACCCTCTGAATTGGTCATCCTCACACTCTTAGGTCCTCAAAATCGATCTTGACCCTCTGAACTGGTCATCCTTGCACTCGTAGGTCCTCAAAATCGACCTCGACCCTCTTAATTGGTCATCCTCGCTTCCTTAGGTCCTCAAAATCGACCTCGACCCTCTGAATTGGTCATCGTCGTTTGATTAGGTCCTCAGAACTGACCTCAACCCTCTGAATTGGTCACCCTCACTCCTTAGGTCCTCAGAACTAACCTCAACCCTCTGAATTGGTCACCCTCGCTTCTTAGGTCCTCAGAATTGACCTCGACCCTCTGAATCGATCATCCTCTCTTCCTTAGGTCCTCAGAACCGACCTCGATCCTCTAAATTGGGCATCATGAGGTGTCTAATCGATGGCCATCTTTTATTCCAAACTCACCCATCAAGGGGATCTGTAGACACCTCATTTTATTACTCCCTAACTCTCCTTAGGTCCCTAGTACCTCCACTCATCACTGTAAACCCTGGTCACGTCCCGAGTACTGACTTGAAAGCCATCGGGTACTCCCCGACTCAGTTGGACCCAATAGTCAAACTTTTCATCTCAACTGAGACTAAATGAATCCTCAAAGGGAACTGAAAACTCTTTCCAACGATCCGCCCCGTGCCCGATTCTGACTTACCATGCGGACGAACGATCCGTTTGCATTCAAAGCCCAACCTAGAGGCCACCGGGTGCTCTCGGGCTCTGTTTGACCTAAGTCAACTCTTTAGCTTGACCGAGGATGAATGAATCTTTGAAGGGCACTGCAAACCCTTTGTAACGGTCCATCCCGTGCACGATTCTGACTTTCCATGCGAACGAACGATCCGTTTGACTCCGAGAGGTCACCGAATGCTTCTCGGGCCCGGTTGACCAAAGTCAACTCCTCGAACTGGGCCAAACTCTTTGGAATGTCAAAGTACATCTCCTAACCTTTCTAACGGTCTGCCCCTTGCACGATTCAGACCTACCATGCCGACGAACGATCCATTTGCGTCCGAATAATCTCCCGTCCAACGGACCGACAAACGCTTCCGAGCCACATTTGACCCAAAGTCAACTCCGAAACTCGGGAGTGGTCCATAGGAATTTTGAAGGCCGCTGAAAAACCTTTCCAATGGTATGCCCCGTGCATGATTCTGACCAACGGTTTGACCTCGGCGGCTAATTTTTCGAAAAAGCCTGAAGCGCACTGCCAAACGGCAGGTCCCAGAACCTGCCTATCGGCACCTGCCTGCCGACAGGTAGGAAGGGATCTTTGCCAATCGGTAGTCCCCTGGGGATATAAAATTAGGTCTTCACCTCATTTGCAAGGAGAGCCTAGATCTGATAAAAATCTCTCTGAACGAATCCCAGAAACCTCTCTCGAAGGCAGCGTGATTTCAACTTCCGAATCCTTTTTTTACTTCCACTTTTCATCATACTTTTCATTAAACTTGGTGAATTAACCACTCTCCATCATCATTCAAAGTGCAAGGGTTGCTCTCCAACATTCAAGATCAAGCTCAAGATCTTCAAGAAGGTCCAACTTTCTCAAACTCTCTCCTAAATTCTCTTAAATTTGCAATAACTTATTTTCTTACTTAGCACTTTTATTATTTTATTTAACATATCCTACCATACTTTTTATCCAGTATTATTGCACATCTCCTATTTTCATATAAATAAAACCCAAAAAACAAGAAAAAGAGGGTTTGCTCATAAATTCCAAATAGGGATTCCCACACTTTTTCCACACTCTTCTCACAACTAAAACACTTTTTTTACACACACACACACACACATTTACAAACAAGATATTTTTCCATTTCGATTTATGGGTTGAACCCCACCCCTCATTTTGTATGAGAACTACGTGGACTTTGATGCCTTTATAGGCTACGTAGGCGTCTCGGGGTAAAACTCGAGACTCGAGTCCTTTTCTCACTTTTTCTCTTATTTTCTCTCTTCTCTTTATCTCATTTCTATTATATTCTATACATTCTATCTTAATGGCGTATTATTCCACATGCGTTATCGTTCCCTTATAACAATCAACGCAAGGGTAATCCCACAAATCCTATTTTCTACATTAATCTCACATTCCTACGGATGACTCGCTTTATCTTTTCCATGATACAAGTCGAGGATTCCTACCTCTATTCTATATATACACATGCACACATATCACGGGGGGAAATATAAAGGAAAATAGCAAATATCCATGAGAGACCGAAAGGACGGAATGGGTGCCTAACACCTTCCCATTTCGTAACTAAGCCTCCGAACCCTTCTCGAATCATTTTGGTTTCGCACGCACCAGTATGTCTTTGGATGCCATCCTTCGGGGTGGCTTCCCCTTTTTTCTTTTGTCTGTTTTGAGTAAAATAGACTGGCGACTATGAATCTCTTTACATTTTCCCACATCACAAATCGACGCCGATCGAAGCGCTCTCCCGAGAGAGGGGACGCGCGGGACCCGAAGGATCCTTTCTCCCTCCGCGGCAGGGATCTGGGATGGCCACACATACAAATATCCCAAATGAAATAAATAAACTGACATTGAATATCACTTAAACTATAATCAACAAGTCTGGAAAATATGATGCGAAAAGGATACCGCAAGGCTAATACGTCAACAATCCTGCTATCAATGTCTAGGAGCACCTGGGGGGAGAAAGCTTTTAAATTTCGGTCAGTGCCCTAGAGTTTCAAGAATTAACTTATATTTTTTATGGTGAAAAAGTACAGTTAAATCAAAGTGAGTGTTCCCATCTTTACTCTCACAAATGATACATCCCACCCCTCATCTAGGAACAATACTATTCGAATACCCACCCATAACCAGATAAGGATACAAAATGTAATGAAATAAATAACATAATTATGCACCTAACAAGGTAGCATCTTGAAACGACATTTAATTACTTTAATATAATTGCTTCCAAATTTATCCGTGACATACAACCCATAAAGAGATAAGATATACTATAATTTATTCCACGTAATATTTGGTCTGCGTCTTTAGTTCACAATATTTGCCTTGAAATTTTTTCATTTATTTCGATTAATTTCATATATGTCATTATATATGCGAAAGTAAGGTATCTACCTAAAGTGTCTTGTTCGTGCTCTATCGGTGAGTCCATAGGAGTCTCTTATCGAAAATGGACAAAACATAATGCAAGCTAGTATAGCGGTCCCTATGCAGTACACCAGTTCACGATCCATACCCAGCGGTGACAAAGGATCCCAGCATCTACACTTACCCCTCTTAGATGCCACTTCTATGTAGTACCTATAAAATGACCTACAAAACGTCTAGCCCACCTATGTCGATGCGTGCTACGGTTCAGAATGCGCAAAACCCCAAACAGGTAGGACAGTCCACGATCCTAGGCATGTCATACACAAAATATAAATGCATATTACCATATGTAAAGTTAATTATACCAACAATTACCCCATAAAATAATCCTAGCTGTTGTCTAGGTACCTCCCGTAATAATCCTCATTTAATAATTAATCTCCATTTCATTTATTAAATGACCATTAATTTATAGCACCATTAACCAAACATTTAATTTAATTTTCTCCCTATATTAACGTCACCACCATTCCATTTTAATAAATTCTACGATTGTCCAAACATGGTTCTACAAACTCGTATGAACCCCTGAAAATCACCCGGACCCAATGGCGGACCCCATTGCTGGACCCCCATAAACAAAACCGGTTCGGACCAAGAGGCGACCCAGTTCACCCCAGATCGAACTAACAATTTTGTCCAAATTTTTACTAAGTTTAAAACTCATCTTTTCATCTCAACCAAAAATCTTTAAGGCTCCCTGTCCAATATAAGTTTGAATTTGAGTTTCCACGATGTTATTTAACCTTATAGGATCATTCACTACATGATTAAATATCAAGAACAATCCCTAATTGTTAGAATTAAGATCACAACTAAGAATTGTGTATTTTCAGAGTCATATACCCATATCACCCATGACCTCCTTGGAATGTCGGCTGATGAAGCCCCTTCCACCACCACTAAGCCATCTGATTCTCCCTCCTTTCACTTACCAAGTCATCCCTCCTAACCTATTTTCCCTTTTACTGAAAAATCATTTGCTTCTCTTCTTGGAAGCAAACCTACGACTACCTTTTAATTAAAATCCCCATGCATTCGCAAACGTGAGACTACTGTGTTATTTTCTAATGAAGACATTCGCATTTTATCTAAACCTTTCAAGTTGTCATTAGTTGGTAAGTTTACTCTTAGTCGACCTCGTATGGAGGTTATTCGAAAAACCTTTCATTCATTCTCTCTTAACACTGATTTGAATATTGCTTTATTAGATGAGAAACATATTCTTATCAAGCTTAATAGTAAAGAGGATTTCTTGAGACTTTGGCTTCGAAACCAATGGTATATCCACAAATATCTTTTGCAAATCTCAAAATGGAAACCTAAATTTCAAGCTAATAAACATTGTTCATTGACTCCAGTTTGGATTTCCCTTCCTTTTCTCCCCATCCATTTATTCTCTAAAGTTTCTCTTTTCTCCATAGCTCAATTGATTGGATCTCCTCTGAAAATTGATGAATCTACTCCAGGTTTCTCTAGGCCTAGTGTGGCTAGAATTTGTGTTGAACTAGACCTTCTTAAACCTTCTATCCATCGAGTCGGTATTGTTAATAGAGATATGGGATTTTGCTAAGCCATTGAATATGAAAAAATACCACCTTTTTGAAAGGTCTACAGGCGACAAGGTCATCTTGAAAGGAACTGTAAGAGGGCTGAACCAATCCTTATGCCATTTATCCTTTATGGAAGGAGATTATTAGCTCAGGTGCTCACTCTTCTAGAGGAGTTGTGAAGAATTTAAAAGTTCCATCTAATGTGTGGGCTAAAACCAAAGACAATTTTATCATTGCGGAATCAAGCAACCCTTTTTCTTTTCCCCAAATTCTTCAATCTAAACCTAAATCTATTTCTTATCCCAAAGGCCTTGTTATCCCTGAACATTCTTTCCTTAAAATTGATCCCCTTCTTCACTCTATTGCAAAAAATTCTTTTATTAATCATGATATTTTCCTAGCTCATATCCTTTCCTCATCTCCTTTTGAAGAAGGTGAAATTTTTCCCATTAATTCATCTTTTAAACCTTCTCAAACTAAGCTCTCTATCCCAAACCTTCATAAAAGGAAACTCATGATACCCATAAAATTTGTCCGACCTTTAATAACCTACCCCCCAGACCTTGCCTAACCTATAAAAAGACTATTGACTCGATCTTTAATATCCTCTTTGATAGTGAGAAGGATAGTGATCCTCGTGATATTATAGATTTTACTGAAGAATTCAAGACATACTCCATTCTCTTATCAAATATATATTATTCCATGAGGAAGATTTATGAGAATAATTCCACCAAGAGTAAAGATTATAAAAATTTGAAAAATGAGCCCTCCTCAATCATCATCAAATCTAGAGATAAAAGAACCTCTTCAAAAATTTCTATAACTCCTCCTTCTCAATGATTAGAGTCCTCTTTTGGAATGTGAGAGGCATTGGGAACAATCCTACTGTTAGAAGGCCCAAGAAATTAATTAAAGTCCATAACGTTTACGTTGTTGCAATTATTGAACAAAAATTTAGGATTTGCAACTTCAAAATTTAGTGATAAGGTTAAATTTCTCAAATGGATTGGACAATCTAAATAATTATATTTGTATCATGTGGAAACACCAATGGAATGTCCCAATTTATCTCAACTCATTTTAATTCTTAGCTCTAAAGATTTATGATACCTTTTTACCTTCTCCTCTTAAATTCATTTCTGTCTATGGTAGATGCAATAAAGAGGAAATGAAATACTTGTGGGAGGAAATTATTACTGAATATAACAATTATTTTCCTATAATTATTGAGGCTGACTTCCATGTGGTATCCTCACCTTTGGAGAATCTAGGAGGTAATGAAATTGATCGTGAGGCATGCTCTCAGTTTAATAGTTCTATGGGATTAGCCGGTTTGAATGAAGTTCCTTAGACTGGATCCAAATTTACTTGGTGTAACATACGGAGGGTCTTGATCGTGTTGGGGCTAGGTTGGAGAGAGTTGTATGAAATTTCCAATGGAGACAAACCTTTTTAACACCTCTTGTAGCTCATTTACATAGAACAAATTCTGATCACAGTCCACTGTTGCTTTTTCTTACGCAAAAGGATGATTCAGTTCAGAAGTGCTTTAGATTCCAAAATTTTGAACTGAACTTCCAATTTTACGATCTGTGGTGGATCAGGCTTGGAGGACTGATTGTATTTGTGATCCACTTAGAGTGTTCTCCTAAAAATTAAAGGCAACCAAGCAGGACTTAGCTCTGCCGAATAAATCCACTTTCAAAAATATTTTCCAAGCAACTATTAAAGTTGAAGATGAAGTTCTCCAAAAAGAGAGTGTTTTAAAATCCAATTATTCAGAAGCTGCCAACATTGAATACAAGCTTACAAAGGCTAAACTACAACACCAATTGGCTATTGAAGATGATTTTTGGAGGAAAGAGGAAAGAATTAAATGGTTATAAGAGGGGGATGAAAATTCAAATTTTTTTATGCTATGGTAAATCAAAAGAGAAACAAGGGTACCCTTTCTAGAATCGATGATTGGATATCAGATCATGTTACTATTAACAGTCATTTCTCTGAGCATTGTAAAGGTATTCTATCATCCCCTTCTATCATTTATGATGATTTATCCCTTGTAATCTACATTCCAAATCTTGTCACAGATAGTGATAATATTCTTTTATTGACTCCTCCTTCTATGCATCAAATTAAGGATGTCATAAGCCAAATGTATTTTTCTAGCACTGTAGGAACTGATGGCTTCAACTCCTTTTTTTACAAACACTGTTGGGACATTATTAAATAAGACCTTTTGAAATCCATCTCTTGTTTCTTTATGGGGAATGTTTTACGTAAAAGCTAGACATTTACTCTTATCATTCTCATCCCAAAAATGAAAAACACTTTTTCTTGTAATGATTATAGACCAATCAGTCTTTGAAAAACCTCCAAAAAATTAATCTCCAAAATTATTGCCAATAGACAAAGGATTCTACTAAATAGTATTATCAATCCCAATCAATAAGGTTTCATTAAGGTAAGATCAATTTCAGAGCAAGTCCTCTTGGCTCAGGAAATCATGTCTAATTTCAATAAAAAAATCGATGGGAACTAATTTGGTTTGCGAACTTGACATGTCCAAATGTTATGACAGAGTTTCGTGGTTATACCTCATTCAACTGATCAGAATATTTGGCATCAATGAACCTTTTATAGACATGGTTTGGAGGTTAATATCAGAATGTTGGTATTTAATTCTTATTAATGGGTCAGCTCATGACTTCTTTAAGTCCTCATATGGGGGACCCCCTTTCACCTGCTTTGTTCATTCTGTCTACTGAAGTCTTAAATAGAAGTCTACGAAACTTATTTGAGAATGGTTCAATTGAATCTTTTTTTATTCCCCCTGGTAGCCCCATCATTTCTAACCTTTTTTTTTGCAGATAACATACTCATTTTCACATCAGGCAGTCAAAAGTCTTTAAAACAATTCAGATATTTTCTCAAAGATTATGAAACTATCTTTGCTCAAGTGCTGAGTAAATCTAAATGCAATTCATAATTCCTCCAAATTGCTCCTCATCTAGAAGAAGAATTAAAGAAAGAACAATAAATTTCACATTAAAAAAATCATCCTTTACTCTATTTGGTGGTGCCTCTTTATGCATGTAGAAAGAAAAAATCTCTTTTTAATGGACTCATGGACAAAATAAAAAAGAAGCTGGAAGGCTGGTCCTATAAATCGCTTAGCCAGGGAGGACAAATTACCCTTCTAAAACATGTTACCCAAATAATGTTTTACCACTTATTTGCAGCTTTAGATCCTCCCATTTCCATCATCAGGACTTTGGAATCCCTATTCTCAAACTTCTTTTGGGGTCCTTAAAAGGTACCACTAAAAGACATTGGAAAACCTGGAATTCTCTTTATCTTCCTTATAAAGAAGGGTGCCTAGGCCTTAAGCTCATTCCTGATTATATTAGAACCATTTCTTGTAAACTTTGGTGGAGATTTTTGACAGTGGACTCATGTTGGAGTAGTTTCTTAAAAAATAAATATTGCAAGAGATGTAATCCACTTTATTCTTCATGCAAAATATATTCTTCTCATGTATGGAAAATGATGCAGGAAGTTCTTCCAGTGGTTAAAGAGTGGATTACTGATGGAGATGGTATCAAATGGATGGGAAATTATAATGGCCTTTTCTCTCTTAAATCAGCTTGGAACATTGTAACATATAGAAGTTGTTCTTAATTCTCCTTTAAATCCATATGGAATAAGAGGCTTCTAAATAAATCTCTATTTTTATGTGGAAATTACTCCATCTTATTTTTCCCACTGATGATACTATTGCCAAAATCAATATTTCTATTGTTTCAAAATGTCACTGCTGCACTTGCCCTCTTCAGGAATCAATATATCATCTTTTCTTCAAGGGAGAAATAACTTCATAAATTTGGACTTATTTCAAGGGTCTCATTGGAATCAAAACTTCTTCCACTTCAATCAGAGGAGAACTTATTTCATGGTGGATTAAATATATAGGTAAAGTATTAATCTGTATTGTTCTTATCATTGTTTCATATGTTATCACCTATAAGATTTGGAAAGGCATAAATAGAGCTACTTATGATGAGCATCCTACGCAAGCTGATTTTATAATCTCTAATATCCACTACGGAATTAGATATTTATTTTTAGCTTTTCCTATCAAAGGTTATAAATATAGATTAGATCTTGAGCTTATTAAGGATTTCAAAATTCATTGTACCTAATCTTGTTATTACCACTGGAGGTAGGCTATTTTTCTCCTTTGAATAAAATGTTTTAAATTCCAAAAAAAATCATATACCTATAAATTCCTAATCTCTACCACGTGTAAGGATACTTATCATCTGAAATTTAGAGCTTTAATATATTTAATGGTTCTCCAAGAGTAGTAAGTCATAATAATTTCAATAGGTTTTAATATCATTAATTTCCCAATAATAGTCCACAATTTCTACACATCCTAATTTTTGGATTCTTCTAACTCACTTTTAGATTTTAAACCATCATAAACAAGTTTTAATTCATTGATTCATTGCCACAAATCCTATATATCCAGAACTCTACATGGAAATACATCACAATGATTTAATAAATATTTTGGATAAATAAAAGTAAGTACGAAAATTCTTGCCTTAATAGCGTTGATTGATTCTTTGAATTCCCCTTGAATCTCCCTCTTCAATTCCTTATTGTGGCCTATTGCCTTCTCTGTCTCAGCGGTGTAGGATATGGTTCTTTAATGTAACCTCAAGGGAGTTATTAAATCTCTTAATATAGGTAATTAGATTACTAATCCCGAGTTGGGTCTGAACCCATAATTAAACTAGCCCAAAAGTGTCGCAGCTTAAGTACCTATACCTCGAGACCATTTCTAGAGGTTTAGAACACCTAAACGAGCCCATATGACTTCTCGAAGTGTCTTTCAATTATTTTTATTCACAATTATATTTATAATCGAATCATTCAGTATACATTAATTATCTACTACACATGCAATTATTTTCCATTGTAATTATTAGCACAAAAATATCAATCACACATGATTACGACATAATAACAATTTACTCGTTCACAATTAGTAAATTTTTATTCCAAAAATATAGTTTTATTTATTCTAGAAGATATACGGGGTATTACATTCTCCGCCCTAATAACGGGATTCCTTCCTTGGAATCTAGGAGAGTACGTACCTAGCTAGAAGAGTTCAGGATATTTCGTGCCATGTCATCCTCCATTTACCAAATCGACTCGTCCTCCCGATGCTGTCCCCACTTCACCCAAACTAAAGTAACAACCTTGGATCGAAGTCGGCGCTCTCAATAGTCCATAATGGCTACATGTCTCTCCTCGTAAGTAGCATCTGGATGGATCTCTATCTCATCAATGTCGATGTGCTGGTATGCCATATCGTCTTGAAGGAAACTCGACAATGAAGATACATGGAAAATGTCGTGCATCCATTGCACATTATCCGGTAGTCCCAATCGATACACCACGAGCTCGATCCTCTCAAGTATAGGGAATGGTCCCACGTATCGGGGAGCCAACTTATCTTTCTTCTCAAATATGATCACTCCCTTCATGGGAGATACTTTAATCAACACATTATCCCCAACATCAAAGTCTAAGTGTCTCTGGTCCGCATCTATATAACTCTTTTGCCTATCTTGGGAAATTCGTATCCTGGACCGAATCATCTCTTCCTTCTCTTAGGTGCCCTGAATAAAATCTGGCCAATGTAACTTGTTATTCCCCACCTCTAACCAGCATGACAGTGGACGATAAGGTCTCCTATAAAGAACCTCAAACGGTGCCATCCCAATCGTGAAATGGTAGTTGTGGTTCTAATAAAACTCCACCAAAGGCAAGTACTGCTCCCAGATCCCCTTAAAATCTAAAATGCACATACGTAACATGTCCTCCAACATCAACTTCACCCTTTCCATCTACCTATCGATTTGAGGATAATATTAGGTGCTCAATCTTAACTCTTCCCCTAAAGCTTGGTGAAAGCTCCTCCAAAAGTGGAACACAAACATCCTTTCCCTATTTGACACAATATTGAGCGGTACCCCATACAACTTTACAACCTCTGTGAGGAAAAGTCTGGCATATGACTTAGAGCTATAATTTATTCGAATCAATAAACAGTGATCCACCTTCGTCAATCTATCGATGATCACCCAAGTAGAATCATTCCCCTCTGTGATAGAGGTAGCCCAGTGATGAAGTCCATGGATATGATCTCCTATTTATATAGCGGGATCTCCAAAGGCTGTAACACACTTGCAGGATGTTGATGGTCCACCTTCACCAATTGACACATTGTACACTTGGATATAAAATTTGTTATATCCCTCTTCATCCTAGCCCACCAATATGACATCGTATGTCGTGGTACGTCGTCTCCCCTTCAAGATGTATCATTAATCATGACCCGTGAGCCTCAGACATAATGTCTTGCCTGAACTCCTCATCATATGGGATAAATAATCTGCCTTGGAATCTCACTCCACCATCCAACCCAATAGAATAATTCTCTTATCCTTATGCTAACGACTGTCAAACTCGCTCTTGGAAAAGCTGATCTCCCATCTGTGTCTTCAAGACCCGAATGATGATCTTGAGTGTGATGGTGAGAACCACCATAAGTGCATGCGTCAAGTAATCATCTCCAATAAGTGATTTCCACTTCGCCTTCCACAGTGCGGCTAACTCTAACATCGTCTTGCGGCTCAAAGAATCCTCTATGACATTCGCCTTCTTCGGATGGTACTGAATGTCAAAATGATAGTCTTTCATAAACTCTATCCATCTGCTCTGCATTATGTTCAACTCCCACTACGTGAACAAATACTATAGGCTCTTATGGTCTATGAATATCGAGAACTTCTTCCCCATGAGATAATTCCTCCATAATTATAGTGAAAATACCACGGCTGCTAACTCTAAGTCGTGGGTGGGGTGATCTCCCTCACGAGGATTAATATTTCGTGAAGCATAAGCTACCGACCTCTCCTCTTGTATCAAAGACCCTCCTAGTCCCCTAAGGATGCATCTATAAATACCTTATAGGCTATCCTTGCCCGATGTAACACCAAAACCAATGTTGTAGTTAATACCGTCTTCAGCTCATCAAATGCCTACTGGTACACATCATCCCATATAAATGGCACTCCATTCCTTATCATATTCGTTAGGGGACATACTATCTTGGCGAATCCCTGACTAAATCAATGGTAGTACCCGACAAGTCCCAAAAATTTGCGTACCTCGGTGGGTGTAGTGGGATATCTCCACCCCATTGTTATATAAACCTTCCTCGGGTGCAATGATATCCCCCTCTCAGACCCCATATGGCCCAAGAGCTGCACTTATCACAATCAAAACTCACATTTTTCGGACTTAGCATGCAATTGGTGGTCCCGTAGTGTCTATAAGACTACATGTAAATGTTGTGCATGCTTCTTCGTAGATGAACACTATGATGAACTGATCCAAATAGTCTCTAAAATCCATAAATACCATAGGTGCTTTGGTTAGCCCAAAAGTCATCACCAAAAACTCATATGACCTATATCTCATAAGAAACGTCATCTTCGGGATATCCTTCTTTGAAACTCTCAACTGGTAATAACCCGATTTCAAGTCAATTTTAGATAAATAACCAACACCCTTCAGCTAGTCAAATAAATCATCAATGTAGAGAAATAAATATTTATTCCATATGGTGACCTTGTTCAACTCCATATAGTTGATACAAAGTCGCGACAGAACAAACCTGAAGCACCCCATGATGAAGTACTCCTCTTAATGAACCCCTGTCCCAATAACTGCTCAATCTGATCCCGAAGCTCCCTCAACTCTTGAGGAGCCAGCTGATACGGTGTGTGTGTAATGGGTTTCGTGCCCCAAACCAAATAAATTATGAAGTCTTCTCCTTACTAGGTGGAAACCCTAGGATCTCTTCAAACACATCTGAGAACTCACTAACTATCGGGATGAAATCTACGAACACCATGACTCCCGAAGAAGTCTCCTCATTAATATATTATAACTACGTGCTCTACCCTCCCTTAGGGTGCGACATCACAACCAGGTAAATCTACGTCCTCGGAATTGAGAAAATAATGGACCTTCCGTAACGGTCAAAACATGCTCGATATGTAGCTAGCCAGTCCATCCCTAAGATAACATCATAGTCGTGCATACCAAGTACAACTAAGTCGACTAGAAAGGTGATTCACCCTATCTCAATCCCTATACCCGACATACTGAACGTATGGGTGCCCCTTTACCCACAGATAATCTATGTGTAAGACGATATCAAAAGCAAGGTCTATCATCCCCATCTCACACAAAAAACTCGTGCTAATAAATAAGTGAGATGCCCCCATGTCAAATAAAATACGACCTGCGTGTTCGAAGATAGGGAACATACCCTCAACTGCTTTTGTTGGCACTCTCTGCAGGTATAATGTGATAAACTCGTCTAAACTGTAGTGGAAGCTGTCCCTGTGGTGGGGCGATGGGTCATGGAGTGGATGGTGCAAAAACTCCGGGAGCTAGTAGTGGTGGGCGCTGTCCCCATGGCGCCGGATGTTCCCTCTAACCTCCTTACTCCCAGGATGCCTGATTATCCCAAGCACACCACCTCGACGTGTGTCCCCTCTCTTTGTAAGTGAAATAATTTATGTGAAATGAGCGCCACTCTTCCTGTCAGCCCTGCTGGCCTCGACCCTATTGACCTTAGCCCTGATGGATTTTATGCTGGTAGCCTTGTCCCGACTGACCCTGGCCCTGATGGCCCTTCCTATTCCGATCATCAAAATCCCTGAATTTCTTATACTAATTTGTAGACAAATTACCCCTAAACTGTTGGGTCCCAAATCCGCTACCCCCACTCATCTTGCCCTGCTGTCTCGACGACTCGGCTCCATGTCACTTCTCTCCCTTATTCTTCTGAAAGGCCATGTGATCCTGACAGTGGATAAGTGAGGCGTTTACCATTTGATTATATGTGGTGAAGACCGAGTTCCATAAAAGAGACTTACTAATGTGCCAAGCTGACCCCGCTATTAATCGATCCACTTTCTTCTACTCAGTATTCACATCTTACTTTGCAAAGTACAAAAGGGCAGTAAACTCATCCTCATACTCATCGACGATACGTCCCTCTTACCTGAGCTCCATAAGTCAACTCTTCATCTCAGACTGCATAGCATGGGGAAAATACTTCCCCTAAAATCTCTCTTAAAACTCAGAAATCATCAAGCCATCCCTCTCTATAATCGACTTGATTGACTCCCACCATTGGAGTGCGGCCCCTACTAGACAAAAATAAGCAAACATTTGTTTTAGCACTAGCATACACTCTACCATCATAGATTTATTTGTATATCTTTCTTCCACCTACTTTCCACTAGAATATATGAACTACCTAAGAACTTTGATGGTTAGCCCTTTACGAAGGCCTCCCTTGCCCTGTCCCAAACTAACCCTGGTGCCTGGGCTGCTATGGCCATCGACTATGGTGGTGGTGGTGGTTGCTGCTGAGCCTATGGTAGTGGTGGTAGCTGCTGCTGAGCCTGTGGTAGTGGGAAATACTGGAGCATGGCTACTACTGATCCTGTGGTAATAGGAAATGCTGGAGCATGCTAGTGGAAATCGCTTGGGTCATAATAATGGTGATCTCTGCCAGAGTAATCAATGAGGGGATGGTGGGCCCTGTGTCTACTGTTGAAGCTCCAGTTGAGCCTCCTCCACTATAGCAGGTGCGACTATGTGCCTAGGTCTACTTCTTCATCTGCTTACCATCTGAAAGCAAACAAGGTTGAAAATAGTACAATTGTAAGAATACAATCAACCATAATCATATTCTCTACACATTGAAGGCAACATATATCCTAAGGACACTATAACATGGAACCTCTGATACCAACTGTACCAACCCCCATTTTCTCATGTAAAAGTTAGCTAGACACGATACGCCGTAGATGGGGATTCTTTGTCAATTAATACAATTCTCAGCATTAATATCACATAAAACATATATTAATATATTGTAATTGAGTTTAAATCAATACTCCAATAATAATGAAAATCCAATCAAGCACCAATCGTATGATAACTCCAACATAAAAGTAAATATCTCAAATTGAGATGAAATAAATAAATCCCATGCTTATTCCCATACAAATATCCCAAATGAAATAAATAAAATTAGGATGAATAGAACCTAAACTATAATCAACAAGTTCGAAAAATCTGATGGGCAAAGGGGACCGCAAGGCTGATACGTTAACACTCCTACTATTCATGTCTAGGAGTACCTGGGGGGAGAAAACATTTAAATTTGGGCCAGTCCCTAGAGTTTCAAGAGTTAACTTACTTATCTTTATAGTGAAAAAGTACAATTCTGTGAAAGTGAGTGTTCCCATTGCCACTCTCACAAATAATAAATCTCACCTCTCATTTAGGAACAATACTATTCAAATACCCACCCATAAAAAGATAATTATGCACCTAACAAGGTAGCGTGTTAAAATGACATTTAATTACTTTCAAATAATTGTTTCCCATTTTTTCCCTGACATACCACCCATGAAGAGATAAGATCTACTATAATTCATTCCACGTAATATTTGGTCTGTGCCTTTAGTTTACAATATTACCCTTGAAAATTCTTCATTTATTTTGATTAATTTCATATATGTCAATATATATGAGACACTAAGGCATCTACCTAAAGTGTCTCGTTCGTGATCTATTAGTGAGTTCGTAGGATTCTCTTATCCAAGACGGATAACACACAACATAATTTAATGGGGCGGTCCCTACATCATTAACCAGTTCATGACCCATACCCAGCGGTGACAAAGGATCCCATCTTCTACAATTACCTCTCGTAGATGGCGCTGTTATGTAGTACCTATAAAATGACCTACACAACATCTATCCCACCTGTGTTGATGCGTGCTACAATTTTGAATGCGCAAAACTCCAAATCTATAGGATAGTCCACCATCCCAGGTATGTCACACACAAAATATAAATAGATATGACCATATGTAAAAGTAATTATACCAACAATTACCCCATAAATTAATCCTAGTTGTTGTTTAGGCACCTCCTATAATAATCCTCATTTAATAATTAATCTCCATTTCATTTATCAAATGACCATTAATTTATTAGCACCATTAACCAAACATTTAACTTAGTTTTCTCCCTATATTAACGTCACCACCTTTCCATTTCTAATAAATTATAAATTTGTCCAAACATGGTTCTACCTACTTGTATGAACCCCTAAAAATCACCCAGACCTAATGGTGGACCCCATGCTCGGATCCCCCCATAAGCCGAACCGGTTCGGACCAAGAGATGAACCAGTTCGCCGCTGACCGAACCAACAATTCTTCCTAGATTTTTACCCAGTCTGAAGCTCATATTTTCATCTCAACCAAAAATCTGTAAGGCTCCCTATCCAATATAGGTTTGAATTCTATTTTATACAATGTTATTTAATCTCATAGGATCATTCATTACATGATTAAATATCAAGAACAATCCCCAATTATTAGAATTAAGATCCCAACTAAGTTTTGTGTATTTTCAGATTCACATACCCATAAATTCGTAATCTCTACCACATGTAAGGAGAATTATCATCTGAAATTCATACCATTAAGATAGTTAAT
The DNA here is from genome assembly GCA_949130495.1 of Sambucus nigra. Classification (NCBI taxonomy): domain Eukaryota; kingdom Viridiplantae; phylum Streptophyta; class Magnoliopsida; order Dipsacales; family Adoxaceae; genus Sambucus; species Sambucus nigra. The sequence goes on along the minus strand of OX422207.1, from coordinate 621,164,736 downwards.
CGTTCTCAAAGAGTATCTAGTCATAATCATTCCAATAGGTTTTAAGATCATGAATTTCCCAATAATAATCCACAATTTCTACCCATCCTAATTTCTAGATTCTTCTAAATCGCTTTTATATTTCAAACCATCATAAACAAGATTCAATTTGTTATTTTATTACCACAAATCCTATATATCCAAAATTATATATGGAAATACATTATAATGATTTAAGAAGCATTTTGGAGCACTAAAGTAAGCAAGAAAATTCTTGCCTTAATAGTGTTGGTTGATTATTTGAATTCCCCTTGAATCTCCCTCTTCAATTCCTCATTGTGGATTCCGGCCTTCTCTCTCTCAGTGGTGTTGGCCAGGGTTCTTAGATGAAACTTCAAGGAGTTATTAAATCTCTCAATACTAATCCCGAGTTGGGCTTATTTCTCAAGTTTTAGACCCCAAAATGGGTCTGAACCCATAATTAGACTAGCCCAAAAGTCTCCCTACTTATATACCTATCCCCCAGGACCCTTTATAAAGGTTTAAAACACGTAAAGGAGCCCATATGACTTCCCTAAGTGTGTCCCAATTATTTTTATTCACAATTATATTTATAATCGAATCGCATATTACGCATTAATTTTCTACTACACATGCAATTATTTTCCATTGTAATTATTAGCATAAAAATATCAATCACACATGATTATGACATAGTAACAATTTACTCGTTCGTAATTAATAAATTTTTGTTCAAAAAATATAGTTTTATTTACTCTAGAAAAACTACGGGGTATTACGAGCATGGCTTAAAAGAGATGCTCCTTTGACAATGAAAGAAGGAAAAGGGACAAACTTTACTTTCACATGGTAAAGAAACCTCTTTCCCTTTCTAATTTGCTAAGATGAGAATAGAAAGGAAAATATTAAGGGAAACATGGTGATAAATATTTTTACTCTTTAGAAATTAATGATACGGTCAAAATAAAAATAGTTTTTTCAATTAGTCTATGTGTGTTATAATTATTAATGTAAATACAAGAATATAAATAAAATTATACTTACTAATGTAATTAGAGTTACATTTATTAATGTAAATGGAGTTACACTTTCAATTGTATGTACATTAATTAATGTAATTGTATTTATAGTAATAAGTGTATCTATATTGTTTGGACATATCGTTAATTAACTAAAAAATTTATGGGCTTAAAATAAATTCCCTAAATATGAATCATTTTTGCTTGGTAGGAAGAAAAATAAATAATTATACATTATTAATCAATGACATTACTAGATTTGAATACTTGGATTGATTAAATATGTTATTATAAGGTTACACTTTACACTAGTAATTAAAAATCACCATTATAGCTAAATTTTCCATTTCTCCAATTTTCTTTCCATATTTAGAGTATACAATTTTGTGGGCTACAAAGGAAAATTCGTCATTGCACTTATCATCTCTTTCACTTTTTGTGTCTATACCAAACAAAACAAAATTTATGTCTTTATTCAAGTTTTCCTTTCTCTATTTTGAATTACTGACTCCAACAAATCAAGGATAAGTTTAAAATAACCAAGGATAAGGATAAATACGAAGGGTGTATTTTAATTTAAGAAAAAAATTATATAAAACTATTTTTTTATAACTGCCCAATAACATACGATTAGGATTCCTCTAATATACAAGGAAGATTATAAGCCATTTTATCATAATATGAATATACTATTTTTTCTCAATAAGTGATTACTATAGGGCGGCATTCAATGTTTTCTTTAATTTGTCCTCACGCCTTAGTTTCACGGGATACTCAAATGACCTACGATCAACATCCCGCCATTCATAAAATATCCCCAAATCCTTTTCCTTATTATCCTCATTATAATTTTTCTTTTTACGTCTCCCCGAGGTATTTCTTATCTCATTGGCATAATTTTTCTCAACAATCTTAGCATTAGAAAAATTATCTTTCTGGCACTGAAGTTTTCTTCTCATTTTCTGAAAGAGTCAAAATTGAATGAATCCACATTTTGGGCCTTTAAAGCCACGCCCTTATATTTTTTAGGCAGATGTCAATTTTTCAGATGAAAGGTTTGTAAATCACATATGAACTCCTCCACCTTCATCTTATCGACGTTCCCTAAAGCATTTAATCGTGACTTGTGAAAGCAATACACGAGGCAAAAACCTCAAAATCTTTCCCACAACCTCAAAATCATTAGATAACGGGGAGTGTGGGTATTTCGTGAACAATAAATTAGGGATTAGATTATTCAAGGGATTGGGTACAATGCCCCTGGTTCGTGATGAAAATTGTATATAGGTCTATATCCCTATCCTAAGTGCAGTTGGTAAATCGTCTCACGAGAGGGAGACATATGAGGTTTGATCAACCATGTAATAGTGGTATGTGATTACATGGTTATGTGATTACATAATGATTTAGCCTTTTATGCATGTTTATTTATAGCCCATTAAGAGTGGGACATACATATTGACATGATAGGGGCACGAGAGGTCCCTAAAGGTTTAAGCCTTTCTATTATGCTTATTTATATGTAGCTAGTTAGAAAATGTGTATACAAGGATTTGGTTTGTGTTACCACTATTAATGTGATATGGTTACTTTATGGATTATGGTTTACTATACACATAATACGTGACTCCCAATACAAAATTAGCAATAATGATATTGAATTTAAATCTTGATTGAGATCATGTAGGTTACTTGTTAGGCAAGGGACTTGTGTATGAATGCTGTATCTATGTTTAATGTAGGTTGACATCTAGATAGGATATACCTTAGTTGTAGGTGAAGTGAGATATCTTGGGTGATTGTCCACAAGACTTACATAAGATGTAATTAAATTGCATTTTATATTGTTAAGGTAAGTTAGATATTTCTTGCAAATATGTTATCTGACCCACAATGTTTTCTTAAAATATTTTTAGTTGTTCCAAAGTTGGATAAGTATGGTATAGCATGCATATTTGTAGTGTTTCGATCATTCTAGCCTTAGATGTATGATGTTTATCAATCTCAATATTATATTTCAGTTAGCTTTACCATTTCAGTGTTTAGAGATTTTATTATAGGCCCATTGTGGGTTCTAAATTTGTTTACTTCAGTTAGTTTTGATCAGTTGAGATATTCATCATACGTTATTTAGTTACTAAATGTAATACCCCCTACTTTCCATGCATTATTTAATTGTGTAAATTAATTTTGTGTGTCTGTTGTGGTATGTAATGTTAATATTTATATTTATGTATTATATAATTTGTATTAGAAATCGGACTTAAAATACGATAATTCATTAATTAAAATTTTTGAAATGACGAAATATTATAGGACACGAAGGATTATTCAGGGATTTGGTATCGAAGGTTTACTTGTTTGGATTATCCCCTTCGTTTCAGGTTCCATAAATTGTGAAGTAGTTTCTTATAATGAAGTGTCATACTTTGTTAATATATAATTAAATAATTGATATTAGGACTTGTACTGAGCTAATCCTGGTTGGCATTTGGGACAATTAGAATGTTCATTTTTGACTTAAAATAACGGATTTAGAGTCTATTGAGTTAGTATATTGGTCCTAGGGTTAATTTTATGGGAATCTATGTTTAATGGTCATTAGTCATAACCTAAATACATGTTAAAGAATTAGAACCCTAGGATATGAGGAAGGAAGAGACACTTAAGGGAAATAAGAGATTTGTGGATGTGAGGTTTGAATTATCACATTTGACCTAAGGCGAGTTTATATCAATTAAGAATTTATTTTGGATTGCGTTATGGTAGTTGTAATCCATTGGATTCTAAAATTTTATCATTAAAATATGAATTGTAATCATATAATCATCAATTTTCATAATTAGATTAATCAGATGCTTAATTCTTAACATCATATTCATGATCAAGTACAATGGGTGTTGAATCATTTAAATTGATTCATGAATAAATATATTTAGATCATAAAAGAATTAGATATGTAATGCAAAGATATTAATAAAGAATATCCCTAACTTTTGAATGGTCCCGATAGAGAATTAGAATGTTAATTTGGGGAATTTGGGTTCAGACTGAATCTGGGGTTTAATGATTCAAACCTGAGTATACTCTTTAATTCTTGTTCATAATCATAAAAACCAATTAGATATAGGTTTACATTGATTATATGTGATTATAATTGATGAAGAAGGACCAATTTGATAGTTTAAAGTCTTTAGGTTTGGGTTGGAAATGGCTATGGGCATAAAAAAATTCATTATGGTAAAATGCTACCCAGGACTTCTGGATAGATCCGATTTTCATGTGGATCGATCCAATCAAGCGAGAAAAACCAAGTTATAGATAATTGGATTACATAAGCATGGTCCGTAGTTTTATATTTTTGGATTTTTATATGAATTTCTTATGAATATTATACAAACAGTGCGCAAAGCTGATATTTCTGGGGTGATGATTTTTGGTTTAGTCTTTGTATGGTGCTCGATTGGTTAGGGTTTTGATTGGGGAGTTGTTTTAGGGTTAAAATAAATTGAGATGAGTTTATAGGAATTAAGTTTGGTTATAGAAACCATGATTAAGGACATAAATATTTGAGCCTAAGTTTGTTAAGTAAGGTAAAATTTTACGATAACGTTTATCATATATTAGGTGGGATTGTGGTTGTGACTTACCGAATAGGTTAGCGATTGTTTTAGAATGTTTCTTATAGCCATTAGGTGAGATCAAACCTAGACTTTGAGAGCCTTGGGGGTTTGCTTATATATATATATACACACACACACACACACACACACACACACACACACGATTATAAGTTAACATGCGAATTAACTAATAATATGACAAAACTTTATCTGCATCTCGATTAAGTAGGGTTTTATACTTTCTTTTGGCCTGTGGAATGTGAATACTCATGGGATACATACTAAAAGGGACAAATTTTATGGGGTGCATATAACGTTCACCGCTCTAGTACCCCGATGATAGAGATGTTCTTTACCCTTATCATTTTTACCTCGAACACTTCGTGTTGATGTACTTGTATTATACTATGGTGATAAGATGCAGGGATCCTCTCATATAATTTGGGCATGGGTCCATATGATGGGTGTGAAGGCGTAGTGATTATCCCTTATTAAGGCTTTGGGGTTATAGGTGTGGTACAACCAATAACTCTGACTAATAAGTGGGGGGGATCCCTGAAGGCATTAAGGGAAGGCCTTTATTATCTGCGGGCATGAGAGTAGCTCATTTACATATCGAGTACCGTACCTATGTGGATGTTAGACGTAGATATTATCTTTCCTCTACTTTATGTGATTTTGTGATGCAGTACTTGGGTTTGTTGTACCAATTTATATCTTATACTAGGGATGTATGTGATTTATTCTAGAGGTGTATAACTATAAGCTTATGACTTGGTATTTATGCATCGAGTGTATTATAGAGATATATACTACATTATTGGAATGATATGGATTTGGGACTTATTGACCTAAGGTACATATTTAGTATCCTATCTGGTGAATGTTAAAGTGACTTTGGTTAAATAGCTCGACGCATTCAAGGTAAATGACTACCTTAAGATAATTGATTCTTAATGTAAGAGATTTATTTAAGAGTTAGAAAATGAAAGAATATGGAATTAAGATATGAACTTTAAACACATAGAACACATATGGGTTTAGGAGTAGAACCTCGTATCTACTTTAGGTTGTTTGGGTTGGGTAACTTAAATAACTTAAAATACATTTAAAATGGGAAGAAGATGTATTATTATTGTGACCCAACTTTAGTTAAATTTTTATTCTCTATAAACTCATAGTTTACGGCATTGTTGATTCTGTTTTTATAGGTCTTAGGCCATCGTTGTTGCCATAGACTTAGGATGTTCATTGGAGTAGTACTTTTAGCGACATCACGATCCGTCATTCCTATTGTGTAGGCATTGTGTAGTGTCACTCCTCTACATCTTGTAGTTATTAATTTTAGTTTAGGCAGTGGGTTGTGTTTTAGTTATTTTTCCTAAGTCAGAGATTGTATGAAATACATTTTTATTACCGAGTTTGATTATTATATTGGTAGTGATTGGTACCCGAGATGGTTTTATTTTGTTCATCATTCGTTATCTCTCATTATATTACTTCTTTAGTTTTATGTACATAATTTGTTGAGATTGTTACCAGATTTTTTAATTTCGATTATTTTTGTATTAAACCTGATAAATTTATTTGTGAATATTATGGGATGTCAAAGTTGTATTAGAGGGTTCCAGTTTCTTTTATCCTAGGGTCTTAGGTGCATCCGTCATTTTCTCACGTTACAATCTTTGACTACTTTATACATTTATTGTTTAGTGCTCGTATTACCTACAATGATGAGGACTAGAGGTTTTCATGACCTTATTCTAGACAACCAACTCAAATTGATAGAAGTGTGTCAGTAGGGTTCCATGTTTGCATTTCCTTCATGAGATGTCCTACAAATGAGGATTGACCTCGATCAGGAGTTAGGGGATTTTCGGTGTGAGACCTTTAATATGTGCTTGGTGTATAATTCTAGGGGAAATTCTACCACTCACTATCCATAACAACTTTAGGAGTATGTTTCTAAAGATCTCGACTATATAATTGCATGCTAGCCAATATGAGGAAAATTTAAAGTATCTTTCTCTTTCTGCACCGGGAGAGATTAATATGGAAACGAATAAGGATATTCAAAATATGAGTTACAGTGCCAACAAAGTTTTTGAGTTTACATAAACATTACGTGAAGGGTGTGGTAGATTTTAATGGGTAATTCTTTATTCACCTCTTACACTCAGGTGCTGGAAGTTACCTTCTTACATCAGTAGGACGATCACAACTTTATGAAGGATATGATATCTAAAATAGATAAGGAAGTGGCATAGTAGGACAAAATATTAGAGACGGTGTAGCGTTACCCTCAGTCGGGGAGGTCCTCACCAATAGGGGAAGCTACAAAGAGAGTGAAAACCCCAGAAGGTGTCTAAAAAATTAACAATTTGGGTTAGTGGATCCAAGGATGTTATGACCAGTGGGTCACGACCAATGAAAATAAGGCCATGTTCTTGAACCTTTCTTTGACATTGAGGAGTTATCGTTCTTAATTAATAGTGTGTTTACTACGATTATGAGTTATATATTTTACCATTTAGCTTTATTTATATGTGGATACTACATAGGGCATGTGGATGCTGTAGGTTGAGATTGTAATGACGTGATAGTTTGTTTGGTCAGCTTGGTTTTTAGTCACTTTGGTAACTTTTTAGATGAGAGATCATCGAACTATTATTGGGCTTGTTTAGGTAGCTATGTATTTTTTTTATGACTTTGTGGTCAAGGTATATTCCTATAGTTATTCTTAGACTCTAGAGAGGGTCTAGCACACACTTTGGTATAAATGCGAGCACTTAGGATGGGACCACAGTTCCGTTGGGATGTTACCAATAGTTTGAATTTTTTAGTTATATTCAAAGAGGTACTATGTTACCACCTACATAAGAGATTAATTATAGACTTAGAGTGTCACTAGCATTGGGACTCGCGGGGGAATCTTTTGAGATTGGATCCATTGTTGAGTAAGAGTGTCATGGGAGAAGGAACCATAGGTTTGAGATGTAAGTTCTTAAAAGAAGACGTTCCCATGGGGAAAACTTCAAAAATAAATACAGTTCATTGAGTTTATGTGTGGGCCACCATGAGGTGGGTAAGGTCATGATATGTGGCGAGTGTTCATTTTTATACGTCAATGACCCGTCAGTATAGTCGATGAGAGATATTTCATTTTGATATTAGAGTGTAAACAAGTTATCACTAGCGGTGGAATCTGGAGGAAAATATCCCTAAGGAGGTTTTTGTGACGCAATATGGAGCATGATCATCATGTAGCATTTTGATCGGACGGGGGATTAGTTTGCTATAATTAGTGACTACATCTTCTTTAAGTAGGAGTTCTGTAGCAGTAATGGATATTACATCAAATTTGCGTCATAGATAGTTTAGGCCCAAATGTTGAATTTTTTACAGGGAATTGTTACGCAAGTCGTAACTGTGAGGACTTTCGTTTCTTCGTTTAGTGATATGAGAGCGTTGCATCTTTACAAGTAAGATTATTTATGTGAGAGGGTGCCAACCTATAGGGGTCTGTCTTGGACAATGCGTAGGTTTTATGCTTCACTTTACATTCTATATGTGATTGGATGTATATAAATTTTAGGTGTCCGTATTATTGATATGGTGAAACAGTTCTAACATAGTTATCTCTAAAGGGTCTTCCTACTATTACGAAAGGTATAACACTGGAGAAATTTTAAGAGTTGCAATGTTGAAAGTCCTAGTGTAGAAGTGGGAGAGTGAAATCATGGATTTTTATAGGCTTCAAGGGTTTCAAAAGAGCATATGGATCCAGTTTGGGTCATTTGAGTTAAATTGACCAAGTTCATTAGATTTAAGACCTAGAATGTTCTTTGTTTTATGATGTGTTCTAGATACTTCAAAAGAAGTAGTGTTCATTATAGGACATAGGAATAGGGTTAGAGTAGGCAAAAGAACTTTGGGAGATGAACAAAAACATGGTTTAGGGTCGCAAGAAGGAGGACCATGTGTTATTAATTATCTTATCGAAGAGGCAGGTTGTAAAGCTCTGGATTCCAAAAGATATTTTGCAACCAAATGTGAAGTTCTTTTTTTTAATCTCGGATAGAGTGAGGATTATGTCACTTGACCTTACCCAATCATCGTCAGCATGCGAATGATTTTTATCGTGGGTACATAACAAAAAGAGTTTCTGTGGGACAAGTTGAGGTTTTAATGGTTGGATTAATTTGGTTTATAGTATTATCCAAACACAATTCATGATGAGGGAGGCCTTAGTTGATATTAGATCAAAGATTGAGTATATTTCTTTATAGTAGGGTGAGGACTCTATGATCAAGGTAGTCTTAATATGAGGAATTTGAATTTTGATGACAAAATTCCTTGTTTAGGGGGATGGGGGGAGGAATGCAATACTCCTTATTTGTCTGTGCATTATTTACTTGTGTAAATAAATTTGGTGTGCTTACTATGCCATTTGGTGTCACTATTTATATTTATATGTGTTATATTATTATTAATTAAAATCGCACTAAATAAACGATAATTCATTAATTAAGAATTTGGAATTGACATAGTTTGATGGGAGACTATGGAATTGTCAGGGATTTGGTATAAAGGGTTTCCTTGTTTGGATTACCCCCTTGGCGTCGGGTTCCACCGATCGTCAAGTAGTATATTATAATTCAGTGTCACGTTTAATTAATAAATAATTAGATATTTTATATTTGGACTCATATCATTGTTATGGTCGGATTTTGGGACGATTATAATATCCATTTTTGACTTAAAAATAGTGGGTTTAGAGTCTATTGAGTTAGTATATGGTTTGGGTGGAATTTTAAGCCATTTAGAGGTATTTTTTAGATCATTGAGTTGAGGCCCATATATGGCCCAGGGTTAATTTCGTGGTAATCTATGTTCAATGGTCATTAATCATAACATGAACACATGTTAAATAAATGGAGAATCCCTAGGAGGCTAAGGATGGAAAAGGTACTTAAGGGGACGGAGAGATTTCGAGATTTGAGGCTTGAATTCTCACACTTTGCCTAAGGCACGTTTATATCGATTAAGAATTTAATTTGAACTTTGTTATTGTAGTAGCATTCCATTGGATTCTGAAATTTTATCATTGAAATATGAATTCTAATCATATAATAATCAATTTTGGTAATGAGATTAATTACAAGGTTGCTGAATCCTTTAAATTGACTCATGAATTTATATATTTAGAACATAAAAATGTTGGATGTGTAATCTAACAATATTAATCTATAATAGCCTTAAAGTTTGAATGGTCCTTGTATAGAATTCACATGTTAATCTGGGGACTTGGGCGTTAGGATGAATCAATGGTTTACTCATTCAAATTTGATTTTACACCTTAATTCTTGTTACCCTAATTCTTGTTGGTAATCACTAAAACTATTTAGATATAAGTCTATATTGATTATATGTTGGTTAGAATTGAAGGAAACAACTGATGATGCTAAAAATAGCACCACCAGTTAAGGTGTTTACAAGCTCAAGCAAGTGATAACAATGGCAGCACACGAGAACATAAGTGTATATGTAGAAGGAGGTGAGGAGAAGAGGATAAACACAAATATGTAAGTGGTTCAGCCAATTAGGCCTATGTCCATTGTGAAAGTGTGTGAGTAATGTCACTGAAATAAGGCACTAATGGCCACGAATACAATCTCTCAAACTTTCTCTCTCTACTATGTAAATTTACAGAGTTTTAGCTAGGGTTGTAATTCTTGATCCTTTAAAATATTGAGGATGACCTGTATATATAGTGCTTGGGGGTGTAATGTACCCCCAAAGCATGTCATGAACATGTGCATGAAGATCCAACCAATGTAGGGATGACACCTGACTGATCTAAACTAAATAATGATGGCCTCAATATTCTCTCACGTGGATGGAATGATTCAGTTATAACGGATTAGTCCACGTGTTCCAAGCCGTTCATATGCGTGTAAATGCTCGGTTATCTTTGCTTGTTACCAACCTCGGCCTGGATGAGTACGAGGTTTAGTGTTGCTGACCCCTCCATGTCTGAGAATTATATGATGATCTTGGTTGGGATGCCAGCCGAGGCTAAATACGTGGAACGTCGGACAGGGATGATGTCTTCTTGACACTTGATGCTGATCTTGCGAGGCTTTGCTGATATTAGGTGAAACTTGTAATGTCGGCTATGGCCGATGTTGATGTTAATGCTGATGAATAACCCATGTCCATATTTACCTCGACTGATGACCTCATCGAGGTGATACTTTTAATGTCGGTTGTGGTCGACCTGATGGATAGATGACCCCATGAGTCATGCAGACCTCAACTGATGCCCAATCATGGCAATACTTGCAACATCGGCTGTGGACAGCATGGTGAAGGATGACATCACTGATGGGTAATCCTGAGCTCTTATTACCTCGGTCGTCATTCAGTCCTAGTCCATCATATAGGCCGAGGTTAATGTCTCTGAGCTGGCAGGTGCACTTTGGGCATATCAATCACCCCCAGCCCTGAGTTACCTATGTAAATAGGTGACTAAGGGGTATGTATATCTGTGGCTATATTTCCTTATGTACCAATATTTCCTTGACATGTGTCAACTCCTGAAGTGGTTAGCATGCGTGACAATGTGCAAATGATGCTGATTATCTTTTAGGCTCCCAAGGTAATGATGGTCCTTGGGATACGTGCAAAATTATTTGAGGGTTTAAACCCTTTTCTTCTCCTTCTTCTTTATTCTTTCCATTTTTCCCGCTTGTGCTCTCTGCATTTTCTCTCTCTTTAAGAGCTTAATCGTTGCTCTGTTTGAGGATTTCATTGTTCTAAATCTTATTTTTCTTCATTTTGTACTTCCTCAGGTATCGTTTTTTACCTTGCCTTTCCATTTTCAGCCTTATATTTCCATTTCTACAATTTTCGGTGAGGATTTAGGTTTTTCGTTAGTAGTATGAATTTTCTGGTGAGCTTGTTCTTGGTTTGAAATCTTTCAAAATCCAAGTTTGATCTTTAGTTTAAGTTATTCCAAGTTATTTATTTGTGGTTTAGCAAGAGTAAGGTAGTCTGTCTTATGCTCAGGCCTTTATATAAGCTTATAGAAGAGTTCCCTTCTCTTAAAGAGAAGACCTTTAAAAAAGTTAGGCAGATAGAGCGATCCCAAGAGTAAGCTCATAGGGCTAAGGCCTTCCCCCTCATACCTATCTTCCCTCCACCTCTAGAGGTGATATACCCTGAGCCAGTCGAGCTTGCTGAGCTAGTAAATGATCCAATAGACCCCACTCTCGTGTCTGAGTCTGAGTCGTCTACCTCAGACCCTATGTTTGTAGACTCTTTCCAAGAGGCTATGGATTATTCCATTAGGAAAGATCAGGTCCCTGATCAGGACGAGGTCCAAAGTCGTGCCTCGTACCATAATGGTGCTAGCACCTCACAGACTTCTTCTGATGTCGAGGTTGTGGGGCCAAGTGTGGTTGTTACCCCACCCATTGATGCTATCCCTCTGTCGGTCGCCACCAGGGCTGTGTTCGCTCAGACGTTTCCCGATGGTGTCCCTTCACCTGCCCAGGCTGACGTTCCCAGGGATGAAGATAATGGTCATGAGAGTGATATTAATATCTCAGAGGCAACCGAGATAGAGAGCTCTGCCACTGAGTATGACCTCTTAGCCTTTAGCCAACTCTATTATATAGGTCCTTCCATTAAGCTTAGGAGACGTCTGAGGGGTGAGAGGGCCTTTAGTGGACGAGATGGTGAGATCTGCATCTATGATCAGATGCTTAAGTTAGGCTTCCGTCTCACCATCCATCTTTCAATCAGAGCAATACTGTCCCATATCAACCTAGCCCCCTCACAATTATCCCCCAAAGCCTGGAGGGTGATGATTGGGGCTATCATCCTTTACAGGGTAGTCCACCACTCAGACCTTCCAGTTAGGGTCTTCACAGGATGCTATGTCCCATCTTCTGCACAAACCACCCCAGCTACTACCACTTCCTAGATAGGAAGTCAGACAAGAAGATGCTTTTGGTTACCCAGACTTTAAATCATAATTGGAAACCACAGTATTTCTTTGCCTCAGGGGCATGGGAATTTGGTCCTTGTGCCCCCTCTTCATCATTGGAGGCGAGGACACCTCTGAGATGGGGGAAGGTGTCACTTGCTGCCAAGGACGACCCTGGGCTTATCTAGGATAACTTACAAAAGGTTAAGGATCTTCAAGATCAGGGGGAGCACGGTTGGTTAGTCATGTAAGAACATCTGATGACCCCTATTACCTCTCTGAGACTAGACTGGGGGGAGTCCTTTGACCGAGCTTCATAAGTATTTTTTTTTTTATAAGTTGTACCTCTGAGTTTTCATACCTCTGATTTCCTAACTCAGATAGTTCTTTTTGCAGAACGCCCATACGACATCTCTGATGAGCTATGGGAGATGTCTGCCCCAAGCCTTGTTAAGCTGATGAAGAAAGTAGGGCATAATGTATCCCCTCCTCCACCCAAGCAGAACATCGGCACGTCCAAGGCCGATGTTAAAAAGAAGAGGAAGACAACCACTAACTGAGAGGATCAGAGGCCGAGCAAAAACCAAAATGGAGATCCTACCATCCCTATCTTGACAGATGATGCTTTGGCTGCTCATCTGGCCTAGCTGAAGATCAACGCCAGTTTGATAGGCCATGGTCTGAAGGCAATGGATGTCATCGGCTCTATAATGACCGACGTAGACAAACATTTCCTACCCTCCATGGATACCCCTTTGCTGACCGAGTTTAGCCTTCATAGGTCAATTCACGTACCAACATTTACTTTTTGTTCTTCCAAGTGTAACCTCGGCCTAGATGTAGTTTAAAACTTGAACTTATACATCTGACTTTGAACTGCAGGGTATTCTATCCATGCACCAATTTGTCGACTGGACCTTTAGGAAGTTGCCACTTATTGAGAAGGGAAGAGAAGCCCTGAAGGTCCAGGCCTCATTGAACGTTAAAGTTGAGCATCTAAAGGAGGAACTGAAAGAGGCTGATAAGTTGATCAAGCAGAAGGATAGGGACATAGCCGTCCTCAAGAAGGACCAAGAAGTAGCCCTTCAGGCCAAAGTGGATGCTACAGTTAGAGCCTCACTAGAGGATGCCTGAAAGAAGATCATTGCAGACTACAAGGTCTCTGATGAGTTCATCATCTTTGACTTTAAATACCTTGAAAGAGGTATTAAAGAAACTGGTAAGTGGACATCTTCTAAGGAACAGGAGTCAGAGATCTTATATACTCAGACTTTACCAGTCTAGGCTTTGGCGACCCCCATTTTGCTCAGGCCTTGCAAGAGGTTGAGGAGGAAGGTGCTGCTCCTGCAGAGACTGCTCCCTTGGAGGTTACTGAAACTGAAGAGGCCATTCATCAGGATGACGCTGCAGAGGTGACTAACGTCGAACAAGAGGGCACCATTCCAGCTACATATACTTAGGCCTTTCTATGTTAAGCTTTTAATTTATAACTTCTGCTTATTTTTACCTGTAATGTTTCTGAACTCTGATGGATCTTCAGGACATTTGATTTGTAAATCTGACTACTTAAATGTAATATCATCTTCTTTAGAGTATTTTTCTTCTTTCAAGAAATGCCTTCTCTTGCATGTTGTTTTAAAGTATAAGGTCACCATAATACGATGTTTACCTCACAATTTTCACCAAACAATGTTTATCCTTATAAATTGTCATCAAATTAATGATGTTCAAGCTCTGAGGTCACCATAATATGATGTTTCACCTCATAATTTATCACCAATTTAATTATGTTTAAGGTCCGAGGTCACTATAATATGATGTTTCACGTCATAATTTATCACCAAATAATGATGTTTTAAGGTCTGAGGTCACTAGCATATGATGTTTACCCTCATAAATATCACCAAATTAATGATGTTTAAGGTCTATGGTCATCACAGTATGATGTTAACCTCATAATTTCACCAACTAAAGATGTTTTAAGGTCTGAGGTCATCATAATATGATGTTTACCCTCATAAATTATCACCAAATTAATGATGTTTAAGGTCTGAGGTCACTAGCACATGATGTTTACCCTCATAAATATCACCAAATTAATGATATTTAAGGTCTGAGGTCATCATAGTATGATGTTGACCTCATAATTTCACCAACTAATGATGTTTTAATGTCTGAGGTCATTATAATATGATATTTACCCTCATAAATTATCACCAAATTAATGATGTTTAAGGTCTGAGGTCACCATAATATGATGTTTACCCTCATAATTTTCACCAAATTAATGATGTTTAAGGTTTGACGTTACTAAATCAAGATGTTTCATGTCATAATTTCACGAAATTAATGATGTTTTAAGGTCTGAGGTCATCATAATATGATGTTTACCCTTATAAATTATCACCAAATTAATGATGTTTAAGGTCTGAGGTCACCAGCATATGATGTTTACCCTCATAAATATCACCAAATTAATCATTTTTAAGGTGTGAGGTCATCACAATATGATGTTAACCTCATAATTTCACCAACTAATGATGTTTTGAGGTCCGAGGTCATCATAATATGATGTTTACCCTCATAAATTATCACCAAATTATTGATGTCTAAGGTCTCAGGTCACCATCATATGATGTTTACCCTCATAAATATCACCAAATTAATGATGTTTAAGGTTTGAGGTCATCACAGTATGATGTTTACCCTCATAAATTGCCACAAAATTATGATGTTTAAGGTCTGAGGTCACCAAATCATGATGTTAGCCTCATACCGTGTCACCAAATTAATGATGTTAAAGGTCTGACATCACCAAATCATGATGTTTACCCTCATAAATTTCCACAAAATTATGATGTTTAAGGGTTGAGCTCATCAAATTATGATGTTAACCTCATACTATGTCACCAAATTATGATGTTAAAGGTTTGAGTCCACAATATTATGATGTTTACCCTCTAAATTTTCACCCAATTAATGATGTTAAAGGTCTGAGGTCACCATAATATGTTGTTTACCCTCATAATTTTCACCAAATTAATGATGTTTAAGGTTCGAGGTCACCAAATCATGATGTTTCACCTCATAATTTCACCAAATTAATGATGTTTAAGCATAATGAAACAGTATTGACACTGGAACTACTCTTCTCATTAATATCATCTTCATAAAATGATACATGTGTTACAAAGAAATAACTGCAACATCATATATAACACCTCTTCAGGTGATCAGCGTTCCATGGATTGGAGAAAGGTTCCCCTTTGATATTTTCTAGCCAGTAGGTACCAGGTACAACCTCATCGACTACTTTGTAAGGACCATGCCAGTTCAGGTGGAGCTTATTTGCTTTCTGCAATGTCTTCTTCAGCACTAGGTCTCCTACAGCTATAGGTCTTGATTTCACCCTTTGATTATAAAACTTTGCTATTCTCTACTGGTAGGCTGCCTGTCTGATCTCAACATCTTCCCTTCTCTCTTAAATTAGATCCAAGTGAAGTATTCTTTCTTCCTTATTCCTTTGAGGATCATAGGTCTGAACTTTGTGGGTGGGGAGTCCTACTTCTGTTGGTATGATGACTTCTGAGCCATGGGCTAACATAAATGGGGTTTCTTTCGTTAGTGTCCTTCCTGTTGTTTTGTAGGCCCATAACACTGCATAAACCTCTTCCGTCAATCTCCCATTGGATTCTTCCAACCTCTTCTTAATACCATCAAGGATTGTTCGATTCGTGACTTCAGTCTGACCATTTTCTTTAGGTCATCCAGGAGAAGAGAAGAACTGCTTGATCCAGACTCTCTCGCTGTATTTCTCTAAGGAAACATTCTTAAACTGCATTCCATTATCTGAGATGAGGGTGTTTGGGAGACCGTATTTGCATATGATGTTCTTCTAGATGAATTGGAAGGTCTTCTGCTTGGTGATAGTGATCATGGTCTTAGCCTCTACCCACTTGGAGAAGTAATCAATTGCTACTATTAGAAATCGATAGTTGTTCACAGCTCTTGGCAATGGTCCCACCAAGTCAATCCGCCATACTATAAATGGCCAAGAGAAGTAATTGACGTCATAGGTTGAGGAGGTTGATGAGGCATAGTGGAGAATCTCTGGCACTTATCATACCTTTTTCATGTAGGCAGAAACATCTTTGTCTAAGGTCGGCCACCAGTATCCCTGCGTAATTATCCTCTTGGATAAAGGTCTTCATCCTATGCGATTTGAGCAAGAACCCTCGTGTACATCCTGCAAGATGTGGGTGACCTCTATGGGATGGAAACGTATGAGGAGAGGTAGTAGGAATCCTTTTTCATATAGGACATCTCCTATTATTGAGAGCTTGGCAGCTTTGTACCTCAACTTTCTCCTTTCTAACTTTGATTCTAGAAGCTCTCTCTGTCTGATATATCTGATAAGGGGGTCCATCCATGAGTCCCCTAGGTTCAAGTTGAGGCAAGGTTTGGCAACCTCTTCTTCCTCAATTATCGGTTTATGCAGGATCTCGACTGGTACTGTCCTTTTGATGCCTGTCCTTGTTGCTGAGGCCAACCTTGCTAGTGAATCTGTACGACTGTTGTCCAACCGGGGTATCCTCTTCATCTTCACTTCTATGAAGCTTCCTAGAATCTTTCTCACCCTCTTCAGATATTTGGCCATCCTTTCATCCTTGGCCTCATATACTCCCAGGATTTAGTTGACAACCAACCTTGAGTCGCTATGGACTAGGAGTTGGCCAACACTAAGAGCTTTTGCCAATGAGAGGCCTTCTATCAATGCCTTATACTCTGACTCGTTGTTCGATGCTTTGAAGTTGAATTCAAGTGCATATTCAATGTCGGTACCATCTGGTGCTGACACTATTAGCCCTGCTCCGCTACCACTTTGATAAGAAGATCGATCGATGAAGAGGTTCCAAACATCTTCATTTGAAGAGAAGTTCCCCTCTGACAGGGTCCCTTGTTTGACTAGGTACCTATCTTCCTCATTCTCAGCTACTCTTTTTCTAGCTCTACTGGACACAACCTCTTCTAGATTTTGGAAGACTTTATTGTCTAATTCATCTATAATCTCTAGACTATTCTTAATCCCAGACTCTTCCCATGTAAACTCAATAAAAAAATCTATGAGCGCCTTCCCTTTGATGTCCACTCTGGGTTGATAAACAATGTCATAATCCCCCAACTTGATGGCCCAGGTCATCAATCTGCCCGACTTCTCGGGCTTGTGGAGGACTTGTCTTAGTGGGTAGTCAGTGAGGATGACCATAGAGTGTGCCTAAAAATAGGGCTTCATCTTTCTGGAAGCGTGTATCAAGGCGTAGGCTAACTTCTCCATCCGAGGATAGTTCTATTAAGACCCTTAAAGAGCCTTACTATTTAAGCATGTATCAAGGCGTAGACCTTTGAAATGAAAACACTAACCTCTACACTCCATCGTCTTCTCTTACTATGGCTGCACTAATGGCTGATTCTGAGACGGCTAGATACACATATAACTTCTCCCCCAAGATGGGACGAGATAGGAGCAAAGGAGATCCGAGGTAGGAGTTTATCTCTTTGAATGCCTTATCGCATTACTCATCCCATTCAAAGGCCTTTCTAAGAACTTTGAAAAAAGGAAGGCACTTGTCTGTAGCTCTAGAGACAAACCTGTTGAGTGTACCAACTCTTCCAGTTAGCCTCTGAATGCCTTTTATAGTTCTCGGTGTTTTCATTTCAAGAAGAGCTTTGATCTTCTCGGGATTGGCCTCTATTCCCATTTGATTGATAATGAATCCAAGAAACTTTCCTGCTCTTAGTCCGAAGACACACTTGGTAGGATTGAGCTTCATCCTGTATAAGTCCATGGTGTTAAAAGTCCTCTCCAGGTTGTCCGCATGAGTGTCAGCCTTTAAGATCTTTGTCAACATGTCATCCACATATACCTCCATGGTCTTGTCAATCTGACTCATGAACATCTTATTTACAAGACATTGATAAGTGGCCCCTGCATTCTTCAAGATGAAGGGCATGACCTTGTAGCAATAGTTCCTCTTGTCGGTTATGAATGCAGTCTTCTCTTAGTCTTTTGGGTCGATAAAAATCTGGTTGTACCCTGAATACGCATCCATGAAGCTCATAAGTTCATTCCATGCTGTGGCATCCACCATCTGATCAATTCGAGGCAAAGGGAAGTTGTCTTTTGGGCATGAATTGTTCAAATCAGTGAAATCTACACACATCCTCCATTTCCCATTAGCCTTTGGCACGATGACGGCGTTAGAAAACCACTCAGGGTATATGACCTCTATGATAAACTTGAACTCTTCTAACTTTCCGACCACTTCCCTGATGACATCGTACTTTTCCTTGGAGTAAACTCTTCGCCTTTACGTGATTGGCTTGGCATCTTCTGCCACATTGAGTTTGTGACACATAATCTTAGAGTCAATGCCTCGCATATCTGCATTGCTCCAAGAAAAGACACTATGCCTCTTCTTTAAAAGCTTTACTAGATCTTCCTTGATTTTGAGTCTTAGGGATTTATCGGTTTGGATAGTTTTTTTGGTTCATCCTCATTGCGAACGATGGATTCTACCTCTTTCGCGATTTCTCCCTTCTTTAATTTTGTTTCATCCCTTGGATCAAGTGTATCAATGTTATATGTGGTTGTTGCCCTCTTATGAGCATCTCTCTCTTCCGCCAAGTTGAAGTAGAATTCTTATGTCGAGGTATGGTCACCTTGCACTTCCCTTACCCCATAGGGGGTCGAGAATTTTAGCATTTGGTGGACCGTCGACGGCACGACCTCGAATTCTTTGAGGGCTACTCATCCTATAATGAGGTTATAGGTCGAGAAGATGTTTTCATCCATTAAAAAAATTGATCTTTCGGGTCAACCTCTTAGGCCACTCATCTCCCATTCGAACGTCCATCTCATATATGCCAAACAGATGGATCTTTTCACCACTGAAGCCAATTAACAAATAATGGAAGGGTACAAGCCTAGCTCTGCTGAGGCCTAGGCTCTTAAAACATGGCCAAAACATTACGTCAATTGAACTTCCCCCGTCTACTAGGATTCTCTACACCTCACATCCATGAACCCTTGTTGTAATTACTAACGGGTCATCGTGTGGAGCTAGGATACATTTGAATTCAAGTCGGGAGAATCCAACTATAAGAGTATCCATATCTACCTTCTTTCTCTTCTGCTTAGCCTCTGAAGATGCTAGTTTCATAACCTCTACTTTGGTGATTGACTTAGCCTTTGCCACATGAGCTTTATGATCGTCTACTTTGTATCCACCCCCTGCTATCTACATATGGTGTTAACACAAAAGGAGATCATACCAACCCTCTTCACAGGGGTATTGTCATCTTTTTATAGGAGGTCAGGATCATCCTCATCATCACCATCTGAGTCATCATCTCTTCTTGCTCGGGGATCTCTTGACATATGTCATTTATCTTAATTTTAGGGTCATCTTTTCCCCTCTTAGGAGTTTCACCATCGACATATTTTCTGAGCTTTCCAAACTTCAATATCTTCTCAATCTCATCGTTCAAGGCAAAGCACTTGTCAGTCATATGATCGTGGTCTTGGTGGAACTCGCACCACTGATTCTTGTTCCTCTTATACGTAGGAGACTTCAGCTTTTCCCATCGATTATTTTTTATTTCATTGAGGATGTGTTCACAGCTCACAGTTAGAGCAGCATCGTGTGCAAACTTATTGTCTACAGACCTCTTTTTTCTGTCTTTCTTCCTTTGGAATTTCCCACTGCTACTTCCATTCTCATCCTCATACTTTGAAGCCATAGCCTCTTCAGCGTTCATGACCCTTCCTGTAGTTTCTAATAGCTCTACTATGGACTTGGGAGGGTCTTCAGTAAGCTTCCACAGCAACTTCCCCTTTCTGAGTCTTCCGATGAGGGCTGTCATAGTTATATTCTCCTCGTAATCTTCAACCTCTAATGTTTCTTTATTGAATTTTGCAATGTAGTCTCTTAGGCTCTCATTCTTACCTTGCTTAACGTACATCAGATGAGTGGTCTTCTTCTAAGTTCATACCCCAAAACAAAAATTGTGAATAAATCGTTCATCTAAGCCCTTAAAGTTCTCAACAGAGTATTGGGAAGAGAGGTAAACCAAATATGTGCAGCTCTCGTTATAGTCCCAGAGAAGGCCCAACACCTTATCTCATCTGGGATAGAATAAATGTCTGATGCAGACTGGTACATCTCAATATGATGCACAAGGGTTTGTACTACCATCATACTTGGGAGACACCGTAAGTGGTTTAAACTTGGCAGGGGTTGGGAAGTTCACTATCTTTGCCACAAATGGGGCGCCCTCTAAGAACCCTCTTTACAGTGGGTCTCGACTTTTGATGAGGTCCCCTATCTTCTCTTTAAGAAATTGAATGAAATCGTTCCATGGATTTGCAACGTCGGCCTGGACGAGGTTATCCCCTGCCACCTCTAAGGGGTGAACTGAGGGTTCCCCAATCGCTGCACAACATCGGCTATTTAGCTATTCTTGATCCCTATCTTGGCTATGGTGGGGTCGGCCATGATGAGGCTGATGTTCCCCGTCTTCCCTTTATGATCCTGCTACACTTCTAAACCTGGATAACCTCTGCCTTAGGTCATTAACTGGGTCGAGCCTTTGAAAGGCTGACCATCTGCTCAAGCGATCAAAAGCGAATCCTCTTTATTGGGCACCCCCATCTTTTCTTCCCCCACAACCTCTACTCTGCTGGATAGGATGTATCGTGTTATTCAAAACCTCATACGGCTCCCAACAATCTTTTGGAGTACCCTCTACCTCCATATCATCATACCTATCCTCAAGGCAAGGGTTTCCTTACCTCCCCAGACGTAAGCGCCTAGGGTCAGCAACGTCCCTCCTCCATTGAGGGGTAGGTTTGTCTTTTCATGGTGCCTGGGGTGGTCCCCTAGCTTCAGGATGGGGTTGAACAACTACCAAAGTAATCATCTCTGGTGAGGTCCCTAGTGGCCTTATCATATTTTGACTGAGTTGTGCAAATTGCTCCTTCATTGCTTGTTGTGTTGCAACCAAAGATCTCAAGGCTGCAAGCACCTCAACCATTTCAAACTTGGGTGGTGCCTGGATGGAACTAGATACTCAACCACAAGATGGTGGAGGAGCTGGTGGTAACTTTGGTGCCATATGTTAAAGCTAAATATCTTGTGAAGAAGATGAACTTAATACCTTAAAGGATCTCTTTAAATGGTGAAACAACTTCACACGAAGGGTGATGCCTAGTTCACCACCAGAGTCTCCAGTGAGGTTAAGCTAGAAAAGGAAAAAGTACATCTTCTCGTTCCCACAGACGGCGCCAAAATGATGATGTCGGAAATAGCACCACCAGATAAGGTCTTGAGAAGCTCAAGCAAGTCATAACAATGGCAACATAGGAGAATATAGGTGTATATGTAGAAGGAGGTGAGGAGAAGAAGATGAACACTAATATGTAATTGGTTCAGCCAATTAGGCCTATGTCGACTTTGCAAGTGAGTGAGTAATGTCACTGAAATAAGTCACTAACGACCATGAATACAATCTCTCAACCTTTCTCTCTTTACTGTGTAAATTGATTGAGTTTTAGCTAGGGTTGTAATTCTCGATCCTTTACAATGTTGAGGATGACCTCTATATATAGTGATTGGGGTGTAATGTACCCCCCAAGCATGTCATGAACATGTGAATGGAGATCCAACTAGTGTAAGGATGACACCTGGCTGATCTTAACTTAATAGTTATGGCCTCAATATTCTCTCATGTGGAGGGAATGATTCAGTTATAATTGATTAGTCCACGTGTTCCAAGCCGTTCATATGCATGTAAATGCTTGGCTGTCTTCGCTTAGTTCCAACCTCGGCCTAGATGAGTACGAGGTTTGGTGTTACTGAACCCCTCCATGTCTGAGAATTATATGATGACCTTGGATGGGATGCCAACCGAGGTTAGATACCTGGAACGTCGGCCAGGGCCGATGTTGTTTTGACACTTAATGCTGAGCCTGAGAGGCTTTGCTGATCTTAGTCGAAACTTGTAACGTCGGCAATGACCGATGTTGATGTTGATGCTGATGGATAACCCATATCCATACTTAACTCGGTTGATGCCCTCATCGAGGTGATACTTTTAACATCGGCTGTGGCCGACCTGATGGATAGCTGACACCATGAGTCATGCAGACCTCGGTTGATGCCCAATCATGGTGATACTTGCAACGTCGGCTGTGGCTGACCAGATGAAGGACGACATCGATGATGGGTGATCCTATGCTCCTGTTATCTTGGCCGTCATACAGACCGAGGTCGTCATATAGGCCGAGGTTAATGTCTCTGAGCTGGCATGTGCACTTTGGGCATATCAACAACTAATTTCATGGTTTAAAGGCTTTAGGTTTGGGTTTGAAATGGTTATGGCCATCAAAAATTTCATTGGGGAAGAAGACTACCCAGGGTCTTCGGATTGATTTAATTTTGGTCCATATCAATCCGATCCAATGAGCTCAGCCAAATTGTTGATATTTAAATAAAAAATGTTTGGGTTTCTCATTTCCTATTTTTTGGATTTTTGTATGAATTTCTTACCAACCGTGCCCAAGGATGAAATGTTGGGTTGATGATTTTAGGTTTGGGCTTTGTGTGGTGTTCGATTGGTTTTTGTTTTGATTGGGGAGTTGTTTTGGGGTTGAAATCAATTGAGATGAGTTTAGAGGGACTAAGTTTGGGTATAAAAATAAATATTAAGGACATAAGGATTTGAACCAAAGTTTGTTAAGTTGGGTAATGTGTAACGATAAAGTTTATCATATATGATGTGGGGCTATGGTTGTGACATATCGAGTAGTCTAGCGGTTTTCTTATAATGATTCTTATGGCCGTTAGGTGATATGAAATGTCGACTTTGAGGGCTTTAAGAGTTTGAGCTAATATATATATGTACACACACGCACGCTATAATTTAACGTGTGTATTAACTAATAATATGAAAATACTTTATGTGTAACCTGATTACATGGGGTTTTACAATTGTTTATTTGGGCCGGTTACGTAGGGTCGCACATGTTTACTTACTTTATGTGAATAAGCATACCATGGCATGTAAATATTCGTGGGATACATACTAGAGGGGATATCCTTTATGGGACATGCATGATGTTAAACGCGTCGATACCCTGGTGATATGGAGACATGTTTTTCTTGGTTAGTTTTACCCCATTCACTATGTGCTGATGTACCCCTGTTATGGCGCAGTGATAAAATAAGGGGATCCTCTCATTTAGTTTGGTCATGGGGCCATATGATTGGTGTGAATGCATAATGAATATACCTTATTGATTATTTTGGGTTATAGGCATGGGACACCTTATAACTCTAACTAGTATGCATGAGTGATCCCTGCAGGCATTAGGGGTAGGCCATCATTATATGAGAGCATAAGAGTATCCCATTTACTTGTACATGTCAGCGACCGGAGATATGGGGATATTAGACGTAGAGACTTTCTCTCCTCTAATATATGTGATTATGTGATGCCGTACTTGGGTTGGTTTTATCGATTTATATCTTATATTAGAGATTTAGATTATTTATTCTAGAGGTGTATAACTATAAACTTATGACTCAGGACTTACGCATCGAGTTTATTTGAAATATATATACTACATTAGTCTCATGATATGGCTTTGGTACTTATACACTTGAGACACATATTTAATATCCTATCTAGTGACTGTTAGATACATTGGTTAGTTAACGAGATGCGTTTAAGGTAAAAAATTACCATAAGATAATTGATTCTTAACGTAAATGATTTATTTATAAGTTAGAAAATTAAATAATATGAAGTTAAAATATTAACTTTAAACACATGGATGCATACGGGTTTGGGAGTAAAATCGCATATTTACTTTAGTTTATTAGGGTTGGGTAACTTAAATAACTTAATCCATTTTAAATGGGAAGAAGATATATTATTATTATTATTATTATTATTATTATTATTATTATTATTATTATTATTATTATTATTATTATTATTATTATTATTATTATTATTATTATTATTATTATTATTATTATTAATGTGACCCAACTTTAGTTAAATTTTTATTCTTTATTAAACTTGTTATTTACATTGGTTGATTTTATATTTATGGGTCTTATACCGTTACTATTGTCTTAGACTTGGGATGTTCTCTAAAGCGATATCTATAGCGACGTCACTATCCATCAATCCAAGGGTGTAGGAATTGTGTAGTGTCTCTCCTCCACATCTTGTTGTTGTTGTTTATTTAATTTTAGGCTATGGGCTGTATTTTATTTATTTTTCCCAAGTCACAGATTGTATGAGATAAATTTGTATTATTATATTGGTTGTGATTGGTATCAGAGATGATATTATTTTGTTCATCATCTGTTATCTCTCATTATATTACTTGCTTAGTTTTATGTGTTTCGTTATGCTAAGAATGTTACCAACTATTTTTTATTCCCATGATTTTTATATTAGACACGATCAATTTATTTATTAATTTTACGGGGTGTCACACTGAAGACTTATATATATTGTCTCTTTATTGGCATTTTTATTTCATATTTATCATCAATGCTTAGAATGGTATAAATTGTATGATATCCACTATCTTTGGCGTATCATACTAGCCACCTTGAACATGGAAAATATGGGGTGTTAAAATTGGTAATCGAGCATCCCATATTTTAGTGTCCTAGGTTCCTTGGGATTTTTGTTATATTCCGCGAGTCATTCTTTGATTCTAGAGCCTTTTAGATTCTTGATCACTATCTCATAAAATTTTTTGGTTTTATTTTAAATAGAAAACAATAGAGGTTTGAGAGGTCAAACATTTACAATCATGGATTCTAATTAGGAGACTAAGCCGGAGTAGTAGTCATAGAAGTAGGCACCACCTCTAGCACCTATGGACATAGTTACCATCATTGTTCAAGTAGTTACAACCGATGTGGCCACCACACTTCATCACCTTCATCAAATTAATAGAGAAAATTGCAAGTGGTTTTACTAAATCCACTATATACGTCTACCCGAGGGAGAGAACGTGAGACCTTTACTATGGGAAACCATGTAATGTTTGCAGGAGACAATTAGTGTATGGAGTACATTGATAGTTACATGAGGATGGTAGAGTGGATTGACTCCAGAGACAAGTTTTATACAACTTTAAGATGGTGGAGGATGCACTAAAATGGCGGGAGTCTACCACCACTATCGAGCAGAGGAACATAATTTCCACTTCAACATTTTGGACAAGATTTCAAGATAAGTACTTTCCTCCAATAATGTGGGTGATGAAAACTAGAGAATTTTGGTGATTAGAGAAGGGGGATATCACACTTGCTGAGTATGAGAGGGAGTTAGTTATCATTTCTTTGTTTACACCCGAGGACGTGGAGCCTAAGGCTAATAGGATGGAGTGCATCACCAAAGAACTATCATAGAGGATCAAATATGTGCTGATGGGAAATCAGACTTACACCACATACACTGAGGCAGTTACTAACGACAAGATGCATTCATAGGACCATCCTAAATTCTACGAGGTGAAGGGGAAGATGTGATCAAATAGGTACATGTACAGCTAGGTGGACAAGATATTAGGGAGTGTAGGAGGGTTTTACCCTACAAAGGAAGCCTAACAACCGAAGGGGATACTTCATGGAAAGTAACACCATCATATATACAAAGGTAATAATGATCAACATCGTCAGGGGACATTAAAGCCATGGGTAGTAGACTCAAGGTTAGGGTTAGTAGGGTAGAGGCTATCAGGGATAACAACAGGGCAAGGGTTAGTATGGGATGTTTTGCATCACATGTTTTGCTTATAGTGAGGTGGGACACTATTGGGGATTGGTATAGTAAAAAAAAACTTTTTTGACCCAAAACTTTGATTGATCATTGAAATTATTCCCCAAATTGACGCATTTCAATTGCTAGTTCTCGATAAAATTGGCCTTGTGCGCGTATTTGCTTATCTTGTAGGTTGATTGGGATTTGTGGTTTCAAACGTATTATATCAAGACAAATGCAACAAAGTTGTGGTCAAACAATGCCTAAACCCAGTACCATACCAAATTTCTTCTCACCCAATAACTTAAATCTAGACCATCCTGAGACACAGTGTGTGTATGTGTCTTTTTGTCGTTATTATTTTTAATATATATTTTAAAATTTTTGTGTCATTTTATTTTATTTTTTAGTACATTTATTTTTACTTTGTGTGTTTTATTATGAAACACACACACTATATTTTTTTAGTACAATATAGTATGTGCGTTTCATAGCATGTTAGTGTATGTATATATTTAGGTGTTGTTGTAAATATACTTTTTTTTTTACTTTTTTTTAATGTTACTGGTTTTATATCTTAATTTGTCTATTTGAGTCTTTTTATATTTTTTTATGTGTGTGTTTTAGTTTTTAATATTTTTTTTTTGTGTGTTATAGGTATGTGTATATATATATATATATATATATATTCTATTTTTTATAATAATGTACATCAACACATACACACCCCATTATGATACACTTATGCACCCTAAAAACCCACTCACCATACACCCTATTACCTTACACTCACACGCACCTAATACATTCCCAAACCTCAATTGTTTTAAAACAATAAAATCAAAAAAATTCTCTCTCATCACTCTCATCTTCTTCCTCTCGTATATCAACCATTACCTAACTCACAAACCCAAACCTCTGGCCAGTAACCCACCTAACCCTAGCTCTGTTCAGCAATCCACCCAACCCCTAGCTCTGGCCAACAACCCTACCCAGCTAGATCAAACACCCGCACCCGCCATCCCAAACACCAATACCGGTCGGCGACCCTAGCTACAATGACCAAGCTTCTCTCAATCTCCATACCCATTTCAACCCACTAACCCAAATAAACTTTGAACCTCTAAATCCATCAATCCATACTGATTAGGCATAAATTCTTCCTAATTTATCCCTTAATTTCGGTACTTTAATTAACTCGAACAACGTAATTGGATTGACTTTATCTCATAATCTTGCTACTGACTTATCCTAACAAGTACACCGAGTTTCTGGTATTTCGTTATGATTTTACAGGTGTCTAATGTCAAGAAATGGAAGAAGGAAACCGGAAGAATAGAGAAAGTCAACAAGGAAAGTCAAAAGGGCAAAAGAATCATTCCTACCCAGAATCCGGATGAGGTACCTAAAGAGAAGTTGAAGGTATCATCCTCACAAGCACCTAGGAAGAAACAGCACCTCAATCGGATACCCGAAGCAAAAGATATGGGCAGTCAAAGTTTGAAGGAAAGTCAAATAGGCGGACCGGTCCGCCTAAGACCCGGACCGGAACGATGTACACAAATCTAGAGAACTGCGAACATAAGGCAAACCGAAGAAGGTAAAAATTAAAAGAACCGATCCAACCCCGGACCGGTCTGCCTGAAAAATAAAAGAACCGATCCGCTTTAGAAGCAGACCGATCCGCCTAAGGGCCGGACCGGTCCGCCCATCGAGATTTTGTTTTCTGATTCTCCTCTAAAGACTCCGACTTATACTCAACTTCTTGTAATTTCATGGAGGGTATAAAAACCCGAATTATTTTCATTGTAAAGAAGGCAATAACGTGGGGAGTTAGTTGAATCTCTCCTTTTCTTCCACAAACCCTAGTTAGCAATTTTATTCATTTTAATTCAAGACTGAAGCTTTGATTCGGATTGTGAGTACTTCTAGTTAATTGATTACTGCTTTGGTAAAAATTAGTGAGTAATTTCTTCTTTTCAATTCTATTCTATATGTATTAACAAGTTTTCCATAGATTAATCATGGTTTTCTGCACATTGAAATCTGTTTTCATCACTTTCGGTATGTCCCGCTAGATTTCCAAGGTCGGGTTACATGAACCCAACCTGATGTGGTAATTGCAGGTATAAAATTAATCCTCTGAATTTAGTGATTAATTGTGATCGTATTGCGTAGGAACACAACAATTGTAGGTCTAAATATCTCGTTTGCCTCTGGGTAACCGGGATGATTGAGAATATAATTCGAGTGTCACTATCGAGATACCGATTTACTCATCCTTTGATTAAGTATGATGCGGGCTTGAACCTCGTATACGTAATGCTTGGGAGTACTAAATACTGGGTCAAATTAATTAGATAAATTTACGATTAGTATTATAACTGCAGTACACTAGGGTTGGGGGATTGTATTCCCGTCCTATTTTTTCCATCATCTCATTTAAAAGTTCAAATCAAATTTTCATTCACATTTTAGGTAATTTAGTGTAATTGCACATTTTCATAACTACATAATTGCATTTAGATTAATCACTCCCAAAATCAAATATTTTTCTTTCTTTTTAGAGTCATCGTTAGGATTCCTCCGTCTTATCCCGTCGTCACGACTCCGTTGTCCTTTTTCCCTGAGGATCGATACCCGACTTGTCGAATTATTACTTGAACGACAGGCTTGCACTTGAGCCTAGAGAGTACACACTTTAGAGACACATTCTGAGTCGTGTCAAGTTTTTGGCGCCGTTGCCGGGGAATTAGGTAGACTTAGGATTAGATCGAGTCAATCCAAAGCTTTGACCAAAAATTCAAAAATCCAAAAAAATAAAAAAATTATAAAAGGCACAAAAAAGATTCACCACCATCTCTCACAAGCTTAATGCAAAATTCTGAAACCACTCCCACACCCCATAATACTCCAACCAGCATTCAAGAAAATCCACTCGTTGAGTATAATCCTGATAGTCCCCACACTCTGAACGCCCCACAGTTCTGGATCCCACCTCCCACACTGTCACACTCAATCTCTAGCAACACTCCCTTCTCCTTCGTAGGACACTCTTCAAGCACACCCAGTGAGAGCGCCGAGTCGTCAAGTGAGAGAGAGATGTCGCAGCACAGTAATGCACCTACCGGTGAGGAAGAGCCTCCGTACCGCCCGTTGAGAGAATTCTTATATCCCGAGCGCACTGTCACTCCGGGATGCATTATACTCCCGTATAATGCCGGGCAATTCCGATTCAAAAATGGGATGATCCAGATGCTACCACACTATCACGGTATGGATTCTGAAAAGCCATACCTGCATATAAGGGAATTTGAGGACGTGTGTGATACTCTCAACGATCAAACTTGCACACAAGAGGTGATTCGCCTCAAACTCTTCCCATTCTCGTTAAAAGATAAAGCTAAGACCTGGCTATGGTCTTTACCTTCGAGCTCGATTCCATCTTGGAGTGAGTTACAATCCAGATTTCTCAAGAAGTTCTTCCCACCACATCGAACAATCTCCATAAAGGCTCAGATTCAATCGTTCAGGCAATTGGATAATGAGCCATTCCATCGATGTTATGAGCGTTTCAATGAGTTAACTGCTTCGTGCCCCCATCATGGATTTGATACAGATCAAATCATTTCCTTACTCTATAATGGGTTGAACCTTAACTCCAAGAAACTCATTGAAACCATGGATAGTGGTCCGTTTATCGAACTAGACTGCCACGATGCTGAGCTTCACCTGAGGTATGTCGCCGAGACTACCCAATCATGGGATATTTCTGATCCTAATGCTCAGAATCGAAATCTTCAAGCGACCACCACTCCATCGGCGCCCGGCCTATACCATGTAGATAAGACCTCTATGTCGGACAGTCGGTTGGACACCCTTGAGAAAGGATTTCGAGATTTATGTGAGGTAGTTGGATCTATCAAAACTCCCGTCGAAAAGGTGTGTGCGATTTGTGAGGCGGGACATTCAATTGAGGAATGTCCGACGATACCCGCCTGCAAAGTAATGTTGCAAGAGCAAGTTAGTGGTATAGGAGGCTATAAGGGTAATTTCGGTGCCCCGCACAGGAATTCATACAACCCTTCATGGAAAAACCATCCCGGTTTTAGCTACGGGCAACAACATGCCGCAATGAACCCTCCTTCGTATGTTGCCCCTCCTCCACCACAACAATTTCAACAAGCTCCACACATGCAAGGACATGTGCAAGCACCGCCACCCCAAGGAAATTATATCCCGCCACTGCAGAGAACTCTCGAGGATACGATGAATCAATTCATCACTAACCAGACTGCTACCAATGCTAAATATGATCGCTTGTTCAGTGACATAAATGCAAATCTGTCAAGGATTCAATCCTCGTTGAGCGTTCAAGAGAAGGGCAAGTTTCCTGCCCAGGGCCAAAGACCTCCCCAAGGTCAAACTAGTGTTAGCTCCACTTCTACTGATCATCAGGAGCAATGTTAAGCTGTGACCACTCTTCGTAGTGGGAGAGTCGTTGATTTATCACCTCCCCCACACGACACAACCAAAGACAAGGTGATTTCGGCCGGCACAAAAGAGGCCGAAGATGTCCCCTAGAATGAGAGTGATAATGATGACACTAGTGAGCCCGAGGTAGTAGTGAAACCACCCTCCGCGGCACCGTTTCCTCAAAGGTTGATTCCTTCCCAGAAAGGAAACCCACGTGATGACGTGCTAGAAATACTAAAGCAGGTAAAGCTGAATTTACCATTACTCGATGCCATCAAACAAATTCCAGCTTATGCAAAAGTCATCAAAGATTTGTTGACGGTAAAAAGGAAGATGAAAGTAAAGAAGAATGTCTTCCTAGCACATAACGTGAGCTCCATCCTACTCAATGAGCTCCCTCCTAAATTCAAAGATCCCGGTGCACCCACCATGTCCTGCATCATTGGAGAGAACAAAATTGAAAAAGCCTTACTTGACTTGGGAGCAAGTGTCAATATCCTCCCTTACTCCATCTATAGGCAACTTGATTTGGGCGACCTCAAGCCCACAAGAATCACTCTCCAATTAGGGGATCGAACTGTGAAGGTCCCACGAGGTGTAGTAGAGGACGTGATCGTTCAAGTTGACACTTTCTTCTTCCCGATAGACTTTGTCATTTGGGACACGGAGCCTTCCTTAACCTCGACCAATCATGTTCCCATCATTCTCGGGCGCCCATTTTTAGCGACAGCTAACGCTATTATTAACACAAGGAATGGGAGAATGCAGCTCACTTTTGGGAATATGACATTAGAGACCAACATCTTCAACATAGTCCAACATACGGGAGAGGAAGATGATATTCACGCGGTGAGTCTCATAGATGAGATAGTAGAGGAGTACTTTGAGGAGAATTGTTGTGGCGATGCCTTAGGATCCTGTCTGGTTTCGAGCACTGAGAGTGAGGGGACGTATACTGAGTACGAGAGGGAGATTGAGGAGTTAAGAGAGTTACTCGATGAGAGAGCGTCGGACGAGGACGCGAGAGATGTGAATTGGGTTTCTAAATTCGAGGAGTTACCACTACGGGATACACACATGGCTCCCTCCAGTGAAAAATTTCTAACCCTCGAATTAAAGAAACTCCCCTCCCATATCAAATATGCATACCTAGGATAGGATGAGACATTCCCTATTGTTCTATCCTCTAGCCTAGATGAAGGACAGGAGGGCAAATTGTTGAGAATTCTGAGGAAGCACCAAGGTGCTTTTGGTTGGTGTATAGCTGATTTGAAGGGGATAAGTCCTCTGATTTGCACTCACAAGATTCACCTCAAAGAGGATGTCAAGCCCTCTAGAGAAATGCAAAGAAGACTGAACCCCAACATGAAAGAAGTTGTGAGAATCGATATCATTAAACTATTGGATGTCAGGATTATCTACCCAATCTCGGATAGAAAATAGGTGAGCCCTATTCAAGTCGTCCCGAAGAAGTCGGGTATGACTGTGATTGAAAATGCTAAGGGAGAGCTTGTTCCCCAACGCACCACCACCGGTTGGCGTGTATGCATTGATTACCGGAAACTCAATGCGGGAACAAGAAAAGACCATTTCCCCTTACCATTCATTGATCAAATGCTTGAAAGAGTAGCGGGCCACCCTTATTATTGCTTCCTTGATGGTTATTCCAGATATAACCAAATTGAGGTAGATGTACTTGACCAAGAGAAGACAAACTTCACTTTCCCTTTTGGTACGTTTGCCTACAAACGTATGCCATTCGGCTTGTGTAATGCACCCGCAACCTTTCAAAGGTGCATGTTGAGCTTATTTAGTGACATGGTCGAAAGAGGACTTGAGGTGTTCATGGATGATTTCAGCGTTTTTGGCACCTCTTTCGATCTCTGTCTAGAAAAATTGGAACAAGTACTTGCTCGGTGTGTGGAGAAGAACTTAGTGCTGAATTGGGAGAAATGCTATTTCATGGTCACTGAAGGAATAGTTCTTGGCCACATAGTATCATCTAAAGGCATAGAGGTTGATAGGGATAAGATAGATGTCATAGCTGACCTTCCCCCACCGAGATCGCTTAAAGACATGCGCTCATTCTTGGGTCACGCCGGGTTTTATCGAAGGTTCATTAAGGACTTTAGCGCTATCGCTAGACCCTTAAGCAAACTTCTCATGAAGGACAACTCGTTTGAGTGGACCGAGGCATGCCAAAGCTCCTTTGACAAATTAAAGAACATTCTCGTGTCCGCTCCCATCATGCAAGTTCCGGATTGGTCCCTACCATTCGAACTTATGTGTGATGCAAGCTATTACGCGATTGGGGCCGTTTTGGGCCAACGTAAATATAAACAAGCTCATGTCATCTACTACGCTAGCCGAACCCTTACCGGACCTCAACTCAACTACTCTACCACGGAGAAGGAGTTTCTAGCGGTAGTCTTTGCCCTTGATAAGTTCAGATCGTATCTCATTGGTTCTCCTATAATTGTCTTCACCGACCACGCGGTGTTGAAATATCTACTCGCTAAGAAAGACGCCAAGCCGCGCCTCATAAGGTGGATCCTACTCCTACAAGAGTTCAATCTCTCCATCAAAGACAAGAAAGGAGTAGAAAACGTCGTTGCCGACCATTTATCTCGGCTTTCGTCCGACGTACCTAGTGATCTCATACCCATAGACGAGTACTTTCCGGATGAGCAACTATTTACCACTTCTTCCTATCCCTGGTTTGCGGACATAGTAAACTATCTTGTCACGGGAGCCGTCCCTCCCGATTGGACACCGCAAGATAAGAAGAGGTTTCTTACTTGGTCGCGCATGTTCTTCTACGATGATCCATTTTTGTTTAAATATTGCGCCGACCAAATCATCTGACGATGTGTACCGGATGATGAGATTCCAAAGGTCATCCAGTTTTGTCATTCAGAAGCATGTGGAGGCCACTTCTCGGCAAAAAAGACGGCCGCTAAAATTCTGCAATGCGGCCTCTATTGGCCCACAATCTTCCGGGATGCAAATGACGCTTGCAAGTCATGTAATAGGTGCCAACGAATGGGAGCCATATCTCGACGTGACATGATGCCCCTTACCCCCATACTCATCATTGAGATATTCGATTGCTGGGGTATTGACTTCATGGGTCCCTTCCCCCCATCCTTTGGTTTCCTATACATCCTAGTCGCGGTAAACTACGTTTTTAAATGCGTAGAAGCTATAGCTACTAATACTAATGACAACAAAGTGGTGATAAAGTTCCTCCAAGAACACATACTTTCTCGCTTCGGTGCACCGAAAGCGATAATTAGCAACAATGGCACACACTTTTTCAATAGGCCATTTGAGAAGCTCATGAGAAAGTATGGGGTCGTCCACAAGGTTGGGACGACATATCACCCACAAACGAATGGGCAGGCCGAGCTAGCGAATCGGGAGATCAAGAACATTCTTGAAAAGACCGTTAATCCTACCCGAAAAGATTGGTCCCTTAGATTGACCGATGCACTATGGGCCTATCGTACCGCATTTAAGAATCAACTTGGAATGTCCCCTTTTCGTTTTGTGTATGGAAAACCTTGCCATCTTCCTGTTGAGCTGGAACACAAAGCGTATTGGGCAATTAAGCAATTGAACTATGCCTTGGACAAAGTCGGTGAAGCCCGTAAGCTTCAATTGAATGAATTAGAAGAACTACGCAATGATGCGTATGAGAATGCCAAAATTTCAAAGGCGAGGATGAAACTTGCTCATGATAGCATCATTCGAAGAAAAGAGTTTCATCCCGGGAAAAAAGTTCTTCTATATAACTCTCAGCTTCATCTCTTTCCGGGCAAGTTGCGGTCGCGATGGTCTGGCCCGTTTGTTGTCAAGAATGTTTTCCCCCATGGAGCTGTCGAATTAGAAGATTTAAAAGGGGGAAATACATTCAAAGTGAATGGACAACGCCTAAAGCCATATCTTGAGGCGTGCGAAGAGGAAGTCGACACCGTTTGGTTGTCGGACCCCGTTTATGGGGTAGAGTGAACGGTTTCAGTTAGGTCGTCTCACCCCCGATGCGTACGGGGTGAGAGTCGTGTGTGTCGCGAGAGTCGTGTGTGTCGTGTACGTTAGTGAGTGTTGTTAGGATTGTAGTACATTCGGGTTTAGCATGTGCATGTTCGGGAATTGGGTCAATTCGGGTGACCGGTGATGTTGAGAGGTCCTTAGTCTATAATTGGTGAGGAGCGCGTTTTAAAAGTGCAATATTTCGAGGAAGAGAGGTTGAAATCCAGTTTCGGGGAAATTCCAGCCTAAAATCCCCAAGCCGGACCGGTTCCTTTAATTTTAGGCCGGACCGGTCCGCCACCGGACCGGTTCCTTTAATTTTAAAACGGACCGGTCCGCCTGTCGAATTTTCTGGAAATTAAAGACCCAGACCGGTCCGCCCCTGGACCGAACCGGTCCGCCTTCTGCAGATTCGTTTAATCCTTCCCTCCCATTCACCCCCCTTCCCCCCAATTGCCATCCTTCCCTCCAATTCGGTTTCCCACATCCCCATACACCTTTTCCCTCCATCCCCATACACCTTTTCCCTCCAAATCCCTTCCCCTCCACTATAAATTCAGCCCTACCCCTCCCCTTCTCTTCACACCTCAAACACAACTTCTCTCCTCTCCCTCTCCAGATTTTTTGACTTCCATCCTCTCTGTCTCCATGGCACCCCGTGTTTCCCCCACAAAATATGCATCCACCAACATCCTACCCTCCGGGGGCAACGAGTTCCGCTCCCGCCAAGAGGAGCGATGGTGCACCCATTTCTTCGGGACAAGCTGCAAACTCCATATGGAGTGCGCGGTTCAATGGAATGCGCTGCCCAATTCTGTCATGACCCTATTCATGGCCCGGGGGTGGTGTCGTTTCCTCAACGAACCCCATGAAGCCGTGTGGGCTTCCAAGGTCGGGTTATTCTATGGCACACTCGTGCGGATGGACCAACATGAGGCCCAAGCTTACGTCGACAAGACGGTCGTTCCTTTTTCCTTAGCCATCCTCACGGCCAAATTGGCCACTTTTGGTGTTCCGGACCCCCAAGACTTCACATATCCAAGGAACGTTCGTCCGATCGCTAAGGACGTCATCATGGAACGCATTGCTCCAAACGTGGCTTGGGCGGGTCAAACCGTCGCTGTTGGACAACTCAACGAAATGGCGCGCCTCACTTTCCAAATTGTGTGCGCCAACATTCTTCAAACGTCCAACGATTCCGCCATGAGGCCTCGGCAAGCCACCTTGACCTATCATCTCTTCGATCCCCAAACTTCCATCCACTTGGCCCGCACATTGTATGCCGACATCATCACCGCCTCTTTGGATGAGAAGGGTGCCGCCCCTTTGCCCTATGCCCGTTTGATCACGTCTATCCTCCAGGACGCCGGCATTGAGTCCCCGCTCGACCGCACCCGGATTCCCGGTCCCTTTGGACAGGGCACTCGCACTAAGAGTGCCAAACAGCTAGCCATAATCCAGGCACGGCGGGGTCATGATAGCGAGGAAGAGGCCGCCTCGGGAGAGAGCGCGGGGGAGGAGGCCGCCGCAGCGGACGTTGAAATGGGTGACGTCGGCACCGACGACGAGTCGGCGGACGAGGAGGACGACCCGGACTTTGAGTGGGCAGGTATCGATATCTCGACCTGGTTGTCCACCCTTGAGACCAGATTCGAGACCTTTATGATCGACTACCGTCGAGATCAAAATCGGGCGTCTCGAAGGCAAGCGGATATCTACCGACGCCTAGGGGACCCTAATGAGCCACTCCCATCACATTTTCATGACCCCTATGGCCCCGACGCGCCCAGCTCCTCCCATTTCCCTTCCCCGTGATGTTTTGTTGGTTATGGACTGTTTTGATGTATTCCTTCTCATGTCACACATATGCTGTATTCCTGTTTGTACC
Source organism: Sambucus nigra (assembly GCA_949130495.1). Classification (NCBI taxonomy): domain Eukaryota; kingdom Viridiplantae; phylum Streptophyta; class Magnoliopsida; order Dipsacales; family Adoxaceae; genus Sambucus; species Sambucus nigra. The sequence continues at coordinate 621,127,854 of OX422207.1, read as the reverse complement.
ACAGTCTTATGATATAAAAAGTTGCATTTTCTATATTTGTTTGTTTTAATTATTGCACTTCTTATTTTGCCTTATTTAGATTTTAGTCCTTTTTGCTTGAGGACAATGCAAAAGTCTAAGTTAGGGGGGGTCACAAGTGCATATTTCTAAAACTTCACAAATTTTCAAAAATGCCCTAAATTTCCAAAAAAATCATAAAATTTTGAAAAATCCAAAAAATATTTTTGTTCAAAATAAATAAAATTTGGAATTCAAATTTTTCAAAAATATCATTAAAAGTCAAATTGAAGCGTCAAAGTGTAAAAAGTCAACATACACAAAGCCGAAATTGACCAAAGATGGAAATTGTGCAAAAATTGACGACTTAACGAATAAATGTGGAGATTAACAAACCCGGTGAGATTCGAGCCTATCACGTGTTGCGAGATTTTAAATCAATCCGAGTTAATTGTTAACTCAAAGTTCTTTTAGCGCGTAATAAGTTGTCAAGGATCTTAATTCTTTCATTTTGATCGGTTTTGAAAAATGTGTGCAATATTGCCTTGAAAAACGTGCCAAATTAGTCTCTAAATTAAATTCACCTCGAAACGCATTTGGTAACACAATTGGCATTTTGGACAATGAAGTAGGCCCTCGTATGTCACCCAAAAATATTGGCCAGAAAGAGTAGCGAAAAATTACCCTTTGCAACCCAAATTGAGCCGAATAATTTTTCCTTTCGTTGACAACCCGAAAAACCCAAAATGGCCCGAAATTGTGAAAGTTGAAAAATCCCAGAATTTGAGTCCGAAGAGTGCATAAAAAGGGGCAAGAAAAAAAAATATGCTCAACAAAAATAGTGGGAAAAGAAAAGAAGTGAAAAAAATAGAGAAAAAAAAATGAGCAATAGCCCAGAAAAAGCACCAACGGACATCATAAATAACTTTTCCAATTCCAGCCTTCCCTACCATTTTCATTTTACCCAATACACCTTTAACCCGAAAAAGTCCTAACCGAGTCTAAAGTGTAGAATTGGTTACCGCGTAGAGAGCTAATACACCAAAAGATAATAAAGGAGATTAAGTGCGCGAATAAGAGGCAATGTTCCCGTTTTTAAAACTGTAATCCGTTGATGAGATCCTTTCACCATGAAATTTCCGTCTTTCTAGTTGTATGCGTGATTTTGCGTCCATTATATTTACTCTTATTATCACGCATACCGAGAGAAAAGCCATATTCCGAGTGGTTCGTTTGAGAGAGCTTCCCGTGAGAATTTGAAATCAAAACGAATTTTCGGATAAGTAACGTAATGATTAATCGGTGAAAATCGGCGGTTATATTTCTGGCTTCTCACACACGCACTACAGTTTGAGACTTGTAAACATGACTTAATGATGACTATTTTCTGGAAAAGTTTGAATTATACAATTTTTGGTTATTTTGAAGTTCTTTGAGTCGAATTTTCTGGGTATATTCTCTGCAAACCCTCACGAGACACAACTCGTCCCACTAGGGTAACCTAGGGGTTTAAAGGCTTGTTGCATACGCTAAATGCAATCGCATGCCCGCGAAAGAGGTATTTTATCCCAATAAAATGTTTTTCAAGAGTTGAGCCTTGCTAGAATTCTTCTACATTGCTCGGGACGCGCAAAGTTCTAAGTTAGGGTGGTTTGATTCGGCATAAATTCTTCCTAATTTATCCCTTAATTTCGGTACTTTAATCATCTCGAACAACGTAATTGGATTGACTTTATCTCATAATCTTGCTACTGACTTATCCTAACAAGTACACCGAGTTTCTGGTATTTTGTTATGATTTTACAGGTGTCTAATGTCAAGAAATGGAAGAAGGAAACCGGAAGAATAGAGAAAGTCAACAAGGAAAGTCAAAAGGGAAAAAGAGTCATTCCTACCCAGAATTCGGATGAGGTACCTAAAGAGAAGTTGAAGGTATCATCCTCACAAGCACCTAGAAAGAAACGACACCTCAATCGGATACTCGGAGCAAAAGATATGGGCAGTCAAAGTTGGAAGGAAAGTCAAATAGGCGGACCGGTCCGCCTAAGACCCGGATCGGACTGATGTACACAAATCCAGAGAACTGCGAACCGAAGGCAAACCGAAGAAGGCAAAAATTAAAAGAACCGATCCGCCCCCGGACCGATCCGCCTGAAAAATAAAAGAACCGATCCGCTTTAGAAGCAGACCGATCCGCCTAAGGGCCGGACCAGTCCGCCCATCGAGATTTTGTTTTCTGATTCTCCTTTAAAGACTTCGACTTATACTCAACTTCTTGTAATTTCATGGAGGGTATAAAAACTCGAATTATTTTCATTGTAAAGAAGGCAAGAACGTGGGGAGTTAGTTGAATCTCTCCTTTTCTTCCACAGACCCTAGTTAGCAATTTTATTCATTTTAATTCAAGACTGAAGCTTTGATTCGGATTGTGAGTGCTTCTAGTTAATTGATTACTGCTTTGGTAAAAATTAGTGAGTAATTTCTTCGTTTCAATTCTATTCTACATCTATTAACAAGTTTGCCTTAGATTAATCATGGTTTTCTGCACACTGAAATCTGTTTTCATCACTTTCGGTATGTCCGGCTAGATTTCCAAGGTCGGGTTACATGAACCCAACCTGATGTGGTAATTGCAAGTATAAAATTATTCCTCTGAATTTAGTGATTAATTGTGACCGTATTGCGTAGGAACACAACAATTGTAGGTCTAAATATCTCGTTTGCCTCTGGGTAACCGGGATGATTGAGAATATAATTCGAGTGTCACTATCGAGATACCGATTTACTCATCCTTTGATTAAGTATGACGCGGGCTTGAACCTCGTATACGTAATGCTTGGGAGTACTAAAGACTGGGTCAAATTAATTAGATAAATTTACGATTAGTATTATAACTGCAGTACACTAGGGTTGGGGGATTGTATTCCCGTCCTATTTTTTCCATCATCTCATTTAAAAGTTCAAATCAAATTTTCATTCACATTTTATGTAATTTAGTGTAATTGCACATTTTCATAACTCCATAATTGCATTTAGCTTAATCACTCCCAAAATCAAATATTTTTCTTTCTTTTTAGAGTCATCGTTAGGATTCCTCCGTCTTATTCCATCGTCACAACTCCGTTGTCCTTTTTTCCTGAGGATCGATACCCGACTTGTCGAATTATTACTTGAACGACAGGCTTGCACTTGAGCCTAGAGAGTACACACTTTAGAGACACATTCTGAGTCGTGTCGCATACCCATGTTTATTAAACCCAAACTAACCCAAAAGCCACATGTTTTAATTCTTTGTTATCTTTCCTAAAATATACTCAAACCACTTCACACTTTCACAACACATATGCACATGTGTGAATTTCCAACTTTACCATCACTTTAATTCCAAATACCCATTTTACCCATTGCCTTTCTAATTATAACCCAACCCCATTTAACGACTTCCAAAAGAGGACTCTAGCATCATTTAAAAGTGGTGAAAATTTTGGAGCTGAATTTTTGGGCAGAAATTATAAAGAGATAAAATTAGTATTTAGAATTTTTTAAGGTGTTGTTTAGTAGAAAAAATAGTTTCATTATTTAAAATTAAATTCAAAGAAGTGGGATTGTGTAAGAATGAAGATTTGTGTAAATTCAAGATATTATTTTGGTCATTTCTTATATTTTAATTACTCTTGTTTATATTACATATGAATTAATTGTTTATCTGATATTTTGTAGGTTCATTATGGTAGGCTAATCATCTCATTCAACGGATGAAATGAAGCCCCCATGGACTCAGTTAATTTAGTTTGATAGTTTTCTTTTTGTTTAATTTCCTTTGATTAGTAATTTCTAATTCTTACACTTTTTTATGCATTGAGAACTGGTAAACCGTCCTTGAGAAAGGATTGACAACAAGTTTTATAATTCAGTACCAAAATTCAAACTAGAGATAGGCATATATTATGACTAAAATTATGATCTAACTTCCTACTACCCTTGTTTTTTTTTTTGTTGAGTTAAAATTAGTTACACGAATTTTCCCTGGGGATAGTTCATTTCATTTATTTTAATCTATTTAGATTAGAGTTTGTATGAATTGAAATTTCTTTTCTAAAATATTATTTGTATATATTCATTAGTGTGATGAGAATCTACATTTGAATTAGATAAATATTTTGGAAGTTAATCAAATTAAGAAGTCTCAAATTACTGTTAATTGTATGAAATGGGGGATGATTTCATTCATTGTCTCTTTCTCATTCTAGCTACATCACTTATTTTATTCCTCGTTATTTCTTATATTACTTTAGATTTATATTCACCTATTTAATTAGTTTCAATCACATTTTGAAATTATTTTTAAAATAAAAATAGAAAAAAAAATTGAAAGAGAAATTATTCTTGCCTTCATTATTTGTACTTTTACACTTGAGAGTTGGATTAACACCTTTACTTGTCTTATACATATTTTTAGTATATTTGTAGGTTGAAGGGAATTTTTTGTTGAAATTTTTTGTTATATAATGACTATACAATAGAGACATTCGATCAAATGGCGTTGTTGTCGGGGAGGATGAGCAAAATTTGATCGAATGGCGCTATTGCTGCTTCCTTGAAGTTAGAGACTCGTGTGAAGACTTGTATTTCATTTTCATTTGTAGTTGTTATTTTTATTATTCATTAGATCTGTTGTATTAGGATTATTGAGACGATGTATTCATTTGTGTGGGCGCATTTTTCACACCATTTTTTGTAGTAATTAATCACATAACAAAAAATAAGCAACAAAGGAAAATGGAAAAATTAAAGAGAGCACCAATGGAGTGGATTTACAAGCCTCTCTATTTTTGGTTCGGATAATTCCAGGGGACGACTGAAGTTAGGCCAACTTCCCCCTATCGACTCAAATAGGTATTCGCCCACATGCATAAAAATGTGGGAGGAACATTCCTTTATCCCTCACGAATCTCTGACCAACAAGTCCATTTATTGTTTGACTATATAATACCATGTGAATTTATTTTATGCAGTATTTCATTTGATAGTTTGATGAATTAATGAAACCAATACCTAAACTCGATCATTTAAACGAGTTGGGATGTCATCACCCACTCAATCACTTAATCCCATTGTTAACCTATGCTGCCAGATAATTAAAATTGATCAACTAGCCAGTCAAGTAGGATTCGGAGCTCATTAGGAACCTTTTGGAACGAGAAACTCCTAGAATACTCTTGTGAGTCGTTTCCACCTTGCCACTCTTCAATCGTCTTTCTCAAGACAATTTTTCTAGGAAAATTGAGTTTTAAGTGAGGTCGCCCAATAAAATGAGTTTGTGCTTTGGTACTAAACGATCAATCATTGTAGTAGCTAGTCTGGGAGACTTAATTAGTAAGCCTCTTGTTAAATAAGGAAGAAAGTAAGAGAACATTTTTCAAAGGCAACACACAACACTCCATGCTTTTCTTGACCTCGAATAATTAAAATTTGAGTACACGATCACTTAATTGAAGATAAAAATTGGCTACGTGTTTCTTAGAATTTGTCCATTGCTTATACGTGTATAATTCAAATCCACTGGTAGTCGATTTTGTGTTCTTTGTCCTTTTGTGTTTCAAAGGGAGTCAATTTTTACCCCCTTTTTTAAAAATGCCAAAAATATTTTTATTCCTTTTCAAAATATTCAAAACCCCCATAAATATATTCTTTCCTTTTCAAAATATTAAAAAATCCCGATAAGCTTTTCATTTTTCTTATATTAAGAACCCCCAAAAGATTCTCTTCTTTTGAAAAAAATCACAAAAATATTTTCTTTTCTTATAGGGCCCTTGTTTCCTGCATCTTTACGCTCAATAAAGCTCATGACCATTGCCTTTTCACCATCACCCTTACCTTTCTTACCTATTCCCTTCTCCCCACCGACACTTCATCCACCGATGCTTTGCATCGCATGAATCACTTCGACATGCAAGTGTATTGAGCCTATAGCCTTTATCCAACAAGCTTGAATTTTTACTATTATTTGGAGGTGATTCCCATCACGCACACCTTTTGCCAACCCATTTTTCGTAATTCATATCTTTAGGGGTGAGTACCTTTAAGTCTGCTAAAGGCGTTAAACTTAGCGTTATCCGGAGGAAGCTAGTTCAATCTCATTTTTTAGTATGGGTCTGATCATATTTAGGGGTGGTGTTTTATCCTCCCCTTGATTCTTTTCATATTCTTTATAGTCTTGTACATTTTGTGCCTTGCGATTCATATCATGCTTTCACATCGGTACATCATGCGGCACATATTTCATTAGCGGTTGATTATAGTAATCATTTTCTATCTTGTACTTTAAATTTAACATAGTTTTAACATCGAGGACAATGTTCTCTTTTATTTGGGGGTTGAAAAATTTATCAAAATCATACCTCTTTTGAAATTTTTTATCAGAAACAAGTCAATATATACTTTTTTTTTTGCATTTTAACTCATTTTTTATGACGTGATTTGTCTATCAATCCTCTTTTATAAGTCTTGAAATATCATTGTTCAAACTTGAAATCATTCTTTGTACTATAAAATTAAAGAATACCTCTTACGACATACTTTCACTATGAATTCCTAAACTTGGCACATTTTCACATATCATGTTTTGTAATCAAAAGTTGAAGAGTAACAACATTCTCAAGAGATCCTTAAAAGATCACTTGTGGGACTTAAGCCCATGAGATTAGATATGTTCACCTTTTTTGGGTTTTAAGTAATCTTTAAGTCACAAGTTGACTGAACTTTCTTTGGGTATTGCACTTAGTCATTGCATGGTCTTATTATTCCTTATTTTTGACATAACCACTGAGAGTGAAATAATTTCGAGTTATAAAAAACATGTGTCTGGTAGTTTTTTAGTAGCACTAAACCTTAACTCATATCATCTATACAATTACGACTTACCTCACCCATTATCTTTCCATATTTCCGTTGTCCATAATATTTCGGATGCCATCAATAGATCATTCCCCATCATTATTATCATTTTTGAGAAAACGATTGATTGAAATTTCAAATGAAAAATGTCTTCATTAGTGTTATGAAAAGAAAAGTGCATCACAATAAAACAAAAATATAAATTAAAAAAAGAGAAAAATAGAAAGGAAGAAATATATATATATATATATATATATATATATATATATATATATATATATATATATATATATATATATATATATAAGCGTGCGATCATAACTTTATGAAATGAAGACATAAATTGTTCAAATTGTAATCCACTCTTCTCAAGAACACCACCATCATATTATCCATCATTCCCATCTCATTTTCCCCTCATCCTTTGCATAAACTCATTTTTTTTCCTTTTATTAGGTATTCGAGCAAACGAGAAGTATATAAGGTGAATAACTCAACATTCTCAAAATAGTGGTTAACATTACATTGCGCGATAAATTTTCTTTCATATATCCACCATTTCTTATAAGTGTGTGATACGTTTGACCTTTTTACATTTACTCACCGCTTCAAGCACTAGAGAGATACAATTACCCAAATCTCGGAGATTTCGATTCAAAGAGACATATCTAGTGAGATTTGAAGTAAAAGCGTTGATTCTATAAAATCAATCTAGGAATTATTCTGTAATACTTAAGATTATTTCACACAACAAACGAGGAGTTTTAAGGAAGTATTACACCTTGGGTATTAGATAATTTTATTCCATACACTGGTAGTTGAACATTATATTCCTTGAAGTCTTTTTAGATGGGTTGTATAACTTTTCATCACCTAATAAGAGACTGATTTTGAATAATTTTTTTTTTGAATTTTGTCAGTATATTCACTGTAAACCCTCACAAGACAACACTCTGTAATAGCCCGTATTTTTGAATTTTTTTTTATTTTAGTTATGGGATTAGGATTATTAATTTAAATGGAGAAGTTTATTTATAATTAATCGAAATTTAATTAAATAATTACTAGCATGACCAGAGTTAGAATTTATTGGTGAGATTTATGATGAATATTACTTAGTGAGTACAATAATATATGATTATGTAAATATTAAAGTATCGTGAGTGAAAAATATGATAGTTATGGAAATGAAGTCGGGACACGCGTTTTAATCATGTCGGGATTAAATTAATGGAATAAAAAGTAAAATATTTATAAGTCGTTCATATGGTCATTTCTAGCACGCCGTTGAGTTCGGATAGGTCTAGATAGTCAGAAAAGTCTACCCGAGGGCTTAGTTTGGGTTCCATGGCAGTTTTAAGCCGAACCGGCACCCCAGAAGGGTATTTTGGTTTATTGGATTTTTGGAGTAAATTAAAGGACGAAAATTAGAGAAATAAAAATGTCTACTACATGGGTTAGATTAGGTTAGCTGCCATGAGAAAGTGTTAGACACAAAGAGAGACCAAAAAGAGAGAAAGAGGAAGAAAAATCTAAGGAAGAGCCACCACAAGTGCACCTCTTCCACCACCAAGATCATCATCGCATATATCGAGGAGTGAGGCTCGCAACCATACCAACAACAGCAAAGGATCAGAACATCTTTTGTAAAGCAAGTGTTTAAATCTTTCTTTTTTAGCATTAAATGTGTTCATGTTATTGTAGGTAATGAAACCCCCGTGAATTGAATGTAAATTGATGAGAAATTTATTATTAAAGGATATATTAAGGCTGAATGGACATTGAGATGAATTGTCCACGTGATTAGATGAATAACCACGAATTGATGATGATTTAAATCTGGGATTAGAAGGTTTAATTTGAAACATTATGAATTAGGGTTCTATGAAACTCAAACTGGGGATTTTGGATTTAAGGGTTAATTAACGATGAATTAATGCTTTTAGATAATTAGAAATCATCCTTTTAAGTAGAAAAATGAATTGGAATTGAATGGGGGAAGTTTAGGACTGATTTATAGAGGTTTTAGGGCTGTTTATGGGAGAAAAACGTAGCAGGTGTAGATTGGGGACGAAACTGCTCAATCTCGTTCAAACGAGATTGAGTCTGGTTTGAAAGAGAACCACTATCGCGTGATAAGTCATTCTAATGACCTGATATCTCGTCCAAATGAGATAGCTTCTGGTTCGAACTACAGTTATAATTTCTGGGAAATTTCTTATATTTCAAACCCTGGGTAGCATGTTAATTTAAAGTTATGTTTCGCAGTATAATTGAGATTCGGGTTAGAAAAAAAGTAGTAAGTAATATAATAGGTATGATGCCTTATGATAATTGGAGCAACGAGCTATCCTTGAGAGTTACGAGCGAGAGAGTATTCGTAATCCAGTATGTGTAATGTAAGTAGTAATGAGAGAAATACTACGTATAAGTTAAATATTTGGGTTGTGTGTATACTAATGACTTGATAGGTTGTGTGAATGCCTATAATGATATTGATTCTGTGTATGGCATACCTACCATACTTGCTATCACGGGAGGTTGTGAAAATGGGACAGTCCTATCTCGAGGATCCTTCGAGGGGATAATTGACTGGTGCATCAGAGCATGGAACCTAGGTACGGGCTATCTTAGAATGATAGTGATGACGGTCATATGGGTGCGTAGGTATGTGCATAGCCCATAGTCTTGGCACTATGTTCGCCTCCAATATGTGTGATTTCTAAACTTATGGCTCATGGGAGATTCTGAACCCATTGTCCTTATTCAGTGCGAGATGAATCGGGACTTGATAACAGAGTATGAGGGGACAGTTGCTGAGTCTAGAGGTGCTTTTTAGTGTGTGTGTGTGTGTGTGTGTGTGTATATATATATATATATATATATATATATATATATATATATATATATATATATACTTGTAATGATACTTATTGTGTGAAAGTATGTGGATAAAATATATAATCATGAAAATATCTGAATAACTTAAGTAAGCAAGCACTTAACATGATTTATAAATACTTATCATATTGAGATAACATTCGTGAAAACATTTAATATGGTGTTGTATTGAAAATGCGGGTTGGTTTTATGGGTAGTGATTAGAAGGATTTTTGTCTATAGTCTGGCTAGATGATATAATAATTAATGGGTTTAGAGGTGAGTTAGGCGTGCACATTAGTTGAGAGGTGAGAATCTAGAGTGAGTGTTCGAACAGCTAACATGCGCATACTATTTGCTTTACTACAATATTTAAATACTTGCTAATTTTTTTTAAATGTTTACACATGGGCTCAAACCCGTTTCTTGAAAAATATTCTCTTTTATGAAATTATTTTAGGTGCCCAGCCACATGAACACCAAGCATAGGAGTTCTATTCATTTGATGTGCTGTAACTGTTGTGGAAGTTACCGGACCTCGGTACAAGATGCCTCCATATTTAAAATTTCTTCATTTCGAGCTATTTACTTCTTTTAGGGCATGTTGCCCTTTCTATTAGACAGTCAGAGATTTATGGATTTTTTTATTTATTCAGTTCAATTGTTGTATTATTTCGATTGGATTATTGCACTAAGTACTTGTAACACCCCGTAATTTTGAGGATTAAATATTTAATTATTTTGGGAGTTATAAAAATATTTAAATTGGAGAAACTTAAATTCATGAGTTGGAGAATTTATTTGAGTGAGACGAATTATTTATAATTGGCGACTTTTAAGTTTAATTGTTCGAAATCTCGTGTGTCGCGTTTTGAGGTCAAAATTGGATAATGTCAAAAAGTACCCGGGGGTAGTAATTGGGTCTCAGAGTATTTTTTGGCATAGTCAGGCCTAGACGGGGTGATTTGGGCTATTTTAATTAGCCCAATTAGGCTAAAAATAGGATTAGTGTTTTAAGACCTAAATCTAAGAAAGGAAAACCGCAGAAAACACAAGGGAGAACCTAGGGTTTGAGAGGGAGTTGGGGGAGAGAAAATCAAGAGCCAATTTGGGGATTTTGGAGCCAAATTAAGGGACTAATTGGTGTGTTCTTCATCAACCATTCTACACCAACGGAATCAGACCCTACGAACAATTCCAGGCAAGTGGTTAACTTGCTGTGATCTTGAGTTTTGATATCCAATTCATATTATAGTGATGTGTAATTTGAAATTCGTTTTTGGGTATGAATGGCTGAAAATGGAGTTTTGTTAATGGAATACTTAGCTAAGATTCAAAGTAAGAAATAGGTGTATTATATATCTCTGATTATAGATATCTTATTTGAATGAGAAATCGGAATACAAAATGGTGGAATTTGAATATGGAATTAGGGATAACGGAGATTTATGGAAGAACCTATTTTGGAATATGTGGGATAAGTTGAGAAATTTATATACTAGAAGGTGTATATGATGTATAGGGTCATAGTTCAACATGTTTATGTGGTGGGATGACTTGATTAGAGGTTGAAATTAAGGTTTACAATCCTTAAAATTCTTTAATGGTGAAATTCAGTGGGGAAGAAGGGCTTCCCAGGGATGATTGATCGATCGATCGGGGGGCCATCGATTGATCGACGATGGAAAAATCTTGGCAGTTCGGGCTGTTTTGTTACCCTTGATTTATTTTTGGATTTTCTCTTGGTATAATTTTAATTGCGATAAATTTAGATAAAACCCTTCTGAGACTTATTTATTTAGTGTCAAATAAATACAAGACATGGATCCTAGAAATTATAGATAAAAATAATTGGGAGATTTGGGAGGGACAAATACGTGACACATTAGGGGCGATATTGTGGGAATTAAATTATGAGATTTAAGTATGGACCAAGTGACGGAGTCCGGGTATGTTGATTAAGTGACACCAAAGTATGCAATTATTATTGAGAGAATAGGTTAATTTGGAGTCGAAATATATACTCGGGAAATATTATGTTATGGGCCAAGTGAGTGAGTCCGGGTATGATGGTTGGGCGACACCAAGTATTAAATTAATTAATGAGAAATAAATTAAAATAGAGTCGAACTATAGACTCGGGAAAGTGTTAAGTTTATTTAATGTGTAATTAATTAGCTAAAGTCGGGCTGTAGGCTCGGGAAGGTAATAAATGAATAAATGTGTAAATTAATTATATGAGAGTCGGACCACAGACTTGGATTGGTATTAATTAATTAATGTGTAAATTAATTAAATGAGAGTCGGATCACGGACTCGGTAAACTGTTATATAAATTAATGAGTGAAGTAATTATATTAGAGTCGGACCATAGCCTCGGGGAAAATATTATATTAATTAATGTGTGAATTAATTAAATTAGAGTCGGACCATAAACTCGAAATAATGATAATTTAATAAGTGAGAAAATTTATTTAGTTGAGTGAAGCAAGAAACTCGGGAAATTACAGACTAGTGTTACGGGTTGAGAGTACAGGGTGAAGTCGGGGTTTATTTTGTATATACATACGATGTAGTGAAAGTATATATATATATATATATATATGTGTGTGTGTGTGTGTGTGTGTGTGTGTGTGTGTGTGTGTGTGTGTGTGTGTACTATTAAATATCAGTGATTATATATTTATTTTAATTATACTCTAGTGATATCAAGGGAGGTTGCGCGATGTGGGTGAATCCCCTAGCTTGAGGAGTAGGGTGAGTATATCCCCAGGACATAGCATCCGGTATATGGGGAGTGGCTTATCTCACTTTCAGGGAAGGAATATGACTGCCTCCACTTCGTTTATGTTTTTGGCCAGGTTGGTGAGCGTTCCCAACTTGGGTAACTAGTTATGTGAGCACACCTAGTGAGATGGCACTTTAGAGGGAATCATCTGGCGAGGGTATACTCGGAGGGATGGACATACGTATTTTTTATGTGTGGATGTTTTAGTAAAGGTACGTATATAATGGTATTCAATATTATATGCGAGTAATAATACAGTGTGTGATGTATTTACTTTATATAACTTGTGACACGGTTATAAACTACTATTTAAGAAGGAATTAATTAAGTTAATGGTGAGATAACTTATAATATTCAGGAATCATTATACTCGGGTTAGAGTAGTATGGCAAGGGGAGGTTACACCAGGACTAGTTGGACGTGGTAGTACAACTAGGTGGGGGTCAAGGTAACCGTTAGGTGTTCACAATAGTGGAGGGGTGAGAATGTCCACAAGGGAGTGCGACACTAACATAAATATGAAGCGCATTCATGCATTTTAAATTACTGCAGTTAATTCACTTGCTAAATATTTTCAAAATGTTTTGGGTTCTAACCCTTGCTATAAAACTATTTTCAAAACCTTTTAGGTGTCCAGCCACAGGGACGCCAGGATTGATATTCTATTCCAGGGACACAGAGCTGCGACATATGTGGATGCTAGCAGGAGTTTGGATTAGACGCGTCATTCATTCATTCCTAGAGTAGGAATCATTTATCAGTTTCAGTTTTATTTAGGGCATGTCGCCCAGACTTTCAGTTATGTTTTCAGATTTGTTTTATTCCGGAGTTGGATATTTGTATTGGATTATTTCGCTTTGGTGTATGGTGGTTTATTCGGCGAGTTGTGTAATTAATTACTCAGTTGAGTTTTATTCAGTTATGTGAATGGTTCATATTTATTTTAGCATGTACTTTTTTTGTTCAATTAAAAAGTTAAAATTCGCACCAGCTTTTGGAATACTAGGTGGTTAGTAAGTTTTAAAAAGTTTTCGACAGTGATGCTAAGGATGAACCAACTGGGATTCCTGTTTGAATTTGGTATAGGACTGATCATTCGATATTTGTCACAATACTTAGACTGTATATGTTTACTCTAGTTGCATTTATTATTTCTGTCATTTCCCTTCACATGAGTTTGGTTTGGATGGCGAATGCTAATTATTCATTAATTTGGTTTTACATCATTTAAAAGATAAAATTTGACATCAATCTTTTTGAATATTAGGTGGTTAGTACTTTAATAAATGTTTTCGATAGTGATGCATATTATGAACCAACTAGATATTCTGATTTAATTTAATAAAGGACAGATGACCCGATATTTAATTGGGAGGGGTGTCACACGTGCTATCAGAGCATCAGGTTCTAGAGTCCTTAGGATCTTTGCAGCTTATTATGCTTCCAGCATAGCTTTCTTTGATATAAAGCCCTATGTTTAGGATTGTTGATTCCTATGGTGAGATTTTGTTCTCCTGCTATAACGTATACATTAGTGAATATTTTTTGCGTCCGGGTGTGTTCGTGTGCCGAACAATGAAGTATAACAGGCGAGGGTTGTTGGGAGGACATCAGGAGGTAGATCTGAGTTGAGGTCATAAAGTATTTTTGAGGATGATGATCGTAGTCGAGGTCACCCCTATTATGGAACGAAAAGTTAGGAATGTAAAGGTTGCTAGGGTGCAACATATAATTTTCAAGTATCGCTATAATAGGAAGTGGTGCCAAATTAGTCTCACCCAGTGTCGTTGGAATGGGAGAGAGTTAGACGGGCCTTTGAAGAGGACCATCAGTGGAATTTAGAAATCTGGAGATTATGTGTGTTAGCCAACGAAAGTTACATATCCAAGGGATTGGGCATATGGAGGAGAGTGGTTAACCGGAGTGAAAAATTTGGGGTAAAATTTTTCTTGGCTCGTAGGAGCAAAGTTATAATGGTAAGAGTAAACCACCACATTGTCAATGGAAGGATATTAAGTACGGGTTGACTGCAAGTTCCTTCACCAGATGTTGAAGATAAGATGTGAACGTTGTTTTGAACTCATCACATGAGGGCCGAACATCGGTCCATTTGTGAAAATGAATTTAATTATTTAGCGAATTTTGTACCAGATGAAGTAGGTACAATGGAGAAGAGGATTTTTAGTGGGAAATTGACTCGTAAGAAGAGTTTCCAACACTTAAGGGGAATTCTTCTTGGACGGTCGATGCAGATAGTGACAATGTCGCATTTAGTCAATAGAGAGGTTAACGCTTCTTTGTGTGGGGATCTAAAATAATCAAAAAATTTAGTCGTAGAGTAAGACTGGGTGAAATGGCATTAGTGAAGCATAAAAATGGAAAGACCCATCAGGGGACCCAATTAAATGATTCCAATAGTGAAATTCTTACCAAGTGATGGTGAATTCAGTCAGGGCTGTTGAGGCCAATAGTGTATTCCTTAGGACCAATAGAACTAAGGGAACAACTGGTGTATCCATTAGAGTTGAGACTACCAAAGTCTAAGAAAAGGGAAACCTTAATATGGTCATTATGGTTTGGAATAAGTGGATTATACATAAAAGTATTTTTGTGGAGACTTGGACCACATGCATTAGTTTTGTCCAGAGCGAGTATAGGAACAAGGGTATGGTCCTGGTGAGGCCAATGATTAAAATAATTTTTATTTTAGTTCGGACAAGCGTGGTATGTCCGAGAACCCTTTGAGTACCCAGGATGACTGGTACGGTAGAAAATATGAATTTTATCCTTGGAGGAGGAGAAGGTATGTTTCATGTGACTTAAATGAGTCACTGTAATTTGATATATGCAAGAGTCGCATGTGATATGAGTTTAGTGCATATATCAATAACATTATTATTGTGTGTATGTTTTCCTTGGTAAAGCGGGGTTATATCTGGTGTCACCCGAGGGAGAGTGAATGTATTGATAGTGGTATATATTTTGTTGAGATTACTCATTTTAGTGACGTGTTATACGAGTACGGAATTATCGTGGATAAGGATTTATAGTAATGGTTAAAACGATAGTGGAAAGTTATTACAAGGCTATAGGGGGTTATTTCTCTAGGGCGTGATGTGTTGTTTTGGTGACGCCTCATTTACGAGAAGGTCGAGCTCGCATCTATATTATCTTGTTATATGGACTTTGGAGAGTATAGTTGTATCGAAATGTTTCATCCAGGTATATAGGGACTTGATTGATATGATTTAAGGTGTATTAGGTTTCTTGTCGAGCGGAGAGATTTCACTTGTTATCATGTTTAGCGCTTAAGACTTGGTGGTAGGAAGAGCACATTATTATATCACTCCTTTAGAGACGTGGGAGTTGAGAGTTATACTTATATGTCAGGGGACAAGAATTTGAGAGTCCCGGTTATGTTTGAGGGAATATGATGAGCATTAATGTTAAGTGATAGTGCATTTGAGAGAGGGGGGGGGGGGGAGTCCCTAGTTTAAATCTAATTACATGAGGAGATATAGCTTTTATGTCAAGGGACGAAAATTTAGGGGTACATTCTATGGATTGGGGGCCTAACGTATTTTGATAATCGATAATGCTAGGTAGTAGTGTATCGGGGGGGGGGGGGTTTCTTGTTTGGATTTATCTTTACGGGGCATCCCACACATTAAACTTAGCCTCCGGTTGGAAGTAGGGAGATGTTTGGTCATTAGTCCATGAGTCTGTTACCTTTGTCATTATAGAATTATGTTGTTATAAATGTAAGTTGGAAGTTATATTACGATATAAGGCTAGTGGGTCCGGTTGTGCGACGAGGAAGCATTGAAATTTGTGTTATCGCCACGAGTCGAAGGGTGGAACGATGTTAAGGAGAATTTAAAATTTTGATTTCTAGGGTGATTAAGAATACCCAAGTGTTATAACCATGTTGTGAATGCAGGGGGAATAAATAATTGGGTGTTATGTGTGAAGCATATGTGATGTTTACACAAGTATGCGTGATTTATAGGGTGTGTGGGCGCCCTGGTTAGCTGATATCATAATCATCCGAGTTAAAGGGTTGTGGGCATGGATGTCTGAAATATATGCCTGTGGGGCTGACATAACGAAGTGGAAGTGGTAGAGTGGATTAAGTGTCATGTGGGAAGGACGATAATCCATACATATGTGTGCGATCAGAGTAGCTCACCCGAATTTGGTTGAAAGGATGTGAGAAGCCGTTTAAAAATGGATATATCTTGAGAAGAGGAAAACTTAAATATTATGAAAATTTGGAGTGAAGTCCTACCCAGTCGAATGTTGCAAGTGACTTGAACGTAAACATAATGATGATGTCAATAAGGTATAAAGAGTCCAGAAGTGCACATCGTGGCGAAAAGTGCACGGGTCCAAACTTTTGGTATACCTGAGGGAAGAAGGGGGGTAATAAGTACCGCTTAATATGAGACATTATAAGTGCAAGTCAGTGTTGAGTGGGGCATAGTGAGTAGACTCTGCGTGCACCACTCACAGATAGAAATTGATTGGAGCAAGATGATTAACCAAAAAACATTGTATTAAGCCGACGATTCCAGTAATAGAAGGGGGAAGACAAGATCGTAGTTTTCATTGATGGGTTGCCAACCTCAAGATAAGGTCACGATTTCCTTCGAATGTGAGGAAAAAGTTGACCAAAAAGGAAGTAATTGTAATTCCTTTGGGGTGAGTTACACTATCAGATAGTGTGCCTCCATCTTTTCTTTGAAAAGAGGGATCGCGCCAATTCTTCATCCCTTCCAGTATTGTTGTGAACCAGGATGAGATCCTTGAACCCCACCTCCAATATGGGATTTTAGGAAGCAGTGGAGATGACATTTTGTTTTGATAAGGTCGTATCACCTATAGTCGGAGGAGTAGGTGAAAGGTGATGGGAAACTAGTAAAGGATGAATGTGATTTTGGAGTCAGTGTGATTATTTCATTCCCACAACTGATATAACTGGTAAGTGAAGTATAGTATGATATTAGGGAGAAGATATTACCTAATGGTAGAGTTATGTGTAAACACTCGTGATTGTTTACTGTAAACAAGGTCCTTATTTCCATTTTGTGTGGAAAAACCTTAACCATTCTCCCTCTGGTTGTTTAGAGGTGAGCAAATCATAAATTTTGGATTGTTCGAGAGTTAGAGTCCGATGACTAAAGTGGAATAGCCACAAATGGTCTAGGGTGGTTTTTGACTGTCGTAAGAGTTACATCTCCAGGAACTGAGATTTGCAGGACTGACAATAGTGGTCAGATGTTCCGATCGTTTCTCTCAGGATGGGAGTTTTATGTTTAGATAAATACGGGAATTTGGCACATAGTGAAGTGCGACCTTCTAATAATATTGAGATAATAGGGCCAATGATGAATAGGCTCATCTTATTTAATTATCGTTAGTACGAGCACAATGTGAGGTGTCGTTATTGAGGTGTGACCCTATAACTGATGAGGAATATCAGTATCAAGATAGTTAAACAAGCTTGCTGTGAAGTTGGGACTATAGTGATCGAGCCTTACTTTGAAGTGGTTTTGAGTACTGGAGGATATGGTGTTGTAAGATCTTCAGTCTTAGTAGCAGTTGTATCTGAATTTCAGGACGAAATTCCGTTATTGGGGGGAAGTATGTAAATCTCGTATTTTTGATTTTTTTTATTTTACTTATGGGATTAGGATTAATTAATTTAAATGGAGAAATTTATTTATAATTAAATAATTACTAGTGTGACGAGAGTTTGTATTTATTGGTGAGAATTATGATGAATATTACTTCGTGATTAAAGTAATATATGATTGTGTAAATATTAAAGTGTCATGAGTGAAAAATACGATAGTTATGGAAATTAAGTCGGGACACGCGTGTCAATCGTGTCGGGACTAAATTAATGGAATAAAAAGTGAAATATTTATAAGTTGTTCATATGGTCATTTCAAGTGCTCCGTTGAGTCCGAATGGGTCGAGATAGTCAGAAAAGTCTACCTGGCAGTTTTAGGCCTAAACGGCATCCCGAAAGGGTATTTTGGTAAATTGTATTTTTTGAGTAAATTAAAGGATGAAAATTAGAGAAATAAAAATGTCACCTACGTGAGTTAGATTAGGTTATCTGCCATGAGAAAGAGTTCAACACAGAGAGAGACCAAAAAGAGAGAAAGAGTAAGAAAAATCTAAGGAGAACCACCACAAGTGCACCTCTTCCACCACCTAGACCACCATCACGTAGATCGAGGAATGAGGGTCACAACCATACCAAAAACACCTAAGGATCAGACCATCTTTCATAAGGAAAGTGTTTAAATATTTGTCTTTTAGCATTAAATGTGTTCATGTTAGTGTAGGTAAAACCCCCGTGAATTGCATGTAAATTGATGAGAAATTTATGATTAAAGGATATATTAAGGCTGAATGGACATTAAGATGAATTGTCCATGTGATTAGACTTATGGCTCGCAGGAGATTCCAAACCCATTGTCCTTATTCAGTTCGAGATGAACCGGGACTTGATAACAGAGTATGAGGGGACAGTAGCTGAGTCTAGAGGTGCCTTTTAATATATATATATATATATATATATATATATATATATATATATATATATATATATATATATATATATATATATATATTTGTTGTGTAAAAGTATGTGGATAAAATATGTAATGATGAAAATCGCTGAGTAACTTACGTAAGCGAGCACTTAACGTGATTTATAAATAATTCTCAAATTGAGATAACATTCATGAAAACATTTAATATAGTGTTGTATTGAAAATGAGGGTTGGTTTTATGGGTAGTGATTAGATGGATATTTGTCTGTAGTCCAGTTAGATGATACATTAATTAATGGGTTTAGAGGTGCGTTAGGCATGCACATTAGTTGAGAGGTAAGAATCTCAAGTGAGTGTAATATTTCATATTTTCGCCCTTTAACTTTATGCATTCTAGCACTTTTATAGTACTTAATGCCTATCTTTATGCTCGCTAACCAGACAATCTCGAATTTGGACATATATATGTTTTGTAGGGGTTAATTGTGGTTTTATAGGTACTGTAATGCTAAAAGTGAGGTTTAGTTCCATTTCAGAGAACTTTCATTGTCAGATGTTACTTCATGGTTATTTTAGTCAATTCACGCTTCATCTCCATCTCAGGTATTTTACACAAATGCATAGTTTGTTGAATTAGCATCGCGTGGACACAAATGGCACGTCATTTCGCATTCAGACGGAGAAGTTATAGCCGATTCCGTTTTGAAGCTTTCCGCCCATGTGAAGAGGAAAGAACACCAGAAAATAGAGTACCGATCGATTGCGCCCTGATGTTAGTAGACCACATTTTTTCATTTTTCCTTGGTTCGGAGACAGTGGGCTTAACTTAAGGGACCGGTCTACCGCGCCCCTCGTGTCGATCGACCGGTAGTAACAGTTACTCGATAATTTCCCTCTTCTTTTCTTTTTCCTTTATTTCTTTTGTAACTTACTATAAACGCGAATTTCGGATTGTATGTTCAATATCATGGAATAATAGATCATTTTCCATAATTAGGGTTAGAGAGGGAAGCTAGGGTATGGAGGGTTTGGGGAGTGTATTATTTTCTCCTTCCAAGGGTTTCCTCGTATAGAGAGGTTTGGCCGTCGAGGTTGTGTAGAACACTATCCTCCATATTCTCGATCAATCCTAGTTTCCAATGTTTGTTTTTCTTTATTTACCGCATTTTTACTCGCTTTCTAGTTTAGATTTATTGCGTTTATTTACGTTCTTTCTAGTGTAGATTTACCACTTTATTTACCGCGTTTTTATCATGCTTTCTAGTATAGATTTAATGCTTTCTATACATGCTTTCTAGTGTAGATTTACTTCGTTTTCATCATGATTTCTAGGTTAAATTATCCTAGGTTGTGTTGGAATTAACTCACCTAGGGTTGATGTGTTTCTTTTCTTTGGTGATGGAGTTTACGAGTTTATTTCGAGTGGGTTGTCCTAGGTATTACACGTAGGAGATTTGACAGGGTATATCATGTATGCTCCGTAGTTACAACCTTGCGTGCGTAATTTTTGGGGTATTTGCTGACTCAAAAATCTTATTAGACTTTTATGCCAATTTAGGGGTATGACAACTCTTGATTTAATTAACCGTCGAAACGAGATGCAATCTTAACAATTCGTCGATCTATGTAACCATTTTATACTAATTAACTCGGGGTGAGGGATATTTGATGCAACCTATAGTTTTTATTCGCTTTTTTAATTATAGTTTAATTTACACTCGGCTAGATTAATCTTTTCCTTTTGTTACCTTTTCTTTTTGTTTATTTGTTACCTTTTACACTTTTATTCAGATGTACTAAAACAGTCAAATTCTATCAACTCATCTCTGTGGATTTCTGATACTTGGACTTAGACACTATACTCCCTTTTATTGAGTGTAGTCATAATTTTAGGTTTTTTATCGAGGCAGTGAACAGAAAACAACGATCGACGTTTGACACGAGCTACTTTTCACCGTTAATCAAAATGGCACCAATACCGGGGATGATTTTCTTTGAATCTTAATTGATTTAGTGCTTTGATCCTGACAACTTGTTCAATCAAAATGGCGCCATTTCCGGGGAATTGATGTTTTAGAATTTATTTTATTTAGTATTTCGTAATATTTTCTTTATATTTGTATTTTTTGCTACCCTTTTTGCTGGTTAGAACATTTGAGTGCTAAGAAACTTTGATTCTCGGTCGCGCACCTTCCTTCTCGTATTCTCCATCAACAAACACTTTGGTAATCATGTCTTCTTTTATAGCTTTGTCGGTAATTCTAATGTTTCATTTGGGATATATTCTCAAATATGGCCCTGCGAATGTTTTATTTGGGATCTGTTCTCGAATCTTGAACCATTAGAATTACCGATTGATTCCTATGAGTCGGTAGAAACTTTTAGAACTTTTAAACCCTTTGCTGATGAGGACACTTTACCTCTCTTTCTTTCCATAATGGATGTTATCCCCATGTGTGCACCATCTCCCATTCCAATTGAATAACCTTTGGGAGATGGGTCAATTTTTCTTGGACCTCAAGTGCGTCTTTCCCCCTTGTTATCCAAATCCCCCATCGTTCGCCCAAAATTTTAAATTGGAAATGGTTCACTTTTTCCACCTCCCACATGCCTTCCGTTGTTTAAACGGAATTTATATCTTTCGGGAGGCATGTTGTATATAGTAGGTTGTAAATAGTTAGATTTTTTCTTTCTTTCTTTCTTTAGTTTTTTATTTCCTTTTTATTTAGTCTAGTGTAATTAGTTAACTTTTTATTATTTGTTCTTGCTACTCTTGGTACTAACTTGTTTTGTAGATTCAATTGGACTCGTGCTTATGGAGATCACTCTAATTTTGGGTAATATCGTTCTTTTCCTCTCTTTATGTTGTGTTCTTAATGGACGCATTAAGGACAATGCAACATTTAAGTTAGGGGGCGTGGGATATTCTATCCACTTATTTGTTTTTTCCATTGAGTTTATCACATGTTAATTACTAAGTATGCTTTTCTTAGAAAAATTAAAAAAAATTGAAAAAGATTTTCTTTATTTTTTATCCTTTGTAGGGCATTTTGCCTTTGTTTTCGATGATAAATTTCAATAATTGCCCGATCCATTAGACAACTTAATAATGTATGTTTTCAATTATAGAAGTTATTAGATTTTATTCCTCAATCATTGATATTATGAATAACTTCATGAATTAAACTTTAATCCCATGAGCACATGCACTTTTCTTGCTTTATTGATTTGGTTGAAGATTTTTATAACTCGGTAAGATTTTTTTGCATTGTACATACTAACACCGAGTAAGCTTTGTACCTTTTATCATTTTTGAGTGTATACACTATTCTTTCGTTTTTGAAAACGTTCAATTCATTGGTAATCTCTATACTCTTTCATTAATCGTTCATTAATCCCCCTTGAGCCTAAATATTAGCCTTTCATTTCATTACCCCAAATCCTATAATCAACTCCAAATTAGAGTTTTAAACCATACATATTACTTTTCTTGCCTTTGTTTGGAATGTTGCTTGGGATTTAATGATGCTGTGTAGTGTGGTTGCAATTTGAGCATGAGAAGAGTGAGAAAAGAAGAAAGTGCGGTGAAAAAGAAAAGAAAAATAAGATAACAAAAAAAAAACATGAGAAAAATAAGAAAAGAAAAAGAAAGAGAAGTTTGTATATGTTGTATATAGTTCAATGAGCTTTGATTGCTCTCCATTGTCATATTTAATGATTGATTATGGAACTTGTTTTCCATTTTCGTTGTTTCCCGCATTATTCACATTATTCTAAGTTTTCATTTCGAACACTTTGAATCCACACATATACCTTTCATTTCGTACCTTAACCCCAAACATACATTACAACCCTATAAAGTCCTATGTGATCTTAAGTTGAGTTCAATTTAAAAGTTGAAATAGTTTTGATAATCTGTGAAAATTCTTTTCACCTTTTTAATGAGCGATATCTTTCATTGAGATTAAAATTTTTCATTTTATGTATAACGTTCTTCATTTGTGACATGTGCACGACCTAGTTTCCATTTATATTTACTCTTTATGCCCGCATGTTTCGTGTGTTAACTCCATGTTTTGATTGAATTCACTTGATGGGTGTAATGCCCGTGAGGATTGAATATATGCTTCCTTTAATGTTTATCTGGTTTATTTAAGTTTTTTCCAAATCATACTTTGCATGTGCTCTCTCCCCTCCCACATTTTAAGGTTTCAAGTCAACGAGGTGCATTATATAATGTTAATAATACAGACTGTTGTATGAATTCATTCACTGTGCTAATAATGTGTATGGAATCTTTTTCATACTGTTGGGCTTGTCACATGTTTATTGGTCATATTTTGAGGAAACTATATGATGTTTGTGGGTTTCACGAGATGACACTCGTCTACTAGGGTAACTTAGGGGTTTAACGGCTTATTGCATACGTTAAATGCAATCGTGTTCCCTATGAAAGTGGCATTTATATTTCGATGCATATATAAATTTTGTACCGCCTTATTTGGAATGGTTTTGTTTATTTCATCATTATGGACTAGCAATGTCTTAGTTAGGGGGTGTGATATGCCACAAATATTGCATATTTTTGCTCTTTATCTTTATGAATTCTAGCACTTTTACGGTTCTTAATGTCTATATTTATGCTCATTAACCAAACAACCTCGAATTTGGACATATATATGTTTTGTAGGGGCTAATTATGCTTTTATAGGTATTGGAACGCTAAAAGTGAGGTTTAGTTGCATTCTTCATTGGATGCAATTTCAAGGGTATGTTAATCAATTCACACTTCATCTCCATCTCAGGTGTTTTCCACGGATGCGTAGTTCGTTGAGTTACCATCGCATGGCCGCAAACGGCATGTCATTTCGAGTTCGGACGAAGAAGTTATAGACGATTCCGTTTTGAATCTTTCCTACCATGTGAAGAGCAAAGAACACCAGAAACCAGAGTACCGGTGGACCGTGCCCTAATACTGGTCGATCGCATTTTTTATATTTTGCCTTGGATCTAAGATAGTGGGCTTAACTTATGGGACTGGTCGATCGCGCCCCTGATATCGATTGATCGGTTGTAGCAGTTACCCGGCTATTTCCTTTTTTTTTTCTTTTTCCTTAATTTCTTTTGTAACTTACTATATAAGCTAATTTCGTTTTGTATGTTCAATATCTTGGAATAATAGATAATTTTCCGTAGTTAGGGTTAGAGAGGGAAGTTAGGGTTTGGAGGGTTTGGGGTGTGTGCCATTTTCTCCCTCCGAGGGTTTTCTTTTATAGAGGGGTTTGCCCATCGAGGTTGTGTAGAACACTATCCTCCATCTTCTCTATCAATCCGAGTTTCCAATGTTTGTATTTCTTTATTTATCGCATTTTTACTCGCTTTCTAGTTTAGATTTATTGTGTTTATTTACATGTTTTATAGCGTAGATTTACCACATTTTTATCATGCCTTCTAGTTTAGATTTAATGCTTTCTTTACATGCTTTCTAGTGTAGATTTACCGCATTTTTATCATGCTTTCTAGGTTAAATTAGCCTAAGTTGTGTTGGATTGAACTCACCTAGGATTGATGTGTTTCTTTGCTTTGGTGATGGAGTTTACTAGTTTATTTTGAGTGGATTGTCCTAGTTACTATGCCTAGGAGATTTGAAGGGGTATATCATATATGCTCCGTACTTATAACCTTGCGTGCGTAATTTCTAGGGTATTTGTTGATGCTAAAATCTTAGTAGACTTTTATGCTAATTTAAGGGTGTGACAACTCTAGGTTTAATTAACTGTCGAAACGAGACACAATCTTAATAATTCGTCGACCCATGTAACCATTTTATACTAATTAACTCGGGGATAATGATATTCGATGCAACCTATAGTTTTTATTCGCTTTGTTAATTATAGTTTAATTTAAACTCGCCTAGATTAATCTTTTCCTTTTTTATCTTTTCTTTTTGTTTATTCGTTACCTTTTACACTTTTATTCAGAAGTACTAAAATAGCTAAATTCTAGCAACTCGTCCCTGTGGATTTTTGATACCTGGACTAGGTCGTTATACTCCCTTTTATTGACTGTGGTCATAAGTTTTAGTTTTTGTATTGAGGCGGTGAATAGAAAACAACGATCGACATTTGACAAGCGCTATTTTTCACCCTTAATCACTAGTATGCGCATACTATTTGCTTTACTGCAACATTTAAATACTTGCTAAATTTTTTGAAATATTTTACACTCGGGTTCCGACCCGTTTCTTGCAAATATATTCCCTTTTGTCAAATTATTTTAGGTTCCCAGCCATAGGGACACCAAGTATAGGAGTTATATTCATTTGACAGGCGGTAGCTGGTGTGGAAGTTACATGACCTCGGTAGTAGACACCACCATATTTACTGTGACAACCCGAATATTATTATGATTAGTAATGATTAAAGCATGCTAAGCTTATGTGATATGAGTAGTGTGTTAGTAATATATATGATGTTAAGTTATTATGTTTATTCTAATCCTACCTTCAGAAAGCATGAAAATGTCGAATTAGTTAAAAATGGGAGATTTTGAAGTTTTCGGTAGGAATGTTCATGTTTAAGGCTAGTTTTGACCTGTATGATATAATAGTTGACTTGAGGTATAAACTATATAGTTGTAGATATATGAATTAGTTTTGTAACATGAAAAAATGTGTGTTAAACGGAGGTTCGAGAGAGAAGTTATGCTGGAATTACAAAGAAGGGACAAATTTGTCCATTCGTTAAATGATATTTCGTCTTATTAGGCTAAGAAATGGTGGATTTTGATTGGTTAAAGAAGGAGGTTGGTTTTAGACCACTTTAAAGGCTTTAAATAATCCCCTCCTTCAGCATAACTCAGCCTTTAAATGGTTTGGCTTGAGAGGAAGAGAGAATTGGAAAGTTTAGGAAGAAAGTGAGGAGAAAATTTGGAGAAAAATCTGCCGAAATTACGTAAAAGTCCTGAAGCTAATACTAAACCAAATCTTGTTATTTTTCTTATATTACTGACTTATATGATATAAATTATCATTTTTTTACTAAACCTTCAGCCCTTAATGTATATGTTTGGATATATGCAAGTTTAAACAAAGTTGAATGTGTAAACCCTTAAATTACATTGTTTAGTAACCTTGATTATTCAAACTTCCATATCTTTTTGTATGATTACTGAAATTGATTTATTCAAATTGGAGATTAACATGGACTCATATGTGTGTGACATATCCGGAAATTATGTGAAAATACCAATAAATGAGTCTTTGGTGAGAGTTTGAAGTTATGATATGAAATCTGCCCTAACGGTGAAAGTATGCCTGCCATGTGTTCGATGTTTTACTTTACATAGCAAATGAACCTTAAAAATTATGAAAATTTAATTTTTTATTGTTAAATATGTTTACTGATGTTGGGTTAAATATCATAGAAATTTATTATGTAGAAAAATTATGAAAATTCATGGAAGTTGAATGAACGATAAAAGAGCCTATAGGGCAGATTTGCTATGTGGTAAAGAAATGGGCCTATCTTGCTCTAGGAGACTTGAAATTATGTACCATCTTTTGTATTGAAATCCTAATATGATAAGGATTGAATTAACAATAATAAATGAATGTAGTTTTGGTCTATGATTTGAATATGTCAAATATATTAACATGAATTTGGATGGAACTTCACTTGTGATAATTGATTTGAATATAATCATATGATACTTATGAATTGAGTTATGTTTGAGATATTCCTTGGATGGTTGATATTCTTATGACGATACTAATATTTTAATAATGATAGGAAGGGAATAAGAACCAGTTTAACAAGTGCCGAACAAAGGAAAAGGAAATCCTATTAAATTACCAAGGTGAGTGTACTTATGATTTGTTTCATATATAAATATGAATATAGCTCTAGGAGCGGATTTGTTTGAATACTTTGGTATTCAGTATTTGTTTCGATAATAAAATATTCATGATTTATTTGGGTCTCATGATCTAGGATTGGTTTGAATACTTTAGTATTCAGGATTTGTTTGGATATTAAAATATCCAGGATTTGTTTGGGTCTTATGATCCAGGATTGGAATTGGACAAAGATATAATGATTTGTTGGAACTTATGTTCCAGGATTTATTATTGGCAATGGGCAGACTTATTATTGCCAATGGGAAGAATTACTATTGCCCATGGGCAGACTTATTATTGCCAATGGGCAAACTTATTATTACCAATGGGCAGAATTACTATTGGCAATGGGCAGACTTCTTATTGCCAATGGGCAGAATTACTATTGCCAATAGGCAGACATACTATTGTCGATGGGCAGAATTATCATTGCCAATGGGCAGAATTATTTGGGCCTTATGGTCCAGGATTTTTTATTGCCAACAGGCAGGATTGATTGGATTTAATATCCACCGATTTGATATATAAGTGTTTATTCATTATATAGCTGGATTGATTGGATTTAATATCCACATATCTGATATATAATTGTTAATTCATTATATGGCAGGATTTATTGGATTTAATATCCACAGATTTGATATATAACTGTTAATTCATTATATGGCAGGATTGGTTGGATTTAATATCCACAAATTTGATATATATAACTGTTAATTCATTGTATGGCAGGATTGGTTGGATTAATATCCACAGATTTGATATGGAACTATGATTTCATTTCAGGGAAGGAGTACCTCACTAAGCTTAATGCTTAAGGTTTATATTTTAACATTTTCAGGGTTGTACGCTGCCAGCTAGGATGTCATATGATCAGAATTTGAGAGTTGCACCGTTAGAAAGAGCTGGGGATTAGACATGGGGGTTTTGTCATTGTCACACTGAGGTTTTAATACACTCATATTTTTTATATATTGAGTTAGCATGGATTGAGTTGATCATAGTTAATCACATTATTGTATGTCTGCTTAATTACGACTCTGATATTGATTTTGGTATGGAATAAAAATAATATTATGTTCATTGTGCACATTATGTAGGAAAATATTAATAGACCATGTACTCTTTTTAGATGTGGGGTTGGGTATTTATATGCCTATAGGGGATATGGTTGTAGCTGAATATGTTTTTCGTGATTGTGTTTTGACTATGGGGGTTAGAGATACAATTATAAATCTACTTCCACTTGATATTTCTGATTTTGATATAATTTTGGGAATGGATTGGTTATCTAAATATCATGAATCTATGTATTATTTCTGTAAGGAAGTTGTTTTTAATATGGCTGGTGAGCCTGAATTTAAATTTATGGGGGAAAGGAAAATTGTTCCCAGTTGCATCATTTCTGCTATTCGGACGAGGAAATTATTGAGTAAGGGTTGTGAGGGTTTTATTGCATATGTTCTTGACACTAAGAAGGGGGCCTTGCAATAAGTTGATGTTCCTATTGTACGTGATTTTCCAGAAGTGTTTCCTAGTGAGTTTCCTGGGTTACCTCCAGAAAGAGAAATTGAATTTAGTATTGAATTAGCACCAGGGACATACCCTATTTCTATGGAACCGTATAGAATGGCACCGGTTGAATTGAAAGAACTTAAGATTTAGTTGCAGGATTTACTTGATAGGGGGTTTATACAAACTATTGCATATCCATGGGGTGCACCAGTTTTATTTGTGAAAAAGAAAAAAATGCTACTATGCGTTTGTGTATTAATTATAGGCAACTGAATAAAGTTACAATTAAGAACTAGTATCCTTTACCTCGTATAGATGATTTGTTTGATCAGTTGCAGGGTGCTAAAGTGTTTTCAAAGATAGACTTATGATCAGGTTATCATCGGTTGAGGGTGAAGGAAAGTGATATTTCTAATACTGCTTTTCGTACTCGGTATGGTCATTTTGAATTTCTTGTGATGCCTTTTGGGGTAACTAATGCTCCAGCTGTATTTATGGATCTTATGAATCGGGTACTACATCCTTTTGTTGATTCATTTGTGATAGTTTTTATTAATGACATTCTGATTTATTCACGTGATATGGTTGAACATGAAAAGCATCTCATAACTATTTTGAATATGTTGAGAGATAAGAAGTTGTATGCTAAGTTTAGCAAGTCTGAATTTTGGCTATCACAAGTTGTATTTTTAGGCCATGTTATTTCTAGAGATGGTATATGTGTTGATCCTAAAAAGGTAGAAGCTATGGTAAAATGGGAGAGGCCCAATAATGTGACTTAGGTGAGGAGGGTTTTAGGCTTGGCTGGTTATTATAGAAGGTTTATTAAGGAATTTTCTTTGATTGCCTTACCAATGAATAAACTAACTCGAAAAGATGTTACGTTTGAATGGAATTCTGATTGCGAAAATATTTTTGATGAATTGAAAAAGTGGTTGGTAACTGCACCTGTTCTTACTATTCCATATGGTGGAGATGGCTTTGTTATTTATACCGATGCTTCACATCAAGGGTTGGGTTGTGTTTTTATGCAGCATGGTAAAGTTATTGCTTATGCTTCTAGGTAGTTGTGTACACATGAACGTAATTATCCGACACATGATTTGGAACTTGCTACTATTGTGTTTGCTTTGAAATTATGGTGTCATTATCTATATGGTGAGGTATGTGAAATTTTTACTGACCATCAAAGCCTTGAGTAATTATTTACTCAGAAGGAGTTGAATTTGAGGCAGAGGCGATGGATGGAGTTAATTAAAGATTATGATTATACAATTCACTACAAACTAGGGAAGGCAAATGTAGTTGCAGATGCTTTGAGTAGAAAGGCTTCGGGCAAGTTATCTTGTATTTGGTGTGCTAGAGTTTCCCAAATCATGGAGTTGAGATTGATGGGAGTAGAATTGAAGTTAGCAGATGGGGACAGGTTCTTTGCTCATGTAAGCGTGATGCCTTTGTTAGCTACCCGTATTCGTGATTTGCAAAGTCAAGATCCTTTTCTTGAGATGAAACGACAAGATGTCCGAGATGGTAAGTCTGAAGATTTTTGTATTGTGAATGATGGAACTTTATTGTATAAGCAGCGGTTATGTGTGCCTAATGTGAGTGAATTGAAAGAGGAAATTTTAGATGAGGCTCATAATTCAATTTATACTATGCATCCTGGTAGTAATAAAATGTACAGGGATTCGAAGGAGCACTATTGGTTGAATTATATGAAGAAGGAAATAGTTGATTTCGTTGCTAGGTGCCTTATATGTCATCAAGTGAAAGTGGAGCATCATAAACCTGCTAGTTTACTTCAACCGTTGCCAATACCGGAGTGGAAATGGGATCACGTAACGATGGATTTTGTGGTTGGGCTTCCTTGATCTCAAAAGGGGTCAGATTCGATTTGGGTAGTAATAGACAGGTTAACCAAGTCAACTCACTTTCTAGTAGTCAAGACTACGTATACAGTTGATAGGTATGCTAGATTGTATGTTAATGAAATTATTCGATTACATGGAGCACCTGTTTCTATTATTTTAGATAGGGACCCTACTTTTACATATAGATTTTGGGACAACTTGCAGTATGCTATGGGTACTAACTTAAAGTTTAGTACAGATTTTCATCCTCAGACAGATGGGCAGTCTGAAAGGACAATACATATTTTGGAAGATATGCTTAGATCTTGTATGCTTGATTTTAAAGGAAATTAGGATGAATATTTTCCTTTGATAGAATTTGCATATAATAATAGTTTTCAATTTACTATTGGTATGGAACCATATGAAGCGTTGTATGGTAGACGGTGTCGTACACCCGTATGTTTGGGTGAAGTTGGTGAAAGGAAGATAGAGGGTCCAGAGTTGATTTAAGTCACCACTGAAAAAATGAAGATTATTCAAGATTGAATGAGAACATCTCAAAGCAGACAGAAAAGTTATGCGGATAAGCGACGTAAAGATTTATAATTCTTCGGATATCGCCATGGAAAGGAGTTATGAGATTTGGAAAGAAAGGTAAATTAATTCCACGCTACATTAGACCTTATGAAATTCTTGAGAAAGTCTGGATGGTTGCCTACAAGTTAGGATTACCACCAGAGTTAACTTGATTACATGATGTTTTCCATGTTTCTATGTTAAGAAAGTATGTAGCGGATCCTTCACATGTGTTAGTGGAACAACCTATTGAGTTGAAGGAAGATTTGAGTTATGTAGAAGAACCACTTGCTATCGTGGACAGGAAGGAACAAATATTGAGATCAAAAGTGATCCAACTTGTGAAAGATGTTTGAAGAAGGCATTTCATGGAAGAGGATACATGGGAGAGTGAGTATAGCATGAAGATGCATTATCTGTATTTGTTTGATTCGGACAACCAAGGTATGTCAATTTCGGGGACAAAATTTCCTAACACGGGGAGAATCGTGACAACCCGAATATAGTTATGATTAATTATGCTTAGCTTATGTGATATCAGTAGTGTGTTAGTAATATATATGAGGTTAAGTTATTATGTTTAGTCTAGTCCTACCTTCAGAAAACTTGAAAATGTCGAATTAGTTACAAATGGGAGATTTTGAAGTTTTTGATAGGAATATTCATGTTTAAGGATAGTTTTGACTTGTATGATATAATAGTTGACTTGAGGTATAAACTATATAGTTGTAGATATATGAATTAGGTTTGTAACAAAACAAACAGTGTGTTAAACGGAGGTTCAAGCGAGAAGTTATGCTGGAATTACGAAGCAGGCACAAATTTGTCCATTCGTTAAATGATATTTCGTCTTATTAGGCGAACAAATGGTGGATTTTGATTGGTTAAAGAAGGAGGTTGGTTTTGGCCGATTTTAAAGGCTTTAAATAATCCCCTCCTTCAACATAACTCATCCATTAAAGAGTTTGTCATGAGAGGAAGAGAGAATTGGAAAGTTTAGGAAGAAAGTGAGGAGAAAATTTGGAGAAAAATCCGTGGAAATTACGTAAAAGTCCAGAAGGTAATACTAACCCCAAATCTTGTTATTTGTCTTATATTACTGATTTAGATGATATAAATTATCATTTTTTTACTAAACTTTCCGCCCTTTATGTATATGTTTGGATATATGCAAGTTTAAACAAAGTTGAATGTGTAAACCCTTAAATTACTTTGTTTAGTAACCTTGTTTATTCAAACTTCCATATCTTTTTGAATGATTACTGAAATTGATTTATTCAAATTGGATATAAACATGGACTCATATATGTGTGACATATCCTAATATCATATGAAAATACCAATAAATGAGTCTTTGGTGAGAGTTTGAAGTTAGGGTATGAAATTTGCCCTAAGGGTGAAAGTATGCCCCCCATGTGTTCGATGTTGTACTTGACATAGCAATTGAACCTTAAAAATTATGAAACTTTAATTTTGTATTTTTCAATATGTTTACTGATGTTGGGTTAAATATCATAGGAATTTATTATGTAGAAAAATTATGAAAATTCATGGAAGTTGAATGAACGATAAAAGAGCCTATAGGGAAGATTTGCTATGTGGTAAAGAAATGGGCCTATATTGCTCTAGGAGAGTTGAAATTATGTACCGTATTTTGTATTGGAATCCTAATATGATAAGGATTGAATTACCAATAAGAAATGAATGTATTTTGGTCTATTATCTGAATATGTCAAATATATTAACATGAATTTGGATGGAACTTCACTTGTGTTAGATGATTTGAATAAAATCATATGATACTTATGAATTGAGTTATGTTTGAGATATTTCTTGGATTGTTGATATTCTTATGATGATACTAATATTGTAAGAATGATAGGAAGGGAATAAGAACCAGTCGAACAAGTGTCGAACAAAGGAAAAGGAAAGCCTATTAAATTACCAAGGTGAGTGTACTTATGATTTGTTTCATATATAAATATGAATATTGCTCTAAGAGCAGATTTGTTTGAATACTTCGGTATTCAGGATTTGTTTGGATATTAAAATATCCAGGATTTGTTTGGATCTCATGATCCAGGATTGGTTTGAATACTTTGGTATTCAGGATTTGTTTGGATATTAAAATATCCAGGATTTGTTTGGGTGTTATGATCCAGGATTGGAATTGGACAAAGATCCAATGATTTGTTGGAACTTATGTTCTAGGATTTGTTATTGCCAATGGGCAGACTTATTATTGCCAATGGGTATAATTACTATTGCCACTGGGCAGACTTCTTATTGCCAATGGGCAGACTTATTACTGCCAATGGGCAGAATTACTATTGCCAATGGGCAGACTTCTTATTGCCAATGGGAAGAATTACTATTGCCAATGTGTAGACATACTATTGTCGATGGGAAGAATTATCATTACCAATGGGCAGAATTATTTGGGCCTTATGGTCCAGGATTTGTTATTGCCAACGGGTAGGATTGATTGGATTTAATATCCACAAATTTGATATATAACTGTTAATTCATTATATGGCTGGATTGATTGGATTTAATATCCACAGATTTGATATATAACTATTAATTCATTATATGGCAGGATTAATTGGAATTAATATCCACAGATTTGATATATAACTGTTAATTCATTATATGACAGGATTGGTTGGATTTAATATCCACGGATTTGATATATATAACTGTTAATTCATTGTATGGCAGGATTGGTTGGATTGATATCCACATATTTGATATATAACTGTTATTTCATTTCAGAGAAGGAGTACCTCACTAAGTTTAATGCTTACGGTTTATATTTTAACATTTTCAGGGTTGTACGCTGCCAGCTAGGATGTCATATGATCAGAATTTGAGAGTTGCACCGTTAGAAAGAGCTGGGGAATAGACATGGGGGTTTTGTCATTGTCACACTGAGGTTTTAATACACTCACATATTTTATATATTGAGATAGCATGGATTGAGTTGATCATAGTTAATCCCATTATTGTATGCCTACTTAATTACGATTCTGATATTGATTTTGGTATGGAATAAGAATAATATTATGTTCATTTTGCACATTCTGTAGGAAAATATTGATAAATGAATTATATTTCCAATGGGCTCAAGATTATGATCTAATTATTCTATTAAGAAATGATTAGTATGGATATTGGGTTTGGGTTGTGACAGATTATGATCTTATATTTTGAATGTTTCTTAACGTAGTCATCCCAATCAAGGAATGAAATGAAGCGCCCATGGACTCATTTAGTTTAGTTTGATAGATTGTTTTTTTATTTAATTTCCTTTGATTAGTAATTTCTAATTTCTGCACTTGTTTATGCATTGTGAAATAGTAAACCATCCTTAAGAATGGATTGAAATCTAGTTTATTAATTTAGTCATAAGAATCAAGCTAAAGATAGGCTTATGTTGTTACTAAAATTATTATCTAACTTTCTACTACTCTTGTTTTGTTTTTTTGGATTAAAATTAGTTCGATTAATTTTCCCAAGGGGGTGATTCATTTGATAAATTTTAATCTATTTAGAGTAGAGTTGGCAATAATTTAAATTTCTTTTTTAAAATAATTTTTTTTGTGTATATTCTTTAGTGTGATGAGAACCAACTTTTCAATTAGATAAATATGTTGGAAGTTAATCAAATTAGAAAGTCTCAAACTAGTGTCAATTGTTTAAAATAGGGGTTGATTTCATTCATAGTCTCTTTCTAATTCTAGTTACACTACTTATTTTATTCATTGTTATTTCATTGCTTAGCTTACTTTAGAATAATATTCACCTAGTTAATTAGTTTCAATCACCTTTTGAAATTGTTTTTACAAGAAAAATAGAAAAACAAATATGTGAAAGTGAAGTTACTCTTCTCCTCATCATTTGTATTTTCACACTTAAGAGTTGGATTGACGCATTTACCTTTGGTGTACATATTTTTAGTGTATTTGTAGGATAAAGGGAAATTTTGGTGAAAAATCTTTGTTCTACAATGGCTATACAATCGAGGCATTCAATCAATCATGAATTAAAAATTAAATAATAAAAAACTTGGTTTATAGCATAAATATATGGTTTCAAATCAATAAACCTTTGTGGATATTGTAGGTAATTCGAAGAAGAAGAAATATAGTTTGAAGAATATGGAGGGGATTCCTTTGCTTGTCCTCCGAAAACCGTGCTAGAACACACTGAAATCTTCAGATCTTCTAGTATATGATCCTCCCAAAGCAGACTATGTATGTGGGCCTCTTGGAGATAAATACTTGGTATTTTGATAAAGATATGACCTTCTCTATTTATAACCCTTTACAAAAAAGTAAATAATAATTTTTCTCTCACTCTTTATCCCTCAATAATGAGTATGCAACTTAAAAACCCCAGCTTACATTAATATATATATAGGTATAAGTAGTGGGCTTGGAATAAACTAGATTTTTAGAGAGTCTAAGCCTTCTACTCGGGTATATGGACGATACTAGGGACCCAAGACTAAATAATTAAATTATATTCCAAATAGTGACTCGAAAATCTCAAATTACATTCTCGTAATTTTTTCCTTCTACATTTAATTATAAATAATTCCACGAAATAATCGTGGCTACACTCTAATTTAATTATCCCCAAATTACTCGAATAATGAGGTCTTATTTGAAAAGTTACTACGGTACATAATATGATTCCCTATGTTAAGAATACAATACCCGCTTAGTCAAATTAATTTGTCTCTCATTGATTTTAACCAATTTCTTATTTATTCCTTAACTTCAGATGTAATTTATTTGATACTCTATCGGATATAAATTCACTGGCCACGTCTAATAGTAAAATATAAATTATAAGACTATCAAGTAGTATTATAATCCTATCTTTCTTGGACATGGATTCCTTTCAATTATGATCTCGTAGATAATTACACAACGAATGCCCAAGTTGCAGATATTTAGATCCAATGAAATTGGATTATACCACTAATAATCAAAGAAATAATTATTCAAACATTAATATTCCATAACCCCGATTAAGAACTTATGCACCCTTTGTAAATCTATGAGATTATACAAGTCTAATTTTATAAGCACATACACTCGAATCTCACCCATGGCCCTATTCAATACATTCCTAATGTACCAATCACAATTATTTTTGAACTATCACATAAGTTCCTAAACCATCAGATGTGTTCTTATAGTTAAGCTATAATACTTGGGTTATACTCATAACTGTATTGATAGAATGTTAACTCCATATCTAGGATGTGAACCGTTTAATTGCAATAGAACTGAAATTCTAATCTTTCGTGATCAGGACAAACCCAACTCACCATAAATACTACTAAGTCCAATTAACTAACATTGCATTCAATATATTTAAAACAAACACAAGCCATTGTCACGGACGTGATTCTAATTTTAAAATAAATCTGACACGTCTTCATTGGAAACTAAATATCATACATGGTTTTAAGAATAATAACCACAATAACTCCCACTTAGTCTTAAAGACACGTGCCTTTGCATCCAACTCCCAAACCATCTACTCGAAATTCTATAACCCTAGTTGTAAAAGGATTAACCGACTGCTATTCATTTCAACCTTGACAATAAATTATCACCTCCTTTGTTTGATCTATCAAGCTAGGTGAAAACTATGCTCAATGTGCTTAATCCTTTTATGGATTATCTAAAATTTGCAATCATTTTGCTATAAACACAATAAAGTGTAATAGCCAATTTCCCTGAAGGAATCTCACCCAAGTCACTTATGAATTTTCTAATCCATTTAGCCTCTTTAGTTACCTATGAAATGGAAACAACTTTGGCCTCCTTGGTGAGACAATAATATATGATCGCTACACACTCCTCCAATTTATAGCTCCACGTCCTAGGGTAATCACTTATTCTGAGTTAGAAAACCTGTAATCCTTATCTAACTAAAAATTGAGCCTTTGTACCTAAATGGTACAAGACTCTCAGATTGACATCTAATGGCCATGCCAACAACATAACAGATATTCAGTCTAGTACACAACGTATCATACATGAGGCTACCCAACGCTGAAGCATAAGGTATATTCCTCATCCTTTCTGATAAAGTGTTTGAGGACACTTACTCCTAGATATCTTTATTCTAATCTTTATGTGCACCCAATCGATATAAGACTATAGGGATAATCCGGATATCCCTCTTATTCGATAGAACAATATCTTGATCAGAAGGATGTGATTGTCTTGTCCTAAATTCATTATATGAAGCTACCTTAACAACCACATTCTTATATAAAAGAATACACCCACCTCATTCCCTATTTGGAGAATATAATCAACATATTATACTAGAAATACAACCATATTCCCATCAATATTTTTATACAAATAAGTACTGTTTAGGATTTGATCAAATAAAAAATTGATTATCTGACAAACCGAATGTTCTAATACATTGATGTTAGATTAAATCCCTAAATAGATCTCTTAATATTGCACATTTTTTCATGCCAACTTCTTACAATAAATCCCTTGGGTTGTATCATAAAAATGCATTTGTTAAGATAATCATTTAAGAACATAGCCCTAATGTTAAAACAATCCTTATAAACTTTTGGATAGCTACCACTGAGATGGTTTTCTTATAGCCAAACCCTTTATTTTTGAGTAAATCATTTTTAACAAGACTTTCCTTAAAGTATTAAACCTTCCCATCTATCCATCTTTTAACTTCTTGTAGGTATACTTACACCTGATGGGTTTTATCCGATCAATAAGTCTTCAACTTACCAAAATTTTATTCGAATACATCGAATCATTTTTGGTATCCATGGTCTTAAGTCAAAGCTGAAAATCATTGTCTTGGAATGCCTCGTTGTAGTTCTTTGGACCCAGTTCTTGCTCGCCTGATATCTCATTAAAATGTTCACCTGAAACAGTAATCTTTCAGGATGTCTCATGATTCTCCCACTACAACGTGGCACTACTTGTGATCTAGTATAAATGACATGTGTTACTTAATCATCAGTAATGATCTCACTACTTTTAGGTAATGGATTATCAATATTAGGTTCTATTTATTCCTATAAGGGTGGTTTAGTAATAAAGGTAATGTGATATTCCTTTTTAATATCTTATAAGTCTAGATAGCTTCCAGGCACTTAGTTTATTCCATAATTCTTTTTTAAGAAACGGACACTGATATAATCAATGACCTTTTTTGTACTAAGAAATATGACATAAACGACTTTTGATAACTTTGGGATAACGAACAAAAAGACATACTTATGTACTTAGTTTTAACTTCCTTGGCTCCTTCCATAACGCTAGTGTCAGGAACCCAAAATCCAAATATTTCCTAGAATGATCTTGCGCCCACTCCATAGTTCCATTGGTGTTGAAGGGATCGATCGATTCAGATGTACTTAAGTTGAATATATATATATATATATATATATCCATCTCATATGTGAGATATCAATAAGAATGTCACAGTCTTGAACCACTTTGTATGGACCTTATCATATCTAAAAGTGTCTTATTCATTCTTTTTAATACACCATTCCATAGTAGAGTAACCATTCCAGATAACTGGGATGTAATTCCTACGCTTGATAAATGATTCCTAAATGATGCTCATATAGCACCCCATGTATGAAATGTTGGGGGAGAGAGAGAAATAGAAAAGACATGACTTATCTCTATAATAATTTGTCTCATGTTCTTCGTGATTTCCAACCTTTAAGCCTTAAACTTATCATTCACATGGCTCTACCCAAATATCAATACTTTGGTTCAACTTCAAAACCTTCTTTTGTTTAAATTTTCCAAAATGGATCAAGTAAAGATGGTTCTTCTTGGGTTCAACAATATTGAAACTTATCTTCCCTTAGAGTTTCATTTAGCACACTGAAATCCATAGAAGCAATTAGACCACATTTGTCAAACATTCTCAATTCAATTTACAAAGGTGAATCAACTATTATTAAAATTTTGGAAGAGATTTAAAAGACTTGTCTAGATACATGAAAATCAAGACTTCTTTGAAGGCTAATTTTGGAAAAAGGTATGCAACCTATTTTTATCGAATCATTCCATACCATCTTGGTTTCAATTTGGGGAACACAAAAACATTGGAGGATTACTTTAAAATGAAAGTATTTTACTACTTACATTTTGAGAAAGAAAAAGACATGCATGGGGTTTGGATGCTAGGCCTAGCCAAGGTTGATGTAGGTGCGACAACCTTCCTACTAAAATAAGAGGTGGCAAGCCCAATACTCCAATAATCACAGGAATCATAGATGGTCCATTCTTAGCATCACTGTCGTTAAAATAATAGTACGAGATAACCACCAATTATTTTAGAAAACGGACTGTCAAATTAAATTTTGTAAGAGAAAGAAAAGAAGTTAGACAATCCAACTTGCAAAAACGGTGGATACCAAAAATCAACGGGTAAAATAATGACAATTATACATAAATTAATAACCGAATAAGTTGTTGGTTAACAGATTAATACAAACAGGTTACACCGAGTATTACAATTAAATATCACATTATAATGAATGAGTATAAAGCATGGGCAACAGGCCCGAATGTATAAACTGAACGTAACTAGAGTACAATGAATAGAAGCGTCTATAGCAAATATCCTACAACATCCGTAAAATGCTATAGCTCCAAGACAACTGGAGTGGAGGGGTCAATACGGGTGTCCTTGCGGAGGAGCACCTGAATGGACAAGGAGTTCATGCAAAATAAAGAAATATAGATGGGTCAGGGCCCGATCTGATATGATTACCATGTGACTAACATGCATGACAGTTATGAACGTAACAATCTCTCGTAATTAAATCATAAAATTTCTCACCTCTCAATCTAGAAGCACAACCTATCGCAATAATAATGCTAATGCTCAATGATCATATGAGCATGGGAGAACCCATCTACATTTACTCAAGGAGACATCATTTCAATATTCACAATATAAGTGCACAATTCCTTTTCTCTATAGGAAATTCATTTTACAAAATGTTTACCAATTCAATTTTATCTCATATCTTTCTATTTCCCTTCTTCCATCCAGGAAAAGTAATTAAAGCAAATTTATTATCATAAAATGCTTTTCCGTATCATAACTTCCCATTTCCCTTCTTCCATCCAGAAAATGTATTTAAAAAAATTTTTTTATCATAAAATGCTTTAACATCAATAATGTCCCACGTTATTACGAATAGTTATATTTCATATCATATAACGTTTCTAAGACCGCTCGTCCGCGTTTCACCACTGTGCGCGACCATAAATGGATATCATCTTCCAGGGCCTATCACCAAGACAACCTGGGCATCCTACAACGCGAGACGTCAGGAAGCGGCCATATACCAGCGAGTGAGTCATAACCACACCCGAAATTACCCTACATCGTTGAATAAACATATAATAATCGGTCATATGGCCGATGACTATATTCACCCTGCATTCATTAGCCAGGGGACTTCAACTCACACGCGCAACTTCCCTTATGATAGCGATTTAGTGATGCGTGTTTACGTAAATTATCATTTACGAAAATCATTTTTCCATTTGGAAAACATTCACTTTTACATTCTCAAAAATCATTTATACTTAGCCATTAAGTACCAAATTTTTAGAATATGCATTTCTTATTCTTAAAGTCATATTTTATTAATGACCTAAGACCCAAAGTGACAATGTCCTCAAACTAGTCTCCAAGAGTCCAAAACAATACCCTAAATCATCAAAGTGAGTCTCCCTCAATAATAGTCTCCCAAAAGTCCCAACAGTATCATTTTACCTTCTATTAATTTTAGGTTAACTTCTTATATGGAACGAAATAATAACCCCCATGAAATAACCCTTGGGATAAGCCCAAATATCCCCATGCTAGCCTAGGACATTTGTCTACCTAACACAAACCTCTAAAACTCTTCATTACTTCCCAAAGTAAGGTTCCTAAACCTCAAACGTAAAAGAAAAGGGATAAAAAAAAAACTAGAAAAATCTCACAAAAACAGGGCATCCGAATCGATTCACCCAAAAATGAATCGATTCGGTGAGTAAAACCAACATACTGTCTCAGCCGAATCGATTCGGCCCTAACACGAATCGATTCGGTTTCCCTAGACCTGTAACCTCCACTTTATTCGAATCGATTCGCCCTCCCTAACCATAATCGATTCGGTTTCCCCAGACCTGTAACCTCCCCTCTATCCGAATCGATTCGCTTAGGGGGCGAATCGATTCGGCCCTGCAGAATTGCCCAATTTGGGCTACGGGTTTAAGAACCCTACTTTTCCCAAAACCCCAAATCCTCCATTTTCTCCAACCTCAACAACAACCAATTCTACCAAAATAATCCTACACAACAGCTAACTAATTTTCCCTACTTAAATCAAGTTAAACTACAAAATTAAGTGTTTAAACACCAAAATCATCAAAAACCCATTTATGGTTTAAATCTCCAAAAACTAACTATACATGCAATTTATCACATTAAATCATGATCTAGCAAGTAAGAAACTTGCCTCAAGTTTGTAGCCTCGGATTCTCTTCCGGTAGTAACGAATTTCAGCTCCAAATCTTCATTTCTCTCTCTTTTCTCCATTTTCTCACAATTCTCTCTTCTCTCTCTATTTATCTTGGCTTATAACATGAAATGAGAAATAAAAGGGGTTTGGAAGACTTAAACGGGCCTTAAACATAAATTCCCCTCTTTTAAATGCTAATACACCATTAAAATGACTCGTAACTACATAATTGAGTCATAACCAGTCTAAAGTGCCTGGAACTCAAAAATACAACTTGGCACTTAGTTTTACTATCTCGACTATTCCAAAACTAACCGCAACCCTAAATTGGCATCCGGAGTAACGTAAAATATTTTTATGTTCCTGCGTCATGTTATTTCAGTAATTATGGTCCAACTTAAATATAAGTCATAACCGTCGTTTAAAGTACAACGACGCAATAAAACACAATATAATGCTATTTACCTTCTCATAACAGTAAATAGGCAAAACATGGTAAATATTATCCCTTAACTCACGGGAAATAATATTTAATCCAACTTTCTCTATTTTATAAAATTAGCCCATTAGGAAAAATAATATAAAATAGTCGCTCAAAAGTCTGGGTTGTTACACTCTCCCCCCCTTATAAAGGAATTTTTCCCTCAAAATTCAAGTGTACCCTATAATCATATTAAGGGTATACTATTCTAAACTATCGTTCTTTCATCCTTAGCAACTCCTCGACAGTGTGGCGTCCATATTGGACTTGGACTAAGGTCGTCACTTTCGATCTTAGTCTACATTCTTCGTGCTCTAAAATAGCACCTAATCGTTCCTCATGAACTATTGATCCTAACTTCAACATAGGAAGAAAATGCCTGCATAACTCGACACAAATTGCCTTTCTTCCTAAAACATGTTATACCCTTCCTCGAGGATACCTACACTAACACTTAATCGCTTAACCCTAACAATACTTAACTTCTATTCGCGTTGGCGTAGACCTCTAAAGTATTCGGCTCGATGAAATCTATCATTAAAGAAATATTCTTGGACCACCCAAGTCCAAGGAATATATTGTCTGCTAGTTCCATCCAACGAGCATGTGAATTACTTAGTCGGCTACACCAGGCCATAGACGGTGCCATCCTTATAGAAAAATGATCCGAATTATTGTACGAAAATTCAATTCATAAAATCTACTGCCCCCATCCTTCCTTTAAGTCGAACACGCACATTCGAAGTACGCCTTTTGGCATTTGGTTAACTTTCTTCGTTCATTCATCCACCTACGGGTGGTAGGTTGTACCCAACTTCACTTTTGTTGCCATACTAACTGGAAACTTTACTAAAAACTTTGACACAAAAATCTAGTCTCGGTCCATCACTATTTTGATAGGCACCTTATACAGTTCCATAACTCCACCATAAAGAGCTGGTCATACTCTTTCGTAAAAAGTCAGCCCACATTGGCCGAAAAAGCAGCGATTTGGTCAAATGATCAACAATTTTCTCAAATAGGATCATGACCATTGCAGTGCCGACAATTCAGGGAAAATGTCCATGGATATACTCTTCCTCATTCCCCCACTAATCTCTCCACACTAGTAGGTGAAATGGTCAATCACGGACATGAATGCTCTTACTGCAAAGTCTTCCTAGTTAGGCTCGTTCTACTTGGCTTTCCATGCCTTCACTAATCTCTTCGGCGGTTTTTCTACTCGGCGCATTAGCTATCCCATTCGCATTTCCTTAGAGAAAGGGAATATCCATTTGATAGTCCTTTACGAACTCTAGAAACCAAATCTACTGCCCCAACAACATATTACAATAACTTGTTGTTCGTAAAAGATGAAATTTCCTGCCTAGGAAGTAGTGCCTCTATTTCTTTAAGGAGAATACTACCGCTATGAACTCTATATAAAGCGTGGGATAATAATTCTCATGAGGTTTAAGTTTGTGAGATGCATAAACAATGGGTCCATAGTCCAGTATTAATACTTCCCGTTCCCGGCAGAGATCCGTTCGTTAAATCCACTCTCGATCTTAACAACATGAGTGCAGGAGTAAAAGTCAGCTCATCCTTTTAACTCCCCAAAAGTTAGGTTACCGACATAGCGCTCTATCTAAGAGAGGCCTCGCCTTCTTTGGCCTAACATTCCAAATCACTCAAGATCCAATATTTATTGATTCTAGGGACCTAATCCTTCTCAGAGTTAACCCACAAACCTATTCGTGGTCAACTCCCCACCACCTTCCTAAAACATCATCACATGCCCTAAGGGCCTAACGTCCTAAAAAAAATCCTAAGGTCGATCTATATCCTATTTAAGTCATTTAAGTATTATACTAATAATATCCCTAGTGCTCGAGACCCTTCTCGACTCCCGGCATTTTGTTCGGTTTCATGCGTGGAAAGTCTCGTAAAGCGAAATCCAAATAAGGACCCCTCCCGTTACACTACTACCTCGCATCTTTGGTCATCAAGATATAACGGTCTAAGACACATGATCGGGACCACTATA
The DNA here is from genome assembly GCA_949130495.1 of Sambucus nigra. NCBI lineage: Eukaryota > Viridiplantae > Streptophyta > Magnoliopsida > Dipsacales > Adoxaceae > Sambucus > Sambucus nigra. The sequence goes on along the minus strand of OX422207.1, from coordinate 621,083,820 downwards.
ATTCTAACTCGTAACCCTACTAATGTGCTTCTACTTCTATGTTCTACCATCTCAGATAATTGGAAATTTAACTAATCGGGTGTTTACATTATGTAAAGTCTTACAAATACTTTATCCCCATATATACACATACAACTTTTTAAATGGCCTTCTCATCAAGGCATAACTATAAGTCTCTATTCGACTTTCTTATCTAGGTCCCCCTCACATCGATCAGAGGAGAGAACTATTCACAGTGCTTCTATATCGCACTTTAATAACTCTTTAATCACTCAATCACGTGATTCTCGACTAAACCTTCCAACCCAGCATTCCAATAACAAAAGAGAGAAAGGAAAGAGAAAAAAATGCAACGTCTCTCCACTTCTAACGTCGTTAAGGTTCATGCGTGGAGCGTCTCGCAAAGCGAAATCCAAACAAGGAAGCCCTCCTATACATTACTACTTAACTTTGTTGGTCGTGGAGATAAGGCAACATCATACATGCAAAATAAAAAAAAAATTCTTATATACCTTAAACCATCTCTATAAAGTCTCAATCCTGTATCCAGGCGAGATATTATAGAACAACTAGTTCCATTCTGGAACTACAAATACGATAGGCTCGCATTTTATTCGCTTGTTATCTCTCTAACCAAACCAAGAATATTTCCACTCGTATAATACATATAATACGAGTAGCACATACCACACATATACTTTTAAAATATCATCACTCGCCTTATAACGAGTGAAGGAAAAATATAGAATCGCCCTACCACGGAAGTCATATAGATACTCTCACTATAATAACATCGATACTACCACAAGCTCAATTTACACACCCGAATCTAGGGTTAATACCACACTACTCCATCTTATCATACGAAATGCACTACCCTCAACTAAGGTGGAATTCCCTCCAACATTCTTGCCAATCACCCCGGCTCAATACTAATGGTTCCCAAACACAATATTCTAGTCTTTTCTGAACCAAACTACGTTCCTTAATGCCCCGACTAGGCATCCTATTCTTGACCATGTTCTCCCATCAACAAGGTAAAAATGCGTGGTTCTACATTCCACATCAAAACCGTTTCTCCATCTCTAGTTACTCTAGCGATTACCCGCGTAGTTCCCTTAACTTCATCAACTAAAGAGAACATGCTATCGGTCTCCCCTGCCTTAGTTTAATGAGTCTTCCCCAGATGGATGTCCACTAATGGGGTTTCATGAACACTACTTCTCCAGAAGTGTTAACAACACTTATTCATGAGCCTATCATTCCATTGAAGGGCCCCTTCTTCTTTGCACCTACTTTATTTCGGTGCACGGTTTCCTTAACCGTACCACTCTTTATTCACGGTTGGCCTCTGACTGACCTTTATGTGAATACTTGAGAATCTACCTTCTCATCATTCCTTACGCCCTAGAGAAACTTTCTATTGAAAATATCTAACGGGTTTCTCCATGGGTAAAACCTCCCAGTCCACCAAAATATGGAGACTACCATTTTCGTCGTTTAAACATTACTCCTATGGGTGAAAGATTTTCTTCCATACTTCGCACCTGGGCACTTCTATACCCCTCTCTAGACCAAAGATCCTGGGCCTTATACTTCCACCGAATGAGGTTACACTTCCTCCATATTACTCAAATTCAACATGTGGTCCTTTTCAAGGGCCTTCTCAACTTAAATATAGAGTCGCTAGGAATTTTAAACTTGGTACCACTCTCAACTGGCAGCGGTACTTGGAAAACTATATCTACTGTACTTAGTAGTCGCGGTAGCAATATAAAATAATTCTACGAAGGGAGAGAAATCCAAAGTGGCCATCATCCCCAAATACAGCTTACAGTTCTTAGTAATACCGTCTCATGACGCCTTCATAATGGCCTTCTCTGATGCCCATCCTCATTTAACTTGCGAATCTCACACGAACGCGCTAAAGATTTTCTGGGTTCTTATGTTATGGCTGGAGAACAAAATCTCACAAGAGAAATCAACGATCTTAGTCCTATGGCTCTATTTCAAGTAAAGAGTAACGCTGAAGGTGTAGTACGTCCGCATAGATTCCTAAGGACACTAGAAACTGATGCTCTGATACCATCTGTGACAGCCGGCATATTAAAATAAGAGGTGGCCAACCCGATACTCCAATAATCATAGGAATCATAGGTGGTCCATTCTTAGCATCACTGTCGTTAAAATAACAATACGAGATAACCACTAATTATTTAAGAAAATGGACTGTCATATTAAATTTTGTAAGAGAAAGAAAAGCACTTAGACAATCCAACTTGCAAAAACGGTGGATACAAAAAATCAACGGGTAAAAGAATGACAATTATACATAAAGTAATAACCGAATAAGCTATCGGTTAACATACTAATACAAACATGTTACACCGAGTATTACAATAAAATATCACATTATAATGAATGACTACAAAGCATGGGCAACACGCCCGAATGTATAAACTGAACGTAACTAGAGTACAATGAATAAAAGCGTCGATAGAAAATATCCTACAACATCCGCAAAATGCTATAGCTCCAAGACAACTGGAGTGGAGGGGTCAATACGGGCGTCCTTATGGAGGAGCACCTGAACGGACAAGGAGTTCATGCAAAACAAAGAAATATAGATGGGTCAGGGCCCGATCTGATATGATTACCATTTGACTAAAATCCATGACAGTTATGAACGTAACAATCTCTCACAATTAAATCATAAAATTTCTCACCTCTCAATCTAGAAGCACAACCTAGGGCAATAACAATGCTAATGCTCAATGATCATATAATCATGGGAGAACCCATCTGCATTTACTCAAGGAGACATCATTTAAATATTCAGAATATAAGTGCACAATTCCTTTTCTCTATAGGAAATACATATGTGGCAATTCATTTTACAAAATGTTTACCAATTCAATTTTAGCTCATATCTTTCTATTTCCCTTCTTCTATCCAGGAAAAGTAATTAAAGAAAATTTATTATCATAAAATGCTTTTCCGTATCATAACTTCCCATTTCCCTTCTTCCATCCAGAAAATGTATTTAAAGAAAATTTATTATCATAAAATTCTTTAACATCAATAATGTCCCACGTTCTTTGGAATAGTTATATTTCATATCATATAACATTTCTAAGACCGCCCGTCCGCGTTTCCCCACCGTGCGCTCCCCTAAATGGCTATCATCTTCCAGGGCCTATCAACAAGACAACCTGGGCATCCTACAACGCGAGACGTTAGGAAGCGGCCATATACCAGCGAGTGAGTCATAACCACACCCGGAATTACCCCACATCTCTAAATAAACATATAATAATCGGTCATATGGCCGATGACTATATTCACCCTACATTCATTAGCCAGGGGACTTCAAGTCACACGCGCAACTTCCCTTATGATAGCGATTTAGTGATGCGTGTTTACGTAAATTATCATTTACGAAAATCATTTTTCCATTTGGAAAACATTCACTTTTACATTCTCAAAAACCATTTATACTTAGCCATTAAGTACCAAATTTTTAGAATATGCATTTCTTATTCTTAAAGTCATATTTTATTAATGACCTAAGACCCGAAGTGATAATGTCCTCACACTAGCCTCCAAGAGTCCAAAACAATACCCTAAATCATCAAAGTGAGTCTCCCTCAATAATAGTCTCCCAAAAGTCCCAATAGTATTATTTTACCTTATATTAATTTTAGGTTAACTTCCTATATCGAACGAAAGATTAACCCCTATGAAATAACCCTTGGGGTAACCCAAATGTCCCCATAATAGCCTAGGACATTTGTCTACCCAACACAAACCTATAAAACTCTTCATTACTTCCCAAAGGAAGGTTCCTAAACCTCGAACCCAAAAGAAAAGGGATAAAAATAAAACTAGAAAAAACTCACAAAAACAGGGCATTCGAATCGATTCGCCGTAGGGCCGAATCGATTCGCCCCTGATTGCGAATCGATTCACCCAAAAATGAATCGATTCGGTGAGTAAAACCAACATACTGTCTCAGCTGAATCGATTTGGTCCTAACCCAAATCGATTCGGTTTCCCCAGACCTATAACCTCCCCTGTATCCGAATCGATTCGCTTGGGGGGCAAATCGATTCGGCCCAGCAGAATTGCCCAATTTGGGCTTCGGGTTTAAGAACCCCAATTTTCCCAAAACCTCAAATCTTCCATTTTCTCCAACCTCAACAACAACCAATTCTACCAAAACAATCCTACATAATAACTAAGTAATTTTCCCAACTCAAATCAAGTTAAACTACAAAATTAAGGGGTTAAACACCAAAATCATCAAAAACCCATTTATAGTTTAAATCTCCAAAAACTAACTATACATGCAATTTATCACATTAAATCATGATCTAGCAAGTAAGAAACTTGCCTCAAGTCTGTAGCCTCAGATTCTCTTCCGGTAGCAATGAATTCCAGCTCCAAATCTTCATTTTTCTCTCTTTTCTCCATTTTCTCCCAATTCTCTCTTCCCTCTCTCTTTCTCTTGGCTTATAACATGAAATGAGAAATAAAAGGGGTTTGGAAGACTTAAAAGGGCCTTAAACGTAAATTCCCCTCTTTTAAATGTTAATACACCATTAAAATGACTCGTAACTACATAATTGAGTCATAACCAGTCAAAAGTGCCTGGAACTCAAAAATACAACTTGGCACTTATTTTTACTATCTCGACTATTCCAAAACTAACCGCAACCCTAAATTGGCATCCGGAGTAACGTAAAATATTTTTATGTTCCTGCGTCATGTTATTTCAGTAATTATGGTCCAACTTAAATATAAGTCATAACCGTCGTTTAAAGTACAACGACGCAATAAAACACAATATAATGCTATTTACCTTCTCATAACAGTAAATAGGCAAAACAAGATAAATATTATCCCTTAACTCACGGGAAATAATATTTAATCCAACTTTCTCTATTTTATAAAATTAGCCCATTAGGAAAAATAATATAAAATAGTCGCTCAAAAGTCAGGGTTGTTACAGTAGGGTTGTTTATACCGCTGAATTTGTGTCAAGATTTCAGACATAATAATTTTTTTTCATCTTTGTCAAATTTTTGGGTTACATTCCTTGACTTACTCAATGAATATTGGCATCCTAGATTAATTTTGGAGATTTCTAGGAGTTTTGGTAGTCCAATTAGAATATATCCTACAATTCTTTAGCATAAGTATGGTTCGTTTGCTTGAGTTTTGATTTATATTGATTTTTCTTATCATCTTCCTAAGTTTGTCATTATTGAAAGGGAACATTTTACATACCCAGTGACTATTCATATGGATAATCAACTTGATTATTATGAGTATGGTGGGACTGCATGTAATAATAATAAGAAATATGTATAACATAAAATTAATTCTTATATGACCTTTAATACCCTCGTGCAATCAAAATTTCATTTTCAACTACAATTGTATGGAAAAATTCCTTTGTCCATGAAGCTTTGATTTGTTTGTAGTCCTTGATGTGTCTTGAGAACAACTTCCTAAAGCTCCTTGTTGTTCCTTCTTCAAGCTTTTATCTCTTCCTCTCTTCGATCCAGAATCTTTCTAGGAAAACAACCAAAAATCCAAAATATAAAAAATTTGGAAAATTACGATTTTCCCTTCTTAGCCCAAATATATTTTTGCTTGTTCTTGTGTACATATTGGAGATTGGTTCACTATATATATGGTGGAAGGGGACCATAAATTCCCTTCAAAATTGATCATCTACCAATCACCAAAGTAGCTAAATGGACTCACAAATATACTAAAGGTCATGTGACCTTTGGAATAATAATTTTCTAAGATTAATACATTAATTTAATAAATTCATCCCCTTATTTGGACCACGTTAATTAGGAGAATTAATTAATTTATTTAATTTTTAATTACAAAATTTGGTCGAATTTTGTAATTATTAAATAATTAAATATCAATTCTAATAGTCTCCCACTTGGTCCTAATAAGGTTATACATAACTAATTAATTAACAAAAGTTGTGCAAGTATCTTAGAACATCATTAAGCACCTTAACTAAATATTTGATTAGTGTGAGTCATGGCGGTTCCACACTAATTCAAGAGCATGGTTCCTTCCATGTACCACGCCACCAATGTCATACTTAATAAGGATAAATATGTGAGTTATCATAATGGTTTCATAATGTCTTTATGAAAAGACTATTTCTGTCACATTCAGTCATTCACATGCATGTATATAATTAAGACATAAATTTAGAATTTAGAAACACTTTATTGATATGAAAAGTTGTGTCAAATAACTAAGCAAATAACAATTACACAATTAACTACTCGAGACCCATCTCTTTGGTATGTTGAAAAAATATATTTGGAGATAGCCCTTTCGTTAAAAGATATGCTATATTATCATCAGTACTGATGTGTTCAATTAACACAGTTTGTTTATGAACTTCTTCTTTGACAAATAGATACTTCATCTCAATATGCTTTGCTTCTTTCGAATATCTATCATTCTTTAAAAAAAGACTACTGCGACATTATCACAATAAATCTTCAGTAACTTAGATACTGAACCCATAATACTAAGTTCTAAAATAAAATTTCGCAGCCATAACCCATGATTTTTAGCTTCAAAGCAAGCCACAAACTCAGCCTTCATAGTTGAAGAAGCGATGACACTCTATTTAGCACTTTTCTATGAAATGGCCCCTCCTTCCAGAAGGTAAACATAGCCCGAAGTGCTTTTCCTACTATCAAGGAATCCTCCAAAATATGTGTCTGAATAACCAATCACCTCAAGGTGATCGGATCTCCTATAAGTGATCATGTAGTCTTTGGTTCCTTGCAAGTACCTTAACACCTTCTTTGCATCCTTCCAATGGAAGTCACCCGGATTACTTTGATATCTTCCCAACATCCCAATGGAAAAACTTATAATTAGTCTAGTACAAACCTATGCATATAATAAACTCCATACAAGAGAAGCATATGGCACACCTTTCATGTGATCCCTTTCCAATTCATTTTGGCTCTCCTTTTAGAACTGGAACATTAATAGGATTACAATTTTGCATGCCAAACCTTTGTAAAACTTTCTAAATGTAAGTCTTTTGAGACAATCCTATTAATCCTTGTGATCGATCACGATAAATATCTATCCCAATCACGAAGGATTCCTCGCCCAAATCTTTCATTTCAAAGGTTTGCGAAAGGAACTTCTTAGTGTCCTTCAGTAAACTAATATCACTCCTGGCGATAAGCAAATCATTAAAATATCGGACCAAAAATACAAACTTACTCCCACTGATCTTTAGGTATATATACCGATCAACAATGTTTTCCTTAAACCCAAAAGATGTAATGGTATTATGAAACTTAAAGTACCATTAACGAGAAGCTTTTTTAAGTCCATATATGGATTTCTTTAACAAACATACTTTTTGTTCCTGTCCTTTTTTAATGAAAAGCTTTGGTTGTTCCATGTAGACTTCTTCCTCTAAACTACCATTAAGAAAATATGTTTTAACATCCTTTTGGTGTAGCCCTAAGTCATAATGATCTAAGAGTGCCAATATGCTTCTAAGTCAATCCTTCTTTGAAACGGGAGAGAAGGTATCACTATAATCAATGCCTTCCTTTTAAGTAAAACCTTTGGCAGCAAGTCTTACTTTATGCCGTTCGATATTGCGATTTGAATCGCGTTTGGTCTTATATATATCCACTTAGACTCGACTACTTTATAACCTTTAGGAAAATCGACTAACTCCCAGACTTGACTAAAATACATAGATTTTATTTCATCATTCATGACATCAATCCATTTATTAGAATCTATGCTAGACATAGCTTTTTCATAATAGACCGGATCATCAATATCCCCAATGTTAAATTCATTTTCTTGAAGATACACCACATAGTCATCCGAAAAATCTGATTTACGATTTCACTGAGATTTCCTTAAAGATATGGCTTGTGGTGTTTCAATATTAATCGTATTTAATGGTTGTTTAGTATGTGGTTCATCCATTTGTTCTTCATTTTAATTTAGAGTAGTAATCGATTCAACAACATTTGTATGAACAATAGGAACAAAAGGAACCTCATTATGATTATCTAGAATTCTTGGAAGAGGAAGATTTTCCTTGATTTCTTGAATAATCACATTTCGATCTTCATTACTCCCACTAACGTCACCATGTTGAATGAATTTAGCATTTTTGATTTCAATAATTCTTGTTCTATGGTTAGGATAGTAGATTTTATACCCATTGGATTTTGCTGGATACCCAATAAAATAACAAGTTAATGTTCTAGGGTCCAACTTCTTTTCATGTGGATTATAAATTCGTGCTTCTGTTGTACATCCCCAAACACGAATATGACTTAAAGAGGGTTTCCAACCTTTCCACAGTTTAAAAGGATTCTTTGAAACTGCCTTATTAGGAACCCTATTTAAGATATGGGTAACAGTCATAAGAGCCTGAATCCACAAAAACATAGGTAAATCAATTCTACTTATCGTACTCCTAACCATTTCAATAAGAGTATGGTTGCGCCTTTCACTGACACCATTTCGCCAAGGTGAACCTGGCATCGTGTATTGTGCGCAAATACCTAAACGTTCAAGGAGTTTAGCAAAAGGACCACGATATTGTCCCATTTCATCATATTTTCTAGAAAACTCACCTCTTCCATCCAATCGAATAATTTTTACCTTTTTTCCCAATTATTGTTCTACTTCTGTAATATAAACCTCAACCGCGTTAACGACTTGAGCTTTATCATGTAACAAATATAATGTGAAATATCGGGAAAAATCATCTATAAAAGTGATAAAGTATTTTCCTCCTATAATAGAGGGGACATCAAAAGGACCACAAATATCTGTATGTATAATTTCAAGAAGCTTGGTGCTTCTTTTGGCTACTTTCTTTGTATGTTTGGTCTGTTTACCCTTAATACAGTCCGCACATACATCAAAATCAGACCAATCCAGATTAGGGATAATTTCCTCTTTAATAAGCCCTTAAAGTCTCTCTCTGGATATCTATCCTAATATTTTATGCCACAAGTGAGTAGAATTCTCATTAAATGAGAGACGTTTAGGTCCAATATTACTATGCAGAGACAATAAAGATTCCGAAAAATGAGGATCGAGATTAATTTGAAACAAACCATTCGATAAAAAACCTGAGCCAAAAATATAATTATTCTTATATAATGTAAAACCATTATTCTAAAAGTGAAAATAAGAGCCCCTTATTGAGAGTTACGACAAGGAAATTAAATTTCTCGAAATAGTGGGTACAAAAAGAGTGTCTTCAAGATCCAAATAAAGTCCAGCTTGTAATTTTAAATGAAAAAATCCAGTAGCTTTAACTTTTGCTTTGGCCCGATTTCCCATGTAAAGAAAATCTTCATTTTTCTTTATTTCCCGAATGGAAAGGAAGCCCTGCATAGTATTTGAAACATGACATGTAGAACCCGAATCAATGCACCTTGTATTATAAGGAACATCAATTAAGTTTCATTCAAAACATACATAAGCACAAAGTGTACCTTTCTTTTCAAACCAAGCTTTACTCTTTATGTAGTCTTTCTGAAAATACCCCTTCCAGTGAAGAAGTGACATGTGACTGCTGCTTTTTCCTTCTTTTGGTTGGAAGGACCAGGTTCATTATTGGAAGGACCAGGATCACGCTTTATGCCCTTTTGTTTATTTTTCTTACCATCTCCTTTATTGGCCATCACATTTTCCACTTGAAATTTAGGCACCTTACCATTTTTCTGCTTAAGACGTCCTTCTTCCCGAACTTACAGGCTTTGTAGTTCATTAACATTCCATTTATCTTTTATGGTATTGTAATTAATCTGAAAAGGCCCATAATCAGAAGGCAAAGAATTTAGGACAGATTGGACTAAGAAAGAATCGTCCACTGAATAACCTAAGGTCCTTAGTTTGGCAGTAATATTGGTCATTTCAATAATATGTGTGTTCATGGTCTTAATGCCATCGAATCGAATAGTGGTAAAGTGGGCCAGAAGTTTTCCAACCAGGGATTTATCAGCAGTGCGAAACCTATCCTTAACATTTGTCATATATTGTTTGGCATTGGTGGTTTCAGGTAGGGAGGACTTTACATTTGGTGCAATGCACATTCTAATAAAGAATCAGACATAGCCTATTAGATTTGGACCATGTATTATAAATTAACACATCATCCTCACTACTTTGATCAGTAATAGCAGTGGGTTCATCCGCAAGAAGTGCTATATCAATGTCCATAACACCAAGGCTAAATTCTATCTGCTCGCACCATTTTGACATATTAGTTCCGTCAAATTTCGGAAAGGTCGAGGCTTGAAAAAATAGGTTAATATTTGATGCAAAATGCTCACTCTAATTAAAAATAACACACATAACTAAAATTACAAAGAAATGAATATTTAAAATTGTCTAATTTTGATGGCAGAATTATAACAATTGTGTCAGAAATTGACTTTTAATATTTATTAAATCGCCAAATCATAAAAGCAAAATATCTTCAATGGAATTTTAATACAAAAAGTTGTGATTTAATAAATTAATTATTGGACAATTCAATATTCAATAGATAATTCTAAAGTTTATTAAATCTATATAATAATAAACTTTAGAATAAACATAAATTTGATATTTTTCGTAATGAGTCATTGGCATGTGTTTGGCAAGAGATGTGTTAATCAAAATATCAAAACAGTAATATTTAGTATTTAATGTTATAAATCACTGGCTTGTGTTTGGCACGAGAATTATAAAATTATGAATATTAAATTTAAAAATATAATATTTTTAACATTCGATGTTATGAATTATTGGCATGTGTTTGGCATGAGACTCATAAAAATATCAATATTAAAAATTCAAATATATTTAATATTCATTATTACGAATCATTGGTCTATGTTTGGCATGAGACTCATAAAAATAAGAATATTAAATTAACACAGGTCTAATATCCTATTATACAAAATATGTTGGCCTGTGTTTGGCATGAATATTGAACTAAAACAGGATCATTAGAACAAGGTTTATAAAAGAGTTCTAGATGCAACACTAATATAATATAAAAACATGAAATTTTGTCAAAAATGGAAAAAATGAGTTAGCAACATGAATCTATAGAAAATTACTCCAGAAACTCAAAAATTTTGACGAAATTAAAAAATAAATTTTTTGGAGTGAGATATGATCCCCGAGATTATTTCTATAAATAGCAAATTTCGAGTTTTCATGGCCTAAACGATCTCGGATCACCGAAAAATAGTTTATGTCATGACTGAAGGTGGTGAAAATCGATCTTTGGCCCGTTTCCAATCAGACTACCAAATTTGATCGCATTTGGAGCAAGTTTGGGGGTAAAGACAGTATTCACCGCCTGCGCTTTTTGAAAATTTGTGTTCCTGAATTGCTTGAAATTTGAAGGGTTGGAACTATTCTTAATCAGATTTATTATGATGAAACAAACATAACTGATTTTAATCAGATTTATTAACATTAACAAAATTCTTACTAATTTGACATAATCATGTTTGTTTCATAAAAAATAGTTTCTTACATATTTTAACATGTAATACTGATTATCATGATAAATCTCAATCAGTGTTAAAAAAAATAACACGTAACACTACTAATTATGATAACCAAATCAATGTTAAAATTGTCACAAAATTACTACTAATCATGATAAACAAATTAGTAAACTAACTATGCAAAATTAATCAAGAAAATTTGGATTTATCAATTGAATTTCGAAAAGGGATAACATGACAATATTTAAATTAGGCTCTGATACCACATGTAATAATAATAAGAATTATGTATGACAGAAGACTAATTTTTATATGACCTTTAATATCATCATGCAATCATAATTTCATTTTTAAATACAAATTACATTGAAAAATACCTTTTTCCATGAATCTTTGATTTATTTATAGTCCTTAATGTGTTTTGAGAATAACTTTCTAAAGCTCCTTGTTATTACTTCTTCAAGCTCTTCTCTCTTCCTCTCTTAGATCCAGAATCTCTCTAGGAAAATAGCAGAAATCTAAAATATAAAAAATTTGGAAAATCATTATTTTCCCTTCCTAGCCCAAATATATTTTTGTGTGTTCTTATGTACCAAATAGTGGAGATTGGTTCACTATATATAGGGTGGAAGGGGACCCGAAATTTCCTTTAAAACTGGTTATCTACCATCCACCAAAGTAGCTAAAGGGACTCACAAATATACCAAAAGTCATCTGACCTTTGGAATAATAATTTTCAAAGATTAATACATTAATTTAATCAAATTCACCTCTTATTTGAACCACATTAATTAGGAGAAATAATTAATTTATTTAGTTTATAATTATAAAATTTGGCCAAATTTTGTAATTATTAAATAATTAAATATTAATTCTAACACTACAGGCCACCCGATCTCACTTTGTAAAAATATGAAAAAATAAATCTGTCCTTTCCAAAATGTTAAATAACCAAAACAAAAGATGGATGGAAAAGAGGAGTATAACTCCCAGGTGGTTCTCGAAAAAATAACATTAAATTTTGGGGAATTCTCATGTGATTTTTCATTAGGTATCACAATGTAATAAGGACGCAGTTGTCCGGCGAAACCAGATCATCGATATTACTTACGCATCCCTAGGGAGTGATATAGTAGGCAAGAATTATTTGGATTCCCATATGGCCACAAAATTAGTTAATGTGTCCACTTTGGATAACGATGGGGCGGTGGTTCTAAATATTTCAAATGCTAATGTTCCATATAATCGGACAACACGTGCTCTCAAGTGTACCCAAACTGTTGCAATCCTCTATGATGGATTGTTCTAAGTATAATAAGTTTTATTCACTCAAAACCTATATCCAAAATATATCCTCGATATTCTATAGTATAATTATCATCTTAAACTATAAGGCAAGTGCATAAGAATTATCCAAGAACTAATTATACCACTAAAACCTAAATCCCTTTTTGCTGCCCCAAACCGGTGCTGACAGGGAAACTAGTTCGAATGAATAACACATCTCCTTCGAAAGAAACTGCATAACTCATTTGAATGACATATATAACTCATTCGAATAAATCCAACCATCTCATTGAAACTAGAAAACAATCTCATTCGAATGAGATTGATGAAAACTATCTCATTTTCCCTAAAATGCAATAAAACCTCCATTAATGAACCTCAAGTTCTAATTTAGTAACCTAAACATCACTATATTCAAAACTAATAATGGTTTTATGATTCTAAATGATTAGTACGACATTTTGAGATAAAAAACATCGATTAAAGGTTTAATTCTTCCAATCCCCAAATCAACCCTAGTTCATATTTTATATAATTTGAGGTTAATTACACATATAATTTCATACCCAAACATCAAATTAGCAAAATGATTCAACTTATAAATGGAATTAAATCATAAACATGAGTTATAATTATAAAATTAAATATCAAAATCAATGAATTTATGGTTCCAAAGAAGATCCCCAATTTTAAATCAGATTACAAGCCTAGCAATGGTTTAATTCAATAATGTGATTAAACCCAATAAAAACATAATTAAGGTAGCAGATTAAATATCAAAAGATTCCTCTAAATTCAAAATAAAATACATGATAATGAAATCATAAGAAATTTACAAATTGCACACTGATGATGCTAGAGATTTCTTGCTTAGATGATTTGGACGAGTTATTTCTCCTATTGATCCCTTGTTCTTCCTCTCCAAAGCTCTTCCCAAGTTCTCTCGAATCTCTAGGGCAGCTAAGGTTTGTGTTTAATGTGAAAAGTGTCCAACCAATGAGGGTTAACACCCTTTTAAGTTTCTTAAACATGAAGATCACTAATAAGCCTAATTTTTGGCTCCAAATGAGCCCAAATTACTACCCAAACTAGTCCAAATTCAGCCCAAAGTATATCTACCCCGTAATCCCAATCCAAATAACTAAAAACACACATTCGGGCCTGTGTGACACACCTGAGTCCAATCCAAATGGAATAACTGTGACATCCCGCCTAATTAAATACCGGGCGATCACTCCTTTATTAAATTAAAATCAAGGTGAACAGTTGGTTCATTCTTAGCATCACTGTCATAAAAATAACTTTTCCAAATTAACACCCTAATTAATTAAGCTAAGTGTCAAAACCATTTTTAACCTTTTTAACCAAATTGTATTTTTAAAGGAAAACTTATTTGTTTAATTATTTACAACATTTTCAATAAGTATGAATCATACAACAATTAACCTGTAACATAATCCAATTTCTATCAACATTCAACATTCAAAGTCCCAACATTTAAAACTTAAAGTAAAACATCCATACTGAAATAAATCCCATAGTAACAGTACTAGGAATAACTGAAATACAAATGTCCCAAATAAACAGATAAATAGTGGAAAGGGTGACACATGCCCAATAAATGAGTATGATAGATGTGGAATCAAGTAAACGAAGTCGTCTATGCAAGTGGCCTGCAACTCCCATCTAAGCTGCAGCACGTTCCTTTCAAGGGATCCTAAGCAAGACGCCCCTATGGCTGGGCACCTATAATACATACATATATATACAAGAGAGAGAAAGAGAAAAAGAAACGGGTCAGAGCCCGATAGTGTGTTTGATTTAAAATACGTTTAGCAGGTATTTAAAATGATACAGGCCAATGCAACAACATATTAGTGCGACACTCTCTTGAGAAATTCTCACCTCTGTTCTAATGTGCACACCTATCGCACTAACCTTCCCAACGGGTTGTCTTATCATTTATCGCACTAATCTTCCCAATGATTTAAATTATCTTAGATTACTCGTAAGATTCAAAATTTTACGATTCCATTGTTTGAAAAGAATATTTCAATTAGTAACCAAAGTTCTCATTTTGACTTTATTAATCAATAAAGTTTTTCCAATTTCATATTATACTTTCTCAAAATAAGTATTTACAATTTGAGTCATCAACCATGTCCTACATATCAAATCAAAGTACGCAGTTCCAGATTTCGGAATTTCATATATATATATTAACTCCTCAAAAATATATATATATATCATAACAACACCCCAAATAATAACTATGGTGCGGGCATACTCTACTATCCAAACCCCATATCACTCACATTAAGGGGAATACAAATTCGAAATCACTCTAGAATTGTATTAACACATACTCAAACAATATTCAGGCGAAGTATAGGTTCCAAGTCTCTTAGGACCGTCTGAACTACCACTGCGATAGCCTGTACCAAGGATACCTATACACAAATAATATGAGGCGAAGCATAGATTCCAAGTCTCTAAGAGGAAAGCACATACCCGCATCTCTTAGGACCGTCTGAACAATCATTCTGATAGCCTGTACCAAGGATATCTATATTCTAGGGTACAAGTCAATATCCCCCATAAAGGTCCCATCGAGATAAGACTGTCCCAGCGCGGAAACCTCAGGGATAGCAAGTAGTGTGGGCATGATTTTCACACATAGATAGTATATGCATACACAATCATATAACTATACTAATATTACCATATCAATAATGGGTAAATTCTAAATTCCCATAATTACGTCATTCGCATTTATTTCACATTATATAGTTATCACGTATAACCATTCACATCTTACTTTAATTTGAGGAACTTTTCCACTTACTACATAACGCTTCATGGATTCTATCCTCCCAATTATAAAATTCAGTAGGTATACACATTTGTCCCAAAGTAACTCTCTTACGCGTCTCTCTCTTTAAATCATAAATTTACCAACCCTTATGTAGTTATCCCAAAATACAATCTTTGCCCGACATCAAGGGTCCCAAAATCTATTCACATGTGCTAGTGGTCTCCCCTATCTCCCAAAACATTTTATTAAGGATGCCCAAGAATTATCTCACAATAAATTAAATTTAATTCATTTAAAAAGAGAATAGGAGTCTGCCAGGAGGGGTCGATCGATCGAGGTTTGGGAATCGATTGATCGAACCTTCGATCGATCGAAGCTCTGGGCTCGATCGATCGATCAAGGAGGTCTGCGAAAACTGAAATTCTGCAGTTACGGGTTTCATCTCCAAACTTCAATAATTTCCATATTTTCTAATCCCATTCGTCCCAGAATTGATACTACTAACCTTATATCATCATATTAGGTATTTTCAACGTAAAGCATATCAATTTACGTCACTAAACATGGATTAATCATGCCATAATTCATCTAAATATACAAGAACCCTAGAAATCTCTAAATCATGGTTCCAATCTGTTTTTCCAGAAATTCCTTCTTATACTACATTAAAATTTCATGGATTATTCTCCTACATCACCAACAATTTCCAGAATAAGGTTTAAGTCATCACTACATGCAAATTCCTATCACAATTTAGGTTTTCTTCAATGAAATTCATTCCTAATCATCCCTAAACTAATATGAAGGATGCACCAACGAAATAAGAAAGATAAACACTTGCCTGGGATTTTTGATGTTCTGATTTGCAGATGTTTTTGGTGTGGTTGCGTAGCCCGTTGCGCGATCTACGCGTTGGTGGTGGTTGCGGTGCAAACGGGTGGATTTCGGGCCTTGAATTTGCCTTGAGAGCTCTCTCCTTCCTCTCCTATGGCCGTCACTTGTGTTTAGAGTTTCTAACCCTAGATGACAATCTAGATATCTGATATAACCCTTTGAATTTTCGTGGGTTTAATTACCCAAAAAGGTGAAATGTCTAAAACGCCCTCCCGGGGTACCAATTAGGCCTAAAAACGCCCCGAGACCCAAACTAAACCCCCGGGTACACTTTTCTGACTATCTCGACCCTTCCGGATGCGTTGCCGCACTCAAAATGACGATACGAACGACTTATAAAATATTCACTTTTATTTATCAATATTTAGTCCGGACGCGACACGGGTGCGTCCCGACTCAAATTTCCAAAATTTCCATATTATTTACTCGTGACATTCAATATAATCAATATCATATATTACTTTGCTCAATAGTAATATTCAACAAATTTCCCATAATTACTAACTCTCGTCACGTTAATAATTATAACATAATTAATTTCCGGATTTTTATTAAATAATTAACTCACATTAAATTTAATAAATCCCCAAATTAATATAGCATAAAAATACGGGGTATTACATACTTCCCCCCTAATAACAGAATTTTTTCCCAAAATTCGGAAAACAAGGCATACCTGGTAAGAACAAATCTGGATATCTCTCGCGCATATCGGCCTCGCGCTCCCAAGTGGATTCCTCCACATTGTGGTGCTCCCACTGGACCCGTACAAGTGGAACTGTATTTGACCTCAATCTCCTCTCACTGTAGTCTATGATATCCACCGGTATCTCCTCATAAGAGCTATCAGGCTGTAAGTCTATCTCATTTATCGCAATGTGAGTATGGCCCATATCATCCCGAAGATACCGTCTCAACGACGAGATGTGGAATACATCGTGAATGCGATGTAAATGTTCTGGCAGTCCCAATGTGTATTCTACCGGTCCAATCCTCTTGATGATGGGAAATGGTCCCACGTACCTTGGGGCCAATTTCCCCTTCTTCCCGAACCTCATCACTCCTTTCATAGGAGATACACGCAGTAACACTTGGTCCCCCACATCAAACTCCCGGAAGAACCGTTTCGCATCAGCGTAGCTCTTCTGCCTATCCTGGGCTACTCGAATGCGACTCCTAATCATATCAATCCTCGCGAAGGTTTCCTGAATCACCTCTGGTCCTAGCAACTTGTTATCCCCCACCTGGAGCCAACAAGTTGGAGAACGACAAGGCCTGCCATACAAAGCCTCAAATGGAGCCATACCAATCGTAAACTGATAAGAGTTATTATAAGCAAACTCTACCAGTGGAAGATGTGTCTCCCAACCTCCTCCAAAATCAAGAACACACATGTGTAGCATATCCTCTAACATCTGATTAATATGCTCTGTCTGTCCATCTGTCTGTGGGTGATAAGTTGAATTCAACCTCAACTCAGTACCCATAGCCTCCTGAAAGCTTTCCCAGAAACGTGACACGAAAATCTTGTCTCTATCTGACACAATATTCAGGGGCACCCCATGTAATCTGACAACCTCAGTAATGAACAACTGTGCATACTGACCCGTGGTATAGTCTGTCCGCAGCGGCAGAAAATGAGCCACCTTGGTCAAACGGTCTACTATCACTCAGATAGAATCGTGGCCCTGCTGTGATGTAGGCAACCTTGTAATAAAATCCATGGAAATACTCTCCCACTTCCACGCGGGTACTTCCAATCGCTGAAGCAATCCTGACGGTTTCTAATGGTCCACCTTTACCAGCTGGCAGGTAGAACACTTGGACAGGAACTCAGCAATGTCCTTCTTCATCCCACTCCACCAGTATTGCCTCCTCATATCTTGGTACATCTTATCTCCTCCAGGATGTACTGCAAATTGGGACCCATGAGACTGGGTCATCACTTCATGACGTAATTCGGCTCCTTCTGGAACCACCAATCTCCCATTAAACCTCAAGCCCCCATCAGAACTAACAGAGTAGGACTCAGCACCCTCGGCTAAAAGTCGTACAATCTACTCCTGGCAAAACGAGTCTGTGGTCTGTGCCTGTATCATCCTCATAACAATCTCGGGTGTAACCATCATAATAGATATGAAGGAACGGGCTACTGCGTCCTGGTGGCCTAACTCCTTCCACTTTGCTTTCCAGACATCCGCTACCTCGTCTACCGGTCTACGGCTCCATGCATCAGCAACTACGTTGGCCTTCCCCGGATGATACTGTTTGTCGAACTGATAGTCCTTCACAAACTCTAACCATCTGCGTTGTCGCATATTCATCTCTCGCTGAGTGAATAGGTACTGCAGTGACTTGTGGTCTGTGAACAAACAAAACTTCTCCCCCAATAAGTAGTGCCTCCATATCGTCAATGCAAAAATGACCGCTGCTAACTCGAGGTCGTCGGTGGGGTAATTCTTCTCATGCGGCTTAAGCTTGCGAGAGGCAAAAGCTATAGCCTTCTCTTCCTGCTGAAGTACTCCCCCAAGTCCCCGTAACGAGGCATCGATGTAAACCAGGTACTCCGCACCCGTCTTTGGTAAAGCAAGGACTGGCGCTGAAGTAAGCTTGTCTTTTAGCTCGTCGAAAGCCAACTGACAACCGCCATCCCAAACATATGGTACCCCCTTGCGAGTCAGATTCGTCAATGGACCCGCTATTTTGGAGAATCCCCGAATGAATCTCCTGTAGTATCCGGCTAACCCCAAGAAACTATGCACTTCCGTCGGTGTCGTGGGTTGTCCCCATTCCCTCACCGCTGACACTTTACTCGGGTCAACTGCTATCCCCTGCTCAGAAACAACATGGCCCAAGAACTGTACTTCTCGCAACCAGAACCCACACTTCTCGTACTTAGCATACAACTGATGCTCTCGTAGAGTCTGAAGAACCTGCCTCAAGTGCTCGTCATGCTCCTCCTCGGAGTGTAAATATATCAAAATGTCATCTATAAAGACGATGACAAACTGATCCAAGAACTCTCTGAATACTCGGTTCATTAAGTCCATGAATACGACTGGAGCATTTGTGAGACCAAATGGCATCACTCTGAACTCGTAAGACCCATATCTCGTCAAAAAGGTAGTCTTTGAAACATCCTGCTCTCGAATACGTAGCTGATGGTACCCCGACCTCAGATCTATCTTCGAAAAGAAAGTTGCTCCTCTCAATTGGTCGAACAGATCATCGATTCGAGGCAACGAATACTTATTCCGTATCGTGACCTTATTCAACTCCCGGTAGTCCACACATAACCTCAGTGAATCATCTCTCTTTTTCACAAACAGAACTGGAGTGCCCCAAGGTGAGGTACTCCTGCGAATGAAGCCCTGACCTAACAGCTGCTCTATCTGATCTCGTAACTCTCGCATCTCTGTCGGAGCCATACGGTATGGAGCGCGTGCTATAGGTCTGGTATCTGGCAATAAATCTATAACAAAGTCTATCTCTCGACTGGGGGGTAGGCCTGGTATTTCCTGAAACACATCGGAATATTCACGAACAACTGGAATCGAGTCTAATGGAATCACAACCTCCTTATAGGTATCCTCCTATATATAATACAAATGAGCGGTCGAACCTCCCTCTGGGCGAGGCATCGCCACTACAAACATCTCTTGCCCCGGAATGGCAAAAACAATGCTCCCACCGAAGCAATCAATCATGGCTCTATAAGCTACGAGCCAATCCATACCGATAATAACATCATGCTCATGCATATCTAAGACAAACATGTCTGCAGGTAATACCAAACTACCAATCTCTACCCCCACTCCACGGGATATAAAGAAGATAAGTGACCCACTCCCCAATGGTGAGTCTACACACGTCACTGTGCTCTCTGCTGTGGCTAACAACCCTAAGGCCTTCGCAAAATGCGTAGCTATAAAACAATGAGTCGCCCCAGTATCAAACAAAACCCGACCCATAGTACCATGGATAGGAAACATACCCTCAATCGCGGGTGGTGCCTGCGGAGCTGCTGCCTGGTGGACGTTATAGACACGTCCGTACTATAACTGCCCCTGCTGCACTGGAGCTGCTGGAACGGCTGGTAGTGATGGGACCTGGGCTGGAGCTGGGAGTGCAGCCGGAAAAAGTGGTCTCTGTGGCTCATTACGGGCACCCTGCTGCTGTGGGGCCCTATCTCCCTCCGGACAATCCTGGCGCCTATGGCCGTGTCTACCACACCCAAAACATTGGCCTTTGAAGTTGCCTCCCCTCTGTCCCTACTGACCATGGCCCTGTTGGCCGTTACCTCCCCGCCACTGGTCCTGTTGGCCCTGATTAGCACGCTGCTGGCCCTGCTGCTGGTCCTGCTGTCAGTGTTGGCCCTGCTGGCCCTACTGATTAGGCTGGCCCTGCTTATAGCCCCCATATCCATGCCTAGAATCACCTGAACGGAATCGCTTAGCAGGTTCCCCTAGATGGGAACTCTGCTCGTGCTGATGAGTCTGTCCATGAGATGGTGCCCCACTGGCACTATTACCCCTGGCCCTGCCCTGCTGGCTGGACTCTCCTGCTCTCTTGCTTCCCTGAAGATGGAACCAGTGATCCTGGCAATGTAGTAACGCGGCATTGAGTACATCAGTGAAAGTACTCAGGGATAAATTCCTAATAAGGTGCTGACTGATCCTCCAAGCTAACCCGTCCATAAACAACATAATCTTCTTGCCCTCAGTGGGTTCCTCATCAGGCACGATGGTGAGAAGTCTCGTGAACTCCTCCTCATACTCAGCTACGGTAGAGCTCTCCTGCTTCAAATTCAGTAATTTCCACCTCATCTCAGTCTGCATGGAGGGTGGAAAGTACTTGCCGTCAAACCGCTCCCAGAACAACTGAATAGGGATCGTGTCCCTCTCCTCCAATGTGGTAGTGGACTCCCACCACTGCAAAGAGGCTCCCACCAGCTTAAAGGAAGCCAATAACTACTTCTGCACGTCGGTGCACTCATACATATGGAGATGTCACTGGATGTCTTTCTTCCATTGGCTAACTGTGACAATATCGGAGCTACCAGAGAACTTACGGGGGTGCACTTTCTGAAAAGCATCCCTAACCCTCTCCCATGCAGATGGAAGTTGTGCTTGTACTGGCGCCACTGCCTGAATCTGGGGTGGAACCTGCTGAGTCACCGCTAGTGCGGCATTCACCGCCTGAGCAATAATGGCGGCTACTTCATTAGCATTCATAGTTCCTTGTGCCGGAGCTGATGGCTGCTCGGCCTGGGCACTCCTATCCTTCGGTGCACGTCTCGGAGGCATCTGAAACGTGAAGAAGTTTATTAGTCTACAGTCATTATCAAATCTCAAATAGCTGAAGACATAAACTCGAAAGCAAGAATACAACCATCCTATAATAGGGCTCTATAGCAAAAACGTTAAGCTGAAAGCGAAATAAGCCGTACAGATCCTATGGACACTAGAACCTGATGCTATGATACCACCTGTGACACCCCGCCTAATTAAATACCGGGCGATCACTCCTTTATTAAATTAAAATCAAGGTGAACAGTTGGTTCATTCTTAGCATCACTGTCGTAAAAATAACTTTTCCAAATTAACACCCTAATTAATTAAGCTAAGTGTCAAAACCATTTTTAACCTTTTTAACCAAATTGTAATTTTAAAGGAAAACTTATTTATTTAATTATTTACAACATTTTCATTAAGTATGAATCATACAACAATTAACCTGAAACATAATCCAATTTCTATCAACATTCAACATTCAAAGTCCCAACATTTAAAACTTAAAGTAAAACATCCATACTAAAATAAATCCCATAGTAACAGTACTAGGAATAACTGAAATACAAATGTCCCAAATAAACAGATAAATAGTGGAAAGGGTGACACATGCCCAATAAATGAGTATGATAGATGTGGAATCAAGTAAACGAAGTCGTCTATGCAAGTGGACTGCAACTCCCACCTAAGATGCAGCACGTTCCTTTCAAGGGATCCTAAGCAAGACGCCCCTATGGCTGGGCACCTGTAATACATACATATATATACAAGAGAGAGAAAGAGAAAAAGAAACGGGTCAGAGCCCGATAGTGTGTTTGATTTAAAATACGTTTAGCAAGTATTTTAATGGATACAGGCTAATGCAACAACATATTAGTGCGACACTCTCTTGAGAAATTCTCACCTCTCTTCTAATGTGCACACCTATCGCACTAACCTTCCCAATGGCCTATCTCGTCATATATCACACTATCTTTCCCCAATGATTGAACTTATCTTAGGTTACTCGCAGGATTTAAAATTGAACGATACAATTGTTTGAAAAGAATATTTCAATTAGTATCCAAAATTCTCGTTTTAACTTTATTAATTTATAAAGTTTTCCAGTGTCATATTATACTTTCTCAAAACAAGTATTTACAATTTGAGTCATCAACCATGTCCTACATATCAAATCACAGTAGGCAGTTCCAGATTTCAGAATTTCATATATATATATATTAACTCCTCGAAAATATATATATTATAACAGCACCCCAAATAATAACTATGGTGCGGGCATACTCTACTATCCAAACCCCATATCACTCACATTAAGGGGAATACAAATTCGGAATCACTCTAGAATTGTATTAACACATACTCAAACAATATTGAGGCGAAGTATAGGTTCCAAGTCTCTTAGGACCGTCTGAACTAGCACTGCGATAGCCTGTACCAAGGATACCTATACACAAACAATATGAGGCGAAGCATAGATTCCAAGTCTCTAAGAGGAAAGAACATACCCGCATCTCTTAGGACCGTCTGAACTATCATTCCGATAGCCTGTACCAAGGATATCTATCTTCTAGGGTACAAGTCAATATCCCCCATAAAGGTCCCATCGAGATAAGACTGTCCCAGCGCGGAAACCTCAGGGATAGCAAGTAGCGTGGGCATGATTTTCACACATAGATAATATATGCATACACAATCATATAACTATACTAATATTACCATATCAATAATGGGTAAATTCTAAATTCCCATAATTACGTCATTCGCATTTATTTCACATTATATAGTTATCACGTATAACCATTCACATCTTACTTTAATTTGAGGAACTTTTCCACTTACTACATAACGCTTCATGGATTCTATCCTCCCAATTATTAAATTCAGTAGGTATACACATTTGTTCCAAAGTAACTCTCTTACGTGTCTCTCTCTTTAAATCATAAATTTACCGACCCTTATGTAGTTATCCAAAAATACAATCTTTGGCCGACATCAAGGGTCCCAAAATCTATTCACATGTCCTACTGGCCTCCCCTATCTCCCAAAACATTTTATTAAGGATGCCCAAGAATTATCTCACAATAAATTGAATTTAACTCATTTAAAAAGAAAATAGGAGTCTTCCAGGAGGGGTCGATCAATCGAGGTCTGGGGATCGATCGATCGAACCTTCGATCGATCGAAGCTCTGGGCTCGATCGATCGATCAAGCAGGTCTGCGAAAACTAAAATTCTGCAGTTACGGGTTTCATCTCCAAACTTCAACAATTTCCATATCTTCTAATCCCATTCATCCAAGAATTGATACTACTAACCTTATATCATCATATTAGGTATTTTCAACGTAAAGCATGTCAATTTACGTCACTAAACATGGATTAATCATGCCATAATTCATCTAAATATACAAGAACCCTAGAAATCTCTAAATCATGGTTCCAATCTGTTTTTCCAGAAATTCCTTCTTATACTACATTAAAATTTCGTGGATTATTCTCCTACATCACCAACAATTTCCAGAATAAGGTTTAAGTCATCACTACATGCAAATTCCTATCACAATTTAGGTTTTCTTCAATGAAATTCATCCCTAATCAACCCTAAACTAATATGAAGGATGCACCAACGAAATAAGAAAGATAAACACTTGCCTGGGATTTTCGACGTTCTGATTTGCAGATGTTTTTGGTGTGGTTGCGTAGCCCGTTGCGCGATCTACGCGTTGGTGGTGGTTGCGGTGCAAACGGGTGGATTTTGGGCCTTGAATTTGCCTTGAGAGCTCTCTCCTTCCTCTCCTATGGCCGTCACTTGTGTTTAGAGTTTCTAACCCTAGATGAAAATCCAGATATCTGATATAACCCTTTGAATTTTCGTGGGTTTAATTACCCAAAAAGGTGAAATGTCCAAAACGCCCTCCCGGGGTACCAATTAGGCCTAAAAACGCCCCGAGACCCAAACTAAACCCCCGGGTACACTTTTCTGACTATCTCGACCCTTCCGGACGCGTTGGCTCACTCAAAACGACCATACGAACGAATTATAAAATATTCACTTTTATTTATCAATATTTAGTCCCGACGCGACACAGGCGCGTCCCGTCGAAAATTTCTAAAATTTCCATTTTATTCACTCGTGACATTCAATATAATCAATATCATATATTACTTTGCTCAATAGTAATATTCAACAAATTTCCCATAATTACTAACTCTCGTCACGTTAATAATTATAACATAATTAATTTCTGGATTTTTATTAAATAATTAACTCACATTAAATTTAATAAATCCCCAAATTAATATAGCATAAAAATACGGGGTATTACAATAACCTCACTACACATCATAATACCTCACGATGTAAATAAAATACACATAATATTATTTTATGCGTAACACACAGTCCAATATCATTTAATTAATTCAATTAATTATTTATTTATAACTTGTGGATTAAAAATAACATCACATGAAAATTTTAACTATCATCTAAATTATTTATTTTATTATTACCTAACCATATAAGTAAGAAATCCCATTTATGACTTTATCCCCCACTAAAAAAATAATAAATAAAAGCTAAGAAAATAAGGTTTTTTATATTACCGAAATGGTCACGGCCCAAGTCCGCGACCCACAGTTTTGGTCAGGGATTTTGGCCGTGACCAATCCCCTGTTTTGGTGTACTGTTGTAACAATAGTTATTAGAAAGCCATTGTCATGTCACCTTATGATGCTCTATATGGGAGACCTTTTAATTTTACCATTTTCTTTGTTGAGGTTGGTGAGAAAAAACTAGTCAAACGTTTGTTGAGGACACTTAAGAGAAGGTGACCTTTATCAAAGACAAGATGAGGACTACGCAGAGTAGACAGAAGAGCCATGTAGACAAGAGGAAGAGATGCCTTTAATTTTTACTTGGGGTTCAGATGTTTCTCAATGTATCTCACATGAAGGGAGTGATGTAGTTTGGGATGAAATGAAAGTTGGTTCCCTAATATGTTAGGTCATTCACCATAATCAATTGAGTGAGGCCGGTTGCTTATTAACTAGCCTTATTGGATCATCTCCAAAGGGTACACAACAAGTTCCACATCTCTATGATGTAGAGATTATTAAGGATGACATTATATATCAACACATAGATCTTGGTGAGATAGAGATTCAGCTTGCCACGAGCTATGAGGAGAGTCCCTTTTTTTATTCTAGATCATAAAATACATATACCCCCTTCTAACGTCATTCCATTACAAATTTTTAATCCTCATAATTAACATAACAAAATAAATTAATAAACCCTAATTTCAAGGGATAGGATTATATTGCATGAAAGTTAACAAGAGATCAAACAAAGAATTTTCGGGAAGAAATATCTATCTTTCTTCCAAATTACTTGTAATTGATTTATGATCTAAGTTGATGATAATCTAACTTAGGCTTAATCATGTGTTAGGGATGAAATCTTATTATAAATCATGAAAAATTAAATTTATTCATTGATTAATGTTTAGACTTATTTAAATTCGTTGGAGTAATATTTTAAATAGAATATTCACATGCTCATATTGAGGATTATGATAAAAAAAACTATTTCTTAATGATTAAATTTTTAATCAATTTGAAACCATACAAACAACATGGTAATGATGGCTATGACCTTTTAATGTCATATTTAGCCATATTAATAGATATATATTGTATGAAATATGATTAATATCCCTTAGAATTCATATTAGGACGTTTCTGGGACTTATTCTAGGTTAGGAAGACCTCTTGTTGTTATTTAAGATGAATAAATTGAAGAAAATATTGTATAGGCTTAATTTTATATTATTATGTTATTTTGGGTGTCAAGTTAGGGGGTCGATCAATCGAGTTTCTTACGCCAATCGACCGGGTATTATAATAGAGCAAAGTTTTTTGTTTTGTAGGGGATTTAATTTGTAAATTAAGAGATGACCTGCGGGTTTTCCAAAGGATTTTGGTTAGCATATAAGTGTTCTGATCCAAGATGGTTATGTGGAGAATATAAATTCATGAGTTGAGGTTAGTTCGGGGATGTATAATCCGATATAAAAGGTTGGGGTTGTAAATTATAGTCATATACACATATTGTTTAGTTATATGCTTTATGCTATATGTAGACATATGAGGTGTGTGCGAGCAATATATGAAGAATATATTGATGGGAATTTAATGGGATTATTTGTGGGATCAGTCACTAAACCCTTGGCTACCGGTGATGCAAGCTACATATAGGTCTATATCATGATACTATATGTCGTTGGTCAACCGTCTCGTTAGAGGGAGGCTTATGAGGCTTGATTTTTTATGTAATTTTGGTTTACAATTACACGGTGGTGTAATGTCATAGTGTTTTAACCTTTTAGAAGTATTTGGTTATAGTCTAGTAGGAGCGGGACCTCTTATGTATTGACCCGAAAGAGGCACGAGAGGTCCTTAAAGGTTTTAGACTTCGTGTCATTATTATATATATGTATTTGGTTTAATTATTGACATATTATCTACAAACCATTATACATGGTTGCTATGTAGATGTCTTTATAGATTGGAAGACCAAATTCTCTTATTTGTAACATGATATTGAAATCTCTTGGAGTCTTCCAATAGATTCTAATAACGATAAGGAATAAGAGGGAAATATAGTTGATGAAGATATAGAATCGAGTCCTCTAGTTTATGGGATGAAGATTAACAAGTGACTCATAAGAGTTTGAAAAATGCTATATGTGGTAATGACAAGTTTGTCTGAGCCTCTTGTTCATTTTTCCTTCAATATCTTGAAAACATATTTTCCCATAATGAATGCATAAACTGTTTATCTTTATCTTTATCTCATGATTGATCTAGATGCATGATTTTGTGACAACCCGCCTAATAAAATACCGGGTGATCACTCCTATATCAAATTAAAATAGGAGTCGCATATAGATCATTCTTAGCATCACTGTCGAAAACCAATTTAATTACTAATAACCTATTAGGCCGGCGTCAAAATTTTACTTAACTACTCTTTTTAAACAACTAAATAATTAAAAACATCCACACAATTTATATAAATGAAACTGGAAAGAAATAAAATAACCGAACACTCGGTTTAAACATCATGCAACCAAATTGAATGCCTCAATAAAAGGTGAAAAAGAATAAATAAATGCAATTGGGCCATTGGCCCGAATATTTATACAGTACCTCCTATCTAGATTACAAGGACATAAGCGTCTATCAAGAACCTTCATGCATCCACAGCTGCTGCAGCGGACGTCTGACTCGAAAGAAGTGTCATCCAGGCATCCCTGTGTCTGGACACCTATATAATATATATATATACTAGCGGATGCCCGTGCCCGAGGGCACGGAGATAAATTTGCCCTCGTGATAAAACCCAGCCCGTAATAACCCGCCTTTTAAAAAAAAAATACTTTAAAAAAAATAAAAAATATTTTTTTAAAAAAATTAATAAAAAAAATAATAAAATAATAATGTATGTATGCATGCATACATGTGTGTGTATGAATGTAAGAATGCAACACATAAAATGAGATGCATGTTTATCATACATGAGTTACTATTCATAAGACCATTGTCCCATATATATATGTATATATATATATATGTATATATATATATATGTATATATATATATATATATATATATATATATATATATATGTATATATATATGTATATAGTAATTAAATACCGGGTAGCTACTCCTTTATTCAAATTAATACAAAATGCCAAGTTGGTTTAGTTCATAGCATCATTATCGAAAATATTTTTAAACATTACTCGCCACTTAATATTTAAAAAGTGAGTTGTCAATTTTAATTAAATCCAATTAACATGCAATAAGTAGATTATGAAATGCTAACGTAACCGCCACAACATAGTCACAATAGAATAACCATAAAGTAATAATGAATCTGGAGGAATACTCCTCACAACAATCCGAGTACTGAAATAAACAAATACCAAGTCTGCATCACTAAATTAATTACAACCCAAAATCTGAAATAACTGAATAGATAAAGTATATCTAAAAGGAAATAGGGAGATATGCCCAACAGATGAGAGAATCTGATAATATAGAGTCAAGATCGAAAATGGAGGCGTCTACTGTCAAGGTCCTGTGACTTTCACAACAGCTACAGTACGTCACCTGAATGGAACTCCTATGCTTGGTGTCCTTGTGGCTGGGCACCTAAAAGGTTTTTACAAGAAAATATATTTGGAAGCAAACGGGTCAGAGCCCGATTATGAAAATAGTTCAAAATATAGCAAGTGTTTAATATCATTAAACAGTGAATATAAAGTAGATGATAGTGTGTGCACTCACATGAGCTCCTCACCTCTTAACTAATTGTGCACTCCTATCGTACCCGTACCCATTCTAGTTATTCCCATACTTAACTAGTCTAATATAAAATTTAACATTGCTATACGATTCGCGATTTTATTCCATCATCTTCATTTAAACAGAGTGTCTTACATTTCTTCTCAGTTTCCCATATTAGTAATACTAGTTACTAGAGGATTTCCATTTTTATCTTTACGAAAACGTTATTATTATTTTTACTCACATTTATACATGGCAGTGCATTTCAATTTATAGTATATTATTCTCATCATAAATATACAATACTAGCACCCCGAGGCTAAGCTGCGGTGCCCACATACTCTGCTATCTAATCCCGGTACATCACGTACATTAGGACCACGCATTCTGAATCTCTCGGGAATCGTTCTCAAATGACAACAATCACACATAATGGAGGCGAACATAGTTCACATCACATGGGTCACGCACATACCTACGCTCCCATGATCAGCAGACTTATTAACTTCTCAATAAGTCCTTCTCTGACCTATGTCCTCGAGGTAACAATCTAAATCCCCCCGTAGGCACACAAAGATTAGATGGCCCTGATCGAACGCCGACCTCACATGATAGCAAGTATGGTAGGTATGTTATACACATATAACTACATATACTAAGCATGCGCACATCTTAGATATCTCAATATATTAATAGAGGCATACTTCTCATTCTTGTATCATCATTTAATATCATACACTTATAAGTCCCCAGTTTATATACATTAAAGTTGTCAACTCTTCTCTCGGCGTAATTAGGCACTCGTTTCCTAATTCATAAGGGTCATTCGATTTACTACAAGGTTCTAAGTTTTACTCCTCAACGTACTTGAATTTCCCAAATATACTCACTAGTCAATAAGGGAAGGTTATTACTCCATTAAATAAGTCTACGGGACATTTAAAATAAAATCAGGCCTAAAAGGGCATTCTCTCAACTCGTTAGAAGTCTCGTTCGAACGAGGTCGTTCGAACGAGTGTCATTCGAACGAAAGGCTTCGAATGAACTACCAACTCGTTAGAAGGGGTACTGTCATCTCGTTAGAAGCTCATTCGAACGAGGTTGTTCGAACGACCTGGGCAGGTCTTCTAATGAGATGGCAGTTTGCGCCCAAAAATTTCCCAATTCATTTTTCTCAATTTTTCTCTTCTCAAAATTCACCCTAAGATCATCCCAATTGCACTTTAATGTTCTTAAACATCTCTAAATCCTCTTTGGTCGTTTCTTAACATATTTTTGGGGTCAAATCCTCCAAATCAACATGTAATTAACATAAATCCCCAAATATTACCCCAAACCCTATGAACATGAACCCAGAATTTGATTGTGCCCAATTACTCATCATAAATCCGTTTTTAAATCATCATATTTAAGTCTTTCAATATTAAATTAGTCCATCGTCATTCTACATGCAAATCCTATCCCAAACTTAGAGTTTCTCCAACAATTTTATTAGTTTTCCTCAAAACTTTCAAGACAAAATAGTTTCGACACTAAACATGGAAGAAATATTCAATGCACTTAAAAATATTAAATCACTTGCCTCATATTTGTTCTTCAGATGTGTAGTCGATGATTCGAGGTTGATTCTCTCCTTTATCCGGTCACAAATCCTCTCCAATTTGATGGTGGTGAGTGTTTTTGGTTTGGAACCCTATGGTAACTCCTCTCTAACTCCCGTAGCCCACTTCTAAAGCTTTTTACTAGTAATGGCCTTAGTGGCCCCTTTAAATAATAAATATTAGCTCTAATTTTCGTGGGTTTTAATTCCATAATTTTTAAAATTACCAAAATACCCCTCTAGGTAGCCGGTTTGGCCTAAAAATGCCCCGGGACCCAAACTAAACCCCCGTCTAGTGCTTTTTAACCATTTCGACCCTTCCGAACACGTTGGCGCACTCAAAATGATCATTTTGTTGACAAAAATATAATTCACTTTTTAATTTAAATAATTTCATTCCTGACGCGACTGACATGCACGTCCCAACTAAATTTCCAAATTGTCGTATTTCTGCCTCGTGACAATTTAAATATTTTCAATACTCATGTATTACCTTACATACTCAGAAATAATAAATTTTAACATCATAATCAAGTACCAACTCACATCTCGCTAGTATTTATACCCGGATTAATTCCCAATTAATTCTCATTTGATTTAATTAATCCCTTAAATAAAATCAATAAAATTACGAGGTATTACAATATATATATATATATAGTAAGAGAGGAAAATATAGAAACGGGTCAGAGCCCGAGTTGTGAAAATATTTTGCAAGTGCATAAATGCTTTATTTTTAAAAATAGGTTTTATCTCATATTTAAATTTGGTATCGCACTCCCATGAGATACCTCTCACATCTCTTCTAATAGTGCACACTTAGCGCATCCCTATAAACATCCTAGTTAAGCTACGCTGCCTAACTAATCCGTCACCCCCAAACTCTTAGAAATCCTAAGCAACCCAAGTACTAAGGGTTCAACTTCTCCCTAGTGTCAACGCTATGCCCTGTTCGTGCGTGGGGTGTCTCGCAAAGCGAAATCCAAACAAGGAACCTCCTCGATACACTACTATTGGGCAAGGTCGATCGTCGAGATCCATCAGGTCCATAGTACAAAATGAATGTATACATATACTTTGATAATACTATACATGTTGTACTTACTCTCATATACATCCAGATCATATCTCCCGGACTGAGGTTTACTTTATATTCATTCTTATAATACACATTTGGATTTATCTCCCGGACTGAGAATCTCTATATTCACCTTTTATAAAACACATCCGGATCTATCTCCCAGACTGAGAATCTCTTTACTCTCATAGAGATATATATATTACATTGTTCTCATGCACAAGTAATATACCATACACAAAAGCATAATAACCATCCCAATGAGCTATAACTAGAGGATGCGATCTCATAGTGCCGATCCAAGATTCGGGTTTACTCACTATACAACGGTACCAAGCCAAGCTCTCTCAATGGTCATAGTTAACATATACACGACGATGGAGGCGATCATGTTCCCCCTGTAAGTGGAATCACATAAATTGCAGTCGAATGCGGGACAATAATGACCTGGGGACTATACTCACCCTGCTCCTCGAGCCAGGGGATTCACCCACATCGCGCAACCTCCCAATATCGCACTAGAGCATATATATAATCTGACTGTTCCAACCCCATACTCAAAGGGTAAGCCCGTGGAAACCAGCCTCTAAACACACATATACCATCACATATAGATACATATGTATTCGTATCATAATATATATACTTTAATCATACAATATATATATACTATATATTCCTCCTCTAATATACATATATAAATGGCCATAATTGCCAATGACACATAGCAATGACCAATAATCCCAAATATTCTCTCAAAGAATTATATTCATACATTCACATACTCACAATACCATACCGAAAGTATTCCCTCACTTGATAAATAATAAATACCTTATTCCCATCTAATGATTTAGTGGATATCTCAAAATATACCAATTTACACTAACTAAAGAAGTATATTCTCCAATTCATCCTAATAATCTCATAAGATTCCCTCAACCATCATCAACAAAATTATGTTATCCCGCACGTATAATCATATAGGCCAAAATGGCCACTGAAACTATCCCAATTGATTTTCGTCCCCGAAAACCCTTAAATTAAATAGGTTGTGGATGTTTTTCCACGAACCCAAGAACTACATTTTGTCCACCTAATCAATTAGAGGTCCCCACCCTATCTAGGTATTCCCCCACCTACGCAAAACGAGTACAATCCTAAGTATATCCCTAGTGCCCAAGGCCTCTCTCAACTTCCGATATTTGCTTGGTTTCATGCATGGGAAGTCTCACAAAGAGAAATCCAAACAAGGAACCCATCCAACACACTACTACTTAACTTTATCGGTCACGGAGGTCCGTTATCCTCGAATATGCAACCGAGATAATCCTATCCCCTCTTTCAACCAAATGTGGTCTGAACTCCCATACCTATCCAGGAGCCATACCACTAAGCGCTCGCACCCCAATCAGTCCTTGCGTAATCAATAATGAGTTTAAACTCACAGCTCAACAATCAGCCCTGCATACCTTAAATCACATCTATAAGGCCGCCACACATTCAAATCATGATAATGAAACCTCTGCTTACCAGAGTTCAAAATATCCACATGAACAAAGGAGAACTCAACCTGTATCCAGGTGAGATATTGGAACAATAACCCGTTCCACTCTGGAACCACGGACATGATATTCTTGCAATCATTAGCTTGCTATCGCTCCGAAAAATGAAGAATATAATATACTCATAATATTACCATACTCGTATAAACATATAAGACGAGTATCATAAGCTATATAAATATATTCAAAATATCAACACCCGCTTTTATAGAGAATGAAGGAAAATAAAACTCTGCTACCGTGAAAAACACATAGGCCTACATTATATAATGTTATCGATACTGCCACAAAGCTCAAATTATACACTCGAATATAAGTCTAGCCAATACCGCGACTTTATCTAGTCAAACCAAATATACCTCCTTCCTTCTGAGGTGAAACTCATAACAACAACTTCGCAGTTATCTACTCCAATTGGTTCTCGGACCTGGTACACTTGTCCTAACTGAACCAAAATTACTTAACTTTATGCCCCAACTAGGCACCCTAACCTTGTCCTTTACTCCTACCGGGAAAGGACTAACCGTGTGGCTCTGCACTCAACATCCTATTTTCATCACTGGCCTTTCTGACCATGATAAAATTATCAGTATGTTGGACTCCATTGCCGCGATCCTGACAATCACTTTACTAATTCCCCCTAACTTCTTCTTTGTTAGAAGGAGATTCCACTACCGACCTCAACAACCCCGTTTTAACAAATTCCCCGGGTGGATTTCCACCAATGGGGTCCTCGAACATACCCATTCTCCATAAGTGCTAGCAACACTTCTCTAGTGAGCCTATCATTCCTAGAAATGACTCATTATTCATTGTACCTACCTCACCTCGGTACAAGGTTCACTTCTCCATATTACTCTTTATTCACTGTCGGCCTCTGGCCGATCCTTATGTGAATAATTCAGAAACTACATTCTTCTCATTCCTGCTGAATCATGGGGACTCACGGTTAAAACTATCCGTAAGATCCCTTTCGAACCCTTATCGTCACTGGGAAATTCAACTTTAGTACCACTCTATACTACGGCGGTACTGCGATACTCATAACTACTATACTTTAGTTGTCGTTGCAACAATACTTAGCAAACACTACAAAGGTAGTGACCTCTACTACGATCCTCGTCCCCAACTTCTACCAGCTGCTCTAGCTAAGCCCCACCTCCTACTGCAATCCAAGCCCCACACACGAATCTAGAATGAGGGTGCAAAAGATTTACATAATCTTATATTATGGCAGGAGAATGAAATCTCGTAAGAGAAACCAACAATCCTAATCCTCAGGATCTATATCAAATCGAGAGCAACGCTGAAAACGTAGTACATCCGCACAAATTCCTAAGGATACAAGAACCTGATGCTCGGATACCATCTGTGACAACCCGCCTAATAAAATACCGGGCGATCAGTCCTATATCAAATTAAAATAGGAGTCGCATATGGATCATTCTTAGCATCACTGTCGAAAACCAATTTAATTACTAATAACCTATTAGGCTGGCGTCAAAATTTTACTTAACTACTCTTTTTAAACAACTAAATGATTAAAAACATCCACACAGTTTATATAAATGAAACTGGAAAGAAATAAAATAACCGAACACTCGGTTTAAACATCATACAACCAAATCGAATGCCGCACTAAAAGGCGGAAAATAATAAATAAATGCAATTGTTCCATTTGCCCGAATACTTATACAGTACCTCCTATCTAGATTATAAGGATAGAAGCGTCTATCAAGAACCCGCATGCATCCACAACTGCTGCAGTGGACGTCTGACTCGAAAGAAGTGTCATCCAGGCAT
Source organism: Sambucus nigra (assembly GCA_949130495.1). Taxonomy (NCBI): domain Eukaryota; kingdom Viridiplantae; phylum Streptophyta; class Magnoliopsida; order Dipsacales; family Adoxaceae; genus Sambucus; species Sambucus nigra. The sequence continues at coordinate 621,048,562 of OX422207.1, read as the reverse complement.
CCCTGTGTCTAGACACACACACACACACACACACACACACACACACACACACATATATATATATATATATATATATATATATATATATATATATATATATAGAGAGAGAGAGAGAGAGAGAGAGAGAGCAAGAGAGGAAAATATAGAAACGGGTCAGAGCCTGAGTAGTGAAAATATTTTGCAAGTGCATAAATGCTTTATTTTTAAAAATAGGTTTTATCTCATATTTAAATTTGGTATCACACTCCCATGAGATACCCCTCACCTCTCTTCTAATAGTCCACACCTAGCGCATCCCTATAAACTGTGACACCCCGCCTAATTAAACCTTGGGTGATCAAGCCTTAATTTAATTTAAAACAGTTTTAGTGATAGTAAGGGAGCAGTATTTTATGTTGTCTTCGGTAGCGTAAGGGTAGGCATATATACTTTTGTGTTAAGGGACAAGTAATTAAGGGTACGTGCTATGAACTGAGGGTCTAGTGGATCTCAACGACTGACAATGTTAGGTAGTAGTATATCGTGGGGTTCCTTGTTTGGATTTCGCTTTGCGAGACATCCCACGCATGAAACATAGTGCAACGTTGGAAGTGGGGAGATGTGTGGTCGTTAGTACATGGATTGGGTACCCCGGGCAGTATATATATATATATATATGTGTGTGTGTGTGTGTGTGTGTGTGTGTGTGTGAGTGATATGACTACGGGATGAAAGTTATATTACGAGTTACGACTAGCATAGTTGGGTAACTTTCATGCGGTAAAGCACGGGGATAGGGTGTATGGGCACCCGGGTTAGGAACGGGTATAGGGTGTATGGGCGGCCTGGTTAAATTAATTCATATGTGTATAAGTTATGGTTAGAAGCGGGAGAGATAGATATAGCAAGACTATAGGCACATGACTGGAGAGTGTTATTCGAAGCTCGGAACGATAGGCTTATCTTAATTTCGAGGACGAAATTCCTTTGTAAGGGGGAAGTATGTAACACCCTGTAATTTTGAGTATTTAATATTTAATTATATTGGGAGTTATAAAAATATTTAAACTCGAGAAACTTAAATTTATGATTTGGAGAATTTATTTAAGTAAATAGAATTAATTATTTTGGCGACTTTTAAGTTTAATTGTTCGAATTAAATGTGTGTCACATTTTGAGGTCAAAATTTAGAAATGTCAAAAAAGTGTTTTGGATGATAATTCTGAGTGCGCGGTTGAGTCCGTATGGGTCAAGATAGTCGGAAAAGAGTACCCGGGGGTAGCAATTGGGTCTCGGGGCATTTTTGGGCTAAACTGGGCCCATACGAGGGCATTCTGGCCTTTTTACATTTTAAGGTGAGGAGAATCACGAATTTTAGAACTCTAAGTCAGGTTATAAGAGTTGGAGGCTAGGGTTAGGGAGAAGAAAAAGACACCATAACCATTAAAGAGAAGAGAGAAACAATTCCAAGGAAAAAAGGAAGAAGTGGGAAGGATTCAAAGGAGACTTTCACGACAAACTCATTAGGAAGAAAGATTGAAGGAGAAAGATCATCAATCACCAACCACACTCACAAAATCAGACCTACTGGACATAAGGTAAGTGTTTATTGCAAATCAAATTCAAGTTATAATACCCATGTGTTGGGAGTTTTAAGAATTGGTTGATTCTATTGAAAAACCTTGAATTAAATGTTTGAATTGATCACATGTTTGGGTAGGATTGCATGTAGAATGAATCCCTAAGTAAAGATAAAATGAAATTTGAATATATTTTATGATTAACATGGAATCTTTATGAGTTCTTGGATGAAGAACATGAATTTTGAATGACTTAGGGTTTAATTGATGAACACAAGATGTCAATCTGCCAGAATTTTTGACACACTTTTAAACGTATGCCATTTGATTTGTACTTGGAATTAGAGTGTGAACCATACATTCCTAGAAATTTATTTTTCTTAGCTATCCAATGAACTTGGAATCAGGTCAATCGGAGTTCTGTAGAGGGAGTAATCGACATTTTACTACAGGGTGTTTGATTTGTCAACATAGTAATCTGCCAGGATTTTTATTTGACTTTAAACGTGTGCTATTTGAATTTTACTTCTAATTAGAGTGTTAATCATATATGTATGGAAAGGTATTTCTCTTAGCTTTCCAATGAACTTGGAATCAGGTCAATCGGAGTTCTTTAGAGGGAGGAATCAAAATTTTACTAGAGGGTGTTTAATCTGCCAGAAAATTTGAGATTTTTCTTTTTAAGTCTCAAATGTCTAAAATTTTATTGGGGAAGTGTTTGGGACCTTGATGAAATATATTAATGGAATAATGATATGGCAGTAGGTCTATGATTGAGTGTTGGACTTTAATTTTGTGAGAGAGTTAAAGTGGAGATTCATAGGCTTGATTGTGACATACTCTAATTCGAGATGATAAGAATATAATTACGAAAAAGCATGAGCGAGTTTAAATTCGTTAGGTCAGTGGATTAACAAGGGTAACTAATGAATTGATATAACAAGGGGTAACTAGGACCCTTAGAGTTGTGTGAATACTCGAATTAATACAAAAGTGAAATAAATTCGTAAAGCAAATAAGTACGGTGAATATTAAAGAGAAATATATTACGTACAAGTACGAATAATTGGGTTGTGTAAATACGTACTATTTTATAGGATTACTTGGGTTGTGAATTCCTATTGTGTGTTTTCTTGTAATAGGATTGGTAGGATCGAGGAGACATTCCGAACATTACTCGAGGAGACATTTCGAGCAAGGTTTGAGGATACATTCCGAACATTACTCGAGGAGACATTTCGAGCAAGGTTGGAGGAGACATTCAGAACATTACTCGAGGAGACATTCCGAGAAAGGTTCGAGGAGACATTCCGAATCATATGTCCTTAATGTGTGAAATAGGACCGATACTCGGATATGATGTACTAGGTATATGTGTGTGTGTGTGTGTGTGTGTGTGAAAGATATACCATCTGAATAACCTACTTATGTGTGATAGGAGTAAGATTAAGTGGGGTACACCAAATTATTGATTTCAATATATACTCATGCGTAATAGTAGTGAGAACTATTAGTGCATAACTAAAATTGTATAAACTACATATGGGTAAGAGAGGCTGGAACATAAGTGGACAGCTAGAATATATATAAAATCTACTTGAGTATGATTACTAGAGAAGGTAGGTAGTATTTACCTAAAATTTCATTAAGTATGAGAACTTGATTTTAAAGTATTAAACTAATCATTGATAGAGTAAATTAATTTAGAGTCGGAACATAGACTCAACAAATATTAAGTTACGGGCCAAGTGAGCGAGTCCGGGTATAATGGTTGGGCGACACCAAGTATTCGATTAATTTATGTGTTCATTAATTAAATTAGAGTTGGACTGTAGACTCGGGAAAGTATTAAATTAATTAATGTGTAATTAATTAAATTAGAGTCGGACCATAGACTCGGGAAAGTATTAAATTAATTAATGTGTAATTAATTAAATTAGAGTCGGACTATAGACTCGGGAAAGTATTAAATTAATTAATGTGTAATTAATTAAATTAGAGTCGGACTGTAGACTCGGGAAGGTAATAAATTAATTAATGTGTAAATTAATTAAACTAGAGTCGAATCATAGACTCGGACAATTATTATATAAATTAATGTGTAAAGTATTTATATTAGAGTTGGGCTATAGACTCGGGAAAAAATCATATTAATTAATGTGGGAATTAAATAAATTAGAGTCAGACCACAGACTCGGGACAATGATAATTTAATAAGTGAGAAAATTTATTTAGTTGAGTTAGGCCAGAGACTCAGGAAATTTCAGGCTAGTGTTACGGGTTGTGAGTACATGGTGAAGCCGGGGTTTATTATATATATATATATATATATATATATATACGGTGTAGTGATAGTATATATATATGTGTATATATTGTGTGCGCTATTAAATATCAGTGATTAGATATTTATTTAATTATACTCTAGTGCTATCAAGGAAGGTTGCACGATGTGGGTGAATCCTCTAGCTTGAGGAGTAGGGTGAGTATATCCACAGGTCATAGCGTCTGGTATATGGGTGAGGGGATTATTTCACTTTCAGGGAAGGAATATGACCGCCTCCACTTCGTTTATGTTTTAGGCCAGGTTGGTGAGCGATCCCAACCTGGGTAACTAGGTTATGTGAGCACACCTAGTGAGATGGCACTTTAGAGGGAATCATCCGTTGAGGGTATACTCGAAAGGATGGACATACGTATGATATAAGTGTGGATGTTTTAGTAAAGGTACGTATATAATGGTATTAAATATTATATGCGGTTAATAATACAGTGTGTGATGTACTTATTTTATATAACTGTAACACACCGTGTTTTTATTAACTATTTTTATTAATTAATTGGAATTTTCGAGAAAAATAAATTTTTGAATTTAATAATTTTTATTGGCTAAATATGTTGGCTATGATTTTAGAAGAATAAAACTTCAAGCGGAATTAAAATCGGAGTCAAAATGGATTTTATATTGATTTTACAATTTTTGTCCCTTATAATTTTTTTTGGGCGAATCGTCAGATTTTAAGCATGATCGATCGATCGATGCCTGGGGGTAGATCGATCGACCCTCCCAGAAAATGTGAGCAGCAAGCTGTTTTTAGTATTTGTGTAGGATTAGGGCTCCTAATCACTATATAACCTTGTTAATCTATAGGGGGAATTCTCATAATCACTTTTTCTCAAGTTTTTCACTAGAGAACACTTTCAAATATTTTTCCTCTCGCTCATAATCATTAACCTTCAACAAAATCAAGTTTTCATCACAAGTTTTTGAAGGCTTAATTGGGGTTTAATCAAGATCGTTCAAGAACACTCTTTTGCTAATTTTTCGAGAAGAATCCAGATTTCTAATCAGATTTTCAACACGATCTTCACAGACATGAATACTCTATTCTTTTTCTTTAGTATTATGCGTTTTAAGTGTTGCCTAAACACTTAATTACATATTTTCTTAAAAATAATTAATAACTTAATTAGAAAAAAGTGGACACTAATTATGGGGCTATTTTTATAAAATCTTTTAATCTGAATAATATTCATAACCCTTTGGGTACGTAGGATTCATGAGTGATTTTGGGTTTTATTGGTGTAGGTTGCATGTAGAAAAATCCTAACTTTAAAATAAATGATTTTTGGGTGCGTATAACTCATGTAATACATGTAGAGATAATAAAATTTGGTTTTTGATGTATATATGATGAAAACTTCATATATTTAATTTAAAATAATTAAATGAGATTATTTGGGTATTGTTGACACTGTGATAATTAAATTAAAGATTTAATTGAATTGGACTATCATGCGCAGTTTTATACGTTGACTAATTATTCTTGTTGGTATGACTTGTTGGTATTATTAAATATCATTGTGACGATGGGTTTTTGGGTATTATTGCTCTCCCTATATTTTAGATTGCCTTCTAGGAATGGGACTAGAGAGGGAAAATTAACACGGTTTTATTATGTTGGGGGTGAGATGATTTTTATTACTTTCTCGTCATTACGCTAGTCTAGTTATGAGACTAGGTTATGATTTATAACAGAAAATCCTCCTATACATAGGTTAGGACGTATTGATAACTTGGGGACCCTTATGTATGGGACTAAGGGGTATTTTGCTGATCCCACATCGATTAAAGGGTGGGGTGTTTATAAATTATAAATTGAGAAATTGAGAAATTGAGAACTAATACCTAAGATAATAAGACGGGTATTAAAATATATTGGCGACATAATCAGCGAGGACCGATAGTTTAAACGGGCCAACCGACATTTTATGTCGTGTCGTGTGTGGAACCTCGTCAATCAGCGAGGGCCGACAGTTTAAACGGGCTAGCCGACATTTTGACTAGGGGATGTGTATTTTGGTGGAGAAATCACCCGAGGCGAGAGGACCGCTATAATGAATTTTGGTGAATTATCACCCGAGGCGGGAAGACCGCCATACCTAATAATTATTGAAGTAAGAACATAAATAATTGAAAATTTTGATAATTTGGTTAATTAATAAAAGATTAAATCCGCGGCACTTGGGAATTTAAAATCATATTGGTGTGCCTTTATAAATGGGGATTTCTGTGGGTAGTTAGTGATTTATATTTATCGCATTTAATTATTTCGTTTAATTTAAAATATTCTATTGTGATATTTATTGCGTATAATGCTACAGTGTAGATTCAAGGATCCTATTTGAGGGGAGTAGTGTGTATTCTTGCTCGGGGCTTTGGCTCTGACCCATGCGTTGACTAATCTTTTCAGGATTAGAATTGGAGAAGCTGCATAAGATTTTTGGAGATTATCATTTGGAGGTGCATCTGGAGTGGATTTACTTTGTTGTTTTGTTTTAGCTTAGACTTTCCTTTCAGTCATATTTCATTATGAGGCTCAGTTTAGAGAGTTATTGGGCCATTCAGTTCCAAAGTTGTTATGGGATTTAATTCAGTTATTCGGAGTTGGATCTTTATTCAGATTTTTAATTAATCATCATTGTAGAATGGATTATTGGAGTTAGCATGTGATGGATCTTTTATCACTTAGTTTTTAATGATCATTTGAGTTTAATTCAATTATGTATCTTATGGACTGGTTTATTTATGTCTCATATCTGTCTCATGCTAAGAATGAAGTTTTTATTTACTCACGCCCGTCTTAGTTTTGGTGGCGGCCGATGCCAGAATTAGGCGAGATGTGACAATAACTTGTGTCACGGTTATATGCTATTATTTAAGAAGGAATTAATTGAGTTTATTGGTGAAATAACTTATAATTCTTGAATAATTACATTCGGGTTAGAGTAATATGGCAAGGGGAGGTTATGCCAGGACTAGTTGGACGGGGTAGTACAACTAGGTGGTGGGTTAAGGTAACCGTTAGGTGTGCATGATAGACGAGAGGTGAGGAAACTCAAGAGAGTGAGCGTGATCCTAGCATGTGTAATCAATAACTGATATTTATTGAGATAAATTACTTGCTAAATATTTTCAGAACGTTTTGTGTACTAACACTTGCTATACAACATTTTAAAAACCTTTTAGGTGTCCAGCCACAGGGACGCCAAGCGTGACTTCATTCCAGGGATTTCGGAGCTGTAGCATAAGTGGGTGTTGCAGAGCATTGACTAGACACTTCTTTTACCCTTTCGGATATAGTGTAGGATCTCAGTTTCTAGCACTCTCGTTCTGGGACATGTTGTCGACTCTTTACATTTGCAATTATTCTATTGTGTTGGATTTTGAGTTGGTTTTATTTCAGCCGTAGTTTTCGGTAAGACTTTATTTTATTCAGTTATTTATGGTGGTTGGTGTTAGTACTACTTAATTTATATTGTTCCTCTTGAGTTGTATCTTTTTAATAAAGATAAAATTTGGCACTAACTTAATTTCACTTAGGTAATTAGTAATAAAAAAGGTTTTCTACAGTGATGCTAAGAATGAACCATTTAAGAAACCTGTTTTAAATTAAATTAAGGCTTGATCACCCAAGGTTTAATTGGGCGGGGTGTCACATAAACATCCTAGTCAAGCTACGCTGCCTAACTAATCTGTCACCCCCAAACTCTTAGATATCCTAAGCAACTCAAGTACTAAGGGTTCAACTTCTTCCTAGTCTCAACGCCATGCCCTGTTCGTGCGTGGGGTGTCTTAGAAAGCGAAATCCAAACAAGGAACCTTCCCGACACACTACTACTGGCAAGGTCGATCGTCGAGATCCATTAGGTCCATAGTACAAAACGAATGTATACATATACTTAGATTAAACTATACATGTTGTACTTACTCTCATATACATCTTACAATATACATCCGGATCATATCTCCCAGCATGAGTTTTACTTTATATTCATTCATATAATACACATCCGGAATTATCTCCAGGACTGAGAATCTATATATTCACCTTTTATAATACACATCCGGATCTATCTCCCGGACTGAGAATCTCTTTACTCTCATAGAGATATATATTACATTGTTCTCATGCACAAGTAATATACCATACACACAAGCATAATAACCATCCCAACGAGCTATAACTCGAGGATGCGGTCTCATAGTGCCGATCCAAAATTCGGGTTTACTCACTATACCACGGTACCAAGCTAGACTCTCTCAATGGTCATGGTAAACATATACACCACGGTGGAGGCGGTCATGTTCCCCCTGCAAGTGGAATCACATAAATCGTAGTCGAACGTGGGACGATAATGACCTGGGGACTATACTCACCCTGCTCCTCGAGCCAGGGGAGTCACCCACATCGCGCAACCTCCCAGGATCACACTAGAGCATATATATAATCTGGCTGTTCCAACCCTATACTCAAAGGGGAAGCCCGTGGAAACGAACCTCTAAACACACATATACCATCACATATAGATACATATGTACTCGTATCATAATATATATACTTTAATCACATAGTATATATATACTATATATTCCTCCTCGAATATACATATATAAATGACCATAATTGCCAATCACACATAGCGATGACCAATAATCCCAAAGATTCTCTCAAATAATTATATTCATACATTCACATACTCACGATACCATACCGAAAGTATTCCCTCACTTGATAAATAATAAATACCTTATTCCAATCTAAGGATTTAGTGGATATCTCCAAATATACCAATTTACATTAACTAAATAAGTATATTCTCCCATTCATCCTAATAATCTCATAGGATTCCCTCAACCATCATCAACAAAATTATGTTATCCTGCACGTATAATCATATAGGCCAAAATGGCCACTGAAACTATCCCAATTGATGTTCGTCCCCGAAAACCCTTAAATCAAATAGGTTGTGGATGTTTTTCCACGAACCCAAGAATTACATCTTGTCCACCTAATCAATTAGAGGTCCCCACCCTATCTTTGGAACCCCAACATTCTAATTCCTCAACTTAATTTATTTTCCTCGAAAATATTTTTCTACTTTCGCACACTTAAGACACTCTCGTAACCCCCATAAACTTCCTCAATTTAGTGAATATATCTCCCTTCGCTAAGTCCATGTATTTCCTCAATTAAATAAAATAGGAACCCTTAACTTGGGAATTTATCCCATGCAAATAACTCTATGCAAAAATTTGCCAAAATTCCTGAAGGGTCGATCGATCGAGCCATAGTCATCGATCGATCGATGGTTCGATCGATCGATCCTCTACCGTGGATCGATCGATCACGTCCGACAGCTTCTTCTCCGAGAAGCTGTTTCGTCCATTAAAGCTTCTCCCAAGATTTTATCTCCGTCTCTAACGTCCCCCAACCTCGATCAACAATATATACACATATAAAATGGGTTCTAAACATCCTAGAACCTGAAACCAACAACTAATTTCGATTAAATCCTAAGTTTCTCGGATTGGAAAATTATTGGGGTTTATTCCTTTTAACTCCCGAAAACCCGTTTTATCAACGAAAACCCAACCCAAAATCTTTAGGGTTTGTTATTACCAAACTACGATATGAGATTTATGCTCAAAAGTAAATAAAGAAAGTAAACACTTGCCTCGTGGATAAAATCCAACGATTTCGAGTCGAGTCCGACGGAGTTTGGCTCGAAATCTCCCTTTTCTCTTCTTTTTCTTCCTTACTCTCTCTCTCTCACTCTCTCCTCTCTTTTCTTTCCCTTTTCTCCCCCTCTTCCTCCTTATATAGAGAGAAAAAGGGTTTATACCCCTTAAAACCCAAAAATGACTCGTTTACTCAATTACGACCTCCTTTTAACTCTAAAATTTCCTGAAACTCAATTTTGACCATCGAATACTCTTTTCTGACTATCTCGGCTGTTCTGAGACTCACCGAGTAGTAGAAATTTCCATCCGAGGCACTTGACCACAACCCACTAATTTAACCCATTGCATCTCGCTGCGGGTTTTCCAATTAAAATCTTACCTTTTGTCGCTTTACTCAACTGTGACATATAATTAAAATACTTCGACACATTTACTTAATCCCAAAGTAAATATAACACCCATAGAAAATCATCTAACCCTTGAAAATTCCAAAAATTACTATTCTAAGAAATTCCTCAAATGTCCAATTTATACCCAATTATGGAATTTAATTATCCCCAAAAGAACGGGTTGTTACAGATTTCTTTTTATACTTATGATTTGATAAGAAGAAATTCAGACATTTTTTATATTTTAAATTTTGCTAAGTTTTGGTATATCATTGTTTCCTCATCTTGTTATAACCCTCATCTTTAGTCATTAAGGCTGATCAAGCCATGATACCAAAATCTACAAGTTGTCAAGATTACATACCATTCTTAGAATGTGACAGAATTATGAGACATTTAAAACCTTTTTCATATGAGATAATTTGAAATAATCTAAAGTATTAAAATATCCACCACAAAAAATCCATCACTATGATGAACTCTATTAAATAAATATCCAAATAGAATAAAAGTGCCAAGTACTATAAAATCTCTCCAACTGAAAATCCACAAACAATTATGGAGCCGAGTGACCCACCAAATCCCAAATCAACTGTCTCATAACTAAATAACTCGAGAGGAAAAATAGACCCAAGTGATAAAATAAATCTCTAGTTGTAAATCCTGCTAATATCCAATACAAAATGGCTACACCATAACCTAACCTGAAATGTTAGTCAATGTAATAAGTCAGAGACTACCGCATGAATACCAACTACTCTTCCTAAATAGGATATGTGAATCCAGTCATAACCATCTTAAGAGATAAATATCACAATTGAATATTTTAAATTAAGAATCAGTATAATAAGATGCGAGTAAAGTAAACTAATTATAATTGCCCACACAAGCTAAGCCACTCTAGTACTCAAGTCCAATTATGGTTTCAAGATTTAATTATATCACATTCCTTTAATTTAACTTATTTCAATTATTTTCTCAAGCACAATTATCATCCAAGTTAGTTTTATTTTCAATTTTAATTACATTATTAATGTAACACCACTATAGACAAACAACCTTTTTATTGGTTCTGCTCATATTAGGGTACCATTAATATCTCAACACAGCACACCAACACCCATCACTATAGCCAGACAACCTAATTTCATTAGCCTTGCACATATTGTGATGTTCCACGCATGACATGTCACTATACCCAGGCGATCCAATTTTAGTTAGTCCTGAATATTGTAACAACCCGAGACTTTATAGACGATGCTTTATTTATTTTTGGGAGAAATAAATATTATTTTATTGGAGAATAATTAAATTGGCAATTGAGGTCAAAAGTTTAAGTTGTTAGAAAGTGTGTCGAATGGTAATTCTGAGGGTGTAGTCGTATCCAGAAGGGTCGAGAAAGTCAAAAATACTGTACTTGGGGTCTATTTAGGTTCCGAAATAATTTAAGCTCGTTTGACTCGAATTAAAGTTACCGAGTCATTTAAAGTGTGTATTATCATTTAAAGTGTGTATCTTAGGAGATAAGGCTTAAAAGCCTATGGGAGAAATAATTCTCCTTAGAAAGAAAGAGAGAAATAGAAAAAAAGAAAGAGAGAAGAAGAAAAGAAGAGGAAAAAGAGAGAGAGAGTGGATTTTCCAGCCAATACGCGATCACGAGGAGGAATTAGACCCTACAAACTTGAGGCAAGTAATTAAACTTGCTAAATAATTGTTGTGTACCATTTATTTCATGATTTGTGGATTAAATTTATGGGTTTTAGGTTTAGTTTGTTAAAACCTAACTTTTGGGTAAAATCTTAAATTTGTTATGTAGGTCTTGGATTTGGTGATAAAAAATTAGTTTAAATGTGTTTTTGGATGAATATAAATGTTATATATGTGATTGGGTTGAAGAGGATTGATTAAAAATGATTTTTGCGAGTTTTGTCTTTGAAGAAAATAGCCATTTCCGTATCCCTAGAACATGCCGATTCGATTTGGCCCCAACCCGAAACGATTTGGAATGTTCCAGCTTGACAGGTCTGAGTGACCGAATCAATTCGGACCCCGGCCGAATCGATTCGGCCTGAGACAGAATCCCAGGTCTGATGCCCCGAATCGATTCACCTTGGAGGCCGAATCGATTCGAAATTGGCCCGAATCGATTCGAAAACAGGGCTTTTTGAGGGATGTTTTTCTAGGGAGAATTCCATTCCATTTCGTTCAAGGTAATCGATTGGGAACCTCTATAGGAGTTATGCGGATTATGTTTTGGAGACTTTTAGAGAGTTTTCCTTATAAGAAATTATTGGAGTCTTATTGACTTAAATTGAGGTATACCGATTAGAGATTACGGTATAATCTAAGTGGGGAAGCCCACTATCACTAGGAATTCTATTTGCAGATAATTTTTAAATTTATATGAAAGAATGAGAATGAGTTTAGAGATATTGGATCGTAGGATCAAATCCCAAATGGGATAACTTTAAAGGTTCATAAAATTAATTGAACCCTATCATGGATGGAGAATCTTAGATGCTAATTGATGTGCATACGGATATAGAAATATCCTTAACAATGATTAAATTGGGAGATGTCTCACACAATGAGAAATGTTAATTGAGGTGCCTTAGGATAAAGAATATCCTTAACTTAAATAGAATTGAGAGACAATTCATAATTAGAAGCGACATGTGAGCTTCAAGCAATAAATAGTATAGTGTATACTAAGTGGGTAAGATGTGTGAGAATTGACAGTTAGTATATCAAAAGGGAGAGATACACTAAATAATGATATTAATTCAACTATGCCTAAGTGCGTAATACGAAATGTAAATGATGTGGTAGGTATACCTTATATGATGGTATATATTTATATGATGTGATGATGTATGTATACCTTATGTGATGGTATATATATATAGTGAAGCATACCCCCTCGTTGCAATCATTGGGAAGTTGCGCGCATTGAGGGTGAGCATCCTGGCTCGATGAGCAAGGTGTGGATATTCCCCAGGTCATAGTCGTCCATGGTGATTATTATGTGATATACATTTGATATTTTGGGTGTGAGAAGTCGTGGGTACGTGTCCTTCTCACTTGCCGATTAGGATCTATGACCGCTTCCCGGGACGTTGGATGTGTGAGTTGATCACGAGGTGGGTGTCGTTTAGCCCCACCAGGTGGTTCCCAATTTGTTACGTGGATAGGTAACCGAAAGACGATAGCATAGTGAGCTTGTGTCCTCGAGTTATAGCTCTTCTGGATGGTTATATGATTGATATGATTGGTTACTTGGGTATCCAGGGTATAATGGACCTTAATGACCAACATTGCCAATAAGTAGTGTATCGGGGGGTTCCTTGTTTGGATTTCTCTTTGCGAGATGTCCCATGTACGAAGCTCAGTGTAATGTTGGAAAGTGAGGAGAAGTTAGTCCTTAATGCTCATATATATAATGTATATACTTCTCGATGATCGACAGTGCCAGAAGTAGTGTATCGAGGGGTTCCTTATTTGGATTTCGCTTTGCGAGACGTCCCACGCACGAATTGTAGTGCACTGTTGAGAGTTGGGAATAATTAATTAATTAAAAGGGAATGATGAGAATTGGGTTACATGCATCATGCATTGAGGGCATAATGAATCTTGATTATCAATACTGCCTAGAGTAGTGTAACGGGGGGGTTCCTTGTTTGGATTTCGCTTTGCGAGACGTTCCATGCACGAAACGTAGTGCACTATTGAGAATTAGGAGAAGTTTAGTCCTTAGCAGTTAGATGCTAATAACTCATATATAATAATATGTATGTTGATGGCATAACTAGAATATGAGAAATTTAAGTAAAAGAGGAATGTTTATGAAATGTGAATATGTCGGTATGAGAATGGTTATGTAAACTCTATATGTTGAGTAAATGAAAGAAATAAAAGAGAACTATAACATTAAAAAGGTAAAGTATATGAATTTGATGGAATTTAGATAAGTGTAGTTTGGGAGATAAGTTAGATGATTTTAGTCGAATCTTTATATTGGGAGTTAGTTAGATTTATTTGCCTAATTAGAGTGGGCATTTATTTGCAGATCACATGCATACGTATAGTTGCGCGCTTTAGTTGAGAGGTGAGTTAGATTTTATGGAGCGTGCGACTCCATTAAATCATGTAATAGTGCATTTATAATTATTATGCATTTTAATGAACTTGTTATAAAATGTTTTCAACTTGGGCTCTGACCCATTTATATTTTCTCCTGCTATGTATATATATTGTATTACTTTAGGTGTTCCTCCGCAAGGATGCCCTTGATGTTATCCCTCTAGAGTATTCGTGGAGCTGTGGTAGTAGCGAAATGTTGCGGCACTTTGCATTAGTCAATTCCTATCTTTTGTATATCTAGATTAGGATTCAGTTGTATATTTGGGTCTATACTCAGTGTTGTAGTTTAACACTTTAACTTTTCCCTTCTGAGATCATTGTATTGTTTGTGACGCGACAGCATATTCGGGTATTTTTACTCCTACATTGTATTGCACTCTTTTATATTATTGGAATTTGCATGTTTCACTCATCATAGTTAGATGTAGTATTGTGTTATTTTGGTTGCATGGATGGTTTTAATTGGTGTTAAATAAAAGTTTTAAATCTTTTTTGGCAATCCACTTTTAATAGTTTCGGGTAGTTAGCCTTATATTATTACGTAATGTCAATTGATGTTAAGACTGAGCAATCTGAGATACCTTATTTAATATAGTATAGGGTTGGCCACCCGTTATTAATTTGGGTGGGTTGTCACAGATGGTAATAGAGCATCAGGTTCTAGTGTCTTTAGGATCTGTGTGCGTTACTGCGATCTTTCGTAAGCGTTCTTGATGTAAAGCCTTATTATTAGGACTGTTGTATTCACACGTCCATGTTTCTTCTGTGATAAGAAAATATTTGAAAGGCGTTCTGATACACTTGTTCTTGTTTCAGATGCCACCGAAGAGAGGTCGTTCAGTCAGGGCAAACAAAGGGCCTGAGAATGTGGAACCCCAATTGCCTCAAAGGAACATGACTACAGATGAAGTTACTACCATTTCTAAGATGGAACAATAATCTTCCGTTCAAGGAGCCCAAACCCATTTAGGACTGTCTTTGTGGGAGAGAGTGAAGGAAGATTTTAGTAAGGGGCATCCTCCAGAGTTCTTAGGGGGAGTTGATGCAATGGCTGCAAATTGATGGAAGAATAGTATGTAGAGGCACCTCTATATGGTTGAGTGTAGTGAGGTGCAAAAGTATTTTTTAGCCACCTTTAAGTTGAAGGATGCAACTCTCCAATGGTGGAAGTCTGTCACCATATTAGAACAGAGAGATACTTTGACTATAACATATTTTTGGGAACTTTTTGACCGAAGGTATTTTCCTTCCCCGACTCAAAAGGAAATGAGGAGGAAATCGATAGATGTGTTTCAAGGTAATAGAACGGTGGCAGAATATGAAGAAGATTTTTCTAGACTGGAGAAGTTAGAACCTGATGAGGTAAATATGGAAGAGAAGCGTATATCTAAGTTTGTTCGAGGTTTAGATTGTAAAATTCGGCAGTATTTATTAGAGAGTCCCACATTAATGACTTTCGTCGAGGTAGTGAACGCGACACTGTTAAAGTGTCATGAATGTCGTCTTCGTTCGCAAGAGGGTAAGAACTTTGGAGATTCGATTTCATCAAGTAGGTTTGGCGAAGGGAATGCCAGTAATACTAGCGGGTATAAGTCGGATCATAGAGAGTCGCAACAACATTTTGTTCCCCAGGATGGGCAGAGAGGATTTATGGGTAGATGTTTCTTTTCTAAAGAAATAGGTCATAGAAAGAGAGATTGTCCTAAAATATGTAAAGGACCATGTTTTGATGAAGTTTTGGAAGTGCAACCACTAGAGTAGATACGAGGTCATTTTAGACCAGGGGACTTTGTGTGGGAGCCCAATGATGAGGAAGGGCAATCGGACTAGATATGGATGATGTAAGTTAATTTTCCTTTGTGAATAGGATTATTACTATATGAAGTTTTGGATATCGTATGAGAGATATTTGTGAGAGGGCAGAGCTATAACCCTATTATGTATGTAATGACCCGAAATGGGACTTTGAGAAAGTTAGGCTCTTATGTTATTGTCTTTTGAGAGAAAGGATAATTTTGTAATATGCTCAAAGAGATCTATAATTTTGTTTTGAATGTAAGAATGGTTATTGCGTGATAAGTAGTGATGATAAAGCTACTTCTTTATATATAGTCATGTTAGACTTATATAATTGTTCTATTCCAGATATGGATGAGCCAAATAAATGGCAATACATTAATGTGATATAAGATATTATTATTGAAAAGAGTTTAAAGATTGTGGATGATTGGGACGCAGGAAAGTTTAGCTCATAATTATGCTAATTTGTGTGAGCTATATGTTGTCATATGTATAATGATTGTTAAGACCTTGTGTTGGGAACATAAGGAACTTTATATAAATATTGTAAGACATAAACCAAAATATTTTTATAAACTGTTTTCAAAATAAAACTTTTTATTGACCTTTAGGCCATATCAAAATGATTTTTCACCAAAATATTTTCAAACTCTAGTCCATATTTAACAAACTCTCAATCCCCTACGCCTCCACATAGTAGTGTATTGGGAGGGTTCCTTGTTTGGATTTCGCTTTTGCGAGACGTCCCCCGCACGAAAGTGGCGAATGTCAGGAATTGAGAGGAGTTATTTCTTTGGAACATTCAAAATTTTTATACTATTATTATGCTAGTATAATTTATATATTTATGGGATTATGGAACTTTGGAGGCAAATGAAGCGTCATTATGATTGGTTTGAGTAAAGCTCAAATAAAGGGTGTGTGGGTGCCCTAGTTGTTGTAATTAGTTTTATAAAACTTAAAATCAACTTAAAATAAATTCGTCGTGGGAAGTTAGGTGTTTGGGTATAGGATTTATGAGGATGAGTGTAGTAGGGACTCGTTGAGCTTTGGAGTATTAGGCTTAGCTAAAATTTCGAGGACGAAATTTTTGTAAGTGGGGAAGTTTGTAACAACCCGAAACTTTAGAGACGATAATTTACTTATTTTTGGGATAAATAAATATTATTTTATTGGAGAATAATTAAATTGGCAATTGAGGTCAAAAGTTGAAGTTGTTAGAAAGTGTGTCGAATGGTAATTCTGAGGGTGCAGCCGTGTCCGGAAGGGTCGAGAAAGTCAAAATAACTGTACTTGGGGTCTATTTAGGTTCCGAAATCATTTAAGCTCGTTTGACTCGAATTAAATTACCAAGTCATTTAAAGTGTGTATTATCATTTAAAGTGTTTATCTTGAGGGATAAGGCTTAAAAGCCTACAGGAGAAACAATTCTCCTTAAAGAGAAAGAGGGAAATAGAAAGAAAGAAAGAGAGAAGAATAATAGAAGAGAAAAAAGAGAGAGAGAGTGGATTTTCCGGCCAATACACGATCTCGAGGAGGAATCAGACACTACGAACTTCAGGCAAGGGATTAAACTTGCTAAATAATTGTTGTGTACCATTTATTTCATGATTTGTGGATTAAATTTATGGGTTTTAGGTTTAGTTTGTTAAAACCTAACTTTTGGGTAAAATCTTAGATTTGTTATGTAGGTCTTGGATTTCATTATAAAAAATAGTTTAAATGTGTTTTTGGATGAATATAAATGTTATATATGTGATTGGGTTGAAGAGAATTGAAGAGGAATTGATTAAAAATGATTTTGGGAGTTTTGGATTTGAAGAAAATAGCCATTTTCGTAGCCCTAGAACAGGGCGAATCGATTCGGCCCCAACCCGAATCGATTCGGAATGTTCCATCTTAACAGGTCTGAGTGACCGAATCGATTCGGACTCCAGCCAAATCAATTCGGCCTCAGACAAAATCCCAGGTCTGGTGACCAGAATCGATTCGCCTTGGAGGCCGAATCGATTCAGAATTGGCCCGAATCGATTCGAAAATAGGGCTTTTTGAGGGATGTTTTTCTAGGAAGAATTTCATTCCGTTTTGTTCGAGGTTATCGATTGGAAATCTCTATAGGAGTTATGTGGAGTATGTTTTGGACACTTTTAGAGAGTTTCCCTTATAACAAATTATTGGAGTCTTATTGACTTAAATTGAGGAATACCGATTACAGATTACTGTATAATCTAAGTGGGGAAGCCCATTATCATTGGGAATTCTATTTGGAGATAATTATTAAATTTATACGAAAGAATGACAATGAGTTTAGAGATATTGGATCTTAGGATCAAATCCCAAATGGGATAACTTTAAAGGTTCATAAAATTAATTTAACCCTATCATGGATGGAGAATCTTAGATGCTAATTGATGTGCATACGAATATAGAAATATCCTTAACAATGATTAAATTGGCAGATGTCTTACATAATGAGAAATGTTAATTGAGGTGCATTAGGATAAAGAATATCCTTAACTTAAATAGAATTGAGAGACAATTCATAATTAGAAGCGACATGTGAGATTCAAGCGAGAAATAGTATAGTGTATACTAAGTGGGGAAGGTGTGTGAGGATTGAGGGTTAGTATATAAAAAGAGAGAGATACACTAAATAATGATATTAATTCAACTACGCCTAAGTGCGTAATACGAAAATGTAAATGATGTGGTAGGTATACCTTATATGATTTTATATCTTTATATGATGTGATGATGTATGTATACCTTATGTGATGGTATATATATATATATATATATATATATATATATATATATATATATATATATATATATATATATATATAGTGAAGCATACCCCCTCCTTGCTATCATTGGGAAGTTGCACGCGTTCAGGGTGAGCATCCTGGCTCGATGAGCAGGGTGTGGATATTCCCCAGGTCATAGTCGTCCATGGTGATTTTTATGTGATATACATTTGTTATTTTGGGGGTGAGAAGTCATGGGTATGTGTCGTTCTCACTTACTGGTTAGGAGCTACGATCGCTTCTCGGGACGTTGGATGTGTG
The DNA here is from genome assembly GCA_949130495.1 of Sambucus nigra. NCBI lineage: Eukaryota > Viridiplantae > Streptophyta > Magnoliopsida > Dipsacales > Adoxaceae > Sambucus > Sambucus nigra. The sequence continues at coordinate 621,029,580 of OX422207.1, read as the reverse complement.
AGTTAATCACGAGGTCGGTGTCGTTTAGCCCCACTAGGTGGTTCCCAATTTGTTATGTGGATGGGCAACCGGACGATGATAGCATTGTGAGCCTGCATCCTCGAGTTATAGCTCGTCTGGATGGTTATATGATTGATGTGATTGGTTACTTAGGTATCGAGGGCATAATGGACCTTGACGACAAATATTGCCAATAAGTAGTGTATCAGGGGGGTTCCTTGTTTGCATTTCGCTTTGCGAGACATCCCACGCACGAAGCTCAGTGTAATATTGGAATGTCAGGAGAAGTTATTCCTTAATGCTCATATATATAATGTATATACTTCTCGATGATCGACAGTTCCAGAAGTTGTGTATCTGGGGTTCCTTGTTTGGATTTCGCTTTGTGAGACGTCCCACGCAAGAACCGCAGTGCACTGTTGAGAATTGGGAATAATTAATTAATCAAAATGGAATGATGAGAATTGGGTTACATGAATCATGCATTGAGGGCATAATGAATCTTGATGATCAATACTGCCAGGAGTAACGTAACGGGAGGGGGGGAGGTTCCTTGTTTGGATTCCGCTTTGTGAGACGTCCCACGCACGAAACGTAGTGCAGTATTGAGAATTGGGAGAAGTTTAGTCCTTAGCACTTAGATGATAATAACTCATATATATAATAATATGTATGTTGATGGCATAACTAGAATATGAGAAATTCAAGTAAAAGAGGAATGTTTATGAAATGTGAATATGTCGGTATGAGAATGGTTATGTAAACTCTATATGTTGAGTAAATGAAAGAAATAAAAGAGAGATGTAACATTAAAAAGGTAACGTATATTAATTAGATGGAATTTAGATAAGTACAGATTGGGAGATAAGTTAGATGATTTTAATTGAATATTTATATTAGGAGTTAGTTAGATTTATTTGCCTAATTAGAGTGGGCATTTATTTGGAGATCACGTGCATACGTATAGTTGCGCGCTTTAGTTGAGAGGTGAGTTGGATTTTATGGAGAGTGCGACTCCATTAAATCATGTAATAATGCATTTATAATTATTATGCATTTTAATGCACTTGCTATAAAATGTTTTCAACTCGGGCTCTGGCCCGTTTATATTTTCTCCTCCTATGTATATATATTGTATTAGTTTATGTGTTCCTCCGCAAGGATGCCGTTGATGTTATCCCTCCAGAGTATTCGTGGAGCTGTGGCAGTAGCAGATTGTTGCGGCACTTTGCCTTTGCGATTCCTATCTTTTGTGTATCTAAATTAGGATTCCGTTGTATATTTGGGTCTATACTCAAGTGTTGTAGTTTAACACTTTATCTTTTCCCTTCTCAGATCATTGTATTGTCCATGACCCGACAACATATTCAGGTATTTTTACTCATATATTGTATTGCTCTCTTTTATATTATTGGAATTTTCATGTTTCACTCATCATAGTTGGATGTAGTATTGTGTTATTTTGGTTGCATGGAGGTTTAATTGGTGTTAAATAAAAGTTTTAATTTTTTTTAGCAATCCACTTTTAATAGTTTCGGGTAGTTAGCCTTATATTATAACGTATTGTTAGTTGATGTTGAGACTGAGCCATCTGAGATACCTGATTTAATGTAGTATAGGGCTGGCCACCCGTTTTTATTTTGAGTGGTTTGTCACAAATATATTGGTGATGTCAATCTAATTTAATAACTTTGTATTATCTTAGGCATCAATTATAGTTTTTTGTATTGAGTTTTCTCTATTTTAAATTAGCCTCACCCCATAAATTGGGTATCATCTCTAGAACTATTCATAGTTCCATACCTAGAGATTACTAAACCATAAGTATCACCTGGTCTATCATGTCGGAATAATACCTAACCAAAGTCACAAGCTAGTATCATATCTAGCCTAAAAAAGTAATTTAACGGCGTATTACCTTGCGCCACCCAGGAAAAACACCCAACCATACGCATGAACACTCACTGGTCTCATACCTAGAAAGTCAATAAAGTCTACCTACTAAATAACGGTGAAAGTAATACTAGTCCCCCAAACCCAACATCCTTATGGTGTCAATTTATTAACTTGAATAATCTCTACATAACTCCTATTTTTAATCTAATGATACAATCTTCCAATTAATCATACCAATACAATTCCATTCTAATTACATCCATTTACTCATGTAATAATCAAGTTCTACGAAATATCAACAAAAGTTTCCAAATTTTATAATTTCAATATGAGTGATATTTTATCAATTCAATGTACAATTCAATTCAGATATGCGTAATAATAATTTTTTACTTCTAATAAATTTATTTTACAATATACACATATATACCATAATTTTACCAGTCAAAAGGTCATTCGAATTACATATTTTAATTTTAACATGCGATTTGTCATGATAACCCCACATAACAAGGTACAACTTATCTAAGCATGCGAGGTTTCTAGTCTTAGAACGTATTCTTTGATTTTATAAAGACATGTACACGTTTACGTTCTCAAGTTTCCTAATTAAAGTTAGTAATTATTTTAATAAAACATGTATAATTAATGTTTAGGCTATATTTAGATCAAGTAACAATTAAGGAGAAAAATAGTAATATTCTAGCCTAAATATAAGTCTCTTGAAAAATCTAAATACTGATTGTCTTGTTTTTACAAAAATAAGCAAGTTTCGTTGTTGGGACTTTTTGAAAATATTTGTTTTAAATCTCCAAAATTAAGGTTATAGTCTTATTTTAGCGAAGGTTTAGGTTTAAAAATAAGGGTGCTATGACTATGTATCGTGTGGAATAAAAATAAAGAGAAGTGTGAGGCATGTTTAAAATCTAATATAAAAGAGTAATGACATACTAACTCACGCATATGTTACCCACAAAATTCTAATAGACGGACCCTTTGGCGGTAATAACTCATTTACACAATACTTATTAAAACAGTTTTGTAAGGATTCTTAGATGCCAAGATAGTTAAGTTATTTTTTTATATTCATTTTTGAAAGGTGTGAATTCCGCCATTTTATTCCCAAATTTTATACTCCAACCTATTAGGATTTTTCACCAAATTACCAAACCTCTTACACACATCACACGATGGAGCTTTTCTCCCATAATATAACACACACACGCGCGCGCGCGCCATTTTCCTTCATAGCCACTAACCTAAAGTCAAGCATTTTTTTGCAATACCTTAACTCTTAAAACTAGTACTAATATAATATAATTCTTGTTTTCTTTAAAAATTTCCCATTTAACTTCATAAAGTTCAATCGTTATATTTTACACCCTCATTATCATCCAATTTAGTTGAGTTATGACCGGACCATGGGATGTCATTTAATTACCATTTAACTTCATGAACTTATTTAGTTTAATACATCTCCACAAAAATCTAAAATTATTTATCTCTTTGACTTATTATAACATTTTATAATGACGTCTATGTATCCAACTTTTCATAATTACAATTAGCTCCTTAAAATTTCTTTTATTATATTTGGAGATTTATTAATGAGAGTTTAGCATGATGATAGATTATTTTATGGTGGATGTTTCAATCCGTTGGATTATTTCAAATTATCTCTTGTGGAAATTTTTTTAAATACCTCATATTTATATCACATGCTAAGAACGATATCTAATTTTAAAGACTTATATATTTTGGCATTGTGGATTCGAGTTATTATACTACCTTAAACCGTTTAGGCCTAAACCAAATTATTTCTTTGAAGTATAAGGTAAAAAAGAGACCCAAATGCCCCAATTATGTTTTCAAAAATCTCATTTACTTAATAATTAAATAAAGGCACAAATATTCAATAAAATAGCCAAAAATCTGCAAATTTAATTAAACCAAATGTTTTTAATTTAATTCACATTCCAACTAAAATACTCATTTTATTTATTTATTACAAAATCCCCAAATTATACGACAATTAAATAAATTCCCAAAATATTCATTTAATTCATCGAAACTCATCAAATTTACTTTAATTAAATATTTTCTCATTTAACTTAGGTTCCAACAAAAATAAATTTTCGAATAATCGACAGACTTAAATTATTTAATTCGGTTATCCAAATACATGTAGTATTACACATCCCCCATTTCTTTTTGTCAGATAACTTATATTTTATTCTTGTACACTAATACAAAATTCTTATCATGGTTAGGACCAATGATGAGATCCTTAGAAATTTTTGAAAGATGACTTGGTTATAGGTGACAAAATCTCAAAACCTTGCGAGCAAAGAATAAAATCCTTAAAACTATTTTTTAGGTTAAGGGTCATTGGACTTTAAAACCTTTTGAACTAAGGATAAAATCTTTAAATCTATGATTTTGTTTTTAACTTAAGGTTTGTTGGACACCATAAGCTTTTGAGTCAAGGATAAAATCCTTAAAACTCTACTTTTTTTTAAAAAGTTAATGGTTATTGGACATCAGAATCTTTTCATTTATGTAGAAAACCCATAATTTTATGATTTTTTTTTAAAAGTTAAAGGTCATTGGACCTTATAACCTTTTTTGTTGAGGATGAAAGACTTAAAACTCTAAAAAATGCAATGGTATATGGTGATCAGTCTTAGTGGACTTTTGGAAACAAGGGTTGTTTCCTTAGAATTCCTAGAACTTTTATCAATCTCAATGCCATTAGACCTCAAATCCTCTTTAAGCCAATGATTAAAGACTTGTAAACTCTTTTCAAATTTAAGTAAAAGGTATATGTACTTTAGTACTGTTAGAACCAAGGATACAAGACTTATAATTCCACAAAAATTATGTTTGGGATACTTTAACTTCGTTATTATTGGAACCAAAGATAATTTCCTTGTAACTAAATGAAAATTGAACTCAAGGGTACTTGGAACTTAGGACTCCTAAAACCAAGGATAAAAGACTTGCATGTCTATAATTAAAAATTTGAACTCAACAAAGTGGAAAAATTCATTCCCTTCACTTCATTACATTGAGTGAGTACAAAAATATTCCCCTCCCCCCCCCCCATTGCTCACTATTTAATTCATGGGTTTCTCTAACTTCATATTTTTATGCCTCCTATTCTTAAGCTTTAGCTAAGGTCTGTGAACTATTTAGGAGGACTTTTGATGATTATGTTGCATGTTTTGCTATTTTGGGTTAGCTTTTTAGAGCGTGGGTGAGGGTTGGTTGAGCTTTTGGGGACCTCTTTTTGTCATGCCTTGTAAATTTATATCATTCCCATACCTTAGGTTGAAATCTGTAAACTCGTGCTACTCTCAATTGGTTGGGGAAATGTATAAACATCCTCCACAAGGAGATTACAACATTCAACTCATTGAGATAAGGCTTGTTGATTATAACATTTTAAGTTGAGGGTAGGTCAATGTGACCTCCCGTAAAATTCATAAGATGATTTATCAGGTGTAATATGAAAATCAAGTGAATCCAACAATATTTTGTAATATTCTGAACATAACGAATTTCATCAAACTAAATAAGTAATATAATGACTAACAAGAAATATAGAACATAATAAATCCATCTTTGATACCAATCACTGTCAATATAATAATCCAACTCAGAAATACAATTGTGTCTCAAACAATCTCTAGCTCAGGAAAAATAACAGAAATACAACCGACACTACAAAAGCCTACACCCTAGAAATGATGGAGCGTGATGTTGGTAGAGATATTGTTCCAATGAACATCCTAAGTCTAGGGTAGCAATGATGGCCTAAGATATGTAAAAATAGAACCAACAACAACATAAACATCAAGTATACATAGAATATGAATTTAACTGAAGTTTGTAGTAATAATAATAATAATAATAATAATAATAATAATAATAATAATAATAATAATAATAAATAATAATAATAATAATAATAATAATAATAATGATGATGATGATGATGATGATGATGATGATGATGATGATGATGATAATAATAATAATAATAATAATAATAATAATAATAATAATAATAATAATAATAATAATAATAATAATAATAATAATAATAATAATAATAATAATAATAATAATAATACATCTTCCTCCCATTTAAAATGGATTTTAAGTTACCTAACCAAAACAACCCTAAATATCGCATGTGTCTCATCTCAAACATATGTTAGTCAAACATTTAATTATTATTCATCTCTATTGAACATGATTAAAATTACAAAATATCAATACTAGATTATTGATCAGGCATAAATATTCCATACTTATTCTTTTAATTTTTGTATTTTTATGGTCTCGTATAGTGCATTTAGCCCGAATTTATCTGATATTAATTCTATTAACCCTTTTTTATGATTATTTGGTGTTTTGTGTATTTCTCTCATGTGTTTACAGGTAAATTATGGAAGTGGATAGAAGAGAAAAGCCAAAACGATGAGAACAATGCAAACTAAGGAAGTCAATATAAATTTAGTAATATTCCATCTAGAACCCAACGGATGAGCTATTTGAAAATTTGAAGAGATTGATATCACGAGAACACTGGAAGAAATGGCACCCTAATCCAAGCTACAGCTAGAAAGTTACATACATTGGATTTAAGAAGAAATTCTAGGGGAAAAAGTTTAAATAAGAGCACATTAGGCAAAACATGGAAGCTTTGGCAGAGATTTTGATCAAATCGGTTCGGTCAGGTGAATCGATTATTCCGAGGAGTTCGGTGAAGGGTTCAGTTTGACAAGGCGATTCGGTCCAAGATGAAATTTTGTTATCTTCCCTAGATATTATGATGAGGAGTTTAAACTTATCTACAATTATTTAAATAAATTTTATCACTTATAAAAACCTATTAGGAGTCTTTTAAACCTATCATCATTCATTGTAAGGTGTAAGGACCAATTGAGTCCATTGTATATATATGACTTATTCCATGAACAAAACATAATTTTTGAGTAATAGATAAATTTTTTATTGTCACGATCCCACACAGTCTATGACATAAAGTTTATTGAAGACATTGCGGTCAAGATTCAAAGAATTATCATGCCAAGATTAATTTGGTGCACATTTCACATCTACATTGCATTCCGATCTCTCTAGTATGAATTCAAAATATTTATGGGACTCAAAAAATATTTTTAGGATGTTATTTTATATATAAATGTTTTTAAAGTGTTAAAAATGGTTTTAAAAAGTTTTAACTTCATTTATTCTAAGATAAGGATTGTTGATAGTCATACAGAACTGTCCCTTATGTTTAGATGGTTAAAACGACATTCACAATCGTTTAAATGACATGTGGCAGTCGTTCAAACGACATGGATTTATTGTTCAAATGACATTGCTATCTCGTTCGAACGATAACCTCTTCTCGTTCGAATGACGTTCCATCTTAACTTTTCTATTTAAGGCCTATTTTACTCAGAATTTTGTAAGTTGAAGAACCAGAAAAAAAGTTTATAAACAATACGTTTTCTGCACAATTTTTTAGAGATTTTTCAAAGTCTAAAAACATCCTTGGAGTTTTAAGATTCGAACTTTCATTCACATATGCTATAGAGATCTTGGTTTTCACCATTGGGATTTTGTTCATCACTTTGAACGTTGGGTTTTACGGTGAATAAGCGAAGGAGTTCGTGTTCAACATCGTAGACATTGCCAAGTTGTATCGGTGGACATCGAGACATATGTGGACGCGTGTGTTGTGGATGAGTATCGTGGAAGGATTTCTGCGTTGGCACTGTGGAGGAGCAGTTGAAGAGAAGGGGCATATTAAGGCTTATGGGGATCGAGTCGTTGTGTAAGTCTGTCTATCTTCCTTTGTAAAACCTTATTATAATGATTGTCTGTCATGGGTCGTCCGAGGTTTTCTTCCTTTAATGGTTTCCTCATACATTCGACATCGCTTTTGTAAGCTTTACTTTATTTAATCACCTAGATGCATGTTTAGGATTAAACAACATAAAATTGGTTTAAAGTAAAAAAAAAAAATTCACATAAATTGGTGCGTAAGAAAATTTGGAAAAATTATTTTTAAAAGAAAAATCATTTTGTCATCCTTAAAGCATAATTCAAAAGAAAAAGGGGCCTTAAAATTGGTATCAGAGAAGGTTGCACTAATTTATTGTGTTTGATCTTGTTTACCTACTTTTTGGATGGTTGTTTTTTCATCGCTCCTGTGCTTGTGTTTTTGTCTCTCGATGGATTCTCATAGTTTTGATGGCTTAAATCGTTTGAACTTGATGTTTACTAAAAGAATTGAAATTCTTGAAAAAGAGAATTCACGTTTCAAAACAGTTTTGGAAATTTTGCAAACTGTTCAAGATCAAAGAGATTAAATTCGTAAAAGACTTGAGGACATGAATTGCGAATTTAAAAAAATTATAATTGTCCAAAAATAAGTATGATGATAGAGTCCTATTTTGGAAAAAGCTTTGCAGGACTCAAAAAATTCTAGGGTTTATGTTTGTGCCAAAGAGGATAAAAATATTTTGATTAATGATTTTGTGGCACGTGAGGAGAATCTTAGGGAAATGTTTGATTTTATTGAAGGTGAGCGCGATAACCTTTTGGAAATTGTTAAAAAATTGAAAAAGGCGTCCCTAAAAATGGAAGAGTCTAATTCTTTGCATAGGTAAAAAAATTTAAGGTTGAAAAATGATTTAAAAGACTTAAGTAGTGATGATTCTGGAAACCCTATTCTTAATACTTTCATTTCTAATGCCAAGATCATAGTTTGTTTTAGAGGGTCAACCAAAACCAAGGACGTTAGAAAAGGTTAATCCGTAGGTAACATTCATCCCGTTTACACATGTTCACATTGTGGTAGGAAAGGTCACTTTAGGCGTTTTCATTTTAATCTTGGAAGATGTCATAGGAAGTTGAAGTCTAGTGTCCTGTTGGATTTTGAAACCCATATTCAACGTTTCAGATCTATTTGGGTTAGGAAATCACTTTTAGAGGCTCTAGATGGTAAACTAATTGATTTTCACATGCTTGCACATTATTCTTATCTTGCCATATCATATGAATGATTGCTTGCATGGTTTATTTTGTCATACGCTAGTTATGCCTCATGATATATTCTTGCTAGTATTATGACATGTGTACGTTTTGTAATATATTTTTCTTTTATTGAGTCATATTTGAAAATACAAAAATATTTTTTGTTTAATATACTTTTTGGAAATACAAAAATATTTTATTTTTGAAAAATATTTTATTGAGTCATATTTGAAAATACAAAAATATTTTTTGTTTAATATACTTTTTGGAAATACAAAAATATTTTATTTTTGAAAAATATTTTGAAAAACACAAAAACATTTTTGATTTCTTTTTTTGTGTCTTGGGTTTTCATGTCTGATATGGCATATTAGTGTTCTTGGACCCCCGTCATTTCATTATCCACGCGGTTAGGACATTTAGTCATAATTATTGACGCGTTGAATGATCTTAACCACTATTTTTATGGGGTTGTTTCGAAGTTAGTATGCATTTTATTTCGACTTTGTATATATGCCATCTTTGCACACTTGCACGAGTTTATATGAATGTTTGACATCTCATGCATATTTGAGTTTCGTGAGACGTTCTAACCTCAATTTTGTCATCTATGTGTAAGTAGACTAAGGAGGAGGTGTGCATGTAAGAACCATTAACCGTGGGGATTGATATAGCGTATATTGAAAAAATATTGAGTGTTCACGGGAAAGGCTTACGAGAGTATAATTAACTTGTCATGAAAGCCACCGTTTAAAATATCCTGAGAAAAGTTAAGGCACTAAAAAGAATCATATGCCAAAATAGGGCCAATAGTATTTCTCTAAGTTGAGAAAATGAGAAACCTTAAAAGATCTTGAAAATGAATATATATTTGATGGAGTTTGGTTGAAAAATTTAACAGGTTTGCACCACGAATCCCTATGTTAAAACATCGTATCACGGCGCTAGTGTTTGTAGAATCGTTAATATTCCGGATTTCTGTGTATGTTGATTGTTTAGTTCATTTAGGTCATTATATTGATTGTTACATATGGGTAAAACTAAGTTTGATGTCAATTAGAGCTTCTTGAACGTTTCAATCTGTTGGAGTGGTGAGCGCCCATTCACTCCATATCCTTGTCTGAGCACATTGATACTATGTTGGCATGAAACTCACATTCATTTACTTGTTTTATTTTTTTTTAGTTTTGAGTCTGTTTTGCTGCTGTTTACGATTTCCAGTTATTATTTTCACCAAAAAAAATTCGTTGGTCAAAACTTCAATATTTTTGGAACTGGAATTGAGCATTTTTATTGTCGTTTGAATGACATCTGAACTTCATTTGAGCGACAAGTCCAAGTCGCACGATGAATTGATCTCGCGAGCTTCAGGTGGGAAGTGTCAAGTATTGTCGTGAGAAGGGTTACGATAAGGGGTGTTCGCGCGTGAGCCTACTATTTTGAGTTTTTAAGGTCGCGTGATGCTTGCTTCAAACGACATGCATTGTTGTTCGAGCGACGTCTGGGAATTTTTTAATAGATGTTTTTGATTTTGTACCTGCTTTATTTTACTGATGATATGATATTGGATTGGTACTTCTGGGAAGTTTTTATACATTATAGGTTGACTATGCATTATTCATTAAGTCACATCATTTATAATTTTAACGATTTCTTTCATGTGACTTTTATTTTCTAGCTACGATTTGGTATTTTTCTGATTATTATTAGATGGCGTTCCATGTTTATTTAGAGATGCTCCATTGATATTTTCAATCTAGATATTTAGTGTTTGTTTATCTTTTCACTTATTGTATATTTGCGACAAAAGGGGGAGAGATGTATGTGATGTAGGGTCCGATTGAGCATATAGTTTATTATTGGAATATAATTTGATATTATATTCCTTCATGCTTATATATTGGTCTTAATTAGTTTTCACAAATTGATATCCTGATTTCAATGACTGTTTTCAAATTGGTATCAAAATAATTTGCTCACATGTTTAACAAATGATTTGTTTTAACATATGGGTATTTTAAAATCATTTGTTCCTCCATACTTCACTGGGTATTTTCTATTTCATGTGTGTAGGTATTCTTTAGCGATCAAGATTTCAAGACTACATCACATTCAGGCAGCTGCTGCTTACGGGGTCTACATTTACTACTCTTGTCTTGTAATTTTTTATTATGGGTTTTATGGTATGTGATTTATGTGTTATAGGGATTGATGGCCCGGCTTAGGCATTTCACTGTTTGGGTTTTGCCCCGGAATAGTCAAAGGGGGAGATTTATAAGGACAAAATTTCCAATTTAGTCCATTATATGTATTTGACTTATTCCTGAAACATAATTTTTTTTAGTCATAGATAGATTTTTTATTGTCATGATCCGATATAGTCTATGACATAAAGTTTGTTGAAGACGTTGCGGCCATGTTTCAAAGAATTATCACGCCGAGATTAATTTGTTGCACGTTTCACGTCTTCATTGCATTCCGATCTCTCAGGTATGAATGCGAAATATTTATGGGACTCAAAAAATGTTTTTTAGGATGTTATTTTATATATAAATGTTTTTAAAGTGTTAAAAATGATTTTAAAGAGTTTTGACTTCGTTTATTTTAAGATAAGGACTGTTGAGAGTCGTATAGAACCTTCCCTTGTGTTTGGATGGTTCAAACGACATGTGGAGGTCGTTCAAATGACATGGATTTATTGTGCAAATGACATTGCTATCTCGTTCAAACTACAACCTCATCTCATTCGAACGACGTGCCGACTTAGCTTTTCTATTTGAGGCGTGTTTCACTCAGAATTTCGTAAGTTGCAGAACTAGAAAAACAGTTTACAAACAGTACATTTTCTTCTCAAGTTTTCTAATGCTTTTCGAAGTCTAAAAACATCCTTAGAGTTTCAAAATCCGAGCTTTCATTCACATATGCTATAGAGATCTTGGTTTTCACCATTGGGGTTTTGTTCATCACTTTGAACATTGGGTTTTGCGATGAATAAGCGAAGGAGTTCGTGTTCAAGCTGCATTGGTGGAGATCGATACATACGTGGATGCGTGTGTTGTGGGCGAGTATCGGGGAAGGATTTCTGCATGGGCACTGTGGTGGAATGTTGGAGAGAATAAGCGCATCAAGGCTTGTGGGGATCAACGCATTGCGTAAGTCTGTCTATCTTCCTTTATAAAATCATATTATATTGATTGTCTGGCATGGGTCGTCCGAGGTTTTTTATCTATGACACCCCGACTAATTAAATACCGGGTAGCTACTCCTTTATTAAATTAATTCAAAATGCCAAGTTGGCTCAGTTAATAGCATCACTGTCGAAAACATTTTTATTATTACTCACCACCTAGTATTTAAAAAGTAAGTGCCAAATTTTAATTAAAGTCTGATTAACATGCAACAAGTGTAATAAAGAATAATAACACCATTCACCATAATGAAGTAAATAGAATAACTATCACATAACTTAAATAAAGTCTGGAGGAAAACTCCTCACTACAAATCCCACAACTGATAAGTAAACTGAATACTAAATCAATACATGCCAAAGTCTGAAAACTGTAATGGAAATGTAACTCTAATAGAAATGGGCAACATGCCCTACAACTGATAGATAATGAATCTGGAATCCATGTGATAGAAGCGTCTACAAGAAAATCCCTGTAGCTTCCACAAATAGCTACAGCTCATCACCTGAATGAGTATCCTATGCATGGTGTCCTTGTGGCTGGGCACCTAAAATGGTTTTACAAAGAAAAGTAGATTTGAAAAGCAAACGGGTCAGAGCCCGAATGTGGAGTTATATTTTAAAAACCTGCAAGTGCTTTAAAAACATTTAAAACATTAAATTCAAAGTACATGTTAGGACGTGCACTCACATGATATTCTCACCTCTCGTCTAACTGTGCACTCCTAACGTAAGTACCCATCTACAACGACACAAACCACTAGCTAAGTGCCATCATATCTAGCTAGACTGTCATAGGTTCTACCCTTATTACTCGGTTCTATTAACATTATAACGCTCGTAATTAAGTAGGGGTTTAACGTAAACTCAGATGCTCAATATGCAATATATATCACTATCAGTTAACTCGTTATATTTCTCGAAACAATACCGTAATTATATTCACAACAATAACATGAAGGTTCCCATTAATTAAGTGTATATTATTCACATCATAAATATACAATACAAGCACCCCGAGAACTAAGCTGCGGTGCACACATACTCTGCTATCCATCCCGGTACATCACGTACATAAGGATTACATATTCCGAATCTCTCAGGAATAGTTCACAGATAACAACATCACAAATAATGGAGGCGAGCACAGTCACATCACATGGGTCACGCACATACCTACGCTCCCACGATCAGCGGACTTATTAATATCCCAATAAGTCTTTCTATGACCTATGTTCATCAAGGTAACCAGTCTAAATCCGGGCAACACAAGGATTAGAGGGCCCTAAGCGAACGCAAACCTCCCGTGATAGCAAGTATGGTAGGTATGTCATACACACAATTCATATACCAATACTAAGTAAACACACATCTTAGTAATCCCGTAGTTTAATTGTAGTACATATCGCATTCTCGTACCAACTTATAATTATCACAATTTATACTATTTCGATTTATAATCATACGCGCCATAATTTATTCTCACGTCGTAGTAGACCCTCACGTCTCAACCCAAATGGTTCATTGATTTAAATCACTCGTATATAATTTACTCCTCATCATAACCCAAAAGTCCCAAATTTATCCATACATCATCAAAGGAAGGTTATCTATATCCTCGAACAAGTTTACGGGACTCCAAAAATCGAAACAGGCCAAAAAGGCCTAAACTATCAACTCGTTAGAAGTCTCGTTCGAACGAGACTGTTCGAACGAGATTCCACTGTCAGCTCGTTAGAAGTCTCGTTCGAACGAGACTGTTCGAACGAGATCCAGTTCGTTCGAACGAACTGTACCTTCTAACGATATCTCGTTCAAACGAGATTATCGAACGAAACTGCCCCTCATTAGAAGCGACTGGTCAACTCGTTAGAAGCTCGTTCGAACGACCTAGGTTGGTTTCTAACGAGCTACCAGCTGCGAGCCCAGAAATTCCAAAATCATTTTTCACCAAATTTCTACTCCTCAAATCTCCTCTAAACTTCGTCCCAACTATGTTTTAAGGTCTCTAATCAATCCTAAACATATTACAATCACATCCTAACACGTTTTGAAGGATTAACTTACCCTAACATCGATTAATATACAAATCTCTACACTTTTTCCCCTATTTTCTCAAGAACATGAACCCTAAAACTTGTAATCATCAATAGCCCATTCTAAATTCGTCTTTGTTACATTCAACATACATTAATACCAGAATAATCATCTCTATGTGATTCTACATGCAATTTGTCCTCAATATTCAAATCCTAAGTCCAATTAACATGGGTTTTCATTCATCTTCCAAGAACAATTTTAATTCTTCAATTTTCTAACATGGAAAGAACATTCTCTGAATTTAAATATAATTAAATCACTTTCCTTGATTGTCTCTGAGTTTGGTGTAGGTTTGATGAAGCTTTTCTGCATAATTTATTCTCTCTCCAAGCTTCTTCTCCAAAGGTGGCTATGGTGGCTAGGGTTTGCTTTGGGAAAGTTGGAAACCTAAATGATAACCTCCGTAGCTTAATGGGTTAAATATGGGTTGGTTAGTGAATTTAGTGGGTTAAATCCACATCAGATTAAGACTCCTAATTTTCGTCATTATTAATTCCTCAAAATACAAAATTACCAAAATACCCTTTAAGTTGCCGGTATGGCCTAAAAATACCCCGGAATCCAACCTACACCCCCGGCTAGTGTTTTCTGACTATCTCGATCCTTCCGGACGCGTTGGCGCACTCAAAACGACCATACGGTTTATAGAAATAAAAATCACTTTTCTAATCAAAATAATATACCATGACGCGGCGGTCACACGCGTCTCAACAAAATTTCTAAAATGCCGTATGTCAATCTCACGACAAATTTTTCATAATCCAATATTCATATAAAACATGTATGCACATAATCAAATACCAACTCGCATCTCGTTAGTATTTTTAACCCGGATTAATTTCCAATTAATACGCATTTAATTAATTAATCCCAAAAATAAATATAGCCAAAAGTACGGGGTATTACATACTCCCCCCCTAATAACTGAATTTCGTCCCGAAATTCGAAACTAGAAAGTACCTGCTAAAAACAACTCTGGATAACGTTCGCGCATCTCATCCTCGTGCTCCCATGTGGACTCCTCGACATTGTGATGTCTCCACTGAACACGCACTAACGGTACTATCTTTGACCGCAGTTTCCTCTCGCTTCGGTCTAAAATAACAATCGGCCCCTCCTCGTAGGAGCTATCCGGCTGGAGATCGATGTCTTCTACAGCAATGTGAGAGTGAGCCAAATTATCTCTAAGGTATTTCCTTAGCGAGGAAATATGGAACACATCGTGAATCCGATGCAAATGCTCCGGTAACCCAAGTCTATACGCAACCGGTCCGATCCGCTCAATAATAGGAAACGGCCCCACATACCTTGGTGCCAACTTCCCTTTCTTCCCGAAACGCATAATCCCCTTCATAGGAGACACTCTGAGCAAAACCTGGTCCCCCACTTGGAACTCTCTGAAAAATCTCTTCGCATCAGCATAACTCTTCTGCCTGTCTTGAGCTACCCGAATGCGACTCCGAATCAATTCAATCCTTGCCGAAGTATCCTGAATCACTTCCGGCCCAAGCAGTTTGTTGTCCCCCACCTCTAACCAACATGCTGGGGAACGATAAGGCCTACCGTACAATGCTTCAAACGGAGCCATGCCAATAGTAAACTGATAGGAGTTGTTATAAGCAAACTCCACCAGTGGTAGGTACTGCTCCCATCCACCCCCGAAGTCAATAATGCACATGCGTAGCATGTCTTCCAACATCTGATTTGTGCGCTCTGTCTGCCCATCGGTCTGCGGATGATAATCCGTACTCAACCGCAATTCCGTGCCCATGGCCTCCTGGAAACTCTCCCAAAACCTCGAAACAAATATCTTGTCACTGTCAGACAAGATATTTAGGGGCACACAGTGAAGTCTCATAATCTCTGAAATGAAGAGCTGGGCATACTGTCCCGCAGTGTAGTCAGTCCTCACGGGTAAAAAGTGAGCGACTTTGGACAACCTTTCCACAATTACCCAAACGGAGTCGTGACCCCTCTGCGACGTAGGCAACCCCGTGATAAAGTCCATGGATATGCTTTCCCACATCCACACCGGGACCTCCAACGGCTGTAGCAGTCCTGCTGGTCTCTGATGATCCACTTTTACAAGCTGACAAGTGGCGCATTTCGAAACAAACTCAGCGATATCTTTCCTCATACTGCTCCACCAATACTGCCTTCTCATGTCTTGGTACATTTTGTCCCCTCCGGGATGTACCGCGAACCGTGAGCCGTGCGACTCTGCCATCACATCGTGTCACAATTCCTCCCCTTCCGGAACTACCAATCTCCCATTAAAGCGTAATCCCCCGTCTGAGATAACGGTATAGGACTCGGCTCCCTCTGTTAGTAATCGAACTATATGCTCCTGAGAGAACGAGTCATTAGCCTGTGCCCGTACTACCTTCGTGACAATCTGCGGTGTAACGGTCATCACAGACATGAAAGATCGGGCCACTGCATCCTGGTGTCCCAATTCCTTCCACCTAGCCTTCCACACCTCTGCCACCTCATCTGCTGGCCTACGGCTCAACACGTCTGCTACCACGTTAGCTTTCCCCGGGTGATACTGGATGTCGAATTGGTAGTCCTTCATAAACTCAAGCCACCTACGTTGTTGCATATTCAATTCCTTCAGCGTGAACAGATATTGTAGGGACTTGTGGTCCGTGAATAGTTAGAACTTCTCCCCCAAAAGATAGTGCCTCTAAATCCGTAGGGCAAATACCACTGCCGCCAACTCCAAATCGAGCGTGGGGTAATTCTTCTCATGAGGCTTAAGCTTACGGGAAGCATAAGCTATGGCCTGTCTTTCCTGCTGCAATACACCTCCCAGTCCTTGCAAAGACGCATCGATGTAAACCAAATACTCAACTCCCGGTCTCGGCAATGCTAACACAGGTGCTGAGGTCAATTTCTCCTTCAATTCATCGAATGCCAACTGACAGGCATCACTCCAGATGTATGGCACACCCTTACGAGTCAGATGTGTCAAAGGACCTGCTATCTCCGAGAAACCCCGAATAAACCTCCTATAGTATCCTGCTAGACCTAAGAAACTATGAATCTTCGTTGTTGTCGTGGGCTGTCCCCACTCCCTCACCGCTGATACCTTCCCCGGATCAACATATATTCCCTGGTCGGAAATAATGTGTCCCAAAAATTGGACTTCCTTCAGCCAAAACCCGCACTTCTCATATTTTGCATACAACTCGTTCTGACGAAGTGTCCGCAAAACCTGCTTCAAATGCTCGGCGTGCTCCTCCTCTGTCTGGGAGTAAACCAGAATATCATCAATAAAGATAATGACAAACTGATCTAGGAAATCCCTGAACACTCTGTTCATCAAGTCCATAAACACTGCTGGAGCGTTGGTCAAACCGAAAGGCATAACCCGAAACTCGTAAGAACCATATCTCGACAAGAACGCGGTCTTCGAGACATCCTCCTCCCTGATACGCAACTGATGGTATCCCGATCTCAAATCAATTTTCGAGAAGAAAGAAGCTCCTCTCAACTGGTCGAATAAGTCATCGATTCGAGGTAACGGATACTTATTCCGTATCGTGACCTTATTCAACTCTCGGTAGTCCACACACAATCTCAGTGAACCGTCCCTCTTCTTCACAAACAAAACTGGAGCGCCCCAAGGTGAGGTACTCCTGCGAATAAAGCCCTGACCTAACAGCTGCTCTATCTGATCCCGTAACTCCCTCATCTTAGCTGGAGCCATACGGTATGGTGCGCGTGCTATAGGTCTCGTACCCGGTAGCAAATCTATAACAAAGTCTATCTCTCGACTGGGGGGTAAGCCTAGTATCTCCTGAAACACATCTGAATACTCCCTGACAATTGGGATAGAATCTAAAGGAATCACTACATCCTTAGAGGTATCCTCCTCAATATAATACAGATGAGCGGTCGATCCTCCCTCTGGGCGAGGCATCGCCACTATAAACATCTCTTGCCCCGGAATGGCAAAAACAATGCTCCCGCTGAAGCAATCAATCATGGACCTATAAGCTACAAGCCAATCCATACCGATAATCACATTGTGAACATGCATATCTAATACCAACATGTTTGCAGGTAATACCAAACCACCAATCTCTACCCCCACTCCCCGGCATATAAAGAAAATAAGTGACCCACTCCCCAATGGTGAGTCGACACACGTCACTGTGCTCTCTGCCGTAGCTAACAATCCTAAAGCTTTAGCGAAGTGTGTAGCTATAAAACAATGTGTAGCCCTCGTATCAAACAATACCCGACCCATAGTGCCATGGATAGGAAACGTACCCTCAATCGCGGGCGGTGCCTGTGGAACTGCTGCCTGGTGGATGTTGTAGACTCGTCCATACTGTAGCTGCCCCTGCTGAACTGGGACTGCTGGAATGGGTGGCAATGCTGCCATCTGTGGTGGTGCGGGAAGAGCGGCGGGAAACATAGGCCTCTGTGGCTCCTGGCTAGCACCCTGCTGCTGCTGCTGTGGGGCCCTGCCCCTATCAGGACAATCCTGTCGCTTATGGCCAGTCTTGCCACAAACAAAACACTTCCCTGGGAAGTTCCCTCCTCTCTTCCCCTGCTGTCCCCGGCCCTGGTGGCCGTTACCGTTCCTCCCTTGGCCCTGCTGGCCCTGGTGAAACTGCTGCCCATTCTTCCCCTGTTGGCCGTTTGGACCCTGATGGCCCTGACGGAAACCTCCTTGTCCCTGTCTGTAGTTCCCTGACCGGAACCTCTTATTATCCCCCTACTGGGAGCCTTGCTCATTTTGTCTCTGCCCCTGACCAGATTGTGCACCGCTGGCACCATGTCCTCCAGTCCTTCCCTGATGGCTAGACTCCCCCGACCTCTTGCCCTCGGCCATATGAAAATTGTGGTCCTAGCAGTGTAACAATGCAGCGTTAACCACATCAGAATAGGTGGCCAACGATAGGTTCCCTAGCAGATGCTGACGGATCCTCCATGTCAACCCGTCCGTGAACTTCTCAATCTTCTTCTTCTCTTTTGGTATCTCATCTGGAACGATATTCAACAGATTTGTGAACTCGGCCTCATACTCGGCCACAGTCTTACCTTCCTGCTTCAGACTCATCAATTTCCTCCTCATTTCCGTGTGAACAGCCGACGGAAAGTACTTGCGGTCAAACCGCACCCAGAAGTCCTGAATAGTGAGAGCATCCCTCTCCTCCATGGTGGTAATAGACTCCCACCACTGTAGCGCAGATCCAACTAGCTTGAAAGTAGCTAGTACCTGCTTCTGGACGTCTGTGCACTCATACATCCTCAAGTGCCTCTGCATATCCTTCCTCCACTGGCTCGAGACTACCACATCTGAGCTACCTGCAAACTCTGGCGGATGCACTTTCTGAAAAGCGTCACGTACACGTTCCCAAGCAGACGGGAATGCATTTGCCTGTACTGGCGCGGCAACCGGCGCCTGAGGTGGTGCCTGCTGAACAACAGCAATTGCAGCATTTACCGCTTGGGCTACTATAGCTGCAACCTCAGCTGCGTTCATCATTCCCTAAACTGGAGCGGGCTGGGGTTCGGGCGTTGCATCCCTGGGAACTCGTCGTGCACGTCATGGAGGCATCTGAAATAAGAACAAATTTTATAAGTTCGCTGTTTATAAACTTAAGATAGCTGAAGAACGAAGCATACACAAAAAGAGTACAAAGTCCTAAAATTTAGGGCTCTATATCAAAGAAACTTAGCGGAAACATAATAAGCCGTCAGATCCTAAAGGACACTAGAACCTGATGCTCTGATACCACCTGTGACACCCCGACTAATTAAATACTAGGTAGCTACTCCTTTATTAAATTAATTCAAAATGCCAAGTTGGCTCAGTTAATAGCATCACTGTCGAAAACATTTTTATTATTACTAACCACCTAGTATTTAAAAAGTAAGTGCCAAATTTTAATTAAAGTCTGATTAACATGCAACAAGTGTAATAAAGAATAATAACACCATTCACCATAATGAAGTAAATAGAATAACTATCACATAACGTAAATAAAGTCTGGAGGAAAACTCCTCACTACAAATCCCACAACTGATAAGTAAACTGAATACTAAATCAATACATGCCAAAGTCTAAAAACTGTAATGGAAATGTAACTCTAATAGAAATGGGCAACATGCCCTACAACTGATAGATAATGAATCTGGAATCCAAGTGATAGAAGCGTCTACAAGCAAATCCCTGTAGCTTCCACAAACAGCTACAGCTCGTCACCTGAATGAGTATCCTATGCATGGTGTCCTTGTGGCTGGGCACCTAAAATGGTTTTACAAAGAAAAATAGATTTGAAAAGCAAACGGGTCAGAGCCCGAATGTGGAGTTATATTTTAAAAACCCGCAAGTGCTTTAAAAACATTTAAAACATTAAATGCAAAGTACATGTTAGGACGTGCACTCACATGATATTCTCACCTCTCGTCTAACTGTGCACTCCTAACGTAAGTACCCATCTACAACGACACAAACCACTAGCTAAGTGCCATCATATCTAGCTAGACTGTCATAGGTCCTACCCTTATTACTCGGTTCTATTAACATTATAACGCTCGTAATTAAGTAGGGGTTTAACGTAAACTCAGATGCTCAATATGCAATATATATCATTATCAGTTAACTCGTTATATTTCACGAAACAATACCATAATTATATTCAAAACAATAACATGAAGGTTCCCATTAATTAAGTGTATATTATTCACATCATAAATATACAATACAAGCACCCCGAGAACTAAGCTGCGGTGCACACGTACTCTGCTATCCATCCCGGTACATCACGTACATAAGGATTACATATTCCGAATCTCTCAGGAATAGTTCACAGATAACAACATCACAAATAATGGAGGCGAGCACAGTCACATCACATGGGTCACGCACATACCTACGCTCCCACGATCAACGGACTTATTAATATCCCAATAAGTCTTTCTATGACCTATGTTCATCAAGGTAACCAGTCTAAATCCGGGCAACACAAGGATTAGAGGGCCCTAAGAGAACGCAAACCTCCCGTGATAGCAAGTATGGTAGGTATGTCATACACACAATTCATATACCAATACTAAGTAAACACACATCTTAGTAATCCCGTAGTTTAATTGTAGTACATATCGCATTCTTGTACTAACTTATAATTATCACAATTTATACTATTTCGGTTTATAATCATACGCGCCATAATTTATTCTCACGTCGTAGTAGACCCTCACGTCTCAACCCAAACGGTTCATTGATTTAAATCACTCGTATATAATTTACTCCTCATCATAACCCAAAAGTCCCAAATTTATCCATACATCATCAAAGGAAGGTTATCTATATCCTCGAACAAGTTTACGGGACTCCAAAAATCAAAACAGGCCAAAAAGGCCTAAACTGTCAACTCGTTAGAAGTCTCGTTCGAACGAGACTGTTCGAACGAGATTCCACTGTTAGCTCGTTAGAAGTCTCGTTCGAACGAGATGCAGTTCGTTCGAACGAACTATACCTTCTAACGATATCTCGTTCGAACGAGATTATCGAACGAAACTGCCCCTCATTAGAAGAGACTGATCAACTCATTAGAAGCTCGTTCGAACGACCTGGGTTGGTTTCTAACGAGATACCAGCTGCGAGCCCAGAAATTCCAAAATCGTTTTTCACCAAATTTCTACTCCTCAAATCTCCTCTAAACTTCGTCCCAACTATGTTTTAAGGTCTCTAATCAATCCTAAACATATTATAATCACATCCTAACACGTTTTGAAGGATTAACTTACCCTAACATCGATTAATATACAAATCTCTACACTTTTTCCCCAATTTTCTCCAGAACATGAAGCCTAAAACTTGTAATCATCAATAGCCCATTCTAAATTCCTCTTTGTTACATTCAACATACATTAATACCAGAATAATCATCTCTATGTGATTCTACATGCAATTTGTCCTCAATATTGAAATCCTAAGCCCAATTAACATGGGTTTTCATTCATCTTCCAAGAACAATTTTAATTCTTCAATTTTCTAACATGGAAAGAACATTCTCTGAATTTAAATATAATTAAATCACTTGCCTTGATTGTCTCTGAGTTTGGTGCAGGTTTGATGAAGCTTTTCTCCAGAAGTTCTTCTCTCTCCAAGCTTCTTCTCCAAAGGTGGCTATGGTGGCTAGGGTTTGCTTTGGGAAAGTTGGAAACCTAAATGATAACCTCCGTAGCTTAATGGGTTAAATATGGGTTGGTTAGTGAATTTAGTGGGTTAAATCCACATCAGATTAAGACTCCTAATTTTCGTCATTATTAATTCCTCAAAATACAAAATTACCAAAATACCCTTTAAGTTGCCGGTATGGCCTAAAAATACCCCGGAATCCAACCTACACCCCCGGCTAGTGTTTTCGGACTATCTCGACCCTTCCGGACGCGTTGGCGCACTCAAAACGGCCATACGGTTTATAGAAATAAAAATCACTTTTCTAATCAAAATAATATACCATGACGCGGCGGTCACACGCGTCTCAACAAAATTTCTAAAATGCCGTATATCAATCTCACAACAAATTTTTCATAATCCAATATTCATATAAAACATGTATGCACATAATCAAATACCAACTCGCATCTCGTTAGTATTTTTAACCCGGATTAATTTCCAATTAATACGCATTTAATTAATTAATCCCAAAAATAAATATAGCCAAAAGTACGGGGTATTACATTATCCCTTAGTGGTTTTCTTGTACATCTGGCGTCACTTTTGTGAGCTTTAATTTATTTTACTTGCTTTGATTACATAAATGCATGTTCAGGATTAAACAAGATAAAATTGGTTGAACGTAAAATTAGTTCACATGACCTGGTGCATAATAAAATTTGGAAAAATTGTTTTTGAAAGAAAAATTATTTTGTCATCCTTAAAGTAAAATTTAAAAGAAAAAAGGGCCTACATAAGGCAAGGTATCATCAAGAACATATTGGAGAAGCATTTTACATGCTTTTGTACCATTAATTTAATAGATGATCATAGTTTTTTCAAATTTTCTTCAAGTCTTGATTCTTATTGCATGGTTTTATGTTCTTTATCATTGGTAACTTCATTTTCCAGCATTTTTCTTATTTCGTCATCATGTTTACATGAAAATAAAAAAATTCATGGTTTGAGATTAATATCATGTTCATCTAGAATCTTATAGAGTCCGAGATCATAAACCCAACATAAGTGTTGGATATTAGATATAAAATTTGACATAATTATATACGTAATAATTAGGGTTTGATACTTTTATTGAGACTAATATTGTAGGTCTGTTACTTCCATTTGTCATAGGAAACCAGAGTGTTTAAGAATACGATATACGTATCAATAATCTTATCATTTGCGTTAATTTAATTATTGACTAAATATTGTGCTCAATAACATTCTCACATGTTTAGTGCTTCGATTTAATTAATTTTCTTCGTTTAATTAATTATATAATTATTGCAAATTTTATATTTAGAATAAAATACCTACGGTTCGGGGGATTGGATCTCGACTCCACTTTTCCTAAATTGTTTTGAAAATTAAAAATTCTAATTTCTTTTTTTTTTCTTAGTTTTAAATTGTACTTGCTAGTTTGATTTTCTTAGTTAACTAGAAGTTTTCCCAAAATCAAATCATCTTTTCTTTTCTTTCGAGAGTCGATACCTAGATTTTAGAAGCCTACCTTGTTGTCGTCAAAACTTTCTATGTCATATTCCCTGAGGACTCGCCCCCAACTTATCTCGTATTACTTGAGCGATCAACTTGCACTTGGGCTATAAGTACACACATAACACATGCATTTTGTTTCATGTCAAGTTTTTAGCATTGTTTTCGGGGATTAGGTAGATGTCTAGGTTAAGTCAAATTAATCTAATAATTTGACTCTAAATCCCAAAAAGGCAGAAAAATAAAAAAATCCCAAAAATTCAAAAAACTAAAATTAAATGATCCAGAATATCCAAAAAAATCAAAAAAATAAAAATAAAAATATTGTTTTGAGTCCTTAAAAGAAAAATACATAGCCCCATACAAATCCACATCCAGTAGTAAAACTCCTTCCTTCTTGTAATAACACTCCAAAACTCTGGGTACCAACGCCTACACCGACTAGTCATACCATGGGCCGAACATTTAAGAACCCCGGTGGTGAAAGTGATTCCATAAGTGTGAGTCTGATGCCATATTATGCTAGTTTTAGAACCAGAGAGGGAGTAATGTTGTACCACCCCATAAGAGACCTCTTATAATCGGGGAGTGAAATGTCTCTTCGGGATGTATTATATTCCCGAATAATGCGGGACAATTCCACTTTAAGAGCTGGATTATTCAAATTCTCCCTAATTTTCTTGTAATGGAGACATAGAATCCTTATCTCCACATTAGAGAGTTTGAGGAGGTGTGTGAAACGTTTAATGATCCAGATTTCAACCCAGACGTCGTACATCTCAAGATTTTCCCTTTCTCACTTAAGAACAAGGACAAGAATTGGATTTAGACTTTGGCCCGATCTCTATCAGTACGTGAAGAAACAAGCTGGATAAATTTCTTCAAAAGTTCATTCTCGCTTACAGAACCAACTATATTCAGGCTCAAATACATACTTTTAATAAAAACAATAATGAGCCCTTTGATAAGTGTTGGGACAGTCTCAATGAGTTAGTTAACATGTGCCCATATCATGGATTTGAGAAGTGGAGACTCTTCTCGTACTTCCATTATGGGGTTAGTCTAAGCTCTAAGAAACCTGTTAAAATAATGCGTTCGGGTGAGTTCTTTGAGTTAGATGTGGACGCGACAGAGGCGCATTTTACGTATGTCAATGAGACTTCTCAATCTTCGGATACATCAAATCTGAATATCCAACCCAATGCTAGAATCACGTCTATAACTCCTTTTATGTCCAAACTCTACCACTTGGATAAGGAAGCCAAGTTGAAACTCCAAATTAATCAATTATCCAAACGCCTAAAGGATGTGGTAGAAGATATGGGGAGAGATATATCCGGCCCATATTGATCTATACACAAGAAGATTTTCTCGGTTTATGGGGTGGAGCATTTAACGAAGGAATATTCGACTATACTCGCCTAAAAAATTATGCTTTAAGAGGAAGTTGAGGCGGTGGGAGCTTATAAGGGAAATTTTAATGCCCCTCATGGGAATTCTTTTAATCCCTCATGGAGAAACCATATCAAATTTATTTATGGGCAATCGAATGCGGAGATGAACCGAAATCAACATGTTGCCCAAAAATTGCCAACACTCCCACTTTATCAACAAGTGTCACCTGGTCAAGCGCTTCCTCCCGCGCTTTATGTGATCCCACAGAGGAAGATTCTCGTGGACTTTCTTTCTCAATTCATTCAGACTTAATTAACAATAAATGGCCAGAATGCTAAATATTTTTTTGACTTAAAGGCATCGCTTTCAAAGTTTCAATCTTCCTTAAGTGTCCAAGAGAATCGAAAGTTTCTCGTCCAAGGCCAACGACCTCCCTAAGGTCTGAACTATGTGAGCTATACTCCCATTTAAAATAAAGAGCAATGTCAAGAGGTAACCACTCTATGTAATAGGAGGGTTGTTTACTTGTCACCTCCCCCACACGACGAGCGAAAAGACAAGGATTTTTCACCCGGCACACAAGAGGTTGAAAATTCCCACTTGGAACAGAGTAAAAAAATGACAAAGTTAGGCCTGATGTGGTAGTGAAACCCCCTATAGTCATACCATACCTGTAACACCCTGACTAGGATTTAATTGTTACCCGTAGTCAACCCGGTCCGACTCAAACATTAGGTGTGAAGTGCAATGGAACGACCTATATAATATTGTTAATCCAGTTTTATTTTTATTAATGTTTCACTTATTTAGCATTCGATTCTAATTTCAATTTCAAACTACGTGAAGAACTCATGGAAAGCATCCCCGGAGTCCAAGCATATAGAGCTACTAATATGAAATTAAATTAAACACTTACCTATATAACGCTCTCAATATACGAGCAAACAACCAACTTTTCGTAACAAAGACGAGGGTGAGAGCCAATGCCCATTGGGAATGTATAAATTCAATATAGAAAAAAATGACAGAAAAATAATCTACATGGTATACTTACGTGCACATGAAACTATCGTGTACACATGCACACACACACACACACTTAATGTATGGAACCTTTCTACTTCAGAAAATGTTATTTATCCTGATTAGTTCACCTTGATCTTGTAAAAATAGTTCCTTTCCCTTAGTTTGACATTTATCCCCTTAGTTAACACACATGGTTATATACTTGAAACAATAATACTTTGTTTGACCTAAAGTCACTTCTCTACCAAAGTTACCCTTTTCATTTTAGCCAATTCACATTAATATTTTCAATGAAAATCACCCTTTCAACACACGGAGATAGTGCGTTAGAAAATACTTATTTACTCCTTAAAAACTTTTTACATCACACTCTTGTGTTAATCACGGTTACACCTTAATCACGGTTACACCTTCTTGGGTTTCTTAACTCACCCATTTACCATTACACTTTTCCTTTCATTTACTTTATGGACATTAATCAATTTACACATTGTTTGTCCACTTCATCGTTTACCGGAATATTTATTAATTCATTCAAGTTAGGTTAACTTAACCCCTCTTACCACATAACTCATTTCTTGACACGTTCCTTTCCATTATCTTATTCTCACAGTCTTATAATAAATCGCGCACTTTAATGGGCTCCACATCAGTCGGTAACGCCATCATATACTCTGGCCAGTTATTTTGGGCCTTTCACCCCAGGGCTCTGAGCCCTCCTTAATTATCCCGATGTTATTTGAGTTATTTTTATGCGTTTTAACATTTTAAAAATGTCCACATTATTCCTCCTTTCCCTTTTTACCCGGCCGAAGACAAACCCGGGGTTTCAACCCAACTCATGTTACACTCTGAAATTACCATTTCATGTCCTTTACACTTTCACTCTAATTTTATTCCAAAATCATATCCATTTAGGACCAATTTGTATAACACCTTTTCCAACATTTTTATTTCAAAAAGATGTTCCACTTTAAGTAAAGTTATCATTTTACCCTTTATTTTCAAACTTGTCATTTTCCTCCATTTTACAGGTACTGTTTTTCCCAAACACCTATTTAACATTATGAGTATCATTCTTATCAAGTTGGAAAGCTATTTATTCCATTATTTCCTTCCCAATTTCGTAAGTGTCAATCTTCAAAAACATTATTAAGTTACATGCACCATTTTCCTAATGTTTAATCATTAACACTTAACCAACGCCTTTACTAATCATCCTTCCAAATTAGAAATTTCTTTACTTTCTTTATTTAAGAAATCTTATTACTCTTAATTACTACTTTTATAAGAAAATAGCATTTCTTTTTTAACAATGCATATAGTTTTACAACCTTATATTCATCATATATTTAACCCGTTTTTCACACACCTTGAAGATTAGAATTTCTACTTCTCTCATTTCTTGTTCAAACCCAACAAAACCTTCTTTAAACTTGTTCAAATGTTTATCCTAAAATACTTCAAGTTTATATACATGGGAAGATGGATTTTATATCCTAAAATCCTATTAATGGGTTCAATATGCATTTTATTCTAAAAATTCATAGTATTTGCAAAACGTACCTTTTCTTGATCATATGGTAGTTTATTTCTTTAAACTCAAATCAATGTCCCATTCTTTTATAAAATCTTCAATTTTGAAAGAAATAAAACTTAATTTACCAAATATCTAAGATAAGATAAAAATTTTAATTTTAATTATTTTAATTCCATAAAATTGTTAAGCACCAACTTAAGCATCCAATTTACATGAAAATCCTATTTATTTCAAGAAAACTTTGAAAAGTTTATTCTTCACGTATTGTCAACCAAATGACATTTTCCCAACAGTTTTATTTCATAAAAATATTTATTCTGGATTTCCACTAGAAAACCCATCACTGACTTAATAAGCATCCTACTCTTAATATTCTAACAACCAAGACCACAAATGCATAGAATAGAGTCTTAATCTAAAAATAGATTCTTCCCACCTCTAAAGGCTCCAAATGGTGGCCAGAAGGTTGGTGTAGGTGGAGTAACCCCCATCACCAAAGGTTTCCTCAAGGGGTTACTAAATGCATCCTCCAAAAATGCTCCATATGTGCTCCATTTGAGCCTCCAAGCCAAAGACCACTTCAAACTCCATGAAAGCCTCCATCATCTTCTAAAAAAATACCCCAACGCTTCTTCAAAATTCGTACCTCCACTTCAACAATAGTGGAAATAGGTGTTGTTGGCTTGAATATGGTGGAATATTATAATAACGGAGTGGTTTATGTTGGTGAAATGGTGGTGGGATGGTGGACAGAAGCCAACAATGGTGGAAGACTTCTCTGCCTTCTCTATCCTTCTTCCATCTTCTTGTCTCTTCCCAAATGACTAAATGATCCAAACCAAACCTTATAAAAACCCTATAAACACCAAAAATCCTATTTTACCCAATTTAGGTTGACTAGAGCTTAACAGCTCACCAAATCAAGGGATAGAAAAGTTATAGCGCACAAGGGCAATCCGATAAACATAATTTTGAAATGCGTCATTCGAACGACACGGAGACTCATTCGGACAGATTTGGCATCTCGTTCGATATGTGACTTCACGCGACCTTCAAGCGACCTGGGACTGTTAGGTAGTGGGACCTCGTGTGATACTAGTTCGATTCCCTACTTCAAATGAGGTATGGACCTCGTTCGAGCAATGTCAATATCGTTCGAACCCTCCTTTATTATTCTTTTATAAACATTCCAATTATTAACCATAATTTTCCTACTATAATCATCAAATCTCACTTCATTACAATTATGTAAAATTTAAATGAAATATTTGGATAGGGTATTACAAACTTCCCTCTTTGGGGAATTTCATCCCCAAAATTCTCTATCCATTAATTCGTAATCTTACAAGGTTCACTAAATTCAATTATAAGCCATAGAAATCCTCCAAGACAAGATCATCAAAGTCGTCAATACTAAGGTCACACTACGTGCCCCATACGGGGTTTGTCACCAAATAATCAATATGGACATGCTCTAACGTGCATCGTCTCTCTAACCATAAACGTCATATGATTGACTCCGAGTCTCCACTCACTTGATGATATGTCCAAACAACTTCGAGTACTACCCAAGCTAATACCCAAGGCATGCTGGTGCCTCCACGGGAAACCTCTTTAGAGATCAACACTCACCCTAACACAACCACCATCGTATTCATCACCAAAGTCAATTCCATCTTAGGACTGCAGATCATGTGTAAACACAACATTCTAGGACCCCTTAAGTCTCTCGTTAGCCTCTTAGAACATCCCCCTTCCACCGAAAACCTAGATCTCATTCCAAGTACCGATGTAGAGACCATCGGACGCTCTCGGGCCCCGAATTGACCCTAACCAACTCCACCGTTAAAGAAAAATCTCTTTGAATCTTTTAAGGGCATGAAAAACCCTTTCCAATGGTCTAACTCGTGTGTTAAATAGCTTAATCATTTGTACGAATGATCAGTTTTCCCCAAAAAATCAATTCGAAGGCCATCGGGCACTCCCGAACTATGTTTGACCAAAGTCAACTCTTCAACTCGAACGAGACTGAATGAATCTTCTAAGGTCACTGAATACCCTTTCTAACGATCCACCCCATTCACGATTCTGACCTAAGGTATGAACGAACGATCCTTTTTACTGTAAGAATTCACCGGGCATTTTCGGGCTCCGATTGACTAAGGTCAACTTACCAAACCAAGCGAAAATATTTGGAATGTCAAAGTACATTTCCTAAAATTTCCAATGGTCTACCCCTTGCGTAATTCGGACATAGCATGCAGACGAACGATCAGTTTGCGTCCGATGATCTCCCGTTCAAAGGACCGACATGCGCTTTCGAGCCACATTTGACCTAAAGTCAACTCCCGAACCCGGGAGAGGTCCAAAGGACTCTCGTAGGACTATAAAATAACTTTCTAACAGTATGCCCCGTGCGCGATTCGGATCAATGATTTGTTCTCTACAGTCATTTTTCCAGAAAAGTTCGCACGAGACTACCAATTGGCAGATCCTGAACCTTGCCTATTGGCACAGTGTTAAGGGTGGCATGCCGATAAGCACCCCCTGGGGTATGCCGATTAGAACCCCCCTAACCCTATAAATAAGGTCCATGACCTCATTGCAAGAAGGAGGATAAAACCATCACCATCAATGATCTCAGCAACATTATCTCGAAGTCAGGGAAGTATCGCATGAGATATCCTATTCAAGCCTAAATTCCCATCCTTTTCACACCCAATTTGGGAAATATCCTTCCATCTCATCAACATTCAAAGGATTTAATCCAAGACCCAAGTTCAAGCTCCAAGAAAGTTCCAATTCTTTCTCTCTCTCTCTTTTAATTTCTTGTTTTATGTAAGTTATCTTAGATTCATAATCTAGTATCATTCTAGTTCATACATGTTAACATCTACACTTTTATTAGTATATTACACATACTCTATTTTTCATTAAAAATACAAAAATAAAATAAAAGAGGGTTACACCCGTAAATTTCGAAAGGAATTATCCACCACACTTTTCCAAAACTAGAAATACATTTTCTACACGCACACACCTAATAAAATTCCGTTCGAATCTATGGGATAAGCCCCACCCCTATTCGACATTCGAACTACGTGAACTTTGATGCCTTTATAGGCTACGTAAGGTCTCGGATTAAAATTCGAGACTTGAAAAGTCCGGGATTTTAATTATCTTAATTAAAATATAATTTCCTTTGTATATAAACTCAAGAGATGCGGAAGCGTTATAAAGGTGATGGTTCAACTTCCAAAAATTAACAACAACAAGTTTTAATTAAGTCAAGTCCTAGAATTTGCCTATGTCATAATTTTCGATTATTCCAAATTAGGCGAAACCAATTTTAATAAATTAATAGAACAAATAAACATTACCCAATTAATTAATCTAGCACCAAATTAATAGAGTGTGATAATTAAATCGATTTTATCTTGAATTAATCTAGCATGCGTTCTAAGTGATATAGAGCAAGATAAAATCAACAGTCACACTACACCGCGATGTACGAGGAAAAACCCACTAACGGGAAAAAACCTCGGGACGGCCCTAGCCTCAAATCCACTAAAAACGGTATTACAAAATACAAGACAAAAGACTTACTTCCTAAACTTGAACCCTCTCAAGCCATGCTTCTTCTTGTATTGACCTCCAATTAGCAAATAACCAACAGAGCTCCACCGTGGTCTCGGACTCCACCGATCGGGCAATTAGGCACACCGACCAAAACTCTCTTTGAATGGTGTAGAGAAGCTGGTGCCAAACTCCAAGCAAGATAATAGATATATATGAACTTGGAATAAACAACAATGGGTGTAAACTAAGTGTTTAAGGATTTTTCTTTAAGTTGAAGAACACTCAAACATGAACATTTTCCTTTTGTAAAATAATCTCTCAAACTCTCTCTAGGAGATGTATTAGGATGGAAAAGTTATATTGGAAAATGTGTTTCCCGTACATAATAATGTATGAAAAAAGTTGGTTGAAAACCAAGTGGAGAAGTGGGGAAAAACTGCATAAAACTGCCAAAAAACTGTTCCCGCTGGAATCTCGTTCGAACGAACTTGATTCTCGTTCGAACGAGACTTCTAACGAGCGACCAGCCTGGGCTCGTAGAACCTCGTTAGATACCTCGTCAGAACGAGAAAATTTGTTCGAACGACATATCGAACGATTGACCAGTTAGGGTCATTGGCAAAACTCGTTCGAACGAAACCTGGTTCGAACGAAAAACTCGTTCGAACGAAACCTGGTTCGAACGAAAAACTCATTCGAACGACATTTCTAACGAATGACCAGAATGTTTGTAAAATTCGATTTTAGGCCCAGAAACTTTTATAAACTTATTTTATTAATCCTAACACCCAATAAACATTGTTCCAAGCTCCTATATAAATATAATTGCATTCATACCTTGGGAGGATGGAACCATAGTTGATGACGTAGAAACGAGGCACGCAAACCGGCATTTTGATGAAGCTTTATATTCTTTGCCGCTACGTCTACAACACACACTTCATAGGCTTGAGAGTATTACAATAAATCACTAACCTATGAATAAATGTTTTTGTCCGGAATTGAGCCAAAACTATATATGGACTCAATTGGAAATTTGTGTCCTTACAAATCTCCCCCTTTGGCTATTCCGGGACAAAAACCAAACAAAAATCCTAAAGGGCCGTCAAGCTCACTAGACTCAAAACATAACCCGCCCAATCTGGATTAAATACTTTGCCTTTTAAAGATGCCGCTTTAGTAGAATACCTGCACACTTAAGCAAACTCATCAAATGCATAGGGAATATCAAAATATATTAATCGCAATTAATTAATTACTCCCCCTAAAATAATTCTCCCCTTTATCAAAAAATGACATTTACTTAGAAAGACGTCTCCCCCTAAGATAAATCTCTCCCAAACTAAGATGCGATAATAATAGGATTGGATACCATTTCTCCCCCTATCATCATTCTCCCCCTTTTTGTTCGGGAATAGGCAAAGGATAAAGAACTAATAAACAGCATGTGGAAGCTTAAAGTGAAAAGACATGAAAGCATATGGGAAATAAAAGCAAGGCAAAGACACACAAATATCATATATATATGAACTATAAATATACCAATGAAGCTCTTGTATATATATATATAGATAAACACACATATAACACAAAATACAATAAGTTTGCACACTCGCATGGCAAAAATGTGTCATATGGAAACGGAAGTGTAGGGGTGTGAACTAGCAACAATTAAAATTAGACCCAAACTCTTAATAAATATTCACGGAGTTCTCATTTGATTGCAAACTTCATCACATTAAAATATAACCTCATGTGACAATATGAAGATTGAACTCAATGAACAAACATACACAATGCATACAAGCCTAGCATGATGATGATTCTACAAACCAAATAGAGTCATGACATTAAAGACAACTAGGATAAACGGACATTGTGCAAACCGTTGATATACTATCCAATTCTCCCTCAATAAGCATATATATTCTTTTACTTTTGAATGAATATATCAAACAAACATAGGCCTTGGCAATTGTTTTCCTTTTTAATGCCAAATATTCTGTTTTTAGGCCTTTGGATCACGTATTTCTTTTAGATCCAATAAACGGTGGCATACAATCGCAAAGGATTTAATTCATCCTTTCGGAGCCCTTCCCAGTGCACATTTTATTTATCATGTTTTCAATTTTCACACAAATCTCACATGCAACGGATTTTGACATGCACTAGTCCTCCTAGGTCATAGATATGTAGACTAGATTGATAGGAGAACACCTCAAAAAGCTCAAATATAACATGTGACATTAAGATTTCAAACGAGCTCGTGCATGTGTGAATAGAGGCATATATAAATAGAATCCATTTAAACAATACAAAATCCAACTACTCCATAGAAAGCATGGTAAAGAACATTTTAAGGATTGAAAATCTAAACCAAAAGTTCTAGCCACGTGGGAGCGTTAAAGGAGGGATTCAAACACAAGTATATGCCACATAAAGTGTGTCAAACTAAAATACACACAAAATAAAACTTTTTGAGTTTTGTAACATTTTTCATCAAAAATAAATATTTACTCAAAAGGACACACAAAAATCATTTGTATTTTTCATTAAGGTCAAATTATCAAGAGATAAAATCCAAATGATAAAGAAAAATCTTTTTGTATTTTCATTTAAAGCAAACAAAATGAAGGAAATATAATACAAAAGATAAACTTGTCATAACTTCTAGCATATGATATGAAATGAGGCAATGACTAGAAAATGACTAAACAAGCATACATTTAGCATGTGAATATAGCATGAAGTACAAAAGCTAAAGTATGCAAATACTAACACATTCAACCTTTAAATTTAGTAAGGGAGGAAGGATGTGAAAGTAAATGAGAATCAATATCCCTATTTTGTAAGGCAACCAAATCGGATTTCCTAACCCAAATTAATGAAGAATGACAATCTTGGGGTGTAGGAACATTAGCTATCGTGGTTACTTTACAATGGGATTTTCTAGGAATTCGTTTAAGATCAAAACAAAATTTCCTAAGATGACCTTTTCGACCACAATGTGAACAAGTGAAAACATGTCGAAAAGATTTACCTAAGGAGTGATCTTTAAATGCATTCCTAGTAGATTCTCCTAAAATGTTGGTTTTGACTTTAGGGTTGTATTCATTACAAGTATTGAAGCCTAAACCAAATGTTTCATTTTTAATTTGGACCGTGCCTAACATTTTATCAAGTTTTTCGGAACGACACTCCAAATCAAATTTGACATTACTAGAATCTTTTAATTTATTTTCCAATTCTAAAATGTTAGATTCTAGTAAAAAATTACGCTCTTCAAAAACGAGAAACTCCTTTTTCAAGGATTCCATTAAACCGCTAAGTCTATCTCTCTCACCTTCTACGTATTCTAGCTTCTCTCGAAGAGTCCTCTCTCGTGTCCTAAGGTCTTCTATTAAGGAACTATTATCAACGACCTTGACACTTTCTCTTAAACAAGCTTCTAACTTCAAATTAGCTGTTTTCAATTTAATAGATTCTTTATATAATTCATGAAAAGTATTTTGAAGATCACTCACATCAACCTCTTCTTCATTTTCAGTCTCTCTTTCTTCTCCACTCTCACTATCATTAAAAACAAGGGAATCATGAACAATGACCTTGGAAGTGGCATGTGCTATCGTGTCATCAATCGATGAGTTCTCATTATCACTCACATGACTAGTCATAAAAGCCACAAAATTTTTCTTAGTGGGGGAATCGGGCTTTTCTTCCTTATCACTATCACTAAGGGTTGCATTATATGCAGTGGGTCGTTTACCCTCTTTCCTTAGTTTAGTGGGGCACTCATAAGCTCTATGGCCATAACCTTCACAACCAAAACATTTATTAGACTCGTCCCTATCGATATTTTCATTACTTGGTTTAGGGATCTTTTCGGCTTTAGAAATATTCTCGTTTTTATCATTTTTAGAAGGTTCAAATTTCTTAAAATCATTTTTAAATTTATCTTTGTTGAATTTAAGAAATTTTCTAAATTTACGAGCAAATAAAGCCATATCTTCCGAGTCACTATCACTCTCGCTCTCTACTACTTGTTTAACCTCTTTTCGGGCTTTTAAAGCAACGCCCTTTTCGATTTTCTTTTCATTTTTAGAGGGAAACATATCCAGTTCATAGGTTTGTAAATCACCTACAAGCTCTTCTAATTTCGTAGAGGCTAAAGTGGGTAAAGAATTTAAAACGGTCACCTTTGGAATAAATCTATCGGGTAGGGACCTTAAAATTTTCTTTACAACACGGTCGCCAGGTATTTTCTCTCCCAAGTTAAAGGATGAATTAACAATATCAGAAACTCTAGCATAAAATTTATCAAAAGTTTCTTTTTCATCCATTTTGATAGTTTTAAATTGAGTGGTGAGGTTTTGGAGTTTAGAAGCTTTTACGACACTCGTTCCTTCATGAGTTAATTGTAAAATATCCCAAGCTTCTTTAGCAGTATCACACGTCATAATGCGTCGGAATTAATCCGGTGTGACAGCGCTAAATAAAGCATTTAAACCACGGGAATTAAAATTTGCAAGCTTAAACTCATTTTCGGTCCATCTATCGATGGGTTTGAAAACACGTTCATTTTCAATTAGATGAGTTGGTGGGGAGTACCCGGTAACAATAGATATCCAAACTCTCTCGTCGATAGATTTTAGTGCCGATCTCATTCGCGCTTTCCAATACGCGTAGTTAGAACCATCAAAAATAGGAAATTTTGAAAATGGGGAAAAATCCATTTTAGCCAAAGATTATTTAAAGGATCGTTTAACGAAATAATTTATCGCTTTGGCTCTGATACCAATTTGAAAAGTCCCGGATTTCAATTATCTTAATTAAAATATAATTTCCTTTGTATATAAACTCAAGAGATGCGGAAGCGTTATAAAGGTGATGGTTCAACTTCCAAAAATTAACAACAACAAGTTTTAATTAAGTCAAGTCCTAGAATTTGCCTATGTCATAATTTTCGATTATTCCAAATTAGGCGAAACCAATTTTAATAAATTACTAGAATAAATAAACATTACCCAATTAATTAATCTAGCACCAAATTAATAGAGTGCGATAATTAAACCAATTTTATCTTGAATTATTCTAGCATGCGTTCTAAGTGATATAGAGCAAGATAAAATCAACAGTCACACTACACCGCGATGTACGAGGAAAAACCCACTAACGGGAAAAAACCTCGGGACGGCCCTAGCCTCAAATCCACTAAAAACGGTATTACAAAATACAAGACAAAAGACTTACTTCCTAAACTCGAACCCTCTCAAGCCGTGATGCTTCTTCTTGTATTGACCTCCAATTAGCGGATAACCAACATAGCTCCACCGTGGTCTCGGACTCCACCGATCGGGCAATTAGGCACACCGACCAAAACTCTCTTTGAATGGTGTAGAGAAACCGGTGCCAAACTCCAAGCAAGATGATAGATACATATGAACTTGGAATAAACAACAATGGGTGTAAACTAAGTGTTTAAAGATTTTTCTTTAAGTTGAAGAACACTCAAACATGAACATTTTTCTTTTGTAAAATAATCTCTCAAACTCTCTCTAGGAGATGTATTAGGATGGAAAAGTTATATTGGAAAATGTGTTTCCCGTACAAAATAATGTATGAAAAAAGTTGGTTGAAAACCAAGTGGAGAAGTGGGGAAAAACTGCATAAAACTACCAAAAAACTGTTCCCGCTGGAATCTCGTTCGAACGAACTTGATTCTCGTTCGAACGAGACTTCTAACGAGCGACCAGCCTGGGCTCGTTAGAACCTCATTAGATACCTCGTTAGAACGAGAAAATTCATTCGAACGACATATCGAACGACTGACCAGTTAGGGTCATTGGCAAAACTCGTTCGAACGAAACCTGGTTCGAACGAAAAACTCGTTCGAACGAAACCTGGTTCGAACGAAAAAACTCTTTCGAACGACATTTCTAACGAATGACCAGAATGTTTGTAAAATTTGATTTTTGGCCCAGAAACTTTTATAAACTTATTTTATTAATCCTAACACCCAATAAACATTGTTCCAAGCTCCTATATAAATATAATTGCATTCATACCTTGGGAGGATGGAACCATAGTTGATGACGTAGAAACGAGGCACGCAAACCGGCATTTTGATGAAGCTTTATATTCTTTGCCGCTACGTCTACAACACACACTTCATAGGCTTGAGAGTATTACAATAAATCACTAACCTATGAATAAATGTTTTTGTCCGAAATTGAGCCAAAACTATATATGGACTCAATCAGAAATTTGTGTCCTTACAAATCTCCCCCTTTGGCTATTCCGGGACAAAAACCAAACAAAAATCCTAAAGAGCCGTCAAGCTCACTAGACTCAAAACATAACCCGCCCAATCTGGATTAAACACTTTGCCTTTTAAAGATGCCGCTTTAGTAGAATACCCGCACACTTAAGCAAACTCATCAAATGCATAGGGAATATCAAAATATATTAATCGCAATTAATTAATTACCCCCCTATAAAAATTCTCCCCTTTATCAAACAATGACATTTACTTAGAAAGACGTCTCCCCCTAAGATAAATCTCCCCCAAACTAAGATGCGATAATAATAGGATTGGATACCATTTCTCCCCCTATCATCATTCTCCCCCTTTTTGTTCGGGAATAGGCAAAGGATAAAGAACTAATAAACAGCATGTGGAAGCTTAAAGTGAAAAGACATGAAAGCATATGGGAAATAAAAGCAAGGCAAAGACACACAAATATCATATATATATGAACTAGAAGTATACCAATGAAGATCTTGCATATATATATAGATATAAACACACATATAACACAAAATACAATAAGTTTGCACACTCGTATGGCAAAAATGTGTCATATGGAAACGGAAGTGTAGGGGTGTGAACTAGCAACAATTAAAATAAGACCCAAACACTTAATAAACGTTCACGGAGTTCTCATTTGATTGCAAACTTCATCACATTAAAATATAACCTCATGTGACAATATGAAGATTGAACTCAATGAACAAACATACACAATGCATACAAGCCTAGCATGATGATGATTCTACTAACCAAATAGAGTCATGACATTAAAGACAACTAGGATAAACGAACATTGTGCAAACCGTTGATATACCATCCAATTCTCCCTCAATAAGCATATATATTCTTTTACTTTTGAATGAATATATCAAACAAACATAGGCCTTGGCAATTGTTTTTCTTTTTAATGCCAAATATTCTGTTTTTAGGCCTTTGGATCACGTATTTCTTTTAGATCCAATAAACGGTGGCTTACAATCGCAAAGGATTTAATTCATCCTTTCGGAGCCCTTCCCCGTGCACATTTTATTTATCATGTTTTCATTTTTCACACAAATCTCACATGCAACGGATTTTGACATGCACTAGTCCTCCTAGGTCATAGATATGTAGATGACTAGATTGATAGGAGAACAGCTCAAAAATCTCAAATATAACATGTGACATTAAGATTTCAAACGAGCTCGTGCATGTGTGAATAGAGGCATATATAAATAGAATCCATTTAAACAATACAAAATCCAACTACTCCATAGAAAGCATGGTAAAGAACATTTTAAGGATTGAAAATCTAAACCAAAAGTTCTAGCCACGTGGGAGCGTTAAAGGAGGGATTCAAACACAAGTATATTCCACATAAAGTGTGTCAAACTAAAATACACACAAAATAAAATCTTTTTGAGTTTTGTAACATTTTTCATCAAAAATAAATATTTACTCAAAAGGACACACAAAAATCATTTGTATTTTTCATTAAGCTCAAATTATCAAGAGATAAAATCCAAATGATAAAGAAAAATCTTTTTGTATTTTCAGTTAAAGCAAACAAAATGAAGGAAATATAATACAAAAGATAAACTTGTCATAACTTCTAGCATATGATATGAAATGAGGCAATGACTAGAAAATGACTAAACAAGCATACATTTAGCATGTGAATATAGCATGAAGTACAAAAGCTAAAGTATGAAAATACTAACACATTCAACCTTTAAATTTAGCAAGGGAGGAAGGATGTGAAAGTAAATGAGAATCAAAATCCCTATTTTGTAAGGCAACCAAATCGGATTTCCTAACCCAAATTAATGAAGAATGACAATCTTGGGGTGTAGGAACATTAGCTATCGTGGTTACTTTACAATGGGATTTTCTAGGAATTCGTTTAAGATCAAAACAAAATTTCCTAAGATGACCTTTTCGACCACAATGTGAACAAGTGAAAACATGTCGAAAAGATTTACCTAAGGAGTGATCTTTAAATGCATTCCTAGTAGATTCTCCTAAAATGTTGGTTTTGACTTTAGGGTTGTATTCATTACAAGTATTGAAGCCTAAACCAAATGTGTCATTTTTAATTTGGACGTGCCTAACATTTTATCAAGTTTTTCGGAACGACACTCCAAATCAAATTTGACATTACTAGAATCTTTTAATTTATTTTCCAATTCTAAAATGTTAGATTCTAGTAAAAAATTACGCTCTTCAAAAACGAGAAGCTCCTTTTTCAAGGATTCCATTAAACCCCTAAGGCTATCTCTCTCGCCTTCTACGTATTCTAGCTTCTCTCGAAGAGTCCTCTCTCGTGTCCTAAGGTCTTCTATTAAGGCACTATCATCAACGACCTTGACACTTTCTCTTAAACAAGCTTCTAACTTAAAATTAGCTCTTTTTAATTTAATAGATTCTTTATATAATTCATGAAAAGCATTTTGAAGATCACTCACATCAACCACTTCTTCATTTTCACTCTCTCTTTCTTCTCCACTCTCCCTATCATTAAAAACAAGGGAATCATGAACAATGACCTTGGAAGTGGCATGTGCTATCGTGTCGTCAATCGATGAGTTCTCATTATCACTCACATGACTAACCATAAAAGCCACAAAATTTTTCTTAGTGGGGGAATCGGTCTTTTCTTCCTTATCACTATCACTAAGGGTTGCATTATATGCAGTGGGTCATTTACCCTCTTTACTTAGTTTAGTGGGGAACTCATAAGCTCTATGGCCATAACCTTCACAACCAAAACATTTATTAGACTCGTCCCTATCGATATTTTCATTACTTGGTTTAGGGATCTTTTCGGCTTTAGAAATATTCTCGTTTTTATCATTTTTAGAAGGTTCAAATTTCTTAAAATCATTTTTAAATTTATCTTTGTTGAATTTAAGAAATTTTCTAAATTTACGAGCAAATAAAGCCATATCTTCCGAGTCACTATCACTCTCGCTCTCTACTACTTGTTTAACCTTTTTTCGGGCTTTTAAAGCAACTCCCTTTTCAATTTTCTTTTCATTTTTAGAGGGAAACATATCCAGTTCATAGGTTTGTAAATCACCTACAAGCTCTTCTAATTTCGTAGAGGCTAAAGTGGGTAAAGAATTTAAAACGGTCACCTTTGGAATAAATCTATTGGGTAGGGACCTTAAAATTTTCTTTACAACACGGTCGTCAGGTATTTTCTCTCCCAAGTTAAAGGATGAATTAACAATATCAGAAACTCTAGCATAAAATTTATCAAAAGTTTCTTTTTCATCCATTTTGATAGTTTCAAATTGAGTGGTGAGGTTTTGGAGTTTAGAAGCTTTAACGACACTCGTTCCTTCATGAGTTAATTGTAAAATATCCCAAGCTTCTTTAGCGGTCTCACACGTCATAATGCGTCGGAATTCATCCGGTGTGACAACGCTAAATAAAGCATTTAAACCACGGGAATTAAAATTTGCAAGCTTAAACTCATTTTCGGTCCATCTATCGATGGGTTTGGGAACACGTTCATTTTCAATTAGATGAGTTGGTGGGGAGTACCCGGTAACAACAGACATCCAAACTCTCTCGTCGATAGATTTTTGTGCCGATCTCATTCGCGCTTTCCAATACGCGTAGTTAGAACCATCAAAAATAGGAAATTTTGAAATTGGGGAAAAATCCATTTTAGCCAAAGATTATTTAGAGGATCGTTTAACGAAATAATTTATTGCTTTGGCTCTGATACCAATTTGAAAAGTCCCGGATTTCAATTATCTTAATTAAAATATAATTTCCTTTGTATATAAACTCAAGAGATACGGAAGCGTTATAAAGGTGATGGTTCAACTTCCAAAAATTAACAACAACAAGTTTTAATTAAGTCAAGTCCTAGAATTTGCCTATGTCATAATTTTCGATTTTTCCAAATTAGGCGAAACCAATTTTAATAAATTACTAGAATAGATAAACATTACCCAATTAATTAATCTAGCACCAAATTAATAGAGTGTGATAATTAAACCGATTTTATCTTGAATTAATCTAGCATGCGTTCTAAGTGATATAGAGCAAGATAAAATCAACAGTCACACTACACCGCGATGTACGAGGAAAAACCCACTAACGGGAAAAAACCTCGGGACGGCCCTAGCCTCAAATCCACTAAAAACGGTATTACAAAATACAAGACAAAAGACTTACTTCCTAAACTCGAAACCTCTCAAGCCGTGATGCTTCTTCTTGTATTGACCTCCAATTAGCGGATAACCAACGGAGCTCCACCATGGTCTCGGACTCCACCGATCGGGCAATTAGGCACACCGACCAAAACTCTCTTTGAATGGTGTAGAGAAACCGGTGCCAAACTCCAAGCAAGATGATAGATATATATAAACTTGGAATAAACAACAATGGGTGTAAACTAAGTTTTTAAAGATTTTTCTTTAAGTTGAAGAACACTCAAACATGAACATTTTCCTTTTGTAAAATAATCTCTCAAACTCTCTCTAGGGGATGTATTAGGATGGAAAAGTTAAATTGGAAAATGTGTTTCCCGCACATAATAATGTATGAAAAAACTTGGTTGAAAACCAAGTGGAGAAGTGGGGAAAAACTGCATAAAACTGCCAAAAAACTGTTCCCGCTGGAATCTCGTTCGAACGAACTTGATTCTCGTTCGAACGAGACTTCTAACGAGCGACCAGCCTGGGCTCATTAGATACCTCGTTAGAACGAGAAAATTCGTTCGAACGACATATCGAACGACTGACCAGTTAGGGTCGTTGGCAAAACTCGTTCGAACGAAACCTGGTTC
This sequence comes from Sambucus nigra, assembly GCA_949130495.1. NCBI lineage: Eukaryota > Viridiplantae > Streptophyta > Magnoliopsida > Dipsacales > Adoxaceae > Sambucus > Sambucus nigra. The sequence goes on along the minus strand of OX422207.1, from coordinate 620,987,026 downwards.
GAACGAAACCTGGTTCGAACGAAAAAACTCGTTCAAACGACATTTCTAACGAATGACCAGAATGTTTGTAAAATTTGATTTTTGGCCCAGAAACTTTTATAAACTTATTTTATTAATCCTAACACCCAATAAACATTGTTCCAAGCTCCTATATAAATATAATTGCATTCATACCTTGGGAGGATGGAACCATAGTTGATGACGTAGAAACGAGGCACGCAAACCGGCATTTTGATGAAGCTTTATATTCTTTGCCGCTACGTCTACAACACACACTTCATAGGCTTGAGAGTATTACAATAAATCACTAACCTATGAATAAATGTTTTTGTCCGGAATTGAGCCAAAACTATATATGGACTCAATTGGAAATTTGCGTCCTTACAAGACTCTAGTCCAATTTTCTAATTTTCCAAATTCTCTTATTTTTCATAATCCTCAAAATTACTCATTATCATCATACATATATATAACATATTTGTTCTAGTCTCATCCCACACATATTATCGGTTCCCAATAACGATCACTATCATGATGAACAATCATATTCTATGTTCTACATTTATTACTATTTTGGGAATATTCCTACGGATGATATCACCCTATCTTTTCCATGATATGAGTCGAACGATTCAAATCTCCATTATATAAACACATGCATACACTTCACAGCGATAAAAAGGAAAATATTAACATTTACCCATGAGAGACCGAAAGGGGCCTAACTCCTTTCCATTCCGTAACTTAGCCCCCGGACCTTCGCTCTATTGGTTTCGCACGCATTAGTTTTCCTTGATACCGCTTCTTGATACCAAATTTAGTCTGCTGACATGGACCAATCACTTGAAGACGTGTGTCAACCACATGGCAAATACGAATACTTTCAATGAGAAACTCATACACTCCGAGCAGCTCAAGCGTACCGAGCAGCCTAGGCACCCCGAGCAACTCAGAGCTCCGAGTAACTCAAGCGTACCGAGCAACTTAAGCGGTCCTAACAGCTTAAGCTGTCCGAGCTACTTAGTGTGCAGAGCATCCAAATCAAGAGAATCAAAAAGACGACTGTGCATTAAATTTTCATTATTATCGTACAAATGTATATGTCTACTAGATAACAGCGCATTGTCTTTTCACATGTACAGCCTCAAGGCTATAAATACATTGTAACCTCCTCATTAGAGGGGGACTTTGGATCTCTTGGTAAACCTATTATGGGGATTCCAAATAAACAGTCAGCAATATAAAAACAGTGGGCGTAGGCCATTTTTCTCAGGCTGAACCACTTTAAAAATCCTTTGTCTTACCTATTCATTTTATATGTGATTGATTAATTAGAGATAATCTAGTTTTTTACTTCAACACTGCTCTCTTGAGGTGGCAACACATTCTTTTGCCTAATTTGAGCAAAATAGGCTGGTGACTCTATCTCTTTACATTTACCCCACACCGACGACGGACGAAGCCCCCTTCTCTAAGAGAAGGGTGCGAGACCGTGATGCGGTTTATTCCCCGATGGGATCCATTTTCTCCTCTTTCCCACCCAAAATAAACGTCGCGCCGAACGAGACGGCCACAGTGGAGACTCCGATAGGGACTTTTTTTAAGAGGGCTAGACTCGATTCACATGGGTATTTTAATTTATATTCCCCTATTTTCATGTGCTACTTTATTATTTGTGTGTACCTCATGCTTATGCTTTTATTCACACACTTGTAGAAGATTCTCCATGTACACTTCAAACCGCGTGCACTTAGGATCACGTATACCCACATGTTACATGCATCACTTATTCATTCTTGGTACACTTTTGGTACTTGCACTTTGCTCCCTATTTGGCATGATCAATAAAGATACTCTAATCATAAGATACTAATAAGAGAATCACACATGATTCACACGACATCACCAAAGAGCATTGTTATTTACCAAATTCTATCCAGTAACTCGAGAGTCATTTCATGATGGACGCTGGTCCAGCAGGGTACAGTTAGCCTAAGCGATATGAATCTCACCTTCCATTGGCCAAGTATTTTGACGTATATTGAACAATTCCCCTGCATCGTGTCGCTTGACCGAAGTCATGACGAGGTATATCGTCGGGAATTCATTCACGTACATCGAGTATATCAAATTCGCTCTAACACGTACCGTCCCCACGAGGTATATAGCGAGGCAATTCATATAGACTCAGGTATAGGTATATCAAATGCTTGTCCACACGTACCGATTGCCCTAAAAATCAAGACGTATATCGTGGAAGTCACGCCAAAGGGGAGAACCCTTTTTAATTCACCCAACCAAACTGTATACCCACATATAGGTGTCAAGCGTAGGACACACATGTTAGACTACGGGTTTAGACCCGAAACACTGTCGAAATTCCGAGTCGGCTGCCACCTAAATTTTCATGCAATTTTGAAAACGGGACCGTGCTCGTGAGCTTGGTTACGAGGCCAACCATATCTTTACATATGTTGCAAACCCAATTTTCCCAGGCTCGATTCCCGTTCGACATTTCATTTTGCATTTACGAGAATTTCATACAAGTGGGAACCTAATAAACATAATAATCATGCTGAGACCCGTCTCTAGTCTCTTACCCTTTATTTTTCCCAAAAAGCATCCAAAAGTGCTTTTCCTCTTTTATCAACAACACCAAAAACATTTTTATTCTCATCTTTTCCAAAAAAAAATCAAAAAATATTTTCCTCCTTTTCTAAAAATAAAAGTTTCCCTTTTTCTTTCCCGAAAATAAATTTCAAATTTTTTTACTTCTCAGGTCGATCACATACCCTTGTCCTAACTCCCTATTGGCTTCGGTCTTCAGTCGAACCACCCCGAAGTTCTATAAGTTCCTGCACATCCTCTGAGTCCGAGACTCACCCACCTTCCATGGAGAACACGGATCAAGTGCTGAATGCACAACCGAATTTGTTAACGGTTCTGGCTCAGCTCACTGCTAAAATTGACAACCTTCAAATCGAGGTTCATGAGATGCAAAGAAACCAAGTACCTATCCCCGAGGATCCTGAGGTCATTTTCCCGGGCACCATGGATCCGCCTACACCCAAGCCTATCTAGGTTCCTGAAGAATACCATCATGATCCACGTGCTCCTCCTACTAATGGACCGCCACTAGCCCAACTTCCTATGCCAAACCTTGCACAAACTCAGGCTAACTTACCCATAACTATTGATCCGAGAGAGGAAGAACTGATCAAGGTCAAGGAAGACCTCAAGATGCTAACCAAGAAATTAGACCAGGTATAAATCTCTGGGAACTACATGGACTACACCCACATGTCTCCCTATCCTAAATCCAGGTTACCAAAAAAATTTAAGATGCCCAGTATCAAAAAGTTTGGAGGCAGTGGACCCCCAATCGTTCATCTCCATAGCTATCACCGTTCCATGACTCTCCTAAGGGATTTCGAAGAAATAATGGCTCAAATGTTTCTACAGAATTTGAAGGATAGCGCCCTCCATTGGTTCTTATCCATTGTAGAATCTAGAATCCGCAGTTGGGAAGATGTTGCCCGTGAGTTTATGTCTCAATGCAAGTACAACGAGGAGCTAGAGGTTAACCTCTATGACTTAGAGCTACTCAAATATAATCCTGGGGAATTAGTCATCAACTTCACACCAAGAGGGAGATAAAAAGCAGCAACCATGACCAATCGGCTTTTCAAAGAAGAATAAGTCAGCATTGTGAAGAAGAACTTTCTACCCCATGTTCGAGTAATAATGGGAGGACAATATTACCCTCACTTTTGAGCCCTGCGAGAAGCAAGAGTAGAAATCGAAGAAGGTCTTGCCAAGACAAAAGTCGAATCGAAGAAAATCTCGGGATAACTTGGTCCTAGAAAGTTTGATAAGCCTGCTAGTACCACAATCTCTACTATCAACAATATCTCCCAACCTACCGCTTCATGGGCATCAGAAAGTTACCCAAAACCGATCCGAAAATAATATACCGAGCTTTATTCTCCTTTCTCCAAAGTCTACTAGGCTCTCTTAAACTGAACCTGATCAATCCCTTGGACCCTCGTCCATTACCAAACCCGCTTCTAAAGAATTTTAAACCTGATGCCTATTATGACTATCACCAAACTGTTGGCCATACTACCGACCAATGTTTCCATCTCCAAAACACAATCCAAGGCTTGATTAACCAGGGTAACATTGCCCCACCAGCTAATCCTAAACTAAACATTACCCATAATCCACTCCTAAGTCATACAAGCGCCATCTTCATAGAAGAAAACTAAGAACTCGACCCATCTAATCAAATCATACCAAGTAAATCACCACCCATACCCATATACTCTCCTAAACCTCTCCAAACATGCCCATAATTACACTTACACCCTACCAACCTTGCTTATCAAACCTTATGACTCCTCACCAGAGCCTGTATCGTTTTTCGTACCCATTTTGGAGGTAAAGATATGGAATTATCAAAAATACTGAACCAAGTCCTAGAGTTCAGGATGAAATTGCCCTCCCAAATGACCATTAATTGTCAGAGATTCATAGGATTGTTCTTTGAAGCTCGAAAATGGTTCAGAGAGTCAGACAACTGGGTAGTGCCAACCGATGAAGCCAGTCTAGATGGCCTGGTCCAGATCATGGAATATTTGTTTCAATAGACTAGTGATATTTATAGCATATTCGAGTTTCTCGATGCTTTGAAAGTACAAGGGCACCTGGTTTCCTCAGTCTTGCATTTCCATGTCAAAAAGGAGTAATTATATGAAGAGGCCATATAAGTTTTAGAGTGTATTGACTTTACATGGAAAGACAATATCGTTGCCACCGGATGGGGAGATGATTCTGAAGATTCAGATAAAGAGACAGGTACAATAAAGACTAGTCTAATAGACAACCTATGCGGAATGATCTCATTCGAGGAGCTGCTATGAGAGATTAACCATCTAGCTAAGCAACCTGACATCGAGGAAGAAATATGGTTTCTATTTTTCCCCTCTTCCCTGAACCACATGACCAGGTCAGGGAGACATTACTAGAATCAAACTTATAACCATCAGCAAGCAATAAAGGGAAATGTGTTAACAATCTCCTTATGCCAGAAATGACCCTTGAATAAATCAAGGACCTTAATCAACTGAAGAAAAATCAAGCCAACATCACTCTAAGGGGACTTTTCATGTCTTCCCAATTGTACCGAAATGCCCTAATCAAGCTACTCACATGACCCACAGTTCCTCCCTCAACCACACTAAAAGAAGTAGTAAACCTAGTTGGATCCTTAACCTCTACTCGAATGCTCTCCTTTTCTAAAGAGAAAATCCCTAAGAATGGTCCCAACCATAATCATGCTCTCAATATCTCTGTCGAAGTCACAGGGAAAACTGTTCCCCTCCCACTCGTCGATAACGGATCAACTCTGAATGTTTTCCCATTGAGAACCCTCAACTATTTAGGATAAAAAAGTCTGTGACCTTGCTCCAACCTCTACTGCCGTGCGTGCCTATGAAAACACCCGCCGAGAAGTAATGGGATTTATCAAGCTTGCAATAGGGGCTGGACATATAAATACTATTGTTGATTTCTAAGTCATCGACATCCTAACTTATTTTAATATTCTTCTAGGACGATCATGGTCCACGGCATCAAAGGGGTGTCTTCTTCCCTTCATCAGAAATTGAAGTTCTTTGCCAATGGACAAGTCATCACCATCTTGGGAGATAGTGATAACACCGAGAATGCAAGCACCAGTAACTCGGTACTAAAAATACGACACGAGGTGAACAATATGCTACTATCGAGCTTCCAGGGCAAACCACTCCTACTCCTAGCAGAGGATGACTTCAAAGAAAGGGTTTTTCCAGAATATAATCCTCACGGAAATGTCAATGTAATCCAAATGTTCAAAAATATGCATTTCATGCTCGGACTTGGCCTAGGGCAAAGAAAACAAGGGATAATTGAGGCTATAGTGTTGAAATAGGCCTTTCCTCCTTGTGGCTTAGGCTACTAACCATCAGAAGAAGAAATCAGATTAATCCCTCAGCCTCGACTGAAGAGAAAATTAGAATGCGCTAGAACTATCGCATGAGATTTCTTAAAAGGAAGAAGCATCAAAGAGGGTGAATATTTCCCCTTCTCCAGCTTCCATAAACCTTGGTATGACCCTCTAGACAAAAGAATGAAACCAGGAATGGAGATCTTTTTTCAAGACAGCTATTCGGGGGCTGAGAGTTCCCAACAATGTGTGCAACCACTCTATGAGGAGACCTTAGCTGATACCGGGGATTCTCAGGATAATGATTTCAAGGACTATTTCAACTTGCAGATATTGGGGCTGTCATTCTGCATGATCCACTCAGGGACTACATCGTCTGATCCATCCTAGCTCATCAAAGATGCTAATGCACCTCTTCTCAACTGACATGCTGCACGTGTGCCACCTACTGATATTCAACCTAACCCTAATGTCTATCCCCTTTCCTCTTTAGTTGTTTCTCTCACTTTAAAGTAATCCAGACCTCATTTGACGAGGTTCTCAATGTTATTTTTCCTATCAATGAAATAAATGAAGATTTTGAGTATCTTAACTGATCTAAATAATTGTCTTGATTCTAATAAAACTTTGATGATGATGTCTTTATAAATGAATAATTATTAAATGATCTAAATAAGGTTAACAAAAGCAATATAACCGCGTTTCACTTAATAAAGATGAAACTATTGTTATTAATCTCGGTTCTAGTAGCCAAATGAGCGAGATTAGGATAAGGGCTACCCTTAATGAGAATGATTGAACGCAACTCAAAGAGCTACTGAAGGAGTTATTCGTTGATGTCTTCGCATGGTCTTACAATGATATGCCCAGAACTGACCCTGGAATAGCACAACATGCAATTCGAACGCTCTTAAAATATAAACCAATCAAACAGATGATGCGAAAGCTCCGAATCGAATGGTAACTCAAAGTAAAAGAAGAAGTAGTCAAGCAACTAAATGTGGGCTTCATTAGTGTGATCGTATATCATATATGGATAGCCAATATCATACATGTTCCAGAATCAGTAGGAAAGGTCCACATGTGTGTCGACTACAGAGACTTGAACAAAGCATCTCTGAAGGATGATTACCCGCTACCCAACGTCGGCATGATCATGGACAAGATAACCAATCATGATCTCAAGTCATTAATTAAGGAATTTATCGGATATAACCAGATCAAGACACACCCTGGTCATTAAGAGAAATGCATTTATAACCCCTGGGGGAACCTTTTGCTATACTGTCATGCCATTTGGTCTAAAAAAATGTAGGTGCTACCTACCAAAGGGCTACCACAACCATTATGCATGATCTAATCCACAAGGAAGTTTAGGTTTATACGGATGACATGATTATCGAGTCCAAGACTAGAGAAGGTCATGTTCCCGCTCTTCAAAAATTCTTTGAACAACTGCAAAACTCTCAAATGTGGCTTAACCCCCAGAAATGTTTCTTTGGCATTACAAAAGGGAAACTCTTGGGATTCATGGTCAGTGAGAAAGGGATAGAAGTAGATCCTGAGAAGATGAAAGCAATACTTGAGATGGCACCTCCCCGAATGGATAAAGAAGTCAGAGGATACCTTGGTAAATTACAGTACTGTGACACCCCGACTAATTAAATACCGGGTAGCTACTCCTTTATTAAATTAATTCAAAATGCCAAGTTGGCTCAGTTAATAGCATCACTATCGAAAACATTTTTATTATTACTAACCAACTAGTATTTAAAAAGTAAGTGCCAAATTTCAATCAAAGTCTGATTAACATGCAACAAGTGTAATAAAGAATAATAACACCATTCACTATAATGAAGTAAATAGAATAACTATCACATAACGTAAATAAAGCTTGGAGGAAAACTCCTCACTACAAATCCCACAACTGATAAGTAAACTGAATACTAAATCAATACATGCCAAAGTCGGAAAACTGTAATGGAAATGTAACTCTAATAGAAATGGGCAACATGCCCTACAACTGATAAATAATGAATCTGGAATCCAAGTGATAGAAGCATCTACAAGCAAATCCCTGTAGCTTCCACAAACAGCTACAGCTCGTCACCTGAATGAGTATCCTATGCATGGTGTCCTTGTGGCTGGGCACCTAAAATGGTTTTACAAAGAAAAATAGATTTGAAAAGCAAACGGGTCAGAGCCCGAATGTGGAGTTATATTTTAAAAAAACCTGCTAGTGCTTTAACAACATTTAAAACATTAAATGCAAAGTACATGTTAGGACGTGCACTCACATGATATTCTCACCTCTCGTCTCACTGTGCACTCCTAACGTAAGTACCCATCTACAACGACACAAACCACTAGCTAAGTGACATCATATCTAGCTAGACTGTCATAGGTCCTACCCTTATTACTCAGTTCTATTAACATTATAACGCTCGTAATTAAATATGGATTTAACGTAAACTCAGATGCTCAATATGCAATATATTTCACGATCAGCTAACCCGTTATGTTTCTCGAAATAATACCGTAATTATTTTCACAACATTAACATGAAGATTCCCATTAATTAAGTGTATATTAATCACAACATAAATATACAATAGAAGCACCCTGAGAACTAAGCTGTGGTGCACACATACTCTGCTATCCATCCCGGTACATCACGTACATAAGGATTACATATTCCGAATCTCTCAGGAATAGTTCACAGATAACAACATCACAAATAATGGAGGCGAACACAATCACATCACATGGGTCACGCACATACCTACGCTCCCACGATCAGCGGACTTATTAATATCCCAATAAGTCCTTCTATGACCTATGTTCATCAAGGTAACCAGTCTAAATCCGGGCAACACAAGGATTAGAGGGCCCTAAGAGAACGCAAACCTCCCGTGATAGCAAGTATGGTAGGTATGTCATACACACAATTCATATACCAATACTAAGTAAACACACGTCTTAGTAACCTCATAGTTTAATCGTAGTACTATTCTCATTCTAGTACCAATATATAATTTACACACTTTATACGATTTCGGTTAATAATCATACGAGCCATAATATATTCTCACGTCGTAGTAGACACTCACGTCTCAACCCAAACGGTTCATTGATTTAAATCTGTCGTATATAATTTACTCCTCGTAATAACCCAAAAGTCCCAAATCTATCCATATATCATCAAAGGAAGGTTATCTATATCCTCGAACAAGTTTACGGGACTCCAAAAATCGAAACAGGCCAAAAAGGCCTAAACTGTCAACTCGTTAGAAGTCTCGTTCGAACGAGGCTGTTCGAACGAGATTCCACTGTCAACTCGTTAGAAGTCTCATTCGAACGAGACTGTTCGAACGAGATCCAGTTCGTTCGAACGAACTGTACCTTCTAACGATATCTTGTTCGAACGAGATTATCGAATGAATTTCCCTTTCGTTAGAAGCAACTGGTCAATTCGTTAGAAGCTCGTTCGAACGAGTTAGTTCGAACGACCTGGGCAGGGGCTTCTAACGACCTACCAGTTTCGTCCCAGATTTTTCTAAATCTCGTTTTTCACCATTTTTACTCCTCCAATCCCTTCTAAACTAAGTCTCAACAATCGTTTTAAGGTTTCTAAACAATCCTAAACATATTATAATCACATCCTAACACGTTTTGAAGGATTAACTTACCCTAACATCGATTAATATACAAATCTCTACACTTTTTCCACCAATTTTCTCAAGAACATGAACCCTAAAACTTGTAATCATCAATAGCCCATTCTAGATTCGTTTTTGTTATATTCAACATACATTACTACCAGAATAATCATCTCTATGTGATTCTACATGCAATTTGTCCTCAATATTCAAATCCTAAGTCCAATTAACATGGGTTTTCATTCATCTTCCAAGAACAATTTTAATTCTTCAATTTTCTAACATGGAAAGAACATTCTCTGAATTTAAATATAATTAAATCACTTGCCTTGATTCGATTTCTGATTTTGGTGTTGGTTTGGTGAAGATTTCTGCAGAATTTCTTCTCTCTCCAAGCTTCTTCTCCAAAGGTGGCTATGGTGGCTAGGGTTTTCTTTGGGAAAGATGGAAACCTAAATGATAATCTCCGTATCTTAATGGGTTAATATGGGTTGGTTAGTGGCTTAGTGGGTCAATTCCCAATCAGATTAAAACTCCCAATTTTCGTCACTTTTAATTCTCCAAAAATACAAAATTACTAAAATGCCCTTTATGTTGCCGGTATGGCCTAAAAATACCCCGGGACCCAAACTAAACCCCGGCTAGTGTTTTCTGACTATCTCGACCTTTCCGGATGCGTTGGCGCTCTCAAAACGACCATACGGTTTATAGAATTTCAATTCACTTTTATAATCAAAATATTACACCGTGACGCGGCGGTCACACGCGTCTCAACAAAATTTCTAAAATGCCGTAGATAAATCTCACGACAAATTTTTCATAATTCGATATTCATATAGAACATGTATGCACATAATCAAATACCAACTCGCATCTCGTTAGTATTTATAACCCGGATTAATTTCCAATTAATACGCATTTAATCAATTAATCCCAAAAATAAATATAGCCAAAAGTACGGGGTATTACATACTTCCCCCCTAATAACTGAATTTCGTCCCGAAATTCGAAACAAGAAAGTACCTGCTAAAAATAAATCTGGATAACGTTCGCGCATCTCATCCTCGCACTCCCATGTGGACTCCTCGACATTGTGATGTCGCCACTGAACACGCACTAACGGGACTATCTTTGACCGCAGTTTCCTCTCACTTCGGTCCAAAATAGCAATTGGCCTCTCCTCGTAGGAGCTATCCGGCTGGAGATAGATGTCCTCCACAGCAATGTGAGAATGGGCCAAATTATCTCTAAGGTATTTCCTCAGCGAGGAAATATGGATCACATTGTGAATCCGATGCAAATGCTCTGGTAACCCAAGTCTATACGCAACCGGTCCGATTCGCTCAATAATAGGAAACGGCCCCACATACCTTGGTGCCAACTTCCCCTTCTTCCAAAAATGCATAATCCCCTTCATAGGAGACACTCTGAGCAAAACCTGGTCCCCCACTTGGAACTCTCTGAAAAACCTCTTCGCATCAGCATAACTCTTCTGCCTGTCTTGAGCTACCTGAATGCGACTCCGAATCAACTCAATCCTTGCCGAAGTATCCTGAATCACTTCCGGCCCAAGTAGTTTGTTGTCCCCCACCTCTAACCAACATGCTGGGGAACGACAAGGCCTACCGTACAATGCCTCAAACGGAGCCATGCCAATAGTGAACTGATAGGAGTTGTTGTAAGCAAACTCCACCAGTGGAAGATACTGCTCCCATCCACCCCCGAAGTCAATAATGCACATGCGTAGCATGTCCTCCAACATCTTATTTGTGCGCTCGGTCTGCCCATCGATCTATGGATGATAAGCCGTACTCAACAGCAATTCCGTGCCCATGGCCTCCTGGAAACTCTCCCAAAACCTCGAAACAAATATCTTGTCTCTGTCAGACATGATATTTATGGGCACACCGTGAAGTCTCACAATCTCTGAAATGAAGAGCTGGGCATACTGTCCTGTAGTGTAGTCAGTCCTTACGGGTAAAAAGTGAGTGACCTTGGACAACCTGTCCATAATTACCCAAACAGAGTCGTGACCCCTCTGCGACGTAGGCAACCCCGTGATAAAGTCCATGGATATGCTCTCCCACATCCACACCGGGACCTCCAACGGCTGTAGTAATCCTGCTGGTCTCTGATGATCCACTTTTACAAGCTGACAAGTGGAGCATTTTGAAACAAACTTAGCGATATCTCTCTTCATACCGCTACACCAATACTGGCGTCTCATGTCTTGGTACATTTTGTCCCCTCCGGGATGTATCGTGAGCCGTGCGACTCTGCCATCACATCGTGTTGCAATTCCTCCCCTTCCGAAACTACCAATCTCCTATTGAAGCGTAATCCCCCGTCTGAGCTGACGGTATAGGACTCGGCTCCCTCTGCTAGTAATCGAACTATCTGCTCCTGACAGAACGAGTCATTAGCCTGTGCCCGTACTACCTTCATGACAATCTGCGGTGTAACAGTCATCACAGACATGAAAGATCGAGCCACTGCATCCTGGTGTCCTAATTCCTTCCACTTAGCCTTCCATACCTCTGCCACCTCATATGCTGGCCTACGGCTCAACGCGTCTGCTACCACGTTAGCCTTTCCCGGGTGGTACTGATGTTGAACTGGTAGTCTTTTACAAACTCAAGCCACCTACGCTGTCGCATATTCAATTCTTTCTGCGTGAACAGGTACTGTAGGGACTTGTGATCCGTGAACAGTTGGAACTTCTCCCCCAAAAGATAGTGCCTCCAAATCCGTAGGGCAAATACCACTGCCGCCAACTCCAAATCATGGGTGAGGTAATTCTTCTCATGAGGCTTAAGCTTACGGGAAGCATAAGCTATGGCCTGTCTCTCCTGCTGCAATACACCTCCCAGCCCTTATAAAGATGCATCGGTGTAAACCAAATACTCAACTCCCGGTCTCGGCAATGCTAACACAGGTGCTGAGGTCAATTTGTCCTTCAATTCATCGAATGCCAACTGACAGGCATCACTCCAGATGTATGGCACACCCTTACGAGTCATATGTGTCAAAGGACCTGCTATCTCCGAGAAACCCCGAATAAACCTCCTGTAGTATCCTGCTAGAACCAAGAAACTACGAATCTCCATTGGTGTCGCGGGCTGTCCCCACTCCCTCACCGCTGATACCTTCCCCTGATCAACAGATATTCCCTGGTCGGAAATAAAGTGTCCCAAAAACTGGACCTCCTTCAACCAAAACCCGTATTTCTCATATTTTGCATACAACTCGTTCTGACGAAGTGTCTGTAAAACCTGCCTCAAATGCTCGGCGTGCTCCTCCTCTGTCTGGGAGTAAACCAGAATATCATCGATGAAGACAATGACAAACTGGTCTAGGAAATCCGTGAACACTCTGTTCATCCAGTCCATAAACACTGCTGGAGCGTTGGTCAAACCGAAAGGCATAACCCGAAACTCGTAAGAACCATATCTCGACAAGAACGCAGTCTTCGAGACATCCTCCTCCCTGATACGCAACTGATGGTATCCCGATCTTAAATCAATCTTTGAGAAGAAAGAAGCTCCTCTCAACTGGTCGAATAAGTCATCGATTCGAGGTAACGGATACTTATTCCGTATCGTGACCTTATTCAACTCTCGGTAGTCCACACACAATCTCAGTGAACCATCTCTCTTCTTCACAAACAAAACTGGAGCGCCCCAAGGTGAGGTAATCCTGCGAATAAAGCCCTGACCTAACAGCTGCTCTATCTAATCCCGTAACTCCCTCATCTCAGCTGGAGCCATACGGTACGGTGCGCGTGCTATAGGTCTCGTACCCGGTAGAAAATCTATAATAAAGTCTATCTCTCGACTGGGGGGGTAAGCCTGGTATCTTTTGAAACACATCTGAATACTCACTGACAACTGAGATAGAATCTAAAGGAATCACTACCTCCTTAGAGGTATCCTCCTCAATATAATACAGATGAGCGGTCGATCCTCCCTCTGGGCGAGGCATCGCCACTATAAACATATCTTGCCCCGAAATGGCAAAAACAATGCTCCCGCTGAAGCAATCAATCATGGCCCTATAAGCTACGAGCCAATCCATATCGATAATCACATCGTGAACATGCATATCTAATACTAACATGTCTGCAGGTAATACCAAACCACCAATCTCTACCCCCACTCCCCGTCATATAAAGAAAATAAGTGACCCACTCCCCAATGGTGAGTCAACACACGTCACTGTGCTCTCTGCCGTAGCTAACAATCCTAAAGCTTTCCCGAAGTGTGTAGCACCCGTATCAAATAACACCCGACCCATAGTGCCATGGATAGGAAATGTACCCTCAATCGCGGGCGGTGCATGTGGAACTGCAGCCTGGTGCACATTGTAGACACGTCCATACTGTAGCTGCCCCTGCTGAACTGGGACTGCCGGAATGGGTGGCAATGCTGCCATCTGTGGCGGTGCGGGAAGAGCGGTGAGAAACATAGGCCTCTGTGGCTCCTGGCGAGCACCCTGTTGCTGCTGCTGTGGGGCCCTGCCCCTATCAGGACAATCCTGTCGCTTATGGCCAGTCTTTCCACAAACAAAACACTTCCCTGGGAAGTTCCCTCCTCTCTGCCCCTGCTGTCCCCGGCCCTGGTGGCCGTTACCATTCCTCCCTTGGCCCTGCTGGCCCTGGTGAAACTGCTGCCCATTCTGCCCCTGTTGGCCCTGATGGCCGTTTGGACCCTGATGGCCCTGACAAAAACCTCCTTGTCCCTGTCTTTAGTTTCCTGACCGAAACCTCTTATTATCCCCCTGCTGGGAGCCCTGCTCATTCTGTCTCTGTCCCTGACCAGATTGTGCCCCGCTGGCACTATGTCCTCCAGTCCTGCCCTGATGGCTAGACTCCCCCGACCTCTTGCCCTCGGCCATATGAAAACGGTGGTCCTGACAGTGTAACAATGCAGCGTTAACCACAGCAGAATAGGTGGCCAACGATAGGTTCCCTAGCAGATGCTGACGGATCCTCCATGTCAACCCGTCCGTGAACTTCTCAATCTTCTTCTTCTCTGTTGGTATCTCATCTGGAACGATATTCAACAGATTCGTGAACTCGGCCTCATACTCAGCCACAGTCTTACCCTCCTGCTTCAGACTCATCAATTTCCTCCTCATTTCTGTGTGAACAGCCGACGGAAAGTACTTACGGTCAAACCGCACCCAGAAGTCCTGAATAGTGAGAGTATCCCTCTCCTCCATGGTGTAATAGACTCCCACCACTGTAGCGCAGATCCAACTAGCTTGAAAGTAGCTAGCACCTGCTTCTGGACATCCGTGCACTCATACATCCTTAAGTGCCTCTGCATATCATTCCTCTACTCGCTCGAGACTACCACATCTGAGCTACCTGCAAATTCTGGCGGATGCGCTTTCTGAAAAGCGTCACGTACACGTTCCCAAGCAGACGGGAATGCATTAGCATGTACTGGCGCGGCAACCGGCGCTTGAGGTGGTGCCTGCTGAACAACGGCAATTGCGGCATTTACCGCTTGGGCTACTATAGCTGCAACCTCAGCGGCGTTCATCATGCCCTGAACTGGAGCGAGCTGGGGTTCGGGCATTGCATCCCTGGGAACTCGTCGTGCACATCGTGGAGGCATCTGAAATAAGAACAAAGTTTATAAGTTCGTTGTTTATAAACTTAAAATAGCTGAAGATCGAAGCATACACAAAAAGAGTACAACAGTCCTAAAATATAGGGCTCTATATCAAAGAAGATTAGCGGAAACATAATAAGCCGTCAGATCCTAAAGGACACTAGAACCTGATGCTCTGATACCACCTGTGACACCCTGACTAATTAAATACCGGGTAGCTACTCCTTTATTAAATTAATTCAAAATGCCAAGTTGGCTCAGTTAATAGCATCACTGTCGAAAACATTTTTATTATTACTAACCACCTAGTATTTAAAAAGTAAGTGCCAAATTTTAATTAAAGTCTGATTAACATGCAACAAGTGTAATAAAGAATAATAACACCATTCACCATAATGAAGTAAATAGAATAACTATCACATAACGTAAATAAAGTCTGGAGGAAAACTCCTCACTACAAATCCCACAACTGATAATTAAACTGAATACTAAATCAATACATGCCAAAGTCGGAAAACTGTAATGGAAATGTAACTCTAATAGAAATGGGCAACATGCCCTACAACTGATAAATAATGAATCTGGAATCAAAGTGATAGAAGCGTCTACAAGCAAATCCCTGTAGCTTCCACAAACAGCTACAGCTCGTCACCTGAATGAGTATCCTATGCATGGTGTCCTTGTGGCTGGGCACCTAAAATGGTTTTACAAAGAAAAATAGATTTGAAAAGCAAACGGGTCAGAGCCCGAATGTGGAGTTATATTTTAAAAAAACCTGCAAGTGCTTTAACAACATTTAAAACATTAAATGAAAAGTACATGTTAGGATGTGCACTCACATGATATTCTCACCTCTCGTCTAACTGTGCACTCCTAACGTAAGTACCCATCTACAACGACACAAACCACTAGCTAAGTGACATCATATCTAGCTAGACTGTCATAGGTCCTACCCTTATTACTCGGTTCTATTAACATTATAACGCTCGTAATTAAATATGGATTTAACATAAACTCAGATGCTCAATATGCAATATATTTCACTATCAGCTAACCCGTTATGTTTCTCGAAATAATACCGTAATTATTTTCACAACATTAACATGAAGATTCCCATTAATTAAGTGTATATTAATCACAACATAAATATACAATACAAGCACCCCGAGAACTAAGCTGTGGTGCACACATACTCTGCTATCCATCCCGGTACATCACGTACATAAGGATTACATATTCCGAATCTCTCAGGAATAGTTCACAGATAACAACATCACAAATAATGGAGGCGAACACAATCACATCACATGGGTCACGCACATACCTACGCTCCCACGATCAGCGGACTTATTAATATCCCAATAAGTCTTTCTATGACCTATGTTCATCAAGGTAACCCGTCTAAATCCAGGAAACACAAGGATTAGAGGGCCCTAAGTGAACGCAAACCTCCTGTGATAGCAAGTATGGTAGGTATGTCATACACACAATTCATATACCAATACTAAGTAATCACACGTCTTAGTAACCTCGTAGTTTAATCGTAGTACTATTCTCATTCTAGTACCAATATATAATTTACACACTTTATACGATTCCGGTTTATAATCATACGCGCCATAATCTATTCTCACGTCGTAGTAGACACTCACGTCTCATCCCAAATGGTTCATTGATTTAAATCTCTCGTATATAATTTACTCCTCGTAATAACCCAAAAGTCCCAAATCTATCCATATATCATCAAAGGAAGGTTATCTATATCCTCGAACAAGTTTACGGGACTCCAAAAATCGAAACAGGCCAAAAAGGTCTAAACTGTCAACTCGTTAGAAGTCTCGTTCGAACGAGGCTGTTCGAACGAGATTCCACTGTCAACTCGTTAGAAGTCTCGTTCGAACGAGACTGTTCGAACGAGATCCAGTTCATTCGAACGAACTGTACCTTCTAACGATATCTTGTTCGAACGAGATTATCGAACGAAGTTCCCTTTCGTTAGAAGCGACTGGTCAATTCGTTTGAAGCTCGTTCGAACGAGTTCGTTCGAACGACCTGGGCAGGGGCTTCTAACGACCTACCAGTTTCGTCCCAGATTTTTCTAAATCTCGTTTTTCACCATTTTTACTCCTCCAATCCCTTCTAAACTAAGTCTCAACAATCGTTTTAAGGTCTCTAAACAATCCTAAACATATTATAATCACATCCTAACACGTTTTGAAGGATTAACTTACCCTAACATCGATTAATATACAAATCTCTACACTTTTTTCCCCAATTTTCTCAAGAACATGAACCCTAAAACTTGTAATCATCAATAGCCCATTCTAGATTCATTTTTGTTATATTCAACATACATTACTACCAGAATAATCATCTCTATGTGATTCTACATGCAATTTGTCCTCAATATTTAACTCCTAAGTCCAATTAACATGGGTTTTCATTCATCTTCCAAGAACAATTTTAATTCTTCAATTTTCTAACATGGAAAGAACATTCTCTGAATTTAAATATAATTAAATCACTTGCCTTGATTCGATTTCTGATTTTGGTGTTGGTTTGGTGAAGATTTCTGCAGAATTTCTTCTCTCTCCAAGCTTTTTCTCCAAAGGTGGCTATGGTGGCTAGGGTTTTCTTTGGGAAAGATGGAAACCTAAATGATAACCTCCGTAGCTTAATGGGTTAATATGGGTTGATTAGTGGCTTAGTGGGTCAATTCCCAATCAGATTAAAACTCCCAATTTTCGTCACTTTTAATTCTCCAAAAATACAAAATTACTAAAATGCCCTTTATGTTGCCGGTATGGCCTAAAAATACCCCGGGACCCAAACTAAACCCCCGGTAGTGTTTTCTGACTATCTCGACCTTTCCGGACGCGTTGGAGCTCTCAAAACGACCATACGGTTTATAGAATTTAAATTCACTTTTATAATCAAAATATTACACCGTGACGCGGCGGTCACACGCGTCTCAACAAAATTTCTAAAATGCCGTATATAAATCTCACGACAAATTTTTCATAATTCAATATTCATATAGAACATGTATGCACATAATCAAATACCAACTCGCATCTCGTTAGTATTTATAACCCGGATTAATTTCCAATTAATACTCATTTAATCAATTAATCCCAAAAATAAATATAGCCAAAAGTACGGGGTATTACAAGTACATCAGTCGATTCATCAGCCAAATGACTTCCATATGTGAACCCATATTTAAACTCCTCTAAAGGTATTCAACCAAGGTCTGGAACAATTCTTGTAAATAATCCTTCGACCAAATTAAGAAATACCTAACACGACCTCCAGTGCTCATGCCACTGTAGCCTGGTCTTCCCTTATTCCTATACCTAGCTGTGACCGATACAGTATTCGGGGCTTTGCTAGATCAATACCTTGAAGAAACCCACAAGGAGAAAGCTATCTACTATGCAAGTAAAAAATTATATGATTCCAAAGTTAACTACACCCCCTTAGAAAAAGCATGTGTCACCCTTGTCTGGGTTACCCAAAAGTTATGACACTACATGTTCTCCTTCCCCATCAGAATCGTATCTCGAATGGATCCCATCAAATACCTACTCTAGAGGCCCGCCCTATCTGTCCAAATGTCCCATTGGTTGATGCTTCTAGACGAATTTTATATCACCTATGTCACACAGAAAGCCATGAAAGGAAGAGCCATATCTGACTACCTTGTTGACTACCCTATGGAAGAGGCCGATGTCTGGATTTCTGAATTCCCAGATGAGAATATCCTTTGCGCCTCTGAAGAAGATCTTTGATGGCAAATTTCCTTTGACGGCGCTGGCAACAAAAAGGGGTATGCCATTGTGATTCTCCTAATTTCCCCTGATGACTCTCACACTCCTATTGCCATCAAATTGGATTTCCCCTGCACTAACAACATGACTGAATAAGAGGCGTGCACAGTAGGCCTCAAAGTTGCCCTAAAGAAAGGAGTTTGATACCTCGATGTCTATGGGGATTCAACCCTCATCATTGGTCAAGTACTCAGGAAATGGAAAGTCAAGGATGAGAAACTCTTACCCTTCCATGCCCACCTTGAAGAACTGGCTTCCCAATTCAAAGAAATCACCTTTCACTACTTACCCCGAGGAAAAAACAACCAGCTGATGCCCTTGCCACCTTAGCCTCCATGATTGACAAGCCTGAAGGAATTACCATGGCTCCATTTCTTGTCCAAAAATAGGATAAACCAACCCATTGCTACCATATTGAGCTCTACACAGTGGAAGAATTCAAAACAGTTGACTGCTGGTACTATGATATTTGGCGCCTCGCCAAACACGATGAGTATTGTTGTCAAAATTTGATAAAATTACCACAAGTGCACAGGCTATTGAAATATAGCGTGTAAGTACGGGTCGATCCCATAGAGATTTCATCAATTTTTATAATGTATCGATTGTCCAACTTGACAAATGAGTGTACAAATATGATTTAGTGACAAAACAAAATAAAATAAAAATAAATGAGTGAACAAAAATCATGTTAACAAGTATGGAGATATTACTAGGATTTCATACACGTTTACCAATTTTACTAGCTTACGATTAATTAGTCCAATTCGCTATTTCCTTTTTTGACTCAAAATTGTACCGACTCTCATCACGTAAATTTCGGATGATGAAAATGTGAAAGTTTAAATAAATATTTTTACGTCTCTTTTTAGATACCAAAAATCCCTATTCCTTTAAAAATATCAGTCCTAAGAATTAAATGTCAAATATAAGCATGGACTATCAAACAATTTAACATAAGCATAATTCATCAAACACAAGTACATAAAATCAAAGGATGTGAATAGCACAATTAATTTTAAAGTTTTAAAATATCACTCTCATGACTATTTTAAATTAATACCGAATTTTTAAAATGTTTTTGAAATAGGTAGGGAATTTAGCGAATTAAACCAATTAAATCATACACTAAATAATCATGGTAAATTTCATGTCATCCTAACAATTTAAATTGAATTGGGATCGTAATTAAAGTACAAAAATTGCAAGATGAAATACCAATCGTCATTAATAATAAAAAACTTACAAAAATTTGAGTCCCAATATTTGAATGCCAATACAATAAAGTCCGCTCCAAATTTTGCACACATAATTTACACTCTCAAAATTTCTATCTCTATGTAGAAATCTATGTGAGTTTCTAAATGTGTCTGTCAAACACACTCTGTGTCTTTCTCCTCTCTTCCGAAAGTTCCCCCCTATATTTATAAGTCCAAGATAATAAAATAACAAAAGAAAAATAAAGGGCACAAGAAAACGTGGATACAAAACATGGGGAGCACCGAACAGACATATGAGAAGGAACATGGGTATGGGGGAAAAGAAATTTCGGATGGAGCAAAACATGGTTATGGGGTCAAAAGAAGGAAATATATGACAGTCTTTGGATTCGGCAGATAAGGTAGGTAAAAGGGACACTGGGACTTATTTTTCTTTTTTTCCCTTTCTTTTTGCATTTTCATCACTTTTTAAATCAGAATTTTCAAACTAATTTTGCACCTTCAAAACATCTTATTTTGAGATTTGCTCGAACTAGAAAATTGTGAATCTTTTAAATACCTTCCTGAAAAGCTATTCCATAACCTCAATGGACACTCAGATGAATTTATAATCATTTTTAGTACTATCGTGTCGGGTGTGCCATGTCGGGTGTGTCGTGTTGCGACATATCCAAATCATTTTTTGCATATCAACTCCTATGTTATCTGAATTCTCGAGGCACATGTAAAAATGAAGGATAAAAATACTTGATACAAATTTTGGGTCATAAAAATGTTAGAAATTACATAATTACCCTTATTTAGATTTTAGTCCCCGAAATTCACGTCTCACTCATTTTAACTTGGAATTCAACCAAATTTGAAGGAAAACTTCATATTGACCAGATACATAATACAAATAATGCACTCTTCAAGTATCCTCAAGGAGCCGACAAAAAATATCGAGCAACTCTCCGCAGATTGGTCGCCCAGTACATTATCTGTGATAAAGCACTTTTAAAGAGAAACTTTAATGGAACCCATTTGCACTGCATCGAAGGGGCTGACATTGAAGAGATGATGCAAAAAATCCACAGCGAGGAATGTGGACCCCACATGAACGTCCATATGCTCGCCAAAAAGATCATCCGACAGGGATACTACTGAACTACCATGGTACAGGATTGCATAGTCTACGAGTGAAGATGTCTCAAATGCCAACAATTCTCCAACTTACAGCATCTGCCTCCACGAGAACTGTACAACATGACTTCTCCCTGGCCGTTTTCCACATGGGGCATCGATAGCATAGGGAAAGTTACACCGAAGGCATCCAATGGGAATGAGTTCATCCTAATCTGTATTGACTACTTCACCAAATGAGTCAAAGCCGAGTCATACGCAGTTCTGAATGCTAAGAAGGTGGACAAATTCATCAAGAAAAACATCATCTGCCGATATGGGGTCGCACACGAACTAGTATCAAACAATGGGTTACATTTTGAGGTGGAGGTCACATAAGTGGTCAATGAATATGGAATTTAGAGACATAAATCCTCTCCATACCGGCCTCAAACCAACGGAGCGGTTGAAGCAGCCAATAAAAATCTCAAAGCCATTATCAACAAGATGATAAAGAGTTGTCGTGATTAGGCCGACGCGATTCCTTACTCCCTCTGGGGTTACCACACTTCAGTTCAAACCTTTATTGGGGCTACCCCTTACTCTCAAGTCTACGGCATGGAAGTGATTCTACCCGTGGAGCTGGAAATATCCTCATTGTGCATCATGGTTGAAAGAAAGCTTACTAAAGAAGACTGGTACCAAAGCCATCTTAACGAGTTGACCCTCCTAAATCAAAGGAGATTGAAAGCTCTATGTCACATACAAGGGTACCATCGCCGTATAGCGTGATCATTAAATAAAAGTTTCAATAATCACGGAGTCTGAGAAGGGTACTTAGCCTTTAAATAAATAGTAGAGCCCATCTGGGACCCTAGAGGGAAATTCAAGCCCAATTGGAGCGACCCCCACATCGTGAAGGATATCTTGTCGAGCGACTCCGCTGTGCTCACCGACCTTGATGGGGAATAAATGACGTGCCCAGTCAACCTGGACCATCTCAAAAAAATTTAACCCTAGTTCTAAATCTCGACGTGCTACGACTCTTATCATCTCCCTTTTATTCTAAAAAAATCTTCATTTTCCCTACCCAAAACTATGTGGGCCTGATCCTCTAAAAACATTTTCAAAAATGAATTTTAAAAATTTTCAAAACCTTCAGAGGTACGTAGGCATCTCATTTGCTTCACATGATCCCGACCCCCCTTCTTTTCATAAAATACTATTCTTTTCTTATCCCTGAGAACGACAGCTCATTTAAACATATACATGAACATAAGGATTATATATGCCTTAGAGATTGGTATAGATAATTCCAAAATACAAAAATTCATCATAAGTCATAACTAGATGATCAAAAACTTATTTATTTCATTAACTAAAATTTTCGTACGATTACATCGGTGTAAAGAGTCAAACGACTTCCCTGGCCAAAAAACCCAGAAAATAAAAAGCCCTACTACCCATGAAAATCATTCCAATTATTCCAGAAAACAAAAAAAATAACACTCATTATAAAAAAGCTTCACAAAACCCGACCCACTATAGCCAGAGGATCCAACACCATCATCACCTGCATCATGGACTCCCCAAACCTCCTCTGCCTGAATAAAGTATCGCAGATGCTCCATAGAATGATAAGAACATAATAGCTTGGGGTAAACGACAATGCCTCCCTCCATGGTGTCAGATATGGCAAACCAACTTTAACCCAGCTCCGCAGCATCATCTTGGCCACTACCTTCTTCCATAACCACTTTATGTAGTCTCTAGAGATATGCCAGATCCGCCCAATAGAGTGATAAGGATGAGTCGACGGACGATGATTCTCCCATAGGGAACCAATCTATATGCACATACACTCTATCAGATCCTCCTGAGTAAAGAAGTTTGGTGTCCGTGGTGACACAATTTGCTCCCAACCATATTAGTGCAACAATCGCCAAGGAAAGTAGAAGGAGGTCTGCCTGAGGCCAACCAGTTTGACGTACTGGTAGTCTCCAAGCTCTAGAATGGGCAACATCTCTCCCCACCAAGGCATGGACCATTGTAGGCCTCGAGCCCCATGCTCTATAAACCAATTCCCCTAACTCTCAATGTCCACGTCCATGCTAAGGAAATAGTGCAAGAAGAAGTTTGGAACCGCCGACAAGGGATACTCATGTGGGCTGCCATATGAAACCTCTCCGACAGCAACATAAACAACATTACAGGGTTGCCCCCTCAGGAAGTCATAATGACACTCCTGCCAGGCATCTAGGACATTTAAGGTCTCTGACAGTATCACCGTCGCCGGATTGCGATGGTACAAGATCCAAGAAATAATAACAGCCAATTGGGGGTCCATCAGCGTCTCTCCCATCACTAATAAAAATTTGGAAACAATGCTTAGGATGACGGCCCCGGTATATCCAGTATCACCCACGTCCTGTGAATGCACAGACTACAACACAACCGAGAAGGAAATCCTTCCTCCCGTAACTAATGGCCTGGCTACCGAAGGAGAAATATAAAGAAGACTAGCCAACAAATCCGTAGGAGAATGAGAAAACTCAGGAAGCTCTATGACAATGCTGGGATTTATCCCCAACATGGCAGAAAATTCCTCGTAGGTAGGCCAAATCTAATCTAACCCGAAGCGGAAGACATGATCCTAGGGATACCAAAACTCGATAGCCTCCATCAATATGTCCACTCAATAGGACGGTTGGGCCACAAAGAGACTCGCCACATGTGAAAGGCGTCGTAATCAACATTATAAGAACACATTGTTTCCAAGGCTTTGAGGTAGTTAGCAAACTCAATGCTTCCATGGAGAGCCATATTGCAAGACTAAGATAGAGTAAGTAAGTAATAATGTGGAAAAGATATAATGTAAAAGTGTGAGGAGGAAGGCACCATCCACACCCCCCTTTGTACTTAGAAACTCCCAATCCAAGACAAGGAACCCTGCAGAAATCGGAGTAAAACTTGCCCCACCAAGTACCAAGCAATTGAAGAAAGTGAAATTAATTCCTTGGATTGATTGGACTGGGCTGACATGCCGATAGGCAGGATATGGGTCATGCCGGCCAACAACCCTCCATTTTGGGAAATTTCCATTTTCCCTCCTTTGTCAAAATTAAAAAACCAACAAAAATAATTTTTATCTTAAGGGAATATCGGATTTCATTTATACTTATGCTTTGCTAATCTCATTTCAAATAAAAACCTTCTCAAATTATTTTTAAGGTCTCAGCAACAATGTAAAAGAGCATGTGCATTGATCATTAAAACAGGAAAATTAACAAAAAACTTCATTTTTCATTTGCATATATTTTGCGGTGTTACATTAAAATTTTGCATGAATATGAGTGGTCGTCGAGGATATACAGTCCCTGATGTCCTTTAGCCAGGTGATCGAAACACTAATATGAGGCAAGGAAAGATATAAAGGATCAAATCAGCCAAGCATAAGGAAAGAGAAAGAAATCAAGGAAATAAAAAAGACGTACCACAGGTCGAAGAACCTCTTCAATAAGACTCAACTCCTTTGGGTCCATCGCATAAGGGAGATGCTGCTGACGCACGGATCCCCCATCTGCTCCCTGAAGGTTGTAACTAGCGGAATGCAGTCGCACAAAAGAAGGCCTTGAAGTCATCACCGCCACCGCTGATGTAGTCGCACCACCTATGCTATGAGAAGACCCCACCTGCCGACTCGAGCCCTCCCTAGGGAGAGGCATCACATCATAAATTCTAGGGGGCATCATCCAACTCTTGACAAAGTCCATGTAATCATACATCAACACTATGTCAGTGTACTGGGAGTATGGCTCTCCCATCATCGTAGCCACCTGGGCATCATAAGACATCTCCCGCATGCGCCTTATGAACATAGGGAGCCTCGTAGGCAGAACTGCAACCTCTTACTCCATAATCTGACAGACTACCCTATCCCTAAGATACCAGGAGTGTCCAAACTCATGTGCCAGTAGGCGCTGCATCTGCGCATATCCCCCAGTTACCCTAGTGTGCTGAATAGTCATCCCCCAGGGATAAAAGGTCTCCTACAAATCCCCAGCGAAATTGAAGGATCAGTATCGATAAAATGGCATTAAAGGAAAAGAACAGTCTTAAGGACAAAAGAATGGTTACATGCTCACTCATCAGGCCATTCAAGACCTGATGCACTGCCTCTAGAGAAAGTTTCTTCTTTAATTGCCGATTGGACCTCCTCCCTCGGAACATCCTAAAAAAAGTCCCCAACGGAGTCATCCTTCAGAGAAATTAGTTGGGTGTTCAACCCAATATCCTCGTCGAACCACGTCTGCAAAGGATAAGAATCATCAATTATGAAATCAAAAGGAAATGAACGAACTAAAAATGCGAATGCATAAAGGAAAATGTGCAAAATAAAGAATACTGAGGACCCCCGATTTTAATCTTCTTAAAAAAATCCTAGATTTCCTTGTTATGAAACAGATGCGGAAGCGTAAAGGTGATGGTTCAACATAAATACCAAAGTTTTAATTTCTATCTAAATTAAAATCAAACACTTTCATTTAAACACAAATAATTAATCCAAGTCCTAGAATTTGCATAAGTCATATTTTTTCATTTAAACAAATTAGGATAAACCATTTTGAACAAATGACTTGAATTAATTAAACATTACCCAAATTTAATTATGCACCAAATTAAATTAAAAGTGATTTAAACCAATTTTATCTTCTTTACCTAAGCATGTGTTCTAGGTGATATTGCAAGATAAAATAAAACATGAAATCACTACGCCGCGATGTACGAGGAAAAACCCAAGATGGGAAACAACCTCGGACAACCCTAGCCACAAATCCACTAGATACGGTTTTACAAATACAAGACAGAAGACTTACATCACATGACTTGGTCCCTCTCAAGCCCCGATGCTTCTTCTTGTAGACACGTCTTCCTAGCGGATAACCTTGGAGCTCCACCGTGGTCTCGGAATCCACCGATAGGAGTTTATATGGTCACCGTCACCCAAGCTAGGAGCCTTTCTCCAAGAGGGTAAATCAATGTAAACAACTTCTTGTGGCACCCCGCTTAATTAAATACCGGGAGATCACTCCTTTATTAAACTAAAATCAAGGTGAACAGTTGGTTCATTCTTATCATCACTGTCGAAAAATACTTTTCCAATTTAAACACCCTAAATAATTAAGCTAAGTGTCAAAACCATTTTTAGACTTTACTTTCGAAATTTTATTTTATATAAACCAACATTTAAAACTTTGCATAATTCACAATTTAATAGTCACGCCACAACTATCCTGGAACATACAATCCAAATAATCAAACATTCAACTAATTGAATCCAACATTTAACACTTTAAATGAAAACACCCTGGAAATAATAAATCCCAAAGAGCAAGTACTGGAAATAAATGGATTACAATATCCAATAAAACAACTGAATAATGGAAAGGGCGACACAAGCCCAACTGAAATAAATAATGCTAAGAGTAGAATCAAATGAATGAGGTCGTCTAAGCAAAAGTCCTGCAACTCCCACCTAAGATGCAGCACGTTCCTTCCAAAGGATCCTATGCAAGACGCCCCTGTGGCTGGGAACCTGTAATATATACATATATATACAAGAGAAAAGGGAAAATAGAAACGGGTCAGAGCCTGATTGTGAAAATGATTTAAAATTTGTTTAGCAAGTATTTAAAATGTTTACAGTCCAATGCAACAACATATTAGTGCGGCACTCCCTTGAGAAATTGTCACCTCTCTTCTAATGTGCACACCTATCGTACTAACCTTCCCAACGGTTTAACTTATCTTAGGTTACTCGTAAGATTTAAAGCTGAACAATTTAATTATTTAAGAGGATAATTTCAATTGATCACAAAGTTCTCATTTAAACCTTATTTGCCAATAAAGTTTCCCCAGTGTCATATTACACTTTTCAAAACAAATATTTCCAATTTGAAGTCATTATTCATTTCTTACTTACCATAACACAGTAGGCAGTTTCAAATTTCAGAATTTCATATATATATTAAATACTTGTATAATATATATATTCTAACATAACCCCACATAAAAATTATGGTGCGGGCATACTCTGCTATCCAATCCACGTATCATTCGTACTAAGGGAAATACAAGTTCGAAATCACTCTCGAACTGTATTAATACATACACAAACAATATTGAGGTGAAGCATAGTTTCCAAGTCCAAGAGGTCAGCACATACCCTCGCATCTCTTAGGACCGTGACTATTGATTCGATAGCCTGTACCTAGGATTCCTATCTTCTTGGGTACAAGTCAATATCCCCCATAAAGGTCCCATCGAGATAAAACTGTCCCAGCGTGGTAACCTTGGGGATAGCAAGTAGCGCGAGCATGATTTTCACACGTATATAGTATATGCATAAACACAGTAATGTAAATATACTACTTTTTCTATATCAAATTTAAGTTCATCTCATAACCCATAATTATAACATGTATCCTTATTTCTCATTATTTAGTTATCACTTATAATGGTTCGTCTCTTACTTTAATTTGAGGGATTATTCCAACTCACTACGTAATACTCATGGACTCTATCCTCCGAAGTGTAGAATTCAGTAGGTACTCATCTATTTTCCATCGTAACTATCTTATGCGTCTCTCCCTTTAATACATAATTCTATCGTCCCTTATATGTAAACATCCCAAAAATGCAAATCTCGTCTTACATTAAAGGTATCATAATTATTAATAAGTTCTACTGGTCCTCTTTATCTCCCAAAATATTTTAATAAGGATGTCCAAATATTTTTACTCATTTAATTTGAATTTAACTATTTACAAAGGGGAAATATGAATCTACCAGAAGGGGTCGATCGATCGATGGCAGGGGCTCGATCGATCGATGCGTCGATCGATCGATGCGTCGATCGATCGATACACCTGGTTCGATCGATCGATCAAACGGGTCTGGCGAATTCTGCAGTTTAATAGTTACGGGTTCTACCATAGAACATCAACCAAATCCAGATTTTTCATATCCAAACTCCCAAAAATTCATACTACAATCATTATAAACCCAAATTAAGCATCTTCTACGTAAAGCATGTGAATTTTCATCAATAACCATGGATTAAAAGGGGAAAAACTTATATAAACCTTATGAACCCTTGAAATTTATTTAACTTTGTTCTAATCGATCTTTTTCCAGAATTTCTTCTTCTAAAACATCATAAATCTGTGGTTCAACCTCTACATATGAAGGGGGATTTCCAGGTTTCCATATATATCATTACTACATGCAATTTCCTATCTCCAACATGGGTTTTCTTCCATGAAACTCATCCTAATCAACCCTAGACTAACATGAGTGATGCATTAGCAAAAATAAGCAAGATAAACACTTGCCTAGAAATTTCAGAGTTCTTATTTGTGGACGAATTTCGTGTGGTTGCGTTTCCTGTCGCGCGATCTACGCATTGGTGGTGGTGGTGGTGCAATCAGATGACTTTTTGGCCTTGGATTGCTTGGAAAGCTTTCTCCTTCCCTCTCCTATGGACGTTCTAAAATTATGAGTCTGCTAACCCTAAGAGACTATTCCAAATGGATGATATAGCCTAATAATTTTCGTGGGTTTAATTACCCAAAAATGCAAAATGTCCAAAATGCCCTCCCGGGGTGCTAAATAGGCCTAAAAATGTCCCGAGACCCAAACTAAACCCCCGGGTATACTTTTCTGACTATCACGACCCTTCCGGACACTTTGGAGCACTCAAAATGACCATACGAGTGACTTATAATTTATTCACTTTTATTAATCAATATTTAGTCCCGACGCGATACGGGCGCGTCCTGACTCAAATTTCCAAAATTGTCATTTTATTCACCCTTGACATTTAATAGAACCAATATTATATATTACTCTGCTCATTAGTAATATTCAACAAGTTTCCCATAATTACTAACTCACATCACGTTGATAATTATAAAGTAATTAATTTTCGGATTTATATTAAATTAATAACTCACATTAAATTTAATAAATCCCCAAATTTATAAAGCATAAAAATACGGGGTATTACATACTTCCCCCCTAATAACTGAATTTCGTCCCGAAATTCAGAAAATAAGTCATACCTGGTAAGAATAAAACTGGATATCTCTCGCGCATATCTGCCTCGTGCTCCTCCGAAGTGGATTCCTCCACATTATGATGCTCCCACTGGACCCGTACAAGTGGAACTACCTTCGACCTCAATCTTCTCTCGCTATGGTCTAGGATAGCCACCGGTCTCTCCTCATAAGAGCTGTCAGGCTATAAGTCTATCTACTCTATCGCGATGTGAGTATGGGCCATATCATCCCGAAGATATCGTCTCAACAACGAGATGTGGAATACATCATGGATGCGATGCAAATGCTCTGGCAGACCCAACCTGTATGCCACCGGCCCAATCCTCTCGATAATGGGAAATGGTCCCATGTACCTCGGGGCCAATTTCCCTTTCTTCCCGAACCTCATTAATCCTTTCATAGGAGATACTCGCAGTAATACTTGGTCCCCCACATTAAACTCTCGAAAGAACCATTTCGCATCGGCGTAGCTTTTCTTTCTGTCCTAGGCTACTCGAATGCGACTCCTGATCATCTCAATCCTAGCGGAGGTTTCCTAAATCCCCTCTGGTCCTAGCAACTTATTATCCCCCACCTCTAGCCAACAAGTTGGGGAATGACAAAGCCTTCCATATAAAGCCTCGAATGGAGCCATGCTAATCGTGAACTGATAAGAGATATTATAGGCGAACTCTACCAGTGGAAGATGTGGCTCCCAACCTCCTCCAAAATCAAGGACACACATGCGTAGCATATCCTCCAGCATCTGATTAGTACGCTCTGTTTGTCCATATGTCTGTGGGTGATGAGCTGAACTCAACCTTAACTCAGTACCCATAGCCTCCTGAAATCTTTCCCAAAAACGTGACACGAAAATATTGTCTCTATCTGACACAATATTCAGGGGCACCCCATGTAATCTGACAATCTCAGTAATAAACAACTGAGCATATTAACCTGTGGTATAATCTGTCCACACTGGGAGAAAATGAGACACCTTGGTCAAACGATCCATAATCACCCAGATGGAGTCGTGGCCCCGTTGTGATGTAGGCAACCCTGTAATAAAATCCATGTAAATACTCTCCCACTTCCACGCGGGTATTTCCAATGGCTGAAACAACCCTGATGGTTTCTGATGGTCCTCCTTTACCAGTTGGCAGGTAGAACACTTGGATACGAACTCAGCAATATCCTTTTTCATCCCACTCCACCAGTACTGCCGTCTCATATCCTGGTACATCTTATCTCCCCCAGGATGTACTGCAAATCGGGACCCGTGAGATTGGGTCATCACTGCATGACGTAATTCTGATCCTTCTGGGATCACCAATCTCTCATTAAAACTCAAACCCCCATCAAAACTAACAGAATAGGACTCATCACCCTCAGCTAGAAGTCGTACAATATGCTCCTGGCAAAACGGGTCTAGAGTCTGTGCCTGTATCACCCTCGTAACAATCTCGGGTGTCACTATCATAACAGATATGAAGTAACGGGCTACTGCATCCTGGTGACCCAACTCCTTCCACTTTGCTTTCCAGACGTTCGCTACATCATCTACCGGTCTACGGCTCAACGCATCAGCAACTGCGTTGTCCTTCCTCTGGTGGTATTGTATGTCGAACTGATAGTCCTTCACAAACTCTAACCACCTGCGCTGATGCATATTCAGCTCCCACTGAGTGAACAGGTAATGCAGTAACTTGTGGTCTGTGAACAAGAGGAATCTCTCCCCCAATAAATAGTGCCTCCATATCCTCAATGCAAAAACGATCGCTGCTAACTCCAGGTCATGGGTGGGGTAATTCTTCTCATGTGGCTTAAGCTTGCGGGAGGCAAAAGCTATAGCCTTCTCCTCCTGCTGAAGTACTCCCCCAAGTCCCTGTAAAGAGGCATCGGTGTAAACCAGGTACTCCATGCCTGGCTTAGGTAAAGCAAGGACTGGTGCTGAAGTAAGCTTATCTTTCAGCTCATCGAAATCCAATTGAAAAGCATCATCCCAAACATATGGTACCCCTTTGCGAGTCAGGTTCGTCAATGGACCCGCTATTTTGGAGAATCCCCGTATGAATCTCCTGTAGTATTCGGCTAACCCTAAGAAACTACGCACTTCCGTCGGTGTCGTGGGCTGTCCCCACTCCCTCACCGCTGACACTTTACTCGGGTCAACTGATATCCCCTGTTCAGAAACAACATGTCCCAAGAATTCCACTTCCCGCAACCAGAACCCGCATTTCTCGTACTTAGCATACAGTTGATGCTCTCGTAGAGTCTGAAGAACCTGCCTCAAGTGCTCGGCATGGTCCTCCTCGAAGTGTGAATATATCTGAATGTCATCTATGAAGACGATGACAAACTGATCCAAGAACTCTCTAAACACTCGGTTCATTACGTCCATGTACACGGCTGGAGCATTTGTGAGTCTGAATGGCATCAGTCTGAACTCATAGGACCCCTATCTCATCAAGAAAGTAGTCTTTGAAACATCCTGCTCCCTAATACATAGCTGATGGTACCCCGACCTCTGATCTATCTTCGAAAAGAAAGTTGCTCCCCTCAAGTGGTCGAACAGATCATCGATTTGAGGCAACGGATACTTGTTCCGTATCGTGACCTTGTTCAACTCCCGGTAGTCCACACATAGCCTCAGTGAACCATCTCTCTTTTTCATAAACAAGACTGGAGC
This sequence comes from Sambucus nigra, assembly GCA_949130495.1. Classification (NCBI taxonomy): domain Eukaryota; kingdom Viridiplantae; phylum Streptophyta; class Magnoliopsida; order Dipsacales; family Adoxaceae; genus Sambucus; species Sambucus nigra. The sequence goes on along the minus strand of OX422207.1, from coordinate 620,954,824 downwards.
GCCCCAAGGTGAGGTACTCCTGCGAATGAAACCCTGACCTAACAGCTGCTCTATCTGATCTCGTAACTCTCGCATCTCTGCCGGAGCCATACGGTATGGAGCGCGTGCTATAGGTCTAGTAGTCGGTAATAAATCTATGACAAAGTCTATCTCTTGACTAGGGGGTAGGCCTGGTATCTCATGAAATACATCGGAATACTCACGAACAACTGGGATCGAGTCTAAGGGAACCACAACCTCCTTAAAGGTATCCTCCTCTATGTAATACAAATGAACGGTCGAGCCCCCCTCTGGGCGAGGCATCGCCACTACAAACATCTCTTACCCCGGAATGGCAAAAACAATACTCCCACCAAAACAATCTATTATAGCCCTGTAAGCAGTGAGCCAATCCATACCGATAATAACGTCATGCACATGCATATCTAAGACTAACATATCTACAGGTAATACCAAGCTACCAATCTCTACCCCCACACCCCGGCATATAAAGAAAATAAGCTAACCATTTCCCAGTGGTGAGTCTACACACGTCACAGTGCTCTCTGTTGTGGCTAATAACCCTAAGGCCTTCGTAAAATGAGTAGCTATAAAATAGTGCGTCACCCTAGTATCAAATAAAACTCGACCCATAGTACCGTGGATAGGAAACATACCCTTAATTACGGGTGGTGCCTGTGGAGCTGCTGCCTGGTGGACGTTATAGACACGTCCATACTGTAACTGCCCCCGCTACACTAGAGCTGCTGGAATGGCTGGTAGGGCTGGTGCTGGGAGGGCGGCTGGAAAAAGTGGCCTTGTGGCTCATTACGGGCACTCTGCTGCTGTGGGGCCCTATCACCCTCTGGGCAATCCTGGCGCTTATGGCCATGCTTGCCGCACACAAAACATCGGCCTCTGAAGTTACCTCCCCTTTGACTCTGCTGACCATGGCCCTGCTGGCCGTTACCACCCCTCTAATGGCCCTGTTGGCCCTGATGAAAATGTTGTTGGCCCTGTTGGCCCTTTTGCTGACCCTGCTGCTATCGGTGTTGGCCTTGCTGGCCCTGCTGACCCTGCCTATAACCCCCAAATCCCTACCTGGAATCACCTGATCGGAAGCGCTTGGTAGGGTCCCCCTGATGGGAACTCTGCTCATGCTGACAAGTCTGTCCATGGGATATCGGTGCTCCACCAGCGCCACTACCCCGTGTCCTGCCCTGCTGGCCGGACTCTCCTGCTCGCTTGCTTCCCAGATGGAAGCAGTGATCCTGGCAGTGTAGTAAGGCAGCATTGAGTACATCTGTGAAGGTACTCAGAGACAAATTCCCTATAAGATGTTGACGGATCCTCCAAGCTAACCTATCAATAAACAACATTATCTTCTTACCCTCAGTAGGTGCCTCATCTGGCACTATGGTGAGAAGTCTCGTGAACTCCTCCTCATACTCAGCAGTGGTAGAATTCTCCTCCTTTAAGTTCAGTAATTTCTGCCTCATCTCGGTTTGCATGGAGGGTGGAAAGTACTTGCGGTCAAACCGCTCCCAGAATATCTGAATCAGAATAGTATCCCTCTCCTCCAAGGTGGTGGTGGATTCCCACCACTGCAAAGCGGCCCCCACTAACTTAAAGGAAGCCAAAAACTATTTCTGCACGTCTGTGCACTCATACATACGAAGATTACGCTGGATATATTTCTTCCATTGGCTGACGATGATGATATCTGAACTACCCGAGAACTCAGGGGGATGCGCCTTCTGAAAGGCATCCCTAACCCGCTCCCATGCTGATGGAAGCTGTGCAGGTACTGGAGCCACTACCTGAATCTGGGTTGGAGCCTGCTGTACTACCGCTAGCGCGGCATTCACCGCCTGAGCAACAATAGCGGCTACCTCATTAGAATTCATCGTTCCCTGAGCCGGAGCTGCTGGCTGCTCGAATTGGGCACGCCTATCCTTTGGTGCACATCTCGGAGGCATCTGAATAATGAAGAATTTTATTAGTCTACAGTTATTATCAAATCTTAAATAGCTTAAGACATAATCGTAAAACTAAGAGTACAACAATCCTAACATAGGGCTCTATAACAAAAAAATGCTAAGCTGAAAGAGAAATAAGCCGTACAGATCCTAAGGAAACCAGAACCTGATGCTCTGATAACACCTGTGACACCCCGCCTAATTAAATACCGGGAGATCACTCCTTTATTAAATTAAAATCAAGTTGAACAGTTGGTTCATTCTCAGCATCACTGTCGAAAAATACTTTTCCAATTTAAACACCCTAAATAATTAAGCTAAGTGTCAAAACCATTTTTAGACTTTACTTTCGAAATTTTATTTTATATAAACCAACATTTAAAACTTTGCATAATTCACAATTTAATAGTCACACCACAACTATCCTAGAACATACAATCCACATAATCAAACATTCAACTAATTGAATCCAACATTTAACACTTTAAATGAAAACACCCTGGCAATAATAAATCCCAAAGTGCAAGTACTGGAAATAAATGGATTACAATATCCAATAAAACAACTGAATAATGGAAATGGCGACACAAGCCCAACTGAAATAAATAATTCTAAGAGTAGAATCAAATGAATGAGCTCGTCTAAGCAAAAGTCCTGCAACTCCCACCTAAGCTGCAGCACTTTCCTTCCAAAGGATCCTATGCAAGACGCCCCTGTGGCTGGGCACCTGTAATATATACATATATACAAGAAAGAAGGTAAAATAGAAACGGTTCAGAGCCCGATTGTGAAAATGATTTAAAATTTGTTTAGCAAGTATTTAAAATGTTTACAGTCCAATGCAACAACATATTAGTGCGGCACTCCCTTGAGAAATTGTCACCTCTCTTCTAATGTGCACGCCTATCGTACTAACCTTCCCAACGGTTTAACTTATCTTAGGTTACTCGTAAGATTTAAAGCTGAACAATTTAATTGTTTAAGAGGATAATTTCAATTGATTACAAAGTTCTCATTTAAGCCTTATTTGCCAATAAAGTTTCCGCAGTGTCATATTACACTTTTCAAAACAAATATTTCCAATTTGAAGTCATTATTCATTTCTTACTTACCATAACACAGTAGGCAGTTTCAAATTTCAGAATTTCTTATATATATTAAATACTCGTATAATATATATATTCTAACAGCACCCCGCATAAAAATTATGGTGCGGGCATACTCTGCTATCCAATCCCCGTATCACTCGTACTAAGGGAAATACAAGTTCGGAATCACTCTCGAACTGTATTAATACATACACAAACAATATTGAGGCGAAGCGTAGTTTCCAAGTCCAAGAGGTCAGCACATACCCTCGCATCTCTTAGGACCGTGACTATCGATTCGATAGCCTGTACCTAGGATTCCTATCTTCTTGGGTACAAGTCAATATCCCCCATAAAGGTCCCATCGAGATAAGACTGTCCCAGCGCGGTAACCTCAGGGATAGCAAGTAGCGCGGGCATGATTTTCACACGTATAAAGTATATGCATAAACACAGTAATGTAAATATACTAGTTTTTCTATATCAAATTTAGGTTCATCTCATAACCCATAATTATAACATTTATCCTTATTTCTCATTATTTACTTATCACTTATAAGGGTTCGTCTCTTACTTTAATTTGAGGGATTATTCCAACTCACTACGTAACACTCATGGACTCTATCCTCCAAAGTGTAGAATTCAGTAGGTACTCATCTATTTTCCATCGTAACTATCTTACGCGTCTCTCCCTTTAATACATAATTATATCGTCCCTTATATGTAAACATCCCCAAAATGCAAATCTCGTCTTACATTAAAGGTCTCATAATTATTAATAAGTCCTACTGGTCCTCTTTATCTCCCAAAATATTTTAATAAGGATGTCCAAATATTTTTACTCATTTAATTTGAATTTAACTATTTACAAAGGGGAAATATGAATCTGCCAGAAGGGGTCGATCGATCGATGGCAGGGGCTCGATCGATCGATGCGTCGATCGATCGATACTCCTGGTTCGATCGATCAATCAAACAGGTATGGTGAATTCTGCAATTTAACTGTTACGGGTTCTACCATCCAACATCAACCAAATCCAGATTTTTCATACCCAAACTCCCAAAAATTCATACTACGATCATTATAAACCCAAATTAAGCATCTTCTACGTAAAGCATGTGAATTTTCATCAATAACCATGGGTTAAAAGGGGCAAAACTTATATAAACCTTATGAACCCTAGAAATTTATTTAACTTTGTTCTAATCGATCTTTTTCCAGAATTTATTCTTCTAAAACATCATAAATCCGTGGTTCAACCTCTACATATGAAGGGGGATTTCCAGGTTTCCATATATATCATTACTACATGCAATTTCCTATCTCCAACATGGGTTTTCTTCCATGAAACTCATCCTAATCAACCCTAGACTAACATGAGTGATGCATTAACGAAAATAAGCAAGATAAACACTTGCCTGGAAATTTCAGAATTCTGATTTGTGGACGAATTTTGTGTGGTTGCGTTTCCCGTCGCGCGATCTACGCATTGGTAGTGGTGGTGGTGCAATCAGATGACTTTTTGGCCTTGGATTTCTTGGAAAGCTTTCTCCTTCCCTCTCCTATGGCCGTTCTAAAGTTATGAGTCTGCTAACCCTAAGGGAATATTCCAAATGGTTGACATAGCCTAATAATTTTCGTGGGTTTAATTACCCAAAAATGCAAAATGTCCAAAATGCCCTCCCGGGGTGCTAAATAGGCCTAAAAATGTTCCAAGACCCAAACTAAACCCCCGGGTACACTTTACTGACTATCTCGACCCTTCTGGACACTTTGGCGCACTCAAAACGACCATACGAGCGACTTATAATTTATTCACTTTTATTAATCAATATTTAGTCCCGACGCGACACGGGCGCGTCCTGACTCAAATTTCCAAAATTGTCATTTTATTCACTCTTGACATTTAATAGAACCAATATTATATATTACTCTGTTCATTAGTAATATTCAACAAGTTTCCCATAATTACTAACTCACATCACGTTAATAATTATAAAGTAATTAATTTCCTAATTTATATTAAATTAATAACTCACATTAAATTTAATAAATCCCCAAATTTATAAAGCATAAAAATACTGGGTATTACACTTCTTCTTTGCGGGATTTAGAAGCAAACCCAAACACTCTCTTCAATTCGGTGTAGAGATAAACCCGGTGCCAAACTCCAAGCAAGATGTATATATATATGAACTTGGATGAATAAAACTATGGGTGAAAACTAGAGTCGTAGATGAATTTTACTTTGAAAATTATCACTCAAAACATGATCTTTTTCTCTTTATAATTTCTCTCTAAAAACGCTCTCTAAAAGTTCAAAGGATGTGAAAAATATTAATTAGAAAATTGGTTTCTATCACATTGTTATTCAACAAAAAGTAGTGGGGTAAAACCAAGTGGGAAAGTGGGCAAAACTGCTTAAAACTGCCAAAAACTTGTTCCTGCCAAATCTCGTTCGAACGACATTCTCGTTCGAACGAGTTTTCTAACGAAGTTCCAGTATGAACTCGTTAGAAGCTCGTTAGAAATCTCGTTAGAACGACCATCTCGTTCGAACGGCATTTCGAACGAAGTTCAAGTATGCCATAATGGGAAGTTGTTGGCAATCTCATTCGAACGACTTGTGGTTCGAACGGCAATCTCGTTCGAATGACACTTCGAACGAACTCACAGATTGTTCAAAAAATTCTTTTTAATCCTAGAAAAATTATATACTTTATATATAAGTTTTAATAGAGAACATATGAAAACAAAACACAGTTTTAAAAACCTAACACCCAATATAAACTTGTTCCAAGCTCCTATATATACATAAACGCATTCATACCTTGGGAGCATGGAATCACCGTTGATGACGTTGAAACGAGGCACATAAACCACGACATTTTGATGAAGCTTTAGACACTTCGCCGCTACGTCTTCAACAGACATGTCATAGGCTTGAAAGATGATCAATATACTCTATCCTATTACTCAAACGTTTTTGTCCGGAATTGAGCCAAAACAACAAAGGACTCAATTGGAAATTTGTGTCCTTACAATTCTCCCCCTTTGGCTATTCCGGGACAAAAACTATACAAAAAAATCCTAAAGGTCCATCAAGCTCTACTATACTAATAAAAATTCCCACCCAAAATAAAATCACAATGCTTGACACAAACAACCCAAAGGATCACAATCTTTGCCGGTGAAAGTTGCCACTTATAATATGATTCCTGTACACTTAAGCAAACACATTACACGCATAGGGAATATCAATATATTTAATGCAAGTGAACTAAGTATTCCCCTTAAATTAATTGTCCCCTTTATCAAACAAACCTACTTAGAAAGACGTCTCCCCCTAAGATAAATCTCCTTAAACTAAGGTGTGATAATAATTGGATTAGATACCATTTCTCCCCTATCATTCTCCCCCTTTTTTGTTCGGGAATAGACAAAGGCTTAAAGAATCAAATGATGATTTATTTCCCCCAAAACTAAGCAAGAGATAAAAGAATGGGATAACAAGATAAAACATGTAATTGTGCATATAGTGATGAGAACATTAAAACATATGGGAAACAAAGATTCAACTAATGCAAGAAATAACATCGGATACCAACTAGGATGCACTAAAATGATATCAATATGATATATAAATTATTAAGCATGTGATATCAACAAAGAATGCAATAAGATGGATATCAAGTATGAATTAAAGCATATATGGATTAGAAATCAAGGCAAAGATTAAACAAAAATATCAAATATATGTATACATAATATATACCAAAGAGACTCAAGTACACATATATAGATATACACACACAAATGACACACACAAAATATAATAGGAGTCTTTCACACTCGTATGGCAAAAATGTGTCATACGGAAACGAAAGTGTTGGGGTGTGAACTAGTAACGATTAAATTTAGACCCAATCACTTAAAACATGTTCACGGAGTTCTCAATTGATTGCAAACTTAATCACATTTGAATATAACCTCTTATGATAATATAGATTGAACTCAATGAACAAACATACACAATGCATACAAGCCTAGCATATTGATGATTCTACAAACCAATAGAGTCATGACATGAAATACGCAACTAGGATAAATGGACATTGTGCAAACCGTTTATATACCATCCAATCTTCCTCAATAAGCAGATACTAATTTTGAATAAATATATCAATCAAACATAGGCCTTGGCAATTATTTTTCTTTTAATGCCATATTTTCTATTTTTGGCCTTTGGACCACGTATTTCTTTTAGGTCCATTCAAAAATGGTGGCCAACAATCGCAAAGGATTATTATTCGTTTCGGAGCCCTTTCCCGTGCACATTAATATTTATCATGTTTTCATTTTTCACACAAATCTCACGTGCAACGGATTTTGACATGCACTAGTCCTCCTAAGTCACAAATATTTAGATGACAAGATTGGTAGGAGAACACCGCACAAAGCTCAAATATACATATGAAGTTAAAAGTTTAAAAGAGCTCGTGAATGTGTGAATAGAGGCATATAAAAATAGAATCCATTTAATGAATACAAAATCCAACTACTCCATGTAAGCATGGTAAAGAACATAATAAGGATTGACAATCTAAACCAAAATTTCTAGCCACATGAGAGCGTAAAATATGGGATTCAAACACAAGTGTATGCCACATAAAGTGTGTCAAACTAAAATACACTCAAAATAAAATCTTTTTGAGTTTTTGAAATTTTTAACCAAAAAAATATATACTCAAAAGACAAACAAAAATCATTTGAATTTTTCATTAAGCTTAAATTACGAAGAGATAAAATCCAAATGATAAACAAAAATATTTTTGTATTTTTCATTTAATGCAAACAAAATGAAGGAAATATAATACAAAAGATAAACAAAAATCATAATTCTAGCATGTGATAAGCATGGAGCATAGACTAGAAAATGATTAACAAGAAAATATTTAGCATGTGAATATATCATGAATTACAAACGCTAAAGCATGCAAACACTAACACATTCATCCTTTAGATTTAGCAAGGGAGGAAGCATGTGTAAGTAAATGAGAATCAAAAACCCTATTTTGCAAGGTAACCAAGTCAGATTTCCTAACCCAAATTAATGAAGAATGACTATCTTGGGGTGTAGGAACTTTAACTACCGTGGTTACTTTACGATGGGATTTTCTAGGAATTCGTTTAAGATCAAAACAAAATTTTCTAAGATGACCTTTTCTACCACAATGTGTACAAGTAAAATTACGTCAAAATTTGGTACCTAATAAATGATCTCGAAAGACTTTACTAGTAGATTCTCCTAAAAGATTGGTTTTGGCATTATGAGTAAATTCATTACAAGTATTGAAGCCAAAACCACAAGTGTCATTTTTAATTTGGACCCTTCCTAATATTTTACCTAATTTTTTTGAAGGACACTCCAAATCAAATTTGACATTACTAGAGTGTTTTAATTTATTTTGCAATTCAAAAATGTTAGACTCTAATAAAACATTTCGCTCTTCAAAAGCAAGAAGCTCCTTTTTCAAGGATTCCATTAAACCCCTAAGGCTATCTCTCTCACTTTCTACATATTCAAGATTCTCTTGAAGAGTCCTCTCACGTGTTCTATGGTCTTCTACCAACATTCTATCATCAATGACCTTGACATGCTCTTTAAACTAGATTCTAACTTCAAATTAGATCTTTTTAATTTAATAGATTCTTTATAAAGTTCTTTAAAAGAATTTTGAAGTTCACTCACATTAACCTCTTCTTCATTTTCACTCTCTCTTTCTTCTCCACTCTCACTATCATCAAAAACAAGAGAATCATAAACAATGACCTTGGAACTGTCATGTGTTAACGTTTCATCAATCGATGAGTTCTCACTTTCACTCACATGACTAAGCATAAATGCCACAAAATTAGGCTTAGTGGGGGAATAGGGTCCCTCTTCCTTATCACTATCACTAAGGGTTGCATTATATGCCATAGGTCGTTTACTCTCTTTCCTTAGTTTAGTGGGGCACTCAGAATCCCTATGGCCATAACCCTCACAACCAAAACACCTATTAGACTCGTTCCTATTTAAATTTTCATTAATAGGTTTAGGGATTTTCTCGGCTTTGTCAGACTTAGGAGTTTCAAATTTCTTAAAATCATTTTTGAATTTATCTTTGTTAAATTTAAGAAATTTTCTAAATTTATGAGCAAACAAAGCCATGTCTTCCGATTCACTATCACTCTCGCTCTCTACTACTTGTTTAACCTCTTTTCGGGCTTTTAAAGCAACACCATTTTCAATTTTCTTTTCAGTTTTAGAGGGAAACAAGTCTAGTTCATAAGTTTGTAAATCACCTACGAGCTCTTCTAATTTCGTAGAGACTAAAGTTGGTAAAGAGTTGAAAACGATCACTTTTGGAATAAATCTATCGGGTGGGGACCTTAAAATTTTCTTTACAACTCAGTTGTCGGGTATTTTCTCTCCCAAATTAAAAGATGAATTGACAATATCGGAAAGTCTAGGATAAAATTCATCAAATTTTTCATTATCGTTCATTTTGATAGTTTCAAATTGAGTGGTGAGGTTTTAGAGTTTCGAAGCTTTAATGACACTAGTTCCTTCATGAGTTAGTTGTAAAATATCCCAAGCTTCTTTAGCGGTTTCACACGTCATAATGCGTCGGAATTCATCCGGTGTGACGGAGGCTAAACAAGGCATTTAAACCTCGGGAATTAAAATTAGAAAGTTTAAACTCATTCTCAGTCCATCTATTGGCCGGTTTGAGAACACGTTCATTTTCAACTAAATGAGTTGGTGGAGACCACCCGTTAACAACAGACATCCAAACCCTCTCAACGATAGATTTTAGTGCCGATTTCGTACGCGCTTTCCAATACGCGTAATTAGAACCATCAAAAATAGGAAATTTTGAAAATGGGGAAAATTCCATTTTATCCAAAAATTATTTAAAGGTTCTTAACGAAAAAATTTATCGCTTTGGCTCTGATACCAATTTGAGGACCCCGATTTTAATCGTCTTTAAAAAATCCTAGATTTCCTTGTTATGAAACAGATGCGGAAGCGTAAAGGTGATGGTTCAACTTAAATACCAAAGTTTTAATTTCTATCTAAATTAAAATTAAAAACTTTCATTTAAACACAAATAATTAATCCAAGTCCTAGAATTTGCCTAAGTCATATTTTTTCATTTAAACAAATTAGGATAAACCATTTTGAACAAATGACTTGAATTAAGTAAACATTACCCAAATTTAATTATGCACCAAATTAAATTAAAAGTGACTTAAACCAATTTTATCTTCTTTACCTAAGCATGTGTTCTAGGTGATATTGCAAGATAAAATAAAACATGAAATCACTACGCCGCGATGTACCAGGAAAAACCCAAGACGGGAAACAACCTCGGACGGCCCTAGCCACAGATCCACTAGATACGGTTTTACAAATACAAGACAAAAGACTTACATCACATGACTCGATCCCTCTTAAGCCCCGATGCTTCTTCTTGTAGACACCTCTTCCTAGAGGATAACCTTGGAGCTCCACTGTGGTCTCGAAATCCACCGATAGGACTTTATATCGTCACCGTCACCCGAACTAGGATCCTTTCTCCAAGAGGGTAAATCAACGTAAACAACTTCTTCTTTGTGGGATTTAGAAGCAAACCCAAACACTCTCTTCAATTCGGTGTAGAGATAAACCCGGTGCCAGACTCCAAGCAAGATGTATATATATATGAACTTGGATGAATAAAACTATGGGTGAAAACTACAGTGGTAGATGAATTTTACTTTGAAAATTATCACTCAAAACATAATCTTTTTCTCTTTATAATTTTGCTCTCAAAATGCTCTCTAAGAGTTCAAAGGATATGAAAAAGATTAATTAGAAAATTGGTTTCCCGCACATTGTTATTTAGCAAAAAGTAGTGGGGTAAAACCAAGTGGAAAAGTGGGCAAAACTGCTTAAAACTGCCAAAAACCTGTTCCCGCCAAATCTCATTCGAACGATATTTCGTTCGATCGACATTCTCGTTCGAACCAGTTTTCTAACAAAGTTCCAGTATGAGATCGTTAGAAACTCGTTAGAAATCTCGTTAGAACGGCCATCTCGTTCGAACGAGATTTCTAACGAGTTTCTAACGAGCTCATACTGGAACTTCATTAGAAAACTCGTTCGAACGAGAATGTCATTTGAACGACAATCTTGTTCTAACGACACTTCGAACGAACTCACAGATTGTTCAAAAAATTCTTTTTAATACCAGCAACATTATATACTTTATATATAAGTTTTAATAGAGAACATCTGAAAACAAAACACAGTTTTAAAAACCTAACACCCAATATAAACTTGTTCCAAGCTCCTATATATACATAAATGCATTAATACCTTGGGAGCATGGAATCACTGTTGATGACGTTGAAACGAGGCACATAAACCATGACATTTTGATGAAACTTTAGAAACTTGTCCGCTACGTCTTCAACAGACACATCATAGGCTTGAAAGATGATCAATATACTCTATCTTATGACTCAAACGTTTTTGTCCGGAATTGAGCCAAAACAACAAAGGACTCAATTGGAAATTTGTGTCCTTACAAATACATCCAGAGATATGTGGCCCCAGTAAAAGTCGGCCGGCAGCACCGACTGAAGGTATCCAAAGCATAGTAAAAGGTTTCCAAAGTCAGGCTCCCCCAATCATAGAGGCTGATGTTCAAAAACATCCTCAAAAATGGTAGAAACCATAAATGGACGACATCACCACTCATCGCCACCAGAAAACCTCTCAATACCAGTAAGATAAACAAACGGGCCATCTGACGCACCTGTCGCCCATCGTTCACATCAATCCTCCTCCTCAGAAAAGGCTCCCTCAAAGAAGATAGGTAGAGGGAATCCCCAGAACCACTCTCCCCACGTCACCTAAAGCCTGCATCACCACCTCCGACATCACCTGCAGCGTCCTGTCCACCTCAATCTGGGAAGCCTCATAGTCCAACCCTAGCAACTGTTGAACATCATGGAAGGTGTGGCTAGTGTCCCACCACCTCTCTCCAAAAGTACATAGAACCGCAGTGGAGCAGGGTGTCTCATCCAAATTCGACGCTAGGCTCCCAAAACCCGTAGAGGACACCATCCTGCGCACCATAACAGGAAGGTGCTCCTAAACATCCTCAAGCCTTGTCGTACCATGGGCATGAATAGTCATCATGGAGATGTTAGACTATCAAGAAATGAAGATAACCCTTGTCAGATTTAGGAAATAAAGCAATCTCGTTAAGAAAAGAAGAAAGGAATACCAAGAGTTATGCAAGGCTTACATAACCACCAGGGTTCACCACCCTTGAAGAGCGATGATGCGAAGGCTTATACAGAAGAGTCTGATCATCCTCCACTAGCTCAAACGAGTCAAAAGAATTTTTGCCACCCAATGAAAGGGTCAACATAGCCCTCCACTCTGACCCTGCCCAGTCGTCGGCATTGAGCCATGCTACATGGGTCTCACTGCTTGAGAAGTCAGTCATTTCGTATGTTGGGAAGTTTTGCAGAGGTTTCTAGCAGAAGAAAATAAGTCGGAAAGATGTATAAAATGATCAAAACTCGTCCCCTTTTGATATAAGGCTATGGGTCATGCCGATCGGCAATCCCCTCTACCCATCGATCGACACTGATCCTTTCACCTGCTCGAGGCACCCCAAAAGTTTGTGCCAATGCTGATTGGCACACCCACACCCATGCCAGTTGCTACATCCCTTCAAATTTCTTATAAAAAAGTCCAAAAAAATACCAGAAAGTTTTGAACAATTCCCGAAAAATTCCTAAAATTGCCCAAATCCATTCTAGCACTTTGTTCACCAAGGAAAACATTTTTTGTACCCCCAACGAAATTCTAGAGAATCTTTCTCCCTAGCAATGTCTCTAAAGGACGCTCTAAATTTTCCCCAGCTCATTTACTATTCCCCAACGGAACCCCGAATCCAATATTTATCCCCAATGGAGCCCCCTAAATTTCTCGAAGGAAAAGTAAACCTCTTTTAGGTTAGAATTGACCTCGGTCTTGGATCATGACCTTAGTTGGGTCAAAATTGACCTCGGTCCTCGGTCATCACCTCTTTCAAATCGTCACCTTAGTTGGGTCAGAATTGACCTCGGTCCTTAGTCGTCACCTCTCTTAGGTCAGAATTGACCTCGGTCCTGAATCGTCACCTTAGTTGGGTAATAATTGACCTCGGTCCTTGGTCATCACCTCTTTCAGGTCAGAATTAACCTTGGTCTTGGATCGTCACCTTAGTTGGGTCATAATTGACCGCGGTCCTTGTTCGTCACCTCTCTTAGGTCAGAATTGGCCTCGGTCTTGGATCGTCACCTTAGTTGGGTTAGAATTGACCTTGATCCTCGATCCTCACCTCTTTTAGGTTAGAATTGACCTCGGTCTTGGATAATCACCTAAGTTAGGTCAGAATTGACCTCGATCCTTGGTCGTCACCTCTTTTAGGTTAGAATTGACCTCGATCTTAGATCGTCATCGTAGTTAGGTCAGAATTGACCCCGATCCTCATTCGTCACCTCTCTTAGGTCAACATTGACCTCAGTCTTCGATCGTTACCTTAGCTAGGTTTGAATTGTCCTCGGTCCTCGGTTGTCACCTCTTTTAGGTCATAATTGACCTCTATCTTGGATTGTTACCTTAGTTGGGTCATAATTGACCTCGGTCCTCGATCGTCATCTCTTTGAGGTCATAATTGACCTCAATCTTGGAATGTCACCTTAGTTAGGTCAGAATTAACCTCGATCCTCGATCGTCACCTCTTTTAGGTCATAATTGACCTCGACCCACTAAATCGGTCATCCATAACCTCTAGGTCCGCAGATCTGACCTCCCTCCATCATGTGGTGTCTATTCGATGGTCATCAGTTGTTCCAAGCTCACCCATTGAGGGGATCTATAGGCATCACATTCTAGGACCCTTAAGTATCTCCTTGGGCTCCTAGAACTTCCCCCTTCCACTGCAAACCTAGGTCGCACTCCGAGTACCGATCTAGAGACCATCGGGCACTCTCGGCACTCCAACCAACTCCACCATCAGAGTGAAAGATCTTTGAATCTTCGAAGGGAACTGAAACCCCTTTCCAATGGTCCTCCCCATGCACAAAATAGCATAACTGTTCTGATGAATGGCCAGTTTTCCCCAAAAAATTGATTCGGGGGCCACCGAGAACTCCCGGACTCCGTTTTACCAAAGTCAACTTTTCAGATCGAATGAGACTGAATGAATCCCTAAAGGGCCCTTTCTAACGATTGGCCTCATGCACAATTCTAACCTACGATATGAACGAATGATCCGTTTCACTCCGAGAAGTCACCGGGCACTTTCGGGCCCCGATTGACCAAAGTAAACTTAGCAAACCGAGCGAAACTCTGTAATTTCAAAGTGAATCTCCTAACCTTTCCAATGGTCCACCCCATGCGCGATTCTCACTTACCATGTGGACGAACCATTTATTTGAGTTCGATGATCTCCCGTCCAAAGGAATGACATGCGGTTCCGATCCACATTTGACCTAAAGTAAACTCCCGGACCCAGGATAAGTCCAAGGAATCTCGTAGGAATTTCAAATACCTTTCTAACGGTATGCCCCATGCACGATTTGGATCAACGATTTGTCCTCGATAGTCCTTTTTCTAGAAAAGTCTGCACGAGACTACCAATTGGCGGGTCCTGAACTCTGCCTATTGGCACAGTGTCAAGGGTGACATGCCGATAGGTACCCCCTGGGGTACGCCGATCGGCACCTCCCTAACCCTATAAATAATGGCCATGACATCATTGCAAGAAGGATGAAAAACCCATCAGCAGTAGTGATCTCAACAACATTCTCTCGAAGTCAGCGACGTTTCATATGAGAAATCCTATTCGAGACTAATTCCCATCCTTTTCACATCCAATTTGGAAAATATCCTTCTTTCTCATCAACATTCAAAGGAGTTCTTCCAAGACCCAAGTTCAAGCTCCAAGAAAGGTGCAATTCTTTCTCTCTCTCTTTTAATTTCTTGTTTTATGTATGTTATGTAGATTCATATTCTAGTTTAATTCTAGTACTAACATATTAACATCTACACTTTTATTAGTACATTACACATACTCTATTTTTCATAAAAAATATAAAAACAAATAAAAGAGGGTTACACCCATAAATTCTGAATGGAATTATCCACCACACTTTTTCCAAAACTAAAAATACATTTTCTACACACACACCCCTAATAAAATTTCATTCGAATCTATGGGATAAACCCCACCCCTATTCCACATTTGAACTACGTGGACTTTGATGCCTTTATAGGCTACGTAGGCGTCTCGGATTAAAATCCGAGACTCGAGTCCAATTTTCTAATTTTCCAAATTCTCTTCTTTTTCATAATCCTCAAAATTACTCATTATCATCATACATATATATAACATATTTGTTCGCGTCTCATCCCACACATATTATCATTTTCCAATAAAGATCAATATCACAATGAACACTCATATTCTAGCTTCTACATTTATTAAAATTTTGGGAATATTCCTACGGATGACCTCACCCGATATTTTTCATAATATGGGTTGAACGATTCCAATCTCCATTATATAAACACATCCATACACTTCACAGGAATAAAAAGGAAAATATTAACATTTTCCCATGAGATACCCAATGGGAAGGATGAGTGCCTAACACCTTTCCATTTCGTAACTTATCCCCTGGACCTCAGATCTATTGGTTTCGCACTCATCAATTTTGTCCTTGATGCCACTCTCTTGAGGTGAAAACATATTCTTTTGCCTGTTTTGAGCAAAATAGGTTGGCGAATCTATCTATTTACATTCACCCCACACCTAAGAAGATCCACCCGAGATACCTTACACAGTGGAACAAGCCTTGAACCTATATGATCTCATGGTTCTTAACAAGGTTTGTAGGCCAGTCAACATCATCTTGGTGAAACTTCCTCGAGAAGATAGAGAGAAACCTCATTATTGTGAACTTCACAATATATTGAATCACCCGACCAAGGTGTGTTTCTCACTGAGGAGGTTGATTGATCATCATTTAAAGAATGGAGACATCCATCTGCCACAAGCTAATGTGAACGATAATCCTTTACCACCTCACGGGGCCCATATGGCCAACGCTTTTGATGAAGAGTTTGAACGACTGTTGAGAGAGAAGTGGTTCAAAGATAATGACTTTGAAAAAGCTCTTAAGGAATGCACCTTCGAGCTAGCTCAGATCCAATTCTAGGAGGATATTAAGAAATAAGATTAACAAGAAAGAGAAGAGTATGACCATATTGGGGGACTAAGTAGATAAATGGAAGCCTGCTCTCTGGAGGCAGTAAATGCAGTGATAGCCTACGATGGGGCTGCATATAGAGATGTAGAATAAGTCTATGAGCTAGAAGAGGAACAAATAGTTCCATGGATCGAATGCGCGACGATTTCTCACTCATCGAAGTTTTATTAGTTCTTTAATCAGGTTGGACTCCCCGAGCACTTGCGACAATAAGTTACACGAGCCATCTTTGAAAATTCAAAGAAGAGGGTGAGCGGGAAGGTGAAAGTCTAGATGATGAGTCTGACCCAATTTATGAATGTTTTCTGGTGGAAAACCAGGGGCTGTGTTTTTTGATTGATAATTCAAGAGTCTAGGAGTTTGTAGAAGAAATAAAAGAGGAACATGAGTACATGAAGGATATACCCAGGCCACAGATCTAAGATTTGGAGAAAATAGACTTGTCCAAGGAAGGTGATGATCCTAATCATATCTTTATCTCGAAGGACCTGGAAGGGGGCCTCGAGAGGAGTTGATCAAGTTTCTCCTAGAGTTCAAAGATGTCTTCACTTGGAAGTACACCAAAATGCCTGGGGTAGAGAAGGGGGTGAGCTACCATAATTTATATGTTTTTCCATCAGTCATCCCAGTAAAGCAAGCCACCCAAATGTATAAGGTAGAGTTGGACCTGAAGATCAAAGAGGAAGTCCAAAGACTGATTACATCCGGCTTCATAGTCCTAAAGAAGCACCCGATTTGTCTTTCTAGTATTGTTCCTGTGGGAAAGAAAGATAAGAACCATATTAGAATCTATATGAACTTTGGGGACCTGAATCGAGCATGCTCGAAAGATGAATTCCCACTACCTTCCATAGATAGCTCTATCTACGTAACTGCAGGAGCCATGAGATGTATAACTTCATAGATGGTTATGTAGGGTACAACTAGATAAAGACAAATCTGGCAAATGCAGAGAAGACTGCCTTTCGAATGCCTTTGGGGTTGAAGAACGCGGGAGCCACTTATTAGAGGACAATGATGGATATTTTCCACGATCGTTTCCACAAGATCGTGGAATTTTATGTTGATGATATGGTAATCAAATCCAAAAAATTAGGGGGGCCACTTGGATAACTTGAGAAGAGCGTTCACTCGATGTAGGAAGTACAAACTGAAGATGAACCCCCTCAAATGCGCATTTGGGGTGACGAACAGGAAGTTACTGGGGTTTATGGTAAACCAAAAAGGGGTACAGATGGACTTGGACAAACATCGGGCCATTCTTGATATGGCAAGACCAAAGTCAGCAAGAGAGTTAAAAAGTTTCCTAGGAAAAGTCTCCTACGTGAGGAGGTATGTTCTAGGGCTGACCGAGGTAACGCACCTACTGATGGAGTTACTAAGAAAAGGCACAAAGTTTGCATGGAAACCGATGCACCAGGATGCCATGGACAAGATGAAAGCACTCCTTACTTACCCTCAGACGATGATCTCCCTGAAGGCAAGTATCCCTTTACGTTTATATTTTACATTAACTGAACGATCTATTGGTTCACTATTGGCCCAGGAGATGGATGGTGTAGAAAAACCTATTTATTACCTCAGTAGAATTATAAATGGGCCTGAGGCCAGATATACCAGTATTTAGAGGCATTGTTTATCCCTTGTATTTGTAGCATAAGAACTTAGGCAATGCCTATTGTCATTCACAGTCCATATTGTCACTAGATGTGATCCCATAAAATTTTTGCTTGCTAGAACTGTACTAATAGGTAGGGCAGTCCAATGGTTCTTAATCCTCTCAGAGTATGATATCAAGTGGGTGGTCCCTTGAGCTATGAAGAGCCAAGTTTATGTTATTTGCTGGCCATCTTCCCATCGAGAATGTTCGAGCCACTAGTGGAGGATCTCCCGGGTGATGATCTTCAAACCAACTTCATAGTAGCCAACCTAGACTAGTGGAGCATGGAGTTTGATGACTCCTCTGTCAAAAAGAAAGGGGGAGATGGGGCCATTCTGAGAAAGAGCAGCGAAGATATTCAATTATCCTATAATGTATATTTAAATGCTTGAACAATGAAGTTGAATATGAAGCGCTAGTATTGGGGCTCCTCGAGGCCCTCAGAAGAGGTATCCAAGTCCTAGTAATAAAAGGAGACTCCAACTTGGTGGTGAAATAGGTAACCGATGAATTCACTTAGAAGAAAATGAGTCTGGCGCCTTACTGAACGATTATATAACTGTTACTTGGGCAGTTCGAAGTGGTAAAAATCAGAAGGCATCCCCGAACGATAAATCAATGTGATGATGATTATGCTACCATCGCTCAGAAGATTGCCTTTGAAGGGGAGTTAACAGTCATTCAAATCACAAAGATGACATATCCCTTGACGGTGTCAGAGATATTTCCCATAGATAACAAAGATGATTAGAGAGGGGAAATTAAAAATAATTGGAAATAGGCGAAGGCTCACTAAGCCTAACTGATCTGGTATAGTATTTTATTACCAGGGGAAACTTATATTATAAAAATAAAGGGGGATGGTTATCCAGATGCGTAGACCCCAAAGAAGCCAAGAAAAGACTGATCGAAGTACATGAAGACAATTATGAGACCACCGATATCCCCTTATACAGAAAGATCCAATGGGAAATGTATTTTTTGCCATCGATGGAGCAAGACTCTATGATGATACTAAGAAAATTATGCAAAATGTTGTCTGTTATACCCGGTAGCAGAATGTAATTTCATTAATCAACCCCAAGACTGGAGGTAGCCATATATGGACCTTCTGGTAGATGGGGTAATGCCAACAGACAAAAAAGATTCCATGAACGTGAAAAGATAAGCACCCAAATATTTTTTCCAAGAAGGGTAGTTGTATCGATGAGATTATTATAACAGGCCTCTAAGATGCATCAAGGGGAAGAGGCTGAAGAAGTGCTGAAGTAAGACCACGAGTCAGGACACATCGGAGGAGCCAAACTCAATGATCAACTCGTGACCCTGAGATATTACTGGCCTACAATAGATTAAGACTCAGTTGATTTTTTTCGTAAATGCAAGGCTTATCAACTGAACGAAAATATATTCCATGCTCCTTCGGTGTATTTGCAATCCCTTTCTATGCCTTTCCCATTTAATACATGGGAGTTCGATTTATTAGGGGAAATAAACCCTTATTCAAGAGGAAAGATTTGGATATTGGTTACCACTGAATGTTTCACCAAATGGGAAGAGGCCATACCACTGAAAAGGGCCACAACGGGGTTAGTGGCCCAATTCATAAAAGAGTACATCATCTTCTGATTTGGTATCCCAAAGGTGTTTCTATCAGATAATGGCACCCTTTTTATAAATAGTGAATTAAACATACTAACAGACAAATACTCTATCATCCACAACAAATCAATAGTAGCATACCTGAAGTGTAACGGGCAGGCAGAAGCCACTAATAAGACTTTGGTGAATATTTTGGTAAAAATGTTAGAGGATTTTTGGGGCACATGGGATGACAAAATCACCTAAGTACCGTGGGCCTATCAAAAAACAAAGAGGAAACCGACAGGGTATACTCCATTTTCCTTAGTTTTAGGGGCAAAAGTTGTTTTGTCAGTTGAGCTCAAACTAACCTTTACCCGCTATAACTTGCGAAGTCACATGCTCCCTCATAGCCAACATGTCTAACTTGAAGCGCTAGATGAGCATCGAGACAAAGCATCGAGGCACTTAGAGATCTTTAGAAAACAGTTATCTAGATCATATGAACATATGGTGAGTCTAAAGAAGTTCAAATAAGGGGACCTAGTTCTAAAAATATGCACGAGGTACATCAGGGGTTTGTCATTGCCAAAATTTGAAGCCAACTACGAAGGACCCTACATCATTCGAGAAACTCATGATTCAGGTTATTGCGAGATATCCAAAGTGGAAGATGATGTTACCTTCAAGATAAACCCCAAGTGGATGAAAGGCTATTATGTTTAAATGTATGTTTTTCCAACACTTCAGTCTATTGCATCGCATTTTGCTACTACTTGTTCCGAAAGGTGTCCCTCATTTAACATAGTGTGAATTAATGTTTATGTTGAAACGATTGACACGCTATTCTTTTGTGTTAGTTATTTTCCTCATTTTTCATAGTGTGACTTACATTAATGTAATAGATCAGCCGATATTCAAACAAAATAGAAAGGAAGAAACATCAAGTTCCATAAACTTTATTTAAATAGAGAAGTGTCATGATTACATGCCAAAGAAGTACAAAACAAAAAACTAGGGGGATCAAAAAAAGGAAATCAAACAAATATTTCTAGGGGCTATCCATGATAAAATAAAGGTTGGCCGAGCTAAGAAGATGATGGTGATGCTGAGGAAGAATTTTCTCATGGCAACTCTGGTTGGAGATAAGGTCAGCAGAATCCTTTTAACGAAGCTCCATCCTTTACAGAACATTCTCTAAGTTTTACTTCCTCTTGAGAAGCTTATACTCTACCCAAATAACATTTTCACGAGCCTCCAGCACCGCTTGCTCAGATATGATTATCTCGGTCTCAATACTTACAAGTTCCCATGAAATGGCCACATGCGAATAATGAAACTCTACATCCGGTGGTAGAGAACATGTAGGTCAACCTTCTTGAAGTCACACAGTAGATTCACTAACCAAGACAACGAGAAACCATCATTGATAAGCACGTTAACCGTATCCAACAATGATTTGATTGTATTAGAACTAAGTGACCCCAGAGGGGTATTGCGGATCTCCTCCAAAATAATAGTGATCCCGAGCAGGCGACAAGCCATCATCCCAGGGATAGGCTGAAGATTAGGAGAAGTGAAGGTTGAAGGAAAGCGGGCTAAGAGTTTCTCAATTAATGCACGGGGTCCCTTAGTCAGTATATGGTGGAAATTATCCAAGGTCTGCCTTACAACCACTTCAGGGACTGCCTCAGGGGGTGTGCACTGAAAATACTATCACTTGTGGAAGGGAGTCTAGTGTGAAAAGCACTGTCACTTTCTTGGACCCTAGAGGTAACCACCTTGCGCACTTCACCAACATTAGGCACCATTACTTGAACCTACATGGTGGGGGCCCTGCCCAGAGATGCAAACTTAGCCAAGGTGCCCACCTGCACAATTACATGAGCGGTAGACTCAACTCCTGGGTCACGCGCCGCAGGTTATTCGACTTCCACATGAAATACAAGAATTTGCCAAGTCAAGAAACAAACATACAAATTGTCTTGTAAATATAAATTCTAAGACTAATATGACTTAGGCCGCCTGCCCTCAGTTATGGGAGATTCTAAGACCAATATGACTTATCCCGCCTAACCCTCGGTTATGGGAGATTATAAGACCAATATGACTTGGCCCGAATGACCCTCTCGACTATGGGAGATTTTAAAACTAATATGACTTGGCCCACTTGACCCTCGGTAATGGGAGATTTTAAGACCAATATGACTTAGCCCGTCTGACCCTCGGTTATGGGAGATTCTGAGACCAATATGACACGGGAAAACTAAGAAAGTTTAAATGCAGAAGATACATAGAAGAAAAAATGGAATAGCTCTGGATGCTTGTCACCAGTTAACAAATGAGTAGCCATTTGTACTACATCTTCTTCCTCGACCAAAACAAGTGCCACCAAAAAACGTTGTTCTTAAGGGGAAATCACACCCCCTACTTCAGTAACCTCTTCTCGTCTTACTTCTCATTGGCCCGCAGTAGTAACTTCGACTCTCTCTTGACTTTGGATTAAGGGCCCAAAAAGGGTAAGAAGAACCTGGTCATAAGACGGGATGAGGACTAATGGAACAACGAGTTCGGGTAAAGATACCTGCAAAGCACAATGGAGAGCAAGTTTGAATAGAAAGACAAAAGTACAAAGAACCTAGAACAACAAAAGGAAAAGGCTTACCATGGATAATGAAATAGCAGGATTGGGGTACTTAGGAACAAATTTAACAATACTTGCATCAGGATCAGTTACCCTAAAATCAGCCTGCTAGCGCAAAAAAGAAGGGTCAAGCGAATAGCCACTACTTGATTCAGTTGAAGTATCAGATATAACTACACCTAGGAAAAATGTGAGGTTGCCTGCGAAGCTGTAGGGGCAGCTATCTCTTTAGGTGGAATTTCTTTTAAAGCAGGTAAAACTTCAATTGACTTTGCTAATAAACGACCTTCCTCAACATCATCGTGCGAACCACCCAGCGCACCATATTTAAAAAGGGGGGATAGTTAGAGCAAGCTACAGTCACTATTATAAGGAAAAATCAAGAGAATTTAAAGGCTTAAAAGTAGAATAGCAGACATACCTCATATTATTTAAAAACATCTTCCAAAACCTCATAATCTCGATGAGGTGAAGCCGGCTTAAAAGGAGAAACCATTCTTATCAACCTGCATCTATGAACAAGGACATACCCTTCCTCCTCTTACTCTTCTTCTTCTTCTTCCTCCTTTTATTCTTCCTCCACCTCTTCATCTTCATCCTCTCCCTCATCGTCATCATCACCGTCATTATCATCACCACCTTCACCAATAGATTCATATCTTTCAGACTTCTCTTCTTCAGTTACCTCGCCTAATTCCTCCAATATAAGTTTGACTAGACTAACCAAATTTCACTTCTTCATATCTTGGACAGCTGGGGGAACATAGGAAACCCCAAGATAGTCTATCTAGGCTAACATAAAATCCATATCCTCCTCAGTAAAATTCTCCTAAGTCTGCCTAAGTTGGTCAAACATCAAACTGACTTATTGGGTAATCTTGGGATCAAGAGTTTGGATTGTAAATACCTGATGGGTAATTTAAGTCTTCCTTGTTTGGGATTTCCTAGCGAACCTCACATCCGCTCTAGTAAAATAAGCACGAGAAGTATCACCCCCTCGCTATGCCTGGAAGAACTAGGGGCAACGACAACTTCCTCGATCACAACAGAAGGTTGAGCATCTTTCTTCCTCTTCATTATTGCTTTATCTATGGGGGAAAGTAGAGGAAGCTTGGAGGGAATAGAAATGTTGGTAGTACTCAGGGGGAACATTGAGTTGAAGGTATAATTTCTCAAATCCAACTCCGTGGGAGGATACCTTTCAACCTCAGGATAATGACTCTCCTTAATAATATTACTCTGAAAACGGCCAAGTTGGTTCTGCTCGAATGCTGCAAAGCACATCACTGACCTACCTCCATGATCATCCTTACTTGTGATGATAGGGTTGGAGAGGTAATTCACACAAAGGTAAATAATAATTGAGGTAAGAAAATTATTGCATACAAAGGAAAAATTGGTGGGTTTTTCTGAGGTGAGATGACTCAACATAAGGTTTCCTTAATCATAGCCAAACTGCATGGCTAGGTGGTGTGGGATGTAGATGGAGTAAAAAGAAGGCCATTTCGTGTAAGAAGGCATCTAATGAGGGATCAACAATAAGGGGATATCATTGGAGGGGAAATTTCTATCCCGCGCCTCATCAATGGGGACGATGGGATGCTCCTCCTACGCGAAGAAATGATTGGAAAAAAATTGGTCCACCCCAACGTAGGGGTGAGGTACTGACCTTTTGGCTCTGCCAATCAAAGATATAAGAGGTTTATTGGAATTATTATGGTTCCAACAAAAAATTAAGGGAACTCTGTTGGGCTGAGAACTGGGGTAGCTACATATCGGGGCATAGTCTAGAAAATGGGCATATAGGAAAGTTGTCAACAATACGTGATTGGCATAGCTGCAGACATCAAACCTTCTGATGCTCTTCTCGATCCAACAAATTTTCATAATGAACTAAGTGTAATAGCTGCGAGAGGGAGTTTCACACCATTGTCCACGCAAACTTCCATATTAATCAAGTACTTTCTTGGGCAATCATGGGACTAGCCCGGGAGAAAGATATTTGATAGAATCACCTAGATATAGCCAACAATATCCAACAATCTAGATATGAGAATCATACCCTTTTCTAACCAAGGGTTGGTCGAATACCTTCTTCCCATGAGGGTTTTATTTTGTTGCCTTGCACAATTTGATCATTGCCTTATCCACAATGAAATAAAAGTACCTAATTACCCACGAATATGTACACTTATTATATGTCACCATACATTCTTTCATAATTGTCTCCAACTCAGCCCTTAACGTCTTCTCCTTGCTAGAAATAGCTTCCTTAAAGAACGCATCAAAACATGTTTCCTCCAACCCCAGCAGCTCACAAACATCTTCAATGGTAATGGTAAACTCACCTCAAGAGGTCACACAGGTGTGTGTCCTATAACTCCAGTAGGACATGACTAACTAGAGGGAGGTATAGTTCTTTGCGAGGGTGAGGTCACCTAGAAACTGGTGCACGATAAATTAATAAAAGCAAGTTGTACAAAGTATTTGGAATGTATATGGTCGGTTCAAGGACCTAAACCTTCACAAGCACCAGAGGAGGCCTCAAACTCCACCTTTGAGAATGGTAAATCACCACATTCAATATGAAATTTGGTGACAGTGGCAATAGGGATGTATTCAAAGTCCTCAGCATCGTCACCTTCCTCCATCTGTAAGCTCACATTTTCCAGCGCCTTTAGTTTTCCAGGGAAATTTTCAGCAGTTGGCCAAAAGAGATCGAGTTACTCAAAGTATGGGGCACACTGGTAATGTGCCCACTTGTTCTGGAGCACCTGAGCCTTAGGGGAAGCACCCCTAGCAGATTGGGTCCTCTTTATAATTGGTGTCATGAAGGAAGTTAATAAGGAGAAATAAAGAGAGTAAATTAATAGAAAGGAATCTAAAGGGAAAGACCAAAGTCTTCTCTAAAAAAAGCTCACTTTGAAAATGAAAAACCCAAGGGTGGAAATGTAGGATGAGGATATACCGTTTTATAGGGGAAACACAAACCCCAACAAATAGAAAAAGACGATGCTTGGATAAGAGCAATAATATTTGAATCAACTTGCATGACCTACACGCAAGCATAATGATGAAGTTCAAGAGTTTCAATGATGGCTTTTCAGGAAGCGATGTGCGAATGATGTCTCGTAGGGAACACGTGCTTACCCGGATAACGCCACCTGTTACACACAGAAGCACAAACGATAGCCTTATTAAATGAGACATGCTGGGAGTCTTTTCAATCTTGGGGGAGATGAAGTGCTTTGGGGGAAATTTAAATAAACGCCTTCATGTCCCCCAAGGTATCATCCACACACAATCATGAAGCCCCACTAGAAGAAAAAGATGTTACGACAAATATTAGAAGATATTTAAAGCAGATGAGGTAGCCCGAAAGACAGAGAAAGATATATCTCCTCCATTACTAACAACTTATCGTTTCTTATAAATCGAGTGCCTAGGGATATTAGATACTTGTTACAGGAAAAGATGGAAGACCAAAGAAGGGTTTCGTACAGATATTTCTTCATGAAATAAATAAATATCTATATGAATGGGAAAATGTAGGGGGAGTCCCCACCAAAGAATTATTAACTTAGTTAATCCATTATTTTTGCAGATTAATGAGGAAGGTAAAGATTGCCTGAGCGAGTCCTCTCTAAGACCTACCTCGAATATTCTCCATAGACACGACTCGAAGGAACTCTCTCAAAGAATCTTTCTCGAAGACTCTCCTTGGACATGGTTCAAAGAATCCTACTCATAGATAAAATTCACCCGAATGATAATAGCTTGTAATATGAAACATAGTTAATTGTATCATGTACTTTATCTTTTCTTATATGTTGAGTGAGGTTGTTTGGTACTTGCGAGGGACTATACCTGGCAGGGCATACGATGGCTAACATGCCCTATTGAAAAACCTCCTCCTCGAAACCTCAAAATGACATGGTTTGGAGGATTGGAAGCAAGAAAATGTTGAGAATATAGTTACCAACCCTCTAGGCACACATTAGGCAAAACTTCATCAAGTATACAAGGTTGCTTGAGCCACCTACAGCCGAGCTAACATAACTTCCACTCATTCGAGTGAACATCCTCGAGGTACCTCAATCTTGCAACCTAGGCTTAAAGATAGTTCTTTAACAATAGACATAAAGTTAAACACTCTAGCTAACTATCAACCAAACAACCTCAAACCAAACATTATCTCGTTTGACTGATGTGACCACACACCTAGTGGGGTCACTGTTCACCCACTTTCTAACATCATCACGACTGGCATTTAAGGACTCAAAATTACATCACTGAAGTGGGTTTATCCTTAGGATGGCAGACTTCATATACCAAATATGAACCCTTAGTCGTTCTAAGATAAGTCCCTAAGATGCCACGTCACGTCCCTCATTAATTCCCACAATGATTTCAACTGGTAAAGCAGTTTCCTGCCAAATTATAAGATCCCATGCATTTATTGCAATATCTCCCACATTAATGAGGGGTTACTTATGCATTTAACGCGGTTAATCACATTGAATACCGGCAAGGTTACTCGAGTAACCTTGCCTTCATATAAATAGAGCAACTAAATAGTTTACAAGGGAGAAGAAAAACAATTTGAACCAAGAATTGTTGCCCAACTTCCTTCATACACAAGAGCTCCCATGAAGACATTACTCCCAGACCCATTTAATACCCATATCATTGAGCATTAACTGAGCTTGAAGTTCCTGCCTTGCTTTTATTATACTCGGAGTGCTTGCTCTTTCTCCCTCCGACCAAGCTACCTGCTAGTCCCATTTATTTATTGTACCTATTACGTATTTATGGTGAAGACATATAATTTAATATAAGTCTGAATATTGAATCTCAGTGCCTCTTATTCACCTATATCCATTGTCATTATTTAATACTGTATAGAGTGTTAATCCCGATCTTGATAAGGGGTTATGCCTCACTTGATACTAACTATATTCGAAGAACCCACGTTTATAAATATATATATATATATATACACACGCACACACATATCAATTATATACACTTATAGCAGGATTTAAGGGTTACATGCTAATCTAAGTCAAGAACCCTAATTTCATGACCAATTAGCATGGGGATTTTGATGGATAAACAATATATGATCAATTACTAGTCATTCTATAATAACTCCCATGTCAAATTCATAAAGAAATCCTAAAAATTAAGATTATGAAATTGACCTAGTTTCTTTATCTTAACTTAGCAGAAATAATTTTTTCAACGAATTAGCCTCCAAATTAAATTATAATTAGACTAGAACTAGCTTTCGATGAATATGAATACAATAACACAAAATAAATTGAAATCCAACTATAATTAATGTTTCCTCAATCAAACTTGTGAATAATTTTGCCCATAAGAGTTCCAATTCATGTTCTCTTATGGAAGTGAATTATCTCTAGCCTTAGGAATCATCCCCAATTGTGAAATATGAATTATGGTAACCGTAATGATCTTTAAAACCTTTAATACATGAAATTAGGTTGAAAACCTACACGTGCTTCATCTAAATGAGCCCCAAAACATATCCAATAAACTTAAAACATTATCCAAGTCTTATACAAGAACAATGGGCCAAAAACCCATACTTTTAGACTAAAATGAACCTTATACCTGTCTCAAAACTAATCCACAACACAACATAACTCAATCACTTATTTAAGTTGGTATCTTATTAGATTATCTATTACGAATCCCAAAGTCAATTATTTAATTATTTATTAATTTAGGGCGACACAACATTATAGAAAACTATTTCACGATCATTGGATTCCAATACCGAAGGGATGATCCAAACAAGGAAACCATCGATACCAAATCCCTGGCCATTCTATAGTCATCCAAAATACATTGCCACGTTAAATATTTATCTTCTAGTAGATCTGATTGCTAATATAATTTATATAACACATAGCATCACATGTCATGCCAAGGAAACAAGATAATATCATTTAATAATTTATTTAATGCATAAATATGGGGCATTGTAACAAATGAATTGGAATAAGGAAATTTCATACCCTAGAGACTGGCTGTGAATTTTGGGATTTATATATTTCCTTTTTGTTATATATTTGTAAAATTCCTTTCGTATTCTAGTGGATTTTCTTTGTTTCATGGTGTAAATACCACAAATGGGATGTTTCCTCCATAAAGGTTTTACCTAGTACAAATTTGTGTATTATCTCTTCACCTTTACAAATTCTAAATTATTAGTTAGCCTAAAGTATCCATTAGCCTGGACCATTTGATGAAATCCACATAATTAAGAATTTCATAATGAAATTAAGTTAGGATATTTAAATAATCACTTTTAGTTTAACACATCTTGTGTAAAACATATACATCCTTTTAAAAGGGGGGATGTTCATCAAGCGAGCATCAAATTAATCATTAATACTCAACTACCATTTACTGCTAGTGATTTTCAAGTTGTATTATAGCAAAGTTTTTAAAGATCGTGTACCCCAAACCGTATTTTCTAAAATGGATGACATATATGGTATGATAGATAACTCTCACTGTTTGATGGAAAAAATTATCCTTACTAGAAATTAAGGATGAATACTTTCATCTAGGGGACCTTATGTGATGATGTTTGGGATAAAATACTAAATGGATACAAACAAGCTACTTAGACTATTGGCGGGTTTGCCCTACAAATACTTCTAAAAGTAGTAAATGAATATATTAAAGAAGAAAAAATAATGTCCCAATACAATAATAAGGGTAATAGTTCCATATTCATGGATATGACTGAAACAGAGCTAAAAAGAATCTATGCATGTACAATGTCCTAATAGCAGGCCCAGGCACTTATCGTTGCCTATGAAGATGAAAAGCTTGTCAAACAAGGAAAATATCAACAATTAATTCAATAATTCAACAATATTACTGAACTGAGTGGGAAAAACCAAGCCCTTGAGAAAAAAAAATATAAGGATTCTTTGGTCAAATTGGAACAATCAATTTTATTTTTCAAATTATTTTTAAAAATTTAGAGGATTTAAGTCTGTATCCAAACAGTTAGACCAAATGTTGAGTGTGGAAAGATGTGAAAAATACAAAAGAGGTCTTGGTTTTTCAAAAAAATTGAAAAACAAAACTCAAATGTCCAAAACTATTTTTTGTAAAAGCTATTGATAACTATGGATTTTTACCACAACTCAACACGGTTAATCAAACTAATCTTTCAATCATAAAAACTGGCTAGTAGGCTGTGACTCCCAACTGGGAACAAGTTTAAACTAAAAAAAATATAAAAGTCCACCTATTAGATTTTTCGAACAAAATGGTTATATTGTTTTTTGTAAAAAGACCTCAAAACTTTTAAAAAATTAAACATATTCTTAAAAATGTTTCTAATAGATTTGGGCTAACGTCAACTAAGTATCATAATTATTGTGACATTTATGCCCACAATCATGATGAGTATATCAAGCTAAGAATCAATACTCTAGTCTATATACATTATAACTATTATGTTGCTAAATGGTCAACTTATATTCTCCAAAAACATAATGTTAATCACAAGAAATCTGGGATTGTCAAGAATAGAAAAAAATAAAGCCTCAACAAAGGAATAACAAACCCACGACTAATCAGAAAGGTCATTTCTATAAAAGAGGACCTATATGTATTAGATATAAGGATATACTACCATGATTGAGGTGTAATATTGTTACTGCTCTTAAAGATGAAAGTAAAATATCTTAGTGGTATTTGGAGTGAGGGTGTTTTAGTCCAATATTGGAGATGACATAGAATTATCACACCTAACTATATACTTTGGTGGAAACATTATGTTAAGTGATGGGAAGTAATTTCAAATCATAGGAAAAAAATTTATAAAAGGTTAAGGAATTCTATAGTTTGAATGTGTTCTTTTAGTAAAATGACTAAAATAAAATTTACTAAGTATATAATGTTTCAGAAACCAAATGCATTTTTCAAAAACCAAATGTATGTTTCGGAAACCAAATCAAATTTACTAACTTTTTCGGAAACCAAATGTATTTTTTTTAGTAAAGATGGTCATTATGTTTTAATGGGAACAAAATATAAGAATAATTATCTTGTAGTCAATCCTAATCCCGAATATTAAACTTGCAAACTGACTAGACTTAATGATGTAGACCTTTGGAATAATAGTTTATGCTTCATAAAATTTGATAACCTAAATGAATTATCTTCCTAAGAACTTGTTCCAGACATTCCTAAGATCAAAAGGGTCTATATATCATTTGTGGGCCCCATTAAATTTTGGGAAAATTATAAAGGGCCCACACAAGAAAAATAAAAGATGTTTTTACTTCAAAACATCTAGAATTAATACACATGGACTTGATGGCTCCTTCAAGAACTATTAGTTTATGTGGAAAAAACTATATATTAGTCCTTGTTGATGACTTAAGTCAACTTACTTGTGTAGTTTTTATGATGCAAAAATCTAAAACGTTTAAAGACTTTCTTAGAATTCTTCTCAAAATTGAGAATTAGAAAGATACCCAAGTAACTTGAATTAGTAATGATAGGGGTGGTGAATTCAAATACATGGATATTTTTTAATGTTGCGTTGGAAATGAATACCATCATGAATTTAGGAAGCCTAAAATTTCGCAACATAATGAAATATCTAAATGAAAAATAGAACACTACAAAAGATGACTAGAGTAATGTTACATGTTAAAGGATTCCCAAAGTATTTTCTAGTTAAAGAGATTATTTAAGAAATGGAGTTTAGCTTAGAAAAAAATTCTGAACAACCACCATATGAGTTTTGTTTTAAAAAAACAAACCTAAAATATATATGAAGCCTTAGTAGTGCCTATTATGTCTATAAATAATGAGAAAATCTTTATAATTTCAAGCCAGAGATGAGAAAAGGATATTTTTTTGGTATTCAATAGGGCCTACGGAATTTATTATTTTTGTACTCAATCCATATTCGAGTCTATAAACATAGTTGTCAATTACACTACAACTGTCCCTATAAACAATGAACCAATTTCATCAATTGATAATGAAAATGTTTTAAAAACATAAATTGATGATAAACCAGATTCATTCCCTATATTGAAATCTTATATACCTAACTGAGGTTCGAAAGATTATTCGAAATCTATCAAAACTTGTAAGGACTAGATCCCAACAACTAGGACACTTTGCTTGTTTTTCCTTGCTAATAGAACTTAAAAATATTGTCGAGGATTTTGTCAATGAGTATTGGATCAATGCCATGCATAAGTAACTTGGGTAATTAAAAATCCATGATGTGTGGTATCCAGTCCCTTGTCCTTAGCACACTAAGTTCATTGGAACTCGTTACTTTTTTTAAAAATAAGACAAATGAAACTAGTTCGTTATAAGAAATAAGGCCCATGTTTTTGCACATGGGTACAATCAAACAGAAGGAATAAAAATAGATGAAAATACTTCACCCATCAATCATCTAGAATCTGTTAATCTTTTATTGGTAATATATCTTCACCTACAATTTAGACTTTACCAAAGGGATATTAAGTTACCCATTATATGGAATTATTTATGAGTAAGTGTATATTAAACAACCTAATGGTTTTATAGACTCATATAACGTCGACCATGTCTTTAGGTTAAAGAAAGATCTTTACGGTTTGAACCGGGCCCATAGGTCCTGGTATGACCACCTCTGAAAATTCTTAGTTAATAAGGGTTTTGTTTAGGGGGAATCGACCAAACACTGTTTATAAAAAGATCAAATGCGAAGGTCATTATTGCGTAGATCTACATTGATGATATTATCCATGAGTATACATTTGAAAAATAAGTTAATGATTTGTCAAACCTTGGGTATGGAGAATTTCAAATGTAATTTTACTTGGATTTGCAGGTAAAACAAATAAATGACGGTATTTTGATATGCCATTCCAAATATGTATAAGACCTAATAAAAAAGTTCGGTGTAGAGTCCTCACGATTACTATAATATAATAAACTAAAGATGATAGCGGTACACCAATCAAATTAACCCGATATAGGAGTATGATAGGTAATTTATTATAATTTACTTCTAGTATACCAAATAAAATGTTTAGTGTGTGCATTTGTAATAAATATCAATTTGTTAGTAAGGAATATCGGTTAAATGATCTAAGATGTATAATAAAATATTTTATAGACGTGCTTAGTTATGTGACTTGGTAATATATGGACACAACCTGCTCAATCATAGGATATATTAATATTGATTTGGATGTGTATTCTAATGGTAGTAAAATCATATCTAGTGGCTGTTACTACCTTTGTAATAATTTACTAGGTTGGTCTTTCAAGAAACAAAACTTTATTTCCCTATTTAATGCAGGGGTTGAATGTTGATTTTGGGAGATATCCTTCCTTGTTGATTTGGATTAAACAAATTCTTGATGAATACGACAATTTTAAAAACCAAATAATACCATATTGTGATGATCATAGTCTTATATATATCTATCTAAAAATCATGTTTAGTACTCACGAACTAATCATATAAAAAATCACGACTACTTCATTCATGATATTGTTGACAAAAAATAACTTTCTATAAAATATGTCTACACAGAACAACAACTTGCTAATTCATTTACTAAGCCTTTGGACAATATAATATTTGAGTACTTGTGACAGGTGATAGGGATGTCTGTAATTAATTCAAATAATTGAAATTGAGTATATGTGTATAGCTTTGTTTGTCTAAAACATTGCTTATAATGGTTGTATTATGAGGTTTTCAGGTACAATTACAAGTCAACTTAAAAGGTACCTCCTAAAAATGTTTAATATAGGAATATAATATGAAATTTGACACACAAAACTGTCATATATTTCTAGTTACACCTTCCCCTTCCTTTAGGTTATATTTTAAAAAATGCCTATATGAGATAAAAAGGGGGAAAGTATATCATTCCACATTGTTATCTGGTCAAACTAATATATTTGATATTGTAAGACTAGTATTTACTGTAGATTTCTTCTACAAGTCAGTTTAATAGTGTAATGATATGTATTTTTAGTTGAGTAATTTTATTCTATGATCTAGGTTAGGTAGACTAGTAAATGTTGTAATGGGATAGAAATTTATATTTTTGCCTAAGATTACCCATGATGTACCTAAGGACGTCACTCCCAAATATCCAAAGGGGGATATTAAAACACCCAAATTAGGAGGACTCCAATAAGATTGTAAGTCCACGCTAATTTATGTGCTAGAGTTTGGATATTTGATTCTAAACAGTTTATATATATGGAGATAAGTAGTTTTGGTTAATCCTACTGAACCAACCTTAAGCTACACAACAACCTCTAAATACTATTCAATTAAGAATAAATAGGTAGTTAGCAGCCAGTGGATAATTTTCACAAAATTACTGCACAATTCACATTTAAACATGCATGAACGTCACACACACACACACACACACACACACACACACATATATATATATATATATATATATATATATATATATTGTGGACACCCTAATTTACAATTAGGGTGTGGGTTATTCTATCTCGTCCAATAAATTTCCCTAAACCCGAGCCCACTAAAATCCTAAAGGTTAGATATCTCAAAGGGAAGCTAGGAGGACTAAATTGTGCCACCCCGCCAAATTAAACACCGGGTGATCAGTCCTTTATTAAATTATAATCAAGGTGAACGGTTGGTTCATTCTTAGCATCACTGTCGTAAAAATAACTTTTCCAATTAAACACCCTAGATAATTAAGCTAAGTGTCAAAACCATTTTAGACATTACTTTCCAAATTTTATTCTAAAAACCAACATTTAAAAATTTACATAATTCATAGTTAAAGAATCACACAACAACTATTCTGGAACATATAATCCAAACAATTAAACATCCAACTGATTGATTCCAACATTTAAAACTTAAAGAAAAAGCATCCTGACAATAATAAATCCCAAAGTGTAAATACTGGAAATAAACGAATCACAATATCCAATAAAACAACTGAATAATGGAAAAGGGTGACACATGCCCAACTGGATAAAATAATGCTAGGAGTGGAATAAAAAAATGAGATCGTCTAAGCAAGAGGCCTGCAACTCCTACCTAAGCTGCAGCGCGTTCCTTCCAAAGGATCATATGCAAGACGACCTTGTGGCCGAGCCCCTGTAATATATACATATATATACAAGAGAGGAGAGATAACAGTAAACGGGTCAGAGCCCGATGGTAAAACAGTTTAAAAGTTTAGTTTAACAAGTATTTAAAATGTTTACTGGCTAATGCAACAACATATTAGTAACGACACTCTCTTGAGAACGTCTCACCTCTCTTCTAGTGTGCACAACAATCGCACTAATCTTCCCAACAGTTTAACTTATTTTATCTTAAGTTACTCGTAAGATTTCAAGATGACGATTTCCAATGTTAAGGAGGTTAATCTTATTTAACAATACAATTATTACATAAGCCTTATATGATAATAAAGTTCCTCAGTAATATATCATACTTTTCAAACACTTATTCCCAAGTTGAAATAATTATTCTTTTCTTACATACCATAATTACATATTTAATTATATATATTAAATACTCATATAATATATATATTCTAACAGCACCACACATAAAATCTATGGTGCGGGCATACTCTTTTATCCATTCCCCGTATCACTCGTACTAAGGGAAATACTAGTTCGAAATCACTCTCGAAATATATTAACACAAAACACATATAAAATGAGGCGAAGCATAGTTCTAAGTCTCTAAGAGGATAGCACATACCCTCACGTCTCTTAGGACCGTCTGACTATCGATCTGATAGCCTGTACCAAGGATTCCTATCTTCTAGGGTACGAGTCAATATCCCCCATGAAAGTCCCATCGAGATAAAACAGTCCCAGCGCGGTAACCTCAGGGATAGCAAGTAGCGCGAGCATGATTTTTACACACATATAAAATATATGATCAATCATAGAGTCGTATAGATATATAACTATTCACATTCAAACGTTAGGTACGCCCACGACCCAACATTATATTAGTCCATTCTTAGTACATTTTTATTCGATTATTTCTTATGACGAACTTATTCATTTGTATTTTCGAAATTTAATTTATTCCAACTCACTTCTCATCTCTCGAAGTATTTTCCTTAGCTAAGTAAAAATTCAGTAGGCCCTCTCTTACCTTCTAATCCAACTCCTAGACATTTCGATTATTAAGTCTACACACATTAAATTTCTTAGGTATGAATCTTTCCCGTTTACCCTTCATTTTCCCATTACATTAAAGTTCCACTAAACGGGGTTTACCTTGACCCTACTGGTACTTTTTATGTTTCATTATGTTCTAATAACATTAGTCAAGAGTTATTACGCATTTAATCGGATTAAGTCAACGTAAGGAAAAATCTAGTTTTTCCCAGGAGGGGTCGATCGATTGATTAAAAGGGTCGATCGATCGAAGCTCTTGGCTCGATTGATCGATCAAGCAGGTATGGCGAAAATTGCAGAATACCAATTACGGGAATTATCATCCAAAATCATCCAAATCCAAGTTTTTAACTCCCAAACTCCCAGAAATTTATACCACAATCAATATAAACCCAAATGAACAATATTCTACGTAAGGCATGCGAGTTTTCATCAAGTCACATGGATTTAAAAGGCCAAAATTACTATAATTCTCATGAACCCTAAAAATTTCTTTAACTTAATTCTTCTCATTCCTTTTCCAGAATTTCTACTTCTAACCCAATGTAAATTCGTGGTTCAACCTCTACATGTGAAGGGAATTTCCAGAATGATGTTTATATCTCTACAACATGTGATTTCTAACCTCCAACGTAGGTTTTCTTTCATAAAAACTCATCCTAATCAACCCTAAACTAATATGAATGAGGCATTAACTAAATTAAGCAAGATAAATACTTTCCGGGGAATTTTTTTTATTTCTAATTTGTGGATGAAATCAGTGTGGTGGTGATCCTTGTGGCGCGATCTAACGTTTGGCGGTGACGGCAGTGCAACCGGAGGGGTTCTTGGCCTAGAAGTCCTTGGTAAGCTCTTCATTTCCTTCTCCAATGGCCGTATTTTGTTTTTGGTTGTGTTAACCCTAGAATACAACCCTAACCATCTGATATAACCTAGAAAATTCGTAGGTTTCCAAGCCTAAAAATACAGAATGCCTAAAATGCCCTCCCGGGGTGTTAATTAAGCCTAAAAACGCCCCGAGACCCAAACTAAACCCCCGGGTACATTATTTTAACTATCTCGACCCTTCCGGACACTTTGCCGCACTCGAAATGACCATACAGGTGACTTATAATCTATTCACTTTTATTAATCAAAATTTAGTCCCGACACGACACGGGTGCGTCCCGACTTAAATTTTTTAAATTGTCATTTTATTCGCTCGCGACATTTAATAGAACCAATTTTATATATTACTTTGCTCAATAGTAATATTCAACAAGTTTCTAATAATTATCGTCACGTTAGTAATTGAAAATAATTAATTTCTGAATTTATATTAAATTAATAACTTTCTGAATTTATATTAAATTAATAACTCACATCAAATAATCCCCAAATTTAGAAAGCATAAAAATACGGGGTATTACATACTTCCCCCATAATAACGGAATTTTATCCCGAAATTCAGAAAATAAGGCATACCTGATAAGAATAAATCTGGGTATTTCTCACGCATATCTGCCTCGCGCTCCCAGGTGGATACCTCCACATTATGATGCTCCCACTGGACCCATACAAGTGGAACTACCTTCGACCTCAATCTCCTTTCGCTATGGTCTAGGATAGCCATTGTCTTTCCTCGTAAGAGCTGTCGGGCTGTAAGTAAATCTCCTCAATCGCGATATGGGTATGGTCCATATCATCCCGAAGGTATCATCTCAACGATGAGATGTGGAATACATCGTGAATGCGATACAAATTCTCTCGCAGCCCCAATCTGTATGCTATCGGCCCAATCCTCTCGATGATGGGAACTGGTCTCACGTACCTCGAGGCCAATTTCCCTTTCTTCCCGAATCTCATCACTCCTTTCATAGGATATACACGTAGTAATACTTGGTCCCCCACGTTAAACTCTTGGAAGAACTATTTTGCATCGGCGTAGCTTTTCTGCCTGTCCTGGGCTACCCGAATGCGACTCCTGATAATCTCAATCCTCGTGGAGGTTTCCTGAATCACCTCTGGTTCGAGCAACTTGTTATCCCCCACCTCTAGCCAACACGTTGGGGAACAACAAGGCCTGCCATACAAAGCCTCGAATGGAGCCATGTCAATCGTGAACTGATAAGAGTTATTATAAGTGAACTCTACCAGTGGAAGATGTGGCTCCCATCCTCCTCCAAAATCAAGGACACACATGCATAGCATATTCTCCAACATCTGATTAGTACACTCTGTTTGTCCATCTGTCTGTGGATGATAAGCTGAACTCAACCTCAACTCTGTACCCATGGCCTCCTGAAAGCTCTCCCAAAAATGTGACACGAAGATCTTATCTTTATTTGACACAATATTCAGGGGCACCCCATGTAATCTGACAATCTCAGCAATGAAAAACTGATCATACTAACCCGTGGTATAGTCTGTCCATGCCAGTAGAAAATGAGCCACCTTGGTCAAACGGTCCACAATCACCCAGACGGTGTCGTGGCTCCGCTGTGATGTAGGCAACCTAGTAATAAAATCCATATAAATAGTCTCCCACTTCCACGCGGGTATTTCTAATGGCTGAAGCAACCCTGATGGTTTCTGGTGGTCCGCCTTTACCAATTGGAAGGTAGAACACTTGGACACGAACTCAGCAATGTCCTTTTTCATCCCACTCTACCAGTAGTACCGCCTCATATCCTGGTACATCTTATCTCCCCCAGGATGCATCGTAAATAGGGACCCGTGAGATTGGGTCATCACTGCATGATGTAAGTCTGCTCCTTCTGGGACCACCAATCTCCCATTCAACCTCAAACCTCCACGAGAACTAACAGAATAGGACTCAACACCCTTAGCTAAAAGTCGTACAATCTGCTCTTGGAAAAATGGGTCGACGTTCTGTGCCTGTATTACCCTCGTAATAATCTCGGGTGTCAGTGTCATGACAGATATGAAGGTACGGGCTACTGCATCATGGTGACCCAACTCCTTCCACTTTGCTTTCTAGATGTTCGCTACATCATCTACCGGTTTACAGCTCAACGCATCAGCAACTGCATTGGCCTTCCCCGGATGGTACTGTATGTCGAACTGATAGTCCTTTACAAACTCTAACCACCTGCGCTGATGCATATTCAACTCTCACTGAGTGAACAGGTACTGCAGTGACTTGTGGTCTGTGAACAAGCGAAATTTCTCCCCCAATAAATAGTGTCTCCATATCCTCAATGCAAAAATAATCGATGCTAACTCTAGGTCATGTGTGGGGTAATTCTTATCTTGTGGTTTAAGCTTGAGAGAGGCAAAATCTATAGCCTTCTCCTCCTGCTTAAGTACTCCCCCAAGTCCCCGTAAAGAGGTGTCGGTGTAAACCAGATAGTCCACGCCCGGCTTAAGTAAAGCGAGGACCAGTGCCGGAGTAAGCTTGTCTTTCATCTCATCGAAAGCCAATTAATAAGCGTCATCCCAAACATACGGTACCCCCTTGCGAGTCAGGTTCGTCAATGGACTCGCTATTTTGGAGAACCCTCGAATGAATCTCCTATAGTATCCCTCTAATCCCAAGAAACTACACACTTTCGTCGGTGTCGTGGGCTATCACCACTCCCTTATCATTGACACTTTACTCGGGTCAACTGCTATCCCTCGTTTAGAAACAACATGTCCTAAGAACTACACTTCCCGTAACCAGAACCCTCACTTCTTGTACTTAGCATACAGCTGATGCTCTCGTAGAGTCTGAAGAACCTGCCTCAAGTGCTTGACATTCTCTTCCTCGGTGTGTGAATATATCAAGATGTCATCTATGAAGATGATGAAAAATTGGTCCAAGAACTCTCTGAACACTCGGTTCATCAAGTCCATGAATATGGCTGGAGCATTTGTGAGTCCAAATGGCATCACTCTGAACTCATAGGACCCATATCTCGTCAAGAAAGTAGTCTTTGAAACATCCTACTCCCTAATACGTAGCTGATGGTACCCTGACCTCAGATCTATCTTCGAAAAGAAAGTTGCTCCCCTCAGCTGGTCGAACAGATCATCGATTCGAGGCAACAAATACTTGTTCTGTATCGTGACCTTGTTCAGTTCCCTGTAGTCCACACATATCCTCAGTGAACCATCTCTCTTTTTCACAAACAACATTGGAGCGCCCAAAGGTGAGGTACTCCTACGAATGAAACCCTGACCTAACAGTTGCTCTACGGTAACTCTCGCATTTCCACCGGAGCCATACGGTATGGAGCACGTGCTATCGGTCGAGTATTCGATAATAAATCTATGACAAAATCTATCTCTCGACTGGGGGGTAGGCCTAGTATCTCCTAAAATACATCAAAATACTCACGAACAACTGGGATCGAGTATAAGGGAATCACGACCTCCTTAGAGGTATCCTCCTCTATGTAATATAAATGAGCGATCGAGCCTCCATCTGGGCGAGGCATCGCCATTACAAACATCTCTTTCCCTAGAATGGCAAAGACAATACTCCCATCGAAACAATCTATCATGGATCTATAAGCTGCGAGCCAATCCATACCAATAATAACGTCGTGCTCATGCATATCTATGACAAACATGTCTACTGGTAATACCAAGCTACCAATCTCTACTCCTACACCCCAGCATATAAAGAAAATTAACGATCCATTTCCCAGTGGTGAGTCTACACACGTTACAGTGCTCTCTGCTGTGGCTAATAACCCTATGGCCTTCGTAAAATGGGTAGCTAGAAAATAGTGGTTCGCTCCAGTATCAAATAAAACCCGACACATAGTACCATGGATTGGAAGCATACCCTCAATCGTGGGCAGCGCCTATGGAGATGATGCCTGGTGGACGTTATAGACACGTCCGTACTATAACTGCCCTTGTTGTACTGGAATGGCTGGAATGGCTGGTAGGGCTGGTACCTGAGCTGGTGCTGGGAGGGCGACTGGAAAAAGTGGCCTATGTGGTTTATTACGGGCACCCTGCTGCTGTGGAGCCCTATCACCCTTTGGACAATCCTGGCATTTGTGGCCATTTTTACCACACCCCAAGCATCGGCCCTTAAAATTTACTCCCCTCTGTCCCTGCTGATTACGGCCCTGCTGGACGTTACCACCCCGCCATTGGCCCTGCTGGCCCTGCTAAAATCGTTGTTGGCCCTGATGACCATGCTTCTTCCCCTGCGGCTGACGATGTTGGCCCTACTGGTTAGGCTGGCCCTGCCTAAATCCCCCAAATCCCTGCCTGGAATTGGGTGTGCCATCGAGAATTCATCTTCTACAAAGTGTAATCAGAATCTACGAACCATCTCAGGAAAGTAATTTACTTGCAATAATCGCATATATAAGTATTTTCATTTAATATCATAGTAGGTGTAGACCTAGATGATTTTGGGATGGGTTTTCACATGTAAAAAGGGGGTTTGGGAGAAAAACCTAGTTGAATAATGTATAGAAAGTTATTCTGAATAGTTAATGGTAAATCGTCGTGTAATAATCTGAATTAATGTGAAGTAAATTTAGATTATAGATGATTATTGTGTAATGTTTGACAAAGAAAAATTCTGGGAATTTTAATAAGTATCAAAGTTAAGATTTGGTGAACTTGGGATTAAATTTGAGTTTTTTTTGTAAGGTTTAAATCTATAAATTTTAATCTTGAATTTGTTGTTGTTGTACACATATGATGATGTAAAAAGGGTTAGAAATATGTTCCTATACTTACCTTGGGATAAGGTATCGATTGGGTGTTATTTTGGAACTTGGTTTGGGCATTAATGGAAGTTTTGTGTAATAACCCTCGCTTTTGAGGTCCTATTTTATATTTAATTTGCTAGATATAGTAATTAGATATAAAAATGTTGATATGTGGAGTAGGTATTAATTTAAGGAAGAAAAGTTAATATCTACTATGATGTTGCATATTTACCGTAAGTATAGGTGAATTTTGCTATGTTATGTTTTGTAATGTCATATGATTTAAAAATGACATTTGGCTTAAAATGAAACCGGAACCTAAAATGAATTATAAAATTTCCAAATGATAATTTAGAGGGTGCAGATAGTTCCGAGAGGTTCGAGATAGTCAAATTATGTGCCATATTGTATTTCGAGGTTCCGGGCACTTTTGACTGGTTGTAGCATATATGAGTAGTTGTGTATTATTTTACCACGTATTAATCACTTAAAGATGGAAATTTGGACCTAAGCCACGATTTATATCTTGTTTAAGTTACTATTCCCTTAATTTAATTGGTAAACCTAGAGAAATAAAGAGAAGAAGAAACCTTCGGAGAAAGGGAGAGTTGAAGCTTGGGTGATTGTCCTTGCATTCAACTTCATCAAAATCTGAACTTGCAAGCTTGAGGCAAGTTATCTACTTGCTATTTTATGATTTAAGTAGAGTAATTACCATTGATAGTTGTGGTCATGTATGGTTTATGGGAGTTAGGGTTTTTATTTGATTTATTGGCTTTAGATCTTTGGAAGTTAAATTGATATGATTTTGAGGTAAATTAAGGTTGTTGGATGTATTTATACCCAATTAGTAGCAATAAATGATAAGGGTTTTGGTTGATTGAGTTTGGAGGAGATTAGGAGTCCAAGACTCCATAACCAAATTGGCAAAAATTTGCAGGACCGAATCGATTCGGCCTGGCCGAATCAATTCGCATAGAGGCAGTGTCCAGGTCTGGGTGAACCGAATCGATTCGGTTATCCCCGAATCGATTCGGCTATTATGCAAAATGTTTGTTTTCCTGACCGAATCGATTCGGTTAGTCCGAATCGATTCGCTTGTCTAGCCGAATCGATTCGGCTAGTCCGAATCGATTCAGAAATCCTGCATTTTTCCATTTGTTTTTCTTTTCAAATTTTGACCCTTTCCCTTAGGATTAGAACCTAGGAACCTTATTGAATGAAGTAAACATAGGATCCTAGAGTTTTAGTCGAGTTTGGTCGCTACCCTATAGTTGAATGGGATCACTTGTGGTTAATTCAGGGGTTCTTTAAGTGATGTTTAGGCATCACTTCTCTTTTGGTAAATAAATTGGAAAGATAGAATTTTAAGCCCATATGTGGAGATTTTAGAGGCCTTTTTGAGGTATATAAAACCTTGGGACCTATAAGATTTTGGGAATTGTTTAGAAAATACTTCGGGACCTAAACATATGATGATATGGAATTAGAAAAATTCAAAGGTAAATGTTTCAAGTAAAATGAAACACATGTGATTAATGGCAATGAAAATGAGATTTAAATTGGTAATTGTTAAATTACTTAAAGACACCT
The DNA here is from genome assembly GCA_949130495.1 of Sambucus nigra. Classification (NCBI taxonomy): domain Eukaryota; kingdom Viridiplantae; phylum Streptophyta; class Magnoliopsida; order Dipsacales; family Adoxaceae; genus Sambucus; species Sambucus nigra. Next base: position 620,912,044 of record OX422207.1, on the reverse strand, counting down.
CTCTAAATGCTATCATAAGGGAAGCTCGCGCATGAGGTGATGTCCCCTGACTATTGAATGCAGGCTGACTATAGTCCTCGGCCATATGCGGGGTTTGTATATGTTTTTCTGCGCTAGTGAGGTAATTCTGGGTGTGGTTATGACTCACTCGCAGGCATATGGCCACTTCCCGACGTGCGTTAGGTGCCCAGATTGTCTTGTATAGATAGGCCCTGGAAGATGATAGTCATTTAGGGGCGCGCCCAGTGGGGAAACTCGGAGGGGCGGTCTTAGAAACGTTATATGTATAAGAATATAACCTTTCTAACACAAGTGGGACTTGAGGTATGTAAATTTCCATAAAATGAGATGGTAATTATATTCCTGCTAAGGAATGGAAAATGATAAGATACGAGATGAAATGAAATGAGATTTAATTTTATTTCTCTTGCTTAATTCAATAACTGTTAGAAACCTATATAATTTCATTATCACATTTGATGATTAGATTGTTAGATTCTCATTCACATTATTCATGATTTATTGTCCATATCTATCCTGTTTCTTACTCTTCTGGGAATCATATATAAATCGGGCCCTGACCCGTTCATTTTCCATGTTGTACATGTTGTTGTATCAGCTCAGGTGCTCCTCCGCAAGGGCGCCCGCTATGATTTTCTTACTCCTATGCTTTTGACAAGTTGTATGATCTTTCGGATTATTACAGGATGTTTGTTAGACGCCTTCATTTTTGGACTCTAGATATGATCGGGTCTTTCATTCGGGCTAGCGGCCCATCTTTTGTACTTGTTAATGAATGTAGTATTTAAAATATTGAATTGTGGAAACACTTTGAATGTAACTGTGGACCGACAGATTATTTGGTCCCTTTATTGTATGTTGTTTTGGTATTTAGCTATATGTTCCTTTGAAATTCTACTTTCATCAGATTTGGGTTGTTTAATTTATTTCTTAACTCGTTATCAAACCAAAATTTTTGACAACCTTCTTTCTGATCTATTGAGTGGTTTTCCCGTATACCTACTTTATTGTTATGATGCTGAGGATGATACCCATCCATGATTCCGTTATGTCGAGGTATCGGGCTGGCCACCCCTTATTTCGAAATGCGGTTTATCACATTTTGGAGGTCTCCTCTTTGTCTTAGGCCTTCTTGATTTCTGTACAGAATAGAATCGAATCGATTCGGCATAGTAGCGAATCAATTCTTCCAATAGAATTGTAGATCTTTTTGTTACGAACACGTGGCCGCCGATTTCGTATTTTTTTTAATTAGTTATGAACTTATTATGGAAGGGTGTCTAAGACCAAAAATTTAATTGGAAATAAAATCCAAATTATTTAGGGATGTCTATAGATGAGTGTAGGGCCCTGGAAAATATTAAGGAACATTATTTTTTACCTTGAAATTAGATGGGAATGAATCCGGGTATGTATTTAGGAGTGTTGAGGATGAACAACACTCAAAAATATATGAACAGATTCGTATGGAAATTTTGGATGAAAATAGGATAGGCTAGATTGAGATGGGCTTATTGTCTTGAATAAAAATATGTTATGATATATATAAATGTAATTCAATACTTACGAATTTAAGTGTTGAGAGTGTAGACTCGGGATAGTAGGCAAGTGCTTTGGGCGATAGGCAAGGTTTAGCCGAATATGTTTATATATATATATATATATATATATATATATATATATATATATATATATATATATATATATATATATATATATATATATATATATATATATATCTGTGTGTGTGTGTGTGTGTGTGTGTGTGTGTGTTTTATAAATATTAGTGTGTATGATATTTATATGAAAACATACTCTTCTAGTGCTATCATCGGAGGTTGCGTGATGTGGGTGTATCCCCTAGCTAGTGAATGCAGGGAGAGTATAGTCCCCAGGTTATATCGTTCGGTATTTTTATTTTGTGATTTATTTTCTAGGTGAGATGTTTTGGGTATGATTTGGTCTTACTCTCGGGAAAATATGACCGCATCCACTACGTTTGTGATTTTTTTTACCTAATTTGGTGTGAGTTAACCAACTTATGGTAATCGATTTATAGTGAGTATACCTATGATATGATAAACTTGTAGAGACAATCATCTGGTGAGTTATTAGTCAGGAGGATGGTTATTATACGCATCATATGTGCGATTGTTGTAGTATACTGGTATGTTTATAATAGAGTAGATATATATATAAGGGTTAAATACATGAAGTACGAATAAAAATACTTTCAAAAGGTTTTTGGCCGCTGACCCGTGTCAAAATATTTTTTCCAAAACAATTTTAGTTATCCAGCCACAGGTATACTAAGGTTGATTATTCGTTCCATGGATTCATAGCTGCAACCCTTGTAGAGGCTTGAAAGATTTGCTTTATATGCTTAGTTATTCATTCCTAGTTTAGGAGTTTCATATTTCGGCATGTTGCCCTTTCAGACACTCAGTACTTTAGTTTATTGATTATATTTATGGATTCAATTTATTATTTTAGACTTGTAGTTGGATTTTATTACTAGGAAACAATGGCTTATTCAATATTATTATTTTTATATATGTCATGTGATTGTTTAGACTTGTGTGAATGGTTTGGTTAATTTAATTTTAATTCCTCATTTTGTTAAGTTAATGACAAGATAAAATTTGGCACCGATTTATTTAATACCTAGGTGGTTAGTAACCTTAAAATGTTTTTCAATGGTGATGCTAAGAATGAACCAAATGAGATTCCTATTTTATTTTTGTAAAGGACCTATCACCTGGTATTTAAATAGGTGGGGTGTCACAGGTAACACCTACCCAGGGTTCGGCGATGATTATGTCCTCAACCTCTAAATTTAGGAACTGATCACATAATGTGACTACTCCCTAGGGACTCCATGAGTAAGGGCCCACATTCTTTGAAGCTCCTAATATCCGAGGTTGTAAGTTTAGGATCAGGTAGAGAGCTACCAGATAAGAGTATAATCAAATGGAGAAACATGAGAACTAGAGATGTTGCATGAAAATTTGAGGCTATAATATAGAAATTTATATCCAAGTCTCTCATACGAGGGGCCACCACTCCAATTTCTCAATAATAATTGCGAACTCAAATACTCAAACGTCAACATATACTCGGGAGTCTAGACTATCAAATGGGGAAGGCTTATCCTTAAAAATACAAAACACTATCCGCGAGGCCATAGAGATCGATCTACTCCTTTTTAAGTCAGTCTACTTATAGAATATCTGTTCATCCTTACAATGAGCTTGACCTGCTTGTGCTGCATATAGGATTTGGTATCTTCATACTCAAAGTATCGCCCTGGAACCACCACTACACTGATGTAGGATGCATCCATAGTAACACTTACCTATCTTCCACCCACATAGTAGGAAAAATCCAACTCCAAGATGAGATAACAGGCCGTCTATGCTCCACTAGTAGGCCCCTCCCTCAAGATACTCATAAACCGTCAAGATAGAACTGGTCAACCCTTCTCCCCATCACCATGCACACAAAAAATTTGCTAGTCTATAGTATGTAGCATATGCTCCTAATGTTTCAAAAAAAACTCGGGCTAGGGGATAGAAAACGCTTAATACCAGTACTACTACGAAGACATTTTCTATGAGGCCACTAACATCTTGAAAAAGATGATCCGGGAAGATCCTGAAACCTCCCGCGACAAAGAAGAGCTCTAGGAAACAGCCTCCAATAATGATATCTAGTCACAATCATCATAGCTTTCCTTGTCAAAACCTTAAACGACTATACATATGGTCCTCTCTAGAATAGAACAAACAAAAGTAACTCATAGATATCCTTACTAGCTTCATAGATGTATTCACATGGTCTTACGTTGATGTCGATGACATCAACCCGATTATCATCATGTAAGAGATACCCACTCCCCCAATAAAAAAACATAAAGTAAAGACTCTGCAAGCTGATACCCGAATGATAGTTCACAGTTAAGGAGGAAGTAGAGAAATAACTCAATGTCGGATTCATCCGAGTAATTGAGAATGCCACTTGGCTAGCCAACATCGTACTAATACCCAAATACAACGGCAAAGTTAAAATGTGTGTAAAATACATTGATCTTAATCGGGCATGCACCAAAGATAATTTCCCTCTATCGCACATCCACTTATTAGTAGATAGTATGGACTACAACATGCTTCAGTCTTGCATTTATAGATTTGTAGGCTATAATCAGATAAAAATGCACCATTCACATCAGATGAAAAGTAACTCCATTACCCCCGGGGGACGTACTATTATACAATTATGTGCTTTGGTCTCGAGAGTTACAGTGAAACTTACTAAAGAGCAGCCACAACCATCCTACATGATCTTATATATGTGACACCCCGACTAATTAAATACCGGGTAGCTACTCCTTTATTAAATCAATACAAAATGTTAAGTTGGTTCAGTTAATAGCATCACTGTCGAAAACATTTTAATAATTACTAACCACCTAGTATTTAAAAAGTAAGTTGCCAAATTTTAAGTTAAGTCTGATTAACATGCAATAAAAGAATAATGGAAGAACAACATAATCCATTCACCATAATGAAGTAATGAAATAACCAACAAATAATAATAAGAAGTCCGGAGGAAAAACTCCTCACAACAGTCCCACAACTGAAAATAATAAGACAAGTCTGAATCCTGAATTAATTACATGCCCGAAGTCTGAATAACTGAAATAAATGAAATGTCTCTAAAACAAATGGGCGACATGACCTACAACTGATAAATATAAATATAGAGTCAATGTAGATGAAGCGTCTACAAGCAAAGTCCTGTAACTTCCACAAACAGCTACAGCTCGTCACCTGAATGAGGATCCTAAGCATAGTGTCCTTGTGGCTGGGCACCTAAAATGGTTTTTACAAAAATAAGTTTGAAAGAAAATGGGTCAGAGCCCGAAAGTGGAAATCATTTTAAAAACAGCAAGTGTTTTAATAACATTAAAACATTAAATTCAAAGTACATGTTAGGACGTGAACTCACATGAAATTCTCACATCTCGACTACATGTGAAATCCTAACGTACCGTGCCCATCTACAAGACATACATATCTAACCAAACCGTAATAAGTTCTACCCCTTACTACTCGATCCCCATATTACATTCTAACTTTAACAAATAAATAGAGGGTTTTACTTAAACTCAGATTCTCAATTAGTAATACAATTCACAATCGGTTAACCCGTTATGTTTTCTCAAAACATTACCATAATATTATTCACAATACCAACATGAAAGTTCCCATTAATTAAGTGTATATTATTCACATCATAAATATACAATACAAGAACCCCGAGACTAAGCTGCAGTGCACACATACTCTGCTATCCATCCCGGTACATCACATACATAAGGATCACGCATTCCGAATCTCTCAGGAATCGTTCTCGATAACAACATCACAAACAATGGAGGCGAACACAGTCACATCACATGGGTCACGCACATACCTGCGCTCCCACGATCAGCAGACTTATTAACATCCCAATAAGTCCTTCTCTGACCTATGTTCATCGAGGTAACCAGTCTAAATCCGGGCAACACAAGGATTAGAGGGCCCTAAGCGAACGTAAACCTCCCGTGATAGCAAGTATAGTAGGTATGTCATACACATAAAATCAATACATATACTAAGTATGCACACATCTTAGTAATCACCATAATATATTGATGGTACACTTCTCATTCTCGTACCGACATATAATACTACACAATTTATATGTTCCTGGTTAATATAATAAGTTAGGCCGTCAATAGTTCTCGCATCGTAATAGACACTCACATCCCACTCATATTTTTCCTTTAGGTTCAAACTACACTTCTAGGTTTGACTCCTCATTATATCACAAGCATCCCAAATATATCAATTAATCATCAGGGGAAGGTTATCTCTACATATACACAAGGTTACGGGACATTAGGGATCAAAACAGGCTAAAAAGCCTAAACTGTCAACTCGTTAGAAGTCTCGTTCGAATGAGGATGTTCGAACGAGAGTTCGTTCGAACAAAGTGGGATTTCTAACGAGGTCTCGTTCGAACGAAAACATCGAACGAACTTCACCCTCGTTAGAAGTCAAAGTTCAACTCGTTAGAAGCTCGTTCGAACGACCTGGGCAGGTCTTCTAATGAGTGGCCAGTTTTGAGCCCAGATTTTCCTAATCTCGTTTTTCCAACTTCTCTTCACCTCTAATCTCACCTAAATGTCATTCCAACAATGTTTCAAGGTATCTAATCCTTCCTAAACATGTTTCAACCGTATTACAACATTTATATGGGTTCAAATCACCCTAAACTACATCAAATTATCAAATCTCCAACATTTATTTTTCAAATCTCAAGAACATGAACCCTAGAAAAATCAAGTCATTCATAGACATAACTAAATCCGTTTTTATGATGTAAAAGATGTATTTTCATCTGACTAATCATCCTATCAACGTTCTACATGAAATTTCCTCAATAGATTCTTAAATCTCTACATCCAATTAAATGGGTTTTCATCATACACCAAGAACAATACAATTTATTTGAATTTCCTACGCATGGAAGAAGCATTCTCTACAAAATAATGAAATAAAACCACTTGCCTTATGTGTACCTCTGAATTTGATGACGAATTTATGAGTTTCTCTCTCTCTCTCTGCAGAATTCTCCTCTCTTATCTCTCCCTCTACAAGCCCTTCTCTAATGGTGGCAATGGAGGTTAGGGTTTGTCTTAGGAACTTTTGGGGCTAATTCTAATAACCCCCGTAGCCCTCTAATCAGTTAATGGCTGGTAATGGGTTAGTGGGTCTTTTGATTTTTCATTTAAAATTACTAAAATTCGTTAATCAAAAATCCCAAAATTCTAAAATTACCAAACTGCCCTTTTTGGTTGCCGGTATGGCCTAAAAATACCCCGGGACCCAAACCAAACCCCCGGCTAGTGTTTTCTGACTATTTCGACCCTTCCGGACGCGTTGACGCACTCAAAACGACCATACGGTTAATAGAACTAGAATTCACTTTTTAATTAAAATAAATATTTCCCTGACGCGACAGTCACACGCGTCTCAACAAAATTTCCAAATTGTCGTATTTCAATCTCACGACAAATTTCATAATTCACTATTCATATATAATCATATATGCACATTATAATCAAATACCAACTCGTATCTCACTAGTATTTTAATCCGGATTAATTTCCAATTAATACGCATTTAATTCAATTAATCCCATAAATAAATATCACAAAAATACGGGGTATTACATACTTCCCCCCTAATAACTGAATTTCATCCCGAATTTCAGAACTAGAAAGTACCTGGTAAGAACAACTCTGGATAACGTTCGCGCATCTCATCCTCACGCTCCCATGTGGACTCCTCGACATTATGATGTTGGCACTGAACACGCACTAATGGAACTATATTTGACCGCAGTTTCCGCTCACTTCAGTCCAAAATAGCAATCGGCCCCTCCTCGTAGGAGCTATCAGGCTGGAGATCTATGTCCTCCAAAGAAATGTGAGAATGAGCCAAATCGTCTCTAAGATATTTCCTTAGAGAGGAAATATGAAACACATAGTGAATCCGATGCAAATGCTCCGGTATCCTAAGCCTATACGCAACCGGTCCAATCCGCTCAATAATAGGAAATGGTCCCACATATCTCGGTGCCAACTTCCCTTTCTTCCCGAAACGCATAATCCCCTTCATAGGAGATACTCTGAGCAAAACCTGATCCCCCACTTGGAACTCCCTGAAGAACCTCTTCGCATCAGCATAGCTCTTCTGGCGATCCTGAGCTACCCGAATGCGACTCCGAATCAATTATATCCTCGCCGAAGTATCCTGATCACTTCCGGCCCAAGTAGTTTGTTGTCCCCCACCTCCAACCAACATGCTAGGGAACGACAAGGTCTACCGTACAACACCTGAAATGGAGCCATGCCCATGGTGAACTGGTAGGAGTTGTTGTAAGCGAACTCCACCAGTGGAAGATACTGCTCCCATCCTCCCCCAAAATCAATGATCGTCATCCGTAGCATGTCCTCCAACATCTGATTTGTACGCTCAGTTTGCCCATCGGTCTGCGGGTGATATGTCGTACTCAACCGCAATTCCGTGCCCATGGCCTCCTGAAAACTCTCCCAAAACCGTGAAACAAATATCTTGTCTCGGTCAGACACGATATTTAGGGGCACACTGTGAAGTCTCACTATCTCTGAAATAAAGAGCTGGGCATACTGTCCCGTAGTGTAGTCTGTCCTTACAGGTAGAAAATGAGCAACTTTGGTCAACCTGTCCACAATTACCCAAATGGAGTCGTGACCTCTCTGTGACGTAGGCAATCCCGTGATAAAGTCCATGGATATGCTCTCCCACATCCACATCGGGACCTCCAATGGCTATAGCAGTCCTGTCGATTTCTGATGATCCACTTTTACTAGCTAACAAGTGGCGCATTTAGAAACAAACTCGGCAATATCTCTCTTCATCCCGCTCCACCAATACTGTCGTCTCATGTCTTGGTACATTTTGTCCCCACCGGGATGTACCGCGAACCGTGAGCCGTGCGACTCTGCCATCACCTCGTGTCGTAATTCCTCCCCTTCCGGAACTACCAATCTTCCATTGAAGCGTAATACCCCATCTGAGAAAATGGTATAGGACTCGGCTCCCTCTGCTAATAATCGAACTATCTGCTCCTGACAGAATGAGTCATTTGCCTGTGCCCTTACTACCTTCGTAACGATCTGCGGTGTAACGGTCATCACAGACATGAACGATCGGGCCACTGCATCCTGGTGTCCCAATTCCTTCCACTTGGCCTTCCACACCTCTGCCACTTCATCTGCTGGCCTACAGCTCAACGCGTCTGCTACCACGTTAGCCTTTCCCTGGTGATACTGGATATCAAACTGATAGTCCTTTACAAACTCAAGCCACCTACGCTGTCGCATATTCAACTCGTTCTGCGTGAATAGGTACTGTAGGGACTTGTGGTCCGTGAACAATCGAAACTTCTCCCCCAAAAGGTCATGTCTCCAAATACGAAGGGCAAATACAACTGCCGCCAACTCCAAGTCATGAGTGGGGTAATTCTTCTCATGAGGCTTTAGCTTACGGGAAGCATAAGCTATTGCCTGACTCTCCTGCTGTAATACACCTCCAAGTCCTTGTAAGGACGCGTCGGTGTAGACTAGATATTCAACTCCCGGTCTCGGCAATGCTAACACAGGTGCTGAGGTCAACTTATCCTTTAATTCATCAAATGCCAACTGACAGGCATCACTCCAGATATATGGCACACCCTTATGAGTCAGATGTGTCAAAGGACCCGCTATCTTCGAAAATCCCCGAATGAACCTCCTGTAGTATCCTGCTAGACCCAAGAAACTACGAATCTCCGTTCGTGTCGTGGGCTATCCCCACTCCCTCACCGCAAATACCTTCCCCGGATCAACAGATATCCCCCGGTAGGAAATAATATGTCCCCAAAACTGGACCTCCTTCAGCCAAAACCCGCACTGCTCATATTTTGCATACAACTCGTTCTGACGTAGCGTCTGCAAAACTTGCCTCAAATGCTCGGCGTGCTCCTCCTCTGTTTGGGAGTAAACCAGAATATCATCAATGAAGACAATGACAAACAGGTCTAGGAAATCTCTTAACACCCTATTCATCAAGTCCATAAACACGGCTGGAGCATTGGTCAAACCAAAAGGCATAACCCAAAACTCGTAAGAACCATATCTCGATAAGAACGCAGTCTTGGAGACATCCTCATCCCTGATACGCAACTGATGGTATCCCGATCTCAAATCAATCTTTTAGAAGAAAGAATATCCTCTCAACTGGTGGAATAAGTCATCGATTCGAGGCAACGGATACTTATTCCATATCGTGACCTTATTCAACTCTCGGTAGTCCACACAAAATCTCAGTGAACTGTCTCTCTTCTTCACGAACAACACAGGGGAACCCCACGGTGAAGTACTCCTCCGAATAAACCCCTGACCCAACAACTGCTCAATCTGATCCCGTAACTCCCTCATCTCAGCTGGAGCCATACGGTACGGTGCGCGTGCTATAGGTCTCGTATCTGGTAATAAGTCTATAACAAAGTCTATCTCTCGACTGAGGGGTAGGCCTGGTATCTCCTGAAACACATCAGAATATTCCCTGACAACTGGGATCGAATCTAAAGGAATCACAACCTCCTTAGAGGTATTCTCCTCTAGGTAATACAAATGAGCGGTCGAGCCTCCCTCTGGGCGAGGCATCTCCACTACAAACATCTCTTACCCCGAAATGGCAAAAACAATGCTCCCACCGAAGCAATCAATCATGGCTCTATAATCTACGAGCCAATCCATACCGATAATCACATCGTGCACATGCATATCTAATACCAACATATCTCCAGGTAATACCAGACTACCAATCTCTACCCCTACTCCTCGGCATATAAAGAAAATAAGTGACCCACTCCCCAATGGTGAGTCTACACACGTCACTGTGCTCTCTGTTGTGGCTAATAAGCCTAAGGCTTTCGCAAAATGTGTAGCTATAAAGCAATGTGTTGCCCCCGTATCAAACAAAACCCGACCCATAGTACCATGGATAGAAAACGTACCCTCAATCGTGGGTGGTGCCTGCGGAGCTGCTGCTTGGTGGACGTTATAGACACGTCCATACTGTAACTGTCCCTGCTGCACAGGAACTATTGGAATGGCTGGAAGAGCTGCACCTGGCCTGGAGATGGAAGGGCTGGTGGAAAAAGTGGCCTCGGTGGCTCATGTTGAGCACCCTGCTGCTGCTGCGGGGCCCTGCCCCTATCAGGACAGTCCTGGCGTTTATGGCCAGTCTTGCCACAAACGAAACACTTCCCCGGGAAGTTCCTCCCTCTCTGTCCCTGCTGCCCCCGGCCCTGGTGGCCGTTACCGTTCCTCCACTAGCCCTGCTGGCCCTGCTAAAACTGATGTTGACCATTCTGACCCTGCTGGTTCTGATGGCCGTTCAGACCCTGATGGACCTGCCGGAAACCTCCCTGTCCGTGCCTAAAATTTCCTGACCTGAACCTCTTGTGATCCCCCTGCTGGGAACCCTGGCACCATTTCCCCCAGTCCTGCCCTGATGGCTGGACTCTCCTGACCTCTTGCCTTCAGTCATGTGAAAGTGGTGATCCTAGAAATGGATCAATGCAGCGTTAACCACATCAGAATAAGTGGATAACGAGAGGTTCCCTAACAAGTGTTGACGAATCCTCCATGTCAACCCATCCGTAAATTTCTGTATCTTCTTCTCCTCTGTCGGTATCTCATCCAGAACAATGTTCAGAAGATCAGTGAATTCGGCCTCATACTCGGCCACAGTCTTACCCTCCTGCTTGAGGCTCATCAACTTCCTCCTCATCTCCGTGTGAACAGCTGACGTAAAGTATTTGCGGTTGAACCGCACCCAAAACTCCTGAATAGTGAGAGTATCTCTCTCCTCCATGATGGTAATAGACTCCCACCACTGCAGTGCAGACCCCACTAGCTTAAAGGTAGCTAGTATCTGCTTCTGGACATCGGTGCACTCATACATCCTCAAGTGCCGCTGAATATCCTTCCTCCACTGACTCGAAACTACCACATCGGAGCTACCTGCGAACTCCGGAGGGTGTGCTTTCTGAAAAGCATCACGTACACGTTCCCAAGAAGATGGGAATGCATGAGCCTGAACTGGCGCGGCTATCGGCGCCTGAGGTGGTGCCTGCTGAACTACTGCTAATGCGGCATTTACAGCCTGGGCCACAATAGCTGCAACCTCGACGGCATTCATCGTGCCCTGAACTGGTGCGGGCTGTGGTTCTGGCGTTGCATCCCTGGGAACCCGTTGTGCACGTCGTAGAGGCATCTGAAATAAGAATGAAGTTTATAAGTTCGCAGTTATAAACTCAAAATAGCTGAAGAACGTCGCATAAACAAGAGAATACAACAGTCCTAAAATATAGGGCTCTACATCAAAGAAAGCTCAGCGGAAAACATAATAAGCCGTACAGATCCTAAAGGATACTAGAACCTGATGCTCTGATACCACCTGTGACACCCCGAATAATTAAATACCGGGTAGCTACTCCTTTATTAAATCAATACAAAATGTTAAGTTGGTTCCGTTAATAGCATAACTGTCGAAAACATTTTAATAATTACTAACCACCTAGTATTTAAAAAGTAAGTTGCCAAATTTTAAGTTAAGTCTGATTAACATGCAATAAAAGAATAATGGAAGAACAACATAATCCATTCACCATAATGAAGTAATGAAATAACCAACAAATAATAATAAGAAGTCCGGAGGAAAAACTCCTCACAACAGTCCCACAACTGAAAATAATAAGACAAGTCTGAATCCCGAATTAATTACATGCCCGAAGTCTGAATAACTGAAATAATGAAATGTCTCTAAAAGAAATGGGCGACATGCCCTACAACTGATAAATCTGAATATAGAGTCAATGTAGATGAAGCGTCTACAAGCAAAGTCCTGTAACTTCCACAAAAAGCTACAGCTCGTCACCTGAATGAGGATCCTAAGCATGGTGTCCTTGTGGCTGGGCACCTAAAATGGTTTTTATAAAAATAGGTTTGAAAGCAAATGGGTCAGAGCCCGAAAGTGGAAATCATTTTAAAAACAGCAAGTGTTTAAATAACATTAAAACATTAAATGCAAAGTACATGTTAGGACGTGAACTCACATGAAATTCTCACCTCTCGACTACATGTGCACTCCTAACGTACCGTGCCCATCTACAAGACATACAGATCTAACCAAACCATAATAAGTTCTACCCCTTACTACTCGATCCCCATATTACATTCTAACGTTAACAAATAAATAGAGGGTTTGACTTAAACTCAGATTCTCAATTAGTAATACAATTCACTATCGGTTAACCATTTATGTTTTCTCAAAACATTACCATAATATTATTCACAATACCAACATGAAAGTTCCCATTAATTAAGTGTATATTATTCACATCATAAATATACAATACAAGCACCCCGAGACTAAGCTGCAGTGCACACATACTCTGCTATCCATCCCGGTACATCACGTACATAAGGATCACGCATTCCGAATCTCTCAGGAATCGTTCTCAGATAAAAACATCACAAACAATGGAGGCGAACACAGTCACATCACATGGGTCACGCACATACCTGTGCTCTCACGATCAGCAGACTTATTAACATCCCAATAAGTCCTTCTCTGACATATGTTCATCGAGGTAACCAGTCTAAATCCGGGCAACACAAGGATTAGAGGGCGCTAAGCAAACGTAAACCTCCCGTGATAGCAAGTATGGTAGGTATGTCATACACATAAAATCAATACATATACTAAGTATGCACACATATTAGTAATCACCATAATATATTGGTGGTACACTTCTCATTCTCGTACCGACATATAATACTACACAATTTATATGTTCCCGATTAATATAATAAGTTAGGCCGTCAATAGTTCTCGCATCGTAATAGACACTCACGTCCTACTCATATTTTTCCTTTAGGTTCAAACTACACTTCTAGGTTTGACTCCTCATTATATCCCAAACATCCCAAATATATCAATTAATCATCAGGGGAAGGTTATCTCTACATATACACAAGGTTACGGGACACTCGGGATCAAAACAGGCTAAAAAGCCTAAATTGTCAACTCGTTAGAAGTCTCGTTCGAACGAGGCTGTTCGAATGAGAGTTCGTTCGAACGAAGTGGGATTTCTAACGAGGTCTCGTTCGAACGAAAACATCGAACGAACTTCACCCTCGTTAGAAGTCAAAGGTCAACTCGTTAGAAGCTCGTTCGAACGAGCTCGTTCGAACGACCTGGGCAGGTCTTCTAACGAGTGGCCAATTTCGAGCCCAGATTTTCCTAATCTCGTTTTTCCAACTTCTCTTCACCTCTAATCTCACCTAAATGTCATTCCAACAATGTTTCAAGGTATCTAATCCTTCCTAAACATGTTTCAACCGTATTACAACATTTATATGGGTTCAAATCATCCTAAACTACATCAAATTATCAAATCTCCAACATTTATTTTTCAAATCTCAAGAACATGAACCCTAAAAAAATCAAGTCATTCATAGACATAACTAAATCCATTTTTATGATGTAAAAGATGTATTTTCATCTGACTAATCATCCTATCAACGTTCTACATGCAATTTCCTCAATAGATTCTTAAATCTCTACATCCAATTAAATGGGTTTTCATCATACACCAAGAACAATACAATTTATTTGAATTTCCTACGCATGGAAGAAGCATTCTCTGCAAAATAATGAAATAAAACCACTTGCCTTATGTGTATCTCTGAATTTGATAACAAATTTATGAGTTTCTCTCTCTCTCTCTGTAGAATTCTCCTCTCTTGTCTCTCCCTCTACAAGCTCTTCTCTAATGGTGGCAATGGAGGCTAGGGTTTGTCTTAGGAACTTTTGGGGCTAATTCTAATAACCCCCGTAGCCCTCTAATCAGTTAATGGCTGGTAATGGGTTAGTGGTTCTTTTGATTTTTCATTTAAAATTCCTAAAATCCATTAATCAAAAATCCCAAAATTCTAAAATTACCAAACTGCCCTTTTTGGTTGCCGGTATAGCCTAAAAATACCCCGGGACCCAAACCAAACCCCCGGCTAGTGTTTTCTGACTATTTCGACCCTTCCGGACGCGTTGGCGCACTCAAAACGACCATACGGTTAATAGAACTAGAATTCACTTTTTAATTAAAATAAATATTTCCCTGACGCGACTGTCACACGCGTCTCAACAAAATTTCCAAATTGTCGTATTTCAATCTCACGACAAATTTCATAATTCACTATTCATATATAATCATATATGCACATTATAATCAAATACCAACTCGCATCTCGCTAGTATTTTAATCCGAATTAATTTCCAATTAATACGCATTTAATTCAATTAATCCCATAAATAAATATCACAAAAATACGGGGTATTACAATATATAAGAAAGTGGAGGTCTACATAGACGATATGATCATAACATCCAAAGACCAAGAAGGACACATTCTGGCACTTCAAAAATTCGTCCAAAGGCTATGTCTCTTCAAAATAAGGCTAAATCCTAAAGAATATGTCTTCAGAGGAACTAAAGGGAAAATTCTTGGATTTATTATCAACAAGCATAGAATAAAATTACACCCTACCAAGGTCAAATACATACAAGAAATGATACCACCCAAAATAGAAAAATAGGTCAGAGGGCTCATCAGTTAAATACAATCCATAAGCAGGTTCATCAACCATCTGACCACCATTTATGAACCAAACTTCCAAATACTTAAGAAAGAGTCACCTAAAGAATGGAATGCTAAGTGCGAAGAATCATTTGAGAATATATAAGAGTACCTAACTCACCCACTGTTGTTATTATCCCATAATCGAGACAACTTCTTATTTGCTACATGACCATAACTAGCACGACTATCAGAGCCACATTGGCCTAATATGTGGACAGTTCTCGAAATGAACGTGACATCTAGTATGTCATCAAAAATCTATTATCCTATGAACTCAATTACACCACAAGGGAAAAGGCTTTTGTATACCTCATATAGATCACTCCCATGCCATTACATGATGTCCTTCAGTGTAAGACTCATTTTCAGGATGGCTCCCCTGTTATATTATGATAAACTATCTATATTAATTTATCTCTTTTATTCTGGCCCAAGTTTAAGGGACTAAGTATGCACTTTAAACTTTCATATTTTAAATCCTAGTTTTTAACCCAATATCTATGTTAATTGACTTGACATGCTCATATGTAAAACTAATTGTAATCAAATTCCTAAATAAACACAAACATGAAAACATACTTTTCAAAATCTTTGTAAGGACATTTTCACTGAGATAAGTCAGATCGAAACTTTGCACAAGACAAAATCTAAAATTCGACTACTCTCATCTCTCTCCAAATGAATAAAGCTTGTCCCCACGGCGGAACCCCGAATATGTAGTTTCATATCAATAGTTGTAAACTTAGGCCTTTTGATTAAAAATAATTTTAACATATCAATATATCAATCCAACATAACGGAACTTCTATGATAAAGATTAGACTCAATAAATACCATAAAATTATAATAAGGACTTTGCTCAACAAAAACTCTATTTGTAAAGAGAAAAGACCATTTCTTCCCCCCATATTTTTTGGGAATTACACATGAATACATTACAGATATTTCAGTCTTGTGTGTAATAAGTGAGTCAAAAGCACCTAGAGGATCTAATTAGTTATTTCTACATGAAACATTTCCAACACAAAGGCCTTATACTACCTCATTCCACACTATCCAAAGCATAAGGTTTATGTTTATATTATTCATTATTTTAAGAAATATAAAAGTGATAAACACATTCAGACCAGATGTAGGTATCCTAACAGAGACAATAAACCATTCTACATCCTTTGTTATTAACATTGATAGGCACCCCTCCTCTTAGAATGATTATTTAGTGATGTTGAGGTCCTAACTAATTTCAATACCATCAACATGTTAAATAATATTTTTGGTATATCAAAATATGAAATATAGATTTGATAATTAAAATTGAATTTATAATTAAGATTGACAAGTTTTTCCGCAAGTGACACTTTTGCACTAAATTATATTTTAACGTGTCATATTTACCGCCCTCTTAGACATATGAGTATATATTTCACTATCACACACACCCTTACCTCTTATCATTTTTTATGCAGCTAATAGGTGGGCCTGGAAATATACAAATTAGGGATTGAAGGATCTTTTCTCCTGCTATCTCCTAAAATCCCCACCACCTCAGGATTTCCTCAGTTTGTAGTGACAATTTCCTTCTACTTGTTGATTATTTCATAAGGAAGGTTCACTTCTAACTTCTAATTTAGACGACTTAGCAATTTATGAGAAACAAACAATTTTAGGAGGAACTTAATAAATAGTTTAACCCATCAACAAGTGAAAATTTTAAGATTCTCCCTTACATGAAGAGTTATCAAAATTGCGATAATGAAGATCAGTGGCCAAATAACTCCCCTGAACCTCCCTTTGTCTTTGACGAAAGTCTTTATTCCACACCTTTTCTATGATATGGATTAGGCCTAAGTTCCTTTAAAATTTAGGATTACTCAGATATGACAACTCCAAGACCAGAGTAATTATCTTTTAAACCATTTGATGATTAAATGGAGGTTCAATAAGTCACAAGGTTAACATTATTCCAAGTATAATTAAAATATTAAAATTCATGTAAAACACAATGATTATTTTTGTTAAGGTGTAACTAGACACGATAAATAATTAATAAGAAGCCTATGAGGTTTTTAAGGTTATGTTTCCAACTAGGGATGGATACAGGGTGAGTTTTCTCAAATCCTCGCCCGACATCATTTACCCCGCCTCGACACCATTTACCCCGCCCCCGTCCCCATCCCCACCCAATTTAAAAACCCAGCGAAGGCCCCGAAACTTGCCCAAACGCATCCAAATACTTTTTAAGATTTATTTAATCTTATTTTGTACAATATTTCAAACGGATTTATTTTTTATAAAGTTTTGTAATATGAGAAAAATGATATTGTTTCTAATACGGAATTCAATTTACAATTTAAAATTGTACAAAAAAGTATGATTTTGTTTATAAACAAATTCTGTACAAAAAACAAAAAAAAAAATTTATAAACAAATCAGTTTCATTTATAAAAAAATTGGTAAACAAATCTGATTTGTTTATAAACAAATCTGATTTGTTTATAAACAAATCTGTTAAAAAAATAAATTTGTAAATGATACACTCATTGAAAGAAGAGCAGAATAAATGATACCAATATTTATCAATTATTAAAAAGCAGTTAGTGCTTGGTTTTGAACCCACCATTATATTTATCCATACACAATTTGTAAATGATACACTCACTGAAAGGAGTCAAGAAACCCACCATCATATTTATCCTTACACGATTTCATTTCTTGTGTAAGGATTTTAAGATCTATAGACTATATGCATTTAGTGACTAGTTTTAAACCAATATTTATGCATCATCAGTTTTATACTTGCCAGAAACATGGATAAAATTGCTTGTTCTTACATTTGTTGCGGAAAAAAGTAATTGCTGACCAGGAAAAATGAGAAAAAATGTAAGGAGAACTTAAATTTTCCGGAGGCCGGAGCAACAATGATGGTTGCCAAAGGCTAGATTGATGGGGTAAATAAAGGGGGTGGTGACAGTTGTCGAGGTAGTGGTGGGAGTAAAGTTGTAGTAGTATTAGAGAGAGAGAGAGAGAGAGAGAGAGAGAGAGAGAGAGAGAGAGAGACTGTGGGGGGAGAGAGAAATGATTGAGTGACTGGAAGAGTAAAAAATGAAAAAGCCTAAAAATTATTCCTCTCTCTATATATAAAATGGTAAATTTGTAATAATACCCCTAAACGAGGTGGGTTCGGCGTTTTCATCTATTAAACCTGACCCTGACCCAAACTCGATGATTTTTTTTTAATTTTAAAATCGACCCCAAACCCGCCCCATTTATTTACCCCAAATTCCCCCCATTAGGGGTGGGGTCGGATCAGGTCCCCATCAAAACCCGCCCTCTTGCCATCCCTATTTCGAACCTTTCCCTTTAAAAAATAAGTTATGCTTGCAGTTTGGGTTTACCTTCAACAATTTCAAAACTAGATTTCTATCCTCATGTTTAGCACCAATTCCCATTATCCTCCCTCACAAGGAATTATATAATGAACTTACAAGATCTCTACAACCATAAGTCCCTCCTCTAAGCATTACTAATAACTAATACCATCGAACAATTGGTATTTTTGCATGTGTTCAGTAGTTTTGGGTGGGGAAGAGTGACATGGAAAAAATCTCTCATTAACCAAATTAGTTCTCATAAAATCACAATTCCCTATCCCTTAATGTATTAACTTTATCACGTGAGTTACTTATATTGATAGATAAGTACCCCTAGAAGCATAAGTTACATTCATATCTCTTAGACTAAATATCATATATGTTATCCTCAACCTCATCTAGCTTTAAAGGGTGTAAAAAATACAAGGGTAGCATAGTAGGGATAAATACGACAATTAATCCCACAAATTTTGTGTTGAATTAATTACCTCCTTAGCATGTCAACCTGACATAAATGGGTATCCGAAATATTTTTTATGTACAATAGGGAATAACACTTGTACTCATATACCTAGGTGGTGATATCCTCCAACGACAACCCCTAGCATCATTAAATTCAAGGAAACATTATCTAGTAGTCCTAATGGGTGAGCTGGCCCTTTAGATGCCACTCGTTGAAAAGATTTATCGTCATGGGTGAGGGAATAATGTAATAATATATCTAAGGTGGAGTCCTATTCAAATAAGTCTCTATCTAATGCGAAATTGCTTGGGTATAAAGTCTATTAGTTTACTAATCGATTTAAAAAATGGATAGCATGGTGAGGAAGTATGGCTACTCATAATATGTGAAATCAAAGTGTTACATTAAAAAATAAAGACTTATGTAAAATAGAAAAATATTGTAGAGTTCAAGAGGCACACGTTACAAAAAAATATTATGGGATTAATGTGATGATACTACAATTATGTACTCAGGAATTCCAAAGAGTTCATAACTTTTTTCCTTCCCCGTGTAAGAAAAGAGGTCCCAAGGTCTATTAGAGGCACCTACCAGATCATCACTGGTCCTCAAATACTCTGTCCAACTTGAAGAAGGGCCCAAAACATAATTATAGATCCCAAAAACATCATTACCATTGCAAGATACCCATTCATTCCATTTAACTTCAAAGGCGCAACTAAGCGAACTCGGAATAAATAACTTCAATTCTCAAATCAATTCAGTGAACCTTTGCATTGTAAGAACTGACCTCTAATCACCTTAAGTCTCTCTTCCATGATGGAACAATGATGATGAATCACAAAAATATGCTCATACCATTTCATGAGATCCTCAGCTAATCCAAGACCCCTTTGATGTCTAACCAAGCTTCTACAACTTCTCTGACAAGTAGGTATAAAGTACATACATTATTCTACCCATCGCTACCATTAACTACCATTAGAATTAAAGGCTACCTTCCTCATTAAATTCTCCTATAAACTAATTTACACCATGTGTAAGCCTTTCACGCAAATGTTCCACCGTGTTAATGTATCCACTAGACCTCAAGGCAACACTTGCCATACCGCTATAGTCCATTCATTCTCTCGCTAAGGGGATTCTTATATGTGGGGGCTTATGAATAGTTATGAGGGTTGGATCATATCTAATACATCTATAAAATATTTATTCCTCTGTTCTAGTGAGAATTCACCCTTCTAAAAATGGGAAAAACCTAAAGGTCACCATATCTTAAGTGTTCATTATTGTAATTTCTATTAACCCACTGTTAGAAGAATATAGGATAAGGTTTGGACCACTTCCAACCTCTCATACATTGTATAATCCATTAAGTCCTAAATTAGGATTAGTAATTCCTAGAAAAGTACAAGCATTATTTCTTTATGGGGCCTTTAATGAGTGATAAAGACAATATAAATCTAAGGCCTTCTTGGTATAAGCCCAAGAGGTACCTAGATTGTAAGACTCTCACTTATAATATTTATATACAGAGAAACACCTTTCTCAATTAATGAAAGATCCTCAAATGATGTTCGAACCATTTTATATCCCTGGCTTTCACAGGATTTCGTTCTTTTCATGGATTTTCACTAGGTCTTGCTCAATGATTTGTGAGTCCACTTATGACCCAACAAAGAAGTTAGGGTCATTAGGCCCTAAATACTTGATAACTCTGGCACCAACAGGGATTGCAAATAAAGGAGGTTAGGATTAAGTTTTGACCCCTTATTCGGTTGCGGGAAATAGAGAGATACATGAACCCACTACATATAATGGAGTGGGGTTCAATACCTTAAAGGGAGACATATTTCTGAAAGACATTTTTACTAAAGAGATAAAGGAGACAACAAATTTCAAAGATAAAGATCAAGTGAGAAATATATACTTACCAAAGAGAGTGGTGAAGATCTCAAACCGTCCCAATCGACTCTTTTATAGGCACCAAAGGCCTGACATGCCACTGTTATCCACCTCTAACACTCAATATATCCTCATTCCTAATGAAATTTGATTATGATGGAAATCCTATTGGTCAGTTACATTATTACCCTTATTCATTTAAATGGATAAGTATTGACCCTTACAATTATTGCAAAGAGCATCAAGGGGCTACTCGTGATAACAAAATTAAGTACTTTGGAATTTATAGACTTCACAACCTCTTTCAATTCATAAACTCTTCCCATTCCCTATGCAAGGAAAGAGGTCCTAAGGTCTATCATATACCTCTTCCAGACAAGCACTGAACCATAAAAAATCATAGCCACCTTGAAGAAGGGCCCATAATAGAATCAAAGTTACTAACAACATCCCATACATTTCAAGATACTTAGTCATTTCGTTAAACCTAAAAGACCCAGCTCAGAGACCTCATAACAAATAACTTTAAGTATCACATCAATTTAGTGGACCTTCGTATCATAAGAACTAATATCTGATGGGAATATAGTCCATTTACATAATGAAACCCTTGTGATGCATTACAAAAAACATGCTCAGGCCATTTTAGTAGAACCTCAGCCAATTCTAAATCCCTCAAACATTTGGCCAAGCATTTACAGCTTCTCTAGCGGGTAGGTACAAGGTACATACACAATTCTACTTACTTACACCACTGACTCCCATTGTCATTCTTTCTTACCATACTCATTAAATTCTCCCATAAACTACCTTACACCACCTATAAGCCTTTCACCAACACTCCGCTGACTTACTATAGACGTCAAATCCAGGGCAACCCTTGTCATGATGCTGAATTATACTCATTCTCTTTCCAAGGTAATGCTAATATATTGGAGGATTATGAATGGTTAGGAGGATCATATCATATCGAATACATCTATAAAAAATATTATGCATTTGTTTAAGTGAGAAATCACCCTACTAAGGAGGAGAACAACCTAAAGGTCTCCATATCTTTAGTGTTCATTCCTGTAATTTTATTAACCCATTGTTAGTAAAATATATGAGTAGGTTTGGAGCACTTTCAACCTCTCATCTGTTGTACTCTATTAAGTCCTAAAAAGGGCTGTGTTTCGGCCGGATCGGATCGGAAAACCATGCTTCGGAAAAATTTCCAAAAAAATCGACGTGCCGAAGCCGAATCCGATTTTTTTCGGAAATGTTTTTTTTTCCGAATTCGGAATTTTTGGCAAAATCGGAATTTTCGGCAAAATTCAGAAATTCGGAAAATTCGGCAATTTTATAGAAAAATACTTCGGAAATTATTTCGAAAAATAGTTCGAAAAATATTTCGTGGCAAAATTGGAAAATAGTTCAGAAAATATTTCGAAAAATAATTCGGAAAAATAATCGGAAAATAGTTCGGATAATATTTCAGAAAATAATTCAAAAATTCGGATCGGAACAAATTTCAAAAATTCGGATCAGTAAAAATCGAAAATTCGGAATATAAAAAAATTTCGATTTCCGATCCGATTTTTTTCGAAAAAATCGGAAATCGGAAAATCAGAAATCGGCAATAAAAAAATATTTCCAAAATCGGAAAAAAATTGGATCGGAATTCGAAAAAATTGGAAAATCGAAAAAAAAACACAGCCCTAGTCCTAAACTAGGATAAGGAATACCTAAAGAAGTCCGTAAGTTAATTTTTGGTGCCTTATGAGAAAAGACAAAGATCGCAAACTTGTCAGACCTTCTTGGACAAAGCCTAAGAGGTCCCTATATTGTAATACTCCCACTTATAATCTAATATACTAAGAAACACATTTTACAGTGAATGTATGAGCCTCCGTTGAGTTTCGAGCCACTTTATTTTTTGGAAACAATACTAGGATTGACATTTAAAACACAAAAAAAATTCAGCCCTAAAGTTCTTTGATTAATTATGTATTGAAAATGAAACAAAAACAAGGTTTAAAAATTAAACCTAGGGTTCAAGAATATAATACCATAGTGAATCATGTTATAATTCGTATGAGGAGACAAAGGTAGAAGATTAATAAAATACTTTATTACCTCCAAGGATTTTGAAAACCTTGTTTAGCCTTCTATAAAGCTTAATCTTATAGTGTATAATCCTCTTGAAATCTAGGTAGGTGTGTGGTCATGTTTGGAGATGACAATGCTTCTTTATGAGTGAGATGTGATGGTATCTCTCTCGAACTCTATACAACAACGTGAATGGTGTGTTCTCTAACCCCTCTCAAACTGTAATGATGAGTCATATATTTAAGACCCTTTACCACACCTTTATATACAAGGACAAAAGGTGGCACTGGGCCAACATGAGTTTTTTTAGAGTCTGAGCCTAACTACTTGGGTATTTGGACTACACTTGGGACCCAAGACAAATAATTAAATTGTCTGAAAATAAATCCTCGAAAACCATAAATTTAATTGCTATAATTATTTCCTTTCTTTATTTAATCATAATTAATTTCACCAAATAATGAGTTATATACCTGATTTGTGGTTCACGAGTCTACATACTAGGTTACCGTGGATTTGACCATAAATCACGCATTTACTAATAGGAGATAAACCATTACCATGCCATTTTTCTTAAAAATGAAGGAAAAAACCCTAATATTGTTGCTATAAAAGTTCTAACTACTTGTAATGAGAACACTTGCCTTTTAGTTATTTCACTACTAGTGAGAGATATGGAGTTTCCTTAACCTAAACTGTTACTACCTTCCGTTTGGGAGAGAAGTAAAAATCTTCTCAAATAAATAACACCAACCTTTTATTACCAATGATTCTTACTCCCAAATTATAAAATGGTACAGAGTTTCCCCACTATGTCTAATCTAAAGAATCATTTATTCAACCAATGATAAAATGATTTTAAGATCGTGATGCTCACTTAAGTGTCATTAGATAATCATAGGTGTCTATAAATTCTCATCGATCAATTCTTTAAAATCAAAGATGAATATATAGACCTTTCTCGTGGTTGTATCGAATAGATGTAACACTAAATTTTTTTATAATTTTTTTTAATAGAAGAGGGATGGGACTCCCAGACATATTATTAAATTTAGAACAGAAAAGCTCTGTCCTGGAAACTTACAAGATTATAAAAGAGATTGAAAACGTAAATGAGGCTTTTTATAGATAAAGTCCTTACAAGAATACCAATAAAATAATCCAAAGAAAGTGGCATCTAACACTAAAGGATCTATACAATAAAATGACCTAATCATGAACATTTTTAATTCTAACAGAAGGAAGACCCCATTTATCTAATTTGATCGCTCCTCTAAGTTGACTTGAAAATGATCCAATATCATGAGACCACATGGAACATTGAGACTTACTTCCCAAATTTGCTAAAATATCAGCTGGCTTGTTTTCTTCTCGAAAAACATGAACAAAAGATAAATTGAAATCTGTAGATAAGGCCTGAATATCTTCAACTATATCTCTAATTCTCCATGGACATTTCAGCCCTTTGTTAAGCACATCAATCATAATTTTTGAATCTGATTCAACAATCAACTCATAACCCTTTAAATCGCGGTAATACCTTAAACCTTTCAAAATAGCCATCGCCTCTGCTTCAATATTGGTTTTAAAATAAAAGTAGTGGTAGAAAGCCCATATCATGTCTCCCTTATCATTTCTCAAAATCCCACCTCCACCACTATTGCTTGTATTACCTATAGAACTCCCATCTGTCTTGAGCTTTAACACCTATTTATGAGGAAGCTTCCATTGAACAAAAGTATATTCCTTTTGGATTTTGACATATTCCAAATGATATATAGAAACGTTACTAGGAGAGTGAGGCAATAGATGACATATAGATTTGCACTGAGCTTCAGTTGTCAATAAAAGTCTAGATAAATTAGGAACTGATCCATTATATCTGCTTTCATTTCTTTAGCACCATAAGGACCAACAAATGCTAATTGGCATCACCTTTTGACATTGACCTGCAAAAGAGTTAGGAGCTGATATCCACCATTGAAGACATCTTCTTCTAATGTCATTTATATTATTAGAAATCCCAAAGATTCTGCCAAAATGAAGCCACATTTTTTCAGCAATATCACCAGAAATAAAGACATGATCATAGGATTCTATTTCAGAAAAAGCACAACATTGATATTTTGAAAGACCACACCACCCTATAGAGTATAGCTTTTCATCCAAAGGCAATAAACACTGCAATAATTTCTATATAAATATGGACAATTTTATAGGTAGAATCCTTTGCCACGAAAAAATACAGATGATGAAACTAGTGACTTAGCTCTCAGCATCTCCCAAGCAGACTTTAAAGTAAAATTCCCATCCATTGATTCAGTCCAAATGAGCTCATCCTGTTTATCTCCTTCAGATATATGAGTTCCTAAAATTATGAAACTAATATCTAGAGGAAACATAACAAAAAGTTTACGCAAATCCCATTTCTTATCTTCTAACCATAGATCTTTAACTTTAATTTTAGATTCTTCATAAGCATAATTGGATAGAGGGCCTATTGAGCACCAATTATCCCACAGATCACTACAATTACCATCTCCTAATCTCCAAAACATGTTTTCTTCACCATTTGATCTAACAAGACACATTCTTCTCCAATTTTGAGACCCTACTCTCCCATTTGCTGTACAAGGATGAACTTTTCTACAATACTTTGCTGACCTAAATTCTTTCCAAATGGACTTTTTACTTCTAAATTTCTACCACAGTTTGATGGAGAAGCTTTTACTTATATCCCATATATTTCTAATCCCCAGACCTGTTTCATTAATAGGTCTTGTAATATCACTCCATTTACACCAATGATGTCTCCTCTCCCCCATATTTGAGCTCCAAAAGAAGTTGGCAAACATACTTTCAATAGAATTTATGATTTTTCTGGTTGGCATCAAAGCTGATAGAGTATACAAAGTAAAAGAGGATAACACATGCTTAATCAGAACTATTTTTTCTCCAGCATATAATAATTTAGCTTTCCAGCTAGAAATCTTGTACCTGATCTTAGAAAGAATAGGCTTAAAAAATATATTTCTTTTTCTTCCTGAGTAGACAAGGCACCCCAAGTAAGTAATGGGAACTTATTTCAAATTAAAACCAGTAATGTCTAGAATCTTCACCTTAGTAGTTGGTTTAATTTTATTGGACACAATAAGGGAGCTCTTTTTCTTATTCACTTTTTGTCCTGCGGCATATTCATATCTTTCAATCACTAATAACACTTTCATAATAGTTTTCATATCACCTGAAGAGAATATAATGATATCATCAGTAAAAGATAGATGATTTATTTGAGGGCCTCTAATAGGGAGCTTGAATTGTTTAAATGAAGCTTGAGCATAAAGGCCATTTAAATTTAAAGAGAGCGCCTCTACCATTATGACAAAGAGACCAGGTAATAGAGGATCACCCTATTTAAGCCCTCTTTCAGACTTAAAGAAGCCATTTTGGTTACCATTTATGAGAATTGAGAACCAATTATTAGATATAACCCTCCAAACCATGTTTATTCATCTTTCAAAGAACCTAAATTTACTCATCACCTTTATAAGAAACAACCAAGACACTCTATTATACGCTTTAGCCATATCCAACTTCATAGCAACATTACATCCAAAGTTTTTAAAATTGATCATGTCAAACATTTCTTGAGCCAAAAGAATATTTTATGTAATATCTCTCCCTGTTACAAAACCACCATGATTAGGTGAAATAATATGAGGAAGAATTTTACTCAATCTGTATGCCATTACTTTAGTGAAATTTTTTTTTAAAAATTACATAGATTGATAGTCCTCATTTCATAAAAATTTTGGGGGTTTTGTACCTTTGGTACAATAGCTATAATAGTGGAAGAGACTATTTTAGGTATCTCCAGACCTGAAAAGAATCCTTGAACAGCTTCAATAATATCCCTGCCTATGATATTCCAATAATGCTTGAAAAAGAGACCTGAGAAGACATCCATACCTATTGCACTATCTTCATTAAGCTAAAAAATAGGTGACTTGATTTCTTCTTCATTTGGATACTCAGCTAAAAGGATGTTTTGCTCATTAGAAATGATCTTGGGGATGCAATTGAGAAAACTATTAGCATTCACATATTCTTCCTTATCTTCAAAAGTAGCCTTAAAGAAATTAATAGCTTCATTACATATTACTTCCTCTTCTTCAAGCCAATTGCCAGAGTTATTTTTAATTTTGTGAATCATCATCCTTTTTCTACTAGCCTTAATTGAGTTGTGAAAGAACCTAGTATTTTTTCCCCCTCTTTAAACCATTTGTCCCTAGACTTTTGCCTCTAGTAAGCCTCTTCTAAAGAACTTTTCTTTTTATATTCATCTTCTTCTCTAAGCCAGACCTCTCTATTCTCCTCACTTGGATCAATTTCATAGGCTATCTCAGCTGCAAGCACTTTATCTTCTGCATCTCTAATTGATTGAAATATATCCCCATAGGTATCTTTACTCCATCTTGACATATAAGTTTTAAGATTTTTGATATTAAGAGCCACTACATAAATTGGATTAGAAGATAGATTAAAATCCCACTTCCTTTGAACAACCTCCATAAAAGAGTTCTTCTTTGTCCAGAAGTTAATAAATTTAAAGGGCTTTCTAATATAATCTATATTATATTTCATCTTAATTAAAGAGGAGCATGGTCTGATGCCGCTCTGTTCAGGTGGGAAATATTAACCTTAATCCCCAATTCCACCAGGTCTTCATTGGCTAACACTCTATCCAACCTACTCCATATGTTTGCATCACCATCCCTCTTATTGAACCACGTATAGGCAGATCTAGTGTACCCCATATCTTCTAACTAATTAGTAACCATGAATTCTAAAAATTCTAAAGAAAAAAATGAATCAATTTGATTACCCCCTGCTCTCTCCCAAGAATACACCACAATGTTAAAATCCCACACACTATCTAGGGATCATTGATGTTTAAATCAATGAGATGTTTCCACAATTCCCTTCTTTCAATTTTTGAGCATTTAGCATATATTACACTACAATAAATTGGCTTTTCCCCCTACCGACTAATGAAAGACAATGTTAGAACTTGATCCATAATATCAACCACTAAAATTTGAAGATCTTTTTTAGCAAATGACCATATTTTTCTATTAGAATTAGTTTAAGAGAGTTAAAATCCCAATCTAACCATATAACTTAAAATAACCTCTGCCCCTTGCTTAGGTTCTAAGATAGCCAACACTGAAATTTTGTGAATCTTAATCAGTCTTTTTAACCTCCTCATTGCAACTTTCTTAAAAATTACTCTAATGTTGTAGACTAAAAAGCTTATCATTGAGACATGGCATCAGATATAGCTTTTGAGTTGGATCTTAGACTCATATTATGGTTACCTCCCCTTTGAATAATTGTAGTAGGTGACATAGAGACTGATCTACAGTTAGTTTACTTATCTGTCATACCTTCATGTTGTTTTTGTTGTTGCCTCTTTACATATTTTCTTTTCCTCCTCACTTCAGTGAATCATTCTTCCTCACTTTCTGCATTAGGTTTATTATCTTCATGATTAACATCTCCAACCAATTCCCCATATTCTCTAATTTCAAATTCCTCACATTGAATAGGATACTCTATAGTTGTAGTCTGATCTACAATTGCTTCTTTGTTTTCATCTATTTTCTGCATATCCTTCTGCACTGCTGCTAATTATGGGGCTTGACTTTGGTCTTCATTCCTATTCTTAGCTCTATCTGCCTCCTTATCTTGAGTTTTTGGATGATCCTGTGGGACTGGTGGTATTTCTTCTACTATCACTATTGGTTTCTTAAATTTCCTGATGACCTATTCTTTAGTAGATTCCTTCACTTTTGATACTGCTTCTGGTTGATTTTTCTTTAAAACTACCTTGTCTTCATTTTTTTTACACCATCTTTATCTTTGAACATGCATTCCTCTTGTTTATGGCCTTTCTTTAAACAAAATTGACAGTAATCAGGTATACCCTCATATTCAATATACTACCAATACCTCGTGCCTCTATCAGTGTTACCAATCCAAACCTTAGAGGGATGCTCTTTTCACATATCAATTTCTGCACAAATCCTCGCTAAACTAGGTCTAGAGAGGGATGCAGTGGCAAGATCAAGTTTTAAAGGCGTACCTACCACATTTTTAATAGAAAATATACTCTCCTTATTATAGAGATGAATAGGGAGAATAGGCAAGTTTGTCCATATAAGGGCAATAGTAGATTCCACATCAGGATGGAAATCAGGTGACCATTTTAAAACTCGCATTGGATAGCGATGAATGAACCATGTTTCCCTTAATCAAACCCTATGAAAGTCTTCTTCATGAAATAAATGTATGAGGATATGTTTTTGGTCTATCAACCCTATATTAAATGCTTCTTTCAATCCCACGGATGAAAAAACTTTACGTATATCATTAATCGCAGGCCTACCATAAGAGAATTCCCCAACAAGGGAGTACTTGAATGGGGCTGCTAACTTCTTTATATCTTCATCTTTAAAAAAAATAGTTGGTTCTCCTTTAAAATTGCTAACTTCCTTCAAAGAAACCGTGGATTGCGTTTGATTGCCTACTACTGATGCAAAGGATTTAGAGGGGTTGATGAGGTTATGAGAGAGATTAGGAGGTCGAGGGAGGGTGGCTGCCTCCACATTGGAGGAAATATTAGCTGCCATGCAACCCTAGGTCTCCCTAGAGAGAGAGAGAGAGAGAGAGAGAGAGAGAATATTCTTGTTCCTCTTTACCCTAATTTAGAATAATTATCATATATTTTTAAAATATTAGGATTCCATGAATAAACCATCCGCTAGGGGGCAACACGAGCTGACAGAAGGAGTTAATCACATCACTATTTTAAAATATTGATGGGAATTGTCGATTAAAACAGTTTTAGAACAATGTCTGATTACATTTCTAGTCCTTGAAAGTTATTCCAGTTAAAACCTTTAAGACTAAAACACCGATAAGAGGTTAAATTAATTTTGAAATCTTAGAATAAAAAAAATAAATATATTAATTTTCAGTTAAAACACAAGAGATAATTCGATTATGTTTTCAAGTGGTAGCCCTCAACCGCCAATTAAAAAATTGATATCGTTAAACATCCTAGATCCCTTATAATGTAAAATCTCTCATGGGGAGGTTAAATCACCCCACCTTGAACGAGATATATTTTTATCTTTCATTATGTCCGAAAACATCACAAACTCCTTGTCCAACATAATTAATAATCGATGACTTTTGGTCCCACTCCTAATGATAGTGACTACATTGGGGAGGATATAAAAAGTTTTGTCTAAATGTATATCACCGGTTCATTCCTTGAGATAAGTACCTCTTGTGACGGACTATCCTATTAGGAGAATTGAAATCACTCACATTTTGATTCTCCAAATTATCACTTAAGTGTTTTAAAGAATCCTTGACGCCTTGATTAATTCCATCCGTTGGGGGCCAGACTAGCTAACGCAAAAAATTAATTACACCTCATTCATAATTACCGATGGAAACCATGGGATATATGTTGAAATTCCTCTCCTACTCGGTATTTTAAAACATGAGGGTTTTGAAAAATAATTTATTCAATTTCGAAAGATCGAATTTAAATCCTTGGTAATTTTCAATTTACTTGTACAAATTAAATTACTCGATCTCATTATTTTAATTTTCCAAAAGTTAAACCATTTTAAATTTAAAATAAATTGTAAAGATCAAATTTAATATATACCTTTAAATTTTTTTACCCCAATTTAATTGAATTTAGAAAAGAATAAATAAAATAGGTTAAAAAATATGATCTAGGTAGATCTTAAAATATAATTCACGTTGTCCATTAAAAAAAATACCTAATTAGCATAAGAATTACGAAAGATAATAATAAAGAGACAAGAGAAAAATAATTAAATAAAAGCAGGGAAAATAAAAGGACAAAAATTTCCCCTTTTCCATTATGGCCTAAACTTCTTATGTAGGTATACATCTTCAGGCCTAAGAATTCTTATTATAGAACACTTCGGTAAGACCCCGTAATTTTTTTATAATTTTTAAATGTGGGATTAATTTAAATAATGGGAAAATTTTAATTGGAGATTAATCCGGGTTAGAAATAGATATTAATTAGTGAGATGAGGATTAATATTTATTTATGTTGAATATTACTTAGTGAACGAGTAATAAAAATAATGAGAATATAATATAATTATCGTGTGTGAAAAATACGACAATTACAGTAAACTTAGTTGGGACGCGTGTGTGGGACGTGTCGGGATTGAAATGAGGAATAATAATGTAATTTTATTTTTGATAATTCAGATCGTCGTTTTGAGTATGCCAGTATGTTCATAGGGGTAAAATAGTCAGCAAAGTCTAACCGGGGGTTTCGTTTGGGGTCTGGGGAAGTTTTAGGCCAACCCGACACCCCGAAGGGGTATTTTTATCTTTTGAAACATTGGGATTAATTAATGGAAGAAAATTGGAGAAATATATATTCATGTACGTGGTAGAGTTAAAGTAAATAACTGGTAAACCCAAGAGAGAGTCCAAGAGGAAGAAGTAGAAGAGGTTCCTTGGAGTTCCAAGGCCAAACCCAGTCATCTATCATGAAAAACATCATCAACATGTAGATTGGAAAGAGAGGAACAAACTTATACGAATTTCTATCGACGAATCAGACCTTCGCGAAAAAGGCACGTGTTTATCTTGCTAAAGTTTAGAGCATATAATGTCCATGTAGATTAGTTGATGATTTATTGATGATATTATGAAATTTGGGACTGAAATTGGGTATTAATCTATGATTGCGGTATAGGTATTGCATGTAGTTGAATAAGAATATATTGGGGATTATAAATCAGGATTTTTATGTTGAAATCACAAAATTGAATGTCGGTTTAGTTGGTCATGAATAGTGTTTATGTGAACCTAGGACTTTTTAAGGATTTAAGGGATTATTGTGAATTTATGATGTAATTATAAAGTTTTGATGCTAAAAAGGTGTTAGAAAGCATTCAATTACTAGTGGTTAGGGTTTAAAATCATTGGTTTTGGGTTAGGA
The DNA here is from genome assembly GCA_949130495.1 of Sambucus nigra. NCBI lineage: Eukaryota > Viridiplantae > Streptophyta > Magnoliopsida > Dipsacales > Adoxaceae > Sambucus > Sambucus nigra. Next base: position 620,879,780 of record OX422207.1, on the reverse strand, counting down.
AAAGTTTTATGTGATTTTGGTGTTGAGAAATTTTAGAAAACGCAGTTTTTAGAGGACGTAGACGTATTGAGGAATTCTCGTTCGAATGATAATTACAACGACCTATCCAACGGGAATTCAGAGAGAGTATGTTTGTTCAAAGTTTCGTTAGAACGAGGTTCTAACGAAAATTTAAGGCCTTAGTTCGTTCCAAGTTTCGTTCAAACGAGAATTTTCCCAAGTTCTAACGAGATTTCAGAAGTTCAATTTTTTTCCCGAACAAGTTATAACCTTACAATGTTGATTCGAGTGAGATACAATGACCTACACTATTCTTGAGTGACCTCATTACATATCTAGTGGTGAGATGATTGGGTAACTACTAAGGGAATATGTTGGAATAAAATGGCCTTATGGAATATATATGGTAGAGAGATTAATCGTATGGATAGAGTAATGTGAGTATAAGAAATAATAATACTACGTATAAATTTGGGGATTTGGGTTGCGTGAACACCTAATGATTATTATAGGTTGTTTGTATAACTATTCATTGAATTATTGTGTGTATAACATACCTACATTGATTGCTATCGGGTGGCGATTACGCGTTGTGGACAATCATATCTTGAGGAGGCTTCGGGGGGGGGGGGGGGGGGGGTGATTCGTACCACTAGGACATAGAACCTAGGTACAAGCTATCAGTGATAATGATAGTATTGACGGTCATATGGGTGCGTAGGTATGTGCGTAACCCATTGGCTTGGAAATATATTCGCCTCCAATATGTGTGTTTGTTTTGATGGTTCGCGAGAGATTGAACCTATAGTACTTTATGTAGTGAACAATGCACCCGGACATGATAGCAGAGTATGCATAGAAGCAAGGAGTCCTAACCTAACGGTGCAAGATGAGTATATATATATATATATATATATATATATATATATATATATATATATATATATATATATATATAGAGAGAGAGAGAGAGAGAGAGAGTAATAAATATATGTATACTTGTGATTTATTCTACTGTGCGTGTTTACTAGATATGGAAATAATGATATTTAAAAATATTCCTAGTGAAAGAGAATACCTATGAGAATAATGGTTATGTATGTGAATAACTATCCTTAAACAGTTGGTAATACACGATATGGGTGATATGGGTAAATGCGTGAGATTATTGGTGCGAAAATAGTCATTTTTGGACAAGTTAGGTGGGGTAGCATAACTAGGATGGGTGTGCACATTAGATTAGAGGTGAGTATCTCAAGTTAGAGTACGAGAATCTAACATGTACACTATATGTGCTATTGTTTTCATTTAAGCACTTGGATATTTTTAAACTGTTTTCAACTCGGGCTCTTACCCGTTTATTGAAAATCTCCTTTCTTTTGTCAAATTATTTTAGGTGGCCAGCCACAGGGACACCCAGTATAGGAGTTCCATTCATTTGACGAGATGTAGCTGTTGTGGAAGTTATAGGCCCTCGGTAGTAGACACCTCCATGATTATTGTGACACCCCGCCCAATTAAACCTTGGGTGATCAAGCCTTACTTTAATTTAAGCAGGTTTCTTAAATGGTTCATTCTTAACATCACTGCCGAAAACTTTTTAAGTTACTAACCACCTAAGTGAAATTAAGCGGGTGCCAAATTTTATCTTTCTTAAGAAGAATAAATAATCCATACAACACATTACAATTCAAGTAATAACAAAAACAGTTTGCATAAATAACCGAATGCAGATAAAGTCTTGTCGAAAACCACGGCCAGTAAAGGACAACTCAGAATCCAGAATCAGACTAAACTGTAAAAGTAAAGATAGGACAACATGTCCCAACAAGAATACTAAAATTGAAATCCTGCACTAGAACTGAAAGAAAATGAGGAATCGTCTAAACAATCCCTTCAACATCCACATGTGCTGCAGCTCCCAAATCCTTTGAATGAAATCATGCTGGGTGTCCCTGTAGCTGGGCACCTAAAAGGTTTTAAAAATTTTACATAGCAAGAGTTAGTACTCAAAACATTTTGAAAATATTTTGCAAGAGGTTATCACAATTGAGTTATTGATTACACACATTAAGGATTCGCACACTCCATTGAATTTCCTCACCTCTCTTCTATAAGGCATGTCTAACGAGGATACTTAGTTCACCTAGTTATACTGCCCATAAGTGTAGGTAGATTATTTACTGCTTGTTATCCTTATTCTTGTAATAATTACATCACGCTATAAATTATTACTAAGATATCAACCATTCATCTCATTATCTATTATTCTCAATTTGTAGATTATGCACATAAAATACATTTTATCACACACTCATGTATTGAATATTAGTTATCACAACATATCCTTTTACTACACATAAAGGACCCTTGGTTCGGAATGATTCATTGGCCCCAAGTGAGAGTTGGTTCGGAATTATCCATCGACCCCAACTATTTTTAAAATATATATATATATATATATATATACACATATTCTGGTTCGGGACTCTTTCATCGTGACACAGTTAAGGTTTGGTTCGGCATTTCTCAGCGACCCCAAACATATAATAACTTTATGTTAGTTCGGAATGTCACATCAACCCTAACATAATTAATTTAGGTAAAATTATCTTAACCCAAACTTTTATATAATTTAGTAGGTACACACCCGACCTATCAAATCATCCCCGTAGGTAATATATTTTACTTATATTCACCGTACTCATTAAGTACAATTTATTTCGCTATTGCATTTATTCGAGTATTCACGCAACTCTAAGGGCCCTAGTTACCCCTCCCTTAATTCAGTAGTTAAGTTAACTTTAACTTACTAGTATTATTCCGAAAATTTACTCTCACCCTTTCCGTAGCCAAATTCTCACAATCCCAACATACGGCTATTGATCGCTCTCCCGTCGGTCCATTTCTCCAAAATTCCCACTCAATCATTTATGAAGAAATCTAATGGTACACCTACAGGTATTTATGAAGTCTCCTCATAGGTAAAATATCATCACTATGGTTCCCATCAAGCGACAGTAATTAAAGGAAATTTATTCACAAAATTTTCTGAAGTCTAGCCAGGGTCGATCGATCGAGGGGATATGGTCGATCGATTAAGCAGTGACAGACCCAGTTCGTCTTCTTCATGCGGGTTTCAACATTTTTATCTATCTATCTTTCATGATAATTCACCATATTTGCAACCAACAATTTCTAATCATTCCTACATGTTCTGGGATGATTACTAACGATTTAAAACAATAAAATCATTATAAATCTTGACCAAATCAACTAAAAAATTTTCTACTATTCAAGAACCCTAAAAATACATTCTTTACATCTTTCATCAAAATTCCAGATTTTTAGTTCAATTTAATCATCTAGTTTTCTATGATATCAGAATATTTGGAGATCCAAAAATGTCCTACATGAAATCCCTACCAATAATGGGTCATAATCAATTGTTTTTCTCCCAAAAATATCATAAAAACTATGTTCTTCATAAAACTTAAATATGGGTATTATAACTCAATTTATTTTGCAAATAACCACTTGCCTTTTGATTTGTAGGGTCTAATTTCATGGTTGTTGATGATGGTTGATGATTTTGATCCTTTAATCCTCCTTCCCAACAACTTTATGGTGAAATCTCCTTAGAATTTTCCTTTCTTCCTTCTTTTGCCTTAGAAAATTGTCTCTCTCTCTTCTCTAATGGCTATGGTGTATTTTCTTTCTTTCTAACCCTAGCCTCAACTCTTATAATTTGATCTAGGGTTTCAAAATTCATAGGTCTACTTACCCATAATTGTAAAGAGACCAAAATGCCCCCGAATGGTCCCGGGTTATTCCGAAAATGACCCGGCGCTCAATTAGTACCCTCGGGTACACTATTTTGACTAATTCGACCCTTTCAGAATCATCTGTGGACTCTAAATTATCGTTCAAGTCTCTTAAATATTTTTTTTCTACTCTCATCTTTAATTTTTTTGTCCTATGCGTGACACTCGGTTGAGATAATTCCGGTATGTCCATATAGTCACTAGACCGTACATATCAACATTCAAAATTTACTACTTCACATTTAGTAAATTTTTAATCATCATATTCGTCTTTATTAACATTATATCCCATTAAATTACTCTTCTCACGTAATTTAAATAAAACGTAGTTTATCACATTAAATTACTCTACTCACGTAATTTAAATAAAACGTATTTTATCACATTAAATTACTCTACTCACGTAATTTAAATAAAACGTATTTTCCTAATTAAGCAGAATTACGGGGTGTTACATTCTTCCCCTCTTACAAAAGGAATTTCTTCCTCGAAATTAGAAAATACCTGCTGTGAATAATTCTGGATATTTCTCTCGCATATCCTTATCTCGTTCCCAAGTGGACTCATCCATATTATGATGTCCCCACTGTACTCGCACTAAGGGTACCACCTTGGATTGTAATTTGTGATCACTATAATCCAGAATAGCCACGGGTCTCTCTTCATATGAGACATCTGGCTGCAAATCAATCTCCTCCAGTGGAATGTGCCAGAAGGCTCTCTCGCTCCTCTTGTATTTCTTCAGCGATGCCACATGGAACACATCGTGTATTCACTGAAGATGCTCAGGGAGTCCCAATCTGTAAGCTACCGGTACCACCCTCTCAATGATAGGAAATGGTCCCACATATCTCGGTGCTAATTTCCGCCGAACCTCATAATTCCTTTCATAGGAAATACTCGAATTAACTCCTGGTCGCCCACATCTAAGTCCACGTGTCTCCTACCGACGTCAGCATAACTCTTCTGCCTATCCTGAGCTATTCGAATATGTCCTCGAATCAACTCTATTTTGGAGGAAGTCTCCTGTATCATCTCTGGCCCCAATAGCTTGTTATCCCCCACCTCTAACCAACAGGCAGGCGAACGACAAGACCTCCCGTAAAGTTCCTCAAATGGATCCATGCCGATAGTGAATTGGTAAGAGTTATTATATGCAAACTCCACCAAAGGAAGGTATGGCTCCCAACCTCCCCCAAAATTTAGGACACACATCCTTATCATATCCTCCAACATATGGTTTACCCTTTCAGTCTGACCGTCCGTCTGTGGGTGATATGTTGTACTCAACCGTAAGTCGGTGCCCATGGCCTCCTGAAAGTTCTGCCAAAAATGTGACACAAATATTTTATCTCGGTCCGACACAATATTAATAGGGACTCCGTGCATCTTTAACACTCTCATAAATAAATAGCTGCGCATATAGCATCGTATCATAATTCGTACGAACTGGTAAGAAATGAGCTACCTTAGTCAGTCGATCCACTATCACCCATATGGAATCGTGACCCTTCTGTGATGTTGGTAATCCAGTAATAAAATCCATCGAGATACTCTCCCACTTCCAAACGGGAATCTCCAGTGGTTGTAGCATCCCTGAAGGCCTCTAATGGTCAACTTTTACGAGCTGACAAGTAACACACTTTAAGACAAATTCTGCAATATCTCGTTTCATACCTGCCCACCAATATAATCGTCGCATATCTTGGTACATTTTGTCCCCACCTGGATGTACCGAAAATTTTGACCCGTGTAATTCCGTCATAACGGCATGCCTCAAATCATCATCTTCGGGTACTATCAGCCTACCATTAAATCGTAGTCCGCCCTCTGAGCTGATGGAGTAGGACTCTGCCCCCTCGGCCAATAACTGTCGTACTTTGTCCTGACAAAATGGGTCTTCGGCCTGTGCCCTCACTACCCGCATAACACTCTCGGAAGTGATAGCTAAAACTGTCATGCATGTTCTCGCCATCTCATCCTCGTGTCGAAGTTCACTCCACTTCGCCTTCCAAATTTCTGCCAACTCCCCAGTAGGTCTTCTACTTAACGCATCTTCCACCACGTTAGCCTTACCAGGATGATACTGTATATCAAATTGGTAGTCCTTCACGAATTCAAGCCACTTTCTTTGACTCATATTCAGATCCTTCTGAGTGAACAAATACTACAATGACTTATGATCCGTGAATAGAGTCAACTGCTCGCCCAGAAGATAGTACCTCCATATCCTCAATGCAAAAATGACCGCTGCCAACTCGAGGTCATGGGTGGGATAATTCTGCTCATGTGGCTTAAGCTTTCGGGACGCATAAGCTATAGCCTTCTCCTCCTACTGTAACACACCCCCAAGCCCTTGTAAGGACGCATCGGTATAGACTCGGTACTCCACTTCGCTCCTAGGCAAGGCAAGAACGGGTGCTGATGTCAACTTGTCCTTTAATTCATCAAATGCTAACTGACAACTGCCACTCCATACGAAGGGCACTCCCTTCCGAGTTAAGTTTGTCAACGGTCCGGCAATTTTTGAGAACCCCTTGATGAAGCGACGATAATAACCGACCAACCCCAAGAAACTGCGAATTTCGGTTAGTGTTGGGGTCTGTCCCCACTCCCTCATCGCCGATACCTTACTCGGGCAACAGTAATTCCTCTGCTAGATACAACGTGGCCTAGGAACTGAACCTCCCAAAGTCAAAATCCACACTTCTCAAATTTGGCGTACAACTGATGGTCCCGCAATGTCTGTAGAACCATTCGTAAATGTTCAGCGTGTTCCTTCTCCGTGCGAGAGTAAATCAGAATGTCGTCTATGAAAACAATCACAAACTGATCTAAAAACTCCCTAAATACTCTGTTCATGAGATCCATGAATACTTCCGGCGCATTAGTTAGCCCAAACGGCATCACTCTGAACTCGTATGACCCGTACCGCAACAGGAAAGCGGTCTTGGGTACATCCTCTTCACGAATGCGCAGTTGGTGGTAACCCAACCTCAAATCGACCTTTGAGAAGTATGCATCTCCTCTCAACTGATCAAACAAGTCGTCAATTCTCGGCAACGGATACTTATTACGTATCGTCACTTTGTTCAGCTCTCTTTAATCTACACACAGACGAAGTGAACCATCCCTTTTCTTTACAAATAACACCGGTGCACCCCATAGCAATGTACTCCGTCGAATGAAGCCCTTTCCTAGTAGTTATTGAATCTGTTCTCTCGGTTCTCGCATCTCCGAAAGGGCCATGCGATACGGCGCTCTGGCAATCGGTCTCGTCCCCGGTGCTAGGTCAATAACGAACTCTATCTCCCTGCTGGGTGGTAACCCTGGAATCTCCTAAAAGACATCCTCAAAATCCCTCACAACTGGGATTGAGTCCAGAGAAATGACAACCCCATGTGAGGTCTCCTCCTCAATATAATATAAATGAGTTCGTGATCCTCCCTCGGGGAGTGGCATTGCCACAAGAAACATTTCTTGTCCCTGGATGGAGAACACGATAGTCCTCTCATAACAATCAATCATTACTCTATAATGAGCCAACCAATCCATACCTAGGATGACTTCATATCCCTCCATATCCATCACTAGGAGGTCCACCGCTAGACTCAATCTTCCGACCATAATTTCCACACCCTTACAAATCGAGTGTATAAGGGACCCACTACCCATCAGTGACTCCACACACATAAGTGAGTATCAGCTGTCGTTAATAGGCCGATTGCCTGTGCAAATCTAGTGGAAATAAACGAATGTGTTGCCCCCGTGTCAAACAAAATACTACCCTCAAGTCCATGATTAGGAAACATACCCGCAACTGTCGGCGGTGCTGGAGGTGCTGGCTAAAATGGAATATCACGGACGTTGAACACACGTCCGTATTGTATCTGTCCTGGCTGTGGGGTCTGTGCTACTGCTGGGGCTAATGGAGCCTGCTGCCCCGGCTGGGTACCCTGTTGTTGCGCCCTGTCTGGCTGTGGACAATTCCTGCACTTATGACCCTGCTGGCCACAAGTGAAACACTGACTCGGAAAGTGCCTATGCCCTTGGACCGGTTGGCCCTGACGTTTTCCCTGTCGCCCTTGACCTTGCTGTCCTCCATGTTGATTCCCTTGCCCTGTCGGCCCTGAGGAACTGGTTGCTGGGGACCTTGCTGGCCCTATCTATCAAAGCGATGCCTCCCGTGTTTAAACTTCTTGGTAGGGTTCCCCTGTCGGGAATCCTGCCCTAACTGGCTCACTATTTATTGTTGTGGTGCGCTGCTTCCATTACCTCCATCTACCTTGCCCAGTTGGCTAGGCTCACCTCTCTTGTTTCCCTTCGCATGAAAACGGTGGTCCTGACAGTGTAGTAGAGCGACATTGACGACATCTGTGTAGGTTACCAACGCCGGATTACCGATCAAATGTTGTCTGATTCTCCAGGTTAGGCCCTCCATAAATTTTGACTTCTTCCTCTCCTCATCGCTCACCTCGTTTGGTACAAAGTTGGCCAAGCGGGTAAATTCCTCCTCATAATCTGCAACTGAGCGATCACCCTGAACCACTTCGCTGAATTTCTTCCTCATCTCTGACTCCACTGCTGGAGGGAAATACTTGCGGTCAAACCGCACCCAAAACTCAGAAATTGCCAAAGTGTCCCTTTCCTCGGTGGTGGTAACTGACTCCCACCACTGTAAGGCTGCTCCCGACAGACAAAAAGTGACTAGCATTTGTTTTTGTACCTCAGTGCACTCTAGCATACACAAGTGGCGTTGGATATTTTTCTTCCAGTTGCACTCCTCCACTACATCGGTACTACCCTGAAACTCGGGTGGGTGTCCTTTCTGAAAAGTCTCTCTGACTCGTTGCCAAATAGATGGTCCTACTGGAGCCTGAACTACCGGTGCCATGGGAGGAGGTACTTGGGGCTGAGGAAAATGGGCTGCCATGGCCCTCATAGCTGTCTCGACTGCCTGGGCCACTATCACTGCAACCTGAGTAGTGGAAATTAGCTCGGGTGGGGGTGGTGGTATCGGCACCTGTGGCTCCTGAGGAGCCTCCCTCACCTCATCTCTGGCTTCAGCCCTCTTCGTTCGCTATCTCCTCGGTGGCATCTGAAATAAGATTTAAATTGTTTAAGTACACAATTTATACAAAAATTTAAGAGCAGATGTACGATAACGCAAAAGCGGGTATTGAATCAAATGTCCTAATAGTAGGGCTCTAATACAACCAAACGTTACGCTGAAACACAGTAAGTCGTACAGATCCTATGGACACTAGAACCTGATGCTCTGATACCATCTGTGACACCCCGCCCAATTAAACCTTGGGTGATCAAGCCTTAATTTAATTTAGACAGGTATCTTAAATGGTTCATTCTTAGCATCACTGCCGAAAACTTTTTAAGTTACTAACCACCTAAGTGAAATTAAGCAAGTGCCAAATTTTATCTTTCTTAAGCAGAATAAATAATCCATACAACACATTACAATTCAAGTAATAACAAAAAAAGTTTACATAAATAACCGAATGCAGATAAAGCCTTGCCGAAAACCACGGCCAGTAAAGGACAACTCAGAATCCAGAATCAGACTAAACTGTAAAATTAAAGATAGGAAAACATGTCCCAACAAGAATACTAAAATTGAAATCCTTCACTAGAACTGAAAGAAAAAGAGGAAGCGTCTAAACAATCCTTGCAACATCCACATGTGCTGCAGCTCCCAAATCCTTGGAATGAAATCATACTGGGTGTCCCTGTGGCTGGGCACCTAAAAGGTTTTAAAAAATTTACATAGCAAGAGTTAGTACTCAAAATATTTTGAAAATATTTTGCAAGCAGTTATCACAATTGAGTTATTGATTACACATATTAAGGATTCGCACACTCCATTGAATTTCCTCACCTCTCTTCTATAAGGCATGTCTAACGAGGATACTTAGTTCACCTAGTTATACTGCCCATAAGCGTAGGTCGATTATTTACTGCTTGTTATCCTTATTCTTGTAATAATTACATCACGTTATAAATTATTATTAAGATATCAACTATTCATCTCATTATCTACTATTCTCAATTTGTAGATTATGCACATAAAATACATTTTATCACACACTCATGTATTGAATATTAGTTATCACAACATATCCTTTTACTACACATAAAGGACTCTTGGTTCGGAATGATTCATCGACCCCAAGTGAGTGTTGGTTCGGAATTATCCATCGACCCCAACTATTTTAAAAAATATATATATATATACACATATTCTGGTTCGGGACTCTTTCATCGCGACACCAGTCAAGGTTTGGTTCGGCATTTCTCATCGACCCCAAACATATAATAACTTTATGTTAGTTCGGAATGTCACATCAACCCTAACATAATTAATTTAGGTAAAATTCTCTTAACCCAAACTTTTATATAATTTAGTAAGTACACACCCGACCTATCAAATCATGCTCGTACGTAACATATTTTACTTATATTCACCGTACTCATTAATTACAATTTATTTCGCTATTACATTTATTCGAGTATTCATGCAACTCTAAGGGCCCTAGTTACCCCTCCCTTAATTCAATAGTTAAGTTAACTTTAACCTACTGGTATTATTCCGGAAATTTACTCTCACCCTTTCCGTAGCCAAATTCTCACAATCCCAAGATACGGCTATCGATCGCTCTCCTGTTGGTCCATTTCTCTAAAATTCCCACTCAATCATTTATGAAGAAATCTAATGGTACACCTACTGGTATTTATGAAGTCTCCTCATAGGTAAAATATCATCACTACGGTTCCCCATCAAGCGATGGTAATTAAAGGAAATTTATTCACAAAATTTTCTGAAATCCAGCCAGGGTCGATCGATCGAGGGGATATGGTCGATCGATCGACTGCTCGATCGATCGACATTCAAGGGTCGATCGATCGATCAAGCAGTGACAGACCCAGTTCGTCTTCTTCATGCGGGTTTCACCATTTTTATCTATCTATATTTCATGATAATTCACCATATTTGTAACCAACAATTTCTAATCGTTCCTACATGTTCTGGGATGATTACTAACGATTTAAAACAACAAAATTATTATAAATCTTGGCCAAATCAACTAAAAATCTTTCTATGATTCAAGAACCCTAAAAATACATTCTTTACATCTTTCATCAAAATTCCATATTTTTAGTTCGATTTAATCATCTAGTTTTCTATGATATCAGAATATTTGGAGATCCAAAAATGTCCTACATGCAATCCCTACCAATAATGGGTCATAATCAATTGTTTTCTCCCAAAAATATTATAAAAACTATGTTCTTCATAAAACTTAAATATGGGAATTATAACTCAATTTATTTTGCAAATAACCACTTGCCTTTTGATTTGTAGGGTCTGATTTCGTGGTTGTTGATGATGGTTGATGATTTTTATCCTTCAATCCTCCTTCCCAACAACTTTATGGTGAAATCTCTTTAGAATTTTCCTTTCTTCCTTCTTTTGCCTTAGGAAATTGTCTCTCTCTCTTCTCTAATGGTTATGGTGTATTTTCTTTCTTTCTAACCCTAGCCTCAACTCTTATAATCTGATCTAGGGTTTCAAAATTCGTAGGTCTACTTACCCATAATTGTAAAGAAACCAAAATGCCCCCGAATGGTCCCGGTTTAGTCCGAAAATGACCCGGCGCTCAACTAGTACCCCCGGGTACACTATTTTGACTAATTCGACCCTTTCGGAATCATCTGTGGACTCTAAATTATCGTTTGAGTCTCTTAAATATATTTTTTTTCTACTCTCATCTTTAATTTTTTTTCCCTACGCGTGACACTCGATTGAGATAATTCCGGTACGTCCATATAGTCACTAGACCGTACATATCAACATTCAAAATTTACTACTTCACCTTTAGTAAATTTTTAATCGTCATATTCGTCTTTATTAACATTATATCCCATTAAATTACTCTTCTCACGTAATTTAAATAAAACGTAGTTTATCACATTAAAGTACTCTACTCACGTAATTTAAATAAAACATATTTTATCACATTAAATTACTCTACTCACGTAATTTAAATAAAACGTATTTTCCTAATTAAGCAGAATTACGGGGTGTTACAATTATCATTCCTTCATCTTGAGCTACTTAATTCAGTTGGGGCATATTGCCCCTTTTCTATTTAGATAGTTAGAGATTGTGAAATTTATTTATTTCTTCTTTCAGTTGTTGGTTTATTTTGTTCGATTATTATATTTGGTATTCAGGCTGGAAGTGTTTCCTCCAGTCATATTTATTATTTCAGTCATAACCATCGGTCTCTAAGTAAAATAATCCAACCACAATCTGAAATAAGTATTTAAAATCTTATTACAATCAGATGCATAACGAAAATAAATAAATAGTCTGAAGTCAACATGCCCCAATGAACTCATAATCAAATCTCCTATCTAAAAATAATGAGCTAAAGCTTCTAAGAAAATATCCTGCAAGCGTCCACACTGTTGCAGCTACGTGTCACTGGATATAATCTCTAGGCGAGGCGTCCCTATGGCTGGACACCTAAAATATTTTAAAAATATTTTGACACGGATCAGAGCCCAAGTAAAACATTTTGAAAATATTTAGCAATTATTTAGATCACAATTTCAATCATTTTTTTATTACACATGTATTATTCACATACACTCACTTAAGATTCTCACCTCTCAACTAATGTGCACGCATAACAAACTCTACCTAACTAGTATCCCTTGCCCAACTAGATAAGGTATCTGACTAGTCCTGATAAGTCTAATTCTTACGTATATCCCCATACTATACAGTACTACGGTTTTAATAATAAATTATTTATTCTCATTTTGTTATTAAGACACTTATTTTAATTTCACCATTTAAGTTCCTTTTTAGATATTCATCATATATTAATTCTAGTGTTTCATACAAGTAGATATATTAAACGGGTATATATATTCATCACACATTCCATATATACACACATATAGCATCCTCAGAATGATTCTTTGTGATGCTCGCATACTCTGCTATCAAGTTCATGTACCTCTTATACTCAATAAAGGACTATTGGTTCATCATATTTTCTCGAAACCAAAATAAATTAATATCATAGTAGAGGCGAACATGAATCTAAGCCTTTGGGATACGCACATACCTTGCGTACCAAAATCACCTACCAATCCTACTAATACATGACACATAGTGGACCACCCTAACTTCCATGCTCTGGGGCACTAATCCAGACCTCACTCGAATCATCAAGGTGGGATTGCCCTCTGCGCGTAAACCTCCTGATAGTAGGCAGTGTAAGTATGTTCACACACATAATCAAATCATATCTATAGGTATTCACACAACCTAGTTATATATTATTTAGTAGGTATACACACAACCTAATTTCATTAACTCGTACGTAGTATATATTTCACTCGTATATTCAACGTATCATAATTTTCAGTTAAACTTTCATTTCACTTAATATCGATTATCTCTCATTATTCTAAGGGTACTATTTACCCCGTACTTAATATTAACTGTTTAAAGTACGAATTAGAGGCCACACGTTCGCAACGAAAATATCTATCTCCAAGACCTAAATCCGAGGATCGTTCAAGCGACACACAAATATTGTTCGAATAATTTATACCTTCTTGAGGTTAAAACCCTTTTAAAATAACTTTGTAGTTGATCATCCAAGTATAAAACAACAATCCAAATCAATCAATCGAGACAACCTCCAACGAAACAACAAACTAAAACTAACATTTCTTAAAAATTTTCCTAGGAATCTTCCCAGATTTTTAAAATGCAGTTTTGAGGCATTTCGGAGCCGTTTTTGGAGAAAATGTATCACTAAACAAAATGCAGAAAATAGGATTATCTACGAGTCATCATGGACGGAATAGCCATTTTCGAAACCAAAACAGCGCAAAATAGTTTTTAAGATGACGGTTTATATTTTTAATGATTCCTAATTTATCCAATTTCATAAACTTCTCAAATTTAAGAAGAAGTTCTACAATTCAATCCCTATAATGATGTTGTTGCATCTGTATCTAGATGGAGGGTCTCATAATATAAATCTCATAAGTTCTTATTTCGTTTTGTTTATACAAGTGGATTCATTCAACATCCAATCTTATTCCGAATTATAAGGTATATTCATCAAAGGCCCTACTCTACATGGGTATTATGACTCATAAATATTTGCAAGATAAATAGTTGCCTTATGTTGGAGTTATTTGATTTTGATCCTGTTTGATGAAGCTTCTCTTCAAATCATTTCTCCAAGAGTGGTTGTGATGCTAAATTGAGCTTGGATTCTCCATAACCCTTGCTTGATCTCCAAGAAAAACTCATCCTCTCCTTTCTACTAGCCTCCAATTATTTTCTAATATCTTTACCCTAGCCTCACATCACCATAACTATATATAATACTCAAAATCCCGAAATTTTCTTTAGCGTAGGTTATAAAATTACTAAAATGCCCTCTCAAGTTGTCAATTATGTCTAAAATTGTCCTGAGATCCAAACTACATACCCGAGTATACTATTTTGACTATTTCAACCCTTCTGGACTCAACCGTAACCTCAAAATCATCATCCGAGTTACTCATAATTTATTTTATCTCTCTACCTTATTTAGTCTGCTCACGACAACCAATTGAGATATCATACTGTCACATCACTGTCATTCATTGTGACATCAATTTTGTAATTACTATTCACTTAGTAATTTTATTCAATAAATATTAATTATTTATGGTCGATTAATAAATTAATCAACCCATCATATTTCATTTCTATTAAATTATGTCACACGTGTAATTTTAATTTTAATCGAATTAATTCATTTTTAATTCTTTAAAAATAGGGGTTGTTAGAGGTAACCGTCCTATTTATTGACCCAATGTGCTTGTATAGAGATCCAGTACTCAACTTCATAGGTGAATTGTCTTTCGCAAGTTACAAGTGTGTAATTTATGACCCCCATAACTCCCCTCGATAGACGGGAACCCTTCAACCCTATTACAAGTGGGGTCATTTTTTATGAATATCTTTTAGCTCCAATATTGAGGATGTGCTCGTGAAATCCTAATTGTCAGCCTTCTCAGCAGATGATCTCTATGATCTTGTATATTCCCTATCATATGTGTACCAAAGAAGTAATTGTGTCTCTCCTATCAAATTTCAACAACACTCAAAGTGTGCTTTTGTTCGACGGAATCAAAACATCCTAACAAACCATGGGCACATTAATATATTGTGCTTTCATAGTGTAATTTATTTTCACCGGTGATATTGTGTTTAAGATATCATCAAGTTTAGGATGCTGGTTCTCAATTTTTCTCTAATGGTTTGATCATGATGTGATGTCCTCGTTTATCCGTAGTAATTCTTGAAAAGTTTGTGAAAGGTCCCTTCCGAGTGGGGAGGTGAGATTATCAACATTCCCACTGCCTTAACGTTAATATTTCCCCTTCAAATTTGATTTTGTTTTTAATTGCTAATTTTAAGAAGTTAGAACTAGAATATGATTTAGCCTATATATGTGTTTTAATTAATCTGTGTTTCTCTTTTATACTATTTGTTTGAATTAAGACTCCTCTACTACTTTTAGTATAAATAGGGTTCGTGGACTTCGCTTATAGTAATATTGATATTGATTTATGAGATAATAAAAATATAATACTAAGAGAATTTTTCTTTTGATTTCTTATGTGTAAGAGCATGTCCAATGGTGGACATTGACGAAAGATAGATTTACAAATTGAAAATGAGTATTTGCCTTTTGATATGAATATATGGCCTACAATTGTGATTTGTAAATTTGAGTTCAAAAATTCGTAAGAACTATATTTGTTGGAAGGAAGTTCGTTCGAATTAATGTAATTTTTTGAAACTTAATATACAATATTTTAGTTCAGATATTTTTTGTTATGAAGTTTATTTGTTCAGACACATGATAACACTTACAAATTTTGTAAAGGAATTGCAACTTTGCAAGTTCCTCAACTTCTTCTACAAATTTTTTATGGAGTTTTCCTCACCATTGGACATTATGTTGATGCGTTTATAACTCAAACTCGGTTTTCTTTTGATACATAACTCAACCTTGTTTCGAAGATTGAATAAACAAAATGCACTTCGATTTCCCCAAATGTAATGTTAAAACAAATTATGCTGAGAAGAAAATAGCTCATGAGGGCTCTATGGTATATGGTCATAGACGTCACATTCTCCTCAACGACAAAGATACTTCGAAATTGACAGACAAGAAAACTCACTGCCACTAACTCATTAAGATGAAAGAATCATTCAGACGATGGTGGGTATAGAGATGACAAATAACAATAAATGTGATAGAGAAGTCATGCTCCCGCGGGCCGAAGCAGCTAACGTGTAACATATATACAACAATATACATTACGTAAAAAAAATCTTATCAAAATCATTTTAGAGAGAAAAATGCAAAATAGGGTCAGCAACTAGTCATACCCCACTCCAAAGAAGTCAGCAACATTTGAGGTCACGAGTCTTTCTTGAGCCCACCAAACCCAGACTCCTCCATGGCCAATCAAAACTGCATATGAGACAACCCCTTTATTTTCTTAAAACAGTTGTTTGTTGTTTTCCTTCCTTTTTTAAAAAAAAAAAAAACGGGGGGCCCAAAATTGTACCAACTTGTCTGGTATTCCTCTATTATTGTTTGAATGTTCACCTTTACTTTATATTAATGAGGTCCAATCTAATCCATTCAAATGACTTGTCACCACTGTTTGGAAGCATTGGTTAGAATGTCCTCTCCATATTTACTTGACTTGGGATGAAAAATTTGTTTCCCATCTGGCTTTAGAAATGTGGTGCTGCTTCAACTCAACTTGGTTATGGTGTGTAAAACGAGGAACATCAATGTTCTCATCCTCATCCACATATATTCCAGATGACTAATACTAGACGTAAAAACTTCACATACTAATATGACAGTTTGATTGATCATAAACAGGTTTCTATTAGTAAACAGCAATGTTATTAAATCTGGTTTGACTCAAGTTTAATGCCTCACTGGATAATACTAGGGAGATGTGATTTTGTGACATGAGATATGTGTTCATGTGTTATTGTGGACACCTCAACTGAATGTAACTCATATTGTTCACCATCGACACGCGGACACGTATCTCATGTGAAAAATCTAGTCTATGTATATATATATATAAATTTGTAGCCTAGCTCATTACCATTGCGCCACGTGTTAAGGAAATTTAATCCACGTGTTATTCATTTATCTCCAAGCCTTTTATCTGCCTAGAAAATCAAAAGGTTCATATGATTTAGCAGTCTTAATGGAGGTTCAGATCTACTCTTGAGGTTGATTTGAATAGTTGAGGTTCCATTTTAATCTGAACTCCTACTTTCAACTCTCTCCCTTATTTCAACTCCATCTATCTCTCATTTTTGTTTTGAGTTGTGATGTTTATTATGTGAAAAGTTTCCCGCAACAAGAAGCTAATGATTCATATTGATTTGTTATTTCTTGATTTTATTTTGCAGATCTCAAAAGGGTTTCTATGCTTACTATTTACCAAGGTATAATATATTCGATTATGTGTCTCTTGGTTCCAAAGCAGACCACTTCAATCAAACATGTTTCTCTCACAAATTGCACGCCTAAACGTGCTAATATATTGAGTATTTTCTAAACCCTCTTTCAAGGCTGTGACGTGACAATTCAAATATACCAAAAATGGCGGAGGTTTTTCGACTTGATTGAGGTTTAGGTCTACGAAAAATTTCGAGTTGATGGATGTTCAAATCTCCAAAAATGGAGCAGAGTCTATGAGTAAGATTTACCAAAATTGGTCGTTTCAAAACATATAGTTCTATATTTGGGTGAGGGTATTGAATTTTATACATTTACCCATTTTTCAATGTTAAACTGAGGGAATTTGATTTTAGAAGCTATTACATCAAATAGTGTGAAATAACATCAGATCATAATCTATTTTTTATTTTGATACTTTAGATGTATCGTTGGTTTTTTTATATTGTTTTATATAGTTTGGATGTGCATTTCATTTTATTTTGAATATTTGGAACTAGGGTATTAGGTTTGATTTTTTCTTTTCTAATGATTTTTATTGTTGAAGGTTGATTTTCACTTTTATGTCAACAAATCGAAAATATGGTGTCACTTTTTTCCATAGGTTAGATCCCAATGCTCCATACCTTTTGGAATGATTTGAGGATTTTTTTTTATTGTAAATCATGGTTTAAGGAATTGGGTTTTTCATATTCTATTATGTATACAGTTTAGGTAATTTCGATCACGCATCGCGTGCCCTGCATGCTAGTAACTAAATATAAATTTGGGTCTCCTTGTGGAGGATTGGCACGTGGACTGCATATTTTACTACTATTAATGGACTCCAAAATCGCTGGTACAAATTGACCCTACAACTACTGCCGCCTAAATGGTGGTATTTTAACCTTTCGGTACCTTGAATCAGATGCTCTTCTCTCAAATACAGTATTTGACTCCACTTCCATTTGGTAATACAGTAGGCAACGTCATGGTACTCCCTCCTCTCTAGGGCTTTGAAGTTACTTTTTTTATATTTTAAGGTTTCTGATATATATTTATATTTATTCTATTTTCAGTTGAATTTAGGCTGCTCCATTTTTGGAGATTTGAACATCCATCAACTCGAAATTTTTCGTAGACCTAAACCTCAATCAAGTCGAAAAACCTCCGCCATTTTTGGTATATTTGAACTGTCACGTCACAGCCTTGAAAGAGGGTTTAGAAAATACTCAATATATTAGCACGTTTAGGCGTGCAATTTGTGAGAGAAACATGTTTGATTGAAGTGGTCTGCTTTGGAACCAAGAGACACATAATCGAATATATTATACCTTGGTAAATAGTAAGCATAGAAACCCTTTTGAGATCTGCAAAATAAAATCAAGAAATAACAAATCAATATGAATCATTAGCTTCTTGTTGCGGGAAACTTTTCACATAATGTGACAACTTCTTCATAAAATGTTTAAATGTTCCCATGCTTTATTAGTTTATTTGTAATCTTTTTTATATTGACAGTGTGTTTCGTAGGGATGAGTTCATACACGTAGACTATTGTAGTTGTGGTGCGATACATAAAAGGTAAACAAAACTCCTACAATAGGGATGAGTTCACTCGAAGTATTGTATCGGAATAATAAACTAATTGATTTTGATCTTCTTTTTGGTGCATATATATGTTTTTTTAGTTTTACTCCTCTGTGTTTGCAATTTAAATTATGAAGGGCACAAGTCTATTAGTAAGCTAAGGAAATCTCATATATGATAAAAATTATTTTATGTATTTGTTATGTATTACTGACAAATAAGATGCGGAGAAAAGATTTTAGTTGGCCTCACATGTCACGTCACTATAAAATTTATTTTGATTCTAAACACAACATGTCATCAAATCACATTTTTTAAATTCAAACGAAAATGACCCATTTAAAACACAACATGACTAACATGGTTAATAATTTTCAAATCTAATCAAACATAATTTTACATGAAAACAAAAGTAAAATATGAATCACGCAACTAACATGAGTCATAATTTTGACATGAATAAAACACGACACAACTGCGTGTTAAAAAGTGTCGAATGAACACGACATATCGTGTTATTTTTTAATTTTTGTCCCGCTTTACAAACAGCCCGCGCATCGCGTGGGGCTAAAATCTAGTTATATCACAAAATCATGTCTCTTTATCATAATTAGAACACTTAATCATTTAAGTCAGTCTAAACCAGTCAACCTATTCGATTTTTATGCAAGTCTATGAGACTGTGAACCGTTTCCTTCTTGTAATAGCAAATGAGTTCTTAACAATGACGTACTTATATCTAATCTTGTTTATACTTTATAATACTTATATCTATCTTGTTTATACATTATAATATCACTATAAATTGCATAACTAAACTAATTTACAATTCTAAAAATAAAAATAACAATTATAATAGAGAAAAGATAGATTTATGCAATTTTCCCTTTATGGGGGTTATTGTTCAGGTCGTCTCCGATAACTATGGTAAGAGTTGATCCTATTTATGATTTATCTAACATATAATTACAAATTATTTTTGAATAATTTAATTTGGAATATTTTTTTCTTTTTCTTTTTTAAATTACAGAATGATAGAAAGTTGAGATGACAGAACAAGAACCAAAATATAAGAATCATTAGCTCAAGATGGTAAGAAATGGACTAACTTATTCGACTCTTGGCATACAAAATAGGTCGTGGTAGGTCACACTTGAGCTCCAGTTCCAGTCAACTCCAAAAGCAATATATAAATTCTGCTAGTATGGGTTCATGTATAAAAGGAATATTCCTTTATGTTAGATAATGCTTTATGCATTAGCATCTTTTTACAACTTGTGAGCACTTTTGATTGTGTAAACTAATGGTTTCTCACAATATGCTCTCTCGGGTGAGCTATTTCGCAATGTTCTTAATCGTGTGGAGTTATGTCGTTTTTTGTGTTCTCGAAAGCAATTTCTTTGGAAACCTTCACAGTTTGATTAATCGAAGGTGCCTTGAGCTTCTTGGGTACTCTTACATTTTTTCCCTCGTACAAAATTTTGTTATGTATATAAGAAGTTTCTATACGAAACATCATATGTATTTGATTTTTAAGTTGAAACTGTGATGGATTCTATAACTTAGGGAACTTCTCTCGATGAATCTCAAACCGAAGAACCTTCTGCCGAAGGGCCACAAACCAAAGAACATTATTTGTACACGTATCCATCTATGTCCACTTGTTCCTCACACGTACAAAACTGATCGTTGGTATATCTTCACATTAAATTCCAAGATCATTAATTCTGACATCTCCGTCACCTGTTGCCACTTGTAGCCACAACACGATCTTTGAGACATCGATTTATGCAACCATAATTTTGCCCCCAACTTCAAATGATCGCATATTCTAATCAATCGTCAAAAGCTTTTAAACTTGTAGTCAATTAAAACCCATATAAAAGCTCTACTATTCCCTTTCTTCAAAATCTCCAAACTCTTTACTGCCATTAAAGCTCCAAAATATACTTCTTATGTTAAAAAACTCTTCGTCTATTTTTCACTATTTGGTGATCGTGATACTATTTTGACCCCTATTTATAACATATTCGTAGCCCTTTTTTATAATCTTCTTGTTGTCAAGTTTTATTTGTTATAAAACTACCGCAAGTGCACGGGCTATTGAAATATAGCGGGTGTAAGTACGGGTCGAACCCACAGAGATTTCGTCAATTTTTATAAAGTATTGATTGTCCAACTAGACATATGAGTATATAAGAGTGATTAAGTTTCTACAATAAAAAAAATAAATAAAAAACAAACAAACAAGTACAATCGATAATATTAAATGAGGAAGAAATTAGGATGTCGGATCCGTTTGTAAATTTTAATTAAAGTAACACATCAATTTAATTTCATAGTTCCGAATTTATAACACAAAATATACTGACTCTCGTCGCGTACATTTCGGAGAATATAACATTATATGCGCTCAAAATATTTTAACGTCTCTTGAATTAGACACCATAAATCCCTATTCACTCGAAAATATCACGTTCTAAATTTTTAATGTGTATTTAAGCATGGGATATCAAAACATCTAAGTGCAAGCATAACCCATTAAAAATGACAACTCTAAATTTTTAAAACATGAATTTCTAATTAATTCTTGAGGTTTAAAAATACACTCTCGTGTATTTTTAAGCGAATACCGAATTTTTTTATTTCAAATTAAAACATGTCGGAATATGTACGAAATTAAATTAACATGCGTGGTTTAATTAGTCATGACAAACATCACCTAAGTCCTAGTAATTAAACTACTCACACAACATATTTGACACACAAATATTGCAAGATGAAAAAATAATTTTCATTAATAAATGTCAACTTACAAAATTTTGGGTTCAAGACTTGAATTACAATAAACAATATGCTCCTCCAAAGTGTGCCTCAAAAATATACTCTACACAGATTTTTTCTATCTCTCAAAGTGTGTCTCTTTTTTTTTTCTCCAAAAGTAAAGTCCCTCTAATATCGAAATCAGCCCCTAATTTATAACCCAAAAATGGGACAAAAATTAGGTACATAACGTGGGGGAAATGGGGTGGAATTATGGAGAGAAACATGGGTTTGTGGGTTTATTTAGTGCTGCTTCGACAGAAGAAAAAGAAGGAAAAAAATATGGGTTTTGGTAGTGGGGTGGTGGGTTTGGTTAGTGGGCAAATGGATTTGGGTTTAGGGATTTTCGCCAAAAAGAAATGAGGATGGCAGGGGTCGAACACCAGACCTCGCGCAACTCTCTCCCTTCTGCCAACCAGCTTACCCAACAGCTCTTTCTAATATAAACATACACCCAATTATATTTAACAACATATTAAAACCCAAATTTTCTAATTTGCACAAGAGCTCAAATCATCATAACTTCTTCATTCGAAGCCCTATTAGCATGCCGTTTGAACCGACGTGACCCTCATTTCGGTGCCAACAATATTTCAGTAGTGTTCAGGTCTCGGGATTGACTTTGGGCGTTGACCCTGGGCTTTGACTTTGATTTTCTTTTCAATTCAAACTTTGCACGGCCATAACTTCTTCGTTTCAACTCCGATTGATACGTCGTTTGAGCCCAAGCGTCCCTTGATTCAAGGCCTTGAATTTCCATGGTTGGTCCGAGTCCGAAATCAGCCATTTGAATTTATAATTTTGCCCCTGAAGGTGCGTGAGTGACCTTTTCATGCTCAATTTGCGTCCGGACTTCACCACTTTCTTTTTAAACCTGTCAATACTAAAAAAAAAACTTGAACAAGAGATTAGCAATGAGTATAAGATGTGATCTTGAAGTTCCCAAAATTGCATTATTAACCCCATTTATTCTTAAATTTTTATTTTTCTCTAAAATAATAAAAATATCTATAAAAGCTCTTTATTTATGATAAAATGGGAATAAAAACACTTAGATTTGAGTGTAAATAATACAAAATAATGCACTCATCAAATACCCCCAAACCTAAACTTTGCTAGTCCTCGAGCAAAACTAAAATTTTAAAATTTAACTCACTTTCGTAGGAATCACGGTTGCACTTAGCATGTGCAACAAGCCGTTAAACCCCTAGGTTGCCCTAGTGGACGAGTTTTGTCTCGTGAGGGTTTGTAGTGAATATACCCACAAAATTCAAAACCTTGACTCTATTTACAAGAGACTCAAAAGTAATATAACCAAGTTTGAATGCAAACTTCATAAATATAGCAGAATTTTACTTTTCAATCTCAACTTGCCAACATAACCGTCCATTTCAAAAGATTTGATCGTTACATTTCTTATTCGAAAGTTTGTTTTGATTTCAAATTCTCACAGAATGCACTCACAATCGAACACTCGGAAATGGGTTATTTTCTCTCAGTATATGTGAATAAAAGAGTAAATTTATATGAACAAATTTCACATTTACATGATCAATAACGAACTTTTTATAATGGATGAATATGATCTCATGAACGGAAAATCGATTACTTTTTGAAAACATTGAATCACACCATAGAGCCTATTCATCTTCTATCCACACTTTAACTAACTTCACTTGAGATCGATTAGGACTTTCTTTGGTTATTGTAGGCTCGAATTTTGGCTAGAAAGAATGGCTTTTTGAGTTCAAAATTTCTGAGAATATAGAGGTTTTTCGGTATTTTGACTTTTAGGTACTTTTTCTCACCTCCATTTTTCTTTTCTCTTTCCTTTTTTTTCTTTTCAAACTCACAATTTTTTTTTCTTTCTTTTTTTTTCATATATTATTCTTGCAACCTCATTTTCTTTTGGCCTTTTTCCAACCATGATTTTACCCTAGTATTCTCAGAAAATGGGCATGGCTTCTTTTTATGGGTTTTAAACTCCTAGTTGGAGTTGGGTAGGATAGTGGGTTTTCACAAAAGGCTTATCTTCTTTTTGGCTCAAATGGGCTTACAATATAATAATGTAAAAAAATGTTGGAGTTTGGGTTTAATTTTTGGGCTTTCAAACGAGGGCCTAATCTCATTTCTCAAGTTTCATTAAGTTGATTTGTATCTCAAGACGACTTACTAAGACTTCTAGTGCGTAAGATTTTGATTTTGACCTTTTGTTTTCAGTAATCGAACAAAACAATGAATTTGAGATCATCCACGAATTTATCACTGAAGGAAAGTTTGAGTTATTTTAACTCGGATTGATTTAAATCTCTCGAAAACGATGAATGGCACAATATCTCACCGGGCTAAAATCTCCACATTTATTCTTTAAACATATTAACTTTCGCCTCAATATCCATTTTCGATCATATTATATGGCTAAGTGTAATATATTATAAGTTGAGAGATTTGTGAATTAATTCTATATTAAGAAATTGTTTCAAAACTCATTTATATTGAAAATATTTTTGGATTTTTGAATTTTTTTTTCCAAAAATACTCACTACACCAAATCTGCCCATTTGTCAAGGTCATTGATCTTGACAAATCCAACTTGTCAAGGTCAATGACCGTGATATTTCGAGGCGAGACAACTTTTTTTATCACGGTCGTGTCAAGGTCAATGATCGTGACACGTTTGTCACGGTTTATAACCGTGACAAAGCCGTGACCCTTCTGGCCCAGAATTGTCACGGCCATTGACCGTGACAAGTCCGTGACAAAATTGTCACGGACGTGTCACGGTCAATGACCGTGATAATTCTGGGCAGAATTTAAAAAAAATATGCTGGGCAGTATGGCCACTGCCACTGCCCAGCTTTATATTTGTACCTGTTATAGCAACGTTGTACCTATTCCAAACATCATATATCCAACACAAACTAAAGATAATGCAAATATATATTCATGACGATATAATCCAAATATTCAAAGTAAAAATAATATACATGACGATATAATCCAAATATAATTAAAATGGACAAACTTAAAAATAATGTTACTACATGTCTTGGATAAAACTGAGGAGGTGAGTAGGTCACACGACATACGAATTGATGCACCCACTAATATACGTCGTGCCGCATTGTTCGCGCAACCACAATAGGGAGTTCTCCTTCCCGGGTATGACATGCGTGACGAGCACCCTGGACTCCATCTCTTGAAGCACACGTCCATGGACTATTCCACCCTCGACGATATTCGGGTCTCTCAACCCCCGCCCTATCCGCTGGCCATCAAATACGTCCAATATGAACACGCTCGGCCAACCAAGTTTCGACAATGGTCTGTTGAAGGGCGCCAAATAGGGAAGTGGATCGTCGAAGTACGAACGTGTCGGTGATGAAGCAGCGAGGTCCACATCCTCGTCATCCTGCGCCTCGTCCTCCCGCACCTCCTCCTCCACCACCTTCTCTTTCTCCTTCTCCTTCCCTTTCCCTTTCCCTTTACGGTCTCCACCCAACGTACGCTTCATGAATGCGTACATATCTTGGACCGTCGCCTCCAAACGGGACAGCTTCGCGTCGTGTGAATCCACCTTTCGAGCCAACCCGGTGTCACTCGTCTCCAATCCGATGATCCTAGATTTGGCCACCCGCGAGCTCTCTCCCCTTGTCCTCCCCTTGCGATCAGAGCCAAGCATTTGGCTGAGTGCGTCTGTGGACAAAGATGCCTTGTCGGCATCAGACTGCGACTCATGCACTTCCTTAAGCTTTGCCTGAAACGACAAAAAGCACATGATTAGTAAAATAATTAAACTAAAAAATTATAACGTAATTAACAATAATTAAACTGTCGGATTACTTACAATCGTGGCCGCGACGCTCGGGGACACCTCCTTGTCCTTCCCCTTCTTCGTCCGAAGAGCCACATAAGTATCGAGCCTATGTGGCTTACCCCCTGGCCCACTCCCTACCCCCTGAAATAAAATAAAGTTAAGTAAAATTAGTATCGGCCCCGCAAAGTAAAATAATATCCAATAATATATTTCTGTAGTTATAGATAAATTAAATCTTACTTGCATCCTATGCTCCACCTCAGCGTAAGAGGTCCGGCCGGAGTAGTGCACGTCCGTCTTTTTAGCCCGATTTTCCCTCCTCGATTGGCGAGATTCCAATTGTCGATCCTCGATCTCATTGTCAATGAACTTTTGCCATTGTGCCAATGAGATCGGCTCCTTGGGCGGGACGGATCCGCGCCATTGTAAAATGGACTCTCGTGTTTTTCCAAAGTACCGTGTCCGCATATTTTTCTTCCACGTCTTGTGTTGCTCCCTCAACTGCT
The DNA here is from genome assembly GCA_949130495.1 of Sambucus nigra. NCBI lineage: Eukaryota > Viridiplantae > Streptophyta > Magnoliopsida > Dipsacales > Adoxaceae > Sambucus > Sambucus nigra. The sequence continues at coordinate 620,853,637 of OX422207.1, read as the reverse complement.
CCAAGACGGAATCGCGTAGCTTTGGATCCAAGTTGAATTGTTCCTGTCCAACAAATACAATGTTAGTTGTGAATAAATATAAATATAAATATAAATATAAATATAAATATGAAATTGAAATTGAAATTGAAATATTCATATAAATATTGCCTGTAGTGCCGCCCAAACAGCTAACTTGAGCTCATATGGCACCTCCTTCCAACTCATAAACCCCGGGCCGATGACCGTCTTTAGCAGCTCGAGGGATCTCGCTAATAGCTCCGGCTTGTTCTCGATGGTAATCCCAAATTTTCCATATTTGGGGAGCCTAGGGGAGGAGGAGCCCTCGTCGCCTCCGCTACCACCGAACCCAGACGACATCATCATAAACAGCATCATCATCTTCGCCTTAACATCTGAAGGAGACATTTTTGCTGTAAAAAAAATGTTATTAGTACAGATAAAAAAAATATGTTAATAGTACACATTTCGTTTTACCTAATTGAATTAATTGAATTAATAGTACAGATAAAAAAATGTTTCGTCTATATTATAACGTATGTGTAAGTTCCGTCAATACCATTTCGTTTCAATTTTGTAATATTATGTTTTTTCAAATATTTTAAATGTTATTAAACGGGTGCCCCACCCCCACCACCTGCCCCCTCCCCCCGCCACACACACACGCACACCTACGCACCTACGCACACACACACACACACACACACCATACACACACACACCACCTCCACCCCCTCCCCCCACCACGACCGTGACAACTACATATATTGTTTATCAATAAAATTATGACATGAGATAATTATAATTGGAGCATAAATTTCATTATCATAAAGGGATAAATCCAACCAAGTACAGAGATTCTACAAATTAAAGTGAGAATTAAATTTAAGACTTTCTAACAACATGCATGTATATGAATTCTAACTAATGATATTCCTAAAAACATACAATTGACAACATTTTGTGAATTTACTAAACTTTATATAATATTATCAAATTCTGTTAAAAAATTATCTAGGGTTTTACCTAATTGAATTAATTTCATGAATAAAATTATTATCAATTTAAATGAAAATATCAATTATTATCCAATATTTTTGAATGAAATATTTATTTTGAATGAAAATATCAATTATTATCCAATTATTATCCAACTATTATCAATTATTTATTTTGAATGTATATAATATCCAAAAAAATAAATGTAAATAATATTCAAAACCCCACCCACCCCCACCCCCTCCCGATGTTTATTATCCAATTATTATCCAACTATTATCAATTATTTATAAAATTGATGTCTACTTTTAGTGTTGTATATATATGTTAGTTGATGCCATTATATTTTTCGCCTAATTAGATTCTAAGGTTATCTCAATTTATATTTTTCTTTTTCTATCTAATAATTTTCAACGTAAGAGCACAGTACATAACGTATGTGTAAGTTCCGTCAATACCATTTCGTTTCAATTTTGTAATATTATGTTTTTCCAAATATTTTAAAAGTTATTAAATGGGTGCCTCACCCCCACCCCCACCCCCTGCCCCCTCCCCCCGCCACACACACACGCACACCTATGCACCTACGCACACACACACACACACACACACCCCACCCCCACCCACCCCACCCCCCACCATGACCGTGACAACTACATATATTGTTTATCAATAAAATTATGACATGAGATAATTATAATTGGAGCATAAATTTCATTATCATAAAGGGATAAATCCAACCAAGTACAGAGATTCTACAAATTAAAGTGAGAATTAAATTTAAGACTTTCTAACAGCATGCATGTATATGGATTCTAACTAATGATATTCCTAAAAACATACAATTGACAACATTTTGTGAATTTACTAAACTTTATATAATATTATCAAATTCTGTTAAAAAATTATCTAGGGTATATTTTTCTTTTTCTATCTAATAATTTTCAACGTAAGAGCACAGTACATAACGTATGTGTAAGTTCTGTCAATACCATTTCGTTTCAATTTTGTAATATTATGTTTTGTTCAAATATTTTAAAAGTTATTAAATGGGTGCCCCACCCCCTGCCCCCCTCCACCACCCCCTCCCCCACCACACACCACCACACACACATATACACACACATACACACACATATGCACATACATACACATACATATACACACGCACACACCCCGCCCTGCCCCCACCCTGCCCCACCCCGCCCCACCCCGTACCCCCACCCTGCCCCACCCCCCACACACGCACACACATACACACATATATATATACACATACACACATAAATATACACACAAATATATATATAAATGGAAGAGAGAGAGAGAGAGAGAGAGAGAGAGAGAGAGAGAGAGAGAGAGAAAATCGACCTGAAAGTAGAGAGAGAGAGAGAGAGAGAGAGAGAGAGAGAGAGAGGGAGGGAACATCGGTAGGGAAAAAAGAAGGGGGTAGGGTTTTAGCTGCAAATATTATCACGGTCGTGTCAAGGTCTTTGACCGTGACAAGTATTTAAATTATTGTCACGGTCATTGACCGTGACAAGTCCGTGACAAGTAAATTTGTCACGGTCTTGTCACGGTCAATGACCGTGACCATTAGTTGTCACGGTCGTGTCAAGGTCAATTACCGTGACATAAAACGCGTATTTTTTGTCACGGTCAATGACTTTGACAAGGTGGCCGGCTGAAAGGTGACAATTTGCCCATTTTGGTGTAGTGACTATCCTTACCCCCAAACCTAAATTTTACATTGTCCTCAATGTATACAAAAATCAAAATATGGACAAATAAAATAAAGTAGAGAAGTAAAATGAGGGTATTACCTGTGAATTTCCACCTGTGCCACCTACTTACAAACTATACAAGTGTATGTTAGCCATAAAATAAAGCTAAACGACCTAAAAAAATCTAAGAAGGAGGGAAAAAAAATTATATACAAAGTTGTGACAATTATCACCATCACCGTAAATTAATAATCGAAATAGTTGTGGGTCATTCCAGTTAATAATCTTTATAGTACTAAGTAGAAAAGTAGTATAAATTAGTGAATTTGACCTCACAACATAAATCCAAAAATTAAAGTCACGGTCATAACGGTGATCACCGACATCATCACAAATAAAGAATTTTAAGGCACGTGAATCATGTGTCGATGCATCACATTGGGGTAACAAATCAAAATAAGGATCCACATATTTACTATCCCTATTCTTAAAATACTCATGTAAAATTGGAGATGCATACTCCAATCTTAAATGTGAGACTTTACAAAAAATACGGGACGAAGATGTATCCCACGGGAATGTATTCTCTTCGTAAAAAATGGGAGGACCATCATAGTCACTAAAATTATCGAGAAAATCGGGTAACAAATCCTCCACTAGATTTTCCCACAGATAAGGTGAAGTAGCAATTTTATCAATTGAATTATAAGAAGAAACTTGATAAAAGTCAACATCTAAATAATCAAAATTATTACTTGTGTCAAGTTTGTCAATTTTCTTCAGACAAAATTGATTATCTTCAATTATTTCATGACTATTTTTAGAAATCTCGTCATTATAACGTTGGTTCACTTCTTTCCAGTTAATACACTTTGGTAGGCAAATTGTAATTAAAGGAGTTGGACTCTCGTCCATGCCATCTTTAATTTCTTTAAAAATTATTACTGACCCATCCGACTCAAATCGAAATATGTAGTCATTCGGATTTTCAATATTTTCTAGCCACACATCCAAATGATCAATATAGGAATCCGAAAAATATGATGGGATAACAATATTGGGATCACTCATTGTATTTTATTACGTCAATCTCTTTTTTTTTTTTTTTTTTTGCATTTATTTAGTGTGCTACAGAAAAATAACACAAAAATAAATACACCATTTGTAAAGTGCGACACACACAAAAAAAATAGTGACAAGGAAAGAAAAAAAATTAACACGACACGCGCACTAATGGTGTATTCAACACACAAACAAAAATGACCAAGCACACTTATGAAACAATTTTTTTATTGCTTTTATTCTGAAAATTACTACTGATTTTTTTTATTTTTTGTAAACTTTTTTTTTCCACTAATTAAAAAAAAAAACGAATCTGGAAATTTACATTAAAAAAATATTTTTTTTTCAAGGTTTTTTCAATTTTTGTATGTATTTTTGTGATAAACTAGTACTAAAAGTGCTATTTATTAAAAAAAACTTAAATCAGAATTTTTTTTTTTGCTTTTACTATTTTTTTTATTTTTATAGCAGCGATAAATTCTGAATGTTTCCGAAAAAAAAAATAATATCAATTTTTTTTTTAATTTTTTTTAGATAGTTTATTACAAAACTAGTGTCAAAACAACTATTTATTCACAAAAAGAATTAAATCTAATATTTTGAATTTTTTTTATAATAAAAAACAAGGCTGTTGGATTTTTTTTTTTGGTTTATTTATTTATTTTAGGATTTTTGGATTTTTAGGATTTTTGGATTTTTTTTTTTGTATTTTTGAGTACTTTTATGACAAAACTAGTGTTAAAAACAACTAGTTATTCATAAAAGACTTTAATTTTTTTTGTTTTTGTTTATACAAACTCAAAAATCTGGAAGTTTCCAAAAAAAAAAAAAATTTATTATTTTCGAAATTTCCAAAATTCTAAGTACTTTTGTGACAAACTAGTGTAAAAAACAACTAGTTTCTCATAAATCACTTAAAGTTTTTTTTTTCTTTTTTTTTTAAACAAATTACAGCAGTTTTGAAAAAAATTCCACGAAAAAAAATAATTACAAATTTTTACAAATATTTAGGTAATTTATGACAAAATTAGTGTCAAAAACACTATTTAATCACAAAAGACTTAACTTTGTTTTTTTTTTTTCTATATTCTGAAAATAAATAAAAAAATTGCTGCTGGAATTTTGAACTTGTCGGATATTTCGTTTTTTTTCCTAATAAAACTACTCCGAAAATCAATATTCTTAAAATTGACCGAAATTCCCGGCAACGGCGCCAAAAACTTGTTGTCAAGTTTTATTTGTAATAAAACTACCGCAAGTGCACGGGCTATTGAAATATAGCTGGTGTAAGTACGGGTCGAACCCACAGAGATTTCGTCAATTTTTATAAAGTATTGATTGTCCAACTAGACATATGAGTATATAAGAGTGATTAAGTTTCTAAAATAAAAAAATAAAAAATAAAAAATAAACAAACAAGTACAATAGATATTATTAAATGAGGAAGAAATTAGGACGTCGGATCCGTTTGTCAATTTTAATTGAAGTAACACATCAATTCAATTTCGTAGTTCCGAATTTATAACACAAAATATACCGACTCTCGTCGCGTACATTTCGGAGAATATAACATTATATGCGGTCAAAATATTTTAACGTCTCTTGAATTAGACACCATAAATCCCTATTCCCTCGAAAATATCACGTTCTAAATTTTTAATGTGTATTTAAGCATGGGATATCAAAACATCTAAGTGCAAGCATAACCCATCAAAAATGACAACTCTAAATTTTTAAAGCATGAATTTCTAATTAATTCTTGAGGTTTAAAAATACACTCTCGTGTATTTTTAAGCGAATACCGAATTTTTTTATTTCAAATTAAAACATGTCGTAATATGTACGAAATTAAATTAACATGCGTGGTTTAATTAGTCATGACAAACATCACCTAAGTCCTAGTAATTAAACTACTCACACAACATATTTGACACACAAATATTGCAAGATGAAAAAATAATTTTCAATAATAAATGTCAACTTACAAAATTTTGGGTCCAAGACTTGAATTACAATAAACAATATGCTCATCCAAAGTGTGCCTCAAAAATACACTCTACACAGATTTTTTCTATCTCTCAAAGTGTGTCTCTTTTTTTTTCTCCAAAAGTAAAGTCCCTCTAATATCGAAATCAGCCCTAATTTATTACCCAAAAATGGGACAAAAATTAGGTACATAACGTGGGGAAAATGGGGTGGAATTATGGGGAGAAACATGGGTTGGTGGGTTTATTTAGTGCTGCTTGGGCAGAAGAAAAAGGAAGGGAAAAAATATGGGTTTTGGTAGTGTGGTGGTGGGTTTGGTTAGTGGGCAAATGGGTTTGGGTTTAGTGATTTTCACCAAAAAGTATAATGAGGTTGGCAGGGGTCGAACACCTAACCTCGCGCAACTCTCCCCCTTCTGCCAACCAACTTACCCAACAGCTATTGCTAATATAAGCATACACCCAATTATATTTAACAACATATTAAAACCCAAATTTCCTAATTTGCACAATAGCTCAAATCATCATAACTTCTTCATTAGAAGCCCGATTAGCATGCCGTTTGAACCGACGTGACCCTCATTTCGGTGCCAACAATATTTCAGTAGTGTTCAGGTCTCGGGATTGACTTTGGGCGTTGACCCGGGGCTTTGACTTTCTTTTCAATTCAAACTTTGCACGGCCATAACTTCTTCGTTTCAACTCCGATTGATACACCGTTTGAGCCCAGACGTCCCTTGATTCAAGGCCTTCAATTTCCATGGTTGGTCCGAGTCTGAAATCAGCCATTTGAATTTACAATTTTGCCCCTGAAGGTGCGTAAGTGACCTTTTCATGCTCAATTTGCGTCCGGACTTCACCACTTTCTTTTTAAACCTGTCAATATTAAAAAAATAACTTGAACAAGAGATTAGCAATGAATATAAGATGTGAGCTTGAAGTTCCCAAAATTGCATTATTAACCCCATTTATTCTTAAATTTGTATTTTTCTCTAAAATAATAAAAATATCTATAAAAGCTCTTTATTTATGATAAAATGAGAATAACAACACTTAGATTTGAGTGTAAATAATACAAAATAATGCACTCATCAAATACCCCCAAACCTAAACTTTGCTAGTCCTCGAGCAAAACTAAAATTTTAAAATCTAACTCACTTTCGTAGGAATCACGGTTGCACTTAGCATGTGCAACAAACCGTTAAACCCCTAGGTTGCCCTAGTGGACGAGTTTTGTCTCGTGAGGGTTTGTACTGAATATAACCACAAAATTCAAAAACTTGACTCTATTTACAAGAGACTCAAAAGTAATATAACCAAGTTTGAATGCAAACTTCATAAATATAGCAGAATTTCACTTTTCAATCTCAAGTTATCGTGTGTGTGTGCATAGCCAATATAACCGTCCATTTCAAAAGATTTGATCGTTACATTTCTTATTCGAAAGTTTGTTTTGATTTCAAATTCTCACAGAATGCACTTACAATCGAACACTCGGAAATGGATTGTTTTCTCTCGGTATATGTGAATAAAAGAGTAAATTTATATGAACAAATTTCACATTTACATGATCAAGAATGAACTTTTTATAATGGATGAATATGATCTCATGAACGGAAAATCGATTACTTTTTGAAAACATTGAATCACACCATAGATCCTATTCATCTTCTATCCACACTTTAACTAACTTCACTTGAGATCGATTAGAACTTTCTTTGGTTATTGTAGGCTCAAATTTTGGCTAGAAAGAATGACTTTTTGAGTTCAAAATTTCTGAGAATATAGAGGTTTTTCGGTATTTTGACTTTTAGGTACTTTTTCTCACCTCCATTTTTCTTTTCTCTTTCCTTGTTTTTTCTTTTCAAACTCACAATTTTTTTTTCTTTTTTTTTCATATATTATTCTTGCAACCTCATTTTCTTTTGGCCTTTTTCCAACTGTGATTTTACCCTAGTATTCTCAGAAAATGGGCATGGCTTCTTTTTATGGGTTTTAAACTCCTAGTTGGAGTTGGGTAGGATAGTGGGTTTTCACAAAAGGCTTATCTTCTTTTTGGCTCAAATGGGCTTGTAATGTAATAATGTAAAAAAATGTTGGAGTTTGGGTTTAATTTTTGGGCTTTCAAACGAGGGCCTAATCTCATTTCTTAAGTTTCATTAAGTTGATTTGTGTCTCAAGACAACTTACTAAGACTTTTAGTGCGTAAGATTTTGATTTTGACCTTTTGTTTTCAGTAATCGAATAAAACAATGAATTTGAGATCATCAACGAATTTATCAGTGAAGGAAAGTTTGAGTTATTTTAACTCGGATTGATTTAAATCTCTAGAAAACGATGAATGGCACAATATCTCACCGGGCTAAAATCTCCACATTTATTCTTTAAGCATATTAACTTTTGCCCCAATATCCATTTTCGATCATATTATATGGCTAAGTGTAATATATTATAAGTTGAGAGATTTGTGAATTAATTCTATATTAAGAAATTGTTTCAAAATTCATTTATATTGAAAATCTTTTTGGATTTTTGAATTTTTTTTTTTCAAAAATACAATCCTTACCCCCAAACCTAAATTTTACATTGTCCTCAATGTATACAAAAATCAAAATATGGACAAATAAAATAAAGTAGAGAAGTAAAATGAGGATATTACCTGTGAATTTCCACTTGTGCCACCTACTTACAAACTATACAAGTGTATGTTAGCCATAAAATAAAGCTAAACAACCTAAAAAAATCTAAGAAGGAGGGAAAAAAAATTATATACAAAGTTGTGACAATTATCACCATCACCATAAATTAATAATCGAAATAGTTGTGGGTCATTCCAGTTAATAATCTTTATAGTACTAAGTAGAAAAGTAGTATAAATTAGTGAATTTGACCTCACAACATAAATCCAAAAATTAAAGTCACGGTCATAACGGTGATCACCGACATCATCACAAATAAAGAATTTCAAGGCACGTGAATCATGTGTCGATGCATCACATTGGGGTAACAAATCACAATAAGGATCCACATATTTACTATCCCTATTCTTAAAATAGTCATGTAAAATTGGAGATGCATACTCCAATCTTAAATGTGAGACTTTACAAAAAATAAGGGACGAAGATGTATCCCACGGGAATGTATTCTCTTCGTCAAAAATGGGAGGACCATTATAATCACTAAAATTATCGAGAAAATCGGGTAACAAATCCTCCACTAGATTTTCCCACAGATAAGGTGAAGTAGCAATTTTATCAATTGAATTATAAGAAGAAACTTGACAAAAGTCAACATCTAAATAATCAAAATTATTACTTGTGTCAAGTTTGTCAATTTTCTTCAGACAAAATTGATTATCTCAATTATTTCATGACTATTTTTAGAAATCTCGTCATTATAACGTTGGTTCACTTCTTTCCAGTTGATACCTTTTGGTGGGCAAATTGTAATTAAAGGAGTTGGATTCTCGTCCATGCCATCTTTAATTTCTTTAAAAATTATTACTGACCCATCCGACTCAAATCGAAATATATAATCATTCGGATTTTCAATATTTTCTAGCGACACATCCAAATGATCAATATAGGCATCCAAAAAATATGATGGGATAACAATATTGGGATCACTCATTGTAGTTTATTACGTCAATCTCTTTTTTTTTTTTTTTTGTATTTATTTAGTGTGGTACAGAAAAATAACACAAAAATAAATACACCATTTGTAAAGTGCGACACACACAAAAAGAATAGTGACAAGGAAAGAAAAAAAAATTAACACGACACGCGCACTAATGGTGTATTCAACACAAACAAAAATGACCAAGCACACTTATGAAACAATTTTTTTTATTGCTTTTATTTTCTGGAAATTACTACTGTTTTTTTTTTTTTTGTAAACTTTTTTTTTCCACAAATTAAAAAAAACGAATCTGGAAATTTACATTAAATTTTTTTTTTTTTTTGAAGTTTTTTTCAATTTTTTTTATGTATTTTTGTGATAAACTAGTACTAAAAGTGCTATTTATTAAAAAAAACTTAAATCAGTTTTTTTTTTTTTTTTTTGCTTTTACTATTTTTTTTTATTTTTATAGCAGCGATAAATTCTGAATGTTTTCGAAAAAAAAAATAATATCAATTTTTTTTTTAAATTTTTTTAGATAGTTTATTACAAAACTAGTGTCAAAACAACTATTTATTCACAAAAAGAATGAAATCTAATATTTTGATTTTTTTTTAAAAATAAAAAACTAGGCTGCTGGATATTTTTTTTTTTGGTTTATTTATTTATTTTAGGATTTTGAGGATTTTTCGATTTTTTTCTGTTTGTATTTTTGAGTACTTTTATGACAAAACTAGTGTTAAAAACAACTAGTTATTCATAAAAGACTTTAATTCTTTTTTTTTTGGTTTATACAAACTCAAAAATCAGGAAGTTTCCAAAAAAAAAAAAATTATTATTTTCGAAATTTCCAAAATTCTAAGTACTTTTGCGACAAACTAATGTAAAAAACAACTAGTTTATCATAAAACACTTAAAGTTTATTTTATTTTATTTTTTTTATTTATTTTTTTTAACAAATTTCAGCAGTTTTGAAAAAAATTCCACGAAAAAAAAAAAATTACGAATTTTTACAAATATTTAGGTAATTTATGACAAAATTAGTGCCAAAAACACTATTTAATCACAAAAGACTTAACTTTGTTTTTTTTTCTATATTCTGAAAATAAATAAAAAAATTGCTGCTGCAATTTTGAACTTGTCGGATATTTCATTTTTTTTTTAATAAAACTAGTCCGAAAATCAATATTCTTAAAATCGACCGAAATCCCCGGCAACGGCGCCAAAAACTTGTTGTCAAGTTTTATTTGTTATAAAACAACCGCAAGTGCACGGGTATTGAAATATAGCGGGTGTAAGTACGGGCCGAACCCACGGAGATTTCGTCAATTTTTATAAAGTATTGATTGTCCAACTAGACATATGAGTATATAAGAGTGATTAAGTTTTTAAAATAAAAAAAATAAATAAAAAATAAACAAACAAGTACAATAAATAATATTAAATGAGGAAGAAATTAGGACGTCGGGCCGTTTGTCAATTTTAATTAAAGTAACACATCAATTTAATTTCGTAGTTCCGAATTTATAACACAAAATATACCGACTCTCGTCGCGTACATTTCGGAGAATATAACATTATATGCGCTCAAAATATTTTAACGTCTCTTGAATTAGACACCATAAATCTCTATTCCCTCGAAAATATCACGTTCTAAATTTTTAATGTGTATTTAAGCATGGGATATCAAAACATCTAAGTGCAAGCATAACCCATCAAAAATGACAACTCTAAATTTTTAAAGCATGAATTCCTAATTAATTCTTGAGGTTTAAAAATACACTCTTGTGTATTTTTAAGCGAATACCGAATTTTTTTATTTCAAATTAAAACATGTCGGAATATGTACGAAATTAAATTAACATGCGTGGTTTAATTAGTCATGACAAACATCACCTAAGTCCTAGTAATTAAACTACTCACACAACATATTTGACACACAAATATTGCAAGATGAAAAGATAATTTTCATTAATAAATGTCAACTTACAAAATTTTGGGTCCAAGACTTGAATTACAATAAACAATATGCTCCTCCAAAGTGTGCCTCAAAAATACACTCTACACAGATTTTTTCTATCTCTCAAAGTGTGTCTTTTTTTTTTCTCCAAAAGTAAAGTCCCTCTAATATCGAAATCAGCCCCTAATTTATAACCAAAAAATGGGACAAAAATTAGGTACATAACGTGGGGAAAATGGGGTGGAATTATGGGGAGAAACATGGGTTGGTGGGTTTATTTAGTGCTGCTTCGGCAGAAGAAAAAGGAAGGGAAAAAAATATGGGTTTTGGTAGTGGGGTGGTGGGTTTGGTTAGTGGGCAAATGGGTTTGGGTTTAGGGATTTTCGCCAAAAAGTAATGAGGCTGGCAGGGGTCGAACACCTGCCCTCGCGCAACTCTCCCCCTTCTGCCAACCAGCTTACCCAACAGCTATTTCTAATATAAGCATACACCCAATTATATTTAACACCATATTAAAACCCAAATTTCCTAATTTGCACAATAGCTCAAATCACCATAACTTCTTCATTCGAAGCCCGATTAGCATGCCTTTTGAACCGACGTGACCCTCATTTCGGTGCCAACAATATTTCAGTAGTGTTCAGGTCTCGGGATTGACTTTGGGCGTTGACCCGGGGCTTTGACTTTGACTTTCTTTTGAATTCAAACTTTGCACGACCATAACTTCTTCGTTTCAACTCCGATTGATACGCCGTTTGAGCCCAGACGTCCCTTGATTCAAGGCCTTCAATTTCCATGGTTGGTCCGAGTCCGAAATTAGCCATTTGAATTTATAATTTTGCCACTGAAGGTGCGTAAGTGACCTTTTCATGCTCAATTTGCGTCCGGACTTCACCGCTTTCTTTTTAAACCTGTCAATACTTAAAAAAATAACTTGAACAAGAGATTAGCAATGAATATAAGATGTGAGCTTGAAGTTCCCAAAATTGCATTATTAACCCCATTTATTCTTAAATTTGTATTTTTCTCTAAAATAATAAAAATATCTATAAAAGCTCTTTATTTATGATAAAATGGGAATAACAACACTTAGATTTGAGTGTAAATAATACAAAATAATGCACTCATCACTTCTCTTCACTGCAACGACATCATTAAGTAAGGATGTGTAAGTTTTCTATGAGGGTTTAGGTATTACTACGTCATCTAAGTTATCAAAAGGGGAGGCTATTTTCAATCGACATTTTCGTTGCTCCATTCTTTGGAGAGGGAGATAAATTTTGGGAAGAATGTAGGGCATTTTTTATGAATTTAAAAGGTTTAGATGATACTTTTATTGTGGAAGATGAAACAGAGAATCAGTGTGAAGGAAGGTATCGACCCCTTAATGGTATTTTCAGGTTTCTGTTGGACAAGGGAGATTTTTCTTATTCCAATATTTATTTCGAGGCACCAGATGGTTCACTTGAAGATTTTACTTCTCGAAAAACTTACATCTATAAGAAATATAAGGATTCCCTTCTCAAAGTTGGCCTCTCAAATGTTGCCTATTAGTTTGGGGATTTTTCTCTTTCCAAAATAACTTTGCGCTCCACGCTGATTTCTCAGTGGATTTATTTTTCTCACACATTCGTGGCATCTTGGGGTGAGTTCACAGTCACCTTAGAGTATGTGTATGAGTTGATTGGGATAGATCCATATCGTTCCCTTCCATATAACAATTAACCTCCAAATAATAAGTAATCTGAAGATCAAACGGAGCTTGACAAACTTTGTCGTGAGGGAATTTGTGATCCTTCCAAAGTAATTTTTACTCAGTTAATCAAGTATTTTCATACGGTTCCACTAATATTGACCAATGAGCAGAAGGCAAAGTTCATAACACCTGATGTGCCATTAGTCATGACAAAGATTAACCCTCTGAGCTAGCTGCCTATCTTTTATGCTTGTTGTCTCGCTTCTTCCTTCGTGGCAAGCCCAATGATCAATAATGCATAAATTTATTAAATTTTACAGTTAGATTGTCTTGTGTTGTCAAAATTTCTTTAGCTTCTATAACATTGGGATATTTGTATACTTTGTTGGATATAACCTACTTTAATATGGATCATTTTGTTCAAAGATATGATGTTTCCAACTTTGACAACATAATTCTTCTGATAGAGTTCCTTTACAATAGGTTCCCCAAGATTACTCTATTGGAATTTCCAATCAATAAATTTCCAGTCTGATTCCCAAGATTATTGCATTGGAACCACAAACAAAGAAAGATTTTTTTTTTATATATTTATAGATGTACATAATTCTTTTATTGACAGACCTTACACTAAGGAAACTTATGTTAAGATGTGGTTGGTATCTTAATTTGAAGCTTACACGATCCATTCAATCAACTCCTAAGCATCTCTAAGTGATGATCCTTTAGAGATATTAAAGCTTACAACTCTCGGCGTTGTTCTATAAGATTTAGATTTGACCAAGGTGTTCCCCTTTCAACTTATCGGAATAGAAATCCTTGCATTAAACTCATCACAAATAGAAAATATATTTCATTGTGTGAAGTCAATGCATTAAGTAGATAAAGAATCATCAATTTTGGTTCTTCCTTCTATGAAAAGGCAAGGTGATGTTTCAATGAGTTGGCTTTGCTACTTTTAGTCATCCCAGCTCAGGTAGTTTAGAGAATTTATAAGAACTCAACCAATTTATCATGTTCTGGAATGTTTTGGTCCAAACGAGTTTGGTCTTAAAATTAACTTTATTGTTGCTTTGGAGTTTGAAATGAGCACCAACAACCTTCAGCGACCTATAAAGTTTCCTCCTTTGCCCCCAGTCAGTGAGATTATTATAGGGGGAAGAAGGGAAAGAAACCAAGAAAGTGACATTAGTGCAAAAAGAAAACCTCCATCCGATGAAGGTCCCTCAAAATCCAAAACTCCTAAGAAATTCAAAGTAATTGGTGGTTCCTCTGAGGTGGTTAGTATACCCCTTGAGTTTGTTACCCTTAAATCAAGATCTTATAAAAATTGCATGTTTAATGGTAGTTAATAATCTATCTAGAATGGATTCCATTCCAGTTAGCACAAATGGCATTTTAGTTATTTTAGAAACATGTCACCCTCTTGATGATTTCACTATTTCTTAGGTTCATAAAAAATAAGTAACTCTAGAAGTTCCAACGAAGGAAGGTCCTTAAACTGATGTTCATCCTCGACGAAAGAAATATTTGAGAAAGAAATTAAGCTAGGCACATGTTATAATAACTCCAAATACTTTTCCATAAGATTCCTCCGAGCACTTTTTAAATGATAAAATAGATGATGTTGTGGAATATGTTTCCACACGTGATGCTATTCCTGAGCAGTCTTTATCAACCTAATTAGCAAGTCTTTTTATTTCTTTAATGAAGAAGTATCTTTTATGACATTTTATTATTTTTTTCTTTTACAAGATGTTCCTTTTTCTCCAAAGTTCTTTGTAAATATTGATGATAGCCCTCCATCCAAAGAACGACTAGGTTAAGTAATTAAAGATTCCTTTGTTTCATCTCCTCCATTGTTTCGTTCTTTAATAACTAGGCTTACATACTATAGACGCTCTCCTTTTAATCATGTAATTTCAATCCCTCAAAAAGCGCCTTTGAACAAAGAGCTAGTGGTAGTTTTTAAGTATAGCTGCACAGTCTTCCATTCCTTCAACTCTTTTAACTAGGATGGAGTTGCCTATGATTATTGTACCTCCAACTAGTTCAGTTGAGGTAGGTGAGGAAAAATATTTACCATTGTTGTTATTACATCATCTAAGTAGTTTGAATTATTAGTACTTAGCTTAATGTTGTAACTATAAATGATCATGGTAGCCAAAATTGTGCTTCCTCTAGATAAGCTTCCTCTTGTTCGTGAGATCATTGTTGAGGTAATTACCCTTTCAAAATAAAATTTTATTCTCTTCCTATTTTTAAGAAAAGATTTTACGAGATCCTTTAATTTTTGGTATTTCATCCTCCTAGGAGTGAAGAGAGAGACTTGCCAGCTCCCTCAGCTGAAGTTAATCCATCTTTAGTTCCCTTTGGTGCAATAGTGGAACCTCAAGCTTCTTTTATTAATGCACCAGTTCAAGCTTTTAGTTGATGTGATTCCTCCTCCTTCTTTTATTGATGATGTAACTCATTATAAACCTCCTTATGACTTATCTCAATTATTACTAAGATTTCTCTTAAATTTTACATTTTTCAAGTCAACTTAATAGCTTACTATTAAGGTTTCTCTAAAACAATTGATGTTTTGTAAGACAAATTAGTAGCTTACTACAAAGGTTTTTCTCAATATTTATGCTTTGTAAGTTAACTTAGTATCTTCCTACTAAGGTTTCTCTAAAATAATTTACACTTTATATGCCAACTTAGTAGCTTACTACTAAAGATATTCTTAATATTTACACTTTGTAAGCCAATTTTGTAGCTTACTACTAAGGTTTATCTCAAATAATTAACACTTTCTAAGACAACTTTATAGCTTACTACTAAAGTTATTCTCAACTACTAAGGTTTCTCTAAAATAATTTACACTTTGTAACTCCAGTTAGTAGCTTACTACTGAGGTTTTTCTCAAAATTTACACTTTGTAAATTAACTTAGTATCTTACTTCTAAGGTTTCTCTAACATTATTTACACTTTGTAAGTAAACTTAGTATCTCACTATTAAGATTTCTTTTGTCAATATTTAGATGCACCTTCTTAGTGACTCAGCACCAATGTTGCTATAGTTTTGGTCAACTCTTATATTTTCATTTGTCTTAGAAGTTTATGATAAAAATAAACCCTATTGAGGCACCTCATATAGTTATGCCTTCTATTGGGGGTGGATCTGACTTCTATATCCCATTGTCACTCATCCTCTCATGGTGACTAAGGTTATATGGCCAATTTGAAAACTGAGGAGAGTGAGTCTAGTTTTGAGCCTCTTTTCTATGTGTGGCCCTAGCCTAGTACTGTCGACATGTTATTGAGAATAACACTATCATTAAATGGCATTTTATTATATTCTTGATTGACTCCTAATTTCTCGCCTTAAGTCTTTCACTACTGAATGCGTGAGACCTCAAAACATGGTAATGGTATATCATCTCTACAAGGACAAATTTCCAATTGAGTGAATTCGTATGTACTAGGAATTATTCTGGATAAAGCGTCTCAGTAATTGGATAAACTTTGTGTTGTTGATCCCATAAGCCTATGACACTATTTGATGAAGACGTGGCGGCCAAGCTTAAAAGATTGGATATGTCATGCACTGTTTATTATGCCTCTTCGCATTTATCGATGATCTCATAGGTATGAATGCGTATAATTTATGACTCCTTGGAATTTTTATAAAGCGTGTTATGTTTTATTTTCAAAAACATTTCGAACATTTTTTTAATATTTATTAAGAAAATATTTTTCTGAGTTTAGTTTTGTTAGAATGAACTATAAGGTCATTATAACGAAATGGACTTTTAGTTCGAATGAACTTATAAGTCGTTAAAACGAATTTGGCTTTTTGTTTAAAGCAAGGTTCAAATGAACATCTAATGATGCCACACTATCGAAATTCATTAGAAGCTCGTTTAAAGTTGGTTCAAACGAGAATGCAATATTCTCCTTCAAACGAAGTTTCTTTTTTATTCAAACAAGATATGATTCTTAACTTAGATGCATGCTTTAGGGTAAAAAGATAAAATTTGGTAAATTAGTTTTTCATGAGAAAAGATTTAAAATCGGTGTTAAGTTTTATTAGGTTAATTTTGTTTAAAGGTTCAATCTTTAAAAATTTTAAAAACATAAAAATATTGATCTTGTATTTATTTGAACCATCCTTGCCTAAGAGTACACTGTACGGTACTCTCAAATTGGTATCAGATCTAGAACACTCAGTTTGTATTTTTTTATCTCGTGTCTTTAGACATGAATTTCGAAGGTTTTAATCGTTTTAGATATCCTATCTTTGATGGGTCAAATTATGCTTACTAAAAAATCCATATGAAGTCAACAATTAAGGCTGTAGATGATTAGGTGTGGTTAGATGTTATTAAGGGGTGGTCACCACCAGTCACGATAGAGGGAGGGGAAATTAACTTAAAACCTGTAGAATCATGGACTGAGGCTGAGCATAAATTATCACAATATAATTCTAAAGGTTTAAATGCTCTTTTTATTCTGTCACCCCATAGGAATGCTATTGTATTATGACACGTGAGACATTAAAAGAGGCTTGGGATATACTCCAACTCACCCATGGAGGAACTAGTATTGTTAAGGCTTCCAAACTCCAAAACCTCACCGCTAAATTTGAAACGATTAAGATGGTAGAGAGTGAGACATTTGATGAGTTATACGCTAGATTATTCTACATAGTTAACTCTCCATTTAACTTTGGAGAGAAGATATCCGACAATCGAGTGATATAAAAATCTTAGCCTCATTGTCTGGCATATTTAATCAAAATGTGATTGTTTTGCATTCTTTGGGTACACTAGACTCGACGAAACTTGAAGAGCTTTTAGGTGACTTAGAAACTTAAAATATTGATAAGTTTAGCTCCAAGAATGTGAACAAGAAAGAAAAGGGCATTGTTTTGAAAACTCGGAATGAGGAAACACGTGTTTCGGATGATAAGTCTAACGTCGATTTCGAGGAAGTGGCCATATTGTCCAATAAATTCAAGAAATTTCACAAATTCCAAAAGCAATTGAAAGATGCAAAAAGGTTTGATAAAAATAAGAACAACAAGTCTGATCACGTTCCTAATAATAGGAATGAGAACTGTAAGAGGGATGATTTGAAAATATGTTTTGGTTGTGAGGGATATGTTTGGTTGTGAGGGATATGTCCATATAGTAGTTGAGTGGCCACTAAACTAAGGAATAAGGGCAAGAAACTGATAGAATTTAATTCCATCCTTAAGGATAGTGATCCGGAATAGGGAAATAATTTCCGCATTGAGCATAACTTTATCGCATTCATGGCTAGTCATGTGAGTATTAACGAAAAATCTTCCCATGAAGATATTTCTTTGCATGACACTTTCAAGGTCATAGTTTGTGAATCTCAAGTTAGTGTGGTCAAGAGAGTGGAGATGATAGTGAGGATGAACAAGAGGAGGAGGAGAGTGGGATTCAAGTTTCCTTTTGTGAATTGTATGCAAAAATATTGAAGGTGTATAAGGATAACTGGAATTTTGGAAGCTAGGTTGAAAGAACTTGCCATAGAAAATGGTGATAGTGCTCTGATTGAGGATATTAGTGCACGTGAAAGCAATCATCGAGAGAAGCTAGAGTATGTTGAGGGTGAGAGAAAAAATCTTCGTGGTTTGATGAAGGCTATGAAAAAAGATCTTCTAGAGTTTGAGGAGTCTAAGCATTTATTCGAGTCTGGGATTGTTCAGCATGAGGAGAGATTGAAAGATTCTAGTCGTGTCAAATTTGATTTGGAGTTTGGGTTTAAAGTAGGATAAAGTGTTAGGCATCATCCAAATCAAAGATGACAAGTATCAATTGACTTCGATGATCATATTGCCCCCATTTCTAAAGACAAGACCGTACATTTGAGAGAGTCGATTAGGAACATTAGGAAAGGTTAACCTTTAGATAACACTTCTTGCAGTAGGATGGGTCACCTTAGGAGTGTTTTCTACGATTTTAAGAATGGTCCTAGAAAGTCTTAGAATAGAGTCACTAAGATTTTCAAAAACCTTAAGCATCATTTTACACCTACTTATATTAGGTAATTGGATTTAAAAGTTTTACATATTAGACTGGTTGATTCTCATTTGCTTGCACATGATACTTCTCATGCTATATCTAATGGTTGATTGTGTTAGTTTTTTTTCATACTCTAGTTATGATTAATGCTATATGTTTTCTAATATTATGACATGTGTATCTTTTGTATTAGATTTTTATTTTATTGAGTTATAATGAAAAATACAAAAAGATTTTTGTTTATCGTTTAAGTTAGAGCTTGTTTTCAAAAATTTAAAAAATTGGTATTTTTGTTTAGAAAAAAAAAATCAATTATATTTTTTTATTTTTATGTATTTTAGTTTTACACATTTGGTGTGGCATATTGGTGTGTTTGAATCCAATTCATTCTAAACTTTTCATGTGGATAGGACATTTCGTTATGATTCTAGATACTTAAATTGTTCTTAATCATGCTTTCATGGAGTTGTTTAGAACTTAATTGGTTTAATGGATTAGACTTTGTATATGCCTCCGTACAAACATGCACAAGCTTTTTTGAACACTAACTTCACATGTATATTTGTCCTTTGTGAAATGTTCTCCAATCAATTTTGTTATCTACATGTTTATGTGACTATGGGGGGTTTGTGCATGTAAGAACCATTGCCCATGAGCTTTATTTGATTAGTATTGAAAAAATAATAAGGGTGCATGGGAAAGGTATACGAAAGGAGAGGATAACCTTCGTCGAAAAGCCACCGTTGGCAAAAAGCCCAATGAAAAGATTTAAGGCAATAAAAACAAAAAAATCTTTAGACAGGGGCCAACTTAGTTTAATGTTTAATCATTCAAAATAAATACCTTCAAAAGAATTGACAAAAGAAAAGAAAAGAAAATAATGAAAATATCATATATGTTTATCTTTTGAGGGTGTTTATCCTAGTTATGCGTATTTTGTCATGACATTATTGATTTTTAGAGTCATCAATATTCTAAAATTGTATGCATTGTGCTTGGTTTTTCATTAAGTTCTCTTTATTTTGTCGCTTGAGGCTAAAGCTTAGTTTGATAAAGTTTTGCGGTCAATTAGAACTTCTTGAAAATATTTGAGTGTTTGGGTCATAATTCATTTGTATCTAGTTCACTCCTATTCATTTCATTCCACATGTTTAGACACATCGATTCTATGCCAGTATGTAAAGCTTAGGTGTTTTGTGTCAAGTTTTGAGGTTGTTTATACCTATATATGTGAGTCGAAATTTCATTGATATATTTTGCATATATTATATATGGTGTCGTGTTTATAGTCTTTGCGGTTTACATTTAATCCATGTTTACAATATGTTTAAATCGTTTGGATTATTTGTGCTTGACTTGACATGTTATGTGTTTGCTACATTTTACACTACTGTATACTTTATTCCCTTCTTCCCATGTTTAAAATTGGTGTCAAATTTTCTCATCTTGGTATCTTATGATCACGAATTTTGGGGGAGATTTGATTTTGGGGGAATAATTGTTTATGCTACTTTGATTTGTCTATTCTTGAAAAAAAATGTGGGAGAAACAATATCTTTCCTTCTCATGTTTAGAATCTTTATCTTAGGGGGAGACGTGTTACCTAGGTTGAGATTGTTTTAGATATTGTTAGATGTTAATTCAATTGCGGATTTATACTTGTTGTATTACCTTTGCATTTGAAGGTGTTTTTAAGTGTGTAGGATTATAGGTATACATAAACGCGAAAAAGTTTTCAAGTAAAGCAAGGCTACTCATGTTTATCTGTTTGTCGAGCGTCTGTATTTTTTTCCTTTTTGGGGTTGGAATATGAGTCTTTTTAGCGATCTTGATGGACCATAGGATTTTTATTTTGGTTTTATCCTAGAATAGCCAAAGGGGGAGATTTGTAACGACAAATTTCCAATCTAGTCAATTTGTATGTAATTGGCATTATTTAGCACAAAATTTTTGAGTCATTAGATAGACTTTGATTTATTGATCGTATATTCCTACAACGCTATTTGGCGAGGACACATAGGCCAAGATTCAAATATTGGATATGTCATGCCGTGTTACCAAGGTTCGTGCAGGTATGAATGCATATAATTTATAAGTCCTTGGAATTTTCAGCAAGGGTGTTATGTCTTAATATTTTTTAAGAAAATATTTTTTTGAGTTTAGTTTCGTTAGAATGAAATATAAGGTTGTTAGAACGAAATGGACTTTTTGTTCGAACGAACTTTTAATTCGTTAAAACGAATTTGGCTTTTCATTCAAAGCAGGGTTCAAACAAACATCAAATAATGCCACATTGTTAGAATTCGTTAGAAGCTCATTTGAAGTTAGTTCAAATGAGAATGCAATCTCGTTCAAATGAAGTTGTCTTTTCGTTCGAATGAGATGGGATTCTCATTTAAATGAGTTATTTGAACGAGTCGTCGCCTAAATTTTTTTTGTTTTTATATTTAAGGCATTTTGGACTCAAAATTTTTTAAGAACTTTTTGAGAAAAATGTTTCTACACCTATTTGTAAAAGTTCCAAAGAAAAGATACACACTTTATGTTTTAAGATCTAAGACTCATAATTCATATGCGTTTAGATCTTGTTTGGGCACCAAGTTTGTGTATTTTATCTTAAGAGAATGTGTTTTCATACGATGGACTATGTACCTAGTGATTGCGTTGTTTAACGATTACTGAGCCTCATTGGTGGATACCGAGGCACACATGGACTCGTGTGTTATGGCAGCTTACGTGGGTGGACTCCTTAGATGCATTATTTAGGGTAAAAAGATAAATTTGGTAAATTAGTTTTCCATAACAAAAGATTTAAAGTCGATGCTAAGTTTTATTGGGTTCATTTTGTTTAAAGTTTCAATCTTAAAAAAATTAAAAAACATAAAAATATTGAACTTGTATTTGTTCGAACCATCCTTGCCTAAGAGTACACTGTAGGGGAACTATCAATCTCCAAGGGATTGTTGTCATTATAGGTGATATTGAGAATATTTCACCTCTTCCTTAGAGACATCTGTGCTAAATAGCTTCATAGGGAACCTCAAATCTTTGAGGAAAGATGGATATGATTTTTCTTGGCTGCTCAACTAGTTGAGGGATCTTAAGGATCCTCATCTAGCAACCTGCCATTCTAGTTAACTCAAAGTTATAGAGGAACTCAAGGCTAAAGAAGAAAAGTTAAGAGAGCTCATTCCATAGCTTGAGGAGTGTGATCAAGTAGTAGTTGTGATTGATAAGGTATGATCTAATGCCAATAGGAAATGTGAGCTTGTATTTAAATGAAAGGTAGAGGCCGAAGTCAATATTTTTACCAATTCTGAGCATAAACTCAAGGTTCCTCGAGATATCGTTGCCTCAGTTGGAGAGAGCTTTTTCACTACTTCGAGATTAGGATTTTAGTTAGAAGAAACTCATGATTTGTACATGTAGAGCATTTTAAATAAATATATTTTTATTGATATTATATTTTTAAAACAATTATTTTGGTTCGAAATAAAATCAAACATTTAATTCTAAATTTAAATGGTATTTGGACATTTTGTATTGGTTTAAATATATAGAGTAGACAATTTTGAATTAAAAAGCAACACGATAATATGCATTAGTATAGGCTCCATGCTAGGGTTTGATAGAGAAATATATAAGGAATATTATGGCTTATTAAGGAAAGGAAGATGAAAAGGAGGGGCTAAAAACGAAATTCAAGGAGGCAAAAACAAGAGGAATGAGAAGAGTCAGTTTGGAGTGTTTTAGATCTTCTTTTTTACATTAGTGTGTGTCATATACTGCAACAACCATCGAAGATTTATTCAAGACCTATCATGCAACGAGACGGATCCAAATATTAACGTTGTTCAACAAAAAAGCCTCTGCAAGATGACTTTTGGTAAGATTGTGTTTTAGTCCCTTTACGGTTCATTTAAAGTGTTGGGATAATTTTTTCAAGTGTTGGAAAATCTTTCTAAACTGTTTTTAACCAGTTGAGGCATTGTGTTTTGTCGGAAGGAATTTTTTTAAGTGTTGAGGTGAACAAAATTTGTCACTTCGGTCGTTCAAACGACATATGTATCTCACGCGAAGCCTCATTCAAGCGACAAGGTCATCATTCGAGGGACATAAGGATTTTCTTTGAGCGATCTTCTGAATCAATTTTTTAATATAAAGCGTGTTAAATGAGTCATTGCTTCTTAAGAAGAACTGATATTTTTCATTCTGCAAAAACTGCAAAACAACATAACACTTTTCAATTTAGGGTTCAATCCTTTGTTTTTCAATTCACAAAAATCTCAATAGTTTAGTTAATTGTTTTGGAACCCAATATATATCTTTTGTAAAATTTCTCTTGTAGAGAGGATAAATCTAAAACTGATTACCGCGTGCCATTTGGGAGTGCTCGTGGGTATTCCTCGTTGATTTTGAACTGTGTGTTCGTGTAGGCTACTGAGGTTTTTCATTGCTGACTCTAGGCTACATGTCTATGTGAATATCTATGTGATATTCATTACAGATTTCATTGTGTATGTAAGTTGCGATTTATTTTATATAATTAAATAAAAAGGCTTTCATTTTATATAATTCAATAAAAAGGCTTTGCCTTTTGTTTTGTTTTTCCTGAAATCTTTATGTCAGCAATTATTTATGATGGTTTGATTTTACTCACGTAATTGTTTGTGTTTTGGGGCTGAATTAATTTGGATAAAAAATTGACTTCAATTAAATAAGTTTACAATTGGAATTTGTGAATTCGGTTTAATAAATATCACACATCATTATCAAATTGGTATCAGAGTAGATTTAACAAATTTATTGTGAATTTCTTTTTTCGCAAAATTTTGTGATATTGATTTTTTTTAGAAAAAAATACGATTTTGAAAAATCGTAATGTTTTCGAATGAAAACTTATATAATTGGTGGTCAAATTTTGTTGAGTTTAGTTATGCTTACTGGAAAGCCCGTATGAAATCGCATTTAAAAGCAATCGATGAGCGAGTTTGGATTGTTTGTGAAAGAGGATGGACTCCTCCCATTGTCACCGTAAATAATGTTACTAATTTAAAACTAGTGGCAGATTGAACTAAGGATGAGTTTAGATGGAGTACTTTTGATTCCCGTGTGATACCCCGCCCAATTAAATACCAGGTGATCAGTGTCTGGTTGGTTCATTCTCAGCATCACTGTCGAAAAATAATTTTTCTTTATTAATAACCTAATAAATAATTAAGCGAAGTGTCAAAACATTTAATTCTAAAGATTAAGTTCCATAGTTATAATTTAATATACGAAACCATTTTCATGAACACGGATAATAATATTAAAAACCAAACCATCCAAGTGAAATAAACATGCTAGATTAATCATCCAAATAAAATATCCCAAATCCCAGGACAAAGAAATAATTAAAACAATCCCAACTAAACTAAATACTGAAATAATAAGGAGTACAAGTCTCCCTCTGAACTAAGATAAAAACTGGAAATGGGCGACACATGCCCTATCTAATAAGGACTAAATGGAAGACTGAGAATACAGGGATGAAGTCGTCTACTTCAAAAACATGAAACTCCCAAACTAGCTGCAGAATATCAACAGTACAAAGACCTAAGCCTGACACCCACTACACCAAAACATGCCATTAGTAACACAATTTTACCGTTACTAAAAATATTAGTAACACAATTTTTCCGTTAGAAAAAAAGCGTGGGGCACGAAACTAGTAACGGAAAATTCTGTCACTAATAGTAACGGTAAAATTCAGAATTAGTAACCGAAATTTCTGTTACTAATAGTAACGGTAAAATTCAGAATTAGTAACGGAAAATTCTGTTACTAATAGTAACGGCAAAATTCAGAATTAGTAACGGAAAATTATGTTACTAATAGTAACGGCAAAATTCAGAATTAGTAACGGAAATTTCTGTTACTAATATTAACGGTAAAATTCAGAATTAGTAACGGAAAATTCTGTTACTAATAGTAACGGCAAAATTCAGAATTAGTAACGGAAAATTATGTTACTAATAGTAACGGTAAAATTCAGAATTAGCAACGAAAAATTTTGTTACTAATAGTAACGGTAAATTCAGAATTAGTAACGGAAGAGTTTTGTTACTAATAGTAATAGTAAAATGTAGAATTAGTAACGGTAAAATTCTGTTACTAACATTAATATATATTTAAAAAAAATACTATTTAAGATCCAATATCCTGAATTTAAACAAATTCAATTATTGTTATCACACTATTTAAATCCTAAGAACATACACAAAAATAGTCCACAAAAACAAGGGCATTATATTCAACATTTACATTTATATGCCTCCACTCTTTATTTACAAAAGAAACTTAAACCAAACAAATGAAACATCATAATACAATCGTCCTGAAAGTTACATTATTTTAATAAAAGCATCCAATATAACATCCTAACACAATCATCCCCAAATGAAATATTTTTATATTATAACCAATCAAATAAAATATAAAAAAGAAGTGTGTTGTTGTTTATTATCAATCTTCGTTCTATCATCATCGCCATCAATGCCTCAACCTGCAACGCTGGAAACTTGATGAGGATCCAAAAATGACATTCTGTCAAACAAAATAAAACTATCATATTAGTTATAATATCAACATTTAGTCATATAAAATTAATTTAGTAAAAAAATTAATTAGTTATATAACACCCCAATGAATTATAATTTGAATTGAAACAAGAAAGAGACAATTGAGGAACCAACCCAATTGCCATTGAATTTGAAATTGTCAGTAAACCATGAGCATACCCTGAAAAAGAGATCTTTGAATAAAAACAATGGACCAGAATTTAAACATATGGAAAATTTAATGAATCTAAAAATATTGCTCCTCTAATCCTTCTAGAAATACTAGTAGCATTATTGAATTGGATATTTCTATTAAGACTATTAGCTTCCATAGAGAAGAGTTCAGCAACATAATTGACTTTATGAGAACAAAGACTGAATTTGACTTGAAGATTGATGCTCAATTCTTGAATTTCCTTGACATGACTTTTAAGCTTCCAATGATAGTAACTGAAAGTGTTGGTTGTGCCAGGGGTTGGGGGGTGGTTAAGTATATATTTGAACTCATTTGTTGGGGGGGGGGGGGGGGGGTAAGTCTAATTATGCAATTATTTCAAGCGGGTAATAAGTCTAGTTATGCAATTACTTCAAGAGGGTAAAGTAAAAAAAAACAAGAAACAAATATTTTATTTCGGAAGATAACTCGTTTTAAAGAAATCCAAATCTTATAACAGCAACACGTATTTCCTAAAAAAATTGTCGGCATACAAAAAGACATGACAAATATCGGCAAGAAAACTACACCAGATACCTAAAAACTGTTTGTCCTTCTGAGATAGGTTGTAATAAATACATTCATTTCTCATGCTTTGTTCTGAGATAGGTTGTAATAAAAAATGTATTTGAATGCTTCGTTTCTCATGCTTGTTGGCTGTCTGAGTTCAATGAACTCTAGAGGGTGATGGGTGCACGATCGCACTTTTTCACATTAATACATATAAAGAGGCAGATTTGTAATATTTGCACAGGCCCTTGTAAACTTTTATAGATTTCAAGGTCAAACAGGGTCTTGTTGGGCTTCTGATTCCCAACCGCTCGACAGTCGAAAGACGGGCACCATGTTTACTAGTCTCGAGAAACACGCGACTGAGATGGGTAAAAGGCCTAGTAACAGCTAGCCATCATTGTACCATTTTCTAGAGGCTAATTAGAAGACTAAGATAAATTGGGATCCTGTTGAGGAATGGTTTGAGAAGAGATCACAAAGGTGTAAGAGAATTTTCTTATTAAAATGTGACCGCTTAAAGAGAATTTTCTTATTAAAATGTGACCGCTTAACCTTGATTAAAAGTATTGAAAGTACTCTTTCAAACCTCCCCATTCATATATCTCTATCCAGATTTTACCGGTGGCAATGTGACGCAAGAGCATAAGTGGTGCAGTGGTGGTTGAAGTTGTTGCACTTTTGCCATAATTTACATTAAATTGGCGTTAGAGACTTCGAGCATTGTCCTCTCTAAGTTTGATATCAATACACGGTCAAAGACAATTGGGATTTGTGTAAGTACAATGCTACGGATCCACGGATCCATTTGGAAAAAGAAAAACAAGATAGTGGAGGTGGTGGTCGCACCCAAAGTTGTGGCTCTAGCTTACCAAGAATCGGTTAATCTCACCACGGTCACCATTGTTGAGTCCACCCCACCATTACAAATGGCCTCGATTTAGAGAAGAGAAACCACCATTGATTCAAGGCATACATCATACAACAATAGCTAAGGGAACAAACCCATCCAATGGGTCAGAATCAAACAACAGCAGTCACATTATATTTTTATTTTAGTTAACTACCTACTACGGATATAACTAAGGAGGCATAGTTAGATTGGGTAACTTAATTAGTTTCCTTTTTTGTAGTCTCCTAGTGTAGGTCAATTTATTAGGCTCCAAGTCTTGTATTGCCTATATAAAGAGGCTTCTCCTCTCATTTTATGCACAACTAAAATAAGAAATTTTGAACGGTGATTTGACAGATAATTGAGATAGAGCTTTGATTTCTTGTGTATGCTTCTGTGAGTTCGGGTAATCAATTTAATCAATATTAATGCATTTTACTGACTTAATTTAGCTTATATTCTACGACGAAGTAACTGATAAAAGTACCTATGGGTTTTCAATTCTACTACACTTTTAAGATAACCAAGAGGCAAGTACTGAATCAATTTACAATTTCCGCAATTTATTAATAAATTAGTGGAAGTATCCAAAATGGGTTAAAAAATTGTCAACAAACACCACATTTGGACACAAATGAAAAATATATGATACGGAGTTTGATGTTATGGTTAGAGGAAAAGACACATACCTGCCAATGTTCTCATCACTGACAAAGATTTTCCAAAAGAGTAATTCTTTATAAAAAAAAGGGAGCAAAAGGACAAGTATTAGTTTTATCAAAAACTAACTTGAGTTTTGACTCGACATTCATCATTGATGGCAGAGCAAATTGATAAAATGCACACCTTAGAAGTATCACTCAAGAAATCCCAAACTTCATGTTACTCAGCAACGTTAGCAATTGACAAAAGATCCTGTGAAAGACAAACTCACTGAAAAAGAAAATAGAAAATCTTTTACAGACAAATTGCAGAGAAGGAATAGAAATTATACTTGCAGGTACTTATCAAGCTGAATGCAGCGTTGAAGAACAAAAGCATCCTCTGTGTTTGAAGAGAATATCCTTTTGGGAGGCAAATGTAATGTATAGTTAGGAATGTCCTTAATTTGTCGATGCAACCTCTCAAAATTCCGGTATCTGACACCATATAAAACCCAAAGAAGTTAAGGTATATACATATATCATAGATACATATTGAGCAATGCTGACCTAAAGCTTCACAAGCTCTCTAAAATATGAAAAATAATAACAGTTTTAATAGACACTAAGCCAACAGATAGAGGCATGTGCAGTGGATAACCTAGTGAAATCCCATTATTATTGAAGACGAAGAATAGAACAAGACCTTCTTTTCACAAACCAAGTGTTTTTATCAGCATCCGTCACAGTAATTGAATAAACTGCAAAAGAATTTGACCCGAGCTGCTCAAAATATGCTCCTAAAACCTATCAATAGTAAGGTACCGATGTCAGATATTGCATTCATTGATCAATATAGATTCAAGGTAAGCATTTTTTTATCAGAAACAAGGCAATCTTAATTGATCATGAAGGGGAAGAAGGAGGGTCATACCCGACACTTGAGCTTAGGAAAATGTTGTCCTTCACTGAATAAAACTATATCTAATGTGTTTTTTACACTGTGTATTTCATTATGCCTGTCTAAATTTGCACTGTAGAACTGTGAAATAATGGGTCCGCTACCTTCACCTGTATATGCAATTTCCATCTTTGGTTGGACTTTTAAGTCAGAAGTGCTATTTGATCTTTTAAGACTACTTGTATTTCCACTAGTAACAATAGAAGTAGTATTCTCTAATTCTTTAAAAATATACCCACCCTCAAAAGATGATTTCTCGCTCAGATCCAGAGAAAAATGTGCTGCATTATCATTCCTATTAGTATCTGAACTAGGATTTAGTGGTTTATGCACAGGAGCTTTATTTTCTGTTCTGGTAGAAGGTTCAGGCTTCTGGGTTGATATTTTCTTCCTCAAATCTCGTCTAGGCTTGGCAGTGTCATTCTTCAGAACTTTTTTTTGATAATTTCTTCCTTTGGTCCACATGTTCTCAAGATTTTCAGGCATTAGAACTTCTGTTCTTTTCTGAGTTACTGCCTCAAGGACTCGGGCCCAGTCAGCTTGGTGTGGCTGCATGGATGCATCATGAATTGAATTAAATAAATGCTTTTCTGAAGTATCCAAGGGTAGATCTCTTTGATTATTAAATCTAGTCAATGTCTTATCAACCCCTTGGTCATCAAAATCCATATTTTTCCCCAAATTAGCTTCACCATTTTGTAGGTCTGTAGAAACAGCATGATCATGGTTATGAGGCTCTATATTACTCGAGTGATCATCACGTGGCTCTTTAACCCCCTCGTCTTTGGTAGTATGGATGATATATTCAATCAACTCATTTATATAGATGAAAATAGAAGCATTGTTCATTAAAAATAATTACAAGTCCTAACTAAAATAGTCCTCTGCTCTAATTAATTTTAAGTTTTCAACCAGACATTAAGAAATCCAAGAGAAATCCAAGAGACTCGTCCTTTTCAGCATCAATGGTTTTACATCGTAAAACTTTCTACAGTTTGACAAATCTTGCATATGTAATACCTAAACAGAAATTTCGATGAAAAAAAAATGAAGAAGGTTTTGAAGAACTCACCTTGGGCTTGCGAAATTCATAACAGGTAGCATTACCAAACAAGTTAAAAGCTCTCTGGCAATGCATCTGACCAACGGGGCTTCCCGTGTTCTAAGCACTATAGCTAAAACTCCACCCATAAGATGCTGAAGAACCTGGGGAGATGACAAAAAAGAATGAGATCGCATGAAACAAATAAAATCAAAAAAGAAAAGTAATGTGCATTAAAACACTCCACCCACACCTTGTACTCACACTCAGAAGATATCAGTGCAGGGTGAAGCTCCTTGGAAGCCATGAGGTGGTGCTTCAATCTTTCATCCCTTTCTTCAAGGGACAGCGTTCCCATCACATCCACACCAATAGCAGTTTGGTTTCTCCTGAAAAGATCTAGATGATCCCCTACTAGGTCTACTACATCCCTGAAACATTGGGTTTCCGTAACTCAGTTCTTAACTATGTTTTAGGAACTTGAAGAAAAATGAAAACACGGATTTAGAAAAACTACCTCGTCAACAAGTCAACAAGGTTAATCTCTTTCAATCTTCCAGATATTTCACCAAGAATATCCATGATAACTGAATGCATAAGCACAGGAGCCTCCTTATCAGGCGTGATACCTGAATACCATAAATCCGTAACAAAGTCTTGCATAAAAAGAAAAGAAAAATGAAGAATGATAACAAAATGAAGAATGAGAATAAAGAAAATAAATCAATGACCTTTCCCTCCTCCTTTATCTGGGCTTGGGACCGACAATGCTCAAATAAATATTAGCATTGGCAGAGTTAAAAGGGGTTTTACAATAAAAAAAGACAGTCCAAATTAATTCCAAATCAAATATAGATAGATCCAAACAAAGTTCACAACGACACATATTGCAAATTAAGTCCAAATATAGATAACTCAAACAAAGTTCATAACAAACGCATAATGCAAACTAAGTCCACATATAGATAGCTCAAACAAAGTTCATAACATAAACTAAACATATTTAAGACAACAATCCAGCCAAATCAAATATCCCCCCAAGACTAGGTCAGCAAAAGTATATTGGTCACCTTGAGGAGCATCAAACAAACTAGCATCCGGATTCATCACTTCCTCCACATATACTTTCCTCTCCCCGACTCCAACTCGCTTACCATGACATATCTCCTGTGTTGCATCTGTCACGACATACCCCTTTTCTAGTTCTTCATTATACCTATCAAGAAAGATGACTTCGGGATTGTTGGTAAGAGAAGGTGTGGTCACGCAAACATGACGAGAAGCGGATGCAAAAATATTATCCAAATTTTGACAGAGATGCCTATGTTGTAGACTTGTATTGGATGCATGATCACTTATCGGTGTGATTGGTGGACCCTTTCCATTTTGAGCATTGAAGGCATCAACCAAACATTCTATAGCATCCTATGAAAAAACGGATCAAACAATAGTAAGTTAATATCTGTTATATCTAAATAAGTCTTTTTAATAAATGAAATTATATAAAATACATATATACCATAATTTGTGTGTTATTTTCCTCAAATCTTCTATTGACGGAAGAGATGATATCTTCCTTCAATGCATCCACATCATCATTTGCCTTCTTTGTTTGTTCAAGTTTGGCATTTGCCACCCCTAAATGCATCAACTGCTTCTTCAAAATTAGGGGACAAACTCCATGAACTCCTCCCTTTTTCTCCTTCCCAAAAACCTCTATCAACTCATCATTCTCTATGCATTGGCTCTTGCTACTACCCTCTCCACTCTCTCTCTTTCTTTTCTCCATCGCATCCTTTACTTTATCCTATCAAATGAGAAAATTTCATTAATAAACGCAATAAATAATACTAAAAATATTATTATTTTTCATGTAAATACGCAAATAGTAAAGCTTAGCACTGTTTAAGGCATTCCCCATTTTGTCCTCGTGTCCCGCAAGCCATGTGTCTACTCGCATTAATTCTTCTTCTGGGTTCGATTGAACTTACAATTTAAATATCACATGTTATACACAAAATTAGTGTTGATATTTGAAAAACATTATGATACATACCATTTCATATTGCAAAGCAGCATAGGTGCGACGCCCAAGTGTATGGGAATATTCTAAATTGGTTCAATTCTTGGCAGTTTGAATGTTTTGTGACTTCTTTTTTGCTTTCCTTTCGTTCTCACAAAATAATATCCATATGTTGGGATCAACACCTTCCGGTAGGACTCCAGGATTGTCTTCGGTAGGCAAAAAACATCTCATATTACTTTTGTGTGTCCTAAACTTATGTGCAAACCGTTTCTTCATCAGCGGGCGAGCCACCTCCGGTTCAACATCTAACTCAAATCCTACCATTAAAGCATTCCAAACATCATCTTTGTAATTGTTTGGCACAACTCTCCAATCTTCGTAACTAATCAGAATATAAGATCTAACAAGATCACCAACACGAGTGCTCCATCTCCCGCTCCATGGACCGACTACACTCCCATCCACTTGAACGGTGACTCTCATTTTACCATCTTGGGTCATATATTGTAATTGTTTAGCCTTTTTATCCATTTCTTCTTACTTCTTTTTATTTTCTTGATGAGGAGTGGTTGATAATTGTTGCGGTGTTGATGATGTTTGTTGTTTCGAACCACCACTTGCACTTGAAGCCATGATGCCCAATACAGTGCTGCCAAACAAAAAATAGATGCCAACAATAGAAATAACTGTTATAAAATAATATGCATTGAATTATCATATTAATACAACATTAGCATATTGATAGAGATATATATAGAAATCACAAGATGATATCATTAAAATCACAAGACGCTACTTTCAACGGTTAACATACCACCAATAAATTTATATATTAGCAACGGGGTAAAACAAAATGTAGTCATGTTGGTAAAACAAAATAGCTTTCAACGGTTATAATATCCAAAAGAAAATATTAAAATAACTAAATCGAGCCGTATTGCTTGAGCAAACTTTCCAAGTGCGGTTGGTCTTCAAGAATAGATTGGAAGATTGTTGGTGTCTCTAAGTCGTCCACTTGACTCGTCAATCTCTTAGGTGACTGTATAACAACCCACCAATTGGGATTTTTAAGATCTTTCGAATAGAATACTTGACTAGCCTCGGATGCGAGAATGGCAGGCTCATCATACTCATTATCAACTCTCTTAAACTTATCAAAATTTACCATCACTAAGTTGGAGTCTGGACAAAGCTTACAACCATTAGTCTTATCCTCCACTCTCACCCAATCACAATAAAATACCACCTCCTTAAACAAGGTATAGTCCAGCTCAATAATTTGTTTGATAACTCCATACCACATAGTCCAAGTATTTGTGAGATTCTTATCACTTTTTTTAGCTCGAAATTGTGTCCATGCCTTCAAGAAAACGCCGCTATCCTGTGTGACAACAGTATCGTCGTGATACTTAGGAGAGAATACGAAACCATTTACACGATACTTTTTATGTGTTTTAGCCTTGAATTGCGGCCCTTGAACTAACCGCCACAATGTTTCATTTGTCTTCGTCTCTCCTGATTTCAGCAACTGTTTGATGAAAACAAATCATAATTACTACAATGTTTCAATTCTCATCATACTTAATGGAAAGATTAATAAAAATATTAGTATTTATATAATCACCTTCTCGGATAACCAAGGGATAAAAGAAGTTTGTTTTTCCACTTCTGTTATTTCAATCCCCTTCCCTTTAGGACGAGACACGGATTTCAGTGATGCTTCATATTCACTGCAATATGTAGTTTGATATAAGTAATTATAACTCAAAATGATAATTAATTCTTAACTATAAACAAACAAAAGAACTCAAACCTATAGTACTCTTGAAATCCATCAACATTTAGTCGAAATAATACCCATCGACGTATTTGTTGAAACTGTACGGGTCCCAATGTTATAGTCTTATCATCAAGCAAAGTCCCTTCATCAGAGAACTCTCCACCTTCCTCTAAAAAGGCCTCACGAGAGCATTTATGATTTCCATCAGATGGATTTGGCATGTACTCCATGCAATATCTAACAGATTCAGCAACAACGTAGGATTCTGCAATTGAACCTTCAACATACCGCTTATTACTGGGTATATCTTTGAAATCTTTCATCGTCCTATTTGTATTAGGTAATAAAAATTAATAGCAAGCATTATTAACTTAAATGGGGCATATTTTACTATATTAAAAGGTAAAAAAAATCACCTTTCGAACGGATACATCCAATGAGCGTCGGTGGGTCCACAAACCAGGGCTTCATCTCCTAGATGCACAGTGAGGTGAATGCTAATATAAAAAAATGTAGGTGGAAAATATTTTTCCAACACGCACAATGCTTCAACAACCATGTATTTGGCTCTTTGGATATCTTG
Organism: Sambucus nigra; assembly: GCA_949130495.1. Lineage (NCBI taxonomy): Eukaryota > Viridiplantae > Streptophyta > Magnoliopsida > Dipsacales > Adoxaceae > Sambucus > Sambucus nigra. The sequence goes on along the minus strand of OX422207.1, from coordinate 620,819,297 downwards.
CCGAATTAGGACCTTAGAGCACAACAAGTTAAAGAACAAACTTAATTGTTGGATTGCTCTTCTTAAATCTCGATGTTTCGGAAAGGCATGTTGGAGCAACATAGGTAGCAGATGTTCAATTATGACATGATAATCATGCAACTTTAAGGAGTGCAAAGATGGGGGACTAAGACTTACTATATTGCTCAAGTTAGAGGAAAAACTGGTAGGAAGCTTTAAGTCCTTCAAAATTTGGCATAATTGTTTTTTTTTCTTCTTTATCCAAGATAAATGGTGCTGTTGGTTTTATCGTTTTTCCGGTGCGTCCATCAACTTGAAGCCATTGACCGCTGTGTATGCCCATACCCTTCATATCGAATCGATCCTTTTCAGTATCCTTTGTTTTATTATCATCAAGAATTGTGTTTATCAAATGCTCTGCAACATTCTTTTCGATGTGCATCACATCAAGGACATGTCGAACTTGATGATATGGCCAATATTCCAAATCAAAGCAAATAGATTTTTTATACCAAGCTTCTTTAAATTCAACATTAGCACTCCCATTAACATTATTAGACTTTCTCTTCTTAGCGGGAACTTTTGAGACTTTTCTAGGTACATACTTTATATTTCTTAACTTCTCCACAAGTGCATCTCCGTTTAGTCGAATCGGGGGACATCCAACTTCTTGTTTCCTAAGTCCCAAACCTCTACCACTCCTAAAAGGATGATCGCTTTTAAGAAACATACGATAGTTTGTGTAAACTATCTTCATGCTATGTTCTAGCCAAATGGATGGAGTGTCATCGCCACAAATAGGACATGCTTTGTAACCATGTGTTACACACCCAGATAAGTTTCCATATGCGGGAAAATTATGAATCCCCCACATCAACATAGCTCTCAACGTAAAAGGTTGCATTTTGTGCATGTCAATAGCTAGAACTCCTTCCCATAGTTGTTTCAACTCATCTACTAATGGTTGAAGAAAAACATCAATGTCTTGACCCGGTGCCTTTGGCCCAGGAATCAGCACAGATAAAATTTGGAACTCACGCTTCAAGCATAAAGAAGGCCCCACATTATAAGGCACGGTCATGACAGGCCAGCAACTATAACTACTAGACTAAATACCATGGGGATTAAACCCATCTGTTGCTATTGCAAGCCAAACATTTTGCCCTTCCTCGGTGAAATCGGGCCATCTACTTTTTAGCATTCTCCATTGGGATGAATCACAAGGATGTCGCTGATAATCCCATGAACTTGTTGCCCGATGGTTCCATGTCATTTCATGCGCTATCCAAGGTATATTGTACAATCTCACTAGCCTTGGAATTAAAGGGAAATGTCTCAACACTTTCATCTGTTCTTTGCATACCCTCTTCCCTTTCTTTGAGGTCACTGCATATCTCGGTTCTCCACACTAAGGACATTTCTCCAAATCTTCATTCTCTTTCCAATATAAAATACAGTTGTTAACGCAAGCATGAATGTAATTTGCTTTCATACCTAGGTCTTTCATCATTCTCTTCATGTGCGGATATTTTTCTGGTAATGTGTTTCCTTTCGGAAGCCACCTCTTTAAAACCGACAAGAGAGAGGTCACACTATTTCCAGACCAACCAAACTGATTTTTCAAATTATGCAATTCAACAATTGCAGAGAGAGTAGTCTCAGAACCCTCACATGAAGGGTACAATTTCTCCATCGCTAATTTATTATATTGATCATGCTTCTCATTGTCGACATACAATTTTTCAGAGAATCCTTCCTGATCGGGTTCTACACAATATTGTTCGTGCACTCCGTAACATGCGTCAACTAAGTTTCGTAACCTTTCATTCTCATTGTTATCAGCTTTATCATGTCCTTCACAATCAATAGTATCTACTACGGGACATGTTAGGTTCGATGATAGTGTTTCACCATGTAAAACCCACTTAGTATATGTCATGTCTATACTGTGCATTATCAAATGACCCTTGATATCTACTGCAGTAAAACGCTTCTTATTTCGGCACTTAACACATGGACAAGGAAAGGTCGAGAATTGATGGCCATTGTTTGCAATTGCAAAATTAATAAAAGACGCAACTCCATTTGTGTACACCTCACTTATTCTATTCCTCTCATTCATCCACTCTTTGTTCAATGTTTGTGACATTCTGCACTACCAAAAAAATATGGTTTACACACAAGTTATATGATTATATAAAAAAATAGAATTATTGATACACATAAGAAAAATCACAGTTACAACATGTAATTTTGTTAGAACAAACCTTAAAGTTCAGGGGAGGGATGCAATTTCCTTAGTTATATAAATTTATGTGTTTTAATAGTATAATTCAGTGTATACAATTATGTGTTTTAATAGTATAATAGGGTATTAAATACCAAGTCTAGTAATGTTATAGATCAGTATATAAAAAACATTCTAAGCTTTGGATTTAATACAAAATAATCAAAAACTTGAACCGAAAAATACAAAAACTATGTACCCAACAACAATAACAAAAATACATTTGTTACTTTCTTGCCAAAAATAATATCTGTCATATATTGGCGCATAGGCACTGCTAATGAAAACAACAAAGTAACAAATGCCTAATTGAAAGTTCAAAGAATGTCTTGTCCTAATCTTAATCACCAACACAACCATAACACATAACCACCAGAAAAAATACCACGATATATATATGTATATATACATATATATATAGATAGATAGATAGATAGAGAGAGAGAGAGAGAAACGTACCTAGTTCTCCTAAATCATAAGGATGTCAGCTATTTGGTGAGCTTCGAAGAACCCTAGGTCGCGATTTGGGTCACGATATGAAGGTATGAAGCTTTGAAGGTATGAAGATTTGAGTCGAGATTTGAAGCTTCAAACATTTGAAGGTGCGAAATTTTGGAACCCTAGGTCGCGATTTTGCTTCGCGGTTTGAAGAGCTTTGGGTTTGGGGAAGTTTTGGAGAGAATTGTCCTTGGAGAAAACTATTAACGTGCTTTTTCAGATAAAAAATTACTTTTAAAATATTCAACTAATATTAGTAACACTTATTTAAGATTACTAACGATATTATATTGTAAGAAATAGTAATGGTAAAGTATTGTTAGTAATACTAAAAATAATGTGTTACTAAATGAGCATTTTGGTGTAGTGACCCCTGTGGCTGGGCACCTGTAATACATATATATATACAATAGAAAGAAGAGATGACAGGGAACGGGTCAGAGCCCGAGTGTAAAATAGCTTTTAAAATTTGTTTAGAAAGTATATAAAATGCTTACCAGTTGATATGACATGCGCGTTAGTACCTCGACACTCACTTAAGAATTATCACCTCTCAACTAGTGTGCACGCCTAATGTATTACCAAATCAATCTAGATTAAGCTAACCCAGTTAACTAGCCTAACCCACTCTTCCCTTATCAATCCTCATTCGTGTGATCGCATCACTAACATTTGTATATGATAGCTTTTCTTACGAATTTATCGAGTCGGATATGTATATCACAATATAGCTTTAAACACTTAATTTGTTTAATATTAATTATCCAATTTTATCTACTTATAAGCACAGTAGATGAATCTCAGGTATACTTATATATATTTATAACCCATATAATATATATACTAATAGGCCACGCCACATGTATCTATGGTGTTGGCATACTCTACTCTCAAGTCTCCGTATCTCTCATACAAAAGGGAAATATTAGTTTTGAATCACTCTCGAACTGTATTAACATAAAACACACATATTGGAGGCGAAACATAGTTCCAAATCAGTAAGAGGTAAGCACATACCCCCACGTCTGTTATGACCGTCTGACTACCATTCTTGGACTGCCTGTACCAAGGATGATATGTTCTCGGGTACAAGTCAATATCCCCCATCAAGGTCCAATCGAGATAAGACTATCTCGGCGTGAAACCTCTGTGATAGAAAGTAGCACGGGTATGATTACACACATATATACAATATTATATATATATAAATGCACTCGTATATATTCACCTTGTTCATCTAGGTACGCCCACAACCCATAATATTCTAACCATACGTGGCACATAACGCTTGAGTCCTACGTATAATTAAATTAGTCTTTCATTTTCCCAATTACAACAAGTTCTTAAGTACTTCTTGTCTCTCGAAGTGTTTCATCTTGATAAGTATAAAATCAGTAGGTGTACACTCTCTCCCCTATTGGTCTAAGTCACCCTTAATTCCCACAAGACCTAATTTAACTTACGCATGATTTCCACTCCATCGTATACCCCCAAAATGCCACGGTCAAATCTCATATAATGTGGTATTACCCCGACCTTGACTATACCCTACTGGTCCTTCCCAAGTCCCATTTTGATATTCAAATTATTTCCAAAGGTCCTTACACATTGGGATTGGATTAACATTAAAAAGGGGAAGAAGTTTCCATTTCCAGAAGGAGTCGATTGATCAATGAAAAAGGGTCGATCGATCTATCCAGTCGATCGATCGACATTCTTGAGTCGAACGATCGATCGAGCAGGTATTGACCCAGTTTCTGCAATTCTTTATCTATGAGTTTCATCAACTTAAATCCTCAAAACCTCTATTAATTCCTCCCAAACTCCCAAAAAATTGAACCAAAAGTTGTATGATCGTGTATTCATGATTTCTAACGTAAAACTTGTACGAATTCAAATTTGGTCATTAATTAAAGGTTTAATTCAAATTAATACATCAAGAACCCCTATTTTTATCATCATCATAAATATCTTCCTAATTCTTCTAGAATTTAACCTCTACTGAATATCAATTTCGTAGTTAATCATCTACATATAATGATAGGGTTGTCCTAACATGGTTTTTACTCAGAAATTCGATATAAATCTCCCAAACATCATATAACTTTCATGAAGACATAAAATAATTATCTCCTACACTTGCATGGATGTGTTATCAACCAAAGAACAACAAGTTAGATACTTGCCTCAAGAATGAAAGTCTAGATTGTAAAAGATGATGGGTATGATCCCGCTCCTCGTTCCTCGATCTACGCATTGGTGGTGGAATTGGAGAGAATGGTGTAGGGTTGGTGGTTCTCCTCCTTGGAAGTCTTGTCTTTTTTCTCATCCTTAGCCTCTCTGCAACTCCAGTATTTCTAACCCTCGAGGAATCTACTTTCAATCAGATATAACCTCTCAATTTTCATCATTAATTAAGGTCTAAAATGGGTAATTACCAAAATGCCCTCCCGGGATGCTGGTTAGGCCAAAAAAATCCTGAGACCCAAACTAAACCCCCGGGTACACTTTTCTGACTATCTCGACCCTTACGGACACATTGGCATACTCGAAATGACCATACGGGAAACTTATATTTAATTCACTTTTTATTCCATTAATTTAGTCCCGACATGACATACGCGCATCTCGACTTAATTTTTATAATTGTCGTATTATTCTCCTGCAATAATTTTAATAAATTCAATCTCATATATTACTTTACTGATTAAGTAATATTCAACATAATTCTTACTAATAATTACTAACTCTTGTCACGCTAGTAAATATTTATTTTAATATCCAGATGAATATTAAATTAATTTATCCCAATTAAATTTAATTAATTCCATAATTAAATGTCATAATGGGGTATTACATAATGCCCCCCTAATAATGGAATTTCATCCCAAAATTCGGAAAAATAAGGCATACCTGGTAAAAAAAACTCCGGATACTTTTTGCGCATATCTGCCTCGCGCTCCTAAGTGGACTCCTCTTCATTATGATGCTCCCACTGGACCCGTAAAAGCGGGACTACCTTCGACCTTAATCTCCTCTCACTATGGTCTAGGATAACCACTGGTCTCTCCTCATAAGAACTATCAGGCTGCAAATCAATCTCATTTATCTCAATATGAGTGTGGGCGAAATCATCCTAAAGATACCGCCTTAATGACGAAATGTGGAATACATCATGAATATAGTGCAAGTGTTATAGCAACCCAAGTCTGTACGTACCTCGGAGCCAATTTCACCTTTTTACCAAACCGTATCACTCCTTTTATAGGAGACACTCGCAAAAGTACCTAGTCCCCCACACTAAACTCCGTGAAGAACCGTTTTGCATTGACGTAGCTTTTTTTCCTGTCCGGGGCTACCCGAATACGACTCCTGATTAAATGAATCCTGGGATACGTCTCCTGAATCACCTTTGGCCCAAGTAACTTATTGTACCACACCTCTAGCCAACAAGTGGGAGAACGATAAGGTATGTCGTACAATGCCTCGAAATGGGCCATGCCAATTGAAAACTGGTTGGAGTTATTATAAGAAAACTCCACCATAGGAAGGTACTGCTCCCATCCTCCTCCAAAATCAAGGACACACATGTATAACATATCCTTTAGCATCTTATTAGTACACTCAGTCTTCCCATTTGTATGAGGATGATAAGCCGTAATCAACTGAAGCTCGGTACCCATAGCCTCCTGAAAACTCTCTTAGAAGCATGACACAAAAATTTTGTCTTTGCCATACACGATATCCAGGGGCACCCCATGCGGACTCACTATCTTAGCAATAAATAATTGGGCATACTGTCACGTAGTGTAGTCTGTTCATATTTTGCCGAAAATGAGCTATCTTTGTCAATCGATTCATTACTACCCATATAGAATCGTAACCCTGCTGCGATGTAGGCAACCCAGTGATGAAATCCATGGAAATTCTCTCCCATTTTCACATAGATATATCTAGAAGCTAAAGTAACCCTGGCGGTCTCTGATGGTCCACTTTTACCAGCTGATAGGTGGCACACTTGGACATGAACTTCGGAATGTCCTTCTTCATCCCACTCCACTAGTACTGTCACTTCATATCCTGGTACATCTTATCCCCTCCGGGATGCACCGTGAATCGATATCCATGTAACTCTATCATTACTGCATGACGTAATTCTTCCCCCTACTAGACCACTAATCTCCCATTGAATTGCAATCCTCCATCCGAACTCACTAAGTAGGACTCTGCGCCCTTGACTAGAATCTATACAATAAGATCTTGGCAAAATTAATTATCTTCTTGGGACTGGATCACCTTCATGACAATCTCTGGTGTGACTGTCATGATGACCATAAAGGATCGGGCCACTACCTCCTGATGTCCCAACTCTTTCCACTTCGCCTGCTACACTTCGCCACCTCACCTATTGGCCTATGACTCAATGCATCAGCAGCTACGTTAGCCTTCCCCAGCTGGTACTATATCTCGAACTGGTAATCTTTCACAAACTCTAGCCACCTACGCTGACGTATGTTCAACTCCCGCTGTGTGAATAAGTATTGCAGTGACTTGTGGTCTGTGAACAGGCAAAACTTCTCCCCCAATAAGTAGTGTCTCCATATTCGTAAGGCAAATATGATCGTTGCTAGCTCCAAGTAGTGGGTTAGGTAATTCTTCTCGTGAGTCTTGAGCTTGGGGGAGGCATAAGCTATAGCCTGCTCCTCCTACTAAAGTACTCCTCCAAGTTTTTGTAGGGAAGCATCAGTATACACCAGGTACTCCACTCCTGGCTTGGGTAAAGGAAGAATTGGCACCGAAGTCAACTTGTCATTTAGCTCATCAAAAGCCAACTGACAAGTGCTATCCGATACGTACGATACCCCCTTGCGAGTCATCTTAGTCAATGGACCCACTATTTTTGAGAATCCTCGAATGAATCTCCAGTAGTGCCCTCTGAATCCTAAGAAACTACGGATCTCTGACGGTGTCATGGGCTTCCCCCACTCCCTTACTACGGACACCTTTCCAGAATCCACGTACATACCCTAGGCAAAAATAATGTGCCCCCAGAAATGGACCTCTCGTCCTCACTTCTCATACTTAGCATATAGATGATGCTCTCACAGAGTCTGAAGACCCCGTCTCAAATGCTCGGCATGCTCCTCCTCAGTCTGGGAATAAATCAGAATGTCATCTATAAAGACAATAATAAAATGATCCAGGAACTCTCTGAACACCCTGTTCATTATGTCCATGAACACGGCTGGAGCATTAGTTAGCCCAAACATCATAACCCAAAACTCGTAGGATCCATAACGCGTCAAGAAAGCAGCCTTAAACACATCCTGCTCCCTAATCTGTAATTGATGATATCCTGACCTGAAGTTTATCATTATAAAGAAGGCAAATCCTCTCAACTGATCGAAAAAGTCATCGATTCTAGGTAACGGATACTTATTCTGTATCGTGACTTTGTTCAACTCTCGGTAATCCACACATAACCTCAATGACCCATCCATTTTCTTTACAAACAACACGGGAGCACCCTAAGGTGAGGTAATCCTAAGGATGAAGCCCTATCCCAGTAGCTTCTCAATCTGATTATGCAGCTCTCTTATCTCAGCTTGAGCCATACAGTATGGTGCGCGGGCTATCAGTAGAGTTCCCGGCATTAACTCTATAGTAAAATCTATCTATTGGCTAGGCGGTAGCCCCAGTATCTCTTGGAACACAATGAAAAACTCGGGAAACTATGGGAATCGAATCAGTGGGAATACTACCTCCTTAGACGTCTCCTCCTCTAAGTAATATATATGGGTGGACAATCCTCCCTCAGGATGAGGCATCACCACCAGAAATATCTCCTAGCCCGGAATAGAAAAAATAATACTCCTACTCAAACAGTCTATCATGGCTTTATAAGAAGCAAGCCAATCCATGCTAATAATGGAGTCATGCTCATACATATCTGCAGGCAAAATCAGACTCCCAATATCTATACCTACTCACCGGCATATAAAGAAAATCAATAACCCATTACCAAATAGTGATTATACGCATATCACTGTACTCTCTGTTGAGTCTAACAACCCCATGTCCCATGCAAAACTAGTGGCTATGAATCAATATGATGCCTTAGTGTCAAATAAAATGCTCCCTATAGTACCATGGATAGGAAACTTACCCTTAACTGCGGGTGTCTCCTGCAGTGCTGCTACCTGGTGGACGTTATAAATACGTCCATACTGCAATTCTCCTTGCTAAATTGGGATGGCTGGGATGGATGGTAAGGCTGGAATCTAAGGTGGTGCTGGGAGGGAGGGTGGGAAGATCGGTCTTTGTGGCTCCTGACAGCCACCCTGCTGCTGTAAGGCCCTATCTCCCTCAGGGCAATCCTGACGTCTATGGCCATTCTTGCCACAACCAAAGCATATGACCCTAAAATTTCCTCCCCTCTCACTAAACCAAAAACAGGATTCTGGCACGGTTTTGAACTGTGCCAGAATAAGGTGTTCCAAAATGTGAATTTTTTTTTGGCACGGCTCAAAAGTGTGCCAGAATCAGCCAAATAGGAACACTTCTGGCACACTTTTAAACCGTGCCAAAATTTGATATTTCTGGCACACTTTTAGCACAGTTTTTAACTGTGCCAGAATCATCCAAACAGGAACACTTCTCGCACACTTTTAAACCGTGCCAGAATTTGATAATTCTGGCACACTTTTGGCACAGATTTTAACTGTGCTAGATTCAGCAAAACAGGAACACTTCTGGCACACTTTAAAACCGTGCCAGAATTTGATATTTCTGGCACACTTTTGGCATAGTTTTTAATTGTTCCAGATTCAGCACAGTTTAAAAAAATTTATCACAGTTTAAAACCATGCCAAAATATGATACACTTTTGCCACGGTTTTGAACTGTGCCAATTTTTTTATTTAAAAAAAAAATATTTGAAAGCACAAAATTCACAAATTAATAATATTACGCGTTATTAATAAACTAATGTACATACAAACTTCAAGATATTACAAGTCTTTAACTGCTCACAGGCCCCAAAAAAATTGGGCAGAGTTTCCTCTATTTTCTGGACATTCCAAAACCTGTTAATACAAAACCGGCCTAACATAAAGCCCGCACGACCACAAAATATAATAATTAACTTACAAAAGCCCTCATGGCCTTAAAAGTCAATAATAAAACAACAAAAAACCGTATGGTCATGACACAAAAAAATGGAATCATTTATAAACCCCTTGTTGTAAACCATTGAGTTCTTTGTGTGTTCCACGTGAATAAAAGCCAACGATAAACTGTTATCCTGCAAAAAAAAATAGAATACAAAAAAGATAAGATATTAGTAACCCAATAATTTACAAAAACAAAAATACTCAAAATAAAAAAATTACATATATGAATGGAAATTATCGTCATACTCACAAACCGGGAAACCCGGGACTACACGGTCAGTTCCTACAAGTTATATTGGTCCCGTACGAGGTGTTCGTGCCTCCTACGGGGTCGTTAGGGTGCTGGTTTGGGTTTTCACCCTATAACGACATGTTTTTAAGTTTAAGTGTTGAATTTTGCAAATTATCGTCCTATTCACAAACCGGGAGACCCGGGACTACGCGGTCAGTTCCTACAAGTTACATTGGTCCCGTGCGAGGTGTTCGTGCCCCCTACGGGGTCGTTTCGGGGGTGGTTTGGATTTTCACCCTTTAACGGCATGTTTTTAACTAAGTATGATATTTACAAATTATCGTCATACTCTCAAACCGGGAGACTCGGGACTACGTGGTCAGTTCCTACAAGTTACATTGGTCCCGTACGAGGTGTTCATGCCTCCTACGGGGTCGTTTGGGGGTTAGTTTCAGCTTTCACCCTTTGACGGCTTGTTTTTAACTAAGTGTGATTTTTACAAATTATCATCATATTCTCAAACCGGGAGACCCAGGACTACGCGATCAGTTCCTATAAGTTACATTGGTCCCGTGCGAGGTGTTCGTGCCTCTTACGGGGTCATTTGGGGGTTGGTTTGGGTTTTCACCCTTTGACGGCTTGTTTTTGAGTGTTAGTGTGATTTTTCCAAATTATCATCACATTCTCAAATCGGGAGACCCGGGACAACGCGGTCAGTTACAACAAGTTACATTGGTTCCGTGCGAGGTGTTCGTGCCTCCTACGGGGTCGTTTGGGGGCTGGTTTGGGCTTTCACCCTTTAACGGCATGTTTTTAAGTCTAAGTGTGATTTTTTCAAATTATCGTCATACTTTCAAACCGGGAGACCCGGGACTACGAGGTCAGTTCCTACAAGTTACATTGGTCCCGTGCGAGGTGTCCATGCCTCCTACGGGGTCGTTTGGGGGCTGGTTTGGATTTTCACGCTTTGACGGCTTGTTTTTAAGTTTAAGTGCTGATTTTTGCAAATTATCATCATAGTCTCAAATTGGGAGACCCGGGACTACGCAGTCAGTTCCTACAAGTTACATTGGTCCTGTGCGAGGTGTTCGTGCTTCTTACGGGATTGTTTGGGGGTTGGTTTGGGTTTTCACCCTTTGACGGCTTATTTTTTAGTCTAAGTGTGATTTTTGGGGTTGGATTGGGTTTTCACCCTTTGACGACTTGTTTTTAACTAAGTGTGATTTTTGCAAATTATCGTCATATTCTTAAATCGGGAGACCCGGGACTACGCGGTTAGTTCCTACAAGTTACATTGGTCCCGTGCGAGGTGTTCGTACCCCCTACGGGGTCGTTTGGGGGTTGGTTTTGGTTTTCACCCTTTAACGGCTTGTTTTTACGTTTAAGTGCTGATTTTTGCAAATTATCGTCATACTCTCAAATTGGGAGACCCGGGACAATGCGGTCAGTTCCTACAAGTTACATTGGTCCCGTGCAAGGTGTTCGTACCTCCTACGGGGTCATTTGGGGGCCGGTTTGGATTTTCACCCTTTAACGGCATGTTTTTAACTAAGTGTGATATTTACAAATTATCGTCATACTCTCAAACCGGGAGACCCGGGACTACACGGTCAGTTCCTACAAGTTACATTGGTCCCGTGCGAGGTGTTCGTGCCTACTACGGGGTCGTTTGGTGGCTGATTTGGATTTTCACCCTTTAACGGCATGTTTTTAAGTCTATGTGTGATTTTTGCAAATTATCGTCATACTCTCAAACCGGGAGACCCGGGACTACGCCGTGAGTTCCTACAAGTTACATTGGTCCCGTGCGAGGTCTTCGTGCCGCCTACGGGGTCGTTTGGGGGTTTCTTTGGATTTTCACCCTTTAACGGCATGTTTGTAAGTTTATGTATTGATTGTTGCCAATTATGGTCCTATTCACAAACCGGAGACCCGAGACTACGCTGTCAGTTCTTACAAGTTACATTGGTCCCGTGCGAGGTGTTCGTGCCTCCTATGGGGTCGATTGGGGGCCGGTTTGGGTTTTCACCCTTTAACGGCTTATTTTTAACTAAGTGTGATTTTTGCAAATTATCGTCTTATACTCAAACCGGGAGACCCGGGACTACGCGGTCAATTCCTACAAGTTACATTGGTCCCGTGCGAGGTGTTCGTGCCCCCTACGGAGTCATTTGGTGGTTGGTTTGGGTTTTTACCCTTTAACGGCTTGTTTATAAGTATAAGTGTTGATTTTTGCAAATTATCATCATATTCTCAAATCGGGAGATCCGGGACTACGCGGTCAGTTCCTACAAGTTACATTGGTTCCGTACGAGGTGTTTGTGCCTCCTACGGGGTCGTTTGGGGGTTGGTTTGGGTTTTCACCCTTTGATAGCTTGTTTTTAACTAAGTGTGATTTTAGAAAATTATCATCATATTCTCAAACCGGGAGACCCGGGACTACGCGATCAGTTCCTACAAGTTACATTGGTCCCGTGCGAGGTGTTCGTGCCTCTTACGGGGTCGTTTGGGGGCCGGTTTGGGTTTTCACCCTTTAACGGCTTATTTTTCAATTTTTGCAAATTATCATCATACTCTCAAATTGGGAGACCCGGGACTACGCAGTCAGTTCCTAAAAGTTACATTGGTCCCGTGCGAGGTGTTCGTGCCTCCTACGGGGTCATTTGGTGGTCGGTTTGGGTTTTCACCCTTTAACGGCTTATTTTTAAGTTTAAGTGTTGATTTTTGCAAATTATCGTCATATTCTCAAATCGAGAGATCCGGGACTACGCGGTCAGTTCCTACAAGTTACATTGGTCCCGTGAGAGGTGTTTCTGCCTCCTAAGGGGTCATTTTGGGGTTGGATTGGGTTTTCACCCTTTGACGACTTGTTTTTAACTAAGTGTGATTTTTGCAAATTATCGTCATATTCTTAAATCGGGAGACCCGGGACTACGCGGTTAGTTCCTACAAGTTACATTGGTCCCGTGCGAGGTGTTCGTACCCCCTACGGGGTCGTTTGGGGGTTGGTTTTGGTTTTCACCCTTTAACGGCTTGTTTTTAAGTTTAAGTGCTGATTTTTGCAAATTATCGTCATACTCTCAAATTGGGAGACCCGGGACAATGCGGTCAGTTCCTACAAGTTACATTGGTCCCGTGCAAGGTGTTCGTACCTCCTACGGGGTCATTTGGGGGCCGGTTTGGATTTTCACCCTTTAACGGCATGTTTTTAACTAAGTGTGATATTTACAAATTATCGTCATACTCTCAAACCGGGAGACCCGGGACTACACGGTCAGTTCCTACAAGTTACATTGGTCCCGTGCGAGGTGTTCGTGCCTACTACGGGGTCGTTTGGTGGCTGATTTGGATTTTCACCCTTTAACGGCATGTTTTTAAGTCTATGTGTGATTTTTGCAAATTATCGTCATACTCTCAAACCGGGAGACCCGGGACTACGCCGTGAGTTCCTACAAGTTACATTGGTCCCGTGCGAGGTCTTCGTGCCGCCTACGGGGTCGTTTGGGGGTTTCTTTGGATTTTCACCCTTTAACGGCATGTTTGTAAGTTTATGTATTGATTGTTGCCAATTATGGTCCTATTCACAAACCGGAGACCCGAGACTACGCTGTCAGTTCTTACAAGTTACATTGGTCCCGTGCGAGGTGTTCGTGCCTCCTATGGGGTCGATTGGGGGCCGGTTTGGGTTTTCACCCTTTAACGGCCTGTTTTTAACTCTAAGTGTGATTTTTGCAAATTATCATCATACTCTCAAATCGGGAGACCCGGGACTACGCGGTCAGTTCCTACAAGTTACATTGGCCCCGTGCGAGGTGTTCGTGCCTACTACGGGGTCGTTTGGGGGCTCATTTGGGTTTTCACCCTTTAACGACATGTTTTTAAGTCTAGGTGTGATCTTTGAAAATTATCATCATACTCTAAAACTGGGAGACCTGGGACTACGCGGTCAGTTCCTACAAGTTATATTGGTCCCGTGCGAGGTGTTCGTGCCTCCTACGGGGTCGATTGGGTGCTGGTTTGGGTTTTCACCCTTTAACGACCTGTTGTTAACTCTAAGTGTGATTTTTGCAAATTATCATCATACTCTCAAACCGGGAGGCCTGGGACTACGCGGTGAGTTCCTACAAGTTACATTGGTCCCGTGCGAGGTGTTCGTGCCTCCTTCGGGGTCGTTTGTGGGTTGGTTTGGGTTTTCACCCTTTAACGGCATGTTTTTAAGTTTAAGTATTGGTTGTTGCCAATTATCGTCCTATTCACAAACTGGGAGACCCGAGACTACGCTGTCAGTTCCTACAAGTTATATTGGTCCCGTGCGAGGTGTTCGTGCCCCCTACGGGGTCGTGTGGGGGGTGGTTTGGGTTTTCACCCTTTAACGGCTTGTTTTTAATTTTAAGTGCTGATTTTTGCAAATTATCATCATACTCTCAAATCGGGAGACCCGGGACAACGCGGTCAGTTCCTACAAGTTTGATTGGTCCCGTGCGAGGTGTTCGTGCCTCCTACGAGGTCGTTTGGAGGTTGGTTTCGGTTTTCACCCTTTGAAGGCTTATTTTTAACTAAGTGTGATTTTTGCAAATTATCATCATATTCTCAAACCGGGGGACGCAGGACTATGCGATCAGTTCCTACAAGTTACATTTGTCCCGTACGAGGTGTTTGTGCCCCCTATGGAGTCATTTGGTGGTTGGTTTGGGTTTTTAGCCTTTAACGGCTTGTTTTTAACTAAGTGTGATTTTTGCAAATTATCATCATATTCTCAAACCGGGAGACCCGGGACTACGTGATCAGTTCCTACAAGTTACATTGGTCCCGTGCGAGGTGTTCGTGCCTCTTACGGGGTCGATTGGGGGCTAGTTTGGGTTATCACCCTTTAACGGCTTGTTTTTCGATTTTTGCAAATTATTGTCATACTCTCAAATCGGGAGACCCGTGACTACGCGATCAGTTCCTACAAGTTACATTAGTCCCGTGAGAGGTGTTCGTGCCTCCTACGGGGTCGTTTGGGGGTCGGATTTGGTTTTCACCCTTTGACGACTTGTTTTTCACTAAGTGTGATTTTTGCAAATTATCGTCATATTCTTAAACCAGGAGACTCGAGACTACGCGGTCAGTTCCTACAAGTTACATTGGTCCCGTGCGAGGTGTTCGTGCCCCCTACGGGGTCGTTTGGGTGTTGGTTTTGGTTTTCACCCTTTAACGAATTATTTTTAACTAAGTGTGATTTTTGCAAATTATCGTCATATTCTTAAACCAGGAGACCCGAGAGTACGCGGTCAGTTCATACAAGTTATATTGGTCCCGTACGAGGTGTTCGTGCCGCCAACGAGGTCGTTTGGGGGTTGGTTTTGGTTTTCATCCTTTAACGACATGTTTTTAATCAAGTGTGATTTTTACAAATTATCGTCATACTCTCAAACCGAGAGACCCGCAACTACACGGTCAGTTCCTACAAGTTACATTGGTCTCGTGCGAGGTGTTCATGCCTACTACGGGGTCGTTTGGGGGCTGATTTGGGTTTTCACCCTTTAACGGCATGTTTTGAACTAAGTGTGATTTTTACAAATTATCGTCATACTCTCAAACCGGGAGACCCGGGACTAAACGGTCAGTTCCTATAAGTTACATTGGTCCCGTGCGAGGTGTTCGTGCCTACTACGGGGTCGTTTGTGGGCTGATTTGGGTTTTCAGCCTTTAACAACATGTTTTTAAGTCTAGGTGTGATTTTTGCAAATTATCGTCATACTCTCAATCCGGGAGACCCGGGACTAGGCAGTGAGTTCTTATAAGTTACATTGGTCCCATAAGAGGTGTTCGTGCCTCCTATGGGGTCGTTTGGGGGTTGCTTTGGATTTTCACCCTTTAACGGCATGTTTTTAAGTTTAAGTATTGATTGTTGCCAATTATCAACCTATTCACAAACCGGGAGACCCGGGACTACACTGTCAGTTCATACAACTTACATTGGTCCCGTGCGAGGTGTTCGTGCCTCCTATGGGGTCGATTGGGGGCCGGTTTGGGTTTTCACCTTTTGACGGCCTATTTTTAACTCTAAGTGTGATTTTTGATAATTATCGTCATACTCTCAAACCAGGAGACCCGGGACTGCGCGGTGAGTTCCTACAAGTTACATTCGTCCCGTGCGAGGTGTTCGTGCCTACTACGGGGTCGTTTGGGGGCTGATTTGGGTTTTCACCCTTTAACGGCATGTTTTTAAGTCTAGGTGTGATTTTTGCAAATTGTCATCATACTCTCAAACCGGGAGACCCGGGACTACGCGGTCAGTTCCTACAAGTTACATTGGTCCCGTGCGAGGTGTTCGTGCCTCCTACGGGGTCAAAATAGCGGGACTGCGCGGTGAGTTCCTACAAGTTACATTCGTCCCGTGCGAGGTGTTCGTGCCTACTACGGGGTCGTTTGGGGGCTGATTTGGGTTTTCACCCTTTAACGGCATGTTTTTAACTAAGTGTGATTTTTACAAATTATCGTCATACTCTCAAACCGGGAGACCCAGGACTAGACGGTCAGTTCCTATAAGTTACATTGGTCCCGTGCGAGGTGTTCGTGCCTACTACGGGGTCGTTTGGGGGCTGATTTGGGTTTTCAGCCTTTAACGGCATGTTTTTAAGTCTAGGTGTGATTTTTGCAAATTATCGTCATACTCTCAATCCGCGAGACCCGGGAATACGCAGTGAGTTCTTATAAGTTACATTGGTCCCATGCGAGGTGTTCGTGCCTCCTATGGGGTCGTTTGGGGGTTGCTTTGGATTTTCACCCTTTAACGGCATGTTTTTAAGTTTAAGTATTGATTGTTGCCAACTATCAACCTATTCACAAACCGGGAGACCCGGGACTACATTGTCAGTTCATACAACTTACGTTGGTCACGTGCGAGGTGTTCGTGCCTCCTATGGGGTCGATTGGGGGCCGGTTTGGGTTTTCACCCTTTGACGGCCTATTTTTAACTCTAAGTGTGATTTTTGATAATTATCGTCATACTCTCAAACCAGGAGACCCGGGACTGCGCAGTGAGTTCCTACAAGTTACATTCGTCCCGTGCGAGGTGTTCGTGCCTACTACGGGGTCGTTTGGGGGCTAATTTGGGTTTTCACCCTTTAACGGCATGTTTTTAAGTCTAGGTGTGATTTTTGCAAATTGTCATCATACTCTCAAACCGGGAGACCCGGGACTACGCGGTCAGTTCCTATAAGTTACATTGGTCCCGTGCGAGGTGTTCGTGCCTCCTATGGGGTCGATTGGGGGCCGGTTTGGGTTTTCACCCTTTAACAGCCTGTTCTTAACTCTAAGTGTGATTTTTGCAAATTATCATCATACTCTCAATCCGGGAGACCCGGGACAACGCGGTGAGTTCCTACAAGTTACATTAGTCCCGTGCGAGGTGTTCGTGCCTCCTACGAGGTCGTTTGGGAGTTGGTTTGAGTTTTCACCCTTTAACGCCATGTTTTTAAGTTTAAGTAATGATTGTTGCCAATTATCGTCCTATTCACAAACTGGGAGACCCGGGATTACGCTGTCAGTTCCTACAAGTTACATTGGTCCCGTGCGAGGTGTTCGTACCCCCTACGAGGTCGTTTGGGGGGTGGTTTGGGTTTTCACCCTTTAACCGCTTGTTTTTAAGTTTAAGTGTTGATTTTTGCAAATTATCGTCATACTCTCAAATCGGGAGACCCGAGACAACGCGATCCGTTCCTTCAGGTTAGATTGGTCCCGTGCGAGGTGTTCGTGCCTCCTACGAGGTCGTTTGGAGGTTTGTTTGGGTTTTCACCCTTTGACGGCTTGTTTTTAACTAAGTGTGATTTTTTGCAAATTATCATCATATTCTAAAACCGGGAGACCCGAGACTACGCAGTCAGTTCCTACAAGTTACATTGGTCCCGTGCGAGGTGTTCGTGCCCCCTACGGAGTCATTTGGTGGTTGGTTTGAGTTTTTACCCTTTAACGGCTTATTTTTAAGTTTAAGTGTTGATTTTTACAAATTATCGTCATATTCTCAAACCGGGAGATCCGGGACTACGCGATTAGTTCGTACAAGTTACATTGGTCCCGTGCAAGGTGTTCATGCCTCCTACGAGGTCGTTTGGGGGTTGTTTTGGGATTTCACCCTTTGACGACTTGTTTTTAACTAAGTGTGGTTTTTGCAAATTATCATCATATTCTCAAATCGGGAGACCCGAGACTACGCGATCAGTTCCTACAAGTTACATTGGTCCCGTGCGAGGTGTTCGTGCCTCTTACGGGGTCGTTTGGGGCCTGGTTTGGATTTTCACCCTTTAAGGGCTTGTTTTTTGATTTTTGCAAATTATCGCCACACTCTCAAATCGGGAGACCCGGGACTATGCAGTCAGTTCCAACAAGTTACATTAGTCCCGTGACAGGTGTTCGTGCCTCCTACGGGGTCGTTTGGGGGTTGGATTGGGTTTTCACCCTTTGACGACTTGTTTTTAACTAAGTTTGATTTTTGCAAATTATTGTCATATTCTTAAACCGAGAGACCCGGGAGTATGCGGTCAGTTCCAACAAGTTACATTGGTCATGTTCGAGGTGTTCGTGCCCTCTACGGGTCTGTTTGGGGGTTGGTTTTGGTTTTCACCCTTTAACGACTTGTTTTTAAGTTTAATACTGATTTTTGCAAATTATCGTCATACTCTAAAATTGGGAGACCCGAGACTACGCGGTCAGTTCCTATAAGTTACATTGGTCCCGTGCGAGGTGCTCGTGCCTCCTACGGGGTCATTTGGTGGTTGGTTTGGGTTTTCACCCTTTAACGGCTTATTTTTAAGTTTAAGTGTTGATTTTTGCAAATTATCGTCATATTCTTAAACCGGGAGATCCGGGACTACGCGGTCAGTTCCTACAAGTTACATTGGTCCCGTGAGAGGTGTTCGTGCCTCCTACGGGGTCGTTTGGGGGTTGAATTGGGTTTTCACCCTTTGACGACTTGTTTTTAACTAAGTGTGATGTTTGTAAATTATCATCATATTCTTAAACCGGGAGACCCGGGACTACGCGATCAGTTCCTAAAAGTTACATTGGTCCCGTGCGAGGTGTTCGTGCCCCCTACCGGGTCGTTTGGGGGTTAGTTTTGGTTTTCACCCTTTAACGGCTTGTTTTTAAGTTTAAGTACTGATTTTTGCAAATTATCATCATACTCTCAAATCGAGAGACCCGGGACTACGCGGTCAGTTCTTACAAGTTACATTGGTCCCGTGCGAGGTGTTCGTACCTCCTACGGGGTCGTTTGGGGACCGATTTGGATTTTCACCCTTTAACGGCATGTTTTTAACTAAGTGTGATTTTTACAAATTATCGTCATACTCTCAAACCAGGAGACCCGCGACTACACGATCAGTTCCTACAAGTTACATTGGTCCCGTGAGAGGTGTTCGCGCCTACTACGGGGTCGGTTGGTTGCTGATTTGGGTTTTCACCCTTTAACGGCATGTTTTTAACTAAGTGTGATTTTTACAAATTATCGTCATACTCTCAAACCGGGAGACTCGGGACTACACGGTCAGTTCCTACAAGTTACATTGGTCCCGTGCGAGGTGTTCGTGCCTACTACGGGGTCGTTTGGGGGCTGATTTTGGTTTTCACCCTTAAACGGCATGTTTTTAAGTCTAGGTGTGATTTTTGCAAATTATCTTCATAATCTCAAATCGGGACACCCGGGACTACGCAGTGAGTTCCTACAAGTTACATTGGTCCCGTGCGAGGTATTCGTGCCTCCTACGGGGTCGTTTGGGGGTCTTTGGATTTTCACCCTTTAACGACATGTTTTTAAGTTTAAGTATTGATTGTTGCCAATTATCATCCTATTCACAAACTGGGAGACCCGAGACTACGATGTCAGTTCCTACAAGTTACGTTGGTCCCGTGCGAGGTGTTCGTGCCTCCTATGGGGTCAATTGGGGGCCGGTTTGGGTTTTCACCCTCTAACGGCCTGTTTTTAACTCTAAGTGTGATTTTTGCAAATTATCGTCATACTCTCAAACCAGGAGACTCGGGACTGAGCGGTGAGTTCCTACAAGTTACATTGGTCCCGTGCGAGGTGTTCGTTCCTACTACGGGGTCGTTTGGGGGCTGATTTGGGTTTTCACCCTTTAACGGCATGTTTTTAAGTCTAGGTGTGATTTTTGCAAATTATCATCATACTCTCAAACCGAGAGATCCGGGACTACGCGGTCAGTTCCTACAAGTTACATTGGTCCCATGCGAGGTGTTCGTGCATCCTACGGGGTCGATTGGGGGCCAGTTTGGGTTTTCACCCTTTAACGGCCTGTTGCTAACTCTAAGTGTGATTTCTTCAAATTATCGTCATACTCTCAAATCGGGAGACCCGGGAATACGCTGTGAGTTCCTACAAGTTACATTGGTACCGTGCGAGGTGTTCGTGCCTCCTACGGGGTCGTTTGGGGGTTGGTTTGGGTTTTCACCAGTTAACGACATGTTTTTAAGTTTAAGTATTTATTGTTGCCAATTATCGTCCTATTCACAAACCGGGAGACCCGGGACTACGCTGTCAGTTCCTATAAGTTACATTGGTCCCGTGCGAGGTGTTCGTGCCCCCTATGCGGTCGTTTGGGGGGTGGTTTGGGTTTTCACCCTTTAACGGCTTATTTTTACGTTTAGGTGTTGATTTTTGCAAATTATCATCATATTCTTAAACCGGGACACCCGGGACTACACGGTCAGCTCCTACAAGTTACATTGGTCCCGTGCGAGGTGTTCGTGCCCCCTACGGAGTCATTTGGTGGTTGGTTTGGGTTTTTACCCCTTAACGGCTTGTTTTTAAGTTTAAGCGTTGATTTTTACATATTATCGTCATTTTCTCAAATCGGTAGATCCAGGACTATGCGATTAGTTCGTACAAGTTACATTGGTCCCGTGCGAGGTGTTCGTGCCTCCTACGGGGTCGTTTGGGGGTTGGTTTGGGTTTTCACCCTTTGACGGCTTATTTTTAACTAAGTGTGATTTTTGCAAATTATCATCATATTCTCAAACCGGGAGACCCGGGACTACGCGATCAGTTCTTAGAAGTTACATTGGTCCCGTGCGAGGTGTTCGTGCCTCTTACGAGGTCGTTTGGGGGCTAGTTTGGGTTTTCACCCTTTAACGGCTTGTTTTTTGATTTTTGCAAATTATCATCATACTCTCAAATCGGGAGACCCGGGACTACGCGGTCAGTTCCTACAAGTTACATTGGTCCCGTGCGAGGTGTTCGTGCCTCCTACGGGGTCATTTGGTGGTTGTTTTGTGTTTTCACCCTTTAACGGCTTATTTTTAAGATTAAGTATTGATTTTTGCAAATTATCGTCATATTCTCAAACCGGGAGATCCGGGACTACGCGGTCAGTTCCTGGAAAGTACATTGGTTCCGTGACAGGTGTTCGTGCCTCCTACGGGGTTGTTTGGGGGTTGGATTGGGTTTTCACCCTTTGACGACTTGTTTTTAACTAAGTGTGATTTTTGGAAATTATAGTCATATTCTTAAACCAGGAGACCCGGGAGTACGTGGTCATTTCCGACAAGTTACATTGGTCCCGTGCGAGGTGCTCGTGCCTCTTACGGGGTCGTTTGGAGGATGGTTTGGGTTTTCACCCTTTAACGGCATGTTTTTTTATTTTTGCAAATTATTGTCATACTCTCAAATTGGGAGACCCGGGACTACGCGGTCGGTTCCTACAAGTTACATTGGTCCCATGCGAGGTGTTCGTGCCTCTTACGGGCTCATTTGGTGGTTGGTTTGGGTTTTCACCCTTTAACGGCTTATTTTTAAGTTTAAGTGTTGATTTTTGCAAATTATCGTCATATTCTCAAACCGGGAGATCCGGGACTACGCGGTCAGTTCCTACAAGTTACATTGGTCCCGTGAGAGGTGTTCGTGCCTCCTACGGGGTCGTTTGGGGGTTGGATTGGGTTTTCACCCTTTGACGACTTGTTTTTAACTAAGTGTGATTTTTGCAAATTATCGCCATATTCTTAAACCGAGAGACCCGGGACTATGCGGTCAGTTCCTACAAGTTACATTGGTCCCGTACGAGGTGTTCGTGCCCCCTACGGGGACGTTTGTGGGTTGGTTTTGGTTTTAACCCTTTAACGGCTTGTTTTTATGTTTAAGAGCTGATTTTTGCAAATTATCGTCATACTCGTAAATCGGGAGACCCGGGACTACGCGGTCAGTTCCTACAAGTTACATTGGTCCCGTGCGAGGTATTCGTACCTCCTACGGGTTCGTTTGGGGGCCGGTTTGGATTTTCACCCTTTAACGACATGTTTTTGACTAAGTGTGATTTTACAAATTATCGTCATACTCTCAAACCGGGAGACCCGTGACTACACGGTCAGTTCCCACAAGTTACATTATTCCCGTGCGAGGTGTTCGTGCCTACTACGGGGTCGTTTGGGGGCTGATTTGGGTTTTTACCCTTTAACGAAATGTTTTTAACTAAGTTTGATTTTTACAAATTATCGTCATACTCTCAAACCGGGAGACCCGGGACTACACGGTCAGTTCCTACAAGTTACATTGGTCGCGTGCAAGGTGTTCGTGCCTACTACGGGGTCGTTTGGTGGCTGATTTGGATTTTCACCCATTAACGGCATGTTTTTAAGTCTAGGTGTGATTTTTGCAAATTATTTTCATACTCTCAAACCTAGAGACCCGGGACTACGCAGTGAGTTCCTACAAGTTACATTGGTCCCGTGCGAGGTCTTCGTGCCGCCTACGGGGTCGTTTGGTGGTTGCTTTGGATTTTCACCCTTTAACGGCATATTTGTAAGTTCAAGTATTGATTGTTGCCAATTATGGTCCTATTCACAAACCGGGAGACCCGGGACTACGCTGTCAGTTCTTACCAGTTACATTGGTCCCGTGCGAGGTGTTCGTGCCTCCTATGGGGTCGATTGGGGGCCGGTTTGGGTTTTCACCCTTTAACGGCCTGTTTTTAACTCTAAGTGTGATTTTTGCAAATTATCATCATACTCTCATACCAGGAGACCCGGGACTACGCAGTGAGTTCCTACAAGTTACATTGGCCCCGTGCGAGGTGTTCATGCCTACTACGGGGTCGTTTGTGGGCTGATTTGGGTTTTCACCCTTTAACGACATGTTTTTAAGTCTAGGTGTGATTTTTGCAAATTTTCATCATACTCTAAAACCGGGACACCCGGGACTACGCGGTCAGTTCCTACAAGTTATATTGGTCCCGTGCGAGGTGTTCGTGCCTTCTCCGGGGTCGATTGGGGGCCGGTTTGGGTTTTCACCCATTAACGACCTGTTGTTAACTCTAAGTGTGATTTTTGCAAATTATCGTCATACTCTCAAATCGGGAGACCTGGGACTACGCGGTGAGTTCCTACAAGTTACATTGGTCCCGTGCGAGGTGTTAGTGGCTCCTACGGGGTCGTTTGGGGGTTGGCTTGGGTTTTCACCCTTTAACGACATGTTTTTAAGTTTAAGTATTGATTGTTGCCAATTATCATCCTATTCACAAACTGGGAGACCCGAGACTACGCTGTCAGTTCCTACAAGTTATATTGGTCCCGTGCGAGGTGTTCGTGCCCCCTACGGGGTCATTTGGGGGGTGGTTTGGGTTTTCACCCTTTAACGGCTTGTTTTTAATTTTAAGTGCTGATTTTTGCAAATTATCGTCATACTCTCAAATCGGGAGACCCGGGACAACGCGGTCAGTTCCTACAAGTTTGATTGGTCCCGTCCGAGGTGTTCGTGCCTCCTACGAGGTCGTTTGGAGGTTGGTTTCGATTTTCATCCTTTGACGGCTTGTTTTTAACTAAGTGTGATTTTTACAAATTATCATCATATTCTCAAACCGGGAGACACGGGACTATGCGGTCAGTTCCTACAAGTTACATTGGTCCCGTACGAGGTGTTCGTGCCCCCTACAGGGTCATTTGGTGGTTGGTTTGGGTTTTTAGCCCTTAACGGCTTGTTTTTAAGTTTAAGTGTTGATTTTTACAAATTATCGTCATATTCTCAAACCGGGAGATCCGGGACAACGCGGTTAGTTCCTACAAGTTACATTGGTTCCGTGCGAGGTGTTCGTGCCTCCTACGGGGTCGTTTGGGGGTTGGTTTGGGTTTTCACCCTTTGACGGCTTGTTTTTAACTAAGTGTGATTTTTGCAAATTATCATCATATTCTCAAACCGGGAGACCCGGGACTACGCGATCAGTTCCTACAAGTTACATTGGTCCCGTACGAGGTGTTCGTGCCTCTTACGGGGTCGATTGGGGGCTGGTTTGGGTTATCACCCTTTAACGACTTATTTTTTGATTTTTGCAAATTATTGTCATACTCTCAAATCAGGAGACCCGGGACTACGCGATCAGTTCCTACAAGTTACATTAGTCCCGTGAGAGGTGTTAGTGCCTCCTACGGGGTCGTTTGAGGATTGGATTCGGTTTTCACCCTTTGACGACTTGTTTTTAACTAAGTGTGATTTTTGCAAATTATTGTCATATTCTCAAACCGGGAGACCCGAGACTACGCGGTCAGTTCCTACAAGTTACATTGGTCCCGTGCGAGGTGTTCGTGCCCCCTACGGGGTCGTTTGGGGGTTGGTTTTGGTTTTCACCCTTTGACGAATTATTTTTAACTAAGTGTGATTTTTGCAAATTATCGTCATATTCTTAAACCGGGAGACCCGAGAGTACGCGGTCAGTTCCTACAAGTTATATTGGTCCCGTGCGAGGTGTTCGTGCACCCAACGGGGTCGTTTGGGGGTTGGTTTTGGTTTTCACCTTTTAACGACATGTTTTTAATCAAGTGTGATTTTTACAAATTATCGTCATACTCTCAAACCGGGAGACACGTAACTACACGGTCAGTTCCTCCAAGTTACATTGTTCCCGTGCGAGGTGTTCGTGCCTACTACGGGGTCGTTTGGGGGCTGATTTGGGTTTTCACCCTTTAACGACATGTTTTTAACTAAGTGTGATTTTTACAAATTATCATCATACTCTCAAACCGGGAGACCCGGGACTACACGGTCAGTTCCTATAAGTTACATCGGTCCCGTGCGAGGTGTTCGTGCCTACTACGGGGTCGTTTGGGGGCTGATTTGGGTTTTCACCCTTTAGCGGCATGTTTTTAAGTATAGGAGTGATTTTTGCAAATTATCGTCATACTCTCAAATCGGGAGACCCGGGAATACGCAGTGAGTTCTTACAAGTTACATTGGTCCCGTGCGAGGTGTTCGTGCCTCCTACGGGGTCGTTTGGGGGTTGCTTTGGATTTTCACCCTTAAACGGCATGTTTTTAAGTTTAAGTATTGATTGTTGCTAATTATCAACCTATTCACACACCGGGAGACTTGGGACTACACTGTCAGTTCCAACAAGTTACATTCGTCCTGTGCGAGGTGTTCGTGCCTCCTATGGGGACGATTGGGGGCCGGTTTGGGTTTTCAACCTTTAACGGCCTATTTTTAACTCTAAGTGTGATTTTTGCAAATTATCGTCATACTTTGAAACCAGGAGACCCGGGACTGCGCGGTGAGTTCCTACAAGTTACATTTGTCCCGTACGAGGTGTTCGTGCCTGCTACGGTGTCGTTTGGGGGCTGATTTGGGTTTTCACCCTTTGACGGCATATTTTTAAGTCTAGGTGTGATTTTTGCAAATTGTCGTCATACTCTCAAATCCGGAGACCCGGGACTACGCGGTTAGTTCCTACAAGTTACATTGGTCCCGTGCGAGGTGTTCGTGCCTCCTACGGGGTCGATTGGGGGCCGGTTTGGGTTTTCACCCCTTTACAGCCTGTTGTTAATTCTAAGTGTGATTTTTTCAAATTATCGTCATACTCTCAATCCGGGAGACCCGGGACATCGCGGTGAGTTCCTACAAGTTACATTGGTCCCGTGCGAGGTGTTCGTGCCTCCTACGGGGTCGTTTGGGGGTTGGTTTGAGTTTTCACCCTTTAACGCCATGTTTTTAAGTTTAAGTAATGATTGTTGCCAATTATCATCCTATTCACACACTGGGAGACCCGGGACTACGCTGTCAGTTCCTACAAGTTACATTGGTCCCGTGCGAGGTGTTCGTACCCCCTACAGGGTCGTTTGGGGGGTGGTTTGGGTTTTCACCCTTTAACCGTTTGTTTTTAAGTTTAAGTGCTGATTTTTGCAAATTATACTCTCAAATCGGGAGACCCGAGACAACGCGGTCAGTTCCTTCAAGTTAGATTGGTCCTGTGCGAGGTGTTCGTGCCTCCTACGAGGTCGTTTGGAGGTTTGTTTGGGTTTTCACCCTTTGACGGCTTGTTTTTAACTAAGTGTGATTTTTGCAAATTATCATCATATTCTCAAACCGGGAGACCCGAGACTACGCAGTCAGTTCCTACAAGTTACATTGGTCCCGTGCGAGGTGTTCGTGCCCCCTACGGAGTCATTTGGTGGTTGGTTTGGGTTTTTACCCTTTAACGGCTTATTTTTAAGTTTAAGTGTTGATTTTTACAAATTATCGTCATATTCTCAAACCGGGAGATCCGGGACTACGCGATTAGTTCCTATAAGTTACATTGGTCCCGTGCGAGGTGTTCGTGCCTCCTAGGAGGTCGTTTGGGGGTTGTTTTGGGTTTTCACCCTTTGACGACTTGTTTTTAACTAAGTGTGATTTTTGCAAATTATCATCATATTCTCAAATCGGGAGACCCGGGACAACGTGGTCAGTTCCTACAAGTTTGATTGGTCCCGTGCGAGGTGTTCGTGCCTCTTACGAGGTCGTTTAGAGGTTTGTTTGGGTTTTCACCCTTTGACGGCTTGTTTTTAACTACGTGTGATTTTTGCAAATTATCGTCATATTCTCAAACCGGGAGATCCGGGACTACGTGGTTAGTTTCTACAAGTTACATTGGTCCCGTGCGAGGTGTTCGTGCCTCCTACGAGGTCGTTTGGGGGTTGGTTCGGGTTTTAACCCTTTGACGACTTGTTTTTAACTAAGTGTGATTTTTGCAAATTATCATCATATTCTCAAACCGGGAGACCCGGGACTACCCGATCAGTTCCTACAAGTTACATTGGTCCCGTGCGAGGTGTTCGTGCCTCTTACGGGGTCGTTTGGGGCCTGGTTTGGGTTTTCACCCTTTAACGGCTTGTTTTTTGATTTTTGCAAATTATCATAACACTCTCAAATCGGGAGACCCGGGACTACGCTGCCAGTTCCTACAAGTTACATTGGTCCAGTGCGAGGGGTTCGTGCCTCCTACGGGGTCATTCGGTGGTTGGTTTGGGTTTTCACTCTTTAACGGCTTATGTTTAAGTTAAAGTGTTGATTTTAGCAAATTATCGTCATATTCTCAAACCGGGAGATCCGGGACTACGCAGTCAGTTCCTACAAGTTACATTGGTCCCGTGACAGGTGTTCGTGCCTCCTACGGGGTCGTTTGGGGGTTGTATTGGGTTTTCACCCTTTGACGACTTGTTTTTAACTAAGTTTGATTTTTGCAAATTATCGTCATATTCTTAAACCGAGAGACCCGGGAGTATGCGGTCAGTTCCTACAAGTTACATTGGTCCCGTACAAGGTGTTCATGCCCCCTACGGGGTCGTTTGGGAGTTGGTTTTGGTTTTCACCCTTTAACGACTTGTTTTTAAGTTTAATACTGATTTTTGCAAATTATCGTGATACTTTAAAATTGGGAGACCCGGGACTACGCGGTCAGTTCCTACAAGTTACATTGGTCCCGTGCGAGGTGTTCGTGACACCTACGGGGTCATTTGGTGGTTGGTTTGGGTTTTCACCCTTTAACGGCTTATTTTTAAGTTTAAGTGTTGATATTTGCAAATTATCATCATATTCTCAAACCGGGAGATCCGGGATTACGCGGTCAGTTCCTACAAGTTACATTGGTCCCGTGAGAGCTGTTCGTGCCTCCTACGGGGTCGTTTGGGGGTTGGATTGGGTTTTCACCCTTTGACGACTTGTTTTTAACTAAGTGTGATGTTTGCAAATTATCGTCATATTCTCAAACCGGGAGACCCGAGACTACGCAGTCAGTTCCTACAAGTTACATTGGTCCCGTACGAGGTGTTCGTGCCCCCTACAGGGTCATTTGGTGGTTGGTTTGGGTTTTTAGCCCTTAACGGCTTGTTTTTAAGTTTAAGTGTTGATTTTTACAAATTATCGTCATATTCTCAAACCGGGAGATCCGGGACAACGCGGTTAGTTCCTACAAGTTACATTGGTTCCGTGCGAGGTGTTCGTGCCTCCTACGGGGTCGTTTGGGGGTTGGTTTGGGTTTTCACCCTTTGACGGCTTGTTTTTAACTAAGTGTGATTTTTGCAAATTATCATCATATTCTCAAACCGGGAGACCCGGGACTACGCGATCTGTTCCTACAAGTTACATTGGTCCCGTACGAGGTGTTCGTGCCTCTTACGGGGTCGATTGGGGGCTGGTTTGGGTTATCACCCTTTAACGACTTATTTTTTGATTTTTGCAAATTATTGTCATACTCTCAAATCAGGAGACCCGGGACTACGCGATCAGTTCCTACAAGTTACATTAGTCCCGTGAGAGGTGTTAGTGCCTCCTACGGGGTCGTTTGGGGATTGGATTCGGTTTTCACCCTTTGACGACTTGTTTTTAACTAAGTGTGATTTTTGCAAATTATTGTCATATTCTCAAACCGGGAGACCCGAGACTACGCGGTCAGTTCCTACAAGTTACATTGGTCCCGTGCGAGGTGTTCGTGCCCCCTACGGGGTCGTTTGGGGGTTGGTTTTGGTTTTCACCCTTTGACGAATTATTTTTAACTAAGTGTGATTTTTGCAAATTATCGTCATATTCTTAAACCGGGAGACCCGAGAGTACGCGGTCAGTTCCTACAAGTTATATTGGTCCCGTGCGAGGTGTTCGTGCACCCAACGGGGTCGTTTGGGGGTTGGTTTTGGTTTTCACCCTTTAACGACATGTTTTTAATCAAGTGTGATTTTTACAAATTATCGTCATACTCTCAAACCGGGAGACCCGTAACTACACGGTCAGTTCCTCCAAGTTACATTGTTCCCGTGCGAGGTGTTCGTGCCTACTACGGGGTCGTTTGGGGGCTGATTTGGGTTTTCACCCTTTAACGACATGTTTTTAACTAAGTGTGATTTTTACAAATTATCATCATACTCTCAAACCGGGAGACTCGGGACTACACGGTCAGTTCCTATAAGTTACATCGGTCCCGTGCGAGGTGTTCGTGCCTACTACGGGGTCGTTTGGGGGCTGATTTGGGTTTTCACCCTTTAGCGGCATGTTTTTAAGTATAGGAGTGATTTTTGCAAATTATCGTCATACTCTCAAATCGGGAGACCCGGGAATACGCAGTGAGTTCTTACAAGTTACATTGGTCCCGTGCGAGGTGTTCGTGCCTCCTACGGGGTCGTTTGGGGGTTGCTTTGGATTTTCACCCTTAAACGGCATGTTTTTAAGTTTAAGTATTGATTGTTGCTAATTATCAACCTATTCACACACCGGGAGACTTGGGACTACACTGTCAGTTCCAACAAGTTACATTCGTCCTGTGCGAGGTGTTCGTGCCTCCTATGGGGACGATTGGGGGCCGGTTTGGGTTTTCAACCTTTAACGGCCTATTTTTAACTCTAAGTGTGATTTTTGCAAATTATCGTCATACTTTGAAACCAGGAGACCCGGGACTGCGCGGTGAGTTCCTACAAGTTACATTTGTCCCGTACGAGGTGTTCGTGCCTGCTACGGGGTCGTTTGGGGGCTGATTTGGGGTTTCACCCTTTGACGGCATATTTTTAAGTCTAGGTGTGATTTTTGCAAATTGTCGTCATACTCTCAAATCCGGAGACCCGGGACTACGCGGTTAGTTCCTACAAGTTACATTGGTCCCGTGCGAGGTGTTCGTACCTCCTACGGGGTCGATTGGGGGCCGGTTTGGGTTTTCACCCCTTTACAGCCTGTTGTTAATTCTAAGTGTGATTTTTTCAAATTATCGTCATACTCTCAATCCGGGAGACCCGGGACATCGCGGTGAGTTCCTACAAGTTACATTGGTCCCGTGCGAGGTGTTCGTGCCTCCTACGGGGTCGTTTGGGGGTTGGTTTGAGTTTTCACCCTTTAACGTCATGTTTTTAAGTTTAAGTAATGATTGTTGCCAATTATCATCCTATTCACACACTGGGAGACCCGGGACTACGCTGTCAGTTCCTACAAGTTACATTGGTCCCGTGCGAGGTGTTCGTACCCCCTACAGGGTCGTTTGGGGGGTGGTTTGGGTTTTCACCCTTTAACCGTTTGTTTTTAAGTTTAAGTGCTGATTTTTGCAAATTATACTCTCAAATCGGGAGACCCGGGACAACGCGGTCAGTTCCTTCAAGTTAGATTGGTCCTGTGCGAGGTGTTCGTGCCTCCTACGAGGTCGTTTGGAGGTTTGTTTGGGTTTTCACCCTTTGACGGCTTGTTTTTAACTAAGTGTGATTTTTGCAAATTATCATCATATTCTCAAACCGGGAGACCCGAGACTACGCAGTCAGTTCCTACAAGTTACATTGGTCCCGTGCGAGGTGTTCGTGCCCCCTACGGAGTCATTTGGTGGTTGGTTTGGGTTTTTACCCTTTAACGGCTTATTTTTAAGTTTAAGTGTTGATTTTTACAAATTATCGTCATATTCTCAAACCGGGAGATCCGGGACTACGCGATTAGTTCCTATAAGTTACATTGGTCCCGTGCGAGGTGTTCGTGCCTCCTAGGAGGTCGTTTGGGGGTTGTTTTGGGTTTTCACCCTTTGACGACTTGTTTTTAACTAAGTGTGATTTTTGCAAATTATCATCATATTCTCAAATCGGGAGACCCGGGACAACGTGGTCAGTTCCTACAAGTTTGATTGGTCCCGTGCGAGGTGTTCGTGCCTCTTACGAGGTCGTTTAGAGGTTTGTTTGGGTTTTCACCCTTTGACGGCTTGTTTTTAACTACGTGTGATTTTTTCAAATTATCGTCATATTCTCAAACCGGGAGATCCGGGACTACGTGGTTAGTTTCTACAAGTTACATTGGTCCCGTGCGAGGTGTTCGTGCCTCCTACGAGGTCGTTTGGGGGTTGGTTCGGGTTTTAACCCTTTGACGACTTGTTTTTAACTAAGTGTGATTTTTGCAAATTATCATCATATTCTCAAACCGGGAGACCCGGGACTACCCGATCAGTTCCTACAAGTTACATTGGTCCCGTGCGAGGTGTTCGTGCCTCTTACGGGGTCGTTTGGGGCCTGGTTTGGGTTTTCACCCTTTAACGGCTTGTTTTTTGATTTTTGCAAATTATCATAACACTCTCAAATCGGGAGACCCGGGACTACGCTGCCAGTTCCTACAAGTTACATTGGTCCAGTGCGAGGGGTTCGTGCCTCCTACGGGGTCATTCGGTGGTTGGTTTGGGTTTTCACTCTTTAACGGCTTATGTTTAAGTTAAAGTGTTGATTTTAGCAAATTATCGTCATATTCTCAAACCGGGAGATCCGGGACTACGCAGTCAGTTCCTACAAGTTACATTGGTCCCGTGACAGGTGTTCGTGCCTCCTACGGGGTCGTTTGGGGGTTGTATTGGGTTTTCACCCTTTGACGACTTGTTTTTAACTAAGTTTGATTTTTGCAAATTATCGTCATATTCTTAAACCGAGAGACCCGGGAGTATGCGGTCAGTTCCTACAAGTTACATTGGTCCCGTACAAGGTGTTCATGCCCCCTACGGGGTCGTTTGGGAGTTGGTTTTGGTTTTCACCCTTTAACGACTTGTTTTTAAGTTTAATACTGATTTTTGCAAATTATCGTGATACTTTAAAATTGGGAGACCCGGGACTACGCGGTCAGTTCCTACAAGTTACATTGGTCCCGTGCGAGGTGTTCGTGACACCTACGGGGTCATTTGGTGGTTGGTTTGGGTTTTCACCCTTTAACGGCTTATTTTTAAGTTTAAGTGTTGATATTTGCAAATTATCATCATATTCTCAAACCGGGAGATCCGGGATTACGCGGTCAGTTCCTACAAGTTACATTGGTCCCGTGAGAGCTGTTCGTGCCTCCTACGGTGTCGTTTGGGGGTTGGATTGGGTTTTCACCCTTTGACGACTTGTTTTTAACTAAGTGTGATGTTTGCAAATTATCGTCATATTCTTAAACCGGGAGACCCGGGACTACGCGATCAGTTCCTACAAGTTACATTGGTCCCGTGCGAGGTGTTCGTGCCCTCTACCCGGTCGTTTGGAGCTTAGTTTTGGTTTTCACCCTTTAACGGCTTGTTTTTAAGTTTAAGAAACTGATTTTTGCAAATTATCATCATACTCTCAAATCGGGAGACCCGGGATTACGCGGTCAGTTCGTACAAGTTACATTGGTCCCGTGCGAGGTGTTCGTACCTCCTACGGGGTCGTTTGGGGGCCGATTTGGATTTTCACCCTTTAACGGCATGTTTTTAACTAAGTGTGATTTTTACAAATTATCGTCATACTCTCAAACCGGGAGACCCGTGACTACACGGTCAGTTCCCACAAGTTACATTATTCCCGTGCGAGGTGTTCGTGCCTACTACGGGGTCGTTTGGGGGCTGATTTTGGTTTTCACCCTTAAACGGCATGTTTTTAACTCTAGGTGTGGTTTTTGCAAATTATCGTCATAATCTCAAATCGGGACACTCGGGACTACGCAGTGAGTTCCTACAAGTTACATTGGTCCCGTGCGAGGTATTCGTGCCTCCTACGGGGTCGTTTGGGGGTCTTTGGATTTTCACCCTTTAACGACATGTTTTTAAGTTTAAGTATTGATTGTTGCCAAATATCATTCTATTCACAAACCGGGAGACCCGGGATTACGATGTCATTTCCTACAAGTTACATTGGTCCCGTGCGAGGTGTTCGTGCCTCCTATGGGGTCAATTGGGGGCCGGTTAGGGTTTTCACCCTTTAACGACCTGTTTTTAACTCTAAGTGCGATTTTTGCAAATTATCGTCATACTTTCAAACCAGGAGACCCGGGACTGAGCCGTGAGTTCCTACAAGTTACATTGGTCCTGTACGAGGTGTTCGTTCCTACTACGGGGTCGTTTGGGGGCTGATTTGGGTTTTCACCCTTTAACGGCATGTTTTTAAGTCTAGGTGTGATTTTGGCAAATTATCGTCATGCTCTCAAACCAGGAGACGCGGGAGTACGCGGTCAGTTCCTACAAGTTACATTGGTCCCATGCGAGGTGTTCGTGCCTCCTACGGGGTCGATTGGGGGCCAGTTTGGGTTTTCACCCTTTAACGGCCTGTTGTTAACTCTAAGTGTGATTTTTTCAAATTATCGTCATACTCTCAAATCGGGAGACCCGGGACTACGCTGTGAGTTACATTGGTCCCGTGCGAGGTGTTCGTGCCACTTACGGGGTCGTTTGGGGGTTGGTTTGGGTTTTCACCAGTTAACGGCATGTTTTTAAGTTTAAGTATTAATTGTTGCCAATTATCGTCCTATTCACAAGCCGGGAGACCCGGGACTACGCTGTCAGTTCCTATAAGTTATATTGGTCCCGTGCGAGGTGTTCGTGCCCCCTACGTGGTCGTTTGGGGGGTGGTTTGGGTTTTCACCCTTTAACGGCTTGTTTTTAAGTTTAAGTGCAGATTTTTGCAAATTATCGTCATACTCTCAAATCGGGAGACCCGGGAGAACGAGGTCAGTTCCTATAAGTTAGATTGGTCCCGTGCGAGGTGTTCGTGCCTCCTACGTGGTCGTTTGGAGGTTTGTTTAGGTTTTCACCCTTTGACCGCTTATTTTTAACTAAGTGTGATTTTTGCAAATTATCATCATATTCTCAAACCGGGACACCCGGGACTACACGGTCAGTTCCTACAAGTTACATTGGTCCCGTGCGAGGTGTTCGTGCCTCTTACGGGGTCGTTTGGTGGCTGGTTTGGGTTTTCACCATTTAACGACTTGTTTTTTGATTTTCGCAAATTATCATCATACTCTCAAATCGGGAGACCCGGGACTACGCGGTCAGTTCCTACAAGTTACACTGGTCCCGTGCGAGGTGTTCGTGCCTCCTACGGGGTCATTTGGTGGTTGTTTTGGGTTTTCACCCTTTAACGGCTTATTTTTAAGTTTAACTGTTGATTTTTGCAAATTATCGTCATATTCTCAAACCGGGAGATCCGGGACTACGCGGTCAGTTCCTGCAAGGTACATTGGTCCCGTGACAGGTGTTCGTGCCTCCTACGGGGTCGTTTGGGGGTTGGATTGGGTTTTCACCCTTTGACGACTTGTTTTTAACTAAGTGTAATTTTTGGAAATTATAGTCATATTCTTAAACCAGGAGACCCGGGAGTACGTGGTCATTTCCGACAAGTTACATTGGTCCCGTGCGAGGTGCTCGTGCCTCTTACGGGGTCATTTGGAGGCCGGTTTGGGTTTTCACCCTTTAACGGCAAGTTTTTTGATTTTTGCAAATTATCGTCATACTCTCAAATCGGGAGACCCGGGACTACGCGGTCGGTTCCTACAAGTTACATTGGTCCCGTGCGCGATGTTCGTGCCTCTTACGGGGTCATTTGGTGGTTGGTTTGGGTTTTCACCCTTTAACGGCTTATTTTTAAGTTTAAGTGTTGATTTTTGCAAATTATCATCATATTCTCAAACCGGGAGATCCGGGACTACGCGGTCAGTTCCTACAAGTTATATTGGTCCCGTGAGAGGTTTTCGTGCCTCCTACGGGGTCGTTTGGGGGTTGGATTGGGTTTTCACCCTTTGACGACTTATTTTTAACTAAGTGTGATTTTTGCAAATTATCGCCATATTCTTAAACCGAGAGACCCGGGACTACGCGGTCAGTTCCTACAAGTTACATTGGTCCCATGCGAGGTGTTCGTGCCCCCTACGGGGTCGTTTGTGGGTTGGTTTTGGTTTTCACCCTTTAACGGCTTGTTTTTAAGTTTAAGTGTTGATTTTTGCAAATTATCGTCATACGCTTAAATCGGGAGACGCGAAACTACGCGGTCAGTTCGTATAAGTTACATTGGTCCCGTACGAGGTGTTCGTACCTCCTACGGGGTCGTTTGGGGGCCGGTTTGGATTTTCACCCTTTAATGGCATGTTTTTAACTAAGTATGATTTTTACAAATTATCATCATACTCTCCAACCGGGAGACCCGCGACTACACGGTCAGTTCCTACAAGTTACATTGGTCCCGTGCGAGGTGTTCGCTCCTACTATGGGGTCGTTTGGTTGCTGATTTGGGTTTTCACCCTTTAACGGCATATTTTTAACTAAGTGTGATTTTCAGAAATTATCGTCATACTCTCAAACTGGGAGACCCGGGACTACACGGTCAGTTCCTACAAGTTACACTGGTCCCGTGCGAGGTGTTCGTGCCTACTACGGGGTCGTTTGGGGGCTGATTTCGGTTTTCACCCTTTAACGGCATGTTTTTAAGTCTAGGTTTGATTTTTGCAAATTATCGTCATACTCTCAAACCGGGAGACCCGGGACTACGCCGTGAGTTCCTACAAGTTACATTGGTCCTGTACGAGGTGTTCGTGCCTCCTACGGGGTCGTTTGGAGGTTGCTTTGGATTTTCACCCTTTAACGGCATGTTTTTAAATTTAAGTATTGATTGTTGCCAATTATCATCCTATTCACAAATCGAGAGATACGGGACTACGCTGTCAATTTCTACAAGTTACATTGGTCCCGTGCGAGGTGTTCGTGCCTCCTATGGGGTCGATTGGGGGTCGGTTTCAGTTTTCACCCTTTAACGGCCCGTTTTTAACTCTAAGTGTGATTTTTGCAAATTATCGTCATACTCTCAAACCAGGAGACCCGGGACTGCGCGGTGAGTTCCTACAAGTTACATTGGTCCCGTGCGAGGTGTTCGTGCCTACTACGGGGTCGTTTGGGGGCTCATTTGGGTTTTCATCCTTTAACGGCATGTTTTTAAGTCTAGATGTGATTTTTGCAAATTATCGTCATTCTCTCAAACCGAGAGACCCGGGACTACGCGGTCAGTTCCTATAAGTTACATTGGTCCTGTGCGAGGTGTTCGTGCCTCCTACGGGGTCGATTGGGGGCCGGTTTGGGTTTTCACCCTTTAACGACCTGTTGTTAACTCTAAGTGTGATTTTTGCAAATTATCATCATACTCTCAAACCGGGAGACCCGGGACTACGCGGTGAGTTCCTTCAAGTTACATTGGTCCCGTGCGAGGTGTTCGTGCCTCCTACGGGGTCGTTTGGGGGTTGGTTTGGGTTTTCACCCTTTAACGACATGTTTTTAAGTTTAAGTATTGATCGTTGCCAATTATCATCCTATTCACAAACCGGGAGACTCGGGACTACGTTGTCAGTTCCTACAAGTTTCATTGGTCCCATGTGAGGTGTTCATGCCCCCTACGGGGTCGTTTGTGGGGTGGTTTGGGTTTTCAGCCTTTAACGGCTTGTTTTTAAGTTTAAGTGCTGATTTTTGCAAATTATCGTCATACTCTCAAATCGGGAGACCCGGGACAACGCGGTCAGTTCCTACAAGTCAGATTGGCCCCGTGCGAGGTGTTCGTGCCTCCTACGAGGTCGTTTGGAGGTTTGTTTGGGTTTTCACCCTTTGATGGCTTGTTTTTAACTAAGTGTGATTTTTGCAAATTATCATCATATTCTCAAATCGGGAGACCCGGGACTACGCGGTCAGTTCCTACAAGTTACATTGGTCCCGTACGAGGTGTTCGTGCCCCATACGGTGTCATTTGGTGGTTGGTTTGGGTTTTACCCTTTAACGGCTTGTTTTTAAGTTTAAGTGTTGATTTTTTATAAATTATCGTCATATTATCAAACGGGGAGATCCGGGACTACGCGATTAGTTCCTACAAGTTACATTGGTCCCGTGCGAGGTGCTCGTGTCTCCTACGGGGTCGTTTGGGGATTGGTTTGGGTTTTCACCCTTTGACGGCTTGTTTTTAACTAAGTGTGATTTTTGCAAATTATCATCATATTCTCGAACCGGGAGACCCGGGACTACCCGATCAGTTCCTACAAGTTACATAGGTGCCGTACGAGGTGTTCGTGCCTCTTACAAGGTCGTTTGGGAGCTGGTTTGTGTTTTCACCCTTTCACGGCTTGTTTTTTTATTTTTGCAAATTATCGTCATACTCTCAAATCGGGAGACCCGGGACTACACGGTCAGTTCCTACAAGTTACATTGGTCCCATGCGAGGTGTTCGTGCCTCCTAAGGGGTCATTTGGTGGTTGGTTTGGGTTTTCACCCTTTAACGGCTTATTTTTACGTTTAAATGTTGATTTTTGCAAATTATCGTCATATTCTCAAACCGGGTGATCCGGGACTACGCGGTCAGTTCCTATAAGTTACATTGGTCCCGTGACAGGTGTTCGTGCCTCCTACGGGGTCGTTTGGGGTTTGGATTGTGTTTTCACCCTTTGACGACTTATTTTTAACTAAGTGTGATTTTTTCAAATTATCGTCCTATTCACAAATCGGGAGAACCGGGACCACGCTGTCAGTTCCTACAAGTTACATTGGTCCCGTGCGAGGTGTTCGTGCCCCCTACGGGGTCGTTTGGGTTTTCACCCTTTAACGGCTTATTTTTAAGTTTAAGTGCTGATTTTTGCAAATTATCGTCATACTCTCAAACCAGGAGACCCGGGACTGCGCGGTGAGTTCTTACAAGTTACATTGGTCCCGTGCGAGGTGTTCGTGCCTCCTACGGGGTCGTTTGGGGGCCGGTTTGGGTTTTCACCCTTTTACAACATGTTTTGAACTAAGTGTGATTTTTACAAATTATCGTCATACTCTCAAACCGGGAGACCCTAGACTACGCGGTCAGTTCCTACAAGTTACATTGGTTCCGTGTGAGGTGTTCGTGCCTCCTACGGGGTCGTTTGGGAGCTGGTTTGGGGTTTCACCTTTAGCAGCATGTTTTTAAGTCTAAGTGTGATTTTTGTAAATTATCGTCATACTCTCAAACCGAGGGGCCCAGGACTACGCGGTGAGTTCCTACAAGTTACATTGGTCCAATGCGAGGTGTTCGTGCCTCCTACGGGGTCGTTTGGTGGTTGGTTTGGGTTTTCACCCTTTAACGGCTTATTTTTACGTTTAGGTGTTGATTTTTGCAAATTATCGTCATATTCTCAAATCGAGTGATCCGGGACTACGCGGTCAGTTCCTATAAGTTACATTGGTCCCGTGACAGGTGTTCGTGCCTCCTACGGGGTCGTTTGGGGGTTGGATTGTGTTTTCACCCTTTAACGACTTGTTTTTAACTAAGTGTGATTTTTGCAAATTATCATCCTATTCATAAATCGGGAGACCCGGGACTACGCTGTCAGTTCCTACAAGTTACATTAGTCCCGTGCGAGGTGTTCGTGCTTCCTACGGGGTCGATCGGGTGCCGGTTTGGGTTTTCACCCTTTAACGGCCTGTTTTTAACTCTAAGTGTGATTTTTACAAATTATCGTCATACTCTCAAACCAGGAGACACGGGACTGCGCGGTGAGTTCCTACAAGTTACATTGGTCCCGTGCGAGGTGTTCATGCCTCCTACGGGGTCGTTCAGGGGCCGATTTGAGTTTTCACCCTTTAACGGCATGTTTTTAACTAAGTGTGATTTTTACAAATTATCATCATACTCTCAAACTGGGAGACCCAGGACTACGCGGTCAGTTCCTACAAGTTACATT
Source organism: Sambucus nigra (assembly GCA_949130495.1). NCBI lineage: Eukaryota > Viridiplantae > Streptophyta > Magnoliopsida > Dipsacales > Adoxaceae > Sambucus > Sambucus nigra. The sequence continues at coordinate 620,780,418 of OX422207.1, read as the reverse complement.
GGTCCCGTGCGTGGTGTTCGTGCCTCCTACGGGGTCGTTTGGTGGCTCGTTTGGGTTTTCACCCTTTAACGGCATGTTTTTAAGTCTAAGTGTGATTTTTGCAAATTATCGTCATACTCTCAAACCGGGATACCCGTGACTACGGGGTCAGTTCCTACAAGTTACATTGGTCCCGTGCGAGGTGTCCGTGCCTCTTACGGGGTCGTTTGGGGGCTGGTTTGGATTTTTGCCCTTTAACGGCATGTGTTTATGTTTAAGTGTTGATTTTTGCAAATTATCGTCCTATTCACAAATCGGGAGACTCGGGACTACGCTGTCACTTCCTACAAGTTACATTGGTCACGTGTGAGGTGTTCGTGCCTCATACGGGGTCGATTGGGGGCCGGTTTGGGTTTTCACCCTTTAACAGCCTGTTTTTAACTAAGTGTATTTTTGCAAATTATCGTCCTATTCACAAACCGGGAGACCCGGGACTACGCTGTCAGTTCCTACAAGTTACATTGGTCGCATGCGAGGTGTTCGTGCCTCGTACGGGGTCGATTGGGGGCCGATTTGGGTTTTAACCCTTTAATCAATTTAGAATGTTTATGGATTTTAGAAAATTTTGACATAGTTTCATTTGTTTATTCGTTAAATCCAACATGTTTTAACATTTAAAATAAACTCAACATCAACAGCAAATTCCAAAACCAAACCACCAGCAAGTCCCTTCCACCAATTTAACTAAATAAGCTCATAAAGTAAGCCATGAAATGATTTTCAAACTTTAAAAGGAATGATCAGATATAGAATGAAAAAGAAAAACTATAAATGTTGAGTAGAAATAATTCATTTCATTTTAAAAGGTTAATAAATGGGTACTAAATAATAGTTACCTGTAGTAACTTGATTAAGATTGGATGGAACTGGCGTGAGTTGAACATTTGTAAAACAAAACCGAACAAATCATTGGCAGCCTATGCTGGCCTTTTGATATACGAACCTCCCCAATACCTGCATTCAATTACCACCCAGCACTGGATCAAACTCTTTAATATTACAGTACCCATATATGATTATACACACACGTGTATGAAATTGTGGTCACCTAAATTCAACTAGACAATCACAAAAATCAAAACCCATTTACAACACTAAAGTGCTCACCTAGATTCATCAGTTCAAATGTGATCTAATATTTCCAATCATCAATCCCTGTAATCGTCAATGCCTTATCAAGAAAACCCATCCGGTGCTCTTGTTCAGCCAAATTTCCTAAACACCCACAAAATCATAGATACATACAAATTCAATAGCGTTTCAGAAGTTAGTTTTTAAGATTATCCCAAATTGAAGAATCCAAACCATATCCGAGTCTAAAATTTGATTGTGCCCAACGTACCAATTAGAGAAGCCTTCGCATACTCCATGTTTAGCCAAAACTCGAAGTGTAGCAAGCATCTTCCTCTTATGATTTCTATAATAGTCCCTGTTTAACCAAACCCAATCAAATTCAAAAGTTAATCATCAATTCAAATGTGAAATAAAACAGTATTTGCAATTGATGTATCAAAAGTTAATCATCAATTCAAGTATTTGCAATTGATGGAAATTTTGTTATTCAATATACAAAATTTTGATACATCATTTTCCAATAACTAAACGGAGTTGATTGATAGCATCTTACATAGAGATACAAATGACTGTAAGAACAGTATTGAAACATGGATACATGTAATTGTTTCAACGATAGAGACAACTTCATTACGAAGAATAAATAATGCTTTTGAAATAGATGACTAATTCAGCACAACTGATTTACCTAATCCGATTCAAACATCAAAAGACTTTTCACATGGTCACCCCTTATTCCCATCACCTTTGAGCATCTTGAAAGTTAAGAAAATATTATAAAACCAAATAAATACGTACACAAATGATACATAAATTTAGACTTTCATACTTTTTTAGGTTAAAACATATAAGATGTGGAAAACATACCTTTTTTTTCAGAAAAAATAATTGAACTATTTAAATTCTTAGAATAATGCTCTCAAAACTTCAAAATTTTAGAAGCAATTTCACTAGATTCAATTAAACACCCCCTCCCAACATCATTGATTAAGATAACCAAATTGGGAGGTGTAATTTTAACTCAATTGAAAATCATAATAAAATTAAAATTATATCACGAGTAAAATAATGCACATCATATGCGGTTGATCACTCACATGTATATGGGTTGCTTCGAGGGTTTGAGACTACTTCCATGGCAACTGATGCTCCTATCATTACAACTCTTTGCAACCGTTCACAAATTCGAGTTTCCTTACAAGTCCAAAGTATGAAGTCTATCGACAACTAGAGAAAAAATACAACTATAACCTCTGATGTTTTAGATTACATCAAAATGAAAGCCAAAGATTAAAAAAATAATTTGAGACAGAAGCTCCAAGCTTGTTTCACATTTTTCAATATTGCAGCATACCATATATGATCATTTCAATATCTGTTACAGTTTACACACACACACACACACACGTGTTTTGATGATATCACACACATACGCGTAAGAAACGTAATGAAACAAAACTCCGAAAAAGTCAACCATACGCACCTTGCAATGCCAAACAATCATCCTCCGTCCGATCAAAAAATCCAACGGTGTAGTTTGGATCATCAATCCCCCGCAACATGTACTGTTTTCTCCCACCCGACTCGTTTGGTACAATACAAGCCATCAACTCAGCAAACTCGTCCGATCCTCTTCTCACTCGTACACGAATTGAAGTATCCTTGGCCTTAAACGAGTTGTACAAAATCTTCTAAACACCGGACCGACCGTTCTTAAACGGGGACCGAATGCTTAAATTTCCGATCTTTATCTCTTCAACTATGTCCCCGGTTTGTAACATGTCCCCTATACCCAGGCGAAGGTGTACCACTTCGAGATCCGGGTCGAATCTCCATTGACGGCGGACAGAGACAGGGATGTAGAGTTGTTATACGAAGTAAGCTTTGTGGTTGTGGGTGGGTTGGTCTTAGGAAGAATCGCGCTGAGAAAAACTAGGGGGATTTCTTGAACGTGAGAGAGAGAGATAGAGCGAGAGAGGATAGAGAGCGGGAGACCAAAAATAATCGGGGCAGGTAATTTTTTTTAGGATATTTATATTTTAGCAAAGTGTTCTCAATTTTGGCACACTTTTAAACAGTGCCAAAATTTGGCACTGCTTAAAAGTGTGCTAGATTAACATTAAACCGTGCCAAAATTTGGCACAGTTTTAAACTATGCCAAATTTTAAACATCAAGGTGTGCCAAATTGGTGTTTTTGGTGTAGTGTCTGTCCCTACTGTCCTCGGCCCTAATGGCCGTTAACACCACTCCACTGGCCCTGTTGATATCGTTGCTAGTCCTGATGGCCCTGCTGATAACGATCTTGGCCCTACTAACTGAACTGGCCCTGCTGACCGTGTCTATAGCCTCCATGTCCCTACCTATAGTCATCAGATGGGAATAACTTAGTAGGGTCCCCTTGATAGGAACTCTGCTCACCCTGACAGACCTAGCCCTGAGCTACTGGTGCCCTAATGGCACTACTACCTCATGTTCGGCCCTACTGGATGGACTCTTCGGCTCACTTGCTCCCCTGTTGGTGGAAGAGGTGGTCGTGGAAATGCAATAAGGAGGCGTTGAGCACATCATTATAAGTACCCAACGACAGTTTACCCAAGAGGTGCTGGCGAATCCTCGAGGTCAAACCATCAATGAAAATCCGAATCTTCTTCTCTTCGGTGGGTACCTCATCTGGCACTATAATAATCAACCTCGTGAACTTCTCTTTATACTCCCCAACAGTCATACTTTCCTGCTTGATATTCAATAGTTTTCACCTCATCTCAGTCTACACGGCGAAAGGAAAGTATTTATAGTCAAACTGCACCCAGAAACTCTGAATCATCATATTATCCTTTTCCTTCATAGTGGTAGTAGACTCCCACCACTGTAAAGCATCCCCTACTATCTTCAAGTAAGCCAGTAGTTGTCTCTAAATGTATGTGCACTCGTACATGCGAAGATGCCTCTAGATGTCTTTCCTCCATTTGCTCGTGATGACAATATCAGAACTGCCCGAGAACTCTAGGGGATGTGCCCTCTGAAAGGCATCCTTAACCCTATCCCATGCAGTGGGAAAATGAGATGGAACTGGCGCCACAGCCTGAACCTAGGGTGGGGCATGCTTCACTATCGCCAAAGCTACATCCATCGCTTGAGCAACTATGGCGGTGACCTCGGTTGCGTTCATTATTCCCTAAGGCTGAGTTGTTGGTTGCTCTGGTTGGGCATGTTCACCTCGTGGTACATGTCGAGGAGGAATCTAAGATGAGAAAGAATTTTTATTAGTCCACAGTTATTATTAAATCTCAAATAGCTGAAGACATAATCGCATAAATAAGAGTACAACAATCCTAAAGATAGGGCTCTATATCAAAGATGCTAAGATGAAAGCATAATACGCCATACAGATCCTAAAGGACTATAGAACCTAATGCTCTGGTACCACATGTGACACCCCACCTAATTAAATACCAGGTAATCAGTCCTTTATTAAATTAACTCAAAGTGCCCGGTTGGTTCATTTTTAGCATCACCGTCGAAAAAAAAATTCTTTATTGATCACCTAATAAATAATTAAGCTAAGTGTCAAAACATTTAATTTTAAAGATTAAGTTCCATGGTTATAATTTAATATACGAAACCATTTTCATGAACACGGATAATAATAATAAAAACCAAACCATCCAAATGAAATAAACATGCTACATTAGTCATTCAAATAAAATATCTAAAATCGCAGGACAATGGGTTTGCACGTCCTGACAAAGTCTTGAAAAAGCATTGCATAGTTTTTGTTGTTATTGGTGTGGAATTCAGTTTAGACTTTGATGTGTCGATTAGATTGAGTCGATGTCATATAAATTCACATTATTTGACACCTAAGGACGATTTTGAGTTCATTCGTTAGGAGTATCCGTATTCATCGTGCAAATATGTTATATTTGATTGCATTGATTTTCGTATCAAATTTTCTCACACCCATTCATTCCATTTCCATGATTTAGTTATCTTAGTGTATATTCATGGTGTGTGATTTTTGTAAAATTATTTCGCATTTTTGTTTGAAAAATTGAAAAAGAATAGTTGGTGAATGCTTTCAAGGATATACTTGATGACCATCCTTTTCGATCGTCGTCGATTTGTTTGACTTTCTTGTCGTGACACTCCATTCATTTTTTGTTTATTCTTTTCCGTGTCTATTTCGAACAAACAAAAATGGGATAACGAATTATGATTTTATGGGGGAGTTTGGAGTTTTTAATTATGGTGGAGAATTGAGATTTTAGCTTTGTTTGATTTATGTTTATCTCATTTCAAACTCAATACGTCATGAAGGTAATTGTCTCATGTGTATAGGTACAAAAGTCAAAAATCATATTTGGCACACCCTAATGATGACAAAGAAAAGTTGTAGATTTGAAGATTTCAAGTTGAAGATTTTTGAAGAAATTTTATAGACTTGCATTTTTAGTATTTTTCAGTTTTGTGTTCATGGGAGGGTATTAGAATTTTATAGGCCATTTGATTTGATAATTTGGTTGTTTATAGTTTGTACCGGCATAGAACTAGGGGGAGATTTGTAAGGACATAATTTACATTTTCTGATTTACATTAGTGTATGTCGTATACCGCTACAACCGTCGAAGATTTATTCAAGACCTATCATGCATCGAGACGTATCCAAATATTAACATTCTTCAATAGAAAAGCCTTTGCGAGATGAATTTTGGTAAGATTGTGCTTTAGTCCTTTTACAGTTCATTTAAAGTGTTGGGATAATTAAACTAAATGTTGGAAAAAATTTCTAAACTGTTTTTAATCAGTTGAGGCATTGTGTTTCGTCAGAAGGAATTTTTTCTAAGTGTTGAGGCGAACAAAATTTATCGCTTCGATCATTTGAACGACATGCTAATGTCATTCAAACGACATTTGTATCTCATGCGAAGCCTCGTTCGAGTGACACGTGTCATCGTTCGAGTAACATAAGGATTTCGTTTGAGCGGTCTTTCGACTCAATTTCTTTATATAAAGCATGCTAAATGAGTCATTGTTTCTTAGGAAGACCTGGCATTTTTATTCTGCAAAAACTGTACAACATCAGAACACATTTATCTTCTTCAATTTAGGGTTCAATCCTTTCTTTCTCAACTCAAAAAACCCCCAATAGTTTAGTGAATTATTTTGGAACCCAAGATACACCTTTGGTAAATTTTCTCTTGTAGAAAGGATAAATCTATGGCTGATGACTGCGTGTCATTTGGGAGCACTCGTGGGTATTCCTTGCTAATTCCAAGTTGCGTGTTCGTGTGGGGTGCTGCAGTTATTGCATTGTTGACTCTAGGTTGCGTGCCTATGTGAGTATCTGCATGATATTCATTGCAGATTTCATTGTGTAGGTAAGTTGCAATTTATTTTATGTAATGAAATAAAAAGGTTTTCCCTTTTGGATTTTATCCTAAAATCTGTGTGTCAGCAATTATTTATGATGGTTTGATTTTACCCACGTAGTTGTTTGTGTTTTGGGTCTGAATTAATTTGGATAAAAAATTGACTCCAATTAAATAAGTTTACAATTGGAATTTGGAAATTCGATTTAATCAATATAACACAACATTCTTAGATATTGTGATAAATATTTTTGGAGAATACATAGGCATTCCTTAGCCAAACCACCTGATGTACATGGTGTATTGTCGACTATGATTTTGTTTATTATCCAAAGACTAGCCCATGGACCTCGATTAGAGAGTATGCCAAGTGTTATTATGGTGGTGATTCTAAGAATTTATAGCAATGATGTCAGGTTATGAAGGGTCATGTGGCCAAGTTATGTTTTTTATTTTTTAGCGCTATTGGATTGTTCCGAGGATAATTAATAAGATAGTAGACGGTAGTCCCCACCATACCGTGAGAAGTGCGATGAGGATTTTGATGTGTGGTATTGGATTTTGTAGTAACCGTGGTGAGATCCTAGGCAATGATTATATTATTAGGAATTGAATTTGAGTGTTCATATTGCATACACTCTTGTATTTGACACATCCACACATGAATATGTGTATTTACACTTGGAGCATTTATACGAACTACTAAATTTCTCACTCACGCACCCATAGTTTGTTGTATTTCAGGTTTGATGCAATATGATATTTATGGCATCGTTAGGATTGGGATCGTCGTTAGAGGCTCTAGATATTTATTTTCAAAATTTAAATGTATCGCTTTGTTCATCGCAAATCGTTTGTTAAAGGACATTTGAGATTTAATAAAATGAAGACATTATATTCAGTTGATATGTGTATTATGCTTCTGGGAATTTATATTCAATCTAAATGGTATTTTTTATTAAAAACAATTCTCTAATTTATCAATATTTTTCAGTAGCACCTCCCTGTGTGTTATAAAGAGGTATCAGCACATAGGTTATTCGTATTCTAGGGCTTGCGGTTATTGGTTCATTACGTCGTTGGTTGAGAGAGATTTTATTTATATTGACTCTTATTTGGGTAATGTAAAACTTTATGTTTGAATTTATTGGAAGAAAATTTTGGGTGAAGTTCGAATATGAAGTTTTTTTATAGGGGGAGAATGTAATACCCCATTATTTTAAGGTTTTATTTATGAATATTATATAAGATTTTAGTAATATTATTTTTTTATTAATCGGGATATTTTATTTTAATTAAAAACATTTGTGCTGATATTATATTTGCAAATCGAATCAAGCATTTAATTTTAAATTTAAATGGTATTTGGATATTTTAGTAATGGTTGAAATGTGTAAAGTCAAGGTTCTAAAAAATGCGGGGCGTGACCGAGGCGTGGAGGCCAAGCCTTAAGCCTTAAGCCTTAGTAGCCTAGGCGGGCCTTAGGTGTAAAAAGGCGTTTAGGTCTTTTTTAATATATTTTAATATTTTTTTTACTATGACAAGGCTATTAAAAATACTAAAATGGTACATACCTTAATAATATGTCTAAATATTTATAAGTTAAAATACTATATTTTTTAAATATTAAAAATACAAAAAAGCTCGTATTTTTTCACGCCTTACTTCTAAAAAACTCGCGTTTTCCACCCCTTACCCCCAAAAAATGCGCATTTTTTCACGCCTTACCCCAAAAACACTGACCATCGTTGACCAAACCTTAATCCACGCCTAGGGCCAAAACTTGGCATATCTAAAAAGCCTCGCGCCTAGGCACATTTTTTAGAACAGTGTGTAAAGTATACAATTTTGAATTAAAGGACAATATGGTAATATGCATTAGCATAAGCTCGAAGCTAGGGTTTAAAAGAGGGGAAACATAATGAATATGACTTATTATAAGGAAATGATGATGAAAAAGAAAGGCCAAATACAAAATTCAAGGAGGCAAAAACGAGAGAAATGAGAAGAATCGGTTTGGAGAATTTTAGATCTTCTTTTTGAGTGCCTTCGGATAAGATTTGAGAAAAATGCAAAACACATATCTGACCCAATTTTTCATGTAAAATCCAAATCTTATTTCAGATTGAAAATTCATATAATTCTTGGATTTAATTTGTTTTTGTGTTTAAAATAGGCCTACAACTGTGGATTTTAACACTTGATGTAGTTTCGTTTTCCCATTCCTAATTTAGTGTGCTACACCTATTCAACCTTGATTATATAGTTATATCCATGATATATCTTGCATTTATGTGTATTATATGCTCGTATACTATATTCACTATTGCATCCATTTTTTACGCATTATTTTCATGCCGTGTAGTTTAGGGGAACGAAAGTAGTTGATTTTACGAGCTTGTTGGGTTATATAAAATGGGTAGAAAACATATACATTTGATTTATGGGTATTGAATTTGAAATTTTTTTGAATTGATAGAATGATATTATGATGAATATTATTGGAGAATGCATAGTCATTCCTTAGCCAAATCACCTATTGGACAGGGTGTGCTGTCGACTACGATTTTTCTTATTATCCAAAGACTAGGCCATGGACCTCAATTGGTTAGTTCGCCAAGTGTCATTATGGAGGTGATGCCAAGAATTTATGGAGATGATGTCAGGTTATGATGGGTCATGTGCCTAAGTTATGTTATTTATTTTGGGGGGCTATTGGATTGTTTCGAGGATAACTAACAGGACAGTGGATGGTAGTTCATATCATATTGTGAGAAGTGAGGAGGGGATTTTTTATGGGGTCTTGGGGTTTTGTAGTGCCTGTGGTGAGATCCTAGGTAATGATTATATTATTATAATTTTAGTTTGAGTGTTCATATTTCCTACACTCTTATATATGATGCACGCACACACGAATATCTATATTTATACTTAGAGCATTTATATAAACAACTGAATTTCCCGCTCATCCCTCTAGTTTGTTATATTCCATATCTGATGCAAGATGATATTTATGACATTGTTGGGATTGAAGTCATCATTATAGGCTTTGGATTTTTTAATCGTTAATTGTTTGTAAAAGGACATTTGAGATTTTATAAAATCTAGACATTCTATTAAATTGATTTGTGTATTTATGCTTCCATAAATGTACGCTCAATCGTAATGGTACTTGTTATTAAAAAAATTCTCTAATTTTAAGGGAATATTTTACATCTAGTCCCTAGTTCCTAATTTACATTGTGTATGACATATCCTGTTACATCTGTCAAGACATTCAAGTCCACAAGTTCAAGAAGACGGATACGAATATCATGCATCTTCAACAATGTTATCGACCTGAAATTTTTTTAGTATGGATTTAAGTTTGTGTTACTTAGATATTTTACTAAGTATTGGTATACTTTTCTAAAATATTATATTTCAATACGAGGCATTTTTCAAACATAAAATATTTTCTGAGATTCCTGTAGACGGACTATAAAAAATAATATTTTTTCGTTCGTTCTTGTCATTTAAAAGACATGGCTATGTCTTTCAAACGACATTATCATGTGATTAGATAGGTCGTTTGATGGTCAGGATCTGATTTGGATCAAACGAACCCATACTTTTTTGATTTTTATAGGTAGTTTCTTAGGTTATTCAAATGACATCTCAATGTCGTTCAAATGACATGATGGAGTCCTTCGAACGACGTTATGCCACCTCAAATTTTTTGGTTTCCTATAAAAACCTATTTCGTGAAGCTTTTCAATTAAGACTTTTCATTTTACACAATTTGTAGAACTTTTTCACTTAAGTCCTAACTTTTTAGGGAAAAAACAAATTTTAGATTCACGAAAAAAATCACATATACTTTTATGAATCTTCTTTACAACCCAAACACTTTTGTCACGAAGTTTATTATTGTGGAGTGATGTCTCTACTATTGATCTCGGGGATACTCGAGGGTATTCACCGCTGAAGGAGGAGCTGTGATTTTTGTGATTCGTGAAGGAGTCGTTGCTAGTTCAAGGTTGCGGTCTTTGTGGGTTATTGAGAGTAATGTGTTTCAGTTGTAAGTTTGTAAGTTGGGATTTACATTTTATTAGTGAAATAAAGGTTTCGCCCTGCAGGGATTTTTTCTGAAATTATGTGTTTGCATGCTTATATGATTTAATGCTTTCAATCACATAGGTGCATATTTAGGGTTAAATAAAATTAAAATTTGGTTGGTTTAATACTGACATCTAGTTAAATAAGTTAACTCTATTGAAATATTGTGAAATCTTTAATTGTTATCACATTCGCCTTTTACAAATTGGTATCAGAGATTGTTGCACTAAATTATTGTGTTAGATCTTTATTTTGTGCTCTTTTTGTGATTTTGTTTTGTTTCTCTTCTATCTATAGATTCTCATAATTTTGATGACTTAAATCGTTTGAATTTGAAGTTTGCTAAAAGAATTGAATTTCTTGAAAAAAAGAATTCACGTTTTAAATCCTCTTTGGATCTTTTGCAAACCCTTCAAAATCAAAGAGATTTATTTCGCAAGAGACTTCTGGACATAGACCGTGATTTTAAAAAATTAGAATTATCCAAAAAGGAGAGTGATGAAACGGTCCGATTTTTAGAGAAAGAATTAGAGGACAAACTCTAGGGTTAATGTTTGTACCGTTGAGGATAATGTTGTAATTAATGATTTTATGGAACGTGAGAAGACTCTTAGGGATAAATTTGTTTTTAATGAGGGGGAGCATGATAACCTTCTAGGAATAATTAAAGATTAAGGAGCCCCTAAAATTGAAAGAGTAAAATTCTTTGCTTGAGTCTAAAATTTTGACGTGAAAAGATGATTTAACAAACTCGAGTAGTGTTGGTAATAATGGTAATGGCTCACATGTTTCCATTGTTTCGAGTGCTAAATCCAAAAACGTAGTTTATTTTAGAAGGTCAACTAAAACCAAAAACATTAGAAAAGGTTAAACTATAAGTAGCATTCCTCCTGTTTACACATGTTAACATTATGGTAGGAAAGATCAACTTAGGTGTTTTTGTTATGATCTTGGAAGAGGTCCTATAATGTTTAAGAATAGTGTACCGTTAGTTCCCATAACCCTTCAAACTAGGTATTCACCTATTTGGGTTAGGAACTATGTTTTGAAGACGCTAAATGTTAGAGTGGTTGATTATCACACGCTTGGACTTGATGCTTCACATGTTATTTCATTTGACACTTCTACCATGCTAAGACTCCCATCATCAGCCATATTTTTTCAGAAACCAAACATCATCCTCCACCTTGTATCTATTAAGGGATATCTAATCAGTCTCGGTCGGTTGAGACTTCACAACTTCGAAACATTTAACTTGCATAGAACCTATGACAAGGGTAATGTTAAAACACATGACTAATACCATTGTAGTATATCAGCCCCCACCTGAGGGGAATATTTTCTCATCACGGATTATACATTGCAGTGCACAACTGTCACTCTCTCATTGGAATTTTTACCTAGTGCACATAGGTTGGATGATAGGGGTGATATTGCTCACCCCAACACTCTAAAAGACATTACACTTCATCCTTTCTGGGATGGTTTCTTGATTAACCTACTATTATACTACAATTATAGAGAGGGGGAGGGGGGCTTGTACTACTCCAATGTCTTCTAGTCTTTGTTTACATTGGATACACTTTTGACTTTGCAAAGTGGACGTAGGCTTAGGCCGGACCACATAAATACTCGCGTCCTTTTATTATCTCTCATATTTTCTACTTGTTAGATGCTTGTGATGTGAATGTATTACTCCCCTGTTATTATACATATTTAGATACTGAGTTGATCGCATCTCTGGGTGATATATGGTATCATTATTTTTGGCACCGTCTATGGGAATCGATTGTGTTTCTTTTTCTTCTTCTTCTTCTTCTTCTTCTTCTTCTTCTTCTTCTTCTTCTTCTTCTTCTTCTTCTTCTTCTTCTTCTTCTTCTTCTTCTTCTTCTTCTTCTTCTTAGCTTAAGCACTCACCTCCTTATATTTGTTGGTGATTTAGATCCACCACTGATAGAGGTGAATCACTATTAAAAGAGATTTAGTTGGGTGCCATGCTTTCCCTGATTTAACTCATTTCTAGTTTCTTTTTATTTCATCTATTTTCTCTTTGTTTCTTATATAACTCTCACCCGAGATGGCAACTGATCTGCCATGTAATGCCGAGACTAAGTCCAACTAACCACCTCCATAGTCATAAATGGCTAATGTGATAGCAGAGTTGAGATTCCTTATAGCAAGATAATATAAAATGCAACAGCAATTCTTGGCCTTCAACTAAGGCATAATTAGTAGAATTCATTATAATCCTATTGTGAATTTAATAAATCTGACCTCAAGAGAGGTGGAATATCCAACAGCAGGGGAACACCCCCAGCTCCATCAAAGGAGGCGCACCACCACCAAAGGTGGAGGGACATCGTTGAACCACTATGTCTTCGCCTAGGGAAGCAAGTCCAGGGGTGCTAGCCGACTCGTCCTATAACGAATAATATTGGTAGGAGAGATACGAAGTCTCAAGAACCTCTTACCACATTAGGGATACCTTAGCACCAACTTCATAAGGAAAAAGTGTACAACACACTTCCTAGAGTCGTAAAAAGGCTCAACCTTTAACAAACATGGTATAATATCCGCTTTTGATCATATCGGCAAAAGAGATGAAGTCATACGAGACTAATAACTTCATTATCGCAATGTGAGTGGCATACATTCCACGGGTCATTATAACAATAAAAGGATGAGGCGAGGGAAATAAAATGAAGATCATAGAGAAGTCAACAGCTGGTAGCTAACTATTAGCTAAGCGTCGGTCCCTGAGGTAATTGTTAAATAAGCGACGCACCTACTAAATGTTAAACAAGGGAAGAAAGAATCTCTAAGGAAGTATATCTCCTGCTTCAATAAAGAGAAATTATAAGTGGAAGATTATGACATGAATATTACAATGACAACCCTCATCAGTGGGTTGCAATCGGGAAACTCCTATAGCTACTCTTAGAGGATCCTCCAAAATCCATGATAGAACTTCTAGCCATGGTCGGAAGAATCATCAATGAGAAGGAGGTTTTGGCTTCCACGAGAGGCAACATAAAGGAGAGTTATAATGGTAAGTCCGATCAAAGAAAAGATAAGAAGGGAAAGAAGAGGTCAAATTATGATAAATTTTCCAAGTATAACCGTTTAACTATAATCTCGGATCTAACTTTGAACAAAATTAAAGATGACAGGGAGATCAAATGGAGAAAAAAGATATAATCTCCACCCCACAAGAGAGATAAAAGTGAGTTACATTAGGACCACGACCACACTACTAATAAATGTTTTAACCTCAAAGATGAGATAGAAAAGTTATTGAAGCAAAGGAAGCTCAGAAAATATGTGGACAAAAATAGCAATCGATACGAGGGTAGGAAAAGGTTCAATGGACGAAAGGATAATAAGCCAAGATAAGAAATTCAAGCAAATAAGAATAAGGAGGAGTGATACGAGCGCAGTCGTGATGATCTAGATCTTTTAGTAATATTGCGGGCAGTAAAAGGTATTTTTTTCATGATTTCCCTTGGCATTAAAATGATCTTTGGTGGATTAGAAGGTGGAGGTACTAAGTCGATCGAAAAGAAGGCTCGAGTATTTGAGGCAAAAATGGCACTCAGAAGGGTTGAGGTTAACTCGACGAGATTGAGGCTAAGATGAGTAAACTTAAATAATTTGATATGGATATCCTAGTGGTAGATTTTATCTTGACATAATGACCCCTTAGTTAGTAGCACACGAGTTCATATATATAATGTATCTCGTATTCTAGTTTACGGAGGAAGCTCGACAGCCGTAATGTTTTGGGATTATTTCAAAGGTCTCAAGATGAGCAAGAAGAGGTTGGTTCCTTACCATCAGTCTCTCATCGAATTTATTAGAGAAAAGGTCCACCCCTTAGGAGTCTCTGAATTTGTTGTGTGCATGGGGATATGGCCGAAGTGTTTAACCAGAAAAGTTAGTTTCTTTTTAATGGATGAACATGTCTTCTCAGTCTACAATATCATTATGGGGAGAGTGACACTAAACGAATTTGAAGTTATGCCTTTCATTATACAACAAATGATGAAATTGCTGACTCCTTATAGGGTAGGGGAAGTACAAGGTGATCTAGTGGAGGCCCAAGAGTGCTAACTCGATAAGTCACGAATATTGCATTTTTCTCTCGTTAACTTATGAATTTTTAGGCCCCTTGGGTGCTTTAATGCCTGTATTTCTGCTCGTTAATCAGACAACCTTTGTTTTATGCGCTAATATTTTATTTGAGGTATTATTGAGAATTTATAGGTGTTACGGTGCATAGTGTGAGTTTCATCGCATTTCGATAAAGTTTCGTAAGAGTTCGCACGTTCAGGGGCATTTTCATAATTTCACACTTTGATATTTTTTCTCAAAGTATTCACGAAAGTTATATCCCACGGGCCAAGCTTCACATGGTCGTGAACTGTGCTCGAATTGGAGTCCGAATGAAGAAAACACGGGTCTTTAATCAGAGGAAGAATTATAAGATATAAATAATAATTTTATTAATTCCCCCCATGTCCCTTATCTCTTTTACTAATAATTTCGGAAATACCCTTCACATCCTTAACTCGTTTTTGCAGCAAAGTTCTTACATATATGTCGATTTTGGCTTCGTGCTCGAGTTTGGCTCAGGTTTTAATTTCATCCAAAATGGGAGCTTTTCATCTGAAATTGGAGATTGGGTCATGTGTGGATATAGTTGTGGGTTATTTGGGTCGGGTTTTTGGAGTACCCATTTAGACATTTTCATGGTTTCATCCATTAATAAAGATAGAGGTCATGGGTTTTTCTTGTCTTTACAACAATGGTGGAATTAGTTTTGGGTCTCGACTATAGCACCATAGCAGGTCTCGGGTCTCTATGCGTAGTGGGTCTCGATTTAAATAGTCATGATTGCTAGTCCATTTCAATGGATGCATGGGTTTCATTTGCTACTACGAAGTTGGAGCTGTTCAGCTGTGACTGGTCGATTAGCAGCTTGGGTGTGGTTGACCGGGAAATTGGTTTTTGTCGTTGTTGTTTGACAGTGTGCTCTCCTCCTGACGAGGTCAACCTTCTTTGGGACCCCGGTCGACCGCTCCCCTGCTTTGACGGACTTATCTTTGCTGCTATCCCCTCCTTTCCTTTTTCTATTTCTATTTTTCCTTTTTCTTTTGTTGTATTAATAGTGACTTATCCCCTTTTTCTATTTCTTCTCTCCTTTTCTTTTCTTCTTTTTGTAACTTAGTATAAAAGGGGAGACTTGTTTTATTTGTTGAGATAATTAGTTTTAGATATATTTTTCTTGGTTTCTCTTTGGGAGGCTAGGGTTTAGAGACGATTTTGGGTGTACTATTTTCTCCCTCGTAGGGTTTATCTGTACAGTGGGTTTGTCCGTCGCGATTGTGTAGAACACTATCCATCATCTTCGTTATCAATCTGAGCTTCCATTATTGGTATTTATTTCTCGCTATAATTTAATTACTTTCTAATTTAGGTTTTCATGCTTTATTTATTATTCCAAGACTAATTAATTTATTTAGTTGTTAATTTAATTAGTGCTTCATTATTAATTTGTTGTTTAATTAGATTATTCATGGGTAGTGAATAGTTAAATAGAGTTTGGATCATGTGTCCGCCACTGAAAGGCGTCGAGCTCCGAAAATTATGCTTTGTCTAAAATCACATTTAATTGAAACCTCGAATATTAAAATTGGTTTATAATGTGTTGAACTTTTTTCTCACGCAACGTTTGTATTTATAGCGATAATTCAAATTTAATACACGTGTGACCATTTTGAATTAAATTCTTTGTCTCACAACTTTGAGTTAAATTTCTTCTTGCGTGATGTTTACGATTAATTAAAAATGCTCGGTTAAATATTTTCGAACTGAAATTCTAATTATTAGTTTTTTAGCCCATGGTGGGTACGCGATCCCGACTCTCGCTTTATTTAATATTATTTACACTTAGCCTCTTATTTCTCTCCTTCTTAATTTACAACCAATCACCTTTTACACTTTTATTTTTGAAGTTCTATAGCAATTAAAATCTAAAATTCAATCACTCCATGTGGATTCTCGATACCCGACTTACCGATGTGCTTGCTTGTCAATTGTAGTTATAGTTTAGGTTTTTTGCATTGAGTATCCGAACCGATAATAATGATTTGCATATTACACGACGCACGGTTCACACTCGATCACTACCTCACCTTGGTTGGGGGAAAAAAGGCCTTCAAGAGGAGGGTAACTTCCTATAAAGATAAACCTCAAAAAGGGAAAGCCTACTAAGTATGTAGAACCCATCGTCCTCAATGAGTAAGAACCCAAAAAACTGTCCAAATTGGCTCGTCCCTAAAAGTAGAAGTGAAAGAAGAATTGATCACTCTACTAAGAGAGAGGCAAAGTATATTTTCCTAGAGCCATGATGAAATGCTGAGGATTGACCTCAAAACTATCTACCATTGGCTCATCATAGACTAAAATACAAAGCCAGTAAAGATTATATGGCACACCTTTTCTAGAAATCGACACGATGTGATTCAAGATGAGGTGAACAAGCTACAGACAATAGACTTCATCAAAGAAGTCCAGTAACCAGATTGGATTTCCAAAGTCATCATTGGAAATGGTGGACATGTGTCGATTTCACAGATCTCAATAAGGTTTTCCCAAAAGATAGTTTTACATTACCTCGGATTGACCCGATGTTAGATGCAATAGCTAGACACGAGCTTCATGGATGCTTACTCCGGGTATAACTAAATTTCTATCTACAGTGAAGATGATGAATAGACTTGCTTTATTACTAATAAAGGAACCTACTGCTACAAAGTAATGCCTTTCATCCTGAAGAATGCGGGCCAAACTATCAAAGGTTGGTCAACAAACTATTTGAAAATAAAATTAAAAAGATGATGGAGGTATATGTGGACGATATGTTGATGAAGAGTCTGAAAGCCGAGTCACATGTAACAGACCTGGAGTGAACTTTCGACATAATGGACAAATATAAAATGAGCTAAATCCGATAAAGTGTGTATTCAATGTCGGCGCGGGGAAAATTCTTGGCTTTATTGTTAATCAAAGGGATATTAAAGAAAATCCTACCAAGAAAAAAGCACTGATGGACCTAAATATTCTGAGAACAATTAAGGAAATCCATATGTTGACTGGGTGAGTGGATGCCCTTAATTGTTTTGTCTTCAGAGAAACTGACAAATATTTGCCATTCATTAAATTCTTGAAGATGGCTTTTAACGGGGATAAAGAGTTTGAAAGGGCATTTCAATAACTAAAGGATTATCTTGGCTCCCCAACGTTACTCTCTCGGCCTTTTCAAGGAGAGAAATTGTTCCTATCTCTGAGTGTCTCGGAGTTGGCCATCGACGCGCCTCAATTATCTAAGATGATGATGGAGTTCAAAACCTATTTACTTTAAAATCAAATCTCTGCAAGGCAGATAGCTAAATTATCCAATTATGGAGAAGCTATATTATGCCTTAATACATGTCTCTAGAAAAATAAAGCCTGGTTTTTATACACACATGATGGTAGTACTAATTGACACTCCTCTGAGGTGAGGCATTCATAAACTTGGGAAATCGGGTAGGTTAATGTCTTGGTCAGTGGATTTAGGGGAGTTTTACATCTTTTACAAGTCAATAAGCGCAATCAAATACGCTAGAAACTTTGTAGCAAAGTACACCTGGACCATAGGAAATTATCCCAAACTCGCAGATGATGCCAAATTACCACCGACTATTCCGAAGGAAGTCACGATCGAGGAAGTCCAGGCCTATATAAAAGATCAAGTGGTTGAAAAAGATGCTTTGATCAGAAAATGAACATTGGATGATGGTCTATTTAGCAATGGAGGAACCATTTTGAGTTTTCTTGTTGATGGATCATCTTGTGAAACCGACAGTGGGTCAAGTTCGATACCATTAGTCCTGAATGGAACCGATATAAAATATGCTTTGAAATTTTGTTTCAAAGCACCAAAAAATGAATCAGAATAGGAGGCCCTACTAGTGGGACACTCCATAGCTAAACACTCAATGTTGGACAATTGATAGCTCACAGTTACTCCTAGTTGATTGTCAACCAAGTGCTGGGAATATATAAGGCCAGAGATGAAAAATGGCCCATTATTTAGCTAGGGTGAGGAAAATGTTGATAAGTTTTGATGAAGTTAAGATGAATATGGTTACAAAACATGAAAATAGTAGAGCTTACGAATTAGCAAGACACAAATCATCAACTCAAACAGCGATTGGGCGGTCCATACCTACTTAAATTTTGTAAAAGTCGAGCATTAAAACCGAGGAAGTCAGCATGAGTTTGTGTCTAAATTTGAATCTACGAGAGTCTTGGATGGATCTTATAATAGAGTACATCAGGGATGAGAGACTACCAAAATCCAAATTCTAAAGAAGGAAGATTACATACCGTTCAGCTAAGTTCACTATCATAGGTGACGTGCTTTATAAGAGAGATTTTGTTGCTCCCACTACTTCGAAGTGTACACCCCACAGAGACAGAGTATGTTCTCTAAGATGTGTATGAGGAATCATACGTGATTTATGTGGGTGGACAATATCTAGCCAAGAAGGTCATCACTCAAGGTTATTTATGGCCGACCTTTGCCAAAAATTCAGCAGAATATGTAAAAAAATGAAAAAAGTACCAATGCTTTGCGACCCATCAACTACTCTCGTCTTTCTCATTCACAAATTAAGGGATAGAATTGGTCAGACTTCCTCCAAGGGCAAAAGGAAATTACAGGTATCTAATTATCACAATTGATTATTTTTCTAAATGGATGGAAGCCGAAGCAATGATAACCATCACTGAAGTGAAGGCATTCAAATTTATATGGAAAAACTTCATTTTTCGGTACAAACTACATAATACCATGATATCAGCCAATGATAAACCATTGAAAAATAAATCCTTATAAGCATATTGTACGAGGGTCGGTGTCAAATAATTTTACTCCTTGCCGGACCGACCTCAAGGTAATTACTAGATATAAATCACAAATAGAACCATTTTGGATGGAATAAAGAAAAATATTGGAGATGTAAAGGGGAAATGGGTTGATGAACTATATGGTGTCATGTGTGCCTATAGGAATATTGAGATAACTCCAATAGGGGAGACGTCATTTATACTTTATTACGGATCTGAGGTAGTAGTTTCGACAGAAATTGGACTCCGAAGTCACAAAGTCTAAGACTATGATTTGAAGGACAATTTAAAGAGAGGAGGTTAGACGTAGATTTAATCAAAGAAAGACGAGAATAAGTTGATGTTAGGCAGTCATCTTACCAACACAGAGCGGCCAAATTCTATAATAAATTAGTGAAGTCTCATCCCATAGTCGTGGGAGATATCTCCTTGAAAACATTTCTGCAGAAGGCCAGTAATCTTAACCCTATTTGGGACGAACCTTATAGGGTAACCGAAGAGGTTATTCCAGGAACGTTATGGCTTGAAAATCTTGAAGGCGAAGCATTCTCAAACACCAGGAATGCGAATCAACTAAAAAGATACTACAAATAGTCCTTTTATTTTGTCTATTTTAAGATCTAATGTGTCGTCTCCAGTTTTATTCAATTAATTATGCTCATTAATCAATGTATTATGTTACACGATTATTTTCAGTTGTATCTAAATCAAAGATTATAATGAGAAAGTTGGCAACGTGTTATCTTGTTCTCCTTTGTACCATCATCCACTTTGTTAAGGGATATCTCATTAGTCTCGATCGATCGAGACTTCACAACTCTGACACGATTAACTTCTGTGGAACATGTGATAAGGTTAATGTTGGAACATGTGACTACAACCTTCCTTACGTGAGGTGAATATTTTCCCATTATAGATTATACATTGCAGCGCGCAGCTATCACGCTCTCATTCGACGTTCTACCTCGTGCACACAAGCTTCATGCTAGGGGTGATATTGCGCACCCCCAACACTATAAAGACATATCACTTCATCCTTTCAAGGGATGGTTCCTTTATTAACCTACTATTATATTGCAATTATAGAGAAATAAAGGTATATCATGTACTAGTATAATGGTTTCTAGCCTTTGTTTATAGTGGATACACTTCTTACTTTGCACAATGGACATACGCTAAGGCCAAACCACTTAAATACTCATGTCCTTTTGTTGTCTTTCATCATTTCTAATTGTTATATGCTTGTTATGTTGATGTTTTATTACTCCATTATTATACAGATCTAGAAACTGAGTTGAGCACATCTCTATGTGATGTTCGATATTATTATCGACAATTTGCATACATTGTGATAGCCAACCAACAATTGAAAGAGCATAGAGTAATTTATAATGGTCAGTTTTTATATATTTGTTAAAAACATAATATTGTGGAATAATTTCTCTCAAGTGGAATTATTTCCATTGATTATATTAAGTCTATGGACAATATAGAGGATCTGTCAACTAAAGTTTCAATAGAGAGAAAGTACATAATTTATCATGGGAATGGGATTAAAGCCTACTGAATAAAGAGTTATTTTTATGGAAGCCATACCTAGATGGCTAGAGATCCTACAATTTAGGTTCAAAGGGAATATCAAATCTTGATCGACTCTTCGAAGTGAGCACTGATGAGTTTTTAATCTAATACCTTTTCCTATGATAAAATAGTGCTGCGTACAATATAAGTTAGGGTAACATAGATTTTAATGATAACTATATATTAAAAATTCAAGTGGGGTATAGTATGATACTCTTAATAGGAAGTCACCTATGTCAGTGTGAAGGGGGTGCTTTTTTGAAAACTTCGAAAGGCTAGAATTCTCTACATACCTCTTGAAACTAGGGATTATCCAGGACCAAAATGAACACAATCGAAAGAACCAGTGATGTTAAAAAAATACTGTGTGGAGTATATTATCTTTATTATTGGATTTTATGGTGTTTTAGATGGGTTGAAAAAATAGTATTTTGGTTGACTTTGAGGTCAATTTAATATGGGATCCACACGTCTTTTAAGGCGATTAAAAGTTGTAACATGTTCTCCTCTATAAGGAGTATAACATTGTAAAATCACATATGTAATAGCATAAGTAATTGAATGAGAAATTGTTGTTCAAAGTACTCACTTGGAACATGGAATTTGGTTTAAATGTTGCGTAAAATCCAAATTCCCACATAGATAAAATATGAGAGATGGGTGTTGTATATTATAATCCATTTTGGTTTTGGAGTTTGGTGCCTGATGAAGCGTAAACTTCGTATTTAAAACATGTCATTGGGTCTTTACACCCTATACAAAAAGATACCAAAACTTGGCACACTAAAAATGGAAGTGTAATGACAAGTATGCATCAAATTCACAGGGAATTTTATATAGGATTAAATTGTTTTATCACTTAGAAAAGGGTGAAAAGAAAATAAGATATGGTGTAAAAGGGTAAAACGAAAAGAAAAAGGTAAGTACGTTAATTAAAACTAAACAAAGATTAATAAAATGAGATTAGGATCACATCCTCGCCATGGGAAAAATTACATGTAAAAAGGATTTTGGTTCGAAAACATTTAACTGAGCATATTCAATTGATTATAAACATCAAACATGAAGAAATTTAATCCACCAATGAAAGATTAAACTTTCGCACGATTATGATCACAAATGGATTAATTTTGGAATATCACTATAAACGCTAACGTTACATGGAAAACAAATTAAATGCCTAATAGTCCAACCTCAATACACAAGGTTTCATTAAAATGCATTTTTACCCAAAACCTATATTTCAAAACTCAACACCCATTAATGGTGGAAATGTGCTCCGAAAGTTAGGTTTTCTGGAAAATCGCATTTCATTGAAACCTAGTGTATTAAAGTTGGACTATTATGCATTTAACTTTCTTTGTCATGCAACGTTAGTGTTTAAAGCGATATTTTGAACTTAATCCGAATGTGACCATTTTTTGTTAAATGTTTTATCTCGCAATTTTGGATTAAATTCCTTCATGTGAGATGTTTATAATTAATTGATTATGCTCGGTTAAATGCTTTTGAACCGAAATTATAATTATGCATTTTTTAGTCCATGGTGGGGATGTGACCCTAACTCTCGTTTTATTAATTCTTGTTTAGTTCTAACTTCTTATTTTTCCCCTTTTTTCCATTTTAATCCATTCACCTTTTGCACTTTTGTTTTAGAGGTAATAAATCAATTACAATCTATCCAACATTCCCTGTGGATTTTTTATACCCAAACGTACCTCTATATTCCATTGTTGAGTTAGTTAGAGTTTATGTTTTTTGCATCGCTATTGGGAACTGATAACAATGACCAGCGCGTCTTCACGGACAATCGGTTTTCCTTGCATAAAAATGGCGCCGTTGTCGGGGAATGTTTTATAGATTGTAATTCTTTTTATTATTTTGTAATACTTTTTCTTTTGTATTTGTATTCTTTATTTTAACCTTTTTTACAGGATTGCACATTTGAGTGCCAAGAAACATTGAATTCTCGGCCGCACCTTTCTACGCGAATTTTCCATATACAAGCCATTCGATAATCATGTCTTTTTTTTATAGTAATTTTGGTAATTTTAATTGTTATTTATTTGGGATGAGTTCTCAAACTTTCCATTCTCAAGAATCTGCGCCTCTACCTATTACTGTGCATGAGGGCCTTCGAATTCTAGAGAATCAAAGGCTTGAAGGCATATATCGGGAAGAAAATTATTTGGGGGGAGCTTGAGTTGGATGCATTATTCGCATCCAATGATGATTTTTCTTTAGATATTTTTGAAGTTGAAGAAGAGTTTCAATCAAATGAGGAATTTTAGACTCTAGAGACAAGGAAGCCTACTTTGGAAGAAACCCTCCTTCTTTTCACCTAAAGTGCGGATAACGCTATCAGTGATGGTTTGAGAATCGAATCACTTTGCAATGATATTAGCTCTTTTATGGAATTCAATGAGGAGGTTGAGTCTTGTGTCTCACCTCAATTGTTTAAAGAAAATTTCATTGAAGGTGAGTCTTTCTCCCCTGAAATTCAATCTCTTTGTGATGATGAAATACTTGAGATTGAATTTATGTCATCACCATTTTGGTTTACTGTTATTGAACCATTAGAAGTACTGCTTGATTCCTATGAGTCGGTTGAAACTTTTAAAACATTTAAAACTTTTACGGGAGAGGAATCTTTGCTTTAATGGATTTCCAAGATGGATTTTTCCTCTTTGTGTTCCACACCTCCCATTCTACTTGAAAAATCTTTGGGAGGTGATTCTATTTTTCTTGGATCCTTATTATACTTCTCCCTCTTAACATCCAAATCCCCCATCACCGCTCTCAAATTTTTAATTGGTGATGGTTCCTTTCTTCCTTCTAAGATATGCCTTCCGTTGTTCAAACGAAATTCCTATTTTCAGCGAGGCATTCTTTTAAGGAAGGTTTCGCCTTTGAACCTCCAAAGTAAAATTGTACTTTTGGAGGACCCTAAATTTTTTTGACTTCTAGTGTATAGATAGATAGAAATTAAAATAGTAGGTTCTAAATAGTTGTTTTTTTATTTTTTTCTTACTTTTATTTCATTTTACTTTTACTCTAGTGTAATTAGTTAAACTTTTTATTATTATTTTTGTTATGCTTGTTACTAACATATTTGGTAGATTCAATGGACCTGTACTTATCGAGGATCGCTCCATTTTGGGTAATATCTTTCTTTTCCTCTCTTTATGTTATGTTCTTAATTTTCATTAAGGACAATGCAACATTTAAGTTAGGGGTGTGGGATATTCTACCCATTCATTATTTTGTTTCATTGATTTGAAAACATATTTGTTCCAAGCATGCTTAAAATTGAAATTTTTTAAAAATATTTCCTTTCTTTTTTCTCTTTTGTTAGGATTTTTACCTTTGTTTCTGATGATAAATTTTAATAAATGCCCAATCCAATAGACAATTCAATGATGCATGTTCTCGATTTTAGAAGGTATTAGACTTTAGTCCTCAAATCATTGATAATATGTGTGGTGAAAATTATTATGGAACACAAATAGATAAGAGAAACGCAATCACCAAGAAAGAATAAGGAATGCAAAATGCCAATCACACAACAAAGGATGTACGTGGTTCAGCAAAGAGGTGCCTACGTCCATGGTGGTGCAGTCAGTGTTATTTTGATATACTCCAGGGAGTGATTACAGAGAATACGATGTGTCCTTTACCCCGGACCTAGGGTTTATTATATACATGTTCATTTTAGTAAGTGGGGGTGTTGGACTCCCCCACGTTTTCCATCTCTTCCTAGAACCTCTCTTAATGGGAACATGGGAGGAGACTGAATCATAATCGGTTAAGATATGGAGGGTCTGGACTTTGGGCCGCCACAATTGGTCTACTCGTCTAGGCCCATCATTCTAATTTTGGGTACCCACAATTGTCCCTAAGTTTGTTGGGCCATGCTTTGGACTCAATAAATTTAAATGATTTGTCATAATGGCTCCTTCGTACATCATGAAACTCTTCCCAAAGTTTGAGGACTGATTCTGGCGGCACCCACTTCATGGTCTGTGCACTATGATTAGTAACACTTAAAGGTTTTATTCAGAGCATTCGTCGTTTCAAGCTTCCCAGTACTCTCATATTTTCTGTGAGCTATAGCGATTCACGTTCTCTTCTCTTAGTCTCCATTCTTATTGCTTTCTTGTCATTTGGGCTCATGATTCTTCATCATTCGAGTCAAGCTTTTATCTTATAAGTCTCCTGTGCCTTCTCTTTGTATTTTATCTTTGAATTTATAGTTTTCTAGGGTTTCCCAATGGCAAAGATCGGTAATAGGTCAGTATTTGAGTTTAGGAAGTTCTATAATATCCCGGAGTGGGAAGAGATTGAGTGTGCCTCTCCCCCTAGAAATGTTAGAGAGATAGAAGGTTCCCATTGGATCCATGTCTTGTTGCTTTCCTAAGGGGGGGCTTACTTTTTCTCCCAACACTCTGTTCTTGCACTTTTTTGGTTATTTCAATATTGTTCCTGCACATTGTTCGCCCAATGTGTGGAAGATAATTAATGGTGTTCATAGAATAAATCAGTTATATGGTACCAAGTTAGGGCTCATCGAGGTCTGCTTTTGCTATACTTTTTCTCGAACCACTTCTGGTGTTCTCTATCTCAAGGCCAGGAGTCCTGACAGGGTATTGTTAGTAAACCTACCTGATTCCCATAAGGACTATTGGCAATAGGGCTTTCTTGCTAGAAATTGGCAGTTCTCTCCCCAGTTTGAGGGGTCGAGATCTGATAGGTTCTTAGTTCCCTTTTTTGGGGAAGAATACATAGGTAGATTTTGCTTTGTTTATTCAATTTTTTTTACTGATTTGTGATCTTTTTGACTTTTCCTATATTTTTCTTCAGCGAGGTCGAAGAACTTGGAACCTACTCTCAACGAGGTTCATCTTTCTGAGTTGATCAAGGCCTAAAATATCAGGGAGACTTTAGCCAATGGCGAGCATCCCCGATCTATTGCTTTCTTGCTTGAGTACAAAAATGTCGGTTCTAGCTTTATAACGAGGTCGGTAGACAATATCCCTAAATTTGACACCTCTGAAGAGACTACTGTTGATCCTATCCAGTTGGACGAGGAGGAGAGCAGTTCTGAGAGTGATATTGTAGGTGGTACTAAAGGCAATTTTAGTGAGGAAAGCTCCAGTGGTGATAGTTCTTCTAACTCAGAAGAGGCTTCTGAAGCCCGAGGCTCTTCAAGCATGTCCAATGGTTCAAGCGAGGAGATGGTTCCTCCAAGGAAAAATCTAATTCGTGATGAGGATGATGATGATCATGTGCTCCTCACTCAGAGGTTGAAGAAGCAGAAGTCCAGCTCTGGGGCTGTAGCTACTGGCTCTCGGTCTTCTGCTCAGGAGAAGGAGAAGCAGAGGAAATAAGAATAACAAGTGAGAGAGAGAGAGAGAAAAAAGGAATAGGAGAGAATGAAAATGGAGGATAAGAGAAGGATGGAGGAGAAGAGGAGGATAGAGAAAGAGAAAGAGGAGGAGAGGAAAAAGATGGAATCGAGGACGAAGGCTGGGTAGGCCTTAATCCCGGTGTCCGCATTGCCTGAGGCGGCTTCTGTTGCTATCTCTCCTCAGTTAGCCCCTGCGCTGCTCAAGAGGGAAGTTCTTCCTGCTGATCGCCAAAGGGCACTGGGGTCTGATCAATTGGCCCTACAGGCTAGCCAGAGTATAGCTTTGGTAAGACCTTTTCTTTTCCTCTAATGCTTTACTAAGTGTTAGTTATTTCCTTTTCTTGATGTCTTCTTTGTTTTTGCAGTTTGTGACTGACTTCGTTGTGCTCTATCACTCTCGTGATGAGATAATGAGCAGGAACAGCGATCTGGAGCAGTAGAGTGTTGCCTTAAAAGTGAGGGGCACTCAACTGCAGGCTTATCTGAACACTACTGACGCTACCCGAGCTTCTTCTGACCTGGCCCTTATCAATTCCAACCGAGAGAGGGATGCGGTGGTTTAAAAGAGCTGGACGAGCTAAGGCAGGCCTATGACCTGGTCTGCTCGAGCAAGTTGGCCATTGTAGAGGAGAATATGGTGCTGACCGTGAAGCTTTAAGAAAAGGACACTCAGGTAGCCACCATTAAGGAGGATTCATACAACTCCGGGTGGGCTGCTGCATATGAAGATGCCGAGGTTCAGATAGGCTACATCAGCCGACTGAACTTCAAGAAAAGTTGGAACAAGGCCCTTATAGATGCTGGTGTCGATGTTGCCTCCCTTCTATTCGATGAGCATGACCCAGGTCCGAAGTCGATTATAGTGGAATCCCCTGCCCCCGCCATCGAAGGTGTTGACCCTGCCTCCAAGACGATTCCTATCGATGTCGCCCTTTCTCAAGCGATAGAGGTTATCCCTGCAGAGGAGGATGCTTCTACTGCTGCTGACAGGGGAAGCAGCCAGCTACTTCTGGGCAGCCTGAGGTCGCTAGTTAATTTTACTTCTAGGACTTACTTTATATCTTTGCTTATAATTTTCTTTTTTGCTACGCGATGTACTTTGACCCTTATTAATGAAATGAAAAAGGTTTCTCATTCCCTTAGTGTGCTGAATGAATCTGTCGTTCCTTTCTCTTTTATGCCTTGTAGTTAATTGATGCAAAAGAGTATATTCCTGCCACATCTCAATTAGGCAGGACTCTTGGTCCCAATGTAAGTCCTCAGGTTTTCCAAGCCTTTGTTAAGCTTTGCAAATCTATTAGATCAAGGAATCAGAAGTATAAGGATCAGTCTCAGCTTGTGGCCAAGCTAAAGGACAGGCTTCAAGAGATGGAAGAAGTTGGTGCTTCAGTCCAAGAGGAGGTGAATACATTAAGGGCGAAGCTTCTAGATGCTTTCAAGATCAACTAGGTTGGGGAGGTTCTTCAGCAGGATAACGAAGCTTTGAGGAGAGAGGTCTCACAACTTAGGGAGCATGCACCGAGCACTGCTCCTTCAGTATTAAGAGGTTCCTCCTCATCGCGAGCTAGAACCAATTCGGGCGATGTTCCTCCTATGCTGTAAGGCCCTACTCCTCCAACCGTTTTGCGATCTGGCAGAAACATCAGGGGTTCAACTAGGGAAATGGAAGAGCTTCGTGGTGATGTTCAGCGAGCGTATGTGATTGCTACTGGGCTCCAGCGGGACGTCACCCGGTTGAGGCACATGTTTAAGAAAGGACCTCGATGAGTATGGGCCGATGGTTACAATCAGGGTTGGCTAGATATTCTAATGAGGCTGATAGAGTTTGAAGAGATTGCCTTCATTAGGGGGTGGTTGAGTGCCTTGAGGGAGCTGCAAGTCTTGAGGAACTCGATGCTCTGGTACCGTCATGAGATTTCTCCTTCCACCCTGATGCCTAACCCCTTCCGAAGAGATGATCAATGGATCCCCATCGATGCCATCCCTCGGCAGTTATTGGAGTCGGATGCGAATAAAGTTGAGGAGGGGCTAGGTCCTCATCCCGATGACGGCCGAAGAGCCCAAGTGGCTAATTACCTTTCTCAGAGGCCTCATCCTCATTAATATTTTGCCAATAGTAACTTTGTATATTTTATATTGAGGTGATGTAATGTGAATGTTTTGGGCGAGCTCGCCGACTAAACATGTATTGCACTTTTTGTAAATATGATGAATTAATATAAAATTTATGTTTTGGGCGAATTTGCCAACTAAATAAGTGTATTATATTTTTCTCATCTTTGTTCAATAATCTTGAGCCTCTCTTGGCTGACTAGATTTGAATGTTTGCATTATCAAGTAAGTGTCCTTCCAGTCTAGTATGCCAACGAGATACCATTCTGCCCCACTTTACCTTTTAGGTTGTGTCATCACATTCCCTTAGGCCTAAGTGTGGTAATTGGCGAGGACACACCTGGTGTTGGATGTTTTATCCGATCAGGATTTTATTCAACTAAGTATTGTTTGGTGACTAATTTTGATTTGGACATATTGCCTAAGGATCTCCTGTAGGGCTTCATATATTGCCAGGGGCAATGCTAAGAGAGGTTTTTCGTGTTTCATAATGAAAACTTGATGAGGGTTATTTCCCTGCTATGATGTAATGATTAGTGTGCCTTTCACTTGGAAAGGGTGTGTGAGTTGTAGAGTCTAAATACTACTAGTTAACCGACATGTCATAGAACGCAACTGCTAAACAACTTTGATTAATGAGTTTTAGTCTCATAAGTACAATGCAAAGGAAGGATCTGAAAATAGAATTTCTAGAGATTGGATGCACTCCATGCTCGGGGTATATCTCTGCCTTCCAGCATTTCCAAGTGATAAGCTCCTTGCAGGTCATTTCTTGTTATCTTAAATGGTCCCTCCCAGTTGGCCCCTAACTTGTCGTCTGATGGTCTTACTGCGCTGCCCAAGACTTTCCTTAGGACGTAGTCCCCAACTTGGAATGCCCTTAGTTTGACCTTCTTATTATAATGCCTTGCGAGCTATTGCTGATAGCTCGCTAGTTTTACTAGGGCGAGCTCTTGGCGCTCGTCGGTTAGGTCGAGCTCAGCTAGCAATGCTGCATCGTTATGGACCTAGTCGACGAGGCTGGACCTCATTGTTGGCAAGACTACTTCTAATGGGATGAATGCTTCCATTCCATATGTCAGCGAAAATGGGGTTTCCCCCGTTGCTCGTCGTGGAGTGGTTCGGTAGGCCCATAGAATATGCGGTAATTCATTTACCCATGCGCCTTTGGCTTGCTCTAATCGTTTCTTTAATCCGTCGATCACTGTCTTCTTAGAAGCCTCGGTTTGGTCATTGCTCTGAGGATAGGCCACCGAGCTAAAATGGTGTCTGATTCCATGCTCGTCGTAGAAACTCTGAAAGGATTCGCTTTCAAACTGCGTTCCATTATCAGTGATGATGGTTCTGGGGATGCCAAAAAGGGTGATTATATTTCTCCATATGAACCTTATCATATTTTCGTCTCGGATGTTATCTAGGGGTTCTACCTAGATCCATTTGGTGAAGTAGTCAGTTGCAACCAACAGATATTTACGATTACCGGTGGCAGTAGGAAGTGGTCCTACGATGTCCATTCCCCATTGGGCGAATGGCCATGGGACGGACAGTGATTTTAGGTCACTAGCAGGTTGGTGGATCATGGGAGCATGAAGTTGGAATTTTAGGCACTTGCGGACATACATCGCAGAGTCCTTTTGCATATATGGCCACCAATAGCCTTCCTTCATTGCTCAAAAAGCTAGAGATCTTCCTCCAATATGGCTTCCACAGATTCCTTCATAAAGCTCATGTATAACTTGCTCGACATTCCTTGGGTGAACGCATTGAAGGTAGGGACCGGAAAAGGATCTCTTGCATAGGTTGCCCTCTGGAGATAAGTGAAAGAGAGCAGCTTTGACTCTTATCTGGTGGGCGGTCTTCTTGTCATCTGGGAGCATGCCATCCTTCAAATAGTTCTATAAAGGGTCCATCCAGCTGGGAGCTAATCCTACTTGGAGCACCTGTTCCACACCTAACGGCTTGCTGTTACGGTTAATGCTCGGCTGAGCGAGGAAATCGATGGGGATTTTTCTTTTTAAGTCAGAATCGACTGCTGAACTCAAGGCTACTAGGGCGTCAGCATGGCTGTTCTGCCCTCTGGGAAATTGCTGGACATTGATCTCTTCGAAGCTCGCCATTAGTCTTTTCACTAAGGTGAGGTACGCTGCCATTCTTTCATCTTTTGCATTGTAATCTCCACTTATCTGATTGGAGACTAATTGAGAATCTCCGAACACCTGTAAATGCTTTGCTCCCAAAGCATGTGCCTTCTGGAGGTCGGCTATTAAGTCTTCGTATTATGCTTCATTGTTGGAGGCTAAAAATCCAAGCCTGATTCCTTGTTCAAGGATTGTATCCTCTGGAGTAATGAAGACAAGGCCTACTCCTGCCCCCTTTGAGTTGGAGGCTCCATCAACGAACAATTTCCAAGTTTCCTTCGTCGTGTCGTTCCTCTTTTGTCTCGCTGCTTGAGGTTGGTTAGGAGGTTGCTCGCCTGTGAATTCAGCTATGAAATCAGCAAGGACCTGCCCCTTGATTGCGTTCCTTGGTTGAAATTAGATTTCAAATCATCCGAGCTCGACTGACCATTTAGACAGTTTGCCCGAAAAATCCGCCTTCCTCAGGATTGCTTTAAGGGGGTGTGATGTAAGGACGATTATAGTGTGGGCTTAGAAATAGTGCTTTAGCTTCCTTGAAGCCACTACTAGTGCAAAGGCGAACTTCTCCAGTGGTAGGTATCTCTGCTCGGTGTCTAGTAGAGTCTTGCTCGTGTAATAAACGAGGTGTTGCATCCCTGCGATTTCGCACACTAACGCGGAACTGACAGTGTGGTTTGAAACAGAGAGGTATAAGTATAAAGATTCTGTTTGTTATGGAATGACGAGCAGAGGTGGGGAGCTAAGGTAAGGCTTGATCTCATCCAATGCCTGTGAGCAATCTGGGTTCCATTCTACTGTCTTATTTCCCTTTACAAGATAGAAGAAGGGCTTACACTTCTCGGAGGACTTAGAGATAAAGCGGTTTAAGGCAGGGAGCATACCGGTGAGCTTTTGTAAATCCCGGATTGTTCGAGGAGGTTGTACCCTGTTTATTGCATCGATCTGTTCTGGGTTAGCATCGATGCCTCTCTTACATACCAAGTACCGAAGAAATTTTCCTGACTGGACACTGAAAGAACACTTGCTTGCATTAAGTTTCATTCGGTACTTCCTGAGGATTTCGAAGGTGCTTGATAGGGCTGAGAGGTGGTATTCTTTCTTCTTGCTTTTAAAGAGCATGTCATCGATGTAGACCTCCATGGTGTCTCCCATATGGTCCTTGAACATCTTGGTGACCAGCCACTGGTAGGTTGCCCCTGAATTTTTGAGCCCAAAGGGCATGACCTTGTAGCAGTATAACCCAACTGTGGTGATGAATGTTGTTTTGTCTTGGTCTGGGGTATACAGAGGGATCTGATGATACCCTGAGTATGCGTCCAGAAAACTCATTCTCTCATGAGCTGCAGTGGCGTCTACCAGTTGATCAATTTTTGGGAGGGGGAAACTATCTTTAGGGAACGCTCTATTGAGGTCAGTGAAGACGATGCAAACTCTCCCCTTCCCGTTTCTTTTTGGAACTACTACTGGGTTGGATAACCACTTGGGGAATTTTACTTCCCGTATAGATCCTGCATCCAACAGTTTTTTAACTTCTTTTTCCATGACTTTTGCCTTCTCGGGTGCAGTTCTCTGTGCCTTCTGTGTGATTGGTTTGAAGGTGGTATCGACGTGCAGTTGATGACAAACCATACTAGGATCAATTCCGGGCAGCTCGTATGGTTCCCATGAGAAGACGTCTATATTGTTCCTTAGTAAGGCCATCAATTCCTTCTTTTCTTAATTTGTGAGAGAAGGTCCAATTAAGAAAATCCTACTATCGTCGCTATCTCCAGCTGCGACTTCCTCCCGGTCCTCGACGACCCATTCGGAGGAGAGGAGCCTGGTCTCCTCTACTCTGGGTCTTCCATACTTTAATTGCTATTTCGAAGGTATCAGACCTTCTTGTTCTTCAACTCTTTCGCTGGACTTATTGGCCTTCTTTTCTGGTTTTGGGCGGATGGCCACTATGAAGCATCTTCTTGCCATCGCTTGATTGCCACGAATCTCCATTACTCCTCGCTCAGTCACATACTTGAGATTCTAGTGGTAGGTCGAGGAAACTGCCTTCATTGCATGTAGCCATCCTCGGCCGAGGATAACTTGGTGTGGCGAGTCAATGTCGACCACCAGAAATTCGAATTCATGGCCGGTATCGTCTTCGAGTACATTGTCAGGCCTTGCTTCTCTATGGGTAGTAACTTTCTCTGCCTTTTTCTCCACGAATTCATTCAGGTGCCCGATTTGTTCCAGCTCTTCGAGGTGGGACTTAAGAGCTTTACAATGCTCAGTCTTATGTCCTCCCTCTTTGTGAAAAGCGCATCTCAACGCATTGTTCCTCTTTGAGGTATCTCCTCCCATCTTCCTGGGCCACTTGATGAATTTCTCGCCTTTGATTTTTGCGAGAATTTTGTAAATTGGTTCTTTGAAGACGGTGTTGATCGCCTGAAATGCTTTCGACACATCATTGTTGCCTCCATTTTTGGAGCCATTTTTACCCCCATTCTTTCCTCCTTTTCTTCTGGTTCTTAATCTTGTCACTGCCCTTGTCAACGAACTTAGTTCGACCATTTTCCCCTGTGCTGAGGTGGGTCACATCTTCCACCTTGGCATACTTCTCAATGCGGGACATTAGGTCATCGATGGTCATGGCCTCTTTCTTCGTCAGGGATTGGTACAGGAGGGAAGAGCTGGGTAGCCCAATTTTGAAAGAGGCCACTGCCACTTTCTCTGAACAGTCCTCGACCTCGTTGAACAATTCACAGTAACTCTTCGCATAGTCTCGGAGGGTTTTTTGGGGCGTCTTTTTCATTGTCAGCAGAGCATCCATCCTTTTGGGATAGGAGCTGCTAGTAATGAATCGAGCCATAAAGAGCTCGGCCAGGGATTCGAAACTCCTGATGGACTGGTGGGGGAGCCTTTTGAACCATTTTTGCACCACGTCATGTAGGATTGAGGGGAAAATTTGGCACATTAGTGCGTCTCGATGGTTCCAGAGGGTCATAGCCTACCAGTACTGTCTGACGTGATCAATGGGATCAGTCTTACCGTCATAAATTTTGAACCTTGGAATAGCAAACTTCTTGGGGGATTCTTCTTCTTCGATTTCCCTCGAGAAAGGTGATTTAATATGAGTTTTCAGAGCTCGCCTAGCGAGTTCTCGGGTCGATCTGGTACCGTGATGGGCAGGGTGTTGGTCCATCTCCCTTCGGACCAGACTTCGTATGTTCTCGTTGCTGCAATTTGGGCTTCTGTGACTGCGATCTAGTCACAGTTGCTCAAGCAGGTCATCCTCTGACTCGTTTCCTTCAGCTCTCTGGGATCCGCGCCTAGGGCTCCTTCCTCTATTACTAGACTTGCTCGCCTGAGGGGTAGGAGTGTGGTACGGACGTTTCTTGGTAATACGATGGAGCTCTCTTTCCATTCTTTCCAATCTTCTTTTGAGGCGAGCATTCTCAGCTTCATGCCCGCGAGAAGACTCCCTCTGATCTTGGAGCCTCGCCTCGTATGCATCAATCAGTCTGGATATCTGCGTGGATCTCGCTGGTCCTTTGCTTTCTTCTGAAGTTGGCCTTTCTGGGCGAGCCCTCTGATGTGAACGCCTAACTTTAGACCTAATCCTGTGAGGAACATGAGGTTCTTGAATATCTCCTGCCTGGGGAGCATTACTACTGTGACCAGACATTTCGAACTCCTTTTTTGGTGTGGACTTTCTCAGGGAAGATAAACGTTCCCATAGACGGCGCCAATTATGGTGACAATTATTATGCAACACAAATAGATAATAGAAACGCAATCACCAAGCAATAATAAGGAATGAAAAATGCCAATCACACAACAAAGGATGTACGTGGTTCAGCAAAGAGGTGCCTACATCCATGATGGTGCAGTCAGTGTTATTTTGATATACTCCGAGTAGTGATTATAGATAATACGATGTGTCCTTTGCCCCGAACCTAGGGTTTATCATATACATGTTCATTTTAGTAAGTGGGGGTGTTGGACTCCCCCACGTTTTCCATCTCTTCCTAGAACCTCTCTAAATGGGAACATGGGAGGAGACTGAATCATAATCGGTTAAGATATGGAGGGTCTAGACTTTGAGCCGCCATAATTGGGCTACTCTTCCAGGCCCATCATTCTAATTTCGGGTACCCACAATATGAATAACTTCATATATTAAACATTAAGCCCATGAGAATATACGCTTCCCTTGTTTTATTGGTTTGATTTAAGATTTTTATAACTCGGTAGTCTTTTGTTGCATTGTATATACTTACACCTAATGAGCTTTGTGATTTTTTTCATTTGTGGGTGATATACACTACTCTTTATCCCTTAAAAATGTTAAATTCGTCGGTAATCTCTCTATTCTTTCATTTGATCGTTCATTAATTTAGTTCATTTATGCAATGTGTTACTTGAGCATGATTTTCAAAGTTGTTTTGACTCGAGAACATTGAAAACGTTAAGAAATGATCATAGGCCACCTTTGTTATATCACCCATATTGGCCTTGACCTCACCATATATATTTCCCTCGCCAACCTCTTTGAGACTTAATATAGCCTTTCGTTTTATTACCCATAATCCCTAAACCATACACATTACCTTCCATACCTTTATTTGGAATGATACTTAGGATTGAATGATGTTCGTACTAAGTGGTTGCAATTAAGCACGTGAGAGTGAAAAAGTGAAGAAAAAGTGTTGTGAAAAAAAAAAAAAAAAAAAAAATAAGAAAAGAAAAAGAAAGAGAAAGTTGTTTATGATGTATATAGTGTTCCATAATCCTTCTCACTCTCCAATTTCATAATTAATGCTTGTTATGGAAGTTATTTTTCCAATTTTGAAATTATCTCAAGTGTTTCTTCCACAAACATATTTGAATCCATAAATATCCTCTTATTTCATAACCTTTATCCCAAACCTACATTACAACCCTATAAAAGTCCTATGTGATCCTAAAGTGAATTTGATTCAAAAGTCTTAATAGTTGCGATAATCTGTGAAAGTGCATTTCACCTAATTAATGATGATATACTTTCATTGAGATTACATATTTTGCATTTTATATATAATGTTCTTCATTAGTCACATGTGTGAGGCCTAGTTTCCTATTACATTTACTCTTTATGCCCGCATGTCGCGTATATTATCTCCTTTCTTTAGTGATTTCATTTGTTGAGCGTAATATCCACTGAGGATTGATTTATATCCACTCTTTAACGTTTATCCGCTTTATATAAGTTTTTTTCCAAATCATAATTTGCATGTGCTCCCTCCCTTCCTACTTTTAATGTTTCAATTATATAAAGTTCATTCTATAATGTTAATAAAAATGAACTTTTGTGTGAATTCGTTCATTATGATAATAACGTGTTTGAAATCCTTTTCGTTATTGTTGGGCTTGTTGCATGTTGATTGGGCATACATTTTGAGGAAACCATATGATGTTTGTGGGTTTCATCGCTAAAAACCCTCATTAGACAACACTCGTCCACTAGGGTAACCTAGGGATTCGACGACTTATTGTATATGCTAAATGCAATCATTTGATCGCCAAAAGTGGTTCTTATCCTTTTTTGTATATATCTCATGTCTTTTGGTTTATTTGTAGTGATTTTTTCTTCCTATTTCATTGCTAGGGACTAGAAATATGTAAGTTATGGGGAACCCATTTTGATGCGAGGAAAAACAAGTGTCCATGTAAACACGCTAGTCATTGTTATCGGCTCCTGATCGCGATGCATAAAACCTAAACTCTAACTGCACTCAACAATGGAGTATAGCGGCAAGTTCAAGTATCCAAAATCTATAGAGAATGTTGGACAAATTGTAATTGATTTATTAGTTCTACAATAAAAGTGTAAAAGGTGAATGGTTTAAAACGGGAAAACGGGAAAAATAAGAAGTTTGAACTAAGCAAGAATTAATAAAACGAGAGTTAGGGTTACATCCCCTTCATGGGATAAAGAAAGTATAATTAGAATTTCGGTTCGAAATAATTTAACCGAGAATAATAAATTAATTATAAACTTCTCACACGATGGAATTTAATCCAAAAATGCGAGTTTAACCGAAAATGGTCACACGCTGACTAAATTCGGAATGTTGCTTTAAACACTAACGTTGCATGACAAAGAAAGTTAAACGTGTAATAGTCCAAATTGAATACATGAGATTTCAATTAAATACGATTTTACACAAAACCTAACTTTCGGAGCTCAAGACCCATTAATGGTAGAAACATGACCCCAACCCTTTTAACTAAGGACTAGACAGGAATAAAGTAATTGAAAAAAATAAATACAAAATGAAACAACAAATAAAATAACTGCAACTAATTATCAAGGCAAGAAAAGTAAAGACATAATGGAAATAAAGCATATACAAGAGGAAGAAGATGATGAATAGTAAAATACTTACATAAATGGGCGAACACCCAAGAGAAAAAGGGGAGAGGGTGGCTTCCAATAATGAAACCCCAGAAAAATAAACTAAAAAGAAATATTTCTCTTCAAAAATGAAGAGATAAGTATTTATACCAAAATCCTAGATGGCAAACTAGTAAATAAAGAAAGCAAGGAAAGCAGGGTAGAATTTATTCGGATGCTAAACCGAATCGATTCGGAAAAGGGGAAACTTCGAAGATGCTAGAAAAATCAAATCGATTTGGCATATATACGAATTTATTCATAAATGAAAGATTGGTCACTGTCTTCAACCGAATCATTTTGGCAAAGGGATGAATCGATTCGGACCTTCTACATTTGGATCCTTCCTCTATTTTTTGGTTTTCTTTCAGTTCCCTACCGCGGGAAATGCTAAAAATTCTTCATTAGGATTTGAATTCACACACCGTTTATGGCCACGCAAATATGACATAGAGGGATTCAACTTCCATGAAGACATCAGGACAGATACTTGCGATTGTCGACGGAACTTCCTCGGAATGCTACCAAACATCACACTAAGCACTGTAATACCTACAAAAGCTCAATTATACATCATACATCATGTTAATATATAAAATGGAGATTGTATGGTTAAATAGCATAAATATAGGAATTAAGGTACCCTAGGGGGCTAAATTGCATAAGAATAAAGGGTGAATAAATTCACTATTCGTGCCGAATCACTTCCCTGGTGTATCCCAACTCTTTAAAGAAACAAGGACCTACATAGGCTTGGATTGGCTTCCAAGTCTAGATGTGTGCACCGCCACTGCCGCCCGCCTAACGCGACACGATACGACTCGACCTAGAAAATAATAAAAGACACCAAAAATTGGACTCACAAATAATAAAAAGGCCCAATAATTTGGTGATTTGAATTTTATTTTGCAGTTGACTTTTTTCAGAAAATATTTTATGTCTTAGCTATTCCATTTTGTGTCCATATATAAATAAAGTTATTAGATTGTTGGTTCTCCCATTGACAATTGCAAGTGTTGATTGTTGCATCCTGAGAGATGACTGTCATTGAGTCCGTGAAACTCATTGCAAGGCAGATCTCATTATAAGGACAATGTTGAATACTTGCCTCAATCATTAATCTCTAAATACAGTCGTTGTAAGTTTGTTTGTATAAGTTTATTACATATGCATATATGTTTTTATATACATATTATATAATTAGTAAAATTCATTTGGCATAACATAGAGTCCATAAGAGTCTCAGCCAAAAAATTATTAGGTGAGATTAGGTCCCGCATGTGGCTCAATGTCCCTTTTGTAGTAGTTAATTTTTAACGGGGAAAGGAATAAAAATAATAATTGTATCGTAGTTAGTGACCCAAAGTAAAATGGAAAATGATTCTTATATATCGCTAGCTTGAAACTGGTTTAATAAGAATATCATATGAGATAATTTAAATTGAATACTAAGTCATTAAGCTCATCGCCAAGGTATGAAACAAAATAAAAAATTTCTTTCTTTGTTCTACCATTTCACAATCTTGTTATGCCATACCATGGACCAAACTAATAATTTTGTTCCAAAAGAGCAAAATCATAAGAAAATGGTGGAGAAGCATAGGTTACATTGGGACGGAAGACCATAGATGCAAAAAGCTAACCGAATTCTTTATTAAATTCTTGCTTTTTTTCCAATTCATTTAAATTCTAGTTTTAGTTATTTTCAATTAAATTATAATTTTACTAAATTCAAAAAAACGTAATAAAGAAAGACTATTCAATGAAGACATACCCATGGAAGAAGATATATAATGTAATATGAGAGTGATTATTCTCATATATGAAAGGTTGTATGTTTGTCTATGATTGAGGTGATTCAGTGGTATAAAAGATGAAATCTCAATTCACTAAGTGCAAGTTTGATAGTAAGAGTAGTAAATCAAAAATAGATTCACTTATTACACCAACTCCACACATTACCCAATTTTCATTTAAATTATTTTGAAATCATAAACAGATATAAAAGAGAGTTCTTTGATAACTTAATGGAATTTTCCCAACTCTGTTATTGTTTCTTCCATTTTATATGTTTATGTATGTGACAATCCGAATATAATTATGATAAATCATGTTTGAATCATGATTAGCTTATGTGATATGGATAATATAATATTTGTATATATATAATGTTAATTCATTATGTTTAGTTTAATCCTACCTTCATAAAGCTTGAAATATCGAATTAGTTACAAATGTGAAATTTTAACGTTTTCGGTAGGAATGTTCCTGTTGGAGGCTTGTTTTGACCTTTATGACATAACAATGAACTTGAGGTGTAAACTAGATATTTTTATATATATTAGTTAGGTTTATAACAAAACAAACGATTCATCGAACGAACATTCGAGTGGGAAGATATTGTCTTTTTACGAACAGGGGGTAAAGTAGTCATTCAGCCTTAAATGATATTTTGTTTTATATAATGCCACATGTTATATTTTGATTGGACCAAGGGGGTGACCTTATGACGACTTATAACCCTTGAATTAATCTCTTACTTCATCATATTTCAGCCATGGAAGAGTTTTAACCTAAGGAAAGAGAGTTTTGATGTTTAGGAAGAAAGTGTGAGGAGAAATTGAAGAAAAATTCATAGAAAAATTACGTAAATGCCCCTAAGGTATTTCCATCCATAAATCATGTTTATTTTTTTGTATTACTTATTTAAATTATTTAAATAATCATTTTTTACTGAAATTCCCTGTCTTGATTTGTACTTATGGATAGATGCAAGTTTAAGCAAACTTGAATGTGTAAACCTTTGAGATTGTTTTGTTTAGGAACCTTGTTTATTCAAACTTCCATATATTTATGTATACTTACTGGAATTGATTGATTCAAATTGGAGATTAACCTGGACACATATATGTATGACATATCCTAAAATAATGTGAAAATACCAATAAATGTGTCTTTGGTGAGAGTTTTAGGTTCACGTATGAAATCTGCCCCAAGGGTGAAAGTATGCATACCATATGTTTGATGTCTTACTTGACAGAGCATATGAACTCTGAAAATTATTAAATTTTAATATTGTATTTTTCAAAATGTTTACTGATGTTGGTCGAAATATCATATAAATCTATGATGTAGAAAAATTATGGAAATTCCTGGAAGTTGAATGAACGATAAAAGAGCCTATAGGGCAGATTTGCTATGTGGTAAAGAAATGGGCATATCTTGCTCTAGGAGACTTGAAATGATATACCGTCTTTTGTATTGGAATAACAATATGATAAGGATTTAATTACCAAGATTAAATGAATATATGTTTGGTCTATGATTTGGATATGACAATTATATCAACATGAATTTGGATGAAACTTCACCTGTGACAAATAATTTGAATAGAATCGTATAATGCTTATGAATTGAGTTATGCTCAAGTTATTATTTGAATTGTTAATATTGTTATGATGACACTAATATTGTAAGAATAATAGGAAGGTAAGAAGATCAGATTGAACAAGTACTGGATAAAGACAAAGGAAACGACAGTTAAACTGTCAAGGTGAGTGTACTTATGATTGTTTCATATATAGATATGAAAATTATATGTTGGATTTGAATATAGCTCTAAGAGAGGATTTATTTGAATACTTCGGTATTCAGGATTTTTCTGGATATTCAAATATCCAGGATTTTTTATCGCCAATGGGCAGAATTATTTGGATCTTGTGATCCAGGATTTGTTACTACCAATGGGTAGAATTATTTGGATCTTATGATCCAGGATTTGTTATTACCAATGGGCAGGATGGTTCGGATTTTATATCCACAAATTCGATATAGAATTGTTATTCCATTGCAGGTGGAAATTACATCACTAAGCTTAATGCTTATGATTTATATTTTAACATTTTCAGGTTTGTACGCTGCCAGCTAGGATACTATATGACCGGTAACTTTGAGAGTTGCACCGTTGAAAGAGCTGGGCTTTAAATATGGGGATTTTAACCTTGTCACACTAAAGATTTTAATACACTCACATATTGTATATATAAATTTAGCATGGATTGAGTTGATCATAGTTAATCATGTTATTGTATGTCTGCTTAATTACGACTCTGATATTTTTAACGGTATGGAATAAGAATAATAGTATGTTCATTGTGCGCATTGTGTAGAAAAATATTGATAAATGAATTATATTTCTAATGGGATCAAGATCATGATCTAATTATTATAATTAGAAATTATTAGTATGGAATTTGGTTTGGGGTGTGACAATTATTGGTATCAGAGCGTGGTTATTAATTCTGGACGTGTGTGATGATTAGATGGCAGTATTGAGTTGATTTTATATTTATGAATTGTTTATGTACTAACCAATAGTTTAGAATCATAAACTGTTTATATTGGTTGTTAGAACTTTGTTGTATTAGAGATAATTCCAGATGGAACCTGGGAATGGACAACATAGAGAAGAGGGAGTGGCTTCTCGTACAGAGAATACTAAAGTAGAGCAAAGTGTTGCTGGAAGGGC
Source organism: Sambucus nigra (assembly GCA_949130495.1). Classification (NCBI taxonomy): domain Eukaryota; kingdom Viridiplantae; phylum Streptophyta; class Magnoliopsida; order Dipsacales; family Adoxaceae; genus Sambucus; species Sambucus nigra. Next base: position 620,738,704 of record OX422207.1, on the reverse strand, counting down.
TAGAGAGCAAGAGCAACCTACAGAGATGCAAATAATGGCACAAACAATGATGAGGATGGAAGAGAAACAAGAAAGAAATATGGCACAAATGGTAGAACAACAGGCTAGATATCTAGAATCAAAGACTCTGGCCAGGATTGAGAAAGAGGCAAGGAAGGAAATGAAAGATTCCATGCATGAGAAGTTTTTGAAGTTGAATCCTCCAAAATATTCAGGGTCAGTTGAACCTAAAGAAGCTAAGATGTGGGTCAGAGATCTAGAAACTATCTTTGCAGTTATGAAGGTTCCAGAGAACGAGAAAGTGAATCTAGCTGTGTTTAAGCTGAAAGGAGAGTCAAAATATTGGTGGGAAGCCAGCAACCATTTGGTGCCCATGATGGAAGGTACTGCTGTTATTACTTGGGCTGAATTTATTAAAGCTTTGTATGTTAAGTATTTCCCTAAAGTTTATAGGAGGGAGAAATTGAGGGAATTTATAAATTTGACCCAAGGGAAAATGTCTGTGAGGGAGTATGAGGTTAAATTTACTGCTTTGTCTAGATTTGCTACAAAATATGTGGAGAATAAAGAAGATAAATGTAGTAAGTTTCAAGATGGACTGATTTGGCTTATTAAAAATAGAGTGGCCACTTATGAGTTAGAAGATTATGCTTCTCTGGTAAACAAAGCCACAATAGCAGAAAGGCAAATGAACCAAAGGGTGGCGAGTAGAGAGAGTTGTTAAGAAAAGTATATTCGATGCATCTCACTCTAAGGGAGGTGAGGGTGGAAGTGTTAAGATGGAACCTCATAAATTTTAGAGAGGTGGGGGAGATAGTGGTAGAGGTCAGGGGAGATTTGGTAGAGATACCAGGGGTGGAGGATCTTTTGGTTCAGCCAGACAGTCAGAGATAGGTGAGGCCCCAATAGGAGGTGTTACATGTTTCTTTTGTAAAGAGGAAGGGCATTATAAATCTGAGTGTCCTAAGCTTAAGGGTTTGGAATGCTACCATTGTCATCAAGTGGGACATATTAAGAAGAATTGTCCGCAATTGGCAGAGACTCCAGAAGCACATAGTGAAGTAGAAAGAAGAATGTTATCTCTAGGTAGTGCAGTGAAAAGTATGCGCAGAGGACAAGCTAGTTGTTCCAGGCCAGGTGGACGAGTTTTTACAATGAAAGAAGCTCAGATTACTACAGATGCGGTGAAAGGTACACTTTCTGTTACTGATATAAGTGCTTATGTTCTGATTGATCCTGGTTCCACACATTCTTTTGTGTCATATGCACTTTCCATATATTTTAATAGACCATGTACTCATTTAGAGGTGGGGTTGGGTATTTCCATGCCTATGGGGGATATGATTGTAGTTGAATATGTTTTTCGTGATTGTGTTTTGACTATGGGGGTTAGAGATACAGTTATAGACTTACTTCCATTGGGTATCTCTGATTTTGATATAATTTTGGGAATGTATTGGTTATCCAAATATCATGCATCCATGGATTGTTTCCATAAGGAAGTTATTTTTAAATTACATAGTGAGTCTGAATTTAAATTTTTAGGGGAAAGGAAAATTGTTCCTAGTTGTATTATTTCTGCTATTCAGGCAAGGAAATTATTGAGTAAGGGTTGTGAGGGTTTTATTGCATATGTTCTTGACACTGCGAAGGGGGCTTTACAATTAGTTGATGTTCCTATAGTACGAGATTTTCCAGAAGTGTTTCCTAGCGAATTGCCTGCATTACCACCAGAGAGATTGAATTTAGTATTGAATTAGCACCGGGAACAACCCCTATTTCTATGGCATCGTATAGAATGGCAATTGTTTAATTAAAAGAACTCAAGATTCAGTTACAGGATTTACTTGATAGAGGGTTCATACAGCCAACTGTATCTCCATGGGGTGCACCAGCTTTATTTGTGAAAAAGAAAGATGGCACTATGCGTTTGTGTATTGACTATAGGCAACTGAATAAAGATACAACTAAGAACAAATATCCTTTACCTCATATAGATGATTTGTTTGATCAGTTACAGGGTGCTAAAGTGTATTCAAAGATAGACTTGCGATCAGGTTATCATCAATTGAGGGTGAAGGGGAGTGATATTTCTAAAACTACTTTTCGTACTCGGTATGGTCATTTTGAATTTCTGGTGATGCCTTTTGGGGTAACTAATGCTCTAGCTGTATTTATGGATCTTATGAATCGGGTACTGCATCCTTTCATTGATTCATTTGTGATAGTTTTTATTGATGATATTCTGATTTATTCACATGATATGGTTGAACATGAAAAGCATCTCAGAACTATTTTGAATGTGTTGAAAGATAAGCAATTGTATGCTAAGTTTAGCAAATGTGAATTTTGGCTATCAAAAGTTATATTTTTAGGCCATGTTATTTCTGGAGATGGTATATGTGTTGATCCCAAGAAGGTAGAAGCTATTGTAAAATGGGAGAGGCCCAATAATGTCACCGAGGTGAGAAGTTTTCTGGGTTTAGCTGGGTGTTATAGAACGTTTATTAAGGGATTTCTTCAATTTCCTTGCCAATGACTAAATTGACTTGGAAAGATATTAAGATTGAATGGGATTATGATTGTGAAAATGGTTTTGAAGAATTGAAGAAGAGGTTGGTAACTGCACCTGTTCTTACTATTCTACATGGTGGAGATGGTTTTGTTATTTATACTGATGCTTCACATCAGGGGTTGGGTTGTGTTTTTATGTAGCATGGTAAAGTTATTGCTTATGCTTCTAGGTAGTTGCGTACACATGAACGTAGTTATCCTACACATGATTTGGAACTTGCTGCGATTGTGTTTGCTTTGAAATTATGGCGTCATTATTTATATGGTGAAGTATGTGAAATTTTTACTGACCATCAGAGTCTTAAGTATTTATTTACTCAGAAAGAGTTGAATTTGAGGCAGAGGCGGTGGATGGAGTTAATTAAAGATTATGATTGTACAATTAACTACCATCCGGGGAAGGCGAATGTAGTTACAGATGCTTTGAGTAGAAAAGCTTCTGGAAAATTATCTTGTATTCAGTGTGCTAGAGTTTCTCATATTATGAAGTTGATATTGATGGGAGTGGAATCGTAACTAGCAGATGGGGACATATTCTTTGCTCATGTAAGCGTGAGGCCTTTATTAGCTACTCGTATTCATGATTTGCAAAGTCAGGATCCTTTTCTCGAGAAAAAAATGGCAAGATGTCCAAGATGGTAAGTCTGATGATTTTTGTATTGTTAATGATGGTAATTTATTGTACAAACAACGGTTATGTGTGCCTAATGTGGGTGAATTGAAAGAGGAAATTTTAGATGAGGCTCATAATTCCATTTATACTATGCATCCTGGTAGTACTAAAATGTACAGGTATTTGAAGGAGCATTATTGGTGGAATAATATGAAGAAGGAAATAGTTGATTTCGTTGCTAGGTGCCTTATATGTCAGCAAGTGAAAGTAGAGCATCAGAAACCTGCTGGTTTGCTTCAACCGTTGCCAATACCGGAGTGGAAATGGGATCATATAATGATGGATTTTATGGTTGGGATTCCTCAATCTCAGAAGGGGTCAGATTCAATTTGGGTAGTGGTAGACAGGTTAACCAAGTCAGCTCACTTTCTAGTAGTCAAGACTATATATACAGTTGATAGGTATGCTAGATTATATGTTAATGAAATTATTCGATTGCATGGAGCACCTATTTCTATTGTTTCATATAGGGACCCTACTTTTACATACAGATTTTGGGATTGTTTGCAGTATGTTATGGGTACCAACTTAAAGTTTAGTACGACGTTTCATCCCCAGACAGATGGGCAGTCTGAAAGGACAATACAGATTTTGGAAGATATGCTTAGAGCTTGTGTGCTTGATTTCAAAGGTAATTGGGATGAATATGTTACTTTGATAGAATTTTCATATAACAATAGTTTTCAGTCTACTTTTGGTATGGATCCATATGAAGCATTGTACGGTAGACGATGTCGTACACCGCTATGTTGGGGTGAAGTTGGTGAAAGAAAGATAGAGGGTCCAGAATTGATTGAAGTCACCACTGAAAAAGTGAAGATTATTCAAGATAGAATGAGAACAGCTCAAAGCAGACAGAAAAGTTTTGCGGATAAACGACGAAAATATTTGCAATTCCAAAAAGGGGATTATGTGTTTCTTCGGATATCGCCATGGAAAGGAGTTATGAGGTTTGAAAAGAAAGGGAAATTAAGTCCACGCTACATTGGACCTTATGAAATCCTTGAGAAAGTCAGGATGGTTGCCTACAAGTTAGAGTTACCACCAGAGTTAGCTCGGTTACATGATGTTTTCCATGTTTTTATGTTAAGAAATTATGTAGTGGATCCTTCACATGTGTTGGTGGAATAGCCTATTGAGTTAAAGGAAGACTTGAGTTATGTGGAAGAACCACTTGCTATCGTGGATTGGAAGGAACAAATATTGAGATCAAAAGTGATCCCACTTATGAAAGTTGTGTGGAGAAGGCATTCCATGGAAGAGGCTACTTGGGAGAGCGAGGATACCATGAAGATTAGTTATACGTATTTGTTTGATTCGGACAACGAAGGTATGTTAATTTCGGGGACGAAATTTCCTAACAGGGGGAGAATTGTGACAACCCAAATATAATTATGATAAATCATGTTTAGATCATGATTAGCTTATGTGATATGTATAATATGTTATTAGTATATATAATGTTAAGTCATTATGTTTAGTTTAATCCTACCTTCATAAAGCTTGAAATATCGAATTAGTTACAAATATGAAATTTAAAGTTTTTAGTAGGAATGTTCCTGTTGGAGGCTAGTTTTGACCTTTATGACATAATAATGAACTTGAGGTGTAAACTAGATATTTGTATATAAGTGAGCTAGGTTTATAACAAAACAAACGGTTCATCGAACGGACGTCCGAGTGGGAAGATATTGTCTTTTTACGAACAGGGGGTAAAGTAGTCATTTAGCCTTAAATGATATTTTGTTTTATATATGCCACATGTTATATTTTGATTGGACCAAGGGGTAGGGACATTATTCCGACTTATAACCCTTGAATTAATATCTTCCTTCATCATATTTCATCCATTGAAGAGTTTTAACCTAAGGAAAGAGAGTTTTGAGGTTTAGGAAGAAAGTGTGAGGAGAAATTGAAGAAAAATTCATAGAAAAATTACGTGAAAGCCCCTAAGGTATTTCCATCCTCAAATCTTGTTTATTTTTTTGTATTACTTATTTAAATGATTTAAATAATCATTTTTTTTACTGAAATTCCATGTCTTGATGTGTCCTTATGGATCGATGCAAGTTTAAGCAAACTTGAATGTGTAAACCCTTGAGATTGTTTTGTTTAGAAACCTTGTTTATTCAAACTTCCATATATTTTTGTATACATACTGGAATTGATTGATTCAAATTGGAGATTAACTTGGACTCATATATGTATTACATATCCTAAAATCATGTGAAAATACCAATAAATGTGTCTTTGGTGAGAGTTTGAAGTTCGGGTATGAAATCTTCCCCAAGGGTGAAAGTATGCATACCATATGTTTGATGTCTTACTTGACATAGCAAATGAACTCTGAAAATTATTAAATTTTAATCTTGTATTTTTCAATATTTTTACTATTGTTGGGTGAAATATCATATAAATTTATGATGTATAAAAATTATGGAAATTCCTGGAAATTGAATGAACGATAAAAGAGCCTATATGGCAGATTTGCTATGTGGTAAAGAAATGGGCATATCTTGCTCTAGGAGACTTGAAATGATGTAACGCCTTTTGTATTGGAATAATAATATGATAAGTATTGAATTACCAAGAATAAATTAATATATGTTTGGTCTATGATTTTGATATGACAATTATATCAACATGAATTTGGGTGAAACTTCATCTGTGACAAATGATTTGAATAGAATCGTATGATGCTTATGAATTGAGTTATGTTCAAGTTATTCTTTGAATTGTTAATATTGTTATGATGAAACTAATATTGTAAGAATGATAGGAAGGGAAGAAGATCTAATTGAACAAGTACCGGATAAAGGCAAGGGAAAAGCCACTTAAACTGTCAAGGTGAGTGTACTTATGATTGTTTCATATATAGATATGAAAATGATATGTTGGATTTGAATATAGCTCTAAGAGCGAATTTGTTTGAATACTTCGGTATTCAGGATTTTTTTGGATATTCAAATATCCAGGATTTTTTATTGCCAATGGGCATAATTATTTGGATCTTATGATCCAGGATTTGTTATTGCCAATGGGCATAATTATTTGGATCTTATGATCCAGGATTTGTTATTGCCAATGGGTAGGATTGTTCGAATTTTATATCCACAGATTCGATATAGAATTGTTATTCCATTGCAGGGGAAAAGTACCTCACTAAGCTTAATTCTTACGATTTATATTTTAACATTTTCAGGTTTGTATGATGCCATCTAGGATAGTATATGACCGGTAACTTTGAGAGTTGCACCGTTGGAAGAGATGGGGTTTAAATATGGGGATTTTAACCTTGTCACACTGGAGTTTTTAATACACTCACATATTGTATATATAAATTTAGCATGGATTGAGTTAATCATAGTTAATCACGTTATTGTATGTCTGCTTAATTACGACTCTGATATTGATTTCAGTATGGAATAAGAATAATAGTATGTTCATTGCGCACATTATGTAGAAAATTTTTGATAAAAGAATTATATTTCCAATGAGATCAAGATCATGATCTAATTATTATAATGAGAAAGTATTAGTATGGAATTTAGTTTGGGGTGTGACAATGTAGGTATGATAAGGGTTTGTATTTATAGTAGAAAATGAAGTGAGGGTTACTTTGGTCAAAAAAACTATCGGGGGTTATGTCTAATTAGGAAATATATATTTGTTAACGGAGATAGAAGTTTATTAGTTTTAGGGGTTATGTCTGCGACATTAGTAAAGTGGGGATGTCAAATAAGACATTTTGAAGTGGGGTTTATGTTAAAAAACCCGATAAACTAATAATTTAAGACACAATCTTCAATTGAAAAATAATAAGAATAAACTAGGGGCTTTACCCTAGATACCATTTCACGATTTACGTTGCCTCGAGTGGGATGATGACTTCATCTTCTCCTGGAGTCTTCAGCCTGATCAAACACTTGCTAGCGTATGTCACGCTTTATCCATATCTCATCACGATCATACCCATGGCATCAAAATCATACATAGATACCACCAGACTAGACCCTATGAATGCCAATCATGGTAATGTCAATCCAGTGTCTGGATATACAATGCCTCTCTAAGACTATGACTTACCAGGTGATCTTGACAAATACGCCTTTGGTATTAATCCTACGTTAACAAACTTAGTCAATAAATATAAATTTGTAATATATTAGAATGAAAATGTGATTAACTAAGCATATAAAAGTTCACCTACTATAGTTAGTACAGATTAACCATAATACCCAGAGAAACATTCAAGGAATATTAGGTCAATGAGATGTAGTCATTAATCTTATGCACATTCACCAAACGTTCCTTCCAAACACGCTCTTCAACAGGATGTGGTTGTGGGGTGGCTACCATCTTAGGGCATTGTGAGGCTCATCATCGTATGGGGTTTACAAACCTGATCATATGGCATGTATGCAAATGACATAGATATTAACCATTCTTACACCAGTAGTAGTAACGAATACCACTTGTACTCCCTCCACCATGTATTACATGTGTTATGATCCAGTTTCATATTCACAAAAGATATGGCAAAAGGCCATTTTTTGGGGTTTTTATTGATATATCATTTGGTTATGCTCAGTGTTCTAGTATGCCATATCTCTTGATGAGGGAATGGGACCACTAGAAATAAATTACGTTGTTATATACAATGATACCCTAAATACTAGACATGGATACAATTCTCATCATATAAAATTGATATATGCATCGTGATGATATGGTACTGAACCACCTCATCCCTATTTACATGGATGACCCCCCCCCCCCCCCCCCCGTTACACACACACATGGTTTCCACACCACTGTCATGGCTCCTTGCATCTCCAGTTAGTTATAAACCATAAGGTAATTTTAAATAACCTCACCTATAGCCAAAATATTATTCTTATAGTCCCATAATAGAATATGACGGAATACATCGCCATGGGCATGCCCCTCATTTAACAAAGGTAGCATTCATTTCAGCTACTCAAGCCATCAAAATTGTAAAGAAAATTTATAACATTTAATTAAGTAAATTAAATGAAATGAATTTTGTAGAGGGGGCCTGAAGGTAATCCCGGGATTAGGGATAATCCACCAATTAGCAACAGTGTTCTGAGGATAAGATCAGTGTGGCAACTCAAGCATGGCAGCTTGGGGAGGCATTTGGCGTGGCAACTCGTACTTTAGCTTATTGTTACTTTTCCATATTATAGCTTTGTTTATATTGACTACGAGTTGTAATGACTGTAATGTTGTAACGAGAATAATGAATGGGTGTGAGGTCGAACGGTACTCGCGAGAGACCAGGCTTGGCAGGGCCTGGGAGAGCTTTCATGCTCTATCGAACAACCTCACCATGGGAACTTTAGATGGACTTGGTTTGGAGGATTGAGAAGTGGGGCACCGTTGGGGCTGGTCCTGACCATCTTAGATACACCTGGTAAAACACCGAAGGACCCTGACCATGGAACCTCAAGCGGAGTAGCTTGGAGTTCCATCGAGCATTGAGTTATGGACCAAACAACCCTTTACTTAAATGTCACATCTACTGTGGGTGATGTCACTAGCCTTCTAAACAATGTCAGACATGCACTTGAGTAAACCACCGTGGTATTTGGGGCTGTCAGATAGTTGATGAGCCACCTCTGCGACAACAACCCCCTGACACACAGTGGTTAGGCAAAAGGCAAGTCTTGACATTTAATGTTTATGACGTAGGAGACAACTAGTGCATCAGGCATTTAATGTTGTGACATAAAGTATGAGGGATGTCTTTCATAGTCTTTAATGACTGAGTTGCCTCGGGGGTGGTGTAGGGGGCTATTTAAGGACCCCAACCACCTCTGAGGAAAGGATGATCTTTTGAGAGTTCAAAAGTTATTACTAGAGAAATTTATTTACTAGAGAGAATTATTAAAGAACCAGAGAGTTCTGCCACCCACCATTTTGTCATTTATTACGAAGCTTTTAATACATAACAGAGATCCTTGAGAGTTTTAGTATGTTTTGCCTGCCAACCAAGGTGTATCTAGGGTGCTTACTTCTCTCTCCCTCTAGCTAAGTTATTTCTGAAGTTCTTTATTATATTGTGAGTTATACACGAGAGATTTGTGAGTATAAGATGGGTTCCATACATTCCAAACTGCTCTTTGTGTCTTGTGGCTAAATCACTAGTGCATTTCTAACTAACCTTGTCATCACCATACTTAAAAGGGGTTACGCCTCCATCTTATCTAAACTACCCTCTTACATTTGGCGACTCTGCTAGGGAAGCATTCTTCTAAGGAAGGAGTATGCGCAAGATAACGTTAATCGAAGGCTCAACATTGATGATATCCAACACAGTGAAGAGCAAGCAGCGGTAGAATTGGAGGCTTTAAGGAGCGGAGCTCCTCGAATAGAAGTGCCCCCAATTCAGACAACAACGGGCGCTCAAGGAGTGGCGCAGGCTTCCACGAGCGCTGGGCTGGGACCGGCCCAGATGACCCTCCTCATGAGCAAGTTCTATGAGTTTTTGCAAACTCCTGCAGCTTTAACGGTGCTGGGAGGACTTGAGGCCAATTCCTTCGTAACACCAGGGGCAGCTCCAATGGTTCCACCAGGTGCAGGTACAACGGGAGAAGCCCCGGCAAGCATACCCTCCGTCGTGAATCCGGCAATGGGAATCTCCGGAGTATCAACGGCGCCAGCCGTAACGATGGCTCCAACTATAACGCTCATTCAGCCAACACCCCCATTGGTCGTTGCCCCATCGCCCATGGAGGAAATGAGGAGAGAAATGTAAAAGGAGATGTTAAAGTTTGTGCAGGCTTCCTCACAGTCTATAGGCGAGGTAGCTTCAGTCTATGATGACTTTAGGACACCTTATCCTCAGGAATACAACAATGAGCCTTACCCGAGGGATTATATTCCCCCCATCTTTGAAAAATACACAGGGAAGGGTGGGAATCCGAAAGAGCACATTAAACGTTTTATTGAGCACCTAGGGGCGCATTGCAACAACAAGAAACTCAGGTTGAGGGAGTTTTCCAAATCCCTAACCGATAAAGCATACATGTGGTATTCTCATTTGGCCCCTAAAAGTGTTTCCACGTGGGAAGAGATGCATGTGCTGTTTGTCCGAAAGTTCTTTCTAGCAGAGGATGAATTCACTCTGACCCAACTAGGGAGAGAGAAGCAACGACCAGGAGAAGACGTGGTGGCGTACGTTCGGAGGTTCAGGGAAAGGTCTCTGGACGTGAGAGAGGAGGGCAAGGAATCCAAACTATTACAAATCTGTGCCGAAGGACTACTCCCGGAGTATATCTGCCATCTTATCAATGAGACGCGCGAGGGAACTTTTTTGGCGTTCTTAAAATCTGCAAGGAACATCTCATTGGTCGTACGACCAAACCCGGTGGCGGTGCCTATGATATTCAGACAGCCGATACAACCTGGGGGAGGAAGGCCTCAACCCCCACGGGTGGGGTACACCGAAGGAACAGATGGGGGTAAGGCGGCGAAGAAGGACAACAAAAGGAAGTTCGGAAGGGATAGAGAAGACCCACCACCGTTACCATGCAGGATAGAAGAGGCGGTGAGTTGTTATAATGCCATGGTCCAAGGTGGAACGGTCTACCTGCCAAAAGGCATTCCTTCGGAGGAACCCGATAATGCAACGAAGGCGGATCCTAGGTATTGTCAGGTTCATCGAAAGATCCAGCACCCGACAGAGAGCTGCTTCACACTAAGAAGAATCATTGACAAGTACATGAAGGCAGGGACGCTGCAGATCCCCCCACAAAACGTTAACAACAACCCGCTTCCAGCACATGGGGCCAACTTGTTGACGGCCTACGACGATGAGGCGAAAAGAGGAGAAGGAAGGTCAATAATGAGGCAAAGGGAATTCGAAGAAACTCTGGAACGTTGCACCACAGGAATGGCTAACATAGTTTTAGCCTACGATGAAGCAAGCGCTAAAGATGTGGAAGACATATACAGCGTTGAGGGCGAGGAAATAGAGGCAGTCGTTGAGTAGAGCGCAGTTTCAAAATCCCCAAAATTCGCTTGGTTCTTCGATCAAGTGGGGATACCAAAGGAGAGCAGACTGGAAATAACTCAGGCGATCCTAGACATCGAGAGGAAGGACGCGGTTCCCTCATTGAAATGGAGGGAACCCATGGCGAGGCTGGTGAAAAAGTTCCTATCAGAGGTGACCTTCAGCGATGCAGATAGAGTTGTAAGGTTCCCTCATAACAGGCCCTTGTATGTGACGGACAGTATCAATGGGGTTAGTTTTGCAAGAACGCTTATGGATGGGGGTGCTTCCATCAACATTATGCCGATCAACTCCTTCCACGCAACTGATATCTCAGAAGAAAGGTTGGTCCCCATGCCTCTGGTAATTTCAGGGTATGACAACCAATCTTCCAAATCCATTGGGTATGTGAATGTGGGAATTGTAATGGGAAATTTGAGTTCCCACATCAAGTTCCATGTAATAGAAAGTGCAACTTCCTATCATTTACTAATAGGAAGAGTGTGGATGCACAATCAAGGTTTAGTTCCTTCAACATATCATCAATGCGCCAAGTCGAATGTCAAAGGAACAGAAGTGACCATTAGGGCTACAAAAAGGCCTTTTGCTATCGAGGAAGCTCACTTTGTAGATGCGGCCTTTTATACGGAGTTGGAAGATGATGCTTGAGTCCTAACGAGAATAATGGAGGGGGCATGGGTTACCTCGATCAAAGATAGAATGGGGCCTCTGAACGAGCAAAGTAAAGAAGCCACGAGTAACGAAGGGGTAAGGACCGAAGAAACCCATCAGGTGATCCCTCGACCTCAAAGTACCACAAGGCAGCTAAAAAACAAAGTAAGGCTTGGAGTGGATCCTATGGAGCATGAGGCCCAACGACAAAGCGTGCTGAGTCGCTTTTTAGGGGGAAGGATCGCTGAGGCTTCGAGAGAAAGGAAGAGGAAGGCAGTTGCAACAGCTACCAACAGGCAATGCAAGAAGGTGGTCACTGAAGGGGGGAAGGTGGTATACCGTTTATAACGATGTGAGCGGGCGGCCAAAGAGACCGAGGATGGGGATGACCCGTTATATGAGTGTTTCTTGGTGGATCAGCAGGGACACTGTATGGTGATAGACAACTCCAACATACAGGAGTTCGTGGAGGAGGTCGCCAAAGAACCAGACTACATGGCAAATCAACCAAGGCCCCAGGCACAAGAGTTGGAGCAGTTGAACTTAGCAGGAGAACGGAAAGACCCAAGGCCCATCTTCATCACGAAGGATCTCGCTAAGGAGAAGCGAGAAGCCCTGGTTGGGCTAATTCGGGAGTTCATAGATGTCTTTGCATGGAAGTATACCGAAATGGAAGGGCTGGATGAGGAAGTGAGCTGCCACAAGCTAAACGTGATACCTTCAGCCATCCCGGTGAAACAGGGAACAATGACTTATAAACCTGAGTTGGACTTGAAGATAGGATTCATCAAACCAATACAACATCCCCTATGTCTATCTAGCATTGTGCCAGTAGGGAAGAAGGACAAGAGCCAAATAAGGATCTGTGTGGATTTTAGAGATCTGAATAGGGCTTGCCCCAAAGATGAGTTCCCTCTACCCTCCATTGATAGCCTGATAGATGCCACGGCTGGTCATGAGATGTATAGCTTCATGGATGGGTACGTAGGGTACAACCAAATCAAAATGGACCCCGCGGACGCAGAGAAAATGGCATTCAGAACCCCGTTGGGCAATTTCATGTACAAAGTAATGCCGTTTGGACTTAAGAACGTGGGAGCTACTTATCAAAGAACAATGATGGCCATTTTTCACGATTTCTTCCACAAATTTGTAGAATTCTATGTGGACGATTTGGTCATCAAATCGAAGAAGGAGGAGTCCCACCTAAATGACTTAAAGAAGGTATTTACTCGACGTGGGAAGTATAAATTAAGGATGAACCCATTGAAGTGCGTCTTTGGAGTAACATGCGGGAAGTTTCTAGGCTTTATGGTTGATCGAAAAGGGGTGCAAATGGACCAGGATAAACAACGCGCGATCTTAGAAATGCCGTGCCCAAGAACGGTGAAGGAGATAAAAAGTTTCCTCGGTAAAGTCTCCTACCTCAGAAGATTTGTACCAGGATTGGCCGAGGTAACACACCCATTGATGCAGCTACTGCGAAAAACACAAAGTTCAGATGGGAAAAGGACCATCAGGAGTCTCTCGATGAGTTGAAGAAGCTACTCATTTCACCACAAATCATGGTTCCTCCACAGGCAGGAGTACCGTTGCAGTTGTACCTCACCTCAACTACAAGGTCCGTTGGAGCTTTACTGGCATAAGAGATTGACGGGCAAGAACGTTTGGTGTATTACCTCAGCAGGATCATACATGGGCCAGCGATTAGATATAGCAGCCTAGAAAGGCATTATTTGGCCTTAGTCTTTGTAGCACAAACACTTAGACATTATATGCTATCTTTTAAAATTCATATTGTAACTAGATGTGATCCTATTAAGTATTTGTTGGCTAGAACTATCTTGATTGGCAGGGAAGCTAGGTGGTTCCTTATTCTCTCCGAATATGATTTAAAGTGTGTGATTCCTCGTGCCATCAAGAGTCAGGCGTATGCTAATCTATTGGTAATCTTTCCATCAGGAACGTTTGAACCACCTAAAGAAGACATTCCGGGAGACGACTTGCAAGCTAACTACCTGGATGCAACTGATGAGGAATGGATGATGCAGTTTGATGGGTCTTCGGCAGAAAAAAAAGGAGGGGCAGGGGTCATCCTTTCAAAAGGAACGGAGGATATTTGTCTTTCCTACAAGCTAGATTTCCCTTGCTCCAATAACGAAGCAGAATACGAAGCGTTGGTGCTAGGGTTGCTGGAGGCTCTTCGAAGGGGAATTCGTTCTCTCTGCATCAAGGGTGACTCGAACTTAGTAATTCAGCAAGTTAACGGAGAATATGCGTTGAAGCACATGAGTTTGGCACCGTACAGAACGATCATTCAAAGGCTCCTCAGCCAGTTCCACCGGACCAAAATCAGAAGGCATCCCATAATGATGAACCGAGATGCTTATGCCACTATTGCTCAAAAGATGGTCATGAGGAGCGATACGACTGTCGTTACGATCCAACGAAGGACAGCTCCTTCGGTGGTACAATCAATACTACCGATGGAGGGAGATGCGAATTGGAGAGGAGAGATCAGGAAGCAACTGGAATCCGGGGAAGGAGTTATGGGACTAAGAGAGTTAGCCCAATACTTTACAAACTAGGGAAATCTTTACTACAGAAATGCAGGGGGATGGTTATCAAGATGCATTGGGCCAGAGGAAGCAGAGCGGAGGTTGAAGAGAACACATGAGGAGCATTGCGAAACAACTGAGATACCTCTCTATAGAAGAATTCAAAGAGGGGGATATTTTTGGCCTAGAATGAAACAGGATGCGGCAGAACTACAATGGAATTGTGATAAGTGTCAGCTATTTTTTGAAGCAGCTGAGTGCCATTTCATAGAAGCCCAAACAGACTGGAGGCAACCCTATATCGACTTTATTCAAGATGGAACTGTCCCAACGGAGAAAGTGGATGCGATGGGACTGAAGCGAAGGGCCCCAAGGTTCTATATCTAAGAGGAGAAGCTTTATCGAAGGGGGTACTTCAATAAGCCATTACGTTGCATCATGAAAGAAGAGGCAACTGAGGTCCTCAAACAAGCCCATGACCCAGCTCACATAGGAGGGGCCAAGTTATATGATCAGCTGATGACGTTGGGATATTATTGGCCAACGATGGAGAAAGACTCTGCCAAATTTGTTCAAAAATGCAAAGCTTGCCAACTTTATGGAAATATGATCCATGCCCCATCGGTGGACTTACATTCTCTGGCAACGCCTTATCCTTTCCACACTTGGGCGTTCGACCTCGTGGGGGCGATACACCCTTCGTCGAGGGTCAAGATATGGATACTGGTAGCAACGGAGTGCTTTACAAAATGGGCTGAAGTAATACCACTCAGAAGGGCAACGACTGGGTAGTGAGTAACTTCATCAAAGAGTATATCATTTGTCGTTTTGGGATCCCAAAGGTTATTCTCTCAGATAATGGGACTCCCTTTGTCAACTCAGAAGTAACGATGCTTACAGACAAGTACCCCATCGTTCATCACACTTCAACGGTGGCATACCCGAAGGGGAACAGTCAGGCCGAGGCAACTAACAAAACTCTGGTTAATATCCTGGCTAAAACAATGGAGGACTTTCCAGGATCGTGGGATGACAAGATACCAGCAGCGTTGTGGGCCTATCGAACGATGAAGAGGAAGCCCACAGGGTACACTCCGTTCTCCCTTGTCTATGGGGCTGAGGCAATCCTTCCAGTGAAGTTGGATACGCCTTGCGAAGTAGCATGCTCCCTCATAACAGGCATGTGCAGCTGGAGGCATTGGATGAACACAGAGACAACTCAATGCAACATTTTCAAATGTATACAAGGCAGCTCTCTAGGGCATATGACAACCTGGTAAGACCAAGGAGGTTCGTAGAGGGAGATCTCGTTTTGAAAGCAGCGGTGAAACACATTAGGGGACTTCCTCTGCCAAAATTCGCAGCCAATTGGGAGGGACCTTTCATCGTGAAGGAAGCTCATGATTCAGGTTATTTCTTAATTTCTAAGTTGGAGGAAGATAAGCCATTCAAAATTAATAATAAATGGTTGAAAGTATATCATGTCTAAACAATTATGTTTGTACCATCGATGTATCTAGTCTTTGATTATGAATATACAAGTTTTATTGATGACGTGAAGTATAGACATTGATATGAAAGCAGCCATAACTCAAAGATAAAACTGGAAAATATACATTCTTTCATTCAATAAACAAGAGAGCATTACAAAAAATTGGGAACTATTGCCCAAGAATTACATAAATGGACGAAGAAGGAAAATATATACAAGAGTTTTCTACCCTAAGAGGAACCATAAGTCCGGGGAAGAGAAAAAATCACCAGGAAGTCCCGAAGAAGCTGACGCAATGGAGCTTTGAGCGTTGACAGCAACCTCTAGCCTGATTTGCACTTGCGCGCGTTCAATAAGAAGTCTTTCCCGTTTTAGCTTGGCCAAACGTAGAGCCTCTTCGATATTCTTTATTTCTTCATCTGCTGATTCCAAAAGAGGTTCCAGCTCGGCTAACTTAACTTCCTCAGCCCGTTGGTCCTCCTAGTGCTTTCTCAGCAGTTCCCTCTGGCCGATTAGCTGTTGACTCTTCAAAGTCTTTAAATACGCTATAATCCAGTCAAAATGGAAACCGTCACGACCCAATTCCTTCAGAAAGCCCAGAAACTGATTAATGAGGGCTCGGGTAACACTGGAAGTGGGAGTATTGGCAATCTCAGCAACAACGATCGCCATGCCTTGCAGTCGATGACTCATCACGGGAATATTGGACCGTAGGCAGTCCACGGTGAAGGTCTTAGGGTGATGGTTCACCAACTGCTCAATCACCAAGCGATGGCTCACAGGCATTTGGGGAGAATTGTGAAGCACCATTAGGCAAAAGGCAGGAGGAGTCAAGTCAGGGAGAGGCAATTCGCACCGAGATTCACTTTCTGCCTCAACACCAGTCGTGGAACCTTGGTCAGCATGGTCGGATTCTTCTGAAATAGCAAGTTCCTGATGTGGTGTGCCCACAAGTGAAAGAGCTGGTGAGGAATCCTCCCGAGCAACCTGAGAAGAGATATAAGAAACAGTGAGATTATATAAAAATCTTAACAAGCGTTTTCGTTGTTAAGTCACCATTATAAAGTGGAGATTATATAAAAATCTTAACAAGCGTTTTCGTTGTTAAGTCACCGTTATAAGGTGGAGATTATATAAAAATCTTAACAAGTGTTTTCATTGTTAAGTCACCGTTATAAGGTGGAGATTATATAAAAATCTTAACAAGCGTTTTCATTGTTAAGTCACCGTTATAAGGTGGAGATTATATATAAAAATCTTAACAAGTGTTTTCATTATTAAGTCACCGTTATAAGGTGGAGATTATATAAAAATCTTAACAAGTGTTTTCATTGTTAAGTCACCGTTATAAGGTGGAGATTATATAAAAATCTTAACAAGTGTTTTCATTGTTAAGTCACCGTTATAAGGTGGAGATTATATAAAAAAATAAAAAATAAAAAAAATAAAATAAAAAGAAAAATCTTAACAAACGTTTTCGTTGTTAAGTCACCATTATAAGAAGGAGTTTATGCAGAGAATTAAGAAAGTACCTGAATCACAACAGGGGCAGGAGTGGGAGTCATCACGGAGGTTAAAGTGGCAGGAACCGTTGGGAGGGGACTTGTTACCTCATCAGCCTCAACGGGGTCTCTGGCCCCAGAAACCTCAACCATCGGCATAGTTCCCTCGCCCACATAAGGTACCAAGTCAAGAGCAAGGGGTTCATTGGGAATAGATGAGGGTGGTGAAAGATTAGGAGAAAGCTGCAATATAAAAGCCAATGTTAGTAAAGAGGAACAAATACAGAAAAAAGGGTGAAATGTATCCAAGAATAACTTACCTCAGTCAGAACGTTGAAAAGGGGCACTGTGGTCAGAGGTCTCTCCAGCACCGTTGGACGAAGAATGTTTGCTAGCAGCGAGGATACTTCGACTTAGGGCAACCAACATCCTAAATTCAGCACACAGAACAGGGTGAAAGAGAAGGAATGCCAGATCAAATAAATTTAAATATGACATAATTACCTCAGGATCACCTGCAGCAACCAGAACAATGGGGAGAACAGCCTCAGAGGAAGACAGTGAGCCAGAGGGGACTGGAGTAGGCATCTCAGATTGTGTTGTCTCTGGTGGCGAAGAGACATCCATGGGCTCTATAACCTCACCCTCCATAACTGCCTCCCTCTCCCGTCGTGAGATTGAACGACGGGCGTAAGTAAGCCCAGTCATTGGCGAACGGGGTGGGGTAGTATCGAATGAGATGGCCCCACAACGACCGCCCATGAAACGGCTAATGGGCGGACTTCGGGGGCTAGGAGAATGAGGCCCCGTTTCTTTAAGTCCCTGCACCAAAGTAGTTAAGAACAATATATATAAGAAAATCCGGCTTGCTCTAACCAAAGAGGAAAAGAGAACAAGATAAGTGTACATACCTCAGATTGGGAAGAAGAATGAGAAGCTTGCACCGTGGGAGCTTGCTTCCGCTGGGACTTGGTGCCTAAAGTCTTCCTCCTTAGCCTTTTCACGTCACTGCCAGTGGCTTGAGGAACCTTCGAACTTTTCCTCCTCCTTGCAGCTGGCTCAGTGGGATCGACAACGATCGTGGGGAAGGCAACTGAGGGAGGAACGACGACAGCGCGCCGTTGAAACTCTGCATTCACCCAATCTACCTCAGCCTGCGCCTCCCTCCTTAACCTCTCGGCCCTTTCAGGAGACATGGGAGGAGGAACGGAGGCTATGGGAAGGGCTGCCACAGGAGTTTGGGATTTGGACTTTGTTTTTTTCGTGGAGGCCACCCCACTCTTGGCCTTCTTGGTCGATGGCTGCGAAGACCAATCATCAGCAGTAGCTCCAGTCGAAGGAGCAGTCTTCCTGGATACCCCAGCACTTTTCGCTTTGGGTATGGCAGTAGGAGTCATGGGGCATAACGGAGGAAGCTCTTCGGAAGGCCTCTTAGGGGTTTTGCTTAGAGGGAACTCAATCCCTAGAACGGAGATGCCTTTGAGTCCCATCTCCAACGCAGAAAATGAAAGAACTGGAGGGTACACAGGCTCGCCATCTATGAATTCAGTAATGTTAGCCAGTTCTTTCGGCCAGAACTTCGTGGCAAATAGACTGGTCACATTCCCTTGCCTCTTGTTGGAGGGAATGGTGACTCGCCCAGCCATTGATTCACTTATCCCCCACGCAGCAGTGGAGGAAAATAAGGAACATGCCTCGCTAAAGCTAACCTTTGGGTTTGAGGATTGGAAAACTGAGTGAGGAGCCCCCTGATCAAACCCAAATTGACAACTACACCGATTGGGGTTATAATGTTCACTGGAATATCCCCACTCGGTGTAGGAAGGCAGATACCCCGGAGAAAAGAGAAGCACCACGGCTAACTGAGAGTCCCCTCTGGAGGAAGAAAGCCCCACTTCGAGGGTTCTTCGTCCTCATCACCCAGCACTAAGGTCTCAAACTTGCATTCAAAGTTGACAGTCTTACAAGAAGCAGCAAAGCTATCATCTTCGCCAAAAATGGGAGAGCGACGATAAAACCTTAACTATTCACGACGGACAGCGTCCAAAGCAGAAGCACCAGTAGTGGTGGCAACAGCAGTAGCAGGCGGCGCACTGGTTGAAGAGATGGTGGGGTAACTTTGAGATGCCATGACAGAGTGTTAGAGCAAACAAAAAACAACCTTGAGTCAGAGGAGCCTGAGCATGATAATAGCGGGGAGCAACCACAGGAGGTGGTGTAGAAGATGAGAGCAAGAACAGGACGGCACAAGCTCGAACAACAATGGAGGTTTCAGACGCTCAACAATGGAAGCTCTTTCTCTCTCTCTCTCTAAAAGCGAAGGAAATTTGAAGAAGGTAGTGGCAAAGTAAGAAAAAGAAAGGTTTTAAGTGTTGGGGAGATTTGGCCGTTTAATTTTTAAAGTTTGTCATTTAAGTTTCCCACCATTGCACGTGTGTGGCCGCCTGCAATCATTTCAAATGTACACGTGGCACTTCGGGAAGTGTTCTGACATGGAAAAGACAACGCTACGTCATTTAATGAAGTGACACCTGGGGAACTGCCATCAATTAATGAAATGACACCTAGGGAACAGCCACCGTTACCTTCCTAAGCAAGATTGAGTTTTGGGCGCCAAGATTTTCTCTGACATATCCAATAAACCCCCGAACAAGGAAGGTGTCCCAACGGTTCAAAAAAGCCACGATGTCCCCTCGACAGAAGCTCAAACGTTATTTAGTTATGACTCAGTTACATCAGGGAGAATTTTTCGCTTTTCAAACATTACTGCGAGAATATTAGCAGGTCCTTCGGGAGAATTTCAGATATTCAAGCTGAAACGGTTGAGACTCAGCATTAGGAAAAAGCAGCAGGCCAGACAGAGAAGGTTCATCGGATTAAGAAGTTTTCGTGGAGGCACTTCTTGTTCCCACAACAAATCCCTCCACGAAGGGTCAAATGTAGAGGGGGCCTGAATGTAATCCTGGGATTAGGGATAATCCACCAATTAGCAACAGTGTTCTGAGGATAAGATCAGCGTGGCAACTCAAGTGTGGAAGCTTGGGGAGGCAGCTTGGCGTGGCAACTCGTACTTTAGCTTATTGTTACTTTTCCATATTATAGCTTTGTTTATATTGACTACGAGTTGTAATGACTGTAATGTTGTAACGAGAATAATGAATGGGTGTGAGGTCGAATGGTACTCGCGAGAGACCAGGCTTGGAAGGGCCTGGGAGAGCTTTCATGCTCTATCGAACAACCTCACCATGGGAACTTTAGAGGGACTTGGTTTGGAGGATTGAGAAGTGGGGCATCGTTGGGGCTTGTCCTGACCATCTTAGATACACCTGGTAAAACACCGAAGGACCCTGACCGTGGAACCTCAAGCGGAGCAGCTTGGAGTTCCATCGGGCATTGAGTTATGGACCAAACAACCCTCTACTTAAATATCACATCTACTGTGGGTGATGTCACTAGCCTTCTAAACAATGTCAGACATGCACTTGAGTAAACCACCATGGTATTTGGGGCTGTCAGATAGTTGGTGAGCCACCTCTGCGACAACAACCCCCTGACACACAGTGGTTAGGCAAAAGGCATGTCTTGGCATTTAATGTTTATGACGTAGGAGACAACTAGTGCATCAGGCATTTAATGTTGTGACATAAAGTATGAGGGATGTCTTTCATAGTCTTTAATGACTGAGTTGCCTCGGGGGTGGTGTGGGGGGCTATTTAAGGACCCCAACCACCTCTGAGGAAAGGATGATCTTTTGAGAGTTCAAAAGTTATTACTAGAGAAATTTATTTACTAGAGAGAATTATTAAAGAACCAGAGAGTTCTGCCACCCACCATTTTGTCATTTATTACGAAGCTTTTAATACATAACAGAGATCCTTGAGAGTTTTAGTATGTTTTGCCTGCCTACCAAGGTGTATCTAGGGTGCTTACTTCTCTCTCCCTCTAGCTAAGTTATTTCTGAAGTTCTTTATTATATTGTGAGTTATACACGAGAGATTTGTGAGTATAAGATGGGTTCCATACATTCCAAACTGCTCTTTGTGTCTTGTGGCTAAATCACTAGTGCTTTTCTAACTAACCATGTCATCACCATACTTAAAAGGGGTTACGCCTCCATCTTATCTAAACTACCCTCTTACAAATTTAATGAATTTGTATAAAGGATCCACGTGACTCCATTCACCTAAGATGCCTAGAAAGTCTAGTATTATTTCCTCTTCTTCTTTCGGTGCAGCTTCTTCTCTAGGTTCTTCGATGCCCAATGGGGATTGCCACATTAGTAGACTTGTTGGCAAGCTACGTCTAATTCAGTGTAAAGATGGACCATGATGACATCACCCCAATCATAGTCACTCAAATAGTCTAAGTGAATCAATGGATCCAACAAACTAATGCTAGTAACACTATTACTTGTAGTGAACAATAACTAGCTAGTGTATAAAGAAAAAATTCAAGAATGTACCACATATGATCAATATGCAATGTGTCGTCCCATGCCGTATCCCCTACTATCTGAAAATAACTATGCAAAATGGAAATAAAATTGATATGATCCCATTATAGCCCAGGGAGATATTAACTACCATACTCGATTGTTTAGTTCCCACTATCGAATGGAATGACCTCTTTGAGTCCCACCTTTAACCCTATCATCAATGTGAAGTCGATAGGCGTGAACCCAATTTTCAGATAGTGGAGATGAAAGTTGTGAGTCGTGTCCTTCCACATCTCAAGGAGTGCCATAATAAGGACATGATTTGTCTATGCGTTGGGCCAGTAATAATAGGGACAAAAATGTTGCCCTGAATCCACTGAACTATTTGTTCCCAATGTTGAGCATTATGTATAAACTAATGTCATCGCATAATGGAACTTAATCTCACTGATTACCTAAAATTTTAAAAGTGATTTACATATCAATCAAAAATATGTTTACAAAGTCATTGATATAGTATTTAGTTCCACAAATAGTTATCAACTAATTAATTACTTTATCAAATGAATAAATAGTTCAATAATTAAAATTATTTTAAATAATTTACTAATGAATTATTTTTTTATCAATTGACTAAACAGTTCAATAAATTAACTTAAGTTAATCAATTAATTTATATATTATATGACAAAATAGTTCAAGTAATTAAATTAATTAAGTAACATGGAGAGAATTTTGAGGGAGAGAGTTTTTAATTTTATTGGTATGTGAGTATATGATAAAGTGTCCTAAGAGACCCTTTAATAATCGTGGAATACCAGTGGGCATCCACTGAATACATATTTTATAACACTCCCCTTGGATGTATACTATATCTAGCATTCAATGAGTGTTTCCTTAATAAAACCTTACTAAGGACAAACTTAGTGGGAAAAAATCCAAAGTGAAAGAAAAAGAGTACACCTTTTATGATCATTGAATTGGTATTGGACGCGATAGTGATACCAATTAAAACCTTTAATAGGAAAATAGAATAGGAAAAAACCTAGTTAAAGAAAAAGGAGTATAACATGCATATATCCCCAAATATATTATTCTTCGATTATCCCCTGATTGGATACTAACCCTGATTATATAATTTCTCTGATGATTGAGTAAATGGATTTTTATCTCGTACACAACCTTATGAAATTATTCTTTGGCTTGGTGAAGATATTTGATAGGTTATTACTTCAATCTCATTTTTCTTTAGAACCTCGAGTTCTATAAAACTTTGGGGAATAGGGATGAACATGTCACTTTATCGGATCCATTTGACTTTATAAATATAACTCTTCTTGAATTTATGTGTCACATTACTCTTTTTAATTTCTTGTATATAGAAGAACATAAATGTGTTGGTCACATCTCCCTCGATGTATCCCCTTTAAATTTGGACTATGCAAGTATCAATTCCTTCATAGGTAGTGGTAGTAAAATGTGTTCTTGGTGGAAAGTCATAAGAGCTTTAATTGTTCCTTCTGACGATCAAAGAGATAACCTGCATCTATTAACTTAGATAATTATATATATAAACATCACATAATATGATTGATATTAGTCCCATTCTTTGTAAGTCGATGACACTTATTTCTTGTAAAGAGATTAACTACAATTATTATCTCCTGTATTGTGGTATGTACAACAATATACTAATAACGTAAAAATAATGTAATAACACCATGCTAATATGGCAATTTTAGACCAAGTATATATTTTTAATCCTATTTAGGATGGTATGGATGTTATAATATCCAAATATTGGAGATTATGGGTATACAAAATGACATTCTTAAGATATGCTACAATATTGCATGATTTTTCAATCCATTTAATTTATGGATAATTGTTTAGCCAAAATTATTCTCGATCTGTAGGCCGAGATAATAATAAATTACCCCATGGTTGTTTAATTTTTAATTACTCATATAGGTATTTTTTTTCATTTCATTTGATCTATTTAGGATCACATCTTATTAAGGTTATTTGTATAGTGTCACATTGACATAGATGAGTGTTTCCATACCCTTCCTTAGATGAATATTTACTAAGACGGTTGTACCTATATCCTTTCATACTATCTATTGTATAATGAATGTCTTAGTGTATTTGAGTATGTAGTCCTTGTCATTGCTTCTGGCAAAGAAAATCCTTCTAGGATTTTTATATATATTCTTTGTCTAAGTCTTCTATAATTAAGAAGTTATAATATTCACGATTCTCATATAATATATTTCAAAAAAGTGCTACGCTAGTCATATATCTTCTAGGTATTTCCGATCATAAAGGGATGGTGTGCTTGTATATAATCGATATTCAGTTTCTATAAGAAACCTTATGCCACATATTGTGCACTCTTTAATGAGTATCTTACTTCAGTTTCTTATTAAAAAATAACAATTCGGAACCTTCAGGGTTAACATCTCATGGGGTTTCTACTATAGGTCCAAATATGCCACGCATATTAAGAGACTCGAATTATGCCATCATGGAATTTTCTCATTTGGACCAATATATTCTTTATCAACATTCATTTATAGTACATGGATTGGTAGCATCATTATGCTTTGATTTTTGTGTTGCTACTATATATATAATTATTTCTTCGGTGATAATCTTTTACGATCAATGTTTTATCTTGCATATGTATAAAACATAGAGATCTGATTAATATTAGGTACCTTCCCTTACTTTAGGAAGTTTATAGTCACTTCAGGGACTTGTGTCTTTTGATAGACAATAATCTCTTCTCTAATTTTGAAGTGGATCTTTCGTTCATAACCTCTTCTAGAGCGTTACGTGTAACCTCTTCTGGAGAATTATTTGGGCAAGATTTTATTTAACCTCCATTTTTGAGGAGTCAAGTAGTTGGTACCTATAGGTTTGCTAGGATTCTGGCGTGTAATAAATTTATTTACTACCAAATTTATTTTGTCCTTCTGGGATAATGAACTTGGCAACCACATTTGCAACTACTACATGTGACATTTGATGTTGCAATATCATTTTTCACTTCATTTTTGCATTGAGCAATATAGGGGATTAAACGAGATAAAGTAAAAGTATTACATAATAATTCTCGTCGTTCTTCAATAACAAATAGTTCTTTAGGAACAATTTGTACTTCAAGTGCGTCCTATCCCCCTAATGACAGGAAGAGTGTCTCGTCGAAATAAAATTGTACATAGGCGATAAACACTATATTTATCAATGGTTCAATTGAGGGGGAATCATAAGCATCACGTATATAACCTTGTGATAATAAATATAAACATTCATAAAAATCATAAATATTTTGAAAAGAAAAATCACAGAATATCATTAATAATTTTAAAGGCTTGTGAAAATGAGGTGAACAAAATACTTATTGTATAAAATCAAATAATTGAATCGGGGAGCTTGAGGCTGATGACAAAGTGCAATTCTGAAATAATAAATGTTGTATAGTATAACTCCATGAATAATGAAAGGATTGCTTTCTAGTGTGAGCTTCTGGCTTCAAACACGAGAAGTAATGCAAAATTACTTTACATTATTTATTAATAAATAATGGTACCCATGTATACTGATGCCCGTAAAACTAAGAAAATTACATCAGGAATTGCTTTTATATAATTAACCGCATATATATGGGAGGGTACCAAATAATAACATCACATAGTCTCTCTGGAGCCTTATGTTCAACTATGGTCAAAATCTTTATTATATTACATATCATGTCGAAAATGTTTGGTTTTTTAAAATAGTGTGAGTTGTTCATTGTCTACTAGACAAATTTCATTATATAATGACAGTTCACAATTTTCAATTACAATATTCAATATATATTGTGAAATGAGTACGAGTCCACATATATATATATATAATAATTATTATTATTTATGTTGCGGTCTTTCATGGCCAAACTTAAATAAATTGAAGTATTAAGAAAATCTCGTATCAAATACTTATCATATATTCAAAGAATGGGATGTATAATAAAAACCTTAAGTTTTGTAACAATGACTCTTGAAATACTTAATAATCTCTGTGGCCATCCCCGTTCCTCACCGTGCGGGTGGGCGCGTGGAGGAAAGGATCCTTCGGGTCTCGCGCATCCCTCTTGGGAGCACTTCGGTCGGCATCGTTTGAGATGTGGTGAAAAATGTAGAGAGATTCAGAGTCGCCAGTCTATTTTACTCAAAACAGACAAAAGAAAAAAGTGAAGCCACCCCGAAGGATGGCATCCAAAGACATACTGGTGCGTGCGAAACCAAGACGATCCGAGAAGGGTTCGAAGGCTTAGTTACGAAATGGGAAGGTGTTAGGCACCCATTCTGCCCTTTTGGTCTCTCATGAATATTTGCTATTTTCCTTTTGTTTCCCCCCATGATATCTGTGCATGTGTATATATATAGAATGGAGGTAGGAATCCTCGACTTGTATCATGGAAAACATAAAACTAGTCGTCCGTAGGAAGATATAAAAATAATATTGGAAAAATAAGATTTACACGATTACCCCTACGTTGACCGTTATAATGGAACGATAACGCATATGGAGCAATACGTTACTAAGGGCAAGTATATAGAATATAAGGAAAATGGATTTAGAAAAGATAGAAAATGAGAGAAAAAGTGAGAAAAAGGACTCGAGTCTCGGGTTTTATCCCAAGACGCCTACGTAGCCTATAAAGGAATTTAAGTCCACGTAGTTTGCATACAAAACGAGGGGTGGGGTTTATCCCATAAATCCAAATGGGGAATCTCTTATTTGTATGTGTGTGTGTGTGTGTAGAAAAAGTGTTTTGATTGTGAGAAAAGTGTGGAAAAAGTGTGAGAATCCCTACTTGGAATTAATGAGGAAACCCTCTTTTTATTTTTTTTTGGATTTTATGAAAATAAAACATGTACAATAATACTATGTGTGAGATGAGATAATAAAAGTGGTAAGTAAGAAAATAAGTTATTGAGAGTTTGAGAGAAAGTAGACAAAGTTGGACCTTATTGAAGATCTTGAATGTTGGAGAGCAACCCTTGCACTTGGATCATGATGGAGAGTGGCTAATTCACCAAGTTTGATGAAAAGGATGATGAAAAGTGGAAGTAAAAAGGGGATTTGGATGTTGAAATCACGCTGCCTTCGATAGAGGTTTCTGGGATTCGTTGAGAGAGATTTTTATCAAATCTGGGCTCTCCTTGCAAATGAGGGGAAGGCCTCCTTTTATAGGCCCAAGTGAGTGCCGATCGGCATATATATGTTCCTGCCTATCGGCAGGTGCCAATAATTAGGGTGTGGAACTTGCCATTTGGTAGTGCGCTTCAGGCCTTTTCGAAAAATCGGCCGCCGAGGGCAAACCGTTGGTCAGAATCGTGCACGGGGAATACCATTGGAAAGGTAATTCAAATACCTTTGAAAGTACTTTGGACCTCTCCCGGGTTTGGTAGTTGAATTCGGGTCAAATATGGCTTGAAAGCATTTGTCGGTCCATTAGACGGGGAATCGTTTAGACGCAAACGGATCGTTCGTCCGCATGGTAAGTCTAAATTGTGCACAGGGCGGACTATTGGAAAGGTTAGGATATGTACTTCGACATTCCAAAGATCTTGACTCGGTTTGGGGAGTTGACTATGGCCAACCAGGCCCAGGAAGCATTCGGTGACCTCTCGGAGTCGAACAGATCGTTCGTCCTCATGGTAAGTCAGAATCACGCACGGGATGGACCGTTGGAAAGGGTATTCGGTGCCATTTGAAGTTTCATTTAGCCTTGGTCGAGCTAAAGTTGACATAGGTCAAACAGAGCCTGGGAGAACTCGGTGGCCTCTGGGTCAAGTTTTGGACGCAAACGGATCGTTCATCCCCATGGTAAGTCAAAATAGCGCACGGGGCGGACCGTTTGAAAGGGTATTCAGTTCCCTTCAAAGATTCATTCAATCTCAATTGAGATGAAGTGTTTAACTTTCGGGTCAAACTGAGTCGGGGAGTGCCCAATGGCCTCCAGGTCAGTACTCGGGACATGACCTGGGTTTACGGTGATGAAGGGAGGTACTAGGGACCTAAGGAGAGTTTAGGGGGTAGCATAATGGGGTGTCTATAGAGCCCCTCGACGGGTGAGTTTGGAACAAATGATGACCGTCGAATAGATACCACATGATGATTTTGAGGAAGTATGACCGATTCAGAGGGTCGAGGCCGATTTTGAGGATGATCAATTCTGCGGGTCAAAGGCAAATCTGTGGGCTAAGGGTAAAGGTCTAATAACTGAGGTCAATTCGGACCTAAAGAGGGGTGACGACTGACGACCGGGGTCAATTCTGACCCAACTCAGGTGATGATCCAAGACCGAGGTCAATTCTAACCTTAAGAATGGTGACGATCATGGACCGAGGTTCATTCTGACCTAACTTAGGTGACGAGCCAAGACTCGGGACAATTCTGACATAAGAGTGGTGACGACCGAGGACCGAGGTCAATTCTGACCTGACTCAGGTAACGATCCAAGACCGGGGCCAATTATTACCCAAGAGTGGTGACGACCTAGGATCGAGGTCAATTATGACCTAACTCAGGTGATGATCCAATATCGGGGCCAATTCTGACCCAAGAGTGGTGATGACCGAGGTTAATTCGGACCTAACTCAGGTGACGAACCAAGACCAGGGACAATTCTGACCCAAGAGTGGTGATGATCTAGGACTGAGGTCAATTCTGACCTAACTCAAGTGACGATCCAAGACCAGGGCCAATCCTAACCCAAGAGTGGTGACGACCGAGGATCGGGGTCAATTCTGACCTAACTCAGGTGACGATCCAAGAACGGGGCCAATACTGACCCAAGACTGGTGACGACCGAGAAGCAAGGTCAATTCTGACCTAACTCAGGTAACAATCCAAAACGGGGGCTGATTTTAACCCAAAAGTGGTGACGACCAAGAACCGAGGTCAATTGTGAACAAACTCAGGTGACGATCCAAGACCGGGGCCAATTCTGACCCAAGCGTGGTGATGACCGAGGACCGAGTTCAATTCTGACATAACTCAGGTGACGATCCAAGATCGGGGCCAATTCTGACCCAAGAGTGGTGACGACGGAGGACGGAGGTCAATTCTGCCCTAACTCAGGTGACGATCCAAGACCGGGGCCAATTCTGACCCAAGAGTATTGACGACCGAGGACCGAGAACAATTCTGACCTAACTCAGGTGAGGATCCAAGACCGAGGCCAATTTTGACCCAAGAGTGGTGACGACCAAGGACCGAGGTCAATTCTGTCATAACTCATGTGACGATCCAAGACCGAGGACAATTCTGACCCAAGAGTGGTGACGACCGAGGATCGAGGCCAATTTTGACCTAACTCAGGTGACGATCCAAGACCGGGACCAATTCTAACACAAAATAAGTGACAACGTGGGATCGAGGTCAATTCTGACTTAACTTAAGTGACGATATAAGATCGGTGCCAATTCTGACCCAAGAGTGGTGACGACCAAGAGCCGAGGTCAATTCTGACCTGACTCTGGTAACGATCCAAGACCGGGGCCAATTCTGACCCAAGAGTGGTGACGATCGAGGATCGAGGTCAGTTCTGACCTAACTCAGGTGATGATCCAAGATTGGGGCCAATTCTGACCCAAGAGTGGTGACGACTGAGGATCGAGGTCAATTCTGACCAAACTTAGGTGACGATCCAAGACCGGGGCTAATACTGACCCAAGAGTGGTGACAACCGAGAACCGAGGTCAATTCTGACCTAACTCAGGCGACGATCCAAAACTGGGGCCAATTTTGATCCAAGAGTGGTGGCGACCAAGGACCGAGGTCAATTTTGACCTAACTAAGGTGACAATCCAAGACCGAGGCCAATTCTAACCCAAGAGTGGTGATGACCGAGGACCGAGGTCAATTCTGACCTAACTCAGGTGATGATCCAAGATCGGGGCCAATTGTGACCCAAGAGTGGTGACAACTGAGGACCGAGGTCAATTTTGACCTAACTCATGTGACAATCCAAACCGGGGCCAATTCTGACCCAAGAGTGGTGACGGCTGAGGACCGAGGGTAATTCTGACCTAACTCAGGTGACGATCCAAGATCAGGGCCAATTCTGACCCAAGTGTGGTGACGATCGAGGACCGAGAGTAATTTTTACCTAACTCAGGTGAAGATCCAAGAACGGAACCAATTCGGACCCAAGAGTGGTGATGACCAAGGATCGAGGTCAATTCTGACCTCACTCAGGTGACGATCCAAGATCGGGACCAATTCTGACCCAAGAGTGTTGACGACCGAGGATCGAGGTCAATTCTGACCTAACTCAGGTGGCGATCCAAGACCGAGGCCAATTCTGACCCAAGAGTGGTGACGACCGAGGATCGAGGTCAATTCTGACCTAACTCAGGTGACGATCTAAGACCGGGGCCAATACTGACCCAAGAGTGGTGACGACTAAGAATCGAGGTCAATTCTGACCTAGCTCAGGTGACGATAAAATACCGGAGCCAATTTTGACCCAAAAGTGGTGACTGCCAAGGACCGATGTCAATTCTCACCTAACTCAGGTTACGATCCAAGACCAGGACCAATTCTAACCCAAGAGTGGTGACGGCCAAGGATCGAGGTCAATTCTGACCTAACCCAGGTGACGATCCAAAATTGGCACCAATTCTGACCCAAGAGTGGTGATGACCGAGAACCGAGGTCAATTCTGACCTAACTAAGGAGACGACCCAAAACTGGGGATAATTTTAACCCAAAAGTGGTGACGACCCAAGACCGGGGCCAATTCTGACCCAAGAGTGGTGACGACCATGGATCGAGGTCAATTCTGACCTAACTCAGGTGATGATCCAAGACCGGGGCCAATACTAGCCCAATAGTGGTGACGACCCGGGATCGAGGTCAATTCTGACCTAACTCAGGTGCGATCCAAGACCGGGGCCAATTTTGACCCAAGAGTGGTGACGATCGAGGATCGAGGTCAATTTTGACCTAACTCAGGTGACGATCTAAGATCGGGGCCAACACTGACCTAAGAGTGGTGACGACCAAGAATCAAGGTCAATTCTGACGTAACTCATGTGATGATCCAAGATCGGGGCCAATTCTGACCCAAGAGTGGTGGCGACCAAGGACGGAGGTCAATTTTGACCTAACTCAGGTGAAGATCCAAGACCGGGGCCAATTCTAACCCAAGAGTGGTGACGGCCGAGGACCGAGAACAATTCTGACCTAACTCAGGTGACGATCTAAGACCGGGGCCAATTCTGACCCAAGAGTGGTGACGACCGAGGACCGAGGTCAATTCTGACCTAACTCAGGTGACGATCCAAGACCGAGAAAAATTCTGAGCCAAGAGTGGTGATGATCGAGGATCGAGGTCAATTCTTACCTAACTCAGGTGACGATCAAAGATCGGGGCCAATACTGACCCAAGAGTGGTGACGATCGAGGATCGAGGTCAATTCTGACCTAACTTAGGTGATGATCCATGATCGGGGCCAATTCTGACCCAAGAGTAGTGACAACCGAGGACCGAGGTCAATTCTGACCTAACTCAGGTGACGATCCAAAACAGGGGCCAATTCTGACCCAAGAGTGGTGACGACTGAGGATCGAAGTCAATTCTGACCAAACTTAGGTGACGATCGAAGATCGGGGCCAATACTGACCCAAGAGTGGTGACGACCGAGAACCGAGGTCAATTCTGACTTAACTCAGGCGATGATCCAAAACTGGGGCAAATTTTGACCCAAGAGTGGTGATGACCAAGGACCGAGGTCAATTCTGACCTAACTAAGGTAACGATCCATGATCGAGGCCAATTCTGACCCAAGAGTGATGATGACAGAGGACCGAGGTCAATTCTGGCCTAACTCAGGTGACGATCCAAGACCGGGGACAATTGTGACCCAATAGTGGTGACGGCCGAGGACTGAGGTCAATTCGGACCTAACTCATGTGACGATCCATGACCGAGGCCAATTCTTACCCAAGAGTGGTGACGGCCGAGGACCGAGGAAAATTCTGACCTAACTCAAGTGATGATCCAAAATCGGGGCCAATTCTGACCCAAGAGTGGTGACGATCGAGCACCGAGGGTAGCTGTGACTTAACTCAGGTGACGATCCCAGACCGGGACCAATTCTGACCCAAGAGTGGTGAAGACCGAGGATCGAGGTCAATTCTAGCCTAACTCAGGTGACGATCCAAGGCCGGGACAAATTCCGACCCAAGAGTGTTGACGATCGAGGATCGAGGTCAATTCTGACCTAACTCAGGTGATGATCCAAGACCGAGGCCAATTCTGACCCAAGAGTGGTGACGACCGAGGACCGAGGTCAATTCTGACCTAACTCAGGTGACGATCCAAGATCGGGACCAATTCTGACCCAAGAGTGTTGACGACCGAGGATCGAGGTCAATTCTGACCTAACTCAGGTTACGATCCAAGACCAGGACCAATTCTAACCCAAGAGTGGTGACGACCAAGGATCGAGGTCAATTCTGACCTAACCCAGGTGACGATCCAAAATTGGCACCAATTCTGACCCAAGAGTGGTGACGACCGAGAACCGAGGTCAATTCCGACCTAACTAAGGAGACGACCCAAAACTGGGGATAATTTTAACCCAAAAGTGGTGACGACCGAGGACCGACATCAATTCTGACCTCACTCAGGTGACGATCCAAGACCGGGGCTAATTCTGACCCAAGAGTGGTGACGACCGAGGACCTAGGTCAATTCTAACATAACTCAGGTGAGGATCCAAGATCGGGGCAATTCTGACTCAAGAGTGTTGACGACTGAGGACGGAGTTCAATTCTGAGCTAACTCAGGGGACAATCCAAGACCGGGGCCAATTCTGACCCAAGAGTGGTGATGGCCAAGAATCAAGGTCAATTGTGACCTCACTCAGATGACGATAAAAAACCGGAGCCAATTTTGACCCAAAAGTGGTGACGACCAAGGACCGAGGTCAATTCTGACATAACTCAGGTGACGATCAAAGACCGAGGCCAATTTTGACTCGAGAGTGGTGACGAGCGAGGACCGAGGTCAATTCTGACCTAACTCAAGTGATGATCCAAGACCGGCGCCAATTTTGACCCAAGAGTGGTGACAACCGAGGACCGAGGTCAATTCTGACCTAACATAGGTGACGATACAAGACCGGGGTCAAGTCCGACCCAAGAATGGTGACGATCAAGGACCGAGGTCAATTCTGACCTAACTCAGGTGACGATCCAAGACTAGGGCCAATTCTAACCCAAGAGTGGTGACGACCGAGGATCAATGTAAATTCTGACCTAACTCAGGTGACGATCCAAGATCGGGGCCAATACTGACCCAAGAGTGGTGATGATCGAGAACCGAGGTCAATTCTGACCTAACTGAGGTGACGATCCAAAACTGGGGCCAATTTTAACCCAAAAGTGGTGATGACGGAGGACCGACGTCAATTCTGACCTAACTCAGGTGACGATCCAAGACCGGGGCCAATTCTGACCCAAGAGTGGTGACGATTGAGGATCGAGGTCAATTCTGATGTAACTTATGTTATGATCCAAGATCGGGGCCAATTCTAACCCAAGAGTGGTGACGACCAAGGACGGAGGTCAATTTTGACCTAACTCAGGTGACGATCCAAGACCGGGGCCAATTCTGACCTAACAGTGGAGACGGCCGAGGACCGAGAACAATTTTGACCTAACTCAGGTGACGATCAAAGACCGGGATCAATTCTAACCTAAGAGTGGTGACGACCGAGGACCGAGGTCAATTCTGACCTAACTCAGGTGACGATCCACGATCGAGGACAATTCTGACCCAAGAGTGGTGACGACCGAGGATCGAGGTCAATTCTTACCTAACTCATGTGACGATCCAAGACCGGGGCCAATACTGACCCAAGAGTGGTGACGACATGGGATCGAGGTCAATTCTGACTTAACTCAAGTGACGATATAAGACCGGTTCCAATTCTAACCCAAGAGTGGTGAAGACCAAGAATCGAGGTCAATTCTGACCTAACTCTGGTGACGATCCAAGACCGGGGCCAATTCTGACCCAAGAGTGGTGACGATCGAGGATCGAGGTCAATTCTGACCTAACTTAGGTAATGATCCACGAGCGGGGCCAATTCTGACCCAAGAGTAGTGACGATCGAGGACCGAGGTCAATTTTGACCTAACTCAGGTGACGATCCAAGACAGGGGCCAATTCTGACCCAAGAGTTGTGACGACTGAGGATCGATGTCAATTCTGACCAAACTTAGGTGACGATCCAAGATCGGGACCAATACTGACCCAAGAGTGGTGACGACCGAGAACCAAGGTCAATTCTGACTTAACTCCGGCCATAATCCAAAACCGGGGCAAATTTTGACCCAAGAGTGGTGACGACCAAGGACCGAGGTCAATTCTGACATAACTAAAGTGACGATCCATGATCGAGGCCAATTCTGACCCAAGAGTGGTGATGACAGAGGACCGAGGTGAATTCTGGCCTAACTCAGGTGATGATCCAAGACCGGGGCCAATTGTGACCCAATAGTGGTGACGGCCGAGGACTGAGGTCAATTCGGACCTAACTCATGTGACGATCCAAGACCGGGGCCAATTCTTACCCAAGAGTGGTGACGACCGAGGACCGAGGGAAATTCTGACCTAACTCAAGTGATGATCCAAAATCGGGGCCAATTCTGACCCAAGAGTGGTGACGATCGAGGACCGAGGGTAGCTGTGACTTAACTCAGGTGACGATCCAAGACAGGGACCAATTCTGACCCAAGAGT
The DNA here is from genome assembly GCA_949130495.1 of Sambucus nigra. Lineage (NCBI taxonomy): Eukaryota > Viridiplantae > Streptophyta > Magnoliopsida > Dipsacales > Adoxaceae > Sambucus > Sambucus nigra. The sequence continues at coordinate 620,703,965 of OX422207.1, read as the reverse complement.
GGTGAAGACCGAGGATCGAGGTCAATTCTAGCCTAACTCAGGTGACGAACCAAGGCCGGGACCAATTCTGACCCAAGAGTGTTGACGACCGAGGATCGAGGTCAATTCTGACCTAACTCAGGTGACGATCCAAGACCGAGGCCAATTCTGACCCAAGAGTGGTGACGACCGAGGACCGAGGTCAATTCTGACCTAACTCAAGTGACGATCCAAGACCGGGGCCAATTCTGACCCAAGAGTGGTGACGACCGTGGATCGAGGTCAATTCTGACCTAACTCAGGTGACGATCCAAGATCGGGGCCAATACTGGACCAAGAGTGGTGATGACCGGGGACCGAGGTCAATTCTGACCTAACTCAGGTGACGATCCAACACCGGGGCCAATTCTGACCCAAGAGTGGTGACGACCAAGAACCAAGGTCAATTCTGACCTAACTCAGGTAACAATCCAAAACGGGGGCTGATTTTAACCCAAAAGTGGTGACGACCAAGAACCGAGGTCAATTGTGACCAAACTCAGGTGACGATCCAAGACTGGGGCCAATTCTGACCCAAGAGTGGTGATGACCGAGGACCGAGGTCAATTCTGACATAACTCAGGTGACCATCCAAGATCGGGGCCAATTATGACCCAAGAGTGGTGACGACGGAGGACGGAGGTCAATTCTGACCTAACTCAGGTGACAATCCAAGACCGGGGCCAATTCAGACCCAAGAGTATTGACGACCGAGGACCGAGAACAGTTCTGACCTAACTCAGGTGACGATCCAAGACCGAGGCCAATTTTGACCCAAGAGTGGTGACGACCAAGGACCGAGGTCAATTCTATCATAACTCATGTGACGATCCAAGACCGAGGACAATTCTGACCCAAGAGTGGTGACGACCGAGGATCGAGGCCAATTTTGACCTAACTCAGGTGACGATCCAGGACCGGGACCAATTCTAACACAAAATTGGTGACAACGTGGGGTCGAGGTCAATTCTGACTTAACTCAAGTGACGATACAAGATCGGTGCCAATTCTGACCCAAGAGTGGTGACGACCAAGAGCCGAGGTCAATTCTGACCTAACTCTGGTAACGATCCAAGACCGGGGCCAATTCTGACCCAAGAGTGGTGACGATCGAGGATCGAGATCCGTTCTGACCTAACTCAGGTGATGATCCAAGATTGGGGCCAATTCTGACCCAAGAGTGGTGACGACCGAGGATCGAGGTCAATTCTGACCAAACTTAGGTGACGATCCAAGACCGGGGCCAATACTGACCCAAGAGTGGTGACGACTGAGAACCGAGGTCAATTCTGACCTAACTCAGGCGACGATCCAAAACTGGGGCCAATTTTGATCCAAGAGTGGTGGCGACCAAGGACCGAGGTCAATTTTGACCTAACTAAGGTGACAATCCAAAACCGAAGCCAATTCTGACCCAAGAGTGGTGATGACCGAGGACCGAGGTCAATTCTGACCTAACTCAGGTGATGATCCAAGACCGGGGCCAATTGTGACCCAAGAGTGGTGACAACTGAGGACCGAGGTCAATTTTGACCTAACTCATGTGACAATCCAAACCGGGGCCAATTCTGACCCAAGAGTGGTGACGGCTGAGGACCGAGGGCAATTCTGACCTAACTCAGGTGACGATCCAAGATCGGGGCCAATTCTGACACAAGTGTGGTGATGATAGAGGGCCGAGAGTAATTTTGACCTAACTCAGGTGACGATCCAAGAACGGAACCAATTCGGACCCAAGAGTAATGATGACCAAGGATCGAGGTCAATTCTGACCTCACTCAGGTGACGATCCAAGATCGGGACCAATTCTGACCCAAGAGTGTTGACGACCGAGGATCGAGGTCAATTCTGACCTAACTCAGGTGGCCATCCAAGACCGAGGCCAATTCTGACCCAAGAGTGGTGACGACCGAGGATCGAGGTCAATTCTGACCTAACTCAGGTGACGATCTAAGACCGGGGCCAATACTGACCCAAGAGTGGTGACGACCAAGAATCGATGTCAATTCTGACCTAACTCAGGTGACGATAAAATACCGGAGCCAATTTTGACCCAAAAGTGGTGACGACCAAGGACCGATATCAATTCTGACCTAACTCAGGTTACGATCCAAGACCAGGACCAATTCTAACCCAAGAGTGTTGATGACCAAGGATCGAGGTCAATTCTAAACTAACCCACGTGACGATCCAAAATTGGCACCAATTCTGACCCAAGAGTGGTGACGACCGAGAACCGAGGTCAATTCTGACCTAACTAAGGAGATGACCCAAAACTGGGGATAATTTTAACCCAGAAGTGGTGACGACCGAGGACCGACATCAATTCTGACCTCACTCAGGTGACGATCCAAGACCGGGGCCAATTCTGACCCAAGAGTGGTGACGACCGAGGACCGAGGTCAATTCTAACATAACTCACGTGACGATCCAAGATCGGGGCAATTCTGACTCAAGAGTGTTGACGACTGAGGACGGAGTTCAATTCTGAGCTAACTCAGGGGACGATCCAAGACCGTGGCAAATTCTGACCCAAGAGTGGTGATGGCCAAGAATCGAGGTCCATTGTGACCTAACTCAGATGACGATAAAAAACCGGAGCCAATTTTGACCCAAAAGTGGTGACGACCAAGGACCGAGGACAACTCTGACATAACTCAGGTGACGATCAAAGACCGGGGCCAATTTTGACTCGAGAGTGGTGACGACCGAGGACCGAGGTCAATTCTGACCTAACTCAGGTGATGATCCAAGATCGGTGCCAATTTTGACCCAAGAGTGGTGACAACCGTGGACCGAGGTCAATTCTGACCTAACTTAGGTGACGATACAAGACCGGGGTCAAGTCTGACCCAAGAGTGGTGACGATCAAGGACCGAGGTCAATTCTGACCTAACTCAGGTGACGATCCAAGACTAGGGCCAATTCTAACCCAAGAGTGGTGACGACCGAGGATCAATGTAAATTCTGACCTAACTCAGGTGACGCTCCAAGATCGGGGCCAATACTGACCCAAGAGTGGTGATGATCGAGAACCGAGGTCAATTCTGACCTAACTGAGGTGACGATCCAAAACCGGGGCAAATTTTAACCCAAAAGTGGTGACGACTGAGGACCGACGTCAATTCTGACCTAACTCAGGTGACGATCCAAGACCGGGGCCAATTCTGACCCAAGAGTGGTGACGACTGAGGACCGAAGTCAATTCTGACGTAACTTATGTTATGATCCAAGATCGGGGCCAATTCTAACCCAAGAGTGGTGACGACCAAGGACGGAGGTCAATTTTGACCTAACTCAGGTGACGATACAAGACCGGGGCAAATTCTAACATAAGAGTGGAGACGGCCGAGGACCGAGAACAATTTTGACCTAACTCAGGTGACGATCTAAGACCGGGATCAATTCTAACCCAAGAGTGGTGACGACCAAGGACCGAGGTCAATTGTGACCTAAGTCAGGTGACGATCCACGATCGAGGACAATTCTGACCCAAGAGTGGTGACGACCGAGGATCGAGGTCAATTCTTACCTAACTCATGTGACGATCCAAGACCGGGGCCAATACTGACCCAAGAGTGGTGACGACATGGGATCGAGGTCAATTCTGACTTAACTCAAGTGACGATATAAGACCGGTTCCAATTCTAACCCAAGAGTGGTGAAGATAAAGAATCGAGGTCAATTCTGACCTAACTCTGGTGACGATCCAAGACCGGGGCCAATTCTGACCCAAGAGTGGTGACGATCGAGGATCGAGGTCAATTCTGACCTAACTTAGGTAATGATCCACGAGCTGGGCCAATTCTGACCCAAGAGTAGTGACGATCGAGGACCGAGGTCAATTCTGACCTAACTCAGGTGACGATCCAAGACAGGGGCCAATTCTGACCCAAGAGTGGTGACGACTGAGGATCGAAGTCAATTCTGACCAAAATTAGGTGACGATCCAAGATCGGGGCCAATACTGACCCAAGAGTGGTGACGACCGAGAACCAAGGTCAATTCTGACTTAACTCAGGCGATAATCCAAAACCGGGGCAAATTTTGACCCAAGAGTGGTGATGACCAAGGACCGAGGTCAATTCTGACATAACTAAGGTGACGATCCATGATCGAGGCCAATTCTGACCCAAGAGTGGTGATGACTGAGGATCGAGGTGAATTCTGGCCTAACTCAGGTGATGATCCAAGACCGGGGCCAATGGTGACCCAATAGTGGTGACGGCCGAGGACTGAGGTCAATTCGGACCTAACTCATGTGACGATCCAAGACCTGGGCCAATTCTTACCGAAGAGTGGTGACGACCGAGGACCGAGGGAAATTCTGACCTAACTCAAGTGATGATCCAAAATCGGGGCCAATTCTGACCCAAGAGTGGTGACGATCGAGGACCGAGGGTAGCTGTGACTTAACTCAGGTGACGATCCAAGACCGGGACCAATTCTGACCCAAGAGTGGTGAAGACCGAGGATCGAGGTCAATTCTGGCCTAACTCAGGTGACGAACCAAGGCCGGGACCAATTCTGACCCAAGAGTGTTGACGACCGAGGATCGAGGTCAATTCTGACCTAACTCAGGTGACGATCCAAGACCGAGGCCAATTCTGACCCAAGAGTGGTGACGATCGACCGACCGAGGTCAATTCTGACCTAACTCAAGTGACGATCCAAGACCGGGGCCAATTCTGACCCAAGAGTGGTGACGACCGTGGATCGAGGTCAATTCTGACCTAACTCAGGTGACGATCCAAGACCGGGACCAATACTGGACCAAGAGTGGTGATGACAGGGGACCGAGGTCAATTCTATCCTAACTCAGGTGATGATCCAAGCCCGGGCCAATTCTGACCCAAGAGTGGTGACGACCGAGAACCAAGGTCAATTCTGACCTAACTCAGGTAACAATCCAAAACGGGGGCTGATTTTAACCCAAAAGTGGTGACGACCAAGAATCGAGGTCAGTTGTGACCAAACTCAGGTGACGATCCAAGACCGGCTCCAATTCTGACCCAAGAGTGGTGATGACCAAGGACCGAGGTCAATTCTGACATAACTCAGGTGACCATCCAAGATCGGGGCCAATTCTGACCCAAGAGTGGTGACGACGGAGGACGGAGGTCAATTCTGACCTAACTCAGGTGACGATCCAAGACCGGGGCCAATTCTGACCCAAGAGTATTAACGACCGAGGACCGAGAACAATTCTGACCTAACTCAGGTGACGATCCAAGACCGAGGCCAATTTTGACCCAAGAGTGGTGACGACCAAGGACAGAGGTCAATTCTGTCATAACTCATGTGACGATCCAAGACCGAGGACAATTCTGACCTAAGAGTGGTGACGACCGAGGATCGAGGCCAATTTTGACCTAACTCAGGTGACGATCCAAGACCGGGACCAATTCTAACACAAAATTGGTGACAACGTGGGATCGAGGTCAATTCTGACTTAACTCAAGTGACGAAACAAGATCGGTGCCAATTTTGACCCAAGAGTGGTGACGACCAAGAGCCGAGGTAAATTCTGACCTAACTCTGGTAACGATCCAAGACCGGGGCCAATTCTGACCCAAGAGTGGTGACGATGGAGGATCGAGGTCAGTTCTGACCTAACTCAGGTGATGATCCAAGATTGGGGCCAATTCTGATCCAAGAGTGGTGACGACTGAGGATCGAGGTCAATTCTGACCAAACTTAGGTGACGATCCAAGACCGAGGCCAATACTGACCTAAGAGTGGTGACGACCGAGAACCGAGGTCAATTCTGACCTAACTCAGGCGACGATCCAAAACTGGGGCCAATTTTGATCCAAGAGTGGTGGCGACCAAGGACCGAGGTCAATTTTGACCTAACTAAGGTGACAATCCAAGACTGAGGCCAATTCTGACCCAAGAGTGGTGATGACCGAGGACCGAGGTCAATTCTGACCTAACTCAGGTGATGATCAAAGACCGGGGCCAATTGTGACCCAAGAGTGGTGACAACTGAGGACCGAGGTCAATTTTGACCTAACTCATGTGACAATCCAAACCGGGGCCAATTCTGACCCAAGAGTGGTGACGGCTGAGGACCGAGGGCAATTCTGACCTAACTCAGGTGACGATCCAAGATCGAGGCCAATTCTGACATAAGTGTGGTGACGATAGAGGACCGAGAGTAATTTTGACCTAACTCAGGTGACGATCCAAGAACGGAACCAATTCGGACCCAAGAGTGGTGATGACCAAGGATCGAGGTCAATTCTGACCTCACTCAGGTGACGATCCAAGATCGGGACCAATTCTGACCCAAGAGTGTTGACGACTGAGTATCGAGGTCAATTCTGACCTAACTCAGGTGGCGATCCAAGATCGAGGCCAATTCTGACCTAAGAGTGGTAACGACCGAGGACCGAGGTCAATTCTGACCTAACTCACGTGACGATCCAAGACCGGGGCCAATTCTGACCCAAGAGTGGTGACGACCCAGAATCGAGGTCAATTCTGACCTAACTCAGGTGATGATCCAAGACTGTGGCCAATACTGGCCCAAGAGTGGTGACGACCGGGGATCCATGTCAATTCTGACCTAACTCAGGTGCGATCCAAGACCGGGGCCAATTTTGACCCAAGAGTGGTGACGATTGAGGATCGAGGTCAATTTTGACCTAACTCAGGTGACGATCTAAGACCGGGGCCAACACTGACCCAAGAGTGGTGACGACCAAGAATCGAGGTCAATTCTGACGTAACTCATGTGATGATCCAAGATCGGGGCCAATTCTGACCCAAGAGTGGTGACGACCAAGGACGGAGGTCAATTTTGACCTAACTCAGGTGACGATCCAAAACCGGGGCCAATTCTAACCCAAGAGTGGTGACGGCCGAGGACCGAGAACAATTCTGACCAAACTGATGTGACGATCCAAAACAGGGGCTGATATTAACCCAAAAGTGGTGACGACCAAGAACCGAGGTCAATTGTGACCAAACTCAGGTGACGATCCAAGACCGGGGCCAATTCTGACCCAAGAGTGGTGTTGACCGCGGACCGAGGTCAATTCTGACATAACTCAGGTGACCATCCAAGATCGGGGCCAATTCTAACCCAAGAGTGGTGACGACGGAGGACGGAGGTCAATTCTGACCTAACTCAGGTGACGATCCAAGACCGGGGCCAATTCTGACCCAAGAGTATTGACGACCGAGGATCGAGAACAATTCTGACCTAACTCAGGTGACGATCCAAGACCGAGGCCAATTTTGACCCAAGAGTGGTGACGACCAAGGACCGATGTCAATTCTGTCATAACTCATGTGACGATCCAAGACCGAGGACAATTCTGACCCAAGAGTGGTGACGACCGAGGATCGAGGCCAATTTTGACCTAACTCAGGTGACGATCCAAGACCGGGACCAATTCTAACACAAAATTGGTGACAACGTGGGATCGAGGTCAATTCTGACTTAACTCAAGTGACGATACAAGATCGGTGCCAATTCTGACCCAAGATTGGTGACGACCAAGAGCCGAGGTCAATTTTGACCCAACTCTGGTAACGATCCAAGACCGGGGCCAATTCTGACCCAAGAGTGGTGACGATCGAGGATCGAGGTTAGTTCTGACCTAACTCAGGTGATGATCCAAGATTGCGGCCAATTCTAACCCAAGAGTGGTGACGACCAAGGACGGAGGTCAATTTTGACCTAACTCAGGTGACGATCCAAGACCGGGGCCAATTCTAACCCAAGAGTGGTGACGGTCGAGGACCGAGAACAATTCTGACCTAACTCAGGTGACGATCTAAGACCAGGGCCAATTCTGACCCAAGAGTGGTGACGACCGAGGACCGAGGTCAATTCTGACCTAACTAAGGTGACGATCTAAGACCAAGAAAAATTCTGACCCAAGAGTGGTGACGACCGAGGATCGAGGTCAATTCTTACCTAACTCAGGTGACGATCCAAGACCGGGGCCAATACTGACCCAAGAGTGGTGACGATCGAGGATCGAGGTCAATTCTGACCAAACTTAGGTGACGATCCATGATCAGGGCCAATTCTGACCCAAGAGTAGTGACAACCGAGGACCGAGGTCAATTCAGACCTAACTCAGGTGACGATCCAAGATAGGGGCCAATTCTGACCCAAGAGTGGTGACGACTGAGGATCGAAGTCAATTCTGACCAAACTTAGGTGACGATCGAAGATCGGGGCCAATACTGACCCAAGAGTGGTGACGACCGAGAACCGAGGTCAATTCTGACTTAACTCAGGCGATGATCCAAAACTGCGGTAAATTTTGACCCAAGAGTGGTGACGACCAAGGACCGAGGTCAATTCTGACCTAACTAAGGTGACGATCCATGATCGAGGCCAATTCTGACCCAAGAGTGATGATGACAGAGGACCGAGGTCAATTCTCGCCTAACTCAGGTGACGATCCAAGACCGGGGCCAATTGTGACCCAATAGTGGTGACGGCCGAGGACTGAGGTCAATTCGGACCTAACTCATGTGACGATCCAAGACCAGGGCCAATTCTTACCCAAGAGTGGTGACGGCCGAGGACCGAGGGAAATTCTGACCTAACTCAAGTGATGATCCAAAATCGGGGCCAATTCTGACCCAAGAGTGGTGACGATCGAGGACCGAGGGTAGCTGTGACTTAACTCAGGTGACGATCCAAGACCGGGACCAATTCTGACCCAAGAGTGGTGAAGACCGAGGATCGAGGTCAATTCTAGCCTAACTCAGGTGACGATCCAAGGCCGGGACCAATTCTGACCCAAGAGTGTTGACGACCGAGGATCGAGGTCAATTCTGACCTAACTCAGGTGATGATCCAAGACCGCGGCCAATTCTGTCCCAAGAGTGGTGACGACCAAGGACTGAGGTCAATTCTGACCTAACTCAAGTGACGATCCAAGACCAGGGCCAATTCTGACCCAAGAGTGGTGACGACCGTGGATCGAGGTCAATTCTGACTTAACTCAGGTAATGATCCAAGACCGAGGCCAATTCTGACCCAAGAGTGGTGACGACTGAGGATCGAGGTCAATTCTGACCTAACTCAGGTGACGATCTAAGACCGGGGCCAATACTGACCCAAGAGTGGTGACGACCAAGAATCGAGGTCAATTCTGACCTAACTCAGGTGACGATAAAATACCGGAGCCAATTTTGACCCAAAGGTGGTGACGACCAAGGACCGATGTCAATTCTGACCTAACTCAGGTTACGATCCAAGACCAGGACCAATTCTAACCCAAGAGTGCTGACGACCAAGGATCGAGGTCAATTCTGACCTAACCCAGGTGACGATCCAAAATTGGCACAGTTTCTGACCCAAGAGTGGTGACGACCGAGAACCGAGGTCAATTCTAACCTAACTAAGGAGACGACCCAAAACTGGGGATAATTTTAACCCAAAAGTGGTGACGACCGAGGACCGACATCAATTCTGACCTCACTCAGGTGACGATCCAAGACCGGGGCCAATTCTGACCCAAGAGTGGTGACGACCGAGGACCGAGGTCAATTCTAACATAACTCAGGTGACGATCCAAGATCGGGGAAATTCTGACTCAAGAGTGTTGACGACTGAGGACGGAGTTCAATTCTGAGCTAACTCAGGGGACGATCCAAGACCAGGGCCAATTCTGACCCAAGAGTGGTGACGGCCAAGAATCGAGGACAATTGTGACCTAACTCAGATGACGATAAAAAACCGGAGCAAATTTTGACCCAAAAGTGGTTACGACCAAGGACCGAGGTCAATTCTGACATAACTCAGGTGACGATCAAAGACCGGGGCCAATTTTGACTCGACAGTGGTGACGACCGAGGACCGAGGTCAATTCTGACCTAACTCAGGTGATGATCCAAGACCGGCGCCAATTTTGACCCTAGAGTGGTGACAACTGAGGATCGAGGTCAATTCTGACCTAACTTAGGTGACGATACAAGATCGGGGTCAAGTCCGACCCAAGAGTGGTGACGATCAAGGACCGAGGTCAATTCTGACCTAACTCAGGTGACGATCCAAGACTAGGGCCAATTCTAACCCAAGAGTGGTGACGACCGAGGATCAATGTAAATTCTGACCTAACTCAGGTGACGATCCAAGATCGGGGCCAATACTGACCCAAGAGTGGTGATGATCGAGAACCGAGGTCAATTCTGACCTAACTGAGGTGACGATCCAAAACCGGGGCCAATTTTAACCCAAAAGTGGTGACGACTGAGGACCGACCTCAATTCTAACCTAACTCAGGTGACGATCCAAGACCGGCGCCAATTCTGACCCAAGAGTGGTGACGACTGAGGACCGAGGTCAATTCTGACGTAACTTATGTTATGATCCAAGATCGGGGCCAATTCTAACCCAAGAGTGGTGACGACCAAGGACGGAGGTCAATTTTGACCTAACTCAGGTGACGATCCAAGACCGGGGCCAATTCTGATCTAAGAGTGGAGACGGCCGAGGACCGAGAACAATTTTGACCTAACTCAGGTGACGATCTCAGACCGGGATCAATTCTAACCCAAGAGTGGTGACGACCGAGGACCGAGGACCGAGGTCAATTCTGACCTAACTTAGGTGACGATCCACGATCGAGGACAATTCTGACCCAAGAGTGGTGACGACAGAGGATCAAGGTCAATTATTACCTAACTCATGTGACGATCCAAGACCGGGGCCAATACTGACCCAAGAGTGGTGACGACATGAGATCGAGGTCAATTCTGACTTAACTCAAGTGACGATATAAGACCGGTTCCAATTTTAACCCTAGAGTGGTGAAGACCAAGAATCGAGGTCAATTCTGACCTAACTCTGGTGACGATCCAAGACCGGGGCCAATTCTGACCCAAGAGTGGTGACGATCGAGGATCGAGGTCAATTCTGACCTAACGTAGGTGATGATCCACGATCGGGGCCAATTCTGACCAAAGTGTAGTGACGATCGAGGACCGAGGTCAATTCTGACCTAACTCAGGTGACGATCCAAGACAGGGGCGAATTTGGACCCAAGAGTGGTGACGACTGAGGATCAAAGTCAATTCTGACCAAACTTAGGTGACGATCCAAGATCGGGGCCAATTCTGACCCAAAAGTGGTGACGACAGAGGATCGAGGTCAATTCTGACCTAACTCAGGTGACGATCCAAGAATGGGGCCAATTCTAACCCAAGGGTGGTGACGACGGAGCATCGAGGTCAATTCTGACAAAACATAGGTGATGATCCAAGATCGGGGCCAATACTGACCCAAGAGTGGTGACGACCGAGAATCGAGGTCAATTCTGACCTAACTCAGGCAACAATCCAAAACTGGGGAAAATTTTGACCCAAGAGTGGTGACGACCAAGGACCGAGGTCAATTCTGGCCTAACTAAGGTGACGATATATGATCGAGGCAAATTCTGACCCAAGAGTGGTGATGACAGAGGACTGAGGTCAATTCTGGCCTAACTCAGGTGACGATCCAAGACCGGGGCCAATTCTGACCCAAGAGTGGTGACGATCGAGGACCGAGGGTAGCTGTGACTTAACTCAGGTGACGATCCAAGACCGGGACCAATTCTGACCCAAGAGTGGTGAAGACCGAGGATCGAGGTCAATTCTAGCCTAACTCAGGTGACGAACCAAGGCCGAAACCAATTCTGACCCAAGAGTGTTGACGACCGAGGATCGAGGTCAATTATGACCTAACTCAGGTGACGATCCAAGACCGAGGCCAATTCTGACCCAAGAGTGGTGACGACCGAGGACCGAGGTCAATTCTGACCTAACTCAAGTGACGATCCAAGACCGGGGTCAATTCTGGCCCAAGATTGGTGACGATCGTGGATCGAGGTCAATTCTGACCTAACTCAGGTGATGATCCAAGACCGGGGCCAATACTGGACCAAGAGTGGTGATGACCGGGGACCGAGGTCAATTCTAACCTAACTCAGGTGACGATCCAAGACCGGGGCCAATTCTGACCCAAGAGTGGTGACGACCGAGAACCAAGGTCAATTCTGACCTAACTCAGGTAACAATCCAAAACGGGGGCTGATTTTAACCCAAAAGTGGTGACGACCAAGAACCGAGGTCAATTGTGACCAAACTCAGGTGACGATCCAAGATCGGGGCCAATTCTGACCCAAGAGTGGTGACGACGGAGGACGGAGGTCAATTCTGACCTAACTCAGCTGACGATCCAAGACCGGGGCCAATTCTGACCCAAGAGTATTGACGACCGAGGACCGAGAACAATTCTGACCTAACTCAGGTGACGATCCAAGACCGAGGCCAATTTTGACCCAAGAGTGGTGATGACCAAGGACCGAGGTCAATTCTGTCATAACTCATGTGACGATCCAAGACCGAGGACAATTCTTACCCAAGAGTGGTGACGACCGAGGATCGAGGCCAATTTTGACCTAACTCAGGTGACGATCCAAGACCGGGACCAATTCTAACACAAAATTGGTGACAACGTGGGATCGAGGTCAATTCTGACTTAACTCAAGTGACGATACAAGATCGGTGCCAATTCTGACCCAAGAGTGGTGACGACCAAGAGCCGAGGTCAATTCTGACCTAACTCTGGTAACGATCTAAGACCGGGGCCAATTCTGACCCAAGAGTGGTGACGATCGAGGATCGAGGTCAGTTATGACCTAACTCAGGTGATGATCCAAGATTGGGGCCAATTCTGACCCAAGAGTGGTGACGACTGAGGATCGAGGTCAATTCTGACCAAACTTAGGTGACGATCCAAGACCGGGGCCAATACTGACCCAAGAGTGGTGGCGACCGAGAACCGAGGTCAATTCTGACCTAACTCAGGCGACAATCCAAGACCGAGGCCAATTCTGACCCAAGAGTGGTGATGACCGAGGACCGAGGTCAATTCTGATCTAACTCAGGTGATGATCCAAGACCGGGGCCAATTGTGACCCAAGGGTGGTGACAACTGAGGACTGAGGTCAATTTTGACCTAACTCATGTGACAATCCAAACCGGGGCCAATTCTGACCCAAGAGTGGTGACGGTTGAGGACCGAGGGCAATTCTGACCTAACTCAGGTGATGATCCAAGATCGGGGCCAATTCTGACATAAGTGTGGTGACGATCGAGGACCGAGAGTAATTTTGACCTAACTCAGGTGACGATCCAAGAACGGAACCAATTCGGACCCAAGAGTGGTGATGACCAAGGATCGAGGTCAATTCTAACCTCACTCAGGTGACGATCCAAGATCGAGACCAATTTTGACCCAAGAGTGTTGACGACCGAGGATCGAGGTCAATTCTGACCTAACACAGGTGACGATCCAAGATCGAGGCCAATTCTGACCTAAGAGTGGTGACGACCGAGGACCGAGGTCAATTCTGACCTAACTCACGTGACGATCCAAGACCGGGGCCAATTCTGACCCAAGAGTGGTGACGACCAAGAATCGAGGTCAATTTTGACCTAACTCAGGTGATGATCCAAGACCGGGGCCAATACTGGCCCAAGAGTGGTGACGACCGGGGATCGAGGTCAATTCGGACCTAACTCAGGTGCGATCCAAGACCAGGGCCAATTTTGACCCAAGAGTGGTGACGATCGAGGATCGAGGTCAATTTTGACCTAACTCAGGTGACGATCTAAGACCGGGGCCAACACTGACCCAAGAGTGGTGACGACCAAGAATCGAGGTCAATTCTGACGTAACTCATGTGATGATCCAAGATCGGGGCCAATTCTGACCCAAGAGTGGTGATGACCAAGGACGGAGGTCAATTTTGACCTAACTCAGGTGGCGATCCAAGATCGAGAAAAATTCTGACCCAAGAGTGGTGACGACCGAGGATCGAGGTCAATTCTTACCTAACTCAGGTGACGATCCAAGACCGGGGCCAATACTGACCCAAGAGTGGTGACGATCGAGGATCGAGGTCAATTCTGACCTAACTTAGGTGACGATCCATGATCGGGGCCAATTCTGACCCAAGAGTAGTGACAACAGAGGACCGAGGTCAATTCTGACCTAACTCAGGTGACGATCCAAGACAGGGGCCAATTCTGAGCCAAGAGTGGTGACGACTGAGGATCAAAATCAATTCTGACCAAACTTAGGTGACGATCGAAGATCGGGGCCAATACTGACCCAAGAGTGGTGACGACCGAGAACTGAAGTCAATTCTGACTTAACTCAGGCGATGATCCAAAACTGGGGCAAATTTTGACCCAAGAGTGGTGACGACCAAGGACCGAGGTCAATTCTGACCTAACTAAGGTGACGATCCATGATCGAGGCCAATTCTGACCCAAGAGTGATGATGACAGAGCACCGAGGTCAATTCTGGCCTAACTGAGGTGACGATCCAAGACCGGGGCCAATTGTGACCCAATAGTGGTGACGGCCGAGGACTGAGGTCAATTCGGACCTAACTCATGTGACGATCCAAGACCGGGGCCAATTCTTACCCAGGAGTGGTGACGGCCGAGGACCGAGGGAAATTCTGACCTAACTCAAGTGATGATCCAAAATCGGGGTCAATTCTAACCCAAGAGTGGTGACGATCGAGGACCGAGGGTAGCTGTGACTTAACTCAGGTGATGATCCAAGACCGGGACCAATTCTGACCCAAGAGTGGTGAAGACCGAGGATCGAGGTCAATTCTAGCCTAACTCAGGTGACGATCCAAGGCCGGGACCAATTCTGACCCAAGAGTGTTGACGACCGAGGATCGAGGTCAATTCTGACCTAACTCAGGTGATGATCCAAGACCGAGGCTAATTCTGACCCAAGAGTGGTGACGACCGATGACTGAGGTCAATTCTGACCTAACTCAAGTGACGATCCAAGACCGGGGCCAAGTCTGACCCAAGAGTGGTGACGACCGTGGATCGAGGTCAATTCTGACCTAACTCAGGTAATGATCCAAGACCGAGGCCAATTCTGACCCAAGAGTGGTAACGACCGAGGGTCGAGGTCAATTCTGACCTAACTCAGGTGACGATCTAAGACCGGGGCCAATACTGACCCAAGAGTGGTGACGACCAAGAATCGAGGTCAATTCTGACCTAACTCAGGTGACGATAAAATACCGGAGCCAATTTTGACCCAAAAGTGGTGACGACCAAGGACCGATGTCAATTCTGACCAAACTCAGGTTACAATCCAAGACCAGGACCAATTCTAACCCAAGAGTGGTGACGACCAAGGATCGAGGTCAATTCTGACCTAACCCAGGTGACGATCCAAAATTGGCACCAATTCTGACCCAAGAGTGGTGACGACCGAGAACCGAGGTCAATTCTGACCTAACTAAGGAGATGACCCAAAACTGGGGATACTTTTAACCCAAAAGTGGTGACGACCGAGGACTGACATCAATTCTGACCTCACTCAGGTGATGATCCAAGACCGGGACCAATTCTGACCCAAGAGTGGTGAAGACCGAGGATCGAGGTCAATTCTAGCCTAACTCAGGTGACGATCCAAGGCCGGGACCAATTCTGACCCAAGAGTGTTGACGAACGAGGATCGAGGTCAATTCTGACCTAACTCAGGTGATGATCCAAGACCGAGGCCAATTCTGACCCAAGAGTGGTGACGACCGATGACTGAGGTCAATTCTGACCTAATTCAAGTGACGATCCAAGACCGGGGCCAATTCTGACCCAAGAGTGGTGACGACCGTGGATCGAGGTCAATTCTAACCTAACTCAGGTAATGATCCAAGACCGAGGCCAATTCGGACCCAAGAGTGGTAACGACCGAGGATCGAGGTCAATTCTGACCTAACTCAGGTGACGATCTAAGACCGGGGCCAATACTGACCCAAGAGTGGTGACGACCAAGAATCGAGGTCAATTCTGACCTAACTCAGGTGACGATAAAATACCGGAGCCAATTTTGACCCAAAAGTGGTGACGACTAAGGACCGATGTCAATTCTGACCAAACTCAGGTTACAATCCAAGACCAGGACCAATTCTAACCCAAGAGTGGTGACGACCAAGGATCGAGGTCAATTCTGACCTAACCCAGGTGACGATCCAAAATTGGCACCAATTCTGACCCAAGAGTGGTGACGACCGAGAACCGAGGTCAATTCTGACCTAACTCAGGAGATGACCCAAAACTGGGGATAATTTTAACCCAAAAGTGGTGACGACGAGGACCAACATCAATTCTGACCTCACTCAGGTGATGATCCAAGACCGGGGCCAATTCTGACCCAAGAGTGGTGACGACCGAGGACCGAGGTCAATTCTAACATAACTCAGGTGACGATCCAAGATCGTGGCAATTCCGACTCAAGAGTGTTGACGACTGAGGACAGAGTTCAATTCTGAGCTAACTCAGGGGACGATCAAAGACCGGGGCCAATTCTGACCCAAGAGTGGTGATGGCCAAGAATCGAGGTCAATTGTGACCTAACTCAGATGACGATAAAAAACCGGAGCCAATTTTGACCCAAAAGTCGTGACGACAAAGGACCGAGGTCAATTCTGACATAACTCAGGTGATGATCAAAGACCGGGGCCAATTTTGACTCGAGAGTGGTGACGACTGAGGACCGAGGTCAATTCTGACATAACTCAGGTGATGATCCAAGACCGGGGCCAATTTTGACCCAAGAGTGGTGACAACCGAGGACCGAGGTCAATTCTGACCTAACTTAGGTGACGATACAAGACCGGGGTCAAGTCCGACCCAAGAGTGGTGACGATCAAGGACCGAGGTCAATTCTGACCTAACTCAGGTGACGATCCAAGACTAGGGCCAATTCTAACCCAAGAGTGGTGACGACCGAGGATCAATGTAAATTCTGACCTAACTCAGGTGACGTTCCAAGATCGGGGCCAATACTGACCCAAGAGTGGTGATGATCGAGAACCGAGGTCAATTCTGACCTAACTGAGGTGACGATCCAAAACCGTGGCCAATTTTAACCCAAAAGTGGTGAGGACTGAGGACCGACGTCAATTCTCACCTAACTCAGGTGACGATCCAAGACCGGGGCCAATTCTGACCCAAGAGTGGTGACGACTGAGGACCGAGGTCAATTCTGACGTAACTTATGTTATGATCCAAGATCGGGGCCAATTCTAACCCAAGAGTGGTGACGACCAAGGACGGTGGTCAATTTTGACCTAACTCAGGTGACGATCCAAGACCGGGGCCAATTCTGACCTAAGAGTGGAGACGGCCGAGGACCGAGAACAATTTTGACCTAACTCAGGTGACGATCTAAGACCGGGATCAATTCTAACCCAAGAGTGGTGACGATCGAGGACCGAGGTCAATTCTGATCTAACTCAGGTGACGATCCACGATCGAGGACAATTCTGACCCAAGAGTGGTGACGACCGAGAATCGAGGTCAATTCTTACCTAACTCATGTGATGATCCAAGACCGGGGCCAATACTGACCCAAGAGTGGTGACAACATGGGATCGAGGTCAATTCTGACTTAACTCAAGTGACGATATAAGACCGGTTCCAATTCTAACCCAAGAGTGGTGAAGACCAAGAACTGAGGTCAATTCTGACCTAACTCTGGTGACGATCCAAGACCGGGGCCAATTCTGACCCAAGAGTGGTGACGATCGAGGATCGAGGTCAATTCTGACCTAACTTAGGTAATAATCCACGAGCGGGGCCAATTTTGACCCAAGAGTAGTGACGATCGAGGACCGAGGTCAATTTTGACCTAACTCAGGTGACGATCCAAGACAGGGGCCAATTCTGACCCAAGAGTTGTGACGACTGAGGATCGAAGTTAATTCTGACCAAACTTAGGTGACGATCCAAGATCGGGACCAATACTGACCCAAGAGTGGTGACGACCGAGAACCAAGTTCAATTCTGACTTAACTCCGGCGATAATCCAAAACTGGGGCAAATTTTGACCCAAGAGTGGTGACGACCAAGGACCGAGGTCAATTCTGACATAACTAAGGTGACGATCCATGATCGAGGCCAATTCTGACCCAAGAGTGGTGATGACAGAGGACCGAGGTCAATTCTTTCCTAACTCAGGTGATGATCCAAGACCGGGGCCAATTGTGACCCAATAGTGGTGACGGCCGAGGACTGAGGTCAATTCGGACCTAACTCATGTGACGATCCAAGACCGCGGCCAATTCTTACCCAAGAGTGGTGACGACCGAGGACCGAGGGAAATTCTGACCTAACTCAAGTGATGATCCAAAATCGGGGCCAATTCTGACCTAAGAGTGGTGACGATCGAGGACCGAGGGTAGCTGTGACTTAACTCAGGTGACGATCCAAGACCGGGTCAATTCTGACCCAAGAGTGGTGAAGACCGAGGATTGAGGTCAATTCTGGCCTAACTCAGGTGACGAACCAAGGCCGGGACCAATTCTGACCCAAGAGTGTTGACGACCGAGGATCGAGGTCAATTCTGACCTAACTCAGGTGACGATCCAAGACTGGGGCCAACACTGGACCAAGAGTGGTGATGACCAGGGACCGAGGTCAATTCTGACTTAACTCAGGTGATGATCCAAGACCGGGGCCAATTCTGACCCAAGAGTGGTGACGACCGAGGATCGAGGTCAATTCTGACCTAACTCAGGTGACGATCTAAGACCGGGGCCAATACTGACCCAAGAGTGGTGACGACCAAGAATCGAGGTCAATTCTGACCTAACTCAGGTGACGATAAAATACCGGAGCCAATTTTGACCCAAAAGTGGTGACGACCAAGGACCGATGTCAATTCTGACCTAACTCAGGTTACGATCCAAGACCAGGACCAATTCTAACCCAAGAGTGGTGACGACCACGAATCGAGGTAAATTCTGACCTAACCCAGGTGACGATCCAAAATTGGCCCCAATTCTGACCCAAGAGTGGTGACGACCGAGAACCGAGGTCAATTCTGACCTAACTCAGGAGACGACCCAAAACTGGGGATAATTTTAACCCAAAAGTGGTGACGACCGAGGACCGACATCAATTCTGACCTAACTCAGGTTACGATCTAAGACCGGGGCCAATTCTGACCCAAGAGTTGTGACGACCGAGGACCGAGGTCAATTCTAACATAACTCAGGTGACGATCCAAGATCGGGGCAATTCTGACTCAAGAGTTTTGACGACTGAGGACGGAGTTCAATTCTGAGCTAACTCAGGGGACGATCCAAGACCGGGGCCAATTCTGACCCAACAGTGGTGATAGCCAAGAATCGAGGTCAATTGTGACCTAACTCAGATGACGATAAAAACCGGTGCCAATTTTGACCCAAAAGTGGTGACGACCAAGGACCGAGGTCAATTCTGACATAACTCAGGTGACGATCAAAGACCGAGGCCAATTTTGACTCGAGAGTGGTGACGACCGAGGACTGAGGTCAATTCTGACCTAACTCAGGTGATGATCCAAGACCGGTGCCAATTTTGACCCAAGAGTGGTGATGACCTAGGACCGAGGTCAATTCTGACCTAACTTAGGTGACGATATAAGACCGGGGTCAAGTCCGACCCAAGAGTGGTGACGATCAAGGACCGAGGTCAATTCTAACCTAACTCAGGTGACGATCCAAGACTAGGGCCAATTCTAACCCAACAGTGGTGATGACCGAGGATCAATGTAAATTGTGACCTAACTCAGGTGACGATCCAAGATCGGGGCCAATACTGACCCAAGAGTGGTGATGATCGAGAATCGAGGTCAATTCTGACCTAACTGAGGTGACGATCCAAAACCGTGGCCAATTTTAACCCAAAAGTGGTGACGACTGCGAATCGACGTCAATTCTGACCTAACTCAGGTGACGATCCAAGACCGGGGCCAATTCTGATCCAAGAGTGGTGACGACCGAGGACCGAGGTCAATTTTGACGTAACTTACGTGATGATCCAAGATCGGGGCCAATTCTAACCCAAGAGTGGTGACGACCAAGGACGGAGGTCAATTTTGACCTAACTCAGGTGACGATCCAAGACCGGGGCTAATTCTGACCTAAGAGTGGTGACGGCCGAGGACCGAGAACAATTTTGACCTAACCCAGGTGATGATTTAAGACCGTGGCCAATTCTGACCCAAGAGTGGTGACGACCGAGGATCGAGGTCAATTCTGACCTAACTCAGGTGACGATCCACGACCGAGGACAATTCTGACCCAAGAGTGGTGACGACCGAGGATCGAGGTCAATTCTTACCTAACTCATGTGACGATCCAAGACCGGGGCCAATACTGACCCAAAAGTGGTGACGACATGGGATCGAGGTCAATTCTGACTTAACTCAAGTGACGATATAAGACCGGTGCCAATTCTAACCCAAGAGTGGTGATGACCAAGAACCGAGGTCAATTCTGACGTAACTCTGGTGACGATCCAAGACCGGGGCCAATTCTGGCCCAAGAGTGGTGACGATCGAGGATCGAGGTCAATTCTGACCTAACTTAGGTGATGATCCACGATTGGGGCCAATTCTGACCAAAGTGTAGTGACGATCGAGGACCGAGGTCAATTCTGACCTAACTCAGGTGACGATCCAAGACAGGGGCCAATTTGGACCCAAGAGTGGTGACGACTGAGGATCAAAGTCAATTCTGACCAAACTTAGGTGACGATCCAAGATCGGGGCCAATTCTGACCCAAAAGTGGTGACGACAGAGGATCGAGGTCAATTCTGACCTAACTCAGGTGACGATCCAAGAATGGGTCCAATTCTAACCCAAGGGTGGTGACGACGGAGCATCGAGGTCAATTCTGACAAAACATAGGTGATGATCCAAGATCGGGGCCAATACTGACCCAAGAGTGGTGACGACCGAGAATCGAGGTCAATTCTGACCTAACTCAGGGAACAATCCAAAACTGGGGCAAATTTTGACCCAAGAGTGGTGACGACCAAGGACCGAGGTCAATTCTGGCCTAACTAAGGTGACGATATATGATCGAGGCAAATTCTGACCCAAGAGTGCTGATGACAGAGGACTGAGGTCAATTCTGGCCTAACTCAGGTGACGATCCAAGACCGGGGCCAATTGTAACCCAATAGTGGTGACGACCGAGGACTGAGGTCAATTCGGACCTAACTCATGTGACGATCCAAGACCGGGGCCAATTCTTACCCAAGAGTGGTGACAGCCGAGGACCGAGGGCAATTCTGACCTAACTCAAGTGACGATCCAAAATCGAGGCCAATTCTGACCCAAGAGTGGTAACGATCGAGGACCGAGGGCAATTGTGACTTAACTCAGGTGACGATCCAAGACCGAGACCAATTCTGACCCTAGAGTGGTGAAGACTGAGGATCGATGTCAATTCTGGCCTAACTCAGGTGACGATCCAAGGCCGGGACCAATTCTGACCCAAGAGTGTTGACGACCGAGGATCAAGGTCAATTCTCACCTAACTCAGGTGACGATCCAAGACCGAGGCCAATTCTGACCAAAGAGTGGTGACGACCGAGGACCGAGGATCGAGGTCAATTCTGACCTAATTCAGGTGACGATCCAAGACCGGGGCCAATTCTGACCCAAGAGTGGTGACGACCAAGAATCGAGGTCAATTCTGACCTAACTCAGGTGACGATAAAATACCGAAACCAATTTTGACCCAAAAGTGGTGATGACCAAGGACCGATGTCAATTCTGACCTAACTCAGGTTACGATCAAAGACCAGGACCAATTCTAACCCAAGAGTGGTGACGACCAAGGATCGAGGTCAATTCTGACCTAACCCAGGTAACGATAAAAAATTGGCACCAATTCTGACCTAACTCAGGTGACGACCCAAAACTGGGGATAATTTTAACCCAAAAGTTGTGACGACTGAGGACGGAGTTCAATTCTGAGCTAACTCAGGTGACGATCCAAGACCGGGGCCAATTCTGACCCAAGAGTGGTGACGGACGAGGAGCGAGAACAATTTTGACCTAACTCAGGTGACGATCCAAGATCGGGGCTAATTCTGACCCAAGAGTGGTGACAGCCGAGGATCGAGGTCAATTCTGACCTAACTCAGATGACGATCTAAGACCAGGGTCAATACTGACCCAAGAGTGGTGACGACATGGGATCGAGGTCAATTCTGACTCAACTCAAGTGACAATACAAGACCGGTGCCAATTTTGACCCAAGAGTGGTGACGACCAAGAACCGAGGTCAATTCTGACCTAACTCTGGTGACGATCCAAGACTGAGGCCAATTCTGACCCAAGAGTGGTGACGATCAATGATCGAGGTCAATTTTGACCTAACTCAGGTGACGATCCATGACCGGCGCCAATTCTGACCCAAAAGTGGTGACGGGCGAGGACTGAGGTCAATTCTGACCTAACTCAGGTGACGATCCAAGACTGGGGCCAATTCTAACCCAAGGGTGGTGACGACGGAGCATCGAGGTCAATTCGGACAAAACTTACGTGATGATCCAAGATCGGGGCCAATACAGACCCAAAAGTGGTTACGACCGAGAACCGAGGTCAATTCTGACCTAACTCAGGTGACGATCCAAAACTGGTGCCAATTTTAACCCAAAAGTGGTGACGACCAAGGACCAACGTCAATTCTTACCTAAATCAGGTGACGATCAATGACCGAGGCCAATTTTGACTCGAGAGTGGTGACGACCGAGGACCGAGGTCAATTCTGACCTAACTCAGGTGATGATCCAAGACCGGTGCCAATTTTGACCCAAGAGTGGTGACGACCTAGGACCGAGGTCAATTCTGACCTAACTTAGGTGACGATATAAGACCGGGGTCAAGTCCGACCCAAGAGTGGTGACGATCAAGGACCGAGGTCAATTCTAACCTAACTCAGGTGACGATCCAAGACTAGGGACAATTCTAACCCAAGAGTGGTGATGACCGAGGATCAATGTAAATTGTGACCTAATTCAGGTGACGATCCAAGATCGGGGCCAATACTGACCCAAGAGTGGTGATGATCGAGCATCGAGGTCAATTCTGACCTAACTGAGGTGACGATCCAAGATCGAGGCCAATTCAGACCCAAGTGTGGTGACGATCGAGGACCGAGGGTAATTTTGCCCTAACTCAGGTGACGATCCAAGATCGGGACCAATTCTGACCCAAGAGTGGTGAAGACCGAGGATCGAGGTCAATTCTGACCTAACTCGGGTGACGATCCAAGACCGGGAGCAATTCTGATCCAATAGTGTTGACGATCGAGGATCGAGGTCAATTCAGACCTAACTCAGGTGATGATCCAAGACCGAGGCCAATTCTGACCTAAGAGTGGTGACGACCGAGGACCGAGGTCAATTCTGACCTAACACAAGTGACGATCCAAGATCGGGGCCAATTCTGACCCAAGAGTGGTGTCGACCGTGGATCGAGGCCAATTCTGACCTAACTCAAGTGACGATCCAAGACCGGGTCCAATAGTGGCCCAAGAGTGGTGACGACCGGGGACCGAGGTCAATCCTGACCAAACTCAGGTGACGATCCAAGACCGGGGCCAATTTTGACCCAAGAGTGGTGACGCCCGAGGATCGAGGTCAATTCTGACCTAACTCAGGTGACGATTTAAGACCAGGGCCAATACTGACCCAAGAGTGGTGACGACCAAGAATCGAGGTCAATTCTAACCTAACTCACGTGACAATAAAAAACTGACGACCAATGATCGAGGTCAATTCTGACATAACTCAGGTGACGATCCAAGATCGGGGCCAATTCTGACCCGAGAGTGGTGACGACCGAGGACCGAGGTCAATTCTGACATAACTCAGGTGAAGATCCTAGACCGGGTCCAATTTTGACCCAAGTGTGATAACAACCGAGGACCGAGGTCAATTCTGACCTAACTCCGGTGACGATCCAAGATCGGGGCCAATTCTGGCCTAAGGGTGGTGACGATCGAGGATCGAGAACAATTCTGACCTAACTCAGGTGACGATCCAATACCGGGGCCAATTTTAACCCAAGAGTGGTGATGACCGAGGATCGAGGGCAATTCTGACCTAACTCAGGTGACGATCCCAGACCGGGGCCAATTCTGACCCAAGAGTGGTGACGCCTGAGAACCGAGGCCAATTCTGACCTAACTCAGGTGATGATCGAAAACCGAGGCCAATTTTGATCCAAAAATGGTGACGACCAAGGACTGAGGTCAATTCTGACCTAACTAAGGTGATGATCCAAGACCGGGGCCAATACTGACCGAAGAGTGGTGACGACCGAGAACCGAGGTCAATTCTGACTTAACTCAGGTGACATTCCAAAATTTGGGCAAATTTTGACCCAAAAGTGGTGACGACCGAGGACCGAGTTCAATTCTGACCTAAATCAGGTGACAATCCAAGACCGGGGCCAATTCTAACCCAAGAGTGGTGACGATCGAGGACCGAGGGAAATTCTGACCTAACTCAAGTGATGATCCAAAATCGGGGCCAATTCTGACCTAAGAGTGGTGACGATCGAGGACCGAGGGTAGCTGTGACTTAACTCAGGTGACGATCCAAGACCGGGACCAATTCTGACCCAAGAGTGGTGAAGACCGAGGATGGAGGTCAATTCTGGCCCAACTCAGGTGACGAACCAAGGCCGGGACCAATTCTGGCCCAAGAGTGTTGACGACCGAGGATCGAGGTCAATTCTGACCTAACTCAGGGGACGATCCAAGACCGGGACCAACACTGGACCAAGAGTGGTGATGACCGGGGACCGAGGTCAATTCTGACTTAACTCAGGTGACGATCCAAGACCGGGGCCAATTCTGACCCAAGAGTGGTGACGACCGAGGATCGAGGTCAATTCTGACCTAACTCAGGTGACGATCTAAGACCGGGGCCAATACTGACCCAAGAGTGGTGACGACCAAGAATCGAGGTCAATTCTGACCTAACTCAGGTGACGATAAAATACCGGAGCCAATTTTGACCCAAAAGTGGTGACGACCAAGGACCGATATCAATTCTGACCTAACTCAGGTTACGATCCAAGACCAGGACCAATTCTAACCCAAGAGTGGTGACGACCAAGGATCGAGGTAAATTCTGACCTAACCCAGGTGACGATCCAAAATTGGCATGACCCAAGAGTGGTGACGACCGAGAACCGAGGTCAATTCTGACCTAACTCAGGAGACGACCCAAAACTGGGGATAATTTTAACCCAAAAGTGGTGACGACCGAGGACCTACATCAATTCTGACCTAACTCAGGTTACGATCTAAGACCGGGGCCAATTCTGACCCAAGAGTTGTGACGACCGAGGACCGAGGTCAATTCTAACATAACTCAGGTGACGATCCAAGATCGGGGCAATTCTGACTCAAGAGTTTTGACGACTGAGGACGGAGTTCAATTCTGAGCTAACTCAGGGGACGATCCAAGACCGGGGCCAATTCTGACCCAACAGTGGTGATGGCCAAGAATTGAGGTCAATTGTGACCTAACTCAGATGACGATAAAAACCCGGTGCCAATTTTGACCCAAAAGTGGTGACGACCAAGGACCGAGGTCAATTCTGACATAACTCAGGTGACGATCAAAGACCGAGGCCAATTTTGACTCGAGAGTGGTGACGACCGAGGACCGAGGTCAATTCTGACCTAACTGAGGTGACGATCCAAAATCGGGGCCAATTTTAACCCAAAAGTGGTGACGACTGCGGATCGACGTCAATTCTGACCTAACTCAGGTGACGATCCAAGACCGGGGCCAATTCTGATCCAAGAGTGGTGACGACCGAGGACCGAGGTCAATTCTGACGTAACTTACGTGATGATCCAAGATCGGGGCCAATTCTAACCCAAGAGTGGTGACGACCAAGGACGGAGGTCAATTTTGACCTAACTCAGGTGACGATCCAAGACCGGGGCTAATTCTGACCTAAGAGTGGTGACGGCCGAGGACCGAGAACAATTTTGACCTAACCCAGGTGATGATTTAAGACCGTGGCCAATTCTGACCCAAGAGTGGTGACGACCGAGGATCGAGGTCAATTATGACCTAACTCAGGTGACGATCCACGACCGAGGACAATTCTGACCCAAGAGTGGTGACGACCGAGGATCGATGTCAATTCTTACCTAACTCATGTGACGATCCAAGACCGGGGCCAATACTGAACCAAAAGTGGTGACGACATGGGATCGAGGTCAATTCTGACTTAACTCAAGTGACGATATAAGACCGGTGCCAATTCTGACCCAAGAGTGGTGAGGACCAAGAACCGAGGTCAATTCTGACCTAACTCTGGTGACGATCCAAGACCGGGGCCAATTCTGGCCCAAGAGTGGTGACGATCGAGGATCGAGGTCAATTCTGACCTAACTTAGGTGATGATCCACGATCGGGGCCAATTCTGACCAAAGTGTAGTGACGATCGAGGACCGAGGTCAATTCTGACCTAACTCAGGTGACGATCCAAGACAGGGGCCAATTTGGACCCAAGAGTGGTGACGACTGAGGATCAAAGTCAATTCTGACCAAACTTAGGTGACGATCCAAGATCGGGGCCAATTCTGACCCAAAAGTGGTGACGACAGAGGATCGAGGTCAATTCTGACCTAACTCAGGTGACGATCCAAGAATGGGGCCAATTCTAACCCAAGGGTGGTGACGACGGAGCATCGAGGTCAATTCTGACAAAACATAGGTGATGATCCAAGATCGGGGCCAATACTGACCCAAGAGTGGTGACGATCGAGAATCGAGGTCAATTCTGACCTAACTCAGGCAACAATCCAAAACTGGGGAAAATTTTGACCCAAGAGTGGTGACGACCAAGGACCGAGGTCAATTCTGGCCTAACTAAGGTGACGATATATGACCGAGGCAAATTCTGACCCAAGAGTGCTGATGACAGAGGGCTGAGGTCAATTCTGGCCTAACTCAGGTGACGATCCAAGACCGGGGCCAATTGTAACCCAATAGTGGTGACGACCGAGGACTGAGGTCAATTCGGACCTAACTCATGTGACGATCCAAGATCGGGGCCAATTCTTACCCAAGAGTGGTGACAGCCGAGGACCGAGGGCAATTCTGACCTAACTCAAGTGACGATCCAAAATCGAGGCCAATTCTGACCCAAGAGTGGTAACGATCGAGGACCGAGGGCAATTGTGACTTAACTCAGGTGACGATCCAAGACCGAGACCAATTCTGACCCTAGAGTGGTGAAGACCGAGGATCGATGTCAATTCTGGCCTAACTCAGGTGACGATCCAAGGCCGGGACCAATTCTGACCCAAGAGTGTTGACGACCGAGGATCAAGGTCAATTATCACCTAACTCAGGTGATGATCCAAGACCGAGGCCAATTCTGACCAAAGAGTGGTGACGACCGAGGACCGAGGATCGATGTCAATTCTGACCTAACTCAGGTGACGATCCAAGACCGGTGCCAATTCTGACCCAAGAGTGATGACGACCAAGAATCGAGGTCAATTCTGACCTAACTCAGGTGACGATAAAATATCGGAACCAATTTTGACCCAAAAGTGGTGATGACCAAGGACCGATGTCAATTCTGACCTAACTCAGGTTACGATCAAAGACCAGGACCAATTCTAACCCAAGAGTGGTGACGACCAAGGATCGAGGTCAATTCTGACCTAACCCAGGTAACGATCAAAAATTGGCACCAATTCTGACCTAACTCAGGTGACGATCCAAAACTGGGGATAATTTTAACCCAAAAGTTGTGACGACTGAGGACGGAGTTCAATTCTGAGCTAACTCAGGTGACGATCCAAGACCGGGGCCAATTCTGACCCAAGAGTGGTGACGGACGAGGAGCGAGAACAATTTTGACCTAACTCAGGTGACGATCCAAGACCGGGGCTAATTCTGACCCAAGAGTGGTGACGACCGAGGATCGAGGTCAATTCTGACCTAACTCAGATGACGATCTAAGACCAGGGCCAATACTGACCCAAGAGTGGTGACGACATGGGATCGAGGTCAA
Organism: Sambucus nigra; assembly: GCA_949130495.1. Taxonomy (NCBI): domain Eukaryota; kingdom Viridiplantae; phylum Streptophyta; class Magnoliopsida; order Dipsacales; family Adoxaceae; genus Sambucus; species Sambucus nigra. Next base: position 620,676,045 of record OX422207.1, on the reverse strand, counting down.
TTCTGACTTAACTCAAGTGACAATACAAGACCGGTGCCAATTTTGACCCAAGAGTGGTGACGACCAAGAATCGAGGTCAATTCTAACCTAACTCTGGTGACGATCCAAGACTGAGGCCAATTCTGACCCAAGAGTGGTGACGATCAATGATCGAGGTCAATTTTGACCTAACTCAGGTGACGATCCATGACCGGGGCCAATTCTGACCCAAAAGTGGTGACGACCGAGGACTGAGGTCAATTCTGACCTAACTCAGGTGACGATCCAAGACTGGGGCCAATTCTAACCCAAGGGTGGTGACGACGGAGCATCGAGGTCAATTCTGACAAAACTTACGTGATGATCCAAGATCGGGGCCAATACAGACCCAAGAGTGGTGATGACCGAGAACCGAGGTCAATTCTGACCTAACTCAGGTGACGATCCAAAACTGGTGCCAATTTTAACCCAAAAGTGGTGACGACCAAGGACCGACGTCAATTCTTACCTAACTCAGGTGACGATCCAAGACCGGGGCCAATTCTGACCCAAGAGTGGTGACGACCGAGGCCCGAGGTCAATTCTGACCTAACTCAGGTGACGATCCAAGATCGGGGCCAATTCTGACCCAAGAGTGGTGACGACCGAGGACGGAGGTCAATTATGACCTAACTCAGGTGACGATCCAGGACCGGGGCCAATTCTGACCCAAGAGTGGTGAGGGCCGAGGAACGAGAATAATTCTGACCTAACTCAGGTGATGATCCAAGACCGGGGCCAATTATGACCCAAGAGTGATGACGACAGAGGATCGAGGTCAATTCTGACCTAACTCATGTGACGATCCAAGACTGGGGCCAATTCTGACCCAAGAGTGGTGACGGCCGAGGATCGAGGGAAATTCTAACTTAACTCAGGTGACGATCCAAGATCGAGGCCAATTCAGACCCAAGTGTGGTGACGATCGAGGACCGAGGGTAATTTTGCCCTAACTCAGGTGACGATCCAAGATCGGGACCAATTCTGACCCAAGAGTGGTGAAGACCGAGGATCGAGGTCAATTCTGACCTAACTCGGGTGACGATCCAAGACCGGGAGCAATTCTGATCCAATAGTGTTGACGATCGAGGATCGAGGTCAATTCAGACCTAACTCAGGTGATGATCCAAGACCGAGGCCAATTCTGACCCAAGAGTGGTGACGACCGAGGACCGAGGTCAATTCTGACCTAACACAAGTGACGATCCAAGATCGGGGCCAATTCTGACCCAAGAGTGGTGTCGACCGTGGATTGAGGCCAATTCTGACCTAACTCAAGTGACGATCCAAGACCGGGTCCAATAGTGGCCCAAGAGTGGTGACGACCGGGGATCGAGGTCAATCCTGACCTAACTCAGGTGACGATCCAAGACCGGGGCCAATTTTGACCCAAGAGTGGTGACGCCCAAGGATCGAGGTCAATTCTGACCTAACTCAGGTGACGATTTAAGACCAGGGCCAATACTGACCCAAGAGTGGTGACGACCAAGAATCGAGGTCAATTCTAACCTAACTCACGTGACGATAAAAAACTGACGACCAATGATCGAGGTCAATTCTGACATAACTCAGGTGACGATCCAAGACCGGGGCCAATTCTGACCCGAGAGTGGTGACGACCGCGGACCGAGGTCAATTCTGACATAACTCAGGTGAAGATCCTAGACCGGGTCCAATTTTGACCCAAGTGTGATAACAGCCGAGGACCGAGGTCAATTCTGACCTAACTCCGGTGACGATCCAAGATCGGGGCCAATTCTGGCCTAAGGGTGGTGACGATCGAGGATCGAGAACAATTCTGACCTAACTCAGGTGACGATCCAATACCGGGGCCAATTTTAACCCAAGAGTGGTGACGACCGAGGATCGAGGGCTATTCTGACCTAACTCAGGTGACGATCCCAGACCGGGGCCAATTCTGACCCAAGAGTGGTGACGCCTGAGAACCGAGGCCAATTCTGACCTAACTCAGGTGATGATCGAAAACCGAGGCCAATTTTGATCCAAGAATGGTGACGACCAAGGACTGAGGTCAATTCTAACCTAACTAAGGTGATGATCCAAGACCGGGGCCAATACTGACCGAAGAGTGGTGACGACCGAGAACCGAGGTCAATTCTGACTTAACTCAGGTGACATTCCAAAATTTGGGCAAATTTTGACCCAAAAGTGGTGACGACCGAGGACCGAGTTCAATTCTGACCTAAATCAGGTGACAATCCAAGACCGGGGCCAATTCTAACCCAAGAGTGGTGACGACCGAGGACCGAGGGAAATTCTGACCTAACTCAAGTGATGATCCAAAATCGGGGCCAATTCTGACCTAAGAGTGGTGACGATCGAGGACCGAGGGTAGCTGTGACCTAACTCAGGTGATGATCCAAGACCGGGGCCAATTCTGACCCAGGAGTGGTGACGACCGAGGTCAATTATGACCTAACTCAAGTGACAATCCAAGACCGGGGCCAATTCTGACCCAAGAGTGGTGACGGCCGAGGATCGAGGGAAATTCTAACTTAACTCAGGTGACGATCCAAGATCGAGGCCAATTCAGACCCAAGTGTGGTGACGATCGAGGACCGAGGGTAATTTTGCCCTAACTCAGGTGACGATCCAAGATCGGGACCAATTCTGACCCAAGAGTGGTGAAGACCGAGGATCGAGGTCAATTCTGACCTAACTCGGGTGACGATCCAAGACCGGGAGCAATTCTGATCCAATAGTGTTGACGATCGAGGATCGAGGTCAATTCAGACCTAACTCAGGTGATGATCCAAGACCGAGGCCAATTCTGACCCAAGAGTGGTGACGACCGAGGACCGAGGTCAATTCTGACCTAACACAAGTGACGATCCAAGATCGGGGCCAATTCTGACCCAAGAGTGGTGTCGACCGTGGATTGAGGCCAATTCTGACCTAACTCAAGTGACGATCCAAGACCGGGTCCAATAGTGGCCCAAGAGTGGTGACGACCGGGGATCGAGGTCAATCCTGACCTAAGTCAGGTGACGATCCAAGATCGGGGCCAATTTTGACCCAAGAGTGGTGACGCCCAAGGATCGAGGTCAATTCTGACCTAACTCAGGTGACGATTTAAGACCAGGGCCAATACTGACCCAAGAGTGGTGACGACCAAGAATCGAGGTCAATTCTAACCTAACTCACGTGACGATAAAAAACTGACGACCAATGATCGAGGTCAATTCTGACATAACTCAGGTGACGATCCAAGACCGGGGCCAATTCTGACCCGAGAGTGGTGACGACCGCGGACCGAGGTCAATTCTGACATAACTCAGGTGAAGATCCTAGACCGGGTCCAATTTTGACCCAAGTGTGATAACAGCCGAGGACCGAGGTCAATTCTGACCTAACTCCGGTGACGATCCAAGATCGGGGCCAATTCTGGCCTAAGGGTGGTGACGATCGAGGATCGAGAACAATTCTGACCTAACTCAGGTGACGATCCAATACCGGGGCCAATTTTAACCCAAGAGTGGTGACGACCGAGGATCGAGGGCTATTCTGACCTAACTCAGGTGACGATCCCAGACCGGGGCCAATTCTGACCCAAGAGTGGTGACGCCTGAGAACCGAGGCCAATTCTGACCTAACTCAGGTGATGATCGAAAACCGAGGCCAATTTTGATCCAAGAATGGTGACGACCAAGGACTGAGGTCAATTCTGACCTAACTAAGGTGATGATCCAAGACCGGGGCCAATACTGACCGAAGAGTGGTGACGACCGAGAACCGAGGTCAATTCTGACTTAACTCAGGTGACATTCCAAAATTTGGGCAAATTTTGACCCAAAAGTGGTGACGACCGAGGACCGAGTTCAATTCTGACCTAAATCAGGTGACAATCCAAGACCGGGGCCAATTCTAACCCAAGAGTGGTGACGACCGAGGACCGAGGGAAATTCTGACCTAACTCAAGTGATGATCCAAAATCGGGGCCAATTCTGACCTAAGAGTGGTGACGATCGAGGACCGAGGGTAGCTGTGACCTAACTCAGGTGATGATCCAAGACCGGGGCCAATTCTGACCCAGGAGTGGTGACGACCGAGGACCGAGGTCAATTATGACCTAACTCAAGTGACAATCCAAGACCGGGGCCAATTCTGACCCAAGAGTGGTGACGGCCGAGGATCGAGGGAAATTCTAACTTAACTCAGGTGACGATCCAAGATCGAGGCCAATTCAGACCCAAGTGTGGTGACGATCGAGGACCGAGGGTAATTTTGCCCTAACTCCGGTGACGATCCAAGATCGGGACCAATTCTGACCCAAGAGTGGTGAAGACCGAGGATCGAGGTCAATTCTGACCTAACTCGGGTGACGATCCAAGACCGGGAGCAATTCTGATCCAATAGTGTTGACGATCGAGGATCGAGGTCAATTCAGACCTAACTCAGGTGATGATCCAAGACCGAGGCCAATTCTGACCCAAGAGTGGTGACGACCGAGGACCGAGGTCAATTCTGACCTAACACAAGTGACGATCCAAGATCGGGGCCAATTCTGACCCAAGAGTGGTGTCGACCGTGGATTGAGGCCAATTCTGACCTAACTCAAGTGACGATCCAAGACCGGGTCCAATAGTGGCCCAAGAGTGGTGACGACCGGGGATCGAGGTCAATCCTGACCTAACTCAGGTGACGATCCAAGACCGGGGCCAATTTTGACCCAAGAGTGGTGACGCCCAAGGATCGAGGTCAATTCTGACCTAACTCAGGTGACGATTTAAGACCAGGGCCAATACTGACCCAAGAGTGGTGACGACCAAGAATCGAGGTCAATTCTAACCTAACTCACGTGACGATAAAAAACTGACGACCAATGATCGAGGTCAATTCTGACATAACTCAGGTGACGATCCAAGACCGGGGCCAATTCTGACCCGAGAGTGGTGACGACCGCGGACCGAGGTCAATTCTGACATAACTCAGGTGAAGATCCTAGACCGGGTCCAATTTTGACCCAAGTGTGATAACAGCCGAGGACCGAGGTCAATTCTGACCTAACTCCGGTGACGATCCAAGATCGGGACCAATTTTGGCCTAAGGGTGGTGACGATCGAGGATCGAGAACAATTCTGACCTAACTCAGGTGACGATCCAATACCGGGGCCAATTTTAACCCAAGAGTGGTGACGACCGAGGATCGAGGGCTATTCTGACCTAACTCAGGTGACGATCCCAGACCGGGGCCAATTCTGACCCAAGAGTGGTGACGCCTGAGAACCGAGGCCAATTCTGACCTAACTCAGGTGATGATCGAAAACCGAGGCCAATTTTGATCCAAGAATGGTGACGACCAAGGACTGAGGTCAATTCTGACCTAACTAAGGTGATGATCCAAGACCGGGGCCAATACTGACCGAAGAGTGGTGACGAACGAGAACCGAGGTCAATTCTGACTTAACTCAGGTGACATTCCAAAATTTGGGCAAATTTTGACCCAAAAGTGGTGACGACCGAGGACCGAGTTCAATTCTGACCTAAATCAGGTGACAATCCAAGACCGGGGCCAATTCTAACCCAAGAGTGGTGACGACCGAGGACCGAGGGAAATTCTGACCTAACTCAAGTGATGATCCAAAATCGGGGCCAATTCTGACCTAAGAGTGGTGACGATCGAGGACCGAGGGTAGCTGTGACCTAACTCAGGTGATGATCCAAGACCGGGGCCAATTCTGACCCAGGAGTGGTGACGACCGAGGACCGAGGTCAATTATGACCTAACTCAAGTGACAATCCAAGACCGGGGCCAATTCTGACCCAAGAGTGGTGACGGCCGAGGATCGAGGGAAATTCTAACTTAACTCAGGTGACGATCCAAGATCGAGGCCAATTCAGACCCAAGTGTGGTGACGATCGAGGACCGAGGGTAATTTTGCCCTAACTCAGGTGACGATCCAAGATCGGGACCAATTCTGACCCAAGAGTGGTGAAGACCGAGGATCGAGGTCAATTCTGACCTAACTCGGGTGACGATCCAAGACCGGGAGCAATTCTGATCCAATAGTGTTGACGATCGAGGATCGAGGTCAATTCAGACCTAACTCAGGTGATGATCCAAGACCGAGGCCAATTCTGACCCAAGAGTGGTGACGACCGAGGACCGAGGTCAATTCTGACCTAACACAAGTGACGATCCAAGATCGGGGCCAATTCTGACCCAAGAGTGGTGTCGACCGTGGATTGAGGCCAATTCTGACCTAACTCAAGTGACGATCCAAGACCGGGTCCAATAGTGGCCCAAGAGTGGTGACGACCGGGGATCGAGGTCAATCCTGACCTAACTCAGGTGACGATCCAAGATCGGGGCCAATTTTGACCCAAGAGTGGTGACGCCCAAGGATCGAGGTCAATTCTGACCTAACTCAGGTGACGATTTAAGACCAGGGCCAATACTGACCCAAGAGTGGTGACGACCAAGAATCGAGGTCAATTCTAACCTAACTCACGTGACGATAAAAAACTGACGACCAATGATCGAGGTCAATTCTGACATAACTCAGGTGACGATCCAAGACCGGGGCCAATTCTGACCCGAGAGTGGTGACGACCGCGGACCGAGGTCAATTCTGACATAACTCAGGTGAAGATCCTAGACCGGGTCCAATTTTGACCCAAGTGTGATAACAGCCGAGGACCGAGGTCAATTCTGACCTAACTCCGGTGACGATCCAAGATCGGGGCCAATTCTGGCCTAAGGGTGGTGACGATCGAGGATCGAGAACAATTCTGACCTAATTCAGGTGACGATCCAATACCGGGGCCAATTTTAACCCAAGAGTGGTGACGACCGAGGATCGAGGGCTATTCTGACCTAACTCAGGTGACGATCCCAGACCGGGGCCAATTCTGACCCAAGAGTGGTGACGCCTGAGAACCGAGGCCAATTCTGACCTAACTCAGGTGATGATCGAAAACCGAGGCCAATTTTGATCCAAGAATGGTGACGACCAAGGACTGAGGTCAATTCTGACCTAACTAAGGTGATGATCCAAGACCGGGGCCAATACTGACCGAAGAGTGGTGACGACCGAGAACCGAGGTCAATTCTGACTTAACTCAGGTGACATTCCTAAATTTGGGCAAATTTTGACCCAAAAGTGGTGACGACCGAGGACCGAGTTCAATTCTGACCTAAATCAGGTGACAATCCAAGACCGGGGCCAATTCTAACCCAAGAGTGGTGACGACCGAGGACCGAGGGAAATTCTGACCTAACTCAAGTGATGATCCAAAATCGGGGCCAATTCTGACCTAAGAGTGGTGACGATCGAGGACCGAGGGTAGCTGTGACCTAACTCAGGTGATGATCCAAGACCGGGGCCAATTCTGACCCAGGAGTGGTGACGACCGAGGACCGAGGTCAATTATGACCTAACTCAAGTGACAATCCAAGACCGGGGCCAATTCTGACCCAAGAGTGGTGACGGCCGAGGATCGAGGGAAATTCTAACTTAACTCAGGTGACGATCCAAGATCGAGGCCAATTCAGACCCAAGTGTGGTGACGATCGAGGACCGAGGGTAATTTTGCCCTAACTCCGGTGACGATCCAAGATCGGGACCAATTCTGACCCAAGAGTGGTGAAGACCGAGGATCGAGGTCAATTCTGACCTAACTCGGGTGACGATCCAAGACCGGGAGCAATTCTGATCCAATAGTGTTGACGATCGAGGATCGAGGTCAATTCTTACCTAACTCAGGTGATGATCCAAAACCGAGGCCAATTCTGACCCAAGAGTGGTGACGACCGAGGACCGAGGTCAATTCTGACCTAACACAAGTGACGATCCAAGATCGGGGCCAATTCTGACCCAAGAGTGGTGTCGACCGTGGATCGAGGCCAATTCTGACCTAACTCAAGTAACGATCCAAGACCAGGTCCAATAGTGGCCCAAGAGTGGTGACGACCAGGGATCGAGGTCAATCCTGACCTAACTCAGGTGACGATCCAAGACCGGGGCCAATTTTGACCCAAGAGTGGTGACGCCCAAGGATCGAGGTCAATTCTGACCTAACTCAGGTGACGATTTAAGACCAGGGCCAATACTGACCCAAGAGTGGTGACGACCAAGAATCGAGGTCAATTCTAACCTAACTCACGTGACGATAAAAAACTGACGACCAATGATCGAGGTCAATTCTGACATAACTCAGGTGACGATCCAAGACCGGGGCCAATTCTTACCCGAGAGTGGTGACGACCGCGGACCGAGGTCAATTCTGACATAACTCAGGTGAAGATCCTAGACCGGGTCCAATTTTGACCCAAGTGTGATAACAACCGAGGACCGAGGTCAATTCTGACCTAACTCCGGTGACGATCCAAGATCGGGGCCAATTCTGGCCTAAGGGTGGTGACGATCGAGGATCGAGAACAATTCTGACCTAACTCAGGTGACGATCCAATACCGGGGCCAATTTTAACCCAAGAGTGGTGACGACCGAGGATCGAGGGCAATTCTGACCTAACTCAGGTGACGATCCCAGACCGGGGCCAATTCTGACCCAAGAGTGGTGACGCCTGAGAACCGAGGCCAATTCTGACCTAACTCAGGTGATGATCAAAAACCGAGTCCAATTTTGATCCAAGAATGGTGACGACCAAGGACTGAGGTCAATTCTGACCTAACTAAGGTGATGATCCAAGACCGGGGCCAATACTGACCGAAGAGTGGTGACGACCGAGAACCGAGGTCAATTCTGACTTAACTCAAGTGACATTCCAAAATTTGGGCAAATTTTGACCCAAAAGTGGTGACGACCGAGGACCGAGTTCAATTCTGACCTAAATCAGGTGACAATCCAAGACCGGGGCCAATTCTAACCCAAGAGTGGTGACGACCGAGGATCGAGGTCAATTCTGACCTAAATCACGTGATGATCCTAGACCAGCACCAATTCTGACCCAAGAATGGTGACGACCTAGGACCGAGGTCAATTCTGACCTTACTCAGGTAATGATCAAAGATCGGGATTAATTCGGACCCAAGAGTGGTGACGATCGAGGACCGAGAACATTTCTGACCTAACTCAGGTGACGATCCAAGACTGAGGCCAATTCTACCCCAAGAGTGGTGAGGACCAAGGATCGAGCTCAATACAGACCTAACTCAGGTGATGATCCAAGACCGGGGCCAATTCTGACCCAAGAGTGGTGACGACCGAGGACCGAGGTCAATTATGACCTAACTCAAGTGACAATCCAAGACCGGGGCCAATTCTGACCCAAGAGTGGTGACGACCGAGGATCGAGGGAAATTCTAACTTAACTCAGGTGACGATCCAAGATCGAGGCCAATTCAGACCCAAGTGTGGTGACGATCGAGGACCGAGGGTAATTTTGCCCTAACTCAGGTGACGATCCAAGATCGGGACCAATTCTGACCCAAGAGTGGTGAAGACCGAGGATTGAGGTCAATTCCGACCTAACTCGGGTGACGATCCGAGACCGGGAGCAATTCTGATCCAAGAGTGTTGACGACCGAGGATCGAGGTCAATTCTGACCTAACTCAGGTGATGATCTAAGACCGAGGCCAATTCTGACCCAAGAGTGGTTACGACCGAGGACCGAGGTCAATTCTGACCTAACTCAAGTGACGATCCAAGATCGGGGACAATTCTGACCCAAGAGTGGTGTCGACCGTGGATCGAGGCCAATTCTGACCTAACTCAAGTGACGATCCAAGACCGGGTCCAATAGTGGCCCAAGAGTGGTGACGACAGGGGACCGAGGTCAATCCTGACCTAACTCAGGTGACGATCCAAGACCGGGGCCAATTTTGACCCAAGAGTGGTGACGCCCGAGGATCGAGGTCAATTCTGACCTAACTCAGCTGACGATTTAAGACCAGGGCCAATACTGACCCAAGAGTGGTGACGACCAAGAATCGAGGTCAATTCAAACCTAACTCACGTGACGATAAAAAACTGACGACCAAGGATCGACGTCAATTCTGACATAACTCAGGTGACGATCAAAGACCGGGGCAAATTCTGACCTGAGAGTGGTGACGACCGAGGACCGAGGTCAATTCTGACATAACTCAGGTGAAGATCCTAGACCGGGTCCAATTTTACCCAAGTGTGATAAGAACCGAGGACCGAGGTCAATTCTGACCTAACTCAGGTGACGATCCAAGATCGGGGCCAATTCTGGCCTAAGGGTGGTGACGACCGAGGATCGAGAACAATTCTGACCTAACTCAGGTGACGATCCAAGACCGGGGCCAATTTTAACCCAAGAGTGGTGACGACCGAGGATCGAGGGCAATTCTGACCAAACTCCGGTGACGATCCCAGACCGGGGCCAATTCTGACCCAAGAGTGGTGACGCCTGAGAACCGAGGCCAATTCTGACCTAACTCAGGTGATGATCGAAAACCGGGGCCAATTTTGACCCAAGAGTGGTGACGATCAAGGACTGAGGTCAATTCTGACCTAACTAAGGTGATGATCCAAGACCGGGGCCAATACTGACCGAAGAGTGGTGATGACCGAGAACCGAGGTCAATTCTGACTTAACTCAGGTGACATTCCAAAATTGGGGCAAATTTTGACCCAAAAGTGGTGACGATCGAGGACCGAGTTCAACTCTGACCAAAATCAGGTGACAATCCAAGACCGGGGCCAATTCTAACCCAAGAGTGATGACGACCGAGGATCGAGGTCAATTCTGACCTAAATCAGGTGATGATCCTAGACCAGCACCAATTCTGACCCAAGAGTGGTGACGACCGAGGATCAAGGGAAATTCTAACTTAACTCAGGTGACGATCCAAGATCGAGGCCAATTCAGACCCAAGTGTGGTGAAGATCGAGGACCGAGGGTAATTTTGCCCTAACTCAGGTGACGATCCAAGGCCGGGGCCAATTCTGACCCGAGTGTGGTGACGACCGAGGACCGAGGTCAATTATGACCTAACTCGGGTGAAGATCTAAGATCGGGGCCAATTCTGACCCAAGAGTGATGACGACCGAGGACCGAGATCAATTCTGACCTATCTCAGGTGACGATCCAAGATCGGGGCCAATTTTGACCCAATAGTGGTGACGACCGAGGATCGAGAACAATTCTGACCTAACTCAGGTGACGATAGAAGACCGGGGCCAATTCTGACCTAAGAGTGGTGACGACCGACGACCGAGGGCAATTCTGACCTAACTTAGGTGACGATCCAAGACCGAGGACAATTCTGACCCAAGAGTGTTTACGATCGAGGACCGAGGTCAATTTTGACCTAACTCAGGTGACGATCCAAGATCAGGACCAATTATGACCCAAGATTGGTGACGACATAGGATCGAGGTCAATTCTAACTTAACTCAAGTGACGGTACAAGACCGGTGCCAATTCTGACACAAGAGTGGTGACGACCAAGAACCGAGGTCAATTCTGACCTAACTCTAGCGACCCAAGAGTGGTGACGACTAAGAAACGAGGTCAATTCTGACCTAACTCAGGTGACGATCTAAAACTGACGACCAAGGATCGAGGTCAATTCTGACATAACTCAGGTGACGATCCAAGACCGGGGCCAATTCTGACCCGAGTGTGGTGGCGAACCAGGACCGAGGTCAATTCTGACCTAACTCAGGTGAAGATCTAAGACCGGGGTAAATTCTGACCCAAGAGTGGTGACGACCAAGGATCGAGGTCAATTCAGACCTAACTCAGGTAACGATCCAAGATCGGGGCCAATTCTGACCCAAGAGTGGTGAGGACCGAGGACCGAGGTCAATTCTGACCTAACTCAGGTGATTATCCAAGACCGGTGCCAATTCTGAGCCAAGAGTGGTGACGACATAGGTCAATTCTGATCTAACTTAGGTGACGATGCAAGACCTGGGCCAATACTGACACAAGAGTGGTGACGACCGAGAACCGAGGTCAATTCTGACCTAACTCAGGTGATGATTGGAAACTGGGGCCAATTTTGACCTAAGAGTGGTGACGACCAAGGACTGAGGTCAATTCTGAACTAAGTTGACAATCCAAGACCGGGGACAATACTGATCCAAGAGTGGTGACGACCGAGAACCGCGGTCAATTCTGACCTAACTCAGGTGACATTCCAAAACTGGGGCAAATTTTGACCCGAAAGTGGTGACGACCGAGGACCGAGTTCAATTCTTACCTAAATCAGGTGATGATCCAAGACAGGTGCCAATTCTGACCCAAGAGTGGTGACGACCAAGGATCGAGGTCAATTATGACCTAACTCAGGTGATGATCCAAGACCGGCACCATTTCTGACCCAAGAGTGGTGACGACCGAGGATCGAGGTCAATTATGACCTAACTGAGGTGATGATCCAAGACCGGGGAAAATTCTGACCCAAGAGTGGTGACGATCGAGGATCGAGGTCAATCCTGGCCTAACTCAGGTGACGATCCAAGACCGGGGCAAATTCTAACCCAAGAGTGGTGACGACAGAGGATCGAGGTCAATTCTGACCTAACTCATGTGACGATCTAAGACCGGGGCCAATACTGACCCAAGAGTGGTGACAACAAAGAATTTAGGTCAATTATGACCTAACTCAGGTGACGATAAAAAACCAGGGCCAATTTTGACCCAAAAGTGGTGACGACCAAGGACCGAGGTCAATTCTGACATAACTCAGGTGACGATCCAAGACGGGGGCCAATTCTGACCCGAGAATGGTGACGATCGAGGACCGAGGTCAATTCTGACCTAACTCAGGTGATGATCCAAGACTGGCGCCAATTCTGACACAAGAGTGGTGACGACCTAGGACCGAGGTCAATTCTGACCTAACTTAGGTGACGATCCAAGACCGGGGTAAATTTCGACCCAAGAGTGGTGATGATCGAGGACCGAGGTCAATTTTGACCAACCTCAGGTGACGATCCTAGACCAGCGCCAACTATAACCCAAGAGTGGTGACGACCGAGGATCGAGGTCAATTCTGACCTAACTCAAGTTACGATCCAAGACCGGGGCCAATACTGACCCAAGAGTGGTGACGACCGAGAACCGCGGTCAATTCTGACCTAACTCAGGTGATGATCCAAAATTGGGGACTATTTTAACCCAAAAGTGGTGACGACCAAGGACCAATGTCAATTCTGACCTAACTCAGGTGATGATCCAAGATCGGGGCCAATTCTGACCCAAGAGTGGTGACGGCTGAGGACCGAGAACAATTCTAACATAACTTAGGTGACGATCCAAGACCGGGGCCAATTCTTACCCAAGAGTTATGACGATCGAGGATCGAGGTTAATTCTGACCTAACTCAGGTGACAATCCACGATCGGGGCCAATTCTGACCCAAGAGTGGTGACGAACGATGATCGAGGTCAATTATGACCTAACTCAGGTGACAATGCAAGATTGGGGCCACTTTTGACCCAAGAGTGGTGACGACTGAGGATCGAGATCAATTCCGACCAAACTTTGGTGATGATCCAAGACCGGGGCCAATACTGACCCACGAGTGGTGACGACCGATAACCGAGGTCAATTCTAACCTAACTCAGGCGACGATCCAAAATCGGGCCGAATTTTGACCCAAAAGTGGTGACGACCAGAGACCGAGATCAATTCTAACCTAACTAAGGTGACGATCCAAGATCGAGGCCAATTCTGACCCAAGAGTGGTGATGATCGAGGATCGAGGTCAATTCTGACCTAACTCAGGTGACGATCCATGACTGGGGCCAATTTTGACCCAAGAGTGACGACGACCAAGGACCGAGGTCAATTCTGACCTAACTCATATGACGATCCAAGACTGGGGCCAATTCTGACCCAAGAGTGGTGACGACCGAGGACCGAGTGCAATTCTGACCTAACTCAAGTGAGGATCCAAGACCGGGGCCAATACTAAACCAATAGTGATGACGACCGAGGACCGAGGTCAATTCTGACCTAACTCATGTGACGATCAAAGACCGGGGCCAATTCTGACCCAAGAGTGATGACGATCGAGGACCGAGGTCAATTCTGACCTAACTCAGGTGACGATCCATGATCAGGACCAATTTTAACCCAATAGTGGTGACGGAGGAGGATCGAGAACCATTCTGACCTAACTCAGGTGACGATCCAAGATCGGGACCAATTCTGACCCAAAATTGGTGACGACATATGATCGGGGTCAATTCTGACTTAACTCAAGTGACGATACAAGAGCGGTGCCAATTTTGACCCAAGAGTGGTGACGACCAAGAAACGAGGTCAATTCTAACCTAACTCTAGTGACGATCCAAGATCGGGGCCAATTCTGACCCAAGAGTGGTGACGACCGAGGATCGAGGTCAATTCTGAATAAACTTAGGTGACGATCCAAGACCGGGGCCAATTCCGACCCAAGAGTGGTGACGAACGAGGATCGAGGTCAATTCTGACCTAACTCAGGTGATGATCCAAGACCGGGGCCAATTCTAACCCAAGAGTGGTGACGACTGAAGATCGAGGTCAATTCTGACCTAACTTAGGTGATGATTCAAGACCGGGGCCAATACTGACCCAAGAGTGGTGACGACCGAGAACCGAGGTCAATTCTGAGCTAACTCAGTTGATGATCGAAAACCCTGGCCAATTTTGACGCAAGAGTGGGGACGACCAAGGACTGAGGTCAATTCTGACCTAACTAAGCTGACGATCCAAGACCGGGGGCAATACTGACCGAAGAGTGGTGACAACCGAGAACCGAGGTGAAGTCTGACCTAACTCAGGTGATATTCCAAAACTGGGGCAAATTTTGACCCAAAAGTGGTGATGACCGAGGACCGAGTTCAATTCTGACATAAATCAGGTGACGATCCAATACCGGGGCCAATTCTGACTAAAGAGTGGTGACGACCGAGGATCAAGGTCAATTCTGACCTAACTAAGGTGATGATCCAACACCGGCGCCAATTCTGACCCAATAGTGGTGACGACCTAGGACCGAGGTCAATTCTGAACTAACTCAGGTGACGATCCAAGATCGGGGCCAATTCTGACCCAACAGTGGTGACGGCCGAGGACCGAGAAAAATTCTGACCTAACTCAGGTGACGATCCAAGACCGGGGCCAATTCTGACCCAAGAGTGGTGACGAGCGAGGACCGATGGTAATTTTGACCTAACTCAGGTGATGATCCAACACTGGGTCTAATACTGGCCCAAGAGTGGTGACGACCGGGGAACGAGGTCAATTCTGACCTAACTCAGGTGACGATCCAAGACCGGGGCCAATTCTGACCGAAGAGTGGTGAGGACTGAGGATCGAGGTCAATTCTGACCTAACTCAGGTGACGATCTAAGACAGGGGCTAATACTGACCCATGAGTGGTGACGACCAAGAATCGAGGTCAATTCTAACCTAACTCACGTGACGATAAAAAACCGGGGTCAATTTTGACCCAAAAGTGGTAATGACCTAGGACCGAGGTAAATTCTAACCTAACTCAGGTGACGATCCAAGACCGGGGCCAATTCTGACCCGAGAGTGGTGACGGATGAGGACCGAGAACAATTCAGACCTAACTCAGGTGACGATCCAGGACCGGGGCCAATTCTGACCCAAGAGTGGTTACGACCGAGGATCGAGGTCAATTCTGACCTAGCTCAGGTGACGATCCAAGACCGGGGCCAATTCTGACCCAAGAGTGCTGACAATTGAGGACCGAGGTCAATTATGACCTAACTTAAGTGACGATCCAAGACCGGTTCAAATTCTGACTCAAGAGTGGTGACGACCAAGGACCGATGGTAATTCTGACCTAACTCAGGTGACGATCCAAGACCGGGGCCAATACTGGCCCAAGAGTGGTGATAACCGGGGACCGAGGTCAATTCTGACTTAACTCAGGTGACGATCCAAGACCGAGGCCAATTCTGACCCAAGAGTGGTGACGACCGAGGATCGAGGTCAATTCTAACCTAACTCAGGTGACGATATAAGACCGGGGCCAATACTGACCCAAGAGTGGTAACGACCAAGAATCAAGGTCAACTCTGACCTACTCAGGTGACAATAAAAAACCGGGGTCAATTTTGACCCAAAAGTGGTGACGACCAAGGACCGAGGTCGACTCTGACATAACTCAGGTGACGATCCAAGACCGGGGCCAATTCTGACCCGAGAGTGATGACGACCGAGGATCGAGGTCAATTCTGACCTAACTCAGGTGACGATCTAAGACGGGGGCCAATTCAGACCCAAGAGTGGTGAGGACCGAGGACCGAGGTCAATTCTGCCCTAACTCAAGTGACGATCCAAGACCGGGGCCAATTCTGACCCAAGAGTGGTAACGACCGAGGACCGATGGTAATTTTGACCTAACTCAGGTGGCGATACAAGACCGGGGCCAATACTGGCCCAAGAGTGGTGACGACCAGGGATCGAGGTCAATTTTGACCTAACTCAGGTGACGATCTAAGACCGGGGCCAATACTGACCCAAGAGTGGTGACGACCAAGAATCGAGGTCAATTGTGACCTAACTCAAGTGACGATCAAAAACTGACGACCAAGGATCGAGGTCAATTCTGACATAACTCAGGTGACGATCGAGAGTGGTGACGATCGAGGACCAAGTTAAATTCTGACCTAACCCAGGTGACGATCCAAAACCGGGGCCAATTTTGACCCAAGAATGGTGACGACCGAGGACCGAGGTCAATTCTGACCTAACTCAGGTGACGATCAAGATCGGGGCCAATTCTGACAAAAGAGTGGTGACGACCGAGGACAGAGGTCAATTCTGACCAAACTCAGGTGACGATCCAAGTCCGGGGCCAATTCTGACCCAAGTGTGGTGACGGTCGAGGACCGAGAAAAAATTTGAACTAACTGAGGTGACGATCCAAGACCGGGGTCAATTCTGACCCAAGAGTGGTGACGATCGAGGATCGAGGTCAATTCTAACCTAACTAAGGCGACGATCTAAGACCGGGCCAAAACTGACCCAAGAGTGGTGACGACCAAGAATCGAGGTCAATTCTGAACTTACTCAGGTGACGATAAAAAATCGGGTCCAATTTTGACCCAAAAGTGGTGAGGACCAAGGACCGAGGTCAATTCTAACATAACTCAGGTGACGATCTAAGACCGGTGCCAATTCTGACCCGAAAGTGGTGACGACCGAGGATCGAGGTCAATTCTGACCTAACTCAGGTGATGGTCCAAGACCGGGGCAAATTCTGACCCAAGAGTGGTGACGACCGAGGACCGAGGTCAATTCTGACTTAACTCAGGTGATTATCCAAGACCGGGGCCAATTCTGTTCCAAGAGTGGTGACGACCGAGGATCGAGCTCAATTCTGACCTAACTTAGGTGACGATCAAAGACCGGGGCCAATACTGACACAAGAGTGGTGACGACCGAGAACCGAGGTCAATTCTGACCTAACTCAGGTGATAATTGGAAACCGGGGCCAATTTTGACCTAAGAGTGGTGACGACCAAGGACTGAAGTCAATTCTGACCTAACTAAGTTGACGATCCAAGACCGGGGACAATACTGATCCAAGAGTGGTGACGACCGAGAACCGAGGTCAATTCTGACTTAACTCAGGTGACATTCCAAAACTAGGGCAAATTTTGACCCAAAAGTGGTGATGACCGAGGACCGAGTTCAATTCTAACCTAAATCAGGTGATGATCGAAGACCGGGGCCAATTCTGACCCAAGAGTGGTGACGACCGAGGATCGAGGTCAACTATGACCTAACTCAGGTAATGATCCAAGGCCGACGCCAATTCTGACCCAAAAGTGGTGACGACCTAGGACCGAGGTCAATTCTGACCTAATTCAGGTGATGATCCAAGACTGGGGCCAATTCTGACCCAAGAGCGGTGACGGTCGTGGACTAAGGACAATTCTGACCTAACTCAGGTGACGATCTAACTCAGGTGATGATTGAGGATCGAGGTCAATTATGACCTAACTCAGGTGATGATCCAAGATCGGGGCAAATTCTGACCCAAGAGTGGTGACGATCGAGGATCGAGGTCAATTCTGACCTAACTCAGGTGACGATCCAAGACCGGGGCCAATTCTGACCTAAGAGTGGTGACGACCGAGGACCGAGGACAATTCTGACCTAACTCAAGTGACGATCCAAGACCGGGGCCAATTCTGACCCAAGAGTGGTGACGACCGAGGACTGATGGTAATTTTGACCTAACTCAGGTGATGATCTAAGATTGGGGCCAATACTAGCCCATCAGTGGTGACGACCGGGGACCGAGGTCAATTCTAACCTAACTTAGGTGACGATCCAAGATCGAGGCCAATTCTGACCCAAGAGTGGTGACGACAGAGGAACGAGGTCAATTCTGACCTAACTCATGTGACGATTTAAGACCGGGGCCAATACTGACCCAAGAGTGGTGACAACCAAGAATTGAGGTCAATTTTGACCTAACTCAGGTGACGATAAAAAACCAGGGCCAATTTTGACCCAAAAGTGGTGACAACCAAGGACCGAGGTCAATTCTGACATAACTCAGGTGATGATCCAAGACCGGGGCCAATTCTGACCCGAGAGTGGTGACGATCGAGGACTGAGGTCAATTCTGACCTAACTCAGGTGATGATCCAAGACCGGCGCCATTTCTGTCACAAGAGTGGTGACGACCTAGGATCGAGGTCAATTCTGACCTAACTTAGGTGACGATCCAAGACCGGGGTCAATTTCGACTCAAGAGTGGTGACGATCGAGGACCGAGCTCAATTTTGACCTAACTCAGATGACGATCCTAGACAAGGGCCAATTCTAACCCAAGAGTGGTGACGACCGAGGATCGAGCTCAATTCTGATCTAACTCAAGTTACGATCCAAGACCGGGGCCAATACTGACCCAAGAGTGGTGATGACCGAGAACCGAGGTCAATTCTGACCTAACTCAGGTGACGATCCAAAACGGGGCCAATTTTATCCCAAAAGTGGTGACGACCAAGGACCAATGACAATTCTGACCTAACTCAGGTGATGATCCAAGACCGGGGCCAATTCTGACCCAAGAGTGGTGACGGATGAGGACCGAGAACAATTCTGACCTAACTTAGGTGACGATCCATGACCAGGGTCAATTCTGACCCAAGAGTGGTGACGACCGAGGACCGAGGTCAATTCTGACCTAACACAGGTGACGATCCAAGACCGAGGACAATTCTGACCCAAGAGTGGTGACGACCGAGGATTGAGGATAATTCTGACCTAACTCAGGTGACGATCCAAGATCAGGGCCAATACTGACATAAGAGTGGTGACGACATGGGATCGAGGTCAATTCAGACTTAACTCATGTGACGATACAAGATCGGTGCCTATTTTGACCCAAGAGTGGTGAAGACCAAGAACCGAGGTCAATTCTAACCTAACTCTAGTGACGATCCAAGACCGGGGCCAATTCTGACCTGAGAGTGGTGACGACCGAGGACCGAGGTCAATTCTGACCTAACTCAGGTGACGATCCAAGACGGGGGCCAATTCAAACCCAAGAGTGGTGACGACTGAGGACCGAGGTCAATTCTGCCCTAACTTAAGTGACAATCCAAGACTGGGGCCAATTCTGACCCAAGAGTGGTGACGACCGAGGACCAATGGTAATTTTGACCTAACTCAAGTGACGATCCAAGACCAGGGCCAATACTGGCCCAAGAGTGGTGATGACCAAGGATCGAGGTCAATTCTGACATAACTCAGGTGACGATCCAAGACCGGGGACAATTCGGACCCGAGAGTGGTGACGACCGAGGACCAAGGTCAATTCTGACCTAACCCAGGTGACGATCAAAGACCGGGGACAGAGAACAATTCTGACCCAAGAGTGGTGACGGTCGGGGACAGAGAACAATTTTGAACTAACTTAGCTGGCGATCCAAGACCGGGATCAATTCTGACCCAAGAATGGTGACGACCGAGGATCGAGGTCAATTCTGACCTAACTCAGGTGACGATCTAAGACTGGGGCCAATACTGACCCAAGAGTGGTGACGACCAAGAATCGAGGTCAATTCTGACCTTACTCAGGGGACGATAAAAAATCGGGGCCAATTTTGACCCACCAGTTGTGAGGACTAAGGACCGAGGTCAATTCTAACATAACTCAGGTGACGATCCAAGACCGGTGCCAATTCTGACCCGAGAGTGGTGACGACCGAGGACCGAGGTCAATTCTGACCTAACTCAGGTGACAATCTAAGATCAGGGCCAATTCTGACCCAAGAGTGGTGACGACCGAGGACCGAGGTCAATTCTCACCTAACTAAAGTGACGATCCAATACCGGGGCCAATTCTGACCCAAGAGTGGTGACAACCGAGGATCGATGGTAATTTTGACCTAAATCAGGTGACGATCCAAAACCGGGGCCAATACTGGCCCAAGAGTGGTGACGAACGGGGACTGATGTCAATTCTGACCTAACTCAGGTGACGATCAAAGACCGGGGCCAATTCTGACCCAAGAATGGTGACAACCGAGGATCGAGGTCAATTCTGACCGAACTCAGGTGACGATCTAAGACCGGGGCCAATACTGACCCAAGAGTGGTGACGACCAAGAATCGAGGTCAATTCTGACCTAACTCAGGTGACGATGAAAAACTGACGACCAAGGATCGAGGTCAATTCTGACATAACTCAGGTGACGATCCAAGACCTGGGCCAATTCTGACTCGAGAGTGGTGACGACCGAGGACCGAGGTCAATTCTGACCTAACTCAGGTGACGATCCAAGACCGGGGCCAATTCTGACCCAAGAGTGGTGACGACCGAGGAACGAGGTCAAATCTGACGTAACCCAGGTGACGATCCAAGATCGGGTCCAATCCTGACCCAAGAGTGGTGACGACCGAGGACCGAGGTCAATTCTGACCTAACTCCGGTTACAATCCAAGATCGGGGCCAATTCTGACCCAAGAGTGGTGACGACCGAGGACGGAGGTCAAGTCTAACCTAACTCAGGTGATGATCCAAGACCGAGGACAGTTTTGACCCAAGAGTGGTGACGACCGAGGACGGAGGTCAATTCTGACCTAACTCAGGTGACTGTCCAAGTCCGGGGCCAATTCTGACCCAAGAGTGGTGACGGTTGAGGACCGAGAACAATTTTGAACTAACTTAGGTGATGATCCATGACCGGGGTCAGTTCTGACCCAAGAGTGCTGAGGACTGAGGATCGAGGTCAATTCTGACCTAACTCAGGTGACGATCTAAGACTGGGGCCAACACTGACCCAAGAGTGGTGACGACCAAGAATCGAGTTCAATTCTGACCTTACTCAGGTGATGATAAAAAATCGGGACCAATTTTGACCCAAAAGTGGTGAGGATCAAGGACCGAGGTCAATTCTGACATAACTCAGGTGACGATCCAAGATCGGTGCCAATTCTGACCCGAGAGTGGTGATGACCGAGGACCGAGGTCAATTCTGACCTAACTCTGGTGACGATCCAAGACTAGGGCCAATTCTGACCCAAGAGTGGTGACGACCGAGGACCGAGGTCAATTCTGACCTAACACAAGTGACGATCTAAGACCGAGGCCAATTCTGACCCAAGAGTGGTGACAACCGAGGACCGATGGTAATTTTGACCTAACTCAGGTGACGATCCAAGACCGGGGCCAATACTAGTCCAAGAGTGGTGACGAACGGGAACTGAGGTCAATTCTGACCTAACTCAGGTGACGATCCAAAACGGGGCCAATTTTATCCCAAAAGTGGTGACGACCAAGGACCAATGACAATTCTAACCTAACTCAGGTGATGATCCAAGACCGGGGCCAATTCTGACCCAAGAGTGGTGACGGATGAGGACCGAGAACAATTCTGACCTAACTTAGGTGACGATCCATGACCAGGGTCAATTCTGACCCAAGAGTGGTGACGACCGAGGACCGAGGTCAATTCTGACCTAACACAGGTGACGATCCAAGACCGAGGACAATTCTGACCCAAGAGTGGTGACGACCGAGGATTGAGGATAATTCTGACCTAACTCAGGTGACGATCCAAGACCAGGGCCAATACTGACATAAGAGTGGTGACGACATGGGATCGAGGTCAATTCTGACTTAACTCATGTGACGATACAAGATCGGTGCCTATTCTGACCCAAGAGTGGTGAAGACGAAGAACCGAGGTCAATTCTAACCTAACTCTAGTGACGATCCAAGATCGGGGCCAATTCTGACCTGAGAGTGGTGACGACCGAGGACCGAGGTCAATTCTGACCTAACTCAGGTGACGATCCAAGACGGGGGCCAATTCAAACCCAAGAGTGGTGACGACTGAGGACCGAGGTCAATTCTGCCCTAACTCAAGTGACAATCCAAGACTGGGGCCAATTCTGACCCAAGAGTGGTGACGACCGAGGACCAATGGTAATTTTGACCTAACTCAAGTGACGATCCAAGACCAGGGCCAATACTGGCCCAAGAGTGGTGACGACCAAGGATCGAGGTCAATTCTGACATAACTCAAGTGACGATCCAAGACCGGGGACAATTCGGACCCGAGAGTGGTGACGACCGAGGACCAAGGTCAATTCTGACCTAACCCAGGTGACGATCAAAGACCGGGGACAGAGAACAATTCTGACCCAAGAGTGGTGACGGTCGGGGACAGAGAACAATTTTGAACTAACTTAGCTGACGATCCAAGACCGGGATCAATTCTGACCCAAGAGTGGTGACGACCGAGGATCGAGGTCAATTCTGACCTAACTCAGGTGACGATCTAAGACTGGGGCCAATACTGACCCAAGAGTGGTGACGACCAAGAATCGAGGTCAATTCTGACCTTACTCAGGGGACGATAAAAAATCGGGGCCAATTTTGACCCAAAAGTTGTGAGGACTAAGGACCGAGGTCAATTCTAACATAACTCAGGTGACGATCCAAGACCGGTGCCAATTCTGACCCGAGAGTGGTGACGACCGAAGACCGAGGTCAATTCTGACCTAACTCAGGTGACAATCTAAGATCAGGGCCAATTCTGACCCAAGAGTGGTGACGACCGAGGACCGAGGTCAATTCTCACCTAACTAAAGTGACGATCCAATACCGGGGCCAATTCTGACCCAAGAGTGGTGACAACCGAGGATCGATGGTAATTTTGACCTAAATCAGGTGACGATCCAAAACCGGGGCCAATACTGGCCCAAGAGTGGTGACGAACGGGGACTGATGTCAATTCTGATCTAACTCAGGTGACGATCAAAGACCGTGGCCAATTCTGACCCAAGAATGGTGACAACCGAGGATCGAGGTCAATTCTGACCGAACTCAGGTGACGATCTAAGACCGGGGCCAATACTGACCCAAGAGTGGTGACGACCAAGAATCGAGTTCAATTCTGACCTAACTCAGGTGACGATGAAAAACTAACGACCAAGGATCGAGGTCAATTCTGACATAACTCAGGTGACGATCTAAGACCGGGGCCAATTCTGACTCGAGAGTGGTGACGACCGAGGACCGAGGTCAATTCTGACCTAACTCAGGTTACGATCCAAGACCGGGGCCAATTCTGACCCAAGAGTGGTGACGACCGAGGAACGAGGTCAAATCTGACGTAACCCAGGTGACGATCCAAGATCGGGTCCAATCCTGACCCAAGAGTGGTGACGACCGAGGACCGAGGTCAATTCTGACCTAACTCCGGTTACAATCCAAGATCGGGGCCAATTCTGACCCAAGAGTGGTGACGACCGAGGACGGAGGTCAAGTCTGACCTAACTCAGGTGATGATCTAAGACCGAGGACAGTTTTGACCCAAGAGTGGTGACGACCGAGGACGGAGGTCAATTCTGACCTAACTCAGGTGACTGTCCAAGTCCGGGGCCAATTCTGACCCAAGAGTGGTGACGGTTGAGGACCGAGAACAATTTTGAACTAACTTAGGTGACGATCCATGACCGGGGTCAGTTCTGACCCAAGAGTGGTGAGGACTGAGGATCGAGGTCAATTCTGACCTAACTCAGGTGACGATCTAAGACTGGGGCCAACACTGACCCAAGAGTGGTGACGACCAAGAATCGAGGTCAATTCTGACCTTACTCAGGTGATGATAAAAAATCGGGGCCAATTTTGACCCAAAAGTGGTGAGGATCAAGGACCGAGGTCAATTCTGACATAACTCAGGTGACGATCCAAGACCGGTGCCAATTCTGACCCGAGAGTTGTGATGACCGAGGACCGAGGTCAATTCTGACCTAACTCTATTGACGATCCAAGACTAGGGCCAATTCTGACCCAAGAGTGGTGACGACCGAGGACCGAGGTCAATTCTGACCTAACACAAGTGACGATCTAAGACCGAGGCCAATTCTGACCCAAGAGTGGTGACAACCGAGGACCGATGGTAATTTTGACCTAACTCAGGTGACGATCCAAGACCGGGGCCAATACTAGTCCAAGAGTGGTGACGAACGGGAACTGAGGTCAATTCTGACCTAACTCAGGTGACGATCAAAGACTGGGGCCAATTCTGACCCAAGAGCGGTGACGACCGAGGATCGAGGTCAATTCTGACCTAACTCAGGTGACGATCTAAGATCGGGGCCAATACTGACCCAAGAGTGGTGACGACCAAGAATCGAGGTCAATTCTGACCTAACTGAGGTGACGATAAAAAACTGACGACCAAGGATCGAGGTCAATTCTTACATAACTCATGTGACGATCCAAGACCGGGGCCAATTCTGACCCGAGAGTGGAGATGACCGAGGTACGAGGTCAATTCTGACCTAACTTAAGTGGCGATCCAAGACCGGGGCCAATTCTGACCCAAGAGTGGTGACGACCTAGGACCGAGGTTAATTATGACCTAACTTAGGCGACGATCCAAGACCGGGGTCAATTTCGACCCAAGAGTGGCGACGATCGAGGACCGAGGTGAATTCTGACCTAACTCAGGTGACAATCTAAGACCAGGGCCTATTCTAACCCAATAGTGGTGTCGACCGAGGATCGAGCTCAATTCTGACCTAACTCAGGTGACAATCCAATATCGGGGCCAATACTGACCCAAGAGTTGTGACGACCGAGAACCGAGGTCAATTCTGACCTAACTCAGGTGAAGATCCAAAACCGAGGCCAATTTTAACCCAAAAGTGGTGATGACCAAGGATCGACGTCAATTATGACCAAACTCAGGTGACGATCCAAGACCGGGGCCAATTCTGACCCAAGAGTGGTGACGACCGAGGATCGAGGTCAATTCTGACATAACTCAGGTGAGGATCCAAGATTGGGGCCAATTCTGACCCAAGAGTGGTGTCGACCGAGGACGGAGGTTAATTCTGACCAAACTCAGGTGACGATCCAAGACCGGGGCCAATTCTAACCCAAGAGTGGTGACGGCCGAGGACCGAGAACAATTCTGACCTAACTTAGGTGACGATCCAAGACCGGGGTCAATTCTGAACCAAGAGTGGTGACGACCGAGGACCGAGGTCAATTCTGACCTAACTCAGGTGATGATTCAAGACCGAGGACAGTTTTGACCCAAGAGTGGTGACGACCGAGGATCGAGGAAAATTCTGACCTAACTCCGGTGACGATCCAAGACCAGGACCAATACTGAGCCAAGAGTGGTGACGACTTGGGATCGAGGTTAATTCTGACTTAACTCAAGTGACGATACAAGATCGGTGCCAATTCTGACCCAAGAGTGGTGACGACCAAGAACCGAGGTCAATTCTGACCTAACTCTGGTGATGATCCAAGACTGGGGCCAATTCTGACCCAAGAGTGGTGACGATCGAGGAACAAGGTCAATTTTGAACTAACTCAGGTGACGATTCACGATCGGGGCCAATTCTGACCCAAGAGTGGTGACGACCGAGGACTGAGGTCAATTCTGACCTAACTCAGGTGACGATCCAAGACTGGGGCCAATTCTGACCCAAGTGTGGTGACGACTGAGGATCCAGGTCAATTCTGACCAAACTTAGGTGACAATCCAAGACTAGGGCCAATACTGACCCAAGAGTGGGGACGACCGAGGACCGAGGTCAATTCTGACCTAACTCAGGTGACGATCCAAGACTGGGGCCAATTGTGACCCAAGAGTGATGACGACCGAGGACCGAGGTCAATTCTGACCTAACTCATGTGACGATCCAAGACCGGGGCCAATTATGACCCAAGAGTGGTGACGGCCGAGGACCAAGTGCAATTCTGACCTAACTCAGGTGACGATCCAAGACCGGGGCCAATTATGATCCAAGAGTGATGACGACCGAGGATCGAGTTCTATTCGGACCTAACTTATGTGACGATCCAAGACCAGGGCCAATTCTGACCCAAGAGTGATGACGACCGAGGACCGAGGTCAATTCTGACCTAACTCATGTGACGATCCAAGATCGAGGACAATTCTGAACCAAGAGTGGTGACGACCGAGGATCGAGGTCCATTCAGACCTAACTGAGGTGATGATACAAGATCGGGGCCAATTCTTACCCAATAGTGGTGATGGCCGAGGATCGAGAACAATTCTGACCTAACTCAGGTGACGATCCAAGACCGGGGACAATTCTGACCCAAGAGTGTTTACGATCGAGGACCGAGGTCAATTTGACCTAACTCAGGTGACGAACCAAGAACAGGAACAATTCTGACCCTAGATTGGTGACGACATAGGATCGAGGTCAATTATGACTTAACTCAAGTGACGATACAAGATTGGTGCCAATTCTGACCAAAGATTGGTGACGACCAAGAATCGAGGTCAATTCTGACCTAACTCTAGTGATGATCCAAGATCGGGTCCAATTCTGACCCAAGAGTGGTGACGAGCGAGGATTGTGATCAATTCTGACCTAACTCAGGTGACGATCCAAGATCGGGGCCAATTATGACCCAAGAGTGGTGACGACCGAGGCCCGAGGTCAATTCTGACCTAACTCAGGTGATGATCCGAGACCGGGGCCAATACTGACCGAAGAGTGGTGATGACCAAGAACCGAGGTCAATTCTGACCTAACTCAGGTGACATTCCAAAACTGGGGCAAATTTTCAACCAAAAGTGGTGACGATCGAGGACGGAGGTCAGTTCTGACCTAACTCAGGTGACGATCCAAGACCGGCGCCAATTCTGACCCAAGAGTGGTGACGACCTAGGACCGAGGTTAATTCTGACCTAACTCAGGTGACGATCCAAGACCGAGGCCAATTTTGACTCAATAGTGGTGACGGCCGATGACCGAGAACAATTTTGACGTAACTCAGGTGACGATCCAAGACCGGGGCCAATACAAACCCAAGAGTAGAGACGACCGAGAACAATGGTCAATTCGGACCTAACTCAGGTGACGATCCAAAACCGAGGCCAATTTTAACCCAAAAGTGGTGACGACCAAGGATCGACATCAATTCTGACCAAACTCAGGTGACGATCCAAGATCCGGGCCAATTCTGACCTAAGAGTGGTGACTTCCGAGGATCGAGGTCAATTCTGACATAAGTTAGGTGACGATCCAAGATCGGGGCCAATACTTACCCAAGAGTGGTGACAACCGAGGATGGAGGTCAATTCTGACCTAACTCAGGTGACGATCCAAGACCGGGGCCAATTCTAAGCCAAGAGTGGTGACGGCCGAGGATCGAGAACAAATCTGACCTAACTTAGGTGACGATACAAGATCGGTGCCAATTCTGACCCAAGAGTGGTTACGATCGAGGAACGAGGTCAATTCTGACCTAACTCAGGTGACGATTCACGACCGGGCCAATTCTTACACAAGAGTGGTGACGACCGAGAACCGAGGTCAATTCTGACCTAACTCATGTGATGATCCAAGACAGGGGCCAATTCTGACCCAAGAGTGGTGATGACTGAGGATCAAGGTCAATTCTGACCAAACTTAGGTGACGATCCAAGATCGGGGCCAATACTGACCCAAGAGTGGTGACGATCGAGGACCGAGGTCAATTCTAACCTAACTCAGGTGACGATCCAAGACGGGGCCAATTGTGACCCAAGAGTGATGACGACCGAGGATCGAGATCAATTCTGACCTATCTCATGTGACGATCCAAGACCGGGGCCAATTCAGACTCAAGAGTGATGACGACCGAGGACCGAGGTCAATTCTGACCTAACTGAGTTGACGATCCAAGATCGGGGCCAATTCTTACCCAATAGTAGTGACGTCCGAGGATCGAGAAAAATTCTGACCTAACTCAGGTGACGATCCAAGACCGAGGACAATTCTGACCCAAGAGTGTTTACGATCGAGGATCAAGGTCAATTTTGACCTAACTCAGGTGACGATCCAAGATCAGGACCAATTCTGACCCAAGATTGGTGACGACATAGGATCGAGGTCAATTCTGACTTAAATCAAGTGACGATACAAGATCGGTGCCAATTCTGACCCAAGAGTGGTGACGACCAAGAACCGAGGTCAATTCTGACCTAACTCTAGTGATGATCCAAGACCGGGTCCAATTCTGACCCAAGAGTGTTGACGAGCGAGGATTGTGGTCAATTCTGACCTAACTCAGGTGACGATCCAAGATCGGGGGCAATTGTGACCCAAGAGTGGTGACGACTGAGGACCGAGGTCAATTCTGACCTAACTCGGGTGATGATCCAAGACCAGGGCAATTATTGTCCGAAGAGTGGTGACGACCGAGAACCGAGGTCAATTCTGACCTAACTCAGGTTACATTCCAAGATCAGGACCAATTCTCACCCAAGATTGGTGACGACATAGGATCGAGGTCAATTATGACTTAACTCAAGTGAGGATACAAGATTGGTGTCAATTCTGACCAAAGAGTGGTGAAGACCAAGAACCGAAGTCAATTCTGACCTAACTCTAGTGATGATCCAAGACCGGGTCCAATTCTGACCCAAGAGTGTGACGAGCAAGGATTGTGGTCAATTCTGACCTAACTCAGGTGACGATCCAAGATCGGGGCCAATTATGACCCAAGAGTGGTGACGACCGAGGACCGAGGTCAATTTTGACCTAACTCAGGTGATGATCAAAGACCAGGGCCAATACTGACCGAAGAGTGGTGACGACCGAGAACCGAGGTCAATTCTGACCTAACTCTGGTGACATTCCAAAACTGGGGCAAATTTTTACCCAAAAGTGGTGACGACCGAGGACCGAGTTCAATTCTGACCTAAATCAGGTGGCGATCCAAGACCGGGGCCAATTCTCACGTAAGAGTGGTGACGACCGAGGACGGAGGTCAATTCTGACCTAACTCAGGTCACGATCCAAGACCGGGGCCAATTCTAACCCAAGAGTGGTGACGACCGAGGACCGAGAACAATTCTGACCTAACTTAGGTGATGATCCAAGACCGGGGTCAATTTTGACCCAAAAGTGGTGACGACCAAGGACCGAGGTCAATTCTGACCTAACTCAGGTGATGATCGAAGACCGAGGACAGTTTTGACTCAAGAGTGGTGACGACCGAGGATCGAGGACAATTCTGACCTAACTCTGGTGACGATCCAAGACCGGGGGCAATACTCACCCAAGAGTGGTGACGTAGTGGGATTGAGGTTAACTCTGACCTAACTCAGGTTACGATTCACGATCGGGGCCGATTCTGACCCAAGAGTGGTGACGATCGAGGAACGAGGCCAATTCTGACCTAACTCAGGTGACGATCCAAGACTGGGGCCAATTCTAACCCAAGAGTGGTGATGACTGAGGATCGAGGTCAATTCTGACCAAACTTAGGTGACGATCCAAGACCGGGGCCAATACTGACCCAAGAGTGGTGACAACCGCGGACCGAGGTCAATTCTGACCTAACTCAGGTGACGATCCAAGACTGGTGCCAATTGTGACCCAAGAGTGATGACGACCGAGGACCGAGGTCAATTCTGACCTAACTCATGTGACGATCCAAGACTGGGGCCAATTATGACCCAAGAGTGGTGACGGTCGAGGAACGAGGTCAATTCTTACCTAACTCAGGTGAGGATTCACGACCGGGGCCAATTCTGACCCAAGAGTGGTGACGACCGAGGATCGAGTTCAATTCTGACCTAACTCATGTGACGATCCAAGACCGGGGCCAATTCTGACCCAAGAGTGATGACGACCGAGGACCGAGGTCAATTCTGACCTAACTCATGTGACGATCCAAGATCGAGGACAATTCTGACCCAAGAGTGTGACGACCGACGATCGAGGTCCATTCTGACCCAACTAAGGTGACGATCCAAGATCGGGGCCAATTCTAACCCAAGAGTGGTGATGGCCGAGGACCGAGAACAATGCTGACCTAACTTAGGTGACGATCCAAGACCAGGGTCAATTCTGACCCAAGAGTGGTGATGACTGAGGACCGAGGTCAATTCTGACCTAACTCAGGTGATGATCCAAGACCGAGGACAGTTTTGACCCAAGAGTGGTGACGACCGAGGATCGAGGACAATTCTGACCCAAGAGTGTTTACGATTGAGGATCGAGGTCAATTTTGACCTAACTCAGGTGACGATCCAAGATCAGGACCAATTCTGACCCAAGATTGGTGACGACATAGGATCGAGGTCAATTCTGACTTATATCAAGTGACGATACAAGATCGGTGCCAATTCTGACCCAAGAGTGGTGACGACCAAGAACCGAGTTCAATTCTGACCTAACTCTAGTGATGATCCAAGACCGGGTCCAATTCTGACCCAAGAGTGGTGACGAGCGAGGATTGTGGTCAATTCTGACCTAACTCAGGTGACGATCCAAGATCGGGGCCAATTGTGACCCAAGAGTGGTGACGACCGAGGACCGAGGTCAATTCTGACCTAACTCAGGTGATGATCCAAGACCAGGGCCAATACTGACCGAAGAGTGGTGACGACCAAGAACTGAGGTCAATTCTGACCTAACTCAGGTTACATTCCAAGATCAGGACCAATTCTGACCCAAGATTGGTGACGACATAGGATCGAGGTCAATTATGACTTAACTCAAGTGAGGATACAAGATTGGTGCCAATTCTGACCAAAGAGTGGTGAAGACCAAGAACCGAGGTCAATTCTGACCTAACACTAGTGATGATCCAAGACCGGGTCCAATTCCGACCCAAGAGTGGTGACGAGCGAGGATTGTGGTCAATTCTGACCTAACTCAGGCGACGATCCAAGATCGAGGCCAATTATGACCCAAGAGTGGAGACGACCGAGGTCAATTCTGACCTAACTCAGGTGGTGATCCAAGACTGGGGCCAATTATGACCCAAGAGTGATGACGACCGAGGACCGAGGTCAATTTGACCTAACTCAGGTGACGATCCAAGATCAGGACCAATTCTGACCCAAGATTGGTGACGACATAGGATCGAGGTCAATTCTGACTTAACTCAAGTGACGATACAAGATTGGTGCCAATTCTGACCAAAGAGTGGTGACGACCAAGAACCGAGGTCAATTCTGACCTAACTCTAGTGATGATCCAAGACCGGGTCCAATTCCGACCCAAGAGTGGTGACGAGCGAGGATTGTGGTCAATTCTGACCTAACTCAGGCGACGATCCATGATCGGGGACAATTATGACCCAAGAGTTGAGACGACCGAGGACCGAGGTCAATTCTGACCTAACTCAGGTGATGATCCAAGACCAGGGCCAATACTGACCGAAGAGTGGTGACGACTGAGAACCGAGGTCAATTATGACCTAACTCAGGTGACATTCCAAAACTGGGGAAAATTTTGACCCAAAAGTGGTGACGATCGAGGACCGAGTTCAATTCTGACCTAAATCAGGTGACGATCCAAGACCGGGGCCAATTCTGACCCAAGAGTGGTGACGACCGAGGACGGAGGTCAATTCTGACCTAACTCAGGTGACGATCCAAGACCGGCGCGAATTCTAACCCAAGAGTGGTGACGGCCGAGGACCGAGAACAATTCTGACCTAACTTAGGTGACGATCCAAGACCGGGGTCAATTCTGACCCAAGAGTGGTGACGACCGAGGACCGAGGTCAATCCTGACCTAACTCAGGTGATGATCCAAGACCGAGGGCAGTTTTGACCCAAGAGTGGTGACGACCGAGGATCGATGACAATTCTGACCTTACACCGGTGACGACCCAAGACCGGGGCCAATACTGACCCAAGAGTGGTGACGACTTGGGATCGAGGTTAATTCTGACTTAACTTAAGTGACGATACAAGATCGGTGCCAATTCTGACCCAAGAGTGGTGACGACCAAGAACCGAGGTCAATTCTTACCTAACTCTGGTGACGATCCAAGACCGGGGCCAATTCTGACCCAAGAGTGGTGACAATCGAGGAACGAGGTCAATTCTGACCTAACTCAGGTGATGATTCACGACCGGGGCCAATTCTGACCCAAGAGTGGTGACGACCGAGGACTGAGGTAAATTCTGACCTAACTCAGGTGACGATCCAAGACTGGGGCCAATTCTGACCCAAGAGTGGTGACGACTGAGGATCGAGGTCAATTCTGGCCAAACTTAGGTGACGATCCAAGACCGGGGCCAATACTGACCCAAAAGTTGTGACGACCGAGGACCGAGGTCAATTCTGACCTAACTTAGGTGGCGATCCAAGACTAGGGCCAATTGTGACCCAAGAGTGATGACGATCGAGGACCGAGGTCAATTCTAACCTAACTCATGTGACGATCCAAGACTGGGGCCAATTATGACCCAAGAGTGGTGACGGCCGAGGACAGAGTGCAATTCTGACCTAACTCAGGTGACGATCCAAGACCGGGGCCAATTGTGACCCAAGAGTGATGACGACCGAGGATCGAGTTCAATTCTGACCTAACTCATGTGACAATCCAAGACTGGGGCCAATTCTGACCCAAGAGTGATGACAACCGAGGATCGAGGTCAATTCTGACCAAATTCAGGTGACGATCCAAGATCGAGGACAATTCTGACCCAAGAGTGGTGACGACCGAGGACCGAGGTCCATTCTGACCTAACTGAGGTGACGATGCAAGATCGGGGCCAATTCTTACCCAATAGTGGTGACGGCCGAGGATCGAGAACAATTCTGACCTAACTCAGGTGACAATCCAAGACCGCGGACAATTCTGACCTAAGAGTGTTTACGATCGAGGACCGAGGTCAATTTTGACCTAACTTAGGTGACGATCCAAGATCAGGACCAATTCTGACCCAAGGTTGGAGACGACATAGGATCGAGGTCAATTATGACTTAACTTAAGTGACGATACAAGATTGGTGCCAATTCTGACCAAAGATTGGTGACGACCAAGAATCGAGGTCAATTCTGACCTAACTCTAGTGATGATCCAAGATCGGGTCAAATTCTGACCCAAGAGTGGTGACGAGCGAGGATTGTGGTCAATTCTGACCTAACTCAGGTGACGATCCAAGATCGGGGCCAACTATGACCCAAGAGTGGTGACGACCGAGGCCCGAGGTCAATTCTGACCTAACTCAGGTGATGATCCGAGACCGGGGCCAATACTGACCGAAGAGTGGTGACGACCGAGAACCGAGGTCAATTCTGACCTAACTCAGGTGACATTCCAAGACCGGCGCCAATTCTGACCCAAGAATGGTGACGACCTAGGACCGAGGTTAATTCTGACCTAACTCAGATGACGATCCAAGACAGGGTCCAATTTTGACTCAATAGTGGTGACGGCCGACGACCGAGAACAATTCTGACCTAACTCTGGTGACGATCCAAGAACGGGGCCAATACAAACCCAAGAGTGGTGACGACCGAGAACCTTGGTCAATTCGGACCTAACTCTGGTGACGATCAAAAACCGAGGCCAATTTTAACCCAAAAGTGGTGACGACCAAGGACTGACATCAATTCTGACCAAACTCAGGTGACGATCCAAGATCGGGGCCAATTCTGACCTAAGAGTGGTGACTTCCGAGGATCGAGGTCAATTCTGACATAACTTAGGTGACGATCCAAGATCGGGGCCAATTCATACCCAAGAGTGGTGACGTCCGAGGATCGAGGTCAATTCTGACCTAACTCAGGTGATGATCCAAGACCGAGGACAATTCTGACCCAAGAGTGTTTACGATCGAGGATCGAGGTCAATTTTGACCTAACTCAAGTGACGATCCAAGATCAGGACCAATTCTGACCCAAAATTGGTGACGACATAGGATCGAGGTCAATTCTGACTTAAATCAAGTGACGATACAAGATTGGTTCCAATTCTGACCAAAGAGTGGTGACGACCAAGAACCGAGGTCAATTCTGACCTAACTCTGGTGACGATCCAAGACTGGGGCCAATTCTGACCCAAGAGTGGTGATGACTGAGGATCGAGGTCAATTCTGACCAAACTTAGGTGACGATCCAAGACTGGGGCCAATACTAACCCAAGAGTGGTGACAACCGCGGATCGAGGTCAATTCTGACCTAACTCAGGTGACGATCCAAGACTGGTGCCAATTGTGACCCAAGAGTGATGATGACCGAGGACCGAGGTCAATTCTGACCTAACTCATGTGCCGATCCAAGACCGGGGCCAATTATGACCCAAGAGTGGTGACGGCCGAGGACCGAGTGCAATTCTGACCTAACTCAGGTGACGATCCAAGACCGATGCCAATTGTGACCCAAGAGTGATGACGACCGAGGATCGAGTTCAGTTCTGGCCTAACTCATGTGACGATCCAAGACCGGGGCCAATTCTGACCCAATAGTTATGACAACCGAGGACCGAGGTCAATTCTGACCTAACTCAGGTGACGATCCAAGACCGAGGACAATTCTGACCCAAGAGTGTGACGACCGAGGATCGAGGTCCATTCTGACCTAACTGAGGTGACGATCCAAGATCGGGGCCAATTCTTACCCAAGAGTGGTGACGGCCGAGGACCGAGAACAATGGTGACCTAACTTAGGTGACGATCCAAGACCAGGGTCAATTCTGACCCAAGAGTGGTGATGACCGAGGACCGAGGTCAATTCTGACCTAACTCAGGTGATGATCCAAGACCGAGGACAGTTTTGACCCAAGAGTGGTGACGACCGAGGATCGAGGACAATTCTGACCCAAGAGTGTTTACGATCAAGGACCGAGGTCAATTTTGACCTAACTCAGGTGACGATCCAAGATCAGGACCAATTCTGACCCAAGTTTGGTGACGACATAGGATCGAGGTCAATTCTGACTTATATCAAGTGACGATACAAGATCGGTGCTAATTCTGACCCAAGAGTGGTGACGACCAAGCACCGAGGTCAATTCTGACCTAACTCTAGTGATGATCCTAGACCGGGTCCAATTTTGACCCAAGAGTGGTGACGAGCGAGGATTGTGGTCAATTCTGACCCAACTCAGGTGACGATCCAAGATCGGTGCCATTTGTGACCCAAGAGTGGTGACGACCGAGGACCGAGGTCAATTCTGACCTAACTCAGGTGATGATCCAAGACCAGGGCCAATACTGACCGATGAGTGGTGACGACCGAGAACCGAGGTCAATTCTGACCTAACTCAAGTGACATTCCAAGATCAGGACCAATTCTCACCCAAGATTGGTGACGTTTTAGGATCGAGGTCAATTCTCACTTAACTCAAGTGACGATACAAGATTGGTGCCAATTCTGACCAAAGAGTGGTGATGACCAAGAACCGAGGTCAATTCTGACCTAACTCTAGTGATGATCCAAGACCGGGTCCAATTCTGACCCAAGAGTGGTGACGAGCAAGGATTGTGGTCAATTCTGACCTAACTCAGGTGACGATCCAAGATAGGGGCCAATTATGACCCAAGAGTGGTGACGACCGAGGACCGAGTTCAATTTTGACCTAACTTAGGTGATGATCCAAGACCAGGGCCAATACTGACCGAAGAGTGGTGACGACCGAGAACCGAGGTCAATTCTGACCTAACTCAGGTGACATTCCAAAACTGGAGCAAATTTTAACCCAAAAGTGGTGATGATCGAGGACCGACTTCAATTCTGACCTAAATCAGGTGACGATCCAAGACCGGTGCCAATTCTGACCCAAGAGTGGTGACGACCAAGGACGGAGGTCAATTCTGACCTAACTCAGGTGACGATCCAAGACCGGGGCCAATTCTAACCCAAGAGTCGTGACGACTGAGGACCGAGAACAATTCTGACCTAACTTAGGGGACGATCCAAGACCGGGGTCAATTCTGACCCAAGAGTGGTGACGACCGAGGACCGAGGTCAATTCTGACCTAACTCAGGTGATGATCCAAGACCGAGGATAGTTTTGACCCAAGAGTGGTGACGACCGAGGATCGAGGTCAATTCTGACCTAACTGAGTTGACGATCCAAGATCGGGGCCAATTCTTACCCAATAGTAGTGACATCCGAGGATCGAGAAAAATTCTGACCTAACTCAGGTGACGATCCAAGCCCGAGGACAATTCTGACCCAAGAGTGTTTACGATCGAGGATCGAGGTCAATTTTGACCTAACTCAGGTGACGATCCAAGATCAAGACCAATTCTGACCCAAGATTAGTGACGACATAGGATCGAGGTCAATTCTGACTTAAATCAAGTGACGATACAAGATCGGTGCCATGACCCAAGAGTGGTGACGACCAAGAACCGAAGTCAATTCTGACCTAACTCTAGTGATGATCCAAGACTGGGTCCAATTCTGACCCAAGAGTGGTGACGAGCGAGGATTGTGGTCAATTCTGACCTAACTCGGGTGACGATCCAAGATTGGGGCCAATTGTGACCCAAGAGTGGTGACGACCGAGGACCGAGGTCAATTCTAACCTAACTCAGGTGATGATCCAAGACCAGGGCCAATACTGACCGAAGAGTGGTGACGACCGAGAACCGAGGTCAATTCTGACCTAACTCAGGTTACACTCCAAGATCAGGACCAATTCTCACCCAAGATTGGTGACGACATAGGATCGAGGTCAATTATGAGTTAACTCAAGTGACGATACAAGATTGGTGCCAATTCTGACCAAAGAGTGGTGAAGACCAAGAACCGAGGTCAATTCTGACCAAACTCTAGTGATGATCCAAGACCGGGTCCATCTTACCCAAGAGTGTGACGAGCATGGATTGTGGTCAATTCTGACCTAACTCAGGTGACGATCCAAGATCAGGGCCAATTATGACCCAAGAGTGGTGACGACCGAGGACCGAGGTCAATTTTAACCTAACTCAGGTGATGATCCAAGACCAGGGCCAATACTGACCGAAGAGTGGTGACGACCGAGAACCGAGGTCAATTCTGACCTAACTCTCGTGACATTCCAAAACTGGGGCAAATTTTGACCCAAAAGTGGTGACGACCGAGGACCGACTTCAATTCTGACCTAAATCAGGTGACGATCCAAGACCGGGGCCAATTCTGACCAAAGAGTGGTGACGACCGAGGACGGAGGTCAATTCTGACCTAACTCAGGTGACGATCCAAGACCAGGGACAATTCTAACCCAAGAGTGGTGACGGCCGAGGACCGAGAACAATTCTGACCTAACTTAGGTGACGATCCAAGACCGGGGTCAATTCTGACCCAAAAGTGGTGACGACCATGGACCGAGGTCAATTCTGACCTAACTCAGGTGATGATCCAAGATCGAGGACAGTTTTGACCCAAGAGTGGTGACGACCGAGGATCGAGGACAATTCTGACCTAACTCCGGTGACGATCCAAGACCGGGGCCAATACTCACCCAAGAGTGGTGACGACGTGGGATCGAGGTTAATTCTGACCTAACTCAAGTGACGATTCACGACCGGGGCCAATTTTGACCCAAGAGTGGTGACGATCGAGGACTGAGGTCAATTCTGACCTAACTCAGGTGACGATGCAAGACTGGGGCCAATTCTGACCCATGAGTGGTGATGACTGAGGATCGAGGTCAATTCTGACTAAACTTAGGTGACGATCCAAGACTGGGGCCAATACTGACCCAAGAGTGGTGACAACCGAGGACCGAGGTTAATTCTGACCTAACTCATGTGACGATCCAAGACCGGGGCCAATTATGACCCAAGAGTGGTGACGGCCGACGACCGAGTGCAATTCTGACCTAACTCAGGTGACGATCCAAGATCGATGCCAACTGTGACCCAAGAGTGATGACGACCGAGGATCGAGTTCAATTCTGACCTAACTCATATGACGATCCAAGACCGACGCCAATTCTGACCCAAGAGTGATGACGACCGAGGACCGAGGTCAATTCTGACCTAACTCAGGTGACGATCCAAGACCGAGGACAATTCTGACCCAAGAGTGGTGACGACCGAGGATCAAGGTCCATTCTGACCTAACTGAGGTGACGATTCAAGATCGGGGCCAATTCTTACCCAATAGTGGTGACGGCCGAGGATCGAGAATAATTCTGACCTAACTCAAGTGACGATCCAAGACCGAGGACAATTCTGACCTAAGAGTGTTTATGATCGAGGACCGAGGTCAATTTTGACCTAACTCAGGTGACGATCCGTGATCAGCACCAATTCTGACCCAAGATTGGAGACGACATAGGATCGAGGTCAATTCTGACTTAACTCAAGTGACGATACAAGATTGGTGCCAATTCTGACCAAAGAGTGGTGACGACCAAGAACCGAGGTCAATTATGACCTAACTCTAGTGATGATCCAAGACCGGGTCCAATTCTGACCCAAGAGTGGTGACGAGCGAGGATTGTGGTAAATTCTGACCTAACTCAGGTGACGATCCAAGATCGGTGCCAATTATGTCCCAAGAGTGGTGACGAGCGAGGACGGTGGCCAATTTGGACCTAACTCAGGTGATGATCCAAGACCGGGGCCAATAGTGACCGAAGAGTGGTGACGACCGAGAACCGAGGTCAATTCTGACCTAACTCAGGTGACATTCCAAAACTGGGGAAAATTTTGACCCAAAAGTGGTGACGACCGAGGACGGAGGTCAATTCTGACCTAACTCAGGTGACGATCCAAGACCGGGGCCAATTCTAACCCAAGAGTGGTGACGGCCGAGGACCGAGAACAATACTGACCTAACTTAGGTGACGATCCAAGACCAGGGTCAATTCTGACCCATGAGTGGTGACGACCGAGGACCGAGGTCAATTCTGACCTAACTCA
This sequence comes from Sambucus nigra, assembly GCA_949130495.1. Taxonomy (NCBI): domain Eukaryota; kingdom Viridiplantae; phylum Streptophyta; class Magnoliopsida; order Dipsacales; family Adoxaceae; genus Sambucus; species Sambucus nigra. The sequence continues at coordinate 620,636,980 of OX422207.1, read as the reverse complement.
GGTGATAATCCAAGACCGAGGATAGTTTTGACCCAAGAGTGGTGACGACCGAGGATCGAGGACAATTCTGACCCAAGGGTGTTTACGATCGAGGACCGATGTCAATTTTGACCTAACTCAGGTGACAATCCAAGATCAGGACCAATTCTGACCCAAGATTGGTGACGATATAGGATCGAGGTCAATTCTGACTTAAATCAAGTGACGATACAAGATCGGTGCCAATTCTGACCCAAGAGTGGTGAAGACTAAGAACCGAGGTCAATTCTGACCTAACTCTAGTGATGAGCCAAGACCGGGTCCAATTCGGACCCAAGAGTGGTGACGAGCGAGGATTGTGGTCAATTCTGACCTAACTCAGGTGACAATCCAAGATCGGGGCCAATTGTGACCCATGAGTGGTGACGACCGAGGACCGAGGTCAATTCTGACCTAACTCAGGTGATGATCCAAGACCAGGGCCAATACTGACCGAAGAGTGGTGACGACCGAGAACCGAGGTCAATTCTGACCTAACTCAGGTGACATTCCAAAACTGGAGCAAAGTTTAACCCAAAAGTGGTGACGACCGAGGACCGACTTCAATTCTGACCTAAATCAGGTGACGATCAAAGACCGGGGCCAATTCTGACCAAAGAGTGGTGACGATCGAGGACGGAGGTCAATTCTGACCTAACTCAGGTGACGATCCAAGACCAGGGACAATTCTAACCCAAGAGTGGTGACGGCCGAGGACCGAGAACAATTCGGACCTAACTTAGGGGACGATCCAAGACCGGGGTCAATTCTGACCCAAGAGTGGTGACAACCGAGGACCGAGGTCAATTTTGACCTAACACTAGTGATGATCCAAGACCGGGTCCAATTCCGACCCAAGAGTGGTGACGAGCGAGGATTGTGGTCAATTCTGACCTAACTCAGGCGACGATCCAAGATCGGGGCCAATTATGACCCAAGAGTGGAGACGACCGAGGACCGAGGTCAATTCTGACCTAACTCAGGTGGTGATCCAAGACTGGGGCCAATTATGACCCAAGAGTGATGACGACCGAGGACCGAGGTCAATTTGACCTAACTCAGGTGACGATCCAAGATCAGGACCAATTCTGACCCAAGATTGGTGACGACATAGGATCGAGGTCAATTCTGACTTAACTCAAGTGACGATACAAGATTGGTGCCAATTCTGACCAAAGAGTGGTGACGACCAAGAACCGAGATCAATTCTGACCTAACTCTAGTGATGATCCAAGACCGGGTCCAATTCCGACCCAAGAGTGGTGACGAGCGAGGATTGTGGTCAATTCTGACCTAACTCAGGCGACGATCCAAGATCGGGGCCAATTATGACCCAAGAGTGGAGACGACCGAGGACCGAGGTCAATTCTGACCTAACTCAGGTGATGATCCAAGACCAGGGCCAATACTGACCGAAGAGTGGTGACGACCGAGAACCGAGGTCAATTATGACCTAACTCAGGTGACATTCCAAAACTGGGGAAAATTTTGACCCAAAAGTGGTGATGATCGAGGACCGAGTTCAATTCTGACCTAAATCAGGTGACGATCCAAGACCGGGGCCAATTCTGACCCAAGAGTGGTGACGACCGAGGACGGAGGTCAATTCTGACCTAACTCAGGTGACGATCCAAGACCGGCGCGAATTCTAACCCAAGAGTGGTGACGGCCGAGGACCGAGAACAATTCTGACCTAACTTAGGTGACGATCCAAGATCGGGGTCAATTCTGACCCAAGAGAGGTGACGACCGAGGACCGAGGTCAATCCTGACCTAACTCAGGTGATGATCCAAGATCGAGGGCAGTTTTGACCCAAGAGTGGTGACGACCGAGGATCGATGACAATTCTGACCTAACACCGGTGACGACCCAAGACCGGGGACAATACTGACCCAAGAGTGGTGACGACTTGGGATCGAGGTTAATTCTGACTTAACTTAAGTGACGATAGAAGATCGGTGCCAATTCTGACCCAAGAGTGGTGACGACCAAGAACCGAGGTCAATTCTTACCTAACTCTGGTGACGATCCAAGACCGGGGCCAATTCTGACCCAAGAGTGGTGACGATCGAGGAACGAGGTCAATTCTGACCTAACTCAGGTGACGATTCACGACCGGGGCCAATTCTGACCCAAGAGTGGTGACGACCGAGGACTGAGGTAAATTCGGACCTAACTCAGGTGACGATCCAAGACTGGGGCCAATTCTGACCCAAGAGTGGTGACGACTGAGGATCGAGGTCAATTCTGGCCAAACTTAGGTGACGATCCAAGACCGGGGCCAATACTGACCCAAAAGTTGTGACGACCGAGGACCGAGGTCAATTCTGACCTAACTTAGGTGGCGATCCAAGACTGGGGCCAATTGTGACCCAAGAGTGATGACGATCGAGGACCGAGGTCAATTCTGAGCTAACTCATGTGACGATCCAAGACTGGGGCCAATTATGACCCAAGAGTGGTGACGGCCGAGGACAGATTGCAATTCTGACCTAACTCAGGTGACGATCCAAGACCGGGGCCGATTGTGACCCAAGAGTGATGACGACCGAGGATCGAGTTCAATTCTGACCTAACTCATGTGACGATCCAAGACTGGGGCCAATTCTGACCCAAGAGTGATGACAACCGAGGATCGAGGTCAATTCTGACCAAATTCAGGTGACCATCCAAGATCGAGGACAATTCTGACCCAAGAGTGGTGACGACCGAGGACCGAGGTCCATTCTGACCTAACTGAGGTGACGATGCAAGATCGGGGCCAATTCTTACCCAATAGTGGTGACGGCCCAGGATCGAGAACAATTCTGACCTAAGAGTGTTTACGATCGAGGACCGAGGTCAATTCTAACCTAACTCAAGTGACGATTCACGACCGGGGCCAATTCTGACCCAAGAGTGGTGACGACCGAGGACTGAGGTAAATTCTGACCTAACTCAGGTGACGATCCAAGACTGGGGCCAATTCTGACACAAGAGTGGTGACGACTGAGGATCGAGGTCAATTCTGGCCAAACTTAGGTGACGATCCAAGACTGGGGCCAATACTGACCCAAAAGTTGTGACGACCGAGGACCGAGATCAATTCTGACCTAACTTAGGTGGCGATCCAAGACTGGGGCCAATTGTGACCCAAGAGTGATGACGATCGAGGACCGAGGTCAATTCTGACCTAACTCATGTGACGATCCAAGACTGGGGCCAATTATGACCCAAGAGTGGTGACGGCCGAGGACAGAGTGCAATTCTGACCTAACTCAGGTGACGATCCAAGACCGGGGCCGATTGTGACCCAGGAGTGATGATGACCGAGGATCGAGTTCAATTCTGACCTAATTCATGTGACGATCCAAGACTGGGGCCAATTCTGACCCAAGAGTGATGACAACCGAGGATCGAGGTCAATTCTGACCAAATTCAGGTGACGATCCAAGATCGAGGACAATTCTGACCCAAGAGTGGTGACGACCGAGGACCGAGGTCCATTCTGACCTAACTGAGGTGACGATGCAAGATCGGGGCCAATTCTTACCCAATAGTGGTGACGGCCGAGGATCGAGAACAATTCTGACCTAACTCAGGTGACAATCCAAGACCGCGGACAATTCTGACCTAAGAGTGTTTACGATCGAGGACCGAGGTCAATTTTGACCTAACTTAGGTGACGATCCAAGATCAGGACCAATTCTGACCCAAGGTTGGAGACGACATAGGATCGAGGTCAATTATGACTTAACTTAAGTGACGATACAAGATTGGTGCCAATTCTGACCAAAGATTGGTGACGACCAAGAATCGAGGTCAATTCTGACCTAACTCTAGTGATGATCCAAGATCGGGTCAAATTCTGACCCAAGAGTGGTGACGAGCGAGGATTGTGGTCAATTCTGACCTAACTCAGGTGACGATCCAAGATCGGGGCCAATTATGACCCAAGAGTGGTGACGACCGAGGCCCGAGGTCAATTCTGACCTAACTCAGGTGATGATCCAAGACCGGGGCCAATACTGACCGAAGAGTGGTGACGACCGAGAACCGAGGTCAATTCTGACCTAACTCAGGTGACATTCCAAAACTGGGGCAAATTTTCATCCAAAAGTGGTGACTACCGAGGACGGAGGTCAATTCTGACCTAACTCAGGTGACGATCCAAGACCGGCGCCAATTCTTACCCAAGAGTGGTGACGACCTAGGACCGAGGTTAATTCTGACCTAACTCAGGTGACGATCCAAGACCGGGTCCAATTTTGACTCAATAGTGGTGACGGCCAACGACCGAGAACAATTCTGACCTAACTCTGGTGACAATCCAAGAACGGGGCCAATACAAACCCAAGAGTGGTGACGACCGAGAACCTTGGTCAATTCGGACCTAACTCAGGTGACGATCCAAAACCGAGGCCAATTTTAACCCAAAAGTGGTGACGACCAAGGACCGACATCAATTCTGACCAAACTCAGGTGACGATACAAGATCGGGGCCAATTCTGACCTAAGAGTGGTGACTTCCGAGGATCGAGGTCAATTCTGACATAACTTAGGTGACGATCCAAGATCGGGGCCAATTCATACCCAAGAGTGGTGACGTCCGAGGATCGAGGTCAATTCTGACCTAACTCAGGTGATGATCCAAGACCGAGGACAATTCTGACCCAAGAGTGTTTACGATCGAGGATCGAAGTCAATTTTGACCTAACTCAGGTGACGATCCAAGATCAGGACCAATTCTGACCCAAAATTGGTGACGACATAGGATCGAGGTCAATTCTGACTTAAATCAAGTGACGATACAAGATTGGTTCCAATTCTGACCAAAGAGTGGTGACGACCAAGAACCGAGGTCAATTCTGACCTAACTCTGGTGACGATCCAAGACTGGGGCCAATTCTGAGCCAAGAGTGGTGATGACTGAGGATCGAGGTCAATTCTGACCAAACTTAGGTGACGATTCAAGACTGGGGCCAATACTAACCCAAGAGTGGTGACAACCACGGATCGAGGTCAATTCTGACCTAACTCAGGTGACGATCCAAGACTGGTGCCAATTATGACCCAAGAGTGATGATGACCGAGGACCGAGGTCAATTCTGACCTAACTCATGTGACGATCCAAGACCGGGGCCAATTATGACCCAAAAGTGGTGACGGCCGAGGACCGAGTGCAATTCTGACCAAACTCAGGTGACGATCCAAGACCGATGCCAATTGTGACCCAAGTGTGATGATGACCGAGGATCGAGTTCAGTTCTGGCCTAACTCATGTGACGATCCAAGACCGGGGCCAATTCTGACCCAATAGTTATGACAACCGAGGACCGAGGTCAATTCTGACCTAACTCAGGTGACGATCCAAGACCGAGGACAATTCTGACCCAAGAGTGTGACGACCGAGGATCGAGGTCCATTCTGACCTAACTGAGGTGACGATCCAAGATCGGGGCCAATTCTAACCCAAGAGTGGTGACGGCCGAGGACCGAGAACAACGCTGACCTAACTTAGGTGACGATCCAAGACCAGGGTCAATTCTGACCCAAGAGTGGTGATGACCGAGGACCGAGGTCAATTCTGACCTAACTCAGGTGATGATCCAAGACCGAGGACAGTTTTGACCCAAGAGTGGTGACGACCGAGGATCGAGGACAATTCTGACCCAAGAGTGTTTACGATCGAGGACCGAGGTCAATTTTGACCTAACTCAATTGACGATCCAAGATCAAGACCAATTCTGACCCAAGTTTGGTGACGACATAGGATCGAGGTCAATTCTGACTTATATCAAGTGACGATACAAGATCGGTGCTAATTCTGACCCAAGAGTGGTGACGACCAAGCACCGAGGTCAATTCTGACCTAACTCTAGTGATGATCCTAGATCGGGTCCAATTCTGACCCAAGAGTGGTGACGAGCGAGGATTGTGGTCAATTCTGACCTAACTCAGGTAACGATCCAAGATCGGTGCCAATTGTGACCCAAGAGTGGTGACGACCGAGGACCGAGGTCAATTCTGACCTAACTCAGGTGATGATCCAAAACCAGGGCCAATACTGACCGATGAGTGGTGACGACCGAGAACCAAGGTCAATTCTGATCTAACTCAAGTGACATTCCAAGATCAGGACCAATTCTCACCCAAGATTGGTGACGATTTAGGATCGAGGTCAATTCTGACTTAACTCAAGTGACGATACAAGATTGGTGCCAATTCTGACCAAAGAGTGGTGACGACCAAGAATCGAGATCAATTCTGACCTAACTCTAGTGATGATCCAAGACCGGGTCCAATTCTGACCCAAGAGTGGTGATGAGCAAGGATTGTGGTCAATTCTGACCTAACTCAGGTGACGATCCAAGATAGGGGCCAATTATGACCCAAGAGTGGTGACGACCGAGGACCGAGTTCAATTTTGACCTAACTCAGGTGATGATCCAAGACCAGGGCCAATACTGACCGAAGAGTGGTGACGACCAAGAACCGAGGTCAATTCTGACCTAACTCAGGTGACATTCCAAAACTGGAGCAAATTTTAACCCAAAAGTGGTGATGATCGAAGACCGACATCAATTCTGACCTAAATCAGGTGACGATCCAAGACCGGGGCCAATTCTGACCCAAGAGTGGTGACGACCAAGGACGGAGGTCAATTCTGACCTAACTCAGGTGACGATCCAAGACCGGGGCCAATTCTAACCCAAGAGTCGTGACGGCGGAGGACCGAGAACAATTCTGACCTAACTTACTGGACGATCCAAGTCCGGGGTTAATTCTGACCCAAGAGTGGTGACGACCGAGGACCGAGGTCAATTCTGACCTAACTCAGGTGATGATCCAAGACCGAGGATAGTTTTGACCCAAGAGTGGTGACGACCGAGGATCGAGGTCAATTCTGACCTAACTGAGTTGACGATCCAAGATCGGGGCCAATTCTTACCCAATAGTAGTGACATCCGAGGAACGAGAAAAATTCTGACCTAACTCAGGTGACGATCCAAGACCGAGGACAATTCTGACCCAAGAGTGTTTACGATCGAGGATCGAGGTCAATTTTGACCTAACTCAGGTGACGATCCAAGATCAAGACCAATTCTGACCCAAGATTGGTGACGACATAGGATCGAGGTCAATTCTGACTTAAATCAAGTGACGATACAAGATCGGTGCCATGACCCAAGAGTGGTGACGACCAAGAACCGAAGTCAATTCTGACCTAACTCTAGTGATGATCCAAGACTGGGTCCAATTCTGACCCAAGAGTGGTGACGAGCGAGGATTGTGGTCAATTCTGACCTAACTCGGGTGACGATCCAAGATTGGGGCCAATTGTGACTCAAGAGTGGTGACGACCGAGGACCGAGGTCAATTCTGACCTAACTCAGGTGATGATCCAAGACCAGGGCCAATACTGACCGAAGAGTGGTGACGACCGAGAACCGAGGTCAATTCTGACCTAACTCAGGTTACACTCCAAGATCAGGACCAATTCTCACCCAAGATTGGTGACGACATAGGATCGAGGTCAATTATGAGTTAACTCAAGTGACGATACAAGATTGGTGCCAATTCTGACCAAAGAGTGGTGAAGACCAAGAACCGAGGTCAATTCTGACCAAACTCTAGTGATGATCCAAGACCGGGTCCAATTCTTACCCAAGAGTGTGACGAGCATGGATTGTGGTCAATTCTGACCTAACTCAGGTGACGATCCAAGATCAGGGCCAATTATGACCCAAGAGTGGTGACGACCGAGGACCGAGGTCAATTTTAACCTAACTCAGGTGATGATCCAAGACCAAGGCCAATACTAACCGAAGAGTGGTGACGACCGAGAACTGAGGTCAATTCTGACCTAACTCTGGTGACATTCCAAAACTGGGGCAAATTTTGACCCAAAAGTGGTGACGACCGAGGACCGACTTCAATTCTGACCTAAATCAGGTGACGATCCAAGACCGGGGCCAATTCTGACCAAAGAGTGGTGACGACCGAGGACGGAGGTCAATTCTGACCTAACTCAGGTGACGATCCAAGACCAGGGACAATTCTAACCCAAGAGTGGTGACGGCCGAGGACCGAGAACAATTCTGACCTAACTTAGGTGACGGTCCAAGACCGGGGTCAATTCTGACCCAAGAGTGGTGACGACCGAGGACCGAGGTCAATTCTGACCTAACTCAGGTGATGATCCAAGAACGAGACCAATTCTAACCCAAGAGTGGTGACGACCGAGGATCGAGGACAATTCTGACCTAACTCCGGTGACGATCCAAGACCGGGGCCAATACTCACCCAAGAGTGGTGACGACGTGGGATCGAGGTTAATTCTGACCTAACTCAGGTGACGATTCACGACCGGGCCAATTTTGACCCAAGAGTGGTGACGATCGAGGACTGAGGTCAATTCTGACCTAACTCAGGTGACGATGCAAGACTGGGGCCAATTCTGACCCATGAGTGGTGATGACTGAGGATCGAGGTCAATTCTGACTAAACTTAGGTGACGATCCAAGACCGGGGCCAATACTGACCCAAGAGTGGTGACAACCGAGGACCGAGGTTAATTCTGACCTAACTCATGTGACGATCCAAGACCGGGGCCAATTATGACCCAAGAGTGGTGACGGCCGACGACCGAGTGCAATTCTGACCTAACTCAGGTGACGATCCAAGACCGATGCCAACTGTGACCCAAGAGTGATGACGACCGAGGATCGAGTTCAATTCTGACCTAACTCATATGACGATCCAAGACCGACGCCAATTCTGACCCAAGAGTGATGACGACCGAGGACCGAGGTCAATTCTGACCTAACTCAGGTGACGATCCAAGACCGAGGACAATTCTGACCCAAGAGTGGTGACGACCGAGGATCAAGGTCCATTATGACCTAACTGAGGTGACGATCCAAGATCGGGGCCAATTCTTACCCAATAATGGTGACGGCCGAGGATCGAGAATAATTCTGACCTAACTCAAGTGACGATCCAAGACCGAGGACAATTCTGACCTAAGAGTGTTTACGATCGAGGACCGAGGTCAATTTTGACCTAACTCAGGTGACGATCTGTGATCAGGACCAATTCTGACCCAAGATTGGAGACGACATAGGATCGAGGTCAATTCTGACTTAACTCAAGTGACGATACAAGATTGGTGCCAATTCTGACCAAATAGTGGTGACGACCAAGAACCGAGGTCAATTCTGACCTAACTCTAGTGATGATCCAAGACCGGGTCCAATTCTGAACCAAGAGTGGTGACGAGCGAGGATTGCGGTAAATTCTGACCTAACTCAGGTGACGATCCTAGATCGGTGCCAATTATGTCCCAAGAGTGGTGACGAGCGAGGACGGTGGTCAATTTTGACCTAACTCAGGTGATGATCCAAGACCGGGGCCAATAGTGACCGAAGAGTGGTGACGACCGAGAACCGAGGTCAATTCTGACCTAACTCAGGTGACATTCCAAGATCAGGACCAATTCTCACCCAAGATTGGTGACGACATAGGATCGAGGTCAATTCTGACTTAACTCAAGTGAGGATAAAAGATTGGTGCCAATTCTGACCAAAGAGTGGTGACGACCAAGAACCGAGGTCAATTCTGACCTAACTCTAGTGATGATCCAAGACCGGGTCCAATTCTGACCCAAGAGTGGTGACGAGCAAGGATTGTGGTCAATTCTGACCTAACTCAGGTGACGATCCAAATTCGGGGCCAATTATGACCCAAGAGTGGTGACGACCGAGGACCGAGTTCAATTTTGACCTAACTCAGGTGATGATCCAAGACCAGGGCCAATACTGACCGAAGAGTGGTGACGACCGAGAACCGAGGTCAATTCTGACCTAACTCAGGTGACATTCCAAAACTGGAGCAAAGTTTAACCCAAAAGTGGTGACGACCGAGGACCGACTTCAATTCTGACCTAAATCAGGTGACGATCCAAGACCGGGGCCAATTCTGACCAAAGAGTGGTGACGACCGAGGACAGAGGTCAATTCTGACCTAACTCAGGTGACGATACAAGACCAGGGACAATTCTAACCCAAGAGTGGTGACGGCCGAGGACCGAGAACAATTCTGACCTAACTTAGGGGACGATCCAAGACCGGGGTCAATTCTGACCCAAGAGTGGTGACAACCGAGGACCGAGGTCAATTTTGACCTAACTCAGGTGATGATCCAAGACCGAGGAGAGTTTTGACCCAAGAGTGGTGACGACCGAGGATCGAGGACAATTCTGACCTAACTCTGGTGACGACCCAAGACCGGGGCCAATACTGACCCAAGAGTGGTGACGACGTGGGATCGAGGTTAATTCTGACTTAACTCAAGTGACGATACAAGATCGGTGCCAATTCTGACCCAAGAGTGGTGATGACCAAGAACCGAGGTCAATTCTGACCTAACTCTGGTGACGATCCAAGATCGGAGCCAATTCTGACCCAAGAGTGGTTACGATCGAGGAACGAGGTCAATTATGACCTAACTCAGGTGACGATCCAAGATTGGGGCCAATTCTGACCCAAGAGTGGTTATGACTGAGGATCGAGGTCAATTCTGACCAAACTTAGGTGACGATCCAAGACCGGGGCCAATACTGACCCAAGATTGGTGACGACCGAGGACCGAGGTCAATTCTGACCTAACTCGGGTGACGATCCAAGACTAGGGCCAATTGTGACCCAACAGTGATGACGACCGAGGACCCAGGTCAATTCTGACCTAACTCATGTGACGATCCAAGATCGGGGCCAATACTGACCCAAGACCGGGGCCAATACTGACCCAAGAGTGGTGATGACCAAGAACCGAGGTCAATTCTGACCTAACTCTGGTGACGATCCAAGATCGGAGCTAATTCTGACCCAAGAGTGGTTACGATCGAGGAACGAGGTCAATTATGACCTAACTCAGGTGACGATCCAAGACTGGGGCCAATTCTGACCCAAGAGTGGTGATGACTGAGGATCGAGGTCAATTTTGACCAAACTTAGGTGACGATCCAAGACCGGGGCCAATTATGACCCAAGAGTGGTGACGGCCGACGACCGAGTGAAATTCTGACCTAACTCAGGTGACGATCAAAGACCGGGGCCAATTTTGACCCAAGAGTGATGACGACCGAGGATCGAGTTCAATTCTGACCTAACTCATGTGACGATCCAAGACCGGGGCCAATTCTGACCCAAGAGTGATGACGACCGAGGACCGAGGTCAATTATGACCTAACTCAGGTGACGATCCAAGACCGAGGACAATTCTGACCCAAGAGTGGTGACGACCGAGGATCGAGGCCCATTCTGACTTAACTGAGGTGATGATCCAAAATCGGGGCCAATTCTTACCCAATAGTGGTGACGGCCGAGGATCGAGAATAGTTCTGACCTAACTCAGGTGACAATCAAAGATCGAGGACAATTTTGACCCAAGAGTGTTTACGATCGAGGACCGAAGTCAATTTTGACCTAACTCAGGTGACGATCCGAGATCAGGACCAATTCTGACCCAAGATTGGAGACGATATAGGATCGAGGTCAATTCTGACTTAACTCAAGTGACGATACAAGATTGGTGCCAATTCTGACCAAAGAGTGGTGACGACCAAGAACCGAGGTCAATTCTGACCTAACTCTAGTGATGATCCAAGATCGGGTCTAATTCTGACCCAAGAGTGGTGATGAGCGAGGATTGTGGTCAATTCTGACCTAACTCAGGTGACGATCCAAGATTGGGGCCAATTAAGACCCAAGAGTGGTGACGACCAAGGACCGAGGTCAACTTTGACCTAACTCAGGTGATGATCCAAGACCGGGGCCAATACTGACCGAAGAGTGGTGACGACCGAGAACCGAGGTCAATTCTAACCAAACTCAGGTGACATTCCAAAACTGGGGCAAATTTTGACCCAAAAGTGGTGACGACCGAGGACCGAGTTCAATTCTAACCTAAATCAGGTCACGATCCAAGAACGGAGCCAATTCTGACCCAAGAGTGGTGACGACCGAGGATCGAGGTGAATTTTGACCTAACTCAGGTGACGATCCAAGACCGGCGCCAATTCTGACCCAAGAGTGGTGACGACCTAGGATCGAGGTTAATTCTGACCAAACTCAAGTGACGATCCAAGACCGGGGCCAATTCTGACCTAAGAGTGGTGACGACAGAGGATCGAGGTCAATTCTGACATAAATCAGGTGACGATCCAAGATCGGGGCCAATTCTTACCCAAGAGTGTTGACGACCGAGCATGGAGGTCAATTCTGACCTAACTCACGTGACGATCAAAGATCGGGGCCAATTCTAACCCAAGAGTGGTGACGGCCGAGGACCGAGAACAAATCTGACCTAACTTAGGTGATGATACAAGATCGGTGCCATATCTGACACAAGAGTGGTGACGACCAAGAACCGAGGTCAATTCTGACCTAACTCTGGTGACGATCCAAGACTGGGGCCAATTTTGACCCAAGAGTGTTGACGATCGAGGAACGAGGTCAATTCTGACCTAACTCAGGTGACGATTCACGACCGGGGCCAATTCTGACCCAAGAGTGGTGACGACCGAGGACCGAGGTCAAGTCTGACCTAACTCATGTGACGATCTAAGACTGGGGCCAATTCTGACCCAAGAGTGGTGACGACTGAGGATCGAGGTCAATTCTGACAAAACTTAGGTGACGATCCAAGACCGGGGCCAATACTGACTCAAGAGTGGTGATGACCGAGGACCGAGGTCAATTCTGACCTAACTCAGGTGACGATCCAAGACCGGGGCCAATTGTGACCCAAGAGTGATGACGACCGAGGACCGAGGTCAATTCTGACCTAACTCATGTGACGATCCAAGACCGGGGCCAATTATGACCCAAGAGTGGTGACGGCCGAGGACCGAGTGCAATTCTGACCAAACTCAGGTGACGATCCATGATCGGGGCCAATTATGACCCAAGAGTGATGACGACCGAGGATCGAGGTCAATTCTGACCTAACTCATGTGATGATCCACGACCGGGGCCAATTCTTACCCAATAGTAGTGACGTCCGAGGATCGAGAAAAATTCTGACCTAACTCAGGTGATGATCCAAGACCGAGGTCAATTCTGACCTAAGAGTTTTTACTATCGAGGACCGAGGTCAATTTCGACCTAACTCAGGTGACGATCCAAGATCAGGACCAATTCTGACCCAATATTGGTGACGATATAGGATCAAGGTAAATTCTGACTTAAATCAAGTGACGATACATGATCGGTGCCAATTCTGACCCAAGAGTGGTGATGACCAAGAACAGAGGTCAATTCTGACCCAACTCTAGTGATGATCCAAGACCGGGTCCAATTCTGACCCAAGGGTGGTGACGATCGAGGAACGAGGTCAATTCTGACCTAACTCAGGTGACGATTCACGATCGGGGCCAATTCTGACCCAAGAGTGGTGACGACCGAGGACCGAGGTCAATTCTTACCTAACTCATGTGACGATCCAAGACTGGGGCCAATTCTGACCCAAGAGTGGTGACGACTGAGGATCGAGGTCAATTCTGAACAAACTTTGGTGACGATCCAAGATCGGGGCCAATACTGACCCAAGAGTGGTGACGACCGAGAATCGAGGTCAATTCTAACCTAGCTCAGGCGACGATTGAAGATCGGTGCCAATTGTGACCCAAGAGTGATGACGAGCGAGGACCGAGGTCAATTCTGACCTAACTCTAGTGATGATCCAAGACCGGGTCCAATTTTGACAAAGAGTGGTGACGAGCGAGGATTGTGGTAAATTCTGACCTAACTCAGGTGACGATCCAAGATCGGAGCCAATTATGACCCAAGAGTGGTGACGACCGAGGTCAATTCTGACCTAACTCAGGTGATGATCCAAGACCGGGGCCAATACTGACCGAAGAGTGGTGACGACCGAGAACCGAGGTCAATTCTGACCTAACTCAGGTGACATTCCAAAACTGGGGCAAATTTTGACCCAAAAGTGGTGACGATCGAGGACGGAGGTCAATTCTGACCTAACTCAGGTGACGATCCCAGACCGGGGCCAATTCTGACCCAAGAGTGGTGATGACCGAGGACGGAGGTCAATTCTGTCCTAACTCAGGTGACGATCCAAGACCGGGGCCAATTCTAACCCAAGAGTTGTGACGGTCGAGGACCGAGAACAATTCTGACCTAACTTAGGTGACGATCCAGGATCGGGGTCAATTCTGACCCAAGAGTGGTGACGACCGAGGACCGAGGTCAATTCTGACCTAACTCAGGTGATGATCCAAGAACGAGTACAGTTTTGACCCAAGAGTGGTGACGACCGAGGATCGAGGACAATTCTGACCTAACTCCGATGACGATCTAAGACCGGGGCCAATACAGGCCCAAGAGTGGTGACGATGTGGGATCGAGGTTAATTCTGACTTAACTCAAGTGACGATACAAGATCGGTGCCAATTCTGACCCAAGAGTGGTGACGACCAAGAATCGAGGTCAATTCTTACCTAACTCTGGTGACGATCCAAGACCGGTGCCAATTCTGACCCAAGAGTGGTGACGATCGAGGAACGAGGTCAATTCTGACCTAACTCAGGTGACGATTCACGACCGAGGCCAATTCTGACCCAAGAGTGGTGACGACCGAGGACTGGGGTCAATTATGACCTTACTCAGGTGACGATCCAAGACTGGGGCCAATTCTGACCCAAGAGTGGTGACGACTGAAGATCGAAGTCAATTCTGACCAAACTTAGGTGACGATCCAAGACCGGGGCCAATACTGACCCAAGAGTGGTGACGACCGAGGACCGAGGTCAATTCTGACCTAACTCAGGTGACGATCCAAAACTAGGGCCAATTGTGACCCAAGAGTGATGACGACCGAGGACCGAGGTCAATTCTGACCTTACTCATGTGACGATCCAAGACCGGGGCCAATTATGACCCAAGAGTGGTGACTGCCGAGGACCGAGTGCAGTTCTAACCTAACTCAGGTGACGATCAAAGACCGGGGCCAATTGTGACCCAAGAGTGATGGCGACCGAGCATCGAGTTCAATTCTGACCTAACTCATGTGACGATCTAAGACCGGGTCCAATTCTGACCCAAGAGTGATGACGACCGAGGACCGAGGTCAATTATGACCTAACTCAGGTGACGATCCAAGACCGAGGACAATTCTGACCCAAGAGTGGTGACGACCGAGGATCGAGGTCCATTCTGACCTAACTGAGGTGACGATCCGAGATCGGGGCCAATTCTTACCCAATAGTGGTGACGACCGAGGATCGAGAACAATTCTGATCTAACTCAGGTGACCATCCAAGACCGAGGACAATTCTGACCCAAGAGTGTTTACGATCGAGGACCAAAGTCAATTTTGACCTAACTCAGGTGACGATCCGAGATCAGGACCAATTCTGACCCAAGATTGGAGACGACATAGGATCGAGGTCAATTCTGACTTAACTCAAGTGACGATACAAGATTGGTTCCAATTCTGACCAAAGAGTGGTGACGACCAAGAACCGAGGTCAATTCTGACCTAACTCTAGTGATGATCCAAGACCGGGTCCAATTCTGACCCAAGAGTGGTGACGAACGAGGATTGTGGTCAATTCTGACCTAACTCAGGCGACGATCCAAGATCGGGGACAATTATGACCCAAGAGTGGTGACGACCGAGGACCGAGGTCAATTTTGACCTAACTCAGGTGATGATCTAAGATCAGGGCCAATACTCACCGAAGAGTGGTGACGATCGAGAACAGAGGTCAATTCTGACCTAAATCTAGTGATGATCCAAGACCGGGTCCAATTCTGATCCAAGAGTGGTGACGATCGAGGAACGAGGTCAATTATGACCTAACTCATGTGACGATTCACGACCGGGCCAATTCTGACCCAAGAGTGGTGACGACCGAGGATCGGGGTCAATTCTTACCTAACTCATGTGACGATCCAAGACTGGGGCCAATTCTGACCCAAGAGTGGGGACGACTGAGGATCGAGGTCAATTCTGACCAAACTTAGGTGACGATCCAAGACCGGGGCCAATACTGACCCAAGAGTGGTGACGACCGAGAATCGAGGTCAATTCTAACCTAGCACAGGCGACGATAGAAGATCGGTGCCAACTGTGACCCAAGAGTGATGACGAGCGAGGACCGAGGTCAATTCTGACCTAACTCCAGTGATGATCCAAGACCGGGTCCAATTTTGACAAAAGAGTGGTGACGAGCGAGGATTGTGGTCAATTCTGACCTAACTCAGGTGACGATCCAAGATCGGAGCCAATTATGACCCAAGAGTGGTGACGACCGAGGTCAATTCTGACCTAACACTGGTGATGATCCAAGATCGGGGCCAATACTGACCGAAGAGTGGTGACGACCGAGAATCGAGGTCAATTCTGATCTAACTCAGGTGACATTCCAAAACTGGGGCAAATTTTGACCCAAAAGTGGTGACGACCGAGGACGGAGGTCAATTCTGACCTAACTCAGGTGACGATCCCAGACCGGGGCCAATTCTGACCCAAGAGTGGTGATGACCGAGGACGGAGGTCAATTCTGTCCTAACTCAGGTGATGATCCAAGACCGGGGCCAATTCTAACCCAAGAGTTGTGACGGCCGAGGACCGAGAACAATTCTGACCTAACTTAGGTGACGATCCAGGATCGGGGTCAATTCTGACCCAAGAGTGGTGACGACCGAGGACCGAGGTCAATTCTGACCTAACTCAGGTGATGATCCAAGAACGAGGACAGTTTTGACCCAAGAGTGGTGACGACCGAGGATCGAGGACAATTCTGACCTAACTCCGGTGACGATCTAAGACCGGGGCCAATACAGGCCCAAGAGTGGTGACGACATGGGATCGAGGTTAATTCTGACTTAACTCAAGTGACGATACAAGATCGGTGCCAATTCTGACCCAAGAGTGGTGACGACCAAGAATCGAGGTCAATTCTTACCTAACTCTGGTGACGATCCAAGACCGGTGCCAATTCTGACCCAAGAGTGGTGACGATCGAGGAACGAGGTCAATTCTGACCTAACTCAGGTGACGATTCACGACCGAGGCCAATTCTGACCCAAGAGTGGCGACGACCGAGGACTGGGGTCAATTATGACCTTACTCAGGTGACGATCCAAGACTGGGGCCAATTCTGACCCAAGAGTGGTGACGACTGAGGATCGAGGTCAATTCTGAACAAACTTAGGTGACGATCCAAGACCGGGGCCAATACTGACCCAAGAGTGGTGACGACCGAGGACCGAGGTCAATTCTGACCTAACTCAGGTGACGATCCAAAACTAGGGCCAATTGTGACCCAAGAGTGATGACGACCGAGGACCGAGGTCAATTCTGACCTTACTCATGTGACGATCCAAGACCGGGGCCAATTATGACCCAAGAGTGGTGACTGCCGAGGACCGAGTGCAATTCTAACCTAACTCAGGTGACGATCAAAGACCGGGGCCAATTGTGACCCAAGAGTGATGGCGACCGAGCATCGAGTTCAATTCTGACCTAACTCGTGTGACGATCTAAGACCGGGGCCAATTCTGACCCAAGAGTGATGACGACCGAGGACCGAGGTCAATTCTGACCTAACTCAGGTGACGATCCAAGACCGAGGACAATTCTGACCCAAGAGTGGTGACGACCGAGGATCGAGGTCCATTCTGACCTAACTGAGGTGACGATCCAAGATCGGGGCCAATTCTTACCCAATAGTGGTGACGGCCGAGGATCGAGAACAATTCTGACCTAACTCAGGTGACGATCCAAGACCGAGGACAATTCTGAACCAAGAGTGATGGCGACCGAGCATCGAGTTCAATTCTGACCTAACTCGTGTGACGATCTAAGACCGGGGCAAATTCTGACCCAAGAGTGATGACGACCGAGGGCCGAGGTCAATTCTGACCTAACTCAGGTGACGATCCAAGACCGAGGACAATTCTGACCCAATAGTGGTGACGACCGAGGATCGAGGTCCATTCTGACCTAACTGAGGTGACGATCCAAGATCGGGGCCAATTCTTACCCAATAGTGGTGACGGCCGAGGATCAAGAATAGTTCTGACCTAACTCAGGTGACAATCAAAGATCGAGGACAATTCTGAACCAAGAGTGTTTACGATCGAGGACCGAAGTCAATTTTGACCTAACTTAGGTGACGATCCGAGATCAGGACCAATTCTGACCCAAGATTGGAGACGACATAGGATCGAGGTCAATTCTGACTTAACTCAAGTGACGATACAAGATTGGTGACAATTCTGACCAAAGAGTGGTGACGACCAAGAACCGAGGTCAATTCTGACCTAACTCTAGTGATGATCCAAGACCGGGTCTAATTCTAACCCAAGAGTGGTGATGAGCGAGGATTGTGGTCAATTCTGACCTAACTCAGGTGACGATCCAAGATTGGGGCCAATTATGACCCAAGAGTGGTGACGACCAAGGACCGAGGTCAATTTTGACCTAACTCAGGTGAAGATCCAAGACCGGGGCCAATACTGACCGAAGAGTGGTGACGACCGAGAACCGAGGTCAATTCTTACCAAACTCAGGTGACATTCCAAAACTGGGGCAAATTTTTACCCAAAAGAGGTGACGACCGAGGACCGAGTTCAATTCTAACCTAAATCAGGTCACGATCCAAGACCGGGGCCAATTCTGACCCAAGAGTGGTGACGACCGAGGATCGAGGTGAATTTTGACCTAACTCAGGTGACGATCCAAGACCGGCGCCAATTCTGACCCAAGAGTGGTGACGACCTAGGATCGAGGTTAATTCTGACCTAACTCAGGTGACGATCGAAGACCGGGGCCAATTCTGACCCTAGAGTGGTGACGGTCGACGACCGAGAACAATTCTGACCTAACTCAGGTGACGATCCAAGACCGGGGCCAATACAAACCCAAGAGTGTTGACGATCGAGAACCGAGGTCAATTCTGACCTAACTCAGGTGACGATCCAAAACTGAGGCCAATTTTAACACAAAAGTGGTGACGACCAAGGACCGACATCAATTCTGACCAAACTCAAGTGACGATCCAAGACCGGGGCCAATTCTGACCTAAGAGTGGTGACGACCGAGGATCGAGGTCAATTCTGACATAACTCAGGTGACGATCCAAGATCGGGGCCAATTCTTACCCAAGAGTGTTGACGACCGAGCATGGAGGTCAATTCTGACCTAACTCAGGTGACGATCAAAGATCGGGGCCAAATCTAACCCAAGAGTGGTGACGGCCGAGGACCGAGAACAAATCTGACCTAACTTAGGTGATGATACAAGATCGGTGCCATATCTGACACAAGAGTGGTGATGACCAAGAACCGAGGTCAATTCTGACCTAACTCTGGTGACGATCCAAGACTGGGGCCAATTTTGACCCAAGAGTGTTGACGATCGAGGAACGAGGTCAATTCTGACCTAACTCAGGTGATGATTCACGACCGGGGCCAATTCTGACCCAAGAGTGGTGACGACCGAGGACCGAGGTCAAGTCTGACCTAACTCATGTGACGATCCAAGACTGGGGCCAATTCTGACCCAAGAGTGGTGACGACTGAGGATCGAGGTCAATTCTGACAAAACTTAGGTTACGATCCAAGACCGGGGCCAATACTGACTCAAGAGTGGTGATGACCGAGGACCGAGGTCAATTCTGACCTAACTCAGGTGACGATCCAAGACCGGGGCCAATTGTGACCCAAGAGTGATGACGACCGAGGACCGAGGTCAATTATGACCTTACTCATGTGACGATCCAAGACCGGGGCCAATTATGACCCAAGAATGGTGACGGCCGAGGACAGAGTGCAATTCTAACCTAACTCAGGTGACGATCAAAGATCGGGGCCAATTGTGACCCAAGAGTGATGACGACCGAGGATCGAGTTCAATTCTGACCTAACTCATGTGACGATCCAAGACCGGGGCCAATTCTGACCCAAGAGTGATGACGACCGAGGACCGAGGTCAATTCTGACCTAACTCAGGTGACGATCCAAGACCGAGGACAATTCTGACCCAAGATTGGTGACGACTGAGGATCGAGATCAATTATGACCAAACTTAGGTGAAGATCCAAGACCGGGGCCAATACTGACCCAAGAGTGGTGAAGACCGAGGACCGAGGTCAATTCTGACCTAACTCAGGTGACGATCCAAGACTGGGGCCAATTGTGACCCAAGAGTGATGACGATCGAGGACCGAGGTCAATTCTGACCTAACTCATGTGACGATCCAAGACCGGGGCCAATTATGACCCAAGAGTGGTGACGGCCGAGGACCGAGTGCAATTCTGACCAAACTCAGGTGACGATCCAAGATCGGGGCCAATTATGACCCAAGAGTGATGACGACCGAGGATCGAGGTCAATTCTGACCTAACTCAGGTGATGATCCAAGACCGAGGTCAATTCTGACCTAAGAGTTTTTAATATCGAGGACCGAGGTCAATTTCGACCTAACTCAGGTGACGATCCAAGATCAGGACCAATTCTGACCCAATATTGGTGACGATATAGGATCAAGGTCAATTCTGAATTAAATCAAGTGACGATACATGATCGGTGCCAATTCTGACCCAAGAGTGGTGATGACCAAGAACAGAGGTCAATTCTGACCCAACTCTAGTGATGATCCAAGACCGGGTCCAATTCTGACCCAAGGGTGGTGACGATCGAGGAACAAGGTCAATTCTGACCTAACTCAGGTGACGATTCACGACCGCGGCCAATTCTGACCCAAGAGTGGTGACGACCGAGGACCGAGGTCAATTCTTACCTAACTCATGTGACGATCCAAGACTGGGGCCAATTCTGACCCAAGAGTGGTGACGACTGAGGATCGAGGTCAATTCTGAACAAACTTTGGTGATGATCCAAGACCGGGGCCAATACTGACCCAAGAGTGGTGACGACCGAGAATCGAGGTCAATTCTAACCTAGCTCAGGCGACGATAGAAGATCGGTGCCAATTGTGACCCAAGAGTGATGACGAGCGAGGACCGAGGTCAATTCTGACCTAACTCTAGTGATGATCCAAGACCGGGTCCAATTTTGACAAAAGAGTGGTGACGAGTGAGGATTGTGGTCAATTCTGACCTAACTCAGGTGACGATCCAAGATCGGAGCCAATTATGACCCAAGAGTGGTGACGACCGAGGTTAATTCTGACCTAACTCAGGTGATGATCCAAGACCGGGGCCAATACTGACCGAAGAGTGGTGACGACCGAGAACCGAGGTCAATTCTGACCTAACTCAGGTGACATTCCAAAACTGGGGCAAATTTTGACCCAAAAGTGGTGACGATCGAGGACGGAGGTCAATTCTGACCTAACTCAGGTGACGATCCCAGACCGGGGCCAATTCTGACCCAAGAGTGGTGATGACCGAGGACGGAGGTCAATTTTGTCCAAACTCAGGTGACGATCCAAGACCGGGGCCAATTCTAACCCAAGAGTTGTGACGGCCGAGGACCGAGAACAATTCTGACCTAACTTAGGTGACGATCCAGGATCGGGGTCAATTCTGACCCAAGAGTGGTGACGACCGAGGACCGAGGTCAATTCTGACCTAACTCAGGTGATGATCCAAGAACGAGGACAGTTTTGACCCAAGAGTGGTGACGACCGAGGATCGAGGACAATTCAGACCTAACTCCGGTGACGATCTAAGACCGGGGCCAATACAGGCCCAAGAGTGGTGACGACGTGGGATCGAGGTTAATTCTGACTTAACTCAAGTGACGATACAAGATCGGTGCCAATTCTGACCCAAGAGTGGTGACGACCAAGAATCGAGGTCAATTGTTACCTAACTCTGGTGACGATCCAAGATCGGTGCCAATTCTGACCCAAGAGTGGTGACGATCGAGGAACGAGGTCAATTCTGACCTAACTCAGGTGACGATTCACGACCGAGGCCAATTCTGACCCAAGAGTGGTGACGACCGAGGACTGGGGTCAATTATGACCTTACTCAGGTGACTATCCAAGACTGGGGCCAATTCTGACCCAAGAGTGGTGACGACTGAGGATCGAGGTCAATTCTGACCAAACTTAGGTGACGATCCAAGACCGGGGCCAATACTGACCCAAGAGTGGTGACGACCGAGGACCGAGGTCAATTTTGACCTAACTCAGGTGACGATCCAAAACTAGGGCCAATTGTGACCCAAGAGTGATGACGACCGAGGACCGAGGTCAATTCTGACCTTACTCATGTGACGATCCAAGACCGGGGCCAATTATGACCCAAGAGTGGTGACTGCCGAGGACCGAGTGCAGTTATAACCTAACTCAGGTGACGATCAAAGACCGGGGCCAATTATGACCCAAGAGTGATGTCGACCGAGCATCGAGTTCAATTCTGACCTAACTCATGTGACGATCTAAGACTGGGGCCAATTCTGACCCAAGAGTGATGACGACCGAGGACCAAGGTCAATTATGACCTAACTCAGGTGACGATCCAAGACCGAGGACAATTCTGACCCAAGAGTGGTGACGACCGAGGATCGAGGTCCATTCTGACATAACTGAGGTGACGATCCGAGATCGGGGGCAATTCTTACCCAATAGTGGTGACGACCGAGGATCGAGAACAATTCTGATCTAACTCAGGTGACCATCCAAGACCGAGGACAATTCTGACCCAAGAGTGTTTACGATCGAGGACCGAAGTCAATTTTGACCTAACTCAGGTGACGATCCGAGATCAGGACCAATTCTGACCCAAGATTGGAGACGACATAGGATCGAGGTCAATTCTGACTTAACTCAAGTGACGATACAAGATTGGTGCCAATTCTGACCAAAGAGTGGTGACGACCAAGAACCGAGGTCAATTCTGACCTAACTCTAGTGATGATCCAAGACCGGGTCCAATTCTGACCCAAGAGTGGTGACGAACGAGGATTGTGGTCAATTCTGACCTAACTCAGGCGACGATCCAAGATCGGGGACAATTATGACCCAAGAGTGGTGACGACCGAGGATCGAGGTCAATTTTGACCTAACTCAGGTGATGATCTAAGACCAGGGCCAATACTCACTAAAGAGTGGTGACGATCGAGAACAGAGGTCAATTCTGACCTAACTCTAGTGATGATCCAAGACCGGGTAAAATTCTGACCCAAGAGTGGGGACGATCGAGGAACGAGGTCAATTCTGACCTAACTCAGGTGGCGATTCACGACCGGGGCCAATTCTAACCCAAGAGTTGTGACGGCCGAGGACCGAGAACAATTCTGACCTAACTTAGGTGACGATCCAGGATCGGGGTCAATTCTGACCCAAGAGTGGTGACGACCGAGGACCGAGGTCAATTCTGACCTAACTCAGGTGATGATCCAAGAACGAGGACAGTTTTGACCCAAGAGTGGTGACGACCGAGGACAATTCTGACCTAACTCCGGTGACGATCTAAGACCGGGGCCAATACAGGCCCAAGAGTGGTGACGACGTGGGATCGAGGTTAATTCTGACTTAACTCAAGTGACGATACAAGATCGGTGCCAATTCTGACCCAAGAGTGGTGACGACCAAGAATCGAGGTCAATTGTTACCTAACTCTGGTGACGATCCAAGACCGGTGCCAATTCTGACCCAAGAGTGGTGACGATCGAGGAACGAGGTCAATTCTGACCTAACTCAGGTGACGATTCACGACCGAGGCCAATTCTGACCCAAGAGTGGTGACGACCGAGGACTGGGGTCAATTATGACCTTACTCAGGTGACTATCCAAGACTGGGGCCAATTCTGACCCAAGAGTGGTGACGACTGAGGATCGAGGTCAATTCTGACCAAACTTAGGTGACGATCCAAGACCGGGGCCAATACTGACCCAAGAGTGGTGACGACCGAGGACCGAGGTCAATTCTGACCTAACTCAGGTGACGATCCAAAACTAGGGCCAATTGTGACCCAAGAGTGATGACGACCGAGGACCGAGGTCAATTCTGACCTTACTCATGTGACGATCCAAGACCGGGGCCAATTATGACCCAAGAGTGGTGACTGCCGAGGACCGAGTGCAGTTCTAACCTAACTCAGGTGACGATCAAAGACCGGGGCCAATTGTGACCCAAGAGTGATGGCGACCGAGCATCGAGTTCAATTCTGACCTAACTCATGTGACGATCTAAGACCGGGGCCAATTCTGACCCAAGAGTGATGACGACCGAGGACCAAGGTCAATTATGACCTAACTCAGGTGACGATCCAAGACCAGGACCAATTCTGACCCAAGATTGGAGACGACATAGGATCGAGGTCAATTCTGACTTAACTCAAGTGACGATACAAGATTGGTGCCAATTCTGACCAAAGAGTGGTGACGACCAAGAACCGAGGTCAATTCTGACCTAACTCTAGTGATGATCCAAGACCGGGTCCAATTCTGACCCAAGAGTGGTGACGAACGAGGATTGTGGTCAATTCTGACCTAACTCAGGCGACGATCCAAGATCGGGGACAATTATGACCCAAGAGTGGTGACGACCGAGGACCGAGGTCAATTTTGACCTAACTCAGGTGATGATCTAAGATCAGGGCCAATACTCACCGAAGAGTGGTGACGATCGAGAACAGAGGTCAATTCTGACCTAAATCTAGTGATGATCCAAGACCGGGTCCAATTCTGATCCAAGAGTGGTGACGATCGAGGAACGAGGTCAATTATGACCTAACTCATGTGACGATTCACGACCGGGCCAATTCTGACCCAAGAGTGGTGACGACCGAGGATCGGGGTCAATTCTTACCTAACTCATGTGACGATCCAAGACTGGGGCCAATTCTGACCCAAGAGTGGGGACGACTGAGGATCGAGGTCAATTCTGACCAAACTTAGGTGACGATCCAAGACCGGGGCCAATACTGACCCAAGAGTGGTGACGACCGAGAATCGAGGTCAATTCTAACCTAGCACAGGCGACGATAGAAGATCGGTGCCAACTGTGACCCAAGAGTGATGACGAGCGAGGACCGAGGTCAATTCTGACCTAACTCCAGTGATGATCCAAGACCGGGTCCAATTTTGACAAAAGAGTGGTGACGAGCGAGGATTGTGGTCAATTCTGACCTAACTCAGGTGACGATCCAAGATCGAAGCCAATTATGACCCAAGAGTGGTGACGACCGAGGTCAATTCTGACCTAACTCTGGTGATGATCCAAGACCGGGGCCAATACTGACCGAAGAGTGGTGACGACCGAGAATCGAGGTCAATTCTGACCTAACTCAGGTGACATTCCAAAACTGGGGCAAATTTTGACCGAAAAGTGGTGACGACCGAGGACGGAGGTCAATTCTGACCTAACTCAGGTGACGATCCCAGACCGGGGCCAATTCTGACCCAAGAGTGGTGATGACCGAGGACGGAGGTCAATTCTGTCCTAACTCAGGTGACGATCCAAGACCGGGGCCAATTCTAACCCAAGAGTTATGACGGCCGAGGACCGAGAACAATTCTGACCTAACTTAGGTGACGATCCAGGATCGGGGTCAATTCTGACCCAAGAGTGGTGACGACCGAGGACCGAGGTCAATTCTGACCTAACTCAGGTGATGATCCAAGAACGAGGACAGTTTTAACCCAAGAGTGGTGACGACCGAGGATCGAGGACAATTCTGACCTAACTCCGGTGACGATCTAAGACCGGGGCCAATACAGGCCCAAGAGTGGTGACGACGTGGGATCGAGGTTAATTCTGACTTAACTTAAGTGACGATACAAGATCGGTGCCAATTCTAACCCAAGAGTGGTGACGACCAAGAATCGAGGTCAATTCTTACCTAACTCTGGTGACGATCCAAGACCGGTGCCAATTCTGACCCAAGAGTGGTGACGATCGAGGAACGAGGTCAATTCTGACCTAACTCAGGTGACGATTCACGACCGAGGCCAATTCTGACCCAAGAGTGGTGACGACCGAGGACTGGGGTCAATTATGACCTTACTCAGGTGATGATCCAAGACTGGGGCCAATTCTGACCCAAGAGTGGTGACGACTGAGGATCGAGGTCAATTCTGAACAAACTTAGGTGACGATCCAAGACCGGGGACAATACTGACCCAAGAGTGGTGACGACCGAGGACCGAGGTCAATTCTGACCTAACTCAGGTGACGATCCAAAACTAGGGCCAATTGTGACCCAAGAGTGATGACGACTGAGGACCGAGGTCAATTCTGACCTTACTCATGTGACGATCCAAGACCGGGGCCAATTATGACCCAAGAGTGGTGACTGCCGAGGACCGAGTGCAATTCTAACCTAACTTAGGTGACGATCAAAGACCGGGGCCAATTGTGACCCAAGAGTGATGGCGACCGAGCATCGAGTTCAATTCTGACCTAACTCGTGTGACGATCTAAGACCGGGGCCAATTCTGACCCAAGAGTGATGACGACCGAGGACCGAGGTCAATTCTGACCTAACTCAGGTGACGATCCAAGACCGAAGACAATTCTGACCCAAGAGTGGTGACGACCGAGGATCGAGGTCCATTCTGACCTAACTGAGGTGACGATCCAAGATCGGGGCCAATTCTTACCCAATAGTGGTGACGGCCGAGGATCGAGAACAATTCAGACCTAACTCAGGTGACGATCCAAGACCGAGGACAATTCTGACCCAAGAGTGTTCACGATCGAGGACCGAAGTCAATTTTTACCTAACTCAGGTGACGATCCGAGATCAGGACCAATTCTGACCCAAGATTGGAGACGACATAGGATCGAGGTAAATTTTGACTTAACTCAAGTGACGATACAAGATTGCTGCCAATTCTGACCAAAGAGTGGTGACGACTAAGAACCGAGGTCAATTCTGACCTAACTCTAGTGATGATCCAAGACCGGGTCCAATTCTGACCCAAGAGTGGTGACGAGCGAGGATTGTGGTCAATTCTGACCTAACTCAGGCGACGATCCAAGATCGGGGACAATTATGACCCAAGAGTGGTGACGACCGAGGACCGAGGTCAATTTTGACCTAACTCAGGTGATGATCTAAGACCAGGGCCAATACTCACCGAAGAGTGGTGACGATCGAGAACCGAGGTCAATTATGACCTAACTCTAGTGATGATCCAAGACTGGGGCCAATTCTGACCCAAGAGTGGTGACGATCGAGGAACGAGGTCAATTCTGACCTAACTCAGGTGGCGATTCACGACCGGGCCAATTCTGACCCAAGAGTGGTGACGACCGAGGATCGGGGTCAATTCTTACCTAACTCATGTGACGATCCAAGACTGGGGCCAATTCTGACCCAAGAGTGGCGACGACTGAGGATCGAGGTCAATTCTGACCAAACTTAGGTGACGATCCAAGACCGGGGCCAATACTGACCCAAGAGTGGTTACGACCGAGAATCGAGGTCAATTCTAACCTAGCACAGGCGACGATAGAAGATCGGTGCCAATTGTGACCCAAGAGTGTTGACGAGCGAGGACCGAGGTCAATTCTGACCTAACTCTAGTGATGATCCATGATCGGGTCCAATTCTGACCCAAGAGTGGTGACGAGCGAGGATTGTGGTCAATTCTGACCTAACTCAGGTGACGATCCAAGATCGGGGCCAATTATGACCCAAGAGTGGTGACGACCGAGGTCAATTCTGACATAACTCAGGTGATGATCCAAGACCGGGGCCAATACTGACCGAAGAGTGGTGACGACCTAGAACCGAGGTCAATTCTGACCTAACTCAGGTGACATTCCAAAACTGGGGCAAATTTTGACCCAAAAGTGGTGACGACCGAGGACCCAGTTCAATTCTGACCTAAATCAGGTGACGATCCAAGACCGGGGCCAATTCTGACCCAAGAGTGGTGACGACCGAGGATCGAGGGGAATTCTGACCTAACTCAGGTGACGATCCATGATCGGCGCCAATTCTGACCCAAGAGTGGTGACGACCTAGGACCGAGGTTAATTCTGACCTAACTTAGGTGACGATCCAAGATTGGGGCCAATACAGACCCAAGAGTGGTGACGACCGAGGACGGAGGTCAATTCTGACCTAACTCAGGTGACGATCCCAGACCGGGGCCAATTCTGACCCAAGAGTGGTGATGACCGAGGACGGAGGTCAATTCTGTCCTAACTCAGGTGACGATCCAAGACCGGGGCCAATTCTAACCCAAGAGTTATGACGGCCGAGGACCGAGAACAATTCTGACCTAACTTAGGTGACGATCCAGGATCGGGGTCAATTCTGACCCAAGAGTGGTGACGACCGAGGACCGAGGTCAATTCTGACCTAACTCAGGTGATGATCCAAGAACGAGGACAGTTTTGACCCAAGAGTGGTGACGACCGAGGATCGAGGACAATTCTGACCTAACTCCGGTGAAGATCTAAGACCGGGGCCAATACTGACCCAAGAGTGGTGACGACGTGGGATCAATGTTAATTATGACTTAACTCAAGTGACGATACAAGATCGGTGCCAATTGTGACCCAAGATTGGTGACGATTAAGAACCGAGGTCAATTCTGACCTAACTCTGGTGACGATCCAAGACCGGTGCCAATTCTGACCCAAGAGTGGTGACGATCGAGGAACGAGGTCAATTCTGATCTAACTCAGGTGACGATTCACGACCGGGGCCAATTCTGACCCAAGAGTGGTGACGACCGAGGACTGAGATCAATTCTGACCTAACTCAGGTGACGATCCAAGACTGGGGCCAATTCTGACCCAAGAGTGGGGACAACTGAGGATCGAGGTCAATTCTGACCAAACTTAGGTGACGATCCAAGACCGGGGCCAATACTGACCCATGAGTGGTGACGAGCGAGGATTGTGGTCAATTCTGACCTAACTCAGGTGACGATCCAAGATCAGGGCCAATTATGACCCAAGAGTGGTGAGGACCGAGGACCGAGGACCGAGGTCAATTCTGACCTAACTCAGGTGATGATCCAAGACCAGGGCCAATACTGACCGAAGAGTGGTGACAACCGAGAACCGAGGTGAGTTCTGACCTAACTCAGGTGACATTCCAAAACTGGGGCAAATTTTGACCCAAAAGTGGTGACGACCGAGGACCGAGTTCAATTCTGACCTAACTCAGGTGACGATCCAAAACTAGGGCCAATTGTGACCCAAGAGTGATGACGACCGAGGACCGAGGTCTATTCTGACCTAACTCATGTGACGATCCAAGACCGGGGCCAATTATGACCCAAGAGTGGTGACGGCCGAGGACAGAGTGCAATTCTAACCTAACTCAGGTGACGATCAAAGATCGGGGCCAATTGTGACCCAAGAGTGATGACGACCGAGGATCGAGTTCAATTCTGACCTAACTCATGTGACGATCCAAGACCGGGGCCAATTCTGACCCAAGAGTGATGACGACCGAGGACCGAGGTCAATTCTGACCTAACTCAGGTGACGATCCAAGACCGAGGACAATTCTGACCCAAGAGTGGTGACGACCGAGGATCGAGGTCCATTATGACCTAACTGAGGTGACGATCCATGATCGGAGCCAATTCTTACCCAATAGTGGTGACGGCCGAGGATCGAGAACAATTCTGACCTAACTCAGGTGACCATCCAAGACCGAGGACAATTCTGACCCAAGAGTGTTTACGATCGAGGACCGAAGTCAATTTTGACCTAACTCAGGTGACAATCCGAGATCAGGACCAATTCTGACCCAAGATTGGAGACGACATAGGATCGAGGTCAATTCTGACTTAACTCAAGTGACGATACAAGATTGGTGCCAATTCTGACCAAAGAGTGGTGACGACCAAGAACCGAGGTCAATTCTGACCTAACTCTAGTGATGATCCAAGACCGGGTCCAATTCTGACCCAAGAGTGGTGACGAGCGAGGATTGTGGTCAATTCTGACCTAACTCAGGTGACGATCCAAGATCGGGGCCAATTATGAACCAAGAGTGGTCAGGACTTAGGACCGAGGACCGAGGTCAATTCTGATCTAACTCATTTGATGATCCAAGACCGGGGCCAATACTGACCGAAGAGTGGTGACGACCGAGAATTGAGGTTAGTTCTGACCTAACTCAGGTGACATTCCAAAACTGGGGCAAATTTTGACCCAAAAGTGGTGACGACCGAGGACCGAGTTCAATTCTGACCTAAATCAGGTGACGATCCAAGACCGGGGGCAATTCTGATCCAAGAGTGGTGACGACCGAGGATCGAGGTGAATTTGACCTAACTCAGGTGACGATCCAAGATCGGCGCCAATTCTGACCCAAGAGTGGTGACGACCTAGGACCGAGGTTAATTCTGACCTAACTCAGGTGACGATCGAAGACCGGGGCCAATTCTGACCCTAGAGTGGTGACGGCCGACGACAGAGAACAATTCTGACCTAACTCAGGTGACGATCCAAGACCGGGGCCAATACAAACCCAAGAGTGGTGACGACCGAGAACCGAGGTCAATTCTGACCTAACTCAGGTGACGATCCAAAACCGAGGCCAATTTTAACCCAAAAGTGGTGACGACCAAGGACCGACATCAATTCTGACCAAACTCAAGTGACGATCAAAGACCGGGGCCAATTCTGACCTAAGAGTGGTGACGACCGAGGATCGAGGTCAATTCTGACATAACTCAGGTGACGATCGAAGATCGGGGCCAATTCTTACCCAAGAGTGTTGACGACCGAGGAAGGAGGTCAATTCTGACCTAACTCAGGTGACGATCCAAGACCGGGGCCAATTCTAACCAAAGAGTGGTGACGGCCGAGGACCGAGAACAAATCTGACCTAACTTAGGTGACGATTCAAGATCGGTGCCAATTCTGACCCAAGAGTGGTGACGACC
Organism: Sambucus nigra; assembly: GCA_949130495.1. Taxonomy (NCBI): domain Eukaryota; kingdom Viridiplantae; phylum Streptophyta; class Magnoliopsida; order Dipsacales; family Adoxaceae; genus Sambucus; species Sambucus nigra. The sequence goes on along the minus strand of OX422207.1, from coordinate 620,606,108 downwards.
AAGAACCGAGGTCAATTCTGACCTAACTCTGGTGACGATCCAAGACTGGGGCCAATTTTGACCCAAGAGTGGTGACGATCGAGGAACGAGGTCAATTCTTACCTAACTCAGGTGATGATTCACGACCGGGGCCAATTCTGACCCAAGAGTGGTGACGACCGAGGATCGAGGTCAATTCTGACCTAACTCATGTGACGATCCAAGACTGGGGCCAATTCTGACCCAAGAGTGGTGACGACTGAGGATCGAGGGCAATTCTGAGGAAACTTAGGTGACGATCCAAGACCGGGGCCAATACTGACACAAGAGTGGTGACGACCGAGGACCGATGTAAATTCTGACCTAACTCAGGTGACGATCCAAGACCGGGGCCAATTGTGACCAAAGAGTGATGACGACAGAGGACCGAGGTCAATTATGACCTAACTCATGTGATGATCCAAGACCGGGGCCAATTATGACCCAAGAGTGGTGACGGCCGAGGACCGAGTACAATTCTGACCTAACTCAGGTGACGATCCAAGACCGGGGCCAATTATGACCCAAGAGTGATGATGACGGAGGATCGAGGTCAATTCTGACCTAACTCATGTGACGATCCAAGACCGAGGCCAATTCTTACCCAATAGTAGTGACGTCCGAGGTTCGAGAAAAATTCTGACCTAACTCAGGTGACGATCCAAGACCGAGGACAATTCTGACCAAAGAGTTTTTACGATCGAGGACCGAGGTCAATTTCGACCTAACTCAGGTGACGATCCAAGATCAGGACCAATTCTGACCCAATATTGGTGATGACATAGGATCGAGGTCAATTCTAACTTAAACCAAGTGACGATACAAGATCGGTGCCAATTCTGACCGAAGAGTGGTGACGACCAAGAACAGAGGTCAATTCAGATCTAACTCTAGTGATGATCCATGACCGGGGCCAATTCTGACCAAAGAGTGGTGACGATCGAGGAACGAGGTCAATTCTGACCTAACTCAGGTGACGATTCACGATCGGGGCCAATTCTGACCCAAGAGTGGTGACGACCGAGGACCGAGGTCAATTCTTACCTAACTCATGTGACGATCCAATACTGGGTCCAATTCTGACCCAAGAGTGGTGACGACTGAGGATCGAGGTCAATTCTGACCAAACTTTGGTAACGATCCAAGACTGGGGCCAATTCTGACCCAAGAGTGGTGACAACTGAGGATCGAGGTCAATTCTGACCAAACTTAGGTGACGATCCAAGACCGGGGCCAATACTGACCCAAGAGTGGTGACGAGCGAGGATTGTGGTCAATTCTGACCTAACTCAGGTGACGATCCAATATCGGGGCCAATTATGACCCAAGAGTGGTGAGGACCGAGGACCGAGGACCGAGGACCGAGGTCAATTCTGACCTAACTCAGGTGATGATCCAAGACCAGGGCCAATACTGACCGAAGAGTGGTGACGACCGAGAACCGAGGTCAGTTCTGACCTAACTCAGGTGACATTCCAAAACTGGGGCAAATTTTGACCCAAAAGTGGTGACGACCGAGGACCGAGTTCAATTCTGACCTAACTCAGGTGACGATCCAAAACTAGGGCCAATTGTGACCCAAGAGTGATGACGACCGAGGACCGAGGTCTATTCTGACCTAACTCATGTGACGATCCAAGACCGGGGCCAATTATGACCCAAGAGTGGTGACGGCCGAGGACAGAGTGCAATTCTGACCTAACTCAGGTGACGATCAAAGATCGGGGCCAATTGTGACCCACGAGTGATGATGACCGAGGATCGAGTTCAATTCTGACCTAACTCATGTGACGATCCAAGACCGGGGCCAATTCTGACCCAAGAGTGATGACGACCGAGGATCGAGGTCAATTCTGACCTAACTCAGGTGACGATCCAAGACCGAGGACAATTCTGACCCAAGAGTGGTGACGACCGAGGATCGAGGTCCATTATGACCTAACTGAGGTGACGATCCAAGATCGGCGCCAATTCTTACCCAATAGTGGTGACGGCCGAGGATCGAGAACAATTCTGACCTAACTCAGGTGACGATCCAAGACCGAGGACAATTCTGACCCAAGAGTGTTTACGATCGAGGACCGAAGTCAATTTTGACCTAACTCAGGTGACGATCCGAGATCAGGACCAATTCTGACCCAAGATTGGAGACGACATAGGATCGAGGTCAATTCTGACTTAACTCAAGTGACGATACAAGATTTGTGCCAATTCTGACCAAAGAGTGGTGACGACCAAGAACCGAGGTCAATTCTGACCTAACTCTAGTGATGATCCAAGACCGGGTCCAATTCTGACCCAAGAGTGGTGACGAGCGAGGATTGTGGTCAATTCTGACCTAACTCAGGTGACGATCCAAGATCGGGGCCAATTATGAACCAAGAGTGGTCAGGACTGAGGACCGAGGACCGAGGTCAATTCTGATCTAACTCATTTGATGATCCAAGACCGGGGCCAATACTGACCGAAGAGTGGTGACGACCGAGAACTGAGGTTAGTTCTGACCTAACTCAGGTGACATTCCAAAACTGGGACAAATTTTGACCCAAAAGTGGTGACGACCGAGGACCGAGTTCAATTCTGACCTAAATCAGGTGACGATCCAAGACCGGGGGCAATTCTGACCCAAGAGTGGTGACGACCGAGGATCGAGGTGAATTTTGACCTAACTCAGGTGACGATCCAAGATCGGCGCCAATTCTGACCCAAGAGTGGTGATGACCTAGGACCGAGTTTAATTCTGACCTAACTCAGGTGACGATCGAAGACCGGGGCAAATTCTGACCCTAGAGTGGTGACGGCCAACGACAGAGAACAATTCTGATCTAACTCAGGTGACGATCCAAGACCGGGGCCAATACAAACCCAAGAGTGGTGACGACCGAGAACCGAGGTCAATTCTGACCTAACTCAGGTGACGATCCAAAACCGAGGCCAATTTTAACCCAAAAGTGGTGACGACCAAGGACCGACATCAATTCTGACCAAACTCAAGTGACGATCCAAGACCGGGGCCAATTCTGACCTAAGAGTGGTGACGACCGAGGATCGAGGTCAATTCTGACATAACTCAGGTGACGATCGAAGATCGGGGCCAATTCTTACCCAAGAGTGTTGACGACCGAGGATGGAGGTCAATTCTGACCTAACTCAGGTGACGATCCAAGACCGGGGCCAATTCTAACCAAAGACTGGTGACGGCCGAGGACCGAGAACAAATCTGACCTAACTTAGGTGACGATTCAAGATCGGTGCCAATTCTGACCCAAGAGTGGTGACGACCAAGAACCGAGGTCAATTCTGACCTAACTCTGGTGACGATCCAAGACTGGGGCCAATTTTGACCCAAGAGTGGTGACGATCGAGGAACGAGGTCAATTCTTACCTAACTCAGGTGATGATTCACGACCGGGGCCAATTCTGACCCAAGAGTGGTGACGACCGAGGATCGAGGTCAATTCTGACCTAACTCATGTGACGATCCAAGACTGGGGCCAATTCTGACCCAAGAGTGGTGACGACTGAGGATCGAGGGCAATTCTGACGAAACTTAGGTGACGATCCAAGACCGGGGCCAATACTGACACAAGAGTGGTGACGACCGAGGACCGATGTAAATTCTGACCTAACTCAGGTGACGATCCAAGACCGGGGCCAATTGTGACCAAAGAGGGATGACGACCAAGGACCGAGGTCAATTCTGACCTAACTCATGTGACGATCCAAGACCGGGGCCAATTATGACCCAAGAATGGTGACGGCCGAGGACCGAGTACAATTCTGACCTAACTCAGGTGACGATCCAAGACCGGGGCTAATTATGACCCAAGAGTGATGATGACCGAGGATCGAGGTCAATTCTGACCTAACTCATGTGACGATCCAAGACCGAGGCCAAATCTTACCCAATAGTAGTGACGTCCGAGGTTCGAGAAAAATTCTGACCTAACTCAGGTGACGATCCACGACCGAGGACAATTCTGACCAAAGAGTTTTTACGATCGAGGACCGAGGTCAATTTCGACCTAACTCAGGTGACGATCCAAGATCAGGACCAATTCTGACCCAATATTGGTGATGACATAGGATCGAGGTCAATTCGAACTTAAATCAAGTGACGATACAAGATCGGTGCCAATTCTGACCGAAGAGTGGTGACGACCAAGAACAGAGGTTAATTCAGACCTAACTCTAGTTATGATCCAAGACCGGGGCCAATTCTGACCAAAGAGTGGTGACGATCGAGGAACGAGGTCAATTCTGACCTAACTCAGGTGACGATTCACGATCGGGGCCAATTCTGACCCAAGAGTGGTGACGACCGAGGACCGACGTCAATTCTTACCTAACTCATGTGACGATCCAAGACTGGGTCCAATTCTGACCCAAGAGTGGTGACGACTGAGGATCGAGGTCAATTCTGACCAAACTTAGGTAACGATCCAAGAGCGGGGCCAATACTGACCCAAGAGTGGTGACGACCGAGAATCGAGGTCAATTCTAACCTTGCTCAGGCGACGATAGAAGATCGGCGCCAATTGTGACCCAAGAGTGATGACGACCGAGGACCGAGGTCAATTCTGACCTAACTCTAGTGATGATCCAAGATCGGGTCCAATTCTGACCCAAGAGTGGTGACGAGCGAGGATTATGGTCAATTCTCACCTAACTCAGGTGACGATCCAAGATCGGGGCCAATTATGACCCAAGAGTGGTGACGACCGAGGTCAATTCTGACCTAACAGAGGTGATGATCCAAGACCGGGGCCAATACTGACCGAAGAGTGGTGACGACCGAGAACCGAGGTCAATCCTGACCTAACTCAGGTGACATTCCAAAACTGGGGCAAATTTTCACCCAAAAGTGGTGACGACCGAGGATGGAGGTCAATTCTGACCTAACTCAGGTGACGATCCAAGACCGGGGCCAATTCTGACCCAAGAGTGCTGACGACCGAGGACGGAGGTCAATTCTAACCTAACTCAGGTGACGATCCAAGACCGGGGTCAATTTTAACCCAAGAGTGTTTACGATCGAGGACCGAGGTCAATTTTGACCTAACTCAGGTGACGATCCAAGATCAGGACCAATTCTGACCTAAGATTGGAGACGACATAGGATCGAGGTCTATTCTGACTTAACTCAAGTGATGATACAGGATCGGGTCCAATTCTAACCAGAGAGTGGTGACGACAAAGAACCGAGGTCAATTCTGACCTAACTCAGGTGACGATCCAAGATCGGGGCCAATTCTAACCCAAGAGTGGTGACGGCCGAGGACCGAGAACAATTCTGACCTAACTTAGGTGACGATCCAAGACCGGGGTCAATTTTGACCTAACTCAGGTGATTATCCAAGAACGAGGATAGTTTTGACCCAAAAGTGGTGACGACCAAGGATCGAGGACAATTCTGACCTAATTCTGGTGACGATCTAAGACCGGGGCCAATACTGACCCAAGAGTGGTGACGACGTGGGATCGAGGTTAATTCTGACTTAACTCAAGTGACGATACACAATCGGTGCCAATTCTGACCCAAGAGTGGTGACGACCAAGAACCGAGGTCAATTCTGACCTAACTCTGGTGACGATCCAAGACCGGGGCCAATTCTGACCCAAGAGTGGTGACGATCGAGGAACGAGGTCAATTCTGACCTAACTCAGGTGGCGATTCACGATCGGGGCCAATTCTGACCCAAGAGTGGTGACGACCGAGGACTGAGGTCAATTCTGACCTAACTCAGGTGACGATCCAAGACTGGGGCCAATTCTGACCCAAGAGTGGTGACGACTGAGGATCGAGGCCAATTCCGGTCCAAACTTAGGTGACGATCCAAGATCGGGGCCAATACTGACCCAAGAGTGGTGATGACCGAGGACCGAGGTCAATTCTGACCTAACTCAGGTGACGATCCAAGACCGGGGCCAATTGTGACCAAAGAGTGATGACGATCGAGGACCGAGGTCAATTCTGACCTAACTCATGTGACGATCCAAGACCGGGGCCAATTATTACCCAAGAGTGGTGACGGCCGAGGACCGAGTGCAATTCTGACCTAACTCAGGTGACGATCCAAGACCGGGGCCAATTATGACCCAAGAGTGATGATGACCGAGGATCGAGGTCAATTCTGACCTAACTCATGTGACGATCCAAGACCGAGGCCAATTCTTACCCAATAGTAGTGACGTCCGAGGATCGAGAAAAATTGTGACCTAACTCAGGCGACGATCCAAGACCGGGTTCAATTTCAACCCAAGAGTGTTTACGATCGAGGACCGAGGTCAATTTTGACCTAACTCAGGTGACGATCCAAGATCAGGACCAATTCTGACCCAAGATTGGAGACGACATAGGATCGAGGTCAATTCTGACTTAAGTCAAGTGATGATACAAGATCGGGTCCAATTCTAACCAAAGAGTGGTGACGACAAAGAACCGAGGTCAATTCTGACCTAACTCAGGTGACGATCCAAGACCGGGGCCAATTTTGACCTAAGAGTGGTGACGACCGAGGACGGAGGTCAATTCTGACCTAACTCAGGTGACGATCCAAGATCGGGGCCAATTCTAACCCAAGAGTGGTGACGGCCGAGGACCGAGAACAATTCTGACCTAACTTAGATGACGATCCAAGACCGGGGTCAATTCTGACCCAAGAGTGGTGACGACCGAGGACCGACGTCAATTCTGACCTAACTCACGTGGCGATTCACGACCGGGGCCAATTCTCACCCAAGAGTGGTGACGACCGAGGACTGAGGTCAATTCTGACCTAACTCAGGTGACGATCCAAGACTGGGGCCAATTCTGACCCAAGAGTGGTGACGACTGAGGATCGAGGCCAATTCTGACCAAACTTAGGTGACGATCCAAGATCGGGGCCAATACTGACCCAAGAGTGGTGATGACCGAGGACCGAGGATAATTCTAACCTAACTCAGGTGACGATCCATGACTTGGGCCAATTGTGACCCAAAAGTGATGACGACCGAGGACCGAGGTCAATTCTGACCTAACTCATGTGACGATCCAAGACCGGGGCCAATTATTACCCAAGAGTGGTGACGACCGAGGACCAAGTGCAATTCTGACCTAACTCAGGTGACGATCCAAGACCGAGGCCAATTGTGACCCAAGAGTGATGACGACCGAGGATATTGATTCAATTCTGACCTAACTCATGTGACGATCCAAGACCGGTGCCAATTCTGACCCAAGAGTGAAGACGACCGAGGACCGAGGTCAATTCTGACCTAACTCAGGCGACGATCCAAGACCGGGGTCAATTTCAACCCACGAGTGTTTACGATCGAGGACCGAGGTCAATTTTGACCTAACTCAGGTGACGATCCAAGATCAGGACCAATTCTGACCCAAGATTGGAGACGACATAGGATCGAGGTCTATTCTGACTTAACTCAAGTGATGATACAAGATCGGGTCCAATTCTAACCAGAGAGTGGTGACGACAAAGAACCGAGGTCAATTCTGACCTAACTCAGGTGACGATCCAAGACCGGGGCCAATTCTAACCCAAGAGTGGTGACGACCGAGGACCGAGAACAAATCTGACCTAACTTAGGTGACGATACAAGATCGGTGCCAATTCTGACCCAAGAGTGGTGACGACCAAGAACCGAGGTCAATTCTGACCTAACTCTGGTGACGATGCAAGACCAGGGCCAATTCTGACCCAAGACTGGTGACGATCGAGGAACGAGGTCAATTCTGACCTAACTCAGGTGACGATTCACGATCGGGGCCAATTCTGACCCAAGAGTGGTGACGACCGAGGACCGAGGTCAATTCTGACCTAACTCTTGTGACGATCCAAGACTGGGGCCAATTCTGACCCAAGAGTGGTGACGACTGAGGATCGAGGTCAATTCTGACCAAACTTAGGTGACGACCCAAGACCGGGGCCAATACTGACCCAAGAGTGGTGACGACCGAGGATCGAGGTCAATTCTGACCTAACTGAGGTGACGATCCAAGACCGGGGCTAATTGTGACCCAAGAGTGATGACGACCGAGGACCGAGGTCAATTCTGACCTAACTCATGTGACGATCCAAGACCGGGGCCAATTATGACCCAAGAGTGGTGACGGCCGAGGACCGAGTGTAATTCTGACCTAACTCAGTTGACGATCCAAGACCGGGGCCAATTGTGACCCAGGAGTGATGACGACCGAGGATCGAGGTCAATTCTAACCTAACTCATGTGACGATCCAAGAACGGGGCCATTTCTGACTCAAAGGTGATGACGATCGAGGACCGAGGTCAATTCTGACCTAAGTGAGGTGACGATCCAAGATCGGGGCCAATTCTTACCCAATAGTAGTTACGTCCGAGGATCGAGAAAAATTGTGACCTAACTCAGGTGACGGTCCAAGACCGAGGACAATTCTGACACAAGAGTGTTTACGATCGAGGACCGAGGTCAATTTTGACCTAACTCAGGTGACGATCAAAGATCAGGACCAATTCTGAACCAAGATTGGTGACGACATAGGATCGAGGTCAATTCTGACTTAAATCAAGTGACGATACAAGATCGGTGCCAATTCTGACCCAAGAGTGGTGACGACCAAGAACCGATGTCAATTCTGACCTAACTCTAGTGTTGATCCAAGACCGGGGCCAATTCTGACCCAAGAGTGGTGACGATCGAGGAACGAGGTCAATTCTGACCTAACTCAGGTGACGATTCACGACCGGGGCAAATTCTGACCCAAGAGTGGTGACGATCGAGGATCGAGGTCAATTCTGACCTAACTCATGTGACGATCCAAGACTGGGGCCAATTCTGACCCAAGAGTGGTGATGACTAAGGATCGAGGTCAATTCTGACCAAACTTAGGTGACGATCCAAGACCGGGGCCAATACTGACCCAAGAGTGGTGAAGACCGAGAATCGAGGTCAATTCTAACCTAGGTCAGGCGATGATAGAAGATCGGCGCCAATTCTGACCCAAGAGTGATGACGACCGAGGACCGAGGTCAATTCAGACCTAACTCAAGTGATGATCCAAGACCGGGTCCAATTCTGACCCAAGAGTGGTGACGAGCGAGGATTGTGGTCAATTCTGACCTAACTCTGGTGATGATCAAAGATCAGGGACAATTATGACCCAAGAGTGGTGACGACCGAGGACCGAGGTCAATTCTGACCTAACCCAGGTGATGATCCAAGATCGGGGCCAATACTGACCGAAGAGTGGTGACGACCGAGAACCGAGATCAATTCTGACCTAACTCCGGTAACATTCCAAAACTGTGGCAAATTTTGACCCAAAAGTGGTGACGACCGAGGACGGAGGTCAATTCTGACCTAACTCAGGTGACGATCCAAGACCGGTGCCAATTCTGACCTAAGAGTGGTGACGACCTAGGACCGATGTTAATTCTGACCTAACTCAGGTGACGATCTAAGACCGGAGCCAATTCTGACCCAAGAGTGGTGACGACTGACGACCGAGAACAATTCTGACCTAACTCAGGTGACGATCCAAGACCGGGGCCAATACAAACACAAGAGCGGTGACGACCGAGAATCGAGGTCAATTCTGACCTAACTCAGGTGACGATCCAAAACCTAGGCCAACTAAACCCAAAAGTGGTGACGACCAAGGACCGATATCAATTCTGACCAAACTCAGGTGACGATCCAAGGCCGGGGCCAATTCTGATCTAAGAGTGATGACGACCGAGGATCGAGGTCAATTCTGACATAACTCAGGTAACGATCAAAGATCGGGGCCAATACTTACCCAAGAGTGGTGACGACAGAGGATGGAGGTCAATTCTAACCTAACTCAGGTGACGATCTAAGACCGGGGCCAATTCTAACCCAAGAGTGGTGACGGCCGAGGACCGAGGACAAATCTGACCTAACTTAGGTGATGATACCTCATCGGTGCCAATTCTGACCCAAGAGTGGTGACGACCAAGAACCGAGGTCAATTCCGAGCTAACTCTGGTGACGATCCAAGATCGGGGCCAATTCTGACCCAAGAGTGGTGAGGATCAAGGAATGAGTTCAATTCTGACCTAACTCAGGAGACGTATCACGACCGGGGCCAATTCTGACCAAAGTGTGGTGACGATCGAGGAACGAGGTCGATTCTGACCTAACTCATGTGACGATCCAAGACTGGGGCCAATTCTGACCCAATAGTGGTGACGACTGAGGATCGAGGTCATTTCTGACCAAACTTAGGTGACGATCCAAGACCGGGGCCAATACTGACCCAAGAGTGGTGACGATCGAGGACCGAGGTCAATTCTGACCTAACTGAGGTGACGATCCAAGACCGGGGCCAATTCTTACCCAATAGTAGTGACGTCCAAGGATCGAGAAAAATTTTGACCTAACTCATGTGACGATCCAAGACCGAGGACAATTCTGACCCAAGGGTGTTTACGATCGAGGACCGAGGTCAATTTTGACCTAACTCAGGTAACGATCCAAGATCAGGACCAATTCTGACCCAAGATTGGTTACGACATAGGATCGAGGTCAATTCTGACTTAAATCAAGTGACGATACAAGATCGGTGCCCATTTTGATCCAAGAGTGGTCACGACCAAGAACCGAGGTCAATTCTGACCTAACTCTAGTGATGATCCAAGATCGGGTCCAATTCTGACACAAGAGTGGTGACGAGCGAGGATTGTGGTCAATTCTGACCTAACTCAGGTGGCGATTCACGATCGGGGCCAATTCTGACCCAAGAGTGGTGACGACCGAGGACTGAGGTCAATTCTGACCTAACTCAGGTGACGATCCAAGACTGGAGCCAATTCTGACCCAAGAGTGGTGACGAGTGAGGATCGAGGCCAATTCCGGTCCAAACTTAGGTGACGATCCAAGATCGGGGCCAATACTGACGCAAGAGTGGTGATGACCGAGGACCGAGGTCAATTCTGACCTAACTCAGGTGACGATCCAAGACCGGGGCCAATTGTGACCAAAGAGTGATGACGATCGAGGACCGAGGTCAATTCTGACCTAACTCATGTGACGATCCAAGACCGGGGCCAATTATGACCCAAGAGTGGTGACGGCCGAGGACCGAGTGCAATTCTGACCTAACTCAGGTGACGATCCAAGATCGGGGCCAATACTGACCCAAGAGTGGTGATGACCGAGGACCGATGATAATTCTGACCTAACTCAGGTGACGATCCATGACTTGGGCCAATTGTGACCCAAAAGTGATGACGACCGAGGACCGAGGTCAATTCTGACCTAACTCATGTGACGATCCAAGACCGGGGCCAATTATGACCCAAGAGTGGTGACGACCGAGGACCGAGTGCAATTCTGACTTAACTCAGGTGATGATCCAAGACCGAGGCCAATTGTGACCCAAGAGTGATGACGACCGAGGATATTGATTCAATTCTGACCTAACTCATGTGACGATCCAAGACCGATGCCAATTCTGACCCAAGAGTGAAGACGACCGAGGACCGAGGTCAATTCTGACCTAACTCAGGCGACGATCCAAGACCGGGGTCAATTTCAACCCACGAGTGTTTACGATCGAGGACCGAGGTCAATTTTGACCTAACTCAGGTGACGACCCAAGATCAGGACCAATTCTGAACCAAGATTGGAGACGACATAGGATCGAGGTCTATTCTGACTTAACTCAAGTGATGATACAAGATCGGGTCTAATTCTAACCAGCGAGTGGTGACGACAAAGAACCGAGGTCAATTCTGACCTAACTCAGGTGACGATCCAAGACCGGGGCCAATTCTAACCCAAGAGTGGTGACGACCGAGGACCGAGAACAAATCTGACCTAACTTAGGTGACGATACAAGATCAGTGCCAATTCTGACCCAAGAGTGGTGACGACCAAGAACCGAGGTCAATTCTGACCTAACTCTGGTGACGATGCAAGACCAGGGCCAATTCTGACCCAAGACTGGTGATGATCGAGGAACGAGGTCAATTCTGACCTAACTCAGGTGACGATTCACGATCGGGGCCAATTCTGACCCAAGAGTGGTGACGACCGAGGACCGAGATCAATTCTGACCTAACTCTTGTGACGATCCAAGACTGGGGCCAATTCTGACCCAAGAGTGGTGACGACTGAGGATCGAGGTCAATTCTGACCAAACTTAGGTGACAACCCAAGACCGGGGCCAATACTGACCCAAGAGTGATGACGACCGAGGATCGAGGTCAATTCTGACCTAACTGAGTTGACGATCCAAGACCGGGGCCAATTATGACCCAAGAGTGATGACGACCGAGGACCGAGGTCAATTCTGACCTAACTCATGTGACGATCCAAGATCGGGGCCAATTATGACCCAAGAGTGGTGACGGCCGAGGACCGAGTGTAATTCTGACCTAACTCAGTTGACGATCCAAGATCGGGGCCAATTGTGACCCAAGAGTGATGACGACCGAGGATCGAGGTCAATTCTGACCTAACTCATGTGACGATCCAAGAACGGGGCCATTTCTGACTCAAGGGTGATGACGATCGAGGACCGAGGTCAATTCTGACCTAAGTGAGGTGACGATCCAAGATCGGGGCCAATTCTTACCCAATAGTAGTTACGTCCGAGGATCGAGAAAAATTGTGACCTAACTCAGGTGACGGTCCAAGACCGAGGACAATTCTGACCCAAGAATGTTTACGATCGAGGACCGAGGTCAATTTTGACCTAACTCAGGTGACGATCAAAGATCAGGACCAATTCTGAACCAAGATTGGTGACGACATAGGATCGAGGTCAATTCTGACTTAAATCAAGTGACGATACAAGATCGGTGCCAATTCTGACCCAAGAGTGGTGACGACCAAGAACCGATGTCAATTCTGACCTAACTCTAGTGTTGATCCAAGACCGGGGCCAATTCTGACCCAAGAGTGGTGACGATCGAGGAACGAGGTCAATTCTGACCTAACTCAGGTGACGATTCACGACCGGGGCCAATTCTGACCCAAGAGTGGTGACGATCGAGGATCGAGGTCAATTCTGACCTAACTCATGTGACGATCCAAGACTGGGGCCAATTCTGACCCAAGAGTGGTGATGACTAAGGATCGAGGTCAATTCTGACCAAACTTAGGTGACGATCCAAGACCGGGGCCAATACTGACCCAAGAGTGGTGAAGACCGAGAATCGAGGTCAATTCTAACCTAGGTCAGGCAATGATAGAAGATCGGCGCCAATTCTGACCCAAGAGTGATGACGAGCGAGGATTGTGGTCAATTCTGACCTAACTCTGGTGATGATCAAAGATCAGGGCCAATTATGACCCAAGAGTGGTGACGACCGAGGACCGAGGTCAATTCTGACCTAACCCAGGTGATGATCCAAGATCGGGGCCAATACTGACCGAAGAGTGGTGACGACCGAGAACCGAGGTCAATTCTGACCTAACTCCGGTAACATTCCAAAACTATGGCAAATTTTGACCCAAAAGTGGTGACGACCGAGGACGGAGGTCAATTCTGATCTAACTCAGGTGAGGATCCAAGACCGGTGCCAATTCTGACCTAAGAGTGGTGACGACCTAGGACCGATGTTAATTCTGACCTAACTCAGGTGACGATCTAAGACAGGAGCCAATTCTGACCCAAGAGTGGTGACGACTGACGACCGAGAACAATTCTGACCTAACTCAGGTGACGATCCAAGACCGGGGCCAATACAAACACAAGAGTGGTGACGACCGAGAATCGAAGTCAATTCTGACCTAACTCAGGTGACGATCCAAAACCTAGGCCAATTAAACCCAAAAGTGGTGACGACCAAGGACCGACATCAATTCTGACCAAACTCAGGTGACGATCCAAGGCCGGGGCCAATTCTGATCTAAGAGTGATGACGACCGATGATCGAGGTCAATTCTGACATAACTCAGGTAACGATCCAAGATCGGGGCCAATACTTACCCAAGAGTGGTGACGACAGAGGATAGAGGTCAATTCTAACCTAACTCAGGTGACGATCTAAGACCGGGGCCAATTCTAACCCAAGAGTGGTGACGGCCGAGGATCGAGGACAAATCTGACCTAACTTAGGTGATGATACAACATCGGTGCCAATTCTGACCCAAGAGTGGTGACGACCAAGAACCGAGGTCAATTCCGAGCTAACTCTGGTGATGATCCAAGACCGGGGCCAATTCTGACCCAAGAGTGGTGAGGATCAAGGAATGAGTTCAATTCTGACCTAACTCAGGAGACGTATCACGACCGGGGCCAATTCTGACCAAAGTGTGGTGACGATCGAGGAACGAGGTCGATTCTGACCTAACTCATGTGACGATCCAAGACTGGGGCCAATTCTGACCCAAGAGTGGTGACGACTGAGGATCGATGTCATTTCTGACCAAACTTAGGTGACGATCCAAGACCGGGGCCAATACTGACCCAAGAGTGGTGACGATCGAGGACCGAGGTCAATTCTGACCTAACTGAGGTGACGATCCAAGACCGGGGCCAATTCTTACCCAATAGTAGTGACGTCCGAGGATCGAGAAAAATTTTGACCTAACTCAGGTGACGATCCAAGACCGAGGACAATTCTGACCCAAGGGTGTTTACGATCGAGGACCGAGGTCAATTTTGACCTAACTCAGGTAACGATCCAAGATCAGGACCAATTCTGACCCAAGATTGGTTACGACATAGGATCGAGGTCAATTCTGACTTAAATCAAGTGACGATACAAGATCGGTGCCCATTCTGATCCAAGAGTGGTCACGACCAAGAACCGAGGTCAATTCTGACCTAACTCTAGTGATGATCCAAGATCGGGTCCAATTCTGACACAAGAGTGGTGACGAACGAGGATTGTGGTCAATTCTGACCTAACTCAGGTGACGATCCAAGATCGGGGCCAATTATGACCCAAGAGTGGTGACGACCGAGGACCTAGGTCAATTCTGACCTAACTCAGGTGATGATCCAAGACCAGGGCCAATACTGACCGAAGAGTGGTGACGACCAAGAATCGAGGTCAATTCTGACCTAACTCAGGTGACATTCCAAGATCAGGACCAATTCTGACCCAGGATTGGTGACGACATTGGATCGAGGTCAATTCTGACTTAACTCAAGTGAAGATACAAGATTAGTGCCAATTCTGACCAAAGAGTGGTGATCACCAAGAACCGAGGTGTATTCTGACCTAACTCTAGTGATGATCCAAGACCGGGTCCAATTCTTACCCAAGAGTGGTGACGAGCGAGGATTGTGGTCAATTCTGACCAAACTCAGGTGATGATCCAAGATAGGGGCCAATTATGACCCAAGAGTGGTGTCGACCGAGGACCGCGATCAATTTTGACCTAACTCAGGTGATGATCCAAGACCAGGGCCAATACTGACCGAAGAGTGGTGATGACCGAGAACCGAGGTCAATTCTGACCTAACTCAGGTGACATTCCAAAACTGGGGCAAATTTTGACCCAAAAGTGGTGACGAACGAGGACCGAGTTCAATTCTGACCTAAATCAGGTGACGATCCAAGACCGGGGCCAATTCTGACCCAAGAGTGGTGACGACCGAGGACATAAGTCAATTCTGACCTAACTCAGGTGACGATCCAAGACCGGGGCTAATTCTAACCCAAGAGTGGTGACGGCCGAGGACCGAGAACAATTCTGACCTAACTTAGGTGACGATCCAAGACCGGGGTCAATTTCGACCCAAGAGTGATGACGACCGAGGACCGAGGTCAATTCTGACCTAACTCAGGTGATGATCCAAGACCGAGGACAGTTTTGACACAAGAGTGGTGACGATCGAGGATCGAGGACAATTCTGACCTAACTCCGGTGACGATCCAAGACCGGGGCCAATACTGACCCAAGAGTGGTGACGATGTGGGATCGAGGTTAATTCTGACTTAACTCAAGTGACGATACAAGATCGGTGCCAATTCTGACCCAAGAGTGGTGACGTCCAAGAACCGAGGTCAATTCTGACCTAACTCGGGTGACGATTTAAGACCGGGGCCAATTCTGACCCAAAAGTGGTGACGATCAAGGAACAATGTCAATTCTGACCTAACTCAGGTGACGATCCAAGACCGGGGCCAATTCTAACCAAAGAGTGGTGACGGCCGAGGACCGAGAACAATTCTGACCTAACTTAGGTGACGATCCAAGACCGGGGTCAATTCCGACCCAAGAGTGATGACGACCGAGGACCGAGGTCAATTCTGACCTAACTCAAGTGATGATCCAAGACCGAGGACAGTTTTGACACAAGAGTGGTGACGATCGAGGATCGAGGACAATTATGACCTAACTCCGGTGACGATCCAACACCGGGGCCAATACTGACCCAAGAGTGGTGACGACGTGGGATCGAGGTTAATTCTGACTTAACTCAAGTGACGATACAAGATCGGTACCAATTCTGACCCAAGAGTGGTGACGTCCAAGAACCGAGGTCAATTCTGACCTAACTCTGGTGACGATCCAAGACCGGGGCCAATTCGGACCCAAAATTGGTGACGATCGAGAAACAATGTCAATTCTGACCTAACTCAGGTGACGATCAAAGACTGGGGCCAATTCTGACCCAAGAGTGGTGACGACTGAGGATCGAGATCAATTATGACCAAACTTAGGTGAAGATCCAAGACCGGGGCCAATACTGACCCAAGAGTGGTGAAGACCGAGGACCGAGGTCAATTCTGACCTAACTCTGGTGACGATCCAAGACTGGGGCCAATTGTGACCCAAGAGTGATGACGATCGAGGACCGTGGTCAATTCTGACCTAACTCATGTGACGATCCAAGACCGGGGCCAATTATGACCCAAGAGTGGTGACGGCCGAGGACCGAGTACAATTCTGACCTAACTCAGGTGACGATCCAAGACCGGGGCCAATTATGACCCAAGAGTGATGACGACCGAGGATCGAGTTCAATTCTGACCTAACTCATGTGACGATCCAAGACCGGGGCCAATTCTGACCCAAGAGTGATAATAACCGAGGACCGAGGTCAATTCTGACCTAACTCAGGTGACGATCCAAGACCGAGGACAATTTTGACCCAAGAGTGGTGACGACCGAGGATCGAGGTCCATTCTGACCTAACTGAGGTGTCGATCCAAGATCGGGGACAATTCTTACCCAATAGTGGTGACGGCCGAGGATCGAGAACAATTCTAATCTAACTCAGGTGACGATCCAAGACCGAGGACAATTCTGACCCAAGAGTGTTTACGATCGAGGACCGAGGTCAATTTTGACCTAACTCAGGTGACGATCCAAGATCAGGACCAATTCTGACCCAAGATTGGAGACGACCTAGGATCGAGGTCAATTCTGACTTAACTCAAGTGACAATACAATATTGGTGCCAATTCTGACCAAAGAGTTGTGACGACTAAGAACCGAGGTCAATTCTGATGTAACTTTAGTGATGATGAAAGACCCGGTCCAATTCTGACCCAAGAGTGGTGACGAGCGAGGATTGTGGTCAATTCTGACCTAACTCAGGTGACGATCCAAGATCGGGGCCAATTATGACCCAAGAGTGGTGACGACCGAGGACCGAGGTCAATTCTGACCTAACTCAGGTGATGATCCATGACCGGGGCCAATACTGACCGAAGAGTGGTGACGACCGAGAACTGAGGTCAATTCTGACCAAACTCAGGTGACATTCCAAAACTGGGGCAAATTTTGACCCAAAAGTGGTGACAACCGAAGACCGAGTTCAATTCTGACCTAAATCAGGTGCCGATCCAAGGCCGGGGCCAATTCTGACCCAAGAGTGGTGACGACCGAGGATCGAGGTGAATTTTGACCTAACTCAGGTGACGATCCAAGACCGGTGCCAATTCTGACCCAAGAGTGGTGACGACCTAGGACAGAGGTTAATTCTGACCTAACTCAGGTGACGATCCAAGACCAGGGCCAATTCTGACCCAAGAGTTGTGACGGCCGACGACCGAGAACAATTTTGACCTAACTCAAGTGACGATCCAAGACCGGGGCTAATATAAACCCAAGAGTGGTGACGACCGAGAACCGAGGTTAATTCAGACCTAACTCAGGTGACGATCCAAAACCGAGGCCAATTTTAACCCAAAAGCGGTGACGACCAAGGATCGACATCAATTCTAACCAAACTCAGGTGACGATCCAAGACCGGGGCCAATTCTGACCTAAGAGTGGTGATGACCGAGGATCGAGGTCAATTCTGACATAACTCAGGTGACGATCCAAGATCGGGGCTAATTCTTATCGAAGAGTGGTAACGACCGAGGATGGAGGTCAATTCCGACCTAACTCAGGTGACGATCCAAGAACGGGGCCAATTCTTACCCAAGAGTGGTGACGGCTGAGGACCGAGAACAAATCTGACCTAACTTAGATGTCGATACAAGATCGGTGCCAATTCTGACCCAAGAGTGGTGACGACCAAGAACCGAGGTCAATTCTGACCTAACTCTGGTGACGATCCAAGATCGGGGCCAATTCTGACCCAAGAGTGGTGACGATCGAGGAACGAGGTCAATTCTGACCTAACTCAGGTGACGATTCACGACCGGGGCCAATTCTGACCCAAGAGTGGTGACGACCGAGGACCGAGGTGAATTCTAACCAAACTCATGTGACGATCCAAGACTGGGGCCAATTCTGACCCAAGAGTGGTGACGACTGAGGATCCAGGTCAATTCTGACCAAACTCAGGTGACGATCCACGATCGGGGCCAATTCTGACCCAAGAGTGGTAACGACCGAGGTCAATTCTGACCTAACTTAGGTGACGATCCAATACTGGGGCCAATTCTGACCCAAGAGTGGTGACGACTGAGGATCGAGGTCAATTCAGACCAAACTTAGGTGACGATCCAAGATCGGGGCCAATACTGATCCAAGAGTGGTGACGACCGAGGACCGAGGTCAATTCTGACCTAACTCAGGTGACGATTCACGACCGGGGCCAATTCTGACCCAAGAGTGGTGACGACCGAGGACCGAGGTGAATTCTAACCAAACTCATGTGACGATCCAAGACTGGGGCCAATTCTGACCCAAGAGTGGTGACGACTGAGGATCCAGGTCAATTCTGACCAAACTTAGGTGACGATCCAAGACCGAGGCCAATACTGACCCAAGAGTGGTGACGACCGAGGACCGAGGTCAATTCTGAACTAACTCAGGTAACGATCCAAGACCAGGGCCAATTGTGACCCAAGAGTGATGACGACCGAGGACCGAGGTCAATTCGGACCTAACTCATGTGATGATCCAAGACTGGGGCCAATTATGACCCAAGAGTGGTGACGGCAGAGGACCGAGTGCAATTCTGACCTAACTCAGGTGACGATCCAAGACTGGGGCGAATTATGACCCAAGAGTGATGACGACCGAGGATCGAGGTCAATTCTAACCTAACTGAGGTGACGATCCAAGATCGGGGCCAATTCTTACCCAAGAGTAGTGACGTCCGAGGATCGAGAAAAATTCTGACCTAACTCAGGTGACAATCCAAGACCGAGGGCAATTCAGACACAAGTGTGTTTACGATCGAGGATCGAGGTCAATTTTGACCTAACTCAGGTGACGATCGAAGATCAGGACCAATTCGGACCCAAGATTGGTGACGACATAGGATTGAGGACAATTCTGACTTAAATCAAGTGACGATACAAGATCGGTGCCAATTTTGACCCAAGAGTGGTGACGACCAAGAACCGAGGTCAATTCTGACCTAACTCTTGTGATGATCCAAGACCGGGGCCAATTCTGACCCAAGAGTGGTGACAATCGAGGAACGAGGTCAATTCTGACCTAACTCAGGTGACAATTCACGATCGGGGCCAATTCTGACCCAAGAGTGGTGACGACTGAGGACCGAGGTCAATTCTGACCTAACTCATGTGACGATCTAAGACTGGGGCCAATTCTGACCCAAGAGTGGTGACGACTGAGGATCGAGGTCAATTCTGACCCAACTTAGGTGACGATCCAAGACCGGGGCCAATACTGACCCAAGAGTGGTGACGACCGAGAATCGAGTTCAATTCTAACCTAACTCAGGCGACGGTAGAAGATCGGCACCAATTCTGACCCAAGAGTGATGACGATCGAGGACCGAGGTCAATTCTGACCTAACTCAGGTGACGTTCCAAAACTGGGGCAAATTTTGACCCAAAAGTGGTGACGACCGAGGACCGAGTGCAATTTTGACCTAAATTAGGTGCCGATCCAAGACCGGGGCCAATTCTGACCCAAGAGTGGTGACGATCGAGGATCGAGGGGAATTCTGACCTAACTCAGGTGACGATCCAAGACCGGCGCCAATTCTGACCCAAGAGTGGTGACGACCTAGGACTGAGGTTAATTCTGACCTAACTCAGGTGACGATCCAAGACCGGGGCCAATGCTGACCCAAGAGTGGTGACGACCGACGACCGAGAACAATTCTGGCCTAACTCAGGTGACGATCAAAGACTGGGGCCAATACAGACCCAAGAGTAGTGACGACCGATAATCGAGGTCAATTCTGACCTAACTCAGGTGACGATCCAAGACCGAGGCCAATTTTAACCCAAAAGTGGTGACGGCCGAAGACCGAAAAAAATTCTGACCTAGCTTAGGTGACGATCCAAGACCGGGGTCAATTCTGACCCAAGAGTGGTGACGACCGAGGACCGAGGTCAATTCTGACCTAACTCAGGTGATGATCCAAGGCCGAGGACAATTTAGACCCAAGAGTGGTGACGATCGAGGATCGAGGACAATTCTGACCTAACTCCGGTGACGATCCAAGACCGGGCCAATACTGACCCAAGAGTGGTGAGGACATGGGATCGAGGCTAATTCTGACATAAATCAAGTGACGATACAAGATCGGTGCCAATTCTGACCCAAGAGTGTTGACGACCAGGAACCGAGGTCAATTCTGACCTAACTCTGGTGACGATCCAAGACCGGGGCCAATTCTGCCCCAAGAGTGGTGACGATCGAGGAACGAGGTCAATTCTGACCTAACTCAGGTGACGATCCACGACTGGGGCCAATTCTGACCCAAGACTGGTGACGACCGAGGACCGAGGTCAATTCTGCCCTAACTCAGGTGACGATCCAAGACTGGGGCCAATTCTGACCCAAGAGTGGTGACGACTGAGGATCAAGGTCAATTCTGACCAAACTTAAGTGACGATCCAAGACCGGGGCCAATTCTGACCAAAGAGTGATGACGACCGAGGACCGAGGTAAATTCTGACCTAACTGAGGTGACTATCCAAGATCGGGGCCAATTCTTACCCAATAGTAGTGACGGCCGAGGATCGAGAAAAATTCTGACCTAACTCAGTTGACGATCCAAGACCGAGGACAATTCTGACCCAAGAGTGGTGACGACCGAGGACCGAGTGCAATTCTGACCTAACTCAGGTGACGATCCAAGACCGAGGCCAATTATGACCCAAGAGTGATGACGACTGAGGATCGAGGTCAATTATGACTTAAATCAAGTGACGATACAAGATTGGTGCCAATTCGGACCCAAGGGTGGTGACGACCAAGAAACGAGATCAATTCTGACCTAACTCTAGTGACGATCCAAGACCGGGGCCAATTCTGACCCAAGAGTTGTGACGATCGAGGAACAAGGTCAATTCTGACCTAACTCAGGTGACGATTCACGACCGGGGCCAATTCTGACCTAAGAGTGGTGACGACCGAAGACCGAGGTCTATTCTGACCTAACTCAGGTGACGATCCAAGACTGGAGCCAATTCTGACCCAAGAGTGGTGACGACTGAGGATCGAGGTCAATTCTGACCAAACTTAGGTGACAATCCAAGACCGGGGCCAATACTGACCCAAGAGTTGTGACGACCGAGGACCGAGGTCAATTCTGACCAAACTCAGGTGACGATCCAAGACCGGGGACAATTTTGACCCAAGAGTGATGACGACCGAGGACCGAGGTCAATTCCAACCTAACTCATGTGACGATCTAAGCCCGGGGCCAATTATAACCCAAGAGTGGTGACGGGCGGGGACCGAGTACAATTCTGACCTAACTCAGGTGACGATCCAAGACCGGGGCCAATTGTGACCCAGGAGTGATGACGACCGAGGATCGGGGTCAATTTTGACCTAACTCATGTGACGATCCAAGATCGGGGCCAATTCTGACCCAAGAGTGATGACGACCGAGGACCGAGGTCAATTCTGACCTAACTGAGGTGACGATCCAAGATCGAGGCCAATTCTTACCCAATAGTGGTGACGGCTGAGGATCGGGAACAATTCTGACCTAACTCAAGTGACGATCAAAGACCGAGGACAATTCTGACCCAAGAGTGTTTACGATCGAGGACCGATGTCAATTTTGACCTAACTCAGGTGACGATCCAAGATCAGGACCAATTCTGACCCAAGATTGGTGATGATATAGGATCGAGGTCAATTCTGACTTAACACAAGTGACGATACAAGATCGGGTCCAATTCTGACCAGAGAGTGGTGACGACCAAGAACCGAGGTCAATTCTGACCTAACTCTAGTGATGATCCAAGATCGGGTCCAATTCTGACCCAAGAGTGGTGACGACCGAGGATTATGGTCAATTCTGACCTAACTCAGGTGATGATCCATGATCGGGGCCAATTTTGACCCAAGAGTGGTGACGACCAAGGACCGAGGTCAATTCTGACCTAACTCAGGTGATGATCGAAGACCGGGGCCAATTCTGACCCAAGAGTGGTGACGACAGAGGATCGAGGTCAATTCTGACCTAACTCAGTTGACGATCCATGACTGGGGCCAATTATGACCCAAGAGTGATGACGACCGAGGATCGAGGTTAATTCTGACCCAACTCAAGTGACGATCCTAGACCTGGGCCAATTTTGACCCAAGAGTGGTGACGGACGACGACCAAGAACAATTCAGACCTAACTCTGGTGACGATCCAAGACCGGGGCCAATACTTACCCAAGAGTGGTGACGACCGAGAATCGAGGTCAATTCTGACCTAACTCAGGTGACGATCCAAAACTAAGGCCAATTTTAACCCAAAAGTGGTGACGACCAAGGACCGACGTCGATTCTGGCCAAACTCAGGTGACGATCCAAGACCGGGGCCAATTCTGACCCAAGAGTGGTGACGACATGGGATCGAGGCTAATTCTGACATAACTCAAGTGACGATACAAGATCGGTGCCAATTCTGACCCAAGAGTGGTGACGACCAGGAACCGAGGTCAATTCTGACCTAACTATGGGGACGATCCAAGACCGGGGCCAATTTTGACCCAAGAGTGGAGACGATCGAGGAACGAGGTCAATTCTGACCTAACTCAGGTGACGATTCACGACCGGGGCCAATTCTGACCCAAGAGTGGTGACGACCGAGGACCGAGGTCATTTCTGACCTAACTCAGGTGACGATCCAAGATCGGGGCCAATTATGACCCAAGAGTGATGACGATCGAGGATCGAGGTTAATTCTGACCCAACTCAGGTGACGATCCAAGACCGGGGCCAATTCTGACCCAAGAGTGGTGACGGCCGACGACCGAGAACAATTCTGACCTAACTCAGGTGACGATCCAAGACCTGGGCCAATACTTACCCAAGAGTGGTGACGATCGAGAATCGAGGTGAATTCTGACCTAACTCAGGTGACGATCCAAAACTAAGGCCAATTTTAACCCAAAAGTGGTAACGACCAAGGACCGACGTCAATTCTGACCAAACTCAGGTGACGATCCAAGATCGGGGCCAATTCTGACCCAAGAGTGGTGATGACCGAGGACCGAGGTCAATTTTGACATAACTCAGGTGACGATCCAAGATCGGAGCCAATTCTAACCCAAGAGTGGTGACGATCGAGGACGGAGGTCAATTATGACCTAACTCAGGTGACGATCCAAGACTGGGGCCAATTCTTACCCAAGAGTGGTGACGACAGAGGACCGAGAACAATTCTGACCTAACTTAGGTGACGATTCAAGACCGGGGTCAATTCTGACCCAAGAGTGGTGACGACCGAGGACTGAGGTCAATTCTAACCTAACTTAGGTGACGATCCAAGACCGAGGACAATTCATACCCAAGAGTGGTGACGACCGAAGATCGAGGTCAATTCTGACCTAACTCAGGTGACGATCCAAGACCGGGGCCAATACTGACCCAAGAGTGGTGACGACATGGGATCGAGGCTAATTCTGACATAACTCAAGTGACGATACAAGATCGGTCCCAATTCTGACCCAAGAGTGGTGACGACCTGGAACCGAGGTCAATTCTGACCTAACTATGGGGACGATCCAAGACCGGGGCCAATACTGACCAAAGAGTGGTGACGATCGAGGAACGAGGTCAATTCTGACCCTACTCAGGTGATGATTCACGACCAGGGCCAATTCTGACCCAAGAGTGGTGACGACCGAGGCCCGAGGTCAATTCTGACCTAACTCCGGTGACGATCCAATATTGGGGCCAATTCTGACCCAAGAGTGATGACGACTGAGGATCGAGGTCAATTCTGACCAAACTTAGGTGACGATCCAAGACCGGTTCCAATACTGACCCAAGAGTGGTGACGACCGAGGACCGAGGTCAATTCTGACCTAACTCAAGTGACGATCCAAGACCGGGGACAATTGTGACCCAAGAGTGATGACGACCGAGGACCGAGGTCAATTCTGACCTAACTCATGTGACTATCCAAGACCGGGGCTAATTATAACCTTAGAGTGGCGACGGCCGAGGATCGAGTGCAATTCTGACCTAACTCAGGTGACGATCCAAGACCGGGGCCAATTGTGACCCAAGAGTGATGACGACCGAGGATCGAGGTCAATTTTGATCTAACTCGTGTGAGGATTAAAGACCGGGGCCAATTCTGACCCAAGAGTGATGACGACCGAGGACCGAGGTCAATTCTGACCTAACTGAGGTGACAATCCAAGTTCGAGGCCAATTCTTACCCAATAATGGTGACGGCCGAGGATCGAGAATAATTCTGACCTAACTCAGGTGACGATCCAAGACCGAGGATAATTCTGACCCAAGAGTGTTTACGATCGAGGACCGAGGTCAATTTTGACCTAACTCAGGTGACGATCCAAGATGAGGACAAATTCGGACCCAAGATTGGTGACGACATAGGATCGAGGTCAATTCTGACTTAACTCAAGTGACGATACAAGATCGGGTCCAATTCTGACCAAAGAGTGGTAACGACCAAGAACCGAGGTCAATTCTGACCTGACTCTAGTGATGATCCAAGACCGGGTCCAATTCTGACCCAAGAGTGGTGACGACCGAGGATTGTGGTCATTTCTGATCTAACTCAGGTGACGATCCAAGACCGGGGCCAATACTGATCCAATAGTGGTGATGACCAAGGACTGAGGTCAATTCTGACCTAACTAAGGTGACGATCCAAGACCGGGGTCAATACTGACCGAAGAGTGGTGAAAACCAAGAACTGAGGTCAATTCGGACCTAACTCAGGTGACAATCCAAAACGGGTGCAAATTTTGACCAAAAAGTGGTGACGACCGAGGGCCGAGTTCAATTAAGACCTAACTCATGTGACGATCCAAGACTGGGGCCAATTCTGACCCAAGAGTGATGCCGATCGAGGACCGAGGTCAATTCTGACCTAGCTCTGGTGACAATCCAAGATCGGGGCCAATTGTGACCCAAGAGTGATGATGACAGAGGATCGAGGTCAATTCCGACCTAACTGAGGTGACGATCCAAAACCGGGGCCAATTCTGACCCAAGAGTACTGACAGCCGAAGACCGAGAACAATTTTGACCTAACTCAGGTGACGATCCAAGACTGGGGCCAATACTTACCCAAGAGTGGCGACGACCGAGAATCGAGGTCAATTCTGACCTAACTCAGGTGACGATCCAAAACTAAGGCCAATTTTAACCCAAAAGTGGTGACGACAAAGGACCGACGTCAATTCTGACCAAACTCAGGTGATGATCCAAGACCGGGGCCAATTCTGACCCAAGAGTGGTGACGACCGAGGACCGAGGTCAATTGTGACATAACTAAGGTGACGATCCAAGATCGGGGCCAATTCTAACCCGAGAGTGGTGACGATCGAGGACGGAGGTCAATTCTGACCTAACTCAGGTGACGATCCAAGACTGGGGCCAATTCTAACCCAAGAGTGGATACGACCGAGGACCGAGAACAATTCTGACCTAACTTAGGTGACGATCCAAGACCGGGGTCAATTCTGACCCAAGAGTGGTGACGACCGAGGACTGAGGTCAATTCTAACCTAACTTAGGTGACGATCCAAGACCGAGGACAATTCTGACCCAAGAGTGGTGACGACCGAAGATCGAGGTCAATTCTAACCTAACTCAGGTGACGATCCAAGACTGGGGCTAATACTGACCCAAGAGTGGTGAGGACATGGGATCGAGGCTAATTCTGACATAAATCAAGTGACGATACAAGATCGGTGCCAATTCTGACCCAAGAGTGTTGACGACCAGGAACCGAGGTCAATTCTGACCTGACTCTGGTGACGATCCAAGACCGGGGCCAATTCTGACCCAAGAGTGGTGACGATCAAGGAACGATGTCAATTCTGACCTAACTCAGGTGACGATCCACGACTGGGGCCAATTCTGATCCAAGACTGGTGACGACCGAGGACCGAGGTCAATTCTTCCCTAACTCAGGTGACGATCCAAGACTGGGGCCAATTCTGACCCAAGAGTGGTGACGACTGAGGATCGATGTCAATTCTGACCAAACTTAAGTGACGATCCAAGACCGGGGCCAATTCTGACCAAAGAGTGGTGACGACCGAGGACCGAGGTAAATTCTGACCTAACTGAGGTGACTATCCAAGATCGGGGCCAATTCTTACCCAATAGTAGTGACGGCCGAGGATCGAGAAAAATTCTGACTTAACTCAGTTGACGATCCAAGACCGAGGACAATTCTGACCCAAGAGTGGTGACGACCGAGGACCGAGTGCAATTCTGACCTAACTCAGGTGACGATCCAAGACCGAGGCCAATTATGACCCAAGAGTGATGACGACCGAGGATCGAGGTCAATTATGACTTAAATCAAGTGACGATACAAGATTGCTGCCAATTCTGACCCAAGGGTGGTGACGACCAAGAACCGAGGTCAATTCCGACCTAACTCTAGTGATGATCCAAGACCGGGTCCAATTCTGACAGAAGAGTGGTGACGACTGAGGATTGTGGTCAATTCTGAGCTAACTCAGGTGTCGATCCAATATCGGGGCCAATTCTGACCCAAGAGTGGTGATGACCGGGGACCGAGGTCAATTCTGACCTAACTCAGGTGATAATCCAAGACCGGAGTAATTCTGAGCCAAGAGTGGTGACGACCGAGGATCGAGGTCAATTCTGACATAACTCAGGTGACGATCCAAGATCGGGGCCAATTCTGACCCAAGAGTGGTGACGACCGAGGACGGAGGTTAATTCTAGCCTAACTCAGGTGACGATCCAAGATCAGGGCCAATTCTAACCCAAGAGTGGTGACGGACGAGGATCGAGAACAAATCTGACCTAACTTAGCTGACGATACAAGATCGGTGCCAATTCTGACCCAAGAGTGGTGATGACCAAGAACCGAGGTCAATTCTGACCTAACTCTGGTGACGATCCAAGACCGGGGCCAATTGTGACCCAAGAGTGATGACGAACGAGGTCCGAGGTCAATTCTAACCTAACTCATGTGACGATCCAAGACCGGGGCCGATTATGACCCAAGAGTGGTGCCGGCCGAGGACCGAGTGCAATTCTGACCTAACTCAGGTGACGATCCAAGACCGCGGCCAATTATGACCCAAGAGTGATGACGACTAAGGATCGTGGTCAATTCTGACCTAACTCATGTGACGATCTAAGACCGGGTCCAATTCTGACCCAAGAGTGATGACGACCGAGGACCGAGGTCAATTCTGACCTAACTGAGGTGACGATCCAAGATCGGGGCCAAATCTTACCCAATAGTAGTAACGGGTGAGGATCAAGAAAAATTATGACCTAACTCTGGTGACGATCCAAGACCGAGGACAATTCTGACCCAAGAGTGTTTATGATCGAGGACCGAGGTCAATTTTGACCTAACTCAAGTGATGATCCAAAATCAGGACCAATTCTAACCCAAGATTGGTGACGACATAGGATCGAGGTCAATTCTGACTTAAAATCAAGTGACAATACAATGTTGGTGCCAATTCTGACCCAAGAGTGGAGACGACCAAGAACCGAGGTTAATTCTGACCTAACTCTAGTGATGTTCCAAGACCGGGTCCAATTCTGACCCAAGAGTGGTGACGACTGAGGATTGTGGTCAATTCTGAGCTAACTCAGGTGTCGATCCAAGATTGGGGCCAATTCTGACCCAAGAGTGGTGATGACGGAGGACCGAGGTCAATTCTGACCTAACTCAGGTGATAATCCAAGACTGGGGCAATTCTGAGCCAAGAGTGGTGACGACCGAGGATCGAGGTCAATTCTGACATAACTCAGGCGACGATCCAAGATCGGGGCCAATTCTGACCCAAGAGTGGTGACGACCGAGGACGGAGGTTAATTCTGACCTAACTCAGGTGACGATATAAGACCGGGGCCAATACTGACCGAAGAGTGGTGACGACCGAGAACCGAGGTCAATTCTGACCTAACTCAGGTGACATTCCAAAACTGGGGCAAATTTTGACCCAAAAGTGGTGACGACGGAGGACCCAGTTCAATTCTGACCTAAATCAGGTGACGATCCAAGACCGGCGCCAATTCTGACCCAAGAGTGGTGACGACCGAGGATCGAGGGGAATTCTGACCTAACTCAGGTGACGATCCAAGACCGGTGCCAATTCTGACCCAAGAGTGGTGACGACCTAGGACTGAGGTTAATTCTGACCTAACTCAGGTGACGATCTACGACCGAGGCCAATGCTGACCCAAGAGTGGTGACGACCGACGACTGAGAACAATTCTGACCTAACTCTAGTGATGATCCAAGACCGGGTCCAATTCTGACCTAAGAGTGGTGACGAGCGAGGATTGTGGTCAATTCTGAGCTAACTTAGGTGTCGATCCAAGATCGGGGCCAATTCTGACCCAAGAGTGGTGATGACCGATGACCGAGGTCAATTCTAACCTAACTCAGGTGATGATCCAAGACCGGGGCCAATTCTGACCCAAGACTGGTGACGACCGAGGATCGAGGTCAATTCTGACATAACTCAGTTGACGATCCAAGACCGGGGCCAATACTAACCCAAGAGTGGTGACAACCAAGGACTGAGGTCAATTCTGACCTAAATAAGGTGACGATATAAGACCAGGGCCAATACTGACCGAAGAGTGGTGACGACCGAGAACCGAGGTCAATTCGGACCTAACTCAGGTGACAATCCAAAACGGGGGCAAATTTTGACCAAAAAGTGGTGACGACCGAGGACCGAGTTCAATTAAGACCTAACTCATGTGACGATCCAAGACTGGGGCCAATTCTGACCCAAGAGTGATGCCGATCGAGGACCGAGGTCAATTCTGACCTAGCTCTGGTGACGATCCAAGATCGGGGCCAATTGTGACCCAAGAGTGATGACGACAGAGGATCGAGGTTAATTCTGACCTAACTAAGGTGACGATCCAAGACCGGGGCCAATTCTGACCCAAGAGTAGTGACGGCCGAAGACCGAGAACAATTTTGACCTAACTCAGGTGACGATCCAAGACCGGGGCCATTACTTACCCAAGAGTGGCGACGATCGAGAATCGAGGTCAATTCTGACCTAACTCAGGTGACGATCCAAAACTAAGGCCAATTTTAACCCAAAAGTGGTGACGACAAAGGACCGACGTCAATTCTGACCAAACTCAGGTGATGATCCAAGACCGGGGCCAATTCTGACCCAAGAGTGGTGACGACCGAGGACCGAGGTCAATTCTGACATAACTAAGATGACGATCCAAGATCGGGGCCAATTCTAACCCGAGAGTGGTGACGATCGAGGACGGAGGTCAATTCTGACCTAACTCAGGTGACGATCCAAGACTGGGGCCAATTCCAACCCAAGAGTGGATACGACCGAGGACCGAGAACAATTCTGACCTAACTTAGGTGACGATCCAAGACCGGGGTCAATTCGGACCCAAGAGTGGTGACGACCGAGGACTGAGGTCAATTCTAACCTAACTTACGTGACGATCCGAGACCGAGGACAATTCTGACCCAAGAGTGGTGACGACCGAAGATCGAGGTCAATTCTAACCTAACTCAGGTGACGATCCAAGACTGGGGCCAATACTGACCCAAGAGTGGTGAGGACATGGGATCGAGGCTAATTCTGACATAACTCAAGTGACGATACAAGATCGGTGCCAATTCTGACCCAAGAGTGTTGACGACCAGGAACCGAGGTCAATTCTGACCTAACTCTGGTGACGATCCAAGACCGGGGCAAATTCTGACCCAAGAGTGGTGACGATCGAGGAACGAGGTCAATTCTGACCTAACTCAGGTGACGATCCACGATTGGGGCCAATTCTGACCCAAGACTGGTGACGACCGAGGACCGAGGTCAGTTCTGCCCTAACTCAGGTGACGATCCAAGACTGGGGCCAATTCTGACCCAAGAGTGGTGACGACTGAGGATCGAGGTCAATTCTGACCAAACTTAAGTGACGATCCAAGACCGGGGCCAATTCTGACCAAAGAGTGATGACGACCGAGGACCGTGGTAAATTCTGACCTAACTGAGGTGACTATCCAAGATCGGGGCCAATTCTTACCCAATAGTAGTGACGGCCGAGGATCGAGAAAAATTCTGACCTAACTCAGTTGACGATCCAAGACCGAGGACAATTCTGACCCAAGAGTGGTGACGACCGAGGACCGAGTGCAATTCTGACCTAACTCAGGTGACGATCCAAGACTGAGGCCAATTATGACCCAAGAGTGATGACGACCGAGGATCGAGGTCAATTATGACTTAAATCAAGTGACGATACAAGATTGCTGCCAATTCTGACCCAAGGGTGTTGACGACCAAGAACCGAGGTCAATTCTGACCTAACTCTAGTGATGATCCAAGACCGGGTCCAATTCTGACCGAAGAGTGGTGACGACCGAGGATTGTGGTCAATTCTGAGCTAACTCAGGTGTCGATCCAAGATCGGGGCCAATTCTGACCGAAGAGTGGTGATGACCGAGGACCGAGGTCAATTCTGACCTAACTCAGGTGATAATCCAAGACCGGAGCAATTCTGAGCCAAGAGTGGTGACGACCGAGGATCGAGGTCAATTCTGACATAACTCAGGTGACGATCCAAGATCGGGGCCAATTCTGACCCAAGAGTGGTGACGACCGAGGACGGAGGTCAATTCTGGCCTAACTCAGGTGACGATCCAAGATCGGGGCCAATTCTAACCCAAGAGTGGTGACGGACGAGGATCGAGAACAAATCTGACCTAACTTAGCTGACGATACAAGATCGGTGCCAATTCTGACCCAAAAGTGGTGATGACCAAGAACCGAGGTCAATTCTGACCTAACTCTGGTGACGATCCAAGACCGGGGCCAATTGTGACCCAAGAGTGATGACGAACGAGGTCCGAGGTCAATTCTAACCTAACTCATGTGACTATCCAAGACCGAGGCCAATAATGACACAAGAGTGGTGCCGGCCGAGGACCGAGTGCAATTCTGACCTAACTCGGGTGACGATCCAAGACCGCGGACAATTATGACCCAAGAGTGATGACGACTAAGGATCGTGGTCAATTATGACCTAACTCATGTGACGATCTAACACCGGGGCCAATTCTGACCCAAGAGTGATGACGACCGAGGACCGAGGTCAATTCTGACCTAACTGAGGTAACGATCCAAGATCGGGGCCAATTCTTACCCAATAGTAGTAACGGCCGAGGATCAAGAAAAATTATGACCTAACTCAGGTGACGATCCAAGACCGAGGACAATTCGGACCCAAGTGTGTTTATGATAGAGGACCGAGGTCAATTTTGACCTAACTCAGGTGACGATCCAAAATCAGGACCAATTCTGACCCAAGATTGGTGACGACATAGGATCGAGGTCAATTCTGACCTAAAAATCAAGTGACGATACAATATTGGTGCCAATTCTGACCCAAGAGTGGAGACGACCAAGAACCGAGGTCAATTCTGACCTAACTCTAGTGATGATCCAAGACCGGGTCCAATTCTGACCCCAGAGTGGTGACGACTGAGGATTGTGGTCAATTCTGAGCTAACTCAGGTGTCGATCCAAGATCGGGGCCAATTCTGACCCAAGAGTGGTGATGACCGAGGACCGAGGTCAATTCTGACCTAACTCAGGTGATAATCCAAGACCGGGGCAATTCTGAGCCAAGAGTGGTGACGACCGAGGATCGAGGTCAATTTTGACATAACTCAGGTGACGATCCAAGATCGGGGCCAATTCTGACCCAAGAGTGGTGACGACCGAGGACGGAGGTTAATTCTTACCTAACTCAGGTGACGATATAAGACCGGGCCAATACTGACCGAAGAGTGGTGACGACCGAGAACCGAGGTCAATTCTGACCTAACTCAGGTGACATTCCAAAACTGGGGCAAATTTTGACCCAAAAGTGGTGACGACCGAGGACCCAGTTCAATTCTGACCTAAATCAGGTGACGATCCAAGACTGGGGCCAATTCTGACCCAAGAGTGGTGACGACCGAGGATCGAGGGGAATTCTGACCTAACTCAGGTGACGATCCAAGACCGGTGCCAATTCTGACCCAAGAGTGGTGACGACCTAGGACCAAGGTTAATTCTGACCTAACTCAGGTGACGATCTACGACCGGGGCCAATGCTGACCCAAGAGTGGTGACGACCGACGACCGAGAACAATTCTGACCTAACTCTAGTGATGATCCAAGACCGGGTCCAATTCTGACCCAAGAGTGGTGACGAGCGAGGATTGTGGTCAATTCTGAGCTAACTTAGGTGTCGATCCAAGATCGGGGCCAATTCTGACCCAAGAGTGGTGATGACCGAGGACCGAGGTCAATTCTAACCTAACTCAGGTCATGATCCAAGACCGGGGCCAATTCTGACCCAAGACTGGTGACGACCGAGGATCGAGGTCAATTCTGACATAACTCAGTTGACGATCCAAGACCGGGGCCAATACTAACCCAAGAGTGGTGAAAACCAAGGACTGAGGTCAATTCTGACCTAAATAAGGTGACGATATAAGACCAGGGCCAATACTGACCGAAGAGTGGTGACGACCGAGAACCGAGGTCAATTCTGACCTAACTCAGGTGACATTCCAAAACTGGGGCAAATTTTGACCCAAAAGTGGTGACGACCGAGGACCGAGTTCAATTCTGACCTAAATCAGGTGACGATCCAAGACCGGGGCCAATTCTGACCCAAGAGTGGTGACGACCGAGGATCGAGGGGAATTCTGACCAAACTCAGGTGACGATCCATGATCGGCGCCAATTCTGACCCAAGAGTGGTGACGACCTAGGACCGAGGTTAATTCTGACCTAACTTAGGTGACGATCCAAGATTGGGGCCAATACAGACCCAAGAGTGGTGACGACCGAGAATCGAGGTCAATTCTGACCTAACTCAGGTGACGATCCAAAACCGAGGCCAATTTTAACCCAAAAATGGTTACGACGAAGGACCGACGTCAATTCTGACCAAACTCAGGTGACGATCCAAGACCAGGGCCAATTCTGACACAAGAGTAGTGACGACCGAGGACCGCGGTCAATTCTGACATAACTCAGGTGACGATCCAAGATCGGGGCCAATTCTGAGCCAAGAGTGATGACGACCGAGGACGGAGGTCAATTCTGACCTAACTCAGGTGACGATCCAAGATCGGGGCCAATTTTAACCCAAGAGTGGTGACGGCCGAGGACCGAGAACAATTGTGACCTAACTCAGGTGACGATCCAATACCGGGGCCAATACTGACCCAAGAGTGGTGACGACCGAGGACCGAGGTCAATTCTGACCTAACTCAGGTGATGATCCAAGACCGAGGACAGTTTTGACCCAAGAGTGGTGACGACCGAGGATAGAGGACAATTCTGACCTAACTTCGGTGACGATCCAAGACCGGGGCCAATACTAACCCAAGAGTGGTGAGGACATGGGATCGAGGTTAATTCTGACTTAACTCAAGTGACGATACAAGATCGGTGCCACTTCTGACCCAAGAGTGGTGATGACCAAGAACCGAGGTCAATTCTGACCTAACTCTGGTGACAATTCAAGACCGGGGCCAATTCTGACCCAAGAGTGGTGATGATCGAGGAACGAGGTCAATTCTGACCTAACTCAGGTGACAATTCACGACCGGGGCCAATTCTGACCCAAGAGTGGTGACAATCGAGGACCGAGGTGAATTCTGACCTAACTCTGGTGACGATCCAAGAGTGGGGCCAATTCTGACCCAAGAGTGGTGACGACTGAGGATCGAGGTCAATCCTGACCAAACTTAGGAGACGATCTAAGACCGGGGCCAATACTGACCCAAGAGTGGTGACGACCGAGGACCGAGGTCAATTCTAAACTAACTCAGGTGACGATCTAAGACCGGGGACAATTGTGACCCAAGGGTGATGACGACCGAGGATCGAGATCAATTTTGACCTAACTGATGTCACGATCCAAGATCAGGGCCAATTGTGACCTAAGGGTGATGACGATCGAGGATCGAGGTCAATTTTGACCTAACTCATGTGAAGATCTAAGACCGGGGCCAATTCTGACGTAAGAGTGATGACGACCGAGGACCGAGGTAAATTCTGACCTAACTGAGGTGACGATCCAAGATCGAGGCCAATTCTTACCCAATAGTGGTGACGGCCGAGGATCGAGAACAATTCTGACCTAACTCAGGTGACGATCCAAGACCGAGAACAATTCTGACCCAAGAGTGTTTACGATCGAGGATCGAGGTCAATTTTGACCTAACTCAGGTGACGATCCAAGATCAGGACCAATTCTGACCCAAGATTGGTGACGACATAGGATCGAGGTCAATTCTGACTTAACTCAAGTGACGATACAAGATCGGGTCCAATTCTAACCAAAGAGTGGTGACGACAAAGAACCGAGGTCAATTTTGACCTAACTCTAGTGATGATCCAAGACCGGGTCCAATTCTGACCCAAGAGTGGTGACGACCGAGGATTGTGGTCAATTCTGACCTAACTCAGGTGACGATCCAAGATCGGGGCCAATTTTGACCCAAGAGTGGTGACGACCGAGGACCGAGGTCAATTCTGACCTAACTCGGGTGATGATCCAAGATCGTGGCCAATTCTAACCCAAGAGTGGTGACGACCGAGGATCGAGGTCAATTCTGACCTAACTCAGGTGACGATCCAAGACCGGGGCCAATACTGACCCAAGAGTGGTGACGACCAAGGACTGAGATCAATT
Organism: Sambucus nigra; assembly: GCA_949130495.1. Lineage (NCBI taxonomy): Eukaryota > Viridiplantae > Streptophyta > Magnoliopsida > Dipsacales > Adoxaceae > Sambucus > Sambucus nigra. The sequence goes on along the minus strand of OX422207.1, from coordinate 620,570,605 downwards.
CTGACCTAACTAAGGTGATGATCCAAGACCGGGGTCAATACTGACCGAAGAGTGGTGAACACCGAGAACTGAGGTCAATTCTGACCTAACTAAGGTGACATTCCAAAACTGGGAAAATTTTTGACCCAATAGTGGTGACGACCGAGGACCGAGTTCAATTCTGACCTAACTCATGTGACGATCCAAGACTGGCGCTAATTCTGACCCAAGAGTGATGACGATTGAGGACCGAGCTCAATTCTGACCTAACTCAGGTGACGATCCAAGACCGGGGCCAATTGTGATGCAAGAGTGATGACGACCGAGGATCGAGGTTAATTTTGACCCAACTCAGGTGACGATCCAAGACCGGGGCCAATTCTGACCCCAGAGTGGTGACGGCCGAAGACCGAGAACAATTCTGACCTAACTCAGGTGACGATCCAAGACCGGGGCCAATACTTACCCAAGAGTGGTGACGACTGAGAATCGAGGTCAATTCTGACCTAACCCAGGTGACGATCCAAAACTAAGGCCAATTTTAACCCAAAAGTGGTGACGACCAAGGACCGACGTCAAGTCTGACCAAACTCAGGTGACGATCCAAGACCGGGGCCAATTCTGACCCAAGAGTAGTGACGACCGAGGATCGAGGGCAATTCTGACATAACTCAGGTGACGATCCAAGACCGGGGTCAATTCTGACCCAAGAGTGGTGACGACCGAGGACTGAGATCAATTCTAACCTAACTTAGGTGACGATCCAAGATCGAGGACAATTCTGACCCAAGAGTGGTGACGAACGAGGACCTAGGTCAATTCTGACCTAACTCAGGTGATGATCCAAGACCAGGGCCAATACTGACCGAAGAGTGGAGACGACCGAGAATCGAGGTCAATTCTGACCTAACTCAGGTGACATTCCAAGATCAGGACCAATTCTGACCCAGGATTGGTGACGACATTGGATCGAGGTCAATTCTGACATAACTCAAGTGACGATACAAGATTAGTGCCAATTCTGACCAAAGAGTGGTGACGACAAAGAACCGAGGTCAATTCTGACCTAACTCTAGTGATGATCCAAGACCGGGTCCAATTCTTACCCAAGAGTGGTGACGAGCGAGGATTGTGGTAAATTCTGACCTAACTCAGGTGATGATCCAAGATAGTGGGCCAATTATGACCCAAGAGTGGTGTCGACCGAGGACCGCGTTCAATTTTGACCTAACTCAGGTGATGATCCAAGACCAGGGCCAATACTGACCGAAGAGTGGTGACGACCGAGAACCGAGGTCAATTCTGACCTAACTCAGGTGACATTCCAAAACTGGGGCAAATTTTGATCCAAAAGTGGTGACGATCGAGGACCGAGTTCAATTCTGACCTAAATCAGGTGACGATCCAAGACCGAGGCCAATTCTGACCCAAGAGTGTTTTCGATCGAGGATCGAAGTCAATTTTGACCTAACTCAGGTGACGATCCAAGATCAGGACCAATTCTGACCCAAGATTGGTGACGACATAGGATCGAGGTCAATTCTGACCTAACTCAAGTGACGATACAAGATCGGGTCCAATTCCGACCCAAGAGTGGTGACGACCGAGGACCGAGGTCAATTCTGACCTAACTCAGGTGATGATCCAAGACCGAGGACAGTTTTGACACAAGAGTGGTGACGATCGAGGATCGAGGACAATTCTGACCTAACTCCGGTGACGATCCAAGACCGGGGCCAATACTGACCCAAGAGTGGTGACGAAGTGGGATCGAGGTTAATTCAGACTTAACTCAAGTGACGATACAAGATCGGTGCCAATTCTGACCCAAGAGTGGTGACGTCCAAGAACCGAGGTCAATTCTGACCTAACTCTGGTGACGATCCAAGACCGGGGCCAATTCTGACCCAAGAGTGGTGACGATCAAGGAACAATGTCAATTCTGACCTAACTCAGGTGACGATTCACGATCGGGGCCAATTCTGACCCAAGAGTGGTGAAGATCGAGGACTGAGGTCAATTCTGACCTAACTCAGGTGACGATCAAAGACTGGGGCCAATTCTGACCCAAGAGTGGTGACGACTGAGGATCGAGGTCAATTCTGACCAAACTTAGGTGAAGATCCAAGACCGGGGCCAATACTGACCCAAGAGTGGTGAAGACCGACGACCGAGGTCAATTCTAACCTAACTCAGGTGACGATCCAAGACTGGGGCCAATTGTGACCCAAGAGTTATGACGACCGAGGACCGAGGTCAATTCTGACCTAACTCATTTGACGATCCAAGATCGGGGCCAATTCTGACCCAAGAGTGGTGATGACCGAGGACCGAGGTCAATTCTGACCTAACTCAGGTGATAATCCAAGACCGGGGCAATTCTGAGCCAAGAGTGGTGACGACCGAGGATCGAGGTCAATTTTGACATAACTCAGGTGACGATCCAAGATCGGGGCCAATTCTGACCCAAGAGTGGTGACGACCGAGGACGGAGGTTAATTCTGACCTAACTCAGGTGACGATATAAGACCGGGCCAATACTGACCGAAGAGTGGTGACGACCGAGAACCGAGGTCAATTCTGACCTAACTCAGGTGACATTCCAAAACTGGGGCAAATTTTGACCCAAAAGTGGTGACGACCGAGGACCCAGTTCAATTCTGACCTAAATCAGGTGACGATCCAAGACTGGGGCCAATTCTGACCCAAGAGTGGTGACGACCGAGGATCGAGGGGAATTCTGACCTAACTCAGGTGACGATCCAAGACCGGTGCCAATTCTGACCCAAGAGTGGTGACGACCTAGGACCAAGGTTAATTCTGACCTAACTCAGGTGACGATCTACGACCGGGGCCAATGCTGACCCAAGAGTGGTGACGACCGACGACCGAGAACAATTCTGACCTAACTCTAGTGATGATCCAAGACCGGGTCCAATTCTGACCCAAGAGTGGTGACGAGCGAGGATTGTGGTCAATTCTGAGCTAACTTAGGTGTCGATCCAAGATCGGGGCCAATTCTGACCCAAGAGTGGTGATGACCGAGGACCGAGGTCAATTCTAACCTAACTCAGGTAATGATCCAAGACCGGGGCCAATTCTGACCCAAGACTGGTGACGACCGAGGATCGAGGTCAATTCTGACATAACTCAGTTGACGATCCAAGACCGGGGCCAATACTAACCCAAGAGTGGTGAAAACCAAGGACTGAGGTCAATTCTGACCTAAATAAGGTGACGATATAAGACCAGGGCCAATACTGACCGAAGAGTGGTGACGACCGAGAACCGAGGTCAATTCTGACCTAACTCAGGTGACATTCCAAAACTGGGGCAAATTTTGACCCAAAAGTGGTGACGACCGAGGACCGAGTTCAATTCTGACCTAAATCAGGTGACGATCCAAGACCGGGGCCAATTCTGACCCAAGAGTGGTGACGACCGAGGATCGAGGGGAATTCTGACCTAACTCAGGTGACGATCCATGATCGGCGCCAATTCTGACCCAAGAGTGGTGACGACCTAGGACCGAGGTTAATTCTGACCTAACTTAGGTGACGATCCAAGATTGGGGCCAATACAGACCCAAGAGTGGTGACGACCGAGAATCGAGGTCAATTCTGACCTAACTCAGGTGATGATCCAAAACCGAGGCCAATTTTAACCCAAAAATGGTTACGACGAAGGACCGACGTCAATTCTGACCAAACTCAGGTGACGATCCAAGACCAGGGCCAATTCTGACACAAGAGTAGTGACGACCGAGGACCGCGGTCAATTCTGACATAACTCAGGTGACGATCCAAGATCGGGGCCAATTCTGAGCCAAGAGTGATGACAACCGAGGACGGAGGTCAATTCTGACCTAAATCAGGTGACGATCCAAGACCGGGGCCAATTCTGACCCAAGAGTGTTTTCGATCGAGGATCGAAGTCAATTTTGACCTAACTCAGGTGACGATCCAAGATCAGGACCAATTCTGACCCAAGATTGGTGACGACATAGGATCGAGGTCAATTCTGACCTAACTCAAGTGACGATACAAGATCGGGTCCAATTCCGACCCAAGAGTGGTGACGACCGAGGACCGAGGTCAATTCTGACCTAACTCAGGTGATGATCCAAGACCGAGGACAGTTTTGACACAAGAGTGGTGACGATCGAGGATCGAGGACAATTCTGACCTAACTCCGGTGACGATCCAAGACCGGGGCCAATACTGACCCAAGAGTGGTGACGACGTGGGATCGAGGTTAATTCAGACTTAACTCAAGTGACGATACAAGATCGGTGCCAATTCTGACCCAAGAGTGGTGACGTCCAAGAACCGAGGTCAATTCTGACCTAACTCTGGTGACGATCCAAGACCGGGGCCAATTCTGACCCAAGAGTGGTGACGATCAAGGAACAATGTCAATTCTGACCTAACTCAGGTGACGATTCACGATCGGGGCCAATTCTGACCCAAGAGTGGTGAAGATCGAGGACTGAGGTCAATTCTGACCTAACTCAGGTGACGATCAAAGACTGGGGCCAATTCTGACCCAAGAGTGGTGACGACTGAGGATCGAGGTCAATTCTGACCAAACTTAGGTGAAGATCCAAGACCGGGGCCAATACTGACCCAAGAGTGGTGAAGACCGACGACCGAGGTCAATTCTAACCTAACTCAGGTGACGATCCGAGACTGGGGCCAATTGTGACCCAAGAGTTATGACGACCGAGGACCGAGGTCAATTCTGACCTAACTCATTTGACGATCCAAGATCGGGGCCAATTCTGACCCAAGAGTGGTGATGACCGAGGACAAAGGTCAATTCTGACCTAACTCAGGTGATAATCCAAGACCGGGGCAATTCTGAGCCAAGAGTGGTGACGACCGAGGATCGAGGTCAATTTTGACATAACTCAGGTGACGATCCAAGATCGGGGCCAATTCTGACCCAAGAGTGGTGACGACCGAGGACGGAGGTTAATTCTGACCTAACTCAGGTGACGATATAAGACCGGGCCAATACTGACCGAAGAGTGGTGACGACCGAGAACCGAGGTCAATTCTGACCTAACTCAGGTGACATTCCAAAACTGGGGCAAATTTTGACCCAAAAGTGGTGACGACCGAGGACCCAGTTCAATTCTGACCTAAATCAGGTGACGATCCAAGACTGGGGCCAATTCTGACCCAAGAGTGGTGACGACCGAGGATCGAGGGGAATTCTGACCTAACTCAGGTGACGATCCAAGACCGGTGCCAATTCTGACCCAAGAGTGGTGACGACCTAGGACCAAGGTTAATTCTGACCTAACTCAGGTGACGATCTACGACCGGGGCCAATGCTGACCCAAGAGTGGTGACGACCGACGACCGAGAACAATTCTGACCTAACTCTAGTGATGATCCAAGACCGGGTCCAATTCTGACCCAAGAGTGGTGACGAGCGAGGATTGTGGTCAATTCTGAGCTAACTTAGGTGTCGATCCAAGATCGGGGCCAATTCTGACCCAAGAGTGGTGATGACCGAGGACCGAGGTCAATTCTAACCTAACTCAGGTAATGATCCAAGACCGGGGCCAATTCTGACCCAAGACTGGTGACGACCGAGGATCGTGGTCAATTCTGACATAACTCAGTTGACGATCCAAGACCGGGGCCAATACTAACCCAAGAGTGGTGAAAACCAAGGACTGAGGTCAATTCTGACCTAAATAAGGTGACGATATAAGACCAGGGCCAATACTGACCGAAGAGTGGTGACGACCGAGAACCGAGGTCAATTCTGACCTAACTCAGGTGACATTCCAAAACTGGGGCAAATTTTGACCCAAAAGTGGTGACGACCGAGGACCGAGTTCAATTCTGACCTAAATCAGGTGACGATCCAAGACCGGGGCCAATTCTGACCCAAGAGTGGTGACGACCGAGGATCGAGGGGAATTCTGACCTAACTCAGGTGACGATCCATGATCGGCGCCAATTCTGACCCAAGAGTGGTGACGACCTAGGACCGAGGTTAATTCTGACCTAACTTAGGTGACGATCCAAGATTGGGGCCAATACAGACCCAAGAGTGGTGACGACCGAGAATCGAGGTCAATTCTGACCTAACTCAGGTGACGATCCAAAACCGAGGCCAATTTTAACCCAAAAATGGTTACGACGAAGGACCGACGTCAATTCTGACCAAACTCAGGTGACGATCCAAGACCAGGGCCAATTCTGACACAAGAGTAGTGACGACCGAGGACCGCGGTCAATTCTGACATAACTCAGGTGACGATCCAAGATCGGGGCCAATTCTGAGCCAAGAGTGATGACGACCGAGGACGGAGGTCAATTCTGACCTAACTCAGGTGACGATCCAAGATCGGGGCCAATTTTAACCCAAGAGTGGTGACGGCCGAGGACCGAGAACAATTGTGACCTAACTCAGGTGACGATCCAATACCGGGGCCAATACTGACCCAAGAGTGGTGACGACCGAGGACCGAGGTCAATTCTGACCTAACTCAGGTGATGATCCAAGACCGAGGACAGTTTTGACCCAAGAGTGGTGACGACCGAGGATAGAGGACAATTCTGACCTAACTTCGGTGACGATCCAAGACCGGGGCCAATACTAACCCAAGAGTGGTGAGGACATGGGATCGAGGTTAATTCTGACTTAACTCAAGTGACGATACAAGATCGGTGCCACTTCTGACCCAAGAGTGGTGATGACCAAGAACCGAGGTCAATTCTGACCTAACTCTGGTGACGATTCAAGACCGGGGCCAATTCTGACCCAAGAGTGGTGATGATCGAGGACCGAGTTCAATTCTGACCTAAATCAGGTGACGATCCAAGACCGGGGCCAATTCTGACCCAAGAGTGGTGACGACCGAGGATCGAGGGGAATTCTGACCTAACTCAGGTGACGATCCATGATCGGCGCCAATTCTGACCCAAGAGTGGTGACGACCTAGGACCGAGGTTAATTCTGACCTAACTTAGGTGACGATCCAAGATTGGGGCCAATACAGACCCAAGAGTGGTGACGACCGAGAATCGAGGTCAATTCTGACCTAACTCAGGTGACGATCCAAAACCGAGGCCAATTTTAACCCAAAAATGGTTACGACGAAGGACCGACGTCAATTCTGACCAAACTCAGGTGACGATCCAAGACCAGGGCCAATTCTGACACAAGAGTAGTGACGACCGAGGACCGCGGTCAATTCTGACATAACTCAGGTGACGATCCAAGATCGGGGCCAATTCTGAGCCAAGAGTGATGACGACCGAGGACGGAGGTCAATTCTGACCTAACTCAGGTGACGATCCAAGATCGGGGCCAATTTTAACCCAAGAGTGGTGACGGCCGAGGACCGAGAACAATTGTGACCTAACTCAGGTGACGATCCAATACCGGGGCCAATACTGACCCAAGAGTGGTGACGACCGAGGACCGAGGTCAATTCTGACCTAACTCAGGTGATGATCCAAGACCGAGGACAGTTTTGACCCAAGAGTGGTGACGACCGAGGATAGAGGACAATTCTGACCTAACTTCGGTGACGATCCAAGACCGGGGCCAATACTAACCCAAGAGTGGTGAGGACATGGGATCGAGGTTAATTCTGACTTAACTCAAGTGACGATACAAGATCGGTGCCACTTCTGACCCAAGAGTGGTGATGACCAAGAACCGAGGTCAATTCTGACCTAACTCTGGTGACGATTCAAGACCGGGGCCAATTCTGACCCAAGAGTGGTGATGATCGAGGAACGAGGTCAATTCTGACCTAACTCAGGTGACGATTCATGACCGGGGCCAATTCTGACCCAAGAGTGGTGACAATCGAGGACCGAGGTGAATTCTGACCTAACTCTGGTGACGATCCAAGAGTGGGGCCAATTCTGACCCAAGAGTGGTGACGACTGAGGATCGAGGTCAATCCTGACCAAACTTAGGAGACGATCTAAGACCGGGGCCAATACTGACCCAAGAGTGGTGACGACCGAGGACCGAGGTCAATTCTAAACTAACTCAGGTGACGATCTAAGACCGGGGACAATTGTGACCCAAGAGTGATGACGACCGAGGATCGAGATCAATTTTGACCTAACTGATGTCACGATCCAAGATCAGGGCCAATTGTGACCTAAGGGTGATGACGATCGAGGATCGAGGTCAATTTTGACCTAACTCATGTGAAGATCTAAGACCGGGGCCAATTCTGACGTAAGAGTGATGACGACCGAGGACCGAGGTAAATTCTGACCTAACTGAGGTGACGATCCAAGATCGAGGCCAATTCTTACCCAATAGTGGTGACGGCCGAGGATCGAGAACAATTCTGACCTAACTCAGGTGACGATCCAATACCGAGGACAATTCTGACCCAAGAGTGTTTACGATCGAGGATCGAGGTCAATTTTGACCTAACTCAGGTGACGATCCAAGATCAGGACCAATTCTGACCCAAGATTGGTGACGACATAGGATCGAGGTCAATTCTGACTTAACTCAAGTGACGATACAAGATCGGGTCCAATTCTAACCAAAGAGTGGTGACGACAAAGAACCGAGGTCAATTTTGACCTAACTCTAGTGATGATCCAAGACCGGGTCCAATTCTGACCCAGGAGTGGTGACGACCGAGGATTGTGGTCAATTCTGACCTAACTCAGGTGACGATCCAAGATCGGGGCCAATTTTGACCCAAGAGTGGTGACGACCGAGGACCGAGGTCAATTCTGACCTAACTCGGGTGATGATCCAAGATCGTGGCCAATTCTAACCCAAGAGTGGTGACGACCGAGGATCAAGGTCAATTCTGACCTAACTCAGGTGACGATCCAAGACCGGGGCCAATACTGACCCAAGAGTGGTGACGACCAAGGACTGAGATCAATTCTGACCTAACTAAGGTGATGATCCAAGACCGGGGTCAATACTGACCGAAGAGTGGTGAACACCGAGAACTGAGGTCAATTCTGACCTAACTAAGGTGACATTCCAAAACTGGGAAAATTTTTGACCCAATAGTGGTGACGACCGAGGACCGAGTTCAATTCTGACCTAACTCATGTGACGATCCAAGACTGGCGCTAATTCTGACCCAAGAGTGATGACGATTGAGGACCGAGCTCAATTCTGACCTAACTCAGGTGACGATCCAAGACCGGGGCCAATTGTGATGCAAGAGTGATGACGACCGAGGATCGAGGTTAATTTTGACCCAACTCAGGTGATGATCCAAGACCGGGGCCAATTCTGACCCCAGAGTGGTGACGGCCGAAGACCGAGAACAATTCTGACCTAACTCAGGTGACGATCCAAGACCGGGGCCAATACTTACCCAAGAGTGGTGACGACTGAGAATCGAGGTCAATTCTGACCTAACCCAGGTGACGATCCAAAACTAAGGCCAATTTTAACCCAAAAGTGGTGACGACCAAGGACCGACGTCAAGTCTGACCAAACTCAGGTGACGATCCAAGACCGGGGCCAATTCTGACCCAAGAGTAGTGACGACCGAGGATCGAGGGCAATTCTGACATAACTCAGGTGACGATCCAAGACCAGGGTCAATTCTGACCCAAGAGTGGTGACGACCGAGGACTGAGATCAATTCTAACCTAACTTAGGTGACGATCCAAGATCGAGGACAATTCTGACCCAAGAGTGGTGACGAACGAGGACCTAGGTCAATTCTGACCTAACTCAGGTGATGATCCAAGACCAGGGCCAATACTGACCGAAGAGTGGAGACGACCGAGAATCGAGGTCAATTCTGACCTAACTCAGGTGACATTCCAAGATCAGGACCAATTCTGACCCAGGATTGGTGACGACATTGGATCGAGGTCAATTCTGACATAACTCAAGTGACGATACAAGATTAGTGCCAATTCTGACCAAAGAGTGGTGACGACAAAGAACCGAGGTCAATTCTGACCTAACTCTAGTGATGATCCAAGACCGGGTCCAATTCTTACCCAAGAGTGGTGACGAGCGAGGATTGTGGTAAATTCTGACCTAACTCAGGTGATGATCCAAGATAGTGGGCCAATTATGACCCAAGAGTGGTGTCGACCGAGGACCGCGTTCAATTTTGACCTAACTCAGGTGATGATCGAAGACCAGGGCCAATACTGACCGAAGAGTGGTGACGACCGAGAACCGAGGTCAATTCTGACCTAACTCAGGTGACATTCCAAAACTGGGGCAAATTTTGACCCAAAAGTGGTGACGACCGAGGACCGAGTTCAATTCTGACCTAAATCAGGTGACGATCCAAGACCGGGGCCAATTCTGACCCAAGAGTGTTTTCGATCGAGGATCGAGGTCAATTTTGACCTAACTCAGGTGACGATCCAAGATCAGGACCAATTCTGACCCAAGATTGGTGACGACATAGGATCGAGGTCAATTCTGACCTAACTCAAGTGACGATACAAGATCGGGTCCAATTCCGACCCAAGAGTGGTGACGACCGAGGACCGAGTTCAATTCTGACCTAACTCAGGTGATGATCCAAGACCGAGGACAGTTTTGACACAAGAGTGGTGACGATCGAGGATCGAGGACAATTCTGACCTAACTCCGGTGACGATCCAAGACCGGGGCCAATACTGACCCAAGAGTGGTGACGACGTGGGATCGAGGTTAATTCAGACTTAACTCAAGTGACGATACAAGATCGGTGCCAATTCTGACCCAAGAGTGGTGACGTCCAAGAACCGAGGTCAATTCTGACCTAACTCTGGTGACGATCCAAGACCGGGGCCAATTCTGACCCAAGAGTGGTGACGATCAAGTAACAATGTCAATTCTGACCTAACTCAGGTGACGATTCACGACCGGGGCCAATTCTGACCCAAGAGTGGTGAAGATCGAGGACTGAGGTCAATTCTGACCTAACTCAGGTGACGATCACAGACTGGGGCCAATTCTGACCCAAGAGTGGTGACGACTGAGGATCGAGGTCAATTCTGACCAAACTTAGGTGAAGATCCAAGACCGGGGCCAATACTGACCCAAGAGTGGTGAAGACCGACGACCGAGGTCAATTCTAACCTAACTCAGGTGACGATCCAAGACTGGGGCCAATTGTGACCCAAGAGTTATGACGACCGAGGACCGAGGTCAATTCTGACCTAACTCATTTGACGATCCAAGACCGGGGCCAATTATGACCTAAGAGTGGTGACGGCCGAGGACCGAGTACAATTCTGACCCACCTCAGGTGACGATCCAAGACCGAGGGCAATTGTGACCCAAGAGTGATGACGACCGAGGATCGAGTTCAATTCTGACCTAACTCATGTGACGATCCAAGACCGGGTCCAATTCTGACCCAAGAGTGATAATAACCGAGGACCGAGGTCAATTCTGACCTAACTCAGGTGACGATCCAAGACCGAGGACAATTCTGACCTAAGAGTGGTGACGACCGAGGATCGAGGTCCATTCTGACCTAACTGAGGTGACGATCCAAGATCGGGGCCAATTCTTACCCAATAGTTGTGACGGCCGAGGATCGAGAACAATTCTAACCTAACTCAGGTGACGATCCAAGACCGAGGACAATTCTGACCCAAGAGTGTTTACGATCGAGGACCGAGGTCAATTTTGACCTAACTCAGGTGACGATTCAAGATCAAGACCAATTCTGACCCAAGATTGGAGACGACCTAGGATCGAGGTCAATTCTGACTTAACTCAACTGACAATACAAGATTGGTGCCAATTCTGACCAAAGAGTGGTGACGACTAAGAACCGAGGTCAATTCTGATGTAACTTTAGTGATGATCCAAGACCGGGTCCAATTCTGACCCAAGAGTGGTGACGAACGAGGACCGAGGTCAATTCTGACCTAACTCAGGTGACGTTCCAAAACTGGGGCAAATTTTGACCCAAAAGTGGTGATGACCGAGGACCGAGTTCAATATTTGACCTAAATCAGGTGCCGATCCAAGACCGGGGCCAATTCTGACCCAAGAGTGGTGACGATCGAGGATCGAGGGGAATTCTGACCTAACTCAGGTGATGATCCAAGACCGGTGCCAGTTCTGACCCAAGAGTGGTGAAGACCTAGGACTGAGGTTAATTCTGACCTAACTCAGGTGACGATCCAAGACCGGGGCCAATGCTAACCCAAGAGTGGTGACGGCCGATGACCGAGAACAATTCTGGAGTAACTCAGGTGACGATCAAAGACTGGGGCCAATACAGACCCAAGAGTGGTGACGACCGATAATTGAGGTCAATTCTGACCTAACTCAGGTGACGATCCAAGACCGAGGCCAATTTTAACCCAAAAGTGGTGACGGTCGAAGACCGAAAAAAATTCTGACCTAGCTTAGGTGACGATCCAAGACCGGGGTCAATTCTGACCCAAGAGTGGTGACGACCGAGGACCGAGGTCAATTCTGACCTAACTCAGGTGATGATCCAAGACCGAGGACAATTTAGACCCAAGAGTGGTGACGATCGAGGATCGAGGACAATTCTGACCTAACTCCGGTGACGATCCAAGACCGGGACCAATACTGACCCAAGAGTGGTGACGACATGGGATCGAGGTTAATTCTTACTTAACTCAAGGGACGATATAAGATCGGTGCCAATTCTGACCCAAGAGTGGTGACGGCCAAGAAACGAGATCAATTCTGACCTAACTCTAGTGACGATCCAAGACCGGGGCCAATTCTAACCCAAGAGTGGTGACGATCGAGGAACGAGGTCAATTCTAACCTAACTCAGGTGACGATTCACGACCGGGGCCAATTCTGACCTAAGAGTGGTGACGACCGAGGACCGAGGTCTATTCTGACCTAACTCAGGTGACGATCCAAGACTGGAGCCAATTCTGACCTAAGAGTGGTGACGACTGAGGATCGAGGTCAATTCTGACCAAACTTAGGTCACAATCCAAGATCGGGGCCAATACTGACCCAAGAGTTGTGACGACCGAGGACCGAGGTCAATTCTGACCAAACTCAGGTGACGATCCAAGACCGGGGACAATTGTGACCCAAGAGTGATGACGACCGAGGACCGAGGTCAATTCCCACCTACCTCTTGTGACGATCCAAGCCCGGGGCCAATTATAACCCAAGAGTGGTGACGGGCGGGGACCGAGTGCAATTCTGATCTAACTCAGGTGACGATCCAAGACCGGGGCCAATTGTGACCCAAGAGTGATGACGACCGAGGATCGGGGTCAATTTTGACCTAACTCATGTGACAATCCAAGATCGGGGCCAATTCTGACCCAAGAGTGATGACGACCGAGGACCGAGGTCAATTCTGACCTAACTGAGGTGACGATCCAAGATTGAGGCCAATTCTAACCCAATAGTGGTGACGGCCGAGGATCGGGAACAATTCTGACCTAACTCAGGTGATGATCAAAGACCGAGGACAATTCTGACCCAAGAGTGTTACGATCGAGGACCGATGTCAATTTTGACCTAACTCAGGTGACGATCCAAGATCAGGACCAATTCTGACCCAAGATTGGTGACGACATAGGATCGAGGTCAATTCTGACTTAACACAAGTGACGATACAAGATCGGGTCCAATTCTGACCAGAGAGTGGTGACGACCAAGAACCGAGGTCAATTCTGACCTAACTCTAGTGATGATCCAAGACCGGGTCCAATTCTGACCCAAGAGTGGTGACGACCGAGGATTGTGGTCAATTCTGACCTAACTCAGGTGATGATCCAAGATCGGGGCCAATTTTGACCCAAGAGTGGTGACGACCAAGGACCGAGGTCAATTCTGACCTAACTCAGGTGATGATCGAAGACAGGGGCCAATTCTGACCCAAGAGTGGTGACGACAGAGGATCGAGGTCAATTCTGACCTAACTCAGGTGACGATCCATGACTGGGGCCAATTATGACCAAGAGTGATGACGACCGAGGATCGAGGTTAATTCTGACCCAACTCATGTGACGATCCAAGATCAGGGCCAATTCTGACCCAAGAGTGATGACGACCGAGGACCGAGGTCAATTCTGACCTAACTGAGGTGACGATCCAAGATCGAGGCCAATTCTTACCCAATAGTGGTGACGGCCGAGGATCGGGAACAATTCTGACCTAACTCAGGTGACGATCAAAGACCGAGGACAATTCTGACCCAAGAGTGTTACGATCGAGGACTGATGTCAATTTTGACCTAACTCAGGTGACGATCCAAGATCAGGACCAATTCTGACCCAAGATTGGTGACGACATAGGATCGAGGTCAATTCTGACTTAACACAAGTGACGATACAAGATCGGGTCCAATTCTGACCAGAGAGTGGTGACGACCAAGAACCGCGGTCAATTCTGACCTAACTCTAGTGATGATCCAAGACCGGGTCCAATTCTGACCCAAGACTGGTGACGACCGAGGATTGTGGTCAATTCTGACCTAACTCAGGTGATGATCCAAGATCGGTGCCAATTTTGACCCAAGAGTGGTGACGACCAAGGACCGAGGTCAATTCTGACCTAACTCAAGTGATGATCGAAGACAGGGGCCAATTCTGACCCAAGAGTGGTGACGACAGAGGATCGAGGTCAATTCTGACCTAACTCAGGTGACGATCCATGACTGGGGCCAATTATGACCCAAGAGTGATGACGACCGAGGATCGAGGTTAATTCTGACCCAACTCAGGTAACGATCCTAGACCTGGGCCAATTTTTACCCAAGAGTGGTGACGGCCGACGACCGAGTACAATTCTGACCTAACTCTGGTGACGATCTAAGACCGGGGCCAATACTTACCCAAGAGTGGTGACGACCGAGAATCGAGGTCAATTCTGACCTAACTCAGGTGACGATCCAAAACTAAGGCCCATTTTAACCCAAAAGTGGTGACGACCAAGGACTGACGTCGATTCTGACCAAACTCAGGTGACGATCCAAGACCGGGGCCAATTCTGACCCAAGAGTGGTGACGACATGGGATCGAGGCTAATTCTGACATAACTCAAGTGACGATACAAGATCGGTGCCATATCCGACCCAAGAGTGGTGACGACCAGGAACCGAGGTCAATTCTGACCTAACTATTTGGACGATCCAAGACCGGTGCCAATTTTGACCTAAGAGTGGAGACGATCGAGGAACGAGGTCAATTCTGACCTAACTCAGGTGACGATTCACGACCGGGGCCAATTCTGACCCAAGAGTGGTGACGACAGAGGACCGAGGTCAATTCTGACCTAACTCAGGTGACGATCCAAGATCGGGGCCAATTATGACCCAAGAGTGATGACGATCGAGGATCGAGGTTAATTCTGACCCAACTCAGGTGACAATCCAAGACCGGGGCCAATTCTGACCCAAGAGTGGTGACGGCCGACGACCGAGAACAATTCTGACCTAACTCAGGTGACGATCCAAGACCGGGGACAATACTTACCCAAGAGTGGTGACAACCGAGAATCGAGGTCAATTCTGACCTAACTCAGGTGACGATCCAAAACTAAGGCCAATTTTAACCCAAAAGTGGTAACGACCAAGGACCAACGTCAATTCTAACCAAACTCAGGTGACGATCCAAGATCGGGGCCAATTTTGACCTAAGAGTGGTGATGACCGAGGACCGATGTCAATTTTGACATAACTCAGGTGACGATCCTAGATCGGAGCCAATTCTAACCCAAGAGTGGTGACGATCGAGGACGGAGGTCAATTATGACCTAACTCAAGTGACGATCCAAGACTGGGGCCAATTCTTACCCAAGAGTGGTGACGACAGAGGATCGAGAACAATTCTGACCTAACTTAGGTGACGATCCAAGACCGGGGTCAATTCTGATCCAAGAGTGGTGACGACCGAGGACTGAGGTCAATTCTAACCTAAGTTAGGTGACGATCCAAGACCGAGGACAATTCTGACCCAAGAGTGGTGACGACCGAGGATCGAGGTCAATTCTGACCTAACTCAGGTGACGATCCAAGACCGGGGCCAATACTGACCCAAGAGTGGTGACGACATGGGATCGAGGATAATTCTGACATAACTCAAGTGACGATACAAGTTCGGTCCCAATTCTGACCCAAGAGTGGTGACGACCCGGAACCGAGGTCAATTCTGACCTAACTATGGGGACGATCCAAGACCGGGGCCAATACTGACCAAAGAGTGGTGACGATCGAGGAACGAGGTCAATTCTGACCTAACTCAGGTGATGATTCACGACCAGGGCCAATTCTGACCCAAGAGTGGTGACGACCGAGGACCGAGGTCAATTCTGACCTAACTCCGGTGACGATCCAATATTGGGGCCAATTTTGACCCAAGAGTGGTGACGACTGAGGATCGAGGTCAATTCTGACCAAACTTAGGTGAGGATCCAAGACCGGGGCCAATACTGACTTAAGAGTGGTGACGACCGAGGACCGAGGTCAATTCTGACCTAACTCAAGTGACGATCCAAGACCAGGGACAATTATGACCCAAGAGTGATGACGACCGAGGACCGAGGTCAATTCTCACCTAACTCATGTGACTATCCAAGACCGGGGCTAATTATGACCTTAGAGTGGCGACGGCCGAGGATCGAGTGCAATTCTGACCTAACTCAGGTGACGATCCAAGACCGGGGCCAATTGTGACCCAAGAGTGATGATGACCGAGGATCGAGGTCCATTTTGATCTAACTCATGTGACGATCCAAGACCGGGGCCAATTCTCACCCAAGAGTGATGACGACCGAGGACCGAGGTCAATTCTGACCTAACTAAGGTGACGATCCAAGTTCGAGGCCAATTCTTACCCAATAATGGTGACGGCCGAGGATCGGGAACAATTCTGACCTAACTCAGGTGACGATCCAAGACCGAGGACAATTCTGACCCAAGAGTGTTTACGATCGAGGACCGAGGTCAATTTTGACCTAACTCAGGTGACGATCCAAGATCAGGACCAATTCTGACCCAAGATTGGTGACGACATAGGATCGAGGTCAATTCTGACTTAACTCAAGTGATGATACAAGATCGGGACCAATTCTGACCAAAGAGTGGTAACGACCAAGAACCGAGGTCAATTCTGACCTAACTCTAGTGATGATCCAAGACCGGGTCCAATTCTGACCCAAGAGTTATGACGACCGAGGATTGTGGTCATTTTTGACCTGACTCAGGTGACGATCCAAGATTGGGGCCAATTTTGACCCAAGAGTGGTAACGACCGAGGACCGAGGTCAATTCTGATCTAACTCAGGTGACGATCCTAGACCGGGGCCAATACTGACCCAATAGTGGTGATGACCAAGGACTGAGGTCAATTCTGACCTAACAAAGGTGACGATCCAAGACCGGAGTCAATACTGACCGAAGAGTGGTGAAAACCGAGAACTGAGGTCAATTCTAACCTAACTCAGGTGACAATCCAAAATGGGGGCAAATTTTGACCAAAATGTTGTGACGATCGAGGACCGAGTTCAATTAAGACCTAACTCATGTGACGATCTAATACTGGGGCCAATTCTGACCCAAGAGTGATGCCGACCGAGGACCGAGGTCAATTCTGACCTAGCTCTGGTGATGATCCAAGACCGGGGCCAATTGTGACCCAAGAGTGATGACGACAGAGGATCGAGGTTAATTCCGACCTAACTGAGGTGACGATCCAAGATCGGGGCCAATTCTAACCCAAGAGTAGTGACGGCCAAAGATCGAGAACAATTCTGACCTAACTCAGGTGACGATCCAAGACCGGGGCCAATACTTACCCAAGAGTGGCGACGACCAAGAATCGAGGTCAATTCTGACCTAACTCAGGTGACGATCAAAAACTAAGGCCAATTTTAACCCAAAAGTGTTGACGACAAAGGACCGACGTCAATTCTGACCAAACTCAGGTGATGATCCAAGACCGGGGCCAATTCTGACCCAAGAGTGGTGACGACCGAGGACCGAGGTCAATTCTGACATAACTAAGGTGACGATCCAAGATCGGGGCCAATTCTAACCCAAGAGTGGTGACGATCGAGGACGGAGGTCAATTCTGACCTAACTCAGGTGACAATCCAAGACTGGGGCCAATTCTAACCCAAGAGTGGATACGACCAAGGACCGAGAACAATTCTGACCTAACTTAGGTGACTATCCAAGACCGGGGTCAATTCTGACCCAAGAGTGGTGACGACCGAGGACTGAGGTCAATTCTAACCTAACTTAGGTGACGATCCAAGACCGAGGACAATTCTGACCCAAGAGTGGGGACGACCGAGGATCGAGGTCAATTCTAACCTAACTCAGGTGACGATCCAAGACTGGGGCCAATACTGACCCAAGAGTGGTGAGGACATCGGATGGAGGCTAATTTTGACATAACTCAAGTGACGATACAAGATCGGTGCCAATTCTGATCCAAGAGTGTTGACGACCAGGAACCGAGGTCAATTCTTACCTAACTATGGTGACGATCCAAGACCGGGGCCAATTCTGACCCAAGAGTGGTGACGATCGAGGAACGAGGTCAATTCTGACCTAACTCAGGTGACGATCCACGACTGGGGCCAATTCTGACCCAAGACTGGTGACGACCGAGGAACGAGGTCAATTCTGCCCTAACTCAGGTGACGATCCAAGACTGGGGCCAATTCTGACCCAAGAGTGGTGACGACTGAGGATCGAGGTCAATTCTGACCAAACTTAAGTGACGATCCAAGACCGGGGCCAATTCTGACCAAAGAGTGATGACGATCGAGGACCGAGGTAAATTCTGAGCTAACTGAGGTGACTATCCAAGATCGGGGCCAATTCTTACCCAATAGTAGTGACGGCCGAGGATTGAGAAAAATTCTGACCTAACTCAGTTGACGATCCAAGACCGAGGACAATTCTGACCCAAGAGTGGTGACGACCGAGGACCGAGTGCAATTCTGACCTAACTCAGGTGACGATCCAAGACCGAGGCCAATTATGACCCAAGAGTGATGACGACCGAGGATCGAGTTCAATTCTGACCTAACTCATGTGACGATCCAAGACCGGGTCCAATTCTGACCCAAGAGTGATAATAACCGAGGACCGAGGTCAATTCTGACCTAACTCAGGTGACGATCCAAGACCGAGGACAATTCTGACCCAAGAGTGGTGACGACCGAGGATCGAGGTCCATTCTGACCTAACTGAGGTGACGATCCAAGATCGGGGCCAATTCTTACCCAATAGTTGTGACGGCCGAGGATCGAGAACAATTCTAACCTAACTCAGGTGACGATCCAAGACCGAGGACAATTCTGACCCAAGAGTGTTTACGATCGAGGACCGAGGTCAATTTTGACCTAACTCAGGTGACGATCCAAGATCAGGACCAACTCTGACCCAAGATTGGAGACGACCTAGGATCGAGGTCAATTCTGACTTAACTCAAGCGACAATACAAGATTGGTGCCAATTCTGACCAAAGAGTGGTGACGACTAAGAATCGAGGTCAATTCTGATGTAACTTTAGTGATGATCCAAGACCGGGTCCAATTCTGACCCAAGAGTGGTGACGAACGAGGAACAATGTCAATTCTGACCTAACTCAGGTGACGATTCACGACCGGGGCCAATTCTGACCCAAGAGTGATGAAGATCGAGGACTGAGGTCAATTCTGACCTAACTCAGGTGACGATCAAAGACTGGGGCCAATTCTGACCCAAGAGTGGTGACGACTGAGGATCGAGGTCAATTCTGACCAAACTTAGGTGAAGATCCAAGATCGGGGCCAATACTGACCCAAGAGTGGTGAAGACCGAGGACCGAGGTCAATTCTGACCTAACTCAGGTGACGATCCAAGACTGGGGCCAATTGTGACCCAAGAGTGATGACGACCGAGGATTGAGGTCAATTCTGACCTAACTCTTGTGACGATCCAAGACCGGGGCCAATTATGACCCAAGAGTGGTGACGGTCGAGGACCGAGTACAATTTTGACCTAACTCAGGTGACGATCCAAGACCGGGGCCTATTGTGACCCAAGAGTGATGACGACCGAGGATCGAGTTCAATTCTGACCTAACTCATGTGACGATCCAAGACCGGGTCCAATTCTGACCCAAGGGTGATAATAACCGAGGACCGAGGTCAATTCTGACCTAACTCAAGTGATGATCCAAGACCGAGGACAATTCTGACCCAAGAGTGGTGACGACCGAGGATCGAGGTCCATTCTGACCTAACTGAGGCGACGATCCAAGATCGGGGCCAATTCTTTCCCAATAGTGGTGACGGCCGAGGATCGAGAACAATTCTAACCTAACTCAGGTGACGATCCAAGACCGAGGACAATTCTGACCCAAGAGTGTTTACGATCGAGGACCGAGGTCAATTTTGACCTAACTCAGGTGACGATCCAAGATCAGGACCAATTCTGACCCAAGATTGGAGACGACCTAGGATCGAGGTCAATTCTGACTTAACTCAAGTGATAATACAATATTGGTGCCAATTCTGACCAAAGTGTGGTGACGACTAAGAACCGAGGTCAATTCTGATGTAACTTTAGTGATGATCCAAGACCGGGTCCAATTCTGACCCAAGAGTGGTGACGACCGAGGATCGAGGTGAATTTTGACCTAACTCAGGTGACGATCCAAGACCGGCGCCAATTCTGACCCAAGAGTGGTGACGACCTAGGACAGAGGTTAATTCTGACCTAACTCAGGTGACGATCCAAGACCGGGGCCAATATAAACCCAAGAGTGGTGACGACCGAGAACCGAGGTCAATTCAGACCTAACTCAGGTGACGATCCAAAATCGAGGCCAATTTTAACCCAAAAGCGGTGACGACCAAGGACCGAGGTCAATTCTGACCTAACTCAGGTGACGATCCAAGACCGGGGCCTATTCTGACCTAAGAGTGGTGACGACCGAGGATCGAGGTAAATTCTGACATAACTCAGGTGACGATCCAAGATCGGGGCTAATCTTATCGAAGAGTGGTGACGACATAGGATGGAGGTCACTTCTGACCTAACTCAGGTGACGATCAAAGAACGGGGCCAATTCTTACCCAAGAGTGGTGACGGCCGAGGACTGAGAACAAATCTGACCTAACTTAGATGTCGATACCAGATCGGTGCCAATTCTGACCCAAGAGTGGTGACGACCAAGAACCGAGGGCAATTCTGACCTAACTCTGGTGACGATCCAAGATCGGGGCCAATTCTGACCCTAATGTGGTGACGATCGAGGAACGAGGTCAATTCTGACCTAACTCAGGTGACGATTCATGACCGAGGCCAATTCTGACCCAAGAGTGGTGACGACCGAGGACCGAGGTGAATTCTAACCAAACTCATGTGACGATCCAAGACTGGGGCCAATTCTGACCCAAGAGTGGTGACGACTGAGGATCCAGGTCGATTCTGACCAAACTTAGGTGACGATCCAAGACCGAGGCCAATACTGACCCAAGAGTGGTGACGACCGAGGACCGAGGTCAATTCTGAACTAACTCAGGTGACGATCCAAGACCAGGGCCAATTGTGACCCAAGAGTGATGACGACCGAGGACCGAGGTCAATTCGGACCTAAATCATGTGACGATCCAAGACTGGGGCCAATTATGACCCAAGAGTGGTGACGGTAGAGGACCGAGTGCAATTCTGACCTAACTCAGGTGACGATCCAAGACTGGGGCCAATTATGACCCAAGAGTGATGACGACCGAGGATCGAGGTCAATTCTAACCTAATTGAGGCGACGATCCAAGATCAGGGCCAATTCTTACCCAATAGTAGTGACGTCCGAGGATCGAGAAAAATTCTGACCTAACTCAGGTGACAATCCAAGACCGAGGACAATTCAGACCCAAGAGTGATTACGATCGAGGACCGAGGTCAATTTTGACCTAACTCAGGTGACGATCCAAGATCAGGACCAATTCTGACCCAAAATTGGTGACGACATAGGATTGAGGACAATTCTGACTTAAATCAAGTGACGATACAAGATCGGTGCCAATTTTGACCCAAGAGTGGTGACGACCAAGAACCGAGGTCAATTCTGACCTAACTCTAGTGATGATCCAAGACCGGGGCCAATTCTGACCCAAGATTGGTGACGATCGAGGAACGAGGTCAATTCTGACCTAAGTCAGGTGACGATTCACGATCGGGGCCAATTCTGACCCAAGAGTGGTGACGACCGAGGACCGAGGTTAATTCTGACCTAACTCATGTGACGATCCAAGACTGGGGCCAATTCTGACCCAAGAGTGGTGACGACTGAGGATCGAGGTCAATTCTGACCCAACTTAGGTGACGATCCAAGTTCGAGGCCAATTCTTACCCAATAAGTGGTGACGACCGAGAATCGAGTTCAATTCTAACCTAACTCAGGCGACGATAGAAGATCGGCACCAATTCTGACCCAAGAGTGATGACGATCGAGGACCGAGGTCAATTCTGACCTAACTCAGGTGACGTTCCAAAACTGGGGCAAATTTTGACCCAAAAGTGGTGATGACAGAGGACCGAATTCAATTTTGACCTAAATCAGGTGCCGATCCAAGACCGGGGCCAATTCTGACCCAAGACTGGTGACGATCGAGGATCGCGGGGAATTCTGACCTAACTCAGGTGATGATCCAAGACCGGCGCCAATTCTGACCCAAGAGTGGTGACGACCTAGGACTGAGGTTAATTCCGACCTAACTCAGGTGACGATCCAAGACCGGGGCCAATGCTGACCCAAGAGTGGTGACGGCCGACGATCGAGAACAATTCTGGCCTAACTCAGGTGACGATCAAAGACTGGGGCCAATACAGACTCAAGAGTGGTGACGACCGATAATCGAGGTCAATTCTGACCTAACTCAGGTGACGATCCCAGACCGAGGCCAATTTTAACCCAAAAGTGGTGACGGCCGAAGACCAAAAAAAATTCTGACCTAGCTTAGGTGACGATCCAAGACCGGGGTCAATTCTGACCCAAGAGTGGTGACGACCGAGGATCGAGGTCAATTCTGACCTAACTCAGGTGATGATCCAAGACCGAGGACAATTTAGACCCAAGAGTGGTGACGATCGAGGATCGAGGACAATTCTGACCTAACTCCGGTGACGATCCAAGATCGGGGCCAATACTGACCCAATAGTGGTGACGACATGGGATCGAGGTTAATTCTGACTTAACTCAAGTGACGATACAAGATCGATGCCAATTCTGACCCAAGAGTGGTGACGACCAAGAAACGAGATCAATTCTGACCTAACTCTAGTGACGATCCAAGACCGGGGCCAATTCTGACCCAAGAGTGGTGACGATCGAGGAACGAGGTCAATTCTAACCTAACTCAGGTGACGATTCACGACCGGGGCCAATTCTAACCTAAGAGTGGTGACGACCGAGGACCGAGGTCTATTCTGACCTAACTCAGGTGACGATCCAAGACTGGAGCCAATTCTGACCCAAGAGTGGTGACGACTGAGGATCGAGGTCAATTCTGACCAAACTTAGGTGACAATCCAAGACCGGGGCCAATACTGACCCAAGAGTTGTGACGACCGAGGACCGAGGTCAATTCTGACCAAACTCAGGTGACGATCCAAGACCGGGGACAATTGTGACCCAAGAGTGATGACGACCGAGGACCGAGGTCAATTCCGACCTAACTCATGTGACGATCCAAGCCCGGGGCCAATTATAACCCAAGTGTGGTAACGGGCGGGGACCGAGTGCAATTCTGATCTAACTCAGGTGACGATCCAAGACCGGGGCCAATTGTGACCCAAGAGTGATGATGACCGAGGATCGGGGTAAATTTTGACCTAACTCATGTGACGATCCAAGATCGGGGCCGATTCTGACCCAAGAGTGATGACGACCGAGGACCGAGGTCAATTCTGACCTAACTGTGGTGACGATCCAAGATCGAGGCCAATTCTTACCCAATAGTGGTGACGGCCGAGGATCGGGAACAATTCTGACCTAACTCAGGTGACGATCAAAGACCGAGGACAATTCTGACCCAAGAGTGTTACGATCGGGGACCGATGTCAATTTTGACCTAACTCAGGTGACGATCCAAGATCTGGACCAATTCTTACCCAAGATTGGTGACGACATAGGATCGAGGTCAATTCTGACTTAACACAAGTGACGATACAAGATCGGGTCCAATTCTGACCAGATAGTGGTGACGACCAAGAACCGAGGTCAATTCTGAACTAACTCTAGTGATGATCCAAGACCGGGTCCAATTCTGACCCAAGAGTGGTGACGACCGAGGATTGTGGTCAATTCTGACCTAACTCAGGTGATGATCCAAGATCGGGGCCAATTTTGACCCAAGAGTGGTGACGACCAAGGACCGAGGTCAATTCTGACCTAACTCAGGTGATAATCGAAGACAGGGGCCAATTCTGACCCAAGAGTGGTGACGACAGAGGATCGAGGTCAATTCTGACGTAACTCAGGTGACGATCCATGACTGGGGCCAATTATGACCCAAGAGTGATGACGACCGAGGATCGAGGTTAATTCTGACCCAACTCAGGTGACGATCCTAGACCTGGGCCAATACTTACCCAAGAGTGGTGACGATCGAGAATCGAGGTCAATTCTGACCTAACACAGGTGACGATTCAAAAATAAGGCCAATTTTAACCCAAAAGTGGTGACGACCAAGGACTGACGTCGATTCTAACCAAACTCAGGTGACGATCCAAGACCGGGGCAAATTCTGACCCAAGAGTGGTGACGACATGGGATCAAGGCTAATTCTGACATAACTCAAGTGACGATACAAGATCGGTGCCAATTCTGACCCAAGAGTGGTGACGACCAGGAACCGAGGTCAATTCTGACCTAACTATTTGGACGATCCAAGACCGATGCCAATTTTGACCCAAGAGTGGAGACGATTGAAGAACGAGGTCAATTCTGACCTAACTCAGGTGACGATTCACGACCGGGGCCAATTCTGACCCAAGAGTGGTGACGACCGAGGACCGAGGTCAATTCTGACCTAACTCAGGTGACGATCCAAGATCGGGGCCAATTATGACCCAAGAGTGATGACGATCGAGGATCGAGGTTAATTCTGACCCAACTCAGGTGACGATCCAAGACCGGGGCCAATTCTGACCCAAGAGTGGTGACGGCCGACGACCGAGAACAATTCTGACCTAACTCAGGTGACGATCCAAGACCGGGGACAATACTTACCCAAGAGTGGTGACGACCGAGAATCGAGGTCAATTCTGACCTAACTCAGGTGACGATCCAAAACTAAGGCCAATTTTAACCCAAAAGTGGTAACGACCAAGGACCAACGTCAATTCTGACCAAACTCAGGTGACGATCCAAGATCGGGGCGAATTTTGACCCAAGAGTGGTGATGACCGAGGATCGAGGTCAATTTTGACATAACTCAGGTGACGATCCAAGATCGGAGCCAATTCTAACCCAAGAGTGGTGACGATCGAGGACGGAGGTCAATTATGACCTAACTCAGGTGACGATCCAAGACTGGGGCCAATTCTTACCCAAGAGTGGTGACGACAGAGGATCGAGAACAATTCTGACCTAACTTAAGTGAGGATCCAAGATCGGGGTCAATTCTGACCCAAGAGTGGTGAGGACCGAGGACTGAGGTCAATTCTAACCTAACATAGGTGACGATCCAAGACCGAGGACAATTCTGACCCAAGAGTGATGACGATCGAGGATCGAGGTCAATTCTGACCTAACTCAGGTGACGATCCAAGACCGGGGCCAATACTGACCCAAGAGTGGTGACGACATGGGATCGAGGCTAATTCTGACATAACTCAAGTGACGATACAAGATCGGTCCCAATTCTGACCCAAGAGTGGTGACGACCCGGAACCGAGGTCAATTCTAACCTAACTATGGGGACGATCCAAGACCGGGGCCAATACTGACCAAAGAGTGGTGACGATCGAGGAACGAGGTCAATTCTGACCTAACTCAGGTGATGATTCACGACCAGGGCCAATTCTGACCCAAGAGTGGTGACGACCGAGGACCGAGGTCAATTCTGACCTAACTCCGATGACGATCCAATATTGGGGACAATTCTGACCCAAGAGTGGTGACGACTGAGGATCGAGGTCAATTCTGACCAAACTTAGGTGACGATCCAAGACCGGGGCCAATACTGACCCAAGAGTGGTGACGACTGAGGATCGAGGTCAATTCTGACCTAACTCAAGTGACGATCCAAGACCGGGGACAATTGTGACCCAAGAGTGATGACGACCGAGGACCGAGGTCAATTCTGACCTAACTCATGTGACTATCCAAGACCGGGGCTAATTATGACCTTAGAGTGGCGACGGCCGAGGATCGAGTGCCATTCTGACCTAACTCAGGTGACGATCCAAGACCGGGGCCAATTGTGACCCAAGAGTGATGACGACCGAGGATCGAGGTCAATTTTGATCTAACTCATGTGACGATCCAAGACCGGGGCCAATTCTGACCCAAGAGTGATGACGACCGAGGACCGAGGTCAATTCTGACCTAACTAAGGTGACGATCCAAGTTCGAGGCCAATTCTTACCCAATAATGGTGACGGCCGAGGATCGGGAACAATTCTGACCTAACTCAGGTTACGATCCAAGACCGAGGACAATTCTGATCCAAGAGTGTTTACGATCGAGGACCGAGGTTAATTTTGACCTAACCCAGGTGACGATATAAGATCAGGACCAATTCTGACCCAAGATTGGTGACGACATAGGATCGAGGTCAATTCTGACTTAACTCAAGTGACGATACAAGATCGGGACCAATTCTGACCAAAGAGTGGTAACGACCAAGAACCGAGGTCAATTCTGACCTAACTCTAGTGATGATCCAAGACCGGGTCCAATTCTGACCCAAGAGTGGTGACGACCGAGGATTGTGGTCATTTCTGACCTGACTCAGGTGACGATCCAAGATTGAGGCCAATACTGACCGAAGAGTGGTGAAAACCGAGAACTGAGGTCAATTCTAACCTAACTCAGGTGACAATCCAAAACGGGGGCAAATTTTGACCAAAAAGTGGTGACGACCGAGGACCGAGTTCAATTAAGACCTAACTCATGTGACGATCCAATACTGGGGCCAATTCTGACCCAAGAGTGATGCCGACCGAGCACCGAGGTCAATTCTGACCTAGCTCTGGTGACGATCCAAGACCGGGGCCAATTGTGACCCAAGAGTGATGACGACAGAGGATCGAGGTTAATTCCGACCTAACTGAGGTGACGATCCAAGACCGGGGCCAATTCTGACCCAAGAGTAGTGACGGCCGAAGACCGAGAACAATTCTGACCTAACTCAGGTGACGATCCAAGACCGGGGCCAATACTTACCCAAGAGTGGCGATTACCGAGAATCGAGGTCAATTCTGACCTAACTCAGGTGATGATCCAAAACTAAGGCCAATTTTAACCCAAAAGGGTTGACGACAAAGGACCGACGTCAATTCTGACCAAACTCAGGTGATGATCCAAGACCGGGGCCAATTCTGACCCAAGAGTGGTGACGACCGAGGACCGAGGTCAATTCTGACATAACTAAGGTGACGATCCAAGATCGGGGCCAATTCTAACCTGAGAGTGGTGACGATCGAGGACGGAGGTCAATTCTGACCTAACTCAGGTGACGATCCAAGACTGGGGCCAATTCTAACCCAAGAGTGGATACGACCAAGGACCGAGAACAATTCTGACCTAACTTAGGTGACGATCCAAGACCGGGGTCAATTCTGACCCAAGAGTGGTGACGACCGAGGACTGAGGTCAATTCTAACCTAACTTAGGTGATGATCCAAGACCGAGGACAATTCTGACCCAAGAGTGGGGACGACCGAGGATCGAGGTCAATTCTAACCTAACTCAGGTGACGATCCAAGACTGGGGCCAATACTGACCGAAGAGTGGTGAGGACATGGGATCGAGGATAATTCTGACATAACTCAAGTGACGATACAAGATCGGTGCCAATTCTGATCCAAGAGTGTTGACGACCAGGAACCGAGGTCAATTCTGACCTAACTCTGGTGACGATCCAAGACCGGGGCCAATTCTCACCCAAGAGTGGTGACGATCGAGGAACGAGGTCAATTCTGACCTAACTCAGGTGACGATCCACGACTGGGGCCGATTCTGACCCAAGACTGGTGACGACCGAGGACCGAGGTCAATTCTGCCCTAACTCAGGTGACGATCCAAGGCTGGGGCCAATTCTGACCCAAGAGTGGTGACGACTGAGGATCCAGGTCAATTCTGACCAAACTTAAGTGAGGATCCAAGACCGGGGCCAATTCTGACCAAAGAGTGATGACGATCGAGGACCGACGTAAATTCTGACCTAACTGAGGTGACTATCCAAGATCGGGGCCAATTCTTACCCAATAGTAGTGACGGCCGAGGATCGAGAAAAATTCTGACCTATCTCAGTTGACGATCCAAGACCGAGGTCAATTCTGACCCAAGATTGGTGACGACCGAGGACCGAGTGCAATTCTGACCTAACTCAGGTGACGATCCAAGACCGAGGCCAATTATGACCCAAGAGTGATGACGACCGAGGATCGAGGTCAATTATGACTTAAATCAAGTGACGATACAAGATTGGTGCCAATTCTGACCCAAGGGTGGGGACGACCAAGAACCGAGGTCAATTCTGACCTAACACTAGTGATGATCCAAGACCGGATCCAATTCTGACCGAAGAGTGGTGACGACCGAGGATTGTGGTCAATTCTGAGCTAACTCAGGTGTCGATCCAAGATCGGGGCCAATTCTGACCCAAGAGTGGTGATGACCGAGGACCGAGGTCAATTCTGACCTAACTCAGGTGATAATCCAAGACCGGGGCAATTCTGAGCCAAGAGTGGTGACGACCGAGGATCGAGGTCAATTCTGACATAACTCAGGTGACGATCCAAGATCGGGGCCAATTCTGACCCAAGAGTGGTGACGACCGAGGACGGAGTTTAATTCTGACCTAACTCAGGTGACGATCCAAGATCGGGGCCAATTCTAACCCAAGAGTGGTGACGGACGAGGATCGAGAACAAATCTGACCTAACTTAGGTGACGATACAAGATCGGTGCCAATTCTGACCCAAGAGTGGTGATGACCAAGAATCGAGGTCAATTCTGACCTAACTCTGGTGACGATCCAAGACCGGGGCCAATTGTGACCCAAGAGTGATGACGAACGAGGTCCGAGGTCAATTCTAACCTAACTCATGTGACGATCCAAGACCGGGGCCAATTATGACCCAAGAGTGGTGCCGGCCGAGGACCGAGTGCAATTATGACCAAACTCAGGTGACGATCCAAGACCGCGGCCAATTATGACCCAAGAGTGATGACGACCAAGGATCGTGGTCAATTCTGACCTAACTCATGTGACGATCTAAGACCGGGGCCAATTCTGACCCAAGAGTGATGACGACCGAGGACCGAGGTCAATTCTAACCTAACTGAGGTGACGATCCAAGATCGGGGCCAATTCTTACCCAAGAGTAGTAACGTCCGAGGATCAAGAAAAATTATTACCTAACTCAGGTGACGATCCAAGACCACGGACAATTCTGACCCAAGAGTGTTTATGATCGAGGTCCGAGGTCAATTTTGACCTAACTCAGGTGACGATCCAAAATCAGGACCAATTCTGACCCAAGATTGGTGACGACATAGGATTGAGGTCAATTCTGACTTAAAATCAAGTGATGATACAATATTGGTGCCAATTCTGACCCAAGAGTGGAGACGACCAAGAACCGAGGTCAATTCTGACCTAACTCTAGTGATGATCCAAGACCGGGTCCAATTCTGACCCAAGAGTGGTGACGACTGAGGATTGTGGTCAATTCTGAGCTAACTCAGGTGTCGATCCAAGATCGGGGCCAATTCTGACCCAAGAGTGGTGATGACCGAGGACCGAGGTCAATTCTGACCTAACTCAGGTGATAATCCAAGACCGGGGCAATTCTGAGCCAAGAGTGGTGACGACCGAGGATCGAGGTCAATTCTGACATAACTCAGGTGACGATCCAAGATCGGGGCCAATTCTGACCCAAGAGTGGTGATGACCGAGGACGGAGGTTAATTCTTACCTAACTTAGGTGACGATATAAGACCGGGGCCAATACTGACCGAAGAGTGGTGACGATCGAGAACCGAGGTCAATTCTGACCTAACTCAGGTGACATTCCAAAACTGGGGCAAATTTTGAACCAAAAGTGGTGACGACCGAAGACCCAGTTCAATTCTGACCTAAATCAGGTGACGATCCAAGACCGGGGCCAATTCTAACCCAAGAGTGGTGATGAACGAGGATCGAGGGGAATTCTGACCTAACAAAGGTGACGATCCAAGACCGGCGCCAATTCTGACCCAAGAGTGGTGACGACCTAGGACCGAGGTTAATTCTGACCTAACTCAGGTGACGATCTACGACCGGGGCCAATGCTGACCCAAGAGTGGTGACGACCGACGACCGAGAACAATTCTGACCTAACTCTAGTGATGATCCAAGACTGGGTCCGATTCTGACCCAAGAGTGGTGACGAGCGAGGATTGTGGTCAATTCTGAGCTAACTTAGGTGTCGATCCAAGATCGGGGCAAATTCTGACCCAAGAGTGGTGATGACCGAGGACCGAGGTCAATTCTAACCTAACTCAGGTGATGATCCAAGACCGGGACCAATTCTGACCCAAGACTGGTGACGACCGAGGATCGAGGTCAATTCTGACCTAACTCAGTTGACGATCCAAGACTGGGGCCAATACTTACCCAAGAGTGGTGCCAACCAAGGACTGAGGTCAATTCTGACATAAATAATATGACGATATAAGACCAGGGCCAATACTGACCAAAGAGTGGTGACGACCGAGAACCGAGGTCAATTCTGACGTAACTCAGGTGACATTCCAAAACTGGGGCAAATTTTGAATCAAAAGTGGTGACGACCGAGGACCGAGTTCAATTCTGACCTAAATCAGGTGACGATCCAAGACCGGGGCCAATTCTGACCCAAGAGTGGTGACGACCGAGGATCGAGGGGAATTCTGACCTAACTTAGGTGACGATCCAAGACCGGCGCCAATTCTGACCCAAGAGTGGTGACGACCTAGGACCGAGGTTAATTCTGACCTAACTCAGGTGACGATCCAAGATTGGGGCCAATACAGACCCAAGAGTGGTGACGACCGAGAATCGAGGTCAATTCTGACCTAACTCAGGTGACGATCCAAAACATAGGCCAATTTTAGCCCAAAGGTGGTGACGACCAAGGACCGACGTCAATTCTGACCAAACTCAGGTGACGATCCAAGACCAGGGCCAATTCTGACACAAGAGTAGTGACGACCGAGGACCGCGGTCAATTCTGACATAACTCAGGTGACGATCCAAGATCGGGGCCAATTCTGAGCCAAGAGTGGTGAGGACCGAGGACGGAGATCAATTCTGAACTAACTCAGGTGACGATCCAAGATCGGGGCCAATTTTAACCCAAGAGTGGTGACGGCCGAGGAATGAAAACAATTGTGACCTAACTCAGGTGACGATCCAAGACCGGGGCCAATACTGACCCAAGAGTGGTGACGACCGAGGACCGAGGTCAATTTTGACCTAACCCAGGTGATGATCCAAGTCCGAGGACAGTTTTGACCCAAGAGTGGTGACGACCGAGGATAGAGGACAATTCTGACCTAACTTCGGTGACGATCCAAGACCGGGGCCAATACTAACCCAAGAGTGGTGACGACATGGGATCGAGGCTAATTCTGACTTAACTCAAGTGACGATACAAGATCGGTGCCACTTCTGACCCAAGAGTGGTGATGACCAAGAACCGAGGTCAATTCTGACCTAACTCTGGTGACTATCTAAGACCGGGGCCAATTCTGACCCAAGAGTGGTGACGATCGAGGAACGAGGTCAATTCTGACCTAACTCAGGTGACGATTCACGACCGGGGCCAATTCTGACCCAAGAGTGGTGACAATCGAGGACCGAGGTGAATTCTGACCTAACTCTGGTGACGATCCAAGACTGGGGCCAATTCTGACCCAAGAGTGGTGACGACTGAGGATCGAGGTCAATCCTGACCAAACTTAGGTGACGATCTAAAACCGGGGCCAATACTGACCCAAGAGTGGTGACGACCGAGGACCGAGGTCAATTCTGAACTAACTCATGTGGCGATCCAAGACCGGGGACAATTGTGACCCAAGAGTGATGACGACCGAGGATCGAGGTCAATTTTGACCTAACTGATGTCACGATCCAAGATCGGGGCCAATTGTGACCTAAGAGTGATGACGATCGAGGATCGAGGTCAATTTTGACCTAACTCATGTGAAGATCTAAGACCGGGGTCAATTCTGACCCAAGAGTGATGACGACCGAGGACCGAGGTCAATTCTGACCTAACTGAGGTGACGATCCAAGATCGAGGCCAATTCTTACCTAATAGTGGTGACGGCCGAGAATCGGGAACAATTCTGACCTAACTCAGGTGACGATCTAAGACCGAGGACAATTCTGACCCAAGAGTGTTTACGATCGAGGATCGAGGTCAATTTTGACCTAACTCAGGTGACGATCCAAGATCAGGACCAATTCTGAACCAGGATTGGTGACGACATAGGATCGAGGTCAATTCTGACTTATCTCAAGTGACGATACAAGATCGGGTCCAATTCTAACCAAAGAGTGGTGACGATAAAGAAACGAGGTCAATTCCGACCTAACTTTAGTGATGATCCAAGATCGGGTCCAATTCAGACCCAAGAGTGGTGACGACCGAGGATTGTGGCCAATTCTAACCTAACTCAGGTGACGATCCAAGATCGGGGCCAATTTTGACCCAAGAGTGGTGACGACCGAGGACCGAGGTCAATTCTGACCTAACTCGGGTGATGATCCAAGTCGTGGCCAATTCTAACCCAAGAGTGGTGACGACCGAGGATCGAGGTCAATTCTGACCTAACTCAGTTGACGATCCAAGACTGGGGCCAATACTTACCCAAGAGTGGTGCCAACCAAGGACTGAGGTCAATTCTGACATAAATAATATGACGATATAAGACCAGGGCCAATACTGACCAAAGAGTGGTGACGACCGAGAACCGAGGTCAATTCTGACGTAACTCAGGTGACATTCCAAAACTGGGGCAAATTTTGAATCAAAAGTGGTGACGACCGAGGACCGAGTTCAATTCTGACCTAAATCAGGTGACGATCCAAGACCGGGGCCAATTCTGACCCAAGAGTGGTGACGACCGAGGATCGAGGGGAATTCTGACCTAACTTAGGTGACGATCCAAGACCGGCGCCAATTCTGACCCAAGAGTGGTGACGACCTAGGACCGAGGTTAATTCTGACCTAACTCAGGTGACGATCCAAGATTGGGGCCAATACAGACCCAAGAGTGGTGACGACCGAGAATCGAGGTCAATTCTGACCTAACTCAGGTGACGATCCAAAACATAGGCCAATTTTAGCCCAAAGGTGGTGACGACCAAGGACCGACGTCAATTCTGACCAAACTCAGGTGACGATCCAAGACCAGGGCCAATTCTGACACAAGAGTAGTGACGACCGAGGACCGCGGTCAATTCTGACATAACTCAGGTGACGATCCAAGATCGGGGCCAATTCTGAGCCAAGAGTGGTGAGGACCGAGGACGGAGATCAATTCTGAACTAACTCAGGTGACGATCCAAGATCGGGGCCAATTTTAACCCAAGAGTGGTGACGGCCGAGGAATGAAAACAATTGTGACGTAACTCAGGTGACGATCCAAGACCGGGGCCAATACTGACCCAAGAGTGGTGACGACCGAGGACCGAGGTCAATTTTGACCTAACCCAGGTGATGATCCAAGTCCGAGGACAGTTTTGACCCAAGAGTGGTGACGACCGAGGATAGAGGACAATTCTGACCTAACTTCGGTGACGATCCAAGACCGGGGCCAATACTAACCCAAGAGTGGTGACGACATGGGATCGAGGCTAATTCTGACTTAACTCAAGTGACGATACAAGATCGGTGCCACTTCTGACCCAAGAGTGGTGATGACCAAGAACCGAGGTCAATTCTGACCTAACTCTGGTGACTATCTAAGACCGGGGCCAATTCTGACCCAAGAGTGGTGACGATCGAGGAACGAGGTCAATTCTGACCTAACTCAGGTGACGATTCACGACCGGGGCCAATTCTGACCCAAGAGTGGTGACAATCGAGGACCGAGGTGAATTCTGACCTAACTCTGGTGACGATCCAAGACTGGGGCCAATTCTGACCCAAGAGTGGTGACGACTGAGGATCGAGGTCAATCCTGACCAAACTTAGATGACGATCTAAAACCGGGGCCAATACTGACCCAAGAGTGGTGACGACCGAGGACCGAGGTCAATTCTGAACTAACTCATGTGGCGATCCAAGACCGGGGACAATTGTGACCCAAGAGTGATGACGACCGAGGATCGAGGTCAATTTTGACCTAACTGATGTCACGATCCAAGATCGGGGCCAATTGTGACCTAAGAGTGATGACGATCGAGGATCGAGGTCAATTTTGACCTAACTCATGTGAAGATCTAAGACCGGGGTCAATTCTGACCCAAGAGTGATGACGACCGAGGACCGAGGTCAATTCTGACCTAACTGAGGTGACGATCCAAGATCGAGGCCAATTCTTACCTAATAGTGGTGACGGCCGAGAATCGGGAACAATTCTGACCTAACTCAGGTGACGATCTAAGACCGAGGACAATTCTGACCCAAGAGTGTTTACGATCGAGGATCGAGGTCAATTTTGACCTAACTCAGGTGACGATCCAAGATCAGGACCAATTCTGAACCAGGATTGGTGACGACATAGGATCGAGGTCAATTCTGACTTATCTCAAGTGACGATACAAGATCGGGTCCAATTCTAACCAAAGAGTGGTGACGATAAAGAAACGAGGTCAATTCCGACCTAACTTTAGTGATGATCCAAGATCGGGTCCAATTCAGACCCAAGAGTGGTGACGACCGAGGATTGTGGCCAATTCTAACCTAACTCAGGTGACGATCCAAGATCGGGGCCAATTTTGACCCAAGAGTGGTGACGACCGAGGACCGAGGTCAATTCTGACCTAACTCGGGTGATGATCCAAGTCGTGGCCAATTCTAACCCAAGAGTGGTGACGACCGAGGATCGAGGTCAATTCTGACCTAACTCAGGTGACGATCCAAGACCGGGGCCAATACTGACCCAAGAGTGGTGACGGCCGACGACCGAGAACAATTCGGACCTAACTCAGGTGACGATCCAAGACCGGGGCCAATACTTACCCAAGAGTGGTGACGACCGAGAATCGAGGTCAATTCTGACCAAACTCAGGTGACGATCCAAAACTAAGGCAAATTTTAACCCAAAAGTGGTGACGACCAAGGAGCGACGTCAATTCTGACCAAACTCAGGTGACGATCCAAGACCGGAGCCAATTCTGACCCAAGAGTGGTGACGACCGAGGACCGAGGTCAATTCTGACATAACTCAGGTGACGATCCAAGTTCGGGACCAATTCTAACCCAAGAGTGGTGATGATCGAGGACGGAGGTCAATTCTGACCTAACTCAGGTGACGATCC
Source organism: Sambucus nigra (assembly GCA_949130495.1). NCBI lineage: Eukaryota > Viridiplantae > Streptophyta > Magnoliopsida > Dipsacales > Adoxaceae > Sambucus > Sambucus nigra. The sequence continues at coordinate 620,534,989 of OX422207.1, read as the reverse complement.
AAGACTGGGGCCAAGTCTAACCCAAGAGTGGTGACGACCGAGGACCGAGAACAATTCTGACCTAACTCAGGTGACGATCCAAGACCGGGGCCAATACAGACCCATGAGTGGTGACGATCGAGAATCGAGGTCATTTCTGACCTAACTCAGGTGACGATCCAAAACCGAGGCCAATTTTAACCCAAAATTGGTGATGACCAAGGACTGACGTCAATTCTGACAAAAATCAGGTGACGATCCAAGACCAGGACCAATTCTGACACAAGAGTAGTGACGACCGAGGACCGAGGTCAATTCTAACATAAGTCAGGTGACGATCCAAGATCGGGGCCAATTTTGACCCAAGAGTTGTGACGACCGAGGATGGAGGTCAATTCTGACCTAACTCAGGTGACGATCCAAGACCGGGGCCAATTCTAACCCAAGAGTGGTGACGGACGAGGACCGAGAACAATTCTGACCTAACTTAGGTGACGATCCAAGACCGGGGTCAATTCTGACCCAAGAGTGGTGACGACCGAGGACCGAGGTCAATTCTGACCTAACTCAGGTGATGATCCAAGACCGAGGACAGTTTTGACCCAAGAGTGGTAACGACCGAGGATCGAGGACAATTTTCACCTAACTCCGGTGACGATCCAAGACGGGGGCCAATAATGACCCCAGAGTGGTGATGACATGGGATCGAGGTTAATTCTGACTTAACTCAAGTGACGATACAAGATCGGTGCCAATTCTCACCCAAGAGTGGTGACGAATAAGAACCGAGGTCAATTCTGACCTAACTCTGGTGAAGATCCAAGACTGGGGTCAATACTGACCGAAGAGTGGTGAAGACCGAGAACTGAGGTCAATTCTGACCTAACTCAGGTGACATTCCAAAACTGGGGCAAATTTTGACCCAAAAGTAGTGACGACCGAGGATCGAGTTCAATTCTGACCTAACTCATGTGACGATCCAAGACTGGCGCCAATTCTGACCCAAGACTGATGACGATCTAGGACCGAGCTCAATTCTGACTTAACTCAGGTGACGATCCAAGACCGGGGCCAATTTTGACGCAAGAGTGATGACGACCGAGGATCGAGGTTAATTCTGACCCAACTCAAGTGACGATCCAAGACCGGGGCCAATTCTGACCCAAGAGTGATGACGGCCGAAGACCGAGAACAATTCTGACCTAACTCAGGTGACGATCCAAGACCAGGGCCAATATTTACCTAAGAGTCGTGACGACTGAGAATCGAGGTCAATTCTGACCTAACTTAGGTGACGATCCAAAACTAAGGCCAGTTTTAACCCAATAGTTGTGACGACCAAGGACTGACGTCAAGTCTGACCAAACTCAGGTGACGATCCATGACCGGTGCCAATTCTGACCCAAGACTGGTGACGACCAGGAACCGAGGTCAATTCTGACCTAACTATGGTGGCGATCAAAGACCGGGGGCAATTCTGACCCGAGAGTGGTGACGATCGAGGAACGAGGTCAATTCTGACCTAACTCAGGTGACGATACATGACCGGGGCCAATTCTGACCCAAGAGTGGTGACGACCGAGGACCGAGGTCAATTCTGACCTAACTCAGGCGACGATCCAATACTGGGGCCAATTCTGACATAAGAGAGGTGACGACTGAGGATCGAGGTCAATTCTGACCAAAGTTAGGTGATGATCCAAGACTGGGGCCAATACTGACCCAAGACTGGTGACGACCGAGGACCGAGATCAATTCTGACCTAACTCAGGTGACGATCCAAGACCGGGAACAACTGTGACCCAAGAGTGATGACGATCGAGGACCGAGGTCAATTCTAACCTAACTCATGTGACGATCCTAGACCGGGACCAATTATGACCCAGGAGTGGTGACGACCGAGGATCGAGTGCAATTCTGACCTAACTCATGTGACGATCCCAGACCAGGGCCAATACTGACCCAAGAGTGGTGACGACCAAGGACTAAGCTCAATTCTGACCTAACTCAGGTGATGATCCAAGCCCGGGGCCAATACTGACCGAAGAGTGGTGACGACCGAGAACCGAGGTCAATTCTGACCTAACTCAGGTGACATTCCAAAACTGGGGCAAATTTTGACCCAAAAGTGGTGACGACCGAGGACCTAGTTCAATTCTGACATAACTCATGTGACGATCCAAGACTGGCGCCAATTCTGACCCAAGAGTGATGACGATTGAGGATCGAGCTCAATTCTGACCTAACTCAGGTGACGATCCAAGACCGGGGCTAATTGTGATGCAAGAGTGATGACGACTGAGGATCGAGGTTAATTCTGACCCAACTCAGGTGACGATCCTAGACCGGGGCCAATTCTGACCCAAGAGTGGTGACGGCCAAAGATCGAGAACAATTCTGACCTAACTGAGGTGACGATCCAAGACCGGGGCCAATACTTACCCAAGAGTGGTGACGACTGAGAATCGAGGTCAATTCTGACCTAACTCAGGTGACGATCCAAAACTAAGGCCAATTCTAACCCAAGAGTGGGGACGATCGAGGACGGAGGTCAATTCTGACCTAACTCGGGTGACGATCCAAGACGGGGGCCAATTCTAACCCAAGAGTGGTGACGACAGAGGACCGAGAACAATTCTGACCTAATTTAGGTGACGATCCAAGACCGGGGTCAATTCTGACCCAAGAGTGGTGACGACCGAGGACTGAGGTCAATTCTAACCTAACTTAGGTGACGATCCAAGATCGAGGACAATTCTGACCCAAGAGTGGTGACGATCGAGGATCGAGGTCAATTCTGACCTAACTCAGTTGACGATCCAAGACTGGGGCCAATAATGACCCTAGAGTGGTGACGACATGGGATCGAGGCTAATTCTGACATAACTCAAGTGACGATAAAAGACCGGTGCCAATTCTGACCCAAGAGTGGGGACGACCAGGAACCGAGGTCAATTCTGACCTAACTATGGTGACGATCCAAGACCGAGGGCAATTCTGACTCGAGAGTGGTGACGATCGAGGAACGAGGTCAATTCTGACCTAACTCAGGTGACGATCCACGACCTGGGCCAATTCTGACCGAAGAGTGGTGATGATCGAGGACTGAGGTCAATTCTGACCTAACTATGGTGACGATCCAATACTGGGGCCAATTCTGACATAATAGAGGTGACGACTGAGGATCGAGGTCAATTCTGACCAAACTAAGGTGATGATCCAAGACCGGGGCCAATACTGACCCAAGACTGGTGACGACCGAGGACCGAGGTCAATTCTGACCTAACTCAGGTGACGATCCAAGACCGGGGACAATTGTGACCCAAGAGTGATGATGATCGAGGACCGAGGTCAATTCTGACCAAACTCATGTGACGATCCTAGACTGGGGCCAATTATGACCCAAGAGTGGTGACGACCGAGGATCGAGTGCAATTCTGACCTAACTCAGGTGACGATCCAAGATCGGGGCTAATTCTGACCCAAGAGTGATGATGACCGAGGACCGAGGTCAATTCTGACCTAACTGAGGTGACGATCCAAGATCGAGGCCAATTCTTACCCAATAGTGGTGACGGCCGAGGATCGGGAACAATTCTGACCTAACTAAGGTGACGATCCAAGACCGAGGACAATTCTGACCCAAGAGTGTTTACGATCGAGGACCGGGGTCAATTTTGACCTAACTCAGGTGACGATCCAAGATCAGGACCAATTCTGACCCAAGATTGGTGACGACATAGGATCGAGGTCAATTCTAACTTAACTCAAGTGACGATACAAGATCGGGTCCAATTCTGACCAAAGAGTGGTAACAACCAAGAACCGAAGTCAATTCTGACCTAACTCTAGTGATGATCCAAGACCGGGTCCAATTCTGACCCAAGAGTGGTGATGACCGAGGATTGTGGTCAATTCTGACCTAACTCAGGCGACGATCCAAGATCGGGGCAAATTTTGACCCAAGAGTGGTGACGATCGAGGACCGAGGTCAATTCTAACCTAACTCGGGTGAAGATCCAAGCCCGAGGCCAATTCTGACCCAAGAGTGGTGACGACCGAGGATCGAGGTCAATTCTAACCTAACTCAGGTGATGATCCAAGACCGGGGCCAATACTGACCCAAGAGTGGTGACAACCAAGGACTGAGGTCAATTCTGACCTGACTAAGGTGACGATCCAAGACCGGGGTCAATACTGACCGAAGAGTGGCGACGACTGAGAACTGAGGTCAATTCTGACCTAACTCAGGTGACTTTCCAAAACTGGTGCAAATTTTGACCCAAAAGTGGTGACGACCGAGGACCGAGTTCAACTCTGACCTAACTCATGTGACGATTCAAGACTGGGGCCAATTCTGGCCCAAGAGTGATGACGATCGAGGGCCGAGGTCAATTCTGACCTAACTCAGGTGACGATCAAAGACCGGGGCCAATTTTGACGCAAGAGTGACGACGACCGAGGATGGAGGTTAATTCTGACCCAACTCAGGTGACGATCCAAGACCGGGGCCAATTCTGACCCAAGAGTGGTGACGGCCGAAGACCGAGAATATTTCTGACCTAACTCAGGTGACGATCCAAGACCGGGGCCAATACTTACCCAAGAGTGGTGGCGACCGAGAATCGAGGTCAATTCTGACCTAACTCAGGTGACGATCCAAAACAAAGGCAAATTTTAACCCAAAAATGGTGACGACCAAGGACCGACGTCAATTCTGACCAAACTCAGGTGAGGATCCAAGACCGAGGACAATTCTGACCCAAGAGTGGTGACGACCGAGGATCGATGTCAATTCTGATCTAACTCAGCTGACGATCCAATACCGGGGCCAATACTGACCTTAGAGTGGTGAGGACATGGGATCGAGGCTAATTCTGACATAACTCAAGTGACGATACAAGATCGGTGCCAATTCTGACCCAAGAGTGGTGATTACTAGGAACCGAGGTCAATTCTGACCTAACTATGGTGACGATCCAAGACCGGGGGCAATTCTGACCCGAGAGTGGTGACGATCGAGGAACGAGGTCAATTATGACCTAACTCAGGTGACGATTCACGACCGGGGCCAATTCTGACGCAAGAGTGGTGACGACCGAGGACCGAGGTCAATTATGACCTAACTCACGTGACGATCCAAGAGCGGGGCCAATTGTGACCCAAGAGTGATAACGACCGAGGTCCGAGGTCAATTCTGACCTAACTCATGTGACGATCCAAGACCGTGGCCAATTCTGACCCAAGAGTGGTGACGGCCGTGGACCGAGTGCAATTCTGACCTAACTCAGGTGACGATCCAAGACCGGGGCCAATTGTGACCCAAGAGTGATGATGACCGAGGATCGAGGTCAATTCTCACCTAACTCATGTGACGATCCAAGACCGGGGCCAATTCTGACCCAAGAGTGATGACGACCGAGGACCGAGGTCAATTCTGACCTAACTGAGGTGACGATCCAAGATCGGGGCCAATTCTTACCGAATAATAGTGACGACCGAGGATCGAGAGAAATTCTGACCTAACTCAGGTGACGATCCAAGACCGAGGACAATTCTGACCCAAAAGTGTTTACAATCAGGGACCGAGGTCAATTTTGACCTAACTCAGGTGACGATCCAAGATCAGGACCAATTCTGACCCAAGATTGGTGATGACATAGGATCGAGGTCAATTATGACTTAAATCAAGTGACGATAAAAGATCGGTGCAAATTCTGACCCAAGAGTGATGACGACCGAGGACCGAGGTCAATTCTCACCTAACTCAGGTGTCGATCCAAGACCGGGGCCAATTATGACCCAAGAGTGAGGACGACCGAGGATCGAGGTTAATTCTGACTTAACTCAGTGACGATCCCAGATAGGGACCAATTCTGACCCAAGAGTGGTGACGGCCGACGACCGAGAACAATTCGGACCTAACTCAGGTGACGATCCAAGACCGGGGCCAATACTTACCCAAGAGTGGTGACGACCGAGAATCGAGGTCAATTCTGACCTAACTCAGGTGACGATCCAAAACTGGGGTCAATACTGACCGAAGAGTGGTGAAGACCGAGAACTGAGGTCAATTCTGACCTAACTCAGGTGACATTCCAAAACTGGGGCAAATTTTGACCCAACAGTAGTGACGACCGAGGACCGAGTTCAATTCTGACCTAACTCATGTGACGATCCAAGACTGGCGCCAATTCTGACCCAAGAGTGATGACGATCGAGGACCGAGCTCAATTCTGACCTAACTCAGGTGACGATCCAAGACCGGGGCCAATTGTGATGCAAGAGTGATGACGACCGAGGATCGAGGTTAATTCTGACCCAACTCAGGTGACGATCCAAGACCGGGGCCAATTCTCACCCAAGAGTGGTGACGGCCGAAGACCGAGAACAATTCTGACCTAACTCAGGTGACGATCCAAGGCCGGGGCCAATACTTACCCAACAGTGGTGACGACTGAGAATCGAGGTCAATTCTGACCTAACTCAGGTGACGATCCAAAACAAAGGCCAATTTTAACCCAAAAGTGGTGACGACCAAGGACCGACGTCAAGTCTGACCAAACTCAGGTGACGATCCAAGACCCGGGCCAATTCTGACCCAAGAGTGGTGATGACCGAGGACCGAGGTCAATTTTGACATAACTCAGGTGACGATCCAAGATCGGGGCCAATTCTAACCCAAGAGTGGTGACGATCGAGGACGGAGGTCAATTTTGACATAAATTAGGTGACGATCCAAGACCGGGGTCAATTCTGACCCAAGAGTGGTGACGACCGAGGACTGAGGTCAATTCTAACCTAACATAGGTGACGATCCAAGATCGAGGACAATTATGACCCAAGAGTGGTGACGACCAAGGATCGAGGTCAATTCTGACCTAACTCAGTTGATGATCCAAGACCGGGGCCAATACTGACCCTAGAGTGGTGACGACAAGGGATCGAGGTCAATTATGACTTAAATCAAGTGACGATAAAAGATCGGTGCAAATTCTGACCCAAGAGTGATGACGACCGAGGACCGAGGTCAATTCTCACCTAACTCAGGTGTCGATCCAAGACCGGGGCCAATTATGACCCAAGAGTGAGGACGACCGAGGATCGAGGTTAATTCTGACTTAACTCAGTGACGATCCAAGACAGGGACCAATTCTGACCCAAGAGTGGTGACGGCCGACGACCGAGAACAATTCGGACCTAACTCAGGTGACGATCCAAGACCGGGGCCAATACTTACCCAAGAGTGGTGACGACCGAGAATCGAGGTCAATTCTGACCTAACTCAGGTGACGATCCAAAACTGGGGTCAATACTGACCGAAGAGTGGTGAAGACCGAGAACTGAGGTCAATTCTGACCTAACTCAGGTGACATTCCAAAACTGGGGCAAATTTTGACCCAACAGTAGTGACGACCGAGGACCGAGTTCAATTCTGACCTAACTCATGTGACGATCCAAGACTGGCGCCAATTCTGACCCAAGAGTGATGACGATCGAGGACCGAGCTCAATTCTGACCTAACTCAGGTGACGATCCAAGACCGGGGCCAATTGTGATGCAAGAGTGATGACGACCGAGGATCGAGGTTAATTCTGACCCAACTCAGGTGACGATCCAAGACCGGGGCCAATTCTGACCCAAGAGTGGTGACGGCCGAAGACCGAGAACAATTCTGACCTAACTCAGGTGACGATCCAAGGCCGGGGCCAATACTTACCCAACAGTGGTGACGACTGAGAATCGAGGTCAATTCTGACCTAACTCAGGTGACGATCCAAAACAAAGGCCAATTTTAACCCAAAAGTGGTGACGACCAAGGACCGACGTCAAGTCTGACCAAACTCAGGTGACGATCCAAGACCCGGGCCAATTCTGACCCAAGAGTGGTGATGACCGAGGACCGAGGTCAATTTTGACATAACTCAGGTGACGATCCAAGATCGGGGCCAATTCTAACCCAAGAGTGGTGACGATCGAGGACGGAGGTCAATTTTGACATAAATTAGGTGACGATCCAAGACCGGGGCCAATTCTGACCCAAGAGTGGTGACGACCGAGGACTGAGGTCAATTCTAACCTAACATAGGTGACGATCCAAGATCGAGGACAATTATGACCCAAGAGTGGTGACGACCGAGGATCGAGGTCAATTCTGACCTAACTCAGTTGATGATCCAAGACCGGGGCCAATACTGACCCTAGAGTGGTGACGACAAGGGATCGAGGCTAATTCTGACATAACTCAAGTGACGATAAAAGACCGGTGCCAATTCTGACCCAAGAGTGATGACGACCGAGGACCGAGGTCAATTCTCACCTAACTCAGGTGTCGATCCAAGACCGGGGCCAATTATGACCCAAGAGTGAGGACGACCGAGGATCGAGGTTAATTCTGACTTAACTCAGTGACGATCCAAGACAGGGACCAATTCTGACCCAAGAGTGGTGACGGCCGACGACCGAGAACAATTCGGACCTAACTCAGGTGACGATCCAAGACCGGGGCCAATACTTACCCAAGAGTGGTGACGACCGAGAATCGAGGTCAATTCTGACCTAACTCAGGTGACGATCCAAAACTGGGGTCAATACTGACCGAAGAGTGGTGAAGACCGAGAACTGAGGTCAATTCTGACCTAACTCAGGTTACATTCCAAAACTGGGGCAAATTTTGACCCAACAGTAGTGATGACCGAGGACCGAGTTCAATTCTGACCTAACTCATGTGACGATCCAAGACTGGCGCCAATTCTGACCCAAGAGTGATGACGATCGAGGACCGAGCTCAATTCTGACCTAACTCAGGTGACGATCTAAGACCGGGGCCAATTGTGATGCAAGAGTGATGACGACCGAGGATCGAGGTTAATTCTGACCCAACTCAGGTGACGATCCAAGACCGGGGCCAATTCTGACCCAAGAGTGGTGACGGCCGAAGACCGAGAACAATTCTGACCTAACTCAGGTGACGATCCAAGACCGGGGCCAATACTTACCCAACAGTGGTGACGACTGAGAATCGAGGTCAATTCTGACCTAACTCAGGTGACGATCCAAAACAAAGGCCAATTTTAACCCAAAAGTGGTGACGACCAAGGACCGACGTCAAGTCTGACCAAACTCAGGTGACGATCCAAGACCCGGGCCAATTCTGACCCAAGAGTGGTGATGACCGAGGACCGAGGTCAATTTTGACATAACTCAGGTGACGATCCAAGATCGGGGCCAATTCTAACCCAAGAGTGGTGACGATCGAGGACGGAGGTCAATTTTGACATAAATTAGGTGACGATCCAAGACCGGGGCCAATTCTGACCCAAGAGTGGTGACGACCGAGGACTGAGGTCAATTCTAACCTAACATAAGTGACGATCCAAGATCGAGGACAATTATGACCCAAGAGTGGTGACGACCGAGGATCGAGGTCAATTCTGACCTAACTCAGTTGATGATCCAAGACCGGGGCCAATACTGACCCTAGAGTGGTGACGACAAGGGATCGAGGCTAATTCTGACATAACTCAAGTGACGATAAAAGACCGGTGCCAATTCTGACCCAAGAGTGGTGACGACCAGGAATCGAGGTCAATTTTGACCTAACTATGGTGACGATCCAAGACCGGGGGCAATTCTGACCCGAGAGTGGTGACGATCGAGGAACGAGGTCAATTCTGACCTAACTCAGGTGACGCTTCATGACCGGGGCCAATTCTGACCCAAGTGTGGTGACGACCGAGGACCGAGGTCAATTATGACCTAACTCAGGTGACGATCCAATACTGGGGCCAATTCTGACATAAGAGTGGTGATGACTGAGGATCGAGGTCAATTCTGACCAAACTTAGGTGATGATCCAAGACCGGTGCCAATTCTGACCCAAGAGTGGTGACGACCAGGAATCGAGGTCAATTTTGACCTAACTATGGTGACGATCCAAGACCGGGGGCAATTCTGACCCGAGAGTGGTGACGATCGAGGAACGAGGTCAATTCTGACCTAACTCAGGTGACGATTCATGACCGGGGCCAATTCTGACCCAAGTGTGGTGACGACCGAGGACCGAGGTCAATTATGACCTAACTCAGGTTACGATCCAATACTGGGGCCAATTCTGACATAAGAGTGGTGATGACTGAGGATCGAGGTCAATTCTGACCAAACTTAGGTGATGATCCAAGACCGGGGCCAATACTGACACAAGATTGGTGACGACTGAGGACAGAGGTCAATTCTGACCTAACTCAGGTGACGATCCAAGACCAGGGACAATTGTGACCTAAGAGTGATGACGACCGAGGACCGAGGTCAATTCTGACCGAACTTTTGTGACGATCCTAGACCGGGGCCAATTATGACCCAAGTGTGGTGACGACCGAGGATCGAGGGCAATTCTGACCTAACTCAGGTGACGATCCAAGATCGGGGCCAATTGTGACCCAACAGTGATGACGACCGAGGATCGAGGTCAATTTTGACCTAACTCATGTGACGATCCAAGACCGGGGCCAATTCTGACCCAAGAGTGATGACGACCGAGGACCGAGGTCAATTCTGACCTAACAGAGTTGACGATCCAAGATCGAGGCCAATTCTTACCCAATAGTGGTGACGGCCGAGGATCGGGAACAATTCTGACCTAACTCAGGTGACGATTCAAGACCGAGGACAATTCTGACCCAAGAGTGTTTACGATCGAGGATCGAGGTCAATTTTGACCTAACTCAGGTGACGATCCAAGATCAGGACCAATTCTGACCCAAGATTGGTGACGACATAGGATCGAGGTCAATTCTGACTTAACTCAAGTGACGATACAAGATCGGGTCCAATTCTGACCAAAGAGTGGTAACGACCAAGAACCGAAGTCAATTCTGACCTAACTCTTGTGATGATCCAAGACCGGGTCCAATTCTGACCCAAGAGTGGTGATGACCGAGGATTGTGGTCAATTCTGACCTAACTCAAGTGACGATCCAAGATCGGGGCCAATTTTGACCCAAGTGTGGTGACGACCGAGGACCGAGGTCAATTCTGACCTAACTCAGGTGACGATCCAAGACCGGGGCCAATACTGACCCAAGAGTGGTGACAACCAAGGACTGAGGTCAATTCTGACCTGACTAAGGTGACGATCCAAGACCGGGGTCAATACTGACCGAAGAGTGGTGACGACTGAGAACTGAGGTCAATTCTGACCTAACTCAGGTGACATTCCAAAACTGGTGCAAATTTTGACCCAAAAGTGGTGACGACCGAGGATCGAGTTCAACTCTGACCTAACTCATGTGACTATTCAAGACTGGGGCCAATTCTGACCCAAGAGTGATGACGATCGAGGGCCGAGGTCAATTCTGACCTAACTCAGGAGACGATCCAAGACCGGGGCCAATTGTGACGCAAGAGTGATGACGACCGAGGATGGAGGTTAATTCTGACCCAACTCAGGTGACGATCCAAGACCGGGGCCAATTCTGACCCAAGAGTGGTGACGACCGAAGACCGAGAACAATTCTGACCTAACTCAGGTGACGATCCAAGACCTGGGCCAATACTTACCCAAGAGTGGTGACGACCGAGAATCGAGGTCAATTTTGACCTAACTCAGGTGACGATCCAAAACAAAGCCAAATTTTAACCTAATAATGGTGACGACCAAGGACCGACGTCAATTCTGACCAAACTCAGGTGACGATCCAAGACCGAGGACAATTCTGACCCAAGAGTGGTGACGACCGAGGATCGAGGTCAATTCTGACCTAACTCAGTTGACGATCCAAGACCGGGTCCAATACTGACACTAGAGTGGTGATGACATGGGATCGAGGCTAATTCTGACATAACTCAAGTGACGATACAAGATCGGTGCCAATTTTGACCCAAGAGTGGTGACGACCAGGAACCGAGGTCAATTCTGACCTAACTATGGTGACGATCCAAGACCGGGGGCAATTCTGACCCGAGAGTGGTGATGATCGAGGAACGAGTTCAATTATGACCTAACTCAGGTGACGATTCACGACCGGGGCCAATTCTAACCCAAGAGTGGTGACGACCGAGGACCGAGGTCAATTCTGACCTAACTCAGGTGACGATCCAATACTGGGGCCAATTCTGACCCAAGAGTGGTGACGACTGAGGATCGAGGTCAATTCTGACCAAACTTAGGTGATGATCCAAGACCGGGGTCAATACTGACCCAAGAGTGGTGACGATCGAGGACCGAGGTCAATTCTGACCTAACTCAGGTGACGATCCAAGACCGGGGACAATTGTGACCCAAGAGTGATGACGACCGAGGACCGAGGTCAATTCTGACCTAACTCATGTGGTGATCCTAGACCGGGGCGAATTATGACCCAAGAGTGGTGACGGCCGAGGACCGAGTGCAATTCTGACCTAACTCAGGTGACGATCCAAGACCGGGGCCAATTGTGAGCCAAGAGTGATGACGACCGAGGATCGAGGTCAATTTTGACCTAACTTATGTGACGATCCAAGACCGGGGCCAATTCTGACCCAAGAGTGATGACGACCGAGGACCGAGGTCAATTCTGACCTAACTGAGTTGACGATCCAAGATCGAGGCCAATTCTTACCCAATAGTGGTGACGACCGAGGATCGGGAACAATTATGACCTAACTCAGGTGACGATTCAAGACCGAGGACAATTCTGACCCAAGAGTGTTTACGATCGAGGATCGAGGTCAATTTTGACCTAACTCAGGTGACGATCCAAGATCAGGACCAATTCTGACCCAAGATTGGTGACGACATAGGATCGAGGTCAATTCTGACTTAACTCAAGTGACGATACAAGATCGGGTCCAATTCTGACCAAAGAGTGGTAACGACCAAGAACCGAAGTCAATTCTGACCTAACTCTCGTGATGATCCAAGACCGGGTCCAATTCTGACCCAAGAGTGGTGATGACCGAGGATTGTGGTCAATTCTGACCTAACTCAGGTGACGATCCAAGATCGGGGCCAATTTTGACCCAAGTGTGGTTACGACCGAGGACCGAGGTCAATTCTGACCTAACTCGGGTGATGATCCAAGATCGGGGCCAATTCTGACCCAAGAGTGGTGACGACCGAGGATCGAGGTCAATTCTGACCTAACTCAGGTGACGATCCAAGACCGGGGCCAATACTGACCCAAGAGTGGTGACAACCAAGGACTGAGGTCAATTCTGACCTGACTAAGGTGACGATCCAAGACCGGGGTCAATACTGACCGAAGAGTGGTGACGACTGAGAACTGAGGTCAATTCTGACCTAACTCAGGTGACATTCCAAAACTGGTGCAAATTTTGACCCAAAAGTGGTGACGACCGAGGATCGAGTTCAACTCTGACCTAACTCATGTGACTATTCAAGACTGGGGCCAATTCTGACCCAAGAGTGATGACGATCGAGGGCCGAGGTCAATTCTGACCTAACTCAGGAGACGATCCAAGACCGGGTCCAATTGTGACGCAAGAGTGATGACGACCGAGGATGGAGGTTAATTCTGACCCAACTCAGGTGACGATCCAAGACCGGGGCCAATTCTGACCCAAGAGTGGTGACGACCAAAGACCGAGAACAATTCTGACCTAACTCAGGTGACGATCCAAGACCTGGGGCAATACTTACCCAAGAGTGGTGACGACCGAGAATCGAGGTCAATTTTGACCTAACTCAGGTGACGATCCAAAACAAAGCCAAATTTTAACCTAATAATGGTGACGACCAAGGACCGACGTCAATTCTGACCAAACTCAGGTGACGATCCAAGACCGAGGACAATTCTGACCCAAGAGTGGTGACGACCGAGGATCGAGGTCAATTCTGACCTAACTCAGTTGACGATCCAAGACCGGGTCCAATACTGACACTAGAGTGGTGATGACATGGGATCGAGGCTAATTCTGACATAACTCAAGTGACGATACAAGATCGGTGCCAATTTTGACCCAAGAGTGGTGACGACCAGGAACCGAGGTCAATTCTGACCTAACTATGGTGACGATCCAAGATCGGGGGCAATTCTGACCCGAGAGTGGTGATGATCGAGGAACGAGGTCAATTATGACCTAACTCAGGTGACGATTCACGACCGGGGCCAATTCTAACCCAAGAGTGGTGACGACCGAGGACCGAGGTCAATTCTGACCTAACTCAGGTGACGATCCAATACTGGGGCCAATTCTGACCCAAGAGTGGTGACGACTGAGGATCGAGGTCAATTCTGATCAAACTTAGGTGATGATCCATGACCGGGGTCAATACTGACCCAAGAGTGGTGACGATCGAGGACCGAGGTCAATTCTGACCTAACTCAGGTGACGATCCAAGACCGGGGACAATTGTGACCCAAGAGTGATGACGACCGAGGACCGAGGTCAATTCTGACCTAACTCATGTGGTGATCCTAGACCGGGGCGAATTATGACCCAAGAGTGGTGACGGCCGAGGACCGAGTGCAATTCTGACCTAACTCAGGTGACGATCCAAGACCGGGGCCAATTGTGAGCCAAGAGTGATGACGACCGAGGATCGAGGTCAATTTTGACCTAACTTATGTGACGATCCAAGACCGGGGCCAATTCTGACCCAAGAGTGATGAGGACCGAGGACCGAGGTCAATTCTGACCTAACTGAGTTGACGATCCAAGATCGAGGCCAATTCTTACCCAATAGTGGTGACGGCCGAGGATCGGGAACAATTCTGACCTAACTCAGGTGACGATTCAAGACCGAGGACAATTCTGACCCAAGAGTGTTTACGATCGAGGATCGAGGTCAATTTTGACCTAACTCAGGTGACGATCCAAGATCAGGACCAATTCTGACCCAAGATTGGTGACGACATAGGATCGAGGTCAATTCTGACTTAACTCAAGTGACGATACAAGATCGGGTCCAATTCTGACCAAAGAGTGGTAACGACCAAGAACCGAAGTCAATTCTGACCTAACTCTCGTGATGATCCAAGACCGGGTCCAATTCTGACCCAAGAGTGGTGATGACCGAGGATTGTGGTCAATTCTGACCTAACTCAGGTGACGATCCAAGATCGGGGTAAATTTTGACCCAAGTGTGGTGACGACCGAGGACCGAGGTCAATTCTGACCTAACTCGGGTGATGATCCAAGATCGGGGCCAATTCTGACCCAAGAGTGGTGACGACCGAGGATCGAGGTCAATTCTGACCTAACTCAGGTGACGATCCAAGACCGGGGCCAATACTGACCCAAGAGTGGTGACAACCAAGGACTGAGGTCAATTCTGACCTGACTAAGGTGACGATCCAAGACCGGGGTCAATACTGACCGAAGAGTGGTGACGACTGAGAACTGAGGTCAATTCTGACCTAACTCAGGTGACATTCCAAAACTGGTGCAAATTTTGACCCAAAAGTGGTGACGACCGAGGATCGAGTTCAACTCTGACCTAACTCATGTGACGATTCAAGACTGGGGCCAATTCTGACCCAAGAGTGATGACGATCGAGGGCCGAGGTCAATTCTGACCTAACTCAGGAGACGATCCAAGATCGGGGCCAATTGTGACGCAAGAGTGATGACGACCGAGGATGGAGGTTAATTCTGACCCAACTCAGGTGACGATCCAAGACCGGGGCCAATTCTGACCCAAGAGTGGTGACGACCGAAGACCGAGAACAATTCTGACCTAACTCAGGTGACGATCCAAGACCTGGGCCAATACTTACCCAAGAGTGGTGACGACCGAGAATCGAGGTCAATTTTGACCTAACTCAGGTGACGATCCAAAACAAAGCCAAATTTTAACCTAATAATGGTGACGACCAAGGACCGACGTCAATTCTGACCAAACTCAGGTGACGATCCAAGACCGAGGACAATTCTGACCCAAGAGTGGTGACGACCGAGGATCGAGGTCAATTCTGACCTAACTCAGTTGACGATCCAAGACCGGGTCCAATACTGACACTAGAGTGGTGATGACATGGGATCGAGGCTAATTCTGACATAACTCAAGTGACGATACAAGATCGGTGCCAATTTTGACCCAAGAGTGGTGACGACCAGGAACCGAGGTCAATTCTGACCTAACTATGGTGACGATCCAAGACCGGGGGCAGTTCTGACCCGAGAGTGGTGATGATCGAGGAACGAGGTCAATTATGACCTAACTCAGGTGACGATTCACGACCGGGGCCAATTCTAACCCAAGAGTGGTGACGACCGAGGACCGAGGTCAATTCTGACCTAACTCAGGTGACGATCCAATACTGGGGCCAATTCTGACCCAAGAGTGGTGACGACTGAGGATCGAGGTCAATTCTGACCAAACTTAGGTGATGATCCATGACCGGGGTCAATACTGACCCAAGAGTGGTGACGATCGAGGACCGAGGTCAATTCTGACCTAACTCAGGTGACGATCCAAGACCGGGGACAATTGTGACCCAAGAGTGATGACGACCGAGGACCGAGGTCAATTCTGACCTAACTCATGTGGTGATCCTAGACCGGGGCGAATTATGACCCAAGAGTGGTGACGGCCGAGGACCGAGTGCAATTCTGACCTAACTCAGGTGACGATCCAAGACCGGGGCCAATTGTGAGCCAAGAGTGATGACGACCGAGGATCGAGGTCAATTTTGACCTAACTTATGTGACGATCCAAGACCGGGGCCAATTCTGACCCAAGAGTGATGACGACCGAGGACCGAGGTCAATTCTGACCTAACTGAGTTGACGATCCAAGATCGAGGCCAATTCTTACCCAATAGTGGTGACGGCCGAGGATCGGGAACAATTCTGACCTAACTCAGGTGACGATTCAAGACCGAGGACAATTCTGACCCAAGAGTGTTTACGATCGAGGTCAATTTTGACCTAACTCAGGTGACGATCCAAGATCAGGACCAATTCTGACCCAAGATTGGTGACGACATAGGATCGAGGTCAATTCTGACTTAACTCAAGTGACGATACAAGATCGGGTCCAATTCTGACCAAAGAGTGGTAACGACCAAGAACCGAAGTCAATTCTGACCTAACTCTCGTGATGATCCAAGACCGGGTCCAATTCTGACCCAAGAGTGGTGATGACCGAGGATTGTGGTCAATTCTGACCTAACTCAGGTGACGATCCAAGATCGGGGTAAATTTTGACCCAAGTGTGGTGACGACCGAGGACCGAGGTCAATTCTGACCTAACTCGGGTGATGATCCAAGATCGGGGCCAATTCTGACCCAAGAGTGGTGACGACCGAGGATCGAGGTCAATTCTGACCTAACTCAGGTGACGATCCAAGACCGGGGCCAATACTGACCCAAGAGTGGTGACAACCAAGGACTGAGGTCAATTCTGACCTGACTAAGGTGACGATCCAAGACCGGGGTCAATACTGACCGAAGAGTGGTGACGACTGAGAACTGAGGTCAATTCTGACCTAACTCAGGTGACATTCCAAAACTGGTGCAAATTTTGACCCAAAAGTGGTGACGACCGAGGATCGAGTTCAACTCTGACCTAACTCATGTGACGATTCAAGACTGGGGCCAATTCTGACCCAAGAGTGATGACGATCGAGGGCCGAGGTCAATTCTGACCTAACTCAGGAGACGATCCAAGATCGGGGCCAATTGTGACGCAAGAGTGATGACGACCGAGGATGGAGGTTAATTCTGACCCAACTCAGGTGACGATCCAAGACCGGGGCCAATTCTGACCCAAGAGTGGTGACGACCGAAGACCGAGAACAATTCTGACCTAACTCAGGTGACGATCCAAGACCTGGGCCAATACTTACCCAAGAGTGGTGACGACCGAGAATCGAGGTCAATTTTGACCTAACTCAGGTGACGATCCAAAACAAAGCCAAATTTTAACCTAATAATGGTGACGACCAAGGACCGACGTCAATTCTGACCAAACTCAGGTGACGATCCAAGACCGAGGACAATTCTGACCCAAGAGTGGTGACGACCGAGGATCGAGGTCAATTCTGACCTAACTCAGTTGACGATCCAAGACCGGGTCCAATACTGACACTAGAGTGGTGATGACATGGGATCGAGGCTAATTCTGACATAACTCAAGTGACGATACAAGATCGGTGCCAATTTTGACCCAAGAGTGGTGACGACCAGGAACCGAGGTCAATTCTGACCTAACTATGGTGACGATCCAAGACCGGGGGCAGTTCTGACCCGAGAGTGGTGATGATCGAGGAACGAGGTCAATTATGACCTAACTCAGGTGACGATTCACGACCGGGGCCAATTCTAACCCAAGAGTGGTGACGACCGAGGACCGAGGTCAATTCTGACCTAACTCAGGTGACGATCCAATACTGGGGCCAATTCTGACCCAAGAGTGGTGACGACTGAGGATCGAGGTCAATTCTGACCAAACTTAGGTGATGATCCTAGACCGGGGTAAATACTGACCCAAGAGTGGTGACGATCGAGGACCGAGGTCAATTCTGACCTAACTCAGGTGACGATCCAAGACCGGGGACAATTGTGACCCAAGAGTGATGACGATCGAGGACCGAGGTCAATTCTGACCTAACTCATGTGGTGATCCTAGACCGGGGCGAATTATGACCCAAGAGTGGTGACGGCCGAGGACCGAGTGCAATTCTGACCTAACTCAGGTGACGATCCAAGACCGGGGCCAATTGTGAGCCAAGAGTGATGACGACCGAGGATCGAGGTCAATTTTGACTTAACTTATGTGACGATCCAAGACCGGGGCCAATTCTGACCCAAGAGTGATGAGGACCGAGGACCGAGGTCAATTCTGACCTAACTGAGGTGACGATCCAAGATCGAGGCTAATTCTTAACCAATAGTGGTGACGGCCGAGGATCGGGAACAATTCTAACCTAACTCAGGTGACGATCCAAGACCGAGGACAATTCTGACCCAAAAGTGTTTACGATTGAGGACCGAGGTCAATTTTGACCTAACTCAGGTGGCGATCCAATATGAGTACCAATTCTGACCCAAGATTGGTGACGACATAGGATCGAGGTCAATTCTGACTTAACTCAAGTGACAATACAAGATCGGGTCCAATTCTGACCAAAGAGTGGTAACGACCAAGAACCGAAGTCAATTCTGACCTAACTCTAGTGATGATCCAAGATCGGGTCAAATTCTAACCCAACAGTGGTGATGACCGAGGATGGTGGTCAATTTCGACCTAACTCAGGTGACGATCCAAGATCCGAGCCAATTTTTACCCAAGAGTGGTGACGACCGAGGACCGAGGTCAATTCTGACCTAACACAGGTGATGATCCAAAACCGGGGCCAATTCTGACCCAAGAGTGGTGACGACCGAGGATCGAGGACAATTCTGACCTAACTGAGGTGACGATCCAAGACCGGGGCCAATACTGACCCAAGAGTGGTGACAACCAAGGACTGAGGTTAATTATGACCTAACTAAGGTGACGATCCAAGACCGGGGTCAATACTGATCGTAGAGTTGTGAAAACCGAGAACTGAGGTCAATTCTGACCAAACTCAGGTGACATTCCAAAACTGGGGTAAATTTCGACCCAAAAGTGGTGACGACCGAGGACCGAGTTCAATTCTGACCTAACTCATGTGACGATCCAAGACTGGGGCCAATTCTGACCCAAGAGTGATGACGACCGAGGACCGAGGTCAATTCTGACCTAACTCATGTGATGATCCTAGACCGGGGCGAATTATGACCCAAGAGTGGTGACGGTCGAGGACCGAGTGCAATTTGACCTAACTCAGGTGACGATCCAAGACCGGGGCCAATTGTGAGCCAAGAGTGATGACGACCGAGGATCGAGGTCAATTTTGACCTAACTTATGTGACGATCCAAGACCGGGGCCAATTCTGACCCAAGAGTGATGAGGACCGAGGATCGAGGTCAATTCTGACCTAACTGAGGTGACGATCCAAGATCGAGGCCAATTCTTACCCAATAGTGGTGACGGCCGAGGATCGGGAACAATTCTAACCTAACTCAGGTGACGATCCAAGACCGAGGACAATTCTGACCCAAAAGTGTTTACGATCGAGGACCGAGGTCAATTTTGACCTAACTCAGGTGGCGATCCAAGATGAGGACCAATTCTGACCCAAGATTGGTGACGACATAGGATCGAGGTCAATTCTGACTTAACTCAAGTGACAATACAAGATCGGGTCCAATTCTGACCAAAGAGTGGTAACGACCAAGAACCGAAGTCAATTCTGACCTAACTCTAGTGATGATCCAAGATCGGGTCCAATTCTAACCCAAGAGTGGTGATGACCGAGGATGGTGGTCAATTCCGACCTAACTCAGGTGACGATCCAAGATCGGGGCCAATTTTGACCCAAGAGTGGTGACGACCGAGGACCGAGGTCAATTCTGACCTAACACAGGTGATGATCCAAAACCGGGGCCAATTCTGACCCAAGAGTGGTGACGACCGAGGATCGAGGACAATTCTGACCTAACTGAGGTGACGATCCAAGACCGGGGCCAATACTGACCCAAGAGTGGTGACGACCAAGGACTGAGGTCAATTATGACCTAACTAAGGTGACGATCCAAGACCGGGGTCAATACTGATCGAAGAGTTGTGAAAACCGAGAACTGAGGTCAATTCTGACCAAACTCAGGTGACATTCCAAAACTGGGGTAAATTTTGACCCAAAAGTGCTGACGACCGAGGACCGAGTTCAATTCTGACCTAACTCATGTGACGATCCAAGACTGGGGCCAATTCTGACCCAAGAGTGATGACGACCGAGGACCGAGGTCAATTCTGACCTAACTCAGGTGACGATCCAAGATCGGGGCCAATTATGACCCAAGAGTGATGATGACCGAGGATCGAGGTTAATTCTGATCTAACTCAGGTGACGATCCAAGACCGGGGACAATTCTGACCCAAGAGTGGTGACGACCGACGACCGAGAACAATTATGACCTAACTCAGGTGACGATCCAAGACCGGGGCCAATACTTACCCAAGAGTGGTGACAACCGAGAATCTAGGTCAATTCTGACCTAACTCAGGTGACGATCCAAAACTAAGGCCAATTTTAACCCAAAAGTGGTGACGACCAAGGACCGACGTCAATTCTGACCAAACTCAGGTGACGATCTAAGACCGGGGCCAATTCTGACCCAAGAGTTGTGACGACCGAGGACCGAGGTCAATTCTGATATAACTAAGGTGACGATCCAAGATCGGGGCCAATTCTAACCCAAGAGTGGTGACGATCGAGGACGGAGGTCAATTCTGACCTAACTCAGGTGACGATCCAAGACTGCGGACAATTCTAACCCAAGAGTGGTGACGACCGAGGATCGAGAACAATTCTGACATAACTTAGGTGACGATCCAAGACCGGGGTCAGTTCTGACCCAAGAGTGGTGACGACCGAGGACTGAGGTCAATTCTAACCTAACTTAGGTGACGATCCAAGACCGAGGACAATTCTGACCCAAGAGCGGTGACGACCGAGGATCGAGGTCAATTCTAACCTAACTCAGGTGACGATCCAAGACCGGGGCCAATACTGTCCCAAGAGTGGTGACGACATGGGATCGAGGATAATTCTGACATAACTCAATTGACGATACAAGATCGGTGCCAATTCTGACCCAAGAGTGGTGACGACCAGGAACCGAGGTCAATTCTGACCTAACTCTGGTGACGATCCAAGACCGGGGCCAATTCTGACCCAACAGTGGTGACGATCGATGAACGAGGTCAATTCTGACCTAACTCAGGTGACGATCCACGACCGGGGCCAATAGTGACCCAAGAGTGGTGACGACCGAGGAAAGAGGTCAATTTTTCCCTAACTGAGGTGACGATCCAAGACTGGGGCCAATTCTGTCCCAAGAGTGGTGACGACTGAGGATCGAGGTTAATTCTAACCAAACTTATGTGACGATCGAAGACCGGGGCCAATACTGACCCAAGAGTGGTGACGACCGAGGACCGAGGTCAATTCTAACCTAACTCAGGTGACGATCCAAGACCGGGGCCAATTGTGACCCAAGAGTGATGACGACCGAGGTCCGAGGTCAATTCTGACCTAACTCATGTGACGATCCAAGACCGTGGCCAATTCTGACCCAAGAGTGGTGACGGCCGTGGACCGAGTGCAATTCTGACCTAACTCAGGTGACGATCCAAGACCGGGCCCAATTGTGACCCAAGAGTGATGATGACCGAGGATCGAGGTCAATTCTGACCTAACAAAAGTGACGATCCAAGATCGGGGCCAATTCTGACACAAGAGTGATGACGACCAAGGACCGAGGTCAATTCTAACCTAACTGAGGTGACGATCCAAGATCGGGGCCAATTCTTACCCAATAGTAGTGACGATCGAGGATCGAGAAAAATTCTGACCTAACTCAGGTGACGATCCAAGACCGAGGACAATTCTGACCTAACTCAGGTGACGATCCAAGATCGCGATCAATTTTGACCTAACTTAGGTGATGATCCAAGATCAGGACCAATTCTGACCCAAGATTGGTGACGACATAGGATCGAGGTCAATTATGACTTAGATCAAATGATGATAAAAGATCGGTGCAAATTCTGACCCAAGAGTGGTGACGACCAAGAACCGAGGTCAATTCTGACCTAACTCTAGTGATGAACCAAGACCGGGTCCAATTTTGACCCAAGAGTGGTGACGACCGAGGATTGTGGTCAATTCTAACCTAACTCAGGTGACGATCCAAGATCGGGGCCAATTCTGACCCAAGAGTGGTGATGACAGAGGACCGAGGTCAATTCTGACCTAACTCAGGTGATGATCCAAGACCGGGGCAAATTCTGACCCAAGAGTGGTGACGACCGAGGATCAAAGTCAATTCTGACCTAACTCCGATGACGATCCAAGACCGGGGCCAATACTGACCCAAGAGTGGTGACGACCGAGGACAGAGGTCAATTCTGACCTAACTCAAGTGACATTCCAAGACTGGGGCCAATTCTGACCCAAGAGTGATGACGACCGAGGACCGAGGTCAATTCTGACCTAACTCAGGTGTCGATCCAAGACCAGTGTGAATTATGACCCAAGAGTGATGACGACCGAGGATCGAGGGTAATTCTGACCTAACTCAGGTGACGATCCAAGATCGGGACCAATTGTGACCCAAGAGTGGTGACGGCCGACAACCGAGAACAATTCGGACCTAACTCAGGTGACGATCCAAGACCGGGGCCAATTCTGACCCAAGAGTGGTGACGGCCGACGACCGAGAATAATTCGGACCTAACTCAGGTGACGATCCAAGACCGGGGCCAATACTGACCCAAGAGTGGTGACGACCAAGGACTGAGGTCAATTCTGACCTAACTAAGGTGACGATCCAAGACCGGGGTCAATACTGACCCAAGAGTGGTGACGACCAAGGACTGAGGTCAATTCTGACCTAACTAAGGTGACGATCCAAGACCGGGGTCAATACTGACCGAAGAGTGGTGAAAACCGAGAACTGAGGTTAATTCTGACCAAACTCAGTTGACATTCCAAAACTGGGGTAAATTTTGACCCAAAAGTGGTGACGACCGAGGACCGAGTTCAATTCTGACCTAACTCAGTTTACAATCCAAGACTGGGGCCAATTCTGACCCAAGAGTGATGACGATCGAGGACCGAGGTCAATTCTGACCTAACTCAGGTGACGATCTAAGACCGGGGCCAATTCTGACCCAAGTGTGATGATGACCGAGGATCGAGGTCAATTCTGACCTAACTCAGGTGACGATCCAAGACCGGGGCCAATTCTGACCCAAGAGTGGTAACGGCCGATGACCGAGAACAATTCTGACCTAACTCAGGTGACGATCCAAGACCGGGGCAATACTAACCCAAAAGTGGTGACGACCGAGAATCGAGGTCAATTCTGACCTAACTCAGGTGACGATCCAAAACTAATGCCAATTTTAACCCAAAAGTGGTGACGACCAAGGACCGACGTCAATTCTGACCAAACTCAGGTGACGATCCAAGACCGGGGCCAATTCTGACCCAAGAGTGGTGACGATCGAGGACCGAGGTCAATTCTAACATAACTAAGGTGACGATCCAAGATCAGGGCCAATTCTAACCTAAGAGTGGTGACGATCGAGGACGGAGGTCAATTCTGACCTAACTCAGGTGACGGTCCAAGACTGGGGCCAATTCTAACCCAAGAGTGGTGATGACCGAGGACCGAGAAAACTTATGACCGAACTTAGGTGACGATCCAAAACCGGGGTCAGTTCTGACCCAAGAGTGGTGACGACCGAGGACTGAGGTCAATTCTAACCTAACTTAGGTGACGATCCAAGACCCAGGACAATTCTGACCCAAGAGCGGTGACGACCGAGGATCGAGGTCAATTCTAACCTAACTCAGGTGACGATCCAAGACCGGGCCCAATACTGTCCCAACAGTGGTGACGACATGGGATCGAGGCTAATTCTGACATAACTCAAGTGACGATACAATATCGGTGCCAATTCTGACCTAAGAGTGGTGACGACCAGGAACCGAGGTCAATTCTGACCTAACTCTAGTGACGATCCAAGACCGGGGCCAATTCTGACCCAAGAGTGGTGACGATCGAAGAACGAGGTCAATTCTGACCTAACTCAGGTGACGATCCACGACCGGGGCCAATTCTGACCCAAGAGTGGTGACAACCGAGGAAAGAGGTCAATTCTTCCCTAACTGAGGTGACCATCCAAGACTGGGGCCAATTCTGACCCAAGAGTGGTGACGACTGAGGATCGAGGTCAATTCTGACCAAACTTAGGTGACGATCCAAGACCGGGGCCAATACTGACCCAAGAGTGGTAACGACCTAGGACCGAGGTCAATTATGACCTAACTCAGGTGACGATCAAAGACCGGGGCCAATTGTGACCCAAGAGTGATGACGACCGAGGTCCTAGGTCAATTCTGACCTAACTCATGTGACGATCCAAGACCGTGGCCAATTCTGACACAAGAGTGGTGACATCCGTGGATCGAGTGCAATTCTGACCTAACTCAGGTGACGATCCAAGACCGGGGCCAATTGTTACCCAAGAGTGATGATGACCGAGGATCGAGGTCAATTCTGACCTAACTCATGTGACGATCCAAGACCGGGGCCAATTCTGACCCAAGAGTGATGACGACCGAGGACCAAGGTCAATTCTGACCTAACTGAGGTGACGATCCAAGATCGGGGCCAATTCATACCCAATAGTAGTGACGGCCGAGGATCGAGAAAAAATCCGACCTAACTCAGGTGACGATCCAAGATCGAGGACAATTCTGACCCAAGAATGTTTACGATCGAGGACCGAGGTCAATTTTGACCTAACTCAGGTGACGATCCAAGATCAGGACCAGTTCTGACCCAAGATTGGTGACGACATAGGTTCGAGGTCAATTATGACTTAAATCAAGTGACGATAAAAGATCGGTGCCAATTCTGACCCAAGAGTGGTGACGACCAAGAACTGAGGTCAATTCTGACCTAACTCTAGTGATGATCCATGATCGTGTCCAATTTTGACCCAAGAGTGGTGAGGACCGAGGATTGTGGTCAATTCTGATCTAACTCAGGTGACGATCCAAGATCAGGGCCAATTCTGACACAAGAGTGGTGATGACCGAGGATCGAGGTCAATTCTGACCTAACTCAGGTGATGATCCAAGACTAGGGCAAATTCTGACCCAAGAGTGATGACGACCGAGGACCGAGGTCAATTCTGACCTAACTCTTGTGTCGATCCAAGACCGGGGCCAATTATGACCCAAGAGTGATGACGACCGAGGATCCAGGTTAATTCTGACCTAACTCAGGTGACGATCCAAGATCGGGACCAATTCTGACCCAAGAGTGGTGATGGCCGATGACCGAGAGCAATTCGGACATAACTCAGGTGATGATCCAAGACCGGGGCCAATACTTACCCCAGAGTGGTGACGACCGAGAATCGAGGTCAATTCTGACCTAACTAAGGTGATGATCCAAGACTGGGGCCAATTCTGACCCAAGAGTGATGACGACCGAGGACCGAGGTCAATTCTGACCTAACTCAGGTGTCGATCCAAGACCAGTGTGAATTATGACCCAAGAGTGATGACGACCGAGGATCGAGGGTAATTCTGACCTAACTCAGGTGACGATCCAAGATCGGGACCAATTGTGACCCAAGAGTGGTGACGGCCGACAACCGAGAACAATTCGGACCTAACTCAGGTGACGATCCAAGACCGGGGCCAATACTTACCCAAGAGTGGTGACGACCGAGAATCGAGGTCAATTCTGACCTAACTCAGGTGATGATCCAAAACTAAGGCAAATTTTAACCCAAAAGTGGTGACAACCAAGGAGCGACGTCAATTCTGACCAAACTCAGGTGGCGATCCAAGACCGGGGCAATTCTGACCCAAGAGTGGTGATGACCGAGGACCGAGGTCAATTCTGACATAACTCAGGTGACGATCCAAGATCGTGACCAATTCTAACCCAAGAGTGGTGACGATCGAGGACGGAGGTCAATTCTGACCTAACTCAGGTGACGATCCAAGACTGGGGCCAATTCTAACCCAAGAGTGGTGACGACCGAGGACCGAGAACAATTCTGACCTAACTCAGGTGACGATTCAAGACCGGGGCCAATACAGACCCAAGAGTGGTGACGACCGAGAATTGAGGTCAATTGTGACCTAACTCAGGTGACGATCCAAAACCAAGGCCAATTTTAACCCAAAAGTGGTGACGACCAAGGACCGACGTCAATTCTGACAAAACTCAGGTGACGATCCAAGACCAGGGCCAATTCTGACACAAGAGTAGTGACGACCGAGGACCGAGGTCAATTCTAACATAGGTCAGGTGACGATCCAAGATCGTGGCCAATTCTGACCCAAGAGTTGTGACGACCGAGGATGGAGGTCAATTCTGACCTAACTCAGGTGACGATCCAAGACCGGGGCCAATTCTAACACTAGAGTGGTGACAGTCGAGGATCGATAACAATTCTGAGCTAACTTAGGTGACGATCCAAGACCGGGGTCAACCCTGACCCAAGAGTGGTGACGACCGAGGACCGAGGTCAATTCTGACCTAACTCAGGTGATGATCCAAGATCGAGGACAGTTTTGACCCAAGAGTGGTAACGACCGAGGATCGAGGACAATTCTCACCTAACTCCGGTGACGATCCAAGACGAGGGCCAATAATGACCCCAGAGTGGTGATGACATGGGATCGAGGTTAATTCTGACTTAACTCAAGTGACGATACAAGATCGGTGCCAATTCTCACCCAAGAGTGGTGACGAACAAGAACCGAGGTCAATTCTGACCTAACTCTGGTGACGATCCAAGACCGGGGCCAATTCTGACCCAAGAGTGGTGACGATCGAGGAACGAGGTCAATTATGACCTAACTCAGGTGACGACTCATGACCGGGGCCAATTATGACCCAAGAGTGGTGACGACCGAGGACCGAGGTCAATTCTGACCTAACTCAGGTGACGATCCAAGACTGGGGCCAATTCTGACCCAAGAGTGGTGACGACTGAGGATCGAGGTCAATTCTAACCAAACTTAGGTGACGATCCAAGACCGGGGCCAATACTGACCCAAGAGGGGTGATGACCGACGACCAAGGTCAATTTTGACCTAACTCAGGTGACGATCCAAGACCGGGGACAATTGTGACCCACGAGTGATGACGACCGAGGACCGAGGTCAATTCTGACCTAACTCATGTGACGATCCAAGATCGGGGCCAATTATGACCCAAGAGGGGTGACGGTCGAGGACCGAGTGCAATTCTGACCTAACTCAGGTGACGATCCAAGACCGGGGCCAATTGTGACCCAAGAGTGATGACGATCGAGCATTGAGGTCAATTTTGTCCTAACTCATGTGACGATCCAAGACCGGGGCCAATTCTGACCCAAGAGTGATGACGACTGAGGGCCGAGGTCAATTCTGACATAACTGAGGTGACGATGCAAGATCGAGGCCAATTCTTAACCAATAGTGGTGATGGCCGAGAATCGGGAACAATTCTGACCTAACTCAGGTGATGATCCAAGATCAGGACCAATTGTGACCCAAGATTGGTGACAACATAGGATCGAGGTCAATTCTGACATAACTAAAATGACGATACAAGATCGGGTCCAATTCTGACCAAAGAGTGGTGACGACTTAGAACCAAGGTTAATTCTGACCTAATTCTAGTTATGATCCAAGACCGGGTCCAATTCTGACCCAAGAGTGGTGACGATCGAGGATTGTGGTCAATTCTGACCTAACTCGGGTGATGATCCAAGATCAGGGCAAATTTTGACCCAAGAGTGGTGACGACCGAGGACCGAGGTCAATTCTGACCTAACTCAGGTGATGATCTAAGACCGGGGCCAATTCTGACCCAAGAGTGGTGACGACCGAGGATCGAGGTCAATTCAGACCTAACTCAGGTGACGATCCAAGACCGGGGCCAATACTGACCCAAGAGTGGTGACGACCAAGGACTGAGGTCAATTCTGACCTAACCAAGGTCACGATCCAAGACCGGGGTCAATACTGACCGAAGATTGGTGACGACCGAGAATTGAGGTCAATTCTGACCTAACTCAGGTGACATTCAAAAACTGGGGCAAATTTTGACCCCAGAGTGGTGACGACCGAGGACCGAGTTCAATTCTGACCTCACTCATGTGACGATCTAAGACTGGGGCCAATTCTGACGCAAGAGTGATGACGACCGAGGACTGAGGTCAATTCTGACCTAACTCAAGTGACGATCAAAGATCGGGGACAATTATGTCCCAAGAGTGATGACGACCGAGGATCGAGGTTAATTCGAACCTAACTCAGGTGACGATCCAAGACCGAGGCCAATTCTGAACCAAGAGTGGTGATGACCGAGGACCGAGGTCAATTCTGACATAACTAAGGTGACGATCCAAGATCGGTGCCAATTCTAACCCAAGAGTGGTGACGATCGAGGACGGAGATCAATTCTGACCTAACTTAGGTGACGGTCCAAGACTGGGGCCAATTCTAACCCACGAGTGGTGATGACCGAGGACCGAGAAAAATTATGACCTAACTTAGGTGACGATCCAAAACCGGGGTCAGTTCTGACCCAAGAGTGGTGACGACCGAGGGCTGAGGTCAATTCTAACCTAACTTAGATGACGATCAAAGACCCAGGACAATTCTGACCCAAGAGCGGTGACGACCGAGGATCGAGGTCAATTCTAACCTAACTCAGGTGACGATCCAAGACCGGGGTCAATACTATCCCAAGAGTGGTGACGACATGGGATCGAGGCTAATTCTGACATAACTCAAGTGACGATACAAGATCGGTGCCAATTCTGATCCAAGAGTGGTGACAACCAGGAACCGACGTCAATTCTGACCTAACTCTGGTGACGATCCAAGATCGGGGCCAATTCTGACCCAAGAGTGGTGACGATTGAAGAACGAGGTCAATTCCGACCTAACTCAGGTGACGATCCACGATCGGGGCCAATTCTGACCCAAGAGTGGTGATGACCGAGGAAAGAGGTCAATTCTTCCCTAACTGAGGTGACGATCCAAGACTGGGGCCAATTCTGACCCAAGAGTGGTGACGACTGAGGATCGAGGTCAATTCTGACCAAACTTAGGTGACGATCCAAGACCGATGCCAATACTGACCCAAGAGTGGTGATGATCGAGGACCGAGGTCAATTATGACCTAACTCTGGTGACGATCCAAGATCGGGGCAAATTCTGACCCAAGAGTTGTGACGACCGAGGACGGAGGTCAATTCTGACCTAACTCAGGTGACGATCCAAGACCGGGGCCAATCTAACCCAAGAGTGGTGACGGCCGTGTATCGAGTGCAATTCTGACCTAACTTAGGTGACGATCCAAGACCGGGGCCAATTGTGAACCAAGAGTGATGATGACAGAGGATTGAGGTCAATTCTGACCTAACTCATGTGTGGATCCAAGACCGGGGCCAATTCTGACCCAAGAGTGATGACGACCGAGGACCGAGGTCAATTCTGACCTAACTGAGGTGACGATCCAAGATCGGGGACAATTCTTACCCAATCATAGTGACGGCCGAGGATCGAGAAAAATTCTGACCTAACTCTGGTGACGATCCAAGGCCGAGGACAATTCTGACCCAAGAGTGTTTACGATCGAGGACCGAGGTCAATTTTGATCTAACTCAGGTGACGATCAAAGATCAGGACCAATTCTGACCCAAGATTGGTGACGACATAGGATCGAGGTCAATTCTGACTTAACTCAAGTGACGATACAAGATCGGGTCCAATTCTGACCAAAGAGTGGTAACGACCAAGAACCGAAGTCAATTCTGACCTAACTCTAGTGATGATCCAAGACTGGGTCCAATTCTGACACAAGAGTGGTGACGACCGAGAATTGTGGTCAATTCTGATCTAACTCAGGTGATGATCCAAGATCGGGGCGAATTCTGACCCAAGAGTGGTGATGAACGAGGACCGAGGTCAATTCTGACCTAACTCAGGTGATGATCCAAGATCGGGGCAAATTCTGACCCAAGAGTGACGACGACCGAGGACAGAGGTCAATTCTGAACTAACTTAGGTGTCGATCCAAGACCGGGGCCAATTATGACCCACGAGTGATGACGACCGAGGATCGAGGTTAATTCAGACCTAACTCAGGTGACGATCCAAGATCGGGACCAATTTTGACCCAAGAGTGGTGACGGCCGACGACCGAGAACAATTCGGACCTAACTCAGGTGACGATTCAAGACCGGGGCCTATACTTACCCAAGAGTGGTGACGATCGAGAATCTTGGTCAATTCTGACCTAACTCAGGTGACGATCCAAGACTGGGGCCAATTTTGACCCAAGAGTGATGACCACCGAGGACCGAGGTCAATTCTGAACTAACTTAGGTGTCGATCCAAGACCGGGGACAATTATGACCCAAGAGTGATGACGATCGAGGATCGAGGTTAATTCTGACCTAACACAGGTGACGATACAAGACCGGGACCAATTCTGACCCAAGAGTGGTGCCGGCCGACGAACGAGAACAATTCGGACCTAACTCAGGTGACGATCCAAGACCGGGGCCAATACTTACCCAAGAGTGGTGACGATCGAGAATCGAGGTCAAGTCTGATCAAACTCAGGTGACGATCCAAAACTAAGGCAAATTTTAACCCAAAAGTGGTGACGACCAAGGAGCGACGTCAATTCTAACCAAACTTAGGTGACGATCCAAGACTGGGGCCAATTCTGACCCAAGAGTGGTGACGATCGAGGACCGAGGTCAATTCTGACATAACTCAGGTGACGATCCAAGATCGGGAACAATTCTAACCCAAGAGTGGTGACGATCGAGGACGGAGGTCAATTCTGACCTAACTCAGGTGACGATCCAAGACTGGGGCCAATTATAACCCAAGAGTGGTGACGACCGAGGACCGAGAACAATTCTGACCTAACTCAGGTGACGATCCAAGACCGGGGCCAATACAGACCCAAGAGTGGTGACGACCGAGAATCGACGTCAATTCTGACCTAACTCAGGTGACGATCCAAAACCGAGGCCAATTTTAACCCAAAAATGGTGACGACCAAGGACCGACGTCAATTCTGACAAAACTCAGGGGACGATCCAAGACCAGGGCCAATTCTGACACAAGAGTAGTGACGACCGAGGACCGAGGTCAATTCTAACATAAGTCAGGTGACGATCCAAGATCGGAGCCAATTCTGACCCAAGAGTTGTGACGACCGAGGACGGAGGTCAATTCTGACCTAACTCAGGTGACGATCCAAGACCGGGGCCAATTCTAACCCAAGAGTGGTGACGCCCGAGGACCGAGAACAATTCTGACCTAACTTAGGTGACGATCCATGACCGGGGTCAATTCTGACCCAAGAGTGGTGACGACCGAGGACCGAGGTTAATTCTGACCTAACTCAGGTGACGATCCAAGATCGGGGCAAATTCTAACCCAAGAGTGGTGACGACCGAGGACCGAGGTCAATTCTAACCTAACTCAGGTGATGATCCAAGACCGAGGACAGTTTTGACCCAAGAGTTGTAACGACCGAGGATCGAGGACAATTCTCACCTAACTCCGGTGACGATCCAAGACGGGGGCCAATAATGACCCCAGAGTGGTGATGACATGAGATCGAGGTTAATTCTGACTTAACTCAAGTGACGATACAAGATCGGTGCCAATTCTCACCCAAAAGTGGTGACGAACAAGAACTGAGGTCAATTCTGACCTAACTCTGGTGACGATCCAAGACCGGGGCCAATTCTGACCCAAAAGTGGTGACGATCGAGGAACGAGGTCAATTATGACCTAACTCGGGTGATTACTCATGACCGGGGCCAATTGTGACCCAAGAGTGGTGACGACCGAGGACCGAGGTCAATTCTGACCTAACTCAGGTGACGATCCAAGATTGGGGCCAATTCTGACCCAAGAGTGGTGACGACTGAGGATCGAGGTCAATTCTAACCAAACTTAGGTGACGATCCAAGACCGGGGCCAATACTGACCCAAGAGTGGTGACGACCGAGGACCGAGGTCAATTCTGACCTAACTCAGGTGATGATCCAAGACCGGGGACAATTATGACCCAAGAGTGATGACGACCAAGGACCGAGGTCGATTCTGACCTAACTCATGTGACGATCCAAGACCGGGGCCAATTATGACCCAAGAGGGGTGACGGCCGAGGACCGAGTGCAATTCTGACCTAACTCAGGTGACGATCCAAGACCGGGGCCAATTGTGACCCAAGAGTGATGACGATCGAGGATTGAGGTCAATTTTGTCCTAACTCATGTGACGATTCAAGATCGGGGCCAATTCTGACCCAAGAGTGATGACGACCGAGGACCGAGGTCAATTCTGACATAACTGAGGTGACGATGCAAGATCGAGGCCAATTCTTAACCAATAGTGGTGACGGCCGAGGATCAGGAACAATTTTGACCTAACTGAGGTGACGATCCAAGACCGAGGAAAATTCTGACCCAAGAGTGTTTACGATCGAGGACCAATGTCAATTTTGACCAAACTCAGGTGACGATCCAAGATCAGGACCAATTTTGACCCAAGATTGGTGACAACATAGGATCGAGGTCAATTCTGACTTAACTCAAGTGACGATACAAGATCGGGTCCAATTCTGACCAAAGAGTGGTGACGACTAAGAACCGAGGTTAATTCTGACCTAACTATAGTGATGATCCAAGACCGGGTCCAATTATGACCCAAGAGTGGTGACGACCGAGGATTGTGGTCAATTCTGACCTAACTCAGGTGATGATCCAAGATCGGGGCCAATTTTGACCCAAGAGTGGTGACGACCGAGGACCGAGGTCAATTCTGACCTAACTCAGGTGATGATCTAAGACTGGGGCCAATTCTGACCCAAGAGTGGTGACGACCGAGGATCGAGGTCAATTCAGACCTAACTCAGGTGACGATCCAAGACCGGGGCCAATACTGACCCAAGAGTGGTGACGACCAAGGACTGAGGTCAATTCTGACCTAATTAAGGTCACGATCCAAGACCGGGGTCAATACTGACCGAAGATTGGTGACGACCGAGAATTGAGGTCAATTCTGACCTAACTCGGGTGACATTCCAAACCTGGGGCTAATTTTGACCCAAAAGTGGTGACGACCGAGGACCGAGTTCTATTCTGACCTCACTCATGTGACGATCCAAGACTGGGGCCAATTCTGACGCACGAGTGATGACGACCGAGGACCGAGGTCAATTCTGACCTAACTCAGGTGACGATCCAAGACCGGGGCCAATTATGACCCAAGAGTGATGACGACCAAGGATCGAGGTTAATTCGGACCTAACTCAGGTGACGATCCAAGATCGGGGACAATTCTGACCCAAGAGTGGTGACGGCCAACGACCGAGAACAATTCGAACCTAACTCAGGTGACGATCCAAGACCGGGGCTAGTACTTACCCAAGAGTGGTGACGACTGAGAATCGAGGTCAATTCTGACCTAACTCAGGTGACGATCCAAAACTAAGGCCAATTTTAACCCAAAAGTGGTGACGACCAAGGAGCGACGTCAATTCTGACCAAACTCAGGTGACGATATAAGACCACGGCCAAGTCTGACCCAAGAGTGGTGACGACCGAGGACCGAGGTCAATTCTAACATAACTCAGGTGACGATCCAAGATCGGGGCAAATTCTAACCCAAGAGTGGTGAGGATCGAGGACGGAGGTCAATTCTGAACTAACTCAGGTGACGATCCAGGACTGGGGCCAATTCTAACCCAAGAGTGGTGACGATCGAGGACCGAGAACAATTCTCACCTAACTTAGGTGACGATCCAAGATCGGGGTCAATTCTGACCCAAGAGTGGTGGCGACCGAGGACTGAGGTCAATTCTAACCTAACTTAGGTGACGATCCAAGACCGAGGACTATTCTGACCCAAGAGTGGTGACGACCGAGGATCGAGGTCAATTCTGACCTAACTCAGGTGACGATCTAAGACTGGGGCCAATACTGACCCAAGAGTGGTGACGAAATGAGATCGAGGCTAATTCTGACATAACTCAAGTGACGATACAAGATCGGTGCCAATTCTGACCCAAGAGTGGTGATGACCCTGAACCGAGGTGAATTCTGACCAAACTCTCGTGACGATCCAAGACCGGGGCCAATTCTGACCCAAGAGTGGTGACGATCGAGGAACGAGGTCAATTCTGACCTAACTCAGGTGACAATCCACGACCGGGGCAAATTCTGAACCAAGAGTGGTAACGACCGAGGACCGAGGTCAATTCTGACCTAACTTAGGTGACGATCCCAGACTGGGGCCAATTCTGACCCAAGAGTGGTGACGACTTAGGATCGAGGTCAATTCGGACCAAACTTAGGTGACGATCCAAGACCGGGGCCAATACTTACCCAAGAGTGGTGACTACCGAGGACCGAGGTCAATTTTGACCTAACTCAGGTGACGATCTAAGACTGGGGCCAATTGTGATGCAAGAGTGATGACGACCTAGGTTCGAGGTCAATTCTGACCTAACTCATGTGACGATCCAAGATCGTGGCCAATTCTGATCCAAGAGTGGTGACGGCCGAGGACCGAGTGCAATTCTGACCTAACTCAGGTGACGATCCAAGACCGGGGCCAATTATGACCCAAGAGTGATGACGACCGAGGATCGAGGTCAATTCTGACCTTACTCTGGTGACGATCCAAGATCGGGGCCAATTCTTACCCAATAGTGGTGACGGCCAAGGATCAAGAACAATTCTGACTTAACACAGGTGACGGTCCAAGACCGGGGCCAATCTTGACCCAAGAGTGGTGACGACCGAGGAGCGAGGGAAATTCTAACCTAACTCAGGTGACGATCACAATTCTGACCCAAGAGTGTTTACGATCGAGGACCGAGGTCAATTTTGACATAACTCAGGTGACGATACAAGATCGGAACCAATTCTGACCCAAGATTGGTGACGACATAGGATCGGGGTCAATTCTGACTTAACTCAAGTGACGATACAAGACCGGTGCCAATTCTGACCCAAGAGTGGTGACGACCAAGAACCGAGGTCAATTCTGACCTAACTCTAGTGACGATCTAAGATCGGGTCCAATTCTGACGCAAGAGTGGTGACGACCAAGGATTGAGGTCAATTCTGACCTAACTCAGGTGATGATCCAAGATCAGGGCAAATTCTGACCCAAAAGTGGTGACGACCGAGGACCGAGGTCAATTCTAGCCCAAGATTGGTGACTGAGAACAATTCTGACCCAAGATTGGTGACTGAGAGCAGTTCTGACCTAGCTTAGGTGACGAACCAAGACTGGGGTCAATTTTGACCCAAGAGTGGTGACGACCGAGGATCGAGGTCAATTCTGACCTAACTCAGGTGATGATCCAAGACCGGCGCCAATTCTGACCCAAGAGTGGTGACGACCTAGGACCGAGGTCAATTCTGACCTAACGCAGGTGACGATCCAAGACCGGGGCCAATTCTGACCCAAGAGTGGTGACGGCCGAGGATCGAGAACAATTCTGACCTAACTCAGGTGATGATCCAAGAACAGGGCCAATATTGACCCAAGAGTGGTGACGATCGAGAATCGAGGTCAATTCTGATATAACTCAGGTGACGATCCAAAACCGGGGCCAATTTTAACCCAAAAGTGGTGACGACCAAGGACCGACATCAATTCTGACCTAACTCATATAACAATCCAAGACCGGGTCCAATTCTGACCCACGAGTGGTGACGACTGAGGACCGAGGTTAATTGTGACATAACTCAGGTGACGATCCAAGACCGGGTCCAATTCTGACCCAAGAGTGGTGACGACCGAGGACCGAGGTCAATTCTAACCTAACTCAGCTGATGATCAAACCCCGGGGCCAATTCTGACCCAAGAGTGGTGACGACCGAGGATCGAGGTCAATTCTGACCTAACTCAGGTGAAGATCCAAAACCGGGGCCAATTTAAACCCAAAAGTGGGGACGACCAAGGACCGATGTCAATTCTGACCTAACTCATATGACAATCCAAGACCGGGTCCAATTATGACCCAAGAGTGGTGATGACAGAGGACCGAGGTCATTTGTGACATAACTCAGGTGACGATCCAAGACCGGGGCCAATTCTGACCCAAGAGTGGTGACGATCGAGGAATGAGGTCAATTCTGACCTAACTTAGGTGACGATCCACGATCGGGGCCAATTCTGACCCAAGAGTGGTGACGACAGGGGACCGAGTTCAAATCTGAACTAACTTAGGTGACGATCCAAGACTGGGGCCAATTCGGACCTAAGAGTGGTGATGACTGAGGATCGAGGTCAATTCTGACCAAACTTAGGTGACGATCCAAGACCGGGGCCAATACTGACCCAAGAGTGGTGACGACCGAGGACCGAGGTCAATTCTGACCTAACTCAGGTGACGATCCAAGACTGGGGCCAATTGTGACCCAAGAGTGATGACGACCGAGGTCCGAGGTCAATTCTGACCTAACTCATGTGATGATCCAAGACCGTGGCCAATTCTGACCCAAAAGTGGTGACGGCCGTGGACCGAGTGCAATTCTGACCTAGCTCAGGTGATGATCCAAGACCGGCGCCAATTGTGACACAAGAGTGATGACGACCGAGGACCGAGGTCAATTTTGACATAACTCAGGTGACGATTCAAGATCGGAACCAATTCTGACCCAAGATTGGTGACGACATAGGATCGTGGTCAATTCTGACTTAACTCAAGTGACGATACAAGACCGGTGCCAATTCTGACCCAAGAGTGGTGACGACCAAGAACCGAGGTCAATTCTGACCTAACTCTAGTGACGATCTAAGACCGGGTCCAATTCTGACCCAAGAGTGGTGACGACCTAGGATTGAGGTCAATTCTGACCTAACTCAGGTGGCGATCCAAGACCAGGGCCAATTCTGATCCAAAAGTGGTGACGACCGAGGATCGAGGTCAATTCTAGCCCAAAATTGGTGACTGTGAACAATTCTGACCCAAGATTGGTGACTGAGAGCAGTTCTGACCTAGCTTAGGTGACGATCCAAGACTGGGGTCAATTTTGACCCAAGAGAGGTGACGACCGAGGATCGAGGTCAATTCTGACCTAACTCAGGTGATGATCCAAGACCGGCGCCAATTCTAACCCAAGAGTGGT
Source organism: Sambucus nigra (assembly GCA_949130495.1). Classification (NCBI taxonomy): domain Eukaryota; kingdom Viridiplantae; phylum Streptophyta; class Magnoliopsida; order Dipsacales; family Adoxaceae; genus Sambucus; species Sambucus nigra. Next base: position 620,497,262 of record OX422207.1, on the reverse strand, counting down.
GACGACCTAGGACCGAGGTCAATTCTGACCTAACACAGGTGACGATCCAAGACCGGGGCCAATTCTGACCCAAGAGTGGTGACGGCCGAGGATCGAGAACAATTCTGACCTAACTCAGGTGATGATCCAAGAACGGGTCCAATATTGACCCAAGAGTGGTGACGATCGAGAACAGAGGTCAATTCTAATATAACTCAGGTGACGATCCAAAACCGGGGCCAATTTTAACCCAAAAGTGGTGACGACCAAGGACCGACATCAATTCTGACCTAACTCATATGACAATCCAAGACCGGGTCCAATTCTGACCCAAGAGTGGTGACGACTGAGGACCGAGGTTAATTGTGACATAACTCAGGTGACGATCCAAGACCGGGTCCAATTCTGACCCAAGAGTGGTGACGACCGAGGACCGAGGTCAATTCTGACCTAACTCAGGTGATGATCAAACCCCGGGGCCAATTCTGGCCCAAGAGTGGTGACGACCGAGGATCGAGGTCAATTCTGACCTAACTCAGGTGACGATCCAAAACCGGGGCCAATTTAAACCCAAAAGTGGGGACGACCAAGGACCGACGTCAATTCTGACCTAACTCATATGACAATCCAAGACCGGGTCCAATTCTGACCCAAGAGTGGTGACGACCGAGGACCGAGGTCAATTGTGACATAACTCAGGTGACGATCCAATACCGGGGCCAATTCTGACCCAAGAGTGGTGACGATCGAGGAATGAGGTCAATTCTGACCTAACTTAGGTGACGATCCACGATCGGGGCCAATTCTGACCCAAGAGTGGTGACGACAGAGGACCGAGTTCAAATCTGAACTAACTTAGGTGACGATCCAAGACTGGGCCAATTCTGACCTAAGAGTGGTGACGACTGAGGATCGAGGTCAATTCTGACCAAACTTAGGTGACGATCCATGACCGGGGCCAATACTGACCCAAGAGTGGTGACGACCGAGGACCGAGGTCAATTCTGACCTAACTCAGGTGACGATCCAAGACTGGGGCCAATTATGACCCAAGAGTGATGACGACCGAGGTCCGAGGTCAATTCTGACCTAACTCATGTGACGATCCAAGACCGTGGCCAATTCTGACCCAAGAGTGGTGACGGCCGTGGACCGAGTGCAATTCTGACCTAGCTCAGGTGACGATCCAAGATCGGGGCCAATTGTGACCCAAGAGTGATGACGACCGAGGATCGAGGTCAATTATGACCTAACTCATGTGACGATCTAAGACCAGGGCCAATTCAGACCCAAGAGTGATGACGACCGAGGACCGAGGTCAATTCTGACCTTACTCTGGTGACGATCCAAGATCAGGGCCAATTCTTACCCAATAGTGGGTACAGCCAAGGATCGAGAACAATTCTGACTTAACTCAGGTGACGGTCCAAGACCGGGGCCAATATTGACCCAGGAGTGGTGACGAACGAGGACCGAGGGCAATTCTGACCTAACTCAGGTGACGATCCAAGGCCGAGGACAATTCTGACCCAAGAGTGTTTACGATCGAGGAACGAGGTCAATTTTGACCTAACTCAGGTGACGATCCAAGATCGGGACCAATTCTGACCCAAGATTGGTGACGACATAGGATCGAGGTCAATTCTGACTTAACTCAAGTGACGAGACAAGACTGGTGCCAATTCTGACCCTAGAGTGGTGACGACCAAGAACCGAGGTCAATTCTGACCTAACTCTAGTGACGATCTAAGACCGGGTCCAATTCTGACACAAGAGTTGTGACGACCAAGGATTGAGGTCAATTCTGACCTAACTCAGGTGACCATCCAAGATCAGGGCCAATTCTGACCCAAAAGTGGTGACGACCGAGGACCGAGGTCAATTCTGGCCTAACTCAGGTGACAACCCAAAACTGGGTCCAATTCTGACCCAAGAGTTGTGACGACCGAGGATCGAGGTCAATTCTGACCTAACTTAGGTGACGATCCAAGACCGTGGCCATTACTGACCCAAGAGTGGTGACGACCAAGGACTGAGGTCAATTCTGACCTAACTAAGGTGACGATCCAAGACCGGGGCCAATACATACCCAAGGGTAGTGACGACATGGGATCGAGGTCAATTCTGACCTAACTTTGGTGACGGTCCAAGACCGGAGCCAATTTTGACCCAAGAGTGGTGACGACCGAGGATCGAGGTCAATTCAGACCTAACTCAGGTGATGATCCAAGACCGGCACCAATTCTGACCCAAGAGTGGTGACGACCTAGGATCGAGGTCAATTCTGACCTACCTCAGGTGACGATATAAGACCAGGGCCAATTCTGACCCAAGAGTGGTGACGGCCGAGGATCGAGAACAATTCTGACCTAACTCAGGTGATGATCCAAGACCGGGGCCAATATTGACCCAAGACTGGTGACGATTGAGAACCCAGGTAAATTCTGACCTAACTCAGGTGACGATCCAAAACCGGGGCCAATTTTAACCCAAAAGTGGGGACGACCAAGGACCGACGTCAATTCTGACCTAACTCATATGACAATCAAAGACCGGGTCCAATTGTGACCCAAGAGTGGTGACGACCGAGGACCCAGGTCAATTGTGACATAACTCATGTGACGATCCAAGACCGGGTCCAATTGTGACTCAAGAGTGGTGACGACCGACAATTGAGGTCAATTCTTACCTAACTCAGGTGATGATTAAAGCCCGGGGCCAATTCTGACCCAAGAGTGGTGACGACCGAGGACCGGGTTAAATTCTGACCTCACTCATGTGACGATCCAAGACTGGGGCCAATTCTGACCCAAGAGTGATGACAACCGAGGACCGAGGTCAATTCTGACCTAACTCAGGTGTCGATCCAAGACCGGGGCCAATTATGACCCAAGAGTGATGACGACCGAGGATCGAGATTAATTCTGACCTAACTCAGGTGACGATCCAAGATCGGGACCAATTCTGACCCAAGAGTGGTGACGGCCGACGATCGAGAACAATTCGGACCTAACTCAGGTGACGATCGAAGACCGGGGCCAATACTTACACAAGAGTGGTGACGACCGAGAATCGAGGTCAATTCTGACCTAACTCAGGTGACGATCCAAAACTGGGGCCAATTCTGACCCAAGAGTGGTGACGACCGAGGACCGAGGTCAATTTTGACCAAACTCAGGTGACGATCCAAGACCGGGGCCAATTCTGACCCAAGAGTGGTGACGACCGAGGACCGAGGTCAATTCTGACATAACTCAGGTGACGATCCAAGATCGGGGCCAATTCTAACCCAAGAGTGGTGACGATCGAGGACGGAGGTCAATTCTGACCTAACTCAGGTGACAATCCAAGACTGGGGCCAATTCTAACCCAAGAGTGGTGACGACCGAGGACCGAGAACAATTCTGACCTAACTCAGGTGACGATCCAAGACCGGGGCCAATACAGACCCAAGAGTGGTGACGATCGAGAATCGAGGTCAATTCTGGCCTAACTCAGGTGACGATCCAAAACCGAGGCCAATTTTAACCCAAAAGTGGTTACGACCAAGGACCGACGTCAATTCTGACAAAACTCAGGTGACGATCCAAGACCAGGGCCAATTCTGACACAAGAGTAGTGACGACCCAGGACCGAGGTTAATTCTAACATAAGTCAGGTGACGATCCAAGATCGGGGCCAATTCTGACCCAAGAGTTGTGACGACCGAGGACGGAGGTCAATTCTGACCTAACTCAGGTGACGATCCAAGACCGGGGCCAATTCTAACCCAAGAGTGGTGACGGCCGAGGACCGAGAACAATTCTGACCTAACTTAGGTGACGATCCAAGACCGGGGTCAATTCTGACCCAAGAGTGGTGACGACCGAGGACCGAGGTCAATTCTGACCTAACTCAGGTGATGATCCAAGACCGAGGACAGTTTTGACCCAAGGGTGGTAACGACCGAGGATCGAGGACAATTCTCACCTAACTCCGGTGACGATCCAAGACGGGGGCCAATAATGACCCCAGAGTGGTGATGACATGGGATCGAGGTTAATTCTGACTTAACTCAAGTGATGATACAAGATTGGTGCCAATTCTCACCCAAGAGTGGTGACGAATAAGAACCGAGGTCAATTCTTACCTAACTCTGGTGACGATCCAAGACCGGGGCCAATTCTGACCCAAGAGTGGTGACAATCGAGGAACGAGGTCAATTATGACCTAACTCAGGTGAAGACTCATGACCGGGGTCAATTCTGACCCAAGAGTGGTGACAACCGAGGATCGAGGTCAATTCTGACCTAACTCAGGTGACGATCCAATACTGGGGCCAATTCTGACCCAAGAGTGGTGAAGACTGAGGATCGAGGTCAATTCTAACCAAACTTAGGTGACGATCCAAGACCGGGGCCAATACTGACCCAAGAGTGGTGATGACCGAGGACCGAGGTCAATTCTGACCTAACTCAGGTGACGATCCAAGATCGGGGACAATTGTGACCCAAGAGTGATGACGATCGAGGATTGAGGTCAATTTTGACCTAACTCATGTGACGATCCAAGATCGGGGCAAATTCTGACCCAAGAGTTATGACGACGGAGGACCGAGGTCAATTCTGACATAACTGAGGTGACGATGCAAGATCGAGGCCAATTCTTAACCAATAGTGGTGACGGCCGAGGATCGGGAACAATTCTGACCTAACTCAGGTGACGATCCAAGACCGAGGAAAATTCTGACCCAAGACTGTTTACGATCTAGGACCGATGTCAATTTTGACCTAACTCAGGTGACGATCCAAGATCAGGACCAATTTTGACCCAAGATTGGTGACGACATAGGATCGAGGTCAATTCTGACTTAACTCAAGTGAGGATACAAGATCGGGTCCAATTCTGACCAAAGAGTGCTGACGACCAAGAACCGAGGTTAATTCTGACCTAACTCTAGTGATGATCCAAGACCAGGTACAATTCTGACCCAAGAGTGGTGACGACCGAGGATTGTGGTCAATTCTGACCTAACTCAGGTGATGATCCAAGATCAGGGCCAATTTTGACCCAAGAGTGGTGACGACCGAGGATCGAGGTCAATTCTGACCTAACTTAGGTGATGATCTAAGACCGGGGCCAATTCTTACCCAAGAGTGGTGACGACCGAGGATCGAGGTCAATTCTGACCTAACTCAGGTGATGATCCAAGACCGGGGCCAATACTGACCCAAGAGTGGTGACGACCAAGGACTGAGGTCAATTCTGAACTAACTAAGGTGACGATCCAAGACCGGGGTCAATACTGCCCGAAGATTGGTGACGACCGAGAAATGAGGTCAATTCTGACCTAACTCAGGTGACATTCCAAAACTGGGGAAAATTTTGACCCAGAAGTGGGGACGACCGAGGACCGAGTTCAATTCTGACCTCACTCGTGTGACGATCCAAGACTGGGGCCAATTCTGACGCAAGAGTGATGACGACCGAGGACCGAGGTCAATTCTGACCTAACTCAGGTGACGATCCAAGACCGGGGCCAATTATTTCCCAAGAGTGATGACGACCGAGGATCGAGGTTAATTCTGACCTAACTCAGGTGACGATCCAAGACCGGGGCCAATTCTGACCCAAGAGTGGTGACGGCCGACGACCGAGAACAATTCGGACCTAACTCAGGTGACGATCCAAGACCGGGGCCAATACTTACCCAAGAGTGGTGACGATCGAGAATCGAGGTCAATTCTGACCTAACACAGGTGACGATTCAAAAATAAGGCCAATTTTAACCCAAAAGTGGTGACGACCAAGGAGCGACGTCAATTCTGACCAAACTCAGGTGACGATCCAAGACCAGGGCCAATTCTGACCCAAGAGTGGTGACGACCGAGGATCGAGGTAAATTCTGACATAACTCAGGTGACGATCCAAGATCGGGGCAAATTCTAACCCAAGAGTGGTGACGACCGAGGACCGAGGTCAATTCTAACCTAACTCAGGTGATGATCCAAGACCGAGGATAGTTTTGACCCAAGGGTGGTAACGGCTGAGGATCGAGCACAATTCTCACCTAACTCCGGTGACGATCCAAGACGGGGGCCAATAATGACCCCAGAGTGGTGATGAGATGGGATCGAGGTTAATTCTGACTTAACTCAAGTGACGATACAAGATTGGTGCCAATTCTCACCCAAGAGTGGTGACGAATAAGAACCGAGGTCAATTCTGACCTAACTCAGGTGTCGATCCAAGACCGGGGCCAATTATGACCCAAGAGTGGTGACGACCGAGGATCGAGATTAATTCTGACCTAACTCAGGTGACGATCCAAGATCGGGACCAATTCTGACCCAAGAGTGGTGACGGTCGACGATCGAGAACAATTCGGACCTAACTCAGGTGACGATCCAAGACCGGGGCCAATACTTACCCAAGAGTGGTGACGACCGAGAATCGAGGTCAATTCTGACCTAACTCAGGTGACGATCCAAAACTAAGGCAAATTTTAACCCAAAAGTGGTGACGACCAAGGAGCGACGTCAATTCTAACCAAACTTAGGTGACGATCCAAGACCGGGGCCAATTCTGACCCAAGAGTGGTGACGACCGAGGACCGAGGTCAATTCTGACATATCTCAGGTGACGATCCAAGATCGGGGCCAATTCTAACCCAAGAGTGGTGACGATCGAGGACGGAGGTCAATTCTGACCTAACTCAGGTGACAATCCAAGACTGGGGCCAATTCTAACCCAAGAGTGGTGACGACCGAGGATCGAGAACAATTCTGACCTAACTCAGGTGACGATCCAAGACCGGGGGCCAATACAGACCCAAGAGTGGTGACGAGCGAGAATCGAGGTCAATTCTGACCTAACTCAGGTGACGATCCAAAACTGAGGCCAATTTTAACCCAAAAGTGGTGACGACCAAGGACCGTCGTCAATTCTGACAAAACTCTGGTGACGATCCAAGACCAGGGCCAATTCTGACACAAGAGTAGTGACGACTCAGGACCGAGGTCAATTATAACATAAATCAGGTGACGATCCAAGATTGGGGCCAATTCTGACCCACGAGTTGTGACGACTGAGGACGGAGGTCAATTCTGACCTAACTCAGGTGACGATCCAAGACCGGGGCCAATTCTAACCCAAGAGTGGTGACGGCCGAGGACCGAGAACAATTCTGACCTAACTTAGATGACGATCCAAGACCGGGGATAATTCTGACCCAAGAGTGGTGACGACCGAGGACCGAGGTCAATTCTGACCTAACTCAGGTGATGATCCAAGACCGAGGACAGTTTTGACCCAAGGGTGGTAACGACCGAGGATCGAGGACAATTCTCACCTAACTCCGGTGACGATCTAAGACGGGGGCCAATAATGACCCCAGAGTGGTGATGACATGGGATCGAGGTTAATTCTGACTTAACTCAAGTGACGATACAAGATCGGTGCCAATTCTCACCCAAGAGTGGTGACGAACAAGAACCGAGGTCAATTCTGACCTAACTCTGGTGACAATCCAAGACCGGGGCCAATTCTGACCCAAAAGTGGTGACGATCGAGGAACGAGGTCAATTATGACCTAACTCGGGTGACGACTCATGACCGGGGCCAATTGTGACCCAAGAGTGGTGACGACCGAGGACCGAGGTCAATTCTGACCTAACTCAGGTGACGATCCAAGATTGGGGCCAATTCTGACCCAAGAGTGGTGACGACTGAGGATCGAGGTCAATTCTAACCAAACTTAGGTGACGATCCAAGACCGGGGGCAATACTGACCCAAGAGTGGTGACGACCGAGGGCCAAGGTCAATTCTGACCTAACTCAGGTGACGATCCAAGATCGGGGACAATTGTGACCCAAGAGTGATGACGATCGAGGATTGAGGTCAATTTTGACCTAACTCATGTGACGATCCAAGATCGGGGCCAATTCTGACCCAAGAGTGATGACGACCGAGGACTGAGGTCAATTCTGACAAAACTGAGGTGACGATGCAAGATCGAGGCCAATTCTTAACCAATAGTGGTGACGGCCGAGGATCGGGAACAATCTCAGGTGACGATCGAAGACCGAGGAAAATTCTGACCCAAGAGTGTTTACGATCGAGGACCGATGTCAATTTTGACCTAACTCAGGTGACGATCCAAGATCAGGACCAATTTTGACCCAAGATTGGTGACCATATAGGATCGAGGTCAATTCTGACTTAACTCAAGTGACGATACAAGATCGGGTCCAATTCTGACCAAAGAGTGCTGACGACCAAGAACTGAGGTTAATTCTTACCTAACTCTAGTGATGATCCAAGACCAGGTCCAATTCTGACCCAAGAGTGGTGACGACCGAGGATTGTGGTCAATTCTGGCCTAACTCAGGTGATGATCCAAGATCGGGGCCAATTTTGACCTAAGAGTGGTGACGACCGAGGAGTGACGTCAATTCTGACCAAACTCAGGTGACGATCCAAGACCAGGGCCAAGTCTGACCCAAGAGTGGTGACGACTGAGGACCGAGGTCAATTCTGACATAACTCAGGTGACGATCCAAGATCGGGGCAAATTCTAACCCAAGAGTGGTGACGATCGAGGACAGAGGTCAATTCTGACCTAACTCAGGTGACGATCCAAGACTGGGGCCAATTCTAACCCAAGAGTGGTGACGATCGAGGACCGAGAACAATTCTGACCTAACTTAGGTGACGATCCAAGACCGGGGTCAATTCTGACCCAATAGTGGTGACGACCGAGGGCTGAGGTCAATTCTAACCTAACTTAGGTGACGATCCAAGACCGAGGACTATTCTGACACAAGAGTGGTGAAGACTGAGGATCGAGGTCAATTCTGACCTAACTCAGGTGACGATCCAAGACCGGGGCCAATACTGACCCAAGAGTGGTGATGAAATGGGATCGAGGCTAATTCTGACATAACTCAAGTGACGATACAAGATCGGTGCCAATTCTGACTCAAGAGTGGTGACGACCCGGAACCGAGGTGAATTCGGACCTAACTCTGGTGACGATCCAAGACCGGGGCCAATTCTGACCCAAGAGTGGTGACGATCGAGGAACGAGGTCAATTCTGACCTAACTCAGGTGACGATCCACGATCGGGGCCAATTCTGACCCAAGAGTGGTAACGACCGAGGTCAATTCTGACCTAACTTAGGTGACGATCCAATACTGGGGCCAATTCTGACCCAAGAGTGGTGACGACTGAGGATCGAGGTCAATTCAGACCAAACTTAGGTGACGATCCAAGATCGGGGCCAATACTGATCCAAGAGTGGTGACGACCGAGGACCGAGGTCAATTCTGACCTAACTCAGGTGACGATCCAAGACTGGGGCCAATTGTGACCCAAGAGTGAGGACGACTGAGGTTCGAGGTCAATTCTGACCTAACTCATGTGACGATCCAAGACAGTGGCCAATTCTGACCCAAGAGTGGTGACGGCCGAGGACCGATTACAATTCTGACCTAACTCAGGTGACGATCCAAGACCGGGGCCAATTGTGACCCTAGAGTGATGATGACCGAGGACCGAGGTCAATTCTGACCTTACTCTGGTGACGATCCAAGATCGGGGCCAATTCTTACCCAATAGTGGTGACGGCCAAGGATCGAGAACAATTCTAACTTAACTCAGGTGACGGTCCAAGACCGGGGCCAATCTTAACCCAAGAGTGGTGACGACCGAGGAGCGAGGGAAATTCTGACCTAACTCAGGTGACGTTCCAAGATCGGAACCAATTATGACCCAAGAGTGTTTACGATCGAGGACCGAGGTCAATTTTGACATAACTCAGGTGACGTTCCAAGATCGGAACCAATTCTGACCCAAGATTGGTGACGACATAGGATCGAGGTCAATTCTGACTTAACTTAAGTGACGATACAAGACCGGTGCCAATTCTGACCCAAGAGTGGTGATGACCAAGAACCGAGGACAATTCTGACCTAACTCTAGTGACGATCTAAGACTGGGTCCAATTTTGACCCAAGAGTGGTGACGACCAAGGATTGAGGTCAATTCTGACCTAACTCAGGTGACGATCCAAGATCAGGGCCAATTCTGACCCAAAAGTGGTGACGACCGAGGACCGAGGTCAATTCTGGCCCAAGATTGGTGACTGAGAACAATTCGGACCCAAGATTGGTGACTGAGAACAATTCGGACCTAGCTTAGGTGACGATCCAAGACTGGGGTCAATTTTGACCCAAGAGTGGTGACGACCGAGGATCGAGGTCAATTCTGACCTAACTCAGGTGATGATCCAAGACCGGCGCCAATTCTGACCCAAGAGTGGTGACGACCTACGACCGAGGTTAATTCTGACCTAACTCAGGTGATGATCCAAGACCGGGGCCAATTCTGACCCAAGAGTGGTGACGGCCGAGGATCGAGAACAATTCTGACCTAACTCAGGTGATGATCCAAGACCGGGGCCAATATTGACCCAAGAGTGGTGAAGATCGAGAACCGAGGTCAATTCTGACCTAACTCAGGTGACGATCCAAAACCGGGGCCAATTTTAACCCAAAAGTGGGGACGACCAAGGACCGACGTCAATTCTGACCTAACTCATATGAAAATCCAAGACCGGGTCCAATTCTGACCCAAGAATGATGACGACCGAGGTCCGAGGTCAATTCTGACCTTACTCTGGTGACGATCCAAGATCGAGGCCAATTCTTACCCAATAGTGGGTACGGCCAAGGATCGAGAACAATTCTGACTTAACTCAGGTGACGGTCCAAGACCGGGGCACTATTGACCCAAGAGTGGTGACGACCGAGGACCGAGGGCAATTCTGACCTAACTCAGGTGACGATCCAAGACCGAGGACAATTCTGACCCAAGAGTGTTTACGATCGAGGAACGAGGTCAATTTTGACCAAACTCAGGTGACGATCCAAGATCGGGACCAATTCTGACCCAAGATTGGTGATGATATAGGATCGAGGTCAATTCTGACTTAACTCAAGTGACGATACAAGACCGGTGCCAATTCTGACCCAAGAGTGGTGACGACCGAGGATCGGGAAAATTTCTGACCTAACTCAGGTGACGATCCAAGATCAGGACCAATTCTGACCCAATAGTGGTGACGAGCGAGGTCAATTCTGGCCTAACTCAGGTGACGACCCAAAACTGGGTCCAATTCTGACCCAAGAGTTGTGATGACCGAGGATCGAGGTAAATTCTGACCTAACTTAGGTGACGATCCAAGACCGTGGCCAATACTGACCCAAGAGTGGTGACGACCAAGGACTGAGGTCAATTCTGACCTAACTAAGGTGAGGATCCAAGATCGGGGCCAATACATACCCAAGGGTGGTGACGACATGGGATCGAGGTCAATTCTGACCTAACTCTGCTGACGATCCAAGACCGGGGCCAATTTTGACCCAAGAGTGGTGACGACCGAGGATCGAGGTCAATTATGAACTAACTCAGGTGATGATCCAAGACCGGCGCCAATTCTGACCCAAGAGTGGTGACGACCTAGGACCGAGGTCAATTCTGACCTACCTCAGGTGACGATCCAAGACCAGGGCCAATTCTGACCCAAGAGTGGTGACGGCCGAGGATCGAGAACAATTCTGACCTAACTCAGGTGATGATCCAAGACCGGGGCCAATATTGACCCAAGAGTGGTGACGATCGAGAACCCAGGTCAATTCTAACCTAACTCAGGTGACGATCCAAAACCGGGGCCAAATTTAACCCAAAAGTCGGGACGACCAAGGACCGACGTCAATTCTGACCTAACTCATATGACAATCCAAGACCGGGTCCAATTGTGACCCAAGAGTGGTGACGACCGAGGACTCAGGTCAATTGTGACATAACTCAGGTGACGATCCAAGACCGGGTCCAATTCTGACTCAAGAGTGGTGACGACCGACGATTGAGGTCAATTTTGACCTAACTCAGGTGATGATTAAAGCCCGGGGCCAATTCTGACCCAAAAGTGGTGATGACCGAGGGCCGAGTTCAATTCTGACCAAAATCAGGTGTCTATCCAAGACTGGGGCCAATTCTGACCCGAGAGTGATGACGACTGAGGATCGACATCAATTCTGACCAAACTTAGGTGACGATCCAAGACCGGGGCCAATACTGACCCAAGAGTGGTGACGACCGAGAACCAAGGTCAATTCTGACCTAACTCAGGTAACAATCCAAAATGGGGGCTGATTTTAACCCAAAAGTGGTGACGACCAAGAACCGAGGTCAATTGTGACCTAGCTCAGGTGACGATCCAAGACCGGGGACAATTGTTTCCCAAGAGTGATGACGACCGAGGACCGAGGTTAGTACTGACATAACTCAGGTGACGATTCAAGATTGGGGCCACTTCTAACCCAAGAGTGGTGACGATCGAGGACGGAGGTCAATTCTGACCTAACTCAGGTGACGATCCAAGACTGGGGCCAATTCTAACCCAAGAGTGGTGATGACCGAGAATCGAGAACAATTATGACCTAACTTAGGTAACGATCCAAGACCGGGGTCAATTATGACCCAAGAGTGGTGACGACCGAGGACTGAGGTCAATTCTAACCTAACTTAGGTGACGATCCAAGACCGTGGACAATTCTGACCCAATAGTGGTGACGATCGAGGATCGAGGTCAATTCTGACCTAACTCAGGTGACGATCCAAGACCGGGGCCAATACTGACCCAAGAGTGGTGACGACATGGGATCGAGGCTAATTCTGACATAACTCAAGTGACGATACAAGATCGGTGCCAATTTTGACCCAAGAGTGGTGACGACCAGGAACCGAGGTCAATTTTGACCTAACTCTGGTGACGATCCAAGACCGGGGCCAATTCTGACCCAAGAGTGGTGACGATCGAGGAACAAGGTCAATTTTGACCTAACTCAGGTGACGATCCACGACCTGGGCCAATTCTGACCGAAGAGTGGTGACGATCGAGGACCGAGGTCAATTCTGACCTAACTATGGTGACGACCCAATACTGGGGCCAATTCTGACCCAAGAGTGGTGACGACCGAGGATCGAGGTCAATTCTGACCTAACTGAGGTGACGATCCAAGACCGGGGCCAATACTGACCCAATAGTGGTGACGACCAAGGGCGGAGGTCAATTCTGACCTAACTAAGGTGACGATCCAAGACCAGTGCCAATATTGACCGAAGAGTGGTGACGACTGAGAACCGAGGTTAATTCTGACCTAAATCAGGTGACAATCCAAGACTGGGGCCAATTTTGACCCAAGAGTGGTGACGAACGAGGATCGAGGTTAATTCTGACCTAACTCAGGTGATGATCCCAGACCGGCGCCAATTCTGACCCAAGAGTGGTGACGACCTAGGACCGAGGTCAATTCTGACCTAACTCAGGTGACGATCCAAGACCGGGGCCAATTCTGGCCCAAGAGTGGTGACGGCCGAGGATCGAGAACAATTCTGACCTAACTCAGGTGATGATCCAAGACTGGGGCCAATATTGACCCAAGAGTGGTGACGATCGAGAACCGAGGTCAATTCTGATATAACTCAGGTGACGATCCAAAATCGGGGCCAATTTTAACCCAAAAGTGGTGACGACCAAGGACTGACTTCAATTCTAACCTAACTCATATGACAATCCAAGACCGGGACCAATTCTGACCCAAGAGTGGTGACGATGGAGGACCGAGGTTAATTGTGACATAACTCAGGTGACGATACAAGACCGGGTCCAATTCAGACCCAAGAGTGGTGACGATCGAGGATTGAGGTCAATTCTGACCTAACTCAGGTGATGATCAAAGCCAGGGGCCAATTCTGACCCAAGAGTGGTGACGACTGAGGATCGAGGTCAATTATGAACTAACTTAGGTGACGATCCAAGACCGGGGCCAATACTGACCCAATAATGGTGACGACCAAGGACTGGGTTCAATTCTGACCTAACTCAGGTGACGATATAAGATCGGGGCCAATAATGCCCGAAGAGTGGTGACGACCGAGAACCGAGGTCAATTCTGACCTAACTCAGGTGACATTCCAAAACTGGGGCAAATTTTAACCCAAAAGTGGTGACGACCGAGGACTGAGTTCAATTATGACCATAATCAGGTGACGATACAAGACCGGAGCCCATTCTGACCCAAGAGTGGTGACGACCGAGGATCGAGGAGAATTCTGACCTAACTCGGGTGATGATCCAAGACCCGTGCCAATTCTAACCCAAGAGTGGTGATGACCTAGGACCGAGGTTAATTCTGACCTAACTCAGGTGACAATCCAACACCGGGGCCAATTCTGACCCAAGAGTGGTGACGGCCGAGGACCGAGTGCAATTCTGATCTAACTCAGGTGACGATCCAAGATCGTGGCCAATTATGACCCAAGAGTGATGACGACCGAGGTTGAGGTCAATTTTGTCCTAACTCAAGTGATGATCCAGGACCGGGGCCAATTCTGACCCAAGAGTGATGACGATCGAGGACCGAGGTCAATTCTGACCTAACTGAGGTGACGATGCAAGACCAGGGCAAATTGTGTCCCAATAGTGGTGACGACCGAGGACCGAGGTCAATTCTGACATAACTCAGGTCACGATCCAAGATTGGGGCCAATCCGGACCCAAGAGTGGTGACGACCAAGGACAGAGGTCAATTCTGACCTAACTCAGGTGACGATCCAAGACCGGGGCCAATTCTGACCCAAGAGTGGTGACAGCCGAGGACTGAGAACAATTCCGACCTAGCTTAGGTGACGATCCAAGACTGGGGTCAATTCTGACCCAAGAGTGGTGACGATCGAGGACCGAGGTCAATTCTGACCTAACTCAGGTGACGATCCAGGACCGAGTACAATTCAGACCCAAGAGTGGTGACGACTGAGGATCGAGGTCAATTCTGACCTAACTCAGGTGACGATCAAAAACCAGAGTTGTGACGACATGGGATCGAGATTAATTCTGACTTAACTCAAGTAACGATACAAGATCGGTGCCAATTCTGACCCAAGAGTGGTGACGACCAAGAACCGAGGTCAATTCTCACCTAACTCAGGCGACGATAAAAGATCAGCGCCAATTCTCACCCAAGAGTGATGATGACCTAGGACCGAGTTTAATTTTGTTCTAACTAAGTTGACGATCCAAGATCGGGGCCAATTCTGACCCAAGAGTGGTGACGACTGAGGATCGAGGTCAATTCTGACCAAACTTAGGTGACGATCTAAGACCGGGGCCAATACTGACCCAAGAGTGGTGACGACCGAGAATTGAGGTCAATTCTAACCTAACTCAGGCGACGATAGAAAATCGGCGCCAATTCTGACCCAAGAGTGGTGATGACCTAGGACCGAGGTTAATTTTGACCTAACTCAGGTGACGATCCAAGACCGGTGCCAATTCTGACCCAAGAGTGGTGACGACCAAGGACCGATGTCAATTATGACATAACTCAGGTGACGATCCAAAATCGGGGCCAATTCTAACCCAAGAGTGGTGACGATCGAGGACGGAGGTCAATTCTGACCTAACTCAGGTGACGATCAAAGACTGGGGCCAATTCTAACCCAAGAGTGGTGACGACCGAGGACCGAGAACAATTCTGACCTAACTTAGGTGACGATCCAAGACCGGTGTCAATTCTTACCCAAGAGTGCTGACGACCGAGGACTGAGGTCAATTCTAACCTAACTGAGGTGACGATCCAAGATCGAGGACAATTCTGACCCAAGAGTGGTGACGACCGAGGATCGAGGTCAATTCTGACCTAACTCAGGGGACGATCCAAGATCGGGGCCAATACTGACCCAAGAGTGGTGACGACATGGGATCGAGGCTAATTCTGACCTAACTCAGGTGAAGATCCAAGACAGGCGCCAATTCTGACCCAAGAGTGGTGACGACCTAGGTCCGAGGTCAATTCTGACCTAACTCAGGTGACGATCCAAGACCGGGGCTAATTCTGACCCAAGAGTGGTGACGGCTGAGGATCGAGAACAATTCTGACCTAACTCTAGTGACGATCCAAGACCGGGGTCAATATTGAACCAAGAGTGGTGACGATCGAGAACCGAGGTCAATTCTGACCTAACTCAGGTGACGATCCAAAATCGGGGCCAATTTTATCCCAAAAGTGGGGACGACCAAGGACCGATGTCAATTCTGACCTAACTCATATGATAATCCAAGACCAGGTCCAATTCTGACCCAAGAGTGGTGATGACCGAGGACAGAGTTCAATTGTGACATAACTCAGGTGACGATCCAAGACCAGGTCCAATTCTGACCCAAGAGTGGTGACGACCGACGATTGAGGTCAATTCTGACCTAACTCAGGTGATGATTAAAGCCCGGGGCCAATTCTGACCCAAGAGTGGTGACGACCGAGGATCGAGGTCAATTCTGACCTAACTTAGGTGACGATCCAAGATTGGGACCAATACTGACCCAAGAGTTGTGATGACCAAGGACTGAGGTCAATTTTGACCTAACTAAGGTGACGATCCAAGACCGGGGACAATAATGCCCGAAGAGTGGTGACGACCGAGAACCGAGGTCAATTCTGACCTAACTTAGGTGACATTCCAAAATTGGGGCAAATTTCCACCCAAAAGTGGTGATGACCGAGGACCGAGTTCAATTCTGACCTAAATCAGGTGACTATCCAAGACTGGGGCCAATTCTGACCCAAGGGTGATGACGACTGAGGATCGAGGTCAATTCTGACCAAACTTAGGTGACGATCCATGACCGGGGCCAATACTGACCGAAGAGTGGTGACGACTGAGAACTGAGGTCAATTCTAGCCTAACTTAGGCGACGATCCAAAACCGGGGCCAATTTTGACCCAAGTGTGGTGACGACCAAGGACCGAGGTCAATTCTGACCTAACTAAGGTGACGATCCAAGACCGGGGCCAATTTTGACCCAAGAGTGGTGACGATCGAGGAACGAGGTCAATTTTGACCTAACTCAGGTGACGATCCACGACCGGGGCTAATTCTGACCCAAGAGTGGTGACGATCGAGGAGCGAGGTCAATTCTGACCTAACTTAGGTGACGATCCAAGACTGGGGCCAATTCTGACCCAAGAGTGGTGACGACTGAGGATCGAGGTCAATTCTGACCAAACTTAGGTGACGATCCAAGATTGGGGCCAATACTGACCCAAGAGTGGTGACGACCGAGGACCGAGGTCAATTCTGACCTAACTTAGGTGACGATCTAAGACCGGAGCGAATTGTGACCCTAGAGTGATGACGACCGAGGTCCGAGGTTAATTCTGACCTAACTCATGTGACGATCCAAGACCGTGGCCAATTCTGACCCAAGGGTGGTGACGGCCGAGGACCGAGGTCAATTCTAACCTAACTCAGGTGACGATCTCAGACCGGGGCCAATACTGACCCAAGAGTGGTGACGACATGGGATTAAGGCTAATTCTGACATAACTTAAGTGACGATACAAGATCGGTGACAATTCTGACCCAAGAGTGATGATGACCTAGGACCGAGTTTAATTATGACTTGACTCTGGTGACGATCCAAGACCGGGGCCAATTCTGACCCAAGAGTGGTGACGATCGAGGAACGAGGTCAATTCTGACCTAACTCAGGTGACGATCCACGACTGGGGCCAATTCTGACCCAAGAGTGGTGACGACTGAGGATCGAGGTCAATTCTGACAAAACTTAGGTGACGATCCAAGACCGGGGCCAATACTGACCCAAGTGTGGTGACGACCGATGACCGAGGTCAATTCTGACCTAACTCAGGTGACGATCCAAGACCGGGGCCAATTGTGACCCTAGAGTGATGACGACCGAGGTTCGAGGTCAATTCTGACCTAACTCATGTGACGATCCAAGACTGTGGCCAATTCTGACCCAAGAGTGGTGACGGTCGAGGATCGAGTACAATTCTGACCTAACTCAGGTGACGATCTAAGACCGGGGCCAATTGTGGCCCAAGAGTGATGACGACTGAGGATCGAGGTCAATTCTGACCTAACTCGTGTGACGATCCAAGACCGGGGCCAATTCTGACCCAAGAGTGATGACGACCAAGGACCGAAGTCAATTCTGACCTTACTATGGTGACGATCAAAGATCGGGGCCAATTCTTACCCAATAGTGGTGACGGCCAAGGCTCGAGAACAATTCTGACTTAACTTAGGGGACGGTTCAAGACCGGGGCCAATATTGACCCTAGAGTGGTGACGAACAAGGACCGAGGGCAATTCTGACGTAACTCAGGTGACGATCTAGGACCGAGGACAATTCTGACCCAAGAGTGTTTACGATCGAGGACCGAGGTCGATTTTGACCTAACTCAGGTGACGATCTAAGATCGGGACCAATTATGACCCAAGATTGGTGACGACATAGGATCGAGGTCAATTCTGACTTAACTCAAGTCACGATACAAGACCGGTGCCAATTCTGACCAAAGAGTGGTGACGACCAAGAACCGAGGTCAATTGTGACCTAACTCTAGTGACGATCTAAGACCGGGTCCAATTCTGACCCAAGAGTGGTGACGACCGAGGATTGAGGTCAGTTCTGACCTAACTCAGGTGACGATCCAAGATCGGGGCCAATTCTGACCCAAGAGTCGTGACGACCGAGGCCCGAGGTCAATTCTGACCTAACTCAGGTGATGACCCAAAACTGGGGCCAATTCTGACCCAAGAGTGGTGACGACCGAGGATCGAGGTCAATTCTGACCTAACTTAGGTTACGATCCAAGACCGGGGCCAATACTGACCCAATAGTGGTGACGACTAAGGACTGAGGTCAATTCAGACCTAACTAAGGTGACAATCCAAGACCGGGTCCAATATTGACCAAAGAGTGGTGAAGACTGAGAACCGAGGTCAATTCTGACCTAACTCAGGTGACATTCCAAAACTGGGGAAAATTTTGACCCAAAAGTGGTGACGACAGAGGACCGAGTTCAATTCTGACCTAAATCAGGTGACAATCCAAGACCGGGGTCAATTTTCACTCAAGAGTGGTGACAACCGAGGATCGAGGTCAATTCTGACCTAACTCAGGTGATGATCCAAGAGTGGTGACGACCTAGGACCGAGGTCAATTATGACCTAACTCAGGTGACGATTGAAGATCGGGGCCAATTCTGACCCACGAGTGGTAACGGCATAGGATCGAGAACAATTCTGACCTAACTCAGGTGATGATCCGAGAACGGGGCCAATATTGACCCAAGAGTGGTGACGATCGAGAACCGAGGTCAATTCTGATATAACTTAGGTGACGATCCAAAACCGGGGCCAATTTTAACCCAAAAGTCGTGACGACCAAGGACCGACATCAATTCTGACCTAACTCATATGACAATCCAAGACCTGGTCCAATTCTAACCCAAGAGTGGTGACGACTGAGGACCGAGGTTAATTGTGACATAACTCAGGTGACGATCCAAGACCGGGTCCAATTCTGACCCAAGAGTGGTGACGACCGAGGATTGAGGTCAATTCTGACCTAACTCAGGTGATGATAAAAGCCCGGGGCCAATTCTGACCCAAGAGTGGTGACGACCGAGGATCGAGGTCAATTCTGACCTAACTTAGGTGACGGTCCAAGACCGGGGCAAATACTGACCCAAGAATGGTGATGACCAAGGACTAAGGTCAATTCTGACCTAACTCAGGTGGCGATTCAAGATCGGGGCCAATAATGCCCGAAGAGTGGTGACGACCGAGAACCGAGTTCAATTCTGACCTAACTCAGGTGACATTCCAAAACTGGGGCAAATTTTAACCCAAAAGTGGTGACGACCGAGGACTGAGTTTAATTCTGACCTAAATCAGGTGACGATCCAAGACCGGAGCCAATTCTGACCCAAGAGTGGTGACGACCGAGGATCTAGGTGAATTCTGACCTAACTCAGGTGATGATCCAGGACCGGTGCCAATTCTGACCCAAGAGTGGTGATGAACTAGGATCGAGGTTAATTCTGACCTAACTCAGGTGACAATCCAACACCGAGGGCAATTCTGACCCAAGAGTGGTGACGGACGACGATCGAGAACAATTTTGATCTAACTCAGGTGACGATCGAAGATCGGGGCCAATACTGACCCAAGAGTGGTGACGACCGAGAACCGAGGTCAATTCTGACCTAACTCAGGTGGCGATCCAAAACCAGGGCCAATTTTAACCCAAAAGTGGTGACGACCAAGGATCGACGTAAATTTTGACCTAACTCAGGTGACGATCCAAAACCGGGGCCAATATTGACCCAAGAGTGGTGACGACATGGGATCGAGATTAATTCTGACTTAACTCAAGTGACGATACAAGATCGGTGCCAATTCTGACCCAAGAGTGGTGATGACCAAGAACCGAGGTCAATTCTCACCTAACTCAGGCGACGATAGAAGATCGGTGCCAATTCTGACCCAAGAGTGGTGATCACCTAGGACCGAGGTTAATTCTGACCTAACTCAGGTGACGATCCAAGACCGGGGCCAATTCTGACCCAAGAGTGGTGATGACTGAAGATCGAGGTCAATTCTGACAAAACTTAGTTGACGATCCAAGACCGGGGCCAATACTGACGCAAGAGTGGTGACGACCGAGAATCGAGGTCAATTCTAACCTAACTCAGGCGAGGATAGAAGATCGGCGCCAATTCTGACCCAAGAGTGGTGATGACCTAGGACCGAGGTTAATTTTGACCTAACTCAGGTGACGATCCAAGATCGGGGCCAATTCTGACCCAAGAGTGCTGACGACCAAGGATCGAGGTCAATTCTGACATAACTCAGGTGACGATCCAAGATCGGGGCCAATTCTAACCCAAGAGTGGTGACGATCGAGGACGAAGGTCAATTCTGACCTAACTCAGGTGACAATCCAAGACTGGGGCCAATTATAACCCAAGAGTGGTGACGACCGAGGACCGAGAACAATTCTGACCTAACTTAGGTGACGATCCAAGACCGGAGTCAATTCTGACCCAAGAGTGGTGACGACATGGGATCGAGTCTAATTCTGACATAACTCAAGTGACGATACAAGATCGGTGCCAATTCTGACCCAAGAGTGGTGACGACCAGGAACCGAGGTGAATTCTGACCTAACTCTGGTGATGATCCAAGACTGTGGCCAATTCTGACCCAAGAGTGGTGACGATCGAGGACCGAGGTCAATTCTGACCTAACTCAGGTGACGATCCAAGACTAGGGCCAATTCTGACCCAAGAGTGGTGACGGCCGAGGACCGAGAACAATTCTAACCTAACTTAGGTGATGATCCAAGACCGGGGTCAATTCTGACCCAAGAGTGGTGACGACCGAGGACTGAGGTCAATTCTGACCTAATGCAGGTGACATTCCAAAACTGGGGTAAATTTTAACCCAAAAGTGGTGACGACTGAGGATCGAGGTCAATTCTGACCAAACTTAGGTGACGATCCAAGACAGGGGCCAATACTGACCCAAGAGTGGTGACGATCAAGGACCGAGGTCAATTCTGACCTAATGCAGGTGACGATCCAAGACTGGGTCCAATTGTGACCCAAGTGTGATGGCGTCTGAGGTCCGAGGTCAATTCTGACCTAACTCATGTGATGATCTAAGACCGTGGCCAATTCTGACCCAAGAGTGGTGACGGCTGAGGACCGAGTGCAATTCTGACATAACACAGGGGACGATCCAAGACCAGGACCAATTGTGACCCAAGAGTGATGACGACCGAGGATCGAGGTCAATTCTGACCTAACTCATGTGACGATCCAAGACCGGGGCCAATTCTCACCCAAGAGTGATGACGACCGAGGACAGAGGTAAATTCTGACCTTACTCTGGTGACGATCCAAGATCGGAGCCAATTCTTACACAATAGTGGTGACGGCAAAGGATCGAGAAAAATTCTTACTTAACTTAGGTGATGATCCAAGACCGGGGCCAATATTGACCCAAGAGGGGTGACGACCGAGGAATAAGGTCAATTCTGACCTAACTCAGGTGACGATCCACGACCGGGGCCAAATCTGATCCAAGAGTGATAACGACCGAGGCCCGAGGTCAATTCTGACCTAACTCAGGTGACGATCCAAGACTGGGGCCAATTCTGACCCAAGAGTGGTGACGACTGAGGATCGAGGTCAATTCTGACCAAACTTAGGTGACGATCCAAGATTGGGGCCAATACTAACCCAAGAGTGGTGACGACCGAGGACCGAGGTCAATTCTGACCTAATGCAGGTGACGATCCAAGATCGGGGCCAATTGTGACCCAAGAGTGATGACGACCGAGGTCCGAGGTCAATTCTGACCTAACTCATGTGACGATCCAAGACCGTGGCCAATTCTGACCCAAGAGTGGTGACGGCCGAGGACCGAGTGCAATTCTAACCTAACTCAGGTGACGATCCAAGACCGAGGCCAATTCTGACCCAAGAGTGGTGATGACCGAGGACCGAGGTCAATTCTGACCTAACTAAGGTGACGATCCAAGACTGAGGCCAATTCTGACCCAAGAGTGGTGATGACCGAGGACCGAGGTCAATTCTGACCTAACTCAGGTGACGATCCAAGACCGGGGACAATTGTTACCCAAGAGTGATGACGACCGAGGACCGAGGTTAGTTTTGACATAACTCAGGTGACGATCCAAGATCGGGGCCAATTCTAACCCTAGAGTGGTGACGATCGAGGACGGAGGTCAATTCTGACCTAACTCAGGTGACGATCCAAGACTGGGGCCAATTCTAACACAAGAGTGGTGACGACCGAGGATCGAGAACCATTCTGACCTAACTTAGGTGACGATCCAAGACCGGGGTCAATTATGACCCAAGAGTGGTGACGACCGAGGACTGAGGTCAATTCTAACCTAACATAGGTGTCGATCCAAGACCGAGGACAATTCTGACCCTAGAGTGGTGACGACCGAGTATCGAGGTCAATTCTGACCTAACTCAGGTGACGATCCAAGACCGGGGCCAATACTGACCCAAGAGTGGTGACGACATGGGATCAAGGCTAATTCTGACATAACTCAAGTGACGATACAAGATTGGTGCCAATTCCGACCCAAGAGTGGTGACGACCAGGAACCGAGGTCAATTCTGACCTAACTCTGGTGACGATCCAAGACCGGGGACAATTCTGACCCAAGAGTGGTGACGATTGAGGAACGAGGTCAATTCTGACCTAACTCAGGTGACGATCCACTACTGGGGCTAATTCTGACCCAAGAGTGGTGACGATCGAGGACCGAGGTCAATTCTGACCTAACTCAGGCGAAGATCCAAGACTGGGGCCAATTCTGACCCAAGAGTGGTGACGACTGAGGATCGAGGTCAATTCTGACCAAACTTAGGTGACGATCCAAGATCGGGGCCAATATTGACCCAAGAGTGGTGACGACCGAGGACCGAGGTCAATTCTGACCTAACTCAGGTGACGATCCAAGACCGGGGCCAATTGTGACCCTAGAGTGATGACGACCGAGTTCCGAGGTCAATTCTGACCTAACTCATGTGACGATCCAAGACCGTGGCCAATTCTGACCCAAGAGTGGTGACGGCTATGGACCGAGTACAAATCTGACCTAACTCAGGTGACGATCTAAGACTGCGGCCAATTATGACCCAAGAGTGATGATGACTGAGGATCGAAGTCAATTCTGACCTAACTCATGTGACGATCCAAGATCGGGGCCAATTCTGACCCAAGAGTGATGACGACTGAGGACCGAGGTCAATTCTGACCTTACTCTGGTGACAATCAAAGTTCGGGGCCAATTCTTTCCCAATAGTGGTGACGGCCAAGGATCGATAACAATTCTTACTTAACTCAGGTGACGGTCCAAGAACGGGGCCATATTGACCCAAGAGTGGTGACAACCGAGGACCGAGGGCAATTCTGACCTAACTCAGGTGACGATCCAAGACCGACGACAATTCTGACCCAAGAGTGTTTACGATCGAGGACCGAGGTCTATTTTGACCTAACCCAGGTGACGATCCAAGATCGGGACCAATTCTGACCCAAGATTGGTGACGACATAGGATCGAGGTCAATTCTGACTTAACTCAAGTGACGATACAAGACCGGTGCCAATTCTGACCCAAGAGTGGTGACGACCAAGAACCGAGGTCAATTTTGACCTAACTCTAGTTACGATCTAAGACCGGGTCCAATTCTGACCCAAGAGTGGTGACGACCGAGGGTTGAAGTCAATTCTGACCTAACTCCGGTGACGATCCAAGATCGGGGCCAATTCTGACCCAAGAGTGGTGACGACCGAGGACAGAGGTCAATTCTGATCTAACTCAGGTGACGACCCAAAACTGGGGCCAATTCTGACCCAAGAGTGGTGACGACCGAGGATCGAGGTCAATTCTGACCTAACTTAGGTGACGATCCAAGACCGGGGCCAATACTGACCCAATAGTGGTGACGACCAAGGACTGAGGTCAATTCTGACCTAACTAAGGTGACGATCCAAGATCGGGGCCAATATTGACCGAAGAGTGGTGACGACTGAGAACCGAGGTCAATTCTGACCTAACTCAGGTGACATTCCAAAACTAGGGCAAATTTTGACCCAAAAGTGGTGACGACCGAGGACTGAGTTCAATTCTGACCTAAATCAGGTGACAATCCAAGACCGGGGCCAATTTTGACCCAAGAGTGGTGACGACCGAGGATCGAGGTCAATTCTCACCTAACTCAGGTGTTGATCCAAGACCGACGCCAATTCTGACCCAAGAGTGGTGACGACCTAGGACCGAGGTCAATTCTGACCTAACTCAGGTGACGATCCAAGACCGGGGCCAATTCTGACCCAAGAGTGGTGACGGCCGAGGATCGAGAACAATTCTGACCTAACTCAGGTGATGATCCAAGAACGGGGTCAATATTGACCCAAGAGTGGTGACGATCGAGAACCGAGGTCAATTCTGATATAACTCAAATGACGAACCAAAACCGGGGCCAATTTTAACCCAAAAGTGGTGACGACCATGGACCAACAACAATTCTGACCTAACTCATATGACAATCCAAGACCGGGTCCAATTCTGACCGAAGAGTGGTGACGACTGAGGACCGAGGTTAATTGTGACATAACTCAGGTGACAATCCAAGACCGGGTCCAATTCGGACCCAAGAGTGGTGACGACCGAGGATTGAGGTCAATTCTGACCTAACTCAGGTGATGATAAAATCCCGGGGCCAATTGTGACCCAAGAGTGGTGACGACCGAGGATCGAGGTCAATTCTGACCTAACTTAGATGACGGTCCAAGACCGGTGCCAATACTGACCCAAGAGTGGTGACGACCAAGGACTGAGGTCAATTCTGACCTAACTCAGGTGACGATCCAAGACCGACGACAATTCTGACCCAAGAGTGTTTACGATCGAGGACCGAGGTCTATTTTGACCTAACCCAGGTGACGATCCAAGATCGGGACCAATTCTGACCCAAGATTGGTGACGACATAGGATCGAGGTCAATTCTGACTTAACTCAAGTGACGATACAAGACCGGTGCCAATTCTGACCCAAGAGTGGTGACGACCAAGAACCGAGGTCAATTTTGACCTAACTCTAGTTACGATCTAAGACCGGGTCCAATTCTGACCCAAGAGTGGTGACGACCGAGGGTTGAAGTCAATTCTGACCTAACTCCGGTGACGATCCAAGATCGGGGCCAATTCTGACCCAAGAGTGGTGACGACCGAGGACAGAGGTCAATTCTGATCTAACTCAGGTGACGACCCAAAACTGGGGCCAATTCTGACCCAAGAGTGGTGACGACCGAGGATCGAGGTCAATTCTGACCTAACTTAGGTGACGATCCAAGACCGGGGCCAATACTGACCCAATAGTGGTGACGACCAAGGACTGAGGTCAATTCTGACCTAACTAAGGTGACGATCCAAGACCGGGGCCAATATTGACCGAAGAGTGGTGACGACTGAGAACCGAGGTCAATTCTGACCTAACTCAGGTGACATTCCAAAACTAGGGCAAATTTTGACCCAAAAGTGGTGACGACCGAGGACTGAGTTCAATTCTGACCTAAATCAGGTGACAATCCAAGACCGGGGCCAATTTTGACCCAAGAGTGGTGACGACCGAGGATCGAGGTCAATTCTCACCTAACTCAGGTGTTGATCCAAGACCGACGCCAATTCTGACCCAAGAGTGGTGACGACCTAGGACCGAGGTCAATTCTGACCTAACTCAGGTGACGATCCAAGACCGGGGCCAATTCTGACCCAAGAGTGGTGACGGCCGAGGATCGAGAACAATTCTGACCTAACTCAGGTGATGATCCAAGAACGGGGTCAATATTGACCCAAGAGTGGTGACGATCGAGAACCGAGGTCAATTCTGATATAACTCAAATGACGATCCAAAACCGGGGCCAATTTTAACCCAAAAGTGGTGACGACCATGGACCAACATCAATTCTGACCTAACTCATATGACAATCCAAGACCGGGTCCAATTCTGACCCAAGAGTGGTGACGACTGAGGACCGAGGTTAATTGTGACATAACTCAGGTGACAATCCAAGACCGGGTCCAATTCGGACCCAAGAGTGGTGACGACCGAGGATTGAGGTCAATTCTGACCTAACTCAGGTGATGATAAAATCCCGGGGCCAATTGTGACCCAAGAGTGGTGACGACCGAGGATCGAGGTCAATTCTGACCTAACTTAGATGACGGTCCAAGACCGGTGCCAATACTGACCCAAGAGTGGTGACGACCAAGGACTGAGGTCAATTCTGACCTAACTCAGGTGACGATCCAAGAGCAGGGCCAATAATGCCCGAAGAGTGGTGACGACCGAGAACCGAGGTCAATTCTGACCTAACTCAGGTGACATTCCAAAATTGGGGCAAATTTTAACCCAAAAGTGGAGACGACCGAGGACTGAGTTCAATTATGACCTAAATCAGGTGACGATGCAAGACCGGAGCCAATTCTGACCCAAGAGTGGTGACGACCGAGGATCGAGGTGAATTCTGACCTAACTCAGGTGATGATCCAAGACCGGCGCCAATTCTGACCTAAGAGTGGTGATGACCTAGGACCGAGTTTAATTCTGACCTAACTCAGGTGACAATCCAACACCGGGGCCAATTCTGACCCAAGAGTGGTGACGGACGACGACCGAGAACAATTTTTACCTAACTCAGGTGACGATCCAAGATCGGGGCCAATACTGACCCAAGAGTGGTGACGACCGAGAACCGAGGTCAATTCTGTCCTAACTCAGGTGTCGATCCAAAACCGAGGCCAATTTTAACCCAAAAGTGGTGACGACCAAGGACCGACGTAAATTTTGACCTAACTCAGGTGACGATCCAAGACCAGGGCCAATTGTGTCCCAAGAGTGGGGACGACCGAGGACCTAGGTCAATTCTGACATAACTCAGGTCACGATCCAAGATTGGGGCCAATTCGGACCCAAGAGTGGTGATGACCAAGGACAGAGGTCAATTCTGACCTAACTCAGGTGATGATCCAAGACCTGTGTCCAATTCTGACACAAGAGTGGTGACGGCCGAGGACTGAGAACAATTCTGACCTAGCCTAGGTGACGATCCAAGACTGGGGTCAATTCTGACCCAAGAGTGGTGACGACTGAGGACCGAGGTCAATTCTGACCTAACTCAGGTGATGATCCAAGACCGAGGACAATTCAGATCCAAGAGTGGTGACGACTGAGGATCGAGGTCAATTCTGACCTAACTCAGGTGACGATCCAAAACCGGGGCCAATATTGACCCAAGAGTGGTGACGACATGGGATCGAGATTAATTCTGACTTAACTCAAGTGACGATACAAGATCGGTGCCAATTTTGATCCAAGAGTGGTGACGACCAAGAACCGAGGTTAATATTGACCTAACTCAGGAGACGATCCAAGTCCGGGGTCAATTCTGACCCAAGAGTGGTGACGACTGAGGATCGAGATCAATTGTGACCAAACTTAGGTGACGATCCAAGACTGGGGCCAATACTGACCCAAGAGTGGTGACGACCAAGAACCGAGGTCAATTCTCACCTAATGCAGGTGACGATCCAATACCGGGGCCAATTCTGACCCAAGAGTGGTGATGACCTAGGACCGAGGTTAATTCTGACCTAACTCAGGTGACGATCCAAGACCGGGTCCAATTCTGACCCAAGAATGGTGACCACCGAGGACCGAGGTCAATTCTGACATAACTCAGGTGATGATCCAAGATCGGGGCCAATTCTAACCCAAGAGTGGTGACGATCGAGGACGGAGGTCAATTCTGACCTAACTCAGGTGACGATCCAAGACCGTGGCCAATTCTGACCCAAGAGTGGTGACGGACGAGGATCGAGTGCAATTCAGACCTAACACAGGTGACGATCCAAGATCGGGACCAATTGTGACCCAAGAGTGATGACGACTGAGGATCGAGGTCAATTCTGACCTAACTCATGTGACGATCTAAGATCGGGTCCACTTTTGACCCAAAGTGATGACGACCGAGGACCGAGGTCAATTCTGACCTTACTCTGGTGACGATCCAAGATCGGGGCCAATTATTACACAATAGTGGTGACGGCCAAGGATCGAGAACAATTCTGACTTAACTCAGGTGATGATCCAAGACCGGGGCCAATATTGACCCAAGAGTGGTGACGACTGAGGAACAAGGTCAATTCTGACCTAACTCAGGTGACGATCCCCGACCGGGGCCAATTCTGACCCAAGAGTGGTGACGATCGAGGACCGAGGTCAATTCTGACCTAACTCAGGTGACGATCCAAGACTGGGGCCAATTCTGACCCAAAAGTGGTGATGACTGAGGATCGAGGTCAATTCTGACCAAACTTAGGTGACGATCCAAGACCGGGGCCAATACTGACCCAAGAGTGGTGATGACCGAGGACCGAGGTCAATTCTGACCTAATGTAGGTGACGATCCAAGACAAGGGCCAATTGTGACCCAAGAGTGATGACGACCGAGGTCCGAGGTCAATTCTGACCTAACTCATGTGACGATCCAAGACCGTGGCCAATTCTGACCCAAGAGTGGTGACGGCCGAGGACCGAGTGCAATTCTGACCTAACTCAGGTGACGATCCATGACCGGGGCCAATTGTGACCCAAGAGTGATGATGACCGAGGATCGAGGTCAATTCTGACCTAACTCATGTGACGATCCAAGACCGGGGCCAATTCTGACCCAAGAGTGATGACGACCGAGGACCGAGGTCAATTCTGACCTTACTCTGGTGACGATCCAAGATCGGGCTAATTCTTACATAATAGTGTTGACGGCCAAGGATCGAGAACAATTCTGACTTAACTCAGGTGATGATCCAAGACCGGGGCCAATATTGACCCAAGAGTGGTGACAACTGAGGACCGAGGGAAATTCTGACCTAAGTCAGGTGACGATCCAAGACCGAGGACAATTCTGACCCAAGAGTGTTTCCGATCGAGGACCGAGGTCAATTTTGACCTAACTCGGGTGACGATCCGAGATCGGGACCAATTCTGACCCAAGATTGGTGACGACATAGGATCGAGGTCAATTCTGACTTAACTCAAGTGACGATACAAGACTGGTGCCAATTACGACCCAAGAGTAGTGACGACCAAGAACTGAAGTCAATTCTGACCTAACTCTAGTGACGATCTAAGACCGGGTCCAATTCCGACCCAAGAGTGGTGACGACCGAGGATTGAGGTCAATTCTGACCTAACTCCGGTGACGATCCAAGATCGGGGCCAATTCTGACCCAAGAGTGGTGACGACCGAGGACCGAGATCAATTCTGACCTAACTCAGGTGACGACCCAAAACTGGGGCCAATTCTGACCCAAGAGTGGTGACGACCAAGGATCGAGGTCAATTCTGACCTAACTCAGGTGACGACCCAAAACCGGGGCCAATACTGACCCATGAACGGTGACGACCAAGGACTGAGGTCAATTCTGACCTAACTCAGGTGACGATCCCAGATCGGGGCCAATAATGCCCGAAGAGTGGTGACGACAGAGAATCGAGGTCAATTCTGACCTAACTCAGGTGACATTCCAAAACTGGGGAAAATTTTAACCCAAAAGTGGTGACGACCGAGGACTGAGTTCAATTCTGACATAAATCAGGTGACGATCCAAGACCGGAGCCAATTCTGACCCAAGAGTGGTGACGACCGAGGATCAAGGTGAATTCTGACTTAACTCAGGTGATGATCAAAGACCGGCACCAATTCTCACCCAAGAGTGGTGATGACCGAGGACCGAGGTTAATTCTGACCTCACTCAGGTGATGATCCAAGATCGATGCCAATTCTGACCCAAGAGTGGTGATGACCTAGGACCGAGGTTAATTATGGCCTAACTCAGGTGACAATCCAACACCGGGGCCAATTTTGACCCAAGAGTGGTGACGGCCCACGACCGATAACAATTTTGACCTAACTCAGGTGACGATCCAAGATCGGGGCCAATACTGACCCAAGAGTGGTGACGACCGAGAACCGAGGTCAATTCTGACCTAACTCAGGTGGCGATCAAAAACCGGGGCGAGTTTTAACCCAAAAGTGGTGACGACTAAGGACCGACGTAAATTTTGACCTAACTCAGGTGACGATCCAAGAGCAGGGCCAATTGTGTCCCAAGAGTGGTGACGACCGAGGACCGAGGTCAATTCTGACATAACTCAGGTCACGATCCAAGATTGGGAGCATTTCGGACCCAAGAGTGGTGACGACTAAGGACAGAGGTCAATTCTGACCTAACTCAGGTGACGATCCAAGACTAGGGCCAATTCTGACCCAAGAGTGGTGACGGCCGAGGACTGAGAACAATTCTGACTTAGCTTAGGTGACGATCCAAGACTGGGGTCAATTCTAACCCAAGAGTGGTGACGACCGAGGACCGAGGTCAATTCTGGCCTAACTCAGGTGACGATCCAAGACCGAGGACAATTCAGACCCAAGAGTGGTGATGACTGAGGATCGAGGTCAATTCTGACCTAACTCAGGTGACCATCCAAAACCGGGGCCAATTTTTATCCAAGAGTGGTGAGGACATGGGATCGAGATTGATTCTGACTTAACTCAAGTGACGATACAAGATCGGTGCCAATTCTGACCCAAGGGTGGTGACGACCAAGAACCGAGGTCAATTCTCACCTAACTCGGACGACGATAGAAGATCGGTGCCAATTCTGACCCAAGAGTGGTGATGACCTAGGACCGAGGTTAATTCTGACCTAACTCAGGTGACGATCCGAGACCGGGGCCAATTCTGACCCAAGAGTGCTGACGACTGAGGATCGAGGTCAAATCTGACAAAACTTAGGTGACGATCCAAAACCGGGGCCAATTCTGACCCAAGAGTGGTGACGACCGAGGACTGAGGTCAATTCTGACATAACTCAGGTGACAATCCAAGATCGGGGCCAATTCTAACCCAAGAGTGGTGACGATCGAGGACGGAGGTCAATTCTGACCTAACTCAGGTGACGATCCAAGACTGGGGCCAATTCTAACCCAAGAGTGGTGACGACCGAGGACCGAGAACAATTCTGACCTAACTTAGGTGACGATCCGAGACCGGGGTCAATTCTGACCCAAGAGTGGTGACGACCGAGGACTGAGGTCAATTCTAACCTAACTTAGGTGACGATCCAAGATCGAGGACAATTCTGACCCAAGAGTGGTGACGACCGAGGATCGAGGTCAATTCTGACCTAACTCAGGGGACGATCCAAGACCGGGGCCAATACGGACCCAAGAGTGGTGACAACATGGGATCGAGGCTAATTCTGACATAACTCAAGTGACGATACAAGATCGGTGCCAATTCTGACCCAAGAGTGGTGACGACCAGGAACTGAGGTGAATTCTGACCAAACTCCAGTGACGATCCAAGACCGGGGCAAATTCTGACCCAAGAGTGGTGATGACTGAGGATCGAGGTCAATTCTAACCAAACTTAGGTGACGATCCAAGACCAGGGCCCATACTGATCCAAGAGTGGTGACGACTGAGGAGCGAGGTCAATTCTGACCTTACTCTGGTGATGATCCAAGATCGGGGCCAATTCTTACACAATAGTGGTGACGGCCAAGGATCGAGAACAATTCTGACTTAACTCAGGTGACGATCCAAGACTGGGGCCAATATTGACCCAAGAGTGGTGACGACCGAGGAACGAGGGCAATTCTGACCTAACTCAGGTGACGATCCAAGACCGAGGACAATTCTGACCCAAGAGTGTTTACGATCGAGGACCGAGGTCAATTTTGACCTAACTCAGGTGACGATCCAAGATTGGGACCAATTCTGACCCAAGATTGGTGATGACATAGGATCGAGGTAAATTCTGACTTAACTCAAGTGACGATACAAGACCGTTGCCAATTCTGACCCAAGAGTGGTGACGACCAAGAACCGAGGTCAATTCTCACCTAACTCAGGCGACGATAGAAGATCGGCACCAATTCTGACCCAAGAGTGGTGATGACCAAGGACCGAGGTTAATTCTGACCTAACTCAGGTGGCGATCCAAGACCGGGGCCAATTGTGACCCAAGAGTGGTGACGACTGAGGATCGAGGTCAATTCTTACCAAACTTAGGTGACGATCCAAGACCGGGGCCAATACTGACCCAAGAGTGGTGACGACCGAGAATCGAGGTCAATTCTAACCTAACTCAGGCGACGATAGAAGATCGGCGCCAATTCTGACCCAAGAGTGGTGATGACCTAGGACCGAGGTTAATTCAGACCTAACTCAGGTGGAGATCCAAGACCGGGGCCAATTATGACCCAAGAGTGGTGACGACCGCGGACCGAGGTCAATTCTGACATAACTCAGGTGACGATCCAAGATCGGGGCCAATTCTAACCCAAGAGTTGTGACGATCGAGGACGGAGGTCAATTCTGACCTAACTCTGGTGACGATCCAAGACTGGGGCCAATTCTAACCCAAGAGTGGTGACGACCGAGGACCGAGAACAATTCTGACCTAACTTAGGTGACGATCCAAGACCGGGGTAAATTCTGACCCAAGAGTGGTGACGACTGAGAACTGAGGTCAATTCTAACCTAACTTAGGTGACAATCCAAGATCGAGGACAATTCTGACCCAAGAGTGGTGACGATCGAGGAACGAGATCAGTTCTGACCTAACTCAGGTGACGATCCACGACCGGGGCCAATTATGACCCAAGAGTGGTGACGATCGAGGACCGAGGTCAATTCTGACCTAGCTCAGGTGACGATCCAAGACTGGGGCCAATTCTAAACCAAGAGTGGTGACGACTGAGGATCGAGGTCAATTCTGACCAAACTTAGGTGACGATCCAAGACCGGGGCCAATACTGACCCAAGAGTGGTGACGACCGAGGACCGAGGTCAATTCTGAGCTAATGCAGGTGACGATCCAAGACCGGGGCCAATTGTGACCCAAGAGTGATGACGACCGAGGTCCGAGGTCAATTCTGACCTAACTCATGTGACGATCCAAGACCGTGGCCAATTCTGACCCAAGAGTGGTGACGGCCGAGGACCAAGTGCAATTCCGACCTAACTCAGGTGACGATCTAAGACCGGGGCCAATTGTGACCCAAGAATGATGACGACCGAGGATCGAGGTCAATTATGACCTAACTCATGTGACGATCCAAGACCGGGTCCAATTCTGACCGAAGAGTGATGACGACCGAGGACCGAGGTCAATTCTGACCTTACTCTGGTGACGATCCAAGATCGGGGCCAATATTGCTCCAAGAGTGGTGACAACTAAAACCGAGGTCAATTCTGACTTAACTCAAGTGACGATCCAAAACCGGGGCAAATTCTGACCCTAGAGTGGTGACGACCAAGAACCGAGGTCAATTCTGACCTAACTCTTATGACGATCCAAGACCGGGGCCAATTCTTACACAATAGTGGTGACGGCCAAGGATCGAGAACAATTCTGACTTAACTCAGGTGACGATCCAAGACCGGGGCCAATATTGACCCAAGAGTGGTGACGACCGAGGACCGAGGGAAATTTTGACCTAACTCAGGTGACGATCCAAGATCTGGACCAATTCTCACCCAAGATTGGTGACGACATAGGATCGAGGTCAATTCTGACTTAACTCAAGTGACGATACAAGACCGGTGCCAATTCTGACCCAAGACTGGTGACGACCAAGAACCGAGGTCAATTCTGACCTAACTCTAGTGACGATCTAAGACCGACTCCAATTCTGACCCAAGAGTGGTAACGACCGAGGATTGAGGTCAAATTGTGACCTAACTCAGGTGACGATCCAAGATCGGGGCCAATTCTGACCCAAGAGTGGTCACGACCGAGGACCGAGGTCAATTTTAACCTAACTCACGTGACGACCCAAAACTGGGGCCAATTCTGACCCAAGAGTGGTGACGACCAAGGATCGAGGTCAATTCTGACCTAACTTAGGTGACGAACCAAGACTGGGGTGAATACTGACCCAAGAGTGGTGACGACCGAGAACCGAGGTAATTTCTTACTTAACTTAGGTGACATTCCAAAACTGGGGCTAATTTTGACCCAAAAGTGGTGACGACCGAAGATTAAGGTGAATTCTGACATAACTAAGGTCACAATCCAAGATTGGGGCCAATTCTGACCCAAGAGTGGTGACGACCAAGGACAGAGGTCAATTCTGACCTAACTTAGGTGACGATCCATGACCGGGGCCAATGCTGACCAAAGAGTGGTGACGGCCTAAGATCGAGAACAATTCTGACCTAGCTTAGGTGATGATCCAAGACTGGGGACAATTCAGACCCAAGAGTGGTGACGACTGAGGATCGAGGTCAATTCTGACCTAACTCAGGTGACGATCCAAAACCGGGGCCAATATTGACCCAAGAGTGGTGACGACATGGGATCGAGGTTAATTCTGACTTAACTCAAGTGACGATACAAGATCGGTACCAATTTTGACCCAAGAGTGGTGACGACCAAGAACTGAGGTCAATTTTGATCTAACTCTAGTGACGATCCAAGACCGGGGCCAATTCCAACCCAAGAGTGGTGACGATCGAGGATCGAGGTTAATTCTGACCTAACTCAGGTGACGATCCACGATCGGGGCCAATTCTGACCCATGAGTGGTGACGACCGAGGACCGAGGTCAATTCTGACCTAACTGAGGTGACGATCCAAGAGAGGGGCCAATTCTGACCCAAGAGTGGTGACGACTGAGGATCAAGGTCAATTCTGACCAAACTTAGGTGACGATCCAAGATCGGGGCCAATACTGACCGAAGAGTAGTGACAACCGAGAACCGTGGTCAATTCTAACCTAACTCAGGCGACGATACAAGACCGACGCCAATTTTAACCCAAGAGTGCTGATGACCTCGGACCGAGGTTAATTATGACCTAACTCAGGTGACGATCCAAGACTGGGGCCAATTTTGACCCAAGAGTGGTGATGACTGAGGATCGAGGTCAATTCTGACCAAATTAGGTGACGATAAAAAACCGGGGCCAATACTGACCCAAGAGTGGTGACGACCAAAAACTGAGGTCAATTCTAACCTAACTCAGGCGACGATCCAAAACTGGAGCCAATTTTGACCCAAGCGTGGTGACGACTAAGGACCGAGGTCAATTTTTACCTAACTAAGGTGCCGATCCAAGATCGAGGCCAATTCAGACCCAAGAGTGGTGATGACCGAGGATCGAGGTCAATTCTGACCTAAATCAGGTGACGATCTAAGACCGGGAATAGTTATGACCCAAGAGTGATTACGACCGAGGACCGAGGTCAATTCTGGCCTAACTCATGTGACGATTCAAGTCTGGGGCCAATTATGATCCTAAAGGGGTGACGGCCGAGGACCGAGTGCAATTCGTACCTAACTCAGGTGACGATCCAAGACCGGGGCCAATTGTGACCCAAGAGTGATGACGACCGAGGACCGAGGTCAATTCTAACCTAACTCATGTGACGATCCAAGACCGGGGCTAATTGTGACCCAAGAGTGATGACGACCGAGGACCGAGGTCAATTCTGACCTAACTCAGGTGATGATCCAAGATCGGGGCCAATTCTTACCTAATAGTGGTGATGACCGAGGATCAAGAACAATTCTAACCTAACTGAGGTGACGATCTAAGACCGGGGCCAATTTTGACCCAAGAGTGGTGACGATCGAGGTCCGAGGGCAATTCTGACCTAACTCAGGTGACGATCCAAGACCGAGGACAATTTTGACCCAAGAGTGTTTACGATCGAGGACCGAGGTCAATTTTGACATAACTCAGGTGACGATCTAAGATTAGGACGAATTCTGACTGAAGATTGGTGACGACATAGGATCATGGTCAATTCTGACCTAACTCTAGTGACGATCCAAGAACGGGGCCAATTCTGACCCAAGAGTGGTGACGACCGAGGATTGAGGTCACTTCTGACCTAACTCCGGTGATAATCGATGATCGGGGCCAATTCTAACCCAAGAGTGGTGACGACCGAGGACGGAGGTCAATTCTGACCTAACTCAGGTGACGATCCAAGACCAGGTTCAATTCTGACCTAAGAGAGGTGACGGCCTAGGCCCGAGAACAATTTTGACCTATCTTAGGTGATGATCCAAGACCGGGCCAATTTTAACCCAAAAGTGGTGACAAAGAAGGACCGACGTCAATTTTGACCTAACTCATATGATGATCCAAGACCGAGGCCAATCCTGACCCAAGAGTGGTGACGACGGAGGACCGATGTCAATTCTGACATAACTCCGGTGACGATCCAAGATCGGGGCCAATTCTGACCCAAGAGTGGTGACGATCGAGGACGGTGGTCAATTCTGACCTAACTCGGGTGACAATCCAAGACCGGGGCTAATTCTGACCGAAGAGTGGTGACGGCCTAGGCCTGAGAACAATTTTGACCTAACTTAGGTGACGATCCAAGATCGGGGTCAATACTGACCCAAGAGTGGTGACGACCGAGGACCGAGGTCAATTCTGACCTAACTTAGGTAACGATCCAAAACCAAGGACAATTCTGACCCAAGAGTGGTGACGACCGAGGATCGAGGTCAATTGTGACCTAACTCAGGTGGCGATCCATGATCGGGGCCAATACTGACCCAAGGGTGATGACGACATGGGAACGAGGTTAATTCTTACTTAACTCAAGTGACGATACAAGATCGGTGGCAATTCTGACCCAAGAGTGGTGACGACCAAGAGCCAAGGTCAATTCTGACCTAACTCTGGTGACGATCCAAGACCGGGGCCAATTCTGACCCAAGTGTGGTGACGTTCGAGGATCGAGGTCAATTCTAACCTAACTCCGGTGACGATCCACGACTGGGGCCAATTCTGACCCAAGAGTGGTGATGACCGAGATCAATTCTGACCTAACTGAGGCGACAATCCAAGACTGGGGCCAATTTTGACCCAAGAGTGGTGACGACTAAGGATCGAGGTCAATTCTAACCAAACTTAGGTGATGATCCAAGACCGGGGCCAATACTGACCCAAGACTGGTGACGATCGAGAACCGAGGTCAATTCTAATCTAACTCAGGCGACGATCCAAAATAGGGGACAATTTTGACCCAAGAGTGGTGATGACCGAGGACCGAGGTCAATTCTGACCTAACTCAGGTGACGATATAAGACCGGGGCCAATTGTTCCCCAAGAGTGATGACGACCGAGGATCGAGGTCAATTCTGACCTAACTCTTGGGACAATCCAAGACCGGGGCCAATTCTGACCAAGAGTGGTGACGGCCGAGGACCGAGTTCAATTCTGAACTAACTCAGGTGATGATCCAAACCCGGGGCCAATTATGACCCAAGAGTGATGACGACCGAGGACCGAGGTCAATTCTGACCTAACTCATGTGACGATCCAAGACTGGGGCCAATTCTGACCCAAGAGTGATGACGACCGAGGACCGAGGTTAATTCTGACCTAACTCAGGTGACGATCCAAGATCGGGGCCAATTCTTACCCAATAGTGGTGACGGCCGAGGATCGAGATCAATTCTGACCTAACTCAGGTGACGATCCAAGATCGGGGCCAATTCTGACCCAAGAGTGGTGACGACCGAGGACCGAGGGCAATTCTGACCAAACTCAAGTGACGATCAAAGACCGAGGACAATTCTGACCCAAGAGTGTTTACGATCGAGGACAGAGGTCAATTTTGACCTAATTCAGGTGACGATCCAAGACCGGGACCAATTCTGACCCAAGATTGGTGACGACATAGGATCGAGGTCAATTCTGACTTAACTCAAGGGACGATAAAAGACCGGTGCCAATTCTAACCCAAGAGTGGTGACGACCAAGAATCGAGGTCAATTCTGACCTAACTCTTGTGACGATCCACGATCGGGGCCAATTCTGACCCAAGAGTGGTGACGACCGAGGATTGAGGTCAATTTTGACCTAACTCGGGTCACAATCCAAGACCGGGGCCAATTCTGAAGCAAGAGTGGTGATGATCGAGGACCGAGGTCAATTCTGACCTAACTCGAGTGATGATCCAAGACCGGGGCCAATTCTGACCCAAGAGTGGTGACGACCGAGGATCGAGGTCAATTCTGACCTAACTCAGGTGATGATTCAAGACCGGGGCCAATACTGACCCAAGAGTGGTGATGATCGCGAACCGAGGTCAATTCTGATCTAACTCAGGTGACGATCCAAGACCGGGGCCAATTCTGACCCAAGAGTGGTGACGACCGATGATCGAGAACAATTCTGACCTAACTCAAGTGACGATCCAAGACTGGGTCCAATTCTGACCCAAGAGTGGTGACGACCGAGGATCGAGCTCAATTCTGACCAAACTCAGGTGACGATCCAAGACCGGGGCCAATACTGAACCAAGAGTGGTGACGACCTAGGACCGAGTTCAATTCTGACCTAACTCAGGTGAAGATCCAAGACGGGGGCCAATTCTGACCCAAGAGTGGTGACGACCAAGGATCGAGAACAATTCTGACCTAACTCAGGTGATGATCCAAGACCGGGGCCAATACTGACCCAAGAGTTGTGATGATCGAGAACCGAGGTCAATTCTGACCTAACTCAGGTGACAATCCAAAACTGGGGCCAATTTTAACCCAAAGTGGTGACGACCAAGGATCGACATCAATTCTGACCTAGCTCATGTGACGATCCAAGACCGGTGCCAATTCTGACCAAAGAGTGGTGACGACAGAGGGCCGAGGTCTATTCTGACATAACTCAGGTGACGATCCAAGATCGGGGCCAATTCTGACCCAAGAGTGGTGACGACCGAGGATCGAGGTTTAATTCTGACCTAACTCAGGTGACGATCCAGGATCGGGGCCAATACTGACCAAAGGGTGGTGACGACATGGGATCGAGGTTAATTCTAACTTAACTCAAGTGGCGATACAAGATTGGTGCCAATTCTGACCCAAGAATGGTGACGACCAAGAACCGAGGTCAATTCTGACCTAACTCTGGTGACGATCAAGGACCGGGGCCAATTCTGACCCATGAGTGGTGACGATCGAGGATCGAGGTCAATTCTAACCTAACTCCATTGACGATCCACGACCGGGGCCAATTCTGACCCAAGAGTGGTGACGACCGAGGACCGAGGTCAATTCTGACCTAACTCAAGTGAGGATCCAAGAAAGGGGCCAATTAAGACCCAAGAGTGGTGACGACTGAGGATCGAGGTCAATTCTGACCAAACTTAAGTGACGATCTAAGACCGGGGCCAATACTGACCCAAGAGTGGTGACGACTGAGAACCGAGGTCAATTCTTACCAAACTCAGGCAACGATTCAAAACCGGGGCCAATTTTGACCAGGAGTGGTGATGACGAAGGACCGAGGCCAATTCTGACCTTGCTAAGGTGACGATCCAAGACCGAGGCCAATTCTGATCCAAGAGTGGTGATGACCGAGGACCGAGGTCAATTCTGTCCTAACTTAGGTGATCATCCAAGACCGGGGCCAATTGTTGCCCAAGAGTGATGACGACCGAGGACCGAGATCAATTCTGACCTAACTCATGTGACGATCCAAGACCGGGGCCAATTCTGACCCAAGAGTGGTGATGGCCGAGGACCGAGTTCAATTCTAACCTAACTCAGGTGACGATCCAAGACCGAAGCCAATTGTGACCCAAGAGTGATGGCGACCGAGGACCGAGGTCAATTCTGACCTAACTCATGTGACGATCTAAGACCGGGGCCAATTCTGACCCAAGAGTTATGACGACCGAGGATCAAGGTCAATTTTGACCTAACTCAAGTGACGATCCAAGATCGGGGCCAATTCTTACCCAATAGTTGTGACGGCCGAGGATCGAGAACAATTCTGACCAAACTCTGGTGACGATCAAAGACCGAGGACAATTCTGACACAAGAGGGTTTACGATCGAGGACAAAGGTCAATTTTGACTAAACTCAGGTGATGATCTAAGACCGGCACCAATTCTGACCCAAGAGTGGTGAGGATCGAGGACCGAGGTCAATTCTAACCTAACTCAGGTGATGATCCAAGACCGGGGCCAATTCTGACCCAAGAGTAGTGACGACCGAGGATCGAGGTCAATTCTGACCTAACTTAGGTGACGATCGAAGACCGGGGCCAATACTGACCCAAGAGTGGTGAGGACCAAGGACCGAGGTCAATTCTGACCTAACTAAGGTGACGATCCAAGACCGGGGCCAATACTGACCGAAGAGTGGTGACGACCAAGGACTGAGGTCAATTCTGACCTAACTAAGGTGACGATCCAAGATCGGGGCCAATACTGACCGAAGAGTGGTGACGACCGAGAACCGAGGTAATTTCTGACTTAACTCAGGTGACATTCCAAAACTGGGGCAAATTTTGACCCAAAAGTGGTGACGACCGAGGACCGAGTTCAATTTTGACCTAAATCAGGTGACGATCCAAAACCGGGGCCATTTCTGACCTAAGAGTGGTGACGACCGAGGATCGAGGTCAATTCTGACCAAACTCAGGTGATGATCCGAGACCGGCACCAATTCT
Organism: Sambucus nigra; assembly: GCA_949130495.1. Taxonomy (NCBI): domain Eukaryota; kingdom Viridiplantae; phylum Streptophyta; class Magnoliopsida; order Dipsacales; family Adoxaceae; genus Sambucus; species Sambucus nigra. The sequence goes on along the minus strand of OX422207.1, from coordinate 620,456,256 downwards.
GACCCAAGAGGGGTGACGATTTAGGACCGAGGTCAATTCTGACCTAACTCATGTGACGATCTAAGACCGGGGCCTATTCTGACCCAAGATTGGTGGTGGCCGAGGACCGAGTTCAATTCTGACCTAACTCAGGTGACGATCCAAGACCGGAGCCAATTGTGACCCAAGAGTGATGGCGACCGAGGACCGAGGTCAATTTTGACCTAACTCATGTGACGATCTAAGACCGGGGCCAATTCTGACCCAAGAGTGATGACGACCGAGGTCCAAGGTCAATTCTGACCTAACTCAAGTGATGATCCAAGATCGGGGCCAATTCTTACCCAATAGTTGTGACGGCCGAGGATCGAGAACAATTCTGACCTAACTCTGTTGACGATCAAAGACCGAGGACAATTCACAATTTTGACCTAACTCAGGTGATGATCTGAGACCGGCACCAATTCTGACCTAAGAGTGGTGACGATCGAGGACCGAGGTCAATTCTGACCTAACTCAGGTGATAATCCAAGACCGGGGCCAATTCTGACCCAAAACTGGTGACGACCGAGGATCGAGGTCAATTATGACCTAACTTAGGTGACAATCGAAGACCAGGGCCAATACTGACCCAAGAGTGGCGATGACCAAGGGCTGAGGTCAATTCTGACCTAACCAAGGTGACGATCCAAGACCGGGGCCAATACTGACCGAAGAGTGGTGACGACTAAGGACTGAGGTCAATTCTGAGCTAACTAAGGTGACGATCCAAGACCGGGGCCAATACTGACCGAAGAGTGGTGACGACCGAGAATCGAGGTAATTTTTGACTTAACTCAGGTGACATTCCAAAACTGGGGCAAATTTTGACCCAAAAGTGGTGACGACCGAGGACCGAGTTCAATTCTGACCTAAATCAGGTGACGATCCAAGATCGGCGCCAATTCTGACCCAAGAGTGGTGACGACCAAGGATCGAAGTCAATTCTAACCTAACTCAGGTGATGATCCGAGACCGGCACCAATTCTGACCCAAGAGGGGTGACGATCTAGGACCGAGGTCAATTCTGACATAACTTAGGTGACGATCCAAGACCGGGGCCAATTCTGACCCAAGAGTGGTGCCGACCGATGACCGAGAACAATTCTGACCTAACTCAAGTGACGATCCAAGACTGGGGCCAATTCTGACCCAAGAGTGGTGACGACCGAGGATCGAGAACAATTCTGACCTAACTCAGGTGATGATCCAAGACCGGGGCCAATACTGACCCAAGAGTTGTGATGATCGAGAACCGAGGTCAATTCTGACCTAACTCAGGTGACGATCCAAAACTGGGGCCAATTTTAACCCAAAAGTGGTGACGACCAAGGACCGACATCAATTCTGACCTAACTCATGTGACGATCCAAGACCGGGGCCAATTCTGACCCAAGAGTGGTGACGACCGACGGTCGAGGTCTATTCTGACATAACTCAGGTGACGATTCAAGATCGGGGCCAATTCTGACCCAAGAGTGGTGACGACCGAGGACAGAGTTCAATTCTGACCTAACTTAGGTGACGATCCAAGACCAGTGCCAATTCTGACCCAAGAGTGGTGACGGCCTAAGCCCGAGAACAATTTTGACCTAACTTAGGTGATGATCCATGATCGGGGTCAATTTTGACCCAAGAGTGGTGACGACCGAGGTCCGAGGTCAATTCTAACCTAACTGAGGTGACGATCCAAGACCGAGGACAATTCTGACCCAAGAGTGGTGACGATCGAGGATCGAGGTTAATTCTGACCTAACTCCGGTGACGATCCAAGATTAGGGACAATACTGACCAAAGGGTGGTGACGACATGGGATCGAGGTTAATTCTAACTTAACTCAAGTGATGATACAAGATCGGTGCCAATTCTGACCCAAGAATGGTGACGACCAAGAACCGAGGTCAATTGTGACCTAACTCTGGTGACGATCAAGGACCGGGGCCAATTCTGACCCAAGAGTGGTGACGATCGAGGATTGAGGTCAATTCTAACCTAACTCTAGTGAAGATCCATGACCGGGGCCAATTTCGACCCAAGAGGGGTGACGACAGAGGACCGAGGTCAATTCTGACCTAACTTAGGTGACGATCCAAGACCGGGGCCAATTATGACCCAAGAGTGGTGACGACTGAGGATCGAAGTCAATTCTGAACAAACTTAAGTGACGATCAAAGACCGGGGCCAATTCTGACCCAAGAGTGGTGACGACTGAGAACCGAGGTCAATTCTAACCTAACTCAGGCGACGATCCAAAACCGGGGCCAATTTTGACCCAAGAGTGGTGATGACCAAGGACCGAGGTCAATTCTGACCTAACTAAGGTGACGATCCAAGACCGAGGCCAATTCTGATCCAAGAGTGGTGATGACCGAGGACCTAGGTCAATTCTGTCCTAACTCAGGTGACGATCCAAGACCGGGCCCAATTGTTACCCAAGAGTGATGACGACCGAGGACCTAGGTCAATTCTGGCCTAACTCATGTGACGATCCAAGACCGGGGCCAATTCTGACCCAAGAGTGGTGATGGCTGAGGACCGAGTTCAATTTTGACCTAACTCAGGTGACGATCCAAGACCGGAGCCAATTGTGACCCAAGAGTAATGGCGACCGAGGATCGAGGTCAATTCTGACCTAACTCATGTGACGATCTAAGACCGGGGCCAATTCTGACCCAAGAGTGATGACGACCGAGGACCAAGGTCAATTCTGACCTAACTCAAGTGACGATCCAAGATCGGGGCCTATTCATACCCAATAATTGTGACGGCCGAGGATCGAGAACAATTCTGACCTAATTCGGGTGACGATCAAAGACCGAGGACAATTCTGACCCAAGAGGGTTTACGATCCAGGACAGAGGTGAATTTTGACCAAACTCAGGTGATGATCCGAGACCGGCACCAATTCTGACCCAAGAGTGGTGAGGATCGAGGACCGAGGTCAATTCTGACCTAACTCAGGTGATGATCCAAGACCGGGGGCAATTTTGACCCAAGAGTGGTGACGACCGAGGATCGAGCTCAATTCTGACCTAACTTAGGTGACGATCGAAGACCGGGGCCAATACTGACCCAAGAGTGGTGATGACCAAGGGCTGAGGTTAATTCTGACCTAACTAAGGTGACGATCCAAGACCGGGGCCAATACTGACCGAAGAGTGGTGACGACCAAGGACTGAGGTCAATTCTGACCTAACTAAGGTGACGATCCAAGACCGGGGGCAATACTGACCGAAGAATGGTGACGACCGAGAACCGAGGTAATTTTTGACTTAACTCAGGTGACATTCCAAAACTGGGGCAAATTTTTGCCCAAAAGTGGTGACGACGGAGGACCGAGTTCAATTCAGACCTAAATCAGGTGACGATCCAAGACTGTCGCCAATTCTGACCCAAGAGTGGTGACGACCGAGGATCGAGGTCAATTCTTACCTAACTCAGGTGATGATCCAAGACCGGCACCAATTCTGACCCAAGAGGGGTGACGATTTAGGACCGAGGTCAATTCTGACCTAACTCATATGACGATCTAAGATCGGGGCTAATTCTGACCCAATAGTGGTGATGGCCGAGGATCGAGTTCAATTCTGACCTAACTCAGGTGACGATCCAAGACCGGATCCAATTGTGACCCAAGAGTGATGGCGACCGAGGACCGAGGTCAATTCTGACCTAACTCATGTGACGATCTAAGACCGGGGCCAATTTTGAACCAAGAGTGATGACGACCGAGGACCAAGGTCAATTATGACCTAACTCAAGTGATGATCCAAGATCGGGGCCAATTCTTTCCCAATAGTAGTGACGGCTGAGGATCGAGAACAATTCTGACCTAACTCTGGTGACGATCAAAGACCGGGGACAATTTTGACCCAAGATTGTTTACGATCGAGGACAGACGTCAATTTTGACCTAACTCAGGTGATGATCCGAGACCGGCACCAATTCTGACTTAAGAGTGGTGACGATTGAGGACCGAGGTCAATTCTGACCTAACTCAGGTGATGATCCAAGATCTGGGCCAATTCTGACCCAAGAGTGGTGACGACCGAGGATCGAGGTCAATTCTGACCTAACTTAGGTGATGATCGAAAACCGGGGCCAATACTGACCCAAGAGTGGTGATGACCAAGGGCTGAGGTCAATTCTGACCTAACAAAGGTGACGATTCAAGACCGGGGCCAATACAGATCGAAGAGTGGTGATGACTAAGGACAGAGGTCAATTCTGACATAACTAAGGTGACGATCCAAGACCAGGGCCAATACAGACCGAAGAGTGGTGACGACCGAGAACCGAGGTAATTTTTTACTTAACTCAGGTGACATTCCAAAACTGGGGATAATTTTGACCCAAAAGTGGTGACGACCGAGGACCGAGTTCAATTCTGACCTAAATCAGGTGACGATCCAAGATCGGCGCCAATTCTGACCCAAGAGTGGTGACGACCGATGATCGAGGTCAATTCTGACCTAACTGAGGTGATGATCTGAGACCGGTACCAATTCTGACCCAAGAGGGGTGACGATCTAGGACCGAGGTCAATTCTGACATAACTTAGGTGACGATCCAAGACCGGAGCCAATTCTGACCCAAGAGTGGTGACGACCAATGATCGAGAACAATTCTGACCTAACTCAAGTGACGATACCAGACTGGGGCCAATTCTGACCCAAGAGTGGTGACAACCGAGGATCGAGAACAATTCTAACCTAACTCAGGTGATGATCCAGGACCGGGGCTAATACTGACCCAAGAGTTGTGATGATCGAGAACCGAGGTCAATTCTGACCTAACTCAGGTGACGATCCCAAACCGGGGCCAATTTTAACCCAAAAGTGGTGACGACGAAGGACCGACATCAATTCTGACCTAACTCATGTGATGATCCAAGAGCGGGGCCAATTCTGACCCAAGAGTGGTGACGACCGAGGGCTGAGGTCTATTCTGACATAACTCAGGTGACGATCCAAGATCGGGGCCAATTCTGAACCAAGAGTGGTGACAACCGAGGACAGAGGTCAATACTGACCTAACTCAGGTGACGATCCAAGACCAGTGCCAATTCTGACCCAAGAGTGGTGACGGCCTAAGCCCGAGAACAATTTTGACCTAACTTAGGTGACGATCCAAGATCGGGGTAAATTCTGACCCAAGAGAGGTGACGGCCGAGGTCCGAGGTCAAGTTGGACCTAACTCAGGTGACGATCCAAGACCGAGGACAATTCTGATCCAAGAGTGGTGAAGACCGAGGATCGAGGTTAATTTTGACCTAACTCAGGTGACGATCCAAGATCGGGGCCAATACTGACCAAAGGGTGGTGACGACATGGGATCGAGGTTAATTCTAACTTAACTCAAGTGACGATATAAGATCGGTGCCAATTCTGACCCAAGAATGGTGACGACCAAGAATCGAGGTCAATTCTGACCTAACTCTAGTGACGATCAAGGACCGGGGCCAGTTCTGACCCAAGAGTGGTGACGATCGAGGATCGAGGTCAATTCTAACCTAACTCCAGTGAAGATCCACGACCGAGGCCAATTCCGACCCAAGAGTGGTGACGACCGAGGACCGAGGTCAATTCTGACCTAACTCAAGTGAGGATCTAAGAAAGGGGCCAATTATGACCCAAGAGTGGTGACGACTGAGGATCGAGGTCAATTCTGACCAAACTTAGGTGACGATCTAAGACCGGGGCCAATACTGACCCAAGAGTGGTGACGACTGAGAACCGAGGTCAATTCTAACCTAACTCAGGCGACGATCCAAAACCGGGGCCAATTTTTACCCAAGAGTGGTGATGACCAAGGACCGAGGTCAATTATGACCTAACTAAGGTGACGATCCAAGACCGAGGCCAATTCTGATCCAAGAGTGGTGATGACCGAGGATCGAGTTCAATTCTGACCTAACTCAGGTGACGATCCAAGACCGGATCCAATTATGACCCAAGAGTGATGGCGACCGAGGACCGATGTCAATTCTGACCTAACTTATGTGACGATCTAAGATCGGGGCCAATTCTGACCCAAGAGTGATGACGACCGAGGTCCAAGGTCAATTCTGACCTAACTCAAGTGATGATCCAAGATCGGGGCCAATTCTTACCCAATAGTTGTGACGGCCGAGGATCGAGAACAATTCTAACCTAACTCTGGTGACGATCAAAGACCGAGGACAATTCTGACCCAAGAGTGTTTATGATCGAGGACAGAGGTCAATTTTGACCTAACTCAGGTGATGATCTAAGACCGGCACCAATTCTGACCTAAGAGTGGTGACGATCGAGGATCGAGGTCAATTCTGACCTAACTCAGGTGATAATCCAAGACCGGGGCCAATTCTGACCCAAAAGTGGTGACGACCGAGGATCGAAGTCAATTCTGACCTAACTTAGGTGACGATCGAAGACCAGGGCCAATACTAACCCAAGAGTGGTAATGACCAAGGGCTGAGGTCAATTCTGACCTAACTAAGGTGACGATCCAAGACCGGGTCCAATACTGACCGAAGAGTGGTAACGACTAAGGACTGAGGTCAATTCTGAGCTAACTAAGGTGACGATCCAAGACCGGGGCCAATACTGACCGAAGAGTGGTGACGACCGAGAATCGAGGTAATTTTTGACTTAACTGAGGTGACATTCCAAAACTGGGGCAAATTTTGACCCAAAAATGGTGACAACCGAGGACCGAGTTCAATTCTGACCTAAATCAGGTGACGATCCAAGATCGGCGCCAATTCTGACCCAAGAGTGGTGACGACCAAGGATCGAAGTCAATTCTAACCTAACTCAGGTGATGATCCGAGACCGGCACCAATTCTGACCCAAGAGGGGTGACGATCTAGGACCGAGGTCAATTCTGACATAACTTAGGTGACGATCCAAGACCGGGGCCAATTCTGACCCAAGAGTGGTGCCGACCGATGACCGAGAACAATTCTGACCTAACTCAAGTGACGATCCAAGACTGGGGCCAATTCTGACCCAAGAGTGGTGACGACCGAGGATCGAGAACAATTCTGACCTAACTCAGGTGATGATCCAAGACCGGGGCCAATACTGACCCAAGAGTTGTGATGATCGAGAACCGAGGTCAATTCTGACCTAACTCAGGTGACGATCCAAAACTGGGGCCAATTTTAACCCAAAAGTGGTGACGACCAAGGACCGACATCAATTCTGACCTAACTCATGTGACGATCCAAGACCGGGGCCAATTCTGACCCAAGAGTGGTGACGACCGACGGTCGAGGTCTATTCTGACATAACTCAGGTGACGATTCAAGATCGGGGCCAATTCTGACCCAAGAGTGGTGACGACCGAGGACAGAGTTCAATTCTGACCTAACTTAGGTGACGATCCAAGACCAGTGCCAATTCTGACCCAAGAGTGGTGACGGCCTAAGCCCGAGAACAATTTTGACCTAACTTAGGTGATGATCCATGATCGGGGTCAATTTTGACCCAAGAGTGGTGACGACCGAGGTCCGAGGTCAATTCTAACCTAACTGAGGTGACGATCCAAGACCGAGGACAATTCTGACCCAAGAGTGGTGACGATCGAGGATCGAGGTTAATTCTGACCTAACTCCGGTGACGATCCAAGATTAGGGACAATACTGACCAAAGGGTGGTGACGACATGGGATCGAGGTTAATTCTAACTTAACTCAAGTGATGATACAAGATCGGTGCCAATTCTGACCCAAGAATGGTGACGACCAAGAACCGAGGTCAATTGTGACCTAACTCTGGTGACGATCAAGGACCGGGGCCAATTCTGACCCAAGAGTGGTGACGATCGAGGATTGAGGTCAATTCTAACCTAACTCTAGTGAAGATCCATGACCGGGGCCAATTTCGACCCAAGAGGGGTGACGACAGAGGACCGAGGTCAATTCTGACCTAACTTAGGTGACGATCCAAGACCGGGGCCAATTATGACCCAAGAGTGGTGACGACTGAGGATCGAAGTCAATTCTGAACAAACTTAAGTGACGATCAAAGACCGGGGCCAATTCTGACCCAAGAGTGGTGACGACTGAGAACCGAGGTCAATTCTAACCTAACTCAGGCGACGATCCAAAACCGGGGCCAATTTTGACCCAAGAGTGGTGATGACCAAGGACCGAGGTCAATTCTGACCTAACTAAGGTGACGATCCAAGACCGAGGCCAATTCTGATCCAAGAGTGGTGATGACCGAGGACCTAGGTCAATTCTGTCCTAACTCAGGTGACGATCCAAGACCGGGCCCAATTGTTACCCAAGAGTGATGACGACCGAGGACCTAGGTCAATTCTGGCCTAACTCATGTGACGATCCAAGACCGGGGCCAATTCTGACCCAAGAGTGGTGATGGCTGAGGACCGAGTTCAATTTTGACCTAACTCAGGTGACGATCCAAGACCGGAGCCAATTGTGACCCAAGAGTAATGGCGACCGAGGATCGAGGTCAATTCTGACCTAACTCATGTGACGATCTAAGACCGGGGCCAATTCTGACCCAAGAGTGATGACGACCGAGGACCAAGGTCAATTCTGACCTAACTCAAGTGACGATCCAAGATCGGGGCCTATTCATACCCAATAATTGTGACGGCCGAGGATCGAGAACAATTCTGACCTAATTCGGGTGACGATCAAAGACCGAGGACAATTCTGACCCAAGAGGGTTTACGATCCAGGACAGAGGTGAATTTTGACCAAACTCAGGTGATGATCCGAGACCGGCACCAATTCTGACCCAAGAGTGGTGAGGATCGAGGACCGAGGTCAATTCTGACCTAACTCAGGTGATGATCCAAGACCGGGGGCAATTTTGACCCAAGAGTGGTGACGACCGAGGATCGAGCTCAATTCTGACCTAACTTAGGTGACGATCGAAGACCGGGGCCAATACTGACCCAAGAGTGGTGATGACCAAGGGCTGAGGTTAATTCTGACCTAACTAAGGTGACGATCCAAGACCGGGGCCAATACTGACCGAAGAGTGGTGACGACCAAGGACTGAGGTCAATTCTGACCTAACTAAGGTGACGATCCAAGACCGGGGGCAATACTGACCGAAGAATGGTGACGACCGAGAACCGAGGTAATTTTTGACTTAACTCAGGTGACATTCCAAAACTGGGGCAAATTTTTGCCCAAAAGTGGTGACGACGGAGGACCGAGTTCAATTCAGACCTAAATCAGGTGACGATCCAAGACTGTCGCCAATTCTGACCCAAGAGTGGTGACGACCGAGGATCGAGGTCAATTCTTACCTAACTCAGGTGATGATCCAAGACCGGCACCAATTCTGACCCAAGAGGGGTGACGATTTAGGACCGAGGTCAATTCTGACCTAACTCATATGACGATCTAAGATCGGGGCTAATTCTGACCCAATAGTGGTGATGGCCGAGGATCGAGTTCAATTCTGACCTAACTCAGGTGACGATCCAAGACCGGATCCAATTGTGACCCAAGAGTGATGGCGACCGAGGACCGAGGTCAATTCTGACCTAACTCATGTGACGATCTAAGACCGGGGCCAATTTTGAACCAAGAGTGATGACGACCGAGGACCAAGGTCAATTATGACCTAACTCAAGTGATGATCCAAGATCGGGGCCAATTCTTTCCCAATAGTAGTGACGGCTGAGGATCGAGAACAATTCTGACCTAACTCTGGTGACGATCAAAGACCGGGGACAATTTTGACCCAAGATTGTTTACGATCGAGGACAGACGTCAATTTTGACCTAACTCAGGTGATGATCCGAGACCGGCACCAATTCTGACTTAAGAGTGGTGACGATTGAGGACCGAGGTCAATTCTGACCTAACTCAGGTGATGATCCAAGATCTGGGCCAATTCTGACCCAAGAGTGGTGACGACCGAGGATCGAGGTCAATTCTGACCTAACTTAGGTGATGATCGAAAACCGGGGCCAATACTGACCCAAGAGTGGTGATGACCAAGGGCTGAGGTCAATTCTGACCTAACAAAGGTGACGATTCAAGACCGGGGCCAATACAGATCGAAGAGTGGTGATGACTAAGGACAGAGGTCAATTCTGACATAACTAAGGTGACGATCCAAGACCAGGGCCAATACAGACCGAAGAGTGGTGACGACCGAGAACCGAGGTAATTTTTTACTTAACTCAGGTGACATTCCAAAACTGGGGATAATTTTGACCCAAAAGTGGTGACGACCGAGGACCGAGTTCAATTCTGACCTAAATCAGGTGACGATCCAAGATCGGCGCCAATTCTGACCCAAGAGTGGTGACGACCGATGATCGAGGTCAATTCTGACCTAACTGAGGTGATGATCTGAGACCGGTACCAATTCTGACCCAAGAGGGGTGACGATCTAGGACCGAGGTCAATTCTGACATAACTTAGGTGACGATCCAAGACCGGAGCCAATTCTGACCCAAGAGTGGTGACGACCAATGATCGAGAACAATTCTGACCTAACTCAAGTGACGATACCAGACTGGGGCCAATTCTGACCCAAGAGTGGTGACAACCGAGGATCGAGAACAATTCTAACCTAACTCAGGTGATGATCCAGGACCGGGGCTAATACTGACCCAAGAGTTGTGATGATCGAGAACCGAGGTCAATTCTGACCTAACTCAGGTGACGATCCCAAACCGGGGCCAATTTTAACCCAAAAGTGGTGACGACGAAGGACCGACATCAATTCTGACCTAACTCATGTGATGATCCAAGAGCGGGGCCAATTCTGACCCAAGAGTGGTGACGACCGAGGGCTGAGGTCTATTCTGACATAACTCAGGTGACGATCCAAGATCGGGGCCAATTCTGAACCAAGAGTGGTGACAACCGAGGACAGAGGTCAATACTGACCTAACTCAGGTGACGATCCAAGACCAGTGCCAATTCTGACCCAAGAGTGGTGACGGCCTAAGCCCGAGAACAATTTTGACCTAACTTAGGTGACGATCCAAGATCGGGGTAAATTCTGACCCAAGAGAGGTGACGGCCGAGGTCCGAGGTCAAGTTGGACCTAACTCAGGTGACGATCCAAGACCGAGGACAATTCTGATCCAAGAGTGGTGAAGACCGAGGATCGAGGTTAATTTTGACCTAACTCAGGTGACGATCCAAGATCGGGGCCAATACTGACCAAAGGGTGGTGACGACATGGGATCGAGGTTAATTCTAACTTAACTCAAGTGACGATATAAGATCGGTGCCAATTCTGACCCAAGAATGGTGACGACCAAGAATCGAGGTCAATTCTGACCTAACTCTAGTGACGATCAAGGACCGGGGCCAGTTCTGACCCAAGAGTGGTGACGATCGAGGATCGAGGTCAATTCTAACCTAACTCCAGTGAAGATCCACGACCGAGGCCAATTCCGACCCAAGAGTGGTGACGACCGAGGACCGAGGTCAATTCTGACCTAACTCAAGTGAGGATCTAAGAAAGGGGCCAATTATGACCCAAGAGTGGTGACGACTGAGGATCGAGGTCAATTCTGACCAAACTTAGGTGACGATCTAAGACCGGGGCCAATACTGACCCAAGAGTGGTGACGACTGAGAACCGAGGTCAATTCTAACCTAACTCAGGCGACGATCCAAAACCGGGGCCAATTTTTACCCAAGAGTGGTGATGACCAAGGACCGAGGTCAATTATGACCTAACTAAGGTGACGATCCAAGACCGAGGCCAATTCTGATCCAAGAGTGGTGATGACCGAGGATCGAGTTCAATTCTGACCTAACTCAGGTGACGATCCAAGACCGGATCCAATTATGACCCAAGAGTGATGGCGACCGAGGACCGATGTCAATTCTGACCTAACTTATGTGACGATCTAAGATCGGGGCCAATTCTGACCCAAGAGTGATGACGACCGAGGTCCAAGGTCAATTCTGACCTAACTCAAGTGATGATCCAAGATCGGGGCCAATTCTTACCCAATAGTTGTGACGGCCGAGGATCGAGAACAATTCTAACCTAACTCTGGTGACGATCAAAGACCGAGGACAATTCTGACCCAAGAGTGTTTATGATCGAGGACAGAGGTCAATTTTGACCTAACTCAGGTGATGATCTAAGACCGGCACCAATTCTGACCTAAGAGTGGTGACGATCGAGGATCGAGGTCAATTCTGACCTAACTCAGGTGATAATCCAAGACCGGGGCCAATTCTGACCCAAAAGTGGTGACGACCGAGGATCGAAGTCAATTCTGACCTAACTTAGGTGACGATCGAAGACCAGGGCCAATACTAACCCAAGAGTGGTAATGACCAAGGGCTGAGGTCAATTCTGACCTAACTAAGGTGACGATCCAAGACCGGGTCCAATACTGACCGAAGAGTGGTAACGACTAAGGACTGAGGTCAATTCTGAGCTAACTAAGGTGACGATCCAAGACCGGGGCCAATACTGACCGAAGAGTGGTGACGACCGAGAATCGAGGTAATTTTTGACTTAACTGAGGTGACATTCCAAAACTGGGGCAAATTTTGACCCAAAAATGGTGACAACCGAGGACCGAGTTCAATTCTGACCTAAATCAGGTGACGATCCAAGATCGGCGCCAATTCTGACCCAAGAGTGGTGACGACCGAGGATCGAAGTCAATTCTGACCCAACTCAGGTGATGATCCGAGACCAGCACCAATTCTGACCCAAGAGGGGTGACGATTTAGGACAGAGGTCAATTCTGACCTAACTCATATGACGATCTAAGACCGGGGCTAATTCTGACCCAATAGTGGTGATGGCCGAGGATCGAGTTCAATTCTGACCTAACTCAGGTGACGATCCAAGACCGGATCCAATTGTGACCCAAGAGTGATGGCGACCGGGGATCGAGGTCAATTCTAACCTAACTCATGTGACGATCTAAGACCGGGGCCAATTCTGAACCAAGAGTGACGACGACCGAGGACCAAGGTCAATTATGACCTAACTCAAGTGATGATCCAAGATCGGGGCCAATTCTTTCCCAATAGTAGTGACGGCCGAGGATCGAGAACAATTCTGACCTAACTCTGGTGACGATCAAAGACCGAGGACAATTTTGACCCAAGATTGTTTACGATCGAGGACAGAGGTCAATTTTGACCTAACTCAGGTGATGATCCGAGACCAGCACCAATTCTGACTTAAGAGTGGTGACGATTGAGGACCGAGGTCAATTCTGACCTAACTCAGATGATGATCCAAGATCGGGGCCAATTCTGACCCAAGAGTGGTGACGACCGAGGATCGAGGTCAATTCTGACCTAACTTAGGTGATGATCGAAAACCGGGGCCAATACTGACCCAAGAGTGGTGATGACCAAGGGCTGAGGTCAATTCTGACCGAACAAAGGTGACTATTCAAGACCGGGGCCAATACAGATCGAAGAGTGGTGATGACTAAGGACTGAGGTCAATTCTGACATAACTAAGGTGACGATCCAAGACCGGGGCCAATAGTGACCGAAGAGTGGTGACGACCGAGAACCGAGGTAATTTTTGACATAACTCAGGTGACATTCCAAAACTGGGGCAAATTTTGACCCAAAAGTGGTGACGACCGAGGACCGAGTTCAATTCTGACCTAAATCAGGTGACGATCCAAGATCGGCGCCAATTCTGACCCAAGTGTGGTGACGACCGATGATCGAGGTCAATTCTGACCTAACTGAGGTGATGATCCGAGACCGGTACCAATTCTGACCCAAGAGGGGTGACGATCTAGGACCGAGGTCAATTCTGACATAACTTAGGTGACGATCCAAGACCGGAGCCAATTCTGACCCAAGAGTGGTGACGACCAATGATCGAGAACAATTCTGACCTAACTCCAGTGAAGATCCACGACCGGGGCCAATTCTGATCCAAGAGTGGTGACAACCGAGGATCGAGAACAATTCTAACCTAACTCAGGTGATGATCCAAGAACGGGGCTAATACTGACCCAAGAGTTGTGATGATCGAGAACCGAGGTCAATTCTGACCTAACTCAGGTGACGATCCCAAATCGGGGCCAATTTTAACCCAAAAGTGGTGACGACCAAGGACCGACATCAATTCTGACCTAACTCATGTGACGATCCAAGACCGGTACCAATTCTGAACCAAGAGGGGTGACGATCTAGGACCGAAGTCAATTCTGACATAACTTAGGTGAAGATCCACGACCGGCGCCAATTCTGACCCAAGAGTGGTGACTACCGATGATCGAGGTCAATTCTGACCTAACTGAGGTGATGATCCGAGACCGGTGCCAATTCTGACGCAAGAATGGTGACGACCAAGAACCGAAGTCAATTCTGACCTAACTCTGGTGACGATCAAGGACCGGGGCAAATTCTGACCCAAGAGTGGTGACGATCGAGGATCGAGGTCAATTCTAACCTAACTCTAGTGAAGATCCACGACCGGGGCCAATTCCGACCCAAGAGTGGTGACGACCGAGGACCGAGGTCAATTCTGACCAAACTCAAGTGAGTATCTAAGAAAGGGGCCAATTATGACCCAAGAGTGGTGACGACTGAGGATCGAGGTCAATTCTGACCAAACTTAGATGACGATCTAAGACCGGGGCCAATACTGACCCAAGAGTGGTGACGACTGAGAACCGAGGTCAATTCTAACCTAACTTAGGCGACGATCCAAAATAGGGGCCAATTTTTACCCAAGAGTGGTGACGACCAAGGACTGAGGTCAATTCTAACCTAACTAAGGTGACGATCCAAGGCCGGGGCCAATACTGACCGAAGAGTGGTGACGACCGAGAACCGAGGTAATTTCTAACTTAACTCAGGTGACATTCCAAAACTGGGGAAAATTTTGACCCAAAAGTGGTGACGACCGAGGACCGAGTTCAATTCTGACCTAAATCAGGTGACGATCCAAGACCGGGGCCAATTCTGACCCAAGAGTGGTGACGATCGAGGATCGAGGTCAATTCTAACCTAACTCCAGTGAAGATCCACGACCGAGGCCAATTCCGACCCAAGAGTGGTGACGACCGAGGACCGAGGTCAATTCTGACCTAACTCAAGTGAGGATCTAAGAAAGGGGCCAATTATGACCCAAGAGTGGTGACGACTGAGGATCGAGATCAATTCTGACCAAACTTAGGTGACGATCTAAGACCGGGGCCAATACTGACCCAAGAGTGGTGACGACTGAGAACCGAGTTCAATTCTAACCTAACTCAGGCGACGATCCAAAATCGGGGCCAATTTTTACCCAAGAGTGGTGATGACCAAGGACCGAGGTCAATTCTGACCTAACTAAGGTGATGATCCAAGACCGAGGCCAATTCTGATCCAAGAGTGGTGATGACCGAGGATCGAGTTCAATTCTGACCTAACTCAGGTGACGATCCAAGACCGGATCCAATTGTGACCCAAGAGTGATGGCGACCGAGGACCGATGTCAATTCTGACCTAACTCATGTGACGATCTAAGACCGGGGCCAATTCTGACCCAAGTGTGATGACGACCGAGGACCAAGGTCAATTCTGACCTAACTCAAGTGACGATCCAAGATCGGGGCCAATTCTTACCCAATAGTTGTGACGGCCGAGGATCGAGAACAATTCTGACCTAACTCTGGTGACGATCAAAGACCGAGGACAATTCTGACCCAAGAGGGTTTACGATCGAGGACAGAGGTCAATTTTGACAAAACTCAGGTGATGATCCAAGGCCGGCACCAATTCTGACCCAAGAGTGGTGAGGATCGAGGACCGAGGTCAATTTTGACCTAACTCAGGTGATGATCCAAGACAGGGGCCAATTCTGACCCAAGAGTGGTGACGACCGAGGATCGAGGTTAATTCTGACCTAACTTAGGTGACGATCGAAGACCGGGGCCAATACTGACCCAAGAGTGGTGACGACCAAGGACTGAGGTCAATTCTGAACTAACTAAGGTGACGATCCAAGACCGGGGCCAATACTAACCGAAGAGTGGTGACGACCAAGGACTGGGGTCAATTCTGACTTAACTAAGGTGACGATCCAAGACCGGGGCCAATACTGACCGAAGAGTGATGACGACCGAGAACGGAGGTAATTTCTGACTTAACTCAGGTGACATTCCAAAACTGGGGCAAATTTTGACCCAAAAGTGGTGACGACCGAGGACCGAGTTCAATTCTGACCTAAATCAGGTGACGATCCAAGACCGGGGCCAATTCTGACCCAAGAGTGGTGACGACCGAGGATCCAGGTCAAGTCTGACCTAACTCAGGTGATGATCCGAGACCGGCACCAATTCTGACCCAAGATGGGTGACGATTTAGGACCGAGGTCAATTCTGATTTAACTCATATGACGATCTAATACCGAGGCCAATTCTGATCCAAGAGTGGTGATGGTCTAGGACCGAGTTCAATTCTGACCTAACTCAGATGACAATCCAAGATCGGAGCCAATTGTGACCCAAGAGTGATGGCGACCGAGGTCAATTCTGACCTAACTCATGTGACGATCTAAGACCGGGGCCAATTCTGACCCAAGAGTGATGACGACCGAGGACCAAGGTCAATTCTGACCTAACTTAGGTGATGATCCAAGATCGGGGCCAATTCTTACCCAATAGTTGTGACGGCCGAGGATCGAGAACAATTCTGACCTAACTCTGGTGACGATCAAAGACCGAGGACAATTCTGACCCAAGAGTGTTTACGATCGAGGACAAAGGTCAATTTTGACCTAACTCAGGTGATGATCCTAGACCGGCACAAATTCTGACCCAAGAGTGGTGACGATTGAGGATCGAGGTCAATTCCGACCTAACTCAGGTGATGATCCAAGACCGGGGCCAATTCTGACCCAAGAGTGGTGACGACCAAGGATCGAGGTCAATTCTGACCTAACTTAGGTGACGATTAAAAACCAGGACCAACACTGACCCAAGAGTGGTGATGACCAAGGACTGAGGTCAATTCTGACCTAACAAAGGTGACGATCCAAGACCGGGTCCAATACTGACCGAAGAGTGGTGACGACCAAGGACTGAGGTCAATTCTAACCTAACTAAGGTGACGATCCAAGGCCGGGGCCAATACTGACCGAAGAGTGGTGACGACCGAGAACCGAGGTAATTTCTGACTTAACTCAGGTGACATTCCAAAACTGGGGAAAATTTTGACCCAAAAGTGGTGACGACCGAGGACCGAGTTCAATTCTAACCTAAATCAGGTGACGATCCAAGACCGGGGCCAATTCTAACCCAAGAGTGGTGACGACCAAGGATCGAGGTCAATTCTGACCTAACTTAGGTGACGATCGAAAACCGGGGCCAATACTGACCCAAGAGTGGTGATGACCAAGGACTGAGGTCAATTCTGACCTAACTAAGGTGACGATCCAAGACCGGGTCCAATACTGACCGAAGAGTGGTGACGACCAAGGACTGAGGTCAATTCTGACCTAACTAAGGTAACGATCCAAGACCGGGGCCAATACTGACCGAAGAGTGGTGACGACCAAGAACGGAGGTAATTTCTGACTTAACTCAGGTGACATTCCAAAACTGGGGCAAATTTTGACCCAAAAGTGGTGACGACCGAGGACCGAGTTCAATTCTGACCTAAATCAGGTGACGATCCAAGACCGGGGCCAATTCTGACCCAAGAGTGGTGACGACCGAGGATCCAGGTCAAGTCTGACCTAACTCAGGTGATGATCCGAGACCGGCACCAATTCTGACCCAAGAGGGGTGACGATTTAGGACCGAGGTCAATTCTGACTTAACTCATATGACGATCTAAGACCGAGGCCAATTCTGACCCAAGAATGGTGATGGTCGAGGACCGAGTTCAATTCTGACCTAACTCAGGTGACGATCCAAGACCGGAGCCAATTGTGACCCAAGAGTGATGGCGACCGAGGTCAATTCTGACCTAACTCATGTGACGATCTAAGACCGGGGCCAATTCTGACCCAAGAGTGATGACGACCGAGGACCAAGGTCAATTCTGACCTAACTCAAGTGATGATCCAAGATCGGGGCCAATTCTTACCCAATAGTTGTGACGGCCGAGGATCGAGAACAATTCTGACCTAACTTTGGTGACGATCAAAGACCGAGGACAATTCTGACCCAAGAGTGTTTACGATCGAGGACAAAGGTCAATTTTGACCTAACTCAGGTGATGATCCTAGACCGGCACAAATTCTGACCCAAGAGTGGTGACGATTGAGGATCGAGGTCAATTCCGACCTAACTCAGGTGATGATCCAAGACCGGGGCCAATTCTGACCCAAGAGTGGTGACGACCAAGGATCGAGGTCAATTCTGACCTAACTTAGGTGACGATCGAAAACCAGGACCAACACTGACCCAAGAGTGGTGATGACCAAGGACTGAGGTCAATTCTGACCTAACTAAGGTGACGATCCAAGACCGGGTCCAATACTGACCGAAGAGTGGTGACGACCAAGGACTGAGGTCAATTCTAACCTAACTAAGGTGACGATCCAAGGCCGGGGCCAATACTGACCGAAGAGTGGTGACGACCGAGAACCGAGGTAATTTCTGACTTAACTCATGTGACATTCCAAAACTGGGGAAAATTTTGACCCAAAAGTGGTGACGACCGAGGACCGAGTTCAATTCTGACCTAAATCAGGTGACGATCCAAGACCGGGGCCAATTCTGACCCAAGAGTGGTGACGACCAAGGATCGAGGTCAATTTTGACCTAACTTAGGTGACGATCGAAAACCGGGGCCAATACTGACCCCAGAGTGGTGATGACCAAGGACTGAGGTCAATTCTGACCTAACTAAGGTGACGATCCAAGACCGGGTCCAATACTGACCTAAGAGTGGTGACGACCAAGGACTGAGGTCAATTCTAACCAAACTAAGGTGACGATCCAAGGCCGGGGCCAATACTGACCGAAGAGTGGTGACGACCGAGAACCGAGGTAATTTCTGACTTAACTCAGGTGACATTCCAAAACTGGGGAAAATTTTAACCCAAAAGTGGTGACGACCGAGGACCGAGTTCAATTCTGACCTAAATCAGGTGACGATCCAAGACCGAGGCCAATTCTGACCCAAGAGTGGTGACGACCGAGGATCGAGGTCAATTCTGACCTAACTTAGGTGACGATCGAAGAACAGGGCCAATACTGACCCAAGAGTGGTGATGACCAAGGGCTGAGGTCAATTCTGACCTAACTAAGGTGACGATCCAAGACTGGGGCCAATACTGACCGAAGAGTGGTGACGACTAAGGACTGAGGTCAATTCTGAGCTAACTAAGGTGACGATCCAAGACCGGGTGCATTACTGACCGAAGAGTGGTGACGACCGAGAACCGAGGTAATTTTTTACTTAACTCAGGTGACATTCCAAAACTGGGGCAAATTTTGACCCAAAAGTGGTGACGACCGAGGACCGAGTTCAATTCTGACCTAAATCAGGTGACGATCTAAGACCGGGGCCAATTCTGACCCAAGAGTGGTGACGACCGAGGATCCAGGTCAAGTCTGACCTAACTCAGGTGATGATCCGAGACCGGCACCAATTCTGACCCAAGAGGGGTGACGATTTAGGACCGAGGTCAATTCTGACTTAACTCATATGACGATCTAAGACCGAGGCCAATTCTAACCCAAGAATGGTGATGGTCGAGGACCGAGTTCAATTCTGACCTAACTCAGGTGACGATCCAAGACCGGAGCCAATTGTGACCCAAGAGTGATGGCGACCGAGGTCAATTCTGACCTAACTCATGTGACGATCTAAGACCAGGGCCAATTCTGACCCAAGAGTGATGACGACCGAGGACCAAGGTCAATTCTGACCTAACTCAAGTGATGATCCAAGATCGGGGCCAATTCTTACCCAATAGTTGTGACGGCCGAGGATCGAGAACAATTCTGACCTAACTCTGGTGACGATCAAAGTCCGAGGACAATTCTGACCCAAGAGTGTTTACGATCGAGGACAAAGGTCAATTTTGACCTAACTCAGGTGATGATCCTAGACCGGCACAAATTCTGACCCAAGAGTGGTGACGATTGAGGATCGAGGTCAATTCCGACCTAACTCAGGTGATGATCCAAGACCGGGGCCAATTCTGACCCAAGAGTGGTGACGACCAAGGATCGAGGTCAATTCTGACCTAACTTAGGTGACGATCGAAAACCAGGACCAACACTGACCCAAGAGTGGTGATGACCAAGGACTGAGGTCAATTCTGACCTAACTAAGGTGACGATCCAAGACCGGGTCCAATACTGACCGAAGAGTGGTGACGACCAAGGACTGAGGTTAATTCTAACCTAACTAAGGTGACGATCCAAGGCCGGGGCCAATACTGACCGAAGAGTGGTGACGACCGAGAACCGAGGTAATTTCTGACTTAACTCATGTGACATTCCAAAACTGGGGAAAATTTTGACCCAAAAGTGGTGACGACCGAGGACCGAGTTCAATTCTGACCTAAATCAGGTGACGATCCAAGACCGGGGCCAATTCTGACCCAAGAGTGGTGACGACCAAGGATCGAGGTCAATTTTGACCTAACTTAGGTGACGATCGAAAACCGGGGCCAATACTGACCCCAGAGTGGTGATGACCAAGGACTGAGGTCAATTCTGACCTAACTAAGGTGACGATCCAAGACCGGGTCCAATACTGACCGAAGAGTGGTGACGACCAAGGACTGAGGTCAATTCTAACCAAACTAAGGTGACGATCCAAGGCCGGGGCCAATACTGACCGAAGAGTGGTGACGACCGAGAACCGAGGTAATTTCTGACTTAACTCAGGTGACATTCCAAAACTGGGGAAAATTTTAACCCAAAAGTGGTGACGACCGAGGACCGAGTTCAATTCTGACCTAAATCAGGTGACGATCCAAGACCGGGGCCAATTGTGACCCAAGAGTGGTGACGACCGAGGATCGAGGTCAATTCTGACCTAACTTAGGTGACGATCGAAGACCAGGGCCAATACTGACCCAAGAGTGGTGATGACCAAGGGCTGAGGTCAATTCTGACCTAACTAAGGTGACGATCCAAGACTGGGGCCAATACTGACCGAAGAGTGGTGACGACTAAGGACTGAGGTCAATTCTGAGCTAACTAAGGTGACGATCCAAGACCGGCTGCATTACTGACCGAAGAGTGGTGACGACCGAGAACCGAGGTAATTTTTTACTTAACTCAGGTGACATTCCAAAACTGGGGCAAATTTTTACCCAAAAGTGGTGACGACTGAGGACCGAGTTCAATTCTGACCTAAATCAGGTGACGATCCAAGACCGGCACCAATTCTGACCCAATAGTGGTGACGACCGAGGATCGAGATCAATTCTGACCTAACTCAGGTGATGATCCGAGACCGACACCAATTCTGACCCAAGAGGGGTGACGATCTAGGACCGAGGTCAATTCTGACATAACTTAGGTGACGATCCAAGACCGGAGCCAATTCTGACCCAAGAGTGGTGACGACCGAGGATCGAGGTCAATTCTTACCTAACTCAGGTGATGATCCAAGACCGGCACCAATTCTGACCCAAGAGGGGTGACGATTTAGGACCGAGGTCAATTCTGACCTAACTCATATGACGATCTAAGACCGGGGCTAATTCTGACCTTAGAGTGGTGATGGCCGAGGATCGAGTTCAATTCTGACCTAACTCAGGTGATGATCCAAGACCGGATCCAATTGTGACCCAAGAGTGATGGCGACCGAGGACCGAGGTCAATTCTGACCTAACTCATGTGACGATGTAAACCGGGGCCAATTCTGAACCAAGAGTGATGACGACCGAGGACCAAGGTCAATTATGACCTAACTCAAGTGATGATCCAAGATCGGGGACAATTCTTTCCCAATAGTTGTGACGGCCGAGGATCGAGAACAATTCTGACCTAACTCTGGTGACGATCAAAGACCGAAGACAATTCTAACCCAAGATTGTTTACGATAGAGGACAGAGGTCAATTTTGACCTAACTCAGGTGATGATCCGAGACCGGCACCAATTCTGACTTAAGAGTGGTGACGATTGAGGACCGAGGTCAATTCTGACCTAACTCAGGTGATGATCCAAGATCGGGGCCAATTCTGACCCAAGAGTGGTGACGACCGAGGATCGAGGTCAATTCTGACCTAACTTAGGTGATGATCGAAAACCGGGGCCAATACTGACCCAAGAGTGTTGATGACCAAGGGCTGAGGTCAATTCTGACCTAACAAAGGTGACGATTCAAGACCGGGGCCAATACAGACCGAAGAGTGGTGATGACTAAGGACTGAGGTCAATTCTGACCTAACTAAGGTGACGATCCAAGACCGGGGCCAATACTGACCGAAGAGTGGTGATGACCGAGAACCAAGGTAATTTTTGACTTAACTCAGGTGACATTCCAAAACTGGGGCAAATTTTGACCCAAAAGTGGTGACGACCGAGGACCGAGTTCAATTCTCACCTAAATCAGGTGACGATCCAAGATCGGGGCCAATTCTTACTCAATAGTTGTGACGGCCGAGGATCGAGAACAATTCTGACCTAACTCTGGTGACGATCAAAGACCGAGGACAATTCTGACCCAAGAGTGTTTACGATCGAGGACAGAGGTCAATTTTGACCTAACTCAGGTGATGATCCTAGACCGGCACAAATTCTGACCCAAGAGTGGTGACGATTGAGGATCGAGGTCAATTTCGACCTAACTCAGGTGATGATCCAAGACCGGGGCCAATTCTGACCCAAGAGTGGTGACGACCAAGGATCGAGGTCAATTCTGACCTAACTTAGGTGACGATCGAAAACCGGGGCCAATACTGACCCAAGAGTGGTGATGACCAAGGACTGAGGTCAATTCTGACCTAACTAAGGTGACGATCCAAGACCGGGTCCAATACTGACCGAAGAGTGGTGACGACCAAGGACTGAGGTCAATTCTAACCTAACTAAGGTGACGATCCAAGGCCGGGGCCAATACTGACCAAAGAGTGGTGACGACCGAGAACCGAGGTAATTTCTGACTTAACTCAGGTGACATTCCAAAACTGGGGAAAATTTTGACCCAAAAGTGGTGACGACAGAGGACCGAGTTCAATTCTGACCTAAATCAGATGACGATCCAAGACCGGGGCCAATTCTGACCCAAGAGTGGTGACGACCAAGGATCGAGGTCATTTTTGACCTAACTTAGGTGACGATCGAAAACCGGGGCCAATACTGACCCAAGAGTGGTGATGACCAAGGACTGAGGTCAATTCTGACCTAACTAAGGTGACGATCCAAGACCGGGTCCAATACTGACCGAAGAGTGGTGACGACCAAGGACTGAGGTCAATTCTAACCTAACTAAGGTGACGATCCAAGGCCGGGGCCAATACTGACCGAAGAGTGGTGACGACCGAGAACCGAGGTAATTTCTGACTTAACTCAGGTGACATTCCAAAACTGGGGAAAATTTTGACCCAAAAGTGGTGACGACCGAGGACCGAGTTCAATTCTGACCTAAATCAGGTGACGATCCAAGACCGGGGCCAATTCTGACCCAAGAGTGGTGACGACCGAGGATCGAGGTCAATTCTGACCTAACTTAGGTGACGATCGAAGACCAGGGCCAATACTGACCCAAGAGTGGTGATGACCAAGGGCTGAGGTCAATTCTGACCTAACTAAGGTGACGATCCAAGACCGGGGCCAATACTGACCGAAGAGTGGTGACGACTAAGGACTGAGGTCAATTCTGAGCTAACTAAGGTGACGATCCAAGACCGGGTGCAATACTGACCGAAGAGTGGTGACGACCGAGAACCGAGGTAATTTTTGACTTAACTCAGGTGACATTCCAAAACTGGGACAAATTTTTACCCAAAAGTGGTGACGACTGAGGACCGAGTTCAATTCTGACCTAAATCAGGTGACGATCCAAGACCGTCGCCAATTCTGACCCAAGAGTGGTGACGACCGAGGATCGAGGTCAATTCTTACCTAACTCAGGTGATGATCCAAGACCGGCACCAATTCTGACCCAAGAGGGGTGACGATTTAGGACCGAGGTCAATTCTGACCTAACTCATATGACGATCCAAAATCGGATCCAATTGTGACCCAAGAGTGATGGCGAACGAGGACCGAGGTCAATTCTGACCTAACTCATGTGACGATCTAAACCGGGGCCAATTCTGAACCAAGAGTGATGACGACCGAGGACCAAGGTCAATTATGACCTAACTCAAGTGATGATCCAAGATCGGGGACAATTCTTTCCTAATAGTTTTGACGGCCGAGGATCGAGAGCAATTCTGACCTAACTCTGGTGACGATCAAAGACCGAGGACAATTCTGACCCAAGATTGTTTACGATAGAGGACAGAGGTCAATTTTGACCTAACTCAGGTGATGATCCGAGACCGGCACCAATTCTGACTTAAGAGTGGTGACGATTGAGGACCGAGGTCAATTCTGACCTAACTCAGGTGATGATCCAAGATCGGGGCCAATTCTGACCCAAGAGTGGTGACGACCGAGGATCGAGGTCAATTCTGACCTAACTTAGGTGATGATCGAAAACCGGGGCCAATACTGACCCAAGAGTGTTGATGACCAAGGGCTGAGGTCAATTCTGACCTAACAAAGGTGACGATTCAAGACCGGGGCCAATACAGACCGAAGAGTGGTGATGACTAAGGACTGAGGTCAATTCTGACCTAACTAAGGTGACGATCCAAGACCGGGGCCAATACTGACCGAAGAGTGGTGACGACCGAGAACCGAGGTAATTTTTGACTTAACTCAGGTGACATTCCAAAACTGGGGCAAATTTTGACCCAAAAGTGGTGACGACAGAGGACCGAGTTCAATTCTGACCTAAATCAGGTGACGATCCAAGACCGGGGCCAATTCTGACCCAAGAGTGGTGACGACCAAGGATCGAGGTCATTTTTGACCTAACTTAGGTGACGATCGAAAACCGGGGCCAATACTGACCCAAGAGTGGTGATGACCAAGGACTGAGGTCAATTCTGACCTAACTAAGGTGACGATCCAAGACCGGGTCCAATACTGATCGAAGAGTGGTGACGACCAAGGACTGAGGTCAATTCTAACCTAACTAAGGTGACGATCCAAGGCCGGGGCCAATACTGACCGAAGAGTGGTGACGACCGAGAACCGAGGTAATTTCTGACTTAACTCAGGTGACATTCCAAAACTGGGGAAAATTTTGACCCAAAAGTTGTGACGACCGAGAACCGAGTTCAATTCTGACCTAAATCAGGTGACGATCCAAGACCGGGGCCAATTCTGACCCAAGAGTGGTGACGACCGAGGATCGAGGTCAATTCTGACCTAACTTAGGTGACGATCGAAGACCAGGGCCAATACTGACCCAAGAGTGGTGATGACCAAGGGCTGAGGTCAATTCTGACCTAACTAAGGTGACGATCCAAGACCGGGGCCAATACTGACCGAAGAGTGGTGACGACTAAGGACTGAGGTCAATTCTGAGCTAACTAAGGTGACGATCCAAGACCGGGTGCAATACTGACCGAAGAGTGGTGACGACCGAGAACCGAGGTAATTTTTGACTTAACTCAGGTGACATTCCAAAACTGGGACAAATTTTTACCCAAAAGTGGTGACGACTGAGGACCGAGTTCAATTCTGACCTAAATCAGGTGACGATCCAAGACCGTCGCCAATTCTGACCCAAGAGTGGTGACGACCGAGGATCGAGGTCAATTCTTACCTAACTCAGGTGATGATCCAAGACCGGCACCAATTCTGACCCAAGAGGGGTGACGATTTAGGACCGAGGTCAATTCTGACCTAACTCATATGACGATCCAAAATCGGATCCAATTGTGACCCAAGAGTGATGGCGACCGAGGACCGAGGTCAATTCTGACCTAACTCATGTGACGATCTAAACCGGGGCCAATTCTGAACCAAGAGTGATGACGACCGAGGACCAAGGTCAATTATGACCTAACTCAAGTGATGATCCAAGATCGGGGACAATTCTTTCCTAATAGTTTTGACGGCCGAGGATCGAGAGCAATTCTGACCTAACTCTGGTGACGATCAAAGACCGAGGACAATTCTGACCCAAGATTGTTTACGATAGAGGACAGAGGTCAATTTTGACCTAACTCAGGTGATGATCCGAGACCGGCACCAATTCTGACTTAAGAGTGGTGACGATTGAGGACCGAGGTCAATTCTGACCTAACTCAGGTGATGATCCAAGATCGGGGCCAATTCTGACCCAAGAGTGGTGACGACCGAGGATCGAGGTCAATTCTGACCTAACTTAGGTGATGATCGAAAACCGGGGCCAATACTGACCCAAGAGTGTTGATGACCAAGGGCTGAGGTCAATTCTGACCTAACAAAGGTGACGATTCAAGACCGGGGCCAATACAGACCGAAGAGTGGTGATGACTAAGGACTGAGGTCAATTCTGACCTAACTAAGGTGACGATCCAAGACCGGGGCCAATACTGACCGAAGAGTGGTGACGACCGAGAACCGAGGTAATTTTTGACTTAACTCAGGTGACATTCCAAAACTGGGGCAAATTTTGACCCAAAAGTGGTGACGACCGAGGACCGAGTTCAATTCTCACCTAAATCAGGTGACGATCCAAGATCGGCGCCATTTCTGACCCAAGAGTGGTGACTACCGATGATCGAGGTCAATTCTGACCTAACTGAGGTGATGATCAGAGACCGGTACCAATTCTGACCCAAGAGGGGTGACGATCTAGGACCGAAGTCAATTCTGACATAACTTAGGTGACGATCCAAGACCGGAGCCAATTCTGACCCAAGAGTGGTGACGACCAATGATCGAGAACAATTCTGACCTAACTCAAGTGACGATCCAAGACTGGGGCCAATTCTGACCCAAGAGTGGTGACAACCGAGGATCGAGAACAATTCTAACCTAACTCAGGTGATGATCCAAGACCGGGGCTAATACTGACCCAAGAGTTGTGATGATCGAGAACCGAAGTCAATTCTGACCTAACTCAGGTGACGATCCCAAACCGGGGCCAATTTTAACCCAAAAGTGGTGACGACCAAGGACCGACATCAATTCTGACCTAACTCATGTGACGATCCAAGACCGGGGCCAATTCTGACCCAAGAGTGGTGACGACCGAGGGCCGAGGTCTATTCTGACATAACTCAGGTGACGATCCAAGATCGGGGCCAATTCTGACCCAAGAGTGGTGACGACCGAGGACAGAGGTCAATACTGACCTAACTCAGGTGACGATCCAAGACCAGTGCCAATTCTGACCCAAGAGTGGTGACGGCCTAACCCCGAGAACAATTTTGACCTAACTTAGGTGACGATCCAAGATCGGGGTAAATTCTGACCCAAGAGAGGTGACGACCGAGGTCCGAGGTCAATTCGGACCTAACTCAGGTGACGATCCAAGACCGAGGACAATTCTGACCCAAGAGTGGTGAAGACCGAGGATCGAGGTTAATTTTGACCTAACTCAGGTGACGATCCAAGATCGGGGCCAATACTGACCAAAGGGTGGTGACGACATGGGATCGAGGTTAATTCTAACTTAACTCAAGTGACGATATAAGATCGGTGCCAATTCTGACCCAAGAATGGTGACGACCAAGAACCGAGGTCAATTCTGACCTAACTCTGGTGACGATCAAGGACCGGGGCCAATTCTAACTCAAGAGTGGTGACGATCGAGGATCGAGGTCAATTCTAACCTAACTCCAGTGAAGATCCACGACCGGGGCCAATTCCGACCCAAGAGTGGTGACGACCGAGGACCGAGGTCAATTCTGACCAAACTCAAGTGAGTATCTAAGAAAGGGGCCAATTATGACCCAAGAGTGGTGACGACTGAGGATCGAGGTCAATTCTGACCAAACTTAGGTGACGATCTAAGACCGGGGATAATACTTACCCAAGAGTGGTGACGACTGAGAACCGAGGTCAATTCTAACCTAACTTAGGCGACGATCCAAAACTGGGGCCAATTTTTACCCAAGAGTGGTGATGACCAAGGACCGAGGTCAATTCTGACCTAACTAAGGTGACGATCCAAGACCGAGGCCAATTCTGATCCAAGAGTGGTGATGACCGAGGATCGAGTTCAATTCTGACCTAACTCAGGTGACGATCCAAGACCGGAGCCAATTGTGACCCAAGAGTAATGGCGACCGAGGACCGATGTCAATTCTGACCTAACTCATGTGATGATCTAAGACCGGGGCCAATTCTGACCCAAGTGTGATGACGACCGAGGACCAAGGTCAATTCTGACCTAACTCAAGTGACGATCGAAGATCGGGGCCAATTCTTACCCAATAGTTGTGACGGCCGAGGATCGAGAACAATTCTGACCTAACTCTGGTGACGATCAAAGACCGAGGACAATTCTGACCCAAGAGGGTTTACGATCGAGGACAGAGGTAAATTTTGACAAAACTCTGGTGATGATCCAAGGCCGGCACCAATTCTGACCCAAGAGTGGTGAGGATCGAGGACCGAGGTCAATTCTGACCTAACTCAGGTGATGATCCAAGACCGGGGCCAATTCTGACACAAGAGTGGTGACGACCGAGGATCGAGGTCAATTCTAAACTAACTAAGGTGACGATCCAAGACCGGGGCCAATACTGACCCAAGAGTGGTGACGACCGAGAACGGAGGTAATTTCTGACTTAACTCAGGTGACATTCCAAAACTGGGGAAAATTTTGACCCAAAAATGGTGACGACCGAGGACCGAGTTCAATTCTGACCTAAATCTGGTGACGATCCAAGACCGGGGCCAATTCTGACCCAAGAGTGGTGACGACCGAGGATCCAAGTCAAGTCTGACCTAACTCAGGTGATGATCCGAGACCGGCACCAATTCTGACCCAAGAGGGGTGACAATTTAGGACCGAGGTCAATTCAGACTTAACTCATATGACGATCTAAGACCGAGGCCAATTCTGACCCAAGAGCGGTGATGGTCGAGGACCGAGTTCAATTCTGACCTAACTCATGTGACGATCCAAGACCGGAGCCAATTGTGACCCAAGAGTGATGGCGAGCGAGGTCAATTCTGACCTAACTCATGTGACGATCTAAGACCGGGGCCAATTCAGACCCAAGAGTGATGACGACCGAGGACCAAGGTCAATTCTGACCTAACTCAAGTGATGAGCCAAGATCGGGGCCAATTCTTACCCAATAGTTGTGACGGCCGAGGATCGAGAACAATTCTGACCTAACTCTAGTGACGATCAAAGACCGAGGACAATTCTGACCCAAGAGTGTTTACGATCGAGGACAGAGGTCAATTTTGACCTAACTCAGGTGATGATCCTAGACCGGCACAAATTCTGACCCAAGAGTTGTGACGATTGAGTACCGAGGTCAATTCCGACCTAACTCAGGTGATGATCCAAGACCGGGGCCAATTCTGACCCAAGAGTGGTGACGACTGAGGATCGAGGTCAATTCTGACCTAACTTAGGTGACGATCGAAAACCGGGGCCAATACTGACCCAAGAGTGGTGATGACCAAGGACTGAGGTCAATTCTGACCTAACTAAGGTGACGATCCAAGACCGGGGCCAATACTGACTGAAGAGTGGTGACGACCAAGGACTGAGGTCAATTCTAACCTAACTAAGGTGACGATCCAAGGCCGGGGCCAATACTGACCGAAGAGTGGTGATGACCGAGAACCGAGGTAATTTCTGACTTAACTCAGGTGACATTCCAAAACTGGGGAAAATTTTGACCCAAAAGTGGTGACGACCGAGGATCGAGTTCAATTCTGACCTAAATCAGGTGACGATCCAAGACCGGGGCCAATTCTGACCCAAGAGTGGTGACGATCGAGGATCGAGGTCAATTCTGACCTAACTCAGGTGATGATCCGAGATCGGCACCAATTCTGACCCAAGAGTGGTGACGATTTAGGACCGAGGTCAATTCTGACCTAACTCATATGACGATCTAAGACCGAGGCCAATTCTGACCCAAGATTGGTGATGGCCAAGGACCCAGTTCAATTCTGACCTAACTCAGGTGAAGATCCAAGACCGAAGCCAATTGTGACCCAAGAGTGATGGCGACCGAGGACCGAGGTCAATTCTGACCTAACTCATGTGACGATCTAAGACCGGGGCCAATTCTGACCCAAGAGTGGTGACGACCGAGGATCGAGGTCAATTCAAACCTAACTCAGGTGACGATCTAAGACCGAGGCCAATACTGACCCAAGAGTGGTGAGGACTGAGAACCGAGGTCAATTCTGACCTAACTCAAGTGATGATCCAAGATCGGGGCCAATTCTTACCCAATAGTTGTGACGGTCGAGGATCGAGAATAATTATGACCTAACTCTGGTGACGATCAAAGACCGAGGACAATTCTGACCCAAGAGTCTTTACGATCGAGGACAGAGGTCAATTTTGACCTAACTCAGGTGATGATCCTAGACCGGCACAAATTCTTACCTATCTCTGGTGACGATTGAGGACCGTGGTCAATTCTGACCTAACTCAGGTGATTATCCACGACCTGGGCCAATTCTGACCCAAGAGTGGTGAAGACTGAGGATCGAGGTCAATTCTGACCTAACCTAGGTGACGATCGAAAACCGGGGCCAATACTGACCCAAGAGTGGTGATGACCAAGGGCTGAGGTCAATTCTGACCTAACTAAGGTGACGATTCAAGACCGGGGCCAATACTGACCGAAGAGTGGTGACGACTAAGGACTGAGGTCAATTCTGACCTAACTAAGGTGACGATCCAAGACCGGAGCCAATACTGACCGAAGAGTGGTGACGACCGAGAACCGAGGTAATTTTTTACTTAACTCAGGTGACATTCCAAAATTGGGCAAATTTTGACCCAAAAGTGGTGACGATCGAGGACCGAGTTCAATTCTGACCTAAATCAGGTGACGATCCAAGACCGGCACCAATTCTGACCCAAGAGTGGTGACGACCGAGGATCGAGATCAATTCTGACCTAACTCAGGTGATGATCCGAGACCGACACCAATTCTGACCCAAGAGGGGTGACGATCTAGGACCGAGGTCAATTCTGACCTAACTTAGGTGACGATCCAAGACCGGGGCCAATTCTGACCCAAGAGTGGTGACGACCGATGACCGAGAATAATTCTGACCTAACTCAAGTGACGATCCAAGACTGGGGCCAATTCTGACCCAAGAGTGGTGACGACCGAGGATCGGGAAAATTTCTGACCTAACTCAGGTGATGATCCAAGACCGGGGCCAATACTGACACAAGAGTGGTGATGATCAAGGACCGACATCAATTCTGACCTAACTCATGTGACGATCCGAGACCGGGGCCAATTCTGACACAAGAGTGGTGACGACCGAGGGCCGAGGTTTATTCTGACCGAACTCAGGTGACGATCCAAAACTGGGGCCAATTTTTTCCCAAGAGTGGTGACGACGAAGGACCAAGGTCAATTCTGACCTAACTCAAGTGACGATCCAAGACCGGGGCCAATTCTGACCCAAGATTGGTGATGACCGAGGATCGAGGTCAATTCTAACCTAACTCATGTGATGATCCAAGATCGGGGCCAATACTGGCCCAAGAGTGGCGACGACCGGGGACCGAGGTCAATTTTGACCTAACTCAGGTGACGATCCAAGATCGGGGCCAATTCTGACCCAAGAGTGGTGACGACCGAGGATCGAGGTCAATTCTGACCTAACTCAGGTGACGATCCAAGACCGGGGCCAATATTGCTCCAAGAGTGGTGACAACTAAGAACCGAGGTCAATTCTGACTTAACTCAAGTGACGATCCAAAACCGGGGCAAATTCGGACCCTAGAGTGATGACGACCAAGAACCGAGGTCAATTCTGACCTAACTCTTATGACGATCCAAGACCGGGGCCAACTCGGACCCGAGAGTGGTGACGACCAAGGATCGAGGTCAATTCTGACCTAACTCAGGTGACGATCCACGACCGCGGCCAATTCTGACCTAAGTGTGGTGACGACAGAGGATCGAGGTTAATTCTGACCTAACTGAGGTGACGATCCATGATCGGGGCCAATTTTCACCCAATAGTGGTGACGACCGAGGATCGAGGTCAATTCTGACCTAACTCAGGTGACGATCCAAGACTGGGGCCAATACTGACCCAAGAGTGGTGACGACCGAGAATCGAGCTCAATTCTGACCTAACTCAGTTGACGATCCAAAATCGCGGATAATTTTGACCCAAGAGTGGTGATGACCGACGACCGAGGTTAATTCTGACCTAACTTAGGTGACGATCCGAGACCGATGCCAATTGTGACCCAAGAGTGGTGACGATCGAGGACCGGGGTCAATTCTGACCTAACTCAGGTGACGATCCAAGACCGGGGCCAATTCTGACCGAAGAGTGGTTACGGACGAGGACTGAGGGTAATTCTGACCTAACTTAGGTGACGATCCAAGATCGGGGCCAATTTTGACCCAAGAGTGGTGACGACCGAGGACCGAGGGTAATTTTGATCTAACTCAGGTGATGATCCCAAATCGGGACCAATTCTGACCCAAGAGTGGTGAAGACCGAGGATCGAGGTCAATTCTGACGTAACTCAGATGACCATCCAAGACCGGGACCAATATTGACCCAAGAGTGTTGACGACCGAGGATCGAGGTCAATTCGGACCTAACTCAGGTGACGATCCAAGACCGAGGCCAATTCTGACCCAAGAGTGGTGACGACCGAGGATCAAGATCAATTCTGAACTAACTCAATTGACGATCCAAGACCGGGGACAATTCTAACCCAAGAGTGGTGACGACCGAGGATCGCGGTCAATTCTGACCTAACTCAGGTGAAGATCCAAGACCGGGGCCAAAACTGACCCAAGGGTGGTGAAGACCAAGATTCGAGGGCAATTCTGACCTAACTCAGGTGACGATCCAAGATCGAGGACAATTCTGACCCAAGAGTGGTGACGACAAAGGACGGAGGTCAATTCTGACCTAACTCAAGTGACGATACAAGACCGGTGCCAATTCTGACCTAACTCAGGTGATGATCCAAGATCGGGACCAATTCTGACCTAAGAGTGTTGACGACTGAGGATCGAGGGCAATTCTGACCTAACTCATGTGACGATCCAAGACCGGGGCAAATTGTGACCCAAAAGTGATGACGACCGAGGACCGAGGTCAATTCAGACCTAAATCAGGTGACGATCCAAAACTGGGGCCAATTTTGTCCCAAGAGTTGTGACGACCAAGGACCAAGGTCAATTGTGACCTAACTCAAGTGACGATCCAAGACCGAGGCCAATTCTGACCCAAGATTGGTGACGACCGAGGATCGAGGTCAATTCTGACCTAACTGATGTGACGATCCAAGACCGGGGCCAATACTGGACCAAGAGTGGTGAAGACCGGGGACGGAGGTAAATTCTAACCTAACTCAGGAGACGATCCAAGATCGGGCCCAATTCTGACCCAAGAGTGGTGACGACCGAGGACCGAGGTCAATTCTGACCTAACTCAGGTGACGATCCAAAACTGGGGCCAATTTTGTCCCAAGAGTGGTGACGACCAAGGACTAAGGTCAATTCTGACCTAACTGAAGTGACGATCCAAGACCGGGGCCAATTCTGACCCAAGATTGGTGATGACCGAGGATCGAGGTCAATTCTAACCTAACTCATGTGATGATCCAAGATCGGGGCCAATACTGGCCCAAGAGTGGCGACGACCGGGGACCGAGGTCAATTCTGACCTAACTCAGGTGACGATGCAAGATCGGGGCCAATTCTGACCCAAGAGTGGTGACGACCGAGGATCGAGGTCAATTCTGACCTAACTCAGGTGACGATCCAAGACCGGGGCCAATATTTCTCCAAGAGTGGTGACAACCAAGAACCGAGGTCAATTCTGACTTAACTCAAGTGACGATCCAAAACCGGGGCAAATTCTGACCCAAGAGTGGTGACGACCAAGAACCGAGGTCAATTCTGACCTAACTCTTGTGACGATCCAAGACCGGGGCCAATTCGGACCCAAGAGTGGTGACGACCAAGGATCGAGGTCAATTCTGACCTGACTCAGGTGACGATCCACGACCGCGGCCAATTCTAACCTAAGAGTGGTGACGACGGAGGATAAAGGTTAATTCTTACCTAACTGAGGTGACGATCCATGATCGGGGCCAATTTTCACCCAATAGTGGTGAAGACCGAGGATCGAGGTCAATTCTGACCTAACTCAGGTGATGATCCAAGACCTGGGCCAATTCTGACCCAAGAGTGGTGACGACTGAGGATCGAGGTCAATTCTGACCTAACCTAGGTGACGATCAAAAACTGGGGCCAATACTGACCCAAGAGTGGTGATGACCAAGGGCTGAGGTCAATTCTGACCTAACTAAGGTGACGATTCAAGACCGGGGCCAATACTGACCGAAGAGTTGTGACGACTAAGGACTGAGGTCAATTCTAACATAACTAAGGTGACGATCCAAGACCGGAGCCAATACTGACCGAAGAGTGGTGACGACCGAGAACCGAGGTAATTTTTGACTTAACTCAGGTGACATTCCAAAACTGGGGCAAATTTTGACCCAAAAGTGGTGACGATCGAGGACTGAGTTCAATTCTGACCTAAATCAGGTGACGATCCAAGACCGGCACCAATTCTGACCCAAGAGTGGTGACGATCGAGGATCGAGATCAATTCTGACCTAACTCAGGTGCTGATCCGAGACCGACACAAATTCTGACCCAAGAGGGGTGACGATCTAGGACCGAGGTCAATTCTGACATAACTTAGGTGACGATCCAAGACCGGGGCCAATTCTGACCCAAGAGTGGTGACGACCGATGACCGAGAATAATTCTGACCTAACTCAAGTGACGATCCAAGACTGGGGCCAATTCTGACCCAAGAGTGGTGACGACCGAGGATCGGGAACATTTCTGACCTAACTCAGGTGATGATCCAAGACCGGGGCCAATACTGACACAAGAGTGGTGACGACCAAGGACCGACATCAATTCTGACCTAACTCATGTGACGATCCGAGACCGGGGCCAATTCTGACACAAGAGTGGTGACGACCGAGGGCCGAGGTTTATTCTGACCTAACTCAGGTGACGATCCAAAACTGGGGCCAATTTTGTCCCAAGAGTGGTGACGACGAAGGACCAAGGTCAATTCTGACCTAACTCAAGTGACGATCCAAGACCGGGACCAATTCTGACCCAAGATTGGTGATGACCGAGGATCGAGGTCAATTCTAACCTAACTCATGTGATGATCCAAGATCGGGGCCAATACTGGCCCAAGAGTGGCGACGACCGGGGACCGAGGTCAATTTTGACCTAACTCAGGTGACGATCCAAGATCGGGGCCAATTCTGACCCAAGAGTCGTGACGACCGAGGATCGAGGTCAATTCTGACCTAACTCAGGTGACGATCCAAGACCGGGGCCAATATTGCTCCAAGAGTGGTGACAACTAAAACCGAGGTCAATTCTGACTTAACTCAAGTGACGATCCAAAACCGGGGCAAATTCTCACCCTAGAGTGGTGACGACCAAGAACCGAGGTCAATTCTGACCTAACTCTTATGACGATCCAAGACCGGGGCCAACTCGGACCCAAGAGTGGTGACGACCAAGGATCGAGGTCAATTCTGACCTAACTCAGGTGACGATCCATGACCGCGGACAATTCTGACCTAAGTGTGGTGACGACGGAGGATCGAGGTTAATTCTAACCTAACTGAGGTGACAATCCATGATCGGGGCCAATTTTCACCCAATAGTGGTGACGACCGAGGATCGAGGTCAATTCTGACCTAACTCAGGTGACGATCCAAGACTGGGGCCAATACTGACCCAAGAGTGGTGACGACCGAGAACCGAGCTCAATTCTGACCTAACTCAGTTGATGATCCAAAATCGCGGATAATTTTGACCCAGGAGTGGTGATGACCGACGACCGAGGTTAATTCTGACCTAACTTAGGTGACGATCCAAGACCGATGCCAATTGTGACCCAAGAGTGGTGACGATCGAGGACCGGGGTCAATTCTGACCTAACTCAGGTGACGATCCAAGACCGGGGCCAATTCTGACCCAAGAGTGGTTACGGACGAGGACTGAGGGTAATTCTGACCTAACTCAGGTGACGATCCAAGATCGGGGCCAATTTTGACACAAGAGTGGTGACGACCGAGGACCGAGGTTAATTTTGATCTAACTCAGGTGATGATCCCAAACCGGGACCAATTCTGACCCAAGAGTGGTGAAGACCGAGGATCGAGGTCAATTCTGACCTAACTCAGATGACCATCCAAGACCGGGACCAATATTGACCCAAGAGTGTTGACCACCGAGGATCGAGTTCAATTCGGACCTAACTCAGGTGACGATCCAAGACCGAGGCCAATTCTGACCCAAGAGTGGTGACGACCGAGGATCAAGATCAATTCTGAACTAACTCAATTGACGATCCAAGACCGGGGACAATTCTAACCCAAAAGTGGTGACGACCGAGGATCGCGGTCAATTCTGACCTAACTCAGGTGAAGATCAAAGATCGGGGCCAATACTAACCCAAGGGTGGTGACGACCAAGATTCGAGGGCAATTCTGACCTAACTCAGGTGACGATCCAAGATCGAGGACAATTCTGACCCAAGAGTGGTGACGACAAAGGACGGAGGTCAATTCTGACCTAACTCAAGTGACGATACAAGACCGGTGCCAATTCTGACCTAACTCAGGTGATGATCCAAGATCGGGACCAATTCTGACCTAAGAGTGTTGACGACTGAGGATCGAGGGCAATTCTGACCTAACTCATGTGACGATCCAAGACCGGGGCAAATTGTGACCCAAGAGTGATGACGACCGAGGACCGAGGTCAATTCAGACCTAAATCAGTTGACGATCCAAAACTGGGGCCAATTTTGTCCCAAGAGTGGTGACGACCAAGGACCAAGGTCAATTGTGACCTAACTCAAGTGACGATCCAAGACCGAGGCCAATTCTGACCCAAGATTGGTGACGACCGAGGATCGAGGTCAATTCTGACCTAACTGATGTGATGATCCAAGACCGGGGCCAATACTGGACCAAGAGTGGTGAAGACCGGGGACGGAGGTAAATTCTAACCTAACTCAGGAGACGATCCAAGATCGGGGCCAATTCTGACCCAAGAGTGGTGACGACCGAGGACCGAGGTCAATTCTGACCTAACTCAGGTGACGATCCAAAACTGGGGCCAATTTTGTCCCAAGAGTGGTGACGACGAAGGACTAAGGTCAATTCTGACCTAACTGAAGTGACGATCCAAGACCGGGGCCAATTCTGACCCAAGATTGGTGATGACCGAGGATCGAAGTCAATTCTAACCTAACTCATGTGATGATCCAAGATCGGGGCCAATACTGGCCCAAGAGTGGCGACGACCGGGGACCGAGGTCAATTCTGACCTAACTCAGGTGACGATCCAAGATCGGGGCCAATTCTGACCCAAGAGTGGTGACGACCGAGGATCGAGGTCAATTCTGACCTAACTCAGGTGACGATCCAAGACCGGGGCCAATATTGCTCCAAGAGTGGTGACAACCAAGAACCGAGGTCAATTCTGACTTAACTCAAGTGACGATCCAAAACCGGGGCAAATTCTGACCCAAGAGTGGTGACGACCAAGAACCGAGGTCAATTCTGACCTAACTCTTGTGACGACCCAAGACCGGGGCCAATTCGGACCCAAGAGTGGTGACGACCAAGGATCGAGGTCAATTCTGACCTAACTCAGGTGACAATCCACGACCGCAGCCAATTCTAACCTAAGAGTGGTGACGACGGAGGATCGAGGTTAATTCTTACCTAACTGAGGTGACGATCCATGATCAGGGCCCATTTTCACCCAATTAGTGGTGACGACCGAGGATCGAGGTCAATTCTGAGCTAACTCAGGTGATGATCCAAGACCTGGGCCAATTCTGACCCAAGAGTGGTGACGACTAAGGATCGAGGTCAATTCTGACCTAACCTAAGTGACGATCGAAAACCGGGGCCAATACTGACCCAAGAGTGGTGATGACCAAGGGCTGAGGTCAATTCTGACCTAACTAAGGTGACGATTCAAGACCGGGGCCAATACTGACCGAAGAGTGGTGACGACTAAGGACTGAGGTCAATTCTGACCTAACTAAGGTGACGATCCAAGACCGGAGCCTATACTGACCGAAGAGTGGTGACGACCGAGAACCAAGGTAATTTTTTACTTAACTCAGGTGACATTCCAAAACTGGGTCAAATTTTGACCCAAAAGTGGTGACGATCGAGGAACGAGTTCAATTCTGACCTAAATCAGGTGACGATCCAAGACCGGCACCAATTCTGACCCAAGAGTGGTGACGACCGAGGATCGAGATCAATTCTGACCTAACTCAGGTGATTATCCGAGACCGACACCAATTCTGACCCAAGAGGGGTGACGATCTAGGACCGAGGTCAATTCTGACCTAACTTAGGTGACGATCCAAGACCGGGGCCAATTCTGACCCAAGAGTGGTGACGACCGATGACTGAGAATAATTCTGACCTAACTCAAGTGACGATCCAAGACTGGGGCCAATTCTGATCCAAGAGTGGTGACGACCGAGGATCGGGAACATTTCTGACCTAACTCAGGTGATGATCCAAGACCGGGGCCAATACTGACACAAGAGTGGTGACGACCAAGGACCGACATCAATTCTGACCTAACTCATGTGACGATCCGAGACCGGGGCCAATTCTGACAGAAGAGTGGTGACGACCGAGGGCCGAGGTTTATTCTGACCTAACTCAGGTGACGATCCAAAACTGGGGCCAATTTTGTCCCAGGAGTGGTGACGACGAAGGACCAAGGTCAATTCTGACCTAACTCAAGTGACGATCCAAGACCGGGGCCAATTCTGACGCAAGATTGGTGATGACCGAGGATCGAGGTCAATTCTAACCTAACTCATGTGCTGATCCAAGATCGGGGCCAATACTGGCCCAAGAGTGGCGACGACTGGGGACCGAGGTCAATTTTGACCTAACTCAGGTGACGATCCAAGATCGGGGCCAATTCTGACCCAACAGTGGTGACGACCGAGGATCGAGGTCAATTCTGACCTAACTCAGGTGACGATCCAAGACCGAGGCCAAAATTTGCTCCAAGAGTGGTGACAACTAAGAACCGAGGTCAATTCTGACTTAACTCAAGTGACGATCCAAAACCGGGGCAAATTCTGACCCTAGAGTGGTGACGACCAAGAACCGAGGTCAATTCTGACCTAACTCTTATGACGATCCAAGACCGGGGCCAACTCGGACCCAAGAGTGGTGACGACCAAGGATCGAGGTCAATTCTGACCTAACTCAGGTGACGATCCACGAACGCGGCCAATTCTGACCTAAGTGTGGTGACGACGAAGGATCGAGGTTAATTCTAACCTAACTGAGGTGAGGCTCCATGATCGGGGCCAATTTTCACCCAATAGTGGTGACGACCGAGGATCGAGGTCAATTCTGAGCTAACTCAGGTGATGATCCAAGACCTGGGCCAATTCTGACCCAAGAGTGGTGACGACTAAGGATCGAGGTCAATTCTGACCTAACCTAGGTGACGATCGAAAACCGGGGCCAATACTGACCCAAGAGTGGTGATGACCAAGGGCTGAGGTCAATTCTGACCTAACTAAGGTGACGATTCAAGACCGGGGGCAATACTGACCGAAGAGTGGTGACGACTAAGGACTGAGGTCAATTCTGACCTAACTAAGGTGACGATCCAAGACCGGAGCCAATACTGACCGAAGAGTGGTGACGACCGAGAACCGAGGTAATTTTTTACTTAACTCAGGTGACATTCCAAAACTGGGGCAAATTTTGACCCAAAAGTGGTGACGATCGAGGACCGAGTTCAATTCTGACCTAAATCAGGTGACGATCCAAGACCGGCACCAATTCTGACCCAAGAGTGGTGACGACCGAGGATCGAGATCAATTCTGACCTAACTCAGGTGATGATCCGAGACCGACACCAATTCTGACCCAAGAGGGGTGACGATCTAGGACCGAGGTCAATTCTGACCTAACTTAGGTGACGATCCAAGACCGGGGCCAATTCTGACCCAAGAGTGGTGACGACCGATGACCGAGAATAATTCTGACCTAACTCAAGTGACGATCCAAGACTGGGGCCAATTCTGACCCAAGAGTGGTGACGACCGAGGATCGGGAACATTTCTGACCTAACTCAGGTGATGATCCAAGACCGGGGCCAATACTGACACAAGAGTGGTGACGACCAAGGACCGACATCAATTCTGACCTAACTCATGTGACGATCCGAGACCGGGGCCAATTCTGACACAAGAGTGGTGACGACCGAGGTCCGAGGTTTATTCTGACCTAACTCAGGTGACGATCCAAAACTGGGGCCAATTTTGTCCCAGGAGTGGTGACGACGAAGGACCAAGGTCAATTCTGACCTAACTCAAGTGACGATCCAAGACCGGGGCCAATTCTGACCCAAGATTGGTGATGACCGAGGATCGAGGTCAATTCTAACCTAACTCATGTGATGATCCAAGATCGGGGCCAATACTGGCCCAAGAGTGGCGACGACCGGGGACCGAGGTCAATTTTGACCTAACTCAGGTGACGATCCAAGATCGGGGCCAATTCTGACCCAAGAGTGGTGATGACCGAGGATCGAGGTCAATTCTGACCTAACTCAGGTGATGATCCAAGACCGGGGCCAATATTGCTCCAAGAGTGGTGACAACTAAGAACCGAGGTCAATTCTGACTTAACTCAAGTGACGATCCAAAACCGGGGCAAATTCTGACCCTAGAGTGGTGACGACCAAGAACCGAGGTCAATTCTGACCTAACTCTTATGACGATCCAAGACCGGGGCCAACTCGGACCCAAGAGTGGTGACGACCAAGGATCGAGGTCAATTCTGACCTAACTCAGGTGACGATCCACGACCGCGGCCAATTCTGACCTAAGTGTGGTGACGACGGAGGATCGAGGTTAATTCTAACCTAACTGAGGTGACGATCCATGATCGGGGCCAATTTTCACCCAATAGTGGTGACGACCGAGGATCGAGGTCAATTCTGACCTAACTCAGGTGACGATCCGAGACTGGGGCCAATACTGACCCAAGAGTGGTGACGACCGAGAACCGAGCTCAATTCTGACCTAACTCAGTTAACGATCCAAAATCGCGGATAATTTTGACCCAAGAGTGGGGATGACCGACGACCGAGGTTAATTCTGACCTAACTTAGGTGACGATCCAAGACCGATGCCAATTGTGACCCAAGAGTGGTGACGATCGAGGACCGGGGTCAATTCTAACCTAACTCAGGTGACGATCCAAGACCGGGGCCAATTCTGACCCAAGAGTGGTTACGGACGAGGACTGAGGGTAATTCTGACCTAACTCAGGTGACGATCCAAGATCGGGGCCAATTTTGACCCAAGAGTGGTGACGACCGAGGACCGAGGGTAATTTTGATCTAACTCAGGTGATGATCCCAAACCGGGACCAATTCTGACCCAAGAGTGGTGAAGACCGAGGATCGAGGTCAATTCTGACATAACTCAGATGACCATCCAAGACCGGGACCAATATTGACCCAAGAGTGTTGACGACCGAGGATCGAGGTCAATTCGGACCTAACTCAGGTGACGATCCAAGACCGAGGCCAATTCTGACCCAAGAGTGGAGACGACCGAGTATCAAGATCAATTCTGAACTAACTCAATTGATGATCCAAGACCGGGGACAATTCTAACCCAAGAGTGGTGATGACGGAGGATCGCGGTCAATTCTGACCTAACTCAGGTGAAGATCCAAGACCGGGGCCAATACTGACCCAAGGGTGGTGACGACCAAGATTCGAGGGCAATTCTGACCTAACTCAGGTGACGATCTAAGATCGAGGACAATTCTGACCCAAGAGTGGTGACGACAAAGGACGGAGGTCAATTCTGACCTAACTCAAGTGACGATACAA
Source organism: Sambucus nigra (assembly GCA_949130495.1). NCBI lineage: Eukaryota > Viridiplantae > Streptophyta > Magnoliopsida > Dipsacales > Adoxaceae > Sambucus > Sambucus nigra. Next base: position 620,414,176 of record OX422207.1, on the reverse strand, counting down.
GACCGGTGCCAATTCTGACCTAACTCAGGTGATGATCCAAGATCGGGACCAATTCTGACCTAAGAGTGTTGACGACTGAGGATCGAGGGAAATTCTGACCTAACTCATGTGACGATCCAAGACCGGGGCAAATTGTGACCCAAGAGTGATGACGACCGAGGACCGAGGTCAATTCAGACCTAAATGAGGTGACGATCCAAAACTGGGGCCAATTTTGTCCCAAGAGTGGTGACGACCAAGGACCAAGGTCAATTGTGACCTAACTCAAGTGACGATCCAAGACCGAGGCCAATTCTGACCCAAGATTGGTGACGACCGAGGATCGAGGTCAATTCTGACCTAACTGATGTGACGATCCAAGACCGGGGCCAATACTGGACCAAGAGTGGTGAAGACCGGGGACGGAGGTAAATTCTAACCTAACTCAGTAGACGATCCAAGATCGGGGCCAATACTGGCCCAAGAGTGGCGACGACCGAGGACCGAGGTCAATTCTGACCTAACTCAGGTGACGATCCAAGATCGGGGCCAATTCTGACCCAAAAGGGGTGACGACCGAGGATCGAGGTCAATTCTAACCTAACTCATGTGATGATCCAAGATCGGGGCCAATACTGGCCCAAGAGTGGCGACGACCGGGGACCGAGGTCAATTTTGACCTAACTCAGGTGACGATCCAAGATCGGGGCCAATTCTGACCCAAGAGTGGTGATGACCGAGGATCGAGGTCAATTCTGACCTAACTCTTGTGACGATCCAAGATCGGGGCCAATATTGCTCCAAGAGTGGTGACAACTAAGAACCGAGGTCAATTCTGACTTAACTCAAGTGACGATCCACGACCGCGGCCAATTCTAACCTAAGAGTGGTGACGACGGAGGATCGAGGTTAATTCTAACCTAACTGAGGTGACGATCCATGATCGGGGCCAATTTTCACCCAATAGTGGTGACGACCGAGGATCGAGGTCAATTCTGACCTAACTCAGGTGATGATCCAAGACCTGGGCCAATTCTGACCCAAGAGTGGTGACGACTGAGGATCGAGGTCAATTCTGACCTAACCTAGGTGACGATTGAAAACTGGGGCCAATACTGACCCAAGAGTGGTGATGACCAAGGGCTGAGGTCAATTCTGACCTAACTAAGGTTACGATTCAAGATCGGGGCCAATACTGACCGAAGAGTGGTGACGACTAAGGACTGAGGTCAATTCTGACCTAACTAAGGTGACGATCCAAGACCGGAGCCAATACTGACCGAAGAGTGGTGACGACCGAGAACCGAGGTAATTTTTTACTTAACTCTGGTGACATTCCAAAACTGGGCAAATTTTGACCCAAAAGTGGTGACGATCGAGGACCGAGTTCAATTCTGACCTAAATCAGGTGACGATCCAAGACCGGCACCAATTCTGACCCAAGAGTGGTGACGAACGAGGATCGAGATCAATTCTGACCTAACTCAGGTGATGATCCGAGACCGACACCAATTCTGACCCAAGAGGGGTGACGATCTAGGACCGAGGTCAATTCTGACCTAACTTAGGTGACGATCCAAGACCGGGGCCAATTCTGACCCAAAAGTGGTGACGACCGATGACCGAGAATAATTCTGACCTAACTCAAGTGACGATCCAAGACTGGGGCCAATTCTAACCCAAGAGTGGTGACGACCGAGGATCGGGAACATTTCTGACCTAACTCAGGTGCTGATCCAAGACCGGGGCCAATACTGACACAAGAGTGGTGACGACCAAGGACCGACATCAATTCTAACCTAACTCATGTGACGATCCGAGACTGGGGCCAATTCTGACACAAGAGTGGTGACGATCGAGGGCCGAGGTTTATTCTGACCTAACTCATGTGACGATCCAAAACTGGGGCCAATTTTGTCCCAAGAGTGGTGACGACGAAGGACCAAGGTCAATTCTGACCTAACTCAAGTGACGATCCAACACCGGGGACAATTCTGACCCAAGATTGGTGATGACCGAGGATCGAGGTCAATTCTAACCTAACTCATGTAATGATCCAAGATCGGGGCCAATACTGGCCCAAGAGTGGCGACGACCGGGGACCGAGGTCAATTTTGACCTAACTCAGGTGACGATCCAAGATCGGGGCCAATTATGACCCAAGAGTGGTGACGACCGAGGATCGAGGTCAATTCTGACCTAACTCAGGTGACGATCTAAGACCGGGGCCAATATTGCTCCAAGAGTGGTGACAACTAAGAACCGAGGTCAATTCTGACTTAACTCAAGTGACGATCCAAAACCGGGGCAAATTCTGACCCTAGAGTGGTGACGACCAAGAACCGAGGTCAATTCTGACCTAACTCTTATGACGATCCAAGACCGGGGCCAACTCGGACCCAAGAGTGGTGACGACCAAGGATCGAGGTCAATTCTGACCTAACTCAGGTGACGATCCGCGACCGCGGCCAATTCTGACCTAAGTGTGGTGACGATGGAGGATCGAGGTTAATTCTGACCTAACTGAGGTGACGATCCATGATCGGGGCCAATTTTCACCTAATAGTGGTGACGACCGAGGATCGAGGTCAATTCTGACCTAACTCAGGTGACGATCCGAGACTGGGGCCAATACTGACCCAAGAGTGGTGACGACCGAGAACCGAGCTCAATTCTGACCTAACTCAGTTGACGATCCAAAATCGCGGATAATTTTGACCCAAGAGTGGCGATGACCGACGACCGAGGTTAATTCTGACCTAACTTAGGTGACGATCCAAGACCGATGCCAATTGTGACCCAAGAGTGGTGACGATCGAGGACCGGGGTCAATTCTAACCTAACTCAGGTGACGATCCAAGACCGGGGCCAATTCTGACCCAAGAGTGGTTACGGACGAGGACTGAGGGTAATTCTGACCTAACTCAGGTGATGATCCAAGATCGGGGCCAATTTTGACCCAAGAGTGGTGACGACCGAGGACCGAGGGTAATTTTGATCTAACTCAGGTGATGATCCCAAACCGAGACCAATTCTGACCCAAGAGTGGTGTACACCGAGGATCGAGGTCAATTCTGACGTAACTCAGATGACCATCCAAGACCGGGACCAATATTGACCCAAGAGTGTTGATGACCGAGGATCGAGGTCAATTCGGACCTAACTCAGGTGACGATCCAAGACCGAAGCCAATTCTGACCCAAGAGTGGTGACGACCGAGGATCAAGATCAATTCTGAACTAACTCAATTGACGATCCAAGACCGGGGACAATTCTAACCCAAGAGTGGTGAAGACCGAGGATCGCGGTCAATTCTGACCTAACTCAGGTGAAGATCCAAGACCGGGGCCAATACTGACCCAAGGGTGGTGACGACCAAGATTCGAGGGCAATTCTGACCTAACTCAGGTGACGATCCAAGATCGAGGACAATTCTGACCCAAGAGTGCTGACGACAAAGGACGGAGGTCAATTCTGACCTAACTCAAGTGACGATACAAGACCGGTGCCAATTCTGACCTAACTCAGGTGATGATACAAGATCGGGACCAATTCTGACCTAAGAGTGTTGACGACTGAGGATCGAGGGCAATTCTGACCTAACTCATGTGACGATCCAAGACCGGGGCAAATTGTGACCCAAGAGTGATGACGACCGAGGACCGAGGTCAATTCAGACCTAAATCAGGTGACGATCCAAAACTGGGGCCAATTTTGTCCCAAGAGTGGTGACGACCAAGGACCAAGGTCAATTGTTACCTAACTCAAGTGACGATCCAAGACCGAGGCCAATTCTTACCCAAGATTGGTGACGACCGAGGATCAAGGTCAATTCTGACCTAACTGATGTGACGATCCAAGACCGGGGCCAATACTGGACCAAGAGTGGTGAAGACCTGGGACGGAGGTAAATTCTAACCTAACTCAGGAGACGATCCAAGATCGGGGCCAATTCTGACCCAAGAGTGGTGACGACCGAGGACCGAGGTCAATTCTGACCTAACTCAGGTGACGATCCAAAACTGGGGCCAATTTTGTCCCAAGAGTGGTAACGACCAAGGACTAAGGTCAATTCTGACCTAACTGAAGTGACGATCCAAGACCGGGGCCAATTCTGACCCAAGATTGGTGATGACCGAGGATCGAGGTCAATTCTAACCTAACTCATGTGATGATCCAAGATCGGGGCCAATACTGGCCCAAGAGTGGCGACGACCGGGGATCGAGGTCAATTCTGACCTAACTCAGGTGACGATCCAAGACCGGGGCCAATATTGCTCCAAGAGTGGTGACAACCAAGAACCGACGTCAATTCTGACTTAACTCAAGTGACGATCAAAAACCGGGGCAAATTCTGACCTAAGAGTGGTGACGACCAAGAACCGAGGTCAATTCTGACCTAACTTTTGTGACGATCCAAGACCGAGGCCAATTCGGACCCAAGAGTGGTGACGACCAAGGATCGAGGTCAATTCTGACCTAACTCAGGTGACGATCCACGACCGCGGCCAATTCTAACCTAAGAGTGGTGACGACGGAGGATCGAGGTTAATTCTAACCTAACTGAGGTGACGATCCATGATCGGGGCCAATTTTCACCCAATAGTGGTGACGACCGAGGATCGAGGTCAATTCTGACCTAACTCAGGTGACGATCCAAGACTGGGGCCAATACTAACCCAAGAGTGGTGACGACCGAGAACCGATCTCAATTCCGATCTAACTCAGTTGACGATCCAAAATCGGGGCCAATTTTGACCCAAGAGTGGTGATGACGGACGACCGAGGTCAATTCTGAACTAACTTAGGTGACGATCCAAGACCGTGGCCAATTGTGACCCAAGAGTGGTGACGATCGACGATCGAGGTCAATTCTGACCTAACTCAGGTGACAATCCAAGACCGGGGCCAATTCTGACCCAAGAGTGGTTACGGACGAGGACCGAGTGTAATTCTGAACTAACTCAGGTGATGATCCAAGATTGGGGCCAATTTTGATGCAAGAGTGGTGACGACCGAGGACCGAGGGTAATTTTGATCTAACTCAGGAGACGATCCCAAACCGGGACCAATTCTGACCCAAGAGTGGTGAAGACCGAGGATCGAGGTCAATTCTGACGTAACTTAGATGACCATCCAAGACCGGGACCAATATTGACCCAATAGTGTTGACGACCGAGGATCGAGGTCAATTCTGACCTAACTCAGGTGACGATCCAAGATCGAGGCCAATTCTGACCCAAGAGTGGTGATGACTAAGGACGGAGGTCAATTCTGACCTAACTCAAGTGACGATACAAGACCGGTGCCAATTCTGACCTAACTCAGGTGATGATCCAAGACGGGGACAAATTCTGACCTAAGAGTGTTGACGACTGAGGATCGAGGCCAATTCTGACCTAACTAATGTGACGATCCAAGACCGGGGCATATTGTGACCCAAGAGTGATGACGACCGAGGACCGAGGTCAATTCAGACCCAAATCAGGTGACGATCCAAAACTAGGGCCAATTTTGTCCCAAGAGTGGTGACGACCAAGGACTAAGGTCAATTCTGACCTAACTCAAGTGACGATCCAAGACCGGGGCCAATTTTGACCCAAGATTGGTGACGACCGAGGATCGAGGTCAATTCTAACCGAAATGATGTGACGATCCAAGACCGGGGCCAATACTGGCCCAAGAGTGGTGACGACCGGGGACCGAGGTGAATTCTAACCTAACTCAGGTGATGATCCAAGATCGGGGCCAATTCTGACCCAAGAGTGGTGACGACCGAGGACCGAGGTCAATTCTGACCTAACTCAGGTGACGATCCAAAACTGGGGCCAATTTTGTCCCAATAGTGGTGACGACCAAGGACCAAGGTCAATTCTGACCTAACTCAAGTGACGATCCAAGACCGGGGCCAATTCTGACCCAAGATTTGTGATGACCGAGGATCGAGGTCTATTCTAACCTAACTCATGTGATGATCCCAGACCGGGGCCAATACTGGCCCAAGAGTGGCGACGACCGGGGACCGAGGTCAATTCTGACCTAACTCAGGTGACGATCCAAGATCGGGGCCAATTCTGACCCAAGAGTGGTGACGACCGAGGATCGAGGTCAATTCTGACCTAACTCAGGTGACGATCCAAGACCGGGGCCAATTTTGCTCCAAGAGTGGTGACAACCAAGAACCTAGGTAAATTCTGACTTAACTCAAGTGACGATCCAAAACCGGGGCAAATTCTGACCCAAGAATGGTGACGACCAAGAACCGAGGTCAATTCTGACCTAACTCTTGTGACGATCCAAGACCGGGGCCAATTCGGACCCAAGAGTGGTGACGACCAAGGATCGAGGTCAATTTTGACCTAACTCAGGTGACGATCCACGATCGGGTCCAATTCTAACCTAAGAGTGGTGACGACGGAGGATCGAGGTTAATTCAAACCTAACTAAGGTGACGATCCATGATCTGGGCCAATTTTGACCCAATAGTGGTGACGACCGAGGATCAAAGTCAATTCTGACCTAACTCAGGTGACGATCCAAGACTGGGGCCAATACTGACCCAAGAGTGGTGACGACCGAAAACCGAGCTAAATTCTGACCTAAGTCAGTTGACGATCCAAAATCAGGGCCAATTTTTACCCAAGAGTGGTGATGACCGATGACCGAGGTCAATTCTGACCCAACTTAGGTGACGATCCAAGACCGAGGCCAATAGTGACCCAAGAGTGGTGACGATCGACGACCGAGGTCAATTTTGACCTAACTCAGGTGACGATCCAAGACCGGGGCCAATTCTGACCCAAGAGTGGTTACGGACGAGGACCGAGGGTAATTCTGACCTAACTCAGGTGACGATCCAAGATCGGGGCCAATTTTGACCCAAGAGTGGTGACGACCGAGGACCGAGGGTAATTTTGATCTAACTCAGGTGACGATCCCAAACCGGAACCAATTCTGATCCAAGAGTGGTGAAGACCGAGGATCGAGGTCAATTCTGACGTAACTCAGATGACCATCCAAGATCGGGACCAATATTGACCCAAGAGTGTTGGCGACCGAGGATCGAGGTCAATTTTGACCTAACTCAGGTGACGATCCAAGACTGAGGCCAATTCTGACCCAAGAGTGGTGACGATCGAGGATCGCGGTCAATTTTGACCTAACTCAGGTGAAGATCCAAGATCGGGGCCAATACTGACCCAACGGTGGTGACGACCAAGATTCGAGGGAAATTCTGACCTAACTCAGGTGACGATCCAAGACCGAGGACAATTCTGACCCAAGAGTGGTTACGACCAAGGACGGAGGTCAATTCTAACCTAACTCAAGTGATGATACAAGACCGAGGCCAATTTTGACCCAAGAGTGGTGACGACCAAGGGCCGAGGGCACTTCTGACCTAACTCAGGTGATAATCCAAGACCGGGGCCAATTCTGACCCAAGAGTGGTGACGACCGAGGATCGAGGTCAATTCTAACCTAACTATGGTGACGATCCAAGACTAGGGCCAATTCTGACCCAAGAGTGGTTATGATCGTGGACCGAGGTCAATTCTAACCTAACTCAGGTGAAGATCCAAGACGGGGGCCAATACTAACCCAAGGGTGGTGACGACCAAGATTCGAGGGCAATTCTGACCTAACTCAGGTGACGATCCAAGACCGAGGACAATTCTGACCCAAGAGTGGTGACGACCAAGGACGGAGGTGAATTCTGACCTAACTCAAGTGACGATACAAGATCGGTGCCAATTCTGACCTAACTCAGGTGATGAACCAAGACCGGGACCAATTCTAACCTAAGAGTGTTGACGACTGAGGATCGAGGCCAATTCTGACCTAACTCATGTGATGATCCAAGACCGGGGCAAATTGTGACCCAAGATTGATGACGACCGAGGACCGAGGTCAATTCAGACCTAAATCAGGTGACGATCCAAGATTGGGGCCAATTTTGTCCCAAGAGTGGTGATGACCAAGGACCAAGGTCAATTCTGTCCTAACTCAAGTGATGATCCAAGACCGGGGCCAATTCTGACCCAAGATTGGTGACGATCGAGGATCGAGGTCAATTCTAACCTAACTCATGTGATGATCCAAGACCGGGGCCAATACTGGCCCAAGAGTGGCAATGACCGGGGACCGAGGTTAATTCTGACCTAACTCAGGTGACGATCCAAGATCGGGGCCAATTCTGACCCAAGAGTGGTGACGACCGAGGATCGAGGTCAATTCTGACCTTACTCAGGTGACTATCCAAGACCGGGGCGAATTCTGACCCAAGAGTGGTGACGATCGAGGTCAATTCTAACCTAACTCAGGTGATGATCCAAGACCGGAGCCAATTCTGACCCAAGAGTGGAGACGACCGGGGATCGATGTCAATTCTGACCTAACTCAGGTGATGATCTAAGACCGGAGCCAATTCTGACCCAAGAGTGATGACGACCAAGAACCGAGGTCAATTCTGACCTAACTGAGGTGACGATCCAAGATCGGGGCCAATTCTGACCCAAGAGTGGTGACGGCCGAGGATCGAGAACAATTCTGACCTGACTCCGGTGATGATCCCAGACCCGGGCCAATTTTCACCCAAGAGTGGTGACGACCGAGGACTGAGGGCAATTCTGACCTAACTCATTTGACGATCCAAGACCGAAGACTATTCTAACCCAAGAGTGTTTACGACCGAGGTCAATTTTGACCAAACTCGGGTGACGATCCAAGATCGGGACCAATTCTTACCCACGATTGGTGACGACATAGGATCGATGTCAATTCTGACTTAACTCAAGTGACGATACAAGACCAGTGCAAATTCTGACCCAAGAGTGGTGACAACCAAGAACCGATGTCAATTCTCACCTAACTCTGGTGACGATCCAAGACCGGAGCCAATTCTGACCCAAGAGTGGTGACAACCGAGGATCGAGGTCAATTCTGACCTAACTCAGGTGACAATCCAAGACTGGGGCCAATTCTGACCCAAGAGTGGTGACGACCGAGGACCGAGGTCAACTCTCTCGTAACTCAGGTGACGATCCAAGAACGGGGCCAATTCTGACCCAAGAGGGGTGACGACCGAGGATCGAGCCCTAACTTAGGTGATGATCCAAGACCGGGGCCAATACTGACCCAAGAGTGGTGACGACCGAGAATCGAGGTCAATTCTAACCTTACTCAGGTGACGATCCAAAACTGGGGCTAATTTTGACCCAAGAGTGGTGACGACCAAGGACCGAAGTCAATTCTGACCTTACTAAGTGTACGATCCAAAACTGGGGGTATTTTTTACCCAAAAGTGGTGACGATAAAGGATCGAGGTCAATTCTGACCTAACTCAGGTGCGATCAAAGATCGAGGCCAATTCTGACCCAAGAGTGGTGACGACCGAGGACCAAGGTCAATTCTAACCTAACTCAGGTGACGATCCAAGATCGGGGCCAATTCTGACCCAACAGTGGTGATGTCCAAGGACCGCGGTCAATTCTGACCTAACTCAGGTGACGATCCAAGGCCGGAGAAAATTATGACCCAAGAGTGGTGACGACCGAGGACCGAGAGCAATTCTGACCTAACTCAGGTGACGATCCAACACCGGGGCTAATTTTAACCCAAGAGTGGTGACGACCGAGGACCGAGGGCAATTCGGACCTAACTCAAGTGGCGATCCCAGACCGAGGACAATTCTGACCCAAGAGTGGTGACGACCGAGGACCGAGGTCAATTCTGACCTAACTTAAGTGATGATCCAAGACCGGTGCCAAATTCTGACCCAAGAGTGGTGAGAACCAAGAACCGAGGTCTATTCTGACCTAACTCGGGTGACGATCCAAGACCGGGGCTAATACTGGCCCAAGACTGGTGACGACCGGGGATCGAGGTCAATTCTGACCTAACTCAGGTGACGATCCAAGACCGAGGCGAATTCTGACCCAAGAGTGGTGACGACCGAGGATTGAGATCAATTCTGAACTAACTCAAGTGACGATCCAAGACCGGGGCCAATTCTTACCTAAGGGTGGTGACGACCGAGGATCGCGGTCAATTCTGACCTAACTCAGGTGAAGATCCAAGACCGGGGCCGATACTGACCCAAGGGTGGTGATGACCAAGAACCGAGGTCAATTCTGACCTAACTCCTATGACAATCCAAGACCGGGGCCAATTCGGACCCAAGATGGGTGACGACCGAGGATCGAGATCAATTCTGACCTAACTCAGGTGACGATCCACGATCGGGGCCAATTCTGACCCAAGAGTGTTGACGACCAAGGACCAAGGTCAATTCTAACCTAACTCAGGTGACGATCCAAGATCAGGACCAATTCTGACCCAAGATTGGTGACGACATAGGATCGAGGTCAATTATGACTTTACTCAAGTGACGTTCAAGACCGGTGCCAATTCTGACCCAAGAGTGGTGACGACCAAGAACCGAGGTCAATTCTCACCTAACTCTGGTGACGATCCAAGACCGGGGCCAACTCTGACCCAAGAGTGGTGATAACCGAGGATCGAGGTCAATTCCAACCTTACTCAGGTGACGATCCAAGATCGGGGCCAATTCTGACCCAAGAGTGGTGGCGACCGAGGATCCAGGTCAATTCTAACCTAACTCAGGTGACGATCAAAGACTCGTGCCAATTCTGACCCAAGAGTGGTGACGATCGAGGATCGAGGTCAATTCTAACCTAACTCAGATGATGATCCAAGACCGGGGCCAATACTGACCCAAGAGTGGTGACGACCAAGGATCGAGGTCAATTCTAACATAACGAAGGTGACGATCCAAGATCGGGGCCAATACTGACCCAAGAGTGGTGACGATCGAGAACTGAGGTCAATTCTGACCAAACTCAGGTGACGATAAAAATCCGGGGCCAATTTTAACCCAAAAGTGGTGACGACCAAGGACCGATGTCAATTATCACATAACTCAGGCAACGATCAAAGACCAGGGCCAATTCTGACCCGAGAGTGGTGACGACCGAGGATCGAGGTCAATTCTGACCTAACTCAGGTGAAGATCCAAGACCGGGGCCAATTCTGACCCAAGAGTGATGACGACGGAGGACCGAGGTCAATTCTAACCTAACTGAGGTGACGATCCAAGACCGGGGCCAATTCTGACCCAAGAGTGGTGACGGCCGAGGATCGAGAACAATTCTGACCTGACTCAGGTGATGATACTCGACCGGGGCCAATTTTCACCCAAGAGTGGTGACGACCGAGGATCGAGGTCAATTCTAACCTAACTGAGGTGACGATCCATGATCGGGGCCAATTCTGACCCCGGAGTGGTGACGACCGAGGATCGACGTCAATTCTGACCTAACTCAGGGGACGATCCAAGACCGGGGCCAATACTGACCCAAGATTTGTGACGACCGAGAATCGATCTTAATTCTGACCTAACATAGTTGACGATCCAAAAATGGGGCCAATTCTGACCCAAGAGTGGTGACGACCAAGAACCGAGGTCAATTCTCACCTAACTCTGGTGACGATCCAAGACCGGGGCCAACTGTGACCCAAGAGTGGTGACGACCGAGGATCGAGGTCAATTCTAACCTAACTGAGGTGACGATCCATGATCGGGGCCAATTCTGACCCAGGAGTGGTGACGATCGAGGATCGAGGTCAATTCTGACCTAACTCAGGGGACGATCCAAGACCGGGGCCAGTACTGACCCAAGAATTGTGACGACCGAGAATCGAGCTCAATTCTGACCTAAATCAATTGACGATCCAAAAACGGGGCCAATTCTGACCCAAGAGTGGTGACGACCAAGAGACGAGGTCAATTATCACCTAACTCTGGTGACGATCCAAGACCGGGGCCAATTCTGACCCAAGAGTGATGACGACCGAGGATCGAGGTCAATTGTGACCTAACTCAGGTGACGATCCAAGACCGGGGCCAATTCTGACCCAAGAGTGGTGATGACCGGGGATCGAGGTCAATTCTGACCTAACTCAGGTGATGATCCGAGACCGGGGCCAATACTGACCCAAGAGTGGTGACGATCGAGAACCGAGGTCAATTCTGACCAAACTCAGGTGACGATCCAAAACCGGGGCCAATTTCGACCCAAGAGTGGTGACGACTAAGGACCGAGGTCAATTCTGACATAACGAAGGTGACGATCCAAGACTGGGGCCAATACTGACCCAAGAGTGGTGACGACCGAGAACCGAGGTCAATTCTGACCAAACTCAGGCGATGATAAAAAACTCGGTACAATTTTGACCCAAAAGTGGTGACGACCAAGGTTCGATGTCAATTATAACATAACTCAGGTGACGATCCAAGACCGGGGCCAAATCTGACCCGAGAGTGGTGACGACCGAGGACCGAGGTCAATTCTGACCTAACTCAGGTGAAGATCCAAGACCGGGGCCAATTCTGACCCAAGAGTGATGACGACCGAGGATCGAGGTCAATTTTGACATAACTGAGGTGACGATCCAAGACCGGGGCCAATTCTGACCCAAGAGTGGTGACGGCCGAGGATCGAGAACAATTCTGACCTGACTCAGGTTATGATCCCAGACCGGGGCCAATTTTCACCCAAAAGTGGTGACGACCGAGGGCAATTCTGACCTAACTCAGGTGATGATCCAAGACCGAGGACTATTCTGACCCAAGAGTGTTCACGACCGAGGGCCGATGTCAATTTTGACCAAACTCAGGTGACGATCCAAGATCGGGACCAATTCTTACCCACGATTGGTGATGACATAGGATCGATTTCAATTCTGACTTAACTCAAGTGACGATACAAGACCAGTGCCAATTCTGACCCAAGAGTGGTGACGACCAAGAACCGATGTCAATTCTGACCTAACTCTGGTGACAATCCAAGACCGGGGCCAATTTTGACCCAAGAGTGGTGACAACCGAGGTCAATTCAGACCTAACTACGGTGACAATCCGAGACTGGGGCCAATTCTGACCCAAGAGTGGTGACGACCGAGGACCGAGGTCAATTATGTCCTAACTCAGGTGACGATCCAAGAACGGGGCCAATTCTGACCCAAGAGGGGTGACGACCGAGGATCGAGCACTAACTTAGGTGATGATCCAAGACCGGGGCCAACACTGACCCAAGAGTGGTGACGACCGAGAATCGAGGTCAATTCTAACCTAACTCAGGTGATGATCCAAAACTGGGGCTAATTTTGACCCAAGAGTGGTGACGACCAAGGACCGAGGTCAATTCTGACCTTACTCGGTGTACGATCCAAAACTTGGGGTATTTTTTACCCAAAAGTGGTGACGACAAAGTATCGAGGTCAATTCTGACCTAACTCAGGTGACGATCCAAGATCGGGGCCAATTCTGACCCAAGAGTGGTGACGACCGAGGACCAAGGTCAATTCTAACCTAACTCAGGTGACGATCCAAGATCGGGGCCAATTCTGACCCAACAGTGGTGATGTCCAAGGACCGCGGTCAATTCTGACCTAACTCAGGTGACGATCCAAGGCCGGAGCAAATTATTACCCAAGAGTGGTGACGACCGAGGACCGAGAACAATTCTGACCTAACTCAGGTGACGATCAAACACCGGGGCTAATTTTAACCCAAGAGTGGTGACGACCGAGGACCGAGGGCAATTCGGACCTAAATCAAGTGGCGATCCAAGACCGAGGACAATTCTGACCCAAGAGTGGTGACGATCGAGGACTGAGGTCAATTCTGACCTAACTTAAGTGATGATCCAAGACCGGTGCCAAATTCTGACCCAAGAGTGGTGACAACCAAGAACCGAGGTCTATTCTGACCTAACTCGGGTGACGATCCAAGACCGGGGCTAATACTGGCCCAAGACTGGTGATGACCGGGGATCGAGGTCAATTCTGACCTAACTCAGGTGACGATCCAAGGCCGAGGCCAATTCTGACCCAAGAGTGGTGACGACCGAGGATTGAGATCAATTCTGAACTAACTCAAGTGATGATCCAAGACCGGGTCCAATTCTAACCTAAGGGTGGTGACGACCGAGGATCGCGGTCAATTCTGACCTAACTCAGGTGAAGATCCAAGACCGGGGCCGATACTGACCCAAGGGTGGTGATGACCAAGAACCGAGGTCAATTCTGACCTAACTCCTGTGACAATCTAAGACCGGGGCCAATTCGGACCCAAGATGGGTGACGACCGAGGATCGAGATCAATTCTGACCTAACTCAGGTGACGATCCACGACCGGGGCCAATTCTGACACAAGAGTGGTGACGACCAAGGACCAAGGTCAATTCTAACCTAACTCAGGTGACGATCCAAGATCAGGACCAATTCTGACCCAAGATTGGTGACGACATAGGATCGAGGTCAATTCTGACTTTACTCAAGTGACGTTCAGGACCGGTGCCAATTCTGACCCAAGAGTGGTGACGACCAAGAACCGAGGTCAATTCTCACCTAACTCTGGTGACGATCCAAGACCGGGGCCAACTCTGACCCAAGAGTGGTGACAACCGAGGATCGAGGTCAATTCCAACCTTACTCAGGTGACGATCCAAGATCGGGGCCAATTCTGACCCAAGAGTGGTGACGACCGAGGATCGAGGTCAATTCTAATCTAACTCAGGTGACGATCCAAGACCTGGGCCAATTCTGACCCAAGAGTGGTGACGACCGAGGATCGAGGTCAATTCTAACCTAACTCAGATGATGATCCAAGACCGGGGCCAATACTGACCCAAGAGTGGTGACGACCAAGGATCGAGGTCAATTCTGACATAACGAAGGTGACGATCCAAGATCGGGGCCAATACTGACCCAAGAGTGGTGACGATCGAGAACTGAGGTCAATCCTGACCAAACTCAGGTGACAATAAAAATCCGGGGCCAATTTTAACCCAAAAGTGGTGACGACCAGGGACCGATGTCAATTATAACATAACTCAGGCGACGATCAAAGACCAGGGCCAATTCTGACCCGAGAGTGGTGACGACCGAGGATCGAGGTCAATTCTGACCTAACTCAGGTGAAGATCCAAGACCGGGGCCAATTCAGACCCAAGAGTGATGACGACGGAGGACCGAGGTCAATTCTAATCTAACTGAGGTGACGATCCAAGACCGGGGCCAATTCTGACCCAAGAGTGGTGACAGCCGAGGATCGAGAACAATTCTGACCTGACTCAGGTGATGATACCCGACCGCGGCCAATTTTCACCCAAGAGTGGTGACGACCGAGGATCGAGGTTAATTCTAACCTAACTGAGGTGACGATCCATGATCGGGGCCAATTTTGACCCCGGAGTGGTGACGACCGAGGATTGAGGTCAATTTTGACCTAACTCAGGGGACGATCCAAGACCGGGGCCAATACTGACCCAAGATTGGTGACGATCGAGAATCGAGCTCAATTCTGACCTAACACAGTTGACGATCCAAAAACGGGGCCAATTCTGACCCAAGAGTGGTGACGACCAAGAACCGAGGTCAATTCTCACCTAACTCTGGTGACGATCCAAGACTGGGGCCAACTGTGACCCAAGAGTGGTGACGACCGAGGATCGAGGTCAATTCTAACCTAACTGAGGTGACGATCCATGATCGGGGCCAATTCTGACCCAGGAGTGGTGACGACCGAGGATCGAGGTCAATTCTGACCTAACTCAGGGGACGATCCAAGACCGGGGACAATACTGACCCAAGATTGGTGACGACCGAGAATCGAGCTCAATTCTGACCTAACTCAGTTGACGATCCAAAAATGGGGCCAACTCTGCCCAAGAGTGGTGACGACCAAGAGCCGAGGTCAATTCTCACCTAACTCTGGTGACGATCCAAGACCGGGGCCAATTCTGACCCAAGAGTGGTGACGACCGAGGATCGAGGTCAATTCTGACCTAACTCAGGTGACGATCCAAGACCGGGGCCAATTCTGACCCAAGAGTGGTGACGACCGGGGATCGAGGTCAATTCTGACCTAACTCAGGTGATGATCCGAGACCGGGGCCAATACTGACCCAAGAGTGGTGACGATCGAGAACCGTGGTCAATTCTGACCAAACTCAGGTGACGATCCAAAACCGGGGCCAATTTCGACCCAAGATTGGTGACGACCAAGGACCGAGGTCAATTCTGACATAACGAAGGTGACGATCCAAGACCGGGGCCAATACTGACCCAAGAGTGGTGACGACCGAGAACCGAGGTCAATTCTGACCAAACTCAGGTGATGATAAAAAACCCGGGCCAATTTTGACCCAAAAGTGGTGACGACCAAGGTTCGATGTCAATTATAACATAACTCAGGTGACGATCCAAGACCGGGGCCAAATCTGACCCGAGAGTGGTGACGACCGAGGATCGAGGTCAATTCTGACCTAACTCAGGTGAAGATCCAAGACCGGGGCCAATTCTGACCCAAGAGTGATGACGACCGAGGACCGAGGTCAATTTTGACATAATTGAGGTGACGATCCAAGACCGGGGCCAATTCTGACCCAAGAGTGGTGACGACCGAGGATCGAGAACAATTCTGACCTGACTCTGGTTATGATTCTAGACCGGGGCCAATTTTCACCCAAGAGTGGTGATGACCGAGGGCAATTCTGACCTAACTCAGGTGACGATCCAAGACCGAGGACTATTCTGACCCAAGAGTGTTTACGACCGAGGGCCGATGTCAATTTTGACCAAACTCAGGTGACGATCCAAGATCGGGACCAATTTTTACCCACGATTGGTGACGACATAGGATCGATTTCAATTCTGACTTAACTCAAGTGACGATACAAGACCAGTGCCAATTCTGACCCAAGAGTTGTGACGACCAAGAATCGATGTCAATTCTGACCTAACTCTGGTGACAATCCAAGACCGGGGCCAATTTTGACCCAAGAGTGGTGACAACCGAGGTCAATTCAGACCTAACTCCGGTGACAATCCGATACTGGGGCCAATTCTGACCCAAGAGTGGTGACGACCGAGGACCGAAGTCAATTATGTCCTAACTCAGGTGACGATCCAAGAACGGAGCCAATTCTGACCCAAGAGGGGTGACGACCGAGAATCGAGCACTAACTTAGGTGACGATCCAAGACCGGGGCCAATACTGACCCAAGAGTGGTGACGACCGAGAATCGAGGTCAATTCTAACCTAACTCAAGTGATGATCCAAAACTGGGGCCAATTTTGACCCAAGAGTGGTGACGACCAAGGACCGAGGTCAATTCTGACCTTAGTCGGTGTACGATCCAAAACTAGGGGTATTTTTTACCCAAAAGTGGTTACGATAAAGTATCGAGGTCAATTCTGACCTAACTCAGGTGACGATCCAAGATCGGGGCCAATTCTAACCCAAGAGTGGTGACGACCGAGGAGCAAGGTCAATTCTAACCTAACTCAGGTGACGATCCAAGATCGGGGCCAATTCTGACCCAACAGTCGTGATGTCCAAGGACCGCGGTCAATTCTGACCTAACTCAGGTGACGATCCAAGGCCGGAGCAAATTATGACCCAAGAGTGGTGACGACCGAGGACAGAGAACAATTCTGACCTAACTCAGGTGACGATCCAACACCGGGGCTAATTTTAACCCAAGAGTGGTGACGACCGAGGACCGAGGGCAATTTGGACCTAACTCAAGTGGCAATCCAAGACCGAGGACAATTCTGACCCAAGAGTGGTGACGACCGAGGACTGAGGTCAATTCTGACCTAACTTATGTGATGATCCAAGACCGGTGCGAAATTCTGACCCAAGAGTGGTGACAACCAAGAACCGAGGTCTATTCTGACCTAACTCGGGTGACGATCCAAGACCGGGGCTAATACTGGCCCAAGACTGGTGACGACCGGGGATCGAGGTCAATTCTGACCTAACTCAGGTGACGATCCAAGGCCGAGGCCAATTCTGACCCAAGAGTGGTGACGACCGAGGATTGAGATCAATTCTGAACTAACTCAAGTGATGATCCAAGACCGGGGCCAATTCTAACCTAAGGGTGGTGACGACCGAGGATCACGGTCAATTCTGACCTAACTTAGGTGAAGATCCAAGACCGGGGCCGATACTGACCCAAGGGTGGTGATGACCAAGAACCGAGGTTAATTCTGACCTAACTCCGGTGACAATCCAAGACCGGGGCCAATTCGGACCCAAGATGGGTGACGACCGAGGATCGAGATCAATTCTGACCTAACTCTGGTGACGATCCACGACCGGGGCCAATTCTGACACAAGAGTGGTGACGACCAAGGACCAAGGTCAATTCTAACCTAACTCAAGTGACGATCCAAGATCAGGACCAATTCTGACCCAATATTGGTGACGACATAGGATCGAGGTCAATTCTGACTTTACTCAAGTGACGTTCAAGACCGGTGCCGATTCTGACCCAAGAGTGGTGACGACCAAGAACCGAGGTCAATTATCACCTAACTCTGGTGACGATCCAAGACCGGGGCCAACTCTGACCCAAGAGTGGTGACAACCGAGGATCGAGGTCAATTCCAACCTTACTCAGGTGACGATCCAAGATCGGGCCAATTCTGACCCAAGAGTAGTGACGACCGAGGATCGAGGTCAATTCTAACCTAACTCAGGTGACGATCCAAGACCTGGTCCAATTCTGACCCAAGAGTGGTGACGACCGAGGATCGAGGTCAATTCTAACCTAACTCAGATGATGATCTAAGACCGGGGCCAATACTGACCCAAGAGTGGTGACGACCAAGGATCGAGGTCAATTCTGACATAACGAAGGTGACGATCCAAGATCGGGGCCAATACTGACCCAAGAGTGGTGACGATCGAGAACTGAGGTCAATTCTGACCAACCTCAGGTGACGATAAAAATCCGGGGCCAATTTTAACCCAAAAGTGGTGACGACCAAGGACCGATGTCAATTATAACATAACTCAGACGACGATCAAAGACCAGGGCCAATTCTGACCCGAGAGTGGTGACGACCGAGGATCGAGGTCAATTCTGACCTAACTCAGGTGAAGATCCAAGACCGGGGCCAATTCTGACCCAAGAGTGATGACGACGGAGGACCGAGGTCAATTCTAACCTAACTGAGGTGACGATCCAAGACCGGGGACAATTCCGACCCAAGAGTGGTGACGGCCGAGGATCGAGAACAATTCTGACCTGACTCAGGTGATGATACCCGATCGGGGCCAATTTTCACCCAAGAGTGGTGACGACCGAGGATCGAGGTCAATTCTAACCTAACTGAGGTGACGATCAATGATCGGGGCCAATTCTGACCCCGGAGTCGTGACGACCGAGGATCGAGGTCAATTCTGACCTAACTCAGGGGACGATCCAAGACCGGGGCCAATACTGACCCAAGATTGGTGACGAGCGAGAATCGAGCTCAATTCTGACCTAACACAGTTGACGATCCAAAAACGGGGCCAATTCTGACCCAAGAGTGGTGACGACCAAGAACCGAAGTCAATTCTCACCTAACTCTGGTGACGATCCAAGACTGGGGCCAACTGTGACCCAAGAGTGGTGACGACCGAGGATCGAGGTCAATTCTAACCTAACTGAGGTGACGATCCATGATCGGGGCCAATTCTGACCCAGGAGTGGTGACGACCGAGGATCGAGGTCAATTCTGACCTAACTCAGGGGATGATCCAAGACCGGGGCCAATACTGACCCAAGATTGGTGACGACCGAGAATCGAGCTCAATTCTGACCTAACTCAGTTGACGATCCAAAAACGGGGCCAATTCTGACCCAAGAGTGGTGACGACCAAGAGCCGAGGTCAATTCTCACCTAACTCTGGTGACGATCCAAGACCGGGGCCAATTCTGACCCAAGAGTGGTGACGACCGAGGATCTAGGTCAATTCTGACCTAACTCAGGTGACGATCCAAGACCGGGGCCAATTATGACCCAAGAGTGGTGACGACCGGGGATCGAGGTCAATTCTGACCTAACTCAGGTGATGATCCAAGACCGGGGCCAATACTGACCCAAGAGTGGTGACGATCGAGAACCGAGGTCAATTCTGACCAAACTCAGGTGACGATCAAAAACCGGGGCCAATTTCGACCCAAGAGTGGTCACGACCAAGGACCGTGGTCAATTCTGACATAACGAAGGTGACGATCCAAGACCGGGGCCAATACTGACCCAAGAGTGGTGACGACCGAGAACCGAGGTCAATTCTGACCAAACTCAGGTGATGATAAAAAACCCCGGCCAATTTTGACCCAAAAGTGGTGACGACCAAGGTTCGATGTCAATTATAACATAACTCAGGTGACGATCCAAGACCGGGGCCAAATCTGACCCGAGAGTGGTGACGACCGAGGACCGAGGTCAATTCTGACCTAACTCAGGTGACGATCCAAGACCAGGGCCAATTCTGACCCAAGAGTGGTGACGGCCGAGGATCGAGAACAATTCTGACCTGACTCAGGTTATGATCCCAGACCGGGGCCAATTTTCACCCAAGAGTGGTGACGACCGAGGGCAATTCTGACCTAACTCAGGTGACGATCCAAGACCGAGGACTATTCTGACCCAAGAGTGTTTACGACCGTGGGCCGATGTCAATTTTGACCAAACTCTGGTGACGATCCAAGATTGGGACCAATTCTTACCCACGATTGGTGACGACATAGGATCGATTTCAATTCTGACTTAACTCAAGTGACGATACAAGACCAGTGCCAATTCTGACCCAAGAGTGGTGACGACCAAGAACCGATGTCAATTCTGACCTAACTCTGGTGACAATCCAAGACCGGGGCCAATTTTGACCCAAGAGTGGTTACAACCGAGGTCAATTCAGACCTAACTCTGGTGACAATCAGAGACTGGGGCGAATTCTGACCCAAGAGTGGTGACGACCGAGGACCGAGGTCAATTATGTCCTAACTCAGGTGGTGATCCAAGAATGGGGCCAATTCTGACCAAAGAGGGGTGACGACCGAGGATCGAGCACTAACTTAGGTGACGATCTAAGACCGGGGCCAATACTGACCCAAGAGTGGTGACGACCGAGAATCGAGGTCAATTCTAACCTAACTCAGGTGATGATCCAAAACTGGGGCCAATTTTGACCCAAGAGTGGTGACGACCAAGGACCGAGGTCAATTCTGACCTTACTCGGTGTACGATCCAAAACTTGGGGTATTTTTTACCCAAAAGTGGTGACGATAAAGTATCGAGGTCAATTCTGACCTAACTCAGGTGACGATCCAAGATCGGGGCCAATTCTGACCCAAGAGTGGTGACGACCAAGGACCAAGGTCAATTCTAACCTAACTCAGGTGACGATCCAAGATCGGGGCCAATTCTGACCCAACAGTGGTGATGTCCAAGGACCGCGGTCAATTCTGACCTAACTCAGGTGACGATCCAAGGCCGGAGCAAATTATGACCCAAGAGTGGTGACGACCGAGGACCGAGAACAATTCTGACCTAACTCAGGTGACGATCCAACACCGGGGCTAATTTTAACCCAAGAGTGGTGACGACCTAGGACCGAGGGCAATTCAGACCTAACTCAAGTGGCAATCCAAGACCGAGGACAATTCTGACCCAAGAGTGGTGACGACCGAGGACTGAGGTCAATTCTGACCTAACTTAAGTGATGATCCAAGACCGGTGCCAAATTCTGACCCAAGAGTGGTGACAACCAAGAACCGAGGTCTATTCTGACCTAACTCGGGTAACGATCCAAGACCGGGGCTAATACTGGCCCAAGACTGGTGACGACCGGGGATCGAGGTCAATTCTGACCTAACTCAGGTGACGATCCAAGGCCGAGGCCAATTCTGACCCAAGAGTGGTGACGACCGAGGATTGAGATCAATTCTGAACTAACTCAAGTGATGATCCAAGACCGGGGCCAATTCTAACCTAAGGGTGGTGACGACCGAGGATCGCGGTCAATTCTGACCTAACTCAGGTGAAGATCCAAGATCGGGGACGATACTAACCCAAGGGTGGTGATGACCAAGAACCGAGGTCAATTCTGACCTAACTCCTGTGACAATCCAAGACCGGGGCCAATTCGGACCCAAGATGGGTGACGACCGAGGATCGAGATCAATTCTGACCTAACTCAGGTGACAATCCACGACCGGGGCCAATTCTGACACAAGAGTGGAGACGACCAAGGACCAAGGTCAATTCTAACCTAACTCAGGTGACGATCCAAGATCAGGACCAATTCTGACCCAAGATTGGTGACGACATAGGATCGAGGTCAATTCTGACTTTACTCAAGTGACGTTCAAGACCGGTGCCAATTCTGACCCAAGAGTGGTGACGACCAAGAACCGAGGTCAATTGTCACCTAACTCTGGTGACGATCCAAGATCGGGGCCAACTCTGACCCAAGAGTGGTGACAACCGAGGATCGAGGTCAATTCCAACCTTACTGAGGTGACGATCCAAGATCGGGGCCAATTCTGACCCAAGAGTGGTGACGACCGAGGATCGAGGTCAATTCTAACCTAACTCAGGTGACGATCCAAGACCTGGTCCAATTCTGACCCAAGAGTGGTGACGACCGAGGATCGAGGTCAATTCTAACCTAACTCAGATGATGATCCAAGACCGGGGCCAATACTGACCCAAGAGTGGTGACGACCAAGGATCGAGGTCAATTCTGACATAACGAAGGTGACGATCCAAGATCGGGGCCAATACTGACCCAAGAGTGGTGACGATCGAGAACTGAGGTCAATTCTGACCAAACTCAGGTGACGATAAAAATTCGAAGCCAATTTTAACCCAAAAGTGGTGACGACCAAGGACCGATGTCAATTATAACATAACTCAGGCGACGATCAAAGACCAGGGCCAATTCTGACCCGAGAGAGGTGACGACCGAGGATCGAGGTCAATTCTGACCTAACTCAGGTGAAGATCCAAGACCGGGGCTAATTCTGACCCAAGAGTGATGACGACGGAGGACCGAGGTCAATTCTAACCTAACTGAGGTGACGATCCAAGACCGAGGCCAATTCTGACCCAAGAGTGGTGACGGCCGAGGATCGAGTACAATTCTGACCTGACTCAGGTGATGATACCCGACCGGGGTCAATTTTCACCCAACAGTGATGACGACCGAGGATCGAGGTCAATTCTAACCTAACTGAGGTGACGATCCATGATCGGGGCCAATTCTGACCCAGGAGTGGTGACGACCGAGGATCGAGGTCAATTCTGACCTAACTCAGGGGACGATCCAAGACCGGGGCCAATACTGACCCAAGATTGGTGACGACCGAGAATCGAGCTCAATTCTGACCTAACTCAGTTGACGATCCAAAAACGGGGCCAATTCTGACCCAAGAGTGGTGACGACCAAGCGCCGAGGTCAATTCTCACCTAACTCTGGTGACGATCCAAGACCGGGGCCAATTTTGACCCAAGAGTGGTGACGACCGAGGATCGATGTCAATTCTGACCTAACTCAGGTGACGATCCAAGACCGGGGCCAATTCTGACCCAAGAGTGGTGACGACCGGGGATCGAGGTCAATTCTGACCTAACTCAGGTGATGATCCGAGACCGGGGCCAATACTGACCCAAGAGTGGTGACGATCGAGAACCGAGGTCAATTCTGACCAAACTCAGGTGACGATCCAAAACCGGGGCCAATTTCGACCCAAGAGTGGTGACAACCAAGGACCGAGGTCAATTCTGACATAACGAAGGTGACGATCCAAGACCGGGGCCAATACTGACCCAGGAGTGGTGACGACCGAGAACCGAGGTCAATTCTGACCAAACTCAGGTGATGATAAAAAACCCATGCCAATTTTGACCCAAAAGTGGTGACGACCAAGGTTCGATGTCAATTATAACATAACTCAGGTGACGATCCAAGACCGGGGCCAAATCTGACCCGAGAGTGGTGACGATCGAGGACCGAGGTCAATTCTGACCTAACTCCGGTGAAGATCCAAGACCGGGCCCAATTCTGACCCAAGAGTGATGACGACCGAGGACCGAGGTCAATTTTGACATAACTGAGGTGACGATCCAAGACCGGGGCCAATTCTGACCCAAGAGTGGTGACGGCCGAGGATCGAGAACAATTCTGACCTGACTCAGGTTATGATCCTAGACCGGGGCCAATTTTCACCCAAGAGTGGTGACGACCGAGGGCAATTCTGACCTAACTCAGGTGACGATCCAAGACCGAGGACTATTCTGACCCAAGAGTGTTCACGACCGAGGGCCGATGTCAATTTTGACCAAACTCAGGTGACGATCCAAGATCGGGACCAATTCTTACCCACGATTGGTGACGACATAGGATCGATGTCAATTCTGACTTAACTCAAGTGACGATACAAGACCAGTGCCAATTCTGACCCAAGAGTGGTGACGACCAAGAACCGATGTCAATTCTGACCTAACTCTAGTGACAATCCAAGACCGGGGCCAATTTTGACCCAAGAGTGGTGACAACCGAGGTCAATTCAGACCTAACTCCGGTGACAATCCGAGACTGGGGCCAATTCTGACCCAAGAGTGGTGACGACCGAGGACCGAGGTCAATTATGTCCTAACTCAGGTGACGATCCAAGAACGGGGCCAATTCTGACCCAACAGGGATGACGACCGAGGATCGAGCACTAACTTAGGTGGCGATCGAAGACCGGGGCCAATACTGACCCAAGAGTGCTGACGACCGAGAATCGAGGTCAATTCTAACCTAACTCAGGTGATGATCCAAAACTGGGGCCAATTTTGACCCAAGAGTGGTGACGACCAAGGACCAAGGTCAATTCTGACCTTACTCGGTGTACGATCCAAAACTTGGGGTATTTTTTACCCAAAAGTGGTGACGACAAAGTATCGAGGTCAATTTTGACCTAACTCAGGTGACGATCCAAGATCGGGGCCAATTCTGACCCAAGAGTGGTGACGGCCAAGGACCGAGAACAATTCTGACCTAACTCAGGTGACGATCCAAGATCGGGTCCAATTCTGACCCAACAGTGGTAATGACCAAGGACCGCGGTCAATTCTGACCTAACTTAGGTGACGATCCAAGGCCGAAGCAAATTATGACCCAAGAGTGGTGACGACCGAGGACCGAGAACAATTCTGACCTAACTCTGGTGACGATCCAACACTGGGGCTAATTTTAACCCAAGAGTGGTGACGACCGAGGACCGAGGGCAATTCTGACCTAACTCATGTGGCGATCCAAGACCGAGGACAATTCTGACCCAAGAGTGGTGACGACCGAGGACCGAGGTCAATTTTGACCTAACTTAAGTGACGGTCCAAGACCGGTGCCAAATTCTGACCCAAGAGTGGTGACAACCAAGAACCGAGGTCTATTCTGACCTAACTCGGGTGACAATCCAAGACCGGCGCCAATACTGGCCCAAGAGTGGTGACGACCGGGGATCGAGGTCAATTCTGACCTAACCCCGGTGACGATCCAAGACCGTGGCCAATTCTGACCCAAGAGTGGTGACGACCGAGGATCGAGATCAATTCTGAACTAACTCAAGTGACGATCCAGGACCGGGGCCAATTCTAACCTAAGAGTGGTGACGATCGAGGATTACGGTCAATTCTGACCTAACTCAGGTGAAGATCCAAGACCGGGGCCATTACTGACCCAAGGGTGGTGACGACCAAGAACCGAGGTCAATTCTGACCTAACTCTTGTGACGATCCAAGATCGGGGCCAATTCAGACCCAAGAGTCGTGACAACCGAGGATCGAGATCAATTCTGACCTAACTCAGGTGACGATCCACGACCGGGGACAATTCTGACCCAAGAGTGGTGACGACCGAGGATCGAGGTCAATTCTAACCTAACTGAGATGACGATCCATGATCGGGGCCAATTCTGACCCAGGAGTGGTGACGACCGAGGATCGAGGTCAATTCTGACCTAACTCAGGTGACGATCCAAGACTGGGGCCAATACTGACCCAAGATTGGTGACGACTGAGAATCGAGATCACTTCTAACCTAACTCAGTTGACGATCCAAAAACGGTTCCAATTCTGACCCAAGAGTCGTGACGATCAAGAACCGAGGTCAATTCTCACCTAACTCTGGTGACGATCCAAGACCGGGGCCAACTCTGACCCAAGAGTGGTGACGACCAAGGATTGAGGTCAATTCTGACCTAACTCAGGTGACGATCCAAGACCGGGACCAATTCTGACCCAAGAGTGGTGACGATCGAGGACCGAGGTCAATTCTGTCCTAACTCAGGTGACGATCCAAGACCGGGGATAATTCTGACCCAAGAGTGGTGACGACCAAGGACCGAGGTCAATTCTGACATAACGAAGGTGACGATCCAAGACCGGGGCCAATACTGACCCAAGAGTGGTGACGACCGAGAACCGAGGTCAATTCTGACCAAACTCAGGTAATGATAAAAAACCGGGGCCAATTTTGACCCAAAAGTGGTGACAACCAAGGACCGATGTCAATTATAACATAACTCAGGTGACGATCCAAGACCGAGGCCAATTCTGACCCGAGAGTGGTGACGACCGAGGACCGAGGTCAATTCTGACCTAACTCAGGTGAAGATCCAATACCGGGGCCAATTCTGACCCAAGAGTGATGACAACCGAGGACCGAGGTCAATTCTGACCTAACTGAGGTGAGGATCCAAGACCGGGGCCAATTCTGACCCAAGAGTGGTGACGGCCGAGGATCGAGAACAATTCTGACCTGACTCAGGTGATGATCCCAGACCGGGGATAATTTTCACCCTAGAGTGGTGACGATCGAGGACCGAGGACAATTCTGACCTAACTCAGGTGACGATCCAAGACCGAGGACTATTCTGACCCAAAAGTTTTTTCGACCGAGGACCGAGGTCAATTTTGACCAAACTCAGGTGATGATCCAAGATCGGGACCAATTCTTACCCACGATTGGTGATGACATAGGATCGATGTCAATTCTAACTTAACTCAAGTGACGATACAAAACCAGTGCCAATTCTGACCCAACAGTGGTGACGATCAAGAACCGATGTCAATTCTGACCTAACTCTGGTGACGATCCAAGACCGGGGCCAATTCTGACCCAAGAGTGGTGACAACCGAGGATCGAGGTCAATTCTGACCTAACTCGGGTGACAATCCAAGACTGGGGGCAATTCTGACCCAAGAGTGGTGACGACCGAGGAACGAGGTCAATTATGTCCTAACTCAGGTGACGATCCAAGAACGGGGCCAATTCTGACCCAAGAGGGTTGACGACCGAGGATCGAGCACTAACTTAGGTGACGATCCAAGACCGGGGCCAATACTGACCCAGGAGTGGTGACGACCGAGAATCAAAGTCAATTCTAACCTAACTCAGGTGACGATCCAAAATTGGGGCCAATTTTGACCCAAGAGTGGTGACGGCCAAGGACCGAGGTCAATTCTGACCTTACTCGGTGTACGATTCAAAATTGGTGGTATTTTTTACCCAAAAGTGGTGACGACAAAAGATCGAGGTCAATTCTGACCTAACTCAGGTGACGATCCAAGATCGGGGCCAATTCTGACCCAAGAGTGGTGACGACCGAGGACCAAGGTCAATTCTAACCTAACTCAGGTGACGATTCAAGATCGCGTCCAATTCTGACCCAATAGTGGTGATGACCAAGGACCGCGCTCAATTCTGACCTAACTTAGGTGACGATCCAAGGCCGGAGCAAATTATGACCCAAGAGTGGTGACGACCGAGGACCGAGAACAATTCTGACCTAACTCAGGTGACGATCCAACACTGGGTCTAATTTTAACCCAAGAGTGGTGACGACCGAGGACCGAGGGCAATTTTGACCTAACTCAAGTGGCGATCCAAGACCGAGGACAATTCTGACCCAAGAGTGGTGACGACCAAGGACCGAGGTCAATTCTGACCTAACTTAAGTGACGGTCCAAGACCGGTGCCAAATTCTGACCCAAGAGTGGTGACAACCAAGAACCGAGGTCTATTCTGACCTAACTCGGGTGACGATCCAAGACCGGGGCCAATACTGGCCCAAGAGTGGTGGCGACCGGGGATCGAGGTAAATTCTGACCTAACCCAGGTGACGATCCAAGACCGTGGCCAATTCTGACCCAAGAGTGGTGAAGACCAAGGATCGAGATCAATTCTGAACTAACTCAAGTGACGATCCAGGACCGGGGCCAATTCTAACGTAACAGTGGTGATGACCGAGGATCACGGTCAATTATGACCTAACTCAGGTGAAGATCCAAGACCGGGGCCAATACTGACCCAAGGGTGGTGACGACCAAGAACCGAGGTCAATTCTGACCTAACTCTTGTGACGATCCAAGACCGGGGCCAATTCGAACCCAAGAGTCGTGACAACCGAGGATCGAGATCAATTCTGACCTAACTCAGGTGACGATCCACGACCGGGGCAAATTCTGACCTAAGAGTGGTGACGACCGAGGATCGAGGTCAATTCTAACCTAACTGAGATGACGATCCATGATCGGGGCCAATTCTGACCCAGGAGTGGTGACGACCGAGGATCGAGGTCAATTCTGACCTAACTCAGGTGACGATCCAAGACTGGGGCCAATACTGACCCAAGATTGGTGACGACCGAGAATCGAGCTCACTTCTGACCTAACTCAGTTGACGATCCAAAAACAGTGCCAATTCTGAACCAAGAGTGGTGACGATCAAGAATCGAGGTCAATTCTCACCTAACTCTGGTGACGATCCAAGACCGGGGCCAACTCTGACCCAAGAGTGGTGACGACCGAGGATCGAGGTCAATTCTGACCTAACTCAGGTGATGATTCAAGACCGGGGCCAATACTGACCCAAGAGTGGTGACGATCGAGAACCGAGGTCAATTCTGACCTAACTCAGGTGACGATCCAAAACCGGGGCCAATTTTGACCCAAGAGTGGTGACGATGAAGAACCGAGGTCAATTCTGACATAACGAAGGTGACGATCCAAGACCGGGGCCAATACTGACCCAAGAGTGGTGACGACCGAGAACCGAGGTCAATTTTGACCAAACTCAGGTAATGATAAAAAACCGAGGCCAATTTTGACCCAAAAGTGGTGACGACCAAGGACCGATGTCAATTATAACATAACTCAGGTGACAATCCAAGACTGGAGCCAATTCTGACCCGAGAGTGGTGACGACCGAGGACCGAGGTCAATTCTGAACTAACTCAGGTGAAGATCCAAGACCGGGGCCAATTCTGACCCAAGAGTGATGACGACCGAGGACCGAGGTCAATTCTGACCTAACTGAGGTGACGATCCAAGACCGGGGCCAATTCTGACCCAAGAGTGGTGACGGCCGAGGATCGAGAACAATTCTGACCTGACTCAGGTGATGATCCCAGACCGGGGCCAATTTTCACCCTAGAGTGGCGACGACCGAGGACCGAGGGCAATTCTGACCTAACTCAGGTGATGATCCAAGACCGAGGACTATTCTGACCCAAGAGTGTTTACGACCGAGGACCGAGGTCAATTTTGACCAAACTCAGGTGATGATCCAAGATCGGGACCAATTCTTACCCACGATTGGTGACGACATAGGATCGACGTCAATTCTGACTTAACTCAAGTTACGATACAAGACCAGTGCCAATTCTGACCCAAGAGTGGTGACGACCAAGAACCGATGTCAATTCTGACCTAACTCTGGTGACGATCCAAGACCGGGGCCAATTCTGACCCAAGAGTGGTGACAACCGAGGATCGAGGTCAATTCTGACCTAACTCAGGTGACAATCCAAGACTGGGGCCAATTCTGACCCAAGAGTGGTGACGACCGAGGAACAAGGTCAATTATGTCCTAACTCAGGTGACAATCCAAGAACGGGGCCAATTCTGACCCAAGAGGGGTGACGACCGAGGATCGAGCACTAACTTAGGTGACGATCCAAGACCGGGGCCAATACTGACCCAGGAGTGGTGATGACCGGGAATCAAAGTCAATTCTAACCTAACTCAGGTGACGATCCAAAACTGGGGCCAATTTTGACCCAAGAGTGGTGAGGACCGAGGGCCGAGGTCAATTCTGACCTTACTCGGTGTACGATTCAAAATTAGGGGTATTTTTTACCCAAAAGTGGTGAAGAGAAAGGATCGAGGTCAATTCTGACCTAACTCAGGTGACGATCCAAGATCGGGGCCAATTCTGACCCAAGAGTGGTGACGACCGAGGACCAAGGTCAATTCTAACCTAACTCAAGTGACGATCCAAGATCGGGGCCAATTCTGACCCAACAGTGGTGATGACCAAGGACCGTGGTCAATTCTGACCTAACTCAGGTGACGATCCAAGGTCGGTGCAAATTATGACCCAAGAGTGGTGACGACCGAGGACCGAGAACAATTCTGACCTAACTCAGGTGACGATCCAACATTGGGGCTAATTTTAACCCAAGAGTGGTGACGACCGAGGACCGAGGTCAATTCTGACCTAACTCAAGTTGCGATCCAAGACCGAGGAAAATTCTGACCCAAGAGTGGTGACGACCGAGGACCGAGGTCAATTCTGAACTAACTTAAGTGACGATCCAAGACCGGTGCCAAATTCTGACCCAAGAGTGGTGACAACCAAGAACCGAGGTCTATTCTGACCTAACTCAGGTGATGATCCAAGACCGGGCCAATACTAGCCCAAGAGTGGTGATGACCGGGGATCGAGTTCAATTCTGACCTAACCAAGGTGACGATCCAAGACCGAGTCCAATTCTGACCCAAGAGTGGTGACGACCGAGGATCGAGATCAATTCTGAACTAACTCAAGTGACGATCTAAGACCGGGGCCAATTCTAACCTAAGAGTGGTGACGACCGAGGATCGCGGTCAATTCTGACCTAACTCTTATGACGATCCAAGACCGGGGCCTATTCGGACCCAAGATTCGTGACGACCGAGGATCGAGATCAATTCTGACCTAACTCAGGTGTCGATCCACGACCGGTGCCAATTCTGACCCAAGAGTGGTGACAACTGAGGATCGAGGTCAATTCTAACCTAACTGAGGTGACGATCCATGATCAGGGCCAATTCTGACCCAGGAGTGGTGACGACCGAGGATCGAGGTCAATTCTGACCTAACTCAGGTGACGATCCAAGACCGGGGCCAATATTGACCCAAGAGTGGTGACGACCGAGAATCGAGCTCAATTCTGACCTAACTCAGTTGACGATCCAAAAACAGGGACAATTTTGACAGAAGAGTGGTGATGACCGACGACCGAGGTCAATTCTGACCTAACTTAGGTGACGATCTAAGACCGAGGCCAATTGTGACCCAAGAGTGGTGACGATCGAGGACCGAGGTCAATTCTGACCTAACTCCGGTGACGATCCAAGACCGGGGCCAATTCTGACCCAAGAGTGGTGACGGCCGAGGACCGAGGGTAATTCTGACCTAACTCAGGTGACGATCCAAGATCGGGGGCAATTTTGACCCAAGAGTGGTGACGACCGAGGACCGAGGGTAATTTTGATCTATCTCAGGTGACGATCCCAGACCGAGACAAATTCTGACCCAAGAGTGGTGAAGACCGAGGATCGATGTCAATTCTAACCTAACTCATGTGACCATCCAAGACCGGGACCAATATTGACCCAAGAGTGTTGACGACCGAGGATCGAGGTAAATTCTGACCTAACTCAGGTGACGATCCAAGACCGAGGCCAATTCTGACCCAAGAGTTGTGAGGTCCGAGGATCAAGACCAATTCTGAACTAAGTCAAGTGACGATCCAAGACCGAGGCCAATTCTAACCCAAGAGTGGTGACGACCGAGGATGGCGGTCAATTCTGACCAAACTCAGGTGAAGATCCAAGACCGGGGCCAATACTGACCCAAGAGTGGTGACGACCAAGATTCGAGGG
The DNA here is from genome assembly GCA_949130495.1 of Sambucus nigra. NCBI lineage: Eukaryota > Viridiplantae > Streptophyta > Magnoliopsida > Dipsacales > Adoxaceae > Sambucus > Sambucus nigra. The sequence goes on along the minus strand of OX422207.1, from coordinate 620,382,349 downwards.
CAATTCTGACCTAACTTAGGTGACGATACAAGACTGGTGCCAATTCTGACCCAAGAGTGGTGACGACCAAGAACCGAGGTCAATTCTGACCTAACTCTGCTGACGATCCAAAACCTGGGAAAATTCTCACCCCAAGAGTGGTGACGACCGAGGATCGAGGTCAATTCTGACCTAACTCTGGTTACTATCCAAGACAGGGGCCAATTTTGACCCAAGAGTGGTGACGACCGAGGAACGAGGTCCATTCTGTCCTAACTTAGGTGTCGATCCAAGACCGGGTCCAATTCTGACCCAAGAGGGGTGACGACCGAGGATCGAGACCTAACTTAGCTGACGATCCAAGACCGGGGCCAATACTGACCCAAGAGTGGTGACGACCGAGAATCGAGGTCAATTCTGACCTAACTTAAGTGACGATCCAAGACCGGTGCCAAATTCTGACCTAAGAGTGGTGATGACCAAGAATCGAGGTCTATTCTGACCTAACTCGGGTGACGATCCAAGACCGGGGCCAATACTAGCCCAATAGTGGTGACGACCGGGGATCGAGGTCAATTCTGACCTAACTCAGGTGGCAATCCACGACCGGTGCCAATTCTGACCCAAGAGTGGTGACGACCGAGGATAAAGGTCAATTCTGACCTAACTCAGGTGACAATCCAAGACCGGGGCCAATACTGACCCAAGATTTGGGACAACTAAGAACCAAGGTTAATTCTGACTTAACTCAAGTGACGATCCAAAACCGGGGTAAATTCTGACCCAAGAGTGGTGATGACCAAGAACCGAGGTCAATTCCGACCTAACTCTTGTGACGATCCAAGACCGGGGCCAATTCGAACCCAAGAGTGGTGATGACCGAGGATCGAGATCAATTCTGACATAACTCAGGTGACGAGCCACGACCGGGGCCAATTCTAATCCAAGAATGGTGACGACCGAGGATCGAGGTCAATTCTAACCTAACTGAGGAGACGATCCATGATCGGGGCCAATTCTGACCCAGGAGTGGTGACGACCGAGGATCGAGGTCAATTCTGATCTAACTCAGGTGACGATCCAAGACCGGGGCCAATACTAACCTAAGAGTGGTGACGATCGAGAATCGAGCTCAATTCTGACCTAACTCAGTTGACGATCCAAAAACAGGGACAATTTTGACAGAAGAGTGGTGATGACCGACGGCCGAGGTCAATTCTGACCTAACTTAGGTGACGATCTAAGACCGAGGCCAATTGTGACCTAAGAGTGGTGACGACCGAGGACCGAGGTCAATTCTGACCTAACTCACGTGACGATCCAAGATCGGGGCCAATTCTGACCCAAGAGTGGTGACGGCCGAGGACCGAAGGTAATTCTGACCTAACTCAGGTGATGATCCAAGATCGGGGCCAATTTCGGCCCAAGACTGGTTACGACCGAGGACCGAGGGTAATTCTGATCTAACTCAGGTGACGATCCCAGATCGGGACCAATTCTGACCCAAGAGTGGTGAGTATTGAGGATTGAGGTCAATTCTGACCTAACTCAGGTGACCATCCAAGACCGGGACCAATATTGACCCAAGAGTGTTGACGACCGAGGATCGATGTCAATTCTGACCTAACTCAGGTGACGATCCAAGACCGAGGCCAATTCTGACCCAAGAGTGGTGACGTCCGAGGATCAAGATCAATTCAAAACTAAGTCAAGTGATGATCCAAGACCGAGGTCAATTCTGACCTAACTCAGGTGAAGATCCAAGATCGGGGCCAATTCTGACCCAAGAGTGGTGACAACATAGGATCAAGTATAATTTTGACTTAACTCCACTGACGATAAAAGACCAGTGCCAATTCTGACCCAAGAGTGGTGACGACCAAGAACCGAGGTCAATTCTGACCCAACTCTGGTGACGATCCAAGACTAGGGCCAATTCTGACTCAAGAGTGGTGACGATCATGGACCGAGGTCAATTCTGACCTAACTCAGGTGATCATCCAAGATCGGGGCCAATTCTGACCCAAGAGTCATGACGACCGAGGATCGAGGTCAATTCAAACCTAACTTAGGTGACGATTCAAGACCGGGGTCAATTCTGACCCAAGAGTGGTGACGATCAATGACCGAGGTCAATTCTGACTTAACTCAGGTGACGATCTAAGATCAGGGCCAATTCTAACCCAAGAGTGGTGACGACCGAGGATCGAGGTCAATTCTGACCTAACTCAGGTGACGATGCAAGACCGAGGCCAATACTGACCCAAGATTGGTGATGACCGAGAACCGAGTTCAATTCTGACCTAACTTAAGTGACGATCCAAAACTGGGGCCAATTTTAACCCAAAAGTGGTGACGACCAAGGGCCGACGTCACTTCTGACCTAACTCAGGTGACGATCCAAGACCGGGGCCAATTCTGACCCAAGAGTGGTGACGATCGAGGACCGAGGTCAATTATGACATAACTCAGGTGATGATCCAAGATCGGGGCCAATTCTAACCCAAGAGTCATGACGACTGAGGACGGAGGTCAATTCTGACCTAACTCAGGTGACGATCCAAAACCGGGGCCAATACTCAGCTAAGAGTGGTGACGACCGAGAATCGAGCTCAATTCTGACCTAACTTAGGTGACAATCCAAGACCGGCATCATTTCTGACCCAAGAGTGGTGATGACCGACGACCGAGGTCAATTCTGACCTAACTCAGGAGACGATCCAAGACCGAGGACAATTCTGACCCAAGGGTGGTGACGATTGAGGATCGAGGTCAATTCTGACCTAACTCAGGTGACGATCCAAGACCGGGGCCAATACTGACCCAAGACTTAACTCAAGTGACGATACAAGATCGGTGCCAATTCTAACCCAAGAGTGGTGATGACCAAGAACCGAGGTAAATCCTGACCAAACTCTGGTGACGATCCAAGACCGGGGCCAATTCTGACTTAAGTGTGGTGACGATCGAGGATCGAGGCCAATTCTGACCTAAGAGTGGTGACGATCAAGGATCGAGGTCAATTCTGACCTAACTCAGGTGACGATACACGACCGGGGTCAATTCTGGCAAAAGAGTGGTGACGACCGAGGACCGAGGCCGATTCTGACCTAACTCAGGTGACGATCCAAGACTGGGTCAATTATTACCCAAGTGTGGTGAGGACTGAGGATCGAGGTCAATTCTGACCAAACTTAGGTGACGATCCAAGATTGGGGCCAATACTGACCCAAGAGTGGTGACGACCGAGAACAGAGGTTAATTCTAACCTAACTCAGGCGACGATCCAAAACCGGGGCCAATTTTGACCCAAGAGTGGTGACGACCAAGGACCGAGGTCAATTCTAAACCTAACTAAGGTGACGATCCAAGACCGAGGCCAATTCTGACCCAAGAGTGGTGATGACCGAGGGCCGAGGTCAATTCTGACCTAACTCAGGTGATGATCCAAGACCGGGGCCAATTGTGACCCAAGAGTGATGACGACTGAGGATCAAGGTCAATTCTGACCTAAATCATGTGGCGATCCAAGACCGGGGCCAATTCTGACCCATGAGTGGTGACGGCCGAGGACCGAGTGAAATTCTGACCTAACTCAGGTGACGATCCATGATCGGGGCCAATTCTGACCCAAGAGTGGTAACGACCGAGGACCGAGGGTAATTTTGACCAAACTCAGGTGACGATCAAAGACCGGGACCAATTCTGACCCAAGAGTGGTTAAGACCAAGGATCGGGGTCAATTCTGACCTAACTCAGGTGACAATCCAAGACCGAGGCCAATTCTGACCCAAGAGTGGTGACGATCGAGGACCGAGGTCAATTCTCACCTAACTTAAGTGACGATCCAAGACCGGGGCCAATTCTGACCCAATAGTGGTGACGACCGTGGATCGAGATCAATTCTGACCTAACTCAGGTGACGATCCAAGAGCGGGGCCAATAGTGGCCCAAGAGTGGTGACGACCGGGGACCGAGGTCAATTCTGACCTAACTGAGGTGATGATCCAAGACCGGGGCCAATTCTTACCCAAGAGTGGTGACGACCGAGGATCGAGGTCAATTCTTACCTAACTCAGGTGACGATCTAAGACCGGGGCCAATACTGACCCAAGAGTGGTGAAGACCAAGAATCGAGGTCAATTCTGACCTAACTCAGGTGACGACCAAAAACTGACAACCAAGGATCGAGGTCAATTCTGACATAACTCAGGTGACGATCCAAGACCGGGGCCAATTCTGACCCGATAGTGGTGACGACCGAGGACCGAGGACAATTCTGACCTAACTGAGGTGAAGATCCAAGATCGGGGCCAATTCTGACCCAAGAGTGGTGACGACATAGGATCGAGGTCAATTCTGACTTAACTCCACTAACGATACAAGACCGGTGCCAATTCTGACCCAAGAGTGGTGACGACCTAGAACCGAGGTCAATTCTGACCTAACTCTGGTGACGATCGAAGACCAGGGCCAATTTTGACCCGAGTGTGGTGACGATCGTGGACCAAGGTCAATTCTGACCTAACTCGGGTGATGATCCAAGACCGGGGCCAATTCCGACCCAAGACTGGTGCCGACCGAGGATCGAGGTCAATTCTGACCTAACTTAGGTGACGATCCAAGATCGGGGCCAATACTGATCCAAGACTGGTGACGACCGAGAACCGAGGTCAATTCTATCATAACTCAGGTGACATTCCAAAACTAGGGCAAAATTTGACCCAAAAGTGGTGACGACCGAGGACCGAGTTCAATTCTGACCTAAATCTGGCGACGATCCAAGACCGGGGGCAATTCTGACCCAAGAGTGGTGACGACCGAGGATCGAGGTCAATTCTGACCTAAGTCAGGTGACGATCCAAGAACAGCACCAATTCTGACCGAAGAGTGGTGATGACCTAGGACCGAGGTCAATTCTGACCTAACTTAGGTGACGATCCAAGACCGGGGTCAATTCTGACCCAAGTGTGGTGACGATCGAGGACCGCAGTCAATTCTGACCTAAATCAGGTGACGATAAAAGACCGGGGTCAATTCCGACCCAAGAGTGGTGACGACCGAGGATCGAGGTCAATTCAAACCTAACTCAGGTGACGATCTAAGACCGGGGCCAATACTGACCAAAGAGTGATGACGACCGAGAACCGAGGTCATTTCTGACCTAACTCAGGCGACGATCCAAAACCGGGGCCAATTTTGATCCAAAAGTGGTGACGACCAAGGATCAATGTCAATTCTAACCTAACCTAGGTGACGATCCAAGTCCGGGGCCAATTCTGACGAAAGAGTGGTGACGACCGAGGACCGAGGTCAATTCTGACCAAACTCAGGTGACGATCCAAGATCGGAGGCGAATTCTGACCCAAGAGTGGTGACGACCAAGGACCGAGGTCAATTCTGACCTAACTCAGGTGATGATCCAAGACCGGGGCCAATTCTGACCCAAGAGTGTTGACGACCAAGGACCGAGAACAATTCTTACCTAAATCAGGTGACGATCCAAGATCGAGGCTAATTTTGACCAAAGAGTGGTGACGACCGAGGACCGAGGGCAATTCTGACCTAACTTAGGGAACAATCCAAGAAAGAGGACAATTCTGACCCAAGAGTGGTGACGACCAACGACCGAGGTCAATTTTGACATGACATAGGTGACGATCAAAGACCGGGACCAATTCTGACCCAAGATTGGTGACGACATAGGATCGAGGTCAATTCTAACTTAACACACGTGACGATACAAGACCGGTGCCAAATTCTGACCCAAGAGTGGTGACGACCAAGAACCGAGGTCAATTCTGACCTAACTATTGTGACTATCATGACCGGGGCCAATTCTTACCCAAGAGTGGTGACGACCGAGGATCGAGGTCAATTCTGACGTAACTCAGGTGACGATCCATGATCGGGGCCAATTCTGACCCAAGTGTGGTGATGATCGAGGACCGAGGTCAATTCTGAAGTAACTCAGGGGACGATCCAAGACTGAGGACAATTCTGACCCAAGAGTGGTGATGACCGAGGATTGAGGTCAATTCTGACCTAACTCAGGTGACGATCCAAGACCGGGGCCAATAATGACCCAAGAGTGGTGACAACCAAGAACCGAGGTCAATTCTGACTTAACTCATGTGACGATCCAAAACCGGGGCCAATTCTGACCCAAGAGTGGTGACGATCAAGAACCGAGGTCAATTCTGACCTAACTCTGGTGACGATCCAAGACCGGGGACAATTCGGACCCAAGAGTGGTGATGACAGAGGATCGAGGTCAATTCTGACCTAACTTAGGTGACGATCCACGACCGGGGCCAATTCTGACCCAAGAGTGGTGACGATCGAGGATCGAGGTCAATTCTGACCTAACTGAGGTGACGATCGAAGACCGGGGCCAATTCTGAACCAACAGTGGTGACGACTGAGAACCGAGGTCAATTCTGACCTAACTCAGTTGACGATCCAAAACTGGGGCCAATTTTTACCCAAGAGTGGTGACGACCAAGGACCGAGGTCAATTCTGACCTAACTAAGGTGATGATCCAAGACCGAGGCCAATTCTAACCAAAGAGTGGTGATAACCGAGGACCGAGGTCAATTCTGACCTAACTTAGGTGACGATCCAAGACCGAGGCCAATTGTGACCCAAGAGTGGTGACGACCGAGGACTGAGGTCAATTCTGACCTAACTCAGATGACGATCCAAGACCCGGGCCAATTCTGACCCAAGAGTGGTGACGACCGAGGACCTAAGGTAATTCTGACCTAACCCAGGTGACGATCCAAGATTGGGGCCAATTCTGATCCAAGAGTGGTGACGACCGAGGACCGAGGGTAATTTTGACCTAACTCAGATGACGATCCAAGACAGGGACCAATCCTACCCCAAGAGTGGTTAAGACCGAGGATCGAAGTCAATTCTGACCTAACTCAGGTGACGATCCTAGATCGGGACCAAATCTAACCCAATAGTGTTGACGACCGAGGATCAAAGTAAATTTTGACCTAACTCAGGTGACGATCCAAGACCCGGGCCAAATGATACCCAAGAGTGATGACGACCGAGGACCGAGGTCAATTCTGACCTAACTCAGGTGATGATCCAAAACTAGGGCCAATTTTGTACCAAGAGTGGTGACGACCAAGGACAGAGGTCAATTCTGACCTAACTCAAGTGACGATCCAAGATCGGGGCCAATTCTGACCCAAGATTGGTGAGGACCGAAGATTGAGTTACATTTTGACCTAACTCAGGTGATCATACAAGACCGGGGCCAATACTGGCCCCAGAGTGGTGACGACCGGGGATCGAGGTCAATTCTGACCTAACTCAGGTGATGATCCAAGACCGGGGCCAATTCTGACCCAAGAGTGGTGGCGACCGAGGATCGAGGGTAATTTTGACCAAACTCAGGTGACGATCAAAGACCGGGACCAATTCTGACCCAAGAGTGGTTAAGACCAAGGATCGGGGTCAATTCTGACCTAACTCAGGTGACAATCCAAGACCGAGGCCAATTCTGACCCAAGAGTGGTGACGATCGAGGACCGAGGTCAATTCTCACCTAACTTAAGTGACGATCCAAGACCGGCGCCAATTCTGACCCAAGAGTGGTGACGACCGTGGATCGAGATCAATTCTGACCTAACTCAGGTGAGGATCCAAGAGCGGGGCCAATAGTGGCCCAAGAGTGGTGACGACCGGGGACCGAGGTCAATTCTGACCTAACTGAGGTGATGATCCAAGACCGGGGCCAATTCTTACCCAAGAGTGGTGACGACCGAGGATCGAGGTCAATTCTTACCTAACTCAGGTGACGATCTAAGACCGGGGCCAATACTGACCCAAGAGTGGTGACGACCAAGAATCGAGGTCAATTCTGACCTAACTCAGGTGATGATCCAAGACCGGGGCCAATACTGACCCAAGAGTGGTGACGACCGAGAACCGAGGGCAAATCTGACCTAACTCAGGTGACGATCCAAGACCGAGGACAATTCTGACCCAAGAGTGGTGACGACCAAGGACCGAGGTCAATTCTGAACTAACTCAGGTGATGATCCATGATCGGGATCAATTCTGACTCAAGATTGGTGACGACATAGGATCGAGGTCAATTCTGACTTTACTAAAGTGACGTTACAAGACCGGTTCTAATTCTGATCCAACAGTGGTGACCACCAAGAATCGAGGTCAATTCTCACCTAACTCTGGTGACGATCCAAGATCGGGGCCAACTCTGACCCAAGAGTGGTGACCACCGAGGATCGAGGTCAATTCTAACCTAAATCAGGTGACGATCCAAGACCGGGGCTAATTCTGACCCAAGAGTGGTGACGACCGAGGATCGAGGTCAATTTTGACCTAAGTCAGGTGACGATCAAAGACCGGCATCTATTCTGACCCAAGAGTGGTGACGACCTAGGACCGAGGTCAATTCTAACCTAACCTAGGTGACGATCCAAGACCTGGGTCAATTCTGACCCAAGAGTGGTGACGATCGAGGACTGTGATCAATTCTAACCTAACTCAGGTGACGATCAAAGATCGGGGCCAATTCTGACCCAAGAGCGGTGACGACCGAGGATCGAGGTCAATTCAAACCTAACTCAGGTGACGATCTAAAACCGGGGCCAATACTGACCCAAGAGTGGTGACGATCGAGAGCCGAGGTCAATTCTGACCTAACTCAGGTGATGATCCAAAACCGGGGCCAATTTTGATCCAAAAGTGGTGATGACCAAGGATCGATGTCAATTCTAACCTAACCCAGGTGACGATCCAAGTCCGGGGCCAATTCTGACCCAAGAGTGGTGACGACAGAGGACCGAGGTCAATTCTGACCTAACTCAGGTGACGATCCAAGATCGGAGGCAAATACTGACCCAAGAGTGGTGAAGACCAAGGACCGAGGTCAACTCTGACCAAACTCAGGTGATGATCCAAGACCGGGCCCAATTCTGACCCAAGAGTGGTGACGGCCAAGGATCGAGAACAATTCTGACCTAACTCAGGTGACGATAACAGATCGAGGCTAATTTTAACCCAAGAGTGGTGACGACCGAGGACCGAGGGAAATTGTGACCTAACTCAGGTGACAATCCAAGACCGAGGACAATTCTGACCCAAGAGAGTGTGACGACCAAGGATCGATGTCAATTTTGACCTAACATAGGTGACGATCCAAGACCGGGACCAATTCTGACCCAAGAGTGGTGACGACCGAGGATCGAGGTCAATTCTAACCTAAATCAGGTGACGATCCAAGACCGGGGCCAATTCTGACCCAAGAGTGCTGACGACCGAGGATCGAGGTCAATTCTGACCTAAGTCGGGTGGCGATCCAAGACCGACACCAATTCTGACCCAAGAGTGGTGACGACCTAGAACCGAGGTCAATTCTGACCTAATTCTGGTGACGATCGAAGACCAGGGCCTATTTTGACCCGAGTGTGGTGACGATCGTGGACCGAGGTCAATTCTGACCTAACTCGGGTGATGATCCAAGACCGGGGCCAATTCCAACCCAAGACTGGTGCCGACCGAGGATCGAGGTCAATTCTGACCTAACTTAGGTGACGATCCAAGACCGGGGCCAATACTGACCCAAGACTGGTGACGACCGAGAACCGAGGTCAATTCTATCATAACTCAGGTGACATTCCAAAACTGGGGCAAAATTTGACCCAAAAGTGGTGATGACCGAGGACCGAGTTCAATTCTGACCTAAATCTGGCGACGATCCAAGACCGGGGCCAATTCTGACCCAAGAGTGGTGACGACCGAGGATCGAGGTCAATTCTGACCTAAGTCAGGTGACGATCCAAGAACAGCACCAATTCTGACCGAAGAGTGGTGACGACCTAGGACCGAGGTCAATTCTGACCTAACTTAGGTGACGATCCAAGACCGGGGTCAATTCTGACCCAAGTGTGGTGACGATCGAGGACCGCAGTCAATTCTGACTTAAATCAGGTGACGATAAAAGACCGGGGTCAATTCTGACCCAAGAGTGGTGACGACCGAGGATCGAGGTCAATTCAAACCTAACTCAGGTGACGATCTAAGACCGGGGCCAATACTGACCCAAGAGTGATGACGACCGAGAACCGAGGTCATTTCTGACCTAACTCAGGTGACGATCCAAAACCGGGGCCAATTTTGATCCAAAAGTGGTGACGACCAAGGATCAATGTCAATTCTAACCTAACCTAGGTGACGATCCAAGTCCGGGGCCAATTCTGACCAAAGAGTGGTGACGACCGAGGACCGAGGTCAATTCTGACCTAACTCAGGTGACGATCCAAGATCGGAGGTGAATTCTGACCCAAGAGTGGTGACGACCAAGGACCGAGGTCAATTCTGACCTAACTCAGGTGATGATCCAAGACCGGGGCCAATTCTGACCCAAGAGTGGTGACGACCAAGGACCGAAAACAATTCTTACCTAACTCAGGTGATGATCCAAGATCGAGGCTAATTTTGACCAAAGAGTGGTGACGACCGAGGACCGAGGGGAATTCTGACCTAACTTAGGGGACAATCTAAGAACGAGGACAATTCTGACACAAGAGTGGTGACGACCAACGACCGAGGTCAATTTTGACCTAACATAGGTGACGATGAAAGACCGGGACCAATTCTGACCCAAGATTGGTGACGACATAGGATCGAGGTCAATTCTGACTTAACACAAGTGACGATACAAGACTGGTGCCAAATTCTGACCCAACAGTGGTGACGACCAAGAACCGAGGTCAATTCTGACCTAACTATTGTGACTATCCAAGACCGGGGCCAATTCTTACCCAAGAGTGGTGACGACCGAGGATCGAGGTCAATTCTGACGTAACTCATGTGACGATCCATGACCGGGGCCAATTTGGCCCAAGTGTGGTGACGATCGAGGACCGAGGTCAATTCTGACCTAACTTAGGGGACGATCCAAGACCGAGGCCAATTCTGACCCAAGAGTGGTGACGACCGAGGATCGAGGTCAATTCTGACCTAACTCAGGTGACGATCCAAGACCGGGGCCAATACTGACCCAAGAGTGGTGACAACCAAGAACCGAGGTCAATTCTGACTTAACTCATGTGACGATCCAAAACCAGGGCCAATTCTGACCCAAGAGTGGTGACGATCAAGAACCGAGGTCAATTCGGACCTAACTCTGGTGACGATCCAAGACTGGGGACAATTCGGACCCAAGAGTGGTGATGACAGAGGATCGAGGTCAATTCTGACCTAACTCAGGTGACGATCCACGACCGGGGCCAATTCTGACCCAAGAGTGGTGACGATCGAGGATCGAGGTCAATTCTGACCTAACTGAGGTGACGATCGAAGACCGGGGCCAATTCTGAACCAAGAGTGGTGACGACCAAGAACCGAGGTCTATTCTGACCTAACTCGGGTGACGATCCAAGACCGGGGCCAATACTAGCCCAATAGTGGTGACGACCGGGGATCGAGGTCAATTCTGACCTAACTCAAGTGGCAATCCACGACCGGTGCCAATTCTGACCCAAGAGTGGTGACGACCGAGGATAAAGTTCAATTCTGACCTAACTCAGGTGATGATCCAAGACCGGGGCCAATACTGACCCAAGATTTGGGACAACTAAGAACCAAGGTTAATTCTGACTTAACTCAAGTGACGATCCAAAACCGGGGTAAATTCTGACCCAAGAGTGGTGATGACCAAGAACCGAGGTCAATTCTGACCTAACTCTTGTGACGATCCAAGACCGGGGCCAATTTGAACCCAAGAGTGGTGACGACCGAGGATCGAGATCAATTCTGACATAACCCAGGTGACGAGCCACGACCGAGGCCAATTCTAATCCAAGAATGGTGACGACCGAGGATCGAGGTCAATTCTAACCTAACTAAGGAGACAATCCATGATCGGGGCCAATTCTGACCCAGGAGTGGTGACGACCGAGGATCGAGGTCAATTCTGATCTAACTCAGGTGACGATCCAAGACCGGGGCCAATACTAACCTAAGAGTGGTGACGACCGAGAATCGAGCTCAATTCTGACCTAACTCAGTTGACGATCCAAAGACAGGGACAATTTTGACAGAAGAGTGGTGATGACCGACGACCGAGGTCAATTCTGACCTAACTTAGGTGACGATCTAAGACCGAGGCCAATTGTGACCTAAGAGTGGTGACGACCGAGGACCGAGGTCAATTCTGACCTAACTCATGTGACGATCCAAGATCGGGGCCAATTCTAACCCAAGAGTGGTGACGGCCGAGGACCGAGGGTAATTCTTACCTAACTCAGGTGATGATCCAAGATCGGGGCCAATTTCGACCCAAGAGTGGTTACGACCGAGGACCGAGGGTAATTCTGATCTAACTCAGGTGACGATCCCAGATCGGGACCAATTCTGACCCAAGAGTGGTGAGTACCGAGGATTGAGGTCAATTCTGACCTAACTCAGGTGACCATCCAAGACCGGGACCAATATTGACCCAAGAGTGTTGACGACCGAGGATCGAGGTCAATTCTGACCTAACTCAGGTGACGATCCAAGACCGAGGCCAATTCTGACCCAAGAGTGGTGACGTCCGAGGATCAAGATCAATTCTGAACTAAGTCAAGTGACGATCCAAGACCGAGGTCAATTCTGACCTAACTCAGGTGAAGATCCAAGATCGGGGCCAATTCTGACCCAAGAGTGGTGACAACATAGGATCAAGTATAATTTTGACTTAACTCAACTGACGATAAAAGACCAGTGCCAATTCTGACCCAAGAGTGGTGACGACCAAGAACCGAGGTCAATTCTGATCCAACTCTGGTGACGATCCAAGACTAGGGCCAATTCTGACTCAAGAGTGGTGACGATCGTGGACCGAGGTCAATTCTGACCTAACTCAGGTGATCATCCAAGATCGGGGCCAATTCTGACCCAAGAGTCATGACGACCGAGGATCGAGGTCAATTCAAACCTAACTTAGGTGACGATTCAAGACCGGGGTCAATTCTGACCCAAGAGTGGTGACGATCAATGACCGAGGTCAATTCTGACCTAACTCAGGTGACGATCTAAGATCAGGGCCAATTCTAACCCAAGAGTGGTGACGACCGAGGATCGAGGTCAATTCTGACCTAACTCAGGTGACGATGCAAGACCGAGGCCAATACTGACCCAAGATTGGTGATGACCGAGAACCGAGTTCAATTCTGACCTAACTCAAGTGACGATCCAAAACTGGGGCCAATTTTAACCCAAAAGTGGTGACGACCAAGGGCCGACGTCACTTCTGACCTAACTCAGGTGACGATCCAAGACCGGGGCCAATTCTGACCCAAGAGTGGTGACGATCGAGGACCGAGGTCAATTCTGACATAACTCAGGTGATGATCCAAGATCGGGGCCAATTCTGACCCAAGAGTCATGACGACTGAGGACGGAGGTCAATTCTGACCTAACTCAGGTGACGATCCAAGACCGGGGCCAATACTGACCTAAGAGTGGTGACGACCGAGAATCGAGCTCAATTCTGACCTAACTTAGGTGACAATCCAAGATCGGCATCATTTCTGACCCAAGAGTGGTGATGACCGACGACCGAGGTCAATTCTGACCTAACTCAGGAGACGATCCAAGACCGAGGACAATTCTGACCCAAGGGTGGTGACGATCGAGGATCGAGGTCAATTCTGACCTAACTCAGGTGATGATCCAAGACCGGGGCCAATACTGACCCAAGACTTAACTCAAGTGACGATACAAGATCGGTGCCAATTCTAACCCAAGAGTGGTGATGACCAAGAACCGAGGTAAATTCTGAGCAAACTCTGGTGACGATCCAAGATCGGGGCCAATTCTGACTTAAGGGTGGTGACGATCGAGGATCAAGGCCAATTCTGACCTAAGAGTGGTGACGATCAAGGATCGAGGTCAATTCTGACCTAACTCAGGTGATGATACACGACCGGGGCCAATTCTGGCATAAGAGTGGTGACGACCGAGGACCGAGGCCAATTCTGACCTAACTCAGGTGACGATCCAAGACTGGGTCAATTATTACCCAAGTGTGGTGATGACTGAGGATCGAGGTCAATTCTAACCAAACTTAGGTGACGATCCAAGATTGGGGCCAATACTGACCCAAGAGTGGTGACGACCGAGAACAGAGGTTAATTCTAACCTAACTCAGGCGACGATCCAAAACCGGGGCCAATTTTGACCCAAGAGTGGTGACGACCAAGGACCGAGGTCAATTCTAAACCTAACTAAGGTGACGATCCAAGACCGAGGCCAATTCTGACCCAAGAGTGGTGATGACTGAGGGCCGAGGTCAATTCTGACCTAACTCAGGTGATGATCCAAGATCGGGGCCAATTGTGACCCAAGAGTGATGACGACTGAGGATCAAGGTCAATTCTGACCTAAATCATGTGGCGATCCAAGACTGGGGCCAATTCTGACCCATGAGTGGTGACGGCCGAGGACCGAGTGAAATTCTAACCTAACTCAGGTGACGATCCATGATCGGGGCCAATTCTGACCCAAGAGTGGTAACGACCGAGGACCGAGGGTAATTTTGACCAAACTCAGGTGACGATCAAAGACCGGGACCAATTCTGACCCAAGAGTGGTTAAGACCAAGGATCGGGGTCAATTCTGACCTAACTCAAGTGACAATCCAAGACCGAGGCCAATTCTGACCCAAGAGTGGTGACGATCGAGGACCGAGGTCAATTCTCACCTAACTTAAGTGACGATCCAAGACCGGGGCCAATTCTGACCCAAGAGTGGTGACGACCGTGGATCGAGATCAATTCTGACCTAACTCAGGTGAGGATCCAAGAGCGGGGCCAATAGTGGCCCAAGAGTGGTGACGACCGGGGACCGAGGTCAATTCTGACCTAACTGAGGTGATGATCCAAGACCGGGGCCAATTCTTACCCAAGAGTGGTGACGACCGAGGATCGAGGTCAATTCTTACCTAACTCGGGTGACGATCTAAGACCGGGGCCAATACTGACCCAAGAGTGGTGACGACCAAGAATCGAGGTCAATTCTGACCTAACTCAGGTGATGATCCAAGACCGGGGCCAATACTGACCCAAGAGTGGTGACGACCGAGAACCGAGGGCAAATCTGACCTAACTCAGGTGACGATCCAAGACCGAGGACAATTCTGACCCAAGAGTGGTGACGACCAAGGACCGAGGTCAATTCTGAACTAACTCAGGTGATGATCCATGATCGGGATCAATTCTGACTCAAGATTGGTGACGACATAGGATCGAGGTCAATTCTGACTTTACTAAAGTGACGTTACAAGACCGGTTCTAATTCTGATCCAACAGTGGTGACCACCAAGAATCGAGGTCAATTCTCACCTAACTCTGGTGACGATCCAAGATCGGGGCCAACTCTGACCCAAGAGTGGTGACCACCGAGGATCGAGGTCAATTCTAACCTAAATCAGGTGACGATCCAAGACCGGGGCTAATTCTGACCCAAGAGTGGTGACGACCGAGGATCGAGGTCAATTTTGACCTAAGTTAGGTGACGATCAAAGACCGGCATCTATTCTGACCCAAGAGTGGTGACGACCTAGGACCGAGGTCAATTCTAACCTAACCTAGGTGACGATCCAAGACCTGGGTCAATTCTGACCCAAGAGTGGTGACGATCGAGGACTGTGATCAATTCTAACCTAACTCAGGTGACGATCAAAGATCGGGGCCAATTCTGACCCAAGAGCGGTGACGACCGAGGATCGAGGTCAATTCAAACCTAACTCAGGTGACGATCTAAAACCGGGGCCAATACTGACCCAAGAGTGGTGACGATCGAGAGCCGAGGTCAATTCTGACCTAACTCAGGTGACGATCCAAAATCGGGGCCAATTTTGATCCAAAAGTGGTGACGACCAAGGATCGATGTCAATTCTAACCTAACCCAGGTGACGATCCAAGTCCGGGGCCAATTCTGACCCAAGAGTGGTGACGACAGAGGACCGAGGTCAATTCTGACCTAACTCAGGTGACGATCCAAGATCGGAGGCAAATACTGACCCAAGAGTGGTGAAGACCAAGGACCGAGGTCAACTCTGACCAAACTCAGGTGATGATCCAAGACCGGGCCCAATTCTGACCCAAGAGTGGTGACGGCCAAGGATCGAGAACAATTCTGACCTAACTCAGGTGACGATAACAGATCGAGGCTAATTTTAACCCAAGAGTGGTGACGACCGAGGATCGAGGGAAATTGTGACCTAACTCAGGTGACAATCCAAGACCGAGGACAATTCTGACCCAAGAGAGTGTGACGACCAAGGACCGATGTCAATTTTGACCTAACATAGGTGACGATCCAAGACCGGGACCAATTCTGACCCAAGAGTGGTGACGACCGAGGATCGAGGTCAATTCTAACCTAAATCAGGTGACGATCCAAGACCGGGGCCAATTCTGACCCAAGAGTGCTGACGACCGAGGATCGAGGTCAATTCTGACCTAAGTCGGGTGGCGATCCAAGACCGACACCAATTCTGACCCAAGAGTGGTGACGACCTAGAACCGAGGTCAATTCTGACCTAACTCTGGTGACGATCGAAGACCAGGGCCTATTTTGACCCGAGTGTGGTGACGATCGTGGACCGAGGTCAATTCTGACCTAACTCGGGTGATGATCCAAGACCGGGGCCAATTCCAACCCAAGACTGGTGCCGACCGAGGATCGAGGTCAATTCTGACCTAACTTAGGTGACGATCCAAGACCGGGGCCAATACTGACCCAAGACTGGTGACGACCGAGAACCGAGGTCAATTCTATCATAACTCAGGTGACATTCCAAAACTGGGGCAAAATTTGACCCAAAAGTGGTGACGACCGAGGACCGAGTTCAATTCTGACCTAAATCTGGCGACGATCCAAGACCGGGGCCAATTCTGACCCAAGAGTGGTGACGACCGAGGATCGAGGTCAATTCTGACCTAAGTCAGGTGACGATCCAAGAACAGCACCAATTCTGACCGAAGAGTGGTGACGACCTAGGACCGAGGTCAATTCTGACCAAACTTAGGTGACGATCCAAGACCGGGGTCAATTCTGACCCAAGTGTGGTGACGATCGAGGACCGGAGTCAATTCTGACTTAAATCAGGTGACGATAAAAGACCGGGGTCAATTCTGACCCAAGAGTGGTGACGACCGAGGATCGAGGTCAATTCAAACCTAACTCAGGTGACGATCTAAGACTGGGGCCAATACTGACCCAAGAGTGATGACGACCGAGAACCGAGGTCATTTCTGACCTAACTCAGGTGACGATCCAAAACCGGGGCCAATTTTGATCCAAAAGTGGTGACGACCAAGGATCAATGTCAATTCTAACCTAACCTAGGTGACGATCCAAGTCCGGGGCCAATTCTGACCAAAGAGTGGTGACGACCGAGGACCGAGGTCAATTCTGACCTAACTCAGGTGACGATCCAAGATCGGAGGTGAATTCTGACCCAAGAGTGGTGACGACCAAGGACCGAGGTCAATTCTGACCTAACTCAGGTGATGATCCAAGACCGGGGCCAATTCTGACCCAAGAGTGGTGACGACCAAGGACCAAAAACAATTCTTACCTAACTCAGGTGATGATCCAAGATCGAGGCTAATTTTGACCAAAGAGTGGTGACGACCGAGGACCGAGGGGAATTCTGACCTAACTTAGGGGACAATCTAAGAACGAGGACAATTCTGACACAAGAGTGGTGACGACCAACGACCGAGGTCAATTTTGACCTAACATAGGTGACGATGAAAGACCGGGATCAATTCTGACCCAAGATTGGTGACGACATAGGATCGAGGTCAATTCTGACTTAACACAAGTGACGATACAAGACTGGTGCCAAATTCTGACCCAACAGTGGTGACGACCAAGAACCGAGGTCAATTCTGACCTAACTATTGTGACTATCCAAGACCGGGGCCAATTCTTACCCAAGAGTGGTGACGACCGAGGATCGAGGTCAATTCTGACGTAACTCATGTGACGATCCATGACCGGGGCCAATTCGGCCCAAGTGTGGTGACGATCGAGGACCGAGGTCAATTCTGACCTAACTCAGGGGACGATCCAAGACCGAGGCCAATTCTGACCCAAGAGTGGTGACGACCGAGGATCGAGGTCAATTCTGACCTAACTCAGGTGACGATCCAAGACCGGGGCCAATACTGACCCAAGAGTGGTGACAACCAAGAACCGAGGTCAATTCTGACTTAACTCATGTGACGATCCAAAACCAGGGCCAATTCTGACCCAAGAGTGGTGACGATCAAGAACCGAGGTCAATTCGGACCTAACTCTGGTGACGATCCAAGACTGGGGACAATTCGGACCCAAGAGTGGTGATGACAGAGGATCGAGGTCAATTCTGACCTAACTCAGGTGACGATCCACGACCGGGGCCAATTCTGACCCAAGAGTGGTGACGATCGAGGATCGAGGTCAATTCTGACCTAACTGAGGTGACGATCGAAGACCGGGGCCAATTCTGAACCAAGAGTGGTGACGACCAAGAACCGAGGTCTATTCTGACCTAACTCGGGTGACGATCCAAGACCGGGGCCAATACTAGCCCAATAGTGGTGACGACCGGGTATCGAGGTCAATTCTGACCTAACTCAAGTGGCAATCCACGACCGGTGCCAATTCTGACCCAAGAGTGGTGACGACCGAGGATAAAGTTCAATTCTGACCTAACTCAGGTGATGATCCAAGACCGGGGCCAATACTGACCCAAGATTTGGGACAACTAAGAACCAAGGTTAATTCTGACTTAACTCAAGTGACGATCCAAAACCGGGGTAAATTCTGACCCAAGAGTGGTGATGACCAAGAACCGAGGTCAATTCTGACCTAACTCTTGTGACGATCCAAGACCGGGGCCAATTTGAACCCAAGAGTGGTGACGACCGAGGATCGAGATCAATTCTGACATAACCCAGGTGACGAGCCACGACCGAGGCCAATTCTAATCCAAGAATGGTGACGACCGAGGATCGAGGTCAATTCTAACCTAACTGAGGAGACAATCCATGATCGGGGCCAATTCTGACCCAGGAGTGGTGACGACCGAGGATCGAGGTCAATTCTGATCTAACTCAGGTGACGATCCAAGACCGGGGCCAATACTAACCTAAGAGTGGTGACGACCGAGAATCGAGCTCAATTCTGACCTAACTCAGTTGACGATCCAAAGACAGGGACAATTTTGACAGAAGAGTGGTGATGACCGACGACCGAGGTCAATTCTGACCTAACTTAGGTGACGATCTAAGACCGAGGCCAATTGTGACCTAAGAGTGGTGACGACCGAGGACCGAGGTCAATTCTGACCTAACTCATGTGACGATCCAAGATCGGGGCCAATTCTAACCCAAGAGTGTTGACGACCGAGGATCGAGGTCAATTCTGACCTAACTCAGGTGACGATCCAAGACCGAGGCCAATTCTGACCCAAGAGTGGTGACGTCCGAGGATCAAGATCAATTCTGAACTAAGTCAAGTGACGATCCAAGACCGAGGTCTATTCTGACCTAACTCAGGTGAAGATCCAAGATCGGGGCCAATTCTGACCCAAGAGTGGTGACAACATAGGATCAAGTATAATTTTGACTTAACTCAACTGACGATAAAAGACCAGTGCCAATTCTGACCCAAGAGTGGTGACGACCAAGAACCGAGGTCAATTCTGATCCAACTCTGGTGACGATCCAAGACTAGGGCCAATTCTGACTCAAGAGTGGTGACGATCGTGGACCGAGGTCAATTCTGACCTAACTCAGGTGATCATCCAAGATCGGGGCCAATTCTGACCCAAGAGTCATGACGACCGAGGATCGAGGTCAATTCAAACCTAACTTAGGTGACGATTCAAGACCGGGGTCAATTCTGACCCAAGAGTGGTGACGATCAATGACCGAGGTCAATTCTGACCTAACTCAGGTGACGATCGAAGATCAGGGCCAATTCTAACCCAAGAGTGGTGACGACCGAGGATCGAGGTCAATTCTGACCTAACAGGTGACGATGCAAGACCGAGGCCAATACTGACCCAAGATTGGTGATGACCGAGAACCGAGTTCAATTCTGACCTAACTCAAGTGACGATCCAAAACTGGGGCCAATTATAACCCAAAAGTGGTGACGACCAAGGGCCGACGTCACTTCTGACCTAACTCAGGTGACGATCCAAGACCGGGGCCAATTCTGACCCAAGAGTGGTGACGATCGAGGACCGAGGTCAATTCTGACATAACTCAGGTGATGATCCAAGATCGGGGCCAATTCTGACCCAAGAGTCATGACGACTGAGGACGGAGGTCAATTCTGACCTAACTCAGGTGACGATCCAAGACCGGGGCCAATACTGACCTAAGAGTGGTGACGACCGAGAATCGAGCTCAATTCTGACCTAACTTAGGTGACAATCCAAGATCGGCATCATTTCTGACCCAAGAGTGGTGATGACCGACGACCGAGGTCAATTCTGACCTAACTCAGGAGACGATCCAAGACCGAGGACAATTCTGACCCAAGGGTGGTGACGATCGAGGATCGAGGTCAATTCTGACCTAACTCAGGTGATGATCCAAGACCGGGGCCAATACTGACCCAAGACTTAACTCAAGTGACGATACAAGATCGGTGCCAATTCTAACCCAAGAGTGGTGATGACCAAGAACCGAGGTAAATTCTGAGCAAACTCTGGTGACGATCCAAGATCGGGGCCAATTCTGACTTAAGGGTGGTGACGATCGAGGATCAAGGCCAATTCTGACCTAAGAGTGGTGACGATCAAGGATCGAGGTCAATTCTGACCTAACTCAGGTGATGATACACGACCGGGGCCAATTCTGGCATAAGAGTGGTGACGACCGAGGACCGAGGCCAATTCTGACCTAACTCAGGTGACGATCCAAGACTGGGTCAATTATTACCCAAGTGTGGTGATGACTGAGGATCGAGGTCAATTCTAACCAAACTTAGGTGACGATCCAAGATTGGGGCCAATACTGACCCAAGAGTGGTGACGACCGAGAACAGAGGTTAATTCTAACCTAACTCAGGCGACGATCCAAAACCGGGGCCAATTTTGACCCAAGAGTGGTGACGACCAAGGACCGAGGTCAATTCTAAACCTAACTAAGGTGACGATAAAAGACCGAGGCCAATTCTGACCCAAGAGTGGTGATGACTGAGGGCCGAGGTCAATTCTGACCTAACTCAGGTGATGATCCAAGATCGGGGCCAATTGTGACCCAAGAGTGATGACGACTGAGGATCAAGGTCAATTCTGACCTAAATCATGTGGCGATTCAAGACTGGGGCCAATTCTGACCCATGAGTGGTGACGGCCGAGGACCGAGTGAAATTCTGACCTAACTCAGGTGACGATCCCTGATCGGGGCCAATTCTGACCCAAGAGTGGTAACGACCGAGGACCGAGGGTAATTTTGACCAAACTCAGGTGACGATCAAAGACCGGGACCAATTCTGACCCAAGAGTGGTTAAGACCAAGGATCGGGATCAATTCTGACCTAACTCAGGTGACAATCCAAGACCGAGGCCAATTCTGACCCAAGAGTGGTGACGATCGAGGACCGAGGTCAATTCTCACCTAACTTAAGTGACGATCCAAGACCGGGGCCAATTCTGACCCAAGAGTGGTGACGACCGTGGATCGAGATCAATTCTGACCTAACTCAGGTGAGGATCCAAGAGCGGGGCCAATAGTGGCCCAAGAGTGGTGACGACCGGGGACCGAGGTCAATTCTGACCTAACTGAGGTGATGATCCAAGACCGGGGCCAATTCTTACCCAAGAGTGGTGACGACCGAGGATCGAGGTCAATTCTTACCTAACTCAGGTGACGATCTAAGACCGGGGCCAATACTGACCCAAGAGTGGTGACGACCAAGAATCGAGGTCAATTCTGACCTAACTTAGGTGACGACCAAAAACTGACAACTAAGGATCGAGGTCAATTCTGACATAACTCAGGTGACGATCCAAGACCGGGGCCAATTCTGACCCGATAGTGGTGACGACCGAGGACCGAGGACAATTCTGACCTAACTGAGGTGAAGATCCAAGATCGGGGCCAATTCTGACCCAAGAGTGGTGACGACATAGGATCGAGATCAATTCTGACTTAACTCCACTAACGATACAAGACCGGTGCCAATTCTGACCCAAGAGTGGTGACGACCTAGAACCGAGGTCAATTCTGTCCTAACTCTGGTGACGATCGAAGACCAGGGCCAATTTTGACCCGAGTGTGGTGACAATCGTGGACTAAGGTCAATTCTGACCTAACTCGGGTGATGATCCAAGACCGGGACAATTCCGACCCAAGACTGGTGCCGACCGAGGATCGAGGTCAATTCTGACCTAACTTAGGTGACGATCCAAGACCGGGGCCAATACTGATCCAAGACTGGTGACGACCGAGAACCGAGGTCAATTCTATCATAACTCAGGTGACATTCCAAAACTAGGGCAAAATTTGACCCAAAAGTGGTGACGACCGAGGATCGAGTTCAATTCTGACCTAAATCGGGCGACGATCCCAGACCGGGGCCAATTCTGACCCAAGAGTGGTGACGACCGAGGATCGAGGTCAATTCTGACCTAAGTCAGGTGACGATCCAAGAACAGCACCAATTCTGACCGAAGAGTGGTGATGACCTAGGACCGAGGTCAATTCTGACCTAACTTAGGTGACGATCCAAGACCGGGGTCAATTCTGACCCAAGTGTGGTGACGATCGAGGACCGCTGTCAATTCTGACCTAAATCAGGTGACGATAAAAGACCGGGGTCAATTCTGACCCAAGAGTGGTGACGACCGAGGATCGAGGTCAATTCAAACCTAACTCAGGTGACGATCTAAGACCGGGGCCAATACTGACCCAAGAGTGATGACGACCGAGAACCGAGGTCATTTCTGACCTAACTCAGGTGACGATCCAAAACCGGGGCCAATTTTGATCCAAAAGTGGTGACGACCAAGGATCAATGTCAATTCTAACCTAACCTAGGTGACGATCCAAGTCCGGGGCCAATTCTGACCAAAGAGTGGTGACGACCGAGGACCGAGGTCAATTCTGACCTAACTCAGGTGACGATCCAAGATCGGAGGCGAATTCTGACCCAAGAGTGGTGACGACCAAGGACCGAGGTCAATTCTGACCTAACTCAGGTGATGATCCAAGACCGGGGCCAATTCTGACCCAAGAATGGTGACGACCAAGGACCGAGAACAATTCTTACCTAACTCAGGTGACGATCCAAGATCGAGGCTAATTTTGACCAAAGAGTGGTGACGACCGAGGACCGAGGGCAATTCTGACCTAACTTAGGGGACAATCCAAGAAAGAGGACAATTCTGACCCAAGAGTGGTGACGACCAACGACCGAGGTCAATTTTGACCTAACATAGGTGATGATCAAAGACAGGGACCAATTCTGACCCAAGATTGGTGACGACATAGGATCGAGGTCAATTCTGACTTAACACAAGTGACGATACAAGATCGGTGCCAAATTCTGACCCAAGAGTGGTGACGACCAAGAACCGAGGTCAATTCTGACCTAACTATTGTGACTATCCAAGACCGGGGCCAATTCTTACCCAAGAGTGGTGACGACCAAGGATCGAGGTCAATTCTGACGTAACTCAGGTGACGATCCATGACCGGGGCCAATTCTGACCCAAGTGTGGTGACGACCGAGGATCGAGGTCAATTCTGACCTAACTCAGGTGACGATCCAAGACCGGGGCCAATACTGACCCAAGAGTGGTGACGACCGAGGATCGAGGTCAATTCTGACCTAACTCAGGTGACGATCCAAGACCGGGGCCAATACAGACCCAAGAGTGGTGACAACCAAGAACCGAGGTCAATTCTGACTTAACTCATGTGACGATCCAAAACTGGGGCCAATTCTGACCCAAGAGTGGTGACGATCAAGAACCGAGGTCAATTCTGACCTAACTCTGGTGACGATCCAAGACCGGGGACAATTCGGACCCAAGAGTGGTGATGACAGAGGATCGAGGTCAATTCTGACCTAACTCAGGTGACGATCCACGACCGGGGCCAATTCTGACCCAAGAGTGGTGACGATCGAGGATCGAGGTCAATTCTGACCTAACTGAGGTGACGATCGAAGACCGGGGCCAATTCTGAACCAAGAGTGGTGACGACTGAGAACCGAGGTCAATTCTGACCTAACTCAGTTGACGATCCAAAACTGGGGCCAATTTTGACCCAAGAGTGGTGACGACCAAGGACCGAGGTCAATTCTGACCTAACTAAGGTGATGATCCAAGACCGAGGCCAATTCTAACCAAAGAGTGGTGATAACCGAGCACCGAGGTCAATTCTGACCTAACTTTGGTGACGATCCAAGACCGAGGCCAATTGTGACCCAAGAGTGGTGACGACTGAGGACTGAGGTCAATTCTGACCTAACTCAGATGACGATCCAAGACCCGGGCCAATTCTGACCCAACAGTGGTGACCACCGAGGACCTAAGGTAATTCTGACCTAACCCAGGTGACGATCCAAGATTGGGGCCAATTCTGATCCAAGAGTGGTGACGACCGAGGACCGAGGACAATTTTGACCTAACTCAGATGACGATCCAAGACAGGGACCAATCCTAACCCAAGAGTGGTTAAGACCGAGGATCGAAGTCAATTCTGACCTAACTCAGGTGACGATCCTAGATCGGGACCAAATCTAACCCAAGAGTGTTGACGACCGAGGATCGAAGTAAATTTTGACCTAACTCAGGTGACGATCCAAGACCCGGGCCAAATGATACCCAAGAGTGATGACGACCGAGGACCGAGGTCAATTCTGACCTAACTCAGGTGATGATCCAAAACTAGGGCCAATTTTGTACCAAGAGTGGTGACCACCAAGGACAGAGGTCAATTCTGACCTAACTCAAGTGACGATCCAAGATCGGGGCCAATTCTGACCCAAGATTGGTGAGGACCGAAGATTGAGTTACATTTTGACCTAACTCAGGTGATCATACAAGACCGGGGCCAATACTGGCCCCAGAGTGGTGACGACCGGGGATCGAGGTCAATTCTGACCTAACTTAGGTGATGATCCAAGACCGGGGCCAATTCTGACCCAAGAGTGGTGGCGACCGAGGACCGAGGTCAATTCTGACCTAACTCAGGTGATGATCCAAGACCGGGGCCAATACTGACCCAAGAGTGGTGACGACCGAGAACCGAGGGCAAATCTGACCTAACTCAGGTGACGATCCAAGACCGAGGACAATTCTGACCCAAGAGTGGTGACGACCAAGGACCGAGTTCAATTCTGAACTAACTCAGGTGATGATCCATGATCGGGATCAATTCTGACTCAAGATTGGTGACAACATAGGATCGAGGTCAATTCTGACTTTACTAAAGTGACGTTACAAGACCGGTTCCAATTCTAATCCAACAGTGGTGACCACCAAGAACCGAGGTCAATTCTCACCTAACTCTGGTGACGATCCAAGATCGGGGCCAACTCTGACCCAAGAGTGGTGACCACCGAGGATCGAGGTCAATTCTAACCTAAATCAGGTGACGATCCAAGACCGGGGCTAATTCTGACCCAAGAGTGGTGACGACCGAGGATCGAGGTCAATTTTGACCTAAGTCAGGTGACGATCAAAGACCGGCACCAATTCTGACCCAAGAGTGGTGATGACCTAGGACCGAGGTCAATTCTAACCTAACCTAGGTGACGATCCAAGACCTGGGTCAATTCTGACCCAAAAGTGGTGACGATCGAGGACTGCGATCAATTCTAACCTAACTCAGGTGACGATCAAAGATCGGGGCCAATTCTGACCCAAGAGCGGTGACGACCGAGGATCGAGGTCAATTCAAACCTAACTCAGGTGACGATCTAAAACCGGGGCCAATACTGACCCAAGAGTGGTGACGATCGAGAGCCGAGGTCAATTCTGACCTAACTCAGGTGACGATCCAAAACCGGGGCCAATTTTGATCCAAAAGTGGTGACGACCAAGGATCGATGTCAATTCTAACCTAACCCAGGTGACGATCCAAGTCCGGGGCCAATTCTGACCCAAGAGTGGTGACGACAGAGGACCGAGGTCAATTCTGACCTAACTCAGGTGACGATCCAAGATCGGAGGCAAATACTGACCCAAGAGTGGTGAAGACCAAGGACCGAGGTCAACTCTGACCAAACTCAGGTGATGATCCAAGACCGGGGCCAATTCTGACCCAAGAGTGGTGACGGCCAAGGATCGAGAACAATTCTGACCTAACTCAGGTGACGATAACAGATCGAGGCTAATTTTAACCCAAGAGTGGTGACGACCGAGGACCGAGGGAAATTCTGACCTAACTCAGGTGACAAACCAAGACCGAGGACAATTCTGACCCAAGAGAGTGTGACGACCAAGGACCGAGGTCAATTTTGACCCAACATAGGTGACGATCCATGACCGGGACCAATTCTGACCCAAGAGTGGTGACGACCAAGGATCGAGGTCAATTCTAACCTAAATCAGGTGACGATCCAAGACCGGGGCCAATTCTGACCCAAGAGTGGTGACGACCGAGGATCGAGGTCAATTCTGACCTAAGTCAGGTGGCGATCCAAGACCGACACCAATTCTGACCCAAGAGTGGTGACGACCTAGAACCGAGGTCAATTCTGACCTAACTCTGGTGACGATCGAAGACCAGGGCCAATTTTGACCCGAGTGTGGTGACGATCGTGGACCGAGGTCAATTCTGACCTAACTCGGGTGATGATCCAAGACCGGGGCCAATTCCGACCCCAGACTGGTGCCGACCGAGGATCGAGGTCAATTCTGAGCTAACTTAGGTGACGATCCAAGACCGGGGCCAATACGGACCCAAGACTGGTGACGACCGAGAACCGAGGTCAATTCTATCATAACTCTGGTGACATTCCAAAACTGGGGCAAAATTTGACCCAAAAGTGGTGACGACCGAGGACCGAGTTCAATTCTGACCTAAATCTGGCGACGATCCAAGACCGGGGCCAATTCTGACCCAAGAGTGGTGACGACCGAGGATCGAGGTCAATTCTGACCTAAGTCAGGTGACGATCCAAGAACAGCACCAATTCTGACCGAAGAATGGTGACGACCTAGGACCGAGGTCAATTCTGACCTAACTTAGGTGACGGTCCAAGACCGGGGTCAATTCTGACCCAAGTGTGGTGACGATCGAGGACCGCGGTCAATTCTCACCTAAATCAGGTGACGATAAAAGACCGGGGTCAATTCTGACCCAAGAGTGGTGACGACCGAGGATCGAGGTCAATTCAAACCTAACTCAGGTGACGATCTAAGACCGGGGCCAATACTGACCCAAGAGTGATGACGATCGAGAACCGAGGTCATTTCTGACCTAACTCAGGTGACGATCCAAAATCGGGGCCAATTTTGATCCAAAAGTGGTGACGACCAATGATCAATGTCAATTCTAACCTAACCTAGGTGACGATCCAAGTCCGGGGCCAATTCTGACCAAAGAGTGGTGACGAGCGAGGAACGAGGTCAATTCTGACCTAACTCAGGTGACGATCCAAGATCGGAGGCGAATTCTGACCCAAGAGTGGTGACGACCAAGGACCGAGGTCAATTCTGACCTAACTCAGGTGATGATCCAAGACCGGGGCCAATTCTGACCCAAGAGTGGTGACGACCAAGGACCGAGAACAATTATTACCTAACTCAGGTGACGATCCAAGATCGAGGCTAATTTTGACCAAAGAGTGGTGACGACCGAGGACCGAGGGCAATTCTGACCTAACTTAGGGGACAATCCAAGAACGAGGACAATTATGACCCAAGAGTGGTGACAACCAACGACCGAGGTCAATTTTGACCTAACATAGGTGACGATCAAAGACCGGGACCAATTCTGACCCAAGATTGGTGACGACATAGGATCGAGGTCAATTCTGACTTAACACAAGTGACGATACAAGACCGGTGCCAAATTCTGACCCAAGAGTGGTGACGACCAAGAACCGAGGTCAATTCTGACCTAACTATTGTGACTATCCAAGACCGGGGCCAATTCTTACCCAAGAGTGGTGACGACCGAGGATCGAGGTCAATTCTGACGTAACTCAGGTGACGATCCATGACCGGGGCCAATTCTGACCCAAGTGTGGTGACGATCGAGGACCGAGGTCAATTCTGACCTAACTCAGGGGACGATCCAAGACCGGGGCCAATTCTGACCCAAGAGTGGTGACGACCGAGTATCGAGGTCAATTCTGACCTAACTCAGGTGACGATCCAAGACCGGGGCCAATACTGACCCAAGAGTGGTGACAACCAAGAACCGAGGTCAATTCTGACTTAACTCATGTGACGATCCAAAACCAGGGATAATTCTGACCCAAGAGTGGTGACGATCAAGAACCGAGGTCAATTCTGACCTAACTCTGGTGACGATCCAAGACCGGGGACAATTCGGACCCAAGAGTGGTGATGACAGAGGATCGAGGTCAATTCTAACCTAACTCAGGTGACGATCCACGACCGGGGCCAATTCTGACCCAAGAGTGGTGACGATCGAGGATCGAGGTCAATTCTGACCTAACTGAGGTGACGATCGAAGACCGGGGCCAATTCTGAACTAAGAGTGGTGACGACTGAGAACCGAGGTCAATTCTGACCTAACTCAGTTGACGATCCAAAACTGGGGCCAATTTTGACCCAAGAGTGGTGACGACCAAGGACCGAGGTCAATTCTGACCTAACTAAGGTGATGATCCAAGACCGAGGCCAATTATAACCAAAGAGTGGTGATAACCGAGGACCGAGGTCAATTCTGACGTAACTTAGGTGACGATCCAAGACCGAGGCCAATTGTGACCCAAGAGTGGTGACGACCGAGGACTGAGGTCAATTCTGACCTAACTCAGATGGCGATCCAAGACCCGGGCCAATTCTGACCCAACAGTGGTGACGACCGAGGACCTAAGGTAATTCTGACCTAACCGAGGTGACGATCCAAGATTGGGGCCAATTCTGATCCAAGAGTGGTGACGACCGAGGACCGAGGGTAATTTTGACCTAACTCAGATGACGATCCAAGACAGGGACCAATCCTAACCCAAGAGTGGTTAAGACCGAGGATCGAAGTCAATTCTGACCTAACTCAGGTGACGATCCTAGATCGGGACCAAATCTAACCCAAGAGTGTTGACGACCGAGGATCGAAGTAAATTTTGACCTAACTCAGGTGACGATCCAAGACCCGGGCCAAATGATACCCAAGAGTGATGACGACCGAGGACCGAGGTCAATTCTGAACTAACTCAGGTGATGATCCAAAACTGGGGCCAATTTTGTACCAAGAGTGGTGACGACCAAGGACAGAGGTCAATTCTGACCTAACTCAAGTGACGATCCAAGATCGGGGCCAATTCTGACCCAAGATTGGTGAGGACCGAAGATTGAGTTACATTTTGACCTAACTCAGGTGATCATACAAGACCGGGGCCAATACTGGCCCCAGAGTGGTGACGACCGGGGATCGAGGTCAATTCTGACCTAACTCAGGTGATGATCCAAGACCGGGGCCAATTCTGACCCAAGAGTGGTGGCGACCGAGGATCGAGGTCAATTCTGACCTAACTCAGGTGATGATCCAAGACCGGGGCCAATACTGACCCAAGAGTGGTGACGATCGAGAACCGAGGGCAAATCTGACCTAACTCAGGTGACGATCCAAGACCGAGGACAATTCTGACCCAAGAGTGGTGACGACTAAGGTCCGAGGTCAATTCTGAACTAACTCAGGTGATGATCCATGATCGGGATCAATTCTGACTCAAGATTGGTGACAACATAGGATCGAGGTCAATTCTGACTTTACTAAAGTGACGTTACAAGACCGGTTCCAATTCTAATCCAACAGTGGTGACCACCAAGAACCGAGGTCAATTCAAACCTAACTCAGGTGACGATCTAAAACCGGGGCCAATACTGACCCAAGAGTGGTGACGATCGAGAAAATTCTGACCTAACTCAGGTGACGATCCAAAACCGGGGCCAATTTTGATCCAAAAGTGGTGACGACCAAGGATCGATGTCAATTCTAACCTAACCCAGGTGACGATCCAAGTCCGGGGCCAATTCTGACCCAAGAGTGGTGACGAAAGAGGACCGAGGTCAATTCTGACCTAACTCAGGTGACGATCCAAGATCGGAGGCAAATACTGACCCAAGAGTGGTGAAGACCAAGGACCGAGGTCAACTCTGACCAAACTCAGGTGATGATCCAAGACCGGGGCCAATTCTGACCCAAGAGTGGTGACGGCCAAGGATCGAGAAGAATTCTGACCTAACTCAGGTGACGATAACAGATCGAGGCTAATTTTAACCCAAGAGTGGTGACGACCGAGGACCGAGGGAAATTCTGACCTAACTCAGGTGACAATCCAAGACCGAGGACAATTCTGACCCAAGAGAGTGTGACGACCAAGGACCGAGGTCAATTTTGACCTAACATAGGTGACGATCCAAGACCGGGACCAATTCTGACCCAAGATTGGTGACGACATAGGATCGAGGTCAATTCTGACTTAACACAAGTGACGATACAAGACCGGTGCCAAATTCTGACCCAAGACTGGTGACGACCCAGAACCGAGGTCAATTCTGACCAAACTATTGTGACTATCCAAGATCGGGGCCAATTCTGACCCAAGAGTGGTGACGACCGAGGATCGAGGTCAATTCTAACCTAAATCAGGTGACGATCCAAGACCGGGGCCAATTCTGACCCAAGAGTGGTGACGACCGAGGATCGAGGTCAATTCTGACCTAAGTCAGGTGGCGATCCAAGACCGACACCAATTCTAACCCAAGAGTTGTGACGACCTAGGACCGAGGTGAATTCTGACCTAACTTAGGTGACGATCCAAGACCGGGGTCAATTCTGACCGAAGAGTGGTGACGATCGAGGACTGCGATCAATTCTGACCTAACTTAGGTGACGATCAAAGACCAGGCCCAATTCTGACCCAAGAGTGGTGACGATCGAGGATCGAGGTCAATTCAAACCTAACTCAGGTGACGATCTAAGACCGGGGCCAATACTGACCCAAGAGTGGTGACGACCGAGAATCGAGGTCAATTCTGACCTAACTCAGGTGACGATCCAAAACTGGGGCCAATTTTGATCCAAAAGTGGTGACGACCAAGGATCAATGTCAATTCTAACCTAACCTAGGTGACGATCCAAGTTCGGGGCCAATTCTGACCCAAGAGTGGTGACGACCGAGGACCGAGGTCAATTCTGACCTAACTCAGGTGACGATCCAAGATCGAAGGCCAATTCTGACCCAAGAGTGGTGAAGACCATGGACCGAGGTCAACTCTGACCTAACTCAGGTGATGATCCAAGACCGGGGCCAATTCTGACCCAAGAGTGGTGACGGCCAAGGACCGAGAACAATTCTGACCTAACTCAGGTGACGATAAAAGACCGAGGCTAATTTTTACCCAAGAGTGGTGACGACCGAGGACCGAGGGCAATTCTGACCTAACTCAGGTGACAATCCAAGACCGAGGACAATTCTGACCCAAAAGAGTGTGACGACCAAGGACCGAGGTCAATTTTAACCTAACATAGGTACCGATCCAAGATCGGGACAAATTCTGACCCAAGATTGGTGACGACATAGGATCGAGGTCAATTCTGACTTAACACAAGTGGCGATACAAGACCGGTGCCAAATTCTGACCCAAGAGTGGTGACGACCAAGAACCGAGGTCAATTCTGACCTAACTATTGTGACTATCCAAGACCGGGGCCAATTCTTACCCAAGAGTGGTGACGACCGAGGATCGAGGTCAATTCTGACGTAACTCAGGTGACGATCGATGACCGGGGCCAATTCGGCCCAAGTGTGGTGACGATCGAGGACCGAGGTCAATTCTCACCTAACTCAGGGGATGATCCAAGACCGAGGCCAATTCTGACCCAAGAGTGGTGACGACCGAGGATCGAGGTCAATTCTGACCTAACTCAGGGGACGATCCAAGACCGGGGCCAATTCTGACCCAAGAGTGGTGACGACCGAGTATCGAGGTCAATTCTGACCTAACTCAGGTGACGATCCAAGACCGGGGCCAATACTGACCCAAGAGTGGTGACAACCAAGAACCGAGGTCAATTCTGACTTAACTCATGTGACGATCCAAAACCAGGGATAATTCTGACCCAAGAGTGGTGACGATCAAGAACCGAGGTCAATTCTGACCTAACTCTGGTGACGATCCAAGACCGGGGACAATTCGGACCCAAGAGTGGTGATGACAGAGGATCGAGGTCAATTCTGACCTAACTCAGGTGACGATCCACGACCGGGGCCAATTCTGACCCAAGAGTGGTGACGATCGAGGATCGAGGTCAATTCTGACCTAACTGAGGTGACGATCGAAGACCGGGGCCAATTCTGAACTAAGAGTGGTGACGGCTGAGAACCGAGGTCAATTCTGACCTAACTCAGTTGACGATCCAAAACTGGGGCCAATTTTGACCCAAGAGTGGTGACGACCAAGGACCGAGGTCAATTCTGACCTAACTAAGGTGATGATCCAAGACCGAGGCCAATTATAACCAAAGAGTGGTGATAACCGAGGACCGAGGTCAATTCTGACGTAACTTAGGTGACGATCCAAGACCGAGGCCAATTGTGACCCAAGAGTGGTGACGACCGAGGACTGAGGTCAATTCTGACCTAACTCAGATGGCGATCCAAGACCCGGGCCAATTCTGACCCAACAGTGGTGACGACCGAGGACCTAAGGTAATTCTGACCTAACCGAGGTGACGATCCAAGATTGGGGCCAATTCTGATCCAAGAGTGGTGACGACCGAGGACCGAGGGTAATTTTGACCTAACTCAGATGACGATCCAAGACAGGGACCAATCCTAACCCAAGAGTGGTTAAGACCGAGGATCGAAGTCAATTCTGACCTAACTCAGGTGACGATCCTAGATCGGGACCAAATCTAACCCAAGAGTGTTGACGACCGAGGATCGAAGTAAATTTTGACCTAACTCAGGTGACGATCCAAGACCCGGGCCAAATGATACCCAAGAGTGATGACGACCGAGGACCGAGGTCAATTCTGAACTAACTCAGGTGATGATCCAAAACTGGGGCCAATTTTGTACCAAGAGTGGTGACGACCAAGGACAGAGGTCAATTCTGACCTAACTCAAGTGACGATCCAAGATCGGGGCCAATTCTGACCCAAGATTGGTGAGGACCGAAGATTGAGTTACATTTTGACCTAACTCAGGTGATCATACAAGACCGGGGCCAATACTGGCCCCAGAGTGGTGACGACCGGGGATCGAGGTCAATTCTGACCTAACTCAGGTGATGATCCAAGACCGGGGCCAATTCTGACCCAAGAGTGGTGGCGACCGAGGATCGAGGTCAATTCTGACCTAACTCAGGTGATGATCCAAGACCGGGGCCAATACTGAACCAAGAGTGGTGACGATCGAGAACCGAGGGCAAATCTGACCTAACTCAGGTGACGATCCAAGACCGAGGACAATTCTGACCCAAGAGTGGTGACGACTAAGGTCCGAGGTCAATTCTGAACTAACTCAGGTGATGATCCATGATCGGGATCAATTCTGACTCAAGATTGGTGACAACATAGGATCGAGGTCAATTCTGACTTTACTAAAGTGACGTTACAAGACCGGTTCCAATTCTAATCCAACAGTGGTGACCACCAAGAACCGAGGTCAATTCAAACCTAACTCAGGTGACGATCTAAAACCGGGGCCAATACTGACCCAAGAGTGGTGACGATCGAGAAAATTCTGACCTAACTCAGGTGACGATCCAAAACCGGGGCCAATTTTGATCCAAAAGTGGTGACGACCAAGGATCGATGTCAATTCTAACCTAACCCAGGTGACGATCCAAGTCCGGGGCCAATTCTGACCCAAGAGTGGTGACGAAAGAGGACCGAGGTCAATTCTGACCTAACTCAGGTGACGATCCAAGATCGGAGGCAAATACTGACCTAAGAGTGGTGAAGACCAAGGACCGAGGTCAACTCTGACCAAACTCAGGTGATGATCCAAGACCGGGGCCAATTCTGACCCAAGAGTGGTGACGGCCAAGGATCGAGAAGAATTCTGACCTAACTCAGGTGACGATAACAGATCGAGGCTAATTTTAACCCAAGAGTGGTGACGACCGAGGACCGAGGGAAATTCTAACCTAACTCAGGTGACAATCCAAGACCGAGGACAATTCTGACCCAAGAGAGTGTGACGACCAAGGACCGAGGTCAATTTTGACCTAACATAGGTGACGATCCAAGACCGGGACCAATTCTGACCCAAGATTGGTGACGACATAGGATCGAGGTCAATTCTGACTTAACACAAGTGACGATACAAGACCGGTGCCAAATTCTGACCCAAGACTGGTGACGACCCAGAACCGAGGTCAATTCTGACCAAACTATTGTGACTATCCAAGATCGGGGCCAATTCTGACCCAAGAGTGGTGACGACCGAGGATCGAGGTCAATTCTAACCTAAATCAGGTGACGATCCAAGACCGGGGCCAATTCTGACCCAAGAGTGGTGACGACCGAGGATCGAGGTCAATTCTGACCTAAGTCAGGTGGCGATCCAAGACCGACACCAATTCTAACCCAAGAGTTGTGACGACCTAGGACCGAGGTGAATTCTGACCTAACTTAGGTGACGATCCAAGACCGGGGTCAATTCTGACCGAAGAGTGGTGACGATCGAGGACTGCGATCAATTCTGACCTAACTTAGGTGACGATCAAAGACCAGGCCCAATTCTGACCCAAGAGTGGTGACGATCGAGGATCAAGGTCAATTCAAACCTAACTCAGGTGACGATCTAAGACCGGGGCCAATACTGACCCAAGAGTGGTGACGACCGAGAATCGAGGTCAATTCTGACCTAACTCAGGTGACGATCCAAAACTGGGGCCAATTTTGATCCAAAAGTGGTGACGACCAAGGATCAATGTCAATTCTAACCTAACCTAGGTGACGATCCAAGTTCGGGGCCAATTCTGACCCAAGAGTGGTGACGACCGAGGACCGAGGTCAATTCTGACCTAACTCAGGTGACGATCCAAGATCGAAGGCCAATTCTGACCCAAGAGTGGTGAAGACCATGGACCGAGGTCAACTCTGACCTAACTCAGGTGATGATCCAAGACCGGGGCCAATTCTGACCCAAGAGTGGTGACGGCCAAGGACCGAGAACAATTCTGACCTAACTCAGGTGACGATAAAAGACCGAGGCTAATTTTAACCCAAGAGTGGTGACGACCGAGGACCGAGGGCAATTCTGACCTAACTCAGGTGACAATCCAAGACCGAGGACAATTCTGACCCAAAAGAGTGTGACGACCAAGGACCGAGGTCAATTTTAACCTAACATAGGTACCGATCCAAGATCGGGACAAATTCTGACCCAAGATTGGTGACGACATAGGATCGAGGTCAATTCTGACTTAACACAAGTGGCGATACAAGACCGGTGCCAAATTCTGACCCAAGAGTGGTGACGACCAAGAACCGAGGTCAATTCTGACCTAACTATTGTGACTATCCAAGACCGGGGCCAATTCTTACCCAAGAGTGGTGACGACCGAGGATCGAGGTCAATTCTGACGTAACTCAGGTGACGATCGATGACCGGGGCCAATTCGGCCCAAGTGTGGTGACGATCGAGGACCGAGGTCAATTCTCACCTAACTCAGGGGATGATCCAAGACCGAGGCCAATTCTGACCCAAGAGTGGTGACGACCGAGGATCGAGGTCAATTCTGACCTAACTCAGGTGACGATCCAAGACCGGGGCCAATACTGACCCAAGAGTGGTGACGATCGAGGACTGCGATGACTTCTGACCTAACTCAGGTGACGATCAAATCCGGGGCCAATTCTGACCCAAGAGTGGTGACGACCGAGGATCGAGGTCAATTCAAACCTAACTCAGGTGACGATCTAAGACCGAGGCCAATACTGACCCAAGAGTGGTGACGACCGAGAACCGAGGTCAATTCTAACCTAACTCATGTGACGATCCAAAACCGGGGCCAATTTTGATCCAAAAGTGGTGACGACCAAGGATCGATGTTAATTCTAACCTAACCCAGGTGACGATCCAAGTCCGGGGCCAATTCTGACCCAATAGTGGTTACGACTGAGAACCGAGGTCAATTCTGACCTAACTCAGGTGACGATCCAAAACTGGGTCCAATTTTGACCCAAGAGTGGTGAAGACCAAGGACCGAGGTCAACTCTAACCTAACTAAGGTAATGATCTAAGACCGGGGCCAATTCTGACCCAAGAGTGGTGACGACCAAGGACCGAGAACAATTCTGACCTATCTTAGGTGACGATCCAAGACCGAGGCCAATTGTGACCCAAGAGTGGTAACGACCGAGGACTGAGGTCAATTCTTACCTAACTTAGGTGACGATCCAAGACTAGGGCCAATTCTGACCCAAGAGTGGTGACGATCGAGGACCTAGGGTAATTCTGACCTAACCCAGGTGACGATCCAAGATCGGGGCCAATTCTGATCCAAGGGTGGTGACGACCGAGGACCGAGGGTAATTTTTACCTAACTCAGAGGACGATCCAAGACCTGGACCAATCCTCACCCAAGAGTGGTGAAGACTGAGGATCGAAGTCAATTCTGACCTAACTAAGGTGACGATCCAAGACCGGGACCAATTCTGACCCAAGAGTGTTGAAGACCGAGGATCGAGGTCAATTCTGACATAACTCAGGTGACGATCCAAGACCGGGGAAAATTGTGACCAAAGAGTGATGACGACCGAGGACCGAGGTCAATTCTGACCCAACTCAGCTGAAGATCCAAAATTGGGGCCAATTTTGTCCCAAGAGTGGTGCCGACCAAGGACCGAGGTCAATTCTGACCTAACCCAAGTGACAATCCAAGACCGGGGCCAATTCTGACCCAAGATTGGTGACGACCGAGGATCGAGGTCAATTCTGACCTAACTCAGGTGACGATCCAAGACCGGGGCCAATTCTGACCCAAGAGTGGTGACGACCGAGAACCGAGGGAAATTCTTACCTAACTCAGGTGATGATCCAAGACCGAGGACAATTCTGACCCAAGAGTGGTGACGACCAAGGACCGAGGTCAATTCTGACCTAACTCAGGTGACGATCCAGGATCGGGACCAATTCTGACCCTTGATTGGTGACGACTTAGGATCGAGGTCAATTCTGACTTTACTCAAGTGACGTTACAAGATCGGTGCCAATTCTTACCCAAGAGTGGTGACGATCAAGAACCGAGGTCAATTCTCACCTAACTGTGATGACGATCCAAGACCGGGGCCAACTCTGACCCAAGAGTGGTGACGATCGAGGATCGAGGTCAATTCTGACCTAACTCAGGTGACGATCCAAGACCGGGGCCAATTCTGACCCAAGATTGGTGATGATCGAGGATCGAGCTCAATTCTAACCTAACTCAGGTGACGATCCAAGATCAGGACCAATTCTGACCCAAGAGTGGTGACGACCGAGGATCGAGGTCAATTCTCACCTAACTCAAGTGATGATCCAAGACCGGTGCCAATACTGACCCAAGAGTGGTGACGATCGAGACCCGAGGTCAATTATGACCTAACTCAGGTGACGATCCAAAACCGGGGCCAATTTTGACCCAAGAGTGGTGACGACCAAGGACCGAGGTCAATTCTGACATAACTAAGGCGACGATCCAAGATCGGGGCCAATAATGACCAAAGAGTGGTGACGACCGAGAACCGAGGTCAATTCTGACCAAACTCAGGTGACGATAAAAAACCGGGGCCAATTTTTGACGCAAAAGTGGTGACGACCAAGGACCGAGGTCAATTATAACATAACTCTGGTGACAATCCAAGACGGGGGCCAATTATGACCCGATAGTGGTGACGACCGAGGACTGAGGACAATTCTGACCAAACTCAGGTGAAGATCCAAGACCGGGGCCAATTCTGACCCAAGAGTGATATCGACCGAGGACCGAGGTCAATTCTGACCTAACTCAGGTGACGATCCAAGACCGGGGCCAATTCTGACCCAAGAGTGGTGACGGCCGAGGATCGAGAAAAATTCTGACCTAACTCAGGTGATGATCCTAGACTGGGGCCAATTTTGACCCAAGAGTGGTGACGACCGAGGACCGAGGGCAATTCTGACCTAAC
Source organism: Sambucus nigra (assembly GCA_949130495.1). Taxonomy (NCBI): domain Eukaryota; kingdom Viridiplantae; phylum Streptophyta; class Magnoliopsida; order Dipsacales; family Adoxaceae; genus Sambucus; species Sambucus nigra. Next base: position 620,344,009 of record OX422207.1, on the reverse strand, counting down.
TCACGTGACGATCCAAGACAAAGGACTATTCTGACCCAAGAGTGTTTACGACCGAGGACCGAGGTCAATTTTGACCAAAGTCAGGTGACGATCCAAGATTGGGACCAATTCTTGCCCACGATTGGTGACGACATAGGATCGAGGTCAATTCTGACTTAACTCAAGTGACGATACAAGACCAGTGCCAATTCTGACAAAAGCGTGGTGACGACCAAGAACCGATGTCAATTCTGACCTAACTCTGGTGACGATCCAAGACCGGGGCCAATTTTGACCCACGAGTGGTGACAACCGAGGATCGAGGTCAATTCTGACCTAACTCAGGTGACAATCCACGACCGGGGCCAATTCTGACCCAAGAGTGGTGACGACCGAGGACGGAGGTCAATTCTGACTCAACTCAGGTGACGATCCAAGACCGGGGCCAATTATGACCCAAGAGGGGTGATGTCCGAGGATCGAGATCTAACTTAGGTGATGATCCTAGACCGGGGCCACTACTGACCCAAGAGTGGTGACGACCGAGAATCGAGGTCAATTCTAACTTAACTCAGGTGACGATCAAAAATCGGGGCCAATTTTGACCCAAGAGTGGTGACGACCAATGACCGAGCTCAATTATGACCTAACTCAGGGTACGATCCAAAACTGGGAGAATTTTTTACCAAAAAGTAGTGACGACCAAGGATCGAGGTCAATTTTGACCTAACTCACGTGACGATCCAAGACCAGGGAAAATTTTGACCCAAGAGTGGTGACGACCGAGGACCAAGGTCAATTCTAACCTAACTCAGGTGATGATACAAGATCGGGGCCAATTCTGACCCAACAGTGGTGATGACCAACGACCTAGGTCAATTCTGACTTACCTCAGGTGACGATCCATGGCCGGAGCAAATTATGACCCAAGAGTGGTGATGGCCGAGGAACGAGAATAATTCTGACCTAACTCAGGTGATGATCCAAGATCGGGGCTAATTTTGACCCAAGAGTGGTGACGACCGAGGACCGAGGTCAATTCTGACCTAACTTAATTGACGATCCAAGATTGGTGCCAAATTCTTACCCAAGAGTGTTGACGATCAAGAATCGATGGTCAATTCTGACCTAACTCGGGTGATGATCCAAGACATGGGCCAATACTGGCCCACGAGTGGTGACTACCAAGGATAGAGGTCAATTCCGACCTAACTCAGGTGACGATCCAAGACCGGGGCCTATACTGCTCCAAGAGTGGTGACAACCAAGAACCAAGGTCAATTTTGACTTAACTCAAGTGACGATCAAAAACCGGGGCAAATTCTGACCCAAGAGTGGTGACGACCAAGATCCGAGGTCAATTCTGACCTAACTCTTGTGACGATCCAAAACCGGGTCCAATTCGGACCCAAGGTTGGTGACGACCGAGGATCGAGGTCAATTCTGACCTTACTCCGATGATGATCCACAACCGGGGCCAATTCTGACCCAAGATTGGTGACAACCGAGGATCGAGGTCAATTCTGACCTAACTAAGGTGACGATCCAAGACTGGGGCCAATACTGACCCAAGAGTGGTGACGATCGAGAACCGAGCTCAATTTTGACCTAACTCAGTTGACGATCTAAAACCGGGGCCAATTTTGACCCAAGAGTGGTGATGACCGACGACCGAGGTCAATTCTGACCTAACTTAGGTGACGATCCAAGACCGAGGCCAATTGTGACCCAAGAGTTGTGACGATCGAGGACCGAGGTCAATTCTGACCTAACTCAGGTGACGATCCAAGACCGGGGCCAATTCTGACCCAAGAGTGTTGACGGCCGAGGACCGATGGTAATTCTGACCTAACTCAGGTGACGATCCAAGATCGGGGCCAATTTTGACCCAAGAGTGGTGACGACCGAGGACAGAGGGTAATTTTGATCTAACTCAGGTGACGATCCCAAACCGGGACAAATTCTGACCCAAGAGTGGTGAAGACCGAGGATCGAGGTCACTGACGTAACTCAGATGACCATCCAAGACCGGGACCAATATTGACCCAAGAGTGTTGACGACCGAGGATCGAGGTCAATTCTGACCTAACTCAGGTGACGATCCAAGACCGAGGCCAATTCTGACCCAAGAGTGGTGACGATCGAGGATCGAGATCAATTCAGAACTAACTCAAGTGACGATCCATGACCGGGCCCAATTCTAACCCAAGAGTGGTGACGATCGAGGATCGCAGTCAATTTTGACCTAACTCAGGTGAAGATCCAAGACCGGGGCCAATACTAACCCAACGGTGGTGACGACCAAGATTCGAGGGCAATTCTGACCTAACTCAGGTGACGATCCAAGACCGAGGACAATTCTGACCCAAGAGTGGTGACGACCAACGACGGAGGTCATTTCTGACCTAACTCAAGTGACGATACAAGACCGGTGCCAATTCTGACCTAACTCAGGTGACGATCCAAGACCGGGACCAATTCTGACCTAAGAGTCCTGATGACTGAGGATCGAGGTCAATTCTGACCTAACTCAGGTGACGATCCAAGACCGGGGCAAATTTTGACCCAAGAGTGATGACGACTAAGGACCGAGGTCAATTCTAACCTAACTCAGGTGACGATCCAAGACCGGGGCCAATTCGGACCCAAGAGTGGTGACGACCGAGGATCGAGGTCAATTCTAACCTAACTCAGGTGACGATCCACGACTGGGGCCATTTATGACCTAATAGTGGTGACGACCGAGGATCGAGGTTAATTCTAAAATAACTGAGGTGAGGATCCATGATCGTGGCCAATTCTGACCCAAGAGTGGTGACGACCGAGGATCGAGGTCAATTCTGACCTAACTCAGGTGACGATCCAAGAATGGGGCCAATACTAACCCAAGAGTGGTGACGACCGGGAACAGAGCTCAATTCTGACCTAACTCAGTTGATGATCCAAAATCGGGGCCAATTTTAACCCAAGCGTGGTGATGACCGACGACCGAGGTCAATTCTGACCTAAATTAGGTGACGATCCAAGACCGAGGCCAATTGTGACCCAAGAGTGGTGACGATCGAGGACCGAAGTCAATTCTAACCCAACTCAGGTGACGATCTAAGACCGGGGCCAATTCTGACCCAAGAGTGGTGACGACCGAGGACCGAGGGTAATTCTGACCTAACTCAGGTGACGATCCAAGATCGGGGCCAATTTTGACCCAAGAGTGGTGACGACCGAGGACCGAGGGTAATTTTGATCTAACTCAGGTGACGATCCCAAACCAGGACCAATTCTGACCCAAGAGTGGTGAAGACCGAGGATCGAGGTCAATTCTGACGTAACTCAGATGACCATCCAAAACCGGGACCAATATTGACACAAGAGTGTTGACGACCGAGGATCAAGGTCAATTTTGACCTAACTCAGGTGACGATCCAAGACCGAGGCCAATTCTGACCCAAGAGTGGTGACGACCGAGGATCGAGATCAATTCTGAACTAACTCAAGTGACGATCCAAGACCGAGGCCAATTCTAACCCAAGAGTGGTGACGACCGAGGATCGCGGTCAATTCTAATCTAACTCAGGTGAAGATCCAAGATCGGGGCCAATACTGACCTAAGGGTGGTGACGACCAAGATTCGAGGGCAATTCTGACCTAACTCAGGTCACAATCCAAGACCGAGGACAATTCTGACCCAAGAGTGGTGACGACCAAGGACGGAGGTCAATTCTGACCTAACTTAAGTGTCGATACAAAACCGATGCCAATTCTGACCTAACTCAGGTGACGATCCAAGACCGGGACCAATTCTGACCTAAGAGTGTTGATGACTGAGGATCGAGGTCAATTCTGACCTAACTCAGGTGACGATCCAAGACCGGGGCAAATTATGAGCCAAAAGTGATGACGACCGAGGACCGAGGTCAATTCTGACCTAACTCAGGTGACGATCCAAAACTGGGGCCAATTTTGTCCGAAGAGTGGTGACGACCAAGGACCAAGGTCAATTCTGACCTAACTCAAGTGACGATCCAAGACCGGGGCCAATTCTGACCCAAGATTGGTGACGACTGAGGATGGAGGTCAATTCTGTCCTAACTCATGTGACGATCCAAGACCGGGGCCAATACTGGCCCAAGAGTGGTGACGACCGGGGCCCGAGCTGAATTCTAACCTGACTGAGGTGACGATCCAAGATCGGGGCCAATACTGACCCAAGAGTGGTGACGATCGAGGATCCAGGTCAATTCTGACCTAACTCAGGTGACGATCTAAGACCGGGGACAATCCTGACCCAAGAGTGGTGACGACCAAGGACCGAGGTCAATTCTGACCTAACTCAGGCGACGATCCAGGATCGGTACCAATTCTGACCCAAGATTGGTGATGACATAGGACCGAGGTCAATTCTGACCTAACTCAGGTGACGATCCAAAACTGGGGCAAATTTTGTCCCAAGAGTGGTGACGACCAAGGACCAAGGTCAATTCTGACCTAACTCAAGTGACGATCCAAGACCGGGGCCAATTCTGACCCAAGATTGGTGACGACTGAGGATGGAGGTCAATTCTGACCTAACTCATGTGACGATCCAAGACCGAGGCCAATACTGGCCCAAGAGTGGTGACGACCGGGGACCGAGGTGAATTCTAACCTGGCTCAGGTGACGATCCAAGATCGGGGCCAATACTGACCCAAGAGTGGTGACGACCAAAAACCGAGGTCAATTCTCACCTAACTCTGGTGACGATCCAAGACCGGGGCCAACTCTGACCCAAGAGTGGTGACGACCGAGGATCGAGGTCAATTCTGACCTTACTCAGCTGACGATCCAAGATCGGGGCCAACTCTGACCCAAGAGTGGTGACAACCGAGGATCGAGGTCAATTCTGACCTTACTCAGGTGACGATCAAAGAACGGGTCCAATTCTGACCCAAGAGTGGTGACGTCCGAGGACCGAGGTCAATTCTAACCTAACTGAGGTGACGATCCAAGACCGGGGCCAATTCTGACCCAAGAGTGGTGACGGTAGAGGATCGAGAACAATTCTGACCTGACTCAGGTGATCATCCCAGACCGGGGACAATTTTCACCTAAGAGTGGTGACGACCGAGGACCGAGGGCAATTCTGACCTAACTCAGGTGACGATCCAAGACCGAGGACTATTCTGACCCAAGAGTGTTTACGACCGAGGACTGAAGTCAATTTGGACCAAACTCAGGTGACGATCCAAGATCAGGACCAATTCTTACCCACGATTAGTGACGACATAGGATCGATGTTAATTCTGACTTAACTCAAGTGACGATACAAGACCAGTACCAATTCTGACCCAAGAGTGGTGACGACCAAGAACCGATGTCAATTCTGACCTAACTCTGGTGACGATCCAAGATCAGGGCCAATTCTGACCCAAGAGTGGTGACAACCGAGGATCGAGGTCAATTCTGACCTAACTCCGGTGACAATCCAAGACTGGGGCCAATTCTGATCCAAGAGTGGTGACGACCGAGGACCGAGGGCAATTCTATCCTAACTCAGGTGACGATCCAAGAACGGGGTCAATTCTGACCCAAGAGGGGTGACGACCGAGGATCGAGCCCTAACTTAGGTGACGATCCAAGACCGGGGCCAATACTGACCCAAGAGTGGTGACGACCAAGAATCTTGGTCAATTCTAACCTAACTCAGGTGACGATCCAAAACTGGGGCCAATTTTGACCCAGGAGTGGTGACGACCAATAACCGAGGTCAATTCTGACCTTACGCAGTGTACGATCCAAAACTGGGGGTATTTTTTACCCAAAAGTGGTAACGACATAGGATCGAGGTCAATTCTGACCTAACTGAGGTGACGATCCAAGATCGGGGCCAATTCTGACCCAAGAGTGGTGACGACCGAGGACCAAGGTCAATTCTAACCTAACTCAGGTGACGATCCAAGATCGGGGACAATTCTGACCCAACAGTGGTGATGACCAAGGACCGCGGTGAATTCTGACCTAACTCTAGTGACGATCCAAGGCGGGTGCAAATTATGACCCAAGAGTGGTGACGACCGAGGACCAAGAACAATTCTGACCTAACTCAGGTGACGATCCAACACCGGGGCTAATTTTAACCCAAGAGTGGTGACGACCGAGGATCGAGGGAAATTCTGACCTAACTCAAGTGGCAATCCAAGACCGAGGACAATTCTGACCCAAGAGTGGTGACGACCGAGGACCGAGGTCAATTCTAACCTAACTCAGGTGACGATCCAAGACCGGGGCTAATTCTGACCCAAGAGTGGTGACGACCGAGGATCGCGGTCAATTCTGATCTAACTCAGGTGAAGATCCAAGACCGGGGCCAATACTGACCCAAGGGTGGTGACGACCAAGATTCGAGGTCAATTCTGACCTAACTCAGGTGACAATCCAAGGCCGAGGACAATTCTGACCCAAGAGTGGTGACGACCAAGGACGGAGGTCAATTCTGACCTAACTTAAGTGACGATACAAAACCGGTGCCAATTCTGACCTAACTCAGGTGACGATCCAAGACCGGGACCAATTCTGACCTAAGAGTGTTGATGACTGAGGATCGAGGTCAATTCTGACCTAACTCAGGTGACGATCCAAGACCGGGGCAAATTGTGAGCCAAGAGTGGTGACGACCGAGGATCGCGGTCAATTCTGATCTAACTCAGGTGAAGATCCAAGATCGGGGCCAATACTGACCCAAGGGTGGTGACGACCAAGATTCGAGGGCAATTCTGACCTAACTCAGGTGACAATCCAAGACCGAGGACAATTCTGACCCAAGAGTGGTGACGACCAAGGACGAAGGTCAATTCTGACCTAACTTAAGTGACGATACAAAACCGGTGCCAATTCTGACCCAAGATTGGTAACGACTGAGGATGGAGGTCAATTCTGACCTAACTCATGTGACGATCCAAGACCGGGGCCAATACTAGCCCAAGAGTGGTGACGACCGGGGACCGAGGTGAATTCTAACCTGACTCAGGTGACGATCCAAGATCGGGGCCAATACTAACCCCAGAGTGGTGACGATCAAGGACCGAGGTCAATTCTGACCTAACTCAGGCGACGATCCAGGATCGGGACCAATTCTGACCCAAGATTGGTGATGACATAGGATCGAGGTCAATTCTGACTTTACTCAAGTGACGTTCAAGACCGGTGCCAATTCTAAACCAAGAGTGGTGACGACCAAGAACTGAGGTCAATTCTCACCTAACTATGGTGACGATCCAAGACCGGGGCCAACTCTGACCCAAGAGTGGTGACGACCGAGGATCGAGGTCAATTCTGACCTTACTCAGGTGACGATCCAAGACCGGGGCCAATTCTGACCCAAGAGTGGTGACGACCGAGGATCGAGGTCAATTATAACCTAACTCAGGTGACGATCCAAGACCGGGGCCAATTCTGACCCAAGAGGGGTGATGACCGGGGATCGAGGTCAATTCTGACCTAACTCAGGTGATGATCAAAGACCGGGGCCAATACTGACCCAAGACTGTTGACGATCGAGAACCAAGGTCAATTATGACCTAACTCAGGTGACGATCCAAGACCGGGACCAATTCTGACCTAAGAGTGTTGATGATTGAGGATCGAGGTCAATTCTGACCTAACTCAGGTGACGATCCAAGACCGGGGCAAATTGTGAGCCAAGAGTGATGACGACCGAGGAGCGAGGTCAATTCTGACCTAACTCAGGTGACGATCCAAAACTGGGGCCCATTTTGTCCTAAGAGTGGTGACGACCAAGGACCAAGGTCAATTCTGACCTAACTCAAGTGACGATCCAAGACCGGGGCCAATTCTGACCCAAGATTGGTAACGACTGAGGATGGAGGTCAATTCTGACCTAACTCATGTGACGATCCATGACCGGGGCCAATACTGGCCCAAGAGTGGTGACGACCGGGGACCGAGGTGAATTCTAACCTGACTCAGGTGACGATCCAAGATCGGGGCCAATACTGACCCAAGAGTGGTGACGATCGAGGATCGAGGTCAATTCTGACCTAACTCAGGTGATGATCTAAGACCGGGGCCAATACTGACCCAAGAGGGGTGACGACCGAGAATCGAGGGCAATTCTGACCTAACTCAGGTGACGATCCAAGACCGAGGACAATCCTGACCCAAGAGTGGTGACGACCAAGGACCGAGGTCAATTCTGACCTAACTCAGGCGACGATCCAGGATCGGGACCAATTCTGACCCAAGATTGGTGATGACATAGGATCGAGGTCAATTCTGACTTTACTCAAGTGACGTTCAAGACCGGTGCCAATTCTGACCCAAGAGTGGTGACGACCAAGAACTGAGGTCAATTCTCACCTAACTCTGGTGACGATCCAAGACCGGGGCCAACTCTGACCCAAGAGTGGTGACGACCGAGGATCGAGGTCAATTCTGACCTTACTCAGGTGACGATCCAAGACCGGGGCCAATTCTGACCCAAGAGTGGTGACGACCGAGGATCGAGGTCAATTATAACCTAACTCAGGTGACGATCCAAGACCGGGGCCAATTCTGACCCAAGAGGGGTGATGACCGGGGATCGAGGTCAATTCTGACCTAACTCAGGTGATGATCAAAGACGGGGGCCAATACTGACCCAAGACTGTTGACGATCGAGAACCGAGGTCAATTATGACCTAACTCAGGTGACGATCCAAAACCGGGGCCAATTTTGACCCAAAAGTGGTGAGACCAAGGACCGATGTCAATTATAACATAACTCAGGTGACGATCCAAGACCATGGCCAATTCTGACCCGAGAGTGGTGACGTCCGAGGACCGAGGTCAATTCTGACCTAACTGAGGTGACGATCCAAGACCGGGGCCAATTCTGACCCAAGAGTGGTGACGGCTGAGGATCGAGAACAATTCTGACCTGACTCAGGTGATGATCCCAGACCGGGGCCAATTTTCACCTAAGAGTGGTGACGACCGAGGAACGAGGGCAATTCTGACCTAACTCAGGTAACGATCCAAGACCGAGGACTATTCTGACCCAAGAGTGTTTACCACCGAGGACCGAAGTCAATTTGGACCAAACTCAGGTGACGATTAAAGATCGGGACCAATTCTTACCCACGATTAGTGACGACATAGGATCGATGTCAATTCTGACTTAACTCAAGTGACGATACAAGACCAGTGCCAATTCTGACCCAAGAGTGATGACAACCAAGAACCGATTTCAATTCTGACCTAACTCTGGTGACGATCCAAGATCGGGGCCAATTCTGACCCAAGAGTGGTGACAACCGAGGATCGAGGTCAATTCTGAACTAACTCAGGTGACAATCCAAGACTGGATCCAATTCTGACCCAAGAGTGGTGACGACTGAGGACCGATGGGAATTCTGTCCAAACTCAGGTGACGATCCAAGAATGGGGTCAATTCTGACCCAAGAGGGGTGACGACCGAGGATCGAGCCCTAACTTAGGTGATGATCCAAGACCGGGGCCAATACTGACCCAAGAGTGGTGACGACCGAGAATCGAGGTCAATTCTAACCTAACTCAGGTGACGATCCAAAACTGGGGCCAATTTTGACCCAAGAGTGGTGACAACTAAGGACTGAGGTCAATTCTGACCTTACGCAGTGTACGATCCAAAACTGGGGGTATTTTTTACCCCAAAGTGGTGACGACATAGGATCGAGGTCAATTCTGACCTAACTTAGGTGACGATCCAAGATCGGGGCCAATTCTGACCCAAGAGTGGTGACGACCGAGGACCAAGGTCAATTCTAACCTAACTCAGGTGACGATCCAAGATCGGGGACAATTCTGACCCAACAGTGGTGATGACCAAAGACCGCGGTCAATTCTGACCTAACTCTGGTGACGATCCAAGGCGGGAGCAAATTATGACCCAAGAGTGGTGACGACCGAGGACCGAGAACAATTCTAACCTAACTCAGGTGACGATTAACCACCGGGGCTAATTTTAACCCAAAAGTGGTGATGACCGAGGATCGAGGGCAATTCAGACCGAACTCAAGTGGCGATCCAAGACTGAGGACAATTCTGACCCAAGAGTGGTGACGACCGAGGACCGAGGTCAATTCTAACCTAACTCAGGTGACGATCCAAGACCGGGGCCAATTCTGACCCAAGAGTGGTGATGACCGAGGATCGCGGTCAATTCTGATCTAACTCAGGTGAAGATCCAAGACCGGGACCAATACTGACCCAAGGGTGGTGACGACCAAGATTCGAGGGCAATTCTGACCTAACTCAGGTGACAATCCAAGACCGAGGACAATTCTGACCCAAGAGTGGTGACGACCAAGGACGGAGGTCAATTCCTACCTAACTTAAGTGACGATACAAAACCGGTGCCAATTCTGACCTAACTCAGGTGACGATCAAAGACCGGGACCAATTCTGACCTAAGAGTGTTGATGACTGAGGATCGAGGTCAATTCTGACCTAACTCAGGTGACGATCCAAGACCGGGGCAAATTGTGAGCTAAGAGTGGTGACGACCGAGGATCGCGGTCAATTCTGATCTAACTCAGGTGAAGATCCAAGACCGGGGCCAATACTGACCCAAGGGTGGTGACGACCAAGATTCGAGGGCAATTCTGACCTAACTCAGGTGACAATCCAAGACCGAGGACAATTCTGACCCAAGAGTGGTGACGACCAAGGACGGAGGTCAATTCTGACCTAACTTAAGTGACGATACAAAACTGGTGCCAATTCTGACCTAACTCAGGTGACGATCCAAGACCGGGACCAATTCTGACCTAAGAGTGTTGATGACTAAGGATCGAGGTCAATTCTGACCTAACTCAGGTGACGATCCAAGACCGGGGTAAATTATGAGCCAAGAGTGATGACGACCGAGGACCGAGGTCAATTATGACCTAACTCAGGTGACGATCCAAAACAGGGGCCAATTTTGTCCCAAGAGTGGTGACGACCAAGGACCAAGGTCAATTCTGACCTAACTCAAGTGACGATCCAAGACCAGGGCCAATTCTGACCCAAGATTGGTGACGACTGAGGATGGAGGTCAATTCTGACTTTACTCAAGTGACGTTCAAGACCGGTGCCAATTCTGACCCAAGAGTGGTGACGACCAAGAACCGAGGTCAATTCTCACCTAACTCTGGTGACGATCCAAGACCGGGGCCAACTCTGACCAAAGAGTGGTGACGACCGAGGATCGAGGTCAATTCTGACCTTACTCAGGTGACGATCCAAGATCGGGGCCAATTCTGACCCAAGAGTGGTGGCGATCGAGGATCGAGGTCAATTCTAACCTAACTCAGGTGACGATCCAAGACCGGGGCTAATTCTGACTTAAGAGGGGTGACGACCGGGGATCTAGGTCAATTCTGACCTAACTCAGGTGATGATCCAAGACCGGGGCCAATACTGACCCAAGACTGTAGACGATCGAGAACCGAGGTCAATTGTGACCTAACTCAGGTGACGATCCAAAATCGGGGCAAATTTTGACCCAAAAGTGGTGACGACCAAGGACTGATGTAAATTATAACATAACTCAGGTGACGATCCAAGACCGCGATCAATTCTGACCCGAGAGTGGTGACGTCCGAGGACCGAGGTCAATTCTGACCTAACTGAGGTGACGATCCAAGACCGGGGCCAATTCTGACCCAAGAGTGGTGACGGCCGAGGATCGAGAACAATTCTGACTTGACTCAGGTGATGATCCCAGACCGGGGCCAATTTTCACCTAAGAGTGGTGACGATCGAGGACCGAGGGAAATTCTGACCTAACTCAGGTGACGATCCAAGACCGAGGACTATTCTGACCCAAGAGTGTTTACGACCGAGGACCGAAGTCAATTTGGACCAAACTCAGGTGACGATCCAAGATTGGGACCAATTCTTACCCACGATTAATGACGACATAGGATCGATGTCAATTCTGACTTAACTCAAGTGACGATACAAGACCAGTGCCAATTCTGACCTAAGAGTGATGACGACCAAGAACCGATGTCAATTTTGACCTAACTCTGGTGACGATCAAAGATCGGGGCCAATTCTGACCCAAGAGTGGTGACAACCGAGGATCGAGGTCAATTCTGAACTAACTCAGGTGACAATCCAAGACTGGGGCCAATTCTGACCCAAGAGTGGTGACGACTGAGGACCGAGGGCAATTCTGTCCAAACTCAGGTGACGATCCAAGAACGGGGTCAATTCTGACCCAAGAGGGGTGACGACTGAGGATCGAGCCCTAACTTAGGTGATGGTCCAAGACCGGGGCCAATACTGACCCAAGAGTGGTGACGACCGAGAATCGAGGTCAATTCTAACCTAACTCAGGTGACGATCCAAAACTGGGGCCAATTTTGACCCAAGAGTGGTGACAACCAAGGACCGAGGTCAATTCTGACCTTACGCAGTGTACGATCCAAAACTGGGGGTATTTTTTACCCAAAAGTGGTGACGACATAGGATCGAGGTCAATTCTGACCTAACTCAGGTGACGATCCAAGATCGGGGCCAATTCTGACCCAAGAGTGGTGACGACCGAGGACCAAGGTCAATTCTAACCTAACTCAGGTGACGATCCAAGATCGGGGACAATTCTGACCCAACAGTGGTGATGGCCAAGGACCGCGGTCAATTCTAACCTAACTCTGGTGACGATCCAAGGCGGGAGCAAATTATGACCCAAGAGTGGTGACGACCGAGGACCGAGAACAATTCTAACCTAACTCAGGTGATGATCCAACACCGGGGCTAATTTTAACCCAAGAGTGGTGATGACCGAGGATCGAGGGCAATTCAGACCGAACTCAAATGGCGATCCAAGACCGAGGACAATTCTGACCCAAGAGTGGTGACGACCGAGGACCGAGGTCAATTCTAACCTAACTCAGGTGACGATCCAAGACCGGGGCCAATTCTGACCCAAGAGTGGTGATGACCGAGGATCGCGGTCAATTCTAATCTAACTCAGGTGAAGATCCAAGACCGGGGCCAATACTGACCCAAGGGTGGTGACGACCAAGATTCGAGGGCAATTCTGACCTAACTCAGGTCACAATCTAAGACCGAGGACAATTCTGACCCAAGGGTGGTGACGACCAAGGACGGAGGTCAATTCTGACCTAACTTAAGTGTCGATACAAAACCGATGCCAATTCTGACCTAACTCAGGTGACGATCCAAGACCGGGACCAATTCTGACCTAAGAGTGTTGATGACTGAGGATCGAGGTCAATTCTGACCTAACTCAGGTGACGATCCAAGACCGGGGCAAATTATGAGCCAAGAGTGATGACGACCGAGGACCGAGGTCAATTCTGACCTAACTCAGGTGACGATCCAAAACTGGGGCCAATTTTGTCCCAAGAGTGGTGACGACCAAGGACCAAGGTCAATTCTGACCTAACTCAAGTGACGATCCAAGACCGGGGCCAATTCTGACCCAAGATTGGTGACGACTGAGGATGGAGGTCAATTCTGTCGTAACTCATGCGACGATCCAAGACCGGGGCCAATACTGGCCCAAGAGTGGTGATGACCGGGGACCGAGCTGAATTCTAACCTGACTCAGGTGACGATCCAAGATCGGGGCCAATACTGACCCAAGAGTGGTGACGATCGAGGATCGAGGTCAATTCTGACCTAACTCAGGTGACGATCTAAGACCGGGGACAATCCTGACCCAAGAATGGTGACGACCAAGGACTGAGGTCAATTCTGACCTAACTCAGGCGACGATCCAGGATCGGGACCAATTCTGACCCAAGATTGGTGATGACATAGGACCGAGGTCAATTCTGACCTAACTCAGGTGACGATCCAAAACTGGGCCAAATTTTGTCCCAAGAGTGGTGACGACCAAGGACCAAGGTCAATTCTGACCTAACTCAAGTGACGATCCAAGACCGGGGCCAATTCTGACCCAAGATTGGTGACGACTGAGGATGGAGGTCAATTCTGACCTAACTCATGTGACGATCCAAGACCGAGGCCAATACTGGCCCAAGAGTCATGATGACCGGGGTACGAGGTGAATTCTAACCTGACTTAGGTGACGATCCAAGATCGGGGCCAATACTGACCCAAGAGTGGTGATGACCAAAAACCGAGGTCAATTCTCACCTAACTCTGGTGACGATCCAAGACCGGGGCCAACTCTGACCCAAGAGTGGTGACGACCGAGGATCGAGGTCAATTCTGACCTTACTCAGCTGACGATCCAAGACCGGGGCCAACTCTGACCCAAGAGTGGTGACAACCGAGGATCGAGGTCAATTCTGACCTTACTCAGGTGACGATCCAAGAACGGGTCCAATTCTGACCCAAGAGTGGTGACGTCCGAGGACCGAGGTCAATTCTAACCTAACTGAGGTGACGATCCAAGACCGGGGCCAATTCTGACCCAAGAGTGGTGACGGTAGAGGATCGAGAACAATTCTGACCTGACTCAGGTGATGATCCCAGACCGGGGCCAATTTTCACCTAAGAGTGGTGACGACCGAGGACCGAGGGCAATTCTGACCTAACTCAGGTGACGATCCAAGACCGAGGACTATTCTGACCCAAGAGTGTTTACGACCGAGGACCGAAGTCAATTTGGACCAAACTCAGGTGACGATCCAAGATCGGGACCAATTCTTACCCACGATTAGTGACGACATAGGATCGATGTCAATTCTGACTTAACTCAAGTGACGATACAAGACCAGTACCTATTCTGACCCAAGAGTGGTGACGACCAAGAACCGATGTCAATTCTGACCTAACTCTGGTGACGATCCAAGATCGGGGCCAATTCTGACCCAAGAGTGGTGACAACCGAGGATCGAGGTCAATTCTGACCTAACTCCGGTGACAATCCAAGACTGGGGCCAATTCTGACCCAAGAGTGGTGACGACCAAGGACCGAGGGCAATTCTATCCTAACTCAGGTGACGATCCAAGAATGGGGTCAATTCTGACCCAAGAGGGGTGACGACCGAGGATCGAGCCCTAACTTAGGTGACGATCCAAGGCGGGGGCCAATACTGACCCAAGAGTGGTGACGACCAAGAATCTTGGTCAATTCTAACCTAACTCAGGTGACGATCCAAAACTGGGGCCAATTTTGACCCAGGAGTGGTGACGACCAATAACCGAGGTCAATTCTGACCTTACGCAGTGTACGATCCAAAACTGGGGGTATTTTTTACCCAAAAGTGGTGACGACATAGGATCGAGGTCAATTCTGACCTAACTGAGGTGACGATCCAAGATCGGGGCCAATTCTGACCCAAGAGTGGTGGGGACCGAGGACCAAGGTCAATTCTAACCTAACTCAGGTGACGATCCAAGATCGGGGACAATTCTGACCCAACAGTGGTGATGACCAAGGACCGCGGTGAATTCTGACCTAACTCTGGTGACGATCCAAGGCGGGTGCAAATTATGACCCAAGAGTGGTGACAACCGAGGACCAAGAACAATTCTGACCTAACTTAGGTGACGATCCAACATCGGGGCTAATTTTAACCCAAGAGTGGTGACGACCGAGGATCGAGGGAAATTCTGACCTAACTCAAGTGGCAATCCAAGACCGAGGACAATTCTGACCCAAGAGTGGTGACGACCGAGGACCGAGGTCAATTCTAACCTAACTCAGGTGACGATCCAAGACCGGGGCCAATTCTGACCCAAGAGTGGTGACGACTGAGGATCGCGGTCAATTCTGATCTAACTCAGGTGAAGATCCAAGACCGGGGCCAATATTGACCCAAGGGTGGTGACGACCAAGATTCGTGGTCAATTCTGACCTAACTCTGGTGACAATCCAAGACCGAGGACAATTCTGACCCAAGAGTGGTGACGACCAAGGACGGAGGTCAATTCTGACCTAACTTAAGTGACGATACAAAACCGGTGCCAATTCTGACCTAACTCAGGTGACGATCCAAGACCGGGACCAATTCTGACCTAAGAGTGTTGATGACTGAGGATCGAGGTCAATTCTGACCTAACTCAGGTGACGATCGAAGACCGGGGCAAATTGTGAGCCAAGAGTGGTGACGACCGAGGATCGCGGTCAATTCTGATCTAACTCAGGTGAAGATCCAAGACCGGGGCCAATACTGACCCAAGGGTGGTGACGACCAAGATTCGAGGGCAATTCTGACCTAACTCAGGTGACAATCTAAGACCGAGGACAATTCTGACCCAAGAGTGGTGACGACAAAGGACGGAGGTCAATTCTGACCTAACTTAAGTGACGATACAAAACCGGTGCCAATTCTGACCTAACTCAGGTGACTATCCAAGACCGGGACCAATTCTGACCTAAGAGTGTTGATGACTGAGGATCGAGGTCAATTCTGACCTAACTCAGGTGACGATCCAAGACCGGGGCAAATTGTGAGCCAAGAGTGATGACGACCGAGGACCGAGGTCAATTATGACCTAACTCAGGTGACGATCCAAAACTGGGGCCAATTTTGTCCCAAGAGTGGTGACGACCAAGGACCAAGGTCAATTCTGACCTAACTCAAGTGACGATCCAAGACCAGGGCCAATTCTGTCCCAAGAGTGGTGACAACCGAGGACCGAGAACAATTCTGACCTAACTCAGGTGACGATCCAACACCGGGGCTAATTTTAACCCAAGAGTGGTGACGACCGAGGATCGAGGGAAATTCTGACCTAACTCAAGTGGCAATCCAAGACCGAGGACAATTCTGACCCAAGAGTGGTGACGACCGAGGACCGAGGTCAATTCTAACCTAACTCAGGTGACGATCCAAGACCGGGGCTAATTCTGACCCAAGAGTGGTGACGACCGAGGATCGCGGTCAATTCTGATCTAACTCAGGTGAAGATCCAAGACCGGGGCCAATACTGACCCAAGGGTGGTGACGACCAAGATTCGAGGTCAATTCTGACCTAACTCAGGTGACAATCCAAGGCCGAGGACAATTCTGACCCAAGAGTGGTGACGACCAAGGACGGAGGTCAATTCTGACCTAACTTAAGTGACGATACAAAACCGGTGCCAATTCTGACCTAACTCAGGTGACGATCCAAGACCGGGACCAATTCTGACCTAAGAGTGTTGATGACTGAGGATCGAGGTCAATTCTGACCTAACTCAGGTGACGATCCAAGACCAGGGCAAATTGTGAGCCAAGAGTGGTAACGACCGAGGATCGCGGTCAATTCTGATCAAACTCAGGTGAAGATCCAAGACCGGGGCCAATACTGACCCAAGGGTGGTGACGACCAAGATTCGAGGGCAATTCTGACCTAACTCAGGTGACAATCTAAGACCGAGGACAATTCTGACCCAAGAGTGGTGACGACCAAGGACGGAGGTCAATTCTGACCTAACTTAAGTGACGATACAAAACCGGTGCCAATTCTGACCTAACTCAGGTGACTATCCAAGACCGGGACCAATTCTGACCTAAGAGTGTTGATGACTGAGGATCGAAGTCAATTCTGACCTAACTCAGGTGACGATCCAAGACCGGGGCAAATTGTGAGCCAAGAGTGATGACGACCGAGGACCGAGGTCAATTATGACCTAACTCAGGTGACGATCCAAAACTGGGGCCAATTTTGTCCCAAGAGTGGTGACGACCAAGGACCAAGGTCAATTCTGACCTAACTCAAGTGACGATCCAAGACCAGGGCCAATTCTGACCCAAGATTGGTGACGACTGAGGATGGAGGTCAATTCTGACCTAACTCATGTGACGATCCAAGATCGGGGCCAATACTGACCCAAGAGTGGTGACGACCGGGGACCGAGGTGAATTCTAACCTGACTCAGGTGACGATCCAAGATCGGGGCCAATACTGACCCAAGAGTGGTAACGATCGAGGATCGAGGTCAATTCTGACCTAACTCAGGTGACGATCTACGACCGGGTCCAATACTGACCCAAGAGGGGTGACGACCGAGAATCGAGGGCAATTCTGACCTAACTCAGGTGACGATCCAAGACCGAGGACAATCCTGACCCAAGAGTGGTGACGACCAAGGACCGAGGTCAATTCTGACCTAACTCATACGACGATCCAGGTTCGAAACCAATTCTGACCCAAGATTGGTGATGACATAGGATCGAGGTCAATTCTGACTTTACTCAAGTGACGTTCAAGACCGGTGCCAATTCTGACCCAAGAGTGGTGACGACCAAGAACCGAGGTCAATTCTCACCTAACTCTGGTGACGATCCAAGACCGGGGCCAACTCTGACCCAAGAGTGGTGACGACTGAGGATCGAGGTCAATTCTGACCTTACTCAGGTGACGATCCAAGATCGGGGCCAATTCTGACCCAAGAGTGGTGACGATCGAGGATCGAGGTCAATTCTAACCTAACTCAGGTGACGATCCAAGACCGGGGCTAATTCTGACCCAAGAGGGGTGACGACCGGGGATCTAGGTCAATTCTGACCTAACTTAGGTGATGATCCAAGACCGGGGCCAATACTGACCCAAGACTGTAGACGATCGAGAACCGAGGTCAATTGTGACCTAACTCAGGTGACGATCCAAGACCGAGGACTATTCTGACCCAAGAGTGTTTACGACTGAGGACCGAAGTCAATTTGGACCAAACTCAGGTGATGATCCAAGATCGGGACCAATTCTTACCCACGGTTAGTGACGACATAGGATCGATGTCAATTCTGACTTAACTCATGTGACGATACAAGACCAGTGCCAATTCTGACCCAAGAGTGATGACGACCAAGAACCGATGTCAATTCTGACCTAACTCTGGTGACGATCAAAGATCGCGGCCAATTCTGACCCAAGAGTGGTGACAACCGAGGATCGAGGTCAATTCTGAACTAACTCAGGTGACAATCCAAGACTGGGGCCAATTCTGACCCAAGAGTGGTGACGACTGAGGACCGAGGGCAATTCTGTCCAAACTCAGGTGACGATCCAAGAACGGGGTCAATTCTGACCCAAGAGGGGTGACGACTGAGGATCGAGCCCTAACTTAGGTGATGATCCAAGACCGGGGCCAATACTGACCCAAGAGTGGTGACGACCGAGAATCGAGGTCAATTCTAACCTAACTCAGGTGACGATCCAAAACTGGGGCCAATTTTGACCCAAGAGTGGTGACAACCAAGGACCGAGGTCAATTTTGACCTTACGCAGTGTACGATCCAAAACTGGGGGTATTTTTTACCCAAAAGTGGTGACGACATAGGATCGAGGTCAATTCTGACCTAACTCAGGTGACGATCCAAGATCGAGGCCAATTCTGACCCAAGAGTGGTGACGACCGAGGACCAAGGTCAATTCTAACCTAACTCAGGTGACGATCCAAGATCGGGGACAATTCTGACCCAACAGTGGTGATGGCCAAGGACCGCGGTCAATTCTGACCTAACTCTGGTGACGATCCAAGGCGGGAGCAAATTATGACCCAAGAGTGGTGACGACCGAGGACCAAGAACAATTCTAACCTAACTCAGGTGACGATCCAAGACCGGGGCCAATTCTGACCCAAGAGTGGTGATGACCGAGGATCGCGGTCAATTCTGATCTAACTCAGGTGAAGATCCAAGACCGGGACCAATACTGACCCAAGGGTGGTGACGAACAAGATTCGAGGGCAATTCTGACCTAACTCAGGTGACAATCCAAGACCGAGGACAATTCTGACCCAAGAGTGGTGACGACCAAGGACGGAGGTCAATTCTTACGTAACTTAAGTGACGATACAAAACCGGTGCCAATTCTGACCTAACTCAGGTGACGATCCAAGACCGGGACCAATTCTGACCTAAGAGTGTTGATGACTGAGGATCGAGGTCAATTCTGACCTAACTCAGGTGACAATCCAAGACCGGGGCAAATTGTGAGCCAAGAGTGGTGACGATCGAGGATTGCGGTCAATTCTGATCTAACTCAGGTGAAGATCCAAGACCGGGGCCAATACTGACCCAAGGGTGGTGACGACCAAGATTCGAGGGCAATTCTGACCTAACTCAGGTGACAATCCAAGACCGAGGACAATTCTGACCCAAGAGTGGTGACGACCAAGGACGGAGGTCAATTCTGACCTAACTTAAGTGACGATACAAAACCGGTGCCAATTCTAACCTAACTCAGGTGACGATCCAAGACCGGGACCAATTCTTACCTAAGAGTGTTGATGACTGAGGATCGAGGTCAATTCTGACCTAACTCAGGTGACGATCCAAGACCGGGGCAAATTGTGAGCCAAGAGTGATGACGACCGAGGACCGAGGTCAATTATGACCTAACTCAGGTGACGATCCAAAACTGGGGCCAATTTTGTCCCAAGAGTGGTGACGACCAAGGACCAAGGTCAATTCTGACCTAACTCAAGTGACGATCCAAGACCAGGGCCAATTCTGACCCAAGATTGGTGACGACTGAGGATGGAGGTCAATTCTGACCTAACTCATGTGACGATCCAAGACCGGGGCCAATACTGAACCAAGAGTGGTGACGACCGGGGACCGAGGTGAATTCTAACCTGACTCAGGTGACGATCAAAGATCGGGCCCAATACTGACCCAAGAGTGGTGACGATCGAGGATCGAGGTCAATTCTGACCTAACTCAGGTGATGATCTAAGACCGGGGCCAATACTGACCCAAGAGGGGTGACGACCGAGAATCGAGGGCAATTCTGACCTAACTCAGGTGACGATCCAAGTCCGAGGACAATCCTGACCCAAGAGTGGTGACGACCAAGGACCGAGGTCAATTCTGACCTAACTCATACGACGATCCAGGTTCGGGACCAATTCTGACCCAAGATTGGTGATGACATAGGATCGAGGTCAATTCTGACATTACTCAAGTGACGTTCAAGACCGGTGCCAATTCTAACCCAAGAGTGGTGACGACCAAGAACCGAGGTCAATTCTCACCTAACTCTGGTGATGATCCAAGACCGGGGCCAACTACTACCCAAGAGTGGTGACGACCGAGGATCGAGGTCAATTCTGACCTTACTCAGGTGACGATCCAAGATCGGGGCCAATTCTGACCCAAGAGTGGTGAAGATCGAGGATCGAGGTCAATTCTAACCTAACTCAGGTGACGATCCAAGACCGGGGCCAATTCTGACCCAAGAGGGGTGACGACCGGGGATCTAGGTCAATTCTGACCTAACTCAGGTGATGATCCAAGACCGGGGCCAATACTGACCCAAGACTGTAGACGATCGAGAACCGAGGTCAATTGTGACCTAACTCAGGTGACGATCCAAAACCGGGGAAATTTTGACCCAAAAGTGGTGACGACCAAGGATTGATGTAAATTATAACATAACTCAGGTGACGATCCAAGACCGCGGCCAATTCTGACCCGAGAGTGGTGACGTCCGAGGACCGAGGTCAATTCTGACCTAACTGAGGTGACGATCCAAGACCGGGGCCAATTCTAACCCAAGAGTGGTGACGGCCGAGGATCGAGAACAATTCTGACCTGACTCAGGTGATGATCCCACACCGCGGCCAATTTTCACCTATGAGTGGTGACGACCGAGGACCGAGGGCAATTCTGACCTAATTCAGGTGACGATCCAAGACCGAGGACTATTCTGACCCAAGAGTGTTTACGACCGAGGACCGAAGTCAATTTGGACCAAACTCAGGTGACGATCCAAGATCGGGACCAATTCTTTCCCACGATTAGTGACGACATAGGATCGATGTCAATTCTGACTTAACTCAAGTGACGATACAAGACCAGTGCCAATTCTGACCCAAGTGTGGTGACGACCAAGAACCGATGTCAATTCTGACCTAACTCTAGTGACGATCAAAGATCGGGGCCAATTCTGACCCAAGAGTGGTGACAACCGAGGATCGAGGTCAATTCTGAACTAACTCAGGTGACAATCCAAGACTGGGGCCAATTCTGACCCAAGAGTGGTGACGACCGAGGACCGAGGGCAATTCTGTCCAAACTCAGGTGACGATCCAAGAACGGGGTCAATTCTGACCAAAGAGGGGTGACGACCGAGGATCGAGCCCTAACTTAGGTGATGATCCAAGACCGGGGCCAATACTGACCCAAGAGTGGTGACGACCGAGAATCGAGGTCAATTCTAACCTAACTCAGGTGACGATCCAAAACTGGGTCCAATTTTGACCCAAGAGTGGTGATGACCAAGGACCGAGGTCAATTCTGACCTTACGCAGTGTACGATCCAAAACTGGGGGTATTTTTTACCCAAAAGTGGTGACGACATAGGATCGAGGTCAATTCTGACCTAACTCAGGTGACGACCCAAGATCGGGGCCAATTCTGACCCAAGAGTGGTGACGACCGAGGACCAAGGTCAATTCTAACCTAACTCAGGTGACGATCCAAGATCGGGGACAATTCGGACCCAACAGTGGTGATGACCAAGGACCGCGGTCAATTCTGACCTAACTCTGGTGACGATCCAAGGCGGGAGCAAATTACGACCCAAGAGTGGTGACGACCGAGGACCGAGAACAATTCTAACCTAACTCAGGTGACGATCCAACACCAAGGCTAATTTTAACCCAAGAGTGGTGACGACCGAGGATCGAGGGAAATTCTGACCTAACTCAAGTGGCAATCCAAGACCGAGGACAATTCTGACCCAAGAGTGGTGACGACCGAGGACCGAGGTCAATTCTAACCTAACTCAGGTGACGATCCAAGACCGGGGCCAATTCTGACCCAAGAGTGGTGACGACCGAGGATCGCGGTCAATTCTGACCTAACTCAGGTGAAGATCCAAGACCGCGGCCAATACTGACCCAAGGGTGGTGACGACCAAGAACCGAGGTCAATTCTGACCTAACTTTTGCGACGATCCAAGACCGGGGCCAATTCGGACCCAAGAGTGGTGACGACCGATGATCGAGATCAATTCTGACCTAACTCAGGTGACGATCCACGACCGGGGCCAATTCTGACCCAAGAGTGGTGACGACCGAGGATCGAGGTCAATTCTAACCTAACTGAGGTGACGATCCATGATCGGGGCCAGTTCTGACCCAGGAGTGGTGATGACTGAGGATCGAGGTTAATTCTGACCTAACTCAGGTGACGATCCAAGATCGGGGCCAATACTGACCCAAGACTGGTGACGACCGAAAATCGAGCTCAATTCTGACCTAACTCAGTTGACGATCCAAAAATGGGGCCAATTCTGACCCAAGAGTGGTGACGACCAAGAACCGAGGTCAATTCTCACCTAACTCTAGTGACGATCCAAGATTGGGGCCAACTCTGACCCAAGAGTGGTGACGACCGAGGATCGAGGTCAATTCTGACCTAACTCATGTGACGATCCAAGACCGGGGCCAATTCTGACCCAAGAGTGGTGACGACCGAGGATCGAGGTCAATTCTAACATAATTCATGTGACGATCCAAGACCGGGGCCAATTCTGACCCAAGAGTGGTGACGACCGGGGATCGAGGTCAATTCTGACCTAACTCAGGTGATGATCCAAGATCGGGGCCAATACTGACCAAAGAGTGGTGACGATCGAGAACCGAGGTCAATTCTGACCTAACTCAGTTGACGATCCAAAAATGAGGCCAATTCTGACCCAAGAGTGGTGACGACCAAGAACCAAGGTCAATTCTTACCTAACTCTGGTGACGATCCAAGATTGCGGCCAACTCTGACCCAAGAGTGGTGACGACCGAGGATCGAGGTCAATTCTGATCTAACTCATGTGACGATCCAAGACCGTGGCCAATTCTGACCCAAGAGTGGTGACGACCGAGGATCGAGGTCAATTCTAACCTAACTCAGGTGACGATCCAAGTTCGGGGCCAATTCTGACCCAAGAGTGGTGACGACCGGGGATCGAGGTCAATTCTGACCTAACTCAGGTGATGATCCAAGATCGGGGCCAATACCGACCCAAGAGTGGTGACGATCGAGAACCGAGGTCAATTCTGACCTAACTCAGGTGACGATCCAAAACTGAGGCCAATTTTGTCCCCAGAGTGGTGACGACCAAGGACCGAGGTCAATTCTGACATAACGAACGTGACGATCAAAGACCGGGGCCAATACTGACCCAAGAGTGGTGACGACCGAGAACCAAGGTCAATTCTGACCAAACTCAGGTGATGATAAAAAACCGGGTCCAATTTTGACCCAAAAGTGGTGACGACCAAGGACCAGTGTCAATTATAACATAACTCAGGTGACGATCCAAGACCGGGGCCAATTCTGACCTGAGAGTGGTGACGAACGGGGATCGAGGTCAATTCTGACCTAACTCAGGTGAAGATCCAAGATCGGGGCCAATACTGACCCAAGACCGAAGAGTGGTGACAACTAAGAACCGAGGTCAATTCTGACCTAACTCAGGTGATGATCCAAAACCGAGGCCAATTTTTACCCCAGAGTGGTGACGACCAAGGACCGAGGTCAATTCTGACATAACGAAGGTGACGATCCAAGACCGGGGCCAATTCTGACCCAAGAGTGATGACGACCTAGGACCCATGTCAATTCTGACCTAACTGAGGTGACGATCCAAGATCGGGGCCAATTCTGACCCAAGAGTGGTGACGACCGAGGACCGAGGGCAATTCTGACCTAACTCAGGTGACGATCCAAGACCGAGGACTACTCTGACCCAAGAGTGGTTACGACCGAGGACCGAGGTCAATTTTGACCAAACTCAGGTGACGATACAAGATCAGGACCAATTCTTACCCACGATTGGGGATGACATATGATCGATGTCAATTCTGACTTAACTCTTAGATACAAGATCAGGACCAATCCTCGGTCGTCACCACTCTTAGATACAAGACCAGTGCCAATTCTGACCCAAGAGGGGTGACGGCCAAGAACCGAGGTCAATTCTGACCTAACTCTTGTGAAGATCCAAGACCGGGGCCAATTCGGACCCAAGAGTTGTGACGACCGAGGATCGAGATCAATTCTGACCTAACTCAGGTGACGATCCACGACTGGGGCCAATTCTAACCTAAGAGTGGTGACGACCGAGGATTGAGGTTAATTCTAACCTAACTGAGGTGATGATCCATGATCGGGGCCAATTATAACCCAAGAGTGGTGACGACCGAGTATCGAGGTCAATTCTGACCTAACTCAGGTGACGATCCAAGATTGGGGCCAATACTGACCCAAGAGTGGTGACGACCGAAAACCGAGCTCAATTCTGACCTAACTCAGTTGACGATCCAAAACTGGGGTCAATTTTGACCCAAGAGTGCTGATGACCGACGACCGAGGTCAATTCTGACCCAACTTAGGTGACGATCCAAGACCGAGGCCAATTGTGACCCAAGAGTGGTGACGATCGAGGACCGAGGTCAATTCTGACCTAACTCAGGTGACGATCCAAGACCGGGGCCAATTCTGACCCAAGAGTGGTGACAGTCGAGGATCGAGTGTAATTCTGACCTAACTCAGGTGACGATCCAAGATCGGGGCCAATTTTGACCCAAGAGTGGTGACTACCGAGGACCGAGGGTAATTTTGATCTAACTCAGGTGACGATCCCAAACCGGGACCAATTCTGACCCAAGAGTGGTGAAGACCAAGGATCGAGGTCAATTCTGACATAACTCATATGACCATCCAAGACCGGGACCAATATTGACCCAAGAGTGTTGACGACCGAGGATCGAGGTCAATTCTGACCTAACTCAGGTCACGATCCAAGACCGAGGCCAATTCCGACCCAAAAGTGGTGACGACCGAGGATCGAGATCAATTCTGAACTAACTCAAGTGAAGATCCAAGACCGGGGCCAATTCTAACCCAAGAGTGGTGACGACCGAGGATCGCGGTCAATTCTGACCAAACTCAGGTGAAGATCCAAGACCGAGGCCAATACTGACCCAAGGGTGGTGACGACCAAGATTCGAGGGCAATTCTGACCTAAATCGTGTAACGATCCAAGACCGAGGACAATTCTGACCCAAGAGTGGTGACGACCAAGGATGGAGGTCAATTATGACCTAACTCAAGTGACGATACAAGATCGGTGCCAATTCTGACCTAACTTAGGTGACGATCCAAGATCAGGACCAATTCTGACCTAAGAGTGTTGACGACTGAGGATCGAGGTCAATTCTGACCTAACTCAGGTGATGATCCAAGACTAGGGCAAATTGTGACCAAAGAGTGATGACGACCGAGGACCGAGGTCAATTCTGACCTAACTCAGGTGACGATCCAAAATTGGGGCCAATTTTATTCCAAGAGTGGTGATGACCAAGGACCAAGGTCAATTCTGAACTAACTCAAGTGACGATCCAAAACCGGGGCCAATTCTGACCCAAGATTGGTGATGACCGAGGATCGCGGTCAATCTGACCTAACTCATGTGACGATCCAAGACCGGGGGCAATACTGGCCCAAGAGTGGTGACGACCGGGGACCGAGGTCAATTCTGACCTAACTTAGGTGACGATCCAAGATCGGGGCCAATTCTGACCCAAGAGTGGTGACGACCGAGGATCAAGGTCAATTCTGACCTAACTCAGGTGACGATCCAAGATCGGGGCCAATACTGACCCAAGAGTGGTGACGACTGAGAATCGAGGGCAATTCTTACCTAACTTAGGTGACGATCCAAGACCGAGGACAATCCTGACCCAAGAGTGGTGACGACCAAGGACCTAGGTCAATTTTGACCTAACTCAGGTGACAATCCAGGATCGGGACCAATTCTGACCCAAGATTGGTGAGAACATTAGGATCGAGGTCAATTCTGACTTTACTCAAGTGACGTTCAAGACCGGTGCCAATTCTGACCCAAGAGTGGTGACGACCAAGAACCGAGGTCAATTGTCACCTAACTCTGGTGACGATCCAAGACCGGGGCCAACTCTGACCCAACAGTGGTGAAGACCGAGGATCGAGGTCAATTCTGACCTTACTCAGGTGACGATCCAAGATCGGGGCCAATTCTGACCCAAGAGTGGTGACGACCAAGGATCGAGGTCAATTCTAACCTAACTCAGGTGACGATCCAACACCGGGGCCAATTCTGACCCAAGAGTGGTGACGACCGGGGATCGAGGTCAATTCTGACCTAACTCAGGTGATGATCCAAGATCGGGACCAATACTGACACAAGAGTGGTGACGATCGAGAACCGAGGTCAATTCTGACCTAACTCAGGTGACGATCCAAAACTGGGGCCAATTTTGACCCCAGAGTGGTGACGACCATGGACCGAGGTCAATTCTGACATAACGAAGGTGACGATCCAAGACCGGGGCCAATACTGACCCAAGAGTGGTGACGACCGAGAACCGAGGTCAATTCTGAGCAAACTCAGGTGATGATAAAAAACCGGGTCCAATTTTGACCCAAAAGTGGTGACGACCAAGGATCGATGTCAATTATAACATAACTCAGGTGACGATCCAAGACCGGGGCCAATTCTGACCTGAGAGTGGTGACGACCGGGGATCGAGGTCAATTCTGACCTAACTCAGGTGATGATCTAAGATCGGGGGCAATACTCACCCAAGAGTGGTGACGATCGAGAACCGAGGTCAATTCTGACCTAACTCAGGTGACGATCCAAAACCGGGGCCAATTTTTACCCCAGAGTGGTGACGACGAAGGACCGAGGTCAATTCTTACATAACGAAGGTGGCGATCCAAGACCGGGGCCAATTCTGACCCAAGAGTGATGACGACCGAGGACCCATGTCAATTCTGACCTAACTGAGGTGACGATCCAAGACCGGGGCCAATTCTGACCCAAGAGTGGTGACGGCCGAGGATCAAGAACAATTCTGACCTGACTCGGGTGATGATCCCAAACCGGGGCCTATTTTCACCCAAGAGTGGTGACGACCGAGGATCGAGGGCAATTCTGACCTAACTCAGGTGACGATCCAAGACCGAGGACTACTCTGACCCAAGAGTGGTTACGACCGAGGACCGAGGTCAATTTTGGCCAAACTCAGATGACGATACAAGATCAGGACCAATTCTTACCCACGATTGGGGACGACATATGATCGATGTCAATTCTGACTTAACTCAAGTGACGATACAAGACCAGTGCCAATTCTGACCCAAGAGTGGTGACGGCCAAGAACCGAGGTCAATTCTGACCTAACTCTTGTGAAGATCCAAGACCGGGGACAATTCGGACCCAAGAGTGGTGACGACCGAGGATCGAGGTCAATTCT
This sequence comes from Sambucus nigra, assembly GCA_949130495.1. NCBI lineage: Eukaryota > Viridiplantae > Streptophyta > Magnoliopsida > Dipsacales > Adoxaceae > Sambucus > Sambucus nigra. Next base: position 620,315,852 of record OX422207.1, on the reverse strand, counting down.
GACCTAACTCAGGTGACGATCCACGACTGGGGCCAATTCTAACCTAAGAGTGGTGACGACCGAGGATCGAGGTTAATTCTAACCTAACTGAGGTAATGATCCATGATCGGGGCAAATTATAACCCAAGAGTGGTGACGACCGAGGATCGAGGTCAATTATGACCTAACTCAGGTGACGATCCAAGACTGGGGCCAATACTGACCCAAGAGTGGTGACGACCGAGAACCGAGCTCAATTCTTACCTAACTCAGTTGACGATCCAAAACCGGGGTCAATTTTGACCCAAGAGTGGTGATGACCGACGACCGAGGTCAATTCTGACCTAACTTAGGTGACGATCCAAGACCAAGGCCAATTGTGACCCAAGAGTGGTGACAATCGAGGACCGAGGTCAATTCTGACCTAACTCAGGTGACGATCCAAGACCGGGGCCAATTCTGACCCAAGAGTGGTGACAGTCGAGGATCGAGGGTAATTCTGACCTAACTCAGGTGACGATCCAAGATCGGGGCCAATTTAGACCCAAGAGTGGTGACTACCGAGGACCGAGGGTAATTTTGATCTAACTCAGGTGACGATCCCAAACCGGGACCAATTCTGACCCAAGAGTGGTGAAGACCAAGGATCGAGGTCAATTCTGACATAACTCATATGACCATCCAAGACCGGGACCAATATTGACCAAAGAGTGTTGACGATCGAGGATCGAGGTCAATTCTGACCTAACTCAGGTGACGATCCAAGACCGAGGCCAATTCCGATCCAAGAGTGGTGACGACCGAGGATCGAGATCAATTCTGAACTAACTCAAGTGAAGATCCAAGACCGGGGCCAATTTTAACCCAAGAGTGGTGACGACCGAGGATCGCAGTCAATTCTGACCAAACTCAGGTGAAGATCCAAGACCGGGGCCAATACTGACCCAAGGGTGGTGACGACCAAGATTCGAGGGCAATTCTGACCTAAATCGGGTGACGATCCAAGACCGAGGACAATTCTGACCCAAGAGTGGTGACGACCAAGGATGGAGGTCAATTCTGACCTAACTCAAGTGACGATACAAGATCGGTGCCAATTCTGACCTAACTCGGGTGGCGATCCAAGATCGAGACCAATTTTGACCTAAGAGTGTTAACGACTGAGGATCGAGGTCAATTCTGACCTAACTCAGGTGACGATCCAAGACTGGGGCAAATTGTGACCCAAGACTGATGACGACCGAGGACCGAGGTCAATTCTGACCTAACTCAAGTGACGATAAAAAATTGGACCCAATTTTGTCCCAAGAGTGGTGACGACCAAGGACCAAGGTCAATTCTGAACTAACTCAAGTGACGATTCAAAACCGGGGCCAATTTTGACCCAAGATTGGTGATGACCGAGGATCGCCGTCAATTCTGACCTAACTCATGTGACGATCCAAGACTGGGGGCAATGCTGGCCCAAGAGTGGTGACGACCGGGGACCGAGGTCAATTCTGACCTAACTTAGGTGACGATCCAAGATCGGGGCCAATTCTGACCCAAGAGTGGTGACGACCGAGGATCGAGATCAATTCTGACCTAACTCAGGTGACGATCCAAGACCGGGGCCAATACTGACCCAAGAGTGGTGACGACTGAGAATCGAGGGCAATTCTGACCTAACTCAGGTGACAATCCAAAACCGAGGACAATCCTGACCCAAGAGTGGTGACGACCAAGGACCTAGGTCAATTCTGACCTAACTCAGGTGACGATCCAGGATCGGGACCAATTCTGACCCAAGATTGGTGACGACATAGGATTGAGGTCAATTCTGACTTTACTCAAATGACGTTCAAGACCGGTGCCAATTCTGACCCAAGAGTGGTGACGACCAAGAACCGAGGTCAATTGTCACCTAACTCTGGTGACGATCCAAGACCGGGGCCAACTCTGACCCAAGAGTGGTGACGACCGAGGATCGAGGTCAATTCTGACCTTACTCAGGTGACGATTCAAGACCGGGGCCAATTCTGACCCAAGAGTGGTGACGACCAAGGATCGAGGTCAATTCTAACCTAACTCAGGTGACGATCCAAGATCGGGGCCAATTCTGACCCAAGAGTGGTGACGACCGGGGATCGAGGTCAATTCTGACCTAACTCAGGTGATGATCCAAGACCGGGGCCAATACTGACCCAAGAGTGGTGACGATCGAGAACCGAGGTCAATTGTGACCTAACTCAGGTGACGATCCAAAACCGGGGCCAATTTTGACCCAAGAGTGGTGACGACGAAGGACCGAGGTCAATTCTGACATAACAAAGGTGACGATCCAAGACAGGGGCCAATACAGACCTAAGGGTGGTGACGACCGAGAACTGAGGTAATTCTGACCAAACTCAGGTGACGATAAAAAACTGGGGCCAATTTTGACCCAAAAGTGGTGACGACCAAGGACCAATGTCAATTATAACATAACTCAGGTGACGATCCAAGATCGGTGCCAATTCTGACCCGAGAGTGATGATGACCGAGGACCGAGGTCAATTCTGACCTAACTCAGGTGAAGATCCAAGACCGGGGCCAATTCTGACCCAAGAGTGATGACGACCGAGGACCGAGGTCAATTCTGACCTAACTGACGTGACGATCCAAGACCGGGGCCAATTCTGACCCAAGAGTGGTGACGGCCGAGGATCAAGAACAATTCTGACCTGACTCAGGTGATGATCCCAGACCGGGGCCAATTTTCACCCAAGAGTGGTGACGACCGAGGACCGAGGGCAATTCTGACCTAACTCAGGTGACGATCCAAGACCGAGGACTATTCTGACCCAAGAGTGTTTACGACCGAGGACAGAGGTCAATTTTGACCAAACTCAGGTGACGATCCAAGATCGGGACCAATTCTTACCCACGATTGGTGACGACATAGGATCGATGTCAACTCTAACTTAACTCAAGTGATGATACAAGACCAGTGCCAATTCTGACCCAAGTGTGGTGACGACCAAGAACCGATGTCAATTACGACCTAACTCTGGTGACGATCCAAGATCGGGGCCAATTCTGACCCAAGAGTGTTGACAACCGAGGATCGAGGTAAATTCTGACCTAACTCAGGTGACGATCCAAGACTGGGGCCAATTCTGACCCAAGAGTGGTGACGACCGAGGACCGAGGTCAATTCTGTCCAAACTCAGGTGACGATCCAAGAACGGGGCCAATTCTGACCCAAGAGGGGTGATGACCAAGGATCGATCCCTAGCTTAAGTGACGATCCAAGACCGGGGCCAATACTGACCCAAGAGTGGTGACGACCGAGAATCGAGGTCAATTCGAACCTAACTCAGGTGACGATCCAAAACTGGGGCCAATTTTGACCCAAGAGTGGGGATGACCAAGGACCGAGGTCAATTTTGACCTTACTCAGTGTACGATCCAAAACTGGGGATATTTTTTACCCAAAAGTGGTGACGATAAAGGATCGAGGTCAATTCTGACCTAACTCAGGTGACGATCCAAGATCGGGGCCAATTCTAACCCAAGAGTGGTGACGATCGAGGACCAAGGTCAATTCTAACCTAAATCAGGTGACGATCCAAGATCGGGGCCAATTCTGACCCAACACTGGTGATGACCAAGGATCGCGGTCGATTCTGACCTAACTCAGGTGACGATCCAAGGCCGGAGAAAATTATGACCCAAGAGTGGTGACGATCGAGGACCGAGAACAATTCTGACCTAACTCAGGTGATGATCCAACACCGGGGCTAATTTTAACCCAAGACTGGTGACGACCGAGGATCGAGGGCAATTCTGACCTAGCTCAAGTGGCGATCCAAGACCGAGGACAATTCTGACCCAAGAGTGGTGACGACCGAGGACCAAGGTCAATTCTGACCTAACTTAAGTGAGGATCCAAGACCGGTGCCAAATTCTTACCCAAGAGTGGTGACAATCAAGAACCGAGGTCTATTCTGATCTAACTCTGGTGACAATCCAAGACCGGGGCCAATACTGGCCCAAGAGTGGTGACGACCGGGGATCGAGGTCAATTCTGACCTAACTCAGGTGACGATCCAAGACCGAGGCCAATTCTGACTCAAGAGTGGTGATGACCGAGGATCGAGATCAATTCTTAACTAACTCAAGTGACGATCCAAGACCGGGGCCAATTCTAACCCAAGAGTGGTGACAACCGAGGATCGCGGTCAATTCAGACCTAACTCAGGTGAAGATCCAAGACCGGGGCCAATACTGACCCAAGGGTGGTGACGACCAAGAACCGAGGTCAATTTTGACCTAACTCTTGTGACGATCCAAGATCGGGGCATATTCGGATCCAAGATGGGTGACGACCGAGGATCGAGATCAATTCTAACCTAACTCAGGTGAGGATTAATGATCGGGGCCAATTCTGACCCAAGAGTGGTGAAGACCGAGGATCGAGGTCAATTCTAACCTAACTGAGGTGACGATCCATGATCGGGGCCAAATCTCACCCAGGAGTGGTGACGATCGAGGATCAAGGTCAATTCTGACCTAACTCAGGTGACGATCCAAGACCGGGGCCAATACTGACCCAAGATTGGTGACGACCGAGAATCGAGCTCAATTCTGACCTAACTCAGTTGACGATCCAAAAACGGGGCGAATTCTGACCCAAGAGTGGTGACGACCAAGAACCGAAGTCAATTCTCACCTAACTCTGGTGACGATCCAAGACCGGGGCCAACGCTGAACCAAGAATGGTGACGACCGAGGATCGAGGTCAATTCTGACCTAACTCAGGTGACGATCCAAGACCGGGGCCAATTCTGACCCAAGAGTGGTGACGAGCGAGGATCGAGGTCAATTCTAACCTAACTCAGGTGACGATCCAAGACCGGGGCCAATTCTGACCCAAGAGTGGTGACGACCGGGGATCGAGGTCAATTCTGACCTAACTCAGGTGATGATCCAAGACCGGGGCCAATACTAACCCAAGAGTGGTGACGATCGAGAACCGAGGTTAATTCTGTCCTAACTCAGGTGACGATCCAAAACCGGGGCCAATTTTGACCCAAGAGTCGTGACGACCAAGGATCGAGGTCAATTCTGACATAACGAAGGTGATGATCCAAGATCGGGGCCAATACTGACCCAAGAGTGGTGACGATCGAGAACCGAGGTCAATTCTGACCAAACTCAGGTGATGATAAAAAACAGGGGCCAATTTTGACCCCAAAGTGGTGACGACCAAGGACCGATGTCAATTATAACATAACTCAGTTACGATCCAAGACCGGGGCCAATTCTGACCCGAGAGTGGTGACGACCGAGGACCGAGGTCAATTCTGACCTAACTCAGGTGAAGATCCAAGACCGGGGCCAATTCTGACCCAAGTGGGATGACGACCGAGGACCGAGGTCAATTCTGACCTAACTGAGGTGACGATCCAAGATCGGAGCCAATTCTGACCCAACAGTGGTGATGACCAAGGATCGCGGTCAATTCTGACCTAACTCAGGTGACGATCCAAGGCCGGAGCAAATTATGACCCAAGAGTGGTGACGACCGAGGATCGAGAACAATTCTGACCTAACTCAGGGGATGATCCAACACCGGAGCTAATTTTAACCCAAGAGTGGTGACGACCGAGGACCGAGGGAAATTCTGACCTAACTCAAGTGGCGATCCAAGACCGAGGACAATTCTGACCCAAGAGTGGTGACGACCGAGGACCGAGGTCAATTATGACTTAACTTAAGTGACGATCCAAGACCGGTGCCTAATTCTGACCCTAGAGTGGTGACAACCAAGAACCGAGGTCTATTCTGACCTAACTCGGGTGACAATCCAAGACTAGGGCCAATACTGGCCCAAGAGTGGTGACGACCGGGGATCGAGGTCAATTCTGATCTAACTCAGGTGACGATCCAAGACCGAGGCCAATTCTGACTCAAGAGTGGTGACGACCGAGGATCGAGATCAATTCTTAACTAACTCAAGTGACGATCCAAGACCGGGGCCAATTCTAAACCAAGAGTGGTGACAACCGAGGATCGCGGTCAATTCTGACCTAACTCAGGTGAAGATCTAAGACCAGGGCCAATACTGACCCAAGGGTGGTGACGACCAAGAACCGAGGTCAATTCTGACCTAACTCTTGTGACGATCCAAGACCGTGGCCAATTCGGACCCAAGATGGGTGACGACCGAGGATCGAGATCAATTCTAACCTAACTCAGGTGACGATCCACAATCGGGGCCAATTCTGACCCAAGAGTGGTGACGACCGAGGATCGAGGTCAATTCTAACCTAACTGAGGTGACGATCCATGATCGGGGCCAGTTTTGACCCAGGAGTGGTGACGACCGAGGATCAAGGTCAACTCTGACCTAACTCAGGTGACGATCCAAGACCGGGGCCAATACTGACCCAAGATTAGTGACGACCGAGAATCGAGCTCAATTCTGACCTAACTCAGTTGACGATCCAAAAACGGGGCAAATTCTGACCCAAGAGTGGTGACGACCAAGAACCGAAGTCAATTCTCACCTAACTCTGGTGACGATCCAAGACCGGGGCCAACGCTGACCCAAGAGTGGTGACGACCGAGGATCGAGGTCAATTCTGACCTAACTCAGGTGGCGATCCAAGACCGGGGCCTATTCTGACCCAAGAGTGGTGACGACCGAGGATCGAGGTCAATTCTAACCTAACTCAGGTGACGATCCAAGACCGGGGCCAACTCTGACCCAAGAGTGGTGACGACCGGGGATCGAGGTCAATTCTGACCTAACTCAGGTGATGATCCAAGACTGGGGCCAATACTAACCCAAGAGTGGTGACGATCGAGAACCGAGGTTAATTCTGACCTAACTCAGGTGACGATCCAAAACCGGAGCCAATTTTGACCCAAGAGTGGTGACGACCAAGGATCGAGGTCAATTCTGACATAACGAAGGTGATGATCCAAGATCGGGGCCAATACTGACCCAAGAGTGGTGACGATCGAGAACCGAGGTCAATTCTGACCAAACTCAGGTGATGATAAAAAATCGGGGCCAATTTTGACCCAAAAGTGGTGACGACCAAGGACCGATGTCAATTATAACATAACTCAGGTTACGATCCAAGACCGGGGCCAATTCTGACCCGAGAGTGGTGACGACCGAGGACCGAGGTCAATTCTGACCTAACTCAGGTGAAGATCCAAGACCGGGGCCAATTCTGACCCAAGAGGGATGACGACCGAGGACCGAGGTCAATTCTGACCTAACTGAGGTGACGATCCAAGATCGGAGCCAATTCTGACCCAACAGTGGTGATGACCAAGGATCGCGGTCAATTCTGACCTAACTCAGGTGACGATCCAAGGCCGGAGCAAATTATGACCCAAGAGTGGTGACGACCGAGGATCAGGAACAATTCTGACCTAACTCAGGTGATGATCCAACACCGGGGCTAATTTTAACCCAAGAGTGGAGACGACCGAGGACCGAGGGAAATTCTGACCTAACTCAAGTGGCGATCCAAGAGCGAGGACAATTCTGACCCAAGAGTGGTGACGACCAAGGATCGAGGTCAATTCTAACTTAACTTAAGTGACGATCCAAGACCGGTGCCAAATTCTGACCCTAGAGTGGTGACAACCAAGAACCGAGGTCTATTCTGACCTAACTCGGGTGACAATCCAAGACTGGGGCCAATACTGGCCCAAGAGTGGTGACGACCGGGGATCGAGGTCAATTCTGACCTAACTCAGGTGACGATCCAAGGCCGAGGCCAATTCTGACTCAAGAGTGGTGACGACCGAGGATCGAGATCAATTCTTAACTAACTCAAGTGACGATCCAAGACGGGGGCCAATTCTAAAACAAGAGTGGTGACAACCGAGGATCGCGGTCAATTCTGACCTAACTCAGGTGAAGATCCAAGACCGGGGCCAATACTGACCCAAGGGTGGTGACGACCAAGAACCGAGGTCAATTCTGACCTAACTCTTGTGACGATCCAAGACCGTGGCCAATTCGAACCCAAGATGGGTGACGACCGAGGATCGAGATCAATTCTGACCTAACTCAGGTGACGATCCACAACCGGGGCCAATTCTGACCCAAGAGTGGTGACGACCGAGGATCGAGGTCAATTCTAACCTAACTGAGGTGACGATCCATGATCGGGACCAATTTTGACCCAGGAGTGGTGACGACCGAGGATCAAGGTCAATTCTGACCTAACTCAGGTGACGATCCCAGACCGGGGCCAATACTGACCCAAGATTGGTGACGACCGAGAATCGAGCTCAATTCTGACCTAACTCAGTTGACGATCCAAAAACGGGGTGAAGTCTGACCCAAGAGTGGTGACGACGAAGAACCGAGGTCAATTCTCACCTAACTCTGGTGACGATCCAAGACCGGGGCCAACTCTGACCCAAGAGTGGTGACGACCGAGGATCGAGGTCAATTCTGACCTAACTCAGGTGACAATCTAAGACCGGGGCCAATTCTGACCCAAGAGTGGTGACGACCGAGGATCGAGGTCAATTCTATCCTAACTCAGGTGACGATCCAAGACCGGGGCCAATTCTGACCCAAGAGTGGTGACGAGCGGGATCGAGGTCAATTCTGACCTAACTCAGGTGATGATCCAAGACCGGGGCCAATACTAACCCAAGAGTGGTGACGATCGAGAACCGAGCTTAATTCTGACCTAACTCAGGTGACGATCCAAAACCGGGGCCAATTTTGACCCAAGAGTGGTGACGACCAAGGACCGAGGTCAATTCTGACATAACGAAGGTGATGATCCAAGATCGGGGCCAATACTGACCCAAGAGTGGTGACGATCGAGAACCGAGGTCAATTCTGACAAAAATCAGGTGATGATAAAAAATCGGGGCCAATTTTGACCCAAAAGTGGTGACGACCAAGGACAGATGTCAATTATAACATAACTCAGGTTACGATCCAAGACCGGGGCCAATTCTGACCCGAGAGTGGTGACGACCGAGGACCGAGGTCAATTCTGACCTAACTCAGGTGAAGATCCAAGACCGGGGCCAATTCTGACCCAAGAGGGATGACGACCGAGGACCGAGGTCAATTCTGACCTAACTGAGGTGACGATCCAAGATCGGAGCCAATTCTGACTCAACAGTGGTGATGACCAAGGATCGCGGTCAATTCTGACCTAACTCAGGTGACGATCCAAGGCCGGAGCAAATTATGACCCAAGAGTGGTGACGACCGAGGATCGAGAACAATTCTGACCTAACTCTGGTGATGATCCAACACCGGGGCTAATTTTAACCCAAGAGTGGTGACGACCGAAGACCGAGGGAAATTCTGACCTAACTCAAGTGGCGATCCAAGACCGAGGACAATTCTGACCCAAGAGTGGTGATGACCGAGGACCGAGGTCAATTCTGACTTAACTTAAGTGACGATCTAAGACCGGTTCCAAATTCTGACCCAAGAGTGGTGACAACCAAGAACCGAGGTCTATTCTGACCTAACTCGGGTGACAATCCAAGACTGGAGCCTATACTGGCCCAAGAGTGGTGACGACCGGGGATCGAGGTCAATTCTGACCTAACTCAGGTGACGATCCAAGACCGAGGCCAATTCTGACTCAAGAGTGGTGACGACCGAGGATCGAGAGCAATTCTTAACTAACTCAAGTGACGATCCAAGACCGGGGCCAATTCTAACCCAAGAGTGGTGACAATCGAGGATCGCGGTCAATTCTGAACTAACTCAGGTGAAGATCCAAGACCGGGGCCAATACTGACCCAAGGGTGGTGATGACCAAGAATCGAGGTCAATTCTGACCTAACTCTTGTGAAGATCCAAGACCGGGGCCAATTCGGACCCAAGATGGGTGACGACCGAGGATCGAGATCAATTCTGACCTAACTCAGGTGACGATCCACAATCGGGGCCAATTCTGTCACAAGAGTGGTGACGACCGAGGATCGAGGTCAATTCTAACCTAACTGAGGTGACGATCCATGATCGGGCCCAATTTTGACCCAGGAGTGGTGACGACCGAGGATCAAGGTCAATTCTGACCTAACTCAGGTGACGATCCAAGACCGGGGCCAATACTGACCCACGATTGGTGACGACCGAGAATCGAGCTCAATTCTGACCTAACTCAGTTGACGATCCAAAAACGGGGTGTAGTCTGACCCAATAGTGGTGACGACCAAGAACCGAGGTCAATTCTCACCTAACTCTGGTGACGATCCAAGACCGGGACCAACTCTGACCCAAGAGTGGTGACAACCGAGGATCGAGGTCAATTCTGACCTAACTCCGGTGACGATCCAAAAACGGGGCGAATTCTGACCCAAGAGTGGTGACGACCAAGAACCGAGGTCAATTCTCACCTAACTCTGGTGACGATCCAAGACCGGGGCCAACGCTGACCCAAGAGTGGTGAGGACCGAGGATCGAGGTCAATTCTGACCTAACTCAGGTGACGATCAAAGACCGGGGGCAATTCTGACCCAAGAGTGGTGACGACCGAGGATCGAGGTCAATTCTAACCTAACTCAGGTGACGATCCAAGACCGGGGCCAATTCTGACCCAAGAGTGGTGACGAGCGGGGATCGAGGTCAATTCTGACCTAACTCAGGTGATGATCCAAGACCGGGGCCAATACTAACCACAGAGTGGTGACGATCGAGAACCGAGCTTAATTCTGACCTAACTCAGGTGACGATCCAAAACCGGGGCCAATTTTGACCCAAGAGTCGTGACGACCAAGGACCGAGGTCAATTCTGACATAACGAAGGTGATGATCCAAGATCGGAGCCAATACTGACCCAAGAGTGGTGACGATCGAGAACCGAGGTCAATTCTGACCAAACTCAGGTGATGATAAAAAACCGGGGCCAATTTTGACCCAAAAGTGGTGACGACCAAGGGCAGATGTCAATTATAACATAACTCAGGTTACGATCCAAGACCGGGGCCAATTCTAACCCGAGAGTGGTTACGACCGAGGACCGAGGTCAATTCTGACCTAACTCAGGTGAAGATCCAAGACCGGGGCCAATTCTGACCCAAGAGGGATGACGACCGAGGACCGAGGTCAAATCTGACCTAACTGAGGTGACGATCCAAGATCGGAGCCAATTCTGACCCAACAGTGGTGATGACCAAGGATCGCGGTCAATTCTGACCTAACTCAGGTGACGATCCAAGGCCGGAGCAAATTATGACCCAAGAGTGGTGACGACCGAGGATCGAGAACAATTCTGACCTAACTCAGGTGATGATCCAACACCGGGGCTAATTTTAACCCAAGAGTGGTGACGACCGAGGACCGAGGGAAATTCTGACCTAACTGAAGTGGCGAACCAAGACCGAGGACAATTCTGACCCAAGAGTGGTGACGACCGAGGACCGAGGTCAATTCTGACTTAACTTAAGTGACGATCTAAGACCGGTTCCAAATTCTGACCCAAAAGTGGTGACAACCAAGAACCGAGGTCTATTCTGATGTAACTCGGGTGACAATCCAAAAATGGGGCCAATACTGGCCCAAGAGTGGTGACGACTGGGGATCGAGGTCAATTCTGACCTAACTCAGGTCACGATCCAAGACCGAGGCCAATTCTGACTCAAGAGTGGTGACGACCGAGGATCGAGATCAATTCTTAACTAACTCAAGTGACGATCCAAGACCGGGCCCAATTCTAACCCAAGAGTGGTGACAACCGAGGATCGCGGTCAATTCTGAACTAACTCAGGTGAAGATCCAAGACCGGGGCCAATACTGACCCAAGGGTGGTGACGACCAAGAACCGAGGGCAATTCTGACCTAACTCTTGTGACGATCCAAGACCGGGGCCAATTCGGACCCAAGATGGGTGACGACCGAGGATCGAGATCAATTCTGACCTACCTCAGGTGACGATCCACTACCGGGGCCAATTCTGACACAAGAGTGGTGACGACCGAGGATCGAGGTCAATTCTAACCTAACTGAGGTGACGATCCATGATCGGGGCCAATTTTGACCCAGGAGTGGTGACGACCGAGGATCAAGGTCAATTCTGACCTAACTCAGGTGACGATCCAAGACCGGGGCCAATACTGACCCAAGATTGGTGACGACCGAGAATCGAGCTCAATTCGGACCTAACTCAGTTGACGATCCAAAAACGGGGTGAAGTCTGACCCAAGAGTGGTAACGACCAAGAACCGAGGTCAATTCTCACCTAACTCTGGTGACGATCCAAGACCGCGGCCAACTCTGACCCAAGAGTGGTGACGACCGAGGATCGAGGTCAATTCTGACCTAACTCAGGTGACGATCCAAGACCAGGGCCAATTCTGACCCAAGAGTGGTGACGACCGAGGATCGAGGTCAATTCTAACCTAACTCAGGTGACGATCCAAGACCGGGGCCAATTCTGACCCAAGAGTGGTGACGACCGGGGATCGAGGTCAATTCTGACCTAACTCAGGTGATGATCCAAGACCGGGGCCAATACTAACGCAAGAGTGGTGACGATCGAGAACCGAGCTTAATTCTGACCTAACTCAGGTGACGATCCCAAACCGGGGCCAATTTTGACCCAAGAGTGGTGACGACCAAGGACCGAGGTCAATTCTGACATAACGAAGGTGATGATCCAAGATCGGGGCCAATACTGACCCAAGAGTGGTGACGATAGAGAACCGAGGTCAATTCTGACCAAACTCAGGTCATGATGAAAAACCGGGGCCAATTTTGACCCAAAAGTGGTGACGACCAAGGACAGATGTCAATTATAACATAACTCAGGTTACGATCCAAGACCGGGGCCAATTCTGACCCGAGAGTGGTGACGACCGAGGACCGAGGTCAATTCTGACCTAACTCAGGTGAAGATCCAAGACCGGGGCCAATTCTGACCCAAGAGGGATGACGACCGAGGACCGAGGTCAATTCTGACCTAACTGAGGTGACGATCCAAGATCGGAGCCAATTATTACCCAACAGTGGTGATGACCAAGGATCGCGGTCAATTCTGACCTAACTCAGGTGACGATCCAAGGCCGGAGAAAATTATGACCCAAGAGTGGTGACGACCGAGGATCGAGAACAATTCTGACCTAACTCAGGTGATGATCGAACACCGGGGCTAATTTTAACCCATGAGTGGTGACGACCGAGGACCGAGGGAAATTCTGACCTAACTCAAGTGGCGATCCAAGACCGAGGACAATTCTGACCCAAGAGTGGTGACGACCGAGGACCGAGGTCAATTCTGACTTAACTTAAGTGACGATCTAAGACCGGTTCCAAATTCTGACCCAAGAGTGGTGACAACCAAGAACCGAGGTCTATTCTGACCTAACTCCGGTGACAATCCAAGACTGGGGCCAATACTGGCACAAGAGTGGTGACGACCGGGGATCGAGGTCAATTCTGACCTAACTCAGGTGACGATCCAAGACCGAGGCCAATTCTGACTCAAGAGTGCTGACGACCGAGGATCGAGATCAATTCTTAACTAACTCTAGTGACGATCCAAGACCGGGACCAATTCTAACCCAAGAGTGGTGACAACCGAGGATCGCGGTCAATTCTGAACTAACTCAGGTGAAGATCCAAGACCGGGGCCAATACTGACCCAAGGGTGGTGACGACCAAGAACCGAGGTCAATTCTGACCTAACTCAGGTGACGATCCAAGACCGGGGCCAATTCGGACCCAAGATGGGTGACGACCGAGGATCGAGATCAATTCTGACCTAACTCAGGTGATGATCCACAACCGGGGCCAATTCTGACACAAGAGTGGTGACGACCAAGGATCGAGGTCAATTCTAACCTAACTGAGGTGACGATCCATGATCGGGCCCAATTTTGACCCAGGAGTGGTGACGACCGAGGATCAAAGTCAATTCTGACCTAACTCAGGTGACGATCCAATACCGGGGCCAATACTGACCCAAGATTGGTGACGACCGAGAATCGAGCTCAATTCTGACCTAACTCAGTTGACGATCCAAAAACGGGGTGAAGTCTGACCCAATAGTGGTGACGACCAAGAACCGAGGTCAATTCTCACCTAACTCTGGTGACGATCCAAGACCGGGGCCAACTCTGACCCAAGAGTGGTGACGACCGAGGATCGAGGTCAATTCTGACCTAACTCAGGTGACGATCCAAGACCGGGGCCAATTCTGACCCAAGAGTGGTGACGGCCGAGGATCGAGGTCAATTCTAACTTAACTCAGGTGACGATCCAAGATCGGGGCCAATTCTGACCCAAGAGTGGTGACGACCGGGGATCGAGGTCAATTCTGACCTCACTTAGGTGATGATCCAGGACCGGGGCCAATACTAACCCAAGAGTGGTGATGATCGAGAATCGAGGTTAAGTCAAACCTAACTCAGGTGACGATCCAAAACTGGGACCAATTTTGACCCAAGAGTGGTGACGACCAAGGACAGAGGTCAATTCTGACATAATGAAGGTGATGATCCAAGACCGGGGCCAATACTGACCCAAGAGTGGTGATGATCGAGAACCGAGGTCAATTCTGACCAAACTCAGGTGATGATAAAAAACCGGGGCCAATTTTGACCCAAAAGTGGTGACGACTAAGGACCGATGTCAATTATAACATAACTCAGGTTACGATCCAAGACCGGGGCCAATTCTGACCCAAGAGGGATGAAGACCGAGGACCGAGGTCAATTCTGACCTAACTGAGGTGACGATCCAAGACCGGGGCCAATCCTGACCCAAGAGTGGTGACGGTCGAGGATCGAGAACAATTCTTACCTGACTCAGTTGATGATCCCTGACCGGGGCCAATTTTCACCCAAGAGTGGTGACGACCGAGGGCAATTCTGACCTAACTCAGATGACGATCCAAGACCGAGGACTATTCTGACCCAAGAGTGTTTACGACCGAGGACCGAGGTCAATTTTGACCAAACTCAGGTGACGATCCAAGATCGGGACCAATTCTTACCCACGATTGGTGACGACATAGGATCAATGTCAATTCTGACTTAACTCAAGTGATGATACAAGACCAGTGCCAATTCTGACCCAAGAGTGGTGACGACCAAGAACCGATGTCAATTCTGACCTAACTCTGGTGACGATCCAAGACCGGGGCCAATTCTGACCCAAGAGTGGTGACAACCGAGGATCGAGGTCAATTTTGACCTAACTCAGGTGACAATCCAAGACTGGTGCCAATTCTGACCCAAGAGTGGTGACGATCGAGGACCGAGGTCAATTCTGTCCTAACTCAGGTGACGATCCAAGACCGGGGCGAATTCTGACCCAAGAGTGGTGACGGCCGAGGACCGAGGGTAATTCTGACCTAACTCATGTGACGATCCAAGATCGGGGCCAATTTCGACCTAAGAGTGGTGACGACCGAGGACCGACGGTAATTCTGATCTAACTCAGGTGATGATCTTAGACCGGGACCTATTCTGACCCAAGAGTGTTGAAGACCGAGGATCGAGGTCAATTCTGACCTAACTCAGGTGACCATCCAAGACCGGGACCAATATTGACCCAAGAGTGTTTACGATCGAGGATCGAGGTCAATTCTCTCCTAACTCATGTGACGATCCAAGACCGAGGCCAATTTTGACACAAGAGTGGTGATGACCGAGAATCGAGGTCAATTCTGACCTAACTTAAGTGACGATCCAAGACCGGTTCCAAATTTTGACCCAAGAGTGGTGACAACCAAGAACCGAGGTCTATTCTGACCTAACTCGGGTGACAATCCAAGACTGGGGCCAATACTGGCCCAAGAGTGGTGACGACCGGGGATCGAGGTCAATTCTGACCTAACTCAGGTGACGATCCAAGACCGAGGCCAATTCTGACTCAAGAGTGGTGACGACCGAGGATCGAGATCAATTCTAACCTAACTGAGGTGACGATCCATGATTGGGGCCAATTCTGACCCAGGAGTGGTGACGACCGATGATCGAGGTCAATTCTGACCTAACTCGGGTGACGATCCAAGATCGGGGCCAATACTGACCCAAGAGTGGTGACGACCGAGAATCGAGCTCAATTCTGACCTTACTCAGTTGACGATCCAAAAACGGGGCAAATTCTGACCCAAGAGTGGTGACGACCAAGAACCGAGGTCAATTCTCACCTAACTCTAGTGACGATCCAAGATCGGGGCCAATTGTGACCCAAGAGTGGTGACGATGGAGGACCGAGGTCAATTCTGACCTAACTCAGGTGACGATCCAAGACCGGGCCAATTCTGACCCAAGAGTGGTGACGACCGAGGACCGAGGGTAATTCTGACCTAACTCAGGTGACGATCCAAGATCGGGGCCAATTTTGACCCAAGAGTGGTGACGACCGAGGACCGAGGGTAATTTTGATCTAACTCAGGTGACGATCCTAGACCGGGACCAATTCTGACCAAAGAGTGGTGAAGACTGAGGATCGAGGTCAATTCTGACCTAACACAGGTGCCATCCAAGATCGGGACCAATATTGACCCAAGAGTGTTGACGACCGAGGATCGAGGTCAATTCTGACCTAACTCAGGTGACGATCCAAGACCGAGGCCAATTTTGACCCAAGAGTGGTGACGTCCGAGGATCAAGATCAATTCTAAACTAGGTCAAGTGACGATCAAAGACCGAGGCCAAATTCTAACCCAAGAGTGGTGATGACCGAGGATCGTGGTTAATTCTGACCAAACTCAGGTGAAGATCCAAGACCGGGGCCAATACTCACCCAAGTGTGGTGACGACCAATATTCGAGGGCAATTCTGACCTAACTCAGGTGACGATACAAGACCGGTGCCAATTCTGACCCAAGAGTGGTGACGACCAAGAACCGAGGTCAATTCTGACCTAACTCTGCTGACGATCCAAAATCGGGGAAAATTCTCACCCCAAGAGTGGTGACTATCCAAAACCGGGGAAAATTATCACCCCAAGAGTGGTGACGATCGAGGATCGAGGTCAATTCTGGCCTAACTCTGGTGACTATCCAAGACTGTGGCCAATTTTGACCCAAGAGTGGTGACGACCGAGGACCGAGGTCAATTCTATCCTAACTTAGGTGACGATCCAAGACTGGGGCCAATTTTGACCCAAGAGTGGTGACGACCGAGGAACGAGGTCAATTCTGTCCTAACTTAGGTGACGATCCAAGACCGGGGCCAATTCTGTCCCAAGAGGGGTGACGACCGAGGATCGAGACCTAACTTAGGTGACAATCCAAGATCGGGGCCAATACTGACCCAAGAGTGGTGACGACCGTGAATCGAGGTCAATTCTGACCTAACTGAAGTGACGATCCAAGACCGGTGCCAAATTCTGACCCAAGAGTGGTGACGACCAAGAACCGAGGTCTATTCTGACCTAACTTGGGTGACGATCCAAGACCAGGGCCAATACTGGCCCAAGAGTGGTGACGACCGGGGATCGAGGTCAATTCTGACCTAACTCAGGTGACCATCCACGACCGTCGCCAATTCTGACCCAAGAGTGGTGACGACCGGGGATAGAGGTCAATTCTGACCTAACTCAGGTGACGATCCAAGACCGGGGCCAATACTGACCCAAGAGTGGTGACAACCAAGAACCGAGGTCAATTATAACTTAACTCAAGTGACGATCCAAAACCGGGGTAAATTTAGACCCAAGAGTGGTGACGACCAAGAATCGAGGTCAATTCTGACCTAACTCTTGTGACGATCCAAGACCGAGGCCAATTCGGATCCAAGAGTGGTGACGACCGAGGATCGAGATCAATTCTGTCGTAACTCAGGTGACGATCCACGACCGGGGCCAATTCTGACCCAAGAGTGGTGACGGCCGAGGATCGAGGTCAATTCTAACCTAACTGAGGTGACGATCCATGATCGGGGCCAATTCTGACCCAGGAGTGGTGACGACCGAGGATCGACGTCAATTCTGAACTAACTCGGGTGACGATCCAAGACCGGGGCCAATACTGACCCAAGAGTGCTGACGACCGAGAATCGAGCTCAATTCTGACCTAACTGAGTTGACGATCCAAAAACGGGGCCAATTTTGACACAAGAGTGGTGATGACCGACGACCGAGGTCAATTCTGACCTAACTTAGGTGACGATCCAAGACCGAGGCCAATTGTGAGCCAAGAGTGGTGACGATCGAGGACCGAGGTCAATTCTGACCTAACTCATGTGACGATCCAAGACCGGGGCCAATTCTGACCCAAGAGTGGTGACGGCCGAGGACCGAGGGTAATTCTGACCTAACTCATGTGACGATCCAAGATCGGGGCCAATTTCGACCTAAGAGTGGTGACGACCGAGGACCAACGGTAATTCTGATCTAACTTAGGTGATGATCCAAGACTGGGACCAATTCTGACCCAAGAGTGGTGAAGACCGAGGATCGAGGTCAATTCTGACCTAACTCAGGTGACCATCCAAGACCGGGACCAATATTGACCCAAGAGTGTTGACGACCGAGGATCGAGGTCAATTCTCTCCAAACTCAGGTGACGATCCAAGACTGAGGCCAATTTTGACCCAAGAGTGGTGACGTCCGAGGATCAAGATCAATTCTGAATTAAGTCAAGTGACGATCCAAGACTGAGGCAAATTTTAACCCAAGAGTGCTGACGATCGAGGATCGCCGTCAATTCTGACCAAACTCAGGTGAAGATCCAAGACCAGGGCCAATACTGACCCAAGATTGGTGACGACCAAGATTCGAGGGGAATTCTGACCTAACTCAGGTTACGATACAAGATCGGTGCCAATTCTGACCCAAGAGTGGTGACGACCAAGAACCGAGGTCAATTCTGACCTAACTCTGCTGATGATCTAAAACCGGGGAAAATTCTCACCCCAAGAGTGGTGACTATCCAAAACCGGGGAAAATTCTCACCCCAAGAGTGGTGATGACCGAGGATCGAGGTCAATTCTGACCTAACTCTGGTGACTATCCAAGACTGGGGCCAATTCTGACCCAAGAGTGATGACGATCGAGGATCGAGGTCAATTCTAACCTAACTCAGGTGATGATCCAAGAATGAGGCCAATTCTGACCCAAGAGTGGTGACGACCGAGAATCGAGCTCAATTCTGACCTTACTCAGTTGACGATCCAAAAACGGGGCAAATTCTGACCCAAGAGTGGTGACGACCAAGAACCGAGGTCAATTCTCACCTAACTCTAGTGACGATCCAAGATCGGGGCCAATTGTGACCCAAGAGTGGTGACGAACGAGGATCAAGGTCAATTCTGACCTAACTCAGGTGACGATCCAAGATAGGGGACAATACTGACGCAAGAGTGGTGACGACCAAGAACCGAGGACAATTCTGACCTAACTGAGGTGACGATCCAAAACCGGAGCCAATTTTAACCCAAGAGTGGTGACGACCAAGGACTGAGGTCAATTCTGACCTAACTAAGGTGACGATCCAAGACCGAGGCCAATTGTGACCCAAGAGTGGTGACGATCGAGGACCGAGGCCAATTCTGACCTAACTCAGGTGATGATCCAAGACTGGGGCCAATTCTGACCCAAGAGTGGTGACGGCGGAGGACCGAGGGTAATTCTGACCTAACTCAGGTGACGATCCTAGATCGGGGCCATTTTTTACCGAAGAGTGGTGACGACCGAGGACCGAGGGTAATTTTGATCTAACTCAGGTGACGATCCTAGACTAGGACCAATTCTGACCCAAGAGTGGTGAAGACCGAGGATCGAGGTCAATTCTGACCTAACTCAGGTGACCATCCAAGACTGGGACCAATATTGACCCAAGAGTGTTGACGACCGAGGATCGAGGTCAATTCTGACGTACTCAGGTGACGATCCAAGACCGAGGCCCATTCTGACCCAAGAGTGGTGACGTCCGAGGATCAAGATCAATTCTGAACTAAGTCAAGTGACGATCCAAGACCGGGGACAATTCTCACCCCAAGAGTGGTGATGACCGAGGATCGAGGTCAATTCCGACCTAACTCTGGTGACTATCCAAGACTGGGGCCAATTCTGACCCAAGAGTGGTGACGACCGAGGTCCGAGGTCAATTTTGTCCTAACTTAGGTGACAATCCAAGACCGGGGCCAATTCTGACCCAAGAGGGGTGACGACCGAGGATCGAGAACTAACTTAGGCGACGATCGAAGATCGGGGACAATACTGACCCAAGAGTGGTGATGACCGACGACCGAGGTCAATTCTGACCTAACTTAGGTGACGATCCAAGACCGAGGCCAATTGTGAGCCAAGAGTGGTGACGATCGAGGACCGAGGTCAATTCTGACCTAACTCATGTGACGATCCAAGACCGGGGCCAATTCTGACCCAAGAGTGGTGACGGCCGAGAACCGAGGGTAATTCTAACCTAATTCATGTGACGATCCAATATCGGGGCCAATTTCGACCTAAGAGTGGTGACCACCGAGTACCAACGGTAATTCTGATCTAACTCAGGTGATGATCCCAGACTGGGACCAATTCTGACCCAAGAGTGGTGAAGACCGAGGATCGAGGTCAATTCTGACCTAACTCAGGTGACCATCCAAGACCGGGACCAATATTGACCCAAGAGTGTTGACGACCGAGGATCGAGGTCAATTCTCTCCAAACTCAGGTGACGATCCAAGACTGAGGCCAATTTTGACCCAAGAGTGGTGACGTCCGAGGATCAAGATCAATTCTGAACTAAGTCAAGTGACGATCCAAGACTGAGGCAAATTTTAACCCAAGAGTGCTGACGACCGAGGATCGCCGTCAATTCTGACCAAACTCAGGTGAAGATCCAAGACCAGGGCCAATACTGACCCAAGATTGGTGACGACCAAGATTCGAGGGGAATTCTGAACTAACTCAGGTGACGATACAAGATCGGTGCCAATTCTGACCCAAGAGTGGTGACGACCAAGAACCGAGGTCAATTCTAACCTAACTCTGCTGATGATCTAAAACCGGGGAAAATTCTCACCCCAAGAGTGGTGACTATCCAAAACCGGGGAAAATTCTCACCCCAAGAGTGGTGACGACCGAGGATCGAGTTCAATTCTGACCTAATTCTGGTGACTATCCAAGACTGGGGCCAATTCTGACCCAAGAGTGATGACGATCGAGGACCGAGGTCAATTCTAACCTAACTCAGGTGATGATCCAAGAATGAGGCCAATTATGACCCAAGAGTGGTGACGAACGAGGATCAAGGTCAATTCTGACCTAACTCAGGTGACGATCCAAGATAGGGGACAATACTGACGCAAGAGTGGTGACGACCAAGAACCGAGGACAATTCTGACCTAACTGAGGTGACGATCCAAAACCGGAGCCAATTTTAACCCAAGAGTGGTGACGACCAAGGACTGAGGTCAATTCTGACCTAACTAAGGTGACGATCCAAGACCGAGGCCAATTGTGACCCAAGAGTGGTGACGATCGAGGACCGAGGCCAATTCTGACCTAACTCAGGTGATGATCCAAGACTGGGGCCAATTCTGACCCAAGAGTGGTGACGGCGGAGGACCGAGGGTAATTCTGACCTAACTCAGGTGACGATCCTAGATCGGGGCCATTTTTTACCGAAGAGTTGTGACGACCGAGGACCGAGGGTAATTTTGATCTAACTCAGGTGACGATCCCAGACTAGGTCCAATTCTGACCCAAGAGTGGTGAAGACCGAGGATCGAGGTCAATTTTGACCTAACTCAGGTGACCATCCAAGACTGGGACCAATATTGACCCAAGAGTGTTGACGACCGAGGATCGAGGTCAATTCTGACGTACTCAGGTGACGATCCAAGACCGAGGCCCATTCTGACCCAAGAGTGGTGACGTCTGAGGATCAAGATCAATTCTGAACTAAGTCAAGTGACGATCCAAGACCGGGGACAATTCTCACCCCAAGAGTGGTGACGACCGAGGATCGAGGTCAATTCCGACCTAACTCTGGTGACTATCCAAGACTGGGGCCAATTCTGACCCAAGAGTGGTGACGACTGAGGTCCGAGGTCAATTTTGTCCTAACTTAGGTGACAATCCAAGACCGGGGCCAATTCTGACCCAAGAGGGGTGACGACCGAGGATCGAGAACTAACTTAGGCGACGATCGAAGATCGGGGACAATACTGACCCAAGAGTGGTGACTACCGAGAATCGAGGTCAATTCTGACCTAACTTAAGTGACGATCCAAGACCGGTGCCAAATTATGACCCAAGAGTGGTGACGACCAAGAACCGAGGTCTATTCTGACCTAACTCGGGTGACGATCCAAGATCGGGGCCAATACTGGTCCAAGAGTGGTGACGACCGAGGATCGAGGTCAATTCTGACCTAACTCAGGTGACGATCCACGACCGGCACCAATTCTGACCCAAGAGTGGTGACGACCGAGGATAGAGGTCAATTCTGACCTAACTCAGGTGACGATCCAAGATCGGGGCCAATACTGACCCAAGAGTGGTGACAACTAAGAACCGAAGACAATTCTGACTTAACTCAAGTGACGATCCAAAACCGGAGCAAATTCTGACCTAAGAGTGGTGACGACCAAGAACCGAGGTCAATTCTGACCTAAGCCTTGTGACGATCCAAGACCGGGGCCAATTCGGACCCAAGAGTGGTGACGACCGAGGATCGAGATCAATTTTGACCTAACTCAGGTGACGATCCACGACCGGGGCCAATTCTGACCTAAGAGTGGTGACGATCGAGGATCGAGGTCAATTCTAACCTAACTGAGGTGACGATCCATCATCGGGGACAATTCTGACCCAGGACTGGTGACGACCGAGGATCGAGGTCAATTCTGACCTAACTCAGGTGACGATCCAAGACCGGGGCCAATACTGACCCAAGAGTGGTGACGATCGAGAATCAAGCTCAATTCTGACCTAACTCAGTTGACGATCCAAAAACGGGGCCAGTTTTGACACAAGAGTGGTGATGACCGATGACCGACGACCGAGGTCAATTCTGACCTAACTTAGGTGACGATCCAAGACCGAGGCCAATTGTGACCCAAGAGTGGTGACGATCGAGGACGGAGGTCAGTTCTGACCTAACTCAGGTGCCGATCCAAGATCGGGGCCAATTCTGACCCAAGAGTGGTGACGGCTGAGGACCGAGGGTAATTCTGACCTAACTCAGGTGACGATCCAAGATCGGGGCCAATTTGGACCCAAGAGTGGTGACGACCGAGGATCGAGGGTAATTCTGATCTAACTCAGGTGACAATCCCAGACCGGGACCAATTCTGACCGAAGAGTGGTGAAGACCGAGGATCGAGGTCAATTCTGACCTAACTCAGGTGACCATCCAAGACCGGGACAAATATTGATCCAAGATTGTTGACGACCGAGGATCGAGGTCAATTCTGACCTAACTCAGGTGACGATCCAGGACCGAGGCCAATTCTGACCCAAGAGTGGTGACGTCCGCGAATCAAGATCAATTATGAACTAAGACAAGTGACGATCCTAGACCGAGGCCAATTCTAACCCAAGAGTGGTGACGACCGAGGATCGCGGTCAATTTTGACCAAACTCAGGTGAAGATCCAAGACCGGGGCCAATACTGACCCAAGAGTGGTGACGACCAAGATTCGAGGGCAATTCTGACCTAACTCAGGTGACGATACAAGACCGGTGCCAATTCTGACCCAAGAGTGGTGACGACCAAAACCGGGGAAAATTCTCACCCCAAGAGTGGTGACTATCCAAAACCGGGGAAAATTCTCTCCCCAAGAGTGGTGACGACCGAGGATCGAGGTCAATTCTGACCTAACTATGGTGACTATCCAAGACTGGGGCCAATTCTGACCCAAGAGTGGTGACGATCGAGGATCGAGGTCAATTCTAACCTAACTCAGGTGATGATCCAAGACTGAGGCCAATTCTGACACAAGAGTGGTGACGACCGAGGATCAATGTCAATTCTGACCTAACTCAGGTGACGATCCAAGACAGGGGCCAATACTGAACCAAAGAGTGGTGACGACCAAGAACCGAAGACAATTATGACCTAACTCAAGTGATGATCCAAAACCGGGGCCAATTTTAACCCAAGAGTTGTGACGACCAAGGACCGAGGTCAATTCTGACCTAACTAAGGTGACGATCCGAGACGGGGGCCAATACTAACCCAAGAGTGGTGAGAACCGAGAACCGAAGTCAATTCTGACCAAACTCAGGTGACGATCCAAAACCGGGGCCAATTTTGACCCAAAAGTGGTGATGACCGAGGACCGATGTCAATTCTGACCTAAATTAGGTGACGATCCAAGACCGTGGCCAATTCTGACCCAAGAGTGGTGACGACAGAGGACCGAGGTCAATTTGACCTAACTCAGGTGATGATCCAAGACCGAGGACAATTCTGAACCAAGAGTGGTGACGATCGAGGTTCGAGGTCAATTTGGACCTAACTGAGGTGACGATCCAAGACCGGGACCAACTCTCACACAATATTGTTGACGACATAGGATCGAGGTCAATTCTGACTTAACTCAAGTGACGATACTAGACCGGTGCCAAATTTCGACCCTAGAGTGGTGACGACCAAGAACCGAGGTCAATTCTGACCTAACTCTGGTGACGATTCAAGACCGGGGCCAATACTAGCCCAAGAGTG
Organism: Sambucus nigra; assembly: GCA_949130495.1. Lineage (NCBI taxonomy): Eukaryota > Viridiplantae > Streptophyta > Magnoliopsida > Dipsacales > Adoxaceae > Sambucus > Sambucus nigra. Next base: position 620,291,268 of record OX422207.1, on the reverse strand, counting down.
GTGACACCCGGGGATCGAGGTCAATTCTGACCAAACTCAGGTGATGATCCATGACCGGTGCCAATTCTGACCCAAGAGTGGTGACGACCGAGGATAGAGGTCAATTCTCACCTAACTCAGGTGACGATCCAAGACCGGATCCAATACTGACCCAAGAGTGGTGACAACTAAGAATCAAGGTCAATTCTGACTTAACTCAAGTGACGATCCAAAACTGGGGCAAATTCTGAACCAAGAGTGGTGACGACCAAGAACCGAGGTCAATTCTGACCTAACTCTCGTGACGATCCAAGACCGGGGCCAATTCGGACCCAAGAGTGGTGATGACCGAGTATCAAGATCAATTCTGAACTAAGTCAAGTGACGATCCAAGACCGAGGTCAATTCTGACCTAACTCAGGTGATGATCCAAGACCGGGGCCAATTCTGACCCAAGAGTGGTGACGGCGGAGGACCGAGGGTAATTCTGACCTAACTCACGTGACGATCCAAGATCGGGGCCATTTTTTGCCCAAGAGTGGTGACGATCGAGGACCGAGGGTAATTTTGATCTAACTCAGGTGACGATCCCAGACTGGGACCAATTCTGACCCAAGAGTGGTGAAGATCGAGGATCGAGGTCAATTCTGACCTAACTCAGGTGACCTTCCAAGACTGGGACCAATATCGACCCAAGAGTGTTGACGACCGAGGATCGAGGTCAATTCTGACCTAACTCAGGTGACGATCCAAGACCGAGGCCCATTCTGACCCAAGAGTGGTGACGTCCGAGGATCAAGATCAATTCTGAACTAAGTCAAGTGACGATCCAAGACTGAGGACAATTCTAACCCAAGAGTGGTGACGACCGAGGATCGCGGTCAATTCTGACCAAACTCAGGTGAAGATCCAAGACCGGGGCCAATACTGACCCAAGAGTGGTGACGACCAAGATTCGAGGGCAATTCTGACCTAACTCAGGTGACAATACAAGACCGGTGCCAATTCTGACCCAAGAGTGGTGGCGACCAAGAACCGAGGTCAATTCTGACCTAACTCTGCTGACGATCCAAAACGGAGGAAAATTCTCACCCCAAGAGTGGTGACTATCCAAAATCGGGGAAAATTCTCACCCCAAGAGTGATGACGACCGAGGATCGAGGTCAATTCTTACCTAATTCTGGTGACTATCCAAGACTGGGGCCAATTCTGACCCAAGAGTGGTGATGATCGACGACCGAGGTCAATTTTGTCCTAACTTAGGTGACAATCCAAGACCGGGGCCAATTCTGACCCAAGAGGGGTGACGACCGAGGATCGAGACCTAACTTAGGTGACGATCCAAGACCGGGGCCAATACTGACCCAAAAGTGGTGACGACCGAGAATCGAGGACAATTCTGACCTAACTCAGGTGACGATACAAGACCGGTGCCAATTTTGACCCAAAAGTGGTGACGACCGAGAATCGAGGTCAATTCTAACCTAACTTAAGTGACGATCCAAAACCGGTGCCAAATTATGACCCAAGAGTGGTGACGACCAAGAACCGAGGTCTATTCTGACCTAACTCGGGTGACGATCCAAGACTGGGGCCAATACTGGGCCAAGAGTGGTGATGATCGGGGATCAAGGTCAATTATGACCTAACTCAAATGACGATCCACGACCGGCGCCAATTCTGACCCAAGAGTGGTGACGACCGAGGATAGAGGTCAATTCTGACCTAACTCAGGTGACGATCGAAGACCGGGGCCAATACTGACCCAAGAGTGGTGACAACTAAGAATCGAGGTCAACTCTGACTTAACTCAAGTGACGATCCAAAACTCGGGCAAATTCTTACCCAAGATTGGTGACGACCAAGAACCGAGGTCAATTCTGACCTAACTCTTGTGACGATCCAAGACCGGGGCCAATTCGGACCCAAGAGTGGTGATGATTGAGGATCGAGATCAATTCTAATCTAACTCAGGTAACGATCCACGACCGGGGCCAATTCTGACCCAAGAGTGGTTACGACCGAGGATCGAGGTTAATTCTAACCTAACTGAGGTGAAGATCCATGATCGGGTCCAATTCTGACCCAGGAGTGGTGACGACCGAGGATCTAGGTCAATTCTGACCTAACTCAGGTGACGATCCAAGAACGGGGCCAATACTGACCCAAGAGTGGTGACGACCGAGAATCGAGCTCAATTCTGACCTAACTCAGTTGACGATCCAAAAATTGGGCCAGTTTTGACACAAGAGTGGTGATGACCGAGGTCAATTCTGACCTAACTTAGGTGACGATCCAAGACCGAGGCCAATTGTGACCCAAGAGTGGTGACGATCGAGGACGGAGGTCAATTCAAACCTAACTCAGGTGCCGATCCAAGACCGGGGCCAATTCTGACCCAAGAGTGGTGACGGCCGAGGACCGAGGGTAATTCTGATCTAACTCAGGTGACAATCCCAGACCGGGACCAATTCTGACCGAAGAGTGGTGAAGACCGATGATAGAGGTCTATTATGACCTAACTCAGGTGACCATCTAAGATCGGTACCAATATTGATCCAAGATTGTTGACGACCGAGGATTGAGGTCAATTCTGACCTAACTCAGGTGACGATCCAAGACCGAGGCCAATTCTGACCCAAGAGTGGTGACGTCCGAGGATCAAGATCAATTTTGAACTAAGACAAGTGACGATCCAAGACCGAGGCCAATTCTAACCCAAGAGTGGTGACGACCGAGGATCGCGGTCAATTTTGACCAAACTCAGGTGAAGATCCAAGACCGGGGCCAATACTGACCCAAGAGTGGTGACGACCAAGATTCGAGGGCAATTCTTACCTAACTCAGGTGACGATACAAGACCGGTGCCAATTTTGACCCAAGAGTGATGACAACCAAGAACCGAGGTCAATTCTGACCTAACTTTGCTGAAGATCCAAAATCGGGGAAAATTCTCACCCCAAGAGTGGTGACTATCCAAAACCGGGGAAAATTCTCACCCCAAGAGTGGTGACGACCGAGGCTCGAGGTCAATTCTGACCTAACTTAAGTGACGATCCAAGACCGGTGCCAAATTATGACCCAAGAGTGGTGACGACCAAGAACCGAGGTTTATTCTGACCTAACTCGGGTGACGATCCAAGACCGGGGCCAATACTGGGCCAAGAGTGGTGACGACCGGGGATCGAGGTCAATTCTGACCTAACTCAGGTGACGATCCACGACCGACGCCAATTCTCGCCCAAGAGTGGTGACGACCAAGGATAGAGGTCAATTCTGACCTAACTCAGGTGACGATGGAAGACCGGGGCCAATACTGACCCAAGAGTGGTGACAACTAAGAATCGAGGTCAACTCTGACTTAACTCAAGTGACGATCCAAAACCGGGGCAAATTCTGACCCAAGAGTGGTGACGACCAAGAACCGAGGTCAATTCTGACCTAACTCTTGTGACGATCCAAGACCGGGGCCAATTCGGACCCAAGAGTGGTGACGACCGAGGATCGAGATCAATTCTAACCTAACTCAGGTGACGATCCACGACCGGGGCCAATTCTGACCCAAGAGTGGTGACGACCGAGGATCGAGGTTAATTCTAACCTAATTGAGGTGAAGTTCCATGATCGGGTCCAATTCTGACCCAGGAGTGGTGACGACCGAGGATCGAGGTCAATTCTGACCTAACTCAGGTGACGATCCAAGACCGGGGCCAGTACTGACCCAAGATGGTGACGACCGAGAATCGAGCTCAATTCTGACCTAACTCAGTTGACGATCCAAAAATTGGGCCAGTTTTGACACAAGAGTGGTGATGACCGAGGTCAATTCGGACCTAACTTAGGTGACGATCCAAGACCGAGGCCAATTGTGACCCAAGAGTGGTGACGATCGAGGACGGAGGACAATTCAAACCTAACTCAGGTGCCGATCCAAGACCGGGGCCAATTCTGACCCAAGAGTGGTGACGGCCGAGGACCGAGGGTAATTCTGATCTAAGTCAGGTGACAATCCCAGACCGGGACCAATTCTGACCGAAGAGTGGTGAAGACCGAGGATCGAGGTCTATTCTGACCTAACTCAGGTGACCATCCAAGATCGGGACCAATATTGATCCAAGATTGTTGACGACCGAGGATTGAGGTCAATTCTGACCTAACTCAGGTGACGATCCAAGACCGAGGCCAATTCTGACCCAAGAGTGGTGACGTACGAGGATCAAGATCAATTCTGAACTAAGACAAGTGACGATCCAAGACCGAGGCCAATTCTAACCCAAGAGTGGTGACGACCGAGGATCGCGGTCAATTTTGACAAAACTCAGGTGAAGATCCGAGACCGGGGCCAATACTGACCCAAGAGTGGTGACGACCAAGATTCGAGGGCAATTCTTACCTAACTCAGGTGACGATACAAGACCGGTGCCAATTCTGACCCAAGAGTGGTGACGACCAAGAACCGAGGTCAATTCTGACCTAACTCTGCGGACGATCCAAAATCGGGGAAAATTCTCTCCCCAAGAGTGGTGACTATCCAAAACCGGGGAAAATTCTCACCCCAAGAGTGGTGACGACCGAGGCTCGAGGTCAATTCTGACCTAACTCTTGTGACTATCAGAGACTGGAGCCAATTATGACCCAAGAGTGGTGACGATCGAGGACCGAGGTCAATTCTAACCTAACTCAGGTGATGATCCAAGACTGAGGCCAATTCTGACCCAAGAGTGGTGATGACGAAGGATCAAGATCAATTCTGACCTAACTCAGGTGTCGATCCAAGACAGGGGCCAATACTGACCCAAGAGTGGTGACGACCAAGAACCGAAGACAATTCTGACCTAACTCAAGTGACGATCCAAAACCGGGGCCAATTTTAACCCAAGAGTGGTGACGACCAAGGACCAAGGTCGATTCTGACCTAACTAAGGTGACGATCTAAGACCGGGGCCAATACTGACCCAAGAGTGGTGAGAACCGAGAACCGAAGTCAATTCTGACCAAACTCAGGTGACGATCCAAAACCGGGGCCAATTATGACCCAAAAGTGGTGATGACCGAGGACCGATGTCAATTCTGACCTAAATTAGGTGACGATCCAAGATCGGGGCCAATTCTGACCCAAGAGTGGTGACGACAGAGGACCGAGGTCAATTCTGACCTAACTCAGGTGATGATCCAAGACCGGTGCCAATTCTGACCCAAGAGTAGTGACGACCAAGGATCAAGGTCAATTCTGACCTAACTCAGGTGATGATCCGAGATCGGGGCCAATTCTGACCCAAGAGTGGTGACAATCGAGGACCGAGGGAAATTCTGACCTAACTCAAGTGGCGATCCAAGATCGAGGACAATTCTGAACCAAGAGTGGTGACGATCGAGGACCGAGGTCAATTTGGACCTAAATGAGGTGACGATCCAAGACCGGGACCAACTCCCACCCAATATTGTTGATGACATAGGATCGAGGTCAATTCTGACTTAACTCAAGTGACGATACTAGACCGGTGCCAAATTCCGACCCAAGAGTGGTGACGACCAAGAACCGAGGTAAATTCTGACCTAACTCTGGTGACGATTCAAGATCGGGGCCAATACTAGCCCAAGAGTGGTGACGACCGGGGATCGAGGTCAATTCTGACCTAACTCAGGTGATGATCCATGACCGGGGCCAATTCTAACCCAAGAGTTATGACGATCGAGGATAGAGGTTAATTCTCACCTAACTCAGTGACGATCCAAGACCGGGGCCAATACTGACCCAAGAGTTGTGACAACCAAGAATCGAGGTCAATTCTGACCTAACTCAACTGATGATCCCAAACTGGGGCAAATTCTGAACCAACAGTGGTGACGACCAAGAATCGAGGTCAATTCTGACCTAACTCTCATGACGATCCAAGACCGGGGCCAATTCGGACCCAAGAGTGGTGACGACCGAGGATCAAGATTAATTCTGACATAAGCCAAGTGACGATCCAAGACCGAGGTCAATTCTGACCTAACTCAGGTGATGATCCAAGACCAGGGCCAATTCTGACCCAAGAGTGGTGACGGCGGAGGACCGAGGGTAATTCTGACCTAACTCACGTGACGATCCAAGATCGGGGCCATTTTTTACCCAAGAGTGGTGACGACCGAAGACCGAGGGTAATTTTGATCTAACTCAGGTGACGATCCCAGACTGGGACCAATTTTGACCCAAGAGTGGTGAAGACCGAGGATCGAGGTCAATTCTGACCTAACTCAGGTGACCATCCAAGACTGGGACCAATTTTGACCCAAGATTGTTGACGACCCAGGATCGAGGTCAATTCTGACCTAACTCAGGTGACGATCCAAGACCGAGGCCCATTCTGACCCAAGAGTGGTGACGTCCGAGGATCAAGATCAATTCTGAACTAAGTCAAGTGACGATCCAAGACTGAGGACAATTCTAACCTAAGAGTGGTGACGACCGAGGATCGCGGTCAATTCTGACCAAACTCAGGTGAAGATCCAAGACCGGGGCCAATACTGACCCAAGAGTGGTGATGACCAAGATTCGAGCGCAATTCTGACCTAACTCAGGTGACGATACAAGACCGGTGCCAATTCTGACCCAAGAGTGGTGACGACCAAGAACCGTGGTCAGTTCTGACCTAACTCTGCTGACGATCCAAAACGGGGGAAAATTCTGACCCCAAGAGTGGTGACTATCCAAAATCAGGGAAAATTCTCACCCCAAGAGTGGTGACGACCGAGGATCGAGGTCAATTCTGACCTAACTCTGGTGACTATCCAAAACTGGGGCCAATTCTGACCCAAGAGTGGTGACGACCGAGGACCGAGGTCAATTTTGTCCTAACTTAGGTGACAATCCAAGACCGGGGCCAATTCTGACCCAAGAGGGGTGACGACCGAGGATCGAGACCTAACTTAGGTGACGATCCAAGACCGGGGCCAACACTGACCCAAGAGTGGTGACAAGCGAGAATCGAGGTCAATTCTGACCTAACTTAAGTGACGATCCAAGACCGGTGACAAATTATGACCCAAGAGTGGTGAAGACCAAGAACCGAGGTCTATTCTGACCTAACTCGGGTGACAATCCAAGACCGGGGCCAATATAGGGCCAAGAGTGGTGACGACCGGGGATCGAGATCAATTCTGACCTAACTCAGGTGACGATCCACGATCGGCGCCAGTTCTGACCCAAGAGTGGTGACGACCGAGGATAGAGGTCAATTATGACCTAACTCAGGTGACGATCCAAGACCGAGGCCAATACTGACCCAAGAGTGGTGACGACCGAGAATCGAGCTCAATTCTGACCTAACTCAGTTGACGATCCAAAAACTGGACCAGTTTTGACACAAGAGTGGTGATGACCGAGGTCAATTCCGACCTAACTCAGGTGTTGATCCAAGACCGGGGCCAATTCTGACCCAAGAGTGGTGACGGCGGAGGACCGAGGGTAATTCTGACCTAACTCACGTGACGATCCAAGATCGGGGCCATTTTTTACCCAAGAGTGGTGACGACCGAGGACCGAGGGTAATTTTGATCTAACTGAGGTGACGATCCCAGACTGGGACCAATTCTGACCCAAGAGTGGTGAAGACCGAGGATCGAGGTCAATTCTGACCTAACTCTCGTGACCATCCAAGACTGGGACCAATTTTGACCCAAGATTGTTGACGACCGAGGATCAAGGTCAATTATGACCTAACTCAGGTGATGATCCAAGACCGAGGCCCATTCTGACCCAAGAGTGGTGACGTCCGAGGATCAAGATCAATTCTGAACTAAGTCAAGTGACGATCCAAGACTGAGGACAATTCTAACCTAAGAGTGGTGACGAACGAGGATCGCGGTCAATTCTGACCAAACTCAGGTGAAGATCCAAGACCGGGGCCAATACTGACCCAAGAGTGGTGATGACCAAGATTCGAGCGCAATTCTGACCTAACTCAGGTTATGATACAAGACCGGTGCCAATTCTGACCCAAGAGTGGTGACGACCAAGAACCGAGGTCAGTTCTGACCTAACTCTGCTGACGATCCAAAACGGGGGAAAATTCTCACCCCAAGAGTGGTGACTATCCAAAATCAGGGAAAATTCTCACCCCAAGAGTGGTGACGACCGAGGATCGAGGTCAATTCTGACCTAACTCTAGTGACTATCCAAAACTGGGGCCAATTCTGACCCAAGAGTGGTGACGACCGAGGACCGAGATCAATTTTGTCCTAACTTAGGTGACAATCCAAGACCGGGGCCAATTCTGACCCAAGAGGGGTGACGACCGAGGATCGAGACCTAACTTAGGTGACGATCCAAGACCGGGGCCAACACTGACCCAAGAGTGGTGACGAGCGAGAATAGAGGTCAATTCTGACCTAACTTAAGTGACGATCCAAGACCGGTGACAAATTATGACCCAAGAGTGGTGACGACCAAGAACCGAGGTCTATTCTGACCTAACTCGGGTGACGATCCAAGATCGGGGCCAATATTGGGCCAAGAGTGGTGACGACCGAGGATAGAGGTCAATTATGACCTAACTCAGGTGACGATCCAAGACCGAGGCCAATACTGACCCAAGAGTGGTGACAACTAAGAACCGAGGTCAATTCTGACTTAACTCAAGTGACGATCCAAAACCGGGGCAAATTCTGACCCAAGAGTGGTGACGACCAAGAACGGAGGTCAATTCTGACCTAACTCTTGTGACGATCCAAGACCGGGGCCAATTCGGACCCAAGAGTGGTGACGACCGAGGATCGAGATCAATTCCAACCTAACTCAGGTGACGATCCACGATCGGGGCCAATTCTGACCCAAGAGTGGTGACGACCAAGGATCGAGGTTAATTCTAACCTAACTGAGGTGACGATCCATGATCGGGGCCAATTCTGACCCAGGAGTGGTGACGACCGAGGATCGAGGTCAATTCTGACCTAACTCATGTGACGATCCAAGACCGGGGCCAATACTGACCCAAGAGTGGTGACGACCGAGAATCGAGCTCAATTCTGACCTAACTCAGTTGACGATCCAAAAACTGGGCTAGTTTTGACACAAGAGTGGTGATGACCGAGGTCAATTATGACCTAACTCAGGTGCCGATCTAAGACCGAGGCCAATTATGACCCAAGAGTGGTGACGATCGAGGGCGGAGGTCAATTCAAACCTAACTCAGGTGCCGATCCAAGATCGGGGCCAATTCTGACCCAAGAGTGGTGACGGCCGAGGACCGAGGGTAATTCTGATCTAACTCAAGTGACAATCCCAGACCGGGACCAATTCTGACCGAAGAGTGGTGAAGACCGAGGATCGAGGTCAATTCTGACCTAACTCAGGTGACCATCCAAGACCGGGACCAATATTCATCCAAGATTGTTGACGACCGAGGATTGAGGTCAATTCGGACCTAACTCAGGTGACGATCCAAGACCGAGGCCAATTCTGACCCAAGAGTGGTGACGTCCAAGGATCAAGATCAATTCTGAACAAAGACAAGTGAAGATCCAAGACCGAGGCCAATTCTAACCCAAGAGTGGTGACGACCGAGGATCGCGGTCAATTTTGACGAAACTCAGGTGAAGATCCAAGACCGGGGCCAATACTGACCCAAGAGTGGTGACGACCAAGATTCGAGGGCAATTTTGACCTAACTCAGGTGACGATACAAGACCGGTGCCAATTCTGGCCCAAGAGTGGTGATGACCAAGAACCGAGGTCAATTCTGACCTAACTCTGCTGACGATCCAAAAACGGGGAAAATTCTCACCTCAAGAGTGGTGACTATCCAAAACCTGGGAAAATTCTCACCCCAAGAGTGGTGACGACCGAGGATCGAGGTCAATTCTGACCTAACTCTAGTGACTATCAAAGACTGGGGACAATTCTGACCCAAGAGTGGTGACGATGAAGGACCGAGGTCAATTCTAACCTAACTCAGGTGATGATCCAAGACTGAGGCCAATTCTAACCCAAGAGTGGTGACGACCGAGGATCAAGGTCAATTCTGACCTAACTCAAGTGACGATCCAAGACAGGGGCCAATACTGACCCAAGAGTGGTGACGACCAAGAACCGAAGACAATTCTGACCTAACTCAAGTGACGATCCAAAACCGGGGCCAATTTTAACCCAAGAGTGGTGACGACCAAGGACCGAGGTCAATTCTTACCTAACTAAGGTGATGATCCAAGATCGGGGCCAATACTGACCCAAGAGTGGTGAGAACCGAGAACCGAAGTCAATTCTGACCAAACTAAGGTGATGATCCAAGACCGGGGCCAATTCTGACCCAAGAGTGGTCACGGCGAAGGACCGAGGGTAATTCTGACCTAACTCAGGTGACGATCCAAGATCGGGGCCATTTTTTACCCAAGAGTGGTGACGACCGAGGACCGAGGGTAATTTTGATCTAACTCAGGTGACGATCCCAGACTGGGACCAATTCTGACCCAAGAGTGGTGAAGACCGAGGATCAAGGTCAATTCTGACCTAACTCAGGTGACCATCTAAGACTGGGACCAATATCGACCCAAGAGTGTTGACGACCGAGGATCGAGGTCAATTCTAACCTAACTCAGGTGACGATCCAAGACCGAGGCCCATTCTAAGCCAAGAGTGGTGACGTCCGAGGATCAAGATCAATTCTGAACTAAGTCAAGTGACGATCCAAGACCGAGGCCAATTCTAACCCAAGAGTGGTGACGACCGAGGATCGCGGTCAATTCTGACCAAACTCAGGTGACGATACAAGAGCGGGGCCAACTCTGACCCAATAGTGGTGACGACCAAGAACCGAGGTCAATTCTGACCTAACTCTGCTGACGATCCAGAACGGGGGAAAATTCTCACCCCAAGAGTGGTGACTATCCAAAATCGGGGAAAATTCTCACCCCAAGAGTGGTGACGATCGAGGATCGACGTCAATTCTAACCTAACTCTAGCGACTATCCAAGACTGGGGCCAATTCTGACCCAAGAGTGGTGACGACCGAGGACCGAGGTCAATTTTGTCCTAACTTAGGTGACAATCCAAGACCGGGGCCAATTCTGACCCAAGAGGGGTGACGACCGAGGATCAAGACATAACTTAGGTGACGATCCAAGACCGGGGCCAATACTGATCCAAGAGTGGTGACTACCGAGAATCGAGGTCAATTCTGACCTAACTTAAGTGACGATCCAAGACCGGTGCCAAATTATGACCCAAGAGTGGTGATGACCAAGAACCGAGGTCTATTCTGACCTAACTCGGGTGACGATCCAAGACTGGGGCCAATATTGGGCCAAGAGTGGTGACGACCAGGGATCGAGGTCAATTCTGACCTAACTCATGTGACGATCCACGACTGGCACCAATTCTGACCCAAGAGTGGTGACGACCGAGGATAGAGGTCAATTCTGACCTAACTCAGGTGACGATCCAAGACCGGGGCCAATACTGACCCAAGAGTGGTGACAACTAAGAACCGAGGTCAATTCAGACTTAACTCAAGTGACAATCCAAAATCGGGGCAAATTCTGACCCAAGAGTGGTGACGACCAAGAACCGAGGTCAATTCTGACCTAACTCTTGTGACGATCCAAGACCGGGGCTAATTCGGACCCAAGAGTGGTGACGACCGAGGATCGAGATCAATTCTGACCTAACTCAGGTGACGATATACGATCGGGGCCAATTCTGACCCAAGAGTGGTGACGACCAAGGAACGAGGTTAATTTTAACCTAACTGAGGTGACGATCCATGATCGGGGCCAATTCTGACCAAGGAGTGGTGACGACCGAGGATCGAGGTCAATTCTGACCTAACTCATGTGACGATCCAAGACCGGGGCCAATACTGACCCAAGAGTGGTGACGACCGAGAATCGAGCTCAATTCTGACCTAACTCAGTTGACGATCCAAAAACTGGGCCAGTTTTGACACAAGAGTGGTGATGACCGAGGTCAATTCTGACCTAACTCAAGTGATGATCCAAGACCGGGGCCAATTCTGACCCAAGAGTGGTGACGGCGGAGGACCGAGGGTAATTCTGACCTAACTCATGTGACGATCCAAGATCGGGGCCATTTTTTACCCAAGAGTGGTGACGACCGAGGACCGTGGGTAATTTTGATCTAACTCAGGTGACGATCCCAGACTGGGACCAATTCTGACCCAAGAGTGGTGAAGACCGAGGATCGAGGTCAATTCTGACCTAACTCAGGTGACCATCCAAGACTGGGACCAATTTTGACCCAAGATTGTTGACGACCGAGGATCGAGGTCAAATCTGATCTAACTCAGGTGACGATCCAAGACCGAGGCCCATTCTGACCCAAGAGTGGTGACGTCCGAGGATCAAGATCAATTCTGAACTAAGTCAAGTGACGATCCAAGACTGAGGACAATTCTAACCCAAGAGTGGTGACGACCGAGGATCGCGGTCAATTCTGACCAAACTCAGGTGAAGATCCAAGACCGGGGCCAATACTGACCCAAGAGTGGTGATGACCAAGATTCGAGCGCAATTCTGACCTAACTCAGGTGACGATACAAGATCGGTGCCAATTCTGACCCAAGAGTGGTGACGACCAAGAACCGAGGTCAGTTCTGACCTAACTCTGCTGACGATCCAAAACGGGGGAAAATTCTCACCCCAAGAGTGGTGACTATCCAAAATCAGGGAAAATTCTCACCCCAAGAGTGGTGACGACCGAGGATCGAGGTCAATTCTGACCTAACTCTGGTGACTATCCAAAACTGGGGCCAATTCTGACCCAAGAGTGGTGACGACCGAGGACCGAGGTCAATTTTGTCCTAACTTAGGTGACAATCAAAGACCGGGGCCAATTCTGACCCAAGAGGGGTGACGACCGAGGATCGATACCTAACTTAGGTGACGATCCAAGACCGGGGCCAAACTGACCCAAGAGTGGTGACGAGCGAGAATCGAGGTCAATTCTGACCTAACTTAAGTGACGATCCAAGACCGGTGACAAATTATGACCCAAGAGTGGTGACGACCAAGAACCGAGGTCTATTCTAACCTAACTCGGGTGACGATCCAAGACCGGGGCCAATATTGGTCCAAGAGTGGTGACGACCGGGGATCGAGGTCAATTCTGACCTAACTCAGGTGACGATCCACGACCGGCGCCAATTCTGACCCAAGAGTGGTGACGACCGAGGATAGAGGTCAATTATGACCTAACTCAGGTGACGATCCAAGATCGAGGCCAATACTGACCCAAGATTGGTGACAACTAGGAACCGAGGTCAATTCTGACTTAACTCAAGTGACGATCCAAAACCGGGGCAAATTCTGACCCAAGAGTGGTGACGACCCAGAACGGAGGTCAATTCTGACCTAACTCTTGTGACGATCCAAGACCGGGGCCAATTCAGACCCAAGAGTGGTGACGATCGAGGATCGAGATCAATTCTGACCTAACTCAGGTGACGATCCACGACCGGGGCCAATTCAGACCCAGGAGTGATGACGACCAAGGATCGAGGTTAATTCTAACCTAACTGAGGTGACGATCCATGATCGGGGCCAATTCTGACCCAGGAGTGGTGATGACCGAGGATCGAGGTCAATTCTGACCTAACTCAGGTGACGATCAAAGACCGGGGCCAATACTGACCCAAGAGTGGTGACGACCGAGAATCGAGCTCAATTCTGACCTAACTGAGTTGACGATCCAAAAACTGGGCCAGTTTTGACACAAGAGTGGTGATGACCAAGGTCAATTATGACCCAAGAGTGGTGACGATCGAGGACGGAGGTCAATTGAAACCTAACTCAGGTGCCGATCCAAGATCGGGGCCAATTCTGACCCAAGAGTGGTGACGGTCGAGGACCGAGGGTAATTCTGATCTAACTCAGGCGACAATCCCAGACCGGGACCAATTCTGACCGAAGAGTGGTGAAGACCGAGGATCGAGGTCAATTCTGACCTAACTCAGGTGACCATCCAAGACCGGGACCAATATTGATACAAGATTGTTGACGACCGAGGATTGAGGTCAATTCTGACCTAACTCAGGTGACGATCCATGACCGAGGCCAATTCTGACCCAAGAGTGGTGACGTCCAAGGATCAAGATCAATTCTGAACTAAGACAAGTGAAGATCCAAGACCGAGGCCAATTCTAACCCAAGAGTGGTGACGACCGAGGATCGCGGTCAATTTTGACCAAACTCAGGTGAAGATCCAAGACCCGGGCCAATACTGACCCAAGAGTGGTGACGACCAAGATTCGAGGGCAATTCTGACCTAACTCAGGTGACGATACAAGACCGGTGCCAATTCTGGCCCAAGAGTGGTGACGACCAAGAACCGAGGTCAATTCTGACCTAACTCTGCTGACGATCAAAAAATGGGGAAAATTCTCACCCCAAGAGTGGTGACTATCCAAAACCGGGGAAAATTCTCACCCAAAGAGTGGTGACGACCGAGGATCGAGGTCAATTCTGACCTAACTCTAGTGACTATCAAAGACTAGGGACAATTCTGACCCAAGAGTGGTGACGATCAAGGACCGAGGTCAATTCTAACCTAACTCAGGTGATGATCCAAGACTGAGGCCAATTCTGACCCAAGAGTGGTGACGACCGAGGATCAAGGTCAATTCTGACCTAACTCAAGTGACGATCCAAGACAGGGGCCAATACTGACCCAAGAGTGGTGACGACCAAGAACTGAAGACAATTCTGACCTAACTCAAGTGACGATCCAAAACCGGGGCCAATTTTAACCCAAGAGTGGTGACGACCAAGGACCGAGATCAATTCTGACCTAACTAAGGTGACGATCCAAGACCGGGGCCAATACTGACCCAAGAGTGGTGAGAACCGAGAACCGAGAACCGAAGTCAATTCTGACCAAACTCAGGTGATGATCCAAGACCGGGGCCAATTCTGACCCAAGAGTGGTGACGGCCGAGGACCGAGGGTAATTCTGACCTAACTCAGGTGACGATCCAAGATCGGGGCCATTTTTTACCCAAGAGTGGTGACGACCGAGGATCGAGGGTAATTTTGATCTAACTCAGGTGACGATCCCAGACTAGGACCAATTCTGACCAAAGAGTGGTGAAGACCGAGGATCAAGGTCAATTCTAACCTAACTCAGGTGACCATTTAAGACTGGGACCAATATCGACCCAAGAGTGTTGACGACCGAGGATCGAGGTCAATTCTGACCTAACTCAGGTGATGATCTAAGACCGAGGCCCATTCTAAGCCAAGAGTGGTGACGTCCGAGGATCAAGATCAATTCTGAACTAAGTCAAGTGACGATCCAAGACCGAGGTCAATTCTAACCACGGAGTGGTGACGACCGAGGATCGCGGTCAATTCTGACCAAACTCAGGTGAAGATCCAAGACCGGGGCCAATACTGACCCAAGAGTGGTGACGACCAAGATTCGAGGGCAATTCTGACCTAACTCAGGTGACGATACAAGATCGGTGCCAATTCTGACCCAATAGTGGTGACGACCAAGAACCGAGGTCAATTCTGACCTAACTCTGCTGACGATCCAAAACGGGGGAAAATTCTCACCCCAAGAGTGGTGACTATCCAAAATCGGGGAAAATTCTCACCCCAAGAGTGGTGACGATCGAGGATCGACGTCAATTCTGACCTAACTCTGGTGACTATCCAAGACTGGGGCCAATTCTGACCCAAGAGTGGTGACGACCGAGGACCGAGGTCAATTTTGTCCTAACTTAGGTGACAATCCAAGACCGGGGCCAATTCTGACCCAAGAGGGGTGACGACCGAGGATCGAGACCTAACTTAGGTGACGATCCAAGATCGGGGCCAATACTGACCCAAGAGTGGTGACGAGCGAGAATCGAGGTCAATTCTGACCTAACTTAAGTGACGATCCAAGACCGGTGCCAAATAATGACCCAAGAGTGGTGACGACCAAGAACCGAGGTCTATTCTGACCTAACTCGGGTGACGATCCAAGACTGGTCCAATATTGGGCCAAGAGTGGTGACGACCAGGGATCGAGGTCAATTCTGACCTAACTCATGTGACGATCCACGACCGGCACCAATTCTGACCCAAGAGTGGTGACGACCGAGGATAGAGGTCAATTCTGACCTAACTCAGGTGACGATCCAAGACCGGGGCCAATACTGACCCAAGAGTGGTGACAACTAAGAACCGAGGTCAATTCTGACTTAACTCAAGTGACGATCCAAAATCGGGGCAAATTCTGACCCAAGAGTGGTGACGACCAAGAACCGAGGTCAATTCTGACCTAAGTCTTGTGACGATCCAAGACCGGGGCCAATTCATACCCAAGAGTGGTGACGACCGAGGATCGAGATCAATTCTGACCTAACTCAGGTGACGATCCACGATCGGGGCCAATTCTGACCCAAGAGTGGTGACGACCAAGGATCGAGGTTAATTCTAACCTAACTGAGGTGACGATCCATGATCGGGGCCAATTCTGACCAAGGAGTGGTGACGACCATGGATCGAGGTCAATTCTGACCTAACTCAGGTGACGATCCAAGACCGGGGCCAATACTGACCCAAGAGTGGTGACGACCGAGAATCGAGCTCAATTCTGACCTAACTCAGTTGACGATCCAAAAACTGGGCCAGTTTTGACACAAGAGTGGTGATGACCAAGGTCAATTCTGACCTAACTTAGGTGACGATCCAAGACCGAGGCCAATTGTGACCCAAGAGTGGGGACGATCGATGACGGAGGTCAATTCAAACCTAACTCAGGTGCCGATCCAAGATCGGGGCCAATTCTGACACAAGAGTGGTGACGACCGAGGATCGAGGGTAATTCTGCTCTAACTCAGGTGACAATCCCAGACCGGGACCAATTCTGACCGAAGAGTGGTGAAGACCGAGGATCGAGGTCAATTCTGACCTAACTCAGGTGACCATCCAAGACCGGGACCAATATTGATACAAGATTGTTGACGACCGAGGATTGAGGTCAATTCTGACCTAACTCAGGTGACGGTCCAAGACCGAGGCCAATTCTGACCCAAGAGTGGTGGCGTCCAAGGAACAAGATCAATTCTGAGCTAAGACAAGTGACGATCCAAGACCGAGGCCAATTCTAACCCAAGAGTGGTGACGACCGAGGATCGCGGTCAATTTTGACCAAACTCAGGTGAAGATCCAAGACCGGGGACATTACTGATCCAAGAGTGGTGACGACCAAGATTCGAGGGCAATTCTGACCTAACTCAGGTGACGATACAAGACCGGTGCCAATTCTGGCCCAAGAGTGGTGACAACCAAGAATCGAGGTCAATTCTGACCTAACTCTGCTGACGATCAAAAACCGGGGAAAATTCTCACCCCAAGAGTGGTGACTATCCAAAACCGGGGAAAATTCTCACCCCAAGAGTGGTGACGACCGAGGATCGAGGTCAATTCTGACCTAACTCTAGTGACTATCAAAGACTGGGGCCAATTCTGACCCAAGAGTGGGGACGACAAAGGACCGAGGTCAATTCTAACCTAACTTAGGTGATGATCCAAGACTGAGGCCAATTCTGACCCAAGAGTGGTGACGACCGAGGATCAAGGTCAATTCTGACCTAACTCAGGTGACGATCCAAGACAGGGGCCAATACTGACCCAATAGTGGTGACGACCAAGAACCGAAGACAATTCTGACCTAACTCAAGTGACGATCCAAAACCGAGGCCAATTTTAACCCAAGAGTGGTGACGACCAAGGACTGAGGTCAATTCTGACCTAACTAAGGTGACGATCCAAGACCGGGGCCAATACTGACCCAAGAGTGGTGAGAACCGAGAACCGAAGTCAATTCTGAACAAACTCAGGTGACGATCCAAAACCGGGGCCAATTTTGACCCAAAAGTGGTGATGACCGAGGACCGATGTCAATTCTGACCTAAATTAGGTGACGATGCAAGACCGGGGCCAATTCTGACCCAAGAGTGGTGACGAGAGAGGAACGAGGTCAATTCTGACCTAACTGAGGTGATGATCCAAGACCGGTTCCAATTCTGACCCAAGAGTAGTGACAACCAAGAATCAAGGTCAATTCTGATCTAACTCAGGTGATGATCCGAGATCGGGGCCAATTCTGACCCAAGAATGGTGACGATCGAGGACCGAGGTCAATTCTGACCTAACTCAAGTGGCGATCCAAAACCGAGGACAATTCTGAACCAAGAGTGGTGACGATCGAGGACCGAGGTCAATTTGGACCTAACTGAGGTGACGATCCAAGACCGGGACCAACTCTCACCCAATATTGTTGACGACATAGGATCGAGGTCAATTATGACTTAACTCAAGTGACGATACTAGACCGGTGCCAAATTCCAACCCAAGAGTGGTGACGACCAAGAACCGAGGTCAATTCTGACCTAACTCTGGTGACGATTCAAGACCGGGGCCAATACTAGCCCAAGAGTGGTGACGACCGGGGATCGAGGTCAATTCTGACGTAACTCAGGTGATGATCCATGATCGGGGCCAATTCTGACCCAAGAGTGGTGACGACCGAGCATAGAGGTCAATTCTCACCTAACTCAGGTGACGATCCAAGACCGGGGCTAATTTGGACTCCAGGGTTGTGACGACCGAGGACCGAGGTCAATTCTGACCTAACTCAGGTGACGATCCAAGAATTGTGTCAATTCTAACCCAAGAGTGGTGACGACTGAGGACCGAGGGCAATTCTGACCTAACTCAGGTGACGATCCAAAATCGGGGCCAATTCTGACCCAAGAGTGGTGACGACCGAGGATAGAGGTCAATTCTCACCTAACTCAGGTGACGATCCAAGACCGGGGCCAATACTGACCCAAGAGTTGTGACAACCAAGAATCGAGGTCAATTCTCACTTAACTCAAGTGATGATCCCAAATTGGGGCAAATTCTGAACCAAGAGTGGTGACGACCAAGAACCGAGGTGAATTCTGACCTAACTCCCGTGACGATCCAAGACCGGGGCCAATTCGGACCCAAGAGTGGAGATGACCGAGGATCAAGATCAATTCTGAACTAAGTCAAGTGACGAACCAAGACTGAGCTCAATTCTGACCAAACTAAGGTGATGATCCAAGACCGGGGGCAATTCTGACCCAAGAGTGGTGACGGCAGAGGATCGAGGGTAATTCTGACCTAACTCAGGTGACGATCCAAGATCGGGGCCATTTTTTACCCAAGAGTGGTGACGACCGAGGACCGAGGGTAATTTTGATCTAACTCAGGTGACGATCCCAGACCGGGACCAATTCTGACCCAAGAGTGGTGAAGACCGAGGATCGAGGTCAATTCTGACCTAACTTAGGTGACCATCCAAGACTGGGACCAATATTGACCCAAGAGTGTTGACGACCGAGGATCGAGGTCAATTCTGACCTAACTCAGGTGACGATCCAAGACCGAGGCCCATTCTGACCCAAGAGTGGTGACGTCCGAGGATCAAGATCAATTCTGAACTAAATCAAGTGACAATCCAAGACCGAGGCCAATTCTAACCCAAGAGTGGTGACGACCGAGGATCGCGGTCAATTCTGACCAAACTCAGGTGAAGATCCAAGATCGGGGCAAAACTGACCCAAGAGTGGTGACGACCAAGATTCGAGGGCAATTCTGACCTAACTCAGGTGACGATACAAGACCGGTGCCAATTCTGACCCAAGAGTGGTGACGACTAAGAACCAAGGTCAATTCTGACCTAACTCTGCTGACGATCCAAAACGGGAGAAAATTCTCACCCCAAGAGTGGTGACTATCCAAAATCGAGGAAAATTCTCACCCCAAGAGTGGTGACGACCGAGGATCGAGGTCAATTCTGACCTAACTCTGGTGACTATCCAAAACTGGGGCCATTTTTGACCCAAGAGTGGTGACGACCGAGGACCGAGGTCAATTTTGTCCTAACTTAGGTGACAATCCAAGACCGGGGCCAATTCTGACCCAAGAGGGGTGACGACCGAGGATCGAGACCTAACTTAGGTGACGATCCAAGACCGGGACCAATACTGACCCAAGAGTGGTGACGACTGAGAATCGAGGTCAATTCTGACCTAACTTAAGTGACGATCCAAGACCGGTGCCAAATTATGACCCAAGAGTGGTGACGACCAAGAACCGGGGTCTATTCTGACCTAACTCGGGTGACGATCCAAGACTGGGGCCAATACTGGGCCAAGAGTGGTGACGACCGGGTATCGAGGTCAATTCTGACCTAACTCAGGTGACGATCCACGACCGGCACCAATTCTGACCCAAGAGTGGTGACGACCGAGGATAGAGGTCAATTCTGACCTAACTCAGGTGACGATCCAAGCCTGGGGCCAATACTGACCCAAGAGTGGTGAAAACTAAGAACCGAGATCAATTCTGACTTAACTCAAGTGACGATCCAAAACTGGGGCAAATTCTAACCTAAGAATGGTGACGACCAAGAACCGAGGTCAATTCTGACCTAACTCTTGTGACGATCCAAGACCGGGGCCAATTCGAACCCAAGAGTGGTGACGACCGAGGATCGAGATCAATTCTGACCTAACTCAGGTGACGATCCACGACCGGGGCCAATTCTGACCCAAGAGTGGTGACGACCGAGGATCGAGGTCAATTCTAACCTAACTGAGTTGACGATCCATGATCGGGGCCAATTCTGACCCAGTAGTGGTGACGACCGAGGATCGAGGTCAATTCTGACCTAACTCAGGTGACGATCTAAGACCGGGGCCAATACTGACCCAAGAGTGGTGATGACCGAGAATCGAGCTCAATTCTGACCTAACTCAGTTGACGATCCAAAAACTGCGCCAGTTTTTACACAAGAGTGGTGATGACTGAGGTCAATTCTGACCTAACTTAGGTGACGATCCAAGACCGAGACCAATTGTGACCCAAGAGTGGTGGCGATCGAGGACGGAGGTCAATTCAAACCTAACTCAGGTGCCGATCGAAGACCGGGGCCAATTCTGACCCAACAGTGGTGACGGCCGAGGACCGAGGGTAATTCTGACCTAACTCAGGTGACGATCCAAGATGGGGGCAATTTGGACCCAAGAGTTGTAACGACCGAGGACCGAGAGTAATTCTGATCTAACTCTGGTGACAATCCCAGACCGGGACCAATTATGACCGAAGAGTGGTGAAGACCGAGGATCGAGGTCAATTCTGACCTAACTCAGGTGACCATCCAAGACCGGGACCAATATTGATCCAAGATTGTTGACGACCGAGGATTGAGGTCAATTCTGACCTAACTCAGGTGACGATCCAAGATCGAGGCCAATTCTGACCCAAGAGTGGTGACGTCCGAGGATCAAGATCAATTCTGAACTAAGACAAGTGACGATCCAAGACCGAGGCCAATTCTAACCCAAGAGTGGTGACGACCGAGGATCGCGGTCAATTTTGAACAAACTCAGGTGAAGATCCAAGACCGGGGCCAATACTGACCCAAGAGTGGTGACGACCAAGATTCGAGGGCAATTCTGACCTAACTCAGGTGACGATACAGGACCGTTGCCAATTCTGACCCAAGAGTGGTGACGACCAAGAACCGAGGTCAATTCTGACCTAACTCTGCTGACGATCCAAAACGGGGGAAAATTCTCACCTCAAGAGTGGTGACTATCCAAAATTGGGGAAAATTCTCACCCTAAGAGTGATGACGACCGAGGATCGAGGTCAATTCTGACCTAACTCTGGTGACTATCCAAAACTGGGGCCAATTCTGACCCAAGAGTGGTGACGACCGAGGACCGATGTCAATTTTGTCCTAACTTAGGTGACAATCCAAGACCGGGGCCAATCCTGACCCAAGAGGGGTGACGACCGAGGATCGAGACCTAACTTAGGTGACGATCCAAGACCGGGGCCAATACTGACCCAAGAGTGGTGACGACCGAGAATCGCGGTCAATTCTGACCTAACTTAGGTGACGATCCAAGACAGGTGCCAAATTATGACCCAGGAGTGGTGACGACCAAGAACCGAGGTCTATTATGACCGAACTCGGGTGATGATCCAAGACCGGGCCAAGAGTGGTGACGAGCGGGGATCGAGGTCAATTCTGACCTAACTCAGGTGATGATCCACGACCTGCACCAATTCTGACCCAAGAGTGGTGACGACCGAGGATAGAGGTCAATTCTGACCTAACTCAGGTGACGATCCAAGCCCGGGGCCAATACTGACCCAAGAGTGGTGACAACTAAGAACCGAGGTCAATTCTGACTTAACTCAAGTGACGATCCAAAACTGGGGCAAATTCTGACCCAAGAGTGGTGACGACCAAGAACCGAGGTCAATTCTGACCTAACTCTTGTGACGATCCAAGACCGGGGCCAATTCGGACCCAAGAGTGATGACGATCGAGGACTGAGATCAATTCTGACCTAACTCAGGTGACGATCCACGACCGGGGCCAATTCTGACCCAAGAGTGGTGACGACCGAGGATCGAGGTCAATTCTAACCTAACTGAGGTGACGATCCATGATCGGGGCCAATTCTGACCCAGGAGTGGTGACGACCGAGGATCGAGGTCAATTCTGACCTAACTCAGGTGACGATCCAAGACCAGGGCCAATACTGACCCAAGAGTGGTGTTGACCGAGAATCGAGCTCAATTCTGACCTAACTTAGTTGACGATCCAAAAACTGGGCCAGTTTTGACACAAGAGTGGTGATGATCGAGGTCAATTCTGACCTAACTTAGGTGACGATCCAAGACCGAGGCCAATTGTGACCCAAGAGTGGTGGCGATCGAGGACGGAGGTCAATTCAAACCTAACTCAGGTACCAATCCAAGACCGGGGCCAATTCTGACCCAACAGTGGTGACGACCGAGGATCGAGGGTAATTCTGACCTAACTCAGGTGACGATCCAAGATCGGGGCCAATTTGGACCCAAGAGTGGTGACGACCGAGGACCGAGGTTAATTCTGATCTAACTCAGGTGACAATCCCAGACCGGGACCAATTCTGACTGAAAAGTGGTGAAGACCGAGGATCGAGGTCAATTCTGACCTAACTTAGGTGACCATCAAAGACTGGGACAAATATTGATCCAAGATTGTTGACGACCGAGGATTGAGGTCAATTCTGACCTAACTCAGGTGACGATCCAAGACCGAGGCCAATTTTGACCCAAGAGTGGTGACGTCCGAGGATCAAGATCAATTCTGAATTAAGACAAGTGACGATCCAAGACCGAAGCCAATTCTAACCCAAGAGTGGTGACGACCGAGGATCGCGGTCAATTTTGACCAAACTCAGGTGAAGATCCAAGACCGGGGCCAATACTGACCCAAGAGTGGTGACGACCAAGATTCGAGGGCAATTCTGACCTAACTCAGGTGACGATACAAGACCGGTGCCAATTCTGACCCAAGAGTGGTGACGACCAAGAACCGAGGTCAATTCTGACCTAACTCTGCTGACGATCCAAAATCGGGGAAAATTCTCACCCCAAGAGTGGTGACTATCAAAAACCGGGGAAAATTCTCACCCCAAGAGTAGTGACGACCGAGGATCAAGGTCAATTCTGACCTAACTCTGGTGACTATCAAAGACTGGGGCCAATTCTGACCCAAGTGTGGTGACGATAGAGGACTGAGGTCAATTCTAACCTAACTCAGGTGATGATCCAAGACTGAGGCCAATTCTGACCCAAGAGTGGTGACGACCGAGGATCAAGGTCAATTCTGACCTAACTCATGTGACGATCCAAGACAGGGGCCAATACTGACCCAAGAGTGCTGACGACCAAGAACCGAAGACAATTCTGACCTAACTCAAGTGACGATCCAAAACCGGGGCCAATTTTAACCCAAGGGTGGTGACGACCAAGGACCGAGGTCAATTTTGACCTAACTAAGGTGATGATCCAAGACCGGGGCCAATACTGACCCAAGAGTGGTGAGAACCGAGAACCGAAGTCAATTCTGACCAAACTCAGGTGACGATCCAAAACTGAGGCCAATTTTGACCCAAAAGTGGTGATGACCGAGGACCGATATCAATTCTGACCTAAATTAGGTGACGATCCAAGACCGGGGCCAATTCTGACCCAAGAGTGGTGACGACAGAGGACCGAGGTCAATTCTAACCTAACTCAGGTGATGTTCCAAGACCGGTGCCAATTCTGACCCAAGAGTAGTGACGACCAAGGATCGAGGTCAGTTCTGACCTAACTCAGGTGATGATCCAAGATCGGGGCCAATTCTGACCCAAGAGTGGTGATGATCGAGGACCGAGGGAAATTCTGACCTAACTCAAGTGGCGATCCAAGACCGAGGACAATTCTGAACCAAGAGTGGTGACGATCAAGGATCGAGGGAAATTTGGACCTAACTAAGGTGACGATCCAAGACCGGGATCAACTCTCACCCAATATTGTTGACGACATAGGATCGAGGTCAATTCTGACTTAACTCAAGTGACGATACTAGACCGGTGCCAAATTCTGACCCAAGAGTGGTGACGACTAAGAACCGAGGTCAATTCTGACCTAACTCGGGTGACGATTCAAGACCGAGGCCAATACTGGCCCAAGAGTGGTGACGACCGTTGATCGAGGTCAATTCTGACCTAACTCAGGTGATGATCCATGACCGGCGCCAATTCGGACCCAAGAGTGGTGACGACTGAGGATAGAGGTCAATTCTCACCTAACTCAGGTGACGATCCAAGACCGGATCCAATACTGACCCAAGAGTGGTGACAACCAAGAACCGAGGTCAATTCTGACTTAACTCAAGTGACGATCCACAACTGGGGAAAATTCTGAACCAAGAGTGGTGACAACCATGAACCGAGGTCAATTCTGACCTAACTCTCGTGACGATCCAAGACCGGGGCCAATTCGGACCCAAGAGTGGTGACGACCGAGGATCGAGGTCAATTCTAACCTAACTCGGGTGATGATCCACGACCGGGGCCAATTCTTACCCAAGAGTGGTGACGACCGAGGATCGAGGTCAATTCTAACCTAACTGAGGTGACGATCCATGATCGGGGCCAATTCTTACCCAAGAGTGGTGAAGACCAAGGATCGAGCTCAATTCTGACATAACTCAGGTGATGATCCAAGACCGGGGCCAATACTGACCCAAGAGTGGTGACAACCGAGAACTGCGCTCAATTCTAACCTAACTCAGGTGACGATCCAAAACCGGGGCTAATTTTGACACAAGAGTGGTGATGACCGACGACCGAGGTCAATTCTGACCTAACTTTGGTGACGATCCAAGACCGAGGCCAATTGTGACCCAAGAGTGGTGAGGATCGAGGTCCGAGGTCAATTCTGACCTAACTCGGGTGACGATCCAAGACCGGGGCCAATTCTGACCCAAGGGTGGTGACAGCCGAGGATCGAGGGTAATTCAGACCTAACTCAGGTGATGATCCAAGATCGGGGCCTTTTTTGACCCAAGAGTGGTGATGACCGAGGATCGAGGGTAGCTTTGATCTAACTCAGGTGACGATCCCAGACAGGGACCAATTCTGACCCAAGAGTGGTGAAGACCGAGGATCGAGGTCAATTCTGACCTAACTCAGGTGACCATCGAAGACCGGGAATAATACTAACCCAAGAGTGTTGACGACTGAGGATCGAGGTTAATTCTGACCTAACTCAGGTGACGATCTAAGACCGAGGCCAATTCTGACCCAAGACTGGTGACGACCGAGGATCGAGATCAATTCTGAACTAACTCAAGTGACGATCCAAGACCAGGTCCAATTCTAACCCAAGAGTGGTGACGACCGAGGATCGAGGTCAATTCTGACCTAAATCAGGTGAAGATGCAAGACCAGGGCCAATACAGACCCAAGAGTGGTGACGAGCAAGAACCGAGGTCAATTCTGACCTAACTCAGGTGACGATCCAAGACTGGGGCCAATACTGACCCAAGAGTGGTGACGACGGAGAACCGTGGTCAATTCTAACCTAACTCTGCTGACGATCCAAAACCGGGGAAAATTCTCACCCCAAGAGTGGTGACTATCCAAAATCGGGGAAAATTCTCACCCCAAGAGTAGTGACGACCGAGGATCGAGGTCAATTCTGACCTAACTCCAGTGACTATCGAAAACAGGGGCAATTCTGACCCAAGAGTGGTGACGATCTAGGACTGAGGTCAATTCTAACCTAACTCAGGTGATGATCCAAGACTGAGGCCAATTCTGACCCAAGAGTGGTGACGACCGAGGATCAAGGTCAATTCTGACCTAACTCAGATGACGATCCAAGACAGGGGCCAATACTGACCCAAGAGTGGTGACGACCAAGAACCGAAGACAATTCTGACCTAACTCAAGTGACGATCCAAAACCCGGGCCAATTTTAACCCAAGAGTGGTGACGACCAAGGACCGAGGTCAATTCTGACCTAACTAAGGTGACGATCCAAGACCGGGGCCAATACTGACCCAAGATTGGTGAGAACTGAGAACCGAAGGCAATTCTGACCAAACTCAGGTGACGATCCAAAACCGGGGCCAATTTTGACCCAAAAGTGGTGATGACCGAGGACCGATGTCAATTCTGACCTAAATTAGGTGACGATCCAAGACCGGTGCCAATTCTGACCCAAGGGTGGTGACGACAGAGGACCGAGGTCAATCCTGACCTAACTCAGGTGATGATCCAAGACCGGTGCCAATTCTGACCGAAGAGTAGTGACGACCAAGGATCGAGGTCAATTCTGACCTAACTCAGGTGATGATCCGAGATCGGGGCCAATTCTGACCCAAGAGTGGTGACGATCGAGGTCCGAGGGCAATTCTTACCTAACTCAATTGGCAATCCAAGACCGAGGACAATTCTGAACCAAGAGTGGTGACGATCAAGGACCGAGGGCAATTTGGACCTAACTGAGGTTACGATCCAAGACCGGGACCAACTCTCACCCAATATTGTTGACGACATAGGATCGAGGTCAATTCTGACTTAACTCAAGGGACGATACTAGACCGGTGCCAAATTCTGACCCAAGAGTGGTGACGACTAAGAACCGAGGTCAATTCTGACCTAACTTGGGTGACGATTCAAAACCGGGGCCAATACTGGCCCAAGAGTGGTGACGACCGTTGATCGAGGTCAATTCTGACCTAACTCAGGTGATGATCAATAACTGGCGCCAATTCTGACCCAAGAGTGGTGACGACTCAGGATAGAGGTCAATTCTCACCTAACTCAGGTGACGATCCAAGATCGGATCCAATACTGACCCAAGGGTGGTGACAACAAAGAACTAAGGTCAATTCTAACTTAACTCAAGTGACGATCCAAAACTGGGGCAAATTCTGAACCAAGAGTGGTGACGACCAAGAACCGAGGTCAATTCTGACCTAACTCTCGTGACGATCCAAGACCGGGGCCAATTCGGATCCAAGAGTGGTGACGACCGAGGATCGAGGTCAATTTTAACCTAACTCGGGTGACGATCCATGATCGGGGCCAATTCTGACCCAAGAGTGGTGACGACCGAGGATCGAGGTCAATTCTAACCTAACTGAGGTGACGATCCATGATCGGGGCCAATTCTTACCCAAGAGTGGTGAAGACCGAGGATCGAGCTCAATTCTGACCTAACTCAGGTGACGATCCAAGACCGGGGCCAATACTGACCCAAGAGTGGTGACGACCGAGAACTGCGCTCAATTCTAACCTAACTCAGGTGACGATCCAAAACCGGGGCTAATTTTGACCCAAGAGTGGTGATGACCGACGACCGAGGTCAATTCTGACCTAACTTTGGTGACGATCCAAGACCGAGGCCAATTGTGACCCAAGAGTGGTGAGGATCGAGGTCCGAGGTCAATTCTGACCTAACTCGGGTGACGATCCAAGACCGGGGCCAATTCTGACCCAAGAGTGGTGACAGCCGAGGATCGAGGGTAATTCAGACCTAACTCAGGTGATGATCCAAGATCGGGGCCTTTTTTGACCCAAGAGTGGTGATGACCGAGGATCGAGGGTAGCTTTGATCTAACTCAGGTGACGATCCCAGACTGGGACCAATTCTGACCCAAGAGTGGTGAAGACCGAGGATCGAGGTCAATTCTGACCTAACTCAGGTGACCATCGAAGACCGGGAATAATACTAACCCAAGAGTGTTGACGACTGAGGATCGAGGTTAATTCTGACCTAACTCAGGTGACGATCTAAGACCGAGGCCAATTCTGACCCAAGACTGGTGACGACCGAGGATCGAGATCAATTCTGAACTAACTCAAGTGACGATCCAAGACCAGGTCCAATTCTAACCCAAGAGTGGTGACGACCGAGGATCGAGGTCAATTCTGACCTAAATCAGGTGAAGATGCAAGACCAGGGCGAATACAGACCCAAGAGTGGTGACGACCAAGAACCGAGGTCAATTCTGACCTAACTCAAGTGACGATCCAAGACTGGGGCCAATACTGACCCAAGAGTGGTGACGACGGAGAACCGAGGTCAATTCTAACCTAACTCTGCTGACGATCCAAAACCGGGGAAAATTCTCACCCCAAGAGTGGTGACTATCCAAAATCGGGGAAAATTCTCACCCCAAGAGTAGTGACGACCGAGGATCGAGGTCAATTCTGACCTAACTCTAGTGACTATCGAAAACAGGGGCAATTCTGACCCAAGAGTGGTGACGATCTAGGACTGAGGTCAATTCTAACCTAACTCAGGTGATGATCCAAGACTGAGGCCAATTCTGACCTAAGAGTGGTGACGACCGAGGATCAAGGTCAATTCTGACCTAACTCAGATGACGATCCAAGACAGGGGCCAATACTGACCCAAGAGTGGTGACGACCAAGAACCGAAGACAATTCTGACCTAACTCAAGTGACGATCCAAAACCCGGGCCAATTTTAACCCAAGAGTGGTGACGACCAAGGACCGAGGTCAATTCTGACCTAACTAAGGTGACGATCCAAGACCGGGGCCAATACTGACCCAAGATTGGTGAGAACCGAGAACCGAAGGCAATTCTGACCAAACTCAGGTGACGATTAAAAACCGGGGCCAATTTTGACCCAAAAGTGGTGATGACCGAGGACCGATGTCAATTCTGACCTAAATTAGGTGACGATCCAAGACCGGGGCCAATTCTGACCCAAGGGTGGTGACGACAGAGGACCGAGGTCAATCCTGACCTAACTCAGGTGATGATCCAAGACCGGTGCCAATTCTGACCCAAGAGTAGTGACGACCAAGGATCGAGGTCAATTCTGACCTAACTCAGGTGATGATCCGAGATCGGGGCCAATTCTGACCCAAGAGTGGTGACGATCGAGGTCCGAGGGCAATTCTTACCTAACTCAATTGGCAATCCAAGACCGAGGACAATTCTGAACCAAGAGTGGTGACGATCGAGGACCGAGGGCAATTTGGACCTAACTGAGGTTACGATCCAAGACCGGGACCAACTCTCACCCAATATTGTTGACGACATAGGATCGAGGTCAATTCTGACTTAACTCAAGGGACGATACTAGACCGGTGCCAAATTCTGACCCAAGAGTGGTGACGACTAAGAACCGAGGTCAATTCTGACCTAACTTGGGTGACGATTCAAAACCGGGGCCAATACTGGCCCAAGAGTGGTGACGACCGTTGATCGAGGTCAATTCTGACCTAACTCAGGTGATGATCAATAACCGGCGCCAATTCTGACCCAAGAGTGGTGACGACTAAGGATAGAGGTCAATTCTCACCTAACTCAGGTGACGATCCAAGATCGGATCCAATACTGACCCAAGGGTGGTGACAACCAAGAACTAAGGTCAATTCTAACTTAACTCAAGTGACGATCCAAAACTGGGGCAAATTCTGAACCAAGAGTGGTGACGACCAAGAACCGAGGTCAATTCTGACCTAACTCTCGTGACGATCCAAGACCGGGGCCAATTCGGATCCAAGAGTGGTGACGACCGAGGATCGAGGTCAATTTTAACCTAACTCGGGTGACGATCCATGATCGGGGCCAATTCTGACCCAAGAGTGGTGACGACCGAGGATCGAGGTCAATTCTAACCTAACTGAGGTGACGATCCATGATCGGGGCCAATTCTTACCCAAGAGTGGTGAAGACCGAGGATCGAGCTCAATTCTGACCTAACTCAGGTGACGATCCAAGACCGGGGCCAATACTGACCCAAGAGTGGTGACGACTGAGAACTGCGCTCAATTCTAACCTAACTCAGGTGACGATCCAAAACCGGGGCTAATTTTGACCCAAGAGTGGTGATGACCGACGACCGAGGTCAATTCTGACCTAACTTTGGTGACGATCCAAGACCGAGGCCAATTGTCACCCAAGAGTGGTGAGGATCAAGGACCGAGGTCAATTCTGACCTAACTCGGGTGATGATCCAAAGCCGGGGCCAATTCTGACCCAAGAGTGGTGACGGCCTAGGATCAAGGGTAATTCTGACCTAACTCAGGTGTTGATCCAAGATCGGGGCCTTTTTTGACCCAAGAGTGGTGATGACCGAGGATCGAGGGTAGCTTTGATCTAACTCAGGTGACGATCCCAGACTGGGACCAATTCTGACCCAAGAGTGGTGAAGACCGAGGATCGAGGTCAATTTTGACCTAACTAAGGTAACCATCGAAGACCGGGAATAATACTAACCCAAGAGTGTTGACGACTGAGGATCGAGGTCAATTCTGACCTAAGTCAGGTGACGATCTAGGACAGAGGCCAATTCTGACCCAAGTGTGGTGACGACCGAGGATCGAGATCAATTCTGAACTAACTCAAGTGACGATCCAACACGGGGTCCAATTCTAACCCAAGAGTGGTGACGACCGAGGATCGAGGTCAATTCTGACCTAACTCGGGTGAAGATCCAAGACCAGGGCCAATATTGACCCAAGAGTGGTGACGACCAAGAACCGAGGTCAATTCTGACGTAACTCAGGTGACGATCCAAGACTGGGGCCAATACTGACCCAAGAGTGGTGACGACGGAGAACCGAGGTCAATTCTAACCTAACTCTGCTGACGATCCAAAACTGGGGAAAATTCTCACCCCAAGAGTGGTGACTATCCAAAACCGGGGAAAATTCTCACCCCAAGAGTAGTGACGACCGAGGATCGAGGTCAATTCTGACCTAACTCTGGTGACAATCAAAGACTGGGGCCAATTCTGACCCAAGAGTGGTGACGATCGAGGACTGAGGTCAATTCGAACCTAACTCAGGTGATGATCCAAGACTGAGGCCAATTCTGACCGAAGAGTGGTGACGACCGAGGATCAAGGTCAATTCTGACCTAACTCAGGTGACGATCTAAGACAGGGGCCAATACTGACCCAAGAGTGGTGACGGCCAAGAACCAAAGACAATTCTGACCTAACTCAAGTGACGATCCAAAACCCGGGCCAATTTTAACCCAAGAGTGGTGACGACCAAGGACCGAGGTCAATTCTTACCTAACTAAGGTGACGATCCAAGACCGGGGCCAATACTGACCCAAGATTGGTGAGAACCGAGAACCGAAGGCAATTCTGACCAAACTCAGGTGACGATCCAAAACCGGGGCCAATTTTGACCCAAAAGTGGTGATGACCGAGGACCGATGTCAATTCTGACCTAAATTAGGTGACGATCCAAGACCGGGGCCAATTCTGACCCAAGGGTGGTGACGACAGAGGACCGAGGTCAATCCTGACCTAACTCAGGTGATGATCCAAGACCGGTGCCAATTCTGACCCAAGAGTAGTGACGACCAAGGATCGAGGTCAATTCTGACCTAACTCAGGTGATGATCCGAGATCGGGGCCAATTCTGACCCAAGAGTGGTGACGATCGAGGTCCGAGGGCAATTCTTACCTAACTCAATTGGCAATCCAAGACCGAGGACAATTCTGAACCAAGAGTGGTGACGATCGAGGACCGAGGGCAATTTGGACCTAACTGAGGTTACGATCCAAGACCGGAACCAACTCTCACCCAATATTGTTGACGACATAGGATCGAGGTCAATTCTGACTTAACTCAAGGGACGATACTAGACCGGTGCCAAATTCTGACCCAAGAGTGGTGACGACTAAGAACCGAGGTCAATTCTGACCTAACTCGGGGATGATTCAAGACCGGGGCCAATACTGGCCCAAGAGTGGTGACGACCGTTAATTGAGGTCAATTCTGACCTAACTCAGGTGATGATCCATGACCGGCGCCAATTCTGACCCAAGAGTGGTGACGACTGAGGATAGAGGTCAATTCTCACCTAACTTAGGTGACGATCCAAGACCGGATCCAATACTGACCCAAGAGTGGTGACAACCAAGAACCAAGGTCAATTCTGACTTAACTTAAGTGACGATCCAAAACTGGGGCAAATTCTGAAGCAAGAGTGGTCACGACCAAGAACCGAGGTCAATTCTGACCTAACTCTCGTGACGATCCAAGATCGGGGCCAATTTGGACCCAAGAGTGGTGACGACCGAGGATCGAGGTCAATTCTAACCTAACTCGGGTGACGATCCACGACCGGGGCCAATTCTGACCCAAGAGTGGTGACGACCGAGGATCGAGGTCAATTCTAACCTAACTGAGGTGACGATCCATGATCGGGGCCAATTCTTACCCAAGAGTGGTGAAGACCGAGGATCAAGATCAATTATGACCTAACTCAGGTGATGATCCAAGACCGGGGCCAATACTGACCCAAGAGTGGTGACGACCGAGAACTGCGCTCAATTCTAACCTAACTCAGGTGACGATCCAAAACCGGGGCCAATTTTGACCCAAGAGTGGTGATGATCGACGACCGAGGTCAATTCTGACCTAACTTTGGTGACGATCCAAGACCGAGGCCAATTGTGACCCAAGAGTGGTGAGGATCGAGGACCGAGGTCAATTCTGACCTAACTCGGGTGACGATCCAAGACCGGGGCCAATTCTGACCCAAGAGTGGTGACGACCGAGGATCGAGGGTAATTCTGACCTAACTCAGGTGATGATCCAAGATCGGGGCCTTTTTTTACCCAAGAGTGGTGATGACCGAGGATCGAGGGTAACTTTGATCTAACTCAGGTGACGATCCCAAACTGGGACCAATTCTGACCCAGGAGTGGTGAAGACCGAGGATCGAGGTCAATTCTGACCTAACTCAGGTGACCATCGAAAACCGGGAATAATACTAACCCAAGAGTGTTGACGACTGAGGATCGAGGTCAATTCTGACCTAACTCAAGTGACGATCTAAGACCGAGGCCGATTCTGACCCAAGAGTGGTGACGACCGAGGATCGAGATCAATTCTGAACTAACTCAAGTGACGATCCAAGACCGGGTCCAATTCTAACCCAAGAGTGGTGACAATCGAGGATCGAGGTCAATTCTGACCTAACTCAGGTGAAGATCCAAGACCAGGGCCAATACTGACCAAAGAGTGGTGACAACCAAGAACCGAGGTCAATTCTGACCTAACTCAGGTGGCGATCCAAGACTGGGGCCAATACTCACCCAAGAGTGGTGACGACCAAGGATGGAGGTCAATTCTGACCTATCTCAGGTGACGATCCAAGACTGCGCCCAATTCTAACCCAAGAGTGGTGACGACTGAGGACCGAGGTCAATTCTGACCTCACTAAGGTGACGATTCAAGATCGGGGCCAATTCTGACGCAAGAGTGGTGATGACCAAGGACCGAGGTCAATTCCGACCTAACTTAGGTGACGATCCAAAACCGAGGAAAATTTTAACCCATGAGTGGTGACGACCAAGGGTCGACGTCCATTCCGAGCAAACTAAGGTGACAATCCGAGACCGGGTCCAATACTGACCTAAGAGTGGTGACGACCGAGAACCGAGTTCAATTCTGACCAAACTCAGGTGAAGATCCAAAACCGGGGCCAATTTTGACCCAAAAGTGATGACGACCGAGGACCGAGGTCAATTCTGACCTAAATTAGGTGACGATCCAAGACCGGGGCCAATTCTTACCCAAGAGTGGCGATGACAAAGGATCGAGGTTAATTCTGACCTAACTCAGGTGATGATCCAAGATCGGTGCCAATTTTGACCCAAGAGTGGTGGCGACTTTGGATCGAGGTCAATTCTGACCTAACTTAGATGACGATCCAAGACCGGGGTCAATTCTAACCTAACTCAGGTGATGATCCAAGACTGGGGCCAATTCTGACCCAAGAGTGGTGACGACCGAGGATCGAGGTCAATTCTGACCTAACTCAGGTGACGATCCAAGACCGGGGCCAATACTGACCCAAGAGTGGTGACGACGGAGAACCGAGGTCAATTCTGACCTAACTCAGGTGACGATCCAAAACTGGGGTCAATTTTAACCCAAAAGAGGTGACGACCAAGGATCAAGGTTAATTCTGACATAACTCAGGTGACGATCCAAGACCGGGGCCAATTCTGACCCAAGAGTGGTGACGACTGAGGACCGAGGTCAATTCTGACCTAACTGAGGTGACGATCCTAAATCAGAGCCAATTCTGACCCAAGAGTGGTGATGACCAAGGACCGAGGTCAATTCCAACCTAACTCAGGTGACGATCCAAGACCGGGGTAAATTCTGACACAAGAGTGGTGACGGTCGAGGATCGAGAACAATTCTGACCCAACTCAGGTGACGATCCAAGACCGGGGTGAATTTTGACACAAGAGTGGTGACGATCGAGGACTGAGGGAAATTCTGACCTAACTCAGGTGACCATCCAAGACTGAGGTCAATTTTGACCTAACTCAGGTGACGATCCAAGACCGGGACCAATTCTGACCCAAGATTGGTGACGACATAGGATCGAGGTCAATTCTGACTTAACTCAAGTGATGATACAAGATCGGTGCCAATTCTAACCCAAGAGTGGTGACGACCGAGGATCGAGGTCAATTCTGACCTAACTCGGGTGAAGATCCAAGACCAGGGCCAATACTGACCCAAGTGTGGTGACGACCAAGAACCGAGGTCAATTCTGACGTAACTCAGGTGACGATCCAAGACTGGGGCCAATACTGACCCAAGAGTGGTGACGACGGAGAACCGAGGTCAATTCTAACCTAACTCTGCTGACGATCCAAAACTGGGGAAAATTCTCACCCCAAGAGTGGTGACTATCCAAAACCGGGGAAAATTCTCACCCCAAGAGTAGTGACGACCGAGGATCGAGGTCAATTCTGACCTAACTCTGGTGACAATCAAAGACTGGGGCCAATTCTGACCCAAGAGTGGTGACGATCGAGGTCTGAGGTCAATTCGAACCTAACTCAGGTGATGATCCAAGACTGAGGCCAATTCTGACCGAAGAGTGGTGACGACCGAGGATCAAGGTCAATTCTGACCTAACTCAGGTGACGATCTAAGACAGGGGCCAATACTGACCCAAGAGTGGTGACGGCCAAGAACCGAAGACAATTCTGACCTAACTCAAGTGACGATCCAAAACCCGGGCCAATTTTAACCCAAGAGTGGTGACGACCAAGGACCGAGGTCAATTCTTACCTAACTAAGGTGACGATCCAAGACCGGGGCCAATACTGACCCAAGATTGGTGAGAACCGAGAACCGAAGGCAATTCTGACCAAACTCAGGTGACGATCCAAAACCGGGGCCAATTTTGACCCAAAAGTGGTGATGACCGAGGACCGATGTCAATTCTGACCTAAATTAGGTGACGATCCAAGACCGGGGCCAATTCTGACCCAAGGGTGGTGACGACAGAGGACCGAGGTCAATCCTGACCTAACTCAGGTGATGATCCAAGACCGGTGCCAATTCTGACCCAAGAGTAGTGACGACCAAGGATCGAGGTCAATTCTGACCTAACTCAGGTGATGATCCGAGATCGGGGCCAATTCTGACCCAAGAGTGGTGACGATCGAGGTCCGAGGGCAATTCTTACCTAACTCAGTTGGCAATCCAAGACCGAGGACAATTCTGAACCAAGAGTGGTGACGATCCAGGACCGAGGGCAATTTGGACCTAACTGAGGTTACGATCCAAGACCGGGACCAACTCTCACCCAATATTGTTGACGACATAGGATCGAGGTCAATTCTGACTTAACTCAAGGGACGATACTAGACCGGTGCCAAATTCTGACCCAAGAGTGGTGACGACTAAGAACCGAGGTCAATTCTGACCTAACTCGGGGATGATTCAAGACCGGGGCCAATACTGGCCCAAGAGTTGTGACGACCGTTAATTGAGGTCAATTCTGACCTAACTCAGGTGATGATCCATGACCGGCGCCAATTCTGACCCAAGAGTGGTGACGACTGAGGATAGAGGTCAATTCTCACCTATCTTAGGTGACGATCCAAGACCGGATCCAATACTGACCCAAGAGTGGTGACAACCAAGAACCAAGGTCAATTCTGACTTAACTTAAGTGACGATCCAAAACGGGGGCAAATTCTGAAGCAAGAGTGGTCACGACCAAGAACCGAGGTCAATTCTGACCTAACTCTCGTGACGATCCAAGATCGGGGCCAATTTGGACCCAAGAGTGGTGACGACCGAGGATCGAGGTCAATTCTAACCTAACTCGGGTGACGATCCACGACCGGGGCCAATTCTGACCCAAGAGTGGTGACAACCGAGGATCGAGGTCAATTCTAACCTAACTGAGGTGACGATCCATGATCGGGGCCAATTCTTACCCAAGAGTGGTAAAGACCGAGGATCGAGATCAATTATGACCTAACTCAGGTGATGATCCAAGACCGGGGCCAATACTGACCCAAGAGTGGTGACGACCGAGAACTGCGCTCAATTCTAACCTAACTCAGGTGACGATCCAAAACCGGGGCCAATTTTGACCCAAGAGTGGTGATGATCGACGACCGAGGTCAATTCTGACCTAACTTTGGTGACGATCCAAGACCGAGGCCAATTGTGACCCAAGAGTGGTGAGGATCGAGGACCGAGGTCAATTCTGACCTAACTCGGGTGACGATCCAAGACCGGGGCCAATTCTGACCCAAGAGTGGTGACGGCCGAGGATCGAGGGTAATTCTGACCTAACTCAGGTGATGATCCAAGATCGGGGCCTTTTTTTACCCAAGAGTGGTGATGACCGAGGATCGAGGGTAACTTTGATCTAACTCAGGTGACGATCCCAAACTGGGACCAATTCTGACCCAGGAGTGGTGAAGACCGAGGATCGAGGTCAATTCTGACCTAACTCAGGTGACCATCGAAGACCGGGAATAATACTAACCCAAGAGTGTTGACGACTGAGGATCGAGGTCAATTCTGACCTAACTCAAGTGACGATCTAAGACCGAGGCCGATTCTGACCCAAGAGTGGTGACGACCGAGGATCGAGATCAATTCTGAACTAACTCAAGTGACGATCCAAGACCGGGTCCAATTCTAACCCAAGAGTGGTGACAATCGAGGATCGAGGTTAATTCTGACCTAACTCAGGTGAAGATCCAAGACCAGGGCCAATACTGACCAAAGAGTGGTGACGACCAAGAACCGAGGTCAATTCTGACCTAACTCAGGTGGCGATCCAAGACTGGGGCCAATACTCACCCAAGAGTGGTGACGACCAAGGATGGAGGTCAATTCTGACCTAACTCAGGTGACGATCCAAGACTGCGCCCAATTCTAACCCAAGAGTGGTGACGACTGAGGACCGAGGTCAATTCTGACCTCACTAAGGTGACGATCCAAGATCGGGGCCAATTCTGACGCAAGAGTGGTGATGACCAAGGACCGAGGTCAATTCCGACCTAACTTAGGTGACGATCCAAAACCGAGGAAAATTTTAACCCATGAGTGGTGACGACCAAGGGTCGACGTCCATTCCGAGCAAACTAAGGTGACAATCCGAGACCGGGTCCAATACTGACCTAAGAGTGGTGACGACCGAGAACCGAGTTCAATTCTGACCAAACTCAGGTGAAGATCCAAAACCGGGGCCAATTTTGACCCAAAAGTGATGACGACCGAGGACCGAGGTCAATTCTGACCTAAATTAGGTGACGATCCAAGACCGGGGCCAATTCTTACCCAAGAGTGGCGATGACAAAGGATCGAGGTTAATTCTGACCGAACTCAGGTG
Organism: Sambucus nigra; assembly: GCA_949130495.1. Taxonomy (NCBI): domain Eukaryota; kingdom Viridiplantae; phylum Streptophyta; class Magnoliopsida; order Dipsacales; family Adoxaceae; genus Sambucus; species Sambucus nigra. The sequence continues at coordinate 620,253,251 of OX422207.1, read as the reverse complement.
ATGATCCAAGATCGGTGCCAATTTTGACCCAAGAGTGGTGGCGACTTTGGATCGAGGTCAATTCTTACCTAACTTAGATGACGATCCAAGACCGGGGTCAATTCTAACCTAACTCAGGTGATGATCCAAGACTGGGGCCAATTCTGACCCAAGAGTGGTGACGACCGAGGATCGAGGTCAATTCTGACCTAACTCAGGTGACGATCCAAGACCGGGGCCAATACTGACCCAAGAGTGGTGACGACGGAGAACCGAGGTCAATTCTGACCTAACTCAGGTGACGATCCAAAACTGGGGTCAATTTTAACCCAAAAGAGGTGACGACCAAGGATCAAGGTTAATTCTGACATAACTCAGGTGACGATCCAAGACCGGGGCCAATTCTGACCCAAGAGTGGTGACGACTGAGGACCGAGGTCAATTCTGACCTAACTGAGGTGACGATCCTAAATCAGAGCCAATTCTGACCCAAGAGTGGTGATGACCAAGGACCGAGGTCAATTCCAACCTAACTCAGGTGACGATCCAAGACCGGGGTAAATTCTGACCCAAGAGTGGTGACGGTCGAGGATCGAGAACAATTCTGACCCAACTCAGGTGACGATCCAAGACCGGGGTGAATTTTGACACAAGAGTGGTGACGATCGAGGACTGAGGGAAATTCTGACCTAACTCAGGTGACCATCCAAGACTGAGGTGAATTTTGACCTAACTCAGGTGACGATCCAAGACCGGGACCAATTCTGACCCAAGATTGGTGACGACATAGGATCGAGGTCAATTCTGACTTAACTCAAGTGATGATACAAGATCGGTGCCAATTCTAACCCAAGAGTGGTGACGACCGAGGATCGAGGTCAATTCTGACCTAACTCGGGTGAAGATCCAAGACCAGGGCCAATACTGACCCAAGTGTGGTGACGACCAAGAACCGAGGTCAATTCTGACGTAACTCAGGTGACGATCCTAGACTGGGGCCAATACTGACCCAAGAGTGGTGACGACGGAGAACCGAGGTCAATTCTAACCTAACTCTGCTGACGATCCGAAACTGGGGAAAATTCTCACCCCAAGAGTAGTGACGACCGAGGATCGAGGTCAATTCTGACCTAACTCTGGTGACTATCAAAGACTGGGGCCAATTCTGACCTAAGAGTGGTGACGATCGAGGACTGAGGTCAATTCGAACCTAACTCAGGTGATGATCCAAGACTGAGGCCAATTCTGACTGAAGAGTAATGACGACCGAGGATCAAGGTCAATTCTGACCTAACTCAGGTGACGATCCAAGACAGGGGCCAATACTGACCCAAGAGTGGTGACGGCCAAGAACCGAAGACAATTCTGACCTAACTCAAGTGACGATCCAAAACCGGGGCCAATTTTAACCCAAGAGTTGTGACGACCGAGGACCGATGTCAATTCTGACCTAAATTAGGTGACGATCCAAGATCGGGGCCAATTCTGACCCAAGAGTGGTGACAACAGAGGACCGAGGTCAATTCTGACCTAACTCAGGTGATGATCCAAGACCGGTGCCAATTCTGACCCAAGAGTAGTGACGACCAAGGATCGAAGTCAATTCTGACCTAACTCAGGTGATGATCCAAGATCGGGGCCAATTCTGACCCAAGAGTGGTGACGATCGAGGACCGAGGGAAATTCTGACCTAACTCAAGTGGCGATCCAAGACCGAGGACAATTCTGAACCAAGAGCTATGACGATCGAGGACCGAGGGTAAATTGGACCTAACTGAGATTACGATCCAAGACCGGGACCAACTCTCACCCAATATTGTTGACGACATAGGATCGAGGTCAATTCTGACTTAACTCAAGTGACGATACTAGACCGGTGCCAAATTCTGACCCAAGAGTGGTGACGACTAAGAACCGAGGTCAATTCTGACCTAACTCGGGTAACGATTCAAGACCAGGGCCAATACTGGCCCAAGAGTGGTGACGACCGTTGATCGAGGTCAATTCTGACCTAACTCAGGTGATGGTCCATGACTGGCGCCAATTCTGACCCAAGAGTGGTGACGACTGAGGATAGAGGTCAATTCTCACCTAACTCAGGTGACGATCCAAGACCGGATCCAATACTGACCCAAGAGTGGTGACAACCAAGAACCAAGGTCAATTCTGACTTAACTCAAGTGACGATCCAAAACTGGGGCAAATTCTGAACTAAGAGTGGTGACGACCAAGAACCGAGGTCAATTCTGACCTAACTCTCGTGACGATCCAAGATCGGGGCCAATTCGGACCCAAGAGTGGTGACGACCGAGGATCGAGGTCAATTCTAACCTAACTCGGGTGACGATCCACGACCGGGGCCAATTCTGACCCAAGAGTTGTGACGACCGAGGATCGAGGTCAATTCTAACCTAACTGAGGTGACGATCCATGATCGGGGCCAATTCTTACCCAAGAGTGGTGAAGACCGAGGATCGAGCTCAATTATGACCTAACTCATGTGATGATCCAAGACCGGGCCAATACTGACCCAAGAGTGGTGACGACCGAGAACTGCGCTCAATTCTAACCTAACTCAGGTGATGATCCAAAACCGGGGCCAATTTTGACCCAAGAGTGGTGATGATCGACGACCGAGGTCAATTCCGACCTAACTTTGGTGACGATCCAAGACCGAGGCCAATTGTGACCCAAGAGTGGTGAGGATCGAGGACCGAGGTCAATTCTGACCAAACTCGGGTGACGATCCAAGACCGGGGCCAATTCTGACCCAAGAGTGGTGACGACCGAGGATCGAGGGTAATTCTGACCTAACTCAGGTGATGATCCAAGATCGGGGCCTTTTTTGACCCAAGAGTGGTGATGACCGAGGATCGAGGGTAACTTTGATCTAACTCAGGTGACGATCCCAGACTGGGACCAATTCTGACCCAGGAGTGGTGAAGACCGAGGATCGAGGTCAATTCTGACCTAACTCAGGTGACCATCGAAGACCGGGAATAATACTAACCCAAGAGTGTTGATGACTGAGGATCGAGGTCAATTCTGACCTAACTCAGGTGATGATCTAAGACCGAGGCCAATTCTGACCCAAGAGTGGTGACGACCGAGGATCAAGATCAATTCTGAACTAACTCAAGTGACGATCCAAGACCGGGTCCAATTCTAACCCAAGAGTGGTGACAATCGAGGATCGAGGTCAATTCTGACCTAACTCGGGTGAAGATCCAAGACCAGGGCCAATACTGACCAAAGAGTGGTGACGACCAAGAACCGAGGTCAATTCTGACCTAACTCAGGTGACGATCCAAGACTGGGGCCAATACTCACCCAAGAGTGGTGACGACCAAGGATGGAGGTAAATTCTGACCTAACTCAGGTGACGATCCAAGACTGGGGCCAATTCTAACCCAAGAGTGGTGACGACCGAGGACCGAGGTCAATTCTAACCTCACTGAGGTGATGATCCAAGATCGGGGCCAATTCTGACGCAAGAGTGGTGATGACCAATGACCGAGGTCAATTCCGACCTAACTTAGGTGACGATCCAAAACTGAGGAAAATTTTAACCCATGAGTGGTGACGACCAAGGGTCGACGTCCATTCCGAGCAAACTAAGGTGACAATCTGAGACCGGGGCCAATACTGACCTAAGAGTGGTGACGACCGAGAACCGAGTTCAATTCTGACCAAACTCAGGTGAAGATCCAAAACCGGGGCCAATTTTGACCCAAAAGTGGTGACGACCGAGGACCGAGGTCAATTCTGACCTAAATTAGGTGACGATCCAAGACCAGGGCCAATTATTACCCAAGAGTGGTGATGACAAAGGATCGAGGTTAATTCTGACCTAACTCAGGTGATGATCCAAGATCGGTGCCAATTTTGACCCAAGAGTGGTGGCGACTTTGGATCGAGGTCAATTCTGACCTAACTTAGATGACGATCCAAGACCGGGGCCAATTCTGACCTAACTCAGGTGATGGTCCAAGACTGGGGCCAATTCTGACCCAAGAGTGGTGACGACCGAGGATCGAGGTCAATTCTGACCTAACTCAGGTGACGATCCAAAACTGCGGTCAATTTTAACCCAAAAGTGGTGACGACCAAGGATCAAGGTTAATTCTGACATAACTCACGTGACGATCCAAGACCGGGGCCAATTCTGACACAAGAGTGGTGACGACTGAGGACCGAGGTCAATTCTGACCTAGCTGAGGTGACGATCCAAGATCAGAGCCAATTCTGACCCAAGAGTGGTGATGACCAAGGACCGAGGTCAATTCTGACCTAACTCAGGTGACGATCCAAGACCGGGGTAAATTCTGACCCAAGAGTGGTGACGGTCGAGGATCGAGAACAATTCTCACCCAACTCACGTGACGATCCAAGACCGGGGTGAATTTTGACTCAAGAGTGGTGACGATCGAGGACTGAGGGAAATTCTGACCTAACTCAGGTGACCATCCAAGACTGAGGTGAATTTTGACCTAACTCAGGTGACGATCCAAGACCGGGACCAATTCTGACCCAAGATTGGTGACGACATAGGATCGAGGTCAATTCTGACTTAACTCAAGTGATGATACAAGATCGGTGCCAATTCTAACCCAAGAGTGGTGATGACCGAGGATCGAGGTCAATTCTGACCTAACTCGGGTGAAGATCCAAGACCAGGGCCAATGCTGACCCAAGTGTGGTGACGACCAAGAACCGAGGTCAATTCTGACGTAACTCAGGTGACGATCCTAGACTGGGGCCAATACTGACCCAAGAGTGGTGACGACGGAGAACCGAGGTCAATTCTAACCTAACTCTGCTGACGATCCGAAACTGGGGAAAATTCTCACCCCAAGAGTAGTGACGACCGAGGATCGAGGTCAATTATGACCTAACTCTGGTGACTATCAAAGACTGGGGCCAATTCTGACCTAAGAGTGGTGACGATCGAGGACTGAGGTCAATTTGAACCTAACTCAGGTGATGATCCAAGACTGAGGCCAATTCTGAGCAAAGAGTAATGACGACCGAGGATCAAGGTCAATTCTGACCTAACTCAGGTGATGATCCAAGACAGGGGCCAATACTGACCCAAGAGTGGTGACGGCCAAGAACCGAAGACAATTCTGACCTAACTCAAGTGACGATTCAAAACCGGGGCCAATTTTAACCCAAGAGTAGTGACGACCGAGGACCGATGTCAATTCTGATCTAAATTAGGTGACGATCCAAGATCGGGGCCAATTCTGACCCAAGAGTGGTAACGACAGAGGACCGAGGTCAATTCTGACCTAACTCAGGTGATGATCCAAGACCGGTGCCAATTCTGACCCAAGAGTAGTGACGACCAAGGATCGAAGTCAATTCTGACCTAACTCTGGTGATGATCCGAGATTGGGGCCAATTCTGACCCAAGAGTGGTGACGATCGAGGACCGAGGGCAATTCTAACCTAACTCAAGTGGCGATCCAAGACCGAGGACAATTCTGAACCAAGAGTTGTGACGATCGAGGACCGAAGGCAAATTGGACCTAACTGAGATTACGATCCAAGACTGGGACCAACTCTCACCCAATATTGTTGACGACATAGGATCGAGGTCAATTCTGACTTAACTCAAGTGACGATACTAGACCGGTGCCAAATTCTGACCCAAGAGTGGTGACGTCTAAGAACCGAGGTCAATTCTGACCTAACTCGGGTGACGATTCAAGACCAGGGCCAATACTAGCCCAAGAGTGGTGACGACCGTTGATCGAGGTCAATTCTGACCTAACTCAGGTGATGATCCATGACTGGCGCCAATTCTGACCCAAGAGTGGTGACGACTGAGGATAGCGGTCAATTCTCACCTAACTCAGGTGACGATCCAAGACCGGATCCAATACTGACCCAAGAGTGGTGACAACCAAGAACCAAGGTCAATTCTGACTTAACTCAAGTGACGATCCAAAACTGGGGCAAATTCTGAACCAAGAGTGGTGACGACCAAGAACCGAGGTCAATTCTGACCTAACTCTCGTGACGATCCAAGATCGGGGCCAATTCAGACCCAAGAGTGGTGACGACCGAGGATCGAGGTCAATTTTAACCTAACTCGGGTGACGATCCACGACCGGGGCCAATTCTAACCCAAGAGTGGTGACGACCGAGGATCGAGGTCAATTCTAACCTAACTGAGGTGATGATCCATGATCGGGGCCAATTCTTACCCAAGAGTGGTGAAGACTGAGGATCGAGCTCAATTCTGACCTAACTCAGGTGATGATCCATGACCGGGGCCAATACTGACCCAAGAGTGGTGACGACCGAGAACTGCGCTCAATTCTAACCTAACTCAGGTGACGATCCAAAACCGAGGTCAATTTTGACCCAAGAGTGGTGATGATCGACGACCGAGGTCAATTCTGACCTAACTTTGGTGACGATCCAAGACCGAGGCCAATTGTGACCCAAGAGTGGTGAGGATCGAGGACCGAGGTCAATTCTGACCTAACTCGGGTGACGATCCAAGACCGGGGCCAATTCTGACCCAAGTGTGGTGACGGCCGAGGATCGAGGGTAATTCTGACCTAACTCAGGTGATGATCCAAGATCGGGGCCTTTTTTGACCCAAGAGTGGTGATGACCGAGGATAGAGGGTAACTTTGATCTAACTCAGGTGACGATCCCAAACTGGGACCAATTCTGACCTAGGAGTGGTGAAGACCGAGGATCGAGGTCAATTCTGACCTAACTCAGGTGACCATCGAAGACCAGGAATAATACTAACCCATGAGTGTTGACGACTGAGGATCGAGGTCAATTCTGTCCTAACTCAGGTGACGATCTAAGACCGAGGCCAATTCTGACCCAAGAATGGTGACGACCGAGGATCGAGATCAATTCTGAACTAACTCAAGTGACGATCCAAGACCGGGTCCAATTCTAACCCAAGAGTGGTGACAATCGAGGATCGAGGTCAATTCTGACCTAACTCAGGTGAAGATCCAAGACCAGGGCCAATACTGACCAAAGAGTGGTGACGACCAAGAACCGAGGTCAATTCTGACCTAACTCAGGTGACGATCCAAGACTGGGGCCAACACTCACCCAAGAGTGGTGACGACCAAGGATGGAGGTAAATTCTGACCTAACTCAGGTGACGATCCAAGACTGGGGCCAATTCTAACCCAAGAGTGGTGACGACCGAGGACCGAGGTCAATTCTGACCTCACTGAGGTGACGATCCAAGATCGGGGCCAATTCTGACGCAAGAGTGGTGATGACCAAGGACCGAGGTCAATTCCGACCTAACTTAGGTGACGATCCAAAACGGAGGAAAATTTTAACCCATGAGTGGTGACGACTAAGGGTCGACGTCAATTCTGAGCAAACTAAGGTGACAATCGGAGACCGTGGCCAATACTGACCTAAGAGTGGTGACGACAGAGAACCGAGTTCAATTCTGACCAAACTCAGGTGAAGATCCAAAACCGGGGCCAATTTTGACCCAAAAGTGGTGACGACCGAGGACCGAGGTCAATTCTGACCTAAATTAGGTGACGATCCAAGACCGGGGCCAATTCTGACCCAATAGTGGTGATGACAAAGGTTCGAGGTTAATTCTGACCTAACTCAGGTGATGATCCAAGACCGGTGCCAATTTTGACCCAAGAGTGGTGGCACCTTTGGATCGAGGTCAATTCTGACCTAACTTAGATGCCGATCCAAGACCGGGGTCAATTCTGACCTAACTCAGGTGATGATCCAAGACTGGGGCCAATTCTGACCCAATAGTGGTGACGACCGAGGATCAAGGTCAATTCTGACCTAACTCAGGTGACGATCCAAGACCGGGGCCAATACTGATCCAAGAGTGGTGACGATGGAGAACCGAGGTCAATTCTGACCTAACTCAGGTGACGATCCAAAACTGGGGTCAATTTTAACCCAAAAGTGGTGACGACCAAGGATCAAGGTTAATTCTGACATAACTCAGGTGACGATCCTAGACCGGGGCCAATTCTTACCCAAGAGTGGTGACGACTGAGGACCGAGGTCAATTCTGACCTAACTGAGGTGACGATCCAAGATTAGAGCCAATTTTGACCCAAGAGTGGTGATGACCAAGGACCGAGGTCAATTCCGACCTAACTCAGGTGACGATCCAAGACCGGGGTAAATTCTGACCCAAGAGTGGTGACGATCGAGGATCGAGAACAATTCTGACCCAACTCAGGTGACGATCCAAGACCGGGGTGAATTTTGACACAAGAGTGGTGACGATCGAGGACTGAGGGAAATTCTGACCTAACTCAGGTGGCCATCCAAGACTGAGGTCAATTTTGACCTAACTCAGGTGACGATCCAAGACCGGGACCAATTCTGACCCAAGATTGGTGACGACATAGGATCGAGGTCCATTCTGACTTAACTCAAGTGATGATACAAGACCGGTGCCAATTCTAACCCAAGAGTGGTGACGACCAAGAATCTAGGTCAATTCTGACGTAACTCTGGTGATGATCCAAGACCTGGGCCAATTTTTACCCAAGAGTGGTGACGACCGAGGATTGAGCTCAATTATGACCTAACTCAGGTGATGATCCATGACCGGGGCTAATTCTGACCCAAGAGTGGTGACGACCGAGGACTGAGGTCAAGTCTGACTTAACTCAGGTGACGATCCAAGACCGAGGCCAATTCTAACCCAAGAGTGGTGACGACTAAGGATCGAGGTCAATTCTTACCTAACTCAGGTGACGATCCAAAACCGGGGCCAATTTTAACCCAAGAGTGGTGACGACCAAGGACCGAGGTCAATTTTGACCTAAATTAGGTGACGATCCAAGACCGGGGCCAATTTTAACCCAAGATTGGTGACGACCATGGACCGAAGTCAATTATGATCTAACTCAGGTGATGATCCAAGATCGGTTCCAATTCTAACCCAAGAGTGGTGACGACCTAGGATCGAGGTCAATTCCAACCTAACTTAGGTAACGATCCAAGACCCGGGTCAATTCCGACCCAATAGTCATAACGATCGAGATCGCGGTCAATTCTAACCTAACCCATATGACGATCCAAGACCGAGGCCAATTCTGACCCAAGAGTGGTGACGACCTAGGATCGAGGTCAATTCTGACCTAACTTAGGTGACAATCCATGACCGGGGTCAATTCTGACCCAAAAGTGGTGACGATCGGGGACCGCGGTCAATTCTAACCTAACTCAGGTGACGATCCAAGACCGGGGCCAATTCTGACCCAAGAGTGGTGACGACCGAGGATCGAGGTCAATTCCGACCTAACTCAGGTGACGATCCAAGACCGGGGCCAATACTGACCCATGAGTGGTGACGTCTGAGAAATCAGGTCCATTCTGACCTAACTCAGGTGACGATCCAAGATGGGGGCCAATTTTGACCCAAGAGTGGTGACGACCGAGGAAGGAGGGTAATTTTGATCTAACTCAGGTGACGATCCCAGACCGGGACCAATTCTGACCCAATAGTGGTGAAGACCAAGGATCGAAGTCAATTCTGACCTAACTCAGGTGATGATCCAAGACCGAGGCCAATACTGACCCAGGAGTGGTGACGACTGAGGATCGAGGTCCATTCTGACCTAACTCAGGTGACGATTCAAGACCGATGCCAATTCTGACCCAAGAGTGGTGACGACCGAGGATCGAGATCAATTCTGACCTAACTCAAGTGACGATTCAAGACAGGGGCCAATTCTAACCCAAGAGTGGTGACGACCGAGGATCGAGGTCAATTCTGACCTAACTCTGGTGACGATCCAAGACCGGGGCCAATACTGACCCAAGAGTTGTGACGACCGAGATTCGAGTGCAATTCTGACCTAACTCAGGTGACGATCCGAGACCGAGGACAATTCTGACCCAAGAGTGGTGATGACCAAGGACGGAGGTCAATTTTGACCGAACTCAGGTGACGATCCAACATCGGGACCAATTCTGAACCAAGATTGGTGAAGACATAGGATCGAGGTCAATTATGACTTAACTCAAGTAACGATACAAGACCGGTGCCACTTCTGACCCAAGTGTGGTGACAACAGAGGATCGAGGTCAATTCTGACCTAACTCAGGTGACGATCCAAGACAGGGGCCAATACTGACCCAAGAGTGGTGACGATCGAGAACCGAGGTCAATTCTGACCTAACTCAGGTGACGATCCAAAATCGAAGCGAATTTTAAACAAAGCGTGGGGATGACCACGGACCGAGGTCAATTCTGACCTAACTAAGGTTACGATCCAAGACCAGGGCCAATACTAACCCAAGAGTGGTGACGACCTAGAACTGAGGTCAATTCTGACCAAACTCAGGTGACGATCCAAAACTGGGGCCAATTTTGACCCAAAAGTGGTGACGACCGAGGACCGAGGTCAATTCTGACCTAAATTAGGTGACAATCCAAGACCGGGGCCAATTCTGACCCAAGAGTGGTGACGACCGAGGACCGAGGTCAATTCTGATCTAACTCATGTGATGATCCAAAACCGGTGCCAATTCTGACCCAAGAGTGGTGACGACCTAGGATCGAAGTCAATTCTGACCTAACTTAGCTGACATTCCAAGACTGGGGTCAATTCCGACCCAAGAATGGTGACGATTGAGGACTGCGGTCAATTCTGACCGAACTCAGGTGATGATCCAAGATCGGGGCCAACTCTGACCCAAGAGTGGTGATGACCAAGAACCGTCGTTAATTCTGACTTAACTCTGCTGAAGATCCAAGATCGGGGACAATTCTCACCCCAAGAGTGGTGATGACCGAGGATCGAGGTCAATTCTGACCTAACTCTGGTGATGATCCAAGACTGGAGCCAATTCTGACCCAAGAGTGGTGACGACCGAGGATCGAGGTCAATTCTAACCTAACTCAGGTGATAATCCAAGACTGGGGCCAATTCTCACCCAACAGTGGTGACGACCGAGGATCGAGGTCAATTCTGACCTAACTCAGGTGACGATCCAAGACAGGGGCCAATACTGACCCAAGAGCGGTGACGACTAAGAACCGAGGTCAATTCTGACCTAACTCTGGTGATGATCCAAAACCGGGGTCAACTTTCACCCAAGAGTGGTGACTACCAAGGACTGAGGTCAATTTCGACCTAACTAAGGTGATGATCCAAGACCGGGGCAAATACTAACCCAAGAGTGGTGACGACCGAGAACCGAGGTCAATTCTGACCAAACTCAGGTGACGATCCAAAACTGGGGCCAATTTTGACCCAAAAGTGGTGACGACCGAGGACCGAGTTCAATTCTGACCTAAATTAGGTGACGATCAAAGACCGGGGCCAATTCTGACCCAAGAGTGGTGACGAGAGAGGACCGAAGTCAATTCTGACCTAACTCAGGTGATGATCGAAGACTACTGCCAATTCTGAACCAAGAGTGGTGAAGACCGAGGATCGAGGTCAATTCTGACCTAACTCAGGTGACGATCCAAGACCGGGGCCAATACTGACCCAAGAGTGGTGACGACCGATAACTGAGCTCAATTCTAACCTAACTAAGGTGACGATACAAAACCGGGGCCAATTTTGACCCAAGAGTGGTGATGACCGACGACCGAGGTCAATTCTGACCTAACTTTGGTGACGATCCAAGACCGAGGCCAATTTTGACCCATGAGTGGTGACGATCGAGGACCGAGGTCAATTCTGACCTAACTCGGGTGACGATCCAAGACCGGGGCCAATTCTGACCCAAGAGTGGTTACGGCCGACGATCGAGGGTAATTCTGACCTAACTCAGGTGCCGATCCAAGATCGGGGCCATTTTTTACCCAAGAGTGACAACCGAGGACCGAGGGTAATTTTGATCTAACTCAGGTGATGATCCCAGACTCGGACCAATTCTGAACCAAGAGTGGTGAAGACCGAGGATCGAGGTCAATTCTGACCTAACTCAGGTGACCATCGAAGACCGGGAATAATACTAACCCAAGAGTGTTGATGACTGAGGATCGAGGTCAATTCTGACCTAACTCAGGTGACGATCTAAGATCGAGGCCAATTCTGACCCAAGAGTGGTGACGACCGAGGATCGAGATCAATTCTGAACTAACTCAAGTGACGATCCAAGACCGGGTCCAATTCTAACCCAAGAGTGGTGACGACCGAGGATCGAGGTCAATTTTGAGCTAACTCAGGTGAAGATCCAAGACCAGGGCCAATACTGACCCAAGAGTGGTGACGACCAAGATTCGAGGGTAATTCTGACCTAACGCAGGTGACGATCCAAGACCGAGGACTATTCTGACCCAAGAGTGGAGACGACCAAGGACGGAGGTCAATTCTGACCTAACTCGGGTGACGATCCAAGATTAGGACGAATTCTGACCCTAGATTGGTGACGACATAGGATCGAGATCAATTATGACTTAACTCAAGAGACGATACAAGACCGGTGCCAATTCTCACCCCAAGAATGGTGACGACGGAGGATCGAGGTCAATTCTGACCTAACTCTGGTGACGATCTAAGACTGGGGCCAATTCTGACCCAAGAGTTGTGACGAGCGAGGACCGAGGTCAATTCTAACCTAACTCAGGTGATGATCCAAGACCGGGGCCAATTCTGACCCAAGAGTGGTGACGAACGAGGATCGAGGTCAATTCTGACCTAACTCAGGTGACGATCCAAGACAAGGGCCAATACTGACCCAAGAGTGGTGACGACCAAGAATCGAGGACAATTCTGACCTAAATTAGGTGACGATCCAAAACTGAGGCCAATTTTAACCCAAGAGTGGTGACGACCAAGGACCGACGTCAATTCTGACCTAACAAAGGTGACAATCCAAGACCGGGGTCAATACTAACCTAAGAGTGGCGACGACCGTGAACCGAGTTCAATTCTGACCAAACTCAGTTGAAGATCCAAAATCGGGGCCAATTTTAACCCAAAAGTGGTGATGATCGAGGATCGAGGTCAATTCTGACCTAAATTAGGCGACGATCTAAGATCGGGGCCAATTCTGACCCAAGAGTCGTGATGACAGAGTACCGAGGTTAATTCTGACGTAACTTAGGTGATGATCCAAGACCGGTGCCAATTCTGACCCAAGAGTGGTGACGACCTAGGATCGAGGTCAACTCTGACCTAACATAGACGACGATCCAAGATCGGGGTCAATTCTGACCTAACTCAGGTGATGATCCAAGACTGGGGCCAATTCTGACCCAAGAGTGGTGACGACCGAGGATCGAGGTCAATTCTGACCAAACTCAGGTGACGATCCAAGATCGGGGCTAATACTAACCCAAGAGTGGCGTGGACGGAGAACCGAGGTCAATTCTGACCTAACTCCGGTGACGATCCAAAACTGGGGCCAATTTTGACCCAAAAGTGGTGACGACCAAGGATCGAGGTCAATTCTGACCTAACTCAGGTGACGATCCAAGACCGGGGCTAATTCTGACCCAAGAGTGGTGACAACTGAGGACCGAGGTCAATTCTGACCTAACTGAGTTTACGATCCAAGATCGGAGCCAATTCTGACCCAAGAGTGGTGACGACCAAGGACCGAGGTCAATTCTGACCTAACTCAGGTGACGATCCAAGACCGGGGCAAATTCTGACCCAAGAGTGGTGAGAGTCGAGGATCGAGAACAATTCTGACCCAACTCAGGTGACGATCCAAGACCGGGGTGAATTTTGACACAAGAGTGGTGACGACCGAGGACTGAGGGCAATTCTGACCTAACTCAGGTGACCATCCAAGACTGAGGTCAATTTTGACCTAACTCAAGTGACGATCCAAGACCGGGACCAATTCTAACCCAAGATTGGTGACGACATAGGATCGAGGTCAATTCTGACTTAATTCAAGTGACGATACAAGACCGGTGCCAATTCTGACCCAAGAGTGGTGACGTCCAAGAATCGAGCTTAATTCTGACCTAACTCTGGTGATAATCCAAGACCGGGGCCAATTCTTACCCAAGAGTGGTGACGACCGAGGATTGAGTTCAATTCTGACCTAACTCAGGTGACGATCCACGACCGGGGCCAATTCTGACCCAAGAGTTGTGACGACCGAGGACTGAGGTCAAGTCTGACCTAACTCAAGAGACGATCCAAGACCGAGGCCAATTCTAACCCAAGAGCGGTGACGACCAAGGATCGAGGTCAATTCTGACCTAACTCCGGTGACGATCCAAGACAGGGGCCAATACTGATCCAACATTGGTGACGATCGAGAACCGAGGTCAATTCTGACCTAACTCAGGTGACGATCCAAAATCGGGGCCAATTTTAACCCAAGAGTGGTGACGACCGAGGACCGAGGTCAATTTTGACCTAAATTAGGTGACGATCGAAGACCGGGGCCAATTCTGACCCAACTGTGGTGACGACCGTGGACTGAAGTCAATTGTGACCTAACTCAGGTGATGATCGAAGATCGGTTCCAATTCCAACCCAAGAGTGGTGACGACATAGGATCGAGGTCAATTCTGACCTAACTTAGGTGACAATCCAAGACCGGGGTCAAGTCTGACCCAAGAGTGGTAACGTTCGAGGACAGCGGTCAATTCTCACCTAACCCAGGTGACGATCCAAGATCGGGGCCAATTTTGACCCAAGAGTGGTGACGACCATGGATCAAGGTCAATTCTGACGTATCTTAGGTGACGATCCAAGACCGGGGTCAATTCCGACCCAAGAGTGGTGACGATCGAGGACCGCGGTCAATTCTGACCTAACTCAGGTGACGATCCAAGACTGGGGCCAATTCTGGCCCAAGAGTGGTGACGACCGAGGATCGAGGTCAATTCTGACCTAACTCAGGTGACGATCTAAGACCGGGGCCAATACTGACCCAGGAGTGGTGACGACCGAGAAATGAGGTCAATTCTGACCTAAATCGGGTGACGATACAAAACCGGGGCCAATTTTGACCCAAGAGTGGTGACGACCGAAGATGGAGGTCAATTCTATCCTAAATCTAGTGACGATCCAAGATCGGGGCCAATTCTGACCCAAGAGTGATGACGATCGAGGACCGAGGTCAATTCTGACCTAACTTAGGTGACGATCCAAGATCGGGGCCCATTCTGACACAAGAGTGGTGACGGCCGAGGATCGAGTATAATTCTGACCTAACTCAGCTGATGATCCCAAACCGGGGCCAATTTTGACCCAAGAGTGGTGACGACCGAGGACCGAGGGCAATTCGGATCTAACTCAGGTGACGATCCAAGACCAAGGACTATTCTGACCCAAGAGTGTTTATGACCGAGGACCGAGGTCAATTTTGACCAAACTAAGGTGACGATCGAAGATCAGGGCCAATTCTTACCCACGATTGGTGACGACATAGGATCGAGGTCAATTCTGACTTAACTAAAGTGACGATACAAGACCGGGGCCAATACAGACCCAGGAGTGGTGACGACCGAGAAACGAGGTCAATTCTGACCTAACTCAGGTGACGATACAAAATCGGGGCCAATTTTGACCCAACAGTGGTGACGACCGAGGACCGAGGTCAATTCTAACCTAACTCAGGTGACGATCCAAGATCGGGGCCAATTCTGACCCGATGGTGGTGACGACCGAGGATCGAGGTCAATTCTGACCTAACTCAGGTGACGATCAAAGACCGGGGCCAATTCTGACCCAAGAGTGGTGATGGCTGAGGAGCGAGGGTAATTCTGACCTAACTCAGGTGACGATCCAAGATGGGGGCCAATTTTGACCCAAGAGTGGTGACGACCGAGGAAGGAGGGTAATTTTGATCTAACTCAGGTGACGATCCCAGACCGGGACCAATTCTGACCCAATAGTGGTGAAGACCAAGGATCGAGGTCAATTCTGACCTAACTCAGGTGATGATCCAAGACCGAGGCCAATACTGACCCAGGAGTGGTGACGACTGAGGATCGAGGTCCATTCTGACCTAACTAAGGTGACGATTCAAGACCGATGCCAATTCTGACCCAAGAGTGGTGACGACCGAGGATCGAGATCAATTCTGACCTAACTCAAGTGACGATTCAAGACAGGGGCCAATTCTAACCCAAGAGTGGTGACGACCGAGGATCGAGGTCAATTCTGACCTAACTCAGGTGACGATCCAAGACCGGGGCCAATACTGACCCAAGAGTTGTGACGACCGAGATTCGAGTGCAATTCTGACCTAACTCAGGTGACGATCCGAGACCGAGGACAATTCTGACCCAAGAGTGGTGATGACCAAGGACGAAGGTCAATTTTGACCGAACTCAGGTGACGATCCAACATCGGGACCAATTCTAACCCAAGATTGGTGAAGACATAGGATCGAGGTCAATTATGACTTAACTCAAGTAACGATACAAGACCGGTGCCACTTCTGACCCAAGTGTGGTGACAATAGAGGATCGAGGTCAATTCTGACCTAACTCAGGTGACGATCCAAGACAGGGGCCAATACTGACCCAAGAGTGGTGACGACCGAGAACCGAGGTCAATTCTGACCTAACTCAGGTGACGATCCAAAATCGAAGCGAATTTTAAACAAAGCGTGGGGACGACCACGGACCGAGGTCAATTCTGACCTAACTAAGGTTACGATCCAAGACCAGGGCCAATACTAACCCAAGAGTGGTGACGACCTAGAACTGAGGTCAATTCTGACCAAACTCAGGTGACGATCCAAAACTGGGGCCAATTTTGACCCAAAAGTGGTGACGACCGAGGACCGAGGTCAATTCTGACCTAAATTAGGTGACAATCCAAGACCGGGGCCAATTCTGACCCAAGAGTGGTGACGACCGAGGACCGAGGTCAATTCTGATCTAACTCATGTGATGATCCAAAACCGGTGCCAATTCTGACCCAAGAGTGGTGACGACCTAGGATCGAAGTCAATTCTGACCTAACTTAGCTGACATTCCAAGACTGGGATCAATTCCTACCCAAGAATGGTGACGATCGAGGACTGCGGTCAATTCTGACCGAACTCAGGTGATGATCAAAGATCGGGGCCAACTCTGACCCAAGAGTGGTGATGACCAAGAACCGTCGTTAATTCTGACTTAACTCTGCTGAAGATCCAAGATCAGGGACAATTCTCACCCCAAGAGTGGTGATGACCGAGGATCGAGGTCAATTCTGACCTAACTCTGGTGATGATCCAAGACTGGAGCCAATTCTGACCCAAGAGTGGTGACGACCGAGGATCGAGGTCAATTCTAACCTAACTCAGGTGATAATCCAAGACTGGGGCCAATTCTCACCCAACAGTGGTGACGACCGAGGATCGAGGTCAATTCTGACCTAACTCTGGTGATGATCCAAAACCGGGGTCAACTTTCACCCAAGAGTGGTGACTACCAAGGACTGAGGTCAATTTTGACCTAACTAAGGTGATGATCCAAGACCGGGGCAAATACTAACCCAAGAGTGGTGACGACCGAGAACCGAGGTCAATTCTGACCAAACTCAGGTGACGATCCAAAACTGGGGCCAATTTTGACCCAAAAGTGGTGACGACCGAGGACCGAGTTCAATTCTGACCTAAATTAGGTGACGATCGAAGACCGGGGCCAATTCTGACCCAAGAGTGGTGACGAGAGAGGACCGAAGTCAATTCTGACCTAACTCAGGTGATGATCGAAGACTACTGCCAATTCTGACCCAAGAGTGGTGACGACCTAGGATAGAGGTCAATTCTGACCTAACTTAGGTGACGATCCAAGACCGGGGTCAATTCTGACCCAAGAGTGGTGACGATCGAGGACCGCGTTCAATTCTGACCAAACTCAGGTGACGATCCAAAACTGGGGCCAATTCTGACCCAAGAGTGGTGATGACCGAGGATCGAGGTCAATTCTGACCTAACTCAGATAAGGATCCAAGACCGGGGCCAATACTCACCCAATAGTGGTGACGACACAGAAATGAGGTCAATTCTGACCTAACATAGGTGACGATCCAAACTGGGGACAATATTGACCCAAAAGTGCTGATGAACAAGGATCGAGGTCAATTCTGACCTAACTCAGGTGACGATCCAAGACCGGGGCCAATTCTTACCCAAAAGTGGTGACGACCGAGGATCGAGGTCAAGTCTGACCTAACTGAGGTGACGATACAAGATTGGGCCCAATTCTGACCCGAGAGTGGTGACGACCGAGGATTGAGGTCAATTCTGGCCTAACTCAGGTGACGATCCTAGACCGGGGCAAATTCTGATCCAAGAGTGGTGACGGCCGAGGATCGAGAACAATTCTGACCCAACTCAGGTGACGATCAAAGTTCGGGGTGAACTTTGACACAAGAGTGGTGACGACCGAGGACCAAAGGATATTCTGACCTAACTCAGGTGACCATCCAAGACCGAGGTCAATTTTGACCTAACTCAGGTGACGATCCAAGACCGGGACAAATTCTGACCCAAGATTGGTGACGACATAGGATCGAGGTAAATTCTGACTTAACTCAAGTGACGATACAAGACCGATGCCAATTCTGACCCAAGAGTGGTGACAACCAAGAATCGAGGTCAATTTTGACCTAACTCTGGTGACGATCCAAGTCCGAGGCCAATTCTGAACCAAGAGTTGTGACGACCGAGGATTGAGGTAAATTATGACCTAACTCAGGTGACGATCCACGACCGGGGCCAATTCTGACCCAAGAGTGGTAACGACCAAGGACTGAGGTCAATTCTGACCTAACTCAAGTGACGATCCAAGACCGAGGCCAATTTTAACCCAAGAGTGGTGACGACAAAGGATCGAGGTCAATTCTGACCTAACTCAAGTGACGATCCAAGACAGGGGCCAATACTGACCCAAGAGTGGTGACGACTGAGAACCGATGTCAATACTGACCTAACTCAGGTGACGAACAAAAACCGGGGCCAATTTTAACCCAAGAGTGGTGACGACCAAGGACCAAGGTCAATTTTGACCTACATTAGGTGACGATCCCAGACCGGGGCCAATTCTGACCCAAAAGTGGTGGCGACCGTGGATCGAGGTCATTTCTGACCTAACTCAGGTGATGATCCAAGATCGGTTCCAATTCTGACCCAAGAGTGGTGGCGACCTAGGATCAAGGTCAATTATGACCTAACATAGGTGACGATCCAAGACCGGGGTCAATTCCGACCCAAGAGTGGTAACGATCGAGGATCTCGGTTAATTCTAACCTAACTCAGGTGACGATCCAATAACGGGGCCAATTTTGACCCAAGAGTGGTTACGACCTAGGATCGAGGTCAATTCTGACCTAACTTAGGTGACGATCCAAGACCGGGGTCAATTCCGACCCAAGAGTGGTGACGATCGAGGACCATGGTCAATTCTGACCTAACTCAGGTGACGATCCAAGACCGGGGCCAATTCTGAGCCAAGAGTGGTGACCACCGAGGATCGAGGTCAATTCTGACCTAACTCAGGTGCTGATCCAAGATCGGGGCCAATACTGACCCAAGAGTGGTGACGACCGATAACCGAGCTCAATTCTGACCTAACTCAGTTGATGATCCAAAATCGGGGCCAATTTTGACCCAAGAGTGGTGACGACCGAGGATCGAGATCAATTCTGACCTAACTTAGGTGACAATCCTAGACCGAGGCCAATTATGACCCAAGAGTGGTGACGATCGAGGACCGAGGTCAATTCTGACCTAACTCAGGTGACGATCCAAGACCGGGGCAAATTCTGACCCAAGAGTGGTTACGGCCGAGGATCGAAGGTAATTCTGACCTAACTCAGGTGACGATCCAAGATGGGGGCCAATTTTCACCCAAGAGTGGTGACGACCGATGACCGAGGGTAATTTTGATCTAACTCAGGTGACAATCCCAGATCGGGACCAATTCTGACCCAAGAGTGGTGAAGACCAAGGATCGAGGTGAATTCTGACCTAACCCAGGTGACCATCCAAGACCGGGACCAATACTGACCCAAGAGTGTTGACGACCGAGGATCGAGGTCAATTCTGACCTAACTAAAGTGATGATCCAAGACTGAGGGCAATTCTGACCCAAGATTGGTGAGGATCGAGGATCGAGATCAATTCTGATCTAACACAAGTGACGATCCAAGATCGGGGCCAATTCTAACCCAAGAGTGGTGATGACCGAGGATCGAGGTCAATTTTGACCTAACTCAGGTGACGATCCAAGACCGGGGCCAATACTGACCCAAGAGTGGTGACGACCAAGATTCGATGGCAATTATGACCTAACTCAGGTGACGATCCGAGACCGACAACAATTCTGACCCAAGAGTGGTGACGACCGAGGACGGAGGTCAATTCTGACCTAACTTTGGTGACGATCCAAGATCGGGACCAATTCTGACCCAAGATTGGTGACGACATAGGATCGAGGTCAATGATGACCTAAGACCGAGGCCAATTCCGACCCAAGAGTGGTGACGACAGAGAACCGAGGTAAATTCGGACCTAACTAAGGTGACGATCCAAGACCGGGGCCAATTATGACCCAAGAGTGGTGACGACCGAGGATCGAGATCAATTCTGAACTAACTCAAGTGACGATCCAAGACCGGGTCCAATTCTAACCCAAGAGTTGTGACAACCGAGGATCGAGGTCAATTCTGACCTAACTCAGGTGACGATCCAAGATCGGGGCCAATTCTGACCCAAGTGTGGTGACACCCGAGGATCGAGGTCAATTCTAGCCTAACTTAGGTGACGATCCAAGACCAGGGCCAATACTGACCAAAGAGTGATGACAACCGGGGATCGATGTCAATTCTGACCTAACTCAGGTGACGATCCAAGACCGAGGCCAATTCTGACCCAAGAGTGGTGACGGCCAAGGATCGAAGGCAAATCTGACCAAACTCCGGTGACGATCCAAGATCGAGGCCAATTTTGACCCAAGAGTGGTGACGACCGAGGACCGAGGGTAATTTTGACCTAATTTAGGTGACGATCCAAGTCAGGGGCCAATTCTGACCCAAAAGTGGTGAAGACCAAGGATCGAGGTCAATTCTGACCTAACTCAGGTGACGATCCATGACCGGGACCAATTCTGGCCCAAGAGTGGTGACGAATGAGGATCGAGGTTAGTTCTGATGTAACTCAGGTGACGATCCAAGACCGAGGCCAATTCTGACCCAAGAGTGGTGACGACCAAGGACCGAGGGCAATTCTGGCCAAACTCAGGTGATAATCCAAGACCGGGGCCAATTCTGACCCAAGAGTGGTGACGACCGAGGATCGAGGGCAATTTTGACCTAACTCAGGTGACGATCCAAGACCGAGGCCAGTTCTGGCCCATGAGTGGTGACGACTAAGGATCGAGGTCAATTGTGACCTAACTCAGGTGATGATCCAAGACCGGGGCCAATACTGACCCAAGAGTGGTGACGACCGAGAACCGAGGTCAATTCAGACCAAACTCAGGTGACGATAAAAAACCGGGGCCAATTTTGTTCCAAGAGTGGTGACGACCGAGGACCGAAGTCAATTCTGACCTAACTCAGGTGATGATCCAAGACCAGGACCAATTTTGACCCAAGAGTGGTGACGACCGAGGACCGAGGTCAACTCTGACCTAACTCGGGTGAAGATCCAAGACCGACGCAAATCTGACCCAAGAGGGGTGACGACAGAGGACCGAGGTAAATTCTGACCTAACTAAGGAGACGATCCAAGACCGGGGCCAATTCTGACCAAGGGTGGTGATGACCACGGACCGAAGTCAATTCTGACCTAACTAAGGTGACGATCCAAGACCGGACCTAACTCAGGTGGCAATCCACGACCGGGGCCAATTCTGACCCAAGAGTGGTAACGACCGAGGATTGAGGTCAATTCTGACCTAACTCAGGTGACGATCCAAGACCGAGGCCAATTCTAACCCAAGAGTGGTGACGACCAAGGATCGAGGTCAATTCTGACTAACTCAGGTGATGATCCAAGATAGGGGCCAATACTGACCCAAGAGTGGTGACGACCGAGAACCGATGTCAATTCTGACCTAACTCAGGTGATGATCCAAAATCGGGGCCAATTTTAACCCAAGAGTGGTGACGACCAAGGGCCGAGGTCAATTTTGACCTAAATTAGGTGACGATCCAAGATCGGGGCCAATTCTGAAGCAAAAGTGGTGACGACTATGGACCGAAGTCAATTCTGACCTAACTCAGGTGATGATCCAAGATCGGTTCCAATTCTGACCCAAGAGTGGTGACGACCAAGAACCGAGCTCAATTTTGACCTAACTCAGTTGACGATCCAAAACCGGGGCCAATTTTGACCCAAGGGTGGTGACGATCGAGGATCGAGGTCCATTCTGACCTAACTTAGGTGACGATCCAAGACCAAGGCCAATTATGACCCAAGAGTGGTGACGATCGAGGACCGAGCTCAATTCTGACCTAACTCAGTTGACGATCGAAAACCGAGGCCAATTTTGACCCAAGAGTGGTGACGACCGAGGACCGCGGTCAATTCTGACCTAACTCTTTTGACGATCAAAGACTGGGGCCAATTCTGAACCAAGAGTGGTGACAACCGAGGATCGAGGGTAATTTAGATCTAACTCAGGTGACGATCCCAAACCGGGACTATTTTTGACCCAAGAGTGGTGAAGACCAAGGATCGAGGTCAATTCTGTCCTAACTCAGGTGACGATCCAAGACCGGGACCAATACTGACCCAAGAGTGTTGACGATGGAGGATCAAGGTCAATTCTGACCTAACTCAGGTGACGATCCAAGACCGAGGCCAATTCTGACCCAAGAGTGGTGACGACCGAGGATCGAGATCAATTCTGATCTAACTCAAGTGACGATCCAAGACCGGGGCCAATTCTAACCCAAGAGTGGTGACGACCGAGGATCGAGGTCAATTCTGACCTAACTCATGTGACGATCCAAGACCGGGGCCAATACTGACCCAAGAGTGGTGATGACCAAGATTCGAGGGCAATTCTGACCTAACTCAGGTGACGATCCGAGATCGAGGACAATTCTGACCCAAGAGTGGTGACGACCAAGCACGGAGGTCAATTCTGATCTAACTCAGGTGATGATCCAAGATCGGGACCAATTGTGACCCAAGATTGGGGACGACATAGGATCGAGGTCAAAGATGACCTAAGACCGAGGCCAATTCTGACCCAAGAGTGGTGACGACAGAGGACCGATATTAATTCTGACCTAACTCAGATGACGATCCAAGAACGGGAACAATTCTAATCCAAGACTGGTGACGATCGAGGATCGAGGTCAATTCTGATCTAACTCAGGTGACAATACAAGACCGGGGCCAATTTTGACCCAAGAGTGGTGATGACCAAGGACCGAGGTAAATTCTGACCTAACTAAGGTGACGATCCAAGACCGGGGCCAATTATGACAAAGAGTGGTGATGACCGAGGACCGAAGTCAATTCTGACCTAACTCAGGTGACGATCCAAGATTGGGACCAATTCTGACCCAAGAGTGTTGACGATCGAGGATCGAGGTCAATTCTGACCTAACTCAGGTGACGATCCAAGGCCGAGGCCAATTCTGACCCAAGTGTGGTGACGACTGAGGATCGATTTCAATTCTGACCTAACTCAGGTGACGATCCAAGACCGGGGCCAATTCAGACCCAAGAGTGGTGACGACCAAGGACCGAGGTCAATTTTGACCTAAATTAGGTGACGATCCAAGGTCGGGGCCAATTCGGATGCAAAAGTGGTGACGACTATGGACCGAGGTCAATTCTGACCTAATTCAGGTGATGATCCAAGATCTGTTCCAATTCTGACCCAAGAGTGGTGACAACCTAGGATCGAGGTCAATTCTAACCTAACTTAGGTGACGATCCATGACCGCTGTCAATTCCGACCCAAGAGTGGTGACGATCAAGGACCGCGGTCAATTATAACCTAACTCTGGTGACGATCCTAGACCGGGGCCAATTTTGACCCAAGAGTGGTGACGACCTAGGATCGAGGTCAATTCTAACCTAACTTAGGTGACGATCCAAGACCGGGGTCAATTTTGACCCAAGAGTGGTGACGATCGAGGACCGCAGTCAATTCTGACCTAACTCAGGTGACGATCCAAGACCGGGGCCAATTCTGACACAAGAGTGGTGACGATCGGGGATCGAGGTCAATTCTAACCTAACTCAGGTGACAATCCAAGATCGGGGCCAATACTGACCCAAGAGTGGTGACGACCAAGAAGCGATCTCAATTCTGACATAACTCAGTTGATGATCCAAAACCGGGGTAAATTTTGACCCAAGAGTTGTGACGACCGAGGATCGAGGTCAATTCTGACCTAACTTAGGTGACGATCCAGGACCAAGGCCAATTGTGACCCAAGAGTGGTGACGATCGAGGACTGAGGTCAATTATGACCTAACTCTGGTGACAATCCAAGACCGGGGCCAATTCTGACCCAAGAGTGGTGACGAGCGACGACCGAGGATAATTCTGACCTAACTCAGGTGACGATCCCAGATGGGGGCCATTTTGACCCAAGAGTGGTGACGACCAAGGATCGAGGGTAATCTTGATCAAACTCAGGTGACGATCCCAAACCGGGACAAATTTTGACCCAAGAGTGGTGAAGACCAAGGATCGAGGTCAATTCTGACCTAACTCAGGTGACGATCCAAGATCGGGACCAATACTGACCAAAGAGTGTTTACGATCGAGGATCGAGGTCAATTCTGACCTAACTCAGGTGACGATCCAAGACCGAGGCCAATTCTGACCCAAGAGTGGTGACGACCGAGGATCGAGATCAATTTTGATCTAACTCAAGTGACGATCCAAGACCGGGGCCAATTCTAACCCAAGAGTGGTGACGACCGAGGATCGAGGTCAATTCTGACCTAACTCATGTGACGATCCAAGACTGGGGCCAATACTGACCCAAGAGTGGTGATGACGAAGATTCGAGGGCAATTCTGACCTAACTCAGGTGACGATCCGATACCGAGGACAATTCTGACCCAAGAGTGGTGACGACCAAGGACGGAGGTCAATTCTGATCTAACTTAGGTGACGATCCAAGATCGGGACCAATTATGACCTAAGATTGGTGACGACATAGGATCGAGGTCAATGATGACCTAAGACCGAGGCCAATTCTGACCCAAGAGTTGTGACGACAGAGGACCGAGATTAATTCTGACCTAACTCAGGTGACGATCCAAGAACAGGACCAATTCTGATCCAAGACTGTTGATGATCGAGGATCGAGGTCAATTCTGACCTAATTCAAGTGACGATACAAGACCGGGGCCAATTTTGACCCAAGACTGGTGATGACCGAGGACTGAGGTAAATTTGGACCTAACTAAGGTGACGATCCAAGACCGGGGCCAATTCTGACCAAGAGTGGTGATGACCGAGGACCGAAGTCAATTCTGACCTAACTCAGGTGACGATCCAAGACCGGGACCAATTCTGACCCAAGTGTGGTGACGATCGAGGATCGAGGTCAATTCTGACCTAACTCAGGTGACGATCCAAGGCCGGGGCCAATTTTGACCCAAGTGTGGTGACGACCGAGGATCGAGGTCAATTCTGACCTAAGTCAGGTGACGATCCAAGACCGGGGCCAATTCGGACCCAAGAGTGGTGACGACCAAGGACCGAGGTCAATTTTGACCTAAATTAGGTGACGATCCAAGATCGGGGCCAATTCAGACGCAAAAGTGGTGACGACTCTGGACCGAGTTCAATTTTGACCTAGCTCCGGTGATGATCCAAGATCGGTTCCAATTCTTACCCAAGAGTGGTGACGACATAGGATCGAGGTCAATTCTAACCTAACTTAGGGGACGATCCAAGACTGGGGTCAATTCCAACCCAAGAGTGGTGACTATCGAGGACCGCGGTCAATTCTAACCTAACTCAGGTGACGATCCAAGACCGGGGCAAATTTTTGACCCAAGAGTGGTGACGACCTAGGATCGAGTTCAATTCTGACCTAACTTAGGTGACGATCCAAGACCGGGGTCAATTTCGACCCAAGAGTGGTGACGATCGAGGACCGCGGTCAATTCTGACCTAACTCAGGTGACGATCCAAGACCGGGGCCTATTCTGACCCAAGAGTGGTGACGACCGGGGATCGAGTTCAATTCTAACCTAACTCAGGTGATAATCCGAGATCGGGGCCAATACTGACCCAAGAGTGGTGACGACCGGGGATCGAGCTCAATTCTGACCTAACTCAGTTGACGATCCAAAACCGGGGCCAATTTTGACCCAAGAGTGGTGACGATCGAGGACCGAGCTCAATTCTGACCTAACTCAGTTGACGATCGAAAACCGGGGCCAATTTTGACCCAAGAGTGGTGACGACCGAGGACCGCGGTCAATTCTGACCTAACTCTTTTGACGATCAAAGACTGGGGCCAATTCTGAACCAAGAGTGGTGACAACCGAGGATCGAGGGTAATTTAGATCTAACTCAGGTGACGATCCCAAACCGGGACTATTTTTGACCCAAGAGTGGTGAAGACCAAGGATCGAGGTCAATTCTGTCCTAACTCAGGTGACGATCCAAGACCGGGACCAATACTGACCCAAGAGTGTTGACGATGGAGGATCAAGGTCAATTCTGACCTAACTCAGGTGACGATCCAAGACCGAGGCCAATTCTGACCCAAGAGTGGTGACGACCGAGGATCGAGATCAATTCTGATCTAACTCAAGTGACGATCCAAGACCGGGGCCAATTCTAACCCAAGAGTGGTGACGACCGAGGATCGAGGTCAATTCTGACCTAACTCATGTGACGATCCAAGACCGGGGCCAATACTGACCCAAGAGTGGTGATGACCAAGATTCGAGGGCAATTCTGACCTAACTCAGGTGACGATCCGAGATCGAGGACAATTCTGACCCAAGAGTGGTGACGACCAAGCACGGAGGTCAATTCTGATCTAACTCAGGTGACGATCCAAGATCGGGACCAATTGTGACCCAAGATTGGGGACGACATAGGATCGAGGTCAAAGATGACCTAAGACCGAGGCCAATTCTGACCCAAGAGTGGTGACGACAGAGGACCGATATTAATTCTGACCTAACTCAGATGACGATCCAAGAACGGGAACAATTCTAATCCAAGACTGGTGACGATCGAGGATCGAGGTCAATTCTGATCTAACTCAGGTGACAATACAAGACCGGGGCCAATTTTGACCCAAGAGTGGTGATGACCAAGGACCGAGGTAAATTCTGACCTAACTAAGGTGACGATCCAAGACCGGGGCCAATTATGACAAAGAGTGGTGATGACCGAGGACCGAAGTCAATTCTGACCTAACTCAGGTGACGATCCAAGATTGGGACCAATTCTGACCCAAGAGTGTTGACGATCGAGGATCGAGGTCAATTCTGACCTAACTCAGGTGACGATCCAAGGCCGAGGCCAATTCTGACCCAAGTGTGGTGACGACTGAGGATCGATTTCAATTCTGACCTAACTCAGGTGACGATCCAAGACCGGGGCCAATTCAGACCCAAGAGTGGTGACGACCAAGGACCGAGGTCAATTTTGACCTAAATTAGGTGACGATCCAAGGTCGGGGCCAATTCGGATGCAAAAGTGGTGACGACTATGGACCGAGGTCAATTCTGACCTAATTCAGGTGATGATCCAAGATCTGTTCCAATTCTGACCCAAGAGTGGTGACAACCTAGGATCGAGGTCAATTCTAACCTAACTTAGGTGACGATCCATGACCGCTGTCAATTCCGACCCAAGAGTGGTGACGATCAAGGACCGCGGTCAATTCTAACCTAACTCTGGTGACGATCCTAGACCGGGGCCAATTTTGACCCAAGAGTGGTGACGACCTAGGATCGAGGTCAATTCTAACCTAACTTAGGTGACGATCCAAGACCGGGGTCAATTTTGACCCAAGAGTGGTGACGATCGAGGACCGCAGTCAATTCTGACCTAACTCAGGTGACGATCCAAGACCGGGGCCAATTCTGACACAAGAGTGGTGACGATCGGGGATCGAGGTCAATTCTAACCTAACTCAGGTGACAATCCAAGATCGGGGCCAATACTGACCCAAGAGTAGTGACGACCAAGAAGCGAGCTCAATTCTGACCTAACTCAGTTGATGATCCAAAACCGGGGTAAATTTTGACCCAAGAGTTGTGACGACCGAGGATCGAGGTCAATTCTGACCTAACTTAGGTGACGATCCAGGACCAAGGCCAATTGTGACCCAAGAGTGGTGACGATCGAGGACTGAGGTCAATTATGACCTAACTCTGGTGACAATCCAAGACCGGGGCCAATTCTGACCCAAGAGTGGTGACGAGCGACGACCGAGGATAATTCTGACCTAACTCAGGTGACGATCCCAGATGGTGGCCATTTTGACCCAAGAGTGGTGACGACCAAGGATCGAGGGTAATCTTGATCAAACTCAGGTGACGATCCCAAACCGGGACAAATTTTGACCCAAGAGTGGTGAAGACCAAGGATCGAGGTCAATTCTGACCTAACTCAGGTGACGATCCAAGATCGGGACCAATACTGACCAAAGAGTGTTTACGATCGAGGATCGAGGTCAATTCTGACCTAACTCAGGTGACGATCCAAGACCGAGGCCAATTCTGACCCAAGAGTGGTGACGACCGAGGATCGAGATCAATTTTGATCTAACTCAAGTGACGATCCAAGACCGGGGCCAATTCTAACCCAAGAGTGGTGACGACCGAGGATCGAGTTCAATTCTGACCTAACTCATGTGACGATCCAAGACTGGGGCCAATACTGACCCAAGAGTGGTGATGACGAAGATTCGAGGGCAATTCTGACCTAACTCAGGTGACGATCCGATACCGAGGACAATTATGACCCAAGAGTGGTGACGACCAAGGACGGAGGTCAATTCTGATCTAACTTAGGTGACGATCCAAGATCGGGACCAATTATGACCTAAGATTGGTGACGACATAGGATCGAGGTCAATGATGACCTAAGACCGAGGCCAATTCTGACCCAAGAGTTGTGACGACAGAGGACCGAGATTAATTCTGACCTAACTCGGGTGACGATCCAATAACAGGACCAATTCTGATCCAAGACTGTTGATGATCGAGGATCGAGGTCAATTCAGACCTAATTCAGGTGACGATACAAGACCGGGGCCAATTTTGACCCAAGACTGGTGATGACCGAGGACTGAGGTAAATTTGGACCTAACTAAGGTGACGATCCAAGCTCGGGGCCAATTCTGACCAAGAGTGGTGATGACCGAGGACCGAAGTCAATTCTGACCTAACTCAGGTGACGATCCAAGACCGGGACCAATTCTGACCCAAGTGTGGTGACGATCGAGGATCGAGGTCAATTCTGACCTAACTCAGGTGACGATCCAAGGCCGGGGCCAATTTTGCCCCAAGTGTGGTGACGACCGAGGATCGAGGTCAATTCTGACCTAAGTCAGGTGACGATCCAAGACCGGGGCCAATTCGGACCCAAGAGTGGTGACGACCAAGGACCGAGGTCAATTTTGACCTAAATTAGGTGACGATCCAAGATCGGGGCCAATTCTGACGCAAAAGTGGTGACGACTCTGGACCGAGTTCAATTTTGACCTAGCTCCGGTGATGATCCAAGATCGGTTCCAATTCTTACCCAAGAGTGGTGACGACATAGGATCGAGGTCAATTCTAACCTAACTTAGGGGACGATCCAAGACTGGGGTCAATTCCAACCCAAGAGTGGTGACTATCGAGGACCGCGGTCAATTCTAACCTAACTCAGGTGACGATCCAAGACCGGGGCAAATTTTTGACCCAAGAGTGGTGACGACCTAGGATCGAGTTCAATTCTGACCTAACTTAGGTGACGATCCAAGACCGGGGTCAATTTCGACCCAAGAGTGGTGACGATCGAGGACCGCGGTCAATTCTGACCTAACTCAGGTGACGATCCAAGACCGGGGCCTATTCTGACCCAAGAGTGGTGACGACCGGGGATCGAGTTCAATTCTAACCTAACTCAGGTGATAATCCGAGATCTGGGCCAATACTGACCCAAGAGTGGTGACGACCAAGAACCGAGCTCAATTCCGACCTAACTCAGTTGACGATCCAAAACCGGGGCCAATTTTGACCCAAGAGTGGTGACGACCAAGGATCGAGGTCAATTCTGACCTAACTTAGGTGACGATCCAAGACCAAGGCCAATTGTGACCCAAGAGTTGTGACGATCGAGGACCGTGGTCAATTCTCACCTAACTCTAGGGACAATCCAAGACCGGGGCCAATTTTGAGCCAAGAGTGGTGACGGCCGAGGACCGAGGGTAATTCTGACCTAACTGAGGTGACGATCCAAGATGGGGGCCAATTTTGACCCAAGAGTGGTGACGACCGAGGATCGAGGGTAATTTTGATCTAACTCAGGTGAAGATCCCAAACCGGGACCAATTTTGACTCATGAGTGGTGAAGACCAACGATCGAGGTCAATTCTGACCTAACTCAGGTGACGATCCAAGACTGGGGCCAATACTGACCCAAGAGTGTTGACGATCGAGGATCGAGGTCAATTCTGACCTAACTCAGGTGACGATCCAAGACCGAGGCCAATTCTGACCCAAGAGTGGTGACGACCGAGGATCGAGATCAATTCTGATCTAACTCAAGTGACGATCCAAGATCGGGGCCAATTCCAACACAAGAGTGGTGACGACCGAGGATCAAGGTCAATTCTGACCTAACTCTTGTGACGATCCAAGACCGGGGCCAATACTGACCCAAGAGTGGTGATGACCAAGATTCGAGGTTAATTCTTACATAACTCAGGTTACGATCCGAGACCAAGAGCAATTCTGACCCAAGAGTGGTGACGACCAAGGACGGAGGTCAATTTTGATCTAACTTAGGTGACGATCCAAGATCGGTACCAATTCTGACCCAAGATTGGTGACGACATAGGATCGAGGTCAAAAATGACCTAAGATCGAGGCCAATTCTGACCCGAGAGTGGTGAGGGCAGAGGACCGAGAGTAATTCTGACCTAACTAAGGTGACGATCCAAGAACGGGACCAATTCTGATCCAAGACTGGTGACGATCGAGGATAGAGGTCAATTCTGACCTAACTCAGGTGACGATACAAGACCGGGGCCAATTTTGACCCAAGAGTGGTTTTGACCGAGGACCGAGGTAAATTCTGACGTAACTAAGGTGACGATCCAAGACCGGGGCCAATTCTTACCAAGAGTAATGATGACCGAGGACCGAAGTCAATTCTGACCTAACTCGGGTGACAATCCAAGACCGGGACCAATTCTGACCCAAGAGTGGTGATGATCGAGGATCGAGGTCAATTCTGACCTAACTCAGGTGACGATCCAAGGCCGGGGACAATTCTAACCCAAGTGTGGTGACGACCGAGGATCGAGTTCAATTCTGACCTAACTCAGGTGACGATCCAAGACCGGGGCAAATTCTGACCCAAGAGTGGTGAAGACCAACGACCGAGGTCAATTTTGACCTAAATTAGGTGACGATCCAAGATCGGGGCCAATTCTGACGCAAAAGTGGTGACGACTATGGACCGAGTTCAATTCTGACCTAACTCAGGTGATGATCCAAGATCGGTTCCAATTCTGACCCAAGAGTGGTGACGACCTAGGATCGAGGTCAATTCTAACCTAACTTAGGTGACAATCCAAGACCGGGGTCAATTCCGACCCAAGAGTGGTGACGATCGAGGACCGTGATCAATTCTAACCTAACTCAGGTGACGATCCAAGACCGGGGAAAATTTTGACCCAAGAGTGGTGACGACCTAGGATCGAGGTCAATTCTGACCTAACTTAGGTGACGCTCCAAGACCGGGGTTAATTTCGACCCAAGAGTGGTGACGATCGAGGACCGCGATCAATTCTGACCTAACTCAGGTGACGATCCAAGACCGGGGCCAATTCTAACCCAAGAGTGGTGACGACCGGTGATCGAGGTAAATTCTAACCTAACTCAGGTGACAGTCCAAGATTGGGGCCAATACTGACCCAAGAGTGGTGACGACCAAGAACCGAGCTCTATTCTGACCTAACTCAGTTGACGATCCAAAACTGGGGCCAATTTTGACCCAAGAGTGGTGACGACCGACGACAGAGGGTAATTCTGACCTAACTCAGGTGACGATCCAAGATGGGGGCCAATTTTGACCTAAGAGTGGTGACGACCGAGGATCGAGGGTAATTTTGATCTAACTCAGGTGACGATCCCAAACCGGGACCAATTTTGACCCAAGAGTGGTGAAGACCAAGGATCGA